>OX637702.1:10664415-15664415 GCA_951802165.1 Adalia decempunctata | reverse complement strand
TGTGTAATTTATCAGCGGAAGACATCGAAATAACAAATAAATCATTGGTTATACAACTTCCAAACGAAAGTCAGTCGTTCTTTCAGTAGTATTGGGAAGAATGTTGACTATTTTCATAAGTAGTTTGCACTGCGCCCTTCTGTCATCGAACATCGTCATTTTTTCCTGAAATACATCAATAATAAATGCACTGCCAATCCAGTTGGTATCAACAATGTTGCCGAATTCTTCAAACTGCCAGAACCAAAGCAATATACAGGACACTGTTTTCGAAGATCCTCCGCTTCATTGCTAGCAGAATCAGGAGCAAATATTACGGATATAAAAAACATGGTGGATGGAAGTCTACGACGGTAGCCGAGGGCTATGTTGATCATTTCATTGCATATAGAAATGTCATTGCTGAAAAAATTCTCCCAACCTCAACAGATTTTGGATCATCATCATCCAATATTGTACTTCCTAACATCACAGGGCATTAATGTTAGTCATTGTTCTAGTTTTACGATTATTATTAATGTTCATAAGTAATGATTGTTGAATATTGATGATAAAAATTTGCAGTTGCTGAATTTTTTTTCATCTGATTTCATCATAAGAAAATGGAGTGCTAAAATAGTATATTCTAAAACTAGTTGCAGAATGGGCTCCTATTCCAATACGAATGCGAAATTCGATAACGAGCGACGAAGGAGCGAGTTTCCGAACGCATGAGTGTTGGAATTGCATTCTGCAACGAGTATTAGACGATATTTTCTCTATTTCACTCAAATTTTGTGAAATTCAATGTAAAAATTCAAAATATAGGCCCTAGTGACTTTCATATTGTATCTTGGCAGTTGGTGTGAATGTTAGGAAATGCGAAAATTGTCATTTCCAAATTGACGTCTGCTGAAATTTAAAAGGATCGAAAGTCATTGCTGACAACCACAAAACGAAAAATGTAACTGAAAACGATGCTGTAATGATTTCATTACAGCACTGTTTTTAGTACTGTAATGAAATCATTACGATACTGAAATAGAGAAATATTTTTTACACCAATGTTAAAAATATTTTTAACACGCTTCCACGTAAACAATCAATTCTAACATTGTTTGCTGTCATTAAAAGTGCCACTTTTAATGGCAGTTGTACACAAAAACTTTTTCATCCATATTTATCAGGATTTTTACTGGTTGAAAGACTGGTTTCTCGAAGGAACTTGATTTTATATTTGGAGATTTCCTTATCATTGGCGTGGTTTTAATGGTATTTTGAACTTCATGTGTTGAAAATGACCAGAAACGTTTCACCGTTTTTTCAACGAGTTAGAAAGGTGCCGTCACTTGACTAAAACGCAGTGGATTTATTGGAAAGATTGATGCAGCAACAAGACTTCAGTTTCATTCAGCAATTTATGTAAAAATGTCTCCAGTTTTTTTCCCCTTGCCAGACATCCAGTGCGACAGCTGCATCTCATCCACAACTTCCGCTCGACTCGCTCCTATTGAAATCCATATCGAAAACCCGTTCGATCTGTAGATCTCGCTGAATAAGGTCAGATTAAGAGATTTTCCAAATGATCGTAAAACGCGAAATTTTCATTATGAGGGCATTCGCGCGCGAACGCAAGCGTGAAAAACGGCGTCGTTAATCACAGTACGACGTCGATTCCGGATAGAAAAACCATCTACATAATATCCGATTTTTTAACGGGGCGTCGGAGATTTCCATAATGCCTCGATCGATGGCCGAGTTGAAAGGCCGACGTTATCGCTGTGATTTTAATGAACTTCTGGGCTCAGGTCCGTCGAATGCGGATAAAGCGGTCCTGATATTATCGATGTATGACCTTGAAGAGTTGTACCTGCCACAGCTGGAGGTCATTAGAGAATTAAAAGACAGACAGCTCGGTCCTCTGAAAAAGGACATCTCATCAGCGGACCTACCTAGTGATGTTATGATTGAAAAAGGAAGCTTTGTGAAGAACATTAACACGATGATAACTATGTGAAAAGGAAGAAGGGGAAAATGGAGGAGTACCTAAAATTCGAAGTGAATTCCATCAAATGGTATACAGATGGTTTCAAAACATCGATAGGGACCTGCAATGGAGTAAAAGGGTCAAGAACTCCTACTCGAGTGTTTTTCGAGCAGACATAGATGCGTAGACATAAACCTGGGAAAAACTATCAAGGCGATCCATTCTGATACTCAAGCTGCTTTCGAAGCACTGAACTCCTATGTCATCGGTTCAAAGATGATATGGGATTGCTGAAGGAAGCTTAATGAAGTAGTCTAGATTCCTAATCTCTAAGAAATCAAAGATACCAACAAGCTAGAAAGGTAGTACAAATGCCACCTACTGGCCCAGAACCTTTCCATGTTTTAAGCAAATGAGGTTTTAGAGAAAGAAGAAACAGAATGAGAAGCACTCTGAAGAAATCTTTCAGGAAGGGATCATTCCGAAAGATTCCTCCGGGATTTCGGAAGTGTAAGAACCAAGAACTATTTGGTTCTCAGTGAGAATAAGAAACGCTTTCCCACTGGCTTCCCCATAAGACATTGCCGCCTCGAGAAGGATATGATGAGAAGGGTATATTCAAAATCTAGGGAGTGTAGATTATGATAAGAGAAGAAAAGTCCTGTTCACCGATCTACAGAATGTCCCGCCACTGCCAGCCTGTGAAAGGGATGTCTTGGATGATTATAGGAAGATCGAGGATTTAACTTCCTTGAAGCCTTCTCCAGTACTGGAGTGCATCTGAGCTCTGGAGCTGGAGGGCAAAAACTGTTTGATGGTAGACCTATTCTTCAGGTCTACCTACCACTGAGTCTTGTTACTGTTTTCTTCTCTGAACATCAATGAACTTGAATTTTTCTTCTTGGCGAATGTCGAAGAAAATCACCATGGAAAAACCTACATTTTGGAAGGAGACGAAACACAAAAACGATCATACAGTAATACCTGGAGTGTGTTCAGCGGCGTAGCTACGTGGGTGCAAGGGTGTGCAGTGCACCAGGGCCCCTGACCTCAGGGGGCCCCCAAGCGCTGACCATCAAATCGCGTTCAAACTTTGATTTTTCTCTGTGATCTATTATGTAAATAACTTTGTTTTTATTATATTCAGTTGTTGAAAAATGTTTTTTCCGCAATATCATCAAATCTAGGGATTTATTGCCAAAATTCACTGGTGAATCGGACACCTATCTAAAAAAACTAAATCCGTCTAGATGGTCCAGTAGGGTTAACATAATTTCAGCAATCAAATTTAATTTTTTTCATATAATTCGTGCATTAGCTGAAATAGAAGAATAAATTCTTGCAAACAAGAGCAAAAACAAGCAGAAATTAAAAAAAAATGTTGAATTTTGAATTTATTTTCCTCGGCGATTTAATGCACCGCATTCTCAATGATATCAATTATGCATCTGAAGAGACGAATACAAGGAAAAAAATGTATAGGAGTGACTTCGAGTCCTTCAAGTGCAAGGCTAGAGAAAATGTCATAGCATATGCCGCATATGGTAAAGATCCCCATTTCAAAGAAAAGAGACAAAAAAAAAGATAAAAAATATTTCGATGAATTAGCTTCCGATCACCGATTTCGAAGCAGGGGAGAATTTTCCGAAATAAATATTTCCAATAGAGTGCTCGATACAATAATTTCTCAATTTTAGAAGTCGCCTTCTTATACAGGGTCTTTCACGAGGAACCTCACCCATATTTATACGGGAAACTACTGAACGTATTTTCATGAAATTCAGCACTTATAAGTATTTCACGATGCTGATGAAATCTAAAATATTTTCAAGGCATGAGCACCTCCGGTTTTTCCGGAAATGACGTCAACTTCCGTTTTTCAAATTAGAACACCATTTTTTTATTGCAGAAATAGATTCCTTAGAAAATTTCAAGTTATTTTGATGTAACATTTTTCAGTTTTGGTTGGAAAATTCTCTCTGAGCGTGAAAATTCGAAAAAAAAATCGAAAATAGAGCTCCGCTGAAACAAGAATAACTTCGAGGTTTTTGAAAGGAAAATTTGCATTTTTGGGATTTTTCAAGATGTATGATTGATGTATCCACTTTGAAAATCGAAATCGCGATTCATGATACAGGGGGTGAAAAAATCGCTTTCAAAGTTAGGGATGACAAAATCGTGAAAAATCAATTTTTTCAAATAAGAACCCCATTTTTTTATGGCAGATATTGAATCTACGTCAAAAAATAATGTGAGTGTATGCATCACACCCTCGCCCTAAAGTGGATATTTTCTGAGTTATTCACAAAAAACTGTTTTTCGTCTTTAATTTTCAGCTATTTCTTTTTCCTTCACGCCAAAAAGATGAAATTTTCAGGAACTGTTACTTAAACCATGTTTAAGATTTTACTACCCTAATATGCAAGAGAAAAAAGTTACAGGTTGTTCCTAAATAGATGGCGAATTTGGATTCGAATTTGTATCGGAAACCTCTTCATTTCAACTAATCGGCCATCGGTTTTATCTCCAGTGATAAATAAATAATTCCTTATGAACCATATGCAAAAACTTACCATGTTTTACATTCTTTTTTTTTAATGATAGATATCATTAATTACATGCTACTGAATGAAGAGGAATTTGGCAGATGTAATTAATGATATCTATCATTAAAAAAAAATAATGTAAAACATGGTAAGTTTTTGCATATGGTTCATAAGGAATTATTTATTTATCACTGGAGAGAAAACCGATGGCCGATTAGTTGAAATAAAGAGGTTTCCGATACAAATTCGAATCCAAATTCGCCATCTATTTAGGAACAACCTGTAACTTTTTTCTCTTGCATATTAGGGTAGTAAAATCTGAAACATGGTTCAAGTAACAGTTCCTGAAAATTTCATCTTTTTGGCGTGAAGGGAAAAGAAATAGCTGAAAATTCAAGACGAAAAACAGTTTTTTGTGAATAACTCAGAAAATATCCACTTTAGGGCAAGGGTGTGACGCATACACTCACATTATTTTTTAACGTAGATTCAATATCCGCCATAAAAAAATGGAGTTCTAATTTGAAAAAATTGATTTTTCACGATTTTGTCATCCCTAACTTTGAAAGCGATTTCGACTTTTAAAGTGGATACATCCATCTTACATCTTGAAAAATCCCAAAAATGAAAATTTTCCATCCAAAAACCTCGAAGTTATTCTTGTTTCAGCGGAGCTCTATTTTCGATTTTTTTTTCGAATTTTCCCGCTCAGAGAGAATTTTCCAACCAAAACTGAAAAATGTTATATCAAAATAACTTGAAATTTTCTAAGGAATCTATTTCTGCAATAAAAAAATGGTGTTCTAATTTGAAAAACGGAAGTTGACGTCATTTCCGGAAAAACCGGAGGTGCTCATGCCTTGAAAATATTTTAGATTTCATCAGCATCGTGAAATACTTATAAGTGCTGAATTTCATGAAAATACGTTCGGTAGTTTCCCGTATAAATATGGGTGAGGTTCCTCGTGAAAGACCCTGTATTTCGGTTGCAGTTTTCAACAAACTGCCGAATCATTGGAAACAATTAAGTTTCATTAAATTTAAAATATAATTGAAGGCGCTCCTTGTAACGAAAGCGTATTATTCGCTCTCAGGGTTTTTCTGCGACACAAACCTATCTGTGATATGAGTATAGTTGGCCCTAGACTGTAAGTTCATTTTATGTCCATATTTACATATTTCAATAATGCGTTATTTATGCTGAAAATTGACGAGTACCTACACGCTATTGTATTAAGCCTGTAGTACAATAAAGATTTAATTGATTGAATTCAAGTTTCGGGGTATGACTGCAGTCAACAAAATTTTGAATTTTCACCATCACTAGATATAGGTAGACGATAAAACTGTAATTCAAAGCTTCGACCAATTTCGAAGTATATATTGCGATATGAAAGGGACCAACTTTTCAATTCAAGTTCTTAATATTTTTCACCTATTTCTACCTGAATTGAATAAGACATGGACAATTCATGAATTGTGTATGAAAATAATAAGGAAATACGGAATGCTGGAATGCGATCTAACAGAAGTATTTACATCAATATTACTGTTCCATACAATATTACTGTCTCCTCTGTAGAAGCTGAAATATCTTTCAACAAATTAAGAATAATATAAAATTATTTGCGGAACACTATGAGCCAAGCTCAACTGCGAAATTTATGGCTTATACCTATCAATTGAAAATGAAGCTGCATCAAGTCTAGATTTGAGTGAAGTCATTGAATCTTTCGCAAAGACTAGGTCTAGAAAGAGGTTGTGAACATATTTTTTCCGAAGGAATAAATGGCTTCAAATCTAGACTTGACCTCTAGGTTCGAATCCCCAATAATTAATTTGAATTAATTCCTCGAATAGTTTATTCTTATTGTGATTTCACCAAATAATCTGACGTATCAATAAAAAAAATAAGGCTAGAAGGTCATAGTGGCAATGACAATTTTTTTGTGAATATTTGTACATATAGTAAATATCTATAAAAAATGTTTTCAACGCCCTTTTTTTTCATCCACATTAATATAATGAATTTAATATACCTACTCAAATACATAAATAACAACATAATTAATTCAAGTGTATTCCTCAACTGTACCTTAAGTAAGTAACTTTGCTTCTTCGAAGTATTTATATTTTGACTCGAAAACAATTCATTAAGGGGCCCCTCTTCGATTTTTGCACCAGGGCCCCGGACCATCTAGCTACGCCACTGAGTGTGTTTGGGTGGTTTTTCAACACACCTGTTACCGCAAATAAGAAATCTCACCTTCTGAAGCCTGCACACTTTTCTAGCCAGAAAGGGAGTGTGGATTCGTGCCTTGAGGAAAAGCAAGGTCTCATGAAAATTTAATCCTTTTCTGAGAGGGGAGGAAATGAAAGGAGATTTTCATTGAAATTAAAAATATATTAAATTCCAAAACATTGTCTTATCTACAAAATTGACATTTCTCGACCTTCTCACGGACCCAACAGTAAATATAAAAAAAACAATAGACCGAAGGAACACAAATACAAATGGAGATTGACTCAGTACCTTTTCGAACCAAATCGTCGAAAATTCCCATTTAATTATGAAAATTTCTCTCTTATTAGACCAAACACTCATGAAAACAATTACTGTTAATGACATGAAAAAAATTAATCACTCTCAAAAAACCTTCAAGTTACATTGAAAATTTTGAAGAACCGACCAAACTGTACTTCAAAGGTAGGTATGTATAGGTACTTCCTACGATTTAGTTCGCATTTTCCCTTGTGATGCAAACGTCGTGCTTCTCACTTCACGTCTCGGAACTCCTGTAGTTCCTGAAAATCACTCCTCTTTGCCTCCTTGGAATATTCTAGAAGGAATTTGTTTGGGACGACGTGGTCTCACACTATTGGTTAAAAAAATATAAAATTCGATGATTAAAAAAAATTTTGGACTACGCTCCCCTTGGGTTACGTAACCTCTTGAACTGCTTATCAGTGTTCTGAACGGATTCGCCCGTCGAAGTTTTCATTTATGTGTCTGAGATGGTTTCACACGAACTTTCATCTAGCATGAATAACAAAATAGTAGAATCAGAACTCGAAAACTATGGAATACAACACCAAAATCGTCAGCATTTATTTATTAACATATTTATCGTAATAAGCACCCCCTTAGAGATTCGACGGAAGAGCGACTTTCTTCCAATCAAGGGTTGTTATTATTTGAAAAAGAAATGATTAATAATTTTGAAGGAAATGTGGGTAAGTCTCCTGTCGCACTAGGGACAGGACTTGGTGTTTAGTTATTCTCCAGGGAGAAGGGTGTTAGATGAAACATTGCAAGATCAAACTTTAGATGTATCTTGAGACTTGAATAGATAAAACGGTTTTACACTCTGTCTATGAATCGATCGCGTCACAAGAATAAATCTTCACAATAATTGGGCAACTCGTTAAAACAAAATTAAGTTATCAAAAAAAACTTGGGGAGATTTCAAAACGCAAAATGCTTTCGACGTTACATGCAGCCTTCTTACAATTCCCAAATATGCGAAGCATACTCAAAAATACCTGACCCGTCGTTCGTTGTTGACTTCACTCTTTCGCAACGATTCTTTCTATGCCGCGATTTCAACGACGAGACGTAGAGTCTAAAATATGTTCTTGAATACTTCCTTCGATCTGCAAATCTATGCTTTGAAAATCCTCAGACCTAATGTTCAACCTTCAACTACCGATTCAAAACTTAACACCGCTATTCCCCGAATATCACTCTTCCGTCTCCGCTTTGAGACCTAACTTCCAAACTTTGAAGAACTTTCTAAATCTTTCTACAACGGAACCCGAGCCAACTGACAACCTTCCCGTTTAAGAATTCTCCCGCTACTTTCACTCCATAGTTTTCAAAAGCAATTAAAGATTTTTCCCCCCTCCCGTGGGCGGATTCCAAGAAGGATGTCGTACCCGTATGAGGTTTTCGGTTAGTTGCAGTTCCCGCGCTCCAGCTGCCTCAGCATCCCGCTTGTCGTGAGACAAATCAACCTGACACCGTCTCGTTATACAAATTATTTTCAATTTCTTGCTTGCGTTTTAAGAGCACAGCTCTATTTTCATCTTCTCGCCTACATCCTGTTTCTCACGTACTCGAACCCGTCGGCAAGAGTGTAGTATCGACAACATGAATATAAATTTTGAAGTCTATTAACCGCAATATTTAGTTTCATCACATTCCTCTCCTTTTGTCCAGAAGTAGGTTGATAGTCCACCGAATGAATAGCGCATAAACCTACCGTCTTGAATCTAACATTCACCATTCAGTGGAACCGTAATATAGGCATAACTTGAGGTCGTAATCTCTTCATCTACCTAATTCACCCACAAACAAGACCAGACAATCGACATAATCACTAATTTCGTGTTCGAAGACATATCAGCGGGATGTCGATTGAGCAATCAACAGATCGCTGAAATCACTCGCTTTTCCCAATATCTAATGGCTTGTATAATTGCATTATGGGCGATATATTAAATGCGTCATCCGCAGAAGGGGAGCGTGCTCAGCGAACAACAATCAAGTCTTCTGACGTACCATAATTAATCCTCACACCTGAAATCTGCTTAATTGTCTGACGATAATTAACGATTGTCAATCAGGAAGAAATTCGGTTATCATAATAATAAATGATTTGGTTATCTCGGAGGGGCCTTATAATTGAATAAAGTGTGTTCAAAATTTCTGATGGCACTGATTACTGAAGAATGTACATACAGTTTTTATGTGTTGAAAATATATAGCCATTTGAAAAAAAATGGGCCAAATACGTGCCTGATATGATTCTCTGCAGAGACCTTAAAGTTAATCTTTCTCGATAAAAAATGGGTAAATACATTAAGGGAATACTCGAGTACTGACCTTATTAGAATAGGAATGTTAAAACACGATAATAAATAAAATCACTTTTAACACAAATGCCATACAATGTTTTTTGTACAACTGCTCTATTTTGATAATGAAATGGACGCATTTGCAATGACAATAAACTTCAAAATGCATTTTAATATTCAAATAATCAAAAGGTTGTTGTGAATGGCAAACGTTGCCAACGTTATGATTACTAACAAATGAGAAAAGACGCTGTCATTTGAATTTCGTTCCTGTCCAATTTTCGTCTTGGGTTTTTAACTGCTGATATGTTTGTCGAGAGTCCAATTATTAATAGAAGTGACGATTTGTTTATTCCTGTGGATATTGAAGAGTCTGCAAGAAGAGCAAATCTGGAACTCCTACCTAAAAAATCTGTTCAGCAGTACGATATTGCCTATAACAATTTCCTGGCCTGGTGTAAATTGGAAAATATAGGAGGGAACTTCAGTGAACCTGTTTTCCTGGCATACTTAGAAGAAAAATAAAAAATATGGAGTTCATCAACTTTGTGGAGCAAATTTTCAAGTCAAGCGCCCTTATTGAAAATGGTGTGGATGTAAGTAAATATTTTAAGGTAATAGCATATTCAAAACGGAAAAGTTAAGGATATCGTCCCAAAAGATCGACAATTCACACTCGTGAACAAGTTGAAAAGTTTATAAATGAGGCACCAGATGAGAAATACTTGAGGTTAAGGTTGCAACTATTTTCGGATTATTTGGAGCCTGTCGGCGTGAAAAATTTTGTAATTTATCAGTGGAAGACATCGATATAACAAATAAATCATTGGTTATACAACTTCCAAACACAAAAACGAAAGTTTGTCGTTTTTTCAGTATTATTGGGAAGTATGTTGACTATTTTCATAAGTACTTTGCACTGCGCCCTTCTGTCATCAAACATCGTCATTTTTTCCTGAAATACATGAATAATAAATGCACTGCCAATCCAGTTGGTATCAATACATTTGGGAAAATTCCATCTATTGTTGCCGAATTACTCAAACTGAAAGAACCAATATACAATATACAGGACACTGTTTTCGAAGATCCTCCGCTTCATTGCTAGCAGAATCAGGAGCAAATAATACGGATATAAAAAAACATGGTGGTTGGAAGTCTTCGACGGTAGCCGAGGGCTATGTTCCATTCCATTGCATATAGAAATGTCATCGGTGGAAAAATTCTCAGAACCTCAACAGATTTTGGATCATCATCATCCAATATTGTACTTCCGGTTTCTAAAAGTACTGATGGTGCTGAGGATTCTAATAATGTGTTGCGAAGCTCCCTAACGTCACAGGGCATTAATGTTAGTAATTGTTCTAGTTTTACGATTAATCTTAATGTTCATGAGTAACGATTGTTGAATATTGATAATAAAAATTTGCAATTGCTGAATTTTTTTCATCTGATTCCATCATAAGAATATGGAGTGCTTAAAATATTTTTAACACGCTTCCACGTGAACAATCAATTTTAACATTGTTTGCTGTCATTAAAAGTGTCACTTTGTATGGCAGTTGTACAATAGTATATTCTAAAACTAGTTGCAGAATGGGCTCCTATTCCAATACGAATGCGAAATTCGAAAACGAGTGACGAAGGAGCGAGTTTTCGAACGCATGAGTAATGGAATTGCATTCTGCAACGAGTATTAGACGATATTTTCTCTATTTCACTCAAATTTTGTGAAATTCAATGAAAAAATTCAAATCATAGGTCCTAGTGACTTTCATATTGTATCTTGGCAGTTGGTGTGAATGTTATTAAGTACGAAAATTGACATTTCCAAATTGACGTCTGCTGAAATTTAAAAGGATCGGAAGTCATTGCTGACAACCACAAAACGAAAAATGTTACTGAAAACGATGCTGTAATGAATTCATTACAGCACTGTTTTTAGAACTGTAATGAACACATTACGATACTGAAATAGAGAAAAATATCTTTCAAACAAAGGTGTTTCACTAAATTTATCAAGATATATCAACCAATTTTGTGATCAAAACAATCTTCTTCTGTTAATATTTCATGGACCTTTTGCTATAGACGTTGCCAGTTACGGCTATATTCTTCAAATTAGGGACGTTAATTTCTTGGTGAAATAGACGAACGAGCCAAGCTATACGCATTCTACCGTTAACGAATATAGCTTTCGCATGGGCCATAGAATGCTTTGTGTACTTCAGTTTTATTTCAACATTTCATTTTCTCAAGCATTTCTAGGATTCTCAATTCATTAGATTCTACATAATATCTGTCCACATCCAACTATCATAACTGAATTCATGATAGACCAAACAATGTGAAAATTGAAACCCTTTCCGATTCGCTATAGTTCCAGGAGAAAAACAAACACATATATTTTCTTTACTAGAACGACCTTCAGAAGGTCCCGCTAGGGTTATTTCCGGGTGGCAACTATATCGTAAATCACTAACACAAGCGCCGAAAGACCAAAAATGAAATTATAAAGATTCAGCTGGCTGGGATCCAAGTCCATTTGGTTAATGTTATCGATCCTGCAGTTTTCACCCCTTCTGTGCTGGAATTGGTTCAAACGAATATGGGAGATGATGGATCAGAAGTGAATGGAAAAAGTATGTAGATGACGGTTTTTGCCAGAATTGGAGTTCTTCAATCTTGGCATCAAGGTATACGCAACTAGGATGAGGATTAGGTGGATAAATAGCTTCTACACCTCGCTGAAAAATTAAATAGAGAGAAAGGAGACATATTTTATACATATTTGACTTCACAATTTGGAATTCAAAATATGGACAATAGCGAAAGCATAAAATTCTTCGAAAAGGACATGATCTTGTTGGACATTCGTTCCAACAAACGAATCAATCCTGATTTGATTTGGCGCGACCTTCGCATTCCCCAATTTGTAACTTTTCTTTGAATTGAGATTTTTCACATCGGCAAATAATTTAAACCCATCAGTTTCTCCATGGTGAAACGTTCTTCTTCAGAATACTAATGGATTTGCAATAATAATAATAATGAAAATGAGTTTCATCTCTATCAATTAACACGAGTGGAAACATTACATCCGAGAGACTACCAGGGCCGATTGCTTTTCTGACGGCAGATGTTAGCGAGAATGAAAATGTTTTTTCCATCTATAGGAGGATATATTGAAATATTCTTACCCTACTATAGAACAAAACAAAATTTCAATGTCAAAATATTTTATTACTCAACATATTCTTCATTTGATTGAATAAATTTATTACAGCGAACCTGCAACGTCTCTAGACCTTTCACAAAAATTGTTTTTTTTTGCTCTGCAAACCAGTCCTCCACTGATTTTATTACCACCTCGTTGAAAGAAAATTTACGACCTTCAAAACTTTTTTTCAGTTGGAAAAGAGATGATAGTCGGATTGAGCCAAATCTGGTGAATAAGGGGGGTGTTCTAGTAATGCTAACCCTAAATCACGAATTTTTTGCATGGCAATATGAGATTAGCGTACTGGGGCGTTGTCCTGTAAAAAAACAAAATACCTTTGGATAGCTTCTCGCGTCTTTTCTCTCCAATTTTTTTCCGTAGAGTGGTCAGTAATGTCGAATAGTAATCTCCAGTTTTTGTTCGACCCTCATCCAAAAAAATCAATCATGATTACTCCATGGAAATCCCAAAAAACTGAAGCAAGAACTTTTCCAGCAGATTTTTCGACACGAAACTTCTTAGGTTTTGGAGAATCAGAGTGTCGCCATTCCATCGATTGTTGCTTTGTTTCTGGATCGTAGAAATGTACCCAAGTCTTATCCACAGTAACAATTCGGTTTAATACGTCTACATCGTTTTCAAATCGAGCATGGATCGAACGCGATGCTTCTACCCTTGCACGCTTTTGGTCAACATTCAAACATTTGGAGATCCACTTTGCAGAAATTTTTTCTTGTCCAAATTGACCTGAACCATATGATGAGTGCGTTCGCATGAAATTTTCAGTGCTTCAGATATCCGTTTTAGCCCAACTCGACTGTCTGATAAAATCATGTCATGAACTGCATCTATATTTTCGGGGACTGACACAGAAACTGGCCTTCCCGATCGGTCATCATCTTCAATGGAAAATTCACCTCTTTTGAAGCTTGCAGTCCAATTTTTCACGGTCGCATACGAAGGACATTGATAACCAAGGGTATTAAGTATATCTTCGTAAATCTGCTCACCTCTTAACCCTTTTAAATACAGGTACTTGATGATGGCTCGATACTCCAATTTTTCGATTTTTACAATGTCGGTGGACATCTTTTTTTTTTTATTTATTGCGTAACTCTGGTTTACTTTTTCGACGTCGAACTCTACACTAACACTTCTAATAAGTTATTGTTCGTTGATATGGTATCGCAATATTTCGTTTATGCATGGAACTGGTCTAGGCTAACTAGATATCAATACATCCTCGTATCACTAGCAACTCTCACTCCTGAAATATCGAAATTAAAAGAGATTGATCATTACAAAAAATTCCCTCATCTGTCATAGGAATTAAATTCAAATGGCTCAATCTTTCCACGTCAACCAGGCGAAGCACAACCACTTTCTTACACACTTCGTGCCTCCGTTTGCTTCGGCCAATTTCTGACGGTTATTTAAGTCAGCGGGTCTTGAGGAAAGACAATTTTCCGGTACATTGAGTGCGAGAGTTGAGTGCGCCCTATTTTTTTCTTCCGAGGGGTAGATTTGTATACTTTATCAATTTCAAGGATGAAATCATGAGTCAGTTTATGTTGACGTGTACTACTTACGTGTGTAATTGCGTTTTTATTCACTGGATCGTATGACAGAATGTTTCACCATCGAATTTTGTGATGGAAAATAACATAGAATTAGTTTAAGTTCAAGAAGTGATACTGAAGCACTCGAATGAAGTTCGCCCTCCTTGTATGTTGATCCACCTTGTAGGTAGAATCCGATGAAAAAATATTGAAAGCAGTTAAAGAACTTTCAGTAACTGCCGAATAAATTATAACGGAACTATTGGGAAGTTTTTTTAATAATCCGCCCTTCGGTATTCGAATCTTTTACGAAAATTTCAAGCTTCATTTTTCATCGGAGAGATCTCGTCATCAGTGAGATCTTTTTCGGCTAAGAATCGAAAAATACTGACATCCTTACGTAGTTTATAGCTCTTGTTCAATTAGAACAAGTACTCAAAAATCGTTATTCATTGGTTCTTGAACATTATAATGGTTTCTGTTCAACTAGATATATTGAATTTATTTGCTCTTCTTCCTATTTTGCCTCTTCGTTAATTCATTTTAGCAAAAAGTTTATGAATGAGAACATTTATTTATTTTTATATACTTGGCGCCTCCGCCATTCTGTTACATAATAATTTTATCTCCGAAATTTTCATTCTCCAGCATCGACTCAATGATGACACAAATGTGTTTCCATGAAGATTTCAAGTTGATGTCCTAGGAGGCCCCAAAACTGAAAAAATAATTTCCTCTAGAAAGGATCCCGCACTTTTTCTATTGCAAATGGCGTTCCGTCAAATGTTCTAAAATTTTGGTATAATGTAGTACTGGACCTACTGATCAGAAGTGTCCATGGCCCCGACTCAATTCTATGACTAGTTTTTGAGATACAGAGCGTTGAAGTTGAGAATTACCCACTTTTACTACGCTCGTATCTCGAAACAGAATCGAATGAATTTTTCTCAAGATACATTTCATTCCATCCCCAGGGAGCAACGATATAGGGGAATATGACCGAAAATCGTTACGAATACAGGGTTATCCATAATTGAATGCATGCCCGATTTTGAAAGTATAAAATATGTCAGTTACTGAGCGAGAATGTTCGCAAAATGAACTATTTCACTTGATATGTTGTTGTTACATCGAAAAAGTCTGTAATACCCAAAATTTATGCTGGGTGATCCATTATTTTACAAACTATTCTCAATGAGGGTTGAGTGGACACCCTGTATTTTTGGGTGGATTCAAGGTGTTTGTTTAATTTTTTTAGAACATATCATCACGGACTTCAAAGAATACAGGGTGATTCAGCCATGAAATGAACTTTGAACCTCACGAAAATACCCAAAAACCACATTTTTTTTCATCACCCTCTATTTCAAGATTAACTCCGATGAGGTGGGAGTTTTCTTTCACCATTGTACTTGAAATAAAAACATCAATACGGCTGAGAGTTTTCATCCACTTCCTATGACCAGATTTTTTTTATGCTGAATAAGAATAGAATTACAAGAATAAATAATTTTCATATAAATTTAAAAAAAATCTGTTCATATGAAGTGGATAAAAACTCTCAGCCGTATTGATGTTTTCATATCAAGTACAATGATGACAGAAATCCCCCACCTCATCGGAGTTAATCTTGAAATAGAGGGTGATGAAAAAAAAGGTGGTTTTTGGGTATTTTCGTGAGGTTCAAAGTTCATCTCATGACTGAATCACCCTGTTTTCTTTGAAGTCCATGATGATGTGTTCTAAAATAATTGAACAAACATCTCGAATCAACCCATAAATACAGGTTGTCCACTTAACCTTCCTTGGGAATAGTTTCTATAATAATGGAATTTCAATACCCACATCAATTTATAGAGCAAAGTTCATTATTTTTCACTTGATTTGAATAATCTTCAATGTGAACGTACCTCACCCCGAATAAAAATCGAATTTAACTGAAATAACAAAGAACTATGATGTTTTTCCATCTCACACAGTTTTTGATTATTCATACCAATATGATTTTTCGGTTTTAATATTCAGCGATGAAAGAACTAAATTTTGTCGTTTCATTATGTAACCAGCCTGCTGTTGCCACTGATATGTAAGCGTGAGCTTTTATTAATTCACAACTGACACAGCAATCTGAAACATTCTTGCAACACGCTACTTGTTTTAAAACCTGTAATTGTCAATTCAACTTTTGTTGGTATGAACGATATTTTATGTTTTGTGCCTCTTCTTCACACGAATAGAATTTTCATACTAATATTCATACCTACTTGAAGGGTAAAATAAAAGGTCAGGTTTTAAGAATGATCTCAATCGATATCTTCCTATGAGTCTCCCCACAAGGAAAAATTGCAGCGACCAGACCGAGTGACCTTGGACCCAATTGATGTATTCTCTGCGGGACATGACCTGGGCCATGTAGAGCTCGCTTACCAATGCATTTCAGCCCGTCATCGAGATGCTGTTTTGCCATGCTGTTGAATACAAACCTCTGAACTCACTTCGTCACTTTCTGGCTCGAATTCTGCTGTGTTGAAAACAGTTCCTCATCATAGCTGACAGAGATGACTGATACTGTTTGTCCTTACCCTTCGAAAAACTGAAGGCCAATGAATCCAAAACATCTGTTTAGAGGACTCTGTTGAATTTCTTGGAGGGTTTTCAAGTGACCAGTGTTGCACGTTTTTCCTGTTCGTAGTTCCACCGAGTGAAAATGAGCCTGGTAGCTCCTAAACAGCCTTCCCTGTGTACAAAATCCTTCCATAGCTCTGCACTAGAGCTTCTTGGACTTTTGTATGGATTGAAGGGTACTTGCATATTGAGGTGTCCTGGCTGTGAGGTACCTGCAACTTATTTTTTGTCTTTAGTAAATCCAGTTTCGTCCAATTTCAAAACGAGTACACATTGTTTTCCTGACAGCATTCAGCTTATTGAAAATGGCGACGTTGAAGCCTCACAGCCCACATCCTACCATAGTCCCAACAAAAACTATATACTCTCGTGTCCCGATCGTCAATCGTAACTTTCGAATATAATATAAAGAACAAGCTTTTACGATGACTTTCCCTTCTTTACCCTTCCGTAATCAACAAGATTCCTTCTTCCATCGCCGCATCTGCCGAAAGTCCCTTTGTTCCACCCAAAGTCTAGCTAGAATGATCCTTTTGTTGCACAAGGATAATCGTCCCTTTTAGACGCATTATGCTCGTTTCGGAACCAGCGTCCGATGGCTAGGTTGTTCTCAACTTTTGCGGTCTCGGGGACGGCAGGGCGAGCGGCGTCGTACGCCCCGTCGACTACACGGAAACACGCCGGGCGGGGTCTTCTGCCCATCCGGAATTCGCCATTATGGTAATGCTCGTCGCGAATTAGCATGATGCGGAGGAAAATTCAATTTTATCCGACGAATTTCGCACACTCTCGTTATTTGCATAGAAATTCGGGAGAAGAGGAGCTTATTACGGTCAATGTGAGACGTTGTCCACAGTTCGCAGATGTTATTCGACGCCGAAAGATTGTGGGGAAGTTGAAAAAATTTGGTGAATTTTCGAAGGAAGCCATGACTGGAGAAACATACAATTCTTTTACTCGTTTTATAGCGCTCTACTTGCCTGCGCACGCTGGCTTCATAGTGTTACGAAATCGCTTGAGTTGCATAAAAAAATAGGAGTTACTATTCAACTTGCATTCAGGATTCGTGGGAATTTCTGTAATCTATGTTCCGAAAATCATAGACAGGACTTAGTGTCTATTTATTTTCCGGGGGACAGGATGGTAAATGAAACATTTGAGATTAAACTCTGGACGTATATTTAGTCGAAAATAAAAAAATAAGGTTTTGAAAACGTTCTATGAATCAATCAAGTCAAAAGAATTTTTTTTCACAATAATTGGTCGACTTGTCGAAACAAAATCAAATTATCAATTTGATATTTGATTTCAGGACACTGGACTCGAAATGATTTTGGTGTTACATGCAGCCTTCTAACACTACTCAAAGAGCGAAGCGTACTCAAAAATTGAAACTAATATAAAATAAACGGTTTTTCCTACACTGTCGATATTCAAATGATCTAAACAAAATCAAATTATCAAAGACTTGAGGATTTATCAAGACAACACAATGCCGAAAACTTCGGGAGATTTCAGGACTCTGGACTCTAAATGTTTTTGGCGTTACATGCAGCCTTCTAACAATTCTCAAATAGAAAATCGATTAATCAGATACACCGCGTTCGTTGATATAAATATCATCCACCGCCATGAATCTGACTCGAACTTGCCACAAATCATCATCCAGGGAACCAGCGAAAGTTCCAAGCTCATCGAAGCGGGTAGAAGTCGACCTTGGTTTCGATTTTGTTCTGATCTCTTCAGGACAACATAACCCTACTACGATGAGAATTGGAGTGGAACGGAGGTCCTCTTAAACTTTAAATAATGTGAAAATTACATTCCTGCAGCTGAAGGGAAAATGAGAGGTATGCCAGCTATCGTCGTCCAGGGCTACGAGAGGGAATTGTTTGTCTGATTCTCAACTAGATGTCGCCTTGATGTATACTGTACCTCAAGACTTTGTCTAGTTTTGTATAAGTGGACCTCCGTCCCACTCCAATTTTCATCGTAGTAGGGCTATGTTGTCCTGAAGAGATCAGAACAAGATCGAAACCTAGGTCGACTTCTATCCGCTTCGATGAGGTTGGAACTTTCGCTGGTTCCCTGGATGATTAATTTGTGGCAAGTTCGAGTCAGATTCATGGCGGTTGTTGATATTTATATCAATGAACGCGGTGTATCTGATTAAACGATTTTCTATTTATTCGTTTTCTTATGGAAGTAACTTTTTTGATTATAAATCTCAAACAAGCAGAGCATTCTCAACATTACCTACCCTTCTCTTTGTGGTAGGTTTTCCAAAGGATGATGAATATATCCTAAAAAAACCAACAAAAACACGTCACTAACCCGTTGTTCCTAGATTAGTTTCACCCTTGGTCTAATCGACGAGACGTGATCTGAATAATTCTAATCAATTTTTCATCGTTAGCTTTACCCCGCTATTTCTCGAATAGCATTTTTTCGTCTCCGCTTTGAGACCGTACTTCCAAACACTAAAAAACTTCTTGAATCTTCCTACAACCGAACCCGTGTAAACTGAGAACCTTCCCGTTCAAGACTTCTCCAGCTAATGTTAACTTCCTCTTCAACACTTTACCCCGCTATTCCCCGAATAGCACTCTTTTTGTCTCCGCCTTGGGACCGTACTTCCAAACTCCCTAGATCCCCCTAAAACCGAACCCGAGTCAACTGAGAACCTTTCCGTTTAAGGCTTCTCCAGCTACTGTCTTCACTCCTCTATTTTCAAAAACAATTGAAGATTTCCACCGTGGGTAGTTCTGGTTTCCTTGTGTTTTATGCTGGATAGATCCCTCAATTGGGCTGAGTCGCTCATCCACAATGTACCGGGTTTTTCACTATAATTTGACCCCCCCTTCAACTTTGTTACTAAAGGAGATACAAAAAAATGTTTCATACAAACATTTCACGAAATCAACTGAGGTTTTTTAATATGACTTCACGAACTGAAATGTATACAAGGTGGCCAACATATTGATGGCAACTTCATTTTTTCAAATGGAACACCCTGTATATTTTCCTATATTTGGCTAGCTCTTTTTCCCCTAATTTCGAATATGTAACGTATGTTGGTCTATCTCTCTTATTCTGAGCACCACAGAGTTTCAAATTTAAAGAACTACCTGGCAAGCTAAGCAATAACTTTTCAAGTGGAAGAATATACAGGACAGGACACCCTGTTTTGAAAAAATGTTGTTGAATTCAATATGTTGTTCACCCTGTATATATTCCAATTGACGTTATCATAACTCCAAAAATGGACATTTTCAGTAAACCCAGTCTGCCACTTGAAAAAAGATTACAGAGCTTGCCAGGTGGTTCTTAAATTTGAAACTCTGTGATGCTCAGAATAAGAGAGATAGACCAACATATGTTACATATTCGAAATTAGGGGAAAAAGAGCTAGCCAAATATAGGAAAATATACAGGATGTTCCATTTGAAAAAATGAAGTTGCCATCAATATGTTGGCCACCTTGTATATATTTCAGTTCGTGAAGTCATATTGAAAAACCTCAGTTGATTTCGTGAAATTTTTGTATGAAACATTATTTTGTATCTCCTTTAGTACCAACGTTGAAGGGGGGGTCAAATTATAGTGAAAAACCCGGTACACTCTCTTCAAGGTTTTTTGATTACTAACTTGCTTCAATTCGGAGCGAATTGAAAGCGTATTGTCAGCAAAAAGAGATAAATCAGTTCATCATGACTGAAAAGAAGATACCTCCTACAGTGGTGCCATTCGATTGTATGATTTTTTCATGAATAACCTTAGACCATAGAAAGAGTCTCTTTCTATGGTCTAATCGAATAACCCAATTATTATGATCTTATTTTTAAATATGGTGAACCGCTTCTCAATTATAAATTTATGAATTCTACACAGCACAGTTGAGAGGAGTGCAATGATTGGAAGGAATTTACACACGAACTCCAGATGACAGTTTCTACCCTCTCATAACCTATAAAGCCATGAATTAGTCTACTATTCTCAGTGGTTACTGACCCCGTTCGCGTCCCTTCATCCCTCCGTTCGTAGTCTTAATAAAGCAACGTTAACTAATTAGAATAAAGTGCCGAAATTATCCAGAAATTATTAGCCCGAGTGACAAATTCCCGGGATACTTTTCGCCGATACTGCCACTTCCTTGGATTCCGGAACAAACTTACTCAGTGTCTTTCTTCTGTGATGAGTGGCCGCATTCCCTTCGTGAAGGACATTTACCCCCCAGTGTCCCCGTTTCGTCCGTCCCCCTTGAGCCCTGGAGTTTCTAGGCAAGAACTTTGGATAGGGGAGGAGACGAAGAAAGCCATGCCTCCCCACGTTTATAAGTACTATCTGGCTAGGATCAAGAACTACAGGAGACAAAGTTTGAAGGTGAGTTTTGTTATTGGAATTGCCTGTTTAGAAATAAATATAATTTAGTTTATTCATACTCAAAGGAGACACCCAGAACCCCACAAGAGATTCTACATGTTTCAATTACACTTATGCTACTCGTCTAGCAGCGGTCATACAGCGCCTTTCTCTTGCTCTCTTACAAGCTTAAACAAGTCATTCGCATGAACGCCATACCGTGAATTCGTTTCGTGAGGAATAAGACTTTATTCCGAAAACCTACACGAAGCCAGAAAACCAGTAGGTAAATGCATCTCTTCAAGTCAGACCAACCGTATACTATTCCTTCAGTGTTTGCTTTGTGACATTTTTTCTATCTTATACAAACATTTTTTCTCTGGGTTATAAGAAATGTTACAGCAAGCCATTCTTCTGTCCAAGAGAGTTCTTGTATAATTAACACAACGTTTTCCTTCAATACATATGTTTTCTCCCAGCAGGAATAAAAAAAGATGATATTATCAGATTTTGAATGTATTGGCTCCATTCTAAAATCAGTTGTTCTCGATCAATTCTAGTGATAAATAGTTTTTCTTTCGTTTGATTTTCTACACTCGATCGCTATGCAACGCGAAACACGCAATTTGACCCAAGAGGAATGTGCCCAAGCGGTAGTTTTGCGAGAAGAAGGATGGACATACACAAGAATTGCAGAAAGGTTTGGAGTTTCCCATACAAGTGTTTCCAGAATGTTGCAGCGATTCAGGGAGACAGGTATGAATGTCCGAAGACCAGGACAGGATAGACCACGGGTAACAACTGCCATTCAAGAACGTTACTTGAGAGTTTCTTCGTTGAGACAACGGTTCAAAATCAGCTTGAGCAAACTTATGAGGTGCAAATAAGAAATCGCCTCAGAGAATATGATTTGAGGCCTCGTGTCGCGGCAAGAGGCCCAGCCAGCTCTTACCCCAGCCCATGGAAGGGCGTGTTTGGATTTTGCGAGAGAGCATATCCATTGGGAAGAGGCCGATTGGGAAAGAGTTCTCTTCACATCTGTGGAGAATCTAGACTTATCTAAGTCTAGATTCTGACTCTACCATTGTGATCGACGTTTCCTTGTATACAGACGTCCACATGAAAGATATGCTCAGTGCAATTTCCTGAATACTACTGGTTTCGGGGGAGGATCGATTATGGTATGGGGTGGAATATCTTTGACTGCTCGCACAGACCTAGTAGTCGTTGATAATGGAGCTATGAATGCTGATAAGTACATAAGGAACATACTTGAAGAGCATGTAGTGCCATTTGACCCATACATTGGTGAAAATTTCATTTTTATGGACGATAATGCCAGACCCCATCGTGCGCGCATCGTTCAGGAGTACCTTGAAGAGGTTGAAGTCTCTCGAATGGAATGGCCAGCAAGAAGTCCAGATCTCAATCCGATTGAGCAGGTTTGGGACAAGCTCAATAGAAGGCTGAGAATTTCAGAAAATCATCCAGCTACTCTTAATGACTTAGGAATCCAACTCGGAGAAATCTGGGAAGGATTAGATCAGAACATTTTAAGATCACTCATTATGAGTATGAACCGTCGTTGCCGAGCTGTAATTAACGCGAGGGGTGGAAATACCAAGTATTTAATCACTCATCAGCATTTCAGTACTTTGAAAATTGTTCATTTCTCTGCTTTCACATAAGATTCGGTGAAATCCTGAATTTTTCTTCCATTTAATGTATCTTGTTTCGTTCAAAACCTTCCCGAGAGAACATAAAAAATGAGTTATAAAGTCAATGTAGAGTTAACTTTCATTAAAATTGAGATTTTCAGAATGTGCGTTAATTTTTTTGCGCAGTGTATATTAAACGAAGGTTATCAATACAACCCCTTACGTTTATCTTAATGTAAACTTATATTTTCCGATTGTTCTCCTTTATTCCAATCAAACATCACTATTACCGAAGAAATTCGGTTTAGATAAGTGAAATAAATCTCAAGCCTAAAAAAGAGGACTCTTATCTCGAGCCCGTAGTTTGAAACCTATACTCCATTCACTTTTATAAAGTATCCTGGTTGGCCAAGATTTAGGTTCAGTATGGAAAAATACATCAAACAAACGCCTTATTTTTGGTGGATCTTCCAAAAATAAGGCTTTCGTTTGATGTATTTTTCCATACTGATATGATGGTGGACGCCAAAGGGTTTAGAGATATTAAGATTTAGGTTTATCAAGTTTTTTTACTTGAAACTGACGCAGGTTGGTACTCGTGAAACGTCAAATTATTCTCAGAGACGTTGTGCAAGCTAATTTTCATTTACTCTTTTTTAATTTTGTTAATGGAGTTAGTTGTGCGAAAAGGTATTTGAATGTGTTCTGTAGGCTTATTTCTCGAGAATTCTGAAAAGTGAGGAATTTCATAGGTCCGTCTGTTCGTTTAGAAGTTTTTCTTTGTAAATGGAGTTAGTTGTGCAAAAAGGTATTTAAATGTGTTCTGTAGGCTTATTTCTTGAGAATTCTGAAAAGTGAGGAATTTCGTAGGTCCGTCTGTTCGTTTAGAAGTTTTTCTGTCTGGTTATTCGGGTACTTTTATTCTTTTCCGAATGAACTATCACAAGGTAACGGACTATTCTGTCCATTATTGTTCAGTAAAATTTCAACACTCGATTCTTGATTTCCGTTGACTAGTATAGCCTTCTGAAATTGATGTTCATGGGTCCGAAAATTATTGAATTGCTTTCGCTATGGTACAGGATGCAGGCTAGACGATAACGATTGAAATTATTGATTTTCGGATCGAGTTGCCTCCGGAAACTCAGAACGATATCAGCAAATCGTTTCACGAAAAGAGTGGTCCCAAATGCAAATGAGAGCAGAGAATTGGAGGCCGAGATCGTGTGACTTGCAACGTGGCAGGTACTCGAAAGTTTAATATGAATTGCATCACCTTTTTCGGAATCCACCCACGGGAGGTGGAAAAAGGGAAATCTTCAATTTGCTTTGGTGAGACGAAAAAGGGAATAGCTGGATTCAAGATTCAAGACCATAGAATCGAGAAGAGTGGGTTAACCACTGAGTTCTCGGTCTTCTTTGTTCCCGACGAAGTCCATCCGCAGTATCAAAAATAAAAAATATGAATTTTGAACACTGATTAGTTTAATTGTGAAGCTGCATTAATCCTGAGTCAACTGGTCTCTAGATACATCCGCAAAGAAAGATAACATCAGCAAATCTCCTCGAAAGGAAACAAAAACAATTCAGCGGTTCAATCGGCCGACGCAGCGGATTTAACGGCCTTCGAGGGCTTTCCTAAACGCCGGTTATAATTCAAAATAATCACCATTTTGTACGCTTCTCGCGTCCGTCTCATAAGGGCCCGCGATATACGACGCCAATATCCGATGTCAAGCGGTCGTAAAGCATACGTTTCCCCTGTCTCCGCCATTTCGCGTCCCCGTCGTAAACTCATAGAATGGCGATTCTTGAGCGAAGCATGCTGACAGTCGTAATAGTTATTATTGGGAAACGACTTCGGTATGCTCATGGTTCGTTCGAGTCGTGTATATCTCAGGAAATGCAAATTTCCTTCCAAGCATAGCATTTTGAATATAACGAGTCTCACCTGGGCTGTTATATTTTTTAAGGGACACGGAACATTGATATTGATTGTACTGATTGATTGATTGTTGGCTGACGAACAAGAGACCGGGTTAGCACTTCGCCTCCCTGTGACACTGCGGTACCAACTTGGGTCTTTTGTATCACCCTTTCGTCAGTGGTTCCCCACGAAAGTAGGTTCGTGTCCTTTATCATGTTCAGTAGCCTGTTTATGAGGTTTTTCGGATTCATTCCCGTTTCCGGACTGATTTCCGCGAAGATTCTGTGACGCCTTCTTTCTAGGGCGTCGCATTTAAAGATGATGTGAGAGGCTGTTTCTTCCTCTTCACCGCAAAGTCTGCAATCCACGGGTTCTCCAAGTATTCCCACGGTGTTCAGATGTTTCCTAAGGCCGCTGTGTTTCGTCAGCAGACCAACTATTATACGTGCCTTTGTTCTGTTTTTATTCAAAAAGTCAAGGTTTGGCTTGTGTGTCCTACCATGACTTTGCTGTGTGTTTGCCCATCGCTCTGTTCCCAGTGTTGTCGTTGTTTTTGTTTTATCCACTCCTCAATCAGGGTCCTGCATCGGTTTTTGCTGATTCCAAGCACAGGTTCTGGCCTTGTGAATGGCGTTTCAGATGATTGTCTTGCTAACTGGTCTGCTTTTCCATTGACCGCTATTCCCTTGTGACCTGGCACCCACATCAAAGTGACCTTGTTGTGTTTTGCCAGCTCCAGAAGGTCCTGGAGGCATTTCCAGACGAGTCTAGACTTTATCTGTTTCAAGTTGAGAGCTTTGATGGCGCTTTGGCTGTCAGAGAGAATGGATATGTTTTCCTTGGTAGCCACTTTCCAGGTTCCTCTGTATGCATGTCCTAATGGCATGTGTTTCAGCTTGAAATATCTTGGCGTGTTTGCCGAGAGGTATTATCTGATCCCTTCTTGGCCTCACTCCATGTATTCCCGCTCCTGTTCCTTCATCTGTCTTTGAACCGTCTGTGTACCAGACTATTTCTGCAGATGATTGTGATTCTATACTCAAGTCCCATCTGTTCCAGTCGAGCTATATTTTGAATGGTTTATCGAATGAGTATAGGGGTTGCATGTAGTCTGAAATCATATCGAGCTCGGCTACGTCAGCCACATGAGTGATTCTGGTGTGCCCAGTTGTGCGGGTTCTCCAGTTTTTTGTTTGGATCAGTCTGTATGCACCCATCCAGGTCTCTCCCATGACATGTATGTCAAGGGGTGAGAGTTTAAGGATGACCTTCATAGCAGCTGTTGGAGTGCTATTCATTGCACCCGTGATGCAGAGACAGGCAAGCCTCTGGATTTTCCCAAGGTTGGTTTTTGCCTGTTTCTGATTTGTTTTTGGCCACCAAGGGAGTGCGGGTTCTCCAGTTTTTTGTTTGGATCACCCATCCTGTCCTCTCCCATGACATGTATATCAAGGGGTGAGAGGTTAAGGATGACCTCCATAGCAGCTGTTGGAGTGCTATTCATTGCACCAGTGATACAGAGACAGGTAAGCCTCTGGATTTTCCCAAGGTTGGTTTTTGCCTGTCTCTGATTTGTTTTTGGCCACCACAGGAGTGAGCCATAAGTGATTCTTGGTCTTATTACCGCTGTGTAAAGCCAGTACATGGCTTTCGGTTTGAGTCCCCAAGTTTCTCCAAAAGCTCCCCTGCACATCATAAGTGTCGTTTTGCTTTTGTTGGTTACATTAGGTAGATGCGGGTTTCAGGTTACTTATCGAGAATCAAACCAAGGTCTGATTACCCCAAGGTCTTCCGAGGAGACCCCTTAGAAACATCAAGCTTCGAAGCTTGTTACTTGTACGAGTTCCGAGTAGGCTTTGTTACTGTGCCCTCAAGCCACCTTAGGCTCTGTTAATCTTTGACCCAACAGTAAAATGGTGGCCCACTACCGAGACTAGAATATTTCTTTCCTAGCTTCAGGATTGAACTCGGACTTGCCGGGTTCTAGTCATGAGTTGTGAATAAATAAATAAATGTTCATTTAGTTCCTACAGTTTAGTGTCTATTGTGTCTCCCATCAGAGCTGTTTTCTCAACTGCGCTATTTACAGCTCGCCCTCCATCTCCGAAGCTTCAAGAAACTTCAGCATTCGAGAGGGCTTCAAGGTGGTTAAATCGTCGTTACTTCTATAATTCTCTAGTCCGAGACATACTTGGCGTATGCTTTTAATGGCCAGGCATTCTGTGAACATGTGAAGGTCTGTTAAATACTGATCTTAAAAGGCCTTACCAATATGGTGGTGTAGTTCGGGTTTCCTGGTCGTAGGCTGGGGGATCCCTCAATTGGAAGAGTCACGATTCAACTTTTTCCTTTGATCAGGGGCAAGAAAGTGACTCTACTCTGGGTGCCAAGGCATTGTGGTGTTGATGGAAATGAGGAAGCCGATAAGCTTGCAAAAAGTGCACAAAGGTCAACATCTGCTGGACCTCAGCCTTTCTGTGGGCTTGGAAAAAACCATCATAAAGCAGGGGTCTAACAATAGGCGTTGGACAACAGAATAACCCTCTGTAAAAACACTAGTGATGATTCCAACAACCTATACTAGTATGCTACTAAAGCTATTGAGAGCTGAGCTTTGGGTGATGGAAGGTCTGCTGACGGTGCACTATCGGTATGAATATCATTTGTATCGTATGAGAAAGTCAGCAGATGAGGCTCTGTTGATCAGAAGCAGAAATAGCAGAACACATGGTATGCAAGTATCCAGAGTTGGCTGGCCTTAGAACCCTTCATATGATGAAACCGGTCCTGGATACCTACGAGGTAGCCAAGCCCACACAAAAATACCTGACCTTTCTCCTCGTGCAGGTAATCCAAAGGAATGATGAAAATATCCTGAAAAACTAGGGAAACACAAAAACACATCGCTCACTCGCTCTTCACTCCCGTTTATCAACGAGACGTAATCTAAATAATTATTATTAATTTCAAAAATCTTTTACTTTCGACTTTACATTTTCTGTCTCCGTTCGAGACCCTATTTTCGAAAACACCAAAAATGAGTTACTCTTCCTCCGTTTCCGAGTCAACTGAGAATCTTCCTTTTTCAGACTTATTTAGCTACTCCTTAACTTCCGATTCAAACTTAACTGTTCCGTCTCTGCTTCGAGACCGTACTCCCAAACTCTGAAGTACCCTAAAAAACCGAAATCGCATCCCGATGTACACTGAGAACCTTCCCGTCTGAGGCTTCTCCGGCTACTTTCTTCTTCGTTCCTTAAAAACCAATCAAATTAAAGATTTTCCTTCTTCCCACCTCCCGTAGGTGGGTTCTGAAAGGATGATGCAATTTCCTATTTAACTTCTGAGTACTGCCACGTTGCAAATCCCACGATTTTAGCCTCAACTATTTCTGCTATCGTCCGCATTTAGTGCAACCGATTTCGTGGAACGATTTTGATATCGTCTGAGTCTCATTAGAAATTTGAACCGAAAATCAATAATTTCAAGCGTTATCGTCTCGCCAAACATCCTGTGCCGGCCGATAAGAAATTCAATAATTTTCGGACCCATGAATGTCGATTTCAGGAGTCTATACTAGTCAACTGAAATATTTCGATTTATAACAGATGTCGGTTTTATCAAAACCATTGACGACCTCTTTGGGTTTCAATGAATGAGTAGGGTAGAGGATGAAAGATCTACATGAATCAAGTCCCCGAGCTATAACGAGCTCGGTTCAAATGATAATATGGGCTCTTCCCCATATAAAGACGTGAATAATAATAATGATTTATTGTAACGTTCAAGATATTCTACATGCATTTCTGTCCTCGCAATATTTCCAGGAAAAATAAGATAAGATTCAAGGGGGTTCAAGCCCGACTGCCCAATAATACGCCAAATGGGCATTTATAATTGTTGTTTTCGATCAAAAATGTTACGGACATTCGATGAAACGAAGACTTAAGTCCTGCATAGTAACCGAATGTATGCAAAATGAAGATGTCCTTCTAGTAATCCTCATCGTGCATCATTATGGAGATTTCATGAACGAAATGCAAAATAAAACTGAATGGAAATATTTTGTGGAGGCAATTAGATATTCCATTCGGAGTTTAAAATAGATGCAAAAGAACCATTAACCTCTTACAAATTCGCGGTCTACAAAATATTCAAATGCCACTTCATTTATTCACTGGAATAAATCAAAGTACTTATTGAAACTTAGAGCATCTGGCATGCATGTATGAGACTGAATACTATACCACAAAGTGAACACTGAAAGAATGGTACTCACGGTGGATGCTGGCTTGGGAGATACATCTTTTGATATGTTTTTAATATTGCCAGTCAGAATTTCCAAGTTCATTAAGCGTTTTACCACTTCAATACAAAATGAAATATCTAGTTAGACAGCAGGTATTGTAATCAACGATTCATGTCTATTAGAACCTACCTCGGGCGAATTCGGAGTGAATCTTTCAAACAATTCTCGATCTGGAGAGAACCACATCTTCTCTCATTTCCAATTACCGTCATGTATCGGCTTTTCTAAGAATGCCGTGGACATTGGAAAACATCGCAGTCACGAGATGATTTCCGATGTGGTTAGAAACGGATATCGTAGCGTGTATCATATTGGAAGCCAACTGTTACTGACAGATTTTATTAGTTCTGATTTTTCTTTCGAGTGGAAAACACCTTGTCGACATTTATATGAACTCTTCGACTTTTCCAGAGTATCCGTTCAGCTAATCTTAAGAGGGAATCGATGTGAAAGTGCCCGGAGAACATTCTGCGAGTGCTCTTCCATAATTGATTTTTTTCTATGATCTATGTATGTCGCTTGAATAAATGACTCAATAAGATCAGACCCAAGTAAGGAGACGCTGGTATAATTCATTCATAAATATGATAGTAACCCATATAAATCGCTTCAATATGGAAACTAAAGGTTCGGTTGGTTCATTGAATTGAGCAATGAAAATCACTTACTGCAATTCAAGATTAACTGGGTTGCTGCTTGATTGTATCGTCCTGATATCCCATCGTTCGAAGCAGCTTCCTTGGAAATGAGGGTTACATAGAACGGTCCCTATTGAACCTATCAATAGGTGTTGAACTGATGAAGAATGTGAAAGAACTGTGACGTTTGCCAGAAATGAAGAGGCCACCACCCTGGCCAGAAAGGGAGCACAAACGCTATTTACTGACCCAGGACATTCTTGTGGTATAGACAAATGCACCTTTAAGAGACTTGTTGGAGACCGTGCCGAAAATGTCTCATAGAAACTGATGGAAAATTTATGTACAAGATCCTAATTGGATAGTGAAACCGCAAATCCGTATAGAACCATATACGATACTCATCAGTATTCAATGGAGATTACGGAAAAACATTGCTTTAGTTTCTGATAACATTCCATAACATGAATCAAATTCGTCTCTATAAGCGATTCCTATAATAAACGCTCCCTGTTCCTACGAGTTTTTATAAGAATCTATAGTTTTCAAATGTGGTATTCACACATAATACCTACCTGTTTCTAATCTGTTTTCACACTTAATTCATATCTGCTGTCTACCTGATCTACATTTTTCTGTCACCGAACACTATTGAAATGTCGGATATGGCTTACAGATTTCCTACCTACCTGTTTCTCATATGTTGTTCCACATAATACATATCCGTTTCTATGAGTTCTTATGAGAATCTTTAGTTTCCAAATGTGGTTTTCACACATAATTTTTTGTGGCAAACTTCAAGACCAAATGATTGCTCCTGTTCATTGCTTTCTCTTGAGAATCTGGAAGGTTTCGCAAATGGACTCGATGGTTAGTGGAAACTCATCATAGATTTTTGGGGCTTATTGGTATACAAAATTCCTTCGGAAGTATTGATTCTGCTAGAGCTTCATAAAGCAAGATGAGTAGCACAACTTTTTTCGAAAACTGCCAAAATCGTTCAAAATTTCTGCTAAAATGAGAAAAGGTTACTGAATCGTCGATAACCAATACACTCACCTCAAAATCAAAGATTTATTCGAAACCTTGCAATTCCTTCTTCTGTCCTTTACTGGAATGTCAATTTATTCAAATTCAATCAAAAATCACCGAAAATCGGGCAATTGCGTCCCATATCGTCGAAAAACAAAGTAGAACATGATTTTCTGACATAATGGGCCCCCTACTTGTCTTTTTTTTATCCAAAAATACATTTTTCATTTTGACCTCTCTGAATTACGAAATTCGCTCAAAAATCCCGCAAATTCTTGGAAAATCCGAAAAATATTAGCGTAATCCACCTCGAAAGCCTTCATCCTAACCATCCAAAACGATATTGCCTCATTACACAGGTTGTTCAACCATTTTCTCATTCTCTCATATAACCTGAAAATAAATGTTTTTTTTTGCTTCCAAAAATGTTGTAGCCAATTGGAATTTTAGCTCAGATGTGGAAAGACAACGTAAAATCCCATTTTCAAACAGAATTGGCCCCTACCTGCAAATTTTCTATCTAAATATACATTTTTCTTTTACCGAGCACTATTGTAATGTCAAATATGGCTTACGGATTTCATACCTACCTGTTTCTTCTATGTCTTTCCACATAAAACATATGGTTTCTATGAGTTTTTATGAGAATCTTTAGTTTTCAAATGTGGTTTTCACACATAATACCGACCTGTTTCTACCGTGTTTTTACACATAACTCATATCCGTTTCTATGAGTTTTTATGAGAATCTATATTTCTCAAATGTGGTATTCACACATAATACCTACTTGTTTCTAATCTGTTTTCAGACATAATTCATATCTGCTGCTTGTTACTACGAGTTCATGTGGTTTGAAAATGAATGAGAATGTATAAGATCCTATAGCAGCAGTCATATTGAGTTATTTCGTATTTCACTTGACATTTTATAATTTCTTACATCGTTATGGACTTATAAATCTCCGTAGAAACTTACAAAAACCGGATAACGTACGTATAGGATACAGCTTCTTCTCATAGATCCTCATTAAATCTTATAAATTATCTATATTTTTTTATGAGATTTCATGCGGTATTTTTGGCAGGGAAAGAAAGAAACTGAAAGAGGAACACTTTCCTCATTAAACCGGTTTTTCAACAATTTTCTCATTCTCTCGTATAACTTGAAAATAAACGTTTTTTCTTGCTTCCAAAAATGTTGTACCCAGGCAACACAGACTTCTCCGCGATATCTCTGGGAGGTAACAATGCGAATTTTATAGGAGCTCCTACCGCGAGGTCCCAGAGATCTCTATGTGATGTAACTAAGCGAATTTCCCACTGATGTGCCCACGCGATATCTTGGAGACCTCGCCATGCGATATCCTTGGGAATACTCCATGCGATAACTTAGAGAGGAGAGCGCACCGTGCGATTGACAAGGTCAATCTGTTCACGCAGGCGCTATTTGTCTATCAAGTCGAACTTGTATAAACAGCGAGACGGCAAGACATCGAGAGGGGCTTTGTGGATAGAGTAGTTAGCTGTGTTTGTCGGTGTTACTGTGCTGTGCGAAGTTCGTTATTGTGTGAAATTTCGATGAGGATATTTGTGCTCCAAGTAAGTGTTATTTTCATTAAATCCTGGAGTTTTCTCACCTATTAGGACATATACCGTAACCATTTTTACCGCGATTTATGTTATCCGAGTAATTCAACCACCAATTTCCAACACCAACAACAATAAATTTTCTACTTGATATATTGGTGATCAGGATAATTATTTCTATTGAGAATATGGATGAGTGTAATAACTTCACAACAGATTTTACAAGAATGGTTAGAAAAGTCGAGATATAATTTCAAACAATTCCCGTGGACACTTTCACGGGAATTGTTTGAAATTATATCTCATTTTGTTTCAAGCTGATATATGAATGCAGAATGGGCATTGAAATGTTGTTGAAATCCTCTTTGTTCAATTTGTGCTCCAAAAGCACTTGACACAATGTTTATTCACGTTTTGATTAATGTATAAACCACTGACCTCACAAAAGTGTTACCGATTTTCTTGTCAATCTACCGATCTCATGAAAAAGCACATAAATCTACCGAAATTTGATGGAGTGAATGTATGTTCTGATATTCTAGGAAATCATGACCATAATTTGATACATAAGTTGAGTTATACGTTGACAAATCTATATTTTTTCAAGCAATTTGATGTACATACGTTTATTTTCAGAATATTTGCTGTTTTCAATAGGTATTGATTTTTTGAATACCTATTTATTTTGTCAGAATACTCATTTTTTGTTCGAAAGATCCGTTTCTCGAACAATAATTTTGTAAATAAATGAAATCCATTTTCAATTTTGCTTCATTCGTAAAATAACCTTCTTGCCCAATATTCCGGATAAATGGTATTTCAACTTGAATAACACAAAAATATGTGAAAAGGTATCTTTATCCAAAAATCTACCGAAATCTACCTATTTTTTCCAAAAATCTACCGAAATCTACCAATTTTTCCGAACTTGTAGGTACGGAGGGTGGCAACACTGGTGTTGGTGGACAATAGAGGAGTCTTTTCTCAAGATGGGCTGAGAGATTGTACCCAGAGGAAGAAAGAAATGTAATGTTTTGAATAATTTTTTTTTTAATTTTTTATTGCAATTTGTTGATAATAAAGATTGAAGGATTTATTCACTTGTTTTAGTTCACCTTCTGTTGCAGCCGAAAATAATGAATAACTTTTAACACTGTTTGTTTTATAGTTCAATTCTATAATATAGCTAATATGCAGATTCTCATCATATGAATAGGACAAATCAAATTTACTTTTTGATGTTAACAATTCGTAATGCGACCTGTATATACCTGTGCAAAGCGGCCTGTGTAGAAACTTCTTATACATCCCGCAATGCGACCTGTTTGAGAATATCTTATACATCTCGCAATGCGGAGGTTAATAAGAAGTTCTCAAAGTCCTCGCCGCGGGAGGTGTATGCGAACTCTCAGTGTGGCTTGTTTGAGAATATCCACGTAGGATATCGTCAAGAGTTCTCTGGGAACTCTTTTGTGGCGGACATTTGGAGGAGATATAGAGCTCCCTGCGACCTCCCAAAGAAGTCACAAAAGGCGTCACAACTTCCTAAAAAGAAGTCGCAGGGATTTCTCTGGGATATCTTTGTGTTGCCTGGGTATCCTATTGGAATTTCATCTAAAATGTGGAAAGACAACTTAAAATCCCATTTTCGAACAGAATTGGCCCCTACCTGCAATTTTCCATCTAAATATACATTTTTCTGTCACAGAGCACTATTGAAATGTCAAATATGGCTTACGGATTTCATACCTACCTATTTCTTTTATGTTTTTTCACATAATACATATCCGTTTCTATGAGTTTTTATGAGAATCTTTAGTTTTCAAATGCGGTTCTCACACATAATACCTACCTATTTCTACTGTGTTTTCACACATACCTCATATCCGTTTCTATGAGTTTTTATAAGAATCTATATTTCTCAAATGTGGTATTCACACATTATACCTACCTGTTTCTAATCTGTTTTCACATAAATTGTCTATATTATTTTATGAGATTTCATGCGGTATTTTTGGCAGGGGAAGGAAGAAACTGAAAGAGGAGCACTCTGGAAGAATAGGACACGCCTCCTCATGCGCTTCCTCACAGGACATTGTCGTCTGAGGAAGCATTTGGTGAGAATGGGCTCATCAGAAACTCTGAGAAAAGGGGGGAACTCTTGTTCACCTGGAAAGAATGACTCGCCAACGAGAATTTAACGTCCTTGAAGACCTCTCAGATACTATGGTTCATTGCAGCTCCGGAGCTGAAGGACGAGCTGTACATATACATTATAGATCTCAAGGTCGCAGTAGAATGCATCCCCCTCATCAACTAAAACTGAACTTTGGCATCCAGACCGAAAGTTAGAATCGAAGACAACGAAGAGCAAACCCATACGTAGCTTGGCATTTACCAGCGAGACGACATTAATGCAACAGGACGCCTCATACATTCATTATTCAGCAGCAATATGCACAATTCATCCCAGAACGTGTGACACTATCCCAAATATATCACGATTCTCCTGATAGGCGCTAGTCTCGGGGGTAAAACAGGATATATTCCGATATCGGTCGGTGTCCATCTGCTAGATCTCATCTCCGGACTCCCGGATTGAAATAATAGTTGTTATTTATACAGGTCGTCGGAATGTGCGCGGACCGTGTACGTGTGGTACGGACGGTGTATACGTCTGTCGCTTACTAATTGATGAGAGAGTCGTCCATTAATCATGACGTGGCCCGATGGAAGGCGGCGTGGCTTCGAAACGTCGTTAGGGCTGTCGGCGACCAGGAATATATTCAATTCGTTTCGATTCCGGGTGCAGTGGATGGCATTGGAGTCAGGGTGATGCTTTTTAGCATTAGGGTTCATCGTGGCACTTAGTTTTAATTCGTCAGAATGGTGGTAACATAGCTGGTACATTTTGTACGAATGGATGAATGTTTGCTTCAGCTCCCTATGGAATATGCTCATTTTTTTTGACATTTTGTCTCGAAAAAATAATGAAGGTTTTCGAATTCCTCCATGAAAAATTGACATCTGTATAACCCGTCATAGGCTTACTAGGGAGTAAGTACCTACACCAACATCTATATTCTATTCGGTGAATCATTACACGTCTTTCTCTTCTTTATTTATTATTTATTCCAAGAAACTCTAGATTTTTGTGGAAAACCTCGAAAATAAATTATTGCTCCTGTGCATTTCTTTTGCATTACGCGGAACGTAAGAGTCACGGTCTGTGATTTTTATGTACAAAGTCATGATTTCTCTTCAGAATCTGGAAGGTCTGCAGATCGACTCGATGGAATCTGGAATATCATTATAGATTCTTGGTGCTAAGTGTGCAACATTGGCTTACAATCTTCGTTAGTAGTAAGTTAGTCGTTAATCAATTTTTGTCACCATACACATTCGTAAATCACAACTGATCATTTTGCTTCCTTGCTATACATTTTCATATATTTCATAATTGTGTTCATATCACTTGCACAATTATTTCGTCCTTGTTATAGAAGTTGAGGTAACAAGAAAATACAGTTTATTGGGAGTGCTTTCGAATTGCACCATTCCTCATCCTCTTCGCAGTTGGTATCTAAGTACAGTTAACAACTTATCGCAGTAATCATCAAGATAACCATAGGATGCTTACAGTAAAGTATATCCCCTCACATCGGTTGTGCAGTCACAACAATCTTTTTCCTGTTCAAGTTTTTTCCTCTTTTTCTTCTACAGTTTATATTCTTGTTGAATATTTTTTCGAACAATTTTTCAGGTTTTCTCGTAACTCTTCTTTGAATTTCATTCATTAAAGTTTGTGTTATCTATTCTTTCCTTTTATTCCTATGATTATATGGAAATGAACTAGTATGGGCCAGCAGATCAATATGTTCGGTAGATTCGCCTTTTAGGTAGATCAATGTTTACGGTAGATTCGCATTTGATGGTAAAAGAGGCCAATAAATGGGAAGAAGAATTTTCACTAGGTGTCAAACTCCATGAAGTAACATGGAAAAATTCACAGCTTGTCCTATTTCACAATTTTATGTTTGACGGCTTTGGGTGAACATACCTACTAGATGAGCGACTCATCTGCCATTTATGTTGATTATGCTTGCTGTAATATATTGGCATTGTCTCCTTCGTTCTATCTCATTCCCACACATTATATGATGTCCTGAAACTTGTGAAACTAAAATCCGATCAAAACAAAAGGGCAGGATTTTCCATTTGGTCGAAACACAAAGATCCAACTGAGACACCCTGAAAGATAATGAATTTCCTGAATTGTAGAAACGTCCTTTCCACTTACACAATTCGATATTTCATAGATACAACACGAAGTTTTTACATGGTTTGGAACCGAAAGCCTCAACCTATCACTCGTTATGCAAAATTTTCTCCAAAAAACTGCCGAAATCTTTCGAAATTTCTGCTGAAATGAGAAAAGAATACTGAATCATCGATAACCAATACACAATTCACCTCAAAACCGAAGATTTATTCGAAAATATCTATCTAAACAATATCCTCTTGGAATTTCGAGTCGAAACTACACGGTTTTCATCATATCAATTCACTGAAACTCTTCACAATCATCACCTGTTTGCTATATGCTCTATAAATAAATAAATAAATCGAAATCCATGGCGTAGGTTATCGCGTAAGCGTCGTTCATGGGATCTAGGACTAACGTTGGAGACACCGAACAACGGTTTGTCTTGCGTGGCGGCTTCATCGCAGCGCACCGTTATAGGCGACTGAAATTAAGATCGTAGCGCTGTATCGGCGAGAATAACAACTACTCGTTTGGCGTTTCCAAAGAGCAACGCCTAGACGCCTTCAGTGAAACGTGAACAAAACTAGTGCCGTTGCGATAGTTCATCCATTAACGATAAGGGACGTACTGCTTCCTTGGTTTCGCCTATACCGTTGTCTGAAGAGAAAATCGGCAATCTGGCATCGTCTTCCCAAAAGTTCTGTGAAATATCACAGAAGATGGCCCGATGGGTTAGGTTAGGTCACTGACCTCGAATTCTATGACCTAGGTTAATGGAGTTAGGATAGGTTAGTGAGAAACCAATTTTTATGAGATGGTTGTAGAATATCGAGAAAAATATGGACGAATTATTAGTGTTTACAAACTAATCTTCAGGAAAATCGAAAAAGGAACTAATTTTGGTGTGGGAAATATGGCTTTTCAATTGCAGAAATGATCGGAAAAAACTAAGTGTTTTTGTTAGGAAATATCGTGTTTGTAACATTCCTATCCAAATAAGGTTTCTGCTTGAGTATTTTTTAAATGTATTACCCAGAACATCTGATACTCACATCAATTTCAGTCGAAAAATATGAACTGTGAGGTGTTTGTATCAGGTACGTATTCGGCCCAATTTTTTTTCAAATGTCTATATCTCTTCAACAGTGCCGAATTCGCAAAAATGGAAAATGAAAAAAAGGTTTCTTTTGGCCTCAAGAATCTACAGTTGGAATATATGTACAAGTCAAAGACCCACCCTGTATAAAAAAAATATGATCATAAAGTTGTTAGTTGGTCTAATTGGTTCTCTGCAATCAATTTGTTATCGAACTCCAGTCTTGTCTTTACTTCAAGTTGATTATTATATTATTATTATTTCGATGTGGAAATCCGGGGGAACTCTCAATAGGATCCCAGTCGCGATTTACGACGAAACAAGGCGAATCCCATTCCCACTTTCACTCCTCCGTATCATTCGATTATACCCGGTGGAAAATGTATCGGAGACGTGGAACGACCGCCAAATTGGGCGTTAATACGTAAAAAACGATCGGGACTTCCAGTCGGTCATTTCCAGCCCCCGTTTCCATCGCGAAAATTACGGGCGTTACGGCGAGTGCTTTCTGTTTTTCCGCCATATGTACAGGCCCATTATTATCCCACGCCTGTTCCTGTATCTAAACTGCGAAGCCCATTCTCCTCTGTATTTCTCTATCGGAATAGAAGCGGCGAACGAACGGAGGCAATTGATACTTCTGAGTTTTGAGAGCTCTCCGCAGTGCCGGCTCATAACGTCAGATAAAATTCGAGAGAATTGTTGTGTGCATTGAATTTTATGCTCTTTTTTCCGTTTTTTCCGGATGTCTGCATGGATAGTATGAAGCGGATTTGCCGATTGAATGGACTTCAGTTGTGGCTTGTATAATTGGTAGTTGAGATTCGCATTTTGATGTTGCAATGAACATCAAACTTTCAGATTTGCGATACGAGTTGTGAAAAAGATTTTCTGACTGTGATATTTTATTGTTGCGTTTTATTTTTAATGTTTGTTCATGGCGTGACTTGTATATACAGGGTGCGGCACGGAGGATGGATGGTTTTAAAAAAATAATAAAAGCGTTAATTTTTACTCAAAAACACATTTATTGACGGAATCAGATTCTCAAGGAAATAGCATTTGAGACAGTCAAGTGTGGAAAATCACATCAGGCATGTGGTGGCCGAAATCGGTGATGCAGTGCTGGAGGCGCTCTTGGAAGTTCGCGTAGACTCTCTCCAACATCGCTCTCTCAACTTGGGCAACTTCCACGCGAATAGCCCTTTTCAATTCGTCCAGAGTTCGGGGCTTGGTCTCGTATACTCTAGCCTTGAGGTGTCCCCATAAGAAAAAATCGCATATAGATAAATCTGGGGACCGGGGAGGCCAATGAACATCGCCAAACCTGGAAATAAGGCGACCAGGAAAGAGAGGGCGAATAACGTCCATTGATGCTCTGGCTGTGTGGGCGGTCGCCCCATCCTGTTGGAACCACACACGTCGGATTGGAACACGTTGCCGTCGTAATTCGGGGATAAAGAAGTTGTTGATCATTTCGACGTACCGCTCTGAGTTCACGGTAACAGCACGACCATTAACGTCTTCGAAGAAGTAAGGGCCAATGATGCGAGTTTGCGATACAGCGCACCAAACCGTAACTTTTGGTAAATAAATGCTAGGAACACACGAATCTAACGGCACCTTCCCCACTTCTCTCGTCCTCAGTGGGGGAAAGTTATGCCCATCTGAAAAACGTCCGCCCTCCGTGCCGCACCTTGTATATTTTAACTGTAGATTCTTGAAGTCGAAAGAAATCATATTTCCATTTTTCCTAATTCGGCTCTGTTTAAGAGATATAGCCATTTCAAAGAAAGTGGGCCAAATACGTTCCTGATACAATACTCTGCGAATACTTCAAATTTCACATTTCTCGATTGGAATTGAGTTGATACATCTAGGGAATATTCCAGTACTAACCTTATTTGGATAAGAGTGTAAAAAACGGGATATTTCTTAACAAAAACACTTAGTTTTGTCCCATTATTTCTGAAATCAAAAAGCCATACCTCCGTTCAAAATGAGTTCCTCCTTCGATTTTCCTGAAGATTAGTTTGTTAGAACTAATAGCTTGTTCATGTTTCCCTCGATATCCCAAAAGTATCCCATAGAGATGGTTTTTTCACTGTATTTATGATTGATCAACCTGAATCATAGAATTCTAGGTCAATGGCCTAACCTAACCTATATTCTGTGAAATTTTCACAGACCTTCTGAGGAGGTATGACGGTGTTCTTATGCGAGGTAGCTGGCGCGCAAGACAAACAGTAAGATCTAAGAATCGATCCATCTCAAACCTATTGTTCTGTGTCTCGAACGTGAATATCTGTGAACGACGCATGCGTATAGCGACAACCGGCACGATCCGTAAATCTAGAGCTATGTGTTATGAAAGCGAAAAGTGATTATTTTAGGTGTTTTCTTCGATCTCGTGATGATTATGTGAAGACTTTCAGTGAATCAATGTATCTTATATCAAGTGTGTTGTGTCGAGTTTTAAAAATTTACGTGTACAAATTGGCATATTTTTTGTGGAGTTTTTCACTAGTTTGTAGCAAATCATCACAGAGGATACATGAATAGGTTTAACGTCTGTGATAATAATTAGAGGAAGCTTCAACGGCATGCAGACAATTAAATTTTTTGAAATTTCGAAAAAAGATACTCATCGTGCATGAATCGAACCTGCTCCTTCCTACTTTCCTGCACGGTGTGTAACTTTTTCTGGAATTTCAAAAAAGTTAATTGTCATTGCCGTTAAATCTTTATCTGATTACAGAGGATACTGTTTAGAAAGAAACATCGACACAGATTATTTAGTGCTAAGTATCATTTTATTTCCATTGGCTCCATTTTAATACTTGGTTTGTATTGATATCAAACATTTATATATCTAAATTTTGTATTTCATTGACATTTAATCTCAATATTACCTTGAAGGAAGGACCGGTAACAATGCATTTATAATAGAAACTGTGCATATAATGTTTATAAATCCATGCTTCTTGATATTCAATTTCATCTGCCACATTGGTGGGATTTCATTGTTACATATATCCACATCTAACGTTTTTCTATCATAAAGACTTTAGTCTATTAATAAGCATTCTGACAACATTGTTAAATTGTAGTGCGATAAGAGTTAATAGTTCTTCTGCGATTCAGTCAGAGTTTCATTCTTATAAGAAAAAACGTATCAGGGATGTCCTTGCCGAAATATATCTGTGAAAGTGTCCATGTTCCTTTAACCCAGGCGAATTCAGCAAAAAAGAAAACCACGATAGATTTTATTAAACTTTATGATTCATGGTTAAAAAATAATGTGAACAGATCAAAAACTAGGCATGTACCCAATTATATCATCGAAACCAAATGGTGAATGCGCTGGGTATCATTGAAGCTCCTGTTATACAGTATGCCAATTTTGACTCCAAAATTGGATGTATTATTGGCAATACAGTTTTTCCTAATTATGGCAGTGATAATGAGTCTCTGAAAGATGCATACATTCCACTGCCACCATCCATTTAGTGAATAGACCCATAGAAAATAACTTTTTCAAAAAGTTTCATCTCCGAATTGAAAAAACTCATGAGGTTATCTGGTGACAAGGGCTTCGATGCGCGCGCGCCCTCTATCGATCCCGGTCGGCGTGGGAGAAAGGCAGGATCGGCACGTGGTGTGCGGAGAGGATCAGATGATTTCAATTGAGGGTAGCAGGGCACTCCTAGTGACCCACTGCTGTTAGAAGAAGACGCTCGTTGGAGGGAATGCGACAAAGTTTGTTTACGGTCTCTCTATCTTCATTCTCCCAATTGTTTTTCATCCAGAAGCATCGGAACACTGGATTCCAATTGATTTTTTGCGTTCGGTTTTATCCGAGGCAGATGGAATTGTTTCAGAACAGGCTTTTCGCTTGTTATAATCGAAATGCGATGGATTGTAAACATTCTTACTGCTTTTACAGTCAGAGTGTTAGAACAGTGTAATGGCCTAAGCTCCAATGTCTTAGAGAAACATTTCAGGCTTTCTTCATGATGCAGATACTGTAATACCTTGGCAACAGAATAAAGCTTCGCATCCATTTTTGAAATTGAGGTGATAAGGACTCTAGCATGTCCACGTGTGTGAGCTGCTTTATCTTGTATCTGAGAAAACAGATACTTTTGCATTTTGAAGTTTAACACGGTAGATTTAATCTTATCTCGTCGTCAATGCTAACAAAACACAAGTATTTCATCTAGAAATGCCGATCTTATTTTACCCAATCGAGAGAAAGTGAACTACTGGAGATATAATTCAAAAGTAAACCGCTGGACCGTGCAACCATCGAATAAAATTAGTGACAGACCGGTTTCTGGCTTGTTATCCGTCATCAGTGCCACATAACCCAACCCACGATAGCAACCGAATAAAACGACAGAGCTTATATTACGCGCCAGCAGCCACACTTGAGTACAAGGTAATGTACGCTGAGCTTTCGAAAGAATCTTGAAAAATGTATAATTCAGAAAAATGACAAGTGGGTAGGTGCGTATTAACCCGTTCTACACGGTATGGGGGTTAGTCCTCACCACTCAATTTCAACTTGACTGATTACGCTGGAAGAAAAGACGATCGATGAGAAAATAATTACGAGCTAGGCTCATTGTAGAATCAGCCAGCCTTATGCGGGGATGTCAGAAGAAACTAATCGTCAATCCATCAAGCCACCCCGATGTGCCGTGTGTCCACGTTCTCGTGCCACAAAACACACTTCATCCATCAATTCTTGCCACTTCTGGGTGCTTCCCTTCCCTTTCTTTGCGACGATGGAGATGGAAGATCTACTTGTTGCGCTTTGTTGCCTTTTGAGTTGAGGCTTTTGATAATTGGAATTCCGATGTTCTCATTATTTTCTAGATATTTGTAGGTTTAACAGGCTCTTAACATTCTATAGGTATAAACACTCCGCCTTTCTCATAAGTAACAATTAGAAAATTTAGTATGGTGTGACCCAACCCAGGCAACACAAAGATATACCAGAGAAATCCCTGCGACTTCTTTTAAGGAGGTTGTGACGCCTTTTGTGACTTCTTTGGGAGGTCGCAGGGAGCTCTATATCTTCTCCAAATGTCCGCCACAAAAGAGTTCCCAGAGAGCTCTTGGCGATATCCTACGTGGATATTCTCACACTGAGAGATCGCATACACCTCCCGCGGCGAGGACTTTGAGAACATCTTATTAACCTCCCTTAGTGAGATCTATGTGAGCTCGCATTGCGAGATGTATAAGATATTCTCAAACAGCTCGCATTGCGAGATGTATAAGAAGTTTCTACACAGGCCACTTTGCACAGGTATATCCAGGTCGCATTGCGAAATGTGAATAGAACAACAGAAACTAAATTTGATTTTTCCTATTCCTATGATGAGAATCTGTATATCAGCTATATTATTGAATTGAATTACACAACAAACAGTGTGAAAAGTTATTTATTATTTTCGGCTGCAACAGAAGGTAAACTCAAACAAGCGAATAAATCCTTCAATCTTTATTATCAACAAATTGCAAAAAAAAAATTTTCGAAAAAATCATACAAAACATTATATTTCTTTTTTCCTCTGGGTACAATGTCTCAGCCAATATTGAGAAAGGACTCCTCTGTTGTCCTCCACGTATGCAGTGTTGCCACCCTCCGTACCTACAAGTTCGGAGGAATCGGTAGATTTCGGTAGAATATTGGAAGAAATCGGTAGATTTTTGGAAAAAAAATACCTTTTCACATATTTCTTGCGTTATTCAAGTTGAAATACCATTTATCCGAAATATAGGGCAAGAAGGTTATTTTACGAATGAAGCAAAATTGAAAATGGATTTCATTTATTTACAAAATTAATGTTCGAAAAACTTATCTTTCGAACAAGAAATGAGTATCCTAACAAAATAGATAGGTACATATTCAAAAAATTAACACCTATTGAAAACAGCAAATATGCTGAAAATAAACGCATGTACATCAAATTGCTTGAAAAAATATAGATTTGTCAACGTATAACTCAACTAATGTATAAAATTATGGTATGCTTAGGAAATCTTAAAATTAATATCGTAAGAGTCATGATTTCCTAGAATATCAGAACATACATTCACTCCATCAAATTTCGGTAGATTCATATGCTTTTTCGTTAGATCGGTAGATTGAAAAAAAATCGGTATAAGTGGTAACACTTTTGTAAGGTCAGTGGTTTATACATCGATCAAAACGTGAATAAACATTGTGTCAAGTTCTTTCGGAGCACAAATTGAACAAAGAGGATTTCAACAATAGCATTTCAATGCCCATTCATTTATCAGCTTGGAACAAAATGAGATATATTTCCAAACAGTTCCCGTGAAAGTGTCGAATCATCACAATTCTCATGGAAGTGTTTTGTTTTATTACTATCGGAATTGCAATAGGAACTTGTAAACCATGCCTATTAAGAATTATCAATAATTTATTAGCTTGAATTTTGGGAATATTCGACTCTACCAAATCTGTTGTGAAGTTATTACATTCATCCATATTCTTGCTAGAAATAATTATCCTGATCACCAATATACCAAGTAGAAAAATCGTTTAATGTGAATTAATCAATTCCGTTATTGGTGTTTGAATTACTCGGATAACATAAATGGGGGGCAAAAATGGTTACGGTATATATCCTTATAGGTGAGAAAAAACTCCAGAATATAATGAAAATAACACTTACTTGGAGCACAAATATCCTCATCGAAATTTCACACAATAACGAACCTCGCACAACACAGTAACACCGATAAACACAACTAAAACTAACTAATCTATCCACAAAACTCCTCTCGATGTCTTGCCGTCTTGGTAAACTCGCTGTTTATACAAGTTCGATTTGATAGACAAATAGCGCCTGCGTGAACAGATTGACCTTGTCAATCGCATGGTGCGCTCTCCTCTCCAAGTTATCGCATGAAGTGGTCCCAAGGATATCGCATGGCGAGGTCTCCAAGATATCGCATGGGCACATCAGTGGGAAATTCGCTTAGTAACATCACTCTGGGACCTCGAGGTGGGAGCTCCCATAAAAGTCGCATTGTAACCTCTCAGAGATATCGCGGAGAAGTCTGTGTTGTCTGGGAAGGAACTTTTTTAGGCGTCATTTTGTTCTAAATGCGAAGGATTTTCCAGTAGATGTCACTTTTGAAGCTGTAATTATTCGTCATTTGACAACAAGTAAAAACTACCATAAATAATAAAAATGGAAGGATACATAGGGTTACGACGATGGCGACTTGGCCAATTATTACAGACGAAGACAATCAAATAGAGAGTGAGGATAACCGACGAGGATTGAACAAGACAAGAGAATTAATTAATCCTCAGTGATCTTGGATTTCTTTTCCTTATCCAAAACCACAGAAGAAAAGTATACTCATACTACAGAGTACGAATTACTCTTTTTTTTAACTCGAACGGCAGAATACACATCGCTCTCATAACTTGGTCGGAAGTATTCGTAACTTAAATGATTGTGGTGGAAAGTCGATTAATAAATCAATAAGGCGAGTTGTCAGAGGGCGCTCTCGCTTGAGTAAGAGGACGCTAGTTGTGGCGCTTGCGCATAGTGATCTCTCTGTCGTAGAGGGTGCTCTCGTGTAAGTAGTTGTGGCGCTTGCGCGTGTAGGGCCACAATCATAGGGGGCGTTGTTCCGAGCTCAATACTTAACAACCATCGATCAGAAATTATGTTTCTTCGTGGGAATGCAAATGTCACTAGTGAGAACATATTTTACGAAGGAATAATCCGAATCTGGATCTTGATGTATTATTCTTTGCTCCTACTTTGTAAGGATATCTCCCAGCCCCCTTGTCACACTGATACGTGCTTTATATCTCTCCATCCCCCTGATCCAACCACCCTTCGTAAACGTCCAACAAGTAAATCCTCCAGACAGATAACATCATTGGCAAATATTCAATTTCATTCCCAGTACGTAAAGTCGCATTTCTCACACCTCCAAGGCGTAAAATAGACATTCCTCATAAATCTCTCGGGGAGATAACTCCGTCTCGGGCCGAAAGCAAATTTCCATAAACAAATTCGTAGCAAAACGGCGAGAAAAATCCCCGACAACGCGGATCGTGTAGGGGCGAGACGGACGATTAACTGCGATAAAATACTGCGGACTCGTCGAGATGGTGACGTCGCGAATCCTGGAGATACGGGGCCTTTTTCCGCGTCTCCCACTTCGGGAATTTATTCATGGGAACTGTCATGGCGCTGAGGTGGGTCCTGCCGCCGTCACGGGGGATTTAATCGGAATTTTTAGGTGGGGTTTTGGCAGCAGAGGGTTACCTATTGTTGGTCTTTTCTTCCGGAAAATTGTGGAAGTGTTGGCAGTCCCTAGGGATCTTCAAATTCAAATATCATTCATAATTGCTCATTCAATAGAGAAAAACGGAGCCAGCGTTTGCAGGCAAGTAGAGCGCATAAGAGACTGGCCAAAAAAGGTGCTTCTCTGCAAAGAGCTCAAAGTTCATATTTTTCAATTGAAATCGAGTTGATAAATTTAGGGAATACTCAAGTACTAATCTTATTCGAATAAGAATGTAAAAAGCACGATATTTATTTCTCAACGAAAACACTCAGTTTTGTCCGATTATATTTGCTCTCAAAAAGCCATATTTCCCCTATCAAAATGATTTCCTTTTTCGATTTTTCTAAAGATTAGTGTGTAAACACTAATAACTTGTCCTTATTTGCCACGATATCTCAAAAATGTTTCATAAAGAATGTCATCCAATCAATTAATCAGAATTTATTATTAATCAACTCAGTTCATATTTCTCGATTGAAATTGAGTTAGTACATTTAGGGAATACTCAAGTACTAACCTTATTGAAATAAAAATGTTAAAAACACGTTATTTCTTTAAAACAAACCCTTAGTTTTTCCCGATTATATATGCAGTTAAAAAGCTATATTTCCCTCAACAAAATTTGTACCTTTTTTGATTTTTCTATTAGTTTGTAAACACTTAACTTGTCCTTATTTTCTTCGATATCCTAAAAAAAAATAACTTATGAAGAATGTCTTTCGATCAATTCATCAGAATTTATTATTGATCAACCTAACCTAACCTATTTTGTATCCATTCTGTGAATATTTCACAGGTAAGATCTATTAATCGACCCATGCATAGCCTACGTAATCGAAGATTGAAGAGATAATCTTTGTAATATATTGTTTGTGAACGACGCATGCGTATAGGAATGGAGGAAATCTTTTTTTAGCGATATGTTGTTATAAAGGAGGAAAGTGATTATTACAGGTGTTTTTCTTTTATCTTTCAGGAATGAATGACATATTTAACTGTGTAGTGTCGAGTTTGAGAAATTCCAAGAGGATATTGTTGAGAGAGAAACATCGCCACGGATTATTTATTGCTGAGTATCATTTTATTTTTCAATCATTCCAACTTCTGGTGGGCGTTCAATGTAGTTTGTCTTTATTTCAAAGCATTCGAAATGGTTTCACTTCGAGAACTGAAATTTTGTGGGTTCACTCAGAAAGGATTGAAGTTCTTGATGAAATAATTGAAATCGATTTCATTTCGAAAGTTCATTTTCTTTCTTTCAAACATAGCAGAAAATCAGCCAGCCCATGTAAATAGTTCAACTTCTGATTAAAAGTGAATCTACAGATAATTTCGTTCAGAAAATCAACTTTAAATACGGAATTGGCATTGAATGGCCAATTTCAAATATTCAGAGAGAAATAGTTCCTGCTTTACCTACATATTCACTTATTCTCGGAAAGAGAGCGCCATTGTACATCTTATTCATAAGGGAGACCATTTAATGGAATTTTCCATAAAATGCATGGTGGCTTCTCTATCGGATTAGTTTTCCTACTCGTTGTGATCAGCGACCTTAACACGTTTTTTGTATCGAGATTCATCATTTATACAGGGTGTTTGGAGGGTGAGTAGCCATAGGTGAATGGTGGATAGGTGATGCTCTTGGCTACTTGTTGCGCCTAATAAATAACATTTCGCCCAAAGTTGAAAGTGTTATAATTTTTTTGCCATTTTTCTCATTAAAATCTTGAATTTTTTTAAATTTAATGCTCGAGGTGGCTATAAAATGATTCATTTTTTAGTCTAGTCTTGTCTTATTCAGATTGAATCATAATTTCATACAAACGTCTTCAAAAAACCTGACAGCGTCGTATCAAACATCGAAATGAAAAAAAAAGTTGTGTCCACTTTACAAAGTGAAATAAAAAAAAATTACATAGTGTTCGGTTTTAAAATGGTTCTAAAAACTTCTCTAGTAAATACTCTTTGCAATGATAGAGAGAGCAGCTATTTTTAGCCGTGTTAGAATGAGAGAAAAGATTTTACCTGCTTAATGGAATAGTTTTGTCGTCACCCTTTTAAGGCATTCTTGAAGACGAAACGGTTTTTTGTTGAGTTATCTGATTATTAATGGTACATGTTACATACCATTGCAAAGAGTATTAACTGGAGAGGTTTTTAAAACCATTTTAAAACCCCACACTATGTAAATTTTTTTCACTTTGTAAAGTGGACACAACATCATTTTTTTTCATTTTGATGTTTGATACGACGCTGTCAGGTTTTTTGAAGACGTTTTATGAAATCATGATTGAATCTGAATAAGACAAGACTAGACTAAAAAAAAAATCATTTTATAAGCACCTCGAGCATAAATTTAAAAAACTTCAAGATTTTAATGAGAAAAATGGGAAATTTCTAGAAAAATATTCATTTTTAGTATGGACCGGTAACGATCAAATTTTCAATAGAAACTGTACGAGTTAAATGTATAATTTCATTATCCTTGGTGGTCAATTCGATCTCCCACATTTGTGGGATTTTATTATTACATATCTCTACATCAAACGGTTTTCCATCATTTGGATTTCAGTGTCGACAAAGTGGATCAACTTTCTGACAGCATTGTTAGCTTGTTTAGAGATCAGGAAAGTGATGATATTCAATCCAGGGAAGCATCCAGATTATTCTTGAAATTCATGTTTTTTTTTCCTCAAATTTTATCGTAAAAAATTTGAAATAACTCAAAAACGCTTTTCATCGAAAAAACATGGTTATTCTTTCATTTTCTAAAATGATTGATTTTCTTGAAAGTTTGTACCGTTTACCTGTTTCAAGTGGTCTTATGGTATTTTTGCGTGGATTTTTGAGTCGGCTGCGCTGTGACTTTTATACCAGCGGAATTATTGAGAAAATTGAGAAAAGTGTTTCGCTAGATGAGAGGAATCTGCAGATGAATTATATGTACATGTCAAAGACTCGCCCTGTATGTTAAATTCAATAAACATATAATATCTCTTGTAGTATTCGAACAATTCTTGGCGAAGTTGTAAATCGCGGTTATCAAGAAAGGATTGAATGCGCCGTCAAGACGATACCGAAACCGACAAAAACACAGCTGACAAAAACGTCTTTGTCTCAATTCATCGCCGTTTCGCGGCGGATTCCTTCGCCCTCCAGGTCGGCCGCTTTAACCAAACTCGACACAAGAAACTTTCCCGCACAAGACCCGTTCATATTTCGCGAACGGAACAGAGAAACTTTCCGCTTTCGGAATTCGGCCGACAAAACAACCGGGAGCGACTGCGGATGGCGGAATCGATACGATATGGGTGACCTACATTCAATTAACCCCGAAGAGACTTGTCGGCACAAATCATATCGAAGTCAAAAAAGGAGGACCTGGGTTAATTCTCGCGGAACGCGGCCGATACGCCGCGCAGAGCGGCGGACATAAGAATCAGCGGGTTTCCTATCCCGTTTTTGGTGTCAAGGTTGCCGGATGTTGAAGGTTGTCCTTGGAATTATGATATGGGTCGGATATTGGTGTATATAGGCCAAAACAAACTTTTTTCCATTTTCCATTCATCCAAATTTGGCCCTTTAAAAATTCGAAAAAAATTGGGCCTGATACGTGCTTGATACGATTTCTGCAAACACCTCAAAGTTCATATTTCTCGATTGAAATTGAGTCAATACATTTAGGTAATACTCAAGTACTATACGTATTTGAATAAGAAAGTTACAAACACGATATTTCACACTAAAAACATTGAGTTTTGTCGGATTATATCTGCAAACAAAGAGCCGTATTTCTCCCAGCGAAATAAGTTTCTCATTCGATGTTCCTGTTCCAGTTTTGAACACTTGTTCATATTTTCATTGATATCCCGAAAATATCTTTCAGAGAAAGCTTTTTCATTCAAATTGTGATTAATCTACCTAACCTAATCCAAATTGCGTTCAAAACAAAAATCTTTTATGACAGAGCTTTTGAGAAGACGATGCCAGATTGTTGATTTTCTCTTTGAATCTCCTCTGATTCTATGTTGTTATAAAAGGGAAAATTGATTATTTAAGGTGTTTTTCTTCGATCTCGTGATGATTATGTGGAAGAAATTCAGTGAATTTATTTAATATCAACCGTGCAGTGTCGAGTTTATGAAATTCCAAGAGGATATTGTTCAGATAGAAACATCGCCACAAATTATTCAGTGCTAAGTATCATTTCATTTTTCATTAGTTTCAATTCAGTAAGTGGTTTGTATCGACATTGATCATTCATATTATATTATCTTAACTTTGTATTTCATTGACATCTATTTTCGATATGGACCAGTAACAAAAAGTTTTCAATAAAAACTGTGCGCGTATTAAATGTAGAAAATCATGTTCCTGGGTGTTTTATCTCCCATTTTTTTATTACATATCTATACATCAAACGGTTTTCCATCATTTAAATTTTAGCCTCGACAAAGTTGAATAACATTCTGACAACATTGTTCACTTGTACTGCGATTAGATTTTCTGTGATAAATCATTTTGGGAAACGAATATATTCTTATGTTATTTCAAGAAAACGCGTCATTTTAGAGTTATTCCTAATTTTAAATGATGAAATATGGCGGAAAATCATGAATCACAAGAATAATTTCGATGCTTTCCTGGATTTCAAATACTACCGAATCGCAAGAAAAATATTATGTCTCCGATCGCACTACAAGTAAACAGTGTTTTTACTGTTTTTCATGTTTATCAACTCGAGTCTAAAATCAGTATGATGGAAAAACGTTAGATGTAGAGATAGGAAATAATAAAATCCCAGTTGTGGGAAAAAAATTTGATGCTGAGTAGCATGATGTAATACATTCAATTCGCGCCGATTCTGTTAAAAATTCATCGTTACCGGCCATCCCTTTTGAAAATATTAAAAATGAATGTAAATGAAATACAAAAATCAGATATATGAATGATTAATGACGATACAAAACACAACTTGAATTGAAATTAATTAGAAATGAAATGATAGTTGGCACCAAATAATTTGTTTATAACTTCTGTGATAATTTGCACAAATAATACATTGGACTTCCAACTAGCGAAAAACTTCTTCACAAAAAAATATGCCAATTTATAAGAGTTAAACTCGATACTACACGGTTAATATTACATATTAGTTCACTGAAAGTCTTTATATAATCATCAAGGTCGAAGAAAAATATCTATAAAAATCACTTTTCTCTTTCATAACAACATAGCTCCAGATTTCCTTCATGTTTGTTTACAGTTTGTAGTGACTCCAAAGGTTGTTGAAATAGACAATATCTAGCGCTGGTTGACGCTATACGCATGCGTCGTGAACTTTCGCGGTTCATGGAAGAGACACCACAGACTAACGTTTGTGACGGATCGATTTATGCTATTGAGGAAGGTGATCTATGGTAGAATTCATAGATATTTATAGTATGTCATCCGAAAAATCAACAAGCTGGCAACGTCTTCTAAGAAGCTCTGTAATATATTCATTGAAGATTATTGATTGGATTGTTTTGAATACAAAATAGGTTGATATAGCTTAATTAATCACTAATCGAGTGAAAAACCTTTCTTTATAAGATGTATTTGGCATATCGAGTGAAAAATTAATAAATTGTCAGCGTTTTACAAACTAATCTTCAGAAAAATAGAAGGAAGAAGGTGTTTTTAAAGAAGGAGTATGGCTCGTAAATTGCAGAAGTAATCGGACAATACAATGTTTTTGTTGAGAATTATCGTATTCGTGAAATTTTCATTTCAAAAAGGTTAGTACTTGTGTATTCCTTAAATGCATTAAATCATTTTGAATCAGGAAATATGAGCTTTGCATTAATTTTAGAGAATCATCTCAGGCACGTATTCGGCTCTTTTTTTTTTGAATGGCCATATTTAAAGACTGACGTTTGAGATGAGTCCTGATATTAAGGAATGGTAGAATTCATAGATGTTCATGCTACGTTATCCGAAAAAAAAAGCTGGCAACCTCTCAATAGTTCTGTGGAATAGTCATAAAAAATTATTGTTTTGATTGTTCTGAATACAAAATAGGTTGATAAAGCCTGAATAATCACAAATTGAATAAAACACCTTTCGTTTCAAGATATTTCTGGGATATCAGGGAAAATATGAAGTTACAGTGTTTACAAACTAACCCTCAGGAAAATCGAAGAAGGAACTTATTTTGATGGGAGAAATATGGGTTTCTAAATGCAGATATAATCGGACAAAACTAAGTGATTTGTAACATTCCTATTCCAATGAGGTTGGTACATGAGTATTCCCTGAAGGTATTATCTCATTTTCAATCGAGAAATATCAACTTTGGATCAATTCCAGAGAATGGTATCAGGCACGTATTTGGCACAATTTTTTTTAAATGGCTATATCTTTTGATCAGAGCCGAATTCGAAAAAATGGGAAATGTGAAAAAAAATTCTTTTGGCCACAAGAACCTACATTTAAAATGTATAAATCAGAGACTCTACATAATAAGGAATGACGTAGAACATTTTCGTTTTGTTGGTTTTATAACAGACCCATCTCCTTTGCGAGTTGGAGAGTGTTCACCCGACATCCGCAACCTTTCCCAAACATCCCCCAAAAACCGCCAATCTGACAACGACGCCCCGTGTGCGCAATCCGTTCTTCCGAAAGGGAAGAAGAGCGTCCGCACCAGCCCTGCCGCTCAGTCCGGTGCAGACGATCCTCGCGACACGTCTCTGTCGCACCAACACCCGGATTCTACAGGCTGTGACGATGCGTGTTTATCGCGTCGAGTGCGCGTCCCTCACGTCGATTTTTTTCACGTAGTTGGTGATCGGGCCGTGGGTGCATCCTGGATCCGTACGGGAACGGCGATTGGGCTGGCCCCCCGTATCGGAGCGGGGCGGGGGGGCCGCCGCCTCACTGGTGCGAACATTCGGGAGTTTCTTCGGAGCCGCTGCTGCCCAGGACCCCGCACTGGTGCGAGAGGCCGGGGAGATCTTCGGACCCGGTGACCCCCATCGGGGGCATGCCGATGAGGCAGATGTCGGAGAGTCACTTCAATCTCAGCTGTCCGGTGCACAGCCCGTTCAGGTTTCGGTTCGCGAACGGTGGAGATTTTCATCCGCACCATCATTCTCAGGTACATTGACGAAGCTGGATGATCCAATTATTATGAACTTCCTGTTGCTGAACAGCCACAGTTACCCAGCTGCCTCTGTTCCTCAAGTGCAACCACCTATATAGTAATAGTTTACGGCGACCTTGAGGTCTATTGTGCCCCCTATCAGAGCTGCTCTCACTACGCACTTTACAGCTCGTCTTCCAATTCCAGAGATCTGATGAAATCTTATATCCGGAGAGGTTTCAACGAGGCTAGGTTCCCAATATTGCAAGTTTCTTGCACTGAGGATTCTTTCCTTTGAGTTGCAATGGCAAGGCATTCCGTGACTAGGTGAATAGGAGTTCCTTCCTCCTCTCCACCGAAGCTACACTCTCCAGTGTCCAATAAACCCATTCTCAACGCATGCTTCCTGAGGAGACGATGTCCTGTAGGAAAGCCGATGAGGAGGTGCAGCTGGTTTCTACTGAGATCCAGATACCTTTTGGGTCTTGCAGTTTCAAAATTCTGAAGGAGCTTTTTGGAGTGATCCATTCCTGGGAGATTCCACCAGAGTGATTCCCTTTCGGTTTGCTCTCCCTCCAAAAACTCGTATAGGTCCATTTCCCTCTACCACAGAAAGGTTCTGGGCCAGTGTTTGGTGTTCGTGAGCCCTCTCTGGCAAGTATAATGGTCTCTTCGTTTCCTCTGATTCACGAATGACCGGGAACCCTGATTGAAGAGACCTTATTTTTCTTGCCTGCCTCATTGAGTTTTCTCCGGCACTCCCAAATCGATTGGGAGTTAATGATATGGGAGCTCAGTGCTTCAATAGAGGCTTGACTGTCTTAGTGAATGGATATATCGCACTTCTGATTGTTTCTTTGTAGGTTTATATCTAGACATCTTCCAATGGCGAGTAATTCTGCCTGAAAAACTGTGGGAGACTAACGATAGTTTTGACTTGATTCTTTTCGCATTTTAAGATATTTTCTTCGAAATTGTAATGGGTTTATTTCCGTTCACAGTTCCTTGCTTTCGCTTTCCACTGTGCTGATGTTTTCCTCAGTGCTCATTATCTTGATCATTAGATCTCTAGGAAGGTTCGCAGATGGGACCTAATTGTTCAGAGAGGACTAGACTTTCTGACTCCTGATTCTCTCGTTACTTGCACCTTCTTTACATATTCTAAGGACGGCCTCATAAGCTATCCTATCAATCACAAGATGTTGAGGTGTGAGATGACTATGGATAGCTGTTCCTCAAGTGCAACTACCTAGGAGGATAGTTATGACCTATGTATTCCCTTCTTGAAGAGCAGAACGTTGTGCTTAAGATGGAACTGTGTTCCACAATTGGCCGGAAAATTAAGAGAAAGACTCATGATAGATGAAAGGTCTCAGATTTGCCAGCTCTTCCAGAGTATTGCCTAAATAAATGTTAGCATTGTTAGCCACTTGCCATCGAGTTTGTAGTAACTGTTGACCATTTGATATCGAAAAGCAACCAATAGACGTATCGACCGTCCTAAATTGAATCCCAAAGGTGCAGAAAATGTATTGGTATTATCACAATGAAAGTCCCGGTCTGAAATGAGCCTTATAGAGAAGGAGAACTTAATTCAGTGTGAAGTACCAGTTCATTTCTTCCTTCGACCTCATCAATTGATATGTCACGGTTGACATAACTTTCACCATTGGATCTCAGAATCTCAGGATCTCAGTTTTTAGCCTCATAGCTTTCCTTACTGAATAATTTTTCATCAGGATTCCACAAGCAAGTATTTTAGGTATTCCTTCAAAAAGGAAAAGATTTCTTGTGGTTCTTTTATAATGTTTCAATTTGTTGATTTTATTTCCTTGCTCAATACTCAATCGTCCAAATGTTTTACTTGAAACTTTCATATAGTTGAAATTTTTCTTGGGTTTTTCATCGTGATAACAAAATGACACATATTTCACACTATTCGATATGAGGAAGCGAAACATCATTACCAAATAAATAATGAGAACTGAAGTCCTTCATTCATGTTCTCGAATGCATGAACGCTGCTAGCAGGAAATACAAGCCGGACATCAATAATAACTATGAAAAATACGACTTTCGAGTTGCGAAATACTGACAAATTAGTCATCTGAAAAAAATTTGAACGGCGAGCTAACAAGCTATTCGGAAGCTCGTCCATCTTCCGAACGGATTCGGCGCCTACTTTGATATTGATGAGACGGTATCTCCGATGTCTGAAAAAGTGGTGTCCCATTTGTGTGGGCCATCGCGAATATGATGGATGTGTTTATAGCTCGGTTGGGGGACTCTAGAGATTTCTGGATGAATGAAAAGTACCCGCTGAGGGACTTCTGTCTACCCCATTGAGTTTTCTGGAGTTCTAGGGCACGATCGGAAGTTTAAGAAACAGAATTGACATAATCTTGCTTAATTACGAATTAATATTACCAGCAGTATTATGTCATTCATTATTGTATTTCTTTTCTGTCTTTCATCATTCTGAATACTGAATTTTCTTTTCTTTTCAGGTGAGACGATTGTTTGATATCTACTCCAGCTAAAGGTAATGAATCCGAAGTTTTTAGTTTTATTCTTAGCAAATTTTTTGGAAAAGTCATCTTCTCATGCTTGTTCTGAAATAGCCTTAAGCAGTAGTTAACATAGCAATGGAAGAACGTCACCTTCTATGATCAGTATACATATCAGCAAGTATTCTTGATACGAAGTTATTAAATCTATCGATTAAGGCTAGATTTCACCAAGATTTTTATATCGATTGAGGCGATAACCGATAGTTTTCTGTAGTGTTTTGGATGAAATTCATTGGTTAATTGATTAACATCGATCTTCATCGAGGATTCAATGCAACAAGAGTGGGTTCAACTACTTGAATGAAGGGTAGAACGATGATTGTTTTTCGAAGAAGATTGAAATATGATATGTGGCCAAACTAGTGGGCAGCTAGGACGTGGTGGTAGGTGAAAAAAAAATCAGAGATAACCTGACGTTTCGCTAACTTAATTGTAGCTTCTTCGGAGGCTGAAATAAAAATACAAAATTGTTGACACAAATACAATATTGAAAATATTTTTCAATATTGAATTTGTGTCCAACAATTTTGTATTTTTATTTGAAAATATTTTCAATATTGTATTTGTGTCAACAATTTTGTATTTTTATTTCAGCCTGAAGGAGCTACAATAAAGTTAGCGAAACGTCAGGTTATCTCTGAATTTTTATTCACCTACCACTACGTCCTAGCTGCCCACTAATTTGGCCACATATCATAATATTGGGGACGCAAAACATCGATACATAAAGATTGAAATGTGTATTATTCCTCGCATAACACTATAAAGGTGATGAATATCAAAGAAGACCAGGTATGGCTTTGATTGAATATTTCCATCGAGCTATATTTTTGTGTTGCACTTCTTTCGTAATTGCTCTAATAAATATGGCCAGCGGCGTAGCTACGTGGGTGCAAGGGTGTGCAGTGCACTAGGGCCCCCGACCTCAGGGGGCCCCCAAGCGCTGACCATCAAATCGCGTTTGAACTTAAAAAAAAATTCAAACTTTGATTTTTCTCTGTGATCTATTATGTGAATAACATTGTTTTCATTATATTCAGTTGGTGAATCTAGGGATTTATTGCCAAAATTCACTGGTGAATCGGACACCTATCTAAAAAAACTAAATCCGACTAGATGGTCCAGTACGGTGAACATAATTTCGGCAATCAAATTTCATTTTTTTCATATCATTCGTGCATTAGCTGAAAAAGAAGAATAAATTCTTGCAAATAAGAGCGAAAACAAGCAGAAATTAAAAAAAAAATGTTGAATTTTGAATTTATTTTCCTCGGCGATTTAATGCACCGCATTCTCAATTATATCAATTATGCATCTGAAGTATTACAAAAATGCGATGTCAGTTTGGACGACGTATGCGAAGAGACGAATATAAAGAAAAAAATTTATAGGAGTGACTTCGAGTCTTTCAAGTGCAAGGCTAGAGAAAATTTCATAGCATATCTCCATTTCGAAGAAAAGAGACAAAAAAAGATAAAAAATATTTCGATGATTTAGCTTCCGATCACCGATTTCGAAGCAGGGGAGAATTTTCCGAAATAAATATTTTCAACAGAGTGCTCGATACAATAATTTCTCAATTTTAGAAGTCGCCTTCTTATATTTCGGTTGCAGTTTTCAACAACTGCCGAATCATTGGAAACTATTAAGTTTCATTAAATTTAAAAGAGAATTGAAGGCGCCCCTGATCCAAACAAAAAACTGGAGAACCAGCACAACTGGGCACACCAGTATCACTCATGTAGCTGACGTAGCCGAGCTTTATATGATTTCAGACTACATGCAACCTCTATACTCATTCGAAAAACCATTCAAAACACAGCTCGACTGGAACAGATGGGACTCGAGTATAGAATCACAATCATCTGCAGAAATAGTCTGGTACACAGACGGTTCTAAGACAGATGAAGGAACAGGAGCGGGAATACATGGAGTGAGGCCAAGAAGGGATTACATAATACCTCTCGGCAAACACGCCACGATATTTCAAGCTGAAACATATGCCATTAGGACATGCATACAGAAGAACCTGGAAAGTGGCTACCAAAGAAAACACATCCACATTCTCTCTGACAGCCAGAGCGCCATCAAAGCTCTCAACTCGACACAGATAAAGTCTAGACTCGTCTGGGAATGCCTCCGGGACCTTATGGAGCTGGCAAAACACAACAAGGTCACTTTGATGTGGGTGCCAGGTCACAAGGGAATAGCAGGCAACGAAAGAGCAGACCAGCTAGCAAGACAAGCATCTGAAACGCCATTCACAGGGCCAGAACCTGTGCTTGGAATCAGCAAAAACCGTTGCAGGACCCTGATTGAGGAGTGGATAAAACAAAGACACCGACAACACTGGGAACAGAGCGACGGGCAAACACACAGCAAAGCCATGGTAGGACGCACAAGCCAAACCTTGACAGCTGACTTTTTGAATCTAAACAGAACAAAGGCACGCATAATAGTAGGTCTACTGACGGGACACTGCGGCCTCAGAAAACATCTGAACACCATAGGAATACTTGAAGAACCCGTGGATTGCAGACTCTGCGGCGAAGAGGAAGAAACAGCCTCTCACATAATCTTTGAATGCGACGCCTTGGGAAGAAGGCGCCACAGAATCTTTGGTGATATCAATCCGGAAACGGGAATGAATCCGAAAAACCTCATAAAAAGGCTACTGAACCTGATAAAGGATACAAACCTATTCTCGTGAGGAACCACTGACGAAAGAGTGATACAATAGACCCAAGTTGGTCGCAGTGTCACAGGGAGGCCAAGCGCTAACCCGGTCTCTTGTTTGTCAGTTTATAAATCAATCATCAATCATCAATCAAAGGCGCCCCTTGTAACAAGAGCGTATTATTCGCTCTCAGAGTTTTTCTGCGACACAAACCTATCTGTGATATGAGTATAGTTTGCTCTAGACTGTAAGTTCATTTTATGTCCAAATTTATTTTAATAATGTGTTATTTATGCTGAAAATTGACGAGTACACGCTATTGTATTAAGCCTGTAGTACAATAAAGATTGATTGATTGAATTCAAGTTTCGGGTGTATGACTGCAGTCAACAAAATTTTGAATTTTCACCACCATTTCTACTAGATATAATAGGTAGACGAAAAAACTGTAATTCAAAGCTTCGACCAATTTCGAAGTAAATATTGCGATATGAAAGGGACCAACTTTTAAATTCAAGTTCTCAATATTTATCACCTATTTTATTTCTACCTGAATTGAATAAGGCATGGACAATTCATGAATTGTGTATGAAAATAATAAGGAAATACGGAATGCTGGAATGCGATCTAACAGAAGTATTTACAGCAATATTACTGTTCCATACAATCTTCCTGTCACCTCTGTAGAAGCTGAAAGATCTTTCAGAAAATTAAGAATAATATAAAATTATTTGCGGAACACTATGAGCCAAGCTCAACTGCGACATTTATGGCTTATACCTATCAATTGAAAATGAAGCTCCATCAAGTCTAGATTTGAGTGAAGTCATTCAATCTTTCGCAAAGAGTAGGTCTAGAAAGAGGTTGTAAACATATTTTTTCCGAAGGAATAAATGACTTCAAATCTAGACTTGACCTCTAGGTTCGAATCCCCAATAATTAATTTGAAATCATTCCTCGAATAATTTATTCTTATTGTGATTTCACCAAATAATCTAACGTATCAATAAAAAAAATAAGGCTAGAAGGTCATAGTGACAATGACATTTTTTGTGTGAATATTTGTATATATAGTAAATATCTATAAAAAATGTTTTCAAAGCCCTTTTTTTCATCCACATTTATATAACATTAATATAATGAATTTAATATACCTACTCAAATACATAAATAACAACATAATTTATTCAAGTATATTCCTCAACTGTACCTTCAGTAAGTAACTTTGCTTCTTCGAATTATTTATATTTTGACTCGAAAACAATTCATTAAGGGGCCCCTCTTCGATTTTTGCACCAGGGCCCCGGACTATCTAGCTACGCCACTGAATATGGCCCTTACTATTTAAATTTTCAAAATTAGGAATGCAACCCAACTTTGTTCAATTGAATTTTCTATGAAGACAGGATGCTTATTTATTGACTATACTCCATATAAACTTCTTATTTAATTTTGTGATGAAAATTTTTGAGTTTCGCTCATTTCATTAACATGATTCTACAAAGTGTAGCAAAAAATGACCAGGAAAAAAGTTCATATCCACTCACAAATTCCCTTCTGATTCTCTCATCATAATGAAATAACTGGAATAACTCGATTCCTCGAATCTTGCAGGCTGTTTCTACGAGGATATATTGAAAAATTCTCAGCCTACTATAGAACCAAGCAAAATTTCAATGTCAAAATATTTTATTACTCAACATATTCTCCTCTAAGTTGAATAAATTTATTACAGCGAATCTGCAACGTCTCTAGACCTTTCACAAAAATGTTTCTTCTTGCTCTGCAAACCAGTCCTCCACAGCTTTTATTACTTCCTCGTTGGAAGAAAATTTACGACCTTTTAAACTTTTTTTCAGTTGAGGAAAGAAATGATAGTCGGTCGGAGCCAAATCTGGTGAATGAGGAGGGTGTTCTAGTAATTCTGACCCTAAATCAGGAATTTTTTGTATGGCAACATGATATTTGTGTACTGGGGCGTTGTCCTGTGAAAACAAAATACCGTTGGATAGCTTTCCGCGTCTTTTCTCTTCAATTTTTTCCCGTGGAGTGATCAGTAATATCGAATAGTAATCTCCAGTTATTGTTCTACCGTCATCCAAAAAATCAATCATGAATACTCCATGGCAATCACAAAAAACTGAAGCAAGAACTTTTCCTGCAGATTTTTGGACACGAAACTTCTTAGGTCTTGGAGAACCTGAGTGTCGCCATTCCATCGATTATTGCTTTGTTTCTGGATTGTGGAAATGTGACCAAGTCTCATCCATAGTAACAATTCGGTTTAAGAAGTCTACGTCGTTTTCAAATCGACCACAGATCGACCGCGATGCTTCTACCCTTGCACGCTTTTGGTCAACATTCAAACATTTGGGGATCCATTTTTCAGAAATTTCTCTGATGTCCAAATTGACGTGAACTATTTGATGAACGCATTCGTATGAAAACTTCAGTGCTTCAGATATCCGTTTTAGTCCAATTCAACGGTCTGATGAAATCATGTCATGAACTGCATCGATATTTTCGGGGACTGACACAGAAACTGGCCTTCCCGATCGGTCATCATCTTCACTGGAAAATTTACCTCTTTTGAAGCTTGCAGTCCAATTTTTCACTGTCGCATTCGAAGGAAATTGATTACCAAGGGTGTTATCTTCGTAAATCTGCTTACCTCTTAACCCTTTTAAATACAGGTACTTGATGATGGCTCCATACTCCAATTTTTCGATTTTCACAATTTCGGTGGATATCTTTTTTTTTTATTTATTGCGTAACTCTGATTCACTTTTTTAACGTCGAACTCTACACTGACACTTCTTATAAGTTATTGTTCGTTGATATGGTATCGCAATATTTTGTTCATGCATGGAACTGGCCTAGGCTAACTAGATATTAATACTTCCTCGTAGGTCACAAGTTTTAATATACACACATTTTCCTCAATTAACATAACTCTGTTTCTATTCACAGGATTCAATCTTACGTAAGCTTATTCTTATTTATTATTGCATTTCCATTGAATATTGTGGAACTTCGTTCTACTACCATTAATCCCCGCGGAATATTCTTATTCATTCGATAAGATTCACTGCACATTCAACTCTTCAATCGACATTATGGTATAGGCATTGGAGTTGTGTTATTTTTAGGATAATATTTGACGTACAGGGATACACGGTTTGGAGGTCTAAGGTAAACTGTTTACATTGCCTGTGCCAAAGAAAAACATTTTTCCCAGCATTTTGGTTGAAGCTTTCCCTCTGAGAGTTCTGTAGACGAACATCCTGAGCAAAACAAGCCTTGGCCTTGGTGCTTGGTGAGCTGGTCAAGTATCCCACGGAAGGATTGCTTCGTTGCGGTTCCAACGTTCATCAGTCAACAGGAAATCTGAAGATTATATTATCCAGTTTCGAACCAACGCGAATAGGATTACACACATAACACTTGGAAGAGAGGATTCCTACACATGGGGCTGTAAGAGCGCTGCGTAGAAGTGGATTAAAAATAAGATGACACACTCTATATGCCTATCACCTTTGAACAATAATTGTAGCTGTATTATATTTTTCTGTTTATCATGATTGTGCCAGTAACCATCTTACCAGGGTATAGACAGCTCCTTATTGTACATACCGCTTAAGGATTCTAACATATCATCTGTAATGCTAGAAGGGTTTTTTGCTTGGAGTTCAATGATAAATTGGATCTCATTCGTTTTTCCCTTCGAAGGCTGTAGTTTCTCGACTACTGCGCTGGTCCAATTAAGGCCTGTTCCAACCTTGTGTTCAAACTAGTGTTTCATTTATCTATTTCATCTCATTATTATTCATCCAATATTTCACTAATCTGAGTTATTACAAATCTGAATTACTACGACATGACATAGGGTCCTACCAAACATAGACGATCACAAGCCAAGCCAAAAGTATGAATATAAAATCCCCTTTAACCTAACTGACCCTACAGGAATGTTGAAGGCTAGAATTAGTTTGTGGAAAAATAGCTAGACGTTTTCTGTTCTGAAAGAGATGCAAAGTAGAACGATAATTTTGCAGTCGACGGAAAACGACAGAACAAAATATAATCAGTGTCAACACCAGGATTTTTATTCACCGCTAAAGCAACCTATCACGACTGAACAGCTCAAAAATAACGGCTTGTGAACGCTCCTTTATTCCCTTCCTAACATAGAAGGCTGTCTCCTGCTTTTGACGATTTCAGATAAGGTGCCTGCTTTCCCGCTAGCGTTCTTTCTTATCGACTCGTCGTTGAAACAAATTCCCGTCGCGTTCTTATCTTCCGTTTCCGCCGGCTGCCGTCAGTAACGTGCGGACGGGGCATTAGAAACGGAATAGACTCGGTGCGGGCCACAATGAACGCGACATTCAATGGAGCCTAGGCCTAGAAATGACAGCTGGGGGTGAGTAGGTGGCGGTTTTTCGGGTCGATTTATCGCACCCCCGAGGCTCTGACTGGAGGATTCTTCGCGGTGGAATCGTAAAATACGGGCTCGGCGAAGTTTTAACGGAGAATAATGACGGATGTAGGTATATTTTTCGTGGTTCAAGTTTGTTGAATTATTGCTCGTCGGAGTTCGGGTTGCCGCGGGAAGATAATGGATTTTTCACGTTGAATTTTTCGACTTATTAATATTTATAACGGTGGTGTTCGGTTTCTGGTATCAAGAAGAAGGAGAGAATATTTTTCACAGAAAAAATTCCGATTCCTGGAAATCGTATCCAACATCCTTAATTGACTTCTCTCAAGCTATCAAATTTCTGTTCGCTTTGAGCAGTGGCAGGCTCCGTTCATAATAACCAATCTGTGTCCTATGAGCGGAGCTGGGACGAAATATAAACCCACTCCGATGCTCCTTGTAGTGACACGCTATAATTGAAATATTTCAAAATACTTTTTCTATCTAAAGCCCAAGCAAAAGTAATTGTTGGACTGATTCTTCACAAGATGTCGCTATGGTGTAGATAATTGAACTCTCAATCAAAATAAAAGTACTTTGGATTGAAATTCATTCACTGATTTGTGCTTGAATCTCAGAAATGAGTATTTGTTTCTTCAAATATTGTGAATTCCTCACATAACATATACTGAAGTATTGAAATTTTCTCGAAACGGCTCGGCCGTTTTTGCTTCAGATAGTGAATGGGTACGTTATGGTAGCACCGTTTTCTGAATCTGTGGCCAGTTCGTTCATTAATTTCGTTCCGCTACTTTAATTTTGTATAGCTAATGACATTTTGAACAGTGTTGTCATCAGGATATCGCGTGGGAGAAGTGAAATTTGGATTTATTTTTGAATATTATTTGCGAAATACTTTGAAAAATGGTTCATATGTGTCTTGTTTGTGTTAAATTGGACTATTTGAATCCTGATTTGAGTTAACTTAGGTATGTTCTACTCTTATCATTTCTTAATAACAATGGCGAAGATTCTTCTATTTTTTGAATTGCACTTTTCAGATTCCCTTCTGATATTAACAGGAGAAAAATCAATTTTGTTTTTAGCTGACTCTGTTTGTTTAACTCAGAATCTGTTTCAGTGTTTGGAACATTGTATGAATTCGTCAAAAAGTGCTAATTAACTTATAATTTCATTTCCATTCCTCAATACCGTGAAAAACACGCCACTGGACCTTTCAAAGGTAGATTCTGCAATCTTGCCACGGCATTATCTAATGATATTGCTATACTTTTTGCTATCTTCCTTCCACTCATTGAATATGGACCGAATTTTGACTTCATCAATTCCCGAATTTATGGATGATATGCTATTTCTATGGTCTAAAGTTCAAAATAAATATTTTTATCTACTCCCACAGAACAATATATCCATTATTCAACTGATTTTGATCTGTAATAGTCTTTATAAACCAATAGTGTGATAATAACTCACGCCTATAACTCACTCTAATACAAATGGGAAAAATGTAGCTTACGAAATTAATAAAAAAGTCGGGTCAGTGGTGAACTCTATTTCAGATATCTAGGTAACGTTCTCCCCATCCATTTCTACATTTTCCTAGGTCTGAATATCCAAAAATTGCATTTGGAAAACCTGTATTTCTGACGTTTTCTACGGAATTCGATATCGATTCGATTTTCGAACACAGGCATCGCTTTTCCCAACTGTTGTCAATTTTGAAAATGCAGATTAATTCGAATTTTACTGAAGAAGTCGAAGATAAAGTATAGTGTTCAATTCGCGGTAATAGTCATAACACACTTGATGAAATACACCCCTCGCCTGACGGCTCGGGCTGCAAAATTCATCTGCGTGTGTTATGACTTACATTACCGCTCATTAAACAATATACTATTATCTACTCCCATAGAATAATATATCCATTATTCAACTGATTTTGATCTGTAATAGTCTCTATGAACCAATAGTGTGATGTAATAATAACTCACGCTCTTAAACAAATAGGAAAAATGTAGCTTACAAAATGAATAAAAAAGTCGGGTCAATGGGGAACTCTATTTCAGACATGAAGGTAACGTTCTCGCCATCCATTTCTGTATTTTCTTAGGTCAGAATATCCAGAAATTCCATTTGTTAAATGTGAATTTTTGACGTTTTCTACGGGATTCGATATCGATCCGATTTTCGACCACAGAAATCGCTTTTGAGTTTTGAAAACTGTTGTCAATTTTGAAAATGCAGATTAATTCGAATTTACCTGAAGAAGTTGAAGGTAAAGTATAGTGTTCAATTCGCGGTAATGGTCATAACACACTTGATGAATTTCTTACATTACCGCTCATTGAACAATATACTAATTATTCATAATACCACAAAGTTTATACTGTGAATTGACATCGTCAGCAACAAAGAAGACCCCAGAGCTCTATGATATATCCACTTCCTTCGATTCTGTGGTCTATAGTTCCACAAGGATTCACCCAAAACTCCACACAAAATTCCACCTGTTTTTCACATTTTCACTACTCGTCTAGTAACGGTCATTCAGCGCTATCAGTTCGCCTGTCTCTCTTGTTCTCTTACACGCCCGAACAATTTTATCGCATGAACGCGACCTAGCACGTATCTGCAAAAATATTAGTTAAAACCCAAGTATCCATGAAGTGAATTCGACCTGTGAGAAAAAAGATTATTTAGTACACCTACACGAGGCCAGAAAAGCAGCAGATACATCTCTCCAGGTCAGATCTACCGTGATTGTTAACTTTGTGATATTTTTCAGTCACATACATACATATTTTCTAGAAATCTTGTAGTGATACTAATTGGTACAGCAGTCCATTCTTTTCCCGAAAAGAGCTCTTGTAAAATTAACAAAGAAGACAAAATCAAGATGATCAAAGAGAATATAGGTACATCGAAAAATGGATGCAAGAGCAGAAAAACAAAGAAAAGATAAGAATAACTGAGGAAATGAATAGAGGAACAATTTGAAGAACGAAGGAAGAAAATAGATAATGAAAGAAAAACAAAAAAAGAATTTGAAATATAAAATTTGAAAATTAAAAACTTAGTTGTTGAATCGATAAACACTTATAATTGAACAAAGGACCCAGCACTTTTTCTATGGCAAATGCCGTTCCGTCAAAGGTTCTAAAATTTTGGTATAATGTAGTACTCGACCTACTGATCAAAAGTGTCCATGGCCCCAACTCAATCCTATGACTAGTTTTTGAGATACAGGGCGTTGAAGTTGAGAATTACCCACTTTTACTACGCCCGTATCTCGGAACAGAATCGAATGAACTTCAATTTTTTTCAAGGAACATTTCATGACATCCCCAGGGAATAACCATATAGAAGAATACGACCGAAAATCGTTACGAATACAGGGTTATCCATAATTGAATGCATGCCCGATTTTGAAAGTATAAAATATGTCACTTCCAGAGCGAGAACGTTCGCAAAATGAACTATTGCACTAGATATATTGTTGTTACATCGAAAAAACCTGAAATACTCAGAATTTATACTGGGTGATCCATTATTACAGAAACTATTCTCAAGGAAGGTTAAGTGGACACCCTGTATTTATGGGTTGATTCAATGTGTTTGTTTAATTTTTTTAGAATATATCATCATGGACTTCAAAGAATACGGGGTGATTCAGTCATGAAATGAACTTTGAACCTCACGATAATACCCAAAAACCACCATTTTTTTCATCCTCCTCTATTTCAAGATTAACTCCGATGAGGTGGGACTTTTCTTTCCCCATTGTACTTGATATAAAAACATCAATACGACTGAGAGTTTTTATCCTCTTTCTATGAACAGATTTTTTTTATGTAATATGAAAATTATTTATTTATGTTATTCTTTTTTTATTCCAGCATAAAAAAAAATTTGGTCATAGGAAGTGGATAAAAACTCTCAGTCGTATTGATGTTTTTATATCAAGTACAATGGGGAAAGAAAACTTCCACCTCATCGGAGTTAATCTTGAAATAGAGGAGGATGGAAAAAAATGGTGGTTTTTGGGTATTATCGTGAGGTTCAAAGTTCATTTCATGACTGAATCACCCTGTATTCTTTGAAGTCCATGATGATATGTTCTAAAAAAATTAAACAAACACATTTAATCAACCCATGAATACAGGGTGTCCACTTAACCTTCCTTGAGAATAGTTTCTGTAATAATGGATCACCCAGTATAAATTCTGGGTATTTCAGGTTTTTTCGATGTAACAACAATATATCTAGTGCAATAGTTCAGTTTGCGAACGTTCTCGCTCTGGAAATGACATATTTTATACTTTCAAAATCGGGCATGCATTCAATTATGGATAACCCTGTATTCGTAACGATTTTCGGTCGTATGCTTCTATATGGTTGTTCCCTGGGGATGTCATGAAATGTTTCTTGAGCAAAATTGAAGTTCATTCGATTCTGTTCCCAGATACGGGCGTAGTAAAAGTGGGTAATTCTCAACTTCAACGCCCTGTATCTCAAAAACTAGTCATAGGATTGAGTTGGGGCCATGGACACTTTTGATCAGTAGGTCGAGTACTACATTATACCAAAATTTTAGAACATTTGACGGAACGCCACTTGCCATAGAAAAAGTGCGGGGTCCTTTATGAGAAATGCGATTCAATTATTGAAAATACATAGGAGGAATTGGATCACTGCCCGGATTTTTCGAAATATTCTGAATTCAAAACGTTGTGGCCCCTATCATGGCTGTATATACAATAGGGATTTTTTTATTCGTTTTCCACCAGAAGGCATATTTCGAAATCACCCATATATCCGAAATATTTCCGTAGAAATTCCAATTAATCCATTCCACATTCATTTCTACCCCTTTTCCGGAGGCTGCAACCGCAGCTCTTTCAGGAAACGGAGTACGAACCGATTCTCCCGCCACATCCAGAATAATCCGGAATACCAGATTTTTTTCTCCGGACTATTCCGGGCCTCACCCGCTCCTCCGCCCTCCGGAGTTTATTATTCGTCCGGATTCGAGCGGATATATTGGAAAAGTTGAATTTGAGGGATTTTTCGTTGGCGGGGGTAGGTGCGCCAGTCCGGGGAGCGGTGTTCATGAGACGGATTATTCCGGACTCCCAGATCAGGAGCTCGGTGCGAGCGAGTAAAAGGAATCGTTTTATTGTGGAAGTTATTATTCGCTCGTAATCCTTTACGGGGGGTAATTTATTAAGGAACAGGATGTTTGGGGTGGTGGATGCAGGATTTTGGGTAATTTGGTTCGTTTTGGATGTAATTTATTGGTAACAAATGGATATTTGTTCGAGTGGGAGGGGAAAGATTCAAATTGGATAATCGGGTCTTGAGCAGTAATTTCTGTCGAATTATTTCTGCGGGAATTGGTTTAAGATTCAATTAGTTTATGTGAAGAAATTGTTCAGCATTCTGTGGCGAATTCTATCCTGAAAATTCTCACATATCATAGATTACACAGTAGATATATTTCATACTATTAGAAAGGTAATAATTTCGATGTTGATTTCTGAAATATCATTGCTCATATCATTGTCAATTTCATACACCATCCTCGCTTTGATTTCGAAACTTATTGTACCATGAAAAACAAATTAACATTTCCTATTGGAACCCTTCGCATTCACCATTCTGCATCAACGATATATGGTTTAAACGGCTCCTGAGTCCTCATTTCTGTTGAATTATCTATGGGATGATTGGTTGAAGATTTGATAAGTTTATGTAAAGTAACTTTGATGCATTTCATTCTAAATTTCGATATGTCATAGTTCAGACGGCAGATATATTTCATATGTTCAGGAAAGTAATAATTTCGATGCTGATTTCTCGAATATCAATCCTCTTGGCATTATTTCTTCGATACACTCTTCTAGATTCCGTTTTGAACCTTATTCCTCCACGAAAAACTGCTGTCATTGTTCGCATGTAGTATAAGTAAAGCTTCATTTTACATTATAATCTGGTGCATTCACCATTCTGCATCGAAGTTATCTTTATTATCTATACTAATATTATGAAGAGGAAAGATTTGTATTTTTGTGCATTTGATATGACTTGACTCAAAAACTACTACCGACTTCAGAAAATCTTTCACCCTTAGAAAGCTACATTATGCCTGAGTGACATACGCTATACTTTCCACCCGAAAAAATTGAGGATACCAACTATAACTGCAATAATTACAAAAAAATCAGCCATAATCAGCTATTTTCACGTGCGCTGCAAAAACCGTAAAAAGGTGCAGACACATTGTTATCACGTCACGTCACATCACGTCATCTTCCCAAAATGTGCAACCACGATAATGCATGGAACTAAGACCATAGGAAGAGAGACACACCTTTCAATAATAAATAGTGAAGCCAAATCATCAGAACTAAACTGGGTGATTATACTACTACGGAATCAAAATGTAGTAAAAATTTTTGCGACATTGTATCTGCTGTCACATTATAGCACTGAAAGCACGCAAGATCTATATTCCGCAAATTTATATTTTCTGAATGCACGTGACATCACGTCTGATATTTTGTGAAATGTCATTCTGACATAGATTTGAAACCGATCTGAGTGCTCGTTCAATAATTCTCGAATTAATTGATGGAATTCCCCCACTTCTTCTATTCGTTGATTCATTTGGTGAATGGAATCCCTTCTATGAGAATCACCAGCAACTGTAAAAGCAGCTATATTCTCCATATCTTCTTCCCATTTCCTCGCGTGAGCTCACGTGACGTGACAACCTTAAGACTTACGTGGATACAATGTATGACAGAAATGTACCTCTTGAATAGTTCTACAAACAAGTCCACCATAGCATATATCTATCTCTCAAGATTGACTTGCTATCACCTGTTTATGGTAATCAGATGTTTTCCAAAATTATGCACTATTTGGGAGTGCGTTTTTATTAATAGGGTATTGATCCTCATCCCTCTCAAAAGGTTATTTATCCCCAGTTTTTAATTTAGAACGAAATTGCCCTTCTCATCATACAATTACAACGAGCACATCAAAAGATATGGCAGATTGAAGTGTTGAAGATGAAACTGCACGACCGCACCAAAATGCGTCACCGTTGTAGGTAGGAGGGTAGGAGAGGGCACCGAAGTGTGAGGGGAACATGCATATCCATAAAAGAGTAGCCGCGTGGATCGACTTTCAGACTATTTAGGGGCAGTATCACCTTTTGAATCGTCGTAAATCTCCATTCAAAAGTGGTCTCTTTATTTCACGAGTAAGTACCCTAATTCACGACGTAGAGACTTGATTTTTTTTATATTGAAGTTGAAGAACGTCCCGAGGGCAAATAGTTTTTTGTTTTCGATTTAATTAGTTTTTTAATTGAAAAAACCAGGGTAATCGTTAGATCTGGGGTTATTGAATATGTTTTTCGTTTTTCATGAGTACAAGCTATATTTTCGAAATAATAATCATGAAAATTTTCGTAGTTTATAGAAGATTAAATTGCCGAGGGCAAATAGTTGCGATTTTTTCCAATAAATGATGAATAACCGTCGGAAAAAAATCATTTAGTGTAGTTTCCAGAACGCTGAAGTTCAACCTATTTTTAAAATTGAAAAACTAATTAAATCGGAAAAAATCGCAACTATGTGCCCTCGGCAATTCAATCTTCTATAAACTACAAAAATTTTCATGATGATTGTTTCAGAAATATAGCTTGTACTCATGAAAAACGAAAAACATATTCAATAACCCCAGATCTAAAGATTAACCTGGTTTTTTCAATTGAATAACTAATTAAATCGAAAAAAGAAAACTATTTGACCTCGGGACGTTCTTCAACTTAAATTTGAAGAAAAATCAAGTCTCTACGTCGTAAATCAGGGTACTTACTCGTGAAATAAAGAGACCACTTTTTGAATGGAGATTTACCACGATTCAAAAGGTGATTCTGCCCCTTAAGAAACGCGGTCGACTCAATACGAAGCGGAAGCAGAAGCCTTTTTCTACTCGGGCGAAGCTGGGACGGGTTGCTTGTATGGTATAAACGACTCTTGAATTATCTCTGCTACAATTGGTTGTAGATTTGAAAAGTTGATCTGAAGTAACAGTGACCCATTCTATAGTGGAATTTCCACTTAAAATTTTGTTGTATCATTGTTGAGATTTAGATATATTTCATATTGATATGATATTTTGTTTATCCTGATTACTCCTAGGTCTCCTGAGGAGACCCCTCTGAAACTACAAGCTCCGAAGCTTGTAACTTATTCCGAGTTCGGAGTAAGCAGTTGTGTTCTGTGTAGGCCTTGTTACTGTGTCCTTACGCCACCTTAGGCACAGCACTGTTAATTTTTACCCAACAGTGAGAATGGTGGCCCCTACCGAGACCAGAAAATTTCTTTTCTAGCTCGGGATTGAACTTCGGACCTTTGGGTATTAATTTCAATGCTTTACCACTGAGCCAAGGGCACTCATTATTGGAAAAGTAATAATTTCGATGTTGATTTTTGGAATATCAATCCTCATTTCATTATTTTTTAAATGCACTTTTCTGAATTTCATTTCGAACCTTATTTTCCCACGAAAAACCAGTGTCATTGTTCGCACGCTGTTCAAAGAAAGCTTTATTTTACATTGACACTCAGTGCATTCACCATTCTGCATCGCCGATATATATAGTATATTATGAACGGCTCTTGACCACTCACTTCTGTTCAATCATCTATGCGGTCGTTAGTTTGAAATTTGATTAGTTTACTGAAAAGAACCATAACGTATTCTGTAGTTGATATGCCACAGAAAATTAGGATGTATCATAGTTCAGACGCCGGATATATACTGACTGACACAGAAACTGCAACACCCAGTAGGTGCTGTTCAAATTCAATTTTTTTTAGCCCCATCTTGCGTTACCTCTGACGGTTGAGCATCGCTGTCAGTGGTGCAGAGAACGTCAGCATTGGAATGTGGAATGGCCTCAGGTCGTCTTGGTTTATGATTTAATTATATGTTTATGTGAAGGATATGTTATGTATTCTGTCGTAGATTCCACAGTGAAAATTTTGATATGTAAAAGTTCAGAAGGCAAATATATTTCACATTACTAGAATTCCTTGCTACTTAAACAATCTGATAGAGAGTAAGTATGCAAAGGCGTTATCAGGTTTTGGTTGACATTAGAGTACACATTTCTCCTAATCAAAAAATTGGTGAAAAAAATGAAAACTTTCGAAATAGTCTCAGAGTTTTTGAACTTCTTCAACTTTTATGGATCAGTTTATTTCAACCATACATTCAAGGTTGAAAGAAACCATTTCTTTGTTTCTATTTCCTTGAATTCGATGCTGCCAAACAGATATGAACATACGGTTTTCCTCAAGGAAATGGAACTCTATTTTCAAATCGATATCAGGAAATAGATACGGTGACTCTCATTGCTCTGTATACCAGAAGAAGCCCCAAAACTAAAAATCCATCACACTCCCTGTTATCTACAGCCTACGATAACTGAGCCAGAACATTCTGGAATCGATCCGTCTTTGGAAAAAAAATTCTCAAACCACTGTTTTTCCTCAGCTAATTTTTGGCTAAGGACTTCGATTCGAGATGTTTCAATCAACCGAATCGGAGAAATGTTTCAAACCAAAGCGTTGAACAGACAAATATTGCCATAAAAACTTGGGATTGGTATTGGATTCGATATCAAGAGAATACAAAGAGCATAATAAAGCAACAATTACTGGGTACATTCATTAGCCTGCACCACCGAACTGAATGATTTATCATTGTGAAATGAATAATTTTCCTTCAGACAGATGTCCTACAGTACAAATAATGAAAACGACCTCCGCATACAAATTGATGAACTGGTTAGGTCCCGACGCAGAACCGGCGGGTTTTACTGGCTCAGACGGCTTGTCAGCCGGCATTATTTACATCGTTTTTCGAATTATGAAATTACGGGACGCCCCGTCGAAATACGGCCTGTCGGCGTTATTTAACTTTCGTTCACGGCTGTTGGAAAAAATATATGAGCAGCTTATAGTGATAGACGACAGTTTTAGGCGATTTTTTCGGTCCAGACTCGACGACGTCAATTAATTAATCCCGTCGAGTTGTTCACGTTATTGTAAAATATTTGTCGGAAAATTTGCCAAGCGTGAATATGAAATTTTGTCACAAGAAATTATATCATGCGTCGCCACTCATTGTTTTTGTAGTGGAGGATGCGAAGGTGAAGGTCGTGAACCTATGTTCGTTTCGTTTTGCATTATTGCTGCTTCTACAGAGAATCATGGTGTTGCATGGGAGGGCGAATTCCTGACATCAGTGTTGGCGGCTCGATCACTGGACGGATCGCTGACACCGTTATGGAAAATACTGTTCTGGAGGGATTTGTGGTGTTCATTAATTCTCAAGGAAGAAAAGTTGTAAATGAAACATTTCGAGATTAAACTTCAGATGTTAATTAATACGAAATGAAAGAACAGTTTTACACACTGTCTACGAATCAGTTACGTCAAAAAAATAAATCTTCACAATAATTGGTCAAATTATCAAAACAAAATCAAAGTACCGAAAAACTTGGGGGAGTTTCAGGTCACTGGACTTACATGCGTAACATGCCGCCTTCTAACACAACTCATTATTCAAAACTATCTGACCTTTCTCCTTCTGGTAGTTGCACCAAGGGGTGATGAATGTATCCTTTAAAAAACGCTGTAAAAATCACCCCCTTTGAGATTCGACGGAAGAGCGGCTTTCCACCAATCAAGGGGTGTTATTACTTAGAATAAAAGAAAAGATGTTAAAAACATGTTAAAGATCTTTCTCCTTGAAGAGAGAGTTATGTCCGGATTTGGCGAATGCAAGTTTTCCGATCCCTGATCGTAGTCACGCCACTGTATTACGACAAGGTTGGGGGAATATATGTTTTCTTGTCGGGAAACCTGTTGTATCGCCTGCGGTGTGGGAATGAGATAGAATTTTGGAAATTTCGATTTGTGGGACAAGGATGAGGATATGTTGGTTAGGGATTTTTAATTGAGTATTTTGGAACTGAAGTACGGTGATAGGTGAATTTCATTCACGTGGAGACTAGTGAAATGGTTGTTTTCTTCACATTCTTCAATTTGATGGTGGTTTTAGAAAGTCGAGGAGTTTTGATACTTACCTGATTTTGGGATTTGAATTTCGAAAACGTTATATACAGTGGGATTATTTCGTTTAGCTTCAGAGCTTATTTGGAGGATTTTGTCTGATCTCACTGTGCCTGAAAGGGATTTGCCATATTGAGTGGTGAGATTCATTATTCCTTCAATTCTGCCTCGTGCAATTTATGTCTTCTATTTTAGAACCAGGATCAATATTCTGCTGGAACTCTATTTCGGTGAAGTTTTCTCATTTATAATCAGTGAGGAAACTGTACTTGATTTGGTTTGAGAGAACCCTCTGACAGAGGTAGGTACTCCTGACTGGCGAGTTTGCCATTTTGATTTATCTGAATTTGTGTCCATAGGGGTCGTTGTTCTGGGACATTTCGGTGGTTTCGCTGGAATATCTGCAATATCCATTGTAGATTGATAAGTCACCGGGTCAAATAAGCCCAAGAAGATCAGTCCTGCTGTCGTCAGTTACCTTTTGGTAATTTCAACATCGTGGAGGTTGTAAATCGTCACTACCTTCTCCCTTTGGATCGAGGAACTTTATTAAGGTCGTATCATCAATTTCTGGAATTTATCAGCGCTGATATCGAACTGTGTTATTCAGTCTAAGTCAGATAATACTTGCATTATTATTTAGTATCATCATCAATGATAGGTTAACGTATGAGACCTTTTTAAGTTATTTTGATAGGAACCTCATAAGGTTTCTATACATTATTTCACATATAATTTGCTATCGTCATATGATCTATTTATATATACAGTGTGAGCCATATATAACGCTATATACGGACCTCGAGGTAATTACTCCCCCTTTAGAACTATTTTTATAGATCATTTTATCTAGATTTGTTTAGTGATTTTTCGACAACTAGAGCAAGTGTGCTGGATGTGAATCTTTAATCACTTGGCGCCCCTTTAATAATATCGTTTTTGTATAAGCCACTCCCATCTTCAACTGAGCTTTGGGACCATCCAGCATATAAGCGAGATTTTTAGTCCTAAGCGATTATAAGGAATTAAATAGCGTGGCAAGTGTGGAAACGGCCCGTCGCACTAGGGACAGAACTAAGTGTTTATTTATTCTCCAGGGAGAAGGGTGATGAATAAAACATAGATGCATAAAATACCTGGTGTATCGACTCCTCATTAAAAATCGTGACCAAAATTTGTAGATCAAAACGGCATCCTAGATTCTAGATTTTGGTCTAGTTCCGGAATAAATCCGCAATATTTATCGGTCGTGGCCATAGAAATCATAATATATATACTAACTCTAGAATGCTAAATCAATTGGACAGAAGTGTTGTAAAAATCTCAGTGTGGTCCACAACGCGCATACGTGCCATCAGGTTGTTTCTGAACAGGGTCGGCTTCAATAAAATTTTATGCTGTTTTTGTTGCAGTTGGATTTAATCAATTCATAATTAGTATTCGACACTTACTAGTTGTTTTGAACAAATTGATAATTTTCAACAGCTATTTGAATGGTAAATTTGGAATCATCAGCGACTGGAAGATAAGCTGAAAATCTTTCATTATTCCAAAACCTCTTCAGGCGTTGAAAAAACCCGGTTTCGGTATAAAAATTAATTCAAGGATCAAGGAAGACAAATTCTGGTTAACAAACAACGAATCTTTTGGTAAAGTACAGAAAAAAAATCAAATGAGCAAAATATACTAATATATCCCTTAAGGCTTGTTCGGACTAGGCCAGTATTTTAGTCGAGTGGAGAGTCGATTCGCCCACTGACTACTCTACCACAGTATCAAAGATTCTTAAACAGTATAAGGTAGTAGGTACATCATCCTGTGACTCCACTCAACTCGATTGCTGGCGTTCGCACACGGGAAATTACAAAATCATTCGCTACTCGACTAATCTACTGGCCTAGTCCGACCAAGCCCTTAAGGACAGTTCTATTCTTCGGTGTTCCTGAAAATAGTGGAAACATGAAAATGTATTGTACATCTGCCAATGCGTTACTCTGCATCGTTTCATGAGTGAATTCTGATACCTACATTCATTCTTCAAGTCATTTGTCTTTTTGAGTTCCGAGTATATTCCAAAATCAATCTGTTATCTGAATGAAACTGCAAAGTTTTACTTCAACATATTTTATTTTCGAGTTCGAATTATCCATTAAAAGATGGTTTACTCACAAGATTTCATGATTTTTCATAATGAATTGCGTTCTTTTGCTATATAAAGAACCAATCTCATGGTGCGAGTGGATAGATATGTGTCAATCGAATGAAAAGCAAAGCGTAAATCATAAATTTTTAACAGTTTATATGAATGAAAAGGTGCACAAAGTTCACATACTCAAGTGGGAAATGAGCGGGTCAAGACAAGGACACCACAACACTATACAGTTCATTGTTTATCGGATACGAAAAATCCAAATCGAACACAACACACAACAAAAGCAAAATGCACACGAAGAATATCAAACACGAAAATAACAGTTACGCACCAGTAAACTAGTTTGTCTATGCAGTAAACTAAACTGTGGCTGCAGACTGACACTGAGCCGTTCCTGCCTAAACTTTCACTAAGGTCATTTCAAAGTCATTTGCCATGAGACAGAAAAAGCGGTGTTGCACGGTCTATATCTATTAAGTGAAACCTACTACATTACTGATCTGATTTTCTCACCAATTCCACAAATATTGCAATTCACTTATGATATTAATGTGTATAATAGTCGTAGGAAGTCGCGCATGAGCTATAAAATAAGTTTGTTACTCAATGGAATATTTTTATTGTTTAATTATATTAAACTTAAAATAGAACCGACAAAACATTTAGGGACTTGGCATCGTTCTACGTGCAATTTCCTAATGGTGAGCATGCGCACATTGTGAATCAGTTGCCTATGCGGCACGTTTTTCGCTGCGGAACTAGAAGGAATTAGCATTCTAGAGTAAGTACATACTTATATTATGATTTCTATGGTCGTGGCGCTACTGCGGCAACGACAGATAACGCGACCCCTTTCGGGAGAAATGGAAAGCCGCACAAAATATCACATGTTCGATCGACAAGAAAGTCTTAAACAAAATCTAATGTGTCAGTGCCAACACCAGGTATTTCTATGCATCTATAATATAACATTCGAAATTAAAATTTGGACGTCCATTGAGACCAAAATGAAATAAATGGTTTCACACAATCTGTCTATAACTCAATCACATACGAAGAATATATCATCAAAATAATTGGTCAATTAATCAAAACGATATAAATTATCAAAATGAAATCAAATTATCGAAACAACATAAAACCGAAAACTTGGGGGTTTATCAAAATAACATATCTCGAAGTACCGAAAACTTGGGTAGATTTCAGGGCTCTGGACTCTGAATGTTTTCGGCGTTACATGCAGCCTTCTAACAATACTCAAATAAGCAAAGCACACGAAAAATTACCTCCTCCTGGCAGGTAATCCAAAGGATTATGAAAATATAAAAAAAACAACAAAAACACGTCACTCACCCGTTGTTCGCAGATCAGCTTCACTCCCTGTCTTATCGACGGGACGTGATCTAAATAATTCTAATTAATTTATTGGACCTTTACTCCTGATTTAACACCTCACACCGCTATTCATCGAATAGCACTTTTCCGTGTCCGCTTGAGACGGTACTGAAAAAAAAAGAATTATGTACTTCCTAAATCTTCCTAAAAACCGAATCTCGAGTCAACTGAGAACCTTCCTGTTTAAGGCTCACCCAGCTACTCACATTTTCCGATTTCCAAATCTAACCAAACCCGAGTCAATTGAGAACCCTCCTGTTTAAGGCTTGTCCAGCCACTCTCAACTTCCGAATCCCCCTTTTTCAAAAGCCATTGAAGATTTCCCTTTCCTCACCTCCCGTGGGTGACTTCCGAAAGGGTATCATCGTCTGAGCTTTTTCGGCCAGTTGCAATTCGCACGATCTCATCTCCGAATTTTCTGCTGTCGTCGGCACCCAGACCAGCCAGGCCGTGAGACGGTTTTCTGACACCGTGGAGTTTCATGAGAATACTTGACACGAATATCAATAACTTCGTCGTTATTGCCTCGCCTATATCCTGTGGAATACCGATAAGCAAGTAAGTAATTTTCGGAGCTATGATTATAGATTCCAGAAATCTATATTGGTTAACCGTAATATTTCGAATCATTACAACGTCACTAGACCGTTGTACCTTGTTAACTTTATCGACGAGACGTAGTCTTTAATATTTCAATAAATACTCTCTTTCATCTATACAAATCTATGCTTCGTCACTCCTCGGACCTAATGCTTAACCTTCAACAATTTACACCGCTATTCCCCGAAGAGCACTATTTCCTAAATCTTTATAAAACCGAACCAGAGCAAACTGAGGATCTTCCCGTTTGAGAATTCTCTAGCTACTGTCACTTTTTCGTTTCGAAAGCAATTAAAGATTTCCTTCCTGGATGAGCTTCTCCATCTTATTTTATATCTATTGGATACTATAGAAGTATCTGCTATCAAAACTACGTCGTAATTATTTTCTTGGATATCGATTTCCTCACCTATATGCATTGTCGTGTTTGCTTTCCTATCAGTTTACCAGAATCTACCCCAACAAAAATCCATTCAACTCCTTCTATTCGATTTTCATCCAGATTGTCCTGTTTCCCATTCAGGTCGTAAACCGAATTGTCGGCAAGCCAGGAACCTGACAGAATAACCGAAGCCGTAAATATTACGTCTGGCAATTCAAGGAATGCTTCCCCAGTCCTCGAATTGCAATCTTTTCCCGTCTGCCGAGCCAAATCTGGGAAACATACTTGAGGGGATTCGGACATTTAGGCGAAAGTGCTGTTGTTTCGGCGGTTGAATTTGCCGTGAAGAAATGTAGTTGTTGGAAGTCAGGGAAAATTGTTGTGTGCCTGGAGATCTCAAGGATAATCACCAGAACTGACTGAATTGTCAAGATCAGTGATTATTTATTATACGTATTATAGGTACACTTGGAGAGAACAATGGACTGATATACCAATTCTTATCGAATCGAAAATCATAGATATTAATGTATGTATGAGACAAAAAAATATATCACAAAGTAAACACCGAGAGAATGGCACTCACGGTTGATGCTGACTTGAGAGTTATGGGAAAATCTTTGCGACTTGACGTGTGTCCCATAAGTTTTGTTGATGTTGTATAAACCTACCATTGCTATTTTTCCAATCAGGAGATAAATTAGGCGAAATTAAAGTTCAAAACATACAAAATTTCAGCAACATTGTTATGTACATGGAAATTATTCTCACTTTTTAAGCGGTATCGAATTTTCGAACAAAGAACTTTTTGTTTTTAATGTTTCACAGTTCTCTCATTGCAGTACCTTGTGATGAACGGCACCACGAATGCAAATATGAATCACGATCGAATTATATGGATGATGAATAGTTCCAATGATGAATTACCACTGATCACTGTATAAACCACTTTATTCTCTTATAGCTGGCCCGGCGAACTTTGTACCGCCTGAATTATACTTGAAAGTTGTATAAACTTACTATTGCTTTTTTTCAAGCAGAAAAAAATTAGGCAAAATTTAAGTTCAAAATATACAGAATTTTAATAATTTTGTAATTCACATGAAAATAATTCTCTTTATTTAAGCTGTAACTAATTGTTGAACTTGAACATATAACTTTTTGTTTTTAATTGTTGTATACAGTTCTCTTTTTGCAGTACCTCATGTGACTGTGAATAGCAGGAGTATAATCCATAGTATACCTTTCCTCTTATATGAATCAAAATGTCAAGAATATGAACAAAAATTATTCCTTTGATGAACTATCGACTATTAACACAGCCCGTCGACCAGATTTAAAAAATCAGTCATTTGTTAATAGCCCAACCTGAAGTGGCAAAAACAAAACTTTTCTTATATTCTCAAAATCTAATCAGTGGTCACACCATTATTTTAGACATCTTAGCTATGCTGCTAAGCTCAAAATAATTGGTAAACATCTCCGTTGGTGGAGCAGCGCGATTCTCATTATTCCATGGATATGAGCTGTCAATCTCTCTTCAATTTGTTCAATTTAGTTGACGATATCAAGCTCGTTAGAAAACAAATCGAGATGTTAAAATGTCGATAGTACGATCGACACTGCAAAATTATCAACAATGTTGAACTCATATTCAAATTTATTGATGGTCATTCGACCAGATCAGATTAGGCAACCCATGAAACATTATTGTATATCATAAGTGAAAGCCCGCTGAGCAAACGTTTCAAAATTATTGACGCTTACAATACTGTCTCTGTGCGAACAGAAACACGAATATAAAATGTCAATTACTAATTATGGGCAATTTTGAATTAAGTTATTTCCGCAAACATATCTATTACCCAAACAGAAATTCGAAAGCATTTCAAAAATAAAGAAAAAAGATGAAGATGGCCAAATCACGTTTGAAACTGATCGTCAAAATCAGATACTTGATCTTTCGGTAAAAATTCACTGTTCCACCAACTTGAGATAAGTTTACCCGCCTTTTGATCTGGCAATAGACTTCCATGTTACCATGAGTTCTATGCGAATCACATATAGCCATCTAACAGCGGTAATATCAACCTACGACTACGTACAGTGACTTGTCTATTCACTGTACGACTACGCATCAACGGTAGCGACACCTAGTGGCCTTATTCAAAAGAAGGAAAAGCATTTCATGCATAAGTAAAACTTTCATCAATTTTTTCGAAGTTTTATTGTATTTTATAACAACCAGACCGAAGACGATTCCATAAATGAAGTTTCATAACAAACAGTCCATCCGATCTCTAGTTATAAATGGTGTAGCCAACATCTTTCTTTTATATATAAAGATTATAACTCGGATTGTAGTACTTTTTCTATAAAACCTTCACATTTCTCGCAATTTTTGAATTTCCAGTTGAAGCAAGGGTACAACTCAATCCTTATCAAAAATTTGGCTTCGCTTTGTGACTGTGAATAGCAGGAGTATAAGCCATATTTTACCTTTCTTCAGAACTAATATGATTTAAAATGTCGAAAATATAAACACAAATTATTGCTTGAAGAAACTAGCGAGTATTAACACTAAGCGTCCACCAGAATAAATTCGAATATTTGAAATAATTAATTAAAATCGGCCATAATTTGTGAATAGCGCCACCTGAAGTGAAAAGAACGAAACTTTTCTAATATTCTCGATTTTGGCGAAACAGAATCTAATCAGTGCTTACACCATTACATATTTCAGACATCTCAGCCTTGCTGCTCAGCTGAAAATAATAGGTAAACATCTCAGTTGGTGATTTTCATGTTTCCATGGATATGAGCGGCCACACAAATCAGAAACACAGTAATAATATATCAATTACTGATTATGGGCAATTTAGGATTCAGTTATTCTCGAGCATATATTCATTATCCGAACAGAAAGTCAAAAACATTTGTGAAGATTGGAGAGAATGGATGAAAATGGACAACTCACGATTGATACTGATCGTCAAAAACCGATTTACTTGACATTTCGGAAAGAATTTATTGTTTCACCAACTGGAGATATTTACCGGCTTCTTGATCTGTAATTGTATACATGGCCATCTAATGGCGATAAAATCAAATATAGTACCTTCACGACTACCCATTAACTGTAGCGACACCTCGTGGCGTTATACAAAAGGAGGAAACCTACCTGAGCAAATTTTTCAACGAATTTTTCAGAATTTTAATGTATTCAATATTAACCAGACCGAAGACGAATCCATAAATGAAGTTTCATAACGAACAGTCCATCCGATCTCGAGTTATAAATGGTGTAACCAACATCTTTGTTTTATATATGTTTATAGATTTGTGATCTATTCATGTGCGATACAGCAGTTATATCTTTGCTCTTGCATCAAAAAATTTGTGAACTTTCTGCGGAAGGGGTGGTCCATGTGGGTTTGCTTCCTTCCCACAGAGAGAACCGTTGGCATCCAATTGAGTATCAGCGGACTTCAGCGTTATACAGAGATACTCCGTGTTGTGAATACTTTGAAAATAAGTCACTATCCCAACGTAGGAACGAAATATCCCCTTCTTTTCCTTCCACATCGTACGAATCGAGACGTCTTTCATCTTCCCAGAAATTCAATTCGCCCAAACGTCTCAATCCCTCTTCGACGCTTTGCCATCAACCGCATCTTCCCGAATCAAGATATGCCTCCTCCGTCCCCGTGCAGACGCCCGAATATCCATCTAACCGTTCAAGGGTTAACATCCACCGCGTTCTGAGGGATCTGTCGTTTTCTGCCGAAAGCGGATGATTAAATTTCCATCCGATGCCGCGAATTTTCGTTCCGCATACGCTCAAGCGGAGCGTGGAGAGATTCCGATAGGGCGAGAGAGGTCCGTGTGTGCGAATATGGAAAGATAACTGGGTTTTCGGGTCAGAAATAGACGAGGCCGCAGGGCATTGGGACGGTAGGGATGCTGGGCAAAAAATTCGGGTTTCTTTCATCCCCCTACGTGTATTTTTGGAGGGATAGGAGTGGTTTTTGCGAGTAAGGATGGACGGAAATGGGAAACATGAATAATTGGCGCAATCGCATGAAAACACGGAATGATTTATAGGATGCATAAAAATACAGAGATAATTCCGAAGTCTAATATGCTATCATCAGTGCCACATAGCCCAACTAACAAGTAACAATAACAACCAACTGAAATGTCAGAACTTATATTATGCCCTAGCATCAGGAACACTTGGATACAGAATAGAATAGAATATTTATTTATTTGCCTCTGTACAATAACAATAATATCACATTAATACATAATATTATGATTGTGCGAAACAAGTGTCAACATCATCATAAAGAATTAGGATGAGAAATAAAAACTCCCCATCACTGCCTTCCAAATTCCTCCATAGAGTGTTACGGTAAATTTCAAATTTAACACCAATCCTTCAGATTTTGGACGTTATCCTAGATAAATTTTCAAGGGATACGGCTCACAGCTAAAAAAAACTCAGTGGAGACGGGGTGGGTTGCTCGATGATCTTTTATAAGGCGCCAGGTAGTTTAATTGTATTCCAAAAATCCCTTGAAATATTCATTTAAAAACTACCAAAGTTAAATGTCCTACTCACTTGAAAGAAAAGATTCAAAGTTAATTTTAATATTTGAATTTAATGATAAAAGAAGCAATAATCAACTCATCAATTCCATATATTATAGGTATACACTCTAATGTGGATCCCAAATGCATGCATTCGTTCACAGTGGGTTATCATACAATTGAAAAATAACCATCAATATACCAATCTTATTAAGTATGTTCTCAAAATTAAAACAATGTCTTAACGTAATCGACCATTTCCTCTTCATTCACGTTAGATTCAATTGCAACTAACGGAATAATAAACTGAGTATCAAAAATTATCAAAAAGTTATCCTCAATACGAGTAAATATTTTATAAACACGTTGGTAAATGCTACTGAATGGAGGTACTCATCCGAAATTATAAGGTCCCAAAGATGTTCAGCTGGACTTTGTGTAGGTTCCGTGGTCGGGAAACAAGATGGAGGTCCTCCCTTGATTTCAGAGAAGTTATGACTCGTCCCAGAAGATTTAGTTTCCTCCCACATACAAGGTTTCAAACTTGCAGTGATTGAGCAATTATGGGAAGGTAAAACAAGAAGCAAGAAGCCTAAAATATTGGGATTCTTTAAAAATCAATCATATAGACATGATAATTTCTACCTTAGATGTTGTGTGGCTTTTCGTCTTTGTAATTCCTTTTAGTAATCTCTGATCCCGTAAAACGGTATATTCTTACATTGACCAATATGCCAAAAATCGCAATCCAAATTGTAAGAATAATAAATCGTCGCCGAAGAATAATTTATCCAACAAATGTCGCAGAAATAATCTCTGATAATATTCTATCTAACTTTTACTATCGTGGAATCGAAAAATATCTGAATGAATGATCACAAGGAAATTTAAAGAGCATGCGGAGTCACTCAAAGAGGGGAATTTTCGGACCAATCAAAATGAAGTTAATGACCACGGGACATACGTCATTTTCGAATACAAGGCTCGAACAATTCAATGAACATCGCAATCTCGGAACAACTAATTATCACAATATAAAATTTTGTAAAATGGAATTAACAGAGGAAAAACAAATCGTTACAACAGTATGATGGTTCCAGATCAATCAGATACTTCAGTAGTTCAGTATAGCAATTTTTTTTGTTTTCCATGCCTACTTCATTTTACTTGTCAATCAGTTGAAGAAGCTTACTGCTACGTAAATAGAGCATGCAATTTGTTTTGGACTTATTTATAACCAATTTGTTCATTGTGAGCCACATTTCTCATGGTTATGTCTGCTGATCTTGATAGGTCTTCATAATTTTTGCTCTTCATGACGATGCTGGTATCATCATACCAATTTTTCTTCACCAATCAACGATTCCTTCAAATCATTTGTGAATATTACGAACAGAATGGGTCCCATGATGCTTCCCTGTGGAACACCTATATCTATATCCTCCATATTAGAGAGGCAGGTTTTCCCCTCTTTTTTCAGTTTCACCATTTGTTTTCTGTCAGTAAGGTATGATCCTATCAGTTTTAACAACAATAACTCATGATTCATACAATCAAAAGCTTTCGTTAGATCAATTAAAATACCCAAAGGTCTCATCCTTATTCAAAATATCATGTACTTCCTGTATAAATACGTGCAGTGCTGCGGTCACCCCGCTTTCTTTAACAAAACCATGTTGAGTTTTTTCTATTGGAGAGAATTCATACACAAATCTCATAAGTCTCTTACTTTAAATGGCAATTTCAAATAATTTTGAGAAGGCCGGTAGGATGCTTATTGGTCTGAAATTTGATATTTCTTCAGGATCACCATATTTGTGAATTGAGCTGACAACTGCAAATTTTGAACTATCTGGGAAGACTCCATGCAGAAAACATTTGATCATTATATGGCAGAATGGTTGACTTAAGTATTGTATTAATGCATTCTCTAATAATTGACACCGAAATTTCATCATATCCACAACTCATTTTATTCTTCAGTTTCAAGACAATTTCAGTTATTTCATTAGGTGTAACTGGTACCATGAACATAGATTTTGTATTTATTTCTCTCATACTACTATAGGGAATTTTATCTAAATTTTCTGAAAGTTGTTTTGGAGCAGTTGGTAGTAACCTGTTAGCCATATTCGTTGTTTTCTTTTTCTCCTGGTATTTCTGTTTCTGTGCGTTTGCCTCTATCATCCTTTATTTCGTTGACTATTTGCCACAATGTTCTAGTTTTATTGTCAGATGTTTCGATTCTGTTGGCATAGAGGTCATACCTCTTTCTCCTCAGTAGTTCCTCATATTGCGTCTTACACATTTTGCATGGTTCAATGTATTGAGACAAAGTAATGTACAGTATCCCACCTAGCAAAGGGAGGTTAGTCAAGTATGACCTCAAGCTGCTGTTGGAGCTGTGCGCATAGCTCCCGTGACACCAATACACGCCAGCTTTTGCAGTTTCTGCAACCGGATGCGTAACATCACATAAAAATGAGAAGGATCATGAGAGTTACACCGTCTGTACAGACATCGATCGATAATATAGCGTTATTTAGAAGAACCTAATGACATGTTTAGCTGGTGAAAAAGGCTTCCTGAAAAATAACGTCAAACATAAAACACTGCAGCGGTTCATAGGGAGAAATAACCTAACATGCCTAACATTGAATTACCCCCTACCATAAGAGTCTATGGGTGTTATAGGGAAGGGCGAATTCCTGGCAGCAGTGTTGGTGGCTCAAGCACTGGACGAATCGCTAACATCGTCATGAAAAAAACAATTCTGGAGAAAATTGAGCGAAATCTATCTACCTCCTCAAGAGCAATCGCGCGGTGTACTGGTGTATATTAAAAAAAAACAATTGAATCCTTATCACTTCACACGAGTGCAAACATTTCAATCGATAGACAACCAAGCAAAATTGCTTTTTAACCGACATATGCTCGCACAAATGGAAGAAGATTGTCAATTCTTCCATAATATTTCGTGGAGTGATGGATTAACAATGAAGCGAGACCGATCCGGCATCATGCACGACCTGCACAGCTGGCAAACTCCCATTCCACATTCGAAGGGAGAAGGTAGGTCTCAGCAACAGTGTTGAGTAAAAAGACAATTGGTCCTTCCGAACAAACGGGCAGCTTAACTGGTGAAAACAGTACAGGTTTGAGCCAAGTTTGAAATTGAGCTGGGTACAGTGGCTTCAACTTCGAACTTGGCTTACACTATTCAACTGACACTGAGTCTATCTCTTGATTCGGGGATTTGTTAGAGTTCCTAATCGGCTTCAATGTAATTTTCAGCTCGAAGTTCGCCACTTGAGGAAATCAGTGGGCTTTAGCTAGTAACAAGATAATCGTGATATCAGGCTAACGATATTTCATTTCGTTTTATACGTCTGATTTGTATCTTTACTATAAACACATTTCATATGTGCCTCATGCGATTTCAAATCAACAATGAGCAAAATCAACTGAAGCAAGCCGAGTGGTCGAAAAGCATCCTCTTCAAGTCACCACACGAATTCCGCAATTTCAAACATTCATACGTTAAGGGTCACATCGGATGCCTCTCTATCGACCTACGTTCAGACGCATCAATTTGGGGATTGCTTCATCAATTCCGTTTGTCGACGCTCTGGATTAAAGCGTAATGGCGGATTTCAAGAGGAATATTGAATCGATTCGTTCATCGGATTGGAATCAATTATTTCGACGTTGGAGGAGAGAGCGGCGCCCGAACTTTGCCATCTGCTAAACGATCGAGGTCCTTGTTGGAAGTCGATATTAACTAGGGCAGAGGTCATTCAAAAATCGGACCGTCAAATGGAGGAACCCACAAAACTGTGCAATAGAGAACTGATAGTTTTGGTTAGAGATGTGTTACAGTTCACTACGACCTTAAGGTCTTTTGTGCCCCCTAACAGAGCTATTTCCACCTCGCCTTTCAGTTCGAGAGATCTAATAAAATCAACTATCTGGGAAGGTTTCAACGAGGCTAGTTCTTTACTCCTACAAGTTTCTCGACCAAATGATTCTTTCCGTTGGTTGCAATGGCAAGGCATTCTGTGACTGGGTGAATAGAAGTTTCGTACCCCTCCCTAAAGATTCTAAAGTCCTCAGTGTCCGATGAAGCTATTCACAGCAGATGCTTCCTGAGTCGACAAAGTCCTGTAAGGAAGCCGGTGAGGAGCTGTAGCTGGTTCTTACTGAGATCCAGATACATTTTGAATCTTGCAGTCTCAAAGTTCTGAAGAAACTTTTTGGAGTGATCTATTCCTGGGAGATTCAGAGTGTTTTCCTTTCGGTTCTTGTTAATTTAAAAGCAGGAAAACGGATACATTGGTACGAGAATGATTAGAAATATGAGTTTTTAACTCCAAATATATTCCCTTCACAACTGACATTAACAATCAAGGATAGGGAGATCAAAATATCAATTATTCCCAACATTCTCCCCCCTTAACAATTTCATATAATATTGAAATTGTTAAGCTAAAACGTTTCAGTGCTACAACAATTTCTTTCTTCTCTTCCAAGTCTTCTCCTTCCTCGAAACTATCTTCAGAGAGGGTTTCTCGTCTGGTCCAATAACCGCAATCGCACAGTTGTCAATATTTCTTTCGTCTGTATTATTAGGGACAGCTTCTACATCTAGTTCCATCGTTTCAATATCTGTCACAATATTTTCGCTGACGTCATTCTTCCCAAATTTTTCTAACACGTTTACTTTCGAATTTAAAGAAGTCAGTGAATCCTTCAACATATTTCCGGGTGTCGAGTCCAAGTCGAACTGTACCCCTTTGCTGCTTTCTTTTGGACAAAGCTGTTCTCTTCCTTTAGCATCATCCATGATGTCGTAGAGACTCTCTATGTTTTTCTTCAGTTTTTTCCCCTCGAGTAGCAATTTACTCGGTGATTCATCCTCAAAGTCTCCTTCCTCGCTTATGTTGGTCATCTCCACAAAATCTTCAGTTTCCTCATTAACCTTCTCATTCAAACCTAAGATGTTGTTTTTCGACAACGTCTCTTTGGAAGCGCAGGAATTCTCAAAGATCTTGAAATCTATAACTTCATCGTCATGGATTTTCCTTACATTTCCATCAAAGTTCCGGAACTCAATCTTTGGAAGACTGCACTGGTCCTCTTCTATTTCTTTCTTGAGGAAAAATTCGCACTTATGCTTGTAATTGATTAATTCTTCCCGATAGAATTCAACTTGATAGAATTCTTCTTCAAAAGTTGCTTCGTCGATTTTTGAAGACAATAGTGACGTTCTTATGTATTCATCTACTTTGAACAATCTATCGCTTTTGTCTTCCAATATTCTTAATGCTGTTAACAGATGTTACTTATTTGTGCCTAACAATATCTGGTCTAACTCTGTGCAGCATTTTGAGAATTATTTTCTCATCCATTCTCGTTCCTTCTTTATAAAGTCCATTTCATAGCTTGAAAATGTCCTGGGCCAGTGAATATCATATCATATTGGCCTCTTCGGGAACTGATAAAATCTACCTCAAACCTGGTCATTCAACGGAAACTCTCTTGTGCAGACCGTTTACATAAATTGGAGGATGTACTTTTTGTGGCTGGTCTGATTTTTTAGTTTGTCGAAAGCTTTTGATCCCTTGAATGTTACATTCATGCTGAGCAAATTTTATACTCTGGGTTTCCTGAATTTACCAGAGTAAAGAAACGCAATTTGTCATTCAAAATCGATAGTGCTGAATCCAGAGAGTGCTCGACATGAGAGTTCCAAAGAGTTCCGTACTTGGACCGCCTTTTTTTCATTGTTTATCAACGATTCTCCTGAATATATCATTGTACTTTTGGTTGCACTTTATGCAGATTTTTTCCAAGATACTTCGTAGATCTTGTAGTATTAGATTTTGAAATGATTCAACCCAGAAAGATTTCGTCAGAGCACTTCACTTTCTGTTTCTTTTTGTGCCGAAACTTTTTCCTGTAGATCTCTTGCCCATACCACAGTAAGGTTCTAGAGTCTAGACCAATGAAGGGAGTTCATGCTCCTTTTCAGACAAGTGTGTCGGGCATTCATTTCATTAGATTTCCTAGTGGGTGGGAATCCAGACTAAGCAGAACTTGGAATTCTTGCCTATTTCCTAAGGAGCCTTGGCCGTTACCTCGTTGGTATCCAAGACCGGTTTCCCCATATGAATGCTTAGGCCAGTGAGCTCTTACTTGCATACCATGTGTTCAGCTATTTCGGCTTCTAATCCACAAAGCCTACAAATCTCATCTGCTAACTTTCCCATACGGTACAAATGACAGCAGATCTAACATTACCCGAAGCTCAGCTCGTGATAACATCAGGAGCCTAATGGTCTAGGCCGGTGAAATCATCACGAATTTTCTAGACTGAGTAAGTCCAGGAGGGTTACTCTCCAACTTCCATTGTTAGACTACTGCCTTATATTTGTAATTTCCAAGCCCACAGAAAAGCTCAGGTCCAGAAGGTGTTACCCTTTATGCATTTTTTACAAGCTCATCGGCTTTTGTATTTCCTTCAACAACACCACAATGCCCTGGCACCTATAGTAGAGTCGCTTTATTGCCCCTGACCAGTTGCTTTCTGGTGTTTAGGCACTACTAGTTCAGCAGACATCCCTGGCAGTGTGATCCCAGGGACCACAGCGTGGCTTGGCTATCCATGGTGATGTAGATAAACACAGGCTAACCTATGTATTCTCTCCTCGTACTATTCGGGCTTGTCTAGGCATACCAGACTATTGACGTACGTCTATCGCAGTATTTTTGGGATGCATCCTCAAGTCTTCGAAGGTTTAGTTGCTTTGCAAACAGGAACCTCAATATGCTTGTTTCACAGTTTGCTATCTAGGGTTATTCCAGGTATTTGTCTTCAGACTTCCACCCTATTATGTCACCAATTCGAGACAGGGGTATTATTGCTTTTCTATGTTCATTTCTGTTTTCTCTCGGGGCGAATTTCAATTCATTCGATCAGTTGTCGAACCAGAACCCATATCTTCTTCATCGCCTTCCATCGATCTCTAGTCGATAATAAAACACTGTTATAATGCTGGTAATGTCACGTAAGACTACGCATTAAAGTTCAAGAGGAAAAATCCCGTCTGATAAGAGCAGTTAGTGGGTGATAAAAGTTAGTGTTTGACCATAAAATGGGCAGTAAAATTGGCTCGAGTCTCATACAAGAAAGCTCTGGAGGAAAAGAATATTGAAGGAAAGTACGAGAGTGTAATAAATATTGAAGCGACTCGCGCCAACTGGAGGAAAAGAGGATACATATTCTTTGATTAAATTATTCATGGCCACCATAGAGAAGGTTTTATGACCAAAGTTCCACGGAATGTTTGAGAGGTCTGTAGGGAAAATTGTATGTTGACTGTTGGTTGTCAACTTGTCGATGTTTCAACCAATATGGTAGGGGGTTTAAGAGCTTTCCTGAAACCAGAACATGTTGAATCTCGAAGGATTGAAGTTCTTAAGTCTTATTTTCCACACTCCCAACCCATATCCGAAATTGGTTAGTTAAATACTATATCTGCATCTCATCTGCAAACCTTCCTAGTGATCTAATGATCAAAAAGATAGGCAGTGAGAAAAGCTTCAGTTCAATGCAAAGCACAAGAAAGAAATTCATTCATGAGGAAGAGCATCGCTCCAAAAAGTTCCTTCAGAATTTTGAAACTGCAAGATTCAAAAGGTATATGGAACTCAGAAAGAACCAGTTACAGCTCCTCACCAGTTTTGTTGCAGTACATTGTCGCCGCAGAAAGCATATGGTGAGAACGTTGATTCTGTGGGTAGTAGGAAGAAACTCCTAATCACCTAGTCACGAAATTTCTTGCCATTGCAACCGAAAGGAAAGAATCCTTGGGCATGAAACTAGCCTCGCTGGAACCGTCCCAGATATTGGATTCAATTAGGTTTCTGGAACTGGAAGGCCAGCTGTAGAGTACGTGGTGAGAACAGCTCTGTTAGAGGGCACAATAGACCTTAAGGTCGCAGTGAATTGTGACCCCTTTCTGACTATAACTTTACCAATGAATTTTCTGATTAATGGTACTTCTTCAACCTGCAACCTTCAATTCTAAGCTCCAGCTTGGAAGAAAATATATTTCCTCAACCTTGCTCTTTCTTCAAGGGTCTACATCCCTGAAAAAAAAGGGAGTCAGAAACGATTTATTTTTCTCTGATTGATGAAGGGATGTATGAGTGTATAAAGATAAAAATAATAAAAAAATATTTTATAAGTATTAAATGAATGGAAAGGATATTCCCCATCATTTTTGGTAAATTTTCAACATTTCCACCATCAAAACGAACAAATATTTTTGTGTTTTTTCATTTCAGTATTGAAGTCTATCATTTAGTTAATCAATTGTCTATCTCCTTTTTCTTTCAAAATTTACCGTTTTTTTGTAAATGATATTACAACAATGTGTTGTTTTCGCGAAATTTATTTCCTTGAATTTTTCTATTCGAAATGATAAATATCCATTTTTACCAAAGACATTTTATTGGATTTTATTAGCCGTCGATTAGTGAAAATTAATTGTTTCTTACAATTATGGATTTTGAGATGGAATTGAATTTTTTTTAAATGACACGCCCCGCAGGTATCTACTCACAGATGACTGGTGAAGGAAAATTAGTGTATTATACAGTCAGTGTGAGATCTAGTTCAGGGGAGGATTTCTTGTTAATATTCCATGCGCGCCAACATTTGTTCTATTAAGCTGAATAATCCAATAAATAAAAATTAATGCACTGCACCGCCATCTGGCGGTATACGTTTCCTATTTTGAAGGCTGAAGACTCTTAAGCAAGTTTCATTAAAAATGTCTCCAATTCCATCCTAGCAGGAATTCAATGGCAATTTTCGATCAAGCAATCAGTTTCGCAGACATCACAAGTTAAATTGTTTCCCAACCTCCCATTCATCATAGAATCGAATCGACGAGAAGTCAATCACTAACTTAGTAGTTCGTCTACTGTTCAAACGAAGGTGTTCGGGTTCAATCAGTTAATGCAGTGAGGCATCAGCCATAATGAATCTTGGATATCGACCAGCAACATTCGAAAACGGTTCGACTTTAATTGATGGATAAACCCCATTTGAATAGGGGGGAAGGGACTTAAGATTCGGGATTGTCAGGTCGAACAGGAAAGACAATGGGTGAAATATGGAATCTGTCATTGTTGGGGACTGAGATGAATGACGTCATCCATTTTGGGTGGTAAAAAATGGAACGGATGAGGAAGTTAATTCCGGGTGGATTGGATGGAGGGAAATGACTCGCATCGTGTTCTATGCTTGAATAATCCTGTTGGAGTTGCACAGATTAATAGGAACTGTACTTATGAGTCAGAAATGTATTCGTTAGATATACCTAATCTTTTAGTCGCCATTCTGTATATCTCTACACCTCAGTCCTCTGTTCAAACACGTTGTTACGATACAATCGACGACCTCCTTGGTTTTCAATGAATGGGTATGGTAGAGAACAAACGATCTACATGGTCGCTGTTCCCAGAAGGCTATAACCGAGCCAAAACTATCCTTCTTCAAATTAATAATAATATACCTAATATGAGGTAGCTACGTTCATGCAATCCAATGAAACCAATGTAAGAGGCAACTCCCTTTCAGTTGTGATTCACATCAGTGACAGTGCTTTGAATTTTAGGATATCTCAGTGATGCTTCAATTTTTTCTATGTTGAATTGCTGGAAGTTAAATAAATAGAAGCATGTCACATCTGTTTTTGTTTTATGAAATCGAGGCACATTATTGCTACTTGTTTGGTGAACTTTACTGCTTTGTATATTCATTTCCAATTGTAATTTTCATTCTATGTCGTTGAATAAATCTGGAAATTTCCTTTTGTGTTGTCTTTTATCAACTATTCATATGAAATTATTGCAGTTCGAAGAAAATCTATTATTAATTATCATGATTTCCACCTGCTTGGGCACCAGTAACAATAGTTTTTAATAGGTTGTTACTTCTTTGCAGAATCTCTCTCTTTATATCCTTACCTGTGAAGCTTCAAGATAGTTCGAGAATAGTTTTGTTTTTCTGAGTTATCACCGATGATTCGTACGAATTCATTCTCCCACATGTTCAAAGCGTGCTCATTTTGTATCGTGAATATTGAGCACTCAATCGTTTCTCATAAACATAAGTGTAAATAACTCACCCTTAAGAACACATCATTTGAATTTGGTAACCAAAACATAGGTCCTTCCATGCATGCAATTTTGGTGCCCGATTAATAACGAAAATTGAACGCCCAAAACATCTATTTGATCCATGATAATGACTGAATCTCGGATCCCTCGTTTGAACAGAGCTTTAATGAGGGTTCTGGAATATCCTCTGGGGTTCTATTGACCTGCTGACTCTGCCTTAAAACAGTAATGGGAGCCGGTCCCACATTCCAACCCCCTCCCTTTTAATATTATCCGTCCGTAGGCTGACGTGGGTCTGATATTGAAATTGATGAAAGAACAACAGGAGTGTGAGAACTCAATTTGCTCTCATTAGAAAAACTTGAATATTTTGGTATGAAAGAGGGCTTTTGAAGAATACTATCGAGTGGGAATTAAAAGCTGGAACGAATATAGATCATGATTGAGTTAATTTGTCAATAATGCTATACTATCAATGTCATACAAAATCTCATATACCGACTCATAAATCCATGCAAAAATACCATGAAACCTCTTGAAAAGGATAAACAGTTCATATTTTCGAAAGAATAAATCATTTCAGAAAATGAAAGTATTTCTATATTTTTCAATAAAACACGTCTTTATTCCTAACTGTATACGATAAAATTTGAGGAAAAAACATGAGTTTCAAGAATAATCTGGATGCTTAATTCTCTGGATTGAATATCATCGAATATTATTACTTCTCTGGTCTCTAAACAAGTTGACAATGTTGTGACAATGTTTATCAACTTTGTCGAGACTGAAGTCTAAATGATGAAAAACGTTGGACGTACAGATATGTACTAATGAAATCCCACAAATGTGGGAGAAAAAATTTAACACCAAGGACCATGAAGTTATACATGTAATACGCACAGTTTCTATTAACAATTTATTGTTACCGGTCCAGATTAAAAATAAATGCCAACAAAATACAATTTTCAGATATATGAACTTGAACACGATACAAACTACGTATTAAGTTGAAATAAGTGAAAAATAAAATTATTCCTAGCAGTAAATAAGCTGTGGCGATGTTTATATCTGAACAATATCCTCTTGGAATTTTATAAACTCGACACATCACGTTGAATATTACACTCATTCACTGGAAGTCTTCACATAATCATCACGAGAACGAAAAAAAAAACACCTAACGTTATCACTTCTCCCTTTTATAACAACATACCTCTGAGAAAGATTTTATTCATGTTTGTTTGGACATCGCGTCAGTGGTCGCTATACGCATGCGTCGTTCACAGGCGTTATATTAAGTACAAAATTATCTTTTTAATCCTGATAACGCAAGCTACAGATGAATCGGTTCACAACCACCTATATAGAAGGCTGTGATCGATTCATAGATCTCACGTAATTTCAGAAATATTGGTTAAGCTGGCAACGTCCACATAAAAATTTCTGTGAAATATTCACCGAATGGATACGAAATCGGTTAAGTGAGGTTGATCAATAAGAAATTCTGATAAATTGATTTGAAGACATTCTTTATGAGATATTTTTGGATATCGATTCGGAAAATATGGACAAGTTATTAGTGTTTACAAACTAACCTTTAGAATAATTGAAGAAGGGACTTATTTTTATTGAAGAAATATGTCTTTTTAATGGCAGATATAATCGGACAAATCTAAGTGTTTTTATCAAGAAAAATCGTGTTTCCAACATCCTCAATTAAATGAGGTTAGTACTTGAGTATTCCCTGAATGTATCAACACAATTTCAATCGAAAAATTTGAACTTTGAGGTGTTTGCAAAAAATCGTATCAGGCTTGTATTTGGCCCAATTTTTTTTTAATGGCTATATCTCTTTAACAGAGCCGAATTCGGGAAAATGGAAAATTGTGAACAGGTTTCTTTTGGCCTCGAGAATCTACAGTTGAAATATATGTACAAGTCAAAGATATTCCACAAAAAACTGTCAATGCCTGCCGCAGAATTCCTGTAGAATCGATTTCACCCAGGCGAATCATAATGATTTAACGCGAGTTTGAGAAACAGGAAACCAAATCAGAATCAAAGGATCGCTCACTGATGTGCAATTCTCCAAATCCGATAGAATAAAACGAGTCTGGTTTAAAATCAATTCACTGAAACGACGAATGAAATCAAATACAGTCAACATGCCACATACGAGTTTCCACCGTTCTGTTATTTTTTTTTACTGTGCGACTACATGTACATTCTCAACCATAAAAAGCGTTCGAGCTTTATGTATAGCACTCGCCTATTGGTCCAGTGAGCCCTGGATAGATCATCGGGTTCAGGAACACTATCGGACTCGGGTATAGTAATGAACTGAATGCCTCGCTATTCCTACCCTCCTCGCACGCTGTTTATTCGTTGTTCCCAGCCCTCTAATCGCTAATGGAGGGTTGGCCTCTGGTTAGAAGGTCAGGCATTATGTTACGCTGTAGTAGAAATCACGTAGTTTAGCTTCGATCTGCTTTCATCAATAGGACTGATGGCAAGTGACCTCGGGAGCAGATCGGTACATGCAGCAAATTGATCTCATATTTCTCAGAGGTTCTTTAACCCCCATCTTCGTCCAACGAGAAGGTGGAGGACAAAAAGTAGAATTAAAAAAGAGTTATCGAAAAAAATTACTAATAGTTCGAATGAATCTTCGTTGAGATTTGTAAGAGAAGTTAGTTCGTACTATCTCTAGCCCGAGTTCAATCCCGGGCTAGGAAGGAAATTTTTTAGTCTCGGTAGTGGGCCACCATTTTCACTGTTGGATCGAAAATAAACAGAGCTGTGCAGAGAACAAAGCCTACACAGTAAACAATCTGAAGAACCTATACTCCATTCACAATTATAAAATCACAACTCTGGCCATGGTTTCGTTTTCAGGAATTGGTGCACCTGATAAAAAATCTGTGCGCGTAGAGAGAATATCTTTAATGACAAAACGGCGTTGCCAGTTTCTTTGTTTACATCAAAGTAAAAGTATCAAAGATATTTTGAATTGGACCAAAAATCGATTTATAAGCATGAATAAAGCAAAAGTAAGTACTAATCGCCTTATACGATCTTTTCACGAAAGCGACCGGAAAATATGGTTCAGGTAGGATTTTCGAGGAATTATGAGGAAAGAACTTGCAGAATGAAATTGCACGATTTTCGTAAGTAAACGGGTTTTGGATGGCCATCTCTAAATGATTATTGTTGATCGTTTTCACTTTTCAGAAAAAGAACCACTTCGTATAAGCCCATTTTGAAGAAATTTGTGTATGTAACATTCAACGGTAGGTATTTGCTCTTAGGTAATCGAGAGAATATATTATATCTAGTGCTACTTCTTTCAAAAGAGACACAAGCATTTAATGCTGTAGGGGCCCTATAATGTGGAGGAGTTTGTGTCTTATTTTAGAACAGGTGAATGATAAATGTGAAGCATAGGTTTGACCTGTTCCATATTATTTGTACAAACCTACTGTGGTTGTAATGTATGAATATTTTTTTAACTAATAAATTACTATACAGTCAGAATATTTTACTCCTTGTTCATAATATCAAATAAATGAAATGTATATCTTCTACTCTTATTTGTATTAAGTTAGCTATTAAGGTTATGTTCCAAGAAAAAGTTCCTGTTGCATCAGAACTCCCTTCAACTATTTGGATTCCAGTAGAGGGATATAATGTTCCATTATTCTTGATTCAACAATTGATGTCAAGTCTTGAACTTTCAGTTCAAGAGGATAATAAAAATTAAATCTTCACAGGCATGCATATGAAAATCATGTGAAAGCAATGCAATTTTCTTCCATGGCGAAAAATAATATATTTCAACAGTGATCTCTTGTATTTTTCATGCAAATAACTAGAAAAGGAATCCTTTCTATCAATTCATATAAACGTTAATTATTTTCGTCCGTCACATCTTTTCCAATTCATTCATTTTCCGAATAAATTCACATTCTGAGAAATACGCTAAGAATGTAGAAAGGGCAACATAGTGTTGACTTGGAACATAAAAATATTTTGAAAAACGTCAGAACTTCGATACAGAGTGGAATGTGTCAAATTTCCAAGGCCAGAGTTGTGATTATACAATTGTGAATGGAGTATACAAATCTCTCCTGCTGACTTTCCAATACGGTTTAAACGATGTTTATACCGACAGTGCTCCGTCAGCAAACCTACCCGACAGCTTCAGGAGCTTACTGGTATAGGTCGATGAAATCAACACGAATTTTTTAGAATGAGTAAGTCCAGTAGTGTTTTTCCAGAGGGTTATTCTATTATCCAACTCCCATTGTTGGACCACTGCCTTTTATTGGTTTTTTCCAAGCCAACAGAAAGGCTCTGGTCTAGCAAGTGTTAACCTTGAGGCACCTGTGGCAAGCTCATCGACTTTTTCATCTCCTTCAACACTACAATGCCTTTGCACCTACAGGGTGAGTCTTTGACTTGTACATATATTTTGACTGTAGATTCCTCTCATCAAACGAAACACTTTTTTCCTTTACCGTTTTTCAAAATTCGCCTTCGTTTGCAAAATACAGGGTGTCAAAAATCCATGAAATTAACACTATTCTTTCCATATATTCGGAACCGATATTTCGAATGAACTGAATTCTGGCTGATTGTTTACTCTATTCATGGTGCATATTCTTCAATTGAAACTTATTTCATATTTCTCCTGGTAAAAAAGTTACAGTATAGTCGACTTATAAATTCACGCAAAAATACTATAAAACCACTTGAAAACGATGAACGGATCACGTTTTCGAAAGAATTAATTATTTTAGAAAACAAAAGTATTCTTATATTTTTTCAATGAAACGCGTCGTTCTCAAGTTATTCCTAATTGTATAAGATTGAATTAGAGGAAAAAATCATGAATTTCAAGAATAATCTGAATGCAGTCCTGAGTTAAATCTCATCGAAAATTATTTTTCTCTGGTCTCTCAGCAAGCTACCAACGTTGTCAGAATGTTTTTCAACTTTGTCAAGACTAAAATCTCTATGATGAATTATACATTTTATATGCAGTTTCTATTTGAAATTCATTGTTACCGGTCCTTCAGCAAAATATCTATCGAAACAATATAACTCGACACCAGAACGACACTACTATTACATCGATTCACTAAAAGTCATTTACATAATCATCACCTGTTTGCTTCATTCTCTGTAAATAAATAAAGCGTGAACTTTGTTTATGCCGTGCTGACTAACGTTTTAGGTTGGACTGGTTGGAGCACAGAGCATCGCGGGTACATCTACGGCCTTCTGATGGGAGGAGTGGCCTACTCTTCCCTTCAAAAGGCCGTGGATGGCAACTGAAATTGGGAACGTAGCGCTATATTGGCGAGAATCAGAACTACTCTTTTGGCATTTTCAAAGAGCAACGCCTAGACGCCTTTAGCGATTGTGATAGTTCATCCGCTAACGATAGGGGACGTACTGCTTTCTTGAGTTCGCATTGTTTGAAGAGAAAATCGGCAATCTGACATCGTCTTCTCTATAGTTCTGTGCTATATCACAGAGAATGTGGTAAGCTTAGGTCATTGACCCTGAATCATATGACTTTGGTTAATGGAGTTAGGATAGGTTAGTGAAAAACCATTTTTTATGCGATCGTTTTAGAATATCGAGGAAAATATGAACGAATTATTAGTGTCTATAAACTAAACTTCAGGACAATCGAAGAAAGAATTTATTTTGGTGGGAGAAATATAGCTTTTCAATTGCCGAAATGATCGGACAGAACTAAGTGTTTTGTTAGGAAATATCGTGTTTGTAACATTCTTATTCAAATAAGGTTAGTGAACATCTAATAATCACCCCAATTTCAATCGAAAAGTATGAACTTTGAGGTATTTGCAGAGAATTGATCCAGGCACGCATTAAGCTCAACTTTTTTTTTCAAATGGCTATATCTCTTTAACAGAGCCGAATTCGGAAAAATGGGAAATGAAAAAAAGGTTTCCTTTAGCATCAAGAATCTACAGTTAAAATATATGTACAAGTCAAAGACTCACCCTGTATATAGTAAAGTCGATGTCCATTAACCCCAATACCAGTGTAATCAACGTACTCATGTGTGTTGTGTGTGTGGAGGCGAAATCTATGAGTTCATCAAAAATACTGTGAATAGTGTGAATAAATAAATAAATATAGAACAAAATATTCCAAACCCTTATATTGAAGAAATAAACTGCCCCACATGAGTAAGGGATATTGACTTAAATTGCAGAAAAATATGGTTAAAATAATTTTTTTGTCATGAAAATCCATATTAATATGATTTCAGGTTTCAAATTAATTTTAGCCTGTAGGTGTGCAGCGTATACATGGTGGTTAAGAAAAATCGAGTAAAATAACGAAATTTTATTTCCAGAGAATTCAAGCATTTTGAGACTGTTAATAAAATGTATGGCCTCCACGGGCATCTATAACAACTTGACATATTCTTTGCATACATACACACGAGGTTGTTGAACATTTCTTGAGGAATTTGGTTCAATGAACGGGGCAGAAGCTCTCTCAGATCATTTAAGGATTCAGGGGTAGGTTGATGATTATCTAATCTTCTTTGGAGCATATCCCATGCATGGTCTATGCAATTCAAATCTGGTGAGTGCGGAGGTATTGGTAAATGTGGAATACTAAGCTCCTCGCGCGCATTCTCAACTATGGCTGCACGGTGCGGTCTAGCGTTATCGTCTAGAAATTGAAAAGTTTCACAAATAGCAGCGTGAAAATTTGGCACAACATTGTCAATGACATGCTCCCTATAGTGTGAGGTGGTCTTATTCCCAGGACAAATGTGTAGATCTGTGCGCACATTGAAACATATCCCGGCCCATACCATAACATACCCCCTCGGAATGGATGAACTTCTTGGACATAGCGACGATTACGGTGTATGCGTGGGATTGTCCATACCCTTATTCTTCGAGAATCTGAAAATCGTCCATATCTGGATTCATCAGTGAAAAGGACACTACGCCATTGATCGTTCCAAGTGATATGTTTCCTTTCCTATTCCAGTCTTTGACGCTTATGGTCACGTGTTAAGGGAACTCCTCTTAATGGACGTCTAGAACCTAGATTCACCTCTCTCAAACGTCGTCTGATGTTTTCGATGGAAACTTGGACCCCATCTGCATTTTAAAGAGTATTCCGTAGCATTCTACACGTAGATATAGAGTTTCTTCCCGCCGAAACGGTGATGAAACGATCCTGAACAGGTGTTGTTTTTCGTCGCCCACCAAGCCTTTGTCTTTCCAACACGGAACCTGTCTCCCTGAACCTATTCCAAAGTCCAGATATCACACTTTGGCTGGCTTGGAGCCTTTCCGCTACAACAACTTGAGTTAGGCCACCCTGTAGCATTCCGATAGCCCTATTAGCCTCAGCGTTTGTTAATTTACGTCTCGGCATTTTCAGAAAACTCGTTTCAAGTTGAAGCCGTTGATAAACTGACTTCATTTCAAAATAAGAACATTCATAAAGCATATGCAAAGAACCAAACTTCAGAAAAAAGGCGACCAGATTGACGAAATGTCTCATACTGATTTTTATTGGATCGATTCAAGTTGTTATTGAGTTTTAAATGATTTTACAGCGATTTTCTCGAAGATTACATACTTTTGAAAACGGTCGAATACGATATCCCCATCTCTTGTGGAGCAGTATATTTATTATCGAAATGTCAGATTTTCTCCTGCCTAGAAACTGGCCGAATATCATCACAAAATTCCTGCATATTATGCTTCCTAGAATTTACGACGTAATTCAACGTTTATACTACGATCAGTTTCATGGTCCTTCGCTAACATGAGCAACAAACGGACCGGAAAATAATTTATTTACATAGATCCCTGATATAACGCTGGAAGCTCCATGATAACGAATTAAATGCCTAGACAGAAAAGGCCATATTTCATAGACCATTTGCGCTCTACGTGGTAGCCGTTTCAGAAACGGTCTCTCTCGCAATTGCTATAATAAACTTAAGAAATTCAGTATTTTCTAGAATAATATGAAGAAATTTCATTCGGGCTCCAAATACTATTTTGTTTCATAATTTGAGGGTTTCAGTAAAAGCGCCAGATTTCAGCGTTCCATAAAGCATGGTTTTCTGTAGCAAAGATTGAAATATTTATTGATTTAGACAATATACATTTGAAAATTACACGAGAAAAGCTTTTGACTTGTACATATATTCTAGCTGTAGATTCTTGAGGCCCAAAGCAAAGAAACCTTTTTTCATTTTCCATTTTCGGAATTCGTCTCTGTTAATAAGATGGCGCCGTTTGAAGAAGAATTGGGCCAAATACAAGCCTGATACGATCTATTGAATTCAATTCAAAGTTCACATTTCACGATTGAAATTGAGTTGATACATCAAGGGAATACCCAAGTACTAACCTTATTCGAATGGGAATGTTTTACACATAATTCTGACACCATTGTTTGCTTGATCTGAGAGTTGATAATTTTTTGGCGATTCGGTGATATTCAAAATCCAGGGAAGCATCCAGATTATTCTTGAGATTGACGACCGCCCGCGCTGAAGATTCTTATTAATCCAGACCGAAATTCGATTTACCACGACTCGTAAGTCTCTCCGTAAATCCACCCTTTCATCTCATCTATTCCAGAAGTCTGTCAAGACGCTGGGACGGAGGTTTAGTGACGATAAGAGACAACGGGGGCCCGGTGAGGCCCTTTCCCCCTTTATTACTGCAGCGTTCGTCAGTGCTTACGATCTCCCTGTCGTGTTGCCGAAAAGCCACGGTGGATTTGAGTCGTAGCCTGGATAGGGTGCGACGTTGAAACGAAGAATATGCCTTTGGCGTTATTCAAGGCGTCGGTGGTGCGTCGAATTATTTAGAGGCTGCGTCGCGGAGGATCGTGAAAGGGATTCCTTCGTCATTTGGTGCAAATCCAACGCATTCTCGACAAGATTAGTTGATTTCATTAAGAATAAGAGTGAATTTTGGGCTCATTCACTGGGAATACTCATAGAGAAGAGCTTTTATAAATAAAGATGTTGAAATCTGATAATACACAAACGTATACTTACGAGGATTATCGAAGAATTCTTAGCCAGCTATAGAACCAAACAAAATTTCAATGTCAAAATATTTTATTACTCAACATATTCTCCTCTTAATTGAATACATTTATTACAGCGAACCTCCACAGTTTTTATTACCTCCTCGTTGGAAGAAAATTTACGGCCTTTTAAACTTCTCTTCCGTCGAGGAAAGCCAAATCTGGTGAATATGGGGGGGTGTTCTAGTAATTCTAACCCTAAATCACGAATTTTTTGCATGGCAGCATGAGATTTGTGTACTAGGGCGTTGTCCTGTAAAAACAAAACACCTTCGGATAGCTTTCCGCGTCTTTTATCTTTAATTTTTTTCCATAGATGGGTCAGTAATGCCGAATAGTAATCTACAGTTATTGTTCTACCCTTATCCAAAACATCAATCATGATTACTCCATGGCAATCCCAAAAAACTAAAACAAAAACTTTTCCAGCAGATTTTTGGACACGAAACTCCTTGGAGATCCAGAGTGTCACCATTCCATAGATTGTTGCTTTGTTTCTGGATCGTAGTCTCATCCATAGTAACAATTCGGTTAAAGAAGTCTACAACGTTTTCAAATCGAGCACAGATCGAAGGCTATGCTTCTACCCTTGCACGCTTTTGGTCAACATTCAAACATTTGGGGATCCATTTTGCAGAAATTTTTCTCATGTCCAAATTGACGTGAACTATTATGATGAACGCGTTCGTATGAAATCTTTTGTGCTTCAGATATCCGTTTTAGCCCAATTCGATGGTCTGATAAAATCATGTCATGAACTGCATCAATATTTTCAAAGAAACTGGCCTTCCCGATCAGTCATCATCTTCAATGGAAACTTTACCTCCTTTGAAGCTTGCAGTCCAATTTTTCACGGTCGTAGACGAAGGACATTGATCACCAAGGGTATTGAGCATATCTTCGTGAATCTGCTTACCTCTTAACCCTTTTAAATACAGGTACTTGATGATGGCTCGATACTCCAATTTTTCGATTTTTACAATTTCGGTGGACATCTTTTTTTTTCAATTTATTGCGTAACTCTGGTTTACTTTTTTGACGTCGAACTCTGACACTTCTAATAAGTTATTGTTCGTTTATATGGTATCGCAATATTTTGTTTATTTATGGAACTGGTCTAGGCTAACTAGATATCAATACATCCTCGTACGTACACTTTTATAATGTTAGCCATGATTTAGGTTTATCAAGTTTTTTACCTAAAACTGACGGTTGGTACTCGTTAAATGCTATTTTCTATTTATTCTTTCTTTGTAGATGAAGTCAATTTTTTTGAGGTTTAACTGTTACACAGGTTTAGTAGTACTACTACATTTTCAATGCTGGAGTATTTCAAGTTGTGCAAAAATGTATTTACATGTCTTCTGTAGGCTTATTTCTTTAGAAGTTTTTCTGTCGGGTTATTCGAGTACTTTTATTCATTTTTGAATGAACTTCAACAGAGTAACGGACTATTCTGTTCAATATTATTCATTGAAATTTCAACACTCGATTACTCATATAAAATCAGAATAGAAAAAAAAATATTCGAGATGTTTACAGTGAGAAATATTCAAAAGTCAAGAAAAACAAAAAGAGCAAGTGGTCTCATGAAAAACACGAAATGAGGAAAAAGGAAAACAAAAAGTTTAAATACGTGAAATATTCTCAGTATCAACAGAGAAAAAAGTTTCTTCAACATTTGCCAGGTCTTTGGAGTTATTGACTTCACATCATATTTTCTCAAATTCTTTATCTTACCAAAGTAAATGAACACTACGATAAATACGTAATTACTACGACCTCTATGTAGAAAGGACAACGTTGCTCATTCATCTGACAGGAAAATGACTATAACCTAATATTTTCGAAATATACGTGGTGGAATGTGTCAGAATTTCATGGCCAAGCGGAATACATTATAAAAGAGAATGGAGTATAGAAACAAAGACACGTTTATAATTCTTTCCAGTGTTCAAGTAACGTTACTCTACCACGTCGATCCAACGTTATTCATTGTCAACATTGTTATTTCAACGAAAATTCAACTGGAATATCACGTGGTATTTTGGTTTCCACTCAACGATTATTCAACGTTTTTCATCATAATTCAATTCATTCATAATGAAAATTTTACATCGAAAATATGTCTACATATACACTGCGCAAAAAAATTAACGCACATTATGGAAATCTTAAATTTATTCTACAACTGAAGGTGTTCTCAATGATTATGAATTATTTTTATCAGAATTATGAATGCATATGTTATCCACTTTCAACGTTTTTCTTCAATGCAGATGTTTTCTCCCAGCAGGAATAAAAAAAGATGATATTATCAGATTTTGAATGTATTGGCTCCATTCTAAAATCAGTTGTTCTCGATCAATTCTAATGATCAATAGTTTTTCTTTCGTTTGATTTTTTACACTCGATCGCTATGCGACGCGAAACACGCAATTTGACCCAAGAGGAATGTGCCAAAGCGGTAGTTTTGCGAGAAGAAGGGTGGACATACACAAGAATTTCAGAAAGGTTTGGAGTTTTCCATACGAGTGTGTCCAGAATATTGCAGCGATTCAGAGAGACTGGTATGAATGTCCGAAGACCAGGACAGGGTAGACCACGGGTAACAACTGCCATTCAAGAACGTTACCTGAGAGTTTCTTCGTTGAGACAACGGTTTGCAACCGCTCGCCTCCTTCAAAATCAACTTGAGCAAACTCATGAGGTGCAAATTAGCACTCAGACAATAAGAAATCGCCTCAGAGAATATGATTCAAGGCCTCGTGTCGCGGCAAGAGGCCCAGCTCTTGCCCCAGCCCATCGAAGGGCGCGTTTGGATTTTGCGAGAGAGCATATCCATTGGGAAGAGGCCGATTGGGAAAGAGTTCTCTTCACAGATGAGTCTAGATTCTGCCTCTACCATTGTGATCGACGTTCCCTTGTATACAGACGTCCACATGAAAGATATGCTCAGTGCAATTTCCTGAATACTACTGGTTTCGGGGGAGGATCGATTATGGTATGGGGTGGAATATCTTTGACTGCTCGCACAGACCTAGTGGTCGTTGATAATGGAGCTATGAATGCTGATAAGTATATAAGGAACATTCTTGAAGAGCATGTAGTGCCATCTGCCACATACATTGGTTAAAATTTCATTTTTATGGACGATAATGCCAGACCCCATCGTGGGCGCATCATTCAGGAGTACCTTGAAGAGGTTGAAGACTCTCGAATGGAATGGCCAGCAAGAAGTCCAGATCTCAATCCGATTGAGCAGGTTTGGGACAACCTCAATAGAAGGCTGAGAAGTTCAGAAAATCATCCAGCTCAATGACTTAGGAATCCAACTTGGAGAAATCTGGGAAGGATTAGATCAGAACATTTCAAGATCACTCATTTTGAGTATGAACCGTCGTTGCCGAGCTGTAATTAAAGCAAGGGGTGGAAATACCAAGTATTAAATCACTTATCAGCATTTCAGTATTTTGAAAATTGTTCATTTCTCTTCTTTCACATAAGATTCGGTGAAATCCTGAATTTTTCTTCCATTTAATGTATCTTGTTTCGTTCAAAACCTTCCCGAGAGAACATAAAAATTAAATTATAAAGTCAATGTACAGTTAACTTTCATTAAAATTGAGATTTTCAAAATGTGCGTTAATTTTTTTGCGCAGTGTATCAAGGAAAATCAGAGATATGCAGTGTAAGTAAGCTTGTATGCTGAAATATACAAAATGAAATATGAATAATTCCGAATACTAAAAACAAACCACAATTAATCTCTTATCCTCTGCTAAAATGGAAATATTTCAAATAATGAATATATTAATTTAATCCTTCATATTTTTGGACGAAACCATTAAAAAAATTCATAATCGTATTACAAATTCGTGCACGAATTAATCATTCGATTCAGTGATATCCCCCTTCATCAATATCGAATTCCACGTCGAAATTCGAATAGCTGTGGTTTTTTTGCAATCTATTCCAAATGCAACCAATCGTTTGATCGAAAACCGATACATAACTGGGGTTACGCTAGTTTAAAAGGATAGAAACAACGTGCTGTATCGCACGAACTCTAATAACAGCTAGATACCGTTTAATCTCAATGATCGATTTCAATCTGATTTTTCGTGATGCCCACGAAACCAAAGAGACGAGGCTTCTATGGAGTTGTCTAGTCACGTTCACAATTTATTTTTGAACGGTTTCGTTTGGTTTTAAAATATGTTTAATGTTTTATGTCTCACCCTTTCACCCTTTTGTGTGTTTATGCCTAATAGCCTGACAAGTCGGACGACATGGAGAATTTTAGAATGCTTCAACCCAGGCAACACAAAGATATCCCAGAGGAAGCCCTGCGATTCATTTCTAGGAAATTGTGCAGCCTTTTGTTAGTTCTTTGAGTGGTCGCCAAGAGCTGTATATCTCCTCCAAATATCCGCCACAAGAGAACTCCCAGAGAGCTCTTGGCGATATCCTACGTGGAACTTCTCAAACAAGTCACTGTGAGTGACCAGCCACAAACAGCCCATCATCTAATTTTTCGTAAACGGTCTGCACAAGAGAATGCGCTGCAGTATCTGTTGAATGACTAGGTCTGAAGCCATATTGAGCCTGAGTTCTGGAAATGGTTCGAGAGTTCAAGATGTATTTTATCCCGAAGAGGCCAATATGCTTGCCAGAGAGGGCATACGAACTCCATTCCTGGGCCCAGAACCTTTGTATGCTATAGGTAAATGCATCTATAAGAAAGAGTTTCTGGAGAAGTAGAAAACCGAAAGAAAAATAATCTGGTGGAGTCTCCCAGAAATGAATCACTCCAAAAAGTTCCTTCGGAACTTTGAAACTGCAAGATCCAAAAGGTATCTGGATCTCAGTAAGAACCAGCTACACCTCCTCACCAGCACTTGCAGGACATTCTCTCCTCAGGAAGCATCTGGTGAGAATGGGTTCATTGAACACTGAAGAGTGTAGATTCTATGGTGGAAGAAACTCCTATTTACCTGGTCATGGAATGCCTTGCATTTGCAAGCCAAAGGAGGGAATCCTTTGAGCAAGAAACTTGCAGGAGTTAGGAACTAGCCTCGTTGAAACCTTTCCAGAGATTGGATTTCATTAGATCTCTGGAACTGAAAGGCGAGCTGTAGAATGCGTGGTGAGAACTGCTCTGTTAGGGGACATTAGACCTTGAGGTTGCAGTGAACTGTTACCCCTCTCTAACTGTAGAATATATAAACAGGGTGAGTCCTAGACTTGTACATATATTCTAACTGAAGATTTTTGTGGCCAAAAGAACCTTTTTTCATTTTCCATTTTTCCGAATTCGGTCCTGTTGAAGAGATATAGCCATTAAAAAAAATTTGGTCCAAATACGTACCTGATACAATTCTCTGCAATCACCTCAAAGTTCATATTATTCGATTGGAACGGAGGTGATTATCAGATGTTCGGGTTGATACATTTAGGAAATAATCGAGCACTAGTAGTTTTGTCCGATTATTTCTGCAATTGAAAAGCCATAATTCTTCCACCGAAAGTAAGTTCCCTCATCCATTTTCCTGAAGATTAGTTTGTAAACACTAATAATTTGTTCATATTTTTCTCGATATTCCAAAACAAATTCATAAAAAATTGTTTTCGAACGAACCTAACCTAATTCCATGACCTAGGTCATAGGACTCGAGAACAATGACCTAACCTAACCTATCTTCTGTGATTTTTAACCGAACTTTTGAGAAGACGATGCCTAATTGCTGATTTTCTCTTCAAAAAACGGTATAGGCGAAACCAAGGAAGCAGTACATCCCCTATTATTAACAGAGAACTATCGCAAGAACACTGGTTTTGTTTACTTTTCGCTAAAGGCGTCTAGGCGTTGCTTTTTGGAAATGCCAAACGAGTAGTTCTGATTCTCGATGATATAGCGCTACGATCTCAATCTTAGTCGCCTATAAAGGTTCGCTACCTCGCAAAGCGAGGTACCTGCCACGCAAGACAAACAGTTGTTCTGTGTCTCCAACGTTAGACCCATCACAAACCAGTCTGTATTCCCATGAACGACGCTCACGTATAGCGATAACCTGCGCCATGCGATTTATTTATTTACAGAAAAGAATACGAACAGGTGATGACTATGTGAAGACTTTTAGCGAATTGATGTAATGATAACCGGGTAGTGTCGAGTTGGAATTCCAGGTGGATATTGTTATGATAGATATTTTCCTGAAGGACCGGTAACAATAGCCAATTTAGAGAAAGACGACGAAATGGACATCACAACGATTTGGCAATAATGCATTTTTTCCTCAATCGGTAAATATCAGAAACGCATTAGATTTTGAGTTCAAACTCTCGCATCTTCTTCAGAAGGCAAAACCTGGAGTAATCTCTCAGCATCCCCAAGGCCGATCGATCCAGTCAGCTAGCGGGATGACAAGCAGTAGAAAACAGCGTTACTTAACCCAAGAACCCGCCCCTCATAGCCCATTACTGCGAAAATAATAACCTCCAGCTAACTGCGTAACGTATACTTTTCCGCGTCTTCGAGATGTCTCTTCCGACGAACAAGGATGTCGCATGACGCGTGATCGACCTTCGAAGTGCCCCGTTTGGCCTCGGCGGAAATTATTCCACCCATCCTGTCTCATCTGACACGCTTCAGCTGGAAACGTAGGGTAGTCGAGGTCGTGTGCAGCAGGCTTGTTTTTCTCGCATGGAAAATGGAGATGGAGGCATGTTAGGAGGTGAAAAAGGTGGTTAATATGCCATGAGATGTGAAGCATGACATGCATTTTTGATTGAGATGCCGTTCGGCATTGATGCTGCATCTATTCACGGTATATTTCTCGTTCTTGAGAACGAAATACGTCGTGAAATTCAAAAAAATTATCAAATGAGTGAATCGAGTCTCTTCGATTACTTTTTGAAGTATGGCCCTATGGCCAGTTAATCGGTGTTAATTGTACAACAGCTCTCTTGGAGAGACGAATGGACTGCTGTACAAATTCTCATCACCACGAGAATTAATGAAAAAAATGGATGAGCTCAAAAAATACCACAACGCAGACAGTGAAGGAGTAATACTTACCTTCGGTCTGACTTGAAGAGATGTATCTGCTGATTTTCTGGCTTTGTGTATGTTGCGTCTCACTAGGACAACATCTTGACAACTAAAATTCTTTCGGTCCGAAAATTGAGCTGTCTTGTTCAAAAAAGGTTGTATTATAGATAATTAGATTTTTACAATATGGGATCGATCGCTTTGTTCGATATGCCTTGGTTTACAATCTCCGTTTCTTGTTTAAACACTGTTCAGACTGATTTATGGGCCATTCAATCAAAGTGTTCTCAACCCAAGATAGTCAGGTCAAGTTTGAGAAATCCTTCTTGTTTTTCGAGACCACAACCATGTCCTGTGAACCTTTTCAGTTTCTCAGAATTGGCTTATAAAATTGAATATGTGGTGACACATTCATTGCAGGACAAGTTAAAACTGGGAAACCCTTGTCAGACATCAAATGCCCAATTCCAAAGATGCTCTCATTGGTCTTCAGACACAAGAATTGGGTGGTTCTCCCACTTTAGGCAAAAATGACAAATGAGACCACTTTTGTGGCTTAGCAAGGCGTTTTTCGATTCAATCAAGTGTTGATCCTTCCCTCTTTCACCTAAAGGAAATGAACCTCCAATTTTTTTTTCTCCAGCATGTCTTTAAAACCCTATGTTACAGAGACAAACAATCAGTATTCAGATAGTTGTAACTCAGTCAGTTAGATGTCAGTTGTAAATCAATTTTCGTTGGTTAATTTGTTAATAAATCTTTATTGAGCTGGGCGTTCAATGTAGTGTGTTTTTATTTCAAGTTGCATCTGTAAATGGTTTCACTTTGAGAACTGAAATTTTGTGGGTAAACTCAGAGGGGATAGGAGTTCTCAATGAAATAATGGAAATCGATTTCATTTCGAAAGTTCATTTTTTTTCTTTGAAAAATAGAAGAAAATAGACCAACTTCTGTTTTATTTCAAACGAAAGACCCATGAAAATAGTTCTACGATTTAAAGTGAATCTACAGATAATTTCGTTCAGAAAATCAACTTGAAATACGGAACTGGCAGAGAATGACCAAATTCGAATATATGGCGGGTAATTCTTCCTGCTTTACCCACATATTCACTAATTCCATAGTTCAGAGATTTTCGGATAGAGAGCGCCATTGTACATTTCGTTCTTAATTAGAGAGATATTCATAGAACTTATAGTTCTATGGAGATATTCCATAAAATGCACGGTGACGCCTCTATCGGATTAGTTTTCCTACTCGCTTTGAACGGCGATCTCAAACCATCAAACATATTCATAAATCACTACTGATCATTTTGCTTCCTTGCTATACATTTTCATATAGATGGTACATTTCATAAGTATATACATATTACTTGTATAGTTATTTCGTGCTTGTTATCAAAGTTGAGGTAACAATTTGTTGATAGTGCGTTCAATTTTTACCACTTCCTCATCCTCTTCGCAGTCACCTATGTACAGACAACAACTTATCGCAGTGATCATCCAGATTACCGTAGGCTGCTTACAGTTGAGTATACCCCTTACCTAGGTTGTGCAGTCATAACAGTCCTAATCCTAGAGACTAACAAGAATCAGCAGCATCCCACAAAATAGAAGCAGTTCAAGAAGACCATTATTCTGTTGAAACAATCAGGGTACAAGAATAAAACCAGAACACATTGGTAAACTAATCAAGGCACAAATCAGTACTTATGGTTGGTCTGACTTGAGGTGATGTATCGGCTTGTTTTCTGGCTTCGTGTAAGTGAACTGAATAGAGTCTTTTTTCGAATCCACTGTATGGATGGATACTTGGAATTCAATTAGTGCTAGCTCGCGTTCATGCCAATAACTTGTTCGAGCGTGTTAGAGAGCAAAAAAGAGGCTAGCTGATGGCACTGTATGACCGTTACTGGACGAGTAGTGAAAATGTGATAAAACAGGAACCATCTTTGTGGGGTTCTGGGTGCACCCTTTCAGAACTTCAGAACTCAGAGTCTAAGAATGTTGGTTAATCATAGAGCTCTGGGTTTCCTTGGTCACCGACGAAGTACAATCGCAGTATGCACTTTGTGGTATCAAAAAACCAATATAAACAGTGGAAGGTTATCATCCATTATATTCAGATAAATAAAACAATATTGGGTAATAGGGAAACTTTATTAACCTTTTGTTATTCACAAGGCCAACGTTTCGAGGCTAGCCTTGATAAAGAGGAAATCCATCCTCGAAACGTTGGCCTTGTGAATAACAAAAGCTTAATAAAGTTTTCCAATTACCCAATATTTTTTTCATTTACAAATATAAATTTCGAACAATCGGAAAACACAAAAAAAACTACAGAAGCTTCGTACTTTATGGGGAAGGCGGAAAAACACAGAACGAATGTGTCGACATCCATTATTCCAGGCGCCCAGGAAATCACTGCACGAATCGGGGCAGCGCAAATTTCCATCGTTCATCCGCAATCATTGCCGTTACCTAGAAACAATTCCATAGTTTATATCAATTAGCAATAAACAACGAACGACCTGAAATCATCATTCGCTTCGCTGTAAAACGGCTCTAAATCGGCAATAAATACGGCAGGCTGGATTCGCAAACTCATAAATTTTCGGCCTCTGGTACAGATGGGCATGTATAGCGTTTCGTGTTTTATGAATCGATGAAATTGGGCTACAGGTACTTGTGCGGATGCAACGATATTCGATTTCTGCTCTTGATGCAGACGTATCTTCACTGGAAGGATAATCTGGAGATGTTAAGATAACCCGGCCCTTCCGCCTTTTTGTAATCTACACGCATACAGGGTGAGTCTTTGACTTGTAAATATATTTCAACTGAAGATTCTTGAGGTCAAAAGAAACGTTTTTCATTTTCCATTTTTCCGAATTCGGCTTTGTTAAAAAGATATAGCCATTTGAAAAAAAAAATTGTGCTAATTACGTCCCTGAAATGATACTGTGGAATTGATTCAAAGTTCATGAGTACTAACCTTATTGGAATGAAAATGTTGCAAACACGATAATTTCAACAAAAACAGTTTCATCGGATTATATCCGCAACTAAAAAGCCACATATATTCCACCAAAATAAGTTCCTTCTTCGATTTTTCTGCAGATTAGTTTGTAAACACTAATAACTTGTTCATATTTTCCTCGAAATTCCCAAACAAAATCATGAAGAAAGACTTCTGATTCAGATTTATTATTAAACAACCTAACCTAATCTACTTTGTATCGATTCTGTGCATTTTTGCACAGAAATTTCAAGAAGATGTTGTCAGCTTGCTGATATTTTCATTGTGGTTAAGGATTTTTTACGAAACATAGTATAAATCACGATACATTTGTGTACCGTGGTATGAATATCTATGAACTCTGCCGTTTCCATCATAAATTGACTTTGCCGCCAAATTTTACCACGCATGCGTAGAGCGAAAACCGAATTATTGGTTATCTGGATAAACAATAACAAACCAGAGTCTCTGAACAGACTGTAAACATTATGTGGAGTTCTGAATACATTCAGTGAATTATTGTTCTAATTTGATTATTATGTGAAGTGAATTAATATAATTTCAACCGTGTCGAGTTTATAAAATTCCAAGAGGATGTTGTTTAGATAGAAACATCGCCACAGATTATCAGGTATCGTATTATTTTTCATTGATTTCAATTTAATAAGTTTGTATCGAGATTCATCATCCATATCCGAATTTTGTATTTCATCGACATTTAACTTCAATATAGACCGGTAACTATGAATTTACAATAGAAACTGTGAGTATTAAATCCTCCTTGGTGTTCAATTTTATCTCCCACATTTGTGGGATTTTTGTTAAAATATCTCGACAAAGTCGATAAATATTGTGACAACATTGTAAACTCGTTTGAAGACCAGTATTTAATTCAGAGACGCATTCAGATTATTCTTGAAATTACTGATTTTTTCGTCAAATTTCTCCGGGTTAAATTGGAAATAACTCGAAAACGACGCGTTTTATTGAAAAAATTGGCATACTTTTAGTTTCTTAAATGATTGATTCTTTCGAAAATATGAACCGTTTATCTTAAGGTGGGCGTTCAATGTAGTGTGTTTTTATTGCAAGTTGATTTCGAAAACGGTTTCACTTTGAGAACTGAAATTTTGTGGGTGAACTCAGAAAGGATTAGGGTTCTTGTTGAAATAATTTTGATCAATTTCATTCCGACAGTTAATTTTTTTTCTTTCAAAAATGGAAGAAAATGAGCCAACCCATGCTTCTGTTTTATTTCAACAGAAAGACCCATGAAAATAGTTCAACTTCCGATTAAAAGTGAATCTACTGATAATTTCGTTCAGAAGATCAACTTGAAATACGGAATTGGCAGAAAATGGCCAAATTCAAATTTTGGCGGGAAAAAATTCCTGCTTTACCCACAAATCCACGTATTTCATAGTTCGGCAATTTTCGGATAGAGAGCGCCATTGTACATTTCATTCATGATTAGAGAGATACTCATAGAACTTATTGTGATAATGAAAGTTCTATGGAGATATTCCTTAAAATGGACGGTGGCGCCTCTATCGGCTGATCTTTCCTACTCGGTTTAAACGCCGACCTTAAAGTGGTTTTATGTTGTTTTAGCGTGTATTGATGAGTCGACTACCCTGTAACTTTTATACTAGTAGAGATATTGAATAGGTTTCGATTGAAGAATATGCACCATGAATAGAGTAAAAACTCAATCAGAATTCAGTTCATTCGAAATAACGGTTCCGAAGATATAAACAGAAAAGTGTTTTTTTCATGGATTTTCGACACCCTGTATCTCTCAAACCAAACCGAATTTTGAAAAATGGTATGGGAAAAAAGTGTTCCGTTTGGTGGGAGGAATCTACAGTTAAAATATATGGACAAGTCAAAGACTCACCCTGTATAATTGATATGCTATGGAAAAAAGTTAGGGTTGCTATTTGAAAAAGTCAGCTACCCTCCGACCCTCGTATAGGGTGCATAACAACGGCATCTGCCACTCAATTGAGATCTGAGAAAAATGTTTTCTTCAACTTCAACCAATGAAATTATACGTTTCGTCCTCAATAAGCCGCAAAAGAATCAGAAACAAAAAATGATCTTCAAAAAGCAAATGAATTGATCTCAACATCACGAAATCATTTTCATGATACCTCAAACCAATATCAACCAACTCAGGCCAAATTTGTTGCCCTCCAGAGGCATACGATGCAAACTTTCATCTAACACGTTACTACCGCCCCCGAGAGACGTCAGGTCATAAAAGCAAATCCAATTAAAGAATAATCTGAAAACCCTACCCTGTACAAAACGCCGCCATCAGTGTTGTACATAAATACAACGCTGATTATGAGGGTCACATACTCTGGAGGCACGACCAGAAACGGATGGAAGTGCAGCATCCGGAATGAGGAAAAACCCATTTATATTCCGCGTTATTCGTCGTCTGGGCGCAAGATGGAGCTGCGCTGCATGGTAATTATCTGGGGGCAGTTGTTATCCGCGGTTGAGTTCTTTTTTTGTTACCTTTGTATTGTGGAATGAGACTCTCGAAGGTTATCTGTCGATGACAATTTCATGTACCCTGAATCTTGACGAATCACAGTGGAGCTCGAAAATGTTACATAGAAAGATGAAGGAAGATGAACATGAAATTAAATTAATATTAACATTCAAGTATACACAATTTTAAGTATACAAGAGCCCTCTTGGAAAGAATAATGGATTGCTGTACCAATTCTCATCACCACGAGAATAAGAGAGAAAAATGTATGCCGAGATAGAAACAATACCACAAAGTAAAAACTGAAGGAATAGTACTTACGGTTGGTCTGGCTTGAAGAAATGTATCTGCTGGTTTTTTGCCTCGTATATTGAATTTTTTCTCATCACAGAACGACATACGAAGTCTGATAGGGTGGCGAACTGAAGGTCGAATGTGGTCGTTGCTAGACGAGTAGCAGAAATGTAATGAGACGTTAGAATCTTCGTGGGATTCTAGGTGATTGAAGACCATAGAATTTCGAACACATCTATTCGAGCAAACATCCTAAAAGTAATTTTCTGATTTCAAGGAACTCAATTCATCTGAATCCACTTTCTGTAAAAAGAAAGAATTAAGAAGAGTTGAATAACTTTCCATAAAGTTGAAAAGTAACATTTCTTCAACTCAGTTGTTCCCTTTTTCGGTCCCTTAATTATGTTCCTAACGAATGCTTCCTCCGTCTTCATATCATTTTGGCGCTCGAAAGAATTAAGAGATTCCGGAGATTTCCGACAGAAACAACTAATTTCCTCCGTCGCTAATGAGAGTTTCAGATTTTAAAACTTCATGATTCGCTAGGTTGTCCCAGCTCGGTAATTTGATAGATGAAAAACTCAAACGGAGGGAATGCTTATGGAGGAATATTCACGCTGGATCTCGTCTAGAAAGTACTGAAAAATTTCATCTAAGCTCCCCAAATGAAAAAGGTATACTGGAATGCTTTAAAGAGCAAAAAATAATTACTCCGTCACAGTCTCTTGCTCACCCCAAATAAGGACTAAAACCTTCAGAGCGACTGAAGGCTTTATCTGGAGTTCTCCGTATGAATTTCATTTTATCAGTTTGGTTGGAATGGAAATCCTTCATACAGTGCTGCAATATTCAGAAAATTTGCTGGTTTTGTGATGAAGAGAGGTCAGTTTTTTCTGGAACATTGAAAATAGAAACAACTGTTTTGGAGAATTACCTGAAGAAAAAACATTCAATTTGGTATTTTCGTTTTCAAAATAAGTAAACACATGAATAAAGATTCTAGAGTTAACCTTGCTGGAGAAATAATGAGAAAAAAGCTACTATAGAACCAAATGAAATTTCAATACTCAACATATTCTCCTCTTAATTGAATACATTTATTACAGCGAACCTGTAACGTCTCTAGACCTTTGAAAAAAATTTTTCTTCTTGCTCTGCAAACCAGTCCTCCACAGCTTTTATTACCTCCTCGTTGAGGAAAGAGATAATAGTCGGACTGAGCCAAATCTGGTGAATAAGGGGGGTGTTCTAGTAATTCTAACCCTAAATCACGAATTTTTTGCATGGCAACATGAGATATATGTATATGGAGCGTTGTCCTGTGAAAACAAAATACCTCTGAATAGCTTTCCGCGTCTTTTCTCTTTGATTTTTTTCCGTAGATTGGTCAGTAATGTCGAATAGTAATCTCCAGTTATTGTTCTACCGTTATCCAAAAAATCAATCATGAGTACTCCATGGCAATCCCTAAAAACTGGAGCAAGAACTTTTCCAGCGGATTTTTGGACACGAAACTTCTTAGGTCTTGGAGAACCACAGTGTCGCCATTCCATCGATTTTTGCTTTGTTTCTAGATCGTAGAAATGTACCGAAGTCTCATCCATAGTAACAATTCGATTTAAGAAGTCTACCCTTACATGCTTTCGGTCAACATTCAAACATTTGGTGATCCATTTTGCAGAAATTTTTTTCATGTTCCAAACGTGACCTATAATAAGATGAACGCGTTCGTATGAAATCTTCAGTGCTTCAGATATCCGTTTTAGCCCAATTCGAGACGGTCTGATGAAATCATGTCATGAACTGCATCGATATTTTCGGGGACTGACCCAGCAACTGACCTTCCCGATCGGTCATCATCTTCAATGGAAAATTCACCTCTTTTGAAGCTTGCAGACCAATTTTTCATGGTCGCATACGAAGGACATTGATCACCAAGGGTATTGCATATCTTCGTAAATCTGCTTACCTCTTCACCCTTTTGAATACAGGTGCTTGATGATGGCTCGATACTCCAATTTTTCGATTCTTACAATTTCGGTGGACATCTTCTTTTTAATTTATTGCGTAACTCTGGTTTACTTTTTTGACATCGAACTCTACACTGGCACTTCTAATAACTTATTGTTGGTTGATATGGTATCGCAATATTTTGTTTATGCATGGAACTGGTCTAGGCTAACTGGATATCAATACATCCTCGTAGAAAACTACATTTTCTATAATTTGGTATTCTGAAATATTCAAACGAAGCCTTAATTCAAATGGTTGCCCGAAAATAAACTACTACAAGTCATACCTTGCATCACAATAGCTTCGGAGTGAAACTAATCTCAATTTTTTCTTTCAGGTATGCAACCCAATTTATTCTTACAACAAAAATAAGGTAGGTAATGATTTTCTCAGAGTCGTATAGAATTCGTCTAAAACAACATTCAGACTGTATCGTTAAGAATACTAGGTTTCCTCAATTTCATGTTCTCAGTTCTCAGAGTATAAAAGTAAGCAACTGTATCTTTCATACAGGTACGGAACTGTGAACCTGAATATTGGGAATACAGAGTTTCAGGAGGGTTTGAATATTACCTAGTGGACCAGTAAAATAATCAAAACCGAAGCGACAATTAATAAATGACTGACCTCAGTCAATGGCATAGGAGACTGTAGAGTGGGGACTTCGATCTCTCTCGATCTCGCTACAGGTCTCCCAGCATTATTGTTGCTTCGAACGTGAAGTATAATATACAGTCTAGTTTGAAAATAAAATAGATTCCTCGCATATCTGAATGTTTAATGTGTAAGAAAATATTCAAATTATAAAATGTCAGCAGCATACCTACCATCACCCGAAGCTCAGCTCGTGACAGCTTCAAGAACTTACTGAAATAGGTTGGTGAAATCAACACTAAATTTCTGAGAATGAGTAGGTCCAAGAGGGTTTCCCCAAAGGGTTGGTCTCTTATCCAACTCCCATTGTTGGACCGCTGCCTCATATTGGTATTTTCCAAGCCCACAGAAAAACTCAGTTCCAGTCTGTGTTAACCTTGAGGCACTTTTGGCAAGCTCATCGGCTTTTTCATTTCCTTCAATACCACATTGCTCTGGCACCCATAGAAAAGTCACTTCATTGACTCTGGCCAAATGTTTTATGGTTTAACGACATTCCCAGGTCAGCAGAGATTCGTGGCAATGTGTTTCCAAGGACCTCAGCATGGCCTGGCTGTCCATGGTGATGTAGGTTCATCTTAAGACACTCCTATGCACATACGTTAACAGTCATTATCTTGGTTTCTAAAATAGAGGTTAAAATAGAGGGCTCACTTCCAAGGGCTTTAGAGATCCTCAGTTTAGGTCCTTATACCCTAATGCTTGTGCCTCTCTTTGATTTTGCAACTTACAATCGACTTGTGAATAAATTATTCGTAAGTAACACAAAGAGAAGGATAAAAATCACACGTAACAACGTGTTTGAGCAGAGGGCTGTGCTGTATTATTCTAACTGCAACTTATCCATCATACAAGCCTTGAAACAACGTGACTACTTCATATGTAATGTCGAGAAGATGCAGGGTGACTTCCCGCTTTCAGTAATAGTTAAATCAACTATTGTGTCTAATTCCGGGTTAGAAAAAGGTCCTCCCTGAATAACCATTCATTCAACTTTTAACTCAAGACGGACTGTCATCCGCCATAACCTATTTCCTCCGAACTTGCCACTTATTGTCGCCCGCCTCGAGGACATTACATTCCAAGCCAAATTTCGTGACAGCTCTCAAGTCGCAGCCTCTTTATCTGTCACTCCGATACCTCACCCCCCGCTCCTCACCCACCCGTCAGGGATTTATTCATCATCTCACCTGAAGCGACTCTGCTCCCATATTTTTTCATTTAAATTGAAATGGCGAAGTTGGATCTGGTTGTGGCGGAAGTTCGATTCATCTCTAGCGGTGCGCGTCGCATTTTGAATGATGATTTCATTAGGCAGAGTGAGGCATTTTGGATATGCGCCATGACTTTCAGGGTCTGGAGAATCGCGATGGAAACTCTTGATGAATGGACGAGACGAAGTTGTTGCGAATTTCGTTTTTCAAAGGGGTGTTGAATAGGCATTAGTGTTTGAGGTATTGATGGTATAATAGAAAAATTGGATTTTCACTCTGTTGGCTATAAGATTATCACTCGGCAATAATAATAATCCATGCGCCATAGTCAACATCAGGAAGGTTAGACTGGAGAAAACTCAAGAAACATTTCAGGACCTCTACAGTATGTTGCCAGAAAATACCTACAAGTTTCTGAGCGTACCACAAAATCAACGAATTGACCACATTCATTTGAAAACTGAGTTCATTGCGAAATATAGAAACAGCGTTACCAAAATGCTCAACACCAGGCTGTCTGCTGAAAACTATATCGATGCCTTGAACTCTCGGGCTACTCCAGTTCTAACCTACTCTCTCGAAGTCTTGACGTGGTCAGGTGCTGATCTTAATATGTTGGACCAACTCACCAGTCGCATAATATACAGGGTGGCCAAGAGATTGACGTCAAAAAGAAAAAAACAGGTCCCTCGTGTCATGGGCTATTCGAATCACCCCCATATGTATGTTATGCGATTTTTCAAGGTTTTCGAGTTATGAATTTTTTTATGAACTTTTAGAATTTTCGACTCGACCATCTTAAAAAAGATATAAAAAAAGTACAAGACTTCTCTGTGAAATTCTTTTGTAACTTATTCTCCATGAATTTTTCTTTTATACATTCAATAACCAGATTCGTAACTTTGATAAAAATTATGGAAATGTTGGTCTCAAGTGAAAAATTTACGTGATAGGATTATGATCTGAATTTTCGAATCAAAATTAAAAATGTGAAAAGGCTAATTCACGGTTTCTTAGTATGCTCAAAAACTGCGCTCAACAGTCAGCTTTTAGAATCATTGATAAAAAATGGTACTCAACTATCTACTTTGGCTAGAATTAGCCTTCAAATTCATCGAGGTGGAACAAATCAAAGAACTAGACATTTACTACAAAATTATTTTTTGCCATTTTGAGATTTTTCTGATCAAGTTATAATAGAATATGCTGAAAATTAATGAAAATTAGCTTTAGATGTTGGTCAAGAAAAGTTCTAGATAAAAAAAGAAAAAGGTATGGCAATAAATCACACATCATAATGTAAATAAAGTGGCCACCTCCAGCCTCAATACACATTCTACACCTTCTTAGAAAATTTTTTTTAACCGCATAAAACCTGCCCTGTTATTTCAAAGAAATTGTTTACGCCCGAGAATGTTCGAGTGAAGACGAGCTGCGACTGAAGGTAAGAGAAGCCGAACGTGTCCTAAGAGAGAACAGGGCAGGTTTTATGCGATTGAAAGAAAATTTTCTAAGAAGGTGTAGAATGTGTATTGCGGCTAGAGGTGGCCACTTTGAGCATCTACTGTAAATTTTATAAATAAATTTCTTTTTATTTACATTATGATGTGGGATTTATTGCCATACCTTTTTCTTTTTTTATCTAGAACTTTTCTTGACCAACATCTAAAGCTAATTTTCATTAATTTTCAGCATATTCTATTATAACTTGATCAGAAAAATCTCAAAATGGCAAAAAATAATGTTGTAGTAAATGTCTAGTTCTTTGATTTTTTCCACATCGATGACTTTGAAGGCTAATTCTAGCAAAAGTAGAGTGTTAAGTAACATTTTTTATCAATGATTCTAAAAGCTGACTGTTGAGCGCAGTTTTAAAGCATACTAAGAAACCGTGAATTAGCCTTGTTACATTTTTAATTTTGATTCGAAAATTCAGATCATAATCCGATTCACGTAACTTTTTCACTTGAGACCAAAATTTCCATAATTTTTATCAAAGTTACGAATCTGGTTATTTTATGTATAAAAGTACAATTCATGGAGATTAAGTTACAAAAGAATTTCACAGAGAAGTCTTGCACTTTTTTTATATCTTTTTTAAGATGGTCAAGTCGAAAATTCTCAAAGTTCATAAAAAAATTTATAACTCGAAAACCGTGAAAAATCGCATAACATACATGGGGGTGATTCGAATAGCCCATGACACGAAGAACCTGTTTTTTTTCTTTTTGACGTCAATCTCTTGGCCACCCTGTATAATAAGCAAAGCACACTCAGAATTACCTTCACTTTTCTCCATCTGGCAGGTAATCCAAATTATGATGAATTTAACATAAGAAACAACAAAAACATGTCACTAACCCGTTGTTAGCAGTTCAACTTCACTCCCGCTCTTATGGACAGGACGTGAGTTCAATAATTCCAATTAATTTTTAAACCTTCAATTTCCGATTCGACAATGTACTTCGCTATTCCCCGAATAGCACTTTTCCGTCTCCGCTTTGAGACCGTACTTCCAAACACTGAAGTACTTTTTACATCTCCCTAAAACCGAACCCGAGTCAACTGAAAACCTTCCCGTTTAAGGCTTCTTCAGCTACTGTCACTTCTTCGTTTTCAATAGCAATTCCCGAATTTTTTTTCCGCCTCCGAAACTTGAGAGGGTGACGTAATTCATATGAAATTTTCGGTTAGATGCAATGTCGCAAGTCCCACGAACATACCCTGAACTTTACGCTGACTTCGCATCCCGACCACACAGGTCGTGAGATGATTTTCTGACATATAAAGATATATAAAGTATGTTTCGGCTTCTTTATTACATTTTATGAGGAAACTTGACCGGAAAATCAAAAGCTGCATCGTTTATCGTCTCGCCTACATCCTGCGCTTTTTTCGTACTGATCGATATCTATTGAATATAAATTTTAGTTAACCGAAATATTTCGATTTCTTTCATTACTATCATTTAATATGTCATATCTTTTATCCATCTTCTATTATTAGAATAATTCTCCTGAATTCTATAAGTAATCACAGTAATATGATTTCGTGATTCTTGTTTTCGTACCTGAACAACCTAACAAGGTATAGACGAGTAAAATTAATAGAAAAAGACTTTCTGCATTTTCTGATGTAAATTCCTATGGGGAGCTGGCATAAATTAGTAATCCGCATTCCGCGTGGAGTTCATCAACAAAGCAAATCTCATTATTGAACCCAAAGGGCACCAGATGTTTAATCAAAACTCCGGATTATACCCGTAACCTAATGGCCGCTCTCAGCCGCATTTCCAGATTCGAATGATGATCGCTAGTTCGGATCTTTATGAAAAAACGCTTGCACAGCTGGCACATGCTGTTTTCAGAGGTAATAAGTACGTCACTTTGCAAATTTCCTTTATAAGTGCTTATATCCAAACGATTCTTTTTATTACCTCGAGTTTCTATAATTTTTCTTCGGATGTCTCAGGAAGAGAGAGAGAAAGAGAGTCTGTCTATATGTGAAGAATAATATAGCTAGTGGACTGTATATGCATATAAATCGATATCGAAACCCAACACAAATGAAAGTATAAATGTATCCCAAGTAACAGTTGAACAGTCTTACCTATTTCAGCAAAATGGTCAACCAGATCATGTCGATGACTCCTATTTTCATGAACAGAGTGATCGAGCTCGACAAAAGAACATGCAATGAAGCTGACGTGAAAATCCGTTGCTAAAAATGTCACATAGTGCACACTTATCCTTGTGGTAACTTGAAGTAACCACGCCAGTGGTAACAGTCTTCTTGTTTGATATGAATTTTTAGCATAACTGATAGTTTTGACCTGAATGTAATTCGATGAAATTGGAAACACTAAAATTGCGAATCACACGAAAAACTGAACTTTTCCGAATTCACGAGAGGAAGCAGAAAATAAGAAATAAGCGGTACCAGATATATTCACGATCGTTATAATCAATGAACTGAATGTACATATCAAAATGAAACAAATATTCCCACCTACACACAGAAATTAAATGAATTTAGAAGGAAATGAAAATTATGAAAATTCAGAAAAAATTATCTGAACCGTTCGTTTGGCGTGAACAGTTTTTTTGGCACGAAATTATATGCATTTTGAAGCCTTTTCTATGGAAGTGTCCCAGTTTTCATTCAGAGCTTCAGGTCGAGATTTTACTGATCAATAATCAAAGTCTCCGGGCGAGAAAGAAAAGTTAACGAGCAGTTAAAAGATTATACTGAAACTTCTCCGCAATATCAACATTACCGAAATTCCACTGAAAAACCCGCTCCTTCATTGGGATCATTTCGAGAAAATTCGAAAAGAAAACACGTAAATTGACTCTGATTAATTACTTCGACCGCCTTTATTAGCTTTCTTAGTTGCTGGGGTAATTATTGTTTACAAGAGAAACCATTTTACGACGGAGAACTTCGGAGAGCGGAAAGGCCACGGAGGGTTTGGACTAACCGCATATTGGAATTTCATGAATCGCTTAGCGGGGAAAACGTTTGGCCAATAATTTTGCTCTGACAGCTATTGCTCTGGCTCCTATCGTCGATATTGATGAATGATGATTTTTTTTATTTGTTCCGGTTTGAATATGAGCAGAAAGAATGCAGAAGCATCACGAGTGAAATACTGACTGAAAAATATTATTTCTGACTGAAAATGAAAATAATGAAAATGTAAATTCAGGTTGTAATAGTTTAATTTCCGTTTACACCCTAAAATATTCAATTCTTCATGCTGCTGCGTTGTTCTGATATGTGAAACAGATTATTTCAAGTGTTTTTCTTTGATCCCGTGACGATTTTGTGAAGAATTTCAGTGAATCAATGCTTTATTGACAAGGCAGTGTTGAGTGTATAAAATGTGGGTGCACAAATTGGCCCTTTCACTTCTAATGGGATCGACATTTCACGAGGAATTCGATGGCAATTATAAAGATGAATGATTGTTCTGAATGTTCTTTATTTTAATAGAGATATAAGGGCAACATAAAAAACTTACATCTGCCATAAACTATGATCAGAATGTGAATAAGTTCTGATGCAACATGACAAACATGAAGATCTATGTATGGATTTTCCTTTCAATCAAGTTTCACTTGAATATTCTCAAACTGTTGAGCGATAAATTCATCAATTCGGCCTCACTGAATACAACCTTCCAAAATATTTGCTGGATACTTTATATATTCACTAAAAATATTGTTCACCGTTGTCTGAGTAACTCTGAACACAATTCTATGTAGCAAGGTTTTCCCATTTATACTTCACTAGCTGGCCCGGCGAACTTTGTTTCGCCCAAAAACATATCCGAAATAAAGAAAAAATCCAGACCAAAAAGAACCCTCTTATTACCAATACGCATCATTACAAAGGTCATTAAAAATATCAAAATAAAGAAAAAAGATGGGCTACTCATGATGGAAACTGATTGTCAAAATCCGATTCACTTGATATTTCGGTAAAAATTCACTGTTCCAACAACTTGAGATGTCTACCAGCTTTTTGATCTGGTAATAGCCTTCCATGTTACTATGAGTTCTATGCGAATCACACATCGCCATCCAATAGCGGTAATATCAAATAGAGTACCTACTACTATGCGTCGACCTTATTCAAAAGAAGGAAAAGCATTTCCTACATAAGTGAAATTATCATCGATTTTTTCGAAGTTTTATTGTATTTTATAATAACCAGACCGTAGACGAATCCATAAATGGAGTTTCATAACAAACAGTCCGTCCGATCTCGAGTTATAAATAGTGTAAGCAACATCTCTCTTCCATATATAGATTTATCCATGCTTTTTTCAGTCCAACGAAACACTTTTTTTCCATACCATTTTTCAAAATTCGGTTTCGTTTGGAAGATACAGGGTGTCAAAAATCCATGAAATTAACACTATTCTTTCCATATATTCGGAACCGATATTTCGAATGAACTGAATTTTGGCTGATTGTTTACTCTATTCATGGTGCATATTCCTCAATTGAAACTTATTTCATATTTCTCCTGGTAAAAAAGTTACAGTATAGTCGACTTATAAAACCACTTGAAAAAGATGAACGGTTCACGTTTTCGAAAGAATTAATTATTTTAGAAAACAAAAGTATTCTTATATTTTTTCAATAAAACGCGTCGTTCCCAAGTTATTCCTAATTGTATAAGATTGAATTAAAGGAAAAAATCATGAATTTCAAGAATAATCTGAATGCTGTCCTGAGTTAAATCTCATCGAAAATTATTTTTCTCTGGTCTCTCAACAAGTTACCAACGTTGTCAGAATGTTTTTCAACTTTGTCAAGACTAAAATCTCTATGATGAATTATACATTTTATATGCAGTTTCTATTTGAAATTCATTGTTACCGGTCCTTCAGCAAAATATCTATCGAAACAATATAACTCGACACCAGAACGACACTACTATTACATCAATTCACTGAAAGTCATTTACATAATCATGACCTGTTTGCTTCATTCTCTGCAAATAAATAAAGCGTGAAATTTGTTTATGCCGTGCTGACTAACGTTTTAGGTTGGACTGGTTGGAGCACAGAGCATCGCGGGTACATCTCCGGCCTTCTGAAGGGAAGAGTGGCCTAATCTTCCCTTCAGAAGGCCGTGGATGGCAACTGAAATTAGGAACGTAGCGCCATATTGGCGAGAATCAGAACTACTCTTTTGGCATTTTCAAAGAGCAACGCCTAGACGCCTTTAGCGATTGTGATAGTTCATCCGCTAACGATAGGGGACGTACTGCTTTCTTGAGTTCGCATTGTTTAAAGAGATAATCGGCAATCTGGCATCGCAGAACTATAGAGTTCTGCGCTATATCACAGAGAATGTGGTAAGCTTAGGTCATTGACCCTGAATCATATGACTTTGGTTAATGGAGTTAGGATAGGTTAGTGAAAAACCATTTTTTATGCGATCGTTTTAGAATATCGAGGAAAATATGAACAAATTATTAGTGTCTATAAACTAAACTTCAGGACGATCGAAGAAGGAACTTATTTTGGTGGGAGAAATATAGCTTTTCAATTGCCGAAATGATCGGACAGAACTAAGTGTTTTGTTAGGAAATATCGTGTTTGTAACATTCTTATTCAAATAAGGTTAGTGCTTGAGTATTTTCTAATTGTATCAACCAGAACATCTAATAATCACCTCAATTTCAATCGAAAAGTATGAACTTTGAGGTGTTTGCAGAGAATTGATCCAGGCACGCTCAACTTTTTTTTTCAAATGGCTATATCTCTTTAACAGAGCCGAATTCGGAAAAATGGAAAATGAAAAAAAGGTTTCCTTTAGCATCAAGAATCTACAGTTAAAATATATGTACAAGTCAAAGACTCACCCTGTATAGTGTTGAGGCATTTTTCTCATGAAACTTATGATAACGTATAGAACTGTTTTCACTTTTCCTTGAAGAGCAATTGCAATCACAACAGTTACGATTGTAAACAGTTTTTTCAGTACTCGTACTTAGCTTACTCATTGTTATACAATCATTGCACTGACCTGAATTTCATATATATAATTAGCATAAAAAAGAAGAATCCTTCCGCTCAGATACCCGACCTTTTTTAATTTCTGTCTCACGGAAAGATCAAGACACAGCTGATTATCTCAAATTACGATGATCAGTTTCATACCACTCTTGTTGATACTAATAACCTTTCTCATCACTTAAAACTGCACCAAAAAATTGAACTCAATCAAGTAAAGGTAAAGAAACAAATACAAAGTAAACACCAAAAGATTGGTACTTAATAAAAAAATAAACGTAAAAGTTTAAAAAGTTTAGATTTCAACTAAACTTTCAGTTCTGCGTATGGCTCATTTCGAAAGCGATATAGAGGAGGAAGATATGATAAAACGAGTTGGGTTCTACACTTGTTGAAGGGTGACACTTCTTCGAATTTATATTCCGAGACCTCCAAAAGATGGAGTTTGAAAGAATAGGGTGCCTGTTAGCTGATGCTTCCATTAGAAACGAGGCTGCCTATAATATTGGCCGGACTTATTCTATTGAGGAGATTGAGGCGATGATTGAGAGCACGGAGGTGGGGTTTGTCTCACCTATAGGCAGTCTGATACCAGAAAGAAGGGTGGCCAAAACGAGTGAATCTACCCGAATCCAGCTCCCCAAATAATTCCATCGCTCCAGGCTGAACCGAAATTTTCTCACATAAAAATTCCCAATGAAATTACCAATTTTCTTACCGGCGGATTGAAAGACCTGAATCAATTTTATTTTGAGTAGAAACCACCGAACGTCCCCTTCTGCTAAATCCACCGGAATCTTCGAACCGTGACGGATGTTTCCATTCAATACCTCCCGGTGCCTTTTCTTTTCCGAACCGTAATCAAGACTTCCATTTGTTCTCCTGTCGCCCCAAATACGTTCGCGTTTCCCTTCTGGGAAACTGCCGGCGGTGAAAGTTTTCCCATTTTCGACGGCGGGAAGGTTCTGGATTCGGGTCCCTTTTAATCTGTCGACATTAAATCCAATTACATAAGTGAATTATCTTTCTTATGTGTCGGTTTTCCGGGATGATAGGGGAGGGTCTGAAAACCCTGCGGTCTGCGGTGAAATTTGAGGGTGTTGAGATTTTCTGCAGGAGTTGAGTTGATTATTCAGAAAGGATTTGGGGCTTCTGTTTGTTTAGATGTTGGAAGGTTTGGAATTCAGAGAATTCAGAATGTGAAGTCACCGCAATATTGTGACAACCTCTAACAAAAACATCTATTGTGGCGAAGAATATTCCTTAAGAAATGTCTAATGTTTCGACTGTGTGTTCATAAGAATTATAGTAAAGATTCAATGGTGATGAAATTGAAGTTTTTTATCATACTATGAGTGGATTGCATTCATTCCAGAGTAAATTGATATCAGCGCCTCTACCAATGAAAAGAGATAACAGGGAAAAATTAAATTAATTTGTTCGCCGTTCAGAACGGGTCGAAATTGAAAGTAAACATTTCACCTTCATTGTTTTTCTGTAATATGCCGAGCCTCCGTATCTTCGACACTCGAAAACTATGAAGCCTTTTCGAATTTTAATGCAATCAAGGGTAACAAGTTCAATTTTATTTCGATTTCTTTCGTAGTCCCTGAGGGTTTGGGAAATCAGCATTTTTTCAGGAACATATTGGATCGAAGGCGACTGTCTTACGAACACAGCGTTTTTTCTTGATAAAACCGTATTTGGTCCCCTTGGTTATTTACGAAACCTCCACATTTAGTCTCTCATGAATCCACTAGGGACTGGTTTCAGAGTAGAGCAGTAGGAAAAATGTATTCAGGTGCTGACTCAAGTATCCTCTACAGATGAAAATGGAGAGATACACGAGAAAATAGTAACTAAGGAGTGAAGTGAAAGTTCGTGAAGTGTTCATCCATATTGTCGTCAAAATTTACCAAAGATCATAATGGTTTCAATATTTAGGCCACACCAAAGACCCCTATGCAAAGTGTTCTATCTATTTATGATGAGACACAGACCTATTTCGATCTTGTCTGGTTTCTTCACCATTGGACAGTGCTCTCACAACCAACAAAGAACTTGCTTTGCCATTTATGTCTTAAGAGTGGGATTGCTAGAGTATCTCCAACACTGTCACGACCTCTAGGTTACCAACGGTGGAAGCACAATATGTGATAGTTAAACTGATCCAGAGCATCAATGAACTCCGGTATTTGTGGGGGCTTCAATAAGGCTAAATCCTCCTTCCTATTATAACTCACTTGTTTATGAATTTCTTTGTGCGAGCTTGCCATTGTAAGGCATTCTTGAATCCGGTGAACACAGAATTCAGATGAATTATTCTCATCATATTCTTCTTAAGGCGACAATATCCTATGAGGAATCTAGTGAGAAGGCGTGACCACTTCTTACTCAAAAATAATCCTGGAAGATTCCTCCTATCACTTTCTTTCTTCGCTAAAAACTCTCGCTTATATGTTCGTTTTTCTATCCCATGTTATGTCCGGAATTGGCGAATGCTAATTTTCCGATCCCTGATCGTAGTCACGCCACTTTTCTTGTCGGGAAACCTGTTGTGTCGCCTGAGGTGTGGGAACGAGATAGAGTTTTGGAAATTTCGATTTGTGGGACAAGGATGAGGATATGTGGGTTAGGGATTTTAATTCAAGATTTCGGAACTGAAATACGGTGATAGGTGGATTTGATTAACGTGAAGACTAGTGGGATCGTTGTTTTCTGCGTATTCTTCAATTGAATGGTGGTTTTCGAAAGTCGAGGAGTTTTGATACTTACCTGATTTTGTGGGATACAGTGGGATAATTTCGTTGAACTTCAGAGCTTATTCGGGGGATTTTGTCAAATCTTACTGTGCCTGAAAAGGGATATTGAGAGAACCAGGATCAATATTCTGCTGGAACTTTATTTCGGTGAAGTATTTTCATTTATAATCAGTGAGGAAACTGTTCTTAATTTGGTACTGAGAGAACCCTCTGAAACATGGTCCTTGTTCTGGGACATTCCAGTGGTTTCGCTGGAATATCTGCAATATCTATTGTCGATTGATAAGTCACCGGGTCAAATAAGCCCAAGAAGATCAGTCCTGCTGCCGTCAGTTACCTTTGGGTAATTTCCACATCGTGGAGGTTCTAAATCGTCACTACCTCCTTCCTTTGGATCGAGGAACTTTACTAAGGTCGTATCATCAATTTCTGGAATTTATCAGCGCTAATATCGAACTGTTTCATTAAGTTTAAGTCAGATAATACTTGCATTATAATTTAATCTCATCACTATTAGGTTAACGTATGAGACCTATTCAAGTTATTTTGATAGGAACCTGATAAGGTTTCTGTACATTATTTCGCACATAATTTGCTATCGTTGTATGATCTATTTATATACACAGTGTGAGCCATATATAGCGCTATATAAGGACCTCGAGGTAATTACTCCCATTTTAGAATTTAGAGATCATTTATCTAGATTTGTTTAGTGATTTTTCGGCAACTAGAGCAAGTGTGCTGCATGTGAATATTAAATCACTTGGCGCCCCCTTAATAATATCGTTTTTGTATAACCCACTCCCATCTTCAACTGAGCTTTTGCACCATCCAGCATGTAAGCGAGATTTTTAGTCCTAAGCGCTAATAAAGAATATTATAGCGTAGCACCTACAGAAAGATTCTGGGAGTAAGTTTCTGCTCCCTTCCTAGCTAATGTGTTGACTTTTTTTCCATTGATTCCAACGAACCCAGACTGAAGAGACCTTGTTATTCTTGCCTACTCCATTAAGTTTCCATCGGCACTACGATATGAGCATTGACTGGATGACATAGGAGTTCAGTGCTTTGATAGAAGCTTGACTATCAAAATGGATCACTATGTGACACCCTCGATAGTTTATTTCTAGGTTTATACCCTCACATCTTTCGACTGCAAGTAGTTCTGCCTGAAAAACACAAGTATAGGAGCCTTACCATTGTGTACACTTAGTTTTGCTTCGTATATACTTCAGTGCCGGCACATTTCGTAGGTTTAAAACCACAAAGCAATTTAGAGCAGTGTATTCCTCTTACCATTTTTCCTTTTTGCATAGCATCGTGATAAAATTCTTCTCAATGCTTATCTTTTTGATCATAGCATCACTTGGTTGGTTTGCTGATGAGATGTACTTGTTCAGAGAGAACCATGAAAATTAATTGCATATCTCATGAACGTAGGTATGTCCCATAAGTTTTGGCACAAATTTCAGAAACCAAAAAAGTGACAAAATTATACATTTGTTTATTGTATTGTGATACACATTAATAAACGTTTCAGGAGCAACAAAACTATCAATTCGAATCGAATGAAGAGGGCCATTATCCTCCACAAAGCGCAACTTTCTGCGAATACCCAGCATCAGTTTTTGGACGGTATCTAGATCGATTTCTCGGATCTTCCTGTATATTCGGCGTCGAAGTTCCTCTTCATTTTGGGCTCCCTAACCTCCATCGTGAACTTTTCGTGATAAGAGAGCCAAAAAATCTTCTGTGGGTCGAGCCTGTGGAAAGTTAGGGGGATTGCCGTTTCGTGGAACAAATGGTACGTTTTGGACGGCTAGCCAATCTCGAGTTTCTCTTGCATAGTGCCTGGAGGCAAGGTCTAGCCAGAACATTGTATCGTCTCCAGCGTGTTCTGCTTCAATAAAATTAACTAGCGATATACACTTCTGGAAAAAATTAAAAGATCAAAAAAAAATTTTCGGCAATTTTCAACATGCCGTAACTTTGAGAGGAATGGTCGTACAAGGAATTCAAAAAAAGGAAATTGTAGCTCCAAGTGTCTAGTTTTTGTATAAGAACTTCAAAAATTTTAAGTTTCAGTGGTTTTCGAGTAATGATAGAAAAATCAGCAACAAAAAAATTCTCAAAATTTTACCACTTTTTTTTTCTTGTCTACGAGCGTGGTAATTTTATTTTTTCATAATCGTTATAATGATGGGATACTTTGTTAATTCAGCTTTAATTTATTTTTTTATTGACCTCAATACGTCCACTTCTCGCCGAGATATCGGTCTTCAAATGGAAAAGGATCCATTTGTCTTTGATTATCGATTCCTCAGCAACCAATGATCGCACAGAAAAGTGAAGGGGGGTTTCAAGACCTTAATTGAACTCCCATTAATGAACAACCATTGCTTATTCATAGAAATTTTTTTTTCTTAATGTCGCATCAATATGAAAATTTAACAAAAAAAGGGCTTTTGGTGGTTTCTTGGAAAATCTACCGCTGGATCGAAAATGTTGAGGAAACCAATAATGTTAAGTGTGACTTCCACAGTTCAATATGTTGATAAAAACCTTACGAAGAGCCAACTCAATTCAGCGAGCCGTTTTTTTGTTTGACTCGATTGAATTTTTGAAAAAAAAATAAGGATCACGTTTTTTGCTTTGAGAATCTTTAAAAAAGGCAAAAAAGAATTTTCTCGAGCTTTTTCCACATTCTAATTGCAGATGTTCAAAAAAAGAAATAAAAAAAACAACAAATAACATTTTTATTAATTTAATAACGGGTATTGCCACCCCTGTTTTCAATAACGGCTCTCAAACGTTCAGCCATGTTAATGCAGGCGGTAATTTGAGGCTGATGAATGATTGAAGGATTCACAGAAAACTCGGACGGAATTTCGAATTTACCGAATTTTGAGCAGGGAATCGCTTGATTGAATTGTTGACAACAATTCCGTAAATTCGAAATTCCGTCCGAGTTTTCTGTGAATTCTTCAATCATTCATCAGCCTCAAATTACCGCCTGCATTAACATGGCTGAACGTTTGAGAGCCGTTATTGAAAACAGGGGTGGCAATACTCGTTATTAAATTAATAAAAATGTTATTTGTTGTTTTTTTATATTTCTTTTTCGAAATTTATGAACAATCTGCAATTAAAATGTGGAAAAAGCTCGAGAAATTTTTTTTTTGCCTTTTTCAAAGATTACGAGCTTCTCAAAGCAAAAAACGTGATCCTTATTTTTTTCAAAAATTCAATCGAGTCAAACAAAAAAACGGCTCGCTGAATTGACTTGGCTCTTCGTAAGGTTTTTATCAACATATTGAACTGTGAAAGTCACACTTAACATTATTGGTTTCCTCAACATTTTCGATCCAGCGGTAGATTTTCCAAGAAACCACCAAAAGCCCTTTTTTTGTTAAATTTTCATATTGATGCGACATCAAGAAAAAAAATTTCTATGAATAAGCAATGGTTGTTCATTAATGGGAGTTCATTTAAGGTCTTGAGACCCCCCTTCAATTTTCTGTGCGATCATTGGTTGCTGAGAAATCGATAATCAAAGACAAATGGATCCTTTCCATTTGAAGACCGATATCTCGGCGAGAAGTGGACGTATTGAGGTCAATAAAAAATAAATTAAAGCTGAATTAACAAAGTATCCCATCATTATAACGATTATGCAAAAATAAAATTACTACGCTCGTAGACAAGAAATAAAAAAGTGGTAAAATTTTGAGAATTTTTTTGTTGCTGATTTTTCTATCATTACTCGAAAACCACTGAAACTTAAAATTTTTGAAGTTCTAATCCAAAAACTAGACACTTGGAGCTACAATTTCCTCTTTTTGAATTCCTTGTACGACCATTCCTCTCAAAGTTGTTGAAAATTGCCGAAAATTTTGGAACTTTTTTTTTATCCTTTAATTTTTTCCAGTAGTGTAGTTAGTTGTCCTATATTGACAGGCTAGTTTTCTTAGCGAAGTACCAATCTTGTTTTCCGCCCCTCTTACCAGTCTAACGGTCCTTGTATGTGCAAAAGTTCTAGGTCTTCCACTTTGCAACGTTCATACAAGGAATACCTTGCCCACCTTCGATTGTCCGATAAATAGCTCTACAGGAGATATTCTAATTCTCAAAAATGCGTATTATTTTGGCTTTTTCTACTCGCCCAACCAAATTATAAATACTTTTCTGAATATCTTTTTGGTAAGCCATATCGATCTAACCACTTCAACAACTGAAGTATTGAAGTGAAGTGAAGGTTACAAACAAACTTTTATTTCAATAAATATATTGGTCTATGAAATTTGTGCCAAAACTTATGGGACATACGTTACTGTCCTATAAGTTGTTATCGGTCTCACAATCATAACGTTAAAACCACAAGTTTCATCGGATAGGCTTCTGCACGCCATCGAAGCCCTTTTATTCCACAGAGGCTTACTCTCCAGGCCAAGGGTAATCCCCTGATATTTGACCTCAGATTTCCATTCTACTCTCACAGTATCTAAATCCTCAAAAATGACATGAGCTTCTGAGAGCCCTCAAGTTGAAGAGTATACATAAACGTAGATGTAATGCAGCAACCCTCCAGACATGTTGAAGAAATTTCAACTTTCCAGCTTTGTATTCTCTATAAAACTGTTTTAAACTCCTGCTAATAACCAGCAATGAGAGCCCTGCAATAAGCGATTTCCAGCGACTAAACCCACCTAGAAAACAGCGAAAACGCATCTGAAAGCCCTGCCAGCCCCTTCAAGTATTAAAACGCGGCTTTTCGAGTGGTTGAAGGAGATGGATGGGAGAGTTGAGTGAAATTAAACCATTCGGAACTGATCTGGTTTTCATGAATAAAGGATCTGCGGACCTAACTTCCCCCGTTTCACTCCTGCTGCGGGCGTTTGATTGAAACGGAAATTTGATGGTCGAGAGTATTTAGAAGTGATGATTGTAGGAGTTTCGTATGCTTCGATACGAATCTGGGATAACAGAATACAGGCTAATTAATTGAAGGAAAGGGTGTGTGGTGTGAGATGTTAACTCTAATTGAATTAACTTTTCGTTGAACACGTAGAGATTCAGATTCTATTCACATTGTGCACTGAGGTGAAACGTTTCAACATCTGTGTCAAAAGATCCTTTAGTTATAGAGAGAGAGACAGAGAGAGAGAGATTGTTCTTTATTGACTGAAAACAGACAATGAGCCATTGACCTACGGTCCTTCAGCTCTTTCGGTTTAATATAACATAATGTTGTATTGAAAAAAAAAACAGAAAACATTAATAATATTCATAAAACTATGGTTTATTTCCAAAATTTTCCATTAGCTTCTGGATGGTTGTTGCTTGAGGGAATTTTCTTATGGTATTCGTATGTGGGTCTTCATGAAAGAGTTCGATAATGTCAGGCATTTCTTGCAATCTTTTATAAAATTTTTGGTTCAGTTGCATTAGTCTTGATCCCATTGGTTCAATATTTGTCTTTATGTACAGCAGGTCGTTTGGTGGGTTGTGAAGTTTGTTACCAGGGTGTCTCAATCTAGTTATTTTTCTGAGTGATGTTGTTTCTGCTATTTCTAGGTTTTTGATAGCTGGTTTCCTGTAGTTAATTAAAATTGGGTGTGCGTATTCTAGTAGTGGTCTGCATATTGTCTTATAAATTTTGGTAGCACTTTTGATGGAGAGGCCTTGGTTTCTTATTATAAGTTTGGAGAAATGGTTTGCACGAGATATTGTCTTCTTTTTCATTGTCTTAGTGTGTTGATTGAAGTTCATTTTGCTATCTATAAGTATTCCCAAGTATTTTATAGCTTGCAGGGGTTGTTTTTGTGTACCACCTATAGTGATTGTTGGGGAGTTGGTTGTTTGTCTGTGGTTGAAAATTATGTACTGTGATTTGGCTGGATTGGGCTTCAGGCGCCAGGTTCTGAACCAGCATTCTGTATCTTCCATTAATCCTTGAAGTTTTTCTATGCATTTCATCAGGTTTTTCTCATGAGATATTAAAAGTGTGTCATCGGCGTATTGTAGCATATATTGTCTTGAATGTTTTGGTGTGAATAAGTCGCTGCAATAAATATTATAGAGTAATGGAGACAATGGTGATCCTTGTGGTGAGCCTTGTTTTGGGGAGAATGTGTTCGATGTTGAGTTGTTTATTCTCGTGAAAAGTTTTCTGTTCTCTAGGAATTGTTTGATGATGTTAATAAGATATCTCGGTGTTTTCATTAAGTATAGTTTGAATAGTAGTCCCTTGTGCCATATACTATCAAAAGCTTTGTTAATATCCAGACTGATTGCAGCTGTTTTACAGTTATTCATTGTGGCATTCTGTGTATTAGAAACTAATATTGTCAATGGATGAGTTGTTGACTTTTTCTCTCTGAATCCAAATTGAAAATTGGGTATCATACTTTGTAGGTTTTCGCCGATTTTTTCTTCAATAATTTTTTCATATATTTTTCCCAACACTGGTAGCAGCGTTATGGGTCTATAATTTTTCGTCTTCGATGAGTCTAAGTTTGGTTTAGGGATTGTTATTATGCAGCCTTTTTTCCATACTTTTGGGAATATTTCTTGATGAAGACAGTGTTCGTAGATTTGTATGAGGTGTTCATGTGTTTCCTCATTTAGCTGTTTAATTATCTTCCATGGTATGCAGTCACTGCCTGGGGCGCTGTTTTTTGCTTTATTTATAATTTCAAAATACTTTTCTCTGTTGATTTTCTCTTCTTGATTATTCGTTCTTTTTGGTTTGCTGAAAAATTCTTGGTACCATTGATTGACTGTGTTTTCTTGGGTTTTGTCATAATCCTTATCTTCTTCATATTGGAAAGCATTTTCGTAATGTTTGGCGAATAGTTCTGCTTTTTCTTGATCATCCGTGTATACTTTGTTGTTTTCTTTCAATGTTGCAATTCTATTCTTCTGCTTGTACTTCGACAGTTTTCTTACTTCTTGATAAAATAGTCTTCCTTTGGATTCATTTATTTTATTACAGGCTTTTATCCATGTATGTTCCCTGTACTGTTGGATCATCTTTTGTAAATTTTTATTATATTCATTCAATGTCCTTTTGAAATGTATATTTTTATTTCGGCAGTAGTCCCTATACATCTTTCGTTTGTTTTTGATGAGTCTGATTATATATGGGGGCAGTTCATGTTTGAAGAATTGAAGGTTTGTAATAGGGGAATTTTTCTTTATGGAGCTTGATAAAATTTCATTAAAGGATTCTATGTATTTTTCATCAATTTCTTGTTCATTCTTTTGCCTTATGTACTTGTTTATTTCTTCATTAACTTTCTTGATATTGCATCTGTTGTAATTATAGGTTATGGGTTTTGCTTCTTCTTGTGGTGCTTTTTCCATATCAAATCCAATAAGGAATGCCAGATGATCGGAGCCTAAGTCTGTGATGAGTTCGATTTTGGTAAAATTTTCTCTTAAGTTAGATGTGTGTATTATAATATCTGGAGTGCTGTCATTATTGTTATCCATTAGGAAGGTGGGGGGTGTTATTATTTTTGTAAATTTTTTGCTCTGCAAGAAGTTGGATATTTGCTTGTTTTTTCCCTTGTTGACATTGAAATCTCCTATTATTATTGCATATTTACATTGTGACGCTTTTGTGAATATGGTTTCTTCAATTTTTGACCATGGGTGGATATATACCAGGAATATATGCAGTTTTTCTTGTTTGAAAGGTATTGTGAAATGTAGGACTTCATTTTTAGGGTTATTTATTGTTGGTGAGTTTGCTTTTCCCATTTTCAAGCATGGGTGGCATTTAACAAGACTCCCCCCTCTCACTCTGATATCCTTCTTTCCATCATGTTTAAGTAAATTCCAATCTCTGTATTTGATTTCTTGGCTGTCTTGTATTTTTGTTTCCATTTAGTTATATTATCTCATATGATAATAATAGTTATTCAGAACCTCTAGCTTCAGATTCTGTAGTATTTAAGACACCTGCAGTTGATTTGAATCTGAATCACAGCTACTGTAAACCACATAGAAATCCTGTCACGATTTAAAACTCCAATTCTGTCACTACCCCCCTGGACCAACATTGTTCTTTGTCGAAAACTGTAGGTTATTTTCACATTAATATTCGACCAACCCTCATTATTTTTATTTGAACTTGGATCGTTATACCAAGGTAAGCCTTCCATGGACTGCGACTATGTAGATCTTTTGTTCCCTACCCTACCCGTTCATTAAAACCCTAGGAAGTCGTCGATGGCGTTGATAAGACCGATAACATCCTTAGGAGTTTTGGCCATTAGCTCGTGGATATCCAGGACAAGTTTGATTCCATGGAATCCAGCTTATCCTGGTTGTCCTTGGTGATGTAGATATGCGCCCCTTCAGGTTCATTTTAAGACACTCCTGAGCGTATACGTAAACATCCCACACTATGGATACTATTGATTCTATTGATAGTTAAATGTTTCCATTGGTAGTTCGGTTCGATGATATCAATTTTACGATGAATCTGCCGAGAGAGAAGGCATAAGAGTAGGTATATGGTCCTCTACTGAGACTTTCCTTGCCAATAGGACAAGAACCCTTCCTTTTACAGGACCAAATAATGGCTCTCTATGCGTTCCTCCAATGGTGTTGGAACAGAAAGCTCAAAGTGGCGAACTGAACCTCAAATATAGACAGTCAATCAGGACTGAAAGCTCTAAAATCTAACTTCCACTACTCAGTGCTCACCTGGGAAAGCCTCAGTACCATCAAGCAACTATCCAGAGGCAACAAAGTTACTTTTTTATGGCTACAAGAGCGTAGTGGCATTGACGGAATTGAGAAGGCTGATGCACTTGTAAAAAATGCAACAAATTTTAAACCTGTTGGACTTGAATTCTTTTGTGGCCTTGGATCACTTCAAGGCAGCGTTGCTGCCATGGGATATGAAAAGATCTGCAGACTGTATAGATAGGAGGCATAAACCGTCCACCCCTTGGTGTGCAAGTGTTCGGATCTAGCTTGCCTCGGAAACTCACACCCAGGCAAGCAGACTCTTGGTCTTCACGATCTGATTGCGGAAGGTCCTACGGAGATCATACGATTGATGAAGATAGTAGATGATCTTCTCGGGAATTGATTCAGTAGGGTATGAGAACAGAAGATCAATCTTATCGCAGTTCGGAAAGGTTTTTCTTGCTCTACTGCTGGGAGATATCTATCTCTATCTATCTATCTCCACCACACATTTATCTGCCCAACTTCATTAGTTTTCAACTCCACTTTTAGACTCTGTTTCTATTCATACATACTTAGCATTCCGAAAAGATATGTTTTCTTCAACTATATCAACAAATTATCACTGAAAGGACCAAGAACTCCACCCAATAATTCATGAACCATTCTTCAGAACGACTCTTAGAATCGAATTCTCATGATTAACAAATGTGCTCAGAGCAACTCTTCAGCAGAAGACAGCTGCAGAAGGACACAATGTACCACACTTTGTATTTTCCTTGAATAGGATGCTTCCATGAACTCTCTTTTATACATATTGTGGGCTGAAAAAGAGCTGATTTAAAAATGCGACACTCAATTCGTTTTGACAATTCTCCCCAATCGTGTCGCTAGAAGCGCCTCTAGTGCTGAGTAATTAAAACCGTTTTAGGATCATTTGGTCGTCGAATTTGAACGATATGCAAATAATTCATTGTATCGTTCAGGGGCGTACAAACCTTCCTGTGCATGTAAATAGGACATTACAGAGAGGTGCAATGTTGAATACCGTTTCTACGAAAACGAGTGGTTCAAGTCGGGGCCATTCAATCAAGGGTTGATGGAATTCAGAAGCAGATCCCGAGTATGACCGTTGAAAAATTATATAGAGAGGCCGCAATCAAATGAGAGATCTTGAAATTTTTATATCTCTCGAGTTCACCTGTATTTCCGATGGTTGTAAAAATGATGGGATGTATCAAGCGGAACTTCTTTTATGAATACAACAGTTTCATAGTCATTTCAGTTGTTCCAATTTGCATCACAAAATGGATTACTGTGAAGGGTTGGAAGCATCATCAAATAGTCATTAGATGATGAAAATTGTTAATGAACATACTGATGGATCACCAGGTATTCGCGGGTGTAGCTCGCATCCGCATGATGCATCATGAGCTTTATATTTCAGATTATCCAAAGATTACCTGATTGAAATGATACACAGTGATGGAAAACAAAATTTTGAAGGCTTGAGGACTGAACATCAACTTTTGGTATTCATTTTGGGCGCTCTTTCTACTTAAACGAGGGTTTCCAAGAAACACACCGTTTTTTCTACGTTTCTCACAAGAAAAGAAAACTGAATTTGCAATAATACTTCAAATTCGGGAGTAACAATTGGCATACTCTATTACAGGAGCTTCAGTGATACCCGGCGCATTCACCATTTGGTATCGATGATTACATGGCTAGTCTCTGATCAGTCTGATCTGTACACATTATATTTTAACCATAGATTCTCGAGGTTGAGAAAAGCTTTTTTTAATTGTCTAGTTTTCTCAACTCCTCTGAAGTGATATGAAAATTTCCACATCAGAAACCTTTAGCAATTACATTTCTGATACGGTTTTCAACAAATAAAAACATTGTGACGATGGCTCGTATTCCTCTATAACCTAGAAGACGATTCGAAAACCACGGGACAGCGCACTCTCTGTGATCTACAGCCTGCGATAATCGAACCTGAACATTCAAGAACCGATCCATGATGAGAATTCCGCAAATAGCACATCACCCCCTTTTTTCCTGAGGGTTCATGAACACATCCTCTGCAAGTTTATGTAATAATTCGTAAACCCATGTACTTCGAAAGACATGAGCACCATTGTCCCAACATTAATTTTTTGTATATTCAAGTCTCCAATTCATATTAAAATTTTTTTGACATTCTCTCTATGAGATTCATATCAAATTGTTTATTTTATTCTCTTCAAGGCGATTCTTTATACGACTCTTTACTCATCAAACATTGTTGAATATACATCCTTTTGGAGAGAAAAATGGACTGCTGTACCAATTCTTATCACCACATGAATTGAGAAAAAATTGATGTATGAGATAGATGGAGTACATTGAAGATATCTCATTTACAGTTGGTCTGACTGGTAGAAGAGATGTATCTGCTGTTCTTGTGTAGGTGTATTGAGTAGAGTCCTTCTCACGGAACGAATTCACTTTATCGATACGAAACAAACGTGTTCTGGCGTGGGGAAGAATATTGGGTGAACTGTGATACGGTGGCGAACTGAAGCCGTTGCTAGACAAGTATATTCCATTCACTTTTATGAAGTCCGGTTGGCCAAGATTTAGGTTTATCAAGTTTTTTACTCACAACTAACGCAGGTTGGCACTCGTGAAATATCGACAATGCCAAATTATTCTCAAAGACGTTGTCAATGATGATGTGATTGGAGTTAGTTCTTTTAAGGTTTAACTGTAGTACTACTACATTCTCATACTGGACTATTTCAAGTTGTGCAAAAAGTTATTGAAATGTCTTCTGTAGGCTTGTTTCTTGAGAATTTTGAAAAGTGGGGAATTCCATAGGTCCGTGTCTGTTCGTTTCAAAGTTTTTCTCTTGGGTTATTCGAATTTTTTTTTTTCGAATGAACTATCACAAAGTAACGGACTATTCTGTCCATTATTTTTAAGTAAAATTTCAACACATATTTTCTCAAATTAATTATTTCCTCCCAGAGGAGTAACATACATTATACAAGTGAATGGAGTATAGCAGATGTGGGATAACATAGATGGAATCTTTTGTCGAGTTCTGGGCGAGTCCTCTCATAACTTCAGATCTCAGATAAAGTGGGTAAATCATAGAGCTCTGGGTCTTCTTCGTTACCGAGGAAATCCATCCGAAGTATGAAAAAAGTGGTATCAAAAATAAAAATATGAATTTTGAACGATGTCAGTTTTCCACTAATTATTGAAAGAGCCTGAAGGCATGATGTTTCGAGCTAGGAATTTTTCACTAATTAAATTTTTCTGTTATCTATATGGGCCACTTAAACAAATGACTCAATAAGATAAATGAATATTTATAGAGTTCACACAAAATTATGCACCAAAGAACAGCACTTACCCCATCAAGAGAAGAAACGTGAGTGATCAGCAAGGTTGTAAATCTCCTGTTGTGGATGTGTAAACTAATATCCATAAAACGATATTATGAATCAACGATGTTTCAAACAAACCATCTGAGTCTTCACCCTTAAGGATCTACGTCCCTGAAAAAAAAACGGAGTCAGAAACGATTTATTTTTTCTGATTGATGAACGGATGTATGAGTGTATAAAGACAAAAATAATAAAGAAAATATTTTATGAGTATTGAATGAATGAAAAGGATATTCGCCATCATTTTTGGTTATTTTGTAACATTTCCACCATCAAAACGAACGAATATTTTTGTGTTTTTTCATTTCAGTATTGAAGTCTATCATTTAGTTAATAAAACTTCTATCTCATTTTTCTTTCAGAATATACGGTTTTTTTTAAATAATATTACAACCATGTGTTGTTTCCGCGTAATTTATTTCCATGAATTTTTCTGTTCGAAATGATAAATATCCATTTTTATCAAAGACAATTTATTAAGGTTTGTTTTAGCTGTCGATTAGTGAAAATTAATTGTTTCATACAATTGTGGATTCTTACATGGAATTGAATTTCTTTCAAATGACACGCCCGCAGGTATCTACTCCCAGATGACTGGTGAAGGATAATTACTAATTAGTGTATTATACAGTCAGTGTGAGATCTAGTTCAGGGTAGGATTTCTTAGTTATATTCCCTACGCCCAACATTTGTTCTATTAAGCGGAATAATCCAATAAATAAAAATTAATGCACTGCACCGCCATCTGGCGGTATACGTTTCCTATTTTGAAGGCTGAAGACTCTTAATTGAAGACATTTCGAAATATCGTTTTCATCATCGACCACAATATTTAATGACACAGGAAATTAGAATTATATCCAGTAGCAGAAGTTTAGCGAATTCCTTCGTGAGAACGATCCACGATTCGTTTATATTTCACAATTATCGGAGTTTCCGAATACCGAGACGGAGGCGCGAAGAGATTCGCTTGTTAAATATTCATGAGCCCCGTCGAGGGCTAATTAGGTCGTCGAATCTCGACTGGGATTCGAAAGTGCGAGAACGATTCTGGGTATTCTTGTCTGCCACTCGCGCCGTAATTCGGAATTCGTTGATTTGTGCTTAATCAAGCCATTTTCGTGAGGTTGCGCGAATTTCATTTTTATTTAGAACTAGATCAACACAAATCAACACTAATCTGAGAATAAATCTTTTTGCAATAGTTCCTCTTCGGAAGAGGGGAACACGGAAAAATATAAAACTAAGAAAAGAATTTTTTAACCTTAAGAAGCTATGGTTATAATATAATATGTACAGAGCAAAAAGTAGCCATGTACGAGGATGTATTTATATCTAGTTATCCTAGACCAGTTCCATGCATAAACAAAATATTGCGATACCATATCAACGAACAATAACTCATTAGAAGTGTCAGTGTAGATTTCGACGTCAAAAAAGTAAACCAGAGTTACGCAATAAATAAAAAAAAGATGTCCACCGAAATTGAAGAAATCGAAAAATTGGAGTATCGAGCCATCATCAAGTACCTACCTGTATTTAAAAGGGTTAAGAGGTAAGCAGATTTACGAAGATATGCTTAATACCCTTGGTGATCAATGTCCTTCGTATGCGACCTTGAAAAATTGGACTGCAAGCTTCAAAAGAGGTCAATTTTCCAATGAAGATGATGACCGATCGGGAAGGCCAGTTTCTGTGTCGGTCCCCGAAAATATCGATGCAGTTCATGACATGATCTTATCAGACCGCCGAATTGGACTAAAACGGATATCTGAAGCACTGAAAATTTCATACGAATGCGTTCATCATATAGTTCACGTCAATTTGGACATAAGAAAAAGGACCCCGCACTTTTTTTTATGGCAAATGGCGTTCCGTGAAATTTTCTAAAATTGTGGTATAATGTAGTACTCGACCTTCTGATCAAAAGTGTCCATGGCCCCAACTCAATCCTATGACTAGTTTTCGAGATACAGGGCGTTGAAGTTGAGAATTACCCACTTTCACTACGCCCGTATCTCGGAACAGAATCGAATGAACTTCAATTTTTCTCAAGAAACATTTCATTACATCCCCGAAGAGCAACCATATAGAGGAATATGACCGAAAATCGTTACGAATACAGGGTCATCCATAATTTAATGCATGCCTGATTTTGAAAGAATAAAATATGTCAGTTTCAGAGCGAGAACGTTCACAAAATGAACTATTACACTAGATATATTGTTGATACATCGAAAACGTCTGAAATACCCAGAATTTATACTGGGTGATCCATTATTATAGAAACTATTCTCAAGGAGGGTTAAATGGACACCCTGTATTTATGGGTTGATTCAAGGTGTTTGTTTCATTTTTTTAGAACATATCATCATAGACTTCAAAGAATATAGGGTCATTCAGTCATGAAATGAACTTTGAACCTCACGAAAATACCCAAAACCCACCTTTTTTTTCATCACCCTGTATTTCAAGATTAACTCCGATGAGGTGGGAGTTTTCTTTCACCATTGTACTTGATATGAAAACATCAATACGACCGAGAGTTTTTATACACTTCCTATGAGCAGATTTTTTTTAATGTAATATGAAAATTATTTATTTGGGTATGTTATTCTATTCTTATTCCAGCATAACAAAAAATCTGGTCATAGGAAGTGGATAAAAACTCTCAGCCGTATTGATGTTTTTATATCAGGTACAGTGGTGAAAGAAAACTCCCACCTCGTCGGAGTTAATCTTGAAATACAGGGTGATGAAAAAAAAGGTGGTTTTTGGGTATTTTCGTGAGGTTCAAAGTTCATTTCATGACTGAATCACCCTGTATTCTTTGAAGTCCATGATGATATGTTCTAAAAAAATTAAACAAACACCTTGAATCAACCCATAAATACAGGGTGTCCATTTAACCCTCCTTGAAAATAGTTTCTATAATAATGGATCACCCAGTATAAATTCTGGGTATTTCAGACGTTTTCGATGTAACAACAATATATCTAGTGTTATAGTTCATTTTGTGAACGTTCTCGCTCTGAAACTGACATATTTTATTCTTTCAAAATCAGGCATGCATTAAATTATGGATGACCCCGTATTCGTAACGATTTTCGGTCATATTCCTCTATATGGTTGCTCCTTGGGGATGTAATGAAATGTTTCTTGAGAAAAATTGAAGTTCATTCGATTCTGTTCCGAGATACGGGCGTAGTAAAAGTGGGTAATTCTCAACTTCAACGCCCTGTATCTCGAAAACTAGTCATAGGATTGAGTTGGGGCCATGGACACTTTTGATCAGAAAGTCGAGTACTACATTATACCAAAATTTTAGAAAATTTGACGGAACGCCATTTGCCATAGAAAAAGTGCGGGGTCCTTTCTGCAAAATGGATCCCCAAATGTTTGAATGTTGACCAAAAGCGTGCAAGGGTAAAAGCATCGCGTTCGATCTGTGCTCGATTTGAAAACGATGTAGACTTCTTAAACCGAATTGTTACTATGGATGAGACTTGGGTACATTTCTACGATCCAGAAACAAAGCAACAATCGATGGAATGGCGACACTCTGGTTCTCCAAGACCAAGTTTCGTGTCCAAAAATCTGCTGGAAAAGTTCTTGCTTCAGTTTTTTGGGATTGCCATGGAGTAATCATTATTGCTTTTTTGGATAAGAACAATAACTGGAGATTACTATTCGACATTACAGTCATTACTGACCACTCTACGGGAAAAAATTAAAGAGAAAAGACGCGGAAAGCTATCCAAAGGTATTTGTTTTTACAGGACAACGCCCCAGTACACAAATCTCATGTTGCCATGCAAAAAGTTCGTGATTTAGGGTTAGAATTAAAAAAAGTTTAAAAAGTCGTAAATTTCCTTCCAACGAGGAGGTAATAAAAACTGTGAAGGACTGGTTTGCAGAGCAAGAAGAAACATTTTTTTGAAAATTCTTGAGACGTTGCAGGTTCGCTGTAATAAATGCATTCAATTAAGAGGAGAATATGTTGAGTAATAAAATATTTTAATAACAGGTAAATAAAATTCAATTACCACAAAGAATTTTTAATCTTGAACAACGATCGGTTTGCCTCACTGAGGCTTCATTAGGTTCTACATTTGAACTAAATAGGTGGTATAATAACAGGCCATCATATAGGATATACAGGTATATATTGGGGACAAAACCGAATAACTTTTATTGCCCCTGTCGGTACATCTTCTTGTAACTTGGGAATACCAACTAAACACCCCAATATATACCTGTATATCCTATATAATGGCCTGTTATTATAACACCTATTTAGTTCAAATGTAGAACCTGATGAAGCCTCAGTGAGGCGAAACGATCGTTGTTCAAGATTAAAAATTGTTTGTGGAAATTGAATTTTATTTGCCTGTTATTAAACATGAATTTCCATCAAGTAAAGACCGAATTCATCAAATCTATAAAATATTTTGGCATTCAAATTTTGTTTGGTTCTATAGTAGGCTAAGAATTTCTCAATATATCCTCGTATATAATCGATACCAAATGGCGGAAGCGCTGGGTAGCAGTGGAGTTCTAGTAAGTTATGCAGTATGCAATTCATTATTTCAAAATTGGAAGTATTGTTGAAAAAACTGCTTTTCCTCCTTATGAAGATGATACTGATTTCATTCCAAATAAATACCAAAATGTAAAAAAAACAATGAATTTCTCAGGTGACGACACTGATAACGTTCAAAATGGATACACTCATTTTACAAACGTTTCCACAATTGAATGGAAGGAACGTACTTCAACTATGATTCAACTTCTGCATTACCACGCTTAAAATGTTTGCATTTTGCAAATGTTTACTTAATTTTTCAAGCAGGTTTGACAATCATGAAAAGATCTTCGATAATTTTTTAGAGGAAAATTTTAGCTTTCAACCACTTGGAGGAAAGGTATTCCTCTTTCCATCTACTATCTTTCAATTTATTATTACAGCTTGATTGGTACCTGCTCTAGGCTTCTTTTCATTCTATACTATTCTAAACTGGTAACTCGGTGGACCGGTCCGAGGGAATCTGTCGAAAAGTGGGTCCAGAAGAATTTCAAAATCGCAGCGAAGCTGCAATATAGTGAGGAAATTTTTTTACAGTCCAAAACAGGAATAATCGATTCATACGTGTGTGAAATTTCGATTCTCTAGGCGAAGTAGAAGTATTTTTAAAAAATTCGCAAAAATCGCGAAAAAATCCTACAAAAAAGGGCCATTTTAAACTCGATAAAAATTTTTTCACAGATATCGTGTCCGTGATGTGAATATACGGATCGAAAGAGAAAAAGTCAATGCAAGATAGCTTGGTATTCATATTTTCCATAATTTTCCCATTTCTTCAGGAAAGTTGATCAAACTTTGACATTAAAATGACCCGAGTTCTACCGATGAGGATAACTACTTAAGGGGTAGATCTGCTGGCCCATACTAGTCTGTAAATATACTGATCCTCTACGACTAAGCTTGGTGAAAACTTCACGTTGTTATAACGTGTTTAAGGTAACATCCTCCGAAAGTTGCATTTCAAACTTGGACCAAAAAAAATGGTCCACGTCGCAAAAACCCCCCGGTGACATATTTAATTCAACCGAGTATTAATCCCCCTTTTCGAGGGTCCAAGGTGCAGGATTCTGACAAAAAGCACTTTGTATTCTCACAACACGGAAGCCGGTGCATGTCTCGAGGCTGAGATGATAATTCATCCCGACTCTAAGAGACGTGTCTCATTCCCATTTGCCACAGTGACCTCTCTCCCCCTAGTAAGGAACGTGAATATAAATTGAGGTCGGCATAAGAGGCGGAATATTCTCCGTGTTGTGGATCTCCGGTGTGAGAAACACGGGCAATATTCCAGCTTCAAGTCGGATAAAATCCGGGAAGTTATCATTCAACTGAATTATTTCGCGGCGAGAATTTCACTCAGGGGATCTCTGTCGAATCTGGGACTTGAGATGATAATTCGTTTTTGTTGCTGGATTCTAACAATCTTCTCGAGCTCTCGCTCATATAGACAGCTATTCCGTTTTTTTTTTCGGATTATTCCCCCAATGGTGTGACTTTTACATGCTTAAGAGTCTAACATTGATGGCCAGCTACAGAGCCTATGACTGTTTGGAACCTTCTGTTTACCATACAAACTCTGCAGCTTCAGTAGATTAGATCTGTGGAAGGACGACAAGGCTAAGCTAAGCCTCACAAACATCTTGATCTATTGTGCAACCACGCGCTGTTTACCAGTAAGGTAACAAAGCCTCTTTAAACTTCACTACCCTTCTCGGTGCCACGTCTATTACTTGTTCCGGTTTTGAGAAACAGAAAGCATGAAGCCACATTCTTTTCCTTCACAATTGCCAAGCAGGTGTTCAGCTTTTTCGGTGGCTTCTTGGCAGAAGTGACAGGTATCATCAAGAACCTTTTCCAAGTTCACAGGGCAGTGAGTATGCCCGTCATTTTCCTTAGTTCTAATTTGCTTAGTGAGAGAAATTTTTTGGTCCAGCTCGTTGAGTATGATAGGAAAGACTTAGCCTGTCTCTATCTCTCCAATACCATGCACTCCAGGATAACCAGGTACCCAAACGAATTTGAGTCCGAGTTCGTTGAGTGACATTGGCTTGGTGATGTCATGCATAAGTGTTTCTGAAACTCGTCTTTCAGGTTGAGGTTGTCTGTGACCACATCTAAGAGCTGCTGACACTCATTCAGAATTCGAAGATGGCCTGTGTAGTCACCAGTTTTTAGTTCCTGTTCTCTCACCACCCTAAGAGCCCACCTGACTGCCTGGCATTTTGGGTAGAGAAGATATGAGAGTTCCAGATTAGAAGTTAAAATCTAGTCATTTGATAAGAATTTTTGAGTACTTGGACAGGAAGTTGTGAACAATACATAATGGGAGATGGTCATCTGAGGTTCACGCATATGTCAACTTGTTGTTAATCGCCTATTGTGAACATCAGAGCAGGAATTGCGATGTAATGTTGAGATTATGTTAATGCTATAGACGTTTATCAGCTATGTGATTGTCAGACTGTTCACTGGTGAAGCGTCTAATGTCATTGATGATAAATGTTGATATTATGTTAATTTTATAGTCGCTCCGGGTAGAAACATGGGTGAGCACAATTAGAAAGAATACGAAAGCAGAGCTTGCTTGAGCTAACTGTATTGGAGCTGTGTGCTGAGGTATCTTAAGCTGGGCTTTGTCTGTCTGAAGTTTCGCTATTTTCGATGAAACATCAGGATGTTTACCTTCCATTCTATCTAATGATTTGATGAGTGAGCTCCCTGAAGCTGTGCAGTGTCTGTAAGCAGACCTGTATCTGTCAGCTAAGCTGACTGAGGCTGTGTTGGAGCCGTCTGAAGGTGTGCTGAAAATACCTGGTGTGATTAGCCACTCATTATTTTATACAGGGTGAGTCTTTGACTTGTACATATATTTTAAATGTAGATTCCTCTCATCAAACGAAACACTTTTTTTGCATACCATTTTTCAAAATTCGGTTTCGTTTGAAAAATACAGGGTGTCAAGAATCCATGAAATTGACACTATTTTTTTCATATATTCGAAACCGATTTTCGAATTTTGGTTGATTGTTTACTCTACCCATGGTGCAGATTCCTCAATTGAAACTTATTCCATATTCCTCCTGGTATAAAAGTTACAGCGTAGTCGAGTCATAAATTCATGCAAAAACACTATCAAATCACTTGAAAAAAAAAACCGGCTCATATTTTCGAAAGAATCAACCATTTTAGAAAATAAAAGTATTCTTATATTTTTTCAATAAAACGCGTCGTTTCCGAGTTATTCCTAAATGTATACGAAGAAATTTGAGGAAAAAATCATGAATTTCATAAAAAATCTGAATGCTTCCCTGAAATGAGTATCATCGAATATTATTTCTTCTCTGGTCTTTTAACAAATTAACAATGTTGTCAATGTTTATCAACTTTGTCAAGACTAAAATCCCTATGGTGGAAAAACGTTCGATGTAATAACTGAATTCTGGGAAGCATGAAATTACACAGTTTATAAGCAGTTTCTATTGAAAATTCATTGTTACCGGTCCTTCAGGAAAATATCTATCTGAACAATATCCTCTTGGAATTTTTAATCGACACTACACGGTCTTCACATCACAATCATCACCTGTTTGCTTTATTCTCTGCAAGTAAATAAACAAATAAATCGAAGTCCATGTAGAAAGGTTAACGAGTCTAAGCGTCGTTCATTGTATCACAGACTGGCCTGTGATGGGACTCTGGAGACACAGAACAACGGCTTGTCTTGCGTGGCGGCTACATCGCGACTGAAATTTGGATCGTAGCGCTATATCGGCGAGAATCAGAACTCGTTGGGCATTTCCAAAGAGCAATTCCTAGAAGCCTTCACTGAAAAGTAAACAAAAATTGTACCTCTGCGATGGTTCTTCCGTTAACGATAGAGGACGTACTGCTTTCTTGAGTTCGCCTATACCATTGTTGAAGAGAAAATCGGCAATCTGGCATCGTCTTCTCTAGAGTTCTGTGACATATTTAACAGGGAAGATGGATTAGGTTTGGTCATTGACCTCGAATCATATGACTGATTATTGGAGTTAGGATAGGTTAGTGAGAAACCAATTTTTATGATATCGTTTCAGGATATCGAGGAGAATATGAACAAATTATTAGTATTTACAAACTAATCTTCAGGAAAATCGAAGGTGGAACTTTTGGTGGAGCATATGGTTTTTCGATTGCAGAAATAATCGGACAAATGTTTTTGTTATGAAATATCGTGTTTGTTACATTCTCATTCAAATAAGGGTAGTGCTTGAGTATTTTCTAATTGTATCAACCAGAATATCTAATAATCACCTCAATTTCAATCGAAAAATATGAAGTTCGAGGTGTTTGCAGAGAATTGTTTCATACAGGTATTAAGTCCACCTTTTTTTTCAAATGGCTATATCTCTTTAACAGCGCCGAATTCGGAAGAATGGAAAATGAAAAAAGGTTTCCTTTGGCCTCAAGAATCCATTGCTCAATGGTTTATGTTGCCAATATTCTGCTCGAGTGATTTGAGTCCCAAATATTTCACCTCATCTGCAAAGTCTGGACTAGTATTAAAAGGCTAGATGCGCTAAGCTTTCATAGCTTGAAAAGAATCAAAGAATGAGTTTCTTGGATTTGGCTTTAAGGTCTTTCCTCTAACACTTTCTTAAGATCATTTTCAGAACTATTGTAGTGCATTCCACTCAGTCAAAATCCATGAAACAAATTAGACTCTCAGTAGGGAACTGTGATAATTCTGAGCTTGATTGAAGGCCAAAGACACGGGCAGCTTTCCGAAAGTTTCATAATAAACCCAACTTTAATTAAAGTCCGAAATTTCAACGAACAATGAAAAAATACGACAAACATTAATTTCTTCCAAGTTCCAAAGCACTAATGTGTTCATATTTAGGATGCAATTAAAGTCTTATTACAAAAGAAACAGGTTCACTCCGAGGAAATTTTTGCTCGAATTGCATGAATTTCAGAGTGTTTCATTGGGAAATATCAAGTGAATTCCTAACTTCCTCATTGATGTTTGAGACGTCCTGAGTAAATTTCTGGTTTAGGATCCTCACAATTCGTTTTCATTTTACCATTCACATAAAATATTCTCCACAATCTCTGATTAAAACTACCATGGTGGTCTAGAATCACCTCATAGGTTACTTATAGACATTAATGTTACCTACTGTTGAGCAAATTTGATTTCACATCTTTCTGAATTTTGTGGTAGTGATTTCCCCTTTGCATTGCTTAAGATAAAGACACGGTCCTTCGTCAAGAGTTTCGTTAATTCCATATTGATATCAAGACGATATCACAAATCATGACAATTCATCCACATATCAAGACTTCCAATCTTGCTGGTCAATCCAGGTGTCTCTTTCAATGAGGTGAGTGATTTCATTTTGTGCCCAATCCTGTGTTAATAATTCGATTCGGATCAATATTCTTGACCAATCCAATTCTCCAACTCTTTCAGCGAATCAAAAAGCTGAGTTCCGGATGAAACTCGATCTCAAGAATAACTCCATTACAACTCCTCAACTTCGATTCTGCTCTCAGACGAGATGATTACTCTGTACCTCCTCGAAAACACCATTATCCACCTTATCCGGAAAGTTTTTAAATCAATATCTGCTAGTTTTCAACTGGGTCAGAACTGGTCCTACCATAGGTCTAACTGAGTCGGAATTCCGGAAAATAAACCGTGAAATAGCTTGGTTTCATGACTCTTACAGTCTCGCACTGGAATTGTTTCGGGAAATGTTGAAAAGTTTATGATTTCTGTGTGGAATGGAGTTTTGTTTAGGTAGCAGCTACCTCTTTATTGTAATCAAGCAATAATGAAGCTAATCACCAATTAATATCATAAACTTAAAATATAGGTCTAGTCAGTGCCGTTTTAAGGTGCAGGAGATTTACGAGCCCACTTTGCACAATTAAACAAATTTTTATTTTCAACTTTCAATGTGAAAATGAATAAAAAAGAAAATAAACATTTTGAGAAAAAAAGTAAAAACAGCATTTTAAAATAGGTACTATGATATTTCAAAAACATCAGAACGGATAAAAATCACAAACACAAATTATATATATTTTTCGCGATTTGCTATCAGCAAACTGCCGTATTATCAGATATGTATTTATTATACTGAGGACTGAGGTAGAACCAATATTAACCAGAATACAGCAACTGGGCCAGAAATTCATTAAGAAGCAGACAAACGGGACAATAATGGATCCACTGATTTACCACTTCATGATAGAAAATAGACCAAAGGCCAAATTACCAGCGCTACCACTTTTTCAACACTGGCTTTTGTCTTTGGAATAATTAATTAATTTTTTATTTTTCTTTCTTCTCGTAGAATAACATTATTTTGAAATATCTGTTAAGAACTGTCAATCTCCACTGTGATCTGGGAGTAACTGTAACATCCGATTTGTCCTGGTCAAATCACATTGCGAACATCTGCAAAAAGGCCAAACAAGTTTACTGTATGCTATACCGCTCTTTCAAGGGTTGTTCTCTCCGAACATCCAAGATCCTGTACCAGTCCTACATTCGTCCTATATTAGAGTTTGCTGGACCGGTTTGGTGGCCTTCCCTGAAAGGTGACACCGATAGATTGGAACTGATCCAACGTCTTTGCACTAGGCTTTCGGTCGTCAACGCCCAGACTATGGCACTCGGCTGCAACTCTTGGACATCCCCAGTTTCCAGAAGCGACGTGAACGAGGTGACCTAATCATAACATTTCGAGCCCTTCACTGTTCCATTGATGCAGACGTACAAAACCTTTTCACAACCAACCGAAATCACCTTAGAGGTCATCGATTCAAGCTCGCCAAAGGAAACTTCAAAACTGCTGTTCGACAGAATTTTCTGCCCAATAGAATATTTGAAAGCTGGAACCAACTACCCCCTGACGTCGTCAATGCATCTTCCGTAAATAGCTTCAAGAACCGCTACGACGCCTGGATATCTTCCCAATAGCGGATATTCTTCTTCACCTTTTTTGTAGTTCTTTTTTTATGTAATTTCTCAACTATGTGAGTTTGATGCGTTTGAAATGGGTTAAACAAACTGACAAAAGCCTTATTATGTTTGGGAAAAGTTGTTTTCGCCTGTTGAACCATCTCAAAATTTTCATGAATCGAGGTTTTAGTCAGATTTCTACCCAGCTCATAGAAGTGTATATTTTGATTTTTTTTTAATATTCTAGGCTGCTCTCAATATCTCTCTTATATTTCTCGCCAAAATATCGATTGATTTTCAAAATTCGTCCTGGCCTTGTGTCAATAAACATTTTAAAACTGTTTTTACTTCTCCGAAACACTTTTTCTTTTTTTCTCCCTGTTTCATCGAAAAAAACTTTCTTCTCGTTTTCACCTCATCTTTGATTCAAATATATTCAGTATCGTTGCCTTCAGAGAAAAAGTTTCACGTATCAAACTCCTGATCATCAAAGTGTCCCCCATTTCTCCAATGAAAGTCAAAAGACACCTCGTCGAATGAAACGTTCAATTCCATTGTTTGTAACATTCATTCGTTCCAAAATCATTGTCCAAATTGATGTCAGACGGGCTGTTTCGAAGGTGTTCATATTATTGTTTAGAGCCTTCGCTTCGTTCTTAACAGCAGGTTTCTCCTCTTTATTATTGCTCACTTTCAAAAGAATATTTCTGTTTGCCTTCTGATTTTTACAAAAAGCATTTACTGCTTCAAATCGTACAGACCATCGAGTTTAAATCAGTCGTTCCAAAGAATTATTACAGCTTTGTAATAAGTTCCTTCTCTCAGGGGAAGCCGAAAAAAAGTATGGATATTCGGAACTGCTCCATCTTTTGGAGGTCTCGGAATATAAATTCGAAGCAGTGTCACCCGTCAAAACAGCAAATGCATAACCCAGGTCGTTCATCAAACACCACTTGGCGTTCAATCAGTAATTTGAAACAATTACCTGCCAAACCTATCCTTGAGGAACCCTGCATTCATACATCCATTCTCTTCTTTAATTCTAGTGGTGATATGAATTCTTCTCTCCAAGAGAGCTTTTGTATTTCATTGATTCTACATATAATGCAGGAATCATCCAAACAAGTTTGGTAACAGCAGTTGCATTCCATTCTGTTTGATCCCTATACATATTTCGGAAAGTTTGTTTCACATGAGGATTGGGTCCAATGAATATCACCGTCCTCCAATGAAGGAGATCAAAATAGCTTACCTACATGCCAAATACAGCTTGGTAGCTATTCCTCCTTCTATGCCTTTGCTATGAAAGTACACCAAACCGAATCAGCTATAATGAAGGGACTTTTACAACAACATTCGAACAAAAGCCGTATATTTTCAGCGGAGCAACTCATTTTTTTAAGGCGCTGCCTGGCGCATTCCACATTAATCTGACACAGCCCAGTCGTAAAATAACAGTCAACCCAAGTTCCATCTGAGACCAGGGACACTTCAATTGATTTATCGACTCAACGCCGCTCGAACGTCAAATTAAATTAAGCCCCAACACGGTGTAATAGGTTTAACTTGATCGTCCGGATTACTACATGACAGAATGGTTTTCGTCTGCGCGCGCGCTCGCCCCGATAACAACGAGCGCGAATCCCCGGATCCGAATCTCCTGGACCGATTGGATTTTTCGTCTGGAGAATGAAATAACCGGGGGGGCCGATGAAGATGATAAGCGGCAACGTGTATTTTTTCCTTTTGATCGGATTAGGCTGTGTTTGGGCTCGATCCCAGTTTTCGGCCTGGAGTTCTGGAACGTTTCGTTGTATTTTGTTATCAAATGAAAATTCGAGGGGTTTTTGCTTTGGTTTTTGTCTCGGAGGATATTTCTGCAGTAATAAATCAGAGGGAATAATGAATAGGTTGTTTTATTCCCAGAACGTGTCTAAACATGGCGATTCACTAAACCATTTCATCGAAAAATTCGACAAATACAAAAAAATTACGTGAATCTCAAAAGCACTTACAAGGAAAATAAAGAAAGAAACTTTGAGAAAGAACATATGACGATTGAAAGATGGGTATTTGAGTGAATATTCCAAAAAGTGCACAAAGATAAAGAAATAGTATGTAACATTCCAAGTTTGTAAATCCTAGGAAATATTATTTGAGAAAGGGAAAAATGCAAACCCTACCCTGCTCTGAAGAGCTGAGGGTAGATTTACGTTAAAGGGGGTTTTATACTTATACTAGCTGGCCCGGCGAACTTTGTTCCGCCTGAATTATACTTAAAAGTTGTATAAACTTACCATTGCTTTTTTTCAAGCAGGAATTAAATTAGGCAAAATTAAAGTTCAAAATACATACAAATAATGTATACAAAATTTTGACAATTTTGTGATTCACAATGAAAGAATTCTCTTTATTTAAGCGGTACCTAATTGTTGAACATATAACTTTTTGTTTTTAATTGTTGTACAGTTCTCTTTTTGCAGTACCTCATGTGACCTCTAATATGAATCAAAATGTCAAGAATATGAACAAAAATTATTCCTCTAAAGAACTTTCAACTATTAACACAGCCCGTCGACCAGAATTAAAAAATCAGTCATTTGTTAATAGCCCAACCTGAAGTGGCAAAAACAAAACTTTTCTAATATTCTCAAAATCTAGTCATAGATCACACCATTGTTTTAGACATCTTAGCTATGCTGCTAAGCTCAAAATAAAATAATGAGTAAACATATCAGTTGGTGGTCATTCGACCAGATCAAATTAGGCAACCCATGAAACATTATTGTATATCATAAGTGAAAGCCCGATGAGCAAACGTTTCAAAATTATTGACGCTTACAATACTGTCTCTGTGCGAACAGAAACACGAATATAATATGTCAATTACTAATTATGGGCAATTTTGGATTCAGTTATTTCCGCAAATATATCTATTACCCAAACAGAAATTCGAAAGCATTTCAAAAATAAAGAAAAAAGATGAAGATGGCAAACTCACGTTTGAAACTGATCGTCAAAATCAGATACTTGATCTTTCGCTAAAAATTCACTGTTCCACCAATTTGAGATGTTTACCCGCTTTTTGATCTGGCAATGTACTTCCATGTTACCATGAGTTCTATGCGAATCACATATCGCCATCTAACAGCGGTAATGTCAACCTACGACCAAGTAAAGACTTGTCTATTCACTGTACGGCTACGCATCAATGGTAGCGACACCTAGAGGCCGTATTCAAAAGAAGGAAAAGCATTTCCTGCATAAGTAAAACTTTCATCAATTTTTTCGAAGTTCTATTGTATTTTATAATAACCAGACCGTAGACGATTCCATATATGAAGTTTCATAACAAACAGTCCATCCGATCTCTAGTTATAAATGGTGTAACCAACATCTTTCTTTTATATATATAGATAGATTTTTGGCTTGTAATGTGATCGTCTAGATTGGTAGAACTCTATATTATGTCGCAGTAATTCAGATTCGTAATAACTCAGATTAGTGAAATACAGGATGGAAAATAATGAGGTAAAATAGATAAATAATACACTAGATTGGACATACAGATGGAACAAGAGCGTTTATTCGTCCAGCACCATAGTTCGAGGAGCCATAGCTATATGAAGGAAAAACGAACGAGAATCAATTGAAACTCAAAGCAAAAAACCTTCTAGCATTACAGATGATATGTTTACAATCCATAGAACAATTATTAATAAGACGAGCACTGGTGATATGTACAATATGGAGCTTCCTATACCCCGGTAAGGTTATTACTGGCACAATTGTGATAAAAAGCAGAATCCAATACATCCAAAGTTATCCAAAGGTTATAGGCATATAGAGTGTGTCACCTGATTATTAATGAAATTCATAAGCAGTATCCTTGTAGTACCTAGTGTGAGAATCCTTCCTTCCAAGTGTTATGCATGAGATCCTAGCAGTCGCGTTGGTTTGGAAGTGACGATAAACTCCTTATATTTCCTGTTAACTGATGAACGATGGCACCTTCAAAGCACTCCTTGCTTATCGGGTATGCCAAGGGCCCGAAGACGAGGCTTGGTTCACTGAGGACGTTCGTCTAGAGAACTCTCAGAGGAAGTCTCGCTGGCCACTGTTGTGGGGGATGTTTTCCTTGACACAGACGGTATGAAAAGTTTATCCTAGGCCTTCAAACCAGTGATATTTGTACGTAAAATATTATCCTAAAAGCTCCAAATGCCTAAACCATAATGTCGAGTGAATAGTTAAATGTGCAGTAGGCCTTACGAACAGTATAAGAATATTCCAAATGGGTTGGTAGCAGAACAGAGTTCCACAATATTCAATAGAAATGCAATAATCAGGTAGAATAAGCTTACATGAGTTCAAATCCTGTGAAATGAAACAGAGTTATTTAAATGGGGACAGTGTACATACCAGATAACAAAGAAGCGTCTTTCAATTATACTAAAATGGCGGATTCCTAGAAGAGGAACTCCATTTCGAAGGAACACTATTGTGAACCAGAATGAAAAAGTGAAAACGAATAGCAGCCGTCGAGTGAAAGTGAAATAAAAAAAAGCCCTTCCCTTCGTTGTCGTTTTGGAGGTTAGTTTTCCTTCCACAGAAACTTATTTCTTCGATGGTCACAGAAGAACGAGTTTACTTCATGGTGGATCTTCGATATGATTAAAATCTCCTATTTATAAAGATGCGAATTGTCTAAAGTATTGATTGAAGTCACACTAATATTCATCATTCATAGAATTATAAAATAATACCAAATAAGTTCATTCAACGTAGTTCCACGATTCGACAATAGACGTTGCAAACTTGGAAGCCATGGAGCCATGGCAACGGTACATCTTATTTTATTGCAGGGTAGGAAATTCAGATATGTTGCAAGTATTTCCCAAGTAACACCCATGGTTAAAATATAATGTGTACTGTGCACAGATCAAAGACTATCCTATTATATAATCGATACCAAATGGTGAATGCGCAGGGTATCAGTGAAGCTCCTGTTATAGGTACAGTATCCAAATTTTTACTCCAAAATTGGAGGTATGAATGAAAAAAAATGTTTCCTCCTTCTGAGGATAATTATGGGTTCATTTTCAATGAACACACAAACGAAGGAGCAACGTTGTATGTCTCAAGTAATGACACCTTCAAAACCACCCCCCCACACAGTGGCTTGGAGACTTCTCCTGAGAGTTCTGTAAACGAACATTCTCAGGAACCAAGCCTCATCTTCGGCCGCGGCGGATCAGAGAAGAAAGGAGTTTTTCGAAGGTTCCAACGTTCATCAGTCAACAGGAAATATAGGAATTCACAAGTAACACTTGGGAGGAAGGATTCTTACACTTGGTGCGGCAAGGACACTGCGTAGGAATTTCATCAGGTGACACACTCTTTATGCCTATAACCTTTGGATAACTTTGGATGCATTGGATTCTGCCTTTTATTTATGATTGTGCCAGTAATAACCTTACCGGGGTATAGGAAGCTCCACATCGTACATACCAGCAATGCTAGTCTTATTAATAATTGTTCTATGGATTATGACATATCATCTGTAATGCTAAAAGGGTTTTTGCTTTGAGTTCAACGATAAATTGAATCTTGTTCGTTTTTCCCTTTATAGGCTATGGTTCCTCGAATCGAACTATGGCGCTGGACTAATAAAGGCCTTGTTCCATCTCAATGTCTAATCAAGTATTTTCATTTATCTATTTCACTTCATTATTTTCCATCCTATGTTTCACTAATCTGAGTTATTACGAATCTGAATTATTACCACATAACATAGAGTCCTACCAACCTAGACGATCACATTACAAGCCAAAAGAATAAGAGCCCCTTTAACGTAAGTCTAACTTTAGCTCTTCAGAGAAGAATGTTACAGTATCCCTCATGAAAATTATTTTTTTCCGCCAAAGTTTCCATTTGAAACGACGTCCACCAAAACTGTCGCAATCTCCACCAAAAAAAATGTCCCCTGATAACGTCCATCTAAAGCGACGTTCACGACAAAACAAATCACGAAATTGAATCGAAACCGAGTCGGCCTCAGGGCTCTCAACGACGTTTAACATTTCCGCCATTCCTATTTAGGATCTTTTTCAGCGTTGGCTGCCGTCGTAAAATAACCTTTTTCGCTTTCGGAGGTCTCGAGACAGAAGATGACGGCGGTAATGCGTGGGATCCGTTTGGAAATGTGGGAAACGTTGCAGAGGAAAAAAACTGAAAAGTCGTTTACTGTGCGGAGTCGAAGGCGCATTTTCTTGAATGGGTAATTTTGGATGCGGAGTCTTTCAGAGAAGGCGAAACGAAATAATCGAATTTGTTTATGGGTTTACGTTCAAAAGGACTCTAAAAATCAATGGAACAGAAAATTACAGCATTCTTCATTGAACGGATTGAATACCTGATTTTGATTCAGCAAATCGCTTTGAAATTATTATTCAGAATTCTTATTTTTATTATCATCCGTATTTGATACCACAATGTCAATACTCCTAATGGACCTAGTCGGAAACTAAGAAGATCCACACATCGCTGATTTACTCACTCACTTCGACTTTGTGGTCTACAGTTCGAAAATAAATTTACCACATTCAACTGGACCCCTCTCTCTTCGAATCACCATTCAGTTTGCACTTGCCAGTCAGTTCGCACTTGCCATTCGGTTAGCACTTGCCATTCCGTTCACACTTGCCATTCAGTTTCCACTTGCCATTCATTTAGCACTTGTCATTCAATTCGCACTTGCCATTCAGGTAGCACTTACCACTCAGGTCGCACTTGCCATTCAGTTTGCACTTGCTCTTCATTTTCTCACGCCGCGCGCCGTAAGCAATTGGCCTCATGTTAACGCACGTTATTTTCGTATCTGTTGCTGGATGGGAATTGTGACGAAAAAAATAATTGAATCGTTGCATTTGAAGGTGATGAATAATTTTCATTAACTGAAGTCCAACTTCGTTCTGCCCTCTTGGAACCTCAATTAATATTTCCTGACTTTAACCAAACGCTTCTTTTGTCGGATCCATTTACGTACTGATTACATTGTTTTCACGTCGAATTTTAACTAGACGAGTCGCTCCATTATGAAGCAGATAACAATTCAATGTTAATAAACCAAGTTTTGGGAATCTTTCAATCTTTCGCAGCCTCTCTTCAAACTTTCAGAGGAGACGTAGCCGAACCCGATGTAAATTAGGGACTGAGCGTTTTCAACGTTTAATTAGCTTTCCCTCGCCATAGTCTGTTTTGTTTTCGGGTCTTCCATTTTTTCGGGATCTTCTAACGAGCCTACGCAAAGAGAATGGGCCTATTACGCTGTTGATTTGAGAGTGCCACGAGTGATACTCGTCAAAATGATAATGGTTTTGGGTCTCTTCATTATTCGAGGAACTCTTCAAAGCCCAGGCCATTGACTCCACTCTGTCCACAAATTGGAATGTAATTGGAACAATGAATTATAAAATGAATGGAGAACAATGGGTTCAAATTTAAATGGATGTCCGTTTCATGTAATATAGGGGTTTAAATGACCACATTCCAAAAAAGGATGATTTTGGGTTCAACAGGAAATTTATACAGGGAATCCCAGTTTGATCTGGCCCAAAATTTGCTGCGGACTTTCTAAATGAGCCGCCCAGACCTAAGTAAGGGAAGGATAACTAGCTTCATTTATAAAATGCTAGTAAACCAAATAGGCGCCTTACAGATTTGTTCAATACGGAAAATAAAAAGCTCAGATTGTTTTCTGGATTGAGCAATGAATATCACTTACCGCAATTCGATATGTTCGATTGGCTGAAGCTACATTTCGTATCTGACACTTTACAGAGACCCGTTTATTTACATTAAAATGTGTCGCACCTGAAACTTAGATCTGGTGGATTGTACCTTATACTGGTCCACTGGAATCGTTTGCTATTGATGTTCTAATATTATACACAAACTATTTATCTCATTTACAATGCTAAAGTGATATAAAATCTCGTAATTTTCAATTGAGACAGTATTTCCGGATATATTATTGATGGGTAAATCAAAGAATATAGTTGAATATACTTTTTTATGTTGGACGCTATTGTCCAGGTTAGATTCATGACAACTCTGCTCTTATCTCTACTTCAGTTCGAAGAGAGATGGAGAGCGACTTTGGTCAACACTTGGTTATCGAAGAAAGAAGTTGACAAATGGAATCCATTGAAAGTAGTTGAATTATAGGAGGAACTTTATTGGATTGGTGATCTGAAGCAGCTGTTTATGATTCAGTGGCGTAGAAACTGTAAATTAGGAAGCATTCAGCTCGTATCTGTTCAGGTACAAATTCATATCACAGCCAGGATTGATTGTTGTTTAGTAACAATGTTGACAGTTGGTACATTTACTGTCAGTTTGTTGTTACATAATCACTCGTTGCAAAGTATAAGGTCCTGATTTGCCAAAAATTCTAGTTCGTTGGGAGAACTGTCAGGCAATACTAGTATTTAATTATTTTTGATCATTAATATTTCCTGAATGAACTCGAAATTGAAGTAATTTTTTTTTCATATAATTTGTATCACGCTATTCTCGATAATTCAATGACAAAATTACAACTGGATATACGCATTGGAGTTGTTGCTTTTAGGATAATATTTTACGTACAGGGAAAATATGGTTTGGAGGTCTAAGGTAAACTGTTTACATCGCCTGTGTCTTAAGCTGAATACAGATTACTCTGACGTGACGTGTAAGGACGTCACGTCAGACGTGTACTGTGCTCCCATTGGCCTAATATGAACGTGAACGTCAAAATGTGAGTGATATAAAAATGCAACACATTGTTCTGTGCGTTCACGTTCATATCAGGCCAATGGGAGCACAGTACACGTCTGACGTGACGTCCTTACACGTCACGTCAGAGTAATCTGTATTCAGCTTAAGGAAAACATCCTCTTTAGTATTGTGCAGGAGACTTCCTTCTGAGAGTTCTGTAAACGAACATCCCCAGCAAAACAAGCCTTGGTCATTGGCCTTGGTGAGCCGGGCAAGTATCCTACGGCCGAATTGCTTCGTCCCGGGTCCAACGTTCATCAGTCAACAGGAAATCTGAAGAGTTTATTGTCCACTTCCAAATCAACGCGAATAGGATTACACACACACACACTTGGAAGAAAGGATTCTTACACATGGAGTTGTAAGACCGCTGCGTAACAATAAGGTGACACACTCTGTATGGCTATCACCTTTGAACAACTGTAGCTGTATTATATTTTGCTGTTCATCATGATTGTGCCAGTAACCATCTTACCGAGGTATAGGAAGCTCTATATTGTACATACTACCAGTTCCTGTTTTACGTATAATTGTTCTATGGATTATCAATTTCATCTGTAATTCAAGAAGGGTGCTTTGAGTTTCAATGATAAATTGAATCTCGTTCGTTTTTTCCTTTATCGGCTATGGTTCCTCGAACTAAAGCGCTGGACGAATAAAGGCTTTGTTCCCACTTTGTGCCCAATCAAGTGTTTCATTTATCTATTTTACCTCATTATTTCCCATCCTATATTTAACTAATCTGAGTTATTACGAATCTGAATCACTACGACATAACATAGAGTTCTACCAATCTAGACGATCACATCACAAGCCAAAAGTATAAGTATGAAATCCGCTTCAACGTAATCGTAACTTTAGCTCTTCAGAGTAGGATTCGCTCTCTTTTCCCCTTTTCATATTTTCAGGAGATACATTTCCGTATCCTGCAGAAGGAATAATGTTACACACCTAAGAATGGTTAACGATTTCTTTACACACAGCGTTCGTAAATTAGAGAGACGCATAGATCTGGTCTCAGCATATTACAATGCCAATCCATAGGGGATACAAAATTAAATTTTCTCACATGTATTATATGAGCAATCATTTGAGAGTGTAGACTGTAGACATATGCCCACAGCTCCGAAAAATCTACATCCAACAAACATCTGTTTCAATTACCATGAAACTTCCTGAACATGTGAACATCCCCTGCTGGTACTAAAGTAAACAACGGTTGTACGGAAACTATACCTCAGAATTATTGTTGAGAACTCGCCCTCCCGAACGGGAGAGATTCCGAAGCGATCCCCCAACGACCGTTTGAATTATTCAGTTCTCTTGATGGCTGTTTCGATCCATATTTTCCTTGCAGGATTCAACAGCTGGAAGAATTTGCAATTGAATACGCTGCAGATGTAGAAATTGCATCTCGGTATTCGTACGGTATACGAGGCTGGGTTATTTGATTCCTCCTGTGGGAAACTTGTTTTATGTATGCTTCGTGTTTTAACGAAGCGAAACCAGGAAGCATCCTCTTGAACTGCACAACTACTTGTGAGGGTTGTTTCGCAGAAACAAACACATTGTTGATACGGATAGATCATTCCGTTAGATCGTTTTCAAGATTTCCAACTGTTAATTAGCTAATAAACTAATTAGTTCATTAGGTAAATGTTCATGAGTCCTCCCAAGTGTGAATTTAATCTATCTAATTAATGATGAAGGCATTGGAACTTGAGTTCATTACTCAAATGTTAGAAACTGCCTCAGGTAGTCCACAAAAAATTTCTGTATTCATATCCACCTTTTATCATTGAATGCAAGCGATTCACAGAGATACATCTTGAACATAAATCTGATGAATCCACCTTTAAAGTAGATCCAACTTGGAGGTGAAAAATTGGGAGCTGCCAAAATTAGAAAAAAAAACTTCAGAAGCCTGAAGAATTCGTTTGATGTTAATGATTCTAAAACTGAGATGTTTGTGTCCTTAATTAGGTTATATATGGAAGGAAAATAGTCGAAAAAGGACAGTTAAACGAAGGCTGATTAAATACTACGCCGACGTTTCGCCTTCAATCGTGAAGGGCATCTTCATGGCTAAAAACAGTCAAAACATCAAAAACATAATTACGACTGTCGGTTTCATAACAACGATAAAAATGAGAAGACTGAATTGGCCTCACACCATTTTGATACAGGTCAAAATTTTGACTCTGAACATGCGAAGATTTTGGCTAAAGAGGCTAATTGGCACAAAAAAAGAATTTTTGAGATGCTCCACATTAATAAATTCAACAACACCACTCTAAATTTCAAAACAGATATCATTATAAGAAATTTTAAATTTTGATAACTTTATTTATTACAGTTTGATTGTTGTTATATCTATTTCCATGTTGGTCATGTAAACCTTTTTCGAATTTGGACATCTGTCATTGTTCAGCCCAAATTCATGTTTATTTTTCTTTCATCATTAGCTGTTTCCATATTTTTGCAATTGCCTAGGATTATCTCGATGAATCCTGAAATTCTTCATTCATGTTTTTAATGGCCAACGAAGGTAAATTTTTTGTGTTCGTAAATTGTTTTCTTGACTTTTTTGATGTTTTGATTGTTTTTTAGCCCTGAAGATGCCCTTGAATATTAACTCACAAACAGGTCTGTCCATGTGGTGGGCGTTAAATCTTCATCTGACACTCTATCCATCGATGATGGTGTTCCACAGGAAAAGATTCTGGCACCAACACTCTTTCGGCTTCACTTCAATAATTTTCTGGAGGCAACTTCATGTCCAATGCACTGTTTTGATGATTATAGTACCCTCCATACTGCCTGTTGTTCCAGAACGAGGAAGAATTGTTTATGACATGAATTTGGACTTGGCAGCTATCCTCGAACGGGGGTCCAACAACTTGGGAAAATTCAGTGCTAACAAAACACAAGCAAGTCTTTTACCTACAAAAGCTGATCTCACTATACCCAATATGAACTCGTCAGGAGTCATCATACCAAACGTCATCCATTTCAATGCTTGGTGTCACTGTTGGCAATAACTTTTTCTGGGGAAGCCACGTGAGGTCAATTACTGAAAGTGCATCCCAGAAACTTGATTTTTGATTCGGACCAGGAGCGTCTTCACTTCCAGTCAACTGCTTATGATCTATAAGGCGCAGATTCCACCTGTCCTAGAGTACTGTTTCCATGTTTTGTGTGGCACCTTAACATTTCCTGAAATTGTTGGATTCTGTCCAAAAAAAAGGCCATTCTTTTTGTCTGTGAGCTTATTAGAAAACCGGGGAAGAATTAGCGATATATCTCTATACTGTCATGGTCGATGCTCTTCTGCATCATCTGCAATTGTCCTTCCTGCTGCAGTTCCTTCGAGGTCAACCCGACAAGTTTAGTCTCCACACCTTGTGATGGGGTTTTCTCGTAGAAACCTTACCTCGAGCGCCAGCTATTCTTTTTGCTGATAAGGTAGAATAGCAAACCTGCCAGGATAGCTGCTTAGCCGGAGACAGAGTTCGGTTGTATCTAGGGTGTTAGCGATAACTAAGAAGTCGGAAATAGAGCAATTCACACAATTTATTCAAATGGAAGAAATAGTGATACAAAAGCAATAATGTCAAGAAAATATCAAATATGCAATAATAAGAAAATATCAAATATTCACTTCTATCAAGAAAACATCAAATACACTACTGGAAAAAATTAAAGGATCAAAAAAAAATTCAAAATTTTTCGACAATTTTCAACATGCCGTAACTTTGAGAGGAATGGTCGTACACGGAATTAAAAAAAAAAGAAATTGTAGCTCCAAGTGTCTAGTTTTTGGATTAGAACTTCAAAAATTTTAAGTTTCAGTGGTTTTCGAGTAATGATAGAAAAATCAGCAACAAAAAAATTCTCAAAATTTTACCACTTTTTTTTTTCTTGTCTACGAGCGTGGTAATCTTATTTTTGCATAATCGTTATAATGATGGGATACTTTGTTAATTCAGCTTCAATTTATTTTTTTATTGACCTCAATACGTCCACTTCTCGCCGAGATATCGGTCTCCCAATGGAAAAGGACCCATTTGTCTTTGATTATCGATTTCTCAGCAACCAATGATCGCACAAAAAATTGAAGGGGGGTTTCAAGACCTTAAATGAACTCCCATTAATGAACAACCATTGCTTATTCATAGTAATTTTTTTTTCTTAATGTCGCATCAATATGAAAATTTAACAAAAAAAGGGCTTTTGGTGGTTTCTTGAAAAATCTACCGCTGGATCGAAAATGTTGAGGAAACCAATAATGTTAAGTGTGACTTTCACAGTTCAATATGTTGATAAAAACCTTACGAAGAGCCAACTCAATTCAGCGAGCCGTTTTTTATGTTTGACTCGATTGAATTTTTGAAAAAAAATAAGGATCACGTTTTTTGCTCTGAGAAGCTCGTAATCTTTAAAAAAGGCAAAAAAGAATTTTCTCGAGCTTTTTCCACATTTTAATTGCAGATATTTCATAAATTTCAAAAAAAAATAAAAAAAAAAACAACAAATAAATTAAAATGTGGAAAAAGCTCGAGAATATTCTTTTTTGTCTTTTTTAAAGATTACGAGCTTCTCAGAGCAAAAAACGTGATCCTTATTTTTTTTCAAAAATTCAATCGAGTCAAACAAAAAAACGGCTCGCTGAATTGAGTTGGCTCTTCGTAAGGTTTTTATCAACATATTGAACAGTGAAAGTCACACTTAACATTATTGGTTTCCTCAACATTTTCGATTCAGCGGTAGATTTTCCAAGAAACCACCAAAAGTCCTTTGCAACATTAAGAAAAAAAAATTTCTATGAATAAGCAATGGTTGTTCATTAATGGGAGTTCATTTAAGGTCTTGAAACCCCCCTTCAATTTTCTGTGCGATCATTGGTTGCTGAGAAATCGATAATCGAAGACAAATGGATCCTTTTCCATTTGAAGACCGATATCTCGGCGAGAAGTGAACGTATTGAGGTCAATAGAAAAATAAATTGAAGCTGAATTAACAAAGTATCCCATCATTATAACGATTATGCAAAAATAAAATTACCACGCTCGTAGACAAGAAAAAAAAAAGTGGTAAAATTTTGAGAATTTTTTTGTTGCTGATTTTTCTATCATTACTCGAAAACCACTGAAACTTAAAATTTTTGAAGTTCTAATCCAAAAACTAGACACTTGGAGCTACAATTTCCTTTTTTTGAATTCCTTGTACGACCATTCCTCTCAAAGTTGCGGCATGTTGAAAATTGCCGAAAAATTTGGAATTTTTTTTTGATCCTTTAATTTTTTCCAGTAGTGTATGTATTAATCCCAATAAAATATCGAATATACACAGGTAAAGAAAAATGGTTCAGTTTTGTCTGACTGCGAGCATTCATTCAAAAGAAATATTTCACGGTACGAGTCAGCCAGAATAGAAGGGGGGGGATTCGAATTAAACGGAGAATTTAAATCTACAGTTGCAAAATGTGAAACGGATATGAAAATGTACAGTGATTATTTTTCTGTCCGATATTCTTTCAGTCCGAAAACTCAAAAGAGTTGTATTGTCTGATTAGCTTGTTTCACGTCTAGAAAGGTCGGGTTTGGCCAGGTTAAATTTAAATGGTCAAACAGGACGCACCGAACTAGGGGCGCGAAGGATCGGTACCGAACAGGATATTATGCGACTGCACGTTCTATAGCATTGGTTTGCATGGGCCCTCCAGTCTGACTATGAGATTACTCGCCATAAAGGACAGACACTAATCGGGCACCGATTAATCGGATAAACTTAACAGCTATTTTTGATAGTCTCAACGAAGATACTGAAAAATAGGACTGGAATGAATTGAATCGGTACTTACGATTTCGGTGCACTGATACTCACTCGGTAGATGCAAAAATAAGAAATTAATACTAGCAGCAATAACGGTAAATCGGCTTTTGCTGACTACTGACTCTAGAATCGCTATACTTTCAAATCAAAAAGGATGAATAAACTCGAAAAGCAAAAGAAAAGAAAAGTACTCTACTCGAGACGAATCAAAAGTGAATAATGGATGAAAGATTAGGGGAAAATCGCCTTTTATAATTTCCATGAGGGGGACGGAAACGGCAGGCGCACAAATGCTACTTTTCTAGAAAAGTACTCCGGTAAAACTTCTTCGAATCTGGCTTATCGTACGTATGAACTAGAAAAACGGCGTTATCTACATTCTACGTGGTTCTTATGACTCTTTTAACTATGTTCTCTGCATGCAAAACAATATCGAACGTACCATATTCGATCTTCTCGGTTTAATTCTGAACGGAAATGAAATGCAGAAATTTGAAATAAGAATCCGGAAAAAATAATCTGAAATGAAGGCCGATTTCATGATCGGAAAATCGGAGTTCATTACAACCTCTTCGTGGTCTCATTGAAAATCTGCAGAGCATCTCTTTTCAAAGACCTGTTCAACCAACGAACAGTGAGGCTCTGGAAGTCATTGGCCAGGAAGGTGTTCCTCGAGGTATATAGCCTACATAAATTTAAGAAGGACAGCAATTTTCGCCTTCTTCCTCATGGTTCACATGATGTTCTCTGAACATTACAGCATATTCCTGCCATGAGCACCAGAGCATCCAAAAATTAGGCTTGCAACGATTGCTCTACTGGTATCTGCAAATGGACAATTGCAGCCAACAATCAGATGATACACTTAATCATTCCTTCCACATTATAGAAATTGTGGTAGTATTATATTTTGCTGTTTTATCATAGCAGTTCTAATAAGAAATATGTGGTTTAAAACAACTTCTACAAGAAACGAAGGAGAGATATACCCTCGTCCAATCTAATGTTTTGTTATTTTTTACCTTACCATTCCCCTTGCCATTGTTCATTATTTTAATGGTACAACAAAGGGTCCGACAACCAATAGACCATCATAAGCCCTGGCCAGAATATTGGTGTAATTGCCCATTCAAGACCCTTTCGGTTCAGAGTTGGGTTCCCTTTTAATTACCTTCTTCAACAATAATTTCCTCGCCTCCGCAGCTAGGAATATCACCAGTTAAATTCTCCATTACCCAAAAGCGGCAACTGGAAGATGTTACGGTGTTACACTCATAAAGACCCTCATTATTGAACTGATTATATTTAATACATTTTCGTTCCGGGAAACTTGGTTTATTGTGATTTTCAAAGAAATACACTTGAGAACAAACTGCCAAAGAAAGCAGGACAACGCGGGGCGATCCTGTTACTTCCAGGAAGAAACCCCCTAGTTCCCATCGCTCTTGAACTGCTTCTCCGCTAGGGCGGACGTGAGTGGAGATAAGGGGGCCACGGCTGACTTTTATTTCTTGTTTCGCAGAGAAGCCGCAGTGGAATGCCGCTCTGCGGACTGTTTTTCGAAGTAAACACATTTGATTGATTCCTGTGGAGAGACGGCATCGGAGAGAAGTTCCTCCAAGGAACTGGGGAAGTTGTTGGACGCCCTGCGGGAATTATTGCTTCTTGAAGGAAGAACTTATGAATTTTTCATTTTCGGATGGGTTGCTGCTGAGTTCTCATTCTAGGAATAAGTTGGGTGTGTTAAACCTCCCACTTCAATCGTTTCTCCTAAAAAAAAGAAGTTTGGAGGTCCGAAGAAATTGATTGCTTCGATAGCTTTGAGGTGAGAGCAACTGATCAGCAACCAAGAGACGCAGGTTCGATTCCTTCAACCTATTTTTGACAATTCAGGCGACGCCTCTGAGTATGGTAATTTTTTTTTCAATTTTCCGAAGTCGGCTCTGTTTAAAGCTATAGTTATTTGAAAAAATTGGGCCAAATATGTGCAAAGACCTGAAAGTCCTTATTTCTCAATTAAAATTGAGTTGATACATTTAGGGAATACTCAGGGACTAATCTCATTCGGATGAGAATGTTAAAAAAACGATATTCCTCAACAAAAACACTTAGTTTTGTTTTTGAAAAGCCTTATTACTGCCACTGAAATGAGTTCCTTCTTTGATTTTCCTGAAGATTAGTTCGTAAACACAAATCATTCGCTCATATATTCCTCGATTTCCCAAAAATATTCCATAGAGAATTGTGTTTCTATTATTCAACTCAACTCATAGGATTCTAGGCCATTGGCCTAAACTAACTCAGAGCTTTTGAGAAGACGATTCCAGATTGTTGATTTTCTCTGTGGAGAATGGTAGCAAGTCAAACCGTGAGATCTTTGAGTCGATCCATCTCTAACCTTATATTGATATTGTGTGTCCCAAATGTAAGTGTCGGTGAACGACGCATGCGTATAGCGAAAACCACCGCGATCATTATATGGCCCATACAAATATGGAGGAAATCATTTCTAGAGATATGTTGTTATAAAAGAGGAAAGTGATTAATTTATGAATTTTTGTAATTTTAACCGTGTAGTGTCGGGTTCGTAAAATTTCAAGAGGATATTGTTTAGATAGAAACATGGCCACAGCTTATTTAGTGCTTAGTACAATTTTATTTTTCATTGATTTCAATTTATTACGTGGTTTGTATCTACATTCATGATTCATATATCTGAATTTTGTATTTCATTGACATTTATTTTCAATATAAGGACTGAATGAGAATGAATTCGCTATCACAAAAACACTTATATCTTTTGAACCACTGGACCGATTTCGAAAATCAAACTCATTTTCGAATCATTTTCTGATTCTAATGAAAACTGTTTTTACAATAAAAAACCAAAACTACTTTTTACAAAATTCATGGATATTTCCTGGAATTCTTCCCATCATGCTTCTTCATGATGTTGTCTTCCACTTTTGCTCGAATTACGCTAATTTTTTACCAGAGCCCAATATCTTTCGATTGACCTGAGTTCTGGGCAATTTGGTGGATTGGCCTCTTTGGGGACAAACACCACCTCATTAGCTTCGTACCATTCCTTGGTGGCCTTGCTGTAGTGGCATGAAGCTAAATCTGGTCAGAAGATTGTTGACACATCGTGCTCACGTAGAAATGGTAAAAGTCTCTTCTTCGAGCATTCCTCGATGTATATCTCTTAGTCAACAGAGCCTTGGCCAACGAAAAATTTGCTCCTTTTCCCACAAGTGCAAATTGCTTGCCAGACCAGGAATTTTCTTGGAAACTTTGCTTGTTTCTTCATGCGAAATTGTTCGTCAAAATTTCCACGAGAATCTGCAGTATAAAATTCCTGACCAGGAAGTTGCGAGAAATTAGCCAAGACATAGCTTCGTGCATCACGGAACAGGAAAAATTTTTCAAGAAATCTTTTTTTAATTTCTTTGCTCTTGATTTTGCTTCTTGATTCTTCACAGCGTTCCTGTCTGGCACTTTCTGCACTTTGTATGTTCTAAGTTCACAACTCGACTTGATTTTCTGAACGGTTGACTGCGAACAACCCACTATTTGGGCCACTTTCCGTCCTGAAAGGTTAGGATTCTTCTGAAAAAGGCTGATGGCTTTCTTCACTTTTTTTGGGCTATGAAACCCCTTTTTCCTCCCGGTTCCTTCCCTGAGGTTAATTGTAAGATCTTCGTTGGAGCGCTTAACAATTTTTGATTCCGTTTCCGGACGAACGGGAGCCTCTTTTGCGATTCTTTTGAAGCTCCATTTCTTATTATTTTGAAAGAGTTTCACTATAAATTCTTGTGTTTTCACTTCGCTTGACATTTTGCGACAGAGAATTGGAATATCTATGAAGTTAATGATCCACATGTTTCTGATGGTCATAACAAAGTATGATCAAATTTGGATTTTTTTCTCAATCTCAATTACACATCAAATGTTTTCCATCAGTTATATTTTCGTCTTGACAAAGTTGATAAACATTTTGACAACATTGTTAATTTGTTAAGAGACCAGAGAAGTAATAATATTGGGTGATATTTGATCCAGGGACATCCAGATTATTCCTGAAATTCATGATTTTTTCCTCAAATTTTATCATACACAATGAGGAATAACCCGAAGACGTTTTATTGAAGAAACATAAGAATACTTTCATTTTACAAAATGATTGAATCTTTCGAAAATATTCGTTTATCTCTTTCAAGTGGTTTTATGGTATTTTTGCGAGGATTTTTGGATCGGATACGCTGTAGCTTTTATACCAGGAAAAATATTGAATAAGTTTTGATTGAGGAATATGAACCATGAATAAAATAAACAATCAACCAAAATTGAATTGATTCGAAAAAACGGTTCAGAAGATTAATGAACAAAAGAGTGTTTTTTTCATAGGTTTTCGACACCCTGTATATTTCAAACGAAACCGAATTTTGAATAATGGTATAGGAAAAAAGTGTTTCGTTTGAGGAGAAGATTCTACAGTTGAAATATATGTACAAGTCAAAGACTCACCCTGTATATCTGAGGCTCGATTAAGCTATTATTTTATGGAGGAAATAAACTAGCAGAGACAAACCGCTAGCTGCGACACTGTACTCAAGTGTTCCTGCTAGGGAGTAATAGAAGTTCTGCCGTCTCAGTTAGTTGCTACCGCAGTAAAGGTTATGTGGCACTGATGACGGCTAACAAGCCAGAAACCGATTTGTCCTTATCCTGCTGTGGTGGTGACACCAGTGGTGTACTTCGGAAATTAGATCTTCATTTCCTTCATTGGTTATGCTATCTCCTCTATTTTAATTACTTTTATTTTATATTCAATGATAAACCTTTATGCTGTACGGAAGCTCCGGATTAGTAGAATCATTAAGAGACGCTCCTATCTTCATACAACGAAATCCCATAGCGAAACAAAAATACCTTCCATCTCCTCATCGACCTTCCGTCCCAAGCGAATTTCCCTTTATGCAACAGAAAACGTGGAACGTGCCTCTTCTGTCCGATGGAAACAGGAGAAAAGACTCCACAGGTGAATCACGAAGGGCAAACAAAAGGCTTCTTGCATGAAAATATCGCGTCATCTTTTATGATGCACCATGGCTCTCGGACTCAAAAGCGGGATATGAATGGTCTCGACAATGAAAACGATGTAATAACGTCATACTCTCCAGCAGTGGAGATTGACATGACAAGAGTCGGCCTTGTTTGGACAGAGATGGGTCCTTTGCCGTTTTTTTTGCCTCCGGCTCTTTAGTTTAAATGGTAGGTGGAGGGATGAATGCCGATGAAAATTCCCTGTTGACGTTCGAAATTCCATTTTTTTACTGTTTCGGAAATTTGTCGAATGGTGGAGACAGTTGCGGATATACAATTCTAGTGTTTGAGTTTCTGTTCGCTTCTTGTATTTCCACTCAACACAGAAATCAATACGCATGCGCAATGCCATCTTATAAAAACAGACAGCAGATGAAGACACCGTCTCGATATACAATTTATTTTTGATTTCTCAAATAAAAAAAAATTATTGCGAAAATCGCCAAAGTATCGTTTCAAGCTGGCGGTCTGAAATCCCAGCGGGAGATTATTATCATTGCGCCTTTAAATAAAAGTCCCCATCTTCCCAAACCACCCTCTCCAGAATCGCCGAGCGGTCGCTTATTAGTTTTCAGCGAACACTTTCACGAAATGGAGTATTCAGATGATGGATGAAAGCTGACGCCTCAACGGTAACGTCGAACACCTTCGGGGTTAGAGAACCGCATATTAATGCGGCGGAACCATAACATCAATCAAGAAATAATCAGGAATGTGTGGGGCCATCGTTACTGGTGAACCGAAACGGCGGTGTTGATTGATTATTGTTCGAAACTTTCGGAAATAGTTTTCATCAATCTTCGAGGGTGTTAGAATATTTCCGCGGAAGTGCCTGGTATTGTTTGATGTACGCGGATTATGTGATCAGTTTCGTAGAGAGTATTGGAAGGGAGATGCATAGATCTAATCTTCATTTGAAGAAGAGCAACGACTTGATTAACTCTTTTTTTGATGTTCGATGAGTTGAAAGTTTACGATCGATTGAAGACCGACTTCCTGTTGAGAAAGAGACTTGAAAATTCCAATGTTATTCAAAATTATATACAATATCAACTCACTTTTATGTCTATCTATCTGGTTATCTGTCTGTTGCGTACAATTATTTAGTCTTGCCATTGAGTTTAAATATACATAGAGACACAGCCCAGTTCAACGATCTGAAGCTGAATTTTGTGTAGTTCCTTCACCGGTTCATAGATGGATAAGTGTGTTTCAGAGAAGCGAAAATTTTTACTCCCGCATCTGGCGGTAAGTAGCTGAACTATAAAGCACTATTTCCGAAGCCGAATGCGATGACGATCAGGACCGGCATATGTGGGATGTTCAGTATATCATCACCTGATTTTTTTGATGCAATAAAACGACAATTATTTTTGATCTTTCATGAATATAAAATACTGATGTATGACAAAATAAATGCATGCAACTTTTTCTTCATTCACAAGTTTTTATAAAAAGATTTTCTATGAATTTTTAAAAATATTTATTTTTTTATAAACAGCGGGATGCTTCTGTGTCGAGATTCCTTTGGTTCTTTTTCTGTCCCCTGTACAGCTTCACTCTTACCAGTTGTCTCAATAAATGAATCCTGTGCTTTTCAAATTCTGGAGTTAACGGAGAGTTCCGATCTTCTATAAATTCTTTTTTTTTAATTTTACTAAAATAAACCTTTGAAGTCATATCTTTTCTGATTTTGTGACCATAATTTTCTTTATGACTAACAGCGCTTTCCTCATCAAATTCTTGAAATCGGTTGAGGGAATTCTCCCATTGAACAACAGGTCGAAATCATTGTCGTCTTGGCAGTTAGAATTATCGGAACATTTTTCAAGACAACCAGTCATGACCGACTGCAACCCAAATCTGAAGCATCGAGCTGAGGGGTTTGAATCATAACCCCTATGCTGTCTTATTCTGGAGAATGAATTCTCGATTGGGTCCTGGTTGAGCCGACTTTTTATCAAATATGGAAATGTTTCCTTCGTCTCCTCCCACAATTGAAGGATGCTACTGATGGTTTGTATGAAACCGTTGAAACAATAGGAAATATTTTTCCCAACTGTCCAAGACTTAATGAATTCACTTGATTCCGTCAGAGTTTGTATTGCTGATGGCTGATAATTTCCCCCAAATTTTCCATTTGAATTGAGGCAGTCGAAAAGATCATTCATTTTCAGAATGAACTGAGCAGTTGAATTGGCACTTCTCGACCTCAGCTCACCAGTTGCAATTACTGTTCTCGTAGCCGAATATAAAGTTCTGAGGAAAATCTGCGTGGCCAATTCAACCTTCATTTTCTGGAAGGCGTTTGGATTTATGTGGTTTTCAATTATCTTCAAGAGACTACGATAAAGACAAATTCTTTCCATCGATTAAGTACGTTTCTTTTATGTCCCTCCAAGAAACATTTTCACTCCTCATTTCCTACCTGGGAACACTCCTTTGGAGAAATTCATGGCTAATAGTTCATCATTGTTGAATAACACCGTTTGTAACGAATTTGGACGAATCCGACCCTGCCTACGATTCATAGAACTAGAGGAAAATAAATCACAGATTTCTATAAATGAGTAGTGACAAAATGGATCGGACGAATATAGTTCCTTAAGTAGCTACTATGTGCCACCACTTAAGTTGGCAAATTGGCAAGTAAACTGCCAAAAATGTGTGCAACAAATCAATGAACTGGGTTGTGTCTCTATGTATATTTAAACTCAATGGTCTTGCTACACTAACCGGATCCTCCACCAATGTGTAACTCCCCCTCGAAAATTAAGGAAGTTCAGAAATTTCGAGATTGTTTCAAAAGTTTTTTAGTTCAATATGAGAAATCTAAATGTCTACTCAGTCCTCTACCTCTTTCTCTTGCGCATTTTCATGGAGACGCTACAAACATTGTGAGTTGAATATTTTTTTTTTCTGATCTCACCACCTCCTCTGATATTTTTTTCTGAAAAACAATAAAGTTTCCAGATCGTATTGAAATTTTATCACTGTAGTTTGCCCGCAGAATTCATAACGAAGCTTTAATGTTGGGTAATTGAATACAAAAATTCTTTTTTCTACATCATTTATTGTTGTTTCTTTAATCTTGTCACCGCAGTCTCCCCTGGTTTTTTTTTCGAGAAGTGGAATAAAAGTTCCAAGTATCATCAGAATTTTATTACTGTAGCTTGGCCACAGAATCAACTATGAATTTTCGAAGTTTGTGAACTAAACAGAAAAAATGTGAGTTCTACATTAAATTTTTTTCTTATCCAACCACCTCTCTTCTGGTAATTTTTTTTGAAAAGCAATGAGAGCACTTAATCGCCCTAAGATTTCGTTATGGAAGCATGCCCACAGAATTAATTACGAAACTTAAAAATTTGTAAGTTGAATAAAAAAAATTCTACATTTTTTTCTCCTGATCTCATCACCGCAGACTTTCTGATATTTTTTCTGTAGAGCAAAAAGGTTTTAGATCGCATTAAAATTTTATCACTTGCCAACAGCTCGCCCACAGAGTCAATTACGAAACTAAAATTTTAGAATTGAATAAAAAAATTTTCTTCTTTACACTTAATATTGTTTCTTACCACCACAATCTTCTCTGGTAATTCTTCTTGAGGAGTGAAATACAAGTTAGAAAGTGGCACCAAAATTTTATCACTGGAGCTTAGCCACAGAATTAACTATGAATTTTCAAAATCAGTAAATTGGAAAAAAAAATATTTTCCTTCATTTAACTCTTTCTTTTCTGATCCGATCATCGCGTACTCTTCTGTTTTTTTTGGAGATCAATAAAAGCTCTGAATCGCCGCAAAATGTCATCATTAAAGCTTGCCAAAGAATTAATTACGAACTTGTGAATTGAATAAAAAAATTCACAATTTTTATTTTTTTTTTCTCCTTATCTCACGAGTCTGATAATGTTTTTTTCTACAACCGGGCCTAACTAACTACTTTCCCGCATTGTTTTAGATTCGGAAAGTGTCACAGTTTTCATTTTATAATACGGTTGTAGAAAAAACATTGTTCCTATCTTGAGCGGAAAGTATTTTCCCGCACTCGATTGCTTGCCCGAACTCCGCTCCGCGTCGTTCGGGCAACGGCCATCTAGTGCGGGAAAGTACAACTTTCCGCTCTTGATAGGAAAATAACTTTTCTGAGGATCAATAAAAATTCTAGATTGCATTGAAATTTTATCACCCAAAAAAAACGGTTCATATTGTCATTTCAGAAAATGAGAGTGTTTTTATTTTTTTTTTTCGAACACGTTTTCGAGTTATTCCTAATTTTATTCTATGAAATTTTACGAAAATATGAATTCGAAGAATAATCTGGATGCTTTCCTGGATTAAATATCATTGAATATCATTATTCCCTGGTCTCTAAACAAGTTGATATTGTTATCAGAATGTTTATCAACTTTGTCGAGACTAGAAGTTAAATGATTGAAAAACGTCTGATATAGAGATATGTAATGATAAAATCCCACAATTGTGGGAAATAATATATTTACACCTAGGATCATTAAATTATACATTCAATACAGTTTCTATTAGAAATGTATTGTTACCAAACCATATTGAAAATAAATGTCGATGAAATACAAACTTCAGATATATGAGTGATGAATGTCGATACAAACCATGCATTAAATTGAAATATTAAATCATACCCAGCACTTAATGACCTCTGGCGATGTTTCTTTCTGAACAATATCCTCGACACCACACGGTTAATATTACATTCAATCACTGAAAATCTTCACAAAATCATCACGAGATCGAAGAAAGTCACCTTAAATAATCACTTTTCCCTTTTTCAACAGCATAGCTCTAGAAATGCTTTCCTCTTATTTGTTTCCACCATTTACGGAACAACAATATAAGGTTTGAGATAGGCCGATTCAAAGCTCTTACGATTTGTCTTGCGCTCCCACTACCTCGCAAGACCGACTGTTATAATATTGTTCGAAGAGAAAATCAACAATCTGGCATTGTCTTCTCAAAAGCTCTGTGGAATATTGATAGAAGATGAGTTAGGTTAGGTCATTGACCTAGAATCCTTTGAATTAGGTTCATTAATCATAAATAGAGTGAAAAAACAATTCTTTATGAGATATTTTTGGGATATCGAAAAAAATATGAACATAAAAGTTATTAGTGCTTACAAACTAACCTTCAGGAAAATCGAGGTGGAACTCATTCTGCTGGGAGAAATATCGCTTTTCAATTTCTGATATAATCGGACAGAACTAAGTGTTTTTGAAGTTCTTATTTGAATAAGGTTAGTACTCGAGTATTCCCTAAATGTATCAACTCAATTTCAGTCGCAAAATATGAACTTAGAGGTCTTTACAGAGAATCGTATCAGTCACGTATTTGGCCCAATTTTTTTTCAAATAGCTATATCTGTCAGAACCGAATTCGCTGAAATGGAAAAATGAAAAAGTCTTTTGGTCTCACGAATCCACAGTTAAGATATATGTACAAGTCAAAGACTCACTCTATATACATGGTGTTCACAAACCATCCCCCAAGAGCAAGACGATGCTATCGAATCTTCCATAAACTCACCACAACAGAGCCCTCGACTTCTTCAGAATGCTCAAAACATCACCTGACCTGTGAGACCTCGATTCCTCTATTTACTCCCTCCGACCCCCAACTCGTATCGACGTCGAACTGCTGGGTCACTTGGGAGTCCAGGGGTCTTGTGAAACACCAATTCGGTCGTGGTAGCACCATCCATCAGAGGGTGTATACAACATTCTCGATAAATTTCATTTGAGCCGGAACACTCTGAAACGTTTGGATGACTGCAGCGGAGGGCCTGGGTCAGATGTCATTAATCAATGGATTCGGCGACTTACAATTCGTTCCTCCGGGATCGACACGCTATCCCGCACGCGGGACAGGTGGGAATAAGGATCGATGGCTGTTTTACATTCTCTTTCCATTTTAGTCTGAGTTTTTGGAGATTGGAGGGTGGTGAATGAGTGGTTGATGTACAACCTCTCAGCGTTGATGAATTAGAAAGGAAAGAATAGACTTCTAAGCTTCACATATTTATACAGGGTATATTTATAGGTGAGGCTTTTCTTTGGACAGGTGATAGAACTCATCAAAATAAGTCATTTTGTCGAAAATTTCTTTTATGAAATGAGGAAAATGGACTAGTAGAGATCTAATTTCCAAAGTATACCACCGGGTGGCACCACCGCAGCTGGAAAATGACATACCGGTTTCTGGCTTTCTAGCCGTCATCAGTGCCATATAACCTATTACTACGCTGGATACCAACTGAAAACACAGAACTTATATTACTCCCTATGAAGAACAATCGAGTACAATTTAATTAATGTACCGGTTCACAACTCACAACTGACTGACAACTGTCAATGACCGTCTACTGACTGAGTAACAACCAACTAAATACTGACTGGTTGTCTCTGTAACATAGGGTTGTAAAGACAAGCTGAAGAGAAAAACGAGAAGTTCAATTCCTCTGGGTAAAAAAAGGAAAGAGCAATACTTGATTGTATGTCGAAATCGGAAAACGCCTTGCTAAGCCACAAAATTGTTCTCACTGGTCCTTTTCGACTAAAGTGGAAAAAACAACCCACTTCTTGTGTCTACTGACCGATGAGAGGATCCTTGTACTTGGGCATTTACAGAATAGTTGGTACTTGTTGCTACCATGACTGCGCAGATTTACATTAAGCAGTCGTTGACATTACCATTCCTTTGTTTCATGTTGCTATTGAGTCTAATTTTTTGATTTTTGGATGATGATGCACCACCCCATCGTGCGAGAATGGCCGATGCAGCTCTGGAAATTCATGCAACTTTCACAGGGAGCTCTTTACTGACTTCTATTTCTTAAATTTCTTGAGTGATCTGAGGATGCACTACAAATACTAGAAATAAGTTTTCACTTGACACTGTCGAACTTATAAAGAAATGGGCGGAGGAATAAATTAGATGAGTGAGTAAACTTTCAGATAACTCATGGAAAGTTTTGAAACAGTAACTTCCTCAACTTTTGTGGAGAACTATAAATATGTAAAAGTTAGCAGAATATTTGATTTTTATAATTCAATCAAATGATCCTTCGTTGACTTGGACTCTCATGAATTGAATAATACTTTTCCTTACAGTTTTTCAGAGTTGTTGTTTCGTATCCATTCAATCCATTTCCTCCATCATCCATCATTCGAATTCATATAGGGTATTTGTAGTTCTCTATGAAAAAAGGTCTTCATCAAAGATATTAACATTATTCAATAAAGAGCTGCCAGACCTTCCTCAACTTAAACAGATGGAAGTGTCAAGACAGTGAGCTTATCCATCATGAATTATTTTACCGCCAGGTACATCTTACTTCTCAACGTCATAGCAATGAAATAAAGGATGTTTTTCTCGGTTGGCTGGGGTTATGACTTCCATTCTAGTGTTAGAACATATTTTCTGCCTTTCTCGCAAATTGAACCCTCTCAAGACGATGCTCACTGAGGGAAACTCTTGTACTATTCCAGTTACAGAAAAATTCTTGGGTGGTGGAAGTTTTTTAATTAGTGGATGAATTTATAACAAGTTTATTTATTATGCAAAACGAAACTGAAAGCATTCCTGACGCTTTCTATTCAATTTTCTGTAAGTAACCGTGGCAACACAAAAGGATCACAAAGACCTTTCTGCTACTTCTTTTTCAGAGATTGTGACGCCTTTGTTACTTCTTTGAGAAGTTGTTGAGGGCACTATTTCTCCCCCAAATGTACAGCGAAGTCCTACGTGGAAATTCTCACACAAGTCACACTAAGGGTTGTGTGTGAAATACTCATGCACCTCCATCGGTCAGTACTTTGAGAACTTCTCTCTAGCTGCTCTTATTGGGATCTCGCACGAAAATCAAATTGCGATATTCGCAGGGAGTGGTGTGATCTCGAGGATTTCGCTGTGGAAGAAGACTTAGATAATCTTATAGAGATCTCGCACAAGTGTCTCTGTTTCCATTTTCTATAATTGTCAAGAATATGATGTCGTACTATAATTTTCTTTTCTTTTTCAGGTAAGCGATGATGATATCCATTCTCAGGTGTCAGTGAGTATATTTCTTTCTTGTATATGACATCTTTATAGCGGAAAGTTCATGAATAGCAAGGTATAAACTGCTCTACAAGAGTTTAGGAAGACATTGTGTTGTTCGCATACATTTTACAAATACGCCCAACGCATCCACCATTTTGCATCGACGATATACATGGGTAGTCCTTAGAGCATCAGAAAAGTGAAGGAATCTCAGAAATTTCTTGGCAGTTTCAAAAGTTGCTTATTTCTGCCCACCAAATGTTCTTTTATGATAAATCAAGTATCTTGGATAACTTTTTCAGTTTTAGACTTACTCTACCTTCATTGTATATATTGGAATACCTATCATATATGCACAGAAACTTCCAAAGATATAATTCACAAGATTGTTTTTATGATCACGATACCAGGGAAAAAAGTAAATATTATAACAGAATATTTTAGGCTTTCTTAATCACAGACATGAATAAACTTTGATGCAACAAATTTTAAACTTCTTCCTTTCCCAAAGTTTAAGTCAAAAATGAGGGACATATTAATAAGTGAAGCTTTATACCCAACACAAGAATTTAATAATATTTATTTCCCCATATATTGCAGCTAAATTTTGCTCTGCTTGTTTATGTTTTGCGGAACATTTCGTACGACTTTGTGTATGATTATTTTATATATTTGTTATAATAAATTTATTTTACCATGACTTGTGTGGAAAATGAAAGTTATTTGTGAAACACTAGAATAAACTATCACTAGGCAAGTTCTTGTCGTTTGTGTTTCTAAGAATTTTAGATAAGTTATTGTTTGCAGATTCACTTCCATGTAGACAATATAATTCATTTGTTTCATGCTGCTATTGAGTCAAAAATCCTATTTTTGGATGATAATGCGTCGTGCGAGAATTTCTGATGAAGCTCGGGAAATTCAAGGTATTCCGCATTTTGCTCAGCCTCCTCGGTCGCCAGACCTCAGTCCCTTGGCTATTAGCCTCAAAGAGCTCGTCAACCACCTCCAGATACACTTCAAGAACTCTGACCGATTTCACCGCAACTATTGAGGGAAATTGATAAAGGCTACTTCAACAGTCGGATCGAAAATATGCGAAGGCTGTGGTTGATATTCAGGAAGGCTAAACTCTACAGTGAACTTTATTTTTTGCTTCTTGGGTAAAGCGAGTTTTTACTAGAAATACTTAAACCAAATTTTCACCTGAAACTGAAGGATGGACTAAATAATAAGAATGAGAAATAATATATATTATATTTCTCATATTCCAAAAAAATTTGGAAAAAAACGAATTCACTTGGACACTTAACTAAGGTTCAGGTGGACGAACTGGGTTCGTACTTAGCGAACTGAAGTAGAGTGGCGAACTGATGGCGAGAGACGTGTCAATTCGAAGAGAGGGGGAAACCCGGTCGGGTACTGGCCGCCTAGATTGTCGGAGTCTATACCACAAAGTCGAAGTGAGTGGGTAAACCACTGATGTGCGGATCTTCTTCTTTACCGAAGTCCATTCGCAATATAAACATTGTGAATTTAAATAAAATTTTGAATTCTGAACAATTCTATTGTGAAACATTCACAATTGGTACTATTTGACTAGAGTTCACGAATAATCAGAATTATAACCGAAAACATCCAACCTTCCTCGTTCAACCCCTGGAATATCTCATGGACAAACCTCTGCCCTCATAACTTGTAGCAAAAATGTTAATTTAATTGAAAGATCGTCAGCCGAACGCATTTCAACGGCGCAGGGCAGGATCAAATATTGCGAAACTTTCCGTCATGCCCTCTGAATTAGCCACCCTAATTAAACAACATTCGTTGCCTCTTCCGAATTAATTCGAGCCGGTCTAGGGGCGCTGACTGAATTTCAATTAGCTTTGATTTCTCGGCGGAGGATCCACGTACAAAGAATAATGAATCTGTAATGAAATTTTTGCGTTTTTCTATGAGGTTTTGATGATTTATGGCGTTGCCACTCGACATGTTTCCAGACATAAATACGAGGATGTATTGATAACTAGTTATAGCCTAGATCAGTTCCATGCATAAACAGAATATTGCGATGCCATATCAACGAACAATAACTTATTAGAAGTGTCAGTGTAGAGTTCGACGTCAAGAAAGTAAACCAGAGTTACGCAATCAATTAAAAAAAAAAGATGTCCACCGAAATTTTAAAAATTGGAGTATCAAGCCATCATCAAGTACCTGTATTTAAAAGGGTTAAGAGGTAAGCAGATTTACGAAGATATGCTTAATACCCTTGGTGATCAATGTCCTTCGTATGCGACCGTGAAAAATTGGACTGCAAGCTTCAAAAGAAGTAAATTTCCATCGAAGATGATGACCGATCGGGAAGGCCAGTTTCAATGTCAGTCCACGAAAATATCGATGCAGTTCATGACATGATTTTATCAGACCGTCGAATTGGGCTAAAACTGAACACTGAAGATTTCATAGGAACGCGTTCATCATATAGTTCACGTCAATTTGGACATAAAAAAAATTTGCAAAATGGATGCCCAAATGTTTGAATGTTGACCAAAAGCGTGCAAGGGTAGAAGCATCGCGTTCGATCTATGCTCGATTTGAAAACGATGTAGACTTCTCAAACCGAATTGTTACTATGGATGAGACTTGGGTACATTTCTACGATCCAGAAACGACAATCGATGGATTGGCGACACTCTGGTTCTCCAAGACCTGAGAAGTTTCGTGTCCAAAAATCTGCTGGAAAAGCTCTTGCTTGAGTTTTTTGGGATTGCCATGGAGTAATCATGATTGATTTTTCGAATAAGGGTAGAACAATAACTGCAGATTACTATTCGACATTACTGACCACTCTACGGGAAAAATTAAAGAGGAAAGACGCGGAAAACTATCCAACGGTATTTTGTTTTTACAGGACAACGCCCCGGTACACCAATTTCATGTTGCCATGCAAAGAATTCGTGATTTAGGGTTGGAATTACTAGAACACCCCCCTCATTCACCAGATTTGGCTCCGTCCGACTATCAGTTCTTTCCTCAACTGGAAAAAAGTTTAAAAGGTCGTAAATTTTCTTCCAACTGGGAAAGCTGTGGAGGAATGGTTTGCAGAGCAAGAAGAAAAAAATTTTTAAGGTCTACAGACGTTGCAGGTTCGCTGTAATAAATGTATTCAATTAAGAGGAGAATATGTTGAGTAATAAAATATTTTGACATTGAAATTTTGTTTGGTTCTATAGAAGGCTAAGAATTCTTCAATATATCCTCGTATGTATATGATTAATCCATCTTATCCAATTGTAAGTGATATTCATGGCTCAATCTAGTGAATCAACAGAACGTTTATTTCACCGTTTTAAATTTATATGTCAGCGAGCTTTATCGTTCCCTCTCTTGTGAATGGTCGGCTCATGCAAGGACAGTTTTTTCTTTCACATATAGTGCATCTATACCGTAGATTGGATTGCTTGCCTTGCAACGTTGTTACCTGCAGCATGGAATTTTTGAATATCTGAAATTTTGCAGATCCAGTCAATGAAATTTGTTCTAGAGCGTCAGATGCAAACAGAATAATATATTACTTGAGAACAAAATAAAGCATTCCACACACGAATCGATTCAATGCAGAACTAATGCAAACTATACTCCATTCACAATTATAAAATCACAACTCTGGCCTTGGAAATTTGACAAATTCCACTCTGTATCGAAGTTATGACGTTTTTCAAAATATTTTTATGTTCCAAGTCAACACTATGTTGCCCTTTCTACATTCTTAGCGTATTTCTCAGAATTTATTCGGAAAATGAATGAATTGGAAGAGATGTGAGGGGGAAAATAATTAACGTTTATATGAATTGATAGAAAGGATTCCTTTTCTAGTTATTTGCATGAAAAGTACAAGAGATCACTGTTGAAATATATTATTTTTCGCCATGGAAGAAAATTGCATTGCTTTCACATGATTTTCATATGCATGCCTGTGAAGATTTAATGTTTATTATCCTCTTGAACTGAAAGTTCAAGACTTGACATCAATTGTTGAATCAAGAATAATGGAACATTATATCCCTCTACTGGAATCCAAATAGTTGAAGGGAGTTCTGATGCAACAGGAACTTTTTCTTGGAACATAACCTTAATAGCTAACTTAATAAAAATAAGAGTAGAAGATATACATTTCATTTATTTGATCTTATGAACACAGAACAAGGAGTAAAATATTCTGACTGTATAGTAATTTATTAGTTTAAAAAATATTCATACATTACAACCACAGTAGGTTTGTACAAATAATATGGAACAGGTCAAACATATGCTTCACATTGATCATTCACCTGTTCTAAAATAAGACACAAACTCCTCCACATTATAGGGCCCCTACAGCATTAAAAGCTTGTGTCTCTTTTGAAAGAAGTAGCACTAGGTATAATATATTCTTTCGATTAAGAGCAAATACCTACCGTTGAATGCTACATACACAAATTTCTTCAAAATGAGCTTATACGAAGTGGTTCTTTTTCTGAAACGTGGAAACGATCAACAATAATCATTTAGAGACCGATGATGGCCATCCAAAACCCGTTTACTTACGAAAATCGTGCAATTTCATTCTGCAAGTTCTTTCCCCATAATTCCTCGAAAATCCTACCTGAACCATATTTTCCGGTCGCTTTCGTGAAAAGATCGTATAAGGAAGCCTTTTTTGTCCATTTACACATTCCAAATAAATTTTGAGCACCAAAAACGATACCGAAACTAACCAAACTTCTGGGGGACCGGAATTTCGTTTGAAATCTTTCCAAACGGCCAGATACCTAAAAAAAACTTCGTTATCAAGTGTAAAAAAGGCGATTAGTACTTACTTTTGCTTTATTCATGCTTATAAATCGATTTTTGGTCCAATTCAAATTTGCCGTTTGTACCCATGTCAAAATATCTTTGATGCTTTTACTTTGATGTAAACAAAGAAACTGGCAACGCCGTTTTGTCATTAAAGATATTCTCTGTACGCGCACAGATTTTTTATCAGGTGCACCAATTCCTGAAAACGAAACCATGGCCAGAGTTGTGATTTTATAATTGTGAATGGAGTATATGTACATCCCAAAAACAACGAAATACTACTTTAATGTTCTTATTCCTCCAGCCTTTCTTACCGCTGAATTCGCTCGGTAGCTATTGAACTTCTTATCTGTAATCTCTCCAGGGTAATAATTGTCGGAACTTAATCTCCTGTATATGAATTATCGATCTGAAAGCTTTTTGTGGAGATTAATGTTCGATACTTCGGGATGTTCAGAGCTTTCTAGATCAGTTGCGGGTGATTAGTCCTTTTGTTTTTCGTTTCAATTCACATCAATCCCGATAACAGCTATTCGAACGATCTGACAATTACTGCTTCGAGATATTACTGTGAGGAATGTGAAAAAGAATGGAATTTCCTAATTTCCAGGGTTCATAGATTGTCATAAGCTTTTTTGGGTGTGAATGATTTAGCGGTATATTGAAAATTCGAATAGATTTCTTGTTTTCAAGCTCCTTTTTCCCAAACGAGGGCTATTTCTGTTCGTCACGTGTATGTATTTTCAGATTTCACAGACCAACGAAAAAAAAATTTATTTCCCAAAAAACGCCTTTGAAATTTGTTGAAAAAACGGAAAAATTTCGTTAGGCAATATTTTTCTTCACCTGTTCAGAAGTAACGTTACCTTTTCAGGTCGATTCAACCTTATCTATCCGTTGTGAACATTGTTAAAGTAACGAACATTCTACTGGAAGTTTAGTGTAGTTCCTTTTCAACGAAAACTTTTTCATGATCCTTCTACTTTTTTTATTCATTCAAGGTACGCCAGATTGAAAAGTGAAAAGTAGAAATTCAGTGTTTTTGTGACTGCTCATCACAAATGTTCTTATAACGTTCTTTCAATTAAAATATTATGACTCAACTTTGGCATTATCACCCTGAAACGTTCTGAAGACATTTCATCGGTTTATGCAACGTTTCGTCCATATATCTGATAATTCCGATATGAGTAATGAGCCAATCAAAATTAAAACCTGGCTTTGGTAAGAATCCCGATCTATGCATGTGCGGTAATCTATATATATAAAAGAAAGATGTTGGTTACACCATTTATAACTCGAGATCGGATGGAGTGTTTGTTATGAAACTTCATATATGGATTCGTCTACGGTCTGGTTATTATAAAATCGATGAAAATTTCACTTATACAGGAAATGCTTTTCCTCCCTTTGAGCGAGGCCACTAGGTGTCGCTACAGTTACAGTTACGCTACCGCTTATTCGTAGGTAGTTGATTTCATATTCTCTCCGTTAGATGGCTATATTAGCACTATTGACTATAGTCAATGTAATAGTGTGTAATTTGAGTTGCCTACAACTCTGCGCTGTTGGCCAACACCAAGAAGTCTTAGCGTAGGAGTACAGTAGTACAGATGTCTAAAATGAATAGATTTCGTACCACTTCAGATGGCGCTATTCACACATTATGACTGATTATTAGTTATTTTTATAGTTTTATTTGTTCAAAATAACGTAATCGTGAAGTAGGATGTCTAGAATAATGGTGTAGGCACTGATTAGATTTTGTTGTGACCAAATTGATTATATTAGCAATGTTTCCTTCTTTCCACTTCAGGTGGCGCTATTCACAAATTATGACTGATTTTTATCAGTTATTTCAAATATTTGAATTTATTCTGGCGAACGTGGCGTGTTAATGGTAGATAATTTTGTCAAGCAATAATGTGTGTTTATATTCCTGACATTCTGATGTATATTAGTTCTTAGGAAAAGTAGAAAACTTTCATTATAAAAAGATGCCATTCTGCTGTCATGTCATAATTGATTTTGGCAAATCAGCTGTTGATACATCCATCAAATTGACAACGGAAAAAACACTGAAATTATATTGCGGCGCCACCACGTTGCTAATATTTTCGATTTGGTCGAACGTCATTCCATTCAAAAATTGACGGGTGCCTACACCATTATCATAGACATCTTATCGTGAAGGTACTATATTTGACATTAGCACCATTAGATGGCGATGAATTTGTTCAGGCTTTCGCGACCATCGATTTATGTCATCTGTTTTTTTTTTGTGAATTTCGGTCGTCGTGGTTTGAAATGGTCGAAAAACACATGACATCAATTACAACGTAATTTGCATAGGACTTATAGTACCATGAAGGGCTATTAACAGATCCAGAAGCGCGTGAATATCACAGTGAATTTCTATCGAAAAGTCAAGTATATACGATTTTGGCGATCAGTTTCAATCGTGATATGTTCATTCTCATCTTTTCTCATCATTTTTAAAATGTTTTTGAATTTCTGTTTGGGTAATAAATATATTTTCGGAAATCACTAAATCCAAAATTGCTATAATCGGTAATTGACATATTATTTTTATGTATCTGTTCTGTGTGACAGCTCATATCCATCGAAACATTTGACAGTTCAAAAATCAGAGAACCAAGCTGTTGATCTCCGATTACCGGTGATTACGATTTGTGAAATCCACCGTAAGTATCATTTAGGCGGAACAAAGTTCGCTGGGCCAGCTAGTATCTATATATTTAAAAGAAAGATGTTGGTTACACCATTTATAACTCGAGATCGGATTGACTGTTTGTTGTGAAACTTCATATATGGATTCGTCTACGGTCTGGTTATTATAAAATACAGTAAAACTTTTAAAAAATCGATAAAAATTTTACTTCAATCAAGGCCACTAGGTGACGCTACAGTTACAGTTACGCTACAGCTTATTCGTAGGAACTTATTTGGTATTCTCCCGGTTGAATGTCGATGTCGATGTAAACATGTAGTGTGTAATTTGGGTTGCCTCCAACTCTGCGCTGTTGACCAAAACCAAAATGTCTTAGCGTATGTGTACAAATCTCTATGATGATTAGATTTCGCTGAGATATGGAAGAAGTTTCGTTCTTACCACTTCAGGCCGCGCTATTCACACATTATGACTGATTATTATTAGGTACTTTTACAGATTTATTTATTCAAAATAATGTAATCGTGAAGGTACTATATTTAATATTATCACCATTAGATGGTGATGTATATCCAATTACCGTGTTTATCACAGTGAATTCTCATCGGAATTTCAAGTGAATCGGATTTTGGCGATCAGTTTCAATCGTGAATTGTCCATTCTCATCTTTTCTCTTAATTTTTGAATTCAGCTTCAATTTTCATTGGTTCATTGCCCATGTTGAAATTTTGAAATGATACGACCACAACAAAAGTGTCTTATTCAAGAAGAAAAATAAGAAAACCCCAAACAGTATTTGTATTCTGTGAAGTGAAGTTAAAGGGCCATAGACATGTGAATCTTTTGCCATTGTCGCATAGATCCCCCGATCTTTCGCCCATAGAGCATGATGGGTAGAAGACTTGGAAATTTACCCAAGCCCCCATGGACTTTGGCGACTCTGAGACATGAAGTACAGGTAGCTTGGGATAGTATTCCTCAAGAAGAAATAGACCATCTTCTTGCACCAATGCCAAGACGTGTTGGGGAGTGTATAGATAATCGTGGTGGACAAACACATTATCCACAAATTCATTACAAAAATTGTAAACTCTTCGTTTTTTTCTCGAAATTTTAATCATTTACTCCTTTCTATACTATCTAGATTGTTTTACCAAAAAAAAAATAAAATTCGAACAGCTCCTTTTTATTTTTGCAGTTTCTTTGTCAGTTAGTATATGAACGTGTATTACACGTTTGTGTGTTCATTGGGTGATAACAAGACAAATACTCCGTCATAATAAGCACCTGTTCGTTTGAATCTACTTTGTGTAAACCTGATAACTTTGAATGTTCACTAGGTCGGGGCAATGAAATCCGACCCTCAGCTCTCCTATTTATGTCGGATGTCTTTGTTATCCATCATCTAATCCTCACCTCAACCCTCCCTCCAAACAATGACGCAACGCGCGAAATATGACCGATTCAGCCAGAATAACGACTGGGTTTTAATGCGATACGACCATGCCAATAAAATCAAATTAATTTCGAACTCGTAGAACGGATATCACCATTCAGGCTCGGCGATTATGGTGGTGCCACCGTGTATTATCTTGTAGGATGGAGGAACATTAATCGCTGCTAATGTTTCCAGAGTCCGCATAGTTTCTGGCAATGATTCGCATTCCCGAAGTCCAAACCTGTTATGTATGCCAAGTTATTGGAAGATAAAACATGGCGGTGGAGTCTGTGTCAATTATTGGGGGAGGGGGTGGAAATTAGGGTTAGCTATATTTTTTTCAATGAAACGCGTCGTTTTCGAGTTATTCCTAATTGTATCCGATGAAGTTTGAGGAAAACACATGAATTTCAAGAAAAATCTAGATGCTTCCCTGGATTAAATATCATCGAATATTATTTCTTCTCTGGTCTCTTAACAAGTTAACAATGTTGTCAGTATGTTTATCAACTTCTTCAAGACTAAAATCTCGATGATGGAAAAACGTTTGATGTAGAGATATGTGATAATGAAATCCCACAAACGTGGGAGATAAAATTGAATTCTAAGAATCATGAAATTACACATCGGTTCCGAATACATACAGGGTGAGTCTTTGACTTGTACATATATTTTAACTGTAGATTCCTCTCATCAAACGAAACACTTTTTTCATATAATTTTTAAGAATTCGGTTTCGTTCGAAAGATACACGGTGTCAAAAATCCATGAAATTAACACTATTCTTTCCATATAATCGGAACCGATATTTCGAATGAACTGAATTTTGGCTGATTGTTTACTCTATTCATGGTGCATATTCATCAATTGAAACTTATTCCATATTCCTCCTGGTATAAAAATTACAGCGTAGTCGACTTATAAATTCATGCAAAGATACTATAAAATCACTTGAAAAAGATAAACGGTTCATATTTTCGAAAGAATCAACCATTTTAAAAAATAAAAGTATTCTTATGTTTTTTCAGTAAAACGCGTCGTTTTCGAGTTGTTCCTAAATGTATACGAAGAAATTTGAGGAAAAAATCATGAATTTCATAAAAAATCTGAATGCTTCCCTGAATTAAATATCATCGAATATTATTTCTTCTCTGGTCTCTCAACAAATTAACAATGTTGTCAATGTTTATCAACTTCGTCAAGACTGAAATCTCTATGGTGGAAAACGTTCGATTGAATTCAGAGAAGCATGAAATTACACAGTTTATATGTTCATAAGCACAGTTTCTATTGAAAATTTATTGTAACTTCAGGAAAATATCTATCTAAACAATATACTCTTGGAATTTCAACTCGACACTATACGGTAATTATTACATCAATTCACTGAAAGTCTTCACATCAGAATCATCACTTGTTTGCTTTATTCTCTGTCAATAAATAAAACAAGAGTCCATGGCGCAGGATATCGCGTAAACGTCATTCATGGAATCACAGACTGGTCTGTGATGAGACTAACGTTGGAGACACAGAACAACGGTTTGTCTCGCGTGGCGGCTACATCGCAGCGCACCGTTATGGGTGACTGAAATTAAAATCGTAGCACTATCGTCGAGAATCAAAACTACTCGTCTGGTATTTCCAAAGAGCAACGCCTAGACGCCTTTAGCGAAAAGTAAACAAAACTAGTGCCCTTGCGATAGTTCATCCGTTAACGATGGGGGACGTACTGTTTCCTGGTTTCGCCTATACCATTGTTTGAAGAGAAAATCAGCAATCTGGCATCGTCTTCCCTAGAGTTCTGTGAATGTGTGAAATATCACAGTAGATTAATCCTATGACCTAGGTTTATGAAGTGAGAAACCAATCTTTATGAGATCGTTTTAGAATATCGAGGAAAATAATAACAAGTTATAAGTGTTTACAAACTAACCTTCAGGAAAATCGAAGAAGGAACGTATTTTTGTGGGAGAAATTAGACTTTTCAATTTCAGAAATAATCGGACAAAACTAAGTGTTTTCGTTAGGAAATATCGTGTTCGTAACATACTTATTCAAATGAGGTTAGTGCTTGAGTATTTTCTAATTTTATCACCCAGAACATCTGATAATCACCTCGATTTCAATCGAAAAATATGAACTTTGAGTTGTTCGCAGAGAATTGTATCAGGCACGTATTCGGCTCAATTTTTTTCAAATGAATAAATCTCTTCAACAGAGCCCAGTTCGGAAAAATGGAAAATTAAAAAAAAGGTTTCCTTTGTCCTCAAGAATCGACAGGTAGAATATATTCACAAGTCCAGGACTCACCCTGTATAATCACTAACTAGTCTTTACTCAAGAAAACCTTAAGTAAGAGTTGGCTCCTCATTAGTATTGGAAACACTCTTTATATGCAATGTTTCTGGTGGGAATCCCATTCCTATTTCTTATTCAACTTCACGCGTTGTTGAATTTTGATATATTCATCGTTCGTACAACGTTTTATAATTCTTATTGAATGATCGTGGATGAACCATGATATGCAAATGTTTCATAATGAATGTCTACTGTAACGATGGAACAAATAATTTACCTACCGCAATCACCTGTTGACCAAATCCAGCCACTTTTATCGGCAGCCTTCTTTCTGGTCTGGATAACAGTCCTTCGCCAGTCTCAAACTCCTCCTTTTGGAGGTCTCGAGACATACGAAGCCGTAATTGGGATAAATATTCTTCCAAATTTTGCCGTTGATTCATATATTCCTCCTCCTCATCCTTTCCAGGAAAAGCCTGGAACTGAAATGCAAAACTGAAAGTTTAGGTGAAAGCTATACTTTCTTTCACGTTTTGTTATTTTTTTCCATTGTCCATTTGTCCCTTTCTCAATATTTCTTTTTCTTTTTTATTTTCTCCAAATGCATAGATGCATTTTCTGGACGTAATGATAAATATATACGTAGCAATAAATCCCTAGGGATGTTCAGTAATTCTCGATAATTTTCTCCAAAATCTCTAATCTTCTCATTGAATTCTGAAGTGCTCTCGACATATAATATCACTGGTCTCTATGCGTGTTTTTTTCGTTGCCATGCCAAACTTGTCAAACAGAATATTCCGTCTGGTGCTGCATCTCTTGATGCAAAGCACACAGAGAGCCATTAAATTTCATCCTCAACGCTTGATCACAGTGAACGGAAAGTTTGAACTCGGAACATAACTCCGGAAGAGGAAATTTCCGCTTTCAATCGTTCTTGTGGGAATTGAAGTTTGAAATGAATTAGAACAAATTCGGGATTAAACATGCCTAGTCGGTTTAGCTGGTAAGATTCATTTTGTGCAATGTTTTAGTAAAACCTACTTAGCGGAACAGTAAAGTTGGAAGCTTGTGGAATTGGCACACGCGTTCGCTTCCGAAACTTTCTGGAATCTCTGGAATATTTGAATGATTCGTGTGTAGGATTCGAAAGCAATTACATTTTCGTTTAATTGTGACAAATACATCAGTACCTCTTTCATGGGTAGTTTTGTATAATTTTGCCAACCTAAAAGAAGCCCATACGCTCAAGTTATAAACAGGATAGGTATGAATAAATATAAGTTAGAGCTGTCTTTGGGACGGTTGTTGCCGATTTTATGAGGATTTTAGTATCTATCAAGATAATTAAAATATTGCTTAGTGTCCTCCAAGATTAAATAATGGAAAATTTATTGTGGGAATAGGACAATTAGAATATGTCAGATTATTTGTACATATATTTGGCGACGTTTCGCAAATTCACATTTGCTTCCTCAGGCCTCAATATGTTAAAGGTGACAAAATTCCGACTACATAAAATAAACATATAAATATACGATATACGAGTTAAAATATAAAATCAGGCAGGAATGAATAATGTACGCCAGTTCTCAATACGTTGAAAAAAATTCCCGCAATAAATTTTCCATTATCAAGATAATGTGGACTGATCAAAAGCTGCGATCTTCATATACTCCATTCAATTTTATATAGTATCCCGGCTGACCAAGACTTAGGTTTATTAAGTTTTTTTTTTACTTAAAACTGACCTAGGTTGGTACTCGAGAAATGTCAAATACGTTGACAATGCTAATTTCTATTCACTCATTTTCAACATTGCAAATAATCGAATTACTTCTTTTCCGAGGTTTAGCTGTAACACAGGTTTCGTAATACTACTTCATTTTCATACTGGAGTATTTCAAGTTGTGCAAAAAGATATTCAAATGTCTTCTGTAGGTTTATGTCTTGAGAATTCTGTGGGGAATTCCATACGTCTATCTGTTCGTTTGGAAGTTTTCCTGTCGGGTTATTCGAGTACTTTTATTCTTTTTTCGAATGAACTATCACAAAGTAACGGACTATTCTGTTCATTATTTTTCAGTAAAATATCAACACTCGACTGTTGATTTCCTGTTCAAGAAAATGACATAACTGAATCTTCCAACAATTTTTATACAGGGTGAGTCTTTGACTTGTCCATATAGTTCAACTGTAGATTCTTGAGGCCAAAGGGAACCTGTTTTTCATTTTCCATTTTTCCGAATTCGGCTCTGTTAAAGAGATATAGCCATTCGAAAAAAATCAATCGAGCTAAATACGTGCCTGATGTTATTCTCTGCAAACACTGCAAAGTTCATATTTTTCGATTGAAATTGAGGTGATTAGATGTTCTGGGTGATAAAATTAGAAAATACTCAAGCACTAACCTTATCTGAATGAGAATGTAACAAAAACGATATTTCCTAACAAAAACACTGTCCAATTATTTCTGCAACTGAAAAGCCATATTTTTCCGACCAAAATAAATTCCTTCTTCGATTTTCCTGAAGATTAGTTTATAAACACTAATAATTTGTTAATATTTTCCTCGATATTCTGATACGATCTCATAAAATTGGTTTCTCACTAACCTATCCTAACTCCATCAACCAAAGTCATATGATTCGAGGTCAATGACCTAACCTTACCCAACCTCTGTGTTATATTCCACAGAACTCTAGAGAAGACGATGCCAGATTGCCGATTTTCTCTTCAAACAATGGTATAGGCGAACTCAATAAAGCAGTACGTCCCCTATCGTTAGCGGATGAACTATCACAAGGACACCAGTTTTGTTCACTTTTCGCTAAAGGCGTCTAGGCGTGGCTCTTTGGAAATGCCAAACGAGTTCTGATTCTCGCCGATATAGCGCTACGATCTTAATTTCAATCGCGGTCCGCTCCGCTGCAATGTAGCCGGCACGCAAGACGTTGTTCTGTTTCTGTGTCTCCAACCGCTAACGAGTCCCATCGCAAGCCAGTCTATGATACAATGAACGACGCCTAGACGGGATAACCTTATTTATCTATCTACTTGCAGATAATAAAGCAAACAGGTGATGATTGTGATGTGCAGACCGTGTAGTGTCGATTAAAAACTCCAAGAGGATATTGTTGAGATAGATATTTTCCTGAAAGACCGGTAACAATAAATTTTCAATAGAAACTGTGCTTATAAACTGTGTAATTTCATTTCATGCTTCTCAGAATTCAATTATTACATCGAACGTTTTTCCATCATAGAGATTTTAGTCTTGACGAAGTTGATAAACATTGACAACATTGTTAATTTGTTAAGAGACCAGAGAAGAAATAATATTCGATGATATTTAATTCAGGGAAGCATTCAGATTTTTTATGAAATTCATGATTTTTTCCTCAAATTTGTTCGTTTACAATTAGGAATAACACGAAAACAACGCGTTTTATTGAAAAAATATAGGAATACTTTTATTTTCTGAAATGGTTGATTCTTTCGAAAATATGAACCGTTTATCTTTTTTGAGTGATTTCATAGTATTTTCGCATGAATTCATGAGACGAGTAGGCTGTAACTCTTATACCAGGAAGAATATGGAATAAGTTTCAATTGAGGAATATGCACCATGAATAGAGTAAACAATCAACCAAAATTCAGTTCATGCGAAATATCGGTTCCGAATATATGGAAAGAATAGTGTTAATTTCATGGATTTTTGACACCTTGTACAGTGTTTCGTTTGATGAGAGGAATTTACAGTTAAAATATATGTACAAGTCAAAGACTCACCCTGTATACGTGAAATATTTCCAGTCAGAACAGAGAAAAAAGTTTCTTGAACATTCGCATATCTTTGGAATTATTGAATTCACATAATATTTATTCAAATTCATTATTTAGCCAAAGCAAATAAACATTTCGATAAATATGTAACTGCTACGACTTCTATAGAGAGGACAGCGTTGTTTAGATATCTGTCAGGAGAACGGCTATAACCTCACATTTCCAAAATATATACTGTGAAATGTGTCAAAATTTCATGGCCAACTGGCTGAGATAGGATAATGTGAGTTTGATTTCAATCTACCAACTGAATTTCATTCTTGAAAAACTGCTCTTGTTTGTATTGAGTTGGGATCTGCTCCTTCATTGATGTGTTATCATGATAGAGTCATCTTCATTTCGTTTTTCAGAAGCAATAACAATGATTCTTAGTATTGTCACCGATTTCATTTCAATTTGAAAGCATTCACCATTGAAATGACTATTTAAAACAGCAATTATGAGTGCCCTTGGCTCAGTGGTAGAGCGTTGGAAGTAGGACCTAAAGGTCCGAAGTTCAATCCCGAGCTAGGAAAGAAATTTTCTAGTCTCGGTAGGGGCCACCATTCACTGTTGGGTCAAAAATTAACAGTGCTGTGTCTAAGGTGGCGTAAGGACACAGTAACAAAGCTTACACAGAACACAACTGCTTACTCCGAACTCGGCACAAGTTACAAGCTTCGAAGCTTGTAGTTTCAGAGGGGTCTCCACAGGAGATCTAGGAGTTTGTAGCGCGTTGCTACAAATTGTGAATCGAGATGGGGATTCGTCCCAGCTTCGCTCAGGGAACTATGGCTATTATTAGCGAAGCACTCAAAGATGTGACTCTTCCTTGAACCTGTGGAAAGGTGGTACGCTAGATTGCTTTGGGGTGGCGTTCTCTGCCGAACACGTGCTCAAGCGCGAGCTGCAGGTGCAGAATTCTGCACACGCTTGTTGACAGTGAGTCGCTACAAGTCTAAAGTGTGTTTCATAAACAGTTTACTCTAAGTTGATACCATTCGCCACAAGATAGATTATAGAAATAAACTTCAAAACGAATGATAGGAGGAATTAGTTCATTAGAAAATTAAATAGGCAAACGAAATAAGTACTACTGAAAATGTGCGAATGTATAGTCCAGAAGCTTAGTCAAGAACTTAATTGTTGTTTTCATGGATTCTCCTAAGCGCACCCCATTCAGTGCAAATTATATGAACTCTACAGCGATAATACTCGTATGACGAATGATAAAAAGTCTTAATGCGAGTTGAACTACCTTGAATTACGCTGAAATTAGCGCTAATTCGTGGACAAGAGATACTTGTCCATGTTCTGTAAAGCGCGAACAATGTAATAAATTTTGTTTGCGAAAACAAGACCCTTTTGGAAATAATGTAAGAGTCATAATTCAACGTGCAGAAATTCATTAAAAGCAACTTTCGCCGCTACGTTCGTCGTTTAATTTTTGCTATGAACACACTCGAAGTTAAATGGACTTCTATGTAACGTACGTTGGTATGGGAGTTTGAGCAGACTAGAATTTTCAGCGTACAGCGTTCCTGCTATCAAATATTTACAATTAGATTATGGTATCAGATATTATCGTCCGCACTCATTTTATTAAAATGGTTAGTACGTTATACGGTGAAATATTTTGATGGGAAATATTCGGATATTGCTCTATATGTTCCGTAATATGATATTCCGGTATTGGGTTAAATTCAGACTAATTCAATTATTTTCAGAATCGAAACGAGTCATCCATTAGAAATGGGTCGAAAAATTTAATATCTCACGAATATTACGAATGGTAGTGGCCATTTCAATACCAACTTTATTTCTATGTTTGTGACTTCTCCAAATTAGTTCATTCAGTCCTCAGAGTATACATACTAAAAATCCAACCTCACTGTGATCGTCAGAATTCCTGTTACGGGCCCCATAATGAAATTCCTCCATAGTTGTCATTTGAGATGAACTACTCCAAATTGAGTTCATAAAACGCTCCACAGTGAACCTAAGCTGCCTTATGGTGTGACTCATGTCAAAACTCCTGCAACGAGCCCCACACAACTTCCTTTGGAATATCTTATTAATGTCAACAGTGTGAATAAACCACCATTCTGACTATAAATACAGGCAAAACAAATTGTCACGTCGATCATCATGACAATTTATGATTTCTGGGAAAAATGTTTCTCAAGAAGACGCTACATCGAGAACTATACTCAGAGTCTGCAAATGACGGTATTGGAAGCTGTATGTCAAGGCATTGCGTGTGGGTTATTAACTGATACTCGAGAAGTCTTAAATCATCGTTTCTAAGATCCGAACTAACTGCTATAAATTTACGAGGAAAAAAATTCTAAATAATAGAGAAAATCTGGTATGAAATACTGAATGAGGTTGTGTTCTAGCCATAACTCATTCCCAAACCTTGCTCGTGACGTGAACTCGACAAAGAATTCATTTCCTGAGTTGGGCGTTCAAGTTCTGTATTTTTAATATAATGTTTTCGAATCTTTCAAGGTCGAAGCTTCAGGACATGTCAATGAAGGTGCATACCGTAAACCTACTATATGAACGAGTGGGGATGGTTTTAGTTCGCTCTTAAGAGTTTTAGAGCAATGTACAATTATTTGGGCAATTTTCTCATGTCAATGACATTCATAACAGTAGATAAAGGATTCGATGCAATACAGAACTACATTGATAACAGAGTATCTCCTTGAAATATTCCCCGTGATATGTTCATGTCATCAATAAGGAAATTTATATTTTTTTTCCTCAGGTAAAATGTTGCAATCTTAATTTTTGACAAACTCTATACTATCAGAAGCCAGTCGTGGTGGCCCTCTGATAATCGATGTAACATTTAGTTAAATGCCTCCTTCTCGCCTGGACTTACTTAGAAACTAAAACGTCTACAATAAGTTGATGTTTGCATCTTGCAGATTCTCGTGAGCAGCCTTTCTGTTCTTCCTGCAGAATAGTGTTGACTATATGGTATTGCGAAGCAAAGAAAACATCTTGTACACCACTGATAAGCTGGTTATTGGTCTTTGGTTATCTCGTTTGCTGTGGTCTCTTTGTTTGCGCCGCATGTCTGTTTTGGCTAGAGTGAGGGAAGTTAGGAAATTCAAAGGGTCTTCCAGTATGTCCAGAAACATTTGGCCAGACTTGGAAAGAGGCTAGAAACTTTTCAAACCAGATGTTCTAAGGTCGGTTAGGTCTTGGCGATTTTCAGTTAAAAGTTGCTTAGAGATTTTGCAGAAAATGTCTCTGCTGATGTCAGCATGCAGAATGGTCTCCAAAAATTCAGCTTGTGATGTTCTCGCTTTGATAGCTTTGAGCGAAAACATTGGAATTTGGAATGGCATCAGATCGTCTTCTCTCCTTGGGTACACATGATGGCCGAAGAAGAGTTAGACGACGTCAGGGAGAAAGACCTGAACCTCAGTTTGATGTTGAGCGTCATGTACACCGCACAGTAGGCGTTATGGTATGGGGTGCTATTGCACAGGCAAGTAGGTCACCTTTATTCTCCTTGGGTACACATGATGGCCGAAGAAGAGTTAGACGACGTCAGGGAGAAAGACCTGAACCTCAGTTTGATGTTGAGCGTCATGTACACCGCACAGTAGGCGTTATGGTATGGGGTGCTATTGCACAGGCAAGTAGGTCACCTTTATTCGAGGTAACATGCTGCGTTACCTTCAAGAAATAGTGGAGCCATATGTTCTCCCTTATCTCAACCGACTCGAGAATCCAATATTCCAGCAAAATAATGCTTCCAGCAAGATAATGCTCGAGCTCATGTTGCTAGAGTTAATTTAAACTTTTTTGAAGCGACCCATGTGAATCTTTTGCCTTGGCCGCCCAGATCTCCTCATCTTTCGCCCATAGAGCATATTTGGACACATGAGTGGAATGCTTAGAAATTTACCTCAGCCCCCACGGACTTTGGCGGCTCTGAGATATGAACTACAGGTAGCTTTGGAAAGTATTCCTCAAGATAAGATAGACCATCTTATTGCATCGATGCCAAGACGTGTTGTGAAGCGTATTGTAACATTCCAGGTTTGTTAATCCTAGAACATTATGAAAAAGGGAGAGAAACAGTGAATTCTGCCCTGCTCTAAAGAGCTGGTTAAAGGTAGAATTACGTTAAAGGGGGGTTTATACTTATATTTTTGGCTTGTGATGTGATCGTCTAGATTGGTAGAACTCTATGTTATGTCGTAGTAATTCAGATTCGTAATAACTCAGATTAGTGGAATATAGGATGGGAAATAATGAGGTAAAATAGATAAATAATACACAAATTGGACATAAAGATGGAACAAGAGCCTTTATTCGTCCAGCACCATAGTTCGAAGAACCACAGCTATATGAAGGAAAAACGAACGAGAATCAATTGAAATTCAAAGCAAAAAACCTTCTAGCATTACAGATGATATGTTTACAATCCATAGAACAAATATTAATAAGACAAGCAATGGTGATATGTACAATATGGAGCTTCCTATACTCCGGTAAGGTTATTACTGACACAAATGTGATAAAAAGCAGAATCCAATACATCCAAAGTTATCCAAAGGTTATAGGCATGTAGAGTGTGTCACATTATTGTTGCGCAGCGCTTTTACAGCTCCATGTGTAAGAATCCTTCCTTTCAAGTATGTGTGTGTGTGATTCTATTCGCGTTGGTTTGGAAGTGGACAATAAACTCTTTAGATTTCCTGTTGACTGATGAACGGTGGACCCGGGGCGAAGCAATCCGGCCTAGGATACTTGCCCGGCTCATCAAGGCCAATGACCAAGGCTTGTTTTGCTGAGGATGTTCGTCTATAGAACTCTCAGAGGGAAGTCTCCTCCACGATGCTAGGGAGGATGTTTTCCTTAGGCACAGGCGATGTAAACAGTTTACCTTAGACCTCCAAACCATGTTTCTCCTATACGTGAAATATACTAAAAGCAACAACTCCAATGCGTATACCATAGTGTCGAGTGAATAGTTAAATGTGCAGTAGTCCTTATCGGATGTATAAGAATATTCCATGGGGATTAATGGCAGTAGAACGAAGTTCCACAATATTCAATAGAAATACAACAATCAGATAGAATAAGCTTACATGAGATTAAGTCCTGTGAAATGAAACAGAGTTATTTAAATGGGGACAGTGTACATACCAGATAACAAAGAAGCGTCTTTAAAATATACTAAAATGGCGGATTCCTAGAAGAGGAACTCCTTTTCAACGGAACACTATTGTGAACCAGAATGAAAGTGAAAACAGACAGCAGCCGAGTAAAAGTGATGTAAAAGAGGGCCCTTCCATTCGTTGTCGTTTCGGAGGTTAGTTTTTTCTTCCACAGAATCGTATTTCTTCGATGGTCACAGAAGAACGAGTTTACTTCTTGGTGGATCTTCGTTATGATTAAAATCTCCTATTTATAAAGATGCGAATTGCCTAAAGTATTGCTTGAAGTCGTACTAATATTCATCATTCATAGAATCATAAAATAATATCAAATAAGTTCATTCAACGTAGTTCCACGTTTCGACAATAGACGTTGCAAAGTTGGAAGCCATGAAGTAGTCTGGCAACGGTGCATTTTATTTTATCGCAGGGTAGGAAATTCGGATATATTACAGTATAGATAACCATGGTGGACAAACACATTATTAACGAATTCATTAAACAAAATTGTAATCCTTCGTTTTTTCTCTATATCATTTACTCCTTGCTATTCTATCTATGTTTTACCGCAAAAAATTCGAAATTTAAACAGCTCCGTCTCGGTGTTGCAGTTTATTTGTCAGTTAGTTTAAAATATAGATATAAAACCGATATCGAGAGTCTAGACTAGCTAAGTGGATCAAATACGTCCTCACCACACAAAATGAATTTGCTGCGTCATCCGCTTTTCCGAATCGACACTGACGAAAAGAGGTTTCAATTAAACCCACGCAAAAGCTGCCCACCTACCCGGAAAACCGGAACTATGCAACTCCGCCTGCTCCGCATATTTTTCCTTCCGGGAAAATTTGTGGCGTCCAGTTTTATCATACCCTGATGACGTCGTGGTTGCGAGAATATCTGACCATGACCCTGGTATTCTGTCTCGTTTGATCGACAGGCACTTTATTTAAGCGACGGTTAATTCTGGCCCTTTTTGAAGGGAGATTGAATGACGTCAAATCATATGCATTGAAGGACTGGTAGATACGTCAATCACTCTTTCCGGATTATTGGTTATTGTTAGAGTGGGATGGAAAACATGATGTTCACGTAGAAATTTCGCGAAACAGGGTGTTGTCACGTCGCAAATTTTCTTCCAAATTTTCATTCCAATCCGTTTGATTGAACAAGTATAATTTCATCCCCTATCGAACCAGAAAGTGATATCAAATCGATATCAGAACTTTTCCACATCAGGAGATTCACAATCTTACTGATCACCCACCCATTTCCTTTATGAAGTGTTGTTTCTCATTACCACAATCACCAAGTGAATTCATCTTCTTCTATCTCACCTCATTTCCATATACACTTAAAACTCCCTGAAAACTTTCGAAGTCCCCATTATCTATTCAATTTGTCTTTCATTTTCTGCTTCTCAACCCTCTTTTCAGGACGCGAAGAGGTCATACAGACAAAACCAAAAGGCATTTCCCTTAGATCCCCATCGTATATATTCTAATTCCAGCAAAAGATATAGCCAATCCTCTAGGAGAAATGAAATCGTAAAACCGAAAACAAAGGCTCATTGTTCTGATGGAACAGAGGGAGGTGGAGGGTGATTATGTATGTACATCCCAGCATTTGTCAGCGATTTTGTTCCTTCGAAGGTTCTCGTGATGAATATGTCAAGTTGTATTGGGTAGAACGTTCGAAGAAGACAACGATCATTTTTCTGCTCCCTAGTTCCCACGAAGACAATTACTGGGAATTGCGTTTCGTCGTTACTGAGAACTCATATTTTATAAGTCTTCAGACTCTGGCATTTCTGTTATAATCTCCAACAACTAGAACGCATTGATTTATTTCATATAGTTTGTTTGTGTGTCACTTTTCTTGCTAATCTTCGTTTTTGTTCTACTCTCTGCGTTTTTGCTTGGTGTATATTTATTGTTTTCATTGTCTAAATATCCCCTATTTCTCAGTGAATTTTTTTTCCCAATAAATACTGCTATTATCATTATTATCCAGCATATTCAATGAAAAACTTTCGAGTGTCATTTGAAATCCTTTTTTTTTTCTGCAAAAAGTTGATTCAAAGCTTGGTTTGAAATGAAATATATATCTTCAACTCGAAGTTTATTGAACATTAGAGAAAAATGATCACTATAACATTAACAAAAATGTACAATAATAACTTTAAATTAAAATATCATTTTTTAATAAAAAAATTACACTTGAAATTTAATGCAAATTCAATAATTCTCAAGCGATTTTTATCAAGAATTTCAGTTAGATCTCAACCAGTCAATCATTTCTTCGCGTGTCCAGTCTGAGAATTGATTCACTTCCTGTGTGAAGGTGACTTTGCCCTGTCTGTAAAGTTCATTGTGTTCATCAATCTTCCTCACATTTTCCCTGAAGATTTCGAAACGTTTCTCGGCCTCGGCAGCGGATTTGTAGGATTTGTTGTATTTTTTCTGAAAAAGAGTGAAGAATATACAATTGATGTCACAATTATAAAATTTCATCCGGACATTCAAATACTCGAATAACGTATGATTCAATGACAGTCCAGTTTATTACCTGAAATTCTTGCCATCTGCGAAGCAAGCTTTCTTCATCGCTTTCATCAGCAGCAACAATTTCTTCCTCTGGGATCAATCCACGGTTTTCGTATTTCTGGAATTCTTCCTCAGTCCAGTCGGAGAATTGGTTGATTCCTTCCTTGTCACTCACCAAACCTTGTTCGTAAAGGTCGTTGTGTTCTTCCATTTTGATCACATTCTTTCTGAAGATTTCGAAGCGTTTCTTGGCCTCAACTGTGGACCTGTAGGTTTTCTTGTAAGTTTTCTGTAAAAGATTAAAATTAGTATTTACATATTTCTCAGTGAATCTTCCTTCGTGAGCTTCATTAATCAAGATTCATTTACCTGGAATTCACTCCATTTGCGTTGGATTTCTTCGTCTTCAGAACCAACAATTTCTTCTTCTGGGATCAGTCCACGATTCTCGTATTTCTCGAATTCTTCCTCAGTCCAGTCAGAGAATTGGTTGATTCCTTCCTTGTCGCTGACCAAACCTTGTTCGTAGAGGTCATTGTGTTCTTCCATTTTGATCACGTTCTTTCTGAAGATTTCGAAGCGTTTTTTGGCCTCAACTGTGGACCTGTAGTTTTTCTTGTAAGTTTTCTGTGAAAGATTAAAATTAGTATTCACATATTTCTCAGTGAATCTCTCGTCGTGAGCTTCATTAATCAAGATTCATTTACCTGGAATTCACTCCATTTGCGTTGGATTTCTTCGTCTTCAGAACCAACAATTTCTTCTTCTGGGATCAGTCCACGATTCTCGTATTTCTCGAATTCTTCCTCAGTCCAGTCAGAGAATTGGTTGATTCCTTCCTTGTCGCTTACCAAACCTTGTTCGTAAAGGTCGTTGTGTTCTTCCATTCTGATCACATTTTTTCTGAAGATTTCGAAGCGTTTTTTGGTCTCAACTGTGGACCTGTAGTTTTTCTTGTAAGTTTTCTGTAAAAGATTAAAATTAGTATTCACATATTTCTCAGTGAATCTTTCTTCGTGAGCTTCATTAATCAAGATTCATTTACCTGGAATTCACTCCATTTGCGTTGGATTTCCTCATCTTCAGAACCGACAATTTCTTCTTCTGGGATCAATCCACGATTCTCGTATTTCTCGAATTCTTCCTCAGTCCAGTCGGAGAATTGGTTGATTCTTTCCTTGTCGCTGACCAAACCTTGTTCATAGAGGTCGTTGTGTTCTTCTATTTTGATGACGTTCTTTCTGAATATTTCAAAACGTTTCTTGGCTTCAACTGTGGACCTGTAGGTTTTCTTGTAAGTTTTCTGGAAGAGAATATCCATAGTACTTCCATTCTTCTCAGTGAAGCTTCGTATCCCTCTTCAATCAAGATTTATTTACCTGGAATTCACTCCATTTGCGTTGGATTTCCTCATCTTCAGAACCGACAATTTCTTCTTCTGGGATCAATCCACGATTCTCGTATTTCTGGAATTCTTCCTCAGTCCAGTCAGAGAATTGATTGATTCCTTCTTTGTCGCTCACCAAACCTTGTTCGTAGAGTTTGTTATGTTCTTCAATTCTGATTACGTTTTTTCTGAAGATTTCAAAACGTTTCTTGGCTTCAACTGTGGATCTGTAGTTTCTGTTGTAGGTTTGCTGGAATATCGAAAATAAGTTGACTTGTTCCTTCTGAGCAATTGGCAAGTATTTGTGGTTGATTTTTTTCATTACCTGGAATTCGTTCCACATACGTTCAATCTTTTCATCTTCGACAGCAGGGGCACTAAGGCGCAGACTTCCATGAAGCAAGCCATGGTTCATATAGTTTTGAACTTCCTCATTGGTCCAATCTGCGAATTTATTGACACCCTCTTTCCAAGAAACTTTGCCTTCATCGTAAAGTTCGTTATGGGCTTCGATTTCTTCTAGATGATTCTTGAAGATGGAGAATCGTTTTTGAACTTCAACTGGGGATCTGTATGACTTCTGGTATTTTACCTGGAAGAATTCTATTGCAGAAAATGGATCTTTCATACGCCATTACTATGATAAATGTGTTGAATAATGAAATAAATGAACAAAATTTTACTAGGATGACAAAAGTCAATGTGCGTTTGTGAAATAATGCTTACCTGGAATTCGAGCCATTGACGACGAACCTCGTCATCAGAAATGGCTTGCACGCACAAAACAATGGCACAGAAAATTATTGTGGCAGACTTCATTCTGCTTATTGAATCTAGCAAGATGCGATTCCAAAGAGGACGACTTTTAGAAAAATCTCAGTTTTATACTTTAATCCAGGGTGTTATCGGTCACTCAAGTAGACTTATCGAGTGTTTTTGATTTCATCTTCAATGTGGAGCATTTTGTTTTGATTTTCGCGGTTCTCCAAATTCGGCAATATTGGGAGGATAAATGAAAAATGTATCATTTCTGTCTTGGAAGGTCAAGGCTAACGCATAAAAGTAGTCGGTTGCTATAAGCTGAAATGGATTTTTCCAGCACTTGTACCTATAAACATACTCGAGGAATATCATGAGTGTTTATAATTATTCATTTTGTCATTTTTTTAAATTTCGAATATCATTTCATATTCTAAAAATTTCTTTTTATGTTCGTATTAAGGTGTCTAATGTAATTTTTGAATAATTTTTTGTTGATTGTGGTGAGACAATTCATGTTTCATCTCAATTTGTTTTGATGCACAACTCAAATATGGTTTAGAACTACTGAAAAAAATATCAGAAAACCTTTAAAGTTCGCGATTTCTGCTCTTGGTTTCGGAATTGAATTTCATTTTTCTAATTTACTCCAAATTCTGAAAATACACTCTGAAAAACTTTTCTCACATATCCATAGGAAAAAAAGAGAATGGAAAGATAATAATAGGATTGAATTGAATCCTGTCAAAAATCCCACTTGAAATAATATTTTTTGAGCTTGGAGACTTGATATTTTCTGGGTAGGTTCGGATCTCGAAAACTGACATATTTAAGCTACGTACATGGACTAGTGCTTTCACAACAACAGTCAATTTTTTTTCGGTGGATTCTTGTTTGCGAATCTGCCTGTGACATGGATCAACCTGCTAGATAACCTCTCGACTTCAATTTATTGTTTTTTTTTTCAACCAACTGGTGGTCCTACGAAGGCTAAAACTGTGATACAGAACTGGTTGAATTAAACACAGAATAAAAAATTCTACTTTAATTTCGGAGGATTTTTTTTGTGGTTAGTTTGTAGTACCATTCCGACAATTCGAGTGGAAAAGTCTGGTAGATTCAATTTAAAATGTCCACCACAATCAACAAAATATTCCCAAGAAATTGCCTTGATAACCCTATATAGGTATCGCTTATGCATTTTAAGGAAAAAATATTCTCGATCTCATCTACAATACATATAAGTCTGTCCAGTTTAGGGTGAAACACCCTGCATATATTTATTTTCAGTGATTCCAAAATACCCTACAGAGTCGTGTTACTTGTAACAAATCTTGAAAGTTATCGATTTGCAGTTACCTTTCAATTTTTTTAACACGAAACAAGAAAATTTGCCTAGAATAATAAGTTGGAAATGGGGAATAAAACCAGAATATGTCGTTGAATTTGTGTATTTTTCTGGAAAACAGAGTAGAAAGTGTAAAACATTGAGCAGCAATTAAACTATTTATTCCAAAGGGGTTAGAAGTTTTCAATTGTTGTCACAATGAATTATGAGTTTCCAATCAAAACCTTAGAGTTACATATTTCCATAATTGGGTTCAATGGAACAAATACCCTCCACATAAAAAATCTGCATTTCATCTCTTATGACCACATTTTCATTTCGATGAAGACGCAAGTTGATAAAAGAGGAAAATAATGTAGTACTTATAATGAAATAATAAAAATTTATCTGCAAAAATATATATGCTTAAGAACAACAATTTTCGACCACCTATCGCTGTTTGAGCCTGATTTATACATCGAAAAGTTTGGTTTACATATGACTTGACAAAATAACGAAATATAGCTCTGTATCCTTCGATGGTTGTCCCTTGAACCAAACCCCATAACTGTGCGAATTTCAGGTTCAAGATATTCGAGTTAACGGCAACCAACCGTCTAAGGTTCATTAGGAAAGCTGTTCCTGGCCCAGGTCAAGATTCTAGTTCGTTGAATCGGGTTATTAAGTCTACCTTTCATCTGTCCATAATCCCAAGAAACAAGGAGATTTGAAAATATTCAAAATTTAGTCATTGCCCCTCTACATTGGTTAAGCTATCCACGAAACGTAAAAATACTGTCCTTCCTTTCGTGGTCAATCAACCCTTTATTTATAGGTTCAATAGGGACTTTTTCACGTTATAGCATCAGCAAGACTATATCACAAGTTCCAGCCAGAAACCATTAATGAAATCCTTAATCCTCCATTTAATTTCAACTGTTATTTATTTATCGCCTATTTGTCAGTGAATGTTCATGCTTCGAACATTTCAATTCATTTTAAGACACAAAGCTACCACAGGAGTAATGGTTCGTGGTTTGAAATCAGTTCTTTTTTCAAAATGATTATTGTTGAATCGAAGGTTGACTTAAAGTGAAATATAATATCTTGAACTCAAAGTTTATTGGACATAGAGAAAAATGATCAGTTAAACATTTACAAAAATGTACAATAATAACTCTAAATTAAAATATCACTTTTTAATATGAAGTTAACACTTGAAATTGTTGAATGCTAATTCAATTATTTTCAAGCGATTTTTGTCGAGAATTTCAGTTAGATCTCAACCAGTCAATCATTTCTTCGCGTGTCCAGTCTGAGAATTGATTCACTTCCTGTGTGAAGGTGACTTTGCCCTGTCTGTAAAGTTCATTGTGTTCATCGATCTTCCTCACATTTTCCCTGAAGATTTCGAAACGTTTCTCGGCCTCGGCAGCGGATTTGTAGGATTTGTTGTATTTTTTCTGGAAAAGAAGTGAAGAATATACAATCAATATCACAAATATATAACAACATCCATGCACTCTAATACTCGTATGACGAATGATTAAAGCCCGCAACGGACGGCGAGCGATATATTATATCTCATATATTACACCAATATCGCTCCTTATGAAAATGCACCAAGCCCCGCGGACGACGCTATAATATATATTCCGATATTACGATATTTTTCCATACTAAAATGACATATGTCAATGCAAAGCTATAATATATATTATATTATCGCTCGCCGTCCGTTGCGAGCTTTAATGACAGTCCAGTTGATTACCTGAAATTCTTGCCATCTGCGAAGCAAGCTTTCTTCATCGCTGGCATCAGCAGCAACAATTTCTTCCTCTGGGATCAATCCACGGTTTTCGTATTTCTGGAATTCTTCCTCAGTCCAGTCGGAAAATTGGTTGATTCCTTCTTTGTCGCTGACCAAACCTTGTTTATAGAGGTCGTTGTGTTCTTCCATTTTGATCACATTCTTCCTGAAGATTTCGAAGCGTTTCTTGGCCTCAACTGTGGACCTGTAGTTCTTCTTGTAAGTTTTCTGGAAGAGATTATAATTAGTATCTTCATGTTTCTATGTAAATCTTTCTTTGTAAGCCTCATTAATCAAGATCCATTTACCTGGAATTCACTCCATTTGCGTTGGATTTCTGCATCTTCAGAACCAACAATTTCTTCTTCTGGGATCAATCCACGGTTTTCGTATTTCTCAAATTCTTCCTCAGTCCAGTCAGAGAATTGGTTGATTCCTTCCTTGTCGCTCACCAAACCTTGTTCGTAGAGGTCATTGTGTTCTTCCATTTTGATTACGTTCTTTCTGAAGATTTCGAAGCGTTTCTTGGCCTCAACTGTGGACCTGTAGTTTTTCTTGTAAGTTTTCTGGAAGAGATTATAATTAGTATCTTCATGTTTCTATGTAAATCTTTCTTTGTAAGCCTCATTAATCAAGATCCATTTACCTGGAATTCACTCCATTTGCGTTGGATTTCTTCATCTTCAGAACCGACAATTTCTTCTTCTGGGATCAGTCCACGATTCTCGTATTTCTCGAATTCTTCCTCAGTCCAGTCGGAGAATTGGTTGATTCCTTCTTTGTCGCTTACCAAACCTTGTTCGTAGAGGTCATTGTGTTCTTCCATTTTGATTACGTTTTTTCTGAAGATTTCGAAGCGTTTCTTGGCCTCAACTGTGGACCTGTAGTTTTTCTTGTAAGTTTTCTGGAAGAGATTATAATTAGTATCTTCATGTTTCTATGTAAATCTTTCTTTGTAAGCCTCATTAATCAAGATCCATTTACCTGGAATTCACTCCATTTGCGTTGGATTTCTGCATCTTCAGAACCAACAATTTCTTCTTCTGGGATCAATCCACGGTTTTCGTATTTCTCAAATTCTTCCTCAGTCCAGTCAGAGAATTGGTTGATTCCTTCCTTGTCGCTCACCAAACCTTGTTCGTAGAGGTCATTGTGTTCTTCCATTTTGATTAGGTTCTTTCTGAAGATTTCGAAGCGTTTCTTGGCCTCAACTGTGGACCTGTAGTTTTTCTTGTAAGTTTTCTGGAAGAGATTATAATTAGTATCTTCATGTTTCTATGTAAATCTTTCTTTGTAAGCCTCATTAATCAAGATCCATTTACCTGGAATTCACTCCATTTGCGTTGGATTTCTTCATCTTCAGAACCGACAATTTCTTCTTCTGGGATCAGTCCACGATTCTCGTATTTCTCGAATTCTTCCTCAGTCCAGTCGGAGAATTGGTTGATTCCTTCTTTGTCGCTTACCAAACCTTGTTCGTAGAGGTCATTGTGTTCTTCCATTTTGATTACGTTTTTTCTGAAGATTTCGAAGCGTTTCTTGGCCTCAACTGTGGACCTGTAGTTTTTCTTGTAAGTTTTCTGGAAGAGATTATAATTAGTATCTTCATGTTTCTATGTAAATCTTTCTTTGTAAGCCTCATTAATCAAGATCCATTTACCTGGAATTCACTCCATTTGCGTTGGATTTCTGCATCTTCAGAACCAACAATTTCTTCTTCTGGGATCAATCCACGGTTTTCGTATTTCTCAAATTCTTCCTCAGTCCAGTCAGAGAATTGGTTGATTCCTTCCTTGTCGCTCACCAAACCTTGTTCGTAGAGGTCATTGTGTTCTTCCATTTTGATTACGTTCTTTCTGAAGATTTCGAAGCGTTTCTTGGCCTCAACTGTGGACCTGTAGTTTTTCTTGTAAGTTTTCTGGAAGAGATTATAATTAGTATCTTCATGTTTCTATGTAAATCTTTCTTTGTAAGCCTCATTAATCAAGATCCATTTACCTGGAATTCACTCCATTTGCGTTGGATTTCTTCATCTTCAGAACCAACAATTTCTTCTTCTGGGATCAATCCACGGTTTTCGTATTTCTCAAATTCTTCCTCAGTCCAGTCAGAGAATTGGTTGATTCCTTCCTTGTCGCTGACCAAACCTTGTTCGTAAAGGTCGTTGAGTTCTTCCATTTTGATTACGTTTTTTCTGAAGATTTCGAAGCGTTTCTTGGCCTCAACTGTGGACCTGTAGTTTTTCTTGTAAGTTTTCTGGAAGAGATTATAATTAGTATCTTCATGTTCCTATGTGAATCTTTCTTTGAAAGCCTCATTAATCAAGATCCATTTACCTGGAATTCACTCCATTTTTGTTGGATTTCTTCATCTTCAGAACCAACAATTTCTTCTTCTGGAATCAATCCACGGTTTTCGTATTTCTCGAATTCTTCCTCAGTCCAGTCAGAGAATTGGTTGATTCCTTCCTTGTCGCTGACCAAACCTTGTTCGTAAAGGTCGTTGTGTTCTTCCATTTTGATCACGTTCTTTCTGAAGATTTCGAAGCGTTTCTTGGCCTCAACTGTGGACCTGTAGTTTTTCTTGTAAGTTTTCTGGAAAAGAGTATAATTAGTATCTCTATTCTGGTTAGTGAATCTTCGTGAGCCTCATTTATCAAGATTATTTACCTGGAATTCACTCCATTTGCGTTGGATTTCTTCATCTTCAGAACCGACAATTTCTTCTTCTGGGATCAATCCATGATTTTCGTATTTCTGGAATTCTTCCTCAGTCCAGTCGGAGAATTGGTTGATTCCTTCTTTGTCGCTCACCAAACCTTGTTCGTAGAGTTTGTTATGTTCTTCAATTTTGATTACGTTCTTTCTGAAGATTTCAAAACGTTTTTTGGCTTCAACTGTGGACCTGTAGTTTTTGCTGTAGGTTTGCTGGAATATTGAAAATGAGTTGACTTGTTCCCCCTGAGCAATTGGAAGGTATTTGCAGTAAACTTTTTCAATTACCTGGAACTCGTTCCACATACGTTCAATCTTCTCATCTTCGACAGCAGCAGCACCAAGGCCTCCATGTAGCAAACCGTGGTTCATATAGCTTTGAACTTCCTCATTAGTCCAGTCTGCAAATTTATTGACACCCTCTTTCCAAGAAACTTTGCCTTCATCGTAAAGTTTGTTATGGGCTTCTATTTCTTCTAGATGATTCTTGAAGATGGAGAATCGTTTTTGAACTTCAACTGGGGATCTGTATGACTTCTGGTATTTCACCTGGAAGAATTATATTGCAGAAAATGGATCTCTTAAGCTAAGCGTCCACATGTCCGCACCGTACGCATCGGACGGATCGGATTTACGGATCTCCATTGTAGAAATGCCGATGCTCCGATGCGTCCGGTGCGGGTCTGTGGACGGGCTTGCACGAGTTTCTATACAAAGAATACCGAAATCTGTTTGATCCGATCCGTCCGATGCGTCCGGTGCGGACATGTGGACGCTTAGCTTTATACGCCATTACTATGATAAATGTGTTTCTCTATTTCAGTATCGTAATGTGTTCATTACAGTTCTAAAAACAGTGCTGTAATGAATTCATTACAGCATCGTTTTCAGTAACATTTTTCGTTTTGTGGTTGTCAGCAATGACTTCCGATCCTTTTAAATTTCAGCAGACGTCAATTTAGAAATGTCAATTTTCGTACTTAATAACATTCACACCAACTGCCAAGATACAACATGAAAGTCACTAGGACCTATAATTTGAATTTTTTCATTGAATTTCACAAAATTTGAGTGAAATAGAGAAAATATCGTCTAAAACTCGTTGCAGAATGCAATTCCAATACTCATGCGTTCGAAAACTCGCTCCTTCGTCGCTCGTTTTTGAATTTCGCATTCGTATTGGAATAGGAGCCCATTCTGCAACTAGTTTTAGAATATACTATTAATAATGGAATAAATGAACAAAATTTTACTAGGATGAGAAGAGTCAATGTGAGTTTGTGAAATAATGCTTACCTGGAATTCAAGCCATTGACGACGAACTTCGTCATCAGAAATGGCTTGCACGCACAAAACAATGGCACAGAAAATTATAGCTGCAGACTTCATTCTGCTTATTGAATCTAGCAAGATGCGATTCCAAAGAGGACGACTTTTAGGAAAATCTCAGTTTTATACTTTAATCCAGGGTGTTATCGATCAATCTAGTAGACTTATCGAGTGTTTTTGATTTTATCTTTGATGTGGAGCGTTTTGTTTTGATTTATTTGATTTTCCAAATTCGGCAATATTGGGCGAATAAATGGCAAAAGTATTTCGGTCTCGAAAGTTCAAGGCTAACGCATTAAAGTAATCGGTTGCTATAAGCTGAAGTGGATTTTTCCAGCACTTGTACCTATAAACATACTCGAGGAATATCATCAGTGTTTATAATTATTCATTTTGTCATTTTTTTTAATTTCGAATATCATTTAATATTCTGAAAATCTGCTATGAAGCCCGCAACGGACGGCGAGCGATAATATAATATATATTATAGCTTTGCATCGACATATGTCATTTTAGTATGGAAAAATATCGTAATATCGGAATATATATTATAGCGTCGTCCGCGGGGCTTGGTGCATTTTCATAAGGAGCGATATTGGTGTAATATATGAGATATAATATATATTATATTATCGCTCGCCGTCCGTTGCGGGCTTTATGGTTGTATTTGGGTGTCTAAGGTTATTTTGGAATAATATTTTGTCGAATGTGATGAAACAATGTCCTGCATTTTCTGAATTTTGTTTGCTGTACAACTCAAATATGGTTTAGAGCTCTGAAAAAAAATATCGGAAAACCTTCAAAGTTCGCGATTTCTGTTTTTGGTTTCGAAATTGGATTTCATTTTTCCAATGTACTCCAAATTCTAAGAATATACTTTGAATAATTCACAAGAATCAACAACTTTTTCACATATCCAAAGCAAAAAAAGTAGAATGGAAAGATAACAATAGGTTTTTATTGAATCCTGCCAGCTATCATTCTGTATTTGAATGGAGAATGAAGTATTCAAGCTACATATGGACGAGAGCTCGGACAACAGCAGTCATTTTTTTTTTCATTGGATTCTTGTATGCGAATCTTCCTATAAGATGGATCAACTAAGAAGATGGATGAAGGAGCCTTTATAGCCTCTCGACTTTAGTGCTTTATGTGACCCATTTTTTTTTAAACAACTGGTCGTCTTACGAATGCCAAAACTGTGATACAGGGCTGTTTGAAATCTACTCTAATTCATTTGAATTTTTTTTGTTATTACATTTAAATACCTTTCCGGCATTTCGAGTGGGAAGATTTGGAAGGATTCAATTCAAAAAATCTCTAACACAATAAACAAAATATTCCCAAGAAATTGGCTTGACAACCATGTATCTCTCTCATGCTGTTCAAGGCAAAAATGTTTTTGTCGATCTCATCTCCATGACATATAAATCTGTCCAGTTCATTGTGAAACAACCTCTATATATTTGTTTTCACTGATTTCAAAACATCCTACAGGGGTGTGTTGATTGGAAAAATCTTGAAAATCATCGATTTGCAGTTACTTTTCAACTTTTTAACTGTGAGCAAGAAAACTAAGAATAATAAGTAGGAAATGAGAAATAAAATCAGAAAAGTTCGTTCAGTGTTTGTATTTGATTGAAAAACGGGTAGAAAGTGTATAAAATTGAGCAGCAAAAAAACTAGTTACAAAATAAAATCTCAGAGTTATGTTGCATAATTGTGTTCTATGGAACAAAAAGAATCCACATAAAAACCATGGGTATTTCATCTCTCGTGACCACATTGTCACTTGTTATCTTGGTTAGAGGCTCAAGTGGATAAAAGAGGAAAATAATTTATTCATTAGTTCTCTCGATAACACACAATTATAAATTGTACTTATATGGAAGAGGAAATAACAAAAACCAAAAAAAAATATCATTAAAAAGTGATAATAATAAAGACAAGTATAATGAACCTAACACTAATGCATAATAATAAAATAATAAACATTTATTTGCTCAAATATATTATGTTCAAAAACAACAATTTTCGACATTTTATTTTAATTCACTTTTTGAGCCTGATTTGTGTATCGAATAGTTTGGTTTACATAAGACTTGGGACCAATGAATATTACTGTCCCCAAAAAAGAAGAAAGGAATAGCTCTGTGATCTCGGAATTCTTCGATGGTTCACCCTTGAACCAAACCACTAAACAGTGCGAAAATCAGGTTCCAGCTATTCGAGTAAACAGAAACCAACAGTCAAAGATTCATTAGGGAAGCGACGCCGGTCCCAGGTCAAGATTTCATTTCGTTGAATCGAGTTATCACGTTGGCCTTTTTCCAGTCCATTATCCCGAGAGACACCGAGTATCTTGTGCTAAGATTCACAATTCGGTCATTGCCTAAATGCATTGTAAAAGTTATCCGCGAAACGTAAAGGCATTATCCTTACTTTCGAGGTCAATTAACCCTATTGATAGGATCAATAGGGACTTTTCCACGTAATATCATCTGCAAGACGATGTCACGAGTTCCAGTCAGCAACCATGGATGAAAACCTCAATCCTCCACTGATTTTAATATTCATGGTGCTAGGATTATTTTTCAGACTTGGTATAGAAAGAATCAAAAGTCGTAATTATGGTTTTTGGTTTATTTGAAAAAGAATGATCTGTATATCCTAAACAAACGTACAATAATCATAACTTACAATCATTAAATACAATTCGTTATTAAATAGATATTATTTTGAAGTAAACAGAGCGTGATCATAATTTTCCATTCACCAGAAAGTCAACTTCCCCCGGAAACCTTAATGAGATTGGAGCCAATGTACGAATTCATCGTGCGTCCAGTCAGTGAATTCGTTGATTCCCATCTCGAAGGTAGTCTTTCTCTCCCTGTAGAGAGCATTGTGTTCGTCAATCTTCCTCACGTTCTCCTTGAAAATTTCGAAGCGTTTCTTGACCTCGGTAATCGATCTGTAGGACTTGTTGTATTTTTGCTGTGGGTAGAGAAGATTAAATTTTCATTATCGCAGAGACAACACCTATTTCGGAAATACTAGAATAATGTCAGAAAAAATAATTACTTTTAAATCCAGTTGATTACCTGAAATTCTTGCCACCTGCTAAGCATGCTGTCTTCAGCAGCAGAAGATATGATTTCTTCTTCTGGGATCAATCCACGGTTTTCGTATTTCTGGAATTCTTCCTCAGTCCAGTCAGAGAATTGGTTGATTCCTTCTTTGTCGCTTACCAAACCTTGTTCGTAGAGTTTGTTATGTTCTTCCATTTTGATTACGTTCTTTCTGAAGATTTCGAAACGTTTCTTGGCCTCAACTGTGGACCTGTAGGTTTTCTTGTAAGTTTTCTGGAAACGAATATAATTAGTATGTATCTACACTCTTTTGAGGGTATCTTTCTGAGCCATATGGTTCAAGATTTATTTACCTGGAATTCACTCCATTTACGTTGGATTTCCTCATCTTCAGAACCGACAATTTCTTCTTCTGGGATCAATCCACGATTCTCGTATTTCTCGAATTCTTCCTCAGTCCAGTCAGAGAATTGGTTTATTCCTTCTTTGTCGCTTACCAAACCTTGTTCGTAGAGGTCATTGTGTTCTTCCATTTTGATTACGTTTTTTCTGAAGATTTCGAAGCGTTTCTTGGCCTCAACTGTGGACCTGTAGGTTTTCTTGTAAGTTTTCTGGAAACGAATATAATAAGTATGTATTTACATTATTCTAAGGGTATCTTCGTGAGCCACATGGATCAAGATTTATTTACCTGGAATTCACTCCATTTGCGTTGGATTTCCTCATCTTCAGAACCGACAATTTCTTCTTCTGGGATCAATCCACGATTCTCGTATTTCTCGAATTCTTCCTCAGTCCAGTCGGAGAATTGGTTGATTCCTTCTTTGTCGCTTACCAAACCTTGTTCGTAGAGTTTGTTATGTTCTTCCATTTTGATTACGTTCTTTCTGAAGATTTCGAAGCGTTTCTTGGCCTCAACTGTGGACCTGTAGGTTTTCTTGTAAGTTTTCTGAGAAATTATATAATTAGTATCTTTATGTTTCTTAGTGAATCTTTCTTCGTGAGCCTCATTATTCAAGATCCATTTACCTGGAATTCACTCCATTTGCGTTGGATTTCGTCATCTTCAGAACCCACAATTTCTTCTTCTGGGATCAATCCACGGTTTTCGTATTTCTCGAATTCTTCCTCAGTCCAGTCGGAGAATTGGTTGATTCCTTCTTTGTCGCTCACCAAACCTTGTTCGTAGAGGTCATTGTGTTCTTCCATTTTGATTACGTTTTTTCTGAAGATTTCGAAGCGTTTCTTGGCCTCAACTGTGGACCTGTAGGTTTTCTTGTAAGTTTTCTGGAATAGAATATATTTAGTTCCTCCAATCTTCTTAGTGGATCTTCGTAAGCTACATTGATTAAGATTTATTCACCTGGAATTCACTCCATTGGCGTTGGATTTCGTCATCTTCAGAACCGACAATTTCTTCTTCTGGGATCAATCCACGGTTCTCGTATTTCTGGAATTCTTCCTCAGTCCAGTCAGAGAATTGGTTGATTCCTTCTTTGTCGCTTACCAATCCTTGTTCGTAGAGGTCATTGTGTTCTTCCATTTTGATTACGTTCTTCCTGAAGATTTCAAAACGTTTCTTGGCTTCAACTGTGGACCGATAGTTTTTCTTGTAGGTTTGCTGAAATATTGCAAATAAGTTGACTTGTTCCTCCTGAGCAATCGCAAGGTATTTGTAGATTTTTTCATTTACCTGAAACTCGTTCCACATACGTTCAATCTTTTCATCTTCGGCAGCAGGGGCTCTAAGACGAAGACCTCCATGTAGCAAGCCGTGGTTCATATAGTTTTGAACTTCCTCATTTGTCCAGTCTGCAAATTTATTGACACCCTCTTTCCAAGAAACTTTGCCTTCATCGTAAAGTTTGTTATGGGCTTCTATTTCTTCTAGATGATTCTTGAAGATGGAGAATCGTTTTTGAACTTCAACTGGGGACCTGTATGACTTCTGGTATTTCACCTGGAAGAATTATACAAAATTTGATATTTCGATCATAACTCGAGCATAAGTTTTTCCTCGTATTGAACTCAACGAGAATCTTCTACTTCAAAACCAATCTCCCGTATTATTCCAAATGGAACTATCAAACTCTTATCGATTTAATGAAACTACTTCTTACCTGGAATTCTAGCCATTGACGGCGAACCTCGTCATCAGAAATGGCTTGCACGCACAAAACAATGGCACAGAAAATAATAGTGGCAGACTTCATTCTGCTTATTGAATCTAGCAAGATGCGATTCCAAAGAGGACGAGGTATACGATAATCTGGCTTTTATACTTGTCTCAAGGGGTTTATCAGTTCCATTTCCAGACTAGTTGAAAATAATTTGCATTATCTCGATAGGTGTGCTCATGTTTTGATTTTTACGCCACACCAAATAGGGTATTATGTCGTGATTGTAAGTGATCTACCGAGTGGTCTCAGCAAGTTCAAGGACAGGCATGAAAATAATCAGATATTGCGTTTGTTTTTTATGGTTATCGTTCTTGGTGTGATTTTCCTATGAGTATCAGTCTTGGTCTATGCTTATTTTGTGAATATTTGAAAGATCAAGTCGACTTGTTGCCGTTGCCTACTAGATACCCTGATCTTTCACCCATTTAACACGTCTGGGATATTATTATTTTTATATTAATATAATGGGGCCTATTGGCTATAAAAGAAACTTTCAGAATTGCGGCCAGATTGATATTTTGTTTTCAAACCCTACTGAATCCATTCCCCAGGAGATCATCCACGACCACAATGCCCATATAAATCGTACGATCTCCATAGTAATTTTCGCAATCACAACGTGATGATCAAAAGTCGGCTTTCCTAGTTGTAAAATCCTTAAGAAGGCAAAATCTGAGTTCTTGCACACAGGGTCATGTTTTGCCTCTACCGTTGCTGGTTCAACCTTTGATGCATTTTTCAAATTATCATCAACAGTAAAATTTTGATTAATTACTAAGAAACATTCATTAAAAATACTGTGATAAGGAATTCATTATTATTTTTTCTTTCTTTTTTTTTATTACTTAGTAAATCCATACTTTCACAATATATCTTTTCTGTCAGATATGAATAAACAGTATGTTAATGAACACATTGTTTTAATTATTTCCCATTCCCATTTTGCACTTTATTTCATTCCACTTATCTCAGCAACATGTTTATTATACACTGCGCCAAAAAATTAACGCACATTCTGAAAATCTCAATTTTAATGAAAGTTAACTCTCCATGTTTATTATACAATGCGCCAAAAAATTAACGCACATTCTGAAAATCTCAATTTTAATGAAAGTTAACTCTACATTGACTTTATAACTTATTTTTTATGTTCTCTCGGGAAGGTTTTGAACGAGACAAGACACATTAAATGGAAGAAAAATTCAGGATTTCACCGAATCTTATGTGAAAGAAGAGAAATGAACAATTTTCAAAATACTGAAATGCTAATAAGTGATTTAATACTTGGTATTTCCACCCCTTGCGTTAATTACAGCTCGGCAACGACGGTTCATACTCAAAATGAGTGATCTTAAAATGGTCTGATCTAATCCTTCCCAGATTTCTCCGAGTTGGATTCCTTAGTCATTAAGAGTAGCTGGATGATTTTCTGAACTTCTCAGCCTTCTATTGAGGTTGTCCCAAACCTGCTGAATCGGATTGAGATCTGGACTTCTTGCTGGCCATTCCATTCTAGAGTCCTCTTCAAGGTACTCCTGAACGATGCGCGCACGATAGGGTCTGGCATTAGCGTCCATTAAAATGAAATTTTCACCAATGTATGGGGCAAATGGGACTACATGCTCTTCAAGAATGTTCCTTATATACTTATCAGCATTCATAGCTCCATTATAAACGACCACTAGGTCTGTGCGAGCAGTCAAAGATATTCCACCCCATACCATAATCGATCCTCCTCCGAAACCAGTAGTATTCAGGAAATTGCACTGAGCATATCTGTTGTGGACGTCTGTATACAGGGGAACGTCGATCACAATGGTAGAGACAGAATCTAGACTCATCTGTGAAGAGAACTCTTTCCCAATCGGCCTCTTCCCAATGGATATGCTCTCTCGCAAAATCCAAACGCGCCCTTCGATGGGCTGGGGTAAGAGCTGGGCCTCTTGCCGCGACACGAGGCCTCAAATCATATTCTCTGAGGCGATTTCTTATTGTCTGAGTGCTAATTTGCACCTCATTAGTTTGCTCAAGCTGATTTTGAAGGAGGCGAGCGGTTGCAAACCGTTGTCTCAACGAAGAAACTCTCAAGTAACGTTCTTGAATGGCAGTTGTTACCCGTGGTCTACCCTGTACTGGTCTTCGGATATTCATACCTGATCCTATGAATCGCTGCAACATTCTGGACACACTTGTATGGGAAACTCCAAACCTTTCTGCTATTCTTGTGTATGTCCACCCTTCTTCTCTCAAAACTACCGCTGGGCACATTCCTCTTGGGTCAAATTGCGTGTTTTGCGTTGCATAGCGATCGAGTGTAGAAAATCAAATGAAAGAAAAACTATTGATCACTAGAATTTATCGAGAACAGCTGATTTTAGAATGGAGCCATTACATTCAAAATCTGATAATATCATCTTTTTTTATTCCAGCTGGGAGAAAACATCTGTATTGAAGTAAAACGTTGAAAATGGATAACATATGCATGCATAATTCTGATAAAAATAATTATCATTGAGAACACCTCCAGTTGTAGAATAAATTTGAGATTTCCATAATATGCGTTATTTTTTTTTGCGCAGTTCAGTTCCATCAATTGAATTAGGACGAAACGTTCATAATGTATTCTGTAAATAAATATTCTATACCTACATCGTCATTTTTCCTTCTTCTTTTTTCAACATTCGCTATCGATTGTATTTATTCTGTTATTATTTTCATCATTGAATCTTTATTTCATTTACTCTCAGTTTTTTTTTCTTATTCAGTTTGGCAACATAAAAATTTATCTTTTAAGTTTTTCTGCAGAAGATCTCAAAATCTATGAACTACATATTTTTAATCACACATCAGAGAAAAAAAGAATGTAAGATCGTATCCATATTTTATTGCAATTTAATAGTCCGATTGTTATATTTCACAATTTTTATTGATTCATATTTATGCCTTGAGGAGATTCAGTTTGCTTCAATGAGTTCGAACCCATTCTTTGTATTCTTCATTCGTCCAATCAGTGAACCTATTGATTCCCATCCAATAAGTTGATTTTCCCTGTTTGTAAAGAAGATTGTGTGCATCTATCGCCCATACATTATCCTTGAATATGTTGAAACGGTTTTCTGTCTCTGTGATGGTTTTGTAGGACTTATTGAATTTTTGCTGAAAAAGAAAAAGTTTCATTGAGACGACATCACCGAAGATAAAGATGGGGACCTTTCAATCAATTGTGCTTAGGAAAATTAATTTTTTGTTTTGTATGAAGAAGGAGGTAGTTCATTGGAGTTAGATGAAACGATTTCTCAATAAAAATAATGGAGAATTAATAATTATAATGAAAAAGGAGGATAATGTCCCTAAGTTGGAACAAACTAAATACATGGGAGAAATGGACTAGATCTCTACTAGTCCGTTTCTCACATTAATAATAATAATCACCTTGAATTCATTCCATCTTTGGAGCATGTCATCATCGTCATCTGAAGGAATCAAACCCTTGTTGACGAAGTCCCTGAATTCTTCCTGGGTCCAGTCAGAGAACTGATTGATTCCCAACAAGTCACTGACCAATCCTTGATCGTAAAGTTCGTTGTGCTCTACCATCTTGATGTAGTTGTTCTTGAAGATTTGGAAACGTTTTTTGCTCACAATCGAAGACCTGTACGATTTCCTGTAGTTAACCTATAAAAAAATTTCTTTCATACCGTCGAGATGGAATTATTTAAGGATTCTCACCTGGAATGCTTGCCATGCCTTCTGAATTTCATCAGTTTCATCTGTAAATGAGCTGATGATGTTTCTTTCACTTATCAAGCCGTGACTGACATATTCCTTGAATTCTTCCTGAGTCCAATCGGTGAACTCGTTAATTCCCTTCTTGTAACCAATTTTTCCTTCGTTAAACAACTTATTGTGGTCTGTCATCTCATGGAGATTGCGTTTAAATATGGCATAACGTGTAGATTCTTCTACAGGTGACCTGTAAGTCTTCTTGTACTGTTCCTATAATATTTACACGAATATTTAATGGATTTTCTTCTCATTCTCAATTTCTTACCCTGTATTCCTTCCACTGACGATCAACTTCGTCTTCTTGAGCTGCTTGTACGCACAAAATGGCAGCGATGAGCACAAATACTGCTAATTCTCTCATTATGTGCTCTGATGTGGTGATAATTGTCTGAGGAAATGTTTGGTAGATTTGATCCGATTATTTTCAGCCGGCTTTTTTATCGGACCACCTAAAGGACATTTCTTGGCTCATCTGACTATCTCCCATTTTGATTTCTACGTCCTCTATTCTCTGAATTATCTGATCTTCGTAGAACGGTATCGCCAAGGATATAAAGACAACAGGTTCAAGGATGCGAATGTTTTCGAGAGTTCAATTTTTTATCTGTCAAATCTACAAGTGTATTGTCGAGCAAGTTCGTATGTTTTTGATAACGAAATAATTATTTGTTTATAATTCATAAAATTTCCTTTTATTTATTCGAATCATTCGAAAATTCTTCTCTGAATCTCATTTCAATTCTGCTTCAGAATATTCATTTACAATAATGATACAGTTTCATCTTGAACTATAAATTTAGAGGGGTTTGGAATGTGAACAAAAATTTCGAAATGAAAAAGGCGGACTTCAATAAAATGCTTTAGAATTACTATAATATAATGAAGAGATTTTTAAAATCGGTCGATCCCTTAAAAAATAACACGCTGTATACAGCAATCTTGATCTATGATCATGGCCTACTTCTGTAAGATTCACTGGCATGGAATAGTTTTTTACATCTCAGGGTTTGGTAATACTCATAACTGTCATAACAATGAAATTGAACTGCATGACAACCCATATCTCTAGGTATAAATTACATTATTTGAAAACAACAATAATCCTAGTTATCGTGAATCTAGATCAGTCTTATCTCTAAGAAGAAGGTGAGGTTTAAAATCAGGTCGCAAATTCAAAATTGTTCTGAATTGTCGCTGATGAAGACCTTCAAGTTAAGAAAAAACGTACTGCCGTACCATTGAAAACATTTCACTTAATAAATTTGAAGTAAAAGTAATAATCATCAATTGATCAGCTTCAGGTAAAAAAAACACCTACAGTTTTTGCAAAATAGCAAGATTCAACTTCTCTTGCTAACGAAATTATAGCATCAAAAAATATTGTTAACATATGTCTTGCAAAAAATGTACCTATGTAGATTCAAAAAGATAAATTAATATATAAAACCACAAAAAATTGTTGATATTGAAAAATTTTTTTATATGAGACTGTGGTGATGCAAAACTTCTGAATCTTTATTATCAGTATTAAGAGTCTTCAGCTTTCAAAATAGGAAACGTATACCGCCAGATGGTGGTGCAGTGCATTAATTTTTATTTATTGGATTATTCAGCTCATCAAAACAAATGTTGGGGCGCAGGGAATATTAACAAGAAATCGTACCCTGAACTAGATCTCACACTGACTGTATAATACACTAATTTTCCTTCACCAGTGATATGGGAGTAGATACCTGCGGGGCGTGTCATTTAAAAGAAATTCAATTCCATGTAAGAATCCACAATTGTAAGAAAGAATTAATTTTCACTAATCGACGGCAAAAACAAACCTTAATAAAATGTCTTTGATAAAAAAGGATATTTATCATTTCGAATAAAAAAATTTCGCGGGAACGACACATTGTTGTAATATTATTTACAAAAAAACGGAATATTCTGAAAGAGAAATGAGATAGAGGTTTGATTGACTAAATGATAGACTGCAATACTGAAATGAAAAAAACACAAAAATATTTGTTCATTTTGATGGTGGAAATGTTATAAAATAACCAAGAATGATGGCGAATATCCTTTTCATTCATTCAATACTTATAAAATATTTTTTTTATTATTTTCATCTTTATACATTTATTAATCCCTTCATCATTCAGAAAGAAAACAATCGTTTCTGACTTCTTTTTTTTTCAGGGACGTAGACCCTGTATTAATATTTCCCATGATGCCAAAATATCGGGTGTTATTTCAGAGTTATATAACTTTAAATTGAAATAATACGAATTTAAGTTAAGATTGAAGCCAAATTTTTCAGGCATGTATGTGGAAATATGCCGTAAATAATTAAAAAAAAATATCATGAAATTATGTTTCGAATGAAATTAGGCTTCAATCTTAATTCAAATGTGTTTTATTTCAATCAAGTTCTATCGGGTGTTTTTTTTAGATTTCTCTTCATAGCTGAAAAATTTTTTTTCGTTCTTTCAGGTTAGGATTATATAGTTATCTCAGTACATCCTAGACTATCACGCCCTCTTTGTTTCGAGTAGCGAATGTAGACTTTTTTTTGGGAAATGTGGAATATTTTGGAGGATGTGGATCTTTGAGCATTGAGTAGAGAATTCCACTAATTCTGCTTCACATCTGTTCAAACAATGAAAAATTTTATACCAATTGATTTATAAATTAAAATAAAAAAAAGAGAAAAAGAAAGCTCTAAATCGAATAGATAAACTGGCATAGACTAATTAGTTAATGACTGAGGACCTTGACCTACAGGATACGATCATTAAGGAAAATACTGCTCAAAGTTCTATTCACTATCTATGATCTATTTTAATCTCGATAAAATGGCGGAAGTCAACTAGCTAGCTCTATAAGTCAATATTCGAACAGAGAAAAGGAAATTAGACAATTTCCTATTACAGATCCCACCCTAATACGCACTAGGATGTAACTAGGGATGTTCTAAGCCAACTAAGACCACTCAGCACGAGTCATAGACTTGCATGGAAATCTCCGGTATTTGTCTAGAAATCCATTATAATGACGGAATGGCTGTGGAGCATGACCATCTCGTGGAAATTCAAAATTTCCTCTTCCACATCGGAGTCATGTTCCTCTCGAAGAGTAGTCCTTATGTAATAGGGAAATGATAAATTCTTTATTTTATTGGCAACAAAGACGTCTTCAATCACAAAATTCAGTCCTGTTCAACTTTTCTATGTTGCATATAAAATCGCATATGACACATAAAAAGCAGAAGGTCTGTTGTGAAGTAGCATATGACTTGACACTTCACATCATCAATCAGGTTAAGAAATGTCTAATTGGAAAATTTAAGTTTTCATCAAATACAGTCAATAATTCGCAAATAAGATTATTTCGTATCTCATTTATGATTCAATGCCAGCTTCATACAGGAACATTATGTGTGTCATTGATTATATTCGAGAAAAACTGAAATTTTCCAACGAGATTTCTTCATTTCCTCACCGGAAGGTTACAAAGTTATCAGCACCTTATTGTTCCTGGTACTTTTATATTTTTAATATTTTTTTTATTTCGAAGGGAATTATCTTCTTTATTCTGAAAATAAAATTTCCAGAAGCATTGCTTTGTGAGATTATAAAATTTTTCTTGATGAATGGTGAACATGAAATATCATAGTGGAAGTTTTATAATTTTGTAGATGAAAAAATGTGTAATACCACTATTTCAAATATTCATTATTATTCTTGTAATAAACTTTATATTCCTCCAAACTGCAGGAATTAGTTTTCCCATTATAGTAATAAAGAAGTTGAAAGTTCATATCTGGGACGAATTCGGGGTTAAAATAATTATCTCTCGTATGTGCTTGGCAGCCAGATGTGACTGCTGCCATTGCTGAATTCCCAGATTCCTCTTTGTACGTTCCGCTGATTTCGGTCCTTGCCTTAATTGCCCAAACTCACGAGAACCTATTTGCCCGTCCGAACTTGTTTGGCCAATATTAACATTTCCGGGATAATTGCCTAGCGTTCAGTCAATTCGCACTTTTCTATTCCGACAATGGTGTTATGACGTTCCCGGACTGGTTATTTGCATTTCGGCACGAGTTCACGTTTTCAAAATTGGATCAAACGAGTTGACGCATTCCATCATTCAGTTGGACAAAAATGAAGTAGAAATTTCTGGGTTTCCTCCACTAAATCAGAGAATATTTCGATCTATAAAACCTTACCACTGATGGCCAGAAAACAGATATGCATAATGCATATAAAGGGTAAAACTGGTATTTCAATTCGGATAAACACTGTTAAACATAAAAATTGATACGAGGATGTATTGATATCTAGTTAGCCTAGACCAGTTCCATGCATGAACAAAATATTGCGATACCATATCAAGTAACAATAGCTTATTGCCTTATTAGAAGTCTCAGTGTAGAGTTCGACGTCAAAGAAGTGAACCAGAGTTACGCAATGAATTAAAAAAAAAGATGTCCACCGAAATTGTAAAAATCGAAAAATTAGAGTATCGAGCCATCATCAAGTTCCTGTATTTAAAAGGGTTAAGAGGTAAGCAGATTTACGAAGATATGCTGAATACCCTAGGTGCGACAGTGAAAAATTGGACTGCAAGCTTCAAAAAAGGTAAATTTTTCAGTGAAGATGATGACCGATCAGGAAGGCCAGTTTCTGTGTCAGTCCCCGAAAATATCGATGCCGTTCATGACATTATTTTATCAAACCGTCGAATTGGACTAAAACCATAGAAATTATAATATGTATATTTACTCTAGAATGCTAATTCCTTCTAGTTTCGCAGCGAAAAACGTGCCGCATAGGCAACTGATTCACAATGTGCGCATGCTCACCATTAGGAAATTTCACGTAGAACGATGCCAAGTCCCTAAATGTTTTGTCGGTTCTATTTTAAGTTCGATATAATTAAACAATAAAAATATTCCATTGAGTAACAAACTTATTTTATAGCTCATGCGCGACTTCCTACGACTATTAGACACATTTAATATCATGAGTGAATTGCAATATTTGTGGAATTGGTGAGAAAATCAGAGCAGTAATGTAGTAGGTTTCACTAAATAGATAAAGACCGTGCAACACCGCTTTTTCTTTCTCATGGCAAATGACTTTGAAATGACCTTAGTGAAAGTCTAGGCAGGAACGGGTCAGTGTCAGTCTGCAGCCACAGTTTAGTTCACTCCATAGACAAACTAGTTTACTGGTGCTTCACTGTTATTTTCGTGTTTGATATTCTTCGTGTGCATTTTGCTTTTGTTGTGTGTTGTGTTCGATTTGGATTTTTTCGTATCCGATAAACAATGAACTGTATAGTGTTGTGGTGTCCTTGTCTTGACCTGTTCATTTCCCACTTAAGTATGTAAACTATGTGCACCTTTTCATTCATATAAACTGTTAAAAATTTATGATTTACGCTTTGCTTTTCATTCGATTGACACATATCTATCCACTCGCACCATGAGATTGGTTCTTTATATAGCGAAAGAACGCAATTCATTATGAAAAATCATGAAATCTTGTGAGTAAACCATCTTTTAATGGATAATTCGAACTCGAAAATAAAATATGTTGAAGTAAAACTTTGCAGTTTCATTCAGATAACAGATTGATTTTGGAATATACTCGGAACTCAAAAAGACAAATGACTTGAAGAATGAATGTAGGTTTCAGAATTCACTCATGAAACGATGCGAAGTAACGCATTGGCAGATGTACAATACATTTTCATGTTTCCACTATTTTCAGGAACACCGAAGAATAGAACTGTCCCTAAGGGATATATTAGTATATTTTGCTCATTTGATTTTTTTTTCTGTACTTTACCAAAAGATTCGTTATTTGTTAACCAGAATTTGTCTTCATTGGTCCTTGAATTGATTTTTATACCGAAACCGGGTTTTTTCAACGCCTGAAGAGGTTTTGGAATAATGAAAGATTTTCAGCTTATCTTCCAGTCGCTGATGATTCCAAATTTACCATTCAAATAGCTGTTGAAAATTATCAATATGTTCAAAACAACTAGTAAGTGTCGAATACTGATTATGAATTGATTAAATCCAACTGCAGCAATAACAGCATAAAATTTTGCTTAAGCCGACCCTGTTCAGAAACAACCTGATGGCACGTATGCGCATTGTGGACCACACTGAAATTTTTACAACACTTCGGTCCAATTGATTTAGCATTCTAGAGTAAGTATATATATTATGATTTCTATGACTAAAACGGATATCTGAAGCACTGAAGATTTCATACGAATGCGTTCATCATTTAGTTCACGTCAATTTGGACATGAGAAAATTTTCTGCAATATGGATCCCCAAATGTTTGAATGTTGACCGAAAGCGTGCAAGGGTAGAAGCATCGCGTTCGATCTGTGCTTGATTTGAAAACGATGTAGACTTCTTAAACCGAATTGTTACTATGGATGGGACTTGGGTACATTTCTACGATCTAGAAACAAAGCAACAATCGATGGAATGGCGACACTCTGGTTCTCCAAGACCTAAGAAATTTCGTGTCGAAAAATGTGCTGGAAAAGTTTTTTGGGATTGCCATGGAGTAAATATGATTTATTTTCTGGATAAGGGTAGAACAATAAGTGGAGATTACTATTCAGCATTACTGACGCGGAAAGCTATCCAAAGGGATTTTGTTTTTACAGGACAACTCCCCAGTACACAAATCACATGTTGCCATGCAAAAAATTCGTGATTTAGGGTTAGAATTACTAGAACACCCCCCTTATTCACCAGATTTGGCTCTGTCCGACTATCATCTCTCTCCTCAACTGAAAAAAAGTTTGAAAGGTCGTAAATTTTCTCCCAACGAGGAGGTAATGAAAGCTGTGGAGGACTAGGTTGGAGAGCAAAAAGAAACATTTTTTTGAAAGGTCTAGAGACGTTGCAGGTTCGCTGTAATAAATGTATTCAATTAAGAGGAGAATATGTTGAGTAATAAAATATTTTGACATTGGATTTTGTATGGTTCCATAGTGGGCTAAGAATTTTTCAATATATCCTCGTAATTCTGATTTCTCCAATTTTCAATATGATACTAAATTGATAACTATCGTTGATCGAAGGACCAATGTTAAATGTACATAGAGCTCTCTTGAAGAGAAGAATGGGCTGATATAATAATAATACTAATCTTCTTCTTCTTTATTGTTGACCCTTAAACAGTAAAGAAGAACATTACTGGCACCAGGGCCTACTAATAATACATATTGTAATTAGAAACTAGAATATAATACAAACAAAATAAAATATTTATTTCTGAATGTCTCCCCCTGTCTGGTCAAATGATTATGACATTGTATTGTCTACGAAAATTGTATGATGACCTTCTTCAGTTATAACAGTATATTTTGACGGGTTATGGTCAGTAAATCCAAAGGCTTATTTGGAAAAAATGCCGACGTTTCGATTTATTTAAAATCTTCTTCGGGGCTCTGAAACATTAGCAACACAGTAATGAACTAAACACAAACATATCACTACAGAAATACAATATTAAAATAAATTGGAAGCCACCTACATTTTCAGTTGGCTTTTTTGGTCACATTAAAAATTGAAAATCGTATTTTATGATGCATAAATCGAACGAATTATCAACTTTGTGGTATCAGGTGTGAAAAAGAATGAAAATACGAATTCTGAACACATAACACTATAGGTGAAGAAGAAGGAGAACCTCTTAATCCTACTATCCGAAATCTAGTTTTCTCCTTTCTTCAGAAAATGGATTCAGAAATAAGCAGAGAATCTATCATTTTGGGAGCCCATTTTGAAGTATTCACTTCCGTTGAAAATTTCATTATACCATCTGAGATCAAATCAACATAAACGATTAAATATTGACCAAATATTCTGATTCGAAGCCAAATTTGAAATTTCGGAGTCTTCATCAATAAACCCCCTTGTCAGAAGCACAGCCTCATCGGAAAATTGTTGGAGGTGGGACGAAGTGAAAGCCTTTAGAGCCATAAAATACAGCCTCGATTATCCGAGATGGACGATTGAATACCAGCAGGGGAATTGCGTAGAAAGAGAAGGGTTTGAGATACGAACACATAAAACATTTTCAGCAGGAAGTGGAACTTCCGGCAGAAATTGGAAGGAGGTGAGATAAATGACATGGAATGGGCACTACAATCAGAATAATAATCGGATGGTTTTGCTGAATGGGGCATAATTTTCCCCTTTCGTTGCTTCGAAAACTGGCTGTTTTATTTTCCACACTGAGATTTTTTTTTAACAATATCGAACAGATCATTCAGATTTTACCTTTGTGAACAGATTTTGGTAGACTGGTGTTGCGTCCCTCTACGACAACATCTGGACAAAACAAAATCCATATCCTTTGTCCACAAGAACTGTGCTGTTTTTTGAAAAGGTTGTAGCGATAAATAGATTTTTATCAATATGGTACGGATCGCTTATAACTACTGCAATATTTGTTCCATATACCTTGGTTTACAATCTTCGTTCATTAAGAGGGGTTTATAGTGCGGAGCTTTCTACGCGTACGTCAAAGTCTACCTACTTCTTACCCCTCACCACCCCTAAGAAATCGTCGATTTTCAGGAAGTCCGAAGATATCTCAGACATTCCTCGTATTTAGCGTCCTTTTCTTCAACATGCGAGAATTCTGTTACGTACAGCCTTTACCAAATGAGGGCGGAAGTTACCGAATGCCCTCGTATATTCACGAATGAAGTGGAATTATTTACGAAACTGCCGACAACACTGTGAATTCATAGGAGAGAAATCCTTACGTTTTACCAGATGGAAAGAAATAGTAGTGAATTCCTTAAAACTGAGGGAATTCCCACTTTCACGGTTGCAGTCTATAATATTGATTTTAGCTGAAGTACAACAGACAGGAATGTTACCTGTGTTGGTAGATGTGAAGGAACAAAATAAGAATATATTACTCCTTCTTGGTTGTACGAATTTATTGCGAATTTCTGTTTTGGTTGTAATTTGGGTTCGGGTAAAATCATGAACATATATGAACCTACAGTAAAAAAAATGTGATTGAGACTCAAAACCTAAACTAAATTTTTTTATGAATTCACCCTGTGATGATTTTTCTGAAATTCACAAGATGCATGGCATTTCCACATTCTTCTACTTTGATGTTATGAGGACTGTTTACGCTCAGGATCTTGAGAATAAGAAAAATGAACATAATACTGACTACGAGTATTTGAGTATTTGACTTTTATTCCGGTTTTCTCTCGATATTTTGAAAACTATGGTTTTAACAGAAATGTAGGTACTTATTCAGAATTGAATAGGTACTTACCAGAGGAAAAAATTGAAAAAAAAATTTTTAACAAATCAATTTTCACTTGTATAACCAAGAGCGCACAGGCTCCAAAAATATTTTAGCTCAGTAGAGAATTTGAATATGATAATCTCAATTCTCAGATTTCAAATATGTCCAGTTTTCCAGAAACTTCTAATAGGCACTCGAACTGGGGGCATCCTATATATTCAAGTTAGACTAATTCCTGTATTATAGTCATATATTTTTTGATATATGTAATTCATTTGAAATAGCTTTTTTATGTAAGTAACTATAATATCAAGAATTTCGGAAAGTTTTTGAAATTTGATGAGTTTTTTCATGGACTCAGATCATGGATCAGAAAATATCATTATTGTATGAAATTGAAACGATGAGGTAATTCAAGAAGGAGGAAGGATTGTATGAAATTCTAGAAGATCTCGAGAATTTTCTGATCCCATCATAGCTAGCCATATGAAGAAATCTATGAAGAATAAACATCACATAGCAAAATATTCAATCGTTAGAAACACCAATTTTTTGATTTGGATTTTTGAGATGAATGAATAAAATCAAAATCAGACAAATATATTTGTATTACCAAGATTATTTTACAGAAGTTGATGAACAAAATTTTTTAAATGAAATTAAATAAAGATCAAGTGAAAATTCACGACTCTCGTCTCTCGTAACAAGATCTAAAAACGTAAAGACCGAACCAATTTGTTTTCGGCTTGCCGGTCCAACAGAAATAATAAAGCACATGTTTTCACACTTTTACTTTTCACTGATAACAGACGCCTTACAATAAAACAATAAATATTTGCGTCTGGTATTCACCGAAAGCCCCAAAGTGCATCCCAAAATGTGCAGTATTGCCAGACAGATGGAACGATCAGTAGAAGATGGAAATATCCAAGTTCGTCGATTAGGAGGCAGCACTTTACGATCGTTCAATTTTAATTTCACTGAAATCGGTTTTTAAGCGATTGGAAAAAACTTATTGTGTTAAATTTTGTGTGGGAATTCATAAAAAGAAATAATCTAGTTCGGAAAGTTAGAATTATGCATATAGAGTCACTAAGAAAGGAAAAAAAATATTTTTTTTCACTCGACGAAAAAAAAAGTTATGGACTTTCCGACTTGAAGAACTCTTCAAATTGAATAATAGTGAAAACCCCATATAAATCGGTGGTCTCTATCGTGAGAAATCCCGAATCGCGTTTTGAACTGAACGTCAGAACGGTATTGGCCCCTCTTAAGAATGATTAAGGGGTCATCTATTGAAAGAGTCCTCGACCCAAGATACTCAGATCAAGTTTAGGAAATTCATCCGGTTTTTTTAGACCATAACCATGTCCTGTGAACCTTCTAGGTTTCTAGGCTTATAAAACTAATTACAGAGTGTATTTAAAGGTGAGGCTTTTCTTTTGACAGATGGCCGAACAAAAAGTTTCCATATGATTTATGCCCCTGTTTCGAGAAAATGTAACTAGAATATTTTTTAGTTTCTAGGTGAATCTGAAAATTCCTCAGGTAAAATGACTTATTTTGATGAGTTCAATCACCTGACAAAAGAAAAGCCTCATCTTAAAATACACCCTGTATAGCCTTTGCTAAATACAGTTTCAAATATTTTTTACGTCATCTCTAATCCTTCAAGATTTTCCGTTGAAATATGACCTGAAACAAACCGTTCAGCTTAATTATCGATAGGGGGAACCCTCTAAATTCCTGCTCTCACTCCCTAAATAATCACATCCTTGTTTGTTGAGATTCAACAGCGGCTCTGTTGTTCCCCGGCAAAGACTAGACATCTGGGATTCCTGTATACGCAAGTTTAAATATTTGATAGGATCGAGGCTATCATATCTTCTTAATTAGGGAATGCCAAATAGCATTTCGCAAAGCTTCCGCCTGCCTATGCGAGCATGTGGAGAGGAAAATGGGAATGAAAACCGCTTTAATGGAAATTATATTTCGGAGATTAACGCTGTTGGTATTCAACATGTCTTTTTTTGCTTGAATACATGTATGTTTCAGATTGGAGTTCTGGATTTATGCGAGAAACTCAGTCCAATCATTGAGTTTAAATATACATAGAGACACAACCCAGTTCATTGATTTGGTGCACAAATTTTTGGCAGTTTACTTGCCAATTTGCCAACTGAAGTGGCGGCACATAGTAGCTACTGAAGAAACTATATTCGTCCGATCCATTTTGTCACTACTCATTTATCGAAATCTGTAGGAGATTTATTTTCCTCTAGTTCTATGAATCGTAGGCAGGGTCGGATTCGTCCAAATTCGTTACAAACGGTGTGATTCAATAATGATGAACTATTAGCCATGAATTTCTCCGAAGGAGAGGGGTGAAAATGTTTCTTGGAGGGACATAAAAGAAACGTACTTAATCGATGAAAAGAATTTGTCTTTCTCGTACTCTCTTGAAGATAACTGAAAACCACATAAATCCAAACGCCTTCCAGAAAACGAAGGTTAAATTGGCCACGCAGATTTTCATCAGAACTTTATATTCGGCTATGAGAACAGTCATTGCAACTGGTGAGCTGAGGTCGAGAAGTGCCAATTCAACTGCTCAGTTCATTCTGAAAATGAATGATCTTTTCGACTGCCTTAATTCGAATGGAAAATTTGAGGAAAATTATCAGCCATCAGCAATACAAACTCTGACGGAATCAATTGAATTCATTAAGTCTTGGCTAATTGGGAAAAATATTCCCTATTGTTTCAACGGTTTGATACAAACCATCAGTAGCATCCTTCAATTGTGGTAGGAGACGAAGGAGACATTTCCATATTTGATAAAAAGTCGGCTCAACCAGGACCCAATCGAGAATTCATTCTCCAAAATAAGACAGCGTAGGGGTTATGATCCAAACCCCCTCAGCTCGATGCTTCAGATTTGGGTTGCAGTCGGTCATGACTGGTTGTCTTGAAAAATGTTCCAATAATTCTAACTGCCAAGACGACAATGATTTCGACCTATGTACAATGGGAGAATCTGAAAATAGGCCCATTGATGTGGTTGATTGGACAGATTCGACCATTTCTTCAGCTTCTGCGAATTCGGGCAACGGTGAGCCTTGTGAGGGTATATAAGGGATAAAGAGTTAATTGAACCCCTAACCTAAATACCCTAGAATCCAACTCAATCGGGGTATTTGATGAGGAACATCGCCAAAAAAAACGAATGCGGTAAGTGCGAAAAAGCACTCCTCATTGATGATTTGAATAAGCTTGGTAATGATTGGATATATATTGCAAATCGAAATCGGATACATTTGAGAATTCCCTCAACCGATTTCAAACATTTGATGAGGAAAGCTCTGTTGGTCATAAAGAAAATTATGGTCACAAAATCAGAAAAGATATTACTTCAAAGGTATATTTAAGGAAAATTAAAAAAAATGAATTTATAGAAGATTGGAACTTTCCGTTAACGCCAGAATTTGAAAAGCACATGATTCATTTGTTGAGACAACTGATTAGAGTGAAGCTGTACAGGGGACAGAAAAAAACCAAAGGAATCTCGACACAGAATCATCCCGCTGTTTATAAAAAATTAAATATTTTTAAAAATTCATAGAAAATCTATTTATAAATACTTGTGAATGAAGAAAAAATTGCATGCATTTATTTTTTCATACATCAGTATTTTATATTCATGAAAGATCAAAAATATTTGTCGTTTTATTGCATCAAAAAAATCAGGTGATGAAATACTGAACATCCCACATTTTCATATGCCGGTCCTGATCGTCATCGATTTCGGCTTCGGAAATAGTGCCTTAAGCTAAGCGTCCACATGTCCGCACCGGACGCATCGGACGGGTCGGATTTACGGATCTCCATTGCAGAAATGCCGATGCTCCGATGCGTCCGGTGCGGGTCTGTGGACGGGCTTGCACGAGTTTCTATACAAAGAATACCGAAATCCGTTTGATCCGATCCGTCCGATGCGTCCGGTGCGGACATGTGGACGCTTAGCTTTATAGTTCAGCTACTTACCGCCAGATGCGGGAGTAAAAATTTTCGCTTCTCTGAAACACACTTATCCATCTATGATCCGGTGAAGGAACTACGCAAAATTTAGCTTCAAATCGTTGAACTGGGCTGTGTCTCTATGTATATTTGAACTCAATGGTCCAATGGAATGAATGTTGCACCTGATATTTTCAATATCAATTGAGCATTTAAAATATAAAAAAACGCATAAATCGAAGTACCAGAACACAGACTTTTATCTGAATGCTACAAATGTTGAGAGAAGGTCAATTAGGCCATGATAAAACAGCAATGAATTTCTTCAACCGGAACACAAAAAAGAACCAACCCTCCATTTTCCTCGATGGCTTCGAGAAAGAAAAGAAGACAATGAAAAACAGGGTGGCTGCCGACTAATGCGTTTTTCTCTTCCGAAAGACTCGGTAGAATAGGGCGAGAATTCGAATTTTTCATCGTTAAAACAGGTCCCTGTTGTCCAACATTTTATCCACGCACTGTCGCCCAACGGACCGATGGTATCAATTTAAAAACACGTGTAGCGGCAAAGCAAATGGAAATCGTTACTCAAAGAGGGTTTACGAGTGAGAGTGTTCGGTTCACAGGGAAAAAATTGGGTCCCGGGACAAAGACAATGAATACTCCAAACGGTTTTCTACAGAAGAACACAGCCTTAACTGCAACATGTTATGTAATTGTAGGTTTGTTTTCTGCTGTCTTAGATATTGTTGAATACACAAAAAGCGCCTTTGTAAAAAAAAAGTTGGGCAAAAAGTTTAGCTTTTGAATAAACTTCCAGTTCTGCAGTTCCGAATTTATATTTCGACACTCCCGGGACGTCCAAAAGGTGGAGTTTGGAACAGGACTGTTATCCGATGTTCGAATCCGAAAGTAGGCTGCCGTTAAAATTGGCGGAACAGGTGATTGAGGCGACGATAGAGAAGTTCTTTTCGAACTTTCGTTTTATATTCGTTATCAACATGTTACAATGTATGATGTGTTCTGAATCCACATTTCTTGCTTATATGCGGATTGGCAGAAGCGAACGTCGTGAGATGTACTCAAGTTATTGATTTGTGATTTGAATAGGGAAAAAACGATTCCAATGAGGAATACACAGCACTCAACGAAATTCAACGGGAGAAGCCAATCGTCACACCAAACACTAATCCTGAACAAATCCTGCTGAAGTGTATCGAAGTTAGACAGGGAAAAATTGAAAATTTTGGTGTCATCCGCAAACTTAAAATAGTGAGAACAATGGAGATGAGAGATATATAGCAGGAAGAATATAGAGACAAAAACAGAGCCCTGTGTTACTCCGGACAGGAGAAGGAATTATCTACTCGAAAGAATTTTGATATCTAGTTAGCCTAGACCAGTTCCATGCATAAACAAAATATTGCTATACCATATCAACGAACAATAACTTATTAGAAGTGTCAGTGTAGAGTTCGACGTTAAAAAGTAAATCAGAGTTACGCAATAAATTAAAAAAAATGTCCACCGAAATTGTAAAAATCGAAAAATTGGAGTATCGAGCCATCATCAAGTACCTGTATTTAAAAGGGTTAAGAGGTGAGCAGATTTACGAAGATATGCTTAATATGATCTTGATTAATGTCTTTCGTATGAGATCGTGAAAAATTGAACTGCAAGCTTCAAAAAAGGTAAATTTTCCATTGAAGATGATGACCGATTGACCGATCGGGAAGGCCAGTTTCTGTGTCAGTCCCCGAAAATATCGATGCAGTTCATGACATGATTTTATCAGACCGTCGAATTGGGCTAAAACGGATATCTGAAGCACTGAAGATTTCATACGAACGCGTTCATCATATAGTCAATTTGGACATGAGAACAATTTCTACATAATGTATCCCCGAATGTTTGAATGTTGACCAAATGCGTGCAAGGGCAGAAGCATCGCGTTCGATCTGTGCTCGATTTGAAAACGATGTAGACTTCTTAAACCAAATTGTTACTATGGATGAGACTTGAGTACATTTCTACGATCCAGAAACAAAGCAACAATAGATGAAATGGCGATACTCTGGTTCTCCAAGATCTTAAAAGTTTCGTGTCCAAAAATCTGCTGGAAAAGTTCTTGCTACAGTTTTTTGGAATTGCCATGGAGTAATCATGGTTGATGTTTTGAATAAGGGTAGAACAATAACTGGAGATTACTATTCGACATTACTGAACCCCTTACGGGAAGAAATTAAAGAGAAAAGACGCGGAAGGCTATCCAAGGGTATTTTGTTTTTACAGGACAACGCTCCAAAAGGTACACAAATCTCATGTTGCCATGTAAAAAATTCGTGATTTAGGTGTAGAATTACTAGAACACCCCCCTTATTCACCAGATTTGGCTCCGTCCAACTATCATCTCTTTCCTCAACTGAAAAAAAGTTTCAAAAGGTCGTAAATTTTCTTTCAACGAAGAGGTTATAAAAGCTGTGGAGGACTGGTTTGCAGAGCAAGAAGAAACATTTTTTTTGAAAGGTCTAGAGACGTTGCAGGTTCGCTGTAATAAATGTATTCAATCAAGAGGAGAATATTTTAACGTTCTCGGGGTTAAACAAATTGTCTGCTGAATTTAAACGTCTAATTTATTTACAATACCACTAACTTATCACACTAATTTATGGACAATAACTAATACGATTTTATTTACACACTTGCCAATTTATATTCACTACTTGGAATACGCTATTCACAATTCGATTCGGCTCTATTCAGGAAGTAACTAACTCGTCCCCAACGTGCGCGTCTTTATATATCGATACGGCCCTGTTTCGAGATTAATCCAGATAGTCTCTGGAGGCTTCTAGAGTTTCTGAACGCGGAATCAGAGAGTCCAGAGACGTATTCAGGAGGATTTCGTCCGCTACAATATGTTGAGTAATAAAATATTTTGACATTGAAATTTTGTTTGTTGTATAGTAGGCTAAGAATTTTCAAATATATCCTCGTCAAAACCTCCTTTCATCCTCAAATGTAATTTGTGCTCTAAAATTTAAGTGGACATATTATTATGAATAATTCTTCATTCTATTTTCTGATCCTTTTATTTTTTTTGCAGGTGAGTGAGATTCGTTTGCTATAGGAAACTGGTGAGTTTCATATTGATCTTCAGTTTTTCCTAATCGAAATGGTAAGCTTTGTCAATTCAACTCAATGCTGACGAATACTCAAGTCAGAAAAACTTCTCAGAGATTTGACCACCAAACCTTCAGATTTGGAGTCCAACTTTCCTGACATCAATTGAATAAAACCACCTATATTTCCGGGTATTCAAACAATAATTCAAGAAAACAGATTCGTGCCCCCATTTTGCACGATTTTGTCCCGGTTCGGACCGTTTCGAAGGCCGCAGAGGCCCGTGTACAGCAATTTGCCAAATTAGTTTCGAACCAGTCCACCTGCGCCTCCTATGATTAATGAGAACGGCGAATCTTAACAACCAAACGTGGTACATTTCGAATCGTTTTCTTCCCGGTCCGGAGAAGAAATACGACTGGAAAGTTTTTGGTGGCTCGCGTAAATCACTTGGGAGGGTTTAGGTCTGTCTTTGTTGTTATGAAGTTATTTATGAGACTTAGTTGTGCTTTGGGGAAAACGATTCTGGGTTAATGATTGTTGGTTTGTTGTTATGACATCGTCCTCACTGCGCCCATTAGGCATAAACGGTCTGGGAGATTAGGAATCTGTTTGAAAGCACTGTTACCCTCCACAAAATGATGAATAAAACAAAGATCCTGTCCAATGAGCTTCGTCCTTCGAAAATATGGAGATTATGGAGAAGTTATATTACTTCGTTTGAGGCCACGACTCGATGTTCTCATCATTGTCACCAATCCATAGCTTCGCAATTAATCCATGGTATAAAAGTTACAGCGTAGCTGACCAATACATCCACGCAAAAATAATATAAAACTACTTGATGAAGATAAACGGTTTATGTTTTCTGAAGAATTATTATAGAAAAAAGAAGTATTCTTATGTTTCTTCAATAAAACGCGTCGTTTTCTGGTTATTCCTGATATTATCCGATAAAATTCGAAGAAAAATCATAAATATCCAGAATAATCAGGATGCTTCCCTGGATTCAACATATCACCGAATCGCAGAAAAAATATTAACTCTCTGATCGCGCCACAAGTTAACTATGTTGTGAAAATATAACTTTGTCGTGACTTATATCCCTATGGTGGAAAAACGTTTGATGTAGAAATATGTAATGAAGAAAACGCACAAATTTGAATACTAAGTAGCATGAAATCATTAATTTTATACGCACAGTTTCTAGTGAAGATGTATTATTACCGGTACATCCTACAGGAAGATAATGAGAATAAATGTCGATGAAATACAAAATTCAGATAAATAAATGTTAAATGTCGATACAAACCACGTACCGTAGAGCGGTGTGACTTTGCACCACTTTTTAGAGTATTCTTGATGTAACTTCCTCGTTTTTTTGTAAAATGAGTTGTGTTTGAATTATGTTTAATTTCAACAATGTAGCTATCGATTTCTGTTATTAGAAACGAAAGAAAAAATGCGCATCAATATTTTTTCCATTTTAAAAATTTGGCAAAGTCACCCGAACATCGGTGCGAATTTGCCACTTGCATCAAAATGCGTTTGTTGGCAATTTAATCAAGTGCGGGTGGTATTTTTGCCACGAGAACGTTTTTCTTTAACTTTTTTGAAGTTTAGTTAGCTAGGTACTAGTCGCGAATAAAACAACAAATTATAGGAAAATAAAATCTATTATTCTTAATGAAATACATAAAATGAGTCCCTTTGTAAATGAACAATATATAATAATGATAATTCATTTTCCAAAACAGCAGAACTGTTGCTTCCATTCAATATTTTATCCTCCTACAAAAAATCGCTTCCATTTTCCTCTTCCCAACGTAGATGGTTTGTCTGCATAAATCTGAAAACAATAGAATAATTTCCTGAAATTTCGAGATCCGCCCAACTAAATGCTCTCAGTTTTTTTCTACGCGACTCTAAATACGTGTGGAATAAGCTGCTAAATGTATTTTGATGTACCATCTTTCATGTTTTCTACACAACCCTTAGTATTTCGCATTTATAAACACGTTAAAACTTACCTGCTCACACAACACAGCATTGCACACCCTTCAATCCAAGCCAAAGGACTGCGACTGTTGAAACAATGTGGGGATATAGTGTCTCTTAGGTTCCGATTCGTGCTGTCGTTGAGAAGTTACTGACTTTACCAAAATAAAATGAAACATAAAACATTAGGTAGTTTGGCAAAGTCACCTCCGTTGGCAAAGCCACACCGCTCTACCGTATTGAATTGAAATTAATCAAAAATAAAATGGTACTTAGCACTATATTATCTGTGGCGATGTTTCTATCTAAACAATATCCTCTGGGATAATATGCTACCAACTAGTGGAAAACTGCACAGAAAAATAGGATCTCCAAAAGGTGATGTTTGGAACAGGCGGAGGACTGTTATCCGATGTTTGTATCCGAAAGTAGGCTGCCGTTAAAATTGGCGGAACAGGTGATTGAGGCGACGATGGAGAAGTGATGAAGAATTCGGATAAATAAATGTTAAATTTCGATATAAACCTCGTATTGAATTCAAATTATTAAAAAATAAAATGGTACTTAGCACTATACAGGGTGGGTCTTTGACTTGTACCTACATATATTTTAATACTTTTTTCCCATACCATTTTTCAAAATTCGGTTACGTTTGAAAGATACATGGTGTCAAAAATCCATGAAATTAACACTATTCCTTCCATATATTTGGAACCGATATTTCGAATGAACTGAATTTTGGATGATGTTTTCGAAAGAATCAATTATTTTAGAAAACAAAAGTATTCTTATGTTTTTTCAATAAAACGTGTCGTTCTCAAGTTATTCCTAATTGTATAAGATTAAATTTGGGGAAAAAACATGAATTTCGAGAAAAATCTGAATGCTGTCCTGAGTTAAATTTCATCGAATATCATTTCTTCTCTGGTCTCTCAAAATGTTAACAATGTTGTCAGAATTATTATCAGTTTATCATCTTTGTCAAGACGGAAATCTCTATGATGAAAAAACGTTTGATGTAGAGATATGTAATAATAAAATCCCACAAATGTGGGAGATGAAATTGAAAGCATGAAATCATACATTTTATACGCAGTTTCTATTGAAAATTCATTGTTACCGGTCCTTCAGCAAAAAATCTATCAAATCAATATAACTCGACACCAGACGACACTACTATTACATCAATTCGCTAAAAGTCATTTACATAATCATCGCCTTTTGGCTTTATTCTCTGTAAATAAATAAATCAAAGTCACTGACTAACGTTGGAGGTTGGAGACACAGAAACACGGTTTTTGTTGCGTGGCGGCTACATCCACAGCCTTCATAAGGGAAGAGTAGGCCGTACTACATCGCAGCCGGCATCGCACCGTTATGAGCGACTGAAATTATGAACGTAGCGCTATATCGGCGAGAATCAGAACTAGTCGTTTCCGAAGAGCAACGCCTAGACGCCTTTATCGAAAAGTAAACAAAACTGGTGCCTTTGCGATAGTTCTTCCGTTAACGATAGGGTACGTACCGCTTCCTTGGTTTCATCTATACTATTGGTTGAAGAGGAAATCGTCAATCTGGCATCGTCTCCTCTAGAGTTCTGTGTAATATCATATCACAGAAGATGAGTTAGGTTAGGTCATTGACCTCGAATCATATGACTTAGGTTGATGGAGTTAGGATAGGTAAGTGAGAAACCAATTTTTATGAGATCGTTCAAGAATATCGAGGAAAATATGAACAAATTATTAGTGTTTACAAACTAATCTTCAGGAAAATCGAAGAAGGAACTTATTCTGGTGTAAGAAATATGGCTTTTCAATTGCAGAAATGATGGGACAAAACTTAGCGTTTTTGTTAGGAAATATCGTATTTGTAACATTCTTATTCAAATAAGGTTAGTGCTTGAGTATTTTCTGAATGTATCACCCAGAATATCTAATAATCACATCAATTTCAATCGAAAAATATGACCTTTGAGGTGTTTGTAGAAAATAATATCAGGCACGCAATTTAGTCCGATTTTTTTTCAAATAGCTATATCTCTTTAACAGAGCCGAACTCGGAGAAATGGAAAATGAAAAAAAGGTTTATTTTTGCCTAAAGAATCTACAGTTAAAATATATGTACAAGTCAAAGACTCACCCTGTATAATCTGTGGCGATGTTTCTATCTAAACAATATCCTGTGTGATAATATGCTATCTACCAACTAGTGGAAAACTGCACAGAAAAATATGACAATTTATACACGTACATTTTTTAAACTCGACACTACAGGGCCAATAACACGTGCCAATACGTTTTTCAATTTTTGGTCACAATTTTTGGTTAGAAACCGTTACACCGGGGTTTCTATGCATCTATTATCAAGGAATGGTCGAATTCATAGATATTTATAAGTACTATGTTTTTCGAAAAATCAACAAGCTGGCAATGCCGTTTCAAAAGTTCTGTGGAATATTCATAGAAGATTATTGTTTTGATCGTTTTGAATACAAAATGGATATAGCTTGATTAACCACAAATTAGATGAGAAACCTTTCTTTGAATGATATTTCTGGGATATTGAGGAAAATATGAACAAGTATCTACTGTTTACAAACTAATCTATGAGGAAATCGAAGAAGTAACTCATTTTGAGGAGAGAAATATGACTTTTCAATTGCAGATATAATCGGACAAAACCAATAAGGTTAGTACTTGAGTGTTCCCTAAATGTATCAACTCATTTTCAATCCAAAAACATGAATGCATTAATTCCAGAGAATCGTATCAGGCACGTATTTGGCCCAATCTTTTCTCAAATGGCTATATCTCTTTAACAGAGGCGAATTCGGAAGAATGGAAAATGAAAAAAAATCTGTATCTGCACACTGTATGAAACCTACTTAGAAGCCTACAAATATATGATGTTATATGCTATCCCAAATGAATAAGACCATCACAATTGCGTATGGTATACGAGCAAGGATTCCGCATTTGAAGCACATTCCTGAATTCCTGATTCCCATTTTGAATTCACATCGCATTCGTATTGTTTATCATTTTAATGGGGTATGTTGTAAAATATAAAAACAGCGAACTAGACATTTTCATTCCTAGAAGTCCATTCTGCAGTCCCCAATCCCACCATATATAAATCCGTGCAAAAAGCCACTCGAGCTAACGACGTATCGTTTGGAAGCGAAATCGGTGGGATATCGTAGCAAACTCCCACGGGCCTTATCTCTCGAAACAAGGCAAATTACTCCATCTTTTATTCAAATTCCGCGATAATATCACTTAACTGCGGGCTACGCGCAAGAAGAACCCCGGACTGGGTTTTCATTTACCAACGCGAAAACTGCCCGTTTTAAGTAATTGACATCGTTAGTTTGAGTGAGTCGTCTCGTTTCGAAAAGTTAACTTTTTGCACGACGAAACCCTCGAGGGGTGAGGAGGAGAATGGACGAGATGGATGGGCGGCGTTCCTGTGATTTATATCGGGTTTCATTGGATTCGTTAATTTTTCCGGATGTTATCCTATAGTCGACAAAATGGTTCTCTTTTTAGATTTCGTTCTAGTCTCGGATTTCGCATTATTCCGTTTCTAATTGTGGTTTTGGGCTTCAGCGGCTAATTGGAATCTGTTTTCAGAACGAGGAATGAATCCTACTGCATTTCATTGCTCAGACTTCATATTTTTATTTTTGTTCATACTCAATACCAATAAGTTGTTACTGCGAATGGACTTCGTCGCTAACAAAGAAGAATCGGAGCTCTGTGGTTTACCCACTCTGTACTGAGAAGTGAGACAGCCAGGTGGGCTCTCAAGGAGGCAAATTAACGAGAACTGAACACTGACTAGTACTCATGACACCTTCGAATTCTAAATGAGTGCTCCTAAATGAGATCACAGATAACCTACCACTGAGACACTAGTTTCAGAAAAACTTCACTACGGCATTTCCAAGTCGTGAACAATGGGCTAATAATGAAGTGGTTTTCCCTAAAGGGTCTGCGGTATTTTAAACCGATGAACTAGTGGGAGCAGGCGTACACGGTCCCTTGATCCAATAAATCATACCAATGGTTTTCTGTCCTTGGGTATTTCCAGCAAAAACCTTTGCCATAAGGTTCGTTGCGCTCTGTATGGTGTTAAGAATTGCTGCAGCAGTCCCCAAGAAAGCTCTTGTATTGTAATAAATCGAAATATTTCAGTTGACTAGTATAGACTTCTGAAATTGATATTAATAGGTCTGAAAATTATTTTATTTGTTTCTCATTTGTAAACGTCAGTTTCCAAAAACACAATATTAATCAAGAAAGTTTATTTTATCAAGTCACTAACTTGTAAAACTAACAGTTAACTTGCAAAATTTTTACAAGTTAGTAGTATTATTTACATTAGAAAATTTTGTTTTATCGTCATATATGTTGAAAATCATGGTACAATTGTTATTTCCACTAACACAGATTTTTGATGATGAAAGAGTTGATACTGATGATGATGAACCATCTGTTGACTCAGAAACTGCTGAACCCGAGGACTGCAGAACATTTGTTCTCTCCTTACTACCAAATAATTTGCTAGACATTTCGATTTCTTTGTTGACCGAATCATCGACATAACTCATCGCAATTCTTTTTTTTTAATGATAGATATCATTAATTACATCTGCCAAATTCCTCTTTATTCAGTAGCATGTAATTAATGATATCTATCATTAAAAAAAAGAATGTAAAACATGGTAAGTTTTTGCATATGGTTCATAAGGAATTATTTATTTATCACTGGAGAGAAAACCGATGGCCGATTAGTTGAAATAAAGAGGTTTCCGATACAAATTCGAATCCAAATTCGCCATCTATTTAGGAACAACCTGTAACTTTTTTCTCTTGCATATTAGGGTAGTAAAATCTGAAACATGGTTTAAGTAACAGTTCCTGAAAATTTCATCTTTTTGGCGTGAAGGGAAAAGAAATAGCTGAAAATTCAAGACGAAAAACAGTTTTTTGTGAATAACTCAGAAAATATCCACTTTAGGGCAAGGGTGTGATGCATACACTCACATTATTTTTCAACGTAGATTCAATATCTGCCATAAAAAAATGGGGTTCTAATTTGAAAAAATTGATTTTTCACGATTTTGTCATCCCCCTGTATCATGAATCGCGATTTCGATTTTTAAAGTGGATTCATCAATCTTACATCTTGAAAAAACCCAAAAATGAAAATTTTCTATCCAAAAACCTCGAAGTTATTCTTGTTTCAGCGGAGCTCTATTTTCGATTTTTTTTTTCGAATTTTCCCGCTCAGAGAGAATTTTCCAAACAAAACTGAAAAATGTTACATCAAAATAACTTGAAATTTTCTAAGGAATCTATTTCTGCAATAAAAAAATGGTGTTCTAATTTGAAAAACGGAAGTTGACGTAATTTCCGGAAAAACCGGAGGTGCTCATGCCTTGAAAATATTTTAGATTTCATCAGCATCGTGAAATACTTATAAGTGCTGAATTTCATGAAAATACGTTCAGTAGTTTCCCGTATAAATATGGGTGAGGTTCCTCGTGAAAGATCCTGTATTCATTTTCGCTTTCGCCAAAACAAATGTAAAGAAAAATATACAGACATGTTCATGGCAACGCTTCCATATCTTACGACATTTGCGACAAGTTATTGAGATTTTTTTGGAATTTATCTAACCTTTTTACAAATGAGAAACAAATAAAATATAAAACAATACACGCAAGGTAACGGGTTTTGCTGGCTCAAGGAGGTAACTGACTCGCCTGCTGCTCCATTCGCCAGTAAAAACCCTCTTACCTTGCTAGTAATGTTATATACTATATCGGTATGGTACAGGATGCTGGCGAGACGATAACAATTGAAGTTATTGATTTGCGGTTCAAGTTTCTCATGAGACTCAGACGATATCAGAAAATCGTTCCACGAAATCGATTGCACTAAATGCGTACGATAGCAGAAGAATGATTTGAGGCTAAAATCGTGGGATTTGCAACGTGGCAGTAGCCGAAAATTTCATAGGAAATTGCATCATCCTTTCAGAACCCACCCACGGGAGGTGGGAAGAAGGATAATCTTTAATTTGATTGGTTTTGAAAGAACGAAGAAGAGAGTAGATGGAGAAGTCTGAAACGGGATGATTCTCAGTTGACTCGGGAAGCATTTTCCGTTCCCTATACAGTCAGCGCGACAGGTCGCTCTCACCGTATAGGAAACGGAATGCACAATGGAACACTCCGTTTCCTAGCAGATATGAGCGATGTGCTCACTGCCCTGTTAGTCTTGGGTGCCGATGGGACAAATTGCAAATTATTAATAACTTCTTCTTACTTTCTGTATAGCTTCATTAGGTAGAGTTTACCACATTTTTCCTCTTTGAACATTTTTGTAGTAGCGGTTTTTTTCAGCGAACCTCTCGTAAGTCGACCATATTCTCATTTTTTTAATCATACGTACTCTTGTTTTGTAAAATGCAGTCATAAACGCAATCTGGGAAAAATGAGAAAACATGATTGTCTACCAATATAAACATGACTGAAAATCGCATTTTTTAAATTATTAATACACTCCTGATTCTTCAGAATCGGTTTATATAACCATATGAAATATGAAAATGCAATTGTCCGACAAAATGTGGCGTTTTTCTTGTCCACAGATGAAAATCGACGATTTTTTTGAGTTTTTAAATTCATTAATATTTGTCGGACTATAATGAATTCATATTTTAGAGAGATTCGTTTCATAGAAAGAACAACTGTCCACCATATAAAATGCATGCAAATCCTTAGTCTAGTTGAATATAATGGTTTTGTTTCAGAATCTTTTCTCGATTATTATTGAAATGAAACTATTGATTTTGATTGAAAGTGTATAATTCAAATTGTTTACTGACATTTTTATTCAAATCTAATAAAAAAAACTATGAAAATACTCCTTCCTCACATTGAACTCATTGTGAAAAGACGAATGGTATCTAGAAAAAGTATCACACCAATTGTCAGGTAGAATGACATCTTTATATTTGCGATTATGATGTTCTCTTGATGCCAAGAATATTTTGCACAGTTTAAGGATGTCACTTCCTCCTTTTTCGTTTTAAAGCCACGGAGATTTAAAAAAAAACACTCCATCACTACTAAGAATATTATATCGGCAATTCAGTACATCCTTCCTTAATGGTCCTCAAAAAATCTAATGTTTATTTTTAACATGAGCAAAGTTATATCCGATAAATGCATATAGTCTATTCATAACCAAATGATAGCAGTGAATTCTTTAACTTTTGAATGAACGCCACATTTTTTTTGTCAGACAACTGGTGCACTACATTGTATTTTCAAAGTGGAGAGAGAATAAGAAAGAAAAGACATTATTCATAATTTTTTATCCCAAAAAATCTTCGTTTTCCATTTGTCGGACAAGGAAATCGCCACATTTTTTGTCGGATAATTGCATTTTCATACTTCATATGGTTGTATCAACCGATTCTGAAAAATTCGGGAGAGTATTAATACTTTGAAAAAATGCGATTTTCAGTCATGTTTATGTTGGTAAACAATCATGTTTTCTCATTTCTCCCAGATTGTTTTTATGATTGCATTTTACAGAAAAAAGAGTATGTTTGATTCAAAAAAATGAAAATATGGTCGACTTACGAGAGGTTCGCTGGAAAAAATAACTTTTGAATGAACGCCACATTTTTTTTTGTCGGACAACTGGTGCACTACATTGTATTTTCAAAGTGGAGAGAGAATAAAAAAGAAAAGACATTATTCATAATTTTTTATCCCAAAAAATCTTCGTTTTCCATTTGTCGGACAAGGAAATCGCCACATTTTTCGTCGGATAATTGCATTTTCATACTTCATATGGTTGTATCAACCGATTCTGAAAAAATCGGGAGAGTATTAATACTTTGAAAAAATGCGATTTTCAGTCATGTTTATGTTGGTAAACAATCATGTTTTCTCATTTCTCCCAGATTGTTTTTATGATTGCATTTCACAAAAAAGAGTATGTTTGATTCAAAAAATTAAAATATGGTCGACTCACGAGAGGTTCGCTGAAAAAGAACCGCGACTAAAAAAATGTTCACAGAGGAAAAATGTGATAGACTCTACCTAATAAAGCTATACAGAAAGTAAGAAAACTTTATTAATAATTTGCAATTTGTCCCATCGGCACCCAGAAGACTAACAGGGCAGTGAGCACATCGCGCATATCTGCTAGGAAACGGAGTGTTCCATTGTGCATTCCGTTTCCTATACGGTGGGAGCGACCTGTCGCGCTGACTGTATAGAGAACGGAAAAATGCATTCGGAAACGGTGTAAGGGTAACAAATTTTTGGTTATTTTGATGATTTAGTCTTTTGACGTGACTGGGTTATAGATAGTGTCTGTAAAACCGTTTATTTTATTTTTGTCATAATATACGTCTGAAGTTCATTTTCGAATTTCATTTACCATTCCTCTCTCTGGAGAATAAGTAAAGACTAAGTCCTGGCCCTGGTGAGTTGGGCCGTTCCCACACTTTCTTTTCTTTAATAAATAACACACCTTGATTGGTGGAAAGCCGCTCTTCCGTCGAATTTACAGAATAATTAATAGCCTACGTCGCAGGAACTTAACGCTGAGAAGTCCACTGTATTTTGCAAATTCGAATTCCACTGTCGAATCCAAGGAAACTAAATAAACTTTTTTATACGGTGACCAATTTGTCGGATGAACGCTTCGGTTGGCCCGCTTCCTTCTTTCTCCCCCTCCGTCTTATTTCCCCGGATATGGCACGTGTTATCCGACTCGCATACAGGACGATTGTCCGCAGAAAACCATCCAATTTACACTCGTCTCCCTCAAATCCTCTGGAATCAATCCAAGCGGATGCCGAAATTTTATTGCCGCTCACGATTTTCGGACAGTAAATCTTGGTATCCGTTTAATCGGATCAATCACGTACGTCGATCTGTGGTCAGCTTTCGGCTGTGGGTTAACTTGGAACGTGTGAAGACCGCAATAGTGGTAGATTCGGTTTTAGGAGGTGATAAAACGATGGCATATCTTCCATACGAATGCTGGATCGTTGCCTTTATTCCTCAAATATAAGAACAGGCAGTCGAAGATAGTTTTCGAGAAAAATGCCTGATATACGTTTCGACGGGCGCAGAATGGTCGAAATCATAAGAGTTAGATTTTGTCATTTCGCTACGAAACTCCAAAAGCAACAAGTTTAGTTCTGAATATGTGACCTAGTAATTAGATATCAACTAAGCAGAGCACGAGATATTTTTTTGATGCAAAATCGCGAAGTTTTTTTTCCCACTGTTGAATAGGGAATCAATCACGTATACTCCATTCACAATTATAAAATCACAACTCTGGCCTTGGAAATTTGACACATTCCACTCTGTATCGAAGTTATGACGTTTTTCAAAATATTTTTATGTTCCAAGTCAACACTATGTTGCCCTTTCTACATTCTTAGCGTATTTCTTAGAATGTGAATTTATTCGGAAAATGAATGAATTGGAAAAGATGTGATGGACGAAAATAATTAACGTTTATATGAATTGATAGAAAGGATTCCTTTTCTAGTTATTTACATGAAGAGTACAAGAGATCAATGTTGAAATATATTATTTTTCGCCATGGAAAAAACTGCATTGCTTTCACATAATTTTCATATGCATGCTTGTGAAGATTTAATGTTTACTATCCTCTTGAACTGAAAGTTCAAGACTTGACGACATCAATTGTTGATTCTAATCAAGAATTCATTAAAAAAATCAACCCAAAGATATAAGATGAATTGATGGGTAATTACAAGAATCAAGAATAATGTCAATTTTATTTTGTTGATAACTTTCTTAAAATCAATGTTGGGGTATAAAACTCGCCTGCGTTTGTTCAAACAACATCTAAAGAATACATTTTTCACCATCTCGACCTTTGAAAGGCGTTTCTTACAGGAGAATTAGGTCTAAGTTCCACCTCATTAGTGAGGTACCTAACTTTTGCAAATCTGCTCAGATATCGCCAAATTTCTTGGAAAACATGAAAAATATCATCCTAATCGACCTCTCGAGGCTCCATCCGATCCATTTACTGCGATATCTGTCCAAATAATAGCTTTTTCAACGAAATTCCCGTGTAGGTACCTCTTTAACCTCGAAATGTAAACATTCGTCCTGGTCTTGAAAATCGTCCTCACGCTCCAAACTAGTGCTAAAAACAATAAACATACGGTAATCTTGGATATTCGACGAAAAACTCACCTGCAAATATCGATTAAATACCAAAAATATGCGAACAATTTGTAAACCTAACAAAATGTGGAATATCTTTGATACTTTTACTTTGATATAAACAAAGAAACTGGCAACGTCGTTTTGTCATTAACGATATTTTCTGTGCGCGCACTGACTTTTCATCATATGTTCTATGCTTTTCATCCGGGGCACCAACTCCTGAAAACGAAACCATGACCTCCTATGTGATTAAATAAAAGTGAATGGAGTATACATCGATCTGTGATCAGCTTTCGGCTGTGGGTTAACTTGGAAGGTGTGAAGACCGCAATAGTGGTAGATTCAGTCTTAGGAGGTGATAAAACGATGGCATATCTCACATACGAATGCTGGATCGTTTCCTTTATTCTTCACATTCAGGAACAGGCATTCAAAGAAAACGCTTCACTCGAAAAATATGAAATATGTGTTCTAATCTTCCCATTTTGGAGTTAAATTCCACCAAATCAAAATATTCCACGAAATCATACATGATATATCAGTTCATCAATAATAGCAATTGAATATGATTGAATAAATATCACGTGCGAAAAGAAGAAGAGAGAGTAGGAGGTTTCTGATACTGATACCTCGATTCTTGAAAACTGTAGACCACAGAGTCGAAGAGAGTGGGTGCACCACTGAGTTCCAGGTCTTCTTTGTTACGAACTAAGTCTATTCGAGTATGCATTTTGAGAAATGAAAACGAAATATTGAAAGATAGAAGAGGTTTAATGGTGAATGGAAAAAATCAACAAAACAAAAAAAAATAAAACGTGAAAAAAGTTTAGTTTTTAGCTTAACTTTCAGTTCTGCATTTAGGTTTCTAGCTTGTTCCGAAAATGATGAGGAGTCTCAAGGGTAGATTTGGAAGTTTATTGATCCAAATTACTGGTTGAACGCCAATTCGTGTTTGTAAGCGATCCGGGTTCTGCACTGTTTGGCGTTTCGAAGGGTGACACTGCTTCGAATTCCGATACTTCCGAGACCTCCAAAAGGTGGAGTTTGAAACAGGCGATGGACTGTTATGCGATGTTTGAATCAGTGAGGAGGCTGCCGATAAAATTGGCTGAACTTGGTCACCAGGCGATTCAACGGAGGGTGTAGTTTTCTTTGAACTACCAACTTAAGTTCTTGAGAGAGACGTTTTGTCGTCATGAAGTTATGTGTGGTGTGTTCAGGACACACATTTCTTGTATCTAGTTATTCGTGTTATTTTCATTAATTATGTGTAGCTACAAATTCGGGGTCTACAGAGCCTACTACATGGGAACAAAATAAATCATCTTACATACGATTTGAAACAATCGAGAAATAAGTAATATAGAACACTCGATAGGAAATGGAATCCTATAAAATCCTTAAAACCTATTTCCTTCACTTAACGGCTATATGACGATATAGTCATATATCAATTCTCTGGATATCGACACATATCGCCAGAATCCAATACCGATTCTGAGAGCTCTATCGATGTAATCAAACCCAGAATGCCCGACATAAGCTTCGTAATATCCGCTGAATTGTGTGATTAGTGGCGTATCACTTTAAGCGCCAGCAAACTTGGGGTGCAAGTTCCCTCCACATTTACAACTTTCATTCTTTCGACGCCTTCTTTGAGATATAAGTAATAGCTGGTGCACTGAACTGGTCTGAGTGTTTTCATCCCTACTATATTTTTGTGCTCAAAACCATAGATTGAATGGATAGGGTGATGTTCCATAACTACTTTGTTTAATAGTTTTAATTCTTGTGATTCATTATGATATTTATATTTTCTCACAGTTCTGATCACAAATTCATTATTTAACAGTGCAAAGTAAATAACGATATACAGAAAGCTTTAGGTGAACTGTTCGTTAACCAGGAAACGTTTTTCCTGTTTTTTTTTTCATTTTTTAATCAATTATCTATTGAAATATATTACAAATATTTCCAGGTCCGTCAAAACCTTCCATAATAGGGTTGTCGACTCGAAAATTCAATTCGTAATCTGATATTGAACTCGACACTCGACCATATTAAGCAAAACACTTCAGGGGGCTCAAACTGAGATGAAATTATCAACTTAATATTTTGATCGATACCTTCGAGACATTTTCTAGAGCCTCTCCTGTTTTAATCTGAAAAATCGAACGTTGTTGAAAGCCACTCACGAGCTGATTTAACCTATCGAGATTTTATCGCCATTCTCTCTAATCTAATGAGTGTGAATCACGGAAAAATTGATTCAATGCGTACTGATACAATTCACCGATAAGAGTTCGTTTCATTTGGTCGATAACACATCAGTATAAATCACTATATTTCCTCCTTTGCAGTGCGAATAGACTCAATGCTTTTCATTTTGAAGAACTATGAATATTTAGACTGAAATCCAGTTCAATATCAATTTAAATTTCTGAATACCAGTTAGTAAAACATAGAAATGTTTCAGATTTTCTCAGCATCGCTGATAACACATTAAAAATCATTTTCGTGAAAATATATTGGGTAGTTCACCCTATACTTTTGAGTGAGATCTGAACAAATTACCCTGTATACTACTTTATCTGTTAAATTTTGAACGTAATGCTCAATATCACAACCTTTCTAAACAATATCGAAGATTTTTTGTGGAAAAAATCTTTCTTCGTTCATTGTTGGAGAAACAGATTTTTTTTATTGATATTGTTTATACTGATAACTGTTTGTCGACGTTCATAACAAGTTGGATACTGTGCATCTACCACATGAAAAATTTAGCGTAAAGATCATGGTCTTCACCCACACAATATCCAACTGGTTCAAGAACTAATGCCACTTGACCATAATAAGAGTCGTTTGTTTGCTGATTGGGTCCTAGAACAGCATGATGATAATCTTCGGGCTATTCGAAGCTACCGGCCACTAGATGCAGCCAATGTGACATAATCTTTCTTCCGAGAAATGGGAATGTTTCAAGGAAGTAGCGAGCCAAATATAAAAATTCAAAATTCGTAACCAGCTCGGGATCGGTTTAAGAAAGATCTAGGAAGTTTAGAATTACGGTCCAAAAGAGGAGACGGACAAAGAGCTACTCGTGGAATAGTGGGGTAAAGTGTTGAATCGGAAGTTGAGGGTAGCTGTAGAAGTTTTAAGCGGGGAGGTTCTCAGTTGACTCAGGTTCGGTTTTAGTTAAATCTAGGAAATTTGGAAGTGCGGTCTCAAAGCGGAGACGGAAAAAGTGCTATTCGGGGAATAGCGGGGTAAAGTGTTGAATAGGAAGTTGAGGCTAGCTGGAGAAGTCTGAAACAGCGTAAAGATCTTGGTCTACACCCATACAATATCCAACTGTTTCAAGAACTAATGCCACTTGACCATAATAAGAGTCGTTTATTTGCTTTTTGGGCCCTAGAACAGCTTGATCCACTTTGATGATGATACTCATTTCTGGTTGATCGGCTACGTAAATAAGCAAAATTGCCTTATATGAGGTGAAAACAATTCTCAAGAAGTTCTGCAGGTTCCATTGTATCCTGAAAAATGCACTGTGTGGTGTGCTTTACACGCTGAAGGCATCATCGGTCCATATTTCTTTGAGAACGATGCTGGAGATGAAGTAACATGAATGGTGCTCGTTACAGATCGATGATCAATGATTATTTGTATAATGTTTCTTAGAATAATACACTTGGTTTTACTTAGTTTTTATTCACTTGATTTACTATTACAATTGATACATGTTCGACACTAGAGAGTCAGTGTTAAAAAAAGGTTATGCCCTCGTGTTGTTTACTAACATAAATATTTACACAGAATATTGAGAATCATAGAAAAAGGTATTCTTTTTCCCAGACATTACAATTTGTTTCAAAATTCGAATGGTATCCAGAATTGTTTTGGTTCCAACACGATGGTGCTACACTTCATGCTGCCACCGTTACAATTGATTCATTGAAAGGAAGATTTTCCGATAACATTATTTCGAGAAATGATCCAACTACTTGGTCTTCAAGATCATGCGACATAACTCCAATGGATTATTTTCCTTGGGGTAATGTCAAGTCATTGGTTAATGGTGATAAACCAGAAACAATAGACGCTTTAGAAGGCAACATAACTCGTGTTATTGCTGAAAAAACACAGGAATTACCCGAAAAAGTGGTCCGAAATAGTTCTGGTCGATTACTGTTCCTTAGGGCTAGTCGTGGTGGACATATGCCGTAAATTATTTTCAACACATAACTGTCATAAAATTATCTTTTAAATCGGAAAAAATTGCTTCAGTCTTAGTATGTGAGGAAAGTTTCCCAATCTTTTGGAAAGCGTTCATGCTAACAAGTTTGTAGTCCAAAGAATGGAAGTTGAAAAATAACTGATATTATAGTTTTGAGACACACCTGAATCTGTAACAATACGAAGCCAGGGCCTGCAGGCAAGTAGAGCAACCTAGGAGCATAGAATAACTGGAGGGAAGGCTTCATACGCTCGACAGATCATTTTGAACTGCCAATAACGGCGGAGGTTAGAGTTTCGTGTGACGCCCGATAGATAACGCTGAGATCCTTTATTCAGTAACATGTCAGATATTTTGTTCTATGGCGCTACAATTGCAAAGAATATAATGTGACTGTCATTGTTATTGATACATTTATGCTTCTTTTCAATTGAAAATGGCTATAAATCATAACATAGACAATATTGATGACATAAAATCGCTTTATTCTAATCAACTTTTTATGCGCAATTTTATGGGAAGTCTGTGATCAGTAATAAATTTGTCAAAACAATATCCTTATCGGAAAAAGTGAACATTCAGGTAAGTATTATTATTATTATACGGGAAGACTGAGGTTTTATCTGTTCTCGTGTATTATACGCAGAATTGTATGGTACCCCGTTTACATTCCCTCTGCTAACACTTAGATTCGGAGCGGGAAACAGATTTTTCTTCCAATATTCAATCTGATCCTTGTAGCCATTTCTTTACACGTGCTATATGCATTATATTGTCGGATTTACGAAAAAAAGTATGTATTGCTTTCTTTCAAAAGAATATATATTATGATATAGTAATAAATGGGACCTAATAAGTAATAACAACGAATAACCATTGAAGATAATTTTATTAAGGATAGCCATGTTGTAGGAAGAAACGACATTGTCGCCATCTCGTGACCTTGCGGCGAACTGACAAGTTCGGACGTTTTTGGCAGTTCATTTTCGTAGGGGAGCCTTCTCTCCAGTTATTCTATGCTCCTAGGAGCAACTGACGAGTTGCGAGAGCTATTCGTAGCTACCGGACACTAGATGGAGTCAATGTAAAATAATCTATCTTCCGAGAAATGGAAATGTTTCAAGGAAGTAGCGTGCTAAATAAAAAAAATTCAACATTCGTAACCAGCTCACACGAATAAATGGAAAACAGCTTATTCCACCCTCCCCTAAAAGGTCCGTAATGCAGAAGGCCGCGATGAGTAATTCACAATGAAGACTGAGATGGTGGAAAAACTTTTGTGAGGGCACCGGGGCAAGGAAATGTATTTCACTTGCCAGGTTTTCACGGTGGCCTACTAAAAAGAGAAGAAATAGCTCTCGCGGGAAGTACGTGAGTGATGGAGTACACGGCAAATATTTACCTTAAGAGCATATGCTTGCAGAAGACTAATCCGAAACGAAATTGGCGGCGGTAAACGAGGCGGAGGAAGTTGAAAGTGTATTTCGAGGTGGTCATTATCAACCGACTGCGTTGGTTCGATGATGGAAAGCGGGGTGATTTTCTTCGTGTATTATCTTTGCGGAATTCCGTTTGTTCGTTCGAGTTTCGAATTTGGAAATCATTTTTTGTTCGTTCTAATGTTGTATACTTGTTCAAAATTCATATTTTAATTTTTTTTATACCTCAAAGTTCATACTGCGGATGGACGTGATTTCTTTGTTCTCGACTTCCTATGGTTGTGTCAGTCAGAATCCCAAAAACATATCTACTACCTGTTCTCTCAATACCTCTGCCACTAGGCGCAACTGTCATTCGGCCTTCAGTTCGCCACCCTAACACAGTGAATTCGTTCCGTGACAAGAAACACTGAAACTCAAATGTTCATACAGTGAACTCGTTCCGTGAAAGACAAAAACTATATTCAAGAGGCTAAAGACCACCAGCAGATTTCGAGATGATTTGAAAAAACAGGAAAAGAGAATAAAAACAAATGAACAGTAGAGTAAAAATAAATGTGATACAAACAAATTATAAACAAATTATTGGACCCTCATTATACAGGGTGAGTCTTTGACTGGTACATATATATTTCAACTGTAGATTCCACTCATCAAACGAAACACTTTTTTCTCATGCCATTTCTCAAAATTAGATTTCGTTTGAAAGATACAGGGTGTCGAGAATCCATTAAATTAACACTATTCTTTCCATATTTTCGGAACCGATATTTCGATTGAACTGAATTTTGATTGATTGTTTACTCTATCCATGGTGCATATTCCTCGATTGAAACGTATTCAATATTTCTCCTGGTATAAGAGTTACAGCGTAGTCGACTCATAAATTCACGCAAAAATACTATAAAGCCACACGAAAAAGATGAAACATTTAAGAAAATAAAAGTATTCCTATGTTTTCTCAATGAAACGCGTCGTTTTCGAGTTATTCCTAATTGTAAACGGTGAAATTCGAGGAAAAAATAATTAATGTCAAGAAAAATCTAGATGCTTCCATGAATTGAATATCGTTTCTTCCCTGGTCTCTCAAAAAGTCAACAATATTGCCAGAATGTTTATCAACTTCGTCAAAACTAAAATCTCTATGATAGAAAAATGTTTGATGTAAAAAAGATAAGCAATATTAAAATCCCACAAATGTGGGAGATAAAATTGAATTATCAGAAGCATGAAATTATACATAGTTTCTATTTAAAATTTATTGTTACCGGTCCTTCAGGAAAATATCTATCTAAACAATATAATCTTGGAATTTCCACTGGACACTACAAGGTTTTTATTACATCAATTCACTGAAAGTCTTCACATCACAATCATCACCTGTTTGCATTATTCTCTGTAAATAAATAAATAAATAAGTCCATGGCGCAGGTTATCGCGTAAGAGTCGTTCATGGGACCAGAGACTAACGTTGGAGACACAGAACAACGGTTTGTCTTGCGTGGCTGCTACATCGCAGACGACTGAAATTAAGATCGTAGCGCTATATTGGCGAGAATGAAAACTACTCGTTGGACGTTTCCAGAGAGCAACGCCTATACGTCTTTAGCGAAAAGTAAACAAAACTAGTGCCCTTGTGATAGTTCATCCGTTGACGATAGGGGACGTGCTGCTTCTTGGTTTCGCCTATACCATTGTTTGAGGAGAAAATCGGCAATCTGGCATCGTCTCCTTAAAAGTTCTGTGAAATATCACAGAAGATGGGTTAGGTTAGGTCATTGACCTCGAATTCTATAACCTAGGTTAATGGAGTTTTTATGAGATCGTTTTAGAATATCGAGGAATATATGAACAAATTATTAGTGTTTACAAACTAATCTTCAGGAAAATCGAAGAAGGAACTTATTTTGGTGGAAAGAATATGGCTTTTCGATTGCAGAAATAATCGGACAAAACTAAGAGTTTTTATTAGGAAATACGTGTTTGTAACATTCTCATTCAAATAAGGTTAGTGCTTGAGTAGTTCCTAAATGTATCACCCAGAACATCTAATAATCACCTCAATTTCAATCGCAAAATATGAACTTTGACGTGTTTGCAGAGAATGGTATCAGGCACGTATTCGGCCCAATTTCTTTTTCAAATGGCTATATCTCTTTAACAGAGCCGAATTCGGAAAAATGGAAAATAAAAAAATGGTTTTTTTTTTGGTCCCGAGAATATACAGTTGAAATATATGAACAATTCAAAGACTCATCCTGTATAACCAATATAGCCAATCGACCTCAACGATCACAGTATTCGCTATTTGCTTCATCTGTGAGAAGCTTTCTCAATAGATTCAGATGAGAGTTTTGGCCGTCTTTTGTAGAGTTTCATGTGTTCTTTGTTACTTCAATCAGGGGGGCTCAACGAAGGTGATTCAAAATCGCTTTGGTTGAATTCTAAGAATAATTACCACCTTTAACTTATACGTTTAGAGGCGAAAATCATGCTGCAATCTAACCATGTGGCAATCAAAAACGATCCCTTAATCTTTTTCGCAAAATTGGAATTAAATTGCTGCCAATTCACCGGTAATTGATAATTTAGTAATTTTGAACCATTGAAGTGGCGGTTGTGCTATGCGAATACGGAATGAATAGCCGACAATTCTCCCTTCGTTATTCGAATTCACCTCATAAACATACCGCCCATTGTTGACGCTTACAGAATTGGTAATGGATTTCCCATTCGCATTCTGACCGCGTTCCCACATACCAGTCCTCAAGTTGTGGCCCGGTTTTCACAGAAAATGATGTTATACATCGCAATCATTCTCTCGAAAAATTCGGAACGAACAATCGCTGCTATTCCGACAGTAATCTTGTCGGAAAACTTTCCGTATCTCCTGAAATAGGCTTACGTATTTTATGCGGAAAATACTGTATGAATAATTTCGGTGTCATTTCTGGAAGAATGGGGGTTTATGAGATATAAAAGGTAGAATACTCCATATCTTAGTTGCCTTCCTCTGCAAAACTAACCCGCTTAAAAGGTCAAAAGTCTTCAGTGTTCGAAAAGAGAATTTCTCAAAATCACGGATTTGTCTTGAAAAGCTCACATTGATCATAAGTTTAAGAAGTTCAATCAGATTAATTTTCAAACCTTCAACTTCCGATTCAACACTTTACCCCGATATTCCCCGTATAGCACCTTTACCGTCTCCGCTTTGCGACCGTACTTCCAAACACTGAAGTACTTCCTAAATCTATCTCAAAACCGAACCTGAGTCAACTGAGAACCTTCCCTTCCAAGGCTTATCCAGCTACCCTCTTCTCCGATTCAACACTTTACCGCGCTATTCCCCGAATAGCAGTTTTTTTTCTCCGTACTTACGAACACTGAAGCACTACTTCTCCGTAAAACCGAACCCGAGTCAACTGAGAACCTTCCCCATTAAGGTTTCTCCAGCTACTGCCACTTTATTCATATATAATTTACGGTCAGTTGGAATGTTGCAAGTCTCACGATCTAGCCCTGAAGTTAACTCTAAGTTCGCACTCAGACCACCCAGGCCGTGCGATGTTTTTCTGACATCGTTATCGCCTCGACTACATCCTGTGCAATACCGATAAGCAACTAAGTCAGTTTCGGGGCCAAGAATATAAATTTCAGAAATCTATATTGGTCAACGAAGGAGGAACCTATAGTTGGTCGGTTCCCTAAAGCAAGAAACCCCGGCTTCACAGTTGATTATTATTACAAGAAGTATGAAGCATGTAACAACAATCTATTGATGGAATATTATATTGAACATTCAGAACGATTAATTTTCAGGTCTCTGGAAACAAAGTGGGCAAGCAGCCACTGAGATCGACAGATTCCCTGATCCAGGCTCTACACTGAAATTCCCTTTGTAATGAATCGAAATATTGCGGTTAATTTTAATTGAACTTCGGACCTTTGGGTCCTAATATAGACTATATTACATTCACGACTTTGAATATTTCTTTGGTGCTGACGTGTTTCAGTACGTGAGAAACAGATTTTATTGGAAAAGATAAGCAATAGAGCTGTCGATTTTCAGATCAATTTTCCTCATAAATATCAAATCAGAAATCAAAATAAATTGCATATCGAGACGGTATCAGGGAGATCTCACGACCTGGGTGGCCTGGATGTGCTAACGACATTCGAAAATTCGAGGCTAAGATCGTGAGAATTGCAAGTGGCCCAAAAAGCTCAGACGATTATGATACCCTTTCGGAATCCACCCACGGGAAGTGGGAAAAGGAAATCTTTAATGGTTTCTGAAAACGGAGGAGTGAAGACAGTAGCTGGAGAAGCCTTAGACGGGAAGGTTCTCAGTTGACTCGGGTTCGGTTTTAGGGAGATCTAGGAAGTTTGGAAGTACAGTCTCGAAGCGGAGACGGAATAAGTGCTATTCGGGGAATAGCGGGGTAAAGTATTGAATCGAAAGTTGAGGATACTTGCAGAAGTCTTAAACGGGAAGGATCTCAGTTGACTCGGGTTCGGTTCTAGGGAGATCTAGGAAGTTTGGTAGTAAGATGTCAAAGCGGAGACGGAAAAGGTGCTATTCAGGGAATAGCGGGTTAAAGTGTAGAATGGGAAGTTGAGGGCAGCTGGATAAGTCTTGAACGGAAAGGTTCTCAGTTGAGTCGGGTTCGATTTTAGGGAGATCTAGGAAGTTTGGAAGTACGGTCTCAATGCGGAGATGAAAAAAGTGCTATTCGGGGAAAAGCGGGGAAAAGTGTTGAATCGCAAATTGATGGTAGCTGGAGAAGTCTCAAACGGGAAGGTTCTCAATTGATTCGGGTTCGGTTTTGAGGAAGATTTAGAAAGTACTTCAGTGTTTGGTAGTGCGGTCTAAAAGCGGAAACGGTAAAAGTGCTATTCAGGGAATAGCGGGGTAAAGTGTTGAATCGGGAATTAGAGGTTTAAAAATTAATTAGAATTATTTATCACGTCTCGTCGGCCGGGAGTGAAATTAATCTGCGAATAACAGGTTAGTGACGTGTTTTTGTTGTTTTTCTCTAGGATATTCTGCGAAGCACGTTCCCTAGAGCGGGTGGAGTGTGTAGATTTGTACACACGCTGGTGGACAGTGAGTCACCACGTTACTTTTGGACAGATTTGTTATCGATATTGTAGCTACATGCTATGAAGTAGTGGTTCGGAGTACCTCTCAAGATGGCCGTAATGTCCGGAGCCAGTAGACTGAATTTCAGAAGACAGAGTCGACTCTAGAGTAATGTGATATTTTTTTTTAATTGTTTGAACTGAGAAATTCGGTGTCACTACAACCTACAACATCTTAAAAGTCTTCGAAATTTCCTCTTCCATTCCTTCCGTTCTATCTTGTGATCAATCTCTTCTATAGCCCTCTCACCCTGATAGATACCCCCTAATAAAACCGAATGGCCGTAGAAAAATACCCACTTATATTTCATACTTCCCTGCTTTCCACAATCCCCATCCATTCCATCTCCAGGACCTTTCTCGGACATCTGGACATCTCCCGACCCAGAAAAACAATAGAAAGACCGGATCCAGCGATCGAAGAAGCTGCCTGCAATCGGATCCTCCGATAACAACGCGACCCTTACAGAAACTGAAATTCGTTATCCCGATCGCGTGTCTGGCGCAGAAACCGACTTTCTCATCGGCACGGCCTAATTCCGCTGTTGGAGGAGGACAAAACGGTCCATCATTAACCGGGGGCGAAATGAGAGGGAAAGTTCGGTGTACAAAGTTCGCCATCAAACACTTATGAGAGAAACAATCGATAGTTCCTAAACGGAGGGTTGGGTGGGCTTCGGATGTGATCAGCTTTGATGCTGGCTGCACCTGGAAACTGGGTCAGTGTGAGGATTACAGGGGTATTTTTAGTTGGGGGTAACTTTGGCAGAGCTTTATTGGAGACTTTGAACCCACGAGTCAGTTTCAAACTGGTTCGTACAAATAGGCTCACATTAATTCGGAGCGAGACAGCCGAGCAAATGTACCTCTCACGTTGGAAACTGGAATTGCTTCAAGTAACAAGAGCTGATATGTATCCTAACTGGTTCGGATGCATCCCTCTAGGTTATACCCTGGAAGTACGAGAGTTCAATTTATCTGAATCACCTTAACAGTAATAAGCACGCGATCTTAAAAGGGGTCAACCAAAGGTAGAATTACGTTAAGTGGGTTTATACTTATATTTTTGGCTTATGATGTGATCGTCTAGACTCTAGATTGGTAGGGCTCTGTGTTATGCCGTAATAATTCAGATTCGTAATAACTCAGATAAGTGAAGTATAGGATGGGAAATAATGAGGTGAAATAGATAAATGAAACACTTGGTTGGACACAAAGGTGGAACAAGGCCTTTATTCGTCCAGCTCCATAGTTCGAGAAACCATAGCCTATGAAGGAAAAAACGAACGAGATTCGATTTATCATTGCACTCAAAGCAAAAAACCCTTCTAGCATCACAGATGAAATGTTTACAATCCATAGATCAATTATTAATGAGATGAGCACTGGTGGTATGTACGATATGGAGCCTCCTATACCCCGGTTAGGTTATTACTCGAATACATCCGGAGTTATCCAAAGGTTATAGGCATATAGAGTGTGTCACCTGATTATTAATGAAATTCCTACGCAGTGTCTTTGCCGTTCCAAGTGTAAGAATCCTTCCTTCCAAGTGTTACGTGTGAATTCCCATTAGTTGGGTTGGTTTGGAAGTGACAATAAATATTAATAATAATATATATATTTCCTGTTGACTGATGAACGTTGGAACCAGATCGAAGCAATCCTTCCGTAGGATACTTGCCTGGCTCGCCAAGGCCCAAAGGCGAGTCTATGTTTCTGAGAACGTTCGTTTAAAAATCTCTCAGGGGATGTGTCCAAGCCATCCTTCACGAATGGGAGGATGTTTTTCCTGGCACAGACGATATAAACAGTTTATCCTAGGAAGTTTCACAATATTCAATAGAACAAGCTTACATGAGATTAAATCCTGTGAATTGAGACAGAGTGGTGGAAGGGTGCATACCAGAGAACAAGGAAGCGTCTTAAAAATATACTAATATGTCGGATTCCTGGAAGAGAAACTTCATTTTAAGGAACACCTATTGTGAACCAGAATGAAAAAGGAACGAATGGAATCTAGATTAGCAGCAGAAGTAAAAGTGCTCTGATTTGTTTCCACTTCCGAAGTTAGTTTTTCTTCCACAGAATCGCATATCTTCGATGGTCAAAGAAGAAAAAGAAAACATCATAGTGGAGCTTCGATATGATTAAAAACTCCTAATTATTAAGATGCAAATTGCATGAAGTATTGCTTGAAGTCGTGCTAGTATTCACATTCACAGAATTATAGATTAATATTGAATAAGTTTCATTCAACGTAGTTCCACTTTTCGACAATAGACGTTGCAAAGTTAGAAGCCATGAAGTAAGAGTCTGGAATCGTCGCATTTTGTTTGCTTAGAGGGTGGGAAATTCAGAACTGTTACAAACTTTTGAGAATGTTAGTAGAACTGAGCCTGAGATACTGATGATTAACAATCAGATCATTAGTTCATACAAGAAAAGTCTAGAAATACTTCAATTTTGGAAAACCCATATGCAAGACTGCAATAATGCAGAAGCCTATCCGGTGAAACTTGTGACTGTTACCCTAGATTACTGCGATGGATGTACTTCATAATTGTGAGACCAATACCTAATACCTATGGGGTTGTAGACTAGTCTGCTAAGACAAGACAGACAAGCACGAGGGAATACTCGACAAGGTACGAAGGCTTGCTGTGGTTGCATCACTGAAGATATGAGAACCTGCCATACTGGAGCACTTGAAGTCATCACATATCTTACTCCTCTAAATCTAGTGATCCATAGGGGAGCAATCATATATTAAGGGAAGTTACAGATACGGGGAGATTTAAAAATCAGAGAGCTTGATCCTTTCTGTACAAGTACATCTCATCAGCGAACCTACCTAGTGATGTATTATTTAAAAAGTAAGCATTGAAAAGATCGATGCTATATAGAAAGGAAGAATGGGGAAAGTAAATATGATAAAAGGTATACACTTGGTTATAAAACCAAGATAGGGGCCGTTACTGGAGTATACAGGCTTAGTGTAAACTATCGTTAGGCTCCTACTCGAGTGTTTTAAAGCAGAAATACTTGAACATGAACCTAAACAGGGACTATCAAGGGTATCACATAGTGATCCATTTTGATAGTCAAGCTGCTATCAAAGCACGTAACTCCTATTTCATCGGCTCAAAGTTGATATGGCAAGGTCTCTTTAGTCTTGGTTCCTGGTCACTGAGAAATCAAAGGAAACGAAGATGGTCCTGGAATCTTCTCCAGAGGTGCGTCATGGTTTGCATCTCCCATTGCTGCAACCCTGCTCTATAGTGGTCCTTTCCAAGGTCATAGAAGGATTCATGTCCAATGGGTTCTATCTTTGATGGACTTTTCGCAACTGCATCAGACTTCTCATTGCCACAGTGCCCTGGCACCCATAAGAAATGTCACAAAACTTCAGACCACGAATTTTTTAAACCGCTCGTTTCTGTCCTTCTAAATGTTGTATACAATATACAATTTGGTTTTCACAAGGTGTATTTCCGAAACCAGCTCAGTACTGGTCATCTATAACTGGAGACCATCAGCGGTCCTATCATTCCTTACAGGCTCTATGAACATTAGTGCTATTAACTGTCCTCAAGCCCACCAAGTGGAATGTCTCGTCTTCTGGCATCGTTCCAAAATAGAAAGATTTTGTTCCATTTTCAGTTGGAAAATTCTAATACTGATCGTAAATGCATCCTATTTTCAATTTTTTTCTGTAAATATTCAAATACAAAAGGGGGATGTACCTTCTGAATTTAATTTTCAGATTGACAGCTTGAATATATGTAGAAAAACGTTCGATAGGTTTGATGAATAGCGTACTGAAATTAATAAATTGAGATTGATTTGATTACGGATAATTCAAATGACGTATCTGTTCAATTGTGTCAAAGTACCATTCAGGCATATTCGTTCAAATATGAATACTTCATTTATAAATGTCCTGTGATGATTTTCCGTGACCTATTTCACTGTATACACTAGACATCACGTCTGAGAGCTACCCGTGAATGTTGATTGATGTTGCAAATTGGCGGAGGAACCAGGCTCGTGTAACATAACGTTCAGTAAAGAGTGTGGCCTTCTCGAACAAAGCCTGGCAACGCTGTTGCCTACTTTCGATCAGGTTGTTGAAGTAGCATTGATCAATTTCTCTCTAGAGTTGCGTTGAAGGCCGTCTGAGTTCTTGAAGTGTAGGGGGAGTTGCTCGATGAGAATCCAAAGCTCTTTGTAGCTGAATGCCTTCCCAACCAGTAACTGTAACACCTCTGAAGGAAAGAACTTTCTTCAATCGAAGTCGCAAATGGTTCTGAGTTAGTCGAATCCTTCTCAAAAGTCGTCGAGAATGTAGTTCAACGTCTCGAAGTCTTCGACGTACTGTTTTAACCAAAACCATAACACCAGAAGCATTCAAAAGTCGCTATTGCATGATTCGACAAGCCCAAAGGCTTTTTACGGGTAGATACAGTCAGAAACCTATCTTGTGCAGGGGTGTTAGATCTTGAGAGTCCATTTTCTCCATATCGATGGCCAAGCCGGTAAACTAAGCTTTCACTAATTCGAAAAAGCTCCATAACGTCTCGCCCCGATCATACCAATAGTCCTATTGGCTTCATCCTCTCTAAGTTTACGACTAAGCATTATCGCAAAACAATTATTCAAATCTTGAATCAAAGTTGATTGTAAGATCGTGAAACAATAAATGAGACAACGTTCTTAAACACACAATCGACAAAAAACTGGCCTGAACTAAAAAGCTTCCAAACGAGGAGTGTGTTAATGATACTTCATTCCGCTACAAAGAAATCGCCCAAACATTTGGACATCGATAAATTATACTTCCATCAAGAGGGACTGCCATCGTACACGACGAACCAAGGTTCAGCAACATGCTCCTCTGTCGTGTCAACCTCGAACCGTGTCCTCTAAGAGGACCTTAATGGCCTATCAGTTGTTAACAGGCGTTCGGCAGCGGATGAAAATTACTTATCACGCTAGGCTTGGATTTACGAGCTGCTTGGGAATTGGCTGCTTCTCTGCTATTATTCTTAATTGAATCCTTCCCCTTGTTCTTTAGGACTTTTCATGTGAACTTAGGAAGTTCAATTAGCAACTATAAGCGATATGAATTCATTTGTTATTCTTGAGTCTTTCTACAAACGGGCATTGGGCAATTCGATTTATGTCATTATTCAGGTTTTATTTTGACGGAATGGATTGGCTCTTCTTCCAGTTGCTTTGTTGAAAATTACCAGATGTTTATGATTACGAGGATCTGAGTGAGAGAGTGAGACGTAAAAACATAAGGGGCACACTATTCTCCTGGAATTCAGACAGTGCTCTTTTCAGTATTTCCTTCATTTTTGCATTATTTTGAAATCAGAGATCTCGAGAATAATCTGGATACTTCCCTGGATTCAAAATACCACATAATCGAAGAAGTATTTATATTCTGTTATCGAAATAAATGTTAACAATGTTGGCAGAATGTTTATCAACTAAAATTCAAATGATGGAAAACCGTTTGATGTAGAGAAATTTTACATTCAATACGTACAGTTTCTGTTGAAAATTTATTGTTACCGGTCCATATTTTTGATAAATGTGAATGAAATACGAAATTCAGGCATATGAATGATGAATGTCGATACAAACCACGTATCAAATAGAAATTAATTAAAAATGAAATGATTATTAATTATTAGCGCATAATAATCATTGGCGATGTTTCAATCTGAACAATATACTCTTGGAATTTTATAAACTCAACACTACACGGTTAATAATACATTAATTCACTGAAATTCTTCAGGAAAATCGAAGAAGGATATTATTTCGAAATATTTCTTTTTGATTGCAGTTATAATCGAAGAAAACTAATGTTTATGTTCCGAAATATCGTGTTTTTAACATTGTTATTCGAATAAGGTTAGTACTTGAATATTCCCTAAATGAATTAACTCAATTTAAATCGGGAAATATGAACTTGGAGGTTTTTTTCATACGTATCAGCCACGTATTCGGCTAAATTTTTTCTTCAAATGGCTATATCTTTCGAACAGAGCCGAATTCGGAGAAATGGAAAATGAAAAAAAGGTTACTTTAGGCCTCAAGAATCTACAGTTAAAATATATAATAAAACTTTCTATACCAATCAGTTCATTCAATATCTCCAATATTGATCGCTCCTAACAAAATGAAAAATTTTTCAATTTCCCTAGCCACTTGACTTGTGACCCCGGAAAATTCACGGAACTTCTGAACAGCAATATAGCTCAATCATTCAAAATTGATTGAAATTTCCTTGTCAAACGTTATTCACCACTGCATCACGGTTGGCTACGTTATCGATTCACAAACTCACTGCGCCATCTACAGCAAGAGCAACCTAACTCTGGGGGAACTCCGTAGGAGCTTCTCGTTCGAGCTGTAGAATTATTGATCCTGAGGGAATCACATGGCAAAGCCGATAGATGTCTCCTCTCATATTGAGCTCATACGAATTCCTAAAAGGGATAGTCTGATCGTCTCATCTCCACTTTGTCAATATTTACCAAAATGGCGACGCCACTGACTGTTTAATGCACCAACAAATAAAATTTGAAATATTTCATTGCCACTAAAAGGTGATTTGATAGAAAAAATTTTGACATTATCCTTGAACTGTTTTCCATTCTAATTTTTCCCACCCCTTCGAAAGTTCATCTATATCTATATCTATCTATACTAATATTATAAAGAGGAAAGATTTGTATTTTTGTTTGTTTGATACGAATAGGCTCAAAAACTACTGCACCGATTTCAAAAATTCTTTCACCCTCAGAAAGCTACATTATCCCTGAGTGACATAGGCTATACTTTTTACCCGGAAAAAATAAGGATACCCACTATAACTTCAATAATTACAAAAAAATCAGCCATAATCAGCTATTTTCACGTGCGCTGCAAAAACCGTAAGACTTACGTGGATACAATGTATGACGAAAATGTACCTCTTAAATAGTTCTACAAAAAAGTCCGCGATAGCATATATCTATCTCTCAAGATTGACTTGCTATTACCTGTTTATGGTAATCAGATGTTTTTCAAAATTATGCACTATTTGGGAGTGAGTTTTTATGAATTGGGTATTGATCCTCATCCAACCTAATACGTTATTTATCCCCAGTATTTAATTTAGAACGAAATTGTCCCTCACATCATACAATTACAACAAGTACATCAAAAGATATGGCAGGTTAAAGTGTTGAAGATGAAACCGCCGCGTGAAACAAATTTCTACACGGGTGAAGCTGGGACGGCTTGTTTCAAATAAACTTAATTTTCGTTCAAGTGTTTGGTGTACATAACTTAATCAACAGTTGATTATTTTTCTGTCTATCTCTTAAATTCACGAAAAGATAATATTATGAGAGATAAACCTTCGTTAACGATAAGAGAAACAAAAAACACTACAACACACAATGGTATCAGTTTTATTTTTGAACAGTAATGTATAATTCATGGTATCACTATATAATCAATCCCTCGGTACACTATTTCTAGATAAATATTCCTTCAGTGTTAAATGAATTGAAATTTCATCTCGTTCTTTGAAACATGTGTCGAAATTTATTCCTGTACATGGATCACTTTCATCTCCTCTATTCGGGAACATAAAATCGGTAATTTAGAACCAACATCATGAACATAAACTGAAATTACGAGCACTATAACTTTCACTTCGTTATAACCTTGTAATGAGTTTGAACAACCTGAAGAATACGCCAAAGTATTAAAGAGGTTCTTAGACGGTAAGGTGTGTTCTCTGCATGATCTGCGAATTAGATCATTTTTGCAACGTCTAAAGCGAAAATAACGACGAAGAGGATAACGTCCCCATTAAAGCGAAAAGTATACCTGAATCTATGTTGTTAAATATACATACAGCTCTCTTGACTTGAGTAAAAATGATATTCCACAAAGTAAACACTGAAATAATACCATTCTTTCACTGTTGATGCTGGCTTGAGAGATATATCTGCATCTGCTTATCTCCTGGCCTCAAATTTGTGTAGACCACGTTGTCGAAGAAAGTGGGTAAACCACTGATGTGTGAATCTTCTTCTTTACCGATGAAGTCCATTGCCAGTATCGACTGCTGGTATCAAACGTGAATAAAAATATGAATTCTGAAAATTCCCCGCCCCTTGAATGCATCTATGCATTTTGATAAATAAACAAGAAAAGGAAACTTTGAGAGAAAGAAGAATTGTTATTGTGAAATGAGAACGATTAACAAAAAAAAAGTGAAACTTGAAAGAAAGTTTAGCTTTTAACTAAACTTTCAGTTCTGTATCTGAGTTCGCTGCTTGTTCCGAGAAGGAGGAGGAAGGTATACATCAACTCTGGGTGCCTTAAGGATAGATTTGGAAGGTAATTGATCCAAAATACAGGTTTAAGGCCTATGAGTGTTTGATGGATGATCTGGGTTCCGCACTGGTTGGCATTTGAAGGGTGACACTATTTCGAACTCATATTCCGACATTTCCGGGACCTCCAAAAAGTGGAGTTTCAAACAGGCGAAGGGCTGCTATCTGATGTTCGGATCCGAAAGGAGGCTGCCGATAAAATTGGCGGAACTTGGCCAACAAATAAATGAGGCGATGATAGAGAAGTGAGAGGTGAAGTTCTTCTCGAACTTTTGTTTTGGGCGTTATCGATATAGGAGGACGATATAAATCAACGCTGGGTGCCCTAGAGATAGACTTGGAAGGTAATAATTACCAATTATTGGTGTTTGGTGGACGATCTGAGTTCTGACCTGGTTGGCGTTTTGAAGGATAACACTGAATTTATATTCCGAGACCTCCAAAAGGTGGAGTTTGAAACAGGCGAAGGACTGTTACCTTATGTTTCGATGTGAAAGAAATTTAAACTTCTGTCAGTCCAATCCGCTCGTTAAAACTCATATCGCTAATCAGCGTCGATATCAGGAAAAGAATCCCCAGGGGGTCGGGACGCAATCCCTTCTCAAAAGATCTCAGTGACATATTTCTCCTTTTAACCCGTGTCAGCTCATCTCGAGACGTTTACCCAACCCTCTCAGCTACGATTTCCTCCCCTATTTCAGACCAGAGATCTCCGATCCAATGTAAATATTGTTCCTCCCTGAGCCTCCCGATCCTTCTCTCCTCAACCATTACCCACCGAGACGTGCGAGATTCAACGAGATTGAATCGCCGTAAGGTGTCGGTCCACGTCAGTGATGATGAAAAGAATGGTAGCCAGAAGTGATGGGTTTAATCCCTGCGAGCGGTCCGTGCAGGACTCGACGCACGTCGAGTGGCCTCCTTTGTTGTTCGCTGGTGCATTTCCGTTTCCGGTGTGTTGGGCTGGGAATCAAAGGTAGGGTTGAACGGTTTGTTTTATAGAACGAAGGATTTTCGGATTCCAAGCTATAGTTGGTCAGTAAGTTGAGGCCGAAATGAAGGATATTTTCAGAAACGATAAAAAAATCATTGGTCCATCTGTTCTGTAGTTTTACTCCTTGACTGTGACGGGCAAGATTAGTCAATATTCCTTCCATTTTAAGGAAACTATCCACGCTGATCTTGTAGAGAACCAAAAAAAGATATCTGTTAATTATTCGTAGAGTTCTTTTGAAGAAAAGAATGGACTGATTTGCCAATTCTTATCAAAACGAAAATAAATAAATATTTGTATTATATCATTGAGTTTAAATATACACAGAAACACAGTCCAGTTCAACGATTTGAAGCTAAATTTTGTGTAGTTCCTTCACCGGTTCATAGATGGATAAGTGTGTTTCAGAGAAGCGAAAATGTTTACTCCCGCATCTGGCGGTAGGTAGCTGAACTATAAGGCACTATTTCCGAAGCCGAATGCGATGACGATCAGGACCGGCATATGGAAATGTGGGATGTTCAGTATTTCATCACCTGATTTTTTTGATGCAATAAAACGACAATTATTTTTGATCTTTCATGAACATAAAATACTGATGTATGAAAAAATAAATGCATGCAATTTTTTCTTCATTCACAAGTATTTATAAATAGATTTTCTATGAATTTTGAAAAATATTTAATTTTTTATAAACAGCGGGATGCTTCTGTGTCGAGATTCCTTTGCTTTTTTTCTGTCCCCTGTACAGCTTCACTCTAATCAGTTGTCTCAACAAATGAATCCTGTGCTTTTCAAATTCTGGAGTTAACGGAGAGTTCCAATCTTCGATAAATTAATTTTTTTTTTAATTTTCCTAAAATATACCTTTGAAGTCATATCTTTTCTGATTTTGTGACCATCATTTTCTTTATGACCAACAGCGCTTTCCTCATCAAATGTTTGAAATCGGTTGAGGGAATTCTTAAATGTTCGATTTACAATATACAGGGTATCCCAGAGGTCCCGCACTTCCTTGAGGGGATCGAAAGTGAAAAATATTCTGAGCCCAAATATCCATGTTTGAAATTTTTTGATGAAGTAGTTAATCAGTAATTAACTAATGAAAGTGACCAATCAGGAGCGCGCTATAGAAGAATGAGTAAACAGTTGGGGACGCGAGAGTGAGACGCCAGAGCTGCTGCCGGCTTTTCACGCAGTAAACCGAGACTGGCGTCTCACTTTCGCGTCCCCACTGCTTACTCATTCTTCTGTAGCGCGCTCCTGATTGGTCACTTTCATTAATTAATAACTAATGAACTACGTTATCAAAAAATTTCAAACCTGGATATTTGGGCTTAGAATATTTTTCACTTTCGATCCCCTCAAGGAAGTGTGGGACTTCTGGGACACCCTGTATATCCAATCATTACCAAGCTCATTCGAATCATCAATGAGGAGTGCTTTTTCGCACTTACCGCATTTTTTTTTGGCGAAGTTCCTCATCAAACACCCCGACAAACTTGCGATTGTGTTGGATTCTAGGGTATTTAGGGGTTCAATCCCTTATATACCCTCACTAGGCTCACCGTTGCCCGAATTCGCAGAAGGCATGGTCAAATCTGTCCAATCAACCACATCAATGGGCCTACTTTCAGATTCTCCCATTGTACACAGGTCGAAATCATTGTCATCTTGGCAGTTTGAAAAATCGGAACATTATTCCAGACAACCAGTCATGACCGACTGCAACCCAAATCTGAAACATCGAGCTGAGGGGTTTGGATCATAACCCCTACGCTGTCTTATTTTGGAGAATGCATTCTCGATTGGGTCCTGGTTGAGCCTACTTTTTATCAAATATGGAAATGTTTCCTTCGTCTCCTCCCACAATTGGAGGATGCTACTGATGGTTTGTATCAAACCGTTGAAACAATAGGGAATATTTTTCCCAACTATCCAAGACTTAATGAATTCAATTGATTCCGTCAGAGTTTGTATTGCTGATGGCTGATAATTTCCCCTCAAATGTTCCATTCGAATCGAGGCAGTCGAAAAGATCATTCATTTTCAGAATGAACTGAGCAGTTGAATTGGCACTACTCGACCTCAGCTCACCAGTTGCAATGACTGTTCTCATCTCATAGCCAAATATAAAGTTCTGATGAAAATCTGCATGGCCAATTTAACCTTCATTTTCTAGAAGGCGTTTGGATTTATGTGGTTTTCTATCTTCAAGAGAGTACGAGAAAGACAAATTCTTTTCATCGATTAAGTACGTTTCTTTTATGTCCCTCCAAGAAACATTTTCACCCCTCATTTCCTACCTGAGAACACTCCTTTGGAGAAATTCATGGCTAATGGTTCATCATTATTGAATCACACCGTTTGTAACGAATTTGGACGACTCCGACCCTGCCTACGATTCACAGAACTAGAGGAAAATAAATCTACTACAGATTTCGATAAATGAGTGGTGACAAAATGGATAGTAGCTACTATGTGCCGCCACTTGAGTTGGCAAATTGGCAAGTAAACTGCCAAAAATTTGTGCATCAAATCAATGAACTGGGTTGTGTCTCTATGTATATTCAAACTCAATGATTATATTGAATAACATACCACAAAGTAAACACTGTAAGAATGGTAGGTAGTCACGGTTGATCTGGCGTGAGAGATATATCTGCGCTGGACCTGCCGGCCTCCGTGTGTGACTTGTACGAATAATAGTTCTTTTCTCAGTTGATACTTAACACAGCAGTTTGACCGCCTCGGGTCATGCTCAAAGTACTCCCTGAATTCTTCTTCAGACAGATCAAAGCTCCCTGGTAAACAGTCCAACAAAACGGTAGACTCCAATCTAACCGCAGCTCTTTATCTCGAACTGACAGCAGCCCGCACATAACAACTCCATTCTTACCGGCAATCCCGTAAATTTCAATCCTCCAAACACAGCTCGGTTATCAGGATACATAGCGAGGACGTCACCGTGCCCCGTCGAAATAATCCTGTCGGGCTTTTAAGCCGCCCTGCGGTCTCCAAAAACAAATGTTTCCCTTTGCCAGAAAGCCGACGAGATTACTCTCGAACGTCAGATCTTCCAATTCCGCCGACACCGAGAAGTTTTCCATTGAAATTGCTTTATCGCGACTGGGATAGACATTAAAAAGGGGTAAAGGAGTGAATCGAGTGTGTTTCTTGGGAGAGATATCGGTTTGAAATATTGTAATGGTGTCCTTTGGAGAACGGGTTTGTTGCCGGTTGAGATAAGGATGCGCTGCTGGGTTTTGCTGGGAAAATAGAGGTTTCCAGAGTTGCTTAGATTCGTATTCTAATTCATATTTTTGCAGCGAAATTCTTCAGGACTATTTTAACTTGTAATCCTCCTTAAAAACATTGGCCTTGCCTACTTCCTTATGAAATTAATAGAAATCTTCCATTTTTTCTAAGCAAACCTCAGAAATATAGGGTCCTGATTTGAAATAGAAGGTACCTACCACTACAAGATCCAACTTTTGGGTAAATTCACAATTGGCAATTCAAGACTCCAATCGAAAAAAAATTTTGACAGCTGCTAAATAAAGGGTGACATCGTAGGTGAAACAAACCATTGATTCACTTCAAAAGTAAGCAGGGTAATTTGTGAATCCTCAGAGAAAAGACAAGAAGCCTGGCAACAAGCTCTCAAGAGATATACCCTGACAAATGATGGTAATTTGCTTCATACATTTGCACTCAAATGAATGAAATATTCTGATTATTTTCTTGATTCTTCTCTTGGAAAAATCACTTTCCACGACTCGAAAGGATCTATAGAAAAAGCATTTGTCCAAATTGAGGGTAACAATACATAAGTATTAGAAAACACAACCACCCAAAAATTTCACTTTAAACGTGATACCTTATGTCTCCGGTTTGTCTAAAAAGATAAAACTAATTTGAAGATGGTATGATGTTGAAACAACTTCTAAAACAACAATACTCTTCGACAACACAGAGAAAATAACTAAGAACAACATTCACAATATACTATTTTCAAGGTTTTCAAGGATGGCAACATTATCTATGGAATGAAGGTATTCTTGCCAAATGAAAATAATGAGTAAAAGAGAAAATTGAAGAAATCAGCATTTATATTTATATCTCTATCAGTTTCTGCGAAATAAGTCCATTGAGAAAGGAAACAAGTGATGGAATAATTTTAATATAGCTGTATCAAAATCGATCATGTTTAATTTTTATTACAGATTTTTATGGCGTCTGTCGCAATTTTTATCTGCTAGAAATTTTAATATTGTAACTGTTCAAAGTTTTGAAATAGAATTATCACTATTCATTTTTATTGTTTTGCTTATTTTCTTTATTTAATTGCTCGAAAGGTAAATTTTGTCAAGAATTAAGAAAAGTTACTGACAGTTTGTGTCTATTCTGAAAACCTAGTATCTTTTCGGGGTAAACAAATTGTTTTTTCTTCTACACTTGGTTAGATTTTCTATATGATATATTTCTGTTGATTTAATTTATTTTCACTGCTTTTTCTACGATGCACTTCATGTTTTCATTTCAATTTATATGTAGTTATTGAAGGCTTTGATGTATGCTTCATTCAATATGGCAAATAACTCTTTTATTTGGTAGTGTTTGAAAAAATGTTCTCAAGAATCTTGAAAGAATGAATGAGATAAAAAATCTTTTTGTGATTAATTCTTTATTGTATAGTTATTTTATTTCTTATAATGAACATCGTTCAAAACACTACAGGTTCATTATAAACCAATTTATTTCCATGGATATGGAAGAAACTTATACTATATAGGGTGTTTCTTAATCCCTACGAAAAAATTCAGGAGACGTTTGCTCGTGAAATGAAATTTTTCCAGATATCACCCTCGAAAGGTGGTGACTAAAATTGGGTTTTTATTTTTTTTTTCTCTTCATCTATTGGTTTTGGGAAAATAATGCAGGAATAAAAATGGTTTTAAATAAAACGAGGATTACAAGTCATAATTTCATTTCATGAAACTTGTAGCAGGAATTTCCAAAAAATACCCGTGATTAGTCCTTTGCGAGTGCACGAAAACAACAGAACTGAAATTTTAGAAAAAAAATAAATCTCCGAAAGGGGTGGGCTGAGGAAATTCTGTTATGGGAAATACCCATCTTAATTTTATACGAGCAATCACCTCCTGAATTTTTCGCATGAATTTAGAAACACCCTGTATATATTTTTTCGATTCTCAATGGATGGAGCTGTCGATTGTCCCCAATTTTCGAGGAAAAAACACTTCCAATGGTTAACAAATCACAAATCCCCTAAAATGTTTTTTTAGTGAAACTTCAACATCATTACAGCCATTTTTTTGACCAGATCGATTTGGTTAATTTTTTTTGTACAACTGCCATTAAAAGTGACACTTTTAATGACAGCAAACAATGTTAAAATTGATTGTTTACTTGGAAGCGTGTTAAAAATATTTTTAACATTAGTGTTAGAAATATTTTTAGCACTCCATTTTCTTATGATGAAATCAGATGAAAAAAATTCAGCAATTGCAAATTTTCATTACCAATATTTAACAATCATTACTTATGAACATTAAGATTAATTGTAAAACTTGAACAATTACTAACATTAATGCCCTGTGACGTTAGGGAGCTTCGCAACATATTATTATAATCCTCAGCACCATCAGTACTTGTAGAAACCGGAAGTACAATATTGGATGATGATGATCCAAACTCTGTTGACGTTGGAAGAATTTTTTCAGCAATGACATTTCTATATGCAATGGAATGATCAACATAGCCCTCGGCTACCGTCGTAGACTTCCATCCACCATGTTTTTTTATATCCGTAATATTTGCCTCATTTATTAACTTCTCAACTTGTTCACGAGTGCGAATTTTCGATTTTTTGGGACGATATCCTTCACTTTTCCGTTTTAAATATGCTATTACCTTAAAATATTCACTAACATCCACACCATTTTTAATAAGGGCGCTTGACTCTATCATTGAAAATTTGCTCCACAAAGTTGATGAACTCCATATTTTTTATTCTTCTTCTAAGTATGCCAGAAAAACAGGTTCACTGAAGTTCCCTTCTACATTTTTCAATGCACACCAGGCCAGTAAATTGTTATATGCAATATCGTACTGCTGAACAGATTTTTTAGGTAGGAGTTCCAGATTTGCTCCTCTTGCAGACTCTTCAATATCCACAGGAACAACCAAATCGTCACTCTCATTAATGATTGGACTCTCGACAAAAATATTAAGCAGTTAAAAACCCAATACGAAAATTGGACAGGAACGAAATTCAAATGACAGCGTCTTTTCTCATTTGTTAGTAATCATAACGTTGGCAACGTTTGCCATGCACAACAACATAGATGCATCTATACAACATCTATGCATCTATACAACAACCTTCTGATTATTTGAATATTAAAATACATTTTGAAGTTTATTGTGGTAAATTTCTAATTCAAGTCCCCCTCGATTTTGCGATGTTTTAATTTTTTTTCGTGAAAAACAAGTGATTTGGTATGATTTACTACTAGTTTCAATGCTGGCAAACAAGTAATTTTGCTGTTTTTCCAACGGGATTTGGAGTGAATAGGGGTGCTGGGTGGGTTTTATTTTTAGAAATTTTCTTCGAAAAATGACAATTTACGGAAAGAATTAGTCTTGAATCGTCTAAAAAGATCAAAATTTGTCAAAAATGTCAAGGTAATTGACCTATTCTTTCAAGGACATGACCAAGAGAGGAATACGAAAAATGTACAATTTCATTGGCGCTGAATCAATGAAGATATTAAATTTTCTCGAGGCTATAGTTTCTGAAAATTTCAAAAATAATTTGTTTCTTCGAAAGTCTCCGACAGTATCCATTGATAAAAATATGTCGACCAGAAAGCATATTTTCATTAAATCAAGATGCGATTGCTCCAAAAACATACCTTGAAAGATACTGACTGAAGTATCACATTTTCGGTATCCTCTTTTCTGTAAGTATTGTTTGTAACTGCAACTTGGAACACACACACACATTCAAATCTTCCATTGTTACACTCACACTTGAAGAACTTCTGACAAATTACTATTTTATAATCTAAGGAAAGATGAATGAATATCTCGAATGACTTTTCAACTTTCATCTCATGAATTATTATTTTGAAATACCTAGCAACGATACCCTACGCTCGTAATTTGGACGGGAAAAATTTTGTTTGAATTGAATTCAATGAAAATTCAGCGTACGATGCTTGTTGCCACGTTCAATCAATGCATTTTTATTGCTCAAAAAAAAATGAAACCGAAGGTTTTTATATCATATAGGTATTGGATATCTCATAGGAATGGAGCAAGATATGAAAAATAGATTGGACAAATTTCATTCAGGCGTCGTTTTACGAATGTAACGTTGCTTTCTCGAGGTTAACATCATAATATCAGTTGAAATAATATGTTATCATTGCAGTATATATTAAATTAAGCCATCAGACTCCGAACTGACATAACCTATACTTACCGAACTGGTGAAGAACGATAAGGCCACCAAAATTTCAGGGGGAGGCCCCCTGAACCCCCCCTTGTGGGCGCCCATGCCCTCGTTTGAATAGAACGAAAAAAGTGCCGACCTCATCGGGGAACAAGGGGATAAATGTCTAAACTCTAAAGTCCAAAGCGCTCAGCTCTTGAAAATCCACCTGCCCTGTGTGGAAGTTCTATGTCTATCTTAGTATTTAAGACATTACTGAGATTTGGCAACACCGTCTGTTCGAGAAAAAAATCACCTTACGGTATTTTACACTGCCGACGCGATTCAAATAAACATAAAGTCTAAACGCAGATGGAAATATTCACAATCTTTTTTATTTTTTTTCTCCGAAACTACTTGTTTGCCAATGCTGAAATTAAAACTGTAGGGTGTCCTCACCATATACAATCACGAGACAAAATATTTTAAAAATCGGAGAGGGGGACCTAAATTAGATATTGACCTTCATTGTCATTGCAAATTCGCCCATTTCATTATCAAAATGGGGCAGTTGTACAAAAAACATTGTATGGTATTTGTGTTAAAAGTGATTTCATTTTGTTCGTGAAATTTTTCACTAACAAAATAAAACGTCACTTTCATCACTCATATCATAAATAACTATTTTCGAATTCTATTTGATTCCAGAGGTGCACCAAAAATTATACAAAGTATTGGGAGCGTATCGTTTACATTAGAAACTCGTCAGTTTCTGTCCCATTCAAAGAGCTGTGAAATTGCTTAGAAGTGCAACAAGAGATTAGAAACTTTGCCGCTGTTCTCGTTGAAAATGGCTGCGAGAGAGGTCGTTGTTGTTCAAACCTTTTGAGCTGCGCGTTAATGGGAGAAACGCGTGGCATTTTTGAGTTCAGTATTAACGCGGCTTTCGCGAGCGATTCTCGAATTTCCCTTCGTGAAAAGCCGGTGAAAATGTGACATTAGGTGGTATCCTTCACTTTTCCGTTTTAAATATGCTATTACCTTAAAATATTCACTAACATCCACACCATTTTTAATAAGGGCGCTTGACTCTATCATTGAAAATTTGCTCCACAAAGTTGATGAACTCCATATTTTTTATTCTTCTTCTAAGTATGCCAGAAAAACAGGTTCACTGAAGTTCCCTTCTACATTTTTCAATGCACACCAGGCCAGTAAATTGTTATATGCAATATCGTACTGCTGAACAGATTTTTTAGGTAGGAGTTCCAGATTTGCTCCTCTTGCAGACTCTTCAATATCCACAGGAACAACCAAATCGTCACTCTCATTAATGATTGGACTCTCGACAAAAATATTAAGCAGTTAAAAACCCAATACGAAAATTGGACAGGAACGAAATTCAAATGACAGCGTCTTTTCTCATTTGTTAGTAATCATAACGTTGGCAACGTTTGCCATGCACAACAACATAGATGCATCTATACAACATCTATGCATCTATACAACAACCTTCTGATTATTTGAATATTAAAATACATTTTGAAGTTTATTGTGGTAAATTTCTAATTCAAGTCCCCCTCGATTTTGCGATGTTTTAATTTTTTTTCGTGAAAAACAAGTGATTTGGTATGATTTACTACTAGTTTCAATGCTGGCAAACAAGTAATTTTGCTGTTTTTCCAACGGGATTTGGAGTGAATAGGGGTGCTGGGTGGGTTTTATTTTTAGAAATTTTCTTCGAAAAATGACAATTTACGGATAGAATTAGTCTTGAATCGTCTAAAAAGATCAAAATTTGTCAAAAATGTCAAGGTAATTGACCTATTCTTTCAAGGACATGACCAAGAGAGGAATACGAAAAATGTACAATTTCATTGGCGCTGAATCAATGAAGATATTAAATTTTCTCGAGGCTATAGTTTCTGAAAATTTCAAAAATAATTTGTTTTTTCGAAAGTCTCCGACAGTATCCATTGATAAAAATATGTCGACCAGAAAGCATATTTTCATTAAATCAAGATGCGATTGCTCCAAAAACATACCTTGAAAGATACTGACTGAAGTATCACATTTTCGGTATCCTCTTTTCTGTAAGTATTGTTTGTAACTGCAACTTGGAACACACACACACATTCAAATCTTCCATTGTTACACTCACACTTGAAGAACTTCTGACAAATTACTATTTTATAATCTAAGGAAAGATGAATGAATATCTCGAATGACTTTTCAACTTTCATCTCATGAATTATTATTTTGAAATACCTAGCAACGATACCCTACGCTCGTAATTTGGACGGGAAAAATTTTGTTTGAATTGAATTCAATGAAAATTCAGCGTACGATGCTTGTTGCCACGTTCAATCAATGCATTTTTATTGCTCAAAAAAAAATGAAACCGAAGGTTTTTATATCATATAGGTATTGGATATCTCATAGGAATGGAGCAAGATATGAAAAATAGATTGGACAAATTTCATTCAGGCGTCGTTTTACGAATGTAACGTTGCTTTCTCGAGGTTAACATCATAATATCAGTTGAAATAATATGTTATCATTGCAGTATATATTAAATTAAGCCATCAGACTCCGAACTGACATAACCTATACTTACCGAACTGGTGAAGAACGATAAGGCCACCAAAATTTCAGGGGGAGGCCCCCTGAACCCCCCCTTGTGGGCGCCCATGCCCTCGTTTGAATAGAACGAAAAAAGTGCCGACCTCATCGGGGAACAAGGGGATAAATGTCTAAAGCCTAACCCAACCTGAACCTAACCTAACTGCTGGACGATAAGGCCACCAAGATCTCAGAGGGGCACGCCCCCCCTGAACCCCCCCTTGTGGGTGCCCATGCCCTCGTTTGAATTGAACGAAATCAGTGCCGACGTCATCAGGGGACAAGGGAATAAATGTCTAAACTCTAAAGTCCAAAGCGCTCAGCTCTTGAAAATCCACCTGCCCTGTGTGGAAGTTCTATGTCTATCTTAGTATTTAAGACATTACTGAGATTTGGCAACACCGTCTGTTCGAGAAAAAAATCACCTTACGGTATTTTACACTGCCGACGCGATTCAAATAAACATAAAGTCTAAACGCAGATGGAAATATTCACAATCTTTTTTATTTTTTTTCTCCGAAACTACTTGTTTGCCAATGCTGAAATTAAAACTGTAGGGTGTCCTCACCATATACAATCACGAGACAAAATATTTTAAAAATCGGAGAGGGGGACCTAAATTAGATATTGACCTTCATGGTCATTGCAAATTCGCCCATTTCATTATCAAAATGGGGCAGTTGTACAAAAAACATTGTATGGTATTTGTGTTAAAAGTGATTTCATTTTGTTCGTGAAATTTTTCACTAACAAAATAAAACGTCACTTTCATCACTCATATCATAAATAACTATTTTCGAATTCTATTTGATTCCAGAGGTGCACCAAAAATTATACAAAGTATTGGGAGCGTATCGTTTACATTAGAAACTCGTCAGTTTCTGTCCCATTCAAAGAGCTGTGAAATTGCTTAGAAGTGCAACAAGAGATTAGAAACTTTGCCGCTGTTCTCGTTGAAAATGGCTGCGAGAGAGGTCGTTGTTGTTCAAACCTTTTGAGCTGCGCGTTAATGGGAGAAACGCGTGGCATTTTTGAGTTCAGTATTAACGCGGCTTTCGCGAGCGATTCTCGAATTTCCCTTCGTGAAAAGCCGGTGAAAATGTGACATTAGGTGGTATTTTTCTTCCAGTGATATTTTCTGTGAATTGCATCGGGTGTCATTCTTGGCAATGAGATATTTCACAATTAATATTATTTCAATCAATCAGAAGTTGATAATACAAATATGAAATTTTCAGTTCGGATATAAAAGCAGAAATTTTCTTCAATATATCGAAAGTTGAATCTACCAGTACTCGTTAAAATATAATTCTCCATGAAATAATTCGATAATTTCTTCTTCACAATTGTTTGAGTGCTTTTGAGCAAATTCGCGTTCCTTACAGAAAAATTAATGAGCTTCGTTTAAACGACAAAATTTTCGATAGATTTTGTGTCATCCTTATGACACTAGATTTACCAACACCAGGTTTTACTTCAAATAGACCTTTGCAACTCTCTGAATGTTCAACAATGTTCAGAGATGAACATTTCCAATCCTTTTTATGAAAATTTAATATTTTATCGTTGACAAGCTCGCAAAAATATAAACTGACAATCGTTAAATGTAAATGGTTATTTTTATGTGAGGGGAAATCTATCAGATGAACCAGTTAATCATCAATGTTACATAATATAATCTCATGATCCATATGCATCTGAATCTGCGATTTGAATGTGCATTATTTATAAATCCTAATTGCAATATTATTGAATGGATTTCTCACATTTTGAATAATTGGGCACAAACTAATGCCTATTTCTATTTCGAATCCTGACGCATTATTCGATATGATCAATTACCCATCAATATTAGAATGTGATATTTCTGTAAAAAATTGTTTGATGCTCTAGTTCCATTCATTAATTAACAAAAAATCGATCAAGTAAATTTCAAGAAATTACAGTGTTTCATTGTTAGTCGACATATACTCCATTCACTTTTATATAGTATCCCGGGTGGCCATGATTTAGATTCATCAAGTTCTTTTACTTGAAACTGATGCAGGTTGGCACAAGTGCCACTAGTGGAAGTCGTTCTGAGAGACTGAAAATGAAATTTTCTGTTGCGACATCATTTTTCGTGTCGGCTGGATGCGGGAGTGAAAATAATCCTAAGGTTACTTCTGAGAATATGTGAGGTATTCAATTGTCTACATCATTGTGGAAAAAATCAAGAAATAATAATTTGAAGTTCTTCATAGTTGGAACTTGATTACGGACACCCTGTATATGACAGGTTGATCATTTAGGAACGGTGACAAGTCAAATCCTTCAATTAAAAAAATTCAAGATCAAATTCATGTTACTATCGCTTCTGGAAATCGTCAGAAGACTTTTACTGAACTGCCTTTCCCTCACCTTTTTGCAGTTTTCTTCGAATAAGTTCTGTACCTTTGGAAAAATGTCTCTAATATTTTGCGTCATGGAAGAGGTAATGAAGGTCATTGAAAATATGTGAAAATATATGGGGTGATCCATTAAAAAAATTATCCATTTGTTGAATAACATTAATCGGGGACACTCTGTATATCAGACAATAATTTCGTGAGATGTAGAAATGAAGTTTGAAGAGGTCCACTTTCCATTGAAATCTCTGAGATGTCTGGTTCGGCAGCTATGGAAGATTTTCGCACTATTGACAGGCCCTGTATGCAACCAGCGCATTCACCATTCTGCATCGCCTGAATATCAGGCCTCGTATTCTCGGCAAGTGAACTTTTGAATTCAAAAGTTTCTTGATTGAATCAGATGATATTGAATTTTATTCCCTATGAGATTCGGTCCCTGAAAATTAAATCCTCTGGAGACTTTCAAGTGAATCTCCAAAACCACTGCTTCCCAAATAACCTTGAGCAACTTCCAATCATTGCCCATACTTTGTTTCTCTTTGTTCAGAAGTAAACGCAGACCCTCATCGAAACAGTTCTCCAAGATACTCAGAGAACTTCAACTTGATCTCACTGTTGAGAAGTCGCTAAACAATAGGCGTTAAACACACCATCTTTGTTGCAGTTGAGGATCTTACGGTGTTTACTTCCACTGAACTTTCAGTTGAAGTTAATAAATGATTTCTGCTCCAGGTGTTTTGGATTATGCCGAGCTCGAGAAGATAAGTTTTTATTGAAAGGAAGGCTTTGTTTTGGGTTAATAATGGGGAACTTTCAATTTGAAAATGCAGAGATGAGATACAGCGTAATGGATAAGGTGGAGTTTCTCAATTGGAAGAAGGATTTGTTGAGGAATGGAAAAATGCACCATTGAAAGTGAAAATTTTGTTTCTAGCTTTTATTCTCGTGTACCACCATTTCTAAAAGCTGGTTTTTCTCACATTTCGTCACGATTACGAGTACATGGTTAAATTCAATTATGTACGGCCGTGAACAGGATAACTCCCGGTCTTGGAAGGCCCAAGAGTCTTGAAATTATCAGGGTAGGTTCGGATTCGAATTAGGTTAAGTTCGTTTATGGTAAAATTCGAGCAGGGGTTTCTTTCCTGATATTTTCAGAACTACCAATTTGATCCAGTTGAAATTTTGCATTTAGTTAGAGGATGACGTATTCAAGCTGCAAAGCAAAGTTTTGTCCAATTCGCTCAATGAGAATCATATGAAATTTCAGTGAATTATCTGAAAAAAAAACGAATATTTCTATATCAGATCATCCGGAAGTATTAATGATTGATAAGCTGCTGTCGAAAACAATTATTTCTTCTGTTCTTATGAGATTCTATATACTGGGTGGTTCTTCGATGTACATATATTTTAACTATAGATCCCTCTCATCAATACTTTTTTCCCAAACCATTTTTCAAAATTCGGTTTCGTTTGAAAGATACAGGGTGTCGAAAATCCATGAAAAAACATTTTTCTGTTCATATCTTCGGATTTCAAATGAACTGAATTTCGGTTGATCGTTTATTCTATTCTTGGTGCATTTTCCTCAATCAAAGCTTGTTCAATATTTCTCCCGGTATAAAAGTTATAGCCTAGCCGACTCATAAATCCACTCAAAAATACAATAAAAGCACTGAAAAACGATAAACTGTTCATAATTTCGAAAGGATCAATCATTTCAGAAAATCAAAATATTGATATGTTTTTCATAAAACGCGTAGTTTTCGAGTTATTCCTAATTGTATACGGTAAACTTTGAGGAAAATATCATGAATTCCATGAATAACATGGATGCTGCCCTGGATTTAATATCATCGAATATTATTACTTCTCTGGTCTCTAAACAAGTTAGCAATGTTATCAGAATGTTTATCAACTTTGTCTAGACTAAAATCTAGATGATGGAAAAACGTTCGATGTAGAGATATGTAATAATAATATCCCACAAATGTGGGAGACAAAATTTAACAACAAGGATCGTGAAATTATACATTTAATACGCACAGTTTCTATTGAAAATTTATTATTGTTACCGATCCATGTCAAAAATAAATATCAATGAAATACAAAATTCAGATATACAGGGTGTTTGGTAATTCGACGTGAACCTTGAAAAGAGATAAACTAGACGTCATTTGCAGTGAATTGCGTCGAGTGAAGCATGGTCCGAAAATCTATGGTTACGAAGATATCGCGATTTTTCAACTTTTTTGAAATTTTCTGCTTCGTTATCGAAGATAATTAATTTAGTGAAAACTACTCTACTCTTAATATTCAATGAATATTTTTTTCAAAGCTGAGGAGATGGTCCTCATTTCTTGTGAAAAAGTATTGACTAAAAATTCAGATAACCCCAGATATACAGGGTCATAAATGGCTGCACCTGTTTTCCTCATAGAATCTTGATGAAACAATTGAGAATTACTTGAAAAAAGTATTATGAACTTGGTGTACAAATGTGAAGAAAAACTTACCTGTTTCATCAGCTTTCCAAAAAGGTACGTATGTCAATAATTCCTTCACGCAATCTAAAAATATGGCCGGAAAACCAAGCAGACAACAGACTTTTTCGAGTCATTCAGATATTCTATTATCCTTACTTTCACTCGGCGTGATTCGTAAGCCGTAAGCGGGCCATGGTTCGATCACAAAATGACTCGAAAAAGTCTGTTGTCTGCTTGGTTTTCCGGCCATATTTTTTGATTGCATGAAGGAATTATTGACGTATGTACCTTTTTGGAAAGCTAATGAAACAGGGAAGTTTTTCCTTCCATTTGTACACCAAGTTCATAATACTTTTTTGGAGTAATTCTCAATTGTTTTATCAAGATTTTATGAGGAAAACAGGTGCAGCCATTTATAACCCTGTATATCTCGGGTTATCTGAATTTGCAGTGAATACTTTTTCGCAAGAAATAAGGACCATTTCCTCAGCTTCGAAAAAAATATCCGTTGACTATTTAGAGTCGAGTAGTTTTTACAAAATCAATTATTTTCGATAACGAAGCAGAAAATTTCAAAAAAGTTGAAAAATCGCCATATCTTCGTAACCATAGATTTTCGGACCATGGGTTACTCGACGCAATTCACTGCAAATGACGTCTAGTATATCCCTTTCCAAGGTTCACGTCGAATTACCAAACACCCTGTATATATGAATGATGAATGTCAATACAACCACATATTAAATTGAATTTAATGAAAACTGAAATGATACTTAGCACTAAATGATCTGTGGCGATGTTTCTATCTAAACAATATCCTCTTGGAATTTTTTTAAAATCTTCACTACACTGTTAATATTGCATTAATTCACTGAAAGTCTTCACATAATCATCACGAGATCGAATAAAAACATTTACGGATCGCACCGGTTGTCACTATACGCATGCGTCGTTTGAGACACAGAACAACAATATAAGGTTTGAGATGGGTCGATTCATAGATCTTACGGTTTGTCTTGTGCGCCGGTTACCTAGCATAAGAACTCCGTTAAGGGTCCACATCCCTGAAAAAAAGGGAGTCAGAAACGATTTATTTTTCTGACTGATGAAGGGATGTATGAGTGTATAACGAAAAAAATAATTAAAAAAATATTTCATAAGTATTAAATGAATGAAAAGGATTTCCACCATCAAAACGAACAAATATTTTTGTGTTTTTCATTTCAGTATTGAAGTCTATCATTTAGTTAATTAAACGTCTATCTCCTTTTTCTCTCAGAATTTACCGTTTCTTTGTAAATAATATTACTACAATGTGTTGTTTTCGCGAAATTTATTTCCTTGAATTTTTCTATTCGAAATGATGAATATCCATTTTTACCAAAGACATTTAACTAAGGATTTTATTAGCCGTCGATTAGTGAAAATTATTTGTTTTTCACAATTGTGGATTCTGACATGAAATTGAATTTCTTTTAAATGATACGCTCCGCAGGTATCTACTCCCAGATGACTGATGAAGGAAAATTACTGTATTATACAGTCAGTGTGAGATCTAGTTCAGGGTAGGATTTCTTGTTAATATTTCCTGCGCCCCAACATTCGTTCTATTAAGCTGAATAATCTAATAAATAAAAATTAATGCACTGCACCGCCATCTGGCGGTATACATTTCCTATTTTGAAGGCTGAAGACTATTAAAGAGAAAATCAACCATCTGGCATCGTTTTCTCAAAAGCTCTGTGAGATATTCATAGTAGATGGGTTAGGCTGCTCATTGACCTATAATTATATGAGTTTGTTTGATTAATAATAAATAGACTGAGAATACATTTCTTTATGAGATATTTTCAGTATTATTATTTTCATAGGCTGAATTAATTCGGCCTCTAAACAGAGCCGAATTCAGAAAAATGGAAAATGGAAAATGAAAAAAAGGTTTCTTCTGGCCTCAAGAATCTACAGTGAAAATATATGTACCAGTCAAAGACTCACCCTGTATAATCTCAACAACGAAAGTTTTGAAGTATCAAGTCGCATTGCAAGAAATGCATCGCAATCAATTATAAATACCAAACAGTTGAGCAGAAATATGTAGAATTAGGTATCCATCGTTTGGTTTTTTGGTTTGCTGATAAAGATAAAATGTCTCAGTTCTTATGACAGGCACTTATGACTAAAAGACCTCTACCGAATAAACCGCTTTCAAGACAAATTAACTATTAAATTAACTAGCTTACTGAATAGGAGGAAAGCAGTTCATTACCACAGTTTCTCCATAAAAGCTCCGACTGAATGAGGGTCATTCCAATAGAAAGCCCGGTTGTGTGTGACAAGAATTATCCTTGTTCCAACTGTTGTATGCTCTCTGGCCATTTAATACACAAAAATTAGGCCAAAGGACATTGAAGCAACATGTTGCCGGGCATTATCTTTCTACTTTTGATGACCGCCAAAGGTTGCTGAATTATGCATTGTGGCAATATGAATTGACGAACTGTATTGAACGCAATAAAAGGTTCTCACAATTTCAATTTCAAATATGGCTGGCCTGAGGTCCTAAAAACATATCGTTCCTGTCGAGTTACCTTTCAGTTCAGTCTACATGAGAAAACAAAGAGAATTTATTGCCTTTTGAATGTTATAAACGTCCGCTGGGAAACCAGTTGTGTCCTTAAATCTCCATCCTTATTTTATTGGCGATCAACATTTCAATATTCCCCCTATTCTCTTTCGCATTACAAATACTCAATGAATGGAACAAACTCGAATAAATCACTTCCATTGTCGAAGTTCCCTGAAAAAAAAATAGCGAGTTGATGTGGTAAATCGCCGAAATATTCAGTCCATCTGATTTATGTCCTCAGTTCGGCCTATAAATTGCTACGCCGCTGAGTTCCAAACGGATAAATGGGAAATTTGAAGGAAATGAGATAACAAAGAATATGTTTGAAGCATTGGCGACAGTCTGAACGATGTCATTCGCTGTCGTCTTCATGTTTTCGCCATTTTGCATGGATTGCATTTGCATTTCTGAAAAATAATTTTTGTTAACGTGCCTTTCTATGCCAAAACTACATGGTTAAGGATCTTTGTAATTTTGTTTTTCCAAAACGGTTCATTTTATCGACAATAAACAAGAGTACCTTTTTTTTAGCTTAATCTTCAAGCTATCCAAATTTGTTTTTTTTTCTACTCCTTATCATACAGGATGTTGAAATTGCAAGCATTAAAATGTACAACCTAGTCCGCCCCTGGTAAACTAAAAGAGCTAATTTAAATTTAAGGGCAGTATTTTAAGAGGTCCTTACTTCTGTTCTTCATATCAATTTTTTTTAATTATATTAAATAGTTTGAGATTTATTCCAGTAAAATGGATTTCCAGTGACGTCATTTAGGAGGCCGTATCTCCGTAGGGAGGGCCGCTAGGAAATAAAATTATGGAAACTTGTCATCTTTTGTTTTATGTTTTATCTGAATCCGAGATATTTCCCACATTTTCCGGGACACCCTGTATAATAAGATAAAATTTACAGAAAAAATGCTTAAGAGCACCAATACGAATAAACTCGAAAATCACAGTTCTATCAGGAACTTCAAATCTCTCCTCAACCCTTAATTGAAAGCGCTGTGAGGGACTGATCCCCTGCTAAACCTTTGAAGGGTTGGTTCCTGCTTACTAGAATATCTTGTACCTGATGGGTTTTGGTGCAAGGGAGAACCATCGAAGAACTTCGAAATCACAGAGCTATTTCGTTCTTCTTCATTTGGAGACAGTGACATTCATTGTACCCAATTCATATGTGAACCAACCTTTTTGAAATCAGGCTCCAACATATGTTCTGTATACTATAGAAGTTCGGATAGAAAATAAGGGATCACCCTGTGTATCGAACGATTCCGTAACTGACATCTTATTCAAATTACACCCCAAACTTTCCACTTCCGGAATCTCGTTTGATGAATCCATCCAAGTTTCATCAGTAGAACTTCAGATGAAACGAAAAGCTCTTCGTTTTAGCCCAAGAAAGCTGTCCTCCCTTCTTCGTGACAATTAAGGCTGAAATTCATACCCTTCAACGTGAAAAGGCCTTCTTTCTACCCGACGACGTTAATATTTATACGTCACTTTTCCGATAGTGCAACGCTCAGCAAATTGAATGTTTGAGAGTTGAGACGCCCCGAGACCCATCTCTAACGATCCTCTTCACCTGACGTCGTTGATAATGAAGTGGAATTAAACCCCCCCAGAAAATGGATGATAAGGGTGTGGATTACGTCAATGTGGAACGATATCTCGAGAAGATGATCTGGAGATTCATGGTAGGATTCTGTGTTTTCCTTTTCGAATTTTGTTGCTTCTCTAATGGGAATGATTGTCACATGAGATTTCACTACGGATTCAGCGAATTGAAGCAGAGAAAGGAGGGGTTCCTGTCGATTGTGGTACCTCGATTCTTGAGAACTTTAGACCACTGAGTCGAAGAGAGTGGGTAAACCTTTGACTATACCCTCTAGACATCGCATATATGAATCAACATTCGGTGTCTTACGACTAAATTTGGAAGGTTATTGAACCCAATTACTGATGGAACTCCAATTGGTGTTCAAAGAACTATTTGGGTTCGACACTTGTTGTCGTTTTGAAGGGTGTCACAGCTTCGAATCCTGATTGTGCCGAGACCTCCAAAAGTTGGAGTCGGAAACAACTGGACTGTTAACCGATGCTTCGATGAGAAAGGAGGCTGCCGATAAATTTGGCTGATATTGGTCTACGGACGATTGCGACGACGGCGTCGATTGAAAAAGTGGGTCGTGAATTGTATTTGGACCTTTGTAATAGAGACGAGTGCGTGAAGATGAGCTATCCATGAGAAAAGTGGTCGATTGATGATGGGTTTTTCTGTCTTGCTGCATTCTTTGTGTCGTGCTGGATATAGGGTTGTTGGAATTCATACTCCCGTGAGAGGAACAGATAAGCGTCAAAGTTTCTAATGCCATGCAGCGTTCGAAACTTTTGAGTGTCACTCAATCTAGATCAACATGACTCACACAAAGTTCCAGCTTTCAACCAGAAAATTCATCTGCCTGAGGCCGACCCAGTGCATTCGCCAATTTGTTACCGTCTTGGTAAACTCATTTATCTACTCCCATAGAATAATATATCCATTATTCAACTGATTTTGTTCTGTAATAGTCTCTATAAACCAATAGTGTGAGGTAATAATAACTCACCCCTATAACTCACTCTAATACAAATAGGAAAAATGTAGCTTACGAAATGAATAAAAAAGTCGAGTCGATGAGGAACTCTATTTCAGACATCAAGGTAACGTTCTCGCCATCCATTTCTACATTTTCTTAGGTCTGAATATCCGAAATTGCATTTGGAAAACAAACGTGAATTTTTGACGTTTTCTACGGGATTCGATATCGATTCGATTTTCGACCAAAGAAATCGCTTTTGACAACTGTTGTCGATTTTGAAAATGCAGATTAATTCGAATTTTACTGAAGTAGTCGAAGATAAAGTATAGTGTTCATATCGCGGTAATGGTCATAACACACTTGATGAACTACACCCCTCGCCTGACGGCTCGAGCAAAATTCATCTGCGTGTGTTATGACTTACATTACCGCTTATTGAACAATATACTATTAATAAGAAAGAAGACGTTATCTTGAAACACAAGGAATTAGAATCTTTTCAATTTCTTCAACTGGGGCAATTTATAATGCCCCATAAATTCAGAATGTGATACAATAGACTAGGTTGTAATTCTAATTGAACATAGAATTCTTTGCTGAAATCAGATCCTGGGAGTTATCTCCAGAATGGTCACTGAAATCAATAAATGCACAATAACTTCGCCATCTTGAAAGTTTTATACAGGAATAATCTATGACTTTTCGAAAATCCAAAAATAAAATTTCTGTTCAAATCTTCTGAACCGTTTTTTGAAATGAACTGAATTAGTTGAATTTTTAGTCTTTTCATGGTGCACATTCCTCAATCAAAACTTATTCAATAATCATCCTGGTATGAAAGTTACAGCTCAGCTGACTCATACATCCACTTGAAAGGAATAGTGGTTTTATATTTTCGAAATAATCAATCATTTTAGAAAATAAAAGTATTCCTATGTTTTTTCAATGAAACGCGTCGTTTTCGAGTTATTCCTTATTGTATACGATAAAATTTGAGGAAAAATCTAAATTTCAAGAATGATTTTGATGCTTTTCTGGTCTCTAAACAAGTTAACAATGTTGTTAGAATGTTCATCAACTTCGTCAAGACTAAAATCTGAATGATGGAAAAACGTTTGACGTAGAGATATGCAATAATAAAATTCCTCAAATGTGGATGGAACTGAAGACCAAGGATCATGAAATTATACATTTATACAGTTTCTATTATAAATTTATTGTTCCCGGTCCATATTAAAAATAAATAAATTAATGAAAAATAAAATGATACTTAGCACTAAATGATCTGTTGCGATATGTCTATCTAAACAATGTCGTCTTGAAATGTTATAAACTCGACATTACGCGGTTAATATCACGTTAATTCACTAAACGTCTTCACATAATCATCACGAGATCGAAGAAAAACACCTCAAATAATCACTTTCTCCTTTTATAAAAACATAGCTCTGGAAAAGATTTCCTCCATTTTTGTTTAGAGGTCGCAATACGCATGCGTCGTTCATAGATGTACGATACGTACAAAGATTATTTCTTTAATCTTTGATCACGTAGGCTACAGATGGGTCGATCCAAAGATATTATGGTGTTTCTTGCGTAGTTTCAGGACTATTCGTGAAGCTGGCAACGTACACATCGAAATTTCTGTGAAATATTCCCAGAATGGATACAAAATGGCTTGGGTTAGGTTGATTATTCATAAATTAATTGAAAAACAATCACAAAATAATAAGGAAAATCGAAGAAGGAACTCATTTTGATGGAAGGAATATGGCTTTTTAATGGCAGATATAATCGGACAAAACTTATTGTTTTTGTTCAGAAATATCGCGTTATTAACATTCTTATTCAAGTAAGGTTAGTACTTGATTATTTCCTAAATGTATCAACTCAATTTCAATCGAAAAATATGATTTTTGAAGTCTTTACAGAGAATCGTTTCAGGCACGTATTTGGCCCAATTTTTTTCAAATGGCAATATTTTCAAACAGAAATGAAAAATGAAGAAAGACCTTATAAAACAGCCTGTGTAATATAACAATAACAGCTCAGAGAAGTGTCCGGTTCTGTATTCCCAAACCATCCAGTTTTATCTCCAACAACAATGTATTTATGTTGGCTGAGTCGGGATTCACAATCATTTGACCAATATTATTGATGCGTCAATATTTCAGGTTTGTTTGTGTACGAAATGAATACATAATTGATTCGTTTCCCATTTCCACTCAACATCAATTTGCAACATCGTGTATTTATTGCCCGTTGGAGCATAGACCGTCGACAATATCATACAAAAGAGCTCATTAGATCATTCGCGCAATAGTTATATGATCGCCATACACATTGAATTCGCCAAAGCTGTGATACAGTGTACAATTACTCGTATTGATCGGGAATTTATATGTAGGAAATGACTTATCGACGATATAAATGATTTATTTCATGGTGAATAAAAAATTGTCATGAATAATGCTCATTAATTTACATAAATAACTTGAAAAGTGCACACAAAATTGTGGTAAATAATGAAATTACACTTCAATTCTCTGAACATCAATTCGTTATTCACAGGAATAATATAATTTCACACTGAGTTCTTCATACAGTCATGAAAAATCAACATTCTGTGTTGTGTTATCTGAAATGTGAATTTTTCAACATGAAACTAGTATTCTTCTTTCGATAGTTGGAGATGACTGTCAACCGATAGCAGCATGCTATGTTACGTGAGTATAAACAGTGAATAAATATAAGGGGGTAGGTTTTCAAGACGATGAACATATTGTCGAATTAACCAACCATTACACTACTTGCAGTTGATAATTTAAATTGAACTATTTTCCCAATATGAAGGATTTTCCATTAAGAGGTGTTATTTTGAATAACCCGCTATTTCGGTAGATGTCACTTTTGAAGCTGTCATTTGTTGACATTGGACATGTAGAAGTACGCCATTAATAAAAATGGAACAATAAAAGGCGGACGTCCTTTCAATCTTTATTTCATTTGTCAGAATACTGTCATCACTCTTTTTTAATTGAGAGAAATGCACTAGTAGAGATCTAATTTCCAAAGTATACCACCGGGTGGAATCACCGCAGCAGGATAATAACATACCTACCGGTTTTTGGCTTGTTAGCCGTCATCAGTGCCATATAATCCAATACTACGTTGGAAACCAACTGAAATGGCAGAATTTATATTGTCACTCGGTGGTATACTTTGGAAATTAGATCTCTACTAGTCCATTTCTCTCAATGATTATTCTATGTCCTATGGACGTTATCCTCTATTTTCGTTTTTTTTTACTCTTTTTTAAGGTACTAACTGTGATCCTCATTCAACAATAATATAAAAAACCAAGGTAATTCTAACATCTATATTCTCAAGGGACACAGGTACTTGCGTCTTTTCCCTTTGCTCGAAACGACAACGGAAAATCTCTTTTGGTGACGCTATTGAGAGATATATCTGCTTATCTTCTGGCCTCGTGTTTGTGTGAATTAGAGTCTTTTTCTTGCGGAACGAATTCGCTCAATAGATACGGAAGTAACGTGCGTTTACGTGCTGCGAACTGGTTCAGCGAACTGTGTCCGGACAAAGCGAACTGAAGTAGAGTGCGAACTGATGGTGAGGGCCGTGGCAATCCGAATAGAGATAGGGGAGGTCCAGCCCATTGGTACCTCTATTCTTGAGAACTGTAGACCACAGAGTCGTATAGTGTGGGGTAAACCATTGAAGATCGGATCTTCTACGTTGCAGATTAAGTCCATTCGCAGTATCAATTTTGTGGTATCAAATATGAATGAAAATTAAAATATAAATCTTGAGCAAACCTATTCAAAGCCATTCTCTTCTTCCAAATTGATCTTTTTCTAACTTTCTACAAGGCTATCGAATAAGATGACCCAAAAACACTTATCAACACGGAAAGAAATCTATCCTCAAATCAAGAATCCCAATATTCTTGAAATATTAGAGTTGTTTCAAGTATATATAGAATCAAAACAAGTAAAAAGGGAAATTTTGTATACTTGGAATGAATTTATTTTACTCAAAAATCATATACTTGATTGAAGAATGAAATTCTCCATCGGAGTAAATTATTTATTCAATCCAAACTATTCACTTTTATCAATTCGAGAGTACCTCTATATTTCAGGTAACTATATGATATATTGACTTCGAAAATATAATATTCTCAGTTCGAGAATTGGAATATCCTCATTCCATGTGTTAAATTCAAGAAATTGGTTTTCTTGAAATAATAATTTCGATTGACATGAAATAATGAATTGACATAAAATTATGAATTGAATAATTAATTAATCAATCAATAATGATTCGAGAATATTTCGCCAAATGGAATAAAATCGAAAATAAAATATTACTAGGATAACGTTCAGATTTTAGATTATATGTATACGATAAGTTAGAAATCTGAAAAAAGTTACCATTGGGATAGATAGACTCTCCTTTCAAAATACATATATACATTGTATGGATTGAAATATGAAGTTGAAATCATAAAAAAATTGTGAAAATACAATTTGAAAGAAATTAGGTACTTTTCACAAATTTATAACTAAATTATGTGATGAAACATTATAGAAAAAAAAATTACCAAATCTATTACACTCTGTAAAACATTTCTCTTAGTGTAATTCCATAATTTTGAAAGGGAAAGAAAGAAGTTGTTGAAAAATTCATCGTCTTTGTAAATAAGTGAAATGACATGCATTCACTCGATCCAAGTGTAATTTTCAGAATATACTAAGATGCCAATTCTTCTTCCGGTAGTTAGGCAACATGCATGAATAAGAGGAACCGTGATCCGTTTGCGAGCAGTTTCATCGTAATCCAAGTATATAAATTTCTCCATCCACTAGATCCAAGTGAATTATTCGACAATATACGGTCTTTGGGTTAACAATGCCAAACCTCTTTACATCTGTATTTTTGCAAATAAAGTATTGGTATTGAATGTGGTGTCAAAATCGTTCGAGGATGTTACAACCCCAGAAAGGGCCTAGTATTAATAAGGGCTGTATAGCACCCTTACTTGTTGATTTTGACTTCGATTTCATTATATAGGCATTAAACTTGAGACTGTAAATTATCTCAAAAACTATCAACTTTAGAAGAATATGTTTCAAGTGAAAATTGTTAGATATCACATCTTGTTTTCACCTTAACCTTTTAAAGGTTATTTCAGAGCCAACTTGATTTTTAATGAATTTTTATTGAAGAGAATGTATCTAATTTTTCCATATTCTTCTACATATAAGTATGTAGTATGAAATATTTCGTTTAGAGTAAATTTTCATAAGGGTAAATATCAAAGTATCCTAAAAATGTTTCTTGAAAGATGTAAACAGAAATCATCAAATCTGGAACATTCAGAAATTCCAAAATTTTGAAAAAAAAAGTAGAACAATTCTATATAACTAAAAATTCAAGTGAAACTATATATTACTAATCTTGACAAAATTTTCATTCACTTGGTCCGAATAAGATATTCAGCGATAAACTATAATACGCCAATTCTCCTTCCGGTAGTTAGGTTTTATCGTAATCCAAGTATATGATTTTCTCAATCCACTAGATCCAAGTAAATGATTCAACAATATACTAAAAAGCGCCCTCTATTCAGTGCCCAAAAGGGGATATCACTCTCGATCTTGATTCGACTTGTTCATATCGCGTCTTTCGTCCAAGTTCAGTGTGTTGAAGAAAGTTTACCAATTTTTAGTGAAATGTGGAAAAATTATTGGGACAATAGGGATGCTCGGGCAGTGTTAGCAAGCTATTTCAAGGTAAGATATGTTAGCTATGTATTGATTTAAATTTATATTGAGATTTAAAAAAAAACATAATTTCTTCTTTGAATCTTATAGGTTTTGAATCACCAAGCTGTTTTCTTTTTCGATAAATTTAATACTTGAAATACTCTAAGTGCGCATCCCTTACATTTCTAAGAACATTCATTTTCAAAAATCCTATTACATTGGGATTATCAATTTTTCAGAACAAGATATTCCCTTAGAGCTCTTAAAAAATCTCAATGATCATGATCTCATACCTACTTTAGGAATGAAAACTGATTTCAAGGAAAATTAAAGAGATGAATTTTCTGAAGCAAGTGAAATATTTTTATTTTTATCAAATGAATTCGCTTTTACTACTTCTAAAAATGATTTTTCGAATTACACAATACTGTACTAGCATCGTTGAATAAAAAAAAGAGCGATAATCAACCAGTTATACCATATTTTCTTATGTAACTCACGAATTTTGAATTATTAGATTGAAATGGTCTCGTACAGTACTGTTGTATCTTTTTTGGGGGGGAATAGCTCATCATATCACTCATTATAGAATGCGGATAATAATTCAGAGGATACAGAATTTATAAGCATTTTTCTTGCAGAGGTTTGGAGATATGGAAAATATTATCCAAGAGCAGAGGCAGAAAACAATACAATGGAAAGGAACGGTGCCGCCCTATTTGTTGGTTTTGGGACAGTTTCTATTAGAACCGAAAAGCTTTTTGATTATTGTTGAAAACCTCTACCATCAGTTCTCCTCTGCACGTAAGGCATTCAAAATTATTTTCAAATTGTTTCACGTTTTGAATGTTAATTATCCCTTTCAGTGCCTGTACCTTTATGTGATTATATTGCGATGTGTACATATATAATTTTTTTATTTGTGGTTCTTCTGATATTTCTTCTGTTCTTGATTGTATACTTATTTATATGTGATAATATTTTTAGGATTATGATTTGTCTTATAGGATAGAGTTTTTATTTGTGGTAGGTACTTATTTTTTCACATCAGTTATTATTGGGTTTATTTGTACCTAGTCCAGTTGATTATATATGTTGATTTTAGCATTTTCTCTATTTGTTTTCAGTGATCACTTTTATACTTTTGTTTGTTTATAATTATTTCAGAAGTATAATAAATTTGTTTTCAATTCTTATAAGCCTAGTTTTATGAATATAATCCTCATCCTGAAATCAGTGAAATCACAGCAATGTTAAACGATTATCGTATTTCAAATAATTTCACTATTTGTCAAAACAAGCATAAAATAAATCTCATTATTCATCTTGAGAATATAATATACTGAAACTGAATATTCAGAATTCTCATTGGTTCAGAGTGAGAATATAAATGGTTTTGACCAAACAGGTATTTACTTCTTGTAAGTAGACCGAAAACTAAATCTGAAGTTAATATTCACTCAAAACCATTATTGAATGAAATTTGATTTGAAAATATGATATACTCAATTTAACAATTTTCTGATGTTGGATTGAGTGAAATTATTGAGTTCATTCAAGTATTTGGTATCTTTGCTTCGAACGAAGAAACTACTGAGATTAAGATGTACAATAATTCCATTTGAGATTATGTTTCCCTTAGATGAAATATTTCGAATACTCATTTCAAAATTCTCATTTTACTCACAAGGAATATATGAATATTCTTGAATCAATAATACGTGATTTATTAAATTCAAGTATATGATATACTTAGTCGAAAGAATTATTTTATTTGAATTCGGAGAATAAGGTATACTTGAATCGACTAAATCTTATTCTTGCTCATATATGAATCTATCATTTACTTCAATCAAATATTATCCACTTGGTACGAGAATAGATTTCTTTCCGTGAACGTTTCATTAGTTTTCAGTAGCCTCATTCAGAATAGCCGTCTAAGTGGTGGATATCAGAATTTTTTTCGGGAATATTCTGGGATCATCGAGTTCATTCACATACGTCAAATTCTTCGCGTCAACATTCTCCAGGAAAATACGAAAATTCCGACAAGATCGCCTCCTATTTCAGATGCACTAAATTCTTCAGATTGCAACATAACTTCCTCGTTGGTAATCTTTTATATGCCCGGGCAATCTCGTTACAACGGAGGCTTGTAAATCTTACGTCTAGTCGAATGAATATCCATGAAGTCTACCATTCCGTCCTTGCCTCAGCCATTCCTGAGCCGGCACGAGACTCGTAAATCTGGCCGGAAAATCTACATTCGCCAACCTTAGTTAGGAAAAAGGAGAAGTGATCTGAATGTAAGGGCTCTCTAGTTAATGAACCCCGGTAGTTTGTCGTTTTTTTTTAGATACCTGTCGCACGTCAGCATGAGTATTTTATGATAGATATATTTTTCTCGGTGCTACTCGTTACTTTCGGAGATTTTTTCATGTTTTATTCTTCCTGAAAAGTCATGAAACACCATAAAATATCCATACACCTTCTCTTAAATTTTGGATGTAAGATCGTCGCTGTGTGATTGAACAATGCGCATGCGCTCTGATGTCCCTGACTATCTTCTCCTTTCTTCACGCTAAACCCTTACACCGCAACAATACAATCCTTCGTTGCACGCACATCCATGCGCAAAACTGACAAGTTGGATAACAATTATATAAGGTTTGTAAGAGAGGAGCCTAACCGGTGAAACCTGGGGTCTTCTTCTTCTTCTTCTTTCTTATATGAGCTGGTAGGTCATAAAGGTAGGCGTCAGCCAGTTGATAGTTATTCAGCCTCTTCCGATGTAGATGTCCAGCATTCTTTCCACTAAAATACTGCGATGGATGTACGTTCAGAAGTCTGGTTTTCTAAGGCAGAGGTTCCTCATCTGAAATGCGCGATTTCCTCTTCAATATTCAAGGAGTTTTCTGGAGACGCTCTGCTAATTATGAATTCTCTTTAGACCTTTCGCCTACGCCTAATCACTCTGGAAATATTTCAGAAGCAGGAGCAGATACGAATTATGTAAATCGTCGTCCTAATTTTATATTAATCCATAAGGAAATTATTCAGGAAATAATCATCAATTTCAGTGAATTAATTATCTTCAGAATTCTAGTACGCGAATATGAATAAAGATTCGGAGGAAACTGCTGGAGGCCAGCTATGTGTTTAATTCGTCTGATTGAAAAGGGTGAATAAGCCTTTGAATTACAACAAGAGAGGAGTATTCTCAATTTTGGAATATTGGACTCATAACTTGTAGCTCAAGAGTTGACTATGTTTGTTTGTTTTCCTTGGGGATGGGATTGCCTCAAAGTTCCCTATGAAACCTATCAGTAGGAAGTCAATAGAACACGAATTTAAAGGACCTCGTCATTTACGTTCCACTGATAACTTGAGCAATGCACAGAGGCGATCACTCCTTTGTCAATGTTACCACAAAGAACACTTGTATTTCTAGGAATAACCGATATAAGAACTCGATACCCCCTAGTAAGCTTTTGACGAAATGTTTGACGTTTACCGAATATCTCCTACCTCATATTGGCAACTATTCGTACTCGCTTTATCTACATATTTTCAATGTATTCGTTTGTAAGAACGCGTTCTGGATTCCGAAAAAAGTTTTCACTTCGAGTGGGATTCGAACCACACACCTTCGGATTTTCGGCCCAATGTGCTACCAATTACACTATCAGAGTAACTCATGTTTCCGGAATTCGATGTTAATGAAACAAAGATGTTTGCGCGGGTGATAAAGTTGATAGGTAATAAGAATTCAAAACCCATCTGAATACCGATTAATGATTTTCTGTCATATATATGTTAAAAAATAAAACACTTCAGGGTGGTTCACGTGTTGTTTATTCACAATTTATCAGTGGGCTTAAATGTTACACAATGTACATTCAGGTTATGTTATGTTTGTTACTAACTTGACCTTGTCTCTTAGGATGCGACGTTGTTAGAGAGAGCGTAGAGAGGGATCATCGAAAGCCATCGATTCAGATCACAGAGTGTTTGTACATTAGGTCTACGCTATGGCCTCAGCATATTATATCAATTCATAGAGGGCACGAAATTCAAATTGCTTACATATATTTCACAGATGTTAATGTCCAACCAAATTTCTATAATTGCATTTTTTCTTTTATTGCAGGCCCTTCTGCAAGCCCACGACGTAGTAGCCCATGAAATATACGGAGAAGATGCCATGCGGGTCACCCCACCCCCCATGCTCCCTTACCTCAATGGGGGTGAGGAGCTGGACGGGTCCAATGGGGAGGTCGAGATGGAAAACGTGACCAGGGTTCGACTTGTACAGTTTCAGAAAAATACCGACGAGCCTATGGTAAGTTGATTTTTGTATATCTAAAAAGTTCAAACGTTTGTGGCGGATATTTAATTCTTATCAGGCATCTTGAGAGGTATCTAGGTTGGAGGTTGTCACACGACGATTGATTGCAACGACTTACCTATACTCCGTTCACTTTTATAGAGTATCCCGGTTGGCCTTGACATTCTGGCACATTTCACAGTATATTTTGAAAATGTTGGTGGAAAATATACAGTAGCTCTCTTGGAGAGAAAAAATGGACTGTTGTACCAATTCTCATCACCACGAGAATGTAAGGAATAAAAATAAATACCACAAAGTAAACACTGTGAGAATGGTACTCACGGTTGTTCTGACTAGAAGAGATGTATCTGCTGGCGGTCTGGTTTCGTGCAATGTTGTATCGGGTAAAGTCCTTATCACACGAATCGAATTCAGTTTAAGGGTCGACGAGGATATACAGGGTGTCCCAGAAGTACCGCACTTCCTTGAGGGGATCGAAAGTGAAAAATATTCTAAGCCCAAATATCCATGTTTGAAATTTTTTGATAACGTAGTTCATTAGTTATTAATTAATGAAAGTGGCCAATCAGGAGCGCGCTACAGAAGATTGAGTAAGTATTGGGGACGCGAAAGTGAGACGCCAGTCTCGGTTTACTGCGTGAAAAGCCGGCAGCAGCTCTGGCGTCTCTCTCTCGCGTTCCCAACTACTTACTCATTCTTCTATAGCGCGCTCCTGATTGGTCACTTTCATTAATTAATTACTGATTCACTACTTCATCAAAAAATTTCAAACATGGATATTCGGGCTTAGAATATTTTTCACTTTCGATCCCCTCAAGGAAGTGCGGGACTTCTGGGACACCCTGTATATCTAGACCGTTGCGTCTAATGGCAGAGGTGTGATTGAGCTGAGCAGGTATATAGAATATTTTTGGGATTCAAGGTGAACCACAGAAAAGGTTGGTCAAGTCATGGACCTGTTCTTTTTTGTTACGGCACCATTCGCAGTAGGAAACTTTGTGGTATAATAAAATAAAAAGTATGAATTTCAACCGTTAGATTATAGTCATTTTCCTATCTGATAATCTGATAACTAAACAACGTTGTCCTTTCTACATAGATGTCGTAGTAATTACGTATTTATGAGAATGTTTATCTACTTTGGGAGAATAATGAATTTGAGAAAATATTATGTGAATTCAATAATTCCAAAGACCTGGCGAATGTTGAAGAAACTGTTTCCTCTGTCCATACTGGAAATATTTCACGTTTTACAACATGGTTGGAAGATTCAGTTATGCTATTTTCTTGTAGGCAAATCAAGAATCGAGCGTTGAAATTTTACCGAAAAATAATGGACAGAATAGTCCGTTACCTTGTGATAGTTCATTCGAAAAAAAGATAAAACTACGCGAATAACCCGACAGAAAAACTTCTAAACGTACAGACGGACCTATGGATTTTCCCAGTTTCAAAATTCTCAAGAAATAAACCTGCAGAAGACGTTTGAATACCTTTTTGCACAACATAAAATACTTCATGAAAATGTAGTATTACTACGAAACCTGCGTCACAGTTAAACCTAACTCCATTCACAAAGTTGAATAGGAGTAAATATAAATTTACATTGGCAACGTCACTGAGAATTATTTGTCATTTCATGAGTGTCAACCTGCGTCAGTTTCAAGTTAAAAAACTCGATTAACTTAAATCTTGGCCAACCGGGATACTTTATAAAATGGAATGGAGTAAATGTTACTGGATCGAGTACTGTATTTATGTGGCCCCATAAGCGCCTGTGAAGGTAGATTTATCCCCTTCGCTTCTTACGGTTTGGTTCTAGTATGGCAGATGGCAGGCAACTATGCACTAGGAACAATAGGAGGCTACCATAGTTGTAGACAAAACATCAGGCTGAATTCTTATTAGACCATGTCTAGAAAGCCCTGAATTTTTTGATTTTGGATCAAAATATTTAGTATATTTCTATTGAAGGTACATTGAAGTATGTATTGTTTATTGTGGTTGGTTGGGTAGTACACTGAAATATAATGAAAAAACTGTAATTCTTCCATGACTATGAAACCCCTTATGTGGAATAACCTCTGATTTTTAATTATTCCTAACTGAGCCCCAATTTATTATAAACAAGTCATAATTCTGACCCCAAAATCCCATACTGGTGCCGATTATCAGCGATTCCTGTAACACTGCAGGTCCTGACCACAAGCATGAGCCACGCATATCCTCAACTTCCATTTGTCTTCATTAAAACGCAATAAACGTAAACCGCTACAAATTCGCGCTATTAAAACGACCTAACATTCCGCAGGGTATCACACTCAAAATGAACGAAGACGGAAAGTGCATAGTGGCCAGGATAATGCACGGAGGCATGATACATCGCCAGGCCACGTTGCACGTTGGGGATGAAATCAGGGAGATAAACGGCATCCCGGTGCAGAATCAGTCGGTTAACTCTCTGCAGAAAATTCTGGTAAGTATGCATTTGAAATTTCAGTTATTGTAATTTCCGATTTTATACACATAAATTTTATTAACTCGACACTACACGGTTAATATTACATTAATTCACTGAAAATCTTCCACATATAATCATCACGAGATCGAAGGAAAACACTTAAAATAATCAATTTCCCCGTTCATAACAGCATAGCTCTAGAACAATTGTCCTCCACATCTGTTTACAATTATGGCATGTGTCTCGAAAAGGCAACAAGGAACAGATCATTCAAACAAACATATTGATCCATTTCCCGCTCCTAATCTCAGTATTAGCAGAGGAATGTCAAACGGGGCACCATACAGTTCTGCGTATGATGCAAGAGCACAGATAAAAACCTCAGCAAAAACTCCCCGTATAAGTGTAGGGATATTGGATTTGTTTACAAATATTCATATTGGAGGGCATCTTCTTCTTCGAATGTAATTCTTTCTTCATTTCTTCAAAGGGGTTGACAAAGCATTTTTAAATAATCTGAAACAAAAACCAAAGGGAGAAAAAACGGAAAAGCAAAATCAACTAATATATTCAAATTGTTTTGAAGGTACCAACCCATCTCAAAAATGAATCAGATACTGAATGAATAGAGTTAAAACCATCTGGAAATTTATATATTGAACAATTATTGCCCAAATGGTCAATAGTTTGCTCTTCATGCCCACACTCACATCTCGGGCTATCAATGGCATTCCATTTGAGGAGCGTACTATTACAACATCCATGACCTGTCCTAAGACGATTCAATAGACACCATTTTTTCCTGCTTTACGCATGCGTGAGACACTGAACAACAATAAAAGGTTTGAGATGGGTCGATTCATAGATCTTACGGTGTGTCTTGCTCGACCGCTACCTCGCACCATTATTTGAAGAGAAAATCAACAATCTGACATCGTCTTCTCAGATAGCTCATAGAAGATGTTTTTTGTTAGGAACCCATGTGCGTAAAATGCTTTAGGTTGACCAATTACATTGAGTTTAAATATTCAAACTCAGTGCCAATTATAAATTGGATGAAAATCCTTTTTTGCAAAATATTTCTGGGGTATCGAGGAGGATATGAACAAGTTATTAGTGTTTTCAAACTAATCTTTAGGAAAATCGAAGAAGGAACTTATTTCGATGAGAGAAATATGGCTTTTAAGTTGCCGATATAATCGTGTTTTTAACATTCTTCAAATAAGGTTAGTACTTGAGTATTCCCTAAATGTATCAACTCAATTTCAATCGAGAAATATGAACTCCGAAGTATTTGTAGAGTATCGTATCAGGCACGTATTTGGCCCAATTTTTTTTTTCAACAGAGCCGAATTCGGAAAAATGAGTTTTTTTCACCTCAAGAATCAACAGTTAAAATATATGTACAGTCAAAGACTTACCCTCCATATGCAGATAACAGATGAAACTGGTATTCAGTTTGGATAAACACTGTTAAACATGAAAATTGATAATTTTTATTTCTTCAATTCTCAAAATGATATCAAATCGATACCCACCTCGGATCGAAGGGCCAATGTTAATTATACATAGAGCTCTGTTGGGGAGAAGAATGGACTGAAAGAATGGTACTCACGGTTGGTGCTGGCCTCGTGTATGTGTTGTACGAATCATGCAAATTCTGAACAGTTTCTCTTTCATTCTAAACATTATCCTTTCAAAGTTCGAGAAACACCGATATGTTGACGAAATGATATCACTTGGTTCAAGGAGAACTTGCTTCCAATTTTTTTTGTTTTTCCTGTTTCTCATTTATTATTGAATTCTTTTCATTGAACAAGAATAATAGAGTTTCAGTTCATGACTTCCTCATGTATCGATGAAACTATGTATTTCTAATCTCTTTTTATTTTTCAGAGAGAAGCACGAGGCTCTGTTACATTCAAAATTGTTCCATCTTACCGAAGTGCTCCTCCCCCGTGTGAGGTGAGTATTTTATATTTGTTTGCTTCGTTAACTTCATTAGTCATACGCTACTAGTGTAAGTTTCAACCCACTCAATCAATGTATTGATCATGCCTTTCAGATTTATGAAGTAATTGAAAACTGAAGAGGTACGAATGTTCCAATGATTTTATCATTTTTTCTTCAATACCAAATCTTATTTGCAGTACATTCCGTTGTTGATCTTTGTTATAAGCTACAAAAAGGATTTTTTCGAGAGGATGTGTTTTTCTTCAATGTTCTTTTTTAATTATCACTTATTCGCCCTGAATTGAACTCATCGTGGCAAATCTATTTTCTTATTGTTTTCATTTGTCATCTCGAGAAGCAATCTGTTACACAATTTCTACGAATTTTATATCTATCAAAGCTCCAAACAGCATTTCCCTCCAACTAAGTATATTTATTAAGTAAAAATTCATGTTTGAATTGATCACACTAACAAATAAGGATTATCGGTAAAAAATCAAATCTTCTTTCGCAATGTTTAATCTACTGCAATAAAAGTTACAACATTTAGGCATAAATACTACAAAGTGAAAGAAAACTTGTGATTTTAGAGCTATATAATAAAGTTTAAACTTTCGATTTGTTTTGGTCTTGAAGAGATTTATTTGAATTCATTAATTTCGTGATTGAAATTAACCTCTTGATCTTTATAATTCTAAAAAATTGTTCTTGAGTTGACCATACAGGACTTTACTCACAGTTTGAGCTAATTTCTCTTTCGTTCTTCTAGTTATTCCGGATTAAGCCTCTACCAGTGCTAGTAAGTAAATTTGAATTTGACCCAAGTGCTTTTGAGTAGTGCATAACAATTTGAAATTCTGCTTTGGCTTAAGTTAGTAGTTACGTTATATTTATAAAAGTATTTAGAATTTTAAATCACTAGCATGTTTTTTCCAGATTACCTTTTTTATACTTTTTCTTTTCGAATATTATGTTTTGTTTCTGAGTACCACCCACTGTGGATTTTGTGGGCTGAAACTTGCATTGCGTTAGATTTGTTTCGCGTTGTTTAAGAGTTGAGTATTTTTGTACTATGGTTATTTAGCTTTTAACTTTGTTGGTGACAGAGACAATATTCGGTTATTGCTTACAATTGATTTAATATCGAGTTAAATGTATTGGTAACTCACATTTATGCATGGTGATTCAAATAAAATCTGTTGATTTTATTACTCATTCTTCCTTTATAACAATTCGATAAATCTTTCAAGTTCTTGCCAAATTTGAATCATTTTTTGATTCTTTGGCGTTCTTAAAGCAAAAGTATTTGATTGCGAATAAAAAACTAGTTAAGAAACTTAATATTTAGCCTTTGCTCAAATTCATTCCATTCACATGTCTGTGTACCTCTGTTGTAAAAAATTCGGTGGTTTTTAGTCAAAAATAGTCTCCCCCATTGCAGATCTTCGTTCGGGCTCAATTCGACTATGATCCTCTGGAAGATGACCTAATCCCTTGTGCTCAAGCTGGAATAGCTTTTAGAACTGGCGATATCCTTCAAGTGAGTAGACCAACTGCGAAATATTAAAACGCTACAAATCGAACTTTATCATCGCAGATTATTAGTAAAGACGATCATCATTGGTGGCAAGCTAGAAAGGATAATGCAGCAGGGTCTGCTGGGCTTATTCCTTCGCCAGAGCTGCAGGAGTGGCGAGCCGCCTGCGCAGCGATGGAAAAAACTAAACAAGAACAAGGTGAGTTTATGTTCAACTATTTATAGTAAAGTAACAGCACATATACGACAACTAAAGCAACCTTATTTGTTGTTTACAACTTTGAATGAGTTGTTCGTATATGTCTGCTGAAAAATATAGACCTCATTCACCGAAAATCATCTAGACAAACACAACTAGACGAAGCTTCGATACTTTGTGTTGCCAAAAAACAGTTTTGATTATTTGAAATAAAACGATCATTGTAGAGCTTTTTTCTCAGCAGTTTTGAAACAGTCGCTTCGAGAAGAATGTCCTTTCTCTTTACTTTGCATGTTTCTTTATTTCAAACAAGGGTAGATTCAGAGATCAGTGAAAGTTGAAAAATTGGAAAACCTTAAAATATCTTCTGTGTTAGGTTCCCAAAGTTGACGTTCTTTCTTTTCTGCTTTCACTGTCGCTTGTATCTTCATTCTTCATCACATGAATCGAAACAATTGCATGTTAGTTTCGAAGAAACATTAAATAGTGAAAAATTGGACTACAATTACAATAATAATATTGATTTGGATAATGATTACTTCTATTAGATTTCTCTTTTTATTCTCAAACATCAATTCGTATGAGACACTGGTACTTTCTACGCTTTTTAGCACCTTTTCCCTTTCTCTCGCGACGACCCGTCAACTAGCCCACGAAAATTCTATATTTTGAAGTGATGCTTCCCACCTATATTCTTCTTTTCGAAATTCATAAATAAACATAATTGAGAAGTTGTATAAAAACCCTTTATCAGGAGGAGTTGGGTTTTTTAAAATTCAACCCTAACTTTTTGAATTTGTATAATTCATTATTGTCAATCATTCAGTATTGAAATTTCAATTAAAACCCACTTTTTCGAACAAAAATTGTATGTTTCTTCGAAACACCTTTCTGCTTTCACTCAATGTTTTCTCAAATTATGTGTGATTCTGTTTCTTCTAAATGGCAACAGACTTGGAAAAAGGATGTTCTCATGCAAATGGTTGTGACGGTTCTACAGGTATAAATATAATGTTGATTTATTTTATTTTCTTCTCTTTAAACTAGGTTTAGTATGTTGGATATTCCTCTAGTTCCAGAATCAAAAACTTTCAGTTTTTTTGAAAGAACTGAAAAATGTTGAATTGTATTTAATACTTTTCTTTCTGCTGGGAAAAATGCTTTATATATCGCTTAAATTTGTGGAAAATTTCATGCTTTGATGTTCTTCAATTATTTTTGTGTCATTTGCTGTTAATGACTAAACATTTCATTTTTTATTTGAAAATGAAATATATCTCAAATTCACTGAAGGACACCATCATCTCTTTTTTCAATTTTATTCTGATTAATTTTCATTTATTTCCTGTATTCAGTAAGGCAGTAAGGATTGGCCCTCAGTTCTGTATCAGAACAGAATATTTCTGAAATGTTTAACAGGTGAAAGCCGCATTGCCTTTTATCGTTTCTTAAAAAAAAATCACAGAGGTCATAACTGGTCCAATACTTTTTCGTACATTTGTTGAGAGGAATATTGTAGGAACAATATCTTTCAGCATTTTATGGATTCAGGATGATTATTTCGTTAATTTTGTGGTAGAATGTTTCGTCGAAATAATTAACAATTAAAAAAATATATTTTAATGAATATTAATACCTAACTATACTTTCTATTTCTGCTTTCAGTCAATTGCTCAATATTTGGTCGTAAGAAAAAACAATATAAGGACAAATATTTAGCAAAACATAACGCTGTTTTCGACCAATTAGATTTAGTAACGTATGAAGAGGTTGTAAAGTTGCCTAGTAAGTATAATCGTTGTCAGTATTGAAGATCTACTAACAAGTGTTACTTTGCAGTGACTGACCCCGCCTTTCAAAGAAAAACTTTAGTTTTATTAGGTGCCCATGGTGTTGGAAGGAGACATATAAAGAATACCATGATAGCTAGGCATCCGGATCAATATGCCTATCCTATACCACGTAAGTATTTTGTTATTTTAATTGGTTATCATGTCAGTTTTCAAACTTGAAAAGGTATGGTAGAGTAGGAGAGTCCATTTCATTACACCCCCCAGTAGACTACTTTAATATTTTGAATTCTATAATGCTCAAAAATTCAATCGGAATATACTGCAGATTTCTGTACAAGAAATGTTTCTCTTCATTGATGAAATCCTAAAGGGCATGATAGTGCCAATATTACTTTAGACTCCCCGTTTGCAATTTATAAGTACGATGAGAAGTTTCAAGTTATAATACCGCATTTTCTTGACTTATTTTACCAGATTTTCGATATACCATCTTTTGACTCGCAAATAAGATGCTCAATACTCATATTTCATCCCTTAATTTTCAGACACGACAAGACAACCAAGAGCTGACGAAGAAAATGGCCGAAATTATTTCTTCGTATCGCATGATGAAATGATGGCAGACATAGCAGCTAACGAATATCTGGAGTATGGTAAGAAATTGAAGAATACAAGTATACATAAACTGGTTCTATCATTCATTATACCCTTAATTTTCGTTGAAGAATCTAATAAAACTCGCATCTTTCATTGAAAGGCTTCATGCAATGGTATGCAGATCTGGAAAAAAATTATCGGTATATGGTGCTCACGGTTGATGCTGGCTTGAGAGATATGTCTTCATTGTCTTCCATATCAGTAAATGAACAAGTAATAATGAAAGAACCAGTTCGACATTACTGAAGGGTGTTTTTAGGCTTTATTTCTAACTGAATTAGGGAATATGGTTCGAGACAAATTATTTTATGTTGATATGTAAAGGTATACCTGATCCATAGTATGTTGGAGGAGTCATGAAAACTTTCGCACAGATGTTCCTTTATTATTTGAAGGAACATATTATGTGAGAATGTTTTAATGACTCCTTCAAGTAATTTTGAATCGACTGTATTCAATAATTTAACCAAAAAAAAATGAGTGCGATGTTAAAAATTTCATTATTCAATTTTAGTTTTCGGTGTTCTCGGTGTGTCACAGCCGATGACCTCAAAATTCGTTCACCAGTCAACAGTTTTTGTTAAAGGTACTCACGAGGAGGCTATGTACGGCACCAAGCTGGACACGATAAGGAAGATACATCAGGACGGCAAGATGGCTATACTGGACGTCGAACCGTTGGCCTTGAAAGCGTTGCGCACGGCTGAGTTCGCGCCTTACGTTGTGTTCATTGCAGCTCCCGTTATACAGAACGTTAACGATGTAAGTAAAAATGTGGATATGAAGAGAGAGCTGTCATTTAATCCCCTTAATTGTTTTCAGTATGATGGAAGCCTGGAGAGATTAGCCAAAGAATCGGATATGCTGCGACAAGCATACGGACATTATTTCGACTTAACCATCGTCAATAACGACATTGACGACACTATAGCAGCCCTAGAAAATGCGTTAGAGAAAGTGCAGACAACACCGCAGTGGATACCCGTATCTTGGGTCTACTGACAGCAAGCATCCATGGATTTCAGCTCTTTCCAGAACTTCTGAGCTCTTGCCATCATAAGTTTTCTCAACTTAATATATGTGTTACTTGAGTTGCTCTTGATAGGATGCAGTTTATTTTAGAGTATCGTTTTTGGAATGAAAATCGGATGTAAATATGTCTAGATTGGAATGTCTGACTGGTGTTTCGCGCGATACGATGAGATCTCTCGAAAGGATGATGTAGATTGAGTAAGCAATTCTGAGTTTTGGTCAATTCTCAATTTAGGTAATGGTAAAAATCATTTTTCACATTTTTCATTGATGAGGTAGTTCAACAGAAAGTATTTCAAATGAAAATGAAGAAGACCACGTTGGAATTTGGAATAAATATTTCTTTCTGAACATGAAGCTCGAGAAATTTAAACTGACAGAAATTTACAAAAATAAAAAAATAGACAGTAATACAAAAAGTGTAGAAAGTATATTTTTTTCGTCTTCTTTGTGGTGAATCATCTTTCACAAACTTAATTAACAAATCAATGTCATCTGTCAATCAGTAGAGAATCTGCTGCGAGTTTAAATCATTGTGCATTGATATGTAGTAAAGGTAGTGGCTAAGAGGACTGGGAAAATAAAAATCCTTCATGAGATGCCGAATAAAATTGGGAACATACATCCAAATCAACACAAAGTGCCATAAAATCCTTTACAACAAAAACAATCAATACAAAACAAAAAGTAAAACCATAAAAGACAAGCAATCGTACAAGACAGAAAGCGACACACTTGTCTTTTATGATTCTACTTTTTTTATTGTACTAATTGTTTTGGTGTGAAGGATTTCATGACACTCTGTGTTAACTTGAATGTATGTTACGGCCTATGTTCTCAATTTCATTCTATTTAAGCCTTCAAAAATACCAGAAATAAAGGTCGAAACTCTCATAAAAAAATTATTTCCCCAGTTCTCTTAGCCACTACATTTACCACATATTTGAAGAATAGGACACTAATACCGAAGATGAATTGTGCATTGATATTATATTATGATATTTGCTCTCAGGCACGTTAACCAATAGAAGTATCAATATTTTGCTCTGTTCAATTGCTCAAATACGAAAAGTGACTGAAAAGTTTGTGTCTAGTTTGTATTGTAATGAACCTTTTTACCTGACCTGGTGAGATGTTAAGAAATGAAAGCAAGCAAATGCAGGAGGTAATTTACATAATCCATTAATGCCTACATATTATCCTTCAGTTCGATTAAACTCAGTTTCTTTCTATTAAAAAAGAAAGACAAGGAAAATGTCTCATAAAAATAATACAAGTATCAAAACACAACATTACAGAATAAATAATGCATAAACTATTGATGATTTCGAAAAGTCCAACCCATAATTGAATTTAACATGAGCATATCAAAATTTACTAGTGGTCTTGTCATGCGTTGGTCTCAAGCTATGGACTAGTGAAGAAAGTCTGTCCTCCAAGTCTCTTAGAGAGACGATGCCTCCCTAAAATGAAGTCATAGTAGAGAAAAATTCCTTCATAATGCGATCAAGAGTCCTGAATCATATTTTCCACAGCCTGCTGAATCATGGACCTCTAAATAATTTTGAAAAATATTTCCATTTTTCACCGTCTTAGTATGAGCGATATTATTCTGAGAGGCGCAAAAATGATTGAAAAATCCAGTTATGATCCGGAATTCCCGTGTATATATTCGAAACACTGCCATCTACTTCGCGTTGAACTGTCCTCAACTGAGTCTCCTGAGGTCTACCTTCAAATTTAACACATAACGAAAGTAACATAATATACTAAGGCTGGAAAACTTCATCGAAAACTAATTAATTAACTAATAAATTGATGTGATCTAGTCCGAATACGGAGCGATTCAAAAATTGGAAAAATATCAAAATGTTACCCAGACAATGTAAATAAGTATTTTTCCGCTTTGAATTTGGACTTGAATACATTCTGTTGATAATTATTGAATATGATTAATTACCACATGTGATTCTGATTTTCCATTAGATTGTTGATGAGTTTGAACTCTTAATTTTTTAGGCATTGATATTATAATTAATACCTCTAAGATAGTTATGTACATATAGATTTTTACTGACATAGTTTTCGCAGATGCGGTTGTGTAGTGAGGACGACTTTGCGGCGCTTATGAAAAAAAAGGTGATACATTTTTCTCAGGAATTCGAGTGATTGAAAATATTCAAATATTGAAAATAGAGGCGATCATTTCTTATATGCACTTACTCCCCGACCTATGTTTCTTCTTATTGATATGCAGCCAAATGATGATTAAGTATTGTATTACAAGCAGACAAAAAATTGAAGACTTCACAGAAAATTGGAATTTTAATTCATAATTTTTTGAATTTCATTACACAGGATGGCCCGTCATTTAAATAACAAAACTCAAATTGGACTAACTAATGAGTAGTACCCAAATAACCACATGTATGTATATTATTCATTTAATGATTTTCTCAGTAGTATTTTTTTTAATTTAAATATTGATGAAAAAAATACTGGTTTTGTCGAACACGATTTGAAATGGGTAAAAAGTTCAAAATTGTTGCTTGAGTCATAAAAAAATATTCATTTCCTATATTTACCTGAGAAATCATCAGTATTGACCTGATCACCATGACCACTAATATTTTTCTCTGAAGGTAAATAAGGAATATAAAGTACAGAACTCCTAGGTTAATAACGAAAATTTTTCTTTAGGAACAAAACTTTTGATTTTGAGAAAAAATAAACTTGGAAATTCACTTCTGAACGTTGCTAACATAGTGAATCATTAAACAAACATATAATATTACAGTCGTCGTCAAATTTTAGTAAATTTTCATTTAAATTGTAAATCATTCAAGTGTAAGAACTAGGTAAACTGTAATATTTGACATTCTGAAAATAACCATCGTTTAAAATAATTTTGGTAAAAGAAAAAAATAAAATAGATGTAGGGCGAACACAACTGAGAAATTCATTCATGAATATGCATATTTTTATTTATGTCGAATACTTTCGTTATGACTACAAAGTTCATCGAAAATAACACATTTCAAGATATTTGTACAAGCGTCTCCCTGTATATTCGACAGTTTAGTGAATCCGAACGGAATTTCTCCAGAGTCGTCACACCACAAAACGCATCTCCGAAGACTTTTCAAAGCTAAGCTGCTTGAATTAATGGTTATTATTGAAACATTCATAGATTTTATTGCAATCCAAAGAGTTATATTATTTATCTGATATTAGATTGTTAATATACATGATCATTCCTCATTTTAGCACTTCAAACAGAAATAAATAATCTTCTTCATCACCTTTGGTCCAACCAAATCAATTCACAACATTCCATTTTTGATCGTTATGTTCCTAAAGAATATCGATAAATGCGGTAAAGATATAAATAATGAATTCATAAAAAAATTAAATTAATATTAAATCATTAAATTTATTGAGTTAATTCAGTTGATGAATTAAAATTTTATAATATTCATTCCTCAGAAATATTTCCTTAAAATTTTCGAGGAATTATTAATATTTATATTTTATTACCTAATTATTATATCGATATTCTTTAGCTAACCTGAAACTTTTCCATATCCTTTAAAATACTTAACTGTTCCATAAATTTGAACCCACACGACGCACAACAGTTCATCACTTAAAACGTGTATAACTTGCTTCAATATAAAATTTAAATAGCAATATTTCCGAAGAAAAGAGTATTATGTAATTATTATATAATGTGATGATAGGTGAAATTGAAGTGCTCAGAAATTTTAATTACGTGTAAATTTGAATTGTATGCATTATGAATCCGATGCGAATGAGAGTATTTTATCTTATTTCCACGTTTTCCTTATTATTTTACCATTCGTGATTTTTTCTTTTATATTGTTCAGGTTATCGAAATTCTTGAATAAATTTCATAAATACTGAAAATATTACCAGCTGATACATTTTAGGATGCAATATGGTAAACTGTCTGAATTTCCAAACAAGGCTTGGACGATGAAAAACTTTTCCACAATTCTTGTGCTAAAATCAAAAATTTCCTTAGATTGAAAACCTTCATGAAAATCGGAGTTTACAATGTTTTAAATGACAGAAAGTATGCTATATGTATGCATTGTCGAAGGTCAACAAAAATCAATACCTTCAAATGTATTAAACAAATTAATATTTATTTTTTAGTTCAAGAAATCAGTCTGAAAATCCACAAATTTTGAATACATAGCAAAGAAATTTCATTTAATCAAAGAGATCAGTTATTTCCCCATGATCATTCATGTTATGAATCATTATCTATATTATTTCATTTGTAGTTAACACAATTAGTGTTACCTATACACTTTTGAGGAGAAGAGCATCATTATTAATGTTATAAGACTACTTGTTGAAAATTGGCTCCTCTCGATATAACAACTGAGAATGATATTTCGAACTTCTGTCTGATTTCTTGACTCAACCAAAATATTTTAGTGATTTTCAATATGTGAAAAATAAGTTGCATTCCATAAAAATGTCCATACAATATTATTTTGATTTCGAGGAATCCTCGAAATTTGTGAGAAAAACATTCCTTCACTTATTTGATGATGAGAAATAGATTAGCGACTTGATATTTGAATTTGATGAGAAAATGAATATTGTAGGTTCTTGAATAAAATATAAGTATGAAAAATACGAATTGCCTTCTTTATTATAATTCGTGGATAAATCTACATGAAATTTGATATGAATGAAAAACTTCAAAATGTTGAAATTATATATTCTCAGTTAACACTTCACTTCATAATATCCTATGAAGATAATGACTATAACATTCCATTTAATGTTTTCCGTATTTCACATTTCTTCATTAGTTGCTTGATTTATCCGATTTTAGTAGTGCATCACACAACTTGTTCCAATCGGTTAGGGTCAGGGCTATCTTTCCAGCAATCTCCTTGAACGTAGCAAAGCTCAAGGACTTTCCAAAACCTTTAATGTTGGTGTAATGGGAGGGGACGTCAACATCCGTAGAATTCCTGTAGAAAATATCAACAAAATGAGAGCCATTATTGGCCTCTCTCAGCTCAAAATAAATGCTGAAACCATAGTTAACTATTCCAATATTTTCAACACCGAGGCCGTCTGCTAAGTAGTAGACTGTCATGTCAGCAGTCGAATACAACATCATTTTCCTGTAAACGTGCTCAGTAGTTCCGAAATACTCTCCAGATATAGCCCTTTCGAACTGGGTTAGTATCCTGTGAAGCATAGGACCAGCCCTGAGCATCCTTAATCTCTTATCTATGGACTGTATCTCAAAGCTAACTTCCACCAAAGGCTTGATATCTCTGATGACTCCATGAGTCCATACTGGTAAAGTGAGGTTCAACAACTTTTCCCCTTCCAAAATATTGTACAAAAGCAAAGCACTGCCCAAGTTGACTGGAGATCCGGTGGCGTTACTGAGAAATTCGAACAATTCCGAGTTTTCTCTATAAATCTTATTCTGTAACTCCCTTGCTTTGCGAGAATGAATGGTGTAGTATGGACAAGCTGTCCATTGCAATAAAATATCGAATTTGTTCGGCATAGAGTGTATAGGTATTGGCTGCCAAGGAATGTTAGGGTTCCACACTTCATCACCAAGTGGTGGATATAGAGCAGATAACAATGCTTCCGCCGACATCAGACATCTGTCAAAGTCAACGGATTGCACGAATATGTCGTGTGGGACATACTTGAGGGGCAGGAAGTTGGAGTAGTGATGTCTCATCCACAGCCCAACGTTGTAGAGTTCCTGAACTCCTAGCTGAAAAAAATTGGTGTGTTTTCAGTATTACTTGCGTTCAGTTTTTTGGCATTTTCGTAGATTGTTTTACTTTTAAATCTTTGTTATATTACACTGTTCAATGTCACCTTCCAAGGTCTACTCAATTTTAATCTCTAGAAGTGGGGTAAGACTACTCAGTAAGTGAATTTTGATAATAGTTCATCTTATAATCTAGCTCCTATCTTGTTCAAGGGCTACAACAAACTTTACCAGATGATAGATGTACTAATTTCAAGATAGCATTCGAAAGAATATATTTTCATGTTTAAATTATAACCAGGATGACAAACGAAAATCCTGTAATTGATATATTTGGGATGGTATTTTCAACTATAATCTTTTCAAGTTCATTGAAGAGGTAAAGCTCAACACTGCGGTATACAGGGTGTCGGGTGAGTCTTTGACTTGTACATATATTTCAACTGAAGATTCTTGAGGCCAAAAGAAACCTTTTTTTCATTTTCCATTTTTCCGAATTCGGCTCTGTTAAAAAGATATAGCCATTTGAAAAAAAAACATTGGGCTAAATACGTCCCTGAAATGATACTTTGGAATTGGTTCAAAGTTCATATTTCTCGATAGAAATTGAGTTTATACATTTAGTTCCAATTTAGGGAATACTCAAGTAGTCAAGTACTAACCTTATTGGAATAAAAATGTTGCAAACACGATAATTTCAACAAAAACAGTTAGTTTCATCGGATTTTATCTGCAACTAAAAAGCCACATTTATTCCACCAAAATAAGTTCCTTCTTCGATTTTTCTGCAGATTAGTTTGTAAACACTAGTAACTTGTTCATATTTTCCTCGAAATCCCCAAACAATATCATGAAGAGAGACTTTTCATTCAGATTTATTATTAAACAACCTAACCTAACCTAATTTGTATCGATTCTGTGAATTTTTGCACAGAAATTTCAGGAAGATGTTGTCAGCTTGCTGATATTTTCATTAAGGTTAAGGATTTTTTACGAAACATAGTATAAATCATGATACATTTGTGTAACGTGGTATAAATATCTATGAATTCTGCCGTTTCCATCATAAATCGACTTTGCCGCCAAATTTTACCACGCATGCGTAGAGCGAAAACCGAAGTATGGTTATCTGGAGGCCAACGTTAAACAATAACAAACCAGAGTCTCTGAACAAACTGTAAACATTATGTGAAGTTCTGAATAATCTGAATACATTCAGTGACTTATTGTTCGAATGTGATTATTATGTCAAGTTTATAAAATTCCAAGAGGATGTTGTTTAGATAGAAACATCGCCACAAATTATCAGGTATCGTATTATTTTTCATTAATTTCAATTTAATAAGTAGTTTGTATCGAGATTCATCATTCACATTTTGTATTTCATCGACATATAACTTCAATATGGACCGGTAACTATGAATTTTCAATAGAAACCGTGCGTTTAAATCCTCCTTGGTGTTCAATTTTATCTTCCACATTTGTGGGATTTCATTATTGAAATATCTCGACAAAGTTGATAAATATTGTGACAACATTGTAAACTCGTTTAAAGACCAGAGAAGGAATAATATTCGATGATATTCAATTCAGAGACGCATTCAGATTATTCTTGAAATTAATGATTTTTCGTCAAATTTCTCCGGGTAAAATTGGAAATAACTCGAAAACGACGCATTTTATTGAAAAAAAAATAGGAATACTTTTAGTTTCTTAAATGATTGATTCTTTCGGAAATATGAACCGTTTATCTTTTTAAAGTGGTTTTATGGAGTTTTAGCGTGTATTGAGTCGACTACCCTGTAACTTGTATACTAGTAAAGATATTTAATAGGTTTCGATTGAGGAATATGCACCATGAATAGAGTAAAAACTCAACCAAAATTCAGTTCATTCGAAATAACGGTTCCGAAGATATAAACAGAAAAGTGTTTTTTTCATGGATTTTCGACACCCTGTATCTCCCAAACCAAACCGAATTCTGAAAAATGGTATAGGAAAAGTGTTTCGTTTGATGAGAGGAATCTACTGTTAAAATATATGTACAAGTCAAAGGCTCACCCTGTATATTAGTAATAGCATGATCATAAACGGAGGTGTTATTATTATTATTTTTAACCGGGGTCGTTATGGCTAGGTTAGTCTTCCGGTAACTGCGACCACATGGATTTTTTGTTCTCTACATTTCAAGGCAGCCAGTATCCCGGTCTGTAAAATAGAGGGCTCACTCCCCAGGGCTTTATAAAGGTAGATAGGTAGGTAAGTAGTTTCTTGGTTAAATGAACATTTCACGAATAGATGGATAGGTCAACAGGGGTCTTAATCCTTTAGATCTTCATTGTAGAGCAAATGAAGCAGCTTATATATCATGCTAAAATCACTTACCTACCACAAATAACCAGATAGACACATTATGAGGTTCAAAGTTGAACCTATTCTTGACTCAAACAAGAAAATATAATTTTCCAATTGATGTATCTTCTAAATGAGAATGCCTACTTTCATTCGGAAAAAATGTCGAGAATAAGCATAGCTATCATCTGCTATAGTCTGTCTTAGATCGAAAAGAACACCTGTATATCTGCTTTAATTCAAATGGTTTACTTATAGGGAAAAAATTTTGTTTATTTTTCTGCTCACATTCAATAGTTCGTCAGATGGATTGGCCATTCTCAAATCCAAATAAGGATCATTTGGGTCGTAACCATTGTAAGATCCTAACCTTTCTCCATGTCGAACCAACTGTAAAACAATCAAAAATTCAGAAAAGAAATAAAAACAAATCAAGGAAAATTACCGTTGTGACAGCCAGCAATTTGTCGCATCCTGAAAAGTGCAATATGATTAAAATCAAATAAGGAACCACCACAATTTTTTTGAACATTATAAATTGTATAAAAGGAATATAAAGGAAGCAGACTTTCGTCTCATGTGTACATGGTTATTGAACTAAATAAAGATTCATTGATATTCGGTGGTTGGAATGTGGTCTCTTTATCAGAATACACAAATGTTCCTCGATATGTAGTCTTCAACATGTGTGTGAAAATCAATTTCCACCACCAATAAGTACGGTTTGGTAAATGTCTTATCAATTTCAAAGCATTTCTAGGAACCACAAAATTTAGGATAAAGTGTTTGTAGCTTTGTCGGCTTCGACTGAGAACATTAATAACACATAATCATATTGAAATCCAGCAGGAAAAATGAAATTAAATCGATTGAAAATTCACTATTTTTAAGATTTCGAACGGCAACTTCATCGAAAAATTTTCATTATTACAGAAAAAATCGTTATCCCACCTTAATAGTGTATAATGATTATCTTTGAAATTTATACTTACAAATATTTTGTTTGCTATTTAATTCCTGTTATTGTCGAAAATTGTTTTTCAAGTTTATTTTGACGAAAGTATTCTCATTTTATTTTCAACCTCAGACTATAGAATTTCAATAATAAAATTAAAAGCAAAAAAGAATTTTTGAAACAGCTTTTATTTAAATGCCCAAAAAAAAGAAAATAAAATTTTCTTTTAAAATTTCAACTATCAACTCATAACCTCATTATACACAATTTATATGATCATAAAAGCTGGTCGCGAGTTCTGTGTAAGTACCTGATATAAAAAAATTGCTTTTAGCAGACTAAGATACTCAATTGAATAGGTACTAGTTTATTTACACATGTAAATCGCGCGACAAGCTTTTATGATCATATAAATTGTGTATAATGAGGTTATGAGTTGATAGTTGAAATTTTAAAGGTAAATTTTGTTTTCTTTTTTTTAGGGCATTTAAATAAAAGATTTTTCAAAAATTCTTTTTTGCTTTAAATTTATTTTTCACTTTTTAGTTATTTCTAAATATTCTCGGCAAGCCCTTTCATTTGATACCGATATTGCAAAAGTGCATAAAGAATAACCTTTCCGCCGTCTTGGATGTTCCGCCATATTGTATTTAGAATCACGTCAACATTATTTTTCGAGTTACTCTCAACAAGCCTTTTAATTTGATACCCATATTGTAGAAGTGCATAAAAAAATACCATTTCGCCATCTTGGATGTTCCGCCATATTGGATTCAGAACGAGGTCAACCTTATTTTTTGAGTTACTCCTAACAAGCCCCTTCATTTGATACCCATATTGCAGAAATGCATAAAAAATAACTATTCCGCCATCTTGGATAATACGCCATATTGGATTTTGAATGACGTCAACATAATTTTTCGAGATACTCTCAACAAACCCTTTCATTTGACACCCATATTGTGGAAGTGCATAAAAAATAACTATTCCGCCATCTTGTATGGTCCGCCATATTGGATATAGAATGACGTCATAAAGTTTATCGTGTATTGTCATACAAATCAAACGTGTATACAAAATTTCAGCTCAATCGGTTGATGATATCTGTTTCAAAATTGAGTAGCAAGATTCCACCCGAGCAAATACTCCATTCACAATTATAAAATCACAACTCTGGCCTTGGAAATTTGACACATTCCACTCTGTATCGAAGTTATGACGTTTTTCAAAATATTTTTATGTTGCCCTTTCTACATTCTTAGCGTATTTCTCAGAATGTGAATTTATTCGGAAAATGAATGATTAATGAATTGGAAAAGATGTGATGGACGAAAATAATTAACGTTTATATGAATAGATAGAAAGGATTCCTTTTCTAGTTCTTTCACTGTTGAAATAATTTATTTTTTTTTGCCTTGGTAGAAAATTGCATTGCTTTCACATAATTTCCATATGCATGCTTTGGAAGATTTAATGTTTATTATCCTCTTGAACTGAAAGTTGAAGACTTGACGACATCAATTGTTGATTCTAATCAAGAATTTTAAAAAAAAATCAACCCAAAGATATAAGATGAATTGATGGGTAACTACAGGAATCAAGAATAATGTCAATTTTATTTTGTTGATAACTTTCTTAAAATTAATGTTGGGATATGAAACTCGGCTGCATTTTTTCCCATCTCGACCTTTGAAAGGCGTTTCTTAAAGGAGAATTAGGTCTAAGTTCCACCTCATTAGTGAGGTACCTAACTTTTGCAAATCTGCTCAGATATCGCCAAATTTTTGGAAAACCTGAAAAATATCATCCTAATCGACCTCTCGAGGCTCCATCCGATCCATCTACTGTGATATCTGTCCAAATAACAGCTTTTTCAACGAAATTCCCGTGTACCCCCCTACTACCCCTTCAACCTCGAAATGTAAACATTCGTCCTGGTCTTGAAAATCGTCCTCACGCTCCAAACTGGTGCTTTAAACAATAAACATACGTTAATCTTGGATATTCGACGAAAAACTCACCTGCAAATATCGATTAAATTCCAAAAATCTGCGAACAATTTGTAAACCTAACAAAATGTGGAATATCTTTGATACTTTACTTTGATGTAAACAAAGAAACTGGCAACGTCGTTTTGTCATTAACGATATTTTCTGTGCGCGCACTGACTTTTCATCATATGTTCTGTGCTATTCATCAGGTTCACCAACTCCTGAAAACGAAACCATGACCTCCTATGTGATTAAATAAAAGTGAATGGAGTATACATACTCTCATCATTTCTAAGTACCAATGGCGTAGATTCTTCGATTTTTTGAATTTCACTTTCAAAAAGAGTTAATTCACTTGTAATTTTATTTCCATTTCTCAAAACCGATACAAACACGCCACTGTACCTTTAAAAGTTAGATTCCGAAATTAGTAGACTCTGAAAAGCATGCCTTACAGAGGGTGGCAACCCTGGTAAATTTTGAATAGGGAAGATTCGTAATTTATTTTTTTGAGCCCTCCTTCTACTTAAACGAGATATGTTGTATCATTTTGTTTCTTTTTGTGTCCAGCTGTATTCGTATTGCGAATTTTGGTAATATCCATTCAATAAAAAACACAAAGTTTATTTATTTTAAGATTTGGCAGAATAGTGAACAATATATCAACTTCACAACACCAGGATGATGATAAAAAAAGAAACAATAAAAATCTGGAAACTCTCTATTCTTGGTAACATTCCACTTCATATTCTGCTATGAACAATGTCTCAAAGAACCTAACATTTCTGAATATTTCCACTAGTTGGTCGAAGAATCCGATTGTACTAGTTTATCACACAACTTGCCCCAATCGGTTAGGGTCAGTGCAATCCTTCCTGCAACGTCCTTAAACGAATCAAAGCTCATAGTCTTTCCAAAACCCCTAATGTTGGTGTGATGGGAAGGGACATCAACATCAGTAGAATTCCTGAAGAAAATATCAACAAAATGAGAGCCATTATCAGCCTCCCTCAGCTCAAAATGAATGCTGAAGCCGTAGTTTACTACGCCAATATCTTCAACACCTAGACTGTCTGCCAAGAAGTAGATTGACATATCAGCAGTGACGTACAACATCATTTTCCTATAAACGTGCTCAGTGGTGTCGAAATGTTCTCCAGATATAGCCCTTTCGAATTGGGTTAGTATCCTGTGAATCAAAGGACCTGCCCTGAGCATCTTTAATCTTTTCGCTATGGTTAGAATCTCAAAGTTTACTTCCACCAAAGGCTTGATTTCGCTGATGACTCCATGAGTCCATATAGGTCTAGTGAGGTTCAACATTTTTTCTCCTTCCAAAATATTGTACAACAGCAGAACCTTGCTAAGATTTATTGGAGATCCCGTCTCCTCAGTTAGAAATTTGAATAATCCAGCATTTTCCCTTGAGATCTTATCCCGTAGTTCGGTGGCCTTGCGCGAATGAAGAGAGTAATATGGACATGTCGACCATTGCAACATAATATCGTTCTTGTTGGGTGTAGTATGTATAGGTACTGGTTGCCATCTTATTTTAGGGTTCCAAACTTCATTGCCGAATGGGGGATAGAGTGCTGCTAGCAATGCTTCCGCTGACATCAGGCATCTGTCAAAATCGATGGATTGTACGAATATATCGTTTGGGACATACTTTAGCGGCAGGAAATTGGAATAGTGGTTTCTCATCCACAGTCCAACGTTGTAGAGATCCTGTATCCCCAGCTGAAATAAAGTACGATAACTTTAGAAACAGTTGCGCCCAAGAGGTTTTCAGCTCGGCGAGATAACTCTCGAACTGATAAACCTGGAGTCTTGAAATTTTTAGGGTTGGTTTGGATCTCGAGTACCACGGATGAGTTCGTTAACGGGCAAAATTTGACCAGGGGTTCCGTAAATATGGTCCAGATCGCTGATTCAGAAACATAAAAAAATGATAGCGAATTATAGACAAAAAATACTCCTAATATTTCTGTGAACACCTTAGACTATGAAAAGAGGAGACAGAGCATCTCATTCATAAATTCGAGAATTGGTGAAGCCAAAATTTAGTCAGTTTTCAATAAGCGGGATGAAGATAGCATAGAGGATAGCAATATTATTTTATACTGCAGTGGCAACATTGCAGAATCTAATTTCAGAAGGTCCAGTGGCGAGGCTATCGGTTTTGAAGAATGGAATTAAAATTTCAAGTGAATTAACTCTTTTTGACGAATATAATCAGTGGCGCACCGAGGGGGGAGGCTGTCGGGCTGCGGCCCACCCCCCTCCCCCCGTGCTGTGACAAAAAAGTAATTCAAATATTTTCGTGTTATTATTTTTCTAAAAGTAATAATAATTATTTTAGAACAGAATGGAAACTTAAACATTTCCTTTAGAGATAGAAATAGGGATTGATACGCGCATCCTATTCGATATGAAAAACTATGTGTTTAGGCCTTAAACATCGTGCCACTGCTTGTCGCTGCGTTGCGGCCATTGCGAAAGGCTGTTCTTGAAAGTAGAAGACAAATGTAAAGAATATGAAGTTCCACTGATAAAGCCTCGAATTGCAAAAAGACAAACAAAACGATGTAATGTAGAATGCGAAAATGCAGAGACTTACTTTCGAATTTCAATATTTATCCCATTTCTTGACAATTTTATAGCACAAATTCACAATCGATTCTTAAAACACAAAGATGTTTTGTCGTCATTGTGAAGTCTTTCCCTTGGAAGACCCAACCACAGTTATAAACTGAATCTAAATAATACGACTACTTGCCAAGGTAACATTTATTTCGACTGTTCAATTACAACTGCTGAATTGACAATTGACTAATAATTAATTATGTGCGCATGCACAGATGCGCGTTACAAACATTACACTACATTTCTCCCCTGAAAACAAAGAAAATATACATTCTGTCAAATTCAACATTACATTTCTTCCCTGAAACAAAGAAAATATACATTCTGTCAAATTCAAATTTAAGATTTTTCTAATTTTTCTTCAACTATCACAGTTTACAAACATTACACTACATTAAGTAATTCGCAATGAGTATATCCTACTTTCTATTCAAAATGCGTTTCGAACGTCTCAGGCCTGGTAATAGTTCATTATCCTCTAAACCCGCTAAATTACTAGGAACAGACCTAACTGCAAGACCGGCTGTAAAGACGTCCGATTGATTCTCCACTAAATTACTATCTAATTCATCCGAACAAGACTCATTGACAATACTAGCTTCTATTGGAATATGAGGAACTTTGTAAATACTTCTTATTCTTCTAATCTGATTTAAGTGCCTTTTCCAAATTTTATTTAAAGAGGGTATTTCTATGAGGTATAAACAATTACCAATTATCTTATGAACTTTTCCTCTCACCCAGGTAGGATGAAGAACATTTTTATAATCTTTAACAAGAACATACTCTCCCAGCTCAAAAGAAACATTCTCTTTACCACCTTTATAATTGACCTGATTTGACTGAGCAGTCTCAACTCTTCTACGTAAAAAGTCATTATTTCCAGCAGAAGTGGACAAAAGCGCTGAAAATCTAGTTCGCAATGGCCTACCAAACATTAAAACTGCCGGACATACTCCAGTAGTAGCTTGAGGTATGTTCCTGTAATCAAACAGGAATCTTGATAATATTAAATTAGTATCAACACTTTTGTTGGCCTGCAACGCTTTTTTGAGAGCATTTTTAACAGTTTTCACGGAATTCTCTGCAGCTCCATTGGAGGAAGGGCAGTACGGAGGACTAGTGAGATGCTTAATGTTATTTCTCGCTAAAAACTCCTCAAATTCATCAGAAACCAGAGAACTACCGTTATCAGAAACAAGAGTCAGTGGGAGTCCAAAACGAGCGAACAAACTTCGTAAAACTCTAATAGTCGAGCCTGAATTTATGCTCAACATTTCGAATGATTCGAGCCACTTCGAATAAGCATCCAAAATTACCAGATAATTTTTTCCTTTGAGGCTGAAATAATCCACATGTACCCTTTCCCATGGTCCCAGGGGCCATGGCCACGGAGTTATTTTTACTCTAGATGGATTATTGGAAAGCAGACTACAAGATTCGCAGTTAGCTGCTAAATTTTCAATTTTTTTATCCAACTCCGGAAACCAAATATAACCTCTAGCCAAATTTTTCATTTTAACTATACCCATATGGGTACTGTGCAACTGTTCTAGAACCTCGTTCTGCATAATTGCAGGAATTACAACTCGGTGATTCCAAAAAATTACATCTTTTTTCAAAACAAATTCGAATCTTTTAACAAAATAAGGTTTCAACCTTTCATCTTTCAATTTTCTGGGCCAACCTTCGACAATGAAGCACTTGACTTTCTTAAGTAATTCATCGTCCAAGGTAGCTTTTCTCACAGTTTCAAAACATAACCGCACATCAGATCTCGAATTTAAAAAGTTACAATAATCAAAGTCAACTTCTTCCACAGAACAATCATTGGAAACCGTCAAAGGTAATCTAGATAACCAATCGGCTGAGTTCTTATGGCTTGCTACATATTCGATGTCATATTGATAGCCGGATAGTATAATGGCCCATCTTCTCAAACGATTGGTCGAAAACTGTGGAATAGCTTTAGCAGGATTGAAAATCGTGACTAGCGGTCTCATGTCTGTAACAAGAGTGAACTTTTTATTGTACAAATATTGAGTGAACTTGGTCACTCCAAATATAATTGCTAAACCTTCTTTTTCAATTTGTGAGTAATTTCGTTCGGCCTTGGACAAAGTTCTGGAAGCGAATGCGACCGGCTTTTCCAAATTACCTTCTAATTTATGACTCAAAACGGCGCCTAAACCCTCAGACGATGCATCGACAGTTAACCTGAGTTCTAATTCCGGATTAAAATGCACGAGTACTTGTGGAGACATTAAAATCTTTTTAATATTTTCGAAAGCCAACTGACAATCATTGTTCCAAGACCAGTTTGTATCCTTTTGCAACAACTTATATAACGGACTGAGAATACTCGAAAAGTTTTTTACAAATCTGCCATAAAAATTAACACTACCTAAGAAAGCTTGCAACTCTTTAACATTCTCAGGTATGGGCGCTTCCTCTATAGCCACAATTTTACTTTTAGAGGGATGCAACCCTTCAGAATCGATGATAAATCCTAAGTATTCCACACTTTTAGCAAAAAACACACATTTATTGAAATTCAACTTCAAACCAGCTTTTTTCAAAATACTCAAGACCGTTTCTAAGTTTCGTAAATGATCTTTTTCATCTTTTCCAGTAATTAAAATATCATCCTGAAATACCGCACAACCCTCAACACCCATCAATAATGCGTCCATTATCTTTTGAAATTTCGCTGGAGCACTTGCCACCCCAAAAGTTAATCTATTGAATTTAAACAGACCTAAGTGTGTTGAAACAGTCAAAAGCATCTTACTGTCCTCGTCTAAGCCTATTTGCTGGAAAGCTTGCGAGAGATCCAACTTCGTGAACTCCCTGCCGCCTTGGAGCTTGACAAATAATTCTTCAATTCTAGGCATATAGTGTTGATCTACCTCAATGAAAGGATTTATGGTGACTTTGAAGTCTCCACAAATTCGCAATTGTCCACTTCTCTTGAAAACTGGCACGATGGGAGCAGCCCAAGGACTGTAGTCAACGGGCGAGATTACACCTAAAGACAAAAGTCGATTTAGTTCGTCCTCAACCTGAGTTTTTATAGCGAAGGGAACTGGACGTGCTTTAAAAAACTTAGGTGCAACATTTTCTTTGAGATTGATTCTAACTAAACCATTTTTGAAAAATCCTAAACCTCCTGAAAAAACTTCCTCAAATTTTTTCACTAAAGTTTCCACTTTTTCCTCACCAAATTTCATGTTATTGATAAATGATAAACCCAATTTATATAATTTAAGAAAGTCTCTGCCTAACAAAGGTGGGCCGCCATTTTCCATTACATAAAAATTCAAATAATTTTCCTTTCCGTCGTACGAAATTTTCAACCTTACAACTCCATTTGGTCGTACCTGAATACCATTATAAAATATGAAGAATTTACTTGTGCATTGCAATCTGAAATCTGAGAAATATCTCTCATAAATATTGGTTGACAAACAAGAAATTGAACTGCCTGTATCCACTTGAAAATTCAAATATACTTTGTTTTCTACATTAATCTTGCATGTGAATAAATCGTCTGATCTCAACAAAGCGGAACTTACATTAAAGATGTTTCGTTTCGCGATATTGAAAATACAATTATCATCTTCTGTATTGTTTATATTTTCAAACACGTCTTCAACAAAATCCGAATCCTTCAAAAAATTCTGTCTATTATTTTGATTATTAAACATCTTTTGTTTACATACTTTCGCCAAATGCCCCTTTTTCCCACATGAAAAACAAGAATGAAATTTGTAAATACACTTATCTTTATTATGATTCCTCTTTCCACAAACGACACAAATGTCATTGTCTTCGGCGCGGTCATAATTTCTGGTGCTACTTCCCTGCTCGTGCGTCGTACGTCCCTGCGCGTTGCCCATCTTCCATCGCGGCGTCCTCCTTCGCCCATCTAATCCCCTTTCCTCTCCAATATGATGCAAGGGTTCCGTTTTCACCATGAAATCGTGGATTTCACGGGCTGCCATTTTGTTCGCTGCAATTGACACCATCTTCTCGAATTCGACATTAATATCCTCTTCCATTAAACGATCCATAACGGGCCCTTTTTCAAATCCAAAAACGAATCTGTCCCGTAGACATACTTTCAGCTCGGTGCCGAACTCGCAGCCTACAGCCAGACCTCGAAGCCGAGCTCCCCATTCAGTTGACGATTCTACCAGTTCCTTACGTGCATTATAAAATTTGTAACGAGCTGCGAATGGACTTTGTTGTGGCTTGAAATACTTATCGAACACGTTTAGGAGTTGCTGATAAGTTTTTTCTTCTGGCTTTGCTGGACTCACTAAATCGAAAGCCAATTGATATGCGTCCTCGTCTAAAGTATTCAGCAGGATTGCACGCATTTTTTCTGCATCTGTACTCGCCTGTATTTCATTTGCCGTGAAATAATTTTGCAGCCTTGCTTTGAAGATGGTCCAGTCTGAGTTTTTCAAACTAAATTCACGTAGATGCCCAACGTATTCCGACATGTTGGTCGGTGTTTTTCTTTATCGGTTCTAACTTCAATGGAATGAAAATATCCTCGTCGCCAATTTGTGAAGTCTTTCCCTTGGAAGACCCAACCACAGTTATAAACTGAATCTAAATAATACGACTACTTGCCAAGGTAACATTTATTTCGACTGTTCAATTACAACTGCTGAATTGACAATTGACTAATAATTAATTATGTGCGCATGCACAGATGCGCGTTACAAACATTACAGTCATTTATGTGCAGCTTATTGCCAACGAACACTATTGATGAGTCTTACACTGATGATCTAAAAAAAATTTTCTTATTTTCCATCTCTAGTGGTGTTACATATGACTATTCCACTCATTCCATTTTTAGTGAGGAAGTTTCCGTAGCAACGATCGTTTCATCTCGATAAAAGTTTCAAACCGTCAAAACCAACAAGTTGGTTTTGACGTTTTTGACGTTTCTCCAATTCATAGATAGCTTCGGAAATGAAACAAACAGCGTTTAGTTAATCTATGAATTGTTATTTGCCAAATAGCGCAATCCGTGTCAAATGTGACCATGTTAGACATTTTCTCGTGGAATAGTCATGCCGAATACCACTCGAGATGAAATTTAAGCAAGTAAAATTTCTCTCTTGTATTATTCAAGTTTGTTGCTTTTGGAAATTTCGCTCATGACATTTTTTATTTCTGTAGAATGATTAATCAAGTTTTAGGCGCAACCTCTTACCCCCTTCACTCAGTATTTGTGAAAAAATAAAATATGCATTTTTAAATGTCTTCCCAAAATAACGAATGCGATATATCCATTACTTAAGAAGGTTTTCGCTTGCGGCGCATTTTTTAAATTATATAACTTACAAAAACCTGATTACTCTCGAGCAGACCCCCCCCCCGAATAAAATTTCTGGGTGCGCCACTGCATATAATGTTCCGAACATTAAAACAGATAAACAGAGAGTCAGCTAAATTCAGAATGGATAACCAAATGTTCCTCCTCCCAATACCAGATGAAAATAAAGTGAAATTCTAAAAATCGAAGAATCTACGGCACTGATACTTTATAAATGATATGAGTAAGTAGAACATACCTATATGTAAACTCAAATCAGGATTCAAATATGTGGTCAAATTTATCACAAACAAGACACATGTGAACCATTTTTTCAACGTATTTTGCTAAAAATATTCAGAAATAAATCCAAATACTTTTTATACTCAATGAAACGCGATATCGTGATGACAACACTGTTCAAAACGTCATTAGACTCATTAGTAACACAAAATTAAAATAGCGGTACGAAGAAAATGAATGAACTGGTCACAGATTCAGAAAACGGTGCTGCCATAACGTGCCAATTTATTAATAATAATAATAATACACGGGTGTGGTTTGGTTTCTGCCACGCCACATGGGGGGTGACGTCCCCACGGCCCGAGTTACCTGGGCCACCAAGGGTAAATGGTGGCAAACCCATGAACGAGAAGTGGAATCCGATATCATGGCAGAAGATCGAGATGCCACTCCACCTGCTGGCTCGACCACCGTGAGGAGGACTGCCCGCAGGGGAGCTCGCAACGCACGTATCCAGTAGAGCCGCGAAATGAATATTGAAGTAAGGTGAGCTTTTCATTACGTGAACAATTGCGAGGACAAACCACTTCCTGGATGGAGATACTCCCTCTATAACGAGTTCACCGGGAGGCATCCGGAACTTCAGAAGACGGAAGGGAATCATTCAAGAGAAATCTTCAAGGGATCGAATTATCCCAGAAGATCGCGGGATGTGCACAGCAGGCTGTGGATCTGCAAACCTATCACATCGTGCGGAAATTTCTGAATTAGTGGGAGGAACTGAAATGTTTTTTTCACTGGTCCATAGAAGAATTACCAGCTCAAGCTGAGAACGGGAGACCGATGAAGAATAATAATAATGTTTCTCTATTTCAGTATCGTAATGAGCTCATTACAGTTCTAAAAACAGTGCTGTAATGAATTCATTACAGCATCGTTTTCAGTTACATTTTTCGTTTTGTGGTTGTCAGCAATGACTTCCGATCCTTTGAAATTTCAGCAGACTTCAATTTGGAAACGTCAATTTTCGTATTTCCTAACGTTCACACCAACTGCCAAGATAAATTATGAAAGTCACTAGGACCTATAATTTGAATTTTTTCATTGAATTTCACAAAATTTGAGTGAAATAGAGAAAATATCGTCTAATACTCGTTGCAGAATGCAATTCCAATACTCATGCGTTCGAAAACTCGCTCCTTCGTCGCTCGTTTTCGAATTTCTTATTCGTATTGGAATGGGAGCCCATTCTGCAACTAGTTTTAGAATATTCTATTATTGATAATAGCAATATAAACATATAAGCGTATACTCATAAGTAAATACAGACAATATCAAACGTCACTGAGACAAAGACGACCGAGCGGTTTCCCGAACATACCGTTGATTCAGTAGTATATGTAATGTGAAGAATGCACAATATTTGAAGAAACTAATATCTACTCATTTCTACATTCACGCACAAATGAGTAACTGAATTTCAATTTAAAGTACTTTTCATTTTCATCTAGAATTTATTTATTAGAAAATTTGCAAAAATTTCTACTACATTTTGATTCCGTAGTTGTACAGCTACCGAGTTTAGTTCGGATGATTTTCTAAATTGGCTTCAGTATTTATCATTGACATGCGCGTCTCCTCTTTCTATAGTCTAAACTCTATGGTAATAAGTTATTACTAATAACATATACTCCATTCACTTTTATAATGTATCCTGGTTGGCCATGATTTAGGTTTATCAAGTTTTTTTTACTTGAAACTGACGCAGGTTGGCACTCGCGAAATGTCAAATAATTCTCAGAGACGTTGCCAATGCTAATTTCTTCTTATTTTTCAAACTTTGTATTTGGAGTTAGTTCTTTCATGGTTTACTAGTGACACAGGTTTCGTAGTACCACTACATTTTCATACTGGAGTATTTCAAGTTGTGCAAAAAGGTGTTTAAATGTCTTCTGAAGGCTTATTTCTTGAGAATTTTGAAAAGTGAGGAATTCCATAGGTCCGTCTGTTCGTTTTTAAGTTTTTCTTTCGGGTTATTCGGCTACTCTTATTCTTTAATCGAATGAACTATCTCAAAGTAACGGACTATTCTGTCCATAATTTTTCATATTATATAATACCACTAGAGATGGAATTTTGCTGGCAAAATTTCTCGATCGTAATATGAAAGTTTGTTGCTCGGAAAAAATCACGTGCCGTCAGACGAGTGATTTTGGAAAAATGTCATGAGCGAAATTTCCGAAAAGCAACAAACTTGAATATTACAAGAGAGAAATTTTACCTGCTTAAATTTCATCTCGAGTGGTAGTCGGCATGGCTATTTCTCGAGAAAATGTCTAACATTAAGCAATATGGTCACATTTGACACGGATTGCGCTACTTGGCAAATTAGAATTCATAGATTAACTAAACGTTGTTTGTTTTCTCTATGATATTAATTTCCGAGCTATGTATGAATTGGAGCAACGTCAAAAATGTTATCGCTGGAAAGCCAACTTGTTGGTTTTGCCGGCTTGAAAGTTTTATCGAGATGAAACGGAAACTCCCTCATTAAAAATGGAAAGAGTGAAATAGTCACTTAAAACTAATGACGAAGGTTATTTTTCGCGAAATGTCAAATAATTCTCAGAGACGTTGCCAATGCTAATTTCTATTTATTTTTCAAACTTTGTAAATGGAGTTTTTTTTCAGTCAAATTCCATAACTCGATTCTTGATTTCCATGCAGAAAAATAGCATAACTGAATCTCCCAACCATGTTTATACGTATACGTAAAATATTTCCAGAATTAATAGAGATTAATATAGAGAAAAAAAGTTTGTTCAACTTTCGCCAGGTCCCAATTTCATTATTTTCCCATAGTAAACAAACATTTTGATAAAAACGTAATCTACTTCTATGTAGAAAGGACAACGTTGCTCGTTCAAATGACAGGAAAATGACTATAACCTAACATTTTCGAAATACACACGGTGAAATGCGTCACAATCTCATGGCCATCCATTATAAAAGTGAATGGAGTGTATATCCGGGATCGTGGACGATTGCTTAGCAACTGCTGTCAATTTTTTTGACAGCTGTCATAAATTTTTTCGTTGGATTCTTAAATGTGAATCTACTTAAAAGATGGATCATCAACTTACAAGATGGGTCAACGAGCACCCAAAAGCTCCTGACCTCAGGTCATTGCTTTAGGTTTATTAGCATTGGGTGTAGGTTATTTATGATTTGGAAGGTACTCACGTTCAATAGTTGATCAGATGGGTTTTCATTCCTCAAATCATAATACGGATCATTCGGATAAAAACCCTCATTAGATCCTAACCTAATTCCATGACGAACCATCTGCAAGATAGGTAAGTAAAAACTCAGAAAATAAATAGAGACTAATTTGAAATACCGTGGTGACAGCCAACAATTTATCACATTCTGAGAAGTGCAGTGATATTGAAAACAAAATAGAAACCACTAAAACTTTATTAAACATTGTGATTAGCACAAAAGAAGTATGAGAGAAACATATGTAGACATCGATATTGAACTATCTACATTTTATATTAAGCATTGGGCCCGTGCGGTCGGCATATAGAATCTTTATCATAAAATACGAATGTTCCTCAATTCTTACACCGCATGATTTGAAGAGACGTAGTTCTTTTTAATAATTTCCGTAATCGTAGTAATCAGTTATCAGTTTTAATGATATTCAGATACCACTAAACTTCCAGTTTACGCATAGTCTATCTCAGTGGTTCCTTTTTTCGGAAATTTTTATACAGGGCATTTTCGAAATGAAATCGTTTCACTTCAAATATGAAATATGTTTAGTTTTCTGCATGGTGCAAATAAAATATTTCATACATTATTGTGTACCTGATTTAATTGTTTTCAATTCAATCGTAATTACCCCCCCCCCCCCTCATGAACGTTATTACCCCTCCCATGGAAAACATCTATATCTGCCCTTGCTAATATAGCATTTTTACGGAATAAAAGCCTTTTTGTCCAAATATCATAATTTTTCTCAGAGTATTGCATTGTGTATATTAAGTAATAAAAGCAATACGTTCTTCGACAACAATAGAAATTGTTCACCAAGCCATAAAAATCGCGATTGTGCTTCATAATAACCCCCTTTATTGGAAAAACCTTTATTTGAAGAAAAATATAGGTGTAGTAAAAACACCTATATTTTTTTTAAATAAAGGTTTTTCCAATAAAGGGGGTTATTTTGAATCACAATCGCGATTTTTATGGCTTGGTAACCCCCTTTATTGGAAAAATATTTATTTAAAGACAAATATAGGTGTAGTAAAAACACCTATATTTTTTTTAAATAAAGATTTTTCCAATGAAGGGGGTTATTTGAAATAGCCCGCTATTTCGGTAGATGTCACTTTTGAAGCTGTCTTTTTTTGACATTTGACAAGTAGAAACTACGCCATTAATAAAAATGGAACGATACACGCTTCAACAACGCATTGAAATGATTTGAATTATTGAATTCACTATAAAAATGGTGAAAATTTGGCAGAGACATTTTGAAGCACCTTGTCGAACCGCAATACAGAAGTTGGTGGAAAATTTCGAGCTGTTGGAGCAAGTAAGTGATGTGAAGAATAAAACCCGTGCACGCCGCTCAAGAACAGCCGAGAATATTGCTGCTGTAGCAGAAAGTGTTGAAGAAAACCCAGGTTTTTCCATTCCTCATCGTTTTTTGGAATTAGACATTCCACGTCATTACACCGTATTTTGCACAAAGATTTGGGATCCGGAATTCCATCGAAAAATCATCATGAGTGATTAGACCCATTTCCACCACGGTGGCTTCGTCAACAAACAAAATTGTCCCATCTGGGGCTCGGTAAACCCAAAAGTTATTGTTGAAAAGCTTCTTGTGATTCAACGCCTTACCATTTCGTTTCGTCCCAGTTACGCTCATGGGACTCATCAGATTGGCTATTGAAGAGCGGATCCTACCAATGACGTAGGTGTTTAAGTTCCCCTGCTCGAAGCGAACGAGTATACCAACAGAGACAATTGTCTCAGTTGGTACCCAGTGAGAGGAAAGTGGGTCGCCACAAAGACTTTTTCTCGATCATAACGAAGGGCCCACAAAATCATATTCTATTTTTGTAATACTTCAAGACTTTACTTGTGTAAGCAATTTTTACACCCTCCGCAGAATCTTACGCAGCATGAACGCAAGACCCATGTACACAAAAAATTGGTGAACTTGGTTTGCCCACCGCCTCCTTTAGGTTAGGTTCTATGGTTAATCACTACTATATCCGACATCTTGACTTTAACAGCGCCATCTCTTGGTTCATAATTTTCCCTCATTCATATGTTCTGCACCGTCTGTTTCTTCTATTCTATTCTATTGTATGAAGATTTCTATATATACATACAATGACAACATTGCCCTGAAACGTCAGATATCGAATGATAATGAAGTAAATAAACTAACCTACTAGAAATAATCTGACATTTTTTAGGTCTTATTTGAAAGTCCAAATATTTGAATTTGGTGGAACCTTGAAGTCCTTGAACTAAGATTATTGAATTTGGTGGATGTTATGAAGTTCCATACTATGAAGTTCCTTCTCGATTTCTACATAATCATTTTTTAAATTTTAACATACATGTGTATATCCTTTTATGATAAACCTTTTATAACAAATTTTCGTAGATATAATATTGTTCCTTTGTAATACTGTGAAGAAATGGCCTCTCAGTGGGAAGATTTTTACGCTACTCACTTACCACCATCTGACTTTGAAGACAATAGATCGTTACTGAAAGAATTCTGTGAAAGACACAATAAATCAGGCCGAAGGATTGTTCTCGTTACTGTACGTCCAAAACTATGTAAAACCTTAAAACTAATTCATTTCTCGTAGTCTGGAGGCACTATTATTCCATTGGAACATAACACAGTTAGATTCGTTGACAATTTTAGTGCAGGCACCAGAGGAGCAGCCTCCTCCGAATACTTTTTGGAACATGATTATTCTGTCATATTTTTGTACAGATCCAAATCTTTGGAACCTTTTACTCGACATTTTAATGGCCAAAAATTCATGGATATGCTAGTTATCCAAAACAGTGGTCCAAATACAACCATATCAGGTAATTTTGCCAAATTTTCTTTACTATTTGAGACATTGAATGAATTTCAGTGAAACCTGATAATGTAGATGTACTTGCACCTATCCTTGAAAGTTACAAAACAGTACAAGAAGGTGGTCGTATTTTGTATATCACGTTTACAACATTATCCGATTACTTTTGGCTGCTAAGGGCAGCATGTGAATGTTTGACAATATTTGGCAACAGAGCCCTCTTGTATTTATCGGCAGCTGTCTCTGATTTTTATATTCCATCAAGTGAAATTGTGAGTTTTACTATTTGGGTTAAGTTAAACCACTCATATTAATGAATATGATCCCTTTCATAGCCTACTCACAAAATACAATCTGCTGCTGGAGTTCCAAACATTCAACTACAACTAGTGCCAAAAATGTTAGCACCACTTGTAAGCCTATGGGTGCCTCATGCGTTTGTGGTTTCCTTCAAATTGGAGACAGATGAGAATATTCTCATTAGGAAAGCTCGTGAGGCCTTGAATAAATATAAGCATAGGGTGAGCATAAAGGTTTAAATATGAACCATCAAATGTCATATGTCAAAAGTTTTTTGTTTTGGCTGTCAAAGATTCGAAATTGACTTCAATCAAAAATAATAGTTTGTTTCAAAACTCATTTTTTTCAGTTAGTAATTGGTAACATGTTACAAACAAGGAGGCAGAAAGTTGTGTTTGTTACCCAAGAAAACAGTTACGAGTTGGTCTTAACGAGAGAGCAAATGTTGAATGGCTTGGAGATAGAGGATCTGATAGTTTCCAATTGTATAGCGAGCCATGACCAGTTCGTAAGTACCTGAAGACAGTTGGAGATGTACATGCATGTAGTAAGTTTTGGAAGTGACACTATAGATGGAAATTGGTGTAAACAGGAAAAAAATGAATGTGAATAATCATATCAGGGTAAAACAATTTATAATATAAAATGAAAACAGAGGCATTTATTATTGTATAAGTATATTGATGATGTTGGTCCTTATGTGTGGAAATATATCCTTTTATAAGCTAAGTTTTTTTATTAGTTAATTGCTGTTCCTTCTACTGAATTGAATGCTGAGCTTTTGGCGGTTGTTGCTTACAAAAATATCTTGGCATTAGGCACAACTGAAGGTGCTAACTCTTGAACGAGATATTCCGAATGTTCTTCCTCATGTTCAATATTTCTTCCTTATCCAGGTATTTTTTCAAATAAAGATCGAATCTGAATTCTTTAGATAACACTTTGAAGAGCCTCTCGCCAAATCTCCTGCGAAAAAGTACCAACTTTGATCTCATTAATGATTTGAGGAATTGAAATTGTACGAGGCAATTTCTCAAAATCCTGAAACTTTTTACTTTCCGGCAACGTTACAAATGTTCATAGATGTCGCTACTGGTTCAGATAGAGATTAATTCTATCTCTATGATGGTTCAGAACCAGTCACAACTAGTTTTGGACTGAGAACTCGTGGTGACATCTATGAATTAGCTGAAATTCTAGCAAACTGCTCCACTGATTTCTACAACTCACCTCACCTCCAAGTTCTTGTCCTCCACAAACTTCGGCAGATGACAGAAGATCCTCTTTCTCGTCTGATCGCTGCTGTTGGGACTCATGATGCTTTCCGATCCTGCTATGACGACTGCGCAAACCACCAACCGGACAGTAGCAGTTCGGACAAGGTGGTTCTTGTGGTTGGGACCCTTCGAACACAACGCCCTTATGGCGTGTGATGTGGGAATGTGAGTGACCATGCAGTCCAAGGCCAAGTTCGCGTCCTGCCGTATAAACTTGTTGGCGTCTGCAGTTTTGAACAGCAGCAGGTCGACCACCTCGTCGAATTCCTGGAAGCAGTCGATTCGAATGAGAGTGTGTCTAGATGGCAGCGAGTGGTGGGAAGAATTATCGCTGAATTTGCCTGGGGAGATGTTTCAACCAAAGCGAGCAGAGGGCCTTGTGACTTAGAGTCTTCAACTCCATCTCAAGGAGTTCCTGACTACCACTAAGGCTCTCTGTTGGTTTCGGCTTTTCACTGCTTCAATGTCATGTTCCCACTTGTCAATTAAAAAGAAGTCTAAACCAGATATAACCTCGAATGCTGAAAGACTGCAGAGGTTACTGCTACACCTCAGTTGACCCTTATATCTCTTGGGAAATTATTTTTCGTTCGAAACAGTGAGACCCTATTGAAAACAAGCATGAAGGTGTGACATTACTGGTCTTCTGGTGTCCCTGACAAACTCAAACAGGTGTCCGGCTGCTTGACAAGCCGTTCTGCAAACATGCGATCTTGGACTTCTCAGCAGCTCGATGAGCTTCTGGTTGATTGTGGTCATGTGCGGATAGATGAGCTCCACGTCTGCCATTCTACAGCAGTCTATTATCTCAGCAAGGCCTTGTATGCAGGTGTTCCTATGATATGGAGAAAATTGTGTAGGTCAATTCACAGAAAGAGAAAATTGTCTATAGGCTATAACGACGGTAAGTAAAGGATTTTCCAATAAGAGGTGTTATTTTGAATAGTTTCGATAGATATCACTTTAGAAGCTGTCATCTTCTGACATTTGACAAGTAGAAATTACGCACGGATATTTGAGTATCCGTGGAAATTACGCCAATAAAAATGGAAAGATACACGCTTCAACAAAGCATGGAAATTATTAAAATTCACTTTAGAAATGGTGAAAATTTGGCATAAACGCTTCGTAAAATTCGAACATTTTGGGTCGTCGTGAAGCACCTTGTTGAGCCGCAAATTGGTGGAAAAATTTGAGACGTTGAGACAAGTTGGTGATGTGAAGAATAAAACACGTGCACGTCGCTCAAGAACAGCCTTCAATATTGTTGCTGCAGCCGAAAATGTTGAATAAAACCTTGGTTTGTCCATTCCTCGCCGTTCTTTGGAATAAGGCATTCCACAAACGACATTATACCGTAATTTGCATAAAGATTTGGGTCTTAAGGCTAATAAAGTTCCGTTAACACAAGAACTCAAGCCGGCCGATCATCAAAAACGTCGTGTCTTTGCTGATTGTGTCCTTGACATGCATGAAAATGATCCGGGATTCTGTCGAAAAATGATCTTGAGTGATGAGGCCCACTTCCACCTCAGTGGCTTCGTCAACAAGCAAAATTGTCGCATATGTGGCTGAGTGGCTCTGAAAACCCAAGAGTTATTGTTGAAAAGCCTCTCTATCCTCAACGTGTGAATGTGTGGTGCGGTTTATGGTATGGTGGCCTCATTCGACCTCACTTTTTGGAGCAACAATTACGGTGAATGGATTGCGTTATCGAGAGAAGATTAATGATTTTTTATGGCCGGAGTTTGATGGTATTGATCTAGACAACGTTTACTTTTAAGAAGACGGCGCTACGTGCCACACAAGCAACGAAACCATTGATCTTTTAAGAGAAAAGTTTCCGCACAATTGGCCACCGAGATCTTGTGATTTAACACCTTGCGACTTCTTCCTTTGGGGCCATGTGAAAGAGAAGGTCTACGCCAAGAGCCCAGCGTCGATTTAAAAGACCTCAAAGATGGAAATCGTGAGGCTATCGAGGACATAGGGCAGCCACTCAGTGGCGGCTTGTCCTATGAGGCAGGTGAGGCAGTGCCTCACCAATAAACGTCGAAAATTACACGTATAAATATCTTTTTTTTTCATATATTTATTAATTATTTATTCAATCAATTAAAATTGTTCCATACGCATTTATATCGAAATTTCTCCTCATTATATAGCAATAAAATGCGTCTCCAGTTGGGTCTAAATTTCCGTATCTCACGATTTCTAGGTATCCAACTCCCAGTAAACGGCAGAGGCAGGCCTCACACTGCCTTTCTTTACGCGTCATTTTACATCATAGGGAACGGACGGTAGGCGAGAAAACCGCACCCCTAAACGACAAATATTACGTTGAGTCTGAGGCTAGCCTCTCCTCTAGTCTTGATATTCTCTCGCGAAGGGCAAACTGTAATTATTCTGCACTATTCGGGAACTAGTTCTTCAATCTATGAACTCGGGTCAGTTTTCAAATTGGGTTCGATTTGTAAAAATAGTTTTATCTGTTTTTCGTGTAGATTTAGGTTTGTCTCAGTGTTCATATGATATCTTTCAATCTTATTACTGAATTCAATTTCCATCGGAGACCCGAAGGCGAAATGTATTTAACGGGACCGATGGGACGTCACCAGTTAGATGTAAACGCTCGAAAGACTTGTGATTTTTTTTATTTTTCAGCTAATCAGCAAAGTTTTTGGCGTACTTCTTATGGGGATAAATCATATATAGTTCAAGCGATCTATTCCAGATTTGAGTGAATGTCTTGAGAATATTACGCAACTGACGAAGAAGAGAGTTCACTAGAATTAGTTATTTATAGGTATATGTACATATACAGAGTGTCCCATTAGTGCAATGAAGTAGATAATCTCATTACTTAGGTCAGTTACGGAATAATTTTACTGCAAACATGGTTGCTCTTGCACTGATATATCAGCCTAAAATAATAGTACCGGCCACAGCGTGTTCGTTTGAAGCGGTATTACTGGTATCAGAATTAGGTCGGTTTGTTTTAATGGTAACCACTTCGTATTATTTCATCTCTTAGTGCCAAATTAGTATTTCTATTCATTGGCATCAACATTTATCCGGCGTGGCTGACATATATAACGAAAAAATTATGGGAAAGTGGAAGATTTTACTTCAATATTCTCAATGTTCTTGTTAATGGGTGTTTCAAATCTGATGATATGATGAAAAGCAACTTGCTTGTAGAGGATGTTCTTAACAAGGTCCAAAATTGAAGAATTTCAATAAGGATACTCATTTTCTTCAACTGGCTTCAAACTACTTTTCATACTTCTTCTTTTTCCACATATAGTAGGCCTTAGGCCTGTATTTTCCAAACTTCAGTTCTCCTGAGATATTGAGGACCACGATTCTATCCATCTCTTTGGAGGTCTTCCTAAGGGGCGTCGTGTAAGTGGTCTACCGTCCCTAGCGATTTTGGCTAGCCTTCCTCCAGCCATTCTATCCACATGATCATTCCAGGCTCTTCTACGTTTACGTCCCCACCTGACATACACACCCTTTAAAATGTTTAGTTTTCGAGTAAGATAATTCTTCATCGCTAGAAGTAAATATTTAACGAAGCAAAATGTTTCTCGGAAAAGATGACCTTGAGTATGCTAGCGATAAAGAATTATTCTAATCATCAGTTTTGCAATAGCCTTCATCACGGCAACGCCACGGCAGGGAATCTTTTTTCTCCGATGTGCCTCACCACCTTAAACTGTCACGAGCCGCCACTGCAGCCACTTCGCGATTTGGTTATGTTATGGAAAATTTCATGAAAAGGATATGGTCCTGTAGTCGTGGTCGTGGTGGTCATTTGGCTGATTTTATTCTCCATTATTAAAATGAAATAAACATACGATCATTAATCCAGAAAAAAGGAGCATTCTTCTTTGAATATCAACATAACACATCTCATTGGAAAACCTTTTATAAGATATCCTTCGAAGTATTGTAAGTAGTAAATGCATATACAATTTCTCCTTCCACTTTGGAAAATTATAATCGATAATTACCAATCAGGATCTTTGATTTTCGCCAAGGGAGCGCTCATAATATTATCGCAAGATATACTCGCATTCTCTTCAGATGCTTTTCTAATAGTTTCCTTAAAAGTAAAATACACAGTTTCAATAATTATTCATCAGAGGAAATCATACTCCTCATGATTCCAATTCAGACAATCAGCCAATGAAAATTGAAGCTGGGCTTTGGTAAGAATCCAGATATGCGCATGTGCAGTAATATTAAGAATAGACATTAATTTTCAGTTGACGCATGCGTACAACTCAATCCTTACCACAGGTTTGGCTTCACTTTATGACTTCGAATAGCAGGCTTATAAGTAAAATTGGTATTATTAGATATATGGGAGAATTAAAGTGTGCACCACAGTAAAGCTGATTCAAGTAGCAGCGAAAAAGAAGTGAAAAATTGTGGAACAAAGCAACTTCACCTTATTGTAAAACAAATCCACGGAGGAACAATTCGTACTTGTTCTCTTCTGATACGAGGTGGATTTAGAAGATGGCAAGGTCTTTTTCTGGCTCTTGAAAGCGTCGTAACTCACAGTACTACCGCTACGTTCCATATAAGGAATACTTTTACCGTCTTGAAAACCCTTGTAGTTTGGACTCGCCGATCTACCCCGTTTCGGAGAGGTGAACAGCTGATTGAGCTGTTTGATCACATTCTGAGCGTTCTTGTTTTCGCTAGATATAGTAGGAGCCATATAAGTTGTCTTGCCTCTGGTCGAAGATCTTGGAGAGCTTGAAAGCGAAGACGAATTCGTGTTTTTACCGTTAGCTTCCATTCGATCAGATAAGTTCGAGGGTGTATCAGAGCAACTTATCTCGTCTTCTTGGACGTAGTTAGGATGGTAGGTTTCGACGAAGGGGGTGCTGCATCTTTCTCTTAGGCTCTGACGAAAGGAAGACGATTGTTGCTTGTGTATATCAGCCGGGAAGTGATTGGCTTTGAAAAATAAGGTGTCGGTGGCTTCTAACTCTTGTTCAACCTTCAAAACGTCAGCGTCTGTGTTGGCAGAGTTCGGTGGAGGTAGGGACGACCTCCCGTCAACGTACTCGAAGACTTTATCGGTATCACAACTCACGTAACCTTCCGAAGACTCCAAAGCTTCAACACTAGTCTGAGTGTCAGTGTTCCTCAAGATTTTAGTCCTAACCTTGGGACTGTCATTCAGACTGTCCGGAGAGATGCTCCCGGATTCTATTTTGGCAAGCTGTAGGATGGTCTTGCTGGTCTGGGTGCTGGAATCTTGACTTTTCTCGAGGGCGGTCAGTTTCTCGTTGAGTTCTTTCGTGAAACCTGACGAGCGGTCGAGAAAACCACCGGTTGAGATGGATTTAAAGTCTCCGGTCTTGCTGTGGGTCCTTTTGTCATGGTTGTCCGTCGGAAATATGAAATTTGAATAGATGGATCGTTTGGCTTTCGATGTTGAGATATTGTTCTGCATAATTTGAAGTGTGAATTGAAACGATCATTTTGACATGTTCGCGTTGACAAATTATGGAGTTCTATGCAATGGAGCTCGATATATGATTTCAGACTACATGCCACCCCTATAGTCATTCGATAAACCATTCAAAACACAGCTCGACTGGAACAGATGAGACTCGAATATAGAATCACAATCATCTGCAGAAATAGTCTGGTACACAGACGTTTCAAAGACAGATGAAAGGACAGGAGCGGGAAAACATGGAGTGAGGCCAAGAAGGGATTACACAATACCTCTCGGCAAACACGCCACGATATTTCAAGCTGAAACACATGCCATTAGGACATGCATACAGAAGAACCTGGAAAGTGGCTACCAAAGAAAACACATCCACATTCTCTCTGACAGCCAGAGCGCCATCAAAGCCCTGAACTCGACACAGATAAAGTCTAGACTCGTCTGGGAATGCCTTCAGGACCTTCTGGAGCTGGCAAAACACAACAAGGTCACCCTGATGTGGGTGCTAGGTCACAAGGGAATAGCGGGCAATGAAAAAGCAGACCAGTTAGCAAGACAAGCATCTGAAACGCCATTCACAGGGCCAGAACCTGTGCTTGGAATCAGCAAAAACCGATGCAGGACCCTGATTGAGGAGTGGATAAAACAAAGACACCAACAACACTGGGAACAGAGCGACGGTCAAACACACAGCAAAGTCATGGTAGGACACACAAGCCAAACCTTGACGGCTGATGACTTTCTGAATCTAAACAGAACAAAGGCACGTATAATAGTAGGTCTGCTGACGGGACACTGCGGCCTTAGGAAACACCTGAACACCATAGACTTATCAAATGGATAGTAAATTGGATAGTAAGTCTATGCTGAACACCATGGGAATACTTAGAGAACAATGCAGACATTGCGGTAAAGAGGAAGAAACAGCCTCTCACATCATCTTTGAATGCGACGCTCTAGGAATAAGGCGCCACAGAACCTTCGGAGAAATCAGTCCGGAAACGGGAATGAATCCGAAAAACCTCATAAAAAGGCTACTGAACCTGATAAAAGACACCCGGTCTCTTGTTCGTCAGCCAATCAATCAATCTATGCAATGGATAACTAAGTGCATTTCAAAACCTTGCTTTTTGGAAGTAGGTACGCCCTGTTGTCACCCATGCGTCTCTAGCATATGGTGGACAAAAACCGAAGAGGCAGAAACTGCAGAGCTGGCCATTGTTGGTGTCAAGCGCACAGCTCCTACAGCAAAAGAAAAAATAAATTGAAACATTCAATTTGGATTAAATGAAACTAAACACGAATGCTGTAACTTCTTTATTCAAAATCATAATTTTGCTCTACATTTACTCGTCCTGCTTATGTTGAATCATTTCAGCTCTATCAGTAAGCTGAATTTGACACAAAAGTCAATACACTGTAAGCTGTGCGGGTGATCTGAAAGAATTACAAGGGTCATCTTACGCACAGTCACATTATACTGGGTCATTCTTTCTTGACCTCAAGGACAACCACTGCATTCATTTTGATTACACAAAACTAAAAGATCGTGGATTTTGCCTTCCGCGCATAACTCAAGCCAAGCACAGGGACAATCACTTGATGAGCCTTGAGAGCCACTTCCGTTAAGATAGGAAGAGACAAAATCATGAAATTGACTTCATGAGAATATTTTTGCTAGTCACCTAGGTTGAGAAAGAATGAATATTGAAATCCCTACAATTAAATATGTATGTAAAAGACTACTCACAGTGAGTAAGAGGTCGTAATTTATACGAACAAAAGGTTGACCTATGACATGAATAGGACTCTTGACAGTTCCTAAGAGTAGAGAGTAGTTCTTTCTCATCTTTGGCGACATCTGGTACCAAGGCAAGTTGCAGACAGATTGGACTAACTTTTCATGCTGAAAATTTGAAGCTCTCTTTTAATTGAAGCATCTTTATGGTCTCTCACTTATCAATTATCCGATTATGATCTGTGATATTGAATTTATCTTGTTGTTTGATTTAACTTTACAACATCAACAGAAATCTGAATATACCTAATAGTTAGGTATACCTAAATATACTGCTCCACAAGAGTAAGGGATATCGTATTCAATCGTTTTTAAAAGTATGTAATCTTCGAGAAAATCGCTGTAAAATCATTTGAAACTCAATAACAACTTGAATCTATCCAATAAAAATCAGTATAAGACATTTCGTCAATCTGGTCGCCTTTTTTCTGAATTTTGGTTCTTTGCAGATGCTTCATGAATGTTCTTATTTTGAAATGAAGTCAGTTTATCAACGGCTTCGATTTGAAACGAGTTTTCTGAAAATGCCAAGACGTGAATTAACAAACGCTGAGGCTAATAGGGCTATCGGAATGCTACAGGGTGGCCTAACTCAGGTTGTTGTAGCGGAAAGGCTCCAAGTCAGCCAAAGTGTGATATCTCGACTTTGGAATAGGTTCAGGGAGACAGGTTCCGTGTAGGAAAGACCAAGGCTTGGTAAGTTGGTGGTCGATGAAAAACAACACCTGCTCAGGATCGTTTCATCACAGTTTCGGCAAGAAGAAACCCTACATCTACGTGTAGAATGCTACGGAATATTCTTCAAAATGCAGATGGGGTCCAAGTTTCCATCGAAGCCATCAGACGACGTTTCGGAGAGGTGAATCTAGGTTCAAGACGTCCATTAAGAGAAATTTCATTGACACGTGACCATAAGCGTCAAAGACTGGAATGGACAAGGAAAAATATCAATTGGAACGATCAATGGCGTAGTGTCCTTTTCACTGATGAATCCAGATATGGACGATTTTCAGATTCTCGAAGAAAAAGGGTATGGACAATCCCACGCATACCCCGTAATCGTCGCTATGTCCAAGAAGTCCATCCATTCCGTGGGGGTATAGTGTTATGGTATGGCCGTATGGGCCGGGAGATGTTTCAACGGGCGCACAGATCTACACATTTTGTCCTGGGAATATGACCGCCTCACACTATAGGGAGCATGTCATTGACAATGTTGTGCCAAATTTTCACGCTGCTATGGGTTAAACTTTCGAATTTCTAGACGATAACGCTAGACCGCACCGTGCAGCCATAGTTGAGAATGCGCGCGAGGAGCTTGGTATTCCACATTTACCACTCTCCAGATTTGATTGCATATGTAGTACCCTAGGTAATGAATAGAAATTATTTCATCTTAAAAAAGAAAAATATTCAGTTTTACCATAATTCTAGAGGAAAGTTATTCAAACATGTGGGACCAATCCAAGACAGATAAATTAAAATTTCGACAGGCGTAAGCCGTTAGGAACTCTGATAAACAGTTCAAGGGGTCGCGTAACCCAAGGGGAGCGTAGTCAACGGGTTTTTTTCTGCTTATCATCAGATTTTATGGTTTCTTAACCAATAGTGTAAGACCACGTCGTCTCGAACGAATTTCTTCTTGAATATTCCAAGGGGTCAAAGAGGCAGGGGGGAATTTGATTTAAATAGGCAAAGGAGATTCGACGGGAGTTCCGACAGTGGCGTGAGGTAGAGAGGCACAACGTGTGCATCTATGGGAGGGAACATGCGAATACAAAATTCGTAGGAAGTACCTATATTAATTGCCCAATTGGAAGTAAAGTTCGGTCGGTTCCTCAAAATTTTAAAGCGAAAATAATCGTAATTTGGAAGTTAATCAATTTGTTTTATTTTGTGACTATCGGCAAGTGTTTTCGGGAGTGTTTGGTCTGGTAAGAGAGACATTTTCAATACTAAATGATTATATGATAGAGGCATACATACACCAGAAGGTACTGCGTCGCTCTCTATTTTATTGGTTTTCTGTTCAATTGGTTTTCTTTATGCTTACTGTTGGGTTTTTGAAAAGGTAGAAACATAGCAGCTTTGTTTTTTTTTTGCTTAGTAAATGTAGAAGAGAATATTTTGTTTAAATTATTATATTGTTGATTTTAATGACAGTTTCTTTTAGTTCATCCCCTCTCAGAAAACGATTGAATTGTTCATAAGACCTTGCGTTTGCTCAAGGCACGAAACCAGGTCCCCTTTCGGCTGGAAAAGTGTGTAAGCTTGAAAAGGTAAGGTTTTCTTTTGAAATTTCTTATTTGCGGGTACAGGTATGTTTAGAAATACCCCGCAGGTACTACAGATAGAACATATGAATGGGATATGCTCCAAAGAAGATTAGATAATCATCAACCTACCCCAGAATCCTTAAATGATCTGAGAGAGCTTCTGTCCCGTTTATGGAACCAAATTCCTCAAGAACTGTTATTGATGCCCGTGGAGGCCATACATTGTATTGATATTCTTAAAATGCTTGAATTCTCTGGGAATAAAATTTCGTTATTTTACTCGATTTTTCTTAACCACCCTGTATACGCTGCAGACCTACAGGCTAAAATTAATTTGCAACTTGAAATCATATTAATATGAATTTTCATCACAAAAATCTTATTTTAACTATATTTTTTTGCAATTTGAGTCAATATCCCTAACTCATGTGGAGCAGTTTACATACCTCATCTTCCCAACACTGTCCAAAATGACACAATATACAAATAAATAGATAACTGCACACAAGAACCGGTAGTTCCAAATAACGGTGTTCCTGAAATAATCGAAATGATGCATCTACTAGAAATAACGTACCTATACCTATAGAAAAGGACCTCACCAAAAGGACAACATATCCAGTCATCGATATTATAACTGTTGAAAATGTATATCCAAACACCAAGCAATATCCCAATGAATTATTAAAATCCTCGGTACATCTAAAAATATATAACGTAATTCTCAGACATCAATAAAAGGACATCATAAAAAGGTTAAATTCTATTTTGAAGGGTTTTGAGAGGTGTTATTTTGAATAGTGGTATTTACTTTGAAATTTTGGGTACTTTATTCCTTTTCCCATTCTTCCTGTTACAAAGCATCGAGTTGAAGTTCTTAAAAAAACTGAAATACTTACTCGTAGATTTCCATGTAGTATTTAACGATGTACTCTAAGTCCTCGAAAGATTCCTGAATATTCTTCTCACCCAGTGCCTCCACTTGACCCCTCAAATGTTTCAATCTAATTGGTACAAACTTCAACGCTCCTATCATAAAAAATACAGTCGCCAAATAAATCGGCAACCCTACAAACTCTGAAATATCGAACCAAAGTAACAAAACCCACTCATTGATGAATTCGCCCTCTTCAAACGGGTACCAAACGGCTGAATGGAACCCACATCTGTACCTACTATCGTTCAGCATTTCTCTAACTTCGCAAAACATGTTGACTTTATAGTAAAAGATTGATATGAAGCCATCGGCGAAAAGAACTCCCAAATAAACGATCCACGTCCACATATTGAATCTTCTGTACTCGTCCAAAAGTTCTGTGGGCATTCCGAAGGCATCTGATTCGATCCTGTGAATGGCCGCCCAGAGTTTATCGCCAAAGTACATGTAGGTGAAGCCCAAAACGATGACCATATCCAAAATGCTCAAGGAGTACAGACTCTGTATGGCTTCAGCAACCATTCCGTCTAAAAATTCATAGCCTTATATTTACAAGTTAACAATACACCTATAACTAGAGAGGTAAAACCTTAGACTTTTTCTAAGGGTAAAACCTTCCTCCATGCTTATAACCTTAGACTTTATAGTATACAGGGTGGCCAAGAGATTGACGTCAAAAAGGAAAAAACAGGTCCCTCGTGTCATGGGCTATTCGAATCACCCATGTATGTTATGCTATTTTTCACGGTTTTCGAGTTATGAATTTTTTTATGAACTTTGAGAATTTTCGACTTGACCATCTTAAAAAAGATATTAAAAAAAAAACAAGACTTCTCTGTGAAATTCTTTTTGTAACTTAATCTCCATGAATTGTACTTTTATGCATAAAATAACCAGATTCGTAACTTTGATAAAAATTATGGAAATGTTGGTCTCAAGTGAAAAAGTTACGTAAATTGGATTATGATCTGAATTTTCGAATCAAAATTAAAAATGTAAAAAGGCTAATTCACGGTTTCTTAGTATGCTTAAAAACTGCGCTCAACAGTCAGCTTTTAGAATCATTGATAAAAAATGGTACTTAACACTCTACTTTTGCTAAAATTAGCCTTCAAAGTCATCGAGGTGGAAAAAATCGAAGAACTAGACATTTACTACAAAATTATTTTTTGCCATTTTAAGATATTTCTGATCAAGTTATGATAGAAAATGCTGAAAATTAATGAAAATTAGCTTTAGATGTTGGTCAAGAAAAGTTCTAGATAAAAAAAAAAGAAAAAGGTATGGCAATAAATCACACATCATAATGTAAATAAAAAGGAATTTATTTATAAAATTTGCAGTAGGTGTCCAAAGTGGCCACCTCCAGCCTCAATACACATTCTACACCTTCTTAGAAAATTTTCTTCAATCGCATAAAACCTGCCCTGTTCTCTCTTAGGACACGTTCGGCTTCTCTTATCTTCAGTCGCAGCTCGTCTTCACTCGAACATTCTCGGGCGTAAACAATTTCTTTGAAATAACCCCAAACGAAAAAATCGATGGGATTAAGGTCAGGTGAACGTGGGGGCCCCTTGATTGGTCGACTGCGTCCGATCCATCTGTTCGGGTGTTCAATGAACGATACCCGTGCATTTTCTATCATAACTTTTCTTGAGGAGTTGTGCACATGCTTTGGCCTCGCCTCTCCATCACATTCTCAACTTTTCACTGTCCAGCTCAACGTTTCCTAAAAGGTGGAAAATTTCTTCCATAATCCCAATACATAAAGGTGGCCCGATCAACAACGTTGAAAATTACAGACCAATAAGTATGATGTCCGCCATTCCGAAGATTTTTGAATCGTTGGTTTACAAATATATTTTCTGTGACGTACCCAGCTAGGGTAGGTTCGGCCAATCGTTATGCAGTTAAGGATGGTGAAGAATAATACCAGGCAGACTCATCAAAGGGTTTATTTCATAACCATACTGGCACAGATGATAACTCACATTCAATGGTATTATTTACTACCGACAATACTGTTGACTAACAGACTAACAATAACAAACATTCAATACGTACACGCTTCTGAATGAATCACTTTCATGAATCTCCCTAGCCAATTGATATATATATTTTATAAATGTTTACTTGTTTTAATAACATTATATTTGATAAACATAACTGGCAATGATGAGACCTAGAGCTCTGGCTTTACGTGCAGCTGTAGGTCTAAAGGGAGGTCGCACTAATCTTATTATATCACGTACGAAATATACAGGGTGTTCCACATACTACACCTTCCCTCTTTGAGAGAAAAAAAAAATTTTTATACAAATGTAAAAAATATTTTTTTTTTTGACTTATCTATAGCTTAATATCTACAATATCAGTCTCAATGGATCTTACCTGTACAAGTTAAATACGATATTTACCTAAATTAATTTTTACATTGGTCTCTTAATTCTAATCATTTGTTATGAGAAATACGGTTTCACTCTGTTCTTGTGCACTTCTTTTAGTTTGTTCTTGTCCGTTTTCACCATAATGTTCGGGTTTTTCACTTTCACTATTTCGTAGGGACCGTTGAATAAGGGATCCAGTTTATTGTCAATGTTCTTATTATTCAAGAGCACCTTATCTCCTACTTTATAGTTAATTTCATTACATGTTTTATCAAAAATTTCTTTCCTTTTCGATTTTACCTTCACCAAGTTTTCTCTAGCATCTTTCCATGCCGTTTGTAACCTATATTTTAATTCAATAGGATAGTTGTCAAAATTGTAGATTGGATCTACTTGGCTTTTTAAATTTTGAGGAAATCTACTAGGTTTTCCGAACACTAATTCGTGAGGAGTATAGCGAGTTGAAGAGTTCACGGTATTGTTATATGAAAAGCACCAATACGGAACCCAATTACTCCAGTTGTTACTTTCCTTAGCTGCGTGCATACGAAGGAAAGCTCCTAAGTGTTTATGCGAATTTTCAAGAGCACCCAGTGTTTCGTGGTGATAAGCTGTTGAATTGAATTGCTTAATTTTGAGCAAATCACACGATTCACTAAATATTCTTGATAAGAATTCTGTGCCTTGGTCTGTAACAACTTCAGAAGGTATACCATACCTTAAAACAAAGTTTTGAATAAAAGACTTTGAAACTGTTTCTGCTTCTTTGTTTGGTAGTGGGTAACACTCTACGAATTTGGTTAGATCGCACTGAATTGTTAGTATATATTTGTTATTTTGAATATCAATAGGTAATGGACCTACGAGATCTAGGAAAATTTTTTGGAAAGCAGACGAAGCTGTGGTTGTGATTGTCAAAGGTTCTTTCCTAGGTAAGGAATGTTTATGACGTTGACAATCATCACACTTCTTTACAAATTTTTCAACATCAGATTTTAAACCATTCCAACAATACTCTCTTTTTATATTGTTAAACATGCGTTCGATGCCTGCATGTCCACCGGTTGGAAGCATGTGAAAATCGTTCAGAATAATTTGCCTTAACTCTGTGTCTTGAATACGCGTTACATCTCGTATTATATTAATCTTAAGGGATGTTCCTAGAATTTCATTCTTATAATTTGACAACATATTCAAAAATTTTATATTGCTAGCTAGCTTTATGAGGTACAACTCTGATATATTATTTTCTGCGCATAAATTTTCCAGTTTCCTCAACGATGTACCTAAGTCGTACGCTGATCGGATGTCCTGGTTAATGAAAATAATTTGTGAATTCACATTATATATTAAATTCTCGTTGTAATCCTCTGAATGTTGATTTTTCAAATTATAAAATTGTTTTTCTGAAAGTGGTCTTAACTCGATACTTTTTTTTTGGACGTTTTAAAACTTCGACAACAACAGGGTGATCAATCCTTTTGCCATCGGAGGCATTCGTCTCGTGTTGTTTAGAACCTACTTCATTTTTAGCTCGAGATCTCGTCATGATGCTTATGTTTCCAACTACACAGTTTGTCATTTCCTTGAGTTCTTCTGAATTTATTTCAATACGTTAGAGGTACCATAATCGAACAGCAGCACGGATTTTACAAAGGAAGAACTCTTGAAACAAATCTCATTGGCTTGACCGAATATCTTCAAGCATGTATGGACCAACAAACTCAAGTTGATGTGATTTACACGGACTTCAAGAAAGCGTTTGACAAGATAGATCATGAGATATTGATTCGGAAACTCGCTGAGGTGGGGATCAGTGGCGATCTGTTAAGGTGGATATTCTCTTATATACATAGAAGGTCCCAATTCGTCTCAATTAATGGTAGTCGATCCTTTATATTCTCAAACACATCAGGCGTTCCCCAGGGCTCGCATTTGGGTCCGCTTCTATTTATCATTTATTTGAACGACATTGGAATGTGTTTCAGAAATTGTTTCTTCCTGCTTTATGCTGACGATCTTAAGTTTTTCAGAGCGGTCAGTAGCTTGGAGGATTGCCGTCTGATTCGGGAAGACCTCGATAGATTGAAAGATTACTGTATAGAAAACAGCCTGTTCCTCAATTTTGATAAGTGCCAGAAAATGACTTTCAGTAGAAATGTTCACCTGATTCATTGTCAATATGGTGTGGATGGACGCCCTATTGTTGAGGTGGATGGCGTTACCGACCTTGGAGTTTTTTTTGATAGTAAGCTCATGTTTGATCAGCATATCGATCGATTAATTGGAGATGTCAATAGGCTGCTTGGGTGGGTCCTTCGCCATTGCAGGTCCTTTCAAAATAATAAAACGTACTTGGCATTGTATTTTTCATTTGTTTATAGCCGTTTGAATTTTGCGTCGATAATCTGGAGTCCACATTATAGCTGTTATATAACCAGACTTGAAAGGATACAGAATAGATTTCTAAGGTTTTTGGCTTTTAAAAATAACATTGCTTATAGCAATCATGAATATTCCCATATACGAGTGAAATTTGGTTTGTTGGAGTTGGAGAATCGTCGACGGATAACTGATGTTGTACTGCTGTTCAAATTACTCAACGGATTTTTAGATGCACCTAGTATTTTGGAGTCTATTCCATTTAAGGTTCCTGATATGAGACTTCGTAATTGTAACACCTTTTATGCCCCCTTCCGGAGAACAGCCAGTGGACAAAATGCTCCTGTTTATAGAATGATTAGTACATGCGATAATCACTGTTCCGATTTTAGATCTCTTCAGTATATCACTGGCCCAGTTGAAACGCTACCTTAGGGGTATTTTCTCATGAGTTGAATATTGGTAATATGTATTAGAATAAGAGTGTATATTTTGTTTCATATGTCTGTTTCACTTAGGTTTGATATCTTCTGTTGAAGTGTAAGGATATATTTGTTTTAAAACTAGGCGAATACTGTATTCTGGGCTTGTCCCGTTGTATTCCATACCGAGTTGTTGAATAAATAAATAAAATAACTTGATCAGAAATATCTTAAAATGGCAAAAAAATAATTTTGTAGTAAATGTCTAGTTCTTTGATTTTTTCCATCTCGATGATTTTTAAGGCTAATTCTAGCAAAAGTTGAGTGTTAAGTACCATATTTAATCAATGATTCTGAAAGCTGACTGTTGAGCGCAGTTTTTTAACCTTACTAAGAAACCTTGAATTAGCCTTTTTACATTTTTGATTCGAAAGTTCAGATCATAATCCAATTTACGTAACTTTTCCACTTGAGACCAACATTTCCATAATTTTTATCAAAGTTACGAATCTGGTTATTTTATGTATAAAAGTACAATTCATGGAGATTAAGTTACAAAAAGGATTTCACAGAGAAGTCTTGTACTTATTTTTAATATCTTATTTAAGATGGTCAAGTCGAAAATTCTCCAAGTTCATAAAAAAATTCATAACTCGAAAACCGTGAAAAATAGCATAACATACATGGGGGTGATTCGAATAGCCCATGGCACGAGGGACCTGTTTTTTCCTTTTCGACCTCAATCTCTTGGCCAGCCTGTATAGTCTAAGCTTATAACTAACGAAAATGGGATATGTTTGGTACGACCAGGGCACGACTCAACCATGACAAAGGCTATATTTTTCACTCGAAAAAATTACGGATACCTAGAGTAAAATCAGCCATAATCAGCTATTTCCAAGTGCGCTGCAAAAACCGTATACTTACGTGGATACAATCAACAATGTATGACGGAAATGTACCTCTTAAATAGTTATACAAAAAAAGTCCGCGACAGCATATATCTATCTCTCAAGATGTACTTGCTACTGTTTATGGTAATCAGATGTTTTTCAGAATTATGCACTATTTGGGAGTGTGTTTTTATGAATAGGGTATTGATCCTCATCAATTCAATACGTTATTTATCCCCAGTATTTAATTCAGAACGAAATTGCCCTTCACATTTATAATACAATTACAACGAGTACATCAAAAGATATAGCAGGTTGAAGTGTTGAAGATAAAACCGCACGACCACACCAAAATGCAACTCGGTGGTAAGTATAGGCTGGTACTACATATACCTACCTGAAAAAGCGTGATATGCATGTCCATGAATACCCATGATAATTGGTGAAACGAAAATTAAAATTGGAATGACGTGCTTCAACAGCAATGCATTTGAGAAAGATTCACCCTCTGGAGGATACATGAAAAAAAATCTTTGAATTGTTTTCATGGCTGTAAAAGGCCTGGGTCTATTTCGATTTTGAAGGTCCATTATTCGGAATTCAAGTTGTCCTAAAAATTAAGGCTTTGATGATGAGTACGACAACGTAAATGGAACAGTTCTCGATGAACAATATTTGGTACGATATGAAAGTACCCCCTGTTGAAAATACACTGGGCAAAAAAATTAACGCACATTCTGAAAATCTCAATTTTAATGAAAGTTAACTCTACATTGACTTTATAACTTATTTTTTATGTTCTCTCTCTGTTTTGAACGAAACAAGACACATTATATGGAAGAAAAATTCAGGATTTCACCGAATCTTATGTGAAAGAAGAGAAATTAACAATTTTCAAAATACTGAAATGCTGATAAGTGATTTAATACTTGGTATTCCCAGCCCTTGCGTTAATTACAGCTCGGCAACGACGGTTCATACTCAAAATGAGTGATCTTAAAATGTTCTGATCTAATCCTTCCCAGATTTCTCCGAGTTGGATTCCTAAGTCATTAAGAGTAGCTGGATGATTTTCTGAACTTCTCAGCCTTCTATTGAGGTTGTCCCAAACCTGCTCAATCGGATTGAGATCTGGACTTGCTGGCCATTCCATTCGAGAGACTCCAACCTCTTCAAGGTACTCCTGAACGATGCGCGCACGATGGGGTCTGGCATTATCGTCCATAAAAATGAAATTTTCACCAATGTATTGGGCAAATAGCACTACATGCTCTTCAAGAATGTTCCTTATATACTTATCAGCATTCATAGCTCCATTATCAACGACCACTCTAGGTCTGTGCGAGCAGTCAAAGATATTCCACCCCATACCATAATCGATCCTCCCCCGAAACCAGTAGTATTCAGGAAATTGCACTGAGCATATCTTACATGTGGACATCTGTATACAAGGGAACGTCGATCACAATGGTAGAGGCAGAATCTAGACTCACCTGTGAAGAGAACTCTTTCCCAATCGGCCTCTTCCCAATGGATATGCTCTCTCGCAAAATCCAAACGCGCCCTTCGATGGGCTGGGGTGAGAGCTGGGCCTCTTGCCGCGACACGAGGCCATAAATCATATTATATTCTCTGAGGCGATTTCCTAGTGTCTGAGTGCTAATTTGCACCTCTTGAGTTTGCTCAAGCTGATTTTGAAGGAGGCGAGCGGTTGCAAACCGTTGTCTCAACGAAGAAACTCTCAAGTAACGTTCTTGAACGGCAGTTGTTACCCGTGGTCTACCCTGTCCTGGTCTTCGGACATTCATACCTGTCTCCCTGAATCGCTGCAACATTCTGGACACACTTGTATGGGAAACTCCAAACCTTTCTGTGTATGTCCACCCTTCTTCTCGCAAAACTACCGCTTGGACACATTCCTCTTGGGTCAAATTGCGTGTTTCGCGTTGCATAGCGATCGAGTGTAGAAAATCAAACGAAAGAAAAACTATTGATCACTAGAATTGATCGAGAACAACTGATTTTAGAATGGAGCCAATACATTCAAAATCTGATAATATCATCTTTTTTTATTCCTGCTGGGAGAAAACATCTGTATTAAAGAAAAACGTTGAAAGTGGATAACATATGCATGCATAATTCTGATAAAAATAATTATCATTGAGAACACCTTCAGTTGTAGAGTAAATTCGAGATTTCCATAATGTGCGTTAATTTTTTTGCGCAGTGTATTTTCATTTTGCCTCCAAATCATGATTTTTTTATGGGGGGGGGGGGGTCTGAATTGACAGAAATTTTCTACTAACGTTATTATAGGAGTAAATGGCTTTAATTGAAATGAATTTGTTTTATTGAAAATTTTAGGGAAAGGTTGAATTATGTAGGTACTATAAAAGGATTATTGTCAATTTCGAGGTCCAAGGTGGGGCCATGGCCCCCCTGTCCCCCCGTGTGTCGACTTCAAGTATATTCAACTACTCACAATCAATATATGACCAAAGGCTCTTAAGCTCAAAATGCCCCTTTCATTAAGAAATAAAATATTCCTGTACAGATTACCTGCAGAGTCAGTAAACGAATGGTATCTTGTAGCATTCAGTAATGAAGACTTGAGACAAAGTAAAGCAGTGGATTGATTTATTTCTACGAGATATTGACTCATTAAGAAAAGTTTTTAAAAGAGTGTAATCAGTAGGCAATTCACATACTGCTTCTGTTTACTTTAAAAAAGGTGATTACTACATGTTATTTGCTCATTTAAATATTTTATGTAGGTTTACCTACCTACTCGTCTTTCTTGGAAATACTGGATTAATGTTCGTTCAATCTATACAGGGTGTCACGAATACCCCCTATATAACATCCATACAATGGTATAAATTTTGCTGCTTTAAAACGAGCCCCTTAAAGAATATCGGACCGCGGTACTCCGGATGATCTTGGTAATTATAGGCCAATAAGTTTATTACCGGCATTTTCCAGAATTTTCGAGCTTGTAATGTGTTCTAGACTACTTAATTATATGAATAAAAATAATCTTTTTTCTCGATTTCAACACGGTTATCTGAGAGGGCGATCAACAAATACGGCTATTTACCAATTTGTGAACACAATTTTGGATCATTTAGAGAATAAAGATTTGGCTATGGGCATCTTTGTGGATTTGAGGAAGGCCTTTGACTGCGTTTGTCATGAAATTTTGCTGAAAAAACTACAAAGATATGGAATAAGGGGTAGAGCCTATAACTGGATAAAATCTTTTCTTTTCGGTAGGCGACAACAGGTTGTCATGAATAATATAAAGTCGAGAATCACCGAGGTCGACGTAGGTTTAGCACAGGGAAGTATGGTAGGCCCTATTCTTTTTATAATTTATATAAATGACCTCCCATTATCAATGGAAAATTATTCTATAACGAATTACGTTGATGATACCAACATTCTGATTAATGGAAAGAACATAAATGAAGTTAATGATGGAGTGGAAGAATGCTTTTCAAAAATTAGTGAATGGTTTTCCATGAATAAATTGTCCATAAATGAGTCCAAAACAAATCTCATATTATTTCGCACAAAACAATCGCCAATTATTCCAAGGAACATCACTCTTGGCAATAATGTAATAAAGCCGGTGTCACATACAAAGTTTCTAGGTGTTCAAATTGAGGAATTCCTAAACTGGGATACTCAAATAAATAAAATGTGTATGAAATTAGCTTCCATTGGCTATGGACTTAGAATTGTTACTCACTACATGAATGAAGAAACACTAAAAATATTATATTATGCGAATTTTGAGTCAATTTTAAGATATGGAATTATTTTCTGGGGCAGTAATTCTGGTATCCAGTCAGTTTTTGTTGTACAAAAAAGAGTAATTAGAACCATTTGTAAGATGAAGTACAGGGATTCATGTAGGGGTAAATTTAGAAACATGAATATTCTAACAGTTTATGGTTTATACATTCATGATTGTTTAATTTTTGTATTCAAAAACAAAGATGAATTCAATGTTGGGGGGGAACATAATTATAATACAAGAACGAAAGATTTAATTTATCCCCAACATAGATTATCTATTTTAGAGAAGGGACCTTATTATATGGGCATAAAATTTTATAATAAGTTACCTGTTAATTTAAAAAACTGTAATAATTTGGGAAAATTCAAAAAAATTATAAAGAATATGTTAATTCGTTTGGAACCATATTCATTGTACGACTATTTTAGTTGTGAGAATTTAGTTTAGTTTATTTATGCAATTGTGACGTCATTTCATTTTTTATGTATATTTATATGTGAAATTTGAAATAAAGATGGTTATTATTATTATTATTATTATTACTCCGGTTCGCTTAGGGGGGGTGGCGCCCTCTGATGAACACTATCCCAAGCGCGAGCGGCGTGTGTAGCAAGCTGTGGACAGTGAGTCGCCTCATGAGTCATGACTTTCTCGCAGTGAACAGGAGTAGCGCGATCAGGTAGGCTTTGAGGCGAACTTTCACACCGGTACCAAAGACTCCAAAGAGTAGAAAGTTCCTACTTTTTGCTGGTACCAGTGGTACCTATCCTCGTCCGCATCTCGTTGGTTTTTCTATGTCCGCATTGAGCAGGGCAACTTCAACACCTACGTCATTGGCAGGCTCCGCTCAAAATATCCAATCTGATGAGGCCTTATGAGCGGAGCAAGTTCCTATTTTCTATGGCAACTGCCACCAATGCATCATAACCTCAATTTTTGAGAATAACCTAAAAATTTTCCCTTTTTGGTAAACACAAACTTCTCATTTCCTCTCAGTCTCAGCTTTCAGAATGTCCATGAATACTCAGTCTGAGAAGGTCCAAATACAATGCAATTTTTTCGTTGTGAGGAAAAAACGGAAATGCAGGATGTTGATAAAAGAACCTGAAATCTATTGCTGTGAACACCGACCAGCAAGTGAACAACCCACAGCACCAGGGTCTGATGAACCTGCAATAAGAATTCCATGCCCTTATGATAGAAATCAGTAAGTATGCGGCACTTCTTATAGGTGGATCGTGAAAACACAATTTTCAGCACATGCTTCGCACACAAGCTGAATAAACATCTCAAAGTTTGTAACTCGAGGCCAAAGGACAATCAACCGTTCATTGTGAAAGGAATAAATTCTGGTTCCCCTGACATAAGCAATGAAAATTCTGAAACTGTTACTTTATCCAGTCAACCTATTAATGAAATAAAAAGAGTAATAGACAAGATAATCAAAATATGCAAGGGTGAGCTTTCCCTCTCCTGAAGTTATTACTTTACAGGCTGATATTTTCAGAAAATCCAGTGATAATTCATGAAAAAATAAGTACACACAAAGTGGTTGAAGATGAGATGGAAGATCCTATCTATGGGGACAAAACTAAGAAACATTTGAAGCAAATGTCTTCAGTTTTAGGCTTGCTTTCAGAGTATGAAATGCTTGAAAGAAATACATGTTTCATTGAATTTGGCGCAGGCAGAGGTGATTAAAACAAACTTCCTGAATCTTTATATTATTATTATATTACCTTATATTCTGTTTAGGTGCTTTGAGTTATTGGATTTCAAAGGCAACATCGAATGAAAACAAAATCTTACTTATTGAGAAAGCTTCACCGAAACACAAAAAGGATAATAAACTAGATAAAACGGAAGACAATGTTCAAAGAATCAGAGCTGACATAAGTGACTTGGTATTAGATGAGTTAGAACTCATCAACAAGTCTGAGAAAGTTGTAGGTGTCACTAAACACTTGTGTGGTGCAGCAACAGGTGACTTAAATGATGTTTTAATAGAATTATATCAGTATTCAGTATAAAACTCATGTATACATATTTCTAGATTTCACAATACGATGTTTGGCCAATTCTTCCAAAAATAAACAAAAACTGCTTGGTTTTCTAATGACCTTTTGCTGTCACCATCGATGTACATGGTCATCTTTCACAGGAAGAGAATACTTAGAAGTGAGTTTTCAAATTTTACATCTGTAACCATCCCTAATAAGTTTCAATGATTTAATTTCATAGCTGGTTATTTTCTAGAAATTAGGTTTTACAGAAAATGATTTTCAAATCATGTGTGGTATAGTTAGTTGGGGAACTTGTGGCACTGGACTCAGTAGGCAGAGGAGGGAAAAAATGTCCAAAAAAATTGACGATGAAGAACCTCAAAAGGAGGAAAAGTGAGTTAAATATTTTTTCATTAGAGTGGTAATTTGATACTGTGCATTATGGGAAAATTGAGAGCAAGTAAGAGAATTTAAATCAATATTTCTATTTTCATTTGGAAATGCAATTTTTTCAATCTTATTGCTCCAGAATATAATGTATGCCATTACTTTCCTTTCAGAAATACTCTAGGGCTAAGTGGACAAGATAAAGAAGAAATAGGACTAAAATGTAAAAATCTTATGAATTGGGGACGCCTTCAGTTCATAAAAGATATGGGATTCGATTGTGTATTACATTATTATGTAAAAAGTGATATTACACCCGAAAATGTTTGTATAGTTGCTAAAAATAAAAATATTGAAAGTTAACTTGTTCCATTAGGCAACCTGTCAGATATTTTTTGAGGTTAGTACTGGTGGTCAAACAAAGGAAATTTGGCTGTGTTCATGCACAACCTTCTATGGAGAGGCTACGGTGCATGCAGATATTATCAAAGACTCTTTGATATTGACGTTTTATTTGCTAGAAAAAAGTTTTTTTGGTGACTTTTTTCATAAAAAAAATGCTGTTGATGTGTGCCAAAGCCAGACTTACAATTCTTGGATACCTATCAAAAACAGGAATTTCTAGAAAAACGTTTTTTTTAGTTACAACCAAATCAAATTCACCTTCAAAGACGTAAATAAAGGCTTGCTTAGGTGGAGACTTGCTCTGAAGTTTATTATTCATTGCTATATACAGTAATTACAAAATTAAATAATAATTAAACTACACAATAATATTACAGATGACGATTCCAACAATAAATAATAAATATCATGAAATACTGGAACTATCTTGATATCACTGTATTATAGCACTTGAAACTTTGGGTATTACTCCTACCAAAAGCATCAACTTTGCTGCGTCTGCATGTGAAACGCGAACTTCTGAATGAGCTTCATTTGAATCTGGCATCATCTGTGAGAAATAAAAATTATTCAAGTAAATTCACATGGTAATGAGATGAACTTACCTTATCTGCTACGTGCTTAAAAATCATACCATTTCCATTAACATAGAATGTGGAAAAACCATCATACCACCTAAAAATACAGCCACATTGAATCAATAAATTTTTTTGACTGGGTTTTGGATACTTACGTGTCAGAGTGTTCTAAAATATTCCTCAAGTTCCATATCTTGTATTTCCAGAATTTCATCATAACATGTAACCCTGAAACACCCCTAACACGCCACCTAACTTTGATGGTAGAATCTTCTGGATGTTGGGTAATCTTTAACACCTCTAATTTCACATAAGCGTATTTCAAATGACCAATTGTACGTAAAAGTGCCACATCTTTCATAAAATGGTACAAGCCACTACAAAAAAGATAGATATTCAGTTTATTGAAAATCTGCAGTTCTACAATTTATATTTTGAAACTTACACCGTTTTTGTACCTCTTATATTATTTTCATATATCAAATTTGGATGATAGATACTGTAGTCCAATGATTGAGTGAATAATTTAGGGAGAGTCCTGCTCAAATTCTCAAATACATTATTCAAACCTTCTGGAGTGGGTTTATCCAAAGGGGAACTTGGATTTTGATTGTTCAAGCCTTCTTTATTTGATTGAACTAAATGCTCTTTATTTTGTCCAACAGATGCAGAATGTACTAAATTGTTGAAGTAATATTTTTCTACTGGTACATATTCCCTAATTATAACATCACTAGCAAGTTCCCTATTGTCCATATTCAATGAGAGTCCTTCTCTCATTTGCATATCGGATTTTTCTTCATTACAGTTGAGACAAGCCACTTGTGATAAAGATTTTGTATTTATCAACCCCTAAAAGACAGTTTCTTAAAACTACATATTATCAGACCACCAGATCTATATTATGATCATCTCAAATGCATGTACTATAATAAATCCGGACTATATAAGTATAAGAAGAAATCACCTGTTTCAACTGCAGAAATTGCAAGGATTCGTTTAACAAGGACCTAGATTCCAAGGACTGCTTTTTAATTAGAGCAGAATTGATGTGTTTTACTTTTCCAACAACATTTCTTATGCAGTTTGCCATGATGTCTACCAAATATTCTTCATATAAGAACTATAAAGCATTCCTTGAAATCTTAGATAATTAATTTTTCTCAAGGAGTAATTTTTGCCGAGATGTGAAAATTTTAAATTAGGTTATGCCCTGTTCGCACAGATGAAAAGTATTTTTTATACTTTTCTTCACATTATTTTTCTGGCTTTCGACATGGTGAGAAATTAATAGAACGGTACGTTATTTTTTTATGAGTCCAACGATTTTTGATATTGAAATAGTAATGTTGATCTCATTATTAAATGAAGTAGTTAATGAAAATCCAAAAACAATTTGAAAAATTACAATCAGAAGTCATAAATAGAGAGCTCTAAGTTCTTTGGCAACATTGGGTTGTGATTTGTGATTAAATTATAATTTCTCGAATTCGACTGATACTGCAAATATTGAAAATTCGTTTTAATAATATTATATATATCAAGTAAGCATTGCGATAAATATATGATATGATTTCGCAAGAAAATATCGGTATAATTAAGGAAGAGTTTTTTTCAGATTGTAATGAACAGAGATACGTTTCAAATGTCAAAAATAAGGTAACCCCAACACACAAGACGTTATCCATCAAAAGCCGATTGAAGAATAAAGAAAATTCGTTAGTTTGTATGTTGTCTGCGATTTATCTTCAAATAGTTGCAGTATGCCAACCAGCATCAACTAAAAACAATAATTTTGGAAATTTACATTCTACTTTGTTTTCTGTCTATTCAACCGTGATTTTCCAAGACGCTTTTGCTTGAAGCAATAAAAAAGACATCGCAATGGCCAGTGTATCATATCAAATAGCGAATCTGCTGGAAAAGATGCAGTCTAATGATAAAGATTTTCGCTTTATGGCCACAAATGATCTAATGTCGGAATTACAGAAAGATAGTATCAAATTAGATGATGATTCTGAGAGAAAAGTTGTACGAATGCTACTCAAATTGCTAGAAGATAAGAATGGTGAAGTCCAGAACTTGGCTGTTAAATGTCTGGGTCCTTTGGTGAACAAAGTTAAAGAAGTGCAGGTTGAATCCATCGTAGAGACTTTATGTACAAATATGATATCTGATAAGGAGCAATTACGTGATATATCTAGCATTGGACTTAAGACTGTCATTGCTGAACTTCCTCAAGCTACAGGAGGTCTGTCTGGTAATATTTGTAGGAAAATAACAGGTAGACTCACCACTGCCATTGAAAGAGAGGATGTATCGGTACAATTGGAAGCACTAGATATAATCTCTGATCTTCTGTTTCGTTTTGGAACGGTACTTCAAAACTTTCATGGCATTATATTAAATGCGCTTTTACCACAGCTGAGCTCACAAAGACAAGCGATCAGAAAACGAACAATAACCGCTTGTAGCAACCTCGTTCCTTCGTGCAATCCAGCTCTCTATAACAAGATCATTGAGTACCTTTACAACGGCCTTTGTTCAGATGTACCAAGTTCTCAGATGAGAACTTACGTCCAGTGTGTAGCTGCTGTGTGCCGTCAGTCTGGTCAAAAGTTCGGAGAGTTTATCCCAAAATTTGTACCTCTAATTTTAAGGTGTAGTGAGGTGGACGATGATGAACTGAGAGAATTTTCTCTGCAAGCATTCGAAAGCTTCGTCACAAGATGCCCGAAAGAAATTACCGAATATATACCGAACATCGTAGATTTGGCATTGAAGTACATGACCTATGACCCTAATTATAATTACGACGAGGACGAGGTCTCAATGGAGGATATGGAAGGCTGTGAAGACGAAGATGATGCCGAAGACAATGATGAGTACAGCGACGACGATGATATGAGTTGGAAAGTTAGAAGATCGGCCGCTAAATGTCTGGAGTCTGTTATCTCCACCAGACACGACCTGCTATCAGAATTTTACGTAAGTTTATCCCCAGCTCTGATTGGGAGGTTCAAGGAAAGGGAGGAGAATGTTAAATCTGATATATTTCACGCTTACATAGCGCTCTTGAAACATACTAAATCCACGACGAACCACAACGTTGATCCAGACTCGATGGAGCAAGAGGAAATTCCACTATTCCAGCTACAGAAACAGGTGCCACTGCTAGTTAGAGGACTTCAGAATCAGATGAAGGAGAAGAGCATGAAGACAAGGCAAGATTGCTTCCATCTTCTCAAGGAACTGTGCAATGCTCTTCCAGGTGCTCTGTCGCAACACATTGGGGATATAATTCCAGGGCTATTGTATTCTCTCGGAGAAAAGAACGTCAGTAGCAATATGAAGATCGAGGCGCTTTCATTTATCCACAGCCTTCTAACCTCTCATCATCCTGAAGCCTTCCATCCATACATTCACGTATTGCTGCCCCCGATTATCAACGCGGTCGGAGATTGCTTCTACAAGATCACTGCAGAGGCTCTCAATGTCCTGCAAGAACTGGTGAAGGTTATCCGACCTTTGAACATAAAGTCTCAATTCGATTACGAGCCTTACGTCCCTCAAATTTATCAGTGCACGTTGGTCAGGTTGAAGGCCGCGGATATCGATCAGGAAGTGAAGGAGAAGGCAATTTCTACCATGGGCCAGATAATCTGCAACTTTGGTGACGAACTCCAACACGAACTACCCACCTGCCTTCCTATCTACATAGACCGATTGAAGAACGAAATCACGAGACTGACGTGCGTGAAGGCTCTCACCAAAATCGCAGGGTCTCCGTTGGAGATAGAATTGCCCATATTGGGCGAAGGTATACCCATCTTAGCTTCTTTCCTGAGGAAGAATCAGAGGGCTCTCAAACTTGGATCCCTGCAGTTGCTTAATGTTCTGTTCATCAAGTACCAGAAGTACGTGTATGTAGATATGTTAGAATGTGTTATTGTAGAACTCCCCCCTCTACTGGACGAGTCTGATCTTCACATTGCTCAGTGGACGTTGGTCATCTTGAAATCAATAGCGGAGCTTTATCCCGCAGCCCTGAAAGACATCAATAACACCATATTGCCGCAGATAATGAGGTTGGTGAAATCGCCGCTATTGCAAGGTTCCGCCTTGAACGCCCTGCTCGATTTCTTCCGCGCATTGGTCAAGTGCAACTTACCGGAACTAACGTTCAACCATTTGATCCAGAAGTTCGTGGAACCGATAACCAAAAGAACACCCTGTCATCTGCACAAACAGGCGTTTTATTCGTTGGCCAAGTGTGTGGCCGCCATTACTGTCACCTGTCAGACCCACTCACTTCCCATAGTACCTCAATTCATACAAGAGATCCAGAAGGCTGAGAACGATACCCAGCAAATATTCGCTTTGTTAGTGGTGGGAGAGATTGGAAGAGAAATAGACTTAACATCGATGTCCAACTTGAAACCTGTGATATTACAGTCCTTCTCCGCCGTTTCGGAAGAGGTTAAATCGGCAGCTAGCTACGCTTTAGGAAGCATATCTATTGGTAATCTCGAACAGTACCTACCTTTCATACTGAAGGAGAGCGAGGAGCAGCCAAAGAGACAATATCTCTTATTGCATTCACTCAAAGAAGTAATAACCTGTTTATCCGCAACACCTGCTGGTATCCAGCAGCTTCTACCCTTTGTTCCAGCCATATGGACTCAGTTGTATCGTCATTGCGAATGCACCGAAGAGGGTACCAGAAACGTAGTGGCTGAATGTTTAGGTAAACTCACCTTAATCGACCCTGCTAACCTCCTGCCTCAACTAAAGGCTTCACTGAAATCAGAATCGCCCTTCATGAGAACCACAGTAGTCACAGCCGTCAAGTTCACCATATCCGATCAACCTTCTGCCATCGATCCTCTTCTCCGTCAATGCATAGCAGAGTTCCTGAACGCCTTGGAAGACCCAGATTTGAACGTACGACGTGTTGCGTTGGTGGCATTCAACTCCGCCGCCCATAACAAGCCATCTTTGATCAGAGACCTGTTGAATCAGGTGTTGCCGCAGCTTTACATCGAAACCAAAGTGCGGAAAGAGCTGATAAGAGAAGTGGAGATGGGGCCTTTCAAACACACCGTGGATGACGGTTTGGACATAAGAAAAGCAGCGTTCGAATGTATGTACACCATTTTAGATTCCTGCTTAGATAGAATCGATATATTTGACTTCATTGATAATGTAGAAGGCGGGCTCAAAGATCATTACGACATCAAGATGTTGACTTATCTGATGGTCGCCCGGTTATCTCAGATCTGCCCCGGAGCTGTCCTGCAGCGTTTAGACAGGTTAGTGGAGCCTCTAAGAGCTACCTGTACTATGAAAGTTAAAGCCAACTCAGTTAAACAAGAGTATGAAAAGCAGGATGAACTCAAAAGATCCGCTTTGAGAGCTGTGCATGCGTTACTTAGCATTCCGGACGCGGATAAAAACCCTCAGCTGCTTGATTTTGTGAATCAGATCAAGAACTCTTCGGAATTAGATACGATATTCGAATCGGTCAAGAAGGATTCTTCTTCATCGTCTTCTAACCATAATGAATGTGTTATGATGGATCAGAGTTAAATGTATTTGTAATAGATTTTGGCTTTATTCAGTTGTGAATAGAAGTAATGTGAGTTGATTACGTATTCAATAATGATAAATAAATTTTAAGGTTATATTTTAAGATTTTTTTTATTTCCTCCACCCTATCATAATCAATATCCTCACATAATGTGTATTATTTGTTGAATTCATTCTAGCAAAGTGATCTCATTTCGATTATTCAGTTCAGATTATTAATGTCCATATAAAAATTAATATTTGAATTAATAATGTGGAATACAGTTCCTCTTGTGGAAGAAATGAAAAAAGTATTTCCAATTTAAATTTTTTTCCTGCGATTTTACAAAACCATTCATATTCATTAAGCTGAAACGAAAATAAATACAAATAGGATTACAAAATAATTCATAAGAGCGTTTCTCTTTGGTGAGTTTTCTTAAGTAGTAATTTTTTCATACGCCTTCTTTATCTTGAGGGCATTTAACTTTAATATTGATGAAATTTACAAAATGATCAGAAAAAGGTAAGTACAAAATGCAAACAAGATTAAATAAGTACTCTTGAGTTAAGTGGAGTTAAAGGTTTAAAAACAAACAACGTAATAACAAATAATTTATTAACTTAACAAGAGAATTCAAATAAATAAATTACAGAAGACGTTGTCGGCTTCTTGTTTATCAAATAGTTGTTGATAAACTATGAACAAACACAGGTATCTTCCAAATTCAGTTTCAACCAATTCAGATACTTCGAAACCCTGGTGTAGACCCCTGGGTAGCCTGGTCTACCACAGCCTATACCCCAAGATACGATTCCTGAAATACAATCAGAGATAAGTGGGTTCCCTAGTATTTAAATCTTCTGACAAATCCTATTCTTGCCCAGGGCGAAGAAACTATAGTTATATAGATGACACCAATGAGTTAATCAAAGAAAAGTGTTCACTTACCAACAACTTCGTATTTATCCTTGTTTTGTATCACAAGGGGTCCTCCACTGTCTCCTTGGCAAGAGTCCATGGATCCCCTACCTGCACACAGCATAAAAGGCGTTATCCTCGATGATCTGTACTTCATTGCGCGACATTGCGATAGAGTGAGTATAGGAACTTGTACCTCTTGTACAACACTAGGCAACATACCACCTTCCGTTGTCCTACCCCAACCAATCACCGTTCCAACTTTACCTGATGGATCAAAAGCTGGAAAGAAAATTAACCAGTTGAAATTGAAAAAAGATTAACTTAACAAAAAATTCGTTACCAATATTAAAAGAAAAATAATCAGATGAAATCAAAGAGAAGTTTATAGAAGAGGCCGTGTTTTCAGAAACGTGTCGGAATAAATCAAAGAAGGGACTAACTTTTCGGTAAACATACAGCTTTAATGTTCTTCCCAAAATCCACAGGTTTCCTGAGTTTCAGCAGTGCGATATCGTGGTTGTACGAATCAGAGTCGAAGTTTCTGTGTCTGATTATTTCGGCAACTGCTCTCATTTTGGCAGGCGCATCGTCCATTGTGGATTGGTCATGGTCTCCTAAGATGACCCTTATTTTAGAACGCTTCAACCTAGAAAAAATTTAATTATGTATTCAATTGATCTTTTTTTCCTCTAGTAACACTGAAAAGACATAGTGAAACCGATTTGGTCGCTACTTATAGATAGTGTCATCCACTTTTCCAGTCAAAACCTAGGACTATAAACTTGTTTATAGTCCTTGAATCAAAACGTTATTCGAAGACTTCATAAATTTTACATTAAAATAAGAGAAGAAAGATTAGAAAACAATAAAATCATTAAAAATTGTTGTGGTCTCCTTTCTCAGAAAATACATACACTAACCATACTTTTTACAATGATTAAGGGATATAACATATACAGATGAAACCTTACTCACTTCCTCACGCAATGAGCTGCAGTCAGAACATAATCTCTGGAGATAACTGATGCTCCACAATGAAAACGACCATCGTATACAATTCTAGCTATCCATGGATACCGATTTGGACTTGTGGGACGTCCCCCAACGATTCTATCTTCTTGGTTCGATACTCCACATTCTGGAAAAACTAATGAATTAGTATTAAACACTTCGATCGAACGACAAGGCTTTCTAAACCAAAATACAAGACAAGAAAAGCCTTGAGAATTTTTCGATTCGATTTCTTTGACTTACCACAGGTACAATTTTTTTCTCTGGCTCCATCTTCATCCTCGTCGCTATCATCATCGTCGGTTATTGATGGAATACCGCCAAATATGTTGAAAATGCTCGATATTTGGTTGAAAAGTAGTTTTCCTTGCCTGGTGCTCGTTGAGGTGTCATTTCTCCTCACAGTGGCGTAAGTCTTGAAAAATTTTGATGTGGATATTGTGGAACAAGCAGTGGCAATGGAAAATTATATTTTAACGACTACTACGATGTTATACTATCATTTATGAAGACATGTTGAAAAAAGAATTAAAAAAATTGAAATTATGTATAGGCGTTTCTGCAGAATAAAAGTATGATGTTGTATAGCTCTTAATTGTAACAGGCATTGTTATAATTCAATTTTTATTAGACAGGTTGGTCTACTTTTTCATAGCAGGACTTTGAGACTTGATAGAAAACTTATTTTAAGATTTCCCACCATAGCTTAGATAGTTAGGTAGTCAAGCTATATGCAAAATTTTGTCTAGATTACGTATCCAGAATTATAAAATTCTAGAGAATTACCGAAAAAAATTCCCGATAATTCTGTAACAACAGATCTACGATCCTTTTTCGACTACTGCAAATTTGTTGTCTTTTTTACGCTGGCATGCGATTATAGTAGAGTGTAGTACCCTGGGTAATGGAAAGGAATTATTCCATCTTGAAATTCATTTTTAAAATCATTCTAGATGAAAGTCATCCGAACGTATAGAATAACAGTGGACACATAAAAATTACGGACAAAGCCGTTGATATGCTTCAAAAGGTTACGTAATCCAAGGGGAGCGTAGTCAACAGTTTTTTGTCAATCACAGAATTTTTAACCAATAGTGTAAGACCACGACGTTCCAGAGAAATTCCTTCTAGAACGTTCCAAGGGGACAAAGAGACAGGGGAGAATCTGCTTTAAGGTGGGCGTTCAATGTAGTGTGTTTTTATTTCAAGTTGATTTCGAAAACGGTTTCACTTTGAGAACTGAAATTTTGTGGGTGAACTCAGAAAGGATTAGGGTTCTTGTTGAAATAATTTTGATCGATTTCATTCCGACAGTTAATTCTTTTTATTTCAAAAATAGAAGAAAATGAGCCAACCCATGCTTCTGTTTTATTTCAACAGAAAGACCCAGGAAAATAGTTCAACTTCCGATTAAAAGTGAATATACTGATAATTTCGTTCAGAAGATCAACTTGAAATACGGAAATGGCAGAAAATGGCCAAATTCAAATTTTGGCGGGAAAAAATTGCTGCTTTACCCACAAATTCGCGTATTTCATAGTTCGGCGATTTTCGGATAGAGAGCGCCATTGTACATTTCATTCATGATTAGAGAGATACTCATAGAACTTATTGTGATAATGAAAGTTCTATGGAGATATTCCTTTAAATGGACGGTGGCGCCTCTATCGGCTGATCTTTCCTACTCGGTTTAAACGCCGACCTTAAATGGAGTAATTTTCGAGAATTAAAGGAAGTTCCGTCAGTGGCGTGAAGTAGAGAAGCACGACGTGTGCATCGCGGGGGAGGGAAAATGCGAATTAAATCGTAGGGAGTACCTATGCCAATTGGAGGTAAAGTTCGGTCGGTTCTTCATTTGTACATTGTTTTTTTTATTTACTATTGGATTCGTGAAAAGGTCGTGAAATGAAAATTTTGTAGATGAAGCAATTTTTGGAATTTAATTTACATATTTTTAATTTGAATGACAATTCCTTTTAAACCATCCTCTCTCAGAAAAAGATTTAATTTTTCATAGACCTTGCGTCTGTTCAACTCAAGGCACGAGCCCAGATTCCCTTTCGGCAGAAAAAGTATTCAAGCTTCAGTTGCGATAACAGGTGTGTTGAAAAATACCCAACCACACCCCCAGGTAGATATTACACTTTGACAACTGCTGCGATTTTTTTATCTTTTTTTACACTGAAGTTTTTTCAACTGGCAAATTCGAATCTTTCTACAAGGAGGATGATCTGTTTACAAGGTTCGAGCGTCAGAGTTCTAAGTGGTCCATTTTTATTCTCAATTTTGCAAAAAGATTCACATGTTTTTGAGTGAAATTATGTTCTATCCTATGAAAAATTTCAAATTCCGGAACTGTTAACCCAAGGTCGAGATTTTATACAGAATTTGTTAGTTTAGAAGCAGATGCTGCAATACAAATTTGCTTCAAATCCATCCGGAGATTGAGGTAATGGTGATATAAAGAATAAATGATATTTTTTGAGGATTTCAATGCCCTCGAACCGTTTAAGGACCTTTGAATTCCATCAATTATTGAAATCTTTTTCTTTTTTTATCAATTGTTGTCCAGCTTATAAAACTGGACCATGCTGTATATTTATTGATACAAGAAATATATGACCTTATTCTCAACAAAGAATTAAACTTCTACAAAAAAGGTTCCCAATATCTTTCAGAAGCTATCTCATTTGCTTGACAAAATAGTTTTTTTATTGGATGCAAATTGAATTTTGCTCAAAAGCATTGATTGAAAAAATTTTAATGCATATATGTTGTAGTATTGTTGATTTATGTTCAAAATATTGGTGGTGTTTTTTTTGTACAGGGTGCGCAAAATTCGTTGTCTACTGAAAGGATCTAGAGAACTATAGAAGCTAGAGAAGAACATTCTCGATCTCCTTTTTCCTGACTGATGCTAGTCTGAAAACAGATCTAGCCTATCCTTCATAGATTCTGATTTATGAACGCAAATTGAGAAATTGTCATTTTCGAAAATGCTGATAAACTCACTTGTTTGAACTAGTATTTGAAATATGTTGTTACATTCTATAGGCATTTTTGTAGGCTTAATTCAAATATAATATGTTTGAATTTTTTAATTCAGCTATTTTCGAGGATTTATGATTTCTCAAATGTAAACTCTAGTCAAAAATTCTCTTATCTTGCTACAAAATTTTTGCTGATCGTTTGTTGCTATTCACATTAGTATTACATTAGAAAAAAATGTGATACTTTTGTCTTTTTTCGATTCACTTTTGAATTATAAGTAGGCTGGCGATATCATAGCTACCGTTCAATATGCATTATCTTTTGTGAACTTCAGCCTCTATATGAATGAATTGGATAATTTTCTCAATTTGTTTTTCTTCGGCCAAAGTCCTGCTAGACAAAACCAATCAATAAGAAAATTACGATCCATGAGAAATCACTATAGACACTTACCCCATTGTCGACGGGAATTTCACCACACTTCACGAGAACAGCACACAATAAAATCGCACCGAAAACCTTGCCCACAACCATTTTTTCCCTCTAGGCTGTATAACATAATCGCACATCACCGGCAATTTTTTTCGTGGATTAGCGATTCGACATCGCCATCTCAGCTGTTCCGCGACAAGGTCTTCGAGGTACAGAAAAGCAGCGTGAGATGAGGAAGAACTTTCACCGTCGACGAAGGACTGTTTTCCACCACAAGACCCGACAGAATAAAGAAAGTGAGATTCGCGAGTATAAGCAAGCCGATTATTGTATTAAATCCTAAGATTGAATGATAATTATTAGATTATTATTATTCCTAAATTGGCGGCGGATTGAAAGTCGACAGCGTCGAGAATTGGCGTTTTTCACGTAAACGATGGTATCTGCAAGTCGGTAATTTATCGGTTCCCTCGAGCAGAAAAGTGAAAAATTTTACTTTCGTCGTGAGAAAGCCGGAGAAAAATATGCAAAATAGGTTTTTGCGCGTCGATATGCAAACATTTCAATTAATTGGCAAAATGTGTGACATCGATGACAAATAGTAGACCAATAGCTACGCTAGACATTGAGTTATGAGTAAAATGATGGAGGCGATAGTGTTCTGAAATGACACACTTTTTATTTTTAATAAACCTCTATTTTGCGGAATCCAGTACAATCAGTTCTGCTATGTAATTTTAAACACTCTGAGTTTGAAACGATAAAGAATTAATATTTTAATTATTGCCTTGACTCCAATATACATGGGAGTCTTTGACTTTTATATATATTTCAATTGAAGATTCTTGAGGCAAAAACCTCTTTTTCATTTTCCATATTCCGAATTCGTCTCTGTAGCCATTTAAAAAAAATGGACCGAATACGGGCCTGATACGATTCTCTGAAACTATGAACCTCAAAGTTCATATTTCTCGATTGAAATTGGGTTAGTACATTTAGGGAATACTCGAGTACATACTAACCTCATTGAAATAAAAATATTAAAAACACGATATTTCTCAACAAAAACACATGTTCATATTTTCCTCGTTATCCCAAAAATATCTTATAAAGAATGGGTTTCTTCTCAATTTATGATTAATCAACCTAACCTAACCGATTTCGTATTCAATCAAAATTTAGAGGACAAAATTGGAAATAACTCGAAAACGACGCGTTTTGTTGAAAAAACAGGAATACTTTTATTTTCTAAAATGATTGATTCTTTCGAAAATATGAACCGTTCATATCTTTCTCAAGTTGTAGTTCAATAGTATTTTTGTGTGCATTCATGAGTCGGCTACGCTATAACTTATATGATCAACAAAAATCCAGTTCATTTGAAATAAATATTCCGAAGATATTAAAATAGTGTTAATTTCATGGATTTACCACACCCTGTATCTTTCAAACCAAACCGAATTTAGAAATTTCGTTCGATGAGAGGAACCTACAGTTTAAATACACTGCGCAAAAAATTAACGCACATTCCTAAAATCTCAATTTTAATGAAAGTTAACTCTACATTGACTTTATAACTTATTTTTATGTTCTCTCGGGAAGGTTTTGAACGAAACAAGACACATTAAATGGAAGAAAAATTCAGGATTTCAACGAATCTTATGTGGAAGAAGAGAAATGAACAAATTTCAAAATACTGAAAAGTGATTTAATTCTTGGTATTTCCACCCCTTGCGTTAATTACAGCTCGCCAACGACGGCTCATACTCAAAATGAGTGATCTTCAAATTTTCTGATCTAATCCTTCCCAGATTTCTCCGAGTTAGATTCCTAAGTCATTAAGAGTAGCTGGATGATTTTCTGAACTTCTCAGCCTTCTATTGAGGTTGTCCCAAACCTGCTCAATCGGATTGAGATCTGGACTTCTTGCTAGCCATTCCATTCGAGAGACTGCAACCTCTTCAAGGTACTCCTTAACGATGCGCGCACGATGGGGTCTGGCATTGTCGTCCATAAAAATGAAATTTTCACCAATGTATGGGGCAAATGGCACTACATGCTCTTCAAGAATGTTCCTTATATACTTATCAGCATTCATAGCTCCATTATCAACGACCACTAGGTCTGTGCGAGCAGTCAAAGATATTCCACTCCATACCATAATCGATCCTACCCCGAAACCAGTAGTATTCAGGAAATTGCACTGAGCTTATCTTTCATGTGGACGTCTGTATACAAGGGAACGTCGATCACATGGTAGAGGTAGAATATAGACTCATCTGTGAAGAGAACTCTTTCCCAATCGGCCTCTTCCCAATGGATATGCTCTCTCGCAAAATCCAAACGCGCCCTTCGTTGGCTAAGGTAAGAGCTGGGCCTCTTGCCGCGACACGAGGCTTTAAATCATATTCTCTGAGGCGATTTCTTTTTGTCAGAGTGCTAATTTGCACCTCAAGAGTTTGCTCAAGCTGATTTTGAAGGAGGCGAGCGGTTGCAAACAGTTGTCTCAACGAAGAAACTCTCAAGTAACGTTCTTGAATGGCAGTTGTTACCCGTGGTCTACCCTGTCCTGGTCTTCGGACATTTATACCTGTCTCCCTGAATCGCTGCAACAAGGGCGTCGCCAGCCTTTGAGCTAGGGGGGGGGGGGGGGGCAATTGAGCTAGGGGGGGTGGCAAAAAACAATCAGAATAGGAAAAATGAACTGATTTTTGTATATTATGCTATTATTTCATAAGTTTTTAAGGGATTTTTGAGCTCTAGGGGGGGGCAACTGCCCCTCCCTGCCCCCCTGGCGACGCCCTTGCGCTGCAACATTCTGGACACACTTGTATGGGAAACTCCAAACCTTTCTGCAATTCTTGTGTATGTCCACCCTTCTTCTCGCAAAACTACCGCTTGGGCACATTCCTCTTGGGTCAAATTGCGTGTTTCGCGTTGCATAGCGATCGAGTGTAGAAAATCAAACGAAAGAAAAACTATTGATCACTAGAATTGATCGAGAACAACTGATTTTAGAATGGAGCTAATACATTCAAAATCTGATAATATCATCTTTTTTTATTCCTGCTGGGAGAAAACATCTGTATTGAAGAAAAACGTTGAAAGTGGATAACATATGCATGCATAATTCTGATAAAAATAATTATCATTGAGAACACCTTCAGTTGTAGAATAAATTTGAGATTTCCATAATGTGCGTTAATTTTTTTGCGAAGTGTATATGAATCTGACCCGATTTAAAAATCTCAATTAATTAGGTTATTCTCAATAATTCGCAGGGAGATTGATAACCATATGAGGAATGCATAAATTCCACTAATTCCAGTAGAACTATTATTATTTTAGATTCTCTCTAGATTCTGACAGGTTAGGACTTTCTTACAGCTCCAACTAGTCTCTAGATTTATCTACTCGCTAAGACAAATTTTCAAATCCCTCTCTCCTACTGAAAGATGAAATGACTTCAAGGAACCTCAACCCTGTTAGAAGAAAAAAAAATCGAAAAAGAGAAATTTCCCTATAACCAAAGAACCGTCGATAAAATGAAAATATGAATGACAATAATCATCCATAATTCAATTAATACTTCATTAGCATAAATTTCAAAATAGTGAAATCAATACCAGTCAATAACTTTCGTTATGTGAGTGTGTACTCACTATCACTTTACGCAAGACTGAATACGCCACACTTGCATTTTTAACCTTGACCCCGGACAACATGAAAGTATTACAACAATTACGGTAATGTGAGCCATTAAAATGCAGATGGAATACGAAACCCTTGACTTAGAGAGCTGGGATATGAAATTTAATTGAGTCATATAATATTCTTCTTTTATTGTTTCGTTACTTTCATTTGAGATCGGATGCGGATAAAAAATACTATTTTTTGTCTGTGTTGGTCCACTTTTCAGCATATGCTTTTTTGTTTGTATATTAATAGAATTAAAATAAACACTAGTATGTGTATTTAAATTGGAAGTTCCAAGCATAGACTTATCACTCAATTTCTCAAAAAATAATGGTAAAAACTTCTCATATAAATCAAATCGCACGAAAGTTTCGTAGATAGGGTTTTCTTCATCTTCAGGTCATCATAAAAATTTTTGAAAAAAAATTATGGAACAAAATTACTAAAAAACTATTATGTGCATTGAGAAAAGTAAAACTACAATTGAAGTTTCAAATACAGAGTGATTATTCCGGTTAATAGACCTACCCGTGTTTGTTCCACAACACGAAAATAAATCCAATGAATTTGGAGCGCTTTCGATGGATTTCCGGTACAGTGGGTATGCACGGAAACTCCGGAGACGTTTTCGATTCTTCTCACGGCGCCATCCTCAGAGCTCCGGACGGTCGTCAAAATATATCACGAGCAAAATTTCACTTTCAAATTTCTACTTTCATTCGTTCCCGTTTTGGTGCGATTGAATTGATAAACATTTGGAATGCGACAGATGGAGCAGACAAAGAACGTTGGCTCTGTCTTTCTCTGTCATTCGGGACGATGAATTAACAATATGTAATTGCAAAAGATTTGAAAATGTCCATTAAAATCCGGAACAGTTTTGAAATAAACTATGAAAAGCAATCAAGAAAAATTAGGAGTTTTAGAGCGCTCGTTCGATCACCTCGTAGGTAGATTCGCCTTTCAGTTCGATAAATCAATTGCGAAACATTTTGACAGTTGCCAAAAAATATGAATCTTGAATCTGTGATTTTTTGCGATCTCTGTGCAAAAATTTCCATGTTTACTCCATTCACTTTTAAAAAGTATCCCGGTTGGCCATAACATTCTGACACATTTCACCGAGTATATTTTGGAAATGTTAGGTTATAGTCATTTTCCTGTCAGATAAATTCGCAACGTTGTCCTTTCTACATAGAGGTAGTAGTAATTAAGTATTTATCATAATGTTTATTTACTTTGGAAAAATAATGAATTCAATAATTCCAAAGACCTGACGAATGTTCGAGAAACTTTTTTCTCTGTTAATACTGGAAATAAACTGCTCCACAAGAGTTAGGGATATCGTATTAAATGTATGTAATCTTCGAGAAAATCGCTGTAAAATCATTTAAAACTCAATAACAACTTGAATCGATCCAATAAAAATCAGTATGAGACATTTCTTCAATCTGGTCACCTTTTTTCTGAATTTTGTTTCTTTGCTATGATTCATGAATGTTCTTATTTTGAAATGAAGTCAGTTTATCAACGGCTTCGATTTGAAACGAGTTTTCTGAAAATGCCATGACGTAAATTAACAAACGCTGAGGCTAATAGGGCTATCGGAATGCTACAGGGTGGCCTAACTCAGGTTGTTGTACCGGAAAGGCTCCAAGTCAGCCAAAGTGTGATATCTCGACTTTGGGGAATAGGTTCAGGGAGACAGGTTCCGTGTTGGAAAGACGAAGGCTTGGTGGGCGACGAAAAACAACACCTGCTCAGGATCGTTTCATTACCGTTTCGGCGAGAAGAAACCCTACATCTACGTGTAGAATGCTACGGAATACTCTTCAAAATTCAGATGGGGTCCAAGTTTCCATCGAAACCATCAAACGACGTTTGAGAGAGGTGAATCTAGGTTCTAGACGTCCATTAAGAGAATCCTTAAACGAACTGAGAGAGATTCTGCCCCGTTTATGGAACCAAATTTCTCAAGAACTGTTCAACAACCTCGTGTGTAGTATGCAAAGAAGATGTCAAGCTGTTATTGATGCCCGTGGAGGCCATACATTGTATTGATAGTCTTAAAATGCTTGAATTCTCTGGGGATAAAATTTCGTTATTTTACTTGATTTTTCTTAACCACCCTGTATACGCTGCAGACCTACAGGCTGACATTAATTTGCAACTTGAAATCATATTAATATGAATTTTCATCACAAAAATCTTATTTCAACTATATTTTTTTGCAATTTAAGTCAATATCCCTAACCCATGTGGAGCAGTTTATTTCACGTATATAAACATGGTTGGAAGATTCAGTTATGCTATTTTCTTGTACCCTTGTACGGAAATAAAGAATCGATTGTTGAAATTTTACTGAAAAATAATGGACAGAATAGTTCGTTACTTTGTGATAGTTCATTCCAAAAAAGAATAAAAGTACTCGAATAACCCGACAGAAAAACTTATAAACGAGCCGACGGACCTATGGAATTCCCCACTTTTCAAAATTCGCAAGAAATAAGCCTACAGAAGACATTTAAATACCTTCTTGACAAACTTGAAATACTCTAGCATGAAAATGTAGTAGTGTCACAGTTGAACCTCGAAAGAACTAACTCCATCCAAAAGTTAAAAAAAATACAAATAAGCATTGGCAACGTCTCTAAGAATTATTTTGACATTGCCGATATTTTACGAGTGCAAACCTGCGTCAGTTTCAAGCAAAAAAACTTGATAAACCTAAATTCTTGGCCAACCGGGATACTTTATAAAAATGAATGGAGTATATGTACTTTTCTTGAATAAAATGCGAAAAAAAAGTATATTGTCATTCAAACAATTTTTCAAACTTCTGATTAAGTTTCAAATTGGGTTTTATTGTTTCCATGGTATAACAATGAGATCCCCAAAACTTTCGTGGGTAATTATAGTTTCAATTTCTAATTTCCATAGCCGCCTGCAGTCCCTAAGTTGAATCAAATGAGTAACCCTCATAACTTTTCGTAAACTCCTTATCGCATCTGTTGCGCAACCCAAAAACAAATTAGGAGAAATATTCAGAAGATAAAATGCTGAAATATTGAATTAAACATTTCGAGCCATCAGGTACCCTCATCATGAGCTTCACCTTTTACCTAGCGGTTTTAAGATCACGTTGACATACAACGGTACTTCTTGGTCCGATTTCACTGAAGCCATCGAGACAATTAACGTGAAGATTCATCCCAGATGTTTTCGTGGAAATTTATATTGATTTTATGTGTGTGCTCGAAATGGGTGAGATCCTACATTTTTTACATCCATTTTTTTTAAATTCCACGTCCAACATTTTTTCAGGCATTCTCTACCATTCATGATAATAATAAAGAAAGAGGACTCTTCAGTTTTCTTTTTTCGCAGTGTCAATGCAGTAAGTTTTCGTCCACATTTTTGAACATTGATGAGGAGCTGAATCTTTTTGTCCTCTAGAATGCGGGGTAAAGAATCTTGAAGCGAGATTCCTAGGAGGGGTCATGAGTTCCCGTGGTTGTCCCTTATTCAAATCAAGGGTTCTTTGGCAGCTTCAGCGACTTTAATCAACAGCCGATATGTTATAACAGCAGCTTCCCAACTCATTGGGTGAGTGAAACTTTTTCCGAGAAATGTTGAGCACGAAATTGAATTTTCATCGCTAATCGTGGATTTTTTACAAGAATCTTACTATGGCGAACAAATCATCTTTGAAACCTCACCATGAATAATCGGGTTTGAGGAATATAGCATCAACAATGAAAAATTATAAGCAAGTCATCAAGGAATATCAGGAAACAGGACAATAAAATGCAAAATATCAAGGCTTCACAACATCCGTGGCGACGTTTCGCCGAAGTCACCTTCTACTTCTTCAGGCCTACAAATTTATTGAACATAAGAATACACAGTATACATTGATATTTTGCATTTTATTGTCCTGTTTCCTGATATTCCTTGATGAATTTTACTATGGAGGACGCTAATTCTGTTAATTATTATAAGCAATATTCTATTTAGGTACTGAATTCGATTACAGATAAGGACAATTTCTCGATCTGTTAATGGCACCATGATTACGGTTTTGTTGGTAACTTATTTCATCAATTTCATGATCTCCTTCCAGGCTGACTCCTTATGACATCAAGATTACTTTCGGACAGTTTGACAGGTGTTTTCCTGACGTCTCATCCAACAATGTTAGTGTTGAAAAGATACTGACTCACCCCGATTTCAACCCTAGCAGCAGGGCTCATGATATAGCTTTGATCAAGACATCAGGACCAATAGTTTTCGAAAGGCGTATATCCCCAATCTGCTTGGGATTTCCAGGCAAGTTTTTGCAGAAAAATCATGTTGATTAACTCACTTGAATTATGTGATGTTCTATTTGAATTTCCAATGATTCAAGTGTATTAATTTCTATTTTTTATTTATATTATTCATATGTTTTTTATCCCAAAGGTACAAAATATATGGGTCAAGTGGCTACTGTAGCAGGATGGGACCAATCAAAAAATCCTGATGGCACAACTTCCTCTACATGCCGTCCTAAAAAAGTAGGTTTGCCTGTATTGGGTCCTTCTGAATGCTCAATATCCAGCAATGGACAAAACGTAAGCGATGACAAAGGATGTCTGGGAATTTTAGGAGCCCCAAGTGTAATATGCCAGGTTCAGTTTTGCATCACAAACTCAAATAAAAAGACTGATTATGTGATTTTTTAAGGGTGACGCCGGTAGTCCTGTTATGTATCGGTCGTATGATGGTGTATATGAACTAATTGGTAGGTACTGCGCTGCCAAGTTCATGAACATTGCCTGACTGAAAGATAAATTATTGCAGGAATCATGACTGATGTAAACGACTGCAGTAACCAACCAAATACAGCATTGTACACAAGAATCGATGAGCACTTATCGTGGATAACCCAAAATACCAAAGAAGGGTGTTATTGCCTGAAAATATGAACAATCCCGAAAAATAAATATTTATTGTAGAAATAAAAATACCTCCAGTAGTTTAAATAATTTTATTTAATTAATATTATCATAATCCAGCAGAATTAATGGAGAAACTTGAAGTAACCTTCAAAAATGGAATGGAAACTAAATTCTTAAATATTCACAAATCTTTTTACTAACATTTAGAAACCCTGTTGATATTGTTTTGATTCCATTCTCTGTTGAATAATTTCAAGTTGACGCTTAGCTTCACACTGCGGGAAGTTGTTCAAATCGTAGTATTGGGGGGCAATCTTTAATAACCAATCAGCTGAAAAAACATAATTCGTTTTGAAAAAGTACAAAACATTAAAACTACAAAACTCACGTTTTATATCTGTAACAGTCCTTATGTAATTCTTGGTGGTCAGTACAAACTCATTGTAGATAACCCATTCGGGTTTATGGTCTAGGCAAGTGGACGGGTGCAACTGAACGATTTGGTTGTCTTTGATGGTCAGATAATGACCAGTTCTTTCCAAATGAGCAACCTAAGATGAAAAAAAAATAGACTGAAAAGTGTGTATCTCTTTCTCTGTGTCAGTATTTTTAGGACAGTCTACTAGGATATAGGAGCGGTTTGAAGGGTTGATGATAGTATAAGAGGGTATTGGACTCTCGGAAACTTGCTTGGGTTTTGAGTCATCCTAAAAGATCAGAGCGAAAGAAAGTATGATCAGAGTTAGACCAGGGCAAAATATGAAGCAAGATTTTCACTAAAAATAACATGAAAAATAAAAAAAAACTAAAAACGGCTTTTTCCAAAAGTAGTCCAACACCCTTTAGCAAGAAGTAACGCAAGCAGCGCTTACCTGCATGAAGAAACCATTAACTAATGCTTTCCTGATGTTAATGTAATAATCTTTGCTTGTGAAGTCTGTTGAGGTCCTTTTGAGACTGAACCTGTCCATGATACGAGAAAGCTGTTGACGGACATTGTCAGCAGATTTGAGCGAACGGTAATTTACGAAATTATCGTAACACCATTGTGGATCTTCCATACCTATGCAAGAAAATCATAAGAAACATCTAGCACCAACTTTGCAGATAACTTCACAAGGATTTTACCAACGCCATCTAGCGTAAAAACTTTCGGAAATCCGCACTTTTATTTGAGGAGCGCACTCAAGAAAATGTAACGGATGCGCGTTTACATACAAGCTGTCCGGAAACTCAACATCAAGCAAAATAACTGTTACATTTTAGCCAACCTACGAGGATGTATTGATATCTAGTTAGCCTAGACCAGTTCCATGCATAAACAAAATATTGCGATACCATATCAACGAACAATAACTTATTAGGAGTGTCAGTGTAGAGTTCGACGTCAAAAAAGCAAACCAGAGTTACGCAATAAATTAAAAAAAAAGATGTCCACCGAAATTGTAAAAATCGAAAAATTGGATTATCGAGCCATCATCAAGTACCTGTATTTAAAAGGGTTAAGAGGTAAGCAGATTTACGAAGATGTGCTTAATACCCTTGGTGATCAATGTTCTTCGTATGCGACCTTGAAAAATTGGACTGCAAGCTTCAAAAGAGGTAAATTTTCCATTGAAGATGATGACCGATCGGGAGAGCCAGGTTCTGTGTTAGTCCCCAAAAATATCGATGCAGTTCATGACATGATTTTATCAGACCGTCGAATTGGGCTAAAACGGATATCTGAAGCACTGAAGATTTCACACGAACGCGTTCATCATATAGTTCACGTCAATTTGGACATGAGAAGAATTTCTGCAAAATGGATCCCCAAATGTTTGAATGTTGACCAAAAGCGTGCAAGGGTAGAAGCATCGCGTTCGATCTGTGCTCGATTTGAAAACGATGTAGACTTCTTAAACCGAATTGTTACTATGGATCAGACTTGGGTACATTTCTACGATCGAGAAACAAAGCAATAATCGATGGAATGGCGACACTCTGGTTCTCCAAGACCTAAGAAGTTTCGTGTCCAAAAATCTGCTGGAAAAGTTCTTGCTTCAGTTTTTTGGAATTGCCATGGAGTAATCATGATTGATTCTTTGGATAAGGGTAGAACAATAATAACTGGAGATTACTATTCGGCATTACTGACCACTCTACGGGGAAATATTAAAGAGAAAAGACGCGGAGAGCTATCCAAAGGTATTTTGTTTTTACAGGGCAATGCCCCAGTACACAAATCTCATGTTGCCATGCAAAAAATTCGTGATTTAGGGTTAGAATTACTAGAACACCCCTCTTATTCACCAGATTTGGCTCCGTCTGACTATCATCTCTTTCCTCAACTGAAAATAAGTTTGAAAGGTAGTAAATTTTCTTTCAACGAGGAGGTAATAAAAGCTGTGGAGGACTGGTTTGCAGAGCAAGAAGAAAATTTTTTTTTAAAGGTCTAGTGACGTTACAGGTTCGCTGTAATAAATGTATTCAATTAAGAGGAGAATATGTTGAGTAATAAAATATTTTGACATTGAAATTTTGTTTGGTTCTATAGTAGGCTTAGAATTTTTCAATATATCCTCGTATGTCGACAACCTGGAATATTCTATCTGGCAACACTGTGCAGGGGCCAAGTTGCCAGATTGCATTCCTGGTTTTCTCTTTAGAAGGCTGTGCTGGGGTGATACAAATGAATTCATCCCATTCAAAATAGGCAATATTTCCAATAATAAAAAAATACTTACTCTGTTTGAAAGCGTGGTAGACGTTCAGCAAGGTCAGGTGATCCCCGTCGATGTGCGCAAACCTCATTTTGGCGTCGTCCGCGGCTTTCTTGGCCTCGTTCGGTCTGACGAAACACTGCGGGACTAAATATTGGAGCGGGGCAGTCGCCCGTATCCAACAGATATAGTGGGGCTCACAAGTGCGATTCCTACAGAGCTACCTTTCAGTCAGATGACGCTTTCGGGCAATATCACGCGTCGTCGAAGTGCGATCGACGGTGACGTTGCCCAAGCGATCGCATTCAAAGAAAATTTCAAAGGTCATGGGTGATTATTCTGATGAGATTTTGATCAGGTAGCCTTCAAGATAGATGTCAACGTTTTTCGGGAAAGGACTTCATGTTGTGAGAGATATGAGGGTATGGTAAGAGCCTTGGGGATTTTTGTGAAATTTTGCATTGATATTAGACGACTATCAACCAGTTATTGGTTGATAGCTGCTTTTGATGAAATATCCCCAAGGCGTTAACATGAAATCCCTTTTTTAATGTCTTATAATTAGGCGAAGCAGGCGAGAAAATAGTCCAGATGTACATTTGAAGCAGGGGAAAGAAAGGTAATTGGAACAAAAATAGAATCATTTGGGCCTTTACCACTGAAGCATGCAGTACTCCTAAATTTCAACGTTCATAATTATTTAGATCAACTTTCAAAAGTTTTGTACTCCCCTTATGTATTCTGTGGTTAGTATACTAGCAATATAAATTGTTGTAGCAAGTGATTTACCAGAAGTCATTAAGGGCAAAAAATAAGGGGGAAAAGGGACAATGATACCTTTCCTAAATGCCACTGTGGCAACTGAAACTTTTTTATATAACGGGTTTTCCAATAAGAGGTGTATTTTGACATTCAACGAAGAATGCCATTTTTTTAGATAAATGATCGGGTGTTTATTTCATTATAAAGAGGAAGGTATGGCGTTAGTGGAAAATAATATCAGCCAAATTATCACCAGGACTACAGGACCATATCCTTTTCATTAAATTTTCCATAACCAAATCGCAAAGTGGCTGTCCTAAGCTTTCCGAGCCCCAGATGCGATAATTTTGCTTGTTGAAGAAGCCACCGAAGTGGAAATGGGCCTCATCACTCAAGATGAGGAATTTCGGATCATTTTCATGCATTTCAAGGACCCAATCAGCAAAGACACGACGTTGTTGATGATCGGCCGGCTTGAGTTCTTGTATTAAATGAACTTTATTAGCCTGAAGAATTAAATCTTTATGCGTAATACAGTGTAATGACGTTTGTGGAATGCCTAATTACGAAGAAAGATGAACAAACAATCAACCTGGGTTTTTTCCAATACTTTCTGCTACAGCAGCAATATTCTCGGATGTTCTTGAGCGACGTGCACGGGTTTTATTCTTTACATGACTAACATGTCCCAACAGCTCAAATTTTTGCACCGATTTCTGTATTGCGGTTCGACAAGGTGCTTCACGACGATCCAAAAATGTTCGAGTTTTACGAACGGTCTCTGCCAAATTTTCACCATTTTTACAAGTTGACAAGATAAACTTCGGACAAATTTTGCTGTGGTCGGGAGCAAAAGTATTTCAGCGCAGCCAAATAAATTTTATTCTCTTGGTTTCACTTTCCTGTACTAATATGTGAATTTTCAGTTTGATATAATTTCATTTCACAGAGTTTTAGAATGTCAAACAAACGTAGTGCGATTCTGGAGCTGTTTCGTCAAGGTAGGCGTCAATGCGAAATTGTTCGTTTACTCAATGTACCTCGACAAACCGTTTCCGATGCAATTCGTCGTTTCAAGGAGCTGGGCCATGATGGCCGTCGTCCAGGAAGTGGTAGAAAACGCACTGTCAATACACCTAGCAATCGCAACATCGTCAAGAAGCGAGTCAATCGAAATCCGAGGGTTTCCATGAGGAAAATAGACTGTGAGACCGGTATCAACCGCGAATCAGTCCGTCAAATTGCTAAAAAGGAGCTCAACCTCAAGCTATACAAGCTCCAAAAAGTTCAACTCCTCACGGGGGAAAACAAGCGCGTACGACTCCAAAGGTGCCGCCAACTCCTTCGTCTCGCCGCCGGTCAGCAATGGGAGGGAATTCTCTTCCCAGACGAGAAGCTTTTCACCGTAGAACAATCCCACAACCACCAAAACGACAGTCTGGTCCGTAGAGGCTCCCGGTACATCGGCCATCGTCGAACACCGTCAAAATCCGCAATCCGTCATGGTCTGGGGCGGAATTTGCGGCAGTGGTGAAACTCCCGTAGTTTTCGTGGATCAAGGGATAAAAATCAATCAAGAAGTCTACCGCTGCGACATTCCCGAGGCCGTAGTACTTCCGTGGACCAAGCAGCACTTAGGCGATACGCATTGGACCTTTCAACAGGACTCCGCTCCGGCTCACAGAGCGAAAATGACGCAAGAATGGTGTAAGACCCATTTTCCTTGTTTCATCTCATCTGCAGAATGGCCGCCCTACTCACCGGATCTCAACCCAATGGACTACAGCGTGTGGTCGATTTTGGAGCACAGGGCTTGTGCTAAAAAACACAAAAATTTGGAGTCGCTGAAGCAATCTCTGCGCCGGGAATGGAACCGATTAACGCCCGAGGAGCTGCGGCCCATTGCCGCAAATTTCAAGAAGCGTCTGAAGCTGTGTATCGCCGCCAAAGGAAGCCACTTCGAAACGGCTTAAATATATTATCAACAAATGTTCAAGCTATTATTAGTTGTTGTTGTTTTGTTCAATTTCTTCTGTTTAATAAAGTTATATGAAAAAGAGTTTGTCCGAGGTTTTTCTTGTCACACTGTATAGTGAATTTTAATAATTTCAATGCGTTGTTGAAGCGTGTGTAGTTCATCATGAATATCAAGAATCAAGAACACTCTTCCTGTGAAATACCTCTACACCTATTACAGCTTAGTGTATTGTCATTTATCATATAATATCTTGTTGTGGGGAAATTCCTCGGAGGTCAATAGAGTCTTCATAATTCAGAAGAGAATACTCCGTATCATATTCGGTTCTGCTCTATGAAAACCCCTTTTTGTTGAAAATGGTATGCTTATGTTGGCCTCCATTTTCATTTTGAGATGTCTTACTTTCATTCTCATGACATACGAAACAAGGAAATAATGTCCTTTCCTAAACATAGAACTTGAAAGTTTGAAATGTCCCTGATGTATCAAGGTATCAAACTATTCAACCATCTCCCTCCTAGTTTGCAAGCCCTGCTGGTAGATTTAAAATGTCAAAAAATGACAGCTACAAAAGTGACATCTACAGAAATAACGGGCAATTCAAAATAACACCTCTTATCGGAAAACCCTTTCGAGCATTAATTATACCCTAACATATCCACAAATAAACATTATGAAGAAAATTTCTAAAATTTTTGATTGTAAATACACCTCCACTCGGAAGAAAGTACATATATTCAGTTTGAGTTTGGCAGGATCTAACTGTGAGATTATTTAAGGTTTTAAAAAATACAACAAACATTTTGCATTCCCCTTGATTTGAAAATAACACCACCCGATGAATGACCCAGCTTCAACGACAAGCTCCATTTGAAGATTGTAACAATCAAAAGTTAAGTATCAAAGGAGACCCAAGCCATACACTCTCGTCACTTCACAACTGGACCCAAAATTGGAACATAAAAACCCTCCGATCTCCAAAAAGAATTAAAAGCGTAACAAAAAAACTGGCATGCAAGTAAATCCAGACTACAAATACCTGACAACATGGCCGTCACCGACAGTATTTCGTTGGAACAGTTATGGTTGCAGCTGGCGATCAGCATCTTGGCCAGCTGGGGGTCCAGCGGGAACTCCGCCATAACTGCGCCCAAATCCGTGAGGTTTCCGTCGTCGTCCAAGGCGGCCAGGTAATTGAGAAGTTCCAGGGCCCTCATCAGCGTTTCGGGAGCCGGTGGGTCCATGAAATCGAAATGGACGAGATCGTCTATGCCGAGCTTCTTGAGCTGCAGCACCACGGATCCCAAGTTCGATCTCAATATCTCGGGGTAGGTGTTGTCTTGCATCTCGTTCTTGAAGGCCTTCTCCGTGTAGAGTCTGAAGCATTTACCGGGACGCGTACGACCAGCACGACCGGCCCTGTAATAAATAAATGATAAATAAATGTTTATTTGATCCTTTGAGACACAAAAAATGGTGTATAGGACAGGACAATACAAAAGAAAATATAATAATGGTAATTCACAACATGGACTTAATCTTAAATTAAGGAACCAGAGAATCACACAAATATTCCTGTATGGAATAGTAACCCTCAACTAAAAGAAGGTTCTTGATCTTTTTTTTGAACCTTATCGAATTGAGAGACTTCATAGCAGGTGACAAGTGATTGAACAACTTGATACTTTGATACAGTGGAGAGCATTCAAACCTATAAGTTCTATGTCTAGGCAATAACAAAGTTTGGGAACTTCTTGTCTCTCATGATGATCTGATAATTTCATCCATTTAAATTCATTCTCTTTGGCATAGAGCAAGCATTAGAAAATATATATGCACGGCAAAGTCAAAATTTTGTTCCCAACAAAGATTGGTCTGCAAGAATCCATCGGGTTCAAGTCAGAACAACTTCCCCAGAGCAGGATGTTGTACGATAGATGGCTATAAACCAGGCTAAAATAAACGTTCATCAAACAGCCTCTAGGCACAATGTCTTTTATTCTATGGATTGCAAAATATGAGCTATTCAATTTTTTACAGATGGCGTCAAATTGATTCGTCCATCTCAAATTTCAATCCACATGGATTCCCAGGAATTTAGTTGACTCTGACTTCATTATTTTTCAAGCAAAATTTATCTACGTTCACCATATGATTGTTCACACGGCACCACTCTATAAACTCCCCCACAACACATTCGCAGGCTCTTTGGAGCTCCTCAAGACTTCCGGCAGAAACAACAACATAAGTATCATCTGTGAACAATGTTAGCAGAAAAGAGGCTAACCTCACAGGCAGATCATTTATAAATAAAATGAACAAAAGGGGGTCCCAGTACAGAACCCTGAGGAACTCGCAAGACCAACATGATGGTTTTTAGAATAACTTTCGCCTATCTTATAGAGGAGATTTCCGCTTGATATGGCACATTTGACAAGCTGTTGACTTTTTCAGTGCGCCTCCATAGACAGACAATGACGGCTTGTCCTATGAAGCAGGTGAGGCACTGCCTCACCAATAAATGTCGAAAATTACACTTAAAAATATCGTATCTTATTAATTATTTATTTCATCATTTCACATTTTTTATTATCCGCATTTTACAGCAATAAAAAACGTCCTGGGTCTACGTTTCCATATCTCACGATTTCTGTGTATAATAATAACAATGTCTTTATTTCCAACGAAAACCTCAAGGGGAAGTTCACTTCCTTGTCTAGCGCGTTATTCTACCTCTAGGGAACCGACGGCAGGCGAGAAGACGCACGCCCTAATGCCACATGTTATGTTGAGTATGAGGCTAGCCTCTCGAATCAAGATGTTCCCTCGCGAAGGGCAAACTGCAATAGACCTTTCCAGAATACGTAGAACAAAGATGAAAGATGTGAACTAAACCAGAATGAGAGAGAAACAGGTATATTTCATGCGCAACTTGTGGGCAGCATTAAAAGATGCGCAAACCTTAGTGCGAGAGAAAAAAGAAAGAGAGAGAGGGAAGCAATGAAATGAGATCCTACTGGTTTTATCGTACCGTGACCGTCACTTAGTAACACAACACTGTTGAGGCATACTAAAATTTTGATTTTCAATAAACAATACAACAAATAACATCCACATCCAAAACGTCGACTGCGTAAAATAATTATATCAATTGTCAAATGTCAACGATTTAAGGAGGGAAATTTTGGCGACCAATGATATTCATTCTTAGCCCACAAGTGACGCGCGCAACTGTCACCTGCACAGGTAATTCTGGAAAGGTCTACTATTCTGCACTACCTATTCAGATTCATCGGGAACTTGGGTCAGTTTTCAAACCACCTTAAGGTGGTGAGGCACGAGCCACCACTGTATATACGAGATTTTCTCAAGACTCTAGTACTTTTTAGTGAAACTCGAGATTCTGGGAACGATAATTTCATTTATTGATGAGGGCTTTCACGTTCATAAAGTACAAACACAAAGCCAGCAGACGAGCAGATATATCTCTCAAGTCAGCATCTACCGTGAGTACCATTCTTAGAGTGTTTACCTTGTGGTATATTAATCAGTCTCATAATACATTTTCTTATTTAATTTTCAGTCCATTCTTCTCTCCAAGAGAGCTCTACATACTCTCTGTATAAAAAGTACCCGGAAAATGTTATTTAAATGAACCGCCAAAAAGGAATCGGTAATTTTTTTTTTCTTAAAGTTGGTAGGACCTTCCTTTATTACCAAGCCAAATTTGAGCGCGATCTGTCAACTAGTGTGTTTACAACAGCTGTCAGTATCAGTCGACCTCAAAAGTGCTCTGCGAATTTTACAATGGAAAAAATAGTTGATCAAAGAGTTTGCCTCAAATTTTGTCTTGCAAACGAATTTTCTTGTGCCGATTCATTGAAAATGTTAAAAAAAGCCTTTGGTGATAATTGTATGTCAAAAACACAAGCATACGATTGGTACAAATCATTCAAAAACGGTCCGAAAAAACCACGTCAAAGTCGATCGAAATTTGCTCACTGTTTCTTCGATTATCGTGGTGTTGTGCACTCAGAATTTCTTCCTGAAGGACAGACAGTGAATAAGGAGTATTACTTGGGTGTATTGAGACGTTTGCGTGAGAATGTTCGTCGTAAACGGCCAGATTTATGGAAAGACAATTCGTGGATTTTGCATGATGATAACGCGCCGTCGCACCGAGCCATATTTATTAAGGAATACAAGACCAAAAACTCAATAAATACCATCGAACAACCGCCGTATTCACCTGACTTAGCTCCGTGCGACTTTTTTCTATTCCCAAGACTCAAATTGCCCCTACGTGGAACGCGTTTTGAGTCCATTGAAGCCATCAAAACAAATTCGCAACGAGAACTGAAGGCCATACCTTTGGCGGCGTATGAGCGGTGCATGGAAAAGTGGGTTCGCCGATATCATAGTTGTATTGTAAGCAATGGGGACTATTTTGAAGGAGACAAAATAAATATTGATGATTAAATTTAAATTTATGTGTTTTTTTTTACAATTCCGGGTACTTTTTATACAGAAGGTATAATTAACAGTGGTCCTTCTATCCATGATAGATATCAATTTATTTTCATATTGAGATTTGAAGAAACCAAAATTAATAATTTTCATAATTAACAGTGTTTATTCAAACTGAAATACCAGTTTTATATCTTATCTGCATATTTGTTCTCTGGGGTCTGCAAGAATCTCTAAACCTTCAAGTATACTCCATTCACTTCTATGAAGTATCCTGATTGGCCATGATTTAGGCTTATCAAGTTTTTTACTTGAAACTGACGCAGGTTGGTACTCGTGAAATGTCAAATAATTCTCAGAGACGTTGCCAATGCTAATTTCTATTCACTCTTTTTAACTTCGTAAATGGAGTTATTCTTTTAAGGTTTAACAGTTCCACGTTGTTTCGTAGTACCACTACATTTTCATACTAGAGTATTTCAAGTTGTGCAAAAAGGTATTTGAATAACTTCTTTTGGCTTATTTCTTGAGAATTTTGAAAAGTGGGGAATTCCATAACTCCATCTCTTCATTTAGAAATTTTTCTGTCAGGTTATTCAAGTACTTTTTTTCAAATATACTATCACAAAGAAACGGACTATTCTGGACATTATTTTTCAGTAAAATTTCAACACTCAATTCTTGATTTCCGTACAAGAAAATAGCATAACTGAATATTCCAACCCTGTTTATATACATGAAATATTTCTAGTATTAACAGAGAAAAAGGTTTCTTCAAGATTCGCCAGGTCTTTGAATTCACATAATATTTTCTGAAATTCATTATTTTCCCAAAGCAAATAAACACTTCAATAAATATGTAATTACTACAACCTCAATCTAGAAAGGACAACGTTGCTAAGTTATCTGACAGGAAAATTACTATAACCTAACATTTTCAAAATATACACAGTGAAATGTGGCAGAATGTCATGGCCAACTGGGATACATTATAAAAGTGAGTTTCCTGAAAGACCACAGTACCAAATCAGACGACAGTTTAGAAGACAAATTCCAAATCCATTCTGACCACAAGAAAATCAAAAAAATAATTGAATAAACTAACCTCTGTTGGGCAGATGCTTTACTGATGGGAGAGACGAGCAGAGACTCGACACGTATCCTTGGATTATAAACTTTCTGTTTGGCAAAGCCGGGATCTATCACAAACACTACTCCATCGATTGTCAAGGAAGTTTCAGCGATATTAGTGGATACAACCACTTTCCTACCGATGGCCCCGTTGGGCTTATTCGGAGGCGCTTCTTCGAAAATTCTCTGCTGGAGGTTCGGAGGAAGGGTGGAATACAAAGGTATGCACTTGAGTTCCCCCACTTCTGGACCCAGATTGTCGATCTCACGTTTGATTCGTTTGCAAGCCACCTCAATTTCTTCCTGCCCTGTTGATATAAAAAAACAACAAAATCAATCAGGATCGAGAAGTTTATTAAAAGAGTAATTTACCTGTTAAGAAAAGCAATATATCACCGGGAACCTCTTCGCACATGTGAATTTGTATGACAGTTCTTATGGCAGCTTCCAAATAATCTCGTTCTGGTTCTGGGGTGTAGAAAATTTCGACAGGATGAGTTCTGCCAGGAACTGTCATAAGAGGAGCGTTATCGAAGTATTGCTGGAACTTTCCAGCGTCCAAAGTGGCAGACATAATAACTAATTTCAAGTCCGACCTCTGTTTGATGACTTCCTTAAGAACTCCCATAAGAATATCTGTAGCTAGGGTTCTTTCGTGAGCCTCATCCAATAGGATACATTGGTAGGATTCCAACATTGGATCGCTCATTCCTTCTCGAAGAAGCATACCGTCAGTCATGTACCTAAAAGAAAAATAATTTTCAAATAACACGTCTAACCGTGAATGATTTTTACTGAATCTTTGAATGCATATAGAAATGGTACTAACTTCAAGATAGTCTTAGCAGATGACATATCCTCAAAACGAATACTATAACCGACTTCCTGCCCAAGAGCTACATCCATTTCTTCAGATACACGCTGAGCAACAGACATTGCTGCTACTCTCCTAGGCTGCGTACAAGATACTCCCTTGGTACCCACAGTTCTAGCATATTCTACACACCATTGAGGTATTTGTGTTGTCTTACCGGAACCAGTCTCACCCACCAATACGATACATTGATGATCGGCCAATAACCTCATGAAATCGGCTTTATATTCAAATACTGGTAGGCCAATACGTTTTCTGAACAATTCATGATATTTTTGGGTGTAAGGCAGTCCTGTATATGGGTTTGATAATGCACTTATGGTAGATGTGCTGCCTGTGGTTGTAGTGGGAATTCCTCTTTCTTCCCTGTAACAGTTGAAATTCATCAATAAAGCTATAACGCATGGTGAAAGTTTATAATCTCAAACCTTTTCTTTTTTATGAAGGGATCCATCACCTCTATTCTACGTTTTGACATATTATGTTAGTGCACTATTAAGTAAATAAATTTATTGGGAATCTTTTTTAATGGAAGAATTATCAAAATATGTATTTTCCGAATCTTCCGTTTCCCACGAAGATATCACAGAAGAACGAAGTCCATTGACATGACATAGAATATAATATCACACTGTCGTCTCTACAACAATCCGTGAAGTGAAATTGGGCCACTCCGTATTTTATTTCCCCAATCACACAAGGAGGATCGAATTCGAGTTCTACGGTTCCTTCCGTTAAAAAAAAGCAAAAAGCATCCTGTACGTTTATTGACTAAAGATCTAATCAATGAATTTCATCGTCATCGTCATGAATCTATCGAAAAAGAAACTTGACCCTTTTCATCTTCCAATGTTGCCTTATTAACTCTTACTCATGGCTTGTTATGAAGACGGCTGTGACAAAATTAGCATGGATCACAGAACCGTAGAGATACGTTTTGAATCAACGTCGAGTGCAAATACAGAACACAAACCTGAAGTTCAAAATCTTTTGAATCTATCGACGTTTCGGAACGTACCCCTAAACCTCTGTAAACCATAGAATAATAAAAAGTTTTATGATATTCTCTGAAACTGTCAACAGTGCCCAGAACCTAACCTCAAACATAAGATGTTTTTGATTCATTTGTAATCATATACAAGGTTATATTTCTGAGTTGAATTTTCTTGAAATCAGTTCATTTTGTTTTTTATCAAACAAACACTGGTAATACTACACATAATTAAGATGCTGATGGTAACGTTCTAGTAGTGCCCAACGTCCAATGAATTAGTCTATTCAAAATGAATCCTTTCAAAGATATTGTTTCACAACCAGAAGAGGAGAAACCTTTGATTTCTGTCAGTACTGCAGGTAATTTCAATAAAAATTGTATTAAATTGAGAGATTTCTAATTTGATTGCTTTCCAGAGCTTTATTTTTTGATACAAAAATGGTTGTCAAATGGTCCTCTTCAAAAAACTACACAAGTTCTTATGAAGGAACTTGAAGAACATAATGTAAGTTTTCATTGATCCATTGGTCGAATATCACAAAAAGTGATAGTATTTTTTTTTATTATATAACACAATAAAAATATTAAGAAATAGTAACAATAATGATATTTTGGATTTTCAGATTTATCAAAAAAGACTTGACTGGCAGGGAAATGAACATAACAGATCCTTTGAAGATATGGTAAGATTAAGGTGAACTGAATGAATTATTTCAATACTGACATAAAATTGTTTTTTAGGAACACCAGTTTCCATTTATCAGGCCAGATTATTTGCTCAAAATATCTAGCCACATAGCAAATACCTCAGGCAAAACAGAATCATCGATTACTAGTAAAAATGTAAAATCCATGCTGAAATTCAGGCCTAAAAGGCTAAGTGATAGTGATCATAACTTCAAACAATTATTTTCACTCATTACTAGACGTCATGGTGCTCCTGTGAGGGATAAGAACTTGAGGTCCAATATAGGTTTGTGATTTATTGTGCTTTTTAAACTGGGATTTAAATTTATTAACTTGAGCTTTGGTTATATATTTTTGTATTTCTCCTTCAATTGATCAAATTGTTTTCAGTTAATATTATAAGAGGAAGAGAAATGGTTGGTGCAATACCTAGAAGTAAATTCATAATGCCAAAAATATATACAGGACTGCAAGTGCAAAGAAGGACGTTGGGACATCTCTCATCAGTTTATTGTTTAGTATTTGACGCCACTGGAAGATATATTTTAACAGTAAGGCAATTTTGTTTTGGCATTATTGTTTTTATCTAATTCTTTGTTGAAACAGATTTCTTTATATGGAATATTTGTTTTAGGGAGCAGATGATCTCCTAGTGAAACTCTGGTGCGCTCACACTGGACGTCTTTTGAAGACGTTCAGAGGTGCCCAATACGAAATATCAGACATCTCAGTTAATGTCGAGAATACTCTCCTAGCTGCAGGTTCCTTGGATCATGTTCTGAGGGTGTGGAACCTTCAGACTGGCGCTCCTGTGGCCGTTCTAAATGGGCACTCAGCAATGATAACGACGGTCAATTTTTGTCCATCCAGCTGTTGGAATCTGAGATATTTGGTCAGTACCAGTTCAGATGGTGCTGTCGCATTCTGGACTTATTTCCAAGAGCCGAATGGTACAATAACTTTCAAGTGAGTTTTTGTAACTGTAACTCTTATTTCCAATATTTCAACTTTCCTCTTTTTTTAGGGCGAGTCCTACAGTTTATCAAGAAAAAATGCGGCCGGGAGCTGCCAAAATGATATCGACGGCTTTCAGTCCCGGAGGGGCCTTTTTAGCGACAGGTTCTGGAGATCACAACGTCAGAGTTTACTACATGAAGGGAGATGAGGGTCCTCAGCGAATTTTAGAGAGCGAACAACACACAGATAGGGTTGACTCTATTGAATGGGCTCACTCTGGCATACGTTTTCTTTCGGGAAGCAAAGATGGAAGTGCTATCGTTTGGTACTTTGAGGATCAACAGTGGAAGCATATTTTCATAAATGTTAGCACGAGATTGGATGGGTGAGTCTTTATTGCGTGAAGCAGTTTATTGGAAAATTATGCTGTATTTTTGATGTTGTTGTGTCAAGAATTATTCTGAATTAGTGAGATTTTGAAAGTTCATCAAATTACTAAAATTTTTCTTCACAGCTAAATAATTTAGGGCCAACTGCACTACTTCAGCTTAATCCATTATTGTCGTTATCATCCATTTTTGATTAATAATAAAACGAGTATCAGGAATCAGACAAAATTCATTATCTCCTTTAGTTAAATTCTTCAGCCAACGTTTTCCCTTTTTCAAAGGTACTCAAATTACAAATCTGTTCTAAATCTAAAACGTAATAGTCTTACCCTCGAAATTTCCTTAGTACGGAGATCTCAAAAATAAAACTTCGTTGCTCGAGGAGTATTGTTTTCGCCTGTTGCCGTTTTTACTGTAGCTGTGTGCTTGTGGGAAGTTTTATTTTTGAGATCTCCGTACTGAGGAAATTTCCAGGGTAAGACTATTACGTTTTAGATTTAGAACAGATTTGTAATTTGAGTGTTTTTAGCCTTGAAAAAGGGACAATCTTTGTCGCCGAAACGTTGGCTGTAGAATTTAACTAAAGGAGATAATAAACTTCAGCTTAATGTTTAAGAGCGGTTTACAGAAACAATCCTACTGCACTGTAGCCTACATGCAACTTGAAGCGATATAAGGGAAACCTTTTTTAAGGGCAGGAGGAACCACGGCTTAATGATTTGATGTTGTGGTTCAACCTCAAAATTTTGGGATTAACCATCAAAACATTCAAAATATCCAGAGTATTGAAATGAAATTGAAAGATGGCTCCAGCCGTAAGTGCTGGTTGATTTTAAAGGAGTTTTCTATACTCCATTCACTTTTATATTGTATCCCGGTTGGCCATGACATTCTGACACATTTCACCGTGTATATTTTCAAAATGTTAGGTTATAGTCATTTTTCTGTCAGATTAATAGGCAAAGTTGTCCTCTCTGCATAGAGATCGTAGTAAAAACATATTTATGAAAATGTTTATTTACTTTGAGAAAATAATAAATTTGAAAAAATATTAAGTGAATTCATAATTCTAAAGACCTGGCGAATGTTGAAGAAACTTTTTTCTCTGTTAATACTCTAAATATTTCACGTACATAAACATGGTTGATAGATTCAGTTATGCTATTTTCTTGTACGGAAATCAAGAATCGAATGTTGAAATTTCACTGAAAAATAATGGACAGAAGCTGAAGGACCCTAGGTCGATGGCTCTTTGCCTGATGTAATAAGTCAGACAATAAATTATCTTTTTCTCTCTCTCTCTCTAATGGACAGAATGGTCCTTTACTTTGTTATAGTTCATTCGAGAAAACAATAAGAGTACTCGAATAACGCAAAAGAAAAACTTCTCAACAAACAGACGAACCTATGGAATTCCCCATAGACTTATCAAAGGGATAATATGTTTATGGAATTCCCCAATTTTCAAAATTCTCAAGGAATAAGCCTACAGAAGAATAATAAAAAAAATACACTCATGCAGGAAATTGAATTGCCTTTCCAACAAGGTGCTGCTCGACCCCTTTTCCCTATTCAAAAATGTGAGCTGTTGGGGGTTGCAGCTAGTGGGGTAGTGATATCAAACTCATTCGAACACCCTTATTTGTCCCCCTTTCAACAAAATTTGACCTGTCCGAGCGTTTTTTCGTTATTCCATCCCAAAGCTCAAAATTCGGGGTAGAAAGTTATGGATGGCCCACCTTGTACACTTTTCACGTGCGGCAACTTATCTATACTGAGGTTAACACACCTAGGGAACCCTACACCCTCCATCTCTATGGTGAGAGGGACTCATCCTTGTCGGATCGCAGCATTCTTGTCAACGTGCCTTAGGGTCTGAGTCTCTCTCACAAATGCGGTATGAACAATGGGCCATAAGACCAACTAAAGGCGCCACACGAGAAGAAGAAGACGAGTACCAATCTCCGTCAGTTTTAAGTGAAAAAAAAAACTTGATACAGGGATACTTTATAAAAGTCAATGGGGTATAAAAACAAACAGCGGGACTTATTACACTAATTTTTGTATATGGAATCGTTGATTTTCAAGCGAATGCGCGTGTCATTTGTTTAAACGAATCATAAGCTCATGATAGAAGAGAAATTCGCAAAAATTTTCACTCATTAATTGATTTCCTTAGATCATCGCTTCCAATAGAAGACGCCAAGAAACTGAAGGTCACCATGGTCGCCTGGGACATCACCGACGAGCTCTTCGTGACGGCGGTCAGCGACTACACCTTGAAGGTGTGGAACGCGCAGAACGGTCAGCTGCTGCGCGTCCTCGTCGGCCACACGGACGACTTCTTCGTGCTGGAATGTCACCCATACGACAGGGGCATCATGCTATCGGCCGGTCACGACGGCCAGATTTTCATCTGGGACATCTTCAAGGGCGAGATCATATCCAGGTTCATAAACTCGATAGAGGGCCAGGGAGTGGGAAGTGTATACGACGGAAAATGGTCGCCAGATGGCACCATGATCGCGCTCTCTGACTCCCACGGACGGCTCATCACCTTTGGATTTGGACCTGGCAGTAAGACCCTCCAGAAGGTAATTCAACATTAAACTTTGCTGAAATACACTTTTATGTTCACGTAAGCAAGATATTTACTTTTTCCCTCATTTTTCAGTTACCCACAGAACTGTTCTTCCACACCGACTATCGCCCTCTTATAAGGGATTCCGAGCAAAATGTTCTGGATGAACAGACGCAAGTGGCTCCTCATGTGATGCCTCCTCCCTTCTTGGTTGATATAGATGGCAACCCTTACCCCCCGAATTTACAAAAATTGGTGCCAGGGAGAGAAAATTGCGACAGCGAGCAGCTGGTCCCCAATATAGTTTTATCAGTCGAAGGTAAGTCTGAAGAACGAATTTGGTGTCTTCGATGGTTGTTGGAGTGAATGTCGTCTATATTCTTGTTCTTATAGGTGGCCAAGAAGTTCTTCAAGCTATACCGGAAGATGTACCAGCACCTGCTAGAATATTCGCTCATAATTTAGATGGAAGGGCGCTCCATCTCAGAAACAATAATAACAGAAGGTAAGTTCGAACCTACTTCTTTTTTGGGAGAAATCTAAATCTTTTCTTGCAGAAGTAGAGATGGCGAAGGACTTCGACAAAGCAGCGGAGAATGGCAGAGAGAAAGTGGTAAACATTGGAGAGATATTTGCTTGATCCCACCTCTCAAACGTTCCATCCTTTTAAAAGCTCAAAGAGATATGTAAGTATATTGGATCAGGAATAGTTAAAATATTCCGAAAGTGAGTGCTTATTCCTGTATTAAGTAACGTTCAATTGAACTACTTTGATGGATGTTAATATCTTCTATTTTCCAGAGAGAATATATCCCAGGCAGAAGTGGATGAATATCACAGACAGTTGTGCTCAAGGCCTCACATGATCAATACTTCCCTCCATAATAACATCGCTAAAGCAAACGACGTTAGGAATACCAAACGTATTATAAAAAAAACTAGGGTGAGTTGATTACCACCTCAACCCTTTTTCACTTACGGTAATTTATAAAATCAAATATAATTATAGGCTATCCCAATTATAACTTATCATCCTGAAACATCGGAGGAAGAAGATGACCAAGAAGGTGAAGATTCTTCCGAGTACTCGGATTGGGTTCTTGACGAAGGGGTGCACTTGGAGCCTCCGAAACGATCGAAGAGAAGGCAAGTCACCCACAGGTTCACAGAAGAATCTGAAGATGACGAGGAGGAGGATCACAGGCCTCTAGTGGAGAGAAAACGAACGGCGCCTCCTAGAACGGATGAGCCTTCTACCTCGAGGGCAGGTATGGAGAGTCCGGTCTCTCCACCACCAGCCCCTCCCAAAAAAGTCAAGAAGCCGCAGAAGCTTCACGAGGTACCAGAAAAGTATAAGCCGAGCGAGTGGTTGTCGGAGACGAAACCGAGAAAATCTCCCTACTTTCCGCAGATGGGGGACGAGCTGGTCTATTTTATGTATGGACATCAGCTGTACGTTGATGCTGTTTTAGCCAAAGAAATCTATCAGATTGATCTCAAGAACTTGCCTTGGAACAGAATGACGTTGAAGGTGAATATTTAACTCCATTTTTTGACATGTGTCAATGTCAAAATGTAAAATGACATTTGTGGAATAATATACATAAATGGGATTTATAGAATTGTGTTTTGTTTCAGGATTACGAGTTCGTCAAAATAGTTGGTATTCGATACGAAATCAAGCCGCCTAGAATATGCTGTTTGAAATTGGCAATTCTCGATGCCAGTGGCAAGGTCACGGGAAGATGTATGACAGTGAAGTACCACGATGTACCAGACGTTTTAGATTTCTTCGTACTCAAACAGTCCTTTGATATCGCCGTGTCCAGAAACTGGTCGGTTGGAGATAAGTAAGTAAAAAAGTTACACATTGTATACTCCATTCACTTTTATAAAGTAACCGGGATGGCCATGACATTCTCTGACACATTTCACGTGCATATTTTGAAAATGTTAGGTTATAGTCATTTTCCTGTAAGATAAATACGCAACGTTGTCCTTTTACATAGAGGTCGTAGTATTTATCTAAATGTTTATTAAGTTTGGGTAAATAATGAATTTGAGAAAATACACTGCGCAAAAAAATTAACGCACATTCTGAAAATCTCACTTTTAATGAAAGTTAACTCTATGTTGACTTTATAACTTATTTTTTATGTTCTCTCGGGAAGGTTTTGAACGAAACAAGACACATTAAATGGAAGAAAAATTCAGGATTTCACAGAATCTTATGTGAAAGAAGAGAAATGAACAATTTTCAAAATACTGAAATGCTGATAAGTGATTTAATACTTGGTATTTCCACCCCTTGCGTTAATTACAGCTCGGCAACGACGGTTCATACTCAAAATGAGTGATCTTAAAATGTTCTGATCTAATCCTTCCCAGATTTCTCCGAGTTGGATTCCTAAGTCATTAAGAGTAGCTGGATGATTTTCTGAACTTCTCAGCCTTCTTTTGAGGTTGTCCCAAACCTGCTCAATCGGATTGAGATCTGAACTTCTTGCTGGCCATTCCATTCGAGAGACTTCAACCTCTTCAAGGTACTCCTGAACGATGCGCGCACGATGGGGTCTGGCATTATCGTCCATAAAAATGAAATTTTCACCAATGTATGGGGCAAATGGCACTACATGCGCTTCAAGAATGTTCCTTATATACTTATCAGCATTCATAGCTCCATATCAACGACCCCTAGGTCTGTGTGAGCAGTCAAAGATATTCCACCCCATACCATAATCGATCCTCCCCCGAAACCAGTAGTATTCAGGAAATTGCACTGAGCATATCTTTCATGTGGACGTCTGTATACAAGGGAACGTCGATCACAATGGTAGAGGCAGAATCTAGACTCATCTGTGAAGAGAACTCTTTCCCAATCGGAATCTTCCGATCTCTCGCAAAATCCAAACGCTGGGGTAAGAGCTGGGCCTCTTGCCGCAACACGAGGCCTTAAATCATATTATCTGAGGCGATTTCTTATTGTCTGAGTGCTAATTTGCACCTTATGAGTTTGCTCAAGCTGATTTTGAAGGTGGCGAGCGATCGCAAACCGTTGTCTCAACGAAGAAACTCTCAAGTAACGTTCTTGAATGGCAGTTGTTACCCGTGGTCTACCCTGTCCTGGTCTTCGGACATTCATACCTGTCTCCTTGAATCGCTGCAACATTCTGGACACACTTGTATGGGAAACTCCAAACCTTTCTGCAATTCTTTTGTATTCTTCTCGCAAAACTACCGCTTGGGCACATTCCTCTTGGGTCAAATTGCGTGTTTCGCGTTGCATAGCGATCGAGTGTAGAAAATCAAACGAAAGAAAAACTATTGATCACTAGAATTGATCGAGATCAACTGATTTTAGAATGGAGCCAATACATTCCAAATCTGATAATATCATCTTTTTTTATTCCTGCTGGGAGAAAACATCTGTATTGAAGAGAAACGTTGAAAGTGGATAACATATGCATGCATAATTCTGATAAAATTAATCATCATTGAGAACACCTTCAGTTGTAGAATAAATTTGAGATTTCCATAATGTGCGTTAATTTTTTGCGCAGTGTATTATGTGAATTCAATAATTCCAAAGAGATGTTGAAGAAACTTTTATCTCTGTTAATACTGGAAATACTTCACGTATATAAACATGGTTGAAAGATTCAGTTATGCTATTTCTTATATGGCAGTCAAGAATCGAGTGTTCAAATTCTACTAGAAACTAATGGTCAGAACAAAAAGAATAAATGTACTTGAATAACCAACAGAAAAACTTCTAAACGAACAGACGGACCTATGTATATCCCCACTTTTCAAAATTCTCAAGATATTGCACAACTTGAAATAAGCCGGTATGAAAATGTAGTAGTACTATGAAACGTGTGTCACAGTTAAACCTCAAAAGAACTAACTCCATTCACAAAGTTAAAGAAGTGTAAATAGAAATTAGCATTGGCAACATCTCTCAAAATTATTTGACATTTCACAAGTACCAACCTGCGCCAGTTTTGAGTAAAAAAACTAAATAAACCCAAATTTGGCCTACTGGGATACTTTAAGTGAATGAAGTATATATATCACAGGTAAATTCTTGAAGATCTTCGAAACAAATTATGTCTTTTCGACCCCAAACCCTTGTGGGTTATCAAATCACTAACACAGTCTATAATAAACTTTTTGCAGGTTTCGTTGTATGATATACGATGAATGGTGGATAGGAGAAATAATATCTTCATCGTTGGAGGAACAGCCGGATTCACCCTTCTTATGTTACGAGATAAAATGGGATAATGGCGAAACTGAGAGGATGAGTCCTTGGGACTTGGAACCAATCGATGAAAATAGTAAGTAATCTAACTTGAAACTTCGAAAAGATACTAAACTCCACATTTTCAGGAATTCCAAACCACCCTTCAGAAGCTGTCCCGGTGCTGGAAGAAGAACTCAACGCTATATTATACAAATCCACGCCTGAAGATTGGAACAACACAGACGTAGCTGAAGCGACCCAGAACATTTTAGAAGGCCTCTCGAGAATCATGGAACTCGCAATAGCCGAACCTTTCCTGGTACCCGTAGACCTAAATATCTACTCCTCGTACTCTTTCATCATCGAGTACCCCATAGATTTATCCACCATAAGATCGAGGTTCGAGTATAACTTCTACCGAAGGATCACAGCCGCTCAATTCGATATAAGGTATTTGGCTTCCAACGCTGAGAAGTTCAACGAGAAGCATACAGTCATCGTTAAGAATGCCAGGATTCTGACCGATCTTTGCCTTCGAGTGGTCAAGTAAGTTCGAAATCATCGAATTGAAGTAGAATTTTGATTGGAATCGTTTTCAGGCAATGTCACATGATCGTAGACGTATCGGAGGTATACAGGTCGATGGTGGAATCTTATATATCCTCGGATAACGAGGTGGACGTTCTGAACCTGCCATCCACGTCTAGCGGAAGACCTGTGAGAACTAGAGCGAGAGGGGCGGTGATCAACAGAGAATGGAAGACTGACGCTTTAACCTTCATGAATCAGATCTGGGATTCTCCAGATTCGCTTCCTTTCAAACAGCCGGTCAACAAGTTCAGATATCCAGGTAAGGATTCAGTCATAAACGCTTGTTATACAGGGTTCTGGAGAAATCAGGAAACGAAAGTAAAAAGCTTTCCTCACATTGCATATGCTAAATTTATTAGTGAATGGAGTTCTGCAGGGGTCTAGTTTGAATCCAACGAATTTCGGTAGGATTAAAAGGTGAAATTCAATTTTTTTTCAGATTATTACAATGTGATACAGCATCCAATGGATCTGAGTAAGGTTCAAGAAAGACTTGAGAATGACGAATATGAGACACCATACGATTTTGCTGATGACATGAAACTTATATTTTCAAATTCTAGAACCTACAATACAAATACAAAATCCAAGGTAGGTGGAAAGAAATTCTAAAATGTTATGATGATTAATTTTTTTCAAGAAATTGTTTTATTTTTATTACAGAATATACTGTAACTGTTATAATGTTCGCGAAAATCTTTCTTAACTTGATCAGCCTCTTTGGATCAGAGCAATCTTGACCAGAAACAAAGGGTTTTTCAATAAGTGGTGTTATTTTGATATTTTCCATGAAAAATGCCATTTTTTAGATATATGATCGGATGTTTATTTCATTATAAAGAGGAAGGTATGCCGTTAATAATGGAATATATCATCAACCAATTGACCATCAAGATTGCAGGTCCATATCCTTTTCATGAAATTTTCCACAAGCAGGTCGCAAAGTGGCTGCCATGTGTCCTCGATAGCCTCAGGAATTCCTTCTTTGAGGTCGCTGGGCTCTTGGCGTAGACCTTCTCTCTCACATGGCCCAAAGGAAGAAGTCGCAAGGTGTTAAATCACAAGATCTCGGTGGCCAATTGTATCACCTCTTTGAGAGATAACACAGTCCGGAAACTTTTCCCGTGAAAGATCAATGGTTTCGTTACTTGTGTGGCACGTAGCGCCGTCTTGTTGAAAGTATACGTCTTCCAGATCAATACCATCCAATTGCGGCAATAAAAAATCATTAATCATCTCTCGATAGCGCAATCCGTTCACCGTAACTGTTGCTCCAGCCTCATTTTCGAAATAGTAAGGTCCAATGACCTCGACGGGCGATAAACCGCACCCAACAGTCACACGTTGAGGATAGAGAGGCTTTTCAACAATATCTCTTGGGTGTTTCGACTCCACAGAGGTGGAAATGGACCTTATCACTCAAGATGATTTTTCAATGGAATTCCGGATCATTCTCATGCATTTCAAGGACCCAATTAGCAAAGACACGACGTTGTTGATGATCGGCCGGCTCGAGTTCTTGTGTTAACTGAACTTTATAAGCCTTAAGACCCAAATCTTTATGTAAAATACGGTGTAATTACGTTTGTGGAATGCCTATTTCCACAGAACGACGAGAAATGGACAAAACTGGGTTTTCTTCAACACTTTCGGCTACAGCAGCAATATTACGGCTGTTCCTGAGCGCCCTGCACGGTTTTTATTCTTCACATCACTAACTTGTCCCAACAGTTCAAATTTTTCTACCAATTTCTGTATTGCGGTTCGACAAGGTGATTCACGACGACCCAAAAATGTGCGAGTTTTACGAATCGTCTCTGCCAAATTTTCACCATTTTTATAGCGAATTTTAATAATTTTAATGCGTTAAAGCGTGTATGGTTCCATTTTTATTAATGGCGTAGTTTCTACTTATCAAATGTCAAAAAATGACAGCTTCAAAAGTGACATCTACTGAAATAGCGGGCTATTCAAAATAACACCTCTTATCGGAAAACCCTTTAGCTTGCATTTGCGATATTTCTGAAATTGCGGCCTTCAGCTTGTCCTACTGATATGTAGAAAAAATTAAAAAAAAGATTCGATAGCTGCACACAAACCGAAAACGTCCTATACAGGTTGTCCCACAAAAAATTGTGCAAACTGCACTGGGAGCATTGAGTTTAAATATACATAGAGACACAACCCAGTTCAACGATTTGAAGCTAAATTTAGTGTAGTTCCTTCACCGGTTCATAGATGGATAAGTGTGTTTCAGAGAAGCGAAAATTTTTACTCCCGCATCTGGCGGTAAGTAGCTGAACTATAAGGCACTATTTCCGAAGCCGAATGCGATGACGATCAGGACCGGCATATTGAAATGTGGGATGTTCAAAATTTCAACACGTGATTTTTTGGATGCAATAAAACGACAATTATTTTTTTATATGGTCGAATCTGTCCAATCAACCACATCAATGGGCCTACTTTCAGATTCCCCCATTGTACACAGGTCGAAATCATTGTCGTCTTGGCAGTTAGAATTATCGGAACATTTTTCCAGACAACCAGTCATGACCGACTGCAACCCAAATCTGAAGCATTGAGCTGAGGGGTTTGGATCATAACCCCTACGCTGTCTTATTTTGGAGAATAAATTCTCGATTGGATCCTGGTTGAGCCGACTTGTTATCAAATATGGAAATGTTTCCTTTGTCTCCTCCCACAATTGGAGGATGCCACTGATGGTTTGTATCAAACCGTTGAAACAATTGGGAATATTTTTCCCAACTGTCCAAGACTTAATGAATTTTCAATTTATTCCGTCGGAGTTTGTATTGCTGCGGTGTTTTTCTCGGACAACGGTCTCCTTAGATAATTTCCCTCAAATTTTCCATTCGAATTGAGGCAGTCGAAAAGATCATTCATTTTCAGAACTAACTGAGCGGTTGAATTGGCACTTCTGGACCTCAGCTCACCAGTTGCAATTCTCATAGCCGAATATAAAGTTCTACTGGAAATCTGCGTGGCCAATTTAACCTTCATTTTCTGGAAGGCGTTTGGTTTTATGTGGTTTTCAGTTATCTTCCAGAGAGTACGAGAAAGACAATTCTTTTTATCGATCAAGTACGTTTCTTTTATGTCCCTCCAAGAAACATTTTCACCCCTCATTTCCTACCTGAGAACACTACTTTGGAGAGATTCATGGCTAATAGTTAATCATTATTGACACACCGTTTGTAACGAAGATATATAATTTGGATGAATACGACACTGCCTACGATTCATAGAACTAGAGGAAAATAAATCTCCTACAGATTTCTATAAATGAATAGCAAGCAGAATATAGTTTCTTCAATAGTTCCTTTTGCAGCTACTAAGTGCCGCCACTTGAGTTGGCAAATTGGCAAGTAAACCTAGGAGCATAGAATAACTGGAGGGAAGGCTTCATACGCTCGATAAGGATATTGTTTTGACAAATTTATTACCGATCACAGACTCCCCATAAAATTGCGCATAAAAAGTTCATTAGAATGAAGCGATTTTATGTCATCAATATTGTCTATGTTATGATTTATGACCATTTCCAATTAAAAAGAAGCATAAATGTATCAATAACAATGACAGCCCCATTATATTCTTTGCAATTGTAGGGCCATAGAACAAAATATCTGACGTTACTGAATAAAGGATCTCAGCGTTATCTATCGGGCGTCACACGAAACTCTAACTTCCGCCGTTATTGGCAGTTCAAAATGATCTGTCGAGCGTATGAAGCCTTCCCTCCAGTTATTCTATGCTCCTAGATATATATATATATCTTCGTGATTCAATAATGATAAAGTGTTCACAGGTAGGAAATGAGGGTTGAAAATGTTTCTTGGAGAGACATAAAAGAAACGTACTTAATTGATGAAAAGAATTGTCTTTCTCGTACTCACTTGAAGATAACTGAAAACCACATAAATCCAAACGCCTTCCAGAAAATTAAGGTTAAATTGGCCACGCAGATTTTCAGTAGAACTTTATATTCGGCTATGAGAACAGTTATTGCAACTGGTGAGCTGAGGTCCAGAAGTGCCAATTCAACTGCTCAGTTCATTCTGAAAATGAATGATCTTTTCGACTGCCTCAATTCGAATGGAAAATTTAAGGGAAATTATCTAAGGAGATCGTTGTCCGAGAAAAACACCGCAGCAATACAAAATTTGACGGAATCAACGGTTGGAAAAAATATTCCCTATTGTTTCAACGGTTTGATACAAACCATCAGTGGCATCCTCCAATTGTGGGAGGAGACGAAGGAAACATTTCCATATCTGATTCATTCTTCAAAATAAGACAGCGTAGGGGTTATGATCCAAACCCCTCAGCTCAATGCTTCAGATTTGGTTTGCAGTTGGTCATGACTGGTTGTCTGGAAAAATGTTCCGATAATTCTAACTGCCAAGACGACAATGATTTCGAGCTGTGTACAATGGGGAAGCTAAAAGTAGGCCCATTGATGTGGTTGATTGGACAGTTTCGACCATTTCTTCTGCGGATTCGGACAACGGTGAGCCTTGTGAGGGTATATAAGGGATAAAGAGTTAATAGACCTTTCCAGAATTACCTGTGCAGGTGACAGTTGCGCGCGTCACTTGTGGGCGAAGAATGAATATCATTGGTCGTCAAAATTTCCCTCCTTAAATCGTTGACATTTGACAATTGATATTATTATTTTACGCAGTCGATGTTTTGGATGTGGATGTTATTTGTTGTATTGTTCATCGAAAATCAAAATTTTAGTATACCTCAACAATGTTGTGTTACTAAGTGACGGTCACGGTACGATAAAACCAGTAAGACCTCATTTCATTGCTTCCCTCTCTCCTTTTCTTTTCTCTCTCGCGCAAAGGTTTGCGCATCTTTTAATGCTGCCAACAAGTTGCGCATGAAATATACCTGTTTCTCTCTCATTCTGGTTTAGTTCACATCTTTCATCTTTGTTCTACGTATTCTGGAAAGGTCTATTGAATCCCTAAATACCCTAGAATCCAACTCTATCGCAAGTTTCTCGGGGTATTTGATCAGGAACATCGCCAAAAAATACAAATGCGATAAGTGCGAAAAAGCACTCCTCATTGATGATTTGAATAAGCTAGGTAATGATGGGATATGTATTGCAAATCGAAATTATAGCAATAAACATAAAAAGATACATTTGAGAATTCCCTCAACCGATTTCAAACATTTCATTAGGAAAGCGCTGTTGGTCATAAAGAAAATTATGGTCACAAAATCAGAAAAGATAATATGAGTTCGAAGGTACATTTCAGGAAAATTGAAAAAAAAATGAATTTATAAAAGATTGGATCTCTCCGTTAACTCCAGAATGTGAAGAGCACAGGATTCATTTGTTGAGACAACTGATTAGAGTGAAGCTGTACAGGAGACAGAAAAAAAAGCCAAAGGAATCTCGACACAGAAACATTCCACTGCTAATAAAAAATTAAATATTTTTAAAAATTCATAGAAGATCTATTTATAAAAACTTGTGAATAAAGGAAAAATTTCATGCATTTATTTTTTCATACATCAGTATTTTAATTCATGAAAGATCAAAAATAATTGTCGTTTTATTGCATCCAAAAAATCAGGTGTGATGAAATACTGAACATCCAATATTTCTTACGCCGGTCCTGACCGTCATCGAATTCGGCTTCGGAAATATTGCCTTATAGTTCAGCTACTTACCGCCAGATGCGGGAGTAAAATATTTCGCTTCTCTGAAACACACTTATCCATCTATGAACCGGTGAAGGAACTACACAAAATTTAGCTTCAAATCGTTGAACTGGGCTGTGCCTCTATGTATATTTAAACTCAATGTTATTATTATACGGGAAGACTGAGGTTTTATCTGTTCTCGTGTATTATACGCAGAATTGTATGGTACCCCATTTACATTCCCTCTGCAAACACTTAGATTCGGAGCGGGAAACAGATTTTTCTTCCTATATTCAATCTGATCCTTGTAGCCATTTCTTTACACGTGCTATATGCATTATATTGTCGGATTTACGAAAAAAAGTATGTATTGCTTTCTTTCAAAAGAATATAATATTATGATATAGTAATAAATGGGACCTAATAAGTAATGACAACGAATAACCATTAAAGATAATTTTATTAAGGATAGCCATGTTGTAGGAAGAAACGACGTTGTCGCCATCTCGTGACCTTGCGGCGAACTGACAAGTTCGGACGTTTTTGGCAGTTCATTTTCGTAGGGGAGCCTTCTCTCCAGTTATTCTATGGTCCTAGAGTAAACTGCCCAAAGGACCCCGCACTTTTTCTATGGCAAATGGCGTTCCGTCAAATTTTCTAAAATTTTGGTATAATGTAGTACTCGACCTTCTGATCAAAAGTGTCCATGGCCCCACTCAATCCTATGACTAGATTTCGAGATACAGGGCGTTGAAGTTGAGAATTACCCACTTTTACTACGCCCGTATCTCGGAACAAAATCGAATGAACTTCAATTTTTCTCAAGAAACATTTCATTACATCCCCAAGGAGCAACCATATAGAGGAATATGACCGAAAATCGTTACGAATACGGGGTCATCCATAATTTAATGCATGCCTGATTTTGAAAGAATAAAATATGTCAGTTTCAGAGCGAGAACGTTCACAAAATGAACTATTACACTAGATATATTGTTGTTACGTCTGAAATACCCAGAATTTATACTGGGTGATCCATTATTATAGAAACTATTTTCAAGGAGGGTTAAATGGACACCCTGTATTTATGGGTTGATTCAAGGTGTTTGTTTAATTTTTTTAGAACATATCATCATGGACTTCAAAGAATACAGGGTGATTCAGTCATGAAATGAACTTTGAACCTCACGAAAATACCCAAAAACCACCTTTTTTTTTTCATCACCCTGTATTTCAAGATTAACTCCGACGAGGTGGGAGTTTTCTTTCACCACTGTACCTGATATAAAAACATCAATATGGCTGAGAGTTTTTATCCACTTCCTATGACCAGATTTTTTGTTATGCTGGAATAAGAATAGAATAACATACCTAAATAAATAATTTTCATATTACATTAAAAAAAATCTGCTCATAGGAAGTGTATAAAAACTCTCGGTCGTATTGATGTTTTCATATCAAGTACAATGGTGAAAGAAAACTCCCACCTCATCGGAGTTAATCTTGAAATACAGGGTGATGAAAAAAAAAGTGGTTTTTGGGTATTTTCGTGAGGTTCAAAGTTCATTTCATGACTGAATCACCCTATATTCTTTGAAGTCCATGATGATATGTTCTAAAAAAATTAAACAAACACCTTGAATCAACCCATAAATACAGGGTGTCCATTTAACCCTCCTTGAGAATAGTTTCTATAATAATGGATCACCCAGTATAAATTCTGGGTATTTCAGACGTTTTCGATGTAACAACAATATATCTAGTGTAATAGTTCATTTTGTGAACGTTCTCGCTCTGAAACTGACATATTTTATTCTTTCAAAATCAGGCGCATGCATTAAATTATGGATGACCCTGTATTCGTAACGATTTTCGGTCATATTCCTCTATATGGTTGCTCCTTGGGGATGTAATGAAATGTTTCTTGAGAAAAATTGAAGTTCATTCGATTCTGTTCCGACTTCCGAGATACGGGCGTAGTAAAAGTGGGTAATTCTCAACTTCAACGCCCTGTATCTCGAAAACTAGTCATAGGATTGAGTTGGGGCCATGGACACTTTTGATCAGAAGGTCGAGTACTACATTATACCAAAATTTTAGAAAATTTCACGGAACGCCATTTGCCATAGAAAAAGTGCGGGGTCCTTTGTGCATCAAATCGTTGAACTGGGTTGTGCCTCTATGTATATTAAAACTCAATGCTGGGAGATAAAAAGGATATTTAAAAATCTTATGATATTCCTCGCGGGACAATTGTCTTAATTTGCTAATGATTTAATTTCCGCCCCTGTAGATCTACCTGATGACCGCTCGGTTATCTTCGGCCTTCGATGAGTACCACAAGAGAGTCCTGGAGAAAGTGAGTCAATCCAGAAGAAAGCAGGGTTACGTGAACGCACCCCCGAGCGAAAGCTCCAGAACTAGCGACGATTCCAATCCCACCTGGAGGAACAGACCTTCGAGAGACCCCCTAAGACTAGACGATATAGAAGAGGATTCCATGTCCACTTCTTCGGACGACGGCAGCAGCGAGAAAGAGGACAGCGACGATCTTCTTCCACTTAACCACGTAGCATCGAACCTGGCGTCGAAATCCAACACTCGATCTTCCCGGAGTAAAAAGTGTAACAAAGTGACGATTTCTTACGTGGACTCTGACGAGAGCTTCAGGATGGCGACCTGTTCAAAGCCTCCGACCACGAGCAGCAACGAGTCGGGCACGTCGAGACTGACGGCACACGACAGTACGGACAGTGACGACGAACCGATATCGTCTTTCGTGAAAAGACCGAAAAGGACGGTGAAAGCGCCCAAATATGCGGATTTGAACAGTTCGGACAGTGAAGCCGCAGCAGTCTTGAACCTAAACAGAAGCAAGAGACTGAACCGTAAGAGACCCCTCAAATTTCTTTCAGGTTCTGAAAGCGAGACGGAGGATAGGAGTAAGAGACATAGGAACAACGGGGAAGACGCCAGTTTCTTGACGACGCCGACGGTTAGTAGTAGGGGAAGGATAAGGAAATTGACGCCCAGAGCGCAAGCTCTTGTGAAAAAATAGTGTTTGCTCTTCCGTAAGAGTAGAGAATTTCCGTATACTTGATTCTTCTTTAAATCAAAACAGAAATAATTAGTTTAATTGTGTACATAGGAAAATGGGGCATGACGAGTTGTTAAGGAAATTTTTAATTGATCATATATTTATTTGTATAGTATTTCATAATTTATTTTACAGTGTGTTGTCAGAAGAACGAAGATCTATTAAACGGGTGACCTCAAAATGCATATTTATTATCATTTTATGCAATGTTCCAAAACTTAAAAATTATTGGAATTTTTCTCAGAATGTTGAACCTTTTTAACAAACAGATCAAATAATAGATGTTTTTATGAACACCCGACTGTTCCTTAATAAATGGACTGAATAAAGAATGACCCTTATTAAATTACAATGTAAATGAGGTAATTTTACATATCTTGTATTTTTCGCCAATAATTGTAAATAGGTACTTCTCAAATTAAGGAATTTTATGGAAATTCTCTATTTTTTTACGTGTCCAAAACAGATTAATTGTTGCTAAAACTGCCATTTTAGAACATGAATATAAGTTTAAGCCAAAAATAAAATAAGTTGTTTCTTTACGAGTTTTTTCTTTCGTATATCACTTTGGGCCAAACGATTCGTCTGGTTCTTAAAAATATAATCCTCAATAATGGGACAGAACGTCTTTAAATCAACATACGAGTAGACATCTTCCTACTAGAAGGACTTCAACAGTCAGAGGAAGAAAATTTCAAGTAGAATATTTATTTCAAAGATATAAGCGTTGAAATCTTCAAAATAAGATTATTTATTTTGAATATCACTCAACTTCTGGAGATATTCGAACCGAATTTGGTAAACATTATATGTTGGTATACCAGGTGAGTCACGAGGAACTGTACATATTCCTACCACATATAGAGGCTACACAGAAGGAAATAAAATGGTCATTTAAAGTACCTTCTATTCATAACTTCTGGCTGTTTATGTCTTTCGCAATAATTTCACCCTGTGAATGGTTGTTTCATTGTTCGATGAAGAATATTCAAATCTTAATGATTAAGGAAGAACAAGGAAAACTGCCCAAAAAAATTGTCCTAACATTATTGTAGGATCTTTAATTAAATAATGAATGGCAGTAACTATTTTTGCTTAACTTTAACTAAAAATTTTCTCATTGAATTTAGAATAAGGAGCAAGCGTAATTGTCACCTCCACACATCATACAGCATTTTCATATTTTAGTGCCATTTCGAGGTCCGGGTTAAAAAAATTTCCCAATTTAATTTTTTCTTAGTATTCGAACATCCTGTTTTGTGGTTTATTGAGAACTAATCAGTTCTGAACTGGAAACTTATTTTAGACAAACTTATACAGAAATTTTGAGAATTTTACAGCTCAGAACTGATTGGTTCTCAATAAACCGCCAAACAGGATGTTCCAATACCAAGAACAAATTAGAGAGGGAAATTTTTATCAGCCATACCCACAGAATCTACACTCATCAGTGTCCGATAAACCCATTCTCAACAGATGCTTCTTTAGGCGACAATGTCCTGTGAGAAAGCCAGTGAGTAGGTGAAGTTGGTTTTTACTGAGATCCAGATATTTTTTGGATCTAGCAGTTTCAAAGTTCCGGAGGAACTTTTTGGAGTGATCCATCCCTGGGAGATTCCGCCAGAGTTTTTCTCTTTCGGTTTTCTCCTTCAGCATAAACTCCTTCTTATAGGGGCATTTTCCTATACCACAGAAGGGTTCTGGGCCAGTGCAGAGTGGCGTTTGTGCGCCCTTTCTGGCCAGTGTATTGGCCTCTTCGTTTCCTACGATTCCCGAATGACCGGGAACCCAGATTAAAAAGACCTTATTCTTCTTGCCTACCATTGCAATTTGTTTCGGCACTCCCAAACCAGCTTTGAGTCAATGACGTAGGGAGCTCAGTGCTTAAATAGCAGCTTCACTATCTGTATGAATAGCTATATATATATATATATATATATATTTTTTATAGATGTATATCTAGACATATTCCGATTGCAAGTATTTCCGTTTGAAGGAAGCTTGTACAGGAGCCTAACGATAGTGCACACTTGGTACTTGTCCCGTAAATCCCAGCGCCAGCTCCTGTAGCGGTTTTAGAACCATCTGAATACCATTTCATTGTATTTTCTTTGAGATCGTAGTTGGTGTATTCCCTTTAATTCCCAATCCTCTCTTTTACTTAGCATTGTTCTGAAGTTCTTCTCAGTGCCTACTTTCTTGATCATTACATCACTGCGAAGGTTTGCAGATGAGATGTAGTCATTCAGAGAGGACCAAGCTCTCTGAAACCTGACTCTCTCATTGCCTGCTCCTTCTTTAAATACTCTGAGGATGGCCTCATGGGCTACCCTATCAATCACTAGATGTAGAGGTGTGAGGTCTGTGATGATCTCAAGCGCCCTGGTTGGGCACGTTCTCATAGCTCCCGTGATGCACACACAGGCAAGCCTTTGTACTTTGTCGAGCATTTTCCTCGTACTTGCCTGACTTGTCTTAGCAAACCAGGCTACTGCCCCATATGTGACTATAGGTCTTACAATCATGACGTACATCCATCGCAGTATTTCTAGGTTACAGCCCCAATTCCTGCCGCATAGACGCCTGCATGCCATCAGAGCTCTTGTAGCTCTGCCAGTAGCATATTTAATGATAAGCGAAAATAATAAATGACATTGATTACTTAATTGAAAATCCTACGATGGTGTTAGGAAAAGTCTTCTTGGAAGTTTTACTCCTTAATCAAGGTTTAAATATTCCTTTTCAAACATTGTAAAAACCATACACGGGGTGAAATTTTTGCGAAAGATAAAACTGACGAAGATTTATGTACAAGTTCGTTCCTGAAAAAATCCAAGACAATGTTAACTGAGAATTTCAATTGAAGCAAAGTAACCGTTGAAGGATCGAAATTTAAAAATTTTCATATACGGCCCTGCCCCAAAATCAAACTTATTTCTAATTTTTCCTGGATGGACTATTTATCCTATACAGAAAACACCTCTACTCAATTTTCGTAACGACTCTGTATTTTGTCTATAAAATACATGACTTTTGAACAAGGGTTCTACTTAAACGAGGGCTATATAATTTCAAGCCAGGAATGGTCTCTAACAGTATGTTTTGACTAACTGGTGACGACTCCCTGGTCAAATTCAATTATGCCCTCCGGCCGTAAACAAATAACTGAATTCAAATTTTTTTCTCAAATAAAACACTCTTCATGATATAGACTATTTATTGCAATAAAATGAATTATAAAAAGTATGGAGTAACGTTTCTGCTTGGTATCACTCTTTCACTATCTGGAACAGCATAAAACAACTTGGCTTCCATTGAATCTGCAGATTGGAATTGTAAAATACTGGCAATATTGCCACATCGATAACAGTAATTTGGCGCTGACCATACCGTTACCAATTTTTGATCGAACATGTACTTAAAACCTGAAAGAAATCAAATGATACATGAACTCTTGGAACAACTAATCAAATCAACAGTTATTCAACAATTTCGACTTGAATATTCATAAGACTGAACCCTACCTTCATTTACTAATTGATGAGCCCTACATATAAGACTCAAATCATTGATTCGCATAAAGTGATGCGTAACTTTTGGACCAAATAAATATCCTGCTCCTCTTGGACTCGTTGCCCTACAATACATTCGAATAAATGAAAACGTTAATTTGATTTTCGTAGAAAACTAACCAAGTCTCTATGTCTTCAGGATCGGACCAAACTAAATCACAGAATGCACCTTTGTGTGGAATTTCACGATTTCTGTCTAATACTCTGATCTGGTCTATTGTCTTAATATCTGGACTCAAGCCTCCATGAACACAAAATATTTTCTCATCAACTAACTACAAAAATAGAAACTCTTTAGTTGGGAATTACTTCTAGTTTGCATGCTTAGTTAGATTGACGGGGCTAGGACTTACAGCAGAAACTGTCAAAAAATCAAATACTGTACAGCAGTATTTCCAAGCATTTGTATTACCATATTTCGTAAGGCACTCATCATAAAATCCATATACTTGAGTAATCTGCCTGCTTTCATGATTTCCTCTTAATAACGTTATTCTACTTGGATATTTAGCTTTAAGTGTTAATAAACGCGTGAATGTTTCTAAGCTGTAATAGCCGCGATCAACGAAATCTCCTAAGAACACATAGTTTGTATCAGGAACTTGGCCTCCACAACGAAACAGCTCTTCCAGATCATAAAATTGGCCATGAATATCTCCACATATAGTAACAGGCATTTGTACAGGCTGAACATTTGATTCTTCGTGTAATATATTACAGACAATATCACATAGTTTCTTTAGATCCGTTTCAGGTAAATATTTACATTGCTTGGCTATCTCAATCCAGTTGTCCAGCTCTGACATTTTGGAATGCCCTTACGAACGAGTGTTAACCAAAAATCGAAATGTGTAAATGATTGGGAGTCTGGACGCTCGGATGCTGAATATCTACTTTCCTCAATCCAGTTCCATCTTTCTTATAAAAACCTCACACAAGCAAAATTAAACGGAACAGAACAATAGAGGTTGACATTCATATTTCGATTGAATTTGTAATTTGACAGTGACGTTGACATGCGTTGTGTGTCTGATTTATTCATGGTTTTTTTTATACCGTAGATTCGCTGGTTTTACGAACATTTAACGAAAAAATTGAAGCTGAATGGTTTCATCTCGTTATTGGTTAATTTTAGGAAATGCACAATCAATTTCACTTCCCAGTATAAATCAAAGGTTCCAGATTTGCTTCCATTTCTGTTAAAAAATACAAGTCATGCCTCAAGCCTGCCCTGCACATATTTCAGGGCGGTTTCGTCAACAGCTGCTGTCATTTTTTTTGACAGATGACAATTTTTTCCGTTGGACTCTAAATACGAATCTTCTATCCCACCAAGTGAATCTACTTTACTTACAAGCGCTCAAAAGCTCCTGACTGACCCATTTTTATATTGTAGTATTTGTAGTTATGTTAGTTTTTGCCACCGCTATATTTTGTCGCAGGATATAAGAAATATAGGTAGCTTGCCTACTGTTTAGGAGTTTTGGTTGAATTGTAGAATATCAACTGGTAATAAATCATAGATAATTTAAAAATAAAATGAAAAACGACGAAGAATAAGAGGGGCAATGGGTAAAATTTTCTTTCCCTGCTTTGCTACGAGTTTTTCCACTTTATTTTTATTTAATTGTCGACGTGAGCAAAGCTTGATGAAAAAATTCAATTTCAAGACTTTTGGTGCTTCTGCTGCAGTTTAATTTGAACATAATAAACCAGGCACATATCGTACTATCACCTTGTACGAAAATCGCTCAAAACTGGGCCACCAGGAGCAGAAGTAAAGCCCGAAAATGCTAATGAAAGCAATTCATTCGCTCTTAACACATCGTGCCCCAGGTGACTGGGTACCGTTCACTCCTTATTCACTACCGCCTCTGCTGGAATCACTAACCTTGGATGCCCTCAAGATTCTTCGCGCTTTTAAAATTCCTCGACTCTGAGGCGCATTCCGTCAAATGAAACGGAAAGATAAGGACGACGATATCAGGAGATGTAGCGTTTTTCGGTTTCTTCTAGCCTCACCTATCGTTGGTCGAAGACGCAGGAAATGTATGGGGACCGCCGGAAAAGTAAATGAATTTCGCGGAAGACAAACCCGGTGAACAATTGAATCTTATGATATAAGGTTTTCTATTTTGACATTCAAAGAAAAATACCAATTTTTTGCACTAGACAATGAATTTCTTGCCTACTGGGATGAGAATTGATACCATAAAGCGGCCTTTTAATTAAGTTCAGACGCCGATCGGTATTTTGTAGCAAATTTTGAGAAGGTTTCTTCCGACGGTTATCAAATTTTTGGGCCGTTGTTATTTGAAGCCTTAAGATTCAGAAGGATGAGAACTAGTTGGAGTCTAGCGTTCATTTCGAATAACCATAACTTTACCGACAGTCCCGGTAGGTAAATGGGTTACCCACGGCGTTGGTACTCGCGGTTCCCATGGATTGAAGCGGTCCCCGGCGTAGAAGAAAGGTGAGTTTGTTCGCGAGACCAGCTAAAGGTGGCCAGATCTCAGTAGGCCAAGAAGTGGAAGGTATCTCGTCGTTCCTCACGTTTCTTGCGGTTTTGCGACTGTTTTGAGTGATATTTTCGTTTTATTGTGGATATGAGTGGCTTTGCGGTTCAGTGAGTGTCGCTGTGGTTCTTTAATTTCGAGGAAATCTGGTCCAAAGGGATAATAGTCCGATAGAAATATGGTGAGGCTGGTTTATATTTTTTGTAAATAGCCTAAGGGCTTCTTCGGTTCCAATTTGGAAGATCGTTGAAAATTAGGTCTTCGTTAAGCTCCTTTCACACCTTTTGCTGATAGTTTTAACACTCGTTTTAACATTAAAAGCAGAAATAAAAATCTACGTTAATAAATTTAAATTAACAAAAAAATCGCAGTAGCGAAAAGAATGAAAATCTTCGATGAAGTCTTTCATAAGAACGATCTGAAGATATTCATAATATAAAAAAGATAAATTCCACTTTTGAACTATTTGAAGAATATTCCAATCCTATTCAATCTTCAAACGATTGTGCGAATGAAACGCTATACAGAACCCAACCCCAATACTTTCGATACTCAAGGACCAATATTTTGCTACGAATAATTACATACTTGTCTTTATTCGGCACAAAACCCATTTGAATATTACCTCCAGGCCCTAGGAATAGCTTTCATAGCGCATTTCTGAATAAGACAACATAATGATATATCATAACATATTTTAAGAACCCTTGAATGGGGATTAATGGCTTTATTAGTCAGTTTAGATTTTCATCTGTCAAATGGCATTTTTTCAAAAATCCGATATTTCAAATTGTCATAACTCCGCTTGTTTGGATCATATCTACTTTTTGTTTGTATATTCTTAATCAGCATTGTCTAGAGAATCTCTGAGCCTAATAAAATCGATATCGAAAATCTCAACTTTTTGGGTGAAAAATGACAAAGGGGTAAGACTCCCAAAAATACCATATTTGTCATCACCAAGAAATCCCTGGCGAAATCAAGGTCCTTTTTCAATCTTGACGATCTACTACCCATTTGAATCATGCTGAATACCCATGAGACTGATCAGTACCACCTATATTTTGAGTGCTCTGAGCGTCTGAACAAAACTCGAAAATGCAATTTGGAAAAAATAAATCACATAAAAGTCGACACAAAGAAGACCAATATGGACATGTTTGATATCAAATTCTAGGTTTTCGTGGACGTTCTATCGAATAAAAGTGAATTCAAGTCGCTATCTATCATAGTTTAGATTTTTACCTGTCAAATGGCATTTTTTCAAAAATCCGAAATTTCAAATTGTCATAACTCCCCTTCTTGGGATCCTATCCAGTTTTGGTTTGTATATTGTGAATCAGCATTGTCTAGAGAATCTCTGAGCCTAATTAAATTAAATCGATATCGAAAATCTCAACTTTTTGGGTGAAAAATGACTAAGGGGTAAGACTCCCCAAAAACAGCATATTTGTCATCACCAAGAAATCCCTGTCGAACCAAAGTCCTTTTTCAATCTTGACGATCTACTACCTATTCGAATCATGCAGAATACCCATTAGACCGATCAGTACCACCTATACTATGAGTGCTCTGAGCGTCTTAACAAAACTCGAAAATTAAATTGGGAAAAAATAAATCAATCAAAAGTCGACACAAAGAAGAGACCAATATGGACATGCTTGGTATCAAAATAAAGGTTTTCGAGGACGTTCTATCGAATAAAAGTAAATTCAAACTGCTATCTATCATAGTTTAGATTTTCACCTGCCAAATGGCATTTTTTCAAAAATCCTAAATTTCAAATCGTCATAACTCCCCTTCTTGGGATCCTACCCACTTTTTCTTTGTATATTATGAATCAGCATTGTCTAGAGAATCTCTCAGCCTAATAAAATCGATATCGAAAATCTCAACTTTTTGGGTGAAAAATGACTGAGGGGTAAGACCCCCCAAAAACACCATATTTGTCATCACCAAGAAATCCCTGGCGAAATCAAGGTCCTTTTTCAATCTTGACGATCTACTACCCATTCGAATCATGCAGAATACCCATTAGACTGATCAGTACCACCTATACTTTCAGTGCTCTGAGCGTCTGAACAAAACTCGAAAATGAAATTTTGAAAAAATAAATCGATTAAAAGTCGACACAAAGAAGACCAGTATGGACATGTTTGATATCAAAATATAGGTTTTCGAGGACGTTCTATCGAATAAGAGTAAATTCAAGTCGCTATCTATCATAGTTTAGATTTTTACCTGTCAAATGGCATTTTTTCAAAAATCCGAAATTTCAAATTGTCATAACTCCCCTTCTTGGGATCCTATCCAGTTTTTGTTTGTATATTGTGAATCAGCATTGTCTAGAGAATCTCTGAGCCTAATAAAATCGATATCGAGAATCTCAACTTTCTGGGTGAAAAATGACTAAGGGGTAAGACTCCCCAAAAACAGCATATTTGTCATCACCAAGAAATCCCTGTCGAACCCAAAGTCCTTTTTCAATCTTGACGATCTACTACCTTTTAGAATCATGCAGAATACCCATTAGACTGATCAGTGCCACCTATACTTTGAGTGCTCTGAGCGTCTGAACAAAACTCGAAAATGAAATTTGGAAAAATAAATGAATTAAAAGTCGACACAAAGAAGACCAATATGGCCATGTTTGGTATCAAAATATAGGTTCTCGAGGACGTTCTATCGAATAAAAGTGAACCCAAGTCGCTATCTATCATAGTTTAGATTTTTACCGGTCAAATGGCATTATATTACTCAATTTCTCCATTTACCTCAAGAAGAGTAAGATAAAGAGATGTTCCTTTCATACAATCAAGATCAAAGTCTTAAACGACTTGATTTATAAGCGCAATACGCTACCTACCAAACAAACAATTGATAATTAAAACAAACGGACTACTTGATGGTGTTAATTAAAGTTGAATTTCCCATATAGATAAAAATCTTGAAGTGAAAAAAGTTAAGAAATCTTGAGAGGATGAAAACAATAGGATTTCCAATAAAGGTGTTAGTATGGATGCATCTATGCTTTACAGCATCATCAAATAGGTAAAGATGAATGGGTTGAACGGATGATGATGATGACGAAAAGATTTCAATGGAATAACCATTGTTTTGGCTTCGGAAATTTTGTCAATTCTCGTATATCAGCAAAAAACTGTTTAATTTGTAATTAATACATTTATCGTTATAAACATATTACCAATACAACATTATGGACAGAAATTAGTAGATATAATTCATGATGTTACCTGCAATGTATTAATTACCTTGCTGAATAAAAAACTTGACTTTTGATAACTGAAGATTGCGTTTGGTGTGAGTTCTAATTTTGATACAATAAGAAGAACTACACTTTTTTTGTGCATAAAATATGCAGGGTGTTTTTGAATTAATGAGAAAGATTTCAAAGGGTCATTCCTTATTCAAAATAGAGGGTAGTTTGTTAAATGAATGTTGGGTCAGAAGTCAAACATTAGGGGGATATCGCGATTCAAAGGTGGCGGAAGAATGAAATGTGAAGAAAATCTTACGCAACGATTTGGATAGAATTAAATAAAAAGCTTCAAAATTCCTAATAATCCTTGGATTTTAGCGATAATTTTATGTAAACTTTTTTTTAATAACAATGAAGAAACGACTATCAATCAAAATAAACTCAAAACTCGTTCCCTGTTTGAATGCATTTTAAAGATTTTTGAATTATTCTCTGATTATCGGCGATAATGAGTTTCTGTGGAGTACTGGTCCATTAACATGTTTATTATTATTGGTAAGACAATATCTTGAGCAATATCTCAACAGTTGATTTGGATGTGATGAATATCAAACCAAAATTTTAGGTTGATGACTTTTTCAGTTCTCAAGTTCATGGATCAGTACAAATTTCCTACTATATTATGAACCTGTTTCTATACAGGGTCTTTCACGAGGAACCTCACCCATATTTATACGGGAAACTACTGAACGTATTTTCATGAAATTCAGCACTTATAAGTATTTCACGATGTTGATGAAATCTAAAATATTTTCAAGGCATGAGCACCTCCGGTTTTTCCGGAAATGACGTCAACTTCCGTTTTTCAAATTAGAACACCATTTTTTTATTGCAGAAATAGATTCCTTAGAAAATCTCAAGTTATTTTGATGTAACATTTTTCAGTTTTGGTTGGAAAATTCTCTCTGAGCGGGAAAATTCGAAAAAAAAAGTCGAAAATAGAGCTCCGCTGAAACAAGAATAACTTCGAGGTTTTTGGATGGAAAATTTTCATTTTTTGGATTTTTCAAGATGTAAGATTGATGTATCCACTTTAAAAATCGAAATCGCGATTCATGATACAGGGGGTGAAAAAATCGCTTTCAAAGTTAGGGATGACAAAATCGTGAAAAATCAATTTTTTCAAATTAGAACCCCATTTTTTTATGGCAGATATTGAATCTACGTTAAAAAATAATGTGAGTGTATGCATCACACCCTTGCCCTAAAATGGATATTTTCTGAGTTATTCACAAAAAACTGTCTTTCGTCTTGAATTTTCAGCTATTTCTTTTCCCTTCACGCCAAAAAGATGAAATTTTCAGGAACTGTTATTTGAACCATGCTGTAGATTTTTCACCCCTTCTTGGAACCGACTTCAAGTTACTATTAGGACAACCATGGCAAACTCTCGCAGTTATAACTAGAGAAGATGCTCAAAGTTTTGACCGTTAATTTCTAGACATTTATTTATACGTCTCAGGAATGCTTCGTGCGTTGCTCTTCTTATTTCATCGGGAGGAAGAGATCTGCAAAAGTGTTTAAAAACCAAATTGAGTTTCAAATCTATGAATCTAAAAATCTAAACAAACCTGAACGCATTTCTGACTCGTTCTATGCAGTCCTTTTTATCAGTCAGGGGAGTTGAGTATACAATATTTTTTATCCTACCCCAAACATATTAGTCTAAAGGAGTTAAATCGGGAGAACGTGGTGGCCAAATATGTGGACCATTGTTCGCCAACCATCGATCTTCAAATAGCCTGTAGAGGATATTTGACACATTGAGTGAATTGTGTGGAGGCGCGCCATCTTGTTGATACCATAAGTCATTATGGTTCTGTACTAGCGGCTCAATTATTTGAGTCAATATGTCAGAATATCTATCTCCTAAGGGAGAACATTCTTTAAATAATGCAAACATGTGTAGTGTTCTATCTTACCAGTTAAAGTCCCATCATAAATGTGAACATCGAGAATTGCATTATTTTTGAAGGCGCAAAAAACATTGAAACTCCAGGTCTCTTGAAAGTTCCATTGTCTGAAGTGGTGGTTGTTCTCTTCATCCCAATAATGACTGTTATGCCTATTGAAAGAACCATTCTTTGTGAATTTAGATTCATCTGTCCAAATTATACAGTCCAAAAAGTTTTCATTCTCTTGAAATCGAATCATCATAGCTTCGCAAAACTCTATTCTCCTGACGAAATCAGTTTCCTTCAAATGCTGTACCCTATTGAATTTATATGGGTGCATTTCATGTTTTTTTAATATTCTCCAAACACTCGATTGAGATAATCCCAGATCAATCTCGGCATCTTTGAGAGAATTTTGAGGATTCACACGAAAATATGCAAGAACTGTAATTTCGTTGTTCTCATCTTCTACTACACTTTTTTCTCTGTGTATAGTTTTCTTAACGAAAGATCCGACATTTCTCAAGTTTGTCATGGCTCTGTTAATGGTATCTCTCGTTGGTCTGGGTCGGTCAGGAAACCTCTCAATGAACAGTCGAATCGTTCTATCTACAACTTTATCACATTCTCCATGAAGTAGAATGAGATTTAAATAATCTTCATTGGTAAAATTAGGCATAGTGATCGATTTTATAACTTAATACGAATTATCACCAAATTAATAGTAAACACAAAATGCTACTGAATAAAGAGGAATTTGGCAGATGTAATTAATGATATCTATCATTAAAAAAAAAGAATGTAAAACATGGTAAGTTTTTGCATATGGTTCATAAGGAATTATTTATTTATCACTGGAGAGAAAACCGATGGCCGATTAGTTGAAATAAAGAGGTTTCCGATACAAATTCGAATCCAAATTAGCCATCTATTTAGGAACAACCTGTAACTTCTTTCTCTTGCATATTAGGGTAGTAAAATCTAAAACATGGTTTAAGTAACAGTTCCTGAAAATTTCATCATTTTGGCGTGAAGGGAAAAGAAATAGCTGAAAATTCAAGACGAAAAACAGTTTTTTGTGAATAACTCAGAAAATATCCACTTTAGGGCAAGGGTGTGATGCATACACTCACATTATTTTTCAACGTAGATTCAATATCTGCCATAAAAAAATGGGGTTCTAATTTGAAAAAATTGATTTTTCACGATTTTGTCATCCCTAACTTTGAAAGCGATTTTTTCACCCCCTGTATCATGAATCGCGATTTCGATTTTTAAAGTGGATACATCAATCTTACATCTTGAAAAATCCCAAAAATGAAAATTTTCCATCCAAAAACCTCGAAGTTTGTTCATCCACTATTCTTGAATCTACTGAACGAGTTTTAGTTATTCTGTGCATATAGTTTATTTTTTTCAACTTCGAGAAATGACATTGAAATTATACATTTATTTATTCTCAAACCAACACAATTATAAACAATTATATGAAAAAGATATGTTATACGTTAATTTTATTCTTCTTGTAATACAAATTATGTCATTGTTCATTATACAATTCCACACAATTCAGAGAAATATTTATCACATCATATTTATTTTTTGTCTCAAACACAAAATTTTGATGATAAAATTATACAGAATGAAAAAGAAAGTGAATTTTATACTCTGATTTCAATTTCTATATGGAAAAAAAATTAAACCATAATTTCATCCCTTCATTTTTTTGTCTCTGCTCTGCTACCGCCACTTCGTTACACAATCTCAAAAAGCTACGAACTCGAGAAGAATTTCAACTTATTTCTTGTTTGATCAGTATAATTTCCAACGGTACGTCCAACCTATTCGATTCCAAAGAATACGAAACTACCGTTATCAATGATGTAATGCGATCTGAAAATAGCTTTTCGCACTTGATGTTCATTGATTAAAAGATCGTCAATGAAATTATGATTAGGTAGCGCTAACGCAAACTTTGTTGTGTATGTACTTCTATTTTATAGTATGAAGGTATCCGTAAGTTCATCTACCTTCTCCGCTTTTACTGCATAGAGGTTTCTCTATCTATCTACAGATATGGCTATGGTTAATTGAACTACTCTTTCCCACATGAGGATCTATTGATACATTATGAAATTTCTATTTTCCCGTATAGCAAGTATTTTACAGAATGAAAGTTTTGAATGGGAGAAAGAAAAAAATTAGAATTCTTCACCGTACCAGATACTTGCTAAAGGAAAAGAATCTGAAGGCTATGGAAATTTTTATCCGACAGTTTAATTTGTTAATGTTTTTCTACTCCCCAACACGTCTTGGCATTGGTGCACTGAGATGGTCTTTTTCTTCTTGAGAGGTACCTACTATCCCAAGCTAACTGTACTTGGTGTCTCAGAGCCGCCAAATTCTGTGAGGGCTAGGTTAAATTTCCAAGTCTTCAACCCATCATGCTCTATGGGCGAAAGATCGGGGGATCTATGCGGCCATGGCAAAAGATTCACATGGGTCGCTTCAAAAAAGTTTAAACTAACTCTGGCAACATGAGGTCGAGCATTATCTTGCTGAAATGTTGGATGCTCGAGCCGGTTAAGGTAAGGGCTCCACTATTTCTTGAAGGTAACGCAGCGCTGTCATGTTACCTCGAACAAAGACTAAAGGTGTACGACTTGCACGTGCAAAAGCACCCCATACCATAACGCCTACTATCCGGTGTACATGACGCTCAACATCAAACTGAGGTTCACGTCTTTCTCCCCAACGTCGTCCAACCCTTTTTCGGCCATCATGTGCACCAAGGAGAATCGGGATTCATCAGAGAAGACGATCTGATGCCATTCCACATTCCAATGTTGAAGTTCTCTGCACCACTGTTATCGTTGCCGGCGATGCTCAACCGTCCGAGGAAACACAAGAATGGGTCGATAATGCTGCAGTCCAGAAGACCTTATCCGGCGGTAAACCGTTCGTACAGTTGCAGGATAACCTTGTTCTCCTAACCAACCCATCAGCCAAAGATAGAGTGGTCGTAAATCGGTCTCCAATGGCAATAAGTCTAAGACGTCGATCTTGAACTTCATTTGTGCCCCTTCGACGTCCGGTGCCTACTCCTTTTTGATTTTGGGCATTATCAAACCACGCTTGACAACATCTCATAACACTAGTTGTATTTCTGTTCGTACGGTTAGCGATTACTCGACCTCTTTCAAATTCACTTAGCTGGCGATGAATTTCGCGTACACGTGCTCTAGGCATTTTAAGACCAACTAAACATCGACTTTGGATCTCCTCGAACAGCTGGTTTGTTGTAAAATTTAACAAAATCGAAAAAAACGACTGCAATATTTGAGTAACAAAAAATGTTTACTTCTTGCTTCACTATCTATGTTTTACCAAAAAAGAATTAAAATGAAAACAGCTCCTTCATGGGTGTTGCAGTTTCTTTGTCAGTTAGTATAGTTAGATACTTCACATCCCCCAGGCTTTTTATAAAACCATGGGGTTTCTACGAAATTGTGGCAATGAAAATTTCTAATTAATGGGGTGTTGTCCGTAAACACTGTCGAAAAACACCTAGTGGCCTCCCTCAAGGTTCAGTTTTGAGCCCAACATTATCATACTAGAAGTTGTGGTAATTCCACTGCTTCTGATTAAATCCAGATGCATCTGATAATACCACAATTAAGTCAGCGACTTCCGTGTAGGTATATTCATCATAGCATTTTCCTCCTTCAGCTCTAAGATGAATAACTGTTAATGTCATAAGAAAGATAAAAATTGCAAGGCACTATGCCGCCTCGTTCTCACCGTGAATATTCAATTAAGTGAAATGGTGGTAATTAGCGAATGATAATATATGTATGAGCATGCTAAGCAATTCTTTTTCCATCAATTAAATGCGAATAATTTAACGTTCAGTGTTTTTCTAATTCATTTCATATCAGCAGCTAACGGAGGAAAGTGTTTGTGAAATGTTTATGCGATTTATCGTTTGAGGAGAGAGTTTGTTTGATTTTAAACTTGAAATTAACTCATGAGGATCTGCAGTCTGCACGCATTGAAGTTACGTGTCAGAATATCCTTTTCACCGCTGGAATTTGATGACATGAAGAGATCATTATGAAGTATTATTAAAAGGAGCATATCAGTATACAGGGTGACAAGAAAAACTTCGGACAAATTTTGCTGTGGTCTGGAACAAAAGCATTTCAGCGCAGCCAAATAATTTTTATTCTCTTGGTTTCTCTACACTTTCCGGTACTAATATGTGAATTTTCAGTATGATATAATTTCATTTCACAGAGTTTTAGAATGTCAAATAAACGTAGTGCGATTTTGGAGCTGTTTCGTCAAGGTAGGCGTCAATGCGAAATTTTTCGTTTGCTCAATGTGCCTCGACAAACCGTGTCCGATGCAATTCGTCGTTTCAAGGAGATTGGCCATGATGGCCGTCGTCCAGGAAGTGGTAGAAAATGCACTGTCAAGACACCTAGGAATCGCAACATCGTCAAGAAGTGAGTCAATCGAAATCCGAGGGTTTCCATAAGAAATAGCCTGTGAGACCGGTATCAACCGCGAATCAGTTCGTCAAATTGCCAAAAAGGAGCTCAACCTCAAGCCACACAAGCTCCAAAAAGTTCAACTCCTCACGGAGGAAAACAAGCGCGTACGATTCCAAAGGTGCCGCAAACTCCTTCGTCTCGCCGCCGGTCAGCAATGGGAGCGAATTCTCTTCACAGTCGAGAAGCTTTTCACCGCAGATCAATCCCACAACCACCAAAACGACAGAGTCTGGTCCGTAGAGGCTCCCGGTACATTGGCCATCGTCGAACACCGTCAAAATCCGAAATCCGTCATGGTCTGGGCGGAATTTGCGGCAGTGGTAAAACTCCCTTAGTTTTCGTGGATCGAGAGGTCAAAATCAATCAAGAAGTCTACCGCTGCGACATCCTCGAGGCCGTAGTACTTCCGTGGGCCAAGCAGCACTTCGGCGCTACGCATTGGACCTTTCAACAGGACTCCGCTCCGGCTCACAGAGCGAAAATGACCCAAGAATGGTGTAAGACATTTTCCTTGTTTCATATCATCTGCAGATTGGCCGCCCTACTCACCGGATCTCAACCCAATGGACTACAGCGTGTGGTCGATTTTGAAGCACAGGGCTTGTGCTGAAAAACACAAAAATTTGGAGTCGCTGAAGCAATCTCTGCGCCGGGAATGGAACCGATTAACGCCCGAGGAGCTGCGGCCCATTGCCGAAAATTTCAAGAAGCGTCTGAAGCTGTGTATCGCCGTCTAAGGATGCCACTTCGAAACGGCTTAAATATATTATTAACAAATGTTCAAGCTATTATTATTTGTTGTTGTTTTGTTCAATTTCTTCTGTTTAATAAAGTTAAATGAAAAAGAGTTTGTCCGAGTTTTTTTTGTCACACTGTATATGTACAGTTCGCCCGAAATCACCCTCTATGGTTTAACCAAATTTTGGCGATTCTTTCTTGTAATGCATTTCTTGCTTCAATGTAGATGAATTCGCTTAAAATTCTTTGTCTCAATCCGCAATAATAAAAATCTTCTCACTTTCGCTTTCTCACGCTTTTATTGACTTATCAGAACAATAAAAGTACAGGTTGTAACCTTGTTATAGCCATGATAGAATGATCATTGCTGGCCTTCAAATAAAATGCATAAAAGATCGTGAGATATGTGCATGGTAATTGAAAAGTACCTATTTTTACTTTTACCTTAGATTACAGAAAAACTATAGGAAAAATCCTAAGTTTTCAAATTTATATGAAAAAAGTCATAGTACTTTCAAAATGTGCAGGAATTTTTTACTTGCACGCCACTGATTAAAGCCAAAGTTTTTAATGTAAAAATGGGCAGCTTTTGAGCTCTCGTTCGTACATTTGTTGGTCCATATTACAGGTAGATTCCCATTAAAAAAACCAACGAAAAAAATTTCGTTTGCTGTCAAAGCAATTGGTCATGGTCCTGAAGGTGCTATTATACAGAAATATTGGAAATTTTCTTGTCAATAATTCGCTAGCATTTTTTATGGTTCTGATTGAGCAATCTGGACAAAATTTGGCAGGTAGCTTGAATACGTCAATCATGATTCGATCTAGATCGAATCTGTAGTTTTTAAATTATCAGAAAAACAAAAACCATATTCATGGAATCCCTGGTTGCATTTTACCCATTAACGAACACAACCTTGACATTCAAGATCCAAACTACCCAGAGAATTTCAAGTCTCAGGGTTCATCCGTTCGAGAGTTAACGCGTTCACAGCCGGACATAATTGAATTTGACCACGGATTCGTGATCAGTCCAACCTAATCGATTGAGACCATTCTTGGCTCAAAATTCAGACATCGTAACGAAATGATATAGCCCTCGTTCAACTGGAACTAGCACTCATAAAGAGCACTATTGTATAAGTGAGTTTTTAAGTGAAGAAATTGATATATTGTTCATACTGATTACCCCTAGGTCTCCTGAGGAGACCCCTCTGAAACCACAAGCTGCGAAGCTTGTAACTTGTACGAGTTCGGAGAAGCAGTTGTGGTCTGTGTAGGCTTTGTTACTGTGTCCTTACGCCACCTTAGACACAGCGCTGTTAATTTTTGACCCAACAGTGAAATGGTGGCCCTTCCGAGACAAGAAAATTTCTTTCCTAGCTCGGGATTGAACTCGGGATTGAATAATTCAAAATAAGTCTGATTTAGTGTATTCATCTGTGATGTAATCCTGTGTTGTAATTGAAATACGAGTCATTATAACCTTCATAGAAAATATCAGTCTTGAGCCACATCGCGAACTCCACTACTCATACCATAAGAAATGGGTTCTCACGCTGAAGAACAAAGAGGAATGCAGCATAACTGGTGTTGAAGTTAATACTATTTCTTCTTTATTTTGTGAACTCGAAAAATACCAACTATCCTCGTATTTCAACCGGTTCAAAAGTTCAGTGGATTAAAAACGTATTCCCAGCCATTTGGTGTTATGAACTCCATCTCGAAACCTATAATGGGAGATGAGGCAGCTCCAGCAAGTATCAGTGTGGTGAATGTCGCACATTAGTTCAAGCTAGGAATTCCGGTTTAAAAATATGCAAGCCAAATATCAAGGCAAGGTTGTGGTCATAATTACCTACCACTACCAGTATTATGTTTCTTCGAAACATAGACATGGAGAGATGTCGTTGAAATTGACGCACCTCAATTTTCGAGAAGCTGGGTTTCTCAAGAAATAAACAATCTATGTTATGGAAAAGTGATGAATATTTTCCTCCATTTCAAATGCAACATATTCGATAGAAAATCTTGTTTGTTACTTTTTGCTTCATGCAAGATAAGACAAAATAAGAAAAATGAGAAAAAATCTAAATTTATCAATTACAAGCAGTCCGTCCCAGCTTCGCCCGAGTAGAAATTTGTTTCACGCGGTGGTTTCATCTTCAACACTTCAACCTGCCATATCTTTTGATGTACTCGTTGTAATTGTATGATGTGAAGGGCAATCTCGTTCTAAATTAAATACTGGGGATAAATAACGTATTAGGTTGGATGAGGATCAATACCCAATTCATAAAAACACACTCTCATATAGTGCATAATTTTGAAAAATATCTGATAACCATAAACAGGTTATAGCAAGTCAATCTTGAGAGATAGATATTAATGCTATCGCGGACTTTTTTGTAGAACTATTTAAGAGGTACATTTCCGTCATACATTGTATCCACGTCTTACGGTTTTTGCAACGCACGTGAAAATAGCTGATTATGGGTGATTTTTTTGTAATTATTGAAGTTATAGTAGGTATCCTCATTTTTTTTCGGGTGAAAAGTATAACCTATGTCACTCAGGGATAATGTAGCTTTCTAGGGGTGAAAGAATTTCTGAAATCGGTCCAGTAGTTTTTGAGCATATTCATATCAAACACACAAAAATACAAATCTTTCCTCTTTATAATATTCGTATAGATTTATTTCTGATTAATAAAAGTTATCCCACAGCTGAATCAAAATTCAATAGTCACTATTACCACCTTTTCTTTCAATCAACTTCCCAATACGCCTAGTCATCCCACGAATCAAGTCATCAATGAAATTTTTCCATTCTTCCTGAAGGGCTAATATCAATTCCTGAAAAGTTGAAGGTGGGTTTTGGCGATTGGATATTGCTCTCCCTGAGTAATCCCATACGTATACTCAATGGGATTCATGTCCTTTGAGTTTGCTGGCGAGTTCATTCTCTGGATATTATTCTCTTGAAGAATTTTTTGAACCCTTCGTGTGCGGTGAGGTGTTATCATCCTGATGAATGAAATTATCCCCAAATTCGTATACTTATATGGCACCAGTTATTGTTCGTTCAAAGATGAAAAGAGGGATACGGCGACCGAACATTATAGCCCCCAGCATATTAATGATCTTCCTTGAGAGGGCACAACTTCTCGGGCGAAATTGAGTCGCCTTAGTCTGCCTGGACCTCTTCAAATCCTTTCTCATCGACTATCACCTTGTAAACCGAATCGTGACTCGTCCGAAAAAAGTACATTGCGTCATTGTGGTAAAATCCAGTCTTGGTGGTGTTCTGTCTATGGTCAACGGGTAGCTCTATGTCCAGGTGATAGCCAAGTTAATATAATATAATATAATATATAATAAAAATAACTTTATTTCCATAAGAATGATTACATCATCATAGAAAAAGTCAGAAAGCAAATAAACTAAATGAGAAATTCCTCAATACTATAATAACACTTCTTCAACAGGATTTTCTTCAACTTACCCTTGAAAATGAAAACATTTTTAGATGTCTTAATATCATCACTCAAACAATTGAAAATTTTTAACCCTAGAAAGAAGGGCGACTGACGTCCAATCCTATATTGGAAGTTTGGTATAACGAAATTCTGTTGATTTCGTGTGTTGTAGTGGTGATTATCACAATTTTTAACAAAAGAATCCTTCTTAATGAAAACAGCAGTTGCCAACTCCAAGACGACGATTGATGGCAGAGTAAGTATTTCGTACTGTTTGAAATATGGCTTACAAGATGTTTTCTGTGAAACACCCGCGATACATCTAACCAACCTCTTCTGAGTGAGAAAAACATCTGCAGCTGCTGAAGAGGTACCCCATAAAGTCACGCCATATCGAAGTTTTGAAGAGACCTGTGCGTTATACACTGAAAGAAGTTGTTCGATTGAAAGAACCCTCTTCAAGTTTCTCAGCATGTAGCAAACTGAATTCAATTTTTTGGAAACACTCTCACAGTGGGCTTTCCAATTGAGGTTTTCATCAATATTCATTCCTAAAAATTTAACGTAATTCAACTTTTGCAGTTGGATACCGCCAATATTGACACCAATATTGATTTTTTTACCATAATTATGGAAAACCAGATATCCCGTTATTTCTAGATTAGTCAACAATAAGTTACTGCAAAACCAATCGTACATATCTTCCAAACATTTCTGTACCCTTGTCTCCAGGTTTATATTATTTTTGGTCTGAACAATAGCTGATGCATCATCAGCGTATAAGAATAGATTGTGATTTAACTCAAAAAAATCATCAACGAATAAAATAAAAAGAACTGGCCCCAAAATGGAGCCTTGGGGTACACCTATTTCATTATTAATTAGTGGGGAATTACCATCTAACGGATTTATGCTTACGAATTGACTTCTATTTATCAAATAATCGCTCACCCATTTTAATGCCTTCCCTCGAATACCGATCCCTTCAAGCTTGATAAGAATTAAATCATGGCTTACGCAGTCGAAGGCTTTACTTAAAGGGCGTTCGGCAATGACATCTGACTGGTCGGATTGATCTGAACCGTTCGTTTATTACATCCAGATTGAGGGGAGTACACATCTGGACCGTTCGGCAAGAAAATCTGATCAATCGGATGTAGATCTTTTTGTTCGGTGTATTTCGACGGAGGAAACGGATTTTTTTCCACAGAACAGAAACAGAAATTACTTTTCGGCCTTTGTGAATGGATTTTTTATTCCGCTTCGAATATTCTTGAACAGTCTGTTGAATTTTCGTGTCTCATGTTATTTGTTGTGTAGTAATAAATAAAAAAATGTTGTTTGATAAAAAATAATGATTCAAAATATTGAATCATCTCAACCAAGGGGTAGAAATGTTGAGAACTATAACAAAAGAATTAAAATAGTACCCAGACTACCTGTACGGACGAATAGACCTTTAAGCTCTAATTTAATATCTGGCTCTGGTAAGGCGTTACATACGTCAAACAAAAAAATCGATCTAAATGCTCCGTAGCGTTCGTTTATTACAGAAAAATCTGACAAATCTGTACAATCTGTCATCACGTGACTAAAAAATCCGTCCGCTCTCGGATGCTATTGCCGAACGCGCTTATTGATCGCAAAAGATTCCAGTAGGGCAATCACCAGATTCAATGTATTCTACAATGCTTTTGAGAAAAGCATAAACGGCGTCATTTGTACTACGCTTTCTGCGAAAACCGAATTGATTGTCATTAAAGATACTGTGTTTATCCAGAAACTTCAATAGTCGTTCAAGAAAACAGTATTCAAAAATTTTCGAGAATACGGGTGTGAGGGCTATGGGACGATAATTACCCATATCTTCAGTATCACCTTTTTTATGTATTGGTATTATCTTATTTACCTTCAATTTACTGGGAAAGGATCCATTAGAAAAAGATAAATTTACAAGATATGTTAAAGGCTCAACAATCTGTTTTAGGCCTTTTTTCATCACAGAAGCCGATATATCATCATAACCAGTTGAATTTTTAGGTTTAAGTCTATTATTAATCAAGCTAAAAAGTTCTTCACTGATGAATGGAAACAAAAAAACCGTGTTCGGATTAATATTCACGCTGTCTTTATACTTTCTTTTGGGGATCTGACTTTGTATATGAATTGGGGTGTTGACAAAAAATTTATTGAACTCAGTTGCTATTTCATATGGATCTTCTATTAAAATCTCCTTATTCCTGATTTTATCACAATAGGATTTCCTACGAGTTTTATTTGTTAATTCATTGATAATATTCCAAGCAACTTTAATTTTGTTATTAGCACCATTTATTTTATTTTGATAGAAATTCCGTTTTGTATATTGTACTAGAAGATTATGTTGATTCTTGCATTCACGGTAGTAATCATTCAATTCGGGAAATATCCTTGATAAAACAGAAAGATTTTTTAGCTCATTGCTAGATGATTTCACTCTGCCATCAACCCACCCCAGCAAACACTGAAACGCAGGAACTGTACAAAATTTGTACAGCGTTGCTGCACTTCACTGCAGTGATGGTAATGCAGTAACTGTATCAAAACGGACCGTATATGTCCCGCTGAATTGTACAGTCACTGTACAGTACAAACTGCATTCATATACAGCCATTGTGCAGCGTTGCTGCAATTCATATGAAGCGAGGTTTTGTAGTAACTGTACAAAAACTGTTCAGCCTCGATGCATTTGAAATGCAGCAACGCTATACAATGGTTGCATACCAAACGCAGTTTGTACTGTACAGCAACTTTAAATTTGATTACGGAATTCAATATGTAAAAGTTTTGAAAAAAGCTGAAAATTTAATAATCTTGATCCTATTATTTTCGGTTTTGGTGTAAAACTGTAAAATCCAATGAAAAGTTAGCTTGAAAAGAAATTCTTTATTAAACAAAAAAAAATATATAACTGAAACAGGAATATTCATACAAAATATAAAATAAAATATGTATATATAAATCAAAATATAATAAAACAAAATAAATTTCTTCGGAGGTTTATACATTTTGAATTTGGCTGCTCCTCTCTCATATGTTTTATTTGTTATTTCAACTTCAGTCTGCGTGGCATTTTCGCAGCCCTTGTTTCTTCGTATGGCTACTAAAATAGGAGGAATATGAGGTAAGAAAAAAATGAATTTTACCTTGTGCCACTGTAATACCTAAAATAGCTTTTGTAAAATTGGAAAATTGCGAAAATGCCACTTTCTGCCGGCGGCCCGTCCAGTTTAGCTTATGACCCAATTCTTAAGATAGGATTTTAGAAAGGATGTTTCCACAAACATCTTCCTGAATTTTTCCTCCTATCATTCCAAGACTCAATCTAAAAAAAAATAATAATGCAACTGAAAGTAGTTACACTAAACGTTTATATTGACAGTTGCCTGATACTCTGATACCGGAATCTCTTTTAATTGATTTGTGTTCCCGACACAACCCCAATAAAAAATGGTAAATTTATACTAAAAAACCGTAAAAATCTATTCGAAAGAAGTTTGTTATAAAAACATTCACTTACAATTTTTGAGAAGAATTGAGTATCTTCAAGATTCCGCTCAAACTCTTCAAGTTGGTTCAGTGTTGCTAACGTTTCCAAATCGTACCTCGATTCAGTCGTTTTTCCTCCTACAGGTATACGTTTTGTGCCCTTTCACACAAATTCGATATACACTGCACACTTTCAAAACCGAACAATAAAACGTTCAATTGGAATGTTACGGAGCAATATTAATAATTTTATAAGGCGCTAAAACGAATATTCCACAATCTTTACGTAACCTCCAACCACTACACTTGCTAAACAATAAAATATGGCGTATGGTCTAACGTAAAGACGCCGTACCGAATAGTAAGAACTCCGACCTACCCCACGATGGGGGCATCTTGGGATAGGTCGGAGTTCGTACGATGCCGTGCCCAGTAACAAAGCATTTGGACCTTTTGCAGTTATTACATCACAGTTACTGCACATTTACTGAACTTCACTGGTTGCGCATGAGACACTTAATTTTTGTTGCGCAGAAACTGTACATCAACTGTACTTCAAATACTGCATTCTTTGAAATGCATTATTAGCAATACAGAAACTGTGCAGTTTTAATACAACAATTTATGTGCTGCATTCAGGTGGCACTTGTAACGCAGTATCTGTACAGTTGCTGTATTTTGTGTTTGCTGGGACATCTTACTTTGCTTTGTATAAAATTTCTTCATCGGAAAATTAACATCCAAATAATATTCGAATATACGATAGAAGGAATCAAAAGCATCATTTAAATCATTATGTTTATATACAATAATATACATCAATCCAGTCCTCCTCAGTTAACTGTCTGATAAAGTTTTCAAGATTACACTTATTGATATCTCGCTTATATGTATATGGTGCCTTTGAATCTCCTTTAAAACCTGTATAGAGAAGAGCCTTATGATCAGAAAAATAAACATCGACAGTAACAGTGTATGACCGAGCACAATTTGTAAAGACATGATCTAATGTATTGTTCAATCGTGTTTTTTCATTAACAGTGTTGAAAATATCATAACTTTTCAAAAGATCTGAGGTCAACGTATATTCCCTTTCATCTCTTATAGGATCTATGTTAAAGTCTCCACAGATAATTAATTTCAAATTTGGTTCATATAGAAATTCCAATACATCATTCAATTTATCTATGAATACTGCAAAGTCTGTATCCACACATGAACGATAACAACTTATTATGACAGTTTTTACCTCGCAATTTACAAAAGAAACGCCGCATATTTCGAAATGTCTTTCAATGCAGAATCCCCCAAGATCGAGTTTCCGAGCCCTGATGCCACTTCTACACCAAATTCCTACACCTCCTCCCCTGGAGCAGGACCTGCAGAAACTTGATCCATTATAAAAATCCGGAAAATTAACGTGATCAATGTTAGAGTCCGTGAGCCATATCTCGCTCAGGCATAGAAACTGTAAACTTTTGTTTTCCAGGAATTCGGACGTTATCAAATCAATCTTAGAATTAGTTAGGCACTGGCAATTCAAACATAATAATTGATAACTCACTATTTTACCAGACTGAGTATTCCGCTCAAGTGGCGTTTCAATAATTAAGTGGCTGGTTTTTTCATTGACAGGCGGTATAAAAAATCATTTATTCTCACACCCTCTGGCCAAATATCTGGATTTTTGAATTCTTCAGATTTAGAGATTGGAACACCAATTTTGAATGACGAATATTCTTCAGGTCTTCTGGAATTAAGTTTAGAACATTTAACATCAGAAAAGCCATTCACACTCAAATGTTTCATTAAGTCTTCCTCTCCTAAATTAGGGTGTAGTCTACATATATGGAAATAATGGAAAAGTGGTGCACTTTCAATAGAAATTTTGGAGCCTTTACCACTTCCTATAATACTTTTGTCACTGCGTTTTGATTTCCTTTTATTCTTAACAAGAGTGAATGGGTCCTCTTTTATTTTTTCATCTTTTTCTAATTGTAGATTGATATCTGATCCTTTTTGTTCAATTTCCAAGTTTAGTTCTTCCTTTTGTTTTTCTCCTTTGAGAATATCCTTGTAGAGAATTTTCTCTTTTCGTGATTTTTCTTTTGCAGTTTGAGGGAATTTCATCGGTGTGGCAACATTGCATTCCACATTTGAATGTTCATTTTTATTATTCAATAATTCAATTATGACATTTTTGTCAATTATTGTTTTCTCCAAATTCTCAATTATTCTCTTACAGCACTCCAATTCACCTTTCAGCACCTTAATTTCACAATTTAGTATTATCGGTGAAATATCGGATGTTGTTTTTAGGTTATCCTTTATATTTTGGGAATTCTCTCCATCATTTTGAACAGGTAAATTATTTGCACCAGTTTCAACGAAATCACGCACTTCTTGTGATACGGTTAGACCCTTGGGCACTTTTTTATTGATGATTATATCGATTAAATGCTCTTTATTTAATCGCGACAGCTTGCTTACGAGATCCGTAGACGACGCCATGACTCTCTGTACTGTTACTGTTAAGGGTCTTCTTGTCCTTAAATTTGAGTAAATCAACCGTCTCCTTACAGTACTGGCTGAGAATACCATTCTATATGTCCTCAAAAAATTACTTCGAAAAGCTGTTACAGATACCGTTCGATTTCTTTGAGTAAAATTTGCGATATAATGGTCCTTCCTTGCAGATGTTACTCTGAGTCGACCAGGCACCGTTCTCCGGGCAACGCTGCCGGTTTCCAGGAAAAGGGACCACTATGCGCCTTACTGAAGCTCGTGGAATATTCAAACGTAGCGCAATCTGGTGGCTCGACAAAGCTTCTCGATGTAAGGCTACTACCTCGATATGATTTCAGACTACATGCAACCCCTATACTCATTCGATAAACCATTCAAAATACAGCTCGACTGGAACAGATGGGATTTGAGTATAGAATCACAATCATCTGCAGAAATAGTCTGGTACACAGACGGTTCGAAGGCAGATAAAGGAACAGGAGCTGGAATACATGGAGTGAGGCCAAGAAGGGATTACATAATACCTCTCGGCAATATATTTCAAGCTGAAACACATGCCATTAGGACATGAATACAGAAGAACCTGGAAAGTGGCTACCAAAGAAAACACATCCACATTCTCTCTGACAGCCAGAGGGCCATCAAAGCTCGACACAGATAAAGTCTAGACTCGTCTGGGAATGCCTCCAGGAACTTCTGGAGCTGGCAAAACACAACAAGGTCACTTTGATGTGGGTGCCAGGTCAGAAGGGAATAGCGGGCAATGAAAAAGCAGACCAGTTAGCAAGACAAGCATCTGAAACGCCATTCACAGGGCCAGAACCTGTCCTTGGAATCAGCAAAAACCGATGCAGGACCTTGATTGAGGTGTGGATAAAACAAAGACACCGACAACACTCAGGGCCCCCGCAAGGGCTACTGGCGCCTCTGTGCAAAAAAGAATTTTGGCACCCCTTAAGGCATTTTGGATTTTTTTATTTATCAGGTTATTAGGTAGCTAGGTGCTTGAAATAAACCGAAAAACTGAACTTTAGAAGTCAAAAACTAGATATTTCTTTGTAGACTAAAATATAAAACAAACAAAACACAACAGAACAAACAAACAGAATAAAATCATAACGAAATAAATAACCCAAAATAATTCTTGTTCAGAACCACTTTGAAGTATTTCCTTGACTAGTAGGGTACAGACACTCTGTTGATAAATACTATAAAATAACCCAAAACTAAAAATGACATCTTTTCAAGGAACAAAGAACAGAAATATTGGCTAATGTATACAATATACATATATACAGGGTGTCCCGGAAAATGTGGGAAATCTCTCGGATTCAGATAAAACATAAAAGGAAGATGACAAGTTTCCATAATTTTTTTCCTAGCGGCCCTCCCTAAATGACGTCACTGGAAATCCATTTTAATGGAATAAATCTCAAACTATTAAATATAATTTTAAAAAAAATTGATATGATGAACAGTAGTAAGGACCTCTCAAAATACTGCCCTTAAATTTAAATTAGCTCTTTTAGTTTACCAGGGGTGGACTAAGTTGTACATTTTAATGCTTACATTTTCAACACCCTGTATGATAAGGAGTGGAAAAAAACAAATTTGGATAGCTTGAACATTAGCCTAAAAAAGGTACTCTTGTTTATCGTCGATGAAATGAACCGTTTTCGAAAAACAAAATTACAAAGATCCTCAACCATGCAGTTTTGGCATAGAAAGGCACGTTAACAAAAATTATTTTTCAGAAATGTAGTCTCACTAAAGCTTGCAACGATTGAATATAGATACGCTAGTTATAAATAATCTATTAAAAACTTCATAAGAGCAAATTTCTGAAATAGTAATTTACGTAACAAGTCCGGAAAATAGGGTTTTTTTGGACGAATAGACAAGATTCTAGGACGAGCCAGAGGCGAGTCCTGGAAGTCTGTGAGTCCAAAAAAACTATTTCCGGGCGTGTTGCGTACAATATTTTTTCGGCAAGCGTGAAGAATTACAAATCAATGAGATGACACATCTCTTTATTGATTTTGATTCATATTTGAATTAAACAGAACACAGTGGGTACTTCCCGGACGGTTGCCGAAAAAATATTTTTTTACCGTGTCTTTCTGTGCCAAAACTGCATAGTTAAGAATCATTCTAATTTTGTTTTTCGAAAACGGTTCATTTTATCGACAATAAACAAGAGTACCTTTTTTTTAGCTTAATCTTCAAGCTATCCAAATTTGTTTTTTTCTACTTCTCATCATACAGGGTGTTGAAAATGTAAGCATTAAAATGTACAACCTATAGTCCGCCCATAGTATCCTGAAAGAGCTAATTTAAATTTGAGGGCAGTATTTTAAGAGGTCCTTATTACTACTGTTCATCATATCAATTTTTTTTTCATTATATTAAGTAGTTTGAGATTGATTCCAGTGGAATGGAGTTCCAGTGACGTCATTCAGGAGGCCGTATCTCCGTAGAAAGGGCCGCTAGGAAAAAAAATTATGGGAACTTGTCATCTATTTTTTTTGTTTTATCTGAATCCGAGAGATTTCCCACATTTTCCGGGACACCCTGTATATTCATAGGTATAAAAGTATAACTTTCTACTTATACTTAAGTATTTCAAAAAATATGCAGGTACTTCCTTAAAAAATGTTTACTTCCTCATAAAATCAAAAATGAAAGCTAGGTACAGTAGAAAAATAAAAAATTGCTATTATAGTAGCGATATTTTCATAGACTTGGCTGTTGCAAATTCATCAAATACATCGCTAAAATTGATACTATCAAGAATTACTTGTTCAATTGCTAATATTGCTAGTCCAGACAATCTTTCTTGGAGCATTGTCGATCTTAAATAATTTTTAATGATTTTAAACTTTGAGAAAGATCGCTCGCCAGAAGCTACAGATACACAACGTCAGAAGAATTCTTAGTGAAATGCTCAGGTTTGGAAGGGTCGGGATTAAATTGTTTTCAAATATATGTTGTAAAATACTTAATGGGTCAGTATCATCAGGTAATGAGAACAACTTTCAAGCGTTAATTTCATTAAACAAATCATTGAGGTCTATATCCTTATTATAAATATTTTTGCGATTTTTGACCCAGGATTTTTGCGCCCCTAAAAGGATGGCGCCCGTGTGCATTGCACACTTTGCACACATGGTAGCGGGGGCCCTGACAACACTAGGAACAGAGCGACGGGCAAACACACAGCAAAGTCATGGTAGAACACACAAGCCAAACCTTGACGGCTGACTTTTTGAATCTAAACAGAACAAAGGCACGTATAATAGTAGGTCTGCTGACGGGACACTGCGGCCTTAGGAAACATCTGAACACCATAGGAATACTTGGAGAATCCGTGGATTGCAGACTTTGTGGTGAAGAGGAAGAATCAGCCTCTCACATCATCTTCGAATGCGACGCCCTAGGAAGAAGGCGTCACATAATCTTCGGGGAAATCAATCCGGAAACGGGAATGAATCCAAAAAACCTCATAAACAGGCTACTGAACCTGATAAATGACACGAACCTACTCTCGTGAGGAACCACTGACGAAAGGGGGATACAATAGACCCAAGTTGGTCGCAGTGTCACAGGAAGGCCAAGTGCTAATCCGGTCTCTTGCTCGTCAGCCATCAATCAATCAAGGCTACTATTCTTGTCCGGTCAAACTGAGAAATTTGATGTCCCGGCATATTACAACTCTCGTTCTCGTCGCTGAAAACTGATTAACTGAATACACCTGTATTATCCCGAACAAGAAACAATTTTTGCTGGTTTATTGTTTCCAATTGAGTGATAAGAAAGTGAAGAAGATTCCACACAAAAAATATTGTCATGTTACATTCAACAGATTGAGAGTAGATAGGGGGGCCAAGACTGGCGAAGATGTTTGTATATTGAAATCCTTCAAGCCGTACGGAGTGTTGAGCATGCACAAGAAATAGACATATGTACATACAAACATACACTCAAAAAAAATTACCCCCCTTCTGGCGAAGTCGGATAAAACTATGATGGGTAGAAAAATGGTTAGCTTGCAGGGCACCGTCCGAATAGAAAATAGAAAAATAATTTACTGTGCTGTAGCAATAAAAATACCACACAGCAGCCAGCTCCAAAACAAGCAGCTAACCCACTAAGCGAATAGCCCCAGGCTTAATGTCATTGGTTTCTACTCTAATGGACATTGTCTCGATAGATTTCTACGAACCAATGGGCGAAAAAATTACACTTAATATCGGTATTATCCGGACTGTCACTAGAAATTGAGAAAAAGCGGTGTTGAAATCTTCGATACTTCGCGTTCTGATAGGAACATCACGTTTTTTTTCGGTGGCCTCAATGTTTCGTCTCAAAGACGAATATTAAGCAGTGTCTTAGATCCGACATAACATTCGGAGAGTCCCACAATTGTGGACAAGCTGACAAGGTTGGCGAGTTCATATCGAAGAATAATGTCTATTTCCTTATCAACAAGATTAAAAAGATCAATAAGTACTGTTTTTCGTAAAATACAGGATGTCGTCAAACTTGAACATGGAAATGTGTTTTGGAGCACTCGTATTATAGATATTCAGTCCAAAAATTGACGACCCACTTCAGAAACAGGATATTTCAGTACCCGATGCGTCAAAAGCTGCGGTCAAACGCAATAAGTATAATAAATAGTATATTGTAGATATATGTATAGGCAGTATAGGTAACTTGTCTTCCATAGGCTTGTAGCTATTCATTCTCGATTACCTTACATTGATTCGAACAAGAAAGTCTATAATGGCGTATCATTAAATTTGCCTCGAAGCATTTCCGATCTGAATTCTTAATACATCTCTTTCGCAATGTTGTCTTAAAACATCATCATGATGCTAATATTGGTGTGCAGTTTGAGAACAGAAAAATAATTCAATAATAAGGCATTCGTTCCAACGCGTAATTCACCCTTCAGAAAAAAGATGATAAAAAACTTAAATCTTACTTGCAGATCCTCTGGCTGCTGCCGTTGCAAATTGGGTTGATATCCACACTGGTTTCCGCTGAAGGAAGCTTCAGACCATGCAACGAGCTCTCGAAAGAATTCAAATTTCCCTGCAAATGTGCACTCGGCTCCATAGAAACTGTGTTGGGTGGCAATCCTTCCATAGAAGTGGATTGCGATAGGGTTGTCTTCTCCAGCGACCTTCCAAGTTTGCCATATGGAGCTCCTATTGTTTCCTTCAGCCAGAAGCATGCTGGACATCAAACACTACCATCACAGGTGAGATTGATGATGATACTTCATTATGTTATTATGTACTGGTATTCCTGGTTCCCACTTCAAAGGAAAAATAATTTGAAAAGGAATCAATCAAACATTCTCGTAAATTCTTCATGAAATCTTACCTTATTCACCATTTTTTCTCGAACGAACCCTCCATGGTGCACCTCCTCCACACACTGGACACTCGTCTTGTTCGCGGCACTCGCGCCCGATTCGGTTTGTTCTTACCACTTACCTGAAAAGAGAAAAAAGAAGAGATTAATCTAACATTCTCGTAAATTCTTCATGAAATCTTACCTTATTTACCATTTTTTCTCGCACGAACCCTCCATGGTGCACCTTCTCCTGCCATCCTCACACACTGGACACTCGTCTTGTTCTCAGCACTCGCGCCCGAGTCGGTTTGTTTTTACCACTAACCTGAAAAGAGAAAAAAGAAGAGATTAATCAAACATTCTCGTAAATTCTTCATGAAATCTTACCTTATTTACCATTTTTTCTCGCACGAACCCTCCATGGTGCACCTTCTCCTGCCATCCTCACACACTGGACACTCGTCTTGTTCGCGGCACTCGCGCCCGATTCGGTTTGTTCTTACCACTTACCTGAAAAGAGAAAAAAGAAGAGATTAATCTAACATTCTCGTAAATTCTTCATGAAATCTTACCTTATTTACCATTTTTTCTCGCACGAACCCTCCATGGTGCACCTTCTCCTGCCATCCTCACACACTGGACACTCGTCTTGTTCGCGGCACTCGCGCCCGATTCGGTTTGTTCTTACCACTTACCTGAAAAGAGAAAAAAGAAGAGATTAATCTAACATTCTCGTAAATTCTTCATGAAATCTTACCTTATTTACCATTTTTTCTCGCACGAACCCTCCATGGTGCACCTTCTCCTGCCATCCTCACACACTGGACACTCGTCTTGTTCTCGGCACTCGCGCCCGAGTCGGTTTGTTTTTACCACTAACCTGAAAAGAGAAAAAAGAAGAGATTAATCAAACATTCTCGTAAATTCTTCATGAAATCTTACCTTATTTACCATTTTTTCTCGCACGAACCCTCCATGGTGCACCTTCTCCTGCCATCCTCACACACTGGACACTCGTCTTGTTCTCGGCACTCGCGCCCGAGTCGGTTTGTTTTTACCACTAACCTGAAAAGAGAAAAAAGAAGAGATTAATCAGACATTCTCGTAAATTCTTCATGAAATCTTACCTTATTTACCATTTTTTCTCGCACGAACCCTCCATGGTGCACCTTCTCCTGCCATCCTCACACACTGGACACTCGTCTTGTTCGCGGCACTCGCGCCCGATTCGGTTTGTTCTTATCACTTACCTGAAAAGAGAAAAAAGAAGAGATTAATCAAACATTCTCGTAAATTCTTCATGAAATCTTACCTTATTTACCATTTTTTCTCGCACGAACCCTCCATGGTGCACCTTCTCCTGCCATCCTCACACACTGGACACTCGTCTTGTTCGCGGCACTCGCGCCCGATTCGGTTTGTTCTTACCACTTACCTGAAAAGAGAAAAAAGAAGAGATTAATCTAACATTCTCGTAAATTCTTCATGAAATCTTACCTTATTTACCATTTTTTCTCGCACGAACCCTCCATGGTGCACCTTCTCCTGCCATTCTCACACACTGGACACTCGTCTTGTTCTCGGCACTCGCGCCCGAGTCGGTTTGTTTTTACCACTAACCTGAAAAGAGAAAAAAGAAGAGATTAATCAAACATTCTCGTAAATTCTTCATGAAATCTTACCTTATTTACCATTTTTTCTCGCACGAACCCTCCATGGTGCACCTTCTCCTGCCATCCTCACACACTGGACACTCGTCTTGTTCGCGGCACTCGCGCCCGATTCGGTTTGTTCTTACCACTTACCTGAAAAGAGAAAAAAGAAGAGATTAATCTAACATTCTCGTAAATTCTTCATGAAATCTTACCTTATTTACCATTTTTTCTCGCACGAACCCTCCATGGTGCACCTTCTCCTGCCATCCTCACACGCTGGACACTCGTCTTGTTCTCGGCACTCGCGCCCGAGTCGGTTTGTTTTTACCACTAACCTGAAAAGAGAAAAAAGAAGAGATTAATCAAACATTCTCGTAAATTCATCATGAAATCTTACCTTATTTACCATTTTTTCTCGCACGAACCCTCCATGGTGCACCTTCTCCTGCCACCCTCACACACTGGACACTCGTCTTGTTCGCGGCACTCGCGCCCGATTCGGTTTGTTCTTACCACTTACCTGAAAAGAGAAAAAAGAAGAGATTAATCAAACATTCTCGTAAATTCTTCATGAAATCTTACCTTATTTACCATTTTTTCTCGCACGAACCCTCCATGGTGCACCTTCTCCTGCCATCCTCACACACTGGACACTCGTCTTGTTCACGGCACTCGCGCCCGATTCGGTTTGTTCTTACCACTTACCTGAAAAGAGAAAAAAGAAGAGATTAATCTAACATTCTCGTAAATTCTTCATGAAATCTTACCTTATTTACCATTTTTTCTCGCACGAACCCTCCATGGTGCACCTTCTCCTGCCATCCTCACACACTGGACACTCGTCTTGTTCTCAGCACTCGCGCCCGAGTCGGTTTGTTTTTACCACTAACCTGAAAAGAGAAAAAAGAAGAGATTAATCAAACATTCTCGTAAATTCTTCATGAAATCTTACCTTATTTACCATTTTTTCTCGCACGAACCCTCCATGGTGCACCTTCTCCTGCCATCCTCACACACTGGACACTCGTCTTGTTCGCGGCACTCGCGCCCGATTCGGTTTGTTCTTACCACTTACCTGAAAAGAGAAAAAAGAAGAGATTAATCTAACATTCTCGTAAATTCTTCATGAAATCTTACCTTATTTACCATTTTTTCTCGCACGAACCCTCCATGGTGCACCTTCTCCTGCCATCCTCACACACTGGACACTCGTCTTGTTCTCAGCACTCGCGCCCGAGTCGGTTTGTTTTTACCACTAACCTGAAAAGAGAAAAAAGAAGAGATTAATCTAACATTCTCGTAAATTCTTCATGAAATCTTACCTTATTTACCATTTTTTCTCGCACGAACCCTCCATGGTGCACCTTCTCCTGCCATCCTCACACACTGGACACTCGTCTTGTTCTCAGCACTCGCGCCCGAGTCGGTTTGTTTTTACCACTAACCTGAAAAGAGAAAAAAGAAGAGATTAATCTAACATTCTCGTAAATTCTTCATGAAATCTTACCTTATTTACCATTTTTTCTCGCACGAACCCTCCATGGTGCACCTTCTCCTGCCATCCTCACACACTGGACACTCGTCTTGTTCACGGCACTCGCGCCCGATTCGGTTTGTTCTTACCACTTACCTGAAAAGAGAAAAAAGAAGAGATTAATCTAACATTCTCGTAAATTCTTCATGAAATCTTACCTTATTTACCATTTTTTCTCGCACGAACCCTCCATGGTGCACCTTCTCCTGCCATCCTCACACACTGGACACTCGTCTTGTTCATGGCACTCGCGCCCGATTCGGTTTGTTCTTACCACTTACCTGAAAAGAGAAAAAACAAGAGATTAATCTAACATTCTCGTAAATTCTTCATGAAATCTTACCTTATTTACCATTTTTTCTCGCACGAACCCTCCATGGTGCACCTTCTCCTGCCATCCTCACACACTGGACACTCGTCTTGTTCACGGCACTCGCGCCCGATTCGGTTTGTTCTTACCACTTACCTGAAAAGAGAAAAAAGAAGAGATTAATCTAACATTCTCGTAAATTCTTCATGAAATCTTACCTTATTTACCATTTTTTCTCGCACGAACCCTCCATGGTGCACCTTCTCCTGCCATCCTCACACACTGGACACTCGTCTTGTTCTCAGCACTCGCGCCCGAGTCGGTTTGTTTTTACCACTAACCTGAAAAGAGAAAAAAGAAGAGATTAATCTAACATTCTCGTAAATTCTTCATGAAATCTTACCTTATTTACCATTTTTTCTCGCACGAACCCTCCATGGTGCACCTTCTCCTGCCATCCTCACACACTGGACACTCGTCTTGTTCGCGGCACTCGCGCCCGATTCGGTTTGTTCTTACCACTTACCTGAAAAGAGAAAAAAGAAGAGATTAATCTAACATTCTCGTAAATTCTTCATGAAATCTTACCTTATTTACCATTTTTTCTCGCACGAACCCTCCATGGTGCACCTTCTCCTGCCATCCTCACACACTGGACACTCGTCTTGTTCGCGGCACTCGCGCCCGATTCGGTTTGTTCTTACCACTTACCTGAAAAGAGAAAAAAGAAGAGATTAATCTAACATTCTCGTAAATTCTTCATGAAATCTTACCTTATTTACCATTTTTTCTCGCACGAACCCTCCATGGTGCACCTTCTCCTGCCATCCTCACACACTGGACACTCGTCTTGTTCTCGGCACTCGCGCCCGAGTCGGTTTGTTTTTAACACTAACCTGAAAAGAGAAAAAAGAAGAGATTAATCAAACATTCTCGTAAATTCTTCATGAAATCTTACCTTATTTACCATTTTTTCTCGCACGAACCCTCCATGGTGCACCTTCTCCTGCCATCCTCACACACTGGACACTCGTCTTGTTCTCGGCACTCGCGCCCGAGTCGGTTTGTTTTTACCACTAACCTGAAAAGAGAAAAAAGAAGAGATTAATCAGACATTCTCGTAAATTCTTCATGAAATCTTACCTTATTTACCATTTTTTTCTCGCACGAACCCTCCATGGTGCACCTTCTCCTGCCATCCTCACACACTGGACACTCGTCTTGTTCGCGGCACTCGCGCCCGATTCGGTTTGTTCTTACCACTTACCTGAAAAGAGAAAAAAGAAGAGATTAATCAAACATTCTCGTAAATTCTTCATGAAATCTTACCTTATTTACCATTTTTTCTCGCACGAACCCTCCATGGTGCACCTTCTCCTGCCATCCTCACACACTGGACACTCGTCTTGTTAGCGGCACTCGCGCCCGATTCGGTTTGTTCTTACCACTTACCTGAAAAGAGAAAAAAGAAGAGATTAATCAAACATTCTCGTAAATTCTTCATGAAATCTTACCTTATTTACCATTTTTTCTCGCACGAACCCTCCATGGTGCACCTTCTCCTGCCATCCTCACACACTGGACACTCGTCTTGTTCACGGCACTCGCGCCCGATTCGGTTTGTTCTTACCACTTACCTGAAAAGAGAAAAAAGAAGAGATTAATCTAACATTCTCGTAAATTCTTCATGAAATCTTACCTTATTTACCATTTTTTCTCGCACGAACCCTCCATGGTGCACCTTCTCCTGCCATCCTCACACACTGGACACTCGTCTTGTTCTCGGCACTCGCGCCCGAGTCGGTTTGTTTTTACCACTAACCTGAAAAGAGAAAAAAGAAGAGATTAATCAAACATTCTCGTAAATTCTTCATGAAATCTTACCTTATTTACCATTTTTTCTCGCACGAACCCTCCATGGTGCACCTTCTCCTGCCATCCTCACACACTGGACACTCGTCTTGTTCGCGGCACTCGCGCCCGATTCGGTTTGTTCTTACCACTTACCTGAAAAGAGAAAAAAGAAGAGATTAATCTAACATTCTCGTAAATTCTTCATGAAATCTTACCTTATTTACCATTTTTTCTCGCACGAACCCTCCATGGTGCACCTTCTCCTGCCATCCTCACACGCTGGACACTCGTCTTGTTCTCGGCACTCGCGCCCGAGTCGGTTTGTTTTTACCACTAACCTGAAAAGAGAAAAAAGAAGAGATTAATCAAACATTCTCGTAAATTCATCATGAAATCTTACCTTATTTACCATTTTTTCTCGCACGAACCCTCCATGGTGCACCTTCTCCTGCCACCCTCACACACTGGACACTCGTCTTGTTCGCGGCACTCGCGCCCGATTCGGTTTGTTCTTACCACTTACCTGAAAAGAGAAAAAAGAAGAGATTAATCAAACATTCTCGTAAATTCTTCATGAAATCTTACCTTATTTACCATTTTTTCTCGCACGAACCCTCCATGGTGCACCTTCTCCTGCCATCCTCACACACTGGACACTCGTCTTGTTCACGGCACTCGCGCCCGATTCGGTTTGTTCTTACCACTTACCTGAAAAGAGAAAAAAGAAGAGATTAATCAAACATTCTCGTAAATTCTTCATGAAATCTTACCTTATGGATCATTTTTTCTCGCACGAACCCTCCATGGTGCACCTTCTCCTGCCATCCTCACACACTGGACACTCGTCTTGTTCGCGGCACTCGCGCCCGAGTCGGTTTGTTTTTACCACTTACCTGAAAAGAGAAAAAAGAAGAGATTGATCAAACATTCTCGTAAATTCTTCATGAAATCTTACCTTATGGGCCATTTTTTCTCGCACGAACCCTCCATGGAGCACCTTCACCTGCCATCCTCACACACTGGACACTCGTCTTGTTCGCGGCACTCGCGCCCAAGTCGGTTTGTTTTTACCACTTACCTGAAAAGAGAAAAAAGAAGAGATTAATCAAACATTCTCGTAAATTCTTCATGAAATCTTACCTTATGGACCATTTTTTCTCGCACGAACCCTCCATGGAGCACCTTCTCCTGCCATCCTCACACACTGGACACCAGTCTTGTTCGCGGCACTCGCGCCCGAGTCGGTTTGTTTTTACCACTTACCTGAAAAGAGAAAAAAGAAGAGATTAATCAAACATTCTCGTATATTCTTCATGAAATCTTACCTTATTTACCATTTTTTCTCGCACGAACCCTCCATGGAGCACCTTCACCTGCCATCCTCACACACTGAACACTCGTCTTGTTCGCGGCACTCGCGCCCGAGTCGGTTTGTTTTTACCACTTACCTGAAAAGAGAAAAAAGAAGAGATTAATCAAACATTCTCGTAAATTCTTCATGAAATCTTACCTTATTTACCATTTTTTCTCGCATGAACCCTCCATGGTGCACCTTCTCCTGCCATCCTCACACACTGGACACTCGTCTTATTCGCGGCACTCGCGCACGAATCGGTTTGTTATTACCACTAACCTGAAAAGAGAAAAAAGAAGAGATTGATCAAACATTCTCGTAAATTCTTCATGAAATCTTACCTTATTTACCATTTTTTCTCGCACGAACCCTCCATGGTGCACCTTCTCCTGCCATCCGCACACACTGGACACTCGTCTTGTTCGCGGCACTCGCGCCCGAGTCGGTTTGTTTTTACCACTTACCTGAAAAGAGATAAAAGAAGAGATTAATCAAACATTCTCGTAAATTCTTCATGAAATCTGAAAATAGAAAAGAAAAAGGGATTAATCAAACATGTTCTCATATTCTTCATGAAATTTTATAAAATCTTGATTTTTCTGCTAGAAAAGACCTCTGTTTCTTTTCAATGCGACACCCTGTTTCCACAAGTGCACACTGTATGGGATATGCGGATTATATTGCCTGAAGTGATATCCCAAGTAATAAAAATTTTAGTTCATGAAAGAATCAAATCCAATTTCGTAAACGATAATGAAAATAGCGAACTGCCGGATTGGATCAACAAAATATTCATAAAAAATGATCTTCATCACCCTGTGTTAGGGTACTTGGAATATTGTTGAGAGATAGATTTACTCCATTATCAGATGCTGTTGGGATAGATACTTTCTTTCAACCCCCTTAGAATCTACGACACTGTCATAATAATTATTTCAGCCTGTTTTTTTTTTGTTCTTCATACTTTTCATATAAATATCATCCTCTTGTCTCAATATGCCATAAAGTTGTGAGAAAGTATCTATCCCTACAGCACGCCTCTGGTAATAGAGGAAAAGTATGTTTTAACACTATCCTAGCACGCTTGATCTCTTTGCCCCATTTGACGAAAAAAAAATTGGAATGTGATGAAGCAATAAGCTAAACTCATTTTAGAATATATATGTTATGAAACACTCTGTAGATGGTAAGAAGGAATATTTTTTGAAGTGTTTCAGAGTAAATCTTTTTTTGCTGAAGTTTGTTCAGTTACTATATGATAATTTCTCAATGTGACACACTGTATATCCACAGTTATGTAGTTATGTTCCATAACTCCATTTAGAAAACATGTAAGAGTCATCCAGTATTATGGCTGTTTTCACTATATACCTCAATGTTTTCTTCATATCTTTAATCCTGAATAGAGATATGGCCTATGTTGCAAGATTCTAGATATGTTCGTCCAGTTTATGATGAAACATCCTGTATACCTACACAAAAATTAACCATTTATTTCTGTGAAAACAACTCATACGTGAATAACTTTTTCTAATGTTTGCAATGCCTGATACCAACTTATTCACGAAGCAAAAGGGATGAAAATACAGATTGTCATTTAAAAAACAAAGATTGTATGTTGCCAGAAACAACTGAACACCCTGTATGATCAACAATATTTTTATTTTGTGGTGCTGGATGAATAAGCTGATATTATAGAAAAATAGATTCCTATTTGTTTCCTGAAAAGAGATAATATGGAACACTGTATATGTTTGTAGAGTCTATGGTGATACACCCTGTACACTGAAAAAAGTGAAACTTTCTGTGATTCCTACTTCATACAGTGGGAAATGATGTTTTTTCACAGTCAAATTCTAGGAGTTTCAAATTGTCTGCCAACATTTTTAGGACGTACAGTACATACAAATAATTGGAATTTCCCCTTTGAACTAGAAAATCTTTTGGATTGGCTTTGATATGACTCAAAAACAAAACCATACACCGCTGAACAATTCGAAGATTCTTTCTCAGGAATTAAAGATATCTCAAAGACTTTCTCAAAAGGATTCAAAGGGTTATGACAAGAACTTAGCTTCAAAACTTGAAAAACTATAACATCCAATGAACTTTACTTGAAAACTTTGAATGCACCCTTCGTCCCTGAAATATCTTAGTATAGAAACAAATTTCACAAATGGATTATTATTCGAAATTCAAATTTGAACAGTAAAATAATATGGTACCTACGTCAGTTTTCGATTTCGTATTCAATGAATATGGGGTAAAAGGAAAGTACAAAGGACTGATATTCCTCAAAACCATCACCAAATAATATCAGAAATCAGAAATCCAAAATGATTGTTCAATTGTTTAAACTGACGCCAACCGAATTGAAATCATCTTGAATCAATCATGCAAAATAACCCTGTATCAATTATAAATCATCAATAAATTGCATAAAATGCACTTACAAATTTCAAGAATTGATGTCGTTTCATCCACAACATTTATTCTGGAGCCAATACACTGTTTGTTGTGTCTGGAGCTTGCACCACTTCTAGAACTACCTATCCTGCTGAAAATTCGTCTATTTTCACGTTGACCACTGCGAATCGCCGATTATACTTGTGTTTATTCATCTTCATATAGTTACAAACATTACCATGAATTATTATTAATCGGACAGACACTATTTATGTAAATTCTGGACGAAATAAAATTGAATCTTTAAATAATTCGTTTCCCTAATCTCCAGAAACCTATATGGAAATTGGCGGAATTCGCTTGTTTATCGGAAGAGATTTGCTATTGGTCAAGCTTACGTTCGTACAAGGGAAGGGGTCGGAGGTGGTATCAACTTTTCGTGGCGCCAATAGGTGGAATATTCGAATGAAAATAAAGAATTAGAACGGTTTCGAGTTCCAATCATTCTGCAGGGATTCAAGGAGATAATGATTATTCCACAAATGAATATAATTTGATTTATTGATAGATATTTGGGTGAGAATAGCACTTCAATTAAAGGATGAGACTTCAATTGGAAGTTGGAAGTCCTATGTACGAAGACTCGAAGACTGAGGTCGGTGATTGATGATTTCGTGACTAATTCATAGATGGACAGGTGAATCTGCATATCGCCATCTATGGTCGCTTCATTTCAAGTTACAGGATGTTTTCGCAAAAGTGCTTTTTCGAAAAGTTACTGTAACTTTTTTTCTTGCCGGAAATTCTTCGTTTTCGTGAAAACATTTCCGTATTTTAGAAGGTACAATTCAATGTTATGTTTCTTTCAAGGATAACTATCAATATGTAAAGTTTCAGAGAAAACTAATGGAAACATTGAATTCTACGTAAAAAGTGCTCCTGAAATGTTTTCACAGAACTGATGATTTTTGTCAGGATAAAAGTTATAGCCGCTCTTCGAGAATTCTCATTTGTGGAAAACATCCTATAACTCTGAGTTTATCATGGAAATTTCGCTTCAGGCACCAGCAACAGTTTTCGTGATTTCATTTCATTTAACATAGTGTGCAATTTAGCCTGCTCTATACAGTGTGATCCAATTTCACTGTTAGCACAGGGTAACTCGTTAATTATAAAAGATACCAAAAAGAAAGTGACATCCTCTTTCTTTTTTGAACATATTCTCTGGCCGATAGACAGTCGTTTGTTTTCGAGTTATACAGGGTGACCACTCAGTTGTAGTAGTATCCGAATGATCCCATAATAAAGGGTTATATAACTTGGGGATATAGTTATTTTATTACGGTGTTTTAAAATTGTTTTGAAGACCACAGTAGCGTATACATATATATGAGATAGGATTTACAAAGTTGCCATTGTTCCTGGTTGTTGTATTAGAAATATGGTTTTTTTTTTGGTAATTCGTCAAAATTCTAGATAGATCTTCACAGAATTCTGCATTCAGCTTGAATGCGTCATTATTCATTCAGATGAAAAATTCTATCACGATCTAACTCATAGTTTTGGAAGAAAAACGAAATTTCCAATGCATATTTTTACGGAACCCTTCATAGAAATTCGCAAATTTAACTACTCCAACGGAGGCATTCTAGATCCAATTACACCTTGAAAATTTCAAGTCTCTAGGTTCCTCCATTCGAGAGTTATCTTGTTTTCCGACAGGCGGTCGGCAGGACAGAATTGAAAGTGACCAAGGTTCATTATGAGTGAGACAAACTTTATCGTTCAAACTTTTCCCTGTCTCAAAATTCTTTTCTTATATGAATGAAAAAAATGCTTCTTCGCAATAATTCCGAATGATTTTGATTTTTTGAAAGAGGAACCTGCTGCGAATTTTGCCTGTCATGACATATCGCGAGAAATTGAGATAACTTGTGCATTTCGCTATACAGGGTGTTCCTAAATAAGTGTATCAACGGTCAACTGTAGATTTCTCTTGAAGAAATTCCCTTTTTTTCTTCTTCAATTTTTTTCAGTTTTTTGCTAATATCTCAGGAACCGTTTGAATTACAGAATTGAGATTTTGTACACACATTGTCACTAATAATAGCTACTTTCTTGCGTTTTACTTGGTTTTATTAAATGTACAGTGGCGGAGATATTGAATTTGCACGAAGGTTTTACCCCCCAACTTGTACAACACTGGACAAATTTGCATTTGCACAGCAATTTCTGATGCGCCAATGTGATTTACATGAAAAAGGTACTGGTTCATCACTCTAAAGTGAATCGTTTTCGAGAAAACTGGAATTTCATTACAAAAAATTGAAAACGCATTGTAAATTTCTTGTAATTGGAAAAATGAGTAGCGATATTCAATAAGTTTATTAATTTCAACAAAATTCGATAACTAGAATTTCAAATTTTCTTTAAATTAATAAACTTGGTAATTATCACTACTCATTCTTCCAATTACAAGAAATTTACAATGCGTTAGCAAATTTTTTTTTCATAAAATGCAAGTTTTCTCGAAAACGGTTCACTTCAGAGTAATGAACCAGGGGTACCACATTGGCGCATCATAATTCGATGTGCAAATGCATTTGTCCAGTGGTGTAAAAGTTGGGGGCTAAAATGGAAATAGGAACACCCTGTAAAAACGAAAAGATAGTAAATTATAGGGATATTATTCTTAATAAGAGTGCTCACTTTTTTTAATAGTCTTCCGTGACACTGTAAAGCGTTCAATCCATGCTTGAGTGCCCCATGATTAAATTGTGACACACATCATCTGAGCTTTCAGTTCTGAAAAGGAGTCGTATCGTCCTTCGTCCTCTAAAGGTAAATGCAATCGTCCCAGTACTTCCGATCCACCTTGTGTACGAGAACATTAAAGAATGAATGACATCCAAACTCCAGAGTAGGTACAAGAATTCTGGTTTTCAAGTTTTTCAGGAAGTTATTACTCAACACATCTGGGCGAACTAGAAGTAAAATCGATACAAATATTCTACTTTTGGATTGTACAGGGTGTTTCTGAATTCATGCGAAAAAAATTCAGTAGGTGATTGCTCGTATGAAATTAAGATGGGTCTTTTCTATAACAACCCACCCCACCGAGGTATCACCCTTAAAAAGTGGTGACTAAAATTGCGTTTTTATTTTCCTTCTATTCAGCTATTGGTTTTGGGTGAAAATTTTAAGAATGAAAAATTGTTCTAAATAAAACAAAGACTTCAAGTTATAATTTTATTTTATGAAACTTCATCTCGAAAAAAAAGTTTTGATATGAAATAAAGTTAGAGCCGGTATTATAAGAGGAAAACCTATGGTTGAACCGTGCGTCAAATACCAGATTCCGTATTTTTAGTGAGGAATTTGGTTGTTGACTCAAGGCAAGGGCGGTCCTAGGCTGATTTTCTGTGGGGGGGTAATAATTGGATGAACAATCGAAATTTTAAAAATTTGAAGGAACACCCTTTAGGTATCTCGAATACGAAGCATTTGCAGTCCCATGTTTGAAGGTCTTACGTGTATGTATCCGTCCTGAGTGATTATACAGGGTGTCCCAAGTTCGAGTGGCTATTAGACTCTTCTGGAGAACTGGACATATTTGAAATCTGAAAATTGGGATTATGATATTGTTCATTGTTTTTCACAGCAGAATCCAACGCAATCATAAAAAAAAGGGTTCTAATTTGAAAAATAGAAGTTATGGCCAATTTTCGATCATAGTTTTCGACACATAATTTGAAACACCCTGTGATGATAGGTATTTATGAAATTCAAAATAAGCATGACCTTTCCACATTCCTCTATCCTCTACTTTGACGTTGTGAGAACAATTTGTACTTGGAATGTTCAGAAGAAGAAAAATAAACATGATACTAGCTATGAATATTCGACTTTTTCTGAAGTTTTTATTTCGATATTTTGAAAACTATTTGATTGAATACAATGGTTTTAACAGAAATTTATTAACCATTGAAAACTCAATCATATCATTGACGAAAACATATTTATTTTCACTCCCTGTATAACCGAAAGTGCTCAGCCTCCCAAAATATTTTAGGTCTGTAGAGAATTTTGAACAATATCATTATCCCAATTTTCAGATTTCAAATATGTCCAGTTCTTCAGAAACGTCTAATAGACAGTCGAACTTGGGGCACCCTGTATAAAAACATAAAGCCAAATTCCATGATCTGTGACTTGATTCATAATTCATATCACTTAAGGATTTTTCCATTCCGCTGTTCTCTTTATTTATTTTATGTTAATCTTATTTCATATTTCAATGCCTTAGTCATAACTCTGTGATTTTTTTCGAAGTTTATACCTATAACTCCAGAATGTTTTATTTATTGGTGTTGTTTATTTTTTCTGTTAATTCCATATCATTATAATATTATTTCAAAGCCGAAGTCATATAGCCCTGCGATTTTTTCTCAAAGATGATATAACTTTTTTTCTCGTTAGTTTTTTCATGAATAAAATTAAAAAAATCGTTGTAATGCTCTGGGGGGGGGGGGGGGTAATTACCCCCTATACCCCCCGTAGGACCGCCCTTGACTCAAGGGTTGAACTGTCGGTTGCCCTTTATAATACCGGCCCTTAGGGTTGCTAATTATCAACCCCTTAATATGGAATACGAAAAAACACGAGTGGTAAGTCCTTTGCGAGTGTACGAAAATTGCAGAATTTCAAGATTGTAGCTTCACTGAACTTTTAGAAAAATATAAATTTAGTGACGACTTTTTAAGGGTGATATCCTGGAAAGGGGTGGGCTGAGGAAATTTTGTTTTAGGAAAGACCCATCTTAATTTCCTACGAGCATGAATTTAGCAACGCCCAATATGACTAACAAGCGTTCGGAAATATTTGAGGTCAAGTAGGCTGTAGACTTTTGTAAATAGGGCTTTGCTTGTACCATTTTCACTTATGCCAACTGTCGCTCGTCATAAATTTTAAATATTTCAGCCTGTCTGATTTTTTATGAATATCAGACACTGATGTTTGTCTAATCGAGCAACATTAATTAGGTATGTGATTTTGAAATACAGGGTGTCCCATTGAAACAAATCCTAACCTTAACAATTCTCAATTTGAGATGTCAATTAAAAATATATTTTCAGGTATTCGTATCAACCAGTATGCCTTTTAGAAGGATAGACTTATCCAGCAATTATCTAAGGAAGCTTACCGAGAGTTATTTGTCTGGATTTAGAGCAACTCTAGTCGAGCTTCGATTGGCAGACAACTTACTGGGAGATACCCTAAACCCCATATTCTCCAGCAATGAATTTCATGGACTATCTCAGCTGAAAATTTTGGATTTGAGCGGCAACGTGATAAGGGCTATTGAAGAGGGTATTTTTGAAGGATGCAGAGAGTTGACTGTGAGTTTTTAGTTTTATATAATTTTAATACTTACCTACGTGCTTGCAAGTATCTGTTTTTTCAAGAAATGGTTTTCACAAAAAAAAAGTGAGCATATTTTTTTCAGTGTCAATAATCCTTCCTCCTGAAAGGCTTAGAAAAACTGATAGATAGAGACATAAGGGAAACCGCTCTCATAGAGCGGCCTTTACACCAAAAAAAACATGCCTATCTAACAGGAAAATCCTGCGAGACAGCTCTTCACTATCTCGTTTCAAGGATTGAAGAGTCTCTGGCAATCAAGGAAATCGCATTATGCGTCTTCCTAGATATCGAAGGAGCTTTCGACAACACCTCCTTCGAAAGCATGGTCTCTGCGGCTACTCGACGAGGCATTGATGAGACCACTTGCAGGTGGATACGCTCAATGCTTCACAACAGACTGGTCCAGGCCAACATGCTCGAGGAAAAACTGCGGGTCGAAATTGCCAGAGGTACCCCACAGGGGGGCATACTATCCCCTCTTCTGTGGGACATGGTGGTGGACGAACTGCTAACCTCCCTGAATAACCAAGTATATTATTCTCAAGGATACGCAGACGACATAGTCATACTCGTCAAGGGAAAATACACCGGAATAACCTCAGAACTTATGCGAAACGCACTAGGGACTGTAGAGGAATGGTGCAACAGAGAGAGCCTAAGGACAAATCCGAACAAAACAGCACTCATTCCCTTCACTCGCAAAAGAAACATGGGAGATCTCACACCTCCCAGATTCTTCGGCGAAACATTACAAGTTGTAGAACAGGTAAAATACCTTGGGCTGATTCTCGATAAGAAACTAACCTGGAACCCACATCTACATCATGTAACCAACAAAAGTAAAACGACACTTATGATGTGCAGGAGAGCTTTTGGAAAAACTTGGGGACTCAAACCGAAAACCATGCACTGGCTTTACACAGCGGTAATAAGACCCAGAATCACTTATGGCTCACTCCTGTGGTGGCCAAAAACAAATCAGAGACAGGCAAAAACCATCTTTGGAAAAATCCAAAGGCTTGCCTGTCTCTGCATCACGGGTTCAATGAATAGCACTCCAACAGCTGCTATGGAGGTCATCCTCTCACCCCTTGACATACATGTCATGGGAGAGGCCCGGATGGGTGCATACAGTTTGATCCAAACAAAAAACTGGAGAACCAGCACAACTGGGCACACCAGAATCACTCATGTAGCTGACGTAGCCGAGCTCAATATTATTTCAGACTACATGCAACCTCTATACTCATTCGAAAAACCATTCAAAACACAGCTCGACTGGAACAGATGGGACTCGAGTATAGAATCACAATCATCTGCAGAAATAGTCTGGTACACAGACGGTTCTAAGACAGATGAAGGAACAGGAGCGGGAATACATGGAGTGAGGCCAAGAAGGGATTACATAATACCTCTCGGCAAACACGCCACGATATTTCAAGCTGAAACACATGCCATTAGGACATGCATACAGAAGAACCTGGAAAGTGGCTACCAAAGAAAACACATCCATATTCTCTCTGACAGCCAGAGCGCCATCAAAGCTCTCAACAGATAAAGTCTAGACTCGTCTGGGAATGCCTCCAGGACCTTCTGGAGCTGGCTAAACACAACAAGGTCACTCTGATGTGGGTGCCAGGTCACAAGGGAATAGCGGGCAACGAAAAAGCAGACCAGTTAGCAAGACAAGCATCTGAAACGCCATTCACAGGGCCAGAACCTGTGCTTGGAATCAGCAAAAACCGATGCAGGACCCTGATTGAGGAGTGGATAAAACAAAGACACCGACAACACTGGGAACAGCTGGAACACCCAAGCTGGTCGCAGTGTCACAGGGAGGCCAAGCGCTAACCCGGTCTCTTGTTTGTCAGCCTATCAATCCAAGGCCGTAGCCAGGGGGGGTCCGATGGGGTCCGGACCCCCCCCCCCCCCCCCCGAAATTTATTTTTTCAGAAATGCCAGATAATCATTTCACGGAAAATTCTTCGAATAAATTTTTTTCTTGCTACAGCCTCGGACGGACCCCCCCCCCCGAAATTGTTTTCTAGCTACGGCCTTGTATCAATCAATCAATCAATCCTGGAGAAACTATCAAAGGTGTGATATAGTGATGGTCACGCTGCTCCAAAGCATTATCCTCCTATATCATCGACTCAAAGGTGATACGGGTGTGCCGAAAAAACACAATGAGAGGCAAGAGGAATAAAGTCTTTCGACTCTGGGTTCCCGTACATTTGAGAGTCAAAGAAAACCCATACACTTGCCAGCAAGGGAGCACATGTGATGAGATCCATTGCTAAAAGTGCATCCCAAAAACTTGGTTTTCTGTTTCGTGCCAGGAGCTATTTCACCTCAAGTCAGCTGCTTATCTATAAGGCACAAATCCGACCTGTCCTGGAATACTTTTCCCATATTTGGAGTGCTGCACCTAAACAAATCCTAAATAAACTCTCGGATTCTGATTGATGCCTCGGTTACAAATTCTCTCACTCCTCTGGAACACTGAATAAGAGTAGGCGATCTGTCTCTATTTCATAGATATTTCCATGGGCGATGCTCTTCTGAATTATCAGCAATCGTTCCCCCTCTGGCAGTCTTTTCGAGACTAACCCGTCAAGTTAAGTCTTCGCATCCCTTCGTGGTCACTTTGGAGACCTGCAGAACATCTCTCTTCAAGGACTCGTTCATCCAACGAACAGCGAGGTTTAGGAACACATTGCCTAGGGAGGTGTTCCCCGAGGCATATAACCTCCAGAAATTCAAGAAGAACACCAATTCCTAACTGCTTTCTCTTCGTGAAAACCACAACATAAAAAAACCATACGCCACTTACGTGCCCAGAATCTTTCTTTGGAATAGGAAATTGCACCTTTAAAAAAGTGTTTTTGGAGATGAAAGAAACCGAAAAGGAAACATTGTGGAGGAATCTTTCAGGGATGAATCACTCCAAATCTTTCCTTGGAACTTTAAAACTGCAAGGTCCAAGAAGTACCTGGACCTTAGTAGAAACTAGAAACTCCTCATTGGCTTTCTTGCTGGACACTGTTTCCTTAGGAAACATCTGATGAGAATAGATCTATCTGAAACTGAGAAGATTCTGAGGGAAGAGGTGTAAACTCCTGCACTCCTGGTTACAGAGTGTCTCACCATTACACTCCAAAGCAAATAATGCTTTAGACGAGAAGATTGTGAAAGCTATAAGGACTGAGTCTCGTTGAAGTCCTCAGAGTTACTGGAGTTTATTGCAGCTCTGGAGCTGGATATCCAACTGTAGATGGCGAAGTGGTGAGAACAGCTGTGATGGAGGCACAACATATCTCAAGGTCGCAGTGTAGCCCCTTGTAAACAATAAATATATTGAGTGGGTGCTAGAATGAAGAATGACTATTTTCCTTGCAATCTCAAACTGTCAGAATGAGTTGTGTAAGTTTTCTGTCTCTTACACCGTTTGGTTTTTCAGGAAATATATCTGGATCGAAATAGTATGACATCAGTTCCTAGCTCATCTTTGAATGGACCAAAGAACTTGAGGATTTTGTCTCTGAAGAGTAACAGAATAGGTAAGGTCTTTTAACATTTCTAAATTACTGTTGCAGTAACTGGGGTATTGTATAAAGGGCTAATGACCAAAATGATCTAATTTTAAAATTTGAATTCGTTCTTTCAAGGTGACCTCAAAAATGGTCCACTGCTTCCAACTCAACAAAATCTGGAAGAGTTGGTGCTTGATGACAATGTGGTTTCAACTATCGAAAGTGGCTCATTTGATGGTCTTAAAAACCTGAAGATTCTACGAATGGCTAAAAATAAATTGAAGAAATTCAACAGCGATGCTTTGGAAGGTATTGAAAATGTGGAGGAGATAGATTTTTCCCAAAATTTCATAGAGGAATTTCCTACACTTGCTATGTCCCACTTGCAACAGCTGCAAATCTTGAACCTATCATCTAATTTAATACAGGTAAGGAGAATGGTATTTGCTTCATATATGCAGTGGTCAGTGGATCAGCCTCCAATATTTTGACCAAAAAATTGTATTTCTGCAGCTATAAAGGAAGATTGTCTACATTTGTTTTTTTTTTACAGGAAATCCATCAGAGCAACTTAGCACCCTTCTTGAACCTAAATGTCTTGGACTTGAGCAGAAACAGGGTAGCAAATTTGGGGCCTGGTACCTTCCTTGGGCTTAAAAAATTGAAAAAGATCGACATAAGCGTCAACTCATTACGAACAGTGAGTCTCAAGAATTTCACTAAATTTCCACAGCTATTATTCACATTATTTTATAGGTGGAAGATGATGCCTTCGAAGGCCTGGACCAGCTAGAGGAATTGAATCTCAAAGACAACAACATCTTGCTGATTCCAGCTTCAGCCCTTGGGAGACTTCCAAAACTCACCTCTCTCCAATTGGACTACAACCGAATAGCTGCTTTGTCTGGCGATATATTACGTTCTATAGCTCCTCAGGTTACCAACCTAGTAATATCCAAGAACATAATAAGAGAACTACCACAAGCTTCATTTCAATATTTCCAACAGTTGGAAAGGCTAGATTTGAGTAGAAACCTGATCAGCAACTTGAACTCAAATGCATTCTTGGGGTTAGAGAATTCTTTAATCCATTTGAATCTCTCAAGGAACAGAATATCAGCTTTCTCTGGAAGTCCACTATCGTTGACCAAATTGAAAGTTCTGGATTTGAGTGAAAATAATTTGGCCCAATTGACTAAGAGCAATTTCAATGTTTTGCCTTCACTGTCAAATCTCAACCTGAGCAGTAACCAGTTGAGGTCAATTCCCGTCGACTTATTCCAGAAATCTACCTCCTTGGAAACTATAGACCTCAGTTTCACGTCTTTGAAGGTCCTACCTCCTCAGCTATTTAGCAAGCTAAACGTATTGAAGAACATATACCTGGCTCACAACTCTATAACTGAGGTGGCCACTGGAGTTTTCTCTAACTTACCAAACTTAACCTGCATAGACTTATCGAATAACAACATCAACAACATACGACAAGGTGCATTCGTTAACCTTATGGCAGTGAAGAAGTTGATTCTAAGAAATAACCATTTGAGTTCCTTCAAGGGAGAAATATTCAACACTGGTACAAGTTTGGAAGTTTTGGATATATCCAATAACCACCTGAGCTACCTGTATCCATCTTCGTTCAGAATTCATCCAAGACTGCGTGAGATCCATGCGTCAAACAACAAATTCACATTTTTCCCTGCAGAACTTATTGCTACTCTACAGTTTTTGGAACACGTTGATCTGTCGATGAACTCTTTGAAAACGGTGGATGAACTTGATTTTGCCAGACTTCCAAGACTAAGAACATTGAGTTTGGGTTACAATCAGATAGAGTCGATCAGTGAGATGGCTTTCCATAACTCGACACAACTCCAAATAATCGATTTGAGCCACAACAATCTTGATAGACTTGGTGAGAGGACGTTCGAAGGTATCATCAGGCTTCAAATGTTGAACCTCGACAATAACCTCTTCTCCGACTTGCCAGAAACAGTTTTCGATAGGAGTAGGGTTGAAATGTTGGAAAGTATAAGCCTGGCTAACAATAAATTCAGGGAGGCTCCTTTAGAATCCCTCAAGAAACAATATTTCTTCATTTCGTCAGTTGATTTGTCCCATAACAAGATCGAGGAGATATCTGGAGAAGACAGCATCATGGTGAACATAAAGAAATTCGATCTTTCCTTTAATCCACTGTCGGAAAAATCAATAAGGAATATTCTGGGTGAACCTAAGACTGTTAGAGAGTTGAATTTAGCTGGGACTGGAATCACCAACGTTGTACGTCTTGAAACTCCGTTCCTAAACAGTTTGAATCTGTCCCACAACAAAATTAATGAACTTCCGGAGCAAGTCTTCGATCGTACAACATTGCTGCAAGTTTTGGACTTGTCCAATAATGTGATCACAAACATATCAGATCTTCAACTACATTCGTTGAAGTCTCTCCAGAATCTTAACTTATCCCACAATCCTATATCATTGGTGTCACAGAGTGATTTCGAAAATTTCGACGGAACCAACTTGAGATCTCTCAGCATTCATGACTTGAGCGAATGCACTAGATTGGAAAAAGGAGCCTTCAACTCCTTTTCCAATCTGAACGAACTTGAAGCTTTTGGTTATCCCAAGCTAGGCTACTTGGATATTCATGGGTTCCTTCAAAAATTAGTGTCCATTGAGAAGATTAATATAGAAACTAAGGATGCAGCTGTTGGTGGAGATCAATTCAGTCCTGTTTTAAACCCTAGATTAAAAGAATTAGGCATCAGTGGATCCAGGTTGAGGAGCTTATCCTCTGGGACTTTCTCGACAGTTAAAGGGGAATTCGTGAAAATAAAATTGAGAAACACTTCCGTAACTTCCTTGCCACCAGCTTTATTCTTCTCGGTTCCCAGATCCTCAAAGATAGTTCTTGACGTTACAGGAAGTCAACTCACCACTCTCAGCCCTCAGTTCTTGTCCTCCGTGGAGGATAGAAGAGGAGATTTGAAGATTGTTGGTTTGGAAAGTAATCCTATAATTTGCGACTGCGGTGCCAGAGCTTTAAGAAGATGGTTACCTCACCACATGACCAGTTTGAGGTGTTCTGGTCCTGAGTATCTAAAAGGGAAGTATCTGGTGGATATTGGAGATGACGAGCTTACATGTGACCCTAGAGCTCTTACATCCACCACTGCGTCAACCACTCCAAGTACAGTTTCTACGCCGAGAACCACGAAATTCCAAGCTAGAACCACGGAGCCGGAGATAATATGGTCATTAGCGTCCACAACTCTTAGACCTAAACCTAAGACCAAACCAAAGCCTCCACTGATTGGACAATTCACCTTGAACAACGAAGACACTTTGATCATTAGTATAGTAGGAGGAGTGATAGCCTTCATCGTAATTTTGATAATAATTATTTGCATTATTCGTCTGAAGATGTCTAGTCAACAGTTCAAGCATGCACCTGATGGTACACCAATGGGTCAAATGATGGCTCCTGGAAGTTCTTGTGCTTGCAGCGTTAAAGGTGTGCCTCCAATGTACACTCTTCCACCTTCATATGCCACGTTGCCGTACAAGATGCAAGGTGCACCGTCCTTGAGGCCTTCAAATTATTCCACTTTAGGACGTATGCCATATCAGCCAAGTCCACAGCAATACATTATTTCAGGGTTGCCAGGAGATGAGAAAATATACCGGTAGCTAATTTGGCAACAGGGTCTTTAGGATTTTATTTATTGAACTGTGTATCATAAGACGAGACGAGGTACAAAATACGTTTTAGTATTCCTATCAGTGAAATATTAGATTGTGGCAAGGACTGAAAAAATCAACAGAAACAAGGTGACAACAGTGGCAAATCAAGATCTCACCTTCAAATTTCGTTTTTTTTTATTCTCAGATTCAGTGGGATGACATGATTTTACGACTGTAGTAACACCTTCTGAACTTCAAGGTCTAGTTAGTATTCGAATGTGTCAGGTAAATGAAAGGCACATTGTGAATACAACCTCTACAACTTTTCACTTATAGGAATAGGTTTTAATTTAAACTCCAATAATATAAAAAAATAATTTAATTCGACTGCCATGCAGTAAGTTGATTGGTGCTGTAATTTTTGTTATAATCTGGAGCAAAGTCAGTTTTAAAATAATATTACCTGATGAATATGAGGGTGAAATATAAAACATGAAAATAAGGACACAAATTAACAAATTAAAAATTTGTTATTCAATTGAAATAGTTTTATAATTTGTTTGAAAAATAAAGATGAAGATATTCAGATATTTGTATTTTCAATGTCACAGCATTTCTGCTTAAAAATAACTGGCTTGCTCAATATTCCTTGTTCCTTTTCCTGCTACATAATTTTCCAACTGGAACAAATTCCTGCCTACCTTTTATAGCTTAATCTTTTTTATTCTTTTGCAAGTCATTCGATTTGAACAATTTTCTTATTGTATATCGAAGAACGAACAATATTAATAATGCAGAGCATGCTATGAAGGCTATGACATCAAGAAGAAGATACTGGAACCTGTTAAGACTTAATGCTGCAACTTTGAGATGGTCAGCGCCTTTATAACGTATAACATATTCTACATGATAGACCAAATTTTCAGCAGGAGTAATTGAATTATCTTTCAGGATGAGTGACCTTTTTTCCACATTCGCCTTGTACCTGAAATTGAAAAAAAAGGTTCAAAATCTAAAGAGGCATTTTCCAATTTGACTTTAATAGCTTAAAATACTGGGTGTCTACTTGAATATTGATTTATTAAAATTGGTTCAGGAAAAGCAATACAATTGAGCACCTTCTTTTCTGTAATAGAAAATGATCTTTGCTCTGATTAGGTACATATAAGAGGAAAGACAATGATAAATCTTTTTTTTTTTAATTCCATTACATGTCAAACGTTTTCCCTTCAAGAAACCCTGCCGGTCATCAGATTGAGAAGGTAGGAGCACAGTTTTTCTTCTGGACTGTGATTTCCTTAATCTGGAAATGACCTTGATAACTTCGATTTCGTATTATTCAGTTTCTTCGGCATAGCACTTTTCAAATTATTCGTGTCTTCTATTTGGAGATAAAATTTCTTTTTTCGAAATGATCTTGTAGATGGTCAAACTACCAACAACCCCTTGATATGATATATTGTTTATTGATATATTGTTTATCACTCCTAGCCTCTGAAACTACAAGCTTCGAAGCTTGTAACTTGTGCCGAGTTGTAAGCAGTTGTGTTCTGTGTAGGCTTTGTTACTGTGTCCTTACGCCACCTTAGGCACAGCACTGTTAATTTTTGACCCAACAGTGAGAATGTTGGCCCCTACCGAGACTAGAAAATTTCTTTCCTAGCTCGGACCGTTGGGTCCTAATACTCCTAATTCCAATGCTCTACCACTGAGCCAAGATAAGTTGATATTTGTGGTCTTTTGCTATCAGCTTCATAACTGCTTCTTTATTTTGTTGGCAGCTTTTATGAGGCTTGTTCTCTGCAAAACTTCAGCAACAATTCTTCGACAAACAGACCTTTTGTTTTTTGTGTAAGAATTAAGCACAAAAGTCAGATTTCTTCACCATCTTTGATTTGACAAATCCAAAAGAAGAATTTCACCACTAAATTTACCAAATATTCTGATTCAAAATTGTTACTTGTATTGTAATGTTGATGAATTTATTTCGATTCTGGTACTCACATGGGATTCTTCAGTAATTCTTCTAGGTCCTCTCGAAATCGTTCCTCGGTGAGTTCCCTGAATGGTATATACTTGGCGTAACCATTTCTTTTGGCCCTGAGTCCATTCATGTATTGATCTGCGAATACTGGCAAGGCTAACAGAGGAACCCCATGGTAAAGTGACTCCATTGAACTGAAGATACCACCATGAGTGATGAAAACTTGGACGTTTTTATGAGCTAGAAATAATTAATTTCTTGGTACTAATGTGTTATTGATATTTGATAATAATGTACAAACTGTTGACTAGCTGTTATTATTATATGATGGGGTAGATTGGCGATAGAAGAACCTTTCAGAACTACGATCAGATTGATCTTTTGTTCTCATACCCTTTTGAATCAATACTTGAAGAGATCGTCTACTATCCTAATAAATCGTATGATCTCCCTAGGTGCTTGAGGATCAAGGGACGGCTTGCCTACTTATAGATGCTTTAGGTGATCTGGACAGCTTGAATTTGGTAGAAATACTCACCTAGTATGTCGTTTTGAGGGAACCATTTTCTGATAACAACATTGTCAGGCTTCCCTTCCAAGCTTTCGTCTTCAAACTTCCACAAGACCATCTGTTTAAGCTTTGAGAAGGTCCTGAGTATAAAATCCCGCTTTTCCTTAGGTATGTTCTTGCCCTTCAAATTGGAACCCATACTGAAATAAACGACGCCATGTTGTGCCTTGTCCAAAAGATCCTGAAGATCTTTCGGTAAGTCTTTAGAAGGCTTGATGTGAAACCCTCCAATATTAACCATGCTAGGGACCTTAGGGACAGGTTCGTCGATGCTAAGGTCTGAATTAAGGAGAACCAAGGATACGTTGTACATCATGTCGTCCAGACTTGGTGCTTCGGGGTAATATTTATGCAGAAGTTGGTTCTGCTGGGGATGGACCAAAACCTCACGTAATATTTCGTTGTAACTGTAAATAAGGGAGTTTTTCAAGCGCTGGAAAAAGGTCATGGAGCACGTGTAAGGCAGATGAACGTTGGGGACATACGATGGCGGTTCTGGGTTTCCTTGGTATGGGTTGGTCCAATAGTTGGCGTCCATCGCGCTGTAAATGATTAGGGGTGCCTTGAAGTGGTGAGCTATGTACTTCAAAGCTTCCGTTTGCAGTTGTTCGATGATGACCACATCGAACTTTTCGTCGGTTTTCAGAAATTCCTGGAATTTGGTATGATTGAAAACTTTGTCTAGAAGCATCATAGTCATTTTGTGCATTTCCAATGGTTTGAGAATGTCTTGCGATACTCGGCCGAACATGTCGGGTTGATCTTCTGTGAACAAGAAGTTTGGATGAGTAGGAAGATGGAAACTGAATTAAAAACAAAAATTAAAAAATGATTCAAAATTTTATAATATGCTTTTGAAGTAAAAGAAATAACCTGAAGACACTCTCATCAACCTTTTCAAAACCCCAAGAAAATATAATTCCTTCCCTATAAATGCTGAATTTCAAGAAAAACCCAATCAGATTATGTGGTCAATGCAGTGGAGAAACCTACAGATATGAAGAATGTTCGACAATAATTACAGTGGATGGTGCATGCCAACTTCTGCATGACAATTTGACAATTTTCAAAGACGGTAAATCATTACTAACTGACAAAGAAACTGCACCACCCAGAAGGAACTGTTTAAATTCAATTTTTTTTTTGTAAAACATACTGTAAAGGACGTCGAAGGGGCACAAATCTAGTTCAAGATCGACGTCCAAGACTTATGGTCATTAGAGACCGATTTGCGACAACTCGATCTTTGGCTGATGAGTGGTTGGGAGAACAAGGCCATCCTGTAACTGTCCGAACGGTCCGAACAAATTTATTGAAAAAAATTGTAAAGCCTTCGTTTTTTTCTCAAAATTTTAATCATTTGCTATACTTACTTATTGCTATACTGTCTATGTTTTACCAAAAAAATTTTAAAATCTGAACAGCGCCTTCTGTGTGTTGCAGTTTCTTTGTCAGTTAATATACACTGCGCAAAAAAATTAACGCACATTCTGAAAATCTCAATTTTAATGAAAGTTAACTCTACATTGACTTTATAACTTATTTTTTATGTTCTCTCGGAAAGGTTTTGAACGAAACAAGACAAATTAAATGGAAGAAAAATTCAGGATTTCACCGAATCTTATGTGAAAGAAGAGAAATGAACAATTTTCAAAATACTGAAATGCTGATAAGTGATTCAATACTTGGTATTTCCACCCCTTGCGTTAATTACAGCTTGGCAACGATGGTTCATACTCAAAATGAGTGATCTTAAAATGTTCTGATCTAATCCTTCCCAGATTTCTCCGAGTTGGATTCCTAAGTCATTAAGAGTAGCTGGATGATTTTCTGAACTTCTCAGCCTTCTATTGAGGTTGTCCCAAACCTGCTCAATCGGATTGAGATCTGGACTTCTTGCTGGCCATTCCATTCGAGAGACTTCAACCTCTTCAAGGTACTCCTGAACGATGCGCGCACGATGGGGTCTGGCATTATCGTCCATAAAAATGTAATTTTCACCAATGTATGGGACAAATGCCACTACATGCTCTTCAAGAATGTTCCTTATATACTTATCAGCATTCATAGCTCCATTATCAACGACCACTAGGTCTGTGCGAGCAGTCAAAGATATTCCACCCCATACCATAATCGATCCTCCCCCGAAACCAGTAGTATTCAGGAAATTGCACTGAGCATATCTTTCATGTGGACGTCTGTATACAAGGGAACGTCGATCACAATGGAAGAGGCAGAATCTAGACTCATCTGTGAAGAGAACTCTTTCCCAATCGGCCTCTTCCCAATGGATATGCTCTCTCGCAAAATCCAAACGCGCCCTTCGATGGGCTGGGGTAAGAGCTGGGCCTCTTGCCGCGAAACGAGGCCTTAAATCATATTCTCTGAGGCGATTTCTTATTGTCTGAGTGCTAATTTGCACCTCATGAGTTTGCTCAAGCTGATTTTGAAGGAGGCGAGCGGTTGCAAACCGTTGTCCCAACGGAGAAACTCTCAAGTAACGTTCTTGAATGGCAGTTGTTACCCGTGGTCTACCCTGTCCTGGTCTTCGGACATTCATACCTGTCTCCCTGAATCGCTGCAACATTCTGGACACACTTGTATGGGAAACTCCAAACCTTTCTGCAATTCTTGTGTATGTCCACCCTTCTTCTCGCAAAATTACCGCTTGGGCAGTGGCGGCTGCTCCATAGGTGCACATGTGCACGTGTACCCCCAACTAATATCTTCATCCAAAGAAATTTACTTTTGTGTTTGAAGTAAACGTAACGTTTTCTTTTTGTGTATTTGATTTTATTTTTCATTTCCGATGTTCCGGTTCACGGCTCTGTATTTCAGACTCAAGGCGGCGAACGAACTTTGAACGCCAAACGCCACGCAAATGCATTATCATACGCGTAAACGCCCGACCGTGCTAGACTAGATGGACCGTACACTGCACATCCGAAGTGGTCCATGATTGGAGCTTAAGCCACCCCTCGCGCCCCGAGCTTCCCGTAGCAGTCCATAGTATTTAGCTCACGTAGGTACACATCCAGTTTGTGAACCGACATCCGATACATCCAGTTTGTGTACCGTCGTGTCTAAAAGCGCTGCTGTATTCACCGTGTTTGTTCGTTTGTCGTATTCGCGCAATTATGGCCGAAAGTTTGGAGAATCCGATTTGCATTAGCGTGCAATATTTAAAAACAATTCGTTTTTCTTCGCTGACATTGGAAGAAAAACAAAAAATCAAAAGTGCCGGTCGTCCAAAACCGAATTTATCGATCACGCATGTAACAAAATGTAAAATACGCGATTATAAAAGAACCTTCAAGATAGACACTTATGAAAAAGCCGAATGGTTATGTGGTTGTGAAATTAGTAACAGTCTTTATTGTTTTCCTTGTTTGTTATTTGCTGGTGATGATCAAACAGAATGGACCAGATCCGGTGTCAAGGATTTAATCCATTTAAAAGAAAAAATTAAAAAACATCAAAATTCCAAGACACACCTCTCTGCCAAATTAGGTTTCAATTTGTTGGGTAAACAAGATATTCGACAACAATTAAACAGTGCTTACCGACTGAATATCGAGAAACATAATGAGCAAGTGAAGAAGAACAGGTACATTTTATCGAAAATAATAAACTGTGTTAAATTTTGTGGTGCTTTCGAATTAGCATTACGTGGCCATGATGAAGGAAATGATTCGATAAATCCTGGTATATTTAAAGGTCTTATCAATTTTTCTGCTGAATTAGATTTAGCGCTCAGGGATCATTTGGATCAATCCACAGTATTTAAAGGAACATCCAAAGACATTCAAAATGAATTATTGGACTGTATGCTTTCTGTGTGTCATGCACACATTAAGAAAGAAATTGCTGCCTCAAAATTTGTATCCGTGATAAGTGATGAAACAAGTGACATTTCGAACATTTTCCAAATGGTTATAGTTTTCCGTTATACCTTAGCAGACGGTTCCCCTGTTGAAAGATTTTGGGGTTAGCTGGCTGTATTGAAAACGTTCTAAATTCTGTTTTGAAAAAACCTGATCAGTTGATTTCGCAAAGCTATGACGGCGCAAGTGTTATGAGTGGCGTCCACGGTGGTGTGTAAAAACTTATCAAAGATAAATTCCAGTATGCGTATTATATACACTGTTACGCACACCAAATAAATTTAATAATGTCACAAGCAACAAGTATAAATACAAATGTTCGCATCTTTTTTGCCGATCTGAGTGATATTACGAATTTCTTCTCCAATTCTCCACAACGAGTTTCTGTATTAGATGAGGTCGTTGGAAGAAGAGTTCCGAGTGCATCTGCTACAAGGTGGAATTTCAAAATTAGAACTGTTAACACTGTTTATGAAAACAGAGAAGCCCTTATCGAGTGTATGGAGAAAATACAATCGTCGTCCAGACAATCGGATACCATCACAAAAGCTGGTGCCCTTTTAAGATTATTGAATGACACCAAGTTCGTTTTTTGGCTGACAGTTTTTCATCGTTTAATGCCTCATATTGATATAATATATTCTCAGCTGCAAAAAAGAACTGCTGATTCTGTGACCATAAAAAAATGTATTGCAGAGCTGGAAAAAAACATTCAAAAAGAAAGGGAAAATATACACACCATCAGAGACTCCGAACTAGACGACATTGACGTGAGTCACTCTAGAAAAAGAAGGAAGGTAGATGAAAGAACTTCTTATGTTTCCACGACTGTTCAAGCTAAAGAAGTGTGCGACACCATTATATCAGAAATAAAAAGGAGATTTTCGTTTACAGGTCATTTAGAAGTGGCTAATTTGTTTTTGGTGGAGAATTTCGAAGTATATTCGTCGAATTTTCCCATCCAATATTTAAATTCTGCAATTTCTGCCTATCCATTTTTAGACAGAAACAAACTGAAGACAGAGTTGGAAATTATTTACAGAAGGACAGATTTTAGAGAGGTCTCCGGAGCAATCCATCTCCTAAAGTTTTTGATAGAAAATAATTTGCAAGAAGACTTCTCAGAGACCTTTCATGTGCTACTCGCAATTGTAACCATGCCCATGACAACTGCAGAAGCAGAACGTTGTTTCTCCACTTTGAAGCGCATTAAAACTTTTTTGAGAAGTACTATGGGCCAGGAAAGGTTAACTGCTCTCGCAATGTTATCTATTGAGAAACAAATGATTCAGGATCTTCCAAACTTTAATGAATTGGTTATTGAAGAATTCATATCTAGAAAGAACAGGCGACTTGAATTCCAATACAAAACGTGTGTGTGAAAATTAGTTTTAAGTGTTTGTGTTAGTTAGTAAGTTATCAGATACCTAATTAGACAATAAAAGCAGCAACAGGTGAAACATGATCAAGAAGATGTGCTGTCTGGTTGAAGAGGTAGGATTTTTCAAACTACACATTATTAGTTTAAGTCATTTTTGTTTTTTTTTATGTGACTGCTCAGTATAAATACAAGAACTTACAAGTTCGGATTTTTGCGCTAAACCCTTTTCTGAATATTATCCCAAGATAAGGCGAAAGAACGCCACAAACTGCTCTAAAATGCGAGTTTTGAAGGTTAATTTTCAAAATTTTTTCCTCCCCCGAAGCTTCCTTTACTAAGGGGTTACTCCGTACCCCCCAGACCCTCGGTACCTGTCCACATGTGCACTCCCAAAATTAAAACCCACGCGCCGCCACTGCGCTTGGGCACATTCCTCTTGGGTCAAATTGCGTGTTTCGCGTTGCATAGCGATCGAGTGTAGAAAATCAAACGAAACAAAAACTATTGATCACTAGAAATGATCGAGAACAACTGATTTTAGAATGGAGCCAATACATTAAAAATCTGATAATATCATCTTTTTTTATTCCTGCTGTGAGAAAACATCTGTATTGGAAGTGGATAACATATGCATGCATATTTCTGATAAAAAAAATTATCATTGAGAACACCTTCAGTTGTAGAATAAATTTGAGATTTCCATAATGTGCGTTAATTTTTTTGCGCAGTGTATTTCGAAAATACAGTATGATCACAATGGCTTCATTGATGATCGAAAATTATTATAATTCAGAAACAATTGAAGATTATTTGAATTTTTTCAAATTTACCAATTTTACCAATTTCTTCCTAATGGCCAGGGAAAAAACGAGGCAAATATGAGAGAAATGTGTGAATGATATTTTTTGTTCCTATTTCGGGATCTAGGAAAAAAATCCTTTTGGAAATGAGTCCTTCTCACAGCTAAAGTTTTGCTAGTTGAAAATGAGCTAACCTGTATACATTTATATTTTAGGACAGTTGTTTAGATCATGTTCGTTGTGAATTTGGACTAATTTGATTCTTCCATCATTCAGATAAAGTGTTTTTAATCCTTAAAATTTTCGAAAATATATGAAAAATAGAACAGAAATGTTGTACCAATCCTATATACCTACGATGAGTCAGTTTCAGTTATATACAATTTATTCTTAATAATATTGACAACGGTGGTCAGTTGCTCTCCAGGGAGTAGGGACGCAAGAGTTAAGTTTCGACTCAAAGTGGAGTAGGCCTTCTGGGGAAACCACAAAACAAACCACAAAACGCGCCAAGCACTCTACCGACAGGGTGGTGTGTGGAAACGAGTGCATTAACAATCGCGTTCATATTCCCTTGGTGGAATTCGTTCAAATGGATAATGCGGAAAAAAGTATGCGCCGAAAAATGCGGAAACTAAGTTGCGCCAAAAAGTGCGGAAACAAAGTTGCGCCCAAACTATCGCGTTCATATTCCCTTGGTGAAATTCGTTCAAAAGGATAATGCGGAAAAAAGTATGCACCAAAAAATGCGGAAACTAAGTTGCGCCAAAAAGTGCGGAAAAAAAGTTTCGCCCAAACTATCGCGTTCATATTACCTTGGTGGAATTCGTTCAAAAGGATAATGCGGAAAAAAGTATGCGGCGAAAAATGTGGAAACTAAGTTGCGCCAAAAAGTGCGGAAACAAAGTTGCGCCCAAACTATCGCGTTCATATTCCCTTGGTGGAATTCGTTCAAAAGGATAATGCGGAAAAAAGTATGCGCCAAAAAATGCGGAAACTAAGTTGCGCCAAAAAGTGCGGAAACAAAGTTGCGCCCAAACTATCGCGTTCATATTCCCTTGGTGGAATTCCTTCAAGTAGCCGAGCACTCTACCTACAGGATGGTGTGGAAACGAGTGCTTTAACTATCGCGTTCATAATCCCTTGGTGGTATTCGTTCAAAAGGATAATGCGGAAAAAGTATGCGCCAAAAAATGCGGAAACTAAGTTGCGCCAAAAAGTGCGGAAACAAAGTTGCGCCCAAACTATCGCGTTCATATTCCCTTGGTGGAATTCCTTCGAAAGGATAGGTAATGCGGAAAAAAGTATGCGCCAAAAAATGCGGAAACTAAGTAGCGCCAACAAGTGTGGAAACAAAGTTGCGCCCAAACTATCGCGTTCATATTCCCTTGGTGGAATTCGTTCAAAAGGATAATGCGGAAAAAAGTATGCGCCAAAAAATGCGGAAACTAATTAGCGCCAAAAAGTGCGGGAACAAAGTTGCGCCCAAACTATCGCGTTCAAATTAACTTGGTGGAATTCGTTCAAAAGGATAATGCGGAAAAAAGTATGTGCCAAAAAATGCGGAAACTAAGTTGCGCCAAAAAATGCGGAAACTAAGTTGCGCCAAAAAGTGCGGAAAAAAAGTTTGGCTCGAACTATCGCGTTCGTATTCCCTTGGTGGAATTCGTTCAAGTACCTAGCCGAGCATTCTACCTACAGGGTGGTGTGGAAACGAGTGCATTAACTATCACGTTCATATACCCTTGGTGGGATTCGTTCAAAAGGATAATGCGGAAAAAATTATGCGCCAAAAAATGCGGAAACTAAGTTGCGCCAAAAAGTGCGGAAACAAAGTTGCGCCCAAACTATCGCGTTCATATTCCCTTGGTGGAATTCGTTCAAAAGGATAATGTGGAAAAAAGTATGCGCCAAAAAATGCGGAAACTAAGTTGCGCCGAAAAGTGCGGAAACAAAGTTGCGCCCAAACTATCGCGTTCATAACAAAGTTGCGCCCAAACTATCGCGTTCAAATTCCCTTGGTGGAATTCGTTCAAAAGGATAATGCGGAAAAAAGTATGCGCCAAAAAATGCGGAAACTAAGTTGCGCCAAAAAGTGCGGAAACAAAGTTGCGCCCAAACTATCGCGTTCAAATTAACTTGGTGAAATTCGTTCAAAAGGATAATGCGGAAAAAAGTATACGCCAAAAAATGCGAAAACTAAGTAGCGCCCAAACTATCGCGTTCAAATTAACTTGGTGGAATTCGTTCAAAAGGATAATGCGGAAAAAAGTATGTGCCAAAAAATGCGGAAACTAAGTAGCGCCAAAAAGTGCGGAAACAAAGTTGCGCCCAAACTATCGCGTTCATGTCAATCGAGGATGGAAAGCTACATCTTTCTTCCAAATTTCAACAATATTGCATGTATAGTTCTCGAAAAGAACGCCTGATATACGTTCCGACGGCCGCACAACTATCGATCAGATTTTGTCATTTTTCTACAAAACCTTGAAAGTTAAACATTTTCTTTCACCACGGATAATATACCGATAAATCACTGAAGAAAATGAGCTACTTTGTTTTCGCTGAAAACATCCTATTCAGAATTCATACTTTTTATTTTATATACCACAAAGTTTATACATATACGATGGGCTTACTCGGTTAAGAATAAGACCGAGATTTTCTGTGCCCTGTGCGATTCTATGGCTGTTTCAAAAATCTCACAAGCAGATACCTGCTCAGTTCGACAAGAACTAGCTACCTTCAGTCGCATTGCTTTACACGGCTTAGCTCGAAGCTACTTTCCACGTCGTCGGCCTTTAGTTCGCCAAAGTGAATTCTGTGATAAGAACTTTTACCCTGCACAACACCACACGAGACCAAAACAGAAGCAGATCCGCGTAACTTTCAGTCTGAAGAACCGTAAGTACCATTCCTTCAGTATTTGCTTTGTGGTATTTATTTTCCATCAAACACCCATTTTTTCTTTGATTCTCGGGGCGATAAAAATTGGTACAAAAGTCCATTTCTTCTCTCCAAGAGAGCTCGCGTAAATTATTCACATCCCTTGGTGGAATTCGTTCAATTCTCCAATAGCTTCAATAAAAAAAAGTTTCATTCTTTGTGGAAGCAAGGTACGGTGGACATCAGAAGTGATTTTGAACAAAAATCTACCAATAAGTGAACTGAACCAGTCTTGGTTGCCAAGTTGACTAAGTTGATATGGCATAAAATTATATGGTACAGTGGCACAGAATTATGTGGTTCATGGATTGTATAAGAACCGATATCATTAAATCTAATTCATCAAGGCATCAGTTTTTTTTATTATCATTCTCTACATTTATAAGCACACAGGAAAATGTTTTTTTTTCAGGAACCTATCTCTTGATGTCAAGTAATCGTTTTTCTGTCTTCAATCTTGGCTTGGTCAGTGCAAAAGGGATTCATAGATGCCTTAACAAATGCAAAAACTCGAGAACAAAATATCAGATTTGAAAAGGTTCTGCTAATTCTCAATTGTTTACTCTTGTTGCTACCATAAACAAACTTTGCTAGGCTTGCTGAATTCACAATTACTGTGGAATCCGATTTTTTTATTAGATCATTATACTCACTTGCTGTGAATTCCTCGTATATTCCATCTAAAACTATATCCCTATAGTTATCTGGCGGATTTTTCTCCTTGAATACGCTAAGTACAGTGACCTGGTGTCCTTTACCAGCTAAAATTTTCATCATGGTATTTCCAGCCATATACTGGCTCGGACCAGGAAAAACAAATACTCCAAGTATTTTAGCGCACTCTAGTCGTACGAAAAAACACGTGAAAATTAAAAGGTAAACGTTTTTCATGTTTACTGATTGAAGTCACACTGAACTCCAAAGTTGTAGTATATTTAATGAATTGTTTATGAGCAATTTGCCTCAGGCTCCACTGATCAGTCAGTAGGCTGCTCGCAAATCATACAAGGGTCATGGACAAGTCTATAAATGAGAGAACAGTCTTATCAATCCCATATAAGATAAAATTGGAATAGTATTTGTGACTACAAATGAATATTATAAAATTTTTGAGCATATCCTCCAGTCTCCACTCATGAGCCTCCTCCTAATCACGGTATAATTCCTGTAATCCTGCATTGTCCACCCCTCAACTAACGATTACACATATAGTTCGATCGTACGTGGCTAGATGGCGCCAAACGTCAATTAAATACGTTCCGTCATTCTCTCAACCAATAGAAACGTTGGCTCGCGGTCCCGTGACATGACTGGTTTTTTATTGGGTTCTGCGATTTCATTTAGTACTCCAAGTTGTGAAATATCAAATAGTGAACTTGTGGATAGCTTTGTCACGAACTTTGTCTTTTCGCTGAATTGTAGTGTTAAATTTTAAGAAAAGTAAGTAGTCTGTGCAAATCTCGAATAATTTCGATGGGAACGATGTTATGTGCGTCCTTTGAGTTCCATTCAAGTGCCTGTAAAATATCGATACGTAGTTGGATGGTGTAGCTGTCGCCATTTTCCTTGTGATCAGAATATTTACGAATAAACCCAGTTTCTCTTCGTTTTCAACGTGATTACCTGAGGGATCGTATGAATCTTGCGATTCCAGTCAAATTTTTCGAAATTCACCAGCTCACAACTGTCTGGTGAATACTGGTTCGCATTGGCAATATTACAATTCACGATAATGACAGTAGGCTGGTTCCACAGTTGTTTTTGTTATATCCTATTTGTTTTTTTCATATGTTTTTATCAAGGTGGACTTCGTTGAGGCCAATGAATTAGTGATTTCGTGAATTTTTATCTGAATTTTGCCTAATTGACTTTGATCCTGATGAAATTTGGGTTGATTATGAAAACAAACTTCATAGTGAACAGCTTCACTCAATCAGGTAATAAAAGAATTCGATATTCATTTGGCAGTTTCTCAAGGGTATTGAGGTACACCTTGAGCGCTTTATTCTTTGTAATTAATCACTTCCTTGAATTGTTGAATTGCGAATATATCTTTTGATCTACCTCTTGGGACTACGAATATTGTAATTATCGTATCCATATGTAATTTGGATATCCAGAAGACTGAGTCAGCATTTTGTACAAGAATTTTGAATTTGTGTTTTCTGTGTTTCTGTTTGGAATGAATGTAATATCTATAAAATTCTTTGAAATACGTTTTACGCAGATAATGATGAGGGGAAACATTTTTTGTAGATATTACATTATTATTTTTAAACCATATTCACAAATTGAGGTTATGTTTCATTTCAAGCCAGCCTATACAGGAGGCTGTGATTCAATGTAAAAACAAAAGCTGAAACAATTCCATTTCTTTACGACCTTGGTTTATACGTTAACCGAAATAGTGAAAATTGTTAATTAGTTTAATTGTGAAATGATGAAGATAGGATAATTCAAAGTGTATTTGATTGAATTTTGACAAATTCAGAACAATGAATTGTTATTGTTGCCTCTGGAAGTTCATAACTATTTTCTCTATTTCTAGGTGTATGTTTTTGTTCATCTGTGATTCGCTTTGGCGAAATAATCTACAGGAAAGGATTCCAAAATAAGTTCTTCAATTGAGCATGGTGAGTCAGCTTTCATTCATTGATTACATAATAGACTTAAATAAAAAAAACATAACAGTTCTTGAGTAGCAAAGAGATATCCTCCTAATGGAAATACATACATAAAAAGGTGACACAGTTGAAGAATTTGTGTTATAGATTCTCAAGGGTAGACGATTTCTCCTTACTGAACATAATTATATATTATTATTATTAATGATGATAATAATAATTATTTATGCATTGTGTTATTTGCTTGTAGGTATAACTCTTTATCTAAAGATAAAAATAAGTACGAATGATTTTAGGGTGTCATTCCTTGCCATTCCATGAAGAAATGTCCTATTGTGGGCATTGTCCACCAGTTTTGTTAACAATTTTCAAATTGTATAACTTTTGAAAGGAAAGCCTAATAGTTTCTATATACTTGGAAGACTCGCTTTCATATTCTAAGAGACGATACCTAAAAATACAACGTTATACATTTTAAGCTCAAAACAATTCATCAGAGTGTTGTATTACCATTTATTTACTTCTCACGAATTAAATTATTCAAGTAGAACATTACATCTCTTTTTCGTTACACACAGGGCTTTCTGAAGAAATCATTGACCTTGGATACAGGGTATCCAGAAACTCAACATCAAGCCGGAATCGTGTACTAGTTCAGGTATTGACAGTTGAGATATATTTTGGTCTTGTACTTTGGAAAATATGCCCATTCAAAACAAATCTTGAAAATAGCTCTTTATGATCTTTTGAATGTTGTTACTTTTCTCATTTTTTTTTCGTGACAGTTAATATCTTTGGTATTAACTATTTCGTAGAAAATGCAGGTCAAGTTTTTCAATGTATTATTGAGAAGTTTGGCATGCATTGTACACGTGGGGTGGGGAATTATTGAGTTTTTTAAATGGCATTTCTAACTTTTAATGCAAGGAGTGGATAGAGGTTATGTTGTTGAATTATTAGTTCTCTTAGGGCTGATTTCAATCACAGATTTCTGATTAATCGAATTCAATTCAAGAAAATGGAGGTCCTTCTATACTCGAAAAGAACTGAATAACTAACTTCTTAAAAGGAATCATTTCTATTCCCTTATTCATATGTAATGTGCTGAAACGAAGTATCAGGTTTCATATTATGGTATGAGAATTAAATCTGTCACCACATACATTTTAGTCTGGAGTAGGCATTGATCACATGATAAATAAATATTGAACCCTATTCATGATCCTTTGTTCTGTAGGAAAATAAGGATTTGGTTTTGCTGTGTATATTTCAACAGATTTGGTCGTTGATGTGGATTTAAATCAACCATTTTATTCATATAGGGATGAATAAGTTGAACTCATTGAATTAGAATTTTCAACTTATCATTCTTTGAGATATAAATAAAAAATTGCGAGGGTCCCATATTTTGGTCATCTGTTGTATCGAATATAATTTGAATTTTCTGTATTTTACTTCATAGTTGATTCATCAATTACTACACTACGAAAAAGGGATGTCTCTGATAACACGAATAAAATGAATGTAATTGACCTCAAAATACATAAAAGAATTTGACAATAGAATTCGAAAAGTTTCCATTTAATTTCTATAATAAAAAAGCACAAGGCACAAGAAGTTAGGGATTCCTTTTGAAACACTCAAATACCCTTCTCTCTTCATAGAGGTTACCCGACAAACACCTCAATTATACAGGGTGGACAAAATTCGTTGCCTACTGAAGGAATCTCAAGAACTATAACAGCTGGAAAAAAAATTGATAACACATGCTCGAGCTTTTTTTCTGCCTAATCCGAATCTTAAAACTGATTCAGCCTATCGTACATATATTTTGAGTTATGAACTGAAATTATTGAACAAATCGCTTGTTTGAACTCTTATTCGCTGAAAAACCAACTTGTTAGTTTTGCCGGCTTGCATGTTTCATCGATGTGAAACGAAAATTGCTATGGAACCTTTCTCACTAAAAATGGATGAGTGAAATGGTCACCGATAAAAACGCCACTTATTTATTATTATCATTGTTGTTCAATCATATATTCGGTCGTTGATTTATCTCGCCAAAAAACACTCGAGCTTTTCTTTCATAAATTTCTTTTTAACTAGAAATTTTTCCATCAGTAATTTTGTTCGAAAAACTGACATTTGTCAGTTTTTTTTTGTAAAATTGCTGATTGTCAAAACTATTTCGTTACAAAAAGAAATTTATCCGATAAAAAAGCTCTTGTGTTTTTCTGTTGATATAACTTTTTTCACATATTTCCTGGCGGCGATGTAAATGTACGGATCGAAAGTGGAAAGGTCAATGCAAAATAGCTTGTTTTCCGTTCTTTCCACTATTTTCCCATTTCTTCATGAAAATTGATCAAACTTTGACATTTGCCTAGGCCAGTGGTTCCCAATTTTTTTTTGCCACGGAACCCTAATCGGCAACATTTTTTATGGCGGAACCCTATTTTGATCCAATGTTAAGTTTGACTGTTTTCATCTTCAACTTGAATAGGAAGAACAAATTGTATGCTTGGAATATTATAAGCTGTTACACAAAATTTTGCTGCAAATGACGCATTGTCGATTTGGGTTTTCAGCCATTCCTACAGGAATAAACCCAAAAGACAAATAGGATTCATCAAATTTTTTTTTTTAAATGGATTTTTCCTGAGTTTCATTCTTTTTGTGGATTGTTGAGGTTTGCAGGTTTTGACTCGTCTTAATCCATTTATCCATGTTATAAACTAAAAAAAAATTGCAAGTTGAACTTGATATGAAGTCCAACAGAGCTGTACCGAGCACTGATAAATAGTGCTTCAAGTACTAATCACTTGAAAAAAAGCTCCCGATTCGCGAGCACTAAGCACCAATTTCCACAAAAGGCTCTCGAACACTAAGCACTTTGGCAAAGTAATTCGATATCTCGAGAGCTAAGGCTTAGAAACACTTCTTTAGGAACTGTTAAACTTGGAGTTATTTTAATCGGAATAAAAATTAATCCTATTCATCTTAGCTGGCATATGTGTGATTATTGACGAGTAACAAAAAATTTACACAGTGTCTCGAATAGGGATAGAACGATACCGATATTGATATCGGTATATCGGCATATCGGCAATTGTTGCCGATATATCGTATCGTATCGTATCGGCAAGGAATATCGGCAAAAATATCGGCAATTTTTTTTGCCTCTTCAGTGCATTAATGAATACATTATCAAACAAAATGAGAGTTTTAATTCTAAGGGAAATATTTTAAAAAGTAAAACAAAACCTATAACATCAAAATTAACAAAAATATTAACAAACATAGGTACGTTATATGGCAGGTAAAAAATACAGTACATAAATAACAGAAATCTTCAAGGGATCGAATTATCCCAGAAGATCGCGATGTGCACAGCAGGCTGTGGATTTGCAAACCTATCACATCGTGCGGAAATTTCTGAACTAGTGGGAGGAACTGAAATGTTTTTTCACTGGTTCATAGAAGAAATACCAGCTCAAGCTGAGAACGGGAGACCGATGAAGAAGAATAATACTTAATAACTGAAATTTAATTTTTTTATGTTGTGGTGTAAAAATACCAACACCTCAGCCCTTTCTTCATTCAGTCTATTACTTTTTGGCTCGTAAATATTGCCTAATTCACTGAAGAGTCTTTCACTCGATACACTGGCAGCAGGTGCTGATAGGTACACTGAAGTAATGTATGAATAGGTGGCGTTATGTTTGCCGATACGATATATCGGTATATCGGCATATCGGCACGTAAATATCGGTATCGGCCGATATATCGTATCGGCAAAAAAAAGTGATATCGTTCTATCACTAGTCTCGAATTCGATAGAACTATGTATGAGAGTTGGAAACAAAATTTTTGAAGACTCCGGATTCCGTAATTTGAAATAATGAAATTTTGAATGCAAAGTTCTTCTCAAGAATTATAAAATTTCAAATGGGGAATTATATTTCAGAATGAACAGTCTGAAGATAAATAACGAAAAAATACGAGTTGAATGTTGAAGTGTTTCAGTTACAAAAGGGCTTCGAGTGCTTTCACGAGCACAATGCTGTGGCACAGCTCATAAGTCCGATAGTATTTTAAAGGTGTTACGAATGATCAAAACATACAACACTCGGATAGGACGGAACACCTATAGCCCTTCCGCGGAACCCTAGGGTTCCGCGGACCACCATTTGGGAACCACTGGCCTAGGCCATAGGCCCTAGAAAATCACCCAATTTGCAGGGGTGAGGATGACTACCTAATAGGTAGATCTAGGGGCTCTACTATAGTTCGTTCTAATATAAGAAGGAGCTTTGTAAACGAAACAGAATCGTCTGGTTTGCGCACAATAAAGCTTCTATTGGTCAAACGGTCATAACCACGCTCCCTTTCAAGGTCGTAGCTAGAAAAAAATTTCGGGGTGGGGTCCGTCCGAGGCCGTAGCTAGAAAAAAATTTATTCGAAGAATTTTCGGTTAAATGATTATCTGGCATTTCTGAAAAAATAAATTTCGGGGGGGGTCCGGAACCCATCGGACCCCCCCCCCCTGGCTACGGCCTTGCTCCCTTTTAACGCCCTAAGAAATTGCCAGGATCGTATTCGGAACGGACTGTAGATGGTACTGGATAGAAATGATTCAATAATTTGAGTCAGCAATTCCCACATTAGAACTTTTTTCCTCAGAAACTCTAGTGCGAAATTTATGATTTGCAACTGTCATAAACATTTTATATCCGACGTACCCTATTTTTTATTTTTGTTTTGTTTTTATATTATCTACTGAATAATTTCTTTTTCGGATGTTCGAGATTGCGGCAAGGTTATTCCAGGAAACACCAGAGTTTTAGAGATTTGGGTCGGAATCTTGAAAGATTCCGACAAAGTAATTCCGGGAAACACCAGATTTGGGTCCTTTTCCCTAATGGGTGAAAGCCATCTTGATTTGCATGAATATCGAAGTTTTCAATTGACAAGACTCGTAAAAGATCTCTGTTCAAATTTATAATGGTCATTTACTTGTAATATCCGAAATATATTTAGTTTCGGTCCAAAATATTATATTTTGTACGAAACTCTTTGTCGGCTGCTCAAGATTCCGACAAGGTAATTCCGGGAAACACCAGATTTGGGTCCTTTCCCTTAATGGGTTGAAGCCATCTTGATTTGCATAAATATCGAAGTTTTCAATTGACAAGACTAGTTAAAATACCTAGAGCTACTGTGAAGGTCTAGCTGTTCAAAGTGTTTATAGATATTCAATTCAAATTAATTTATTCAACATATTCAAATTACAAATGAAATACAAAAATATTAAATGTAATATGATGAATAGGATACATGTATTGTGTTGGAAAATCTTTTGACAAAGTGTATATAGTATTTATAGAACAATGTCGAATTCGGAAACGGATACTGTATCTGAGGGTAATATGTGAGGACCACCACGAAAAAGGTCCAAAAGGTAGCCTTCTCTGCTGAAGAGAAAGAAATAATTTTGAACAATTCTCGAAAAGAATTGGAAGAACATCCTGTTTTATCGAAAAGAGACTTAGTAGGAATTGTTTCAAAATTCTCGGGGGTGATTCAGCTGTATTCGGAATTATCAGAGAATATAAAGAGAATAAAGCATTGACGCCACCTAAGAGGAGAGCCCAGTAGTTAAAAATAATCGATTCGGTTGACGATTTCGATATGAACCTTATTAGAAGAATTGTCCACGGTTTTTTTTTCGGAATGAAATCCCAACGATTTCTAAAGTACTAGAAACCGTGAATGATGACGACAGTTTGCCAAATTTCAAAAGAACAACGTTCTATAAATTATTGAAAAAATGGAATTCAAGTTCAAAAAACGTGGTCGTGATAGTCTACTGATAGATAGGGATGAAATAATTGTGTGGAGAAGAGATTATTTGGAAAAAATCCGCTCATTAAGGGAACAAGGCAGAAAAATTTATTAGCTGGATGAGACATGGATAAATAAACTGAACGATTGTGTGAAATCTCCTCGATTCGACTCTGGACGGAAAGTACCTTCACTAAGGCCCTCCTACCGCTGCACCAAACATGTTGTTATTGCTCCTTCTTACATTTGAGCAGAGTATAGTAAATACCGAAGTTATCATTTCTTTGAATTACTCTTTACTCATTCTTCATGAACAATGGTACGATTTGAATAAAAAAAATCCTAAAAATGAAGTATGTATTTATTGACAGTCAACGACAGTACAAACTCCCCCTAAAGTCCAGACCCCACTACACGACTCTCCTTCCCGGCCGCCCTTAACCGTCCAAGATCATGGTCGGCTTTATCTTGAACAGCTGCGAGAACGACTGGAAGCTGAGGTCCACCTGGTTCCTGTCGTACTCCTCCTCGCTCTGGACGTGCGTGGAGGAAAACGGCGGAAACACCACGCCGTCGACTCGATCCGCGAGGTTCTCGCCCGCGTACGACACCAACGGCGATATCTCCACCTCCGCGTGCTCCACCACGCCGCCCAGCTTCTCGATGTAGCTCTTGTGCATGCTCAGCAGGTCCGTTCGGGCCGTGAGCGGACACTCGTACTTGTCCGCGTTCGGGTTCTTCACCGGGCTGAACTCGTCGTAACCCACTTCCCACGTGACGAAGCTCCTGGAGAACTTGAAGGCGTCGAAGACGAACCTGCGAAAAGAACGGCTTTTACGGTGTTCGTAGGACCTATGGGCGAAGAGAGAACGGGGCCGGAGCGCCCGGTCGAAATGGGGCCACGTGGGAGAGGAATTCGAACGAATCGTCGCTGCTTCCTAAAGGCCGATTCACACTACGCGTTCTGGGAACCAAACTACAGGGTGTCTCAAGTTCGAGTGCCTATTAGACGTTTCTAGAGAACGGGACATATTTGAAATCTGAAAATTGGGATTATGATATTGTTCGAAATTTTCTACCGACCTAAAATAGTTTCAAGGCCAGAGTACTTCCGGTTATACAGGGAGTGAAAATAAATTTGCTAAAAAAAGTTTTTTTCAATCTTTTCGTTTCTAATATGATGGAGTATTCAATGCTGAATACATTTCTGTTAAAAACATTGTATTCATTCAAATAGTTTTCAGGATATCGGAAAAAAACCTGAAAAAAAATAAAATATTCATAGCCAGTATCATACTCATTTTTCTTATTCTGAACATCCCGAGTGTGAACCGTTCTCACAACGTCAAAGTAGAAGAACGTGGAGAGGTCATGCATCTTTTGAATTTCATAAATATCATCACAGGGTGTTCCAAATTTTGTGTCGAAAACTGTGATCGAAAATTGGCAATAACTTCTGTTTTTCAAATTAGAACCCTATTTTTTTATGATTGCGTTGGATTCTGCGAAGAAAAATAATGATAGCACTCTCAGATGCTCTTGCTCCTAAATTCAGTAATTCTCGAGTTATTCGAGCTTTTCTAGATTCATGTAGTACGTAGATTCAAATTCATCGAATCTGAACAGATTCGATGAAAATCTTTATGAAACCATAGTAACAACTTATAATTAGACCTGCCACTTGTGAATTATCAATGGAATCATTTATCTTCTATGGTCACAGAATATTCTCATGCAACATATTCGATGAATATTTTCATGGAACCATTGAATAAAATCGAAAAGTACAGATAAAACCTTAAATTAGACCTGTCACTTGTGAATTATTGATGGAAAAATGTATCTTTTTTGGTCACAGAATATTCTCAAGTGAAAGATCAGATGAATTTGATTCTACGTACAACATGAATGCAGAAAAGCTCAAATAACTCGGGAATTACTGAATTTAGGAGAAAGAGCATCTGAGAGTGCTATCATTACTTTTCTTCGCAGAATTCAACGAAATTATGAAAAAATAGGGTTCTAATTTGAAAAACAGAAGTTATGGCCAATTTTCGATCACAGTTTTCGACACAAAATTTGGAACACCCTGTGATGATATTTATGAAATTCAAAAGATGCATGACCTCTCCACGTTTTTCTACTTTGACGTTGTGAGAACGGTTTACACTAAGGATGTTCGGAATAAGAAAAATGGACATGATAGTGACTATGAAAATTTGACTTTTTCTCAGGTTTTTTGTCGATATTTTGAAAACCATTCGAATGAATACAATGGTTTTGACAGAAACTTATTCAGCATTGAATACTCAATCATATCGGAAACGAAAAGATTGAAAAAAAAATTTTTTTAGCAAATTTATTTTCACTCCCAGTATAACCGGAAAAGCTCTGTCTCTAAAAATATTTTGGGTCTGTAGAGAATTTCGAACAATATCATAATCCCAATTTTCAGATTTCAAATATGTCCCGTTCTCTAGAAACGTCTAATAGGCACTCGAACTTGAGACACCCTGTATAGTCCATCCAAGAATTATTGACATCAAAGCAGGCCTTGGAAGTCCAGTCGCAACATTTCTAGTTACAAGAAAGTGACTAGAAATTTTTTGTGCTTTCATCCATGCAACAAAATTAACATTAAAATTAAATGGTATTTTTCGGAATGAAGCACTTTGAACATGAAAATGTCCTCAATTATCACATACGATTACCATCGTGTGAATCTGTATACCAGCAGTCTATCATTCTCATCTTGTATTGATACATTTTCGAACGATCAATTATTAAGGAGCACACAGCCTGGAAATTCTGGACAGTTAAAGAAGAATATCGTGGATGATTAAAAGGCATGTTCCTTTCCAAAGTTCAATATTAGTGTTCGCTAAACCATGAAAATCTAGTTGATAATTTGAAGCGTGTTGCTGCAAAGTGAATGGATTGGAATAATTGTAATAGATATCATTACAGAAACTGAACTTACGAATGGATCTATTTGGTATATCGATGGCCTAACTGTAATACCCCGTATCTGAAATAAGTGAATTTTAGAGGAGAGACAAAATACTAATTTAAACCAAAAAAACGAAAGAAGCCAGAACTTTTTTCTTGACCATAGAAAGAATAATTTCATTTTTTGGTAAATAAAAAATAAAAAAGTTCTGCCTTTTTTCGTTTTTTTGGTTTAAATTAGTATTTTGTCTCTCCTCTAAAATTCACTTATTTCAGATACGGGGTATTAGAGTTAGGCCATCGATATGAAGAATTTTGTCATGACAACTTTCAATATTTGTGAACATTAAAATATGTGATATTAAAAATGTAAATATTCCAATTATTCTGCTTCAACAACCACTGTTATTATTTCCTCTTATGGGCAGATATCGTCATGTTCATAATTAAAGGCTTTATGTCAGCAATATCATAACATTCCATATGTTTTGACCGATCTTCTCTTTATTAGCTTTATATTCTTCAAGATCCTCATTCCAAAGATTTTTACTTGCGCAATTTTTTGTCAAATTTGTTCGAATATTAAGGTCGGCGTTCAAATCGAGTAGGAAAGATCAGCCGATAGAGGCGCCACCGTCCATTTTAAGGAATATCTCCATAGAACTTTCATTATCACAATAAGTTCTATGAGTATCTCTCTAATCATGAATGAAATGTACAATGGCGCTCTCTATCCGAAAATCGCCGAACTATGAAATACGTGAATTTGTGGGTAAAGCAGGAATTTTTTCCCGCCAAAATTTGAATTTGGCCATTTTCTGCCAATTCCGTATTTCAAGTTGATCTTCTGAACGAAATTATCAGTAGATTCACTTTTAATCGGAAGTTGAACTATTTTCATGGGTCTTTCTGTTGAAATAAAAGAGAAGCATGGGTTGGCTCATTTTCTTCTATTTTTGAAAGAAAAAAAATTAACTGTCGGAATGAAATCGATCAAAATTATTTCAACAAGAACCCTAATCCTTTCTGAGTTCACCCACAAAATTTCAGTTCTCTAAGTGACACCGTTTTCGAAATAAACTTGAAATAAAAACACACTACATTGAACGCCCACCTTAATGACAGATCAAAACGTCAGTGTTATTTCCAACACCAACCTGAATTCCGCAACTCAAAATATTACTGAATGGGCTATTACCAACATAATTTCGAGTTTCCAAAGCCACCCGAGATGTCAATAATTCTTGGATGAACTGTAACAGTGACACCCAAACTACGTTTCACTTGTAGGCGCCGACTAAGCTGAAGAAACTTTATTGGATACTCAAAAAATGAGGATCATGTCCTTGAGTTAGGACCAACTGAATAAATGTGAGAAATGGGCTAGCAGAGATCTAGTTTCCGATGTACCCCACCAGTAGGGTTATATGGCACTGATGAAGGCTAATAAGCCAGGTACCGGTTTGCCATTATCCTGCTGTGTTGGTGTACTTCGGAAACTAGGTCTCATTTCTCACATTTATTCAGTTGGTCCTAACTTAAGAGTCTTTAGCCTTCAAAATAAGAAACGTATAACGCCAGATGGCAGTGCAGTGCATTAATTTTTATTTATTGCATTATTCAGCTTATTAGAACAAATGTTGGGGCGCAGGGAATATAACAAGAAATCCTACCATTCTTCTGTCAGATATGGACGCAACGTTGCCGTTTCTACGTATAAGTCGTAGAAATTACGTATTTATCAAAATGTTTATTTACTTTGCAAAAACAATGAATTTGTAAAAATATTATGTGAATTCAATAATTCCAAAGATCTGACGAATATTGAAGAAACTTTTTTTCTGTTAAGACTGAAAATATTTCACGTGTACGAGTATACACATGATTGGAAGATTCAGCTATGCTATTTTCTTATACGGAAATCAAGAACCGAGTGTTGAAATTTTACTGAGGAATAATGGACTGAATAGTCCGTTACTTTGTGATAGTTCATTAATCCGACAGAAAAACTTTAAGACGAACAGAACAGACGGACGTATGGAAATCCCCACTTCAAAATTCTCAAGAAATAATCCTACAGAGGACAATTAAATACCTCTTTGTACAACTTGAAATACTCCAGTATGAAAATGTAGTGGTAGTATGAATCTTGTGCCACAGTTAAACCTTAAAAGAACTAACTCCATTCACAAAGTTGAAAAAGAGTAAATAGAAAGTAGACTTGGCAGTGTCGCTTGATTTTCACGATTGCCAACCTGCGTCCGTTTTAAGTAAAAGAACTTGATAAACTTAAACCATGGCCCACCAAGATACTTTATAAAAGTGAATGGAGTATAGAGATCTAGTTTTTGAAGGAACCTCTGGGAGTTGGTTGCTACCGCAGGAAGGGTTATGTGGCACTGATGACGGCTAACGAGCCTGAAACGGTCTGTCATAATCCTCCTGTGGTGACGACACCAGTGGTGTTCTTCCGAAATAAGATCTCCGCTAGTCCCGCTCTTACGGTAGATGACACTTTTGAAGCTGTCAGTTTTTAACATTAGACGAGTAGAAACTACACCATTAATAAAAATGGAAATTTTCAAAATTCACTATAAAAATACGGAAATTGATGGAGAATTTGTGCTGTTGGGACGAGTTTGTGATGTGAATAATAAAACCAGTGCACGTCGCTCAAGAACAGCCGATTATATGCCTGCTGTAGCCGAAAGTATTGAATAAAACCCAGTATTGTCCATTTCTCGTCGTTCTTTGGAAGTAGGCTTCCATAAACGTCATTACACCGTATTTTGCATAAAGATTAGGGTCTTAAGCCTTATAAAGTTCCGTTAACACAAGAACTCAAGCCGGCCAATCATCAACAACGTCTTTGATGATTAAGTCTTCGAAATGCATGAAAATGATCCTGAATTCCAACGAAAAATCATATAGAGTGCTGGGACACGGAAAACCCAAGAGTTATTGTTGGAAAGCCTCTCTATCCTCAACGTGTGACTGTTTGGTGTGTTTTATGGTCCATTGGGGTTATTGGACCTTACTTTTTCGAGAATGAGGCTGGAGCATCAGTAACGGTGAATGGATTGCGTTATCGAGAGATGATTCATGAGTTTTTATGACCGGAATTGGATGGTATTGATCTGGACAACGTTTACTTTCAACAAGACGGCGCTACGTGCCACACAAGAAACGAAACCATTGGATCTTTCACGAAAAAAGTTTCCGGACCGTGTTATCTCTCGATGAGGTCATCACATTTGGCTATAGAGATCTTGTGATTTAACACCTTGCGACTTCTTCCTCTGGGACCATGTGGAAGAGAAGGTCTACGCCAAGAGCCCAGCGTCGATTCAAGGCCTCAAAGATGAAATTCGTGAGGCTATCGAGGACAAAGAGCAGCCACTCTGCGATTTGGTCATAGAAAATTTCATGAAAAGGATATGGTCCTGTAGTCGTGGTCGTGGTGGTCATTTGGCTGATGTTATTTCCCATTATTGAAGGCATACCTTCCTATTTATAATGAAATAAACATCCAATTATTTATCCTAAAATATTGCATTTTTTTTCATGTCAAAATAACATCTTTCATTGAAAAACCCTTTACTTCTCTATCTTGATGGCGTTCGGAGAGGCCGGCTTCCTCTTCATCCCATCGTCGTCCACGAACGCCACCTTCTTCCTGGCCACGTGGGGCTTCAGATGAGCCGCGGCCATCTCCTTCATAAAGTCCACGGAGAAGATGTGTATGCAGATGCTGCCCGAATGAAACAACAGCTCCCCCGCGTCGTCCGTCTTGGTGGCCAGCTCGTCGCTGATCTCCGAGTACTCCACCAGGCTGTACTGTCCGTCCACCTTGCAGATGTTGCCCACCTTCTGCTTGGCCTTGTGCTTCTTGATGACCTTGGCGGCGCAGTCGGTCTGGGTCTCCAGGCAGTAGCCGACGAAGATGGGGTCCGCCACCTTGGCCATGATGTTGTCTATGGGGTAGACGTACACGTAGTGGACGCCGCGTTTTTCCATGTCGGCGAAGACGCCGTTTTTGGCCATCGCCTTGTAGAGGCCGCCGGTACCGTCGGGCGCCATGGCGACGAGGTTTTTCTCGGCCAGGATTATCTTCCCGTCGTAGTTGAAGCAGGGGTTCAGTCCTGGAAAAGTTGAGCGAAATTATTAAATTTAATTCACCTCTGTAGAATTTGTAGGAAGACAAATCCATACTTACATCACTTAAATAAACCTAGAGGAACAACGTCATTGAACGAATTGAAGCTGATTTTAGTGGTAGTTCCTCCTCCCGTTCATAGTAGCGCAGTTGTGTTTCGGAGAATCGAGATTTTTTACCTTCGCATCTAGCGGTGAGTAGCTGAACCATAGAGCACTGATTCCTAAGCGGGCTAGACACGAATGCCTTATTTATTTATTATGGTAATTTAAATAATCTACATATCTCCCTTTCACACACCGTTTGTAGCGAAGATACGGGATGAGTATTTGACTTGTACATATATTTCAACTGAAGATTCCTCTCATCAAACGAAACACTTTTTTCCCATACCATTTTTCAAAATTCGGTTTCTTTTGAAAGATACAGGGTGTCGAAAATCCACGAAATTAACACAATTCTTTCCATATATTCGGAATGGATATTTCGAATGAATTGAATTTTGGTTGATTGTTTACTCTATTCATGGTGCATATTTCTCAATCGAAACTTATCAAATATTTCTCCTGGTATAAAAGTTACAGCGTAGTCAACTCATTAATTCACGCAAAAATACTATAAAACCACTTGAAAAAGATAAACGGTTCACGTTTTCGAAAGAATTAATTATTTTAGAAAACAAAAGTATTCTTATATTTTTTCAATAAAACGCGTCGTTCTCGAGTTCTTCCTAATTGTATGAGATTGAATTACAGAAAAAAATCATGAATTTCAAGAATAATATGAATGCTGTCCTGAGTTGAATCTCATCGAATATTATTTCTTATCTGGCCTCTCAACAAGTTACCAACGTTGTCAGAATGTTTATCAACTTTGTCAAGACTAAAATCTCTATGATGAGAAAACGTTTGATGTAGAGATATGTAATAATAAAATTCCACATTTGTGGGACATAAAATTAAATTTTAAGAAGCATTAAATTATACATTGCACAAGCAGTTTCTATTTAAAATTCATTGTTACCGGTCCTTCAGCAAAATATCTATCGAAACAATATAACTCGACATCAGAACGACACTACTATTACATCAATTCACTGAAAGTCATTTACATAATCATCACATGTTTGCTTTATTCTCTGTAAATAAAAAAAAGCGTGAACTTCGTTTATGCCGTGTATGGGATCACTGACTAACGTTTTAGGTTGGACTGGTTGGAGACTCAGAACAACGGTTTGTCTTGCGTGGCGTCTACATCCACGGCCTTCTGAGGAGAAGAGTAGGCCGTGGCGACTGAAATTAAGAACGTAGCGCTATATTGGCGAGACTCAGAACTACTCGTTCGTCATTTCCAAAGAGCAACGCCTAGACGCCTTTAGCGATTGTGATAGTTCATCCGCTAACGATAGGGGACGTACTGCTTTCTTAAGTTCGCCTATACCATTGTTTGAAGAGAAAATCGGCAATCTGGCATCGTCTTCTCTAGAGTTCTGTGGGTGAATATCACAGAGGATGGGTAAGGTTAGGTCATTGACCCCGAATCATATGACTTTGGTTTGGAGTTAGGATAGGTTAGTGAGAAACCAATTTTTATGAGATCGTTTTAGAATATCGAGGAAAATATGAACAAATTATCATTGTTTAAAATCTAATCTTCAGGACAATCGAAGAAGGAACTTATTTTGGTGTGAGAAATATAGCTTTTCAATTGCCGAAATGATCGGACAGAACTAAGTGTTTTTTTAGGAAATATCGTGTTTGTAACATTCTTATTCAAATGAGGTTAGTGCTTGAGTTGTTCCTAAATGTATCACCCAGAACATCTAATAATCACCTCAATTTCTATCGAAAAATATTAACTTTGAGGTGTTCGCAGAGAATGGTACCAGGCACGTATTTGTCCCATTTTTTTTTCAAATGGCTATATCTCTTCAACAGAGCCTAATTCGAAAAAATGGAAAATTAAAAAAAGGTTTCTGTTGGCCTCAAGAATCTACAGTTAGAATATATGTACAAGTCAAAGACCCTGTTTATAATTTGGACGAATCCTAACCTGCCTATGATTCACAGTACTAGAGGGAAATCGATATCTTACAGATTTCTGTGAATGAATTGCTAACAAAATGGAGCAAACTGCCCTGGCATTTTACAGTTCCTTCAGTAGCCACTATGTGCCGCCACTTTACGGGCAAAAATAGCTTCAATTCGTTCAAGGGCGTTGTTCCTCTAGGTATATTTAAACTCAATGCTTTCATGGAGTTAAAGCATGAGTTCGAGATGATATTCTCCTTATTTTCAATGATTTTCTACCCCACCTTGTTTGAAGAGCACAACGTCCTCTCTGTCGATCCCGAAATGATCGTTTTGGTCCAAGAAATTCCTGATGTGGTCGTGAGTAGCTTCACTGGTCAGCACGTAAAACGGCAAATGTACATGCTCTTTCCCCACGAGTTTGCTGCTCAATTCGACGAGTCTCTTGATCTTCTCCATGTGTATCTGCATGATGGTTTTACCCGACGGGAGGTTCAGCGATATCATCCCCTTTGGTATGTCCAAACCCAACCTGGTGCCCTGGCCACCGCAGAGGACCAAAGCTGCCACCTTGCCGTCTCCTATGGCTCTGAGACCTTGATGTACAGGAGGGAAAACGAACCAATGAACAGAGATAAAATGTGTAGAGAAGTAGAGATGGTGGGAGAATATGAGAAAAAATCTACGGATGCAAGGTCTGGAAGACCAGTTACCTTCGTTCCAATACTCCTGGATCTTCGCCTCGCCGCAGGTCAAGGCAGAGCCAAACTCAGAGATGGGCACCGGCTCTATCGTCTTCCCTTCCATCGACTCTTGCTGTTCCACCACATCCAGCGCTTCTTTAAACATATCGTTGCACTCCTCGAAATTGATGGAGGCCAGTTGGTCCACCAGAGATTTTCTGTCTTCCGCGTTCAGATGACCGTAGAATCGAAGAAGTTGGGCTTGATCGTATTTGTCCAAAGAGGCTTTGACTTCCATCATGCTCGTGCATGGCGTGCACGCGAAATTCTCGTCCATCTTCATTGCGGCGGCACCTTTGTCGGTTGATCCATTTCATGTTGGACAAGGTGGAAGTTGACGTCTGGAAGTCAAAACTGTCAAACTACTCTATGACCTCCGTTCCATAGATCAAGCCGGTACCTTTCTATGAACGAAGACGTCTATGACCACTCTCTTGACTAATTTTAATGGTTTTGTCGATCAATGAAGCGAGAAAATGCATTAAATTTTTGAAAATCCACTTTATTATCAAGAATGAAGCCATGAACAGTTCCATTCTATTTTGGGATAAGTGAAGTGAAAAATATGCAGGGTGAGTCTTGACTTGTACTTATATTCCAACTGTATATTCTTGAGGTCGAAATAAATCTTTTTTTCATTTTCCATTTCTCCGAATTCGGCCGTTTGCCATTGAGCCATTTGAGAAAAGAAATTTGGCCAAATACGTCCCTAAAACGATTTTCTGCAAAGACCTCAAAATTCATATTTCTCGATTGAAATTGAGTTAATACATTTTGAGAACACTCAAGTACCAACCTTATTGGAATGAGAATGTTGAAAACACGATATTTCTTAATAATTCCACTTATTTTTGTCCAAATATATCTGAAACTTAAAAGCCATAAATTTCTCCCATCGAAATAGGTTCCTTCTTCGATTTTCCTGAAGATTAGTTTGTAAACACTAATAGCTTCATATCCTCCTCGATATCCCAAAAATATCTTTGTAAAAAAAGTTTTTCATCCATTTTATAGCCTAACCCATTTGAGTTCAAAGGTACCTAACAAAAATCAGAGGCAGAGCTATCACAGAGCTTTTGAGAAGACGTTGCCAGATTATAATTCAATGTTACCTCTCACATTTGCGGGATTTTATTATTACATATCTTTACATCAAACGATTTTCCGTCATAGAGATTTTAGTCTTGACAAAGTCGATGAACATTCTGACAACATTGTTAACTTGTATAGAGATCACAGAGTTTATAATTTTTCAGTCATTCTGTGATATTGAAAATCCAGGGAAGCATCCAGATGATTTTATTTTTTAATTATGCAAGGAATCTACCCTCTTCGTTTGCACCTGCAATTTAAGAACACCCTGTATATTCCGAGATGGTGGTCCCCATCTTCGTGGTGCATACTTTTTCAGGACGAGTGAAAGGAGAATATTTTGCGACATTTTCGCCATAAAACTCGTTTAATGTCAACTAGTCTGGCGTTATGTTATTAACTTGTTTTTGCTGGATCTCGCCACGGTATAATTAACACCATTATTGCTTCGGTCGCACTGAAAACGATGTGTTCGATGCATAGAATCAGAATGAATATTAAAATTCATGGTAGTTCGAAGTGAGCTCTCATTACTGAAAGATATTGGGAAATTCCTTATAAGTATAGGTAATAAATGTTTCAAAATCATCTACAGCAGAGTTCATTATTTCTTTGCATACCTACTTTGTTCGCAGTTGAGCACTCTGGAATTATAAAAGTTCAAATATTTCTCCTATTCAATAATGGTACAAAATAAATCCGGAGTTGCCATTGGCTTCAGGTGTAGCTTTATTCAAGTATAATAGGGGTGGCTTTCAATCTGTTCTGAATTGGTGCAAGACACCTGCGAAATTTTTACCTGAACGTTTTGTATATTCGAACACGAAGGTCTGAATGCAGCGTTGCTCCAATTTCTTTATCGAAAGTAATTTATTCTGTGATCTTGTATACCGTGTTTTTATCCGATCGATCGGTAACTTGGTCATCCCTGACAGATCGCGGAAGCGATCTGTTTTACCGTCTTCGCCATTTATATATCTTTCAGATTTTTTGCGGGATAACGGTTTCTTTGTGCTTCTTATTGTTAAACAAGATGATTCATCGCGGGACATCAAACCCTAAACGTGAAGAAAGCCCCTCGGATGACGGAATGGGATGTGTCGCAACAAGGAAACCTACAGCGTTCGCCCACGTCGATCTTAAATACGAGAATATCTCCAGCGTAAAAATCTAGGAAGTCGCGACATGACTGATTTCTGGGCAGTCCCGTGTTTTGATCGCGGCTCAGTGGCGTGGGTTGCGTTTGTTGGTCGGCTGAACGAAAATATGTTTACCGGAACTTCAGGAGCGTATTTTGGTATCTTATGGTATCAATGTTCGCTACATTTTTTGTTTGTTTTGAAGATATGCGTTGTCTCACCTACTTTGGATGTTGTCCATATCCTGTATCTTAATTTTAAGTGCAAATTCAGTATGTAATTTTGATTTTTCTAATAGTTTGCCTCTTCACAGAAAGAAAGGCAAGTTGATAGCAACAATATTCTTCGTTAATTGTTAAAATGATATGGAATACCTTGGCAGACAGACAAGCAATGTTCCTAAAGGTGATAAGGCAGGTTTCTTCAATATCACCAGGTATTTTTGAAAATAGGATTGTTGTTGCCACATTTCGTGTTAGGTAGCTTTGAAATCTAAAATATCTTTATGAATATTCGAAAAATAAAACGTTTTCGGGTCCATCAACGGATAAGAGAATGAAATTGCCGAATTTCGTCGGTGTCCTGCCCTGGAGACGGCCGGGTTCCCGTTTTGGCACGCCGCTGTTCCCAGCGCTCTGCGGGCTATTAATAAATCGACGCTAAAAACTGCCATCATGCGACCTCGCTCGTCGTCGGTGCGTTCGCCCGGCATCCACGAAGCGTCGTGGTCGCAAAGGTCAAAGACTGCGGCGTGCCTAGACGCGCGAGACCATCGGGGCGGGCGTTAAACGATGGTCGGGCGGGCGTAAACTGTCGGGTCTCAAGGTTTATGGGCGAAACGATGCTGCGAGGAGCCGTTACGGATACCCGAGGGAACGGCCGTTAGACCGTCTCGTTTTTTTGCCGCTCGACAAGTTGATGCTGCCGATTTTCCGTTCGCTTGTGCGTCGGATTTTCCTCCGAGTCTCGAAAGGCTGATTTGCGTCAATCTGTTGTTCAAAATGATCTGTTGTGAAGCTCATAGGCGGGTGGTATCTTCATAGGCGAAGAGAACTTGCCAAGGAGTGTTCCCACACTATTATTAATTTCTTATATGAAATCTTCAATTTGAAAAATTTTGGGCATCAATACCTACTATTCTGGCCTGCATCTCTCTTTTCATCATATCCCTACATCTCTGCACCAGGTTTATGAACATCCGCGGAGTTGGGTGATTTCTTAGCGTAAATCTTGTTCTGTACAACTTATACGCTGAACTGGCACTTTGTTTTGATTCACCATTAATTAAAAGCATATCAACAAGTTCATTATTTGAATAAACGTGCGGCATTTTTCGAAACATGAAACACTCGTACCGTCGCCGTAACACGATCGAAGATTACAATTTTACAATCGATATTCTGAGTCATGTATGACAAGGAGACAAAAATTATGTTGATATCTACGGAAGAGCAGGCGAGGGAGCAGGTTTGGAATGAGGAATTTTCAGATTCACCTATAAACTAGAAAATATCCTAGTTTCATTTTATCGAAACAGGGGCATAATTCGTTTGAAAAATCTTGGGTGAAATGACTTATTTTGATGAGTTCTACCATCTGTCAAAAGAAAAGCCTCACCTTTAAATACACCCTATATATTTGAACTAGCTTGTCCGGCGAACTTTGTTCCGCCTAAATGATACTTACGGTGGATTTCACAAATAGTAATCACCGGTGATCGGAGATCAACAGCTTGGTTCTCTGATTTTTAAACTCGAATCGAGTTGATTCTATATCAAGCTTCGATCACCGATGATTACGCTTTGTGAAACCCACCGTTAAAGTTCTGTCAACTAATCATTGTTTTTTTTTCAAGCAGGAGATAAATTAGGCAAAATATACAAAATTTTAGTAACATTGTTATTCGCACTAAAAGAATTCTCTTTATTTAAGCGGTATTATAATTATTCTTTGAATGCTTTACAGTTTTCTCATTGCTGTACCTAAATAAAAATATAAATCACGATCGAATTATATGGATGAGAAATAGTTCCAATGATTAATTATCTCTGATCACTGTAGAAACCATTTTAGTTCTGCCAATACAACGCTGAAAATTCGAATTGAAGTACTAACTTTGTCTATGGTACTTTAATCTCACTTCACAGAATACAAATACGCTAAGACGTTTTCTTATTTTTTTTTCTTGACTAGACATTTTCGTTTTGGTCCACAGCACAGAGTTGGAGGCAACTCATATTACACACTATTTCTTTACATCGCCATCTAACGAGGAGAATCTATATATATAAAAGAAAGATGTTGGTTACACCATTTATAACTCGAGATCGGATGGACTGTTTGTTATGAAACTTCATAATATATGGATTCGTCTACGGTCTGGTTATTATAAAATACAATGAAACTTTGAAAAAATCGATGAAAATTTTACTTATACAGGAAATGCTTTTCCTCCTTTTGAGTAAGGCCACTAGATGTCGCTACAGTTACAGTTACGCTCCGCTTATTCGTTTGGACTTCATATGATATTCTCCGCGTTAGATGGCGACATAAACAAATAGTGTGTACAGTGACTATATTCCCTCTATAGTCACTGTAATAGTGTGAAATTTGAGTTGCCTACAAGTCTGCGCTGTTGGGCAAAACCAAAATGTCTTAGCGTAGGAGTACAGGGCCTCTATTCTTGAAAACCAGGGAGTAGAACGATCGAGAGAACGGTGACGTGGCCCTACTAATCAGTAGGGCCACGTCGCCGTTCTCACGATCGTTCTACTCCCTGGTTTTCAAGAATAAAGGCCCAGATGTCTAAAATGATTAGATTTCGTTGAGATATGAGAAAAGTTTCGTTCTTACCACTTCAGATGGCGCTATTCACACATTATGACTGATGATTCTTAGTTATTTGTATAGTTTTATTTTTCCAAATAACGTAATCGTGAGGGTTCTATATTTTACATTATCACAACTAAATGGCGATGAATTTGTTGAGGCTTTCGCGGCCATCCATTGATGTCATCTGTTTTTTTTTTCGAGCATTTCGGTCGTCATGGTTTGAAATGGTCGAAAAAATAACATATATGACATCAATTACTGTGTAATTTACATAGGGCTTATAGTACCATGAAAGGCTATTAACAGATTCAGAAGCGGGTGAATATCACAGTGAATTTTTATCGAAATGTCAAGTAAATCGGATTTTGTCGATGAGTTCCAATCGTGAGATGTCCATTCTCATCTTATCTCATAATTTTTAAAATGTTTTTGAATTTCTGTTTGGGTAATAAATATATTTGCGGAAATAATTGAATCCAAAATTGCCATTATTAGTGATTGACATATTATGACATATTATTTTTGTGTATCTGTTCTGTGTGATAGCTAATATCCATTGAAACATTCGACAGTTCCAAAATCAGAGAACCAAGCCCTTGATCTCCGATCATCGATGATTACGATTTGTGAAATCCACCGCAAGTATCATTTAGGCGGAACGAAGTTCGCCGGGCCAGCTAGTATCAAATAAAGCACCTACGAATAAGCTGTAGCGTAACTGTAGCGACACTTAGTGGCCTTACTCAAAAGAAGGAAAAGCATCTCCTGTATAAGTAAAATTCTTATCGATTTTTTTCAAAGTTTTATTGTATTTTATAATAACCAAACCGTAGACGAATACATATATGAAGTTTCATAACAATCAGTCCATTCGATCTCGAGTTATAAATGGTGTAACCAACATCTTTCTTTTATATATATATTTTATATATATAGATATATAGATTTGGCCATTCTCTGCCAATTCCGTATTTCAAGTTGATTTTCTGAACGAAATTATCTGTAGATTCACTTTTAATCGGAAGATGAACTATTTTCATGGGTCTTTCGTTTGAAATAAAACAGAAGCATGAGTTGGCTTATTTCCTTCTCAATCGCTTCAATTGAAGTCGATACCGTTTGCCAGTAATGGTTCCTCTCGGTTCCAAAATATCAAAATAAATAACACCGACCTGGTCTTACCATATACACAGCATAACATTCGCAGCGTGAATATTCGGTCGAGGGGGCGACGTAGAAGCATGACCGGGTCGTCCCCATTACTTTATTTCCTTTGGGTTTCTGCAATAGATCCATTTTTCATCATAGGTCACGATTGCGATGAAGAAACCCTGCCTTTTTAGCTGCTAAAGCAGTTTGTCTCCAGACGAAATAACGACGTTCAACGTCCCTCGGCTTCAATTCATAAAGAACCCAAGTTCCCTGTTCTTGATTCGTTCCCAATTCTTGGAAATTTACGGGCCACTCCCAATGCTGGGAAACGTTCTTCTTGCGTTTGGCACGGATCCTCATCGAGCAATACCTCTCCAATTCAGCCTCTTCGAAGGTTTTCGACCTTCCTTCCATGCACACTGTTGTTATTTACAGGTAGATTTGTTTATTCTCCGAAACAAATTTACTATCTTCGAGTGTGTTCCGGTCATTGCATTTGCTGCAACAATTCATCACGTTTCAACGCAGTGGACAACGAGGTAGATAAGTCCAACGTTGGGACTAGCACGTCTTCGTTTACATATTTTGATGTCGTGCATCTTGCAGAAAAATACACTTCCGTTTGTGTTGGTGTATCAGATTCCTCGACATCACAAAACCGCCTTCTGTACCTTCGACAGCTGTAGACTAGGACGGGACGACTAGGTAGTAGAAGAATCGAATGGGATTTTACACCTGTCGCATTCGGGTATTTACGATCGTTTTCCCTTCCTTCATGCCATCAAAATGGCCGGTTTTACAGGGGGAGATGCCGAATATGGTTAGCTCGAAATCGACAAGGACGGGTGATTGAAAGAAGTATTACTGAGGAATTCGCTTTAGTCCCGAGATAAAAGCAAGATGTTATTTAGATGATTTATTGAAATTTCTTTAATGGTACAATTTACTTCGAATTATAATTTATATCGCCTACAGTGAATATACCTACTCTATTCGAATGTAGTTTTATCTGGTTAGCTGGAAATTCTATGAAGAATAGATAAGTGGTATCAGTGATATCAGTTTAATCTTTATATTTGACTGTTCGTATCCACTCTTCTTTTATCAAAGCGTTATATAATATTTCACAGTATATCAAATTGAAATACAGAAAACCCAATAATGAATGATATGAAAAAGGGATATTTTGGAAGAAATGGTCATTTGAAACGAAATTTCAATACAATGGGCGTCAAATAATCAAAAATAATTAATTCCAATTTTCAATGGATGACATCCACTGTTTTTGCAAAATAAAGAATTGTTAAATCGACTGTGAATGAGGTACTGAACTAAATATGTAATTAGAAACATTTCAAGGTCATGTTAGGGTTGTCTATACTCCATTCAGAATTTTAAAATCACAACTCTGGCCTTGGAAATTTGACACATTCCACTCTGTATCGAAGTTATGACGTTTTTCAAAATATTTTTATCTCCATAGTGTGGGCATGAAGATATTAGGTGCTTCACAGTCAGGCGTATATCAGGACAGTGTTCACACATAGGAGGGTCTCCCGAAGACATAAGAAAGCCGTGGGTCAACTTTGTGTGTCCCATTCTAAGTCTTCTCGCCACTATTTTGTCCTGTCTCTTCATATTCAGCTTTATGGGGTTATGCACCATTGGATGGATATCGTGCAGTTTTTGCTCAGATGCATCCCATTGAGTCTGCCAGGCATGGTGAGCTTCCATCTTGATTTTGTTTCTTAGGTCGGTGTGAAGCTGGATATCGGTTACAGGGGAGTCAGAAGTTCGTGCTGAATTGGCTATTGAGTCTGCTTGTTCATTTCCAAGTATACCCACATGGGATGGAATCCACACAATAGTGATCGAGACGTTTCGGTCCTCCATGATTTTATGGCACTCTTCCTGAATTCTTTGTACTAATGGGTTAGTGGAGAAAATGTTGGAGATTGACTGTATTGACGACAGCGAATCTGTGAGAATTCCTACCTTGCTGCCAGGTGTTATAGATGTAAGAAGTGATTTGTATATTGCATACAGCTCGCCTGTGTGTATACTGCAGATGGGTGGTATCTTAAATGTTTTTGGAGCTCCTTGGTTATCCACAACTGAACAAGCTACTATATTGTCGTCTTTAGAGGCATCTGTATATATTTCTTGGTCAAAGGCTTCATCATTGATCAGTTCAAGGAAGGAGTTTTTCAGTAGAATTTCAGGAGTCGTTTGCTTGTTATATCTTTGCAAGGCGGTATTTATGGTCATTTGGCGTCTGGTCCATGGGGCTTGATTTGAAGTGGACATAGGAAGAGTCTTTGATAGGTCAAGTGAACCGATATTCTGGAGAACAAGTTGTGGAATCGATAAAAGAGTCCTAGGACGCATTCTATCGGGGTTCTTCGACTCCTTCATGAGGTGTGAAACTGGATGATTCGGGGAGGCAGAGACTTTTGCTGAATATGATAAAAGAATCTGTCGCCGTCGAATATTGAGTGGAATCTCTCGGGCTTCTACGTGGAGGCTTTCTGATGGACTGGAGCGGAAAGCGCCGAGGGCAATGCGTATTGCTGTGTTGGGGACTGTGTTTAGCATTTTGAGGTTGGATTTGCTGGATGTAGTGTAAAGAATACATCCGTAGTCGAGTTTTGGGCGGATAAGAGATCTGTATATTTTCAGCAAAACTTCTTCGTCACATCCCCACTGGTGGTGTGATAATGTTCGAAGAATGTTCAATGTGTGCAAGCAGCTTCCCTTGACATTCTTAATATGTTGCGTCCAAGTGAGACGTTGGTCGAAAGTCATTCCTAAAAGCTTAAGGCTATCAACTTGTGGCAGAGGTGAATCATTTAATGTTAAAAGAGGCTGGCCTTTGGGATATCTTCTAGTAAATCGAATGAGCTTGGATTTTGTTGCGGAAAATTTGAATCCTATTTTTTCTGCCCACTCTGTGATATTATTCAGTCCTCTCTGCATAATTTTGCACGTAGTATCAATATTCTTGCCAGAGTAGAACAGTAAGATATCATCCGCATAAAGAACCAACTTAAGTGGAGCCTCGATGCAAGAACAGATGTCGTTGATAGCCAGTAGAAATAAAGTTGTACTCAACACGGAACCCTGGCATATACCATTCTGGGGAAAGAAGGGGACCGATTCTTCGCCGTTTGCAACAACTTTGAAGCTTCTATCTGTAAGGAAGTTCTTCAAAAAGAGGTAGATATTTCCGTCCAGATTGATGTTCTTCAGCTTGGCCATAATGGATTCTCTGCTTGTTGTATCGAAAGCGCTTTCGATATCTAGCATGACAGCAATCAAATCTTGTTTATTGGCAAAGGCATAGGCAATTTCAGTCTGGAATAAGACAAGGTTGTCTACTGTACATCGGTTTTGTCTGAAGGCTGATTGTGCTGGACTCAACAAATTGTTCACCTCGAGAAACCACATCAATCTTCTATTCACCATCTTCTCAAGGAGCCTACAGAGTGTGCATGTCAAAGAAATAGGTCTGAAGGAGCCTGGCGACGAGCAGACACTGCCGGCTTTCTTGATAGGAATTATGTGAGATTGTCGCCACAGCGTGGGGAATTGGTGGGTTATCCAGATTTGATTATATAATTCTAGTACCTTTGCCAGTGAAGCCGGGTGAAGTTGCTTCAGAAATATCATTGGTATATTATCCGGGCCTGCTGCAGAGTTTCTCATCGATGAAAGGGCCAGGTTCATTTCCTGTATTGTGAAGGGCTGGTTGATAGGTGAAAGTAAAGCAGAAGTAGTCGTTTGTTCGGAGGTGGATTGGGATGTCTGGTTGAGAGTTTTCCTGTAGTAGTGTTCCCCTAGAATATGTACAATTTCTGTACTATTGGTGATCACTTGATTGTTTTGGTCTAGGATGGCAGGGATTCTTCGAGTAGTGTTTCGTCCTTTTATTTGTCGTATCTTAGTCCATACTTGTGTGGGAGGAGTGTTTGGTGTCATAGTTGAAACAAATTCTCTCCATGAATTTCGTTTGCTCTCTTTCAGTGCTCTTCTAGCACAGGCTTTGCGTTTTTTGAATTCAACTAAATCTGCTAAGTTGCGTGTTCGTCGATATCTATTCAAGGCGGTTTTGCATTCTTTTACTGCCGTTTTACAGGTTTCATTCCACCACGGAACTATTTTCTTGGTTGGGTTAATCATGATCTTTCCAATGTTTTTATCTGCGGATGAGATTATGGTATCGTTGAGTTGGTTCACGGCAATATCGATGTCATTCGAGAAATTGGTATTTATTAATCGCGTGTTAATATCTTCTCTAAAATGTTCCCAGTTAGCTCTAGATATTCTCCATTTCATGAGATTGTCTGCAGGTTGGTGTTTGCTGTCTGTAATTATTATTGGGAAATGGTCACTGTCGTAAAGGCTGTCAAGTGTGTACCAATTTAGGAGAGGTGCATTACCAGGGTTACATAAGCTAAGATCTATTGAAGAGAAGGTTCCGGTCGAAATGTTGAAGTGGGTATGTTCTCCTGTATTGAGCACGTTGAGGTCAAGATCATTGATAACTTTTTCCATTATCTTTCCTTTTCCAAATGTGGTTTTTGAGCCCCATATGGTGTTGTGTGAGTTGAAATCTCCTACTAGGATGTATGGGGTGGGTAATTGATATACGAGGTTGATCAGCTCCGCATAGGCGAGGTTATGGTCTGGGGGTATATAGATGCTGCAGATTGCCTAATTAGGCATTCTAATGACCTGTCAAAACAAATTCTCAATATGGCGGCTGAGGGCAAACCATAGAACTCATAGTACATGTACTATAAGTTCTATGGGGCAAACAATACGTTGGTGTTTATGTTGTTCTGTCAAATAAACACTTTGCATCTTAAAAAGTCTATCAACAACAACAACAACAAATACACACAACTAATTTATTCACCAGGTTCCTTATGACGTGTTATGACACTTCAGAAAGTTGTTTGCCCCATAGACAACTTGTTGTCTATGGTTTGCCCTCAGCAGACGCCATTTTAGGTCACCTGATTTAGAATGCCTAATTAGAAACATTTCAATTTCGTCTCAGGGTTGTTTAGGTTAGGCCATAGATGTATCTTAGGTTAGGGTGATTTCTGGGTTAGAACATAGATCTGTAATATTGACGTCGAAGTTTATCTTCTCCTCTTTGGAAGTTGGTCCTCGTTTTGTGAATGTTTATGGATATTTTATCTGTTAATTTTAGTAGGAATAGGAAGAAAATTATTTCTGAGAAGCTAATAAAATTCGTTTATCAATTATAATGATCTTTGTTCTTTTCAATAAAATAGGCTCCAACAGATAGAAGAAAGAGAAAAGCTAGTCATTCAATTTTCAATGGATGGCATCAACTGTTTTGAAAAAATATACAAGAAAGCTCTGGCAGATTTTCAATGTAAAGCGTTAAATCGAGTTTCAATGAGGTACTATACTTTTGAAACATTTCAAGTTCTTGTCAGGCTTCTTTAGGTTAAGGCATAGAAGCATCTTAGGTTAGGGGATTAGAACATAGATCTGCAATAGTGGCATTGACGACGACGTAAATTTTCTTCTTTTTGGAAGTTGGCCCTCGTTATAGGAATGTTGATGGCTATTTCATTTGTCATAGTTTAGTTCCAGGAATAGGAGAATAATTATTTCTGCGAAGCCAATAAAATTCGTTCATCAATTATAATGATCTTGTTTTAATTAAAACAGAGAATTGATTCGCATTAAACTTAATGCTCTTTGTTCATATGTATCGTATTTGCACTATGGAATGTTGAAAACATAGCTGATTTGCAGTGTAACGACACGTGAAACATTGCACCTTCACAAAATAAACAAAAAGATTATTTGGGAAATCCTTATAAACTTATTTTTAGATAAACGACCTTGCCTCAACCCGTGTCGTCAATTAATTTATCTCGCTCCTGTCGTTACAGATTTCCATCTGTTATCTTGTTGCGACCAACAAAGCTCTTTTGTTCTCACTCGCACACTAGCCAGGTCGTTTCGAAAAAAATCAGTTTCTCCGAACAATAAAAGTTTCAAATACGCATTATATGATAAAAACAAATTATCGTGGGCCACGTGAACAGAAGACGACGGCGCTACGCTTGGAGTTTGATCCATACGTCACAAGAGGAGGGAGAATAAACCTATCGCCGACCAATGAACGCACCTCTGACTCCGTCAATGACTCGGCAACGTCGCTTCCCCACCATAGAGAACTTTTCTTGTCTTGTCGTTCTGTGATTTCCCATTTCAGTCACAACCATCGAGATCTTGCACGTGAAGGTTCCACAGACGTCCTCCCGTTTACAAAATATATTCTGTGTTTGTGAAACGTGCCCCAGTGGTGAATTTCAACATTTCGTTCGTTGTGTCGATCTAACGGGGGGTATTTTAGTGCGACAGTTCGGTCAAATTCCATGTGTTCAGTGATATCAGTGATCGTTGTTGTGACGAAACGCACAGTGATTGTGCAATCACCAGGCTCAAGGCTTCGAAATTGATCGTTTTAAGGTATGCTATTCCCATTTTTTTCACCTCTAATCGCGCAAACTATTGAAGATTTTTTCCAGTGACTCACGTGAACGATAAGTGCGTGTTTTTGTTCTCCTGGAATTGCGATTTGCGCGCATGTTTCGCACGATGTGACACGCATCATGCTTTTTGTTCCAGCACTCCTAACGCTACGTCACGTCAAGTTCGATGACGCACTTCCGCGTTTGTGACTTTGAGAAAGTGGTTCTCTATTTTTCGAACGCGATTGTTGATATTCTAGGGGGGCAAGATTCTCAAGGTAAAAATTGAAATAGAGGTTGTCTCTGAACCAGTCATTAACATACGGAATTGTATTTTTGATGCTGGCATTGAAATCAATATTCTATGGTCGTTTTTGAGGTTATGAAGGATGATTTATGAATGTTTCAATGGCAAAGATGAGGGTGAATTTATAATTGAGGTTGATCCAATCATTATTTCTTAATTTGATGTTTTTGTTTAATTGTGTGTTTATCCACGAGTGTTCTAAATCAAAACTGAGAATGGGGAATGAAGATGTTTACGTAAACATTGTCGTTTTGTTTTTATTTATGTTTTTGTATTCTTCCTCGTATTATTATTGATATTTTATGTCGCATGACGCATATAACAATGACCTGAAACTATTGAATGTGATTCATCCTAAGTGATGCAATTTAGTGGATCTCTTTCAAATATTTATCCAGTGAATCATTCGGCATTGTTTATTCTTTATCTTGAGATTTTCGACCTCTGAACCTATGAATATGATCTTTTTTGTGTTCAGTTTTTTTTTTCGTCGGTACATTTAGTGTGCATGTTTCGATCAGGTGATCTGTTGATACACATTCTTTGGTATTTCGTAGTTGTATCCGTCCAAGCGTCTATTCAATTGAAGACCCACAAATTTAAAAAAAGATTTCTTGTTTTGGATTGGTCTCTGTGGCAGTTTGTTGAACTTGGTACGTTAAACTGGGGACCCTATGAGTCACGGTTTAAAAAGGTAGCTATTCATTTCCGTTCTAGTCAGAAAAGCGTTAAGGAATGCAAGCTTAACATTTCTTTTATCGCGTGGAAGGGGGACATAGTGTAAATATCAATTTAGGAGGATGTTTCTGTATAATTTTTGTTTTGGTTTGGGATGAGCTCATTCTTCAATTGATTTCATTTAAAAATTTTGTTTCTTTCACGCAGAACAATGTTTCGAGTCTCTGAAGTTGTCCAAACAAAATTAATTATCTTTTCAGATATGAATACTGTTTTTATTTATTATTTACTCTGATAAGTTTTTGGATGTTTTCTCTACTTTGATAACATCAAGTACAGGTCTTTGTATCGTCATATCCTGTTTTAAAGTCGATGATAATTGCATTTTCGAACCCAACGTGTTCACCATTAGAGATGATTCGAGCAAAAATATTCGAACCGGATTTAGTCCCCATTGTTTTTTTTTGTTACCTGCTGTCTGGAGACCGTGCATTGCGATTTACGGAACGACATGACGATGCAGGCGGCCTAATCCAACCCCTGTGTCAGTCTGGACCGTGGACGTCCCAGGGGTGCCCAATCTCTTTGTTTACCTCACGGACCGCGCTCGTTATGCGTGCGTGTACGCGTTCATCTGCCGCTTTGGCGGAGGGGATCAGCCTCGATGGGACCACAACAGACGGCGGGGTCGTTGACTCCCGATTCGTAGGACGGGAGGGTTGATGCGCGCGCGATACGCCGAGGTCGCTCACACGGGTAGCGGTCCTCGCGTCGCGTCTGCCGCGGGGGGCGATGCGGGCGCGGGCTTAACGGCCGGAGTCGCCTCGAAACGTCGGAACACCTGTCGTTGTTTCGATTCCGGAGCGGTAGGATTTCGGGGTAGATACGGCAACGCCGCGAGGGGATTTGTGGTTGGAGGTTGTACAGATTCATTCAGGTTTTTGTACTTTCTGAATGTTTGTTATCTTTGTAGAATCCAGGTACTTTTCTCGAGTTCAAAACAACAGTTTATATTGTGCTGTCAATCGAGATATATACCTTGGCTATTTCTTGGAATTTGTGGTGTGATTTTGTGGACAGATTCCTTTTCATGTTCTGTCTGGGTTCTTAATGATTATCGTTATTTCAAGAGGGTATAATACTATTTTCCATTAGTCCTGTTACGGAAATATGTTGTAAATTCTGCTTTTTATTTCGCAAAGTAGTAAAACAAACACAATTGTTAATTTTTCAAAACCTCCATGCTCAACGAGGTCTTTTTAGGTTATGTCATAGAACATCTCATAGAATAGTGTGGGGTATTCACAGACTAAGGTATCGATGTGACCTTGGTTGCCGTTCTCATTATTTTGTCCAGATGAAGTAATTCTCACAAAAAGGCATAACAGGACTCTACTACAGTACCTGAGTACCTTCTTTTAATCTCACTTTATGATTATGGGTTCGTTTCCTGAAAGTAGGGAAGACAATTTACCATAAATTCCACCGAAAAATTACCTTCCACGTCCATAAATCGAACCCTAGGGATGGGAATTGAATTTGTCATTTGACAGTAGTTATTGTCATTTATGGTCATTTTTATTTATGACACAAGGATGCATGGTAATGGCATTGTTCGGATTTTGTTTAAAACTTTCTTGTCGATCGAAAATCTGTGATGTTGTCCTAGTCATAGAACTTATAGTAACCATAAGTTATAAGTTTAACTTATCTCGATAGGGGTCGCGCTATTCTTCCATAACCACAATCTTATGACAATTATTAGATGTTTTGATCTTAGACCATAGAAAGTAAGAGTATTTTGACATTTACTTCCTAGACACAATAAAGACATAAACTCCATTCACATTTATAAAATCACAACTCTGGCCTTGGAAATTTGGCACATTCCACTCTGAATAGAAGTTATGACGTTTTTCAAAATATTTTTATGTTCCAAGTCAACACTATGTTGCCCTTTCTACATTCTTAGCGTATTTCTCAGAATGTGAATTTATTCGGAAAATGAATGAATTGGAAAAGATGTGATGGACGAAAATAATTAACGTTTATATGAATTGATAGAAAGGATTCCTTTTCTAGTTATTTGCATGAAAAGTACAAGAGATCACTGTTGAAATATATTATTTTTCGTCATGGAAGAAAATTGCAATTCATTAAAAAAATCAACCCAAAGATATAAGATAAATTGATGGGTAATTACAAGAATCAAGAATAATGTCAATTATATTTTGTTGATAACTTTGTTAAAATCAATGTTGGGGTATAAAACTCGGCTGCGTTTGTTCAAACAACATCTAAAGAAGACATTTTTCACCATCTCGACCTTTGAAAGGCGTTTCTTATAGGAGAATTAGGTCTAAGTTCCACCTCATCTGATCAGATATCGCCAAATTTCTTAGAAAACCTGAAAAATATCCTGATCGACCTCTCGAGGCTCCATCCGATCCATCTACTGCGATATCTGTCCAAATAACAGCCTTTTCAACGACATTCCCATGTACCCCTTTAACCTCGAAATGTAAACATTCGCCCTGGTCTTGAAAATCGTCCTCACGCTCCAAACTGGTGCTAAAAACAATGAACATACGTTAATCTTGGATATTCGACGAAAAACTCACCTGCAAATATCGATTAAATACCAAAAATCTGCGAACAATTTGTAAACCTAACAAAATGTGGAATATCTTTGATACTTTTACTTTGATGTAAACAAAGAAACTGGCAACGTCGTTTTGTCATTAACTATATCTTCTGTGCGCGCACTGACTTTCCATAATATGTTCTGTGCTTTTCATCAGGGGCACCAACTCCTGAAAACGAAACCATGACCTCCTATGTGATTAAATAAAAGTGAATGGAGTATAACTGGTTGCCCCCACAGCCAAAATGGCGATTTCTGTCAAAATCAGCTGACTCGAAATGCCTAATAAAGACAATGTCATCTCTAAAAAAATAACATAACCTATTTCACACAAAAATAGCGCCACAACCTTGATTGCGGATGATTCCGGAAGTAGGACTTATGGAAATAATCATCAGAAAGGCTTTTTGCTATTTTTTGCTCTTAGGGTAAAATGCTGAAAATTTTCCTCGCCCGAATTCGATAAAAAACATGGAATATACTTGAAACCGGAGAAAAGTTACTAACCTATAGCAGAACTTCGGGTTTTTATTTCTGTTTCCGTTATGCATATCTTAGGTACAGGCCGTTTCACTTGGAAAGTTGAATAATTCGCTCGGTCTCCGTCGCCTCGACAGTCCGGAGGCGCACTTTGCGAACTTTCTCCGGAAAAGATCACAACGGGAGGGGCCCCCCGAATGTTTCGCATGCCGAATTTTTTATCGGTCCGGTGATCTTGATTCCATCGGTTTCGGGTATATTCCGATTGAATCATCAGTTTCCTCTTTTTTGTTATTCTTAATTTACGTCCGTCGGAACGTATATCAGGCATTTTCTCGAAAACTCTGCAAGCAATATTGTTAAAATCTGAAAGAAAGATGCGGCTTTCCATCCTTGATTTATCAGTGAAGAGAAGAATTTTGCCGCTACTTTTGAAAATTACCACGTGCTCTGGTAAATGTGAATTGAATTACCAGGTCACTTTTTAAAAAAAAATATTTTAGCAATCAACAGATAATTTTTTTCCCAGATTTATCCGTGAGGGAAAAAACATCGCCACTTTTGTAATGCCTGATATACGTTACGACGGTCGCCGAACCATCAATGAGATTTAGTCATTTTTCTATCCATCTGATTAAATCATCGCCTACTATTGAATCATCGGCCTGTTGATATCACTTGAAAATTAAGCTTCTCTGAACGGACTACATAGAAAGTTCTTGCATAATTCAACACCATCTTCACGCTCGTTACGAAAACCCATCCAGAATCGATATTACCGATGTAAATACGATTCCGTTTTCTTCCGGGCCGTAAAACAGAAAAAGAAGAGTCTACCAAACGACCGATCGGTTCTCTAGGACCTAGGTATCCGCGTCGTCGTCGTCGTCGTTTGGAAACCGGAATGCAGTGGCCATTTACGAGAAATGCATGTGAATCCGCGAAAGGAGGTCATTACGTCATCGTAGGGTAGACCCGCGCGTGACCTTGTCGACGATCACTGGAGCGCGTGCAACTATGACGGCTGTCGCGCCCCACATTTCGACGGATTTTTCGTTTTACGTAATGCGAGCGCGCGAAAGTTTCCTCCGATCGCACCGGTTCATTTCGCGATACTTTTCTTTGATCGTTATGCTCGGTATACATCACTGGATATTGCTGTGATTATGTTTACAGGGCGAGACCTTTGAATTCGGCTCTGCGTTAGAAAGGTCGAGAAATGTTTCAGTCATATATCCTCAATGTCGTCATATATTCCTTGATGTCTCTAAATTATCTCAGGAACAAATTATTTTCATTCGGATTCATCTAGGACGATTTAAGTTATACCATAGATCTAGTTCTATTCTTGTCAATTATGCAATCCAAACCACTTGATCTTCCACCACTGTTAACCTAAAAAAGTTTCTGACAGATCGCTGGTTCGCAGTAAATACATATGAGGAATTTTATTATTTTATGCATTTCATGAGTGAACGAGTGAGTTTTTATGATTCGTAATATCAAAAAGTATCATGGAGCAACACTACGAAGAAAATTCCACTCGATCATATGATCACAACACATTTTAGTATAGGGAGCCCACAGAGATTGTAGAGGAAGTATTGGAGAAAATTTATCAGAGCACCTGTAATTTCTTCATCCGTTAATATGACAAAAAATTTAAATATTCATCAGTTTTACATTTAACATGAACTGAATATGTACTGCTAATTTCAGTGTTCAGTCAGAAGAAATAATGTTCTCTTTAGTTTCTTACTCGGTTTCTTATCTTCGAATTCGTAAAAGTCTTGATGACTGCTGATCAAATTTCCCTTTGTTTCCTGGTAAGTCACTCAATATGTGGATAATACACCAAGTTACACACAGTGAGTATCCCAAAATATTCAAGAAAACCTTATCAATTTGAACGACTTGAACCTCCCAACTTTGATACACATTTACGGATTTTTTTTTCAATAAAAATGCACTTAATTTTCATTGGTTCAATATTCCTAAGAGTAAGCTTGACTAGAAATATCAAAAAAATGTCCATATAAAACAGTTTTCCAATCAAATCAACGGTTGAAATGTCTACATGAACAAAGCTAAATTCCCATCATTTGACCACCAGCCTAACCTCAAAAAATATTTGACAGGTGGTTGGATTGCCTAGTGCGACAATTCAACGACCTGTCAAATATTTTTTGAGGTATATATATATATTCTTATGAAATGGAGCTGTACAGATTTGTTTCCAAATATGGCATGTGTCTCGAAAAGGCAACAAGGAACAGATCATTCAAACTAACATATTGATCCATTCCCCGCTCCTAATCTCAGTATTAGCAGAGGAATGTCACCATGGGCACCATACAGTTCTGCGTATGATGCAAGAGCACAGATAAAAACCTCAGCAAAAACTCTGTCTCCCCGTATAAGTGTAGGGATATTGGATTTGTTTACAAATATTCATATTGGAGGGCATCTTCTTCGAATGTAATTCTTTCTTCATTTCTTCAAAGGGGTTGACAAAGCATTTTTAAATAATCTGAAACAAAAACCAAAGGGAGAAAAAAGAAAAAGCAAAATCCACTAAAATATTCAAATTGTTTTGAAGGTACCAACCCATCTCAAAAATGAATCAGATACTAAATGAATAGAGTTGAAACCATCTGGAAATTTATATATTGGACAATTATTGACCAAATGGTCAATAGTTTGCTCTTCATGCCCACACTCACATCTCGGGCTCTCAATGGTATTCCATTTGAAGAGCATACTATTACAACGTCCATGACCTGTCCTAAGACGATTCAGAAGACACCAATTTTTCCTAGACAGATGAAAACCGGGAACTTTCTCTGAAGGATCGAGAATTAAACTTTTTTGAAAAAATCATATGAAGTCCATTCCGAACTCCAAATTTCTTTATGATTTTTTTTAAATTAAAGAAAATTATTTATCCATAGAGCCTTTCGAGATTTTAATCTAGCCAGTCTTGTATCTGGCATATAACTCATAATAGGAAATGAATTTGGAAAGGAATGAAATTTATCCCAAGACTTCATGGCAGCAAGCTGTCTACGAATATGAGGAGGTATTATGTTAAAAAGAACTTGTAACCAAGCTAATGGAGTAGATTTAATGGTTCCGGTTATAATTATCATAGAAATATTGAGTTGCCCATCAATTTTATGGACATGGGAACTATTCAACCAAACAGAACAGCAGTATTCAGCTGCAGAAAAAACCAAGGCTAAAGCAGCCGTACGAAGAGTGGTAGCATCGGCACCCCAGGATGTACCAGCTAATTTTTGAATTATATTATTCCTCGTCTTCAACTTTAGACCTAAACTTTCCAAATTAAGTCTTAAAAGTCAAAGAAGAATCTAGTTTTATTCCCAGATACTTGGGAGTGAAATTATGATTTAAGTAAGTGCTGGTGATGAAGCAATGGAAACTCAGCTTTGTTCATGTATATATTAATTGCTTGAATAACTGTTTTATGGGGACTTTTGTTTTGATATTTTTAGCCAATATCACTCTGAGGAATATCAAATTATCAAAATTAAATGAATTTTCATTGAAAGTCGGAAGATTATTTTCTTAAATATTCTGAAACACTCACTGTTCGTTACTTTGTGTATTATCCACATATCAAGTATCTTACCAGGAAACGAAGGGAAATTGGGTCAACAGTCATCAAGACTTGATAAAATCGAAGATAATAAACAAAAGTGAACATATTTCATAGATACTGAAATATCCAGTATTCAGTTCATGTTATATGTAAAACTGATGAATATTTGAATTTTATATCATCTAAAAGGTTGTAGAAGTTACAGGTTGCAGTGCTCTGATAAATATTCCTTCCCCAATACTTCCTATAAAATCTATGCGAGCTCCCAATACTGGAAGTTGTGATCCTATGATTGAGTAAAATTTTCTTCAAAAAATATTAAAACTCCTCATATTTACCGGTAACCAGCGACCTGTCGAAAACGTTTTAAGGTTGACAGTGGTGGAATAATTGCGATATGTCGAATATTTTTTTAGGTTAGTGCTGGGGATCAAACAATGGTTATCTCTGATCATGTAGATTGTAGATATTAAAGCTGTATATTGGTTTGAAAAATTGTTTTAATGGGTACAGTATTGTGGAAATCGACTCACCGGATGACTTTTGATCCATCGAATATTGATAGCAGGTTCGCGTTTATACAGGGCACTCTCAAAAACTTTTTATAATAGTTGGCGATGTGATAGAGCTATTCGCTGTTTTCTTAACATGAACCTCCTATACTTCATTCTTTGTTTTCACGTTTTTCTTCGATATTTAAATAGTCTTCGCAAATGGCGAATCTCGAAATGATGCCTACAAATGTTGAAGGACCCTTGGTCGATGACTTTTTTTACTGGGAATTGAGATCTGTATCTTGTAGTGCCTACCAGAATGTAGAGCCTTCGGACAATCATATCAAAACAAAAATTGAAAATAAGTCGATCCGTTATGAAATAATGAACGGTCGCCATTTAAAGCGAAACACACTGTATATAAGCCAACTACTTTCTAATTTATTCGAACCAAACGGCACTCGAAGTTTGTGGGTCTCATTTGACGTAAAAAGCCCCAAAAAAGCGAAATGCATCTGTCCAATGGAACCACAATCATTACGAGGCGTAAATGTTAAATTCTCGGAACCTTCAAGAAAGTCGGCTTAAATCAAAGCGGCCGCCGTAATTGACTGCTAATGGCCGCGTTTCGGCCGTTCGCCAAAAACCGATCACGCAAACGGGACCTTCCCGTTAACCGGTAACGAACTGAGAGGTTCCTCGAGTTAACCTGTAAAACCGCCGAAGAAAGCGAAATATTTGAACCTGCTCTCGTTGTGTGTGTATCTGTTTGGCACGCATTACCGTTTTTGTTGGTTTTCGTTTGGCGAAACGAGAGGCGGTTATTCGCCAGAAACTGGTTCGGCCGAACAGGAGGTTACAGTTATTTGTGAAGGGCGTTCGAAAGAATGGAGGTACTTGAACGGGCAAATTTAGGATGTTTTCTTGTTGCAGGTCAATATGATCTGGATCGTATGAATATTAATTGGTTGTAGGTCGAATTTGGACAGTGAGGCCTAGGTTTACCTAGTTGCTACTTATTTATCTCGAAACAGGTAGTGTTACGTATTGATTTCGGAACAACGCCCTCTATAATTGTAGCCTTCTACGCGCAAGCGCCACAACTACTTAGACGAAAGCACCATCTATGACAGAACGACCTCTATGCGCGAGCGCCACAACTAGCGTCCCCATACTCAAGCCTTATTAATTTATTTATCGATCTTCCACCACAATAATGTTAGTTCCGAATATTTCTGACGTTCTTGGTATCAGTATATTTTTCCTATGTGGCTTTAGATAAGGAAAAAGAGACATCGAAGATCACTGCGGATTATTCACTCTATTGTATTGTCAAACCCTCGTCGGTTATCCTCACTCTCTTTTCGATTGTCTTCGTCTGTAATAATTGACCTGTAGGCTTATTTCTTGAGAATTTTGAAAAGTGAGGAATTCCATAGGCTCTTCTGTTCATTCAGATGTTTTTCTGTCGGGTTATTCGAGTACTTTTATTCTTTTATCGAATGAACTATCACAAAGTAACGGACTATTCTTCCCATTATTTTTCAGTAAAATTACAACACTATTCTCGATTTCCGTACAAGAAAAAAGCATAACTGAATCTTCCAACCATGTTTATATACTTGAAATATTTTCAGTATTAGCGGAGAAAAAAAGTTTCTTCAACATTCACCAGGTCTTTGGAATTATTGAATTCACATAATATTCTCTCAACTCATTATTTTCCCAAAGTGAATAAACATTTCGATAAATATGTAATAACTACGACCTCGAAAGGACAACGTTGCTTATTCATCTGACATAAAAATGACTGTAACCTAACATTTTCTGAATATACACGTTGAAATGTGTCAGAATTTCATGGCCAACCTGGATACATAGAAATGAATGAAGTATAAATTCAGTCCACCACCAACCAATTTATGTATGGATGATTTTCTTCATCAAATTGATACATAAAGCCAAGAGCTAGATGCAAAATTACCGAAAACTTAGGGTCTTAGCGCTTGTAGTGCAAAATCATCAAATTAAAATGTTATGGGCTCTTTCTTTCTCTCAAGCAATGGTGAATCTTTTTTATGAAATGTCATTCCGAAACTGAAAATGTTCAGGGTTTTCCTTGACACCTGCAGTGGCTCGTGACCTGCAGAGTAGGTGAAACACACAAAAAATCGTGTTCTGGAGAAATTAGGGTTGGAATCCTAAACAAAGCTTCCTTTTTTATGATTTTAATATATCTGTTGAGTTTTCTTCAAATGGGGTGAAACAGACATTTTCAGAGAACAATACTATCAAATTCATGGTTCTCATACCTCGCTTGTACTTCTTCCGTGACGCTCTTCTGTTCGAGGATATGACAATACGTTGTATATTATCTGGGCGATCGATAAAGTATATAATTTATCGCATTTTCTCGGGAAGTGAGTGTTTTATTTGGGTGCCCATCGACATGGACGAGGCAGCTATAACGCTTCAAAGTTTCAAAGCAATTCCGACAGGTAGACCAACCTCGGAACATAATGGTAGATGGCGACCGAGACTTGGGTCAGAACAGCTGGATATAAGAATCGAGAGGGATGCATCCCCTAAACATATAACTCTGTCGGATAGACCGGTTGTGTTGAAGGTTATTCTGCTGCGAAATTTTTAGGATCAGGGCTCTCCATCTTATAATCCTACAAACCCCTATTGTGTTCTCCTGAAACCTTTTCTCGTTGAAAACCTCTTAAATAAATTGACGAAACCTTTAATTGTGGAGGCGTTAGTAAAGAATTGAAAAATCGTTATTGGTAGAAGGTAGATCGGCCGAGTTATATATAAATTCATCCCACCATCGTCGCCACTAGGACAAAAAACTCATAGTAATAGAAGGAATTGTTCACACATTTCGAAAGCCTGTCAGCTGAGGCACTCCTCAGTTTGTACTCATAGTTATTACCATTTTTTTCGAATCCCTCGTAAATCATACAGGTCCTTTATCAGTTCCGTGTAATTAAGCTCGGCTCGTCTCGAACCGAACCCGTCAATTGGTCGGACTCTCTGGTTGCTCGCGCGCCCCGAAGGCTCCGTTTAATTGATGACGACGCGAGCGCAGCGGCCGCAAATTCCTAGATCGGGCCGTTCAGATAGAACGGTTCTCGATTTTCTATGTTCTCTCTCGCTCGGACGGCGCGAGATACGATTTCTCGGAATCTGGGACGCGGACGGAGGTACGGCTTTTACGTTTTACGTAACGCCGCCGCCGTCGATTCGTTGGTATCTCGTAATAACCGTAACGATGGAACGGGGAGAGAGAAAGTACCTAGGACGCGATGAACGTTTCGGCGGCGCCGATTATAGGCTTTATTTGGAGATGTGGAAGAGACGAGGGGGAGTGTTGAGAGGGCGACGAGCTACGTTGCCGGGTTTGGTCGTTTACAAACTCATCTTTAGAAAAATCGAAGAAGGAACAATCGGACAATACTAAGAGTTTTTGCTTGGTAATATCTTGTTTTTAACATTCTTATTCAAATAAGGTTAGTACATACTTGAGTATTCTCTAATGTATCAACTCAATTTCAATCGAAAAATATGAACTTTGAGGCGTTTGCAGAGAATCGTATCAGGCACAGGTTTCTATTGAAATTTTATTGGTATCGGTCTAGATTGAAAATAAAAGTCAACGAAATACAAAATTCAGAAATATGAGCTGAATCAGGATACAAATCACGTATTGAGTTGAAATTAATGAAAAATAAATTTTAACTTAGTGTTAAATAATCTGTGGCCATGTTTCTATCTGAACAATATCCTCTGGTAATTTTATAAACTCGGCACAACACGGTTAATATTACATTCATCCACTGAAAGTCTTCACATAATCATCACGAGAACAAATAAAAACACTCATTGTGATGGGAGAAATATGGCCCTTTTAATGGCAGATATAATCGGACAAAACTGAGTGTTTTTGTTAAGAAATATCGTGTTTTTAACATTTTACTTCGAATAAGGTTAGTACTTGAGTATCCCCTAAAAGTATCAACTTGATTTCAACCGAAAATTGTTAACTTTGAGATGTTTGCAGAGAATCATATCAGGCACGTATTTGGCCCAATTTTTTTTTCAAATGGCTACATCTCGTTAACAGAGGTGAATTCGGAAAAATGGAAAATGAAAAAAGGTTCCTTTTGACCTCAAGATTTTACAGTTAAAATATTTACACATGTCTCGCCCTGTATTTAGATATAGGGGAAGTACGTACAAAATGGCATATGGTTTTACTACAGAGGCATAACTTGTTGTTCGTGAATCACAGTAATGACATATTCTATACCTATGATCTTTGATTCTTTTTCTTTATAAAATCTCATCAACATTATGAAGTAAAAGTAACAAGAAATAAAATATTCTTAGATAAATTGGGATAAACGAAAATTCATTTTCTCCGTATGCCCTGGACAAAATAACATACGGGCGACAGTATTTTTCTAACTATGGTTAGAAAAAGTTCACAAATGAAACTCTTGGTTCTTGTGGGACATACAAGATGCGTGAGCCAAATGCAAGCAATTTAAGGGCCGGTATTATAAAGGGCAACCGACAGTTCAACCGTTGCGTCAACAACCAAATTTCTCACTGAAATATGGAATCTGGTAGTGGACCGTCGGTTCTCCTGTTATAATACCGACCCTAAGCATAGTTGCCAGACTTGTAAGAGGAAGTTGATTTTTTGGAAAATACCGAACACATTTGGCAGTGATCTAAAGGCACATATCCGTCCTTTATTCTTGATTCAAACGTCAGCCGCAAACCAACGTTTAGAAAGAAACACCCGAACGACTTGAATAATAGGACAGCAAAGTTTCCCAATGGAAACGAAACGCCGTCGACCCAGATAACCGGAAAGATAAATCTCCATGTACGGGGCCGATCCGACAAGAAACCCTTTCCCCAAACACGCCGAGGCGGCCTTGGAAAGACGACGAAAACACTTGTCGCGATAAATGAGAACGTCGATACCGTTTGTTTTCGAAACAGTACGAAACGTTCGCGTTGCGATGCGTTCTGTTTACACGTGGGATGTACGTGGGGGTACCGGAAAAAAAGACGCCCAGCGAAAACGCCCGCATTGTTCGATCAACGTATTTTACGTCTCGTCCGCCCGTATATCGTCTAATTCGCCATTATATTCCGGGGGGAGCCGTTTATTACGGCGATTCAAGGCTGCGTTCGGAATCGTCCCGAGAGATTTACGCCGGAGTCGTTGGCGGATTTAACGCCTCCCTTACTTCTACGCCAACTGTTATGAGACTGAGCACCTATTCGTGTTGAAAAATTCAATCACTTGTTGCGATAAAAAAAATGTGTATCTTCAACCATTTAATTTGTTGTGGAAGTTTTGATGGCCCTCCCTGCATCCAGAAAAGTGAAATGTACTGAATTGACCATTATTTCCTTCTCTTTGGAGGAGGTGTTTGTTGGTCATTTTCTGATTTGTTTTCAATCATATTTGGTGTAGAAGTTGATACTAAGTAGCATCATGGTAGTATACTGGGTGAGTCTTTGACTTGTACATATATTTTAACTATAGATTCCTCCCATCAAAAGAAACACTTTTTTCCCATACCATTTTTCAAAATTCGGTTCCGTTTGGAAGATACAGGGTGTCAAAAATCCATGAAATTAACACTATTCTTTCCATATATTCGGAACCGATATTTCGAATGAACTGAATTTTGGTTTATTGTCTACATTATTCATGGTGCATATTCCTCAATTGAAACATATTTCATATTTCTCCTGGTAAAAAAGTTACAGTATAGTCGACTTATAAATTCACGCAAAAATACTATGAAACCACTTGAAAAAGATGAACGGTTCACGTTTTCGAAAGAATTGATTATTTTAGAAAACAAAAGTATTCTTATATTTTTTCAATAAAACGCGTCGTTCTCAAGTTATTCCTAATTGTATAAGATTAAAATAGAGGAAAAAATCATGAATTTCAAGAATAATCTGAGTGCTGTCCTGTGTTAAATCTCATCGAATATAATTTTTTTCTCTGGTCTCTCAACAAGTTACCAACGTTGTCAGAATGTTTATCAACTTTGTCAAGACTAAAATCTCTATGATGAAAAAACGTTTGATGTAGAGATATGTAATAATAAAATTCTACATTCGTGGGACATAAAATTGAATTCTAAGAAGCATGAAATTATTTTATAGGCAGTTTCTATTTTAAATTCATTGTTACCGGTCCTTCAGCAAAATATCTATCGAAACAATATAACTCGACACCAGAACGACACTACTATCACATCAATTCACTGAAAGTCATTTACATAATCATCACCTGTTTGCTTAGAATATTTGTTTTATATTCTAAGCCTGTTTGCTTCATTCTCTGTAAATAAATAAAGAGTGAACTTCGTCTATGGGATCACTGACTAAAGTTTTAGGTTGGACTGGTTGGAGCACAGAACAACGGTCTTGCGTCACGGCTACAATGGCTTCATCCACGCCGTGGATTCCACGGCCTTCTGAAGGGAACGTAGCGCTATATTGGCGAGAATCAGAACCACTCTTTTGGCATTTTTAAAGAGCCACGCATAGACGCCTTTAGCGATTGTGATAGTTCATCCGCTAACGATAGGGGAGGTACTGCTTTCTTGAGTTCGCATTGTTTGAAGAGAAAATCGGCAATCTGGCATCGTCTTCTCTATAGTTCTGTGCTATATCACAGAGAATGTGGTAAGCTTAGGTCATTGACCCTGAATCATATGACTTTGGTTAATGGAGTTAGGATAGGTTAGTGAAAAACCATTTTTTATGCGATCGTTTTAGAATATCGAGGAAAATATGAACAAATTATTGGTGTTTACAAACTAATCTTCAGGAAAATCGAAGGAGGAACTTATTTTGGTGGGAGAAATATAGCTTTTCAATTGCCGAAATGATCGGACAGAACTGAGTGTTTTGTTAGGAAATATCGTGTTTGTAACATTCTTATTCAAATAAGGTCAGTGCTTGAGTATTTTCTAATTGTATCAACCAGAACATCTAATAATCACCTCAATTTCAACCGAAAAGTATGAACTTTGAGGTGTTTGCAGAGAATTGATCCAGGCACGCATTAAGCTCAACTTTTTTTTTCAAATGGCTATATCTCTTTAACAGAGCCGAATTCGGAAAAATGGAAAATGAAAAAAAGGTTTCCTTTAGCATCAAGAATCTACAGTTAAAATATATGTACAAGTCAAAGACTCACCCTGTATAATGTTCGTTCATAACTCAAAATCTATGAACGATAGGCTGGATCTGTTTTAAGATTCAGATTCGTCAGGAAAAAGAGCTAGAAAATGTGCTATCCATTTTTTTTATAGCTGCTATAGTTAATAGTTCTCGAGATAGACAACGAATTTTACCCACCCTGTGCATACACGTTTACACCTCTTGAATTGATGTAAAACTGAATCAAATTAGATTTTGCCTATTTCACCTCGATGTTCTCAGGAAATAATCACGAAAATACAGTTAATCCGATACTGTGGCATTATTATTCTGAAGAAACCATTTTTTCCAAATCGACGTCATTGTCCACCTTTGGCGTTTCCCTCCCTGACGTCCCGTTTCCACCGTCGCCATAGTTTCGAACCATGTCAGTTTAAAATTTCACGATTCCGTGTGGAGCCGTCGAAGAAATTGTGAATTTCCACGAATAATACACAATCACGAACTATACCGCACGTTTAGATTCGACGGTATCGATACTGGCGACATTATAAGATGATTCTTTGACAAAACTCGGATAACTCCCGATTCAAGGGTTCCTCACGGTGAGTAAACGCTCTGGAGCTGTAGCGAAATCGCGTAAAGGCCACTCGAGTTAATTGTGGGCTATTTTCGTTCTCGAAATATTGCCTCGCTAGAACTGTCGGCTATTTTCGCGTCGAGGCGAATAAATATGTTACCCACAGCCCTATATTATCGAGAATTGTTTACAATATTTCGTTTCCGCATAAACCTGTATGATACGCGAATCTGTCGAAAAATTTATGTTTTTATATATGAGAATATCATAATATTTTCGAACGTATATCTTGATTTGTGTACGGTTCGAATAAAACGTAGTTGTTGCCATGTCTGCGTTGACGAGGTCAAAATCTGCGGAGATTCAAGTGAACCTTCTCGATAACGAATCGACTTTATCTAACATGCTTGTTATTGGAATATATATTAAGGAAGTGCCCCAATTGAGCTCGTTTCCTAGAATTGTTCCGAGAGAATTCAAATTTCGTATCGATTCCCCAACAACTGGCACGTGGAACAGAAATGTGCCAAGGGGGAGAAATCGACGTGGTAAAGCCCCATTTTTCTCTGAAGTCATAAATCAAAACACTATTTAACTTTGAGGTCCACTTCTGTCGTGTCCTAACGTATTTCTTTTTGTTGCAGAAAAGCATCTCCTTGACAGAGGATCGTTCGTGACAAAGGGTCCACAAAATACGCGCTAGGCCTGGTGACGTCACCCGCTACCCACGTTTCTCCAGGGACGTATCCGAACGGGAAGGAACCATACCAGCCGCCAACGTGTCGTACCGCCACTGGTGAGGATGGAGCGAGAATCGAATCAGATGCAGACCCTTTGCAGATCGGGCTGCGGCTTCTACGGCAGCCCAGCCACCGATGGGCTCTGTTCCCTGTGCTACAAGGTGAGTTTTGTTATTTCCTCTATCGATTAATCCTCACCTTCCAGTTTCGTCCTTTTCTCTTTGAAATGGAAGATTCCGTTTCCCGACAAGGCAGCTCGGATGCTGAATTACTTGGAGTAGCAGTATCTCTATTTGCCCCGAGTGTCCCAAACTTCTCACCTTACCATCAGTTCAGATTCTTCTGAATACTGCCTGGTTGTTGGTTGATCTTTCGAATTATATTATATTTCGTTCCTTTCTGGTTTCAGGAGGCACTCAAAAAGAAACAGCAACTTCCAACAACTCCCTCGAGTCATTGCAACGCCCTGAGCATGACTTCAGCAGCTACACCTACGACGAATCACATAAATCCATTGGTTTCGCATGCCGATTTCAACCAAGCCGAAGTGAGTGTATGACCCCCTTTATCGTTATTTCTTTCATTCCAGGGAAAATGTATCGAGAATTTATGTTGGAAAGTTACGATGCGAAAGTGGTCCTTTTTCATTTCATTCTTGAAGGAATGAAAACGAAAACCAACACAAGTGATAACAAGATATGGTAGTTTGTTGTGAAAAACAAGTTTCTCAATATTTAGTCTCGGTGCTTTCAGTACAATCAACGCAGATTCAATAAAATGGTCATACAATTGATTAATGAATAGATCACACCCGAAAAATCGTTCCTATATGCATAGAACATCTGCCAAACCAAATCGTATCTTCATCGTCGTTTACTGGGCGAAATTGAACAATATTTGACAATTTTAGTTCCGTTTTTCGCTCAAATACACTGCGCAAAAAAATTAAGGCACATTATGGAAACCTCAAATTTATTCTACAACTGAAGATGTTCTTAATGATAATTATTTTCATCAGAATTATGCATGCATATGTTATCCACTTTCAACGTTTTTCTTCAATATAGATGTTTTCTCCCAGCAGGAATAAAAAAGATGATATTATCAGATTTTGAATGTATTGGCTCCATTCTAAAATCAGTTGTTCTCGATCAATTCTAGTGATCAATAGTTTTTCTTTCGTTTGATTTTCTACACTCGATCGCTATGCAACGCGAAACACGCAATTTGACCCAAGAGGAATGTGCCCAAGCGGTAGTTTTGCGAGAAGAAGGGTGGACATACACAAGAATTGCAGAAAGGTTTGGAGTTTCCCATAAAAGTGTGTCCAGAATAATGCAGCGATTCAGGGAGACAGGTATGAATGTCCGAAGACCAGGACAGGGTAGACCACGGGTAACAACTGCCATTCAAGAACGTTACTTGAGAGTTTCTTCGTTGAGACAACGGTTCGCAACCGCTCGCCTCCTTCAAAATCAGCTTGAGCAAACTCATGAGGTGCAAATTAGCACTCAGACAATAAGAAATCGCCTCAGAGAATATGATTTGAGGCCTCGTGTCGCGGCAAGAGGCCCAGCTCTTACCCCAGCCCATCGAAGGGCGCGTTAAGATTTTGCAAGAGAGCATATCCATTAGGAAGAGGCCGATTGGGAAAGAGTTCTATTCACAGATGAGTCTAGATTCTGCCTCTACCATTGTGATCGACGTTCCCTTGTATACGGACGTCCACATGAAAGATATGCTCAGTGCAATTTCCTGAATACTACTGGTTTCGGGGGAGGATCGATTATGGAATGGGGTGGAATATCTTTGACTGCTCGCACAGACCTAGTGGTCGTTGATAATGGAGCTATGAATGCTGATAAGTATATAAGGAACATTCTTGAAGAGCATGTAGTGCCATTTGCCCCATACATTGGTGAAAATTTCATTTTTATGGACGATAATGCCAGACCCCATCGTGCGCGCATCGTTCAGGAGTATCTTGAAGAGGTTGAAGTCTCTCGAATGGAATGGCCAGCACGAAGTCCAGATCCTCAATCCGATTGAGCAGGTTTGGGACAACCTCAATAGAATGCTGAGAAGTTCAGAAAATCATCCAGCTACTCTTAATGACTTAGGAATCCAACTCGGAGAAATCTGGGAAGGATTAGATCAGAACATTTCAAGATCACTCATTTTGAGTATAAACCGTCGTTGCCGAGCTGTAATTAACGCAAGGGGTGGAAATACCAAGTATTTAATCACTTATCAGCATTTCAGTATTTTGAAAATTGTTCTTTTCTTTTCTTTCACATAAGATTCGGTGAAATCCTGAATTTTTCTTCCATCTTGTATCTTGTTTCGTTCAAAACCTTCCCGAGAGAACATAAAAAATAAGTTATAAAGTCAATGTAGAGTTAACTTTCATTAAAATTGAGATTTTCAGAATTTGCGTTAATTTTTTTGCTCATTGTATTTTAATGGCATGTGACATACCTCGATGGCAGCTATCAACTGTTGAAAGTTCGGAAGTCCCGTCAAGAAGATCCTCGACGTCTGTGAACGTTTTACCCACGGTATAAAAAATCGTAATCATAGAGAACGATGTTCCATCCGGTTTCTACGGCGACCGCGAAGCGTTTTCCCCATTTGTCAAGATGACAGACATTTCGTCATCCCATCGTCCAAATTCAGAGTATGTCACAGAGCCATTTGCCGTCGAAGAAGAGCAGCAGTCAGGAATTACCGAACCGCCCTAGCAATACCCTGCTGCCGGGCGCGCCCGGCCCGAATCGCCCGGGCGACCAGCAAGGTAGTAGCGCCCACGATGTCGCAACCACCAGCAGCTTGCATACCGTCATGGAAGGGAGGGTGTCTTCGGTCGTCATCCAGTCGGTATGATTTTCATCTCGATTCAGATCTTTCGGTTGATAACATCAGTATTTTATTTGGAATTGTCTATTCGAGTGTACCCAATAAATTCTCCCCTCTTCTGCGACATTGTTGAAAGAAGGGAAAATCATTAGAAACCTTGTCTGCAAATAGCAATATTTTTCGATCTCTTGTGAAGTTTGGTGACAATTTTTACGTAAATATTTGGATTTATACCTTTTTTCAATATCTGCTGTCTCATAGTACCAAATAGACTTTTAATGAATTTTTAGATTTATTATGTGCGGAATGAAATGTGTGCAATGTTTTGATAGAATATGGAACTGATATTTGTGTGAATATGATGCTCTTTTCATATTTTAATTAGTTGGTTCCTAAATTATCTGCATTCTCATAGTGCCAAATATTTCTCATGAAGATTTGGATCTCCCACGTCTGCTACATTTTTACCACATAAAATCGTCAGAAATATAACTTTGGAATCAAATTTTTAGTGAATATGATGCTCTATTCATATTTTTCTTCGCTGGTTCCTATAACATCTGCATTCTCATAGTACCAAATAGATTTCTCATAAAAATTTGGATCTCCAATGTCTGCTACACATGAACATTTATTAGTGATTATCATCAGAATTATCTTCAGTTTTCTACATGATGATGCTTTGCAAGTTGCAAAATCAAGTTTGGAATCGATATGAACGTTAATATGATGCTTTAAATTCATATTTTCATTCGTTGGTTCCTAAATTATCTGCATTCTCATAGTACCGAATATTCCTCTTGAAAATTTGGATCTCCCATGTCTGCTACATTTTTATCATTCAAAATTGTTAGAAATCTACCTTTATCTGAATGAAAATGTATTATTTTCCTTTCTATACTGATTTGAAATCAAGTTCAATGTGAATATGATGATATATTCACGTTTTTAATCATGAGTTCCTAAAATATTTACATTCTCATAGCACCAAATAGATTTCTCATAAAGATTTGGATCTCTCATGTCTGCTACACTTTTATTAGTAAACATTGTTAGAAATCTACCTTCAGTTATCTGAGGGACGATGTTTTGCAAATTGCAAAATCAGGTTTGGAATCTATATGAACGTTAATATGATGCTGTATATTCATATTTTCATTCGCTGGTTCCTAAATTATCTGCATTCTCATAGTACCAAATAGATTTCTCATAAAATTTGGATCTCCTATGTCTGCTACATTTTCACCATTAAAAATTGTTAGAAATCTACCCCGATCAGAAGGAAAATGTATTATTTTCCTTTCTTTACTGATTTGGAATCAAGTTTAATGTGAACATGTTTATATATTCACGTTTTTAATCATGGATTCCTAGATTATATTTTGGATATATTTGGATCTCCCATGTCTGCTACATTTTTATCAGAAAAAATCGTTAGGAAACTATGCTTATCTGAAGTAAAGTGAGTTTAAAAAAAATTGTTTCTGTTATTAAGTTTGGAATCAATTTTGACGTAAATATGATGCCCTATTCATATTTTCATTCATTGATTCCCAAAACATCTGCATTCTCATAGTACCAACTATTCCTCCTGAATATTTGGATCTCCTATGTCTGCTACATTTTTATCAGAAAAAAATCGTTAGGAGACTATGCTTATCTGAAGTAAAGTGAGTTTGAAATCGCAATAGTTCCCGTTATTAAGTTTGGAATCAATTTCGACGTAAATATGATGCCCTATTCATATTTTCATTCATTGATTCCCAAAACATCTGCATTCTCATAGTACCAACTATTCCTCCTGAATATTTGGATCTCCTATGTCTGCTACATTTTTATCAGAAAAAGAATGTGAAATAACTGTCTATATTTTAAATCGCTGTTTTCTGAAATATCTGCGGTTCCAAAAATATTGGATGTCTCATATTCGATGCAACTTCAAAGAGAAATAATTAGTTTTACCCCGAAAACGAAACGCTTGCGTTCAACTACCTCCCACCAGTTCATTATGAAATACAAAGCAATTCTTCCGAACCTTGAAGTCTGTCCGACCCACTCGTCGATTCGTAAAATTTCGTTGTATTCGTTAATTCCACTTCGCACGAAATACGAATGCATCGACCAAACGACATTGAACTGATCGATATTTAATTCTTACATGGAAATCTCAATGCCGCACTCGTGAAAATCGCCGCCACTGCAGGTGTTATTAATTTTTTTCGTTGTCTTCGAAACGATCGCGTGGAACATACTGGTCGCAGCAAGGATACGTCCAACAGCTTGTTACGTACCTGTAGATTTTTGTTTTTGTTCACGTTTACTACATGTTGGTTTTTTATTGTAATGTACGAGGTGAAAATTTTTTCGAAGTTTTTTAACTGGAAAATTTTTCGTCGTCTATTTTTCATTTGGAAACTTGTGCGAATGATTAAGTAACCCTTTTTATTGTTTCAGGCCGTAGATCAAACGCAAGCCGCCGCCATTTCAACTCCTGAACCCATCTCTGTGCCCGTTGAACCTTCTCCAAGCTCAGTTCCTGGAGTGTCCACGGAAAGCGCAGAAGAAGATAAAGATGGCGACAAGGACAAAAAAAAGAAGAACAGGTGTCGCGTGTGTCGCAAAAAAGTCGGCTTGACTGGTGAGTCCACAATGTTCTCGATCTCTTGTTATAGTTTTTGAATTGCTCCAATTTTTGTTGCTGCAGGAGAAATCTTATCTGATATATTAATTTAAAAGTTACAGAGAATTTTTTGAAATTGCTTAAGTTTCTTCAATAATTGTATCTTTATTAATTATTCGTTCTGAAATCAAGAAGTTTATTGTACATTTACCTCGGAAAAGATGGTGCTCCACCCCATATTAATGGGGAGGAATTTGATACCAATTTTGGTATTACAACCAAATATCCAGGTTGAGTAGTTTTTGGTTGAATAATTTCACTTTTATTTTGTGATGTGGTATTTGATTGTGGCTGTTTTTAGGTTTCGAGTGCCGGTGTGGGGGCCTATTCTGTGGAATCCATCGATACAGTGACAAACACGATTGCGACTTCGACTACAGAGAGCTGGGAGCGAAAGAAATTAGGCGTAATAATCCTGTAGTCGTAGGAGAGAAGATCCAGAAAATATGAGCCCCGCCACAGTTTTAAGTGCCCCATTGCGCCGAAGTGAAAATTGGACGCTAATAAGGTGCTTAGTGTAAAAGGACAAGTGATGAATTTCCCCCCTCCCTGGCTGTAGCAAAAAAGATGCTCAGCAAATAGTACTTTTACAATTTGCCACAACTGTCATTAGTATAACTTTCAACTAATAAATTTATATAGATCTATGTCATTTTTAGCTTCTTTCCTTTTTTCTTTGTTGTGTATATAGTTGACTTGAATCGCATGATAATATTCTAAATAATGTAGAGCAACGTCATCCACAGACGTACGTTTAGCGTTTGTAAATTGTACGATCAAAAACCATCGCAACAAAAAAAATTATACCCATTTGAAGTTATCATTGTGCTTATAATCGACATTCAGTTAATTAAGTCGAGAATATAGTGTGAGTTGTTTTGAATTACAATGTTTTTGTTGAGAGTTCATGCCGGGCACTCTAGATGTCGCTAGACGCTTGAAATACAGTGACGATTAAGGATGAGGTTATTTGAAACTTAGTTTTATTTTATTGTGCAAATAATATAGAGTGATATTTCAAATATACATGAACTAAAATAATAAGGCGTTAATGGTGTTTTTGTTTAATAAATGTTGCCTACCCTGTGGATAATATGTCGTGTCGTCGTCGGGTTGACTTGAGGGGATGTTCTATTGGCGCTCTCGGATCTAGCAATTTTAATCGACACTACACATTTCCAGCTTTACCGATTGACTGTTTTGTTTTTCTGAGTTTTTGTTAGTGGCATGGTTGAGTTTTACAGTGGTTTCATTGAATAAAATTATTAAAAACATGATTTATACATTTTTAAGGGGTTTTCGTTGGTCCAGATGCTGTGATGAAGGGAATCTGCAATTTTACATTTCTATACATATTTCACGTCTTGGAAGTTGGACTAAAGGGAAACTATCTCATTTTAACGAATTTACTACAACACCAAGAATTTCCTATGTTTGAGGTACAAGAACGAATCTAATAGTACCATTGTCGGAAATACCATTCGTTTGTGACGTTTTGAACGCATCTCAGATATGCTGTCACATTATTTTCTTATGCCATATTACTTAAACTGGTGACATATCCTTCAAACTTGCGTCGCATACAGATCTGGAAAAAATTCGCCGAGTATAGGCAGTCAAACAGCACGAAACATATGGGATCACCAATCCAGTATTATTCAAATAGTCCACTGTACTTTTATTTGTCCCCACATCTAACTAACGAATATCAAAGGCAGGAAAGGGAAATATTCTGCAGTGGTCATACTTGATAATCCATCCCTTGGTTCTTTTTATGTTCAACATTAGTACATATCGTTAAAATGCATATTTCTCTAGTTACATGCCTGATCTGCTTAATTACAATTTTTTTAATTGATGACATAGTAAACGAATAACTCAGTTGGAGTTTCCTGGGTTTATGAAGCATTTTAATTGGAAATAAATTTCCATGGACATGAGGAACACTGAAAACTTATAGCAGAGTGACATCATTCCGAGATGAGTGGAAACTATCCCTAACAAATGGTGGTTCTCTACTTTATGGTACTAATAAAGTTTCAGTATTTAATACACATATGGAATAAATTTTGCGGACTATGATTCTTTAATGCATTTTAAACAACAATATGTACTCTAGCCAATCGACCAGCACAAAATATACCAGAAATTCACTCGAACTAAATTGAACCACTAAAAGTTTTCCCTGCGTTTGTTCTCATTAATAACGTTATTGAGGTGTACTTGAGAGAATTAAACAAAAATTGTGAAGGCTGAAGTCTGCTGGAAGGGGAAGCATTTCTAGTGAATTTAAAGATGGTTGATTGGTATGTGAACATTTCAATGCATTGGAAATTTTATGGTTATTCCATACCTGGATATAGGAATATAAACGGTTGATTCTCAATTGTGGAAAAACAGTTTAAAACATTGTTTTTCAGTGAAAGAAGGTACTTCACAAAGTGTTTTACTAAGGCCTCGCCTATAGAATAAAGATCATAAAACTTTGATATTGTTGTGTAAATTATTTTCTATAATACTTCAACTATGCTTAAAACAGATCAACCAAATCTCTTTGACACATACTCGATAAAACACGCTGTAAATTACATAAAACCCAAATTATTACAAGAATATGCTCCAACTGTCAAGATGCACAAAACACCTTCAAACAAATAAATGTTTGTGGCCATTGGACCAGCGAAAACCAGCTCAGTATTGGAGAATTTAATAATTCAATCACACATCACACGCAAAAATTTATGGGAGAAACTATAGCGCCTAGTTGTTCCAAGTTTATTTTCAGAGTATTCGTTTCGTCCTCTGTTATTGTTGGTGGCAGAAAATCCGTTTGATGAACAATAGGAAATTATTTAGTTTGTTATAAATTTATTGTTGAATCAATTGAGTTTGATGATAATGTTATCATTCAAATTTTTTCCAATTATGATTTTGTTGCAGTTAATTTCAATTTTCAGTTCAGTGAAAATTGCAAGAAGATACAACTTAGTTATTTTTCTTGGTAATTTTCACATAAAATATATTTTGCAGTCTTTAAATTACATTTGATTTTTCTTGACAGTTTGGTAGTATCGTTGGAACCTGCTTTGTATTGTATCAATATTTGCATCTTCATTATAACGAAAACAAATATACTGAACTATTGAAGCAGCAGTATGAATACATTTCTTAGAACCTATATACAATCAGATCATGTAGAAATTGAGATATTTCCATATATTTCTTAATAAAAGTGAATCAAACAAAATGTATTTATGAATATATCAAAATGATATGTTTGTGATATAAATTTTTCTTCCTTCTGTAGTGATTTTCTTGTTGATCATACAGCTGAGACTCGGGGGACAACTGGCATGTAGTTTTCGAGATCGATAGCTTGTAATTCTTATTTTGGGTTTCAAATTATTTTCAGTGATAAGCTTGTCGATGTATTCAAACTTGAACTTTTTTTCGTCAATATTGACTAATGTAGAAATAAACAATTGGTATATCTTTTTAGAGTTATTCCAAATCTATTGTTTCACAGGGAACTTACAAGTTTCATTGTTTCTTTGATATTGTGGAATTCCAAATGTAACTATTATATTATTTTATTATATGTTAAAATTTATTAAAGTTTTTATGTTCCACCCACTCTTTGTGCTAATGGAATAGTGCGTTTTTTCTTTGATAACGTACTTTAGTTGAAAACACTAGCAGGGTTCCAACACAGAATTCTGTTGCTTTATTAATAGGTTAGAGGTGATGGTGCCCCCCAAGCTACTGCTCGCTGATTCCAGAGTTCTAATGAAGTTCAGAAGCTCGGATGGTCCAAGCACTCTTTGCGTTGGCTCCCAATTGCTAGGCACTGTTACTAGAGCTGAGATCAAGATAATATTTTTAATTCCTGAGCATGAAAGTTTCAAAGGAACTTATAGCAATGCTCCAAAGCTTGAAGTTTTCGCCAGAGTACCTCTTTTTCAGATTCTTCTATTCTTGTAAATAAAGGGAAGAATTTTTTCCAGCCCTCTATGCAAGAGTATAGGATGGATCCCATCCACTCCTGGTGATTGTATGGTAGGAAGGTGTATGGCCCATTCTATATAACACTTCGCATGTGAATTACCAAAACTGGTATATATGAGAAGAAATAAAAATCTCTAAAAAATTACGTATTACATGAATGCCTGACATGTTCATTTTATATTCTGGGCAAAAAATGTCCATATTTACGGAACCCTTGATCGAACTTTGCAAATTCTAGAACTTGACCGCTGCATTCGAGATATAAACATACATACCCAGTTTCTAGGTTCTAATCGAGGCTGATCGTATTGAAGGCCTACCGAACGGACAGAATTGAATTGGACCACGGTTTCATGATCAGTGACACTTCTCATGTTTCGAAAACTAAAGACAAAATGATATTGACCCCGTTTAAGTGAAACGAGCGGTCAAAAACGAGAAAAATGTTTATTTTTCAGTAGGAAATATTGATACCACACTTCAATGTGACATTTCCACTATTAATGTAATTGTGGTATAATGAACCCATTTCTGATAGGAACACCGACGCATGTACTTATATTAAAAAACTAGAGTTTCAAAATGAACGGATAAAGAGATCCATACACTCTGAGAAAAATCAGAACACTTTATTATGGCAAAAAAGAATCATTTAATGACATTAAGGTTAGCGTTCAATGTAGTGTGTTTTTATTTCAAGTTGATTTCGAAAACGTTTTCACTTTGAGAACTGAAATTCTGTGGGTGAACTCAGAAAGGATTAGGGTTCTTGTTGAAATAATTTTAATCGATTTCATTCCGGCAGTTAATTTTTTTTCTTTCAAAAATAGAAGAAAATGAGCCAACCCATGCTTCTGTTTTATTTCAACAGAAAGACCCATGAAAATAGTTCAACTTCCGATCATGGGCGTAGCCAGCTAGGGGCAGGGGGGGGCAGCTGCCCCCCCCCCCTGTAAGAAAAAATAAATTGAATTTGCCTATTCTTTTCATACTAAAATTTTACATTTTGAAGGACCAAGGAGGAAGACCATGGTTGGCCCCCCCTATTATAAATTTTGCCCCCCCCTGTTATAAATCCTGGCTACGCCCTTGCTTCCGATTAAAAGTGAATCTACTGATAATTTCGTTCAGAAGATCAACTTGAAATACGGAATTGACAGAAAATGGCCAAATTCAAATTTTGGCGGGAAAAAAATTCCTGCTTTACCCACAAATTGACTTATTTCATAGTTCGGCGATTTTCGGATGAAAGCGCCATTGTACATTTCATTCATGATTAGAGAGATATTCATAGAACTTACAGTGATAATGTAAGTTCTATGGAGATATTTCATAAAATGCACGGTGGCGCCTCTATCGGAGGAGATTTCCTACTCGCTTTAAACGCCGACCTTGAAACAATCAAATCGTTATATAATTTTGAAGGTATCCTAGCAGGGTTATCGGAAATGGAAGCACATAAACACATTTCGGTTCTCTCTACAAGGCCACTTTCGTTCTGAACAGAAAGCACAATTATTATTTAAAGATTAAAGGGCAATATTAGCAATCACGAAAACGGAAAAATACGTTCTTTAGTCTAAAAGGTAATTCTCCAATATTTATTCTCTTCATTTCTTCTAACCATGCCTTATTTTCAGATAAATGGAGTTGAATATTTGAATAAGAGAGCAGCCAAAGCTTGTAAACAATTATGGTATAGAATAGAAAAAAAGCATCTCTCGATGGAAGAGCCTTCAAATATCACAGACGAGGAGAGGCCCACAATAAATGAATTGGAATTGAAATTTTGTTTGTAAACTTTTTTTTTAATAGAAATCATCCATAATATTTGGGTTTCATTTGATTTCATGTTTAATGAATTCAGGTAACGAAATCCAGCAAAATTAATGGATCCAATTTAAATCAAAACATTCTATTTTCTCGTTGAAGTTGTGGGAAAAATTTGGAGTTATTCCAGACGTAAAATAAAAACGACTCACAAATAATAAAAATTAATATTGTCAACAAATTTAAAATTGGATACATTCTGATATTACAAAATTACAAGTTATTATACTTCAACAGCGATAAAATTATAGAAATGACGTTCGATACGAGTTGCAAAGTGTCTCCACAACGGTGTATACTTGTTCAAAGTTAGGCCTATTTTCTGGCTTGTATTCCCAGCATCTTAGCATAAGACGGTACATTTCTTCCGGTGTGTTTTCTGAAGCAGGCATCCTGTATCCTGAAAATAAAAAATGATCAAATTGCTTTTTAAATATAAAGTAACAAGCAAAACTGAAAAGGTAAAAATGTTCAAATTTAAAAGAAACAAAAGTTGTTTCAGGATTGTCTGCAAGAATTATTGCCTTATCACTTTATTTATTTTTTTTTTCAATGTGTTGTCTAAAATTATTCAAGACTGAGCAGATATTGCAACACAAGTAGCTTCAAAAAGCCTCTCACCTGCGTCTATTCTTTCTCTAGCTTTGGAATTACTCATGCCACTATAGGGTGTACCACCCCTTGAAAATATTTCCCAACATAGAATCCCATAGCTCCAAACGTCACAAAGTGAAGTGTACTTTCCTAAAATCAGAATATTCTCATTATTTTATGCCTCTTTTTGGTACCAATGGTTGCTTGCTCACCGAAATTCAAAGCTTCTGGTGCTGTCCATTTGATTGGTATTTGTTTCATTCCATCGGACACTATGTATTCTTCTTCTTCCCGAGACATACCGAAATCTGATATTTTCACCACGTTGTTGTACCCTGAAAGGTTTCGTTTTTAGTATTCTCAACCACTTCTTAGGACTGAAAGACAACTCACCAATCAGGCAGTTCCTAGCTGCTAAATCCCTGTGTATGCAATTTTTTGACTCCAAATACCTCATTCCTGCTGCCACATCGAGGCACATCTTCATCAAGTGTCCGTCATTCAGATTGGCCCCTTGCTTTCTAAGAAAAGTCAGCAATGATCCACCTTAAAAAAACAAGATATCAAAATTGAAACAAATGAAAAAATAGGACTCTCAATAGGTTTCCTCAACTGTACTTAGCTATGGATATTGAGTGGTTTCGAATATAAAGAAAATTGTATCCAAGAAAATTTTCCACTCAACAAAAAAAATTTAGGCTGAACAAATCAGTTGCTCTTTTGGTGGTACCTTACTCACCAGGAACTAATTCCATGACTATCATGATGGGTTGTTTTTGGACGCAAATTCCAATCAGTTTTACTATGTTGGGATGGTCGTACTGCTTCAATATACGGCCTTCTTGCAGGAATTTCTTCTTGTGATCTTCTGGCAATGTGCCTCGGCAAGTTTTAACTGCATATATTTCGTTACTGTTCTTCAACTGGGCTCTGTACACATCTCCAAAGTTTCCCTGAAAAGGAAATTCAGTACATAAAAATTATATTTCTTTCGAAAATTAATAAAGGATCTATTCCAATCAAAACAAGTAAAAGTCTGAAAAGTTCATACTTCTTTTGAAATTTATCTAATCTGTGTGGAGAAAACTCACTCTTCCAATTTTGTCCAGTAGGACGACATCGTCGTTGTTCAGTTCCCACATTTCTCTAGGAATCGGCTTCATTAGTAAAGCTCCAGATCTTCCTGTTACTGGCAAACTACTAGTAAATTGGTACAAAATCAATTCTCTTATACTAGGAAAGGCTGGCCCTTCGAACCTAAATTGACCCTGAAAAATATTGGTAAGAACTGAGTTACTCGAATCGATGACATAATAATAAGTTTATTCCACTGAATATACAGTGACGTAAACATTTCGAGGAGATTAAAAAAACAGTAAAAAAATGAACAGTAAAGTCAAAATAAAAATCCATAGGTAGGTATAATACAAACAAATTATAACAAAGAGTTACCAACAACTAGCAAAATAAGTAAAAACGATAATAAAAGAAGTGTACTAAATAATAAAATTATTACCTCTGCGGTTGTTTGAACAATAAAATGTTTATGACCACCCCAACACACTGAGAGGACAGTTTGAGATTCATCGTTCCTTGTTGTTTCTCTGACGAGAAAGTCTCCATCGTTGACAAGAAGTCGCACAACTTCTTCTCTGGGCAATACTCCGTGAAACCATTCCTCTTCCACTAAAGACTTATTGGTCGTCAGCGTTACCTAGAGAAGAGCCCTAGATTAGTTTTCTTGATAAATGTGCAAAAGCAAAAGATGAGGAGGAAACGTGTCACAGCAATGTATGGAAAAATACATCTTTTAACAACATTCGGATGACTGCTTATGATTGAAAAAGAAAATGAAATGAATAGTTTAAAAGTTATCGGATAGACACAAAAGACTGATTATAAATCATGTTTGCAATGATTTTATGATGCTTTTTGAAGTACATTCATCATGCTCAGCAGATACAACTTGAAGAAGTTGACTTTTTCCAAAAGTAAAAGCCATACAATATTAAGAAAAAAATAACAAAGAAATAAATACAGAATGTTAAACAATGGACATTTTTATTTTTTTGGAAAGGGGTGCACCAAAGTCAATTGGAGGCTAAAGTCAGGTTTGACATCTTTACAATCCTCAAAACTGCTGATTGGTTTCCTTTTTGCTCTTTACATTAGGAAGATGCGAATGAATAATGGATAGATTTGGAGACAATCTTTCTGTTTTGCAATCAGAATAGTACACAGTGTCCTCTGAGAGACAACAGAGGAAAACAGAACATCGGAAATAATTTCGAAAGAAAATAAATATTTACTAATATTTGAATCAACACAAAGGAATTTCTTTTACAAGAGAAGGGCGTAGTCTTGAGTACCAATGACAAAATTGATCCATTCAAGCTGCTATTAATAGAATACCTTATTAGATCGTTTGAAAGTTCACATTGGTACTGCCAAAAGGAGCATTCATACACCAATGAAAGAATACGAACGATATTGTCAACTGGATCAGACACTTTATGGACATCAATGAGTGCTTTTTCGGACTCAAGAGAAAGATTTTTGGCAGCATATGGAATGAGAACCCATTCTTTATTATTCGGGGTGGATAAAATCAATAGGGTTATTATGGCAGAGTTATTTTATAACCATATAGATGGTTTCCGATCAGTATCAAGCGAAAAACCATGCAAACACAAAAATCGGTACCCATGTACTGCTGACAGGTTCTGCGCCTTCGCTGTGCGAAGAAGAATCCCGTCTGCTTTTGGTCCTTGGAGGAGCCACTGGAGAAGACGGCGCTGACTTTCTCCGAAACGGTTTCCGGAGAATTTTCACTATTTTTTGGGGGCCAAACGCCTTTTTGAACACCGTTGTTGCGGTGTTTTGGCTCTACACACATGAACAGATTTATATTTATGTGTCTGATCTTAAGGTCACATAGAAATGGTCCCTATTTTGTTCAAGATAATCGCGGCCTACTTGAGGGGGGCTTACCTGTTCTGCCGTGTTCTCGTTGTTGAAACTCGTATTATCGATGGATAGATCGCATCCAGATGGCACTTCTTCACAGCCTAGTTCGTTCAGGGCACTCTTGATTAGATCAGTCTGCTTAAGCATCTTCCTCTCGGAACATTTCAGTTCTTCTATTTCTTTTTTCGGTTTGTCTATTACACTGGCTATCCTACAATGAAAACGGTCTGATTTTATTACGGAAACACAGTCAAGTTCTTCTAGATATGTTATTATCGACCATGAACTTTTCGAATCGAGCAAGAAAAAAATAATTATACACTGCGCAAAAAAATTAACGCACATTATGGAAATCTCAAATTTATACTACAACTGAAGGTGTTCTTAATGATAATTATTTTTATCAGAATTATGCATGCATATGTTATCCACTTTCAGCGTTTTTCTTCAATACAGATGTTTTCTCCCAGCAGGAATAAAAAAAGATGATATTATCAGATTTTGAATCTATTGGCTCCATTCTAAAATCAGTTGTTCTCGATCAATTCTAGTGATCAATAGTTTTTCTTTCGTTTGATTTTCTACACTCGATCGCTATGCAACGCGAAACACGCAATTTGACCCAAGAGGAATGTGCCCAAGCGGTAGTTCTGCGAGAAGAAGGGTGGACATACACAAGAATTGCAGAAAGGTTTGGAGTTTCCCATACAAGTGTGTCCAGAATGTTGCAGCGATTCAGGAGACAGGTATGAATGTCCGAAGACCAGGACAGGGTAGACCACGGGTAACAAATGCCATTCAAGAACGCTACTCGAGAGTTTCTTCGTTAAGACATTGGTTTGCAACCGCTCGCCGCCTTCAAAATCAGCTTGAGCAAACTCATGAGGTGCAAATCAGCACTCAGACAATAAGAAATCGCCTCAGAGAGAGAGAATATGATTTGAGGCCTCGTGTCGCGGCAAGAGGCCCAGCTCTTACCCCAGCCCATCGAAGGGCGCGTTTGGATTTTGCGAGAGAGCATATCCATTGGGAAGAGGCCGATTGGGAAAGAGTCCTCTTCACAGATGAGTCTAGATTCTGCCTCTGCCATTGTGATCGACGTTCCCTTATATACAGACGTCCACATGAAAGATATGCTCAGTGCAATTTCCTGAATACTACTGGTTTCGGGGGAGGATCGATTATGGTATGGGGTGGAATATCTTTGACTGCTCGCACAGACCTAGTGGTCGTTGATAATGGAGCTATGAATGCTGATAAGTATATGAGGAACATTCTTGAAGAGCATGTAGTGCCATGTGCCCCATACATTGGTGAAAATTTCATTTTTATGATTTTTATGGACGATAATGCCAGACCCCATCGTGCGCGCATCGTTCAGGAGTACCTTGAAGAGGCTGAAGTCTCTCGAATGGAATGGCCAGCAAGAAGTCCAGAGCTCAATCCGATTGAGCAGGTTTGGGACAACCTCAATAGAAGGCTGAGAAGTTCAGAAAATCATCCAGCTACTCTTAATGAGTTAGGAATCCAACTCGGAGAAATCTGGGAAGGATTTAGATCAGAACATTTTAAGATCACTCATTTTGAGTATGAACCGTCGTTGCCGAGCTGTAATTAACGCATAGGGTGGAAATACCAAGTATTAAATCACTTATCAGCATTTCAGTATTTTGAAAATTGTTCATTTCTCTTCTTTCACATAAGATTCGGCGAAATCCTGAATTTTTCTTCCATTTAATGTGTCTTGTTTCGTTCAAAACCTTCCCGAGAGAACATAAAAAATAAGTTATAAAGCCAATGTAGAGTTAACTTTCATTAAAATTGAGATTTTCAGAATGTGCGTTAATTTTTTTGTGCGATTTTATTGGAAATTTGGTATTTTGGGTAGGAGTGACTACTCTGTCGATCTATTGTCCCTTATATCAAAAAGTAACTTCGATATTTCAAATGGAACACCCTGTATATTATTGTTTTTTTCGATTCGTCTTGCATTGAATGATCTGCGGCCCTTAGAAATTGATTTGGAGTTTTAATTTTTGGTGGCAGCAATGTGGAAACATCACACAACTCACCTGTTGTTGAGTTCTTGATTGGAGGAGTTTTTACCGTTGACCACTGGCGCCTCTTGACTATTGACCGATAAGGCGGCACGTTTCTCCTCACTCTCCTTTATATTTGACTCCAAATCCGCCAATTTGTTCCTCAGCCAGTCGACGGTGAGGTTGTCGACAGTGAGCTGATTGGGCAAGAACTTCACCGTGGAGTCTTCTATCAGACTTTCGTCGAAGACGAACTTGACTTGTTCGACTGGCCCTGTTCTGTAAACAAAAAGTGGGGATTACAGCGTGTCGGAAAATCGTTTTGGCAAGCTTCTGCGGATGCGGTAGGTGTGCACTAGGTCGTAGAGGTTTATTTTCGGTGCAATGTCAAAGCTACGTCTTGGACACCTGTTGATTCAGATGGGAGAACTTCACCTACGATGGGATATTGCCAGAAAATTTGATAGTTTTGTTAAGGGGAAGTGGTACACGTCAGAGCTCGCGAGATTCCTTCAAAAATTGGGCTTTTTATTTCCATGATATCTCAGTTCGTATGCGGTGTAGACTAACAATTTTTTTTTGTATTGAAGCTTACTCATTTCTCTTGAATGTGTATTACTCGCATTTCCGTTTTTCTTCGTATATTAGAAAAAAAAACCTGGTGAGCTGTAATTCCATTAAAATCCGGACAAACGATTTTATTTCCATGATATCTCCGTCAATTTTTGGGATAAATGTATGAAATTTTCAGTATACATGCGGAATAGTATATTGCTGGATGTGTATTGATCAGTTTTTCTGTTTATTGCCCCCCCTGAATGTTTAAACAAATTATAAAGTAGAAACTTTATTGGACATATTTTCATTCTGCAAAATATTATTCCGCATGTATACTGAAAATTTCATACATTTATCCCGAAAATTGACGGAGATTTCAAGGAAATAAAATCGTTTGTCCAGATTTTTATGGAATTACAGCTCACCAGATTTTTTTGTAATATACGGAGAAAAACGGAAAAGCGAGTGATACACATTCAAGAAAATGATTAAGCTTTGATTAAAAAAAAATTGTTCGTCTACGCCGCATACGAACTGCGATATCATGGAAATAAAATGCCTAATTTTTGAAGGGATCTCGCGAGCTCGGACGTGTACCACTTCCCCTTAAGGGGCAGTATCACCTTTTGAATCGTGGTAAATCTCCATTCAAAAGTGGTCTCCTTATTTCACGAGTAAGTACCCTAATTTACGACGTAGAGACTTGATTTTTTTTTAATTGAAGTTGAAGAACGTCCCGAGGGCAAATAGTTTTTTTTCCGATTTAATTAGTTTTTCAATTAAAAAACCAGGGTAATCGTTAGATCTGGGGATATTGAATATGTTCTTCGTTTTTCATGAGTACAAGCTATATTTTTGAAATAATCATCATAAAAATTTTTGTAGTTTATAGAAGATTAAATTGCCGAGGGCAAATAGTTGCGATTTTTTCGATTTAATTAGTTTTTCAAATAAAAAAACCGGTTGAACTTCCGCGTTTTGGAAACTACACTTAATAATTTTTTTCCGACGGTTATTCATCATTTTTTGGAAAAAATCGCAACTATTTGCCCTCGGCAATTTAATCTTCTATAAACTAAAAAAATTTTCATGATAATTATTTCAAAAATATAGCTTGTACTCATGAAAAACGAAAAACATATTCAATAACCCCAGATCTAACGATTACCCTGTTTTTTTTAATTGAAAAACTAATTAAATCGAAAAAAAGAAAACTATTTGCCCTCGGGACGTTCTTCAACTTCAATTTAAAAAAAAAATCAAGTCTCTACACGTCGTAAATTAGGGTACTTACTCGTGAAATAAAGAGACCACTTTTTGAATGGAGATTTACCACGATTCAAAAGGTGATACTGCCCCTTTAATAGAATTTACTTTTAGGGATATGGATGAACGGGAATTATTTCACTAACTCAAAAGTCTTCTGAAACATTCCGAATATTTTTGAACAACTGTTATGGAGAAGTATAGTTGAAACTTACTTGAATTTTTCGGTGAAATCTTTGTATTCTTCAGCCGGCCTTATGGATTCTAGAGCGTTTCCAACTTTCTTCTGGATTTTCTTGAATTTTTCCGAAGACGGATCTGACAAACTGGATATATCTACAAGAATTTGTTTCCTGTAAAAACATAGCTATGTTATCTCATTGAAAGAGTTCAATTCAGTTTTTTAAATCTGAAATTCTTGGTCAGTTCATTGAGTTTTCCTCGACCCTTTTGTATGCGGAATAGTGTATCTACATTGATTTTCTATTACTATTTCTATTTTTGTGCCGATCTTTCATTCAACAAGGACGATTTATAAATATTTATCTTCCTCAGTGAATTCAATAAGAAACTATTTCAATCACTTTTTCAAACACCCCCATACCATTTCATTCATATTCTGACGGTAGTGAGTAGGTAGTTGACTTGATTGTTTATAAATAAACCATACATTTAACGTTCGCTATAAAGTAGCAGTATACGTAAACTAAATTAGTTGTACATCCTGAATCGTAATATTAGGCTTGTGCTTTATTCACAACTTTTTCAGGACATTCGAAATGCACATTTGTGCGAATAAGATATATTATGAAAAAATTTGAATTTTTTACAGGAACTTTCATCAGTGCACCTTACGAAGACAAAAACTATTGAAAACTCGTGAATATTAAAAATTGCGTAAGATAAAACAAATATTCCTCCACGAAGATATGAATTTGTGCGTTCCTTTTTACTCAGTATGTGTAGATGCTGGAATTGCAAGACATTCTTGAATGGTGTGGTGTCTCTTTGTACCTTGTCAATCAATATTTCCAATCAAATCAAATCAAGGTTCTTATACATAATCATCCATACGAACAATCAAAAACTCACCAAATGAGAATTAAATCTTCTTGAATGTTCTGTTGTCTCTCCAATAGTCCAGGCAACAATACTGTCCTGAAATCTTTTTCGAATTCCACAGCCTCGCATAGTAGCAGAACGTATTCGTTGTGGGTGAGGTGCAATTTTCTACAAGCTTTTTGGTATTTGTCTCTGACTTCGTCTAATTTCTTTCCTCCTCGTCCAGCTGTTTTTAATTTATTAATTAAAATAAAATCACAGTGAGACGTTCTTAATTTGAATATCTTTGTATTGGAAATAATTCTTGAAATGTTTCGTTTCTAATCTTCACAATGTTATCGATAAAAAAAACTTACCCTTAACATAATATTCCTCAAACCTCGTCCTCATCAGTTTGTACAATTCCAAATACTTCTGGTACTCTAGTTTCTTCCTTGTGACTTCTTCTGTTATCTGGAAATGAAAAACCATTATAACTTTATTATATTGAGGTGAGAATAATTTTTCTATTGATTTTTGGATTTCCAACATCTGTTTGTTGTTAAAAAATAACATTAAACAAAATTCCTGAATCCAAAATTGAATTCTTCTTTATCATTCATAATGACGAAAATCTGATCAATAAAGAAACCTTTTACGTTCCTTGTTATTTCATTGTATACAACTAATTGTCCTCATTGGGTCTCATGAATAAAACAAAGTAGAATAATACGTTCTGCATAATCTCAAGTACATATAGGTGTGTAGGACTCGTGAATACAGTGTTTACATTGAATATTCGATTATATATTATTTTGGGAAGACAGAAATTCCTCAGATATCTGGTAACTCTGGCAACCGTCTCGTAGGCTAAATCTCCAGATATGTAGTAGATCCATGACCATGGTCAGCTGACCTCCCCCCCTAGAGCTTCACAATAAGTACCTATCCCATAAAAACTCATCACAGTAGAGTTCCCTAAGACTCCAAGAATGTTGTGTTTTGGTTAGTTTGGAATTTTTATTCGGTTTCATTTTGATATAAATTATACCCTAGCTCAAAGGCTGGGGACGCCCTTGTGTAGATCTAGGGGAGGCAGATTAAGTATGACCTCTAGCTCACCAAAAGTTTTGAACCAATGAGATCCTCATCAGTTATTCCAACCCTATTTTCAAAAGTTCCATTTTAAACTGAAAATTAGATAATATCAGAAATTTGGTTAAAAGATAACGCTGTCGTTCATAGGAACAAGCTAACAGATATGGAGGTCCTCATCTAGATTACGTATTGGTACAAAATATGCAATTTTCGTGAAAGCAAACTGTTGCTGATAAGGAGTGGAGGTAATTGTTATTCCATTTAATGTAAGCCGTACGCATTCATCTGATATATCTACAATGACATGTTTTCAAGGTCTTCCGTTTGGTGTTGAAACATATGAAAGGACCATAATTTCGTAACATTTCAGGTGTTCAAATCAGGTGGTCAACGAAGAAGAATCTTCACTTGTATCTTGATGGAGATTTATGATTGGATCAGAACAAAAATGGGTTTATTTCTCACACATAGTTCCAAAAATAGAAATACAATTTTAAAAGAAAATCATTCGACTTACAAGAACTGCTATTTTTTAGAAGAAAATTAATTATTCTAATACAACAATTTGATTTTTTTTCATTGATCTTGTATCTCTTTAGGTCGATAGAGATTCGAATTGTGTGGAAACTTATTGCCTTTTTCTCCCAAGTAAATGAAAATGAGTTACACATACCAAAGGTGTTTCGAAAGGATTGCTCACCAGTTTTTTTCTTCTATTCTATTCGAAGTGTATAAATTTCTGTCATTGATAATTGCACCTATATATGTGCAACCGCAAAGCTGAATTTCAAATCTTGAAACCATCATTTTTCAATGAATACATTTTTATTACGGATTATTGCAATTTTCACAATGGTTCTTGGGATGAATTCTATTTTTTCACAACAATCTTATACACTGTGAGTCTTTGACTTGTACATATATTTTAACTATAAGATTCTTTTAATCAAACGAAACACTTTTTTCCTTCACCATTTTTCAAAATTCGGTTTCGTTAGAAAGATACAGGGTTTCGAAAATTCATGAAAAAACACATTTCTGTTCATATCTTCGGAAGCGTTATTTCAAATGAACTGAATTTTGGATGATTGGTTACTCTATTCATGGTGCATATTCCCCAATCAAAACTCATTCAACTCCAGGTATAAAAGTTACAGCGTAAACGACCCATAAATCCACGCAAAAATACCATAAAACTACTTGAAAAAGATGAACTGTTCATATTTTCGAAAGAATCAATCATTTTAGAAAATAAAAGTATTCTTATGTTTTTTTCAAAAAACGTGTCGTTTTCGAGTTATTCCTAATTGTATACGATGAAATTTGAGGAAAAAATTATCAATTTCAAGAATAATATGGATGCTTCCCTGGATTAAATATCATCGAATATTATTACTTTTCTGGTCTCTAAACAAGTTAACAATGTTGTCAGAAAGTTTATCAACTTTGTCGAGACTAATCTAAAATGGTGGAAAAACGTTTTATGTATTGGATTAGTGGAATGTAATAATAAAATGTGGGAGATGAAATTGAACACTAATAAGGATCATGAAATTATACATTCAATACGCACAGTTTCTATTAAAAATGTACTATTACCGGTCCAGGTTAAAAATAAAAGTCAACGAAATACAATATTCAGAAATATGAGCTGCATCACGATACAAACCACGTATTGAGTTGAAATTAATGAAAAATAAAATTAAACTTAGCATTGAATAATCTGTGGCGATGTTTCTATCTGAACAATATCCTCTTTCAATTTTATAAACTCGCCACTACACGGTTAATATTACATTCATCCACTGAAAGTCTTCACATAATCATCACGAGAACAAAGGAAAACACTTATTTTGATGGGAGAAATATGGCTTTTCAATGGCAGAAATAATCGGACAAAACTGAGTGTTTTTGTTAAGAAATATCGTGTTTTTAATATTTTAATTCGAATAAGGTTAGTATTTGAGTATCCCCTGAAAGTATCAACATTTCAATCGAAAATTGTTAACTTCGAGGTGTTTGCAGAGAATCGTATCAGGTACGTATTTGACCCAATTTTTTTTTCAAATGCCCCTCTAACAGAGCCGAATTCGGAAAAATGGAAAATGAAAATAAGGTTTCTTTTGGCCTCAAGAATATACAGTTGAAATATATGTGACTTGACTTCACCTATTTTTGGTCATAAAATATGAGTTTGAGATTAATCGATGAATACTTTAAAAATCTTTACGTTACTGAAAATGCACAACTTCCTTAACCATTGGGTTGCAAATGCAACTTTGTAGAAGATGTCAACAACGGGGTTCAACCGTCTATGATCTCGCGACTATGGCGTTGAATACTCAGAAGAATCGGGCGCGGTTATACATTGAAAGCGACTGCATTTAATTTCCAACTTGTTATGAAACCAAAAGTGGCACTTGGCTGTAAGTATCCATAGTCGGTGCTTTCTTGGTCGAACCGTCAAGAATACGTGACCTAACGCCGGTATGATTCTCGAATAGAACGATCTACCGTGCATAAATCTAGACTTTGACGTTGCACCTACTTAAGATTGCAAACGGTTGCCTGGGGGTACATGGAGTTCCACTTTGAAAACCAAGAACGGATGCTTGTAGACTTGTATTGGTTGTATTTCCGTTATCTGTTTTGTTTTTGCCATCGCAGGTTGTTTTGTGTAGTGTGCCTACAGTGGCGTAGTAGAGTAGGACACTTCTTCAGCTGAGGTCTTTATGTTGATAAAACATTGAATAAAGACAATGTTTTATCGATATTTCGAAAATTGGATTCTTAATACCATGAGTTGTACCGCACGGGAGTGGTGTGGTTCTCAAACCGCCACATGGGGGGTGACGTCCCCACGGCCCGAGTTAACTGTGCCACCAAGGGTGAATGGTGGCAAAACCATGAAAATTGTAACTCGCACAAACTCCACAGTCCACTACACCAAGAATGTGCACAATACCGTCAACTTTATGGCATCTTCTATAGTACACTGGTTCATTTCAAATGTACTGATCCATTGAACTGCCCAGTCCTACTGTAACATTCCTCCTTTTGAAGGTATGGAAATATTTATTTGGAAGAGAAAAGAGAACGAATCCTGCTCTGAAGAGCTAACGTTACAGTTATGTCGTAGTAATTCAGATTCGTAATAACTCAGATTAGTGAAATATAGGATGGGAAATAATGAGCTGAAATCAGATAAATAAAAACACTTGATTGGACACAGAGATGGAACAAGGCCTTTATTCGTCCAGCTCCATAGTTCGAGGAACCGAAGCCTATGAAGGGAAAAACGAACGAGATTCAATTTATCATTGAACCCGAAGCTAAAAACCCTTCTAGCATTACAGATGAAATGTTAACAATCTATAGATCAATTATTAATGGGATGAGCACTGGTGGTATGTACGATATGGAGCTTCCTATACCCCGGAAAGGTTATTACTGGCATAATCGTCATAAAAGGGAAAATCCAGTACATCCAAAGTTATCCAAAGGTTATAGGCATATAGAGTGTGTCACCTGATTATTTATGAAATTCCTACGCAGTGTCCTTGTCGCTCCAAGTGTAAGAATCCTTCCTTCCGAGTGTTACATGTGAATTCCTATCACATGTTGCTTTGGAAGTGACGACAAACACCTTATATTTCCTGTTGACTGATGAACGTTGGAACCTTCGAAGAACTCCTTACTTCTCTGGTCCGCCGGGGCCCGAAGACGAGGCGTGGTTTCTGAGAACGTTCGTTTACAGAACTCTCAGGGGAAGTCTCCAAGCCACTGTGTGGGGGATGTTTTTCCTGGCACAGGCGATATAAACAGTTTATCTTAGGCCTCCAAACTATTGATATTTGTACGTAAACTATTATTCTAAAAGCAACAACCCCAATATGCCTATACCACAATGTAGTGAATAGTTGAGTGTGGAGTAGTTTTTATCGGATGTATAAGAATATTCCACGGGGATTAATGGTAGTAGAACGAGGTTCCAAAATATTCAATAGAAAGATAGAATAAGTTTACATGAGATCAAATCCTGGGAATAGAAACAGAATTATATTAGTGTAAAAAGCGTACATACCAGAGAACAAGGAAGGGTCTTAAAGATATACTAAAAATGCGGATTCCTGGAAGAGGAACTCCATTTCAAAAAGGAACACTATTGTGAACCAGAATGAAAGTGACAAAAAGAATGAAAACAAGCCGGCAGCAGTAAAAGTGATTTCGATTTGTTTTCGTGAGTACATCATGGTGGATCTTCAATATGATTAAAATCTCCTATTTATAAAGATGCGAATTGCCCGAAGTATTGATTGAAGTCATAAAATATCATTAAATGAGTTTCATTCAACTTAGTTCCACGTTTCGACAATAGACAGCGTTGCAAAGTTGGAAGCCATGAAGTAGGTAGGTCTTTCATCGGTGCTTAGATGGTAGGAAATTCAGAGCTGTTACACTACCGAAATTGTACTCGGGCAACGAAAGATTGGCACAACCTCCACAAGTTGAAATCACCAAAAGGCAACTGACGGCAGCAGGACTGATTTTCTTGGGCTGATTCGACCCGGTGACTTATCAATCGACAATAGATATTGCAGATATTCCAGCGAAACCACTGAAATGTCCCAGAACAAGGACCCTATGGACACAAATTCAGAGAAATCAACATGGCGAACTCGCCAGTCAGAAATACCTACCTCTTTCAGAGGGTTCTCTCATTACCAAATTAAGTACAGTTTTCTCACTGATTATAAATGAGAATACTTCACCGAAAAAGAGTTCCAGCAGAATATTGATCCGGTTCTAAAATAGAAGACACAAATTGCACGAGGCAGAATTGAAGGAATGATGAATCTCACCTCTCAATATGGTAAATCCCTTTTCAGGCACAGTAAGATTTGACAAAATCCTCCAAATAAGCCCTGAAGCTAAACGAAATAATCCAACTGTATAAAATGTCTTCGAAATTCAAATCCCAAAATCAGGTAATTATCAAAACTTCTCGACTTTCGAAAAACCACCATCTAATTGAAGAATGCGCAGAAAACAACAATCCCAGTAGTCTCCACGTGAATCAAATTCACCTATCACCGTATTTCAGTTCCGAAATCCTCAAATAAAATCCCTAACCAACATATCCGCATCCTTGTCCCACAAAACGAAATTTCCAAAATTGCATCTCCTTCACACACCGCAGGCGAGACAACAGGTTTCCCGACAAGAAAACATATTTTCCCCCAGCCTCGTCGTCATACAGTGGCGTGACCTCCATCAGGGATCGGAAAATTAGCATCCGCCAATTTCGGACATAACAACTTTAGCATGTCATTGACGTTGAAACAAGTTCATCTTTGTACTCTGCATTTTGAACGTAAAAATGGAATTTGTGTCTGAAAATTACAATAGATTCAAGATGTTGTGGTCCATGATCTTCTAGGAAAAGTAGATGATTTGAACGATTCTTCGATGAATAACAGGTCTTGCCTGAAGAATCTTCATGTACAGCTGATAGATCGCTTGAGACAACAAGCCAAAGCAAAAAGTACACCTTTGCTAAGTTTCATTGAGGTGCTGTCAAAAACAATACATCAAAACCATGAATTTACGAAGGATAGAAGATAATTCTTTAGGAATCGATATAGTTATAGTTGAAAAGGGGTTATAGTGCGACTTTTATTGTGTCCCCAACACAGCTGTTCTCACCACGTACTTTACAGATCGTCTTCCAGTTGCAGAAATCTAATGAAATCCAATATCTGCGATGGCTTCAATGAGGCTAGTTCCTCACTCCTGCAAGTTTCTTGTCCAAAGGATTCATTCCTATGCGTTGCAATGGCAAGGCATTCCGTGACTAGGTGAAAAGAGTTTATTCCTCCTCGTCACAAAATCTACACTCATTAGGCCATTAGGGTCCGGTAAACCCATCATCACCAGAAGCTTTCTGGCGCGACAACGTCTTGTGAGAAAGCCGGTGAGGAGGTGTAGATGGTTCGTACTGAGATCTGGATAGATACCTTTCGGATCTTGCAGTTTCAAAGTTCTGAAGGAAATTTTTAGATTGATCCATTCCTGGGAGATTTCGAGTGTTTCCCTTTCAGATTTTTTCTTCTCCGGAAACTCTTTCTTGCATGTCCCTATACCACATTAAGACTCTGGGCCAGTGAATGTCGTTCCTGCGTCCTCTCTGGCTAGCATATTGGCCTCTTCGTTTCCAGAATGACCTACCCTCAAAATTGATGACTGGGTAACAGGAGTTTGGATACCTTCATTGTGAAATATGAGATCAAACTGGGCAACACCAAGCTGTCTGCCTGAATCAAGATCGATGCTTTTAACTCTTGAGCTATACTTGTCATGACTTACACTTCGTGAGTCTTGATGTGGTTAGATGCTTCCACTCTAATAAGAAATTCATTTTTCATCTTCAGTACAGACATTGGACCTGTTTAGTTTGGTGATGATGTTACATCCCACTGTGATCGTAAGTTCTTTTGTGCTCCATATCAGAGTTGTTTTTGCAACTGCTTTATCTACAGTTCGCACTGCATCTCCATTATGCTTAATAAAGTTTTGAAAAAGTTTTTTATTTGACTGAATGGTAAGATATAATTTATTGACATTTAATGCCTAATTTTGTGCCATCTTATATAAGAATAATCCTTTCACTTTCAGTTGTACAATTCTTTTATTGTTGTTATTATCCCCTAACTACTCCATATTTTCTTGGCACCGGTAGGTGATTTCAAAACTGTTAAACCTTCCTTCAATAAAATAAATTGATTGCTGGAATTCGTTAGATAATCAAACGGCAATTTTAAGGGCGTGTCTATACAACAGATAGGCAGTGATATATCTAATCTTGGTCGACTATTATTTACGGACCACCTTGAGACGCAAGAGACGCCGCTGTATCCATAGACATCCACTTCTTGGAAGAGAAATCTATTTTATGATCGATGACGAATTCCAAACTGACTGAAAAGGTGGAACAAGATGATCGGACATTCTTTGGTGAATGGGAACAAATCAAGAAATTGTACCAGTCAAAAGACGGTCAAGATGTGGGAAAGTTATGAATACTTGAGTGATTGTAATCAGGTATTCGGCAGAAGTCGACAGTTTCAGATAAAACACTGATGTGAAGGTCCAATCTGACATTGCTCTCGTGAAATTCAATTTTCAGTTCATTTTGGTCAAAAACGGAATTGAATCATGAATAGGTTCTCAACTTAAGACGAAGGAGACTCAAAAGCTCCTAATCCAAAGTCTTCTTCTTGCATATTTTATCGCCATATCGTGAATATTCAAGCATCTTAATGTTCTTCATTACGAAAGTTACACCGAATAAGGTTGTTGCCTGATGAACTGAGAACATTCCCGCCAAGCAGTTTCTTCAGCAGGCTTCACCACTCCTTCTACTCTGAAGGTTAACCGGTAGATTGGCGAATTTTAACATCCTGAAATGTCGACAGGATGATCCTCACGCCAATTATCTGAAAGTTGCATCCAATCTTGAAATCAATGGGTTGGTCTACATTGTTTCGTACGAGACTTGAAAGTTGAGGTTGTGGAAATTGAAATTGAACGATAAAATCTCGGATAAAACATTTCGATGGTTCTATAGGGTATCATCATACTTAATAAATAGTTCATTATGTGTCGAATTTTTTTTACCTGACCTATTTGGTACACTTATCAATAGAATAAAATAAGTAGTATAATGGACCTATATTCGAATGTACGAGGATGTATTGATATCTAGTTAGCCTAGACCAGTTCCATGCATAATCAAAATATTGCGATACCATATCAACGAACAATAACTTATTAGAAGTGTCAGTGTAGAGTTCGACGTCAAAAAAGTAAACCAGAGTTTCGCAATAAATTAAAAAAAAAAAGATGTCCACCGAAATTGTAAGTATCGAACCATCAAGTACCTGTATTTAGAAGGGTTAAGAGGTAAGCAGATTCACGAAGATATGCTTAGTACCCTTGGTGATCAATGTCCTTCGTATGCGACTGTGAAAAATTGGGCTTCAAAAGAGGTAAATTTTCCATTTGAAGATGATGACCGATCGGGAAGGCCAGTTTCTGTGTCAGACCGTCGAATTGGGCTAAAACGTATATCTGAAGCGCTGAAGATTTCATACGAACGCGTTCATCATATAGTTCACGTCAATTTGGACATGAGAAAAATTTCTGCAAAATGGATCCCCAAATGTTTGAATATTGACCAAAAGCGTGCAAGGGTAGAAGCATCGCGTTCGATCTGTGCTCGATTTGAAAACGATGTAGGCTTAAACCAAATTGTTACTTTGGATGAGACTTGGGTTCATTTCTGCGATCCAGAAACAAAGCAACAATCTGTGGAATGGCGACACTCTGGTTCTCCAAGAGTCAAGACCTAAGAAGTTTCGTGTCCAAAAATCTGCTGGAAAAGTTCTTGCTTCAGTTTTTTGGGATTGCCATGGAGTAATCATGATTGATTTTTTGGATAAGGGTAGAACAATAACTGGAGATTACTATTCGACATTACTGACCACTCTACGGGAAAAAATTAAAGAGAAAAGACGCGGAAAGCTTTCCAAAGGTATTTTGTTCTTACAGGACAACGCCCCAGTACACAAATCTCATGTTGCCATGCAAATTCGTGATTTAGGGTTAGAATCATCTCTTTCATCAACTGAAAAAAAAGTTTAAAAGGTGGTAAATTTTCTTCCAACGAGGAGGTGATAAAAGCTGTGGAGGACTGGTTTGCAGAGCAAGAAGAAACATTTTTTTTGAAAGGTCTAGAGACGTTGCAGGTTCGCTGTAATAAATGTATTCAACTAAGAGGAGAATATGTTGAGAAATATATTTTGACATTGAAATTTTGTTTGGTTCTATAGTAGGCTAAGAATTTTTCAATACATCCTCGTAATTTCCGAATATTGCGGCGTTGAAAAAGATAAAGCTTTAACAGCTATATGCCTATAGGAACTAGCAATAAAAAACCAATTTACAATAAAATAGTTCCATTACTCATTCAATTATTTATGTAATTTATGTTGAGGGTGGTTTGGTCATTTCCATAAATCTTGTTAATCTTCAGTCATGTCGTAAAATTTTCACATAATGTTTTCAATTCCAATCTGGAAATTTAACTTTATTTAAATTTGCTCGTTCTGTGTAATATACACCTTATTTATCTGAACACCTTTTGAGTTTAGATCTTCCAGAACGATATTCTTTTATTTACCAATTTATTTGTTCGCCAGTAATCGAAGTATTATTAGTTATTACTGATTATGAAACTCTTCCGAATTATTTTCTTTATTTGAAATTTACGTCAACTTCAATAAAATCAAATAATGTGCTTTCGACATAAATTTCAAATAAAGAAAATAATTCAGAAGAGTTTTATAATCAGTACAACTAATAATACTTCGATTACTGGTGAACAAATAAATTGGTAATTAATTGCAAATATAGAAAATTATTCGGGTGAGTTTAACGAAGTCGTTATTTAATAGTGTTGGCGGCTGAGTACCACTTTATCTTTGTGATGGTACTCCTGCTAAATTTAAGAAATAGTACCGTTTAATTGGTGAAATTTTCGCAAATGTTAATGGCCTCAAATCGTACTTGTTAGGCATCTTACTTTTCTAATGGGAACTTAATTTATATTGATGATTATATGAATCATTATATTATACTGCATTAGAACAATTTAAATTGTTGAATTCCAACTCTTCTCAAGCTTCAATCGAGAATATTTATTATTTTGTCTTACCAGATAAGTACCTACTTCCAATATCCCCAATATTAACTGATTTATATGTTTTATACCGGATGGATATAAAAAAAATCGTAACAGGTTCAATGTTTGTATATGAGGTATATTGGAAGTGAATAAACCAAGCCTATTAAATACTCAATAATCATACTTATTTGAACTTTTTTGTTCTTATTTTCAAATGTTCGAAATACCTGAATCATTCATGAATCCAGATGTGGAATTTTTGGATCAATTCGATGCTGGAAAGATTTTTTGGACAAATTGTGGAATTCCTTAAAAATAAGTATGAATAATTTCTATATCAGTTCATCACCACTTCTGTATTTTTCGAATTTTGAGCCTCGAATGATCTCAATGGAGGTATTCAAGCTATCGGGTGTTTTTTATAGAGTGGTAGAATTTTCGAAAGGGATAACTGTGATTTGACAGACGGTAGAAGCCATGTTCTTCTGACATTTCTGTTCAGTGATCATTGACAAATTATCATGGAAACACTCACGTCGCAACAACGTTTACAAATTGTTGAAATTTATCTTGAAAATCAGTGTTCAATTCGCCAAACTTATAGAGCACTTCGTGAAATTAATGGTTTACATAATCGTCTCGATAATCGTCCATCAGAGCAGCTTTTTCGTCGAACTATCTACAGATTTCGGACAACATTTTCTCTACTCGATGCAACAACAACAAGAAGACGAAGAACATCACGTACAGAAGAAAATATCGCTGCTGTGAGTGATAAAGTTAATGAAGATCCAGATTTGTCTATTCGTCGACATTCACAACAAGTTGTGCATCCACCGCATGGAAAATTCTGCATAAAGATCTTGGTCTACACCCATACAAGATCCAACTGGTTCAAGAACTTGAGCCACTTGACCATAATAAGCTTCGTTTGTTTGCTGATTGGGCCCTACAACAGCTTGAAGTTGATCCGTTTTTTTATCGAAAAATTGTGTTTAGTGATGAAGCTCATTTCTGGTTGAACGGCTACGTGAACAAGCAAAACTGTCGTATACGGAGTGATAACAATCCTCAAGAAGTTCTGCAGGTTCCATTGCATCCTAAACAATACACTGTATGGTGTGCTTTACACGCTGGAGGCATCATCGGTCCATATTTCTTTAAAAACGATGCTGGAGCTGGAGCTAATGTTACAGTGAATGGTGTTCGAAACAGATCGATGATCAATGATTATTTGTTTCAAAATTTGAATGGTATCGACCCAGAAGTGTTTTGGTTCCAACAAGATCGTGCTGCTACTCATGCTACTCCCGCAACAATTGATTTATCAAAAGAAAGATTTGGCGGTATTATTATTTCGAGAAATGGTCCAATCAATTGGCCTCCAAGATCATGCGACATAACTCCAATGGATTATTTTCTTTAGGGTTATATCGATACATTGGTTCATGCTGATAAACCAGCAACAATAGACGCTTTGGAAGACAACATAACTCGTGTTTTTGTTGAAATAAGGCCTGAATTACTCAAAAGAAATGGTCTTAAATTGTTCTGGTCGAATGTGGTTCCTCAGAGCTAGTCGTGGTGGAAATATGCCGGAAATTATTTTTAAAACATAAATGTCATAAAATTATCTTTAAATAAAGAAAAACTTGGCTTCATTTAAAGTAAAAAAAAAAACGATACTTGCAAAATTTCGTGCAGATCCATATTTATAAAATACTGGCGAATTATTGACAACAAATTACCAATATTTCTGTAATATCATATTCAGGAGCATGGACGATTTTTTTGACAGTAGCTGTCAATTTTTTTTAGCCAATCTACCTATAAGGATCAACGAACGATCAAAAGCTCCTGACTGTACCTACCAATACAGAATGCATTAAAATGTCTGAATGATTGTTGGAACTAAGGCCTGGCTTTGCCCAGAGTCTTTCTTGTCAGAAATAGATTTATCTTTTCGAATCTTTGCCTTTCATGCTTCCGTACATCGGACAAAAAAGGAAATTTCAGGATTAATTTTAATTTTTATTGAAAATGTCCTCCAGCTTGCTGATAAATTAGGTTACAGTACGGAACCCTCCTACACGCGTATACAGCTCACAGTTTGATCTTTTTGATTACATGTCAAAGCACTCTTCACAGCAGAAGAACGAGTAATGACAAGACAGACCGTACGAATTTTGCGATGTTGTTCTTCCGAAAGCAACATCAAAGACTTGTGTATTTCTGTATCACGCTACACGTTATAACCTTCTTCCATTCACGTTTACAACCTCATGAAAAACACCAAGTCTTTTCAGCTTCGTTTTCCTATCTTTATAATGAGCTGGAACGCATCAGTTCTAAATTTATCCCTCCTAAATTTATAACTCACGTTAGTCAACTGGTGTTGAATCTTCGTATACTCCTCCTGGTACAATTTCCTGATCTTCCTCTTCTCCGCGTACAGGCAGTTCAGGGAATCCAAAGCTCTGCTTTCCACGCAATCTGCGTTCTGTTTTATGAGTTTCCCGGTGTTGTCCAGCTCCTCCATCATGGTTTTCCATGTGGACGCGATCAAACTGCCGCACAAATCGTCACTTTTATCCATTTTGAGGCCTTGGGTGGCCACCGCACTTAGGGCAACTGCATACTCTCGATCGCACTTCACTTTGGACACAAGGCATCTCTTCATCAGCTCCAACAGCCTTAGCTCCGCGTCCTGCCTTGTTATTATGGCGTCGTGGGATACCTTCCCTTGGAGGTTGGAGGAAAAACCCATCCTAACCATTTTGGATTCTCTCACATCTTCCTACCAGTCAAATAATGGCAGTTTTCACTCTTGGTACCCTTTGGAAAACCCTATCCATCCCTGACACCTACATTCTCATGATTTAATCTTGGTTCGATGAGGACTACTGGGTATCAACCTATTCCATGGCTGGCTCGATTAGATATCTGATATAACTGTTAACCAAAGCTCGCTAGATTCGTTTTATTGATTCGTTTCGATGACGGAACTTCGAATGGAGACGGGCGACTTGATACGAACTCGCTTAGGCGAAGGCGGTCACTGGCTATTTTTGAATCAAGTATGCGTAGTAGCGGTCCTTTTTACCTGTGAAACAAAACAACGTCATCTGTAGGCACTGCGACTGCGTTTTATGGGAGTAGACAACAAAGAATGGCCAGCTAGATCGCGGTATACCTGTTTTGTCGCGAAGAATAAGAAATAGGGAAGGGTTTCGTTTGGGTTGTTGTTGTAGATTCGCGTTTTGATGATCGCGAATTTAAATCTCACGATTTTTGAGGCCTTTCGGGTTTTCTGATTTTGGGTTGCATACACATACATAAGGCTAAGAAATCGAACTTCAAATAGCAGAAATGTTTGCGGTATTCGAAATTAATATTTGTAGATTTCGACCAAATTTAACTGACTACTGAAAAAAAATGTATTACGTCTAAAAGGGATTCTAAAATGGTATAACACTCATTATATTATTTCTTTTATTGATAAAAAAAAAGGTTTCTCTTGAAGAAACTCAATTTATAACCATCACTGCAAATAATTTCAATGTGTGGCATAAGTTAGTGACGCCACTTTTTGGTATTGGCACACGCAATATAGATCAGTAAGGCTACGCCCTTCGTCTACTAGCCATCTTTCCGTAGTTGATCGTGATATAAATTAGAATTATAAATATGTATCGGATGTTTTTTTTGAGAGAGATAACATTATTTAGAAAAATGGTTCAATTAACTGGCATCCAAGATCATGCGACATAACGATAACTCCAATGGATTATTTTGTTTGGGGTTATGTCAAGCCATTGGTTCATGCTGATGAACCAGAAACAATAGACACTTCGAAAAAGTGGTCCAAAATTGGTCTGGTCGAATGCAATTCCTCAGAGCTAGCCAGAGTGGACATATGCAGGAATTTATTTTCAAATCAAAAATGTCTTTAAAATAAGAAGAAAGTGGCTTCGAACTCAATCCAAATGTGTTATATTCCAATCACTCCAAAAAAACATCTGATATTTATCAAAATCCATTAGACAATATTTTCGAAATACACTGCGCAAAAAAATTAACGCACATTATGGAAATCTCAAATTTATTCTACAATCGAAGGTGTTCTAAATGATAATTATTTTTATCAGAATTATGAATGATTATGTTATCCACTTTCAACGTTTTTCTTCAATACCTACAGATGTTTTCTCCCAGCAGGAATAAAAAAAGATGATATTATCAGATTTTGAATGTATTGGCTCCATTCTAAAATCAGTTGTTCCCGATCAATTCTAGTGATCAATAGTTTTTCTTTCGTTCGATTTTCTACACTCGATGGCTATGCAACGCGAAACACGCAATTTGACCCAAGAGGAATGTGCCCAAGCGGTAGTTTTGAGAGAAGAAGGGTGGACATACACAAGAATTGCAGAAAGGTTTGGAGTTTCCCATAAAAGTGTGTCCAGAATGTTGCAGCGATTCAGGGAGACAGGTATGAATGTCCGAAGACCAGGACAGGGTAGACCACGGGTAACAACTGCCATTCAAGAACGTTACTTGAGAGTTTCTTCGTTGAGACAACGGTTTGCAACCGCTCGCCTCCTTCAAAATCAGCTTGAGCAAACTCATGAGGTGCAAATTAGCACTCAGACAATAAAAAATCGCCTCAGAGAATATGATTTAAGGCCTCGTGTCGCGGCAAGAGGCCCGGCTCTTACCCCATCGAAGGGCGCGTTTGGATTTTGCGAGGGAGCATATCCATTGGGAAGAGGCCGATTGGGAAAGAGTTCTCTTCACAGATGAGTCTAGATTCTGCCTCTACCATTGTGATCGACGTTCCCTTGTATACAAACGTCCACATGAAAGATATGCTCAGTGCAATTTCCTGGATACTACTGGTTTCGGGGGAGGATCGATTATGGTATGGGGTGGAATATCTTTGAGTGCTCGCACAGACCTAGTGGACGTTGATAATGGAGCTATGAATGCTGATAAGTATATAAGGAACATTCTTGAAGAGCATGTAGTGCCATTTGCCCCATACATTGGTGAAAATTTCATTTTTATGGACGATAATGCCAGACCCCATCGTGCGCGCATCGTTCAGGAGTACCTTGAAGAGGTTGAAGTCTCTCGAATGGAATGGCCAGCAAGAAGTCCAGATCTCAATCCGATTGAGCAGGTTTGGGACAACCTCAATAGAAGGCTGAGAAGTTCAGAAAATCATCCAGCTACTCTTAATAACTTAGGAATCCAACTCGGAGAAATCTGGGAAGGATTAGATCAGAACATTTTAAGATCACTCATTTTGAGTATGAACCGTCGTTGCCGAGCTGTAATTAAGGCAAGGGGTGGAAATACCAAGTATTAAATCACTTATCAGCATTTCAGTATTTTGAAAATTGTTCATTTCTCTTCTTTCACATAAGATTCGGTGAAATCCTGAATTTTTCTTCCATTCAATGTGTCTTGTTTCGTTCAAAACCTTCCCGAGAGAACATAAAAAATAAGTTATAGAGTCAATGTAGATTTAACTTTCATTAAAATTTAGATTTTCAGAATGTGCGTTAATTTTTTTTGCGCAGTGTATGAACATATTCTTTAAATGATTCCACAAAACTTGGAGGGACTTAGCTTGTAAAATACCAGTCCCAAGCCTATTTGAATTTGATTGTGAAGATCATCGTTGCATACTGCAGGCATGATGCCGACAGAATTTTTAATAACACAAGTCTCCTGAAGAATGTTCTTTCACAGGTGTAACAGGAAATGTTAACATTTCGATCTGCAGCTATTACGAATGTAAAAGTTCACGGAGCAGAGCTATAATCGAAAATTCTTAATTGACACTACTTGTCCTACTTATCTTGCCCACATTCGAAATATATTGGCTGACAAATGAACGGTTTAATTGATGAACTCCGAGCAAGGACTTAATGTCACAATTAACTCTGCAACAACATTCTCAGAATTAAGGCTGAGCCACTTCGTTCGAACGAGTTACTTTGGAAGAGTATACAGGATGTGCTAATTGAAGTTCACTTAGATCTCCACTGGGCAAATAATGAAAACCCAATAGATTTATCTGTGTTTGGACCAGAAAGATGAATATGTATCTATCTATTGTATCTAAGGAAATCATAAGAAACAATTTTTTATGGTGTCCAAATTGTTTTGACGAAGTAAAAAGTAATAATACACAAATACAAATAATAATATTTCGGAAATTAATGAAATTGTTACAACTGCTTTGGAGACTACTCAAAGGTCTGCTAGATCGTTTTCAATCAAGAGATTAAAGAATACCTTCTTTAGAAATATGAAGAGAAATTTAGCAAAAACCATTCCATACTCAAATTATATTGCCAAATATTTACAGTTTTCTCGAAACTCCTTTAGATTAATACACAATATTCTTGAATAAATTTGATCCCAGGACATCGATAATATGCTTCGAGGTTAATATTATTCCACTATCATCATGAATGTTTCCAAGGGAAAGTCAAATTATTTACTTTCATCACAGCAAGAATTTTCAAAAACGTCAAAAACTTAAGAGTTCATCAAATTAACAATTTCGGATTTGTGACAGCAAGTATGGACCGCAGAAAGTCTCATTTGGCATATGACATTCTGACACATTTCACCGTTTATATTTTGTTAGATAATAGCACAGTATAGACACCTGGTGTCTATACTGTGATAATAGTCAGTTTCCTGTCAGATGACTAAGCAACGTTGTCCTCTACATAGAGGTCGTAGTATTTATCAAAATGTTTATTTACTTTGGGAAAATAATAAATTTGAGTGAATATGATGTGAATTCAATAATTCCAAAGACCTGGCGAATGTTGAAGAAACTTTTTTCTCTGTTAATACTGGAAATATTTCACGTATAATAACATGGTTGGAAGATATGCTCTTTTCTTGTACGGAAATCAATAATCGAGTGTTGAAATTTTACTGAAAAAAAAATGGAAAGAATAGTCCGTTACTTTGTGGTAGTTCATTTGAAAAAGAATAAAAGTACTCGAATAACCCGACAGAAAAACTTCTAAACGAACAGACGGACCTATGAAATTCCCCATTTTTCACAATTCTCAATGAATGAGCCTACTCAAGACATTTATATACCTTATTGCTCAACTTGAAATACAGTATGAAAAACTAGTATGTGGTACTACGAAACCTGTGTCACAGTTAAACCTCAAAAGAACTAAATTCATTCACAAAGTTGAAAAAGAGTAAATAGTAATTAGCATTGGCAACGTCTCTGAATTATTTTGACATTGCCGATATTTTACGAGTGCCAACCTACGTTAATGTGAAGTGAAAAAAACTTGATAAACCTAAATCTTGGCAAACTGGGATATTTTATAAAAGTGCGAATGGAGTGTACCTTATTCATCAGTATCTTTTACCACCAACCAATGCACCAAACTCAAAGCACAGATGAGTTCTAGAAAGTTCGAGACATCAATAAATTTAAACAAATTTTTGACAGCGGTCAAAGTAATAGTCGTTGATCCTGGAGATATTTTGTTTTTTCTTCACTAATTCGCCAAAATTTTATATGGTTCTGGTTACAGATATACATCACTCACAAAATATCTGCCACTTTAAAGTTCTATTACATTTTTATTCTAGGTTTGTTACCTACTCATTTAGGGATACATGCAGTCCTCTCGTATCTTTTTATTTTCTAACTGATTTTTGAACTGTGAAATCGAGAGGATTATAGATCAAGTTCTACGCAAATCACACACGCCATCTAATAGCGGTAATATCAAATAAGGTACCTACGAAAAAGCCATCAACTGTAGTGACACCTATTGGCCTTATTCGAAAGAAGGAAAATCATTTCCTGCATACGTAAAATTTTCATCGATTTTTTTCTGAATTTTATTGTATTTTATAATAACCAGACCGTAGAAGAATCCAATGATGAAGTTTCGTAACAAACAGACCATCCGATCTCGAGTTATAAATGGTGTAACCAACATCTTTCTTTTATATATACAGGGTGAGTCTTTGACTTGTACATATATTTTAACTGTAGATTCCTCTCATCAAACGAAACACTTTTTTCCTATACCATTTTTCAAGATTCGGTTTCGTTTGAAAGATACAGGGTGTCAAAAATCCATGAAATTAACAGTATTCTTTCCATATATTCGAAACCGATAATCCGAATGAACTGAATTTTGGTTGATTGTTTACTCTATTCATGGTGCATATTCCTCAATTGAAACTTATTCCATATTCCTTCTAGTATAAGAGTTACAGCCTACTCGTCTCATGAATTCATGCAAAAATACTATAAAATCACTCGAAAAAGATAAACGGTTCATATTTTCGAAAGAATCAACCATTTTAGAAAATAAAAGTATTCTTATATTTTTTCAATAAAACGCGTCGTTTTCGAGTTATTCCTAATTGTATACGAACAAATTCGAGGAAAAAATCATGAATTTCATAAAAAAACTGAATGCAACCCTGAATTAAATATCATCGAATATTATGTATTCTCTGATCTTAACAAATTAATAACGTTGTCAATGTTTATCAACTTCGTCAAGACTAAAATCTACATGATGGAAAAACGTTCGATGTAATAATTGAATTCTGAGAAGCATGAAATTAAATTACACAGTCTATAAGCACAGTTTCTATTGAAAATTTATTGTTACCGGTCTTTCAGGAAAATATCTATCTCAACAATATTATCCTCTTGGAGATTTCAATCGACACTACACGGTCTGCACATCACAATCATCACCTGTTTGCTTTATTATCTGCAAGTAAATTTAGATAGATAATTAAGGTTATCCCGTTTAAGCGTCTTTCATTATCATAGACTGGCCTGCGGTTCGAGACACAGAAACAGAACAACCACAACACAACGGCCTGTCTGCCTTGCGTGCCGGCTATATCGGCAAAAATCAGAACTCGTTTGGCATCTCCAAAGAGCCACGCCTAGACGCCTTTAGCCGTTAGCGATTGTGATAGTTCATCCGCTAACGATAAGGGACGTACTGCTTTCTTGAGTTCGCATTGTTTGAAGAGAAAATCGGCAATCTGGCATCGTCTTCTCTAGAGTTCTGTGCTTAGACAGGTTCTGTGCACGGCCTTCTAAAGACTTTAGTCTTTAGATGGCCGTGTTCTGTGGAATATCATATCACAGAAGATGAGTTAGGTTAGGTCATTGACCTCGAATCATCTGACTTAGGTTGATGGAGTTAGAATAGGTTGGTGAGAAACCAATTTTCATGAGATCGTTCCAAAATATCGAGGAAAATATTAACCAATTATTAGTGTTTATAAACTAATCTTCAGGAAAATCGAAGAAGGAACTTATTTTGGTGGGAGAAATATGGCTTTTCAATTGCAGAAATAATCGGACAGTGTTTTTGTTAGGAAATATCGTTTTTGTTACATTCTTATTCGAATAGGGTTAGTGCTTGAGTATTTTCTAATTGTATCACCCAGAACATCTAATCACCTCAATTTCAATCGAAAAATATGAACTTTGAAGTGTTTCCAGAGAATGTATCCAGGCACGGACTCAGCACTATTTTTTTTTTCAAATGGCTATATCTTTTTAACAGAGCCGAATTCGGAAAAATGGAAAATGAAAAAAAGGTTTCCTTTGGCCTCAAGAATCTATAGTTAAAATATATGTACAAGTCAAAGACTCACCCTGTATAGATTGGATACATATGAAACAGAAATATTCTTTCGATGTGCTAATTTTTGTTTCATCTCTTATAAGACTTGTCTTATTACTTTGTGAAGATTGAGTCATCATTACTCTTTCGATGATCAAATAAAATGGTAAAATCTAACGGAAAATTTATTCACAACACTATATTACAAATCAACTATCGAAACAAAACGAATAACAAGAGACAATGAGAAAATAATTTTTCAATATATTCATTCCAATCGATTTCATTCAACTTATAGGGAATTTGATTCATTACAGATTATATCAGTAAACGAGACGAATATTTCATTTTATCGCGACCCGAGGATTTTAGATATCTCATTCGGTGCATTCCCCCTCCGCCCAATTTGTCTTCTTCTGCTTCATTCCAAAGCTAGAGGTTCTTGGTTATTGTTCACCCAATTGCTCCACTTCTGGTCAGGTGAAAAAAGTTCTTCTGGTTTAGAATCAATAAAATTATTGGATTGTATCCGTATATACGGGGGCAACTGAAACATGAAGGAAAAACGTAATATTTGTATCCATAAAAAAAGTAATTTAAATTTTAGAGTGATAGAACTTTAAATTGAAATAAAACACATTTGAATTTATAAAGCCAATTTTTTTATTTGAAAAATTGCCTTCAATCTTAATTCAAATGTGCTTTATTTCGATTTAAAATTCTATCACCCAAAAAAACACCCGATATATCTTCAACTCACAGTTTCAACAAAATGGCGAATGCGCAGGTGTTAAATTGTGATTGCTTATGTGAATTGAAGACATCTATCAAAGTTAGAAGTTGCCGCAAATTGGAAATGAAATCATCCACCATTATCACAAATTTCAGATAAAAAACCTCGAAAAGCTTGCAGAAATTTCCACGTGAAACAAACAACAATAGATAATAAAACGGATATGCAAAAAAAAACTATGATAGAAAATAAGCAATATTAAGAGGGTGCAACCGTGTGTCGGATACATTACGTACTTCTTAAAGGGTAAACATCTGCGGTTCTGCCTTCGTAAAGTGCTCTAGAAGAAACAACACCAAACACATCATGCAAAAGTATCGTCAAGATCGATCTTACCGAGATGGGTTTCAGGGCGAAATCTACCCTTTGAGCTTGCGTGTGAGGTCGGTTGACCACCGTTACCAGTCGGGTGTGCGGTAGATAACCGTCCCGATAGGCTGTTATTTTGTACTGACCAGGGGTCAGCAGTCTGAAATAGTCACCATCGTGCACTGAAAATGGAGGATCTTATTACTTGCCATTCTCGATTTATGGCTTTATTTCATCAGGCTACTTGAAGAGTTTCGAAAATGACACAACCTCAGCTCCACTATACCAATAAATATTGAATTTTTCAGCCCACACATGTCGTATGGTATATTTCTACAGATGGTTGTTTTGTTGTACAGCTCCCATTGATAGAAAGATGCCCCGTATTGGTCTTTACACTCGAAAGGATTCATGTCAAACAGGTGTTACCCTTGATACCTTCTTTGCAAGGTCATCAGCCTTGTCTTTTCTTCGGTACCACAATAACCTGTCTCTTATAGAAGAGTCCTCTTCTTGTCAGTTCCTTCATAATATTTCGGCACTCCCAAAATGGCAAAAAATGTATTCCAAAGTCTCATTGCATCTCACAAGCTGAATTTGCTGGCATGTAGATGCAAAAGAGGAACATTGAGGATCATCTCTAGCGCCATTGAAGGAGCTGTGTTGCTTGCTTCAGTTTCACCAACAGAGGCAAGTACCTAATAGCAATGTCTTCAACGTGGTGCCAGTAGGGACCTCTTCGATTTGTGTCCACAATACCAAAGATGCATAGGTGACAATAGAGCGTTCTTTGGCCGTGTAGGGTCAGTTTTAGTCTCTGAAAGCCTTCTGCAGTTGTGTTCACTTGTATGGCCACATCCTGCTCGCCTTTGCATACTTTTGATCATATTGTTGAAGTGGCACTGAGCAAAAAAATTAACGCACATTCTGAAAATCTCAATTTTAATGAAAGTTAACTCTACATTGACTTTATAACTTATTTTTTATGTTCTCTCGGGAAGGTTTTGAACGAAACAAGACACATTAAATGGAAGAAAAATTCAGGATTTCACCGAATCTTATGTGAAAGAAGAGAAATGAACAATTTTCGAAATACTGAAATGCTGATAAGTGATTTAATACTTGGTATTTCCACAACTTGCGTTAATTACAGCTCGGCAACGACGGTTCATACTCAAAATGAGTGATCTTAAAATGTTCTGATCTAATCCTTCCCAGATTTCTCCGAGTTGGATTCCTAAGTTATTAAGAGTAGCTGGATGATTTTCTGAACTTCTCAGCCTTCTATTAAGGTTGTCCCAAACCTGCTCAATCGGATTGAGAACTGGACTTCTTGCTGGCCATTCCATTCGAGAGCCTTCAACCTCTTCAAGGTACTCCTGAACGATGCGCGCACGATGGGGTCTAGCATTATCGTCCATAAAAATGAAATTTTCACCAATGTATGGGGCAAATGGCACTACATGCTCTTCAAGAATGTTCCTTATATAGGTACTTATCAGCATTCATAGCTCCATTATCAACGACCACTAGGTCTGTGCGAGCAGTCAAAGATATTGCACCCCAGACCATAATCGATCCTCCCCCGAAACCAGTAGTATTCAGGAAATTGCACTGAGCATATCTTTCATGTGGACGTCTGTATACAAGGGAACGTCGACCACATTGGTAGAGGCAGAATCCAGACTCATCTGTGAAGAGAACTCTTTCCCAATCGGCCTCTTTCCAATGGCTCTCTCGCAGAATCCAAACGCGCCCTTCGATGGGCTGGGGTAAGAGCTGGGCCTCTTGCCGCGACATGAGGCCTTAAATCATATTCTCTGAGGCGATTTCTTATTGTCTGAGTGCTAATTTGCACCTCATGAGTTTGCTCAAGCTGATTTTGAAGGAGGCGAGCGGTTGCAAACCGTTGTCTCAACGAAGAAACTCTCAAGTTACGTTCTTGAATGGCAGTTGTTACCCGTGGTCTACCCTGTCCTGGTCTTCGGACATTCATACCTGTCTCCTTGAATCGCTGCAACATTCTGGACACACTTGTATGGGAAACTCAAAACCTTCCTGCAATTCTTGTGTATGTCCACCCTTCTTCTCGCAAAACTACCGCTTGGGCACATTCCACTTGGGTCAAATTGCGTGTTTCGCGTTGCATAGCGATCGAGTGTAGAAAATCAAACGAAAGAAAAACTATTGATCACTAGAATTGATCGAGAACAACTGATTTTAGAATGGAGCCAATACATTCAAAATCTGATAATATCTTTTTTTTTATTCCAGCTGGGAGAAAACATCTGTATTGAAGAAAAACGTTGAAAGTGGATAACATATGCATGCATAATTCTGATAAAAATAATTATCATTGAGAACACCTTCAGTTGAAGAATAAATTTGAGATTTCCATAATGTGCGTTAATTTTTTTGCGCAGTGTATTTATCTCCAGAAATTCGGTAAAAGCCGTCTGAGTTTCCGAAATATTTGTGGAGGTGGTTGATGAGAATCCAAAGTTCTTTGTAGCTGATTCCAAGCGTCTTCAAAGGGATTGAAGTCTGGCTACCGAGGAGTCAGGGCCAATTGAGGAATACCAAACGACAAGAACATGTCTGAAGATGAAAAAGCTATCAAACGATGAGCCGAAAAACCATTCAGATATAAGAGAATAAGCATTTGAATTCTCAGTAAAGAACATTTGGTGGACAAGAATCATCAACTTTTGTGGAGCACTATATTCGATCTCACTGCAGCAAAAAATCTATAACACTGACGAAATTAAATTATCTCGTCCTTTTCAAAACGTTTCAAATAGCCTGAAATACAGCTAGACTCCATTCTTACCCGAGGTAATGTCATGTTGTATATCCCTAGATATTGGCGATGTTATATTCTTGACGTGGATCACTGCATTCGGTATGCCCAATTTTGTAACGCTGTCGTATACTATTCCTTTAACTCCTATGTGACTCTAAAATAAACCACCATTTTAGTGAATTACAAAACTTAAAGTTTGCTTCCATCTCCTAGGTTCTTATAAATCCCTCACCTGCCATATAAAGTTGATCAAGGCGTCCTTGTTCCTCTCCCATTCCTCCTCCAGGACGTCTTCAGAAGGATATTTGGTGCAGCCCAGCTCCAAGGTGATCTCGAAGTCGTTACTCGACAAATAATTGAAGTCTTGCATTCCTGCAGAGAAAATACTAATTTGGTCTATCGCGCTATACAGGATGTATTTTAAGGTGAGGCTTTTCTATCGGCAGGTGATAGAACTCATCAAAATAAGTCATTTTACCGAAAATTCAATTTAAAGAAATTATAAAAAATTTTGGGCATTAATACCTTAATACTACTCTGGCCAACATCTCTCTGTTCATCATATCTCTACATCTCTGCACCAGGTTTATGAATATCCGCGAAGTTGGGCGATTTCTTAGCGGAAATCTTGTTCTGTACAACTTATGCGCTGAAATGGCATTTTGTTTTGATTCACCATAAATTAAAAGTATATCAACAAGTTCATTATTTGAATAAACGTGCGGCATTTTTGAAACATAAAACACTCGTACCGTCGCCTAACATGATCGAAGATTACTAATCACAATCGCTAATCTGAGTCATGTATGATAAGAAGACAAAAGACATGTTGATATCTACGGTGGAGCAGGTTCGGACTGAGGAATTTTCAGATCAACCTAGAAACTAGAAAATGTTCTAGTTTCATTTTCTCGAAACAGGGGCATAATTTATTGGTAAAATGACTCATTTTGATGAGTTCTACCATATGTCAAAAGAAAAGCCTCACCTCGTAGAGGTGAGGCTTCGGATCTTACCTCCTTTAAGACTGTACCATTTAGCACCGTTGGTGATGCCACCCTGTTTGGGAAAATTGGTGCTTTCTATGTCGCCGCAACTCTTTCTTTTCGGATCTGCCATGTCCGCGTGGAAGAGGGAGTATTGCATCGCAAGATGTCTGAAATTTTCGGCGATTAATGAATTTCAAACGCGCTTTGGTATTATGACGTGTTTTGTAACATTTTTTGGCTTCTTATCCACTATCAAGATTGTAATTGGCAGGACTTTGCATGAATATCTCAATCAATAAGCCCATCGCTGGCTTTGTTATTTTTTAGAAAGATGAACTACTCGTAACTGTCAGAAAGAATTGTTAGCTGTCAAAAAATTTGACGAAAGATGTCAAAAAATTTGACAATTGCTGTCAAATAAATTGTCCATGATCCCGGATATGTTATTGCAGAAGTTTATTTGGCATTAGAAATCCTATTTCAAGATTTCGAAAGAGAATCAATTCAAATTTCTTGAAAATTTATGAATCTTTATAGTAATATCCAGTTAAAATTTGAAATCCCTTCGTAGATTTAAATAAAGTGTGACAAGAAAAACCTCGGACAAACTTTTTTTCATTTAACTTTATTAAACAGAAGGAATTGAACAAAACAACAAGAAATAATAATAGCTTGAACATTTTTTAAAAATATATTTAAGCCGTTTCGAAGTGGCTTCCTTTGGCGGCGATACACAGTTTCAGACGCTTCTTGAAATTTTCGGCAATGGGCCGCAGCTCCTCGGGCGTTAATCGGTTCCATTCCCGGCGCAGAGATTGCTTCAGCGACTCCAAATTTCTGTGATTTTTAGCACAAGCCCTGTGCTCCAAAATCGACCACACGGTGTAGTCCATTGGGTTGAGATCCGGTGAGTAGGGCGGTCATTCTGCAGATGAGATGAAACAAGGAAAATGGGTCTTACACCATTCTTGCGTCATTTTCGCTCTGTGAGCCGGAGCGGAGTCCTGTTGAAAGGTCCAATGCGTATCGCCGAAGTGCTGCTTGGCCCACGGAAGTACTATGGCCTAGAGGATGTCGTAGCGGTAGACTTCTTGATTGATTTTGACCCCTTGATCCACGAAAACTAAGGGAGTTTTACCATTGCCGCAAATTCCGCTCCTGACCATGACGAATTGCGGATTTTGACGGTGTTCGACGATGGCCGATGTACCGGGAGCCTCTACGGACCAGACTCTGTCGTTTTGGTGGTTGTGGGATTGTTCTACGGTGAAAAGCTTCTCGTCTGTGAAGAGAATTCGCTCCCATTGCTGACCGGCGGCGAGACGAAGGAGTTGACGGCACCTTTGGAGTCGTAGGCGCTTGTTTTCCTCCGTGAGGAGTTGAACTTTTTGGAGCTTGTATGGCTTGAGGTTGAGCTCCTTTTTGGCAATTTGACGGACTGATTCGCGGTTGATACCGGTCACATAGGCTATTTTCCTCATGGAAACCCTCGGATTTCGATTGACTCGCTCCTTGACGATGTTGCGATTGCTAGGTGTATTGACAGTGCGTTTTCTACCACTTCCTGGACGACGACCATCATGACCAAGCTCCTTGAAACGACGAATTGCATCGGACACGGTTTGTCGAGGCACATTGAGCAAACGAACAATTTCGCATTGACGCCTACCTTGGCGAAAGAGCTCCAAAATCGCACTACGTTTGTTTGACATTCTCAAACTCTGTGAAATTAAATTATATCGAACTGAAAATTCACATATTAGTACGGGAAAGTGTAGAGAAACCAAGAGAATAAAAATTATTTGGCTGCGCTGAAATACTTTTGTTCCAGACCACAGCAAAATTTGTCCGAAGTTTTTCTTGTCACCTTGTAGAATATTTTATAATTTTCCGTGAATTCCACTTCATGACATGCTTCTGATTTCTAAACGAAATACGTTGAAAAAATTCACCTGAAAGTTTGATCGTCCGGGGTGGTAGAATATTCTCCTGTCATCTTTCCCGATTTACTCTCGTCGTAGGGATAATTGGCGACGAGATCGCCTCCGTGCAAGTTTGCGGAGAGAACAAAGGGTACCTGCATTATCAGACGTATCACTGCCCTCGTTTCTGGTTGAAGCTGCGAATGAAATGGAAAGGTACGTCACGATTACGTTCGAGGTGGAAATAAACGGAGTCGAATGTACCGGGGGCGATGGAAAAAGCTTTAGATAACTGAACTACTCACAGGTTCCTGCAGGGATGAAATTTCTTGGAGCAGGTGGTTATTTCGGTCCACGTGGTTTTCTTCGTGGGAAAACATGATCCTGTCCAAGTCTGGGAAGTTCCTGTTGAGGTCTACGGAATTGTTGTTGGCCCTGCCTAAGAGATAATCGTTGCCACCCTAAAATTTAAAAGCCTACTCAAACATTATCGTTTCAATTAAAACAGAAAAAATGTTTTTTTCATATTCTTAAGTCTCCTGAAATAGATTGAGAACGTTTGAGCTCGACTCACGGTATCGGTCGCTAGCTGCCAACCATCTGGATTCATCGAGGGCATAAGGTGGATCCTAGTTTGTTGGATGAGAGCTCTGATGCTGGGATTACCCTTCATGTACTCATCGCAAAGATAATCTGCCAGCGTGAGCATCAATTCTCGACCAAGTACTTCGTTTCCGTGCATGTTAGCGATGTATTTGAATTCGGGTTTCACTGAAAGAGAAAATCGACTATAATTATTGGCGTTTCTTCGGTTTTACAGGTTGTTACAAGTGAAAAACGCAAATATTCGTATAAGGCACAGTCTTCTATGTGAAATTATTGTCGAAAAACTTTCTCACGTAAAATTAAATGTTGTCATTAGTTTTCTAATGTGACACTCTATACACGGGGTGTATTTTAAGGTGAGGCTTTTCTTTTGACTGGTGATAGAACTCATCAAAATAAATATTCTAGCTTCATTTTCTCGTAACAAGGGCATACTTCATGTAAACAATTTTTGGTAAAATGACTTATTTTGATGGTTTCCACCATCTGTCAGAAGAAAAGCCTCACCTTTAAATATTCCCTGTATAATATTGAAAGGCCACTAGAAGCAGCCTATTACTCTGAAACAATGATAGATAATTTTTCGTCTTTCTGAGACTTTTAAAAGCTTTTAATTAGATTAGACCCACCCAGTACAATAGTACCGTGATTTTGTTGTATTTTGTATTTCAGTAGGAAATATTATCAGTTTAATGCGAGTTCCAGTAGATTTGCATAAGGATTTGTACATCGCATTTGTTCAAGAATGTGACCCTAACATATGAAAGTTTCGAATTTATCAACTACTCGGTACATTCCGAAAATACTAGTCTTTTCTTCGTTTTCTTATCATTTTCATTTATTTCTAATCTATCGTGTCTTATTTCTGTTCAGTAGGTGTTTTCGAACATTCGATGAAGCTTGAAGTAAATTTGTAAATTATAAAAAATGGCAGAATGTATGCATGCTTTGTGTCTGCTTCTTATTAGGATGAAACAGTTTTATTAAATTATCATTGTCTTAACCTTTTATTTTATTGAATGGTTTAAGATTGCATAAAAGCTAGACAACTCATTTTATGTAAATCTGCAACATAATGAACGAGTTAATTTGAAGCATTCCATCTCTGGTATCATATTAACTTTTTTCGATTGGTTTCCTTTTGTTGAGAGCGGATATGAAAAATTATGGGATATTACGTTGAAAAACTAAGCGGAACAATATGAATTATTGATTATGCAATACATTTATCAAACGGACAATATCTTATCTCTAGAGCATACATTAGAATTTATAAATCGAATGGAATTGTTTCGATTAAATTCAAACGAAAAGGTCCTCAGAATAGAAAACATTTCATTTTCAGAATTGACAGTTCTGCAACCAAATTATATAAAAAAGTTTGAGGTTAAAGTTCGCGACAAATGAGCTTGTTCGTCCACCTCGTAGGTAGAATCGCATTTGACAGTTCGAGAAACCAATTGAAAAAAATTTCGACCGGTATCAGAAAAACAGCGGCTGTCAAAGAAATTATCTATGAATTTTGTCGATAATTCGCTTGAAATTTATATGATTCTTGCAGCGCGATCAGGCCAAAAATTCGCATGTAGCACACGTCATTCTACATCCAAATTCAAATATTCATTTCGACAGAATACCTATACTCCATTCATTTTCATAAAGTATCCCGGTTGGCCATGACATTCTGACACATTTCACCGTGTATATTTTGAAAATGTTAGGCTATAGTCATTTTTCTGTCAGATAACTATACTACGTTGCCTTTTTACATAGAGCTCGTAGTAATTACGTCATTATCAAAATGTTTATTCACTTTGGGAAAATAATGAATTTGAGAAAATATTATGTGAATTCAAGAATTCCAAAGACCTGTCGAATGTTGAAGACACTTTTTTATCTGATAATACTGGAAATATTTCACGTATATAAACATGGTTGGGAGATTCAGTTATGCTTTTTTCTTGTACGGAAATCAAAAATCGAGTCTCGAAATTTTACTGAAAAATAATGGACAGAATAGTCCGTGACTTTAAGTAAAAAAAAGAATAAAAGTACTCGAATAACCCGACAGAAAAACTTCCAAACGAACAGACAGACCTATGGAATTCCCCACTTTTCAAAATTCTCAAGAAATAAGCCTACAGAGGACATTTGAATACCTTCTTGCACAACTTGAAATACTCCAGTATAAAAATGTAGTGGTACTACGAAACGAAGTGTAACAGTTAAGCCTTAAAAAAACTCCATTCACAATGTTAAAAAAAGAATGAATAGAAATTAGCATTTGCAACGTCTATATTTTGACATTTTACTAGTGCAAACCTGCGTCAGTTTTAAGCAAAAAAAAACTTGATAAACCTAAATCTTTGCCAACCGGTATACTTAATAAAAGTGAATGTGGATTATAGTTCAGAAATAATCGTGGTAAATCTCCATTCAAAAGTGGTCTCTTTATTTCACGAGTAAGTACCCTAATTTACGATGTAGAGACTTGATTTTTTTTTTAAATTGAAGTTGAAGAACGTCCCGAGGCAAATAGTTTTATTTTTTTCGATTTAATTAGTTTTTCAATTAAAAAACCAGGGTAATCGTTAGATATGGGGTTATTGAATATGTTTTTCGTTTTTCATGGGTATAAGCTATATTTTTGAACTAATGATCATGAAAATTTTTGTAGTTCATAGAAGATTGAACTGCCGAGGGCAAATAGTTTTTTTTTCGATTTAATAAGTTTTTCAATTAAAAAAAAACAGGTTGAACTTCAGCGTTTTGGAAACTACACTTAATGATTTTTTTCGACGGTTATTCATCATTTTTTGGAAAAAACGCAAATATTTGCCCTCGGCAATTTAATCTTCTATAAACTACAAAAATTTTCATGATCATTAGTTCAAAAATATAGCTTGTACCCATGAAAAACGAAAAACATATTCAATAACCCAAATATTGCAGAGATCTAACGATTACCCTGGTTTTTTTTAATTGAAAAACTAATTAAATCGAAAAAAGAAAACTATTCGCCATCGGGACGTTCTTCAACTTCAATTTGAAAAAAAATCAAGTCTCTACGTCGTAAATTAGGGTAGTTACTCGTGAAATTAAGAGACCACTTTTTGAATGGAGATTTACCACGATTCAAAAGGTGATACTTCCCCTAACGATCAAGTCTTTGGTTCATCCGGACAGAATTGAATTTGACCATCGATTCGTCATAAGTGAGTTGACCTTTATTGTTGAGGCTATACAGGGCTCTGATTCGAAAAATACAGATATCGAAATGATATGAACGAGCACTCAAAAAGGCCTAGCATTCATCACTTGGACAATGGATAAAAGATCATGATGCTCAAAAAGATACTTGGGTAATGGCAAAATTTCGAGATTTACACAAAAAATTTGCGAACATTCACCCTATTCACGGTATTCGATGTCCCTCTGTTTTTAAAACTTGAAAAGGGAAAGAGTTTTTCATTGAATGAGACGAATGAGTTAGTGGTATTAACTGTGAATGGATATTTTAGCGGGTTCTAAAAGAATAATTCAGATGTGGACCATATTTCTTTTCATTAGGTACTTCAAGTTGTTTCATTTCCTTATTCTTTTAAAACGATCGCAGTATATTTCAGAAGGTCTGAAAAAGACTCTGCCATAGTCAAATAACAATAAACAATGCACCATAAACTCGTTGTCTCATAAAAAGTTCAATTGGGAATGTTTATAATTATGGAAAATAACGTTTAAGAGAAGTATTCTTCAGGGAAGACCAACATTTATTTCCCCACATCCCCAGTCAGAAAAAAATAACATTTTCCGTCTGGGAAAACTCACATATTTCATGCTGTCCAGGCTTGGTGGAAAACTCGATCATATACAGCGGAAAACCGTTGACCGAGGTCTCGCTCAGCGTGTAGATCCTCGTGATGTTCGGACACTTGGCCTGCACGTCTTCCAGAACTTGCACCATCTCATTGTTGTCGTGATGTTTGAAATCGAACTGGAGGGAAGGAGCTGCGGTGACCAGAAGAAGGGAAACGAGGGAAAGCCACATCGCGCTTCCCTTAGTTGACGGTCGCGGGAAGATGGAAACTGAAGAGGACGAGACCTGGCTCGCACAGCTGGGTTTTTGTGTGTAGGAGCGTCTTGAATGGAAATGTACGCCGGCGCCTTACGTCGTTGTACGCGGTATGGATTTTCATATCACTGTATAGTCCCTAGCCCAATGAGACCGTTTTGGACGGTGAAAAATAATTACGAAAAGTGACAAGTTGGGATGTATTGACAATTCCGGGACGTCAGCGGATGACGGGACATAGAGGGGATACGTGTTGATTGGAAAATTGTTTTTCGTCAGCAGGAGGTCAGATCTTCCCATAGCAAAGTACGTCATAGACAAACTACAGCACTGCGTGGGATGAGCATTCTTTATCTTCTAGGCAGAACCTACATATGGTTGCTAGTTCGATGTTGTTCATGTGCTTTTTGAGTCTACAGTCAAGAGCTCAATTTTTATTCACCCTTTTCATGAGATAGCTCATTTTTTTAGTTATATTAATGAACCCCTGAAGAGTTTATTACACTTTGGCTTGGCTCTACAGGGTGTATTTAAAGACAGTGGCGGATTTACGATTTCAAGGGCCCTACGCTTCAAAACTTCTGGGGCCCCTCTGAAACATTTTTGATTTTTTTCAAAAGAGTTTTTTAATCAAAACTCACTACCATCTCTGTGAATTTCAGCAGGGTTAAAATGACTGAAACTCAATATTTTTTTTACATGTTTTCGTTGCTCCCGTTGGCGAACCGCCAGCTGACGGTCACTTTGGCTAAGAAAACAACCAAATCAAGCTATATACAAATTATGGCCAGGATCAAAATGACTGACTATCACTGGCTTACGGGCTAACATTTGTCCTAGGAATATGACCGCCTTAAGGGAGCATGTCATTGACAATGTTGTGCCAAATTTTCACGCTGCTATTGGTGAAACTTTTCAATTTCTAGACGATAACGCTAGACCGCACCGTGCAGCCATAGTTGAGAATGCGCACGAGGAGCTTGGTATTCCACATTTACCAATACCTCCGCACTTACCAGATTTGAATTGCATAGAACATGCATCCGATATGCTCCAATGAAGATTGGATAATCATCAACCTACCCCAGAATCCTTAAATGATCTGAAAGAGCTTCTGCTCCGTTTATGGAACCAAATTCCTCAAGAAATGTTCAACAACCTCGTGTGTAGTATGCAAATAAGATATCAAGCTGTTATTGATGCCTGTGGAGGCCATACATTGTATTGATAGTCGTAAAATGGTTGAATTCTCTGGGAATAAAATTTCGTTATTTTAGTCGATTTTTCTTAACCACCCTGTATACGCTGCAGACCTAAAGGCTAAAATTAATTTTCAACTTGAAATAATATTAATATGAATTTTCATCACAAAAATCTCATTTTAATTATATTTTTTTGCAATTTTAGTCAATATCCGTAACTCATGTGGAGCAGTTTAGTTCAATTCACCAACACTTCTCAGTTTTTCACAATATTTGAATCCAACACGAAACTCGCTCGTCACTGTCAACACTTGTGAAATGAATGTGAGAAAAAAATATGCAAACCTAAGAACTTCTGCACTTTACACCCCTAAACGAATCAACATCTGGTCGGCCGTTCTGTAGCACATTCCTAGATTTGAGAGGAAATGCCTACAAATTTATTGAATTATGATGTAATTGTCAACATTGGAATTCGGCCGCCACCCTTGGCGGGATTTATTGCAGGCAGACAAGATAATTAGGGACAGTACGCTGAATCTCGAATGGTGTGTTTTTTCCAACATCGGAGTTTTGCTCTGAGGCTCTTGTTATTCATTGCGTTTCATGTGAATGTAATAATTCATAATTCACAAGTTGCCCCTGAGCTTCCTATAAAATATAGTACAGCCTGACTATTTTTTTTCACACTTACAGACTATGGACCTCGGGACCCTACGCTGCAGAGTACTAAGCGTACCGGTTAATCCGCTACTGTTTAAAGATGAGGCTTTTCTTTTGACAGATGGTAGAACTCATAAAAATAAGTCATTTTACAAAAAAAAATTTATAAATTATGCTTCCGTTTCGAATAAATGGAAGTAGAATATATTCTAGTTTCTAGGTGAATCTGAAAATTCCTCAGTCCGAACCTGCTCCCTTGTCTGCTTCTCCGTAGATATCAACATCTCTTGTTTTTTGCCTCCTATTATACATGTTTCAGAATATCGATTGTGAATAGTAATCGATCATGTTACGGTGAGGGTGCGGTGTATATTGTACGAGTGTTTACGTTTATTCAAATAATGAACTTGTTGATATGCTTTTAATTTAGGTTAATCAAAACAAAATGCCAGTTCAGCGTATAAGTTGTACAGAAAAGATATCCGCTAAGAAATCATCCAACCTCGCGGATGTTCATAAACCTGGAAGAGAGAGATGCAGGCCAGAGTAGTACTAAGATATTGATGCCCAGAATTTTTTATATTTTTTTCAAAATTGAGCATTTCATATAAAAAATTTTCGGTAAAATGACTCATTTTGATGAGTTCTATCACCTGTCAAATAAGAGGTGATATTTTTACGGCATTCCTTTTGTCCAATCCGGAGTGAAGCGGAAGAATACGGACACAGAACATCTAATTAATTCAGATACGGATATACAAGTGACTTGCAGCAGAAACGGAGAGAAAAGTGTCAACAGATGGAATGATAGAATGCCAACCTTGACACTTTCCATGCCAAACCGTTTCTGCTTCGAAGTCACTCAATTGTATATCCGTATCCGAATTGATTAGATTTCTGTGTCCGTATTCTCTCGCTCCACTGCGGAATTGATATAACGAACGCGGTATTTGAATAACCCGCTATTTTGGTAGATGTCACTTTTGAAGCGGTCATTTTTTGACATACAACGCATTGAAATTAAAAATTCACTATAAAAATGGTGTAAATTTGGCAGGGACGGTTCGTAAAACTCTAACATTTTTGGGTCATCGTGAAGCACCTTGTCGAACTGGAATACAGAAATTGGTGGAAAAATTTGAGCTGTTGGAACAAGTTAGATATGTAAAGAATAAAACCCGTGCACGTCGCTGAAGAACAGACGAGAATATTGGTGCTGTAGCCGAAAGGACTGAAGAAAACCCAGGTTTGTCCATTCCGCGTCGTTCTTTGGATTAAGACAATATTTGGGTCTTAAACCCAGATTTGCCTAATGTACTAAATATAGTACACAGTTTACAAGTCTCGACTCGCAAAGGTGAGTGTGTTGAAATTGCATAATACAGCGTTTATCCCTTCAGTACGAACGTGCCGTCACCGAGATAAAAATGATTTTCAGTTTAGTTAGTTGGAAGTGCGTTATTCGACTGATCAAAGTTAGTGAATTTCGAAAAATGGCTGAATATGGTATCCGCTTCGCAAGGTAAGTATATTTCGTGTAATAATTTCCAAAATAAATGATAAGAAATGGTATTTCTAGAGAGACGAATGATGAATGTTTCCAATAGTATTGAGATATATTCAAAATTCAATAAATTTTTTTTTGTACCGGGGTCCATATTTAGATGTACTATATATAGTACATTAGGAATAAAGGTAGCTATCATTGCTCTCATATTACAGAGGGTTTTCACTCAATGAGGCACTGGCTTTGTTGGAGGAGGACCTTGAAACCATTGAAAATGTCTATGAAATTATTATTATGCCACAGGAGAATGCAACGACATATGTCACAGACGAAGATTCTGGGGATGAGGATATGTTATCGATGGATAATTTACCTGCTGAAACCGATTTCAAAGATATGATGACGATGATTTTTCTTTTTACCATTTATTCATGTGAGAAAATATTTTCAGGTGCTGCAACCACATCTTATAAATATGTATACTTAATGCAAATATGGGAGGAGTAGACCGTTCCGACCAGAATGTCAGTTTATATCGAATTTCACTGAGAGGAAAAAAATGGTATTTTCCTCTGATATCACACTGCATCGACATGTGCGTCCAAAATGCATGGCAATTGCATAAAAAAGGAGGGGGATCCTTAGATCAGTTGAACTTCAGAAGAAGAATTGCAATGATGTTACTGACTAACAATAGAAAGGAAATGAAATTCCAGAGGGGTCATTCAAGCAAAAAAATCATTAGGAATGGATTTTCGCTATGATAGGTTAGACCATCTTGTCAGTCCACAAAGCAAATAGACACGCTGTGGATATTGTCACGAGAAAACAACCACAAGATGCTCAAAATGTGATGTTGGCGTGCATGTAAAATGCTTCAGCCTCTTTCATACGCAATGAATACCATAGTAGTGCTTCTGCCTAATGTCCTATATATAGGACGGTCTCTATTTAGTAGCTATCGCAATAAAAAAATTTGCGTTTATAATTACTATGTTTTCTTATCACCCGACCACCTAAATTACACCAAAAGTTTTCCTTGAAATTTCCTAAGAAAGCTATAGGCATATCTGGGTTTGTTCATTAAGTTCAGTTAACACAAGAACTCAAGCCAGCCGATCACCAACAACGTCGTGTCTTTGCAGATTGGGTCCTTAAAATGCATGAAAATGATACGGAATTCCATCGAAAAAACATTTTGAGTGATAGACCCACCTCGGTGGCTTCGTCAACAAGCAAAATATTGTGGCATCTGGTGCTCGGAAAACCCAAGAGTTATTGTTGCAAAGCCTCTATCCTCAACGTGTGACTGTTTGGTACGGTTTATGGCCCGGAGGAGCTATTGGATCTTAATTTTTGGAGAATGAGGCTGGAGCAACAGTTACGGTGAATGGATTGCGGTATCGGGAGATGACTAATGATTTTTTTATGTCCGGAATTGATCTGGACAACGGTCACATTCAACAAGACGGCGCTACGTGCCACACAAGCAACGAAATCATTGATCTTTTACGGGAAAAGTTTCCGTACCGTGTTATCTTTCCAATATGTGATCACAATTATGGCCACTATAAGATCTTGTGATTTAACACCTTGCGACTTCTTCCTTTGGGGCCATGTGAAAGACAGGGTCTACGCCAAGAGCCCAGCATCGATTCACAACCTCAAAGATGGAATTCGTGAGGCTATCGACGACATAGGGTTTTTTGTTGTATAAATTATCGAAGTTATCAAGGCTGATGCGATTAAAGGTTTATTGAAGGCTGTGGCCAAAATTCCTCATCGATATGACCAGAGACTAGTCTTTGCTATGACTTACAACTGTCATATCAGCTGTGTTTATTATCTTTATTTATGTAAACATTGCCCATAACCTAGAAAATGTTGTATATAATTTCATATTTTGAATATTATTTTTGTTTTAATTTTTGAGCATACCGGTATATGATTTTAATTAATTTTTATTTCCGAAACTACCAAAGATGAATGTTGTTAACCATTTATCAAAGACGAAACAATCTAAAGTTGTTAAAAAAATCAAGGGTTCTGCAGGTAAATTTCCAACAAAAAATTGATTGTTAATGAACCAAAAGTTTCACTACACCGCATCATTTATATTTATTTCACAGATGTTACTATTTACGATTTTGCAAATTCCTCCCAGTCAACTAATAGGCCTAAAAAATCAGAAGTGAGCATTACAAACGTGGTTAAAAAAGAATTAGAAACTAAGGAACATTGGTACAGCGATGAGGAAGTTGAAGAAACCGATAGCACATCTGTACATAGTAAGAAAAAAGGAAAAAATGGAAAACCAAATCATGACGATGGTACTGGAGTACATTTCCCAGTAGATGTCTGGTTTTTGGTATCTGAATACATAAGTCCAGAAGACGTAGGAAGGTTCGCTGCCATATGTCAAGCGTCTTATGCTGTTGTACAAAGCGTGCAGTTTTGGAAATCTTTATACTGGAGGTATTACAACAAACAACGTTTAACTCTGGAGTATCAACCAGAATGCTTATTGAGGCACTTCGGACTGAGGACAGCTGTGATAAGAGCTCTCTATCTTATGTACTACCCTTTTGTAGAAAGAAACCGAAAAGCCGTACTAGGAATAACTCATCCAGATGCTTTGAAAGGAATGACTTGTATAGGACTTTCATCCAAAAGTGAGGGGAAAAACCAAGTTAAATTCTTATGTCATTATTTCAAATTCAAAAGAAACACGACAGCATCGTTTCAATCAAGTAAAAGTAAGCAACAGTCTGTTCTAGACATGCTGAATGATATTAACGCTAACCCTGATGAAGACCAATGTATGCTCGTGGTAGCATCAAATGAAGCACTTTCTTTTCCCCCAGTCCTAGGTCAGACTTTGAAACATGCATCGATTTCTTTATCAAAAGGGTTTTGCAATAATAGATTGCAACTTGTGTTTGGAAATGCAATAGATAATTATTCCATGAAGGATAAATTGTTTAATGGTAATACAATAGTTTTGGACCCTGTCTCTAATGTGTCTATTCTCAATTGGTGGCACCCGATGTATATAAAAAGTAATCATATTCCAAGTCTTGATGAAGACTGATTTTTTGCTTTGAGGTATCATGCAAGCCTGATAAATTTATGTTATTTAAATTTTTACAACCTTAGAACTATGTGGAAATTCGAAAATTTTGGTTCCTATTTGGACTGAGTTCTTTCGATACTTCAAAAATATTTTTATAGCAATTAACAATTTGATGGAAAAATTTATATTATTTCAGGTGAAACAAGTATTTGTATATATAATTTAATGTCATTGGCTGATGACTTATCTCATAATAAATAAGTACAATACACAAATGACTTTAATTTTCCAATTTCAACAATTCTACTTAAACGAGTGCTATATCATTTTGTTACGATTTCTGTTTTTATCGAATGTAATAGATCGATTTCAAAAGTAGTGGATTTCCGAAATTACAATTTATTATTATCTGTCGCCACTGTGTTCAGTAGTCAGTGTAACTAAAGCGCCATCTATTACTAAGTTATGTAGCCAAAATATCTATTTTGAATAAATTCTTTTACCGAAATGAACCTTCTGATTTATTCAGTTGTTAGTGATGAAGCATCCCATAGTTATTTATTCAAGAATTGAGTATCCAATAACGAAAATTCCGTGGAAATACTTGATGTAATTTTCGAGAGATACCAAAACAAGAAGGCACGCTAAAATGGCAGTTGCCCTTGTCAACATCAAATTAAATTGACAGTATGGATGACTCCACTGGGCTATACCAAAGATCATAGCTATACCCAATCACACACCTGGATGATTTCCTTGGATCACCCTGTATTGTTTACACCATAACCTCCAGCTAAGGAGTTTCTAAAATCAAACTTCACCACAGTAAATTACCTTCTATTAAATTATATTCACAAATAACGTTATCTCTAAATTCAATCGTATGTGTCATCACTTCATCAATCTTCTAAACAATTGTTGATACACTTGACGTTTTCGTTGGATCACCCTGTATAGAAGTTTACACTGTCACTCCCTTTCCTAGAGCCACTGTATATTATTTTCTTTCACAATAATTATATTGACCAAACATCATCTCCATAGCTACTCTTATGTGTCATTATTTTGTCAGTCATCTAATCAATTTTTGATCATTGAGTGTCACTACTTAACAAATGGCTGAAAGAATAATCCCATCCAGTAACACATTAGTGAAATATGACAATCCCACATTGGTAACAAAGCATGAAGACCGTAAAAAAGTGAGAAATCTTCCACTTCCAAATGGAATAAATGGATAAAGGTATTATCCTTTTCATTGTAGGAAAAGGGAAGAGATGAATCCCCAACAAAGGTGAAAGCGGGATCAGCTGGAACTGATGCTAAAAGAGAAACTGAAGAGATTTTAAACACAATATTGCCCCCGTTAGAATGGGAAGAAGATGGACAAATGTGGAGACAGCAGGTCTCCACAAACCCTGCCACAAGATTAGAAGTGGTCAATTTACAAGAGCAATTAGATATGAGGTTGCAACAGAGACAGGTATTTCACAATTCAATTTGTGCACTTGATGACATCATTTTGCCCATCAAATGTCTTTTATTTTCGAATTTCTAAACGAAAAGGGTGTTATTGAAGGATAAGGTTGGGTCCACAGGTGAAGATTCTTGGTTAAATTCTATTTCGTCTGCCTGTTTACATATTTTCCCAATATTTCAAAAACTACATATCAGAGCCTAATTTTCTCAGTTCATCTAGAGTATCACTCGATTTTTCAATGGAAAAACTTGTAAATTTTGTAATTCATATAGAACCTCGTGTAGGAAGCGCTTTTTCAACATTGTTCTATATTCTCTGAATTCCCAGGTTTGTATTTCATTCGAATATATCCCTTATTTTCTTGCGATTCAACTTAAAATAGTGCCTATACGCAGGCGAGAGAAACGGGCATCTGTCCAGTTCGCAGAGAGCTCTACACCCAATGTTTCGACGAAATAATTCGTCAAGTTACCATAAACTGCGCCGAAAGAGGACTGCTCCTCCTGCGTGTGAGGGACGAGATGCGCATGACCATCGAGGCGTACCAAGCCCTCTACTGTAGCAGCATCGCTTTCGGCATGCGCAAAGCTCTCCAGGCCGAACAAGGTAAATCAGATTTAGAAGCGCTGGTCGAACAGTTGAAAAACGAGAAGCTCGAACTGGAGCACCAGATCATCGAGTTGAAACAGAGGGCCGAACAGGCGGACAGAAGGGCCGCGGAGACCAGGATGGCCGAAGAAAGGAAACACACGGAGGAGATAGCGTTCTTGAAGAAGACTAACATGCAGTTGAAGGTGGGTTTTCGTCTTCAAAATCGGTTTCAAGGTCATAACATCGTTGTATTAGGGGGGTACCTATTGGCGTGTTTTATTTGGGACACCCTATTGTATCACATCAAACTTTCAACTGATCTGTTATACCCTCGTACCTGATTAAATTACAATATATTTTTGCAGACTCAACTGGAAGGAATCATAGCACCAAAGAAATAAGAGGATAAAAAACAAGAGGATAATTGTATTTATATATTAAAATTTAAGTCTCTCTCCAAAGCATTTTTTATATTGTCTGTTATCGTATAAAATAAATAGTATAAACCACCTTAATGTATGAACAATTTTATATAAAATATAAATTTCTTAAATATCAATGAAAAAAGCTTTGGACCTTATCAACTACAACTAATTACAGATTTATTTAAAAAATACATTAATTATGTAAATACTCTGTACAGGAATACAATTATGATATACATCATAAAATAATCAATAAAACCCATCCACCATTAGAATCTTAACACCAATGCGAAAATAACACGAAATTCTATCTACTTTAATTTCTTAATGCTGTTTTCCCTTCTTGGTTCGTTTTCTTCTCTTTTTTTTATTCGCGTTCAATGTATTTTCGTCCAGTGATTTTTCTTCAGTGTTGGTGGGAGTCGGTGGTTCGGAAACTGTGTCCTCATCCATGTCATTATCGTTCTCTTCTTTGATATTATTATTGTTATTTCCATTAAAAGTAAGGTTCAATTCCAGGTCAGAAGGTTTTGTCAATTCCAAAGAAATAATTTTTTCCCTGACAGTTTCAACCTGTATGGAAAACACGAAATGAAAACTAACTCATGAAACATTTTTCCAAAATACAGGATTCCCAAATTTGGCATTAACTCATAAAAAAACTGAATAGTTCAAAAAAAATTAAATATATCGAATTATTTGCAAAAAAGCTCAAAGAGAATTGTAGTTCATTGAAATGACTTCCAAAGCATGCACAAAAATCAGATAAGAAGAATGTGCAAGTTTTCATCATATTAGTGAAATTAACCAAAGCTATGCATGGAAAGCAAATCAAATTACAAAAGAAAATCGAGTTTCATATTGAAAGTTTAAAAGACCCCAATCGAGAGAATTAAATGCGGACAGTTTTATATACATGGAAAACAAAATAAGTATTCAAAAATAGTTTTAAAATTAAAAATAAAAGCCAATCATTTGTGTGTCTGTGACAAAAAGAAGTAATTTTTAGGAAGTAAAACACATAATATAAGAATTGTACTTCTTTCTGTCATGGACGAACCCTAGACTACATAGAGAAGTGTTATTAAAAGAGACTAACCATAGTGCAAAACATGTCATGCTGAATGGGTCATTCAATCCAATCTATACCTCTTTCTCAATAAGTTTCTCCACGTATTCAACGGTCCTAACCCTCGTCTCTCCCGTCGTTTCGTCCACGAATTCCTCGGTTTTCTGAACGACTCTTTCGTCCAGAATCTTCTCGCTCTCCCTGACAACCAGGTCCCTCTCTGCACTGCTTCGTACCGCAAGCTTCGGGAAATCGGCGCTAGATGGCTTCAACTTGACATTGCATGCAAGGATGCCATTGGTGTTAGTGGAAGAGCCGTTGTGGGCCTGGACATGTTCAAGGTCCAGTACGGAGTTAGTTAATGAATGCGGTTAGTTACACAAAATGGAGGAAAGTCAGTAATAAATGTGCCTTAGCAAATATCCGGTGATCAAAAGATGCAGTGTTTATGTTTTATTATTTGTTGAAGTGAATTTATATCTTATGTAGTAATGTTTTGTTTCGGAAATGTAGATTGTGGCGGTTTTAGTAAAGTGAAAATTTTATTTATAATTCGAACACTGCGTCTGTAAATAAAAACCAATTAACAATTTTTGTTCAATATTTGCTTCGGCTGAATGAATGAATAACTAAATAATAGGAACTAACTCAAATCAGAACCCTCGTTAGTAAATACATGTTAAATCAACTATAAGGTTCCTCAACATTAAAATAAGATACTTACGTCTTCTTTGTGACCGTCGGAATTTGGTACAGTTGGTACCTCCTTCGCGTCCACGATGTCTGTCATCGATTTAATGACCATTTGGGCTTGGATTGCGTCCTGTTCAAGGGATTTTAGTCGAGCCGCCCTCCAAGCAGCTCTTTTCTCAGCCTTTTTCTGTCTAGATTCAGCCGGAGAGAGGTTGGCTTCATCTTCGTCAGTCAAAAGACCACTTTCTTTGAGTTGGTCCTTGAGACGTCGTTCAGCTTTGGCCGTCCTTACTATTCCTATCACACTGGACGGCCTGAAAAAAGCGAATAGTGATGTTAAAGCTCGAGAACTAAACTTGATCGATTCGCTTACCTTGTGTTCGAAGAGCCAATCGAGTCGTTATCTGAATGGTCTGCAGAGGTTAACTGTAGAGCGTTCAGATCTCTTGCTATATGCTTATCCTCCTCGGCTTTCAATTTTTCCAACTCGTCAGCGCTCAAGTAACTGAATACTTTTTCTGAAACAAGTTACGAAATGATAGAAGACTGTGAATGGAAAAAGATGAGTAAACAACCGTCTCAAGGTACGATCTCAGAGCTCTAGCTGGGAACCGATAAACAAAACTTTCCCTGCCATCACTGTTTGAAGTCGAACTATCAGAATCTGTCAACGTCAAAAGATGGTAGGGTAACTGGGGTATGGAGAAACTGGGCTCCAAGAATGTACCTTTGGGTTTTCCCTTATGGGAATGGAAATTGACACAAATTTTGGCAGAATATAGTTACTGCTTACCTGGCTTATTGGTTTTTTGACTTTCTTCCATTGCTGACTCAAAAAATTTCTTCCTATCACTGACAGATGATTTTGCTGTATTACTTTTTGGAGATGTAGGCGGCTGTTGAAGAAATTTAAGATCTTAGATTTTTTAATATTCAAAGAAACAAAGCATAAATCTAAATAAAGAAAGGGAGAAAAAAATTATTTCAACTTTAATGCTATATATTAACTCTTAAGGCAAAAGTTGTAAAGATACCTTTTTTGAATGGCAACTGATCTTATGCAAAACAATTGTCCCTACTTCAATCAAAGACAGCACACACATGTAAACTAAGAAGAGGTACCGACATACCTTAGTCGACGTTTGGAATATGTCAAACTTTTTATTGAAAATTAGAGATTTAGGACGTTTTATAGACTGAGCTTCTAATTCTGATATTTCTTTTCGTGAATCAATAACTTCTAATCGGTCTTGACTTTGTGATGCCCTCATTGCAGTTTTTTTGAGCGGAAATTTCGGTTGGTTTATTCTGTGTAGTGGGGGAGGGCTGGTGGGTAAAGGAGGGGGAATTTTCGATGGGAATTTTTTGGCTGGCGATGTTGGATCAATGATTTCTTCATAAGGTGGTGCAGATTTTGGTAGAGGTGGAGGCAAGTCTTCGAATTTAGTATGATGATGATGAGTTACGTTCTTAGGAACGAAATTATTATTTTGTTCCTTAACGTTATCATTACGAGAAAGTTCAGGGTCATATAAAGGTGAAGTGAAAGATATTGGTGGCCGATTGCTAAAGATATTGTCATTTTGAAAGCTGTCATCGATATCTTGCTGATATAACTGATTCTCATCGCAAAGGAATGGATTGCTGCTGTGTGAGTAATTGATGAATGGGTTTGAGCTGAATGTCCTCTCATAAGCCCTTCCATAGTAGGGATCTTCGGGTAGCCCAACAACATTTGGGTTTTTATATGGAAACTTCAATGAGTTTGTGTAGTTTTGAATTTTGGGAAATTGTTGCATATAAGGTTGACTATTTGTTCCCTGTGGGTACTGATAGTTGGCATGAAACTGTGGAGGTTGTTGGCTAGCAGGTGGCAACGTGTTATAAATATTTATCTCGTATTGGTGAGACGATGGCACTTCACGTCGGTCCAAAGAATCGTAACTCTTAGACAAAGAATTGGTTTTGTCGGGATTTTCGAAAATTTTCAACCCCTGTTGATTCCACTGTACTTTATTCGTGGGAGGAACAGTAGGAAGTTCTGACAAACTATCTTTCGATGCATTTTGATCAGAATCACTTGAGAAAAAATAATCTGGTGGAGGTGGTAATATGAGGTCATCAATTGACTTCGATTTCACAATTTCATCTAACTTTTCATTATTAGTGAAAATACTGCTGTCAGTTTTGTTTGGAATGTTTTTGATCGGTTTCGTGTTTCCCATGACATCATTGATGGATGATATGGAGACATAGGGGGAATATGATATAGGTTTTGGGGGAGGGATTGGCTTGGATGGTTTTTTAATTTCTCTTTGGTCCTTGTCCTCCTCTGTAGTATTCTCTTCTATCTCCCGAGCATCAAAGCTGTTTGGTCTTGAATCCTGTCAAAATTTGAGGATATTATACAACATCCTTGATTCTGAAACCTTCCACCTTGAAGCGAGCAAACGTAACACAACAAAATACAACTTGAACACAAATGGAATGAGACGAACACATTTATACCAAAAATATATTTGCCATTGAAAATCACATTGTTAAACTCCTTATCGACATAAATAAATAGACAATGTTTTATTCTGATAACAGTTAATATAAAATTTGAGACAACAGATAATTGGCTAGGCTTTCATGAGCCTCATCTAAGAAATATCTGAAAATAAATGTTCCAAACACAATTGAGTCATTTCTTATAAAAATAACATAAAGAAACATCTTGTTTGAAGGGAAACCATCTACTTTACTGTGAAAATATTCAAGATCCCCGCACGAGTTTATTTAGGACATACAAGTATACTGAGGAAATTTTTCTTTGCTTCGAATGAAAATATGGAAATTGTATAGAGATTTTGTTTTCTTCAGTGTTTGAGAAAAATTTTGGAGTTACTAGACCATTGTCTTTGTTAAGACATAATCTTTAATATTCAAACTATTACGGTACCACAAATAGATTCAGAAATTTTTTTTCTAACTCAGACCTTGAGTTTTAGAAACAATGGTAATACAGAAATTTTTGTTGTAGTTCGATGAGAACTAAAGAAGTTAGTTAGTGTAGAGCTAAATGTTTCAACATGAAATCATCAAGATTGATAGAATTATTGAAAAAAAAAATGTAGGATGACTCAAATCAAGCAACACTTCGCAATATCCAATAAAGTGATCATATCTATTACTAAATTCATGATTGGCAGTTATACCTATTAAACTTTCTGATAAAAATTTGGTACCTTTGATATGGATTATCTTAAGGTGGCTTCATACAGCAAAAAGATAAGAATAACAAGCGCATATACAGGAAATAGGGAACAATGATAAAATATGGCGCACTTTTTTTTTTGTTTTTCATCTTATTGTTATAGTTAATTTCTTCTCTCTCAAATACTGTAATTTTTTATGACAAATAATTAAATTATTATTATCTTTTTTTTGGAAACTGACTACACACTTTCCGGAATCTCTGTTTATTTATTCTATTCACAATTGTCAAAAATACTGCGATAATATGAGTCAATTCTCATTTCTTATTTGAATACAAGCCATCTGTATAAACCAATGTATTTCGTTCTCATTCTCATTTTTCACATTCTTTTCTTATTTCATTTGCTGCATAAACCCACCTTTATGTTTGATTTAATAGTAATAATCGAATTCCTATGGTTTAGAACATATAAGCCACTGAACACGAGACATCAAAGTTGACGACCTGTTATTGTTATTCCTCATTTATTTACAACAGTTAAGTGATGTCCTGCTATTATGAGCACCTTTTTTATATCTTTCGGATATTCTAGGATTCTGTGATTCTGCTACTGAATGTTGTTCAAAATATGTATTTTCCAAACATCTTGGCAAAAACGTGGATAGACAAGCATGAATGATTGCTAGATTTTTGTGTCCTGCACAAGATTTAAAACTTTGGTGTATTGTTAAACCACAAACTTCAATTACCTACAATTCATAGTAAATCCAATTCACCTTACTGTTTCTACATTGAACCAAATTCTGATACTCAAGGGAATAATGAACTGAAAAATATTCCGCAGCAAAATCACGTTTATATAACATATATTTATATTTTCAACAATTAATTTTCTTATTTTACAGCAAAATCTCACTCGACAGTTTTTGTTATGGTGAAGAGGTCTTCACACTCTGCAATAGAGAAAAAATACGTTTTTATTTAATTTTTTGTTCAACAACAACATGCCCATGCCTCGACACTAATTCATGCTTCAGCAAGATATTTTCGGTTCCATTAAAGTATTTTTTTATAAAGCAAGGTTGAAGACATCTAAAATCGGTACCTATATACTATTTGTCAACCACAATGAGCATCTTCCATTCCTGGTATTTCCCTTCACTCATGACGTTTCCCAGAAATAATTTCAAGCCAATGTAGTACTCGAGAGAGAATAGTCCACAAATTGCAAGAACTATAATTCGATACAGGGGACATCGGATCGTATAAAAAATCGTATAGGAGCCTAATTTCGTTCAGTCAAGTTTATCACTGCTTTTGCACACAAGGGGGAAATTGGGAATCGTCACATCACAGAAGGAATAAAAAGGTATTTTCCATGAATAATTTATCTACACAACAGGAATATATAAAAGCACAGAACAGAAAATCACAAGGGATGTATAACTCTCCTCATGCCGATTGAAACCAATATAAACATAGAAAAAAACACAAAGCCATTACAATAAAAAACACACACATAAGCATATAAAAACCCTGTATATGCAGATGATGAACACACATACTACAACAAATTTTGAAAATAATCATCACCATCACTTTAATGTACAAGCTGAGTTTTTGAGCTACTCAGATATCTTTCAAAACATGTATTATAACAATGTCTAAATTTCAAAACTATTTTTCGCGTTTGACACGTTGAATATTGAATTCGGACCAAATTTTCTACATTCAAGTCTTCTTGCTTGAAAATGAATCTTCACAGTATGTGTGCCCTTCATTCCGTAACCCAAAAGACTTATCTACTCACAGTGGTATTCTGTGGAGCCAGGGTGTGCTTGCTCATCACAATCGTGGTGGTCTTGAGCTCGGCAGAGTTCACAGGCGATTTGGGCGGAACGGAATTCTCAACGGGTCCCTGATGGGCCAATGTTTCCACTGCCCGAACAACGTCTAACACTTTATCAGCTGGGGACGTGGCTTTGTGTTCTATCAAGGAAAGATCCTCTTCTGACGTGCTGGGAAGACGTAAACGCTGTTCTGCTTCTTCCTTCTCGAACTGGACGAGTTCGGACTTCATACGGTGCTCCTTGAAGAAAAAAAAAAGGAATTTTGAGGATTAATACAAATATGAAGTGAATTTAATGTGACTTACCTGTTGAATATCTTCATCTGGTATGTCCAACGAGCTAACACTTTGCGACCTGCTACTAACAGATCCTCCCCTTGTCAATCTTCCTTCAGCAACTGCTCTGTCAACGTCGGCCCTATCGTAACCTTTACAGACGATCAACTTAATGCGGTTACCACAAGACCTTAGCGCATGTACAGCTTCTTGGTGGGTGGCACCCAGTAAGCTTCTACCGTTCACTTCAATCAGTCTCATGCCGGTCTTGAGTCTTCCATCTCGTCTAGCTGCCCCTACGGAGTTTATTTTGGAGATGAAGACGCCTTCATCTGATCTGTCCAGTGGATTGCCCCTCTGCCCATGAAGGCCTCCTTTGATATGCATCCCTAGTTTCTCGTTATCGCCTTTCTCTAGTACCATTTCCTAGTTGAAAAAATAGTTGCAGTATGGAAAGTGTGTGAAATGGATGAAATACAGGGCTAAAGCTTGGGCATACTGCACATGCCAAATATAGTAATAAAGTTATCAAAGTCAAGACGAAATGAATGGGCGACTGCTTCCACCATCCTTGGGGACTTTTGTGGGTCATTGTTCTACTTGTCTTCAACAAAGCATCATCTTCAGTTGTGGAGAAGTGTGAGAGAAAGCCTAGCTCTATTGCGAGGTTTCTCTGTGGGGCATTCCAGCTTAACAGCCATTCTTTTAATGAAATTACGGGATAAGTGAGATGAGCATAATATGAATACTTACCATCGGTTCTAGATACGATATCATGAGTTGCTTGAAACAAAGGATGAAAGTGAAGACAGATTATAATTAAAACATGCTTCTCTACCTGTTTCCTGGTAGAGGTATAATAAGTGCATAAATAAGAACAATTCGAAAGCAAAATTAATACAGACAAAAGTAGTAGCATAGCAATAAAAATACAGAAAAGCACGAAAACTGAAGCTTCTACTCACTTGATATCCTTCAGGAAGGGGATCGTGGCGTACTGTTAGGACGATCGTGTCTCCAGGACGGAGGAGTTCCATCACAGCCTCTTGATGAGTTGCATGAGTTACATCGGTTCCGTTGACCTTCAGGATTCTATCGCCAACCCTTAGTTTACCAGAGTTGGCCGCAGTGCCTCCCGGGACCATCTAAAATGAAATTAGAGAAATAAAATGAAAAAATAATAACAAATGAAATAAATAACTTACATGCGATATAAATATGCCAGGTTCTTTAGCACCGAAAGGAATACTGGAGTGGTCTGTTCCACCGATAATACTGAAACCCAAGGATCCTTCAGCTTTGCTCAATGCAACATCCTACAAACGTTAAAAGAAATTGAAAAAAATTAATAAATAACTTCTTCAATATTCGAAACTCCAACAATGAAATAATGAAACTAATGATGTTCAGAATTGTATTTAGTGAATAAAAAGTTCAAATTGAAACTAAATTTAAAAACGATGAAGATTTAAGACATTGCGAACAATTTCAACATAATTCCTACAAATAAATGATCAATTGTAACTATAGAGAAGATTATTTTAAGTTTCAGTATAAGAATCAATATACACAGTGTGTATATCACGTGAAACATTATGTCTACTGAAATTCCCTAAACCTAAACTTTATATGACTAATATTTTTCTACAAGTTTGTGAGAAGATGTGCTTTCTTAAAAACTAATACAGAATTGAGCAAGTAGTGACAAATGGTAGAGTGAAAGGTATAGATTAAAATTGAATGAAGCGGGACAGGGTGGGAGGAGAAGCCATGTATTCACCGCTGTTTTTTTACCTGCATCCTGGCTGACCATCTATTGGAGTGAAAGGCCCAGAATTAATTTATCTACTTACATTTGTCTACTGCATCTACTTAACTACTTCAAGTTATGTTCCACGTTTTCTACTTTAAAGTTATTAAAAATAAATAGAATAAAACATGTATCTACGGGCGTTAATATAAATTAATAAACAAAATATGTCATGCATCGTCCCCATCCATTTCGAAGTGTTTATCCTCGCAAAGAATACCTTTTAAGTGGCCTAAGAAATAAAACACATAAAATAATGAATATACTATGGGTGAAACATGTTGAAGAAAAACTGAAAACAATGATACGAAAACTAACAATTCACTTCATTATTTACGTTAAAATAAATGAAATGTATAAGTTCCATAGATCCTTCAGAATACTAATTCAACTGGACCTTAAAAAGAATGAGAATAACTTCTTCAAGGATTTGTATGAGAGGAACGAGAAACATGCATGATTTGTAGAAATAAAAATTAAATTGATAGAATAATTAAAAAGGCACTCAACATAAAGAAAACTAGTATTTTAATGTGACTTATGTTGCTATTTCCCATCTTAAAGTTCGCGAAATAAACCATAATTTGCAAAAAGTAGTTGTATAAGTCTATAAGTGCTGAAAAATGCTTACATAAAACATTATTTAGTGCAAATTTTCCCTTAACACTTAAACTTAACTTTAAGTTTTAGACGACAGATTTTGAAAGCAAATTTCTTTCCGGTCTAAGAGAAGACTTCAGGAAGACGTTAAGGGTTGCTTCTTGTCACAAAAGAAAACATCAGAAGACAGGTTTCAAGAGGAAAACCTCCTGATCACTGAAGATTGGAGTGTTTGGACGACAGACAAGAATGAACCTTTTAGCAAAGCAGATTTTGAAAGCAAATCTTTTCGTGTCCCAAGAGAATATCTTAGACAAGAGGGAATTCATACCTGTGAAAAAATATCCAAGAGTTTAGGCAATAGATTGGAAGAAATTTGTCACAAGAAAAGACTTCAAACAGATTTTAGAAGAAGTGCCGCTTCTAATAGCAAAATAAACGAGTTCAGACGACAGATCTCTTGTCCTAAGAGAAGACTTAAGAGTTTAGACGACAGACTTGGGTGGAAATCTTTTCAATTCACAAAAAAAGCCCTTGTACAATGAATTTTGACCGCAGATCCTTTCTTTGAGCAGAAGTAGTCTCAAGAATTTGGATGAGAGATTTTGAGAGCTGATCTCTTCTTAACGCAAAAGAAGACAAATTTCAAGAGCAGATTTCGTCTTAAGGCAACGGAAGACTTTAGAGTTTAGAAGACAGGATATAAGAGCAAATCACTTCCTATCACATGAGAAGACTTTATGGTTCAGAAGACAGATTCTTCTAGATGCTCGAGTTATCTTGACATGAAAGATAAGAGGTCCAAGAGATAAGATGTAGCCTTAAGAACGATTCATTGGAAGTCTTCTAGAATTTCTTGATTATATAAATAGCAACCCCTATACTTTTGGGAAAGACCCTCCATGTTTAGAGAAATTCGAGCTGAATACCAAGTGTGGAAGAGTGAAGTGCGATGAGTAAGGAGCGTTTCAAGGAGTACTCGACCGGGAGCTAGCCCTTACAACGCGGGTGCAGTTCAGAGGTGGTTAGATAGTGAAGGCCATGCCAGGTGAGTGTGAATAGGAGTAAGGTAGATGGTTAATGCAACACGGGCATACCTCGACGATCAGCGGGACTGCCAGTTTGTTATCAGTGATGCGAGTTACGGTCGTTTCCGTGAAAGTGCTCTTCGTGATGGTTTCGGTAACCCTGCCCGGCCCCGTGGGGGCAGGCGGGAGCTCAATGGGGTCCGGTCTTTTGACCGTGACCGTGACGGTCTGTCCGACCGTTTCGGGATGTGATACGACATTGACTGAGGGATTTTTTTTAAGGAAATGATCGGGAATCATGGCTTGGAACTCCTCATTCGTGATAGGCCTCGGCAGTACCTGTGCGTCATCCCCCTCCAAGGAGGATGTGGGCGTGGCCTTTTTGTGATTGGCCTGCGGGACGTCGCCGGGGTGCACGTGGTTGACAGGTGGCTGAGGAACTTGTTTAGGCGGGTTTGCAGAAGCTGTGAGAGGCGTAGGGGTAGCTGGGGACTCGTTCTGGTTGAGACGTCTCGGTGCCGGTTTGGGCTGGTCGGTTGCTATCGGTGTCTTCGGTCTTGCCGCGTCGATTCCGTTGGTTTTGGGTACTTCTGGCTTGGGAGATGATTCGGGAGTCTGCAAAAAATGTAATCATGAAGATAATCTCTGTCGAACGTGTTTCTATACATCTAAAAAATATAATAGACTTTGACGATGGCTCGAGTGGGGTTGAACAGGTTTAGTTCGGTTTTCACGTAAATTCTCAATAGATTATACCCAGAAATTGCAACTGTATCTAATCTATCGGTACAATCTTAATCAAGGATTACTCTGAACAATTTCCAAATCCATTTCGAATCCGTTTCGCTCTACGCCAAGATGATCTGATAACGACGTGCAATTTATTTTTATTACACTCAAGTCTAGTCCCACACATTGTACACCTGTCACAAAGGCTGTTCGCTTTGGAATTGCTTGTTCGTTCTCTGGATGCTTCTTGTGATTTCCTTTACCGTTGTCTACATTTTTCGCTGACGAAATTACGTTGGCAATTTTATATACCTTTTTTAGTTGTAGGAAGATTACATTCATCTCGACCTCTAAGAAGGCGAATAGGATTTTAAATCTATTCATACCCGTGATATCTAAATTGGACTAGGAATATTCCTAGGCTAGCTGATTGATTGATTGATAAGCTGACAAGCAAGAGACCGGGTTAGCGCTTGGCCTCCCTGTGACACTGCGACCATCTTGGGTCTATTGTATCACTCTTTCGTCAGTGGTTCCTCACGAGAATAGGTTTGTGTCCTTTATCAGGTTCGGTAGCCTTTTTATGAGGTTTTTCGGATTCATTCCCGTTTCCGGATTGATTTCACCGAATATTCTGTGGCGCCTTCTTCCCAAGGCGTCGCATTCAAAAATTATGTGAGAGGCTGTTTCTTCCTCTTCACCGCTGAGTCTGCAATCCACGGGTTCTCCAAGTATTCCTATGGTGTTCAGATGTTTTCCAAGGCCGCAGTGTCCCCCCAGTAGACCTACTATTATACGTGCCTTTGTTCTGTTTAGATTCAAAAAGTCAGCTGTCAAGGTTTGGCTTGTGCGTCCTACCATGGCTTTGCTGTGTGTTTGCCCGTCGCTCTGTTCCCAGTGTTTTCGGTGTCTTTGTTTTATCCACTCCTCAATCAGGGTCCTGCATCGGTTTTTGCTGATTCCAAGCACAGGTTCTGGCCCTGTGAATGGCGTTTCAGATGCTTGTCTTGCTAACTGGTCTGCTTTTTCGTTGCCCGCTATTCACTTGTGACCTGGCACCCACATCAGAGTGACCTTGTTGTGTTTAGCCAGCCCCAGAAGGTCCTGGAGGCATTCCCAGACGAGCTACCTGGCTACCTGACAGTTGCAGGGACAAATTCGAAGTTAAGTAGTCCTTTAAAGATAAGAGATGATTTCATGAAGAGAGCAGGAGAAAATTGGAACAGAACTGAAAACTGAAATATATTTCCTGCAGAAGCATAATTTCTTTAGGTAATAACTACAAAATGAGCTCTTGAAGAAATACCCGAACGAATATCAACGAAATGGATATTCCTGTGCCAAACGCTCCGTTTCATAGCCGATTATGGAGCATCCATATGTGAAATTTAAGGCAATTCTGATCCGTAATATCCGTGAAATATTCCCGATTCAATTCCCACCGTCCTACGCTTACTTCTGGGAACGTGGAACCTCTCTTGATTCGCGGAACACATTCTTGGCTGGCGTGAAATATATTTGAGATGAATTATAATGAGGCACCTCACCGAATCCATTGTTTCGTTTGTGAAATTCCTGCCTTGACTCATTCGGAAATATCTCTGACAAAAATCGGAATTTACTGAATGAAATATGTCCCATTCATTATTCCTTCCTCGGCAGGAAAAGAATCGTTCGATTGAATTATTGTAGTTTCCTTTCTGTATTTGTTTATTGACTGCCATTTCTGTTCAGGTTCACAACCATTGTTTTAACTTATTCTGTGCCAACTTTCTTCCGCGTGGAGTCGACATTCATGTTACCAATATTTGATTTACTGAGTATTTGGTGATAATCTGATCGCAGAATGTTTTCATAAGATCTCTCCGTGAGTTTTTCAGCTTGTACAGACCGAGATACTGGTTGTTAACGTATGAGCCCAGGAGTGTCTTAAAATGAACCTCAAAGGGGCTCATATCTTCATCACCACAGACAGACAGGCCATGCTGATGTCCCTTGAATTACACAGCCACGGATCTCTGCTGACCTGAGAGTGCTGTAACACCATAAAGCAACTGGCCAGAGGCAATAAAGTGACTTTACTATGGGTACCAGGACATTGTGGTGTTGAAGGAAATGAAGAAACTTGCGAAAAGTGCATCAAGGTTCAACCCTGCTAGACCTTAGCCTTTCTGTGGGCTTGGAAAAGACCAATATAAGGCAGCGCGGTCCAACAAGGGAGGTTGTACTGAAGAAACACTCCTGGACTTACTCAGTCTAAGAAATTAGTGATGATTTCACCGACCCTATACCAGTGAACTCCTAAAGCTGTCACGAGCTGAGCTTCGGGTGATGGTAGGTATGCTGAAGGGGCACTGTCGGAACAAACATCATTCGTACCGTATGGGAAAGTCAGCAGATGAGATATGTAGGCTCTGTGGATCAGAAGCACAAACAGCCAAACACATAGTATGCAAGTGTCCAGTTAGCCTAAGATACCAACGAGGTAACGGCCAAGGCTCCTAAGGATGTTGTCGGTCTTATCAAGAGAAGAGAACAACAGATCTATGTAGTCGCACTTGCCGGAAGGCTTACCGAGCCATAACAACCCCGGTTCGAAATAATAAAATATTAGGAGGAAATGGCTGAAATATTGAATGTTTTTTTATAGAGTATGTGTTTCCTTCAGTGCGAGGAATCTACAATTTGAAAAGTACAATTCTTAGTACAAATTAAAATTGTTTGACCGCAGCCCGACATAATTAACTGAACTACTTCAATCAAAACAACTCACCCTTCTGTCTCCTTCGTAGCTCCTCCTGTATCCAGCGTAACCGGGTCTGTTGGCCATGTAACTATTGGCCGAGTACAGGCCGGTGTAAGGCTTCGGCAAACCGAACAACCTAGGGCTCTGTTGCGGACCTGGCGAGGCCTGAGGACTGTTCTTACTCAAGGCCACCTCCCTCTCCACAACCAACCTCACGAAACGCTCCAATCCCGTCAGCATAGCTACAGCCTGATCGTGAGTAAAACCATTAAGGTCGACCCCATTGATCGACACCACCTTATCGCCGACGGCAAGTTTACCGTCTTTGTAAGCGACACCTCCCTCCGTTATTCTGGAGATGAAGATGGCGTCTGAGTCCAATTTGAAAGGCTGGGAACCTTTTCCTCCTGCTATGCTGAAACCCAATCCCCTGGAGTCTCGTATCAATGTGGTGTTGATGAGGAGTCTCTGTAAAACTTTATCGTCCTCTATGGGCGGTAAGGGAGACGGTGGCCCCTTCTTAACCTCAATCTTTTGCGTCACGTTCAAGTTGACTGGTTCGCTTCTGTACTTTACATCCTTGACTAATCGGGTCACTTCTCTGATGACCTCGAGTACGAGGATGTTGCCAGAGGCTTTGAGTACTTCGACGGCGTCGTAGTGGCTGACTTCGAGGACTGAGACGCCGTTGACTGTCAGCACCTTGTCGCCGACCTTTAAACCTGCCAGGTCCGCGGGCCCACCCTCCGTTACCCTGGATATGAAGATGCCTTCGTCTTCGCCCTTGAAGGGCGTGGATCCCTTGCCTCCGGCTATGGAGAGGCCAAGACCGGCGTGCGATCGTTCGATATGTATTTCGTATTTTTCTTCTCGGAGTTCCACTGCTACGTCGGAGTCTCCAGCTGAAAAGAAAAAGAGGATTCGTTAAAATCATATTACATTAGGGTCAATATGAATTGAAGAATATGCGTTCCAATAAGTCTTAATAGGAGACTTTGGTCCGAGAGTGCAATTCAGTTATCACTCGATTTCAATGAAACGAGTGCTAGAATTATGTGCAAATCACAAGAGGAATTTGAATAATGATTTCATCTAACTCTCGAAGAACAAATAATGGAATGATGTGCAAATTATGTGAGATATGTCATCATTTTTTCATTGAGAATTGTGCTAGTTTGTTCGACAAGCTAGCATAATTCTCAATCACTAATTCTTTCATTACTGGCATAGTGCTGGAATGATGTGCAAATTTCGATCAGAATCTGCTTTTTTCTGCACTCTTCAATGAGCTTACTAGCTGGTCAAGATGGCATAATTCTTAATAATTCATCACTCGATTGAATGAAAGAAATGCTGGAATTATGTGCAAATTATATGCGATTCATCTGAAATATTCACTCATTTTTTATCGAGAATTGTGCTAGTTGCTTCAGCAAGCTGGAATTGGTCTTGATAACTCATTCAATTATCAATCGATTTCGAAGAAAAAATACTAGAATTATGTGCAAATTACGAGAGGAATTTGAATAATTTTTTTATCTAACTCTCGATTTCAAAGAAAAAAATAACGGAACAATGTGCAAATTAGCTGTGATTTTTAAGCGAAGTCAGTTTCTTTCATTGAGAATTGTGCTAGTTTGTTCGCCAAGCTAACATAATTCTTCATCACTAATTCTTGTATTACTATGGAATGGTGCTGGAATGATGTATTTGTTTTCGTTTTTCAGATTTGGAATATTGAATATTTTTGTAAGTTTTCATAGTGAATACGTTATTTTTTTTACTGCTTCTGCTCGGGGGATTAAGTTGAATAGCTCTGCTAGACTTCGCCCCTGAGTAGATACTATCTATCAAATAAAGACGTTCAATATTATGTGCAAATTTCGATCAGAAAATAAATTTTCTGCACCCTTCAGTGCGCTCAAGATAGCACAATTCGTTATCATTCATCACTCGATTAAATGCTGGAATTATGTGCAAATTCTGTGCGATTCATTTAATATTACTTTTTTTGCTAAGAATTGTGCTAGTTTGTTCGACAAGCTTGCATTAGTCATGATGAGTCATTCAATTAACAATCTATTTCGAATCATGTGCAAATTACGAGGGACATCAAAATTTTCTGGCCTACCCTTTTTTGTGTAGTTTGATGAAGAAGCTGCACAATTCTCAATAAACAATTCATTTACACTGGCTTTCAAAGAAACAAAATGTGGAATAATGTGCAAATTAAGTGTGGTTTATGTGCAAAGTTCTTTCTGCAATTTTCAATAACAGACCCGCAAACAATCACAATTCCCAATGACTTCTTCATTTATCATTCGATTTCGATGGAACGAATGTTGGAATTATGTGCAAATTAGGTGTGATTTATGTGCAGAATCATTATTTTCCTGCACTCTCCACTACTATTCATTGCTAGGTTGCACGATTTCAAGGTAACAAAAGACGGAATTATGTGCAAATTATGTGTGATTTATTTAGTCCTTTTTTCGATATCAGACCGGCAAAAAGCACAATTCTCAATAAATTCTTCATTTATCATTCGATTTCGATGGCACGAATGTTGGAATTATGTGCAAATTAGGTGTGAATTATGTGCAAAATCTTTTTCTATACCCTTCAATATTTTTCATCGCGAGCTTGCAAGATTTCGAAGAAAGAGAAGATGGAATTATGTGCAAATTATGTGTGATTTATGTGCAAAGTCAATTTTTTTCTGCAATCTTCAATAGTAGATTGGCAAAAAAGCACAATTCTCAATAACTTCTTCAATTATCATCCGATTTCAATGAGACGAATCTTGGAATTATGTGCAAATAAGGTGTGATTTATGCGCAAAATCATTCTCTTCCTGCAGTCTCCATTGTTATTCATCGCTAGCTTGCACGATTTCAAAGTAACGAAAGATGGAATTATGTGCAAATTATGTGTGATTTATGCGCAGAATTATTCTTTTTCTGCACTCATAAATATTTTTCATCGCTTGCTTGCACGACTAGGAAGCTTTATTATTTTTTGAGATATTGAGTAATCTCTGCATGAGTTTAAGAGGATACCTTTGCCTTTCAAAAATTTGAAGTAACCTAAATGTAATTCTTTACAGTTCGCGAACCGAATGGTCCTGGCTCGGTTAGCACCAAACATTCTATTGTAGCCCAACAATTACCAGTTCCATAATCGCGAGGAATCTTATTCAGCCATTGATAGTGCCGGGTATAAAATATTGTGTAATGAACCATAATCTCCGCGCTATCGTTATCTCGAAATTCCTGGATGAAATAGTTGGGTCACAAAACGCCAAACAATGGAAAGGAACCCTGTTATTACACCGTACGAAATTTAATATTCGAAATACTAGGTTATCATGGTGGGCTGGTCTAAATACTGAAGGGGGAATTTACGCGGAAATATTAGTTTAATTGTGTACTTGTGGAGGTCGAAGGGTTTTACTCGGTATTTTCTGGTGGGAGCTTTTTGCCCAACAATAATTTAACAGGTGTTGTAGCATCAGATGTTTCCTGAATGTTACTCAGATACATCGCTTTCATTGAATTAAATTAAAAAAATGCGTAGTCTAATCCGAACTATTTATTCTTATTATAGTAAGTAGGAGCTGACTATCGCTTCGGCCTTTCGTAGACATCATCAGAGGAACATAACTCTTCTGTTGTAAATGTTCTCTAGGTGATCTTATGAAATTTTCTACCTCTCAGCCTTATTTACTAAGTTCTCCGAGCTTTTGCAAAGGTTGTAGTATATTTATTTTTTCATGTTTGTGTACTTGTACTGCATTTGTTTGTTCTTCTCAAATCTGTGTGCTTCTTATACGAAATATATAAGAGGAACTGGGCGATAAGTATTCTTTCCACTGAAAATTTCTTCTTTTTATTCACCCAAAACTAATGAAATCGAAATGCCGTGTATCCATTAAAGTGTAAAATATTTCGTAATATGTTATTAGATAGAAGATTCATGTATCTACGATTTCATAGTCGATTAACGAGTTTTTGTGGCCCCAGGAATAGACGCGGAGCGGTGCCGTAGACCGGAAAAACTATAATAAAGTCGAAATTATGAATGAGAACCGGATACCGATGTTGTATCAGATGAATTGGTAGTTAGTACGAGCCATCGAACGAATAATGCAATTAGTCCGTCCGGCTTTTGACAAGTGGATTCACGTCCGTTCGCTAGAATACTACCGATATTGAGTTTTTATGTAATTGTAGAATTGATGTAATGATGGTTCTTTGATGGTACGAATCTTCGAAACGAAAAAAGGTGAAATTTCGACAAGGATTTGATTATAAGGCATGAATGAATAATTAACTTTCTAATGATTGAGGAATATAATCTTCATGTGGCGCTTAGCATTTAATTTTGATTTTTTTAAAGATAATATGTGTTATTTTGAATAGCCCGCTATTTCAGTAGACGAAAATGGTGAAAATTTGCAGGACACGGTTCGTAAAACTCGGAACATTTTTGGGTCGTCGTGAAGGACCTTGTCGAACCGCAATACAGAAATTGGTGGAAAAATTTGAGCTGTTGGGACAAGTTAGTGATGTGAAGAATAAAACCTGTCCACGTTGCCCAAGAACAGCCGAGAATATTGCTGCTGTAGCCGAAAGTGTTGAAGTAAAACCAGGTTTGTCCATTCCTCGTCGTTCTTTGGAATCAGGCATTCCACAAACGTCATTAGAACGTATTTTGTATAAAGATTTGGGTCTTAAGGCTTATAAAGTTCAGTTAACACAAGAACTCAAGCCGGCCGATCATCAACAACGTCGTGTCTTTGCTGATTGGGTCCTTGAAATGCATTAAAATGATCCATCGAAAAATCATCTTGAGTGATGAGGCCCATTTCCACCTCGGTGACTTCGTCAACAAGCAAAATTGTCGCATCTGGGGCTCGGATAACCCAAGAGTTGATGTTGAAAAGCCTCTCTATCCTCAAGGTTTGACTGTTTGATGTGGTTTATGGTCGTGCGGTGTCATATGACCTTACTTTTTCGACCATGATGCTGGAGAAACAGTTATGGTGAACGTATTGCTCTATCGACAGTTGATTAATGATTTTTAATGGCCTGAATTGGATGGTATTCATCTCGACAAAGTTTACTTTCAACAAGACGGCGCTACGTGCCACACAAGTAACGAAACCATTGATCTTTCACGAGAAAAGTTTCTGGACCGTGTTGGCTCTCGAAGAGGAGATCACAATTGGCCACTTGTGATTTGACACCTTGCGAATTCTTCCTTTGGGGCCATGTGAAAGAGAAGGTCTACACCAAGAGCCCAGCGTCGATTCAAAACCCTCAAATATGGAATTCGTGAGGCTATCGGGGACATAAGCCAGCCACTTTGCGATTTGGTTATGGAAAATTTGATGAAAAGACTATGGTCCTGTATACTCCATTCACTTTTATTTAATCACATAGGAGGTCATGGTTTCGTTTTCAGGAGTTGGTGAACCTGATAAAAAGCACAGAACATATGATGAAAAGTCAGTGCGCGCACAGAAAATATCGTTAATGACAAAACGACGTTGCCAGTTTCTTTGTTTACATCAAAGTAAAAGTATCAAAGATATTCCACATTTTGTTAGGTTTACAAATTGTTCGCAGATTTTTGGTATTTAATCGATATTTGCAGGTGAGTTTTTCGTCGAATATCCAAGATTAACGTATGTTTATTGTTTTTAGCACCAGTTTGGAGCGTGAGGACGATTTTCAAGACCAGGACGAATGTTTACATTTCGAGGTTGAAGGGGTACACGGGAATTTCGTTAAAAAAGCTGTTATTTGGGCAGATATCGCAGTAGATGGATCGGATGGAGCCTCGAGAGGTCGATTAGGATGATATTTTTCAGAAATTTGGCGATATCTGAGCAGATTTGCAAAAGTTACCTCACTAATGAAGTGGAACTTAAACCTAATTCTCCTATAAGAAATGCCTTTCAAAGGTCGAGATGGTAAAAAATGTCTCCTTTACATGTTGTTTGAACAAACGCAGCCGAGTTTTATACCCCAACATTGATTTCAAGAAAGTTATCAACAAAATAAAATTGACATTATTCTTGATTCTTGTAATTACCCATCAATTCATCTTATATCTTTGGGTTGATTTTTTTATTGAATTCTTGATTAGAATCAACCATTGATGTCGTCAAGTCTTGAACTTTCAGTTCAAGAGGATGATGATAAACATTAAATGTTCACAAGCATGCATATGAAAATTATGTGAAAGCAATGCAATTTTCTTCCATGGCGAAAAATAATATATGATCTCTTGTACTTTTCATGCAAATAACTAGAAAAGGAATCCTTTCTATCAATTCATGTAAACGTAATTTATTTTCGTCCATCACATCTTTTCCAATTCATTCATTTTGCGAATAAATTCACATTCTGAGAAATACGCTAAGAATGTAGAAAGGGCAACATAGTGTTGACTTGGAACATAAAAATATTTTGAAAAACGTCATAACTTCGATACAGAGTGGAATGTGTCAAATTTCCAAGGCCAGAGTTGTGATTTTATAATTGTGAATGGAGTATAGTCGTAGTTGTGCTGGTCATTTGGCTGATGTTATCCGTTATCAAAGGCAGACCTTCCTCTTTTCTTTGATTGTCAAAATAATACCTCTTATTGGAAAACTCTTTATTAGAATTGAGTTGACCTGGGATGCTTCGTGAAAAATTATTTTGATGTTTGAATATAGAGAATTCTCGTAGTATTGAAGTAAGTTACTCACTCAAGAATTCACAAGAAATTTAAAGAAATCAATATGATTACTGAGAAAATTTGTGGTAGGTGAAACAACCAGAAGAAGACCACATGTTTTGGTCAGCAAATTCAGTATTTTCTTTGATGATGTTGGGGGTCAAAGTTTGTGAAAAAAAGAGATAAAGTATCCTAAATAGTTCAATTTAACAACTGCTTAAATTGAACCACACAACGGTATAAATTTTGGTCAAACCTCCTCCTCACAATTTGAGCATTTGCAAGGTTCAGGTCTTTTTTCTGAACAATTTTTTTCCGCCTGCATTGTTTCTTAGAAAGTATTGAGCATCTTGTCCTCCAGGTAAATTGGGTGATATTGCATTTTCAGAATCGAATGCTACGCAAACGAAGGGTCAAATCTCAAAAGAAATTAGTGTCATATTCGGGAGGAAAAAACTTTTCAAAAACATATCGCACAACGCATCTTTCCTAACAAAATTAATAGGTCCAAGCGATTCTTCAAAATATTGATCTACTAGAAAAGGCCTGTTTAGTTTCCAATGTGACACCCTGAATAAAATCTCTGGGCTCCGGAAAATCATTGATTTAAGATTGCAAAAATTCGATAACATTTTTTATTGACTATATGCGAATTATCAAATTTTTGCTGTGGATATCCAACAAAATACTGTTACTTCAATTATGTATGATGGGCATAATTGAAGTCACGAATCTACGAAACACCAAGATAAACAAATACCCTCAACCCACACGTCGTCAACATTCCGAACGAACCAACTTATCCAATGATTCACCTTCGCGTCAATCTCACGTTAATTGCGATAACAACGAACGTTGCAACCTCGAGTATCTAACAACAATACAAAGGTCACGGCTTCTAACCTGAGTAATTCAAAGTTTTGACACTGGACACGTTGTTGTTCCTCTCCACCGGCTTCCTCGACGAAACCACCACCTGTGCACCCCTGGCTCTCCCGTTCTTACCCCGCGGCAACGTCCGCGTGACCACGCTCACCTTACCACCGGGCGTCTTAACCTGCACCCTCGGTAAAGTGCTCATATTCGCACCCTTTTGTCACCTCACCACAACGCGACACTTCGCATCTCGTCGGATCCGTTCACGAAGCGCGGTCTGGCCCTTTATCTGTCCAGATAACAGTACGGTGTTTGTTTATTTTGCGCCGGCGATAAGCAGCGACGAAATCCGCGAGTTGAGATGGTTGCGCGCGCGCTCGCTGACAACTGCCGGCTACCAAATGGAGTACTATATTAAAGTGTACACGGCGGGTCCCACCTACGAGCAAGCTGCACGAGTGCTCCGGTTCGACGTGGTCCGGTGATCTACCGGAGAAAGGATGCTGGTATTTGGCGGATTGACCGTGAGCGAGGACGACCATTGTTCGTTCTGTCGGATGTGAATGTGTTGTGAATTGCGGATTGACCTTTTGGGGTTTGTGGTTCGGCAGGTCGTGGGTGCGATGGGACGCTTTTATTTCGTTTACCGTTATGGCTTGACGATTTTTCGAGATCTTAGTCTTATGGCTTCAACTTTTCTCAAGAGGATTGTTTTGAAGAAAATCGATATCATCCCAAATTCTAATCATGAATTTGGAGAAGATTCAAAAGAAATCTTCTGCAATGTGAACCTACTTTCAAGTGGCATTGGTTTCATGAACAAAAACCCACCGCCTGTTAGTTAAAGATTACTTTCATTCTAAGTATTGATCTTGGAACATCGGCCCCTATAATTGTGTCCCTCTATGCCAAAACGTCCCATTTCTCAAGACAAAGCGCCCCATAACTCAAGCGAGATCGCCTCATTAATCAAGCGAGATCGTCCCATTAATCAAGCGAGATCGCCCTCTATGCCGAAGCGCCCCACTACTCAAGCGAGAATGCCCTCTTTGCCAGGGCGCCCCATTACTCAAGCGGAAGCGCCCTCTATGCCAGAGCGCCTCATAACTCAAGCGAGGTCCCCCCATTAATCAAGCGAGATCGCCCTCTATGCCGAAGCGCCCCACTACTCAAGCGAGAGCGCCCTCTTTGCCAGGGCGCCCCATTTCTCAAGTGGAAGCGCCCCATAACTCAAGCGAGACCACCCCATTAATCAAGCGAGATCGCCCTCTATGCCAAGGCGCCCCATTACCCAAGCGAGAGCGCCCTCTATGTCAGAGCGCCCCATTAATCGAGCGAGATCGCCCTATATGCCAAAGCGCCCCACTGCTCAAGCCAGAGCGCCCCAAAACTCAAGCTAGGTCACCTCATTAATCAAGCGAGGTCACCCCATTAATCAAGCGAGATCGCCCTCTATGCCAGAGCGCCACATAACCCAAGCAAGGTCGCCCTCTATGCCGAAGCGCCCCACTACTCAAGCGAGAACGCCCTCTTTGCCAGGGCGCCCCATTACTCAAGCGGAAGCGCCCTCTATGCCAGAGCGCCTCATAACTCAAGCGAGGTCGCCCCATTAATCAAGCGAGATCGCCCTCTATGCCGAAGCGCCCCAATACTCAAGTGAGATCGCCCTCTTTGCCAGGGCGCCCTCTAAGCCATAGCGCCTCGTAACTCAAGCTAGGTCGCCCAGTAATCAAGCGAGATCGACCCCTATGCCAAAGCACCCCACTACTCAAGCGAGAGCGCCCTCTTTGCCAGGGCGCCCAATTACTTGAGCGAGAGCGCACCAATGCCAGAGCGCCTCAACTACTCAGTGGTACCCCTTTTGAGTTAGTTCCGTATATTTCCATTCACGTTATGAGAGCTGGATTCATTCTTCCTTTCGAATTAGCAAATAATTCTTACTCTTTGGTAATACCACAGAATACCTAACTACACAGAAGCGTCATTCCGCCTTCCCGCCAAAACTTTATTTGATGACGCTTGTGCCATGCTAGGTAGTACAAATGTCAACGTGAAATTCAAACTTCCTGCTGAACCCATAGAATTATAAATAAAGTATAGAATTATGTCACAGAATACCCTAAATTAGTTAGGTATTCTGTGATTATCCGCTCAAAAATGACATATTATGTACTACCTAACAGGGAATGAAGGTCACGAAAATTTGCCCCTTGAAGATCAAAGTGCCGACGCTTAGTGACGCTTCTGTGTAGTTAGGTATTCTGTGGTAATACTCTATTTTTTTCTCTGTGGTTTGACGAAGGAAAAATGACTGACCGAAGAAAAAATTTGGCACCTCATTGGTTTCGTTATAAAGGATTTTCCAAGCCCCAGATTCGAGTGATGCGACCATTTTGCTTGATGACGAAGCCATCGAGGTAAAATGGACCTCATCACCCAAGATGATTTTCGATGGAATTCCGGATCATTTTCATGCATTTCAAGGACCCAATCAGCAAAGACACGACGTTGTTTATGATCGGTCGGCTTGAGTTCTTGTGTTAACTGAACTTTATAAGCCCTAAGACCCAAATCTGTATGCAAAATACGGTGTAATGACGTTTGTGGAATGCCTAATTCCAAAGAAAGTCGAGGAATGGATAAACCTTGGACTTCTTCAACACTTTCGGCTACAGCAGAAATATTTTAGGCTGTTCTTGAGCGACGTGAACGGATTTTGTTCTTCACATCGCTAACTTGTCCCAACAGCTCAAATTTTTCCACCAATTTTTGTATTGCGGCTCGACAAAGTGCTTCACGACAACCCAAAAATGAGTTTTACGAACCGTCTCTGCCAAATTTCCACCGTTTTTATAGTGCCTTTTAATAATTTCAATGCGTTGTTGAAGCGTGCATCGTTCCATTTTTATCAATGGCCTAGTTTCTACTGTCAAAAAATGTCAGCTTCAACAGTGACATCTACCGAAATATGGGGCTATTCAAAATAACACCTCTCATTGGAGAACTGATTTATAGTTAGAATATCTGTAAACAGTGTGCTTCAAGATTTCTACCAATAAGAACCGTGAAAGTGTGTGTCAACAAGTTGTTTAACTGGAATCTATAAAAACTTCAACGGTTTTTCAAAAACTCCAGTAGTAAATACAGTCCAAGAACAAATGTATGTATGGATGATTTTCTTCATCAAGTTAATACACATACAGTTGACTATACCGGTGCTTTTATGAATACTATTAGTTGTTAGAATTTAAATAGCTTATAATAATTTCCATGAAAATTAATCTGGTTACTACATCATTCTCTCCAAATAAATCTTCTGTTTTGAAACTCACCTTGACTGCTACTGTAGCTGCGTTCACCAATACTACCTGGTGGTGTGGATACGCTTAATCTATCGGTACTTCCTTCGTCTTCTTTGCGATTTTTCATCGCCTGCCAAAAAAAAGAAAGAATAAATAATTGAATATAAATACAAGTAAACCTACAATTAAAAATATCATATAAACATAAAGTTGATTTATGTCAATTATCATGCAAAGGTATTATATTTCGATACCGAAAATCCGGCATGGTTAATGATGCTCTCCGACTATCCCGACAAATTGCCAATATTGAATATATTGAGGGTGCATTATGAATACGAGCAAATTTGATTGGAACAATGCACGTTCAATCTAGATTAATGGATACTGTCATGCAACTGATGGACCTGCAATAACAAACTTAGCGATACGTTTCAGGATATTGATATTGTTGATTATAATGACAACATGCATTACCGACCCTCAAAGTGAGGTTGTTACCCTCAGGGAACTCGAAATGAGGATAGTATTTCGCCTGTATATTGTTGTGAATTATTACGAAGACAACGAAATTATACAAATACGATAAAACATATTATTTTATGCAAAAACGACTTGAACTGAAGCAAACAGAATAAGAAATCTAGGACGAAAAAACGGAATAATGCTATTTAACCGAAGAAAGACAACGAAGGGATGGTCTAATGGATCCTGATAGTGTATACCATCAGCCTGTAATTCTAGGCAGCCCTGACACGATAGCAAGTGACCTACTGCGTCGTCGAGACAAATTTGTAGGTTGGAAAATAGGTGAAACGAAGGACGATCAAATGGATTCGTAACATAAATAACGATATCGAAGCGATACCCGATACTAGGCGAAGAAATTGATATTTTACTCCTACTGTGGGAAATTGAAAGCTCAGGTATATGTTGTGGTTCCGGCATTATATTCGGTCTAGATATATTTTCAATATTCGTCGGTGGTAGTGGAAATATGTTTTTGTCGTTATACTTAATATACAGGACTGCATTGATGTGCAGCACGACTTAAATCGATTTCGTGGTTACTTCATAGTAACTTATCAAAATGTGCAGTTGTCCTTAAAGCATCATCAACTCATCATCTCTCACAATAAAATCCGAGATAAAGGAATAACTCTCAACAGTCTAAACTAGATCGAGACTTTAATCAGTCATAGTCATAAAATAGTGTAATGTTTTCTTAATTATTAAATCGACTGGAATGAATAAACTATTCATTAACACTGATTATAACACTAATAATCAACAACTAAAGAACTAATTCTAGCTAAAGTCAGTACAATTTATTTCCACTGATTTATTTGCTCTAATATCTATCTCCACTCGTTGCCAATGTGCTCCGTATATATATCGCGCCGATTCCCTTCTCGTAGAGCCTGGATGCGCCTAGAAATGGGAAACTCCAGAACGTAAGAACTATCGCACGCGGGCGCTCTGTCAGGTGGAATGGTCGAGAGAGTACATTCCAGAGTCCAGAAAATTCGAGATCACAGCAGCGCTGAATGCACAGGGCCACACTCTTCACAATAGTGTAGTAGTATAGCCTAACGCCAACTGAAGAACTTGCTTTGTACATACGAATCGCAGGCAGCAGCACATACTTCAATGGCTTATAACTTCGCCCTCTTGATAGTTTTAACAGGGCGATTTTTGGTGAAATGATTCATTTTAATGAGTGAAGGCTTATTCCTACAAGAAATAAAATAATAATAAGAATATAGAATAAGAAATATGAACATGCTCATTTCATTGAAAGCGTTCATACAGGAAATCCGATAAAATATGGAATAATTCATTTAGCTCTTATTCTATTCTTATTTCTATCTTATTTTTATCTTATTGGCTGTATGAACCCGCCTATAAACCTCCTGAGCACACTTTCGAAAACACCATTACGTATGTAATATTTCCTACGACAATTAAAATACACTGCGCAAAAAAAATAACACACATTATGGAAATCTCAAATTTATTCTACAACTGAGGGTGTTCTCAATGATAATTATTTTTATCAGAATTATGCATGCATATGTTATCCACTTTCAACGTTTTTCTTCAATACAGATGTTTTCTCCCAGCAGGAATAAAAAAAGATGATATTATCAGATTTTTAATGTATTGGCTCCATTCTAAAATGAGTTGTTCTCGATCAATTCTAGTGATCAATAGTTTTTCTTTCGTTTGATTTTCTACACTCGATCGCCATGCAACGCGAAACACGCAATTTGACCAAAGAGGAATGTGCCCAAGCGGTAGTTTTGCGAGAAGAAGGGTGGACATACACAACAATTGCAGAAAGGTTTGGAGTTTCCCATACGAGTGTGTCCAGAATGTTGCAGCGATTCAGGGAGACAGGTATGAATGTCCGCTGACCAGGACAGGGTAGACCACGGATAACAACTGCCATTCAAGAACGTTACTTGAGAGTTTCTTCCTTGAGACAACAATTTGCAACCGCTCGCCTCCTTCAAAATCAGCTTGAGCAAACTCATGAGGTGCAAATTAGCACTCAGACAATAAGAAATCGCCTTAGAGAATATGATTTAAGGCCTCGTGTCGCGGCAAGAGGCCCAGCTTTTACCCCAGCCCATCGAAGGGCGCGTTTGGATTTTGCGAGAGAGCATATCCATTGGGAAGAGGCCGATTGGGAAAGAGTTCTCTTCACAGATGGGTCTAGATTCTGCCTCTACCATTGTGATCGACGTTCCCTTGTATACAGAGGTCCACATGAAAGATATGCTCAGTGCAATTTCCTGAATACTACTTGTTTCGGGGGAGGATCGATTATGGTATGGGGTGGAATATCTTTGACTGCTCGCACAGACCTAGTGGTCGTTGATAATGGAGCTATGAATGCTGATAAGTATATAAGGAACATTCTTGAAGAGCATGTAGTTCCATTTACCCCATACATTGATGAAAATTTCATTTTTATGGACGATAATGCCAGACCTCATCGTGCGCGCTTCGTTCTGGAGTACCTTGAAGAGGTTGAAGTCTCTCGAATGGAATGGCCAGCAAGAAGTCCAGATCTCAATCCGATTGAGCAGGTTTGGGACAACCTCAATAGAAGGCTGAGAAGTTCAGAAAATCATCCAGCTACTCTTAATGACTTAGGAATCCAACTCGGAGAAATCTGGGAAGGAGTAGATCAGAACAGTTTCAAGATCACTCATTTTGAGTATGAACCGTCGTTGCCGAGCTGTAATTAACGCAAGGAGTGGAAATACCAAGTATTAAATCACTTATCAGCAGTTCAGTATTTTGAAAATTGTTCATTTCTCTTCTTTCACATAAGATTCGGTGAAATCCAGAATTTTTCTTCCATTTAATGTGTCTTGTTTCGTTCAAAACCTTCCCGAGAGAACATAAAAAATAAGTTATAAAGTCAATGTAGAGTTAACTTTCAATTGAGATTTTCAGAATGTGCGTTAATTTTTTTGCGCAGTGTATTAAAGTATAATAATGAATGAAAATATTCCGAGGGATTGTCATGTACATACTTTGAATATTCTATTCTTCTCGAGATTTCATCTGTTCATTAGTTTTTACTAGTAAATTTTAGGTTCTCCTTCTTTCTTTTTATATCTAATTCTTCGGTCAGTTTAAAGGATGTATTTATCTATCTTGCAAATAATATATGTTAACTTGGAAGCATTCTTCATATTGTGAATTTATTATTCGCAATTTTTTTTGGAGATCATTTTAGTGAACTAGTAGAGCCCCTTTGAGCAGTTATCCTTATCGGTAGATCTCTGCAAATAGGGTGATTTTTAGTGATGAAATGGTAAAATTGTGGGAAGTATGAATACCAAGCTATTTTGCATTGACCTCTCTTTCGATCCGTATATTAACATCACGGCCAGGACATCTGTGAAAAGTTTAATCGAGTTTAAAATTGCCCTTTTTCTGGATTTTTCGCGATTTTCAGGAATTTTTAAAAAATGTGCCAACAAATGAATATACATTGTACTTTATCAAACTAATTATCTAGAACTCATTGAAGTTTCTATTTAGATGATCATTTCGCAAAAATGGTCGATGTAAACAACAAAATGAGTTATCAACTGGGCCCATATACCTCCCCAAATCGCAGTAACATTTGCCACGTTTAATTATCGCCACATCCTGCGTAAGCACAAATTACATCACCGAACCCTAAAAATTGTTCCGTATTTGTTTTACAATCCATAAATATCATCATAACTTTTCCAATTAATTCCTGAACATAAAAACGAGGTCGTTCCATCGTCCGCGAATCGTCCTACCACATCCAGGATCAACAGGGATGTCCAATTCGGGAAAATTATCGACGTATCGATAGTGAAATGAACGCAACACTCATTCAGCTCGGAAATAATAGTAATAACTCTGATGTAGCCTTGTACTATAGTCTAAGGATGTAACTCAGCAAGAGGTATGTTCACTTCCTTTGGCCCATGTCATTCTAGGGCTAATACAGACTATATCAGGGTTCGATAGATCTGACGATCTAAGTTTGTGACCGAAACCTACCAATTTCTATTTCAGAATCTTTTAAAGCTTGAATATCTTGCAAATTTGCTACGAAGTGAACGATCGATGTTTTTTGCGATACTTCCGTCCTATTGACACCCCTACCGGCCGACGCACGACCGATTTCATTACCCAATTAGTGCGGCCCTAATTTTCGCTGAAATATCGCGGACCCTATTATCTAATTGTTTCACATAGCGGGCGTGGCGGACCTCTCCGGCGCGGGTGTGGATCGGTGAGCTAACAATTGTAATTAGATGACGTACGTGTCGCACCGCCATCAGTCACCGGTGCGGGAAAAGAGTGACAAGTAAAGAAGGATGACATGGCTCGCGTCGTCGTCTCGAATACCGATGTGCACGTGCCGAGGAAAACCGATATGGTTAAGAGAGCCTAATTGGTTTTCTTACGAGGACACTGACGCACCGATTGTTTCGATGTTGGGGAAGGGCCTTGTTTGATCAAGAATCCTAGAAGTAGAATATTTTCTAGTTCTAGGGGAATCTGAAAATTCCTCAATCCAAACCTACTCCTCGGCCTGCTTATCCGTGTGTAGTAATCAACATCTCATGTTTTTTGCCTCCTATCATACATGACTGACATGACTCAGTTACGGCGAGGGTGCGGTGGAGATTGAAGGAGTTTATTATAATAATGAACTTGTTGATATGCTTTCAATTTATGGTGAATCAAAACAAAATGCCTCAAGCGTATTTAAGTTGTACAGAACAAGATTTCCGCTAATGTTCGCGGATGTTCATAAACCTGGAACCGAGAGATGCAGGCCAGGGTAGTATTAAGGTATTGATTCCCTAAATTTTTCATAAATTTTTTAAATTGAACATTTCATATGAGAAATTTTCGGTAAAATGACTTATTTTGATGAGTTTTATCACCTGTCAAAAGAATAGCCTCACTTTAAAATATACCCTGTATAAAAAATCAAAGGATGAAAAAGCTTGGTAACTAAATAGCAAAAGGAAGAACTATTATTGTAATGGATATGAAAATAATTTTAAGATGCTTGAACTAGAACGAATTTAAATTCATAATTGAATACTTTAGAGTCAGTTTAGACCTACACTGACTCAGCGAGAAATTAATAATCCTTCTTATGTCTTCCCTTGTCCAAATCGAATTATAATCGATATTTGCTCAACTAATGAAACAGCAACAAAACACGGTTCTGACATACTATTCCGTCGTAAAAGTGGTAATTACATTTTTACATTTGCAACTCAAGGACACTTCGGCTAATATTGCTTTGTTCGAATTCATATGCAGTAGAAATAGTAGAGAGCTATTGGTTTTACTCGTATACGATATGAATTCCAATTGAATTTCTATGTTTGAGGTATAGCGATAAGGAGAAACGATTAATGCAATTGGAATTTGGATCCAAGGAAATGTAAAAAGTTTTATTCGAAATCATTTATTTGTTCGAACTTTAGCAAAATTCTTGATTATAACTGACCTTCTGATAATAAATTTTCGAGCATTGAGTAGTCATGTTGATTAAATTTGGTGTGAACTCAAATAAAAATTTTTTCACTTGCAAAATACCTTCCCTATGAGAAAGAAAATCACTCATATATTTTCGAAGCCGTTTAGCTTTTCCCAGGCGTTTATTTTTCAAACTGTGAAGACATATTAAAACATATTTCATACAGTCCCATACAAAGCTAGCATCATCCCATTGGAACGTTGAATCGAGTACCTGTGGTATCGAATAACTGCAATTTCTTCATCATCGTCGATAAATATAGCCCATGATGTCATTCCACAGGTAAACATTGAATACACAAAAACAAGCTTTCATTAATTGATGCTCTATAGAAGGTTAATGGCATGGCGTCTACAGAAGAGCGCTTTCGATGTAACAAAAAACTGGTTACACTAAGCGTTGGAAATGAAAGGAAATGAGATTTGCGAAAGGTTTATCAAGAAGATTTATATAAGGAATAGAATGGAGAATTTATGTTTTCCGCTTCCTATTTATTCGTTTGATTTGATATAAATTGGTATTTAACTAATGAATATATAATGTGACACATTGAAACGAGAGTAGAGGTATTTCCGAGTAGGAGAAAATCCATTTTGAAAGATCTCTTTGCTTAACTTACGAGGATATATTGAAAAATTCTTAGCCCACTATAGAACCAAACAAAATTTCAATGTCAAAATATTTTATTACTCAACATTATCTCCTCTTAATTGAATACATTTATTACAGCGAACCTGCAACGTCTATAGACCTTTCAAAAATGAATCTTTCTTTTTGATCTGCAAACCAGTCCTCGACAGCTTTTATTACTTGCTCGTTGGAAGAATATTACACTACCTTTTAAACTTTTTTTCAGTTGACGAAAGAGATGATAGTCGAACGGAGCCAAATCTAGTAATTCTAACCCTAAATCACGAATTTTTTGCATGGCAACATGAATTTTTGTACTGTGGCGTTGTACTGTAAAAACAAAATATCTTTGGATAGCTTTCCGCGTCTTTTCTCTTTAATATTTTCCCGTAGAGTGGTCATTAATGTCGAGTAGTAATCTCCGGTTATTGCGTTCTACCCTTATCCACAAAGTCAATCATGATTACTCCATGGCAATCCCAAAAAACTGAAGCAAGATCCAGCAGATTTTTGGATACGAAACTTCTTAGGTCTTGGAGAACCAGAGTGTCGCCGTTCCATCGATTGTTGCTTTGTTTCTGGATCGTAGAAATGTACCCAAGTCTCATCCATACTAACAATTCGGTTTAAGAAGTCTACATCGTTTTCAAATCGAGCACAGATCGAATGCGATGCTTCTACCCTTGCACGCTTTTGGTCAACATTCAAACATTTGGGGATCCATTTTGCTGAAATTTTTCTCATGTCCAAATTGACGTGAACTATATGATGAACGCGTTCGTATGAAATATTCAGTGCTTCAGATATCCGTTTGAGCCCAATTCGACGGTCTGATAAAATCATGTCATGAACTGCATCGATATTTTCGGGGACTGACACAGAAACTGGCGTTTCCGATCTGTCATCATCTTCAATGGAAAATTTACCTCTTTTGAAGCTTGCAGTCCAATTTTTCACGGTCGAGTACGAAGGACATTGATCACCAAGGGTATTAAGCATATGGGCGTAAATCTGCTTACCTCTTACCCTTTTAAATACAGGTACTTGATGATGGTTCAATACTCCAATTTTTCGATTTTTACAATTTCGGTGGACATCTTTTTTCAAATTTATTGCGTAACTCTGGTTTACTTTTTTGACGTCGAACTCTACACTGACACTTCTAATAAGTTATTGTTCGTTGATATGGTATCGCAATATTTTGTTCATGCATGGAACTGCTCTAGGCTAACTAGATATCAATACATCCTCGTATTCTTCTCAGTGCTACAGATCTTCTCTTCAATTTCATCTTTCTACCATTTCGTTATTAAAAAGAGGGATTTCACAAGAACCCTGACTTAATTTTCAAGCTAAACGTATTCTTTGAGAAGATACTCGTTCCATCTTTCAGAATTTTCTCTAATGGTTGAATTCCATCATAAGAAATTAAATTATGAATTCAAGAATTAAAATTGTGCAAGCCTCTCGAGTGAAAGTTGTTGGTACCGAAGTGTTGTTGTTTCTTAGCAAGTGTTTTTATCCGTTACCCAGAATTTAAATATGACAGTTTCCATTAACGGATCAACGGAAATAATCAAGACATAATTGGATTTGGAGCTGTAGGTACGAAGAGGCGTTCGTGGAATTGATTTTAATAAGTAAGACGAAAATTAAAGTTGACTGGAATTTCATCTTTCACGGTTGAAGATGAAAATGGAACTCCTACTAACGGGTTTTCCACTAAGAGGTGATATTTTGAGTAGACCGCTATTTCGGTAGTTGTTACATTAGAAGCTGTCATTTTTTGACATTTGACAAGTAGAAATTAGGCCATTAATAGAAATGGAACGATACAAGCTTCGACAACGACATGAAATTATTAAAATTCACTATAAAAATTATGAAAATTTGTCAGAGACGGTTCGTAAAACTCGAATATTTTTGGGTCGTCGTGAAGCACCTTGTCGAACCGCAATAAAGAAATTGGTGAAAAAATTAGGGCTGTTGGGACAAGTTAGTGATCTGAAGAATAAAACCCGTGCACGTCGCTGAAGAACAGCCGCCAGTTGCCAGGTTTGTCCATTCCTCGTCGTTCTTTGGAATAAGGCAATCCACAAACGTTTTAGGGCCGGAATTGGATGGTATTGATCTAGACAACGGCGGTACGTTCCACACAAGCGAAGTGAAAACACGAGAATTCATAGTGAAACTTTTTCAAAATAATCAAAAATGTGGCTTCAAAAGAATCGCAAAAGAGGCTCGCGTTCGTCCGGAAACGGTATCAAGAGTTGTTGAGCGCTCCAACGAAGATTTTACAATGAACCGCAAGGAAGGAACCGGGAGGAAAAGGGGGTTTCATAGCCCAAAAAAAGTGACGAAAGCCATCGTCCTTTTTCAGAAGAATTCTAACCTTTCAGGACGGAAAGTGGCCCAAATAGTGGGTTGTTCGCAGTCAACCGTTCAGAAAATCAAGTCGAGTTGTGGGCTTAGAACATACAAAGTGCAGAAAGTGCCAGTCACAAACGCTGTGAAGAATCAAGAAGCGAAATCAAGAGCAAAGAAACAAAAAAAAAAGATTTCTCGAAAATTTTTCCTGTTGCGTGATGGACGACGAACCTATGTCCTATGACTTGGCTGATTTCTCGCAACTTCCTGGTCAAGAATTTTTTACTGCAGATTCTCGTGGAAATGTTGACGAACAATTTCGCGTAAAGAAACGAGCAAAGTTTCCTAAAAATTTCCTGGTTTGGCAAGCAATTTGCACTTGTGGGAAAAGGAGCAAATTTTTCGTTGGCCAAGGCTCTGTTGACCCGAAAATATACATCGAGGAATGCTTGAAGAAGCTACTTTTACCATTTTTACGTGAGCATGATGTGTCAACAATCTTTTGGCCAGATTCAGCTTCATGCCACTACAGCAAGGCCACCAAGGAATGGTACGAAGCTAATGAGGTGGTTTTTGTCCCCAAAGAGGCCAATCCACAAAATTGCCCAGAACTCAGGCCAATCGAAAGATATTGGGCCATGGTAAAAAGAGAATTGAAGAAGACTAAGAAATCAACGAAAACATTAGCGGAATTCAAGCAAAAGTGGAAGACAGCATCCCAGAAAGTGACTGAGAACACTATAAGAAGCATGATGGGAAGAGTTCCACAAAAAATCCATGAATTTTTTTCAAAAATAGTTTTGGTTTTTTTTATTGTAAAAACAGTTTTCATTAGAATTAGAAGATGATTCGAAAATGAGTTTGATTTTCGAAATTGCTCCAGTGGTTCAAAAGATATAAGCGTTTTTGTGATAGCGAATTTATTCTCGTTCAGTCCTTAAATTATTTATCTGAAAAAAATGGCATTTTTCTTTGTCTGTCAAAATAACACCTCTTATTTGAAAACCCTTTATATAGTATCCAATGGAATCAATCTTGCGAGTAGAAATGAAGTCATCGACTTCTAGATAAATTCCATTAAATTTCAAAATTTGGGGCCTTCATCTAAGGCTTCATCATTTTTCAGCTCCATGTGATTCCAGAAATGTATGAATAAGACTGAATATATTCTCCGCTTTTTGAACGTCTCGATGCAGGTAATTTCTTATTCTTTGACAGCTGCTGTCAAAATTGATTGACAGCTGTCGGTGCTTTCGGTGACCCATTTTTTCTACGAAATATCCGTTTTATTGACCTCTTATATTCGAACTTAATAAAACATCAAATATTCACATAAAAAGTGTCTTCCGACTGAAAAAGGTTCCTATCTGTGCTAAAAAACGAAGGCGTTGCAGGCTAGAACCAGCTCTTTAACCACAGACATCGGAAGTTCTACTAAGCTGTTTGCCGATGAAAGAGAGGAGCTCGAACAGGAACTGAGATTAATCTTACGATATCGGCACTTTTACAACATCTTCCGACAGGATATTATAGGCTCCTCAACGCCAACTGCTCCGGAACAAAAGGCGCGACCTTTTTGTGCAAGGAGACAGCGACGATCAATCGACTTCTCCTCGAACAAACGACCGGGAATGATTCATGTATTTCCGTCCGACAAAGTTACACAATGAGGGCCTTATTGAAGGAGTATCGCGAACAATGGGAAAGACTGCGCTGAATTCGAGTCAACAGGCAGATAAGAAAAAATGCCGGGCGCTGACGAATGGCCCGATTGGCGTCCAGACCAGCGAGAGGCATTCGAGATGGGATGGATGATACTTTATGACAGAGAGGGTGAAAGTAACGGTAGTTTACATGCATTTCGTTTTTCGATTGTAGATGCAAAAAGATGGCAATGTGAGAAGGGAGACCATACTGTGACAAGTGTGGCCATAGGCGCATCCAGGCTTTACGAGAAAGGAATCGGCGCGATATATATACGGAGCACATTGGCGGATGGGGATAATTATTGAGAGCCAAGCAACGAGTAGAAATGAATATTAGTGCAAATAAATCAGTGGAAATAAATTGTACAGACTTTTGCTTGAATTATTTCTTTAGTTGTTGATAAGTGGAACCTCTGCTGACCTGGAAGTGCCGTAACACCACAAAGCAATTGGTTAGAGGCAATAAAATGACTCTACTATGGGTGCCAGGGCATTGTGGTGTTGAAGGAAATGATGAAGTCGATGAGCTTGCGAAAAGTTCATCAAGGTTAATATCTGCTGGACCTGAGCCTTTCTGTAGGCATGGAAAAGACCAATATAGGGCAGCGGTAAAACAATGGGTGTTGGACAACGGAATAACCCTCTGGAGAAACACTCCTGAACTTCCTCAGTTCAAGAGACTCGTGATGATTTCACCGATCTTTTTTTATGTTGTGGTTTTCACGAAAAGGAGTATCCTGTAATGTTCAGAGAACATCGTGAGAACCAAGGTCAAGCAGGTAGGAAATGGTGTTCTTCTTGAATTTCTGGAGGTTATATGCCTCGGGGAACACCTTCCTAGGCAATGTGTTCCAAAGCCTCGCTGTTCGTTGGATGAACGAGTCTTTGAGGATGTTCTGCAGGTCTCCAAAGTGACCACGAAGGGATGAGAACACTTAACTTGACGGGTTAGTCTCGAAGAGACTGCCAGAGGGGGAACGATTGCTGATAATTCAGAAGAGCATCGCCCATGGAAATATCTATAAAATAGATACAGATCGCCTACTCTTCTACGGTGTTCCAGAGAAGTGAGCGAGTTTGTAAACGAGGCTTCACCGACGAGACGAATTGCCCTATTTTGTACAGAGTCCAAGAGTTTTAGGATTTGTTTAGGTACAGCACTCCAAATATGGGAACAGTATTCCAAGACAGGCCGAATCTGTGCCTTATAGACCATAGGCAGCTGACTTGAGGTGAAATAGCTCCTGGCACGAAACAGAAAACCAAGGTTTTGGGATGCACTTTTAGCAATGAATATTCAATGTGATTCTCCCAAGAAAGGTTACTACCGACAGTAATACCAAGAATTGAAATGGATGACTTCAATGGTATGGTCACTCCCGCCAATTCTATGCTGGGCACAGTGAGATCGGCTTTTCTAGAGAAAATACATGCTTGTGTTTTGCTTGCGTTGAATTCCACCAAGTTATTAGATCCCCCATTCAAGAATTGTTGCCAAATCCATATTTATGTTGTTTACATTTCTTCCTCGTTCGTTTCTGATTTGGCGAGCTGGTATCGGAGCCCTAGAAGAAAAGTGGAGGGTACTATCATCCGCGAAGCTGTACACTGGACACGGAGTTGCTTCCAGCAAATCGTTGATGTGAAGTAGAAATAGTGTTGGAGCCAGAATTGATCCCTGCGGAACACCAGCATTTATGGGTAGAGAGTCAGATGAAACTCCATCGACCACTACATGGAGAGATCTGTTTGAGAGAAAACTAGCCAGTAGAGAACAAAGCTTTGGGGGCACGCCATAAGATGGGATCTTGGCGAGGAGTCCCTGATGCTAGACTGGCTCGAATGCCTTGGAGATATCCAGTGCTACTGCTAGGGTTTCACCATATTTCTCAATAGATAGCTGACATATATGTGAGACGGATGACGGAAACCATATTGTCTATCGTTGATAATTCCAGATGTTTCATGAGCTCGAAGTTGATGGCTTTTTCGATGACCTTTGAAATAATAGATAACAGAGCGATAGGTCTGTAGTTGCTAGGTAGTATCTTTTTGCCTCTTTTAGGGACTGGTTGTACTCTTACGATTTTCCAGTTGGATGGGAAAACACCCAATTTGTAAGAGTGGTTTAACAACTTGCAGAGGACAGGTGTTAGTTCGGGGGCACATTTCTTGAGAACAATCGGTGGGATTCCGTCGGATCCACTGGCTTTGTTGGTGCCAGTAAGCTCCTAAAGCTGTTACGAGCTGAGCTTCGGGTGATGGTAGGTCTGCTGACGGGGCACTGTCGGTACAAACGTCATTTGTACCGCATGGAAAAGTCAGCAGATGAGATTTGTAGAATATGTGAACCAGAAGCAGAAACGGCAGAACACATGATACCTATGCAAGTTGCCAAAGCTGGCTGACGACCTCCTTGGGTTTAAATTAATGTGAAGGGTAGAGAATAAAAGATCTATGTGGTCACAGTTCCCGGAAGGCTAACTGAGCCATAACGACCCTGGTTTTAAATAATTCAATGAAGAGGCACAATAGACCTTGGGTCGCAGTGGAATTTGACCCCCTTATCATACTTTGAAATATCACCAAGTTTGTCTACCTTCTTCAACTTCTGACAAAAATTAAAATGGGACACAATTCAATAATCTCATTTATTTTGAGAGAGGAATACTGTGAAAAAATAATGATGTTGAAAATCTATAAAACCGTAAATATCAATAAAATACACTGCGCAAAAAAATTACCGCACATTCTGAAAATCTCAATTTTAATGAAAGTTAACTTTATAACTTATTTTTTATGTTCTCTCGGGAAGGTTTTGAACGAAACAAGACACATTAAATGGAAGAAAAATTCAGGATTTCACCGAATCTTATGTGAAAGAAGAGAAATGAACAATTTTCAAAATACTGAAATGCTGATAAGTGATTTAATACTTGGTATTTCCACCCCTTGCGTTAATTACAGCTCGGCAACGACGGTTCGTACTCAAAATGAGTGATCTTAAAATGTTCTGATCTAATCCTTTCCAGATTTCTCCGAGTTGGATTCCTTAGTCATTAAGAGTAGCTGGATGATTTTCTGAACTTCTCAGCCTTCTATTGAGGTTGTCTCAAACCTGCTCAATCGGATTGAGATCTGGACTTCTTGCTGGCCATTCCATTCGAGAGACTTCAACCTCTTCAAGGTACTCCTGAACGATGCGCGCACGATGGGGTCTGGCATTATCGTCCATAAAAATGAAAATTTCACCAATGTATGGGGCAAATGGCACTACATGCTCTTTCAGAATGTTCCTTATATACTTATCAGCATTCATAGCTCCATTATCAACGACCACTAGGTCTGTGCGAGCAGTCAAAGATATTCCACCCCATACCATAATCGATCCTCCCCCGAAACCAGTAGTATTCAGGAAATTGCACTGAGCATATCTTTCATGTGGACGTCTGTATACAAGGGAACGTCGATCACAATGGTAGACGCAGAATCTAGATTCATCTGTGAAGAGAACTCTTTCCCAATCGGCCTCTTCCCAATGGATATGCTCTCTCGCAAAATCCAAACGAGCCCTTCGATGGGCTGGGATAAGAGCTGGGCCTCTTGCCGCGACACTAGGTCTCTGTGGCGATTTCTTATTGTCTGAGTGCTAATTTGCACCTCATGAGTTTGCTCAAGCTGATTTTGAAGGAGGCGAGCGGTTATAAACCGTTGTCTCAACGAAGAAACTCTCAAGTAACGTTCTTGAATGGCAGTTGTTACCCGTGGTCTACCCCGTCCTGGTCTTCGGACATTCATACCTGTCTCCCTGAATCGCTGCAACATTCTGGACACACTTGTATGGGAAACTCCAAACCTTTCTGCAATTCTTGTGTATGTCCACCCTTTTTCTCGCAAAACTACCGCTTGGGCACATCCCTCTTGGGTCAAATTGCGTGTTTCGCGTTGCATAGCGATCGAGTGTAGAAAATCAAACGAAAGAAAAACTATTGATCACTAGAATTGATCGAGAACAACTGATTTTAGAATGGAGCCAATACATTCAAAATCTGATAATATCATCTTTTTTATTCCTGCTGGGAGAAAAAACCTGTATTGAAGAAAAACGTTGAAAGTGGATAACATATGCATGCATAATTCTGATAAAAATAATTATCATTGAGAACACCTTCAAATGTAGAATAAATTTGAGATTTCCATAATGTGCGTTAATTTTTTTGCGCAGAGTAAATCCTCAATAAGCTGCCTATCTCACCAGCCAAGGAGAACATTTCTATTATCGAGTCGCGAAAGGACTCGACGACGAAGCGCTATCCTTTGAAAATTTATCTTCTCGCCGATCTGCCCTCTCTATCCAACACCGGAACAGTTAGATCGTCGCAATTCGAAAAAATCAGTGAAGGGTAAAAATATTTTCAATACGACAGTCATCATCTATAATCGCCGCGTCTAATGACGGGTTCGTTTTATCGAATAGCGAGTACGGTATCCGACCAAAGGCCGATATGCCTTTCGAATGCGGAATCTATAATCTCCGGCTTTTGGAACCGGTAAAAAGGTACTCGTTTCGCGTTCTGTATCATTAGGGGCTTACACGACAATCTCCCCGGCCGCAGCGGAACGGAACAGGAAGCGGAATTTTCATACCTGCCTTTTCAATGGAGCGTTACTGCGAAATTATCTACGAGGGACGCAGAAAAAATCAAAATTCCACTCGTGGTTTGATAAAGTCATCATAACTTCGTGATGCAGTCAAACTACACAAATAAAATCGAACCTGGGACAACTAAAACGGTATAAACCATGCAAACATCAAGCAACAGCGTCAACGGTTCGAGTAAAGCATGCCGCGCGTGCGCTGAAAGCGGGGACAAGCAGAAAGATGCGGTTATAAAGACCTGCGCAATGATCGAAGCCACCTTGTCTTTGTCGATGGGTGCCACGTTGATCCGTTTGTTCTTTAGGTGGTGGGGGGTGTCGCGTCTGTGCAAACGGCTGGGACGTGCGTCTGCGTCCCCTGTGGTCGAACCCTCTGTGAAACCGACGTGCTTCTGTGATTCCTCCTGAGGGGACAGGAGAAAGTTGTGGTGAGCAGCGTTAGTAATGATGGGAGGAAAGATTGGGGTTACATTGATAGTAGGTGGTTTGTTTGGGGTGTTTTCGAGAAGTGTGAGAGTCTATAGGGTGTGCCATGGTTGTTTTTATGGATTAATATACACATAACCCAGTATTTTACAGAAAGGAAGTGTTTATGATTAGAGTGATGTTGGTTAAAAAAAGATAGTTCATTTCAACATAAAGGGTGTTTTCAAAGGCGACATTAGGTTTGGAATTTAATATCAGAGTTCCAGATGAAGTTTTCAATTTATTTGAATGAGAAAATTGACGTGAACTTGAAAAATTTATTCCATATTATGTTTTCTTGTTCAAGAATATGACCCGAATTTGAAATAAATACCTTGAAACGAAAGAAAATGAATGCGGTTGTAGAGAAAGAGAAATGACCCACTATAAAAGCAGTAGTTGTTACAACATGCATTTTTTTCGCAAATCTACTGTGAGCAATCTAGAATTCTAAAACCCTTCGACCAAGAATGTGGTACCATAAATGTGGGTAAAATAATGATGATATCGGTACTCGTGGATCGTATATCGCAGGTGACAACGACACTAACAAGTGCCGAATATGGCTTTAAGGCCAATTTGCACGATTACATCGAAATTACTGGTTCGGGTAGCGCCATCTACACATATAAGGGCAAATCTTACCGAAAAAGTCTTCGCACGACTTTGAAAATGAGTGGGAAGATCGCTGACGAAGTCTGCAAACTGAAATTGTCTCTGTTAAAATGCAGGAACTTTTTGACTCTTTTGAGAGAGATACGAAGTAACTATGATAAAAAAATACTGAAATAAAAAGCATGTTTTCCTAAGTTTAGAACTTAGCATCAAATTTGGTCAAAATTTTAGGTGAGTGAAGGATACATAGTCCTAGAAGTTAAAAACAAATATTGGTAGTGTACTCTTAAAATTGCAGGTATTGAATTGTTAATACCTGGCATATGTTCTCGAAAGGTTTTCGAGTCTTAATGCGATATATTTCGTTCATAGTTGAATGGAAAGGATTTTGGGTTTGGGGAAAATGAAACACAATGAAAATACACATTTTTATTAAAAAAAAAATTCAAACCACAAAGACACATAATTTATAGCGATTAATACGACAGTTGAGGCAGCCAAAGTTTCATTTATATTCCCTCTATCGCTGAAGCATTCCCGAGTTCAGAATTCTCCATTTCCACAACCCACATCAACGTTAATTGTGCATCAATTCCATAATTGTCTGGATTTATCCGCTCTTCATCTAATTACCAGAGTCAATGGACCGAAATTGATGGGAAATCGTTCAATTATGGACAACTCCAATTGCATAAATTAGCGGAAAAATCGAGGAGTCATGAGAACTTGTCTTCCTACGTAGAATGAGAACAATCACGAATGAAACCTGCCCGAAGAGTCCATTTATTCCACGCAAATGCCGGTCGTTTTGCTCGATATTTCCGTATCAATTCATCCTGAAAATGGCCCTATCGAATTTCTAGAAGGGAAAAAGATCAGGAAAGAATACAATTATCTCCACCAATATACAGAAATTATATGGAATTTGTGTAATTAAATAGCATCGTTATCTAACTATACCACTTTGACTTGTACATATATATTTTGACTGCAGATTCTTGGGGCCAAAAGAAACCTTTTTTTTATTTTGTTGATGAGATATAGGCATTTGAAAAAAAATTAGGCCAAATACGTGCCTGATACGATTCTCTGCAAAGACCTCAAAGTTCATATTTCTCGATTGAAAATGAGCTGATACATTCAGGGAATACTCAAGTACTAATAACCTTATTGGAAAATGTTACAAACACGATATTTGTTAAAAAAACACTTACTTTTTTCCGATTATATCTGCAATTGAAAAGCCATATTTATCCCATCAAAATAGGTTCCTTTTTCGATTTTCCTGAAGATTATTTTGTGAACACCAATAACTTGTTCATATTTTCATAGTTATCTCTAAAATATCTTATGAAGAAAGGTTTTTCATTCGATTTGTGATTAATCAAGCTATATTCAGCCTTCAAAATAGGAAACGTATACCGCCAGATGGCGGGGCAGTGCATAACTTTTTATTTTTTGGATTATTCAGCTTAATAGAACAAATGTTGGGGCGCAGGGAATATTAACAAGAAATCCTACCCTGTACTAGATCTCACACTGACTGTATAATACACTAATTTTTCTTCACCAGTCATCTGGGAGTAGATACCTGCGGGGCGTATCATTTAAAAGAAATTCAATTCCATGTAAGAATCCACAATTGCAAGAAACCATTAATTTTCACTAATCGACGGCTAATAAAATCCTTAATAAAATGTCTTTGGTAAAAATGGATCTTTATTATTTCGAATAGAAAAATTCAAGGAAATAAATCTCGCGAAAAAACACATTGTTGTAATATAATTTACAGAAAAAAGTAAATTTTGAAAGAAAAAGGAGATAGACATTTGATTAACTAAATGATAGACTTCAATACTGAAATGAAAAAACACAAAAATATTCATTCGTTTTGACGGTAGAAATGTTGAAAAATGAATATCGTTTTCATTCATTTGATACTTATAAATTTTTTTTTTATTATTTTATCTTAATACACTTATCCATCCCTTCATCAATCAGAAAAAAATAAATCGTTTCTGACTCCCTTTTTTTCTGGGACGTAGACCCTTAACCTATTTTGTATTCAAAACAGTAATCTTCTATGAATGTCAGAGCTTTTGAGAAGATTTTGCCAGCTTGTTGATTTTTCGGACAACTAAGTATAAATATCTATGAGTTCTAAAAATGGCATAGAAAAAAAGTGTTTCGTTTGATGAAAGGAATCTGCAGTTGAAAGATACGTACAAGTTAAAGACTCACAGTGCATAAAATTTCATATTAGCTACCGCTTCTTTTTTAGACAATTCTTTTCTACGGACCCAATTTTTCCTCTCAAAAAAGAAAGAAAAACATTAATTATGAAAATTTTCAATGTTTTTGTCAATATTAGATCAGTCTTTTCATTCTGTCGAAAATTAATTCATGACTAATAAGTTGAATGAAATGATGAACTGAAAGTAAGCTGTAATATTCAAAAAAAATTGTCAACATACAGATCTATGTTTACGTTTATCTGCTTTAACATCTTACTTCACTTACCTTTTTTGAACTCTTTTCACAACATCCTCACTTCGGTGTGTGACAACTTGAACAATCTTTTTCTCAATAAGAAGACACAATTCTTCTAAAACCCTTCGAAGCCATATTTTAAAACTTGGTGAGTCAGTGAAACAAAAATAATTTAGCAGTAACCGACTGAAACGCAATTAAATAAATACGCCAATTGAACAAATCTTCACACGAAACACAATTTATTTCAAAGAATATCGAAAAAAAAAACGACAAATACATAACAATAATTAACAATAATATCAGTCAAACATAATAAGAATGAAAATGAAAATATAACGCCCTTAATCAACAAACATGAGATCAGTTACCCCTGATGATTTCGTCCAAAGCCAATCTGAGCATGCGTGTACTTACATCTTCTGTGTCTTCTTCTTCAGCGCTCGGCTGATTGCTGCCAACAGCCGCACCATTTCCGATCACTAGATCTGGCTCGACCTGAGGTACGACCACTGGGAGATTGGCGAAAACGGGATTTTCCACCGTTTCTGTTGTGTTTAGAATGTCGACAGCCGAGTTGTTGGTGATGTTGTGCACATCGCTGTCGTCCAGGCTGTTCTGGCCTTTGCCGAACAACTTGTGGGCTTTGGCTTTCAGTTCTCTAGGATGCGGGGTGTTCTGGCGGACGAATAGTGTCTGGAATTTGAGGTTATGTTAGCGATTATGTGCTGCGAAAAATATTGTGGAGATCAAATTGTTCGGTCAGAGGTGGTTCTTCAAATCCAGAATTATTTTCGAAATAAAAAAATATCCCATGAAGGAAGGTTTTTCATTCGATTTGTCATTAATCGAGCGCCATATATCAACCTATTTTGTATTAAATGCAATAAAAAAAATAAACAATAATCTTCTATGAATATTTCACAGAGCTTCCGAAAATATGTTGCCACCTTGTTCAATTTTCGGATAACATGGTAAAAATATCTATGATCAGTGATATCCCTTCTGTATGCTGCGAAAATTTACGACGCATGAGTTTAGCGTTGGATATTGGCTATTTCAACTACCGTTAGAGGCGCTCCGACTGTAAATATGCATGGAGGAATTCTTTTCTAGAGCTATGTCATTATGAAGGGAGAAAGTGATCATTAGAGTTATTTTTCTTCGATGACGTGATTATTATGTGGAGACTTTCAGTAAATTAATGTAATATTAACCGTGTAGTGTCGACTTTATAATACTAACGTATATAAATTGCATATTTTTATGTTTATGTTTTAAGTTTTTAACTGATTGGTAGTTGTTAGCAAATTAACACAGAGGACACTGTTTAGAATTTTAGATAGAAATATGGCCACAGATTATTCAGAATTATTTTAGATTGTCGTTACTTCGCATTGGTAAACCAAGAGGAATGACCTCGATTTTCATACAGGATGTCCGAAGAAATCAGATTTAACTATTTGGGATATTTTTTTCGTATTTCATTTGCGATCTCTGACTTACAAGATATTATTGGTAACTGAGAAAAGAATCTTCGAGATAAATGATAGCTTTTTTCAATTAGTACAAAAGTGAGTCTTATCAAAATTGTTGAAATATTTTATATTGAATTATTGACAACACAAAAATATGGATCCTTGAATGAATCCATTGATCTCAAAATATTTTTAAAATAAAGTTCTTTCTTTTTTCTTTTCATGAATGAATACTAATGGTCTTGGAGAAAAGTACAACTGTATTTCATGAAGACAAAATAAATGGTCGACTTAATCCAAGTTCCCAATCCTCTACTAACGAATCCAATCTCCGTCTTGGACTTAACGGATACATCAAAGGACAGATATAAGACCTCGAATGAAAAAAGTTACATCTGACCCTTCCTGACTCGACCCGTAGACGGCTTTTCCCTTTCCCTTTGTTGGAAGGAAATTCATCAAGATATTAACGATGGCATAAAATCCGATTTGTTTCTTGTCGCCTGCCAAGGCCCTGTCCTAATTAACCACGGCCTTGTAAACATAGAGCCGTAACTTTTCTGGGCCTCGGAATCGATGCGACACCGGTGTTTTCACGAAGTAAATTAATTGCGAGGGTCGAGGAGAAAAGGACAACAATTGAACGTTAGGTGTGTCGAACACACTGAAACTCGACTGTGATTCTTCAAAGCAATGGATCTACATCATATTATCTATCTATATATATAAAAGAAAGATGTTGGTTACACCATTTATAACTCGAGATAGGATGGCCTGTTTGTTATGAAACTTCATTTATGGATTCGTCTACGGCCTGGTTATTACAAAATACAATAAAACTTCGAAGAAATAGATGAAAATGTTGCTCAGGTAGGAAATGCTTTTCCTCCTTTGATAACGCCGCTAGGTGTCGCTACAGTTAATCGGTAGTCGTGAAGGTACTATAGTTGATATCATCGCCATTAGATGGCGATGTATACAATTACAGATCAAAAAGCGGGTAAACATCTTCAGTTGGTGGAACAATAAATTTTTACCGCAATGTCAAGCAAATCGGCTTTCGACGATCAGTTTCAATCCAGAGTTGCTCATTTTCATCTTTTATCTTAATTTTTGAAGAGTTCTTGACTTTCTGTTTGGACAATGAATATATTTGCGGAAATTACTGAATCCAAAATTGCCCATAATCAATGTTGTAGAAATTTTGGATATTTTGAATTTTAATTGTGCCTAATTTATCTCTAGCTTGAAAAAATAGCAATAGTAGGTTTATACAACATTGGCGCAGTTGGTTAAAATATGTATGTTAGAGTACGAATTTTTTCGTTTCGTATCCTATTCATGTTTATTTTTTCCTCAACTTTCAGTAGAGCACATCGTTATCGCCAGTCTAGGCGACATTCTCAGACAATTTCCAAAGAAAAAGCAATTCTGGAAATTACAACTCCCGCCTGGAATACAAGAAAGAAATAAAAGTCCCTTTCTTTTCAGCCCAGTGTTCGTTATTAATTTCGTTACCCCTTCAAAGATCAAAGCATAGATACGTCCACAAACGTTTCCTTTCTTACGCTTTCCCGTTATTATTTCAGTCCAATAATGCCCCCTACTTCAACGCTGAATTCGCAGAAGAACCCATCGTCATGATCGCATATCTCGGTAGATATACTTGTGTTCTTCGATCATTATCTTCCTCGAGCATCAGCTGGAAATAATTCCACAAGCAAACATTCGTAACAATCTCAGCGCTATACTCGCGTCCTCCATTACGCTCCGTTGTGTCATTTTTTTATTCGCTTTTCCGGAAACATAATTCTTGGAGCAAATTACTAGAACAACGTGAGGAGCTCGTTTTCGCAAGGAAGCTCTCGGGGCAGTGATGCCGGTTAGTATTTTGTTCGATAAATAAGCATCGTGCTGGGAAATATTTAAAAAAATTGGATACAGCCTCGTCTAACGTCTTTTATGCTTTTATTGGTAAAAATTGTCGGGGCATGTAACATAACATGTTTATGGTGTTCTATAGTAGATTCTTCGATTTTCAGGAATTTCACTTTTCGGATTCCCTTGTGACATTGAGAGGAGGAAAATTTGGTTATCAATTCTGAACATAGCTGACACTGCTTAGCTAACTCAGAATCTGTTTCAATGTTCGAAACATTCTATGAATTCGTCAAAAAGAGTTAATTCACTTGTAATTATATTCATTTGTTTCTCATTTGTAAACGTCAGTTTCCAAAAACACAATATTAATCAAGAAAGTTTATTTTATCAAGTCACTAACTTGTAAAACTGACAGTCAACTTGCAAAATTTTTACAAGTTAGTAGTATTATTTACATTAGAAAATTTTGTTTTATCGTCATATATGTTGAAAATCATGGTACAATTGTTATTTCCAGTAACACAGATTTTTGATGATGAAAGAGTTGATACTGAAGATGATGAACCATCTGTTGACTCAGAAACTGCTGAACTCGAGGACTGCAGAACATTTGTACTCTCCTTACTACCAAATAATTTGCTAGACATTTCGATTTTTTTGTTGACCGAATCATCGACATAACTCATCGCAATTTCGGTGCTCTTCCACCCTCCTGCACGCTTTAGTGCTAAAATATCTCCACTCGAATCCGCAACCATAGTGGCTCCAGTTCTGCCAAAAGAGTGTATAACTCTGGGTCTCTTAAACCTAAATATTTCGCTATTTGCTTTGGGACACCACCAATAGTGTGCTGGCCAGCATTAAGGGAAATGCACTTTCCATGTCGGCATGCCAAAAAAAATCTTAGGCTTTCTGTTCCAGGAGGCCGAAGATTTACATATTTTCTGTATAACATGCAGGGCTTGAAGCTGCAGCCATCATCGGTTATGGTGAATCTTCTTGTTGTTAAATTTTTTTGTTTGCCGCAATGTCACAATAACGTATTTTCTCATATCTTCTACATCATTCATGTTTAAGGAGAGAATTTCGTTACATCGACAACATCCAAAAATCCCAAATATTGTTTCAATTTTCGCCAGCAACCACTGGTCATCAGGAGCATGTAAAAGAAATTGTTCAGCCTCTTCTTTACTCAATACCTTGGTCTTTTTTTGGCGTATATCGCTCATTTTTTCGTTTCAGAAACGCTATTACCTTTTGAAATCTGCAATCTGCAAAAACGTAATATTTTTCAATAATTTTTTTAAAGAAAACAAACCTGCGAACAGGGGCATTTTCTTTCATTTCCAAGCAGCTTTTCAGCATAGACCATTTTGCCCATAAAGTATTAGGGCTGAATCTAGCTGATAGTTGATTCAAGTAGACCAACAAAACATCTTCAGTTACCCCAATCACACTTTTTTTGTTTTGCCACTTTTTGAAGTCGTCGTATTCTCGCTCGTACCTTGAAGCTGATTTTGCAGGTAATAAACTTGCAGCTACACTGCTGGCTGCCTCAATAATTTCTTTTGGTACATTCATTTTCGCTCTCGCCAAAACAAATGTAAAGAAAAATAAACAGACATGTTCATGGCAACGCTTCATTAGCTTGCGACAAATTGTTGAGATTTTTTTGGAATTTATCTAACCTTTTTACAAATGAGAAACAAATAAAATATAAAACAATACAAGCAAGCTAACGGGTTTTACTGGCTCAAGGAGGTAACTGACCCGCCTGCGGCTCGTCAGTTATATCCTCCATTCGCCAGTAAAAACCCTCTTACCTTGCTAGTAATGCACTATTTTCGATAAATAAGCATCGTGCTGGGAAATATTCAAAAAAAATTGGACACAGCCTCGTCTTTCATGCTCAAATTATTGGTAAAAATGGTCGGGGCATGTAACATGACAGGGAATATTGTCTCTTGCATGTTTTGTTTCTGCATCAGAAACCTTCCTCTTTGAAAGAAATGTTCTTCCAATAATATTGTTTTCTCTTTCGGGTACACTTTGTGCACGTTATAAACAAATTAAAGCGCGTATTTTACAAATTCGTCGTTCCTCAAACAAAGCTGATTAACAATCCTACATTCACCTGTCTCTCTCGTCCGAAAAGCTTTTCATTTTTAATTCGATTTAGCCCCGCTCATGAATATTTCCCTGTATGTTAATCATGAAATGGATGAAATACCCTATGGGAAAATTAAATTTTAATGTAACCGGAATGCTGACAAAGGAGATGAAAGCGATGGGATATGGCACGAATGTTTTTTCTATTTAGCCCGTTTTTTGTTGTGAAAAACCTCTGCGCATACAGGGAGGAAACACTAACGAAATAAACTCTGTTCTAGACATCAAAATGGTTTTCCTTCCTGATATTCATAATTTTGATGTTTTTAATTAATTTCATATAAATCTATGGGGGATGATACGCAACATAAGGGGTCTGTAGCGTTCCCCGAACACCTGGAGAACAGAAGAATCATCACTTGGAAGATCGGACCTGATCGAAAGTCTCTCCTTATCCAAGAGAGAGTTAGGGCTTCGTGAAAAGGTTTTCCTTTAGCAGGTGAGGTATTTTTTACTCCTTCTTTCTCAGTTTTTCTTCTTTTTTCTTGTTACAGATCTTCAAGATACTTGCATCCAGATCGATGAGAAAGCTTGTTTTCAAGTACAAGAAGCTTTGTGACATGGATATCAGCATAGTTTTTAACAAATTCAGTATCACTACACATACACAGGGAGACAGAGTTTCTTCAGAGGTTTTTATCTGTTATCGTGTATCATACGCAGAATTGTATGGTACCCCGTTTACATTTCCTCTGCAAACACTTAAATTTGGAGCAGGAAACATATTTTTTTTCTTTCAAACAATCTGTTCCTTGTATTGCTCACTTTCAAAGGAATATATACGAGGAGGTATTGATATCTAGTTAGCCTAGACCAGTTCCATGCATAAACAAAATATTGCGATACCATATCAACGAACAATAACTTAGAAGTGTCAGTGTTGAGTTCGGCGTCAAAAAAGTAAACCAGAGTTACGCAATAAATTAAAAAAAAAGATGTCCACCGAAATTGCAAAAATCGAAAAATTGGAGTATCGAGCCATCATCAAGTACCTGTATTTAAAAGGGTTTAAAGGTAAGCAGATTTACGGAGATATGCTTAATACCCTTGGTGATCAATGTCCTTTGTATGCGACCGTGAAAAATTGGACTGCAAGCTTCAAAAGAGGTAAATTTTCCATTGAAGATGATGACCGATCGGGTAGGCCAGTTTCTGTGTCAGTCCCCGAAAATATTGATGCAGTTCATGACATGATTTTATCAGACCGTCGAATTGGGCTAAAACGGATATCTGAAGCACTGAAGATTTCATACGAACGGGTTCATCATATAGTTCACGTCAATTTGGACATGAGACAAATTTCTGCAAAATGGATCCCCAAATGTTTGAATGTTGACCAAAAGCGTGCAAGGGTAGAAGCATCGGGTTCGATCTGTGCTTGATTTGAAAACGATGAAGAATTCTTAAACCGAATTGTTACTATGGATGAGACTTGGGTACATTTCTACGATCCAGAAACAAAGCAACAATCGATGGAATGGCGACACTCTGGTTCTCCAAGACCTAAGAAGTTTCGTGTCCAAAAATCTGCTGGAAAAGTTCTTGCTTCAGTTTTTTGGGATTGCCATGGAGTAATCATGATTGATTTTTTGGATAAGGGTAGAACAATTACTGGAGATTACTATTCGACATCACTGACCACGGAAAAAATTGAAGAGAAAAGACGCGGAAAGCTACCAAAGGTATTTTGTTTCTACAGGATAACGCCCCAGTATGAAATCTCATGTTGCCATGCAAAAAATTCGTGATTTTGGGTTAGAATTACTCAAACACCCCCCTTATTCACCAGATTTGGCTCCGTCCGACTTTCATCTCTTTCCTCAACTGAACAAAAGTTTAAAAGGTCGTAAATTTTCATCCAACGAGGAGGTAATAAGACCTGTGGAGGAGTGGTTTGCAGAGCAAGAAGAAACATTTTTTTTCAAAGGTCTAGAGACGTTGCAGGTTCGTTGTAATGAATGTATTCAATTAAGCGGAGAATATGTTGAGAAATAAAATATTTTGACATTGAAATTTTGTTTGGTTCTATAGTAGGCTAAGATTTTTTCAATATATTCTTATCCTCGTATACTTGGTCGATAAGAAGCCTCTTGAAAACTGTAAACTGAGAGGTTTTAACTTAGGTCGGTGATACTTTTTATAAGCTTTTATTTAGTTTCACCTGTCCGGTGTCTGTCTGTCTGTCTGTGTGTCTGTCTCTAATCAAATCTTGCAAGTTGAATATGACACACTTCTAATCGTCCGATTGATTTGAAATTTTGCAGGTGTACCTAATTCTGGTGACAATGCATCATGAAATATTTTTTATAGAAAAAAAAACAAAATGGCGGCTCCAAAATGGCGGATGAGTTTTGTAATTATGATCAGATTCCTTTCAAAATTAGTATCTGGGGGTATTTGGGTTCGAAAATGATGATACTTTTGTTAAAATTGGGAAATTCAAGATGGCGGCCACAATATGGCGGACGAGTTTTGTAATTATGATCCTATTCTATTAAAAATTGGTATATGGGGTTTTTCTGGGTCGGAAATTACGATTCTCCGAAATTGAGAAATTCAAGATGGCGGCTTCAAAATGGCGGATGAGTGTTGTTATAAAAGCTTGTCTTCAAAAATGTTTTTTGAGAATTAGGCTTGTTCTACATGGTATTCAACAAGAATAAAAAGTGAAAGAATTCCTCTTTACGAACGTCTACTAGGTTCCACACTGTATCGCAGATTTTAAGATTCTTCTGGACCCACTTTTTCGACACATTCCTTCGGTTTGGTCCACAGAGTTAGCATTTGAGTATAGTAAAGAAATTTTGAACGATTCCCTCGAAATCCTGAGAGAAATCAAAATTGTCATAAAAATCGAGAGAAATTTAAACTATCGAAGTCTGGGGATTTGGCACGCCATGAATGATGTCTTTCCCGTCCAATCCTCTTGTTATCATCATTTTATTTCAAATACTCCCTAGTACACCCCGTATCTCGAAAAGTAAACGTTTGCGGTCCCATGTTTATGGGACTTTTTCTTAGAATTACGCAAGGAATCTCCCCTCTTAGTTTGTAACTCAAATTTAGGAACGTCCTGTATATAATCAACATGGAAGATCTGGTCTCTTAGGTGGGACACTGTATTTAAATCTGTACCCAATTTTTCCTGCTAGGGCGTAATATGAGTTCTGCCGTTTCAGTCGGTTGCTACCGCAGGAAGAGTTATGTGGCACTGATTGACTGATGGCGGGTAACAAGTCAGACACCTGTTTTTCAATATCCTACTGTGATGGCGACACCAGTGGTGTACTTCGGAAATTAGATCTCTGCTAGTCCATTTCTGTCATCCTGTATACAGGGTCTTTCACGAGGAACCTCACCCATATTTATACAGGAAACTACTGAACGTATTTTCATGAAATTCAGCACTTATAAGTATTTCACGATGCTGATGAAATCTAAAATATTTTCAAGGCATGAGCACCTCCGGTTTTTCCGGAAATGACGTCAACTTCCGTTTTTCAAATTAGAACACCATTTTTTTATTGCAGAAATAGATTCCTTAGAAAATTTAAAGTTATTTTGATGTAACATTTTTCAGTTTTGGTTGGAAAATTCTCTCTGAGCGGGAAAATTCGAAAAAAAAATCGAAAATAGAGCTCCGCTGAAACAAGAATAACTTCGAGGTTTTTGGATGGAAAATTTTCATTTTTGGGATTTTTCAAGATATAAAATTGATGTATCCACTTTAAAAATCGAAATCGCGATTCATGATACAGGGGGTGAAAAAATCGCTTTCAAAGTTAGGGATGACAAAATCGTGAAAAATCAATTTTTTCAAATTAGAACCCCATTTTTTTATGGCAGATATTGAATCTACGTTAAAAAATAATGTGAGTGTATGCATCACACCCTTGCCCTAAAGTGGATATTTTCTGAGTTATTCACAAAAAACTGTTTTTCGTCTTGAATTTTCAGCTATTTCTTTTCCCTTCACGCCAAAAAGATGAAATTTTCAGGAACTGTTATTTGAACCATGCTGTAGATTTTTCACCCCTTCTTGAAACCGAGTTCGAGTTACTATTAGGAGAACCATGGCAAACTCTCGCAGTTATAACTAGAGGCTCAAAGTTTTGACCGTTAATTTCTAGACATTTATTTATACGTCTCAGGAATGCTTCGTGCGTTGCTCTTCTCATTTCATCGGGAGGAAGAGGTCTGCAAAAGTCTTTGTAAATGAACTTCTCCATGAGTGTGTCAACGTAATATCAGGAACAGGAAAAATCAAACACACTTCGATTTTATTATTATAATCTTCGACTACCGGTTTCGGCCTTAGGCCATTATCAAGTCAGCTGAAATTAAAACAAAACATAAACTACGAAGGAACATATTCAGAAACAAACACAATTATTAAAAGGTTCTTTTTTGTCTTCGGGGTGGTCGCACGTGACTATTTTTCCCCGTCTCACTTTTTTGAAGGAAAACACTCACCGTTATTAGAAATAGTACTTTCCAGGTTGCTCAGCATATATTTGGGCAAATCTGATTTTTGGAAAAATTGTTAAAATGTAAAAAAATTTTTGGTTTTCTCTTTTTGTTTTTTAGCTCTTCAGACATCAGAATGGAGGTTATAAATGGTCAAATATCGAATATTGATAGACATTCGAAATCTCATGTATCACAGATTCACAGATAAACGCAGTGCGAGGTCGAGTGTAAGGGAGAAGACAGCGGAGTGTTGGGGACATATAAAAGAAAAACAACAACAACAAAATCACCTTCAACTAACCAGGCCGAAGGAGTTTGAAAAGATTGGGCGCTGGGAAGTCTCTTATGTCATTTAGAAGATGTGAATTGTCTTTGCACTTTAAGATTTCGTGTTGTTCTAGGAGGGTCAACCTGTAGAAATTACTATCATGGTGTAATATAGTAAGGTTGTCCACCGATGTGTTGTGACCCAGCTCGTTTAAATGGTTTCCTAAAGCAGATGGTGGCTTATTTTTTACGTGTTCAGAGAATCTGATTTTAGCAGCTCTAGTAGTCATTCCTATATAAAATGCCGGGCAGTCACCGCAGTTGATTTTATAAATTCCGTTCTTTTGGCTCACAGTTTTTATGGGTTTGATGTTAACAATCATGTTTCCGAGGGTGGTGTGGGAATTATTTACCAGACTTAGGTCATGTTTACCCAAGAGGGATTGTAGTCTCTGGTTAATGTTGATGTAATAGGGGATGGCGATGTATGTCCTTTTTACGGGGGTGTGTGGATATATCTTTTTTATGTTTCGTTTGTTAACTATGGATGTAAGCACATCGTCCACATATTGTGTAGAATAATGGTTATTGGCCGCAATCCTGTAGACAGTGTTGAGTTCTTTCAAGTAATGTTCTTGTGAGAGGGGGATGTTGAGCATTCTGTTTAAAAGAAAATGGAAAGCTGTCTTCTTGATTTGAGGAGAGTGATAGGAGAACCTGGGTATAACAACATCAGTTTGAGTTGGCTTTCTATAAATGTCATATTCGAATGTGTTGTCAGCATTCAGGACTATGTTTAGATCTAAAAAATTTATGCGATTATTATTGGATATTTCAAGAGTAAACTTGATCTTAGTGAGGGAATTGATGAAATCTAGAAAGGTATTCAGCTCTTGGATAGTCCCGGACCAAATGCAAAAAATGTCATCCACATAACGTCTCCACAGAATTATTTTCTTACTAATTGGGTGCTTATGAATTTGAGATTCTATGGAGTCAACAAAGATGTTGGCAAGAAGACCGCTCAATGGTGAACCCATGGGTAACCCGTCGGTCATGGAGTAAATTTTCTCATTAAAAGAGAAGAAGTTTTGTTCCGTAATTAACTCTGTTAAGTTCACCAATGATCGGATATCGATTTGGTCAACATTGAAGGGATCGAGTGAAGGGCACTCTCCTAGGTATTTGCCTAGTAGAGTGAGAGAGTCAGTTATCGGAACATTGGTGTATAGATTTACGATATCGAAAGATGCAAGTATATATTTACCATTTTGTTCCAACTTTGCAGACTCGATAGTGTGGACAAGCTCAACTGAATTTTTTATTGATAGGGGTGAGACATAACCTATTTGTCTGGTTATAATTTCATTGATGAATCTAGAAATCTTATGTGTGGGTGAACCGAAGGCTGAGGTTATGGGCCTGATACTCTTATCTGTTTTGTGCAATTTGATTAGACTGTAAAGGGCTGGAAGTTGAGGATTTTTCTCCTTCAAGCTGTGGACATTGAGATTGGGGTTGAACTTTTGGAGAACAGGTAATGTATTCTTGAGTGTTTTATTCAATTTAAGAACGTATTTTGGGAGTGGATTACTATTAACTATGCGAATATTGTTATCTTGGAAAAATTTGAGTGTTTTTTCTATATATAAGGATGTTGGGAGGATAACTAACCCTGCATTCTTATCTGCTTTGGTGATAGTGAGATTGTTAGTTTTAACTTTGTGTTTGGTAGATTTGAATGCATCTTTGAGTTGTTTATTGGTGAGATCAGGTAGTTTATAGTTACACGTGCTGACCTGTTTTTCACTTTTCTCTAGCAAGTCCTTTATGTCTCCACACATGGTGTTATATTGAGGGTGCCTTTTTAGCTGTAGTTCCAGGTCAATGGCCAATGTATGTATGTTCATCTTCTGTGGAGCGGGGGCAAATTTGTGTCCTAGGTTTAGCATTGATATTTCTTCCGTCGTGAAGTGAACGTCAGATAGGTTGGTGAACCTGTTATGAAAGTGATGTGTGGCATGGCTGTCTACCACTGATTCACCATTATGGACGTTGGTCGTCTCTGGACGTGTTATCGTGTTTCTCCTCTGTCTATTGTTGGTGAATCTGCTGTGAGATCGATGTGTGGCATGGCTGTCTACCACTGATTCACTACTATGGATGGTGGTTGTCTTTGGGGGTGTTGTATTCCTCCACTGTTTATTATCTGTGATTAGTTGTTGGAGTTTCTTATCTCTCCTATGGTCTGCCTCAGTGTTTTCGAAGAAAATTTCTTCCTCAAGATTACAGATTAGGACCTCATATTCAATAGGATGCAGAAATCTCAGGAGGTGATGGTGTAGAAACTTCAATTTCATATCTACAAAGCCAGATCTTTCAAATTGTCTTCTTAATTCCTTCTTGAGCAAAGTGTATCTTAGTTTATGTTTGTATGTCTGACTGAAGTTGGATGATAACTTCACATTCAAGAACTTAGGGATGACATTATGATCCTTACAGGACAGCAGGAAGTGGATGTGCTGTTTAGTTCTGATGTTGTTATACCCAGGTTCTCCTATCACTCTCCTCAAATCAAGAAGACAGCTTTCCATTTTCTTTTAAACAGAATGCTCAACATCCCCCTCTCACAAGAACATTACTTGAAAGAACTCAACACTGTCTACAGGATTGCGGCCAATAACCATTATTCTACACAATATGTGGACGATGTGCTTACATCCATAGTTAACAAACGAAACATAAAAAAGATATATCCACACACCCCCGTAAAAAGGACATACATCGCCATCCCCTATTACATCAACATTAACCAGAGACTACAATCCCTCTTGGGTAAACATGACCTAAGTCTGGTAAATAATTCCCACACCACCCTCGGAAACATGATTGTTAACATCAAACCCATAAAAACTGTGAGCCAAAAGAACGGAATTTATAAAATCAACTGCGGTGACTGCCCGGCATTTTATATAGGAATGACTACTAGAGCTGCTAAAATCAGATTCTCTGAACACGTAAAAAATAAGCCACCATCTGCTTTAGGAAACCATTTAAACGAGCTGGGTCACAACACATCGGTGGACAACCTTACTATATTACACCATGATAGTAATTTCTACAGGTTGACCCTCCTAGAACAACACGAAATCTTAAAGTGCAAAGACAATTCACATCTTCTAAATGACATAAGAGACTTCCCAGCGCCCAATCTTTTCAAACTCCTTCGGCCTGGTTAGTTGAAGGTGATTTTGTTGTTGTTGTTTTTCTTTTATATGTCCCCAACACTCCGCTGTCTTCTCCCTTACACTCGACCTCGCACTGCGTTTATCTGTGAATCTGTGATACATGAGATTTCGAATGTCTATCAATATTCGATATTTGACCATTTATAACCTCCATTCTGATGTCTGAAGAGCTAAAAAACAAAAAGAGAAAACCAAAAATTTTTTTACATTTTAACAATTTTTCCAAAAATCAGATTTGCCCAAATATATGCTGAGCAACCTGGAAAGTACTATTTCTAATAACGGTGAGTGTTTTCCTTCAAAAAAGTGAGACGGGGAAAAATAGTCACGTGCGACCACCCCGAAGACAAAAAAGAACCTTTTAATAATTGTGTTTGTTTCTGAATATGTTCCTTCGTAGTTTATGTTTTGTTTTAATTTCAGCTGACTTGATAATGGCCTAAGGCCGAAACCGGTAGTCGAAGATTATAATAATAAAATCGAAGTGTGTTTGATTTTTCCTGTTCCTGATATGTCTGCAAAAGTGTTTAAAAACCAAATTGAGTTTCAAAACTATGAATCTAAAAATCTAAACAAACCTGAACGTTCAAAACATGTTAAGTTTTTGCATATGGTTCATAAGGAATTATTTATTTATCACTGGAGAGAAAACCGATGGCCGATTAGTTGAAATAAAGAGGTTTCCGATACAAATTCGAATCCAAATTCGCCATCTATTTAGGAACAACCTGTAACTTTTTTCTCTTGCATATTAGGGTAGTAAAATCTTAAACATGGTTTGAGTAACAGTTCCTGAAAATTTCATCTCTTTGGCGTGAAGGGAAAAGAAATAGCTGAAAATTCAAGACGAAAAACAGTTTTTTGTGAATAACTCAGAAAATATCCATTTTAGGGCAAGGGTGTGATGCATACACTCACATTATTTTTTAACGTAGATTCAATATCTGCCATAAAAAAATGGGGTTCTAATTCGAAAAAATTGATTTTTCACGATTTTGTCATCCCTAACTTTGAAAGCGATTTTTTTCACCCCCTGTATCATGAATCGCGATTTCGATTTTTAAAGTGGATACATCAATCTTACATCTTGAAAAATCCCAAAAATGAAAATTTTCCATCGAAAAACCTCGAAGTTATTCTTGTTTCAGCGGAGCTCTATGTTCGATTTTTTTTTCGAATTTTTCCGCTCAGAGAGAATTTTCCAACCAAAACTGAAAAATGTTACATCAAAATAACTTCAAATTTTCTAAGGAATCTATTTCTGCAATAAAAAAAATGGTGTTCTAATTTGAAAAACGGAAGTTGACGTCATTTCCGGAAAAACCGGAGGTGCTCATGCCTTGAAAATATTTTAGATTTCATCAGCATCGTGAAATACTTATAAGTGCTGAATTTCATGAAAATACGTTCAGTAGTTTCCCGTATAAATATTGGTGAGGTTCCTCGTGAAAGACCCTGTATACTTGTGGATTTAGGTTGTGGAAGGATCAAGAGGAGAGAGCGTAACTATAATCCTTCATAAACCTTAATAAGCAAGTCATTCGGCATCCACAACTACAACAGTACAACAGAATGAATCCTAGATCATAACCGATCTCCTTCCTCCTTGTCGGCCAATTAGATGCCGGCATATCTTCACGGGGGTTCCTATCCTTCCTGCACGTTCCGCGTATTAATCCGCCTCGGCAATGGAACCACGTAGCGCATTATCGAATCGATTAGGAGAGCTCGCGAGAGAACGTATCGTCTCTGCGCCGAGATGCCGTGATCTCCGCGAATCTAGGATCACGCGGGTCCGTAATTTCGCCGAATCTTGGACGCGCAAACGTACGTACGAAGTGGAGCCTGGGACCGCGATTTATGGCCTTTCTCTCGGCGGCGGGCGGGCGCAAAAACCGAACGAGGCAAATTGAGATTAAACCATTTTCGTGACTTTCGTGGGACGCTCAGATTAGATGGTGGATGCTGTTTCCCGGATTCTCGAGCTGGGTTTTTCGCTCGTTGAGATCGTGGTGATTTACTTTCTAAAACGAATAAAGCGGCGGAGAAACTCGTAGGTCGATGGGAATGATATGGTTGAAGATATCAACGAAAATTTCATGCTCTATGGACCAAAACTCGAGGGAGATCTGGGCGTCCATGCCGAAAGATTCACATGGGTCGCTTCAAAAAAGTTTAAACTAACTCTAGCAACATGAGGTCGAGCATTATCTTGCTGGAATATTGGATTCTTGAGCCGGTTAAGGTAAAAATGGCTCCACAATTTCTTGAAGGTAACGCAGCGCTGTCATGGTACCTCGAATAAAAACTAAAGGTGACCTACTTCCATGTGCAATAGCACCCCATACCATAACGCCTACTGTCCGGTGTACATGACGCTCAACATCAAACTGAGGTTCACGTCTTTCTCCCCGAAGTCGTCTAACCCTCCTGCGGCCATCATGTGCACCCAAAGAGAATCGAGATTCATCAGAAAAGACGACCTGAGGCCATTCCACATTTCAATGTTGACGTTCTCTGCGCCACTGTGATCGTTGCCGGCGATGTTCAACCGTCAGAGGTAACACAAGATGGGGTCGATAATGCTGCAGTCCAAAAGACCTTATTCGGCGGTGAACCGTCAGGACAGTTACAGGATGGACTTGTTCTCCTAACCACTCATCAGCTAAAGATCGAGTTGACGCAAATTGTTCTTTAATGTCCTACAGTCCTAGACGTCGATCTTGAATTTCATTTGTACCCCTTCGACGTCCGGTGCCTACTCTACTGCAATTTTGGGCATTATCAAACCACGCTTGACAACATGTCATAACAGTAGTTAGATTTCTCTTCGTATGGTTAGCGATTTCTAGAAATTACAACCTCTCCGTCCGTAGACCAATAATTCGACCTCTTCCAAATTCACTTATTTGGCGATAAATTCCGCGTGCACGTGCTCTAGGCATTTAACAACAAGTAAACATCTACTTTGGATCTCCTCGAACAGCTGGTTTGTTGTAAAATTTGAAAAATTTGCAAAGAACGACTACAATATTTAAGTAACAAAAAATGTTTACATGAAAAAAAAACTTCACAATTTTTTTCTCCAATGTAGTAATTCACTCCTTGCTATACTATCTATGTTATAACAAAAAAATTCTCGAAGAGAAACTAACCTGGAACCCGCATCTACATAATGTAACCAACAAAAGCAAAACGACACTTATGATGTGCATGAGAGCTTTTGGAAAAACCTGGGGACTCAAACCGAAAGCCATGTACTGGCTTCACATAGCGGTAATAAGACCCAGAATCACTTATGGCTCACTCCTGTGGTGGCCAAAAACAAATAAGAGACAGGCAAAAATCAACCTTGGGAAAATCCAGAGGCTTGCCTGCCTCTGCATCACGAGTGTAATGAATAGCACTCCAACAGCTGCTATGGAGGTCATCCTTAACCTCTCACCCCTTGACATACATGTCATGGGAGATGCCAGGATGGGTGAATACTGACTGATCCAAACAAAAAACTGGAGAACCCGCACAACTGGGCACACCAGAATCACTCATGTAGCTGGCGTAGCCGAGCTCGATTTGATTTCAGACTACATGCAACCCCTATACTCATTCGATAAACCAATCAAAACACAGCTCGACTGGAACAGATGGGACTCGAGTATAGAATCACAATCATCTGCAGAAATAGTCTGGTACACAGACGTTTCAAAGACAGATACAGGAACAGGGGCGGGAATACATGGAGTGAGGCCAAGAAGGGATTACATAATACCTCTCGGCAAATACGCCACGATATTTCAAGCTGAAACACATGCCATTAGGACATGCATATAGAATAACCTGGAAAGTGGCTACCAAAGGAAACACATCCACATTCTCTCTGACAGCCAGAGCGCCATCAAAGCCCTCAACACGCACAGATAAAGTCTAGACTCGTCTGGGAATGCCTCCAGGACCTTCTGGAGCAGGCAAAACACAACAAGATCACTTTGATGTGGGTGCCATGTCACAAGAGAATAGCGGGCAATGAAAAAGCAGATCAGTTAGCAAGACAAGCATCTGAAGAGCCATTCACAGGGTCAGAGCCTGTGCTCGGAATCAGCAAAAACCGATGCAGGACCCTAATTGAGGAGTGGATAAAACAAAGACACCAACAACACTGGGAACAGAGCGACGGGCAAACACACAGCAAAATCATGGTAGGACACACAAGCCAAACCTTGACGGCTGACTTTCTGAATCCAAACAGAACAAAGGCACGTATAATAGTAGGTCTGCGGACAGGACACTGCGGCCTTAGGAAACATCTGGACACCATGGAAATACTTAGAGGACCCGTGGATTGCAGACTTTGCTGTGAAGAGGAAGAAACAGCCTCTCACATCATCTTTGATGACGCCCTAGGAAGAAGGCGTCACAGAACCTTCGCAGAAATCAGTCCGGAAACGGAAATGAATCCGAAAAACGTCATAAACAGGCAACTGAACCTGATAAAGAACACAAACCTATTCTCGTGAGGAACCACTGACGAAAGAGTGATACAATAGACCCAAGTTGGTCGCAGTGTCATAGGTAGGCCAAGTGCTAACCTGGTCTCTTGTTCGTCAGCCAATCAATCAATCCATCTAAAAAAAATTAAATTTGAACAGCACCTTCCTTGCAGTTTCTTTGTCAGTTAGTATATAAACAAACTATGAACTGAAGAGTCTTCAATCGCCTTAGTCCAGGAAGTAGAACAGAATAAGCTATAACTTCGCATTGAGTTTTTTTTTTCATACAGAATGGTGCCGCTTACGGCAGTCGATAGAAAAACTAAATTTGATAACGCAAATAGGAGCAATCGTACAAAATATTTCCCAAACGCTTCCTGTTGACGATAATGTGTATGCTGAAATTTGCAAACATAGTGATAATATATTATCTGGTCTTGATTCGAGCATTTCGGCCGGCGTGGTTTGTAATATTTCGACGTTTCGCCAGATCGGGTGTCTGGCATCTTCAGGAATTATTTCTCTATCATACTTGAGCGCCGGCCGAAATGCTCGAATCAAGACCAGATATCATCAAACGATGGCCGCGAAAACCTCAACAAATTCATAGTGATATATTTTTTGGAAGAGTTCCTACTGAGCAAATCTGGCCTGCATTTACGCACAACTCTTCGCTTTTGAGCTGTGCTCGAAGATATCCATCCAATATAAATCCATTAATTTGATCCATGCATGTGATATGACTCAAGTGCCACAAGTAATTGATAGAATTTTTTTCATTGGAAAATAACTCGTACAAGAGTATTCTTGTTGCAATAAAATAATCGACTCGAACTGACAGTTCTAAACGTGACTAAACGGAGGGAAAGTAAAATAGAAGGTGCTGCATTTTATTACAACGACCCTGATCGTCTGCCGGATTCCACTTTTACTCTAAATGTCAGTTCGGTGCAATGAGTTTTACATCTATCAATAGCTGCGTTAATGGATTTGGGTGTATAAATTTAATATACCTGTCACGCGTTTAATTTAACTCGGCCGTGTACCATCATAATCTTCGCGTATCTTTCAAGATCATATCTCATTCAATTTGAAAGTTCCTGATCATGAATCCGTTTTGCGCTGAACAACCGCCTGCATCGAGATTATTACGTAACGCCTCATTTCATTAGGTTGTTCAGTTTTTGACGAAAGCACGAGACGTGAGTTATTACGGTGAGTTAATACGTTTTCTTGAAAAAGCGCAGTTTGAGGCCAAACAGCAATATTAAGGTTACGATTCAATTTCCGTCTCACACGTCGCGACAACGCGAAAAGAAAACGTAGGAACAGTTGTAACACCACCGACAGACGAATGTTTATCTACCTTTCAGCTGTCAAAGCCACAACAATAGAAACTTCTCCTCTGTGAGTTACAAGTGGGAAACGGCTCTTACGCCGAGCCGATAGTCGTTTGTTCGCCGTTAGATGTTAGAAGCGATTTTTCGGGCTGAAGAATCAGATATGGATTTCGCTTAAGGTGTTCGAATTGCAAACCCCGGGGTTATTGAGATAACGGTTTCGATATAGGGTCCTGGAGGAACGAAATGGGAATATCAAAAAGGTGTATCTATCTCTGATTTATCCTATCGGAAATATTACGGGAACTATATGACGGTGTTCGGTCAAGAAATGCATTAAAGGTGGGTATGCACTTCACCATTTTTATGCAGACTAGTGCCGGTCCTGCATGCCGCTCAGAGCGTAACGAAAATTGAAACGGAACCAGGATTTTTTTCATAACCAATAATAATAATATACTTTATTGATCATACCGCACGGGTGTGGTTTGGTTTCTGCCACGCCACATGGGGGGTGACGTCCCCACGGCCCGAGTTACCTGGGCCACCAAGGGTAAATGGTGACAAACCCATGAACGAGAAGTGGAAACCGATATCGTGGCAGAAGATCGAGATGCCACTCCACCTGCTGGCTCGACCAGCTTGAGGAGGGGAGCTCGCAACGCACGTATCCAGTGGAGCCGCGAAATGAATATTGAAGTAATGCGAGTTTCCTGGATGGAGATACTCCCTCTATACCGAGTTCACCGAGAGGCATCCGTAACTTCAGAAGACGGAAGGGAATCATTCAAGAGAAATCTTCAAGGAATCGAATTATCCCAGAAGATCGCGGGATGTGCACAGCAGGCTGTGGATCTGACAAAAAAGAATACAGTTTTTGTACAACACCAAATAAATTTACTGCTTCTGAACATTAGGAAGACGAATGGACACCCACAAGATTCAAAGAGTGTGCTAGGCAAGGAACTAATACTGCCAACTCGTTCATCTGTAGAATTCTGGATTGGACTCCTTAATGCCAGCCGAAATTTGGTAGCCATCTAATCGATAATTTAATTCTCTATAGTTGGAAGTTTGTCCTTTTTTTGAGTGGGCAAGATGGCACTTCAGGGTCGAGTCATATTTAACAATACTTCTTTCCGAGAAAATAAAAAATAAAAAAATAAAAAATTCAACCACTGGTTGTTTTTGGCGCCCCCTTGAGCTGGCGCCCAGGGCAAGCGCCCTGCTTGCCCCCCCCCCTCAGATCCGGGCCTGATCCATTGAAATATAAGGTTAGGATAATAAAAGGTTCTGTCAAACTACGTCTCACTTACAGGTCCAACAGGTAGGTCTCTAGATGTTTCCACTTGCTGAGACATATTACCCAATCACTCTCTCCTATTGATAGATGAGAAGACGTTCACGAACTGCATTCCTGTCATTAGTTCTACATATTTGACAGTTTACAGGTTCCTTTATAGTTATAATCAAAATGAAGCATAGCCCCAAAGGATTAAGATGAATTCGAAGTAAAAAGCGGTTCTCAAATATCTTTTAAGGCATAATCGATCGATAAATCACTAAAAATAATAACTCAATACCAGTTTGTCCGCAAGGTGCAAGTGTAACAGGAAACATTGCTCAAACGATGATTTGTAATAATTACCGGGAATTATCATGTCTTGCCGGTGTTAAAAACAACGAGCGGTAAGATTGCTTCAACTTCATGAATATGTTAATTCCTAATTGAAGCTCTCTCAAACCACAAGAAATATGTCAATGTATCGAGGGCAAAAACATTTCTATTTTTCCACAGAAACAAGTAGGTGAATCAAATTATATCTAACTAGGAATAGAAATAACGTGAAATTGACCCTGACCAGTTATAAATACTACAAAGGCTCTCTGTCCAGTTGTCCATTCACCGCCAATTGTGCTTTAATAGGCCCTGAGTTAATGAAGCATTTATTAATGTCTACGGTTCAAAGGTCACCATGGGTATCTACTCGCTTCAGGCTGTCTTCGGAATTATCTACCGCATCAGTACAGGAGACAATCAAATATCCAAGTAGGCGTCATCTACCGATAGGTGCTATATCATGCTGTTTAGATTCTGGCTGTAAACGAAGGATAAAATATTATCGCTTCGAGGCTAAGTCTGCGGATGTCACTATTGAAATTATTCCTTGGTGGTTAATGGCGAGAAGATTGAAATCGTGGATGGAGGCTGGTTTACGATCGCTCGATGCCTCCAGAAGTTATATTCTATCGAGGAAGTGTTTACGACAACATTTGAAAGATTCGACATCCAAAAGAATAGTATTGAAAAAAACATAGCAATCACTAGAACGATTTACGAGAATGTATTGATATCTAGTTAGCCTAGACCAGTTTCATGCATAAACAAAATATTGCGATACCAATCACATATTTAAAGTGTCAGTGTAGAGTTCCACATCAAAAAAGTAAGCCAGAGTTACGCAATAAATTTAAAAAAAAAAGTACCTGTATTTAAAAGGGTTAAGAGGTAAGGAGATTTACGAAGATGTGCTTAATACCCTTGGGGATCAATGTCCTTCGTATGCGACCGTGAAAAATTGGACTGCAAGCTTCAAAAGAGGTAAATTTTCCATTGAAGATGACCGATCGAGAAGGCCAGATTCTGTGTCAGTCCCCGAAAATATCGATGCAGTTCATGACATGATTTTATCAGACCGTCGAATTGGGCTGAAACGGATGTCTATAGCACTGAAGATTTCATACGAACGCGTTCATCATATAGTTCACGTTAATTTGGACATGAGAAAAATTTCTGCAAAATGGATCCCCAAAAGTTTGAATGTTGACCAAAAGCGTGCAAGGGTAGAAGCATCGCGTTCGATCTGTGCTCGAATTAAAAACGATGTAAGAGGTAAGCAGATTTACGAAGATATGCTTAATTCCCTTGGTGATCAATGTCCTTCGTATGCGACCGTGAAAAATTGGACTGCAAGCTTCGAAAGAGTTAAATTTTCCATTGAAGATGATGACCGATCGGGAAGGCCAGTTTCTGTGTCAGTCCCCGAAAATATCGATGCAGTTCATGTCATGATGTCATCAGACCGTCGAATTGGGCTAAAACGGATATCTGAAGCACTGAAGATTTCATACGAACGCGTTCATCATATAGTTCACATCAATTTGGACATGAGAAAAATTTCTGCGAAATGGATCCCCAAATGTTTGAATGTTGACCAAAAGCGTGCAAGGGTAGAAGCATCGCGTTCGATCTGTGCTAGATTTGAAAAGGATGTAGACTTCTTAAACCGAATTGTTACTATGGATGAGACTTGGGTACATTTCTACGATCCAGAAACAGATTAACAACCGATGGAATGGAGACAGTCTGGTTCTCCAAGACCTTAGAACTTTCGTGTCCAAAAATCTGCTGGAAAAGTTCTTGCTTCAGTTTTTTGGGATTGCCATGGAGTAATCATGATTGATTTTTTGGATGAGGGTAGAACAATAACTTGAGATTACTTTTCGACATTACTGACAACTCTACAGGAAAAAAATAAAGAGAAAAGACGCGGAAAGCTATCCGAAGGTATTTTATTTTTACAGGACAACGCCCCAGTACACAAATCTCATGTTGCCATGCATAAAATTCGTGATTTAGGATTAGAATTACTAGAACACCCCCCTCATTCACCAGATTTGGCTCCGTCCGACTATCATCTCTTTCCTCAACTGGAAAAAGTTTAAAAGGTCGTAAATTTTCTTCCAACGAGGAGGTGATAAAAGCTGTGGAGGACTGGTTTGCAGAACAAGAAGAAACATTTTTTTTTGAGGTCTAGAGACGTTGCAGGTTCGTTGTAATAAATGAATTCAATTAAGAGGAGAATATGTTGAGTAATAAAATATTTTGACATTGAAATTTTGTTTTGCTTCTATAATAGGCTAAGAATTTTTCAATATATCCTCGTAGCAATCAGTTGAACTATTTAACATTTTCGAACGGTCCCCATACTTTTCTCACTCCATAAAAACATCAATACCATAATAAGACTTCTCTCATTATCGACCTGCACCGCTCAGCTCCACGGCAAAGAACCTGACCAAGCATTCATCGTCTATTAGCTCTTTCCCAATTACTGTAATTTTCATAATGAACAGGTATAAAAACCCAGTGCCGGAGGAAGTCGCTGAATTGTATGTCATCAACACGGAAACTCCTATCCAGATTAATCATTCTTGTCTTCAATCTTTACATTCTCTCATCTCGGAAACAATGAAAGAATATTCGGGATAAGTGACGGATAGACTGTCGTCGATGAAGAGAAAGGAAGAAAAATGCTGGGTCGATGATTGATAGACGGAATGTTGGCAGAACTGTACCATTAATACCTGCGGTTACTTTGAAAGCTATGCTGAGGCACAGAGGGTGGTCCAAAGAGAACACGAGGGAAATAGTTACTGTTTGGAATATTTCTTGATAGAAGTGGGTCATCAAGAAAAACCTAATTACTTACGAGAATGTATTGATATCTAGTTAGCCTAGACTAGTTCCATGCATAAACAAAATATTGCGATACCATATCAACGAACAATAACTTATTAGAAGTGTCAGTGTAGAGTTCGACGTCAAAAAAGTAAACCAGAGTTACGCAATGAATTGAAAAAAAGAAGTCCACCGGAATTGTAAAAATCGAAAAATTGGAGTATCGAGCCATCATCAAGTAGCTGTATTTAAAAGGGTTAAGAGGTAAGCAGATTTATGAAGATATGCTTAATACCCTTCGTGATCAATGTCCTTCTTATGCGACCGTGAAAAATTGGACTGCAAGCTTCAAAAGAGGTAAATTTTTCATTGAAGATCATGACCGATCGGGAAGGCCAGTTTCTGTGTCATTCCCCGAAAATATCAATGCAGTTCATGACATGATTTTATCAGATCGTCGAATTGGTCTAAAACGGATATCTGAAGCACTACAGATTTCATACGAACGCGTTCATCATATAGTTCACGTCAATTTGGACATGAGAAAAATTTCTGCAAAATGGATCCCCAAATGTTGACCAAAAGCGTGCAAGGGTAGAAGCATCGCGTTCGATCTGTGCTTGATTTGAAAACGATGTAGATGTAGATGGAATGGCGACACTCTGGTTTTCCAAGACCTAAAAAGTTTCGTGTCCAAAAATCTGCTGGAAAAGTTCTTGCTTTAGTTTTTTGGGATTGCCATGGAGTAATCATGATTGATTTTTTGGATAAGGGTAGAACAATAACTAGAGATTACTGTTCGAATTACTGACCACTTTACGGACAAAAATTGAAGAGAAAAGACGCGGAAAGCTATCCAAAGGTATTATGTTTTTACAGGACAACGCCCCAGTACATAAATCTCATGTTGCCATGCAAAACATTCGAGATTTAGGGTTAGAATTACTAGAACTCCCCCCTTATTCACCAGATTTGGCTCCGTCCGACTATCATCTCTTTACTCAATGGTACCGATGAACTTCCTTTGGGCTCACTCTGCTGCATGGCACTGGCTTGGATTCCGCATGTTAGAAGTATTTGATCATCATTGTCAACATCATGACTACCATTGCCCTCACGTGAGTGCAATAGTGGTCAAAAACTGTCCTTTTTTTACTACTATTATTACTAATAAATCGTAACTCCGAAGCTTATTACTCTGACCTCAATTAATAGTCCTTTAATGCAGAATTGTTATGTTATGTTCCTAACAGAGCTGTGATTTATAATTTGAGTTTTATTCCAAAAAGATCTTAACTGACCGCCATTACCACCTTTTCCCCTACATATCGTTTAACTATTAACCAATTCTTTGTTCTATCACAACTGTCACTGCATTTTGTTTTCTTCAACTATCTTGAATCTGAAATGTATTTTTTTAGGTCTCCTGGAGAAAATGGTTCAATATATCTTGGATTAAAGATTAAACCTTCAGGAAAAATATGTACAGCTTGCTAAATTCTTATTGAACAGAATGTTGACTTGACCCTCCATCTTGAAATGTGGTGTGAGTGTGTATTTACTATGAAATTATGGGTACTGTATTCTTTTTTTCTTTTTTCATTTTTTTCATGTAGCATCGCGTTAAAGTCGATATCTTCAAAACAATTTGGTAATGAATATATTTGTTGATTTTCCTTTCTCTTTTTTTCTGCCTTTGTTTTTTGTTTCAGATTATCACAGTACTTTGTCAACATCTTTGGAGAAAGAAAGAATAAATTGTATTCTAAGAAGAAGATGTTCTTCAATATAAATGTCAGCATATTCTGTAAACAAATCACTTATACGGGGAGGCAGAGTTTTTGCTGAGGTTTTTATCTGTGCTCATACATCATACGTAGGACTGTATGGTGACCTGTTTAACATTTCCTCTTCTAATACTGATATTAGGAGCAGGGAATAGATCAATCTGTTTGTTGAATGATCTGTTCCTTGTTGCCTTTTCATTACACATGCCATGAGTGTTTTCTTTCAAAACAAATCTGTATTGCTCTCTTTCATAAGAATAGTCCTTATGAATGCTTGTTTTTCATCATAACATTACTAGGTAGGTTCGCTGATGAGATGTACTTATTCAGAGAGGACCAAGCTGTCTGACTTTTAATTCTTTCATTACCTGTACCTTCCCTAGATATTAGCAAGGATAGCCTAATGGTCACTAGATATAGATTCAGATCTGAGATGACCTCCAGTGATGGTAAGTAAGGACTATTAAGCAGCTTCCAAACAGTAGGTTTCTCTTCTGCTTTAGTTATTTGAATTTTTTCAGGGTGTGACTCCAATCTTCATAAGGATGCAGAAGTATATTATAAAATAGGATAAACAAGAACCGTTTCTATCCACTTAAAAAGACGCATAATAGTTCAGTTGGTAAACCAGGAAGGGATCCTTGAACGAATCGCTATAAAGCCTGTGAAATTGAACCATTAATCCCTGTAGTTACACTGCGTTGGATGCAAGAAACACCAGCCATTTATCCTTTCGATCCATTTCTTCTGAATCCTGGAGATTCTAATAATCCTCATCTAGGGCGTTCCTTTCGAACCCATTTTATTATGTACGATAAAATGTGCTTGACCGTCGCTTAAACAAGAGAACCTACTCCGACTGGGGCATAAAAATGAGATTTAATGCCTTGGTATTACGGTTTTTACGCAAGAACGGCAAAGCCGAAAGGCCATTACCGCACCGCGGAAAGGCTATAGAGAAAATACAACGATTATTTTCTTCTGGTTGTTTCGGAAAATTGTCAGGCATGTAAAGGTACTAATTGACGCTTTTTCAGGTAGATGGAGAGATCACTATACAAGGTGTCTCCAATTGCTATCCAGTCACTTATCAAATTCCCTGGGATTGGTATTTGAGTAAATGTGCTCTGGTGAAGAAATTTCAAGAAACTCAATAATTGGCATTTGGTGCTCTGTGACCTTACATTACTGAGCTGAGCCAGTGAAATCCAGATTTATATTATCATGATTCCCAGCAAATATAAAGGAATATTAATTAAAGAATCCCACATAAATTCCATGTTAATTGAATGAAATGTGTTAATACGAAATCCCTTGATTTTTATTGGTTAACAAGACCAATACAACATCAAGAAAAACGTGCTCGAAAGTCAATAACTCCTCAACCTCCGGAAACACATCTTCAGATCTATTTCAGGCCTTAAGGCCCCGTAATAAATATCAGAAATACCTCGAGCACGCTTCCCGTGTAGAACCCACAAAAATAAACATACATGCAATGTGAAATGATTTATTGAAAATATTTACAGTTCAACGTCAACATTGGCACTCTACATCAGATAAAAATAACCACCCACTTTGAATTATTGTGCTACAAGAAATTTATTATTTACAGAACAATGGCTGTCTCGACAGGCTTGCAATCAGGAAATTATTGAACGGCATAAAACGGTTCATTGATGTTTTATGCGCCATTTAATCGAACTGCATTTCATTGACTGGAATGATGAAATTTGTTAACCAGCAATGCATATTTGCAATATTTGAATTTGTGGTATTTTCCACATTCTATGTTTGTACTTGTTCGGAGTCCTGATAATAATTGCCAATTCTGGTATCTCAATCTCGATAAATGGGACGGTCACAAGATGTCAAACCGTTAAAATTGATGGGAGATTGCAGTAGATGTATTACTGGCAGATGCATTATTAGAGAGAACATGCGATTTTCTGCAAAAGTTCATTTTTATCGAATGGAATTGAGTTAATACACCGCGCAAAAAAATTTACGCACATTATGGAAATCTCAAATGCATTCTACAACTGAAGGTGTTCTCAATGATAATTGTTTTTATCAGAATTATGCATGCATAGGTTATCCACTTTCAACGTTTTTCTTCAACACAGAAGTTTTCTCCCAGCAGGAATAAAAAAAGGTGATATTATCAGATTTTGAATGTATTGGCTCCATTCTAAAATCAGTTGTTCTCGATCAATTCTAGTGATCAATAGTTTTTCTTTCGTTTGATTTTCTACACTCGATCGCTATGCAACGCGAAACACGCAATTTGACCCAAGAGGAATGTGCCCAAGCGGTAGTTTTGCGAGAAGAAGGGTGGACATACACAAGAATTGCAGAAAGGTTTGGATTTTCCCATACAAGTGTGTCCAGAATGTTGCAGCGATTCAGGGAGACAGGTATGATTGTCCGAAGACCAGGACAGGGTAGACCACGGGTAACAACTGCCATTCAAGAACGTTACTTGAGAGTTTCTTCGTTGAGACAACGGATTGCAACCGCTCGCCTCCTTCAAAATCAGTTTGAGCAAACTAATGAGGTGCAAATTAGCACTCAGACAATAAGAAATCGCCTCAAAAAATACGATTTGAGGCCTCGTGTCGAGGCAAGAGGCCCAGCTCTTACCCCAGCCCATCGAAGGGCGCGTTTGGATTTTGCGAGAGAGCATATCCATTGGGAAGAGGCCGATTGGAAAAGAGTTCTCTTCACATATGAGTCTAGATTCTGCCTCTACCATTGTGATCGACGTTCCCTTGTATACAGACGTACACATGAAAGATATGCTCAGTGCAATTTCTTGAATACTACTGGTTTCGGGGGAGGATCGATTATGGTATGGGGTGGAATATCTTTGACTGCTCGCACAGACCTAGTGATCGTTGATAATGGAGCTATGAATGCTGATAATTATATAAGGAACATTCTTGAAGAGCATGTAGTGCCATTTGCCCCATACATTGGTGAAAATTTCATTTTTATGGACGATAATGCCAGACCCCATCGTGCGCGCATCGTTCAGGAGTACCTTGAAGAGGTTGAAGTCTCTCGAATGGAATGGCCAGCAAGAAGTCCAGATCTCAATCCGATTGAGCAGGTTTGGGACAACCTCAATAGAAGGCTGAGAAGTTCAGAAAATCATCCAGCTACTCTTAATGACTTAGGAATCCAACTCGGAGAAATCTGGGAAGGATTAGATCAGAACATTTCAAGATCACTCATTTTGAGTATGAACCGTCGTTGCCGAGCTGTAATTAACGCAAGGGGTGGAAATACCAAGTATTAAATCACTTATCAGCATTTCAGTATTTTGAAAATTGTTCATTTCTCTTCTTTCACATAAGATTCGGTGAAATTCTGAATTTTTTTCCATTTAATGTGTCTTGTTTCGCTCAAAACCTTCCCGAGAGAACATAAAAAATAAGTTAGAAAGTCAATGTAGAGTTAACTTTCATTAAAATTGAGATTTTCAGAATGTGCGTTAATTTTTTTGCGCAGTGTACATTCAGGGAATACTCAAGCACTAACCTTATTTTAATAAGAAAGTTAAAATCACGATATAACTTGAATAAAACACTTAGTTATGTCCGATTATATCTGCAATTAAAAAGCCATACTACTCCCAGCAAAAGAAGTTCCTTTTTCGATTTTTCTGAAGATTAGTTTGTAAACACTAAAAACTTGTTCATACTCTCCTCGATATCCCAAAAATATCTTTGAAAAAAATGATTTTTTTACTCAATGTATGATTGATTAAAATAACCCAACCCATTTTGTATTCGATGCAATAATCTGCTATGAATATTTCACAGAACTTTTGAGAAGACGATGTAAGATTGTTTATTTTTCGGATAACATAGTATAACGGTGCCTTTTTCTGATCTCGTGATGATTATGTGAAGACTTTCAGTGAATTAATTTTATATTAACCGTGTAGTTCCAAGGAGATGGAAACATTGCCACAGATAATTTAGTGAAGTGCTAAGTATGATTTTATTTTTCATTAATTTCCATTTGATACGTTAAAATCAAATCGACATTCATTGATCTGAATTTTGTATTTCATTGACATTTATCTTTAATATGGACCGGTAAAAACAAACTTTTAATAGAAACTGTCCCTATAAAATGTATAATTTCATGCTCCTCAGAAATCCATCACATCTTCCACATTTGTGGGATTTCATTATGACATATCTCTACAGCAAACGTTTTTCAATCATAGAGATTTTGAGTCTCGACAAAGTTGATAAACATTCTGACAACATTGTTAACTTGTACTGCGATCAGAGAAATATTAATTTTTCTGGGATTCGATGATATTTAGAATCCAAGGAAGCATTCAGATTATTCTTGAGATTTTTATTTTTTCGTCAAAATTTTTAGGATAAAATTGGGAATAACTCGAGAACGACGCTTTCCATTAATTAAATTTAAGAATACTTTTGTTTTCTAAAATGATTGTATCCATCCATTCTTGAGTCGCCCTCAAGAGAGTAATGCTCTTACATCTGATTTTTCATCTCCCCATAAAGTTCGCTATATTCTCCGAATAAAGATAATCAGTTCAAATCCCGAAGGTATTCCGTATCTACATTACCGGTCGTTGAATTCAAAATTCTCGACGGATTTTACGCTCATCATAAAATTTTCACGTCTGCACCGAAGATCTAGCGTTGTAAATATAAAACGGTTCTACTTGAAACGTATCGACGACCCCACTAAAAATACCGGTACTAGCGAAATTTATCGCTTCTGCATGTGCATGTTAAGGTTATGCTTGCTCTTTATATCTCTCCATCGACGCTCTCAATTATTCAAGTCTCGAAAAATACGGAATGGTTTCGTGAATTTAAACTATTTAAGCTACTCACTGGACACATATCTGTGAACTTTTTTGTTGTTCTCGGCAAGTTTTATGGGAATCGACAGATTGACCGATAAAATACTATTTTTTCCATGACGTGTTTATTCATAATTAATTCAGAAACAGTATCCCAACAGCTCATTTGAAGGGTCTCTGATCCTATTCGAATAAATAAGGGAGTACCACAAGAAACGTCCTTGGACCCATCCATTTCTTATGCTTACAATCACAGCAGCAAAGAATTGCTGCAATATTCAGTCTGGTACCAAATATTCGGTTCCTATTTCCTATTGAGTACCAGGCAGAAATACTTGCAATGGAAAGATTGCATCTAGGAAAAACTATCAGAAATGTGATAGCGATCCATCATCAAAAAAAGTGGACAAATGGGAAAATAGATGACAATACAGGACAAAGGCAAGATGAGGATCTTATCATGTCCTCTGAAAGAATAGACAAATCGCCTATCACTATTGATTATTGAGGAAAAATTAAGGCATATCGTCCATAAAAGATGTTTGAAGATAACTCTAGTGATTGTGAGATATCTGAACCGATAGCTGAAGACACCGAACATCTAGTGGTGATTTGCTTTGTTGGGCTGCATGAAACTGACACTTTTAAATGTCCTAGACAGATTTCCCGGTCAGTATGTTTGAAACCAGAACAAAAATCAACCTTATCCTTGAACGAAATAGGTGAAAAATAAAATCAATACGCACCAAAGCAAGTGATTAATATGTTTTCATTTCCTGATTGCAAACCGTTCCAATACCAATATTACAAATAAGGCACCAACAGTAAATATTTGCCTCAAGCAAACCGCACATCCATTAGATGGTGTCCACAAAATTCAATCGGGAAAACATATTGAAACTCTCAAATTCAACATCTGAAAGATATGCGGTTCCATTAGCAAGACCACTAGCAAAAACTATCAACTAAATAATAAATAAATGAAATTCGAATGAAAATGCACAACCATCTGTTAGATGTAACCATAACCGACATGCATATTGTGTTAATGTACAGAATGCCCAGAAAGTTACCTCTCATATTTCAATTTAATCTGTTAGTTGAGAATAAACTAGTGTGAGGAGGTATCAATGCTCCACTATCATGTAGGTTGTTGGGTATTTTGTTAACTAATACTGTTGAGGTTACTTTCTGGACACCGTGTATTCTGAATGAGATTACTACATTGGGTCAACTCTGAATACTCGAGCGATAACATACAATACCAGTGTGAAACTTGTGTGACATTCAATGGAAAGTACCATGTTTCTAATTTTTTGAACGTTTCATGCAAATCATTTACCGTTTACCAAGTCCAAGTGAATGCTGATTTATTCGTCATTAGCATTGCATGTACGAAACTGATTTACACGAGGTTATAACTGGAATATTAGTCTTCGAGGGCACATAACTCATCAGTCGACCATATTCTCATGATACACGACAAGGAGGCATAGAAAACCTCATTTGTGTAGTACTTCGAGTGAAAAAATATCGATTTTAGTCAGTAAAGCAGTTTTCAAAGCGGATTATTACAGGCGAAGAAAGATAGCGTGCAAAAATATTGAGTTCGGAAATACATAAAATAATAATCATTGAGAAAAGCACCTTATAAATAGTAGATCTACCTCGTAGGCAGATTCGAGAAGCAATTTTCAACAGCTGCCAGAAAATTGACAGTAGCGGTCGAATGAATCGTCTATGAACCCTGACGCATTTGGCTGTGGAAAAGTTAACATTGAGACAAGTAAAAGGAGCGCTTATACTCAAGAACCGACTGAATCAAAGCACACGCGAAAGATGCTTTGATAAATGAAGATAACATTTTGTTCGCCAAAGCATAAATCATACACTAGATCCAAAGATGTCATCCAAGGATGAGAACGGAGGCATTCGAAATTTATAAGCACAAAAACAACACGAATTAGGAGACTCCCATTGTTCGTAGTGCATGGTAGCCTGCCATCTCCCATACTAGAGTCCAACCAGTCCAGCAATCGTCTAGTTACTTACACCCAGAGATTTTTGTCCTCATTGTTGAATTATGCAACCAGTCCAAAATACGAAAAAGGGCGAACGAAGCAAGAAAGATACTTTATTGGCTGACTGCAGTTCGCCGAATAGCATCATTTCTCTGTCTCCTTTGGTATCAGCCCATTCGGATGACCTCCCAAGGCTCTTTTGACATTTAAACTTCACATTCGGCGAACGCTATCGGGAGCGAATCTAACACTTTGCATAAAATCCCGCCTGCTGTCCTTTATGGATTCCGCAATTTATTCGGTGCACGGCCATTGTGATGCTAATGATTTCTCCTCTAAACTATGCAGGCTGCGTTTCGTTTTCTCTTCGCGAAAGAGTACAGGTAACTGTAATGCCGGCCACTCACGAGGCTACAGAGACGGGCGTTTTATGATGGTTTCTAAGTCCACGTGCGAAAAGGGTCTCCGTGATTGGTCAAGGGCTCTTAAAGTGTCATAAAAGGCCATAAAACGCCCGTCTCTGTAGCCTCGTGAGTGGCCGGCATATCGGGTAAAACGTTCGATTGCCAGCTGATCGTTAGGCAAACATCGGGAAAATTTACGATTGAAAATTGCGTCAATTAGGGGATATTAATAGAAGTTAGATATTTTTCCGGAGGGAAAAGGCGATTGTCCACAGAGAAATTTCCATGTAGACTTGTTTTCCTCATCGATAGCACTAAGCATTAATGGTGTCGATCTTAGACTATAGAAAGAGGAGACCCACCTTTCAATAATAAAATAGCGAAGCCAATTTTCAAAATAATCAGAACTGAACTGGGTAAAACTGTTACTACTACGGAGTCAAATGCCGTAGACATTTTTTGCAACGTTAGGCATTCTTCACATTACATATACGAAAGTAACGGAATGTTAACGAAACTGCTAGGCCATTTTTGCCTCATAAAATGGAAGGACACGTTATGGCAGCACCGTTTTCTGAATCTGTGGCCAGTTCATTCATTAATTTCGTATCGCTATTTTAATTCTGTGTTACTAATGACGTTTTGAATAGTGTTGTCATCACGATATCGAGTTTCATTGCGAATGAAAAGTGAGATTTGGATTTATTTCCTAGTATTATCAACGATATAGTTGAAAAATGGTTCGTATTTGTCTTGTTTGTGGTAAATTGGACTATTTGAATCCTAATTTGAGTTAACACAGATATTTTCCACTCTTATCATTATAAGTAACAGTGGTGTAGATTCCTCGATTTTTAGAATTTCACTTTTCCGATTCCCTTCCGATATTGAGAGGAGGGGAACATTTGGTTATCAATTCTGAATTTAGCTGACTGTGTTTACCTAACTCAGAATCTGTTCCAATTTTCGGAACATTGTATCAATTCGTCAAAAAAAGTTAATTCACTTGTAAATTTATTTCCATTCTTCAATACCGATAACACCACGCCACTGGACCAATGTTAGATTCTGCAATATTGCCACGGCAGTATAAAATGATATTGCTATCCTTTATGCAATCTTCGTCCCACTCATTGAAAACTGATTGAATTTTGGTTTCATCAATTCTCGAATTTATTAATGAGATGCTGTTTCTTCTCTTTATATAGTCTAAGGTATCGATACTGATTTAAAAAAAAAACACAAATTCATAATTAGAAGATAGAATTGACATGTCCCTGCATTTTCCGAAACAACTCATACTCACGGAAATATTCGGCTGGGAATGTTTTATGAGCGCCATCCTGTAGGTGTAATCCAGTAGTTGTTAAAAATGTTCATTATATGTGAAATATCTCTAATATTGAAATCTTCTCAATCAAAATACAAAAGATGGAAAACCCAACGAAAACAGTAATAGGCATTAAAGTACCAACATGGGGATTCTTAATATAATATGCGCGCATTTGGTGTTGAGATCTCTTACTTGTACGAAAGAAAGAGGTAATAGTATATTCTAAAACTAGTTGCAGAATGGGCTTCTATTCCAATACGAATGCGAAATTCAAGCATGAGTGTTGGAATGGCATTTTGCAACGAGTATTAGACGATATTTTCTCTATTTCAGTCAAATTTTGTGCAATACTATCGAAATTCAATGAAAAATGCAGATTACACATCCTAGTGACTTTTGAATTGTATCTTGGCAGTTGGTAGTGTTAGGAAAATTGACATTTCCAAATTGACATTTGTTGAAATTTGATAGGATCGGAAGTCATTGCTGACAATCAGAAAACGAAAAATATAACTGAAAACGATGCTGTAATGAGTTCATTACAGCCCTGTTTTCAGTACTGTAATGAACTCATTACGATACTGAAATAGAGAAAAGCTTTTTTTTATTAATTCATAACCTGTATACTTTTTCCATGGCACTTTGATATAATGAAAGAAAAAGTGATAAGAAAATGAATAGTGCGTTGGAAAGATGCAAAATAATGTGGATCTATTCGAAGTTTCAACATGCAAAAGCTGTTCAATTATTATATTGGTGACCCTTATACAGTGCGCGTCAAAATTATGGAACAAATTCATTTTCTCCGAAGAAAAATATTCGGCAATAAAATCCTGAAGCAGGTCAATTTTTGTTACACTTTCACCAAATTTTTATGCATTTTTGAAGGATTTTTGTTGCACCCTGTGCCATCCCCATCAACCCTGTAATTTTTTTGAATAGGGAGAGTGGGTCACGTGGTACTTTTTTGGCAAGGTCTTTGTATCTTCTTTACAGGCGTGAAGTAATTTTCAAGAAAAATTTTTTTTCAATTTTGTTAGTGCAAAGAGGTTTTCAGTATGTCATGGCTCATTTACTTTGAGACGATGGTACCTGATAAAATTTGTCACCGAATGAAAGTCGACCATTAAAGTTTTGTTCATGCACAACTTTCAACCCCCTCACGTGCAAAATTAGAATGTGTGAAACACTGCGCTTCAGTTATGATCTTGAGAAGGTATGTTATTAGTACGTTTCTACTGAAGTTGAAACTTTCCATAAAATGGATTGTGTTGGTTCTCATCCATAGTTTCGAAATAAAGACAAATTATCAGGTAACTGGATATATTTGTAAGAATATTGTCAAACAATTGCCGACGTTTCGGGAGCTACTTGTCCCTTTTTTCGAGGCTAAAATATAAAATAATACATCGAAAAAACCTAATGATAATGTATGTTAGGTCATACACACCTGGTTCGTGTATATTCTCAAATATTTTGTGTTGAGAAGAGAAAATTCAACTGATAATCTAGGAATCATGCGATTAACAAAAACGTGTTCGAGTGTAGCTTAACCTAAAAGATGCTTCTTATGACCACAGAAAAGTTCAATCACTTATTCAGTTCTTCTTATTTATTATTTAATACCCAACATAAATAAGAAGAACTGAATAAGTGATTGAACTTTTCTGTGGTCATAAGAAGCATCTTTTAGGTTAAGCTACACTCGAACACGTTTTTGTTAATCGCATGGTTCCTAGATTATCAGTTGAATTTTCTCTTCTCAACACAAAATATTTGAGAATATACACGAACCAGGTGTGTATGACCTAACATACATTATCATTAGGTTTTTTCGATGTATTATTTTATATTTTAGCCTCGAAAAAGAGACAAGTAGCTCCCGAAACGTCGGCAATTGTTTGACAATATTCTTACAAATATATCCAGTTACCTGATAATTTGTCTTTATTTCCATAAAATGTTTCAATTCAAAGAAAGAGCCATGACAAAGTGCACATACTGAAAACATCTTTGAACTATTTTTCGAAAAAAAAATTTTTTTACTTGAAAATTTCTGAACGCCTGTGCCCTGTAAAGAAGATACAAAGGCCTTGCCAAAAAAAGTACCACATGGTCCACTTTCCCTATTCAAAAAATTCAGAGGACTGATGGGATGGTACAGGGTGCAACAAAAATCCTTCAAAACTGCATAAAAATTTGGTGAAAGTGAAACAAAAATTGAACTGTTTCAGGATTTTGTTGCCAAATATTCTTCTTCTAAGAAAATTAATTTGTTCCATAATTTTGACGCGCACTGTAGAATAAACTACTTTGCAATTTTCATTTTTCACAGAAGTCTGCTCACAGAATTGTGCATTCACTTACCTTAAGCATTTTCAAATATACTGACAATAACCACATTTTTTCATGCAACGTTAGTCGTGGAAAGTTGCAAACTATTTGGTGCAATATGCCTATGGTCTCATTTCCTTAGTGCATAAAATATAAAGAAAGGTATGCAGTTTTTTCGTCTCCTGAGCAATTCCACCCCTCATACAAGCTTTTGGCAACGAGTCTATCGATAACTTGAATCTCCAATTTTTTACAGCATAATAATAAATTCTTCGAATTGTTTTTCACATTGAAATAAATTAAAAACCATCTCGACATTCAAATGAAGAAGTTGAAGATTGTTATCGTTCAAATGAGCTACTCTGCCCATCTCCAAATCTGATATGACCTAAATACCCCCCGCACCTTTACCAAAACAAAATCACACTCATGTTAACCCAAAATGATAACAGCATTGCATGCCTCACTCGAATATGCATCCGTGACACAGACCAAGATAAGATTAATATGTTCCGTACGAAACGTAGCAAGAATTGCGCAAAACGTACAGTAACAATAATGTTAAGGCTAATAAATTTCGAGTATTAGATCTCTTGAACCACCGAGCATGTCGCATGGTACCATTGAATTCGCTACTTATTAAGGCAGGCTTAAACCATTTATCACAGTTGAAATGGGCTTATCTGTTACCTAAATCGGATCGAGAGACTTTGAGATATCCGTTTCGTGTTTTCGGCTGCTTTAATTGTATTTTATCAGGGAGATACGGTAAGATTTCAGATCGTCTTCCCTCGTAAGCTTCATCAATGTTTGACACTTTTTCGGCAGAAGTTGAACTCAGCGTGGGACAGTAATAACAATAACTATAAATCACCATAAATAATTTAAGCACCAGCATCAAGTTGCCATTCCGCTGCTTCACATAATTAAAATTTGCGTCAAGGCTCGAATAGAAAATCAGCCTGATTTTCAATATAATGAATCAATAAATGCGATTTCTAGCAATTGGATTATCTGATATGGAATAAGATGTAAGTTTGAAGGCTGATTCAAAATTAATGACCAGGGGCGGTTCAGGTCTACCGATCCTTGACCATCCATTTCTTCATATTCGCCCTTGCTTACTTATACAGGGTAAGTCTTTGACTTATATTCTAACTGTAGATTCTTGAGGCCAAAGGAAACATTTTTTACATTTTCCATTTTTCAGAAATCGGCTCGGTTTAAAAAAGATATAGCTATTTGAAAAAAAAATGGACCAAATACGTGCCTGATACTATTCTCTGCAAACACCTCAAAGTTAATATTTCTCGATTGAAATTGAGTTAATACATTCAGAGAATACTCAAGCAGTAATCTTATTCGGATAGGAATGTTGAAAACACGATATTTCTTAACAAAAACACTTAGTTTTCTCCGATTATGTCTGCAACTAAGGGTCTACGTCCCTGAAAAAAGGGAGTCAGGAACGATTTATTTTTTTCTGATTGATGAAGGGATGTATGAGTGTGTAAAGATAAAAATAATAAAAAAAAGATTTCATAAGTATTAAATGAATGAAAAGGATATTCCCCATCATTTTTGGTAATTTTTCAACATTTCCACCATCAAAACGAACAAATATTTTTGTGTTTTTTCATTTCAGTATTGAAGTCTATCATTTAGTTAATCAAATGTCTATCTCCTTTTTCTTTCAAAATTTACCGTTTTTTTGTAAATAACATTACAACAATGTGTTGTTTTTGCGAAATTTATTTCCTTGAATTTCTCTATTCGAAATGATAAATATTCATTTTTACCAAAGACATTTTATTAAGGATTTTATTAGGCGTCGATTAGTGAAAATTAATTATTTCTTACAATTGTGGATTCTTACATGGAATTGAATTTCTTTTAAATGACACGCCCCGCAGGTATCTACTCCCAGATGACTGGTGAAGGAAAATTAGTGTATTAAACAGTCAGTGTGAGATCTAGTTCAGGGTAGGATTTCTTGTTGATATTCCCTGCGCCCCAACATTCGTTCTATTAAGCTGAATAATCCAATAAATAAAAATTAATGCACTGCACCGTCTGGCGGTATTTGTTTCCTATTCTGAAGGCTGAAGACTCTTAAAAAGCCATATTTCTTCCACCAAAATAAGTTCCTTCTTCGTTTCGTGAAGATTAGTTTGTGAACACTAATAATTTGTTCATATTTTCCTCGATATACCAAAAGTATCTTATAAAAAAATGGCTTTTCACTCCATTTATAATTAATCAACCTAACCTAACCCATTTTGAATTCAAAACAATAATCCTCTGTGAATATTCACGCATATTCCGATGTATCGCATACATCGGCTGCGCCAATATTCCTGAAACTGCGCATCTCAAACGTCAGTGTTTGTATATGGGGGAGATTTTTTCTAGAGCTATGTTGCTATAAAAGGAGAAAGTTCTTTATTTGGGGTGTTTTTCTTCGATCTCGTGATGATTATGTGAAGACTTTCAGTGAATTAATGTAAAATTTTAACCGCGTAGTGTCGAGTTTCTGGTCAAAATGCACAGGATAGAGTGGGAATAACTCGAAAACGACGCGTTTTATTGAAAAAACTCTTGAAAAATGGTATGGGCAAAATGTGTTTCGTTTGATGATAGGGAATCTACAGTTGAAATTTATGTACAAGTCAAAGACTCGCCCTCTTCATCGACAAAGATTCGAGGGGCGTGTCGCTTTCAATCAGAAAAATAATATAGCGCCCTACCGACGTAGGTTGTTTTGGGGTGTACCGTTTAATTGCAGAATCATGTCAATTAACCCCTACATCCCTTCGTACTCGAACCCTATCGAGTAAAGCAACAACCCTCCGAATGATGAAGTAATCTAAAATCATTCCCTATCCAAATATAACCGTATCCTTAAAGGAATCCGCCTCAGGATTTCGATAACCAGGAGCACCTGAAGCGGTTTCCGTCTCATCAGAGATTCGATTCGAAAACTTTAAACGATGCGCCTCTACCGTGTGGCTAGATAATCCGGGGCCTTTCCGCATTTCCCAGATGGGTTCAATGCGGGACGGGGAGTATTGTAATTAAACTTCCGGAATTGAGTCGTCCGTCAGACGAAGTTAGCGAATAGCGTTCGTTTTAGAATGGCGGATCGGTTAATCCCGTCGTTCATTACGGGTGAAAACGAAAGAACGTCGTTTTAAGGGGACTAGTACACATATTTCAACTGTAAATTCTTGTGGCCAAGAGAAACCATTTTCCATTTAAAATATAAAGCCATTTGAAAAGAAAAATTGGGCCAAATACGTGCCTGATACGATTCTCTCAAATCATATTTCTCGATTCAAATTGAGTTGGTGCATTTAGGAAATACTGAGGTACTAACCTTCTTTGATTAAGAATGTTACAAACACGATAATGCTTAACAAAAACACTTAGTTTTGTCCGATTATTTCTGCAATTAAAAAGCTCCCACCAGTTCCTCCTTCGATTTTCCTGAAGATTAGTTTGTAAACACTGATACCTTGTTCATATTTTCCCCCGACATCCCAAAAATATCTCATAAAAAATTGTTTTTTCGCTAACCTAACTCCATTAACCTAGTTCATAGGTCATTGACCTAACCTAGCCCATCTTCTATGATATTTCACAGAGCTTTTGAGAAGGCGATGCAAGATTGTTCATTTTCTCTTTGAACAATGGTATAATGCAATGCGCGGTAGCCGGCGCGTAAGATCTGAAACCTGTTATTCTGTGTCTCGAACGTCAGTACCATGGTGTTTTTCTCCGATCTCGTGATGATTATGTGAAGACTCTCAGTGAATTAAAGTTATAATAACCGTGTAGTGTCGAGTTTATAAAATTCCAAAAGGATATTGTTTAGGTAGAAACATCGCCACAGATTATTTAGAGCTAAGCATCATTTTATATAGAAACTGTATAATTTCATCTATACTAATATTATAAAGAGGAATGATTTGTATTTTTGTGTGTTTGATACTAATAGGCTCAAAAACTACTAGACCGATTTCAGAAATTCTTTCACCCTTAGAAAGCTACGTTATCCCTGAGTGACATAGGCTATACTTCTCACCCGAAAAAATCAAGGATGCCTACTATAACTTCAATAGTTACAAAAAAATCAGCCATAATCAGCTATTTTCACGTGCGCTGCAAAAACCGGAAATGTACCTCTTAAATATTTCTACAAAAAAGTCCGCGATAGCATATATCTATCTCTCAAGATTTACTTGCTGTTTATGGTAATCAGATGTTTTGCAAAATTATGCACTATTTGGGAGTGTGGTTTTATGAATTGGGTATTGATACTCATCCAATCTAATACGTTATTTATCCCCAGTATTTAATTAAGAACGAAATTGCCCTTCACATCATACAATTACAACGAGTACATCAAAAGATATGGCAGTTTGAAGTGTTGAAGATGAAACCGCCGCGTGAAACAAATTTCTACCCGGGCGAAGCTGGGACGGCCTGCTTGTGCTTAATAGAATTCAACTTTATCTCCCACATTTGGGGTATTTTATTATTACATATCTCTACATCAAACGTTTTTCCTTCATAGAGATTTTAGTCTTGACAAAGTTGACAACTTTTTCAATAAAACTCATCAGGAATTAGGACAATACTTTATTTTCTCAAATAATGTCCAACGTTTCGGAGGCGAGTTCCTCCTTCAAGGCAAACTTGTATTAGAGATCAGAGAGTTTATAAATTTCAGCCATTCTGTGATAATTAAAATCCAGGGGAGCATCCAGAATATTCTTTTGATTTTTTATTTTCATTTCAATTCAGTTCATTTGGAATAATAGTTCCGAAGATATGGAAATAAAAGTGTTTTTAATGGATTTTCGACACCCTGTAATCATTCAAACGAAACCGAATTTTGAAAAATGGTATAGGAAAAAAGTGTTTCGTGTACAAGTCAAAGACTAATCCTGTATAGTATGATTATACTGATATCTCCTAGGTCTCCCGAGGAGACCCCTCAGAAGCTTATGCGAGTTGGGAGAATCAGTTGTGTTCTGTGTAGACTCTGTTATTTTGTCCTTACGCCACCTTAGGCAGAGTATGTCCAAAAGCACTTGGCAAACTTCGAAATATATCAAATATACAAGGTTTGTCCAATATTCCAGGAATACTTATTATTCGACAACATTATCTTGAAGGCGCAATAACAAGGCAGCCAAAAACACAAACGGTATCTCATCGTCATCGCAATTTTTTTCGTAACGTCACACGAAACTCTCGCAATCCTTAACGGCGTTCAAGGTATAATAACTAGAGCTCCTGCGCAGTCGGTACCTGCGCACCAGGCAACAAAACCACTGCGCCACCAGTCTGCGCAGGTTTCTCGGCGCGAAGAACCACCTCAGATCCGAAGTACTACTCCTACTACCGTATCCTACCTCTCTGTTGTCCTGGTCCTGGGGATCGGTGAACTTGACCGAGTGCGTCCTGCTCGCCTCCTTCTCCTCCCAATCGTCGTCCTCTTCCTCCGTGTAGTTGCCTCCATCTGTGGCAACGGTTAAGGTGCCGTTAGACAGTCCCGAGGAGTAGTTGCAGCGATACAAGCGGCCATCGGAAGAAGCTAATCGGGTGCGACAGCAGGCACAGACAGGGACAGACAAAACAGGAGTGCTCAAAAATGCGGGACATTCGTGCGGGAGGGCCCGGGAAGTGCATGGGACAATGTTCTTTTCCGGTAAATTTGACACCTTCTAAACTTGAAGTTCCGATTTTTTTTAACTTTGTTCCATGCTTCTTCTCCGGGCGTTAATGTAATGTATGAGAATTATGTACATAATGGATGGAAAAACGAATGTTCGATGTGATATGATGGAGAACCAGTCATACTGTCAATGGCGTACTGGACTTGGTATTTAACGTCGTTAGAGGGTCTCGAGGTGATGGGAAAATATGGTAAGAATGCCTATTTCTTCTCCAAAATATCAGCAAGTAGTTGGGCAATAGAGGAAATCTTGAAAACGTACATTCCTTCAGGTCTGCCAGCATGCAGATGGAGCACAAACATTGAAACCAAGAAAAAACTGTAGAAAAAGTGAAATGGGGATTCATTTTAGAAGACAAGCTGCTATCGAAGCACTAAGCTCTCATGTCCTCAGTCAAAATATGACATGGAAGTACCGAGGAAAACTCGAAAACCAGCAATAATAGGAATAATATGCTTGCCAGAAAGAAGCACGAACGGATTGGTATAGGACGTTTCTGTAGTAAGGAAAACGCCTTTGAAAAGGAAGAAACGGAAAGGACACTAGACTTTTCCTTGGCCCAACCTTTCCGAAAAGCTCCTTTGGAACTGCAATACCACGAGTTATAAAAGGTAATATCCTGGAGTGAGGGTCTGAAGTCAATTACCTAGGAATAACCCTGGATAGCAAACTTCTGTGGAATGAGCATGTTGATAATGCTACTGGCAGAGCTACAAGGGATCTGACGACGTGCAGGTGGTTATGCGGCAGGAATTGAGGTGTAACCCAAAAGTACGTCATGATCGTAAGACCTATAACCATATAAGGGGTAGTAGTAGCCTGGTTTGCTGAGGCAAGTCAGATAAGTACGAGGAAAATGCTCGATAGAGTACAAAGGCTTGCCTGTGTGTGCATCACGGGAGCTATGAGAACATGCCCAACTAGGGCGCTTGAGATCATCACAGACCTAACACCTCTACATCTAGTGATTGATAGGATAGAGACCATGAGGCCATCCTCAGAGTATCTAGAGAAGGAGCAGGCAATGAGAGAGTCAGGTTTCAGTGAGTTTGGTCCTCTCTGAATGACACCTCATCTGCAAACCTTCCTAGTAATGATCAAGGAAGTAAGCACTGAGAAAAACTTCAGTACAATGCTAAGCAAAAGAGAGGATTGGGAAAGGGAATACACCGACTATAATCTCAAAGAAAATACAATAAAATGGTATACAGACGGTTCTGAAACCGCTACAGGAGCTGGCGCTGGGATTTACGGGACAAGTGTGCACTATCGTTAGGCTCCTGTACAAGCGTCCTTCAAACGGAAATACTTGCAATCGGAAGATGTCTAGATATAAATCAAGAAAGAAACTATCAGAAGTGCGATATAACTAGCTATCAATACAGATAGTCAAGCTGCCGTGAAAGCACTGAGCTGATTCGAAGCTGATTTGGGAGTGTAATCAATGAGGTAAGCAAGAAAAATAAGACCTTTTTAATCTGGGTTCCCGGTCATGTGGGAATCGTAGGAAAGAGACAAACACACTTGTCAGAAAGAGAGCACAAACGCCTCTCACTGGCCCAGAACCCTTCTGAGGTATAAGAAATGCACCTATAAGAAATAGTTTATGGTTAAGGAGAAAACCGAAAGGGAAAAACTCTGGCGGAATCTCCCAGGGATGGATCACTCCAAAAAGTTCCTCCGGAACTTTGAAACTGCTAGATCCAAAAAATATCTGGATCTCAGTGAAAACCAACTTCACCCACTCACTGGCTTTCTCACAGGACATTGTCGCCTAAAGAAGCATCAGTTGAGAATGGGTTTATCGGACACTAATGAGTGTAGATTTTGTAGAGAGGAGGAAGAAATTCCTATTAACCTGGTTACGGAATGCTATGTCATTGCAAGCCGAAGGAAAGAGTGCTTTGGACAAGAAACTTGTAGGAGTGGGGAATTATCTTCGATGCCGTCCCAGATACTGGATTTAATCAAATCTCTGGAACTGGCGCGATGAAAACAGCTCTGTAAGGGGGCACAATAGACCTTAAGGTCGCAGTGGAATGAAACCTCTTTTCATCATAAACTTTAAAAGGTATTTTGATCTGAGTAACAGAATTACTCAACAAAAATGCATGGCATAATTTAAAACACTTTTCTCTGATCCAGAAGGGTGTTGAAGCCCCTCTTTTTTCAGGAAGACTATCGCGAAAGACAGGAATTATCTATATACGACGTGAGTTTTAAATACTGAATTGAGACTCACTGATGTTCTGCTATATAAAACTCGAGAACTCCACGACGTTAAATTGTCCAAATTATTGTCGAGTAAACAATTAAACAGCAATGTTTGTAGACATTTTGAGACCTTCGAATGAATCCAAATAAATATGTGACATGCAAATCAATCGCTACTATTTAAAAAAGCAAATGCGTCTCTTATGTATTGGAGGAAATTGCTTGGCTCAAAATGCCTACCCACAAAATTCGTATTGGTTGCAAATCACCAAGTATATGTTGCGATTCCAATACAAGGAAGCAAAATTAAAACACATCCAACAATATGAAAACATGTACAAGTTTGGAGAAATGATCGGAATGAACGATTTAATTTTAACTGACAAGGAAGTGTAAGTCCAGCATCAAATAAAAATCGATATCGACTGAATAAATTTTCACTCCGGTCACTTCTCCCCGACCGTGAGGAAAACGAAAATGCCAAGCCGTGGTGACAATCCAACAATAACACCAAGACCATTCCACTCACCTATGGTCGGTTGGTACTCCTGTTGAGGTAGCATGAAACAAGTGAGCACAGTGGCGCCCGTGTCGGGATCAGTGTCAGTCTGAAAGGTGAGCAAGGGCTGCGATTGATTTTCGCTGAGCCACACCGCTTTGAGGCTCAACTGAAGGAGCTTGTAGGGTAGATGAGGTAGTCTGTTGCCGGACACGTCGAGCACCCGCAGTCGTCGGCAATCGCCGATAGTATCGGGCAGGAGGATCAGTCTGTTGTCACGAAGACTGAGCACTCCCAGTTCCTTCAGATTACCGATCTGGAAACAACAAAAAAAACATAGAAAAATAGTTGTGAGAAATGGACTAGCAGCGATCTACACCACCACAGCAGGATAATGACAAACCGGTTTCTGGCTTGTTAGCCATCAGTGCCACATAACCCTTGCTGCGGTAGCAACCAACTGAAACGGCAGAACTTATATCACTCTCTAGCAGGAACACTTAAGTACAGTTTTAATGTACAGTGTCCCACCTAGCGGACACATTTATCTAGTTGGTCCTAACTTAAGGACATGATCCTCATGATTGATAGAAAAATGGTTTTGACGATTTTCGATCGTTCGACTTACCTCTTCAGGGATGCTGAGCAACGCATTCTTATCCGCGTTCAAGTTGGTCAACTTGACCAGATTGCCTATTTCTCTAGGCAGCTCGGATAAGTAATTCTCGGTCAGTATCAGTTCCTGAAGGTTGCAGCACCTCCCGACGTTGGCATTCAGAACAGTCAACCTGTTCTGGTCCACCTTCAGAATGGTCAGCTTCTCCAGCTTGCCGATGCCGTCGGGAAGGGACTCGATCACGTTCTGGGAGAGGTGGAGATCGGTGAGGCTCTCCAGACCGGCTATCTCTTCGGGGAGGAATTCGAGACGGTTCTCGGAGAGGTCCATGAAGGCCAGGTTTCGGAGCTGGCCGATCTCGGGAGGTAGTTTTTGGAGTTGGTTATGGTCTAGCCAGAGTTCCGTTAGGGCCGGTAGTTTGCCTATGTGTGCCGGCTGTAACAAGAAAGATTGCATGTGAAGGACTGGTTTTTCCACCTTTTAGCATATAGGGTACAAGTAAGGGACTAACGTAGCTTGGTTTCGAACGTATAAGCTATGCTATGACGTTGTCTTAGTGGTAAGAGGTAAATTCGAGAGTTCTCTCTGTGATTTGCTGCAAAGGGGCCTCAGAATTATTGACCAGTGGTGCTTGTCAGTGGGGCTCAACATTAAAAAAGTAAAGTAATTCCCTTTATTCGTTGAAGATACCTTCCAGCTATGAAATCTATCTCGGTAAATGAAGATATCGCAAAAGGGAAGTCTGAGGTCAAATATCTGGGAATTACCCGGACAGTAAGCTTCTGTGGAATGAGCATGTCAAAATTACTGCTGTTGGAGCAATAAGGGCTTTAATGGGGTGCAGGAGCCTTTCTGGTGAAACTGGTGACCCTGAAATACTGCGATGGATGTATGTCATGATTGTGAGACCAAGAATAACTGATGGGGCAGTAGTCTGGTTTGCTAAGGCAGGGCAGACAAGGTGAAAAATGTGGCCTGTGTTTCCATCTCTGAAGCTATTTTGAGGTTATCACAGTTCTTATTTCCTCTGCATACAATAGAGCAGCCATGAGGCTTGCCTCAGAATTTTCAGGGAAGGTACAGGTAAACACCAATTCCTACTTTCTTTCTAATTTTCTCTGAACATTAGAGAACATTAGACTATATTCCTCTCGTGGGATCCAGAGCATAAAGAAGAAAAAAGTCAGAAAGCCTGGTCCCCTCTTAACAAATACATCTCATCGCCGAAACTACCTAGTGATCTTTCCGAAATATAAAAGAGACAAAGAATTGGTTATTGCTACCTAGAGATGTTATTATTAAAAAGGCAAACATTGAGAAGAACTTCAACACGATGCTATAAGAAAAAGGAAAAAGCTACATAAAATTCCAAAGTGAATATCATTAAATGGTATAGAGGTGGTTCTAAAAACACGATAGGGAAAGGGGATGGAATATACAGGGCAAAAACCGAGTGAACACAATTTTAAGGCTCCCACTCGAGATGCGTAGACATAAACCTGGAATGAATTTTCAAGGGTGTGGCACAGTGATGCACCGATGATATTCAAGCTGCTATCAAAGCACTGAACTCCTATGACATCGACTCAATGATATGGGAACTTAATGAAGTAGGCAAGACCAACAAGGTCTTCCTTTGGTTCCTTCCCTTATGAACTATTTATTACTCTTCGATGGAACATTTTTAAGATTCTATTACTCTTGTATTTGGGATTCTGCAGTTTGACAGCCTCGAAACCGAAATAGGTCAACGTGGAATGCTTTCAATTAACAGTCTTCTAATGCTCACACCGTCCTGCAGATTCAGCTCATAGGAGGTCAGTGGAATAGAAATGATCGATCCTAAACGGGCAAACGAAAATAATCGCGCAATTAACACTCGGTTAACTCTAGAATTTTAAATACGCGGTTCTGAAGGAACTCTCCGATCCTAACGTTATTTGTAAACAACGTTTGCGTAATTTTAATTAGCGATAATGTTGTTGGTTGAGGCCGTGACTCAATAAGGATAAATATTACATTTTGCAATATCGGGAGCGAGAAATGCGATTGTTTCACGTGTGGTTTTCTTCCATTTTTATAACGAACTGATAAGTGGTTATCGTTTCCGATTAGGTGTAGCTGGGAATGGAAACTTTGGTTTTGGAATTTTTTCAGTTTGGCTACCGCTGAAATCAGTCTCATTATCATCTAGAGCTCCATAATCCAAACTGTGGATTGATTGAATAACCCTCGATAAATCTTTTAACTCCAGGTTTGCTACTATTGCGAGCATAAGTGGCAGTAATGTGAACGTGGGAAATGCTTTTATTTACAACCATATATGTAATGCAGTCGTTATTTACGTCATTGAAGGTTGGGAAATGTCACATTACACACCTCTACTTCCCAACCTCACTTCCTGCCCTCACTTCCCGCCCTCATTTCCCGCCCTCATTTCCCGCCCTCATTTCCCACCCCCATTTCATCTATTCTACATGAATATTTTTCATTCTTTGGAACTTTATTTAAAAAATCCTCTATATTCTTTCTCGAAAATACGTTCGATTTCTTGGGCCTAAAGCCAACATTTTGTCGTTTTAGGAAGGCTAGCAGTTTCCCATGTTTCGAGATATCAGTTTTTTCTTCAATCAAGCTTCGTTCGTATCATACTGTACATTGCCCACAAAGTAGACGGCTTCTTCTGTCTGCTATGTTCCCCAAAATATGCCAAGGGTACACTTTCGGAAGCGATATGTTTAACCTTCAACCTTTTTTTCTTCGCACCATTTCCTATATAATTCGAAGGCTTTTAGATACCTACCTATGCAGCCTATGCTTACTTTTCTCTGGCACCGAACCCTGAACTGCTGCGTGAGCAGCCTGCAGAATTTCTGGTGGAGTACAATCCATACATTCATCGTCGGAAGACATGAATTTCAATTTATTATTCGACTTTATCTGACATTTATTTATATTGGTGACAATTGTATACCCCGTAGTCACGGTAACAATATAGATCTACTTGATTATTCTGAGATCACCGCGTTCTTGGTGATTTGTCGTTAAACACAAATTTACTTATTTTAATTGAAACATGATGGTTGCAAATAAAATAGTATACAAACCTTGGTAGGAAGTTTCATTCCTGTCTCGAGATCATAGCTAACCTCGACGCTTCGCGTCTCGGTTAACTAATCTCACGACAGGAATGAATCTCTTCCCACCTCGGTGTGTAATATACTATTCCTTGTTATCTATATCTATACTAATATTATAAAGAGGAAAGATTTGTATTTTTGTTTGTTTGATACGAATAGGCTCAAAAACTACTGGACCGATTTCAAAAATTGTTTCACTCTTAGAAAGCTACATTATCCCTGAGTGACATAGCATGGGCGTAGCCAGCGTGGGGCAGCTGCCCCCCCCTGGAAAAAAAAATGAATTAAATCTGCCTTTTCTTTTTATCCCAAAATTTCACATTTTGAACGACCTTGGACCATGACCATGGTTTGCCCCCCCCCCTGTTATAAATCCTGGCTACGCCCGTGTGACATAGGCTATACTTTTAACCCGAAAAAATTAAGGATACCTACTATAACTTCAATAATTACAAAAAAATCAGCGAAAATCAGCTATTTTCACGTGCGCTGCAAAAACCGTAAGACTTATGTGGATACAATGTACGACGGAAATGTACCTCTCGAATAGTTCTACAAAAAAGTCCGCGATAGCATGTATCTAAAGTATCTATCTCTCAAGATTGACTTGCTATTACCTGTTTATGGTAATCAGATGTTTTCCAAAATTATGCACTATTTGGGAGTGTGTTTTTATGAATTGGGTATTGATCCTAATCCAACCTAATACGTTATTTATCCCCAGTATTTATTTAGAACACAATTGTCTTTCACATCGAACAATTACAAAGAGTACATCAAAAGATATGACAGGTTGAAGTTTTGAAGATGACACCGCCGCGTGAAACAAATTTCTACTCGGGCGAAGCTGGGACGGCCTGCTTGTATTTTATATTTCCGTTTTCATATAGAGGGTGTTCTGCAAGCACTAAGACAAGAGGAGAGTAATCGTTTTTTCTCGATATTTCACCTAGTTTGGTTACTCCGACAGTTAACTTTATTTTCATACTTCAATCTTTGGATGAGGCAACTTTTAGCGAACAACCATCAAGATTCGCAATTTTGAAATTTGAATGTATACAAGGTGTCCCAGAGGCGTAACAAAGTGAAAGAGATATATTCAGTGAGAATTTGTCAAGGTTCACAGTTGCGATGAAATAGAAGTGTTGTTAGAAAAATAATATTTTAATATTTGGCGACCGTGACAGGCCTTGATATAGAATTTGACCCAATTGAAGAAGGAAAGTGTTGAAATATACATAGCAAAACCAAACCTCTATTTTCCCACAGAACGAAATATCATAAATAGGGTTCAATATTTATTCATTATTTGGTTTATGTCTACTCCACACTAAAGTGTATGTGTTGACAGATTTAACTCTTATCCCATACTAGCTGGCCCGGCGAACTTTGTTCCGCCCTAATGATACTTACGGTGGATTTCACAAATCCACTCTGATTTTTGAACTGTCAAATGTTTCCATGGATATGAGCTATCACACAGAACAGATACACAAAAATAACATGTCAATAACTAATAATGGCAATTAGGATTCAGTTATTTCCGCAAATATATTTATTACCCAAACAGAAATTCAAAAATTATGAGGAAAGATGAGAATGGACAATTCACGATTGAAACTGATCGCCAAAATCCGATTTACTGTGATACTGTGATATTCAACCGCTTTTTGATCTGTTAATAGCCTTTCATGGTACTATAAGCAATATGTAAATTACACGGTAATTGATGTCATATGTTCTTTATTCGATCATTTCAAACCACGACGACCGAAATGCTCGAAAAAAGAACAGATGACATCAATCGATGGCCGCGAAAGCCTCAACAAATTCATCATCATTTAATTGTGATAATGTCAAATATAGTACCTTCACGATTACGTTATTTGGAATAATTAAAACTATAAAAATAACTAATAATCATCAGTCATAATGTGTGAATAGCACCATCTGAAGTGGTAAGAACGAAACTTTTCTCATATCTCAACGAAATCTAATCATTTTAGACATCTGTACTCCTACGCTAAGACATTTTGGTTCTGCCCAACAGCTCAGAGTTGTAGGCAACTCAAATTACATACTATTACAGTGACTATAGAGGGAATATAGTCACTGTACACACTATTTGTTTATATCGCCATCTAACGCGCAGAATATCAAATGAAGTACCAACGAATAAGAGGTAGCGTAACTGTAACTGTAGCGACATCTAGTGGCCTTACTCAAAAGGAGGAAAAACATTTCCTGTATAAGTAAAATGTTCATCGATTTTTTCAAAGTTTTATTGTATTTTATAATAACCAGACCGTAGACGAATCCATATATGAAGTTTCATAACAAACAGTCCATCCGATCTCAATGGTGTAACCAACATCTTTCTTTTATATAGATAAGATGTAACCTGATACTTCGGTATCGGCATATTATTCCGTATTCTGAATTAGGGAATAGAAACGATTCCTTTAAGGAAGTTAGTTATTCAGGTCTTTTCTTCGAGTATAGATCGACCTCCTTATTCTTAAATTGAATAAATCGAATATTCAGAATTCTGTGTTTTATTGAAATCAACCCTAAACGAACTTATAACTCAACAGAAAGATCTCAAAGTTATTCTCGAGAACCTGCAGGGAGGTAGCTTTCCTTGAGAAGAATGCAGAAATCTCAAAAAAAGGATATAATTTCGTGTTACTTATGACGTTTTGAGCAGTGTTGTCATCCGGACATCGCATACGAAAAGTGAAATTTGGATTTATTTCTGAACATTATTAGCAAAATGTAGAAAATGGTTCTTATTTGTCTTATTTGTGGTAAATTGGACTATGTATTTGAATCCTGGTTCTAAGTTATGATGGTGTAGCTTCTTCGATTTTTAAAATTTCACTTTTCAGATTCCCTTCTGATATTGAGAGGAGGAACATCAACCCTGAACTCTATTTACCAAACTCAGAATCTGTTTCAATGTTCGGAACCTTGTATGAATTCGTCAAAAACAGTTTATTCACTTGTAATTTTATTTCCATTCTTCAATACCGATAACACCACGCCACTGGACCTTTCAAAGTTAGATTCTGCAACTTTGTCACAGCAGTGTCTGATGATATTGCTATCCTTCATGCTATCTTCGTCCCGGTCATTTTGAAAACTGACTAAATTTTGGCTTCACCAGTTTTCGAATTTATGAATGAGATGCTGTCTCCCCTTTCTATGGTCTAAGGGTTAATCCATGCTCGTCATATAAACGTCACTGATCATGTTTTCGCAGTGTAATAAGGGGCCTTTTGAAAGGACCTTTTTATTACTCTCTTGCACTACTGGTTGAATATACCGGCCCTAAATCCTGAAAATTAATTATCACTTTTCATATTCGAAGCACACGAATATCCGCAGTGTTAACCCAACGTATAATTCAGAACGACGTGTCGTTGCCGTTCGTGATGGACCATTTATCTCAACTTTGGCTGGCGTTAGTTCACGGAAACGTTCTCATCAAAATACACCGTGTAAAACATTATAATATCGTTCTCTCTGGACGTTAATAATTCGTTGATGGTTAATGGCTTGACGTGAAACTTGCGGCACGGCGTCCTCCGATAATTTCGAACGCGTTTCAATTATGATAAGCCGCCAGTTGACGTTTTAAATGGACGTATATCACTTGATGATACGATATTTGATACAGGTCCCGAACGATATTTCATGCGGTATCAAACGTACATGTTTGTTTCGTCACAACACGATTATTTTTCATCACAGTTGTTAATCTTATCTGTTCGCGATCGATATTTGAGTTGATTTTTATGCCTTTTGCTCTTTTATGATGGAAATGTCGTCTAGCCGAATAATTCATATTATGATATGAAGTATGGAAGAATAATTAAAAATCGATACCTTGTGGAACAGTTATGCTTATTGGTGCTCCAATTTTCAACATATAATATCCTGATATTTCCAATTGGCTTGGATCCAATTAATTTGGACCATTTCTCAAAATAATGTTATCGCCAAATCTTTCTCAACATGAGGTGTAGCTCCATCTTGTTGGAACCAACACACTTCTGGGTCGATACCATTCGAATTTCGAAACAAATAATCATTGATAATCGATATGTAACAAGCATCATTCACTGTAACATTAGCTTCAGCATTGTTTTTAAAGAAATATGGACCAATGATGCCTCCAGCGTGTAAAGCACATACAGTGCATTTTTCAGGATGCAATGGAACCTGCAGAACTTCTTGAGGAATGTTTTCATCCCATATACGGAATTTTGCTTGTTAACGTAGCCGTTCAACCAGAAATGAGCTTCATCACTAAACACAATTTTTCGATAAAAAAGTGGATCAATATCAAGCTGTTTAAGGGCCCAATCAGCAAACAAACGACGCTTATTCAGACAAGTGGCTTAAGTTTTTGAACCAGTTGGATCTTCTATGGGTGTACAACAAGATCTTTACGAAAAATTTTCCATGTGGTTAATGCACAGATTCCAACTTGTTATGAACTTCGACGAATAGAAAAATCTGGATCTTCATTAACAGTATCACTTACAGCAGCGATATTTTCTTCTGTACGTACAGTTCAATCTCTTGTGATATTACAACTGATAATTCGTCAATGCTTACTGATCAGAAATGTCCAAACAACATGGTTTCTACCTTCTGTCAAATCATGGTTATCCCTATCGAAAATTTTTTTACTGTAAAAAAATGGAACTATGGCGGCGTGGCGTGGCTTCGTTTCTAGAGCGGGAATAGTCATTGACATTCCTCTTATCCCAGTGCATAATACTGCAAGGTTTATGCTTCAAGCTCAACGAGCATCTTTGAAATTAACAGAAATGTATGTCATACTTGTTCATCCAATTGATCCCTTATTAACCATCAAGGCTTCAAACATCAGATAATGTATTTGCATTGGCAGGTTTCATCCTCGTTTGAATCCGAGTAGGTACCGTTGAACGAAATACGAGCAATGCGCTTATCGTTCTTCGAAGTAATTATAATAACTGGTCGACTGTTGTCTAATTCTAGTTGAATCTCCCAGCAGAAGAAAAGCACCGAGATCCAATGATGCCTTATCTGACATACGGAATTATTCAGTCATGACTTTCGTTTCAGGATCTAGATAATATATCCAGGCTCCAATTATGCTTGACAGGGAGTCTCGGGAAAAATTCCCTGGAGAAACTTTCATGTCGTTCGTTAAATTTTGTTTCGTGTAATTAATTGGTTGACTTGAGGCTAAGCTGGATGGCAACCCCATTGGGAATCTTAGATGACAGAGGTGTCGAGTTTTGCAATTATTTAAGAATATGCTAACAAATTTCTGTTAGGTGTTGATCACACCTGAAGTGCACTCGTCAGTTTTTGACAATTCATATCAGCTGTGAAAATTACTACTAGTAAAGCAAGAAAGGCTTCAATGGGGAGCAGTAAAACTTGGGGTTGTAGCCCTAAAATACTGCGATGGTTGTACGTCATGATTGTGAGACCAACAATGACTTATGGCACCCCTTAGAAGGTTTGTTATGATATATTGTTTATCCTGACTACTCCTAGGTCTCCTGAGGACACCCCTCTGAAACTACAAGCTTCGAAGCTTGTAACTTGTGCCGAGTTCGGAGTAAGCAGTTGTGTTCTGTGTAGGCTTTGTTACTGTGTCCTTACGCCACCTTAGGCACAGCACTGTTAATTTTTGACCCAACAGTGAGAATGGTGGGCCCTACCGAGACTAGAAAATTTCTTTCCTAGCTCGGGATTGAACACCGGACCTTTGGGTCCGAATTCCAGCATCTATCCACTGAGCATCAAATCTCATTAAAATTCCTTCATCTCAATATAGTATAATATACCAACTGACAAAGAAACTGCAAACTCATCCTGCGATAAATTCCGCGTACACGTGCTCTATGCATTTTAACAACAACTAAACATCGACTTTAGATCTCCTCGAACAGCTGGTTTGTTGTAAACTTTAAAAAAATTGCAAAAAAGACTACAATATTTTAGTACCAAAAAATGTTTACATGAAAACACCTCCACGATTTTTTTTTCAAATTTAATAATTAACTCCTTGCTATACTATCTATGATTTACCAAAAAAAAATTAAAATTCAAACAGCTACTTCTGGGTGTTGCAGTTTGTTTGTCCGTTAGTATATCTCTATCTATCCTTAAAATTTTCAATTCGATTGAATTTTGACAAAGTTTAATCGCTCGAACTCGCTGAGACAAGGTGAGTGTTCTCGGAAGCAGTATGTCGTCATTTTAAATTGGAGGGTAACCTGTAGAACGTTTTAAATTACTAGGAAACCGGAAGTACACATTAAGATCGACGATAGACAATAATAGGGGGTGTACCCACATTATCGGGACCCGACTGTCGTGGAGGTCATTGCCGAGACCGCAGTCGAGACATTGGCATTCGGAAGTAGGGTTACCACGTCGATTACCCTTTATGTGGCGCCAGAAAATACTTTCTCCACTATTCGTCTGCCATACCCTGCCCTCTATTAGTTTGGCGAGACTCGAATTAAAAATCAATCGTACGAATTCGACAATGTGAATTGTTTAATCGCAATACGATTTGAAAGGAATTAATTCATTGCTCCTGGTTGTATGCTCGTCCTTGAAGTAACACATGGACCTCGAAATTCAAGTCCCAGACTCAGCAAGCCATAAAAATACAGCGAGTAAACAGCCACTGTTGTCTAAACTAACAAACTGTCTGACTTATATTTTATATACTTATATTTTAACTGTAGATTCTTGAGGCCAAAGGAAACCCTTTTTTCATTTTCCATTTTTCCAAATTCGGCTCTGTTAAAGAGATATAGCCATTAAAAAAAATTGGCCGAATACGTGCCTGATACGATTCTCTGCAATCACACCAAAGATCATATTTTTCGATTGGAATTGAGGTGATTATTAGATGTTCTGTCGTGATACATTGAGGAAATACTAAAGCACTAACCTTATTCTCAAAGGAATGTTACAAACACGATATTTCCTAACAAAACACTTAGCTCTGTTCGATTAATTCTGCAATTGAAAAGCCATATTTCTCCCACCAAAATAAGTTTGTGAACACTAATAACTTGCTCATATTTTCCTCGATATCCCAAAACTATCACATAAAAAATTGTTTTCTCACTAAACTAACCTAACTCCATTAACCTAGGTCATAGGATTCGAGGTCAATGACCAAACCCAATCCATCTTCTGCGATATTTCACAGATCTTTTGAGAAGACGATGCCAGATTGCTGATTTTCTCTTCAAACAAATATATTTATTTATTTATAGAGAATAATGCAAACAGTTGATGATTATGTGAAGACTTTCAGTGAATTGATGTAATAATTCCGTGTAAAGTCGAGTTAAAATTCCAGGGGGATATTGTTTAGATAGAAACATCGCCACAGGTTATGTAGTGCTAAGTATGTATAATTTCATTTTTCATTAATTTCAATTCAATAGGTACGTTTTGTATCGTTATCATCATTGATATTCGAATTTTGAATTTCATCGACATTTATTTATAACAAGCAGGCCGTCCCAGCTTCGCCCGAGTAGAAATTTGTTTCACGCGGCGGTTTCATCTTCAAAACTTCAACCTGCCATATCTTTTGATGTACTCGTTGTAAATGTCTGATGTGAAGGGCAATTTTGTTCTAAATTAAATACTGGGGATAAATAACGTATTTGGTTGGATTAGGATCAATACCCAATTCATAAAAACACACTCACAAATAGTGCATAATTTTGGAAAACATCTGATTACCATAAACAGGTAATAGCAAGTCAATCTTGAGAGATAGATACATGCTATCGCGGACTTTTTTGTAGAAATATTCAAGAGGTACATTTCCGTCATACATTGTATCCACTTAAGTCTTACGGTTTTTGCAGCGCACGTGAAAATAGCTGATTTTGGCTGATTTTTTTGTAATTATTGAAGTTATAGTAGGTATCCTTAATTTTTTCGGGTGAAAAGTATAGCCTATGTCACTCAGGGATAATGTAGCTTTCAGAGGATGAAAGAATTTTTGAAATCGGTCCAGTAGTTTTTGAGCCTATTCGTATCAAACAAACAAAAATACAAATCTTTCATCTTTATAATATTAGTATAGATATAGATATGGACCAGTAGATAACAATCAATTTTTGATTGAAACTGTGAGTATAAATGCATAATTTCATGCTTCTTAGAATTCAATTTTATCTCCCACATTTGTGGGATTTTATTATTACATATATCTACATCTAACGTTTTTCCATCATAGAGATTTTAGTCTTGACGAAGTTGATAAACATTCTGACAACATTGTTGAATTGTTAAGAGATCAGACAAGAAATAATATTCAATGATATTTCATCCAAGGAAGCATCCAGATTATTCTTGAAATTCATGATTTTTCTCCTCAAATTTCATCGTATACAATTAGGAATAACTAGAATACGATGCGTTTTATTGAAAAAACATAAGAATACTTTTATTTTCTAAAATGATTCATTCTTTCGAAAATATGAACCGTTTATCTTTTTTAAGTGATTGATGTAATTTTTGCATGAATTTGTGAGTCGGCTACGCTGTAACTTTTATACCAGGAGAAATGTTGAACAAGTTTTGATCGAGGAATATGCACCAACAAATCAACCAAAATGAATTTTTGGGCCAACAAGGGTAATTTTCAGAATATATCACAACAAAAATCGGAGTATATCCCCAATTTCCCCTGAATAAGACGGATCTTGCTTGTCCCATCTAAAATTCCCTCGAAGACCTTCCCTTTCCCTTTCAACTCGATCAAGAATCTCTCCCTTCAACAACCCAATCCCTTCCTCCCCTAACCTACCACCGTCTAAACGCCAGAAACCGATAACTTACCAGCGATTCGATCTCGTTGTCCCCCAAATCCAGCCTCTCCAACTTGGACAGTTCGCTAATGGAGGAGGGCAACTCCTTCAGGAGGTTCTCCCTGAGCTCTAACGACGTTAGCGAGGTCAGAGTGCCGAAATCGGACGGTAACGAGGTTAGCGACATGTCGTTTAGGCCCAGGACGCTGAGCGACTTCAGCTGACTGAAGGCCGGAGGTAGTCTGGCGATGGGATTCGAACTGAAGTCGGCCATCTGAAGCGCCCTGAGGGCGCCGATGCTCTCGGGAATGTCCTGGATGTCTGGAATGGAAGAAAAGACGGTTTAGCCAAATGGAAGGAAAATTGGAGAGAAAATAATGCGGGAATTATATTCTGCGAGAGTGGACAATATACGAGGACAGAATATTGAAAACTTCTCAGCCTACTATAGAACCAAACAAAATTTCAATGTAAAAATATTTTTTTTTCTACGAACGTCAAAAAATGACAAGGTTCGCGCATAGACAACAATATGCGAAGTGACCCTTTTTTTCATTTCCCTTCGTGACCTTGACACCGTGCGCGAAGAAGTGTGCGAAATACTTACTTCGCACACTGCATGTAAACTACATGGGATTTTTATATTTAATTAACCATTATGTTCCTTAATCAAGCAAAAATCCAAGAAATCATTTATTTATTACTGTTTAACAATAAATAAAGATTTCAAATTGTGAGAAATTCAACACTACCTAATTTTATTTATTATTTATGTTAACATTTATGGTGCAGTCAGTGCACGAACGTTTGTAGAAAAAATTTTGTTTGCATCTTATGCGCGAAATACTTTGGTGATCTCGACTATTTTTTTTAACTCGGCTGCGCCTCGTTGAAAAAAAACAATTCTCGATCACCAAAGTAGCATTTCGCGCACTAGATACAAAAATAACTAATTACTCAACATATTCTCATCTCAATTGAATACATTTATTACAGCGAACCTGCAACATCTCTAGACCTTTCAAAAAAAATGTTTCTTCTTGCTCTGCAAACCAGTTCTCCACAGATTTTATTACCTCCTCTTTGGAAGAAAATTTACGACCTTTTAAACTTTTTTCAGTGGAGGAAAGAGATGATAGTCGGACGGAGCCAAACCTGCTGAATAAGGGGGGTCTTCTAGTAATTCTAACCCTAAATCACGAATTTTTCGCATGGCAACATGAGATTTATGTACTGGGGCGTTGTCCTGTAAAAGCAAAACACCTTTGGATATCTTTCCGCGTCTTTTCTCTTTAATTTTTACCCGTAGAGTGGTCAGTAATGTCGAATAGTAATCCCCAGTTATTGTTCTATCCTTATCCAAAAAATCAATCATGATTACTCCATGGCAATCCCAAAAAATTTTTGGACACGAAACTTCTTAGGTCTTGGAGAACCAGAGTGTCGCCATTCCATCGATTGTCGCTTTGTTTCTGGATCGTAGAAATGTTCCCAAGTCTCATCCATAGTAACAATTCGGTTTGAGAAGTCTACATCGATTTCAAATCGAGAACAGATCGAACGCGATACTTCTCATGTCCAAATGGACTATATGATGAACGCGTTTGTATGAAATCTTCAGTGCTTCAGATATCCGTTTTAGCCCAATTCGACGGTCTGATAAAATCATGTCATGAACTGCATCGATATTTTTGGCGACTGACGCAGAAACTAGCCTTCCCGATCGGTCATCATCTTCAATGAAAAATTTACATCTTTAGTAACTTGCAGTCCAATTTTTCACGGTCGCATACGAAGGACATTGATCACCAAGGGTATTTAGCATATCTTCATAAATCTGCTTACCTCTTAACCCTTTTAAATACAGGTACTTGATGATGGCTCGATACTCCAATTATTCAATTTTTACAATTTCAGTGGACGTCTTTTTTTTTTAATTTATTGCGTAACTCTGGTTTAGTTATTGTTCGCGATATTTTGTTTATGCATGGAACTGCTCTAGGCTAACTAGATATCAATACATCCTCGTAGTAGGTATAGATAAACATCCAAACATTTATCTAAAAAAATGGCATCTTTCTTTGAATGTCAAAATAACACCTTTTATTGGAAAACCCTTTATTTACCCAACGACCAAATTCTTCACCGAAACCCAAATTGGTTCAGACCTGTTAACCGTTCCACAAGAAGATCCCTCACACCGTGACTAGTCAATTCCAATTTCTAGCCTCGACATAACAATAAAGCTTTGTTGTTCCAACGCAACCAATTGCGGTAAATCGTTCGAAACATAAACAAAAATAAAATAATGCGGTAAACATAATGTCGGCTCGAGTTAATGTGTATATTTCTTTCGGAGCTCATAACTCAACGGCGTCGGACGTCATTGGCGTGCGACGACGTGTTTACGGCTTCCTTTTCTATTAGATTTGTGACCCTCGAAACCAGGTCGTTGTTGGTGGAAGGAACAAGAAGGTTCATGGGCGTTTGGAGATTCCCGTTTGTCCATAATGCATTTAGGGGGAGATGCTACACGTCCGAGCTCCCTTCAAAAATTGGGCTTTTTATTTCCATATCAGTTCGTATGCGACCAAACATTTTTTTTTAATTAAAGCTTAATCGTTTCTCTTGAATGTGTATCACTTGCTTTTCCGTTCTTCTTCGTATATTAGGGAAAAAACCTGGTTGAAAATATGACCAATAAAGTTCCTACTTTATAATTTATTTCAAAATTATGGAGGAAATGAACAGGAAAACTGATTAATAGCCATTCTGCAAAATATTATTCCGCATGTATACTGAAAATTTCATGCAATTATCCCGAAAATTGACGGAGATATCATGAAAATAAAATCGTTTGTCCAGATTTTTATGAAATTACATATACGAAGAAAAACGGAAAAGCGAATAATACGAGGATGTGTTGATATCTAGCTAGCCTAGACCAGTTCCATGCATAAACAAAATATTGCGATACCATATCAACGAACAATAACTTATTAGAAGTGTCAATGCAGAGTTCGACGTCAAAAAAGTAAACCAGAGTTACGCAATTAATTTAAAAAAAAATGTCCACCGAAATTGTAAAAATCAAAAACATGGAGTATCGAGCCATCATCAAGTACCTACCTGTATTTAAAAGGGCTAAGAGGTAAGCAGATTTACGAAGATATGCTTAATATACCCTTGGTGATCAATGTCCTTCGTACGCCACCATGAAAAATTGGACTGCAAGCTTCAAAAGGTGTTAATTTTCCATTGAAGATGATGACCGATCAGGAAGGCCAGTTTCTGTGTCAGTCCCCGAAAATATCAATGCAGTTCATGACATGATTTTATCAGAAATGACAATGAAGTGTCAGACGTTTTTCGAATTTGCTCTTGCTTTTTTGCTGATTTTTCGCTAAAAACAACCACTCTTATCTATGGGAGATGATCCCCCAACATAAGGGGCCTGTAGCGTTCCTCGAACACCTGAAGAACAGAAGAATCATCACTTGGAAGATCGGACCTGATCGAAAGATCCTCCCGATCCATGAGAGAGTTAGGGCTTTGTGAAAAGGTTTTTTTAGCAGGTGAAGTATTTTTTTCTACTGCTTCTTTCTCGTTTTTCTTCTTTTTTTTTCTTGTTACAGATATAATTTCAAGATATTTGCCTCCAGTTCGATGAAAAGGCTTGTTTTTAAGCACAAGGAGCTCTGTAACATGGATAGCAGCATATTTTTTGAACAAATTCAGTATCACCACACATACACGGGGAGACAGAGTTTTTTCAGAGGTTTTTATCTGTTCTCGTGTATCATACGCAGAATTGTATGGTACCCCGTTTACATTCCCTCTGCTAACACTCAGATTTGGAGCGGGAAACAGATTTTATTCTTTTATACAATCTGTTCCTTGTCGCCATTTCTTCACTCGTGCCATATGCCATATATGTTTGATATTACAAAACAGTATGTAATTCTCTCTTTCAAAAGAATATATATATCAGACCGTCGAATTGGGCTTAAACGGATATCTGAAGCACTGAAGATTTCATACGAACGCGTTCATCATATAGTGCAGGTCAATTTGGACATGAGAAAAATTTCGGCAAAATGGATACCCAAACGTTTGAATGTTGACCAAAATCGTGCAAGGGTAGAAGCATCGCGTTCGATCTGTGCTCGATTTGAAAACGATGTAGACTTCTCAAACCGAATTCTTACTATGGATGAAACTTGAGTACATTTCTACGATCCAGAATCAAAGCAGCAATCGATGGAATGGCGACACTCTGGTTCTCCAAGACCTAAGAAGTTTCGTGTCCAAAAATCTTCTGGAAAAGTTCTAGCTTCAGTTTTTTGGGATTGCCATGGAGTAATCATGATTTATTTTTTGGATAAGGGTAGACCAATAACTGGAGATTACTATTCGACATTACTAACCACTCTACGGGAAAAAATCAAAGAGAAAAGACGCGGAATGCTATCCAAAGGTATTTTGTTTTTACAGAACAACGCCCCAGTACACAAATCTCATGTTGCCATGCAAAAAATTTGTGATTTAGGGTAAGAATTACTAGAGCACCCCCCCCCTATTCACCAGATTTGGCTCCGTCCGACTATCGCCTCTTTCCTCAAGTGAAAAAAAGTTTAAAAGGTCGTAAATTTTCTTCCAACGAGGAATTAATAAATCTGTGGAGGACTGTTGTGCAGAGCAAGAAGAAACATTTTTTTGAAAGGTCTACATACGTTGTGGGTTCGCTGTAATAAATGTATTCAATTAAGAGGACAATATGTTGAGTAATAAAATATTTTGACATTGAAATTTTGTTTGGTTCTATAGTAGGCTAAGAATTTTTCAATATATCCTCGTACACATTCTAGGGAAACGATTAAGCGTTAATTGAAAAAAAATTGTTGGTGTACGCCGCATACGAACTGAGATATCATGAAAATAAAAAGCCCAATTTTTGAAGGGAGCTCGCGAGCTCTTACGTGTAGCACCTCCCCTTAAGCGATGCAGTATGGCATTCAGAGACTGCAGAAACTGATGAGCATGAGATAGAAGATTTCTCCTTCAGTCCGTCCCTTCTCTATCCATCTAAAGATATGGACTCAGCATCTTTCGCTACAAACTTCCAGACCTCGTAAATATCTGGAAACGGGCGTCAGCAACTCATCACTGGTCGTGATTCGATGCAATAAGACGGACGGCTGGATCACAAGAAACTTGGTCCGCATGAAATACGCCAGGACGTCGTCGTCATAAAGTCTCCGGGCCGTAAGGCCGTAAAGCGGCCTACAGACGAGCAACTTTGTTGACAACTATGTTGTCAACACGCCGTGTTGACAACCAAGTTGATCGTCTGTGGGCCGGTTGGTGGTTGATACTCCAGATTGACAACTAGGTTGGTGTGAGATCAAATCGGTTTGATATTTGATGGGCGGAGCCCGATGTTGGCTATTAGATTGCAGCGTCTGTGGGGCAGTCAGCAACGCGGTTGACAACATCAGTTGGCATTGTGGATGTTTGGGGAGAAGATCTCTTCGCATCATTGAGTTCAACGCACGCATCCACGACTTAGTAAATAATATACATTATACAATGAGCAATATTCCGGTTTGGGTGGATTTCTTTGAATGTTTGAGAGATCTGCCCGAATGATGGAAAGTCAAATCCGAAATATTCAAAGACCGGAATAAAAAAAAAATAGAGCCTGGGATATTCTTCTGGAAACATATAGAAAAATTGATGAAAACACGCACATTGATAGTTTGAAGAAGAGGGTAAACAATATCAAAACTACATATCGGAGGGAATTAAAAAAAGTGAAATTCATCAGATACATTCACCCAGTCAGCGTGTGTCTTCGATACCTGAAATCAATAAATTTTACAATCAATTCGACATCTCTTCAAATTCACAGCAAGCACCTACTTGAATATATTCTTTCAGTTCTCTGCTTATGATATTGCAAGTTTCGATTGTTATTGCTCCAAGACTCTGTGGTGAAATAGCAGTAAGGAATTTCAAATCCTCGAAACTCTGACCACTTGCTAAAAATCGCAGGGTGGCAGACAATCGTTCATTGGCAGTTATGGCAGTTCTCATAATTGTGTCCTGTTTTTCAATATAAGGTCGTACTTTTTCTAACAATTCATCATATGTTTTGCCATCCATTCTCAGGAAATTTTTAAAATCATCAGGTGCACTGATACGTAGTTCTTTCATTAAACTTGAATGAGAAAACTGGGACCGATTTTGGTACCATTCCTTTGTCCATATTCTCCTCTTTTTAGAAGTGTGCTGCATCTCAACATCGTCGCATAACTCGTTTATTATTATATGTAATAAAAGATCTTCCTCCATTTTCAAATAATTCCTCCGGCTGAAACGACTAGTTCACTCGACGGAAATCTCCATAGAAATGATGTTTACAACCTGGTCGACAACCGCTATCTTCACCCTCGTTTGGTTTACAACATGGTTGACAACATAGTTGTCAACTAAGTTGTTCGTCTGTAGGCCGCTTAAAATTCGAATTCCACGAAGAGCAGGACCGCGCGGAGGAGGCGGGTGTCTTGGCACGCTTAGCGACAGAGTTCCTTAAACTCGTGCCCGAAGATCGCCTTCACCTTGCCCCCGGGAGGCAAGGCCGCTTTGAGAACGGCGCCCCGATCGGGGTTTTCTGGTCGCGAAAATGGCACTTATGTCTGGTTGAATGAAGGAGAAAAGGACTCGATTGGTGATGAGTTTCTTTCTCAATGGATTTGAAGACCTTATCGGTTGCAAAGAAAGAGAAATCTTCATGAAATGGTCAGTCGAAATACAGTGCGCGTGAAAATTATGGAACAAATTCATTTTCTCAGAAGAAAAATAAACTGCTCCACATGAGTTAGGGATATTGACTTAAATTGCAAAAAAAATAGTTTAAATAAGATTTTGCGATGAAAATTCATATTAATATGATTTCAAGTTGTATATTAATTTAAGCCTGTAGGTCTGCAGCGTATACAGGGTGGTTAAGAAAAATCGAGTAAAATAACGAAATTTTATTCCCAGAGAATTCAAGCATTTCAAGAATATCAATACAATGTATGGCCTCCACGGGCATCAATAACAGCTTGACATCTTCTTTGCATACTACACTAGAGGTTGTTGAACATTTCTTGAGGAATTTGGTTAAATAAACGGGGCAGAAGCTCTCTCAGATCATTTAAGGATTCTGGGGTAGGTTGATTCTTTGGAGCATATCCCATGCATGTTCCATGCAATTCAAATCTGGTGAGTGCGGAGGTATTGGTAAATGTGGAATACCAAGCTCCTCGCGCGCATTCTCAACTATGGCTGCACGGTGCGGTCTAGCGTTATCGTCTAGAAATTGAAAAGTTTCACCAATAGCAGCGTGAAAATTTGGCATAACATTGTCAATGACATGCTCCCTATAGTGTATGGCGGTTATATTCCCAGGACAAATGTGTAGATCTGTGCGCCCGTTCAAACATATCCCGGCCCATACCATAACACTACTCCCTCGGAATGGATGGACTTCTTGGTCATAGCGACGATTACGGGGTATGCGTGGAATTGTCCACACCCTTATTCTTCGAGAATCTGAAAATCGTCCATATCTGGAGTCATCAGTGAAAAGGACACTGCGCCATTGATCGTTCCAATTGATATGTTGCCTTGCCCATTCCAGTCTTTGACGCTTACGGTCACGTGTTAATGGAACTCCTCAATGGACGTCTAAAACCTAGATTCACCTCTCTCGAACGTCGTCTGATGTTTTCGAAGGAAACTTGTTCTCCATCTGCATTTTGAAGAGTATTCCGTAGCATTCTACACGTAGATGTAGGGTTTCTTCTCGGGAAAACGGTGATGAAACGATCCTGAGCAGGTGTTGTTTTTCGTCGCCCACCAAAAGCCTTGGTCTTTCCAACACGGAACCTGTCTCCCTGAACCTGTTCCAAAGTGGAGATATCACACTTTGGCTGACTTGGAGCCTTTCGGCTACAACAACCTGAGTTAGGCCACCCTGTAGCATTCCGATAGCCCTATTAGCCTCAGCGTTTGTTAATTTACGTCTCGGCATTTGCAGAAAACTCGTTTCAAATCAAAGCCGTTGATAAACTGACTTAATTTCAAAATAAGAACATTCATGAAGCATATGCAAAGAACCAAACTTCAGAAAAAAGGCGACCAGCGATTGACGAAATGTCTCTTTCTGCTTTTTATTGGATCGATTCAAGTTGTTATTGAGTTTTAATTGATTTTACAGCGATTCTCTCGAAGATTACATATTTTTAAAAACGATTGAATACGATATCCCTAACTCTTGTCACTTGTGGAGCAGTATATTTGGCAACAAAATCCTGAAACAGGTCAATTTTTGTTTCGCTTCTGAAGGATTTTTGTTGAACCCTGTGCCATCTCCATCAACCCTCTAAATTTTTTGAATGGGGAAAGTGGGTCATGTGGTACTTTTTTGGCAAGGTCTTTGTATCTTCTTCACAGGAGTGCCGAAATTTTCAAGAATTTTATTTTTTTAATTAAGTTAGTTCAAAGAGATCTTCAGTATGTGCACTTTGTCATGGCTCTTCCTTCGTTCAGAAATTTTCAAGAAAAAAAATTTTTTTTTTCGAAAAATAGTTAGTTCAAAGATGTTTTCAGTATGTGCACTTTGTCATGGCTCTTTCTTTGAATTGAAACATTTTATCGAAAAGTTTCAACTTCAGTAGAAACGTACTAATAACATAGGTACCTACTTAAGATCATAACTATTATGAGTTGCTTGTTTGATCGCACACACAATACCACTTCTCACATTGATGTGAGTATAATATCATACATGAATTATTTTATTGACTTGTGTATTTTTAGCTGCCCTGAAGAAGGAAACGATAATTTCCGAAAGCTTGACTGAAACAATAAAGAGTTAAGACTTATAGATATTTGACTACACAACCGATTATCCGTAGATATATATATTACAATTGAAGGGTACAGGGGAACAATCAGCCAAGTCATTTTTTGTTACTTTCGATCTAGAGCCATTTGTATGTTTTCTATTCAATGTTATCAGGGCATGTTTCAGATAATTGATCAACTATGAATGGGGATTGATTTGTTGATATAACATGTTGGAACTCGAAAGTGCCAATGTCGAGTGACTTAGCCGATTATTTCCCTGTACCGCATGGTACAGCCTGGTTTTTCCTCTGCATATGATATTTTTGATCGTTTGCCATAGCTCACATAACTGATTTTTCCCATGTTTGATATAGTGAGAAGAAAGATGCTATAATTTGCGCGCCTTATCTCAAATCTTGCCAATGAATGACTTAGCTGGTTTTTCCCCTGTACTCTTCAATTGGTAGTCGAGATTCCAATCACCAAATCATAACTGAAGAGCAGTGTTTCACATATTCTAATTATTCAGGTGCGGCGGTTGAAAGTTGTGCATGAAAAAAACTGTAATGGTCGATTTTCAATCGGTGACAAATTTCATCAGGTAACATCGTCTTAAATTAAATGAGCCATGGCAAAGTGCACATTCTGAAGACCTCTTTGAACTAATTAATTTTTCAAAAAAAAATTCTTGAAAATTTCAGCACGCCTGTAAATAAGATACGAAGACCTTGCCAAAAAAGTTTCACATGACCCACTTTCGATATTCAAAATATCTAGTTGATTAATTGATCAACGGAATATTAGGAACAACCTGCAATATTCAAAAGGGAGAATAATGCTCAGGTGATTCGACCAACTAAAAAGAACAGATCCTATTCCCACCTGAAATGGTAAGAGATTAAGGTGGGCGTTCAATGTGGTGTGTTTTTATTTCAAGTTGCATTTGAAAATTGTTTTACTTTGGGAACTGAAATTTTGTGGGTAAACTCAGAAAGGATTGGAGTTCTCAATGAAATAATTGAAATCGATTTCATTTCATCTTTTTTTTTCTTTCAAAAATAGAAGAAAAAAAGCAAACTCATGCTTCTGTTTTATTTCAAACGAAAGACACAAGAAAATAGTTCAACTTCCGATTAAAAGTGAATCTACAGATAATTTCGTTCAGAAAAACAACTTGAAATACGGAATTGGCAGAGAACGGCCAAATTAAAATATATGAAGGGAAAAAGTTCCTGATTTACCCACATATTCACTAATTTCATAGTTCAGCGATTTTCGGATAGAGAACGCCATTGTACATTTCATAGAACTTATGGTGATAATAATGTAAGTTCTATGGGGATATTCCATATAATGCACGGTGGCGCCTCAATCGGATTAGTTTTCCTACTCGCTCTGAACGGCGACAGAAGTGCCTACGATGTATTATCCGAGTTTTTTATTGGCAATTCCGTCGTCGCCAGTTGGAATCGACACACTTTATCGAAATGAATCGATATGATTAACTAGCCAACAGTTCCATTCGTACAATGATTGAAAAACAATAACACGTCAGATCAGGACCCATATTCCACTCATATAAATGGCACTTGTGCTCTATTTTGCTCAGCGCGCTTTCCATCGTCAATATATCAATTCGAGTTCTGTATACGACGGAATGAGCAGCGCCAATCAACACGTGTTTTAGCTCCCTGGCTTTTTTCAACATCAATCGATAGCATAATCGTTTACCACAAACGGCCGATGACGTACCAACGCAACAATTCCCAGTATTCCGATATCGATAATTCGAACCCATTTACTGAGACGATGCGCGATCCAACCTTGAACGTTCATTACCTCAGATCTATAAATTTTGAACGGGTTTATTTTTAAGTTTCCATTCATTTTTTCGGTCGTAATCGTTCGAAAACTCGTTAGACGAGGAAAATGGCGCCCGTTCCACGGTAGGCGTTTGAACGAAAATTAATTGAGCTTCTTCTCAAAAGCCAATTACGGAACCATTGATGGACTCGCTCCGCGATTTTCAATTATGGAAGTTCGAAAGTTTTTCGCACTCATGAAAAGACTTTTTCGGCAACTTCCCCTGGCGATTTTCAATAACCGCCTAGCCCTAGAACGACGACTAGGTCGATCAAGGAAAATATTAGTTAAAATAACGAAGGTAGAATAAATGAAAAAGGTAACGTTATTGAAGAGCTCAAGAAAGAGAGACAAACAACGAAGAAAATCAAAACTAAATTTTTTTTCATGTTGTGGTTTCCACGAAAAGGAATATCCTGTAATGTTCAGAGAACATCGTGAGAACCAAGGGCAAGCAGGTAGGAATTAGTGTTCTTCTTGAATTTCTGGAGGTTATATGCCTCGGGAGCACCTCCCTAGGCAATGTGTTCCAAAGCCTCGCTGTTCGTTGGATGAACGAGTCTTTGAAGAGAGATCTTCTGCAGGTCTCCAAAGTGACCACGAAGGGATGTGAAGACTTGACGGTTTAGTCTCGAAGGGACTGCCAGAGGGGGACGATTGCTGATAACTCAGAAGAGCATCGCCAATGGAAATATCTATAAAATAGAGACAGATCGCCTACTCTTCTACGATGTTCCAGAGAAGTGAGCGAGTTTGTAAGCGAGGCATCACCGACGAGACGACTTGCCCTTTTTTGTACAGAGTCCAAGAGTTTAAGGATTTGTTTAGGTGCAGCATTCCAAATATGGAACAGTATTCCAGGACAGGTCGAATCTGTGCCTTATAGATCATAAGCAACTGACCTGAGGTGAAAAAGCTCCTGCCACGAAACATAAAACCAAGTTTTTGGGATGCACTTTTAGCAATGTATCTCACGTGATTCTCCCAAGAAAGGTTACTGCCGACAGTAATACCAAGCATCGAAATGGATGAATTCAATGGTATGGTCACTCCCGACAATTCTATGCTGGGCACAGTAAGATTGGCTTTTCTAGAGAAAAGACATGCTTGTGTTTTGCTTGCGTTGAATTCCAAGTTATTAGATCATCATTCAAGAATTTTCAAGTCCATATTTATGTTGTTAACATTTGTTCCTCGTTCTTTTCTGATTTGGCGGGCTGGTATTGGAGCCCTAGAAGAAAAGGCGAATTGCTTCCAGAAAATCGTAGAAATAGTGTTGGAGCCAGAATTGATCCCTGCGAAACACCAGCATTTATGGGTAGAGAGTCGGATGAAACTCCATCGACCACTACATGGAGAGATCTGTTAGAGAGAAAACTAGCCAGCAGAGAACACAGCTTTGGGGGCACGCCATAAGATGGAATCTTGGCGAGGAGTCCCTGATGCCAGACTCGATCGAATGCCTTGGAGATATCCAGTGCTACGGCTAGGGTTTCACCATATTTCTCAATAGATAGCTGCTATATGTGAGACGTAAGCGAGCAAGTCACCAGTGGATCTATGATGACGGAAACCATATTGTATATCGTTGATAATTCCTGAGTGTTCCAGATGTTTCATGAGCTCGATGAAGTAGTAAAGTAACATACACTGCGCAAAAAAATTAACGCACATTATGGAAATCTCAAATTTATTCTACAACTGAAGGTGTTCTCAATGATAATTATTTTTATCAGAATTATGCATGCATATGTTATCCACTTTCAACGTTTTTCTTCAATACAAATGTTTTCTCCCAGCAGGAATAAAAAAAGATGATATTATCAGATTCTGAATGTATTGGCTCCATTCTAAAATCAGTTGTTCTCGATCAATTCTAGTGATCAATAGTTTTTCTTTCGTTGGATTTTCTACACTCGATCGCTATGCAACGCGAAACACGCAATTTGACCCAAGAGGAATGTGCCCAAGCGGTAGTTTTGCGAGAAGAAGGGTGGACATACACAAGAATTGCAGAAAGGTTTGGAGTTTCCCATACAAGTGTGTCCAGAATGTTGCAGCGATTCAGGGAGACAGGTATGAATGTCCGAAGACCAGGACAGGGTAGACCACGGGTAACAACTGCCATTCAAGAACGTTACTTGAGAGTTTCTTCGTTGAGACAACGGTTTGCAACCGCTCGCTTTCTTCAAAATCAGCTTGAGCAAACTCATGAGGTGCAAATTAACACTCAGACAATAAAAAATCGCCTCAGAGAATATGATTTAAGGCCTCGTGTCGCGGCAAGAGGCCCAGCTCTTACCCCAGTCCATCGAAGGGCGCGTTTGGATTTTGCGAGAGAGCATATCCATTGGGAAGAGGCCGATTGGGAAAGAGTTCTCTTCACAGGTGAGTCTAGATTCTGCCTCTACCATTGTGATCAACGTTCCCTTGTATACAGACGTCCACATGAAAGATAATATGCTCAGTGCAATTTCCTGAATACTACTGGTTTCGGGGGAGGATCGATTATGGTATGGGGTGGAATATCTTTGACTGCTCGCACAGACCTAGTGGTCATTGATAATGGAGCTATGAATGCTGATAAGTATATAAGGAACATTCTTGAAGAGCATGTAGTGCCATTTGCCCCATACATTGGTGAAAATTTCATTTTTATGGACGATAATGCCAGACCCCATCGTGCGCGCATCGTTCAGGAGTACCTTGAAGGGGTTGAAGTCTCTCGAATGGAAGTCCAGATCTCAATCCGATTGAGCAGGTTTGGGACAACCTCAATAGAAGGCTGAGAAGTTCAGAAAATCATCCAGCTACTCTTAATGACTTAGGAATCCAACTCGGAGAAATCTGGGAAGGATTAGATCAGAACATTTTAAGATCACTCATTTTGAGTATGAACCGTCGTTGCCGAGCTGTAATTAACGCAAGGGGTGGAATTACCAAGTATTGAATCACTTATCAGCATTTCATTATTTTGAAAATTGTTCATTTCTCTTCTTTCACATAAGATTCGGTGAAATCCTGAAGTTTTCTTCCATTTAAGGTGTCTTGTAGAGTTAACTTTCATTAAAATTGAGATTTTCAGAATGTGCGTTAATTTTTTAGCGCAGTGTAGTTATACAAAGATCTTGCCAACCTCGACTGAAAAGCGAACAAGAAACCAGACCATCGATCAGCGCCGATTCCCAAAGACGTCTTCATGAAATTCCTTTGAGGACGGCGCCAACTCACTTACATCACGTAAGGTTACATTACTCCGGATGAAACGCCGATACCATTTTACCTCGTTGCACTTTCGAGGGACGATTCGGCGAGAATCAACCCGGGACAATTTACCTTCAGACGTAGAAAAGACATTGGCCGGGAAAATTAGATTGAAGACGTAGGAGATGAGAGCGGCTATAAATAAGTCTTCCCTGTTTGACGGAAATACTCGGTGGAAAAGAAAAGGTCGACGTCGATGAGGGGTCGGATCAATGTACGTGGGTGTACTGATTGGTACTTAGGGGGAAAATAATGAAACTCGTTAAGGAGATTCGAAATACGAGATTCCCGAGGTTTTAAGCTGGATCTGAGATTGCTGCATACAGGCTGTAACTAACTCCTCAGCTTTTATTACCTCCTCGTTGTAAGAAAATGTTTTCACTTGAGGAAAGAGATGATAGTCTGACGGAGCAAAATCTGGTGAATAAGGGGGGTGTTCTAGTAATTCTTACCCTGAATCACGAATTTTCTGCATGGCAACATGATATTTGTGTACTGGGGCGTTGTCCTGTAAAAACAAAATACCTCTGAATAGATTTCTGCGTCTTTTCTCTTCATTTTTTTTCCGTGGAGTGGTCAGTAATGTCGAATAGTAATCTCCAGTTATTGTTCTACCCTTATCCAAAAAATCAATCATCATTACTCCATGGCAATCCCAAAAAACTGAAGCAAGAACTTTTCCAGCAGATTTTTAGACACAAAACTTCTTAGGTCTTGGAGAACCATAGTGTCGCCATTCCATCGATTGTTGCTTTGTTTCTGGATCGTAGAAATGTACCCAAGTCTCATCCATAGTAACAATTCGGTTTAAGAGGTCTACATCGTTTTCAAATCGAGCACAGATCGAACGCGATGCTTCTACCCTTGCACGCTTTTGGTCAACATTCAAACATTTGGGGATCCATTTTGCAGAAATTTTTCTCATGTCCAAATTGACGTGAACTATATGATGAACGAGTTCGCATGAAATCTTCAGTGCTTCAGATATCCGTTTCAGCCCAATTCGACGGCCTGATAAAATTATGTCATGAACTGCATCGATATTTTCGGGGACTGACACAGAAACTGGCCTTCCCAATCGGTCATCATCTTCAATGGAAAATTTACCTCTTTTGAAGCTTGCAGTCCAATTGTTTCTCATTTTGCCCATTCTGCCTCATCCTGCATTGAGCAAAGAGTAACAAACAAAGATTTCCTATCAAATATATTGTAGTTGAAATGGAAAAAAATATTCATGTTATTTCCAGAACATACATTATTTATTTCTTGAGACACCTAGGGAGGCCTAGACTTTTGAAGAGGTGTGTATTTCATCAGCAGAAATAACGAAAAACAAGGAGAAAATAAAGAAATGAAAGAATTCAGCAATTGAAGAAGAAATAAAACAAGAAATGGAGTATATTTAAAAGAAATGAATAATAGCTTGGAAGAAATGAAAGATAATTCAGAAAGAACGTAGAAGAAAATCTTGAAATCAAAGATGAAAATAGAAGAGAATTCGAGGGAACTGAAGGAAATAAGGGACGACTTCAAAATAGTTCAAAATAAACTAGATTGAAGAAGATATAAATAAGAATACAATGAACAACGAGAATTTCAAATGAAATAAAACAAGAAATGGAGCATATTTTAAAAGAAATGAATAATAGCTTGGACGAAATGAAAGATAATTCAGAAATAACGTAGAAGAAAATGGACGAAAATCTTGAAATCAAAGATGAAAATAGAAGAGAATTCGAGGGAACTGAAGGAAATCAGGGACGACTTCAAAATAGTTCAAAATAAACTAGATTGAAGAAGATATAAATAAGAATACAATGAACAACGAGAAATTTACAAATGGAATGAAACAAGAAATGGATTATATTTTAAAAGAAATGAATAATAGCTTGGAAGAAATGAAAGATAATTAAGAAAGAACGTAGAAGAAAATGGAAGAAATTCTTGAAACCAAAGATGAAAATAGAAGAGAATTCGAGGGAACTGAAGGAAATCAGGGACGACTTCAAAATAGTTCAAAATGAACTAGATTGAAGAAGATATAAATAAGAATACAATGAACAACGAGAAATTTACAAATGGAATAAAACAAGAAATGGATTATATTTTAAAAGAAATGAATAATAGCTTGGAAGAAATGAAAGATAATTAAGAAAGAACGTAGAAGAAAATGGAAGAAATTCTTGAAACCAAAGATGAAAATAGAAGAGAATTCGAGGGAACTGAAGGAAATCAGGGACGACTTCAAAATAGTTCAAAATGAACTAGATTGAAGAAGATATAAATAAGAATACAATGAACAACGAGAATTTTCAAATGAAATAAAACAAGAAATGGAGTATATTTTAAAAGAAATAAATAATAGCTTGGAAGAAATGAAAGATAATTCAGAAAGAACGTAGAAGAAAATGGAAGAAATTCTTGAAATCAAAGATGAAAATAGAAGAGAATTCGAGGGAACTGAAGGAAATCAGGGACGACTTCAAAATAGTTCAAAATAAACTAGATTGAAGAAGATATAAATAAGAATACAATGAACAACGAGAATTTTCAAATGAAATAAAACAAGAAATGGAGCATATTTTAAAAGAAATGAATAATAGCTTGGAAGAAATGAAAGATAATTCAGAAAGAACGTAGAAGAAAAAGGAAGAAATTCTTTAAATCAAAGATGAAAATAGAAGAGAATTCGAGGGAACTGAAGGAAATCAGGGACGACTTCAAAATAGTTCAAAATAAACTAGATTGAAGAAGATATAAATAAGAATACAATGAACAACGAGAATTTTCAAATGAAATAAAACAAGAAATGGAGCATATTTTAAAAGAAATGAATAGCTTGGAAGAAATGAAAGATAATTCAGAAAGAACGTAAAGGAAAATGGAAGAAATTCTTGAAATCAAAGATGAAAATAGAAGAGAATTCGAGGGAACTGAAGGAAATCAGGGACGACTTCAAAATAGTTAAAAATAAACTAGATTGAAGAAGATATAAATAAGAATACAATGAACAACGAGAAATTTACAAATGAAAATAAAATCAAGCATACCTTCTTCGGCCACCCCAGAGAAAGTGGCGCAAAAACGATACCTCCTTCTCATCCTCCCCCTCCTTTTCTATCTCACCCCTTCCTCCATATCGCCTTAGAAGCACAAAAAACCCACGAACCGAGCGCGAAAATCGAACGCTGATCGATGCCAACACCTTTTCGAAAAAAGGACATTCGTACAAACCCGGATAGACGAGCTGCTCTCGATTATTACCGATAATACGGACATACGAAACCCTACATCGTTACCTTCCGGGGGACGGAAAGTCGATACGCGACGAAAGGATAAGTTTTCGGTTACTGCCGTCGGTATTGGCGGTCGCGTTATCCCGAGAAAGTATCCTGTTGCTCGCAAGAATTCAATATTATGTTATGGAATTGCTGAAAATCGATACCAGAGATTACATTCGTTGGGATACTTTGTGACATATATATTTCTAAGTAGGTTCTGGGCGGATGAGAGTGTTTGCTGGTGAAAACGCTGGAACTTATGGCTGTCAGTAAAATGCATCCCCTGCTTTAGAAGCAAATCGGAAGTCTGATATGTTGACAGTAGGATCTTTGCGCTCATAACGTGGGTATTTTCAAATTGTAGTGAAATTAAGGATCTCTATGATATAATCTCATGTCTAATCAAGCCAAATATTTAATAAGATCAAGAACAAGTGGAAAAAAGAGTCTTTATAACGGGTGTTTCTTCAACTTTGGCAACACTGATTTTGACAGTTCACGCAAGTTTCGTGTTTTATCTCACTGTCAAGCATCTTCAGTTTGGTCTTTAATTTAACCAAGCAAATGAAGAAGATTTTCAACTTCCATAGCAAAGAAGATTTCAGCACTAGCGAAGGGAATCTGTGGATCCAAGAAGAATCCAGGGTCAGCGAAGAAGATTTCCAACTTCCATAGCCAAGAAGATTCCAACGTTAGCGAAGAGAATCTGCGGCTTTCGGATCCAAGACGAATCTAGGGCCAGCAAAAAAGATTTACAACTTCGTAGCCAAGAAGATTTCAGTGCTAGCGAAGACAATCTCATGCCTCCAGAGCCAAGAAGAATCAGGGGCCAGCGAAGAAGATTTCCAACTTCCATAGCCAAGAAGATTCCAACGCTAGCGGAGAGAATCTGCGGCTTTCAGATCCAACAAGAATCCAGGGCCAGCGATGAAGATTTCCAACTTCCATAGCCAAGAAGATTCCAACGCTAGCGAAGAGAAACTGCGGCTTTCGGATCCAAGAAGAATCTAGGGTCAGCAAAAAAGATTTACAACTTCCGTAGCCAAAAAGATTTCAGTGCTAGCGAAGACAATCTCATGTCTCCAGAGCCAAGAAGAATCAAGGGCCAGCGAGAAAGATTCCCAACTTCCATAGCGAAGAAGATTTCAGCACTAGCGAAGGAAATCTGTGGATCCAAGAAGAATCTAGGGCCAGCGAAGAAGATCTCCAACTTCCATAGCCAAGAAGATTCCAACGCTAGCGAAGAGAATCGGCGGCTTTCAGATCCAACAAGAACGAGAACAAGAATCTAGGCCAAGCGATGAAGATTTCCAACTTCCATAGCCAAGAAGATTCCAACGCTATCGAAGAGAATCTGCGGCATTCGGATCCAAGAAGAATCTAGGGCCAGCAAAAAAGATTTACAACTTCCGTAGCCAAGAAGATTTCAGTGCTAGCGAAGACAATCTCATGCCTCCAGAGCCAAGAAGAATCAGGGGCCAGCGAAGAAGATTTCCAACTTCCATAGCCAAGAAGATTCCAACGCTAGCGAAGAGAATCTGCGGCTTTCAGATCCAACGAGAATCTAGGGCCAGCGATGAAGATTTCCAACTTCCATAGCCAAGAAGATTCCAACGCTAGCGAAGAGAATCTGCGGCTTTCGGATCCAAGAAGAATCTAGGGTCAGCAAAAAAGCTTTACAACTTCCGTAGCCAAGAAGATTTCAGTGCTAGCGAAGACAATCTCATGTCTCCAGAGCCAAGAAGAATCAAGGGCCAGCGAGAAAGATTTCCAACTTCCATAGCGAAGAAGATTTCAGCACTAGCGAAGGAAATCTGTGGATCCAAGAAGAATCTAGGGCCAGCGAAGAAGATTTCTAACTTCCATAGCCAAGAAGATTCCAACGCTAGCGAAGAGAATCTGCGGCTTTCGGATCCAAGAAGAATCTAGGGCCAGCAAAAAAGATTTACAACTTCCGTAGCCAAGAAGATTTCAGTGCTAGCGAAGACAATCTCATGTCTCCAGAGCCAAGAAGAATCAAGGGCCAGCGAAAGAGATTCCCAACTTACATAGTACAGAAAATTTCAGCACAAGCGAAGGAAATCTGTGGATCCAAGAAGAATCTAGGGCCAGCGAAGAAGATTTCTAACTTCCATAGCCAAGAAGATTCCAACGCTAGCGAAGAGAATCTGCGGCTTTCGGATCCAAGAAGAATCTAGGGCCAGCAAAACAGATTTACAACTTCCGTAACCAATAAGATTTCAGTGCTAGCTAAGACTATCTCATGTCTCCAGAGCCAAGAAGAATCAAGGGCCAGCGAGAAAGATTACCAACTTCCATAGCGAAGAAGATTTCAGCACTAGCGAAGGAAATCTGTGGATCCAAGAAGAATCTAGGGCCAGCGAAGAAGATCCCCAACTTGCATAGCCAAGAAGATTCCAACGCTAGCGAAGAGAATCTGCGGCTTTCAGATCCAAGAACAATCTAGGGCCAGCGAAGAAGATTTCCAACTTCCATAGCCAAGAAGATTCCAACGCTAGCGAAGAGAATCTGCGGCTTTCAGATCCAACAAGAATCTAGGGCCAGCGATGAAGATTTCCAACTTCCATAGCCAAGAAGATTCCAACGCTAGCGAAGAGAATCTGCGGCTTTCGGATCCAAGAAGAATCTAGGGTCAGCAAAAAAGATTTACAACTTCCGTAGCCAAGAAGATTTCAGTGCTAGCGAAGACAATATCATGCCTCCAGAGCCAAGAAGAATCAAGGGCCAGCGAAAAAGATTTCCAACTTCCATAGCAAAGAAGCTTTCAGCACTAGCGAAGGGAATCTGTGGATCCAAGAAGAATCTAGGGCCAGAGAAGAAGATTTCCAACTTCCATAGCCAAGAAGATTCCAACGCTAGCGAAGAGAATCTGCGGCTTTCAGATCCAAGAAGAATCTAGGGCCAGCTAAAAAGATTTCCAACTTCCATAGCCAAGAAGATTCCAACGCTAGCGAAGACAATCTGTTACTTTCAGGCCCAAGAAGAATCTAGGGCCAGCAAAAAAGATTTACAACTTCCGTAGCCAAGAAGATTTCAGTGCTAGCGAAGACAATCTCATGCCTCCAGAGCCAGGAAGAATCAAGGGCCAGCGAAGAAGATTTCCAACTTCCATGGCAAAGAATATTTCAGCACCAGCGATGAGAATCTGCGGCTTTCAGATCCAAGAAGAATCTAGGGCCAGCAAAAAAGATTTCCAACTTCCATAGCCAAGAAGATTCCAACGCTAGCGAGGACAATCTGTTACTTTCAGGCCCAAGAAGAATCCAGGGCCAGCAAAAAAGATTTACAACTTCCGTAGCCAAGAAGATTTCAGTGCTAGCGAAGACAATCTCATGCCTCCAGGGCTCCAGAGCCAAGAAGAATCAAGGGCCAGCAAAAAAGATTTACAACTTCCGTAGCCAAGAAGATTTCAGTGCTAGCGAAGACAATTTCATGCCTCCAGAGCCAAGAAGAATCAAGGGCCAGCGAAAAAGATTTCCAATTTCCATAGCAAAGAAGCTTTCAGCACTAGCGAAGGGAATCTGTGGATCCAAGAAGAATCTAGGGCCAGCGAAGAAGATTTCCAACTTCCATAGCCAAGAAGATTCCAACGATAGCGAAGAGAATCTGCGGCTTTCAGATCCAAGAAGAATCTAGGGCCAGCAAAAAAGATTTCCAACTTCCATAGCCAAGAAGATTCCAACGCTAGCGAGGACAATTACTTTCAAGCCCAAGAAGAATCTAGGGCCAGCAAAAAAGATTTACAACTTCCGTAGCCAAGAAGATTTCAGTGCTAGCGAAGACAATCGCATGCCTCCAGAGCCAAGAAGAATCAAGGACCAGCGAAGAAGATGTCCAACTTCCATGGCAAAGAAGATTTCAGCACTAGCGAAGAGAATCTGCGGCATTCAGATCCAAGAAGAATCTAGGGCCAGCGAAGAAGATTTCAGCACTAGTGAAGACAATCTCTCGCCTCCAGTGCCAAGAAGAATCAAGGGCCATCGAAGAAGATTTCCAACTTCCATAGCAAAGAAGATTGCAGCGACAGCGATATGATTCTCCAATTTTTAGGGCCGAGAAGAACCTAGGGCCAGCGAAGAATGGTCTAACAAACGAACAACGCTTGCAAATCATTGAATTTTATTTATTTATTATTCATTTTTATGGATGAAGAATTCGAGGCAAGGCTCGGTGGAGATCCATCACAAACGCAAGAGGAACTCGCAAAAAAAACACTTGCAGTCACTCAATCAACCATTCACAATCGTTTAAAGGCAATAGGAATGATTCAAAAGGTAGAAAATTGGGTCCTAGATTTCTATACTTCTATCGGTGTGGAATCTCTATTGGTTGATTCAGTGAAGGATCATCCAGTTGAATATTCGAAATAACTATGCTATTGTGACCGATCAGAGGCTGGTGAATGCGTTGATGAACCGTGAACGTTACAAATGTCATTACAACCGAATTGACTCAAGCCGGAAACGATGAATGAAATCGACAGCCCGTTCGCAGCGTTCCCAAAATAACCGCAAACCCCATTTTTCTTCCTCCATCCACACGGCCGTGACACGGATGCATCTTTTTCCGCTCTATTGGGAGAGACAAAGCAGATCACCGGGTATGGCCCTTCGTATCGTATCCGTGAAAGCGAGGCGTTATATGTCTTTCATCCCTTCCGATAATGTTGACTGTACGGCTATTTAGGGGCCGTATGCTGGTGCTAGTTCCTCGACTGTATTTTTTGTGGGGGAGTATCGAATTTCAAAGGTTATTTATATATTCGATTCCTGCACGGTGTGTGACTTTTTCCGGAATTTCAAAAATATTCAATTGTCTGCATGCCGTTATTTCTTTCCTTAGTTATTTATATCCTTTCGATGGGCGATTTTTTAAGCATACGGTTCTGGTCCATCAATTATGAAGATTAGGGTAAAAGGGTCGGAATCGGACATATGGAAAATTCGAATTCAATGAGTTAAACCATTTCATCCGTATAATAATTATAAGAAACAAAAAGAACCTTATGATGACGCTTCAAAATTACGCTGCTGCCAGATGAAACAATGGAGTAATAAACTATTAGCGATATCTGATATCAAAACCCCACAAACTTATTTTTACTCCTGAATCCTGATTAATCCTGATATTCCACAACTATAGGTATTTCGTTCTTTTAACACAAAAAATATTAAAAACAAGCAGGGCAGAGCAAAGTTTACAAAGTATTATCAAAATATAAAGGAAATTATAAAGAGAGAACAAACCTAAATGAAGAGAGAAGAAAAGGATTCGGAATCTTAGTTTCCATGAATACTGTGCCGCTCTGAGCTTCACGAGAAACTTTATAATTCAGCATGAATAAGGTTTAAGAGGTATAGAACTGTCCTAGCAAATCACAGGAAAGTTAACAAGTAATTCCCTTTGTGTTTCCTCAATCGTTCTTCACATAACGGAAGTGATGGGTAAAGTACCTAAAGTGGACGAGTTTCTGAACGAATTTTAATTAATAAGATGTCCAATTGCCTACCGTTCATCTCTAAAAGGTATTTGTTCGACAATTTCTCTTACATTATCTTACATTCCAGGTGGTCTTCCATTTCATACTTTCATTTTTATTATTTGTTTACAGTTTACACAAAAACGACGAGTCACAGAGGAATAGTATATAACATTACTAGCAAGGTAAGAGGGTTTTTACTGGCGAATGGAGGATATAACTGTCGAGCCGCAGGCGAGTCAGTTACCTCCTTGAGCCAGTAAAACCCGTTACCTTGCGTGTATTGTTTTATATTTTATTTGTTTCTCATTTGTAAAAAGGTTAGATAAATTCCAAAAAATGTTGCAAATGTCGTAAGCTATGGAAGCGTTGCCATGAACATGTCTGTTTATTTTTCTTTACATTTGTTTTGGCGAAAGCGAAAATGAATGTACCAAAAGAAATTATTGAGGCAGCCAGCAGTGTAGCTTCAAGTTTATTACCTGCAAAATCAGCTTCAAGGTACGAGCGAGAATACGACGACTTCAAAAAGTGGCAAAACAAAAATAGTGTGATTGGGGTAACTGAAGATGTTTTGTTGGTCTACTTGAATCAACTATCAGCTAGATTCAGCCCTAATACTTTATGGGCAAAATGGTCTATGTTGAAAAGCTGCTTGGAAATGAAAGAAAATGCCCCTGTTCGCAGGTTTGTTTTCCTTAAAAAATTTATTGAAAAATATGACGTTTAGTTGTCATTTGCAGATTTCAAAAGGTAATAGCGTTTCTGAAACGAAAAAATGAGCGTTAGACGCCAAAAAAGGCCAAGGTATTAAGTAAAGAAGAGGCTGAAAAATTTATTTTACATGCTCCTGATGACCAGTGGTTGCTGGCGAAAATTGTAACAATATTTGGGATTTTTGGATGTTGTCGATGTGACGAAATTCTCTCCTTAAACAAAAAATTTAACAACAAGAAGATTCACCATAACCGATGATGGCTGCAGCTTCGAGCCCTGCATGTTATACAGAAAATATGTAAATCTTCGGCCTCCTGGAACAGAAAGCCTAAGATTTTTTTTGACATACCGACATGGAAAGTGCATTTCCCTTAATGCTGGCCAGCACACTATTGGTGGTGTCCCAAAGCAAATAGCGAAAAATTTAGGTTTAAAAGACCCAGAGTTATACACCGGCCACTCTTTTCGCAGAACTGGAGCCACTATGGTTGCGGATTCGGGTGTAGATATTTTAGCACTAAAGGGTGCAGGAGGGTGGAAGAGCACCAAAATTGCGATGAGTTATGTCGATGATTCGGTCAATAAAAAAATCGAAATGTCTAGCAAAATATTTGGTAGTTAGGAGAGTACAAATGTTCTGCAGTCCTCGAGTTCAGCAGTTTCTGAGCCAACAGATGGTTCATCATCATCAGTATCAACTCTTTCATCATCAAAAATCTGTGTTACTGGAAATAACAATTGTACCATGATATTCAACATATATGACGATAAAACAAAATTTTCTAATGTAAATAATACTACTAACTTGTAAAAATTTTGCAAGTTAACTGTCAGTTTTACAAGTTAGAGACTTGATAAAATATACTTTCGTGATTAATATTGTGTTTTTGGAAACTGACGTTTACAAATGAGAAACTAATAGGCTTTTTTGTTCGACATTTAAGTGAATGGTTTTCCAAAAGGAGGTGTTATTTTGAATAGCCCGCTATTTCGGTAGATGTCACTTTTTAGGCTGTCATTTTTTGACATTTGACAAGTAGAAACTACGTCATTAATACAAATGGAACGATACACGCTTCAAAACGCATTGAAGTTATTGAAATTCACTATAAGAATGGTGAAAACTTGGCAGAGACGGTTCGTAAAACTCGAACATTTTTGAGTCGTCGTGAAGCACCTTGTCGAACCGCAATACAAAAATTGTTAGAAAAATTTGAGATGTTGGGACAAGTTGATGATGTGAAGAATAAAACCCGGGCACATCGCTCAAAAACAGCCGTCAATATTACTGCTGTAGCCGAAAGTGCTGAAGAAAACCCAGGTTTGTCCATTCCCCGTCGTTCTCTGGAATTAGGCATTCCACAATCGTCATCACACCGTATTTTAATCCAGAAGCACCGATGACAATTCAATTATGACATTAATGACATCCGCTTTGTGCTAATAATTCGAAATATGCATACCTACGTTCACCCAAAAACACTCCGCATTTTATCAGTACGGCCCTTTGTCCGTCTAAATTGGAAAAACCCATCCGCCATCACGACCTGTTCGCATCGCTAAACAAGTTAATGAAATAAATTCCGGAAGCTGTATTTTCTTCATAACGAAACATCGGCCGATAACTCGCGTAAACGTTGTTGTGGTTCGATTTGAATACCGGTGTTTTTTTTTAATGTTTGTTCCGAACAGCGTTGTTGGGACGCCGGCTGAAATTGAGTAAAAAGCGCTTTTCATTTCATGTCTGATTGCGCAATTATTATATTCCCCTTTGGTATGTTACTTCCAATACAGATATTTAGTCCGATTGAATTTGCAGTGAATCTGAATCGAAACAATGAACTCTAGACCATATTTTTTCATAATAATCACTGCTCTTGTTGAATCTAAACTGAAGTGGCCCATACACTACGACCTAGCAGAAGGCCGAAGGAATCATTTTTTATTTTCCATTTTTTCGAATCCGGCTTTGTTGAAAAGATGTAGCCATTTGAAAAAAAAAGTGGGCCAAATACGTGCCTGATACGATTCTATCGAATTGATGCAAAGTTCCTATTTCTCGATTGAAATTGTGTTGATACATTTAGAGAATACTCAAGTACTAACCTCATTTGAATAAGAATGTTAAAAACACGATATTTCTTAATAGAAACACCCAGTTTTGTCCGATTATCTCTTCAATAAAGAAGCCATTTTTGTTCCAGCAAAATAAGTTCCTTCTTCGATTTTCCTGAAGATTAGTCCGTAAACACTTATAACTTGTTCATATTTTTCTGGATATACAAAAAATATTTTATAAAGAATGGTTTTTCACTCAATTCATGATTAATCAACCTAACCTAACCCATTTTGCATTCGATACAATCAAAACAAAAATCTTCTATGAATATTTCACTGAAATTTCGATGTGAACGTTGCCAGCTTCACCAATATGTATTCCTCAAACTACGCAAGATCTATGAATCTTGTTATAAAATGGGGAAGTGATCATTTTAGGTGTTTTTCTTCGATCTCGTGATTATTATGTGAAGACTCTCAGTGAATTAATGGAATGTTAACCGTGTAGTGTCGAGTTTATAAAACTCCAAGAGGATATTGTTTAGGTAGAAACATCGCCACATATTATGATTTTTTCAATAAAAGTTTAATTCTCGATCCTTCAGAGAAAGTTCCCGGTTTTCATCTGTCTAGGAAAAATTGGTATCTTCTGAATCGTCTTAGAACAGGTCATGGACGTTGTAATAGTATGCTCTTCAAATGGAATGCCATTGATAGCCCGAGATGTGAATGTGGGCATGAAGAGCAAACTATTGACCATTTGGTCAATAATTGTCCAATATATAAATTTCTAGATGGTTTCAACTCTATTCATTCAGTATCTGATTCATTGTTGAGATGGGTTGGTACTTTCAAAACAATTTGAATATATTAGTGGATTTTGCTTTTCCTTTTTTTCTCCCTTTGGTTTTTGTTTCAGATTATTTAAAAATGCTTTGTCAACCCCTTTGAAGAAATGAAGAAAGAATTACATTCGAAGAAGATGCCCTCCAATATGAATATTTGTAAACAAATCCAATATCCCTACACTTATACGGGGAGACAGAGTTTTTGCTGAGGTTTTTATCTGTGCTCTTGCATCATACGCAGAACTGTATGGTGCCCCGTTTGACATTCCCCTGCTAATACTGAGATTAGGAGCGGGGAATGGATCAATATGTTTGTTTGAATGATCTGTTCCTTGTTGCCTTTTCGAGACACATGCCATATTTGGAAACAAATCTGTACAGCTCCATTTCATATAAATATATATATATACAGGGTCTTTCACGAGAAACCTCACCCATATTTCTACGGGAAACTACTGAACGTATTTTCATGAAATTCAGCACTTATAAGTATTTCACGATGCTGATGAAATCTAAAATATTTTCAAGGCATGAGCACCTCCGGTTTTTCCGGAAATGACGTCAACTTCCGTTTTTCAAATTAGAACACCATTTTTTTATTGCAGAAATAGATTCCTTAGAAAATTTCAAGTTATTTTGATGTAACATTTTTCAGTTTTGGTTGGAAAATTCTCCCTGAGCGGGAAAATTCGAAAAAAAAATCGAAAATAGAGCTCCGCTGAAGCAAGGATAACTTCGAGGTTTTTGGATGGAAAATTTTCATTTTTGAGATTTTTCAATATGTAAGATTGATGTATCCACTTTGAAAATCGAAATCGCGATTCATGATACAGGGGGTGAAAAAATCGCTTTCAAAGTTAGGAATGACAAAATCGTGAAAAATCAATTTTTTCAAATTAGAACCCCATTTTTTTATGGCAGATATTGAATCTTCGTTAAAAAATAATGTGAGTGTATGCATCACACCCTTGCCCTAAAGTGGATATTTTCTGAGTTATTCACAAAAAACTGTTTTTCGTCTTGAATTTTCAGCTATTTCTTTTCCCTTCACGCCAAAAAGATGAAATTTTCAGGAACTGTTACTTAAACCATGTTTTAGATTTTACTACCCTAATATGCAAGAGAAAAAAGTTACAGGTTGTTCCTAAATAGATGGCGAATTTGGATTCGAATTTGTATCGGAAACCTCTTTATTTCAACTAATCGGCCATCGGTTTTCTCTACAGTGATAAATAAATAATTCCTTATGAACCATATGCAAAAACTTACCATGTTTTAAATTCTATTTTTTTAATGATAGATATCATTAATTACATCTGCCAAATTCCTCTTTATTCAGTAGCATGTAATTAATGATATCTATCATTAAAAAAAAGAATGCAAAACATGGTAAGTTTATGCATATGGTTCATAGGGAATTATTTATTTATCACTGGAGTATATATATCACTGGAGTATATACAGGGTGTCCGGTAAACCTTGTACAATATTGAAACTGGTGATAGACCAGGTCATGACTGTTCAGAATATCAGAATTTCACCTCAGTAAAAATATCATCATTTTCGAGATAATGGGCATTTTCTAAATATCTAGAAAATCACTACCTCACCTCCGTTTTTTGAGTGCTATGTCTACAAATTGAGACTAATTCAAATATCTTTGTTGCTGAAGATTAATGATGAGTGATGCTTTCAGACGTACAAAACAGTTTTTCAGAACTTGATACATTAGACATAGCACTCAAAAAAATGGAGGTGAGGTAGTTATTTTCTAGATATTTAGAAAATGCCCATTATCTCGAAAATGATGATATTTTTACCGAGGTGAATTTCTGATATTCTGAACAGTCATGACCTGGTCTATCACCAGTTTCAATATTGTACAAGGTTTACCGGACACCCTGTATATTAAGTGCTAAGTATAAATTTATTTTTTAAGAATTCCAAATACATATCTGACTTCAGTATTTCATTGATATTTATTTTCAATATGGACCGGTAACAATGAATTTTCAATAAAAACTGTGCGTAATAAATGTATAATTTCATACAATTTCATATCCCAAATTTGTGGGTTTATTTTTACATATCTAGACTTCAAACGTTTTTCCATCATTTAAATGTTAGTCTCGACAAAGTTGACAAAAACATTCTGACAACATTGTTAACTTATACATAGTAAGATTATTTTTTTTGCAATTCGGTGCTATTTAAAATCCAGGGAAGCATCCAGATTATTCTCAAGATTCATGATTTTCTTCCTTCTTCCAAATTTTATCGCATTCAATTAGGAAATAACTCGAAAACGACGCGTTTTATTAAAAAAATATAGGAATACTATTCTAAATTTATTAATTCTTTCGAAAATATGAACCGTTTATCTTTTTCAAGTGGTTTAATGCTATCTTTGCGTGGATTTATAAGGCGACTACGCTGTAACTTTTATACCAGGAATAATATTGACCAAGTTTTGACTGAGCAATATGAATATAGTAAACAATCAGCCAAAATTCAGTTCATTTAAAATGATAGTTCCGATTATATGAAAGGAAGTGTTTTTTAATTGGATTTTCGACAGACACCTTGTATCTTTCAGACGAAACCGAATTTTGAAAAATGCCATAGGAAGAAAGTGTTTCGTTTGATGAGAGGAATCTACAGTTAAAATATATGTACAAGTCAATGACTTACTCTGTATACTGTATTGGCATTTATATTTTTTCATAGAATTACCCAATTGTTCTCCCAAAACTTATTAATAAATAAAAATAACGGCATTCAGGCAAAACCTTTTTCATTTAAGACCGGGTGTGATCATACAATCCTAGAATATCAACCCAAATCCCTGTCTAAATATCAGTTACTTTCGAGGCGTGAACATGAACAAGAAGCACGTTCTTTTTTCATAATATTGTTCAGGAATTCAGAGTGAATACAATTTCAATTGCATTCCCAAGAGAAATCTTCATAAATGACCAAACAGAACAATAACTTTCTACCTGGGACGAAGCAATGTGCAAGTCGCCAAATAGTCATTGAGCCAAGGGAAGATATCTTAGGCCGCGGTCACACTAAGTCCGTAATTAACATGCCCAGCCGAGTGTGCCGAATGTAAATCATGGAGACTCTGCTTTAGAGTTCTGTCGGTTATACCTAGTACTAATCCATTTGTTTCCGGTCAATTTCATATTTTGTCGGATTTGATACAACGCCAAGTGTTTAAGTGGTGGACCACATGTTTTGGAACGAATAGTTCTTGCATTTCATGAGCTCACGACGAGCAAATCCGAAAAGAACCACTATCGTTCACAGTGATAATGGTTGGATAAAACGATTAATTTTTGCGCCCTTTTTCTTAAGAGAGCATCATCATTTTGTCTAAATTTGTTGTTCTGATGAAAAATTCGTAATCAAATTTCGCTCGGCCGTAAGAACAATCACTTTCACAAAGTCGTGGTCTACATAAAATTCAAATTACTTATCCCCTCCTATAGATCCATATGGAAGAATATTCCTTATATACCTAGTCAGCAAGAAGTGACTGATTCATTAAGAATTTTTCATTTCTGATATCAGTGGGTGTTCCAATTGTCTACCAATCAGTTCTTATCATCTTTTCATCCACATAGGTGGGTGAATTTCACAAGTAGTAGTAACAATGTAATTAGGTACCATATTGTTACATTGTTATAACTCAATCATTGTCTTGTGGCGCAAATTTTAAATGATAAGAGAATATGAGAGGTTGTTGACAGACTTTATTAAAGCCTGGGAAAATGCAATAGCCATGAAATATTCCTGGAGTAGAAAATGGTATCGTAATTTTTTATTAAAAACTAGGACAAGAAAAGAGTTTCCCGGGAAGGTAGTGTAGACAGAACTAAAAAATAAAATCAGATTTTTGGCAGTTTTCGAAACTAGTGTTTTGGATAAAAAGGGAAATATTCCATTTAAAGGTTTTACCCTGTGAAACAACCACAAATAAGGTAGACATGGACAAATAAAAAACTGAACTATATTAAAGAATATCAGTATAAAAACAGAGATAGAAATATTGATCAATCTGCAAAATTATACCTTCTTAGTTTACAATATTAAATATATTTCAGATACTACTGTTGTAGTATCACAATAAATGCATTCTTGGGCTAGATCATGAAACATAAAGGAAAAGACTTGTTACCATTGTTATGTGCTTGGTCACCAAATTGTTATTAGAATAGAATAAAATTATCTATCCAATAAGAAGGAATTCCTCAATTAACAAATAATATATGTCAAATTCTCTCCATAATAAAATGAAATTACTTGAATAAATCAAGCAGAGCCATAGCATTGGAGGAACAGAACCAAGAATAATTAATGGGTACACTTAGATATAAGCTGTTAAATTCAGTTTTCAGTATGTGCTTAGCCAGAAAAGTGTTATTACAAAAACCTAAATCATTCAACAAAGTTAAATAAGTTTTCCAGTAAGAAGGAATTCCACAATTAACAAAAATGTACGGAATTTTTCTATATTTCCAAATTCCAAATGATTCATCAGACCAACTGATAGACCCTTCACATTACTTGGTAAATGATAGCCTATCAGAATAGGTTATGTTTTAACATTGATCAAAACAAACAAAACTTCTAAGTAGAGAAGTACTTAATCCATGTAAAAGGATTGCTTTGACAAAACGCACATACAAATGTAATTTTAATCTGAAGCCTTTGAAATCAATGTCCGGAAGAACAGTGAAATACAGAAAAGAGTATCATGATTATAAATGGTTCATATTGGGACATAAGTACAGATTGTTCAGAAGAATCAGTTGTTTAAATTAATTATACAGGTTCAGAATCACATAACTGCTATAAATGTAATATAATGGTGCAAGTATGTGGAGAAGCAATGAGGTGGGGATACATTTCTCAATAATTGCAATTGTTACTCACCGTTCCTTGAGACATCCAATTCAACGAGATTCTCGAAATTTTGGATATCGGGTGGCAAATTGTTAATTTCATTATCACTCAGTCCTAATTTTCTTAGTCTGTGAAGACGAAAGAAGTTCTGAAAAGAAGATCATGTACAGTTTACAATGGTTTTTACGAGGGAGACTCCTACCTTTGGAAGGTCACGTATATGATTAGCATCTAATAAAAGCTCCTCCAAGCTTCTTGAATACCGTAATATATCCTCTGGAACGTTGGGAAGCGAGCAATGTCTTTTATCAACACACTCGACTTGTCTGTTACAGCCTTTAAATATAGGTATACAACGAAACATTTTGGCTAACTATGAACTGTACACATATTTTAGAAAATATCACAAGAATTTTAATTTTTTCGGTCACGGCAGGTTCATTTTCAATGAAAACACGATTTTTCAACTCGTAACCATTCTGATACCGCTCACTACACACTACACAACACCACTCCCGCTACTCGAACCTTCAGAACTAATCAAAAATCAAACGAACTATACACAGAAATTGCAAATACAAAAACCCTAGCATTGAACACCTTTATTCCACAAAAATTCTATGCACATCACCGCCTGTAAATGACAAATTCCTTACAACGAAACGAAAGCGAACATAGATTCAATCTTCTATGCTTTGCCCTAACCTATTTCACGCAGGTACCTGTACATGCGCAGGTCCTTACACTCGCGCATATCATTACACTCGCGCATGTCCTTGCACTTGCGCATGTCAATTATTCTTGGTGCTCGGTGAAGTCTGAATTTGAATTTAGTTTGAGCAGTTTTTTTAATTGAAAGAAATATCTTTTTGTTTGTTTAAATTTGTAAATTCAAAATTCAACAGATAACGATTTATCTGCAGAATCGATAATCTAACAGTTCGATAAATAAGCTCCCATCACTAACATTGCTCAACAGTATTCATTACTAAACGAAAACATTCCAAGGAAGATTTAGATAGCATTATAAACACATATTTTGAAAAGATGGTTATCGACTAACTGTTAAGAAATAAATGGAATTTATTGGAAAAGTAGTCACACATTTTTTTTTACCATATACCCAAATCGAAGATGTATCAAGATTTTGATTCAAGGGGCGACATCTGTTGTTGAAAGAATGAACCAGTATCCACCTAGAACTGCCTTATTTTACACATTGAATAATTTTCTCCATGAATTAATAAAATTAATATTGATATTTTAATAGTCAAGAACAATTTACGTTCTGAGATACCAGATGAGACGTATAAAGGAATATAATGTAAAAAATCAAAATTGTTTTCAGTGCCATCTTTGAATACAAAGATGTAACTATATTAAACATGGAAAGAAATAAGAACCAAGAAAAGAATCCTATTGGAAATTGCTTTGCTCTGCTCTGGGGCGGAGGCAATGATTTTTTATGCGTTTTCGGACGTTTACATCGTTCTCAAAATCTGAAATGTATCGAAGTTTCTGCTTCTGATGTCACTTCGATGTTGGTTGGTGTTCTTAGTTCTGGCCTTGACTAAATATTTTGGGCAAAACATTTTGCATACCAAATAAACATTAACGAAACAAAGGATCAAAGTCAATATGATCCTCAGTGAAAGTAATTTGATGGAGAGGTACATTTAAAAAATCTAAGTGATATTTGAATCTGGAACAAATTCATATACAATTCAGTTATGACTAATTATTAGACGCTCAAAGATTAGTTAGTGTTATACGGAATGACACAACCAAATTCGGCTAGTGGCTGTTTGTCGGAATCCGAAATGCCTGAAGCTGAGTGCTCAAACGTACTTGAGAATGCAAAACACAAAAAATTTTCGTCAGGATCTCTGGGGCCGGGCGATCTAGCTCGCCCCAAAATGGTCACTGTCAAACACCCTGAATCAAACAAGCTGAAACCGACTGCCAAAAAGAATAAGCGAATTCAAGCCGATTTAGATGTGGCCAAGGAGTTCCTGAAATGCAAAGAGCAAGGTTTGAAGCGACTGGACTTGAGCAAATCTAGCATTACACAATTACCTCCGAGTTTAAGAGATCTAACACATTTGGCTGAACTGTACCTATATGGGAATAAACTGGTTTCATTACCTCCAGAAATTGGGTGTTTAACAAGTCTACAAACCTTGGCATTGAGCGAAAATGCTCTTACGAGCCTGCCAGATTCTTTAGTAAGTCTGAAATCACTCAAAGTTTTAGATTTAAGACATAACAAACTGAATGATATACCAGATGTTGTGTACAAGCTGACATCTCTGACAACTCTCTTCCTGAGATTCAATAGAATCAGAGTAGTAGGAGATGAAATAAGGAATTTGAATGCTCTCACCATGCTGAGTTTACGGGAGAATAAAATTAAGGAATTGCCTGCTGGTATAGGTGATTTAGTCCACTTGGGGACCTTCGATGTATCCCACAATCATTTAGAGCATTTACCTGAGGAAATAGGGAATTGCAAAAATCTGTCTACTCTGGACCTTCAACATAATGAATTATTCGATATCCCGGAATCAATAGGATATTTGGAGCAACTGACAAGATTGGGACTACGCTACAACAGACTGACTAGTATCCCCGCTTCCTTGAGTAATTGCAAACACATGGACGAATTCAATGTCGAAGGAAACACAATAAGCCTACTACCAGAAGGCTTATTATCGAGTTTAACAGAACTTACCAGTATTACCTTATCAAGGAACATTTTTTGTGCATATCCATCAGGTGGGCCTTCCCAATTTACAAATGTAGATTCCATCAATTTGGAACACAATTCAATTGATAAAATACCTTACGGGATATTCTCACGTGCCAAGCATTTAACCAAACTGAATATGAAAGAGAACCAACTGACCTCTCTACCTTTAGATGTAGGAACTTGGGTGAACATGGTTGAACTAAACTTAGGTACAAACCAACTATCAAAGTTGCCAGAAGATGTACAATATTTGCAGAGCTTAGAGGTGTTAGTTTTGTCGAACAACCTGCTGAAAAGGATTCCAACAAGTATAGGAAGCTTGAGGAAGTTGAGAGTTCTGGATTTGGAGGAGAACCGGCTGGATCAACTCCCAAATGAGATTGGATATCTGAGAGAACTCCAACGACTAATTGTGCAGTCGAATCAACTCACTTCTCTACCTAGAGCCATTGGACACCTGTCAAATCTACAATATTTGAGTATCGGAGAAAATCTTCTAGCATTTCTTCCTGAAGAGATTGGTACGTTAGAATCCTTAGAGTCTCTTTATTTAAATGATAATCCGTCTTTGCATAATCTTCCTTTTGAGTTAGCCCTTTGTTCAAATTTACAAATAATGAGTATCGAAAATTGTCCATTAACACAAATACCAGCTGAGATTATCGCTGGGGGTCCCTCTCTGGTAATACAGTATTTAAAAATGCAAGGTCCTTACAGGACTATGTGATTGAAATGTTGAATTTAAAGAATGTTTAAATGTGCATGAGTTTGAAACAGATACACTAATTCAATCAATTTTTTATCAATTGCGTAAAGAAAATCTATACATATCCAAAATATTGAACCTACTACAAATTGAGTATATTTCAAATCTGGTATCAATTCAAGCATCAGAAAATAATTCACACATTATTTCATATAAGTCAAAACAATTGTGCAAAAGTTGCATTATGGATTGCATAATCAACAAAATACAAAATGATTGTACCAAAGATTAAATAGAATTGATCTGGATCCAAAAATGTAATGCTGTATTCAGAAGAATTTAAAGAAACTCAAATTTTATTTTAAAAGATTATTAACAGACAAGTGATGGTAGATTTCAACAACTGAAGTGTGCATTATTCAAAATTATTAATTTGTTCTCCAGAGGCTGGATTTAATGTTAATTTCTGTGATTAAATATTCAAAAGCTTTAAAAAAGTTTTTTTATATTTGCTTGAAGTGAAAGTTATTGTTTCAATTGAGTTAGTGTAAATCTTTCTTTCTCATGGTGTTAGCTGTTGGAACAGCTATCAAGAGGAAACTAAAATTGTTACTTTGCTTTCATCGAATTGTTGATTATATATCGAAGTATAATGCTTTAATACAATTGAAGATTGTCATTATTTAAAAAACAGAGGCTATATCTTCCTAGTTTAGTGATCATTATCCATCGAGTTTATTGAATGATTTATGGAATATCTTTGATAAATTGGACATACCTGCCTCCTTCCATACAGTGTGTTGTGATAAAACTGATTTTATTCCATACTTCATTTCATATACCTGAGATCTCAACTTCATGTTTTTCAATGTAATTATATGTGGGACTGAGAACTAACTCGTTCAATATTTTTCAACAAGTGAAAAAAATTTTGTATGCAACACAACTTCAGAAGCAGTTTGAAATCCACAATTAGCAAAGTTTAAAAAACCCATTGGCCTATTTAGATTTCATAAAATCTTGAAATTAAAAAAAAAACATAACGTCCATTATGAAAGACAATAGAATGGCTTTGTTACAGTTGGGGTATTTCAAACTGATTTTGAGAATGCAGAATTATCAACATAAAATTGTTGATGCCCCTATTTTTGAGAACTTTTTTCTTCAGGCGGTTTTGTTATTCACTTGTTGTTTGATTTGTTAACAAATTTGAATTTCTTGAATCATATCAGTATTTTTTAAATGCTTTTTTGCGCTATTGAATTTTGCAAATTTTATTACTTGTTCTTTGTCAAATTTTACTGTTACGGAACTGTCAGATAATTCCTATGGATTCTTGGAATTTGTTTGAAAATTTTTAATCAAGGTATTTACTTTGAAATCAGTCTTTGAAGTTTGATTATTACCAAAAGATTCTAATGTAACTTGTTTAAAATATTGGCTCGATAGTCACAATGATACTTTATTTTCATATTGCAACCCCCAAAACTCAATTGTTAAATATTTCACCCCTACGATTATTTGTCTAGCAAAAATAAATTGATATTTTGCTGCTTTGTGAGCTTATATTATCTTAATTTTAAGTTGAAATTTTTTATATATCATTACTGTTTTTATTTACACATATTATATATACTATATGTAATGATTTCTGCTTTTCATTATTATACCAATTGTGGCGACTTTTCAAGTTTAAACCTGCCAGCCTACATGACCTTGAATTTTTCTGAAAGTTCGCTGGTTAAAGTCGAGACCTTTTCGGATGGCGAGCTCCACAATAAAACGTTGGTGAGACTCGACTTATATGTCTACGCCCTTAAGATTGTTAGTATTAAACTCAGATATCAACATTGGGAATGCATACGGTAGGGGCCAGGGGGTATGGAATCCATTCGTCTTAAGTGATATAAAATGGTGCCCTTACTAGCTGGGACCCACGTTTTTATCCAAGGGGAAAATCCTAGATAACGATTACAGTCACTGTAATGCCGATTCGCTACTTTCGTTTTAACAGTGAGAGTTACACATACAAACCTTTGGAAATGTGACTTCTTCGCATAAGAAAATACTATAACGCACCCTAACTGGAGCAAACTAGAAAATTTCTATTCAGTTTGAAACAAAGCAATATCTTCCTCCCATATTTTGATTCTTCGTAACACTAAAAATTATTAGATCATTCACAAGAATACACAATTGTATTTCATCATTATTTTTTCAGTTTACACTAATAAAATTAAAATAATTATTTGCATTTGATATTTCACAAACTGGATATAAGAGACAATTTATCTACAATATTAGAGTACCCCCTTCTCAACTTCCAGGGTTACAAAGTCAAGCAATGAATAAAGGTACTTCTATGAAATATTATAACTAATTTCAGCAAAACTGTTGACATCATTGAGTCTGATAATAATTTTTCACAATCCACATTTTCATGTGAATTGTAGTGTATCATATAGAATTGCAAAATATTCTGTTCACTAATATAAAGTACACCCATGTTCAGTTAAGCATGAATCCACTGACTGCAAAAGTGTCCCCTACATTTAATATGAAATGGACACTTGTACAGAATTTCAACGTCTCAAAAGATAAACGAAAATCTTTTAGGGTTATCCAATTTTGTTGGAACTTCTGAGGAGTTTTCTAAGGAACTTGTGTTTTGAGGTTATGTGTCATATTGTGATTAGTAGCTTTGATACCATGCCTAACTCAACTTATGAATGAATTATAACTTCTTAAAATTTCTGAACATGAAAAAATGTTTATTTCAATCATTGTTATACAAAATATGATGATAAACACTTATTATTATTATTTGATTCAACAAAAATGGAGTTCCGAAAACTCCAAAAGCGGGAAATAGAAAATAAACAACCAGAATATTGATCTTAGATCGGGAAAACTCAACAAATCTATATTAAATAAATAAAAACAAGATAGTTCTGCAAATTCCTCTTTTTAGATTCATTACCTTCTCGTTGATCTTACATGTGATCTTGAACGCGACCTTTTAGAACCCCTAGAGTAATATGGTGACCTTGAATGTTTCCTTTTAGTTCTAGAGCTCCTATCAGAGGACCTTCTAGATCTGTAAGAGGATGACCGGGATCTAGATCTTCTTGAAGATCTGGAGGTTCTTGATCTAGACCTTCTAGTTCTTTCGGAACGATTCCTGTCTTTCTTATATTTATAGTCGGAAGAATGCCTCCTATCATGTGATCTTGATCTGGATCTTTTAGATTTATGTTTTCTTCTTATTTCCGGGGTATATCCCCTACCCTTAGATCTATCCCTATGCCTTCTTTTTGTGCTTACCGATGATTCCCTGCTCGACGAGGACTTCCGATGACTTGACACATCGTCGCTTTGATCTGAGCTCCGGGAAGAACTTCGACGAGTTTTTGAAATTGGCTCCTTCGTTTTCAAGTTTCCTTCATCTTTCTTTTTTTCAGGTGTGTTGTATTCTACATGATTTTCCGAACTGTTCTCCTCTTCTTCTTCTTTCACCTTCTTGTTGTCTTTATCTTTTTCGGCTTGCAGTAATTTATCTTCTATTCCTTTTTCCGTTTGCACAAACTCGGCTTTTCTCTTTCGGATGGAATTTTTCAGTTCGTCGTCAGAATCTTTCATGGATAAATCACTGTTGTCACTATCACTGCCAGAATCACTACCATACATTGCCAATCCGAGCTTAGCATTAACATTTGTTTTTCCGGTAATCTTACCAAGACTGTACGATTTCTTCAAGTATCGTTGTCTTTCTTCTGAACAAATGGAGTGTATTGCTTCGTTTGTGACCTTTAATAGAATTTCTGTCATGGTTCTCCTAACTAATATGATCAACTCATCATGATTCAGAGGTACAGGCTCGTCATTCTCTTCAATTTGCCTGGGACTTTGCTCATCATCACTGTCAAACTTGCTTCTTCTCCTTTCATTTATTGTATCTTTCAATATTTCCATGGCCTCCTTTTCATGTTCTTTAACTTTTTTAGAGAATAGCGTTTCTTTTTCTTTCTCTTTTTCTCTTTCCATCTGCTTAAGTTTGTCTTTCTCCATTTTTTCTAATCCTTCCCTTATCCAAGCAGGTAATTGTTTTCTTTTATTAGCATCTAAACTGCTAGCTTCTATATCTTGAATCTGTGGAATGTTTACTGGGGATGAAGTACTCGTTTTAGGTACATTCACCTTACTGTAACGTCTATTATGAGGTTTGTAGCTTCGTGAATGGTTTGGGGCAGATTGCCCACTGTAACTGCTACCAAATTCATTATTTTTCACACTCGTATATCCAGCAGAAACAGTTGAGCTCTCTTTTGGTACTTCTACTGATGTATAACCTTTGGCTACTGGTAATATTGTAGGCTTAGAAGACGGAGTCACAACAGGAGGTGTGTTTACATTAGGATTCCATGCAGGATTACCCCATTCCCAATTCTGTTGACTTTTCCAATTCCAAGAACTGTCATAAGACTCAACAGAGTTTGGAACACTATTCCATGTTGAGTTTGCAACGTTCTCTTCAAGAATAGATGGAAGCACTTCCTTAGGGACTCGAGGAACCTCTTTGACTTCTGCTTTAATATTAGGTGGTTTTGGTTCGGGAATAGGGGGCCCTGCTTCTTTCATTTGTATCCACTGTTGTGCTAAAGCAGCCCAATCCACTTGTTCATTAGGCATATTTTGAAAAAATGCAGGATTTAATGGCCATTGGCCATAGTTCGCAGATTCAGTTGAATCACTACCAGAATACATTTTTCCAGATCTGAAATACAATAGTAGTTTACAGTCCACTTGAGACACCAACTTGCACTTTTTAATAGTTACTGGAACTGTTCTTAACAAGTTTCGCGGTTAAATCAACGATCAATAAAGGTAAAAGAATCCACATAGGCACCAAAACATGATAAAGAGGAATCTGTAGATGTTGATATTGCATTTTTAGACATAATACTATCTGAACTGTTATCTTCAACAGAACTAAGACTACTAAAAGTGTATTCTTATTTTTGATGCCAGATTTGAAATGTTCGTGTTTGCATCGAATGGATATTTGAAAGAGTGCCTCGATAGTTAAAATAACGTCAAAGATCCACATAGGTAGGAAGATTAGGAACCAGTTCCAATGTATTCTTCCTTCTAGACGTAGACATAATAGTATAAAGAATACCAATAGTATGAACCAACTAAAAAGTGCCCTATGGATCACCATTATGCCATTATGAACTTAATCCAGCAGGAAGAGAATCTGTAATATCATGAAATGGAGTATGGAGGAATTTAAGGGATGATGGTTCTTACCTCAGAACTTGTCAGCAAATTCTTTCTAGGTATGCAATTTTAAATATGTTTAAGGTTGCTTACCACACGTCTTTCGATAATTTCTTACATACCGAATATAATACGTCTAGGATATGATCTTCCTTAATAATACAGAATAAGATATTTAGCATCAAATAAGTTTTAGAGAAAACACTAACCAAGCGGCCCAAAATCAAAATTGTCAAGTTAAATCAAAGACAAATTGTCAAGATGTCGAGTATTGACACGAACCACTGAACAATAATAAACTGCAAATTACAGAATTATGTTTTTACAGAAATTCTGAGTTCTAGGAGCGAAAAACTGGACAATAAGTATATATTTGTGCATAACCGTTGTGGATATCATATTGAAATTGATAATAAACAAAGATGAACTTGAATTTGAATAAAATTTTGATGGGACTCATAGATAAGCTCTATGGCAAAGATAGAAAAATAACCTAAAAATAAAGTTTGTTGCACTTCTGACAAAACAACAGTTAGTTCAAGAAAATCGTATATTCCATAAAATTATAATCCGATAAGTCCCGGACAAACCGATAAAATGGTAGATGTTCTAGATATCAACGCAGCTGTCGATATAGATGTTGAGGACGAAGGAGACCAAAGCGTCCTCCGCTTGAAAGACAAAGTTATCAAGAGAAAAGGTAGAGGCTTCGGTGCTGGTGAATCTAGAGATTACGACAAACTCAAAAGATACGAAACAATCGAATCTGAAGACGGTGACGAACCTGGTGCTCAAAAATCTGTGGAAGGTTGGATCCTCTTTGTAACGTCTGTTCATGAAGAAGCAACTGAGGATGATTTAACAGAAAAATTTTCTGAATTTGGCCCCATCAAAAATATCAGTATAAACTTGGATAGAAGAACAGGGTTTTTGAAAGGTTACGCACTTATTGAGTATAGCGAGTATAAAGAAGCAGCCGCTGCTCGAGAAGCATTGAATGGGTCCAACTTGCTTGGTCAAAATGTTGGGGTCGATTGGTGCTTCGTAAAAGGACCAAAGAAATCTAAACGTAAAAGCAGAAAACATTAAGTGGAGATCAACTATCATGATTTTTAATTTATATAATAATCAATTGTATATTTTCACAATGTAATAAATTAGTTGGAAACTATAATTTTTTTGAGGAATATTGGACGTTCATTTGTATTCATTGATATAAAATCGTTTTCTCTATATATTAATTTATTATTTGATCTTTCCTGGTATTCTTAATGTTTTTATACCTACAGCATCTGTGTGGTATGTAAACCGAACTAAAAGCAACAACTGCAATACTTATTACGGGTGAATATATTTTGAATGAATCTTGATCATACTAGATTCCTATCTCTGAAACCTTACAGATGGTAATCACTGAGGTGGAGGACCAAAAGAATCTATAGTATCAAAAAATTCTTCACTGTCTTCATCTTCTAATCTACGATGTTCAATCACTCTTTGATATCTACTAGAAACAGTGGCTATGTTGTCATCCGGAAGAGAGACAAGATCTTGAATTGAACTCCTGTTGTCTGCTTCAGCCAACGATGAATCACTTGATGAAGAAGCTTCAGAACTAGCATCTTCACTTTCGTCATCGTTCTGCATAACCCAAGATTGGTTATTTCCTAGAGCAGAATTATCAGTGGCATTGTGAAGTTTTGTTCATCATGTGTTTAATACACACCCCAGCCATCTCCTTGGCTATGAAAATGCGCCCACTCACGATTAGTATCTCGATGGGGGGCTGGAAAATTATTACGAAGTATTCTTAACAACCAACCAGGGAAAAGACTGCTATCTGGGTGATCTGCAAGATTAATCGTGATTAGGTTTTTCTTGGATCTTTCTTATTGCCGTTCTTCCTGAAGTGTTTCTGGAGGTGAGAAATGATTCATTTTAAAATCGTTTATTTTTGTACTTTCTGTAATACACATAATCTTTTTGGGATGATTTAACTTTTTTCTTGAATAATTGCAGTATCGAAAATAAAGGAGATAAGTTAATTTCATCAGTGAATTTTCTGAAACTAATGAAAACATCGCCGATTCAATATTTCCTTTATCTTCTATTTTCCATTTCAAAGCTTCCAGAGAAATTGTTGTACCCTGAACCCTCTTTATATTTATACACCTGCAGGAAAAAGAGCGCAGACTCTTGAGTCTTGATCCCCAGTCTAGTCCCTGTAGTTTCAAAGAAAATTGAGAAATGAATTTTTTCTATATTTGATTTCCGTTTTTATATCTAAATTGTTTTTTTGTTTAGGTAGTTTTTTTGATCTATGGAAATATTCATTGGATAATAAAACTGGATATAATTTCTTTTAGTCACAGCCAGCATTGTTTTTAGGTAAGATAATGCCCATATAATTATAGTGAAAAGGGGTTAGTCTTAGTCCACTGCGACCTTAAGGTCTATTGTGCCCCCTGACAGAGCTGTTGTCATCGCGCCTCCTACAGCTCGCCCTCCAGTTCCAGAGATTTGATGAAATCCCCTGGGACGGCTTCAAGGAGGATAACTTCCCACTTCTACAAGTTTCTTGTCCAAAGCACTCTTTCCTTTGGCTTGCAATGGCATAGCATTCCGTAACCAGGTGAATAGGAGTTTCTTACTCCTCCCCACAGAATCTACACTCATCAGGTTAAACCCATTCTCAACAGATGCTTTTTTAGGCGACAATGTCCTGTGAGAAAGCCAGTGAGTAGGTGAAGTTGGTTTTTACTGAGATCCAGATATTTTTTGGATCTAGCAGTTTCAAAGTTCCGGAGGAACTTTTTGGAGTGATCCATCCCTGGGAGATTCCGCCAGAGTTTTTCTCTTTCGGTTTTCTCCTTCAGCATAAACTCCTTCTTATAGGTGCATTTTCCTACACCACAGAAGGGTTGTGGGCCAGTGACTGGCGTTTGTGCGCCCTTTCTGGCCAGTGTATTGGCCTCTTCGTTTCCTACGATTCCCGAATGACCGGGAACCCAGATTAAAAAGACCTTATTCTTCTTGCCTACCTCATTGAGTTTGTTTCGGCACTCCCAAATCAGCTTTGAGTCAATGACGTAGGAGCTCAGTGCTTTAATAGCAGCTTGACTATCTGTATGAATAGCTATATCGCACTTCTGATAATTTCTTTCTAGATTTATATCTAGACATCTTCCGATTGCAAGTATTTCCGTTTGAAGGACGCTTGTACAGGAGCTTAACGGTAGTGCACACTTGGTACTTGTCCCGTAAATCCCAGCACCAGCTCCTGTAGCGGTTTTAGAACCATCTGTATACCATTTCATTGTATTTTTTTTGAGATTGTAGTTGGTGTATTCCCTTTCCCAATCCTCTCTTTTACTTAGCATTGTACTGAAGTTCTTCTCAGTGCTTACTTTCTTGATCATTACATCACTGGGAAGGTTTGCAGATGGGGTGTAGTCATTCAGAGAGGACCAAGCTCTCTGAAACCTGTCTCTCTCATTGCCTGCTCCTTCTTTAGATAGTTTAGATACTCTGAGGATGGCCTCATGGGCTACCCTATCAATCACTAGATGTAGAGCTGTGAGGTCTGTGATGATTTCAAGCGCCCTGGTTGGGCACGTTCTCATAGCTCCCGTGATGCACACACAGGCAAGCCATTGTACTTTGTCGAGCATTTTCCTCGTACTTACCTGACTTGTCTTAGCAAACCAGGCTACTGTCCCATATGTGACTATAGGTCTTACAATCATGACATACATCCATTTTGGGTTACAGCCCCAATTCCTGCCGCATAGACGCCTGCATGCCATCAGAGCTCTTGTAGCTCTGCCATCTAGTGTTATTCCTAGGTATTTGACTTCAGACCCCCACTCCAAGATATTTCCGTTTAATTCTAACGTTTTCATGGCTGGAAGTTTCCTCTTCCGAGTGAACGGAATCAATGTGGTCTTGGTTGGGTTGATGTTCAGCCCCACTGACAAGCACCACTGCTCAATAATTCTAAGGCCCTTCTGCAATAGGTCGTAGAGAGTACCTTCGAATTTGCCTCTAATTATTAGTCGTCAGCATAGCCTACACATTCGAAGCCAAGCTCCGTTAGCCTGTGTAGAAGTTCATCCACTACCAGGCTCCATAGGAGGGGGGGTAACACCCCACCCTGAGGTGTTCCACGAGTAGCTTTGACGAAGACGGATTCCTCGCCCATCGATGTCTCAACAAGATAATGCCCATACTATTGTATATACACTTATACAACCATCGTCAAAAGTCTTGGCTCCCCTAGTTTTCTCAAGAAATGGGCAATCTATGTTCTGGAAATGAATATTTTCCTTATTTCAACTGTAATATATTTGATAGAAAATCTATGTTACTCTTCGCTTCATGCAGGATGAGACAAAATAGAAAAAAAAGGATTAAAAAAAATCGAAATTTGTCCAAATGTAGAACCTGATGAAGCCTCAGTGAGGCGCATCGATCGTTGTTCAAGATTAAAAATTGTTTGTGGAAATTGAATTTTATTTACCTGTTATTAAATCGAAATTTATCGATTATTTATTTTTGATTAAGAGCAAGACTTTAGGCTAGATGTATATATGATTAAAATGGCTTTCAGGTGGATAAAACGTTATGTTTCCTAATTGTTTCAACTCAGATCAAGACGTCAAACTTTGTAACAAAGTATATTGCGGAATATTCTAATGGAATTACAACAAAAAGTGCATTGTATCAATACTTTGCTGATTGTCATTCCTTTTGTTTTTCCAATACAAGCGCTTCTTATACCTGCTCCGTAGTTTATATTCTGTTGCCATCCAAGTCCACTGAAAAATCAGTATCAATAGATGTTATTGCAGTCTATCAATCAAGTCATATAACTTGAACCTATAGAGCTATAATGCTCAAGGTCCTTATCAATATGTTAATTATTTAATCAGTACGTATTCTCAGTGCATTTTGGCTCTTCTCAAATTCAGTATATTCCTCATAACTTATTGATCAAAGTGTTAGTTTAAAGATTCGTTCTTCTTCAATGAGTAAGACCATATGAAGGAAATATGGATACCCTATCCTTCACAATATACTGTCGGTTAAATTTGAAGGGGGGGAGGGTTCAACGCCTTCTTACACCAGAATCAATGTATTCGGCTCAATTAAAAAGTATTCCAACTACTTATGACTTATATGCGATTGACATAAATGTATGAAGCCTTACCTGAGTCGTCGTCATTCAAAGGTCTCATACCCAAGAAGACTACATTGTTCGTTGGAGCGCTTATAGCAGCCACATTTTGAACGCTGCTGAATCCTTCCAGCAACGGCGATATGTCAAAATCTTCCAGAAGATCCACTCGTGAATTAGGATCGAAAAGTGCTTCTCTACTCGTAACCGAGTTATTATGGTCGAACCCTTTCTTTCTTACGTCAACGACGGTGTCATTACTTTCAGTACTGCTACTGTCGTTGTTACCGCTGCCCTCTTGATCCGTCGAGGACGAGGGTAGCACTTGAAAGTTGGAACTTGAGGAGGTCCCCGATTCTGGCGTCTGAACAACGGGGTCGTCTATGTGATCTGCGATCAGCTTGCTGGATTCTTTGATATCGAGCTTGTTCAGGGTGTTTTCTAGAAGACAATTAGCAATGGATTTAATATGGCTCAAGGTGTCATCCTCGCTATCTGACAGTAGCTTTTTATTCTTTCGTTTTGCGTTCGGAGTAACTAGCTTTTCCCTGAATGTCTTCCGCGGCGACCTCTTATTGGAGATTTTGAACTGCGTTCTCATGATCTGACTGAAAAACGTTTTACCCAAAGGATACGGCCTAGATTGATTTCTGTTGTTCAAACAATCTAATTCGTTGACTTTATTGGGGTCCGGCAAGGGTCTGTTCGCGGTCTTCTGGTCTTTCACTAGGGCATCCGTACTGAACATCGGTTCGAATTTACAATCGCTCAGTATGACGGCTTTCAACTGTTTCCTCAGCGAAGATTCCTTGAGGCTCATGCAACTGCCTATGACTTTGTCGGTCGCATCCTTAGGTACGGACTGAGACGTGCCAGTAATTGAAAGAGTTTTAACCATCCCTGACTCGGGCAGTACCTTCATATGCTTTTTGTTACCGTCCATTTTCTTGGTACTTTTCGGGATCTTCGAGATACCCTTAGAACCTTCAAAAAAACTGTTTGAGCAACTCAATCGGGCCGAACTATTGGGTTTATTAGGATCTGAACAAAGTAGACTGTTGATAATAGTTTGGTTTCCGTTATATCCAAGTCTGATAAAGCTATTCAGTACCAACAGTCATGTTTTAAAATCTTCAGCTTTGATATTTGATTATATTTCTACGAATTTAGGGCAGCCTACCAACTAGTCATGATGTGTGTTGGAACAGATTTGCATTTATTTTCGAAATTTCATTTATTCCTGATCTCATATTTACGTCCTCTATCATTGTAAATGTTTTATTTCGTTATTCAGCATGTTGAATTTCAAAGATCATTCTTTATTTGAGGCAAAAGTACCTAAACAAACTGGACTTGGTTTCATCGATATTCAAAAATAAATATTGAGCATTGAGATCATTCTTTATTTGAGGCAAAAGTACCTAAACAAACTGGACTTGGGTTCATCGATATTCAAAAATAAATATTGAACATTTGAATATATCTTTCACGAAACTCCTGGTCAGATAGAGAGGTTAAATCTACGATGTTCAGATTCATAAAAAAAGTTTGGGACTCACTTGAAGAGTTCATAGCAGGTCCGTTTTGGTTATTGTTAATCTAACAGGAATGTTCATCTATCATCTTAATGTCCATATATGTGATCCTTCTTTTTTCTTAATTAATGACTTCGAGGTGTAGATCTTGTATTTTTTTTTAAATATGTTTGTGTGATCTATGAGAAGTTTTTACTGAAATTTTAAATCTTTTCGTATTTATGAAATGTTCTGACTGCTAGTGTCATTCTGACTAATATATCAAAATGAGAGAAATCATATTGTCAAAGTTATCTTGGATGTTGGGCTGATTCTCGACATTGAGTTTAAATATACATATATTTAAACTCAATGTTCTCGATGAGAAACTAACCTGGAACCCACATCTACATCATGTAACCAACAAAAGTAAAACGACACTTATGATGTACAGGAGAGCTTTTGGAAAAACTTGGGGACTCAAACCGAAAACCATGCACTGGCTTTCACAGCGGTAATAAGACCCAGAATCGCTTATGGCTCACTCCTGTGGTGGCCAAAAACAAATCAGAGACAGGCAAAAACCAACCTTGGAAAAATCCAAAGGCTTGCCTGTCTTTGCATCACGGGTGCAATGAATAGCACTCCAACAGCTGCTATGGAGGTCATCCTCAACCTCTCACCCCTTGACATACATGTCATGGGAGAGGCCAGGATGGGTGCATACAGATTGATCTAAACAAAAAACTGGAGAACCAGCACAACTGGGCACACCAGAATCACTCATTTAGCTGACGTAGCCGAGCTTAATATGATTTCAGACTACATGCAACCTCTATACTCATTCGAAAAACCATTCAAAACACAGCTCGACTGGAACAGATGGGACTCGAGTATAGAATCACAATCATCTGCAGAAATAGTCTGGTACACAGACGGTTCTAAGACAGATGAAGGAACAGGAGCGGGAATACATGGAGTGAGGCCAAGAAGGGATTACATAATACCTCTCGGCAAACACGCCACGATATTTCAAGCTGAAACACATGCCATTAGGACATGCATACAGAAGAACCTGGAAAGTGGCTACCAAAGAAAACACATCAACATTCTCTCTGACAGCCAGAGCGCCATCAAAGCTCTCAACTCGACACAGATAAAGTCTAGACTCGTCTGGGAATGCCTCCAGGACCTTCTGGAGCTGGCTAAACACAACAAGGTCACTCTGATGTGGGTGCCAGGTCACAAGGGAATAGCGGGCAACGAAAAAGCAGACCAGTTAGCAAGACAACCATCTGAAACGCCATTCACAGGGCCAGAACCTGTGCTTGGAAACAGCAAAAACCGATGCAGGAGGCAGGACCCTGATTGAGGAGTGGATAAAACAAAGACACCGACAACACTGGGAACAGAGCGACGGGCAAACACACAGCAAAGCCATGGTAGGACGCACAAGCCAAACCTTGACAGCTGACTTTTTGAATCTAAACAGAACAAAGGCACATATAATAGTAGGTCTACTGACGGGACACTGCGGCCTTAGAAAACATCTGAATACCATAGGAATACTTGGAGAACCCGTGGATTGCAGACTCTGCGGTGAAGAGGAAGAAACAGCCTCTCACATAACTTTTGAATGCGACTCCTTGGGAAGAAGGCGCCACAGAATCTTCGGTGAAATCAATCCGGAAACGGGAATGAATCCGAAAAACCTCATAAAAAGGCTACTGAACCTGATAAAGGACACAAACCTATTCTCGTGAGGAACCACTGACGAAAGAGTGATACAATAGACCCAAGTTGGTCGCAGTGTCACAGGGAGGCCAAGCGCTAACCCAGTCTCTTGTTTGTCAGCTTATCAATCAATCAATCAATCTTGGATGAATTGAAAATATCGATAACACCATGCAATACTTTTTTGGGTAACTATTAACCATTAATGTATGCGAGGAATTTCAGACGAATTGGGCGATAAATTTTGGAGATTTCGATTTCTTTTTTAATAATTTTCTTCGATCTTCACCAAATTTGGCATAGCTACAATCACAGTGCTTATTCAACAGCTTAGTACCAACTTCAACTGGATCGGATATGTAATTTTTGAAATATGTATTGTGAAAATATAATTTCAAAAATTCTGCCTGTTAACGAATTTGAAAGAATCTAATGTTATTCAAGATTTCAAGTCGAATAAAAACATGAGAAAAGTGTCCAAAATATGTTTATTCATCTTGCGAGTAACAACATTATGATTATTATGATGATGACGACAGTCATCTAATCATATAAAAAATAGAACAGAAATAGAAAAAAATTCTCAGTATCAAAATTTAATTAAAGGAAAAGGAGAGGTTATTTAATTGGATGGTTCCTAGTTAGATCCTTCTTTGGCACTTCGCTCAGTAGAAATTTTAAAAAGTTACAAAAAAATTGAAATGTTTCCAAATCCTATTCGTCACCTTTCAGTCTTCTTCAGGTACTATTGTAGTATCATTATCCCATTCAGATAGATTTGTTTCAGAAGACAATCTAGAATCTGCGTCCTCACAAGAGGTTTCAGAGTCCGATGACGGTGTTTCAGGTCTTTTATATAATACACAAGGTGCCCAGTCATCTTCACCTTCTCCATTACAATTTTTCACCAAGCAATCTTTGATTTCATAGCCATGATGGAGCAGAACATCTCTAGTTGGAAAAAGTTCCTTGTTTTAAGCTTGTTGACCATACATAAAAATACTAATAAACCAAAACAAGATGTACAACCCAGTTCAACTGAATGAAGCATAAATAGTCTTAGTTCCTTGCTAAATTATAGATGTCACCACTGGTTGACGATTAAGATAACTTGCTTGTTTTCAACCTTAGACTTTACCCCGAGTCTGAGAACCAGTGGCGACATCTATGAATAAGCAAGGAACTGTGGATTTTTGAAATCAATAACACCTTTAAAGACAAACTGTAAATAACAAAATTTTTCAAGATTTGAGTTATCAATGCCCTTTTCTCTGAAATTAAAAAATGAAATTGATAATTCAATTCTTGTAAAATTTTGTCTTTGCATAAAGACGACACATGGAATGGTATTGCCGTCAAAGGTGTGATATAATAAGTTGAAAATAATACTCACTTGATTTCATCTTCTGAAAGTCTTTGACCTTCATAAGTCCTATTGATTGTGAATAATGGTATCTCCTCTACACCATCTTCATTGGTGTACTGAAGATAATCATTATAAAACTTGTAGTTCAAAGACTCTAAAATGTGTTCTTCTTTAGTCTTCCTCGACACTTCTTCGTATGGATATATCACAGTTTCTAACAATTTGTAAAAATTAAAATCATTTCCCTCACTGCATTCGAATGTTTTGGACATTGTCAAGTATGTACAAATCCCGAAAGGTTGTCTAGGATGGCAATTAAGACAGTGTTGAGGAATGTCCTCATTTAGTTTCTGCAACTTCATTCCTCCACAAAAACATGGCAAATTTGGTGTAGTGTATGAGGAATCTATGATATCTTTCCTCACAAATAAAGCCAACTGAGAACAGAAACCTAGAGATGAAGTTCCCTTAGGACCTTTTCCAACTCCAAAAAATGAGACTTTGTATTGTGGAAACCTTTGTACTATGTTTGAGGCCCTAGAAAATTATTCACATTGAAGGGCTTCGTCTAATTTTGGAAAGTCTATTTCAGAATTTTTCAACTAGATAGAATATTGGTGTTAATGCTTTGGATCATTTGAATCCTAACTGCTCATTGTTGCCTCTATGAGGTCATTGTGATTATAATCAAATGATTTATTATTTTTTTCTTCTTTGATGTAATAATTGTATTTCTTTTGATGATAAATGTAGATATCAGAAGTATTGTATTTATTATTTATTATTGCTATAAAAACAATCCATCCATTCAAAATGAAGATTTTTTGAAAAATATTCATTCATACATAGACACTTGAATATTTGTGTAGTTCAGATGTTTTAATTCAGAGATGTTTTTATGCCAAAATGAAATGCAACAAAATAAAAGAAATTCAGTCATTATTATGTCTTACCAACCATGATTCAAACTGCTCCCTTGTCCACTCGAACTTGTGATCAGGGTGTCTAAATTTTTTGAAATTTGGTAGGGCTACATTGAAGTCCGCATTGGGGGTGGTGAAAATAACAATTTTTGGTTTTATGGTATGAAATATAACATATGGCACAGCCTCTAGGGTGTCTGGAAATAAATGTTCAATTCTGCAAAAGAATATTAATTTGTTAAAAACAGAAATTGTAACTTATCTTTTATGAATAGTGCATCTTACATTTCTATTCCAACAACTGCGTCTGAAGTTAGTATTCTCTCATCGGGATCCGCAATACTTCCTTCAAATACTTTAATTTTCAGTGGATTTATCCTCTTATTCAAATGGTCATACAGTAGTGGTCTGATAAAAAACATTTTATCGTCCAACAGATATTCATCTATATCCACGAAATTGATTTCCCTTATTTCTGGAGTATTTTTCAGATATGGAAATAATTTGAAACTTGCACAGCCATACTCGGTAACGGAAGAAATTTGATTTTTCCATTTATCGTGAACAAGCAGTTCATGGACAACTGTATATCTTTGTTTTGAGACATTCGGTACGAAAACTATTGTATCTTTATCTTTGGTATAATGCGACCATGAAGTATTTACAATCTTGATATCTTCCATATTTTTGGCTATAGGTATTATATCAAAATTAAAGAAGTCAAAACGTAAGCTCTACTGTGAGCATATTAATTTATTAAATTAATTCTGGGAACTCCTGGAAAATGTATTCCTTTCCTTTCAAAGAAACCATATGTAATACTAAATGGTTGTTTTATAACATGAAAAGTGTTACAGTAGGTACCGACCTAGAATTTTTTTCTGCAAGTAGATTTTTTTTCATCAGGAAAATATATAAATTGCTGAGTAATGGGTGCTGTTTTATCCATAAATTGGTGAAAATCTGTATTACTATTAAGTGCGGTATTTTGATATTTAGCAAAATCAAAATATTATTGTTTAGTATTTTGACAGATACAATTAAGAGGTTAGGAACGCCGCATAGAGAATGATGTAACAGGTCCGTATTAAATAAGTTCTCAACAACCTCAGGGCTGGATCAATACAATATTCACCACAATGGCCACCTGGGAAATAACAAAATCAATATTGAAAACAGAATCTAAAGAGAAAAGAAACGTTCGGAGCTGTTTAAGTTTCACAAATATTGTTTAGTTGATAATGAAATTTTTGATTAGGTATTTTAGTGAGGAATGCTCAAGTCATAAGAATCAATCAATACAGTTTTGCAACCTTAATTTTAGCTTAATTTACAGTAGAGGTCGTAATGAATCACATATTATATTCAAAAATCTATTTTGATTATATATCTACAACGTGAAGAATAATAAACAATATATAATAATTAAAAATCCATAAACAAACACAATAAACATAAACAGATTGACACGGTTTTAATCTAATATAGCGAAAAAAAATGTTTTTTGGTTAAAGAATCACAGTGTATTCGAGTTTTTTCCTCTTCAAGGGATTTTATAAATTTACATAAACGAATATAGCTTCGAGAAAAACTTATCACAGATGGTGTGATGAATTTTAAATCTCAAAATAAAAAACAATTTCTTATCACAGTATTTTAGTCTTTGCTGACCATATTCTTCATTACATTTTTAAGATAGCCTTCTGATCTTATGGCAGACTTCATTTTTTACTCTAAATCGCGTTATTTATTTAAGTCAATTAGTATTTTCGCCTTGAAACCACACACAACGCTTCCATTTAGACTCGCAAGATGAAAATGTGAAGATGTCATCCATAAAACGTTTTCTTACCAAAAAACCAACACGGCTCAAGATGGACCTAGAATTCGAGACTATATTAGCAATTTGTTCTTGAAAGGTTAATATTTGTGTAAATATAATGACCATTGAAATAATAAACTTCATGAATAAATTTATTAATCTTCTAGACATCTACCGAAATTGCGGGCTTTTCAAAATAACACCTCTTACTGAAAAACCCTTTCAATATCAATCACAGACCCAATGAAAAAATTTCGAGTGTATCATGTGGCACAAAAGTTGATATATAATTTCTTCTAAATTCACAACACTTACTCTGCTTCTTCCTCGGATATCAGTGTCCCGTAACTATAAGTACCAATGATTTTATGCAGTGGTATGAAACAACCACCCTTTGTAACAGGCGACTGGTAGCTCATATTGCTCATCATGATTTCTAGTAATTTCTCTTCTTCTGTATGGTCATCGTCATCTTGATACAAATAATCTATCGAATGGATTTCTCTATAAAACTCCAGATCCTTGTCCTTAGTTTCTTCAAATTTTTTCGATTTGGACAAATAGGTACAAATACCGAAGGGTTGCATTGGACTACATTTTGTAGATTTTTCTCGACTCGAACATTTCTCTGGAGTTAGTTGGTTTCCACATTCTATAATATCCTTTCTAACGAACAGAACCAGTTGGGAACAATGGCCCAATTTATCAGTTTCATAGGGATGTTTTCCAATACCAAAAAATTGCACTTTGTAATCTGGAAAACGTAGTATGATATTTGTCGCCCTAGAAAGTTATGTAGGATTCAGAAAAGGAAAAAGTTGATTGCATATAAAAAGTACTGCATATATCTTATACACCCAATATTGAAACTACTCCAGTGCATACAAGTTTGAAATAAACTGCTCCACATGAGTTAGGGATATTGACTTAAATTGCAAAAAAATAGTTAAAATAAGATTTTTGTGATGAAAATTCATATTAATATGATTTCAAGTTGCAAATTAATTTTAGCCTGTTGGTCTGCAGCGTATACAAAGTGGTCAAGAAAAATCGAGTAAAATAACGAAATTTCATTCCCAGAAAATTCAAGCATTTTAAGACTATCAATACAATGTATGGCCTCCACGGGCATCAATAACAGCTTGTCATCTTCTTTGCATACTACACACGAGGTTGTTGAACATTTCTCGAGGAATTTGGTTCCATAAACGGGGCAGAAGCTCTCTCAGATCATTTAAGGATTCTGGGGTAGGTTGATGATTATCTTATCTTCCTTGGGGCATATCCCATACATGTTCTATGCAATTCAAATCTGGTGAGTGCGGAGGTATTGGTAAATGTGGAATAACAAGCTCCTCGCGCGCATTCTCAACAACGGTGCGGTCTAGCGTTATCGTCTAGAAATTGAAAAGTTTCACCAATAGCAGCCTGAAAATTTGGCACAACATTGTCAATGACATGCTCCCTATAGTGTAAGGCGGTCATATTCCCAGGACAAATGTGTATATCTCTGCGCCCGTTGAAACATATCCCGGCCCATACAATAACACTATCCCCTCGGAATGGATGGACTTCTTGGACATAGCGACGATTACGGGGTATGCGTGGGATTGTCCATACCCTTATTCTTCGAGAATCTGAAAATCGTCCATATCTGGATTCATCAGTGAAAAGGACACTACGCCAATGATCGTTCCAATTGATATGTGGCCTTGCCCATTCCAGTCTTTGAAACTTATGGTCACGTGTTAATGGAACTCCTCTTAATGGACGTCTATAGAACCTAGATTCACCACTCTCAAACGACGTCTGATGGTTTCGATGGAAACTTGGACCCCATCTGCATTTTGAAGAGTTTTCGGTAGCATTCTACACGTAGATGTAGGGTTTCTTCTCGCCGAAACGGTGATGAAACGATCCTGAGCAGTTGTTGTTTTTCGTCGCCCACCAAGCCTTGGTCTTTCCAACACGGAACCTGTCTCCCTGAACCTATTCCAAAGTCGAGATATCACACTTTGGCTGACTTGGAGCCTTTCCGCTACAACAACCTGAGTTATGCCACCCGGTAGCATTCCGATAGCCCTATTAGCCTCAGCGTTTGTTAATTTACGTCTTTGCATTTTCAGAAAACTCGTTTCAAATCGAAGCCGTTGATAATTAAACTGACTTCATTTCAAAACAAGAACATTCATGAAGCATATGCAAAGAACCAAACTTCAGAAAAAAGGCGACCAGATTGACGAAATGTCTCATACTGATTTTTATTGGATCGATTCAAGTTGTTATTGAGTTTTAAATGATTTCACAGCGATTTTCTCGAAGATTACGTACTTTTAAAAACGATTGAATACGATATCCCTAATAACTCTTGCGGAGCAGTATATTCGAAAGCAAAGATAAAGGTGAAGTTATTTGACTGAGAATTATTCCACATTTTTTCAGATTGGTAAGTACCTAAGTAACGCATATTGTTTCTTACCATGATTCAAATTGTTCTCTTGTCCATTCAAATTTGTGATCAGGGTGACGGACGTTTTCAAAATTTGGAAAAGCCACATTGAAATCCGCATTGGGTGTGGTGAAAATAACAATTTTTGGTTTGATTGCGTGAAAAATAACGTAGGGTACTGCTTCTAATGTGTCCGGGAATAAATGTTCGATTCTAAACAAAGAGAAAAATTTATACATGTATAGACAATATCAAGAAGATACGTATTATGATCTATTCTACAAATTTTCGATGATTTCGATTTATTTCGTAGGAATATGAACGGAAACAGTATTCATTAAATAAAAGTCATATTCAGAAAATTACATCATTGATGTTCAAAAAAAACACACTCCGCACGGGTGTGGTTTGGTTTCTGCCACTCCACATGGGGGGTGACGTCCCCACGGCCCGAGTTACCTGGGCCACCAAGGGTAAATGGTGGCAAACCCATGAACGAGAAGTGGGAACCGATATCGTGGCAGAAGATCGAGATGCCACTCCACCTGCTGGCTCGACCACCGTGAGGAGGACTGCCCGCAAGGGAGCTCGCAACGCACGTATCCAGTGGAGCCGGGAAATGAATATTGAAGTAATGCGAGCTTTTCATTACGTGAACAATTGCGAGGACAAACCACTTCCTGGATGGAGATACTCCCTCTATACCGAGTTCACCGGGAGGCATCCGGAACTTCAGAAGACGGAAGGGAATCATTCAAGAGAAAGAAAGGGATCGAATTATCCCAGAATATCGTGGGATGTGCACCGCAGGCTGTGGATCTGCAAACCTATCACATCGTGCGGAAATTTCTGAACTAGTGGGAGGAACTGAAATGTTTTTTCACTGGTCCGTATTGTATGAATTTTGAAGGATCCCCATCAACCCACCAAATTTTTTGAATAGGGAAAGTGGGTCATGTGGTACTTTTTTGGCAAGGTCTTTGTATCTTCCTTACAAGAAAACATTTTTTTTTTGGAAAAATTAGTTAGTTCAAAGAGGTTTTCAGTATGTGCACTTTGTCATGGCTCATTTACTTCGAGACGATGGTACCTGATGAAATTTGTCACCGTATGAAAGTCGACCATTACAGTTTTGTTCATGCACAACTTTCAGCACCCTCACGTGACAAATTAGAATGTGTGAAACACTGATGCGCTTCAGTTATGGTCTTAAGTAGGTATGTTATTAGTACGTTTCTACTGAAGTTGAAACTTTTCGATAAAATGTTTCAATTCAAAGAAAGAGCCATGACAAAACTGAAAACACAAAGACCTTGCCAAAACAGTAGAACATGACCCTCTTTCCTCATTCAAAACATTTAGAGGGTTGATTGGGATGGCACAGGGTGCAACAAAAATGCATAAAAATTCGGTAAAGGTGAAACAAAAATTGACCTGTTTCAGGCTTTTGTTGCCAAATATTTTTCTCCTGAGAAAATGAATTTGTTCCACAATTTTGACGCGCATTTTATAAAATAAGTATTTCGGTGTATCTTTAAGAGATGGCAGTCATATTACACCGATTTATTCTATAGACCAGGGTCGGATCTAGGTTCATTTGATATTTTCATGAATTAATGTCCCGTCAAGGGTTTCACTGTGAAAATAAAAGAAAAAAGCACTTACATTTCCACTCCAATTACAACATCTGAGTGCAGAACTCTTGCGTCGGGGTCCGAAATGCTACCTTCGAACACTTCGACTTTCAATGGATTTAATCTTCTATTCCAATATTGATAATCGCAGGTCATCAAATTGCCGAATTTCTCTTTTAAAAATTCGGCATCGATATCAACAAAGTTGATCTTTCTTAGACTCATAAAATGCTTGAACAATTGTAGAAGCTTATAGTCGCCACAACCATATTCGGTAATTGTTTCGATTTCTTTTCTCCATCTAACATTTATTAGAATCTCGAATATCCTTTGATATCTTTGTTTATAGACACAAGGTTCGAATACTAAGTTTTTTGTTTCTTCGTCGTAGTGGGAAAATGAAAGATCTTCTATTCTTAATATTTCCTCATCTTCGAAGATTGTTGGTTGGGGTGATGAAGGTATCTGCAATAGTTCGGATGGGTTAGTTTCAGTTTGAAGAATATGATTTTTAATCGTTTTTCAACGTTCGAGAATGTTCAAATGCACTAAGCCCCACCCTTTTATTTTTATGTTCAATCCTCAGAGATACAATACCTGGTGTTGGCACTGATTAGATTTTGTTTAATACAGTCTTGTCGATCGAAAACTTCAGATGGGGTCCTACTTTTCATTTCTCCCGGAAGGGGTCGTGCTATTTTCCATTGCCACAATAGCGCCATGACCTTGAAACATTGCGGATTACACCGGAAGTAGGACCCGATCTACAATTTTTGGTCATGATTTTCCAGGTTTTCTATGCATTTATATTATAGTAAATACAATTACTATGACCATTCTTTTTTTCTTTCTTGTTTTTGTATTTGCTAATTATTTTCAATTGTAATTTATATGTAATTTTTTTGCCTAACCATGTGGATTTTTTATCTTGTTATTCTTTGAGTTTATAGAATTTTTTAAAACTCTAGGCAAATAAATAATAATAATAATTGGGATGCTAGGGACTCCAGTGGCGGAACGTAATATTCTCAATGATTCGAGTCTAAACTGCCTTGGTATACAATCATTGGGAAATCTGAGTTGAACAAACCTGTGAACGGATATTTCTCCAAACTATCATTTCGTACACAATCATTATACCTCTCGTCGCGAATAACAATACAATAAAATAATAAATAAAAAATAATGAATTAACTACCTTGAACGATTTATTTCCTGGAAAAATGAAAGAACGAACTGACAGATGAGATGCAAAAGCACAGATTTTGGGATGCTAACAAATTGCACACATCTTAAAAGAAAGAAGAAGCAAATTGCAATTGCTTCCTCTATGTTTAGCTACGACTCTATGGACTAATCAAAATTAGAGTTGGATTTGCTTCTTTGAAATATCGAATAGAAAACTTTTGACTTTTGAGGAATATCTGATGGTACCCAAGGTCCTAAGTAAATATAGTTGCTGTTAATATGTACACACTCATTGCAAGAATAATTGTTATTTTTAAATTAGACTCACAGAGCATAAAAGACTTCTTGCACTATGCAAAAAGTTGAAAAACGCACTTTAAAACTCATAGTCATCTTGCTTCTTCCAAACAGTTTTGTGAATTTCATTTATAATTATTCATTCTCATTTATGATTGTATCATTTCAATAATAATGTGATCCTGTGAATTTTTGGTGCGCAAAATTATAGGTGTCAACAACTGACGTATTCAGGGCCGGATTAAGACCACTTGGCGCCCAGGACGATATACCTATAATTTTTCTCCCATGTTATATCACAGAAATCTTCCTAATTGAACACCAGATCTGAATTCAATTATCAATTGCCTCTCTTGCCTTGTGGGTAATCCGGCCCTGGTTGTACTTCGGAACTTCGGTGAAAAATACTGTATATTATTATAACCCCTTTGGTTTCGTAAATAAAGATGGATACTTATGTAAGAAATCAAATTAGTCCAACAGATTATCATACTCCTCAAAAAATTTGAACAATGCCAACTTAGACAAGGGGGAACACCCTCTTTGCATGCAACCATGTTATACCTATCAGTTGATGAAATTCATGGAAAATATTCTCAAGTTGGGACTGACGTCTTCGGAATTATATCGATATTAATGATAATGAAATTACTCAATGAATAGATAGTGATCGTTGAAATTATATCCTTCAATCGAATATACTAACCGTTTTCTCTTCGTCTGAGCATAGATAAGATAATGATACTGTTTCTGACTCAGAGTCTCTCATGTTATGTAAAAGCAGAGATAACCGAGATGGTCAACTAGGAACTAAAAGTTTGGTACATTTTAATTCTCCATCTCTCTCTAAGTCAGGCGTGCCATGATATAGAGGCGCTGTACGACGGAATCGCGGAGCGCGGGAAATTTGAATAGCCTTCTTATCCAAATTATTCAGCGTTAAACGTAAGTTCGCAGAACTGAATGAAAAACCTTGCATTTTGCAACAGGACAAATGTGTTCTGCTGTAAAATGAAGGTTTTTCATACGGTTCTGCGAACTTAGTGTTTAAATATTTTAAAGTGAATAGGTTTTATTAAATAAAAGTGGTTCATTCATACTCTTTCCTCGTATATTAAACATTGAATTCAAAAAAATACACTATTTCATTATTCATGAATAATTATGTTCATTCGACCACAAAAACAACAGAAACTATTCAGAGTGGTAAAAAAGATTCAAGTAATAATATTGTTACAACTTTCATTATAAATCATTCCAATTGCTGGTGGTAATTTTGAATTACATAACATACATTGTTGAATTACATTCAAGATGGGCAACAATTAAAAATTCATGGAAATTAAAATTTGATGCATAAAACCTTACTAAACAATTTTTCACAAAATATAATAGAGAATATATAATTCTAATAAAATAAAATTTTCCTGCACTAGATTCATCAGACTTTTTTACATATTTGTAGGCTTTTCAGACCATATTACTAGAATTGATTATAAATAAGGGTAAACAATGAAATATATTTTTATTATTGATGACGAAATTTTTTTATTTTTCTTTTAATTGAATTTCTTTCTTTCCTCAATTCTTTAATTTCCTGGTTTTTTCTCTTACACCACCAAGGGATTCCAATCCGACACAATGATTTTATCGTTAATTTTTTTATTTCCCCTTGATGATCAGCACATCCAAGAAGTTCAAAATTCAATTTTGTACCCAAGTAATTTTCTGAACTTAACATAATCTTTGGATGCGACTGATGTGAGGAAGACTCGTTTAGGTACTCCTCTAATGCAGTAATCCCGCATCCAATCAATATGGTAAAATCCTCACTTGGGTACAAAAGTTTGTTGGTACTAGACCATTCTTTATTTGAAACGAATGTATTATGAAATTCTAAATCAGAGGAAAGCAATTTAGAATCACATAATACACAAACTATCTTTTTTTTAATTCCCTTGATGATGAATCCAGAAACATAAGCCACAGAAAAAATTGTTGTTGATGATGTTTGCTCTACAGTGTCCATTTGCTGTTCATGTAAATTCAAAAATATTTGTAAATTTGATAACAATGTATGATCATCATCTTCACAATTTTTTGAAGCAAATGCCTTGTTTGCCAGGCCGTTCAAAATCTGGCACTTCAGGCTTCCAATGAATTGTTGGACTGTTGGATTGTCCCCACATCCGCATCCATACCTAACTGCTCCAAATAAATTCTCAAGGGGGTCTTGATTTAAGGACCTTGGATTTAAGGAGGAGCATCCCTGGATTTTCAAATAAGTCCATATGTCCTTTATCGCGTTTAGGGATGTAAGCCATCCAGTCTGGGATGGAGGCTTGGATGGCTTGATGGTGCCACTTTTGGATACCCTTTTGTATGTCCAACCTAGTACAGTTCGGAATGCCTCAGCCCAATATCCCACATGAGGAGATTCCTCCGTTACTGCACATCTTAGGTCTTTGCCTTCTGGTGCCCTAAGTGTTCGACCATTGAAGCTGTCAAAAAGGGTATCCACCTCTTTTATAAAAGTGGCAGTAGCAACAGCCCTTGATTCCATCGTTCCTAAAATGAAAAATTTATGGTTTAACCATTGTATAATAAAAATATATTGTGGGTAATGTAATGATTTCTGTTATACTTTTTTTCAAATTCTGGTTTCATATCATAGTCTCAAAAATGATATTGAAAGATTGAACCATCAAAATAATGAGATATGACCTACTATAGCTCTTTACAGCAATAAATGTCAGTGTGGGGGTCATACAATATAAGTGTTTGTGGTAAATTCACGGAAATTATTCTACATCAGTTTAAATTGTTAAACTTACCTGAACTTATTAGAGAGTAGATGTAGGCTGCTACAGTATGGCTGCACACTTGAGCAGCTATACTGACTTTCATGCCATATTGCATAATAGGACTCAAATGCATGTCCTTCAATTTATGCATTGTCCGGAAAAAGAGGGGATTTCTTTTATCTATTTCGTGTGCCGTCCTCACATCTGCGAATTTTGCCTCCATAATGCTGTTTTGGTCGCCAATGGTGACTGGCAGAAGCACATTGTGTCGTCTAAATAACGACACTGTGCTCTTCAACAGGTGAGGAGGATCATACATACAGGATATTCTTCTGTTTTCAAATTTAAAATATGCATGATTAATGGTCACCCCCAATTCCTTCATACATTTCACATTGCTGGTGCCCATATCACATATTGTTGTGACAACATCCACTTTCGCAAAATATTTTGCAGCATGAAGCACTTCCATCAAGCACTTTTTCAGGTTGGTAGAATTGCAACCGTTATTATTGAAATAGAATGCAACTGGTTGCTTCCATTTCATGTTTAACCCCACCAACATGAACACAAGTGCTTTATTGGCAATTTTTAGCTCAGTACTCTGCTGCTGTGCTCCAAAATCCTCGAATCCACGAATTCGATCTTCTCCCTGATCATACTGCAAGTTCTCTTTTATGTCAATTTCATCGAACAAAAGAGCACAACATCGTTCTATTCCTTTTGGTATGCTCTCGTTCAAATGATTGAAGAGATGCTCATTGATGCCCGACTCAAATTGCACTCTCTTCAGCAGACTCAAAACAGTTCTTTTATTGGGTAGTGCCACAAATTTTCTTAGCAAATTGTAGCACTTTGGGCTCCTTTTCAGTATGCAGAGAGATAAAATCTTATCGTCTAAACTCCATCTCCTTCCTTTCAAATTTTTGGGCTTAAAATTTTTTATTTGTGACAGCATGAAATTTGCTGTCACAGAAGGCATGTTCTTGAATAAATTATTCATGATGTTAGACTCTGCGATATTCGAGAGTGCTCTTATATCATGCGATCTTCTTTTGCACAAAATTTTCAATTTTCTCAGTTGTCTCTCCCTACTTTGGACCATGCCAACTAATTTTTTTTTCCTTGGGGAACACTCCTGCATGTAGAGACTTTCAATATTCCTGAAAATTCTTCTCCTTGAAGGAGTTTCAGTGATACTTTGATGAGGTGGAGTACTCTGGCTCTGCGTAGCAAGTGGACTCTCACTTCTCACTGATTTTTCCAAAGCTTCAGTATTTTCTGAAAGCAAATACTTAATGAGCATCTCTAATCTTGTAAAGCACATATTATATATTTAAGAAACATTATTAATATGTCAAGCATTTAATTAAATTATAAATAAAACGGACTACAGCAACTTGCAGGGACACAGTAGGTGATATTATGTGCATATTTTTCAATATTCTAGTTTTCGTAAAATCTACTGCTCCCCACAAATTACCATACTGTTAATACCTTCAACAGATGACATTCCTAAACCAGCATCACTCATCATCAAATCCTGCAAGGCCCCAGTATTTTCTGAAAGCATAAAATCAATGAGCACTCTAATATGGTGTATAAGTGATAAATAAAACGAACTAATGACACTATAATTGGCATATACACAGTAGGTGACCCTATCATATGCATATTTTCTTATTTTGCAGTTGATGTAGATCAATACCTTTGTGAAGTCCTGAAGACAGCATTCCGGAAGGACCAGCCTCACTTTCTTCTGGCAATTCATTTGAGGTGACCCACCGAAAAGGCACCGCATCTTTATTTAATTCATAGGAGATCAAGTTACGAAAGGAAGCTGGCTGGAAATGTTTATTACAAATCTTCCACCTTCTATGAGATTCTCCTTTGAATATCATTCCTAAACTTTCTTGCCACAACTTGGATCTAAAATTTTGAAAATATTAATATGATAATGTTTACGTAATTCAAATATCTTACTTTTCAATATTCCTGGGAAAACAATACATTCTCTTCACCTCCAGATCATCAGATCCACATACAATACAACGCATGTTGGCTAATTTACAAACAAATATTTCTGCTCTGAAGACAGGTCCACACCAATATCTGCTTGTTGTTAGCTCGAAGACGATTTGAAAGCAAAGAACGAGAATGCTGGAGAATTCCAACGAGGTAAACATTTTAAACGGCATATTTTATGATGTTGTAAACAGATTGTAAACAACATCATTTAGGATGTCAACAATCGCCATTTGCATTTGCAAAGAGCAGTTTCCTACCCTTTGCGCTTGAAAATTAGCGCCATCTAAGTAGTGGCACTTATCAGTTTTAAACAAGGATGAACTTATATGAAGTTCATTGAACAGACAGAGATGGCTAAATTTCCTTAAAATGTACCAAATTTCAGTACCTAGTTGACCATCTCGGTTATCTCTGGTAAAAGGCTTATTATTATTTCACCGTCACTTTGTTTGGAAATGGAAACTGAACAATGAACTTGTCAAAATATCGGTGCAGGAATTCATAATCTTATCTTCACTAGAGAAGTTAACTCTACCATGACTTCCCTTTGGTTCACGAAGTAATGATAGAGGGCGGCACCCATCTTAAAATAACGTCCAACTGATCTAGAGGTTTTATCATTGAGAGAACCTATTCTGCGCCACCTATGACAGACTTCCCACAACTCTCTTATCTTGCTTAGGATTCTGAAATCATTGGAATCGGACACGGTATAAATATAAATACCAAATGGCCAAATTCCTTCCAACTGCAAAAAATAGAATAATGATTAACTCAAAACTTGAATCACTTTTTTGAAACTAGCTGAATTGACTTTTTATTCAAGGAAAATTCTTCTAAAATTTTCTACCGTGCTCCGATCAGATGTGTGTACATACGTCAAAGGATTGTGTTTGAGGCTAGTGTCTGTTTTGCTGCTTGGTGGTCGCAGCTGTCAAACTGATACAATTTTTATATAATTAGAGTATTTTTGATTTTATTATTGTGTTTCTTTTAAGTGCGGATATAAAAGTGTGTTTGAAAAGTGTAATTTTTTGTGATTTGTGACCAGTTAAAGGATAACCAAAATAAATGCGGAACTAATTTAAGGAGGCAAGTAAAAATGTTTATAAACCTACTCTTGTTTTTGGACTTTTTTTATTGGTATATGATATAGGAATTTGGAGTGATGTTGTCCATGTGAATTTTAGGTCGTATTAAATCATAAAAATTTCGAGGACCCTTTTTCTCTCTCATGAAAAGGGAAAAATTATCAGGAGAAAATCACTTACTTAATTCAATTATTTTTAAAGGAAATCTCATTATTTAATCCGAGTCTTTACTAAAGTCAAAGTCTAACCTGATTTTTATCGAATTAAATGGAACACATTTTGTATTTTAAATAAACAAGGGGATAGGAATTCCAGAAAATCCTGACAGCTGACTGTGGAACGATATCAACAGAAATAATTCGCTGCACTTGGACAGAATGAAATATACCTTATCTTAATATGAGTACAGCTAATAAATTTTGTTGATATCAGTCCCCATGCCTTCATAATGAATAAAATAAGTCTATTTGGCTTTTAATCGTCATAGCTAAAATATGTTGATGTTCTCACATTTTAAAATGCCTTAAAACAAGAGAAAATAAAAAAAGAACGCTAGGTTCACTCAGTTTTAATTCATGTGAGTGACAATATCATTGTAACGAAGGAATAGCATTCCCACTGAGAATACCAGTCAATTAATATCGGTCTCCTTTGATTGAGATTCAAGACATATAAAACATCTGGACCTCAAGAGTCAAGACAGTAGTTGGTCATGTGCGAGTAGAGCTCTCGTGGAAGTGGATTTCGTACTATACAGGGTGTTGAAAAAAGAGATTAGAAATCAAATGATTATCAATTATCATAGTGGTTGTTAACATTATATTCTCCATTTGCCGATGTCTACACTGTTATTGGATGCCAGCGGTCACTAAGATGTAAAAATCATTTATAAAGTCCCCTAAAATATGCAGAAAAGTCAATATTGGTCCGCAGAGTAATTTTCAGTTTTTCTACCTCCACGATGATCTATCCACACGGAAAAACGCACTCCTTGTGCTTGATCGATTTCCACTTGTGTTATCGGATCTCATGCTACTTGTTCATGAAGAACCTGTTAATACAGGGTGGCCATCAGTGGCGGCTCGTCAGGGACGGCAGGGTCGGCAGTGCCGACCCTATATATTTTATGTCCAGCCAAAATTTGAATTACTCTTTCTTCTGTTTGATCACCAAATTTATTATAATGATTGTATTTCCAAGACCTGTGTGAATAAAATTCTATAAATCATATTTGTATATCACTGATATATTTCAACTTCTTGGAAATACGCTCTTCCAATCTCAACGCCGCGCCGTTTCGTCAACCCAAATCAGTCCGAGAATTGAAATGTGTGTAACTGCGGAAAGACGAGAGCGCCAAGCATCGAACGCTTTCTGGGGACCGATGTTAAAGCAGGTACGGCATGCCGTACCTGGCCGTACTGCATCAATGAAAGGCGAATACGAATGAGGCGAAACAATTTTAACTCGACTGTTTTCTGTTGCAATTTCATTCAGATAATGATAATTATTATATTCACCTCTTAGTTAATGCTTTTCAAAATCGAAAATGCGATGTTTTCGTTCCACCTCACCAATTTTAAGAGACCAATGTTGCTCAAAACGAATTTTTGTCGTATTTCGTACTTTTATAGACGAGGATTTTGAACATGATAGTACTTATACGAATTCCTGTCCATTTCCACTATTTCCAGAAATTTTTAGCCGAGAAAAAAAATGCTGAACAGTAGCCGCTAAACTCATATAGCAGGCTCAATACTTCGCAGGGTCGGCAAATGGGATTATGCCGTACTAGAAATGCCTCGACTCGTATACACGAGGAACCATCGGATCGAGGTGCCTCGATTGTTTTCGTTCGTACTGCGGGATGCGGCCCGCTAAGGAGCCTTCAGTGTTAGTTTGTTTGGTTTTAGTTCTTAAAGGGGGGAGTGGTTGGATCGTTTCTTCCAGAAAATTAATTATTTTACACGAACAAAATGGCCAATAATCAGGTTAGAGAATTTGTAGCTTCTTGTGAACATCCAGACGTCGTAAATTTTATAGTTGATGCGATGAAAAATTTATCTCACGATGATAGGCTATTTTTGAAGAACATGCCAAGACCGTGCCCGAAGATGAGTAGTTTGGTTCAGACGGGATCGCGAAATCAATCGAATAGGTCATTTAATGAAATTTGGTTTTCTAAATTTGGATGGTTAACTGGCAGTACAACTAGAAATAAAAAAAAAATATATATATATATATCTGCCGACCCAAGATAAAATTTTACGAGCCGCCACTGGTGGCCATTTGAAAACGAAACAGACGAGATTACAGACGAAATAAATTTTTTCGATAGAAATGCTCGGACAGGTCGATCTGTTTCGAGGGGGACAACTTAAGATGTAGGTTACGGACGCATAGCGCTTCAACCCTTGCTGCTACAACCCCCACCCCCAATTTTTGAATAGGGAAGATGGGGTGAGTGATACCTCATTTGAAGGTTATTTTTATACTGATTTCAGCACAGTAATTATTTTTTCATTTTATGCATTAGTTCTCGAAATATTCTTAACTAAGTATTTGAAAATGAAGTGGTGTTTTCATGGCACTTGTAGTGTTTTTTTTGTGAAAAATCGACATCTTGATTAAAGATTTCTATGTCAGTGGATTGGAGGAAGGAAGCCACAGTCATGGTTGTTTTGAAGCTCAAAATGTCGATTTTTCACAAAAAAACACTACAAGCTGACCTAAATCAATTGTTACGGTAGCAGCATGAGGTGCAGACCATAGACATACTATCCAATTTTATTTGATAAGTCTATGGTGTAGACCCATCTTGTTGTAACCAAAACACTTCTGGGTCGATACCATTCAAATTTTTAAACGAATAATCATTGATCATCGATCAGTGTAACATTAGCTCCAGCATCGTTTTTAAAGAAATATGGACCGATGATGCCTCCAGCGTGTGAAGCACATCATACAGTGCATTTTTCAGGATGCAACGAGGGATGCAATGGAACCTGCAGAACTTCTTGAGGATGGTTTTCAGCCCATATACGGCAATGTTGCTTGTTTACTTAGCCGTTCAACCAGAAATGAGCTTCATCACTGAACACAAATTTCCGATAAAAAAAGTGGATCAACTTCAAGCTGTTCTAGGGCCCAATCAGCAAACAAACGACGCTCATTATGGTCAAGTGGCTTCAGTGCTTGAACCATTTGGATCTTGTATGGGTGTAGACCAAGATCTTTACGCAAAATTTTCGATGTGGTGGATGCACAGAGTCTAACTCTCTGTGAACGTCGACGAGTAGACAAATCTGGATCTTCATTAACACTATCATTTACAGCAGCGATATTTTCTTCTGTACGTACAGTTCTTCCTCTTGTTGTTGTTGCATCAAGTAGAAAAAATATTGTTCGAAATCTGTCGATAATTCGACGGATAAGCTGCTCTCTTGGACGATTATGTAGAGTGTAGACAATAAATTTCACGAAGTGCTCTGTAGGTTTGGCGAATAGAACACTGATTTTGAAAATAATTCTTAACAATTTGTAAGCGTTGTGGCGGCGTGAGTCTTTCCATGATAATTTGTCAATGCTTACTGAAAAGAATGTCAAAACAGTATGGCTTCTACCTTCAGTCAAATCACAGTTATCCCTATCGAAAATTCTATCGCTCTAAAAAAACACCCGATATGTTCATGAGCGCCTTTAAGGCAGAATGTGGCCGAGTTATGACAAACTTACAAATTTATGAAGTACATACGTCCAAAATTTTAAAGTGTGACAAGAAAAACCTCGGACAAACTCTTTTTCATTTAACTTTATTGAACAGAAGAAATTGAACAAAACAACAACAAATAATAATTGCTTGAACATTTGTTATTAATATATTTGAGCCGTTTCGAAGTGGCTTCCTTTGGCAGCGATACACAGCTTCAGACGCTTCTTGAAATTTTCGGCAATGGGCCGCAGCTCCTCGGGCGTTAATCGGTTCCATTCCCGGCGCAGAGATTGCTTCAGTGACTCCAAATTTTTGTGTTTTTTAGCACAAGCCCTGTGCTCCAAAATCGACCACACGCTGTAGTCCATTGGGTTGAGATCCGGTGAGTAGGGCGGCCATTCTGCAGATGAGATGAAACAAGGAAAATGGGTCGTACATTATTCTTGCGTCACTTTCGCTCTGAGTCGGAGCGGAGTCCTGTTGAAAGGTCCAATGCGTATCGCCGAAGTGCTGCAGCGGTAGACTTCTTGATTGATTTTGACCCCTTGATCCACGAAAACTAAGGGAGTTTTACCACTGCCGCAAATTCCGCCCCAGGCCATGAAGGATTGCGGATTTTGACGGTGTTCGACGATGGCCGATGTCTCGGGAGCCTCTACGGACCAGACTCTGTCGTTTTGGTGGTTGTGGTATTGTTCTTCGGTGAAAAGCTTCTCGTCTGAAGAGAATTCGCTCCCATTGCTGACCGGCGGCGAGACGAAGGAGTTGGCGGCACCTTTGGAGTCGTACGCGCTTGTTTTCCTCCGTGAGGAGTTGAACTTTTTGGAGCTTGTATGGCTTGACTTTGAGCTCCTTTTTGGCAATTTGACGGACTGATTCGCGGTTGATACCGGTCTCACAGGCTATTTTCCTCATGGAAAACCTCGGATTTCGATTGACTCGCTTCTTGACGATGTTGCGATTGCTAGGTGTATTGACAGTGCGTTTTCTACCACTTCCTGAACGACGACCATCATGGCCACGCTCCTTGAAACGACGAATTGCATCGGACACGGTTTGTCGAGGCACATTGAGCAAACGAATAATTTCGCATTGACGCCTACCTTGACGAAACAGCTCCAAAATCGCACTACGTTTGCTGACATTCTGAAACTCTGTGGAATGAAATTATATCGAACTGAAAATTCACATATCACTATAACAGTACAGCAAAGTGTAGAGAAACCAAGAGAATAAAAATTATTTGGCTACGCTGAAATACTTTTGTTCCAGACCACAGCAAAATTTGTCCGAAGTTTTTCTTATCACTTTGTATGATCCGATGATGAACAGTTTGGCCTTCCATGTTAAACCATTGGTCAGCAATTGATTTTATGAGCGTGAAGCCTAAGAACAGGCGATATCAGAAAAATTGGTAGCTGAACCATGAAGCACTATTTCCTAAGCCGAATGCGATGAAGATCAGGACCGGCGTATGGAAATGTGGGATGTTCAGTATTTCATCACACCTGATATTTTGGATGCAATTAAACGACAATTAATTTTGCCTATGATTCATAGAACTAGAGGAAAATAAATATCCTACAGATTTCTGTAAATGAATAGCGAACAAAATGGATCGGCGGATTATAGTTCCTTTAGTAGCCACTCCGTTGTCCCTCTATGTATATTTTAACTGAATGTTACTACTGGGTGTTCTTTCTTCTATATCCCTTTGTCTTCTTCCAGATCCGCCATGCGATGCGACTAGTCTCCGCCAGCGAACGGCCACGGATTGTCGGGCAACCGGTCGCGCGACAGTTATGTCCTGAACGACCGTTGCGTCGCTTTGTTGCATGACCAACGGACGAAACGCCTCCGCCGTGGGCATGGCGTCCTTCATGACGAAGAAGAAGAAGTACAAGTTTCAGGTGGACATCTGCCTCGAGGAGCTGCTCGAGGTGCCGTTCATATCGGCGGTGCTGTTCGCGAAGCTGCGACTGCTCGACGGCGGCAGTTTTCAGGACCACAGCAGCAGGTGAGTCAACGGAATATAATCTTTTGTTGAGTTGGTCTCTTTTTGGGAAGCACTGGATGTATTTCAGAGAGAACTACTCTTCGAAGATAATATATGGAATTGTAAATTTTGAAAGTATGCTCAATACCCTTAGTGATCAATGTCCTTCGTATGCGACCGTGAAAAATTGGACTGCAAGCTTCAAAAAAGGTAAATTTTCCATTGAAGATGATGACCGATCGGGAAGGTCAGTTTCTGTGTCAGTCCCCGAAAATATCGATGCAGTTCATGACATGGTTTTATCCGACCGTCGAATTGGGCTGAAACGGATATCTGAAGCCCCGAAGATTACATACGAACGCATAGTTCGCGTCAATTTGGACATGAGAAAAATGTCTGCAAAATGGATCCCCAAATGTTTGAATGTTGACCAAAAGCGTGCAAGGGTAGAAGCATCGCGTTCGATCTGTGCTCCATTTGAAAACGATGTATATTTCTTAAACCGAATTGTTACTATGGATGAGACTTGGGTACATTTCTACGATCCAGAAACAAAGCAACAATCGATGGAATGGCGAATTCTGGTTCTCCATGACCTAAGAAGTTTCGTGTCTAAAAATCTGCTGGAAAAGTTCTTGCTTCAGTTTTTTGAGATTGCCATGGAGTAATTATGATTGATTTTTTGGATAAGGGTAGAACAATAACTGGAGATTACTATTCAACATTACTGACCATTCTACGGGAAAAAATTAAAGAGAAAAGACGCGGAAAGCTATCCACGTATTTTGTTTTTACTGGACAACACCCCATTACACAAATCTCATGTTGCCATGCAAAAATTCTTGATTTTGGGTTAGAATTACTAGAACACCCCCCTTATTCAATTTGGCTCCGCCCGACTATTATCTCTTTCCTCAACTGAAAAAACGTTTAAAAGGTCGTAAATTTTCTTCCAACGAGGAGGTAATAAAAACTGTGAAGGCCTGGTTTGCAGAGCAAGAAGAAACATTTATTTTGAAAGGTCTAGAGACGTTGCAGGTTCGCTGTAATAAATGTATTCGATTAAGAAAGAATATGTTGAGTAATAAAATATTTTGACAATTAAATTTTGTTTGGTTCTATAGTTGGCTAAGAATTTTTCAATATATCCACTTAAGTAAAAAGATAAGCCTGTGTTTGAATCACTAGAGCTGGAGGTACGTGGCCAACTAGGGCATTGGAGATCATTATAGATATTACACTATTCTTGTGGCAGATAGGTTATCCCATGGGGCCATTCTTAGACTCTCCAGGGAAGGTACTGGCGATGAGGGAATAAGGAATCGGAAAGATCGAGAATATCTCATCAGCGAACCTTCACAATGGAAGAGATGATAAAGGAAACTAGAATCGAGAGAACCTTCACTAAAATGTAAAAAGTAGAAAAGATATTTGGGTATGGGAGCCCACAATCCCAGCTCTCAGAAAGAATACCATCAAATGGTACACAAATAGTTCCAAAACCACGACGGGTACTGGCGATGGGGTATCATTTGTACCGTTTGGGAAAGTCTGAGATTTGTAGGATCTGCGAACCAGAAGCAGAAACAGCTGAACACATGGTTTGCAAGTGTCCAGAGCTGGCTAGCCTAAGAACCATTCATATGGGGAAACCCATCCTGGATACCCACGAGGTAACGGCCAAGGATCCTAAGGATGTTGTCAACACCACTGACGACTTCCTTGGGCTTCAATGGATGGCTAACCGGGTCATCACGACCTCTAATATCATTCTATGGTATGGGAGTGCCGAAGAAAACTCAACGAAATAGTCAAGAAAAACAAGGTCAGCCCAGCTGCCAATCGAAGAAAATGAAGAGGACAACACACTTGGCAGAAAAAGAGCATGAACTCCTCTCACTGGTCCAGAACCTTTCTGTGATATAGGCATATGTACCTATACTCCATTGACTTTTATAAAGTATCTTGGTGGGCCATGGTTTAGGTTTATCAAGTTCTTTCACTTAAAACGGACGCAGGTTGGCACTCGTGAAAATCAAGCGACATTGCCAAGTCTACTTTCTAATTACTCTTTTTTAATTTTGTGAATGGAGTTAGTTCTTTTAAGCTTTAACTGTGACACAAGATTCGTAGTATCACTACATTTTCATACTGGAGTATTTCAAGTTGCGCAAAGAGGTATTTTATTGTCCTCTGTAGGCTTATTTCTTGAGAATTTTGAAAAGTGGGGATTTCCATACGTCCGTCTGTTCTGTTCGTCTAAAAGTTTTTCTATCGGGTTAATGAACTATCACAAAGTAACGGACTATTCTGTCCATTATTTTTCAGTAACATTTCAACACTCGGTTCTTGATTTCCGTACAAGACAATAGCATAACTGAATCTTCCAATCATGTTTATACTCGTACACTTGAAATATTTCCAGTATTAATTGAAAAAAAATTTCTTCGATATTCGTCAGATCTTTGGAATTATTGAATTCACATAATATTTCCTCAAATTCATTGTTTTCCCAAAGTAAATAAACATTTTGATAAATACGTAATTTCTACAAGTTATATGTAGAAACGGCAACGTTGCGTCCATGTCTGACAGAAGAATGAGTATAACCTAACATTTTCAAAATATACGCGGTGAAATGTGTCAGAATTTCAGCGCCTCCCGGGCTACTTTTTAAAAGTGAATGGAGTATACACAAAAGAGTTTCAGGAGAAGGAAACCACAGAGAAAGTGGCAGGCACTCTGGCATAATCTTCAGTGCTTGGACCATTCTAAAAAGTTTCTCAGAAACTTTAATACTGCGAGGTCTAAGAAGTATCTGGATCTTAGTGAGTGTATGCTACATCTCCTCACTGGATTCTTCACAGGTCAGTGTAGAAGTAGAAGTGTAAGTAAAACTCTCCCAGATATTGAAGTTCATTAGAACTCTTGGACTGGAGGGCGAACTATAGACTATGTAATGACGAGAACAGCTCTGATGAGGTGCACAATAGACCTTAAGGTGGAAGTGCAATGAAACCTTCCTTGATTCCTAATATGCATGAGGCTACGTATGCATAGGCAGGAGGCTTGCTTAGCGCCTAGAGCCTAGCGAATCACCTGGCGAGTCACCAAGCGAGTAGCTTAGTGAAACGAACGTTATAGAATGTACACAAATATGCACAACGAAGACTGCAGTTGATCTAACATTGCAGGTTTGGAATATAATGAAGAATAAACTAAAGAAATAGTTTTCTTTGGAAGTCAGTTCTCTTTGTAGTAGCCAGATCGCAAGCCGCTAAGCAAGCGCCTAGGCGCTAAGCAAGCCTCCTGCCTATGCGGACGTAGCCTGGCAGTCTTCCTTGTGCACACTTGTGTACATTATACAGGGTGGCCATTTGAAAACGAAACAGACGAGATTACAGACGAAATAAATTTTTTCGATAGAAATGCTCGGACAGGTCGATTTCTGTTTCGAGGGGGGACAACTTAAGATGTAGGTTACGGACGCATAGCGCTTCAACCCTTGCTACTACAACCCTCACCCTCAATTTTTGAATAGGGAAGATGGGGTGAGTGATACCTCATTTGAAAGGTATTTTTATACTGATTTCAGCACAGTAATTGTTTTTTCATTTTATGCATTAGTTCTCGAAATATTCTTAACTAAGTATTTGAAAATGAAGTAGTATTTTCATGGCACTTGTAGTGTTTTTTTTGTGAAAAATCGACATTTTGAGCTTCAAAACAACCATGACTGTGGCTTCCTTCCTCCAATCCACTGGCATAGAAATCTTTAATCAAGATGTCGATTTTTCACAGAAAAACACTACCAGTGCCATGAAAACACCACTTCATTTTCAAATACTTAGTTAAGAATATTTCGAGAACTAATGCATAAAATGAAAAAACAATTACTGTGCTGAAATCAGTATAAAAATACCTTTGAATTGAGGTATCACTCACCCCATCTTCCCTATTCAAAAATTGGGGGTGAGGGTTGTAGCAGCAAGGGTTGAAGCGCTATGCGTCCGTAACCTACATCTTAAGTTGTCCCCCTCGAAACAGAAATCGACCTGTCCGAGCATTTCTATCGAAAAAATTTATTTCGTCTGTAATCTCGTCTGTTTCGTTTTCAAATGGCCACCCTGTATAACGTTCGTTTCACGAAGCTACTCTCTTGGTGACTCGCTAGCCTCTAGGGCCTAGAGCCTAGGCGCTAAGCAAGCCTCCTGCCTATGCCGACGTAGCCTTAGGGTTTCTCATTCTGAGATTATGTTAATCCAATAAGACTCCTCTGAAACCACTCTGAAGATCTGTCCAATGGTTTCTGAGTTATTAATTATTATTAATCTACGTTATTTTATCTTCCCAATCGTTTTTAAACTTCAATTCCGATGGGTTTGAACTTTAGTATGCTATTGTATAAAGGCGACACCTAGTCCTAGTCAACGACGAACGCTGTAAGCGGCCCTGGCATCTTCTGCCAGTTCGAACAATCCCAACTTCCTCCACGTTCCTGTCTTTCCGCAGAACAGTTCTCGACGCGACGAGAATTCTAATACATTCCGATTCCGAGCCGGAATGCCAGAAACTCGAGCGAAAGACCTCGCTCGAAAGACTTCCAACTAGGTCGACCCAAAGGATGGACTAACTTTCTGTCGGGAAATGAAATCTAAAGACTCGAGGGGTCATCGTGTGTCACCTGGAATGTTTAAATTGTCGTTTCCATGACGGTCGACGCCGGTTCGATAAATTTTCCACGAGAAACAAGGACTCCCATGCGGGTTGTTTGAATATAAATTTGATAAGTTTTTGTTTTGCTGTTTGCAGTTTGTGGTGTTTTTTTAAGATCTTGAAAGCTGGAGTTTGTTCAGGGTTTTATTTCATGATTGTTGGGAATTCGTGACCAACAAACGTGTGACATTTCCTGAACTCATTATGACCCCACTGCGCTCTAGTTCAAGGGTAGATTTTTTGGTCGATTTCATACATTAAAAAACCACCATCCCCTTCAAGTTACAGGGGATTACGATGTGTAAAATCTTACCTTAATTAGTTATCCTTATCGGTAGATCTCTGCAAATAGGGTGATTTTATAGGCGAAATGTCAAAGTTGGATCAATTTTCCTGAAGAAATGGGAAATTTATGGAAAATATGAATAGCAAGCTATTTTGCATTGGATTTTCCTCTTTCGATCTGTATATTCAGATCAAGGCCAGGATATCTGTGAAAAAAGTTTTATCGAGTATAAAATTGCCCTTTTCGCCAGATTTTTTTCACAACTTTCGTGATTTTTGTTTTTTGCTGCGATTTTAAGATTCTTCCGAACCCACTTTTTCGACAGATTCGGTCCACTGAGCATTTTAGTGTAGTATAGCTTACACCAATTACTTCCATATAGGAATATACCGACAATTTTGAAAAAAGCTCGACAAATCAATCTGTCATATCAACGACCTTGCAGTTACATCATAATAACCGAACATGACCTATTGAATAACACTGCTCATGAATAGTTTTATTATTGCGAGATTGGTGTTGGAACAGGTTCCAACTGGACCGTTAGCGTATTGGTGCCTTTGATTATTACTCCGGTTACATGTTGATTACATGATAGATATCTCGAGAATTTATTAACTTTTCCCAATATCCTCGCGTGTGATAACTGTGTTAGTATCTATGTAATATATTGTTTTACGAGTTGATAATGGTTTTATGCGCTTCAATAACAATCGACATGGAGATTAAATCGGTTTGCTGCTTCGTTGCCTCGTTGCTCATATTCTCATAAATGAACATTTGGTGAACAAAAATCGGCAACTTTTGAAACAGTCACTGAATTACTGAACTCAACATTAGTGGAGCAGTATATTTTTTCGTCAGGTTTACGTCCATTGGTCGAGCCAATAATGACGTGTTTTGTCATCTGGTTAGGTCTTCAATTTTTTGTGTAAATGCATTGGAACAATATTTCAAATTGAAAGGACCTACTGTATCAAAAACCCGATCAAAAACGAGACCAAGAAAGTTCAACATCAATTTGAAATTCGAAATTACAAAAATTGGTTTCTTCATCAATAACCTTGCAATGAAAATTCAAAAAAACTATCGAAAATGTAAACAAACTTCTGGTCACAAAACTATTTCCGTTAGAAGTCGAGAAATTTTGGATTGGATAAAGGATCCTGCACTTTCCTTATGGCAAATGGCGTTCCGTCAAATGTCCTAATATTTTGGTATAATGTAGTACTCGACCTACTGATCAAAAGTGTCCCAACTCGATCCTATGACTAGTTTTTGAAATACAGGGCGTTGAAGTTGAGAATTACCCACTTTTACTACGCTCGTATCTCGAAACAAATTCGAATGAACTTCAATTTTTCTCAAGAAACATTTCATTTCATCCCCAGGGAGCAACCATATAGAGGAATATGACCGAAAATTGTTATGAATACAGGGTTACCCATAATTGATTGAATGTCCGATTTTGAAAGTACAAAATATATCAGTTCCAGAGCGAGAACGTTCGTAACATGAACTATTTCACTAGATGTGTTGTTGTTACATCCAAAAACCTGAAATACCCAGATTATTCATACTGGTTGATCCATTATTATAGAAAATATTCCCAAGGGTTAAGTGGACACCCTGTATTTTTGGGTTGATTTAAGATGTTTGTTCGATTTTTTCAGAACATATCATCATGGACTTCAAAGAATACAGGGTGATTCAGCCATGAAGAAAACTGCGAACCCCACGAAAATATCCAAAAACCACCTTTTTTTCATTACCCTCTTTTCCAAGATTAACTCCGTTGAGGTGGAAGTTTCACTGTACTTGTTATAAAAACACCAATACGGCTGAGTGTTTTCATCCACTTCCTATGATAAGATTTTTTTTATGCTGGAATAAGAATAGAATAACATAAATGAATAATTTTCATAATACATAAAAAAAAAACTGGTAATAGGAAGTGGATGGAAACTGTGACGTGTCGACTTGAGTAAGCCTGGTCACTTGGCAAATCAGGCTCGCGGCTAAACTCAGTGAAGATGGGAGTGAGTTAAAAAAAAATGTAAGTTTATGAATGGGCGCCAGGTAGAGAATTTGCCTGTCCACAAAATTGCGTACTCCCCTACCAGAATAGCAATAAGACAACTGATACTCAATGTCAACCCCTTTATTTAAAATTAAACTAATTGAACAATATTAATGAAAAAGTAAAATTAGACTTGCAGTAGTTGATAGGTATATTCAGCGAAACAAAACTCCACAAAATTGCTGAATTCGATTAAATCTCACTAAATAAAGTTATAAATTGAAAAAGGAAATTCAAGTACCGTGGTTGTAATAACTGGCCAGTTAGTATCCCCCTCAGTTCACAAATGTTTACACTTACGCCTATAGTAATTATGAACAGTATCGAAGAATCGCAGTCCAGTATCAAATGAACTGGTACAAAGGTGAAAAAAATGTTAATTAGGCAATCTGCCACTATAATAAACTCAATTATGAGTGATAAAAGTTAAACATGAATGAAACGAGCCAGCGGTGATTGAAAGGTCTCCTCCGCTATCAGTTATTCACTTTGTACAATAATATATTATAAACTAAAGCCAGTGCAAAAGCACCGGTTACCTCAACCACTAAATCTCCTGAAGTAGAGACGTCGATAGTACTTATAACGTGGATGCTAAGCACTCATATGCCAGGCCCTTGGATGCCAGATACTTGTATATCCGATACTTGGATAGACGATACTAGGATGCCAGATACTTGGATAGACGATACTAGGATGCCAGATACTTGTATATCCGATACTTGGATGGCAGTCACTTGGATACTCGACACTAGTATGCCCGACACTTGGATGTCTAGATGGCCGATACTTGGACCCTAATAAAACACCATAAGGCATTGTTCACAAAATGCAAAGAAAGTTCATACCTCTTATGATATTGGTCGAGGGTGAAAATGATCTCCTTTCCAAATTCTATATCTCCAACAATTCTCCAACAACAAATATTCGTATACAACTCCTCTATTAAGATTCCGGTTTCTCATGGAAAAATATAATAATCCGTTATAACAAACGTACCCTTGGATTAAAACCAATATTCTCTATATTATCCAGGGAATTAACCAAATTGAAATTATAATCGCCTACAACGAGGATGATTCCAGATAAAACTTCCAGACCAATAATTTACATTCAATTCAGCTTTTTCTCTTCCACAATTTTTCCGAAAATTCTCCAAAAAGAGGTTACCTCGCTTTCACCGAGCAGCCAATTGTCAAACAATTCCTTCCTACTTCTATGACCGCACACAATACCACAGCCGTCTCCACCACAAGCCATGAATCAACCGGCAACGCCGCAAAGGGTGTAAACTATCCAACAGCGAAAATGCTGTTTTGATTCAGGGAGCGAAATAATCACGTTACAAAACTCTCAGCCGTATTGATGTTTTTATATCAAGTACAGTGGTGAAAGAAAATTCCCACCTCAACGGAGTTAATCTTGGAATAGAGGGTGATGAAAAAAATGTGGTTTTTGGGTATGTTCGTGAGGTTCACAGTTTATTTCATGACTGGATCACCCTGTATTCTTTGAAGTCCATGGTGATATGTTCTGAAGAAATCAAACAAACATCTTAAATCAACCCGAAAATACAGGGTGTCCACTTAACCTTCATTGTGAAAAGTTTCTATAATAATGGATCAGCCGGTATGAATTCTGGGTATTCCAGGTTTTTTCGATGTAACAACAACATATCTAGTGAAATAGGTCGTTTTGGAAACGTTCTCACTCTGGATCTGGAACTGACATATTTTATACTTTCAAAATCGGGCATGCATTCAATTATGGATAACCATGTATTCGTAACGATTTTCGGTCTAATTCCTCTATATGGTTGCTCCCTAGGGATATAATGATATGTTTCTTGAGAAAAATTGAAGTTCATTCGATTCTGTTTCGAGATACGCGCGTAAAAGTGGGTATTTCTCAACTTCACTATCTCGAAAACTAGTCATAGGATTGAGTTGGGACGCTTTTGATCAGTAGGTCGAGTACTACATTATACCAAGACTTTAGAACATTTGACGGAACGCCATTTCCTATAAGGAAAGTGCGATGTCCTTTGTCGTCCAGATATAAACTCTATATTCCCTAAAAATAGTAAATATGAACTATTTCAGCCGATTAAAATAGCGAAATTCGAACAAGGACAAAACCTCGTACCCTATTATGTTCTTATCTTGTTCATTGATACGAAAAATATTATCTCAATGTACTAAATCTAAACGAATTTAACCGAGAGAACAATTAATACTGATTGAAATTGCTTCTTACTGAAAAAATTTCGGAGATTGAAATCGAAAGCGTATTCACGGTTAGCGGTTTTGTCGATTTTTTCGCCATTCCAATTTAGTGGCTCGTTACGTAATGGGATTCTTTGTTTTCTTCCTCAATTTGAATGGCAATGACCGTGGCGTAGTCGGTTACGACTTCCTTTATTATTCCCTCGAGAAGACTGCTTAGAAACTGCGTCGAAATATAAAAGCAGAAGAGGAATAAATGATTCGGATGCGAATACTTCAAGTAGTACATTAGGCCTGATGAGCTGTGATCATGAAATATTAGAGCTCTTGAATTTAATGGAACGATTCATTCCTTACATAAGAAGTGGGATTATATTTTGAAAAAGTTGGATGTGATATATTTTCTTGTGAATACTGAAGTTCGATGAGACAAATGAATCTGATTTCGATCTAGAACAGTGAAATGGAAACTACGTATACTCCATTCACAATTATAAAATCACAACTCTGGCCTTGGAAATTTGACACATTTCACTCTGTATCGAAGTTATGACGTTTTTCAAAATATTTTTAAGTTCCAAGTCAATACTATGATGCCCTTTCTACATTCTTAGCGTATTTCTCAAAATGTAAATTTATTTGGAAAATGAATGAATTGGAAAAGATGTGATGGACGAAAATAATTAACGTTTATATGAATTGATAGAAAGGATTCCTTTTCTAGTTATTTCCATGAAAAGTACAAGAGATCACTGTTGAAATATATCATTTTCGCCATGGAAGAAAATTGCATTGCTTCCACATAATTTTCATATGCATGCTTGTGAAGATTTAATGTTTATTATCCTCTTGAACTGAAAGTTCAAGACTTGACGACATCAATTGTTGATTCTAATCAAGAATTCATTAAAAAAAATCAACCCAAAGATATAAGATGAATTGATGGGTAATTACAAGAATCACGAATAATGTCAATTTTATTTTGTTGATAACTTTCTTCAAATCAATGTTGGGATATAAAACTCGGCTGCGTTTGTTCAAACAACATCTAAAGAATACATTTCTCACCATATCGACTTTTGAAAGGCGTTTTTTATAGGAGAATTAGGTCTAAGTCCACCTCATTAGTGAGGTACCTAACTTTTGCAAATCTGCTCAGATATCGCCAAATTTCTTGGAAAACCTGAAGAATATCATCCTAATCGACCTCTCGAGGCTCCATCCGATCCATCTACTGCTATATCTGTCCAAATAACAGCTTTTTCAACGAAATTCCCGTGTATCCCTTCAACCTCGAAATGTAAACATTCGTCCTGGTCTTGAAAATCGTCCTCACGCTCCAAACTGGTGCTAAAAACAATAAACATACGTTAATCTTGGATATTCGACGAAAAACTCACCTGCAAATATCGATTAAATACCAAAAATCTGCGAACAATTTGTAAACCTAACAAAATGTGGAATATCTTTGATACTTTTACTTTGATGTATACAAAGAAACTGGCAACGCCGTTTTGTCATTTTCTGTGCGCGCACTGACTTTTCATCATATGTTCTGTGCTTTTCATCAGGGGCACCAACTCCTGAAAACGAAACCATGACCTCCTATGTGATTAAATATGTAATAGTGAATGGAGTATATATACTCCACATACACACACACAGGTGCAATAAAAAATCAACCATTTCGTGAATGTATTCGTTTAATTCTAATTTTTTTTGTTTTCTCTAAGGCAATAAGTCTCAAATCTCTAAGGAACAAATGAACCATTTGTTGAGAATTATCAGAATTTTAGTCTTTCTGCCATATCTAAAGGGTTTTCCAATAACAGTTATTATTGTATTTTCTTTAGATACATGAAGGTATGCCGTTAATAATGAAAAATAACATCAGCCAAATGACCATCATGACCACGAATACAGGACCACACCCTTTTCATTAAATTTTCCATAACCAAATCGCAAAGTGCACGGGTTTTATTCTTCACATCATTAACTTGTCCCAACAGCTTAAATTTCTCCACTAATTTATGTATTCTAACAAGGTGCTTCACGACGACCCAAAAATGTTCGAATTTTACGAACCGTCTCTGCTAAATTTTCACCATTTTTATAGTGAATTTTAATAATTTCAATGCGTTGTTAAGCGTGAATCGTTCCATTTTTATTAAAGGCGTAGTATCTACTTGTCAGATGTCATCAAAAATGACATCTACCGAAATATAATTTATAATGTTGGTTGAACATTTCTATTCGTATCTTTCACAAATATAACTCTGTTTGTCGATAAACAGCCTGCTTCAATTTCATCATGTGTCCAAATCGTAATCTCCTTCGAAATAAATACCAAAAGCGTGGCGGTATGCAGCAAGTTGACCACAAACCACAACATCGGTACCTTTGCCGAAGGCAAGGCCGAAATCAAGGCGATATCGCATTAGCCATGCTGGTCACTTGTACTTGCAGTATCGTTTTCAGCGGAAAATAATTAATGAATAACGATTAGTTTGGAATGTGAGGTGATTTTTTTTCTCGTGAAATCTGGTTGACGCAATAATAATTGGAAAAAGTTGAAGATTTCTCACAATCTGATAAGCGACGATCAATGTTTCTGGTCATAATTAAGAATTCGTATTTGGAATTTGGTAATTCCACAAAGTTGACACTGCGGAAGGACTTCTTCGGTGAACAAGAAGAAGAACCAGTGATTCATCGTTCTGTACACTCCATGTTCTTTAATTCTCAAGAATCGTGATATACAATTCATTGGTACCGAACTCTGTCGTTTCTAATTTTCATTGTCTACCAGTAGTGAAAAAGATTCACTGTTTGAAAAATGTTGTGAATGAAGAGAGAATAACTTAACTGATGATGACTTTCGTTATCGAAATGTCGAAATATTTCAATTCATTAACTTTTATATTCCGTGCTTTCACCCGGCAGTGTCTTCTTCCTCTCGACAGAAGATCTTGCAACGGAAGTATATCATTACATACCTCTGTCGGTAATGAAAAAAAAATAGAGAAGGTCAGTCATTAGGATGATGTTTTATTCTACACGAGCGGTTTTGGCCATTGTCTGAGAATATCCTGAGAAGCGATGACATTCAATTATAATTAATGATAGAACTGATTCAATGACTTTTGAAACTGAATTCGACAACTCTCTTTCCATTTGTTCTGTCTCGACTGCCTTGCGACGAAAAATGTGGTATGTTCTTTGGGTGTAATTTCTTAGAATATCGAATATCTCGAAAACCAAGAAAGTTAATTTTTTTTATGTTGTGGTCCTCCCGAAAAGGAATACCCTGTAAAGTTCAGAAAACATTGCGAGAACCCAGGGTAAGCAGGTAGGAATTGGTGCTCTTCTTTAATTTCTGGAGGTTATATGCCTCGAGGACACCTCCCTAGGCAATGTGTTCCAAAGCCTCGCTGTTCGTTGGATGAACGAGTCTTTGAAGAGAGATGTTCTGCAGGTCTCCAAAGTGACCACGAAGGGATGTGAAGACTTAACTTGACGGGTTAGTCTCGAAGAGACTGCCAGAGGGGGAACGATTACTGATAATTCAGAAGAGCATCCCCATGGAAATATCTATAAAATAGAGACAGATCCCCTACTCTTCTACGGTGTTCTAGAGAGGTGAGCGAATTTGTAAGCGAGGCAGCACCGACGAGACGAATTGCCTTTTTTTGTACAGAATCCAAGAGTTTTAGCGTATGTTTAGGTGCAGCACTCCAAATATGGGAACAGTATTCCAGGACAGGTCGAATCTGTGCCTTTTAGATCATAAGCAGCTGACCTTGAGGTGAAATAGCTCCTGGTGGTAAGAAACAGAAAACCAAGTTTTTGGGATGTACTTTTAGCAATAGATCTCACGTGACTCTCCCAAGAGAGGTTACTGCCGACAGTAATACCAAGCATCGAAATGGATGACTTCGATGGTATGGTCACTCTCGACAATTCTATGCTGGGCACAGTAAGATCTGCTTTTCAAGAGAAAAGACATGCTTGTGTTTTGCTTGCGTTGAATTCCACCAAGTTATTAGATCTCCATTCAAGAATTGTCGCCAAGTCCATTTTTATGTTGTTAACATTTCTTCCTCGTTCGTTTCTGATTGGCGGGTTGGTATTGGAGCCCTAGAAGAAAAGGCAGTATGGAGGGTACTATCTTCCGCGAAGCTGTGCACTGGACACGAAGTTGCTTCCAGCAAATCGTTGATGTGAAGTAGAAATAGTGTTGGAGCCAGAATTGATCCCTGTGGAACACTAGCATTTATGGGTAGAGAGTCAGATGAAACTCCATTGAACATAAAATATGTTTTAATGAACCTCCAAAAAGTCCTCTGTCCGCATGTACCATATTATCCCCACCCTCTATAAGAGCAATCTCTAGAGAGAGAAGTTTGTAACCGTTCCAGTTTCTTCAATGATCCGTTCCTTGAAAATACATCGAACCTCTACTAGTACAGTAAATATCCATCTTCCAGTTTCAGACGCGCTGTCAAATAGAAAAAGTAACGAACGATCGTATATTTTCTTGTGTAACTAAACCATTCGAGCGGATCCACTCGAACGTGTCGTTCAAATTCTCGAATCAATCAAGACCCAAAACCGTCGAAACGTTGTCTAACGTGATCGACGATCCAATCACGTGTCGCCTGAAATTACGTTTATCTCTTTTTCATCGCAAGGCAGTCTAGAAAGAATAAATGGAAAGAAAGTTGTCGAATTCAGTTTCGAACATCATGGAATCTCTCATTAATTATAATTAATTGTCATCGCATCTCTAGATATTCTCAGACAAAAGATTCATTTCTCAAAGAATATTTCACATAGGGGCCAGCATGGATAGAATGCTCTACTGGAACTCCAATCTAGATGAAATAATGAACAAATTTTAACGTTTTCCTGGTTATAACTCTTCCGGGATAAATAAACTATTATTTTATTTACACTGATTATAACACTACTAATCAACAACTAAAGAACTAATTCTAGCAAAAGTCTGTACAATTTATTTCCACTGATTAATTTGCATTAATATTTATTTTCACTCGTCGCTTGTCTCTGAATAATGATAATCCCCACCGCCAATGTGCCCCGTATATATCGCGCCGATTCCTTTCCTGTAAAGCCTGGATGCGTCTAGAAATGGAAAACTCCGGAACGCAAGCACCATCGCACGCGGGCGCTCTGCCGGGTGGAAGGGTCAAGAGGAGTACAACGTACAACACTCGACACGCGTCCAGAAAGTTCGAGATCACAAGAGCGCTGAATGCACAGGGCCGCACTTGTCACAATATCTAGAATTTGTGGAAAATCCAGTCGATTGAATGCTTCCTCTGGAGCTCATAACCACTAAACTTCGAAAACTCCAACCAACAGTCTGCCTCCTGGTTTCATGAGCTTTTGGAGCTCCGCCTACGACAGAGTTGGAGATCTTCAACCCCTAGTTGCAGATCTCCAAACACCGAAATGCTCAGGGCCGAAGCTGAGTTAGTAACCCACAGATTACGCTAAACATTCCAAAAAAGTCACGAAGATATATTGAAAAATTCTTAGCCTACTATAGAACCAAACAAAATTTTAATGTCAAAATATTTTATTACTCAACATATTCTCCACTTAATTGAATACATTTATTACAGCGAACCTGCAACGTCTCTAGACCTTAAAAAAATGTTTCTTCTTGCTCTGCAAACCAGTCCTTCATAGCTTTTATTACCTCCTCGTTGGAAGAAAATTTACGACCTTTTAAACCTTTTTTCAGTTGAGGAAAGAGATGATAGTCGGATGGAGTCAAATCTGGTGAATAAGGGGGGTGTTCTAGTAATTCTAACCCTAAATCACGAATTTTTTGCATGGCAACATGGGATTTGTGTACTGCGGCGTTGTCCTGTAAAAACAAAATACCTTTGGATAGCTTTCCGCGACTTTTCTCTTTATTTTTCACCCGTAGAGTGGTCAGTAATGTCGAATAGTAATCTTCAGTTATTGTTCTACCCTTATCCAAAAAATCAATCATGATTAACTCCATGGCAATCCCAAAAAACTGAAGCTAGAACTTTTCCAGCAGATTTTTGGAAACGAAACTTCTTAGTTCTTGGAGAACCAAAGTGTCGCCATTCCATCGATTGTTGCTTTGTTTCTGGATCGTAGAAATGTACCCAAGTCTTATCCATAGTAACAATTCGGTTTAAGAAGTCTACCCCGTTTTCAAATCGAGCACAGATCTAACGCGATGCTTCTACCCTTGCACGCTTTTGGTCAACATTAAAACATTTGGGGATCCATTTTGCAGAAATTTTTCTCATGTCCAAATTGACGTGAACTAAATGATGAACGCGTTCGTATGAAATCTTCAGTGCTTCAGATATCCGTTTTAGCCCAATTCGACGGTCTGATAAAATCATGTCATGAACTGCATCGATATTTCCCGATCGCTCATCATCTTCAATGGAAAATTTACCTCTTTTGAAGCTTGCAGTCCAATTTTTCACGGTCGCATACGAAGGACATTGATCCCCAAGGGTATTAAGCATATCTTCGTAAATGTGCTTAGCTCTTAACCCTTTTAAATACAGGAACTTGATGCTTGATGATGGCTCGATAGTCCAATTTTTCGATTTTACAATTTCGGTGGACATCTTTTTTTTTAAATTTATTGCGTAACTCTGGTTTACTTTTTTGACGTCGAACTCTACACTGACACTTCTAATAAGTTATTGTTCGTTGATATGGTATCGCAATATTTTGTTTATGCATGGAACTGGTCTAGGCTAACTTGATATCAATACATCCTCGTATGTCTCATTCCAAACCAACTATATAGAGGTCTATCAAGTTGGCCCGGAAGTTTCAGCATTTCTTAGAAAAAAAATTATACGGTAAATGCTAGCTAAATGCTGATAAATGCTGTAGAAAAAAATTAATTATCTTCGCTAGTGGTGGAAAAATCGATGATTGAATTTTCCGGGCCAACTTATGTGCAGCCCGGAGACATCGGCATTTTTCATCGAAATGCTGACAAAGATTGATGCTAGCGAAATGCTGATGAATGCTGAAAAAAAAATCGAAATATCTGTGACCGTAGTTGAAAAATTGAAGGTTGAATTTTCCGGGCCAACTTATGTGCAGCCCGGAGACATCGGCATTTTTCATCGAAATACTGAAAAAAATTAATGCTAGCGAAATGCTGATGGATGCTGAAAAAAAAATCGAAATACCTTCGACCGTAGTGGAAATATCGGTCATTGAATTTTCCGGGCCAACTTATGTGCGATAGCTTTTTACTTCGAAATGCTAACGAAACTTAATGCTAGCTAAATGCTGATGAATGCTGAAGTAAAATTATCTTCGACAGTACTTAAAAAGTCGATGATTAGCCTATATGCAGCTGGTGTAAGTTGACATGAGACTCCGTATTCATATGCATAAACATTTCTCTGGATAAGTTGTGTACGCCCCAGATAAATTGGCATATCTATAGAATTTTTGGGGGGCGTGAATATGATATTTTCCAGGAAAAACAAAGAAATCAAAGTGAGTTTTTATATCACAATGAATAAGAGGAAACTAAAATGAAAAATAGCAATAACTTCAGAAATAACAAGAGAAAAGGATAATCGTTTTCAAACAGAATAAACTGAAAGGGTTGTTGAAACATAATTATCTTCGTCTATGCGACGTTCAGCTTTTTTCTTCAGGTCATCGTATTATTCCCATTCACCACGGAATCTCTTAGCGAAAGCCACAAAATGACCCACAGAGTATTTTTCTCCTCCAATGATTTCTATTACACCTCTCAGACAGTAGGTTTTCTCCTGTATATGTATATCATTAGGTATATCAGAGAGTTTACATTTTATATCATATCCCTTTTCATCCGTCCATGCAGATAAATCTCAAATGATTCCAATTGGATTTTTGAGAAATGCTAACGCAAGTGATTTGGAGCCGATTAAAATTGATAATTCGAAATATATTATAACCAACACTTGTGCGATAGATTGTCTCCTGCAAATTCTATGTACAGCATATTGTGATTCTTCTGAGTTCAATTCCAAAATAGAGAACTGGTGTGAAGTTGAACGGACTACTACTGATAATTTTCTTTTGCGTATTCTCCAAAAGCTTGTTACAGAAAAAATTAGTGCTCACTGCTCAAGTATATGAGCTCCGGGGTAAAATTGTGAAAAAAACTCATGGAGAGGAACTTTTGCAACTACTGAAGTACTATGCACTGGTGTTAATCTAAAGAATTAATTAATACGGCTTCAATTCCAGTGTGTTATTTTGAAACAAATCCTCATCTTTCACTTGATGGAAAAAAATTATTCTATTCAGAATGCAAAAGCAATTCAAAGGAAATAAATTACAAACTGTATTTCCTGATATTCCTTGAATGGACGGATGAAAAGGGATATGATATAAAATGTAAACTCTCTGATATACCTAATGATATACATACAGGGTGGCCATTTGAAAACGAAACAGACGAGATTACAGACGAAATAAATTTTTTCGATAGAAATGCTCCATTTTCAAATACTAAGTTAAGAATATTTCGAGAACTAATGCATAAAATGAAAAAACAATTACTGTGCTGAAATCAGTATAAAAATACCTTTGAATTGAGGTATCACTCACCCCATCTTCCCCATTCAAAAATTGGGGGTGGGGGTTGTAGCAGCAAGGGTTGAAGCGCTATGCGTCCGTAATCTACATCTTAAGTTGTCCCCCTCGAAACAGAAATCGACCTGTCCGAGCATTTCTATCGAAAAAATTTATTTCGTCTGTAATCTCGTCTGTTTCGTTTTCAAATGGCCACCCTGTATACAGGAGAAAACCTACTGTCTGAGAGGTGTAATAGAAATCATTGGAGGAGAAAAATACTCTGTGGGTCATTTTGTGGCTTTCGATAAGAGATTACGTGGTGAATGGGAAAAATACGATGACCTAAAGAAAAAAGCTGAACGTCGCATAGACGAAGATAATTATGTTTCAACAACCCTTCCAGTTTATTCTGTTTGAAAACGATTATCCTTTTCTCTTGTTATTCCTGAAGTCTTGCTATTTTTCATTTTAGTTTCCTCTTATTCATTGTGATATAAAAACATACTTTGATTTCTTTGTTTTTCCTGGAAAATATCATATTCACGCCCCCCAAAAATTCTATAGATATGCCAATTTATCTGGGGCGTACACAACTTATCCAGAGAAATGTTTATACATATGAATACGGAGTCTCATGTCAACTTACACCAGCTGCATATAGGCTAATCATCGAATTTTTAAGTACTGTCGAAGATAATTTTACTTCAGCATTCATCAGCATTTAGCTAGCATTAAGTTTCGTTAGCATTTCGAAGAAAAATGCTATCGCACATAAGTTGGCCCGGAAAATTCAATGACCGATATTTCCACTACGGTCGAAGGTATTTCGATTTTTTTTTCAGCATCCATCAGCATTTCGCTAGCATTAATTTTTTTCAGTATTTCGATGAAAAATGCCGATGTCTCCGGGCAGCACATAAGTTGGCCCGGAAAATTCAACCTTCAATTTTTCAACTACGGTCACAGATATTTCGATTTTTTTTTCAGCATTCATCAGCATTTCGCTAGCATTAATCTTTGTCAGCATTTCGATGAAAAATGCCGATGTCTCCGGGCTGCACATAAGTTGGCCCGGAAAATTCAATCATCGATTTTTCCACCACTAGCGAGGATAATTAATTTTTTTCTACAGCATTTATCAGCATTTAGCTAGCATTTACCGTATAATTTTTTTTTTCTAAGAAATGCTGAAACTTCCGGGCCAACTTGATAGACCTACTATATAGTGAACTGCAGTCAATACTTCTTATACAACCAGCAAATCGAATCAGGAATCACAGCAGGAAAGACTGGGACAGTTCAGAGGACATGCTTCTATAGGGACCCTGCCTTTACAGAGAAAGCAGTACAAATGGGTGCCATGAAGGTAACTGAATCAAGTTTGAGACTCTAGATTCATGCAAACTGATTCTTGAAGACCTCGATTAGCTACCTCGGTCTGGTATCATCACTTTCTTGGAATGATTGGGACTGGAGAGTCATCTCATTGAATTTTTAGGTTTTCTTCCCTGGCTTTATTTTGCCATCGAATCACTGACTGCTCTGGAATTCGAGATCAGACCGCAGTTAGCTGATAACTCCACGTTTAAGGTCGGTAAAACTCGCATTGAAACGACCTTGCGAATTGTCGCGAATGAAGGAAAACAAGGTCATTTCCGTTTGTCCTTTTTCATCTCTCACGACCTGCTATAGGATGTCACGGCGGTGAGAGATGGAAATTGCCAATTGAAAGTTTGTCGATCTCGAGATGCAGCTCGGTGCTCCAGATACTGAAATCGCGATAAAAAAGCGAGGTACTTACAAGGTGATTCACGGTGGATAGTGCGATACACGTTTCTATTTTAATGAACCAGGGAAACGGGTAACGGATATCTCTGAAATTTCGATGGGGAAATACAGTGTGACAAGAAAAACCTCGGACGAACTCTTTTTCATTTATCTTTATTAAACAGAAGAAATTGAACAAAACAACAACAAATAATAATAGCTTGAACATTTGTTAATAATATATTTAAGCCGTTTCGAAATGGCTTCCTTTGGCGGCGAAACACAGCTTCAGACGCTTCTTGAAATTTTCGGCAATGGGCCGCAGCTCCTCGGGCGTTAATCGGTTCCATTCCCGGCGCAGAGATTGCTTCAGCGACTCCAAATTTTTGTGTTTTTTAGCACAAGCCCTGCGCTCCAAAATCGACCACACGCTGTGGTCAATTGGGTTGAGATCCGGTGAGTAGGGCGGCTATTCTGCAGATGAGATGAAACAAGGAAAATGGGTATTACACCATTCTTGCGTCATTTTCGGTCTGTGAGCCGGAGCGGAGTCCTGTTGAAAGGTCCAATGCGTATCGCCGAAGTGCTGCTTGGCCCACGGAAGTACTACGGCCTCGAGGATGTCGCAGCGGTAGACTTCTTGATTGATTTTGACCCCTTGATTCACGAAAACTAAGGGAGTTTTACCACTGCCGCAAATTCTGCCCCAGACCATGACGGATTGCGGATTTTGACGGTGTTCGACGATGGTCGATGTACCGGGAGCCTCTGTCGTTTTGGTGGTCGTGGGATTGTTCTACCGTGAAAAGCTTCTTGCCTGTGAAGAGAATTCGGTCCCAGTGCTGACCGGCGGCGAGACGAAGGAGTTGGCGGCACCTTTGGAGCCGTACGCGCTTGTTTTCCTCCGTGAGGAAGGAGTTGAACTTTTTGGAGCTTGTATGGCTTGACTTTGAGCTCCTTTTTGGCAATTTGACGGACTGATTCGCGGTTCCTCATGGAAACCCTCGGATTTCGATTGACTCGCCTTTTGACGATGTTGCGATTGGTAGGTGTATTGACAGTGCGTTTTCTACCACTTCCTGGACGACGACCATCATGGCCAAGCTCCTTGAAACGACGAATTGCATCGGACACGGTTTGTCGAGGTACATTGAGTAAACGAACAATTTCGCATTGACGCCTACCTTGACGAAACAGCTCCAAAATCGCACTACGTTTGTTTGACATTCTAAAACTCTGGAATGATATTATATCAAACTGAAAATTCACATATTAGTACAGGAAAGTGTAGAGAAACCAAGAGAATAAAAATTATTTGGGTGCGCTGAAATACTTTTTTCCAGACCACAGCAAAAAAACACCTTGTATAATGAAATAAACATTCGATCAATTATCTAAAAAATGGCATTTCTCTTTGCATGTCAAAATAACACCTCTGATTGGAAAACCCTTCAGCACTTGAAAAGCACATTAGTTGCGAAAATTTCGGATGGAGACCCGAATGCAATGTCACTGCCAACAGATTTCGAATTGACGGGTATCCATTCATCTTGTCAATTCCCTGGCTTCAACAACGCGTATTTTTATCCGAAAGGATCTGTTGGGTTCGACGAACTGGAACGCGTTAATGTTTTGTCACTACATAGTTTTATCGGTTTATTCATATCCGCGTCGATTTCAGTGGATTCAAAGTTCATCGGGAAACTTTGTTGATTTATCATCCATAAATATTCATCAATTGCAACATGCATTTTTGTTTGGTCTATTGAAATGATAGAAACGATAACTGGAGATCCTTGATCCTGGAAGGATTCGAATGTAGGTGAGGATTCAACAGGGAAATAAACTGCTCCACATGAGTTAGGGATATTGACTTAAATTGCAAAAAAATATAGTTAGAATAAGATATTTGTGATGAAAATTCATATTAATATGATTTCAAGTTGCAAATTAATTTTAGCCTGTAGGTCTGCAGCGTATACATGGTGGTTAAGAAAAATCGAGTAAAATAACGGAATTCTATTCCCAGAGAATTCAAGCATTTTAACTCTTTGAGCGGCAAATATATCATCAAAAATAAAACCCAAGTGGAACAAAGAAAATTTATTCCCAATTTTCAAAAAATTTGACAAAAGCTCAACCAAAATACATAAACGGCCCATTAACAATAAATTTCTCGAAAATTTTCCCCTATTTTTGCCTTAACAGGGTCTCTGCAAGTCAGGCCAATCTTCTGTATCGATGTAGATTTCTGTTCGGCGTATTTGAAATAGGTGGTACACTAATTGTACCACCGCCGCGGAAGAGGGTAGAATTTGGTGGTACATTTAGTGTACCACCTAAACCCAAAGAGTTAAGACTATCAATGCAATGTATGGCCTCCACGGGCATCAATAACAGCTTGACATCTTATTTGCATACTACACACGAGGTTGTTGAACATTCCTCGAGGAATTTGGTTCCATAAACGGGGCAGAAGCTCTCTAAGATCAAGATCATTTATGGATTCTGGGGTAGGTTGATGATTATCTAATCTTCTTTGGAGCATATCCCATGCATGTTCTATGCAATTCAAATCTGGTGAGTGCGGAGGTATTGGTAAATGTGGAATACTAAGCTCCTCGCGCGCATTCTCAACTATGGCTGCACGGTGCGGTCTAGCGTTATCGTCTAGAAGTTGAAAAGTTTCACCAATAGCAGCGTGAAAATTTGGCACAACATTGTCAATGATATGCTCCTTATAGTGTAAGGCGGTCATATTCCCAGGACAAATATGTAGATCTGTGCGCCTGTTGAAACATATCCCGGCCCATACCATATCACTACCCCCTCGGAATGGATGGACTTCTTGCACATAGCGATGATTACGGGGTATGCGTGGAATTGTCCATACCCTTATTCTTCGAGAATCTGAAAATCGTCCATATCTGGATTCATCAGTGAAAAGGATACTACGCCATTGATCGATCCAATTGATATGTTGCCTTGCCCATTCCAGTCTTTGACGCTTATGGTCACGTGTTGATGGAACTCCTCTCAATGGACATCTAGAACCTAGATTCACCTCTCTCAAACGTCGTCTGATGGTTTCGATGGAAACTTGGACCCCATCTGCATTTTGAAGAGTATTCCGTAGTAATATACACGAGATGTAGGGTTTCTTCTCGCCGAAACGCTGATGAAACGATCCTGAACAGGTGTTGTTTTTCGTCGCCCACCAATCCTTGATCTTTCCAACACGGAACCTGTCTCCCTGAACCTATTCCAAAGTCGAGATATCACACTTTGGCTGACTTGGAGCCTTTCCGCTACAACAACCTGAGTTAGGCCACCCTGTAGCATTCCGATAGCCCTATTGCGTATTTCCTTTCCCGTGTACAGTTCCGTGCCGAAACGCACACGGTTTTGTATAACTCTAAATGCCTGCAAAACCGTGTGCATTTGAACGTCAGTGAAACACGGTTTCGGAATGATATTATATTCATATTGTGTTTCCTTTCCCGTGTACAGTAGAGGAAAGTTCCGTGCCGAAATGCACACGGTTTTGTAGAGAGAAAATGCGTTATAGGTCTTTACAAAACAGTGTCGAATTGAAACCTACAGTTTTGTTCAGCTGTTGAACATTATGTCCTCACGCCATCGCTTTCTACATGGGTTGCCTAAATAAAAAATAAAATATCACTCTTCTTCATCAAATTTCTTGGTACATTTTCATTTTGTGTAATAGAAATACTCATATTCCAAGTAGTTTTCACAATCCTTATAATTAAAAGTAACATTTTCGAAGAATTCTAATTATATATAAATCGGTTTTAAAACGTCTTGCGACGTTGTCCGATGCCCAATTTCCACGTCCTTCGGTCACTGCATTGATCTTCTGTAAGGCGTCTCTCGCTCATAGCCCTCGATACACCCTCCTTCCATGTCTTTCTTGGTCTCCCTCTTTTCCTTCGTCCCATCGGTATCCACTCCATCACTCTCTTAGGTAGTCTTGTGTTCGGCATTCTCTGGACGTGCCCGTACCATATCAGCTGGTTTCTCTCAATATCAGTTGTCAACGATCCTTCTATACCCATTCGCAGTTTAACCTCTTCATTCCTAACCCTGTCTCTACGAGATATTCCTAAGGATCTTCTGAACACATCCATCTCCACGGCTTCAAGTTTCCTTCTGTTCCTTTCTGATATTCGCCAAGTCTCGGCTCCATACAAAAGACCGCTTTTGATGATTGTTTCATATATGTTGTATTTACGTTTTTTTCCTATTTGTTGAGACCAAAATATTCCATTGAGGCATCCTATCGTTTTTCTAGCCTGAGTTATTCTCTTCTTTATTTCGTTATCGTCTTTTCCTGTAGTATCGAAAATAACTCCTAGATAGGAATATTCGTCACATGCTTCAATTGCCTCGTCATTTTCTAGTTGGACATTCGAAAGGTTAGTTCCTATAGGAAGGTATTTCGTCTTCTGTATATTTATTTCTAAGCCCCATCGTCGGTATTCTTCTTGTAGTTTTCGGGCCATATACTCTATGTCATCTTTATCGTTGGCTATGATGACCTGATCGTCTGCAAATTGCAGAGTATATAAGCACATGTCCCCAAGATCAATTCCCATGCCTTTGCATTTACGCTTCCATTGATTTAGGGCTTTGGCAATATAAATCTTGAATAAAGTGGGCGACACGCAACAACCCTGACGCAGTCCTTTATTAACAGCAAACTTCTCTGATACTTTATTCCCCACTTTTATTTGTGATGTTGTTCCGTTGTACATGTTTTTTAAAGCTGTAATGAGTGTATGGTTTAAATTTGTTTCTTGTAATACTTTCCATAGTTTATTTAATGGAACGGTGTCATATGCTTTATGTAGATCAATGAACATAAGGTGGGTTTCCTGATTCATTGCCGATCTCTTCTCTATTACTTGTTTTAGGCAAAATATGTTGTCATTACAGGATCTTCCAGCTCTAAAGCCTGATTGTTCTTCCTCCTCCAGCGCCTCATATTCAGTCTCAATCAGATCCCTAATAATTCTTCCATATAGGCGACACAGCGTGCTAGTTACGGCTATGCCCCTGTAGTTTGCACAATCTAATTTATTTCCTTTTTTGTGAATAGATGTAATGTATGCGTTCTTCCATTCCTTGGGTATCTCAGCACCATTCAAATACTGATTTATACACCATGTTAGTGCTTCGAATAACTTCTCTGAACCGTTTTTTATAAGCTCTGCCGGTATTCCTTCCGGGCCAGGAGATCGTCCGTTTTTCAACTTTTTAATGCATCTCTTCACGAATTCGTTCTCCACCATTATATGCTCTCCCTCAATGACTACCTCTGAGGGTGAGATTCTGTTGTACTCATCTCTTTTTTCCGTAAGTAGGTTTTCATAGTGTTCCTTCCATTGTTTTAGTGTTATTGATTCGATATTTGTTCGTGTTTTTTCATTGGTTTTTAGTTGATTTATAAATTTCCATGACTCTGAACATCTTCTTCCCCCGATACAGCTGTTGATTTCCTGGCATTTACGATCCCACATCTCTCTTTTGGCTGTTGTTACTGCCCGTCTGGTTGTCCTCTTTATGCTCATATATTCGTCCCTATCTTCCTGTTTTTTGGAACTTAGCCATAATAAATAAGCTTTCCTTTTCTCTTTGATTAGGTTTTCGACTTCTTCCGTCCACCAGAGCTTATTACTCGGTTTCAGCTTCTGTAGTCCAAGCGCTTCTTCAGCAGCTTTTTTGATGCTATCCACGATATTCCCATATACCTCCTCTACACCCTGCTCTCGGAGTTCATCTGTCAGTTTCTCGTCCAATCTATTCTGATACAGTGTTCTCGTACTCTCATGTGTTAGGCTGTCCAAGTTATATTTCTCACACATAACCTTCTCTGTCTGCTCTTCGTTATTTCTGCTAGTATTTTTCAATGGTCCAAATGGAAAGAGAATTCTACTTTTTACCAAATAATGGTCTGAACCGCATGTAATGCCTCTGTAAACTCGTACATCATTTATTTGTAGGACCGTATTTTGTTTGACTATAACATAGTCAATTATAGATCGTAAATTACGAGTTGTCTGCACCCATGTGTAGGTATGTATTTCTTTGTGTCTGTAGAATCCGTTCGTTATTTTCAGCCCATGACTCTCACAGAGTTCAATAAGTCTCTCTCCATTATCATTTCGACTTGTTTCCCCATAGGGTCCCACTACTTTATTATCTCTTCTCCTGCCAGTTTTTCCGTTTAGATCTCCCATAATTATTATCTCTCGATTATTCCCGATTTTTGTTATTTCATCGTTCAATTTTTCAAAGAATTCATCCTTAACAGCATATGGTTCGTCATTGGATATGCCGTAGACTCCAAGTAAAGTAAAAGGCCGATTTTTCAAGTTCATGTTAACCTTTATTATATTCTCATCAACTGCTTCATAAGAGGTGATATTTCCTTGGTATTTTTTATGTATCAAAATCGAGACTCCCCGTTTTGCTCTTTGGTGCTTTTCAACTCCAGTATGTACATGTATATAGTTCCCTGCTGTTTCCACTCCAACTCCCTTCTTTTTTGTCTCCGTCAAGACGACAATATCCATCCTCAATCTAGTTATCTCCAGTATTACTTCCTCCATCTTGCCCGATATACCCTGCACGTTCCAGGTGCCCATATTCATTATCCTTTTCCGTAGCTTAAGTCGTTTACCGTGTATCCCATCCGAATTTCCGAGGCTTGTATTAGGCTTTTTAGTATATTAAGGTTTAACGGGTGACAGGTAACCAACCTGACGCCCCAACCCCCAACCTGGAGGACCAGAGAATTGTTTTTTCAAGGTTTCTGTCCTTTAGCTTTTATTTCATCCAAAAGCAGGATTGCCACTTCCACCGTATCCGCCGTTCCGAACTTCGTATTCTCCGCCTTCTTCGCTGTTGTGGTCTTCATCTGTACCCTAGATAAGGAGCCCTTACAGGGTGCTATCATCCGGGCCAGATGAACCCTGGTTTTTTAACGAGGTTGTTACTCCTCCCCCTCACCCTTTCTCAACCTGGCTTGGGACAGGCTTAGGCGGGTTTCTAATTTCCAATAACAATAGCAATTGTGTAAGGATGTCACTGGACTTCTAGGTACGTACTAGATTTAACACTCATTACCCATAGAAAAAAGCGAATATATTTCAACCTGTTCAAGGGCGGATTTACGGGTGGAGGTGAGGTGTTATTACCTTCTCATGCCTACCTGAAAAAATAATAATGCACCCCCCCCCATGCAGCTTCTACCTTCAGTTATCTAATCCGTCAATACCGCTTGCACCTTAATCACAGTTGGATGATTAATTGGTTCTCAATAAATATTACCCCTCCCACGAAAAAAAGCTATAACCGCCCTATAACCTGTTTCGATATTCACACGAATTAGAATAATTAACATTTGTACACTACTTTTGCTGCCTTATCGATCTATAAAACTAACCCAATTTCAGAACAGAACATTCTCCAACCACACGTTAGTTGATATGATGAGAATCATTTAGAAACCGTGCTTCACTGGCTTTCAAATAAACTCTGCTTTTATACAATTTCAAGTTCTACATAGGTAACCGTGAGTATTTCGGCACGGAACTGTCCTCTACTGTACACGGGAAAGGAAACACAAAAGGATATATAATATTATTCCGAAACCGTGTTTTACTGACGTTCAAATGCACACGGTTTTGCTGGCGTTTAGAGTTCTACAAAACCGTGTGCATTTCGGCACAGAACTTTCCTCTACTGTACACGGGAAAGGAAACACGCAGCCCTATTAGCCTCAGCGTTTGTTAATTTACGTCTTTGCATTTTCAGAAAACTCGTCGCAAATCGAAGCCGTTGATAAACTGACTTCATTTCGAAATAAGAACATTCATGAAGCATATGCAAAGAACCAAACTTCAGAAAAAAGGCGATTGACGAAATGTCTAATACTGATTTTTATCGGATCGATTCAAGTTGTTATTGAGTTTTAAATGATTTTACACCGATTTTCTCGAAGATTACATACTTTTAAAAACGATTGAATACGATATCCCTAACTCTTGTGGAGCAGTATATATGGCGGGAAATAGTTCCTGCTTTACCCACATGATATGATATATTGTTTATCCTGATTACTCCTAGATCTCCTTAGGAGACCCCACTGAAACTACAAGCTTCGTACAAGCTTCGAAGCTTGTAACTTGTGCCGAGTTCGGAGTACGCAGTTGTGTTCTGTGTAGGCTTTGTTACTGTGTCCTTACGCCACCTTAGGCACAGCACTGTTAATTTTTGACCCAACAGTGAAATGGTGGCCCCTACCGAGACTAGAAAATTTCTTTCCTAGCTCGGGATTGAACTCGGACTTGCCGGGTCCTAATCCACTGGACCAAGGGTACTCATATTTACTAATTTCATAGTTCAGCGATTTTCGAATAGTTTTCCTACTCGTTTTGAACGGCGACCTTAATTCCATGTTCAACTTCGTTTATATTCGAATTTTTTATATGTTAAATTCCGTTTTATTATAGTAACCTTTGATTTCTTATATAATAGAGAATTTCAAATCCTTTACATATTATGTTTATTTCAACATTTTTACCTCATAAACTATGATCATCAAACGAAATATCACACTATTATAAAAATTAGAATTCTGCATGACGATTCGAAAGTTTTGACTCTTTATTTCACTCTCCTTTGACTCGATCGTCTCGATCACTTTCGTGCGGTGTTGATGGTCTGACGATGTTTCGATTTCGCCCATCAATCATGCAAGAACATTCCAGCAGGGTCAAGTTCAAGTCGTCGCCTCCTCGCGTTCAAGTAATCGCTCTCGGTTGACCTAGGGTCAAATCGATCAGGCGAAAACCGAATCAGCATTCTGGTCTTGCACTGGCGACGCTGCCTCTAATTGCCTGATTGGCGCAATTGTGCAGAAATTATATCGGCAACCGAATGTTGCTGCCTCAGATGCGGGTATGGTAGTACGTCTAGACGGTGTCAAATTCTTGTTTGACAGCGCTCAGCGACTATGGACGATTAAATAACGATTGTGGCAATATGGGGTCAATTGCATGGTGTGCGAAATTACGGAGTTGAACAGTTTTGAAGGTTTATCAGACGAAAACAATCTAACAGAAGAATGATAATGGAGCTTGGTCATGAAAGGTCTCCTGGAAAGGATTTCAACGAACGGCGCATCCAGGGTCATGGTGATGATCTGGTGCTAACAGTTAGGGGCAAGGAAGAAGGCAAGAGTCGTAGTGAATGGCCCTATGTATCACAGAACTGTGGTGAGAGGAAGAAGGGCTTAGGGTCAATCGCTTGAAAATGCATTCATTAGAAGGAGGAATCTTAATCTTAGGATGGTTGAACTCTGAATTTTCCTAGAGAAACAGAAGAGATCAGCACACGCAATCGTCAGCAACACCCAGAAGGAGCTGTTTAAATTTTAATTTTTGGTAAAAAAGACGTAGATACTATACAGGGGTATCATAATAATCCGTGCATTTGACGTTTCTCGGCATCTATGAGGAAAAGATTTCTGAAAATTGGCACAAGGCCGTTTTTCAAAGGGGGAAATCATGCTAAAATATTTTCATCGGAATCGCACTTCCGGTTATACCGTATAAGTGACTGACTTCTCTTTTTTCAAGGATGTAGACCCTCAAATGATGAATCTATATATATAAAAGAAAGATGTTGGTTACACCATTTATAACTCGAGATCGGATGGACTGTTTGTTATGAAACTTCATATATGGATTCGTCTACGGTCTGGTTATTATAAAATACAATAAAACTTTGAAATAATCAATGAAAATTTTACTTATACAGGAAATGCTTTTCCTCCTTTTGAGTAAGACCACTAGATGTCGCTACAGTTACAGTTACGCTACCGCTTATTCGTTGGTACTTCATTTGATATTCTCCGCGTTAGATGGCGATATAAACAAATAGTGTGTACAGTGACTATATTCCCTCTTTAGTCACTGTAAAAGTGTGTAATTTGAGTTGCCTACAACACTGCGCTGTTAGGCAAAACCAAAATGTCTCAGCGTAGGAGTACATATGTCTTAAATGATTAGATTTCGCTGAGATATGAGAAAAGTTTCGTTCTTACCTCTTCAGATGGCGCTATTCACACATTATGACTGATGATTATTAGTTATTTTTATAGTTTTATTTATTCCAAATAACGTAATCGTGAAGGTACTATATTTGACATTATCACAATTAAATGGCGATGAATTTGTTGAGGCTTTCGCGGCCATCGATTGATGTCATCTGTTCTTTTTTCGAGCATTTCGGTCGTCGTGGTTTGAAATGGTCGAAAAAAAAAACATATATGACATTAATTACTGTGTAATTTACATAGGGCTTATAGTACCATGAAAGGCTATTAACAGAATATCACAGTGAATTTTTATCGAAATGTCAAGTAAATCGGATTTTGGCGATGAGTTCCAATCGTGAGATGTTCATTCTCATCTTTTCTCATAATTTTTGAAATGTTTTTGAATTTCCGTTTGGGTAATAAATATATTTGCGAAAATAACTGAATCCAAAATTGCCATTATTAGTGATTGACATATTATGACATATTATTTTTGTGTATCTGTTCTGTGTGATAGCTCATATCCATGGAAACATTAGACAGTTCAAAAATCAGAGAACCAAGCCGTTGAGCTCCGATCACCGGTGATTACGATTTGTGAAAGCCACCGTAAGTATCATTTAGGCGGAACAAAGTTCGCCGGGCCAGCTAGTTCATTAAAATAAATTGTAAACCCTTCGTTCTTTTTATCATTCACTCCTTGCTATAAAATTCAAACAGCTCCTTCTGGGTTTGCAGTTTCTTTGTCAGTAAGTATACATAAACGGTAAATATCTAATCTAATCCCGCGAAGAACCCATCCTGACGAAACTAACCTCAATTTAAAACAGAGCCATAACGGAAAAACACCCTCGTATCCGCTCTGGCTCGTTTCGCGACAACGAGGACAGAATCGCCGTCGTTCTTTCGCAGAAATCTAACGCTGACCCGTCGGCAGATCTTCAAATTGCCGTGTGAAACGAGGTCGCATTCCGTCCTCGACGATTGATAACAGGCTAATCGGTTAATTCGCGGCATCCGGCCGGTATTTTGCGCGATATCCGATACCGGTTCGACTAGTTCGCGAACGATTCGGACCCGACTTACAATATGAGAGCGATAGAGCGACCGCGGGGTTCTATCGACTGCGGTTCGATTCGAAACGACCCGCTCGTGGGCGAAGGTCGGAGGAAATAATTGATTGCTAGAAGGATAATTACAATAAGGACCAGTCTGGGAAAGCTCTGATAGTGCGGAATTTAATAGAAAATTAATTTCATGATAAGATTTTTATTTGTTTCTCATTTGTAAACGTCAGTTTCCAAAAACACAATAATAATCAAGAAAGTTTATTTTATCAAGTCACTAACTTGTAAAACTTACAGTTAACTTGCAAAATTTTTACAAGTTAGTGGTATTATTTACATTAGAAAATTTTGTTTTATCGTCATATGGTCATGGTACAATTGATATTTCCAGTAACACAGATTTTTGATGATGAACCATCTGTTGACTCAGAAACTGATGAACTCGAGGACTGCAGAACATTTGTACTCTTCTTACTACCAAATAATTTGCTAGACATTTCGATTTTTTATTGACCGAATCATCGACATAACTCATCGCAATTTCGGTGCTCTTCCACCCTCCTGCACGCTTTAGTGCTTAAATATCTCCACCCGAATCCGCAACCATAGTGGCTCCAGTTCTGCGAAAAGAGTGGCCGGTGTATAACTCTGGGTCTTTTAAACCTGAATACATATTTCGCTATTTGCTTTGGGACACCACCAATAGTGTGCTGGCCAGCATTAAGGGAAATGCACTTTCCATGTCGGTATGTCAAAAAAAATCTTAGGCTTTCTGTTCCAGGAGGCCGAAGATTTACATATTTTCTGTATAACATGCAGGGCTTGAAGCTGCAGCCATCATCGGTTATGGTGAATCTTCTTGTTGTTAAATTTTTTGTTCGCCGCAATGTCACAATAACGTATTTTCCCATATCTTCTACATCATTCATGTTTAAGGAGAGAATTTCGAGAGTTTCGACAACATCCAAAAATCCCAAATATTGTTACAATTTTCGCCAGCAACCACTGGTCATCAGGAGCATGTAAAATAAATTGTTCAGCCTCTTCTTTACTAAATACCTTGGCCTTTTTTGGCGTATAACGCTCATTTTTTCGTTTCAGAAACGCTATTACCTTTTGAAATCTGCAAATGACAACTAAACGTCATATTTTTCAATAAATTTTTTAAGGAAAACAAACCTGCGAACAGGGGCATTTTCTTTCATTTCCATCAGCTTTTCAGCATAGTCCATTTTGCCCATAAAGTATTAGGGCTGAATCTAGCTGATAGTTGATTCAAGTAGACCAACAAAACATCTTCAGTCACCCCAATCACACTATTTTTGTTTCGCCACTTTTTGAAGTCGTCGTATTCTCGCTCGTACCTTGAAGCTGATTTTGCAGGTAATAAACTTGCAGCTACACTGCTGGCTGCCTCAATTTCTTTTGGTACATTCATTTCCGCTTTCGCCAAAACAAATGTAAAGAAAGATAAACAGACATGTTCATGGCAACACTTCCATAGCTTACGACATTTGCGACAAATTGTTGAGATTTTTTTGGAATTTATCTAACCTTTTTACAAATGAGAAACAAATAAAATATAAAACAATACACGCAAGGTAACGGGTTTTACTGGCTCAAGGAGGTAACTGACTCGCCTGCGGCTCGTCAGTTATATCCTCCATTCGCCAGTAAAAACCCTCTTACCTTGCTAGTAATGTTATATACTATTTGCGTCGTTGTTGGTTGCTAGAAAGTTTTTTGAATTTTAAAGTTATTATGAATTGTAGATCTTACAGATACCTAAATGTTAAATCTCTGAAAAATTAATAATCTCAAGGTTAGTTCTTGTCGCATCTTTTGTGTTTGTTTGTTTTGCTGATCTTTTCTGTTTGTTTTTGTAGCCCTGAAGAAGGAGAAAATATTATCTCCGAAACGTTGGCTCTGTAGATTGAATTAGAGAAATAAACTGTCCACGTTTCTGATATGTACTTTAATTTATAGAAAATTCTCATTTTGTATGTTTTTATAGCTCATAAAATTAAAACTACAAAGCTCAATAAGAATTTCGAGACTAAAACCTGAAGAAAGAGTACATTTCTCTAGATGTAGAATTGCAATATGTATCAAAGAAAAGAACATCAAAAATTTTTTCAATTTAAAGAAATTAAACTTGAATTTCAACGAACGAAGACAGCAAACCACTGGATGAAGAGTTTATAGCAGTTCCCTCGTCTCACCTATCAGATACGTCACTGGTTTCATCAGTTCTGAAGGCGAGGATACAAATGCTATCGAATCCTGCCATACAATGACGTGCCTTCAATTAGAACAATAAATGGTATTTCTACTCATACAATTTAATGCCATCAAACCATAGTTTGATAAAACCAATCCAGAAAAAGAGTAAATGAAAATGAAAGGTCCATATTCTCGACAATTGAACTTTTGATGCGTATACGTTTCTTTGTGTTATCGTACGTTTTGGTAATCGGGATATTTGAAATTTTAAATGTTTACATGAAAAACCTTCAGGATCATTTACTCCCTGCAATACTATTTATGTTTTACCGAAAAAAATTTAAAATTTAAACAGCCCCTTCATTGTATCACCCTATATCCACAAGAGATATTTATTTGTGCCGGAACTTTTAACAGTTTTAAATGAATGCACAAAAGAAACCAATGAAAATATACATTATTATACAAGTATACGAGGATGTTTTGATATCTAGTTAGTCTAGACTAGTTTCACGCATAAACAAAATATTGCGATACCATATCAACGAAAAATAACTTATTAGAAATGTCAGTGTAGAGTTCGGCGTCAAAAAAGTAAACCAGAGTTATGGAATAAATTATAGAAAAAAGATGTCCACCGAAATTTTAAAAATCGAAAAATTGGAGTATCGAGCCATCATCAAGTACCTGCACTCAAAAGGGTTAAGAGGTAAACAGATTTACGAAGATATGCTTAATACCCTTGGTGATCAATGTCCTTCGTATGCGACTGAAAAATTGGACTGCAAGCTTCAAAAGAGGTAAATTTTCCATTGAAGATGATGACCGATCGGGAAGGTCAGTTTCTGTGTCAGTCCCCGAAAATATCGATGCAGTTCATGACATGATTTTATCAGACCGTCGAATTGGGCTAAAACGGAAGCACTGAAGATTTCATACGAACGCGTTCATCATACAGTGCTAGTCGAAAGTCCCCTCCCCCCTCGTATCTTTTGAACGGGTATACTTATAATAATGAAATTTGGAGGGTGGAAATAAACGGATGTAGGCTTCTCAAGTGGTCATAACAGGTGACGCAATAGTCATAAATGACGTCACAAGGCCACTGTGACCAATAATTTTAAATGGGACCCTATGGCAAGTGACAGCTCGTTTGAAAGGTATTGAAAATACCTATTCAGTCATACCAATTTTGTTTGGGTTTCGGCTGATTTTGATTGATAAATTTAAGAAATACGAAAATTATTATTGGTCACAGTGACCTTGTGACGTCATTTATGACTATGCGCACCTGTTATGACCAGTTGAGAAGCCTACATCCGTTTATTCCCACCCTCAAAATTTCATTATTATAAGTATACCCGTTCAAAAGATACGAGGGAGGAGGGGACTTTTGACTAGCACCATATAGTTCACGTCAATTTGGACATGAGAAAAATTTCTGCAAAATGGATCCCCAAATGTTGAAATGTTGACCAAAAGCGTGCAAGGGTAGAAGCATCGCGTTCGATCTGCGCTCGATTAGAGAACGATGTAGACTTCTCAAACCAAAATTGTTGCTATGGATGAGACTTTGGTACATTTCTACGATCCAGAAACAAAGCAACAATCGCTGGAATGGCGACACTCTGGTTCTCCAAGACCTAAGAAGTTTCGTGTCCAAAAATCTGCTGGAAAAGTTCTTGCTTCAGTTTTTTTTGGATTGCCATGGAGTAATCATGATTGATTTTTTGGAAAAGGATAGAACAATAACTGAAGATTACTATCCGACATAACCGACCACTCTACGAGAAAAAATTAAAGAGAAAAGACGCGGAAAGCTATCCAAAGGTATTTTGTTTTTACAGGACAACGCCCCAGTACACAAATCTCATGTTGCCATGCAAAAAAATGATTTAGGGTTAGAAGTACTAGAAGACCCCCCTTATTCACCAGATTTGGCTCCGTCCAAATATCATCTCTTTCCTCAACTGAAAAATAGTTTAAAAGATCGTAAATTTTCTTCCAACGAGGAGGTAATAAAAGCTGTGGAGGACCGGTTTGCAGAGCAAGAAGAAACATTTTTTTTAAAGGTCTAGAGACGTTGCAAGTTCGCTGTAATAAATGTATTCAATTAAGAGGAGAATATGTTGAGGAATAAAATATTTTGACATTGAAATTTTGTTTGGTTCTATAGTAGGCTATAAGAATTTTTCAATATATCTTCGTAAGTCAATGAAAAAGATGCCTCTTGACGTCCCGCATCATTTCAACATACCCGGGAACCTGTTACTTGATTAATAATCCTCTACATGAATATCTGAGTGCCGAATTTCCCTGACGAATTCTCGTCGCATCTAGGTCTGTTTTAATGAATCATGATCTCCTTCTGTTAATCTCAGACACCGGGAAATATGGCTCCCAGATGCGCGTCCATTAAAGCCGTGTAAGCCTAATTAACACCCGGGAAATCTGATATCAGTGTGAAACGTTGTTGCAACATAACAATCGATGCAGTCGTCTTTTGTTCCAACGCCTTCCTCTTCATCTTTGGTACATATAGCGGGAGGGGGGAGGAAGTACCAGACCGCAAACTGTTCGATCATCGATCTACGATAGCGACTTATAAGAAAACTCGGGATTCAGCCAGCATATAGTTCATTATTCACATCAAAGTCCAGTCCAGTCGCAGCTTTATTTCTAGTTACAAAAAAGTAACTATAAATTTTCTGTGCTTTCACCATAGCAATAAACATATAAAAATAGCCTTAAAATTAATGGTATTTTTTCAAAGTAATGCACTTTGAACATGAAAATGTCCTCAATTATCCCATACGGTTACCATCGTGTGAATGTGTATACCAGCAGTATATTATTTTCATCTTGTATTGATATATTTTCGAATGATCAATTATAGAAGCGTACAGCCTGGAAATTCTGGACCGATAACGAAAAATATCGAGGATGATTAAAAAGCTTGTTCCTTTTCAAAGTTCAATATGAATATTCGCTAAAGCAGAAAAATTTAGTTGATAATGTGAAGTGTGTTGCTGCAAAGTGAATGGATTGAAAAATTTGTAATAGATATCAAGACAGAAACAAAACTTAACGAATGGATCTATTTAATAAGTATATGAAGAATTTTGTCATGACATTGTAACTTTCAATATTTGTGAACAATGAAGGATTAAAATATGTAATATTGAAAATGTGAAAAATCCTATTATTCTGCTTCTACAAACACTGTTTTTATTTCCTCATTGGGCAGAACACGTCATGTTCGTAATTAAAGGCTTCATGTCAGCAATATCATAACAGTCCATATATTTTGACTGATCCCTTATTTCTTTTCTACGGGCTCTGTGTAGGCTTTTGATTTATTAGCTGTACATTCTTCAAGAGCCTCATTGTTCAAAATTCATTCTTTTGTTTTCTTATACCACAAAGTTTATACATAGGAGGGGCTTACTCGGTTAAGAATAAGACCGAGATTTTCTGTGCTCTGTGCGATTCTATGGCTGTTACAAAAATCCAGCAAGGAGTTTATACCTGCACAGTTCGATAAGATTTTTGCCATCAGTCGTATCGTTTTTACACGGCTTAGCTCGAAGCCCTTAACCAATAGTTTCCACGTCGTCGGCCTTTAGTTCGCCACCCTAACAAAGTGAATTCGTGTGATAAGGACTTTTACCCAGTACAACACCACACGAAATCAGACAGAAGCAGATACGTAACTTTTAGTCTGAACAACCGTAAGTACCATTTCTTCAGTGTTTACCTTGTGGTATTTATCTTCAATTATATCAAACATCCATTTTTTTCTTTAATTCTCGAGGTGATAAGAATTGGTACAGCAGTCCATTCCTTCTCTCCAAGAGAGCTCGTGTATATTATTCACTCATTCCAAAGATTTTTCACTTGCTCAATTATTTGCCAAATTGTTTGAATACAATTGACCAAACAAAACGTCAGTTTTATTTCCAACACCAACCTGAATGCTGCAACTCAAAATATAACCGAATGGGCTATTACCAACATAATTTCGATTCTCCAAAGGGCCCCCGAGATATCAATAATAATTCTTGGATGAACTGTACAAGGTCTGCAGCTGCATGGGCAATTTTCCAGTTCCGAAAGTAAAATTCGAAATCTTGCAGTGGTAATTCTGGCACCGTGAAAAGGTATACATACCTAATAACAATTCAAACTCGTGTCCTTTTATCGCGTTCTTCACTTTTGAACGCGTTCGTTCCTTCCGTCCTACACAAATGGAATATTTTCCGTCTTATAATGGCTACCGGATACGTTGCTAACGGTAAAGGATACGCTCTTCAGAAGCGATGTGATCTAGCCATTATGTTCTTTCGTTTTTGCTCTGTGACTAGGACTCCTTTTCATCCCGACATCATCATGGAGTTTCATGTAGAGACGTATGGACTCGACGTTAGCAATTTCCTAATATTTGACCTCGTATAGGAGCTCCTTTATATTTTGAAGGCATTTCGGCCAGTACCATAGAAATCATAATATATATACTTACTCTAGAATGCTAATTCCTTCTAGTTCCGCAGCGAAAAACGTGCCGCATAGGCAACTGATTCACAATGTGCGCATGCTCACCATTAGGAAATTTCACGTAGAACGATGCCAAGTCCCTAAATGTTTTGTCGGTTCTATTTTAAGTTCAATATTATTAAACAATAAAAATATTCCATTGAGTAACAAACTTATTTTATAGCTCATGCGCGACTTCCTACGACTATTAGACACATTAATATCATAAGTGAATTGCAATATTAGTGGAATTGGTGAGAAAATTAGAGCAGTAATGTAGTAGGTTTCACTAAATAGATATAGACCGAGCAACACCGCTTTTTCTGTCTCATGGCAAATGACTTTGAAATGACCTTAGTGAAAGTCTAGGCAGGACCGTGTTCAGTGTCAGTCTGCAGCCACAGTTTAGTTTACTACATAGACAAACTAGTTTACTGGTGCGTAACTGTTATTTTCGTGTTTGATATTCTTCGTGTGCATTTTGCTTTTGTTGTGTGTTGTGTTCGATTTGGATTTTTTCATATCCGATAAACAATGAACTGTATAGTGTTTTGGTGTCCTTGTCTTGACCCGTTCATTTCCCACTTAAGTATGTAAACTATGTGCACCTTTTCATTCATATAAACTGTCAAAAATTTATGATTCACGCTTTGCTTTTCATTCGATTGACACATATCTATCCACTCGCACCATGAGATTGGTTCTTTATATAGCAAAAGAACGAAATTCATTATGAAAAATCATGAAATATTGTGAGTAAATCATCTTTTAATGGATAATTCGAACTCGAAAATAAAATATGTTGAAGTAAAACTTTGCAGTTTCATTCAGATAACAGATTGATTTTGGAATATACTCGGAACTCAAAAAGACAAATGACTTGAAGAATGAATGTAGGTATCAGAATTCACTCATGAAACGATGCAGAGTAACGCATTGGCAGATGTACAATACATTTTTATGTTTCCACTATTTTCAGGAACACCGAAGAATAGAACTGTCCTTAAGGGATATATTAGTATATTTTGCTCATTTGATTTTTTTTCTGTACTTTACCAAAAGATTCGTTGTTTGTTAACCAGAATTTGTCTTCCTTGATCCTTGAATTAATTTTTATACCGAAACCGGGTTTTTTCAACGCCTGAAGAGGTTTTGGAATAATGAAAGATTTTCAGCTTATCTTCCAGTCGCTGATGATTCCAAATTTACCATTCAAATAACTGTTGAAAATTATCAATATGTTCAAAACAACTAGTGTCGAATATACTAATTATGAATTGATTAAATCCAACTGCAACAATAACAGCATAAAATTTTATTGAAGCCGACCCTGTTCAGAAACAACCTGATGGCACGTATGCGCATTATGGACAACACTGAAATTTTTACAACACTTCGGTCCAATTGATTTAGCATTCTAGAGTAAGTATATATATTATGATTTCTATGGCCAGTACCGAATCCCGTGTATAGAATTAGGTGAATGTACGTGTCAGTTTTACCGGGGTGTTTTTTGTCCTTGTTGCGGGATGTGAAAGAACGTTGAATTCGTTGGTATATTCGCTACGATTGCCTCAATGGGAAGACGATTATGGCCTTTATTCAGCTTGCTATTCGTAGGGATATTCAATAGGATATAGGAATAGAATGTTCCTCTAGAGATAAAAAAGAAAATCGACTAACTCATAGATCCTCCCACTGTTTTACGTCAGTTTTACTAAATAAAGAAGAAGGTTGGCAGCAATTTCCAACAATACGCTTATTATTTTTTTTAACTAGAGTCGTTATGGCTCTGTTAGCCTTCAAGGGACAGCGACCATGTTCAAGGGTCAGGAATGAATAAATTAATCAACAAGAAGCTGGTAGTTGAATTCAGTCGGATTCCTACAGTCCAAGAACGGAACTTCTCTTCTGATTTTCGTAAGCGTCAATTTCTCACCTGAAACTAATCAACGCCAATTGCAGTGTCCAAAACCGAAAAAAAGGTCGTGCAATTAGCGGCAAGGCGTACGTGCCGTTTCTTGAAATTGCTTCCTGCTCTTCGACCGGCGGAAAAACGTCAAAGGACGTTCTGGGAACGAGAACTCCGAGAAATTAGTTAGCCGATTCTTCGCCGTTTTCTTATGCGTTTCCGATAATGACATTGTCTGGAAAGCTCCCATGGTATCCAGACAGCTGTTAGTGGATTGTGCGGCTGACGCGATTTCTTTCATCCAAACGTTACATTGTCGGACTAAAAAATGAACCTGCTCTATCGAGTAATTGGATTTGTAGAAACAAAAACAAAAAATGAAAAAACCCGACTAAAACAAACATTAAACTCAGAAGATAAAAAAGGACTTAACTAAATCAATCTAATTTTGTGGCATGCCCTGTATATATTTAAGTACATATTTTCAATGACTATTAAAACGCAAAATCTCGAGACATACGAGGATGTATTGATATCTAGTTAGCCTAGACCAGTTCCATGCATAAACAAAATATTGCGATACCATATCAAGGAACAATTACTCATTAGAAGTGTCAGTGCAGAGTTCGACGTCAAAAAAGTAAACCAGAGTTACGCAATAAATTTAAAAAAAATGTCCACCGAAATTGTAAAAATCGAAAAATTGGAGTATCGAGCCATCATCAAGTACCTGTATTTAAAAGGGTTAAGAGGTAAGCAGATTTACGAAGATATGCTTAATTCCCTTGGTGATCAATGTCATTCGTATGCGACCGTGAAAAATTGGACTGCAAGCTTCGAAAGAGTTAAATTTTCCATTGAAGATGATGACCGATCGGAAAGGCCAGTTTCTGTGTCAGTCCCCGAAAATATCGATGCAGTTCATGTCATGATGTCATCAGACCGTCGAATTGGGCTAAAACGGATATCTGAAGCACTGAAGATTTCATACGAACGCGTTCATCATATAGTTCACATCAATTTGGACATGAGAAAAATTTCTGCGAAATGGATCCCCAAATGTTTGAATGTTGACCAAAAGCGTGCAAGGGTAGAAGCATCGCGTTCGATCTGTGCTCGATTTGAAAACCATGTAGACTTCTTAAACTGAATTGTTACAATGGATGAGACTTAGTTACATTTCTACGATCCAGTAACAAAGCAACAATCGATGGAATGGCGACACTCTGGTTCTCCAAGACCTAAGAAGTTTCGTTTCCAAAAATCTGATGGAAAAGTTCATGCTTCAGTTTTTTGGGATTGCCATGGAGTAATCATGATTGATTTTTTGGATAAAGGTAGAACAATAACTGGAGATTACCATTCGACATTACTGACCACTATACGGGATAAAATTAAAGAGAAAGACGCGGAAAGCTATCCAAAGGTATTTTGTTTTTACAGGACAACGCCCCAGTACACAAATGTCATGTTGCCATACAAAAAATTCGTGATTTAGGGTTAGAATTACTGGAACACCCCCTTTATTCACCAGATTTGGCTCCGTCCGACTATCATCTCTTTCCTCTACTGAAAAAAGTTCAAAAGGTCGTAAATTTTCTTCCAACGAAGAGGTAATAAAAGGTGTGGAGGACTGGTTTGCAGAGCAAGAAGAAACATTTTTTTTAAAGGTCTAGAGACGTTGCAAGTTCGCTGTAATAAATGTATTCAAATAAGAGGAGAATATGTTGAGTAATAAAATATTTTGACACTGAAATTTTGGTTGGTTCTATATTAGGCTAAGAATTTTTCAATATATCCTCGTAACATTCTGAAGTTCTTATGATTATAGAAATCCCCAAAAAAAATAGTTCTATCAACATTCCGAAAGAATTTTTTACCCCTGATCCAACCTGTCATAAAACTTCAGTACTGCGTCGAGAATCCGAATTCGAGTTTGTGGTACGAGTAAGTATCAAATGAGGTCTAAATAGAAAAGAAAAGCAACGAAATAAAAGTTTCACAGTCAATTTTCCGAAGCTATCAGCTTCATTCCGTCCCTAGCAAGATTTCATCGTACAAAGAGGGCAAGATAACTAGAAGCTTGTAGAAATGGAGCATCTGTATCAAGATCAAATATCCATCTACCAGCAACAAGTGAAGGCGTCGAGTCTAAAGCAGAAGTCCACTCTTCCCTCGTAATTCCTAGGAGTCCTTGAGCGAAACGACAAGAGAGAGTAACCTATTTATAACTCCGTTAAACTTTTCAACATTTCTCCCGAATTTCGCTGCTGGGAAATTATTTTCTACGTTTCCGCGCGACTTCCTCCCGAGTGAGGCTGGGAGCTGATTTCGAGGTTTATTTCATTATAATTCCCACACCGGATGAGATTCGAACTTCCTTCTTTCATTATTCTCAGCGTTTATGACTCAGAGTGGGCCTTGAAGGAAATCTCGCGAAGAAATAGGTTTTGCGAGTTTAATTCCGACGGAAAAATTCTACACTACTGGAAAAATTAAAGGATAAAAAAAAATTCCAAATTTGTCGGCAATTTTCAACATGCCGTAACTTTGAGAGGAATGGTCGTACAAGGAATTCAAAACAAGGAAAATGTAGCTCCAAGTGTCTAGTTTTTGGATTAGAACTTCAAAAATTTTAAGTTTCAGTGGTTTTCGAGTAATGATAGAAAAATCAGCAACAAAAAAATTCTCAACATTTTACCACTTTTTTTTTCTTGTCTACGAGCGTGGTAATATTATTTTGGCATAATCGTTATAATGATGGGATACTTTGTTAATTCAGCTTTAATTTATATTTTTATTGACCTCAATACGTCCACTTCTCGCCGAGATATCGGTCTTCAAATGGAAAAGGATCCATTTGTCTTTGATTATCGATTTCTCAGCAACCAATGATCGCACAGAAAATTGAAGGGGGGTTTCAAGACCTTGAATGAACTCCCATTAATGAACAACCATTGCTTATTCAGAGAAATTTTTTTTTCTTAATGTCGCATCAATATGAAAATTTAACAAAAAAAGGGCTTTTGGTGGTTTCTTGGAAAATCTACCGCTGGATCGAAAATGTTGAGGAAACCAATAATGTTAAGTGTGACTTTCACAGTTCAATATGTTGATAAAAACCTTACGAAGAGCCAACTCAATTCAGCGAGCCGTTTTTTTGTTTGACTAGATTGAATTTTTCACGTTTTTTGCTCTGAGAAGCTCGTAATCTTTAAAAAAGGCAAAAAAGAATTTTCTCGAGCTTTTTCCACATTTTAATTGCAGATAGTTCATAAATTTCAAAAAAAGAAAAATAAAAGAAACAACAAATAATATTTTTATTAATTTAATAACGGGTATTGCCACCCCTGTTTTCAATAACGGCTCTCAAACGTTCAGTCATGTTAATGCAGGCGGTAATTTGAGGCTGATGAATGATTGAAGGATTCACAGAAAACTCCGACAGAATTTCGAATTTACGGAATTGTCGTCAACAATTCAATCGAGCGATTCTCTGCTCAAAATTCGGTAAATTCGAAATTCCGTCGGAGTTTTCTGTGAATCCTTCAATCATTCATCAGCCTCAAATTACCGCCTGCATTAACATGACTGAACGTTTGAGAGCCGTTATTGAAATAGAAAATAGAAAATATTTCTACCACTCTATGAAATATACGTTTTAAGCCACAGCTCATACCGCTGGAACCTAGATGGTAGTTGTTCAGAAATCTACCCAGGTCCCAGGGCTATCAAAAATACAGGTACTTGATGATGGCTCGATACTCCAATTTTTCGATTTTTACAATTTCGGTGGTCATATTTTTTAAAATTTATTGCGTAACTCTGGTTTACTTTTTTGACGTCGAACTCTACACTGACACTTCTAATAAGTTATTGCTCGTTGATATGGTATCGCAATATTTCGTTTATGCATGGAACATGGTCTAGGCTAACTAGATTTTAATACATCCTCGTATATCTTCGCAACAAAGCGCTTCTTCAAAAATAATCAAGGGATAAAATGTCCTTAAAACAGTCCAAGGAATAACCTCTAGAATTTTTTGCGCATGTTCACCTCACACCCTGTATGGAAACGAGTGAAAAAGCCCGAAAATTGTTAGACATATTCGGTTTTACGAAGCTTCGAACGTTCAAATTGATCCCATCAAAATGAACCGAATCCCAAAATTGAAAATTAATCCCTCTAATTAATTTCTCATAAGAAACCATCGTAGACCAATTCAAAGTAGCAAACAAAAAGGGACGAAATTCGAACACGGATCGAAACCTGCCAGAAGCGATAGGCCTCGTTCAACGCGGATTTTCGGTTCCACTTGTTCGCTCCCAAAAGCAGACTCCCATTTTTAATCTACTAATAATTAAACCAATATTGAACTTCGAGACGCGCAAGGTTAATTACGAGAAAATTCGACTAATCACCGACATACATGGAACGATTCACTCGGTGGTTTCAGGAGACACGGAAACGGCAAAGTACTCATCGGAATAGGATTCCCCGCAGAATCGGAAACGATCGTTTACATGCATTTTCAATCGGCGATATCTTTGACACGAATGTCGAATCGATTTCTGAACGCGATTGGAAATTCCAATCAACCGCATTATCGACAAGCAGTCCCGAGTAAGATTCTTAAGCCGGGTTCCCACCGACGAGAGCAATCCGAACAAATCCAATTTAAATATGAAGGTATTCAATTACCGAGTAATACGCATAATTGCCTATTGTCGAAAAATTCATGGAATAAAGAATGACCACTTGAGAGGATCATCCCATTTTTTTAGATAGGTAAATGATCGGATGTTTATCTATATCTATATTATCTATAGGTTGAAATTTATTTGGGATAGCAGTCTATTTAATAGGTGTACTCTTTTTTTCTTTACGTCTCGAGCTTTCAAGATTTATTTATCTCTTCTTCAGGAGATCTTACGAAAAAACAATGTTGAAATATGAAATGGTACAATATAAACTTATCTTACGAAACGTGAGATTTTTGAATGTAGATGTAATATAGTATAGGTAGGTATGTTTCGAAGCAAAATTCGGATACTACACTGCGCAAAAAAATTAACGCACATTATGGAAATCTCAAATTTATTCTACAACTGAAGGTGTTCTCAATGATAATTATTTTTATCAGAATTATGCATGCATATGTTATCCACTTTCAACGTTTTTCTTCAATACAGATGTTGTCTCCCAGCAGGAATAAAAAAGATGATATTATCAGATTTTGAATGTATTGGCTCCATTCTAAAATCAGTTGTTCTCGATCAATTCTAGTGATCAATAGTTTCTCTTTCGTTTGATTATCTACACTCGATAGCTTTGCAACGCGAAACACGCAATTTGACCCAAAAGAGGAATGTGCCCAAGCGGTAATTTTGCGAGAAGAAGGGTGGACATACACAAGAATTGCTGAAAGGTTTGGAGTTTCCCATACAAGTGTGTCCAGAATGTTGCAGCGATTCAGGGAGACAGGTATGAATGTTCGAAGACCAGGACAGGGTAGACCACGGGTAACAACTGCCATTCAAGAACGTTACTTGAGAGTTTCTTCGTTGAGACAACGGTTTGCAACCGCTCGCCTCCTTCAGAATCAGCTTGAGCAAACTCATGAGGTCCAAATTAGCACTCAGACAATAAGAAATCGCCTCAGAGAATATGGTTTAAGGCCTCGTGTCGCGGCAAGAGGCCCAGCTCTTACCCCAGCCCATCGAAAGGCGCGTTTGGATTTTGCGAGAGAGCATATCCATTGGGAAGAGGCCGATTGGGAAAGAGTTCTCTTCACAGATGAGTCTAGATTCTGCCTCTACCATTGTGATGGACGTTCCATTGTATACAGACGTCCACATGAAAGATATGCTCAGTGCAATTTCCTGAATACTACTGGTTTCGGGGGAGGATCGATTATGGTATGGGGTGGAATATCTTTGACTGCTCGCACAGACCTAGTGGTCGTTGATAATGGAGCTATGAATGCTGATAAGTATATAAGGAACATTCTTGAAGAGCATGTAGTGCCATTTGCCCCATACATTGGTGAAAATTTCATTTTTATGAACGATAATGCCAGACCCCATCGTGCGCGCATCGTTCAGGAGTACCTTGAAGAGGTTGAAGTCTCTCGAATGGAATGACCAGCAAGAAGTTCAGATCTCAATCCGATTGAGCAGGTTTGGGACAACCTCAATAGAAGGCTGAGAAGTTCGGAAAATCATCCAGCTACTCTTAATGACTTAGGAATCCAACTCGGTGAAATCTGGGAAAGATTAGATCAGAACATTTTAAGATCACTCATTTTGAGTATGCACCGTCGTTGCCAAGGGGTAGAAATACCAAGTATTAAATCACTTATCAGCATTTCAGTATTTTGAAAATTGTTCATTTCTCTTCTTTCACATAAGAATCGGTGAAATCGTGAATTTGTCTTCCATTTAATGTGTCTTGTTTCGTTCAAAACCTTCCCGAGAGAACATAAAAAATAAGTTATAAAGTCAATGTAGAGTTAACTTTCATTAAAATTGAGATTTTCAGAATGTGCGTTATTTTTTTTTGCGCAGTGTATATTACATCTACATTAAAAAATCTTAAGCCTTACTACTCAAACCTTCACAGAATACGGTGTAATCACGTTTGTGGAATCCCTAATTCCAAAGAACGACGAGGAATGGAGAAACCTCTGTTTTCTTCAACACTTTCGCTTACAGTTTAGTGCTTTGCTAGCAAGTTGACTATCATAATGTATCACCACACCCTTGATAGTTTCTTTCCAGGTCTACCTACCCATCTTTCGATTGCATGTATTTCTGCCCAAAAAACGCTAATAAATGTGGACGTATTTTCGTCTCAAATTAATAGCTGTTTCAACATGGTGTGGATGCGCCTGTAAGCTCAAGGCGTGAAACATCCCATACCCTGTAGCCGAAGATCGTAAATTCCTCATGGAAATGCCTCGATAGCTAAAAATATCATCGTATCGTCATAACGGTAATCTGCGATAGTCAAAGCAGCTTGCATGTGGTCAATATTATTTCTCGCGAATTCCTATGTATAGAGTTCATGGTATAATAAACAAGAATGTCAAAGTGATTGGATCACCCGCATTGCTATTTCGGAAATGAAAATATTGAGTAATGTTTCACTTTTACGAGGCTCACTCTGAATGCTCTGATTTATCGATCTTGGAATAGACATTCTCAGCGTATTTGTGTATATTTTGAATTTTTCTGATGGTGCATTATTACCACCGTCCATAAAAATTATGCAACAAATCTCCCTTGTTGAATATCTTCATATGGTTTGAAAATTCCAGCGGCAGACTCCAATATTACTCACTGCCAATTCAATATTTCTCTTTCTTTTTCACCATGTTAAGGTGGGCGTTCAATGTAGTGTGTTTTTATTTCAAGTTGATTTCGAAAACGGTTTCACTTTGAGAACTGAAATTTTGTGGGTGAACCCAGAAAGGATTAGGGTTTTTGTTGAAATAATTTTAATCGATTTCATTCCGACAGTCAATTTTTTTCTTTCAAAAATAGAAGAAAATAAGCCAACCCATTCTTCTGTTTTATTTCAACAGAAAGACCCATGAAAATAGTTCAACTTCCGATTAAAATTTTGGCGGGAAAAAGTTCCTGCTTTACCCACGGATAGAGAGCGCCATTGTACATTTCATTCATGATTAGAGAGATATTCATAGAACTTGATAGTGATAGTGCATGTTCTATGGAGATATCCATAAAATTGACGGTGGCGTCTCTATCGGCTGAGCTTTCCAACTCGCTTTAAACGCTGACCTTAAGTGTTACCTTTAAGATGTTTACCTTCATGTGAATCAGTGGGAAATGTAAACCTGATGAGGCTACATTGTGGCGAAAGAATTGTTGTTTAACATTATTAAATTTTGTGGAAATTGTAGTTTGTTATTATTATTTGAAATGTTTTCCTCGCCAATTATCCTTGAGCTTCAAAACTCTGATTGAGACAGAGTTTTACGAGGATGTATTGATATCTAGCTAGCCTAGACCAGTTCCATGCATAAACAAAATATTGCGATACCTTATCAACGTACATTAACTTTTTAGAAGTGTCAGTGTAGAGTTCGACGTCAAAAAGTAAACCAGAGTTACGCAATAAATTAAAAAAAAATGTCCACCGAAATTGTAGAAATCGAAAAATTGGAGTATCGAGCCATCACCAAGTACCTGTATTTGAAAGGGTTAAGAGGTAATCAGATTTACGAAGATATGCTTAATACCCTTGGTGATCAATGTCCTTCGTATGCGACCGTGAAAAATTGGACTGCAAGCTTCAAAAGAGGTAAATTTGCCATAGAAGATGATGACCGATCGGGAAGGCCAGTTTCTGTGTCAGTCCCCGAAAATATCGATGCAGTTCATGACACATAATTTTATCAGACCGTCGAATTGGGCTTAAACGGATATCTGAAGCACTGAAGATTTCATACGAGCGCGTTTATCATATGGTTCTCGTCAATTTTGACATGAGAAAAATTTCTGCAAAATGGATCCCCAAATGTTTGAATGTTGACCAAAAGCGTGCAAGGGTAGAAGCATCGCGTTCGATCTGTGCTCGATTTGAAAACGATGTAGACTTCTTAAACCGAATTGTTACTATGGATGAGACTTGGGTACATTTCTACGATCCAGAAACAAAGCAACAATCGATGGAATGGCGACACTCTGGTTCTTCAAGACCTGAGAAGTTTCGTGTCAAAAATCTGCTGGAAAAGTTCTTGCTTCAGTTTTTTGGGATTGCCAAGGAGTAATCATGATTGATTTTTTGGATAAGGGTAGAACAATAACTGGAGATTACTATTCGACATTACTGACCACTCTACGGGAAAAAATTAAAGAGAAAAGACGCGTAAAGCTATCCAAAGGTATTTTGTTTTTACAGGACAACGCCCCAGTACACAAATCTCATGTTGCCATGCAAAAAATTCGTGATTTAGGGTTAGAATTACTAGAACACCCCCCTTATTCACCAGATTTGTCTCCGTCCGACTATCATCTCCTTCCTCAACTGAAAAAAAGTTTAAAAGGTCGTAAATTTTCTTCCAAAGAGGAGGTTTGGAGTGCAAGAAGAAACATTGTTTTGGAAAGGTCTAGAGACGTTGCAGGTTCGCTGTAATAAATGTATTCAATTAAGAGGAGAATATGTTGAGTAATAAAATATTTTTACATTGAACTTTTGTTTGGTTCTATAGTAGGCTAAGAATTGTCCAATATATCCTCGTGACTTTCACTATTTTTTTTTCACCATGTTTAGTATTTTTTTTAGATGTTTACCTTTATGTGAATCAGTTCAAAATGTAAACCTTATGTGGCGAAAGAATTGTTGTTTAACAATATTAAATTTTGTGGAAATTGAAGTCTGTTATTATTATTCGAAATGTTTTCATCGCTCACTATCCTTGAGCTTTAGAATTCTGATCGAGACAGTGTATTTATGTGAAATATTATGAAGTTAGCATGTAGTTAATTCAAAAGCTTCAGGCTTTGAATTACCGTTAGAAGTTACCGACTGGCTTATCTAAGAAAATTTGGGCCAGTACCAACAACAAAGGCATCCTTGTGGAATAAGACACAGACAAGTTCTTGAACATTCATGGGGCTAATCAAATTTGATTTTGAGGAAGCCAGCAATTAAAAAAAAACAGATATCCTGACGAAATGATTATTTATAGCTCTCGCGTAAATATCAATCCGAAATGAGCCATGTTCGTCACGACCTAACCTATGGCGAAAATCGAACCTTTCGCCAGTAACAAACATAAATTCGCTATTTCTGGACCTCCGAGTCAACTGTGAAACGAGCGATTCGATGAATCACACAGTGGCGGTATCATCTAGGATTTAGTAGCCCAATTCGTTTTTCCGTACGGAAAAATCCGTATACTCCGAATCTCTCAAGCGAGACGTAAACATCAATTTGATGCTCCGTTCGACTGTTCCATATTCCGAGTAGATTTTCCATGTGAACGGTCACAAATAAATGTTTGATATTATACACACTAAAGTCTTGGCTCCCCGATGTTTCTCAAGAAATACACAATCTATGTTCTGATGCCCTGATGTCCTCTTTCTCAAAAATATTTGAGAAAGTATTGGTGAATCGTCTATCAAATTTTTTTCATAAATTCAAGATCTTAAGTAATCCCCAACATGGTTTTACTATTAAGAAAAGTACTGAAACTGCTATTTTCGAAGTAATTCAGTCAATATTGCGGGCGCTGGAGAATGGAGAGTTGCCGATAGGAATTTTTTTAGACCTTTCTAAAGCTTTTGATTGTGTTGATCATGATAGACTGTTGAAAAAGCTTGAAGCCTATGGTATTAGAGATACCCAGTTAAAGTTGATCAAAAGTTATTTGACAAATAGAAAACAGGTAGTAAGTTTAACTGTACATAACAATACTTTCACATCATCAGAAAAGATAATAGAAATGGAAGTTCCCCAAGGAAGTATTTTGGGTCCTTTCTTATTCACAGTATATATCAATGACCTACCTGAAATCATCAATTTGAATTTATGCAATAACCTACAATATATGCAGATGACACGAATGTTATAATTTCTGTCTCAAGTCTTGATTTATTATCCGCTAGTGCGCAAATGTCCTTTAAGCTCATTATATATATATATATATTCTTATGAAATGGAGCTGTACAGATTTGATTCCAAATATGGCATGTGTCTCGAAAAGGCAACAAGGAACAGATCATTCAAACAAACATATTGATCCATTCCCCGCTCCTAATCTCAGTATTAGCAGAGGAATGACTGGTGTTCTAATAACAACTTGGTCTTGAATCTGGATAAAACGGAAGGTGTAATTTTTCATTCTCGTCAAAGCAATGTTTCCCCACCTACAACTATAGAACTTGAAAATGGTATTATTTGCATTAAAGAAAACATTAAGTTTTTGGGTTTGCATTTGAGTTTTGACTTGAGATGGGAAGCACATATCACAGCACTAAATAAACGGTTAACATCGACAGTTTATACACTTTGGGTATTAAGAAATCATGTTGCAGTGGAGTTATTGAAGACAGTATATTATGCAAATTTCTACTCGCTGTTATCGTATGGAATTATATTTTGGGGAAACAGTTCACAAGGTAACCGAATTTTCGTTACTCAGAAATTGGCATTGAGGGCGATGTTCCATATGAGGTATCGAGAGTCTTGCAGAGGGGTATTTAGATCAAACTCTATGTTGACTGTCAGCGGTCTCTACATCTTTAAGTGCCTTCTGTTCGTCTTCAAAAATAAAAAATATTTTTAGCCAAACAGAAATTTGAATTGTACCAGACGGATGCATACATATTTGTATTCTCTGCACTCTTTAACGTTATCAAAAAACAGTGTGAGGAACATGTGCATGAAAGTTTATAATTCTTTGCCTGCTCATCTCCAAAGAATAAATACAGAAAGCCTTTTCAGGAAACAAATACAACGATTTTTAGTGCAATGTGAGCCATACACAATAAATGAATATTTTCAGTTCTGTGAACGCCAATAATTTTGTAAAAATTTTTATTGGTTTAGTAATTTTTTGATGATTTTTTCATTTGGGAATTTAGAAGTGTTTTTTGTTTTTTTCTATGACTTGTTTCTTTTTCATTGTGTAAACAATAATTATTGAAATAAACTTTATTCTAATCTATCTCTATTCTATTCTAATGAGATGAATATTTTCCTCTATTTCAACTGCAATATAAATTGTTCCACATGAGTTAGGGATATTGACTTGAATTGCAAAAAAATATAGTTAAAATAAATAAGATTGGATGGACTTCATGGACATAGCGACGATTACGGGGTATGCGTGGGATTGTCCATACCCTTATTCTTCGAGAATCTGAAAATCCTCCATAACTGGATTCATCAGTGAAAAGGACACTACGCCATTGATCGTTCCAATTGATATGTTGCCTTGCCCATTCCAGTTTTTGAAGCTTATGGCCACGTGTTAATGGAACTACTCTTAATGGACGTCTAGAACCTAGATTCATCTCTCTCAAACGTCGTCTGATGGTTTCGATGGAAACTTGGACCCCCATCTGCATTGTGAAGAGTATTCCGTAGCATTCCACACGTAGATGTAGGGTTTCTTCTCGGCGAAACGGTGATGAAACAATCCTGAGCAGGTGTTGTTTTTCGTCGCCCACCAAGCCTTGGTCTTTCCAACACGGAACCTGTCTCTCTGAACCAATTTCAAAGCAGAGATATCACACTTTGGCTGACTTGGAGCCTTTTCGCTACAACAACCTGAGTTAGGTCACCCTGTAGCATTCCGATGGCCCTATTAGCCTCAGCGTTTGTTAATTTACGTCGTGGCATTTTCAGAAAACTCGTTTCAAATCGAAGCCTTCATTTCAAAATAAGAACATTCATGAAGCATATGCAAAGAACCAAACTTCAGAAAAAAGGCGACCAGATTGACGAAATGTCTCATACTGATTTTTATTGGATCGATTCAAGTTGTTATTGAGTTTTAAATGATTTTACAGCGATTTTCTCGAAGATTTCATACTTTTAAAAAGGGTTGAATACGATATCCCTAACTCTTGTGGAGCAGTATATTTGATAGAATATCTTTGTTTGTTAGTCTTTGTTTTATGCGGGATGAAACTATTTATTTTTGATTGATAACCGAAAACTGATAAACTTCGAATACACCTGTATTCTCCCAAACAAGAAACATTCTAACTTGGTTTATTGTTTTCATTCAAGTGATGAAATAGTTAATATTTCACGCACATAAACTGTCATGTTATATTCAACAAGTCGACAGTTGGCCAAGACTTTTGACAATGTGTGTATTTCGTATTTGTATTTTTATGTATAAGACGGATCATTTTCCTTTCTGCTAAATTCAACAGTAGATTTTCAAAGTCGAACGAAAACTTTCCTTCATGTTCCAACTTCTCGAATTCGGTTCTGCTCAAGAGTATAAACTCTGAAGGCGATTTTCCGTTCGAGAGTCCGAACTTCCACTCGCGTTATTTACTTTTTCCGCTCTGTTTGACGTGTTTGCCGACGACATTGACACCGAAACGATCGAGTTATCTATCTGGATATTTATTGTAATTGAATTTCCGTTCGGTATCAAGTGGTTGACGATCCAGCAACCTCGAGCTGTTACCATGTCGCTACGTACCGAGGAAAACTCGATGAAATTTGGAACGCGACGAGGTTATATCGGGTTTCTGTACACTGTTGGTTTTTTTGGGGAAATTGAAAATTGTTTTGAATCCGATTACTTTCAGTGCGGTTGAATTAAGGACTGAACGAGAATAAATTCGCTTTCACAAAAACGCTTATATCTTTCGAACCACTGGACCGATTTCGAAAATCAAACTCATTTTCGAATCATCTTCTAATTCTAATGAAAACTGTTTTTACAATAAAAAAACCAAAACTATTTTTTAAAAAATTCATGGATTTTTTCTGGAATTCTTCCTATCATGCTTCTTATAGTGTTCTGAGTCACTTTCTGGGATGCTGTCTTCCACTTTTGCTCGAATTCCGCTAATGTTTTCGTTGATTCCTTAGTCGTCTTCAATTCTCTTTTTACCATTTTTGAGATGGGTTGGTACCTTCAAAACAATTTGAATATAGCAGTGGATTTTGTTTTTCCTTTTTTTTCTCCCTTTGGTGTTTGTTTCAGATCATTTAAAAATGCTTTGTCAACCCCTTTGAAGAAATGAAGAAAGAATTACATTCTGAGAAGATGCCCTCCAATATGAATATTTGTAAACAAATCCAATATCCCTACACTTATACGGGGAGACAGAGTTTTTGCTGAGGTTTTTATCTGTGCTCTTGCATCATACGTAGACCTGTATGGTGCCCCGTTTGACATTCCTCTGCTAATACTGAGATTAGGAGCGGGGAATGGATCAATATGTTTGTTTGAATGATCTGTTCCTTGTTGCCTTTTCGAGACACATGCTATATTTGGAAACAAATCTGTACAGCTCCATTTCATAAGAATATATATACCAGGGCCCAATATCTTTCGATTGGCCTGAGTTCTGGGCAATTTGGTAGATTGGCCTCTTTGGGGACAAAAACCACCTCATTAGCTTCGTACCATTCCTTGGTGACCTTGCTGTAGTGGTATGAAGCTAAATCTGCCAAAAGATTGTTGACACATCGTGCTCACGTAAAAATGGTAAACGTCGCTTCTTCAAGCATTCCTCGATGTATTTCTTCGAGTCAACAGAGCCTTGGCCAACGAAAAATTTGCTCCTTTTCCCACAAGTGCAAATTGCTTGCCAAACCAGGAATTTTTTAGGAAACTTTGCTTGTTTCTTCACGCGAAATTGTTCGTCAACATTTCCACGAGAATCTGCAGTATGAAATTCCTGACCAGGAAGTTGCGAGAAATCAGCCAAGACATAGGTTTCGTCGTCCATCACGCAACAGGAAAAATTTTTCAAGGAATCTTTTTTAAATTTCTTTGCTCTTGATTTCGCTTCTTGATTCTTCACAGCGTTCCTGTCTCGCACTTTCTGCACTTTGTATGTTCTAACCCCACAACTCGACTTGATTTTCTGAACGGTTGACTGCGAACAACCCACTATTTGGGCCACTTTCCGTCTTCTGAAAAAGGCTGATGGCTTTCTTCACTTTTTTTGGGCTATGAAACCCCTTTTTCCTCCCGGTTCCTTCCTTGCGGTTAATTGTAAGATCTTCGTTGAAGCGCTTAACAACTCTTGATACCGTTTCCGGACGAACGCGAGCCTCTTTTGCGATTCTTTTAAAGCTCCATTTCTGATTATTTGAAAATGTTTCACTATAAATTCTCGTGTTTTCACTTCGCTTGATATTTTGCGACAGAGAATTGGAATATCTATGAAGTAAATGTTCCACATGTTTCTGACGTTCATAACAAAGCTAACTATGATCAAATTTTGATTTTTTTCAATTGGTTCAAGAGATATAGGCGTTTTTGTAATAGCGAATTTATTCTCGTTCAGTCCTTAGCCATGTTGTTTCATCCTAGAATAAATAAGGTGTTTTTTCATTATAGTGATGGAACTTTAAATTGGAATAAACATTTAAATTAAGATTGAAGCCAAATTTTTCATTTGAAAGATCATTTAATCAGATTTATGTTTCAAAAATAATTTCCGGCATATGTCCACAACGACTTGCTCTAAAGCTAATGTAACGGTGAATGGTGCTCGTTACAGATCGATGATTATTTGTTTCAAAATTCTTCTTGCAAGAAGAATGAAATTGACGACAATGGGAATGATCCGAAAGGAAGGAAATTGGGTGCCGTATGAACTGAAGCCGAGAGTCGTCGACCACCGTTTTTTCACGTCTGATAACTGATCCAACTGGAAAAAATGAAGAGCATTAATGTCGTATTTTTAGCCTGGAATATAAATCACGATTAACATTCCCGTCGATGCAAACTTTTCGACGCTCTCCATATATCTTTATTCAGCGTTTTCCTCGATAATTGTATGTTCCCTTCCCGCTTCCAGTCTCCCGACAGGAAGTCGGCTGTGTTGTAGATTATCTCTTTGAATTAATAACCGCATTAATTCACGTTCGCCAGTGTGTCGCACAGATTACGTCGGCGGTTCTGGCCGAACGAATGGGATGCAACTGTGGAGGGTGATGCGTCGGTGAGAAGAAAAGGCCTACAAAAAGTTGACTGAATGGGTGGATTCCGGGTTGAAAATGACGGATTGTGAGGTCGGGCATCAGCGTGGTGGACGATAAGGATACAATAGCAGGATAACGAATGCTCGTTTGGGATACTGAATATGAAATGATTGTACAATAATTAGTGGAATTCTGTTCTTTCGAAAGATGAGAAAGAATAGAAATATGGATTGATTCCAAGAAGATTAAAGTTGCTTCAATCTATATATATAAAAGAAAGATGTTGGTTACACCATTTTTAACTCGAGATCGGATGGACTGTTTGTTATGAAACTTCATATATGGATTCGTATACGATCTGGTTATTATAAAATACAATAAAACTTTGAAAATATCGATGAAAATTTTACTTATACAGGAAATGCTTTTCCTCCTTTTGAGTAAGTCCACTAGATGTCGCCACAGTTACAGTTACGCTACCGCTTATTCGTTTGTACTTCATTAGATATTCTCCGCGTTAGGTGGCGATATAAACAAATAGTGTGTACAGTGACTGTATTCCCTCTATAGTCACTGTAATAGTGTGTAATTTGAGTTGCCTACAACTCTGCGCTGTTGGGCAAAACCAAAATGTCTTAGCGTAGTGGTACAGATGTCTAAAATGATTAGATTTCGTTGATATATGAGAAAAGTTTCGTTCTTACCACTTCAGATGGCGCTATTCACACATTATGACTGATGATTATTAGTTATTTTTATAGTTTTATTTATTCCAAATAACGTAATGCTGAGGGTTCTATATTTGACATTATCACAATTAAATGGCGATGAATTTGTTGAGGCTTTCGCGGCCATCCATTGATGTCATCTGTTCTTTTTTCGAGCATTTCGGTCGTCATGGTTTGAAATGGTCGAAAAAAGAACATACGACATCAATTACTGTGTACTGTGTAATTTACATAGGGCTTATAGTACCATGAAAGGCTATTAACAGATCCAGAGGCGGGTGAATATCAAAATTTTGAATTTCTGTTTGGGTAATAAATATATTTGCGGAAATAACTGAATCCAAAATTGCCATTATTAGTGATTGACATATTATGACATATCATTTTTGTGTTCTGTTCTGTGTGATAGCTCATATCCATGGAAACATTTGACAGTTCATAAATCAGAGAACCAAGCCGTTGATTTCCGATCACCGGTGATTACGATTTGTGAAATCCACCGCAAGTATCATTTAGGCGGAACAAAGTTCGCCGGGCCAGCTAGTATTTACAAAATGCACACCGTGTCACTAGCGGATGCAGGGGGGGGACATGAGGGCCATGCCCCCCCCCCTCAGATCTCGAAATTGACAATAACCCCTTTATTAGTGGTCCTATAACGTTGGTAATTTTTTTTTGTCCATTGATGGCCCCCCTGAAAGAATTCAAGCAACAAATCAGCCTACACAGAACACAACTCCTACAAGCTCAGAAGCTTGTTGTTTCTGAGGAGTCCCCTTAAGAGACCTACTAAGAGTTATCAGTATAATAAATCAATCAAAATAATGATAATATTTGGTTCGGCAAAAATGACATAACCTTTCAAGATTTAGAAGTTGGCTCAGAATTAAAGATTACCTATACTCCATTCGCAATTATAAAATCACGACTCTGGCCTTGGAAATTTGACACATTCCACTCTGTATCGATGTTATGACGTTTTTCAAAATATTTTTATGTTCCAAGTCAACACTATGTTGCCCTTTCTACATTCTCAGCGTATTTCTCAGAATGTGAATTTATTCGGAAAATGAATGAATTGGAAAAGATGTGATGGACGAAAATAATTAACGTTTATATGAATTGATAGAAAGGATTCCATTTCTAGTTATTCGCATGAAAAGTACAAGAGGCCACTGTTGAAATATATTATTTTTGCCATGGAAGAAAATTGCATTGCTTTCACATAATTTTCATATGCATGCTTGTGAAGATTTAATGTTTATTATCCTCTTGAACTGAAAGTTCAAGACTTGACGACATCAATTGTTGATTCTAATCAAGAATTCATTAAAAAAATCAACCCAAAGATATAAGATGAATTGATGGGTAATTACAAGAATGAAGAATAATGTCAATTTTATTTTGTTGATAACTTTCTTAAAATCAATGTTGGGATATAAAACTCTGCTGCGTTTGTTCCAACAACATCTAAAGAATACATTTTTCAGCATCTCGACCTTTGAAAAGCGTTTCTTATAGGAGAATTAGGTCTAAGTTCCACCTCATTAGTGAGGTACCTAACTTTTGCAAATCTGCTCAGATATCGCCAAATTCCTGAAAAATATCATCCTAATCGACCTCTCGAGGCTCCATCCGATCCATCTACTGCGATATCTGTCCAAATAACAGCTTTTTCACCGAAATTCCCGTGTACCCCTTCAATCTCGAAATGTAAACATTCGTCCAGGTCTTGAAAATCGTCCTCACGCTCCAAACTGGTGCTAAAAACAATAAACATACGTTAATCTTGGATATTCGACGAAAAACTCACCTGCAAATATCGATTAAATACCAAAAATCTGCGAACAATTTGTAAACCTAACAAAATGTGGAAAATCTTTGATACTTTTACTTTGATTTAAACAAAGAAACTGGCAACGTTGTTTTGTCATTAACGATATTTTCTGTGCTTTTCATTAGGGGCACCAACTCCTGAAAACGAAACCATGACCTCCTATGTGATTAAATAAAAGTGAATGGAGTATAGAATCCAAAAATAATCACAGGGAGTGCATTTTCTCGAATAAAAAAATGCAATATCATTTAAAAAATACTCGACTTAGATTTTCCTTATTTTTTTTACCCGATTCTGGCTTGACACCCTGTATAGGAAACCTGTGATGTGTGCGTCTACTTTTCGGATCATATTGGCATCGGCGGCAAGTATGAAATACGGAAACATTATCTGGCTTTATCGATGGAATTTGTCAATATTAATGGTGCTCGAAAATCCCTTTCAACAAATATTTAACGGATCGTCCAGAGCACATATTTGCATTAGTATTTATGAACACAATTCATGTTGACTTCGTTAGTTTGGGATTTACAATTGCAAGCTCTGTAACGATTTGATGTGTAGAATGTGGATGGAAAAGTGTGAATCAATAATTGATTCTGTACATAACTCTTGTTGATGGATATATTATACATTATCAATCAACGATCAATGCGTTCGCATTATCAATAATTATGAGCGTATTAATTATTGTCTCGTCTTCATGAGAAATAATCGATGATAAATGGAATAAAAATGAAAACAGACTTTTTCAACTTGTGAACAGAAGAAGCTTGAATTCACTTCTCCATCTTTGTAGCTACCCCTGTCATAGAGCATAACCATAAAGCCTAGAAATCTCGTTGTACTCCAATAATAAAATAATATCGCAGCTAATTTGATAAATACGAGGATATATTGAAAAATTCTTAGCCTACTATAGAACCAAACAAAATTTCAATATCGAAATATTTTATTACTCAACATATTATTCTCCTTCTAATTGAATGCATTTATTACAGCGAACCTGCAACGTCTCTAGACCTTTAAAAAAAATGTTTCTTCTTGCTCTGCAAACCAGTCCTCAACAGCTTTTATTACCTTCTCGTTGCAAGAAAATTTACGACCTTTTAAATTTTTTTTCAGTTGAGGAAAGAGATGATAGTCGGACGGAGACAAATTTGGTGAATAAGGGGGATGATCTAGTAATTCTAACCCTAAATCACGAATTTTTTGCATGGCAACATGAGATTTGTGTACTGGGGCGCTGTCCTGTGAAAACAAAACAACTCTGGATAGCTTTCCGCGTCTTTCTCTTTATTTTTTCCGGTAGAGTGGTCAGTAATATCGAATAGTATTCCCCAGTTATTGTTCTACACTTATCCAAAAAATTAATCATAATTACTCCATGGCAATCCCAAAAAACTGAAGCAAGAACTTTTCTAGCAGATTTTTGGAAAACAAACTTCTTAGGTCTTGGAGAACCAGAGTGTCGCCATTCCATCGATTGTTGCTTTGTTTCTGGATCGTAGAAATGTACCCAAGTCTCATCCACAGTTACAATTCGGTTTAAGAAGTCTACATCGTTTTCAAATCGAGCACAGATCGAACGCGATGCTTCTACCCTTGCACGCCTTTGGTCAACATTCAAACATTTAGGGATCCATGTTGCAGAAATTTTTCTCATGTCCAAATTGACGTGAACTATATGATGAACGCGTTCGTATGAGATCTTCAGTGCTTCAGATACCCGTTTCAGCCCAATTCGACGGTCTGATAAAATCATGCCATGAACTGCATCGATATTTTCGGGGACTGAAACAGAAACAGGCCTTTCCGATCGGTCATCATCTTCAATGGAAAATTTACCTCTTTTGAAGCTTGCAGTCCAATTTTTCACGATCGCATACGAAGGACATTGATCACCAAGGGTATTGAGCATATCTTCGTAAATCTGCTTACCTCTTAACCCTTTTAAATACAGGTACTTGATGATGGCTCGATACTCCAATTTTTGGATTTTTACAATTTCGGTGGACATCTTTTTTTTTAATTTATTGCGTAACTCTGGTTTACTTTTTTGACGTCGAACTCTACACTGACACTTCTAATAAGTTATTGTTCGTTGATATGGTATCGCAATATTTTGTTTATGCATGGAACTGGTATAGGCTAACTAGATATCAATATATCCTCGTATGAACATTTTATTTATTGTCTCCAATTCATGAAAAATAATCGATAAAAATGGAATAAAAATGAAAAGAGACTTTTTCAACTTGAAAACAGAAGAAGCTTGACTTCACTTCTCCATCTTTGTAGCTTCCCCAGTCATAGATCATAACCATAAAGCCTAAAAACGTCGGTGATCTTCAATAATAAAGTAATATCGCAGCAATTTTGGTAAATAAACGTTGCCTATCCGATTCCCCACCAAGAATTTCAGTGGCCCTAGAATAGACCCCTGCGGTTCACCCAACATCCCCTTCCAGTACTAATTGATACATTTTTGATTGCAGAGAGGAGGTCAAGGACCACAAGGTCAGCTGGGGCGCCAAGTTCTCGTTCCCGTGCAAGATGATGGCCAACGCCTCTACCGGCGTCTTAGAACGGTGCGTGCTCCGCATCTCCATAAGGAAGGAGAGCAAGGGCGGCAGGTCCTTCAACAAGCTCGGTTTCGTCGACCTGAACTTGGCCGAATACGCCGGAGCCGGTATCACCTACAAGAAGGCTCTGCTGGTGGGCTACGACGCTAGACATCGGCAGGACAACAGTATGCTCAAGTACTCCATAGTCATGAACATGCTCTCTGGAGACGTTCTATTCAAAGTGTGAGTTGATATGCGATGACTTGGTTTCGCGAAATTTTCATTGGAGAATCTTCCCCCATAATGCGTGTTCAATTGGTGGAAGATCCGGAGATCTAGGGGGCCGAGGCAATAAATCTTGATTCCCTTCAAAATGGGCTCAAATAATTCTGGAAATATGTGGTATTTCTTGACAAACAGTGTGACAAGAAGAACCTCGGACAAACTCTTTTTCATTTAACTTTATTAAACAGAAGAAATTGAACAAAACATTGAACATTTGTTAATAATATATTTAAGCCGTTTCGAAGTGATTTCTTTTGGCGGCGATACACAGCTTCAGACGCTTCTTGAAATTTTCGGCAATGGGCCGCAGCTCCTCGGGCGTTAATCGGTTCCATTCCCGGCGCAGAGATTGCTTCAGCGACTCCAAATTTTTGTGTTTTTTAGCACAAGCCCTGTGCTCCAAAATCGACCACACGCTGTAGTCCATTGGGTTGAGATCCGGTGAGTAGGGCGGCCATTCTGCAGTTGAGATGAAACAAGGAAAATGTGTCTTACACCATTTATCCGCCATTTTCGCTCTGTGAGCCGGAGCGGAGTCCTGTTGAAAGGGTCCAAAGCGTATCGCCGAAGTGCAGCTTGGCCCACGGAAGTACTACGGCCTCGAGGATGTCGCAGCGGTAGACTTCTTGATTGATTTTGACTCCTTGATCCACGAAAACTAAGGGAGTTTCACCACTGCCGCAAATGCCGCCCCAGACCATGACGGATTGCGGATTTTGGCGGTGTTCGACGATGGCCGATGTACCGGGAGCCTCTACGGACCAGACTCTGTCGTTTTGGTGGTTGTGGGATTTTCTACGGTGAAAAGCTTCTCGTCCGTGAAGAGAATTCGCTCCTATTGCTGACCGGCGGCGAGATGAAGGAGTTGACGGCACCTTTGGAGTCGTACGCGCTTGTTTTCCTCCGTGAGGAGTCGAACTTTTTGGAGCTTGTATGGCTTGAGGTTGATCTCCTTTTTGGCAATTTGACGGACTGATTCGCCGTTGATACCGGTCCCTCAGGCTATTTTCCTTATGGAAACCCTCGGATTTCGTTTGGCTCGCTTCTTGACGATGTTGCGATTGCTAGGTGTATTGACAGTGCGTTTTCTACCACTTCCTGGACGACGACCATCATGGCCAAGCTCCTTGAAACGACGAATTGCATCGGACACGGTTTGACGAGGCACATTGAGCAAACGAACAATTTCGCATTGACGCCTAACTTGACGAAACAGCTCCAAAATCGCATTACGTTTGTTTGACATTCTAGAACTCTGTGAAATGAAATTACATATATCAAACTGAAAATTCACATATTAGTACAGGAAAGTGTAGAGAAACCAAGAGAATAAAAATTATTTGGCTGCGCTGAAATACTTTTGTTTCAGACCACAGCAAAATTTGTCCGAAGTTTTTCTTGACACCCTGTATTTAGGTTGCAGGGCTTTTTCGGACCTGACCAAAATTTCCCAATCGAGTTGGACGAAGTATCTTGAAATTAAACCTGAAAAAAAAATAAAAGGGAGGATGAACGAAAATGAAGCAGAAAATTAATCAACTTCACCTGCTAAAAAGGAAAGAATATGGGTAAAGCTCGTAAACTAATGAAAACATTTTTTGAACAATCAAACAACAATCTTCAATTGAAACTTTTTTGCGATCGAAGGAAAAATGAGCATCTCGTATTGACGATACCGATCACCCAAGTTTTCAAATTATAATCTTTTCATCTCGTTGAAGAGAGCAAAATAAAGTATCGAGTCAATTTATGAGTGATTGATGTTCGGTAATTATCCAAAAAAAAAACATCAAACGGCACGAGGGAACGATTGGAAATTGCGAGCGTTCAGAAGTGATGTTTATAATTTTCGCCGAAGTTAATTATTATTGGCATTGAAATCGGATTTTATCGTCTTGTCTAATATCTTTTTTGATGATGTCACTGACAGCAATTACAGGTTGTTTATGAGGTATTATTTCAGGAACATATGTTTATAGAGAGTCGCCATCATTTTCGAATTTGGATCTCTCTTCCAGACAGATTTCAATAATACTGAAAATATAGTATTTGAGAAAAATGCCTGATATACGTCTCGACTGTCCCAACTGAGGGACTATAGAATTCGATATTTCACAATTATTGTGAACTGCCAAATTGATTTAGGAATTATAAGCTTTATTATTACTCAGACAAATAGAGGATTTCGCGAAACTTGTTGATACATCTGTTAAATTTAAAAATGAAAAGCTTTTAAATACTTTGATGATTTAACGATGGCAATATCACAAAGTTTTATGTAACCCGTTGATAACTGTAATGAATGCTTTCATGAGGAGGAAAAAAGCTCTGTAGGTTGTATGACAATTGTTATGATCGACTCTTTTACGTTTGATTCATGATTCACAATTTTTGTTAATTATTTTGTGGATACAAACTTGGACTTCTACGAGACAAGCTTTTGAATCTGCTTTTCTCAGAATAAACAGATAATTCAATATTTTTTTCTTTCAAGGTGGGCGTTCAATGTAGTGTGTTTTTATTTCAAGTTGCATTTGAAAATGGTTTCACTTTGAGAACTGAAATTTTGTGGGTGAACTCGGAAAGGATTGGAGTTCTTAAAGAAATAATTCAAATCGATTTCATTTCGAAAGTTCATTTTTTTCTTTCAAAAATAGAAGAAAATGATCCAACTCATGCTTCTGTTTTATTTCAAACGAAAGACCCATGAAAATAGTTCAACTTCCGATTAAAAGTGAATCTACACATAATTTCGTTCAGAAAAACAACTTGAAATACGGAATGGGCAGGGAATGGCCAAATTCAAATATATGGCGGGAAAAAGTTCCTGCTTTACCCACATATTCACTAATTTCATAGTTCAGCGATTTTCGGATAGAGAGCGCCATTGTACATTTCATTAATGAGGATAGAGATATTCATAGAACTTATAATGATGATGAAAGTCCTATGGATATCTATATATATATAAAAGAAAGATGTTGGTTACACCATTTATAACTCGAGATCGGATGGACTGTTTGTTATGAAACTTCATATATGGATTCGTCTACGGTCTGGTTATTATAAAATGCAATAAAACTCTGAAAAAATCGATGAAAATTTTACATATACAGGAAATGCTTTTCCTTCTTTCGAGTAAGGCCACTAGGTGTCGCTACAGTTAGACAGCGATGTAAACATATAATGTGTAATTTGGGTTGCCTCCAACTCTGCGTTGTTGACCAAAGCCGAAATGTCTTAGCGTTAGATTACAGATCTCTAAAATTATGAGATTTCGTTGAGATATGTCTGATATGAGAGTAGTTTCGTTCTTACCACTTCAGGTGGCGCTATTCAGACATTATGACTGATTATTATTAGTTATTTTCACATCTTTATTTATTCAAAATAACGTAATCGTGAATCTATATATATAAAAGAAAGATGTTGGTTACACCATTTATAATTCGAGATCGGATGGACTGTTTGTTATGAAACTTCATATATGGATTCGTCTACGGTCTGGTTATTATAAAATACAATAAAACTCTGAACAAATCGATGAAATTTTACTTATACAGGAAATGCTTTTCCTTCTTTCGAGTAAGGCCGCTAGGTGTCGCTACAGTTAGACAGCGATGTAAACATATAGTGTGTAATTTGGGTTGCCTCCAAATCTGCGTTGTTGACCAAAGCCGAAATGTCTTAGCGTTAGCTTACAGATCTCTGAAAGTCTGAAATGATGAGATTTCGTTGAGATATGTCTGATATGAGAGTAGTTTCGTTCTTACCACTTCAGGTGGCGCTATTCAGACATTATGACTGATTATTATTAGTTATTTTCACATCTTTATTTATTCAAAATAACGTAATCGTGAAGGTATTGACATCAATTACTGTATAATTTGCATAGAATTCTATATTACAGTGAATTTTTATCGAAATTTCAAGTAAATCGCATTTTGTCGATCAGTTTCAATCGTGAGTTGTCCATTATTCTCATCTTTTCTCATGATTTTTGAAATGTTTTTGAATTTCTGTTTGGGTAATAAATATATTTGCGGAAATAACTGAATCCAAAGTAGCCATAATTAGTAATTGATATTATTATATTTGTGTTTCTGTTCTGTGGGACAGCTCATATCCATGGAAACATGGAAATCTCGCCCAAGGGCGGATATAGCTTTGTTTTCATGGGGGGGGGGTAATAACGATTGAAAATCAGGTACACAATGTATGAAATATTTTATGTGCACCACATTGTGTAGCTTTTTCTAAGGACTTCGATACTCATGGGGGTGATCTGAGTTTCATCTAGCATCAAGTCGATTTGACAATTCAAAAATCAGAGAACAAGCCGTTGATCTCCGATCACCGGTGATTAGGATTTGTGAAATTCATCGTAAGTATCATTTAGGCGTAACAAAGTTCGCCGGGCCAGCTAGTATTCCATAAAATGCACGGTGGCGCCTCTATCAGATTAGTTTGCCTACTCGCTCTGAACGATGACCTTGAGGGCATCCTAATGAGAGCTTGTATAGAAATCTTTATCACTTTCACTTTTGACTCCAAAAACCACCTTATACCAATTTTGTATCATATCAAGTACATCGAGTACTACAGTGGTTCACGCTCAATACTCTTAGTGTTAAGTGGGAAAATGTCCACCAGTGCATGAGTTATTGGCGATCAACGCTTTAGACTCGATCCAGATTCTAAGATTTTAGGGAACTGAAAAAAAGTGTGTGACGGAACTCGCGCTTCCTATCTGTCATACAGGTTCGGAAATATAAGTTGGAAACATAGCCAATCCAGCGTTAAATGAGTGAATGAATATTGTCTAGTTGACCAGTGAAATAATCAGAACCTTCGACGGAATACGACAACTAATAAATGATTGACCTCACTCAATGTCATAGGAGACTGGAGACTGAGGGCTTCGAGCTCTCTCGAGTCTCGATGCAGCTCCTATGCCATTGAGTGAGGTCAGTCATTTATTCGTTGTGGCATCGTGCCGAGGGTTTAGATTATTCCATTGATTGGTCCACTAGACAATATTCATTCACTCGTTCAACTCTGAATTGGCTATGTTTCCAACTTATATTTCCGAACCTGTAAATCACAAACCTCTTCAAGAGATAGATTGATGGGAAATTCTCCTCTGAGTTGAACACGAGAACGCTTCTCATGCAGTCCAAGCTCCTAATCAAGAGGCTTTCTTCAAAGCTGGAAGTAAAAAAGCTCTTCATTCTCGAGAGGAAGCAATTGTCCCTGGTGACTGGTACTTTAACTGGCCATCTGTTTAACAAACATCTTCAAAGAATGGGTGTAACTGAGTGTTCTCTGTGGCGTTGGTGCAGGAACGCGGATGAAACGGCGCAACATATACTGTTCGCGTGCGGTGATCTATCTGTATTGAGGTTAACACAACTAGGGAAGCCTGCACCTTCCATCTCTATGGTGAGAGGGACTCCTCCTGGCTCGCGGCATTCCTGTCGGCGTGCCTTCGGGTCTGAGTCTCTCTCGTATTGCATAAATGCGGTATGGACAATGGGCCACAAGGCCTACGTTCGGCCGACCAGAGGCGCCGCACAAGAAGAAGAAGAAGAGGAAAAGTGTGAATCATGTTATCCGCAATCCAATCAAGTCGCTCCAACATAAATTGACCACTTTTTTCGTTTCGTAGGAACTAGAACCCAAATTATCACCGCCATCATTCTTCCGAATTGTGGCAGTGAAAAAAACATTGAAGTCGGGGATTGACTGCCTGTCCTCCACTGATTGCTAGAGCAACGGAAGAAGATAAATTTCGCAGGAAATGCTTCCGTTACGCTATCGCGGCCAGGAGAATCGAAACTAACGCGATTCGAAGGGTCGTCGTATGGCAACAAACGACCGCCACGCCACTCAGGAAGGCTCGTAAACGTCCGAATCAGGATGTGTTGTTGTCTTCCGCACGTTTCGCGTTATTCGCACCACATGATGAACGAAAATATTTATTCATACGGCTACGAGTGTGTCTGGTTATGAGTTGCGGGCGTGTTGAATGTCGATTTGCATAATGTGATTGCGTGAGCGGAGGCGAAACAGGAAGGCCCGATTACAATTTTCGGTAGCTGTCTCATATTTCGGGAGATATGGAGCTTCCAGACTGAATGTTACATAAGGATCATTACTCATATGGAATTGAATGGTCCAGAAATGCCATTTGTACTGCGAATCCTTCAAACTGTTCTACATAAAGCTGAGTTTACTTTACAAACGAGCTTAGAAGCTTATGCTTAGTACTTGTCCTTGACATCAACGCAAAGACAATCTTCCAGTCCCCTATGAGGCCTTCTTCTTTTTCTGCGACGCCCTTGATCGACTGAACGTAGTTCTTGTGGCCTATTGTTCATACCGCATCAATGTGTTACTATACTCTGTTCAAATGTAAGAAAGAGCAATAACAACATGTTTGGCGCAGCGGTAGGAGGGCCTTCGTATAGTTACTTTCCGACCAGAGTCGAATCGAGGAGATTTCACACAATCGTTCAGTTTATTTATCCATGTCTCATCCAGGTAATAATTTTTTCTGCCTTGTTCCCTTAATGAGAGGATTTTCTTCCAATAATCTCATATCCACACAATTATTTCATTATTATCTATCAGTAGACTATCACTACCACGTTTTTTGGACTTGAATTCCATTTTTTTCAATAATTTATAAAACGTTGTACTTTTGAAATATGGCAAACTGTCATCATCATTCACGATTTCCAGTACTTTAGAAATCGTTGGGATTTCATTCCGAAAAAAAAAAATCGTTGACAATTTTTCTGATAAGGTTCATATCGAAATCGTCAACCGAATCGATTATTTTTAACGACTGGGCTCTCCTCTTAGGTGGCGTCAATGTTTTATTCTCTTCATATTCTCTGAGAATTCTGAAGACAGCTGAATCTCTCACCCCTGAGGATTTTGAAACAATTCCTACTAAGTCTCTTTTCGATAAATCAGGATGTTCTTCCAATTCTTTTCGAGAAATGTTCAAAATTATCTCTTTCTCTTCAGCAGAGAAATGCGACCTTTTGGACCTTTTTCGTGGTGGTCCCCACATATCACCCTCGGATGCAGTATCCGTTTCCGAATTCGACATTGTTCTATAAACACTATATACACTTTGTCAAAAGATTTTCCAGCACAATACACCTTTCACAACAAAATCTATAAACACTTTGAACAGCTAGACCTTCACAGTAGCTCTAGGTATTTTAACTAGTCTTGTCAATTGAAAACTTCGATATTTATGCAAATCAAGATGGCTTTAACCCATTAAGGGAAAGGACCCAAATCTGGTGTTTCCCGGAATTATCTTGTCGGAATCTTGAGCAGCCGACAAAGAGTTTCGTACAAAAAAATATGAAATTTTGGACCGAAACTAAATATATTTCGGATATTACAAGTAAATGACCATTATTAATTTGAACAGAGATCTTTTACGAGTCTTGTCAATTGAAAACTTCGATATTTATGCAAATCAATATGGCGTTCACCCATTAGGGAATAGAACCCAAATCCGGTGTTTCCCGGAATTACTTTGTCGGAATCTTGCAAGATTCCGACCCAAATCTCTAAAACTCTGGTGTTTCCTGAAATTACCTTGCCGCAATCTCGAGCATCCGAAAAAGAAATTATTTAGTAGATAATAATATAAAAACAAAACAAAATAAAAAAAAATAGGCTACGTCGGATATAAAATGTTTATGACAGTTGCAAATCATAACAGAAATTTTGCTCTATAGTTTCTGAGGAAAAAATTTCTTATGTGGGAATTGCTGACCCAAATTATTGAATCATTCCTATCCAGTACCATCTACAGTCCGTTCCGAGTACGATCCTGGTAGTCTCTTAGGGCGTTAAAAGGGAGAGTTGTTATGGTCGTTTGACCAATATGAGCTTTATTGTGCGCAAACCAGACGATTCTGTTTGTTTACAAAGCTCCTTATATTTGAACGGACTATAGAGGGACTCAGGACTCAGACCCGAAGGCACGCCGACAAAAATGCCGCGAGCCGACAGGGAAGAGTCCCTCTCACCATAGAGATGGAAGGTGTAGGGTAACCTTGGTGTTAACCTCATTTCTGATAGATTACCGCACGTGAACAGTATATGTTCCGCCGTTTCATCTGTGTTCCTGCACCAACGGCACAGGGAACACTCAGTTAGACCCGTGCTTTGTGAATATTTGTTAAAGGCATGAACAGTGGAAGACCTGTCTCCAGGAACCATTGCTTCCTATCGTGAATCGACTGCTTTTCACCCCCGGCTTTGAAGAAGGCCCAAATAATGTTATCGCTAAGTCTTTCTTTCAATAAATAATTTTTACGGCAGCAGCTGAAGTGTAGTACCATCTTCTGGGTCAAATAATCATTGATCATCGATCTGTAACGAGCACCATTCACTGTTACATTAGCTCCAGCATCATTTTTGAAGAAATATGGACCGATGATGCCTCTAGCGTGTAAAGCACACCATACATTTTTCAGGATGCAATGGTACCTGCATAACTTCTTAAGGATTGTTTTCACTCCATATACGGCAATTTTGCTGAGTTTACAAATGAGCTTGGAAGCTAATGCTTTGTATTTGTTCTTGATATTAACGCAAAGACAATCTTTCAGTCCTTCCCCCTCGTTGAGGCCTAAATCAGCAGCAGCAGAAGAGACGGCTCCAGAGCAGCGTACAGACGACTGTTCCGGTGGATCACACGGAGGATCCATAGCCAGTGGAAGTTCCGGCTTTGGAAGCTTACCAAAGAAACGACCTGCTCTGTTGTCTTCAGGTAAGTTGAAAGGGCTTTAAAAGAAATGGCAACTCTCGTGGCAACTAGGCGCGGTTTATCACTGGACCTTCCAAAGTTGGATTCTGCAATGTTGTCACAGCAGTATCTAATAGTATTGCTATCCTTTATGCTATCTTAGTTCCACTCATTGAAAACTGACTCAATTTTGGCTTCAGCAAGTCTCGAATTTATGAATGAGATGCTGTGCCTCCTCTTTCTATGGTCTTAGGTCTAAACCCATAGTAACTGGCGCCCGAGCAGGTCTTATGCCGGCCACTCACGAGGCTACAGAGACGGGCGTTTTATGATGGTTTCTAACGCCACGTGCGAAAAGGGTCTCCGTGATTGGTCAAGGGCTCTTAAAGTGTCATAAAAGGCCATAAAACGCCCGTCTCTGTAGCCTCGTGAGTGCCCGGCATTAATGTTTGTTTAGGAAACGAACAAACGGCGAACCAATTTGTACTCGTATTTGGGAAGTTCCTAAAATGACTAGCTAGGCTATCTATGAATGGCGGCCACTTAACAATTCTATCGGGGGGGCTTCATTTATGCAGATTGAATTAATCATTATGCGATAGTCCACAATCGAAAGCGCAGAGTTTCGATTAATGACAATTCGAATACCGATGTCCGCAGAAACGGAATAGCGAATTAGAATGGCATTGTTGCTGGATTAGAACAAATCGGCCGACAATTTCCTGTGCGATTGACTAATAGTTGCGATTTCAGTTCGTTTTCTAGCGATTTTATCGCGTTCAGACCAGGGGAGAAATCGGCGAATGTTTCGGAATCCTAGGTTAAATATTCATGGATTTCGTGGAATGGTGATGTTGCTCTAAGAATATTCGGGTTGATAAACATACGGAAATAGGTATTCATTGCTCAGCAATTTTAATAGCTGCAATATACACTGCTCCACAAGAGTTAGGGATATCGTATTCAATCGTTTTTAAAAGTATGTGATCTTCGAGAAAATCGCTGTTAAATCATTTAAAACTGAATAACAACTTGGATCGATCCAATAAAAATCAGTATGAGACATTTCGTCAATCTGGTCGCCTTTTTTCTGAATTTTGGTTCGAAGACTGGAATGGGCAAGGCAACATATCAATTGGAACGATCAATGGCGTAGTGTCCTTTTCACTGATGAATCCAGATATGGACGATTTTCAGATTCTCGAAGAATAAGGGTATGGACGATCCCACGCATACCCCGTAATCGTCGCTATGTCCAAGAAGTCTAGGGATGGAACCGGACCGGAACCGGATTACTGAATCCGGCCGATTCGGCCAAATTTGCCGGAATCCGGTACGACCGGAACAATATGAAAATTCGGCCGGATTTTCCAAATTTGAATAAATATGATTACATAGTAATAAAACAACCATTTGTAAATAAATATAAAATAGAATAAACTCTGGAAGTTAAAATAACTTATGAATAAAAGAATTTCCTTAATAAAGTAAGAACTGATAATATTGCAATTGCACTAACTAAATACATTTTGTTCAAATCAATCCAAATGAGTATCCATATCCAAGTATTTGGAATTTCTTTGTAAGAAGAGAATTTTTTCTGCTACTTCTGGTGATAGTCTGGATCTGCAGTCAGTATAGATGTGTCTCATTTCTGAGAATAGTCTTCGACTAAAAAGAAAGCTTGTTAGGCTAGCGATGGATAATTTATTTTTTGGTTTTAGCAATCACTGGAAATGCCAAATAATCCACGACTTTTTGTTCAGAATAATTTGACGGGCTCTGCATTGATTTTTTTACGAACAAATGCCTTTTTTATCTTTTCAAAATGATCCGGCTAAAGATCCGGCCATATTACTGATCCGGTCCGGCCAAATCCTGAGAAATACTGAAATCCGATCCGGTCAAAAATTACCGATCCGTTCCATCCCTAAAGAAGTCCATCCATTCCGAGGGGGTAGTGTTATGGTATGGGCCGGGATATGTTTCAACGGGCGCATAGATCTACACATTTGTCCTGGGAATATGACCGCCTTACACTATAGGGAGCATGTAATTGACAATGTTGTGCCAAATTTTCACGCTACTATTGGCGAAACTTTTCAATTTCTAGATGATAACGCTAGACCGCACCGTGCAGTCATAATTGAGAATGCGCGCGAGGAGCTTGGTATTCCATATTTACCAATACCTCCGTGCTCACCAGATTTGAATTGCATGGAACATGCATGGGATATGCTCCAAAGAAGATTAGATAATCATCAACCTACCCCAGAATCCTTAAAGGATCTGAGAAAGCTTCTGTCCCGTTTATGGAACCAAATTCCTCAAGAAATGTTCAACAACCTCGTGTGAGTCGTGTGTAGTATGCAAAGAAGATGTCAAGCTGTTATTGATGCACGTGGAGGCCATACATTGTATTGATGTTCTTAAAATGCTTGCATTCTCTGGGAATAAAATTTCGTTATTTTACTCTATTTTTCTTAACCACCCTGTATACGCTGCAGACCTACAGGCTAAAATCAATTTGCAACTTGAAATCATATTAATATGAATTTTCATCACAAAAATCTTATTTTAACTATATTTTTTGCAATTCAAGTCAATATCCCTAACTCATGTGGAGCAGTTTATTTTTCGATTGTCAGTATTTCATATATACTTCATTGGGAATTTTACATCGAAATCCCAAATATTCATGAAGTTGTTTATGAGTGAAAATAATCAGTTTAGGAATGTTTGCAACATTTATTTTTCTTGGAATGCAACCGATATCGATAGAATTTCATGTTTACTTGATCCGAAACAATGTTTACCTCTTGTGATATTATACAAAGTATTTTTCAGAGCTGGTCATTGGTCAGACCCTGTCCGAGAATAATATTCCCGTAACCGTGGCTTCGGACAGTACGGAACCCCTTCAGATACCCGTCGACCACGAGGAGATTCCCTTGGGAGAGCCCGGACACTCCAGGAATTCCTCGAACACCAGCCAACTGTCTAAAGCCTCGGGATACAGCAGTATCCACTCTCACTCCCACAGTCGACAATCCAGTTCTGGAGACTCTGGACACATCAGGTAAATGCTCCTGCGGGGTTCAAAGAGGATCTGTATTGATGAATTGACGAATAATTTAAATAAAGTATTTTCTGAGGTTTATTCGATATTATTTTATTTTTTGGTTTGTATCTAATGAGATGGTGGTAGATGTTGACAGGAAAAATCAAATAAGTCAAATTTTTAGTCAAAGTATCAACCATTTTACTTTGTATACTATATCTTCCAGTCTCATAAATTATAATCTTATATTGTTGTGAGGACTCGGAATCTTGAACCTAAAGATTTTTTTTATCAGAAGAATGGATAGTATTGTGTGGATTTTTCATTATAAATGTGCTTTAGCTATAGCTAGTTGCTATAGTTCTCGAGATCCCTTCAGTAGACAACGAATTTTGCCCACCCTGTACAATACAATCCTGAGTCCGGTTCCTTTCTTCCGACTCATCCTTATACCTGTTGAGACTGTAAAACCAACAGCAACGCCAATAAGATTCATTTGATTTTTCCTTGTTCACGAAATATGACGAGGGGCTCATGCATGCATTTTCACTTTTTTCTTTACCTAGGAAACTTCATTCGTCCCTAAGGATAGCGTCTTTCTATAAATCAGCCTTGAACTCTTCCAAATTCACCAGAACCCAAAGCATCCCCGCCAAAATCTCTTCTCGTCTCCCCCAACCCTTAGTCCTGCCAGGGCCCGTCCCTGTCGACCCTAGAAACTCTCCCAAGATAAGCACGGTCCCCTCCATCGAACTGAACGCGGACGAGTCTATCTATTCAACACCGAAAGGATCTTTGAATAAGCAGACCAGCAATATGAGCAGTTCCAGCAACGAGGAGTACAAGACTCCCGAGGGAGCTCTGGGTAACAACGATGTTTTCTCCCACAACTTTAACGAGTTGCAGAAGTCGTTTTCGACCACCGTTGTCGAGTTTCAACGGATGAAGAATAGGGAGTTTGTGACGGCCAGGAACGCACAGAATTCTAAAACGACGGAGAATGCCGATGCGCATGCGGTGATGAGGTCGAAAAGCGACTACGCTCTCAGTCCCATCTCGTCGAAAACCAACTGGTTGGCTAATAAGATCCCGGAGAGTCTTTACGCCTTCTTGACTCCAAGTCCGAAGCGTAAAAATATGATTTACTCGACTCCTAATCGTCCAGTTACGGTTTCGAACCCTTTCAAGGTTTCCCCCTCTCCTTTGACCAAACAGCCTTTCCATACCATATCCTTGAATTCTCTGCAGAATGGAGCTGCTTCTTCTGGGGATGCCAATGGTCAACGCCTGAGTGCCCTATCAGTTAAGAGGTAGGAACTGTAGAGGTTTTTGTTTCAGTTTTCTGGGTTTTTCTTTCCATCTGGGATTCACTAATACATACTTTTTTATACTGAAAATAATATCTGCTCCTAATCAATTTGTTTGTAAATTTTGGAGAATGTGTGATATTATTTTCGGTAGTTCTGTATTTTGTTTTGTTACATTTTTTCTGCGAGTTTCTTTTTTGGTTTCATGCTTCAAAGACTTTTCAGACCTGGCATTGGGCTTCAAGTAACGTACGTATTAACTTTCATTCATTTGGGAAGCACAATATCTACAAGACACCACCAAGGTTGGTTCATATGGGTTAAGAGTGTTGTTAAGATATGGACTACACCTATAACTTTCCTGAATATTAAACAGCATGTCTTTCGGGGACTTTATTGCTTTCCTAACGCAACGAGAAAAATTAATTACCAATCCTATTTCAACAAAAGGACATGTGATTTGAAGTATTCAGCAAATAATTTTAATCCTTGAACATTCATTTCAATTCAATATTTTTGAGTTCCTATAAATTAAATTGAAAATTGGCTGAAACAATGATTGATTTATTTTTTTAATCATCATATTCATAGCAATTTGAGTTTTTTTAATCCTATCATATGTGAAATCCCTTAGTCTTAACGAGTACCTATTTAAAACGTTGATACGATGTAATCTAGAATGCTATTAAGTATTAACAAAGTTTGAATTTCATAGTTAATCCTTATACGTGAGGTTTAACATGTAAAAATCCTCATGTCATTGTCACAAGAAAGAAATGTGTGTGGTTTTCAGGCAGCACCGTAAGCTGCTAGATGGCGGAAGTGCAGGGGGTAAGCTAGCACCTGTGGCTATTAGTCCAGACGAGGCTATAGCCCCACCCCCTCCATCACAGAACGAATGCGCTACACAAAACTCTCAGGTCACAGTGCGTCGTCCTAGTGTCACTACGTTAGTTCGTTTTTTGTGTATTCTGTGTGCCATAACGTTTTTTATGCATTTTTGTCTTTTTTTTCTGCTCGTTACATGTCCAGTCCAAGTGCTTGAGTCGTTGTTTCCTCATATCTTTTCTTGTTTTATGCCAATTGACTCAGTATGTATTGCTTTCTTTTTTTCATACTCGGAGGCAATTACAGATGCATCTTGATTCCCAAGCTACTTGTTTCAATGAATTCAATCTAATTTCTAATTTATGTTATGAAATCCCATTATGAAAAATAGTATCACATTGATGGCTAGCGTTATTCTTCACCTGATACAAGAGTGTCAAATTATCATTTTAAATTACATAGAAATAATTTCAGTTTCTCTAGTCATTCAATATTTTTCATGTATTTCCTATGTTTTGTTTTTGGCTTTTTACACATTTGAAATGAAACACAAACTCATTTGAATTCGACACCTTGTATAGCTTTCTTCCACCAGAGATGCCAAGGAAACACTTCATGTTCTCCAGTTACTTATCACTCTGTTAACATACTTTCTTCAGTTATTTCGTGAAACTCACTGTAATTCTTCATTAAAGCTAGCACTAGCTTCCTCACCTCTCTGCACCTTATCGCAATAGGAAAAATAGAATGTCTCTTTTATTCGGACCATAAAAATTTGTTGTTTGTTCGAAGGAATCCCAGCTCGAGCAGCTTAGCTCTATCCGAAACTGGCTCTTTAGACAGGGCTAAGGCCGCGTACGAGAGACGAAAGAAGAACCAGCTTCTCGATTCTGACGCTGTACCGGTGGCTGGCAGGGTCGAAAATACCAGAGTAAACCCTGATCATCTCATCGAGGACCTTCTGAAGAACACAAATCTCGAACCAGCTGACGATGAAGCCGAAAGTAAGTAAATTGGGCCACATTACCCGAATGGCACGTTTTCAAGGCCGCAGCATCGTGATCTGACCATGTCATTAACCTCCCTCCAAGCAAACAACCAATAGCCTTCTTTTCCTCCAATCTCCGATAGGAAAAGTTAAAACTCTGCTGATTTTTTTGTTATATAATACTCAAATGAGCACTTCGTTTGGCTTTAAATAGTTCTCCTCCTATCGATAACGCATTATTATCCTGACGAGTCCAAATGCGGTCGTTACCATGGTCGATCGGACCTATTGGTTTGTTGCTGGAAGGGAACTTGGTAACATATCATCAACAAGTGTCCTTAATCGAGCTTGTCGTCGATGGGAACTTGAGAACTTGGGTGTTGAAATTGGATCCTTGGTTTGGCACCATATCTTTTCCCTAGCTGATTGCCCTGATTAATTTGATATTGTTTTAGCTTCTGGACTCCAGTTATTTATAGCCAAAGACGGAACAGCTGCCTTGGGTAATCATGAGGTTAAATCGCAAATGTCCACCGGCGTACAAATATTCAAGCAAGTAGTCATGGACGACAATAGGTAGCCTATATAGAATCTATTTTTCTAAGTGTTATTTCTGGTGTGAAATACATGTTGGATGAATGTTTGAAACGTCCCGAGATATCGATAAGAGCGTGTCTTCTTTGTTACCATTTCTTCACTGAAATTCTAATTTCGAAAATTTACTTTCCTTCGAGTTGAGACTATTTGAAAATTTTATATTATAACTGATTATTTTGTTGACTTGTTTAATTTTCTAAAACTGAAATGAAAGGAGACTTCTAAAAAATTATTTTAACTTGGGACAACTGATTGTTATCGATGAAAATCTTCTGTAGCAATCAATTTCTATCAAATAGTATCTGTTCATTGAGGAACTCAAATACTTTTATTCACGCCTAAAGAGTATTTGCGAAGATATTCTTGATGTGCAGATACTATTGGTTGGGATTATTACTCTGTACAGTATTATATATTAATTTGAGATTTTAGGATAAGAATTTTGTTGCTATAGAACGCTTTTCATAAGATGTAGGTTCCTTGTTTGACTTTTAAGAATGTTGCGAACTTGAGTGTTGAATAACCAGTAAAATCGAACATCACAATGTAATATGTGATGCAAATATGGAGCGACAATATTATTTATTGTAAATTATTATCTCTTGTATTATATTGTGTATTATTTTAACGGTTTGTACCCTATTATCTTGCTAATTGTCTTAAGTTGTACACTGTATATATGGTTAAAAGAGAAATAAAAATTTAGGTTTAAATACTTCGTATTTAATTGACGGAATTGAAATAAAACCTATAAAAGTAATACCCTGAGGTTTGTGTTTTTGTAACTCTTCATTGATAAACATAAGAATTTTCAGCCTAATTGTGCGATTTTTTTCGCAGCTTTTTGTAAATCGCACTATTTTTGACCGTTATGAAAGTTGAAATTCAACTAGAGGAGAAGTAAGTACAGCCGTACGAAATTTTGTTTTCGTGATTATTTCAGAATACCGTAGTCGATCAGGATGTTATTTTGCATTCAGATTGAGCATTACTTATTGAAGCAACGTTTGAAATTTTGTCAAGATCAAATAACCAGAAGTCAGAACCATATTATATTCTAGATAATTACCGAGAAAACAATTTCCATCACTTCTGTGACAAAAGAGGTTATGGACGATTTATTTGACAGCGTTCAAATCTGGATCATAGATTATAGCTTCGACAGCTGCTGAAATCATAAAACTCACATGAACTCCATTCACTTTCATGAAGTATCCCGATTGGCCATGACATTCAGACACACAGATAACTACGCAACGTTGTCCTTTCTACATTGTGGTCGTAGTAATTACGTTTTTATCAAAATGTTGAATTACTTCGGAGAAATAATGAATTTGAGAAAATATTATGTGAATTATGCCAAAGGCCTGGCGAATGTTGAAGAAACTTTTTCTCTGTTTAGACTGGAAATATTTGTCGTATATAGATGGTTGGAAGATTCAGCTGTGCTATTAGTCAAGAATCGTGTTGAAATTCTACTGAAAAATAATGGACAGAATAGTTTTTTGCTTTGAGATTATTCATTCGAAAAAAAACTTCTAAACGAACTGAGGGACCTATGGATTTCCCCACTTTTCGAAATTCTCAAGAAATAAGTCAACAGAAGACATTTAAAAAACTTTTTGATCAACTTGAAATACTCCAGTATGAAAATAGAGTAGTACTAAGAAACCGGTGTCACTACCTTAAAAGAACTAACTCCATTTACAAAGTTAAAAAAGAGTAAATTGAAATCAGCATTGGCTACGCCTCTGAGTATTATTTTGACATTGCAGATATTTCAGTGCCAACCTGCTTCAGTTTTGAGTAAAAAAAACTTAATAAACCCATATCTTGGCCAACCAAGATTTAGGTTAGGTTATAATAGTGAATGGAGTATACAATAATATGTTACTATGGGTGAAATATACTAGTGGTAGCACTCTCGCATAGAGGGTGCTGTTCCAAGATAAATATTCAACCAATTAGATACATCGAAATAAATAAAACATAATTTTTAGTGTCATCCAAATATTTTTGTGAGGGATTTGAATTCCACAATGCGCTAAAATTCACTAACTTCGTGAGATCAGTGGTAATTGGGGACATGTCACATGTCAAAACTACTTTTCTTTTTTGACGTTCGACTGACTAACTTCATGTACCTACCAAAGACAATAACGTTATAATTCAAAGATATATGCCGGGAAATGTCTGTCACTCATATAAATGGAAATATATCATTAGCTTCGCAATGAAATTACAAACGTGCAAACGCACAAGTGACAATTAACAAACTCTTAAAACTTTGTTAAGGTGCACATTACATAACAAAGATTTATTAACATTCTGCAATTTCTTTAAGAAGTGAACTTTGACCATTCACACAGAATCTTTTCTTTCAAATTAATGCAACTGATAATTATTCTGCAATTTTGTTATCAGTATAATCAATATCAATACCCTGTTAATAATATTCTAGAAACAATATTATGAGTGACCAATATCCTACATTCCAATCATTCCATCAAGAACTACTAATGAATCATTCAAAAAGCCCGCTTGGAGGGAATGTCCAAATTTTTTCTGTCTCTAAGTTGGCACAACTGCCTCTTATTCATGCGGAGTTTGAGCGTCATCGGTCATGTGATTTGTTTACAGTGCTCGATTCTGTCAGTCCACTTTTTTGAAATATTTGTCCCAATTAAAATTTCTGCACCCCAATTTGGTTTACCCCGGTTAAACACTTCGGACCTCCTTTTTCGGTCAATAGGAAACAAAAGAGGAAATTTTCCGTTGACGTCAGTGTAGTTTTTCGCAAGGCATCTGTTTTGACGGCAATAAAGTACATTTGAATTAATAATACATATTTTGTATTTCTTTGACTGATTAACGATACTTTTTGATTGAGTCGTTTTTCATGTCTCGCAACTAAGTACCTTTATTTTGCAAATAGGGAATAAGAGCCCATCGATTAAAAGCACAACGGAGATTAAATACAATTTATCCTATACAGGACTATAACTATAATTAGTACGAGAATGGCACTTCAAACTAGAAGTATTAATAAGAAGGAACGATTAAAATTGGCATTGAAATGTTTACTACTTATAAGCGAAAAATAAGTAATTACTCGTTACGTGGAAAATTAAGCCCTAATCCTGAATGTTTAAAAAAAATTGTATTCATCAACTAAGTATATATCGGGTGTTTTTTAACAAAGAAGCAGGGTGGCATCCAACTCAAGAATCTTAAATGGCTATAGCCAAAGAATCACAGAAATCTCCTAGAGGTTAATTCTATTCGCAAATTTCCAAAAGTTCTCTCTATTCCTGTTTTCTTTTCTTTTACGAGCTCTTTAAGATATCAAAAATGTAACCAAAACAGGCAATTCTCATTAGAAGCTTCCAAAAATATATTGAATGAAATCAAAACTATAAATTTCCATTGCGAGCTCCCAGAGATATCCTGAATGCAACCACGATATATAGTTATAGTGAAAAGGGGTTACAGTCCACTGCGACCTTAAGGTCTATTGTGCCCCCTGACAGAGCTGTCATCGTCGCGCCTCCTACAGCTCGCCCTCCAGTTCCAGAGATTTGATGAAATCCAGTATCTGGGACGGCTTCAAGGAGGATAACTCCCCACTTCTATAAGTTTCTTGTCCAAAGCTATCTTTCCTTTGGCTTGCAATGGTATAGCATTCCGTAACCAGGTGAATAGGAGTTTCTTCCTCCTCCCCACAGAATCTACACTCATCAGTGTCCGATAAACCCATTCTCAACAGATGCTTCTTTAGGCGACAATGTCCTGTGAGAAAGCCAGTGAGTAGGTGAACTTGACTATCTGTATGAATAGCTATATCGCACGTCTGATAGTTTCTTTCTAGATGTATATCTAGACATCTTCCGATTGCAAGTATTTCCGTTTGAAGGACGCTTGTACAGGAGCCTAGCGATAGTGCACACTTGGTACTTGTCCCGTAAATCCCAGCGCCAGCTCCTGTAGCGGTTTTAGAACCATCTGTATACCATTTCATTGTATTTTCTTAGAGATTGTAGTTGGTGTATTCCCTTTCCCAATCATCTCTTTTACTTAGCATTGTAATGAAGTTCTTCTCAGTGCTTACTTTCTTGATCACTACATCACTAGGAAGGTTTGCAGATGAGGTGTAGTAATTCAGAGAGGACCAAGCTCTCCGAAACCTGACTCCCTCATTGCCTGCTCCTTCTTTAGATACTCTGAGGATGGCCTCATGGGCTACCCTATCAATCACTAGATGTAGAGGTGTGAGGTCTGTGATGATCTCAAGCGCCCTGGTTGGGCACGTTCTCATAGCTCCCGTGATGCACACACAGGCAAGCCTTTGTACTTTGTCGAGCATTTTCCTCGTACTAGCCTGACTTGTCTTAGCAAACCAGGCTACTGCCCCATATGTGACTATAGGTCTTACAATCATGACGTACATCCATCGCAGTATTTTTGGGTTACAGCCCCAATTCCTGCCGCATAGACGCCTGCATGCCATCAGAGCTCTTGTAGCTCTGCCAGTAGCATTATCAACATGCTTATTCCACAGAAGTTTGCTATCCAGTGTTATTCCTAGGTATTTGACTTCAGGAATCAATGTGGTCTTGGTTGGGTTGATGTTCAGCCCCACTGACAAGCACCACTGCTCAATAATTCTAAGGCCCTTCTGCAATAGGTCGCAGAGAGTGCCTTCGAATTTGCCTCTAATTATTAGTACTATGTCGTCAGCATAGCCTACACATTCAAAGCCAAGCTCCGTTAGCCTGTGTAGAAGTTCATCCACTACCAGGCTCCATAGGAGGGGGGATAACACCCCACCCTGAGGTGTTCCACGAGTAGCTTTGACGAAGACGGATTCCTCGCCCATCGATGTCTCAGCTATCCTCGTCGTTAACACCTCATACATCCATCTTAAGATGGTGTTATTCACTGATCCTCGCCTATCAAGTGCATCTCTGACAGACACGTGTGTTGTGTTGTCAAAGGCCCCAGATACATCCAGGAAGGCACACATGGCGATTTCTTTGTTATTCAGAGTTCTCTGGATGACTTCAGTCCGCTGATACAGATCGGTCTCCGTTGAACGTCCCGCCCTGTAAGCATGCTGAGAAATGCAACCACGATACGAAATTAAAAATTTATATTGGGAGAATAAGAAATTATTTTGTTAGCATCCATTATTGATTCGTTGATTACTACATAACAACCTGTATATTTGAGTGAAATTTTATACTTTATTAGGCAAATTCATCCCATTGTTCTTATGATTTCAGTATTTGATCAATTATTGAATACCATTGTATTTTCTGAGAAGAATTGATCTTTTAAATTTTTGATTCAAATAAACTTTTGTCTCATGCGATGCGAGTCCTTATAGATCTCAATGAGATTAGCTAATGAGTAGTTCCATAAGATTGGGCTGTGAATAATCTGGAGGAGACATAAAGAGCCCTCAACAAACTCTCAAAGAAGAGACATACCTACTAGGTACATTTTTACGAATCAGGACGACTAGCAAAATGTCCCTTTTAAGTTCGCTCGATTAAAATTGATACACCCTGTATATTAAAAATCAATCAAGTTATTGAAACCTTAAGTATTTATTTCATTATTGCCTTCGACTAATGGGTTATAATAATCTGTCCCTGAATTAACCATTCGTCGATTCGTCCAATGATAACACACAATAAAAAATGTTTATCAATTCCCACCAAAACAGACCCCCCTTCCAGACGAAGAAGTTTAAACAAAATATGTTGCGAGAAATGTATTCCACCTGAGTTTACTCATTGTACCCAAACTGTTTATGTTTCAATCAGATCTTTGAAGCCGGTAGGCTTTTCATGAAAATGAACGTGATTCGGTTTGGCTTTTCCCTTGGCCTTTTAATTTTTGTTGTGCATGGATTCAGTGAGAAATTAAGTGGAGAATCTGTTTTGTATGGCATCGCTTCTTTGACTGAAAATTATGGGAAAGATAGGTTAACCACTTGTACTGAAGAATTCAATGTTCTATATAGGGCTGTTGAGGAGCGGCATGTATGGGCTTTAAGAGGTGAGCAATAAAATGATCAGCTCAAAGAAGCATAAAACATGACTTGTACCTCATCTCTGATTTTTTTTGGCGCAGTTTTTTTGAGAAAAATCTCGATGTTTCTGCTAACTGTAACTTAATCTCTGAAGATATTCAATGAGTCAGGACTATTTGATAAAGTCAACTTTAAACTGATGTACTAACTCAGAATGAATTTTTACAGTTTGCGAAAATGTTTTTTCAGAATTTAAATATTTTCAGAACGTTTTAGAGGAAATCTTCACCAGGTACGAAACATTTCAATACCATAAATTCAAGATCAAATTTCTGAAATGGTATGGTAAACTATTAATTCTTATCTGCTACAATAAGATCTATTTCCATCACCAAACCAAATTCAGTGAATTTCGTATGAACGTAGGCTGAGTAAAAAAAGCCATTTTAAGGGACGAAATTCAAGGTATTGCAACTCCGAATAAAAAGGGGCTCCTAGCAAAAATAAAAAATTGGGGTATCCTAATTTCTTCTCTAAAATCTGAGACCAAATTTTGTTGCATTGATTTCTGGGACATATTTTTGGATTCCTATAAAATTGTGACTTTGAACATTTGTCTTCACTGATGTTTATCTATTTGGGAGGACCAGAAAAATAGTCATTGGTACTTGCCTTGAAATTTTCTTCGTTTCTCTATTTGATTTTGACGACAAATTCTACAGGGTATCTCAAAAACTTTCGATTCGATTTTCTAACCGGAATTTATTTATTTCAAATGGGAGCCCATATTTCTTCTTATCGACTAATACATTCTATCAACCTCTAAGGGCTTTAGATCGAGTGAACGTGGTGGCCAAAAATGCTGAACGTTGTCTGATGTTCAAAAATTCTCTTAGACACTTTCTTAAATGTTTCAGAAATGTTAAATTGCACACATATAGTTAGTTGAATAAAAAATTTGGAAATAAGGAATTTTTGGATGAAAACTAGAATCGAATTTCGGTATGTTTTTGTGTAGAATTTTTTGTCAAGTCAAAAATTTACTACATGTTTTCCATACCAGTTTCATCCCTCTAAAGTTTAAGGGCATGTAGATGAGAATTATGATGTTACATCTTTTGTTCATTTTTCTTGGTACCACGAGTACGTATTTGTTTTATGAAGTTTTTAATTCATGCAAAACAATTCGGATCATAAATTATGTTGGGCTGGAAATACCCATCGTACGGAGGAATCTTTTCGGTGTTGTTTTGTTACTAGCCTCGGAAAAAAACCGTGTCACAATGAAATCACTTTGTTTATTATGCTATAAAGCATTCTGAGGGTTTTCGCACGACATAAAAATTGATGAAATCGAAGGAATGTGTACTTAAAAGGTGCGAAAATTCAGAAACTAAGACAAACATTTCCAACTCGATACCATGAACTTTTTCGGGAGTTTATACGGATGAATGACCATGGTAATAGCTTAATTTATGGCTGTACCATGCCATTACTTTTATAAGGGCTTCATTATAATGTATATAGGTAGATAATATCATGTTGATGTTTACAGGAACCTTGGTTCTCTGGAATTATAGTTCTACCTGAAGATATTGTTCTCATCGGGGTCATATGTGGGCATTGTGGGAGGAACAAGTTTGGAGAGAATTCCGAAATGGTTCAAAAATATTGCGTCGAAAAAAAACTTCTTTAAATTTCTAAAAATCGTTGAACTGAATATTAAAACATTTGGGAATGTTTAGTCTGTTGTCCCTTTATTGTACTCCAATTACAGATCATTATTTTGCATTGATTTTTTTAATCTGGCTCAAATTTGATTTGGGAGAAATACATTCAGTTGAATATTTTATGAAATACATTGAGAATGAGCTCAAAACATTCTCATACTGAGAGTTCGAGCTCTAAAAGTATCATTCTGTTCAAAGTTATGAGGTCACGAAAATACAAAACGCTTCGGGATAAGGAGGACTACTTTGCCCCTAGATCGAAACTTTTTCAAACTCAGATAAAGCAGAATATCTTAGATTACACTGTTTTATTCAAGATTCGGGAAACCAGGGGCGCAGCCAGGGGGGGGGGCCGAGGGGCCCGGGCCCCCCCCGAGATTTTTCTGCTTGCAAACTTCTCTACCTGTATATCAGTAGAAACAGTTGAATTTAAGCACATCTTCAATTTTTTATTTAAAATAGCTGAATGGTATTCATGGATACAGTCAATTTTCAGAACCTAATTGATTCTGCTTCCCAGCAGGAACATAATGATCAACCTTTTGAAAATGAGTCTAGGTACACATATATATTGAAAAGGTATTTTAGAAATGATCACCAGATTTTAGAAAAGATATTGTGAATTGGACATTTTTTATCAACCAGAGAGAGAATAACAGAAAAACGATTTTTATTCCGTTTTTGTATGGCATCATAACAAATCTTCAGAATCGGTTTTCAAAACATAAACAGATTATAACGAATTTTGAATGCCTATTTCCTGATAACGATCAAGACTTCGATAGCCAGTTGAAGTCTTTTTTGGAACTCCACAGCCTCTATACAGATGTGTTTATCGAGGAGTTTTGCAGCCACATATCATTAAAAACAGAGCTTCAGATGTGGTATAAAATTAAATGCCAACAAAAATTTGAGAGATGATCTTCTTCAAAGGTATTCTGAATGTGATGCTAATATATTTCCAAACTAGCTGGCACGGCGAACTTTGTTCCGCCTAAATGATACTTACGGTGGATTTAAAAAATCGTAATCACCGGTGATCGGAGATCAACGACTTGGTTCTCTGATTTTCGAACTGTCAAATGTTTCCATGGATATGAGCTATCACGCAGAACAGATACACAAAAATAATATGTCAATCACTAATAATGGCAATTTTGGATTCAGTTATTTCCGCAAATACATATATTTATTACCCAAACAGAAATTCAAAAACATTTTAAAAATTATGAGAAAAGATGAGAATGGACATCTCACGATTGGAACTCATCGCCAAAATCCGATTTACTTGCATTTCGATAAAAATTCACTGTGATATTCACCCGCTTCTGGATCTGTTATAATAGCCTTTCATGGTACTATGAGCCCTATGTAAATTACACAGTAATTGATGTCATGTGTTCTTTTTTCGACCATTTCAAACCACGACGACCGAAATGCTCGAAAAAAGAACAGATGACATCAATCGATGGCCGCGAATGCCTCAACAAATTCATCGACATTTAATTGTGATAATGTCAAATATAGTACCTTCACGATTACCTACGTTATTTGGAATAAATAAAACTATAAAAATAACTAATAATCATCAGTCATAATGTGTGAATAGCGCCATCTGAAGTGGTTAGAACGAAACTTTTCTCATATCTCAACGAAATCTAATCATTTTAGACATCTGTACCTACTCCTACGCTAAGACATTTTGGTTTTGCCCAACAGCGCAGAGTTGTAGGCAACTCAAATTACACACTATTACAGTGACTATAGAGGGAATATAAAGCACGTTCGGCAATAGCATCCGAGAGCGGACGGATTTGTTAGTCACGTGATAACAGATTATACAGATTTGTCAGATTTTTCTGTAATAAACGAACGCTACGGAGCGTTTAGATCGTTTTTTTCTGTTTGACGTATGTAACGCCTTACCCGAGCCAGATATTAAATCAGAGCTTCAAGGTCTATTCGTCCGTAGAGGTAGTCTGGGTACTATTATAATTCTTTCGTTATAGTTCTCAACATTTCTACCCCTTGGTTGAGATGATTCAATATTTTGAATCATTATTTTTGTATCAAACGAAATTTTTCAATTCATTACTACACAATGAATAACATAAGACACGAAATTTCAACAGACTGTTCAAGAATATTCGAAGCGGGATAAAAAATCCGTTTGCTCCGTCGAAATACACCGAGCAAAAAGATCTAAATCCGATTTTCTTTCCGAACGGTCCAGATGTGTACTCCCCTCAATCTGGATGTAATAAACGAAGTAACGAACGGTTCAGATCAATCCGAGCAGTTAGATGTAATTGCCGAACGCGCCTAATGTCACTCTGTACACACTATTTGTTTATATCGCCATCTAACGCGGAGAATATCAAACGAATAAGCGGTAGCGTAACTGTAACTGTAGCGACATCTAGTGGCCATACTCAAATGGAGGAAAAGCATTTCCTGTATAAGTAAAATTCCCATCGATTTTTTCAAAGTTTTATTGTATTTTATAATAACCAGACCTTAGGCGAATCCATATATGAAGTTTCATAACAAACAGTGCATCCGATTTCGAGTTATAAATGGTGTAACCAACATCTTTCTTTTATATATATAGATGTAAAGAGGATTTTACAAATTTTCTTAACTTTGCCTATTTCAACCGCATCAGCTGAGAGGTCATTTTCAAATTTGAAGTATTCGAAGAATTATCTTCGTAACACCATGGGGGAGGAGAGACTGAATAGTTTAGCGGTTCTTTATACCAATCAAGACATAAATACAGGGTGTCCCAAGTTCGAGTGCCTATTAGACGTTTCTGGAGATCTGGACGTATTTGAAATCTGAAAATTAGGATTATGATATTGTTCGAAATTCTCTACCGACCTAAAATAGTTTCAGGGCCAGAGCACTTCCGGTTATACAGGGAGTAAAAATAAATTTGCTAAAAAAATTTTTTTTCAATCTTTTCGTTTCTGATATGATGGAGTATCCCAGGCTGAATACATTTCTGTTGAAACCATTGAATTCATTCAAAGTCAAATATTCATAGCCCGTATTATGCGCATTCTTCTTATTCTGATCATCCCGAGTGTGAACCGTTCTCACAACGTCAAAGTAGAAAAACGTGGAAAGGTCATGCATCTTTTGAATTTCATAAATATCATCACAGGGTGTTCCAAATTTTGTGTCGAAAACTGTGATCGACAATTGGCCAAAACTTCTGATTTTCAAACTAGAACCCTATTTTTTTATGATTGCGTTGGATTCTGCGAAGAAAAATAATGATTGTACTCTCAAAAGCTCTTGCTCCTAAATTCAGTAATTTTCGAGTTATTCGAGCTTTTCTAGATTCATGTCGTACAAATTTATTTTCACAAATTTATTTTATTTTCACTAATTTATTTTCACTGCCTGTATAACCGGAAGTGCTATGGCTCTGATAATATTTTAGGTCTGTAGAGAATTTCGAACAATATCATAATCCCAATTTTCAGATTTCAAATATGTCCAGTTCTCCAGAAACATCTAATAGGCTTGGGATGTATAACTGTTGAGGACATTTTGGACCAAATGGCGAAAAAAAACGGAGAATTCATTTTAAAATCTTCTTATAACGGTTTTTATTTTAAGTATGAGTATTTTATTATGTGAAAGTCATTTATTTCTAATAAATCATTGAAACGCCAAATGTTTTTTTCTCCTTGAATATTTGCATCGGGCCCCCCCCGAACGAAAATTCTGGCTGCGCCACTGCGGGAAACAATAAACAAATATTACGATTTATAGTTAAAATGGTAACAGGTTCACTACCAAGAAAATTCTAGCAAGACAATACGAGTGGAAAAACAAAATGGATTTTATTGTTTCAATAATCTCACGCAATTCTTCAACAAGCACACATTCTTAGATAGCGCGAGAGAACTGGAAATTGATTGCATTCATTACAGATCAATACTGGCTTTATGTTTTTTGAAGATATCACCTAAATTTTATCGATAGTTTTTGAACTAATCTCAACTTTTGAAGAAACAATTGATAATCCGATTAAAGAATGAAAAGGCATAAAATGGAATAGGCATAGGTATACACATAAATTATTCATATCATTATCACAAATCAATCAAATTTCAAGAGAACAAAACATGAAATTTTGCTTCAAATAGAACCACAAGTTTTCACTAAAGCCCTTCTATTGTTTGAAAGGTTATAATTATTGTTCAAATATTTGTAAGATGTTATCTTGGTAAATAAATGAGTACTATTATTATTATTTCACTGCAAAATAATTTACGAAGTCACTTAGTTTTCTTCTTCATTTTTCTTGAGTACTGGCATAGTCCCAAAGAAGCCTATTTATTATCAAATTTTTCAGAGACCCTTTTCACATATTGTGTTTTCAAAAAATAAACAAAAACGTAATACAATATTGTAAATAAAATAACGTACCCAAAAAGTTTTTCTCATCGTGTCATCAAAATATCGGGAAATTGTTCAGCCAAACTGTGTTGGTCGAATCCAGTGCCTGAATTGAGGACTACGCTAGTTATTAGGACCTTTCCTAATCTCATTTTATGCTTCCATATTTTTTATTCAGTTAAAAATGTTGTTTATCATTAGGTATAGCATAAATCTACTTTTGTGCATGTCTTGTCCAAACTTTACAAACATACATTTCAAAATACTGGTTAAGATCTGTTTTATTAAGAATTTTACTCTCGACTGAAAATTTGAGATTGAACTAACTTCATCTAAAATTCATCTACTTCAGTTATAGATGCAAGTGGACAACCAGAAACAGGATTTTTATACGGAAACAATTTGTGGCTTGGAGCTAGAACGCATTGCCTTGACATACCAAACCAGAAACCATTGGAAATCAACCATCAAAAAGTGGCCCATCCGCCACCTACAGACTTCGACTACCCCCCCTTCCCCCTCAAATTCGTTAAAGCCTTCGTCAAACACAACAACACTTTGCAGTATCATACCCAAATGCCCTTCGATGTGAGTACTACCTATATACAGAATTAATTCGCAAAAGAATCAAATCACATATTTTTTTCTCTTTTTTTTTTCTTTTCTATATCCTCTTTCTCTTCTTTCTTTTCATTTTTCCTTTTCTTTATTTTTTTAACTTTCTTCTCTTTTTTTCCCTATTTCTTTTTTTCCTCTCTCTTTTTTCCTGCCCATTTATAACTGCAAAATAGAAAAAATTGACTTTTTGTTATTTTGTTGCAGTTTACAATACAAGTAGGACTTTGCGTACCCAGGAGTTGTTCAAATAGAGACATGTTCCACTTGTTCAAGGATTATTTACTAGGGCGGTATTTAAACATTCAGCAATTGTATAATTTGAATTTGAATGTAGAAAGAGTTAAGACATTGGAGGAAAATGCTGTCTTCATGTTATACTCACCGAAATTTATCTTATTAATGTGAGTATTCAAAAAAAATTTATTTTCTTGATGCCATGATGCCTACTTGTTTCTTGATTTTCAGGATGATTTTTGGCATATTATCGATAATGACGGTACTAGGAACGACATACGATGTGAAACGACACTATAGGAATAAAAAGTATCTTCTATCATTCCAGCAAAATATTGGTCAAATGAAAGAAAAAGCTGGTAAGCCTAGGAACATTCCCAAACGCTTTTGCGCAGTTTCAAACTCAAATTCTTGATCAGTTTCAGAAGTTGAATTGGTGAAATCCTCTCAAGAATCCCTAGATGCCGAGGACACGAAAATTTGGGAAATTTTGAAATGTTTCTCGTTATATTCTAACGTGAAAACGTTGCTGAGTGTCAAGTTGGCACCCAATTCCATCACTTCGATTCATGGGCTCAGATTTTTTGGAATGCTATGGGTTTGCACCATACATTCTATATTCTTTCAGGCAGACTACGTTAGGAATGTGCCATATGCGTACAGAATTTCAGAAGAATTCACTTCTCAAGTTATGAGTAATTCTACTTATAGCGTGGATACATTCTTATTCCTAAGGTGAGAATAGAATTTTTTCAGCACCAGCAAATATTTCCAATCAATTAAATTTGGTTCGACTTCACGTTGGGCGCCAATTTATAACGTGTCTCAATTGAAATAAGTACGGTTTCTTCTGCATTGAATTTCGTTTTATGCGGATGTCGTCTGGATGTTCTTAACAACGAAAAAGAGATGAATTTCCTTTACTGATTTTTCTGAAAATTAATGGAATAATTTTTTTTTCAAGTGGATTCTTATTGGCCTATTTATATTACAAGTCGAAGAAAATGGAGGACGGACCTGTAAATTATTCAGAAAAAATGTATGAATTTATCATGATGTGTGTTCATAGAATTGTAAGGTATGTTATTCACAAAATATTATCTTGCATGCATGCGATATTTTTTCGGATTGTTCTTCATTTTATAATTTGATGAGAAATTGAGTGTAATCTTCTTGGATCATTAAATATCAGGAATTCCAGCAGGAATGCGCAACCATAAACTGACAAAATTACTAGTACTTATGAATATAAAAACGCCTTCTGTGATCTACTAACAGTGCATTTCTCCACGAATAAAGACCGATTAACATTGGATAAACGTTTACAGAAAGAGTTGTTCTGAATCGTTTCAAAAGAATCGCACAGAACTGTTCATACTGGTCACTGGACGATTAAAGTTTAAGCATGATATGTTTTTCCAAATATTCAAAAATTTGCGATTCCTTTGAGGCAATTCAGGCACAATAAAGTTAATTATTGCCCCATGCTACTAGAATATCTGTTGTTTTTTAAAAATTCGATAAATATTTGTTATTTTGGAGATTCTCAAAAAAATAGATTATCACTTTAATTTTTAGGCTCAGTCCACCCTATATTATAGTTATACTGATTAGTGACGTGATTTTCACCTACTTAAGAAGGACTTCGTCACTGGAAAGCAGCGAACAGCCAGATACAATGTGTTCCAGATATTGGTGGAGAAATCTTTTATATATCAATAACTTGTATCCAAGAAATGAAATGTGCCTAAGCTGGTCATGGTACTTATCATTGGATACCCAGGCCTTTGTAATCACGTCGTGTCTGATTATAGTTTCTACATTGTAAGTTTATCGTACAATTGTATGATGATTGTTGGACACCATATAGAATAATATCTGGAACTTTTATGAATCACTCATTTTTAATTATAATTTCAGTGCTTTCAAAATAGCGACAATAGCCCTTTTCTTTTTGATGTTATGTAGTATTCTCATCACCACATATAAATCATATTCTATAGGATACATTCCTACGTAAGTATTTTTTCTGTAATTTTTTTGTCTTATCATTTTGAGAAATTCAATATAATGTCTTTCAACTATGATAATTTTTCTGACTCCACACAATGCTTTAGGTGACTTATTTTTCATTGAAATATTGAAAATGATGATGATTTCAGAATGGATGAGCAATTGATTCACTTAGATGACATTTATGATTTACCCTGGAACAGAATAGGTCCTTACCTTGTAGGAGCTATAACCGGATATTTACTGGTGAAGAAATTGAAATTTCATCTAATTCTAGGAAAAGTGAGTCGATCAATTTAAATCACTATTTCATTCGTATAATAAATTCTCAGATCAATAAGGAGCCAAAATTATGCCCTTATGTCAAACTGGACTGAATATATATTTCCTTCAGTTTTAATTATTCTAAAAGCTTATTGTTGCATTAAATTTTTAGTATCTGAAAGCGACATTATGGACCCTTTTTCCTTTATTAAACTTATGGATACTATTTGCTCTTCATACGAGGCAACTTTCAGTGGAATTTTCAGCAGTTTATATGGGAATTTCCAGAACACTCTGGGGCGTTGGTATGGCATGGTTACTAATAGCTTGTTGTACAGGAAATGCTGGTATGCTTATATTCAAGATCAAACATTGAAATGACCGACAAATGTTATATTTCATTTTTTCAGTGACAATAAACAAATTTTTATCCTTTCGTGGCTGGGTACCATTGAGTAGATTGACCTTTTGTGCCTACCTGTTGAACCCTTTGGTTGCTAACGCCATGTATATGGGTGCGGAAGCTCCTATGTCCGCCTCCAAAGCGGGTTTTGTAAGTTAACATTGTAAATTAGACAACTAATATTTTTTAACAACATTTATTCAAGGCGATCAACATCTTAGGGGTGACATTATCGACATTCTTTTGGGCATTTATCGTTTCGATTTTATTCGAGTCTCCCTTCATTCTCCTGACAAAAATTCTATTGCGGGCGAAAATACACAAACCTCGAAGTAGTGAGATTGCCGGTGTCCCAGAGAAACCCTGAGCTCATTCCTAATTATTAACTGTATACTTCAAGCTGTGATGTGGTCTCATAAGTTGAGCTTCTAGTTCTATGAGTCTACCAAATTTTATATGATTAACACCAGTTTATTTTTATTTATGTGAAATAAATATGTAAGGTTTTCGTGTTTTATTTCATTTTAATTCCATGGTACTCGTTTCTTGGGACCAATGTGGTCGGAATTCGTATTTTTATTTTTATTCATTCTTGATACCACAAAGTTGATGCTGCGAATGGACTTCGGTAACGAAGAATATCCAGAGTTCAGTGGTTAACCAACTGTCTTCGACTCTGTGGTCCACAGTTTTGAAGCCCATTGCTATTCAAAAGGCCAGTCCAAACCAGTACACAATTACAAATTTGTTTCGAATCCGAACCAATCACTCGCTTATACAACCTCAGTTAAAATAAACGTTTTTTCATTAAGTAAAGTCGATTCGTTAGAGGAAAGTCTCTAATTCTTAAGCCCGCTCCACACTCATGGCAAGAACCTCGGCTCGGCCAACACCGCGAAAGGGAGTGTAAATGGCTTTCTTGTGTAACATTCGCGCTTCGCGGCCTTCCCCGTGAGTTTGCGGTATCCTGTCCCGCGACAAAGGCTTCGCGCCTAAGCACAAATGTTCCATCCACACTCACAGGCGTTTTCGGTACCTGCGCAGTAATGTTTTAATGCTTGTTCACTGATTTTATTCGCTTTTGAAATGAATGGTTCATGTAGCAATGGAGTGAAATTAGAATAGATCCAGATTTAGATAAGTGGAATGAGAATTTCTTGATTATTATCAGAATAAACCCTTTTTATAGTTGGCTAAACAGGCGAAAAGTCTTCGTAGACATCGAGGATGCCGCGAACCAAAGTGCGAATATTTGTGTGACTGTGGATGACTTATTTGGCCGCGAATTCTTGGCCACTTTCACGGCAAGAATCGAAGTTGACAGAAAATTATCTCCTGAAAAAAATATGATTTGATAATACAGATAACTCTTAGGTGTCCCGAGGAGACTCCTCAAAAACTACGAGCTTCTGAGCTTGTAACATGTATGTTTGGATTTCAGAAATCTGAAGTTGTAATATTTTTGAGGTATATGTCAATACAAATAGGTACCTTCAAAACCATTTTAATATTGTAAAAACATAATGAAATACAGGGATAATAAATACAGATATAATAGGTTCGCAAATGCTTCAAGACTCCTCATCTAGTCGTCGTTTAATGTATGCTGCTACCAGCTTCTGAGGTCGCTCTTGCCATTCATCTATTTGCTTCTTTGTGGCAGTAACCTTGAGAAAGCAAGACAAAATTTTCAAATTTTCCATAAGTTATGTTGAGTTATAAAGAACCCCGCACCTTTTCAATAGCAAATGGCGTTCTGTCAAATGTTCTAAAATTTTGGTATAATGTAGGACTCGACCTACTGATCAAAAGTGTCCATGGCCCCAACTCAATGTATTTTCGTGAGGTTCGAAGTTCATTTCATGACTGAATCACCCTGTATTCTATGAAGTCCATGATGATATGTTCTAAAAAAATTAAACAAACACCTTGAATCAACCCATAAATACAGGGTGTCCAGTTTCTATAATAATGGATCACCCAGTATAAATTCTTGGTATTACAGACTTTTTCGATGTAACAACAACATATCTGGTGTAATAGTCCATTTTGTGAATGTTCTCGCTCTGAAACTGACATATTTTATACTTTCAAAATCGGGCATGCATTCAATTATGGATAACCCTATATTCGTAACGGTTTTCGGTCATATTCCTCTATATGGTTGCTCTCTGGAGATGTCATGAAATGATTCTTGAGAAAAATTGAAGTTCATTCGATTCTGTTCCGACATACGAGCGTAGTATAAGTGGGTAATTCTCAACTTAAACGCCCTGTATCTCAAAAACTAGTCATAGGATTGAGTTGGGGCCATGGACACTTTTGATCAGTAGGTCGAGTACTACATTGTACCAAAATTTTAGAACATTTGACGGAACGCCATTTGCCATAGAAAAAGTGCGGGGTCCTTTGCTACTTTTAAAAAAGATGCAACAGTTTTAAATATTTTATGTTACCATACCTGATCACCTTTGAGTCTATCCAGAAAAGTGACGCATACAATTGCCGCCTTAATACCATTGTGGTGTGTTAGTGCAGCAAAAACTGTTGCTTCCATTTCTATGTTTAATATGCCACTTTTTTTGAGATCTCGCAAATAGTTCATTTTATCTTTCTCATCATAATCACATATGGCACCATCCAGTCTTCCTTGGCCTTGAAAAATCATGAATGAAAGTTTAGATACAAGATGAATCCACTTTATACAAGGTGAATCTACCTTAACGGTGAATCTACCCATACTCCATTCACTTTTATAATGTATCACTGTTTATCAAGTTTTTTCACTTTAAACTGACGCTGGTTGATACTCGTTTACTGTCATGTCAAATGATTCTCAGAGACGTTGCCAATGCTAATTTCTATCTACTCTTTTTTAACTTTGTAAATGGACTTAGTTCTTTAAAGGTTATACTTTGAGACAGCTTTCGTAGTACTACTACATTTTCATACTGGAGTTTTTCAAGTTGTGCCAAAAAGTATTCAAATGTCTTCTCCACTCATATTTCTTGAGAAATTTGAAAAGTGGGAAATTCCACTGTTTGTTTATAAGTCGGGTTATTCGAGTACTTTGATTCTTTTTTCGATCGAACTATCACAAAGTAATGGACTATTCTGTCCATTATTCTTCAGTTAAATTTCAACACTCGATTTTTGATTTCCGTACAAGAAAAATAGCATATCTTCCAATCATGTTTATATACGTGAAATACACTGCGCAAAAAAATTAACGCACATTATGGAAATCTCAAATTTATTCTACAACTGAAGGTGTTCTCAATGATAATTATTTTTATCAGAATTATGCATGCATATGTTATCCACTTTCAACGTTTTTCTTGAATGCAGATGTTTTCTCCCAGCAGGAATAGAAAAGATGATATTATCAGATTTCGAATGTATTGGCTCCATTCTGAAATCAGTTGTTCTCGATCAATTCTAGTAATCAATAGTTTTTCTTTCGTTTAATTTTCAACGCTCGATTGCTATGCAACGCGAAACACGCAATTTGACCCAAGAGGAATGTGCCCAAGCGGTAGTTTTGCTAGAAGAAGGGTGGACATACATAAGAATTGCAGAAAGGTTTGGAGTTTCCCATACAAGTGTGTCCAGAATGTTGCAGCGATTCAGGGATGAGACAGGTATGAATGTCCGAAGACCAGGACAGGGTAGACCACGGGTAACAACTGCCATTCAAGAACGTTACTTGAGAGTTTCTTCGTTGAGACAACGGTTTGCAACCGCTCGCCTCCTTCAAAATCAGCTTGAGCAAACTCATGAGGTGCAAATTAGCACTCAGACAATAAGAAATCGTCTCAGAGAATATGATTTAAGGCTTCGTGTCGCGGCAAGAGGCCCAGCTCTTACCCCAGCTCATCGAAGGGCGCGTTTGGATTTTGCGAGAGAGCATATCCATTGGGAAGAGGCCGATTGGGAAAGAGTTCTCTTCGCAGATAAGTCTTGATTCTGCCTCTACCATTGTGATCGACGTTCCCTTGTATACAGACGTCCACATGAAAGATATGCTCAGTGCAATTTCCTGAATACTACTGGTTTCGGGAGAGGATCGATTACGGTATGGGGTGGAATATCTTTGACTGCTCGCACAGACCTAGTGGTCGTTGATAATGGAGCTATGCATGCTGATAAGTATATAAGGAACATTCTTGAAGAGCATGTAGTGCCATTTGCCCCATACATTGGTGAAAATTTCATTTTTATGGACGATAATGCCAGACCCCATCGTGCGCGCATCGTTCAGGAGTACCTTGAAGTGGTTGAAGTCTCTCGAATGGAATGGCCAGCAAGAAGTCCAGATCTCAATCCGATTGTGCAGGTTTGGGACAACCTCAATAGAAGGCTGAGAAGTTCAGAAAATCATCCAGCTACTCTTAATGACTTAGGAATCCAACTCGGAGAAATCTGGGAAGGATTAGATCAGAACATTTTAAGATCACTCATTTTGAGTATGAACCGTCGGTGCCGAGCTGTAATTAACGCAAGGGGTGGAAATACCAAGTATTAAATCACTTATCAGTATTTCAGTATTTTGAAAATTGTTCATTTCTCTTCTTTCACATAAGATTCGGTGAAATCCTGAATTTTTCTTCCATTTAATGTGTCTTGTTTCGTTCAAAACCTTCCCGAGAGAACATAAAAAATAAGTTATAAAGTCAATGTAGAGTTCACTTTCATTAACATTGAGATTTTCAGAATGTGCGTTAATTTTTTGCGCAGTGTATTTCCAGTATTAACAGAGAAAAAAGTTTCTTCAACATTCGCTATGTCTTTGGGATTATTGAATTCATAAAATATTTTCTCAATTTTATTATTTTCCCAAAGTAAATAAACATTTTTTATAAATAAGTAATTACTACGACTTCTGTTTAGATAGGACAACGTTGCTTGTTTAACTGACCAAAAAAAATTATTATAATCTAGAAATTTCAAAATATACACGGTGAAATGTGTCAGAATTTCATGGCCAACCGGGATGAAAGTGAATGAAGTATGAACAGTGGATCTACTTATAAGTTGAATCTACCTAATACAATGTTTTATTTTTTCTTCATACCTTCATAGAAATCATTTGCACACATCGTTGTCCCCGTTACAGTTTTGTACGAATTATTGCGATCGATACAATTCTCCAATTCTTTTATAAGCTCCTTATCGAAAATAGCAGGACGTCTCTTATTTTTTCCAAGAATTGCCTGAAAACCACCAACAGCAAATTAATAACCTGAATATCATCACTTTGTTCGTCTTATTGCGCTCTTGTCCCTATGAACAAGATTATCATTTTGAATTTAACGATTTTGACTATCTACATAAATCGAAGAGTGATAAGTGAGATTGAACGTACAAGAATTGTGTCTTTAATTGAGGAAGGCTATGCTCAAAGATTTGTGGCTTATAGAGCCGCCAAGTTTTGGAATGACAGATCTCGGACATAGAACCGGACCAATTTTCTCCCTGATAGACTTCGTCTTATTCTTGAGACTTTTCCAGCATAATGAAAATTCTTGATTCCGTGAGAACAACTGCTATTTCTCATTTTTCATCGATGCGAAATGTGAACTATACTTACGACTTCATAAAAATCATTGCCCAGAGCATCTACGGCTCTATCAGAGATAACCACGGTACCTTTAGGAACATTTATTCCACCTGAAGTTCCGATTCTGAACAAAACCGGCTTTTTCGCTTTGGCGTGGTACAAAAGCTTCAAAATTTCATGGAGGAGAATTGCGATAGATGGACCGCCCATACCATGCTGAAAAACTGATTGGAACTACGTTTCCACTTTTACTTTAACTTCATCACTCACGCTGACAGCTAAAACGGGACCAACTTTGTACATACTGAATCGGTAGTTTGTAATCTCCGAAATGGAAGAACCTGGTGTCTGTTTATGATCCAGGACTCCCATGAGGTATTGGGCGAAATTCTTCATACGAGAAGGAGTTCCTCCCATACACACAAACTGTAAAAAAACTAATTAGAATGGAACAAAGTTTCCATACAATTCAAATATTGAAATATTTTAATCGTCTGATGATAATAATTTGTGCAAGTACTTTGACATCCCCAAACATATCCTCGAGATCGTGAGTTTCTGTGCCTAATTCCAAGTGGTACAAAATATCTTTATCCATTTTCGAAAGATGTGGATTCCGCAGTTGAATTGCTGCTCCATCTGAACTTCTGTAAAAGATTAATCGACTTGAAGCCATTCATATCGAATTTCGAAAGAAGTTGACTCTTTCTGTTCAAAATGAATGAAAATTGGTAGCTATTAAGTGCAAAATGCATGTTTACTTGCAGGGAAGGTGGTACACGTCCGAGCTCGCAAGCTCCCTTCAAAAATTGGGCTTTTTATTTCCATGATATCTCAGTTCGTATGCGGCGTAGACCAACAATTTTGTTTTTAAATTGAAGCTTAATCATTTATCTAGAATGTGTATAACTCGCTTTTCCGTTTTTCTTCGTATATTAGGAAAATAACCTGGTGAGCTGTAATTTTATAATAATCTGGACAAACGATTTTATTTCCATGATATCTCCGTCAATTTTCGGGATAAATGTATGAAACTTTCAGTATAAGACATGCGAAACAATATTTTTCAGAATGTGTATTACTCGCTTTTTCGTTTTTCTTCGTATATAAGGAGAAACACCTAGTTGAAAATATGACCAAAAAGTTCCTACTTTATAATTTATTTAAATTTTCCAATACACATTCTGCAAAATTATATGTAAGGTATATTGATAATTTCATCATGGAAATAGAAGATGTGGTAATAAGGACTATCGAATTTGGATTCAGTTGTAGAATAACTAAAATTAATCAAAAATCAATAATTGATCAATTTTTCATACTTTCTCTCATCCTGCATAAACCAAAGGGTACCTAACAAACAAAGATTTTCTATCAAATATATTAAAGTTGAGACGAAGGAAAATATCCATCTCATTTCCAGAACAAAGATTGTTTATTTCTTGAGAGACGTAGGGGGGCCAAGACTTTCGACCATTTCGACCATGTGTACATCTTAATAGTTAATTATTTTGAAAAAAATATTGCATTCTCCTGCCAAAACAAACGACAATAATAAACAGGACGAATAAAATGGACTCTCGCGTTGATCCATTCACATAACCATTCAGACTCAAAACTATCAACCAAAGATTCAAAGACTTTTGTTTTGATGATTCTCGGTTGATTTCAAAGAGGAAGAGATCTCGCTTATGTTTTGACAGCAAGCTACTCATCTATCTATACTAATATTATTATTTATTATTTATTATATTTATTATTTATTATATATTATAAAGAGGAAAGATTTGTATTTTTGTTTGTTTGATACGAATAGGCTCAAAAACTACTGGACCGATTTCAATAATTCTTTCACCCTTTGAAAGCTACATTATCCCTGAGTGACATAGGCTATTCTTTTCACCCGAAAAAATTAAGGATACCTACTATAACTTCAATAATTACAAAAAAATCAGCCAAAATCAGCTATTTTCACGTGCGATGCTAAAATCGTAAGACTTACGTGGATACAATGTATGACGGAAATGTACCTCTTGAATATTTCTACAAAAAAGTCCGCGATAGCATGTATCTATCTCTCAAGATTGACTTGCTATTACCTGTTTATGGTAATCAGATGTTTTCCAAAATTATGCACTACTTGGGAGTGTGTTTTTATGAATTGGGTATTGATCCTAATCCAACCTAATACGTTATTCATCCCTAGTATTTAATTTAGAACAAAATTGCCCTTCACATCATACAATTACAACGAGTACATCAAAAGATATGGCAGGTTGAAGTTTTGAAGATGAAACCGCCGCGTGAAACAAATTTCTACTCGGGCGGAGCTGGGACGGCTTGTATCCGATATTTAAATTATTGATCCATCGTTCTAATGATTTTATTTTCTTTCCGCTGTTTTTTTTTCTCTGATTTGTTTCCATCTTCCTATTCGAATCTTCTATAAAAGCCATTTTGCGGACTGACAGCACCCATACCTTGAGTGGTGTGAGCTCGCGAACAGAACTCGAAAATGAAAAATCGAAAAATAAAAAGTGGAATACATATTTTATTAACTATGGGGGCTACAGGGGTGGTTTTGGTACCAAAATGTACGTTTTCGAGGCCGCTCTATTCAATGAAAAAAATTTCAAAGCCCTAACTGTCACCGTTTGGATTTTGACCTGTCAAATGGCAGTTTTTGAAAAATCGTAAATTTCAAATTCTCATATCATCCGTTCCTCTTACCGCAACCGAGATTAATATGTATATTATCAATCAGCACAGTGCCAAGTTTCTCTGTGCAAAATATGAGCGATTTTAAAAATTTAAAATTTTGGGTGAAAAATGACAAAGGGGTATGACCCCCTAAAAACACCATATTTGCCAATAAAAAATATATTTGGGGAGGATTTAACCTTGTTATCAAATTTTTAAGTTGTACTTCCTATTCGAATCTTCAATAAAAGCCATTTTGCGGACCAACAGCACCCTTACCTTGAGTGGTGTGAGCTCGTGAACAGAACTCGAAAATGAAAAATCAAAAAATAAAAAGTGGAATATTTCATTACCTATGGGGGCTACAGAGGCGATTTTGGTATCAAAATATAGGTTTTCGAGGTCGCTCCATTCAATAAGAAATATTTCAAAGCCCTAACTATCACCGTTTAGATTTTGACCTGTCAAATGGCATTTTTTTGAAAAATCGAAAATTTCAAACTGTCATATCTTCCGTCCCTCTTACCGCAACCGAGATTAATATGTACAGTATGAATCAGCATAGTGCCAAGTATCTCTGTGCAAAATATAAGTGATTTTAAAAATTTCAAATTTTGGGTGAAAATGACAAAGGGGTATGACCCCCTAAAAACACCATATTTGCCAATAAAAAATATATTTGGGGAGGATCTAACCTTGTTATCAAAGTTTCAAGTTGTACTTCCTATTCGAATCTTCAATGAAAGCCATTTTGCGGACAGACAGCACCCTTACCTTGAGTGGTGTGAGCTCGTAAACAGAACTCGAAAATGAAAAATCAAAAAATAAAAAGTGGAATATTTCATTACCTATGGGGGCTACAGGGGTTATTTTGGTATCAAAATATAGGTTTTCGAGGTCGCTCCATTCAATAAGGAATATTTCAAAGCCCTAACTATCTCCGTTTAGATTTTGACCTTTCAAATGGCATTTTTTGAAAAATCGGAATATTCAAACTGTCATATCGTCCTTCCCTCTTACCGCAACCGAGATAAATATGTATATTATCAATCAGCAAAGTGCCAAGTATCTCTGTGTAAAATATGAGCGATTTTAAAATTTTCAAAATTTTGGGTGAAAAATGACAAAGGGGTATGACCCCCTAAAAACACCATATTTGTCAATAAAAAACATATTTGGGGAGGATCTAACCTTGTTATCAAATTTTTAAGTTGAACTTCCTATTCGAATCTTCAAGAAAAGCCATTTTGCCGACAGACAGCACCCTTACCTTGAGTGGTGTGAGCTCGTGAACAGAACTCGAAAATGAAAAATCAAAAAATAAAAAGTGGAATATTTCACTACCTATGGGGACTACATGGTTGGTTTTGGTATCAAAATGTACGTTTTCGAAGTCGCTCTATTCAATGAAGAATATTTCAAAGCCCTAACCATCACCGTTTAGATTTTGACCTGTCAAATGGCATTTTTTGAAAAATCGAAAATTTCAAACTGTCATATCGTCCGTCCCTCTCACCGCAACCGAGATTAATATGTATATTATCAACCAGCATAGTGCCAAGGTATCTCTGTGAAAAATATGAGCGATTTTAAAAATTTCAAATTTTGGGTGAAAAATGACAAAGGGGTATGACCCCCTAAAAACACCATATATATCAATAAAAAATATAATTGGGGAGAATCTAACCTTGTTATCAAATTTTTAAGTTGTACTTCCTATTCGAATCTTCAATAAAAGCCATTTTGCGAACAGACAGCACCCTTACCTTGAGTGGTGTGAGCTCGTGAACAGAACTCGAGAATGAAAAATCAAAAAATAAAAAGTGGAATATTTCACTACCTATGAGGACTCCATGGTTGGTTTTGGTATCAAAATGTAAGTTTTCGAGGTCGCTCTATTCAATGAAGAATATTTCAAAGTCCTAACTATCACCGTTTAGATTTTGACCTGTCAAATGGCATTTTTTGAAAAATCGAAAATTTCAAACTGTCATATCGTCCGTCCCTCTTACCGCAACCGAGATTAATATGTATATTATCAACCAGCATAGTGCCATGTATCTCTGTGCAAAATATGAGCGATTTTAAAAATTTAAAATTTTGGGTGAAAAATGACAAAGGGGTATGACCCCCTAAAAACACCATATTTGCCAATAAAAATATATTTGGGGAGGATTTAACCTTGTTATCAATTTTTTAAGGTATACTTCCTAATCGAATCTTCAATGAAAGCCATTTTGCGGACAGACAGCACCCTTACCTTGAGTGGTGTGAGCTCGTGAACAGAACTCGAAAATGAAAAATCGAAAAATGAAAAGTGGAATAGTTCATTACCTATGGGGGCTACAGGGGTTATTTTGGTATCAAAATATAGGTTTTCGAAGTCGCTCCATTCAATAAGAAATATTTCAAAGCCCTTACTATCACCGTTTAGATTTTGACCTCTCAAATGGCGTTTTTTGAAAAATCAGAATATTCAAACAGTCATATCGTCCGTCCCTCTCACCGCAACCGAGATTAATATGTATACTTCAATTAGCATAGTGCCAAGTATCTCTGTGTAAAATATGAGCGATTTTAAAAATTTCAAATTTTGGGTGAAAAATGACAAAGGGGTATGACCCCCTAAAAACACCATATATATCAATAAAAAATATAGTTGGGGAGGATCTAACCTTGTTATCAAATGTTTAAGTTGTACTTCCCATTCGAATCTTCAATAAAAGCCATTTTGCGAACAGACAGCAGCCTTACCGTGAGTGGTGTGAGCTCGTGAACAGAACTCGAAAATGAAAAATCAAAAAATAAAAAGTGGAATATTTCACTACCTATGGGGACTACATGGTTGGTTTTGGTATCAAAATGTACGTTTTCGAAGTCGCTCTATTCAATGAAGAATATTTCAAAGCCCTAACCATCACCGTTTAGATTTTGACCTGTCAAATGGCATTTTTTGAAAAATCGAAAATTTCAAACTGTCATATCGTCCGTCCCTCTCACCGCAACCGAGATTAATATGTATACTTCAATTAGCATAGTGCCAAGTATCTCTGTGTAAAATATGAGCGATTTTAAAAATTTCAAATTTTGGGTGAAAAATGACAAAGGGGTATGACCCCCTAAAAACACCATATATATCAATAAAAAATATAGTTGGGGAGGATCTAACCTTGTTATCAAATGTTTAAGTTGTACTTCCCATTCGAATCTTCAATAAAAGCCATTTTGCGAACAGACAGCAGCCTTACCGTGAGTGGTGTGAGCTCGTGAACAGAACTCGAAAATGAAAAATCAAAAAATAAAAAGTGGAATATTTCACTACCTATGGGGACTACATGGTTGGTTTTGGTATCAAAATGTACGTTTTCGAAGTCGCTCTATTCAATGAAGAATATTTCAAAGCCCTAACCATCACCGTTTAGATTTTGACCTGTCAAATGGCATTTTTTGAAAAATCGAAAATTTCAAACTGTCATATCGTCCGTCCCTCTCACCGCAACCGAGATTAATATGTATACTTCAATTAGCATAGTGCCAAGTATCTCTGTGTAAAATATGAGCGATTTTAAAAATTTCAAATTTTGGGTGAAAAATGACAAAGGGGTATGACCCCCTAAAAACACCATATATATCAATAAAAAATATAGTTGGGGAGGATCTAACCTTGTTATCAAATGTTTAAGTTGTACTTCCCATTCGAATCTTCAATAAAAGCCATTTTGCGAACAGACAGCAGCCTTACCGTGAGTGGTGTGAGCTCGTGAGCAGAACTCGAAAATGAAAAATCGAAAAATAAAAAGTGGAATATTTCATTACCTATGGGGGCTACATGGGTGATTTTGGTATCAAAATGTAGGTTTTCGAGGTCGCTCCATTCATTAAAAAATATTTCAAAGCCCTAACTATCACCGTTTAGATTTTGACCTGTAATATCTTCCGTCCCTCTTACCGCAACCGATATTATTATGTATATTATTAATAAACATAGTGCAAAATATGAGCGATTTTAAAAATTTCAAATTTTGGGTGAAAAATGACAAAGGGGTAGTCATACCCCTTTGTGTCAACCCTAAAAACACCATAGTAGATACTTTATTCGACTTTCTGTCAACAATCAAAGGGAAATCTTTTAATCGATAGTAATAGTATATTGTTCAATTTGCGGTTATGGTCATAACTCACTTGATGAATTTTGCAGCCCGAGCCGTCAGGCGAGGGGTGCAATTAATTAATCTGCATTTTCAAAATTGGCAGTGGTTAAAAGCGATTTCTTCGGTCGAAAATCGAATCGATATCGATTCCGCAGAAAACGTCGAAAATTCACGTTTTCCAAATGCAATTTTTGGATATTCAGACCTAAGAAAATGTAGAAATGGATGGCGAGAACGTTACCTTGATGTCTAAAATAGAGTTCCCTATTGACACGACTTTTTTATTCATTTCGTGAGCTGCATTTTTCCTATTTGTATTAGAGTGAGTTATAGGCGTGAGTTACTATTACCTCACACTATTGGTTTATAGGGAGACTATTACAGATCAAAATCAGTTGAATAATGTATATATTATTTTATGGGAGTACATAAATACAGGGTGGCCATTTGAAAACGAAACAGACGAGATTACAGACGAAATAAATTTTTTGGATAGAAATGCTCGGACAGGTCGATTTCTGTTTCGAGGGGGACAACTTAAGATGTAGGTTACGGACGCATAGCGCTTCAACCCTTGCTGCTACAACCCCCACACCCAATTTTTGAATAGGGAAGATGGGGTGAGTGATACCTCAATTCAAAGGTATTTTTATACTGATTTCAGCACAGTAATTGTTTTTTCATTTTATGCATTAGTTCTCGAAATATTCCTAACTAAGTATTTGAAAATGAAGTGGTGTTTTCATGGCATTTGTAGTGTTTTTTTGTGAAAAATCGACATCTTGATTAAAGATTTCTATGTCAGTGGATTGGAGGAAGGAAGCCACAATCATGGTTGTTTTGAAGCTCAAAATGTCGATTTTTCACAATAAAACACTACTAGTGCCATGAAAACACCACTTCATTTTCAAATAATTAGTTAAGAATATTCCGAGAACTAATGCATAAAATGAAAAAACAATAACTGTGCTGAAATCAGTATAAAAATACATTTCAAATGAGGGATCACCCACCCCATCTTCCCTATTCAAAAATTGGGGGTGAGGGTAGTAGTAGCAAGGGTTGAAGCGCTATGCGTCCCTAACCTACATCTTAAGTTGTCCCCCTCGAAACAGAAATCGACCTGTCCGAGCATTTCTATCGAAAAAATTTATTTCGTCTGTAATCTCGTCTGTTTCGTTTTCAAATGGCCACCCTGTATAATTGAAGCAGGAACTTTCGAAAATGAGTCTTTTCCAGCTCAAAGAAATTAACAATGCATTTAATATTTTTGCGTATGAAATGTCGGAAAATAAATAACAATTAAATTTAAATGAAACTTCCGAAAATACTCACTCTGACTTTTCCTCATTTCGTTTTATCACTACCTTCACTTCCATTTTCTTTTCAAGATCAAGTGCAGTCTAACGACTCAATGAAGTTCTCGACTTATTTATATGAGACGCAATGTAAATAAACGAACCTTTTATGATATCACCAATAAAACACTAATAGTTCAGTTAAGGATAATCAGATAAGACATTCAAAGGAATAGAATATATTCGATCTCATCATTCTATTCTTCTCCGCACCCATTCACGAAGATTCTGAATTGTTTTTCCATTTTATAATAAACGAGAAAAGCTCCGACTCTGGTTCATGAGCTTTTGAGCACTCCTTCATATATTGTGCAACCTAGATATTTTTTATATCAATAAACAACTTTTTTTTGACAATTCCCGGTTAATTTGAAAAAAAACTATAATTCGGACTAGGTCTCGATAAAGTTTTGGTCTTGCGTCTATTTCCGATAATTGAAATGTTGATTAGAGCCCAATATGGGTGTTTGGAGGGTGAGTACACATAGGTAAATGGTGGATAGGTGATACTCTTGGCTACTTGTTGCGCCTAATAAAATAACATTTTGCCCAAAGTTCAAAGTGTTTTGCCATTTTTCTAGAAATTTCCCATTTTTTTCATTAAAATCTTGAATTTTTTTTAAATTTAATGGTCGAGGTGCCTATCTTTTTATTCTAGTCTTGTCTTATTCAGATTGAATCATAATTTCATACAAACGTCTTCAAAAAAACTGACAGCTTCGTATCAAACATCAAAATGAAAAAAAAAATGTTGTGTCCACTTTACAAAGTGAAATAAAAAACATAGTGTGGGGTTTTTAAATGGTTTTGAAACCTTATCTAGTTAATACTCTTTGCAGTGGTATGATAACTCAACAAAAAACCGTTTTGTCTTCAAGGATGCCCTGAAAGGGTGACGACAAAACTATTCCATTGAGCAGGTAAAATCTTTTCTCTCATTCTAACACAGCTAAAAATAGCGTGCTCATTTTATAGGCACCTCGAGCATTAAATTTAAAAAAATTCAAGATTTTAATGAGAAAAATTGGAAATTTCAAGAAAATGGCAAAAAAATTATAACACTTTGAACTTTGGGCAAAATGTTATTTTATAAGGCGCAACAAGTAGACAAGAGCATCACCTATCCACCATTTACCTATGGCTACTCACCCTCCAAACACCCTGTATACACATATTCTTCCCCTCAATGATAATCACAGACAATAAAAAACTTCAAAAAATATATTTCCAGAGATTTAAAAGAACTAAGTAGAAGAACTTCACTACCATGCCCAACAAAAAAGGAATTTTTTAACTAGAAATTCATCCAACAATTATCATTGAATATCTACAGGTCGTCTGGATTCAAAATAGCGGTTCTTCGCTACTTAAAATGAAACACACGGTATACGTGAGGAAAAATAGGGAGTAAAACTGCCATAAAGAAATGCCAAAAATTTATTTTGATAGGCGACATTCATTTGATTATATGCACATTGAATCAAGATACAAAATTGCACATTCATTTTTCATTTAATATATCCTTAGTTTATGTCATCATTATAACTACGTCAACGTTATACAAATACATCGATATTTCGATTAGTGACATTTTGCTCGTGCTGATCGTCTTAAATGGTTAACAAATTTTTATAATAGTTAAATCCTTAATTTCCTACTGTTACAAAAATCCTATCTTATTCGGGATTGCATCAGTGTAATCAGTTATTCAAACATTTACTCTGCATAATATAAACATAAGAAAGAATATTTCACTTATATCCATCGTAGTGAAAGAATTGACAAAAACTAAGTCTGGTATTATTTTCCAAATAAATTCACAGCTCGATCTTCTTGAGTGTGACTCAATTAAGCTAAAAATGGGTGTGACAACAATATCTGCCGCATATATTTCATAATATCGAATTTTCCTATCAACAATTTATCAACATTAGCACTTTCAACAATTGGAGTACATAACAGGAGCGTGAGTGATCACAATATTCATATCGTTGTATATACACTATCCTATATAAAATTCACTTATCAGTTTACCGTATTGTCGAATATATAGCTACACATTCATTCAACATAAATATATCTGCGTTCTTGTTGGTGCAAAAGCAGTATTACCTCATAATGGATTCATGAGCATAAAAATGTTGGTATCAGTGTTTGTATTAATTAATCGATTTAATAGAGTATGATTCATTTGAGCGCAATTTTTACTACCACATTTTAGTCCTTTCAACCTTCGGAAAATATGGATCATGAAAAACAAAAATCAAGTCAAGATTTTTTATTAAAAAAATAAATAATACAAATAATATATATACGTTGGGGAGTGAAGCCATTTAGGATTCTGGAATCGGAGATCCAATAAAAGTTGTCTATTTAATTCATTTCTTCGGACATATATTTCCTAAAAAGGGAAATTTTGAGTAAATGTCACAATAATGGATAAAAATACGAAGGAGAATTAAGGAAGTGAAAGTGAAGATATACAGAAGCCACAGAATATACTGTTGATAGTTTGTTAAGAAGGTAGTTGATAGGAAAAGTTAAAATTGTGAATTCAATCACAAAGAAATATCTTCGAAAAACATAATAAATAGGATAATCATAATAAGGAAAAGTATTCAAAGAATGAAGCTCTTGAACATCTTTTCATTGTACTTATGTAACAGCCAATGTCAATGTTCCTTCTTTTATATAAGTTATTAAATATTAAAAGCTACACATTTCTGAAACCTTACAGATAGTAGACGTTGTAAAGATTTTCCGTAAAAAATTGCAGATATGTTCGATACATAATAAAGTTATTTTCTTAAATTGTATAGAATGAAGAAAATTGTGGATATGGTTGGAAGAAACCACACTACTGTGATGTTGTGTATGCTTTCGGTAAAATCCAGTAGGAATTGATATATTTACAGATTTGAGAATATCAATACGTCTTATGTTAAAACGATCACTCGCAAATGCTGGAATAAATAGAAAAAAGCCATTTTCAGCAGATACGAAGTTGATACCAATAGATAGAATAGAGCGAAATCTTTCCTCTTATTCTCTGACTGTTTCATCTTGTGAATTTTCTGCTTCAAATCGATATCAACTAGATATCACAAGTTGTTAAAAAAATGTGCGACAATGGCAGTGCTAATACAATATGAAAACGAATCTTGAAAAGATTGATGAAAACAAATTGAGGTATGGCGTATGAGCTCAATCAATAATTTCTGATTCTTGTTGTACGAGCTTGAACCTTCTAGGACTCTTAACAGACCAAGGCCCGTGACCAGAAGAAGGTAATCTACCTTTAGTTTGCAGATATTTCTTGATGTACGCTGCCACTAGTTTCTGAGGTCTGATTTGCCATTCGTTCATAACTTCTTTCGGAGCGTTCACCTGGAAAAATTGAATAGTTTTTGGTTATTTTACTGATTTTGACTCCTGAAAAATCTAGATATACTGGCGCAATAAAACACTGCAACAAATCCAGAAGAAATACTCGAAATAAGATATTTATTTCGAAAAAAGAACCGTAAAACCCAGAAGGAGGTGTTTAAATTTGATTTATTTTTTGTAAAACATAAATAGTATAGCAAGGAGTAAATGAATAAATCTGGAGAAAAAATCGTGAAGGCTTTTTCATGTAAACATTTTTTGTTACTTAAATATTTTAGTCGTTTTTTGCCAATTATGCCCAAAATCGCATAAGATTAGGCACCGGACGTCGAAGGGATACAAATGAAGTTCAAGATCGACATAAAAGACTCATGGCCATTAGAGACCGATTTGCGTCAACTCGATCTTTGGCTGATGAGTGGTTAGGAGAACAATACCATCCTGTTACTGTCCGAATGGTTTACCGCCAGATAAAGTCTTTTGGACAGCAGCATTATGGAAACCATCTTGTGTTACCTCTGGGGTGCTATTGCACATGCAAGTAGTCTTTATTCGAGGTAACAGGACAGCGCCGCGTTATCTTCAAGGAATAGTGTAGCCATATGTTCTCCCTTACCTTAACCGGCTCGAGAATCCAATATTTCAGCAAGATAATGCTCGACCTCATGTTGCCAAAATTGGTTTAAACTTTTTTGAAACGACACATGTAAATCTTTTTCCAAGGCCGCTCAGATCCCCCGATTTTCCCCCTATAGAGCATGTTTGTGACATCATGGGTAGAAGGCTTGGAAATTTACTCCAGCCCCCACGGACTTTGGCGGCTCTGAGACATGAAGTACAGGTAGCTTGAGATAGTATCCCTCAAGTAGAAATATACGCGTTAGGGGGTGTATAGGTCATCGCGGTGGACAAACACATTACATATTAACAAATTTATTAAACAAAATTGTAAACCCTTCGTTTTTTCTTCAAATTTCATTAATTTATACCTTGCTATATTATCTATGTTTTACCAAAAAACATTTAAAATTTCAACAGCTTTCTTTGTAAGTTGTATATTTTATATCTCTTGAGGATCCATTTCTTCTATCATTGTTTCCGGATGCTCCTACATAAAACACTGATGATTACTGATTTCTGACTTTCGAAAATGATTTTAAAAATGTAAATGTATTTGAGGTTGTTTCTCTTACCTGGTCTCCTTTCAGTCTGTCCAACAGCGTAACACAAACTTCAGCTGCTTTGATGTTGGCATGGTGAGTAAGTGCTGCGAATGGAATAGACTCCATTTCGATATTGACCACTCCTTGGTCATTCAGTTTCTGGAGGTATTCCATCTTTTCACCTTCTGTGTAGTCGCAGAATGCTCCATCTAATCTACCTTGACCTGTAAAATACAAGAAAATTTTAAGATAAAATAAGTGAGAACTATTGAATTGTGAGAGAACTACAAAGATCATTGAAAAGTTACCTTCATAAAAATCATTGGCACACATTGTTGTTCCAACAACTGTATCATAGGGATCCTCCGGGTCAATACAAGCCTTCAATTCTCTGACCAGTTGCTGGTCAAATACAGCAGGACGTTTAACGTTCTTTCCCAGCATTGGCTGCAATAAAATCGGTCCAAATGACTCGGATCCAAAAAATTACTGATTTGCTTACTTACCACTTCGTAATAATGATTTCCAAGACCATCCACAGCATCATTTGATATCACAACTGTCCCACCCTCGTGGCCAACTCCACCACAAGTTCCTATTCTGAAGAATATTGGGTTTCTTACTCTAGCGTGGTACATTAATTTTATAATTTCGTGGAGGAGGATTCCGATAGATGGTACTCCCATTCCATGCTGAAAATTTGTTTGATAAAAAATCGGAAGCAATTTTCTGTGTTTTTTGTTTTCGACTTTAACATTCTTTGGATGAGAAATAAGTGGAATGTTCTTGTTTGATCAGCTTGGCATCAGAATAAAAATGAAATCACCGAAGGTGATTCACTTACACTGATTGATAATACTGGACCAACTTTGTACATGCTGTATCTATAGGAATACTGGCTTATATCTAATAAGGTAGTCCCAGTTGGTAATTTGTGGCCAATGACTTCCATGATATAGTAAGCAAACGTTTCCATCCGTTTTGGTGTGCCGCCCATGCACACAAACTGAAATAAAAATATTAAATTTTTTTTCAAAAAAATTCCTAGAATATCTACTATATTTCATCAATTGGTACACAAAAAATCTTATAAAATATTGTTCAGAAAATTGTGTAGAACTTAATTCACCTTAACATCACCAAACATTTCAACCAGATCATGAGAGCCACTGCCCAAAGCTAAGTGATATAAAATATCTTGATCCATCAGTTCTAGATGCGGGTTCTTGAGCCTAACAGTTCCATTGAAGTATCTGAAAGAAATAAAACTGTCAACTTTCGATATTTGTCTCCCCCAGAGGAAGGATATCAGAAATATCGGAGAAATATATTTGAAACTACACTATACCCAAAGTCTTCATTTTGAAATTTGAATAGTGGCATTCCTGAAGTTACAAAAAGGCATCGTTGAAAGATTCAAATTCCAACCCCTAGCCCAGTGGTTAAAGCGATTCTCTCTGACGAGGAAGGACCGAGTTCAATCCCGAGGCTAGGAAATTAATTTTTTAGTCAACGGTGGGGGCCTTCATTTCACTGTTGGGTCGAAAATTAACAGTGCTCTGCCTATCGTGGCGTAAGGATACAGTAACAAAGCCTGCACAGAACACAAACGATTCTTCGAACTCGTACAAGCTACAAGCTCAAAAGGTTGTAGTTTCTTAGGGGTCTCCCGGCGAGAAGGAATTATCAGTATAATCAAAATCAATAATGATAATGGATTTTAGAGAGCATCTTTTTCGCTTAAATTTGCCACTGGGAAATTGAATCTTCAGTAGATAAACTTCAGTAACTGATCATTCATGCAATTTTGATTTGCATTCAAATTTTTCCACTAAATTTCATAATAATAAATATGTAATTGCTAAACTTGTCCTTGTCCACTAAAAGTTTAATCACCCTCTTATGTGGTATAGTTTTCCTTCGATGATATGTTGAGTTCATAAGTTAGATAAAGAATAATAAATCAATTAATCTTATATTTTTGGTGGTTTGGTAATATCCAGTTAACGCGTAGTGACCTTTGAACTTTTTAAACCATCTTCAAATTGAGATTTTCAAGAGGAAATCAATCAAGTTGATAAATATCTAGTATGGATAAATAATTTAGGGTCACTTATTCATATCAGTATCCCGACATGAGAAAATACACAGGGTGTTACCCAAGAACGGTGGACGTGGGGAAAAGCGAAAGAAATTTTTCCTTGGTAAGAACCCATATGCTAAACTAAAACCCTTGAGCTTTTATTTATTTTTCCAATTTTGAAAAAGTTGATCAAAATTTTAATTTCAAAACTAAATGAAAACCAGATGGAAACCCTTTAATTCTATGCCGACAATAATTCAAAAGATGTAAAAATTTCAGTGTAATTCCGAATGAAAGTTTGAGATCATCAATCAATAAAAGGACCATTGATTTGAGTTTATTCTTCACTTCAATTCATGATGAGTTTTTCATAAACTACCTCAATGTTGATTTTTGGATCATCGTCATAAATAGATAGACTACATCACAGCCTAATCAAGTCGTATCATATTCTCATATATGTACATGATAAGATAAAAAGTTCCGCGTAGCTGTATCATCAACATAATACGTCTATACCTACATTCCGTTTCATAATGTATCCCGGTTGGCCATGAAATTCTGACGCATTTCACCGTGTATATTTTGATAATGTTAGGTTATAGTCATTTTCCTGTGAGATGAACAAGCAACGTTGTCCTTTCTACATAGAGAATTTATCGAAATGTTTATTTACTTTGGGAAAATAATGGATTTGAGAAAATATTATGTGAATTCAATAATTCCAAAGACCTGGCGAATGTTGAAGAAACTTTTTTTCAATTAAACGGGAAATATTTCACGTATATAAACGCATGATTGGAAGATTCAGTTATGATATTTTCTTGTACGGAAATCGAGAATAGAGTGTTGAAATTTTACTGAAAAATAATGAACAGAATAGTCCGTTACTTTGTGATAGTTCAGTTAAAAAAAAATAAACCGACAGAAAAACGAACAGTGCTTTTCAAAATTCTCAAGAAATAATCCTTCAGAAGACATCTTTGCACAACTTGAAATACTCCAGTATGAAAATGTAGTAGTATTACGAAAGCTGTATTACGAAACCTGTGTCACAGTTTAAACCTCAAAAGAAGTAAAAGAACTAACACCATTTACAAAGTTGGAAAAGAGTAAATAGAAATTAGCAACGCCTTGAAAATCATTTGACATTTAACGAATACCAACCTGCGTCAGTTTAAAGTAAAAACTTGATAAACCTAGTCATGGCCACCCGGGACACATTATAAAAGTGAATGGAGTATATGAGAAATTGCGAAAAAGAAACGATTCTACCTATGAAGGTTCAAGTCGAATAAATAAACCAGATTTAGATTTTGTCCAAGATTTGAACACTGTATACGTGGAAAGTAAACCGTCAGGATCAGCAATAAACATGAAATGAGGAGCATTCAAAAACCAATCATTTTTGGCGCTACATGTCTCCAGAAAAAAATAAATTCCGCCTAAATTTGAATAATTCTCCTAGCCTACTAAAACCAAGAGTTTTCGACCGATCGAATCACCCTGTATACAAGGTGTTTCTCTCATTGCATTTTGCCATTTAGTTAGTGAACACCCTGAATACACATATTTTGTATTTTATAATGTTGTTGCTCCAAGAGCTGTAATAATTTTCACTTACTCAATAATTATTTAATTTTTGTTTCTATTTTCAATTCTTTTTTCAATCTAACTCAGGTTAGATTGAAAACTTCACTTCTTCAGTGAGCGGTATTCATCTGTTTATTATTATTATTATTCACAATAACTCAGTTTTTGAGAAACTAAATCGAAGAAATCATTTGATATTGGGTGTCTCTCTGAGTGAATTACTGAAATCCCTTACCACGAAGATTCAATGAAAACCTTATTTGTAAATTCAGCGAATTGTGCATAAAATACAGTGTGGTAATTCATATAAAATTCCATGTATGTCATATGATTTCTACGATAAATAAGGTACGCTTATAAAATGAGGAAAATTACGAACAGAATCAGATCAGTGTCACGAATCTAAAAAAATTTGAATGGACAGGTATCTTGATCCTAACATTTTACTTCACTATGAAAATCGAAATTTCAATTTCGAATTCAGTCGGCTTTGATTTGGCTATAATAGGACACGTTACTTGAAGTAATTTTCAATTGTCGAAAAATTATTTTACGAAATTTTCGCTTCCAATTTTTTTTTATCTTATCCATCTTCAAGGCCTTAGCGACAGTGAACAGATATCATAATGTTTAATGGTTCAGACCGCAAGGCCTTGAATAGTGAATGTTATAGACCTAGACCACTAGACATTAAAGGTAAATGTATAAAGCGTTTCTGAATAAGCTTCTGGTATTTCGAAATTTAAAATAAGGGGAAATTGTCTTCTTCTTCGAGAAGTATCATATTCCACATCGACTCCAGCTAAAATAAATCGAGAAACATCTAAATGCTACCATCTACAAGGACAAATCCATTAAACTTGACTTCGATTAGCGATAGATTCACATCGATAGCGATCGTAAACGAGCTTATTCTACTGTTGAACGAATCTGCGATAGAGTGCTTAAAATAGCCCGGAAACTTTAGGAAATGCCCATTAAAATATACCTCTTTTCGCCGTTTTCCTTGGACTTGATGTCGTTCTGATCCGTCCTCTCTTTTTCGGCGATTCCACTCATTTTACACTGTTTTACCGGCTTCGAACGGATGGAGAACGGCACCTGCTTCCGTTAACAACTCAAAACGATCGACTGACTGACAGACACAATGAAATAGGATAAAAATGAGCAACGCAAGCGACCCTAAATGGCTAAACGTGGAGCTGTGTGATCTCCTTATCGGATCTGAGGAATCACCTTCTTATTTCTCCGAATTGGACCTTTAAACATCCACTTTCCCAAGTGATCAGCTGGAGTTATCAAAATCGAAAACTCTCCAATTAACGATGAGATTTGGATCATGAGGTTTCATTACTTTCGTGTTGAATTTTATCGTGTTTTCATTTCTTCAATGTTCCTAAGCATTTATGAGTAATTATAATATATAATACTACTGGAATATCAAAAGCGTTTGCATCTGTTGAATGCATTTCGAATATTGACGACCTATGAATTGCGAAATATGATAAATGACGCTGATCTCAACGTGCTTGAGCAATTTGGCAAGATTTCCCATGATCCTTTTATCTGATAAATAAACATATTTGGTCCTTGAAATTTTGAAGAAGTACAATTTTATTTGTTTGTTCATTGATAAAATTGAAATGAATTACCATGTGAGATTACTAACAGAGTTCAGTAAATCCTACGTAAATTCATATTATGAATGAATTTTCATGTTTTCATTGAAATGGACACACCAAAACGTCTAAAAGTAGGGTGTTAGGGACCGGGGTTTCTGAATCTAGTGGCAAGAAGAAAGGTACAATTTTCGATACACTGTTCGAAAGTTCATTAGGTTTTTCATTGTCGTGGTGTCAAGGGGCAGTATCACCTTTTGAATCGTGGTAAATCTCCATTCAAAAGTGGTCTCTTCATTTCACGAGTAAGTACCCTAATTTACGACGTAGAGACTTGTTTTTTTTTTAAATTGAAGTTGAAGTACGTCCCGAGGGCAAATAGTTTAATTTTTTTCGATTTAATTAGTTTTTCAATTAAAAAAACCAGGGTAATCGTTAGATCTGGGGTTATTTAATATGTTTTTCGTTTTTCATGAGTACTTGCTATAGTTTTGAAATAATCATCATGAAATTTTTTATAGTTCATAGAAGATTAAATTGCCGAGGGCAAATAGTTGCGATTTTTTCCAAAGAATGATGAATGACTGTCGGAAAAAAATCATTAAGTGTAGTTTCCAGAACGCTGAAGTTCAACCTGTTTTTTTTAATTGGAAAACTAATTGAATCGAAAAATCGCAACTATTTGCCCTCAGCAATTCAATCTTCTATAAACTACAAAAATTTTCATGATGATTATTTCAAAGATATAGCTTGTACTCATGAAAAACAAAAAACATATTCAATAACCCCAGATCTAACGATTACCCTGGTTTTTTAATTGAAAAACTAATTAAATAAAAAAAAAGAAAACTCTTTGCCCTCGGGACGTTCTTCAACTTCAATTTAAAAAAAAATCGAGTCTCTACGTCGTAAATTAGGGTACTTGCTCGTGAAATAAAGAGACCACTTTTGAATAGAGATTTACCACGATTCAAAAGGTGATACTGCCCCTTAAGGAATTCCCGGAGGCATATTCATATCCCACGTACCGTATCGCAACCCGAATTCACACGAAGCCGAAGTAAGGTATCGCACCCGTGCCTGCGATCTCGAACGTATTTTAAGAATTGTATGAGATCGCTAAAGGAATCCTATCGCATTGTCACCAAATGGAGTTTTTGAAGATAATAAGAGCAGATTTTTTTGCAAATCGATTACTGAATAGTAATAATGAAAATAGCCACAAAAGGAGAAATTGAAATTGAGGTGAGAGGTTTCGCGTAATTTTTCTATAGTACCTACCTACCAATTCCTAAAATTATTGAAACGAAAAAATGGGAGGGAATTACATCAAGACGTTCTTCAAATACAATTAAAAATATCAAATAAAATGGGAGAGTGAAAAGTGAATTGGTAAGTGCAGTTTTTGAATTGGTACAATACTATAAGTCGACATAAAGAATCATCATTTATCCTTACATAGGATACTGTAATGATATTTTACTTAGAAGATTTGCTGCTGAGCCCATAGAGCATAGGGTCAAAGTAAATGCAGTGTTATTTATTTATAAGATTGTGAATGGCTTAATTGATTGTATTGATTTAGTTGAGCATCTATCCTTTTTGGTGCCTCGATGTGGCTCAAGGAGTGGTGCTGTATTCTACTGTAGGGCGGGTAGAACGAATATAAGTCTTAGATCACCCATTTATTTTATGTGTAGGTATTCAATTCCATAGCTAACAAATGCTACATATAAAATGATTCTCCCCGCGCTATAGTGGCTGCCTTTTTGGAGGAAATTGGTAATGTCAATCATTCCTAGAATAATTATCATTTTTTCCCTCGTTTTGTATCTGGTAAATTTTTGGTTCTCAATATTTTGAGTTGTATTTTCCTGTAATTGGGTAATGTAACCTGTTGGAAATAAAGGCTTATTATTATTATCATTTATTTGATAAATGGAAATAATTGTAAAAAGGGACTTCCATACTCCACATATCTTAACATAATATTAGGCAAGCAACTGGGGAATTGCGGATTTTATATAAAAATGAAATCTATATCAACATATAGTGAAGCTTCTCATTTACTTATTCATTTAGGAAAAATAGGGGATATTCCCTACTTTCTGTTATAACAATCTGAATCATCATTTGGACAGGGATATTGGATGTTGTGAACTATTCCTAAATTTAGTTCTGATATAACTAAACCCTTCGAATATTGGCTCGAAAAGCACACCAAATTATCAGAAACAGAGATGAATAGAGAGCGATTTACATCATGGAGTAAAAAATTTGAATTCATACTTGAAGCTTCATCAGAGTTCAGCCAAAAACCAATTACACCCCAGGCAGATAAGTTTACACCGTCATAGTCGTAAGTAGTCAATAACTATTTCACTCTGGGTAAGGTATTGATTTTGGGATCCCGTAACAGCATAATTGGAATAGAAATAAATGGTACGGATGTCCCGAACGTACTTTGTCGTATGCCACGAAATGGACATTTCATTTGGAACTACGTACAATGGTAGCAAAAAAAAATGCCACAAGGCAATACCCTATCAAATTTTTTTCCAAAAGGAAATAAGCAATACAAGAATATTTTTCGATGTTGGAAAATGAAAGTAAAATTTCGGATTAGACTAAACAACCCACGCATTTTGAAAGGAGGCTATGGTGCTATGATCAGGTCCATCCACACATCAATCACATCCTATTCCTACGACTACCAAACAGAGATAAGAGATTAAAATGAAAAATACCCATGCAAGCAACCAGCGAGGGGAAGCTATCATTCCCTGATGTTTGGGTTGCATAAATTCAATATCAAAAATTAGTGCATTTTCACTAATATTAATGCAAATGTTTGCCATATAGTCAGATGCTTCTTTGAGTTTCTTCTTCGATCACACCCAGTTGACCCAGTGGGAGCAATTCGATGGAATATAAAAAAGGAACTGTAGTAAGCAGTCACCATGAGCCAACTGAAGTGAATAAATCTTCACAGAAGCGAAATACGCATCAGTATCTTACAGGTTCTTCTGAATATGTCAATCAATATATTGAGTCTCTTTGTTTATCGATCTGTAAATGAACAATTTGGATATTCTTTATGGAAAAAGCTTAATTTTCTAAATCGTTCAATCTTAAATATACTTTCTTTTTTCTGGGAAACCCTACCACTCCTTATGGAAGAATCTGGTGTGTACAAGTCATGTACAACAAAATTTGAACGATGAGAAAACCTAATTTAAGAGTATCAAATGAGTTCGAAAGGATTTCTGCTGTTTTCCACTTCCTGTATAATTCTCGATAATATTAAATCTGTTCTAAGAATCAGGATATCGAATTCAGAAATCAATATTCTATCTTGAAGTTCTTCGAAATAAACCAGGAATAGAATATTAAACCGATTATTCGTCATTTGATCGTGCCATAAACTATGAGAAGTGCTTTGGGGGCAAAAAATTGTCACCTGTAGCTGCAACTTCAACCTGCTTGAGCAATAGCTGACCCCAAAGTTTAGAGGGTCATTGCTCTCGCTATTTTGAATGATATTGAAATTCGCTTCATTTTGAGAGTTGTCAGCTTGGCTAATTTGAAGAAATTTTTACAAGTAAGACAGAAAATATTAAAAATTCCAGTGCTGCCTTTGATATATGATTTCCGTTTCTCCTACTGATAACACAGCGATAAATATCATAATATTCACTATCGTCTAGAAATCCCGGAAAATAAAGAGAAAGTCCAGAATTATCGATAAACCATCAACAAAACTAGGCCATCAGCCTTTCAAGACTTGCAGCACTCACTCGTCTGTCTCCTCCTCCAAAATCTCCCTGGTCGACATCTTGGCACTGATTTTTCACACCTGAACCACGCACTTACTAAAAGGGGTCGCAGAAAGATATACAAGGTTAGAATTCGACCTCTTCACTGAATATTCATATTTTATTCAACGGAAATAGAGTGTGTAAGGGTGCGCCGGGTTGGTTTCCAAAGTGTCCACCGATTCCGGAAGGCGCTGAAGAACGTATCCGTATGGCTCCTTCACAGCGCAGGATAAATCGAAACTGGTATGCGTACAGTGAGGAGATGGGTTTTTGGGGGATGAAAACTGCATTTTTAAAGGGCAAGGGTGAGTGGATATTGGCCCGGGGTTTCGATCATCTCGTGATTTTACCTTCACAGGATGTTCTCGAGAGTTTACTCCTATTGGAGATTATAGTTTTTTAGGAAAAGATTGGGTTGGATGGCGATGATGATCCACTAAGATTTTTCCTAGCTACTGTTAATGGATTTGAAGATCGAAAGTGTCTCTTTCATCTGCGAATGGGCGAAATGTGGGGCTCTACAGAATCATGATTTTGGTCATCTTTCCCCAGCTACATTTGAAGTACTCAATGAAATGGGTTGAGATGATGAGATGAGAAAGACCTGGGATTAAGGTTTAATCGAACATTCAAAAGTTTTGAAGCACTTTAACAGTTGGGCCTAGGAATAGGAAACGCATTATAACTACACTGCGCAAAAAAATTAACGCACATTATGGAAATCTCAAATTTATTCTACAACTGAAGGTGTTCTCAATGAAAATTATTTTTATCAGAATTATGCATGCATATGTTATCCACTTTCAACGTTTTTCTTCAATACAGATGTTTTCTCCCAGCAGGAATAAAAAAAGATGATATTATCAGATTTTGAATGTATTGGCTCCATTCTAAAATCAGTTGTTCTCGATCAATTCTAGTGATCAATAGTTTTTCTTTCGTTTGATTTTCTACGCTCTATCGCTATGAAACGCGAAACACTCAATTTGACCCAAGAGGAATGTGCCCAAGCGGTAGTTTTGCGAGAAGAAGCGTGGACAGAATGTTGCAGCGATTCAGGGAGACAGGTATGAATGTCCGAAGACCAGGACAGGGAAGACCACGGGTAACAACTGCCATTCAAGAACGTTACTTGAGAGTTTCTTCGTTGAGACAACGGTTTGCAATCGCTCGCCTCCTTCAAAATCAGCTTGAGCAAACTCATGAGGTGCAAATTAGCACTCAGACAATAAGAAATCGCCTCAGAGAATATGATTTGAGGCATCGTGTCGCGGCAAGAGGCCCAGCTCTTACCCCAGCCCATCGAAGGGCGCGTTTGGATTTTGCGAGAGAGCATATATCCATTGGGAAGAGGCCGATTGGGAAAGAGTTCTCTTCACAGATGAGTCTAGATTCTGCCTCTACCATTGTGATAGACGTTCCCTTGTATACAGACGTCCACATGAAAGATATGCTCAGTGCAATTTCCTGAATACTACTGGTTTCGGGGGAGGATCGATTATGGTATGGGGTGGAATATCTTTGACTGCTCGCACAGACCTAGTGGTCGTTGATAATGGAGCTATGAATGCTGATAAGTATATGAGGAACATTCTTGAAGAGCATGTAGTGCCATTTGCCCCATACATTGGTGAAAATTTCATTTTTATGGACGATAATGCCAGACCCCATCGTGCGCGCATCGTTCAGGAGTACCTTGAAAAGGTTGAAGTCTCTCGAATGGAATGGTCAGCAAGAAGTCCAGATCTCAATCCGATTGAGCAGGTTTGGGACAACCTCAATAGAAGACTGAGAAGTTCAGAAAATCATCCAGCTACTCTTAATGACTTAGGAATCCAACTCGGAGAAATCTGGGAAGGATTAGATCAGAACATTTCAAGATCACTCATTTTGAGTATGAACCGTCGTTGCCGAGCTGTAATTAACGCAAGGGGTGGATATACCAAGTATTAAATCACTTATCAGCATTTCAGTATTTTGAAAATTGTTCATTTCTCTTCTTTCACATAAGATTCGGTGAAATCCTGAATTTTTCTTCCATTTAATGTGTCTTGCTTCGTTCAAAACCTTCCCGAGAGAACATAAAAAATAAGTTATAAAGTCAATGTAGAGTTAACTTTCATTAAAATTGAGATTTTCAGAATGTGCGTTAATTTTTTTGCGCAGTGTAGAAGGACTTTTCAATAAAGACATAAATCAAATAAAACACAGTTATGATGTAAAAACTGGGTTCTTCGGCTAATATGATCAACTGGTATTAAATAAAAAAGAAGCAACTTGAAAACTTCAAAGAAAGTTTTCATGAAATGAATAAATATGTATATAAAAAATTTTAAGAATTTATCATCACTGTGTCAATAACAAGTTTACTCGATATAAACAAAAAAGGGTTCTTCAATTCTTCAGAACTGATTCAACACAAAACAAACAACAGATATAATATATAACAAAAATTTTACCTAGTGATGTTATGATTAAAAAGGTAGGCATTGAGAGGAACTCAACGAGACTAAGTAAAGAGGAAGAATGGGATATAGGAACTCTTGCTACTCTTTGGTTAAACTTCATTCGAGTTTTATCAGGCAGAAATACTTGCAATCGAAATTTGCGTAGACCTAAACCTTCAAAAAACCATCAAGGGTGTGACAGCAATGCAGTGGGCAAGAACAACAAGGTATCTACAGTCTGGGTTCCTGATGGTCCCTCAGGAATCAGAAAGGGAGCGCAAACGCCACTTAGGGGCCTAAAATCTTTCTGTGGCAACTGCACATATAAGAGAGCTATTGGAGAAGAAAGAAACTGAAAGAGAAGCACCCTGGAGGAACCCTCCAGGAATGGATAATTCCAAAAAGTTCCTTCGACATTTCGAAACTTTAAGAACCAAGCGAATCATTTGGATCTCAGTAAGAATATCATACGATTCCTCACGGGTAGGAAGCATAAAATGAGAATGGGCTTATCAGAAACCGACAAGTCTAGAGGATGAAACTGCTGCTCACTTGGTTACAGAATTCCTCGCCATTGCATGTCTGCACAAGAAATGTCTTGGACAAGAGAATTATAGGAGGAACCAGGATTTGACCTCTTTGAAGCCCTCTCAGACACTGGAGTTCATTGGAGTAAACAAAAAAGACAGATTTACAAAAATAGTTATGGGAGTTTTCCGTTAAGGCGTCAACCCTAACAGATTTCGGCTCACTAGTTAAGGGGCAGTATCACCTTTTGAATCTTGGTAAATCTCCATTCAAAAGTGGTCTCTTTATTTCACGAGTAAGTAGGTACTCTAATTTACGACGTAGAGACTTGATTTTTTTTTAAATTGAAGTTGAAGAACGTCCCAAAGGCAAATTGTTTTCTTTTTTTCGATTTAATTAGTTTTTCAATAAAAAAAATCAGGGTAATCGTTAGATCTGGGGTTATTGAATTTGTTTTTCGTTTTTCATGAGTACAAGCTATATTTTTGAAATAATCATCATGAAAATTTTTGTAGTTTATGGGAGATTAAATTGCCGAGGGCGAATAGTTGCGATTTTTTTCAAAAACTGATGAATAACCATCGGAAAAAATCATTAAGTGTAGTTTCCAAAACGCTGAAGTTCAACCTGTTTTTTTTTTATTGAAAAACTAATCAAATCGAAAAAATCTCCACTATTTGCCATCGGCAATTTAATCTTCTATAAACTACAAAAATTTTCATGATGATTATTTCAAAAATATAGCTTGTACTCATGAAAAACGAAAAACATATTCAATAACCCCAGATCTAACGATTACCCTGGTTTTTTTAATTGAAAAACTAATTAAATCGAAAAAAGAAAACTATTTGCCATCGGGACGTTCTTCAACTTCAAATAAAAAAAAAATCAAGTCTCTACGTCGTAAATTAGGGTACTTACTCGTGAAATATAGAGAGACCACTTTTGAATGGAGATTTACCACGATTCAAAAGGTGATACTGCCCCTCAAGGGGAGGTGCTACACGTCCGAGCTCCCATCAAATTTTGGGCTTTTAATTTCAATGATATATCCATCAATTTTCTGGATGAATGTATGAAATTTTCAGTACCTATACATGCGGAATCATATTTTGCAGAATGTGTATCAATCAGTTTTTCTGTTTGTTGCCCCCTGAATTTTTGAATAAATTATAAAGTGGGGACTCTAGGTATTGTTCGTATTTTCAACCAGTTTTTTTTTCTAATATACGAAGAAGAACGGGAACGCGAGTGATACACATGCTAGAGAAATGATTAAGCTTTAATTTAAAATAAAAATTGTTGGTCTACGTCGCATACGAACTGAGATATCATGAAAATAAAAAGCCCAAATTTTGAAGGAAGCTCGGACGTGTAGCACCTCCCCTTAAGAGTCTTCAGCGTTCAAAATAGGAAACGTATACCGCCAGATGGCGGTTCAGTGCATTAATTTTTATTCATTCGATTATTCAGCTTAATAGAACGAATGTTGGGGCGCAGGGAATATTCACAAGAAATCCTACCCTGAACTAGATCTCACACTCAGTGGCGTAGCTAGACAATCCGGGGCCCTGGTGCAAAAATCGAAGAGGGGCCCCTTAATGAATTGTTTTCGAGTCAAAATATAAATACTTCGAAGATGCAAAGTTACTTACTCAAGGTACAGTTGAAGAATATACTTGAATAAATTATGTTGTTATCTATGTATTTCAGTAGGTATTATAGTAAATTCTAAAACTAGTTGCATTCCGATGAGAATGCGAAATTCGAAAACGAGCGACGAAGGAGTGAGTTTTCGAACGCATGAGTATTGGAATTGCATTCTGCAACGAGTATTAGACGATATTTTCTCTATATCACTCAAATTTTGTGAAATTCAATGAAAAAATTCAAATTATAGGTCCTAGTGACTTTCATATTGTATCTTGGCAGTTGGTGTGAATGTTAGGAAATACGAAAATTGACGTTTCCAAATTGACGCCTGCTGAAATTTTAAAGGATCGGAAGTCATTACTGACAACCACAAATCTAAAAATGTAACTGAAAACGATGCTGTAATGAATTCATTACAGCACTGTTTTTAGAACTGTAATGAGCTCATTACGATACTGAAATAGAGAAAATTCATTATATAAATGTTATATTAATGTGGATGAAAAAAAAGGCGTTGAAAACATTTTTTATAGATATTTACTATATGTACAAATATTCACAAAAAAATTGTCATTGTCATTATGACCTTCTAGCCTTATTTTTTTTTATTGATACGTTAGATTATTTGTTGAAATCACAATAAGAATAAACTATTCGAGGAATGAATTCAAATTGATTATTGGGGATTCGAACCTAGAGGTCAAGTCTAGATTTGAAGTCATTTATTCCTTCGGAAAAAATATGTTTACAACCTCTTTCTAGACCTACTCTTTGCGAAAGATTCAATGACTTCACTCAAATCTAGACTTGATGCAGCTTCACTTTCAATTGATAGGTATAAGCCATAAATGTCGCAGTTGAGCTTGGCTCATAGTGTTCAGCTAATAATTTTATATTATTCTTAATTTGCTGAAAGATCTTTCAGCTTCTACAGAGGTGATAGGAAGATTGTATGGAACAGTAATATTGCTGTAAATACCTACTTCTGTAGATCGCATTCCAGCATTCCGTATTTCCTTATTATTTTCATACACAATTCATGAATTGTCCATGCCTTATTCAATTCAGGTAGAAATAGGTGATAAATATTAAGAAATTGAATTGAAAAGTTGGCCCCTTTCATATCGCAATATTTTCTTTGAAATTGGTCGAAGCTTTGAATTACAGTTTTTGCGTCTACCTATATCTAGTAGAAATGATGGTGAAAATTCAAAATTTTGTTGACTGCAGTCATACCCCAAGGGCCGATTGCACCGTAGACAAAACTGTAGATTAAATCTTAAACCTCGATTAGTGTCTATTGATTATCATAGACACTAATCGACGCTTAAGATTTAATCTACAGTTTTGTCTACCTGTAATCGGCCCCGAAACTTGAATTCAATCAATCAAATCTTTATTGTACTACAGGTTTAATACAATAGCGTGCACTCGTCAATTTTCAGCATAAATAACACATTATTGAAATATGTAAATATGGACATAAAATGAACTTATAGTCTAGAGCAAACTATACCTAGTCATATCACAGATAGGTTTGTGTCGCAGAAAAACTCTGAGAGCGAATAATACGCTTTTGTTACAAGGAGCGCTTTCAATTCTCTTTTAAATTCAATGAAACTTAATAGTTTCCAATGATTCGGCAGTTTGTTGAAAACTGCAATTAAATATAAGAAGGCGACTTCTAAAATTGAGAAATTATTGTATCGAGCACTCTATTGAAAATATTTATTTCGGAAAATTCTCCCCTGCTTCGAAATCGGTGATCGGAAGCTAATTCATCGAAATATTTTTTATCTTTTTTTGTGTCTTTTCTTCGAAATGGGGATCTTTACCATATGCTATGACATTTTCTCTAGCCTTGCACTTGAAGGACTCGAAGTCACTCCTATTATTTTTTTTCTTTGTATTCGTCTCTTCTAAAGCTCTGCATACGTCGTCCAAACTGACATCGCATTTTGTAATACTTCAGATGCATAATTGATATCATTGAGAATGCGGTGCATTAAATCGCCGAGGAAAATAAATTCAAAATTCAACATTTTTTTTTTAATTTCTGCTTGTTTTTGCTCTTATTTGCAAGAATTTATTCTTCTATTTCAGCTAATGCACGAATGGTATATGAAAAAAAATGAAATTTGATTGCCGAAATTATGTTAACCCTACTGGACCATCTAGTCGTATTCAGTTTTTTCAGATAGGTGTCCGATTCACCAGTTAATTTTGTGAATCCCTAGATTTGATGATATTTCGGAAAAAACATTTTTCAACAACTGAATATAATAAAAACAATGTTATTTACATAATAAATCACAGAGAAAAATCAAATTCAATTCAAACGCGATTTGATGGTCAGCGCTTGGGGGCCCCCCGAGGTCAGGGGCCCTGGTGCACTGCACACCCTTGCACCCACGTAGCTACGCCGCTGCTCACACTGACAGTATAATACACTGATTTTCCTTCACCAGTCATCTGGGAGTAGATACCTGCGGGGTGTGACATTTAAAAGAAATTCAATTTCATGTAAGAATCCACAATTGTAGGAAACAATTAATTTTCTCTAATCGACGGCTAAAACAAACCTTAATAAAATGTCTTTGATGAAAATAGATATTTATCTTTTCGAATAAAGAAATTCAAGGAAATAAATTTCGCGGAAACAACACGTTTGATTAAGTAAATGATAGACTTCAATACTGAAATGAAAAAACACAAAAATATTTGTTCGTTTTGATGGTGGAAATGTTGCAAAATAACCCAAAATGATGGCAAATATCCTTTTCATTCATTCAATACTTATAAAATATTTTTTTTATTAATTTTATCTTTATACACTCATACATCCCTTCATCAATCAGAAAAAAATAAATCGTTTCTGACTCCCTTTTTTTCAGGGACGTAGACCCTTAATAGTATACTAAAACGGGAAAAACGCGTCTTCCTTTATCTGTATAGATTCAACTTAATTCAATGAATGTCCATTCACACAATTTCAGTAAAATATTTTGATTCAATATTTTTGTCGACACAGCCAACGGAATAAAATATACCTAATCAAAGAAAATCCTGCATATCCAATAGATGACAACTAATACTCATTATTTCTTACGGAAGTTACTTATCGAAATTAATAAATTAATTGACTGTGAAGCGATTTATTCGTGTTAAAATAACGAATAATAAATAACCTTCGTCTAGGGACTTGCAGTTCCTTTCACAAAGATATGGTGAATCATATTCCAGGAAATCGTCATATTTTAGACTTTTGGAGTAAGCGGTTAGAATATTCCGCAAAGACTACCAAATGGGTGTAAAAAGTCGTCCACTTGATGAGAGACAAAAGAATAAAGAAACACCTAAGCTATCAATGATTGTGAGAAGAGTGGCACAAGGTTGACTTTGCTATCATAGTTCCGATTTTCACCTAGGAAATGGAATTCAACATAGGTCGAAGTATCACTGTGAAACTATGAGCACTTTAGCTCTAGGTTTAGGACCCCCTAAAGCCATCATACTAGTCAATAAAAAAAATCTGAAAATGTTTGAACCATTCGGATCTATAACTCCCCGTTGGAGATTTCACAATAAGAATCAGATATATAGACATTTAATGAAAATTATAATTTGCAAAACTCATAAGACATTTAAGAATTAAAAGTAGTCTTCCCAGTTATAGTTTCATATAAAAAAGATAATGTGCCTGAGCTGAATGATTCTAATATAATGCTTTCTTGAAACCTTAAATATTCCAATTTTCTCGCAGGAAAACTATGTATTTGCTTGAGAAAAGAGTCAGCTTCTTCCAAGCTAATCTGTCAACCTTAAAATGGGTCAAAACCATCGGACTCATGCCTTAACAAACTGTGTAAATGAATGTCCTCTTCACACCAAACTTCCTTCAAGTCGCACGACACTTGGGGATCGACAGTGACTTGCACTTCTTCGTCTTCATTCATCAATTCCTCGGAGGTCGTTGTTTTTTACCTTATTACCAAACTTAAATCCCGATTCTATTAAAACAAATAAAAATCGATCATGCAGAACCATATAATATACTATAAAAGCCCCAGTCAACCAGCTTTAATCATCAGTATCTGCTCGGGATCCATCTGAGAAAAACGAAGAAAATGAAAACGATCGTGTTGGTTTTACTCGTGGCCTCAGCTTGGGCTGGAGAGATGAAACCTTTGTACAAATACCGATACGAATCTGAAGATGTCATGAAGACTGCAGCATCCACGGTTCCAGTGCATGGTTACCACGTGGTTGAGGGTGGTTATTACCCTTACGAACATGGTGTAGGACTCTCCAAATTCGAACCAGGCTACCAGGGATACAGCGGATACGGAGGAGGACTTGGTAAATTTGGAGGCATCGGTGGCAACTACCAATATGGAGGATATGGACCTTATGGAGGCAGCATAGGGTACGGACCTGGCATTGGATTGGGCTCAGGATACATCGGTGGTCCATACCATGGAGGCTACGGCGGACAGATCATCGACAAAAACATCTACAGAGGTGGAAAGAAGAGTGTCGTTGACGAAAACTACGAAAACCTCCAGGGCAAGAAGGGTGAAGAAGTCAGTGGAGGACAGGAAGGGTTCAATCATGGACATGTTGCCCTCAAGAATATCAAGGGAGATTCTGGGTACTACAACGAAGAGGAGGCTGGCAAAAAACTGTTTGAAGATGGTAAACACTACAATGGGGCAGAGCATTATGCGCAAGAAGGTGAGTAATGAAGAATTCCATCATGACTTAAAGAAAGACCTCAAATGAGTTCAATTCTTATATTGAATTCAACAATGGGAGATATTCTTCTTTGTACAAGGCATCTTGAATACCTCTTGAGTGGTATATGCTTAAATCAGCTTTTTTTTCCTTTCCAATTGATGTCACTCTATATTTATTATAAACACATTTTAGGCCTTAACGGAGGACAGAAGAAGATCAACAACGGCCACAAAAAAGGACACAGCATCAAAGGCTTCAAAACATCCCACCACAAAGACGAGTCAGGAAAGACAGAAGAATATTTCGACGAAGAGAACGATGAAGGTAACAACGTCTTCTACAACGGCCAACAAGGTTCATTCGGCCAAAATGCAGCATCTTCCTTCAAAGGAGGCCACGCTGACGGCAAATTTAACGCAGGAGAACGCAAAAAAGAGGGACACTACGACCAAGAGCATTACGTTGGTAACAGCAACGCTGGAAAGGGTAGTTTTGGATCCAAGAAATACGCTGGAAGTGGGGAGACATTCGGAGTTACTAATGGGTTGGATCAGCACAGCTTGCTTGGACACCAGGAGAATGAGAGGTTCTTCAATCACCATCCTGATCATACTCCTTTTTACGGGGGAGTTTATAGGAAGTGATCTGGTTTAATGAATGTTCCTCCAACTGATTCGATGCTTTAGATAGTCAAGTTTCGATGAATATTTATTTTTTCCTGTAAGTTGTGCTCATAATTACTGATTTGTACATTACCATAGGATTATAATACTGAACCCATGCCATTATTTGTGTAGTTGATGAGAAATATAGAACTAGGTCTGCAACATTGAAAATAATGATTGTTTCAATGTCTTTTCATCTAAATAAACCTACATTAACAGCATTGTCTGAGGAGAACTAAAACAATGTTAACAGCTATCCTAGTTTCTTGCAGTCTCTCTGAAAGCACAGCATAGTGATTCTGATTCTAATAATCAATAACAATTTTCTCCACTCTTTGATAAGACCAACCATTTTCTTGAGAATGTTTTCACCTTCTACCTACGACAACTGATATGGCACCTTTACTCGGTTATCTAAATGCCCGGTAGAGGGCATATCGCTTATCCGGGAAACTTGTCTGATTGCATAGGTTATCTGTGGTGTACACTCAAGGTCACGTTACTTCAAAACAGAAAAAGTGGGGTTAGATGTTATATGTCAAATTTGGCAGTTCTGTTTGATATGAAGTAAACGGAGGACCAAGTTTTCCTGCAATTTTCTTTTAGGAAAAATACAATTGAAGTTTGAATAACGAGTTGGGAGTCCACTTCAAGATGTGTGGGGGTTTCAGTTGCTCCAAGAATTCGCTTATAGCTTTGAACATTCTCTATATTGTAAGTTATTTGTTGATAATCATTAGAAGATCTAGGATCTTATTCTACAAATTTGTTGTTGCAGCTCGTTGGATCAATTTTAATAAGTGTTGCTGTATATGGAAGGGCAGCTTCCATTGTATCTAATCTACCGATTGTTGGAGTTCTAATAGCATGTGGAATTATCCTGATTATGATTTCCATGCTGGGGCTACTTGGAGCTTTTAAGCATCACCAGGTTATGCTTTTCTTCGTATCCTTTTTCGAAATTGACCTATAAATTAATGATATCCTTCAACTAAAGGAAGTGCCAACTGGCATTCAATATTGCTCAAATGAGGGCTCAATTAGCATTATGTGGGTAGAAAGTGTGACTTGAAGCATTCTGGTGTTAAAACCTTTTATGTCAAAGAATATTTTGTGAGTAAATTGTATGGAATCATCCTTTTGGATTCTGAAACTATTTTTGTCTTTGATTCTTCAGAATTGACAAATATTTCAATATTGAGCAATTATTTTGCATCAATGCCATGACCCTGACCTATTTATTGGTGAAAGGGGAAATTTACATTCCTCAGAAGAATTTTGAATGGGACCACACTATTTACTGAATATGACACTGTTTTAAAAGAATTGCTTGTTAATTTCTGATACCAATTCAAATATCAATTGGATCAATGAAGTTATCTTCATCATTTTCTAAATCTAAATGATAACATTGCATCATTGTCTTTTCCTTATTTTGAATTAGTACATGGTAATACTTTTTCTGCTTTTCCTCATGCAATTTTCTGTTGCATGTGCTTGTCTAGGGGTAAATACAGAACAGCAAGAACAATTAGCAGAGCAAGGTTGGAACAAGGGTGGTAATGCTACAAGGATGAAGGTACAAGATACTTTCACCTGCTGTGGATTCAGTGAACAAATTGACAAAGAACATGTTCCTCCAGCATGTGAAGAAGAGCTCAAGGTATTGAAAAACATCTTGTTTTCCAATTTTTATTCACTTTGTGATTCTTGCAGCTGAAATGTTGTCCAGATCCTAATATTGAGGACTGTGAATGCCCCAAATGTATGAATAAACTGAGGAGTACAATAAGTTATGCTTTTAAACTTTGTGGTTGGATTGGTTTATTCTTCAGCTTTACTGAGGTAAGTAGGACACGGGCAGTTTGACTGAGGAATTTGTGACCTTAAATCTTTAACATGTTCAACTGAATGAAAATAATTAATGTAGCATTCTGATGATTTAGGCTGAATTCATAAGGAAAATATTAAGTTTTCTTCCCTTTAGTGTTCAAATGAAGGCATGCAAACAGAAAATAATAAAGTTGGAAGAAAACTGCCTTCTGTAATTGTAGTTGTGTATATTCAAATTTGGATATTATTTTGTTTCTTTAGCCATAGCCTTTCAATTTACACATTTAACTTCAATATTTGAAGAAGGATAGAACAATCAGCTATTAAATTAATTTTTCATTCATTATGTCAACTCTTCAGAATGTTATTGACTACTCACAAACTTATAATTGTGAATTATTTACAAAAACATTGGTAGAACCATAGTCCTTCATACTGAAAAACTTGAATCTGTTTTCAAATAACTCAAGATTATCAAATTGAATAATGTATCAGTCCAGAAAAAGTTTTGGGATTCAAGTAACATTAATGTCACAAAAATAAAGGCAATATAGGCATGTAGCACAACTTTCTATAGAGCGCATTGGGGGTCAACAATAGGCAATTTGACATTTTTGAGGTTATACATTCATTAGTGTTGGTTTTTTTACCAAGAAACTGTAATGTTTGTCAAGATGACAGTAAAATTGAAGATTCTAATAGTATATTCTAAAACTAGTTGCAGAATGGGCTCATATTCCAATACGAATGCGAAATTCGAAAACGAGCGACGAAGGAGCGAGTTTTCGAACGCATGAGTATTGGAATTGAATTCTGCAACGAGTATTAGACGATATTTTCTCTATTTTACTCAAATTTTGTGAAATTTAATGAAAAAATGCAAATTATAGGTCTTAGTGACTTTCATATTGTATCTTGGCAGTTGGTGTGAATGTTAGAAAATGCGAAAATTGACATTTCCAAATTGACGTCTGCTGAAATTCAAAAGGATCGGAAATCATTGCTGACAACCACAAAACGAAAAATTTTACTGAAAACGATTCTGTAATGAATTCATTACAGCACTATTTTTAGTACTGTAATGAACTCATTACGATACTGAAATAGAGAAAGAATAATTATGTACCAGATATCATTACTTCAAAAAGCAATGGTATTATGTACTACATAATATGTAGGCAATTGATGTTTTTAATATTTTTTTATGGAGATGACTATGATTCAATCAGTTTGACTACGAATTAACCTTGCTTAGTATGTGGACCAATAATAGTGAAATATTTAAGCTAATATGGTGTTGGTTGCATGTTTCAGTTCATGGGAGTCTTGCTAACAGTACGCTATCGTAATCAGAAAGATCCCCGAGCTAATCCAAGTGCATTCCTCTAGTCTGAAAACTACAGAATGGGTGGGTTTGAAACACTTTCATAGACTCACAAAGTTTTCAATTAGTTTTAACTTCAAGATAAAATAAACCCTTCTCAGTAGAGATATCTAATTTATATTCATTCTACTGACTTGTGTCACCTAACCTATAAACCTCATTCTTCAGTCTATGGTACAAGCTGGTACAGTGTAATGGTTTGGATCTTTTTAACTATTTTTGAAATATCTTGAAACAACTAATATTCACGTTGTTCATCATGAATTGCTCTGTGATTATAAATTGAAATCTTTGTTGGGTATATTGTTGTACATAGATTTTTGGTGATTGGAGGTTATTGTGTTATAATTCAATTAACAACATTGCATTATTTGGAACTTACTGAAATATGTGTGTTGAATTGTTTTTGACAATTCAGCAAATGAATGAATATTCCAGTTTCAAAAAATAGTTGCATTTGTACAGGGTCAACCAACAATTCAATGAAAAGAATGTAATTAGTTTTCTGTATGGATAGGAATCGATGGAAAAAAATGTACAAAGATTTTTGACGTCCATTTCAAACATATTCAATAATTAATATTTGTTTTTGAGAAGTAATAATTCGTTCTGATGAACAGAAAACTAGGAACAATCTCATTTTTTTCAAGTGTTGACCCACTGTTTTACAAGGATACTCATTTTTTTTCCAATAGATAATAGGAGTGGTGTGGACAAGACATTATCGCAACCAAACACATCCGGATTTGTATCTCAAAGCGACTGCAGTATTTCCCAGAAGTAATTTCACCTATTGATTCTAGTCTCGATTTTATAGGTGTTCCTAAAAGATTTGCCATAAAATACCAAAGATAACTGATTCTATCACTTGTGATCTAGCTTTGTGTTCAGAATCTGATCATTGTGTAATATATCATTGAATTGGAGCACTAGGAATATTTTTAATGATAGATCTTCCAAATGCACTTCTCAAAACTTCATCACGCAGAGCTTATTTTTTTTTTAGTTGGATTGAAAGTCATTATCGTTCATTTAAACAATTTGAAGAGAACCTGACTAAAGTGTACAATTGCTATTTTGATTTCATGTCAAGTTATTGATCAAAAGAAGTGTAATGCTTGGAACTGTATAATTAATAGTAGATTAATTTTTAGATGTACGTGATAACTGATAAGGCTAATGAATCCTGTTCTTTTAGTTCATTTCAAAATTTCACAAGTGTGTAGTTTCTAATTGACGTAATTTTAGAGTAAGAAATACTTTAATTTGACTGATTAAATGGACAGATTTATAATTCAGGCTGTAAATTTCGGAACAAGTACGCAGTTATTTATAGGTAATGTAATATTTTGCTATTAAATAAGATGTGTAATTTTGATAAATGGACATATAGTGAATAGGTGAACTTTTCTCGAGTACATCACAACTTGTATTTACAAACTTGATGCTATTCTTTTCGATGAAATTATTATCATATCCAACAATGAAGGTTCAACTATAAACTCAATTCATCCGTATTGAAATTTTAAATATATTTCAATTCACTTTTCATTCATCTTTGTTTTTGTTGTGATTCTTGATCTCAGGAGTAGCTGTTGATTTACCTGAGGTAGGTAATTTTAGTTTTAAGCTTGTACTGTATTGTCCTATCGGTTTGTTATTAAAGTAACAATAACAGACAACCTGCAGTGCTCAGTGATTAATGTTTAAATTGTAGAACAATGTCGTTGTAATTTATGTATATCTATTTTGAAATAAATATTAAGAAAATGATCATGACATATTGTGTCTTTTAAAAATACGCCTGTATAGAGAATTGTTATGATTCAAATTGAATTATTCATTATATCGAGCATCCAAATGAATTCGTGGTCCAGAGTGCTGTGACATTTTACAATGCAAGACTTTTGTGCACCTTACTTTTACTCAGTAAAATGTCACAGCACTCTGAATCAAGAATTCATTCGAACGTACGTTTTTTCGCTGTTACATAACAAATATCTTATTTTTGCTATGCTAGTGTGCTTATTAAACCTAAATTCTAATTTGATTTTTATTCATTTCCTTGGATTATTGAAGTTATCTTCTCATTAAATTGTCTCATATTCTTCCCAACGACTTGACCTTAGATTCGACTCACCAATGCGGGGTCAAATTCAATTCTGTCTGCCCAGCTGTGAACACGATTACTTGGTTAACGTGCAAAATTGTCTTATATGAAGCATCTCGTACATAAAAAGCCATCATGTTCCGCATGATATGAACCATCGTATATTCATCAGCAAGGTAGATCTGCATAGTTCTCCTGTTGTATACTTTTCGTACAGTCCTTGTACAAAAATATCTAGGTCGTCCGTACCAACCAATACATTTTACAAAGAGTTATATTACTTCTTATCCAAGAAAATCAAAGGGTGAAAGGTTCTCCTTGAAATAATCGAGAACAACCGTTTGACGAAATAATTTACCACTAGTAGCCCTTGTGAAAAGAAAAAGATAAATGTCAAGCGCATAGAAAATCGAATGTTTTGAAATTTTGAGAGTAAAAAAAACATTTTCGAATTTCCTGTTTTACATAAAAAATTTTGGGAAACCAGCTGTTCCAGAGATACTGATTCATTATACCATATCCTTAAACATCAATTTGTTGTGTTTGGCATGCTTTTCATTTTCCTAACCTAGTAATTATGGCAACAGATAACAACTTTAAAGAAAATATCAAATCCCAATTGGAGCGTAGGAATAAAGTAGAGTCGCATAAATTTCAGAATATAATTGCTCAAAGTATGCTCATTAAATCCTACCTGATGTTACCCTTTGTCTATTCCTCAATTTCCAGATACCAAAATATTTAAGTATGCCAGTGCTCTCCGAGTGGAAAACACCCAGCTTTCGAGTCAGATAGAAAGATTGAAGGTAGATGACGGTAGAGGCAGTGGAAATGATTCACGTTACCAAGAGAAGATTCAATTCCTCGAGCAGAAACTCCTGGCCCAACAGGAAGAACTCACAGAATTACATCGACGAAAAGGAGAGAATGCACAACAAATCATTGATCTTACGGCTAGAGTTCAGGAGCAGGATAAATTATTGCAAACTAGAGATGCTAGGTATCCTTTCCTTGATATTCAAATATGTTTGGTGGACATTCCATACTGGAGATCCATTTGACCTCAAAACACCACTTTCACTAACTTATTGCGACTCTTCTAAATTCTTTCCTGAATAGGTCATTTGAAAAGTTCTGTATTTTTCAATGAATTATTCACATCTGCTGCAAATATCCTGTGCTATTTGTTTCAAGACATTTGAATAGAAAGGATTTTGTGACATTTTCAACGGAAATTAAAAAGATTTGACAAACAGGGTTTGTATTCAATACACACATTGAATATGGGTTCGTTAAATTTAAAAAATTGGTGACTTCAGGTTCATACAGCTATTTTCCTGATGAATCCTGAATGAATTCTGATGAATCCTGAATTTGAGCAGTCACAATTTTCTAGTTGTTTCAAAATACATGCACAGGACTTCGATGTGAAACTCAAGAAAATGAAATGAAAAAGAAGGTGTTGTTTTAAGGCATGCAGTTACTGAACAACTTTTTTTAGTTTCACGAAAGTATAACATTCTGAAAATCAAATTCTACTTTCAGTATAGCTGAAATGACAAAAGAACGAATAAGTTTGAAGGCCGAAATCGGAATGTATCAGAAATCTCTCAAAGAACTGGAGTACCTTATTGACACACTGAGAGATGAACACAGTGCTTTACAAATGGCTTTCAATGCCCTAGAAGAAAAATTACGGACCACACAGGTGAATATTCAGATATCTCCTTAGCCGCTAACAAGAGAACCCTGTTCAACTGAATGAACCTGAAAGTAGTCTTAGTTCCCTGTTGAATCATAGATGTCGCCACTTCTTAGCGGTTCAAAACCAGCAAGATATGTCCATAGTGGCGACATCTATGAATTAGCAATGAACTAAGGCTTATTTCGGCTTCCTGCTGACTAAAGGGAATGTTTTCTTGTTATACTATATGGATAAGGTTCCTGTAGCATCGGTATTTTAATTGATTTTATCTGCACTGTAAAATAACAAGTATTTACATTAATCGATCCAGAAGTGTTTATTGGCTCAAAGTCCATCGGGGGTCACCTGGTGACAATTTTTAAAGTGTTCAAAAGCTCTTGGGAATTATGGGCTATGAGAGAATGATTTAAGTTGATGTATACCCCTACAAATTCCAGAATTGAAATAATCTTTTACCTACACTCCTACACAAAATGAAAGAGTGCTTTCCTCAGCTGTCAATCCATGTCTTTTATAGTCCTAGGACTAAAAAAGGAACTTTAATACAAATGTATCATGAATGAACATTTATTGCAGGTACTAAAGTTGCTGATGGTCAGTAAAGTTATAATGGGAAATCAGAAGTTCATGTTTTCGTTCTGCGGAGTAGGGCATAAAATAAAAATACAATTCTATAGGGCGTACATGCCGTTTTTTTACGGCTTATTTCCGATTCTCGAATTTCAAAACAATATTGCGAGTAGGATAGAATTAAATCGGTCCCGGCTCATCCTAGAGCTGTCCACAGGAAACAGTGACACTAAACTTTCGTTACGATCGTAAAAAGCATTTCAGTTTCCAAAGATTCGGTCGCGGATCAGACATTAACGGGCCGTTTTCGTTTTCACGACACAAATGAAACTATAAATACATTTGTTAGCGTATTGTTGCCGTCGAGAAATCCGTGGTTTGGACTTTTTCTGTATCTTAATTGCCGATAATTTTCTCGCTTTCATAATGACGACAAATTTGATATGCACCGTTGACCACGTTTACGGGCGAAGATTCTGTATTTAAATCTGATTGGTTTGATCTCAGACCACAGAAAGAGGTGACGCAGCATCTCATTCATAAATTCGACCTTTCCAGAATACGTAGAACAAAGATGAAAGATGTGAACTAAACCAGAATGAGAGAGAAACAGGAATATTTCATGCGCAACTTGTGGGCAGCATTAAAAGATGCGCAAACCTTAGTGCGAGAGGGAAAAGAAAGAGAGAGGGAAGCAATGAAATTATATTCTCTTCTGGTTTTATCGTACCTTGACCGTCAATTAGTAACGCAACATTGTTGAGGCATACTAAAATTTTGATTTTCGATAAACAATACAACAAATAACATCCACATCAAAAACTTCCACTGCGTAAAATAATAATATCAATTGTCAAATGTCAACGATTTAAGGAGGGAAATTTTGACGACCAATGATATTCTTTCTTAGCCCACAAGTGACGCGCGCAACTTTCACCTGCACTCCTGCACAGGTTATTCGGGAAAGGTCTATTGGTGAAGCTAAAATTTAGTCAGTTTTCAATGTGTGGAACGAAGAAAGCATAAAGGATAGCAATATCATTAGATACTCCCGTGGCAACATGTTCCTCCTCTCAATATCAGAAGGGAATCTGAAAAGTGACATTCTCAAAACCGAAGAATCTACGCCACTGTTACTTAGAATGAGGAGAGTAGAACATAGTAAACTCAAATCAGGGTGCAAATAGTTCAATTCACCACGAACAAGACAAATAAGAACCATTTTGTCAACGGTGTTGCCATAACGTGCCTATTAATTATTTGAGGCAAAAACGGCCGATACTGTAGTATATGTAATGCAAGAATGCACAATATTCGAAAAAACTAATACTCATTTCTGACATTCACGCTCAAATGAGTAAATGAATTTCAATCAAATGTACTTTTCATTTTGATTGAGAGTTTCTTTATTAGAAAATTCAAAGAACGTCACAACGTTGCAAACATTTGTTCTACATTTTGATTCCGTGGTAGTACCTACAGTTACCCAGTTTAGTTCTGATGATTTCAGCGTAAGGGTTTAATTCTTTTTGTCGCTAAGTTGGCACTACTCTTTTATGTAGTCACGCGATGGTCATATAAGTACCCCCTAGAGGCATTATCCTTTATTTTGAACTATACATGGTGTTTTTAAGGGTGAATCTACTTTCAACAATAGGTAGAACTTATCAAAATAAACCATTTCACGAATAATTTTTTATATGAGAGTTTCAAAATGAAGAAGTTGAGAAAAATCGTGAATCAAATTGATCCTAATACTCATGAAACCGGATATGAACTCAAATAAACTGCTCCACATGAGTTAGAGATATTAACTCAAATTGCAAAAAAATATAGTTAAAATAAGATTTTTGTGATGAAAATTCATATTAATATGATTTCAACTTGCAAATTAATTTTAGCCTGTAGGTCTGCAGCGTTAAGAAAAATCGTGTAAAATAACGAAATTTTATTCCCAGAGAATTCGAGCATTTTAAGACTATCAATACAATGTATGGCCTCCACAGGCATCAATAACAGCTTGACATCTTCTTTGCATACTACACACGAGGTTGTTGAACATTTCTTGAGGAATTTGGTTCCATAAACGGGGCAGAAGCTCTCTCAGATCATTTAAGGATTCTGGGGTAGGTTGATGATTATCTAATCTTCTTTGGAGCATATCCCATGCATGTTCTATGCAATTCAAATCTGGTGAGTGCGGAGGTATTGGTAAATGTGGAATACCAAGCTCCTCGCGCGCATTCCCAACTATGACTGCACGGTGCGGTCTAGCGTTATCGCCTGGAAATTGAAAAGTTTCACCAATAGCAGCGTGAAAATTTGGCACAACATTGTCAATGACATGCTCCCTATAGTGTAAGGCAGTCATATCCCCAGGACAAATGTGTAGATCTGTGCGCCCGTTGAAACATATCCCGGTCCATACCATAACAATACCCCCTCGGAATGGATGGACTTCTTGGACAAAGCGACGATTACGGGGTATGCGTGGGATTGTTCATACCCTTATTCTTCGAGAATTTGAAAATCGTCCATATCTGGATTCATCAGTGAAAAGGACACTACGCCATTGATCGTTCCAATTGATATGTTGCCTTGCCCATTCCAGTCTTTGACGCTTATGGTCACGTGTTATGGAACTCCTCTTAATGGACGTCTAGAACCTAGATTCACCTCTCTCAAACGTCGTCTGATGGTTTCGATGGAAACTTGGACCCCCCATCTGCATTGTGAAGAGTATTCCGTAGCATTCTACACGAAGATGTAGGGTTTCTTCTCGCCGAAACGGTGATGAAACGATCCTGAGCAGGTGTTGTTCGTCGCCCACCAAGCCTTGGTCTTTCCAACACGGAACCCGTCTCCCTGAACCTATTCCAAAGTCGAGATACTTTGGCTGACTTGGAGCCTTTCCGCTACAACAACCTGATCAAGGCCACCCTGTAGCATTCCGATAGCCCTATTAGCCTCAGCGTTACTTTGTTAATTTACGTCTTGGCATTTTCAGAAAACTCGTTTCAAATCGAAGCCGTTGATAAACTGACTTCATTTCAAAATAAGAACATTCATGAAGCATATGCAAAGAACCAAACTTCAGAAAAAAGGCGACCAGATTGACGAAATGTCTGATTTTTATTGAATCGATTCGAGTTGTTATTGAGTTTTAAATACTTTTAAAAACGACTGAATACGATATCCCTGACTCTTGTGGTATAGTTACCTTTATGATCATCGAAGACTTTCATCGTACCACGATGTGTTTTACGAATGGAAAATACGCCTAGATTTCTTAATTTCCTAAAGAAACATCACCTTATTCATCTTCAATGTTTAATATAGGCCATTTTCAGATATTTGGTTTATTTTAATAAGTTATACCTCCTGTTTGCAATATAGACTAAATTTTGAAAACACCCTGTATGGATCAACGAGTGCCCACTCAAAAGCTGCTGACCCCGGGCTGTATCTGTGCTTTTCTCCAATTTGTTTTGTATTATTCTTTCCTTTTCAGTACACAATCTTTCCATCCTTCTGTTCACTCCATACAGAAAGCGTATCTAACAAATGGCAACATCTCTGGAACTAATCTCATGTCAAGAACAGTACCTCATGACATTTCGTGCAACTTCGTGCATCAATCTACGCAGCATCTATGATCACGAATACGTCGGATCAAAGTTACCCCTGATATCATAGACATGTCCGCGATTGATAACGTCAATTATTTTTGATGACCACGATTCCTTTGACATTCCAAAGTTGGCCCGTGAAATGAAATACGACGAAAAACTTCACGTTTTTTTCGATAATTCCTACTACGTAGTGAAACTCAATATTGTGAACGATGAGAATCCCGAAATTACGAAATATCCTAGGTCTGTTCTTGAACGACGCCTGCATAAAATTCCCCGATGACATATTTAATAAACTTGAACGCCATCCAAATTTGTCGGCTTCACTCAAATTTCCGACAAGATGGAAAATAGACGCCCGAACGTTTCCATTGTAATATTTTTCGTGTTCCTGCTTCCGCTTCGAAATTAATTTGAATTTTTTTCTAGGACGAGAATAGGCAACTGGTTGAAAGGCTGATCAAGTACAAGACGAAAGATGTGGACAGGTTGAACGAGGAAAACGACAATTTTCTCAGGTGAGTCAGTGGAAAATTTCTTGAAGATGATTTGTTTTGTCTCTTTCGACTGATCGATTTTTTTGTATGTTATTTGTTTTGTACATTGTACATATAGAAGGGGGATCGTTTTTTGTAAGTAGTGATGCTGAAAAGATGTCAGTATTTGATACTATTATGACGTCACATCATCAGAATGCTCAGATGTGTTTTCCGAATAATTTTTGCGACGTGTTCAATAGTTATTTTTGAAAATACTGTGCTTGTTGCAACTTGCTCATTACAGATGCAAATACATACGAGTGTTTCGCTGAAAGTATTGAGAAACTGCAAAAACATGAAGAATTCATTGCATTTTTCGAATTTATTTTTCCATTTCGATTCTTACCAAATTCAAATTGATTTGACCTCGACCAGTGAAAAAATAGCCAACGTTTCGTACTTCCTTGCCGCGTTCTATCACGTGACACTCGTGACAGTGAATCACTTGATTGCTAAAAAACAATACATTGAATTCGAAAGGGCAAGTAAAGAAAATGAAACATATCAAAATGCTTCTGCTTCATGTCTCTTGAAGATTGAGATGAGTAAATTCTTCCGAAAAAATTGTAAATGGGCATGTTTTCATGTAGATATATATTATTGGCATTTGTAAATAGGAAGTAGCAAGAGATGTTTGTGTTTAAGTTTGATCCGGATTCCGGTTTGTAGAGTAGATTAGTGAAGAGAAGAAGTAAACGGAAAAGGTTTATTTTTCATTTTGTTCAGGATTGTTACTTCGACATCTTGGTCATAAGCGGTAATTGATGGGTAACATGGATTACAAAAGATCTGTTTACCCACAGTATTGTAAAGGGCTTTCCATTAAGAGGTGTTATTTTGACATTCAAAGAAAAATACCATTTTTAAAATTGATGTATGGATGTTTATTCAATTATGAAGAGGAAGATATGCCGTTAATAAAGGAAAATAACATCAGCCAAATGACCACCACGACCAGGCACGTAGCCGGGGGGGGGGGGCGGCAGACCCCCCTGGAACTTCTTTATGGGTTGAAGCAAAACAAAAGGGGCCTGTATATTTGAAAAATTTGTATTGTGAGCACCCCCCGAAAAAAATTCTGGCTACGTGAGCATCTTTGGGTTGGTATCAATCTGTCATCAATGTCAATGTACAATGTCAAACCTCATTAATGTCAATTGTCATTGATTTCAATTATTGTTTACAATTTTTGAAGTTTTGAACGTGCTATATATCTTGAATTTTAATAGAGCAGGAACAATTTTTGGTAAACATGGATGCTAAAAAGGTGTAAGTACATCTTGTGTACACCTGAATTTCATAAAGAATATAATGAAATCTAAATGTTAATAAATTGGCGGGCCTATTTTGAATCAGTAATGACAGTGATGACGATTGACAGTGATGACATATTTGCTGCCAACCCAAAAACGCTCAAAAAGCTGCCACCGATAGATTATGAATATGGTCAATTGGTGTAGACCTTCTCCTCCACAAGTCCCCAAGGATGAAGTCGCAAGGTGTTAGATCACAATTGTGATAACCTCTTCGAGGGATAACACGGTCCGGAAACTTTTTCCGTAGAAGATCAGTGGTTTCGTTGCTTGTGTGGCACGTTGCGACGTCTTGCTGGAAGTGAACGATGTCCAGATCAATACCATCCGATTCAGAGCATAAAAAAATCTCTCGATAGCGCAATCCATTCATCGTAACTGTTGCTCCAGCCTCATTCACGGAGAAGTAAGATCCAATGACCCCCCGGACCATAAACAGCACAAAACAATCACACGTTGAGGATGGAGAGGCTGTTAAAAATAATCCTTGGGTTTTCCGAGCCCCAGATGCGACAATTTTGCTTGTTGACGAAGCTACCAAGGTGGAAAAGGGCCTCATCACTCAAGATGATTTTTCGACGGAATTTTGGATCATTCTAATGCATTTCAAGGGTCCAACCAGCAAAGATACGACGTTGTTGATGATCGGTCGTCTAGAGTTCGAGAACTTTATAAGCCTTAAGACCCAAATCTTCATGCAAAATTCGTTTGTTGATTGCCTAATTCCAAAGAACGACGAGGAATGGACAAAGCTAGGTGCTCTTCAACACTTTCGGCTACTTCTTGAGAGACGTGCACGGGTTTTATTCTTCACATTACTAACTTGCCCCAACACCTCGAATTTTTCCACCAATTTCTGTATTGCGGTGCTTCAAGACGCCCCAGCAATGCTACGAACCGTCTCTGTCAAATTTTCACCATTTTTATAGTGAATTTTAATAATTTCAATGCGTTGTTGGAGCGTGTATGGTTCCATTTTTTATATGGCGTAGTTTCTACTTGTCAAATGTCAAAACATGACAGCTTGATATGATATGATATGATATATTGTTTATCCTGACTACTCCTAGGTCTCCTGAGGGGACCCCTCTGAAACTACAAGCTTCGAAGCTTGTAACTTGTGCCGAGTTCGGAGTAAGCAGTTGTGTTCTGTGTAGGCTTTGTTACTGTGTCCTTACGCCACCTTAGGCACAGCACTGTTAATTTTTGACCCAACAGCGAGAATGGTGGCCCCTACCGAGACTAGAAAATTTCTTTCCTATCTCGCTTGAAAAGTAACATCTACTGAAATAGCGGGCTATTCAAAAAACACCTCTTATTGGTAAACCCTTTATTTATCTATCATCAAGGTAGGTTTATGGCTCAAAAAACGGCAACCAATTGAAAATTAGAAAGAAGCATAGAGGCACAAGGGAGTGCAGTGAAGGTTGGCACTTTCAACTTTAGGTGGTTCTCTTGCTGCTTGAAGAATATTCCTTTAGCATATAAATAATTTTATCTTTCTTCTGTCTCAGAGGAGATTTTAGGGCGATTTCGTTACTGAAACTTTAGAAAATTAAGAATGACAAGCTCATTTCTCGATGAGCTACCGAGATATAACATCAACGATTTCATATTAATCTCTACCGTTTTCAGCCTCCTGGACCTCTGCTCCGTGGAGACAAACATGTTTATTTTTTGTTATTTCTTCATCTTAACAATCAGGTGTTTGTTCTTTAATTATCATTATGTTCGATTGACCAATTCGACTACTAACAACATCAGTATGTAGGCGTGTAAGAATAATTGTTTTAACAATGATAATTCTTCGAATTTTATTTATTTTTCCTATTTTCACAATTACTTATAACCGATTAGCTGTTGACCACTTTGATTTTTTGTGAGAAGTGATTCATTTTTCATAAGAACGACATTGAAGAAGATTACGTTCAGCGCCATTTCATTCAGAACAGTTTTTTCTCAAGGAATCAAAATCTATTATGTTTGTCTTTCAGAGTATCTATCTAGCTCGTAAATATTGAGACGCCCATCACCTTCGTAATTTTGGTGTTAGTTTCATACCCGATTTGTTTATATTTGTGCCTGTTTCCTTTTTTTGCATGCTTATTTTTGTTTGTTGCTTCTTAAGTAGATAATACATGTTGCTTCTTGCTTTTGATATTCCAGTGATGGGTCCAAAAAAATACTGAGCACATTTGGTCTATTCAAAAGGTACGTTGATTGGATAGCGTTCATAAGCTCGATGTCGAATGCCATTGTAACTTTCATTATAGCTTAACTACACGAAAAAGTCATCTCTCGATGGTGGTGGTTGAAAATTGTACATATTCATCATTTTATTTTTTGAGCCCATAAGTAATTGGAAGAAAATTGATCCTTCTGTTTTTATTGATTCAGTAGATTATTACAGGTACTAGAAGAAGGTGGTTGGAAAATAGTTAATTTCAGCATTGACTGAATTGTATATGAATGCATTAATATGTGTGTAAGTATAGCGAAGTACAAAAAACTTGAGGAGGTCTTTTTGTATCTATTGTTGGTTCCATCTCAAAGTAACGATAGAAAGTTTTGCTCTATTGATTTAAATCAATGGAGCAAGTTTCTGTTTTTTAGGTATTTTGATATTTGGATATAAACAAATGTCTTTATTTCAGAATATGAACATTTTTCAGTGCAATGTAACTGCGTTGTGATTCAATATGTGAGAGTCGAGAGTCCCCTTTTTTGTTTTTTTTAGGGGAAATTGTTCTTCGATGCTTGCAAAGTCTCTACCAAGATTGTATTTCACACATTATTAATTGGGATGAAAATTTGGTTACTTTTGGATTGAACCATATATAAATTTAATGTTTGTTATCATATCTTGAATTTCTCCTCCTCTTTTTGATGTGCAATTAACTTGGCCTGACTCGAAATTGAGAAGAATTCAATTCATTTCATTCAGTTTGAAAAATGTATCTTTATGTGTACCAAATATATGAAAATTGCACAATGGCGCATAATTTTTCTGATAACCATCTTGACATTGATCATAATAATTATGACTTATTATCTGGAATAGGAGCAAAGCTATATATGTGATATGTTTCTTCGTATTCCTTCGTTGTAGTAGTAGTCCTTCCTTTTTTTAAATTTTCCAGATAGTTTCCTGCGTTTATTTATGTGCTACGTTTTCGTAATTTGTAGTTCTTTTTTGTTGTTGTGCATGTTTGTGTGCTTTATTTGTTTCTGATTCTCTTTCTGAATGTAATGTAGCTATTTTCTAAATTCAACATTGTACTATTATTCGCGCCTTTGTTTAAAAAAAATTCAAATATTGATTCCGAAAATTATTGACCCTGACACCTGCTAAAAATAAGTGACCCATCCAGTTGTAGAAGGATTGAGCTGTAGGTACACATGCGTCAACTGAAAATTGAAAAATCGCGGAATACTCAGAGGTTATGTATATTCATACAGACAAAAATAAAATAGATGTCGTTAAAATGAAATACTCCTCATTAAAAGATCCACTGGGAAGAGCATGGATCAAACATGTTTCAAATGAAAGTTTCTTAGTTTTTAGCGGGACATCGAATGCAGAAGTTTAATCTGATCTTGGAGTTTGATTTAAAGGTCATTCCTAGGAAGAATAGTTTTTTCATTGCAGAATATTAATCTTCGTGAGAAACTTAAGCACTGTCTCTTGTATTCTTCCATAAAAAGAATTTCTCTGGAGATATGAAGTGTCTGATGCTTAAGATATTTTGAATTTTTTTCAGTAGTTGCTCAGTAGTTTGTGTGAAGAAGATTTTCATCATAACTATTCTGAGCATAAAACACTTCATATTTCCTCAACGACAAATATTATTAGTTTTCACGAAGATTGATATTAAAAAAATCTATTTGACCTTGAAATAACAAATGACCTCGAAATCGATGTCCCCCTAAAAACAAGAGACTTTCATTTGAATACAGGCTCTTCCCAAAGACTTATTTCAGTGAATCTCTCAAAATGGGTCAACCTGTATTAGAATGGTTATGGAAAAAATCATTGACATGGCTTCAGTTGCCAAAAATATGCAGATTCGTATTGGAATAGACCATGACCAATCCCATTTAAGAACCTCTTTTCAGATTTATTCTTTCAGTTTTCATTTTCTTATAATAGAACTGAGACATCGAATCTCTTGAAATATTAATAAAAAAAATCAAATATGTTACATACATTTTCTTCTCTATATTTATTCGGTACTTTAAAACGATTCAGGTTAGTTTTTCCCTCTAACGAGTTTCTGCTGTGGCAATAGTTGGCTTAAAACCAATGAAAACACAACGTTCGAATTTCTTTGATGTTAAGTTATGATGACGGTGAAACCTCTCATCGAGCTTATGAACCACAACACTGAAATACTTTCATCGTATGGTCAGAAACGTCGCCCAAACTAATGCCTAACTCTGCGTTTTGTTTTAGGAAAAAATACCTCAAGGTACAGAAGGATATCGAGGATGCGTGCAGGGACACCAGTAGAGATTCCTTCGACGAAGTGTCCGAGGCCTATAACATTCCATTGCAAGAGACGATGCTGCCGACTAAGTGTGTCGCGAAAATCGTAAGTTTCGAGTTTTTTGACGGGAAATTCTTATATGGCCAAGGTGCATTATACAGGGCGAGTCTTTGACTTGTACATATATTTTAACTGAAGATTCTTGAGGTCAAAAGAAACCTTTTTTTCATTTTCCATTTTTCCGAATTCGGATCTGTTAAAAAGATATAGCCATTCGAAAATAAAAATGCTAATTACGTCCCTGAAATGATACTGTGGAATTGATTCAAAGTTCATATTTCTCGATAGAAATTGAGTTTATACATTTAGGGAATACTCAAGTACTAACCTTATTGGAATAAAAATGTTGCAAACACGGTAATTTCAACAAAAACAGTTAGTTTCATCGGATTATATCTGCAACTAAAAAGCCACATTTATTCCACCAAAATAAGTTCCTTCTTCGATTTTTCTGCAGATTAGTTTGTAAACACTAATAACTTGTTCATATTTTCCTCGAAATTCCCAAACAATATCATGAAGAAAGGCTTTTCATTCAGATTTATTGTTAAACAACCTAACCTAATCTAATTTCTATCGATTCTGTGAATTTTGCACAGAAATTTCAAGATGATGTTGTCAGCTTGCTGATATTTTCATTGAGGTTAAGGATTTTTTACGAAACATAGTATAAATCACAATACATTTGTGTACCGTGGTATAAATATCTATGAATTCTGCCGTTTCCATCATAAATCGACTTTGCCGCCAAATTTTACCACGCATGCGTAGAGCGAAAACCGAAGTATGTATTGGTTATCTGGACTCTGGAGGCCAACTATAAACAATAACAAACCAGAGTCTGAACAAACTGTAAACATTATGTTCTGAATACATTCAGTGATTTATTGTTCTAATGTGATTATTATGTGAAGTGAATTAATATAATTTCAACCGTGTCGAGTTTATAAAATTATTGTTTAGATAGTAACATCGCCACAGATTATCAGGTATCGCATTATTTTTCATTAATTTCAATTTAACAAGTAGTTTGTATCGAGATTCATCATTCATATCCGAATTTTGTATTTCATCGACATTTAACTTCAATATGAACCGGTAACTATGAATTTTCAATAGAAACTGTGCGTATTAACTCCTCCTTGGTGTTCAATTTTATCTCCCACATTTGTGGGATTTTATTATTAAAATATCTCGACTGAGTTGAAATATTGTGACAACATTGTAGACTCGTTTAAAGGCCAGAGAAGGAATAATATTCGATGATATTTAATTCAGAGACGCATTCAGATTATTCTTGAAATTAATGATTTTTTCGTCAAATTTCTCCGGGTAAAATTGGAAATAACTCGAAAACTACGAGTTTTATTGAAAAATGATGAGAGGAATCTACAGTTGAAATATATGTACAAGTCAAAGACTCACCCTGTATTGATGAAAAATTACTATAATTTATTGGTGATTTGTCGTTTGATGGATATATTTTTTTAAGGATGCGCATGATGGAGAAGTGAACGCCGTCAAGTGGAGCCCCGCCGACGGTATGGTCGCTACGGCGGGGGCGGACCGAAAAGTCAAACTGTGGGACGCGTCGAAAGGTCAGTTTTAACAGGACGAATCATCAACCCATTCAGCTACCTTCATTATGCCATCATGCTTGTTATGCGGTGGAGGCGTGTTTTAGTATTTATACATTTGTTAAGAATAAATTATTTTATTTTATGTCTCATGTCGTTGTTTTTGTCTGTGTCTGGTGGGGATTTCATTGAGAAGTCGAGTTTTTTTTTTGGGGAATTGGGTTTCGTTGTTATGTTTTTTCAGTTTGCATGTTTGGGAAGTCTGCGATCCTATGTTCTAGATCTAGAATCTAGATGACGAGTTTTATTGGAAAATTGGATGAAACTGAAACTTTTTTAATCCATTTCATTTGATTCCAAATTGAATGCTTTTATACATTTTATTATGTGATTCCCTTCAGGATTGTCTAGTTTTTAATCTTCGAAACATAAATATATGAAAATATAACGGATTAAACAAATATTACTGTTCGCGGCGCCACTTTTCAATTAGTGAGGATAGATATGTTAGGGTTAAGGAGATAGTCCATTGAAACATAAGGTAGTCAAGTATCTCTTTCTTTCGAACTGTAGAGGATGCACGTTGACAATTTCGGATAGGGCTTTCTGTATTTTCTTTAATACTATTCATTTAAAGTTGAGATGAGCATATTGTTAACATGAAAGGTATAAAAATTAAAAAACACTTTAAAATCTGTAATTTTTATTTTCATTCAACAAGAAGAGTATACATTTCATAAGTCGATTTGTTGGAAAGCGCAATAATTGTAACCTAGTGACGTATTTTCCTTGATGTTTCCACAATCTGTATCAGTCATTTTTCATCGTCGGCCTAGTCGTTGTAGTAGGGGCCGAAAAAGTAGATTCGGGTCATTATCAATCTTGCACAGTGATAGGTTCTCCCAGATAATTTCTGAATGTGCTTGACATTTTAACATTAATATAAATGAATACTTACGTTGTAATATCAACCACCATAATTTTTTTGAGATGATTAATTCAAAGTTCTATCAAATGGCGGAGAAATATAACGTCCATTTTAAAATTTCGGTCAAAGAGCTATTGTTTCATTGTTAAAAACAATCTAAGCATTACATCTAACCTCACTAACACACCAGTGGCATCCTGAACAATTATTTTATTGTCTCCAATATCGAATTATGCTACCAACCGAAAAGTACATTGTTGGAGGCTAACATGTCTCAGTAGCATGTGGCTTTATTTAGCAAATCGAATTCATTGTTGATATTCAATAAAAATAACCCTAGAGGCAAATTTGATTACCCCCTAAAGGCTGATACCAATCGAAAGTTGTATTGTTTTCATTTTTGGCAAGAATTCTAATGAAATATTGATAAATTGCAAGACCAGTGAAAAGAATATTATATGGTTAAATATGATAACGTTTTTCTCTTGATCCATTTTTTCTGTATAACCTTCCACAGTTACCATTCAGTTTTTTATTTCAGTTTCTTTTTTATTTGTAATTTGTTCAGGTTGTAGAATGTTATGAGAACAATAGGTACCAAGAGAAAATAAGTGTTTTTGTCCACAAAACATTGGACCTTTGAGCAGGATAAATATGTTGCATGACGAAGTATGGCATGAAGCATGAGAAAGAGAATATTTTGCTTCTATTCATACAGAACATCGTGAAATTTTTATTTCTGCCGCATTATCTACAATCTAGAATAGAGCTAGGTATTGGATAAAATGTGTAGGTATGAGGAATCTTGTCGGATTAAATGTTGATACAGTTTGTGTTCCAATTGCATATTGGAAATACTTATGATGTGATTCCGTTTTGAAAGTTTTGGAGGTAAGGATTTGATACTTCAGCCATAATAGGTGTCTGTGACGAGGTGAGAGGTGAAATAAATTTGAGGAAATGTAGATTATACTAAAAATATTGTTTGCTGAATAAGAACCATAAGATACCAATTGAATACAATGAATTTGTGGTATGGACGATTCCATGTAAAAGGCAGTGAACATCTGATTTCCAGCATAGTTGAAAAAAAAAGGTCTTATATACATTGTAACAGAAAAAAAATGGAGCGGATGCTCTCTTTCTGCTACTTTATCCATATACTCCATCACCAGAACGATGACACTGATTTTAATTATTCTTTAGGTGTCAATTCTTACAATTTCATCAACGAATTTGATGGAAATCTATTCTTGTCTATGTGAAATAATTATTACAAATCGAAGAAAAAATATGATTTAATTGTATTCAGTGGCGTAGCAAGGTATGCTGCTTCAGATGTCCTGGTAGCTAAGCTACTTGTATACTGTTATCGAATTGCTTCCATATCCATAAATTAAAAGGGGCAATACTTAAGTCTCAACTAAAAATATTTTCATTTTATATACTATCAATTTTTACAGCTCCCTTATTTACTCGTGCTTGCTCTCACAAGTCACTAACACCTTGAATAATATCCAACTGGCAGGTTAGTTTGCACGTTATTCAACCCGCCTTTGTTCTGCATGCTTTCCTCTGTCTACCCTGAACTCTTGGTAGCATAACAAGACGAGTTTTCACATGTTCGCAGGTCATGTGGTGGACAAAGGAATACTTGTCGGTAGTAACGCCGGTGTTATGTCTTTGGACTTTGACTCGACGGGATCTTTGGTACTGGCAGCTTCCAATGACTATGCGAGCAGGGTGTGGACGGTGGTGGACCAGAGATTAAGGGTGAGTAGTCTTTCATTGGGAAGAATCTTTCGATTTTCGGTTCGCTGCGAAATGTGTCTTGCAGCGAGAATACTAGTTTGAATTATTTGGAGCTTATTCTGACAAACTTTATTTGCACCTTCCTGGATGAACGTTTGTTTATAATAGTGTCAATTAAACACGAATGGACTGCTGTACCAATTCTTATCACCACGAGAATTAGAGAAAAAATATATGTGTGAAATAGGAAAAAGTACCACAAAGTAACCACTGAAGGAATGGTACCTACGATTGGTCTGACTTGAAGAGATGTATCTGCATGTTTTCTGCCTCGTGTATTGAATAGTCTTTCTTGTCACGGAACGAATTCACTTTTCAGATTTTAGAAACCAACGACTTATACATATATTTCAACTGTAGATTCCTCTAATCAAACGAAACACTTTTTCCTTTATCTATTTTTGAAAATTCGGTTTCGTTTGAAAGATGCAGGGTGTCGAAAATCAATTTAAAAAACACTTTTCTGTTTGTTCATATCTTCGGAACTGTTATTTCGAATGAACTGAATTTTGGTTCATTGTTTACTCTATCCATGGTGAATTCACTTCAATCGAAAATTATTCAATATTTCCCCTGCTATAAAAGTGACAGCTTAGCTGACTCATTACTCCACGCAAAAATATCATAAACCCCTTGAAAAATATCAACGGTTCATATGTTCGAAAGAATCTTTCGCTTCAGAAAAGAAAAATATTCCTATGAATTTTTGATATAACGCGTCGTTTTCGAGTTATTTCTAATTGTATACGACGAAATTCGAGGAAAAATCATGAAGTTCAAGAATAATCCGTATGCTTCCCTAAATTTTGAATATCATCGAATATTATTAGTTCTCTGGTCGTCAAACAAGTTAACAATGTTTATCAACTTTGTCGAGACTAAAATCTGTATAATAGAAAAAAGAGATAAAATTGAAGGATCATGAGTTTATTACATTTAATGTGCACATTTTCAATTGAAAATTTATTGTTACCGGTACATATTGTAAATAAATATCAATGAAATACAAAATTCAGATACATGAATGACGAATATCGATACAAACCACCTAATTAAATTGAAATCTATATATATAAAAGAAAGATGTTGGTTACACCATTTATAACTCGAGGTCGGATGGACTGTTTGTTATGAAACTTCATATATGGATTCGTCTACGGTCTGGTTATTATAAAATACAATGAAACTTCGAAAAAATCGATGAAAATTTCACTTTTACAGGAAATGCTTTTCCTCCCTTTGAGCGAGGCCACTAGGTGTCGCTACAGTTACAGTTACGCTACCGCTTATTCGTAGGTACTTGATTTCATATTCTCTCCGTTAGATGGCTATATTAGCACTATAGTCACTGTAATAGTGTGTAATTTGAGTTGCCTACAACTCTGCGCTGTTGACCAACACCAAGAAGTCTTAGCGTAGGAGTACAGTAGTGCAGATGTCTAAAATGATTAGATTTCGTACCACTTCAGATGGCGCTATTCACACATTATGACTGATTATTAGTTATTTTTATAGTTTTATTTATTCAAAATAACGTAATCGTGAAGTATAGGAAGCCTAGAATAATGGTGTAGGCACTGATTAGATTTTGTTGTGACCAAATTGATTATATTAGCAATGTTTCGTTCTTTCCACTTCAGGTGGCGCTATTCACAAATTATGACTGATTTTTATCAGTTATTTCAAATATTTGAATTTATTCTGGCGAACGTGGCGTGTTAATGGTAGATAATTTTGTCAAGCAATAATGTGTGTTTATATTCCTGACATTCTGATGTATATTAGTTTTTAGGAAAAGTAGAAAACTTTCATTATAAAAAGATGCCATTCTGCTATCATGTCATAATTGACTTTGGCAAATCAGCTGTTGATACATCCATCAGATTGACAACGGAAAATACACTGAAATGATATTGCGGCGCCGCCACGTTGCTAATATTTTCGATTTGGTCGAACGTCATTCCATTCAAATATTGACGGGTGCCTACACCATTATCCTAGACATCTTATCGTGAAGGTACTATATTTGACATTAGCACCATTAGATGGCGATGAATTTGTTGAGGCTTTCGAGACCATCGATTTATGTCATCTGTTTTTTTTTCGAGAATTTCGGTCGTCGTGGTTTGAAATGGTCGTAAAAAAAATATGACATCAATTACTGTGTAATTTGCATAGGAAGTACCATGAAGGGCTATTAACAGATCCAGAAGCGCGTGAATATCACAGTGAATTTTTATCGAAATGTCAAGTATATACGATTTTGGCGATCAGTTTCAATCGTGTTATGTTCATTCTCATCTTTTCTCATAATTTTTAAAATGTTTTTGAATTTCTGTTTGGGTAATAAATATATTTTCGGAAATCACTAAATCCAAAACTGCTATAATCGGTAATTGACATATTATTTTTATGTATCTGTTCTGTGTGACAGCTCATATCCATCGAAACATTTGACAGTTCAAAAATCAGAGAAACAAGCTGTTGATCTCCGATCACCGGTGATTACGATTTGTGAAATCCACCGTAAGTATCATTTAGGCGGAACAAAGTTCGCCGGGCCAGCTAGTTAATCTATATATAAAAGGAAGATGTTGGTTACACCATTTATAACTCGAGATCGGATGGAGTGTTTGTTATGAAACTTCATATACGGATTCGTCTACGGTCTGGTTATTATAAAATGCAATAAAACTTCGAACAAATCTTTCACTTATACAGGAAATGCTTTTCCTCCTTTTGAGCGAGGCCACTAGGTGTCGCTACAGTTACAGTTACGCTACCGCTTATTCGTAGGTACTTGATTTCATATTCTCTCCGTTAGATGGGGTGTACAGTGACTATATTACCACCAAAAAGTCTTAGCGTAGGTGTACAGATGTCTAAAATGATTAGATTTCGTACCACTTCAGATGGCGCTATTCACACATTATGACTGATTATTAGTTATTTTTATAGTTTTATTTACTCAAAATAACGTAATCGTGAAGTAGGACGTTTAGAATCATTAGAATCACTACACCATTGTGTAGTGATTAGATTTTGTTGTGACCAAATTGATTATATTTCGTTCTTTCCACTTCAGGTGGCGCTATTCACAAATTATGACTGATTTTTATCAGTTATTTCAAATACTTGAATTCATTCTGGCGAACGTGGCGTGTTAATGGTAGATAATTTTGTCAAGCAATAATGTGTGTTTATATTCCTGACATTCTGATATATAATTGTATATTAGTTCTTAGGAAAAGTAGAAAACTTTCATTATAAAAAGATGCCATTCTGCTGTCATGTCATAATTGACTTTAGCAAATAGCTGTTGATACATCCATCAAATTGACAACGGAAAATACACTGAAATGATATTGCGGCGCCGCCACGTTGCTAATATTTTCGATTTGGTCGAACGTCATTCCATTCAAAAATTGACGGGTGCCTAGACATTCTATCGTCGTTGTTTGAAATGATCGAATAAAGAACATATGACATCAATTACTGTGTAATTTGCATAGGACTTATAGTACCATGAAGGACTATTAACAGATCCAGAAGCGCGTGAATATCACAGTGAATTTTTATCGAAATGTCAAGTATATACGATTTTGGCGATCAGTTTCGATCGTGATATGTCAATTCTCATCTTTTCTCATAATTTTTGAAATGTTTTTGAATTTCCGTTTGGGTTATAAATATATTTGCGGAAATGACTAAATCCAAAATTGCTATAATTGGTAATTGACATATTATTTTTATGTATCTGTTCTGTGTGACAGCTCATATCCATCGAAACATTTGACAGTTCAAAAATCAGAGAACCAAGCTGTTGATCTCCGATCACCGGTGATTACGATTTGTGAAATCCACTGTAAGTATCATTTAGGCGGAACAAAGTTCGCCGGGCCAGCTAGTGAAAAATAAAATGATACTACTGAGTAATCTATGGCGATGTATCTATCTAAACAATATCCTCTTGAAATTTTATAAACTCGACAATACTCTTGATATATTACATTAATTCACTCAAAGTCCTTTATAACAATATAGCTTTAGAAAAGGTTTCCTCCACATTTGTTTACTCCGTTTACGGATCGCGCTGGTTGTCGCTATACGCATGCATCGTTCAGAAACATTGAAGTTCGAAACACAGAACATTATAGGGTTTGAGATGAGTCGATTTGTCGATTTGTCTTGCGCGCCTGCTACCTCGTAAGACACACCGTTATACAATTTTTTGAAGAGAAAATCAACAATCTGGCATCGTCTTCTCAAAAACTCTGTGAAATATTCATAGAAGATGGATTAGGTTAGGTTGATTATTCATGAATGGAATGAAAACCCTTTACAAGATATTTTTGGTATATCGAGAAAAATATGAACACGTTATTAGTGTGTCCAAACTAATCTTCAGGAAAATCGAATAAGGAACTAGTTTTTCTAGGAGAAATATCGTGTTTTTAACATTCCTATTCAAATAAGGTTAGTGCTCGAGTATTCCCTAAATGTATTAACTTAACTTCAATCGAGAAATGTGAACTTTGAGGTCTTTGCAGATAATCGTATCAGGCACGTATTTGGCCCAATTTTTTTTTTCAAATGGCTTTATCTTTTTAACAAAGCCGAGGTTTTGGAATATTCTGTTGCTTCAAAATACCTTCTTATGCCGGCAATACATTGATAGATGGAGGAAGAGTTGCCCATCATTCTAGTGACAAATGGAGCAAATTTTCTTCTTTTCTTTTGCATCTTTGCTAGTTGATCTTCGGCCTTTAACGGAGCATCCTGAGCACCAATCTAATAAATGTCTGTCTCATTATGATCTGAATTTCCTTATTACGAAAACGCGTCTTGGCTAGAGATTTCATACAACTGGGGAATTCTTGACGATTCCACCCACAAATCACAGCACGAGAGATACGCAAACCGCGATAATCCCTCGCTAACACGGTCCGTGAGGTAAATAATTCAGAAGTGCGTCAACAGGTGTCACAAGTCCTTAATTTACGGTCACAGAGTGATCTTCATTATTCCGACATTTACTGAATTATCCCGTGATATGTAAACTCCGTTTTATATTAGGGTAACCCGTCCTCGACTCGAAACGTATGCGACAGCGATAATCCTGAAAAATTAATATCCGCAACATTGTGTGTCTTGTTGAAGTTGACACACTTAATTATCGGAGTTTGGGCGTTTTGCAAAGTCGTAATTGAATATAAAACGTGAATTAATGGACAGAGACAGAAGGGGTGTGAAAAATGAACCAACAGTTCGCTTTTTGTAGTAGGGAATGGTGTTGCTTGTCAAATATAATGTTACTGTTATTGGTGCGAATTTTTGTTTCTTCGTTTTTATTTTTTCGCATGTTCGATTTGACGAATGCCGCTCTGGTTTCCGCAAACACGATATTTAAACTCCATTCACAATTATAAAATCACAACTCTGGCCTTGAAAATTTGACACATTCCACTCTGTATCGAAGTTATGACGTTTTTCAAAATATTTTTATGTTCCAAGTCAACAATATGTTGCCCTGTCTACATTCTTAGCGTATTTCTCAGAATGTGAATTTATTCGGAAAATTAATGAATTGGAAAAGTTGTGATGGACGAAAATAATTAACGTTTATATGAATTGATAGAAAGGATTCCTTTTCTAGTTATTTGCATGAAAAGTACAAGAGATCACTGTTGAAATATATTATTTTTCGCCATGGAAGAAAATTGCATTGCTTTCACATAATTTTCATATGCATGCTTGTGAAGATTTAATGCTTATTATCCTCTTGAACTGAAAGTTCAAGACTTGACGACATCAATTGTTGATTCTAATCAAGAATTCATTAAAAAAAATCAACCCAAAGATATAAGATGAGTTGATGGGTAATTACAAGAATCAAGAATAATGTCAATTTCATTTTGTTGATAACTTTCTTAAAATCAATGTTGGGATACAAAACTCGGCTGCGTTTGTTCAAACAACATCTAAAGAATACATTTTCCACCATCTCGACCTTTGAAAGGCGTTTCTTATAGGAGAATTAGGTCTAAGTTCCACCTCATTAGTGAGGTACCTAACTTTTGCAAATTTGCTCAGATATCGCCAAATTTCTTGGGAAACCTGAAAAAATCATCCTAATCGACCTATCGAGGCTCCATCCGATCCATCTACTGCGATATCTGTCCAAATAACAGCTTTTCCAACGAAATTTCCGTGTACCCCTAAAAACCTCGAAATGTAAACATTCGTCCTGGTCTTGAAAATCGTCCTCACGCTACGAACAGGTGCTAAAAACAATAAACATACGTTAATCTTGGATATTCGTCGAAAAACTCACCTGCAAATATCGATTAAATACCAAAAATCTGCGAACTATTTGTAAACCTAACAAAATATGGAATATCTTTGATACTTTTACTTTGATGTAAACAAAGAAACTGGCAACGTCGTTTTGTCATTAAAGATATTTTCTGTGCGCGCACTGACTTTTTATCATATGTTCTGTGCTTTTCAGCAGGCGCACCAACTCCTGAAAACGAAACCATGGAGTATATATACTCCATTCACCTTTATAATTTATACTGGTTGGCCATGATTTAGGTTTATCAAGTTTTTATACTTGAAACTGGCAGGTTGATACTAGTTAAATGTCAAATGGATCTCAGAAATGTTTCTTATTCTTGCCATTTTAATGAATGGGTTTATTTCCATTTTTCTAAGGTCAGTTTCTAAAAATCGCAGTGCCTTTCGGGCCACCTGTAGAGTGATCAGTAAATTTGAAGAAGACTGAAAACTTTTCGGGAATGCAATAAACAAATTAAATAATTATCTCGAACGATTTTTAAGATATGATCTCTAGTTTAAACCATTATTTCCATGAAATTTGTCGAAAAAAGCTGTTCAGTTGCAAGTTTATCTAGAGCACAATCGGCGAATGCATAACTTGATGATTCATATTCTTTTTTTCAATTATATTGTGGCTACTTTCGAGATATGAAAGAAATTCACGCAGTTATTCTGACTCGGAGTTCTTGATTGCCGGCAATTAATTATACTACCCCATGGGACCCTTTTTATCTACATGTTCATAAAAACCACCTTTTTTACGTCCGTAATTTCTTATCCTTTGGGGAAATTTAGTGGATTACGGGTAAATCCCATATTTTGGGGTTTTAGGTTTTTTCAGAGCTTAACGTACGTTTATCGTAACTTCTAATTAGTGGGGTTTTAAGTAGGGTAGCGATAAATTGTGAGGCAGAAGAGGAAGTCTTTTAGTTATAGCTAGAAAGGGGTTACAGTCCACTGCGACCTGTCTATTGTGCATCCTAACAGAGCTGTTTTCAGCACGCACTTTACAGCTCTCCTTTTTGAGAGATCTAATGAAATCCAATATCTGGCATGCCTAGTTACTCTCTTCAGTTTCCGATAAACCCATTCTCACCAGATGCTCTTGAGGCCACAATGCCCTGTAAGAAATCTGATGAGGTGGTGTAGCTGGTTCTTACTGAGATCAGATACCTTTTGGTTGAATTTAGCATGTCAAATTCCATGTACGGATTGCAATTTATCTTCTATTGGTATGACTAAACAATACCTGAAAAATCGAATCAGCCAACATACACATGATTGCAAAAGAAGAATAAACATGAGAATGAGAAAACTGCTCTAGCCGTACACCACGTCCAGGAAAAGCATAATTTCGATTTCAATAGTTTTCTGTTTCGCGCCAGGAACTATTTCACCTCAGGTCAGCTGCTTATGATCTATAAGGCACAAATTCGACATGTCCTGGAATACTGTTCCCATATTTGGAGTGCTGCTGCACCTAAACATACCCTAAAACTCTTGGATTCTGTACAAAAAAGGGCAATTCGTCTCGTCGGTGATGCCTCGCTTACAAACTCACTCCCCTCTCTAGAACACCGTAGAAGAGTAGGAGATCTGTCTCTATTTTATAGATATTTCCATGGGCGATGCTCTTCTGAATTATCAGCAATCGTTTCCCCTCTGGCAGTCTCTTCGAGACTAACCCGTCAAGTTAAGTCTTCACATCCCTTCGTGGTCACTTTGGGGACCTGCAGAACAGAACATCTCTCTTCAAAGACTCGTTCATCCAACTAACAGCGAGGCTTTGGAACACATTGCCTAGGGAGGTGTTACCCGAGGCATATAACCTCCAGAAATTCGAGAAGAACACCAATTCCTACCTGCTTGCCCTTGGTTCTCGCGATGTTCTCTGAACATTACACGGTATTCCTTTTCGGGAGAACCACAACATAAAAAAAGTGAAAATTTTGAATAAAAAGCAAAGTGAGATGATAAACATTTCTTAAAATAATACTGTGAATGTTAGAACAGATATTAAAAAATTGAGGATAATTTACAGTAATCTGTTGCGAGAAGTCAAATAGTACCTAAATCCTCATCAGTGTGAACTTCAACCCAAAATGTTGAGGAGGTCAACGAGATCGCATAAAACCCTTATTACATTGATCTAGTGAGGAGAACCATCGCACACGTTCGGAAAAAGAACGAATAAATATTATAAAAAGAAAGTGAAGAAACAAATACCTTAAGTTTCAACGAAATTCAACAATTTTTATCACATCGTAAAACACTTGACTTTATTGGTAAGACCAAAAGTTATGAACAACCAGGGCCGATCCTAGCAGGTGTGCAGCGCGTGCCCCGCACGCGGGCGGCCAAACTCAAGGGGCGGCCGCAGGCCGCCTCATTTCAATGTCAGTTTGTAAAAAATATAATTTTCAACAAATCTTAAAGAGATAATTATTTTCAATTATTGATTATTACTTTCCAACTCTGATGAGACGAAAAAAAAATTGAATGAAACTGAAATTTTCAATCTTGTCAAATCAAATATTCCTTGTCGCCCCCCTTACCAACAAAAAGAAACAAAGGAATGCTGTAGTACAATTTTTGGCTAGTCAGAATTTGGCATTTGGAGGAACTAGTTCAGAATTATATCGTAGATATAATGGAAATTTTTTGAAAGCAGTACAGATGTTGCCTGAATTTGATCCAATTATATCGGAACACCTTAACAATATTAGTAGATATAAGGGAGGGACGTGAGGCGTATTCCACACTACTTGGGGCCGCATTTTCAAAACGACATTATTAATATTTTAGCCTAATCTATTCCTAAAGAGATAACACGCATTGTCAAAAATGCCAAATATTAAGCCATTATTATGGATTCATTTGTTATTAGGTGTGTAGACTTATCGAATAGTACAGTAGACATTTTAGAATACTTTATAGGCTTTTTTCCAGTAACTAATACCACTGAACAAGGTTTATGTAATTTTTTTGTTGGAAAAGCTACTACCTAGCCGTCCTAGCCTCCAGCTTGACGTTCATGATATTCGGGGTCAAGGATATGATAATGGAGCAAATATGAAAGGGTAAAATGTAGGCCTTCAAAAAAGGATACTTAGCATTAATCCTAGAGCATTTTATGTTCCATGTTCGGCTCATACCTTAAATCTAGTGGTTAATGGGTTTTTTGATAGAGTGCAGGAATTATATAATTTCTTATCTGGGCCTTCATATCGATGGGATATATTTAAAAAATATGCCAAAGATTTAACTTTGAAACCCGACACACGGTGGGAGAGTCGCGAAAATGCTATAAGACCTTGAAAACAGGACTTTAAAAATATCGTAGAAGCTTCAAATGCTTTAATTGGAGATCTCATTAGGGATAATGGGAAAAAAATTGCAGCTGAAACTCTAGTAAAAAACATGAAAACAGTTGAGTTTCTATGCTCAATGTTAATTTGGCATGACTTATTAACAAGAATAGACGTTTTAAGTAAAATGCTACAAAACCCTAGATTAAGTATTGCAGAGTGTAAAAAAAGTTTAGAAAATTTAAAAAAATATCTAATTTCACAAAGATCTAATGAGAATTTCAAAACATTTGTTGATTCAGCAACATGTTTAGCCAATGACTTAGAAATTGATCCAAGCTCTCCCATCCCTAAACCCAGAAATAAAGTTCGCATATTTTATTATGAGGGCAGCGATGAACCTATTTCTAACTCCTATACTAGAAATTTAAGTTTTATTATACAATTCTGGATCACGCTACATCCTCAGTACAGGAAAGATTTACTTTAATGTCTGAATGTTATAATTAATTTTGCTTCTTCTATGAGTTCGAAAACTTTTCTAATGATGATCTTATGAAAGCCTGCATGGACTTAGATATTAGATTACCGGTAAATGCGGAAGGAAATATTGTTAAGGATTTAGATGGCGTACAACTTTTTAACGGTATTAATTCATTTAAACATATTTTCCCGTGTAAAGATCAACCTAGAGAAATATTAGAAATTATTGTTAAAAATGATTTGATTTCTTGTTTTTCCAATTTCACATTAGCCATAAGAATTTTATTAAAATTGCCTGTCCCTGTTGCTTCTGCAGAAAGGGGTTTCAGTAAATTGAGAATAATTAAAGTTTACTTGAGGAGAGCAATATGCCACAGGAGAGACACTCGTATTTGGCCATTATCTCTATTGAATCTGAAATAAATATCGGAAAGAATTGATATGACTGATATGAGCGAAATTATTGATTTATTTGCTTCTCAAAAAGCTAGGGAAGATATTTTATAGGTACCTGTTTATACATATACTAGTCATTAGAGACTGAAATAAAGACTGTTCCTGTTCGTATTTATATTTTTTGTTTTTGTCTTGGGGCGGCACATAAGGATTCTGCACGCGGGCGGCCAACACCCTAGGATCGGCCCTGTGAACAACTTACGAAACTAATATTAAAAAGGGGAAAAATCTAATGAAGAAAAGATATTGAAAAACGAAAAATAAAAACAAATCTAAACTCCACCTGAATGTGAGTCATTTTGATTGAAATGTTCCTATCGTATTATCATATTTATAGTTAAAATTATTTCGTCTAAAAGTTCTTCAGAGAAAGAAATTGTGTGTTGTTGTATTGTTCTTTTGCTTGTCGGATTGTTTATTTACCTAAAGTTTGACATAAATTTCCTCACAGGGAGATCCCAAAGAGGATCAGTAATTTGAAGGGAGTGTGTTACTCACCCTTACAGCAGTCCTGAAGCCAAGATCCCTTTTCCTAGTATCGAACAGCAACGACGAAACTTTTTAAATATAGTGTAAAGAAAGGAATACATAATAAATTCATATCCATTAGTACGAAGTCAAATTTCCTGAGAGCATCGATATTAACGGCATTAGGGGCAGAACCTCCGTGACATTGTGTGCCAATTTCGGGATACTTCGAATTCGAACGGCAATTATTCCCTTCCCCATTCACCCGGAATGATTTATGTGGCCCTATTACTCCCGGCCTTGTAGACACGGCCACATCGTGCCATCCAGATCCTGCTGGATGCGTTGTTCTGGCTCGACCCATCTACTCTGTCTGTAATTAAGATTAACACTGGCACTTAGGGGGGACGTTTCATGTCGCGTCGCTAGTCGTATATTATTGTTGCTGCTGGCCGTAGATCGAACACTGCGAAAGATTAGAGAAATCAAAGCAGGGATGCGTATGACCAGACACTCAAAACTGGTAAATTTTCCGTTAAAATTGCAATCGAGGGACGTTTTCATAGCCCGCGAAATTTCTTCGCGTGACTCAGGTTTTGAGTCAGTCCTCTTCTATCCTTCGGGCTGGGGACAGCTATTGCTTGGTTGGAATTGAATAATCGCGTGATCAACCTTATAATTCTGAATTTTATGTTGTGGGGCACAAATTTAGGAGACCAAAAAAGTGATAAAAATTATACATTTATTTAATTTATTGTGATACACATTAATAAACTTTTCAGAAGCAACAAACTATCAATTCAGATTGAATGAAGGGAGCCATTGTCTTCCACATATCGCAACTTTCTGCGAACACCTAGTATCAAGTTTTGGATGGTATCTAGATAGATTTCTCGGATCTTCCTGTATATTGGACTTCGGAGTTCCTCTTTAGTTTGGGCTTCCCATCCTCCATCGTAAACTTTTCGCGATGAGAGAGCCGAAAAATCTTCTATGGGTCGTGCCTGTGGAAGGTTAGGAAGATTGCCGTCCATCGGAACAAATGGTACGTTTTGGTCGGCTAGCCAATCTTGAGTTTCTCTTGCATAGAGCCTGGACGCAAGGTCTGGCCAGAACATCATAATATCGTCTCCAGCGTGTTCTGCTTCAATAAAATCAACTAGCGATACTGTTAGACGTCCTACATTGACGTGCTGGTTTTCTTAGCGAAGTACCAACCTTGTTTTTCGCTCTTCTTAACAATCTTACGGTCCTTGCTTGGTTAAAAATTCTAGGTCTTCCACATTTTGCAAGGTTCATACAAGGAATACCTTGTTCACATTCAGCGATTGTCCGATAAATAGTTCTACAGGATATATTCATTTTCAAAAATGCGTATTATCTCAGCTTCTTCGACTCGTCCAACTAAATGATTAATACATTTCCGAATTTCTTTTTTGTAAGCCATATCTACTTAACCACTTCAACAACTGAAGTGTTGAAGTCAGGTCAAGTTTACAAACCAACTTTTATTTCAATAGCAATAATGTCTTCTTCTTATCACCACTATACAGGGTCTTTCACGAGGAACCTCACCCATATTTATACGGGAAACTACTGAACGTATTTTCATGAAATTCAGCACTTATAAGTATTTCACGATGCTGATGAAATCTAAAATATTTTTAAGGCATGAGCACCTCCGGTTTTTCCGGAAATGACGTCAACTTCCGTTTTTCAAATTAGAACACCATTTTTTATTGCAGAAATAGATTCCTCAGAAAATTTCAAGTTATTTTGATGTAACATTTTTCAGTTTTGGTTGGAAAATTCTCTCTGAGCGGGAAAATTCGAAAAAAAAATCTAAAATAGAGCTCCGCTGAAACAAGAATAACTTCGAGGTTTTTGGATGGAAAATTTTCATTTTTGGGATTTTTCAAGATGTAAGATTGATGTATCCACTTCAAAAATCAAATCGCGATTCATGATACAGGGGGTGAAAAAATCGCTTTCAAAGTTAGGGATGACAAAATCGTGAAAAATCAATTTTTTCAAATTAGAACCCCATTTTTTTATGGCAGATATTGAATCTACGTTAAAAAATAATGTGAGTGTATGCATCACACCCTTGCCCTAAAATGGATATTTTCTGAGTTATTCACAAAAAACTGTTTTTCGTCTTGAATTTTCAGCTATTTCTTTTCCCTTCACGCCGAAAAGATGAAATTTTCAGGAACTGTTATTTGAACCATGCTGTAGATTTTTCACCCCTTCTTGAAACCGACTTCAAGTTACTATTAGGAGAACCATGGCAAACTCTCGCAGTTATAACTAGAGAAGATGCTCAAAGTTTTGACCGTTCATTTCTAGACATTTATTTATACGTCTCAGGAATGCTTCGTGCGTTGCTCTTCTAATTCCATCGGGAGGAAGAGATCTGCAAAAGTGTTTAAAAACCAAATTGAGTTTCAAAACTATGAATCTAAAAATCTAAACAAACCTGAACGCATTTCTGACTCGTTCTATGCAGTCCTCTTTATCAGTCAGGGGAGTTGAGTAGACAATATTTTTTATCCTACCCCAAACATAATAGTCTAAAGGAGTTAAATCGGGAGAACGTGGTGGCCAAAGATGTCGACCATTGTTCGCCAACCATCGATCTTCAAATAGCCTGTAGAGGATATTTGACACATTGAGTGAATTGTGTGGAGGCGCGCCATCTTGTTGATACCATAAGTCATTATGGTTCTGTACTAGCGGCTCAATTATTTGAGTCAATATGTCAGAATATCTATCTCCTAAGGGAGAACATTCTTTAAATAATGCAAACAAGTGTAGTGTTCTATCTTACCAGTTGAAGTCCCATCATAAATGTGAACATCGAGAATTGCTTTATTTTTGATGGCGCAAAAAACATTGAAACTCCAGGTCTCTTGAAAGTTCCATTGTCTGAAGTGGTGGTTGTTCTCTTCATCCCAATAATTACTGTTATGCCTATTGAAAGAACCATTCTTTGTGAATTTAGATTCAGCTGTCCAAATTATACAGTCCGAAAAGTTTTCATTCTCTTGAAATCGAATCATCATAGCTTCGCAAAACTCTGTTCTCCTGACGAAACCAGTTTCCTTCAAATGCTGTACCCTATTGAATTTATATGGGTGCATTTTATGTTTTTTTAATATTCTCCAAACACTCGATTGAGATAATCCCAGATCAATCTCGGCATCTTTGAGAGAATTTTGAGGATTCACACGAAAATATGCAAGAACTGTAATTTCGTTGTTCTCATCTTCTACTACACTTTTTTCTCTGTGTATAGTTTTCTTAACGAAAGATCCGACATTTCTCAAGTTTGTCATGGTTCTGTTAATGGTATCTCTCGTTGGTCTGGGTCGGTCAGGAAACCTCTCAATGAACAGTCGAATCGTCCTATCTACAACTTTATTACATTCTCCATGAAGTAGAATGAGATTTAAATAATCTTCATTGGTAAAATTAGGCATAGTGATCGATTTTATAACTTAATACGAATTATCACCAAATTAATAGTAAACACAAAATGCTACTGAATAAAGAGGAATTTGGCAGATGTAATTAATGATATCTATTATTAAAAAAAAAGAATGTAAAACATGGTAAGTTTTTGCATATGGTTCATAAGGAATTATTCATTTATCACTGGAGAGAAAACCGATGGCCGATTAGTTGAAATGAAGAGGTTTCCGATACAAATTCGAATCCCAATTCGCCATCTATTTAGGAACAACCTGTAACTTTTTTCTCTTGCATATTAGGGTAGTAAAATCTAAAACATGGTTTAAGTAACATTTCCTGAAAATTTCATCTTTTTGGCGTGAAGGGAAAAGAAATAGCTGAAAATTCAAGACGAAAAACAGTTTTTTGTGAATAACTCAGAAAATATCCACTATAGGGCAAGGGTGTGATGCATACACTGACATTATTTTTTAACGTAGATTCAATATCTGCCATAAAAAAATGGGGTTCTAATTTGAAAAAATTGATTTTTCACGATTTTGTCATCCCTAACTTTGAAAGCGATTTTTTCACCCCCTGTATCATGAATCGCGATTTCGATTTTTAAAGTGGATACATCAATCTTACATCTTGAAAAATCCCAAAAATGCAAATTTTCCATCCAAAAACCTCGAAGTTATTCTTGTTTCAGCGGAGCACTATTTTCGATTTTTTTTTCGAATTTTCCCGCTCAGAGAGAATTTTCCAACCAAAACTGAAAAATGTTACATCAAAATAACTTGAAATTTTCTAAGGAATCTATTTCTGCAATAAAAAAATGGTGTTCTAATTTGAAAAACGGAAGTTGACGTAATTTCCGGAAAAACCGGAGGTGCTCATGCCTTGAAAATATTTTAGATTTCATCAGCATCGTGAAATACTTATAAGTGCTGAATTTCATGAAAATACGTTCAGTGGTTTCCCGTATAAATATGGGTGAGGTGCCTCGTGAAAGACCCTGTATTGGTCTATGAAATTTGTGCTTTCTGATTGAACCCATTATAATTGTTTAGTAAGGAAAAGAATTGTTGTTCTGTGGTTGGCGTTGGCATTTTATGACGGTACCCCTGTTTGAGGTTATTTTGTTACCTTCTGTTTATTCTTAGTTTCGGGTGTCCTGTCAGATGTTTTTTTATTTTAAATTACGTTGTGAGCAGTATTTTAGGATTGATGACTGGTGTTGCCTTTCGGTCCACTTTTTTAGATTTTTTAAAACTCTAGTTTATAGAGGTAATTTTTGTACCATTATGCTTTGTATAGGTGTGTCATTTTCGGTTTTCAGGCCTGATGAAGCAGATGAAGATCTGCGAAACGTCGCCAAATATATTGTAAATTTTTTTTTATTGTTCCTTTTTCCCACTAGGAGACCTTTCCTTTTTGCTTTTATTGATTGCTTAATACGTTATTCCAAATTTCTCTTATTGTTGAACTCGATACTATAAACCGCAGGATGCTTCGTAAACACGAATGGCAACCAAGAAGCTCCTGATCCCATCCTGACAAGACGCGATAGACAGCATGACAGCTGATTGACGTTCATCCCTTATTTGTTTGATTCCGTCGAATGATTGATTGCAGCGAAGGGTAGATGGCGTATAAGGAACTGGAACCGAAATGGTGTCACGATGATCTGCCTATTAAGGGGGATTTGGGCCTAAGGGCCAGAATATTCAAGTGAATTCGATGATAGGACACAAGGTTAACGACACATGGTTGGGCGGATGGTGTTTTGTTGGAAATATTTTGAACAATATTGATATTGATTATACTGATACTCGAAGAAACCCCTCAGAAACTACGAGCTTCTGAACTTGTAGCTTGTACGAATTAGTAGGATCAGTTGTGTTCTGTGTAGGCTTTGTTACTGTGTCCTTACGCCCTTAGGTTATGATTCCTAAAAGGTCTTTATATTCCGAATAGAATGAATTTGGAATCAAACATATTAATGAAAATTTTAAATTTTTTCATGCCCAACAACTCTATCTCAATAGAAGAGTCCCTTCATGCTGGCCAACTGTTCAAAAATACCTAAAAATCACTTCCCTTTTTTTCGCAATGATTCAACTCTTACCTGAAAGCTTTAATCATAATGAATTATATCCTGAAAATATTAGATGTCACAAAAGTCTCCTTCAGGAGTCATAATTTTTTCTTTTCTTATGTTTTCATCAATGCTTCTTTGCTATGAATCTATGAATAAGATATCCCCACCAGAAAGTTTCTATGGAGAATTTGAATTTTACGGCCCTTATGAGAATTTCGCTGAAGATCTTGCGTTAGCTTTGCCTTGAATATTGTGTAAATTGTCAAAAATGACAATTTCAAAATTCATGGATTTTTTCTGGAATTCTTCCCATCATGCTTCTTATAGTGTTCTCAGTCACTTTCTGGGATGCTGTCTTCCACTTTTGCTCGAATTCCGCTAATGTTTTCGTTGATTTCTTAGTCTTCTTCAATTCTCTTTTTACCAGGCCCAATATCTTTCGATTGGCCTGAGTTCTGGGCAATTTGGTGGATTGGCCTCTTTGGGGACAAAAACCACCTCATTAGCTTCGTACCATTCCTTGGTGGCCTTGCTGCAGTGGCATGAAGCTAAATCTGGCCAAAAGATTGTTGACACATCGTGCTCACGTAAAAATGGTAAAAGTCGCTTCTTCAAGCATTCCTCGATGTATATCTTCGAGTCAACAGAGCCTTTGCCAACGAAAAATTTGCTCCTTTTCCCACAAGTGCAAATTGCTTGCCAAACCAGGAATTTTTTAGGAAACTTTGCTTGTTTCTTCACGCGGAATTGTTCGTCAACATTTCCACGAGAATCTGCAGTTGCGAGAAATCAGCCAAGCCATAGGTTTCGTCGTCCATCACGCAACAGGAAAAATTTTTCAAGAAATCTTTTTTTAATTTCTTTGCTCTTGATTTCGCTTCTTGATTCTTCACAGCGTTCCTGTCTGGCACTTTCTGCACTTTGTATGTTTTAAGCCCACAACTCGACTTGATTTTCTGAACGGTTGACTGCGAACAACCCACTATGTGGGCCACTTTCCGTCCTGGAAGGTTTGGATTCTTCTGAAAAAGGCTGATGGCTTTCTTCACTTTTTTTGGGCTATGAAACCCCTTTTTTCTCCCGGTTCCTTCCTTGCGGTTAATTGTAAGATCTTCGTTGAAGCGCTTAACAACTCTTGATACCGTTTCCGGACGAACGCGAGCCTCTTTTGCGATTCCTTTGAAGCTCCTTTTTTGATTATTTTGAAAAAGTTTCACTTTAAATTCTCGTGTTTTCACTTCGCTTGACATTTTGCGACAGAGAATTGGAATATCTATGAAGTAAATATTTCACATGTTTCTGACGTTCATAACAAAGCTAACTATGATCAAATTTTGATGTTTTCTCAATTGGTTCAAGAGATATAGGCGTTTTTGTGATAGCGAATTTATTCTCGTTATCACTTGGTTGTGACTCGTGAAATGAATGTGGTTGATGAACTACAGACTACTACAGGCCTTAGTTTACCCTGATTACTTCAATTGGAACGACGGCGGGCTTATTTTCCAGATAACTCGTGAAATAATTACCGACCTTCGTGGGGGGTGGAGTTACTTTTACTTTATCCCATCGAGTTCGGGGGGTATACTTTACTACCGGTGCTGATGGAGTGTCTGAGAGGGGAACACGTGTTCCTAATTACCGCAACACGTTCTCGAGCAGTGCATAAATCAGGCTGTAAAACGGAATATTACACGGTGTAGGGTCAGAGCGATTAGTCTCGTAAATTTTTATTCGCCCGTCTGGAGGGTCGCCCGAGGGAAGGGTGCCGATTTCGAAATTATGGTCCTTCGACCTACGATCCCGACTACCGTGGTAGTTTAGTTGAACGGTCGTGGGTTCACGGAGGTGTCCCTGATATAAAATGAATGATCTTGTGCGGGGTTGTGGGGGATTTCGGCTTGGAAGGTTGGCGTGCTGCTTGTTTGATTAAATCGAGAACGACATCTGTATGCCTCACTTATGATTAATGTTTTACAGGAATCTGTTCTTTGGAATCCATTCTGCTTGTTACTCAACATTACAGCCATCTTTAGAGCTACCCTGATTCACTAATCCGCAGGACTAAGCTGCAGCTTTTCGTTTATACTCGTAGTGTAAGGTGAATCCTGTAAACCTTGAAAGAAACTATCAAGGGTGTTACAAAGGGATCCATACTGATAGTCCAACTGTTATCAAAGCAATGATCTCTTGGACTGGAGAACAAGCTGTAGACTACGTGATGGCGAGAATGCAGCTGATGGAGAACAAATAGATAAACAATAGACCTTAAGGTCGCTGTGGAATGTAACTCTCTTACCAAACTAGACCAAAATGTGAACCCAACTACTCTGAACAAGCCTGATTGCTTCACCAATTAATGTGTTGAAAATCTGTCAATATACACTGCGCAAAAAAATTAACGCACATTATGGAAATCTCAAATTTATTCTACAACTGAAGGTGTTCTTAATGATGATTATTTTTATCAGAATTATGCATGCATATTTGTGATCGAGATATTCTTGATAATGGGATATTTGTTGAAACATTATTTGGGCTGTTTCCATTATCTATGCGGTTTATTGTTTCCGACGTTTCGGCAAGCATTCGCCTGCCGTCTTCAGGGTGAAGGTCCTGAGAAGGACCGGTTTTTGCCAAACTTGATCTGTCTGGACTTGTACGCACCATACTTTTTCGATTATTGAATTACAGTGTTGGGATTCGAACGCGGGTTATAAGGTTGCAATTTCGAAATTCCAGTCACTCTAACCACTAGTCTACCGGAGCAGGTAGACTAGTGGTTAGATTATTCTTTCCCGAAAACATGGTCTTAGTGAACTATACTAAGTTATGTCAAGTAAAAAATCATAAAAATAGCTCAGATTTTTAACGTCCTCTCTAAAATTCACCGTGTCGTTTCTTCTGATGAAAATCATCTCGCTAATATTCCTTTTGTAACCATTGGACTCTATATCTAGTACACTAACCTCTTCGAAGTTGAAGTTGTGTCCCTCTTTGAAGGTATGATATGTCAGAGCAGTCTTTTCTTTATTGTTGATGTTTTTAATGTCATATCTGTGTTGTATAATTCTATCTCTTAAATATTGTTTTGTCTGTCCTATGTAGCTACTGTTACAATTTGTGCAAGGTATCTTATAAACTACTGAGGATAATAGTTCTTTTTTTGTGGCTTCTTTCAGTTTTGTGAAAAATTTTTTGGTGGTGAGGATACTATAAAAGGCACAAACGCAGTTCAACTCTTTCAAAATCTTCTGTATCCTGTAAGATAACCCTTCAAAAAAAGGAAATCTATGGTATGTTTGTAGAACATCAGAGGCAGGTTGTGATACTATTGTTATTTTTTCCCTTTTGTTTTTCATCTTGTTAATACATCTATCTATAAGGTACCTAGGATAATTGTTCTGTGTTAGGATATTTCTAGCAATTTGCTAATTCCTTTCATGGTATTCTTCATCACTTAACTTCAATGCTCTGTTTATCAAGTTGTTAATAATATTAACTTTTTGTTTGGCACTATGGTTGCTATGATAATTTAACAGTCTGTTAGAGCTACTCGGTTTGTAATACCAGCATGTTTTATGTGTATGATTTTCATTTCTTATTATTAAATGTAGGAACGGAATTGAGTTGTCTTTATGTACCTCCATGGTGAATTTCAATTTGCTGTCATAAGAATTGAATAGATCGAGTAGCAATTGGTGGCTGTTGTTAGGTACCACTAAAAAGGTATCGTCGACATAAAGCTCTATCATCGGGATGTTGAAATTAATCTTTGCCAAAACACAACCAAACGAATCATCCATTACAAGGTTTGCAAAAGAGGGACTGGATGGAGCACCCATAGCTGAGCCAAAGATCTGCTTGTAGTATTTTCCATCAAACACGAAATAGTTGTATTTGAAACAGATGTCAACCAACCTTAAAAAGCTCTCTCTGTCCAAAACTGTCAAGTTTTAGTAGTTCCAACGTTTTTTAATGACAGTGTTACTTGAGAGTTTCTTCGTTGAGACAACGGTTTGCAACCGCTCGCCTCCTTCAAAATCAGCTTGAGCAAACTCATGAGGTGCAAATTAGCACTCAGACAATAAGAAATCGCCTCAGAGAATATGATTCAAGGCCTCGTGTCGCGTCAAGAGGCCCAGCTCTTACCCCAGCCCATCGAAGGGCGCGTTTGGATTTTGCGAGAGAGCATATCCATTGGGAAGAGGCCGATTGGGAAAGAGTTCTCTTCACAGATGAGTCTAGATTCTGCCTTTACCATTGTGATCGACGTTCCCTTGTATACAGACGTCCACATGAAAGATATGCTCAGTGCAATTTCCTGGATACTACTGGTTTCGGGGGAGGCTCGATTATGGTATGGGGTGGTATATCTTTGACTGCTCGCACAGACCTAATGGTCGTTGATAATGGAGCTATGAATGCTGATAAGTATATAAGGAACATTCTTGAAGAGCATGTAGTGCCATTTGCCCCATACATTGGTGAAAATTTCATTTTTATGGACGATAATGCCAGACCCCATCGTGCGCGCATCGTTCAGGAGTACCTTGAAGAGGTTGAAGTCTCTCGAATGGAATGGCTAGCAAGAAGTCCAGATCTCAATCCGAATGAGCAGGTTTGGGACAATCTCAATAGAAGGCTGAGAAGTTCAGAAAATCATCCAGCTACTCTTAATGACTTAGGAATCCAACTCGGAGAAATCTGGGAAGGATTAGATCAGAACATTTTAAGATCACTCATTTTGAGTATGAACCGTCGTTGCCGAGCTGTAATTAACGCAAGGGGTGGAAATACCAAGTATTAAATCACTTATCAACATTTCAGTATTTTGAAAATTGTTCATTTCTCTTCTTTCACATAAGATTCGGTGAAATCCTGAATTTTTCTTCCATTTAATGTGTCTTGTTTCTTTCAAAACCTTCCCGAGAGAACATAAAAAATAAGTTATAAAGTCAATGAAGAGTTAACTTTCATTAAAATTTAGATTTTCAGAATGTGCGTTAATTTTTTTGCGCAGTGTAATAATGTAACTTCAAGGAACAATTCAATCTCCGTTTGGAAAATCTAGGTTTCTTAGGTTGAAGGCGAGCCTAATTAAGTCATCATGAAAGTCATTGGTATTTCAAATGTGTTCTTCTTGAGAGCAATAGTTTTCCTTCATTAAGAACCCCTGGCCAATTCTAAGTTCTTCTGTAATTATTACTGTTTTTTAAACTCTAAATTCTTCAAGTCCTTTTGTTACTTGTGTTCAAACAACAAAGTAATGTTTGAACTTTTTAATATCTATCAATGCTCTAATATCAGTTATGCTCAGTTGTTGCACCTATATTTATGGTCCTTGGTGTTTTATCTTTGACAACTGATCCTTGTCAATCCATTCAATTTTACTCAAGGGAGAAGAACAAGATTTTTTTAGATATCCATTCTGATTGTATCTCGTTCGTTTTCCCTACTTTGGAAGTGGCTCTAACATCCGAATAGTGAGTTCCTAAGAAGAAAGCTTTTCTCAACTACTGAAGCTGTTATTATACCTATTAATTGTGAACTCTTGATTAGGTCACGATCTTTAGAATGATCCATTGAGTAAGATGGAACTTATACTTCCTTTTTATTTTTTCACTCTGTGATATCACTTCAGTGGATACTACCAAATCTTGAGAATAATTGGATATCTACAATGAATAGGGTTATGTTTTGTGGAAGAATAAAGAAGCATTATTTTCAAAGATTTATTATTTCATAAGTTAAAGGGTTAGATTTCATCACTGGATACAATAAAAGAATAAAATAATAAAAAATTTCAAAATAGCTATAATGAAATAAGATAAGGAAGTATGGTATTCTGATATTGTCTAATGCGTGGACCAGTGGACGGTTTTGCGAAACACTACATCCATTTCGTCTAAAAAAAAGGTGCAAAACCAACCACTTGGGCTCGAAGGAGACCAGGACAAGCTGTTTAAATAACCATTCATTCTCGCAGACACACGCACTCTACACAATAAGAGTAGAAAATATTTTTCACATTCGCGCTTGATCGTCCTAGAATCCGTTCAAGCCGGGTTTCGTAACGCCACAATGTAGAATTGTCGATCTGTACTCTTCTAAACTAATAAAAACCATAAACCGAAAGCTTAAACGTACGCGTTAGTAAAGGATTTGCACGTTCGTCGTTCTGAAAGCAATCCGATGTAAGAACCACCATTTTTCGATTTGGCACAATGACACTACGAGAAAAACGCCAACGATGTTCCGACGCGCTTGATGGCGTTGGCGGCAGTGCGAACGCTGTTCTATGGTCGGCGGGCTGCGTTCAGAAACTGCTAATTTATCTTTCTAATTTGTTACGTGATCTGAAACTTGATATTTCTTGTTAATAACCGGTGTCGGCTGGGTTGAAAATCAGAAGTAGTTGTTCAGGTCTTCCCTTATTCCTATTGATATTTCTCACTTGCATTGATTTCAGAACGTGTCTTGTTAATTGATTGGGATCGATTCCATCGACATTGCAGTAACGTTACCTTAAAAGCTAAAAATGATCTGTCTAATCTAATACGAGTATTTAATCTTAAGACGTCGTACGCGACACATATAGGGACACCGATCAATTATATCCAATCGATCGATTTCTAATCAGTTAATTATTTAATTAAAGATATTGCGGTATAGAGGAATTATAGCTTACATTCTCGGGTATACATAGAAATGATTAATTGCAATGATAAAATGATCCTAGTGGTTTTTTCGAACGATGAAAATGGCTGCTACACATTACTGAGCTGTTTCGCTATGCGTTTTTACGCGCTCCCACTCACGATCGTGTCGTCGCCTAAAAACGGCGTTCATGATCGTCTTCTATGTTCCATATTAGGCCCATTTCTGTGCACATATCGTATGCCGTAACCGTGACAACTTCCGACAGTCCCAACCTTGACAGCGTGGCGTGGTGCATGTTTATTATATGACGCGGCCGAGTCTCGCTTTACAGTTATGCATTTGCGTCTCAAAAACAACTGTAATCCGCCACGATGCTGTTCCCTCGTAACCTCTCGAGATGCGGCACTAACTGGATGGAGGATAACGATTCACCTTGCAATATGATATGGGAAAACGCGAGGTGTCGTAGCGAGTGAACGATTGCCATGCGGATTTTAGGTCAGCAGGGTCTGCGGAGTTCAGGGTTGCCGCGTGGGCATACTCGTATCGGCCAGGTGACTTGGGTTGAGAGCGTTGATCGAATTGATTCCGATAGGGTCACATTTAATGTGCTTGTAAGGTATCAATGTCGTCGACGTCTCGGAAATTACAAGGCACTGTTATGTTCTCGTTAGATCCTGCTGCGTTGTCTGCAGAAATTATCGTTTCTAATATATCTATTGATTTTTCGTCACTAAGTAGGAACTTCTTGAGCATATATCGAGTGAGAAGCATAAAGTATCGGGTACCATGCGTAAAGGCGGCTTCTTTGCGTAGCAACCATTTGTCTCGCCGAAAATGTCGAATGTCAGTCGTCCTGATAACGGAAAGAGCGCCGGGTGACGGACCAACGGCCTGGCAACACTGCAAAACAACATCAACCACAAAAAATGCCGGAAGTCTCTGAACAAAGCCGAATATTCGCCGCCGTCCGTCAGCGCCGCCTAAAAATCACTGATCTACCCTAAAATCTGCGCGGATGGCTGTACCCGCTGTCGTAAAGCTTGCACAGACTGTCGGTTCGGCTCGAGCTCATCGCCGACGGCGGTATGGACATCGTGACGGACATGTCGTCGTGTCCGGAAAGTTTGGAGCTAGATCGCCTCTTCTGCCAGATGAAGGTCCAGGCGGCTATGATGGTCATCTGGGCGGCCAGGAAGACTGCGCACGCCACTATCAGACCGGCCATGTTGATGCAGACGCCGTTGTCGTTGGGCAGGAAGACGGCCTCGTTGAGGATGGTCGATCTGTTGTCCTTTTCGAAGCCGAACTTGTCCTTGATCTGGATGCTCTGGACCAGGAGGAGATCGTCCTGGGCGTCGGTGGAACGACGCCTCCTGCGTTTGCCGTAGGAGATGACCGACCTGAGGTCTCCGGTGCTCTCTTCTTGGTCGCATTGGACGGGCTCGCACGATGGCATGCAGGGCGTTACCAGGGCGCGGAATTGCACAACTTCCGAAGACGGGAACTTGAAGGCGTCGAAGTGCGAGAGGAGGATCTGAAATTAACGTGTTTATTAGTTTTTGGGATCGAATTGGGCTTGGGAAATGAAGTTTCATCAACGAGATATCGAAAATAAATTGTATTTCGAGACGGTGTCAGGGATTGTCTCACGATCTGGGTGGCCTGAATGCGCTAACTACAGCGGAAAATTCGGAGGAATGAAGACAGTAGTGAGAGAATTCTTTAACGGGAAGGTTCTCGGTTGACTTAGGTTCGGTTTAACGGCTTGTGCGGACTAGGCCAGTAGATTTAGTCGCGTAGCGAATGATTTTGTAATTTCCCGTGTGCGAACGCCAGCAATCGAGTCGAGTACAGTTACAGGATGATGTACCTACTACCTTTTACTGTTTAAAGTCTTTGATACTGTGGTATAGTAGTCATTGGGCGAATCGACTCTCCACTCGACTAAAATACTGGCCTAGTCAGAACAAGCCTTTAGGGAGATCTAGGAAGTTTGGATGTACGGTCTCAAAGCGGGTGCTATTCGGGGAATAGCGGGGTAGTGCCGAATCGCAAGTTGGGGGTAGCTGGAGAAGTCTTAGGCTGCATTCCCATGCATCCGTCATACGATGATACGATCGTCCGATCGTAATATCGTAGAAATATTTAGTATTGAATATTTCTACCAATCACAACGACGATCGGACGATCGTATCATCGGATGACGGATGCATGGGAATCCAGCATTAAACGGAAAGGTTCTCAGTTGACTCGGGTTCGGTTTTAGGGAGATCTAGGAAGTGTTTAGAAGTTAGATCTAAAAGTGGAGACGGAACTAGTGCTATTCGGGGAATAGCGGGTTTGAGTGTTGAATCGGTAGTTGAAGATTAAACGTTAGGTTCGAGGAGTGTCGAAGCCTAGCTTTGTATAGATCGAAAGAAGTAGTAATTAAAATATTTTAGTACGTCGTGAAAACACCGGGAGTGAAGTTTGGAAATGAACAACGGGTTAGTGAAGTGTTTTTGGTAGTAACACTCATCACCCCTTGAATTAACTGTCAGAAGGAGAATGGTAGGATATTTTTGTGTGAGCTTCGCTTATTTGAGCTTGTTAGAAAGCTGCATGAAACCAATAAATAAATCGTATGTCCAGAGTCATGAAATCTCCCCAAAGTTGACCAATTAGTGTAAAGATTTTATCTATTGATGTGATTTATTCATAGATAGTGAGTAAAACCGTTTTGAGTATTTTCGTCTTAAGGTGGGCGTTCAATGTAGTGTGTTTTTATTTCAAGTTGATTTCGAAAACGGTTTCACTTTGAGAACTGAAATTTTGTGGGTGAACTCAGAAAGGATTAGGGTTCTTGTTGAAATAATTTTGATCGATTTCATTCCGACAGTTAATTTTTTTTCTTTCAAAAATAGAAGAAAATGAGCCAACCCATGCTTCTGTTTTATTTCAACAAAAAGACCCATGAAAATAGTTCAACTTCCGATTAAAAGTGAATCTACAGATAATTTCGTTCAGAAGATCAACTTGAAATACGGAATTGGCGGAGAATGGCCAAATTCAAATTTTGGCGGGAAAAAGTTCCCGCTTTACCCACAATTTGACATATTTCATAGTTCGGCGATTTTCAGATAGAGAGCGCCATTGTACATTTCATTCATGATTAGAGAGATACTCATAGAACTTATTGTGATAATGTAAGTTCTATGGAGATATTTCTTAAAATGGACGGTGGCGCCTCTATCGGCTGATCTTTCCTACTCGCTTTAAACGCCGACCTTAATAAACATTCGAAGTTTAACTTCGAAGTGTTTCATTTACCACTCTTCTCCCTGCAGAATAACCAAATAAGGACTGAACGAGAATAAATTCGCTATCACAAAAACGCTTATATCTTTTGAACCACTGGACCGATTTCGAAAATCAAACTCATTTTCGAATCATCTTCTAATTCTAATGAAAACTGTTTTTACAATAAAAAAAACCAAAACTATTTTTTACAAAATTCATGGATTTTTTCTGGAATTCTTCCCATCATGCTTCTTATAGTGTTCTCAGTCACATTCTGGGATGCTGTCTTCCACTTTTGCTTAAATTCCGCTAATGTTTTCGTTGATTTCTTAGTCTTCTTCAATTCTCTTTTTACCATGGCCCAATATCTTTCGATTGGCCTGAGTTCTGGGCAATTTGGTGGATTGGCCTCTTTGGGGACAAAAACCACCTCATTAGCTTCATACCATTCCTTGGTGCCCTTGCTGTAGTGGCATAAAGCTAAATCTTGCCAAAAGATTGTTGACACATCGTGCTCACGTAAAAATGGTAAAAGTCGCTTCTTCAAGCATTCCTCGATGTATATCGTCAACGAAAAATTAGCTCCTTTTCCCACAAGTGCAAATTGCTTGCCAAACCAGGAATTTTTTAGGAAACTTTGCTTGTTTCTTCACGCAAAATTGTTCGTCAACATTTCCACGAGAATCTGCAGTATGAAATTCCTGACCAGGAAGTTGCGAGAAATCAGCCAAGACATAGGTTTCGTCGTCCATCACGCAACAGGAAAAATTTTCAAGAAATCTGTTTTTAATTTCTTTGCTCTTGATTTCGCTTCTTGATTCTTCATAGCGTTCCTGTCTGGCACTTTCTGCACTTTGTATGTTCTAAGCCCACAACTCGACTTGATTTTCTGAAAGGTTGACTGCGAACAACCCACTATTTGGGCCACTTTCCGTCCTGAACGGTTAGGATTCTTCTGAAAAAGGCTGATGGCTTTCTTCACTTTTTTTGGGCTATGAAACACCTTTTTCCTCCCGGTTCCTTCCTTGCGGTTAATTGTAAGATCTTCGTTGAAGCGCTTAACAACTCCTGATACCGTTTCCGGACGAACGCGAGCATCTTTTGCGATTCTTTTGAAGCTCCATTTCTGATTATTTTGAAAAAGTTTCACTATAAATTCTCGTGTTTTCACTTCGCTTGACATTTTGCGACAGAGAATTGGAATATCTATGAAGGAAATGTTCCACATGTTTCTGACGTTCATAACAAAGCCAACCATGATCATATTTTGAATTTTTCTCAATTGGTTCAAGAGATATAGGCGTTTTTGTGATAGCGAATTTATTCTCGTTTAGTCCTTAGTAAGTCCTGTCCCGAGTGCGACGGGCCATCTTAATTTTTTTTCTTAAATAAAAACACCCCTTGATTGGTGGAAAGCCGCTCTTTTCGAATCTCTAAGTGGATGCTTATTACAGTGTTATTAGACTTACCTTTCCGGTTTGGGCAGACTTGTAGATTGGTCCCATGATGAAGTGATCGGTAGGGCAGCCGTCGGAGTCGATCAGCACGATTTCGCTGGAGTCTACGCCGTCCATGGCGACCAATTCCCTGACGAAGATTTCGTACGGGCTGTTCTTGTCGATGATTTCGAACCTCAGAGCCAGGGGGTCTCCGACTTCAGCGGACGGCATAACATCTCCTCCGTTCCTGTCTGTGATCTTCATGGCTACGTTGGGGGAGTCTACTGTTACTTCTTCGGAAAGCGCAGGGGTGATATCGCCCTTGACGCCTAAGTCAACTTCGTTGGTGACGCTCTTGTTGGTCAGATCGTATTGGCAGGTGACGGCGAGTCCTAAATCGGAGCTGGTTACGATCTTGTCGTGGTGTTGGATGACGACATCGTTGATGTAACGTCCCAGACCGTTCTTCCTGACGTTGCACTCGAGGTTGTCGTACGCCATGCTGAGTTCGAACTCGAGACTGTTGTTGACGTCCCTGACGCAAGAATTCGGGCTTCCCTTGGCGTAGATCTTGCCGTCGAACAGCTTGCTCGTCTGGATCCTCGCCACCATATCTCCGGACCTGCAGTCGATGCTGACGTTGTAGCAAGAGCTGAGCTCGTACGTGGCCGCTTCCGGGACTTCCAAATAGGGATCCTGCGGAAAAAAAAGGGGCCGCGTTGAGTTAATTGCACGTTATCGGTTAATTAAAGCGTTGCAGTCGTGGTCGCTTCCCGTTAGCCGGGAATTCTTCCGAGAACCATTTCGCGTAATGACGCATGCGGCGCATTTTTCGGACCGCGGCGCGTATATATATGGAGGCAGGAACGTGAGATGGCCTTTTTGCGATGTCGGTGCATTGTTCGAGACGTACTGGGAATGCACGATCGGTTCCCGGGGGAACCGGACGATCGGCGAATTCGAAACGGCGGTTTTGTTTCGGGATTCCTTGATTAACTCCCCCCTGATTAACTGCCGGTGGCGGCGGCGAAGTTTTGAATGCCTGGATGCCGGGCGATTAGAGAAGTTGCGGCGGTTGGTTAGACGGCCGATTGTTCGAGCAGGAAAGTTGGGAATCGATAGACACGTCGGGAGATTTTTATGATGCCGGTTTTTCGTGAATGGGTTGTTTATTTGGTCTGAGGCTTGGTTCGATTCGGCAGAGGATCGTGCAACTATCCTCTATCTTGATGATACCTAAGTTATTCTGACCTTTATAGTTCCCCACCATGAAAAGTAATGTGTGGAATCGAAAGTTTTTTTATTCAAACGGCTGAATATAATCATCATCATCATCATTCAGCTCCCCGTGTCCTCTGCTGAACATAAGCCTCCCCCTTTTCTGATTATAATATTGTTCATTGAGCCTAAGTTGTACCATTCAGATTTTGTCGTAAGAAACAATCTCACCCAGAAATACGTGGGGGAATCAAATATAAACGGGATTATTGTTACTGAACGTCAACTCAAACCGAAAGCCGTGTACTGGCTTTACACAGCGGTAATAAGAATCAGAATCACTTAGGGCTCACTCCTGTGAAGGTCAAAAACAAATCAGAGACAGGCAAAAACCAACCTTGGGAAAATCCAGAGGCTTGCCTGTCTCTGCATCACGGGTGCAATGATTAGCACTCCAACAGCTGCTATGGAGGTCATCCTTAACCTCTCACCCCTCATGGGAGAGGCCAGGATGGGTACATACAGACTGATCCCAACAAAAAACTGGAGACACCAGAATCACTCATGTAGCTGACGTAGCCGAGCTCGATATGATTTCAAACTACATTCAACCCCTATACTCATTCGATAAACCATTCAAAACACAGCTCGACTGGAACAGATGGGACTTGAGTGTAGAATCACAATCATCTGCAGAAATAGTACACAGACGGTTCAAAGACAGATGAAGGAACAGGAGCGGGAATACATGGAGTGAGGCCAAGAAGGGATTACATAATACCTCTCGGCACACACTCCACAATATTGCAAGCTGAAACACATGCCATTAGGACATGCATACAGAAGAACCTGGAAAGTGGATACCAAAGAAAACACATCCGCATTCTCTCTGACAGCCATAGGGCCATCAAAGCCCCCAACTCGACACAGATAAAGTCTAGACTCGTGTGGGAATGCCTCCAAGACCTTCTGCAGCTGGCGAAACACAACATGGTCACTTTGATGTGGGTGCCAGATCACAAGGGAATAGCAGGCAATGAAAAAGCAGACCAGTTAGCAAGACAAGCATCTGGAACGCCCTTCACAGGGCCAGAACCTGTAATTGGAATCAGCAAAAACCGATGCAGGACCCTGATTGAGGAGTGGATAAAACAAGGACACCAACAACACTGGGAACAGAGCGACGGGCAAACACACAGCAAAGGCATGGTAGGACACACAAGCCAAACCTTGACGACACCATGGGAATACTTGGAGAATCCGTGGATTTCAGACTTTGCGGTGAAGAGGAAGAAGCAGCTTCTCACATCATCTTTGAATGCGACGCCCTAGGAAAAAGGCGTCACAGAACCTTCGGAGAAATCAGAGCGGAAACGGGTATGAATCCGAAAAACCTCATAAACAGGCTACTGAACCTGATGAAGGACAGAAACCTATTCTCGTGAGGAACCACTGACGAAAGAGTGATACAATAGACCCAAGTTGGTCGCAGTGTCACAGGGAGGCAAATTGCTAACCCGGTCTCTTGTTCGTCAGCCAATGATATGATATGATATGATGATGATATGATATATTGTTTATCCTGACTACTCCTAGGTCTCCTGAGGAGACCCCTCTGAAATTACAAGCTTCGAAGCTTGTAACTTGTGCCGAGTTCGGAGTAAGCAGTTGTGTTCTGTGTAGGCTTTGTTACTGTGTCCTTACGCCACCTTAGGCACAGCACTGTTAATTTTTGACCCAACAGTGGGAATGGTGGCCCCTACCGAGACTAGAAAATTTCTTTCCTAGCTCGGGATTGAACTCCGGACCTTTGGGTCCGAATTCCAACGCTCTACCACTGAGCCAAGGGCACTCAATCAACTGAACGTCTATGGTTGGTAGCAATAGGCGCTGGCTTCTAGTATGGCTGGCTTGGGTCACTAGGAGTTGGAGTAGAAGGTCGTTTTGCACCTCCAACCGGTTAAGTCAATAACAGTCTCGATATCGGAGCAGCAAGTGCACCCTTCTACTGCGCAACGCATCTTTATGAATTTTTCTCTCAGGTGATGCATTTTTGAGTCGTTTTGTCACCTGTGACGAGACATAAGTCAACCATTACACTCCAGAGTCAAAACAAACCAGTATGGAGTCACGGAAAAAAGGGGGGCAGCTCCAGCAAAAGCCAATACTCGACTGTTAGCTGGCAAGATTCTTGCAACAGTGTTTTTTGACCAGCAAGGCATTTTGCTCGTTGATTTTTTGCACGAGCGACGCACAATCAATGCTGCTTACTATTGCGAGCTATTGCCTAAGATTGGAGTTGCCTTAAAACACGAGAACAACGAATTCGAGAGGTCATTCTCCATGACAATGCCAGACTCCATAACAATGTCAAAACTGGAAGTAATGCACTGGACTCAACTTGAACATCCTCCCTACAGCCTCGACTTATCGCCCTGCGATTTTCATTTGTTTCCGCCGCTTAAGGAAGCTTCAGGAGCTTCAGGTTTGAAGATGACGAATATGTGGGGCAGTTTTTTTTATATTGTGGTTCTCACGAAAAGGAATATCCTGTAATGTTCAGAGAACATCGTGGTAACCAAGGGCAAGCAGGTAGGAATTGGTGTTCTTCTTGAATTTCTGGAGATTATATGCCTCGTGGAACACCTCCCTAGGCAATGTGTTCCAAAGCCTCGCTGTTCGTTGGATGCACGAGTCTTCGAAGAGAGATGCTGTTCGTTGGATGCACGAGTCTTCGAAGAGAGATTTTCTGCAGGTCTCGAAAGTGACCACGAAGGGATGTGAAGACTTTACTTGACGGGTTAGTCTAGAAGAGACTGCCAGAGGAGGAACGATTGCTGATAATTCAGAAGAGCATAGCCCATGGAAATATCTATAAAATAGACACAGATCTCCTACTCTTCTACGGTGTTCTAGAGAAGTGAGCGAGTTTGTAAGCGAGGCATCACCGACGACACGAATTGTCCTTCTTTTGTACAGAATCCAAGAGTTTTAGGGTTCGTTTAGGTATGGGAACAGTTTTCCAGGACAGGTCGAATCTGTGCCTTATAGATCATAAGCAGCTGACCTGAGGCGAAATAGCTCTTGGCACGAAACAGAAAAACAAATTTTTTGAATGCACTTTTAGCAATGGATCTCCGTGATTCTCCCAAGAAAGGTTACTGCCGACAGTGATACCAAGCATCGAAATTGATTACTTCAATGGTATGGTCACTCCCGACAATTCTATGCTGGGCATAGTTAGATCGGCTTTTCTATAGAAAAGACATGCTTGTGTTTTGTTTTCGTTGAATTCCACCAAGTTATTAGATCCCCATTCAAGAATGGTTGCCAAGTTCATATTTATGTTGACATTTCTTCCTCGTTCGTCTCTGATTTGGCGGGTTGGTATTGGAGCCCCAGAAGAAAAAGCGGTATGGAGGGTACTATCATCCGCGAAGCTGTGCACTGGACACGAAGTTGCTTCCAGCAAATCGTTGATGTGAAGTAGAAATAGTGTTGAAGCCAGAATTGACCCCTGCTGGAGATCAGAATGTGCGTGATTGGCTTCAGACCCAACCAGTTTCATTTTACAATGATGGAATGAAAAACCTTCCTGCGCCCTGGGAAAAATATATTTTTGACGCAGGATACTACGTAGAAAATAATTTATATTAGTCATTCATCATTTAATACATACAGTTTGTTAAAAAAATCCCGTTTATATTTGATTCATCCTAGTACTACTTTTGGCTGGATGAATTTCAAAATGTTCTTTGGAACAGTGTTGCGTGTCGTCGATTAATGTCTTTCATCATTTTTATTATTTATTTTTTTAAAATTTGCTTGGTCTACTCACTTGGATATCGGTCAAAGTGGCCCTGGAGTGATGGCTCAATCTGCAGACCATCTCACCGGTGTCGCCGTAGTCGTAAGAGTGGCATCTGTACGGAGAGTTCAAGCACAATTCCCTGCATTCGTCTACTGATCCGACGTCTTGGTAGACGGAGTCTACAGTCTTCAGGATCCTGCCGTTTAGTTTCTTGAATTCGCAGAGCTTGGTAGGTTCGTCGACGCAGTTGTTTTCGATGTAGTCGATGCCATCAGCAGCCTGAAATCATAGATGATCTTACGAATTGTCCTATTAAGAGTCTTCAGCCTTCAAAATAGGAAACGTATACCGCCAGATGGCGGAGCAGTGCATTAATTTTTATTTATTGGATTATTCAGCTTCATAGGGGGGCGCAGGGAATATTAACAAGAAATCCTACCCTGAACTAGATCTCACACTGACTGTATAATACACTAAATTTCCTTCATTAGTCATCTGGGAGTAGATATCTGCGGGGCGTGTCATTTAAAAGAAATTCAATTCCATGTAAGAATCCACAATTGTAAGAAACAATTAATTTTCACTAATCGACGGCTAATAAAATCTTTAATAAAATGTCTTTGTTAAAAATGGATATTTATCATTCGAATAGAAAAATTCAAGGAAATAAATTTCGCGAAAACAACACATTGTTGTAATATTATTTACAAAAAAAAACGGTAAATTTTGAAAGAAAAAGGGGATAGACATTTAATTAACTAAATGATAGACTTCAATATTGAAATGAAAAAACACAAAAATATTTGTTCGTTTTGATGGTGGAAATGTTGATAAATTACCAAAAATGATGGGGAATATCCTTTTCATTCATTTTATACTTAAAAGATATTTTTTTTATTATTTTTATCTTTATACACTCATACATCCCTTCATCAATCAGAAAAAAATAAATCGTTTCTGACTCCCTTTGTTTCAGGGACGTAGACCCTTAAGGAATCTTGGCAACATAATAAAGCTTAAAGAAATATGTGAATGTGAACCAAAGCTGTTCAAGTGCTGGCGATCCCTTTAATTTTCTACCTATATTCGATTCATTTTTATAAAGTAATTCGGTTGGCCATGACATTCTGACAAATTTCAGTCTTTCGAGAAAATTATATGTGAATTTAATAATTCAAAAGACCTGGCTAATGTTGAAGAAATTTTTTTCTCTTCCAATACTGGAAACATTTCACGTATATAAACATGGTTGGAAGATTCAGTTATGTTATTTTCTTGTACGGAAATCAAGTTGAAATTTTATTGAACCGAATAGTCCGTTACTTTGTGATAGTTCATTCGAAAAAAATTAAAGTTCTTCAATTACCCGACAGAAAAACTTCTGAACGAACGGACGGACCTTTGGGATTCTCCATAAAATTCTCAAAAAATAAGACTACAGAAGACATTTAAATACCATTTTTCACAACTTGAAATACTCCAGAATGTTGTAGTACTACGAAACCTGTGTCACAGTTGAGGTGGGAGTTCAATGTAGTGTGTTTTTATTTCAAGTTGCATTCGAAAATGGTTTCACTTTGAGAACTGAAACTCTGTGGGTAAACTCAGAAAGGATTGGAGTTCTTAATGAAATAATTTAAATCGATTTCATTTCGAAAGTTCTTTTTTTTTCAAAAATGGAAGAAAATGAGCCAACTCATGCTTCTGTTTTATTTCAAAGGAAAGACCCATGAAAATAGATCCACTTCCTATTGAAAGTGAATCTATAGATAATTTCGTTCTGAAAAACAACTCGCAATACGGAATTGGCAAAATTCAAATATACGTCGGGAAAAAGTTCCTGCTTTACCCACATATTCACTAATTTCATAGTTCAGCGATTTTCGGATAGAGAGCGCCATTGTACATTTCATTCATAATGATAGAGAAAAATTTGAAGACCGGAATAACGAATTGGGAACCAGTAGACGAGAATATCCTGACAGTCAATATGAATATAAGGGGACATAGCATTACAATTATAGCAGCCTATGCTCCCTCGAATGATGAAGCAATTGTAATAAAGGAAGCTTTCTTTGACAAGGTGGACATGATAATGGCAAATATTGGTAGCACTAGAGAGATTGTTCTGCTTGGTGACTTCAACGGAAGAACAGGAAAACAAATAGATGACGTGGTGGTGGGGCCGTTTGGTGAAGAAGTTGTAAATGATAACGGTCAAAGATTAATACAGCTATGTGCAGCACACAATCTCACAATAAGAAACGGGTTCTATAAGCACAAAGATATTCATCGGTTTACCTGGATACAAAATACCAGAAATTTAAGAACAATTATTGACTACGTCATCACGAAACAGCAATCAATATTCCAATGGAGAGATGTGCGTGTTCTACGAGGGGCATCATGCGGAACAGACCACCACTTGCTGAGAGCCCAAGTGCTTTTTCCATTTAGAAGAATGAAATCCAGAGACACGAGATGTGACAACTTGAATGAGATAGAGAACATAAAATATAATTTCCACAGCTTCGAAAACGAAGGTACCGTACTGCTCTATCACAGTAGATTAGACCAGAAATTGCTGCCCAATATAGAACAAGCAAGTTTTGAAGAAGTTTACAACAATGTCATCGCAAGTCTGAAAGAAGCTACCACAGAAGCAGTAGGAATAAAGACAGGAAGAACCAGTAAGAAACTATGGTGGAACGAGGACATCGAGGCTTTGGTAAACGAGAAGAGACGGAAATACTTAAGATGGCTCAGCACGAAAAATGAACGAGATCATAAAGAATATAAAGACACCAACAGACAACTACGTAGGATAATCAAAATGGAAAAGAACAGAATGTGGGACCTTAAATGCCAAGAGGTTGACAAGTACATAGGTGGACGGAAGTGCTCGGATATCTGGAATTTCATAGGAAAGTTAAAAAATAGTGGAGAAGATCGAGCCCAAATCCAAGTCATTGAACCAGGGGAATGGAAGAGCTATTATGAACAGTTGCTTGGTGAAACTAGACAACAATTCATCGCTGAATCACCGACGAGGAAAGTACGGATCCTGGGAGAGGAGATAAGAATACAGGAAAACAGAGTAAAAAAAGCCATCATGTCTCTGAAGAACGGGAAGTCTAGCGGCCCGGAGGGTATCTATGCAGAAATGCTGAAGTTTGGCAGTAGTAAGCTCGTAAGACACATAACCTGCATTATAGACAAATGTATAAATGGACATCCAGTCCCCGCTCCATGGAAAGACGCTCATATCACTCCCATCCACAAAAAAGGCGACAAAAAAATGTGCAGTAACTATAGGGGAATATCAGTCACCAGTCTTATGAGTAGACTATACGGTAAAATCTTAAGAGACCTTATTGAGGAAGAGTATGGAGAATTTGAAGAGGAAGAACAGAGTGGCTTCAGAGCTGGACGATCCTGCACGGACAACGTATTCTGCCTCAAGCAAGTTATTGAAAAAAGAAATGCAAGAAACATGGAAACCCATATCACTTTTGTAGATCTACAGAAAGCTTATGATACTGTCCCAATATCTAGACTATGGGAAATCCTTAAACACTCCAATATAAACTACAGATACATAGAGGCACTGCAGGAACTATATAAAGGATCCAAATCAAGAGTGAAAATTGGAAAATTTCTAACAGAAGAATTCGCAGTCACTAAAGGATTGAGACAAGGATGCTGCATTTCACCAACTCTCTTTAAAATTTATGTAGCAGCCTGCCTGAAAAAGTGGAAGAGAAAGATACGAGGAATGGGGATAGAACTGAACGATAATTGCATTTATACGCTGCAATTCGCAGATGATCAGGCCGTTCTTGCTGGGGACCAAGAGGATATGGAGTATATGCTGCGCAAACTGGTGGAGGAGTACGATGAGTGGGGCTTAACTGTCAAGCTAGAGAAGACAAAGTACTTGAAGATAGGGGGTACGCCTGATTTTCTGGATCTCCAAAACGGACATCGCATATATGGCTGTCGGGACTACGTCTATTTGGGGGTAACATTCGACGAAAGCGGAACGGACATCAAAGAAATTGAAAAAAGAATCACCTCCGCCAAAAAAATGATAGGGTGTCTCAACAGTATTCTATGGAGTGGAGAAATAACTAAGAATAGAAAATTTCAAATTTACGAGACCATGATAAAAAGTTCACTCACATATGGTGCTGAAACCTGGAGAATTCCAGAAAGATTAAAATCAAGAATGGAAGCTGTTGAGATGGACGCAATAAGAAGATCGCTCAGAATTTCAAGGAGAGACCGGATAAGAAATGAGGAACTAAAGGCAAGGATGGGAATTGGGGGAACCACTTGGCAGGATATAGAGGTGAAACAACTAACATGGTTCGGTCATGTTAACAGAATGCCAGATAATCGCCTGCCCAAGCAAGTTTTAGATTGGCAACCACAAGGTCGACGAAAAAGAGGCAGACCCAAACTTGAATGGCAGAAATCCGTCGAAAAATCAATGAGCGCTAGAAATTTAACTCCAGAAGATTGCGCACATCGACAACGTTGGAAATTAGGCGTCGGACAACGTCGCAAGACGTTATAAACCGGCTTATATATATATATATAGAGACATTCATTGAACTTATAGTGATAATGTAAGTTCTATGGAGATATTCCATAAAATGCACGGTGGCGCCTCTATTGGATTAGTTTTCCTACTCGCTCTGAACGGCGACTTTTAACCTTAAAAGAACTAACTCCATTCACAAATTAAAAAAAAAAGAGTAAATAGAAATAAACATTGACAACTCTCCTCTCTGAGAATTATTTGACATGTCACGAGTGCCAACCTGCGTCAGTTTCAATTAAAAAAACTGTGACTTAGTTCCTGTTGCCATTTATTTCAAAATGATTTTGGAAGATATTGAAATTACACATTATTTAAAAGTTGAATGCTCACCTGGAAAGCGTTGGTGCCGGAAAGTGTGATCCTGTCCATGTTGGAGAGCTCGCAGTCGCCCGTCGCGTTATTGTAGTTGGCAGACCTGCAAAAGACAATGGCGGAATGAAACTACCGTGATTTTTCCGGTTCGCCGGACAGTCGGACGGACAGGTGCAATCTCTCAACGTCCGTCCGGTGCGCCGGGCGATCTATCTCGTCCATATCTCTTCAATCTTGTCTTGTTGCACATGTGTAAACGAGTAAGGTATAGTTTGAATGATGACCGTCATTATTTCAGTGGTAAATGTGAGGTTCGAGTGGTCTTTGTGCTTCGAGAGTAATAGATTTGGTCGGGCAGAGGACGACGGGAATTTCTGTCGATGTTGGACTGATTGTTTCTTGGCTACGAGAGGAATATTCGATGAGTTCCCAGGGCTCGGTTGTCGATCGAGCGCTCGATGGTTTTACTCGATATTTCTTCTACTAGGAAATGGAAATTCAATAAAGTAGCGAAGAAGAGAATCTACGAGGATGTATTGATATCTAGTTAGCCTAGACCAGTTCCATGCATTAACAAAATATTGCGATACCATATCAACGAATAATAACTTATTAGAAGTGTCAGTGAAGAGTTCGACGTCAAAAAAGTAAACCAGAGTTACGCAATAAATAAAAAAAAAGATGTCCATCGGAATTGTAAAAATCGGAAAATTGGAGTATCGAGCCATCATCAAGTACCTGTATTTAAAAGGGTTAAGAGGTGAACAGATTTACGAAGATATGCTTAATACCCTTGGTGATCAATGTTCTTCGTATGCGACTGTGAAAAATTGGACTGCAAGCTTCAAAGGAGGTGAATTTTCCATTGAAGATGATGACCGATCGGGAAAGCCAGTTTCTGTGTCAGTCCCCGAAAATATCGATGCAGTTCATGACATGATTTTATCAGACCGTCGAATTGGGCTAAAACGGATATCTGAAGCACTGAAGATTTCATACGAACGCGTTCATCATGTAGTGCACGTCAATTTGGACATGAGAAAAATTTCTGCAAAATGGATCCACAAATGTTTGAATGTTGACCAAAAGCGTGCAAGGGTAGAAGCATCGCGTTCGATCTGTGCTCGATTTGAAAACGATGTAGACTTCTCAAACCGAATTGTTATTATAGATGAGACTTGGGTACATTTCTACGATTCAGAAACAAAGCAACAATCGATGGAATGGCGACACTCTGGTTCTCCAAGACCTAAGAAGTTTCGTGTCCAAGAATCTGCCGGAAAAGACCTTGCTTCATTTTTTTGGGATTGCCATGGGGTAATCCTGATTGATTTTTTGGATAAGGGTAGAGCAATAACTGGAGATTACTTTTCGACATTACTGACCACTCTAAGGGAAAAAATTGAACAGACGCGGAAAGCTATCCAAAGGTTTGTTTTTACAGGACAAAGCATAAATCTCATGATGCCTTGCAAAAAAATCGTGATTTAGGATTAGAATTACTAGAACACCCCCCTTATTCGCCAGATTTGGCTCCGTTCGACTATCATCTCTTTCCTCAACTGAAAAAAAGTTTAAAAGGTCGTATTTTTTCTTCCAACGAGGAGGTAATAAAAGCTGTGCAGGACTGGTTTGCAGAGCAAGAAGAAACATTTTTTCTAAAGGTCTAGAGACGTTGCAGGTTCGCTGTAATTAATGTATTCAATTAAGAGGAGAATATGTTGAGTAATAAAATATTTTTCATTGAAATTTTGTTTGGTTCTCTAGTAGGCTAAGAATTTTTCAATACAGGGTCTTTCACGAGGAACCTCACCCATATTTATACGGGAAACTACTGAACTTATTTTCATGAAATTCAGCACTTATGAGTATTTCACGATGCTGATGAAATCTAAAATATTTTCAAGGCATGAGCACCTCCGGTTTTTCCGGAAATGACGTCAACTTCCGTTTTTCAAATTAGAACACCATTTTTTTATTGCAGAAATAGATTCCTTAGAAAATTTCAAGTTATTTTGATGTAACATTTTTCAGTTTTGGTTGGAAAATTCTCTCTGAGCGGGAAAATTCGAAAAAAAAATCGAAAATAGAGCTCCGCTGAAACAAGAATAACTTCGAGGTTTTCAGATGGAAAATTTTCATTTTTGGGATTTTTCAAGATGTAAGATTGATGTATCCACTTTAAGAATCGAAATCGCGATTCATGATACAGGGGGTGAAAAAATCGCTTTCAAAGTTAGGGATGACAAAATCGTGAAAAATCAATTTTTTCAAATTAGAACCCCATTTTTTTATGGCAGATATTGAATCTACGTTAAAAAATAATGTGAGTGTATGCATCACACCCTTGCCCTAAAGTGGATATTTTCTGAGTTATTCACAAAAAACTGTTTTTCGTCTTGAATTTTCAGCTATTTCTTTTCCCTTCACGCCAAAAAGATGAAATTTTCAGGAACTGTTACTTAAACCATGTTTTAGATTTTACTACCCTAATATGCAAGAGGAAAAAGTTACAGGTTGTTCCTAAATAGATGGCGAATTTGGATTCGAATTTGTATCGGAAACCTCTTTATTTCAACTAATCGGCCATCGGTTTTCTCTCCAGTGATAAATAAATAATTCCTTATGAACCATATGCAAAAACTTACCATGTTTTACATTTTTTTTTTTTAATGATAGATATCATTAATTACATCTGCCAAATTCCTCTTTATTCAGTAGCATTTTGTGTTTACTATTAATTTGGTGATAATTCGTATTATGTAAAACATGGTAAGTTTTTGCAAATGGTTCATAAGGAATTATTTATTTATCACTGGAGAGAAAACCGATGGCCGATTAGTTGAAATAAAGAGGTTTCCGATACAAATTCGAATCCAAATTCGCCATCTATTTAGGAACAACCTGTAACTTTTTTCTCTTGCATATTAGGGTAGTAAAATCTAAAACATGGTTTAAGTAACAGTTCCTGAAAATTTCATCTTTTTGGCGTGAAGGGAAAAGAAATAGCTGAGAATTCAAGACGAAAAACAGTTTTTTGTGAATAACTCAGAAAATATCCATTTTAGGGCAAGGGTGTGATGCATATACTCACATTATTTTTTAACGTAGATTCAATATCTGCCATAAAAAAATGGGGTTCTAATTTGAAAAAATTGATTTTTCACGATTTTGTCATCCCTAACTTTGAAAGCGATTTTTTCACCCCCTGTATCATGAATCGCGATTTCGATTTTCAAAGTGGATACATCAATCTCACATCTTGAAAAATCTCAAAAATAAAAATTTTCCATCCAAAAACCTCGAAGTTATTCTTGTTTCAGCGGAGCTCTATCTTCGATTTTTTTTTCGAATTTTCCCGCTCAGAGAGAATTTTCCAACCAAAGTTGAAAAATGTTACATCAAAATAACGTGAAATTTTCTAAGGAATCTATTTCTGCAATAAAAAAATGGTGTTCTAATTTGAAAAACGGAAGTTGACGTCATTTCCGGAAAAACCGGAGGTGCTCATGCCTTGAAAATATTTTAGATTTCATCAGCATCGTGAAATACTCATTAGTGCTGAATTTCATGAAAATACGTTCAGTAGTTTCCCGTATAAATATGGGTGAGGTTCCTCGTGAAAGACCCTGTATATCCTTGTATCTGGCCTTTCTTGGGGAGAGTGCTAACAGGAGTTCTCGCACCTTCAAGTTAATGTGTCATTATGTCAAGTATTCAGGAACCGACAGAAACACAACGCTTCGCTTCGCGACAATGAACCTTCCGCAATCTAGGATTCCACCTCAGGCTTCTCAACTGTTAGGTCTCGGAAAAACGCCCCATCTTCTCTCGTCCTCCTTGCGCCGACCGCGGTCTTATAAATTTCCGCGGCATAACTGTACCCGATATTATTTAATTGATATCCACCGCCCCCGACTTCTTATCGAGATCGCCAACACACACACATGCATCAATTGCGTAGCTGCGGACGCCGCCCTCAGGTATGTGCACGCGCATTCCCCGCTATAGCCGCACGGCAGTCACTGGCGGCTAGATCTTATTAATTTTAATAATACGCCTCACGCACCTCCGCCGTCAAAAGGTCCGGAGCTTATTATTTGTCAAAGGCGGGTAGGAATTAGCTCCGTGCGAGAATCGGACATCGCGTGAATGGATACGCGTATTTTATAGGGGAGTTATTAAGATTCTTGTATGTAGTGTGCGTTGGCGTAATGGTTATCTACGCCGTTTTTGCGCTTAGAGCAGTTAAACGTTGATCTACGTGGTGAGATTGGATGCTCGGATGAAGATCCGAGTATTGCTACATAATTTTTGCTGATTTCAAAAATGTATCATATGTCGCTATCCAATGCCTACTTGCTTTTCGATTCACTGTTGAATTATAAGTAGGCTGGCGTTACCATATCGACCGTTGATTATGCATTATCTCTTGTGTACTCGAGTCTCTCTGATTTGAATCACCAAAAGCAAGACGAATGTATTATTTTTTTTTCTTATTTAATATTCATGGATATCGGACATGTGATACATTCTTCAAATTAGCAAAAATTTTGTAGCAAGAGAACTTTCGACTATAGTTAACATTTGAGAAATCAGAAATCCTTGAAAATAGCTGGATTAAAAAATTCAATCATATATATTTGAATTTAAAAAACTGCCTGTAAATGTTACAACAGATTCGAATACGAGTTCAAACAAGTGATTTGTTCAGCATTGTTGAAAATGGCAATTTCTCAATTCTCGTTCATAACTCTAAATTTATCGGGTGTTTTTTAGGAGTGATAGAATTTTCGATAGGGTTACCTGTGATTTGACAGAAGGTAGAAGCCATGATGTACTGACATTTCTGTTTAGTAAGCATTAACAAATTATCATGGAAAGAATCACGCCGCAACAACGTTTACAAATTGTTGAATTTCATTTTCAAAATCAGGGTTCTATTCGCCAAACTTATAGAGCATTTCGTGAAATTTGTGGTTTACATAATCATCCATCAGAGCAGCTTATTCGTCGAACTATCGATAGATTGCGGACATAATTTTCTTTACACGAAGCAACAACAACATGAAGACGAAAAACTGTACGTACTGAAGAAACTATCGCTGCTGTAAGTGACAGATTATAGTAAAGCTTTTGATAAAATATCCCATGAGGTACTTATTAGACGTCTCTCCGAAGTTGGTGTGGGTGGCAGTCTCCTGGACTGGTGCGGATCATATGTTTCCGAGAGGACGCAGTATGTATCAGTGGATGGATATAATTCTTCGGGATTTGTCTGCACTTCCGGTGTACCGCAGGGCTCTCATCTTGGGCCACTGTTCTTCTTAGTCTACATTAATGTTATCATCAATGTTTTCATACGGTGCAGGATACTCATATATGCAGACGATTTGAAGATCTTCCTTGTCATCAGGTCTGGTGATGACTGCGCTGCTCTTCAGGATGAGTTGAGGAGGTTCGAAGTATTCTGTAATAGTCACCAACTTTATCTTAATGTGTCGAAATGTCAGGTGCTCTCTTTTTATCGTGGGAAAACTCCTATATTTTTTCAATATCACCTTGGCGGTTCGGCTTTAGTCAGAGTCGATCAGGTCAGAGACTTGGGTATAATATTGGATCAGAAACTAACTTTCATTCCACATATCGATAGCATCGTCAACACTGCCAACAGAATGCTCGGATTTTTATTTAGACAAGGTAGAATTTTCAAAAACTATAAATCGATCCTCAGTGTTTACTACGCGTATGTGTTCAGTAGAGTCAATTTTGCCTGTGTAATCTGGAGTCCTCATTATAATGTTCATATTAATAGAATTGAACGTATCCAAAACAAAATGCTAAGGTTTTTGAGTTTAAAATGTAATTTTACCGTTCGTGAGAATGAAGATTTTTATTGCTTGGCACGTAAACATTTCAATCTTTTATCCCTTCAGGACAGACGTAAAGTGAATGAACTCCTTGTAATGAAAAAATGTGAGTGGTGAGTTGCAGGTGCCGAGTCTGTTGCAGGCTGTTGGTCTAAATGTTCCAACATTCAATGTCAGAACTTTCGAAACTTTTTTCATTCCTTTGAGGCGAACCAATGCTTCGAAAAATCAACCTTTAATTCGAATGCTCCGCACCTGTAATGAACTACAAGAAGTCGTTGAAATTTTTCATGGTAACATTTTGAATTCCAAATTGCTCCTCAAAAGACATTTTCTTCGAATGTAATTTTTTTTTTTGTTGTTTTTTTTTTCTCATTGTTGGTTTTTTTTTCTGTATAAATTTGGTTAATTAGTTTGTCACTGGTTATTTCGCTTATTGGTGTAAACTGTGAATACTATTTATGGGTATATCCTGTTTGTATTCCTTGTAAATGAATAAATAAAAACTAAAAAATAAAATAAAATAGTGTGAATGGAGTGGAGTACCAGATTTGTCTATTCGTCGACGTTCACAACAAGTTGGACTCTGTGTATCCACCACATGGAAAATTTCGCGTAAAGATCTTGGTCTACATCCATACAAGATTCAACTGCTACCGTAACAATTGATTTATTGAAAGAAAGATTTAGCGATAATATTATTTCGAGAAATGGCCCAATTAATTGGCCTCCAAGATCATGCGATATAACTGCAATGGATTATTTTATTTGGGGTTATGTCAAGTCATTGGTTTATGCTTGATCAACCAGAAACGATAGACGCTTTGGAAGCCAACATAACTCGTGTTATTGCTGAAATAAGGCCTGAATCACTCGAAAAAGTATTCCAAAATTGGTCTGGTCGAATGCGATTGCTCAGAGCTAGTCGTGGTGGACATATGCCGGAAATTATTTTTATAACATGAATGCCATAAAATTGTTTGCCCACCCTGTACATCTCCACCGTCCAATCAGATGACCTTCAATTAATATTTGAATAGGCGACCGCGGTGACTTCACATCTCCATCTGCCATGCTTCAGCGTTACAGGAAGACGAAATTGGACAAAAAACGAAAACATTTCTCGAACTGGCAATCTTCTTGTTGAGCTGAAATCAGCCCATCAACGCTAATGGAGTATGCATTAAATATAATGATATTGGAACCGCTGAACGGTTATCCTATTATTTTTCGACATATCCGAAGATGAGTTGACAACGACGATTCAGTCCGCTTCGAGAGGAAATAAAGATCGTTGTTGTTGAGTGGTTAATGCGTTTTTTGGAGCACAATGATCGGAAAGGGTCCCACGATTTGGAGATGGTCCCGTTCAGCGATTATATCGCTGTTTACTGTATTCAAACTGCTCTTAATTGCATGGAATCTCTTAGCGAGATGAAGCGTATTTTGTCTGCAATATGGAGGCACTCAATGAAGAAAACTATTTACAGTCACCTGTGTTACGAGGGTGTATTGATATCTAGTTAGCCTAGACAAAATATTGCGATACCAACGAACAATAACTTATTAGAAGTGTCAGTGTAGAGTTCGACGTCAAAAAAGTAAACCAGAGTTACGCAATAAATGAAAAAAAAAGATGTCCACCGAAATTGTAAAAATCGAAAAATTGGAGTCTCGAGCCATCATCAAGTACCTGTATTTAAAAGGGTTAAGAGGTAAGCAGATTTACGAAGATATGCTTAATACCCTTGGTGATCAATGTCCTTCGTATGCGACCGTGAAAAATTGGACTGCAAGCTTCAAAAGAGGAGCATTTTCCATTGAAGATGATGGCCGATCGGGAAGGCCAGTTTCTGTTCAGTCCCCGAAAATATCGATGCAGTTCATGACATGATTTTATCAGACCGTCGAATTGGGCTAAAACGAATATCTGAAGAACTGAAGATTTATACGAACGCGTTCATCATATAGTTCACGTCAATTTGGACATGAGAAAAATTTCTGCAAAATGAATCCCCAAATTTTTTAATGTTGACAAAAAGCGTGCAAGGGTAGAAGCATCGCGTTCGATCTGTGCTCGCTTTGAAAACGATGTAGACTTCTGAAACCGAATTGTTACTATGGATGAGACTTGGGTACATTTCTACGATCCAGAAACAAAGCAACAATCGATGGAATAGCGACACTCTGGTTCTCCAAGACCTAAGAAGTTTCGTGTCCAAAAATCTGCTGGAAGAGTTCTTGCTTCAATTTTTTGGGATTGCCATGGAGTAATCATGATTGATTTTTTGGATAAGGGTAGAACAATAACTGGAGATTACTATTCGACATTACGGACCACTCTACGGGAAATATCCAAACAGAAAAGACGCGGAAAGCTATCCAAAGATATTTTGTTTTCACAGGACAACGCCCCAGTACACAATCTCATGTTGCCATGCAAAAATCTCGTGATTTAGGGTTAAAATTACTAGAACACCCCCCTTATTCGCCAGATTTGGCTCCGTCCGACTATCATCTCCTTCCTCAACTGAAAAAATGTTTGAACGGTCGTAAATTTTCTTCCAACGAAGAGGTAATAACAGCTGTGGAGGACTGGTTTGCAGAGCAAGAAGAAACATTTTTTTTGAAAGGTCGAGGGTTCGCTGTAATGAATGTATGCAACTAAGAGGAGAATATGTTGAGTAATATAATGTTTTGTCATTGAAATTTTGTTTGGTTCTATAGTAGAATAGGAATTTTTCAATATATCCTCGTATGTTGTGGAGAAGGTAGACAACTATAATGGACCTTATGTTGAGGATCGATCTGAATACTCATTCATTCATCGATAGTTTCCTAGAACTACTCGAATGTCTTTGACAATTATTATGTACATATATAAAAACAATGCAAAACCGAATGGAATCTTTTGTCTCTTCGAGACTTGCACATACAGAAGTCGCCCGACAATGACCTATAAAAGCATAAAACGACGAATAAATCATAAATTTCGCACGTATGACAAATGGAACTACGCGAGACACGATCGACAAAGGAATGTGCTGTCATGCATGGTCGATAGTTTCGAAGAACATCGACATTATTACATCGGATCGACCGTTAGGTGCGATAGATTTATGGTCGATTCTACCACGAAACAATCTTCATGAATTACCGCGTGAAATATTGGCGTAGGACCGATCAATCCAACGGGCGCAGTGGAAATTCTTGGCGTTTTCATCGAGTTCACCTTTTTCTCGGACAGAGTAATGGCGTTGCTCGATCGGTTCTTGTATGATGTTCGATCTATTGAACTCGTTTCGAAGGCAGCAAGGCACGGCATCGATCATATCATGTGCTAGATGAGAAAATCTTGCGCAGATTAAAACATTGCTTGTATGGTCAGTACGTGATGCAAGCATAAGTATTTCAAATCAAGCATGTTCAATCTGGCTTCCAGAGAGGGAATACTGGAGTAGTTCAAATGAACCCTGCAGTAGTGAACTCATGTGATTCTCTACCACTAGTAGTGTAAAGGGCTCTTCCTTTAGCCCAGTACCAGAGATTGAAATAGCGCGGTTGACGAAGAAAAAAAAACTAAAGCTGAATGTTCTGGAGAATTGGACTTTGTCACTCTCGTAGGACCACAAAGAGTTCGTCCATCAGGAAAACCAATTCTTGACTACGTTAACTGATCTGACAACTGCTGCCTCCAAGTGGGTATCGCCAATGACCAAGGGAAGATTAATCCAGTGAATTTACAGAAAAGATAAAGATAATATAACTAAGTAGAATTATGATACAATTACAATCTATATATATATAAAAGAAAGATGTTGGTTATACCATTTATAACTCGAGATCGGATGGACTGTTTGTTATGAAACTTCATATATGGATTCGTCTACGGTCTGGTTATTATAAAATACAATGAAACTTTGAAAAAATCGCTGAAAATTTTACTTATATAGGAAATGCTTTTTCTTCTTTTGAGTAAGGCCACTAGATGTCGCTACAGTTACAGTTACGCTCTGCTTATTCGTTTGAACTTCATTTGATATTCTCCGCGTTAGATGGCGATATAAACAAATCGTGTGTACAGTGACTATATTCCCTCTATAGTCACTGTAATAGTGTGTAATTTGAGTTGCCTACAACTCTGCGCTGTTGGGCAAAACCAAAATGTCTTAGCGTAGGAGTACAGATGTCTAAAATGATTAGATTTCGTTGAGATATGAGAAAAGTTTCGTTCTTACCACTTCAGATAGGCGCGATGATGACAGCTCTGTCAGGGGGCACAATAGACCTTAAGGTCGCAGTGGACTGTAGCCCCTTTTCACTATAACTATAACTATAACTATAACTACCACTTCAGATGGCGCTATTCACACATTATGACTGATGATTATTAGTTATTTGTATAGTTTTATTTTTCCAAATAACGTTATCGTGAGGGTTCTATATTTGACATTATCACAATTAAATGGCGATGAATTTGTTTCGCGGCCATCCATTGATGTCATCTGTTCTTTTTTCGAGCATTTCGGTCGTCGTGGTTTGAAATGGTCGAAAAAATAACATATGACATGAATTACTGTGTAATTTACATAGGGCTTATGGTACCATCAAAGGCTATTATTAACAGATCCAGAAGCGAGTGAATATCACAGTGAATTTTTATCGAAATGTCAAGTAAATCGGATTTTGGCGATGAGTTCCAATCGTGAGATGTCCATTCTCATCTTATCTCATAATTTTTAAAATGCTTTTGAATTTCTGTTTGGGTAATAAATATATTTACAGAAATAATTGAATCCAAAATTGCCATTATTAGTGATTGACATATTATGACATATTATTTTTGTGTATCTGTTCTGTGTGATAGCTCATATCCATGGAAACATTTGACAGTTCAAAAATCAGAGAACCAAGCCGTTGATCTCCGATCACCGATGATTACGATTTGTGAAATCCACTGCAAGTATCATTCAGGCGGAACAAAGTTCGCCGGGCCAGCTAGTATCTTCATATATTCCTAATTTGGCACTGATGAAGTGGACGCGCATAGAAACATTTTTCAATCAAACTGTCAGCAGAATGAACCCATCTGATCCGTCATTTCTGCACACACTGCTTAACCCCGCCTCCTCTACTGTATCATTGTTTTCTATGACGTGTGTATCGCTGATTACGTACCGAACACAATGTAAAAATGATCGAAACATCCGAGACAAATGGCTCGGTAATTTATTACAGGGAGTCGACCGGGTATACGACGTCTTTTTATGCGAACGATTTTCTATAGAAGCCATCGATGCGCCTACCACAGGATGATGTGCAATTCTTTCCGTTTTCTTCTTCTTCTTGTACGAAGCCGCCTGCAATCTGTAATTTCCTCTCTGGCTGGGCGTAATTTCGATCTTGTCCGTGCGCTGTGGCAGTTGCAGCGCAAATGGAATAATTTGAATCGCTTCTTGTGTCCGGCAGGGGACAAAGACGCCTCATAATCTATCCACAGAAGAGGACACCTTTAATCGAATATTGAGAAAGAAGTTTTGGAACACTCCCTTTGATAGACAAGATCATAGAAAAATTCCACCGTACAAAATTTGAAATAGTATGTCACTTGCTGCTCTAGTTTTCAACCAAATGCAACAATATCGTTTCTAATCATTTTAACGACATAATATTGACCCCAAAAACCTTCCAACCCAATTCCTCGTTGTCAGAAATTCTCAATAAAAATTTTTGACGTTTCACGAAACCATTTCTGTTAACAAACATCCATAGAGTATCATCTGACGTTTATCTATCGATTGGGTACGTTTGAACTACCGGTATCTGGGAACTACGAGCAAACGCGTTTGTACTTAAAAGGGGGATCTGTTCTTCTCGATTCGAAGACATTTCTGCTTTTTCATCGCAATTCCGGACCATCCGCGAATGTAACACATGTAAGGACGCGAATATCCGTAATTGCCCCCGCGGATCTCGAGCATCCGCATGGCGTACAATTCCTACGGCGAGAAAATACTTTCGTTTACAAGACGCCGCACGATTCTTTCCCCGGCATCATTTCAGCGATGTGCAAATTGTCGGACGTAGAATTAGCGAAGAAACAAATACGCGCAATTCATCGCTAGATGGTGCAATTGCGCAATCAGAGAAGAATGTGGCATTGTGAATGGTCTAATGATGATTCGGATTGATGAGGAAAGCGCCGGGTGTAATTTTCTCGAGAGTACGAAGATTGCTGGGATAAAACGGATATTTTTTTCGGGGGGGGAAGACATGTGTAATCTCTGTTTACTGAAAGTGGACACGCCAGTAAATGTTGGCATGCGGATAGCAGCATTTCATGCATTTTCTGTTTACCATTTGCGTCCGAAGAACCTTTAAACACTTGGAGAACTGTCCAATAAGATTACAAACAAAAAACACAGACAAATACAAAATTAATCTCATTCTCGAAAGATTAAAGTGATCGTAAAATAATAATGATCGGAATCAACTAGGGTCTTCAGTATTTTCTGGATATTCTTCAGGTGTCACATATTGAATCTGCAGCGGTAGGAAATGAAATAAGCTGTATATTCTCGGTCGATCTCTTCGCCGACATAGAATCGATCCGCACGAACGATTACACGAGATAGATTCGTCAGTCTTGCGTTACCCTCGTTGAAGCAATTTCTAGCTGTAAGAAGAGGTAACCATCAAATTATCGTAACGTTTTTCTGTGTTCATGGTATCTGTTGGTAGGTCGATTGAAGTTTTACAGTTTGGTACAGGATCTAATAGAAGTTTCACATAATGGTAAGGATGGAATTGAAGCTGAAAATACTCAGAATAGAGTAAAGGTTCACATTATTCATCTGGCAAATGATTTTTGTACTGATGGTACTCAAATAAGGAGAGTTGTTGTCACCAAGTGGAGACAAATCAAAGTCTGTCAGGCTGACAGTGGCACGAGGCCATTATTTCACTGCTCTTTAGTGTAACCAGGTGGATTCGCCAGGTTGCTAATCGCTACACTCGACTCGATGGCCTTCTGTATATCCCCTTCTAGAGCAGATCAAGACGAACTTCAATCTAAGCTCGCCATCGAGTTACAATGTTTGAATGTCCTCATATAACTGAGTTACTCTCAAGCCGATTATCTTTATCCCTTATGATCTCACAGCCAAAGCATTATTTGAATTGGTTGATCAGGATCTTCATTGTTTTTCCCTCAGAATCTTGATCCGTCATTTTCTGACAGATTTTAGTTTCATCAGGTGTTTCCTTTGACGACCGGAGGTATCTTAGAAGATTTTACCTAGATTAAGAATGCTTTTGATCTCTTACACCTCTACATTTAGTGATGGTCAGGGTAGCACTTGAGGCCATCCTCAGAATATCTAAGGAAGGTGCAGGTTAGGAAGAATCAAGAGTCAGAGGGTCTGGTCCTCTCTGAACTACTACATCTCATCTGCGAACCCTCCTAGAATGCTGATGAGAATATGCACGGAGAAAAACTTCAGTACAATGCTAAGCAAAAGAGTGAAATAGGAACGGGTATACAACCACTGAAATTTTAAAGAATATACTGTAAAATGGAATACAGATGGTTTTAAAACCATGATGGGGACTTATGGAGCTCCTACGTCATTGACTCGAAGTTGATTTGGGAGTGCCGGAGAAAACTCAATGCGGTAGGCAAGAAAAATAAGTGCTCTTCAATCTGGGACAGGGTCATTCAAGACTCAAAGGAAACGAAGAGGCCAATATGCTCGCTACAGAGGGCGCACGAACGCCATTCACTGGCCCAGAACCTTTCTGTGGTATAGGAAAATGCACCTACAAGAAAGAGTTTTGAAGAAGGAAGAAACTGAAATAGAATCACCCTAGAGGAATCTTTCTGGAATGGAGCATTCAAAAAAGTTCCTCCGGGATTTCAGAACTATAAGAACCAAGAACTATTTGGATCTCAGCAAGAACAGGTTTCGCCTCCTCACTGGCTTCCTCACAAGACCTTGTCGCCTTGGCAGCATATGATGAGAATGGGCTCATCAGAAACTCAGAGAAAAAGTTGTTCATATGGTTACATTATGCCTCGCCATTTCAAGCCTGCGCAAAGAATGTCTTGGTAAGGAGAATTATAGGAGGAACGAGGATTTGACCTCCTCAGATACTCGAGTTCATTGGAGCACTGGGGCTGGAGAGCGAGCTGTAGATGAACCTTGATGAGGTCGCAGTGGAATGTAACCCCCTGACCAAACTACTACTACTAGAAGATAATACAAGAACAAGATTTCGTGAAGAATGGGGAAGAACATCTCCGAAAGAAAATCGACAGCAAACGAAATGATTATTTAGTAAGGTAATGTAGTGAAGGCAATCATTGGAATTTCTTCATCTAATGGCAGACCAGAGAGCTTTCTCCCATCCAACCGGATTCCGCACATATCGCCTCTTATAATTTTTCCTACGGAAGATGCTTCATTAGTCCACCCCTATCTTGTTACATGCGGCGCAGGATTTATACCACCGCCTCCTTGACGTGTATCTAAATACGTCCGACGCGAATTATCTGTAACAAGTCGACGTGGAATCCAGAAGCCGGCTTGTAGCGCTCATTTGTGCTTATATTCACAAGTATCCGTCCTGCGCATTATTCAGATCACGCGCGATTTGAGCGCAAGAATTATGTTGCCGATAATACACCGCGATGTATATTAGGGTCCCGTAAATGCGCCACATTACCAACGGAACGACCGGCGAAGAGTACTAACATGGAAGACCTTAACAGGCCTTGTCTTCTATGAATGGAGAGAGACAATGAGACGTTGTAGATCTGGGTTGGTATTTATTGGACCTGTCGGAGGGAATAACACCCGATTGCTCTTAAATACGCTCTTCTTTTTTTCGACCGTCGTCGCCGATTGTATTTACTAGCTGATTAACAAGTGCAAATGCTGGTCGCTAATAGGCCATTTGCGACGCTTTAGCTGCCCCACCCAAGAGCGATTTTTAATTGCCTGACGACGGTGGGTCATGAGCCGAGCGATACGATTGACGTACGCGACATGTCGAAGGCGATTGTTGACTAGTTGTTGTAGTTACGACTGTTCCGGCATTCGATTCGAGATTACCAGTAGGAATCAAAATTAACGGTAACCTTAAGTTAAGGTTAATTTATCATTGTGAGGAAGGGTGTAATCGAAAAAAGATGGAAGACAGAACTCTCACGCTAATTAAAGAGTTTGTTGAGGTACCTCACGACGACGCAAATTCATATCGAAAGATCAGTTCTGCCAGTTTCAGGTTAATAAGGACTGAACGAGAATAAATTCGCTATCACAAAAACGCTTATATCTTTTGAACCACTGGACCGATTTCGAAAATCAAACTCATTGTCGAATCATCTTCTAATTCTAATGAAAACTGTTTTTACAATGTAAAAACCAAAACTATTCTTTACAAAGTTCATGAATTTTTTCTGGAATTCTTCCCATCATGCCTTCTTATAGTGTTCTCAGTCACTTTCTGGGATGCTGTCTTCCACTTTTGCTTGAATTCCGCTAATATTTTCGTTGATTTCTTAGTCTTCTTCAATTCTCTTTTTACCAGGGCCCAATATCTTTCGATTGGCCTGAGTTCTGGGCAATTTGGTGGATTGGCCTCTTTGGAGACAAAAACCACCTCATCAGATTCGTACCATTCCTTGGTGGCCTTGATGTAGTGGCATGAAGCTAAATCTGGCCAAAAGATTGTTGACACATTGTGCTCACGTAAAAATGGTAAAAGTCGCTTCTTCAAGCATTCCTCGATGTATATCTTCGAGTCAACAGAGCCTTGGCCAACGAAAAATTTGCTCCTTTTCCCACAGGTGCAAATTGCTTGCCAAACCAGGAATTTTTTAGGAAACTTTGCTTGTTTCTTCACGCGAAATTTTTCGTCAACATTTCCACGAGAATCTGCAGTATAAAATTCCTGACCAGGAAGTTGCGAGAAATCAGCCAAGACATAGGTTTCGTCGTCCATCACGCAACAGGAAAAATTTTTCAAGAAATCTCTTTTTAATTTATTTGCCCTTGATTTCGCTTCTTGATTCTTCACAGCGTTCCTCTCTGGCACTTTCTGCACTTTGTATGTTCTAAGCCCACAACTCGACTTGATTTTCTGAACGGTTGACTGCGATTAACCCACTATTTGGGCCACTTTCCGTCCTGAAAGGTTAGGATTCTTCTGAAAAAGGCTGATGGCTTTCTTCACTTTTTTCGGCTAGGAAACCCCTTTTTCCTCCCGGTTCCTTCCTTGCAGTTGATTGTAAGATCTTCGTTGAAGCGCTTAACAACTCTTTGTTGGGTAGAGTTTCAGTTAAAGAACTGAAGTGCGGTTCAATTTTATATAATGAGATTTTTACCAAGTTTATGAATAGAAAAATAAAAGAGCTAATGGACTGTATATGTTTATAAATAGTTATTGAAACCCAACACAAATGAAAGGATAAATGCACCCAAATTAACAATTGCAAGGTCTTACCTATTTCAGCAAAACGGCCAACCAGATCTCGTCGGTTACTCCTATTTCCATGAACAGAGTGATCGAGCTCGACAAACGAACATGGAATGAAGCTTATGACGTTAAAATCCGTTGCTAAAAATGTCAAAGTAGGAACACTTATCCTTGTGGCCAAATAATAACCACGCCACTGGCAACAGTACTTTTCGAACCAAATTCGCACAAACGAATGTTCTTAAATGAATGTACTTAATTCGAATGAATCGAAATCACTAGAATTGTGAAACACAAGAAAAACTGAACTTTTCTAGATTCACGAAAGGAAACAGAATAAATTTATATTATCGGTAGCAGATATATGTATTCACGATTACGGGAATCAATGAACTGAATGAAAATGAAATGAAACAAAAACATACGCAACATGTGCGCGTTCCACAAACTGACGCATCTACACATATGGGATCTCCCTGGTATCGGAGAAATTGAATTAATTTCGAAAGGAATAAAAATGAAAAATTCAGAAAGTTTATTCAAACCGTTCACTTGGCGTGAACACTCTTGATACCGTTTCCGGACGAACGCGAGCCTCTTTTGCGATTCTTTTGAAGCTCCATTTTTGATTATTTTGAAAAAGTTTCACTATAAATTCTCGTGTTTTCACTTCGCTTGACATTTTGCGACAGAGAATTGGAATATCTATGAAGTAAATGTTCCACATGTTTCTGACGTTCATAACAAAGCTAACTATGATCAAATTTAAATTTTTTCTCAATTGGTTCAAGAGATACAGGCGTTGTTGAGATAGCGAATTTATTCTCGATCAGTCTTCAACGTATTATTAACAGCTTATATGAATCTGATTCTGCCATGACAAGTCCCTATGTGATGTCTAATCTTATTTTAAACCAATTTTTGGTAGACCAAGAAGTGTTTTCACTTCAAAGATATATTATTTTACAAGCTGGTGGATTCCCAGATATCAAGGGAATTTAGGAAACCCAGAACACTTGGGAAAAATCCGAAGACACCGTCGTGTGCCCCCCATTTTTCAACTTATGACGCCCCCCTTCCCTGTGTGCTCAGCTATTAACTGTACAAGTGGCAGGACTTCTGGGCATTCTTGATTTTTATGTTATTGCCTTTGATATTTGTTTTGATGGCAAGATACCAAATGAAGGAATTTTTTGAATCCGTTTTTTGGGATAGTATTCGAAAATAGATGGGCTATCGAATGTAAACTATGATTTTTGAGGCGCATGCTTAGTTTTCTTTAAACAAAGATCTAGCTCAAATCCCATATTCCCATGTCGAGTAGTTCTACTTTCAAAGGAGCACCAAGTAAAAGCAATAATTTGTATTGACCAGAAATTCGAATTGAAACCGATGAAGTGAACGTTTCAACGAGTCAATCGTTTAAACGTTCCTGCTTTCATTCCCTCAGGAACACTGCTGTAATCATCCCGGTATCGCACAATCAATCCAATTTAAAATGGCATCTGAATGCTATTGGCTGTATTAAACCGCACAATGCAGTATGTATAGTCGATGCTGCCCAAGCACGGTCTCAGGTTCGGTTGACAATATTAGGATTTACTGGCCAGATTAATCGAGTGGCCTCTACCGGCGATCTACAAGCTGCTTCGAGAACGGTCTCTGAAAATCGTGATCTCATTTGAGGGGCGCACCTGGTATAGTTTTTATGCAGCTCGGTGTAAGTTCTCGAGCTCGTGAGCATCCGCGAAAGAGGAGGCTGGTAGGGCGGCGGAAAAATTGACTACGTGGTGTCCTTGTTGGTATTCGATAGTTTTCCGTATCTGGAGTGAAAGAGTACCTTTCGAGCTTGTGGAAACATGTAAGGCATCCATGTTGAAAGTTTGTTGGGGGCTAACTGAAAAATGTAGAAAGTAACTTCAGTGAACCTGTTTTCCTGGCATACTTAGAAGAAAAATCAAAAATATGGAGTTCATCAACTTTGTGGAGCAAATTTTCAATGATAAACAAGCGCCCTTATTAAAAATGGTGTTGATGTTAGTGAATATTTTAAGGTAATGGCATATTTGAAACGGAAAAGTGAAGGATATCGTTCCAAAAAGTCGAAAATTCTCACTCGTGAACAAGTTGAAAAGTTTATAAATGAGGCACCAGATGAGAAATACTTGATGGTCAAGGTTGCAACTATTTTCGGATTATTTGGAGCCTGTCGGCGTGAAGAATTGTATAATTTATCAGTGGAGGACATAACAAATAAATCATTGGTTATACAACTTCCAAACACAAAAACGAAAGTCAGTCGTTCTTTCAGTATTATTGGGAAGTATGTTGACTATTTTCATAGGTACTTTGCACTGCGCCCTTCTGTCATCAAACATCGTCGTTTTTTCCTGAAATACATGAATAATAAATGCACTGCCAATCCAGTTGGTATCAATGCATTTGGGAAAATTCCATCTATTGTTGCCGAATTCCTCACACTGCCAGAACCAGAGCAATATACAGGATACTGTTTTCTAAGATCCTCCGCTTCATTGCTAGCAGAATCAGATATTACGGATATGAAAAACATGGTGGATGGAAGTCTACGACGGTAGCCGAGGGCTATGTTGATCATTCCATTGCATATAGAAATGTCATTGCTGAAAAAATTCTCCCAACCTCAACAGATTTTGGATCATCATCATCCAATATTGTACTTCCGATTTCTACAAGCACTGATGGTGCTGAGGATTCTAATAATGTGTTGCGAAGCTCCCTAACGTCACAGGGCATTAATGTTAGTAATTGTTCTAGTTTTACGATTAATATTAATGTTCATAAGTAATGCTTGTTAAATATTGATAATAAAAATTTGCAATTGCTGAATTTTTTTCATCTGATTTCATCATAAGAAAATGGAGTGCTAAAAATATTTTTAACACTAATGTTGAAAATATTTTTAACACGCTTTCGCGTAAACATTGTTTGCTGTCATTAAAAGTGTCACTTTTAATGGCAGTGGTACAAAAAATGATTTAGATACATTATCCAATGATACTCAAGGCACAGTCTTAGGAGTCTTGGAATTCTCTACGAAGATTCTTCGAAGCGTCAGAAATAGCATTATCGATCCTTGTCCTAGGTCCGCAAATCTATTCATGCGTTAAACGAGCGTTTTATTCGGTAACGGACAAAACGAACCGTGGGAACGATTTCACAGCGCTAGAATCCGTGCCGATTGCAACAAAAGACTTTTTGCCAAGTTCGCGGTCTACGAGACCCGTGGCGTTAGATTGATCCACTTTGAAGGGTTCGAAACGAAGCGGTTACAACCCCAATCATTATAATTCTTCAATTCACAATAGATCTGCATTCGGAACCTGGACAATTTACATTATCTTCCTGCTTAAACTACGTAGAATTAATTAAAATTCATGAAATTGGATAATATACCACAAAGAAGACACTGAAAGAGTCACGGTTGATACTGGCTTGAGAGTCCTTTTCTCACGGAACGAAAGCGAAGCGAACTGTGTTCGGACTAAGCGAACTGAAGTCGGGGCGAACTGATCGTGAGGACCGTGGCGATTCGAAGAGTATGAGCTTGTAGGTCGTCACATGGGTGCTTCTTGCGATGTCCAATACAAGAAATTCTTCAAGTTCAATACGGGGTGCGTCCACATCTGGTTGTGTGTTTGTTCAGTTCTCGAACTAGAGGGTCGTAGGCCAGCGTGTCAGCACTGTTAGCGGTCGAACCGACACACTTTAGGAGTTAATGAAAAGACGCTTCATCATCGATTTGCAACGCGACCGTCCATTATCTAAAGCTATCGATACACGGTTTGTAATCTGAGAAATTCGCCGATGCTGATAACCATTCCGGTGTAGCAATTTGCGGCAGTTGTTCGGCGAAATGAGGATGGTTAAGATTTATACATACTGGGGATTCGCCCGCGGCATCAGTCCTACGCGCTCGCAGCGAACGGGACGTTTTGCTAGAAATTGAATCGAAGGTTAATCGAATACTTATTTAAATTGATAGTTGGCGGTCAGTGGTAGAAAGCGGAATTCGATGCGGAAGAACCAGAAAGAGACGCGGAATTGATTCTGGACGGAATGCTCGCGTTCGGTTCCCGGTTGAGTTGGGAGCTTTTATTCAACTTGATCGAATCGGAGATCTTCTGGATTATCCTGACAGGTCTTAATTCTATTTTATCTGAGACAGGATTGGAAAATAGATACCGAACAAAGTAGCTTGTGGAGTTTAAGAACAAAGTGTGCAGCAATACGTTTTTTGATGCTTATTATGAAGTCTTAATTGAATGGTTCAAATTCCAATATTGGTATTCAAATAACAAGTTACAATATCGATCTTCGGTGATGCGGTTTCTTGCTTTTCTTCTAGTTGATTAAAGGAGAAGCTAGAATTGCTACTTCTAGATTGATGCAAGAGCTTTCACACCTAAGCAATACGTATCGAACTAGAGGAGGGTAGAGCAAGGGCATGCAAAAGACTCTTTGGAAAGACTGTTGGGCTAAAACCAGACATGGTACTATGGCCCTACATGACTTTAGTACGCTCAATTGATACCTATGCTTCTTTAGTATGGTGGACAAAAACAGAAGCAATCATTTGCAGACACTGCAAAGGCTTGCTAGCACTAAGACTCCCATAGTAGCACTACAGCGTGTTGGGTAAAATCTCAGTTAACCAACTGAAGTGCGGTTCAACTCTATCCAATGAAAAATATACCAAATTTCTGAATAAAAAAATAAGAGAGCTAATGGACTGTATATAATTATAAAGTTTAATTGAAACCCAACACAAATGAGAGGATAAATGCACCCAAATTAACAATTGAAAGGTCTTACCTATTTCAGCGAAACGGTCAGTCAGATCTCGTCGGTTACTCCTATTTCCATGAACAGAGTGATCGAGCTCGACAAACGAGAACATGGAATGAAGCTGACATGAAAATCCGCTGCTAAAGATGTCAAATTAGGAACACTTATCCTTGTGGCAGAACAAAAACCACGCCACTGGCAACAGTCTTTTTCGAACCAAATTCGCACAAACGAATGTTCTTAACTGAATGTAATTCGATGAAATCGAAATCACTAAAATTGTGAATCACAAGAAAAACTGAACTTTTCTGAATTCACGAAAGGAAACAGAAGAAATTTAAATAAGCGGCAGTAGACACATTCACGATTAAGGCAATCAATGAACTGAATGAAAAATACGAAAATGAAACAAAATGCGACATATGCGTTGCACAGCTGACGATTTCTTCTCGCACCTACACTCCATATGGGAATTCCCCTGGTATAGGAGAAATAAAATTAATTTGAAATGAAAATGAAAAATTCAGAAAAGTTTATTCGAACCGTTCACTTTGCGTGAACAAAACAGGCCGCCGTAAAATTGTATGAATTTCACAGAATATTGGAAGCAGTGAAATTAAATCTGACAAACTAATATCTAAAGAATTGAGGAAAATTTGAAGTGATCGCTAAAAATTAAATATTGATCGGAACCAAACGTGTAAGGGCTCTTGTATATTGATCAGCTGCGGTCTTTATAGACGCAACTCGAATCGTACCAATCGAATCGGACGAAATTGCTACCCTTATCGGACCAAATTTCTTGAGGTAGGTCTCGTCTAGCGATAAATCGATCCAAAGTCGATGAGAAAGCCTCCACGGTTAGGGACGAGACTAGTTCCAAATGAACTGCCTTGGTTACGAAGCAAATGAAGAGAGCAAGATATGCTTTCATCATTGTTGGTTTGGGGGCAGGTAGAGGAGCCATGAAGGCTTGATAGGTTGTACCTCGAAACCTTGTACATGTTATGCATTTTCGAATGCACTCTCGAACCAGATTTCGTACAGACCAAATCCAATAATTTTGCCGAATTAAAGACATAGTCGTGTTAGGACCAGAATGAAGCGAGATCAAGTGAAAATGAAGACATATCAAACGTGACAACGCACACTTTTTCGGAAGCAAAACTGGATGCTCAGCACTCTATGGTAATTGGTAAGGAAGAGAATTGTAATCTACCTTCCACCCTGATCAATCATGCAGAATCGATATAAGGATTCAAAGATGATTTTTCGAATGATTTTTTCTGCAGTAAATTCTGGCGCAATTGATCAAGTGATGATGCTGTGTGATCAATAATATGGATTGGAGGGCTTGATCCAGCTCATGATGAGAAATTGGGCCGGACAATCGTGACGCTTGAACAGCAATGGGAGATGCAAAACATGACACTCTTCTGGAGAAGATCTCCAGGATCGAAACAATCGAAAAGATTTGTGGTCCTACTCAAAGGAGCTTGTCCATCTAAGACGTTTTCGAACGAATCATAAGTGATCATCCTAATAACCAATCGTGGGCTCAGGTTTCGTTTGAAGAATGCCACCTTTGGTTGTGTGAACGGTGAACCTCTCCGTGTACCCGTAAATACTCCAGCGCATCTTCGCTATCTGATCATTTCCATCGACAGTATGGAAAAATTCTCCCTTTTTGGACCTAACGAAAGGCAGTAAATTCGCCATAACCAGCGAATACGATAGCCCGCCAGATATTCTTGTTGCATCTCGTTTCCTTATCGGTCGAATTGAGTTTCCGTTTTCCGCATGCATAATAATGTGACGCAGCTGCGAAAGGCTATCACTGAAATCGATTCTGAGGAATCGTGTGAGAACGAAGAGGATTTCTTCGCTGCTATCCCTTGGAATGCAGTGGCTTTGTTTCGGCCTTGGAAGAAAGCGAATGTTGGATTTGATGCTAGCATTGAACGAATTGATGCCATTTTTAGTTGTCGTTCTTTCTTCCGTTGTTTTTCAGAGAATCGAAATTTTTCAACCCCGCATCTGGCGGTGAGTAGATGAACTATAAAGCGCTATTTCCTAAGCGGACTGGGCACGAATGTGTGATGATTTATTAATTATTGTAATTCGAATGAACTACATGATCTCCCTTTCACACCGTTTGTAACGAAGAGAAATTTGGACGGATCCTACCCTGCCTATGATTCAAAGTACCAGGGGAAATAGTTATCCAACAGATTTCTGTAAATGAATAGCTGACAAAATGGACCAGACTGTCCCAGCAGATTATAGTTCCTTTAGTAGCGACTATGTGCCACTACGGTCAAGAATTTAAGCTTCAATTCGTTCAAGGGCGATGTACCTCTAGGTATATTTGAACTCAATGAAGAAATATTATATTTTAGACTACGTTGATCGTTGGTGTTGCTACAAAATTGAACTGCCATGTCGTTAACTATGTTTGATGATGTTTTAACTACTCATCTGTTTGGTTTTGGAGAATGCATATTGGCAGTGAATTTATTCTATGGATATGGTTAGGTAACTTGGGAAGTGCTACAAGTATTTAATGAAGAGATACACAACAGAACAAAGGGTCATATTGTATTAGGTATTAGATGATTTTAATCTGACTATTCCACTCTTTTCATTTTTAGTGAGGAAGTTTCCGTAGCAACGATTGTTTCATCCCGAAAAGATTTTCAAGCCGGCAAAACCAACATGTTGGTTTTTCAGCGACAAAATTTTTGACGTTTCTCGAATTCATAGATAGCTCCGGAAATAAATATCATAGAGAGAACAAACAATGTTTTGTGGTTTAGTTAATCTATGATGAATTCTAATTTGCCAAATAGCGCAATACGCGTCAAATGTGAACATATTACCCTATTTTCTTATGGAATAGTCATGCCGAATTCCACTCGAGATGAAATTTAAGCAGGTAAAATTTCTCTCTTGTAATATTCAAGTTTGTTGCTTTTCGGAAATTTTGCGAATGACATTTGTATCAAAATCACGAGCCGTCAGGCGAGTGATTTTGGAAAAAATGTCATGAGCAACAAACTTTCATATTAGAATCGAGAAATTTTGCCGGCAAAATTCCATCTCTAGTGGTATTACATATGAATAAATCTCTGTGAAATTGAACCATATGCTCGTTTGACCTCATTCAAAAGCCCTGCGAGAACGTCTTCACGTTGAAAACCACCCGGCCGTTCAACTCCACGACGACGACCTCCGAAACGCCAACGATCCGTCCCGCCTCCACCCCTCGAAACATGACTTCCAAGTCGGACATTACGCACGACATTTAGCAAATGTCATCTCCCGATACCCGCTGAATTATGTGGCCGTGGACACGGCCGAACGTGACCCGCAGTTAGCGACCTCCTGTGTGTTCCTGTCACCGTCCGTCGGACGGACAGGAACGCACACGTTTTGCATCCCGAACAATACACAGCCACCCTGATCGGTTCCGAGCCGATGATCTGCCATTTCGCGGCACGCTTACATATATCACATTTCTATGGATGAATGGGAGCTGAAAGCCGCGCTGTGGTCTTATCGGTCTATGCAAATGCTATGGGAGCTTTACGTCGGTTGGTACTGCGGCCGAGGGGGGCATGGTTTTCGGAGGAACTATCGGATATTATATTGACTGTGGGAGACCTTTTTGATTTGGTGGTTTTTGGAAAATATACTCTAGATAGTCTAGATTCTCTCGGATAATATACAGGCTTTGAGTCTTTGACTCGTAAATATATTTCAACTGTAGATTCTTGAGGCCATTTTTCTGAATTGAGATCAGTTGAAGAGATATAGTCTGTCGAAAATAAAAAAAATTGGGCCAAATACGTGCCTGATACGATTCTCTGCAAACACTTCAAAGTATATTTTTCTCCATTGAAATTGAGGTGATTATCAGATGTTCTGTCGTGATACATTTAGGAAATACTCAAGCACTCTCATTGAAATAAGGATGTTACAAACACGATATTTCCTAACAGAAACACTTAGTTTGGTCCGAATTTTTTCTGTAATTGAAAAGCCATATTTCTCCTATCAGAATAAGTTTCTTCTTCGATTGTCCTGAAGATTAGTTTGTGAACACTAATAATTTGTTCATATTTTCCTCGATATCCTGTAACATATCTGAATTTCCTAAACTGCAAATAAAATGCAGCGTTGCCAGACTCCATGGCTTCCAACTTTGCAACGTCTATTGTCGAAACGTGGAACTACGTTGAATGAACTTATTTGATTTTATTTTATAATTCTATGAATGATGAATATTAGTACGACTTCAATCAATACTTTAGGCAATTCGCATCTTTATAAATAGGAGATTTTAATCATATCTAAGATCCACCATGAAGTAAACTTGTTCTTCTGTGACCATCGAAGAAATACGATTCTGTGAAAGTAAAACTAACCTCCGAAACGACAACGAATGGAAGGGCCTCTTTTGTTCACTCGGCGTCGGACTGTATTCACTTTCATTCTGGTGTTTCTTTGAAATGGAGTTCCTCTTCTAGGAATCCGCCATTTTTAGTATATTTTAAAGACGCTTGTTTGTTATCTGGTATGTACTGTCCCCATTTTAAATAACTTTGGTTCATTTCACAGGATTTAATCTCATGTAAGCTTATTCTATCTGATTATTGCATTTCTATTGAATATTGTGGAACTCTGTTCTGCTACTACATTTGGAATATTCTTATACTGTTCGTAAGGCCTACTGCACATTTAACTATTCACTCGAAATTATGGTATACGCATTGGAGTTGTTGCTTTTAGTATAATATTTCACGTACAGGGAAAACATGGTTTGGAGGTCTAAGGTAAACTGTTTATATCGCCTGTGCCGAAGGAAAACATCCTCCCTAGCATCGTGGAGGACACTTCCCTCTGGGAGTTCTGTAAACGAACGTCCCCAGTAAAACAAGCCTTGGTCATTGGCCTTGGTGACCCGGGCAAGTATCCTAGGCCGGATTGCTTCGTCCCGGGTCCACCGTTCATCAGTTAACAGGAAATCTAAAGAGTTTATTGTCCACTTCCAAACCAACGCGAATACAATCACACACACACACACACTTGGAAGGAAGGATTCTTACACATGGAACTTTAAAAGCTCTGCGCAACAATAAAGTGACACACTCTATATGCCTATAACCTTTGGATGTATTGGATTCTGCTTTTTATCACAATTGTGCCAGTAATAACCTTACCGGAGTATAGGAAGCTCCATATTGTACATATCACCAGTGCTCGTCTTGTTAATAATTGTTCTATGGATTGTAAACATATCATCTGTAATGCTAGAAGGTTTTTTGCTTTGAGTTTCAATTGATTCTCGTTCGTTTTTCCTTCATAGGCTATGGTTCCCCGAACTATGGCGCTGGACGAATAAAGGGCTCTTGTTCCACCTTTATGTCCAATCTAGTGTTTTATTTATCAATTTTACCTCATTATTTCCCATCCTATATTTTACTAATCTGAGTTATTACGAATCTGAATTACTACGACATAACATAGAGTTCTACCAATCTAGACGATCACATCACAAGCCAAAAATATAAGTATAAAACTCCCTTTAACGTAATTCTACCCTCAGCCTCTTCTCTTTTTCATAATGTTCCTAGGATTTACAAACTTGGAATGTTACAATCCAAAAACTATCACATAAAAAATTGTTTTCTCACTAAACTAACCTAGGTCATAGGATTCGAGGTCAATAACCTAACCCATCTTCTGTGATATTTCACAGAACTTTTGAGAAGACGATGCCAGATTGCTGATTTTCTCCTCAAACAATGATATGAGCAAAACCAAGGAAGCAGTGCAGTATGCCCCCTATCGTTAACAGATGAACTATTTCAAGGGCACTAGTTTTGTTTACATTCTTTTTAGAATTCAATTATATTACCCATATTTGTTGAATTTTATTATGACATATCTCTAAATAAAAATTTTTTCCATCATACAGATTTTTGTCTTGACGACGTTGATAAACATTCTGACAACATTGTTAACTTGGAGAAATAATATTCGATGATATTCCATCCAGGGAATCATCCAGATTATTCTTGAAATCCATGATTTTTTACTCCAATTTCATCGTATGCAATTAGGAATAACTCGAAAACGACGCGTTTCATTGAAAAAACATAAGAATACTTTTATTTTCTATAACGATTGATTCTTTCGAAAATATGAACCGTTTAACTTTTTCAAGTGGTTTTATAGTATTTTTGCATGAATTTATGAGTCGGCTACGCTGTAACTTTTGTACCAGGAGAAATATTGAAAGAGTTCTGATTGAGGAATATGCACCATGAATAGACTAAACAATCAACCAAAATTCAGTTCATTCGAAATATCGGTTCCGAATATATGGAAAGAATAGTGTTAATTTCATGGATTTTTGACACCCTGTATTTTTCAAACGAAACCGAATTTTGAAAAATGGTATGGGAAAAAAGTGTTCTGTTTGATGAGAGGAATCTACAGTTAAAATATATGTACAAGTCAAAGACTCGCCCTTTATTCACATACGAGGGTAGATATTACAATGGTGACAGTGGCGGGATTTGCACCACGCGACGCCACGGGGCATGGTAAAGTGACTATTTGTTTAGTTTAGTGAAAATGGGACCGCCGGTTGTTTCTGGATGATATTTCGGAGGTCCAAATTTTTATAGCTGTATGAAGATAGAATTCAACGGAAATGAGAAGTAAATGCGGCGGACCAAAGCCTTGGGAAATGCATACTAAAAAAAAGACAAAAGCAGAGACGTAAGTGTAGATAGATAACAAGGAAAAGGAAGCGAGGGATGGAACAAACCGATTCGTTACGCATCATCTCCGGCGGTGACGTCCTCCGTCTGGATGATTGCCTCTAATTTGACAGCTAATTCGCCCGACAATTACGTAATACACGAACTGGAAGAGGCTCTCAGTGAAAGTCGGTGCCACGTTCTCGTAGGAAATACGGCTATACCTCACGTTTATTGGATCAATGATCATAAATCAGGCAGATACGATCGTAAACAGTGTCCCGATCGGTCTGACCGACCGCTTTTTTCGACTAATTGAAATTGCTCCCTCGTCTTCTTCTTCTTCTTCCCTACTCTCTTCATCTGTGACGGAAAAGACGGGTCGGGATGAGCGCTCGATATGAGGCCGTTTTTTCGAAAGAGGAAAAAGAACGCGGACGGTCACGTACAGTCGGAACGGGTTGCGGTTTCAGGTTCGAGTATGAAGAAGAATGGGAAGTTATTGGGTTGTCTATGTTCTATGGGAACGATGACGGCGGGAATTCGCTGGAAATTACCGTTTTTCTTCATCTTTGATTCTCCTCGTTCCGTGCGGATTCGAGTAGTGGGAACGGAAATTTCCGCATCGAATTATTTCATTCGATAGAAGAATCGAGTTAATAAACGAATTGATTTCGGATTTTGCTTTGTCAGTTTGTTCGAAAATCGTATCAATTGGCATCTGAAAATAAGAATGCAGCGCCAAGGTGGGCAGTCGTGGAACTACAGTTATTGACATTAGATTGTTGTGTTGTGTCAGTTCTGAGTGTATATTTTCGTTATAAAAATTTGATTCGAACGACTCTTAACTATTAGAATAATTTTAAAATAGAAATATTCGTAGAAATTCACATCAACACAAAACCCAATGCACGAACTATGCCAAGATTTTTAGGGACTCTGATTGTCACCAGGTAGCGTAGCGCTTATGTTCAGATGCCTATCATTCTATCAGGTTAAAGAATTTTCGATAGGGATAACAGTGATTCAATAGAAGGTAGAAGCCATGTTGTTCTGACATTTCTGTTCAGTTCACATTGACAAATTATCATGGAAAGACTCACGCCGCAACAACGTTTACAAATTGTTGAAATTTATTTTTAAGATTATTGTTTTATTCGCCAAATTTATAGAGCACTTCGTGATATTTATGGTTTACATAATCATCCATCAGATCAGCAAATTCGTCGAACTATCGATAGATTTCGGACAACATTTTCTCTACTCGATGCAACAACAACAGGAAGACAAAGAACTGTAGGTACTGAAGAAAATATCGCTGCTGTGAGTGAAAGTGTTAATGAAGATACAGATTTGTCTATTCGTCGACGTTCACAACAAGTTGGACTCTGTGGATCCACCACATGGAAAATTTCGCGTAAAGATCTTGGTCTACATTCATACAAGATCCAACTGGTTCGAGAACTAAAGCCACTTGACCATAATAAGCGTCGTTTGTTAGCTGATTGGGCCCTAGAACAGCTTGAATTTGATCCACATTTTTATCGAAAAATTGTGATCAGTGATGAAGCTCATTTCTGGTTGAATGGCTACGTAAACGAGCAAAATTGCCGTATATGGAGTGCAAACAATCCTCTAAAAGTTCTGCAGGTACCATTGCATCCTGAAAAATGCACTGTGTGGTGTGCTTGACACGATGGAGTTGTAATCGGTCCATACTTCTCTAAAACGATGCTGGAGCTAATGTTTCAGTGAATGGTGCTCGTTACAGATCGATGATCAATGAGTATTTGTTTCAAAATGTGAATGGTATCGACTCAGATGGTCCTACACCTCATGCTGCTACCGTGGCAATTGATTTATTGATATAAAGTTTTGGTGGTAACATTATTTCGAGAAATGGTCCAATCAATTGGTCCCCAAGATCATGTGACCTAAGTCCATTCCATTATTTTCTTTGAAGTAATACCAAGTCATCGGTTCAAGCTGATAAACCAGAAACAATAGACGCTTTGGAAGCTATTATAACTCGTGTTATTGCTGAAATATGGCCTGAATTACCCGAAAAAGTGATGCAAAATTGGTCTGATCGAATGTGGTTCCTCAGAGCTAGTCGTGGTGGACATATGCCGGAAATTATTTTGAAAACATTAAATAATATACATGAGCTCTCTTACCAATTCTTATCGCCTCGAGAATTGAAGAAAAAAAATGGATGTTTGATTGAATTGAAAATAAATACATACCACAAAGTAAACACCGAAGGAATGGTACTTACGGTTGTTCAGACAAAAAGTTACGTATAGATGCTTCTGTCTGGTTTTGTGTGGTGTTGTACTGGGTAAAAGTCCTTATCGCACGAATTCACTTTATTAGGGTGGCAAACTGAAGGCCGACGACATGGAAACTATTTGTTAAGGGCTTCGAGCTAAGCCGTGTAAAATTGATGCGACTGATGGCAGAGATCTTGTCGAACTGAGCAGGTATATTCTGCTTGTGGGATTTTTGTAACAGCCATCGCACAGAGCACAGAAAATTTCGGTCTTATTCTTAACCGAGTAAGCCCGTCCTATGTATAAACTTTGTGGTATAAGAAAACAAAAGTATGAATTTTGAACAAACATACATGTCATAAAATTATCTTTGAAATAAATTAAAATTTGGCTTCAATCTTGATTCAAATGTGTTTTATTTAAATTTAAACTTCTATCAACACCCGATACTTGTTTTAATTTTTTTTTATTTCTTGTTTCAGGTGAGTTGATTCGAACTATGTCTTCTCTTTTGACCATCAGGTAATGTTTGTTTTTTATTTTGCATGCGTTAATTTAACGTTTTTTACGACTGATTTCAATTGCGGAAATTTGGAAAACTTTTCATTTCATGTTTTGATCGAATATATTTCTCGGCTCGAAACACTTCCCCATTCTACCCTCGGCCAGACCGGGATCTGAACCGGGATCTGAAGGCGAAGCACAAAAACAATCCGGCCATACTTAATGAATATTAACGAGTTAAAAACTTTAAAAGCAGGACGTCGCCTGAGGCCAAAGTCGAAACCATTTATATAAAACAAGATAACGCGTTTTCGGGCGCGGGCAAAGAGGTATATAAGGCACTTTCCGGACCGGCCGTTTATCAAAATTACCGCGCACAATGAGGCCCATTTTTCACGGCGAATATTTACGCATTCGGAGTTACTTCGACGGAACGGGGTACGACGCCAGGCCGAAAAACGCGGTGGGGGTATCCAAGGGGTTTCCGAATTTGTTTTGACGGGGTAATGGAGATGGCGGGGCTAATTGGACGGGAATGCTTGAGTAATCGAATATTATCGGATTTCTGGAATCCGTGACTAGCAGGATTCGGCTTTTTCCCATTTTTATTGTTGGTATCCCTTCGGTTTCATACCACGTTTTATTTGTTAAGTGTGTGTCCATCTTAGACGTCTAAGAGTTTTGATAGTATGACTATTTTGATATAGTTTCCAATTAGTGTCAATGTTGGATTTTGAAAAGATGAGATGGCTGGTCATTGAGCTGTATCTTGTTTTGTATTTTTTCGGAAGTTTTTCTCATTTTGTTGTGAGTTTAAAGTTGCACATGTTGTGGTTATTTTTCTCTCTAGTTTTCTTGTTAGTTACATATTGCTCTGATCGCATGCAGGCGTCTATGCGGCAAGAATTGGGGCTGTAACCCAAAAATATTGCGATGGATGACTCATAGTCACATATGGAGCAGTAGCCTGGTTTGCTAAGACAAGTCAGGCAAGTACGAGGAAAATGCTCGACAAAGTACAAATGCTTGCCTGTGTGTGCATCACGGGAGCAATGAGAACGTGCCCAACCAGGGCGCTTGAGATCATCACAGACCTCACACCTCTACATCTAGTGATTGATAAGGTAGCCCATGAGGCCATCCTCAGAAGGAGCAGGCAATGAGAGAGTCAGGTTTCGGAGAGTTTGGTCCTCTCTGAATGACTACATCGCATCTGCAAACCTTCCTAGTGATGTAATGATCAATAAAGTAAGCACTGAGAAGAACTTCAGTACAATGCTAAGTAAAAGAGAGGATTGGGAAAGGGGATACACCAACTACAATCTCAAAGAAAATACAATGAAATGGTATACAGAAGTGTGCACTATCGTTAGGCTCCTGTACAAGCGTCCTTAAAACGGAAATACTTGCAATCGGAAGATGTCTAGATATACATCTAGAAAGAAACTATCAGAAGTGCGATATAGCTATTCATACAGATAGCCAAGCTGCTATTAAAGCACTGAGCTCCTACGTCATTGACTCAAAGCGGATTTGGGAGTGCCGAAACAAACTCAATGAGGTAGGCAAGAAGAATAAGGTCTTTTTGAACTGGGTTCCCGGTCATTCGGGAATCGTAGGAAACAAAAAGGCCAATACGGCCAGAAAGGGCGCACAAACGCCACTCACTGGCCCAGAACCCTTCTGTGGTATAGGAAAATGCACCTATAAGAAGGGGTTTATGCTGAAGGAGAAAACCGAAAGACAAAAACTCTGGCGGAATCTCCCAGGGATGGATCACTGGATCTCAGTAAAAACCAACTTCACCTACTCACTGGCTTTCTCACAGGACATTGTCGCCTAAAGAAGCATCTGTTGAGAATGGGTTTATCGGACACTGATGAGTGTAGATTCTGTGGGGGGAGGAAGAAACTCTTATTCACCTGGTTACGGAATTCTATGCCATTGCAAGCCAAAGGAAAGATAGCTTTGGACAAGAAACTTGTAGAAGTGGGGAGTTATCCTCCTTGAAGCCGTCCCAGATACTGGATAGTGGATTTCATCAAATCTCTGGAACTGGAGGGCGAGCTGTAAGAGGCGCGATGATGACAGCTCTGTCAGGGGGCACAATAGACCTTAAGGTCGCAGTGGACTGTAACCCCTTTTCACTATATAACTATATACATATTGCTTTGTATTTCTTAGCACCCTGAAGATGGAAACGATGTTTTCCGAAAGCTTGGTTATGATACAATATAAAGAGATTAATAATTGAGACTATATTTCCCGAAATAAGTTTTTAACGACACGATGTTCGTTGTAGTTTTTCCAGGGCTGATTGTCCCGACACTAGTCTTGCTCTTGGCGACCAAATGAGATCCTTTCATATTGTAACGACTGATTGAAAAGTGGCGTGTTTTATTCCTGCTTCCTGCTCGAACCCATAGAATTCCTGATTCGAAATCGCGATGATTGTGAAGATCTTCCCAATTCAATGAAGTAAGACGAAATGAATGTCTCAATAGACATCCTTCAAAGAATATTGTTCTATTCTCGACGAAGCTTCACGTCGATCTGCTACCAGTGCTACCTGGCCGTCTTTTAAATTCCCGGTCCCAATCCACCGCTGAATTATCTCATCCGGGCACTTTAACGGCCGAATTCCCGAATGACGAAACTGCAAAACCGCGCTCTGCAGTTATTTCGGCGGATGAGCCTTCCGGACAAAACCATCGCAATTAAACAATTCCCGCCGTCGTTTAGTGTACGGGTTTTCTATGGCATGTTTTAATTATTGCGATTCTTGTAGCAATTTGTTGTACGAGGAACGTTGACGATTATGATGTTGATGTTGGGACGACCGTAATCATCCGTCGTTCGCGGTGGAAAAATTCGTTAATTGTCCTGTCACTCTGTCGCCCCGATTATGTTGTCGAGTTCTCCCGGATTATGACCAGTTACTTTTACGACGGGTTTTGTACTTGGCCGTAGGGTTGTATTGAGGGAAGTAATGGGATTTGGGATCGTATCCCGTTTATCCCGACTTGGTGGTTGGAGAAATTTGGGGACCCTCCGGTAGACTTTTTCGAAGTGTCGTCCTAAAACCGCACGCAACTAATAGTACTAATACCGCAATCGATTCTAGAGGCGTTCGACTCTTTAGTTGGAGGATCAGTCGATTTATGCGCATACAGATACAGCGTCTTTGGCCAAGACTGAGAGTAGAATGAAAAGAGAACAATTTAACACAATATTTTTCGAAATAAGACGGCACAACGATAAAATGATAAGCCGAAGCGTTTTTGTAGCGGCGTGGCGCGCCGACTTTAATTATAGGGCCGGTTTTATAAAACTACCAGATTCCGTATTTTTAAAGAGGAATTTGGTTGTTGACGCAACGGTTGAACCCTCGGTTGCCCTTTATAATACTGGCTCTAAGCCTGCGGTGTGTCTTTAAGGGCCAGCGTAGAACTGCAGTTGAAGACGGCTTGGAGGTTGCGTTTCAAATAATCAGGTCATTCAATGTCGATTGAATCGTATTGGAAATTATAAGTACAGGAGATTTTTCCTTCCAGGTGGTAGGTTGACGATCGGGGCGTAAGCTGCGTTGGTAGTGGTGGGGCTGATCGAGAAAAAACGTAAATCTTACGAAAAAGACAAAGGACCCCGCACTTTTTCTATGACAAATGGCGTTCCGTCAAATGTTCTAAAATTTTGGTATAACGTAGTACTCGACCTACTGATCAAAACTGTCCATGGCCCCAACTCAATCCTGTGACCAGTTATTGAGATACAGGGCGTTGAAGTTGAGAATTACCCACTTTTACGAGTACTACGCCCGTATCTCGATCTCGGAACAGAATCGAATGAACTTCTTTTTTCTCAAGAAACATTTCATGACATCCCCAGGGAGCAACCATATAGAGGAATATGATCGAAAATCATTACGTATGCAGGGTTATCCATAATTGAATGCATGCCCGTTTTTGAAAGTATAAAATATGTCAGTTTCAGAGCGAGAACGTTCAAAAAATGAACTATTACACTAGATATGTTGTTGTTACATCGAAAAAGTCTGTAATACACAGAATTTATACTGGGTGGTCCATTATTGTAGAAACTATTCTCAAGGAAGGTTAAGTGAACACCCTGTATTTTTGGGTTGATTTAGGATGTTTGTTTAATTTTTTCAGAATATATCACCATGGACTTCATAGAATACAGGGTGATTCAATCATGAAATAAAGTTTGAACCTCACGAAAATACCCAAAAACCACATTTTTTGTCATCACCCTCTATTCCAAGATTAACTCCGTTGAGGTGGGAATTTTCTTTCATCACTGTACTTGATATGAAAACATCAATAAGACTGAGAGTTTTTATCCACTTCCTATGACCAGATTTTTTTCATGTAATATGAAAAATATTTATTTATGTTATCCTATTCTTATTCCAGCATAAAAAACAAATCTGGTCATAGTCAAGCCCGCAACGGACGGCGAGCGATAATATAATATATATTATAGCTTTGCATTGACATATGTCATTTTAGTATGGAAAAATATCCTAATATCGGAATATATATTATAGCGTCGTCCGCGGGGCTTGGTGCATTTTCATAGGGAGCGATATTGGTGTAATATATGAGATATAATATATCGCTCGCCGTCCGTTGCGGGCTTAAGTGGATAAAAACTCTCAGCCGTATTGATGTTTTCATCATTCTATGAAGTCCATGGTGATATATTCTGAAAAAATTAAACAAACATCCTAAATCAACCCAAAAATACAGGGTGTCGACTTAACCTTCATTGTGAATAGTCTCTATAATAATGGATAACTCAGTATGAATTCTGGGTATTTCGGGTTTTTTCGATGTAACAACAACATATCTAGTGAAATAGTTCATTTTGCGATTCTCGCTCTGGAACTGACATATTTTATACTTTCAAAATCGGACATGCATTCAATTATGGATAACCCTGTATTCGTAACGATTTTCGGTCTTATTTCTCTTTATGGTTACTCCCTGGGGATGGAATGAAATGTTTCTTGAGAAAAATTGAAGTTGATTCGATTCTGTTCCGAGATACGAGCGTAGTGAAAGTGGGTAAATCTCAACTTCAACGCCCTGTATCTCTAAAACTAGTGATAGGATTGAGTTGGGGCCATGGCTTTTGATCAGTAGGTCGAGTACTACATTATACCAAAATTTTAGAACATTTGACGGAACGTCATTTCCCATAAGGAAAGTACGGGGGGGTCCTTTGGAAATTCATTTTAGACCTCTCGAAAAATTGCAGCTATTGTTCGAGTGATAAAAATAGACTGTTGCGTGCATAGTGTGAGATTATATGTCAGTCACTTGCATAAAACTGCCGTGAAATCAAGTCATCTCGAATTAAATGCAACTTATACTTTCAACTTCTCATGTAATTAGAATTACAGAAACAACTAACAACTTTTGGTACAATGGCATCAATAAGACTGTCAGCTGAGAGATCAAAAGTGCTGATTGGTTATCAAACCTAAACATGATCAAATCGATCTCAACTTGTTGCACAAACTTTCTTTCAAATAACCACGAAAGAGCTTAAAAATCTTCGTAACATTATTGAAATATAACCCACACGTCGCAATGAGCTCAGGAACAAGTCTAGACCGTCCAATATAAAAGAACCATACCTTACTCGTTCCATTAGACGCCTCGCAACTCAGTTATGACTCGGTTTTCACTCACCTGAAAAGAAAAAACGATGTTAGAACGATGAATAGTAAAATGGAGAACATTATTGCATGTTTTTCCGCGCAGAATACGAAAGAACACGACGCTAAATTGAGTCGCATGCGGCTTACGACCAATATATGCGCGAATTGTTGGTTTCTTGATTAGCAAATGATATCGTCATTACATTTAATGACTTTCAGTTTCGTTTTACGGTGCCGATCGCTCGGAGATTAATGAAGAACCACACACTTTGCGCGACGTGAACATGTCCTGGGTTGTAAACGTTTCGTTTAGGTACTTTCGGCATCGGCTTCTGAAGAGAAGATGCTCATGGCTTCCTTATTGCGATCATAATGCATAGGGGGTATGCACCTTTTAAAAGTTTCTTTCTTCGTATTAATACACCATAAATGTCAAGACAATCTTTCGAATGGCTCAGTTGGGACAGTTATTACTATGGTTTGACTTCCGATGGGAAAACGCCATGTTTCATAAGTCATTCGGTTCGGCGCCTTCTCTTCTGAGTGGCGCTCATAGATTGAAGGTCACGAAATGGTCGTATAATGCTAGTACGAGGATGTATTGATATCTAGTTAGCCTAGAACAATTCCATGAATAAACAAAATATTGCGATACCATATCAACGAACAATAACTAATCAAAAGTGTCAGTGTAGAGTTCGACGTCAAAAAAGTAAACCAGAGTTATACAATGAATTGAAAAAAAGGATGTCCTTCGAAATTGTAATAATCGAAAAATTGGAGTATCGAGCCATCATTAAGTCTTTGAAAGGGTTAAGAGGTAAGCAGATTTACGAAGATATGCTTAATACGGTGATCAATGTCCTTCGTATACGACCGTGAAAAATTAGACTGCAAGCTTCCAAAGAGGTTAATTTTCCATTGAAGATGATGACCGATCAGAAAGGCCAGTTTCTGTGTCAGTCCCCGAAAATATCGATGCAGTTCATGACATGATTTTATCAGATCGTCGAATTGGGCTAAAACGGATATCTGAAGCATAAGAACGCGTTCATCATAGTTCACGTCAATTTGGACATGAGAAAAATTTCTGCGAAATGGATCCCCAAATGTTTGGATGTTGACCAAAAGCGTGCAAGGGTAGAAACATCGCTTTCGATATGTGCTCGATTTGAAAACGATATAGACTTCTTGAACCGAATTGTTACTATGGATGAGACTTGGGTACATTTCTACGATCCAGAAACCAAGCAACAATCGATGGAATGGCGACACTCTGGTTCTTCAAGACCTTAAAAGTTTCTTGTCCAAAAATCTGCTAAAAAAGTTCTTGCTTCAGTTTTTTGGGATTGCCATGGAGTAATCATGATCGATTTTTTGGATAAGGGTAGAACAATAACTGGAGATTACTTTTCGACAATACTGACCACTCTACGGGAAAAAAATAAAGAGAAAAGACGCGGAAAGCTATCCAAAGGTATTTTGTTTTTACTGGACAACGCCCCAGTACACAAGTCTCATGTTGCCATGCAAAAAGTTCGTGATTTAGGGTTAGAATTACAAGAACACCCCCTCTTATTCACTAGATTTGGCTCCGTCCGACTATAATCTCTTTCCTCAACAGAAAAAAAGTTTAAAGGGTCCTAAATTTTCTTCCAACGAGGAAGTAGTGAAATCTGTGGACTGGTTTGCAGAGCAAAAAGAAACATTTTTTTGAAAGGTCTAGAGACGTTGCAGGTTCGGTGTAATAAACGTGTTCAATCAAGAGGACAATATGTTTATTAATAAAATATTTCGACATTGAAATTTTGTTTTGTTCTATAGTAGGCTAAGAATTTCTCAATATATCTTCGTAGATCAGTTCTTACTTTTGTTCGTAACAGATGTTTTCTATCTTTAGTTTTCTGCAAATCATCGCCGGAATTTGTCTGCTCCGCTCTTGATTGAAGTGAAGACTCTGAATTTTCGAGCAAACGTTTCACGCCGGCAAAAAGGGCAACTTTATTCAGTCAGTCTCGAAAGAAACTCTCCAATTGGCGATCGATAGAAAACTCTTTTCAGTACTTTTCCCGAGTTGAAGTAACGAATTTCTTCCCGAATAAACTGCATCTTAATTATTTTCACTGAAAGAGCGCTCTCCAGACTCCTTTGCAGTGTAAAAGTTTAATGAATACGTCCAATTAAAAGATAGCTGCGTAATTAAGTTGCATCTTCTCCTTGTTATATCTCTTCAGGTTGATCTTTGCCAAATTAAAATATGGGCGAGGGCCCTTCTCTCGCTTTTTATTGAAAAAGGGACTCCGCTATCTAGGGACAATTTTCGTAGATTGTTGGAGGGTCTCTTCTGGTACCGAGTTCCCGGGAGGATCTCGTCGTTGATCGTCATTTTATTGGTCTCCGAAGCTACGCTGAGACGTTGGAACTGAGTTGTATTTCCCTACGGAACCCGACAGCTCTATTCGAGATGGCATGAGGATGGTCAGTTCTTGAATTTTTCATGAAGAAAGTGAAGTTATTTCAGAAGGACCGATGAACTAGCAATTACTACGTTCTCATTCGGGATTCAGTAAGAACTGAATCATTTGCACTATAGCTTACTGCAGCGTTATTTTCTTCTGTACGTACAGTTATTTGTCTTGTTGTTGTTGCAACGAGTTGAGAAATGTTGTCCGGAATCTATCGATACTTCGAAGAATAAGCTGCTTTGATGGACAATCATGTAAACCATAAATTTCACGAAGTGCACCAAAAGTCTGGCGAATAAAACACCGATTTTGATAATAAATTTCAACAATTTGTAAACGTTGTCTCGGAGTGAGTCTTTCCATGATATATTGTCAATGCTTATTGAACAAGAATGTCAAACAACATGGCTTCTTCTTCCTGTCAAATCGCAGTTATCCCTTTCGAAAAATCTCACTCTAAAAAAACACCCGTTACAAAAATGAAAAAAGTTCTATCGACCTCGCTGCGCTTGAGATGTAGCTCAAAGATTTGCAACCGAAAGCATCAGCGTAAACCTTTTTGAGCCGATCATTCGACGACCTTGACAGGTGGGCCGTCAAGTACGGTCGTTGGCCCGAAAGTGTACTTGACTGATTCCGACTACGAGCCTACAATGATTTGTTGCTTTCAGTCGCTTTCGCGATCGCAGTAGGCGGACTGGACGACCACTTCTTTGCAATCGTCGTCGGAGCGACCCACTCCGAATAGGAGACAGATCGAAAGTTGGAGGCGTCCCCAGTGATTGATGAATATTCTGCAGTGTGCCTATTTGAGTTCACATAATCCCTTAATTCTTCTAGCTAGTCTTTGGGTATCGTTCGCTCTTTCTGATAATTCTTTATAATATTTTTATTTTGTGTCATTCTATTTTAAGAATTTCGAACAAATTACTCAGTTGAAAGTTGATTCACAGCTTGCCGTATTCTAAGTCTGCTCTTCTTGGTTATCCTGATGATCGTGTTGAATAACCTTCACTCTCACAGGTTTCTACCATAATTCACAGTAAGTAGAGTTGTATCGCTTCTGATATCTGCGATATCGCCCCAGAAACATCTGCTACCCCTCTATCCAATCGATTCAGGATTCTGGCTCGAGTCTATCAAGATTCGTAAACACACAGATGTGCAAACAATCAGCAATAGTGCAATCAATGTAATTGGTATCATCCGACACGATTCGTCGCTTTGATTAATTATTGTCAATTGGCACTCGATTGAGAAGCCGTAAAGTTATTCGCGGCGCGTACCTAAGGGATTACCACTAATCCAGACTCTACCGAATCGGGGTACAAAGGATAATTAACAAATTTCGTGAAAAAGAAGCCTGCCGCTACGGTTTTGCTGGCATATGTCGTCGTCCTACCAAAAACTGACTACTTTTACATTTAAGGAAAGACTTTGGAAGTACCACATCGAAAGTCGATAAGCTTCTCTCTCCTAGATTTCAAAAGATTTACACCTCCATTACTAATTTATTGTTTGATCTTGTATGGCTTTGTTCAGTTTGTTTATTTTATACCTCGATCGTTGATATTTAATTCGGTTTTTAATCTTTAATTATGCTTATACTTTTACATTGTAATGGGCTTTCGGTTTTTTTTTGGTATACATACACTGCCCAAAATATTTACGCACATAATGGAAATCTCAAATTTATTCTACAACTGAAGGTGTTCTCAATGATAATTATTTTTATCAGAATTATGCATGCATATGTTATCCAACGTTTTTCTTCAATACAGATGTTTTCTCCCAGCAGGAATAAAAAAAGATGATATTATCAGATTTTGAATGTATTGGCTCCATTCTAAAATCAGTTGTTCTCGATCAATTCTAGTGATCAATAGTTTTTCTTTCGTTTGATTTTCTACACTCGATCGCTATGCAACGCGAAACACGCAATTTGACCCAAGAGAAATGTGCCCAAGCGGTAGTTTTGCGAGAAGATTGGTGGACATACACAAGAATTGCAGAAAGGTTTGGAGTTTCCCATACAAGTGTGTCCAGAATGTTGCAGCGATTCAGGGAGACAGGTATGAATGTCCGAAGACCAGGACAGGGTAGACCACGGGTAACAACTGCCATTCAAGAAAGTTGCTTGAGAGTTTCTTCGTTGAGACAACGGTTTGCAACCGCTTGCCTCCTTCAAAATCAGCCTTAGCAAACTCATGAGGTGCAAATTAGCACTCAGACAATAAGAAATCGCCTCAGAGAATATGATTTAAGGCCTCGTGTCGCGGCAAGAGGCCCAGCTCTTACCCCAGCCCATCGAAGGGCGCGTTTGGATTTTGCGAGAGAGCATATCCATTGGGAAGAGGCCGATTGGGAAAGAGTTCTCTTCACAGATGAGTCTAGATTCTGCCTCTACCATTGTGATCGACGTTCCCTTGTATACAGACGTCCACATGAAAGATATGCTCAGTGCAATTTCCTGAATACTACTGGTTTCGGGGGAGGATCGATTATGGTATGGGGTGGAATATCTTTGACTGCTCGCACAGACCTAGTGGTCGTTGATAATGGAGCTATGAATGCTGATAAGTATATAACGAACATTCTTGAAGAGCATGTAGTGCCATTTGCCCCATACATTGGTGAAAATTTCATTTTTATGGACGATAATGCCAGACCCCATCGTGCGCGAATCGTTCAGGAGTACCTTGAAGAGGTTGAAGTCTCTCAAATAGAATAGCCAGCAAGAAGTCCAGATCTCAATCCGATTGAGCAGGTTTGGGACAACCTCAATAGAAGGCTGAGAAGTTCAGAAAATCATCCAGCTACTCTTAATGACTTAGGAATCCAACTCGGAGAAATCTGGGAAGGATTAGATCAGAACATTTTAAGATCACTCTTTCGAGTATGAACCGTCGTTGCCGAGTTGTAATTAACGCGAGGGGTGGAAATACCAAGTATCAAATCACTTATCAGCATTTAAGTATTTTGAAAATTGTTCATTTATCTTCTTCTTCAAATAAGATTCGGTGAAATCCTGAATTTTTCTTCCATTTAATGTGTCTTGTTTCGTTCAAAACCTTCCGGAGAGAACATACAAAATAAGTTACAAAGTCAAGGTATAGTTAACTTTCATTAAAATTGAGATTTTCAGAATGTGCGTTAATTTTTTTGCGCAGTGTATATCATTTCGATGTATTTTTTTAATCAAAGTGGGGGCAGCAGATCAGAAGTCTCTCTTCACTGTTCATGATCCACTGGCGGAAGTTGTTGAGTCAGTTGGATTTTGTAGGCCTGAAGCTGTAAATCTTTAGTGAGAAGTGCCTTTTGAAATGTCCAATTCTTGTGCCTGATGGCGAATGGACGTCTTTGGTCCTTCTGTCACACTCTAGCGAACTGCCACGATGTTTTGTTCTACTTCGCATTTTTTTATTATTTTCACATTATTTCGACCGAACATTGGACATACTTTAGGAATAGTGGCAATTAAACTTTCACCATTTTGATAATAATTCTTGACAATCAGTCAACGCATATTGTTCTACCGTGTATTGCTCGATGTTCACTAATTCCCATCTGTCAACTTTCAATCTGTCACGTCATAATCATGTGACATTACGACTGTCAACAATGGCGCGAAATTCAAATCTTGCGGTCTTGTTAAATGCAAAGAAATTTTAGTACATTTCCTGCTCGAAATTAGAGTCGAGGGCATTAAAACCACCGAAAAATACCCGACTAATCATCTCAAGACCTTAACGATCACCGTCAGTCTCTTATAAAGTACTCGAATCGTAATAACCTGGAGAAGTAATCAACTTGAGCATCCTGAGCCATTATTACAATTGGTGGGAAGTCGGTTATAATTGCTTGGGTAAAAATGGAGAATAATTAGAACCGTTTGTTAAAGTGGTAAATTATTTTTTGTGTGGTCTACGTTGGCGGGTAGATTATGAATTGGGTTCTGTTTTCTCCTCGTTAATATCGAGTGATTCTTTAATGCCTTTTTAGGCTCAAAAGGACGTTGAACCTTTAAGGTGCAGACACATTGTTATCACGTCACCTCACGTCATTTTCCCAAAATGTGCAACCAGGATAATGCATGGAACTTAGAGCATAGGAAGGGAGACACACCTTTCAATGATAAATAGTGAAGCCAAATCATCAGAACTAAACTGGGTGATTGTAATACTGCGGAATCAAAATGTAGTAAAAATTTTTGCAACATTGTATCTGCTGTCACCTTATAGCACTGATATCAAGCAAGATCTATATTCCGCAAATTTACATTTTCTGAATGCACGTGATATCACGTCTGATATTTTCTGAAATGTCATTCTGACATACATTTGAAACCGATCTGGGTGCTCATTCAATAATTCTTGAATTAATTGATGGAATTCCCCCACTTCCTCTGTTCGTTGATTCATTTGATAAATCGAATCTCTTCTATGAGAATCACCAGCAACTGTAAAAGCAGCTATATTCTCCATATCTTCTTCCCATTTCCTCGCGCAAGCTCACGTGACGTGGCAACAGTTTGTATACACCAAGGTGCATGGGAAGAAGATATGGAGAATATAGCTGCTATTACAGTTGCTGGTGATTCTCATAGAAGGGATTCGATTTACCAAATGAATCAACGAACAGAGGAAGTGGGGAAATTCCATCAATTAATTCAAGAATTATTGAATGAGCACCCAGATCGGTTTCAAATGTATTTCAGAATGACATTACACAAAATATCAGACGTGATGTCACGTGCATTCAGAAAATGTAAATTTGTGGAATATAGATCTTGCGTGCTGTCAGTGCTATAACGTGACAGCAGATACAATGTTGCAAAAATTTTTACTACATTTTGATTCCGTAGTAGTACCTAGGAGCATAGAATAACTGGAGAGAAGGCTCCCCTACGAAAATGAACTGCCAAAAACGTCCGAACTTGTCAGTTCGCCGCAAGGTCACGAGATGGCGACAACGTCGTTTCTTCCTACAACATGGCTATCCTTAATAAAATTATCTTTAATGGTTATTCGTTGTTATTACTTATTAGGTCCCATTTATTACTATATCATAATATATATTCTTTTGAAAGAAAGCAATACATACTTTTTTTCGTAAATCCGACAATATAATGCATATAGCACGTGTAAAGAAATGGCTACAAGGATCAGATTGAATATAGGAAGAAAAATCTGTTTCCCGCTACGAATCTAAGTGTTAGCAGAGGGAATGTAAACGGGGTACCATACAATTCTGCGTATAATACACGAGAACAGATAAAACCTCAGTCTTCCCGTATAATAATAATAATTCTTACCTGAATGCTCGCTTTTTCCGATATGGATATTGTTTTGACAAATTTATTACCGATCACAGACTTCCCATAAAATTGCGCATAAAAAGTTGATTAGAATGGAGCGATTGTATGTCATCAATATTGTCTATGTTATGATTTATGGCCATTTTCAATTAAAAAGAAGCATAAATGTATCAATAACACATTATATTCTTTGCAATTGTAGGGCCATAGAACAAAATATCTGACGTTACTGAATAAAGAAACTCAGCGTTATCTATCGGGCGTCACACGAAACTCTAACCTCCGCCGTTATTGGCAGTTCAAAATGATCTGTCGAGAGTATGAAGCCTTCCCTCCAGTTATTCTATGCTCCTAGGTAGTACAATCATCCAGTTTAGTTCTGATGATTTGGCTTCACTATTTATTATTGAAAGGTGTGTCTCTCTTCCTATGCTCTAAGTTCCATGCATTATCGTGGTTGCACATTTTGGGAAGATGACGTGATGTGACGTGATGTGATAACAATGTGTCTGCACCTTTATCGTAGCAAGTGTTTTCTCACGAACGCTCTCAGATTCTCCCTATCGCCCCAAAACACCTCTTCTCTCGAAACGCCCGAAGGGCGAGCTCTCCTCCTGCGAATATTTCCCCCGTACCCATCTCCCGCTTCAGCGCTCCTCGCCCCTTACCGTCGGAGGATTCTGGACAGGTGTCTTATTACTCTAATGACCGCAAGTGCCACTTCAACAACGTCCGGTCCGGTCGGAGCGTTATTGCGTTGCACCCGGAGTGGCCCTTTCGAATATTGGATGTCAGATGGTTTACGATTACTGTTGCACTTCCTGTAATTGCTGGAGGGCCTCTCCGGCCGACAGATTTGCGGCAGGGAGGTCGCAGATGGACGTTCTCGTGGAGAATGGGGTCGTCGGTTTGAGGAGGTGTCGGAGTTTTTCTTCGTTTCGAACGAGGGGGTGGCTGTTTCTCGGGGATGACCGGCCGGAGGGGATGTATGGTCGGTTGGACGTTCTGTTTGTCTGTTGTGGGTGTTCTGTTTGGGTTTGGATGGCTCTCCGGGTGGATTGGATTGTTTCTTATGGGTTTATTCGAAGTTGGAATGCGAACTTAGTGTGTCAGCAATTTTCCTTCAGCATTTCCATAAACTGAGGCTTTTTTTGTTATAGACATAATTAGCATCAAGGTTAAGGTCGCCGATCACAACGAGTAGGAAAACTAATCCGTACATTTCATGGAATATTCCATTTAGGTGGGCGTTCAATGTAGTGTGTTTTTATTTCAAGTTGCATTTGAGAATGGATTGACTTTGAGAACTTAAATTTTGTGGGTAAAGTCAGAAAGGATTGGAGTTCTTAATGATATAATTTAAATCGATTTCATTTCGAAAGTTCATTTTTTTTCTTTCAAAAATGGAAGAAAATGAGCCATGCTTCTGTTTTATTTCAAACGAAAGACCCATGAAAATAGTTCAACTTCCGATTAAAAGTGAATCTACAGATAATTTCGTTCAGAAAAACAACTTGAAATATGGAATTGGCAGAGAATGGCCAAATTTAAATATATGGCGGGAGATAGTTCCTGCTTTACCCACATATTCACTAATTTTATAGTTCAGCGGTTCTCGGATAGAGAGCGCCATTGTACATTTCATTCAAAATGATAGAGACATTCATGGAACTTATAGCGATAATGTAAGTTCTATGGAGATATTCCATAAAATGCACGGTGGCGCCTCTATCGGATTAGTTTTCCTATTCGATCTGAACGGCGACCTTAAATGGTCTCCCTTATGAATGAAATGTACAATGGCGCTCTCTATCCTAGAATCGCTGAACTATGAAATTAGTGAATATGTGGGTAAAGCAGGAACTATTTCTCGCTATACATGTATTTGAATTTAGCCATTCTCTGCCAATTCCGTATTTAAAGTTGTTTTTCTGAACGAAATTATCTGTAGATTCACTTTTAATCGGAAGTTGAACTATTTTCTTGGGTCTTTCGTTTGAAATAAACCAGGAGCATGAGATGGCTTATTTTCTCCTATTTTTGAAAGACAAAAAAGATCTTTCAAAATGAAATCTATTTCAATTATTTCATTGAGAACTTCAATCCTTTCTGAGTTTGACCACAAAATTGTAGTTCTCAAAGTGAAACCATTTTCAAATGCAACTTGAAATAAGAACACACTACATTGAACGCCCACCTGTATTCAAGTCCTTTCCAAATCTTGAATCCACTACTAAATTAGTTTCTACTTTTTCTGAAAACATCCAAATGAGTTCCCCATGTTTCCTTCTGCTTTTGCTTTCTAGAATGTATAGATTCGAATCTAATTCCAATTCTTAGATGCGAGAACTGAAGTTATACGTTATGTTGATGCTACGTCTGATGAATCCCCACTTACCATTGGAATTCCACAAGGTTCCGTCTTAAGGACAGTTGCTTTTCTCAATCAAGGGGATTTGGAGGTACCAACGAAGGGTCGTGATTGCTTGGATGATATGAGGAATTAAAGTCTCATGAACGAATAAGAATTTCTGATTGAACTTGGCAGAATGGTTCAGTTGCTATGGTCAATTAGATTGAAACTTCGAAGAAAAAGAAAAGTATGTATTTTTTATGTTGTGGTTCTCACGAAAAGGAATACCCTGTAATGTTCAGAAAACATCGCGAGAACCAAGGGCAAACCGGTAGGAATTGGTGTTCTTCTTGAAATTCTGGAGGTTATATGCCTCGGGGAACATCTCCCTAGGCAATGTGTTCCAAAGCCTCGCTGTTCGTTGGATGAACTAGTCTTTGAGGAGAGATGTTCTGCAGGTCTCCAAAGTGACCACGAAGGGATGTGAAGACTTAACTTGAAGGGTTAGTCTCGAAGAGACTGCCAGAGGGGGAACGATTGCTGATAATTCAGAAGAGCATCGCCCATGCAAATATCTATAAAATAGAGACAGATCTCCTACTCTTCTACGGTGATCTAGAGAGGTGAGCGAGCTTGTAAGCGAGGCATCACTGACGAGACGAATTGCCCTTTTTTGTACAGAATCCAAGAGTTTTAGAGTATGTTTAGGTGCAGCACTCCAAATATGGGAACAGTATTCCAGGTCAGGTCGAATCTGTGCGTTATAGATCATAAGCAGCTGACCTGAGGTGAAAGAGCTCCTGGCACTAAACAGAAAACCAAGTTTTTGGGATGCACTTTTAGCATTGGATCTCACGTGACCTTCCAATAACTCATGGGTTTACAGACTCCTGGACCCTTGGTGATATGGGTGATTTTCTTGTTACCAGTATCGATTATCGATATTGCATTAACAATGATGACGATCGAATTTTAATGAAATGGGGTATCGACAAGACCAATTAGCCACGATCTTTTAACAGGGTCTCGTCGTCTCGAATCTCGTTAATTCAGATTCTCCACACATGGTGATCGTGATCCGAAAGAATTGCATAACGGTTCATTTTCATTATTCGAATTACGTTTCATTGTATCGCATAATTCGGATGCCAGAAATGCATCGCCGCCTGGGATGGGGTTAAGGACCTGATGATACTCGGATGCGATCTTTGGTGTGTCCGAATTGTTTAACCTGGTTTACGACCAAATATTTGTTCATTCATTTCGGTGAAACTTGATGCTCTCATTAGTTTTATCATTTACTCGAAGGATTTTGTTGATTAAATATTTGAAATATGTTTCCGGTATTTGATACACTCAGAGTGCCGTGTTATGTGGTATTTGTTGAAGTTTGAGTATTTTATTTTCGAGTTGTTCTAGTTCCGGACCAAACCTACCCATTATTTTATACCATTTGATTCTTCCATATGACTGTCTGTAGTATTTGATTTCATCTAGTACCTATACAGTTCGCGTCAAAATTATGGAACAAATTCATTTTCTCAGAAGGAAAATATTGGCAACAAAATCTTGAAACAAGTCAATTTTTGTTTCACTTTTACCAAATTTTTATGCATTTTTGAAGGATTTTTGTTGCACCATCAACCCTCTGAATTTTTTTAATGAGGAAAGTGGGTCATGTGGTACTTTTTTGGCAAGGACTCTTCATCTTCTTAACAGGCGTGCAGACACTTTCAAGGAAATTTTTTTTTTTGAAAAATTAGTCAGTTCAAAGAGGTTTTCAGTATGTGCACTTTGTCATGGCTCATTTACTTTGAGACGATGGTACCTGATGAAATTTGTCACCGGGAGGAAAAAGGTGTTTCATAGCCCGAAAAAAGTGAAGAAAGCCATCAGCCTTTTTCAGAAGAATCCAAACCTTTCAGGACGGAAAGTGGCCCAAATAGTGGGTTTTTCGCAGGCAACCGTGCAGAAAATCAAGTCGAGTTGTGGACTTAGAACATACAAAGTGCAGAAAGTGCCAGACAGGAACGCTGTGAAGAATCAAGAGGGAAGAAATTAAAAATAGATTTCTTGAAAAATTTTTCCTGTTGCGTGATGGACGACGAAACGTATGTCTTGGCTGATTTCTCGCAACTTCCTGGTCAGGAATTTTATAATGCAGATTCTCGTGGAAATGTTGACGAACAATTTCGCGTGAAGAAACAAGCAAAGTTTCCTAAAAAACTCCTGGTTTGGCAAGCAATTTGCACTTGTGAGAAAAGGAGCAAATTTTTCGTTGGCCAAGGCTCTGTTGACTCGAAGATATACATCGAGGAATGCTTGAAGAAGCGACTTTTACCATTTTTACGTGAGCACGATGTGTCAAAAATCTTTTGGCCAGATTTCGCTTCATGCCACTACAGCAAGTCCACCAAGGAATGGTACGAAGCTAATGAGGTGGTTTTTGTCCTCAAAGAGGCCAATCCACCAAATTGTCCAGAACTCAGGCAAATCGAAAGATATTGGTCCCTGGTAAAAAGAGAATTGAAGAAGACTAAGAAATCAACGAAAACATCAGCGGAATTCAAGCGAAAGTGGAAGACAGCATACCAGAAAGTGACTGAGAACACTATAAGAAGCATGATGGAAAGAATTCCCGAAAAAATTCATGAATTTTGTAAAAAATAGTTTTGGATTTTTTATTGTAAAAACATTTTGCATTAGAATTAGAAGATGATTCGAAAATGAGTTTGATTTTCGAAATCGGTCCAGTGGTTCAAAAGATATAATCGTTTTTGTGATAGCGAATTTATTCTCGTTCAGTCCTTAATACGTTTCTACTGAAGTTGAAACTTCTAGATAAAATGTTTCAATTCAAAGAGAGAGCCATGACAAACTGCACATACTGAAAACCTCTTTGAACTAACTTAAAAAAAAATATTTTTCTTCTGAGAAAATGAATTTGTTCCATAATTTTGACGCGCACTGTATACAAACGCAAACCATATTGTATCGTGGATATCGAGAAGATCTAACAACAGTTGATAATTATGCCGAAATATTCGATTCCGAAAAAAAATCGATAGGACATAAATCGGACAATTTCCCATTAAACAAACAGGCAACCCGAATCCTCCAACCCACACGGGTATTAACGAACCGTCTGTTACAACACTCGTGGGAACGAAAAAAAAGTCCGCGTCATTCGATATGCATCCCAAATTGGTATAATAAACGGCGCGAATCCGCGATTTTTTTCCCGGCCGAGTATCCGTTTACCCGTCGTCGTCTAGAGATCCGCCGAACGAAAAAATGGAATCATAAAATGCGATATTCGCCTTTTATTGATGACCGCCCCGTGTCGTAAACGGTCAATTAGCATCGGATCGATTTCGCTGCTGCCTTCTCTAAAAATAGACGGGACGGGAAACAATAAATTTTTTCGACGAGATCAACGCACCCGGCGGTTACCAAATCATCTCGCCCATCCGAGCCGATCCACCTGAGGCGACTAATTAAAGAGGAAAGTATGGCATGATTGAATAGCCGCGGCAGAAAAAAATTTATTAGGTTGTGAAAAATCCCCAGCGGTACGATGTTTTAGGTAATGACAAGGCTAAATAGCTTGTAATCAATTGCTGTATGGTCACGGACAGAAGATCGATATGTCGGGGCATGATTCTGTATGTCGAGTCATGTTATGGGACCCTGTCAGAAGCAGAAGCATGAGTTGGCTCATTTTATTCTATTTTTGAAAGAAAAAAATGAACTTTCGAAACGAAATCGATTTCAATTAAGTATTTCATCAAGAACTCCAATCCTTTCTGAGTTTACCCTCAAAATTTCAGTTCTCGAAGTGAAACCATTTTCTTATGTATCTCGAAATAAAACACACTACGTTTAACGCCCACCTTAAGATCGAGAAAACAATAGATTGACGAATGGGTCTTTCCCAAATAAGTCTCTCACGAATGGATATCTCACAAATTTGTCTGTAACGTATGAGTCTCTGAGAATGGGCTTCTCACGATTGAGCCTTTCACGAATGGGTCTCTCACAAATTAGTCTGTAACGTATGAGTCTCTGAAGAATGGGGATCTCACGATTGAGCCTCTAACGAATGGGTCTCTTACGAATTAGTCTCTCACGAATGGGTCTCTCACGAATTGGTTTGTAACGTATGAGGCTTTGAAGAATGGGTCTCTCACAAATTAGTCTCTCACGAACGGGCCTCTCACGAATGGGTCTCTCACGATTGGGTCTCTCAAGATTGAGCCTCTCACGAATGGGTCTCTCACGAATTAGTCTCTCACGAATGGATCTCCCACAAATTAGTAACGTATGAGTCTCTGAAGAATGAGTCTCTCACGATGGAGCCTCTCACGAATGAGTCTCTCACGAATTAGTCCCTTACGAAAAAGTCTCTCACGAACGGGCCTCCCACGAATGGGTCTCTGACGATTGAGCCTCTCACGAATGGGCCTTCGACGAATTAGTCTCTTACGAATGGATCTCCCACAAATTAGTATGTAAAGTATGAGTATCTGAAGAATGGTTCTCTCACGAATTAGTCTCTCATGAATGGGTCTCCCACGAATTAGTCTCTCACGAATGGGTCTCTCACGAATTAGTCTGTAATGTATGAGTCTCTGAAGAATGGGTCTCTCACGATTGAGCCTCTCACGAATGGGTCACTCACGAACGGGCCTCCCACGAATGGGTCTCACACGATTGAGCCTCTCACGAATGAATCTCTCACAGATAGTCTGTAACGTATGAGTCTCTGAAGAATGGGCCTCTCATGATTGAGACTCTCACGAATAGGTCTCCCACGATTGAGCCTATTACTAATGGGTCTCTCACGAATTAGTATCTCTAAAGAATGGGTCTCTTACGATTGAGCCTCTCACAAATGGGTATCCCACGAATGGATCTCTCACAGATTAGTCTGTAAAGTATGCGTCTCTGAAAAATGGGTGTCTCTCACGAATGGGTCTCTCACGAATTAGTCGGTAACGTATGAGTCTCTGAAGAACGGGTCTCTCACGATTGAGCCTCTCACGAATGGGTCTCTCACGAATTAGTCTCCCACGAATGGATCTCTCACAGATTAGTCTGTAACGCATGAGTCTCTGAAGAATGGGTCTCTCACGATTGAGCCTCTCAAGAATGGGCGTCTCTCACGAATTAGTCTCTCACGAATGGGTCTTTTACGAATTAGTCCCCCACGAATTAGTCTCTCAAGAATGGATCTCTCAAAGATTAGTCTGTAACGTATGAGTCTCTGAAAAATGGGCCTCTCACGATTGAGCCTCCCACGAATGGGTCTCTCAAGAATTAGTCTCTCACGAATGGATCTCTCACAGATTAGTCTGTAAAGTATGATGAGTCTCTGAAGAATGGGTCTCTCACGATTGAGCCTCTCACGAATGGGTGTCTCTCACGATTGAGCCTCCCACGAATGGGTCTCTCAAGAATTAGTCTCTCACGAATGGATCTCTCACAGATTAGTCTGTAAAGTATGAGTCTCTAAAGAATGGGTCTCTCACGATTGAGCCTCTCACTAATGGGTCTCTCACAAATTACTCTATAATGTATGAGTCTCAGAAGAATGGGTCTCTCCCTCACGAACGGGCATCTAACGAATGCGCCTCTCACGATTGTGTCTCTCACGAATGAGTTTCTCACGAGTCTTATAACTGTTTGAAACATAGTGCCGCAAGAATTATGCGAAAATTGGAGAAATACACACACCGAGACGATGGTTACTCAGATCTTTTCCTCATCTCGATTGCTGGACGGCGTCTGGAAGGTATCACATGTACGTAACGCGTGAAGCATTATGGCGACTACATTAAAAGTAGGCGATGTTCAAGTACGACCTTTTCTAGAATACTCACGATTCGAAGACTGGAAAAATTAGGTGAAGGAATTCTGAACATCGATGAATCGATACCCCGGTTGCTACCGGTCTCACGTTCGCCCACTGCCGCCACTGAAATTAGAGCTAGATGCGAAAGATAACCCGATGATTTGTCGCGTTCTGCGGTCGCGGAGGTGTCGCGTTCCATTTTTACCGGGGTGGCGGAGCGCGAGACAGCCACTTATATTTCTTTTAACAATTGGAGAGATTTACAACACGATGGAAGATTATCGTTAATTAGCGTACATAACGCCCCGCGATATGGTCGAGAGCGTGAGCGCAGAAGAATCTATTGTATGGAAATGAGCGGTCGTTCCGGGGTACCGCGGGACGGAGGCGGTGGCTGCGTTCCGAACTGCGATTAGGATATATCGTCCGGACGACGATTTCATTGAATTAGGTGGCTATTTTCTGGCGCATTGAACGTACGATGTGATTCTGCCACCTACATGACGTGATTTTGCGATATATAGTACCTTGTGGTAGCTTGAACATCAATGTTGCCAATCAACCTTCGGGAATTTAAATGATTTGCTGAACATTGAAACACCATAGGATAGGCAAGTGGCAGGATCAAGTGCCTGAGACATATGTCATCATGCATCAAACAAGACGACCAATTCGACTAGACTCATACACACATCAACCTCAGGCTGGGAACACTGTTTGGGGTGTGTTTTGTACACTGATTAGTTTACCAAGGTAGTCTGGTTTTATTTTTGGACCCTAATTGATTTACCAGGATAATGGTCGTCTTGACTGCTTCTACTTTGAGGAGGATTAGGACTGTTGTGACTGCACAACCGATGTAATGGAACTATAGCTTAACTGTAAGCACCCTATGATAATCTTGACTACTGACTAGCGACTGACAAAGTACTGACTGCTGTTCTCTGTAACATAGGGTTTTGAAGACAAGCTGAAGAAAAAATGGGAGGTTCATTTCCTCTGAGCAAACGACGGAAAGATCAACACTTGATTGAAGCAATCATATGGGATAACGTTTTTCAATGCTTATAGAAAACGTTCAACGAAGTTTTACCCATAATCAAGAATAAATCGCCATCTGCGCCTATCGAGCAGCAACTGGAGCACATTTTTTCCTATACCGGAACACTCGGGATGGCGAGCTCGAACGCCAGCCAGATCAAGATACAAGATGCCCGTACGCCGGAGATCTATTATCGAGAAAAACATCCTGAAAGCTCTATAAAGGTCTTTTGGGAGCGAGTTATTAACTCCTTTTATATGAGGTACGGGCAGATTGAAGGGAACACGACCCGACCAAAGATCGATCGATTTATTCCTCTCTAGATGGAATCAGATAAATGGGGCACTCGCGCTGGTGTCCTTCACCTCAGTCATCTCGCGATAAGGTAGGCGTATCTTTTTCTCGATTATGCACTCGGGGTTGTCTCGGTTCGGTCCATTTCCACGGAGGACGTTCCGGGAACATGAAGACATGATTGAGTCCGTGGGAACGCACTTTGAAGTGGCTACGAGAACTGTAGTTCGAAGGGCAAGAGTTAATTTGAGCATATATTGGCGACTTTACATGAGAACACTTTCGAATTTCCAATTCTCTATTGACGAATGATTCTTCAGCTTCAACACCTTACCATACTGCTGCAGAAGATACTAGGCAAAAAATTGTTACAAAGGCGTGATGATTTTTCGAGTGCACTCTTTCAAATGGCTTCCTTGACACTATTCAATCGTCGGTAGAAGTTTAACATCATTGTCAACACCATATCTTGAGGAATGCTTGCGATTTCTTCTTCAATGCCCCTGTCCGATTCTTCCATCGTTTGGAGAAGACATTAAAAAACCTCAGCCTTATGGTAGAACCACAGAAAAAAGTTCTTGTGGCTGAGGTTGTTGGAGTGAAGGGACAATGGGAATATTTCTTGAAGAATAGCACGATTCAAAGAGCTGTCTTAGTGGTTTGCCCATATTACTGAAACCAAAACTGAATTGCAACATATTCCTACTCATTCTCTTCAAGTTTTCGACCCAAGAATATTACCGGTTGCAATACAATAGTGATTCTACCTTCTTCGAAAAGGCCTATAGATGACACTGCCTGAGAAGACAGGATATAACATGTAACAAACGAAAAATAGCTAAACTAAAAACTTAACCAATAACATAGTTTGACACCTATTCAGACAGCAAGAACTAGCAGCAGTAGTAATTCAGAAAATGATGGAAAGAAACTTTACAAAGACTACCTATCTGTTTTATACATAAACCAAATAATGAGAGATATGAATGTAACAATGTAACACAATAGTCAGAAAAGGAGCGCAAACGCCATATACTGTGGTATAGACAAATACAACTTTTATAAGAGAAAGTTTCAAGAGAGGGAAGAAACTGAAAGGGAAGGACTTTGCAAGCCTGCGCAAGGCATGTCTTGGACAGAAGAATTATAGGAGACACAAGGATTCAACTTCCTTGAAGCCTCCTCAGATACTGAAGTTTATTGGAGCTCTGCAGCTAGAGGGCGAGCTGTAGATAGCGCTAGTGTGGAAACAGCTCTGATCGAGGGCACAATAGGCCTTGCGATATCAGTGAAATGTAACCCCCTCAGACTATGAACTATAAAAAGCAAAAACATCATATTATGATTCAAATGGAAGGCAGCAAACAGTGGCAGCATGAGTTAACGTATGTCCCATAAGTTCTGGCACAAATTTCAGAGACCAAAAAGTGACAAAAATCATACATTTGTTTATTGTATTGTGATACACATTAATAAACGTTTCAGAAGCAATAAAACAATCAATTCGAATTAAATGAAGAGGGCCATTACCTTCCACAGAGCGCAAATTTCTGCGAATACCTAGCATCAGGTTTTAAACGGTATCTAGATCCATTTCTTGGATCTTCCTGTATATTCGGCGTCGAAGTTCCTCTTCATTTTGAGCTTCTCATCCTCTATCGTAAACTTTTCGCGATGAGAGAGCTGAAAAGTCTTCTATGGGTCGAGCCTGTGGAAGGTTAGGGGAATTGCCTTTTCGCGGAACAAATGGTACGTTTTGGTCGGCTGGTCAATCTTGAGTTTCTCTTGCATAGTGCCTGGACGCAAGGTCAAATTAACTAGCGATATAGTTAGCTGTCCTATATTGACTTGCTAGTTTTCTTAGCGAAGTACCAAACTTGGTTTCCACTCTTCTTACCAGTCTTTCGGTCCTTGCTTTGGCAAACATTCTAGGTCTTCCACTTTTTGCAAGGTTCATACAAGGAATACCTTGCCCACATTCAGCGATTGTCTGATGAATAGTTCTACAGGATATACTCTGATTTTCAAAAATGCGTATTATCTCGGCTTTATCGACTGGCCCAACTGAATGATAAATACTTTTCCGAATATCGACTTGACCACTTCAACAACTGAAGTGCTAAAGTGAAGTCAAGGTTACAGCCAAACTTTTATTTCAATATTAACCAATCATTGCCTTCTTCTTATCACCGCTATATTGGTCTATGAAATTTGTGTCGAAAATTATGGGACATATGTTATTTCAGCAACTATAAGGCTTTGTGTATCCTACAAAGCCAAGCTTCCAACATTAGTTTTCTCAGGACAAAGCTACATGATTAACACGAATCAGATTCGCAATAATTCCGGCCGCAATCAATCCCTCCCTTTTTTCAATCAAAGCCTCATCAGCGGATGCCATCCACCCCCCATTACTGTCATCAACTCCCGCAGCTCTCCCTCCCTCTCTCTCTCTTTCTCCTCGTCCGTATCGATCTCACATATGCCGGCCTTAACGAATCGTAATTACACCTACAACTTAAATTGATACCTTGTGTGACATGATTAAATTTCTCGTCTGTTTTCAAATTACGTTTTAATTGAAGGTCGCTCTGGGCTGTGGGTACGTACGGTGCATCGTATAGTTGGCGTGGCGTTCTTGCAGAGACATACTAATGACGCGTCATTAATATATTGAGGCCTTTTGTTCGGGTACTAAGATCAGACTTAAGGCGGGAGATGATCTAGGAGGCTGGGAGCCAATTTGGAGAGATGCCTCGTAGTTTGCGGTACTGGATGGTGATTTCGGATGATCGTGCATATTTGGGCCTCAACAGGCCTTGTTGAGCCATTGAATAAGGCAAAATTATTGGCCGACCATCAGAAGTACCACAAAATGTTTTTACGGAAAGGCATGCATATCTCTGTATCTAGATTTAAAGGCTGTTAGGTAAACATGCAGAAAAATTTGAGAGGTTATTCTTTGGACTATTTTAATGATATTTCATCCTTTGATTATTTTTGAAAACGCGCTTTTTATTTCCATGATATCTCAGTTCATATAAGGAGTAGACAATTTTTTTTTGAATTAAAGCTAACATCATTTCTCTAGAATGTGTGTTACTCGCTTTTCCGTTTTTTATCGTATATCAATAAAAAACCTGGTGAGCTGTAATTTCATAAAAATCTGGACGAACGATTTCATTTCCATGATATCTCCCTCAATTTTCGGGATAAATGTATGAAATTTTCAGTATACATGCGAATTAATATTTTGCAGTATGTGTATTAATCAGTTTTTCTGTTTATTACCCCCTGAAGTTTTAAACCAATAATCAATAAATATATATAAAAGAAAGATGTTGGTTACACCATTCATAACTCCAGATCGGATGGACTGTTTGTTATGAAACTTCATTTATGGATTCGTCTACGGTCTGGTTATTATAAAATACAATAAAACTGTGAAAAAATCGATGAAAATTTTACTTATGCAGGAAATGCTTTTTCTTCTTTTGCACAAGGCCACTAGGTGTCGCTACAGTTGATGAATTATTCGTAGGTACTTTATTTGATATTACCGCTATTAGATGGCGTGACTGTGGAACATTACAAGATCAAAAAGTGGGTAAACATCTCAAGATGGTGGAACAGTGAATTTTTACCGAAATATCGAGTAAATCGGATTTTGACGATCAGTTTCAGTTGTGGGTTGTCCATCTTCATCTTTTCTCTTTATTTTGAAATGTTTTTTAAATTCTATTTGGGTAATAAATATATTTGCGGAAATAACTGAATCCAAAATTGCCCATAATTAGTAATTGACATATTATTTTTGTGTTTTTGGTTGCACAGAGACAGTACTGTAAGAGGCAATAATTTTGAAACGTTTGCTCATCGGGCTCCCACTTACGATATACAATAATGTTTCCTGGGTTGCCTAATTTAATGGCATTCGACCATCAATGAATTTGAATCTGAGTTCAACACAACCGGCAGTGTTTATAATTACGTATTTTCTTGCCTTTTTCACTGTCGTATCGATCGTGCTATCGATTTCATTTGAACATCTCGATTCGCCTTCTAACGAGTCAACTAAATTGAAAAAAATTGAAGATAGATTGAACCCTAAAGTTCTCAGTTATTTGCCATATTTTTCGACATTAACGAATTCATCTAATTTGGTCAAACTTTTAGGTAATCATTGTATGTGATCATGGAATGTTTAAAAATACATGTTTTCAACCTTTTAGTTTTTTTCAATAACATAAAATAACATCTATTGGAATTTTCCATTTAACTCTTATGGGTAAATCCCCACATGTTCTGTGTGACAGCTCATTCCATGGAGACATGAATATCTCGCTGCTCCACCAACTGAGATTTTTACCCATTATTTTCAGCTGAGCAGCAACGCTAAGATGTCTTAAATAATGGTGTGAGCACTGATTAGATTTTGATTAGCCAAAATTGAGAATATTAGAAAAGTTTCGTTTTTTCCACATCAGCTAGCGCTTTTCACAAATTACGACTTTTATGATTTTTATCAGTTATTCAAATATTTTTTATTAATTCTTCTGAACGGGCTGTGTTAGTAGTCGATAGTTCTTTCAAGCAATAATTTTTGTTCATATTCTTGATATTTTGTTCCATATTAGTTCTGAGGAAAGGTTTAATATGGCTTATACTCCCGCTGTTCATAGTCACAGAGCGAAGCCAAATTTTTTTTAAGAATTGAGTTGTACGCATGCGTCAACTGAAAATTCCAAAAATTGCTAGAAATGTAGAGGTAATGTATATTCCGAAAAACAATAAAAAAATAGATATCGAGGATGAAAATAAGTCACTTAAATATTTTCAGTTCAATTCTAAAATATGAATAGGAGTCGAAAAACATATTCACGGCTTAAATTAAACGAAATAAAGCGATTGAAACACTTCAGTCTCCACATGAAATTGTGAGGTTATGATCGAAGGTATGAAGTATGAACTTTAATTTATCTCCTGCTTGAAAAAATTGCAATAGTAAGTTTATACAACTTTAACGGTGGGTTTCACAATGCGTAATCACCGGTGATCAGAGTTTGATCTCGAATCAACTCGATTTGAATGTTCAAAAATCAGAGAACCATTTGTGAAATCCTGCACCGTGAGTATAATTTATTAAATTTAGTAAATTTAGTAAATTATAAAGTAGGAATTTTATTGGTCGCATTTTCAACCGAAAAGCGAGTAATACACATTCTGCAGTATATTATTCCGCATGTATAATGAAAATTTCATACATTCATCCCGAAAATTGACGGAGATATCATGGAAATAAAATCGTTCGTACAGATTTTTATGAAATTACAGCTCCCCAGTTTTTTTTCCTAATATAAGAAGAACAACGGAAAAGCGATCAATACAGATTCTAGAGAAATAATTAAGCTTCAATTCAAAATAAAATTGTTGGTCTACGCCGCATACGAACTGAGATATCATGGAAATAAAAAAGCCAATTTTTGAAGGGAGCTCGCTAGCTCGGACGTGTGACACCTCCCCTCAAGTAGACCCTCAGCGTCCACAACACTCTTTTGGCTAATGAACACCAGACCATATCGCAACCTCTCCGAACGCGATCAATACGATCCGATTATGCAATTTCGAACTTCTCGAAAATTAACGGCGTGTTTATTCGGGCAAACGGGCCGCAATGAATCCGGAGGCCGTTCGGTTAAATCCGCGAACGGGCACCCCCGGAATAATAACCACCGTTCGCATTCCGGCGACGCGGCCCCGGTCGCCGCCGCGCGCGCGATGAAAACGGCGATTATCGACGGGCAATTCGGCGGCACAATACAGATCCGATTCGGCCGATCGGTCGCACTCCATTTAATCCGCCACGAGAGGTGGATCTAACGCTCGACGACGATAATTGCCAGATACATTATCATAATAACTCCGGTCGGTTATTTTGTAATGGCCGCATTCCGAAATCAAATCGACATTAACCGCTTCATCGCGAGCATTATAGAAATTAACGAACAGGATTACGCTATTTACGGACTATCGGTCGGCGTATAAATAAACGCGGATTGCGGTAATTGATACGCGCGACGATAGGTATCGGGTAATTCGGATTTGTCGACTCGGAAAAATGTTCTAAGTTCTAAAACACAAAATTAGACTCAATATTTCACACAAAAAAACACGAAAAGAATGAGTTGCACATAAGAGAATCTTCTTCTTCTCCTAGTCGGCCCTTGGTCCGCCGAACGTAGGCCTTGTGGCCCATTATTTTTACGGCATTTATGTGATACTAGAGGGACTCAGACCCGAAGGCACGCCGACAAAAAAAGAATACTTCAGGGTGTATATTCAAGATCTGTTTAAGGGGCAGTATCACCTTTTGAATCGTGGTAAATCTCCATTCAAAAAGTTGTCTCTTTATTTCACGAGTAAGTACCCTAATTCACGACGTAGAGAGTTGATTTTTTTTAAATTGAAGTTGAAGAACGTCCCGAGGGCAAATAGTTTTCTTTTTTTCGATTTAATTAGTTTTTCAATAAAAAAAACCAGGTTAATCGTTAGATCTGGGGTTATTGAATATGTTTTTCGTTTTTCATGAGTACAAGCTATATTTTTGAAATAATCATCATGAAAATTTTTGTAGTTTATAGAAGATTAAATTGCCGAGGGCAAATAGTTGCGATTTTTTTCGATTTAATTAGTTTTTCAATTAAAAAAAAACAGGTTGAACTTCAGCGATTTGGAAACTACACTTAATGATTTTTTCCGACGGTTATTCTTAATTTTTTGGGAAAAATCGCAACTATTTGCCCTCGGCAATTTAATCTTCTATGAACTACAGAAAATTTCATGATGATTATTTCAAAAATATAGCTTGTACTCATGAAAAACGAAAAACATATTCAATAACCCCAGATCTAACGATTACCCTCGTTTTTTTAAATGAAAAACTCATTAAATCGAAAAAAAAAACTATTTGCCATCGGGACGTTCTTCAACTTCAATTTAAAAAAAATCAAGTCTCTACGTCGTAAGTTAGGGTACTTACTCGTGAAAAAAGAGACCACTTTTGAATGGAGATTTACCACGATTCAAAAAGGTGATACTGCCCCTTAAGGGTTCTTTGCTATTGGTTCAGCCGTGCTCGATTGGATCTAGTTCGGGTGGTCGTGAAGGTAATGATAGATGTTGACTACCCTGATTTTCTATAGCAAGAATAACCTGATGGGATCTTTTTGGCAGAGCACTATCATCCAGAAAAACTGAATTTTCTCCTATAGCTGCGTAAAATTGTAGGACTTCTATTGTTTGAGATGCCATGGTTCTTGGAAGTACTAATAAGTTAGTACTTCCCAATGGAATATTTTTAAGGCAGAACTACCTGCAATCGAAAGATGCGTAGACATAAACCTGGAAAAAACTATTAAGTGTGTTTAGTGCTACATTCTGATAGTGAAGCTGCTATCAAAGCACTGAACTCAAATGTCATCGACTCAAAGCTGATATGGCAGTGGGGAAGGAAGCGAAGGTCTTTTCAGCCTGGGTTCCTCAGGACACTCAGGAATCAAACTAAGGGAAGAGGCCAATACATTAGCGAAAAAGGGATTACAATCGCCACTTAGTGGCCCAGAGGCCAGAAACTTACTTTGCTATAGGCAAATGCACCAACTATAAGAGAGTTTTTGGAGATGAAAGAAACTGACAGAGAATCACTCTGGAATAATCTTCAAGGAATGAATCATTCCAAAAAGTTTCTTCGGGATTTATGAACTATAAGGACCAAGTATTTTTTGGATCGCAATAAGAATAAGAAACGCCTCCCCACTGATTCCTCACAGGACATTGTCGCCATGAAGCATATAATGAGAAAGGGTTTGTAAGAAACTAATGAGTGCAAATTTTGAGTAAAAGGAAGAAACTCCTTCTCACCTGGTTTCAGAAGACCTTGCCATTGCAAACCTGTGAAAGTAATGTCTTGGGCAGGACGATTATAGGACGAACAAGGATTTACCCTCCTTGAAGCCTTCTCAGATACTGGAGTTCATTGGAGCTGAAAGTCGAGCTGTAGATAACGCAGTTGTGAAAAAAGATGAGTGTTTTGTCGTGGAATTTTGAAACCGAATAATAATAATGAGGGATCCATAGCTCCGTTTTTTTACGTGACGGCGATGTGAAAAAAATCGTTGACTTAAGCATGGGCGGTACTAATGGTGTGCCAAACGGTCGAGATAGGCAATAATAACAGTAATCTCGCTATGGGAAATTACCGTTGTCGTATCTGGCTCACTAACAAGGTTTATTTATTGTCTAATCAATTAACAGGCCAATTACATAGTACTAATTATTCCCATTATCAACATGTAACCCGGCGGTATACGTTATGTATATTTTGCAGTGATTACAAATCGGAATCGATTCTCCCGTGTAATCCGAATCGAACTACTCGATTCGAGAAATCATGGGAACCGAGTGAGGTCGTGGGATTTAAATCGATCGTCGGAAAAGGGATCAATTTCGATTGGTAATTTGCTGGTTTATAGCTAGTCTAATCCTAGTATATGTAGCATTATTTACATGCTTCCAGATGCTGCAATAAAGGTGTTCGCATTTTACGGTTTGCTGTAATTGAACCGAAGAGGAAAATTCTGAATTGCTTTACTTTTATGTTTTCGGTTTCACCTTGTTTTACACACTTTTAACAGTCGGACTATAAAGGATATCAGTTGCAAATGAACTATCGAGAACGAAGAATTTTACCACTGCATGAATTCACTTGAAACAGCTGTCCGAACCAAGCCATACTCCATTCAGTTTTATAAAGTATCCCAGTTGGCCAAGATTGGATTTATCGTTGCCAATGCTATTATATTCACTCTTTTTTAACTTTGTAAATGGAGTTAGTTCTTTAAAGGTTTAACTGTGACACAGGTTTCGTAGTACTACCTAGGAGAATAGAATAACTGGAGAGAAGGCTCCCCTACGAAAATGAACTGACAAAAACGTCCGAACTTGTCAGTTCGCCGCAAGATCACGAGATGGCGACAACGTCGTTTGTTCCTACAACATGGCTGTCCTTAATAAAATTATCTTTAATGGTTATTAGTTGTTATTACTTATTACGTACCATTTATTACTATATCATAATATATATTCTTTTGAAAGAAAGCAATACATACTTTTTTTCGTAAATCCGACAATATAATGCATATAGCACGTGTGAAGAAATGGCGACAAGCAACAGATTGAATAAAGAAAGAAAAATCTGTTTCCCGCTCCGAATCTAAGTGTTAGCAGAGGGAATGTAAACGGGGTACCATACAATTCTGCGTATAATACACGAGAACAGATAAAACCTCAGTCTTCCCGTATAATAATAATAATACTTACCTTAATGTTCGCTTTTTCCGATAGGGATATTGTTTTGACAAATTTATTACCGATCACAGACTTCCCATAAAATTGCGCATAAAATGTTGATTAGAATAAAGCTATGATATGTCATCAATATTGTCTATGTTATGATTTATGGCCATTTTCAATTAAAAAGAAGCATAAATGTATCGATAACAATGACAACCACATTATATTCTTTGCAATTGTAGCGCCATAGAACAAAATATCTGACATGTTACTGAATAAAGAATCTCAGCGTTATCTATCGGGCGTCACACGAAACTCTAACCTCCGCCGTTATTGGCAGTTCAAAATGATCTGTCGAGCGTATGAAGCCTTCCCTCCAGTTATTCTATGCTCCTAGGTACTACTACTACATTTTCATACTGGAGTATTTCAAGTTGTGTAAAGAGGTATTTAAATGTCTTCTGTAGGCTTATTTCTTGAGAATTTTGAAAAGTGGGGAATTCTGTAGGTCCTCATGTTCATTTAGAAGTTTTTCTGTTGGATTATTCGAGTACTTTTATTCTTTTTTCGAATGAACTATCACAAAGTAACAGACTATTCTGTCCATCATTTCTCTGTAAAATTTCAACACTCGATTCTTGATTTCCGTACAAGAAAATAGCATAACTGAATCTTCGAACCATGTTTATATATTGAAATATTTTCAGTATCAAAGAAAAAAGTTCCTTCAACATTCGCCAGGTGTTTGGAATTATTGAATTCACATAATAATAACAGTACTTTATTGACCATAGTCAAAGGCCATCGACCGGAGTCCTTCAGCCCTCACATAATATTTTCTCAAATTCATTATTTTGCCAAAGTAAATAAACATTTTGATAAATACGTTACTACTACTACGATCTCTATGTAGAAACGAGAACGTTGCGTATGTAACTAGCACGAACATGACTACATACAACCTAACTGTTCAAAATTCATACTTTTTTTATTATACCACAAAGTTTCCTTTGAGAATGGTGGCGTAACGAAAAAGAACAGGTCTATGACTTGACCAACTTTTTTTGTGGTCCCTCCCCCCCTAGAGCTCAAAAATCCCTTGAAAACTTAATAATAATAATAGCACAATATACGAAAATCAATTCATTTTTTCTATTCTGATTGGAGGGGGGGCACGGGGGGCAGCTGCCCCCTCCCTGGCGACGCCCTTGGGAGTATTGTAAGCCGATGATAGAGAGGGCACGCTATTTTTAGCTGTGGTAGAATGAGAGAAAAGATTTTGCCTGCTCAATGGAATAGTTTTGTCGTCATCCTTTCAAGGCATCCTTGAAGACAAAACGGTTTTTTGTTGAGTTATCTGATTATTAATGGTACATGTTACATACCATTGCAAAGAGTATTAACTAGAGAAACCCAACACCATGTAAATTTTTTTTTATTTCACTTTGTAAAGTGGACACAACATTATTTTTTTTTTCATTTTGATGTTTGATACGACGCTGTCAGGTTTTTTGAGAACGTTTGTATGAAATTATGATTCGATCTGAATAAGACAAGACTAGACTAAGGAAATAAATCATTTTATAGGCACCTCGAGTATTAAATTTGAAAAAATTCAAGGTTTTAATGAGAAAAATGGGAAATTTCTAGAAAAATGGTAAAAAAATTATAACACCTTGAACTTCGGGCAAAATGATATTTTATTAGGCGCAACAAGTAGCCAAGAGCATCACCTATCCACCATTTACCTATGGCTACTCACCCTCCAAACACCCTGTATACCCTCGTCGGCGTTAAAAGTGAATTCTACCCGGTACAACATTGCACAAAACCAGACAGCCGACAGATAAATCTCTTCCAGTCAGAACAACCGTACGAGTGAGTACCATTCTCACAATGTTTACTTTGTGGTATTTATTTCTATTTTCAAAACATTCATTTAATTCTTCAATTCTCGTAGTGATAAGAATTGGTACAATAGTCCATTTCTTCTCTCCAAGAGAGCTCCTGTATATTAATTCCTAACATTTTCAAAATATACACGATGAAATGCGTCAGAATGTCACGGTCAATCAGGATACATTATAAAAGTGAATAGAGTATATTTTATAGACAGAACATGAAATGTGAAACTTCCCAAAGATCTATAAACTTCTGAATCAGATATTCATAATGAATAGAACTAAACCCAGGCTAGGAAGCAAGCTGAACTCATGACACTCAATTATACCTGAGAGCTCACCAAGGAATTTAAAAACCTAAACGACTTTACTATAAGTACAGACAAAAAAAGGCGGATTTCATTATTGCCGGGTGAGCCGACCGCCCATTCTGTAAAATTCAAATTAGCTCGCAATTTAGTAATCCTACTGATTACTATTAGTATATAAAGTGGGACCTTGTCTCACTCTCAAGCGAAGGGAGTTTGGACCACCGCGATCTTAAATTATTTCGTTCCTTTTGCTGCAGGAAGTCCAGATGTAATTTAAATTAATTGTAAATAGGGTGATTAGCTAGTTCACATTGATAAAGATATGATGAATTAATTCAAGGAATTAGCGTTCACGTGTACCTCGGGGATTGCAGGCTCAGATGTCAAACGAGATGATTTGCCACATTAAAAATTCATTAAGATTGTGTGATAGAGGCTTTCTTGGTAATCGCATTGTCAGGGCTTGATAATTTCGATTAAGCGAAAGGAATCTGTAATATGAAAAATTATAGAAACAATGACTCGATTCTAGAAGCTTTCATATTCTTCAAATTCGTAGCCAGAAATGTCACCCACTCCAGACTACGCTGATGGCTTCCAATAAAGCAAAAATTACAGAATCATACAGAATCGTATAAAATGACGCGATTTTCGTTTAACACAACAGCTTTCGCGAACGATATCTGAATACACCAATTATCAAGATTCAACTTTGTCCCTGCCTCCTACAAGCTTCTTAGACTTGTATAATGTCTCGGAAATACTGTATTAAATAACGTCGACGAAAGGTTCTGGTCAACCGCAAGGGACAGACACTTTGCGATAATTACCAAACTTTCCCTATCAGGCCCTTCGATGTTACTTCCAAGAACGACCCTCCTTGAACTACGACCCTCAAAACTTGGAGTATTCGCACCCCCTTCCCTTTCTACAAGTCTGTGCGGAGAAACAGAAACACATCTGGGTGATTGTTTCGGAACATCAATGTGAATTATTGCCTCCTTGACCGAAACCCCTTGGAATATTCCGGAGAAATGCTGTATATAAAATTAGGAGCGAATGGAGAGCACTCTGAAGATGTTTTCAGGGTGTGAATTGGTTTGGGTTATTTCATGCTGATGAACTGAACATGTCTGTGTTTTCTTGTCGTGCCCTGGCTCTGGGATAAAAAGATTTCTGGTGTTTTTTTCTATAGGGATGACTGTGATTTGACAGAAGGTAGAAGACATGTTGTTTGGACATCTCGGTTCAGTAAGCATTGGAAAATTATCATGGAAAGACTCAAGCCGCAACAACGTTTAAAAATTGATGAAATTTATTTTCAAAATTAGTGTTCTATTCGCCAAACTTATAGAACACTTCGTGAAATTTATGATTTAGATAATCCTCCATCAGAGCAGCTTATTCGTCGAACTATCGATAGTTTCAGACAACATTTTCTCCACTTCGTGCCACAACAACAACAAGCCGAAGAACTGTGTGTACAGAAAAAAATATCGTTGCTTTGAATGATAGTGTTACTGAAGATCCAGATTTGTCTATTCGTTGACTTTCACAACAAGTTGGACTCCATGCATCCACCACATGGAAAATTTTGCGTAAAGATCTTGGTCTACACCCATACAAGATCCAACTGGTTCAAGAACTAAAGCCACTTGACCATAATAAGCGTCGTTTGTTCGCTGATTCGTAATCAACTAACCTTCTAAGGTCGTCATTTGGATGTTCACTAGCTCTTTCATAGGCTTTTGCAGCTTTTCGTTTGATGAATGTAGTAAAGGACTCCCATTTTATGTCTTTTCGGATTTGTTCATTCCTAACAAACCAGGGGGCGTCTAATGCCCATCTCAGAAATTTGTTTTCTGTACTCTGTATCCTCTTTATATGGGTTCTCGCTGCATAGCCCCATGCTGTTGATCCATATTTTAGCTGCGGTCTGGCGACCGCTTTTATGATCCTCAACTTCGTGTTTCTGTTCATTTGGCTTCTTCTGCCTATTATCGGGTATAATCTTTTCATGGCTACATTCGTTTTATCCACTGCATACTTAATGTGCTGTTTCCACGTTAGTCCTTTGTCTAATATTACTCCTAGGTATTTAGCTTCATTCTGCCATTCTATTCCATTATCGTCTATGGATAACTAACAATAGCCTTCTCTTTCGAAGGAGTATTGCTTGACTCTTTTCTCCATTGATTTTGAATTTCCATCTGTTACACCAATGACTGATATCGTCTGCAGCTTCTTGAAGTCTTTTGTGAATTATTCTTGTGTTTCTGTGCCTAATTGCTATGCCCCTATGGTCTGCGTATAAAGCAAGCAGGCATCTTGGATTTCTTGGTATATCGTGTATATTATAGAGTAGCGGTCCTAGTATTGATCCTCGAGGAACTCCTGCTTCTAAATATCTGAGTGTGGAATGAACATTATCTATTCTCACACAAAAATTCTTATCCCTCAAATAATAACTCAATATTCTGCATATCTTGGGCGAATAACCTGCGGTTATCATTTTGTATGCTAGTCCTTCATGCCATACTCTATCAAAAGCTCTGGTTAAAACAACATAGCTCGTGTTATTGCTGAAATAAGGCCTGAATTACTTGAAAAAGTGGTCCAAAATTGATCTGGTCGAATGCAGTTCCTCAGAGCTAGTCGTGGTGGGCATATGCCGGATTTTTTTCAAAACTAAATGTCAATATTATCTTCTAACAAATTTGGTTTCAGTCTTGATTGAAATCTATTTCATTTCAATTCAAAGTTCTATCACACTGAAAAAACACCCGATATTTTGTAGCTCGCTATGCTGCTTTATTTCTCTCTCCAATCAATTCAGGAAAATGTTGATCCCAAGTGGTGGCAGCTCATTAGAGAATAAGTTTGATTGAGCCACATTGTAGTGCTCTATAGTCGTGTCATCTTCCATCAGGAGTTTACAATGTTGGATCTGTGTCAATACTTTCTTTTTGTAGATGTCCTAGGAGTGTGTGCTACTGATGGCAATTAGAGCCCAGTGAGGGCTACGAAGTCAGAATCCACTTCACCGATAATCCAGAAACTTCAGCCAGTTTTTATTTTCTTCTCAGGTCCTTGGATGGGCTCTTCTAATGTCAGGTTAAGAAAAAAGCCCATTGCTTCACTAGCAACAAGGGAAGAATCAGCTATTCAGTTCCTTCCTATGAGCTGCAGCCTTTTCTGTCTCCTTAGCAATGAAAGGAAAGTTTTGCACTCTTGCATTGTAGCTAAGTTTACCTTGTAGGCAGCTAGGATTCTCAAGACAACTGGATCACCCTGCCCTGATACTCTTCAGTAGCAGGAGATCCTTTTAACTACCCTAGTCCTGCTGGGAACCCAATTTTGGTTTGAATGTTCATTGCTTGACTTCCAGTTCAGTCAGGAAGGGACGGTGCATAAACTGAACTTCTTTGGATTGTTCAGTGTTATATGTTTGGTCTGTTGCTGCTTATCCAGCCTTGAACTCTCGACTGCCGATGAACTTTATGCCTATTATACACCATTTTATGTGTATGGAAACTCTCGTAGATCTCTTCGTCGCATGCATCTCTGTTATCAGTAACACTGAATGAGTTTCACGGAAGAAGATATAATTCATATTCTAACAAAGCCTTAAGGTCGCCGAGTGGAGTAAAAGTTTTACGACCTTCTCACGGACGCTAAACTTAACTGAAACCCTCTCGGTGAAGGTGCGAAACGGCGTTCTGCGTTTCATCCTCGAAGATTAATCCAACGTCGACTTTCGTCACCCCGCGAATATCTCATTTCACGCGAACAACCCTTCTCGGAATCAATTCTTTGGGACGTCGGACACGTCCCAAAGCATTAATTAACGAGATCCGAGAAGGCTGGTGGTGGTCCGTCACACAGCGTCGCGCGAAAAATTAAAATGGCTTATGCGACGACGGCTTTGCTGTCGTTGTCGCCGAGCGGGAAAAAGTGCTAATGGATGCTTCGTCGGATAGGGATCTTAATTGATTCGATCTAGGGCCGCATCGAAGGAGGTGTCGAAGGAGAGTCTGCCACTGCTTGGTCGAATCGGAAGACTTCGAAACATTCAATTCAGGGACGATTAATGACCATCGACTTTCAACATCTTAAAGAAGAAGAAGAAAGGAGAAAAAAAAGAAGAAGGGTTTGACCTTCAAAGTTCAGAGATCTCTACAAGGTGACAAGAAAAACTTCGGACAAATTTTGCTGTGGTCTGGAACAAAAGTATTTCAGCGCAGCCAAATTATTTTTATTCTCTTGGTTTCTCTACACTTTCCTGTACTAATATGTGAATTTTCGGTTCGATATAATTTCATTTCACAGAGTTTTAGAATGTCAAACAAACGTAGTGCGATTTTGGAGCTGTTTCGTCAAGGTAGGCGTCAATGCGAAATTGTTCGTTTGCTCAATGTGCCTCGACAAACCGTGTCCGATGCAATTCGTCGTTTCAAGGAGCTTGGCCATGATGGTCGTTGTCCAGAAAGTGGTAGAAAACGCACTGTCAATACACCTAGCAATCGCAACATCGTCAAGAAGCGAGTCAATCGAAATCCGAGGGTTTTCATGAAGAAAATAGCCTGTGAGACAGGTATCAACCGCGAATCAGTCCGTCAAATTGCCAAAAAGGAGCTCAACCTCAAGCCATACAAGCTCCAAAAAGTTCAACTCCTCACGGAGGAAAACAAGCGCGTACGGCTCCAAAGGTGTCGCCAACTCCTTCGTCTTGCCGCCGATCAGCGATGGGAGCGAATTCTCGTCACAGACGAGAAGCTTTTCACCGTAGAGCAATCCCACAACCACCAAAACGACAGAGTCTGGTCCGTAGAGGCTCCCGACCATCGTCGAATACCGTCATGGTCTGGGGCGGAATTTGCGGCAGTGGTAAAACTCCCTTAGTTTTCGTGGATCACGGGGTCAAAAATCAATCAAGAAGTCTGCCGCTGCGACATACTCGAGGCCGTAGTACTTCCGTGGCCAAGCTGCACTTCGGCGATATGCATTAGACCTTTCAACAGAACTCCGCTCCGGCTCACAGAGCGAAAATGACGCAAGAATGGTGTGAGACCCATTTTCCTTGTTCCATCTCATCTGCAGAATGGCCGCCCTACTCACCGGATCTCAACCCAATGGACCACAGCGTGTGGTCGATTTTGGAGCTTGTGCTAAAAAATACAAAAATTTGGAGTCGCTGAAGCAATGTCTGCGCCGGGAATGGAACCGATTAACGCCCGAGGAGCTGCGGCCCATTGCCGAAAATTTCAAGAAGCGTCTGAAGCTGTGTATCGCCGCCAAAGGAAGACACTTCGAAACGGCTTGAATATATTGTTTACAAATGTTCAAGCTATTATTATTTGTTGTTGTTTTGTTCAATTCCTTCTGTTTGATAAAGTTAAATGAAAAAGAGTTTGTCCGAGGTTTTTCTTGTCCCACTGTATATCTCACAAACATTTGCCAAAATCAGAATTTGTTCCACGCAAGTGGAATTAATCTTCTAAATCCGATTCAGTCTGGCGCCTTCTCTCAAATTCGGTTTAAGATGCTCCCCTCCATATCGAATAACTTTCCCCTTTGCGTCGTTACGTCGATCTTGTCTACGATCGAGTTGTAGTTAATCCGTCCAACATTCGCCACTTATAGCTTATAAGTATTGAACTTAAACGAAGAGATTAGATCTTGGTTAATAGTTTGGTGCTTCGGGGCTACTTGTCGAATAATCGGCGTGAGACGAGGGCAAATGGGTCGTATACAACTTGCTGTCCAGACACTTCGATGTCGGGCGGAACGATGGCTTTTGGGAGTTGTTGAGATCGTATTGATTGACGAATTGCAACATATTGACCTTGAGGTCTTTTGTGTCCCCATCGAAATTTTTCTCATCCACGCCTTCTATAGCTAGATCTCTATAACCAGAAGCCCAAGAACTCAAATTTCTGGAAGGGGTTTCGAGGAAGAAAGACCTACAATTTTTCGTCCAGAGGAGTTTTTGCTTTGAATTGCAGTGGCAAGACACTCTGTAGCCAGATGTGCGTGAGTTTCCTCCTATTGCCTACAGAATCTATTCGTACAAGATGCTTCCTGAGTCGACAGTGTCCTGTAAGAAGGCTAGTGAGGAGGTGCAACCTATTCTTATTGAGGTCCAGATAATTTTTGGATATTGCAGTTCCGAAGGAATTTCATTCTTGGTAGATTCTGAGGATAATATTTCTGGCTGCATTTTCCTATATCCCAGAAAGGAAGGCTTAATCCTAGTGAATGCAATGAAAATCGAATTTTCATCAAGGCAATACAATTTTTGTTCGATGAAGATGCCAACAGAGACTTTGGTATGCTTCAAGCTGGTCGAGCTCAAGTGCCACTTTCCAATTTATTCAATTTTAGCCAAAGCGTTTATGCTCACGGAAATTTGCCACTAGAACTGTCCGTGAAAGCCCCAAAAGTGGTATGTCCCATAAGTTTTGGCACAAATTTCATAGATAGTGGTGATAAGGAAGAAGACAATGGGTTGCTATTGTAATGAAAGTTTGTTTGTAACCTTGACTTCACTTTGACACTTCAGTTGAAGTGGTTGAGTCGATATGGCTTACAAAAAAGAAATTCGGAGGAGTATTAGAAAAGATAATACTCATAATTATCGAAAATCAGAATATATCCTGTAGAACTATTTATCGGACAATCGCTGAATGTGAGCAAGGTATTCCTTCTATGAACCTTCCAAAAAGTGGAAGACCTAGAATTTTTGCCCAAGCATAGACCGTAAGATTTGTAAGAAGAGCGGAAAACCAATTTGGTACTTCGCTAAGAAAACTAGCACGTCAATATAGGACATCTAACTTTATCGCTAATTAATTTTATTGAAGCAGGAGACGATATTATGTTCTGGCCAGACCTTCCGTCCAGGCACTATGCAAGAGAAACTCAAGATTGGCTAGCCGACCATTTGTTTCGCGAAACGGCATCCCCCTAACCTTCCACAGGCTCGACCCATAGAATATTTTTCGGCTCTCTTATCGCGAAAAGTTTACGATGGAGGATGGAAAGCCCAAAATGAAGAGGAACTTCGACGACGAATATACAGGAAGATCTGAGAAATCGATCTAGATACCGTCCAAAACCAAGTTGCGCTCTGTGGAAGATAATGGCCCTCTTCATTCAATTTGAATTGATACTTTTAAGTTGCTTCTGAAATAACGTTCATTGATGTGTATCACAATATGTACAATCAACTAATGTATAATTTTTGTCACTACTTCAATACTTCAGTTCAGAAATCCTGAAGTAACTTTTTGGAATGACCCATTTCTGGAAGATTCCTTCATAATGCTTCCTTTTCTGTCTCTTCCTTCTCGAAAAAATCTCCTTTAAAGTTTCATTTGCCAATACCGAAAAAATCCAGTAAGTGGCCTTTGGCTAGTGTGTTGACCCCTTCGTCACCTTTGATTCCTGAGTGACCAGGAACCCAGATGGAAGAGACCTTGTTGTTCTTGCCTACTTCATCATTAAGGGGCAGTATCACCTTTTGAATCGTGGTAAATCTCCATTCAAAAGTGGTCTCTTCATTTCACGAGTAAGTACCCTAATTTACGACGTAGAGACTTGATTTTTTTTTCAATTGAAGTTGAAGAACGGCCCGAGGGCAAATAGTTTTCTTTTTTTCGATTTAATTAGTTTTTCAATTAAAAAAAAGCCAGGGTAATCGTTATATCTGGGGTTATTGAATATGTTTTTCGTTTTTCATGAGTACAAGCTATACTTTTGAAATAGTCATCATGAAAATTTTTGAAGTTTATAGAAGATTAAATTGCCGAGGGCAAATAGTTGCGAATTTTTCGATTTAATCAGTTTTCAATTAAAAAACAGGTTGAACTTCAGCGTTTTGGAAACTAGACTCAATGATTTTTTTCTGACGGTTATTCATCATTTTTTGGAAAAAATCGCAACTATTTGCCCTCGGCAATTTAATCTCCTATAAACTACAAAAATTTTCATGATGATTATTTCAAAAATATAGCTTGTACTCATGAAAAACGAAAAACATATTCAATAACCCCAGATCTAACGATTACCATGGTTTTTTTATTTGAAAAACTAATTAAATCGAAAAAAAGAAAACTATTTGCCCTCGGAACGTTCTTCAACTTCAGTTTAAAAAAAATATATCAAGTCTCTACGTCGTAAATTAGGGTAATTACTCGTGAAATAAAGAGACCACTTTTGAATGGAGATTTACCACGATTCAAAAGGTGATACTGCCCCTTAAGTTTCCTTCAGCACCTTAATATCATCTTTGAGTCGATCACAGAGGGGGTAATGCTTTGATGGTAGCTTCACTATCAGAATGAATCCCTATATGTGTCCTGACTTATCTGTTATTCATCCGAATGAAATTTATGCGAAAATATGTTACAACTTCTAACAATTTTCTAATAGCAAAGATTACTTCCTGTCCTCAGGTACAACTACTGTTATTCTCTTTGGTTTCTCGAGGTATCTTATCCATTCTTCCGCAAAATTGCGTTCGAACCATCTCGCGAACTGAACCTCGTAAAAAAAAGACGATTCGCGAACTGCATCGCTGAATCTTTACTGCCTCCTATCAAACGACCCAGCGGAAAGAAAGAGACCAAACATTAAGTACCGTTGCGCCATTGTTTCCTAATGAAATACCCCATCCTTCAGCCGCGAACATTAACAATTATCCACGCAACAAATCGGCCTCAACACGTCATAATTCAATGTAGACCAACGGAACACGCCCATCTCTTAACTAACCCATAATAACAGCGTCCACTATGCGAAAAACTTCCCAGATACCGCGCAGAACAAATAGAGGAGGATCTCGCTGCTTCCATAAATCACTGGAAACGTTTCGTAAATGAATAATCGAGAGATTTCCTCCTTGCCCAAGGATTCGTACCGACGCATAATGGGAATAGAAGTGCATTTATTAAGGGGGATCGCCACGGGCGCGGAAACGATCCAAACGAGAAGCGGGACTCTGAGAACAACCGCATGTGCAGTACTTGAAGATGTTCGGCTCGAAGGACCATTCGTTGTTTATGTCAATATAAGTTGGGAATTAACGTAATCGTTATTCAGACGGATTTTGAATTCCGGAAAAAGTTTTCTCATCGAGCGGGAGTTGAACCAAGCATCTTCGGAATACCGGCCCGACGTGCCACCAATCACACCATCAAAGTTACACATAAATATCGAATCCCGAAAAAAATTACTTTGATGGTAGCACGTTGGGCCGGAAATTCGTGGATGCGTCTGAATACCGCTTAGATTTGCTCTTCATGCCATTGTCGGTAGAGAGCCTATGAGAGTTCGGTATAGAAATTGGTGTAATAAGTAAGGGTCGCCCAATGGTCAAGCATCTTGCCTCTTTCTTTCAATCAATTACGTAAACGGAGTCAGCTTACTTGAGAATTGATAACCAAATGTTCCTTCTCTCAATATCAGAAGGGAATCTGAAAAGTGAAATTCTAAAAATCAAAGAATCTACGCCACTGTTACTTAGAATGATAAGAGCAGAACATACCTGTAATAAGGACTGAACGAGAATAAATTCGCTATCACAAAAACGCCTATATCTCTTGAACCAATTGAGAAAAAATCAAAATTTGATCATATTTAGCTTTGTTATAAACGTCAGAAACATGTGGAACATTTACTTCATAGATATTCCAATTCTCTGTCGCAAAATGTCAAGCGAGGTGAAAACACGAGAATTTATAGGGAAACTTTTTCAAAATAATCAAAAATGGAGCTTCAAAAGAATCGCGAAAGATGCTCGCGTTCGACCGGAAACGGTATCAAGAGTTGTTAAGCGCTTCAACGAAGATCTTACAATTAACCGCAAGGAAGGAACCGGGAGGAAAAAGGGGTTTCATAGCTCAAAAAAAATGAAGAAAGCCATCAGCCTTTTTCAGAAGAATCCTAACCTTTCAGGACGGAAAGTGGCCCAAATAGTGGTTTGTTCGCAGTCAACCGTTCAGAAAATCAAGTCGAGTTGTGGGCTTGGAACATACAAAGTGCAGAAAGTGCCAGACAGAAACGCTGTGAAGAATCAAGAAGCGAAATCAAGAGCAAAGAAATTAAAAAAAGATTTCTTGAAAAATTTTTCCTGTTGCGTGATGGACGACGAAACCTATGTCTTGGCTGATTTCTCGCAACTTCCTGGTCAGGAATTTTATACTGCAGATTCTCGTGGAAATGTGGACGAACAATTTCGCATGAAGAAACAAGCAAAGTTTCCAAAAAAATTCCTGGTTTGGCAAGCAATTTGCACGTGCGGGAAAAGGAGCAAATTTTTCGTTGGCCAAGGCTCTGTTGACTCGAAGATATACATCGAGGAATGCTTGAAGAAGCGACTTTTACCATTCTTACGTTAGCACGATGTGTCAACAATCTTTTGGCCAGATTTAGCTTCATGCCACTACAGCAAGGCCACCAAGGAATGGTACGAAGCTAATGACGTGGTTTTTGTCTCCAAAGAGGCCAATCCACCAAATTGCCCAGAACTCAGGCCAATCGAAAGATATTGGGCCCTGGTAAAAAGAGAATTGAAGAAGACTAATAAATCAACGAAAACATTAGCGGAATTCAAGCAAAAGTGGAAGACAGCACAGCACAGAAAGTGTCTGAGAACACTGTAACAAGCATGTTGGGAACAATTCCAGAAAAAAATTCATGAGTGTTGTAAAAAATAGTTTTGGTTTTTTTATTGTGAAAATAGTTTTCATTAGAATTAGAAAATGATTCGAAAATGAGTTTGATTTTCGAAATCGGTCCAGTGGTTCAAAAGAAATAAGCGTTTTTGTGAAAGCGAATTTAGTTTCGTTCAGTCCTTAATTCAAAATAGGATTCAAATACATAATCCATTTTTTTACGTATTCTGCTGATTATATTCCGCAATAAATCCAAATCTCACTTTCGTATAAAACGAAACGAGATATCGCATTGACATCACTATCAAAACGTCATTGGTAACGCAGAATACCAGAAAAAACAACATAATTATTGTTGATTGAGCAGAAAAGTTTTTTTTTCCATTGTTCTTCCACATCTTCTAACGATTCCGATTTTTTTCAAATTATATAGTTAAAAAGTATTTCGTTGAATGAATCTACTCCTAAAAAATGTCGAAAGTGAAAAATCCTTCCTGTAAATCGTCAATCAAATTAGCTAGTTTGGAGTGACAGGCAAATTATCATGTAGAATTCATACTGTTGCAAGCCATATTATCTTTTCGAATGCCACAGAGGAGAATGAATAGATTGAAAAAAGGTTAAACTAAGACTTGTGTCGGAATATTCTACACATCGTCATAACAGATGAATTATTTAGATTGAATGAAAACGATAGTGAATCCTGCAGCATCGAGATGATTTCCATAGGAAGATTCATTCGCTTCACGACAGGATCTCATTCAGAAGTCGACGATTGGAGTCTTGTTCAACAACCGACAACAATTTTCTCATATCGCAGGAACATGATCGATGAAAAGGAAGCAATAGGAAGAAGGAGCCTGTGCACAAGTCGGAATCTTAATGCCACAGACTGTTCCCTAGCGTAATCTTGTAAATCTCCGAGAAATTAACATTTCGTTTCAGTTGATCAATAAAAAGCTCACGCACATGTGTATTCCCCACATTAATTATCGCAGAGGTATAAATCAGGGATCTCCGAAGGAATAAATCAAGTGCTTTATCATAAAAGAAGGACGATCTCCGATAAATATTCCGGAATCGGCTCGTGTATGGAGATTTTCACGTGAATTAATTGCAAATTGCTGGAATAATTAATAAGAGATGTGCGTGATAGCAGCGACTGAGGATTATTTATACGCAAACATTGCACTTATTTGGAAAATCGAAAAAATGCAGCTTCGTTTTAGAAAAGCCATGATTTATAAGTGTAAATACCCCTTGCGGATTATATTCTTCGAAAAATCATGAGCAGGTTCTCTGGAAGACGAGAATCTGTGGGAAAATAACTTCTTCATTTTCGAAACATATGAAAAGTGCCCCAATAAGGACCAAAGGTCCTGGCAACAATATTACTTTGGTCTAAATATTACTTGTTGTCATTTATGTTAAACTAGCTGGCCCGGCGAACTTTGTTCCGCCTAAATGATACTTACGGTGGATTTCAAAAATCGTAATCACCGGTGATCGGAGATCAACAGCTTGGTTCTCTGATTTTTAAACTGTCGAATCGAGTTGATTCTATATCAAGCTCCGATCACCGATGATTACGCGTTGGGAAACCCACCGTTAAAGTTGTATCAACACTATCAACTAATCATTGCTATTTTTTCAAGCAGGAGATAAATTAGGCAAAATATTCAAAATTTAAGTAACATTGTTATTCGCACGAAATGAATTCTTTTTATTTAAGTGGTATCTAATTATTGTTCAACATAATTTTTCTTAGAATGCTTTACAGTTTTCTCATTGCTTTACCTAAATGAAAATATGAATCACGATCGAATTATATGGATGAGAAATAGTTCTAATGATAAATTACTTCTGATCACTGTAGAAACCATTTTAGTTCTGCCAATACAACGCTGAAAATTCGAATTGAAGTACTTTGTCTATGGTACTTCAATCTCACTTCACAGAATACAAATACGCTAAGACTTTGTCCGATCTCGAGTTATCAATGGTGTAACCAACACCTTTCTTTTATACAGGGTGGCCATTTGAAAACGAAACAGACGAGATTACAGACGAAATAAATTTTTTCGATAGAAATGCTCGGATAGGTCGATTTCTGTTTCGAGGGGGACAACTTAAGATGTAGGTTACGGATGCATAGCGCTTCAACCCTTGTTGCTACAACCCCCACCCACAATTTTTGAATAAGGAAGATGGGGTGAGTGATACCTCAATTCAAAGGTATTTTTATACTGATTTCAGCACAGTAATTGTTTTTTCATTTTATGCATTAGTTCTCGAAATATTCTTAACTAAGTATTTGAAAATGAAGTGGTGTTTTCATGGCACTTGTAGTGTTTTTTTGTGAAAAATCGACATCTTGATTAAAGATTTCTATGTCAGTGGATTGGAGGAAGGAAGCCACAGTCATGGTTGTTTTGAAGCTCAAAATGTCGATTTTTCACAAAAAAACACTACAAGTGCCATGAAAACACCACTTCATTTTCAAATACTTAGTTAAGAATATTTCGAGAACTAATGCATAAAATGAAAAAACAAGTTTGGTTGCCATCCAAAAATTTCACAGAAATAATCCTCCTTGGATCAAACCCAAAGTCCAGCAGTTTTTTAATCAGATGATGTACACGAATGATGAGGCAGGTTTGACATAGTCTCTCGGTGAAGTTTAACTCAGAAAACGAAGGATCTTGGATTTCATTTAAAATCCGATCATTGGTCCTTTGAGCCGGATACTGATACTAATTGATATAATCCTAATTGAACTCCAATTAGGATATACCCGCATTAAGCTTTTAATTTTCAAATATTGAACTCCTTGAAATATGTCCAGACTTAAAGATCAAAGTGCTGAATTGTTTCAAGATGAGTTAGACTGCTAAGTTTATTATATCGTTTAATTTTAACTGTACAATATGACAAGCTCGGTGCGAACAAGACTCATTTCGCTGCCAATGACTGGAACTAACGAGTGGAATTAATGAATTTTAATCCAAGAAGATTGTTAGCGCGTTTACTCAACCCGTACTAAGTACGTCTATTCATGAACAGCATGTAAACATCAACGGTTCAATCTTGAAATAAAGTTGTCGAAACGTTTAGTAATTTAATTTCCCACAATCTATTCATCTTTATCGGAATCATCAGAAGAAAAAACTACTTGAATCATGAATCCCAACACAGAAACAAGACTAAACTAACCCTACCTAACCTCCAATTCCGCATACGTCAAGCCGCGACTTGACGGTATTTGACATTTGATCAGACGACCCCAACCTCCTGACCTGAGATCGAAACGACGGGCCAACGGAGCATCAGAGTCGAACCAATTCGTCCGATAAGAGAACAATATTTCGCTCCGTTAAATTCCCCATCAATCCGGCCGAGCTATTCGCAGAACGTTGACAAATCTAGGCCCGCCGCTACCCTCGACGTTCGAGTCTGAGGCGCATCCTTCAATTTCGAGCCGCGTCAGAAGGGAATCTATTAGATACATATCCCCCGCGAACGATTTGATTGATCGACTTCGAATGTCGCACACGTATTCGGAGGCCGAGACGTGAGGTCTCGGATGAATGGTAGGAAGTGGCGAACGTCGTTTGCCACAGGACGATATTGCCCTGACCCGATGGCACGATTGCCTTCGCGGTTTACATGCCGAAATTCGGCTTGCATATCAATACGTCTGGCGTGGAAACGTCATTTTTTTCTTCCGCCTAACGGTTTATTCACGTCTTTTGGGTTCTAATGAGAATTCTGGCGGAGGATTATTCAGGTCGGATATTGCTACGGTTTACTTTCCTCGTATTCCACCTAAAGGTCGAACACATCCATCAAACTTGCGTTTGTTTGAACGTACTCCATCCATTTTATGAACCTTTACTCCCCTTGCATATAAAAACTGAATAGAGCTCGTTTTCGAACTCTGGCATTCTTCATCTTCTCTGCGTAGATATTGAATGGTTTGGACTTTATAGCAGAGTTTTCTCAAAGCACCATCGCATCTTTTCTTACCAGACGTCAGAAAACCCACTAGACGACGTCTATCTATCTATTTTGGTGAGATCCGGTGATCTAGCAGGCAATCTAGTCGGTCCGTCCCTACCAATCCATCTATTTTGAAACTGTTGCTCCAGTAAATCCCTCACAGGACTAGAATAATGAGCGGGTACTCCATCATGCTGAAACCATATTTCATTCCGAATTTCCGTAGGTAACACTGCCAACATTCCGGAAAGAATGTTCTGAATGAAAGTAAAATATGCAGCTCCATCTAAATTTCTTTCGAAAAAATGAGGGCCTATCACATGATTGCCGATTACTGCTCCCCAGAATTCAATGACCACCTGTGTTGATTGCCTATTTCCCTTATAATTCTTGGATTTTCTACGTAAGTAATAAGAAAAATTGTGCCTATTGACGGCTTCGGAATTGTGGAAGGTTGCTTCATCACTGAATAAAACAAATTCAAAAAATGTAGGGTTATATTCAATTTGAAAACTTGCCCAGTTACAGAAATTCAGACGGTTTTCAAAATCGCTATCGGCAAGCGCCTGATGCATCTGAATGTGGTAGGCATGATACTTATTTTTTTTGAGGATTCTTTGAACTGAACGCTCACTTATACTACAGGCTACACCAAGCTCCCTTTGGCTTAAGGTCGCAGTGAAATGTAACCGCTTTCTAACTATAACTATAACACAAAGTGAGGACACAGACAATAGATATGTGTCCTGGTGTCCATAATTATGCCGCTTAGAGATCGCTGTGGTTATCTGGTGAGACCAAGAATGTCATATGTCACCAGTTGAGTGCCCACTTATAGGTTTTCTGTAATCCATACATCTTGGCATAAATGCATAAATTTTATAGGCGATAGAAGTTTGAAGAAATTGATTCTGAAAGAATCATTGCCTTTTTTGAAGAAACCAAATATATTTTCAAGGAACCATACTTTTCGTACCATTCTCCTGCCTTAAAAACTGTTTTTAGAGGGCATAACCAAATTACCATCATTTCATCGCAGTGCAGGATCATTTGTTGCTTGTTTTTACGAAACTCATTTTCTATAATCTATATTAATTATCCGCATGCGGGGTTTTCCCGATATTCCCATATCCCGAAGACAAATTCCTCTCGAAATTCATCCAATCAAGCCTCGTACCGGCTCGTGAACGGATCAACGACCTGCGCCAGCCAACCACGGGTAACTTTGGCCCAAGTCCCCCCAATTAAATCGCAATCTCCGAACGGACTCGATAAATCAGACTGATGCATACTCCCTTCGGTCCATAATTTTTGGTCTTCGAAACTTCCGACATGCACTCTTCGACCGTTATTCGAAGGCGACTGGTCCACCGGTTGGAATCGGAGCCTGAGAGATAACAGATAACACACTTTACGAATGCCAATGCGAGTGCGGATCGCAGTTATTTAGAGACTACCCCGATATCGGCGAATTCTTACGGCGAGATTCGGTTAGTCAGGGAATTGAAAGCACTCTAGAATGTTTGGGTTTCAGGCTTTTAATGGTAATAATCGGATTGTGTCGTTTATACTACCGGTCATCGATTCCTGTGAATCTATCTTGTACTTTTTGTAGCAGTTATTCGCATCGTGGAGATTTTATTCATCGCAATCACCGGTGATCAGAGATCAACGGCTTGGTTCTCTTATTCTTGAACCGTCAAATCGAGTTGATTCTAGATCAAGCTCCGATCACCCATGATTTCGCCAGGTGAAACCCACCGTTAATGTTGCATAAACAAATAAACCTACCATTGCTATTAGCTTAGTACCATTCTTATTCGAAAAGGCAAAATTGAAGTTCAAAATATACAAAATTTCGAAAATTCTCTTTTTTGAGCGGTTCCTAACTGTTGACCACATAACTTTTTGTTTTTAATGTTTTACAGTTCTCTCATTGCAGTACCTTGTGATGAATAAAATTACACCACGAATGCAAATATGAATCACGATCGAATTATATGGATGAGGAATAGTTCCAATGATGAATTACCACTGATCACTGTATAAACCGCTTTAGTTCTGCAAATGCAACGCTGAAAATTAGAATTGAAGTACTTTGTCTATGGTACTTTGATCTCGCTTCACAGAATACAAATACGCTAAGACGTTTTCTTATTCTTCTTCTTCTTGACTAAGACGTTTTGGTCCACAACACATAGTTGAAGGCAACTCAATTCACCATAGAATTTACATTATAATGGAATGATATAAGCTTTGCTTAAGATGTCTAGAACATATATCTAATAATTCCAAAATGGCGAATGAGCCAATGAAAATTGAAGTTGGGCTTTGGTGAGAATCCAGATCTGCGCTCGTGCGGCAATATTGAGGGATAAAAATTTTCTAATTCTGTCTCTCTCTGGCACATCGTATTTTGTCTAGAAACGTATGTCACTCATGACCGAAAATATTTAGGTAACATATTTTCATCCTCGGTATGTATTTTCTTGTTTTCTTTCGGATTATATATATGACCTCTACAACTCAATTCTTACCAAAAATTTGGCTTCGCTTTGTGACTGTGAATAGCAGGAGTATAAGCCCTATTATACCTTTCTTCAGAACTAATATGAATCAAAATGTCAAGAATATAGACACAAATTATTGCTTGAAGAAACTATCGAGTATTAGCACTAAGCGTCCATCAGAATAAATTCGAATATTTGAAATAATTAATAAAAATCAGTCATAATTTGTGAAAAGCGCCACCTGAAGTGGAAAAAACGAAACTTTTCTAATATTCTCAATTGTGGCGAAACAAAATCTAATCAGTGCTTACACCATTATATTTCAGACATCTTAGCCTTACTGCTCAGCTGAAAATAAGTTTACGTCTCAGTTGGTGGAGCAGCGAGATTTTCATGTTTCCATGGATATGAGCTGCCACACAGATCAGAAACACAATAATAAAATGTCAATTGCTGATTATGGGCAATTTTGGATTCAGGTTTTTCCAAAAATATATTCATTATCCAGTTAGAAAGTCAAAAAAATTTCGAAAATGAAGAGAAAACATGAAAATTGACAACTCATGATTGAAACTGATCGTCAAAAGCCGATTTACTCGAAATTTCATTGTTTCACCAACTGGAGATGTTAACCCGCTTTTTGATCTGTAATTGGATACATCGCCATCTAATGACGATAATTTCAAATATAGTATCTTCATGACTACCCATTAACCGTAGCGACACCTAGTGTTGTACAAAATGAGGCAAAGTATTTCCTACATCAGCAAATTTTTCTTCGAATTTTTCAGAGTTCCAATGTATTTTATAATACCAGGCCGTAGACGAATCCATAAATGAAGTCTCATAACAAACAGTCCATCCGATCTTGAGTTATAAATGGTGTAACCAACAACTTTGTTTTATATATATTGATGAAAGATGAATGTGATCACACTCATCTTCCATTACGTCGCAATTTCGACATTATGCATTCCGGAACCTGTGACCTTATCAATTTTTCTCGAATTTCAGTTCTCGTCTCGCGTTCCTGCAATATAACAGCAGTTATAGCAGGACTCGATCGGCCCGAAAAAATCGTCGTTGCCGCGAAGAAAAATCGTCGTTGCCGCGAAGAAAAATCGTTTCGCTTCGTTAGAGGTCGAATAACTCAATCGCAACGAATATGCGCCTATCGTGCAGGTCGCTACCGATGGGAATCTATCAAATTCCATCAGGAGTTCATCTCCATCAATTTGTCGGGAATGAAATCGTGATTTCGGCATTAGGAAAGTTCCTATGGGTTTATTGTGGAGGCGCATCTTTCCGATAATGAATGTTTTTAGACTATAATTCGATGAAGGCCCATTATTCGTACAGATAGAAGGTCTGTTCTATTCAAATTCACAATCTTTGTTCAATCACAAGGCAAATAATCGAGTATAGAATAATGAAGCTTATCGCCTTGCAATAAAGTCAATCTATGATATTGCCTCTCTACACCCCCATAACTCCCATCCAGAGACCGCCAGATGGGAAAACGGCGTAGATCTCTGAGAGAAAAAAGAACATGATCGCCGTGTATGTAGGTACGGGAATACCGATCATATCGCATGTCTAGGTATTCAATTGGAGTCGACGTGGTGTAAACAGGAGCGACTTTTTCGCTCCAAGACAAATCGATATCGATTTCAATCTGAACTGCCATTTAATTACAAGACAAATAGAAAGCTGGATGATTTATCAATGTTGGTAGGCGGTGGGATGCTGCTGAGCGCGCTGCTGTTCGTTCTCCGTATACGAAGACGAAGACAACCGCAGACTGTAGAGGGTGATTCACGGTGGATGGCACATTAGACGTTTCTGGTGAACCAGATATCGGATCGGTTTAAAAATTTGCATGGGTGCATTATCTGACATTTTCTACCCAACTAAAATATTTTCGTCCATGCGGTGTTGCCACTTCCATTAGAAAGTTACTAGTAGAAACTTTGTTTTTTCAATTGGAACACCTGGTATATTATATTATTTTTGGAATCTCCAACAACTTTTCTTAACATTACCCTATATATATCTGTTGCCGTTTTTGACATATAAATTAATTTAATTATTTTTTTGAGCGGCATCGTATTTTTGTCAACGGTATCATATAAACCGTTGTGGACTTACCTGCAAGCGAATTCGTTCTCTCCAAGACACAGCTCCAGACATTCTTGACGCGAAGAGACCTGCTGCTTGCTCTTGGTGTATCCGCTCAACTTGTGGTTCTGCACGCGGTCTATGCACCAAGCTCTTTCGCATGGTTTGATGCCCAGACAGCTCTTTTGGGCGTAGATGGTGAAGACGGGGAACTGAGACCTGGTCAGTGCTCCTGAAAAAAAAATGAAAAATGTAGTTGATTCTTCTTTCATCGACTGGTCTTCAGTCGTCAATGCAGATGAGTTCTTTCACATCAAGTTAGGAAGTTATACACTTTTATAAACCAATTAAAATGAAAAAAATCGTATTGAGCCTATAGAATATGATGGATGAATCGAATTACCCATCATCGCGATTTTTCCATACATTCTCGAGCATAATTCCGCGAAACGTCTCGTCAGAAAATCACAGAATCATCTCGGTCTGGCTCGGCTGCCGACAATGACGATTACACGCTCTGCTCACTCGAAAAGACCAACACTTGAAAAAAAAACCGGCCGAACACAAAACATCGTGTTGTTCTTCATCTTGAAGTCTTCATCGTCGGCGCGGAAAAAGTTGCGAACGTCTCAATGGAAAAATGAGATTGCGGAGTGCGAGAACAGAGTTTTTCTGAACCGAGCCGTTCTCGGTATCATTATATGGCTTAATCAAATTTGGTCGGTCTCGTCTACGGGCCTAATGGGGTGATTAATCGGAAAATTGAGTTAGAAGAACTCGAAGGACGGAGTGAATTCTATGAAGAAAATCGTTCATACATAAATTGGTTGGTTGTGGACTGTATTTAGTTACTGGAGTTTTTGATGGACTGTTTGAGTTTTTATAGTTTTATCGAAACAAATCGTTGGCACACACTTTCACAGATTTTATAGAATGACACTTTTTACAGATGTTCACCTCATCAGTTGATAATAAACTATGAATCAGTTCACAATCAAAAAGAGAGTTAGGATAGCCGACTAGGGTTTAACAAGACAAGAGGATTCAAAAGAAGAGTATTGAACCAGCAGTGATCTTAGAGGAAAAATACACTGAAAACATAGAATATGAATTACTCTTTGTTAACTCCAACGGCAGAATAAACACGGCTCTCATAACGTGTACGGCAATATCCGAAACTAACATAATTGTGGTGGAAAATCGATAAATAAATCAATAAGGCGCTTTGGCATGAGAGGACGCTCTCGCTTGTGTAAGGGGACGCTAGTTGTGGCGCTCGCGCATAGGGGGTGCTTTCGTCTGAGTAGTTGTCGCGCTTGCGCATAGAGGGTCACAATTATAAAGGGCGTGGTGCCGAAATCAATTCTTAACAACTCCGTTCAAGGATGGTGTTAGGGGGACATGTGTGAAGGATGCCTTATCCCCATAAATCAGTAGTTGGATCGGAGACAATCAGCAAGAAACGGTGTCCGCTTCGATCCGGAATACCCCACAACAAATTCCGAGAACGACGTGACAAATAACCATTGTTCTCCGACCCAGTATCTCCGCAGCATCTCCACCATCGTCTATTATAGAGCATGAATTCGTGAAATTACAGTGTATCGCCATTGTTCTCCCTCGTTCCGTCCGCAATAAAGTCATCAGATACGTTCGCCCGTCGGTTTTCACTCAGAGGTGCCAACCGGCAAAAACGGAAAACGCCTAATACCCGGCATCTAAATAATGACACCCCTGCTAGGGACGTTCGTGCGACGAAATTGAGCGATACACAACTCGGGATCCGACGGGATCTTCTGGCCCGCGGCCCGATACGCCATCTATCGCTGGTCTTCTCAAATTACACGCCCCAGCGCCGATCTTCGTGACCGGTCGAGACGCCCGGTTTTTTCGTCCGGGCGGCGATTCCTTCTCGCGGGCGACAGATGGGCCGCCGGCCGTCCAGGAAACGAGATGGGGATCGTCGTCGGCGGATGGGCGGAATTTTCTACACGACGGGTCCGGAGCGGAGATCGCTTCCTCCAGAGCCTGAGGGTTCTCAATCCCAGAGGAGGATTCGTAAGAATCAGTTCACGACGTATAAAAATCGCTCGACAGTTTCACCACAAACGTCTGCGAATAGTGCGAATGGTGTATGATGCCGTGCAGCTCAGTGCAATGTTTTGGTCAGCAGTTACACCTTTGGCGTTTAGGGTCCAACTAGAAAACGTATTATTAGTGTCCTGATCTGATGATAACAGAATGATGACGATTTCCCTGGTTTACGGCACCAGCGCCTGAAATAGTTACTCTTCCACTTTTCCCGAGTCAACTCAGAATATTCTCGTTTAAGACTTCTCCAACTACTCCTTAACTTACGATTCAAACTGTTTCCGTCCCCGTCTCGAGACCGAACTCCCAAACACTGAAGTGAAACGGAAACCGCGTCCCGAGTACACTGAGAACCTTCCCGTTGGAGGCTTCTCCAGCTACTCCCTATAACCGAACCCGAGTCAACCGAGAACCTTCCCGTTTGAGGCTTCCCTGGCTACTCCTAACTACCGAACGCGAGTCAACAGAGAACCTTCCCGATTAAGGGGAATTATCACCTTTTGAATCGTGGTAAATCTCCATTCAAAAAGTGGTGTCTTCATTTCACGAGTAACTACCCTAATTTACGACGTAGAGACTTGATTTTTTTTTTAATTGAAGTTGGAGAACGTCCCGAGGGCAAATAGTTTTCTTTTTTTCGATTTAATTAGTTTTTCAATTGAAAAAACCAGAGTAATCGTTAGATCTCTGCAATATTTGGGTTATTGAATATGTTTTTCGCATGAATACAAGCTATATTTTTGAAATTTTTGTAGTTTATAGAAGATTGAATTGCCGAGGGCAAATAGTTGCGATTTTTTCCAAAAAATGATGAATAACCTTCGAAAAAAATTATTAAGTGTAGTTTCCGAAACGCTGGTTTTTTTGATTGAAAAACTAATTGAATCGAAAAAAAGAAAACTATTTGCCCTCGGGGCGTTCTTCAACTTCATTTGAAAAAAATCAAGTCTCTACGTCGTAAATTAGGGTAGTAGCTCGTGAAATAAAGAGACCACTTTTTGAATGGAGATTTACCACGTTTCAAAAGATGATACTTCCCCTTAAGGCTTCTCCGGCGACTCTCTTCTTCGTTCTTCGAAAACCAATCAAATTAAAGGTTTTCCTTCTTCCCACCTCCCGTGGGTGGGTTCTGAAAGGATGATGCAATTTCCTATGAAACTTTCGGGTACTGATGCCACGTTGCAAATTCCACGATTTTAGCCTCAACTTCTTCTGCTATCGTACGCATTTAGTGCAACCGATTTCGTGGAACGATTTTCTGATATCGTCTGAGTGTCATGAGAAACTTGAACCGAAAATCAATAATTTCAATCGTTATCGTCTCGCCAACATCCTGTGCCGACCGATAAGAAATTCAATAATTTTGGGACCCACGAATATCAATTTCAGAAGTCTATACTAGTCAACTGAAATATTTCGATTCATTTCAAATAAAGCCCAATGGAAGATTATTTATGTGGTAGGTACCATTTCAGCAGGATCTTCTTCTTATTATTGTGCAGTGCCCTTGGCCGGCTGAACGTAGGCCCTGTGACCCACGAGATGACCAACGAGAAAAGAGGTGTTAATTCTTGTACGGCCCGAGGCCACCTAGGGATGAAAAGCTACAAAGAAAACACCTTTCAACAATAAGATAAAAGTTCCACATCCAGGACTCGAGAGCTCACACATGGAAGTCATCAAATGCAAAGCGAAAATGTCACGCTGATCTTGGGCACCATATAAAGCGTCCCACACACGAAATTAAAAAATAACGGAGAAATTTAACTACTATGTACACTTGATCGGAATGAAATCCCACAGTAAGCGAGGGTTGAAGAACTGCTGACGAGGAACACATCCTTCTTCATTTTCAGATGCGAGAACAGAAGGAACGAAACAGAACGTATCGGCGGACGATCGATGCGTCGTCGCATCCTACGCGACCGAAAGATTGTCCGATTGTAATGCGGAGAGCATCATTTTACATGTTATTTACGATCGCCGGCCGTCTTACAAACGGAATATCGAAGTGCATCACGTTCCATTTCTCTTTATTCCGTTCTGGCCTTCTGCGACCCCGAACGGCAAGATGGGCAAATATTGCGCTTTGTCGAAGGCCGACTGTGTTGCAGTGAAACCGATCGAGTGGATTCCTCGAATATACAGGCTGTTTCTGAATCGATGCGAAAGATTTCACCGGGTGATTCCTTGTTCAAAATAAAGGGTAGTTTGTTATATGAGTGCTGGGTCAAAAGTCAAACGTTAGGGAGATATCGGGGTTAAAAGATGGCGGCAAAAGAAAATTTTAAGAAAAACTTACGCAACGACTTGGATAGAATTGAATTCAGATAGCCTGGTTTGGTTAGAAACTTTTTCATCTCTTGTATTTTTCTCGTAAAATGCACCGATAAAGTCTAAGGTTTGATGGAAGAATTTCTGAAAGTACAATTGCCAACATTTGAAATTAATGGATGTCATATTCGTCGCAAAAAAATTGACGATGAGGTTTTTGATCCTCAGCAAGTTTGATACATAGCTTTTCACTCAAGCCCAATCCTTACGATATCACACTGAAAAAAATTGATTACCATTCAATCAAAACCAGATTCTAGATATACCCAGTTAACAAACCTCACGTCCCTAATATACCGTGGACGTTTTTCATTGATAAACACCAGGCCAATTTCCAGCTGCTCGAGGATAATGACGTTAAAACGAAGGTTCGATCAGAGATGGAGGAATGCAATCAAGCAAGCGCATAGAAAACGACGCGTCGCCAATACAAACTAACGCACGTACAGTTTCTAGGAATTTCCGCCGATAGAAAAAGCCGTAAGAGCTACAACCGCCGAGTCGCAACAACGGCATTTTGCGATCACAGAACTGTTCATCTAACCTCATTATTTCTGAATGTTCCGGGAGTGAATCTTTGTAGATACTCAATCAAATTGAGAAATTCTGCCTAAAACGCGAAAAAAGAACCGTCTGCAATGCTAAAATCATCTCATAGACTCCAAAACCCTCTTCAACAATACAACCATTTCCCCTCATAACCAAGAGTCGACTCGATCTTCATGTCGGTGTAATCCGGATGTAATCCCATTTTTTAAACGGCGATCAATCGTGTAAAAGTCAGCTTTTCGCGAGCGATAAACGTGTACGTTTTATTGTCGGAGAACTAGTTATGTAAAATCGACAAACACGATGTTTATGGATGAAATTATAACCCTGATGAGAGCAAATATATCTGTGGCAACGATCGATTTATGTCGCCAGTTAGAAATATGGATCGTGTACTTTATCGAGCCGATTGGACTGGATGAAAGGCTTACACACACGTTAAATGCAGGACATGTCATGTCCGACATAGAACGCGGTTCTGACGGTATATTTATGGGGCGGATTATGTTCTTACTCTTTCAGCGATGGAGAGGTATCGGATGAAGTAATAATGTTCGATATAACGTTCCTAGAAGGTTGTTGAACAGTTTCTTCTGATTCACTACCAACAGCTAAGGCAAGATGAAGTTTGTACGAAAAACTGTCGAATATTTTTTATCCTCTTAGACTTTTACTTAAAACGCTCGTGATCATCTGATGATGGTTATTAATACGAGCATTAATCGGGATACGAAATGAGCCGAAGGCGAATAACCATTACATGAGAGTTGTATACGCTATTTTCCTACACCTGATAAATGATGAACAACTATAGAGTATTTTATGAAATTATTTCCCAGCCTATTCTAGAATCTTCATGAAAAAATAAAGAAATCCAACTCGTTCTTCTTCCTCGTAACATAATTCAGACGTCACTCTAAAACGGAAGACACTAAACCCCGTCCACTGATTGCAACATCTAACGAACCCGACATAAAACGTCCGCAAGAAAACATCGATTATCGATCAATAATTCTGAGTAACGACCGCAAAAAAGAGACATCAAAGAAGAGAGCTTCATCAAGCCCATCGTATTCATCCGAAAGTCGTAACTCACCATACGCAACGGATGACCAATGCACGAGGTGGTGAAAAAGGAAGAAAGAAAGAAACGGAAACGGTTGTGTATGCTTTACCTGACTGAATGGCACAAATGAAGAGATAATGTGTGGTATAAATTCAGGATGAATCGAAAGAGGACGAGCTTCTACTCGTGATTGAATTTAAAATTGAGGCACCTGACGAACGTCTGGATAACTCGTACGATAAGCCTTGAAGTGTATGAAAATGATTCTGAATGATCCTAGCAATGATGTCACAGTTGAATTTCTCATAGCACATCCACGCATGCACTATTGTCTATAGGAGAATAAGATCGAATCAAAATAAATTTCCTTGTTCAATATTGTTACGAAAATGAAGTTTAGACCAACGGAAGAAGTCTAGGAAAGTCATTACTCACACAGAAAAAGGAGGAGAGAAAATAGAAGAGAAGTAGAGAAGAAGAACCAAAAGATAAAAATCGATGATATAGAGAAAAACAAGAAAAGAAAATCGCCGGCAGAAACAAGAATAGGAAAGAACAGAAAGCCTAGAAATAAACAGAAGGGCAGATACGAAGGAGATAAAAGGTAGCGAAGTAGTGGAATTTCAATCCATGCACAAACAAAGACTTGAAGAAGAAACTAAGTTCTTGTGTCATCTGAAAGAAGCAGCAAAATGACACGAAGTGAAACTTATCAAGATATATGAAAATATTGTTCAGATAAGGGCAGTGCTACAGAATTGAAAGCCTATCCAGCAGAAAGATGAAAAAAAGCACATTGAAGCAGTAAAAAAATCACAAAATGATGACAATAATGATGAACAAATCATTTATAACAAAGATGAGCAACCTGTTAATAGATAAAAACAAACAAAGAAAGAGTATGAGGGTGTTGCAGGAATACCAAAGGTGATTACTGGTCTGTTGAAGTAAGTGAAGGTTAATCTATCTAAGGAAACACAACATGTAACTGTTCCTGAATGGAAAAAGATTGTACAGAATGAACCAAAAGTAAAAACAAAGGAAGAAGACAGGTCTAATGAGGAAAATGACATCCTCCAGCCCGGGAGAGAAAGGAAAACAAAACAAGTCTGTGACAGAAAATTTGAGAAATCATGAGATTGATTGAGTTGAGGGAAGATATAGATTCAACACTATTTAAGACAAATCAGTCTAAGAACAGTGAGTGAAGCTTTGGTGAGAGCTTTAGGATAAGTAGACAATTTGTTACTGGCCTTCAGTCTATTCGAAAAAAAATCCTCCGTGAACCAAACGAACAATATGGGACCCAAAACACTCCCTTGACGACTTCCACAGTCACATATATCTAACAAGGATTCAAGCTTATATCCGTTTATCGAATTCTAAGTAACACTTTGTTATTAATCGGTGGAGTACGATTCTAAGTAAAGTTCCAGTCTATGAGTGAACCTAAAAATTTTCTTGTTACCAAGTTAATGGTCCCAAATTGCAATGGAACTAATCAGTCTACTCCACAGAGTAATTGAGAAATGAGCAAGAGAACGTCGTATACGTTTTCTGCTTCATTAGCTCCACATCGCGTCTCGAGACCAACCAACATCGCCTTATAACCGATATTTCTATTGGTTTTACTCCTTGTTTCTTGCCTTTGTTCGCGAACCCCGCCGATAGTGAACAAACGCAGATCTGGTGGCTGAAAAGCTGTTTCGCTTTGCTCGAGTCCCGACTACTCATTGCCGTCTAATTTATTCTCGGCACGAAGGGCATTACTCGTTCAATCAGGCAATAATGACGGCGGTACTGTGAACAGGCACAATTAAACCTTCGCCATCGCCTTCTGGGATATCAAACTACGGTCTTGCGTCCGTCGCACTTGGTGAATTCATAAAGGAATGTTTAAGTGAAATTGCCTCTCGCTTTCGGACTGTTTCGCTGCGCTAGGTCGAATGAGCATCTGAAGTGCTGCGAAAGTAGTGGAAATTTGTTGAATCTATGAGTTCTAGGGACTCTACTTTGATCGCAAATGATGCACCAAGAATGATTGATATTTGAATTGATCTTTCTGTTGTAGAATCTCCTTTGCCTCAGTTCTTGATTTAATGGCCTAGTTTATTATTTCCAAGTTTTTCTTTCTATCATTATTTCCACACAATGTTTCCTGCAGAATTTCAAAAGCTAAAAATACTGTATACAACGATGATTGACAATATAATGAGTGTCCACGCCTCCCGTCTACCATACTTTTCCAGACAACAAATCAAAAAAAAGTTGAAAACGAAGAAAATTTACATAATTCCCAGAATCGCGTTACATCCATCCGATGTTCTGTCGCGACAATCCGCTTGTGCACGCTCTGTATACACGGTGAACGCGAATCCAACAACCCATTTCGAACATTTTCGTGACCGAGTCCATTACGACGACTAAGATAGCACGACGAACATTCAATTAGAACAGAATTACCAGCGTTTAATGGTATTGTTAACAGGCCGGTCATGATGTTTGTCGTATTCAAATGGGAGGTAAAAAAGCGGCAAAGTAAGCGGCAGCGCGAGAAGATGACGACAGATTAGTTCCACACGCCCGGATCCGCTCTGCGGAATCGCTGAGAGGGTTTTCTGTTTCGCGGGAAGGTGTAGTATCTGCTTTAAGTACCCGGCGAAACAATACGAACTCGGTATTTAACGGCCTAAGCATAATCTAACAGTTGCAGTGGCGAAAACTTTTATGACCATGAGATTTCTTTTTTTATTTACTATGACTATTGGGTCTGTAGTTAACTAAGTGCTCAATAATTAGCATTTTATGAGAAAATAAACTAAAAATTTCACCTCATAAAGTATAAACGTCAAACTTTAAGTTTGCTTAGGGCCGGTATGTTCATATACCTGTAAACTGTCGAATAGGTTCGTTAAGGTCTCATCATCTATCAGTAGGAGAGAGTGACTGGTAAATTTGTCTTAGCAAGTGGATAAATCTAGAGACCTGTTGTAGTTGTATGTACAGAACCTATAAAAAGTAATAATTCTCAATAAAAACGATCTTCCTAATATAATTATCCTAATTTTAACATTTGGCGATCGTGACAGGACTTGATCAAGAATTTGAGCCAATTGAAGAAGGATATATCTCAATTCAGGAAGGTATTCTCAAAAAGATGCTTACTTTGAGCTTTTTCGCCAGACGAAAAGGACTTTGCAGAAAGTATCTCTAATTACACAAAAGTACATCAAAGTAGAAGTGGAAGAACTCGATTGAGAGATCTTGAAAAACTCGATAGCGAACATCGGTTTCAGAAGGTGAGGGTGATCGCTACACTTGGTGAAAATATACAGGGTGTTTCTGAATTTATGAATACGAGAATTGGCGAAGCCAAAATTGAGTCAGTTTTCAATGAGTGGAACGATAGCATAAAGGATAAGGATATCATTAGATACTGCAGTGGCAACATAACGTTGAAAGGTCTTATGGCGTGGTGTTACCGGTAGAGAGGAATGGAAATGAAATTACAAGTGAATTAACTCTTTTGAGTCAGCTAAATTCTGAATTGATCAACAAATGTTCCTCTTCTCAATATAATCTACGCCACTTTTATTTAGATTGATAAGAGTAGAACATATCTGTGTAAACTCAAATTAGGAAGCAAATAGTCCAATTTACCATAACCAAGACACTTACGAATCAATTTTTCAAGGTATTTTGTTAATAATATTCAATATTCAGAGATGAATCCAAATCTCACTTTTCATACACAATGAAACGCGATATCGCGTTGACAACACTGTTCAAAATCTCATTAGTAACCCATACTCAAAATGGCGGTACGAAATTAATAAATGAAGTGGCAACAGATTCAGATAACGGGGCTGCCTTAACGTGTCCATCTATTATCTGAGGCAAAATCGGCCGAGCCGTTTCGCAAATATTCCGATACTTTAGTATATGTAATGTGAAGAATGCACAATATTTGACTAAACAAATACTCATTTCTGACATTCACGCACAAATTAGTAGGTAAATGAATTTCAATCTCAAGCACAATTTGTTTTGATCGAGAGTTTCTTTATTAGAAAATTCAAAGAACGTCACAACGTTGCAAAAATTTCGCCTACATTTTGATTCCGTAGTGGTTCAGTCGCCCACTTCAGTTCTAATGATTTTGACAATTGGCTTCACTATTAATTATTGAAAGTATTAAAAGAGTCTCCTTTTTCTACAGTCTAAGGGTGCTGTGTAGTGAATTAGCTGAATGGACTATTTTACTAATGAGAGAATTGGACTAGTGAAGATCTAAATCAAAAGTAATCCGCTGGATCGTGCTGCCATCCTAGAAGAGTAGGGACAGATCATTTTCTGCTTGTTATGCCGTCATCAGTGCCACATAACCCAACTCACGATAGCAACCTAATGATGGAGTTCTTTGGACTCTCCGCGCCTTAATGAATTGGTTTATATCAAATTTCAAGCATATATTCACTTTTTATGCTCGGAGTTCACAGAATCTCGGGGACCCAATATATATTTCGGGAAATTCGCGAACATATTGAGCAAACTCGATCGGAAGCTGAATGGAATCAGAGAATCGCGGTTATTCGTTCGAAAAAAATCCGATAGCTCGGGGAGGGACAAAAAGCCCGAATAAAATAAGAACACAGTTGATTTCACCCCCCCTGCGTCAAATATCGAATCAATCGTTACGTTCGGAAGCGTCAAGCGTTTTCCAAGTAAACGTTCGCAGGCCCCCAGCGTCGACTTTCCCCATCTTTTTTTTACCAGTTTCCACCTCCGCGTCAGCCCGCGCTCGTACTCGGCCCTGTTTGTTTTCGCGAAATTCGCCACTTTGTTTCGCAAATAGGGAGTATTGTTTTTGCGAGACGTGTAAATAACTCGCTGATTGACGGAGTTTTACGCCCTTCGTCTCCCCCTTCGCGCCCGGGGGGCCGTTCTCGTTTTAATATTTATCGTACCTCATTTCGTTCGGTGTCTTCGGGCAGTGCGTCGAGATTGGCAAAACATGTTGAGAATGAGGGTAACTGGATGATTTCGATGTTTGCATCTCGAACGCGGGGGGAAATAAAATTGGTTGCTTTTTCCGGAAAATACCGCCCGATGTTTGTTCCCTTCGGCACGGCTTTCATGCGTTTCATTCGTATAATTTTTCTGAATATATTTTTGTATTGTTTCTCTTTCAACGTTTGTTTTTTGTTGTGAATATGTTGAAATATATGGACGTAACCTTAAAAACATTCTTTAACTTCTTCTAATTCATTTTACTATCTTGAGTTCCGAGATTCTGGCTGTTCACTTATGCGCCCAATCTAAATCTATGGATGCATTCACATCTAACGCACTGGAAGCTGTAGAAGCGCCAGCGGGAGAACGAATGCAATTCTATCACGTCGAAATTGCACCTTTTCCCCACATCCCTATCCAAGAAACCCTAATCCCAGTAATAGGACGCGTCCGCATAAATCGAAATATTCGACCGTCAAAAAAAAGATCATCCCTTCAAATCTCGAGTGAGCGTATTATACGACGCCCCGTTCTTGCCGTAACGATTATAAGACGCATCCCCTTTACGGAGAAGATAAAGCGGCAGAAGTGTCAGGAGGGTTCTTACTTAAAATGTAAATAGAAACGCAAATTCGGTTTGGGGCAGCTCGCGCGCCTTACCGAGACACGAACGAAAGTACATATGGCCCTCGGATGCGCGCTGTTCTATTTCATATTTTATGAGGTTCCGTACTTTAACCGCGCGATAATCCGGGGGTTGGAAACCCGTAGTTTTTCGTGCGTTTCGTCTACGTTAAAAGGGAAATGACAGGGCGAAAAGCCCGGTAATTAGATGTCGTGCGAAACGAAAGATTTTCGCGAGTGCGTGTGGGAGATAAAAGGGAATTTAAACTGTTCGGATTCGCTGTTTTCCCGCCACAAATGACATGGAGGGATTACGTTTTTTATGTCGTACGACTGGAGAGAACCCGTGTTTGAATAATAGATGGTTTTCGTATACGACTAGAAGAAGTTTAAAGTGGAAAGAAGAGATCGGATTACCCTTTCCAAGACATGAGGACGACTCGTCGAAGTAACTATTAATACATCTCATATTCAGGCTTCTGAAAACTCTTGCCGATGTTTGCCTTGTATATTCCGAGATTAAAGAACAAAGACAAATAATAATAATAATAATAACTGATCTTTATTGACAACTAGTATCAACAGGCAATCAACCGAGGTCCTTCAGCCTAAGACAAATATTAATCATCGAAAATCGTTTTATTGCTTTTCAAAATATTCCCCATGAAGATCTAAGGACTGAACGACAATAAATTCGCTATCACAAAAACGCTGATATCTTTTGAACCACTGGAGCGATTTCGAAAATCAAATTCATTTTCGAATCATCTTCTAATTCTAATGAGAACTGTTTTTCAAAAAAAACCAAAACTATTTTTTACAAAATTCATGGATTTTTTCTTCCCATCATGCTTCTTATAGTGTTCTCAGTCACTTTCTGGGATGCTGTCTACCACTTTTGCTTGAATTCCGCTAATTTTTTCGTTGATTTCTAATGGTGGGTTTCACAAAGATCGTTGATTGAGTGATTCACAGAATACCATGACGTTTTTGTCAAATCGACCAATAGAATTTCAAATTTACGGATTTTTTATCACAGAATCGCTCGATTAAGCATTTAATCATACGATCAACTTTTGTGAAACCCGGCTTTAGTCTTCTTCAATTCTATTTTTACCAGGGCCCAATATCTTTCGTTTGGCCTGAGTTCTGGGCAATTTGGTGGATTGGCCTCTTTGGGGACAAAAACCACCTCATTAGCTTACCATTCCTTGGTGACCTTGCTGTAGTGGCATGAAGCTAAATCTGGCCAAAAGATTGTTGACACATCGTGCTCACGTAAAAATGGTAGAAGTCGCTTCTTCAAGCATTCATCGATGTATATCTTCGAGTTTCAGAGCCTTGGCCAACGAAAAATTTGCTCCTTTTCCCACAAGTGCAAATTGCTTGCCAAACCAGGAACTTTTAGGAAACTTTGCTTGTTTCTTCACGCGAAATTGTTCGTAATCATTTCCACGAGAATCTGCAGTATAAAATTCCTGACCAGGAAGTTGCGAGAAATCAGCCAAGACATAGGTTTCGTCGTCCATCACGCAACAGGAAAAATTTTTCAAGAAATCTTTTTTTAATTTATTTGCTCTTGAATTCGCTTCTTGATTCTTCACAGCGTTCCTGTCTGGCACTTTCTGCACTTTGTATGTACTAAACCCACAACTCGACTTGATTTTCTGAACGGTTGACCGCGAACAACCCACTATTTGGGCCACTTTCCGTCCCGAAAGGTTAGGATTCTTCTGAAAAAGGCTGATGGCTTTCTTCACTTTTTTGGGCTATGAAACCCCTTTTTCCTCTCGGTTCCTTCCTTGCGGTTAATTGTAAGATCTTCGTTAACGTTTCTGGACGAACGCGAGCCTCTTTTGCGATTCTTTTGAAGCTCCATTTTTGATTATTTTGAAAAAGTTTCACTATAAGTTCTCGTGTTTCCACTTCGCTTGACATTTTGCGACAGAGAATTGGAATATCTATGAAGTAAATGGGCGCGTTCATTCGACTAAGCAGCTACCGCTACCGCTCCTTCAAACGTCAAAACCATATGATTTTTCCGATCCGTTGTGTCAAATTAGTTAGTAATTTTGACACAACGAATCGAAAAAATCATATGGTTTTGACGTTTGAAGGAGCGGTAGCGGTAGCTGCTTAGTCGGATGAACGCACCCATTGTTCCACATGTTTCTGACGTTCATAACAAAGCTAACTATGATCAAATTTTGATTTTTTCTCAATTGGTTCAAGAGATATCCTTAGGTGATTGGATTCACCATACCATCGATTAACACTGCTCCTTGATGGAGCTTCATCGCCAAAATTTCAATTAAGTTCATTGATGCACTGTTGCTGAGTTAATCCACGTCGAAAGTTGTAAAAAATAATCGCACGATACAATGTCATGTTTATGAATATTGGTGTAAACAACACAAACAATGCTCCTATGTCGAAACTTTCTGATTAGGCGTGACCTCAAAAATGTCAAACTTCACGATAGAGCTGTCAGTTGCCAGATTGCAACACTAGGTTTGTCCAATCCCGAAATATAAAAGGCAACCCTCGTACCGATAGCTAAAAACTGTACAGCCAACAATGAAGCGTTGAGCCTTTCACAACTGCAACTGCAAACCTCCAATATGTCAGCAGATTCCGAAACGAGCCACTATCTCTTCTCCCAGCGTGCATGGAAATCCGCCCAACAAACTATTCCTAGCATCTTCTGGCGACGGCAGCAGCCACCAATCAACGTCAAACCCTCGATCTCGGGGACGCTGACGCATGAAATTTGTAATTGCTCCGATCCAGTCCTTCACGTACTGACGGTTCGACATGCGGGAAGCGCACAGAGCACCAAGGACGCATAGAAAATCGTCCGAGGCCGGGTTCCATTACGTTCGATCCGGCGATAAGGCATCGCTTACGCATGTTGACGGCGTGTACTACAGCAGCGTGGGAACAAATCGGTCCGATTGACATTCTGCGTTCGCGCATATCAACGACGGTGGTGCGTTCCGTCGCGTATTGTTACGTGAGGTACTATGCGCACGGAGCGGGGCGCGCACCGGGCAGATAAAATGCGACATGCATTAATGCATCGTTTTCGGAATGCAGGAGGCTAAGTGGTCTATTTCCATTAACGGCGTTTTTTTTTTCAGTAGGCCGATTGGGGTACGTTGATCTTTCACTATGTTAGCTAATCGATGGTTTTATGATCAGTAAAGTGGCATGGGTTTCTACCCACACAGATTGACTGGGAAATCAGAAGGTTGCCAAACAAGTCACGTTGAACGTTTTCCATGGATAAGATCCCATGTTTTATAGCAGACTCAGTACCTACTCTGGCAGGTTATAAAGAAGATCTTATGTGTTTAGGACAGATCAGCTGCTTGAGAAAAGGACTGAGTGAAAACTAGACCCTGATAAGGCTTCAGAGTCCGATGTGGGTCTTGTCAGGCGTCCTTCAAATTGTATGTCAGTATTAGGCATTGACAAGGATGAGGTCATTCTATGATGATGCAGGAAGCATAGACAACTTATAGATGGGTCACTCTCCTACTAAACATTTGAAGCTGATTTTAATTTCATCAACACCCACCAGACAGCGCTCGCATCGCTGTTTTCGGTTTCTTTCCCTACGATTTTCGTTTCCTCTGTGTTTCTGTCATCTTTCTGTGTTGAACTGTCTAAGTGTCTAAAGTGTAGCATCGTGTTTTTAGCGAATTTTCTTAAATAAAATCTATTTTCAAATTGGAAGGAAATATGAGGTTGAAACCTAAGTGTACCAAATTGTGAGCATAGGACCTGGAAGCGTCATCGGTTTCCGAATCCAGAAAAATATCTTACACTCTTCAACCTTTGTTATTTTTTTGATCTCCATCATGTCGTGTCTGAAGGTATTTGAAAAATTATTTATATTATGATAAATGATAGTTTGTATAAAGTATGCCGAAATATAATGCTTTATTTTTGAAATTTTTGTTTTTCTTAATGTCCTTATATGTGAATTCGATAAAATAATATCTTATTTCAGTAAGTGGTTAAGCATTCAAAATGAGAAATAAACAAAGCATTGGTAGGGTGAGGTCATTTTAAGTTTTCGCGCCAGTTAGTACTATATATCACCACTAGGTGCTAACATTTTCTAAAATAACTCCTTCAACACCCACCAGGGAGCGTTTCAAACCCAAACATTAGGGGGAGAGTTTCCCATCTATAAGTTGTTGTCTATGGCAGGAAGCTGCAGGAGAGATCTGCTGCCACAATTATTGTTAGAGCTTATTCCAAAGGCGAAGATGATGCATATGGTAGTTGAATAGACCCTTTAAAGTCGCAGTGGGCTTAAACCCTAATGGCCTGCAATCTGACATAAGCTTCCTGAATCTTTTGAGATGACTTTCGTGAGGAAGAATAGGTTGTTCATAGAGGCAGGCAGAGTCATTAGCAGGGTGGCTCTGCGGTCTTACCTGATGCCTGGCTATTTTTTATGAGGAAAGATGAAGTTGAGGATAAACTTCATATTTTTTGTTGTTGTGGTTCTCACGAAAAGGAATATCCTGTAATGTTCAGAGAATATCGTGAGAACCAAGGGCAAGCAGGTAGGAATTGGTGTTCTTCTAGAATTTCTGGAGGTTATATGCCTCGGGGAACACCTCCCTAGGAAATGTGTTCCAAAGCCTCGCTGTTCGTTGGATGAATGAGTCTTTGATGAGAGATGTTCTGCAGGTCTCCAAAGTGACCACGAAGGGATGTGAAGACTTAACTTGACGGGTTAGTCTCGAAGAGACTGCCAGAGGGGGAACGATTGCTGATAATTCAGAAGAGCATCGCCCATGGAAATATCTATAAAATAGAGACAGATTTCCTACTCTTCTATATACGGTGTTCCAGAGAATTGAGCGAGTTTGTAAGCGAGGCATCACCGACGAGACCAATTGCCCTTTTTGTACAGAATCCAAGAGTTTTAGGATTTGTTTAGGTGTAGCACAAATATGGGGACAGTATTCCAGGACAGGTCGAATCTGTGCCTTATAGATCATAAGCAGCTGACCAGAGGTGAAATAGCTCCTGGCACGAAACAGAAAACCAAGTTTTTGGGATGCACTTTGATCAATGGATCTCACGTGATTCTCCCAAGAAAGGTTACTGCCGACAGTAATATCAAGCATCGAAAGTGATTACTCCCGACTATTCTATGCTGGGCACAGTAAGATCGACTTTTCTAGATAAAAGACATGCTTGTGTTTTGTTTGCGTTGAATTCCAACAAGTTATTAGATAGATAAGATTTTTACTTGTCCTTTGAAGAACTGAAAGCAGAGGATATAGACGTAAAACCAAAGCTCTCAATAGTGTAGACAACTAAAATCAAATTCTCATCAGTGAACTGTCATAATATAAAGATCGATATGTTAGCACACTAGTAGAACTGAATCGATTGAGATTTTGAAGATTTTAACTATATATTTCAAGATTAGTCATAATCCTGAACGCGTAGCAGATGTTGGCTAAAAAAGCAGGCAAAAAAATGCAAGTAATTTCAATTTAATAGGGGCCATAATAGGTTTCCAGAGGCGTGCACGGGTAAGAACAAAAAACCTGATTGTGGGTATCGACGTCAAACGTGTTATGACCATGCATTTATAAAACGAGCTCTAGAAGGAGAGGAAGAGCCGCTGAAACTGTCGAGCTGTTGCGAAACAAGTTGGAGAAAACTGAAAATAATCTAAAGAGAATTGCAGATCTTGTTTTAGTTTGGATGGAATGGGGAAGTCCACTGCAGTTCAATATTGTGTCCAAACCTGGGTTGCTCTTCCGATCTGTACCTAAAAATCGCGGCTAGGATTTCTGGGACAAAAGCCCTTCGATGGAATATCGAGTAGTACATTTTCTAGATTTTTCTCTCAAGTAGTCCCGAATAGTAAACAAGAGCTCTCTTGGAGAGAAGAAATGGACTGCTGTACAAATTCTTATTACCACGGGAATTATAGAATCACACAGAGCAAACGGTGGGAGAATAGTGCTTACGGTTGGTCTGACTTGAAGAGATGTATCTGCTGGATGTCTGGTTTCGTGCCATGTTTTACTGGGTAAAGTCCTGGCGAATTCACTTTTAGGTGCCGAAAGGGGTATACGTTTGCGTAAGGGTTGCGAGCTTAGCGTAAGAGGCAGAGGCGTGATCGAACTGAGCAGGTAGAAAATGCTTGTGGGATATTTGTGACACGGCCATAGAATCGAGAACACCGAAATTCTCGGCCTTATCCTTAACCGAGTAAGTCCATCCGATGTATAAACTTTGTGGTATAAGAAACAAAAAATATGAATTTTGAATAAGCTTAAGAGCCGTTTCGTCGCAATTTTTGACAATTTAGGCCTTGTCCCTAACTATGGTCCAGACGAAAAGTCTAAAATACGTTCAGTATACAGAATAATTTTTTTTTAAATTCCTCTCAACTGTGTTCAAGTACATTTTCGTCGTTGTAAGATACTAAACGACACATATTATGGAGAATCTATTCACAATCTCATTTGCACAGGTCTTGATTGCGTTGAGTCACGAAACCTTCAGCTCCCAACTCGACTCATCATTGAAAAACTGAACTATTCTCGATTTTTCGAAACTCATAGAATTCCTTTCTGCGACAGCGACCTCGTTCCTACAGATCGTCACCGTTTTAATTGAGAGACGAATCCCAAGATGTGAATTAAATCTTCGTGTATAATAAGTTTTTCCCCAGAGATCGCGTGAAGTAAATGAGTTAAATGTGAAGCATACGGAGTTATTTAAGGACGATAATAAAAACGTTCGGATCCAGGTTAGGATGTTAACGCCGTTGGGAAAGAAATGAACGAGATTATTATGTCACTTTTCTCATGACAATCATGACATGTCGTAAGTGGCTTTCTTTCTAGAAGAAAATGGGAGCAACCTGCAACGAGATATGGCTACCGTTTGTTGTTGCGATTTTATTGGAAGCTTCAGAACGTATTTTGCGTATGTTTGTACGGTGGCTATCGAAAGACATTCAGGTGGCTATATATACACTGCGCAAAAAAATTAACGCACATTCTGAAAATGAAATAATGAAAGTTAACTCTACATTGACTTTATAACTTATTTTTTATATTCTCTCGGGAAGGTTTTGAACGAAACAATACACAGTAAATGGAAGAAAAATTCAGGATTTCACCGAATCTTATGTGGAAGAAGAGAAATGAACAATTTTCAAAATAATGAAATGCTGATAAGTGATTCAATACTTAGTATTTCCACCCCTTGCGTTAATTAAGCTCGGCAACGACGGTTCATACTCAAAATGAGTGATCTTAAAATGTTCTGATCTAATCCTTCCCAGATTTCTCCGAGTTGGATTCCTAAGTCATTAAGAGTAGCTGGATGATTTTCTGAACTTCTCAGCCTTCTATTGAGATTGTCCCAAACCTGCTCAATCGGATTGAGATCTGGACTTCTTGCTGACCATTCCATTCGAGAGACTTCAACCTCTTCAAAGTACTCCTGAACGATGCGCGCACGATGGGGTCTGGCATTATCGTCCATGAAAATGAAATTTTCGCCAATGTATGGGGAAATGGCACTACATGCTCTTCAAGAATGTTTCTTATATACTTATCAGCATTCATAGCTCCATTATCAACGACCACTAGGTCTGTGCGAGCAGTCAAAGATATTCCACCCCATACCATAATCGATCCTCCGCCGAAACCAGTAGTATTCAGGAAATTGCACTGAGCATATCTTTCATGTGGACGTCTGTATACAAGGAAACGTCGATCACAATGGTAGAGGCAGAATCTAGACTCATCTGTGAAGAGAACTCTTTCCCAATCGGCCTCTTCCCAATGGATATGCTCTCTCGCAAAAACCAAACGCGCCCTTCGATGGGCTGGGGTAGAAGCGGGGCTCTTATCGCGACACGAGGCCTTAAATCATATTCTCTGAGGAGATTTCTTATTGTCTGAGTGCTAATTTGCACCTCATGAGTTTGCTCAAGCTGATTTTGACGGACGCGAGCGGTTGCAAACCGTTGTCTCAACGAAGAAACTCTCAAGTAACGTTTTTGAATGGCAGTTGTTAGCCGTGGTCTACCCTGTCCTGGTCTTCGGACATTCATACCTGTCTCCCTGAATCGCTGCAACATTCTGGACACACTTGTATGGGAAACTCCAAACCTTTCTGCAATTCTTGTGTATGTCCACCCTTCTTCTCGCAAAACTACCGCTTGGGCACATTCCTCTTCGGTCAAATTGCGTGTTTCGCGTTGCATAGCAATCGAGTGTAGAAAATCAAACGAAAGAAAAACTATTTATTGATCACTAGAATTGATCGAGAACAACTAATTTTAGAATGGAGCCAATACATTCAAAATCTGATAATATCATCTTTTTTTATTCCTGCTGAGAGAAAACATCTGTATTGAAGAAAAACGTTGAAAGTGGATAACATATGCATGCATAATTCTGATAAAAATAATTATCATTGAGAACACCTTCAGTTGTAGAATAAATCTGAGATTTCCATAATGTGCGTTAATTTTTTTGCGCAGTGTACATAGGTGGTATATCCATTTAATTGGATAGTCTAAGACGATGAAACCGTCCAGGTACACTTTGGTGATATCCTCTTATACTCTATAGGCTATGAAAGATTCGTTATTCAAGCGGATACAAAATATTTACCCAATTCAACAGAATCTGAAAGAAATTCACTCTTCAGGCTGCAATTGCTTCCACTTTTAGTATACTTTCAATTCCTTCAATTATTATTATAGACATCTGCGTGATCTCAACCCGTCTTTCTATTAAAAACATAAACGAAGAGTCGAACAATGTCTACCAGAAGAATGCTCTTCCAACTATCGCGCTGAATAAGCCATAAAACTGCGAAAATATCTTATAGAATCTGGAACAACAACAGACAAACAGCAATCTCATCCTACGACGTGCCACGCTCACCATAACAAAGTCGTTTACATCATAACAATAACGACAGAAACAAGAAGTGGCGTTTCTGAGTAACGCTGCTATAGACGTCTAGAATCGTCTCCTGAAAGGAATCTTCCAAGAAGCAGGAATCCACTCTCGGTTTCGTTAAGGATAAAGAAAGGTCCGAGTGATTTGTTATGCTAAAGAAGACTGCAGCGTCCGTCTTTGGTCTGCAGACACCTGCGATTCTTGGAAGTCTGGATTGTGTCTCGACTATAACATCCGGTAACTGAAGATTTTTCACGGGATGCTACCACGAGTGCGTTTTCTCGGTATCAGGTGCCAGGTTTTGGAAGGATGTCTATCTATCATCCTTTCTTCGTTGCCATTTTGATTGGTTGTTAGGCTCAAGGTTAATACCTTCTGTATAAAAAGTACCCGGAATTGTAAAAAAAACACATAAATTTAAATTTAATCATCAATATTTATTTTGTCCCCTTCAAAATAGTCCCCATTGCTTACAATACAACTATGATATCGGCGAACCCACTTTTCCATGCACCGCTCATACGCCGCCAAAGGTATGGCCTTCAGTTCTCGTTGCGAATTTGTTTTGATGGCTTCAATGGACTCAAAACGCGTTCCACGTAGGGGCAATTTGAGTCTTGGGAATAGAAAAAAGTCGCACGGAGCTAAGTCAGGTGAATACGGCGGTTGTTCGATGGTATTTATTGAGTTTTTGGTCTTGTATTCCTTAATAATTATGGCTCGGTGCGACAGCTCTTTTGGAACGAGTTTTGCTGCGACACGTTTCATACACAAAACATTAGTCAAAATGTTATGAACGGTCATTTTATCAATGCTCAACTCTCGAGCCAACTCTCTAAAACTTGAATGACGATTTTCGAGCACTAAATTCTTGATTTGGATGATGTTATCGTCGGTTGTTGACGTTGAAGGCCGTCCAGAACGGGGCAAATCTTCGACCACCTCACGACCGTCTTTGAATGATTTGTACCAATCGTATGCTTGTGTTTTTGACATACAATTATCACCAAAGGCTTTTTTTAACATTTTCAATGAATCGGCACAAGAAAATTCGTTTGCAAGACAAAATTTGAGGCAAACTCTTTGATCAACTATTTTTTCCATTGTAAAATTCGCAGAGCACTTTTGAGGTCGACTGATACTGACAGCTGTTGTAAACACACTAGTTGACAGATCGCGCTCAAATTTGGCTTGGTAATAAAGGAAGGTCCTACCAACTTTAAGAAAAAAAAAATTACCGATTCCTTTTTGGCGGTTCATTTAAATAACATTTTCCGGGTACTTTTTATACAGAGAGTATTTGAGTAAGACTGCCGACAAAGGCAACTTCAATTAGGACAAAGTTTTTTCCATTAGGAAAGAGTTATGAAGTAACACTCGGGTATGTGAAAATGCCATTACAGGACAGTGGATTTTATGTTGATGCTTGAAGACTGCAAGCTAGAGGGGAGTTTGTCCTGTTCTTCATGGTGGACCTTAGAATTCAATGCAGTATTCATGCGAAAGAACGAAATAAATCTACCAAAAGCGAAATGAATAAAATTCAACTATGCTGTTTATTATTTGTATCGAAGCGGACCAACCCAGAGACTGGGATGAGAATTCTTCTGGTAGCCAACGTCTGCCGAACTGCTTCCTACTTGATGAGGCCCATAAAAACCAGTAGACGTCCTGAATATCCCAAATCTCTCCGTCCTAATCACACTAAAACATCCAATAAGACGACGATAAAGTACCTAAACGGCATCGGACATTCGGACGTTGTACATCGACAACACAGCGGTATCAGAGACTTCCACCATCCGAACACAACAACCAGCATGTTACAAAACGTGCTGGCACGTAGCCACCGAGAATTATGGCAGAATTATACTAATTAATTAGAAGAAAGATTGCTCTACCATCTCGCGATCATTTTATTCTCGCGACGTTAGCCCCTTGGGTCGCCGCGCACGCGCCTCGTTCCTGGCACGGTTCGAAAGGACGCTAATGGACGAAGAGTTTTTTTTTTCCAATCTGGCCATTGAAAATATATCGACGATGTTGTGGGTCGATGCCAATTGGAAAACGGATCGGGGGACAATTTGGAGGCTGAGAGGGGCCAATTTCTCAATTTGGCACGATTCCGTTATTTACGAGGCAGTTTTTTATTCGGACAGCCGAGTTTTCGTGTTGAAAGCGTTTTCAGTTTTTGGAGTGAATTCAATTCCGAATTCTCGGAAAGAAGATTAATTTTCGCTACATTCGAGGACCGCAGTGTAGTAAATTCGCGATCGAACGATTAAATAGAAAAAATTACTTACCAGGTAACATGTCAGCGTTGGAATTGAACAGGACGCAGAGTCCTGTTTCGTAGTTGACAGACTGACAGCTGTCATTTCCTTGGCATGTTTCCAGACAGTCCGTCAGCATCAGGGTACCTGGTATCGAATCTAAAACGTTCGCTGGTGCCGAAAAGACGTTTCCTGGAATGGTAACATGAAAATAAATCGATTGCGAAATGAAAACATAAAGATTGATTTTTAGTTCGAAAATAATGTGTCATTCCTAAGAAATTTTTGGAAAAATACCTAGTTCGTATCATAATATTTTTTTTATATAAAAAGAAATGAGAGTTACGGAAATACAGGGTCTTCAACTAGTACCTATATTTTAACTGTATCAAACGAAACAGTTTTTTTTCCTATACCATTTTTGAAAATTCTGTTTCGTTTGAAAAATACAGGCTGTCGAAAATTCATGAAAAAACACTTTACGTTTCATATGTTCGGAACTATCATTTCAAATGAACTGAATTTTGCTTGATTGTTCACTATATTCATGGTGAATATTCCTTATTCAAAACTTATTTAATATTTCTCCTGGTATAAAAGTTAGCTAGCTCATAAATCCAGGCGAAAATACTAAAAAAGTACTGGAAAAAAGGAACGGTTCATATTTTCGAAAGAATCAATCATTCTAGAACAAAGTATTCGTATGTTTTTTTGTAAAACGTCGTTTTCGAGATTTTCTCAATTTTATCCGATAAAATTTGACGAAAGAATGATAAATCTCAAAAACAAATCTGGATGCTTTCCTGGAATTCAAATATCACCGAATCGCAAAAAAAGTATTAACTCTCTGATCGCACTACAAGTTAATAATGTTGTCAGAATGTTTATCATGTGTGAGGAAAATTATTTTTTGGAGAAAATGAGCTTTCACATCCTGTATTTCCGTAAAGAAGCCTTATTGAGACGTGGTTTATTGTTAGATCTTAGAATTATTATGTTTTTTTTTGTAGGAAATCTAATTTCGTTTTCTTGTTGCAGGTGAGTTGATGATTTTCATGAAGCTCTATTAACAGTATTACCTTGGTAAGGTTCGTTGTATTTTTTGCATTACACGTTTGAAATTGGGTCTAATATCCATGATATATCTGCTATCTGGTTGATTATAATTACTTGTACTAACCTGTGATCAACTCGAAGCCGATCATCTCTGGATCACAGTCGTCCAATGGGCTAGCCAGTCCGATAGGTTTTTCAGGAACTTCAACAATTTCACTTTCAGCGTCCTCGTCATCTGCTAACGTGTAGGCGATGGCCAGCATCAGAAGGAATATCGTCTTCATATTGACGAACATTTTCATTTATCTGAAAGCAAAATATCCAATTATATCTCGGCACATAATATCGGTAATTGATTGGTAGTGATTTCAACAAGGTAGTATCGAATTTTGAAATTCGTCCAATTAAGCATGACTGGAATATCTCCGTGTGTGCGCTGCCAGCTGATAAGGGCAAGTTCTCAGTCCCTCAGTATCCTAGTCGCAGCGTACCCTAGTCGCGGAGTACCCTAGTCGCCGAGTACCCTAGTCGCAGAGTACCCTAGTCGCCGAGTACCCTAGTCGCCGAGTACCCTAGTCGCCGAGTACCCTAGTTGCGGAGTATCCTAGTCGCAGAGTAGTCGGGAAGCCTAGGCGAACGGAGTTTGAAACTTGAGACTTTCTGTATGCTACCACCGTAAATAGGTTGCACAAGAACTGTTGATGAACATTTTTTATTCACTCTTTTGACGCAATAAGAAACGAATGAGGCGAAAATACGCCAACATCGATAAGAATCTTTTCCCAGTCGACGTTCCATCCGACAGCCTAACACGAAAGAAATCCGTATGATTTCGTTCGCGCGACAAAATGATGAATGATGCCGGTCGGTTTGATTGGATCTTTTTCGGATTTAACTAACGTATAATGCGATCAAAAATGAGTTATCCGCGAGATCCGCCGTGAGCGGGGCGAGGGGGGGCGTGATGAATGGTATCCGAGACGTCGGCGGATCCAGTTTTGACGGGGAACGAGGAAAATGCATCTTCATTACAATGCTAATCTTGCAGCGCGAATCGTTTCCCGACCGCCTCGCGATAAATCTCAATTAACCCATCAAAAATACGAAAATTATTAATCATACGGTATATCGAGTTTCGGGAGTTGTAATTGGAATCGCGGACACGCGAGGCGATTCTTTTCAGTCAGCGCGATTCATGAGAAGGAAATGTAGTTGTTGTTGTATAGGTTCGGATCTAGAATGCCTGGGCAAGATTGGAGCAGGAGTTCTGAACCTATGGCCGTTCGAAATGTTCTTTTACTTATAATCTCCAAACAACAGATTCGATCGGGTGAATTTTTTGGTTTGAATGTAGAACTAGTAGCGCCCCTCGATCTACCTATAAGGTAGATCTGCAAATCGGGTGATTTTTTAGGCGAAATGTCAAACATTTTCCTGGAGAAATGGCAAAATTATGGAGAGTATGAATACCAAGCTATTTTGCACTAACCTTTCTTCATTCGATCCGTATATTCACATCATGGCCAGAGTGCATGTGAAAAAAGTTTTACCGAGTTTAAAATTGCACTTTTCGCCGGATTCTTTTGCGAATTTTTTTAAATACTTCTGCATCGCCTAGAGAATCGAAATTTCACCCATGTAAGAATCAATTATTTCACTTTTCGACCGTAGGAAAATTCCTAATTGTATTGCAGCTTCGATTTTAAGATGATCTTTTTTGATTTGTTAAGCGGATAAGTACCGGAAATATAGCCTTAAGGTGCTCGCTCGAAAGACAATGAACACACAGGCATACTCAGCAATTAGAAAATATCTTCCGTCTTCCGTTCGTTCAACAGTAAATTTTTGTTTTAATCGCTTATTTATTAGATACAAAGTATACTATTTTTGATACTACATTCGTTTCCGTTTGAATTGCTGCACGCATATCTTGACTGAATGCGGAAACTATAATAAGCATGAGAAGAATCATAATAACAAATGAGTAAGACGACTGTTATAATAGGTGATTCTTTGAGAGCTATAGGAAATTAGAAAAAGCACATAAAATTAAGAAAAAAGCATGAAGTCTTTATTTGAATCGATTTCATGCAAATGTTGACCGCTCCTCAAATGTTCCATCCGCTGAATCCAATTTTTGCATACCCTTTTCGACATTCAAAACTACGATTTCGATCGAGATCAAAATTTCGGAATTGATTGCAGAATGACGTATAAATACTACATGCAGAAGAAGGTATCAGCAGAACCATATAAAATTCTTGGGAATTAACAAAATAATTTTTTCGATCTACAGCTCAAGGGTCTACGTCCCTGAAAAAAAGTGAGTCAGAAACGATTTATTTTTTTCTGATTGACGAAGGGATGTATAAGTGTATAAAGATAAAAATAATAAAAAAAATATTTTATAAGTATTAAATGAATGAAAAGGATATTCCCCCTCATTTTTGGTAATTTTTCAACATTTCCACCATCAAAACGAACAAATATTTTTGTGTTTTTTCATTTCAGTATTGAAGTCTATCATTTAGTTAATCAAATGTCTATCTCCTTTTTCTTTCAAAATTTACCGTTTTTTCGTAAATAATATTACAACAATGTGTTTTTTTTCGCGAAATTTATTTCCTTGAATTTTTCTATTCGAAATGATAAATATCCAATTTTACCATAGACATTTTATTAAGGATTTTATTAGCCGTCCATCAGTGAGAATTAATTGTTTCTTACAATTGTGGATTCTTACATGGAATTGAATTTCTTTCAAATGACACGCCCCGCAGGTATCTACTCCCAGATGACTGGTGAAGGAAAATTAGTGTTATTATACAGTCATTGTGAGATCTAGTTCAGGGAAGGATTTCTTGTTAATATTCCCTGCGCCCCAACATTTGTTCTATTGAGCTGAATATTCCAATAAATAAAAATTAATGCACTGCTTCGCCATCTAGCGGTATACGTTTCCTATTTTGAAGGCTGAAGACTCTTAACTTCAGTGCTTTTTCTAACCCATTTGTCCTATGTGATTATTCACAGATTCCAGAAGTAAAATAGCTAACTGCTGCGTTGTAGTTTTACAGGTTTATAATAAAGAACTGTTAGCCAATCTTATAGGTTTATAATAAAGAACTTTCACCCAATCGATATTTCCATGGTTTAAAACAGTTCCCGTTTCTTCAACTCGCCTTATTGCCCTTACCTATCATCGCTAGATTACCGATTGTCTGAACAACAATAATTCGCATTTATGAGATGACTTTCTTTTTTATGGGGAATAAAGCAAAGTCATTTAACTTTAGATTGGCAACATTAAAGAACTAAATGATTTGATTGAAGTGAGAATATTAGACCAAGGAACTGTTTTTATTATACTATTTTATACTAGCCTGTTTCTCCTTGAATTAGAAATGAAATTGGAAGATTATATACAGTAATTGTATTCTTCTGTATACCTAGATTTATTTTAATGAAACGATTCGATTGATGCTTGACAATAATTCCACTAATTCGAAATGATTGGGTCGAGTACTCGAGTGCACTCAATCGAAAAATCTGGTTACAGAAGATAAATTTTTATTACGAAGAATGTTATGAAACTGTCTTCAGAAGTTCCCTGGTTTGGAATTCATGGGAAAATTAACTCGGTTGTTATCCGGATTAAAGCGTCAGGAATGTTTTCCCATGATACCTCGGGCTAATGAGTGAAACAACTCATTATGATCGATGAGGGAAAATTATCATTATCGGTTAGAATTAACGGAATCCGAGTATTATGTAGAACGATATCTTAATATCTTTATTCAAAGTTTTTTCAACGGCGTTATAATTCATAACCGGCGATGAGGTTTCACACAAATTCCTCATGCAAATACAAGTTAACCTGATTGTTGAGATGCCTTGTTAAGATGGAATGCATCGGTTAGCTTTATTCTGTTGCAACGAGGTTGGACAGTTAGAAAAATGGATCGAAGTTTATTCTCGTCGATAAATATTTTATTTGTTTCTCATTTGTAAACTTCAGTTTCCAAAAACACAATATTAATCAAGAAAGTTTATTTTATCAAGTCACTAACTTGTAAAACTGACAGTTAACTTGCAAAATGTTTACAAGTTAGTTAGTAGTATTATTTACATTAGAAAATTTTGTTTTATCGTCATATATGTTGAGAATCATGGTACAATTGATATTTCCAGTAACACAGATTTTTGATGATGAAAGAGTTGATACTGATGATGATGAACCATCTGTTGACTCAGAAACTGCTGAACTCGAGGACTGCAGAACATTTTTACTCTCCTTACTACCAAATAATTTGCAAGACATTTCGATTTTTTTGTTGACCGAATCATCGACATAACTCATCGCAATTTCGGTGCTCTTCCACCCTCCTGCACGCTTTAGTGCTAAAATATCTCCACCCGAATCCGCAACCATAGTGGCTCCAGTTCTGCGAAAAGAGTGGCCGGTGTATAACTCTGGGTCTTTTAAACCTAAATATTTCTCTATTTGCTTTGGGACACCACCAATAGTGTGATGGCCAGCATTAAGGGAAATGCACTTTCCATGTCGGTATGTCAAAAAAAATCTTAGGCTTGCTGTTCCAGGAGGCAGAAGATTTACATATTTTCTGTATAACATGCAGGGCTTGAAGCTGCAAGCATCATCGGTTATGGTGAATCTTCTTGTTGTTGTATTTTTGTTTGCCGCAATGTCACAATAACGTATTTTCCCATATCTTCTACATCATTCATGTTTAACGAGAGAATTTCGTCACATCGACAACATCCAAAAATCCCAAATATTGTCACAATTTTCGCCAGCAACCACTGGTCATCAGGAGCATGTAAAAGAAATTGTTCAGCCTCTTCTTTACTCAATACCTTGGCCTATAACGCTCATTTTTTCGTTTCAGAAACGCTATTACCTTTTAAAATCTGCAAATGACAACATTTTCTTTCATTTCCAAGCAGCTTTTCAGCATAGACCATTTTGCCCATAAAGTATTAGGGCTGAATCTAGCTGATAGTTGATTCAAGTAGAGCAACAAAACATCTTCAGTTACCCCAATCACAATATTTTTGTATTGTCACTTTTTGAAGTCGTCGTATTCTCGCTCGTACCTTGAAACTGATTTTGCAGGTAATAAACTTGAAGCTACACTGCTGGCTGCCTCAATAATTTCTTTTGGTACATGCATTTTTGCTTTCGCCAAAACAAATGTAAAGAAAAATAAACAGACATGTTCATGGCAACGCTTCCATAGCTTACGACATTTGCGACAAATTATTGAGATTTTTTTGGAATTTATCTAACCTTCTTACAAATGAGAAACAAATAAAATATAAAATAATACACGCAAGATAACGGGGTTTACTGGCTCCATTCGTCAGTAAAAACCCTCTTACCTTGCTAGTAATGTTATATACTATACTTTTCCGTAATCTGAGGCTCAAAATCAGAAGTTGCTGTTGATTCTTGGAGCAAAATACAGAGACGGAAAATGAAATACACATTCGCGTAAATCACCGAAAAAAACGGCTTCAAATCGAGCAGATCCATAACGCCTTATTCCGGTCGGAGAAAAAACCGACAACATCAATTTTCGCCGCTGGGAAAATGAAATTTTCCCAACGTGGCGGTGCCTCACAGTTTCAAGTCGAACAACGTAATAAAGCCTTTTGTGGAAGGACAAAATGAGTCGTAAATAAAATCGTGGCGATTAGGAGCGGTCGAAGTCGCAACAGTAACAGCCACTAAGATCGTCGCATGATCGTTGGTTTGTTTACCGATTCGTGGAAAAACGTCGCGGTATATCCGCTATTTTAGCTTTTTCTGTACGACAGTGTCGACGATCGAATATAAGATGTTTTTTTGTGAACAGATATAGCTTTTTCGATCTGTACCGAGAACGCAGGGTGAGAAAGGACCCCGCACTTTCCTTATGGCAAATGGCGTTCCGTCAAATGTTCTAATATTTTGGAATAATGTAGTTCTCGACCTAGTGATCAAAAGTGTCCATGGCCCCAACTCAATCCTATGACTCGTTTTTGAGATACAGGGCGTTGAAGTTGAGAATTACCCACTTTTACTACGCGCGTATCTCGAAACAGAATCGAATGAACTTCAATTTTTCTCAAGAAACATTTAATTCCATCCCCATGAGCAATCTTATAGGGAAATATGACCGCAAATCATTACGAATACAGGGTTATACATAATTGAATGAATGCCCGATTTTGAAAGTATGAAATATGTCAGTCCCAGAGCGAGAACGTTTGCAAGATGAACTATTTCAATAGAAATGTCCTTGTTACATCGAAAAAAACCTGAAATACCGAGAATTCATACTGGGTGATCCATTATTATAGAAACTATTCACAATGAAGTTTAAGTGGACACCCTGTATTTTTGGGTTGATTTAAGGTGTTCGTTTGATTTTTTCAGAACATATCAGCATGTACTTCAAAGAATACAGGGTGATTCAGTCATGAAGAAACTGTGAACCTCTCGAAAATACCCAAAAACCACCTTTTTTCACCACCCTCTATTTCAAGATTAACTCCGTTGAGGTGGGAGTTTTCTTTCACCACTGTACTGATATAACAACATCAATACGTCTGAGAGTAGTCATCCACTTCCTATGACCAGATTTGTTTTATGTTATCTGAAACTTATTCATTTATGTTATTCTATTCTTAGTCCAGCATAAAAAATCTGATTATAGGAAGTGGATGGAAACTCTCAGCCGTATTGATGCTTTTATATCAGGTACAGTGCTGAAAGAAAACTCCCACCTCAACGGAGTTAATCGTGAAGTAGAGGGTGATGAAATGAAAGGTGGTTTTTGGGTAGTTTCGTGAGGTTCACAGTTGACTGAATCACCCTGTATTATTTGAAGTCCATGATGATATGTTCTGAAAAAATCAAACAAACACATTAAATCAATCCAAAAATACGGGTTGTCCACTTAACCTTCATTGTGAATAGTTTCTATATCAATGGATCACCCAGTATGAATTCTGGGTAGGGTGAACCGGGGATAAAAATGCCACTTTTTAGTTTTTATTTTTTACTGATCTACTCTATTTTATTAGGATCAGTATTATACGTGCCTGATTACCATAACATTAGTGATCACAATGAATGAAAGGAAATACAATATAAAATTGATATGAAATTGTTATTAATGTACTTTTGTATTGTTGCAATTGGCACTTTTTGCCCAAACTTTGGGGCTTATAGTGCCAGCCTAGGGGTAAGAAGTACCAAGTAGAATTTAACAATGAATTAGGCATTATCCCAGCAAATAAATATTTTATCGGGTTTTCAACAAACTAACTGACTACAAAAACTAACTGAAAAATAAGAACTAACTGACTAGGTATATTTCATATTAGATTTATTCATCATCATTATCACAAAATAGGAAGTAAAATAAGTCCTGCCGTTTCAGTTGGTTCCTACCGCAGTTAAGAGTTGTGTGGCACTGATGAAGGCTAACAAGCCAGAAACCGGGTCTGGCATGCGTGGTGCCACCAGTGGTGTACTTCGGAAGTTAGATCCCTGCTAGAACATTTCCCTTATCACAGTTCGAGCAAGCAAAAGAAAATGAGATACATTTACTGTAAGCCCATTTTCCACACTCTTAACATTGTATCCATTCTTCAGAAGGCATACTCTGAAAAAATGGTTCGAAACAGTTAAGACACCAGGAATCATCTGTCTCTGATTCACTGCTCGCCTCAGAAACTTCTCTCAGTATCTTAACCTGTTTTTTTTTCGTGAACACCTTCTTTTCCACTTTTTACTTGCTCAATTTCTCCTTTTTCAACTTTCAGAGTGTAATCATAACTGGGGCGAGAAGTGCCATACGGTATTTATTAACCCATGATGCTTGGTACTTTTTGCCCCAATGACTAAGTTTTTATAAATTTGTTTTTAACAAAATAAATACCTACGTCAAAAAGGAGGAAATGGATATAGTATTAGTAAAGTGCAATAATAAAACTATAGGTATAGAATTATTTCGCCCCGAAAAACAGTACCGCCATCAAATAAGAAAAACGAAATGGTCCAGTTAACTTAGGTTTGAGTCTTAAAAACCTCACTTTGTACGCCCTTCCCCAGACTACTCTGTATACTATACATATACTATAATACCTGATTTCACGAACATGATGCGCAGCATGTCGTCTTTGTTCCATGGTTGCCGTGTTGGATACATATTTTTGAATTTGTAGAAATAGCGACGGTTGGAACTTTTTACCCCTGGCACTTTTATCCCCGGTCCACCCTATATCAGGTGTTTTCGATATAACAACAACATATCTAGAGAAATAATTCATTTTGCGAATTAACATATTTTATACTTTCAAAATCGGGCATGCATTCAATTATAGATAACCCTGTATTCTTAACGATTTTCGGTCATATTCCTCTATATGGTTGCTCTCTGGGGATGGAATGAAATTTTTCTTGAGAAAAATTGAAGTTCATTCGATTCTGTTTCGAGATACGCGCGTAGTAAAAATGGGTAATTCTCAACTTCAACGCCCTGTATCTCAAAAACTAGTCATAGGATTGAGTTGGGGTTCCATGGACACTTTCGATCAGTAGGTCGAGTACTACATTATTCCTAAATATTAGAACATTTGACGGAACGCCATTTGCCATAAGAAAAGTGCGGTGTCCTTTGCCAAAATATACAGAAACTGAAACTAAAAGAATTTAAACCGGAAGTGCAGACAAAACTCGTGCAAAGATTTCGTTTCGAAGATTGTTCACTTGATTCTATGCTACTATCCCATTTATGCATGTCCACTAATCTCTCGTTGTTCGAGCGAAATACCGAAAAGAATGGTTCGAGAAGTACCATTTCATTTGTTGGCGAACTTTTATCGTCCACGCGGAAGAAACTGCACCCAAAGCAATCAAGCAACCGTTGAACGCCTGCCCATTACCATATCGTCGGATCGCGGCGGGTCATTATCGGTACCATAGAGTACATGCGAAACAAACCACAGAAACAACGGGGCGAGAATGGGAAAAATCCGGCGCGGTCATGATGTACGTGACTATTTGCATATGTAAATTAATTCCTGGCGTACATTAAGAATCGCAGGTGGCCGCGAGCGGGCGTTAGGCAAATCCGATTCTTCTTCTCCTGCGAGCTCGATCATTAAACAACCCGAGTCGTAATCGCGTACCGATCATGTACGCCCGCTATCTCCTAATAAGCAGCTCGATTATACACGTCGCATTCCGCCGAACGCAAGGAGAAGAAGAAGAAGAAAACGAAGGATGGGAACGAGAGTCGCCAACCTAAGGGATTGAATCCTAGAGTTGTAATTCATCTGGAAATTGGGCAAGGACAGTGAGATCGTCAGAGCTCCTGCTACGGATCCCACAATGAAAGCCCTTTGTTGTCGTCTTCACAACGATCAGAGTTCTTAAACTGTCTAACAGGAACAAATTGAGATCGTCAGAACTCCTACTACGGGCCCCACGCAACCCATGAAGTTATAAGCAGTGAAATTTTCATTAATCTAATATTCCCGAATTGGCCTCCACTCTCTTGCGATTTAACGCCTTTAGAGTTCTGACTCTGGGGTCATCCGAAGTCACAGGTTTATGCCTGCAACCATCGAAGCATTGAAAACCGAAATTAGACGTTGTTCCAATGAAAAATCACCACATGTACCTATTATCTTATAACGTTATTGAAAACCGAGATACTGGCTGTTAACAACAAAACAACCAAACAAAATTTCAATGTCAAAATATTTTATTACCCAACATATTCTCCTTTCAATTGAATACATTTATAACAGCGAACCTGCAACGTCTCTAGACCTTTCAAAAAAATGTTTCTTCTTGCTCTGCAAACCAGTCCTCCACAGCTTTTATTACCTCCTCGTTGGAAGAAAATTTACGACCTTTTAAACTTTTTTCAGTTGAGGAAAGAGATGATAGTTGGACGAAGCCAAATCTGGGGAATAAGGGGGGTGTTCTAGTAATTCTCACCCTAAATCAGGAATTTTTTGCATGGCAACATGAGATTTGTGTACTGGGGCGTTGTCCTGTGAAAAAAAATTCTTATCCCGTAGAGTGGTCAGTAATGTTGAACAGTAATCTCCAGTTATTGTTCTACCTTTATCCAAAAAATCAATCATGATAACTCTATGGCAATCCCAAAAAACTGAAGCAAGAACTTTTCCAGCAGATATTTGGACACGAAACTTCTTTGGTCTTGGAGAACCAGAGTGTCGCCATTCCATCGATTGTTGCTTTGTTTCTGGATCGTAGAAATGTAACCAAGTGTCATCCATAGTGACAATTCGGTTTTAGAAGTCTACATCGTCTTCAAATCGAGCACAGATCGAACGCGGTGCTTCTATCCTTGCATGCTTTTGGTCAACATTCAAACATTTGGGGATCCATTTTGCAGACAATTTTTTCAGGTCCGAATTGACGTGAACAATATGATGAACGCGTTCGTATGAAAACTTCAGTGCTTCAGATATCCGTTCTAGCCCAATTCGACGGTCTGATAAAATCGTGTCATGAACTGCATCGATATTTTCGGGGACTGACACAGAAACTGGCATTCCCGATCGGTCATCATCTTCAATGGAAAATTTACTTCTTTTGAAGCTTGCAGTCCAATTTTTATATCTTCGTTAATCTGCTTACCTCTTAACCCATTTAAATACAGGTATTTGATGGCTCGATACTCCAATTTTTCGATTTTTACAATTTCGGTGGATATTTTCCTTTAAATTTATTTCGAAACTCTGGTTTACTTTTTTGACGTCGAACTCTACACTGACACTTCTAATGAGTTATTGTTCGTTGATATGGTATCGCAATATTTTGTTTATGCATGGAACTGGTCAAGGCTAACTAGGTATCAATACATCCTCGTTTATAAGCTTAGATGATTAGCAATAAACGAATCATTCCACAATACTCCTCTCATCAATTCCTCTCTACTACTATACATTCAAGTGTAGATTCCTAAAGCCGCGTATACATGTGCGAGGCGAACCTATCGCGAAGTGTTCGTGTCATGTTCGTTAATTTCACGTACACACTTGCGAACCAATACCGACGGCGAACCAACAACGAACTTACCGAAATACCGGCAGTATCGTTCGTACTTGTCTACTAGTAACTACCAACTATGTCTTCCGAAAATTATGCGATGCTGATAATGAGAAGTGCGACTATATTGATGGCCTATTCGGAAGAAAAGTCATCGATAGACTTCTCCGCCATAGCAGCGGCGATTTCCCTCTATGCATCCTCTTTTAAATGCTTTTTAAAATGATCCTCGTGTTTAGGATACCACAATAAAGGTTTACTTTTGTAAATATCGATAAGCTGAATAGTTTCTTCCTCTGACCACTCCACGATAAAAATAATGATAATCGTAAAAACTGACGAACCTGTCTACGCGCCGTCCAAATTTACACTGGGCTCGCGTTGTGTTCGTGAAAAAACCGACTATCGATGGATCGGCGCGAACGATTTGCGAGCGGCTCTATATTCGTTCGACATGCCGTTCAAATTATTGTCGCTATTGGTTCGCGATAGGTTCGGCTCGCACATGTATACGCAGCTAAAAAAACGACTATCGATGGATCGGCGCGAACGGTTTGCGAGCGGCTCTATAGACGTTCGACATGCCGTCCAAATGATTGTCGTTATTGGTTCGCGATAGGTTCGGCTCGCACATGTATACACAGCTGAACGGCGACCTTCTTGGGTTTTAATGAATGATGGGGTATAGAACAGGAGATTTATATGGTCGTAGTCCATGGGAGGCTTACCGAGCTATAAAAATCCCGGTTCAAATAAATAGATAAAATAAATAGTCTAATATGAACTTGAAAATTCTTGAATAATCAGTATTTTTGTAACAGGGATACTCATACAGTGATCAGAGTTCCAGACAGCAGTCTAGCCAGTGGCGTAGCTAGATAGTCCGGGGCCCTGGTGCAAAAATCGAAGAGGTGCCCCTTAATGAATTGTTTTCGAGTCAAAATATAAATATTTCGAAGAAGCAAAGTTACTTACTGAAGGTACAGTTGAGGAGTATACTTGAATAAATTATGTTGTTATTTGTGTATTTGAGTAGGTATATTAAATTCATTATATTAATGTGGATGAAAACGAGGGCTTTGAAAACATTTTTTATAGATTTTACTATACGTACAAATATTCACAAAAAAATTGTCATTGTCACTATGACCTTCCAGCCTTATTTTTCTTATTGATACGTTAGATTATTTGGTTAAATCACAATAAGAATAAATTATTCACGGAATGAATTCAAATTAATTATTGAGGATTCGAACCTAGAGGTCCATCAAGGCTAGATTTGAAGTCATTTATTCCTGCGGAAAAAATATGTTTACAACCTCTTTCTAGACCTATCCTTTGCGAAAGATTCAATGACTTCACTCAAATCTAGACTTGATGCAGCTTCATTTTCAATTGATAGGTATAAGCCATAAATGTCACAGTTGAGCTTGGCTAATAGTGTTCAGCCAATAATTTTATATTATTCTTAATTTGCTGAAAGATCTTTCAGCTTCTGCAGAGGTGACAGAAAGATTGTATGGAACAGTGATATTGCTGTAAATGCTTCTGTTAGATCGCATTCCAGCATTCCGTATTTCCTTATTATTTTCATACAGAATTCATGAATTGTCCATGCCAATTCAGGTAGAAATGGGTGATAAATATTAAGAACTTGAAATGACTTGAATTGAAAAGTTGGTCCCTTTCATATCGCAATATTCACTTTGAAATTGGTCGAAGCTTTGAATTACAGTTTTTTCGTCTACCTATATGTAGTAGAAATGATGGTGAAAATTCCAAATTTTGTTGACTACTGTCATACACCCGAAACTTGAATTTCAATCAATCAATAATCAATCAAATCTTTATTGTACTACAGGCTTAATAGGATAGCCTGTACTCGTCAATTTTCAGCATAAATAACACATTATTGAAATAAATATGGACATAAAATGAACTTACAGTCTAGGACAAACTATACTCATATCACAGATAGGTTTGTGTCGCAGAAGAACTCTGAGAGCGAATAATACGCTTTTGTTACAAGGAGCGCCTTCAATTCTCTTTTTAATTTAATGAAACTTAATAGTTTCCAATGATTCGGCAGTTTGTTGAAAACTGCAACCGAAATATAAGAAGGCAACTTCTAAAATTGAGAAAGTATTGTATCGAGCACTCTATTGAAAATATTTATTTCGGAAAATTCTCCCCTTCTTCGAAATTGGTGATCGGAAGCTAATTCATCGAAATATTTTTTACCTTTTTTTGTCTCTTTTCTTCGAAGTGGGGATCTTTACCATATGCTATGACATTTTCTCTAGACTTGCACTTGAAGGACTCGAAGTCACTCCTATAATTTTTTTTCTTTGTATTCGTCTCTTCTAAAGCTCTGCATGCGTCGTCCAAACTGACATCACATTTTTGTAATACTTCAGATGCATAATTGATATCATTGAGAATGCGGTGCATTGAATCGTCGAGGAAAATAAATTCAAAATTCAACATTTTTTATTAATTTCTGCTCGTTTTCACTCTTATTTGCAAGAATTTTTCATAACTATTTCAGCTAATGCACGAATGATATGAAAAAAATGAAACTTGATTGCCGAATTTATGTTAACTCTACTGGACCATCTAGTCGGATTCAGTTTTTTTAGATAGGTGTCCGATTCACCAGTGAATTTTGGCAATAAATCCCTACATTTGATGATATTTCGGAAAAAACATTTTTCAGCAACTGAAAATAATAAAAACAATGTTATTCACATAATAGATCACAGAGAAAAATCAAAGTTTGAATTTTTTTTCAAGTTCAAACGCGATTTGATGGTCAGCGCTTGGGGGCCCCCTGAGGTCGGGGGGCCTGGTGCACTGCACACTCTTGTACCCACGTAGCTACGCCGATAAGTCTAGCTGAAGACTATTGCGTCTGTCGGCCATGGCGAACTTTCCCAACGAAACCCTCGTTCTCCCCCAATCCGAATCTTCACGCGGGCGAAACCTAACCCCGGCCGCCGATCGATTTCATCCAGGGCGCGCGACCCCCGTGACTTACGGACTTAATTATTGAAAATAACGCCGTAACCCGAATTTATAAGGAATCATTAGTATTCAACGCCCGGGCGGCTGGCGGGATTAAATTTACGACCGCGTCCTGATATATTGGTTATGTTATTTCGACCCACGAAAACCGGTATATGGCCCTCATGAATTCAATACGCGGCCTACGTGTACTACCCGGAGTGAATCTCGAAGGGGTCGATGCGGGATCTTCTCCGCGGCGTCGGGGGGATTGCGGGGGTAGAATATATGGCTCGTACGGGGAATTTTTCGGCCTAGATTGGATTTCATGATGTATATATAGATTCCGGAACGATCGGTAAATTGAAGATTATTTGGATGCCGGGCCCATAACCTGCAGCGGAAAGAGCAGTTGGGGAGTTTATGGAACGCATAACTTTTGTATCGGCGATGAAAGGATTCCAGCTAGCTGTCTTAAATGAATCAGAAGTGGAGGATAAAGTTGAAGAGACGATGAAGAACCAAACCGGAATTTGAGTGAGACAATGAATAAAAGGGGGACCATCAGATACATGGGATGCGAAATCTGGTCGTCCGGTGGTGCCTTTCCAAAGAAAACAGATCGATCCGAGTCCGATCGAGCGTTAAAAAGGGTAACGTCCAAGAATAATAAATTCTCGCGGCCCGCAATTTTCCGGACATTCAATTTATAGTTTTCTTATCGGCCGGGTCGAAGTTGGAGAATTAAAAAGTGTACGAACTTTCTGACAGGTCGCTACTCCTAATGGACTCGAATTTTATTTTCCGCCGTCCAAACTTTCCGTTATTACTTTCTCCCCCATCTGTCCCTGAGCCAGTGGCTGCGCCGAAGAGAAAGATGAAGGGGAATACTCGTAAAAAGATCGGGAATCGGTGTTAACTAAAGAAGGACGATTTAATTCGAAAGGGTTTTTTCTTGATAGAGATTCCTTTTAGTTTTCTTAAGATGGTACGATGATAGATGTTAGTTTGTTTTAGTATTTCGTTGTTTCTTGCGTTAACTCAAGATGGACAATTTAATTCGAGGTCTTTCAGCTTTCTTAAGGCCGTACTAAGATATACGAGGATATATTGAAAATTTCTTAGCCTACTATAGAACCAAACAGAATTTCAATGTCAAAATATTTTATTACTCAACATATTCTCCTCTTAATTGAAAACATTTATTACAGCGAACCTGCAACGTCTCTAGAACTTTCAAATAAAATGTTTCTTCTTGCTCTGCAAACCAGTCCTCCACAGCTTTTATTACCCCCATGTTGAAAGAAAATTCACGACCTTTTAAATTTTTTTTCAGTTGAGGAAAGAGATGATAGTCGGACGGAGCCAAATATGTTGAATAAGGGGGGGTGTTCTAGTAATTCTAACCCTAAATCAAGAATTTTTTGTATGCAACATTAGATTTGTGTACTGGAGCGTTGTCCTGCACAAACAAAATACCTTTGGATAGCTTTCTGCGTCTTTTCTCTTTAATTTTTTCCCGTAGAGTGGTCAGTGATGTCGAATAGTAATCTCCAGTTATTGTTCTACCCTTATCCAAAAAATCAATCATGATTACTCCATGGAAATCCCAAAAAACTGAAGCAAGAACTTTTCCACCAGATTTTTGGACACGAAACTTCTTAGGCCTTGGAGAACCAGAGTGTCGCCATTCCATCGATTGTTGCTTTGTTTCTGGATCGTAGAAATGAACCCAAGTCTCATCCATAGTAACAATTCGGTTCAAGAAGTCTACATCGTTTTCAAATCGAGCACAGATCGAACGCGATGCTTCTACCCTTGAACGCTTTTGGTCAACATTCAAACATTTGGTGATCCACTTTGCAGAAATTTTTCTCATGTCCAAATTGACGTGAACTATGTGATGAACTGGCCTTTTCGATCGTTCATCATCGTAAATGAAAAATTTACCTCTTTTGAAGCTTGCAGTCCAATTTTTCACGGTCGCATACGACATTGATCCCCTAGGGTATGAAGCATATCTTCGTAAATCTGCTTACCTCTTATCCCTTTTAAATACAAGTACTTGATGATGGCTGATACATCCGTTTTAGCCGAATTCGACGGTCTGATAAAAGCATGTTATGTCATTTTCATGTTTTCTCCGGCAATCCCAACTCAACTTTGAGATTGCATTATGATAGAGATCATTTTGTTTTAGTCTACCAACGTGCACTGGTGGTTTCTAGAGATAATCTCGTGAGTATAACATTGATTAGACAATACTGTACTGTTTTTGCAACCTTAGCAAGAGACAACAACTGAACAAGGTATTCTTGATGATAATTTGTGTTTTCTTATGCCTCAATACCAAAATATTGTAAGGGGTGCGAAGTTCAACTCTTACACAACCACAATATCCGTCTAATATCGATCTCTAACCATTCTTTGTGCGAGAAATGAGTACAGACCAGGGTTGGCATGTTTTGAAACATTCGTTTCAAAACAGTGTTTTAAAACATGTTTTAAACACAAGCCTCTGTTTGTGTTTAAAACATATTTTGCAAATTCGTTTCTCTATACTCTTTAGAGTGAATTGTAATGTCGTAGAGAAGGAATAAGAATTATCAACTTCGTTCAGGAATAGGGAGAGTAATTTTTATTGGCGATTCATTGGAAGGTAGCGCTACTTAGAAATATCTTCTTGATGAAATTTGTCTTAATGAACGAACTGCAGTTGAGAAAAAATTATGAGTATTAATAAAAATTGGCCCAGTTGTCGAAATGTTGGCTTTTTTTTGTGTAAATGAATCTAAAATTGTGTCTTAATTTTGAAATTAGTAGTTTTAAATTTTTTTCACTTCTGAGATAAGATATCCTATTTTTTTGCCATTTGTTCTCAGAAATTCACCTCGGCGTGAAATAAAATGCAAAGGAATAGTTATTTTCCTATCAAGGGCGGAAAGTTGTACTTTCCCGCACTAGATTATTGTCGTTGCCCGAACGACGCGGAGCGGAGTTCGGGCAAGCAATCGAGTGCGGGAAAGTGCTTTCCGCTCAAGATAGGAACAATATTTTTTCTACAACCGTATTATAAAGTGGAAAAAACTTCTACACAACTTTGGCGAATATTCGTTTTGACACATGATGATTAACGAGTTTGTGATTCTATGGAAAATCATAGACCATGACATAGAAATAAATACACAGATCCATGTATGCCAGTCATAATTTTTGAAGGATGTCAGGTTCTCTTTGAAAATGCAATAATTTTTAAACGGAAATCTGCTTTAATAATTAGTTTGACATGGATGGAACTGCAGAATTTGAAATATTTAACTGAATATATAAGTAAGTAGATGGAGAGATTTCATGTTAAAGGCATTATTATACACAAATTCAACACATATTTACTTTCCCGCACTAGTGCGGGAAAGTGACACTTTCCGAATGGAAAACAATGCGGGAAAGCAGTTAGTTAGTCCCGGTTGTAGAAAAAAATATATTCAATTCAATTGCACTTTATTGTTTCTCATCACATCTATTGTCACGTAATAAAGATATTATTAATTCTAATTTAATCAATTATAATTGTTTTGGAAGAGTTTTTTCATAGCAATGTCGCCAAAACTTTTGTTTTAAACATGTTTCAAATGTTTTAAATCATGTTTTTTTAATGTTAAAAAGAACATGATTTAAATCAAATAAAACAGTTTCGAATAAAAAAAAACACAATGTTTTGTTTTTTTTGAAAAAAACATGTTTTTTGCCAACCCTGGTACAGACTGTTCACTTAACCATTGTGAAGCGTGCAAACAGAGAACTTCGTGGAAACCCATATGGGTAGCAAATAGATATTCATGAAGGCGATCAGTATGCTGATAGAAACCGCCCAACGTCGTACGACCCGATGGTACGGAGCAGAACAAGAGATACAGGTAGCTATTGCTGGCCAGCTAATTGATGGGTTCGAATCGAACCGTAGGCGTTTATCCTGCGGGCGCTCGAAAAAAAAAAGGAATTAAATTCGAATTAGACGATAGGCCGCTTTAAATAGTGGTATTTCCGTGTTTTCGAGCAGATGAGTGGAGGAAATTCAATGTGGTTCGCATAAAATATGTTGTGGGTGAAAATTGGTTTATTCGCATGGAATGCATAATCCTATTAGCAATATTCTACAAAAAAGATAGCCCAAACTTGTTATAAATACTTTCCCTAAAATTTTAATCTCGCTCTTTCTGCAGAACGTATTGATTTTTTGAACCCACATGAGTGCCTCCAAATAAAACCAAGAATTCTAATACTTTTACTGACGATGCTGCCAATGTGCACATCTTCTTCTCGTAAGTAATGACTGAGTCTCTGATGCGTCTAACTGCATCCATTTGAAACAGATATTCAAAATGATGAGCCCTACTAAATATCGACATATGCTCATACTTGTTTATGTCGATTATTTCATTTACACATGGCTCCGCCAATGAAAAGTCACGAATTCAGTCACACGATATGTAATATTATCGACTATTCAGGTAAACAAAGAAATATCAGTGGCTATTTTGAAGTGTCAAAATTTGGCATAACATTCATTCAGAATTGAAAATGTACGGAGGGTCCCGAGTTCAAAACTTGGTTGGGATAGCAAATTTTTTGCAAAATAATTATAAATAAGTCCGACCGCTCGGTCTAAAATACAAAAGACCGCGGATTCGAGCGTTCGGAGCGTGTTCATGAAATAATCTTCCTGAATATCACTCGACTTTGACAAAAAGCGACTATTATTTTCTTTAATTCATCTCGAGCAACTTGTATTTCGACAATTCAATTCAACCAAATGAACATTAATAATCAAAGAATAACTTATTATTATTAATGTTCATATGGTCTTATCAAATTGTCGAAATACAAAACGCTCTCGATAGAATTAGGTCGAAAATAATAGTCGGCTATTTGTCATAGTCTTGGGATATTACCTCCGATAAATACTCTATTGGACTAGCTCCCTCGTTAGAGTATTTCCAGATCCGATTGAAGGCTCAAAGTCTCAGCTAAGCTGTTAACCATTCAGAGAACCTTCAGTTTATAGGCAAACAAAAGGAAGTTAGCGTATATGAAACAAGTTATTGTGTCATTCATATTTATGAGAAACAAGCTTCATGAAAACACACTCCCAAATAGTGCATAATTTTGGAAAAAATCTGATTACCTTAAACAGGTAATAGCAAGTCAATCTTGAGAGATAGATATATGCTATCGCGGACTTTTTTGTAGAACTATTTGAGAGGTACATTTCCGTCATACATTGTATCCACGTTAAGGTGAATACAGACTATTCTGACGTGACGTGATCCCACGTCACGTCAGGCACCGTCAGTGCTCCTATTGGCCTGATATGAACGTGAACGCACAGAACGATGTGTTGCATTTTTATATCACTTACATTTTGACGTTCATGTTCATATTAGGCCAATAGGAGCACTGCTACACGTCTGACGTGACGTGGAACTACGTCACGTTAGAATAGTCTGTATTCACCTTAAGTCTCACGGTTTTTGCAGCGCACGTGAAAATAGCTGATTATGGCTGATTTTTTTGTGATTGAAGTTGAAGTAGGTATCCTTAGTTTTTCGGGTGAAAAGTATAGCCTATGTCACTCAGGGATAATGTAGCTTTCTAGGGGTGAAATAATTTCTGAAATCGGTCCAGTAGTTTTTGAGCCTATTCGTATCAGACACATAAAAATACAAATCTTTCCTCTTTATAATATTAATATAGATATAAAGGGTCCCCAGTGACTGCCTTGCGGCACTCCCTAATGAGCTTCGCACAATAGGCAACAAAATGCATAAACTTTAATTTTCTTGGTTCGGTGGGCCAAATCATATGTAAACGGGTCAAGAAATCTTCAAAAAGAGGACAACTTGTCCCCTCAAAGTGTAATGATCAAACTGATGACCTGGAGAACAACATTAAGCTGACTTCCCTTGTACAGGAAAGTCATGACAAACTGAACAAAGTTGATGAGATTGGAGTCAACAACTTTAAGAGCAACAAAGCTGTTCAGTCAGCTGAGAAGATATATAGCGTTGCAAGTGGTCTAATAACGTATGTCCCATAAGTGTTGGCACAAATTTCAGAGGTCAAAAAAGTGACAAAAATTGTACATTTGTTTATTGTAATGTGTAACACATCAACAAACGTTTCAGAAGCAACAAAACTAGCAATTCAAATTAAATGAAGTGTGCCATTATCTACCACAGAGCGCAACTTTTTGCGAACATCAGGTTTTGGACGGTATCTAGATCGATTTCTCGGATCTTTCTGTATATTCGGTTTCGAAGTTCCTCTTCATTTTGGTCTTTCCATCCTCCATCGTAAACTTTTCGAGATAAGAGAGCCGAAAAATCTTCTATGAGTCGAGCCTGTAGAAGGTAAGGGGGAAAGCCGTTTCACGGAACAAATGGTACGTTTTGGTCGGCTAGCCAATCTTGAGTGTCTCTTGCATAGTGCCTGGACGCAAGGTTTGGCCAGAACATCATATGGTCTCCAGCGTGTTCTGCTTCAATAAAATTAACTAGCGATATAGTTAGATGTCCTATATCGACGTGCTGGTTTCCTTAAACAACCTTGTTTTCGGTTCTTCTTACCAATCTCACGGTTCTTGCTCGGGCAAAAATTCTAGGTCTTCCACTTTTTGCAAGGTTCAAACCTTGCTCACATTCAGCGATTGTCCGATAAATAGTTCTACAGGATAAATTCTGATTGTCAAAAATGCGTATCATCTCGGCTTTATCGACACGTCCAACTAAATTATAATAGCTATTTATGTAACAAGTACATAAATTAGGTCTTTATGGACGAGTCCAAAATTTATGGCAGAGCGAGCAAAGCGAGCGAGGCCAATAATTTGGGAAAGTCCATAAGCCTAATTATGTACGAGTTTGCATACAAAGCTTTATGTTTGACTGCAATGCAGACATTTTATTTTCTGAAATGGCAATTTAGTTATTTTTGCATCTAGTGCGCGAAATGCCACTTTGGTGATCGAGAACTGTTTTTTTTAACGAGGCGCAGCCGAGTTAAAAAAAATAGTCGAGATCACCAAAGTATTTCGCGCATGAGATGCAAACAAATTTTTTTCTACAAACGTTCTTGCACTGACTGCACCATAAATGTTAACATTGCAAATAATAAATAAAATTGGGTAGTGTTAAATTTCTCACAATTCGAAAGCCTTAATTATTGTTAAACAGTAATAAATAAATGATTTCGTGGATTTTGGCTTGATTGAGGAACATAAAGGTTAATTAAATATAAAAATCCCATGTAGTTTACATGCAGTGTGCGAAGTAAGTATTTCGCACACTACTTCGCGCACGGTGTCAAGGTAACGAGGGACAATGAAAAAAAGGGTCACTTCGCATATTGTTGTCTATGCGCGAACCTTGTCATTTTTTGACGTTTGTAGGAAAAATATATTCGTCGCTTTATTTCAAGAAATACTTTGAGTGTGCTTTTGCTTATCTTACCTTAGTAACCATCAGCGACCTTAGCAACCTCACTGAACAAAGTTGTTTACTTCGTTAATTCTGTGACAAACGTCATAATAATCCCAAAAATGGATAGTTCGGAAGAGGAAAGCGTGAATAATTTAGCCGCAAGTGCCAAAGAATCTCTCCTACCCACTAAAAGTGCTTATGAAAATTTGTATGCGGCCTATAACAAGTGGTGTGAAACGAAGAAACTTGCAAAATCGAGAGAAGACTGTGACAGTTGAGTCCAATAAAGTGGTGTCCAATAAAGTAGTCAATTCTGGACGCTCAACGAATTCATGAATCAAGTGTTTATGAAGCAGTCGAACATAAATACTTTTTCGAATTTATTTTTTTGAAGCCATATCGACACTTCAACAACTGGAGTGTTAAAGTGAAGTCAAGGTTATAAACAAACTTCTATTTCAATAGCAATCTATTGTCTTCTTCTTATCACCACTCTTTTGGTCTGTGAAATTTGTGCCAAAACTTATGAGACATACGTTATAAGTGTCATGTTGAAAATGGAAAAACTAATTCGTATTGAATAGTTTTTTAGAAAATTTTATGATACGATGTGTAGAATCAAGTTTGGTGGAAACTTCATGAGAGAAATAATGTTTTCGGCCAAAAAGAAAGTATAGGAGCGTAGATTCTTCTTTGCTGACAACAGTCTTTCGTGTCGAGTAGTTCACCAACGAATTTTTTCCCACAATTCCCATGAAGATATCATGATTCCGTTTTTGTGCAGTCGGCGATTAATATAATTATTTCAATTTTGCCTCCACGAACTCGCCAGCGGCTCCAGCTCACATTCACCTGGCCTTCCTCCTTCCTCGTCGATCGCCACGAAGTTCCTCCTCACTTCAATTCGTTCAGATTCACATCATTTCCCACTAATTCATTATATCTTCGGCCGCACATTAAACGGTACTTTTTCGGATCATCCGTATTATTCGATGTTACGCAACAAATGAGAGATTATAGATGGTATTTCCGCTGCAACAGCGCACGCAAACTACTCGAGCTTAAATGTTCTCGGAAGAACATTGTGATGGTTGCTGAACGCACCGTATACTTATGCAAAACTCTTCCTGATCCTGGCATGAGTAACAAAAGCATGTGGGAACCGATCGTGGCGATATGAATTCCTTCTAATTAAGTTATGGCGATGTGGTAATTGAACAGACGAAACAGTAATTTTCACACCGAAGGTGTTCGCTCCGTTCTATTGATCGAACTTGAAGAAAAATTGGAAAAGAACATGTTTCCAATTCAGTTTTATTCGAAAGTTGCAAGCTTCTCGAAATTACTACCAAATTTTAAGGCAATACTGTTGAAAGTTAGAATTTCCATACCTCCTGAGTCCCCCAACTGAAAATGTCCAAGAAACTACACCGCTCTCTCTGACCTTTCATTTTCGCTCAAGACAACAACGGAAGCAAGTCTTCAAATCAACTAAAGACTTCGAAACAAGGACTAGCCTCAGAAGCATAACTATTGGGGCCAAGCAAAATTACAGATCATATAAAGAGATCATAATACGGATAGAAAGTGGATATAATAAAGACACTCATCAATCTCTAGAGCATTAAAAGTGCCAATAACAACAACAAGAAGAACTAACATGACATATTGATGCTTCTGTCTTATTCTTTTCTAGTGTTTACATCTCTTATTTCCCGTTAGTTTTAACCAATGTTAGTGGTTTCTTTTTCTCTTCATATTTTCAAGTAACTTATTCCAAATGGGTTGTATGATTCTTTAGTTGTTGGTCTCTCATTATGTGTTAGAGAGAGAGAAATTAACTCTATTGATTCAAATCAAATGGCTATCGACCGAAGTCTTCCTGCCACTATTATGTGTTATTTTATTGTAACTTTGTCTTTTATAGCTGAGTAGTTTAGTGGATTTGTTTGACACTCATCAATCTACGAAGCATTAACAGAGCTCCTATCTACAAGAAGAACACAACGATGCTTTTGTCTTATTCTCTTCTTGTTTTTCCAACTAGTATTTCTCGTTATTTTTAACCTATGTTAGTGGTTTCTTTACCTCTTAATATTTTCAAGTAACTTATTTTGAATGTTTTGATGATTCTGTAGTTCTGGTCTCTAGTCATTTGTTACTTCATTCTGAATTTGTGTTTTTTACCTGAGTAGTTTAGTGGATTTGTTTGACACTCACCAATTTTCGAAGCATTAGAAGTGCTTATGATAACAACTGTATGATAATAAGGAGTAAAAAAAAATTGGGATAGCTTGAACATTAGGCTTAAAAAAAGGTACTCTTGATTATTGTCGATAAAATGAACCGTTTTCGAAAAACAAAATTACAAAGATCTTTAACCATGCAGTTTTGGCATAGAAAGGCACGTTAACAAAAATTATTTTTCAGAAATGTATTCTCACTGAAGCTTGCAACGATTGAATATAAATGCTCTAGTTATAAATAATCTATTAAAAACTTCATAAGAGTAAATTTCTGAAAAATAATTTTTTTTACCGTGTCTTTCTGTGCCAAAACTGCATGGTTAAGAATCTTTATAATTTTGTTTTTCGAAAACGGTTTATTTTATCGACAATATAATGAACTAGCGATATAGTTAGATGTCCTATTTTGACGTGCTAGTTTTCTTAGCGAAGTACCCAACTTGGTTTCCTCTCTTCTTACCATTCTTGGTCCTTGCTTGGGCAAAACTTCTATGTCTTCCACTTTTCGCAGGGTTCGTGAAAGGAAAACCTTTCTCACATTCAGCGATTGTCCGATAAATAGTTCTACAGGATATATTCTGATTTTCAAAAATGCGGTTTAACTCGGCCAAATCAAATGGCTATCGACCGAAGTCTTCCTGCCACTATTATGTGTTATTTTATTGTAACTTTGTCTTTTATAGCTGAGTAGTTTAGTGGATTTGTTTGACACTCATCAATATACGAAGCATTAACAGAGCTTCTATCTACAAGAAGAACACAACGATGCTTTTGTCTTATTCTCTTCTTGTTTTTCAAACTAGTATTTCTCGTTATTTTTAACCTATGTTAGTGGTTTCTTTACCTCTTAATATTTTCAAGTAACTTATTTTAAATGTTTTGATGATTCTGTAGTTCTGGTCTCTAGTCATTTGTTACTTCATTCTGAATTTGTGTTTTTTACCTGAGTAGTTTAGTGGATTTGTTTGACACTCACCAATTTTCGAAGCATTAGAAGTGCTTATATCTTCAAACAGAACAATAACACATGGATGCTTTTGTCTCATTCCCTTCTAGTGTTTACAACTAATATTTCTCGTTATTTTTGACCAATATCAGTGGTTTCTTTTTATCTTAATATTTTCAAGTAACTAATTTTTAATGTTTTGTATGATTCTGTAGTTGTTGGTCTCTTTTTATGTGTTACTTCAAGGCGAATTTGCAAAACCTAGTAGTGTTGTGGATTTGTGTGACACTCATCAATCTTCGATGTGCTTATATCCAGAAGAAGAACACATTGATGCTTTTGTCATATTCTCTTCTAGTGTTCACAACTCGTATTTCTCGTTATTTCTTTTTCTCTCAATATGTTCAAGTAACCAATTTTGAATAGTTTGTATGATTCTGTAGTTGTTGGTATCTTATCATGTGTTACTTTATTCTAACTTTGTCTTTTCAAGCTTTGTAGTTTTGTGAATTTGTTATGAGTCAATTAATCCAAATGAATTTTCAAAATATGACCTCATGTTATTGCGTCTCTCGAGTTACCTCTAACGTTTATATTCTTTGTGTGCCAGAAATGGTCTTCGCCAATAAGTTTTGCGTTTTTCGAAACGAAACAAAGTGGCAGTTCTAACTGTTCCGGACATACTGTGCAACCTAACTGTTAAGATATTTATTACCTATGACCTCTAGTCATGACGAGAAACATCCATTACCTATGGGCAATTTTTTTCATTTCGAATACAAAGCATCTTACCAAAGTTGATAATGAGTTCCCAGACCCTACAGTCCGAAGAAACGAACTTCGTTGTACGCAGACATGAATGATAATTATGGATATTACGTTAAAGAAGATATTCCTCGAGCATATCATTGCGGGTATGTTTGAATCAAACTGTTGTCCGATTGTGAGAAAATGAATACAGCACGGTTTTCATCGCACACATGGCCTCCTGTCGAATTGAATGCTATCTTCCAAACATGACATTTTTTTTGAAAAATGAAGGTGAACTATTGTGGATTGAAATAATTATAATTCAAATATTTGATCGATACAGCGGAAAATCGTTATGATCAAAGCGTTCTTGGGTCGTTTTACCAAATCGTTGGGTTAACGGTTCGTCCCAGCTCCGTTCATAGGACTCACAGATTGTCTATTATGAGCGGGACCTGCCACTGACGTGAGCCAACTGAAATTATGCATTTTGAGCTGCTTTGTTGTGATAAATTAATGGTCGAATAATTATAAAATAATAGATTCGGTCCACAAACAATATTGGCCAATATATCCGAGCGGCGAAAACCAATAAATTGGACGAGAACGACTGCACACCTCTTATCGCTGGAATAATTAAAATTATGGATTGAAATCGATTCAACTGTAACTAATCGACTGAAATACGTCCAGGAAGAAGTCCATTAGCGTTCGGAGATCAAAGAGGACTCTTCAAACAACTCCGAGCTCATTTTAATGTCGTAGAATCGACGTCTTCATCTCCATCCAGTTTTTGTCTTCTTATTATCGAAAATGGAGGTGGACAGATATGCTTCTGTTAAAATAGAGTCTCCGAAGAAACGGGTTATGCTGCCGGGTAGATCTTCGGAGAGTATTAAGACGGATTTTACGACGTATTAACATAGTTGAGGAAATGAGATTCGTGTATGTTATTTCATTTCATAAATTCGATCTCTAGTGTCAATAACTCCGAGAAGAAATACTTGTTTTCCAATTAATCGACAGAAAAGCACAGGGGGAAGCTAGGAAATTGTTGGAAATAAATGGTTTTACGGCCTGTTTCATTCAAAATGCGTCGATGAAATTTTTACGAATCATCGGCACTTCCTTTCTAGTCATATTGAAGGGCCATAACTCGGGATTCGTCTGAAGTTTATAGTTCGATGGATATTGCAAAAGAGTCATCTTCTCAGTTTGGCCTAAATAGACACAACCCAGTTTTTGCTGCTGTTTCGAGAAGGATTTTATTAGTTTGGTTCAATCATTATTGCACTGATTCAATTGAGGACACCTAAATATACTGCTCCACAAGAGTAAGGGATATCGTGTTCAATCGTTTTTAAAAGTATGTAATCTTCGAGAAAATCGCTGTAAAATCATTTAAAACTCAATAACCACTTGAATCTATCCAATCAAAATCAGTATGAGACAATTCGTCAATCTGGTCGCCTTTTTTCTTAAGTTTGGTTCTTTGCATATGCTTCATGAATGTTCTTATTTTGAAATGAAGTCAGTTTATCAACGGCTTCGATTTGAAACGAGTTTTCTGAAAATGCCAAGACGTAAATTAACAAACGCTGAGGCTAATAGGGCTATCTGAATGCTACAGGGTGGCCTAACTCAGGTTATTGTAGCGGAAAGGTTCCAAGTCGGCCAAAGTGTGATATCTCGACTTTGGAATAGGTTCAGGGAAACAAGTTCCGTATTGGAAAGACCAAGGCTAGGTGGGCGACGAAAAACAACAACTGCTCAGGATCGTTTCATCGCCGGTTCGGCGAGAAGTAACCCTACATCTACGTGTAGAATGCTACAAATACTCTTCAAAATGTAGATGGGGTCCAAGTTTCCATCGAAACCATCAGACGACGTTTGAGAGAGGTGAATCTGGGTTTTAGACGTCCATTAAAAGGAGTTCCATTAACACGTGACCATAAGCGACAAAGATTGGAATGGGCAAGGCAACATATCAATTGGAACGATCAATGGCGCAGTGTCCTCTTCACTGATGAATCCAGACATGGACGATTTTCAGATTATCGAAGAATAAGGGTATGGACAATCCCACGCATACCCCGTAATCGTCGCTATGTCCAAGAAGTCCATCCATTCCGAGGAGGTAGTATTATGGTATGGGCCAGGATATGTTTCAACGGGCGCACAGATCTACACATTTGTCCTGGGAATATGACCGCCTCACACTATAAGAAGCATGTCATTGACAATGTTGTGCCAAATTTTCACGCTGCTATTGGTGAAACTTTTCAATTTCTAGACGATAACGCTAGACCGCACCGTGCAGCCATAGTTGAGAATGCCCGTGAGGAGCTTGGTACGCCACATTTACCATTCCTCCGCATTCAACAGATTTGAATTGCATAGAACATGCATGGGATATGTTCCAAAGAAGATAAGTTAATCATCAACCTACTCCAGAATCCTTAAATGATCTGAGATAGCTTCTGCCCCGTTTAAGGAACCAAATTCCTCTAGAAATGTTCAACAACCTCGTGTGTAGTATGCAAAGAAGATGTCAAGCTGTTATTGATGCCCGTGGAGGCCATACATTGTATTGACCTACAGCCTAAAATTAATATAATATATTTTTTTGCAATTTAAGTCAATATCCCTAACTCATGTGGAGCAGTTCATATCCTGGATACTTGAATATAATTAACGACTTTAATAGACGTTTCTGAAGTAGGCTACATAAATGTATACCCATTCAGGACTCTTCCCCTAGATCTGGAACACTATTCATGAACATCTGAGTTCTTAGCGACTATTCCTGTGTCACATTCGAGAATCTGATATCCAATTTGAGCATTTAAACCCGAGCCGTTTCACGGCGAAATTCAATTCGAGAATAGTTCCGAAAACCTGTCTCTGATACGCTAGTCATCAAACTTTGTCGTCTTCGTCGTAGTACAACGTCGGCCCTGTCGCTACGCGATCGATCAAATTCAGTGAACAAGATAATTGCCGTTGATTCCCTAACCGCAATTTTTCATCTCGGGGCCACACACACGGAAAAGTGAAAGCTTTTACAGCGTCAACCGTCCATTATGTTCCAAATTGACTGGAGAAGCGTTTGCACCGTGAAACTGGTTCGATGCGATGTCCAAGGGGTGTCTAAGGAGTTTTCGGAGAGTCGATATGTCGTCATGGATGGGATTTCGTCGTTACATCTGAGTTTCAATCGATTTTCAGATGATGGAAAAATTTCTTCAAGAAAGCTCGGTTGCAAATGGCATTTTTTGATATTAAATCTTCACTGGAGTCTCTTAAAAGTTTCTCTATTCAGAATCGGTCTAAACCTCATCTATTTTACCCTAACTTAACATTCACTTATGTTCCATCAATCTCAAAGTAGCTCGACTATAGATCAGGATACTCGCAAGTTTTGAAAGCGAAATCATTTCGAGAACCACTAAGAATAAATGTTGAACATATTTCTGGAGATTTATTGCTTTGGCTGAAAGGTCTTTGTCTCTTGGAGAAATATCATTCTTATTAATGAAGTGAGCATCACGTCCTTGGTTATACATGTTTAATGTTTTCTAACTCCTGTTAAAAACATTAAACATCGTTCTTATTATTTGAACTGAGGTCGTTGTGGCTCAATTAGCCTTCCAGGAACTGGGACCACATGGATCATTTGTTCTCTACCCTACTCATTCATTGGAAATCAAGGAGGTCGTCTATGGTGTTGATAAGACCAACAGCATTCTTAGGAGCCTTGGCTGTTACCTCGTGGGTATCCAGGATCGGTTTCTCCATATGAATGGTTTATAGACCAGCCAGTATGTATTCAGCTGTTTCTGCCTCTGATCCACAGAGTATACAAATCTCATCTGCTGACTTCCCCATACGGCATGAATGATGTTTGTACCGACAGTGCCCTGTCAGCAGACCTACCATCACCCGAAGCTCAGCTCGTGACAGCTTTAGGAGCTAACTGATATAGGTCGGTGGAATCATCAAGAATTTCTTGGACTGAGCAAGTCCAGGAGAGTTTCTCCAGAGGGTTATACTGTTGTCCAACTCCCATTGTTGAACCTCTGCCTCATATTGGTCTTTTCAAAGCCTACAGAAAGGCTCAAGTCCAGCAGGTGTTAACCTTGATGCTTTTTCGTAAGCCCATCGACTTTTTCATTCCTTCAACATCAAAATGCCCTAGCACCCATAGTAGTGCCACTTTATTGCCACTGGTCAGTTGCTTTATGGTGTTACAGCACTCCCAGGTCAGCAGAGATCACTGGCAGTGTGATTCCAAGGACCACAGCGTGGCCTGGCTCTCCGTGGTGATGAAGATTTCATCTTAAGGCACCCGCATACGCACACAGCCAGTATCTCGGTATGGGAATTAGAGGGTTCACTTCCCAGGGCTTCAGAGATCTTCAATTTAGATCTGCATATCCCAATGCCATTGCCTCTCTCTGATTTTGATCCATCGGTAAACCATATGGATGACTTTCTGTCCAAGCGATTGACGAAACTTGTTGCACTATGACCGTTTCGAAATCGAAGATTGTTGGCATAACATCCGATGGTTTCGCCAAGAGGTTTGAATCCAGTTGATTCAATGTCATCATGTGCCCAACCCAGTTTTCAGGCAGGAGTTTTCCGTTAAGGGATATTCTTATTGCATCCAGCAGGCTGCATTTCCTCACATGTAGATGTGAGGGAGAAATAACCACGAAGGATGAATACGCTGGTGGTTTGTTGACCAAGAACGCTGCCTTAGGCTTTTAGCTGTCTCTCTTTATTGTCAAGTTTGATTTAGGTATGGAGATTAATGATTATAGGTTTAGATACGAATATCTTTGTCATTTGATATCCAATTGAGTGGGAGAATAGTACTCAAGAGTAAGGACCCGTGAACATATTGTTAAGTTGCAAGTGTAAGTGTTGAGTGATTGGTCCATTCATTGTGTTTGATTGATTGATTTGCTGACGAACAAGAGACCGAGTTAGCACTTGGCTTCCCTGTGACACTGCGACCAACTTGGTTCTATTGTATCACTCTTTCGTCAGTGGTTCCTCACGAGAATAGTTTCGTGTCCTTTATTAAGTTCAGTAGCCTGTTTATGAGGTTTTTCGGATTCATTCCCGTTTCCGGTTTGATTTCTCCGAAGATTCTGTGACGCCCTCTTCCTAGGGCGTCGCATTCGAAGATGATGTGAGAGGCTGTTTCTTCTTCTTCACAGCAAAGTCTGCAATCCACGGGTTCTCCAAGTATTCCTATGGTACTCAGATGTTTCCTAAGGCCGCAGTGTCCCGTCAGCAGACCTACTATTATACGTGCCTTCGTTCTGTTTAAATTCAGAAAGTCAGCCGTCAAGGTTTGGCTTGTGTGTCCTACCATGACTTTGCTGTGTGTTTGCCCGTCGCTCTGTTCCCAGTGTTGTCGGTGTCTTTGTTTTATCCACTCCTCAATCAGGGTCCTGCATCGGTTTTTGCTGATTCTAAGCACAGGTTCTGGCCCTGTGAATGGCTTTTCAGATGCTTGTCTTGCTAACTGGTCTGCTTCTTCATTGCCCGCTATTCCCTTGTTACCTGGCACCCACATCAAAGTGACCTTGTTGTGTTTTGCCAGCTCCAGAAGGTCCTGGAGGCATTCTCAGACGAGTCTAGACTTTATCTGTGTCGAGTTGTTCATTGTGATACTTGAACTAATACTCAATAGCTTCATCGTTCACACTTTGATGGTGCTGATCACTTGCCTTTGCTACTCAACAATGTGTGAATTAGCCGTTAGAGAATACCGCAAGATTACCTGAAAGGACATGGATGTTTTGTGATCGGATGTTCAACCACAGCGAGAACATAGGATGTAGCCATCCTTGGAAGTCATCAGCCTCGGGAATATTTAATATCTCCCGACAGGCGATGAGCTACCTGAAATTACTCATGACTTCATCGAACACGCAAAAACCCGGCAGAAAGCCGTGTGCAAATCGATAAATCGTCGGACGATTATGCAGATCAGGCAGTCACATACATTTCGGTCCCGATGTCAAGTCGTCCGGGGGGCAATCTCCGTGATTGCCTCCGCTCATGAATATCGAGACGGCCCGTTTTGTGGATGATGACTTTAAACGGGCGAGGGGTTCGTTGAACCTCTGAAAAAATAACGGGAGGAGGCGCTGAAGTTGCACGGTTCCTCGATTACGGACTACACCTCCGAAATTATGGGTCGGAATGGGTCTTCGAACCATTGTCAGTCTCTCGGATGCGGGAAGAGTCGTAATGGTTGTGTGGTTTTCCGCTTGGGCGAACCCGGAATTTTTAACTGTTGGTTATGGTCGGAGAAAAACGGATCTCTTGGGTACAGAAGAGATCTACTCTGCTTCCTCGCTCTAACTACGCATTGCTGGATCGCCTTACGAATTGGTAGCATCGTGTGGCACTTTTCTGGCTTGACTTTTGATATCATCCTGATATTCTGTGGCTTGAAGTAGATTTCCTTGTAAATGGGGTTATGTAGAGAAATGCATATTGAATCTATCAATTGAGAGAACAAGAAACTACGAGGGGAAAGAATTTCAGTGTCAAAATATTTCATTACTCAACATATTCTCCTCTTAATTGAATACATTCATTACAGCGAATCCTGCAACGTCTCTAGACCTTTCAAAAACAATGTTTCTTCTTGCTCTGCAAACCAGTCCTCCACAGCTTTCATAACCTCCTCGTTGGAAGAAAATTTACGACCTCTTAAACTTTTTTTCAGTTGAGGAAAGAGATGATAGTCGGACGGAGCCAAATCTAGTGAATAAGGGGGGTGTTCTAGTAATTCTAACCCTAAATCACGATTTTTTTGCATGGCAACATGAGATTTGTGTACTGGGTCGTTGTCCTGTAAAAATAAAACACCTTCGGATAACTTTCCGCGTCTTTCCTCTTAATTTTTTTTCGTTGGGTGGTCAGTAATGTCGAATAGTAATCTCCAGTTATGGTTCTACCCTTATCCAAAAAATCAATCATGATTACTTCATGGCAATCCCAAAAAACTGAAGCAAGAACTTTTCCAGCAGATTTTTGGACACGAAACTTCTTAGGTCTTGGAAAACCAGAGTGTCGCCATTCCATCGATTGTTGCTTTGTTTCCGGATCGTAGAAATGTACCCAAGTGTCATCCATAGTAACAATTCAGTTGAAAAAGTCTACATCGTTTTCAAATCGAGCATAGATCGAACGCGATGCTTCTACCCTTGCACGCTTTTGGTCAACATTCGAACATTAGGGTATCCATTTTGCAGAAATTTCTCTCATGTCCAAATTGAAACTGGCCTTCCCGAACGGTCATCATCTTCAATGGAAAATTAACCTCTTTTGAAGCTTGCAGTCCAATTTTTCACTGTCGCATACGAAGAAAATTGATAACCAAGGGTATTAAGCATATATTCGTAAATCTGCTTACCTCTTAACCCTTTCAAATACAGGTACTTGATGATGGCTCGATACACCAATTTTTCGATTTTTACAATTTCGGTGGACATCAGAATCAGATCATCGATCTGTTACGAGCACCATTTACTAACATCAGCTCCAGCATCGTTTTTAAAGAAATATGGACCGATGATCCCTCCAGCGTGTAAAGCACAACATACTGGTCAAGTGGCTTCAGTTCTTGAACCAGTTGGATCTTGTATGGTTGTAGACCAAGATCCTTATGCAAAATTCTCCATGTGGTGGATGCACAAAGCCGATCTTTTTGTGAACGTCGACGAATAGACAATCTTCATTTTTTTAGTAAAATTATGTACCTACTGCTTTTGTACGCAATTCACCTTTGGGGCACTTCTTGGATATTCTCGAAGAATCAGTCGAAAGAATACGGTATACTTTAGTCAAGTCTAACTGGTGGTCATTCCGACCACCACATTTCAACGGTAAAACTAGACTTCATTCAAATTATTCCGGATTTGCTAGTTTCCGAAAAGTTGAACGCTTTAAAGTCCGGTTTTCTAGCTGGTCAGCGTTACTTGTGCATGCCCTGTTCAACATAAATCATAATATTATGATTCACGTTGAACACTCTTCTGCTGATGGTCTTGTATTCTATACATACGTTCGTTTACATGTAACTGTTAAAGGCGCTCATCCGAAATATTATTCAAATTATTTTTATCTCTCGTTTTAATTCATTCAGGAACCTAAATAACGTATGTCCCATAAGTTTTGGTTCAAATTTCAGCGACCAAAAAGTGACAAAAATTATACATTGGTTAATTGTATTGTGATACACATTAATAAGCGTTTCAGAAGCAACAAAACTATCAATTCGAATTGGATGAAGAGGGCCATTATCTTCCACAGAGCGCAACTTTCTGCGAACACCTAGCATCAGGTTTTGGACGGTATCTAGATCGATTTCTCGGATCTTCCTGTATATTCGGCGTCGAAATTCCTCTTCATTTTGGTCTTCCCATCCTCCATCGTAAACTTTTCGCGATAAGAGAACCGAAAAATCTTCTATGGGTCGAGCCTGTGGAAGGTAAGGGGTATTGCCATTTCGCGGAACAAATAGTACGTTTTGGTCGGCTAGCCAATCTTGAGTTTCTCTTGCATAGTGCCTGGACGGAAGGCCTGGTCAGAAAATGATATCGTTCCCTGCGTGTTCTACTTCGCTAAAATTAACTAGCGATTTAGTTAGATGTCCTATATTTGCGAGGTTCATACAAGGAATACCTTGCCCACAATCAGTGATTGTCTGATGAATAATCCTACAGGATATATTCTGATTTTCAAAAATGCGTATTATCTCGGCTTTATCGACTCGCCCAACTAAATAATAAATACTTTTCCGAATTTCTTTATTAAAAGCCACATCGACTCAACCACTTCAACAACTGAAGTGTCAAAGTGAAGACAAGGTTACAAGGTTTATTTCAATAGCAACCTATTGTCTTCTTCTTATCACCACTATGAAATTTGTGCCAAAACTCATGGGACATACGTTATGCTGAAAATGGGTTCAAAGCAACTCTGACACTTTGTAAATCATAGCAAAAAGGTGTCGAATGCATATCTATACTAATATTATAAAGAGGAAAGATTTGTATTTTTGTTTGTTTGATACGAATAGGCTCAAAAACTACTGGACCGATTTCAGAAATTCTTTCACCCTCAGAAAGCTTCATTATCCCTGAGTGACATAGGCTATACTTTTCACCCGAAAAAAAATGAGGATACCTACTATAACTTCAAAAATTACAAGAAAATCAGCCATAATCAGCTATTTTCACGTGCGCTGCAGAAACCGTAAGACTTACGTGGATACAATGTATGACGGAAATGTACCTCTCAAATAGTTCTACAAAAAAGTCCGCGATAGCATATATCTATCTCTCAAGATTGACTTGCTATTACCTGTTTATGGTAATCAGATGTTTTCCAAAATTATGCACTATTTGGGAGTGTGTTTTTATGAATTGGGTATTGATCCTCATCCAACCTAATACGTTATTTATCCCCAGTATTTAATTTAGAACGAAATTGCTCTTCACATCATACAATTACAACGAGTACATCAAAAGATATGGCGGGTTGAAGTGTTGAAGATGAAACCGCCGCGTGAAACAAATTTCTCACCGGGCGAAGCTGGGTCGCCCTGCTTGTACTTAATGAAATGAGACGACTCAAATTCAATATTTATCTCTGAATTCAACAGAAATTATTCGAATGATCTTGCAATCCTGTTATTTTTTTTTTCTCAGTATTTTCAGTAAAAGTATATAATTTTACCGTCCCCAAGCGTACCGTAGGCGGTCGTCGAATTGAAAAAACAAAAATTGAACGAATTTCATTTATTCATGAGGGCCGAACATAAAACGACATTTCCCGTCCCGTGTTTCCCGGTTTATGTAACAGCCTAACAAATATTTTACCGGATGATTTAGCGCGCGTTTAATAAACGAGGAATGGGATGAAATATGGCCCCAGAATCGAATTCGTTGAACCGGATTCGCATTTGCGACCGGCAAAACGATGGGAGTAATTTCGCGTGTGGCGTTCGGGTTCGACTGACACTTTACGTAATTTCCCGAACCTGATTAAAAATGTCGAAACGAAAGCGAAATGCGAATTCGAATGTATCGGACAGCGATTATTTCGCCGGCTGATGTGGATTTTCGGGTAATAACAACTGTTTTATTTTGCAGTTTGCTTTTTTGCGATATCAAAGATGACTTCAAATTTTTTTTTCTGATTGATGAAGGGATGTATGAGTGTATAAAGATGAAATAATAAAGAAAAAATGTATAAGTATTGAATGAATGAAAAGGATATTCCCCATCATTTTTGGTTATTTTGTAACATTCCCACCATCAAAACGAACAAATATTTTTGTGTTTTTTCATTCCAGTATTGAAGTCTATCATTTAGTTAATCAAATGTCCATCCCCTTTTTCTTTCAAAATGTACCGTTTTTTCGTGAATAATATTACAACAATGTGTTGTTTTCGCGAAATTTATTTCCTTGAATTTTTCTATTCGAAATGATAATTATCCATTTTTACCAAAGACATTTAACTAAGGATTTTATTAGCCGTCGATTAGTGAAAATTAATTGTTTCTTACAATTGTGGATTTTAACATGGAATTGAATTTCTTTTAATTGACACGTCCCGCAGGTATCTACTCCCAGATGACTGGTGAGGGAAAACTAGTGTATTATACAGTCAGTGTGAGATCTAGTTCAGGGTAGGATTTCTTGTTAATATTCCCTGCGCCCCAACATTTGTTCTATTAAGCTGAATAATCCAATAAATAAAAATCAATGCACTGCACCGCCATCTGGCGGTATACGTTTCCTATTTTGAAGGCTGAAGACTCTTAAAATGAGATCTTTTCGGGGAGAACTACTTTATTACGTATAAAAGACAGTGAGAATTTTACATTTCTTTTCAACACAATCATTGGCTTCTAATAATTGTTCAAAAACCAAATGTTTCTTCCACAGGAAATACGAATAATGAAATATGACGAATCATTCACTTTTATAATGTATCTGGGTTGGCCATGATTTGGGTTTATCGAGTTTATTTTACTAAAAACTGTCGCAGGTTGGTGGAATTCATGTCAGCGTGCCTTCGGGTCTGAGGCTCTCCAGTATTACACAAATGCGGTATGAACAATGGGCCATAAGGCCTAAGTTCGGCCAACCAAAGGCGCCGCACGAGAAGAAGAAGAGACGCAGGCTGTTACTCGTAAAATGTCAAATCATTCGCAGATACGTTGCCAAAGCTAATTTCTATTCACTCTTTTTAAATTTGTAAATGAAGTTAGTTCTTTTAGAGTTTAACTGTGACGCATGATTCTTAGTACTACTTCATTTTCATACTGGAGTTTTCGAGTTGTGCAAAAAGGTATTTAAATGTCTTCTGTAGGCTTATTTCTTGAGAATTTCGAAAAATAGTGAATTCCATAGGTCCGTCTGTCCATTCAAAAGTTTTACACTCGGGTTATTCGAGTACTGTTATTCTTTTTTCGAATGCACAATCACAAAGTAACGGACTATTCTGTCCATTATTCTTCAGTAAAATATCAATACTCGATTCTTGATTTCCGTACAAATATATCATTACTGAATCTTCCAACCATGTTTATACAGTGGCCGTCAAAATTATGGAACAAATTCATTTCCTCAGAAGAAAAATATTTGGCAACAAAATCCTGAAACAGGTCAATTTTTGATTCGCTTTTACCAAATTTTTATGCGCGTTTGAAGGATATTTGTTGCACCCTGTGCCATCTCCTCAAGCGTCTAAATTTTTTGAATAAGGAAAGTGGGTGATGTACTTTTTTGACAAGGTCCTTGTATCTTCTTTACAGGCGTGCAGAAATTTTCAAGAAGAAACTTTTTTCTGAAAAATTAGTTTTTCAGTATGATCATTTTGTCATGGCTCTTTCTTCGAATTGAAACATTTTATCGAAAAGTTTCAACTTCATTAGAAACGTATTAATAACATACCTACTTAAGATCATAACATTCATAACTGAAGCGCAGTGTTTCACACATTCTAATTTTTCACTGGGGGTGGTTGAAAGTTGTGCATGAACAAAACTGTAATGGTCTACTTTTATTCCGTGACAAATTTCATCAGGTACCATCGTCTTAAAGTGAATGAGCCATGATAAAGTGCTACTGAAAACATCTTTGAACTAACAAATTTTTCAAAAAAAAAATTTTTTTTTTGAAACTTTCTACACGCCTGTAAAGAAGATACAAAGACCTTGCCAAAAAAGTACCACATGACCCACTTTTCCCATTCAAAAAATTTAGAGGGTTGATGGGGATGGCATAGGGTGCCACAAAAATCCTTCCAAATTGCATACAAATTCGGTAAAAGTGAAACAAAAATTCACCTGTTTCAGGATTTTGTTGCCGAATATTTTTCTTCTGAGAAAATGAATTGGTTCCATAATTTTGACGCACACAGGGAAAAAAGTTTCTTCAACATTCGCCAGGTCTTTGGAATTATTGAATTCCCATAATTTGTCTCAAATTCATTATTTTCCCAAAGTAAAACATTTTGATAAATTCGCAATTTCTACGACCTCTATGTAGGAAGGACAACGTTGCTCATTCATTTGATTGCAAAAGGGCTATAACCTAACATTTTCAAAATATACACGGTGAAATCAGTCAGAATTTCATGGCCAACCGGGATACATTATAAAAGTATAGATTTGAATCTTCATAGAAAATAAATACCTGTTTATCTACTCCCATAGAATAATATATCCATTATTCAACTGATTTTGATCTGTAATCGTCTCTATAAACCAATAGTCTCAGGTAATAATAACTCACGCCTATAACTCACTCTAATACAAATAGGAAAAATGTAGCTTACGAAATAAATAGATAAGTCGGGTCAATGAGGAACTCTATTTCAGACATCAAGGTAACGTTCTCGCCATCCATTTCTACATTTTCTTAGGTCTGAATATCCAAAAATTGCATTTGGAAAACGTGAATTTTTGACGTTTTCTACGGGACTCGATATCGATTCGATTTTCGACCACAGAAATCGCTTTTGACAACTGTTGTCAATTTTGAAAATGCAGATTAATTCGAATTTTACTGAAGACGTCGAAGAAAAAGTTTAGTGTTCGATTCGCGGTAATGGTCATAACACACTTGATGAACTACACCCCTCGCCTGACGGCTCGGGCTGCAAAATTCATCTGCGAGTGTCATGACTTAAAATTACCGCTCATTGAACAATATACTATTTCTGCATACATCGAATGATTCTCATTAAATACGGAATAACTGTTTCAACTGACCAATTAACACCTAGTAGTGTGCCTTGGAATGGACAAAAACACTCCTTTGTCAAATATTTCAACGGACCGTTAAACGTAACGATATTTACTCTCTCATCAGCGTACACCTTCAAGTGACTACATTGTTTATAGATGTAGTCATTTTATCAAAGCTTTGCATGAATGTAACAATAATTGACAACAGGATTTTCTGGCTTGACACTGTTGATTTTTAACCCACTATTGAATACCGTCTTACTAGAAAAAAATTAATTTACCTCGGGATTGAACTCGGACCCTCCGGATCCTAGAATCACGCCCTAACCACCGAGCTAGTGAGCTTCATTTCAAGTTGCCTACTTGTAAGTCTGCAGGTGACTGATTTTTGGCTTGACCTGTGATATCATCTTGATATCCAGTTGCTTGATGTAGGAAAATATTTCAGAGCTGTTCCATATTTTGAAGAGAGAATTGGGGTAGAGGAAGCTGAATAATGAAAGTTGATGGGTATTAACTGTACATCAGTCACGTGGCTGCCTGAAGATAACGATGGTTGCTACCAGGAACTCAACCCAACCCATACTGGGTCATATTCGCCCATGCCCGCAATTATCGACTTACCAACTTCCGAACCAATTTCTCGAATCGACCTCCGAATAAAAAAAAGACGGATATTGTCCGGCCATAAACCACATAATTGAAGGGTCGCTCATGAAGAAATAAATGAGGAACACGACCGCGGATAGCTATCATCAGTTTCCAATTTACAGCTCAAACATCGTTCCATCATTTTCTCCACTTTCGTCCCACCGAGACGCGTAGATAAATCACCGCGTGAGACCACCACAGGTCGTGGCGCGCCGTGCGATTCCATTTTCCGTCCATGTGGTACGTTCCTCCGGCTCATCAGGACCATTATACATCACTTTCGCCGCCCGCGATCGCCCCCTGCGCCAACGTCAGAAAAGCGTGCCCCGGCGATTTACTCCGCTGACGCTCGCCATTTAGACACGTATGATTTGTCCCGCCAATTAAAAGTGGGATAAATGGTCTTTTCCGGCGGTCGGATCGCCAAGGTGGAACACGAGCCCTGTTTCAGATTCCAGCTCGGTTATCGGTTCGATGGCGTATCTTTCGCCTTCTTGTTTCAAATCGCCAAGACTACAGAGCTAAAAGTGTCGACGTTGGATTCTTTAAACCGATTCTTTAAACTTTTTTTGAGTCGAAAATGCAGCTTCACATCAGCTATATGGCACCCTAGGAAGAGGGCACCAAAGCCCGGTATCAAGAGCTGAAGGTTGAACGTTGGAGACACACACACGGAAGTGTCCTATTGAGCTCCTTCAGCAGCCTGAAGCAACCTACCTGAGAGAAAAAACACAAGGCAGAAACTTTCCCGAAGATGCTCTATTTCAGGAGATCATCTCTTATACCTGGGTCCTACTGCCCTGTCCTGAAGTTAGTCCAAAAGTGACCGAGATACTGGCTGTGTACGTATGCGCTCAGGAGTGTCTTAAAATGGACCTCCAAGGGGCGCATATCTTCATCACCACGGACAGCCAGGCCACTGAGGTCCCTGGAATCATATTGTCAGGGTTCTCTGCTGACCTGGGAGCGTCGTAACACCATGAAGCAACTGGCCAGAGGCAATAAAGTGACTCTACTATGGGTGCAAGGGCATTGTGGTGTTGAAAGAAATGAAGAAACCGATGGACTTGCGAAAAGTGCATCAAGGTTAACTCCTGCTACACCTGAACCCTTTCTGTGGGCTTGGAAAAGACCAATATAACGAAGCGGTTGAACAATGGGAGTTGGACAACAGATTAACCCTCTGGAGAAACACTCCTGTACCGTATGGAAAAGTCAGCAGACGAGACTTGTAGGCTCTGTGGGTCAGAGGCAGAAACAGCTGAACACATGGTATGCAAGTGTCCAGAACTGGCTCGTCTAAGAACCATTCATATGGGAAAACCGCTCTTGGATTCCAATTGGTAACATCCTAAGGATGTTGTCGGTCTTATCAACATCATAGACGATCTCCTTGGGTTTAATTGAACGAGCAGGGTACTGAACAAAAGAACTATGTGGTCGCAGTTCCCGGAAGACTTACTGAGATATAAAGACCCCAGTTCAAATTATGATGAGAATAGTCCAAAAGTGACATCTCAACTCTTGGTTAAACCCTCTGACGTAAAGCTCAACTACTTTCGATTTCGAAATACCCTTGGCATGAATTACTTTGATCAGAAATTCATCCATATGGTACACTGATGAATCAAAATCTGCATAGTTCTAGTCCTAAACTGAGACTTTCTGAGCCGTTTTACAGGCGGAAATACTGAATATCTATGAGTGCATCCAAGAGTGTTTGAACATAAGCCTCACAGGGAAGGCAGAAATATTGCAACGAATACTCAATCAGCATGAGGAGCTCTGGAATCTAACTATCAATGTCAGGTGCTCACCTAGGAATGCTGCAATATCATGAAGCAACTGGCTAGAGTCAACAGAGTCACTATTATGGGTGCCAGGGCACTGTGGCATTGAAGATAATGAGAAGGCTGATGCACTAGCAAAAAGTGCATCAAAGGTTAAACACTTTGGACCTGAATAACTCTGGGGCATTGGAGAGGACCACTATAGGGCAGCGTTACTGCAATGGAAGATGCAACATGTGACACCTCTTTGGAGAAGAAAGATCTCCAGGATTAAAACAAGCGGAAAAAATTTGAGGAGTTCTCACCCTCTTATACAAGGAGTCCAGCTAACGCAGATAGAGCTTCGGTGTATTGTAGGAGAGCTGACAGGCACATTCGGTATAAGTACTTCTTGTATCGAATGGACAAGTCGGTAGAGAAAATATGCAGATGCACATGGTGTGCAAGTGCCTTCATCTTGCCAGCCTCAGGAACTCACACCTAGGCAAGCCAACTCATACGATTTATGAGGATAGTAGATGATCTCCTCGAGTATTGATTCATTGGGAAATAAAAGCAGAAGATTAATTTGGTCGCAAATCTTGGAGGTTCTTCTCTGAACAATCGAGCCTATCATTCAATAATAATAGTCCAAAAGAGGCAAAGAATAGTGGTGCTCAATTCCATGAAGTACAACAGTACCTGATGCTGTATAAAATATTTGCTGACGTTGAATTAAGACCCTACCTTACTTATTATTCTTGATGTAACACCGACTACACAGATTGTTGTCTTATTTTGTACCAATGGTGAAGCTTGCTTCTCAGGTTTAGGAAGCTGACTGTTAGATTGTCAGAGAATTTGCTCTAGTTGTGCACGTACTTATAGTCTCAGTCATGCTTATCTCTGTATTCTGTAAAGTGTTGCATTTCTTGGTTCTTCACTTTTCGGAGCAAAAAATTCAGATTGCTACCTTCGCTGAATGATTTCATATTCATCACTGATATTCCGACCGAGAATTTCCCCCTACCTGAAGCTCTCTCGATATTCAAGACGTCGGCACTTCACTTTAAGTGGCCTTCCCATCTTTTGGCATCTTGTTATGGTCCCCTGAAGGGTCCCAATGTCTCGCCACTCAAATTAACATTTTTATCGCTGTACATCTGTTGTTCCAAACGATCGATACCAATCTGTTGTTCGATTCTCGATGGCCGAACCTCGTCCGTTGTCAACTCCTTATCTGGCAACCTGAACTTTGATCGGTTACAGTTAAGAATGTTGTCATTTCAACATATATCTGTTACGTTAGCACTCGTGCTCGGTTTTTCTAAGATACATCGAAGTTGACCTCAACCGGTCCCACCAAGAGCGACGACGCACGGTGGGTCGTTTGAAAAATGAACTGTAGACAGAAGAAAGCGTAATTTGTCGACACCTGAATTTTGGGCCGGATAACAAGATGACATAATTGACTTAACCGGCGACCATAAAAGTGTTATTAATTCGGACGTAATTGTGGTTGGGATGATGAGATCCTTGATATAATTCGAAACTTATTGTGAGCTGAATGGCTTGATCGTTTGGACCCTTTCTGAAGGTGTCAGAACGTTATGACGGATGTAACGAAGTTAATTGTTCTCTAGTTGCATCCGTAGGTTCACACAGTGAGTGTGATTAGATTATGAATAGGTGCTTTTGATATGGAGTAGTTGCATTGTATGGGGAAATTAGTTTCGATAATTGCTGCTTGAAAGATTATTTCTTCAGAGAGAATTTCATCTGGTTAACCACTTTCTCATTAGACGTATTATTCTTGGTTGTTATAATCAAAATACGCTGTTCATTGTTGATTCAAAGTACTGAAGTTTGTACTGAATGGTATGGCTAGCCTGTACATAATTTGTCACATGCCAAACTTCCAGACGTCAGTGAAAGTTTGCTGCCTCTGAGCTTGAGATAAGTGCAGATCTCACACCTCTTTATGTAGTGGTTGTTAGGGTTGCCCATAAGTATGTACATCCTCAGAATATCTAAGAACGTTGCAGGTAACGAGAGAATCGAGAGTGTGGGAGTTTTAGCCTCTCTGGACAGCTAATTCTCATCTGAAAACCTTCCAAGTGATCTGATGACCAAGAAAATAGCAATGAGAAAAACTTCAGTACAATGCTTAAGCAAATGAGAGGACTTGGAACGGGAATACACTCATTACAATCTTGAAGAAAATACCGTGAAATGGTCTACAGATGGTTCTAAAACCACGAAAGAGCAAAAACCAAGTTTAGACTATCGATTCTGGGAATGGACTCTTCGTATAAGGACTGAACGAGAATCAATTCGCTATCACAAAAACGCCTATATCTCTTGAACCAATTCAGAAAAAAATCAAAATTTGATCATAGTTGCTTTGTTATGAACGTCAGAAACATGTGAAAAATTTACTTCATAGATATTCCAATTCTCTGTCGCAAAATGTCAAGCGGAGTGAAAACACGAGAATTTATAGTGAAACTTTTTCAAAATGATCAAAAACAGAGCTTCAAAAGAATCGCAAATGAGGCTCGCGTTCGTCCGGAAACGTTAACGAAGATCTTACAATTAACCGCAAGGAAGGAACCGGGAGGTAAAAGAGGTGTCATAGCCCAAAAAAAGTGAAGAAAGCCATCAGCCTTTTTCAGAAGAATCCTGACCTTTCATGACGGAAAGTGGCCCAAATAGTGGATTGTTCGCAGTCAACCGTTCAGAAAATCAAGTCGAGTTGTGGGCTTAGAACATACAAAGTGCAGAAAGTGCCAGACCGGAACGCTGTGAAGAATCAAGAAGCGAAATCAAGAGCAAAGAAATTAAAAAAAGATTTCTTGAAAAATTTTTCCTGTTGCGTGATGGACGACGAAACCTATGTCTTGGCTGATTTCTCGCAACTTCCTGGTCGGGAATTTTATACTGCAGATTTTCGTGGAAATGTTGACGAACAATTTCGCGTGAAGAAACAAGCAAAGTTTCCTTAAAATTTCTGGTTTGGCAAGCAATTTGCACTTGTGGGAAAAGGAGCAAATTTTTCGTTGGCCAAGGCTCTGTTGACTCGAAGATATACATCGAGGAATGCTTGCAGAAGCGACTTTTACCATTTTTACGTGAGCACGATGTGTCAACGATCTTCTGGCCAGATTTAGCTTCATGCCACTACAGCAAGGCCACCAAGGGATGGTACGAAGCTAATGAGGTGATTTTTGTACCCAAAGAGGCTAATCCACCAAATTGCCCAGAACTCAGGCCAATCGAAAGATATTGGGCCCTGGTAAAAAGAGAATTAAAGAAGACTGAGAAATCAACGAAAACAATAGCGGAACTCAAGCAAAAGTGGAAGACAGCATCCCAGAAAGTGACTGAGAACACTGATGGAAAGAATTCTAGAAAAAATCCATGAATTTTGTAAAAAATAGTTTCGGTTTTTTTATTGTAAAAACAGTTTTCATTCCAATTCGAAAATGAGTTTGATTTTCGCAATCGGTCCAGTGGTTCAAAAGATATAAGCGTTTTTGTGATAGCGAATTTATTCTCGTTCAGTCCTTAAAATACCGAGTTCGAAGTCTCTTTCCTCTCGATATCGTCTTCGCGCGAAAACCGAATAAATCAGCATTCCAAAACCGACTCCACATGCTATCCTCGTAGGTCATCTCTCGGCAATCTCTCTCTCACCCAATCAGATACCTCGGAGCACGTTTCTGAAACAAAACACCCGGGCACACAATGTGCAGATTCATCGTAATATCCATCGGTCGTCGGATAAAAGACGTAAATAAATAAATACGATCAATAACGAGCAAGGCTGAATGCTGCGTCCAACACACAACAAATAACTTGCGTTACTTGCACTATTCTATGATTTCCACGGACCAGAGAGAGGGAGGCTGAAGCCTCGTCGATATCGGACGGGGATCTAGACGTGTTATTGATATCCGAGTGATTAGAGCGTTAATTTGATACATGATTGTTCATGGCCTATTTGGATGGAGTGAAATAATTGCCGGCAGGCTTTATTGGCGGGGTGTAGTCTGCCGAAATTTGTCGAATATTGATATTTGCCGGCGGCGAATGGTCTGGATTCGATGTGAGGAGCGAATAACATCATGGAAAGCAGGGACTGCCCCTGCCATCCGTCAGATGGAGCTGCGAAACCAAGACGAAAAAACCATTCGATTCACGAATTCCAAAAAGTGCTGAGACTTTTCCTGAATTTGAAGAATTAAAAACTACTTCACTTTTACTAGCTTATTGGTTAGATAAAACTTTGCATTATTGGAATTAAGACGATTCGGTAGCTCAATTGGTAGAAACACTGAGGAAGGAGGTTCAAATCCGCCTGGAAACAATTTTTTTTCCAAAATTCAAAATAAATTCGACATTTATCCATGCTTCTCTCTTGAACCCTAATCAACACATTGCCAATATTAAGTAGAAGATACATATTTTGGTAAACAGAAAAAATCTGCGTAGGCCAGGATTTCGTCAGGTGAATCGAGTTATTACGTCGGATTCTCTATTTTGCGTTATCTGAGGAATCGCGAGGTTTTTCGTGATTACATTAACAAATAACAACTAAGTGATTGCTCCTTGCATTTCTTAGGTTATACGCGGGAAATGAAGAGCACTGGCCTTAGCTTCTTGATTGGTTAACTCTCTATTGATAGGTTCGATAGAGAATTTAATTTATTAAGGCCTGTCTTCAATTTCAAGCGATCTATGTATTTGAGTTTCTGTTATTTTTATTTACACTGCGCAAAAAATCAACGCACATTCTGAAAATCTCAATTTTAATGAAAGTTAACTCTACATTGACTTTATAACTTATTTTTTATGTTCTCTCGGGAAGGTTTTGAACGAAACAAGACACATTAAATGGAAGAAAAATTCAGGATTTCACCGAATCTTATGTGAAAGAAGAGAAATGAACAATTTTCAAAATACTGGAATGCTGATAAGTGATTTAATACTTGGTATTTCCACCCCTTGCGTTAATTACAGGTCGTCAACGACGGTTCATACTCAAAATGAGTGATCTTAAAATGTTCTGATCTAATCCTTCCCAGATTTCTCCGAGTTGGATTCCTAAGTCATTAAGAGTAGCTGGATGATTTTCTGAACTTCTCAGCCTTCTATTGAGGTTGTCCCAAACCTGCTCAATCGGATTGAGATCTGGACTTCTTGCTGGCCATTCCATTCGAGAGACTTCAACCTCTTCAAGGTACTCCTGAACGATGCGCGCACGATGGGGTCTGGCATTATCGTCCATAAAAATTAAATTTTCACCAATGTATGGATCGAATGGCACTACATGCTCTTCAAGAATGTTCCTTATATACTTATCAGTATTCATACCTCCATTTTCAACGACCACTAGGTCTGTGCGAGCAGTCAAAGATATTCCACCCCATACCATAATCGATCCTCCCCCGAAACCAGTAGTATTCAGGAAATTGCACTGAGCATATCTTTCATGTGGACGTCTGTATACAAGGGAACGTCGATCACAATGGTAGAGGCAGAATCTAGACTCATCTGTGTAGAGAACTCTTTCCCAATCGGCCTCTTCCCAATGGATATGCTCTCTCGCAAAATCCAAACGCGCCCCTCGATGGGCTGGGGTAAGAGCTGGGCCTCTTGCCGCGACACGAGGCCTTAAATCATATTGTCTGAGTGCTAATTTGCATCTCATCAGTTTGCTCAAGCTGATTTTGAAGGAGGCGAGCGGTTGCAAACTGTTGTCTCAACGAAGAAACTCTCAAGTAACGTTCTTGAATGGCAGTTGTTACCCGTGGTCTACCCTGTCCTGGTCTTCGGACATTCATACCTGTCTCCCTGAATCGCTGCAACATTCTGGACACACTTGTATGGGAAACTCCAAACCTTTCTGCAATTCTTGTGTATGTCCACTCTTCTTCTCGCAAAACTACCGCTTGGGCACATTCCTCTTGGGTCAAATTGCGTGTTTCGCGTTGTATAGCGATCGAGTGTAGAAAATCAAACGAAAGAAAAACTATTGATCACTAGAATTGATCGAGAACAACTGATTTTAGAATGGAGCCAATACATTCAAAATCTGATAATATCATCTTTTCTTATTCCTGCTGGGAGAAAACATCTGTATTGAAGAAAAACATTGCAAGTGGATAACATATGCATGCATAATTCTGATGAAAATAATTATCATTGAGAATACCTTCAGTTGTAGAATAAATTTGAGATTTCCATAATTGCGCAGTGTATAAAGAATCCCAGCGCTCTCTTGATTGGGTTTAGGGCTCCTCACGAGCTGAATAGAGTTTCTGTAATGATTTTTGATTACGCAACTGAGAAGTTCTTCCCATGAATAGTTTTTGTCGGAGTTTTTTCTCTCAAATTGTTTTACGATCGGCATCTCATAAACCGCCCAGTTAAATATTCATAGGAGGTACCTCAAAAAAATTAGTAATCTTCCACTAGGAAGATATTTAATTAAATCGTTGGAATTACAGCGGAAAAAACCAAATAAAAAATTTATAACACAAAATTCACATTAAAAGTCGATATATCTCCGGATTCCACACTTAAGTGTCACTAATGGTGCTATTCCACCTCAAGAGCGATTTTTCAACTTTTTATGCGCGTCGTCTCGTCCCAAATGAGCTCGGGTATATTCAGATTAGTAACCGTCCGTTTCGCATGCCGTGAAATCGTAGACGTTGATGTGAAGAATGGCTTCACTTTAAACAATTAATTTGATCGACTATCGTTTGTAATACCCACTCATTACCGCCGAGCGCCTAAACTTAATTTGTCCGTATCAATCTCGGTAATGTTAACAATTTGAGGAGACCTATTCATTAAATTTTATGTTGCCATCGTGAACGAGCACTTTTTAAAACGTTATTTACCGGTCGTATGGACCGTGGATAGGTGGACGATTAAAATCGAATTGCGTAATGAAAGGGAATCCGAGGTATTCCGGATGAGTTATGATTTGTGCCGCGGGGGAAATTGGCGTGCTTTTCCGCATGATACCTTTCGACGCTTGTGTTCGTTGCGCGGATTATTCTTTGTGGGAAATATAGGGATAATTGATGTTATGTATGTAAGCAATTTGAATTATGTGCCCCCTATATGAATTGATATAAAATGCTGAGGCCATAGCGTAGGCCTAATGTACAAACACTCTGTGATCTGAAGCGATGGCTTTCGATGATCCCTCTGTACGCTCTCTCTCTAACAACGCGGCATCCTAAGAGACAAGGTCGAGTTAGTAAACAACTTAACATAACCTGAATGTACATTGTGTACCATTTAAGCCCACTGATAAATTGTTAATAAACAACACGTTATCCACCTCGAAGTGTTTTATTATTTAACATGTAGGTATGTGTGCCCCTAGCCCAGTGGTTTAGGCGATTGTCTCGGACGCGGTAACGCGTTAAGTCCGAGTTCAATCCCGAAGCTGGGAAAGAAATTTTCTGGTCAACGGTAGTGGCCAATTTCACTTTGCCACTGTTTCCAGTTGAGTTTTTTTTACGAGATCTAGTGTGACCACAAGGCATTTCACCTCTCTGGAAAAATTCTGTGACTATTTGATGGTGGCGCTCTAAGACTAAGAGTCCAAGGTCTAGGGAGGAATAAGGTCGAATAAGAGTAAGCGCTCAGTTACCTTTAATGCAGAAAACATCGTATTGAGATCTGCTTCTCAACCTTCTACACGAAGAGAGAAGGCATGATCAGGCATCTTATTTCGTCGTTAAGAGTCTTCAGCCTTAAAAATAGGAAACGTATACCGCCAGATGGCGGTGCAGTGTATTAATTTTTATTTATTGGATTATTCAGCTTAATAGAACAAATGTTGGGGCGCAGGGAATATCAACAAGAAATCCTACCCTGAACTTGATCTCACACTGACTGTATAATACACTGATTTTCCTTCACCAGTCATCTGGGAGTAGATACCTGCGGGGCGTGACATTTAAAAGGAATTCAATTCCATTCAAGAATCCACAATTGTAAGAAACAATTAATTTTCACTAATCGACGGCTAATAAAATCCTTAATAAAATGTCTTTGGTAAAAACGGATATTTATCATTCGAATAGAAAAATTCAAGGAAATGAATTTCGCGAAAACAACACATTGTTGTAATATTATTCACAGAAAACCGGTAAATTTTGAAAGAAATAGGAGATAGACATTTGATTAACTTAATGATAGACTTCAATACTGAAATGAAAAAACACAGTAAATATTTGTTCGTTTTGATGGTGGAAATGTAGAAAAATTACCAAAAATGATGGGGAATATCCTTTTCATTCATTTAATACTCATAAAATATTTTTTTTATTATTTTTATCTTTATACACTCATACGCTTCATCAATCAGAAAAAAAAACGTTTCTGACTCCCTTTTTTCAGGGACGTAGACCCTTAAGAGGCGACGGAATTATAAATATCTGTTGGCGAAATCTGTTGTGTTACAATAGCACGATTAAAAAGGTCTGTGGTCTGTAGTAAATCGATCGTATTCCGCCTTACCCTACATTTAACGCAAAGATTTCGCTCCATATAAACAAACAAGAAGGGGACCGAATAAAATATCGATTGTACACGTAGACCGCCTCCGTACATTTGTTCTACCTCCGGGAGCTTTCTCGCTAAGTGAAATGTATCTCCTTTCAATATAGCCTTTTATGTGGCCATTACGTCCGGTCCGAAGAAAGGCGGATTCATGAAAAATATATACTTTATACACTTTTCCGGCGGATGGAGCCCCGTATCGTCGTTAGTTATTGATATGTATCGTTAGATACGACCGGTTTCCCGGCAAAGACCCGGACAGTCTGGTCAGATTTGGGGCGTAAATATCGAATGAGGCGTCGTTACGTGTTGTTGTTGCCTTTGTTGCGGCCGGGAATGGAAAGGGATTTTCGCGGGAAATCGTTTTGACGTGCGGAGAGAAGGGTAGATATTGCTTCTTTCGGTATTACGTCTTTGGCTAGAAGCGAGTGATTTTGTTTTGTTTGATAAAAGGGTATATTTTAAGATATGCTTTCCACGAGAGGAATATTCAGAGAACATCGTGAGATAGGGTAAGAGTAGGTATTGGTGTTTTTCTCAAATTTCTGTAGACTATATGCCACGGGGAACACCTGTCTAGGCAATGGGTTCCAGAGGCTTGCTATTCTCTGGATGAACGAGTCTTGGAAAAAAGAAGTTCTGCAGGTTTTCAGAGAGACCACGAAGAGGTGTGAAGACTCAACTTGTCGGGTTAATCTGTTACTTTTCACTACACTCTAAAGCCTGATTTCATACAAGTGTTGACTGTAATTCATATTCTTGACCGATGTTGGACTGACTGTCTTTCAAATATTAAATTTTTCCGAGGGAATCATTGTATCAAAAGAATTCCAGAGTTCAAAATATGAGCAAATCAGGAACATGAATCCAACTAAACGGTAGACAATATAGAAGGAAAAGTTTTCTTGCATTTTGCGAAATGAAAAAACATTTTCAGTAGTAATATCCCTAGGACCTTGGTAATAGACGAGATAATTTTATGACCAGCGAAAGCTTGTTCATTGGTAACAGCCCGAAGCCGAAGGCTGAGGGCTTTTACCAAGCAACGAGCTTGAGATATTGGTTATAAAATTATGGGGCATTTATCAATGTCCGAGGAATATTCGGCAGAAAATTTTTTGACAGAAAAAATGTATAACTCAACTCAACAAAACATTTATTTATTTATTGAAAGTACAATTAGTGAAAGTTCAATTCGTAAAATTCAACTCAACATTAGATTCGTTTCTGTTCTCTTGTATAGAAGATCTATTTCCACGCATAATATTTATTATCTTGTTGTGGTGTTCTTGATCGAGGTTTAGGTATAGTTTGATAGAATTGTGATTGCTATGACCAGTAATCTTCAGCAATTGTTGTTCCTCTACACCACTTTTTGCTAATTGACTGACAGCTGTTGATCTATTTGGATGATTCGTTATCTTTTTGTCTTTGACATTCAAGCCAATTGCTTCGGCAGCATATTTAGTCCATTTATTTATGGTATTCCTTCCAACAGGTACATTCTCGTACCATTTGTCAGTTTCATTTTTCCAATATCGATTTGGTTTCAAAAATAGTCGTGGTGAGGTAATATTTTCGCCTCGTTTTGATATTAGTTTATGAAAAAGACGTACAGGGCAGCTCTGTCTCTCACTATTGGAAACCAACCATTTGCTACTTGTACAGCTTTTAGAACCACCTTGGCACGTTTTACTGAATACCGGATTGTATTCAATGCGATTTGTTGGAGAACCATCGTTATTCTTCTCGATTTGAAAAAAATTCACCAAACAAGCAACTGCCTCTTCTCCTCGCCACGCTAGTTCTACTCCAGCAATATGATAAAATTTACGCATAAGACCTTCAGGAGTATTTTCATCCCATAGCAATATTATTCTGTTAACTTCAGACAAATTTAACGAAACTGAACTGGATTTACGTTTACTTGGGTCTGCTTGCAATTTTTTTCTGATTGCATCGCGGGCATCTCGGGCTGGTTTAAATATTATATTATTAAACGGGTCAATCATAATGTTGTAGTCCTTATAATACTTTTCTTGTAAGAGTTTGCTCGAAACATTCCACATTGTCTTTACCGTTGCTTCTTTGAATTCTGTTCCGTCTTTTTTTCTCATATTGACAGCCCAATCTCTGAGTATAAACGCCAATTCTTCCAAGCTTCTGCGTTCATTCAATTCGTATGATCGTTCGTAGCAAAATTCCATAAATATTCCCCAAATATTTTTGTGACTATTGGAAGTATTTCTGGGAATGTTTTCTTGGATAAGTGCTTTTATATTTTTAACATCACCAAAACGTGACATTTTGAAATTTGTTTGGAACTATTATATAATTTTATAAGACTCTATCGTGTTATCATTGGGATTGAAAATTGCATTGTTTGTAGTTTTCGATGTAATGTTGACATTATTGGCTGAAATGGTTCCATATGATACAAAATCATAAAATTGGATTTGTTGTAGAACTGTCAAAAATTTTTTATGGGAACATTCAACAGTCTTCAAAACCAGATAGTTTCAAGACATCTCTTGCACCCAAGTAGGTTCACCAACGAATAAGAGTATATCTTTCAGATACAGTCGCCCTGTTTCAGTTTCCGCCCAATCGTCTTCGCAATTACCATTTTTCCGATCGTCTTAACCGGCATTAAGACGACCACAACCGTGGCCGAGTTTATTTGTCTCATTTCAATGGTTGAACGTCCTTCCAGCCGAGCAGACGTTACGAAGCGTCCGTAGATGGTGCGGCTGGTGCGTCCGCCTACCGTTCCGCCGCTCGCGGACGATTACGTGGATTATTTCCGCACCGGCAAGAACTGCCAGACTTTGACGTACCGTAAAAATCGAACGCCGCACGTCCGACACATGCGATTATTAATTATCGCGATGCGGTCGATGCATATTGCATGAGATATGCACGCGGAAACGGCATAGAACTGTATCGGTTCCGCCCGCGGGCCGAACGGAAAGATAGTCCGGATGCATCAGAGGACCGGGAGGAAAAAACCGATACCGTCCCGCCCTGAAGTCGTTTCATCGACTAGAGTTGCATACAGAACTTCTCTGAATTGGAGGTAAAAACGGACAGGGATTATGTTCGGACCTTTTTGGCCGTTTAGTTGGTTTCAGTTCTCGAAAGTCTCAACGATTGTTCACATTTTGCAAACTGGAATTCGTCTTATAAAACCTGTCTCGGAAAAATTCAATAGTTTTGGAATCTAAGCTACGACATTACAGTCCAAATTGGTCTCAAAATTTGAACAACTGTCAATGCTTGCATAAAATCGTACTCAAGAATTTAGTGAAAAGTAACTGCAGCTAAAGGTTCCGGAGGATTAACAGAGTCATCTTCTGCTCTGTCTACCCCAAAAATGAATCTTAGTTTCATTATTTTACATTCCTTAATTTTTAGGTTTTCAATGTTTGTCGATCGATGTTATTTCCTAACTTAAAAACTGTCATAGACTTGGTGCATTGTGAGTTTGATGGTTCATGTTCTGTCTTCAGTCATATAACGTTTTTCTTTCGTTTGCAGTAGTCTTGTTAATCACATCTTGATGATGATAGCAATCTCGCCGAAACTAGTGGAGCAGACAAAGCCAAAATTTCGCCTATTATACAGGGTGTCCCAAATGAGAGTGACTGATTTTAAAAATGAATGCCCAGCTTATTAATTGCTCCAAAGAGATGGGGTTTTCACTAGTTTATCAAAGAGACTTTTTTAGGTTTGAGGTTTTTAGGTATAATTATTATTTTTCCTAACTTGAACCGATGGCGGATGCCAAAGAGTTGAGAGAAGTCATAAAGAACAAAAGGAATTCGAAAAACTTAATTCTTCTGTTTTTCTATAGAAGTTCAAGCTGTTTTATATAAACTGTGTGAAACTTTGATGAAGATATTGGGACTCACCTAGTTATGTAGAAGGATTCAGCAATCTGTAAAAGAGAAATAATCATTAGAATCGTGATAGTATTATTGGAGTTTTAGGACTAACGTATGTCCCATAAGTTTTGGCACAAATTTCAAAGATCAAAAAAATGACACCCATTCAATTTTTTCCCGAAGAGTGGTCAGTAATGTCGAATAGTAATCTCCAGTTATTCTTCTACCCTTATCCAAAAAATCAATCATGATTACTCCTTGGCAATCCCAAAAAACTGAAGCAAGAACTTTTCCAGCAGATTTTTGGACACGAAACTTCGTAGGTCTTGGAGAACCAGAGTGTCGCCATTCCATCGATTGTTGCTTTGTTTTTGGATCGTTAGTCTCATCTATAGTAACAATTCGGTTTAAAAAGTCTACATCGTTTTCAAATCGAGCACAGATCGAACGCGATGCTTCTGCCCTTGCACGCTCTTGGTCAACATTCAATCATTTGGGGATCCATTTTGCAGAAATTTTTCTCATGTCCAAATTTACGTGAACTATATGATGAACGCGTTCGTATCAAATCTTCAGTGCTTCAGATATCCGTTTTATCCTTCCCGATCGGTCATCATCTTCAATGGAAAATTTTGAAGCTTGCAGTCCAATTTTTCACGGTCGCATACGAAGGACATTGATCACCAAGGGTATTAAGCATATATTCGTGAATCTGCTTACCTCTTAACCCTTTAGAATACAGGTACTTGATGATGGCTCAATACTCCAATTTTTCGATTTCCACAATTTCGGTGGACATCTTTTTTTCAATTAATTGCCTAACTCTGGTTTACTTTTTTGACGTCGAACTCTACACTGACACTCCTTATAAGTTATTGCTCGTTGATATGGTATCGCAATGTTTTGTTTATGCATGGAACTGGTCTAGGCTAACTAGATTTCAATACATCTTCGTATGGGCATACGTAAGTATATATTTTTATTTTTAGGTATGAGACCTTCAGATATAGTTTATCTATTGAATTTTTGTAGCATTTGTTTATTAAACTTCATCACAAAGGAATTATACGAGAGTCGAGAAAAGTATCAGTATCGTAACGGCCTATTAATGGTTCTAAGGAATCCAATCTATATAAAATTATTTCACCTCGAATAAAATAGATGAAAGGAAAATTTCCGAAAATCTCTTCGGGGGCGTTAATTTCACATCAAATCAGTGACGCCGCCGCCACATAAGGACGACTCGAACAATCGGCCTGTCTTGACAATCAAAGAGCGTTTAAAGTCCGCAGAGAAAGCACGCACGCATCGCTCAGATGCTCGGCCATCGTCCGGCGATTACCTCGGTCGACGGTTTCGATATCGAAACTCGATATTTCGCGGCTCGCGACCGCGAAACGAAAAACGGCTGCCCGACCCTGAATTATCGAACTTTCGCTGTCCGTTTCGCCTCCGAAAGGGAAACGTTCGGTTGCGGCCGAAGGAAAAAGCGGTCGACGCACGGATTTGGCGACGATTGTTTACGAGGTGAGGGCAACGAACCATTTTGGGTGTCTTCGACATGATTTGACGGTTTTTTCCTCACTGGCAACCAGTGGATTTCGAATTTGTGCAAATAGCAGTTGCTTCATTAGATTCAGAGACTTATCTCACTACGAAACTCTTCGGAATCAGCGAGCCCATCTCATAAACGATCAGCTTTTTTCGCCTGTATCCTGGAACATCAACAAGACTCGATAATGTTACCATGTTTTAACTAACCCCATTAAGAAAACGAGCCAATACATCGCAATCAATGAGCGACCGGACAGTCCCTCAAATGCCCACATGAAAGATTCCGGTTAAAAGCTGCCCAGAGGACCAATTAGGACAGATCGATATTCAGATAACGTCGAAGCTTACAAATAAAATCGAAGTAATCGAGAAGGAATCATTTCCGCTGATTGGGAATCGTTTCGAAATTGTGCTGTTAATTGAAAAGCTCGCTTCGATACCGATGAAATAGATGGCCATGTTCGCCGCAGTCTTGGTTCTGGAACGAAGACTACTCAGAAATGTTGGTTTTTAATTAGCGAAAAATGAGAATATGAAGGAATTGGAGTGTTCGGTCTTAGAATCTGCAGATTCCTTGATGCGACGTGAAAATAATTGGTATTCGAAATATGATTTTCGTCTTCATCTTTTTGGCTAACATATGCTATATTATCTCATCATCCTTCGTATAGGGCCTGTGGTATAGAAAGACGCAGTTATAAGAAGAAGTTTTTGGAAAAGGAGAAAACCGAAAGGGAAACATTCCTTCGGAATCTCGAAACTGCAAGATCCAAAGGGTATCTGGATCTCAGTAAGAGCCAGAGAAGAGCCTTTCTATAAGCAGTTCGCATCAAGCTCGAAATTCCTAACCTAACAATTAATGCAGCGATTGAATATACCTATTGGGCTCAGTCATACCATACTGGCAAGTGCCCAAGATGCGTTCTAAATTTGTATATACCCATCGTACATAATACCTCTGCCACGCCAGTCCTTAAGTAATGTTTTTTTAATGGACGGTTTCAGCGCTCTTCACATCATTAGAAATCTGAATAATTTCGCCTAATAACAGTGAGAAATGCGCGGAATAGAATTGCCGGCGTAAAAACGTAGCGCATCATACGAATAATGCGAAAATAAGGAGACGAAACAATTAAGGACGACGGTTTCGAGATCTCGCGATGCCAGCCCCCAATAAATGAAACTGCTCTCTGTACGTACGAAGGTGGAAGAAAAAAATGGTTAACTCTTTGATTTTATCCGTCTCCATTTGCATAAGTATGGTCTTACAAGATGAACGTCGTTAAAATGTCGAGTAGGAGGCGCATTAATGAAACGGGTGAAAAACCTTCCTTTCGCTAGTTGAAAAAAGCGTGGACAACCCTGAATACGAATATTTTTGTGGAATCCAAAATGTCTATCAAATGCTATCAAAAGGTCAAGTCGAAGACCAATTGGTGCACTGAAATTTTATTTTTACTCTTTTATTTTCATTTTATTACAACTCTTGTTTTTGTTTTTCTTTGATTTGTTTTATCTGCATCAGTGTCTGTCAATTTTGAACTGTGCTCAGAGAATATCATTAATATTTGTTCTGATGAGTATCTTTGTGGACAAATTACAAAACGTTTCTTGACACAAACGTCACTCCAACTCATCAATGAACTTCTCCAAATGGACGGAAGAAATAGCAACGGTCGATACAAATAAATGGGCGTACCAAACAGTGAGATGGTTTCACTCGATAACCACTGTACACTCGAATTCTATGGCGTAATTGAAACGTCTTTCAGTTTACCTCGAATAACGTCGTTTATTCTTGTTGTTTTTGTCTCGAACTGCCTCTTTTTCCCTTGATGGAACTCGCGTATCTGAGATCTCTAAACAGTTTCTCTGAGAGTTTTATTTCGTTTTACTTGGACGGTTCAATTCTGATACTTCCTACATGTGGTGGAATGGGACCTAGAGGGAATGTCGAGGTGCCTATGCCAATTATAAGTCAGAGGTAAGATGGTGACGAGATATAATAACTGACAATTGTAACACCCAGAAAAAACTGTTTGAATTTCATTTGTTTTGGTGGAACATAGATAATATAGCAAGGAATGAATTTGGAAAAAAAAATTGAGAAGGTTTCTTTATGTAAACATTTTTTGCTACTTAAATATTGTAGTCGTCTTTTGCAATTTTTTAAATTTTACAATAAACCAGGTGTTCAAGGAGATTCAAAATCGATGTTTAGTTGTTGTTAAAATGCCTTGAGTGAATTTGAAAGAGGTCGAATTATTGGTTGACGAGAGGCGGGGTTGTCATTTCGAGAAATCGCTAACCGACCAGAAATCCACATACTGCTATGAGATCTCGAACGTGGTTCGATAATGCTCAAAATAGAAGAAGAGTAGGCACCGGACGTCGAAGGGGCACGAATGACGTTCAAAATCGATGTCTAAGTCTTATGGCCATTAGAGACCGATTTGAGATAACTCTTGGCTGATGAACGGTTAGGAGAACAAGGCCATCCTGTAACTGCCAGAACGGTTCACTCTTACCCTCAACCAGCTCGAGAATCCAATATTTCAGCAAGATAATGCTCGATATCATGTTGCCAGGGTTAGTTTAAACTAGAGCATGTTAGGGACATCATGGGTAGAAGGCTTGGAAATTTACCCCAGCCCCCACGGACATTGGCGGCTCTAAGACAAGAAGAAATGGACCATCTTATTGCATCAATGCCAAGACGTGTTGGGGAGTGTAAAGATAATCGCGGTTGACGAACACATTATTAACAAATTAACTAAAAAAAATTATAAACCTTTCGTTTTTTTTCCAAATTTTAATCATTCACTCCTTGCTATACTATCAATGTTTTACCAAAAAAAAATAGAAATTCCAACAGGTTTTTCAGAGTATTGCAGTATCTTTGTCAGTTAGTATATTTTTTGAGTGGTTAGAACTTGAAGAATAGGGGGCTGAAAGTACAATTGTGGAAGAAGTTGTTTTTGTTATTTTCATTCGACAAAAAAACCTTATGCCTTGACTGAGTTTCGAAAACGCCATAATAGTACAGAAAGTACTAGGTATTTAGTATTAAGTATTTATCCTTATTCGTATATCTCTGCAAATTGGGTGATATTATTATAGGCGAATTGTCAAAGTTTGATCAATTTTCCTGAATAACTGAGAAAATTCTGGATAATATGAATACCAAGCGATCCTGCATTGACCTTTTCCCTTTCGATCTGTAGGTTTACATCACGTTCAGGATATTGGTGCAAAAAGTTTCATCGAGTTCAAAATTGCCCTATTCGCCAAATTTTTTCGCGAATTTTAAAAGAATGAAAATAGAGGATAACGTGCCTAGGACACAGCAGGATAATGACAAACCGGTTTCTGGTTTGTTAACCGTCATCAGTGTCACATAACTCTTACTGTGGTAATTTTTTTATTCGAAATGATAGATATCCATTTTTATCAAAGACAATTTATTGAGGTTTGTTTTAGCCGTCGATTAGTGAAAATGAATTGTTTCTTTCAATTGGGGATTCTTACATGGAATTGAATTTATTTTTAATGACACGCCCGGCAGGTATATCGACTCCCAGATAACTGGTGAAGGAAAATCAGTGTAGTTATACTGTAGTTATACAGTCAGTCTGAGATCTAGTTCAGGGTAGGATTTCTTGGTAAGATTCCCTGCGCCCCAACATCTGTTCTATTAAGCTGAATAATCCAATAAATAGAAATTAATGCACTGCACCGCCATCTAGCGGTATACGTTTCCTATTTTGAAGGCTGAAGACTCTTAAGATTCTTCTGGACCAATATTTTCGAAAGATTCCTTCGGGTCGGTCCACAGAGTAACCCTTTCAGTAGGTATTGCATAGAATTATGCTGTATTTCGTTGTTCTTGGTGAATAACGGATGAAGAGGCTATATGTCACATATCTCAGTTCCAGCTTCATTTCTCACATGAATGAAACGATCCCGCCTAGAACTGCCATTTTACGTCCCCGTTCTTGTTGCGATCCGGCAGGATTATGCTCCTCCGGCGCATCCTCATCTCCTTACGAAACCCGGGCGCACCTCGCCCCGTAATTCACCGTCGTAAACTCGCAAGGACCATATTTCCAACTCGTAAAATAGCAGGTAACCGCTGCTGCATTTCCGCCAACATTAGCCGGGAGATTGGCTCCAGACGGCGAAAATCGTGATTTTGAATAGGCCACGTTCCACTACGGACTGCAATAAACCAGATCTACTTATTCTTTATGCTCGAGAGCAGGACGAAGTCCGAACGACGGGCTCATGAATGATGACTACGGCGATCGTATTTTCTCAGAGTAAGAGTCCGGAGACGATCCGATGTGAAATTCGCCTTAATCGTTCCTGGTCGGATGATTTGATGGGTCCTCGGGCTCTGTTATCAATCTGCTCTATGGGGCTTTTGATAAAATCTCGAGAAATGATCGAGTTTTATAAAAACAAGGCCATCAGGTGTATTTTGCCCATAATCAGAGCTGTTTTCACTCAACAGCTCGCCCACTAGCTCGAGAGCTCCTATGAACTCCAGTATCTGGAAAGGCTCCAAGGTCAATTCCTAGTTTCTCCTATGATTCTCTTAACCAAGACTTTCTTTGTGCAGACTTTCGGCAATGGCGAGACATTCTGTAACCAGGTGAACATCATTCTCCTCATCAACCACCAGAATCTGTACTCATCAGTTTCTGACTAGCTCGTTCTCATCAAATGCCTCCTTAGGCGACGATGTCCTGTGAGGAAGCCAGTGAGGAGGAGCCTCTTATTCTTGCTGGTTCTTACAGTTACGAAATCCCTAAGAAACTTTTTGTAATGATCCATTCCTGGAAGAATCCCCCTGAGTGATTCCCTTTCAGTTTCTTACTTCTCCAGAAACTCTTTCTGATACATTCACCACTGACAGATGCTGGGCCAGTGGCGTTTTTGCTCTGTTGATCTCTTCGTTTTCTTTGAACCCTGAGAGGCCAGGAACCCAAACTAAAGAGAACTTGATGTTCTTGCCTACTTCATTAAGTTTCCTTCAGCACTCTCTATCAGCTTTGGGTCGATGACATTGGAGTTCAGTGCTTTGATAGCAGAATGACTATCAGAATGGATCACTGTGACATACCCTAGATAGTTTCTTTCCAGGTTTATGCCAACGCATCTTTTGATTGAAAGTATTTCGACCTGAATAACACTCGAGTATTTTGGGTTTTGCATTCCTCAAATGTCACTAGCTTTCGCTTGTGTTCAGCATAGTTCGTCATTCAATCTTTGCAGAATTATATGTTTTGTTGTCTCGCAAAACAAAGAGACTCCACTTGATGATAATCAGCTCCATGTGCCTGCTAAAAGGGATCTAGAACATAGAGATAACCTCATTTCAGCTGAAAAGGCATCCAGTCCTCAAAGTCCACTGCAGGACATATGCCTCCTTCATTGGTTACTCTTCCTATCTTGAACAGTTTCAGTTCAGTTATTTTCCTCTCTTTTCATCGGGTGATTATACCTCATCCATTAAGCTCATGAGCTCCTCGAATTATCATGAGTCATGAGGATCTTACACAGAAGGGCCTGATATGTTTCCATAAGGTTTTTCCTGAATTATTTGAAGGTTACAAACCCAAGATTGGCTATAAGACGCATCATATGTTTGTTGATTGTTTCTTTAGAGAATCTCTTTTCTATCCTGGTTCTACGTGGAGTTTGTCTCAATGATGGAACTGTCTCATTTCTACTTCCAAGAACCAAGACGTCTCAGACATATGTTGATGAAGTTATCACTTAGCTCAATCCTTTCAGGGAAGCCCTCAACATCCAAGAGGTCCTCACAAACTAAATGATGTGTAGATTTAACAATATAGACGTGTTTCAATCAGGTTTTCCCTGAAATGTTTGAAGAATACAAACCCAAGATTGACCATAAGACGCATCGTGTGTTTGTTGATTGTTTCTTCAGAGAATTTTATTTCTATTCGAAAGGCATCCAGCCCTCAAAGTCCATTGTTGGACATACGGCTCCCGTATTGCTTGCTCTTTCTATCCTGGGTAATGTGAATTCAGTTACTTGCCACTCTTTTGATGAAGTTGTTCTATGGGGAATCAGATCCCCCTCCATTATGCTCTAGGAATCATTATGAGGATTGAATACAGAGGTCCCAGACTAGATTTCCTTGACATAATCAAAGAATACAATACTCAAGGTCTCTTCCTGTCAACGTCATTTTGCATCAACTCCGAGTACATCAGTTTCTCGCTCTCCACTCTTGCAAACATCGCTGTCCCTTGCTCTCCTCCCATAAATCATTTCTTTATATTCGAACTTGGACCCGGGCAGAACGAACAGTCTGCCCCTCTTTCCAAGACCCTGCTGCCAGGCCACTCTTCGGTCGAGTTTATCCTGGCACTCCGCTCAGATGGCCGCTTTGTGCAATTAAGGAGATTAATGGATCACACTCAAGCAGGAATCGTTCAATCTACGAATCCTTTTCCTCCTCTCCCCGCCCTGTCCCCCCCGAGACCCTTCGTATTTCTATTAAAACGGTTTCGGTAGCGACGGAAAAGGAAAACAGGGAGTCGAAGAGGGAACAATGTAGCAAATCAATTACAGACATCTGATGTTACGCATGATTGTAACTTTGGAGTGTGGGGAGTTGGAGTCAAAGTTTCGGGATGAGATCCTGCAGCGTGGGAGGTCTGATTGATATCTTAGAGTGGTAGGGAATTCACGATCACCAAAGGCATCTGGACTGAGAGTTCGTCTTTTATGGAGGCATTTCAGCTGATTGATATTGAATGAATATGTCTCTACTGCTTGGAAACGATGAGTTTCCTATCACATCTTTAATCCATAAGCTCTAAGATGTATAAGACCCTACCCAGATCTATGTGAAGAGATTGCCTCTATGAGTCTCATCCACATCAATCATTCCAAACCAGGGAACACCTAGAAATCCTGACTCTGATCCAAGACATCTAAATAAACCTCTAGATTTGATTCTCAAGAGTTCTGAAGATTGAGCTGATCCTTGAAAGCCACCTTGCACCTCGAAGGAAAGAGTGATATTGTTGGTGCATTGGTTCTAGAGTGGCGATACTGTCTCTTCACTGACGAGTGGAGATATAGATGTGCTTCTGGCACGTCCACTCATACGACAGAATCTCCACTGTGTCCTTTTTGAGGACGATTTTGGTTTTGCCTGGAGTTTGTTTCAATGATAGCATTGTCTTATTCGTACTTCCGAAAACCAAGACGTCTCAGACAGAAGTTATCAACGAAGACGTCCCACGATTCCACTTAGCTTTTGTGCAGAATTCTGCTCTGTCTGGAACTGTCCAGCACAAGAAGACCTCAACATAAAAGAGCTCCTGACAAACTGATTTGTAGATTGAAACAATAACATCAGATTGAATTGGCTTCCAGTTCTAACGAACGGTAGTAATCCAATTCCCACCTTAACCAAAAAACGAAGCACGTACCGTTTGGTGCGAAGGAATTCACCTATCGTTCTCCGAGGCAGGGAATCATTGCGATAGACAAATCGCACCTTGTATCGATTCCATCGCATCAGCGATTACCATAATATGCACCTTGCATGCGCTTCCTGGGAACCACATAAACATGGACTTAATAACCGCCAGAGGTCGTTCGCGTATTAAATTAAACAGCTCACGGTGCGATGAGTGCGGAAAATTGAGGAGACAGGAACGGTCGAGGAACTTTCCGATACTCGATATCTCAAAAGAGGCTCATGGAGAATTCGATGTTCTACGTTGATTTGAACCAAAAGCAACTCATAGTCCAGTGTCTGATATCAATCACCTTCACTACAGAATAAAAAAAAAACAAACCCACAAACCCTTTGACCAACAACTTCGTCAATTTGTTATGGTCCTCTTCAACTGCTAGTTGTCAGCAGTACGTTAGACGTTTTTAATGAGCTCTAGCAAATCTTTTAAAGACTCACTCATGCAGCTATCTCAAGCTCTCCTTTGAAAAGCTGACCCTCTTTTCATTGAGCTTGTGATGTTGTCTCAATAAGTTCATTCTAGTTTTAGAAGGTTTCTATCCTCACTCAGCAGGTCTCTGAAACTTTGACTGATTCTCTTAGAAATCGTTTAGGTTGTATTTGCCCTCAAAATTTCTCCTCCATTCTGACTCTGGGGTTCTTCCTATTTCTTGCTGAAAGCATGACCATTAAAAGCGATGGAGGACCATTGTTTAGACAGCTCATTTCTCTGGTAAGATCTTTGCCAGAAAACCCATACCAAAGAAACTCAACGAAGCTGACTCGACTGGTTAGTTTGGTAAGGTTTGGTAAGAGCGTTATATTCCACCTCGAGGTCTACCTGACTAGATGACACTGACTTCATAACCCTTCTTATATCTGTTTCCGTATTACTGGGCTCCTTAGCTTTCCTTGTTCATTGGAGGACTAGCTGTGGATGACGCAGTGGTGAGAAGAGCTATTGCGGTGTATTGCCATTTCACCTTATGATTTTGAGGCTCGCACTCTCAGAGGTATCTTCCTGCTACGATTAGCTTATAGTACCTTTCAGAAGGGTTATAGGTAATTGGTATATACGTCAATACACGTTCGAGAGGCCCCTATATCTTGCGGAACATAATCCTGTTGGCGTGGAGTACATTCCTGTTTGTTCGATTTCATATCAAAATGTTTAGGACTACAAGTTGCTCCATAATATATCAATTACTCTTCGCAAGGTATCGAAACGTATACACTTGCTACCGGTTTTACAAGTATGCATGCAGATAATATCGGCATGGTAAAATAATCATTATAACGTGGATTATCTGAGTTGTTTGAATATGTGGGAACATTAAATTTGTTTTCCTTGCACTTACCGTAATGAACTTATCTTTATGAACGTCTCGTAATTCATCCCGAGCCTGTGAGAACCCAGCGAGCATCCGATCGAACTGAGAGTACGCGAAGTGTTATTATCTTTCGATATTATTGTATTGGATAGTTCGATGTTTGGAGAGGAAATTGATGGGGCGTAAATTGATTATTATCGGTTTACACACAAAATAATGTTCGGGAGAGTTGCAAAGGGAAACATTCTTTCAAGCTTATTTTTGAGCTTGTACATCTTCTTGTGGATCCCTTCAACCTGAACTTTTCTATATAGCGGGTGATTTTTTAACTATTTTATCTTTGGCGACACTGATTTTGACAGCTCGCGCTCGTTACGTGTTTTGTGTCACTGTCAAACATCTTCAGTTTGGTCAATAATTTAACCCTGAATCCTCTTACAAACGAGCAATGCTTGCAAATCATTGATTTTTATCATCAAAATGTGTACTATGTTAAGGATCTACGTCCTTGAAGAAGAGGGAGTCAGAAACGATTTATTTTTTCTGATTGATGAAGGGATCTATGAGTGTATAGAGAAAAAAATAATAAAAAAAATATTTTATAAGTATTGAATGAATGAAAAGGATATTCCCCATCATTTTTGGTTATTTTGGAACATTTCCACCATCAAATGAACAAATTTTTTTTGTTTTTTCATTTCAGTATTGAAGTCTATCATTTAGTTAATCAAACGTCTATCTCATTTTCCTTTCTGTAATGTATATGCTAAGCGCATGACCTTATTCCCCCCTAACGTAAAATGAGAAAGAACATTAATTTGCGATCATTGTAACACAGTTGTAATATGGCATTATTGGCGAATAGATATAAAGAGAATTTTCGTTTTTTAATTCCTACAACCAAAACTGAATATTGAACCCAGGAACATCACAGTGGCGACGAGGCAAAATCAACAGATTAAATCAAATTTGGAAACAATTCTTATTGCAAATATAGTGAGTGAAAATCAGAGTAAATGGCTCAAGAAGAAGACCCTACTGGACGGAATGGTATCATTGGAAAAATTCAAGAATTCAATTTCAACATATCCGATTGGACCATTTATAAAGCAAGACTCGATAATTATTTCGAAGCAAATAACATCACCGGAGTTAAGAGGCGGGCGATTTTCCTCAACATGTTGGACGAAGACTCTTATCGTCTTATGTTCGATCAATGCAGTCCAGTGAAGCCGGAACAAAAAAGTTATGAACAGCTGTTAGAAATATTCGATAAACATTTCACTCCAGTGTTTACTGAACGTCATGTCGCGAGGTCGTGGAATATGTTGTTCCCGTTGCTCTCTGAAAATTGATCGAGGTGATGGTTCGATAAATTGCCAAACCTGTGATACTAGTTATCATGTCAAGTGCCTAAATATGTCCATAGAAGACTTCAATGAAATTCGTGCAAGTATCAACAATAAATGGAATTGTGAAGCATGTCTGCAGCCCACAAAGAAAATGTCTGAGACAACGAATCAGAGTACCCAAGTAAGCGAACATCCCCTACCTGGACCTGATTTCTCAGCTTTCAAGATGGAAATCGTCACTGAAATTTCCTCCATTTTTGTTACCGAATTCAATATATTGAAGAAAATCATAGAAAACCAGAGTAGTCAAATAAATCAACTCCTGAAAGAAATTCATATCTTGAAGTCTGATAAGAATCATATCAGCACGACAGATTGTGTCGCTATCACTGGGAATCAACCAGATCGAGATACCACCGATGAGTCATCCTTAGCAGCTGCGATGCCAACACAGACTTCCCGCTTATGTGACCCGATCACATGCGTTCCATTATCGTCGAACGGTATCCTAGAGGAGTCCAAGTCGAATGAAAACAAGGCAAAATCCAAAAGTTCAAGTGAATGGATACTTGCAACCTCAAGGAAAAAAACAAAAACAAAAAAGCTCATTCAAAAATCTTGTGAGGAATCAGAGTCATCGATTCCTTCTCCCATCGAAAAACAGCCAAAGCCCAAAAAAGTTAACAGGCCTTTGGTTGGTACACAGAAATCAAGTAGTCTTCGTGTGGTTCCGAAAATTCAACTTTCTCATATACATGTGTCAAGACTGAGCCCTGAAACTACAGAGATGGAACTAATGAATTTCTTTCAACAATATACACAGGATGTCTCTTGTGAAAAACTCAACTCCAAGCGACCGGACGTTTATTCTTCGTTCAAGATAACTCTTCCCAGGGATTTACATGAAACAGTTATGGATCCTGCATTCTGGCCTGTAGGTGTCGCCGTGAGTAATTTTTTTGGGAAGCGCCGTCAACCCACAATAGCAACCTAAGTTATGCAGTTAGTACATCGTGCACAGAGCACCACTCAAAAAAAACATTGAAGATAATCCAACTCAACACGCAGGGTATATCCAATAAAATTAATAATTTAGAGGTTCTTTTAAGTATTGAAAAGCCTGATATCTTAAGTGTTGCAGAGCACTGGTCTTCTCTAGATCAGGTGTCTTCTTTGGCAATTGACGGTTATTACATGGCTGCTTCATATTGTAGATCATTCCATCAACATGGTGGCACAGCCATTTATGTCAAGTCTGATTTAGTGGCCGAAAAAATAGAACAGGTTGATAGGTTTTCCCTGGAGATGCAGTGTGAATTTTGTGCTGTAAATCTTAAAATATCTACTAGTAATATTTCCATTATAAGCGTCTACAGGCCTTCTGGGGCTAACATCGAATTGTTTATGAATTCATTATCATTTGCACTTGACTTTTGTTTTTCGGGGTCTGATCTGATTTTTGTTTGTGGCGATTTTAATATCAACTATTTCACTCCTCATAATTATCTGGATTATCTACTATTAAGTTACAATCTTAAAATAACTTCCACGGAACCAACAAGAGTTTTCACGTATAGTAATGGTGTGACTAGTTCCAGTAAAATCGACTATATCCTAACGAATGCAAATGCCGATCTTTTGTCAGTAGAAGTATTTGAGGGCAATATTGCTGATCACAAAGCCATTCGATTATTACTTAATTGTAATACAGGGATTCCGACCCCTGATCCTATCGTGAGATCATTTCGTCTGTTAAAGGACGAAAATCTTCAAAGCTTATCTTTCATTGCTGCTTCAACTTGTTTTGATAATGTTTATTCCATCGCGGATGTTGATGGTGCGTTTTATGAGTTGTTCACTGTTTTAACTTCCTTAATTGATTCTGCTTGCCCGATTGTTCAAAGAGCCACTGTGAGATCGAAAACTCATAGATGGGTCACTAAAGAGGTAAGGCAGTCAAGTTCAAATCTGAGAAATCTGCATTGGTTGCATCAAAATTTGAGATCACCAGAATCGAGGAGCGTTTATATTGCAGCAAAAAAAAAGTATGCGGCCCTCCTTAAGTCCACTAAGTTTAATTACTACAATGATATCTTGGAATCTTCATCCAATAGGTCAAGAACGATTTGGAATTTAGTAAGGACTGAATCTGCCCAGAATTCGGTTTCACATGGGATCGCGTTGGACGACGATGGTCTAATTATATCCGACCCCCTGACAGTGGCTGATATGTTTGGCAGATATTTTTCCAGTATTGGTCGAATTAGTGTTGAGGAACATTACGGTGGTGAAAAGTCGTCCTCCTGTACAACTCAGGTAATGACAGATAAAAATTTTTTCTTTTATCCTGTAATGGATCAGGAAATTATAGATATCATCGGGCAATTCAAAAAGGAAAATAGTAGCGGTCATGATATGATCACAGTAAGAATACTGAAAGTTTTGGCGAATGTTATATCGGGGCCTCTTGCATACCTCATTAATAAATCAGTTACTTCGGGTAAATATCCGACTCTACTGAAAAAATCTAAGGTTATACCGATCTATAAAAAAAAATCAAAGGAAAATGTAGCCAACTATCGGCCAATATCCATATCAAGTTCACTGTCGAAAATATTCGAGAAGGTGATACATAAGCGGATGATCAAGTTTCTGGATAGATTTTCATTGATTTCTAGTAGGCAGCATGGCTTTCGTATTGGCAAATCGACTGAGTCTGCAACTTGTGACTTTGTGGGATACGTTTACGACTGCTTAGATGCTGCAGTCCCGGTCGCTGGGTTGTTTTTTGACGAGTCTCGTGCTTTTGATTGCCTCGACTTCAGTTTCATCCTGAGTAAGTTGTATAATATAGGATTCCGAGGTGTTTTCTTGGATTGGGTGTCGGACTATCTGAGGGATCGATCACTGTTTGTTCGAGTGGGCCATCACGACTCGAGGGGGTATCCTGTGGAGATGGGTGTGCCGCAGGGATCTGTGCTCGGTCCGCTGCTGTTCATCTTGTTCATTAATGACCTACCTGAGTATATAAGAACTTACTCTGATCATTTGTCGGATGTCAGGGTTGTTCTGTTTGCGGATGACGCGTCATTTCTCATATCAGCACGAAGTATCCCAGAGCTCAGGACAATATGCGGAACCCTTATTCATTCTTTCATGGAATGGTGCCACAGGAATTCGATAATATTAAACGTGAACAAGACCGACTTCATCTTTTTTCAGAATAGGGGCACGGTGGCTGAGCTTGACTTAACTCTCCCTTCTGGAAATATCCAAGCTTCGGATCACGTAAGGTTCTTAGGCATATTGATGGATGAACAATTGAATTGGCAGAAACATACAATTTCCGTCTGTAAAAAACTAAGCAGCGCATTTTACGCTCTGAAAAGATTAAAAAATGTTCTACCAAGAGAATCACTGTTAATGGTTTATTATTCGCTGGCATATTCTCACATGAGCTATAACACTGTTTTATGGGGAAATTCATCTTTAGCCGGGGATGTGTTCATTGCGCAGAAAAAACTAGTAAGACTAATTTTCGATATGCAGCCCCAGGAGTCCTGTAGACCCAAGTTCATACAGTACAAAATATTGAGTTTTCCCTGTATCTTCATATTGAACTCTCTATTGTTTGTGATGAAAAACGCACGAAATCTCAAGAAATGCTCCGAGTACCATGAACATGACACAAGACACAAGAGCACTCTGGAATATCCAATTCACAGAACTTCAAAATTCCAAAAGTCACCATTGTATAACGGCATTAAACTTCTCAATCATTTGCCTACTAGGTTCAAAACACTACACTATAATGTTTTCAAAAGAGAAGTTAAGATGTTGCTGATGATCAATAGCTTCTATAGTCTTAGTGAGTTTTTGGATTGTAAATTGAGTTAATTAGTTGATGAAGAACTTTGTTTTTTGCTTTTCCTAAGTTTACTTTCTTTTATATAACTGTATATCATAGTAATGTATGACTATTTGACTTGTCCCATACAAATATTGTTTGTCTAAAGGGGTGTAATAAATTCTTTCTTTCTTTCTTCTTTCTTTCTTTCATACTCCCTTTGCGGAGCGAATAAAATTTTACGAATCCGAAAGAGGACCGGAAGAATCTCCAAATGAATGGCTAGCACGTGTGCGAAGATTGGCCATACAGTGTGAATTTGATAACCACCTCGAGACGGCTCTCCGAGATAAATTTATCTGTGGATTTGGTAAGGGACCTGTCTTAGACCGACTTCTAGAAGAGAAAATCACCATTTCTTTGGCGGAGGCAGTGAAGATAGCCAATCACAAAATGGCGGCACTCTCTTCGTTTGGATGTAAAAATGGCCAGGTCCAGGATCCAGGACACTTTCAAGACGGAAATCCTTTCAAACAGGAGGTGCTTTATTTGCGCAGTCGCCGGGAGCAGCCGGGAACCAATCGGCGACCAGGGAAGGTGACGCAAGGTACTGGAGCGCCATCAGCTTCCTCAGAACTTGAGTGCGCAGTGTGTGGACGCAGAGGACACAATAAAGATAAGTGTTATTATTCCAACTATTCTTGTAATTATTGTAACAGAAAGGGACATTTGGAAAATATGTGTTTCAAAAAGAAAAAAGGAGTCAGGGTGGACGGAAAGTTCAAGAAAAACAATTTTTTGGTCGAAGAAAATTCTTTATCTAGTAATTTCACAGTACTTGATGTCGACTCTGAACAAGATGAATTACCACTTTATTCACTAACTGATCCAAACGACGAACCATATTGCATCTTGGTTAAAGTAAACGGCATTTCAGTCAATTTCCAAATTGATACTGGATCTAGCATTAGTGCAATATCCGATAAGGAATATTATGACAAATTTTCAGACGTAAAGTTGTTGCCAACCAACAAAATTTTATGTTTTTATAATGGTGAAAAAATCAAACCGATAGGTTATTTTCAGGCAAAGATAAAATGTCAAAAATTAGAAAGAATTTTGAATCTATACGTAATATCAAAAGGTGGACCACCAATCGTGGGTCGAGATTTCTTGAATTATTTGGATATACAATTTCGAAATTTTAATTTTATGAAAAAAATGTCAGCCAATGAAAGAAAAATCTCGGATTTATTGCAGGAATATAATTCATTATTCTCTGAAGGATTAGGAAAATTTAACAAAGGTGTTGCAAGTATAAAAATGAAACATTCAAACGTAAGTCCGAAATTTTTTAAGGCACGACCATTACCCTATGCTATCAGAGATCTTGTTGAACAGGAAATTAATAGACTTGTTAATGTAGGTATCCTGACACCAGTGAGCTTCAGCGAATGGGCGACTCCTGTGGTGCCAATAATCAAGAAAAATGGAGAGGTTAGGTTATGTGCGGATTTCAAGGTGACAATAAACCCCCACATTCAAGTGGACCAATACCCAATTCCTCGCATAGAGGATCTGTTTGGTAGGATGCAAGGAGGAGAACAATTCACGAAGTTGGACTTATCACAAGCATACCAGCAGATAGCTGTGGATGAGCCTTCTAAAAAGCTCTTAACTATCTCCACACACAAGGGACTCTTCAGGTATAATCGCTTACCCTTCGGTGTATCTTCTGCCCCCTCAAAATTCCAAAAAACGATGGAATCTTTGTTGCAGGGTTGTGAGGGGGTGGTGGTGTTCCTCGATGATATTCTGATAACTGGGAAAAATTTCGAAGATCATTTGAATAATTTGAAACATGTTTTCGAAATTTTAGGGCAGTCAGGTTTTAAATTGAGTCTCAACAAATGTAAGTTTTTTCAGAAACAAGTTGAATATTTGGGATTCATTATTGATAAAGACGGTTTACATCCCTGCAGAGATAAACTGGATGCAATTAAGAAGGCACCCCGACCGGAAAACGTTAAGCAATTGAAAAGTTTTTTAGGCACTGTTAACTATTATGGAAAATTCATAAAAAATTTGTCAACAATATTATACCCATTATATCATTTACTAAAAAAAAATGTTATTTTTGATTGGAATAATGACTGTGAAGATGCATTCAATGAAATCAAGAGGTTGCTTATGTCTGCTGATGTTTTAGTACATTATAATGCGAATTCACCCTTGAAATTGATTGTAGACTCTAGTAATTATGGGGTAGGGGCAGTGTTGACGCATGTTTTCCCATCAGGTATTGAAAAACCCATTGAATTTGCCTCAAAAACCTTGAATAAAGCTCAACAATCTTATTCACAGTTAGAGAAGGAAGCATTTGCAATAATATTTGGAATTATCAAATTCCATCAATATTTGTATTGTAGGCATTTCACATTGTGTACTGACCACCGTCCATTACTTACTATTTTTAGCCCTAAAAAGGGAATTCCTGAGTATGCGGCTAACAGACTGAGACGATGGGCTGTCATATTATCGAACTATAATTACGAAATAGAGTATGTCAAATCACAAGAAAACCAAGCAGATTGGTTGTCTAGGTTACCTACAGAGGATAATGCTTTAAATATTGAAGATAGGGAAATTGATTATTGTTATTTTTTCTCAAGAAATTCAGAAATAAACATAAATTTTCCTAATATAAAGACGAAATCTGAGGAAGACCGTATTTTCAAGGCCATTAAGTTATATATTAACAAGGGTTGGCCTGATAAATGTCCAGATGAAACGTTGAGCGGTTATTTTTCAAAAAGGTTCGAATTGGTGATTCAAGATAATTGTATTTTCTGGAATCATAGAATCGTAATACCAGAGTCATTGCGAATGTCCATTCTGGAGGAATTACACTCTACACATTTGGGAATTGTAAAAATGAAATCAATTGCACGCCAATATTTTTGGTGGCCAGGAATTGATAAAGAAATAGAGTTGCTCACAAAAAAATGTGAATCTTGTAGTAAACATTTTGCTAGTCCCGACAAAATTGTATTGCATAATTGGCGTTTCCCACAAGAGCCTTGGGAACGTATACATGTGGACTATTTAGGGCCTTTCAGAAAGAAATTTTACTTGGTTGTTATGGATGCTCATACCAAATGGATAGAAGTTTGCGAAACATCCTCAACCAGTACATTAACTACAATTGAAAATTTACGGAGAATATTTTCCATCTTTGGACTACCTAAAATTTTAGTTTCGGATAACGGCACGTCTTTCACTTCCCAGGAGTTTTCAGAATTTATCGAGAGAAACTGTATCTCCCATATAACTACACCACCTTACAACCCAGCTTCAAATGGAGCAGCAGAAAATTGTGTCAAGGTGATCAAGGGTGCCTTGACGAAGGCTCTTGCTATGGACTCCAAGTCAACTACCAACCAGATTCTCTGTAGATTTTTACTAGATTACAGAAATACAGCTCACTGTACCACAGGAGTCAGTCCAGCGAATTTAATATTTGGTCGATCATTGAGAACAAAATTTGATATAATTAATCCTAATGCAAAGGCAGAAATGGTAAATAAGCATCATATAGTTGATAAGGTTGCTAGGCATCACATTAAACAAAAAATTTATTATAAGGGAAAGAAAAATGTGAGTTACTCCTTAGGTGAAATAGTATTAGTAAGAGATTATAGGAGTAGACCAAACATTTCTTGGATTAAAGGTATTGTTCATAAAAAGATTGGAAAATGTACTTATTTTATAGAAGTCCCTGAATTGAAACTGACCTGGAAACGTCACGCCAACCAAATCAGAAAAACATTTCAAATGGAAACTTTCACATCTGATGTCATATCCAATTCAGAAAATAATTCTATCGAAGGAAATAGTTATCAAAATCAAAATGTATCTAATTCTAATATAAGTAGTGGAAACAGCTATGAGAATAATACCAGGCAAAACAATTGTTCTTTTGAAACCCAGGCCAATGAAATTTCTGTTTTGAGACCTAAGAGAGCAATTAAACCTGTAGTGCGTTATGGCATTGATTCCAATTTTACCCAGAAGTAGTTAAAATTGTAAATATGTATATAGTTTATAAGATCTAAATTGATAATTACTTCTTTGTGATTGGTATTAATATTTTTTTTTAAGGGGGAGATATCTGTAATGTATATGCTAAGCGCATGACCTTATTCCCCCCTAACGTAAAATGAGAAAGAACATTAATTTGCGATCATTGTAACACAGTTGTAATATGGCATTATTGGCGAATAGATATAAAGAGAATTTTCGTTTTTTAATTCCTACAACCAAAACTGAATATTGAACCCAGGAACATCACACTTTCATATACCGTTTTTTTTGTAAATAATATTACAACAATGTGTTGTTTTCGCGAAATTTATATCCATGAATTTTTTTATTCGAAATGATAAATATCCATTTTTATCAAAGACAATTTATTAAGGTTTGTTTTAACCGTCGATTAGTGAAAATTAATTGTTTTTTACAATTATGGATTTCAACATGGAATTGAATTTCTTTTGAATGACAGGCCCCGCAGGTATCTACTCCCAGATGACTGGTGATGGAAAATTAGTGTATTATACAGTCAGTGTGAGATCTAGTTCAGGGTAGGATTTCTTGTTAATATTGCCTGCGCCCCAACATTTGTTCTGTTAAGCTGAATAATCCAATAAATAAAAATTAATGCACTGCATCGCCATCTGGCGGTATACGTTTCCTATTTTGAAGGCTGAAGACTCTTAGGGTGTTCATCTTCAAACATTGAATGAAACTGTCCATTCAAACAGAAATTTCATGCATTTTTCTGAATTTTATGTGTTTTTTTCAAATTTTCTATAGCTCTCAAAAAAATCTTCAATTATCATCATCCAGAACTACGACTGTGAACAGGATAACTCACGAACGAGACTACCAAGAATCTTGAAATTTTCATGGTACGTTCGACTCCCAAATACCACGGTTGAGTTCGTTAATCAAAGAAAAATTGACCAGAGGTTCCGTAAATATCTTCGTTTTGAAGTTTTGTTAATCAGATAATATCAAAACTATAGTCCAGCCAAGAATTATTGACATCAAGGCAGGCCTTGGAACTCTTGGAAGTCCAGTCGCAGCTTTATTTCTAGTTGAAGAAAAGTAACTAGAAATTTTCTGTGCTTTCATCATAGCAATAAAAAAGAGATGAATTAAATTCATCGAGCTAAGAGGCAGCTACCACTTCAATAGAAAGAATTTCGAATTTCGAAATAATGCGCGACAGATATCCAAATCTTGACGAAAAGATTTTCCATCCAGCGTCAACTTTGGGATATTCCACCCTGATGAGTCCTGAACAGGACGAAACTGCAGTCGGTGCGATTCTCAGTTGACGTTGGAGTGTTGGACCATTCGGTCTGATAGGGTGAACGGTATGGGAGACCTAGTTCGTATTCACATTTCATTTGTTATTATTTATAATGGCAAATGATTTGTGTCTTAATTCTTTCTATATAAATATAACCTTGAATTTTTCAAAGTAGGTCACTTTGAACATGAAATGTCCTCGATTATCACATACGATTACCATCGTGTGAATCTGTATACCAGCAGTATATTATTTTCATTTTTGAACGATCAGTTATAGAAGCATACAGCCTGGAAATTCTGGTCGGATAACGAAAAATATCGTGGATGATTAAAAGCATGTTCCTTTTCAAAGTTCAATATTAGTGTTCGCTAAACCAGAAAAATCTAATTGATAATTTGAAGCGTGTTGCTGCAAAGTGAATGGATTGGAGAAATTGTAATAGATATCAAGACAGAAATGAAACTTAACGAATGGATCTATATGATATATGAAGAATTTCGTAACTTTCAATCTTTGTGAACAATGAAGGAGTACAATATGTGATATTGAAAAAGTAAATATTCTTTTTATTCTGCTTCAACAACCACTGTTATTATTTCCTCACCAGGGCAGAACTCGTCATGTTCATAATTAAAGGCTTTATGTCAGCAATATCATAACATTCCATATATTTTGACTGATCTTCTCTTATTTATTTTTCTACGTGCACTGTGCAGGCTTTTCATTTATAAGCTGTACATTCTTCAAGAGTCTCATTCCCAAGATTTTTCACTTTCGCAATTATTTGCCAAATTTGTTCGAATGTAAACGACAGAACAAAATGTCAGTGTTATTTCCAACACCAACCTGAATTCTGCAACTCAAAATATTATTGAATGGGCTATTACCAACATAATTTCTATTCTCCAAAGCCTCCAGAGATGTAAATAATTCTTGGATGAACTATAGGTTTTCGATCGAGATGAAATTTTTCAGTGAATTGTCGAAATTGTTAGTATCTTGAATTGGAAAATGCGAATTGTTCAAAGGCTGCTAGTGACCCTTTTTTTATCGATGTCAATCAGAAGGAAAAGGCATTTAGTCCTCGTTGGTATTCTTCAATAGAATTCATGTGAAGTCATTTCACCTGATCCGATTTAAAGTATACCACGGACACGCCCGCAATGCACATATCAAGTGCAAAAACAAGGCCGGTCAATGGCAAGGTCGATGATAATGCAAATTTTGCATAATATCGCGTATGTCGCATGACTTCATTGACTGCCACCTGCCCGGTCGACTCGTTTCTGGGTCATGCACGTTACTCTCCAGCGACTGAAAGACGAACCGACCGTAAAAACGTCGATATCGTCAATTAAACGGATTTATTTATCGATTCTCCGATTCCGACTTAACGGAAATCGAACAACGGCTCTCGGTCTCGAGTGAAAAATGTCCCTCATTCTTGATAATTCGGCTTTCGGGTAACGGTACCCCGGTGGGATTCCGAGTATACGCTGTTTCGGTCGTTTAATTGGGTTTTCTCGAGTGTATTCGGGCGATGAGTGACTGGTCATCCATATGCATTAGCGAGATTGCCGATTCATATGCGAATTTAAGTAGGTTCGATTTTTTTTCGCATGTGAAACATGCAAAATGCAGTCCAGTTTCGACTGTGAAAGGAAACGAGTTTTCGGTTCATTTTGATGTGTGTTGTATCATGAGAAATGTTTACCCTAATTCTATACTATAGGTACTAAAATGGTAACTCTGCAAAGTGACCCGAAGAAATCGATCGAAAAAGTTGTTCCAGAAGAATCTTAAAATCGCAGCGAAGCTGCTATACAATGAGGAAATTTTCATACCGTCGAAGAGAGGAATAAACGATTCATACGTGGGTGAAATTTCAATTCTCTAGGCGGTGTAGAAGTATTTTGAAAAAATTCGCGAAAAAATCGGGCAAAAAGGCAATTTCAAACTCGGTAAATTTCACAGATATCCTGGCCGTGATGTAAATATACGGATCAATGCAAACTAACTGGTTTCCGTAATTTCCACAAATTCCCAATTTCTTCAGGAAAATTGATCAAACTTTGACATTTCGCCTATATAATTACCCGATTTGCAGAGACCTACCGATACCTGATAGGTAGGATTAGGGTCTCTACGTACGAGGATGTATTGATATCTAGTAAGTCTAGACCAGTTCCATGCATAAACAAAATATTGCGATACCATATCAACATTATTAACGAACAATAACTTATTAGAAGTGTCAGTATCGAGCCATCATCAAGTACCTGTATTTAAAAGGGTTAAGAGGTAAGCAGATTTACGAAGATATGCTTAATACCTTTGGTGATCAATGTCCTTCGTATGCGACCGTGAAAAATTGAACTGCAAGCTTCAAAAGAGGTAAATTTTCCATTGAAGATGATGACCGATCGGGAAGGCAAGTTTCTGTGTCAGTCTCCGAAAATATCGATGCAGTTCATGACATGATTTTATCAGAACGCCGAATTGGGCTAAAACGGATATCTGAAGCACTGAAGATTTCATAAGAACGTGTTCATCATATTATAGTTCACGTCAATTTGGACATGAGAAAAATTTCTGCAAAATGGATTCCCAAATTTTTGAATATTGACCAAAAGCGTGCAAGGGTAGAAGCATCGCGTTCGATCTGTGCTCGATTTGAAAACGATGTAAACTTCTTAAACCGAATTGTTACTATGGATGAGACATTTCTACGATCCATAAACAAAGCAACAATCGATGGAATGGCGACACTCTGGTTCTCCAAGACCTAAGAAGTTTCGTGTCCAAAAATCTGCTGGAAAAGTTCTTGCTTCAGTTTTTATAACTGGAGTTCACTATTCAACATTGCTGACCACTCTGCGGGAAAAAATTGAAGAGAAAAGACGCGGAAAGCTATCCAAAGGTATTTTGTTTTTACAGGACAACGCCCCAGTACACAAATCTCATGTTGTCATGCAAAAAATTCGTGATTTAGGGTTAGAATTACTAGAACACCCCCCTTATTAACCAGATTTGGCTCTGTTCGACTTTCATCCCTTTCCTGAACTGAAAAAAGTCTACAAGGTCGTAAATTTTCTTCGAACGAGGAGGTAATAAAAGCTGTGGAGGACTGGTTTGCAGAGCAAGAAGAAACATTTTTTTTTGAAAGGTCTAGAGACGTTGCAGGTTCGCTGTAATAAATGTGTTCAATTAAGAGGAGAATATGTTGAGTAATAAAATATTTTGACATTGAAATTTTGTTTGGTTCTATAGTAGGCTAAGAATTTTTCAATTTATCATCGTATATCTCTTATACTAAAAATTGAATTGTGTTTTCAACCGTCTTCTTTCGAAAACGCATTTTTTCAATGTTCGAGTTAATGAAAAATGGGCCACTGAATTTGCTCACTGAATTTGCTGACGTGAAGTCAGCAGCTTTTGATCGCGCGTTTGTCCACCTTGTGAGGAGATTCACATTTTAGGTAGATTCGCATTTGACAGACAGTTCAAGAAAACAAATGGAAGAAACTAACCAGCAGTTGTTGATGAAATCGTCCATTTTTCTGGATTTCGTCCTCACTCTTTATCATGATTCGCTATAATTTCATATGGTTCTGAACAAGATTCCGCATTCTACTTGAATAAGTCATTCATCATCCAAATGCTGAATTTAGTCTCGATCGAATCAGTTGTTTTGAAATTATCAGGATGAGAACATTTCGAACGGCCATATTTACGAAACCTTTACTCGAATTATGCCCATCATCATCATGTGTCATTCGGAGTCTGAACCTATCCTGAAAATAGAAAGTTTATAGGTTCCTCCATTTGAGAATAATCTTGTTCAGAATCGGCTGGCCCAACAGAAGAACCTAATTAAATTTGACGACGGATTTGATACCACTGAGTCCAATATTTTCGCTAGAGACCATTCTCGACTCGAAATGAGAAAAGACCGTGACAAAATGATATAGCCCCCCGTTGCATGAAGTTAAACGATCTCTCAAAATGAGCTTGAAGAATTTCGATTTTATATTCAATCAAAAATTCAAGTTATTTTAATTTCAATGTTTTTTTTTCAGGTGAGTCGATTGAAAAGTCTTCTAGAACTGCTGTGTAATCGATGAGTAAGTACAATAACCTGATATTATTTGGGAGAATTTCATAATATGTACTTGAAGAATTCTCGGTTGTAGCAAATTGGCGGAGGTGCCAGGTTGCGGATGCGCTACTAACGGTACAAATTATAAATCTTGGTATTCACAGTAGGTTCTGTGGGAACTGGCTCAGACTGTCATTCCACCGAAGATACCTTCATGGAATACATAATTAATAAGTTATAATATCGCAATTGAACCACGCCAAGTGATAAAGTAAACGAGTGAGACCTTGCCGGTCGAAAAGTTAACGAAAATGGCTTTCTGATATTCAGCGAAATTTTCGTTGCTGAAGCAGAAGGAAAAAAACGAGATAATTAACATCGCTTTGAAACGCACTCAATTTGAACCGTGAAATATCGGAATGTCATTAACTCGAGCGGAAAAAACGGAAAGATTTTCGGTCGCTTCAGGAATTTTCAGGTCGGGTAATTCGTAAAAATTGGCGAGTTTCAGATTTGAGATCCAGAGGACTTTCACTCGATTTAATTCAGTTTCCTCGGGAGTAAAACGAAAATAAAAACGACTAATTTCAAAAGTAATGTAATAAATCTGAAAAAAAACTTGTTTCTTCGATGTTGTCCTGAAAATCATCATGTTCTTCAATATTTTCTCGTTAAATATTTGAAGCTAACTTTTTTCATGCGAGAACGGTATCGTTCTGCCTAAATGTCTCTAATTGAGATATTTTTTTGCCAAAAATGGTTCTGAAGGAGTTGAATTTCATATAAAGCTACGAAATAACTTTTAACTGTATACAAAATTTTATGAAGACCCTGTTATGAAGAATGAAAAAAAATATTGCAAAAATTCAGTATCGGAGAAACTAATTGCTCAACTTGGCTGGAGTTCCTCCAAAAATAGCAAGTATCGTGCCTTCAAAAGTTCTCGAATTTTTATTAATTGGAAAATGAGTGTTGGACAGATTCAGCACCTGAATTTTAACAAACTTAATATCACTGCTCGACTAAGGTAAGGCAGAGTTCCTGCTGATATTTTTATCGATTCTCGTGTATTTTACGTAAATTGTGTTTATATTTACCTCAGGTGTCACTAAGTTTTGGATTGATTTTTTAGTTTATATGATGTGTTTCTTGTTATTGCTTTTTACACTTGCCATATTGTTTTGAATTTCGAAGGAGTTAGTATTGTTCTCTCGATAGAATAAATATATTTCCTGTAGTAGCTTTGGTTACGAATTCCACAAAAAAACTGAAAATCTTGTATCTTCAGGATATTGCTTTTATGATTGAAGGTCTTTACGATTTATTTCCATAGTTTATTTTTCTTTATAATTTAATGGTGATGATTGTTTTTCAACTGATCTTACACGGAGAAGAACTCGGGATTACTCGTATCAGGTTTTGAAAAGACAACATTTTTATTCGATACTTGTTGTTCTGAAAGCAGGTTTATAGCAGAAATATTTTTATATTTTTCGTATAATCTTCCTCAATTTTTATTCAACATTAAATTCTTGATTTTCGTCAATCATTCACAAAATATGTTCTCATTTCTTAGAAATTTTCTCGAACAGAATTTTTCTAAAAAAAATGTTTATTACTGATTAAGAAATCACTGTGGTGATACTATCGAAATTTGAGTGTCTGCAGCAGTTCTCTTTTTAATTTTCCACTCATATCTGACTTTCGTGAAAATCATTCCTTTTTTACCTTTTGTCGTTAAAAAAATTAATTTTACTTCGCAAATGATGCTTTTTATTGATGAATCAAACGGAGAATTATTTATCGGCGTTTAATTTCTTCAAGAAACGCTTATATTATCTACAATTCAGAAAATTTCAGCTTCAAAGTAGATACTGAAAAATTTAAGGTTTTTTTCGTTTTATGGGAAAAATCGGTTGTGGCAAAAAGTATAGAAATTCAAAAAAATATCAAGTTTTATCCACGAATACACAGCATTTATCGAACGAAGACAATCTTCCTCTGCCTTAGTAAAAATAATTTTTGTAATCCTTCCAATGTTGCATTTTTTATAATTTCAATATGATTTTGAGACTTAGTGTACACTCTCGATAGAAAATTTTCTGAATTTCTTCGAAATAAAAGTAAATTGCGTACTCACCAAAAAATTCAAGAATCCCACGAAACTCGCAACGACCGACACAGCTCGTCGTGAAAAATTACCGACCGTCAAAGAACCTCGAAACGACACCGGTACGCGGGCCTTGATTCGCGGGAAGTACCACCGGTACCAACTTCCTAAGTCTCGATGATGGACAAAAACTACCGCCCAGGAACACTTGGCTCTTGGTGCTACTACTAACTGAGTACTACTGAATGGACGAAACGCTGGCTCTTCGCGACCACGGCCGTCTTTGACGATCTTACCGTTAGATCGACACGATGATTGAAAGAGAAGAAGTTGCAACGTTAGCCGATGGTTCTTCGTCGAGTGCCAAACGTACGCGCGGCGTAGGATCGGAGTATGTACGAACGCTTTTTTTGCGTTTTTGGATTTGTACTCGTCGACACGAATATTCGCGTGATTTTGAGTGGGAAAAGGCGAATCGGCGCCGTAAGTAGGGCTCTAGGCTTCGGACGATCTGATTTTGACGTTCCAAATTGAAGGAAAGTTCGCGTGACAATATATGGTACTCAAGTACTCAAGATGGTGTCATTCTTCACATCCAAGGTTGAGACGTATATAAGTAGATCAGGAAAAAACTGAACGATCAACTGAAGTGGTACTTGAGTACTCTAGTATTAATAATTCGTTTTATGAGGATAGATTTCAAATAAAAAGAGATGAGAAAGTTCTGGTTTTGTTTAGTAGAATTGCAAAATGGATAGTGGAAATGGTCGTCGTAGATATCGAGTTTTTATCATTCGCGCGCACGACGCTGAACTTGTGCGGAAGTACGACTTGATGAAAATCAATTAGTACCTGGAGTACCTATAAGAAGAGGTTCTTTGCAGATACAACATTACTGCTCGTGTCAACTTCGATATCCGTTTTTGATTTTAATTATAACTTACCCATTATTGAGAGTCTAGGCACAAAACTATGAGCTTCTTACAAATAGAAATAAATATGTTGTTCTTATTGCTCTTCCAAGTTTTTTTTTAGAGCCCTGATAACGTCTTGATTAACATCCTATGCCGAGTCCTATGCTTTTATGTTCTGAATGCTTTACATAGTTCCATGCTATATTAAAATGGTAACTCTGTGGACGGGCCCGAGGGAATCTGTCAAAAAAGTGTAGAATCTAAAAATCGCAGCGAAGCTGCGATGCAGTGGATAATTTTTTATTCGGTCAAAAGGAGGAATAATGGATTCATATGTGGGTTACTTTTTATGCTTGCTACATGTGATATTATTCAATTGAAGCCGGGGGTTTTTGCTTTGGGGAACCGATGAACTGGCCAATCATAGTCCAAAGACAGGTCGTATCGCGATAATACCAACTGTCTCTGAATTATGATTGGTCTGAAAACGATTGAACTACAGAATAATCTGTTTGAACTATGGATGCGAACGGTTTGACAACTGATAAATATAAATTCTAGACGTCAACATGAGTTTTTCCTTGCTTTTATTCTGTTCGTGAAATAGTCTTATATAATTCACTCGAGATTGAGTTTACCTCATGAGTCTATCTTTTATTTCCAAACTCAAATGAGTGGCTTTAAGGAAACACTACTCGTCCTCCGGACTCGTGAGATTTCCAAGCAACTCATTTTCGTTTGAAAATAAATCGATAGACTCATCACGGAAATTCAATCTCTTGTATTAATCCCAGGAAAATATTGAATATACACAGGTTACGAAAAATAGTTCAGTTTTGTCTGACTGCGAGCATTTATTAAAAAGAAATATTTCACGGTACGAGTCAGCCAGAATAGAAGGGGGGGGGAATTTGAATTAAACGGAGAATTTAAATATACAGTTGCAAAATGTGAAACGGATATGAAAGTGTACAGTGATTATTTTTGTCCGATATTCTTTCAGTCCGAAAACTCAAAAGAGTTATATTGTCTACTTAGCTTGTTTCACGTCCAGAAAGGTCGGGTTTGGCCAGGTTAAATTTAAATGGTCAAACAGGACGCACCGAACTAGGGGCGCGAATGATCGGTACCGAACAGGATATTATTCGACTGCACGTTCTATAGCATTGGTTTGCATGGGCCCTCCAGTCTGACTATGAGATTACTCGCCATAAAGGACAAACACTAATCGGGCACCGATTACTCGGATAAACGTGCTATAGACGGAATCCCGGACGAGTAAAGGAAGGTTTGATACGGATCTCGACGGAACAGCTATTTTTGATAGACTCAACGAGGATACAAAAAAATAGGACAGAAATGAATTGAATCGGTACTTACGATTTCGGTGCACTGATACTCACTCGGTAAATGCAAAAATAAGAATTTAATGATAGCGGAAATAACGGTAAGTCGACTTTTGCTGACTAATGAATCTAGAATCGCTATACTATTTAATCAAAAAGGATGAATTAACTCGAAAAAAGCAAAAAGGAACTGTACTCTACTCAAGACGAATCAAAAGTGAATAATGGATCACAGATGAGGGGAAAATCGCCTTTTATAATCTCCCTGAGGGGGACGGAAACGGCAGGCACACAAATGCTACTTTTGTAGAAAAGTACTTCGATAAAAACTTCTTCGAATCTGGCTTATCGTACGTATGAACTAGAAAAACGGCGTTATCTACATTCTACGTGTTTCTTATGAATCTTTTCACTATGTTCTCTGCATGCAAAACAATATCGAACGTACCATATTCGATCTTCTCGGAAACGAAATGCAGGAATTTGAAATAAAAATTCGGAAAAAAATTAATTTAGGATGAAGACCAATTTCTAGCCGAAGAAATTGAACTTCTTCACAATATTAATAGTGATAATTCACTTATTTTTTTAAATTTTATTGCTTTCGAAACAGAGATTGTCTAAGATTTCTCAATCTTAATTTTATTTTGTCCTTGATGACACTTGATTGGGCACAAGGGATGATGCCTTTCTTGGTTCATTAAAGAGTAGTTTCGAAGCCTCTTTCTTCAGGAAAAACGAAGAAGGAACCAACAGTTGGTCGTTTTCCCAAAGCAAAACCCTCGGCTTTGCAATTGAATAAAATCACATTTAGCAAGTTTAAAGCAAGTGGACAACAATCAATTGGTGAAATATTACGTATAGAAACAATCTGAATCTGCATGGACACTCTTTCAAGCTGTACAGAGACAATTTCAGGACTATTCAGGAAAAATGTTATTTCAGTAATCTATTTTTTTTGTGCTCTTGTTTTATTAATTTTGATCTGATTACTATTTCTTGTTCTGACCTAAGTTTTTGTTTCATCGTGAGACTATACATTTATTCCTTTTTCCTATAGTACGTGTGTACGTAGTATCATTGCCATTAGCAGTAAGACATCTTGTGCATGTAAAAACCTCCTAAATGAGAATGGAGTCGTACACGAGGAATCATCCTGGATTAATTAAATACAAAGTCGCATGGAGATTGAAACGTGTAATGAAGAAACCGGAGCAATTTTCTGAATAAAGTGCAGAGAAGGTACAAGAAGAATCGGTCTCGCTTAATCTTGACGGGATGAACAAACGTCGACATCCCCGTAATTGACATCCAACATATCGGATACGCTCCAATAGAACGAACCGGATCCCGGCTTTCGTTTGCGAGGGAGTCGTCCGCTCGAAATCGGTAATTTTAATTGATTCATTAGGATTCCATATCTGCTTTCGGTGATACGCATCGATAGAGAGAACTCGGCAATTACGCCGCGCGTTGTATATCTTGAGAGAGTAATTCAATAATTGCGATGTAATGAATAGTTTGCCGGACTCGAAATGAGATCGCTAACGAAAACAAATCGAAGTGGAATCGTTTAATCATCGGGAAATGGTACTAAGTACCCGCGGTACTCGGTTATTAGTACTCGGCGGCAGATCGGAGATGTAAGAGCGCATCTGAATAATACATATATCTTGTGTCGATTCCTAATGGTTCCGCAATTTCGTCCCGATTTTTCCGAGATCGTCCGTTTGACCTCGTGTCGTATTCCCGGCTCGTGCCGGGGGGTAGATTGCATGATGAAAAAGTGGTAGGCCGATGCTCGGGCTCGGCAACGATTTGCGGAGGAGAGTACCGCAGCCGAAGGGCGTACTCGAAATTCGAAACGAGTCGTTGGGAATTGCCGGATCTGAGAAATCATCGGAATTGGGTTAAGTTTGACCGTTGATCCGTGTACAGGTTCGTGCTTTATGAGTACCGAACTCCTCGTCAATTTCGTACCAAGCGTTGAGTTGAGGAATCATGAATTATTGTTGACCTCATCAACATGAGGAATATTCATCTATATCAAAAGCTTCATAATTTATCTACATCAGCGTATTTACAAAGTGCAGATCCTGTCACCTACTTGTCTTCTTTCGATGATGAAAGTGATGTTTTTTGTACATAAAACCGAACTTTTACTCGTCTTTTTGCGTCATTTATTCTTGGGGCCTATCCAGATTTATGGAAGACTTCCAGAACCTTCAAGTTCCTCACATCAGTTTCATTTCAATCAGTCAAAATTTGAGCGCATTCCCATCAGAAGTGCGATATAGCGTATACAGGGTGAGTCGTTGACTTGTACAAGGTGGGCAAAATTGGTGCTACATGAACTAAAACTTTTTGTTATAACTCAGCAAATAAACCTCTTAGAAAAAATCAGAGTACGCCACTGGATTGCTATCAGAAAAGTGCCTGTATAATGTTTTTATTTCAACATCCTAGCATGAACAGAAACGGAGATAACGACCAAAGTTGAAATTGCCCAAATTGCAATTTCGGCCTATAACTCGGAAACGAAAGAAGATAGAGGAATGCAGTTGATGGCATTAACAGTTTCTCGAAGAAAGAGGACTATAAGGTGCCATTCATTTTTCTCTATCTCCTCGGGTTAAAAAGTTTTAGTTCATGTAGCACCAATTTTGCCCACCCTGTACATATACGAGGATATATTGAAAAATTCTTAGCCTACTATAGAACCAAACAAAATTTCAATGTCAAAATATTGTATTACTCAACATATTCTCCTCTTAACTCTTTGAGCGGCAAATATATTATCAGAAATAAAACCCAAGTGGAACAAAAAAAAATTATTCCCAATTTTTGAAAAATTTTACAAAAGCTCAACCAAAACACATGAACGGCCGATTAACAAGAAATTTTTCCCGTATTTTTGCCTTAACAGGGTCTCTGCAAGTCAGGCCAATCTTCTGTATCGATGGAGATTTCTGTTCGGCGTATTTTGGTACACTAATTGTACCACCGCCGCGGAAGAGGGTCGAAATTGGTGGTACATTTAGTACCTAAACCCAAAGAGTTAATTGAATACATTTATTACAGCGAACCTATAGGTAACGTCTCTAGGCCTTTCAAAAAAAAATTTTCTTCTTGCTCTGCAAACCAGTTCTCCTCGTTGGGAGAAAATTTACGACCTTTTAAACTTTTTTCAGTTGAGGAAAGAGATGATAGTCGGACGGAGCCATTCCGGTGAATAAGGGGGGTGTTCTTGTAATTCTAACCCTAAATCACGAATTTTTTGCAGGGCAACATGAGATTTGTGTATTGGGGCGTTGTCCTGTACAAACAAAACACCTTTGGATAGCTTTCCGCGTCTTTTCTCTTTAATAGTAATCTCCAGTTATTGTTCTACCCTTATCCAAAGAATCAATCATGATTACTTCACGGCAATCCCAAAAAACTGAAGCAAGAACTTTTCCAGCGGATTTTTGGACACGAAACTTCTTAGATCTTGGAAAACCAGAGTGTCGCCATTCCATCGATTGTTGCTTTGTTTCTGGGTCGTAGAAATGTACCCAAGGCTCATCCATAATAACAATTCGGTTAAAGAAGTCTACATCGTTTTCAAATCGAGCACAGATCGAACGCGATGCTTCTACCCTTGCACACTTTTGGTCAACATTTGGGGATCCATTTTGCAGAAATTTTTCTCATGTCCAAATTGATGAACGCGTTCGTATGAGATCTTCAGTGCTCCAGATATCCTTTTTAGCCCAATTTGACGGTCTGATGAAATCATGTCATGAACTGCATCGATATTTTCGGGGACTGACACAGATTAGCCTTCCCGTTCGGTCATCATCTTCAATGGAAAATTTACTTCTTTTGAAGCTTGCATTCCAATTTTTCACGGTCGCATGCGAAGGACAATGATCAACAAGGGTATTAAACATATCTTCGTAAATCTGCTTACCTCTTAACCCTTTCAAATACAGGTACTTGATGATGGCTCAATACTCCAATTTTTCGATTTTTACAATTTCGGTGGACATATTTTTTTTTCAATTTATTGCCTAACTTTGGTTTACTTTTTTGACGTCGAACTCTACACTGACACTTCTTATAAGTATAATATGGTATCCCAATATTTTGTTTATGCATGGCTAACTAGATATCAATACATCCTCGTATTTCAACTGTAGATTCATCTCATCTAACGAAACACTTTATTTCTTTACCATTTTTCAAAATTCGGTTTCGTTTGAAAGATACAGGGTGTCGAAAATCCATAAAAAAACACTTTTCTGTTCATATCTTCGGAATCGTTATTTCAAATGAACTGAATTTTGGTTGATTGTGTACTCTTTTAATAGTGAATATTCCTCAATCAATACTTATCCAATATTGTTCCTGTTATAAAAGTTACAGCATAGCCGGCTCATAAATCCACGCAAAAATACTATAAAACCACTTGAATTAAATAAACGGTTCATATTTTCGAAAAAATCGATCATTTCGAAAAATATTTCTTATGTTTTTCCAATAAAACGCGTCGTTTTCGAGTTATTCCCAATTTTACCCGATAAAATTTGACGAAAACCCAAGGATAATCTGGATGCTTTCCTGGATTTTCATTATCAAAGAAATTTATAAACTCGCTGATCTCTATACAAGTTAACAATGTTGTCAGAATGTTTATCAATTTCGTCTAGACTAAAATCTTTGGATCCATTCTTTCTAAATGGATATCAGGAAAACAAGAATTAAAATAAAAAATCAAAGTTATAATAAATATAATAATAAACCATCATAATTATTTTTTAGTGGAATATATTTTTCCCCAATTAATTATGGTCAAAGAATTCATTCTTGCTCTTGCGATGGTTGAATTTTCGTCACAGCTTGCTCGATCCCTTCCTTTTCTACAGCTTCACCTCACCGTTACACGAGATACGATTCTTTTGTGACAATTTTTTGTGTCGTCTCGTCTTCTCATCGGTCCGCTGAATTAGGCCCTATAATCTTTCCGAGATTAGGATTGTATCAAGAAGATATTTACCTACTCTAATTTCGATACGGTCGAGAGAACTTTTCGTAGGAGTACACCGAACTTTGGGAGCAACGTCTCGTGTTGTAATTTACATAAATTTTATTCACAATTATTGTGACAATGATTTTTTGTTGCGTGCGTTTTCGGTTCGAATGGATCGGATGAGGAACAATTGGATCCTGTTGAATTTGTCCTTTCCTGATGTATTTTTAACATTCTGTAGGATTCAATTGAAGAATTTTTCGGGAAGCTACCACACCTTCCAAGACTTTTTTTTTCATGGGAATCTTATGTACTTTCATGATGTATTTTTAACATTCTTAAGGATTCAATTGAATAATTTTTCGGGAAGTTACCACACCTTTCAAGACTTTTTTTTAATGGGAATCTAATAATTGTAGGAAATGTTTTCGAGCCTCATTCCATTGGAAATTTACAAAAATCATCTATTTCATTTCTGTTTTCGATCACATGGCCTTTGAAACGTGCTAATCTTTTTTTTAATTATCTCTGCTTGTGACTCCTGAACTCGTTAGTGTCTTTGAGATACCTAAATCTCTTTCTCAGAATAAATTTTCCAAACTACTGACCTGACCTCCAACCAGTTCAGATCCGCTTGTCCAGGTTGACGTGAAAAACCAACAATTAAGTTAATTGTTCAAAATCTCACCGTATCCACCCGATGTGAATACGATTGACAACAATAGACACTAAAATACCAGACTTGGAAATAAATTCGGTAGAAGAAGAATGCGCTATAAATCACTGGTGTCTTCCTATTTTAATGGGTTCCAGAGGAAAACATACAAGATGTGGTGTTAACTGGAAACTTCCGATTACTCTTAGCAGCCTTGACATGTCCTCCATATATCAATTGTCGCTTGCGAGTTGAGAGAAACTCAAAAAATTTGTTGAGAATATCTTAGGGACACTCGTATATTTGGGGCTTATAACCACTGATGTCAAAAATGGGAAAAATTACCATTGGTTCATTTTAATTGTGTTTTATCATGAATGTAGTTCGAAAACTTCTCATTTGAAAATTTTTGTTGTCTGTATATATTGTCAACTGACATCTCATCGTAATCAACTCATTTGAAATGTTGATGATGAATGCCGGAGGCAAAAAAAGATATTTTACCGACGGGACTCGAACCCCTGACCTTTCGGTTAATCGAGACGCTCAGCCCACTTAGATATCCGTGCATATCTCTTGCCGAAAAACGCCGTTTCTCATCGCACCCAGAGCCGACTAATAGAACGCGAAATCAAAATCCATGATTCCGCTGCCAGCCGCCAGGGAGTGTTTTTCTCGCACGCCTTCAATTACATCGGATACGTCGATAAATCTGCGGAATACACAAGCCGCGGGCCGTACGATCAGTATAATTTCTTGCATAACTCCGCGATAATCTCAGATGACCCCAAACATCGACACATCGACTGTCGAAGGTCGTAGGTTTCAATTTTCCCTACCTCACCGCAAGATTCGCGGACGCGAGGGAGAAGAAAACTCAAGGAAGAAGAAGAAGAGGAAAGGAATCGGGGGTCGCGTTCAACGAGTTAATTATTTCCTTGTACCAATATGGATGTTGACCTCCCGTGGCGTAATAACTGCCGGGCACCCAGGACTCAATTCCGACTGCAATAATTAACAATGGCCGTTGGTTTCGTTTGTTTTCGTTTCGTCGTACAACTTAATCATCTTCGTCGCAGCGGCCATAGAGCACGCAGTGGTCTAGGATGGCGTTGCCAAAGCTGCGATATTCTCAACACATGGTGTTTCATCCTAACTCTGATTCAGTGATAGTCTTCGATTCTTGTCGAGGGTCCTTCACGATGTGTTCTGACTTGTTTCCACTTGCTACAGTACTGCCACACGAGTGATTATGGGTCTCACAGCTAAATAAGCCATCAGAGACTCTTCTGCTGCACTAGCAGTGAACTGAACATCCTATTTGGAGTGCTGCACCTAAACAAACCCTAAAACCCTTGGATTCTGTACAAAAAAGAACAATTCGTCTCGTCGGTGATGCCTCGCTTACAAACTCGCTTACTTCGCTAGAACACCGTAGAAGAGTTGGAGATCTGTCTCTATTTTATAGATATGTCCATGGGCGATGCTTTTCTGAATTACCAGCAATCGTTCCCCCTCTCGCAGTCTTTTCGAGACTAACCCGTCAACTTAAGTCTCCACATCCCTTCGTGGTCACTTTGGAAACCTGCAGAACATCTCTCTTCAAAGGCTCGTTTATCCAACGAACAGCGAGGCTTTGGAACACATTGCCTAGGGAGGTGTTCCCCGAAGCATATAACCTCCAGAAATTCAAGAAGAACACCAATTCCTACCTGCTTGCTCTTGGTTCTCACGATGTTCCTTCTCGTGAGAATCACAACATGAAAAAAAGCTGAGAGTACCAACAGGAGACATCACTGTGGGCCACAGGAACCACCAGATGCGTCATACAACGGCAAAGGGTATATTTGGTGAACAAGGCACTAAGAGCTCTGGAATTCAACTGCCAATGTTCAGTGTCCACCTGGGAATGCCGCAATACCATAAAGCAACTGGCCAGAGGCAACAGAGTGTCTATCTTATGGCATCGAGGGTAATTTGAAGGCTGATGCACTTGCAAAAAGTGCATCAAATGTTGTTCCCGTTGGATCTGAACCCTTCTGTGCCGTTGGAAAGGACCCCTATAGAGCAGCCTCACAGCAATGGGAGATGCTAGACATAATACTCCTTTGGAAAAGACCTCCAGGACCAAGACAAAGCTCTTTGAAACGGCCAAACTTGACCGTCTTAGTGCAATGAGTTTCCTGAATCGCTTGTACAAAAGTCATCCATATGATTTACGAATGGATCAAAATCTGAGAGAGGCAGTGGCATAGGGATATATGGACCTAAACTGAGGATCTCTAAAGCCTTGGGACGTCAGCCTTCTGTTTTACCGAGATACTGGCTGTTTACGTATGCCTCCAGGAGTGTCTCAAAATGTACCTCAAAGGGACGCATATCCCCATCACCACAGACAGTCAGCACACGCTGAGGCCCCTGGAATCAAACCTGCTTGGGATCTCTACTGGCCTGGGAGTGCCGTAACACCAAAAGGCAAGTGGCCCGAGGCAATAAAGTGACTCTACTATGGGGCCAGGGCATTGTGATGTTGAAGAAAATGGAAAAGCTGATGAGATTGCGAAAAATGCATCAAGGTTAACTCCTGCTGGACCTGAGTACTTTCTGTGGGCTTGGAAAAGACCAATAAAGGCAGAGGTCCAACAAAAGGAGTTGAACAACAGAATAACCCTCTGTAGAAACACTCCTGGACTAACTCGGTCCAAGAAATTCTTGATGATTTCACCGACCCATATCAGTAATCTCCTAAAGCTGTCACGAGCTGAGCTTCGGGTGATGGGAGGTCTGCTGATGGGGCACTGTCGGTAAAAATATCATTTATACCGGATGGGAAGTCAGCTCATGAGATTTGTAGGCTCTGTGGATCGGAAGCAGAAATAGCTGAACACATGGCATGCTAGTGTCCAGAACTGGCTGCCCTAAGAACCATTCATATGGGGAAACCGGTCATGGATACCAACGAGGCAACGGCTAAGGCTCCCAAGGATGTTCTTGGTTTTATCAACACCATTGTCGACCTCCTTGAGTTTTAACGAATGAGTAGGGTAGAGTTCCTGCCGTCTCACACAGCTAACGCTGAAAGAGCTTCGATGTTTTTAGGGTCTTCTGACAGGACACTGTTGGTTTAAGTACCTCAGTCAGTAGATAACACAAACATTGGAAGGGTGAATTCCAGTTTTGAGGTAAACTGAATGATCAGAGTGGCGAATAAAGGAAAAGGTGCGTCCAGTTAGTTTGCAGTATAGGTTTATTCACTTGCGTCCTGCATTCTACGATATCCTCATTCGGAAAAAAGGATTTCGTATACCGGCTATAGTTTCGTCCTTGGAAAAGATTTCAGAAATGCTATGTCAGAATGAAGATATTCCTGACCTTCGGAAGCCGAAGAAATTTCTGTATCAGGTTTTGGAGATCGAAGAAAAAGCGCCAAGGGTTCCGTGACTATCGCGCTCCTCGGAGGCACCTTCCCGCCCGCTCCTCGAGCGGCAACAACGCCGCGATGCAACCTTCGTCTCCGTTAGTACTGTACAGGCAATTACTGCCTAAACATATGCGCTACGAGTGAGAATAAAACAACAATGTTGATTGTTCCGAGTCGCTCGGGGTACATAATAAATGCAACAAATGCGAGGAATCCTGAGTTATTGCGATACACAGCACGGGCCACGGCTGAAAAACTGGCCAATTAACGTTCTGGAAAGCATCGTTCGGATTTACGACCGAAGGAACAGGAATTCCGGACTGGCCGTAGATCAGGTCCTTGCCGGGGATTACCCGGCCGAATGGAACTGAGTGTTATGCGGGAGGTTTTAATCTGATGCTTCGAAATCGCCAATTCCATTTGAATTGATTTCAAAAGTTTGAGACGCACTGTTCCTCAAGTGGAATGGTGGCAACAGGAATGAAGGAGGAATATACACGTGTACCATCCAATTCCTCTTTCCTGTTTCAACTCAACTATATTCAGATGAGTTGCTCAAAATGGCTCTCTTTCGTTTTTCAGCTGGCCACGCAGCTTATGGTTATTATGGTTTCAAAAGTTGAAGAACTTTGGCCTATTGGCTTTTACAACAAATGTCTTTCTAAACATGGGCTTGGACTAGTCTTGCTGCTTCTTATTATTTCACTTAAGAGTCTTCAGCCTTCAAAATAGGAAACGTTTACCGCCAGATGGCGGTGCAGTGCATTAATTTTTATTTATTGGATTATTCAGCTTGATACAACAAATGTTGGGGCGCAGGGAATATCAACAAGAAATCCTACTCTGAACTAGATCTTACACTGTATAATACACTCTCTTTCCTTCACCAGTCATCTGGAAGTAGATACCTGCGGGGCGTGTCATTCAAAAGACATTCAATTCCATGTTAGAATCCACAATTGTAAGAAACAATTAATTTTCATTAATCGACGGCTAAAACAAACCTCAATGAATTGTCTTCGATAAAAATTGATATTTATCATTTCGTGTGAAAAATTCATGAAATAAATTTCGCGAAAACAACACATTGTTGTAATATTATTCACACAAAAAACGGTATACCTATTCTGTAAGAAATATGAGATAGACGTTTGATTAACTGAATGATATAGACTTCAATACTGAAATGAAAAAACACAAAAATATTTGTTCGTTTTGATGGTGGAAATGTTACAAAATAACCAAAAATGATGAATCGTTTCTGACTCCCTTTTTTTCAGGGGCGTAGGCCCTCAAGAGGGGAAGACTTTTTTTCTTGGGTTCTTCTCGATTCTCTTCATTTCTCTGGATACTGTTCAAGATTCTGCTTGGGAATCTTATCTTTTTGAGGGTTCTGTCACTTTATTCATTTCTCCAATTTTGTCTTTTTGATTCTATCTTTTTGGCTACCCCGAATACGGTAATCGCACAACATACCATCCAGATAGTCGTCAAGAATATCACGTCGACAATGTTGATGGCCATGCAGTGATCAAAAAAATGAGCAGGATTCTGACAAATCCACTGGTAGGCAGAGGCAGAGTTGAAGATTCAAGATTCGATTTGTTGCCTCGAAAAGCTGGCAAACTGGCAAACTTATTATTGGAAAATGTCGGAGCTTTCCATTTTTTGTAACAAATCTAGAGGAAAACACACATCATGAAAGTCCTGCTCGCCCCTATTAATTCTCAACTTTTTGATTGTAACATGACAATTTGTTTGTCTGTGGAATCTTCACTATCCTACCGCTTAAATCTATACAGGGTTATCATAATAATCCGTGCATTAGACGTTTGTCGGCTTCTATGAAGAAAATATTTGTGAAATTTGGCACACGGCCGTTTTTCAAAAGGGGAAATCATGCTAAAATATTTTCATCGAAATCGCACTTCCGGTTATACCGGAAGTGACCATCAGCTTTGGTATTTCAAATGGAACTACCTATTTTTCTAACCAGAAATGGATTCTTTTTTGAATTTCACACTTTTTTTATCTGAAACATTTTTACGTTGTTGTCATGGTTACGAAGATATAAGGACTTCTATGAGAAAATGGCCAGTTTCAGATGTCCGCGAAACGTATCATAGCATGCATGCTATCCATAATAAAGAAACAAATGAAGGATTTTTCGAAAATTCAATAGTTTTGCCTCGTAGTGCATGGCTATCGAATCATGTTGTTCTATTGGAACTGTCAAAATAAATTCATAGAGAAATTCCAAACTGCAATAACTTCATTTTTTCAAATGGCATGCCCATATTTTTGGTACAGAAAATTCAATTTCGAACATTTTTCCAAAGGTTCCTTATGTCCATCTTCAATCGTTTTCTGTACAAAAAATATAGGAATGCCATTTGAAAAAATGAAGTTATTGCAGTTTGAAATTTCTCAGAAATATGATTCGATAGCCATGCAATACGAAGCAAAATTATTGAATTTGCGTAAGATCCTTCATTTGTTTCTTTATTATGGATAGCATGCATGCTATGATACGTTTCGCGGACCTCTGCAACTGGCCATTCTCTCATAGAAGTCCTTATATCTTCGTAACCATGGCAACTACGTAAAAATGTTTCATATAAAAAATGTGTTAAATTCAAGAAGGAATCCATTTCTGGTTAGAAAAATAGGTAGTTTCGTTTGAAATACCAAAGCTAATGGTTACTTCCGGTATAACCGAAAGTGCGATTGCGATGAAAGTATTTTAGCATGATTTCCCCCTTTGAAAAATGGCCGTGTGCCAAATTTCAGAAATCTTTTCCACATAGAAGCCGAGAAACGTCTAATGCACGGATTATTATGATAACCCTGCATTCATCTCATTTCTAGAACATAGATTGTTTATTGCTCGAGAAACCTAGGGGAGCCAAAGTTTTTGACGATGTTTGTGTATTGTAGACTGGAGAGTGCTGAACACCTCCGAGTCTGATTGCCTCAAACAACGAATGTGATAGATCGAATAGGAAAGCAAATCTAATTATTGCGAACTCATTCCACGACATTTGCCATAACCACAACCTCTCCACGTAAACCACCAAACCGGCTTCCCTCCCTAAATCATCCTCAATCACTGCCGTCAAAAAGCCCCCCCAGTCATCCATCTCGATCCGTGGAGTCGACGACTTCAATTTCAGGGACATCATTAATTTCATGAGCTCCCGTTCTCTTTGTTCCGCTCGATCTTATTCTCTCCCGGCCGAATTATTAATGCCAGAAGACTGTGACGCGAAATATACAGAGGGAACAATGACCAAAATACGGCGAACAATGATGCGACCGGGGCTAAATTACAAGATCGCCGACTACTTCGACCGCGATTTGCATTGCAAATGCACGTGTGAAAGTCGTTAATATTCCGGCGTCACTCAGCGTTCGGTTCTTGGCCCGTTCCTATATATCGGAATGCGCTTTATGGCGATTTTTCGCGGGAATCTAACGTTCGGCCATGACATCACGGGCGGATACGTGAAGATGCGTATGGGAAAAGTATCAGGCATTCCATCACAGTTCATCCTGAACGATCAGCGATTCTAGCAACCTCTAGACTCCTTGAAAAAGTTGAGAAATTCAAATTGACAGAAGTAGCCGAAAGTACGAGGATATATTGAAAAATTCTTAGCCTACTATAGAACCAAACAAAATTTCGATGTCAAAATATTTTATTACTCAACATATTCTCCACTTAATTGAATACATTTATTACAGCGAACCTGCAATGTCTCTAGACCTTAAAAAAATGATTCTTCTTGCTCTGCGTCTTTTCTCTTTAATTTTTTCCCGTAGAGTGCTCAGTAATGTCGAATAGTAATCTCCAGTTATTTTTCTACCCTTGTCCAAAAAATCAATTATGATTACTCCATGGCAATCCCAAAAAACTGGAGCAAGAACTTTTCCAGCAGATTTTTGGACACGAAACTTCTTAGGCCTTGGAAAACCTGAGTGACGCCATTCCATATTGTTGCTTTGTTTCTGGATCGTAGAAATGTACCCAAGCCTCATCCATAGTAACAATTCGGTTTAAGAAGTCTACATCGTTTCCAAATCGAGCACAGATCGAACGCGATGCTTCTACCCTTGCACGCTTTTGGTCGACATTCAAACATTTGGGGATCCATTTTGCAGAAATTTTTCTCATGTCCAAAATTGACGTGAACTATATGATGAACGCGTTCGTATGAAATCTTCAGTGCTTCAGATATCCTTTTTAGCCCAATTCGACGGTCTGATAAAATCATGTCATGAACTGCATCTATATTTTCGGGGACTGACACAGAAACTGGCCTTCCCGATCGGTCATCATCTTCAATGGAAAATTTACCTCTTTTGAAGCTCTCAGTCCAATTTTTCACGGTCGCATACGAAGGACATTGATCACCAAGGGTATACAGCATATCTTCGCAAATCTGCTTACCTCTCAACCCTTTTAAATACAGGTAGGGGAGTGCAGGGTAATGGGAGCCTACTAAGGGAAAACTTTCATAAAAACCATATTTATTGACATTCCCATAATTTTTAATTGGGAACTCTTAGAATAGTAATACAGGTATGTTTTGATCAAAGTTAGAATCAATCACAGTCATGTATGAGGGTTGAATAACGATTTTGCGAAAAAAAGTCAATCGCTCTCATAACCCGACATGTTGGGGTAATGGAAGCCCATTTCACGCTCACATGGGAAATGGGAGTTATCATGTAGATTATTGCGCAAAAGTTGAACAAAACACACTTCAAATGTAATCTTGATTAGTCACTACGAACTATTCATTGTAACAAGAATAAAATAATCTACTTTTCGTGAAAAACAAGAGGAATAAACACAAAATTATTGGAAAAGAACAAATGACCCAGATCTCATGGATCCAAACAGATGGAACAACGAACAAATATAAGAAACTGGACGATCACGTCCAGAAAATCATCAAGGGCCCATTTTTCGCAATTTCTGCATCAGTACCACATCTACCTGCTTTTTCATGAGTCAAAATTACCATAGGCTCCCATTTCCCGTTGACTACCATTTTGAAAAGTAATAAAATAAATAATGTAACCCTAATTTCAATCGCAATTGAACAAATAGCTTCAGTAATTCAATGAATCTACGGATTAAATGGATATAAACAGAATGAAATAAGAATGAAATTTCATGCTTCTCTGGCGGTGAAAATCCACAGTTTTTTATAAGCGCGGGACGACTAACAAACCATAATTGTCCCTCCAGACTGAACGGTGGACACTAAGGGCTCATACAGCCCAGGTGAAGTTTCTCGAAGGTTTCCGAATGCATCCTTGTGTTTAAAAATCACGTGAATTTGCCTACATTTAGTTAAATCACCATAGCTCCCATTTCCCGACCGCTCCGATTACCCCGCACTCCCCTACTTGATGATGGCTCGATACTCCAATTTTTCGATTTTTACAATATCGGTGGACATCTTTTTCTTTTTATTCATTGCGTAACTCTGGTTTACTGTTTTGACGTCGAACTCTACACTGACACTTCTAATAAGTTATTGTTTGTTGATATGGTATCGCAATATTTTGTTTATGCCAGTGCTTGTAGAAAGTCGGCTGTGGTTTCAGCAAGTGACGACCGAAGCCCTATAGGAGTAACGACGACCCTGAAAGTGAAGTCACTGACTCCAAGGACCAATCTCTGGAATCTTTCGGACTAGTTCGAGAGTGAAATGAAGGCGGGCGGCAAAAAAGTTTCGCCGCTCCGAGCATCTGGAAAAACTATGACCTGGCTTATTAGAGCGGAGATTCTGTGCGGACCACAGAGGGTGAAAAAATGATAATCCTACATTATGTCCGTCCGTGCGTAACGGAACATCTACGTTTTTCTGTCGGAGAGCGGTCATTAGGCGTTGCATTTATTCAAGATGGTGCTCTTGCGATGTGAGTACTTCATCATTGTGTGAAAGAGGCGTACGTTGCGGCGACAACGCGATTTGTTCTGACGTCGCCGATGTTGGCAGGTTATTGGAGATGTCGGTCTTTGTGGGATGAATATCAGAATGATCTTCTCACATTTTTGACAATTTGGGGTGGTTTTTTTTGTGGGGGCACGTGAAATCAGAAATTTGTATCACATAATGCCCTCTGAAAGAATTACGAATGGTAGACGAATGTAGTTTTTTGCAATTTTGTCGTCATTTTTTAAGTGACTAGTTCTTCCTATAATTTTGGGTGTTGCGGGGGAAAATTGAGCCCTTATTCTGTTCTCAAGTCGTAGTTTGTGAACAGGGTGTTCCTTGATTGAAGAGAGGACATTCCTTGCACAATTATAAGAAAAAAGTTCCATAAACATGGGACCGCAATTGTTTCAATTTTCGAGATAGAGGGTTTTGAAGTTGGAATTTTTTCGAGATTTTTTTTCTCAACATCATTGCGCAAGTAATCTCTTCCGTTCCAATTTAGGAACACCCTGTATATTTGGATTATATCGGATACCAGACCGTAGACGAATCCATATATGAAGTTTCATAACAATCAGTCCATCCTATCTCGAGTTATAAATGGTGTAACCAACATCTTCATTTTAGATATATATAGATTATGGGAATCCAATGGCTATAGTATCAACGATGGGATTTTCCGGTGTTTGGTCATCAAATCCGGTTGATATTTTCGATTGAACGCATAATTCCCTGATAAACGTTTCGAGAGCCTCACCTTAAGTCTCACAAAAACTTCATTCATGATTGAGATATCGGTACAGGCAACTCTTGAATTTCCATAATTCCTCGACCATATACGTTTCTGATCTTCATAAAAGTGAACTTAGAAGTTTTTGCGTTTCCTCTTGAATCCAAAGATGCGCAACGCATCAGTCCCCTGAAGAAAGTGAATACATTTCATGCTCATTAGATCTCCAATTATAGATAGGAGTAATTTACAAGAGGTTAATATGCAGTGCGCATCCTCGATAGATTCAGCTTCTATAATTCTAGAAGTTCGATTTTATTCCCTTCGAAATTTACCGAATTCTATTTGATGTTGGAACGATGATTGAATTGTGGATGCTAACCTGTTAATCGTTGATGAAGATTGTAAATTTTAATGCTCGAATGAGTAAACTTTTCGTGGACAAATGAGGTAATGAATCTGTTTTATAGACTCTGAAGCTAATTGCTTCCGCGAGAACAAACAGGTTGACATACATCGAATGGTATCAGTACATTGGTCGGTTTCATCCTTAGACCATAGAAAGAGGAGACACAGCATCTCGTTTATACATTCGGGAATTGGTGAAGCCAGAATTTAGTCAGTTTTTAATGAGATGGCCTAAAGGATAGCAATATCACTAGATACTGCCGTGGAAACATTGCAGAATCTAACTTTGATAGGTCCAGTGACGTGGTTTTATCGGTATTGACGAATGGAAATATAAAATTACAAGTGAATTAACTCTTTTTGACGAATTCATACAATCTTCCGAACATTGAAACAGATTCTGAGCTAGGCATCAGACAGAGTCAACTAAATTCAGAGTTGATAACCACATATTCTTCCTGTCAGAAGAGAATCTCAAGAGTGAAATTCTTCAAACTGAAGAATCTACGACACTGTTACTTAGAATGATAAGAGTAGAACTTATGTTAACATAAATTAGGTTTCAAATAGTCTAATTTACCACAAGCAAGACACATACGAACCTTTTTTTCAACGAATTTTGCTGATCGTATTCAGAAATAAATCCAAATCTTACTTTTCATACGCAATGAAACGCGATATCGTGATGACAACACTGATCAAAATGTCATTAGTTAAGAGGTAAGCAGATTTACGAAGATATGCTTAATACCCTTGGTGATCAATGTCCCTCGTATGCGACCATGAAAAATTGGACTGCAAGCTTCAAAAGAGGTAAATTTTCCATTGAAGATGACGACCGATCGGGAAGGCCAGTTCCTGTGTCAGTCCCCGAAAAGATCGATGCAGTTCATGACATAATTTTATCAGACCGTCGCATTGGGCTAAAACGGATATCTGAAGCACTGAAGATTTCATACGATCGCGTTCATCATATAGTTCACGTCAATTTGGACTTGAGAAAAATTTCTGCAAAATGGATCCCAAAATTTTTTAATGTTGACCAAAAGCGTGCAAGAGTAGAAGCATCGCGTTCGATCTATGCTCGATTTGAAAACGATGTAGACTTCTTGCTATGGGTGAGACTTGGGTTCATTTCTACAATCCAGAAACAAAGCATCAATCGATGGAATGGCGACACTCTGGTTCTCCAAGACCTAAGAAGTTTCGTGTCCTAAAATCTGCTGAAAAAGTTTTTGCTTCAGTTCTTTGGGATTGCCATGGAGTATTCATGATTGATTTTTTGGATAAGGGTAGAACAATAACTGGAGATTACTATTCGACATTACCGACCACTCTACGGAAAAAAATTAAAGAGAAAAGACGCGGAAAGCTATCCGAAGGTATTTTGTTTCCGCAGGACAATGCCCCAGTACACAAATCTCATAATGCCATGCCAAAAATTCGTGTTTAGGGTTAGAATTACTAGAACACCCATCTTATTCATCAGATTTGGCTCCGTTCGACTATCATCTCTTTCCTCAACCGAAAAAAAGATTAGAATGTCGTAAATTTTCTTCCAACGAGGAGGTTATTAAAGCTGTAGAGGACTAGTTTGCAGAGCAAGAAGAAACATTTTTTTCAAAGGTCTAGAGACGTTGCAGGTTTGCTGTAATAAATGTATTCAATTAAGAGGAGAATATGTTGAGTAATAAAATAATAATAATAATATAATAATAATAATACATTTATTGGACCATTCTGACATGACGATGTATAGGACAAGTCAAATAATCTACAACCTAGGTAATTAAACTAGCTCCTAAATATTCACTTACACTATAGAAACATTTTCTTAACAATAACTCACGGATAGATTTCCTGAAATTAAACTTATTCATTAATTTTATACAGTTAGGTAGATGGTTGAACAATTTCATACCCCTGTAAGTAGGAGAATTTTCGAACTTACTGGTTCGGTGTCTTGGCAAGGACAGAGTGTTACTATTTCTAGTATCATATTTATGATAACTAGATAGAGTTGCCAAGTTATCTTGTTTATATTTATAAACAGAAGGCATTTATAAATACATATGCATGGTGCAGTTAAAATATCATTATTAATAAACAAAGGTTTGAAGGATGATCATGGATCACAATTGAATATCAATCTGAGGATTCTTTTCTGTGCTATAAGTACTCTACCTGCATCGCGGGAAGACCCCCAGAGTAATATGTTATAGGCTATATGACCATAAGCCAGGCTATAGTAGATGTTTAAGAGCGATTTGATAGGAAAGGAATCCTTTACACGATTAATTGCATAATAAGCACTATTGAGTTTTTTACATAGTGTGTCAACATGATGGCACCAATTTATACACTTATCAATATATACACCTAAAAATTTTATGCAGTCCTGTGATTTGATTACTGCTCGCGGACAACTGATTATGAGTTGCTCTCTAATAATATTGGTGGTTCCGAAGTAGATGCAATTAGTTTTTTTAAGGTTGACAATGAGAGAATTACGCTGGCACCAGTCAGAAAACTCCTGGACAAGACTGCTACAGGAGGATGTAAGCTCATCAAAACATTCTGCTGACACGGCAACAGAAGTATCATCCGAAAATAATATTAACTTACTACCGTTAATGTGACTGGATAAGTCAGTTATAAATAGAATGAACAAAAGTGGTCCCAATACTGAACCTTGAGGCACTCCTGAAGTGATATTTTATTCACAGGACCAAGCATCCTGAACACGAACCTTCATCGTCCTACACGAAATGAAACTATGAAGCCAGTCTAAAAAGACGCCACGAAAGCCAAGATTATAGTACTTAAATATCATAAACTTGAAAGAAAGTACGTCAAAAGCATTGGACAGGTCAAAAAACAATCCTGCCACCATCAGACCCTTATCTAAGCATATTTTGACATTTAAATTTTGTTTGGTTCTATAGTAGGTAGGCTAAGAATTTTCAATATATTGTATATTTAAACTCAATGGTTGTGATAGTTTTGAAAATTGGATTCATTATTCATTATTGGAAGGCGAGTCTTCTCTTTATATAGTCTAAGGTTTGATCTTATTATGATCATGGCGAAAACTGGATATCGAGGGTTCGTCATTTATTTTCATACTCTCTCTCTCTCCAGATCCTAGCGAACGTGTTTTTGTTTTGAATAAATACAAAATTGAACGAACTCGTTCGACTGTGACCGTCAGCCCGAACTTACAGCGAGGACGGACTAATTAACGCTACGTAACAAGTTGGAACAAAACTCAGCTTTTGCTGCGAAACAATCGCGCCCGGACAGGCCGTGTGTTTTCAGGAACTTCCATAATAACACCGAGAGTTGATCCTGATATTTTATTCACAGCGCTAGTCCGGCTTTATGCTGCGGACACACGTGGCGCTGGTAATTATCTCTTGGACTTGTGTTATTTTGCATTAAGCATAACAATGTTCCGCTCTGATGAACATCTGAAAATGAGAGTCGCGCCGCTGAACCATGTGGGTCGGATAACGATGATCATTTCTGTTAATTGTTCGAACTTCCATGACGTGCTTGCCGACCCCAAACTACCAGAGTCGTTTTTCAGCGAGTTCCGATTTTCTGAACAATGGGCGTTTCCAGTGATTTTCAGAAAAAATCATTCGGTAATATTTGACCCTCAGAATCTCGTAACAATTTTTTTTTTTTTTCTGTTGTCTATTTTTCGAGAAAAAAATTATTGAAAATACCAAAACGAACGTCAAGTTCAAACGAGTATAAATGGCGGCAATCATAATTTGATTGGTTGGAACAGTACAGCGTTGCCAGGTCGCCATCCTCCTAACTATCCGTTCTTCTCTATCACGGAAGATTCGTTCTTATCATGGTTCTAATTCTGTGATCACAACGATGGCTGTTGGATTGATGAGGTTATGGTGATACCCATTGAATTTATCAAGAAGCCATGTATGCTTCATAAGTTTCTGCGGTTTTATTTCTCCTATTTTGAACGACAAAATAGAGTTAGCGGTAACTACGCCTTCTTGATAGCTTCCATCACACATTAGATTGGTCATGGATGTGTACGTCATCACGGCAGTGTCCAATGAGGTTCCGAGGATAGCTACGTCATCAGGGCGCTAATTCGAATTTAAATAGTTTATTGATGATAATAATAGAAAAAATGCGCAAAATTGAAAGTGAAAAATTGGTTAGGATTATGTTTTGGACTACTCTTAATATATTTATGTAAGAAAAAATGGATTTCTTGATGTACTGGAAACGCCCATTGCTGATTGACCAACAACACGAGCAAATATGTTCGAGGATTTCAATGTCAAAATAATTTATTACTAAACATATTCTCCTCTTAGTTGAATACATTTATTACAGCGAACCTGCAACGTCTCTAGACCTTTCAAAAAAATGTTTCTTTTTGTTCTGCAAACCAGTCCTCCACAGCTTTCATTACCTCCTCGTTGGAAGAAAATTTACGACCTTTTAAACTTTTTTTTAGTTGAGGAAAGAGATGATAGTCGGACGGAGCCAAATCTGGTGAACAAGGGGGACGTTCTAGTAATTCTAACCCTAAATCACGATTTTTTTGCATGGCAACATGAGATTTGTGTACTGGGGCGTTGTCCTGTGAGAACAAAATACCATTGGATAGCTTTCCGCGTCTTTTCTCTTTAATTTTTTTTCCGTAGAGTAGTCAGTAATGTCGAATAGTAATCTCCATTTATTGTTCTTCCTTTGACCAAAAAATCAATCATGATTTGAAAAACTGAAGCAAGAACTTTCCCAGCAGATTTTTGGACACGAAACTTCCTAGGTCTAGGAGAACCAGAGTGTCGCCATTTCATCGATTGTTACTTTGTTTCTGGATAGTAGAAATGTACCCAAGTCTCATCCATAGTATCAAAGTATTTTATCTCTGAATACATTTATTACAGCGAACCTGCAACTTCTCTAGACCTTTAGAAAATTTTTTCTTCTTGCTCTGCAAACCAGTCCTCCACAGTTTTTATTACCTCCTCGTTGGAAGACAATTCACGACCTTGTAGACTTTTTTCCAGTTGAGGAAAGTGATGATAGTCGGACGGAGCCAAATCTGGTTAATTTTTTGCATGGCAACATGAGATTTGTGTACTGGGGCGTTGTCCTGTAAAACAAAATACCTTTGGATAGCTTTCCGCGTCTTTTGTCATTATTTTTTTCCCGTAGAGTGGTCAGTAATGTCGAATAGTAATCTGCAGTTATTCTTCTACCCTTATACAAAAAATCAATTATGATTACTCCATGGCAATCCCAAAAAACTGAAGCAAGAACTTTTCCAGCAAATTTTTGGACACGAAACTTCTTAGGTCTTGGAGTGTCGCCATTTCATCCATTGTTGCTTTGTTTCTGGATCGTAGAAATGTACCCAAGTCTCATCCATAGTATCAATTCGGTTTAAAGTCTACATCGTTTTCAAATCTGCCCTAGTTTTCTCAAGAAACGAACAATCTATGTTCTGGAAATGAAATGAATATTTTCCTCTATTTCAACTGCGATATATCTGATTCAACATCTTGTTACTTTTTGCTTTATGCAGGATGAGCAAGGCTTTTCTACTGTGCCACATCGTATCCCAAATCATCGAAATTTTCGATCTATTTTTCAGGTCTGCTGTCGTGTTGAACTCGGCTTCAATGTTACGCATAAACACGTTGCCCAAGCTGTTATTTATATGTCTATAATTTTGCATAGAGCATAACAATTAAATGTTCCAGGCTGACGAACATTCGAAAATGAGAGTTGAAGCATCTGCCTCGAATAATGATGATCATTTCTATTTAGAATCTCCATGTTAATAACATGCCTGTCAATCTGAGATTATACGGTGTTGAGATGACCATATAATGAACGAATTTCATGCGGTGTTTGAATTTGTTTACTGAAGGATTAGTTATTCAGAAATCGACGTTGCGAATCGACCAAGATACCTAAGAGTACCAGAGAGAATATCAAATCAAAGAAACCTTCAGAGAAAACCAAACAATTTTGTGTTTGTATAGATGATATATCAGAAAAGGAAGTCCTTTATTTTATTAACAGAATAATAATATTGGATGCTTTATGTCTCATTAAAAACGCTTGCACAGTTTGATGAATATAGTCCTTTTCATGTTGAAATTCTTGGAGAATGATGAAATTCTGATGGCACCAATATTTTTCATTTTGAATGGATGCTGAAGCACTTCTGAATAGTTAATTAAGCTCATAAAAGCCGTTATGAACATTCGTACTCGTTTTTTGAGTGCAAACCATGCATATTCATGGCTCCGTTTGGATATTTGGAGTTTTTATGGAAACTATTTGGTAATTCGTTGTTTTGAACGTTTCCATCATCCTTTCCACGACTATTCTAATCAGTCTGTCGCTCAAATTCATTCCGAAAAATTGAGTCATCATCTCATTATGTATCTATTCACCCAGTTCCTCATCACCTTTCAGCTCATCGAAAGAATTTAATCTCGAAATTATAATTCGAGAAACTGTTAGGGACCATATGGGTAGCTGACGCGTCTTCGTTTCGACACGAAAAATAAAACGGTAATCTCTGCCGACTGTTCTGATGGATCCGATGCTATCGAGAGCCCTGGAACCTCGGGGGGTCCGAGATCAAATCTAAATATTTCAAATTACAATTGGACGAGATTAAATTCAGCGCGCCGTGGAAGCAGGTGAGTTCCATCGCGACCCAAGGCAGCGGGCAGCCTCACTCTGCCCAGATTCACTTTCTACATAATTCATGGTATGATAATTGGAACGACAACGTTGAGCGGTCTTACCGGGGTTCTCGAGTCTGCCAGGTTACGCGATGTATTGGTTGTTATGGATGAGGTAAGGCTGCGTTTCGCTGAATATCGCCAGTTTTTTCGATGGTGTGCAGTTTTTGCTGGGGAATCTTCGGAAACTGTGTTTGCTCGAGGAGGTACATTGTAGATTGTATCAGAGTCTGGCAATGAGATGTGGAAAGGTCCGTGCCTTTTACTAGGTTTCCAAGTTTTTTTGTCTTCAACAGGGGAGAAGGACGAGCCCATTGCTCCACAACTGACAAGGGAATGAGCTAACTCAATAGGTAAGAAAAATAAGGTTTCTTCAATCTGAATTCTCGATCATTCGAGAACCAAAGAAAGCTACGAGGCCAATATGCTTGCCTGAGAGGGCGCAAGAACATCAACCACTGGCTCTGAACCTTTCTGTAGAGGGAAATGCACCTATAAGAAAGAGTTTCTGGGCAAGGAGAAAACCCAAAAAAGGAACACTCTGGCGGATGTCCCAGGAATGTATCACACTCAGGAACTTTGAAACTGCGAGATCCAAAAGGTATCTGGATCTGAGTAAGAACCAGCAACACCTGCTCACCGGTTTGCTCACAGGACATCGTCGACTGAAGAAGCATGTGTTGAAAATGGGTTTGTCGTACCCTGAAGACTGTAGATTAGGTGTGGAGGAGGAAGAAACTCCTACTCACCTATAGTCTGCACGGAATGCCTTGCTATTGCAAGCCAAAGGAAAGCATCCTTTGGGAAAGAAACTTGCAGGAGTGGGGAACTAGCCACTCTAAACCTTTCCAACTATTGGGTATCATCAGATCTCTGGAATTGGAAGGCAAGCTGTAAGGTGCGTGGTGAGAACAGCTCTGTTAGAGGACACAATAGATCTCAAGGTCGCAGTGAACTGTAACCCTTTTCTAACTATACCTAACTATACCTAAATCTATAACTATAACTATAACTTCACTTTATGCTAGAGTGATCTGGTTCACATAATAGCTGTAGTTTGTTAGCAATGACTCTGAGATTCTACACTGCTATAGCTGCCTCTCTTTAATAGAGATCTCAACAGACTCATACATTCTTGAGTTCTTGAGTATTGGAGCCGCCTTTGAACCAGCAGAGTCTCTGCAGCAGGAGATCTCTCGAAATGCCCCAGTTTCTCCTGCTAGTAATCCTGATTTGGCGTTTTCACTCGTTGCTGGTTGTTGAAGTGTACTCTGATCTCATGCAGAGGAGAGAAAACTGAGCAACTCTGGATTGCTTCTATAGTATACAGTATGCTAATCTAGCCTGACTCCTGGCCAAGATATGAAGAGGTTTGAGATATTGCAGAATCCGCAAAGCTGCCGTTTGTGGGCTCTTGAAAACTCATCGCACCAAAAAATTAGTGGAATATCTGAATCTTTGTAATATTTCCTCCAGGTAAGAGTTCCAATTGGTTTTCTCAAACAGGGTGGTCCTTTGATGTTTTGGTTTCTCCGCGAATGACATATAATCCCCATACGACAGACAAGTGACGGTTTTCTTCTTCTGGTAAACTGATGTTCTTTTTGTTTGTACTTCTTATATCTGCCTAAATTTATAGTGTATGCTTCTCATACGAAATATACAGGGTGTTTGGAGGGTGAGTAGCCATAGGTAAATGGTGGATAGTTGATGCTCTTGGCTACTTGTTGCGCCTAATAAAATAACATTTTGCCCAAAGTTCAAAGTGTTATGATTTTTCTGCCATTTTTCTAGAAATCTCCCATTTTTCTCATTAAAATCTTGTATTTTTTCATATTTAATGCTCGAGGTGCCTATAAAATGATTTTTCAGTCTAGTCTTGTCTTATTCAGATTGAATCATAATTTCATACCGACGTCTTCAAAAAACCTGACAACGTCGTATCAAACATCAAAATGAAAAAAAATAATGTTGTGTCCACTTTACAAAGTGAAATAAGAAAAATAACATAGTGTTGGGTTTTAAAATGGTTTTAAAAATTTCTCTAGTTAATACTATTTGTAATGGTATGTAACATGTACCATTAATACTCAGGTAACGCAACAAAAAGCTATGTCAGATAGTTTTTTCGTCACCCTTTTAAGGCATCCTTGAAGACAAAACGGTTTTTTGTTGAGTAATCTGACTATTAATGGTACATGTTACATACCATTGCAAAGAGTATTAACTAGAGAAGTTTTTAAAATCATTTTAAAACCCAACACTATGTAAATTTTTTTATATTTTACTTTGTAAAGTGGACACAACATTATTTTTTTTTTCATTTTGATGTTTGATACGACGCTGTCAGGTTTTTTGAAGACGTTTGTATGAAATTATGATTCAATCTAAATAAGACAAGACTAGACTAAAAAAATAAATCGTTTTATAGGCACCTCAAGCATTAAATTTAAAAGAATTCAAGATTTTAATGAGAAAAAATGGAAAATTTCTAGAAAAATGGCAAAAAAATTATAACACTTCGAACTTTGGGTAAAATGTTATTTTATTAGGCGTAACAAGTAGCCATGAGCATCATCCACCATTTACCTATGGCTACTCACCCTCCAAACACCCTGTATATTCTGGTAAAAGGCATTTTTAGCTTGAATTTCTGGTAGAACCATTGTATGGCATTCAGGAATAATAACATTTTCATCTACTGCCGACACTATACATATACAGATTGTTGCCAGTTGGCCTTTAACAATTCCAAACATTTTTAAGAATAATTTAAAAAGAAAGGTTTTTATAGTACACGATCCAACTTCACAATTTACCAAGAATATCATCTGACTGAAAGATCTTATACACGAACGTAAACTAAATATACATGTTGACTATGTTAGACATGGTAGGAGGCCACCTACTGATACCGCATGCACCTTACACACTTCGATTAGTGCTGAAGGATTTCTTGTGGTCAAGTTGTCTTACTCCAGTTGCTCGATTAGTATAATATTGTGGTGATTCGTTATTATTCTGTAGTTTTGGTTGTCTGAAACTTTCTATATTTCTTTTTTGATGAATGATATGCTGATACCATTTTAAAATGTCCTGTTGCTTACATACTAAGGTGCAATAGCTTTTCACCCTCAGTATTTTGACTGGAACCTTCGAATGATGTTTGAGTTTTGATCATTTGGCACAATATGCAATTGCACCATATGAGTCTAAGCATGATTTTATAAAGCAGAATTTTTTTTGCGTACTGATGTCAGCTAAGGTAGAATATTAGGCTTTGAGTCCGAAAACTAATTTCAACAAATAGAGAAGATGTAAGACAACATACAAAGTTTGTTCACATCTAAGAAACTCATAACTGGAAACTTGCAACAAGCCGTCACTGAATCTTCTTTCTCATTCTTATAATTATGTACTTCTTAACTTCTATCACCAGATTTGGAAACTTACTCAAGTACAGTTGCGGTTGCCTTTGGTCAGTTTCAGTGCAGACTATTACCTGAAAAAACAAAAACTGTTAGGTTCTGGCATAACGACTTTTGGTTCTATTGAAATTCAAATTGTGCACAGAATAATAACAACTATTCGAATCTTTCTTCATCGATTCTCAATTCCTAGCCTTAACCTTTGCAACCCACCACCTCCAGAACAAATGGACAAAATCATTAGATTAACAAGGCCTCCGAGATTTCGATCGCGCCGCTCTAAAAACGGTACCATTAGCCGGCCGACGTCGTAAAGACCACGAAACGATGCGAGATCACGGCCTCCTAGATGTGTCAGTATGTAACACCATGTGTGTCGTTCCGATTCACGACGTGCATCCTTAATGTCTCTCCCCGTTCACTAATAGATAGGCCGAATAGTCGGTAACAGTACCAACGGCCTACTTGACTACGACAGTTATTCCCATTGACGATGCTGGTCTTGGACAACTGTAGGAATCCGATTACCTCTAATAAGACGCGACCAATAATCGTAATTTGTTCTACGTCCTTCGTCCGATGTTTTATTCAGGTTTGTATAAGGTAGATCGGGTGGTATTAGCATATGATCAACAGTGGTACCCACACAAGGGGGGTAATTCGCGGTAACAGGATAGACATGCGCATGGAAGCTCCCTACTAGATCTGCCGTGAACCATTTACCTGAGTGTTTACCCTATCTTAAGCTCCTTTCTCTGAAGGTATGCGGAAACCCAAGGACGTTGTCGATGGTGTTGATAAGACCGACAACATCCTTAGGAGCCTTGGCTGCTGCCTCGTGGTTATCCAGCACCGATTTCCCCATAAGAATGGTCCTTAGGCCAGCCAGATCTAGACACTTGCATACCATGTGTTCATATGTTTCTGCTTCTGATCCACAGAGCCCACAAATCTCATCTGCTGACCTACCATCGCCTGACGCTCAGCTCGTGACAGTTTTAGGAGCTTTAGGTCGGTGAATCATCACGAATTTCTTGGATTGAGTAGGTCCAGGAGTGTTTCTTCAGAGGGTTATTCTATTGTCCAACTCCCATTGTCGGACCGCTGCCTTATATTGGTCTTTCCCAAGCTCACACAAAGGCTCAGGTGTTAACCTTGATGCATTTTTTTTCATTTGCTTTTTCATTTCCTTCAACACCATAGTGCCCTGGCACCCATAGTGTCCCTGTATTGCCTCTGACCAGTTGCTTCATGGTGTAATGGCACTCCTAGGTCAGCAGAGATCCCTGGCAGTGTTTTTCCAGGGACCTCAGCGTGGCCTGGCTTTCCGTGGTGAAGAAGATTCATGCCCACTTCTTAGGGCTTCAGAGATCCTCAATTCAGGTCCGTATATCCTAATGCCAGCGCCTCTCGCTGATTTTGATCAATCTGTAAACCATATGGATGACTTTTTGTCCAAGCGATTGTTCTAGGATGGTCATCTATGACCGTTTCCAAGGGCATTTCAAAATCGAAGATTGCTGGCACAACATCCGATCCTACTGATCCTAGTAACCTAAGTATTCGATGAACCAGTCGATGAAGTCACTCTGCTGAGCTTTGCCCATTCATTTAGTGCCTGGGCGGTTAAGTTCAAAGAGGCACGAAGTGCTTTCTACATTGTCTGACGTTTGGAGAAGATGACAGTAGTCCTGATCCTATCTGCGCTGAAGGAAGTATTGCCGTCACTTCTACTTGGCATATTGTGGTCTGGAATAGGCTCTCTGTGATGATAATCCTTGGTTTTTGCCCAATCCCTGACCTTACAGATTTTGCAGGCAGGGTTTTCCAACATCCTAGTGGTACCTTCCTAGAGTTGGGTTTTTACAGGAGTAAATACGATCTGTTGGCTTTTCTGGATTCAACTCGTAGAAACTGCATCTACAGCACTTAGAATGCTACGTCAGCATTTAGACATGTATTCTAGGTATTTTGAGGTTTTTTGTATTCATGTTAGGACTTCTCATAGGACACTTATCTCTTTCACTAGAGATTTATCAATTTAAAGATGATATGGTGCAGTTGGGTTTAAACTGGTAAATTCAGCTTCTGCGCATCTGGACATGACACACAAGTAATCCTGGGGAGAATATTCATTTTTATGGATATCGATAATGTAGTTATTTCTGCTCAAATGACTACCTGCATACAAAGATAACTCAGTGTTATCGCTTGTATTTATCGATCCAACTGCTATAACATAATACGAAAGATATGCCGCAGTTTAGGAACATAAAGGTCCCAAAAAAACTCCTCTTCCGCTCATATCATCCGGAGTTCACTGTAAACGGTAGGGGCGGGAGTAATAGGGCGTTTGAGGTGGCAGCTCACAACGGATTCTTATTCAAAACCGTGGGTCATTACCGTTCATAGCAAACCGACATGATTTCCTCCTCTTTCCAATTTTCATACGCCACGATAGCCGCCTCCCTAGGCTCCCGATTCTCATTTTCGACAACGCGGCCCGAAATGAAAGGGGGTGCCTTTGGGGGGCGAAGAAGAAGAAGAGCAATATTGAATTCGAAACGAGGTTACTCAAACACCTGAATTTCATATCACAGAGGGCGGAAAGGAGTGGTATGACTAACGTAGAGAGGAACTGGGTCGCAAAAACATCTCGTGAATTTTCCTGGGTTTTAATTAATTTTCCTACCAGCGGAATGGGGAGCCTTGTGTTCGTGGAGAGCTATGGAAAATCTCGGAGGTACTAAAACTTGAAGAGTGTGTTGGAAAAAGACAGTAGCTTCTCGTCGTCATTCGGAATAATATAGCGTTATGAATGTATGATTCTCATAATACACAAACGCATTGGCCACATCACCCTCAAACGTTTCGACAGAAGCTCACCCCAAATTCTTCTGTTGACCTCACAGTGACAACCGAAGCTCGCAGCTTTCGAAAGCCCAGTTATCGGAAACGATGCTGCACAATGGCCGATAGATGGCGTTTTCAAATTACAGAACCCTTTGAAACTGGATAATTCGATTGAAAACTTCACGTCCGAATTCCAGAGGAAAATTACAAAGTAATCAGTTGAACAATGAAGCGGATAGAGCGGCCGTTTTAAGAACGATTTACCGGAGGAAAAAGTTGAGGAACTTTGGACGAAGAGTATTAGAGGGAATTTGGTGCGATGTCAATTATAGGGGGGGATTTGGAATTTTTACTGGTCTATCTGAAGGCTGCTTACTTTGTAATTCATTGATGAGGGCATTTGAAGCATTTTTTCTGTTTCGTTGGAATTTGGTCAACGACTATGGAAATATACTGCTCCACAAGAGTTAGGGATATCGTATTCAATCGTTTTTAAAAGTATATAATCTTCGAGAAAATCGTTTATCAACGGCTTCGATTTGAAACGAGTTTTCTGAAAATACCAAGACGTAAATTAACAAACGCTGAGGCTGATAGGGCTATCGGAATGCTACAGAGTGGCCTAACTCAGGTTGTTCTAGCGGAAAGGCTCCAAGTCAGCCAAAGTGTGATATCTCGACTTTGGAATAGGTTCAGGGAGACAGAAACCGTGTTGAAGAGACCAAGGCTTGGTGGGCGACGAAAAACAACACCTGCTCAGGATCGTTTCATCACCGTTTCGGCGAGAAGAAACCCTTCATCTACGTGTAGAATGCTACGGAATACTCTTCAAAATGCAGATGGGGTCCAAGATTCCAGCGAAACCATCAGACGACGTTTGAAAGAGGTGAATCTAGGTTCTAGACGTCCATTAAGAGGAGTTCCATTAACACGTGACCATAAGCGTCAAAGACTGGAATAGGCAAGGCAACATATCAATTCGAACGATCAATGGCGTAGTGTCCTTTTCACAGATGAATCCAGATATGGACGAATTTCAGATTCTCGAAGAATAAGAGTATGGACAATCCCACTCATACCCCGTTATCGTCGCTATGTCCAAGAAGTCCATCGTCCATCCATTCCGAGTAGGTAGTGTTGTGGTATGGGCCGGGATATGTTTCAACGGGCGCACATATCTACACATTTGTACTGCGAATATGACCACCTTACACTATAGGGAGCATGTCATTGACAATGTTGTGCCAAATTTTCACGCTGCTATTGGCGAAACTTTTCAATTTCTAGACGATAACGCTAGACCGCACCGTGCAGCCATAGTTGAGAATGCGCGCGAGGAGCTTGGTATTCCACATTTACCAATACCTCCGCACTCACCAGGCTTGAATTGCATAGAACATATAGTATAAAGGGGTTACAGTCCACTTCGACCTTAAGGTCCATTGTGCCCTGCATAGAACATGCATGGGATATGCTCCAAAGAAGATTAGATAATCATCAACCTACCCCAGAATCCTTAAATGATCTGAGAGAGCTTCTGTCCCGTTTATGGAACCAAATTCCTCAAGAAATGTTCAACAACCTCGTGTGTAGTATGCAAAGAATATGTCAAGCTCCTATTGATGCCCGTGGAGGCCATACATTGAATTGATAGTCTTAAATTCACTGGGAATAAAATTTCGTTATTTTACTTGATTTTCTTTACCACCCTGTATACGCTGCAGACCTACAGGCTAAAATTAATTTGCAACTTGAAATCATATTAATATGAATTTTCATCACAAAAATCTTATTTAAACTATATGTTTTTGCGATTTAAGTCAATATCCCTAACTCATGTGGAGCATTTTATATGCTCTAGGTATGTGTTCTTAATATTATAATTGTGTTCTATCTGTCTTTATTGGAACCATATTTTTCTTTCTTCGAAGAGGCCCACGAAACTGTGTGGCACACACGCATCTTTCTCCTCTCGAATTATCAACGTTCCAGATCTTAAAAAAACACGATTCCTTGGTCAGTTCTGAACACTCATCGCTGTTCGTCTTCTGCATGGCCAGAACTCCAGTTCTCAGGGAGAATAAATGATGATTTACCTACATAACGATAATGAGCACATTATTATCTGAAACGGCTGTTGTTCTTGTGGAATAAGAACTTATTTGCTCGTGTTAACTGTCACGAAATCAGGTAATTCGGTACTTGATGATTCTGTATCTGCTGGTCGCTGATCGAATCTGGAGGAATTTAACTGTTGTGTGCAATATCGTAGGATTTAATAATGAGAAATGTCCGAATAGGATCAGTGCGCGATAGGACAAGTCGATAGGTGAAATATTTTATGATACTTGATTGGATAATGGTGGGAATGGGTTGGTTTCCTGGTCGTGTGTATGCCACACATATGAACGCTTCATTTTATTGAGATCCGTCTCATACCTAGCCCTCTAACACGAAAAAAATTTCTGAGTCTTCTGCAGACTTTTTTTTATACGAGGATGTATTGATATCGAGATTGATATCTGGTTAACCTAGACCAGTTCCATGCATAAACAAAATATTTCTATACCATATCAACGAACCATAACTTATTAGAAATGTCAGTGTAGAGTTCGACGTCAAAAAAGTAAACTAGAGTTACGAAATAAATTAATAAAAAAGATGTCCACCGAAATTGTAAAAAACGAAAAATTGGAGTATCGAGCCATCATCAAGTACCTGTATTTAAAAGGGTTAAGAGGTGAGCAGATATACGAAGATATGCTTAATACCCTTGGTGATCAATGTCCTTCGTATGCGACCGTGAAAAATTGAACTGTAAGCTTCAAAAGAGGTAAATTTTTCATTGAAGATGATGAAGGCCAGTTTCTGTGTCAGTCCCCGAAAGTATCGATGCAGTTCTAACATGATTTCATCAGACCGTCGAATTGGGCTAAAACGGATATCTGAAGTACTGAAGATTTCATACGAACGCTTTCATCATATAGTTCACGTCAATTTGGACATGAGAAAAATGTCTGCAAAATTGATCCCCAAATGTTTGAATGTTGACCAAAAGCGTGCAAGGGTAGAAGCATCGCGTTCGATCTGTGCTCGATTTGAAAACGATGTAGACTTCTTGAACCGAATTGTTACTATGGATGAGACTTGGGTACATTTTTTCGATCCAGAAACAAAGCAACAATCGATGGAATGGCAACACTCTGGTTCTCCAAGACCTAAGAAGGTTAGTGCCATGGAGTAATCATGATTGATTTTTTGGATAAGGGTAGAGCAATAACTGGAGATTACTTTTCGACATAACTGACCACTCTATGCATGGAGGACACTCTATGCATTCTCTTTAATAAGTGTCTTGAAGACTGCGAAATTCCTAAAGCATGGCAAAATGCTGAAGTATCGATTCTCTTCAAAAAAGGCGACCCCAATTGCATAGAAAACTACCGGTCAATAAGCTTACTCAGCGTGCTGTATAAACTCCTCACCAAAATTATAACGAAGCGGCTGACAAATAAGTTTGACATGTACCAACCTGACGAGCAAGCGGGTTTTCGAAAAGGCTTCAGCACCATTGAGCACATACATGTGATGCGTTCTCTTATCGAAAAAAGCAGGGAGTACAACTTCCCACTATACTTGGCTTATGTCGACTACCAAAAGGCCTTCGACACGATAGAAACTTGGGCCGTACTTGCTGCAATGGATGATGCACGAATAGACCATCGATATTCAGCACTTATCAAAAGCATCTATCAAAAAGCCACATTACAAGTTAAATTTTAATGGCGACTGGGCGACAGAAAGAATTGCTGTCGGTAGAGGTGTCAGACAAGGAGACACAATTTCACCTAAGCTCTTCACAGCTGCCCTCGAGCACTCGCTTAAGAACCTAGATTGGGAAGAGAAGGGTGTTAACGTCGACGGGAAATTCCTTAGCCACTTACGATTCGCTGATGATCTCGTACTCATCAGTAGCGACCCTGAGCAGCTCCGCGAAATGATCAAACAGCTGAATGAAGTCTCAAAATCCATCGGTCTACAAATGAACCTCGCAAAAACAAAGATTATGGGCGAAGAAAACCAAATTATAGAAGTTGATGGTACCATTCTAGAAAACGTCACCGAATATGTTTACCTCGGTCACACCCTTAAACTTGGAAAAGAAAACCAAACTGCTGAACTAAGAAGGAGAATAACACTTAGCTGGGCAGCATTCAGAAAGCTCAGCTACATCCTAAAAAGTAAGACTGTTCCCATAAACCTCAAAAGAAAAGTGTACGAGGCATGCGTGCTACCTGTGACGACATATGGACTCGAGACGGTGACTATGACGAAAAAAAGTGCTGAAAAGCTGCGCGTTACTCAGCGATCAATGGAGAGGGCTATGCTCGGCATCAGTCTGCGGGACCGTATTTGGAACGAAGTGATTCGAGAAAAAACCAGGGTGACGGACGTAGTGCACAGATTTGCAACTCTGAAGTGGCGGTGGGCAGGACACGTTGCCAGAAGTCATGCTGACAGATTGTCGCTGAGGCTGCTGAACTGGAGGCCGCGCACGACAAGTAGGAGCACCGGCAGACCACCCCTCCGATGGCGTGACGACATCAAGACACATGCGGGCGCCACCTGGATGCAGACTGCGCAAAACAGACGTTCATGGAAGCAGCTGGAGGAGGCCTTCGTCCAGGAGTGGACGGCAAACGGCTGAAGAAGAAGAAGAAGAAGACCACTCTAAGGGAAAAAATTGAAGAGAAAAGACTCAGAAAGCTATCCAAAGCTATTTTGTTTTTACAGGACAATGCCCCAGTACACAAATCTTATGTTGCCATGCAAACAATTCGTGATTTAGGGTAAGAATTACCAGAACATCCCCCTTATACAACAGAATTGGCTCCGTCCGACTATCATCTCTTTCCCCAACTGAAAAATAGTTTAAAAGGTCGTAAATTTTCTTCCAACGAGGAGGTAATAAAAGCTGTGGAAGACTGGTTTGCAGAGCAAGAAGAAATTTTTTTTTAGGTCTAGAGACGTTGCAGGTTCGCTGTAATAAATGTATTCAATTAAGAGGAGAATATGTTAAGTAATAAAATATTTTGACATTGAAATTTTGTTTGGTTCTATAGTATGCTAAGAATTTTTCAATATATCCCCGTAGGTCATTTTTCAATATTCTTATTTCAATATTCAAATCCATGATTTCCCCTGTCCAAAGAATTGAAAACGTCATTCGAGTGTTTTTACATTTCGACAAGAAAGTCACAGGGGTAGAAAGTACCATACCTCAAATCAGTAATAGTAAAATACTTATTGTTGTTCTTGGAAGATTAGTTCTGCTTCCAGTATTACTGGATGTTTTTTTTTTTCATTCAATCTTTTGATCATCTATCATTATACAGGGTAAGTCTTTGACTTGTTGGTACATATATTCCAACTGTAGATTTTTGAGGGCAAAGAAAACCTTTTTTTTATTATCCATTTTTCCGAATTCGGATCTTTAAAATAAAGCCATTTGAAAAAAAATTGGGCTAAATACGTGCCTGATACGATTGTCTGTACACACCTCAAAGTTCATATTTTTCGATTGAAATGGAGTTGATACATTTGGGGAATATTCAATTTTGCATGTGTGGAACAACTCTTTTTCTCTCGTTATAGAATCCGACGAATCCATTAACCGTGCTGAAACCCTAATCTGAAGAAAAACGCCCTTTCCGAACCAGATCCGCTAATCCCTCACTTAATTCCGAAATTGAATCTGTCTGATCAGCATAATGGGAAATTTCGGAAAAAACCAGATTGAACGATTTAACCCTTCAAAGGACCCACCCGGAAAAAACCTCTCGGGCGATGCAATTGCATCCGACGGGCCCGGAGCGACGCCGGAGCCGCGCGGAGGGCGCTCCAGACGCCCCGGACTTACCGAAGATAATCGCGGTATGGGAAAACACTTCGGCAAATTGAAAATGGTAATGAGATGGGAATCAGTCTCGATAGGTCCCGGAGGATCTGATTGAGGGAAGAGGGAAATATTGGATATCGTTTTCGAGGGCTCTCTCGGTCATTATCCGGAAGACGGATGCTGCGGCGGGGGCGGATTCGGAAGGGTAATAAAGTTCTCGTTTCAGATTGATTCGGAGGGGATGATGATGCGTTGTATCCGACTCGGTACGGGACAGTCGGACCATCCGTCAAATTGAATGGACAACTTGAGGTTCTGAAGAATTGGAAGATGGTCCGTCTTGTTTCGGACGTTTTGACAGTAACGTCGTATTTTGCTCGTCTGAAGAATCTTTGAGGCGCGAAGGAAACCATAGAAATTTGAGTCATGAAACGAACATACATAATCATCCGTGCATTAGACGTTTCTCGGCTTCTATGAGGAGAAGATTTCTGAATTTTTGCAAACTGCCGTTTTCCAAAGGGGGAAATCATGCTAAAATATTTTCATCGAAATCGCACTTCCGGTTATACCGGAAGTGACCATCAGCTTGGGTATTTCAAATGGAACTACCTATTTTTCTAACCAGAAATGGATTCCTTTTTGAATTTTACACATTTTTTATCTGAAACATTTTTACGTTGTTGTCATGGTTACGAAGATATAATGACTGCTATGAGAAAATGGCCAGTTTCAGAGGTCCGCGAAACATATCATAGCATGCATGCTATCCATAATAAAGAAACAATTTTCGAAAATTCAATAATTTTGCTTCGTATTGCATGGGTATCGAATCATGTTGTTCCATTGGAATTGTCACAATAATTTCATATTTCTGAGAAATTCCAAACTGCAATAACTTCATTTTTTCATAAGGCATGCCCATATTTTTGTACAAAAAATTTAATTTCAAACATTTTTCCAAAGGTTCCTTTTATGTCCATCTTCAATCGTTTCCTGTACAAAAAATTTAGGCATGCCTTTTAAAAAAATTGAGTTATTGCAGTTTGAAATTTCTCAGAAATATGAATTTATTGTGACAGTTCCAATAGAACAACATGATTCGATAGCCATGCAATACGAGGCAAAATTATTGAATTTTCGAAAAATCCTTCATTTGTTTCTTTATTATGGATAGCATGCAAGCTATGATACGTTTCGCGGACCTCTGAAACTGGAAATTTTCTCATAGAAGTCCTTATATTTCGTAACCATGACCAAAACGTAAAAATGTTTCATATAAAAAATGTGTAAAATTCAAGAAAGAATCCATTTCTGGTTAGAAAAATAGGTAGTTCCATTTGAAATACCAAAGCTGATGGTCACTTCCGGTAAAACCGGAAGTGCGATTTCGATGAAAATATTTTAGCATGATTTCCCCCTTTGAAAAACGGCCGTGTGCCAAATTTCAGAAATATTTTCCTCATAGAAGCCGAGAAACGTCTAATGCACGGATTATTATGTTAACCCTGTATAGACTGTGGCGTAATGAGTGTAATATAGTACCTACCTTTGAGTAGAAGACTTTGTGACGGTTCAGAAAAATATGTTTTATATTCGACATTTTCGAAATAAATCTTTTTCACCCTTTGTCACTGTTTTTGGTGGCAAGACTTCAACTAGAGAAATTGTTTGTTTTCTGTTTTCTAGAAAGTATTCCTTTATCGAATGTGAAATATGATTTTTTGAGGGGCACCATGGTTTTTTTAACGAAGAACCAGCTCAAATTCCATATTTTGGTAATTTTTTTCATAAGTTGATCCCAGCAATAGTTTTAGTTACAGAAGATCTTCAAATAGTCTGAATTTTAGATTGAATTAAGACAAAATACTAGCGGAAACGTGTTGGACTTCGTTGCCAATTGTAACGCAAACGTTCTTGTGATGTTTTTGATCCGTCTGAACCTGACCTCAAGCGTGATTTCTCAGGATATAGATGCTGCCTAGATTGGTACTTACAAAAGACTCTTGAAGGAAAATAGGGTTCAATTTTTATGGAAACGGGTTGAATATGAATGTTCTTGTGATGTCTTTGCTTTACCCTGTAACTAACGTATGTCCCATAAGTTTTAGCACAAATTTCAGACACCAAAAAGTGACAAAAGTTATACATTTGTTTATTGTATTGTAATACACATTAATAAACGTTTCAGAAGCAACAAAACTATCAATTCAAATTGAATGAAGAGGGCCATTATCTTCCACAGAGCGCAACTTTCTGCGAACACCTAGCATTAGGTTTTGGACGGTATCTAGATAGATTTCTTGAATCTTCGGCGTCGAAGTTCCTCTCCATTTTGGGCTTCCCATCCTCCATCGTATACTTTTCGCGATAGGGGAACCGAAAAATCTTCTATGGGTCGAGCCCGTGGAAAGTTAGGGGGATTGCCGTTTCGTGGAACAAATGGATTTGGTCGGCTAGCCAATCTTGAGTTTCTCTTGCACAGTGCCTTGGCGCAAAGTCTGGCCAGAACATAATATCGCCTCCAGCGTGTTCTGCTTCAATGAAACTAACTAGCGATATAGTTAGATATCATATATTGACGTGCTAGTTTTCTTAGCGAAGTACCAACCATGTCTTCCGCTCTTCTTACCACTCTTACGGTCCTTGCTTGGACAAAAATTCTAGGTCTTCCACTTTTTGCAAGGTTCATATCACGAATACCTTGCTCACATTCAGCGATTTTTCGATAAATAGTTCTACAGGATATATCCTTCAGAATATATTCTGAATTTCAAAAATGCTTATCATTTCGGCTTTATTGACTCGTCCAACTAAATTTATAATTACTTTTCCGAATTTCTTTTTTGCAAGCCATATCGACTCAACCACGTCAACAACTGAAGTGTTAAAGTGAAGTCAAGGTTACAACCAAACTTTTATTTCAATAGCAACCTATTGTCTTCTTCTTATCACCACTATATTGGTTCATCAAATTTGTGCCAAAACTTAAACGACATACGTTATGTTCGATAGTTATTCTCCCCAAAGTTTGTTTAGGATATTGTAGACCTCTCTATGCATCAATCATAATATACCGTTGAAAATTATGACTATGACGCAATTCCTTCCTGCACTTGTGGTCGCGACTCGTTTTTCAGCAGATATGGAAGGAAATACCAATACGAAAAAAGTATAATAAAGCGTTCGCGACATCCATCACGAAACTGTACCGAAATTTTCCGGTGCAATCTGTCACAATTCGCGCAGGAAGCAATGCGTCCAACTTCTTCATCGTCTACTCCTTCGGCAAAACCGTTCGATTCGGAATTATGCGTACTCCCGCAATTACCCCTCGTTTTTAATTGTGCGTCCACGCGTAATGACCAATTAAGACGGCTGTGGTTCCGGCAGTCGGACCGCGGTCTGCTCTATTTGTATTTTCACGTCGACGTTTCGCGAAATTTACGACACCGCAGGAACGATTACGTTGACCGGCTCGTTAAGAGGTGTGTGCGGTTGAATAAGGCGAAATAATGTTAAATACTTCCTCGCCGATGAGCGGTCGACCTAGCCGTGATTTAGAGATTTCATGCGTTCTGAATTTTCCCAGGATGATGAATTTTTTGCAGGCATTCTGCCTGCTAGCACAGTTGCCAAGTGTGCATTTATGAATATCAAAAAGGTAAGGACGTCGACAAGAAAATGTTCAATTTTCTCATTTCATAGCGAAAAAGCCGGTCAAGCCTTACTTCAGAAATACCATCGGATCAACACTGAAAAAACAAAAATTGCGGACGCGTCCATTAGTGGGCCTACTCTTCGTTAAAGCACGAAGGTCTTTTCAAAAGTGCACTCGGTCACGGTTCGCGTCGACGACCGTGGGCGTAGGTACTTTTTCATCAATTTCAGCGTCCCATAATTAATATGCAGGCGAAATAACGGCACCGGACGAATCCACACGTCAACGTCGGCGCACGGTCAACGTTTCGGATCGGATTCGATGCGGCCGACAGGATCCGGCATGATTTAATGGCGGAATGCGGCGTTTGTAATTAAATTTCGATGCCCTGAAACTTGCAGCGCGAGCGTGATGACGAAGGGTTGATTATGGCGGTCTGTTCTCGGAAAAAACGACGGTTAATCTCTGGTCGGATTGATGGGCTTTCGGCAAACCGGACATGCCGGCAAAAATTCGTGGAGGACTCGTCAGATATACTTGTTGCAATCTATATATACAGGGTGGCCATTTGAAAACGAAACAGACGGGATTACAGACGAAATAAATTTTTTCGATAGAAATGCTCGGACAGGTCGATTTCTGTTTCGAGGGGGACAACTTAAGATGTAGGTTACGGACGCATAGCGCTTCAACCCTTGCTACTACAACCCTCACCCCCAATTTTTGAATAGGGAAGATGGGGTGAGTGATACCTCATTTGAAAGGTATTTTTATACTGATTTCAGCACAGTAATTGTTTTTTCATTATATGCATTAGTTCTCGAAATATTCTTAACTAAGTATTTGAAAATGAAGTGGTGTTTTCATGGCACTTGTAGTGTTTTTTTTGTGAAAAATCGACATTTTGAGCTTCAAAACAACCATGACTGTGGCCTCCTTCCTCCAATCCACTGACATAAAAATCTTTAATCAAGATGTCGATTTTTCACAAAAAAACACTACAAGTGCCATGAAAACACCACTTCATTTTCAAATACTTAGTTAAGAATATTTCGAGAACTAATGCATAACAATTACTGTGCTGAAATCAGTATAAAAATACCTTTGAATTGAGGTATCACTCACCCCATCTTCCCTATTCAAAAATTGGGGGTGAGGGTTGTAGTAGCAAGGGTTGAAGCGCTATGCGTCCGTAACCTACATCTTAAGTTGTCCCCCTCGAAACAGAAATCGACCTGTCCGAGCATTTCTATCGAAAAAATTTATTTCGTCTGTAATCTCGTCTGTTTCGTTTTCAAATGGCCACCCTGTATAAAGGAAATATGTTGGTTACACCATTTATAACTCGGGATCGGATGGACTGTTTGTTGAAAAACTTCATATATGGGTTCGTCTACGGTCTGGTTATTATAAAATACAATAAAACTTTCGAAAAATCTATGAAAATTTTACTTATACAGGAAATGCTTTTCCTTTTTTCGAATAAGGCTACTAGGTGTCGCCACAGTTACAGTTACACTACAGCTCATTCGTAGGTAGTTTATTTGATATTCTCTCCGTTAGATGGCGTAAACAAATATTGTGTAATTTGAGTTGCCTCCAACTCTGCGCTGTTTACCAAAACCAAAATGTCTTAGCGTAGGAGTACGGATCTCTAAAATAATTATATTTCGTTGAGATTTGAGAGCAGTTTGGTTCTTACCACTTCAGGCAGCGCTATTCACACATTATGACTGATTATTATTATTTATTTCAACAGTTTTATTTATTGAGAATAACGCAATCGTGAAGGTTCTATATTTGATATTATCATCATTAGATGGCGATGTACATACAAGTACTGTGTATTTTGCGAAGAACTTTAGTACCATGGACGGCTATTACACGATCAAGAAGCGGGTGAATATCACAGTGAATTTTCATCTAAATGTCAAGTAGATCGGATTTTGGCGATCAGTTTCGATCGTGAGTTGTTCATTCTCATCCTTTCTCATAATTTTTGAAATGTTTTCGAATTTCTGTTTCGGTAATAAATATATTTGCGGAAATAACTGAATCCAAAATTGCCATGATTAGTAATTGACATATTATTTTTGTGTTTCTGTTCTGTTTGACAGCTCATATCCATAGAAACATGGAAATCTCGCTGCTCCACCAACTGATAATTTTACCAATTATTTTAAGCTGAGCACAATAAGGCTAAGATGTTTAGGTGTAAGCACTAATTAGATTTTGATTAACCAACAATGAGAATATTAGAAATTTAGTTAATAGTTTGGATTTTTTCACTTCAGCGCTATTCACAAAATAAGTTCTTTATCAGATCAGAGGTAATTAATCATTGGAACTATTTCTCATCCATATAATTCGATCGTGATTTATATTTGCATTCGTGATGTCGTTCATCACAAGATAGGTACTGCAATGAGAGAACTGAAAACCATTCAAAATAAAAAGTTATATGTTCAACAATTAGATACCGCTTAAATGAAGAAAATAGAACAATGAATAGAATAACAATGGTACTAACATTTTGAATATTTTGCCTAATTTATCTCCCGCTTGAAAAAATGGCAATGATTTGTTTATACAACTTTAACGGTCGGTTTTATAGAGCGTAATCACCGGTGATAGGAGCTTGATCTACCATCAACTCGATTTGACAGTTCGAAAATCAGAGAACTAAGCCGTTGATATCCGATAACCGGTGATTACGATTTGTAAAATCCACCGTAAGTATCATTTAGGGCATTTAGGCGAAACAAAGTTCGCCGGGCCAGCTAGTATCAGATAACTAGTAGAGCCCAGATCTTCCTATTAGGTAGAATGAATTAGTCAGTTGATCAATATTAACGCTATATTAGCGTTTAATAGTAAAAGAGGCCAATAAAAGGGAAGAAAAAGAAATGTCAAACTCTTTGACAGAACATCGACAACCATAGAATATCATATTTCACACTTGTTGTTGCCTTGAAGATCATAAAATTTCGACTCGATGAATCGTTAAAGTACTCGCACTCAATGTTGACGACGCTGCGAACCGATACTGTTTTAATACAACCCGTTTTATTCGATACACATCTCGTGTAGGCACCTTTATGTAGACCGTATACTACGACCGCGTTGTGGAAAAAGGTGGTAAATCATTGACACAATGCACACGATAATCCCGATCGTTGTTCGCTACCTTAAGCTAATTGATTCCAAGTACATGACGTAAACCAATATAATAACCATTGTAATTGATTGTTAGTGTCCGTACAATGGGCGATGTTACGTTTATGGCTTCGGGATTGTAATATAAGACAGATTGAAAAAGGCTTCTGAGGTTTCAGATTCACATTTTGAGAACCTTGAATCGTTTCCCCTGTGATCTTGATAGATGTTGGGGAATAGTGCAAAAAATGTTTATTGGGGTTCCAATTAAGATCTTAAGGTGTTAAATACTCTGAAGAAAATACCGAAGAATAAATGCCTGTGACTTATAATCTGAGTGATAAATGATATAGCTTTCTTTTAGCAGAAGAGGCGCTCAAAAAGGGAGCTTTAGTTACTCTCTTATGTCTACATCTTCTATTTTTTTTTTCATCTTCTTGTTGTATTCTTGTATTGTTGAAAGTCTTTAACTAAGTTGAGTAGAACTCCTCTTGTCGTATTCCTTCGTTCAATGTTGAAGCTAATTGTTCAGTGAACTCGCGAAATTTCTAGATTTGAATGATGTAGACTCGTGAGGGTGGTCTGGCAACGTTGCCAGGAAACCCTGTATGGAGCTGTTAGGCTTTTTCTTGGGCTTGGTGGACAGCTTGTCCGTCGCGATAAGGTGAGAATTGGTCGTAAATTTCATTCAGTCATGACGTTTCCTACATTGTTAGTCGATGGGTTCTCGGATTCTCACGATCTTGCATATTGAAGACCGCATTATGGATATTGGATTGCCGAGAGTATTCAGGCAGTAATAATCATAACTGGGTCTATGCCCACAAAACTTGCAGGTTGCACTATAAAACTTAACGAATGGCATGATATCGTTGAGTTCGCCGTAGGGTGAATTGGAAAGTGTAATGATGTGATGAAATCATGATAGAACGGGCGATTAAATGTACCGTGTAGTGTCGAGTTAATAAAATTTCAAGAGGATATTGTTTAGATAGAAACATCGCCACAGATTATTTAGTGCTAAGTATCATTTTATTTGTCATTAATTTCAACTTAATATGTGGTTTGTATCATGACTCAGCTCATATATCTGAATTTTGTATTCCGTTGACATTTATTTTCAATCTGGACTGGTACCAAGAAAATTTTAATAGAAACTGTGCGCATTTAAAGTATGATTTCATAATCCTTGTTGTTCAATTTTATCTCCCACATTTGCGTGATTTTCTTATACTCTACATATCACTACATCAAACGTTTTTTCATCATTTAGATTTTAGTCTCGACAAAGTTGATGAAAATTTGGACGAAATTGTTAACTTGTTTGGAGACCAGAAAAGTAATAATATTCGAGGATGATTAATCCAGATTATTTATGAAATTCATGATTTTTTCTTCAAATTTTATCGTATTCAATGAGGAATAACTCGAATTGTATTTACTATTAGGTCTGAATAGCCAACCGAACCCATAGCATTATCCCATACTTAAGGAATCTGCTAATACAAGTGAATCATCGATAGGTTTGGAGATGCTTCAAAAGCGGTTGAATCAAGATCTAATAACATATGATACAATATGATCGCCAACTTATGTCATTGACATCATCATCCCAAAAGTGAAGCCCCCATGAAAAATTCCTGAGTCGCAGACTGACCCAACGTCACGATCACTCCTCAATTACAAATTGTCCGTTATTTTTCCTGCATACCAATTGAATCCTGCTGAAATTCATATTCAACCACCTCCGGTTATATACGAGACGGGAGTGATTCATCCATCTACCACGTGGGAATGCCTTACGGTGTGGTACAGGTAGATGGTAACTGTAAAGCGTTGACAAAACGATGCTAACTTCCCCAATAAATCAATTCGATTATGGTTGGAGGCGTCAAAATATCTACGTGCCAGTGCGATTGTGCGGTCATACTAATTAGTCTTTCCTTTGTTTGGAGAACAGTTTGTCGGGTATTTTTTGTATCTAGGAATTGTAGGCTTCCCGAGTCTTATGGCAGGACAAATATTTCAACAGTTGATTTGAGAAAACGGTCATTTTGAACTTCGGTACTTTGATACTGACAATGTTATCATAATACTAAAGGTACTCAGCAGGGATGCTCCTCCTCTCCACTTACACCATTAAGTACATTTTTGGATCACTATCCACCCTCTAGCCTCGAAGAAAAATTTTTTGTCTATCCTAGATTCCCAAACCTTATTTTGTCTTCTGTCTTCTTCTCATCATTAATGCAAAACCTTCTGTTAGGTCCTTCACAAATCTTCAATTGTGTTGGTGTCCTAGAAAAACCTATCCAAGAATAGGATTTTTTGTTGCATTCAACTGCCGTCACTCTCCGTTTTCAATTCAGCCAGTAAGTGAGCGGTTCTTCTCCTCATTTCAAAGCTGATTTGTCTTGCGATTGATAATGTCTAACCAAAATACGACACAACTATATCCTACTACAATTCGTCCATTTAGAATCGAGTTGAAGAGGTTTAATCGTTTGGATGATCCTAGTCCTTGCTCCTTGAAGGATGAATCAGCATTCAAAGTAATTTCTTCAAATGAATAATGAGAAGATCACAAGAACTTTAATCATTCACGCAAGAATGTCACATAGGCGGAGATTAACGATGAGAATGCCTAGCAACTCCTGAAACTTAACTGTGCTGGCAGAAGTACAGGGATCCTTAGGAAAAACTGAGGTGCTGGTGCTGTAAGCATTGGCAGGGATCAGTAGCAGCTCAAGTGCAGAACTTTCGTCTGTCTTCCTGTGGGTGGGAACAAACTGGCACTGCTATGGGCTGCAGGCCACACTGGCATCAGACGGAACTAGAAATCAAATTTCTTGGTTAGCAGAGGCTGTATGGTCCTCCGGAACCAGAGTTTGGACTTGCAAACTCACTGTCTGAAGGGAAAATGAGAAGTTTCTGAAGCTGATCGTTCTGAAACACTTCTTGTGGCCCATTGGTAATACCGCATTTATGTGTGGTAGTAGAAGGACGGAAAGGCACTTTCTGGAACACTTCTTCACCTCTACAGGACAATAAAATATCCACTACAAGAACCAACTCTCTGATAGGCCAGCCTTCAACTGATTTTGAGAAATGGTCCAATTAATTGGCCTCCAAGATCAAGCGACAGAGCTCCAATGGATCATTTTCTTCGAGGTTATGTCAAGTCATTGGTTTATGCTGATAAACCAGAAACAATAGACGTATAATTCGTGTTATTGCTGAAATAAGGCCTGCATTACTCGAAAAAGTGGTCCCATTAGAGAAAGCATATTTGAAACTCGAAAAAACTTGTTCTCAATCAAAACCTCTGGATGAGCTTACACCTTCACTTTTACCATTGAGTTTCAATATACATAGAGACACAGCCCAGTTCAACGATTTGAAGCTGAATTTTGTGTAGTTCCTTCACCGGTTCATAGATGGATAAGTGTGTTTCAGAGAAGCGAAAATTTTCACTCCCGCATCTGCCGGTAAGTAGCTGAACTATAAAGCACTACTTCCGAAGCCGAATGCGATGACGATCAGGACCGGCATACGGAAATGTGGGATGTTCAGTATTTCATCATCTGATTTTTTTGATGTAATAAAACGACAATTATTTTTGATCTTTCATGAATATAAAATACTGATGTATGAAAAAATAAATGCATGCAATTTTTTCTTCATTCACAAGTATTTATAGATGGATTTTCTATGAATTTTTCAAAATATTTAATTTTTCATAAACATCGGGATGCTTCTGTGTCGAGATTCCTTTGGTTTTTTTTCTGTCCCCTGTACTGCTTCACTCTAATCAGTTGTCTCAACAAATGAATCCTGTGCTTTTCAAATTCTGGAGTTAATGGAGAGTTCCAATCTTCTATGAATTCATTTTTTTTTATTTTCCTAAAATACACCTTTGAAGTCATACCTTTTCTGATTTTGTGATCATAATTTTCTTTATGACCGACAGCGCTTTCCTCATCAAATGTTTGAAATCGGTTAAGGGAATTCTCAAATGTATCCGATTTCGATTTGCAATATATATCCAATCATTACCAAGCTTATACAAATCATCAATGAGGAGTGCTTTTTCGCACTTACCGCATTAATTTTTTTTTGGCGATGTTCCTCATCAAATACCCCGAGAAACTTGCGATTGAGTTGGATTCTAGGGTATTTAGGGGTTCAATTAACTCTGCGTCCATTATATACCCTCACAAGGCTCACTGTTGCCCGAATCCGCAGGAGAAATGGTCGAATCTGTCCAATCAACCAGATCAATCAGATTCTCCCATCGTACACAGGTCGAAATCATTGTCGTCTTGGCAGTTAGAATTATCGGAACATTTTTCAAGACAACCAGTCATGACCGACTGCAACCCAAATCTGAAGCATCGAGCTGAGGGGTTTGGATCATATATAACCCCTACGCTGTCTTATTTTGGAGAATGAATTCTCGATTGGGTCCTGGTTGAGCCGACTTTTTATCAAATATGGAAATGTTTCGTTCGTCTCCTCCCACAATTGAAGGATGCTACTGATGGTTTGTATCAAACCGTTGAAACAATAGGGAATATTTTCCCAACTGTCCAAGACTTAATGAATTCAATTGATTCCGTCAGAGTTTGTATTGCTGATGGCTGATAATTTCCCTCAAATTTTCCATTTGAATTGAGGCAGTCGAAAAGATCATTCATTTTCAGAATGAACTGAGCAGTTGAATTGGCACTTCTCGACCTCAGCTGACCAGTTGCAATGACTGTTCTCATAGCCGAATATAAAGTTCTGATGAAAATCTGCGTGGCCAATTTAACCTTCATTTTCTGGAAGGCGTTTGGATTTATGTGGTTTTCAGTTATCTTCAAGAGAGTACGAGAAAGACAAATTCTTTTCATCGATTAAGTACGTTTCTTTTATGTCCCACCAAGAAACATTTTCACTCCTCATTTCCTACCTGAGAACACTCCTTTGAAGAAATTCATGGCTAATAGTTCATCATTATTGAATCACACTGTTTGTAACGAATTTGGACGAATACGACCCTGCCTACGATTCATAGAACTAGAGGAAAATAAATCTCCTACAGATTTCTATAAATGAGTAGTGACAAAATGGATCGGACGAATATAGTTCCTTTAGTAGCTACTATGTGCCGCCACTTAAGTTGGCAAATTGGCAAGTAAACTGCCAAAAATTTGTGCATCAAATCAATGAACTGGGTTGTGTCTCTATCTATATTTAAACTCAATGCTTTTACCAATAATGATGAAAATAGTATATCGGTTGCTGCTTACGCTATTGAGAAACTGGGCTTGGCACATCAATCTTCCGGGAAATATTTCAATTCCGCCTGCCGAACCTTGCAAGCGAATTACAGCTCGACATCTGTTCCGAAAATCAAATTGTCCGAAACCCCGAAGGCCATTAATATCGAAACCGATATCCAGACGACCGTCCGAATTTCGGCGGATAACCCCCTCGCCCCACTCCCCTCTTGTCGGGTCTCGTTAAAATATTGATTAAACCACTCGACGTTTTATCCCTTATTAATTCATGAAGTCTGGTTTCGGATTATGATCCTCGTTCGGACCGGCTAAAAACCAATTCCCGTCCCAAAGTTTGGTTTACGGCCCATCCAGCGAACGGATCCGCCACGTCGTCCGTTCGCCGCCGACCGATCTGGCCTTAGGTCGACATAAAATCGAACGTCTGGGATGCGAAACGGCGAAAATTAATTTTCGGAATGGAAGCTGAAGGATATCGAATCGGACGCTCGAAGGGCGTCTGCAGGATTCTTCGGAGATGGCTGCCACTCCCGGACCTAAAGGCTACCATTAAACTCCAGTTCATTTTCTAGGAGATGTATTGTTACTGCTACTGAATACGCCCTGTCTATATAGGTAGATATACTTTGTGGTTGAAGAGATGGGAATTGAGTGGAAAACACCAAATTGAATTTATGTTGAAGACCACTTTAAAATTCTATACAGAAGAGGGTAGATGGGGCAAAATGGCCAATAAAGGTGGACAGCAATGAGAAGAAACAGCCACAGGTTATTGCTTCTTTAAATCATTCACATTCACCTTCCCTTCGTTGATGTTTTCTTGAATGATTGTTTGCTTCGTTCTACGATGTGCCTCATCCAAAAGAATTTTTAGAAACTTACCCAATATTTATGAATATATAGAAGCTGTTTAGTCTTAATCCTCACCTGGAACAAAAAAAGAATTTAGTAAATAATGTATGTACCATAAGTTTTGTTACAAATTTCATGAACCAATATAGAGGTGATAAGAGGAAGACAATAGGTTGCTATTGAAATGAAAGTTTGTTTGTAATCTTGACTTCACTTTAACACTTCAGTTGTTGAAGTGATATGGCTTGAAAAAAAGAAATTCGGAAAAGTATTCATAATTTAGTTGGGCGAGCCGATAAAGCCGAGATAATACGCTTTTTTGAAAATGGGAATATATCCTGTAGAACTATTTATCGGACAATCGCTGAATGTGAGCTAGGTATTCCTTGTATGAAACTTGCAAAAAGTGGAAGACCTTGAATTTTTGCCCAAGCAAGGACCGTAAGACTGGTAAGAAGAGAGGAAACCAAGGTTGGTACCTACTCCCCTAAGAAAACTAGAACGGCAATATAGGACATCTAACTATATCGCTAGTTGATTTTATTGAAGCAGAACACGCTGGAGACGATATTATGTTCTGGCCAGACCTTGCAAGAGAAACTCAAGATTGGCAAGCCGACCAAAACGTACCATTTGTTCAGCGAAACGACAATCCCCTAACCTTCCACAGGCTCGACCCATAAGATTTTTTGGCTCTCTTATCGCGGAAAGTTTACGATGGAGGTGGGAAGCCATAAATGAAGAGGAACTTCGAGGCCGAATATACAGGAAGATCCGAGAAATTGATCTAGATACTGTCCAAAACCTGATGCTAGGTGTTCGCAGAAAGTTGCGCTCTGTGGAAGACAATGGCCCTTCAATCAATTTAAATTGAAAGTTTTGTTGCTTCTGGAACGTTTATTAATGTGTACCGCAAAACAATAAACAAATGTTCGAATTTTTTCACTTTTTTGGTCTCTGAATTTTTTGCTAAGATTTATGGACATACGTTGGCTCGTTATGATTCGCAATGTATCTCTTCTATTATTCTCGACTACCTATTAATCGATTCTTCGATGTCCTACACTAATTTGAACTCTGATTCATCTTTATATTAGAACTATTCTCTATCGACTCTGTCAGCAGAGGGCTCGGCAATCTTGATGACCTAAAGATATATCTGCGGAAACTTAGTCGAATAAGAGGTGTTATTTTTAAATTCAAAGAAGAATGACATTTTTTTAGATACAAGATCGGATGTTTATTTCATTATCAAGAGGTTTGCCATCAATAATGGAAGATACCATGAGCCAAATGACCACCACGACCACGACTACAAGACCATATTTTTTTCTTGATATTCTCCATAACCTACTCGCGAAGGAAATGCCCATGTGACATGTCCTCGATAGCCTCACATCACAATCTTGTCCCATCAGCTCAAATTTTTCCACCAATTTCTGTATTACGGTTCGACAAGGTGCTTCACGACGACGTTAAAACGTTCGAGTTTTACGAACCGTCTCTGCCAAATTTACACCATTTTTATAGTGAATTTTAATCGTTTCAATGGGTTGTTGAAGCGTGTATCGTTCCAGTTTTATTAATGACGTAGATTCTACTTGTCAAATGCCAAAAAATGATAGCCTCAATAGTGAAATCCACCCAAATAGCGGGCTATTTAAAATAACACCTCTCATTGGAAAACCCTTCATTATTGATTGAATTTCTTCAGATTTACTACTGAAGGGCGTATGAAAGATTAAGATCACATCATATACCTTCCTGAACAGTGCTAGGAATTCTTTTATGAGGCTATATAAACTTCTCCACATGAGTTAGGGATATTGACTTAAATTGCAAAAAAATATAGTTAAAATAGGATTTTTGTGATGAAAATTCATATTAATATGATTTCAAGTTGCAAATTAATTTTAGCCTGTAGGTCTGCAGCGTATACAGGGTGGTTAAGAAAAATCGAGTGAAATAACGAAATTTTATTCACAGAGAAATCAAGCATTTTGAGACTATCAATACAATATTTGGCCTCCACGGGCATCAATAACAGCTTGACATCTTCTTTGCATACTACACACGAGGTTGTTGAACATTTCTTGAGAAATTTGATTCCATAAACGGGGCAGAAGCTCTCTCAGATCATTTAAGGATTCTGGGGTAGGTTGATGATTATCTAATCTTCTTTGGAGCATATCCCATGCATGTTCTATGCAATTCTAATCTGGTGAGTGCGGAGGTATTGGTAAATGTGGAATACCAAGCTCCTCGCGTGCATTCTCAACTATGGCTGCACGGTGCGGTCTAGCGTTGTCGTCTAGAAATTGAAAAGTTTCACCAATAGCAGCGTGAAAATTTGGCACAACATTGACAGTGACATGCTCCCTATAGTGTAAGGCGGTCATATTTCCAGGACAAATTTGTAGATCTGTGCGCCCGTTGAAACATATCCCGGCCCATACCATAACACTACCCCCTCGGAATGGATGGACTTCTTGGACATAGCGACGTTTACGGGGTATGCGTGGGATTGTCCATAACCTTATTCTTCGAGAGTGTGAATATCGTCCATATCTGGATTCATCTGTCAAAAGGACACTACGGCATTGATCGTTCCAATTGATATGTTGCCTTGCCCATTCCAGTCTTTGACGATTATGGTCACGTGTCAATGGAACTCCTCTTAATGGACGTCTTGAACCTAGATTCACCTCTCTCAAACGTCGTCTGATGGTCTCGATGGAAACTTGTACCCATCTGCATTTTGAACAGCATTCCGTATCATTCTACACGTAGATTTCTTCTTGCCGAAACGGTGATGAAACGATCCTGGGCAGGTGTTGTTTTTCGTCGCCCACCAAGCCTTGGTCTTTCCAACACGGAACCTGTCTCCCTGAACCTATTCCAAAGTCGAGATATCACACTTTGGCTGACTTGGAGCCTTTCCGCTACAACAACCTGAGTTAGGCCACCTTGTAGCATTCCGATAGCCCTATTAGCCTCAGCGTTTGTTAATTTACGTCTTGGCATTTTCAAACAACTCGTTTCGAATCGAAGCCGTTGATAAACTGATTTAATTTCAAAGAAGCATATGCAAAGAACCAAACTTCAGAAAAAAAGCGACCAGACTGACGAAAGGTCTCATACTGATTTTTATTGGATCGATTCAAGTTGTTATTGAGTTTTAAATGATTTTACAGCGATTTTCTCGAAGATTTTATACTTTTAAAAACATTTGAATACGATATCCCTAACTCTTGTGGAGCAGTATATTTTTTGCAATTCTACTCAGCAACATCAATCACATCATATGGCGCCACCAAGAAACCTAGCAAAGCATACAAAACAGAAGTATAGAAGAAATTCCGCTTTGGTTTCTCATGATCAAGTCACACGTCCTAATAACATGGCTTCCGTTTAATGCCACAGGAAGTCCTAATGGAACGGTACTAATACCATCGAAATTACACGATCAATATATAAGATAAAGTTGAATTAAAAATGTTGCAACATGTACGATCTTCTATGACCGTCATCGAACGGGAGTAAATGATCGATATCATGGAGATGCGAGTGTTGCAAAATGGTCTTCTTAAGACGTTGCAGCGGTCACTTTGGGCGGCGAGGTGGTACGTACCTAGTTATAGAGATATAATTTTGAGATGATTAATTGGACTTGAAATTCATGGGTTGAATACCGTGCAACTAGGGCCCCACGAAATTAGATAGAGGCCTCTTGATTAACTTGTCAAGGGAAATTGGGTATAGGTTATTTCTAATCAGATATGATTATCTGTAAAGTGGTCAATGCATTTTTGTATGCCGTTATTATTGAGATTGATCGTGTCTGATCCAAAAATTGATTGTACGAGGATATATTGAAAAGTTCTTGGCCTACTATAGAACCAAACAAAATTTCAATGTCAAAATATTTTATTACTAAACATATTCTCCTCTTAATTGAATACATTTATTACTGCAAACCTGCAACGTCTCAAGACCTTTCAAAAAAATGTTTCTTCTTGCTCTGCCAACCAGTCCTCCAGAGCTTTCATTACCTCCTCGTTGGAAGAAAATTTACGACCTTTTGGAGTTTTTTTTAAGTTGAGGAAAGATGATAGTCAGACGGTGCCAAATCTGGTGAATAAGGGGGGGTGTTCTAGTAATTCTAACCCAAAATCACGAATTTTTTTCATGGCAACATGTAATTTGTGTACTGGGGCGTTATCCTGTAAAAACAAAATACCTTTGGATAGCTTTCCGCGTCCTTTTCTGTTAAGTTTTTTCCCGTAGAGTGGTCAGTAATGTCGAATAGTAATCTCCAGATATTGTTCTACCCTTATCCAAAAAATCAATCATGATTACTCCATGGCAATCCCAAAAAACTGAAGCAAGAACTTTACAAGCAGATTTTTGGACACGAAACTTCTTAGGTCTTGGTAAACCAGAGTGTCGCCATTCCATCGATTGTTGCTTTGTTTCTGGATCGTAAAAATGTACCCAAGTCTCATCCATAGTAACAATTCCGTTCAAGAAGTCTACATCGTTTTCAAATCGAGCACAGATCGAACGCGATGCTTCTACCCTTGCACGCTTTTGGTCAACATTCAAAAATTTGGGGATCCATTTTGCAGAAATTTTTCTCATGTCCAAATTGACGTGAACTCTATGATGAACTTGTTCGTATGAAATCTTCAGTGCTTCAGATATCCGTTTCAGGCCGATTCGACGGCCTGATAAAATCATGTCATGAACTGCATCGATATTTTCAGGGACTGACACAGAAACTGGCCTTCCCCATCATCGGTCATCATCTTCCATGGAAAATTTACCTCTTTTAAAGCTTGCAGTCCAATTTTTCACGGACGCATACGAAGGACATTGATCACCAAGGGTATTAAGCATATCTTCGTAAATCTGCTTACCTCTTAACCCTTTCAAATACAGGTATTTGATGATGGCTCGATCCTCCAATTTTACGATTTTCACAATTTCGGTGGACATCCTTTTTTTTCTAATTTATTGCGTAACTCTGGTTCACTTTTCTGAAGTCGAACTCTACACTGACACTTCTAATAAGTTATTGTTCTTTGATATGGTATCGCAATATTTTGTTTTTGCATGGAACTAGTATAGGCTAACTAGATATCAATACATCCTCGTATATATCACATCGCCTTCCTGGATAACTTTACGTTTTCTGTAGGTTCTCCAAGAGGACGAGGAACTGTACAGGTTCCACCATCATTTCGAAATGTTCTTACAAAATTGTAAGCATTTTCATTTCCCAGATAAATATCTCCCAACAATCGTCACACAGTTAACTGGACATTATAGATTTTCTAACCGGTCGACAAAACACTTCAAAATTCCTCATTCGAAACATCATTATTATTCGATTCTAGAGTAGGCCTTTTGTACGATAAGAAATTCAATATTTACTCCGAAATCTCCAAATAATATTTATCGTTAGGTCATTCCACGTATTTGCATTTGGAGCAAAGCTGCGAAGAATAAATTGTATATTCGAGGTTTCTGTGTTTGCGTAGGTGTCTATGAATAATGCATGCGTCTGGAATTTATCTACAGGTTGTTTCACGAGTGGGATTGGCTGTTTAGGTTACAACCGGGAATTTGCTGAATTCGTATGATGTTACATCGTTTTCTGTGAAAACTGAAATCACATGTATTGAAAGAATCTCGGAAAACATCATCCCTCTGTCTTCAAGTTTCTTTTATATTATTAAAGTTTTTTTTATGTTAAATATACTTTTTGTATCAATTCGATATATTTCTATTTTTATAACGCGAAATGGACAGAAATCACATATGCAGTTAATGGACAAAATGACATAGGTATTTCAGCTGAATTAACAGTATCTACCGGATGAGAGAAAGACAAGTCATCTCAGGCTTCATCAGCAAACAATGAGCGAGGACTCGTCTTAGCATATCCAGAACAAAATCATTCAACTGCGGCTAATAATGCAATGCATCTTATACTCTTGCTGTTCCTATGAAAAAAATTTTTTTCTACAAACGTCAAAAAATGGCAAGGTTCGCGCATAGACAACAATATGCGAAGTGACCCTTTTTTTTCATTTTCCTTCGTTACCTTGACACCGTGCGCGAAGTAGTGTGCGAAATACTTACTTCGCACACTGCATGTAAACTACATGGGATTTTTATATTCAATTAACCTTTATGTTCCTCAATCAAGCAAAAATCCAAGAAATCATTTATTTATTACTGTTTAACATAAATTAAGGCTTTCAAATTGTGAGAAATTTAACACTACCTAATTTTATTTATTATTTACAATGTTAACATTTATGGTGCAGTCAGTGCACGAACGTTTGTAGAAAAAATTTTGTTTGCATCTCATGCGCGAAATACTTTGGTGATCTCGACTATTTTTTTTAACTCGGCTGCGCCTCGTTAAAAAAAACAGTTCTCGATCATCAGAGTAGCATTTCGCGCACTAGATACAAAAATAACTATCTAGTCTCTAAAGGGCGATTCATAAGTGGGCAAAGCAAACGTGAGCCGAAGACTATACAAAGGTACTTAGTTTCACGTCTACACCTAATATGATTGCAATTAACTCAAAAAATGAGCCCACAGCTCCATCAAAGAGAAATAGATAGGTCCCTAGATCATAACTTAAACAAGGCAATGAAGAATAAAATGTTGTTAGGAACCATCGAGATGATGAAGACAACTGTCCATGTATTGATTGTAATGATTTTTTTCCCAATCTTAGCCAGGAGAAGACTGAATTAATTGCTTGCATTGGGCTCACTACTAACATAAAACCATATGTCATTTTGTACGTACTTCCCCTACATCTTTAGGGAGCAAACTTGTCAAAAAAAATGTGATTTTCTATTGGTGTTCTATACTGGCCAATATGCTTTCTGATGAAAACAGCACAGTCATTGAAACGTGTCGATTTTTCTCCCCGTCCAATATTTCATCTCCGTTCCTTCTGTGCATCTCCTACACCACCAACACAACGTCAACACACAATTCCGTAGTTGGCAATTAATTATACCGGCAATTAACCAGAGTTGCTTCTGAACGTCCATCGGCGTAGTTCCCACGAGCATCACATGGTAGTAGTGCGGGCCAGATCAGCACTTCATCTTGGCCCCTGTTATTTTCCTTTCATTAGGTGGTTGTTCGGAAGTAATGAGTTTTGTACGGTTTGATAGGGTATAAAAGAGAACCGAAACTTCGGGATAGAGGTAGCTGCCATTTCGACCGTACATCGCATGATGTATGTGTTGTTACTGGGAAGCTGAGCTGGAATAGAGCTCTAATCTCATTTAGAACGCATTGAGCTTCAAGAGGGTCACTGATTGTAGATGAATATCTGACAAATTCACAGAGAGGTCTTCAAGGGTGACACATAAAAGAGAGGCGGAAGGATATTCTTGGTAATCAACCTTCATCCAAGTACTGGGAGGTCAACCATGAAAAACTGTCATAGCCACCGTCCCACTTGCCGTATCCACTATTAGTTTATATTCTGTTGATCAGCATATCTCAGAGCCAAATATGAGCGATTTTTAAGATGTCAATTTTCGGGTGAAAAATGACTAAGGGCTAAGACCCCATGAAAACACCATATTCGTCGATATAACAAAAAGCTGGGAAAATCTAAAGGTGATAATGAATAGGAAAGTTGTTCGAACCATTCGAATCTTCAATAATAGCCATTGAGCGAATAGATAGCACCCATACCACGAACGGTATGAGCTTCCGAACAAAACTTGTAACATTCCTCCCTTTTGAAAGTTTAGAAAATGTTCTTCCCGACAAAATGAAGAAGGTGCAGCCCTGCTCTGATGTGATGAGCTAAAGGTAGACTTACGCTAAAGGGGGTTTTATACTTATATTTTTGTCTTGTGATGTGATCGTCTAGATTGGTAGAACTCTATGTTATGTCGTAGTAATTCAGTTTCGTAATAACTCAGATTAGTGAAATATAGGATGGAAAGATGGAACAAGAGCCTTTATTCGTCCAGCACCATAGTTCGAGGAACCATAACCATATAAAGGGATAAAAACGAACCAAATCCAATTCCTCATTGAATTTGAAAGCAAAAACCCTTTTAGCATTACAGATGATATGTTCACAATCCATAGAACAATTATCAATAAGACAAGCACTGGTGATATGTACAATATGGAGCTTCCTATACTCCGGTAAGGTTATTAATGGCACAATTGTGATAAAAAGCAGAATCCAATACATCCAGAGTTATCCAAAGGTAATAGGTATATAGAGTGTGTCACCTGATTATTAATGAAATTCCTACGCAGTATCCTTGCCGCTCCAAGTGTAAGAATCCTTCCTTCCAAGTGTTACGTGTGAGTTCCTATTAGTTTCGTTGGTTTGCAAGTGATGATAAACTCCTTATATTTCCTGTTAACTGATGAACGATGGCACCTTCAAAGCACTCCTTACTTATCGGGTACGCCAGGGCCCAAAGACGAGGCTTGGTTTACTGAGGACATTCGTCTATAGAACTCTCAGAGGAAGTCTCACTGGCCACTGTTGTGGGGGATGTTTTCCTTGGCACAGGCGATATAAACAGTTTATCCTAGGTCTCAAAATCAGTGATATTTGTACGTGAAATATTATCCTAAAAGCAACAACTCCAAATGCCTAAACCATAATGTCGAGTGAATAGTTAAATGTGCAGTAGGCCTTACGAACGGTATAAGAATATTCTTAATGGGTTGGTACCAGAACAGAGTTCCACAATATTCAATAGAAATGCAATAAGAAAATAGAACAAGCTTCCATGAGGTTACATCCTGTGAAATGAAACAGAGTTATTTAAAATGGGGACAAATGTACATACCAGAGAACAAGGAAGCGTCTTCAGAATATAATAAAATGGCGGATTCCTAGAAGAGGAACTCCATTTCAAAGGAACACTATTATGAACCAGAATGAAAGTGAAACGGACGAAGATGGGACGCTGAAGTCGAAGTAAAAGCCGTCGAAGTAAAAGAGAAGTAGAAGTGAGCTCCCCCATTTGTTGTCGTTCGGAGGTTAGTTTTTCTTCCACAGAATCGTATTTCTTCGATGGTCACACAAGAACAAGTTTACTTCATGGTGGATCTTCGATATGATTGAAATCTCCTATTTATAAAGATGCGAATTTCCTGAAGTATTGCTTGAAGTCGTACTAATATTCATCATTCATAGAATTATAAAATAATATCGAATAAGTTTCATTCAACGTAGTTCCACGTTTCGACAATAGACGTTGCAAAGTTGGAAGCCATGGAGTAGTCTGGCAACGGTGCATTTTATTTTATTGCAGGGTAGGAAATTCCGATATGTTACAAACTCGAAAATGAAATATCGAAAACTATAAAAGATGTATCACTTATAAGGGCTACATGACCAACTTTGATATGAAAATGTAGGTTTTGGAGGTCTCTGTATCGAATAAAGAATATGGTAGACAGTTCCGCATTTGATACCTCCAAACTCAAATTATTATGCCTATGCCATTTTGTACATATATCTCATTTTTACATTGTTCTAGCAACTGTTTCATTTTGAAAAATTCTGTCGTGCTATAGGCTTCAGTTCTTCTTTTCCTGTGAAAATAATTACCGAATCGTTGGCAGAGATTATTATCCTTTTCTCTCTTGTGAGAAATTAGCTTAATTACCCATGCAGATGGAGAATATTAAGTGTCCCATAACAGTTTCTTGAAGAACACCATATTCAACAAATAAGCGGGTTGTGAGCAGGTTTACTGCGTGCGTTGCTGTGCATATCGACAGATACCTTCTCGTTATGTTCGCTGAACGCAAACGAGGCTTCAGGTGTGAACGCCGCACAAATCGAAGAATCCAAATTGGATCATTCGGTTCGCGTAATCGAACAGATTTTCTCTCCGGCTTCCTGATTCGATTAGGATGCCGGTTCTTCGGCGTTGGTCATCGCGTTCCGAACTAATCTAATTTACCGCTTCACGGTAGAAACAATATCGACAATTACCCCCCTCGGCGCTCCGATTGTCTTATTCGAAATCCGCATTTTATCCAACTGTAACGCTAATTGATTGTGGTTTTTGGCGGCGCACGTACGCCGGGTAAACACAGAGACGGAATTGTTAACTTAATACGAATCTAATGCCCACCTAACAGTCCGCGTATATGGGATATTTTTTCCTCGCCGTACAAACCGATGAACATTAATAATAAATATAATCGGTCTCGGTTCCCATTTCGGTTTTTGCTGGGATTACGGGTTCGGAATTATCATAATTCAGATTGTTCCTTAATGTAAATAATAATACGGGGTGATTACGATGTGTTTGCGGAACCGCGGTAGCGATAAATTGCGAATTTTTCGGATTTCGTACTTTCACCTTGTTCAATCCGTTTCTGAGGCGAACGAGAACTGCATTAACGACTCCATTAGGCTAAATTGTCTTCATTCCGCAGATGATGTGGTCTTAATAAGTGTAGTGGCCGTGAGTGCGCTTCGGATTCTTCACACAACGCTACAGATTTATTGTTACAATAGATATCGTCCATCCAAGAATTATTGACATCTCGGGAGGCTTTGGAGAATAGAAATTATGTTGCAGAATTCAGGTTGGTGTTGGAAATATCACTGACGTTTTTTTCTGTCATTAATATTCGAACAAATTTGGTAAATAATTGCGGAAGTGATGAATCTTTGGAATGATGCTCTCGAAGAATGTACAGCGAATAAATGGAAAGCCTGGACAGAGCATGTAGAAAAAGAAATAAGAGAAGATTAGTCAAAATAAGGACTGAACGAGAATAAATTCGCTATCACAAAAACGCTCATATATCTTGAACCAATTGAGAAAAAATCGAAATTGGATCATAGTTAGTTAGCTTTGTTATGAACGTCAGAAACGTGTGGAACATTGGGCGCGTTCATCCGACTAAGCAGCTACCGCTACCGCTCCTTCAAACGTCAAAACCATATGATTTTTTCGATCCGTTGTGTCAAATTAGTTAGTAATTTTGACACAACGGATCGAAAAAATCATATGGTTTTGACGTTTGAAGGAGCGGTAGCGGTAGCTGCTTAGTCGGATGAACGCGCCCATTTACTTCATAGATACCCATTCCAATTCTCTGTCGCAAAACGTCAAGCGAAGTGAAAACACGGGAATTTATGGTGAAACTGTTTCAAAATAATCAAAAATGGAGCTTCAAAACAATCGCAAAAGAGGCTCGCGTTCGTCCGGAAAAGGTATCAAGAGTTGTTGAGCGTTTCAACGAAGATCTTACAATTAACCGCAAGGAAGGAACCGGGAGGAAAAAGGGGTTTCATAGCCCACAAAAAGTGAAGAAAGCTATCAGCCTTTTTCAGAAGAATCCTAACCTTTCAGGACGGAAAGTGGCCCAAATAGTGGGTTGTTCGCAGTCAACCGTTCAGAAAATCAAGTCGAGTTGTGGGCTTAGAACATACAAAGTGCAGAAAGTGCCAGACAGGAACGCTATGAAGAATCAAGAAGCGGAATCAAGAGCAAAGAAATTAAAAAAAGATTTCTTGAAAAATTTTTCCTGTTGCGTGATGGATGACGAAACCTATGTTTTGGCTGATTTCTCGCAACTTCCTGGTCAGGAATTCTATACTGCAGATTCTCGTGGAAATGTTGACGAACAATTTCGCGTGAAGAAACAAGCAAAGTTTCCTAAAAAATTCCTGGTTTGGTTAGCAATTTGCACCTGTGGGAAAAGGAGCAAATTTTTCTTTGGCCAAGGCTCTGTTGACTCGAAGATAAACATCGAGGAATGCTTGAAGAAGCAACTTTTACCATTTTTACGTGAGCACGATGTGTCAACAATCTTTTGGCCAGATTTAGCTTCATGCCGCTACAGCAAGGCCACCAAGGAATGGTACGAAGCTGATGAGGTGGTTTTTGTCTCCAAAGAGGCCAATCCACCAAATTGCCCAGAACTCAGGCCAATCGAAAGATATTGGGTCCTGGTAAAAAGAGAATTGAAGAAGACTAAGAAATCAACGAAAACGTTAGCGGAATCCAAGCAAAAAGGGAAGACAGCATCCCAGAAAGTGACTGAGAACACTATAAGAATCATGATGGGAAGAATCTAGAAAAAATCCATGAATTTTGTAAAAAATGGTTTTGGTTTTTTATTGTAAACACAGTTTTCATTAGAATTAGAAGATGATTCGAAAATGAGTTTGATTTTCGAAATCGGTCCAGTGGTTCAAAAGATATAAGCGTTTTTGTGATAGCGAATTTATTCTCGTTCAGTCCTTATATGGGATGTTATGATATTGCTGACATAAAGCCTTAAGCCTTCAATTATGACCATGACGAGTTCTGCCCAGATGAGGAAATAATATCAGTGGTTGTTGAAGCAGAATATTAGGAATATTCACATTTTTAATATTACATATTTTACACCTTCATTGTTCACAAATATCGAAAGTTACAAAGTGATGTCAAAATTCTGCATATATTAAATAGATCCATTCGTTAAGTTTTGTTTCTGTCTTGATGTCTTTTACAATTTTTCCAATCCATTCACTTTGCAGCAACATGCTTCAAATTATCTACTAGATTTTTCTGGTTTAGCGAATGTTCATATTGAACATTGGAAAGGAACATGCTTTTTAATCATCCACGATATTTTTTGATATCGAACCAGAATTTACAGGCAGTATGCTCCTATAATAAATCGTTTGAAAATGCATTAATACAAGATGAAAATAATATACTGCTGATATACAGATTCACACGATGGTAATCGTATGGGATAATTGAGGACATTTTCATGTCCAAAGTATGTACTTTGAAAAAATACCATTTGATCAGCAAAAGTTCTTGTTTGGTGTGGAGTAGGATCTTCTGGTATCATTGGTCCATTTTTTGAGGATGATCTCTCGGGTTTATCTCTCGTGTTCCCACATGTTTAACGTTATTTGGGCGACGGATACAGCCTCAATAACATCGCTAATCTTGTCTCTGAACCAAAAACGTCCCAATATAACGGGAGGAAAAGCCGATATCACGATACGCCATCAATGCCGGCCTTCTTCTTCCATAAATGTCCCTCTAGATTGGACGTCCAACGGTGGTAGACTGCCGAGATGAATGGCGCAAAACAATTTTATCGAACGAATGGGCCGATGCGATGCGATTTACGATATTCTCACGTTCGCTTATAATCTGCAGGCGAGAGCGCATTCTATGCGTTATCGGACCCGCGTGCACATATCTCTAAATCAAGTAGCCCCTGTGTGCACGGCCAGGTTCCCATGACCGTTGGCGACTTGACGATAAGCCGGACACCGTGGAAATCTGGATAATTTTTGCGTCAAGGACTCGGGTTGGAGATCTCTCTTCGCCAGGAAGTGGGGTTTTCTTATACTGACGACTATTGCACTCATTTCAAAAACTGACCAATCACAGTCCAAAGACAGCTCGTATTATCGCGATAATACCAACTGTCTCTGAATTATGATTAGTCTGACAACTTCGGTATTTTCAACGATGAACTACAGAATTATCTGTGATTGAACTATGGATACGAACAGTTTGACAACTGATAAATATAAATTGTAGACGTCAACTTGAGTTTTTCTTTGTCTTTGCTTTTCTCGAATATGTAGTTTCTGACCTTTCATTTTGTTCGTGAAAGAGTCTTATAAAATATCACACGGGACTGAATTTACCTTATAAGTCTATCTTTCATTTCCAAACTCAATGAGTTGCTTCGAGGAAACACCACTCGTCCTCCGGACTGGTGATGTTCCCAAGCAACTCATTCTCGTTTGAAAATAAATCGATAGAATTATCAGTAGTAATATCACAAGAGATTGAATTTCCGTGATAAGTCTATCGATTTATTTTCAAACGAAAATGAGCAATTCATTTGAGTTTGGAAATAAAAGATAGACTTATGAGGTAAATTCAATCTTGAGTGAAATTTTACAAGACTATTTCACGAACAGAATAAAAGGTCAGAAAATCCACATTCGAGAAAAGCAGGAAAAACTCATGTTGACGTCTAAAATTCATATTTATCAGTTGTCAACCCGTTCGTATCCATAGTTCAATCACAGATTATTCTGTAGTTCAATCGTTCAAAATACCGAAGTTGTCAGACCAATCATAATTCAGAGACAGTTGGTATTATCGCGATAATACGAGGTGTATTTGGACTGTGATTGGTCCGTTTGTTAAATGAGTGGAATAGTCAGAAATTCAATCTCTTGTGACAATACTACTAAGAACATCTATCTGTGTTTAAAGGATGAAGATTAAGAAGCGGAAATTCGTCCATTGGCGAGGAGAAAGAATCATGATTAATGAATTTCTGGTCTTGTGCTTCAACCTTAGACCATAGAAGGAGGAGACACAGTACTAATCCATAAATTTGAGAATTGTTGAAGCCAAAATTCAGTCAGTTTTCAATGAGTGGAATGAAGATAGCATAAAGGATAGCAATATCATTAAATAAGGCCGGGGCAACATTGCGGAATCTAACTTTGAAAGGTCCAGTGGCGTGGTGTTATCGGTATTGAAGTATGGAAATTAAATTACAAGCGAATCAACTCTTTTTGATGAATTCATACAATGTTCCGTACATTGAAACAGATTCTGAGTTACGTGAACAGAGTCAGCTTAATTTAGAATTGATTTTACTCCTCTCAATATCAGAAGGGAATCTGAGAAGTGAATTTCAAAAAATCGAAGAATATACGCCACTGTCATCAGGATTCAAATAGTCCAATTTACCACAAACAAGACACATAGGAACCATTTCCCATCGTATTTCGCTAATATTCAGAAATAAATCCTAATTTCAGTTTTCCTACGCGATATCCTGTTGGCAACACTGTTCAAACGTCACTAGTTACACGAAATTAAAATAACGAAATTGATGAATGAAAACGGTGCTACCATAACGTGCCATTCATTATCTGAAGCAAAAACGGCCTAGCCTTTTCGCAAACATTCCGATACTTCAGTATAAATGTTATGTGAGGAATTCATAATATTAGAAGAAACGAATACTCATTTCTGACATTCACGCAAAAATGAGTAAATGAATTTCAATTTAGGGTTCTCTTCATTCTTGCCAGTTTATTTATGAGAAAATTCAAAGAACGTCACAACGTTGCAAAAACGTGTACTACATTTTGGGTCCGTATTAGTACAGTTACCCAGTTTAGTTAGGATGATTTTGGAAATTGGCTTCACTTTTTTTATTGAAAGGTCTGTCCCTTCTTTCTATAGTCTAAGGCTCTAACCTATTTGAATTTTGTATTTTTGCATTATACTCTCTTGAGAATGCTGCACTATTATAGGCAACCACGGAAAGCAAAGACAGCAGTGGGCCCAGATTCGATCCCTGAGGTACTCCACTCAGAACATTGTCATAGTTTTTCAGTTAACTAATTCTTACTTTGAAATTATCGATTTTGGATGTAATCCATGAGGATTATCATCTTATTTCCTACTGAAACTGTTTTTTAAATTTGTGTCAAGTTCATGAAATATCCTACCACCAATGACATTGCACCAGGTGAATTGTTCGAGAATCTTAGACACCACTTTTCAGTTTATTTTAGTTCGATATGAGGGCTACATCTAGCAATCGTGTTCTTCGTTCCTCAGTTTTTAATCGATCTGTCCCATAAAGTTCTCGATATCGCCTCTAATTATTCAAATAAGGAAGCTGAGAAACGTTGGAGGAAGCAGATCGATGGCCATTCGAAGCGGATGCGTTGTAATTGCTGAGAGTAAGATGATAATAATCCACCACAAAGTAGTGTTAAGTAAAGTGAGAAAATGCAGCGCGCCAAGTGATTATTAGGCCTATCAGCATGCCATTTTTTTGCGTGGAACACGCACTTTGTGGAATCTGACCTCACGCTCCCAGGGCCGTATCGCCCGATTTCGCTTCTCGAGGTAAATCAGGAAGTTTTTTTAGACAACATAAAGAGGAAGCTTCAGGAAGGAACTTGTAGATTGTGACCTTATTTTGTGAGTGTGAGATATTTTGAATACAGAAATGTATGAACTAGGATCTTCCTTGTTGTGGGAGATTATAACTTCGGTCAGTTCTGCGGTCTCTTCATTTGACTTCTTCTAGTGATTTTCAGTAAATAGGGATATTTCTTGAATGGCATCAGAATACGAAAGGAGTTTATGATCTTTTTTCCCGATTAACGAAAATGTCCCGGACACGGTCCTGGCCTACACGGAGATTTTCGCATGACGCCGAGCTTGACATCATTAAAATAACTTTTGCATTAAGCTGCGAACGCGAAATTATTCAAATTGCAGGTTGAAATTGACGCGAAAATGCGTCCGCAGCCTGAATATAAACTGCATTATTACAGTTGGACGCGTTTAGTCACACCTGCAGAACGCAATAAACAATGTCAGTAGCCTGTCACGTGGGACGCCTTCGGGCAGTCCTCTTTCTCCGAAAATGATGATCCAGTATCGACGATACCGTTCGGTAACATCGAGCACTTTTACGGATCGCCCTGTAATGAACCGAAGAGAATCGTCCGTTCTTCTCACGAGACCATTAGTCGGGTAATTGGGATCGTAAATTTGACAGCTAATTGTAAGGTGAAAAATTCGTTTTTCTGTCATTTGGAGAGACGCGAAAAGGCTAAGTGGGTGCTCTTGCGGAGGATAAAAACGGTGATTTATTCGTTACTTGAGTTTCACGGAACCGTTCCGAGATTCCTTTGATGGTTGCTACACCTCGATGGAAACAATTATTGGCTTTCGAAGAAATTAGATAATGAATTACACGATTACGGTTTTGCTACACTCATAAATCGTCATTAGACAATTCTGTTCAAATAATTAGGTCCGGTCCACAATACTATACATCAGGTGTAACAAAACTTGATGAATTTGAAATTGATATTTCTCGATTTTTCCAAATTTAACGCCTTATTTATTTTTCTTAACCATACTCCAGAGAATTGAATGCTTCACATTTTTCCAGAAGAAACCTTGGGATTATTTTCACTCCTCAGTGCTTCTTAGTGATCTGAGATCAAGAAAAAGAGCACTGAAAAAACTTCAGTACAATGCTAAACAAAAGAGAAGAAAGAAATGGAAATACACCCACTACAATCTTTTTTTTTATATTGTGGTTCTCACGAAAAGTAATATCCTGTCATGTTCCGAGAACATCGTGAGAACCAAGGACAAGCAGGTAGGAATTGGAGTTCTTCTTCAATTTCTGGAGATTATATGCCTCGGGGAACACCTCCCTAGGCAATGTGTTCCAAAGCCTCGCTGTTCGTTGGATGAACGAGTCTTTGAAGAGAGATGTTCTGTAGGTCACCAAAGTGACCACGAAGGGATGTGAAGACTTAACTTGACGGGTTAGTCTCGAAGAGACTGCCAGAGGGGAAACGATTGCTGATAATTCAGAAGAGCATCGCCCATGGAAATATCTATAAAAAAGAGACAGATCTCCTACTCGTCTACGTACGGTGTTCTAGAGAAGTGAGCGAGTTTGTAAGCGAGGCATCACCGACGAAACGAATTGCCTTTTTTTGTACAGAATCCAAGAGAAAACCGTAAAATAGTGTACACATGATTCTGAAACCATGATGGGGCGAGAACCAAGTTAGCATTATCGTTTGGCTTTCACAAGAATGGTTTTCAGGCAGAAATAGTTACAATTGGAAAATTGTCTAGACATAAACTCAGAAAGAAACTATCAGTAGTGCGATAAAGCCATTAACTCAGATAATCATGTCGCTATTGAAGCACTGAGCTCCTATGTCATCGATTCAGAGTTGATTTGGGAGTGCTAGAGTGAACTCAATGAGTAAGGCAAGAAAAATGAGGTCTCTTCAATCTGGGTTCATGGTCATTCGGGAATCATAGGAAACGAAGAGGCTAATATGATTGCCAGAGAGGGCGCAGGAACGCCAATTGCTGCCCCAGAACATTTCTGTGGTATAGGGAGATGCACCTATGTGAAAGAGTTTCTGGAGAATGAGAAAACCGAAAAGGAAAAAATCTGGCGGGATATCCAAGTGATGGCCATTCCAACAAGTTCCTTCGGAACTTTGAAACTGCAAGATCCAAAATTCCAATGTCAAAATATTTTATAACTCAACATATTCTCCTCTCAATTGAATACATTTATTCAGCGAACCAGCAACGTCTCTAGACCTTTCAGAAAAAATGTTTCTCCTTGCTCTGCAAACCAGTCCTCCACATCTTTTATTACCTCCTCGTTGGAAGAAAATTTACAACCTTTTAAATTTTTTTTCAGTTGAGAAAAAGAATGATAGTCGGACGGAGCCAAATCTGGTGAATGAGAGGGGTGTTCTGGTACTTCTAACCCTAAATCACGATTTATTTGCATGACAACATGGGGCGTTGTCCTGTCAAAACATAATACCTTTGGATAGCTTTCCCCATCTTTTCTCTTCAATTTTTTCTCGTTGTCAGTAATGTCGAATAGTAATCTCCAGTTATTGTTCTACCCTTATTCAGAAAATCACTCATGAATACTCCATGGAAATCCCAAAAAACTGAAGCAAGAACTTCTCCAGCAGATTTTTGAACCCGAAACTTCTTAGGTTTCGGAGAACCAGGGTGTCGCCATTCCATCGATTGTTGCTCTGTTTCTGGATCGTAGAAATGTACCCAAGTCTCATCCATAGTAACAATTTGGTTTAAGAAGTCTACATCGTTTTCAAATCGAGCACAGATCGAACGCGATGCTTCTACCCTTGCACGCTTTTGGTCAACATTCAAACATTTGGGGATCCATTTTACAGAAATTCTTCTTATGTCCAAATTGACGTGAACTATATAATGAACGCGTTCGTATGAAATCTGCAGTGCTTCAGATATCCGTTTTAGCCCAATTCGACGGTCTGATAAAATCATGTCATGAACTGCATCGATATTTTCGGGGACCGACACAGCAACTGGCCTTCCCGATCGGTCATCATCTTCAATTGAAAATTTACCTCTATTGAAGCTTGCAGTCCAATTTTTCACGATCGCATACGAAGGACATTGATCACCAAGGGTATTAAGACTATCTTCCTAAATCTGCTTACCTCTTAACCCTTTTAAATACAGGTACTTGATGATAGCTCGATACTCCAGTTTTTCGATTTTTACAATTTCGGTGGACATCTTTTTTTTAAATTTATTTCGTAACTTTGGTTTACTTTTTTGACGTCGAACTCTACACTCACACTTCTTATAAGTTATCGTTCGTTGATATTGTATCGCAATATTTTGTTTATGCATGAGACTGGTCTAGGCTAACTAGATATCAATACATCCTCGTACTTTGAGTATAATCTTATCGGACAAAGTGTCGCTCTTCTCTGCATCTACACATCTTCATCTCGAAATCACCGAAACAATTCAAATTCCCCCACAGCCGAGATTTCCCCCAAGCCCCTCAATCGGTGAAGATCCCACTCGCAATGGCAATCGTGGGACGGCAAAAATAGCAACGCTCATCATCTCGTTCGATTTCCATCGTAATTTCCTGGAACGCATCGCAGCAACCACCTCGGAGGCTGAAATACTTTCACGGCACCGTCTCCTACTACCAGTCGCCCGGTTAAACGTATACTTTGGACGGGCCGGTTAAGCAAATGCCCATACTCCCGTGGTCTCTCCGACGGTCGTACACCTCGCATATCGAATTACCATTATCTATCGGCGATTGTGAGGCAATTTACCCAAACGTTGTACAAGTCGAGGGGAGATGAGTGGATAAGAGGAATTCCTCTCGATATGTGTGCATTGGTGGTCTATAGGGGGTTCTGGGGGGAACGGTCCCACCCACGTTCGCATCTTGCCACAATTATTATTATCGGCAGTACGCCGGTATAATTGCGAGTTAGAGGGATTTTTTAGCGTTGCAATCTTCCGATGGAATCGCTGGTGTATGTAGGTAGGTAGATGATAGACTGGTGAAAGTGCTGCAATGAGGATCGACCTTGAAGGTAGTTATCGAGTACTATCGGCTGACCCAAGGGGTCTCGATTGAAGATTTTCTCGTACAATACAGTAAGAGTAAGGCCAGGGCATGGCTTGATGAAATCTTCACATCTCGATGGCTCGGCTACTTGATTCGTTACGAATCTGACGTTGTTGGAGCTCCTGCAGCTTCTCAGGGCGATTGTATCATGGTTTATTTCATTATTGTACATTGAGAAGAGGTTCAAACTGATGGTTTACTCGTTGTCTGTGAAAATATGAATAAGCTTATGTTCAGGGATAGGGCACTTTCATACCTTTTTCATCAGTTGTCTTCGTCCGAAGGCTCTTAGATTCTGTTTGGTGCAGTCATTGCATAAGAGGTATTTCTGACAATTTTGAAGCCAGTACTAAGATTGTAGATTCCAAATTTAGGGGGAGTTTCATTGCACGGTTAGCATGAGGTCTATGGCGGCCCCCATCAGAGCTATTCTGGTCATTGCGAAGTCTACAGCTCACCCTCCAGTCCTAGAGTTCTGATGATCTCCTCCAGTATTTGGAATGGCTTCATCATGGTCACTTTCTCACCCCACAAGTTACTTGTCCAAGGGATTTTTGGATTGTCCAGAAATGGCGAGGCATTCCATCACCAGGTGATTTGGAGTTTCATCTTCCTCACCACATAATTGGTACTCGTCGTTTTCTGCTAGAGCCATTTTCATTAGGTGCTTCTTGAGACGGCAATGCCCTGTTAGAAATTCGGTGAGGAAGCGTAGCTTATTCTTGCTGAGATCCAGATACTCCATAGATCTCGCAGTATTACTGTTTCAAATAAACTTTCAGGGATGCTCTAACCCAGAAAGATTTCTCCAGCGTGATTCTTTCTCTCGGTTTATTCTTCTCCGGAAACTCTTGGCTGTAGGTGCTTTTTTCGATACCACATTAAGGTTCTGTGACAATAAAAGGAATTCGTGTTCTTTTTCTGGCGAGTGTGTTCATTTTCTTTGATTCCCGAGGGTTTGGGAACTAAGCAGACCTAGTTATTCTTGCCTGTTTCATTGAGTTTTCTTCATACTAGAATCCTTGTTATGAGAGCTCAATGCTTCAATGGCAGCCTGAGTGTCAGAGCTAATGGCATTTCTGAGTCCATTTCTACCAATCTTTCGATTGCGAGTATTCTTGCCTGAAAGTCGCTTGGACAACGGCCTGGGACCATCACCAAACAATCCAGTGCTAGTGGTTTAGAAACTTGTGTGTAGCATTTGATGGTATTCTTTTTTAGAGGTGGAATTGTGGACTTCCCTTCCCAATCTTTTTTTCTACTTTGAATCGGCTGGAGAACCAATGAGACTACTCTGAGGAACGCAATACGAGGCTTTTTCTGTAGATTGTATATAGGGTTGGAGTGCAATGAGACGTTAAGGACTATTGTAGCACCTATCAGAGTTTTCGTCGTTCCAGATTGCGCTGCAGGTCCAGAGTTCTGAACATCAGTAACTGGGATGGATCCAAAGAAGTTAAATTCTCGCTTCAGTTACAATAGCATTGTTTGTTTCGCTTTGCGATGATTCAACTCTTGAAGATTCCGCGAGAGTGTTTGTCTTTCATCTACCTTCTACTCAAGGAAATTTTCTTGTAGACCCTATAGAAAGTCAGGGATCTCTACTGACCTGGGAGTGTCGTAACACCATAAAGAAACTGGCCAGAGGCAATATAGTGACTCTAAGTACTATGGTTCCAGGGGCCCTGAGCCTTTCTGTGCGCTTGAAAAAGAACAATATGAGGCAGTGGTCCAACAATGGGAGGTGGATATAAGAATAACCAACTGGGTAAACACTTCTGGACTCACTCAGTCTAAGAAATTCGCGATGATTTCACAGAACTATACCAGTAAGCCCCTGAAGCTGTCAAGCTGAGCTTTGGGTGATGGTAGGTTTGCTGACAAGACACTGTCGATGCAAATATCATTTGTACCTTATGGAGAAGCCAGCAGCTGTGGATCAGAAGTAGAAGCAGGTGAACACTTGGTATGCAAGAGTCCATAGCTGTCTGGCTATTCATATGAGGAAACTGGTCCTGGATACTCACGAGGTAACGGCGAAGGCTCCTTAGGACGTTGTCGGTCTTATCAACACCATTGACGACCTCCTTGTTAAGAACTATATTCACGTGTTTCATAGGGGACCATATTCATCTTAGTTATCTTGGAGACAGTGTTGAACCTTTTGAAATATACCTACTTTTTAATTCCATCATTGAATTTTCATCTGGAGGCGTTGTCCCCAGTTTCCTACTATGATTACATTATTCCTCCGAATTGGCTTGTGCCCGACATGCATCCTATCTTTAAAACCGCCCCAGTCGTACACAATGGCCGCCGCTCGCGACAGAGTTTGTCGCATAATCGCATATGCTACAATACCCTCTCTCTATTAACCAGGTCGTGTCCTATCATGTCATACTCTCTGTTGACCACATCTCTATCTTGCCGGGCACCGCAGCCCTTCTGGATCCCGCCCATTCCGTGTTCTACATTTACTTATCTCCCGGCTTGCAGGGTGATGGCGTGGGGCGAGGATCGGTTAATTACCGGTATTATGCGACCCTCGTCCGAGCACCCCCCTCCGGGCAGCTGGCGACGTAAGCTTACGCCGATTCTGTGGTCGATGTTTGGACGCGTTCCGTTGATGCGGAGGAGATTTGCTAGAATTATTTCGCGTGTTGGATGGATGCTAGATCTGTACGAGTTATTAGATTTAGGGTTGGTATATTCATATGCCTGTAAACTGTCAAATAGAGCTTCTGACAGGAATGCGGTTTGTGAACGTCTTTTCAGTAGGAGAGAGTCATTGGTAAATTTGTACTAGCAAGTGGATAAAATTAGTGAACAGTTAGAGCTTTAAGAAAGACCTTATTCGATAGGATCCTAACCTAACATTTTAATGGTTAGGAATTATATGTGTGCTCAACGATTTTTGTTATGTTTCGTTGAGCAGTTATTGATTATGGACTTTGTTGGAAATGGAAAGTAGGTAAATCCAATTTGTTTATTGAAAATATACAATTTGTATCAAGTGAGAATTTGGCGAGGTTGTCAGTTGCAATTGAATAAAAGAAGTACTGTCAGAAATATACTGCTCCACAAGAGTAAGAGATATCGTATTCAATCGTTTTCAAAAGTATGTAATCTTCGAGAAAATCGCTGTAAAATCGTCAACTTGAATCGATCCAATAAAAATCAGTATGAGACATTTCGTCAATCTGGTCGCCTTTTTTCTGAAGTTTGGTTTTTTGCATATGCTTCATGAATGTTCTTATTTTGAAATGAAGTCAGTTTATCAACGTCTTCGATCTGAAAAGAGTTTTCTGAAAATGCCAAGACGTAAATTAACAAACGCTGAGGCTAATAGGGCTATCGGAATGCTACAGGGTGGCCTAACTCAGGTTGTTGTAGCGGAAAGGCTCCAAGTCAGCCAAAGTGTGATATCTCGACTTTGGAATAGGTCCAGGGAGACAGGTTCCGTGTTGGAACGTACAAGGCTCGGTGGGCGACGAAAAACAACACCTGCTCAGGATCGTTTCATCACCGTTTCGGCGAGAAGAAACCCTACATCTACGTGTTGAATGCTAGGGAATACACTTCAAAATGCAGATGGGGTCCAAGTTTCCATCGAAACCATGAGAGAGGTGAACCTAGGTTCTTGACGTCCATTAAGAGGAGTTCCATTAACACGTGACCATAAGCGTCAAAAACTGGAATGGGCAAGGCAACATATCAATTGGAACGATCAATGGCGCAGTGTCCTTTTCACTGATGAATCCAGATATGGACGATTTTCAGATTCTCGAAGAATAAGGGTATGGACAATCCCACGCATACCACGTAATCGTCGCTATGTCAAAGAAGTCCATCCATTCCGAGGGGGTAGTGTTATGGTATGGGCCGGGATATGTTTCAAAGGGCGCACAGATCTTCACATTTGCCCTGGGAATATGACCACCTTACACTATATAAAGCATGTCATTGACAATGTTGTGCCAAATTTTCATGCTGCTTTTGTTGAACCTTTTCAATTTCTAGACGATAACGCTAGACCGCACCGTGCAGCCATAGTTGAGAATGCGCGCGAGGAGCTTGGTATTCCACATTTACCAATAGGTACCTCCGCACTCACCAGATTTGAATTGCATAGAACATGCATGGGATATGCTCCATTGAAAATTAGATAATCATCAACTTACCCCAGAATCCTTAAATGATCTGAGAGAGCTTCTGCCCCGTTTATGGAACCAAATTCCTCAAGAAATGTTCAAAAACCTTGTGTGTAGTATGCAAAGAAGATGTCAAGCTGTTATTGATGCCCGTGGAGGCCATACATTGTATTGATAGTCTTAAAATGCTTGAATTCTCTGGGAATAAAATTTCGATATTTTACTCGATTTTTCTTAACCACCCTGTATACGCTGCAGACCTACAGGCTAAAGTTAATTTGTAACTTGAGATCATATTAATATGAATATTCATCAATCTTATTTTAACTTTATTCATGTGAAGCAGTTTATAATACAATATGTATATCTTAATGAAGAAGGATCTTCCCAAAATAATTCTCCGAATTTAAACATTCGGTGACCGTGACAGGACTTGATGAAAATTGAAAAAGGGAAGACCTTCCATCATAAAGAAAGCCATTCATTACGAAAGAAAAGTGGGATTTGGATTTATTTCTGAATATTATTTGCAAATACGTTGAAAAATTGTTCGTTTGTGTCTTGTTTATGGTATTTGGACTGTTTGAATTCTGATTTGAGTTTAGACAGGAACATTCTACTCTTATCATTCTAAGTAACAGTGGCGTAGATTCTTCGATTTTTAGAATTTCACTTTTCGGATTCCCTTCTGATATTGAGATGAGGAATACTTGATTATCAATTCCGAATTTAGGTGACTCTGTTTATTTAACTCAGAATCTGTTTCAATGTTCGGAATATTGTAGGCATTCGTCAAAAAGAGTTTATCCACCTGTAAGTTCATTTCCATTCTTTTATACCGATACCACCACGCCACTTGACCATTCAAAGTGGGATTCTGCAATGTTGCCCCGGCAGTATCTAATGATATTGCTATCCTTTATGTTGTCTTAGTTTCACTCAGTGAAAACTGAATATATTTTGGTTTTTCCAATTCTCGAATTTATTGATTAGATGCTGTGTCTCCTCTTTCTATGGTCTAAGGTTAGCACTTCATGAGTGTCGCAGAACGTATTTAGGTTATGTTTCCCTCTATGATTACCATTCGTAACCTCATTCCGATCAACGAGACCTAACCACGACTCCTCGTCCGATCGTGACCTACGAGAAAAATCGTACGTCATCGCCGCGATTCCATCGCTGTTATCCGCTCCATTTTTCCGCGCTCACGCCTCAAATTCGATCATCCGACAGGGGTCAGATGTCTTATCTCCCCCCGGGCGCCACAACAATACCAGTCATTCCTCATGGGAAAATCGATCGCGGAAATATCGAAATGATAACGCAGTACAGATCGTCGAGATCCCGTATATCCCCAATTAGCCCGTTCGTAAATTGTTCCGTCCGTCGAATAAACTGTTTGCCTCATAAACAATGGCATAAGTTTTCATTGTTGGGGAACGGACCGACCATAGAATTTCAGTCACGACCGACCAATCGAAATAAGTCACACAACACGTTCTCGATCTGCCATTGTTGTCAAAACTAGTATGTTCGAGTAATTGCGACCGCATTGTTTATTCTAACAATAACTGGGGGGAAACGAGGGGGGTATTTAGCAGGTTCGTACGACACGAATGCAAAGTCCTACCGGAGTTCCGATGATGTCGAACGACAAAATTGTCTTACTTTTCTCTTTGGGTGGCCATTTATTTTTCTATCAGTGAATATTCAGTCACAAAAATGTTAAATAATGAAAAACTCATTTTTAAACAGTCCGTTATTGAAAGAATCAAAAGCGATGACTGATCTTAAAATTTTAAGTTCATCTATCTGAGAAAGAACAACGTGAAGAAAAAAAGGTTAAAGAAGAGTGGTCACCAGAAAATCAAGCAGAACAGAACAAGTCTGAGACAGAGGAATATCGGAAAATGAAGATTGGCCTGATGAAGAGATTGATCTTGTAATTGGTGAGGTTGAGGAAAGAGTACCTCATTAATATTTAAGACTGATAAGGTCGAGAAGACGGTGTGAAGCTTTGGAGGAGCTTTAGAATTGAAACTACCTTCCAATTTGAAGTTTGGTTCAAGAATGATGGAATAGAAAATGCAACTGCTAGAGTCAAGCTGCTATCAAAGCACTGAATGGAGTATTACATGCTTGTATTTTAATGAAAATCTTTCTACCCTTGCGACACGCCGAAGGCCTTACGTAACCCTAAAAGTCAATACGAACGTGCCCGAAATACAACGCGAGCGATAATCCCCATAATCGATACACACGACGGATCAAGGTCCATTTTTCACATCTCTCGGCCCCCGTTCCATCGCCGGCTAATCGAATTACGATCGTGAAACTTGGGACCGCATCTGTAATTTGTCCAATTCTCCGAATGGCGCAATCGGAAAAGAACAAAGTGAGAGATTTTCCCCCTTTCCGCCCGTTCGAATCGGAATAATTAAAGGATGCGCCCAAAATTGAATTCGAGAACCGAGCGGGAGCGCGAGCTAGAGCTCGATCGTTATCGATCGGCGGGAATGCCCGTGAAATCGATGGAGCTCCTTTACTTTCGCCTCTTTGATAACGCCGGCATGAAATGATGAACCGGCCTTGATTGCGTCGGAAGCTCTGGGGGAATTGGAAATTGCTTCATTGCGTCCGGGAATGTTTGTTATTCCGTTCGTTGAATCGACGTATGAAAATGTTTATTTACGATAGATTTTTCTTGGTAGATGTGAGATGGTCCTCTTTATAAAAAAAATAGCATATTTTGAAAACATCTCTTTATTTTGGCGTTGAAAATTCATTTCAAAATTTGTTGAAAAATCGTTGACATTCTTCAAAATTCTTTGCTGTTTCATACAGGGTGGAGGGTGATGGATTCCTTGATCAAAATAAAGGGTAATTATAAAAATGTTGAGTCAGAAGTCGAACGTTAGGGAGTTATAGCGCCTCAAAGATGGCGGAAAATGAAAATTAAAGAAGTACTTACGCAACGAAACACTTTTTACCTTTACCATTTTTTAAAATTCGGTTTGATTTGGAAGATACAGGGTGTCGAAAATACAAGAAAAACAGCACTTTTCTGTGGAACCGTTATTTCAAATGAACTGAATTTTCATGATGCATATTCTCAAATCAAAACTTATTCAATATTCCTCCGAGTATAAAAGTTACATCGTAGCCTACTCATAAATCCACGCAAAAACACTTTAAAACCACGAGAAAAAGATGAACAGTTCCTATTTTCGGAAGAACTAATCGTTTTAGAAAATAAAAGTATTCCTGAGTTTTTTCGATGAAACGCGTCATCCTCAAGTTATTCCTAATTTCATCCCATAAAATTTGACGAGAAAATAATAAATCTCGAGAATAAACTGGATGCTTCCCTGGATTCAAAATGTTACCGAATCGAAGATGTATTAATATTCTGTGATCGAATTAAATGTTAACAATGTTGTCAGGAAGTGTGTCGAATTTTCCTTTGGAAATCACTAACAATACTGAAAAGGAAACTGTTATTTATCATATAAAAGTTCAATATTTGATTACTTAACCGTCTATCAGCCGTGATTTTGACTTATGTATAGGATATGTAAAGTGTAAGAACGGCATAGTGGAAATAGTAATTTGAGTCGTTTGAGATGGGTCGATTCCCAAAGTTAAGGAAGGTGATCTATGGTCGAATTCATGGATATTTATTCAGTAATGTTTTCAGAAAAATCAATTTTCTTAGTTCCAGGAATATTGGTGAAATTGGCAACATACACATCCAAGTTCTGTGAATTTTTTATAGGATATTTTATTAACATTGTTTTGAATAGGTTATAGCTTGATCAAAATCATAAATTGAATTGAAAACCTTAATTCACAAGATATTTTTGAGATATCGAGGAGGATATGAACAAGTTTTTGGTGTTAACAAACTAATCTTTAGGAAAATCGAAAAAGGAACTTCATTCGATAGAAAAATATGGCTTTTAAATTGCCGATATAATCAGACAATACAGTGTTTTTGTTAAGAAATATCGTGTTTTTAACATTTTTATTCAAATAAGGTTAGTACCTACTTGAGTTTCCCCGAATGTATTAACTCAATTTCAATCGAGAAATATGAACTTGAAGGTTAATGTAAGAAGAGAGAATTGTATCAGGCACGTATTCGTCCCAAATTCTTTTCAACAGAGCCGAATTCGGAAAAATGTAAAACGAAGAGAAGGCTTCTTTTGGCCTTAAGAATCTTCAGTTTGAATAACGATGAGTATTACTACCCCTTAGGTAGATCTAGGACTACTAGTATTCGTACTAAATTCTCATTATTCAACATGAGTACTGGAATATCTACATAGCTTTTTTTTAGAAACCTTTGTTGAACTGTATTTTTCCAATAAATTCTCTATTACAATCATTGAAATGATGAGAGTGAAAGGTGTTTCGAATTTACTCGTTACAATAAAAAGGAATGCTGCCACTTTCATATTCGATTTTCTCAGTAACGGAAATGGTAGTAAAAGACCGTACGATTTAGCTTGATCATGCCGATCTTCCGGACATGTCTTCTTATTGCTATTTTATATTCTTTCGGCGAGATCACACTGTGAACGGTAATAAATAATCATTTTGATATCAATGGCCGAGGGGAGATGGCACAATTGTGCAGTTTGGAAACGGTGTGTTGTTGAAAATTCTTCCTGATCATAATATTATTAGCGATTCTCAATGTTAATGAGCTTCTGTGAAAAATTATGGTAACCAAAATATGCCCTTATTCTTCTGAACTCGCGAATCTTGGTGATATTTTGCCCCAGCACTGAAGTCTGGTCATCATCAAGAGTCTTCAGCCTTCAAAATAGGAAACGTATACCGCCAGATGGCGGTGCAGTGCATTAATTTTTATTTATTGGATTATTCAGCTTAATACAACAAATGTTGGAGCGCAGGGAATATTAACAAGAAATCCTACCCTGAACTAGATCTCACCCTGACTGTAATACACTAATTTTCCTTCACCAGTCATCTGGGAGTAGATACCTGCGGGGCGTGTCATTTAAAAGAAATACAATTCCATGTAAGAATCCACAATTGTTAGAAACAATTAATTTTCACTAATCGACGACTAATAAAATCCTTAATAAAATGTCTTTGGTAAAAATGGATATTTATCATTCCGAATAGAAAAATTCAAGGAAATAAATTTCGCGAACACATTGTTGTAATATTATTTACAAAAAAACGGTTAATTTTGAAAGAAAAGGGAAATAGACATTCGATTAACTAAATGATAGACTTCAATACTGAAATGAAAAAACACGAGAATATTTGTTGGTTTTGATGGTGGAAATATTGACAAATTACCAAAAATTATGGGGAATATCCTTTTTATTCATTTAATACTCATAAAATATTTTTTTTATTATTTTTATCTTTATACACTCATACATCCCTTCATCAATCAGAAAAAATAAATCGTTTCTGACTTCCTTTTTTCAGGGACGTAGACCCTCCTGAGGAGGTGCTACCCTCCGAGCTCGCGAGCTCCCTTCAAAAATTGGGCTTTTAATTTCCATGATATCTCAGTTCGTATACGGCGTAAAACCAACAATTTTTTTTTATTAAAGCTTAATTTAAATTTAAAAATACGAATGAAAGCTTGGATGACTAGTGAAAATATACGAATATTGAATGAATTAATAAATTACAATTAAAAATATCCCGAACATGGGAGTAAAATTTATCAACTGTGACAGTGAAATTAAACCGAATTAAGACATTTACTTACCCGATTAGAGAAAACTACAACCGATAATGACATTTCTGATACGCTTACTTACCTCATAATATGAATATAGTGGAGAACACCCAATTATGTCAATGCATGAACTTTCACATTAGTATTCTGTAATTTGCCTTCTTATATTGCTATTTGTCTTTTTTTTTCAAAATTTTTCTTCATGGAACAATTTTTAAGAATAATTATTATTTTATTATCACGTACAGGTTATAATATTTGATTGTACCTCAGTGATGTAATTTGTTTATTCATCGAAATAAACTTTATTATTATTATAATTATTATCATTTCTCTAAAATTTTTATTACTCGCTTTCCCGTTTTTCTTCGTGTATTAGGAAAAAAACCTGTTGAGCTGTAATTTCATAAAAATCTGGACAAACGATTTTATTTCCATGATATCTCCGTCAATTTCCGGGATAAATGTATGAAATTTTCAGTATACATGCGGAATAATGTTTTGCAGAATGTGTATTACTCGCTTTTTCGTTTTTCTTCGTATATTAGAAAAAACCTGGTTGAAAATATGACCAATAAAGTTTCCACTTTATAGTTTATTTAAAAATTTAGGGGGCAATGGAGGCAAAAACTGATTAATACACGTTCTGCAAAATATTATTCCGCATGTATACTGAAAATTTCATACGTTTATGCCGAAAATTGAGGGAAATATTATGGAAATGAAATCGTTTGTCCAGATTTTCATGAAATTACATACGCCGCATACCAACTGAGATATCATGGAAGTAAGAAGCCCAATTTTTTAATGGAGAATCTGGTTGTTGGCGCATGGTGATCGTTGAATTTCCTGCCTAATGGAACCGCAACAAGAATTCGCACCATGTAACTTTTCGTGAATGCAAATGATTCCTCATAAACTCTTCGTTTCGTTTTCGATTTGTTTGAGATGATCCGCGTTATGCAGTCATGAACCTCGTTGATTATCTCGTGAAATGAAACGTAAATTACAGATAATTCTTGTATCTGCCATCTTTCCCCTATTCCCGATAATGAGAATCGCCAAATCCGCATCTCCGACTGAAGTTTAATTCCCTCGGGTGAAGGCGAGACGCAAATTGGCGCGTTGGCGTGAAAACGATCCTCTCCCGCGAAAATGACAAAAAACATTTCGATGCAAGTAACTCGTAATTACATGGAAAGTACCCGCGCGCATATTTCTCGAGTTATTCGCTTTGGAGTTTCTGAAATCGCGATCCGTTCAGTCATTCTTTCAATTTTCCGGAAGAGAAACAGCTTAACAACATCCCCGCATCACAAAGGAATTTTTGCGGTTTCCTTTCGTCTTCTTGTTCGAAGGTAGATGAAAGTATTATGAACAGTTTTGTGAATGCACAAGCCGGAGCGATAGATTTCGAAGAAAATTAATATTCCACATACAAAGGACCCGTGCGAATTCTATTTACAGAGGAAGGCACAAAGAATGGTTGGTTTCTGCCACTATGAAAGGTTCAGAGGAGCTGGCATCTTTCGCCAGGGACGGACTGGACGAATTTATCTCATTTTTTGACAGTTCTGACACTCAGAATGATTTTCTCGTTGGTATTTCCGGCTAAGATCAGTTTTGTACCTCGATTAGTTAAGTTGAGGTGCTACTCGTCCGAGCTCCCTTCAAAATCTGGGCTTTTTATTTCCATGATATCTCAGGTCGTATGCGGAGTAGACCAGCAATTCTTCTCTTAAATTGTAGCTTAATCATTTCTCTAAAATGTGTATCACTCGCTTTTCCGTTTCCTTCCTATAATAGGAGAAAAACTTGGTTGAAAATATGACCAATAAATCCTACTTTATAATTCATTTAAAGATTCAGGAGACAATGAAAGAAAAACTGATTGATACACATTCTGCAGAATATCTTTCCGCAGGTATACTGAAAATTTCATATACATATTTATCCCGAAAATTGACGGAGATATCATGGAAATAAAATCGTATGTCCAAATTTTTGTGAAGTTACAGCTCATCAGGTTTTATTCCTAATATACGAAGAAAAACGGAAAAGCGAGTAATACACATTCTAGAGAAATGATCAAGCTTTAATTAAAAAAATGTTGGCCTACGCTGCATACGAACTGAGATATCATGGAAATAAAAAGCCCTATTTTGAAGGCATCTCGAGAGCTTGGACGTGTTGCACCTCCTCCTAAGTGTCCCGGTTGGCCATGACATTCTGACATCTCACCGTGTTTATTTTGAAAATGTTAGGTTATAGTCATCTTTCTGTCAGATATATACGCAACGTATATATCTCTCTACATGGAGGTCGTAGTGATTACGTATTTATCAAAATGTTTATTTACTTCGGGAAAATAATGAGTTTGAGAGAATATTAAATGAATTCAATAATTTCACAGACCTGGCGAATGTTGAAGAAACTTTTTCTCTGTTAATACTGGAAATATTTCACGTATGAAAATGTAGTAGTACTACGAAACCTGCGTCACAATTAAACCCTGAAAGAACTAACTCCATTTACCAAGTTTTTGAGAGTAGAAATAAGCATTGTGAACCTCCCTGAGAATAATTTTGACATTGCCGATATTTCACGAGTGCAAACCTGCGTCAGTTTCAAGTTAAAAAACTTGATAAACCTAAATTCAAATACAAACGCAAACATTATAAAAGTGAATGGAGTAAGGACTGAACGAGAATAAATTCGCTATCATAAAAAGGCCTATATCTCTTGAACCAATTGAGAAAAAATATAAATTTGATCATAGTTAGCTTTGTTATGAACGTCAGAAACATGTGGAACATTTACTTCATAGATATTCCAATTCTCTGTAGCCAAAATTTCAAGCGAAGTGAAAACACGAGAAGTTATAGTGAAACTTTTTCAAAATAATCAAAAATGATGCTTCAAAAGAATCCCAAAAGAGGCTCGCGTTCGTCCGGAAACGGTATCAAGAGTTGCGTTTCAACGAAGATCTTACAATTAACCGCAAGGAAGGAACCGGGAGGAAAAAGGGGTTTCATAGCCCAAAAAAAGTGAAGAAAGCCATCAGCCTTATTCAGAAGAATCCTAACCTTTCAGGACGGAAAGTGGCCCAAATAGGGTTCTTCGCAGTCAATCGTTCGGAAACTCAAGTCGAGTTGTGGGCTTAGAACATACAAAGTGCAGAAAGTGCCAGACAGGAACGCTGTGGAGAATTAAGAAGCGAAATCAAGAGCAAAGAAATTAAAAAATGATTTCTTGAAACATTTTTTCTGTTGCGTGATGGACGACGAAACCTATGTCTTGGCTGATTTCTCCCAATTTCCTGTTCAGGAATTTTATACTGCAGATTCTCGTGGGAATGTTGACGACCAATTTCTCGTGAAGAAACAAGCAAAGTTTCCTAAAAAATTCCTGGTTTGGCAAGCAATTTGCACTTGTGGGAAAAGGAGCAAATTTTTCGTTGGCCAAGGCTTTGTTGACTCGAAGATATACATCGAGGAATGCTTGAAGAAGCGACTTTTACCATTTTTACGTGAGCACGATGTGTCAACAATCTTTTGGCCAGATTTACCTTCATGCCATTACAGCAAGGTCACCAAGGAATGGTACGAAGCTAATGAGAAGGTTTTTGTCCCCAAGGAGGGCAATCCACCAAATTGCCCAGAACTCAGGCCAATCGAAAGATATTGGGCCTTGGTAAAAAGAGAATCGAAGAAGACTAAGAAATCAACGAAAACATTAGCGGAATTCAAGCAAACGTGGAAGACAGCATCCCAGAAAGTGACTGAGAACACTATAAGAAGCATGATGGGAAGAATTCCAGAAAAAATCCATGAATTTTGTGAAAAATAGTTTTGGTTTTTTTTATTGTGAAAACATGTTTTCATAAGAATTAGAAGATGATTCGAAAATGAGTTTGATTTTCGAAATCGGTCCAGTGGTTCAAAAGATATAAGCGTTTTTGTGATAGCGAATTTATTCTCGTTCAGTCCTTATATTTTGGATTTTTATCCTCCTAGCTTGTGATTCGACATAAAAAACATTCAGTATGATCTTAATGGCTTCTTACCTACAGAAGGAAATTTGATGATAGTTTTTCTCCTCACCTGAAAAAGAGAAGAACTCAGATTAGGTAAAAGACAAAATTCAACAATATGCATAATTTTACTATCAGCATTCAATAAAAATATATTGAAATGTATCTCTGAAATTTGCGGCAGAATCTCCCATTGAAGATTTTACAACGCTGAGTACCGAGAATACATCATCAACTATCTCACGCATTTTTGAGCGCCCATTCTACCAGGGTTACATCATTTCGTCTTGATTCTCGTCGAGTTTTTTTTAGCCGCAAATGATATCAAACTACAAGATTCTATCACGCATGAAGAATCTCAGTACTTCAGTACTTGTTTTGTTGTCTTTTGTTTTCATTATGGCTCAATATAGTGGTATTTAGTAAACTATTCCATTCGAATCGAAAATAATGGACCTTCTGCATATTCGAAATATAATCTGAAAATTTTTCGTAATCTCTAGTGTCTTCGCTCTCTTTCATGAAAAAGAGTCCGCCCCTGTCCCAACCGCCCTTCGTTCTACGGCAGAGACGATTTAACGCAGGAATTATCAAAGTAATCGAAATTAAAGAAGCTGCATAATTTCTCGGGATGCTCTCGCTATGCCAACTCCTGTGGGGTAATCCTCGATCCACCCGCCCGCGATTTTCCACCCCCCCACAATCCTGAACGCCCTCTAATCCGAGAGACGCGGGGTGCAATTTTCATTAAGTCAATAAGGGTTATATTAGTCCGCGACTACACCCACCTGAACGGTTCGGCAATTATTCGTCGGAAATTTGTTGATGAGGCTATTTTGATCGATATGGATTCGCTAAGAGTGGGTAAACAGAGTCTGCGGTTGCATATCATGAGGTTGCGTGGGTTAGTTCTCAGTTTTTCTTAGTAGACATTCTAAAAATTGACGAGAACCTCCCCGAGAAATTACCAGGTGCTCTTATCAGCTCTTACTGCCACTCATATGTGTTCAATAACTGAAGGAACAGACTTATTAGGTCAGAATGCCTCTGGTATGGATTCCTCAGCATGGGGATCACCAAAGAAATGATGGTTGAGAAACTGACTGCACCTGACTTGCTGGTGGCTGTGTATGACCAAACAATCATCTGTGGCAAGAGCAATGGTTAAGCAGATGACACAGAAATGAGCAAAACACAGGTGGAGGGATGTCTGGACCAAGATAGAAAGCTACGAGAGCCCTGAAAGAATTTATTCGTGGACATTATATTAGGCCTTCTGATTGAGTACCTCAAGCTCAACAAACACATTAACATTGGTGTTCTTCTTGAATTTCTGGAGGTTATATGCCTCGGGGAACAACTCCCTAGCCAATGTGTTCCAAAGCCTCGCTGATCGTTGGATGAACGAGTCTTTGAAAAGAGATGTTCTGCAGGTCTCCAAAGTGACCACGACGGGTTGGTCTCGAAGAGACTGCCAGAGGGGGAACGATTGCTGATAATTCAGAAGAGCATCGCCCATGGAAATACATGTCTATAAAATAGAGACAGATCTCCTACTCTTCTACGGTGTTCTAGAGAAATGAGCGAGTTTGAAAGCGAGGCATCACCGACGAGACGAATTGCCCTTTTTTGTACAGAATCCAGGAGGTTTAGGATTTGTTTAAGTGCAGCACTTCAAATATGGGAACAGTTTTCCAGGACAGGTCGAATCTGTGCCTTATAGATCATGAGCAGCTGACTTGAGGTGAAATAGCTCCTGGCACGAAACAGAAAACCAAGCTTTTGGGAAGCACTTTTAGCAATGGTTCTCACGTGATTCTCCCAAGAAAGGTTATTGCTGACAGTAATACCAAGCATCGAAATGGATGACTGCAATGGTATGGTTACTCCTGACAATTTTTATGCTGGGAAAAGTAATATCGGCTTTTCTAGAGAAAATACATGCTTGTGTTTTGTTTGCGTTGAATTCCACCAAGTTATTAAATCCCCATTCAAGAATTGTTGCCAAGTCCATATTCATGTTGTTAACATTTCTTCCTCGTTCGTTTCTGATTTGGCGAGCTGGTATTGGAGCCCTAAAAGAAAAGGCGATATGGAGGGTATTATCATCCGCGAAGCTGTGCACTGGACACAAAGTTGCTTCCAGCAAATCGTTGATGTGAAGTAGAAATAGTGTTGGATCCAGAATTGATCTTTTCGGAACACCAGCATTCATGGGTAGAGAGTCAGATGACACTCCATCGACCACTGCATGGATAGATCTGTTTGAGAGAAAACTAGCTAGCAGAGAACATAGCTTTGGGGGCACGCCATAAGATGGAATCTTGGCGAGGAGTCTCTGTTGCCAGACTCGATCGAATGCCTTGGAGATATCCACTGCTACGGCTAGGGTTTCACCATCTTTCTCATTAGATAGCTGCCATATATGCTTACGAAACGAGCAAATTACAGGATCAAGGGTGGCGAAACCCGACCTGAAGAGAGTCCTGAAAGGATCGCTGTTGAAGTTTAAGATATGCAATGAGGATAGGATCTTCGTGAAAACTGCAGTGGGCCTTCTGACTAGACAGCTCTGCTCAGCCTACTCATAAGTACAGCAGCCTTTGCAGAACGAGTCTTATGTATGTATCACAAGAAGGATCCTTGAATGTCCTTCCATATATCTTGCCATTAGGCGTTGACGAGATTAAAAATTCACAAAACAGTCGTATCCTGAGAGGTGAACTAAAGAGCTTCTGACATAATAGCTAAAGCTAGTATTATAGACACCAAATGCAGGTTTTCATCTAGTTTTAGGAGGAATAAGGACATATTTTATGGTCGTTTAACGATGAGTGTTTAGGGAATGGAGTTGTAGGCACATAACATCTCGACCAAGTCTGCAGACTCTGGATAGTCGCTGCAGAATCTCCGAGAATAATGACGCACCAGTAGAATCTGTATTATCCGACGCCTCCTCCACTCTCCAAGTAAAAAGCCAATATTGTTGTGAAATCCCTCATCTCTGTCATTTAATTCGCCCTATAATTGAAAGAAATTGTCTCGCTGATGCATTCGGATCCCGAGGCATTCTGCCATACCGGCAAACTTCTACGTCGCTCGGAATGAGTCTATTGAAATAGTAATACGACGTTATACGGTAGAAATCTTGTCAGCGACGGGGAAAATTGAAACTCACAACTTCAGGCAACCGACGACATTTGCATGATAAACTATTTCAATTAATATTTCATTTGATATTTCCTAGAGACGCAGTTTTCGCATAAATGTGGAAATTTGGCGCTGTGAAACTGTGACGCTTATTCGGATTGGATGTTTTGTGGGAAATCGTGCGATTATTTGAATTCGTCCTCGGGGTAGGAAGAGATGCAATTTTCGAGGGAATATAGAAGCTCTGATTGCCATTCTTCTATCCATTTCTTTAACTTCTCTTGATATTGCCTTTGAAGTAGCAGGAATTTTTCAAATTATAATGAAATTATTGGCTAGCTCAGTCAGTAGACCATGATACTCGTAATCTCATTGGGGTCTCGTGCAGTCGAGTCCAAAGTTGGGCGCCAATTGTATAACGGGGAAGAATTAATAAATTTTAATTTTAACAGTATTCTAAAAAAATATAATTCCCTTCATATTTTTGTTGTTCTCTGCATTGTTTCTCATTCACCATAGAGCTTTTTGGTGACAAATTGTCTCTTCACACTTCTTCTTCTATTTCCAAAATAAAATTATCCAATATTGAAATAAAAGTCTAATTTCAGTTATATTTATTCACCCTTAATAATGAGAATTTCCACTCTCCAGTCGGCTTTGCCGGTATCAATCCACAAAATTAGTCCAATTTAACATAGTAGACGTTATCAGAATTATTGAATACAGTAGATTTGAAATTGAATGAAAAAAAAAAGAATTAACCGCTACAATATCATTGAGATTTTTATCATTAACAAGCAGGGTGACCCAGCTTCGCCCGGTGAGAAATTTGTTTCACGCGGCGGTTTCATCTTCAACACTTCAACCCGCCATATCTTTTGATGTACTCGTTGTAATTGTATGATGTGAAGGGCAATTTCGTTCTAAATTAAATACTGGGGATAAATAACGTATTAGGTTGGATGAGGATCAATACCCAATTCATAAAAACACACTCCCAAATAGTGCATAATTTTGGAAAACATCTGATTACCATAAACAGGTAATAGCAAGTCAATCTTGAGAGATAGATATATGCTATCGCGGACTTTTTTGTAGAACTATTTGAGAGGTACATTTCCGTCATACATTGTATCCACCTAAGTCTTACGGTTTCTGCAGCGCACGTGAAAATAGCTGATTATAGCTGATTTTTTTGTAATTTTTGAAGTTATAATAGGTATCCTCATTTTTTTCGGGTGAAAAGTATAGCCTATGTCACTCAGGGATAATGTAGCTTTCTTAGGGTGAAAGAATTTCTGAAATCGGTCCAGTAGTTTTCGAGCCTATTCGTATCAAACAAACAAAAATACAAATCTTTCCTCTTTATAATATTAGTATAGATGACAATTTTTTTCAGGTGAGCACTCAAACATATGCTGTATTTTGGACAGGTCCAGAACGGTGGGTGAGTTTGTCATTTTATTAATTGGATAGAAAACGATCACCAATCATTTCTATGCATATGAGTCATAGATTTAAAGACGGCTTTATCTGCGAACTAGTTTTACTACCTCGAAGTAGTAATGAACTTTGAAAGGCCATTGTATACGATTTTAGACTCTTATCAGTTCATCTGCAAAACGGGCATTTATCAAAAATTAATGACAAATAACGCTACGCGTTCAAATCCATCCTAATGAGCTGCAAGAATCCACTTCCCGAACGGTAGAGGAGTCATTGGACCATTTTCCATCACGATTGATTAATACATAATCATAATCTACTTTTTTTCGGGTTCATCTAGTGGGGGCAGTCCGAAATCTACGGCCACATTAATTGTTTCGCCCGGTAATTGATGATTTGATCGTGATTTATTCTTTTCTATTCAACGAAATGATGCGTTACCGCTATCGGATTTTTTACCTTCTCATTTCGAGATGATTAGCATTTGTCGAATAATATTTTTCGATTTATTCGCGTATCATCTATGCTAGACGTGCTAGAGCTAGATTGGATCTAGAAATGATCTATTGGAACCATTTGCGATGTTTAAATTTGGAGCGCGTTTGTTGTTGTGAATTGAATTTGCGTATCTTTTTGCTTCAGGATGTTATCTGTTATATTTATTTATATTCAGTAGGATTTTTTGGGGGTTTTGATGATCGATTATGGTTTCTTCAAAAAGAAGATGTTTTAAGAAACGTTTATGTTTTTGTGGTAACTTCCTTTTGCCTGAACTTAACTTGACGTATGACCTTTTTATTCATATTATACATAGTGACTTTGGTGACATTTGTTGAAGTCTCTCTTATAGATATAACCAAGGCAAACATTTTCCGAAACGCGTTTGAATTTCAGCGCCCTTTCTTGAAATATGAAGAACTATGTGATATTTTTCCCGTCCTCTGCTTGACTTGAAGCATTATCTTTCTACTTGTTAATGTTACTGAAAGAGGATCTTCTAGAAGTCTGTCCTGAAAATTGAATTTTTGGACATGAAACTTCTTAGGTCTTGGAGAACCAGAGTGTCGCCATTCCATCGATTGTTGCTTTGTTTCTGGATCGTAGAAATGTACCCAAGTCTCATCCAAAGTAACAATTCGGTTTAAGAAGTCTACATCGTTTTCAAATTGAGCACAGATCGAACGCGATGCTTCTACCCTTGCACGCTTTTGGTCAACATTCAAACATTTGGGGATCCATTTTGCAGAAATTTTTCTCATGTCCAAATTGACGTAAACTATATGATGAACGCGTTCGAATGAAATCTTCAGTGCTTCAGATATCCGTTTTAGCCCAATTCGACGGTCTGATAAAATCATGTCATGAACTGCATCGATATTTTCGGGGACTGACACAGAAACTGGCCTTTCCGATCGGTCATCATCTTCAATGGAAAATTTTATTCTTTTGAAGCTTGCATAGTCCAATTTCTCACGGTCGCATACGAAAGACATACCAAGGGTATTGAGCATAACTTCGTGAATCTGCTTACCCCTTAACCCTTTTAAATACGAATAACAATGTCCAAGTAGGAAGTTGTTTATTAAATAAAAAGATCTGTTACTTCCTAGTTCATTTATTGGTGACTAGTTTCGCTCAAGAACATCTAAATACAGTTACTTAATGATGGCTCGATACTCCAATTTTTCAATTTTTCGGTGGACATCTTTTTTTTTTAATTTATTGCGTAACTCTGGTTTACTTTTTTGACGTCGAACTCTACACTGACACTTCTAATAAGTTATGGTATCGCAATATTTTGTTTATGCATGGAACTGGTCTAGGCTAACTTGATATCGATACATCCTCGTAGTATGCTGCCTAGAGTGGCACTTTCGAAAGCCTCTATTTACTGTTTTTGAGATGTCTTTGTTTCTATTAAGCGTGGCCTAAGTTATTGAAACGTTTTTCTGTTTATTAAAACGTCCGGGATCAATAAACTATTTATTTCCACTAATAATAACACTACTAATCAACAACTAATGTATTCGGTTCTGAATAATAATCATAATTCCCTCCGCTAATGTGCCCCGTATATATCGCGCCGATTCCTGGATAACTCCAGAACGGAAGAACTATCGCACGCGGGCGCTCTGTCGGGTGGAAGGGTCGAAAAAGTGCATTCCACAAGCGTCCAGAAAATTCGAGATCACGGGAGCGCTGAATGCACAGGGCCGCACTTGTTCTTTCGGGATGAGACTGGTGCTCACATTGCACCTTTGAGAACCTCTTGAAGAGAAAAGTAAAGCAGGCCACATGAATCGTGAATGTTTTTGCAATGTCTTCGTTTTTCCTGAACCTGACTTAAGTCAGGATCTTTCTAGATGTGAACACTTTCGAAAGTTTTTTTTTGAAGTCAAAGATTTATTTCGACCTGGCTAAGGACACGTCTTCCAAGTTTCTACATGTGAACGCACCCTAAAGTAGCACCTGCTTAACCGCTATCTTTCGGAAATTCGAATCCGACATCGCCACGATTCCGATTCCGTTCTGCCCTCGCCGCCTTCCCACAATCTTCACGATTCACCTCCGCGTCGCTCCGATTCATCCCGCTCTGCCTCCGGGGTGCATAGCGCGGGGGCGTGTACAGGAAGCGGACGGCGGCGATCTTCGAACTCGGGACGATATGCCGTATCCGCTAATTCGCGACGCCGGCGAAAAAATGCAAATGACCAGCTCACGAAACGCCATAAAGAACGGGCGATATCGTTCTGTTCGCGGAGTCCGAGTCCCGTATCTGAATCGGAAAGACTATGCGGAAAAACACATAAAATTTAACGAAGAAAGGCGATCACTCTCGCGTAATTGGTTCGGGACGAAATTTTATCCGGACGCCGTTAGCCGGCTGACGAGCGATCTGATACGAAATTGTCGGATGGCACCGGAGATCGGAATCCGGGAATGATATACCTCGCTGAGGTTGGCGATTTGAATGCAACTCTCCTTTCCTCGGAGCTGAAATGGCAAAGCCTTCTTCTATTCCAAGCCGCGAGATGATAACAGCCACAACGCAACGGCTAAGAACCAAAAGGTGCGTACAGACATAGAACAAAACTTCGTATCGTAACTGCGTCGCGTAACAAGTCTGAACGGAACTGCGTAACAGTGTAACACCGTAACATGTAACATCGGGGCGTTCCGTAGATGAGCTCTGATGTTGCACCACTTGTTACCTTGTGTAGACGGGTACAGTACATAGTTGAGATTTATTTTTCGTTTATTAAGTTGAAGACATCGCTGTTATGGAGTGGACGGAAGAATCTACTGTTAATTTCATTAAGGGGCAGTATCACCTTTTGAATCGTGGTAAATCTCCATTCAAAAAGTGGTCTCTTTATTTCACGAGTAGGTACCCTAATTTAAGACGTACAGACTTGATTTTTTTTTAAATTGAAGTTGAAGAACGTCCCGAGGGCAAATAGTTTTCTTTTCTTCGATTTAATTAGTTTTTCGATTGAAAAAAACAGGGTAATCGTTAGATCTGGGGTTATTGAATATGTATTTCGTTTTTCATGGGTACAAGCTATATTTTTGTAATAATAATCATGAAAATTTTTGTATTTTATAGAAGATTAAATTTCCGAGGGCAAATTGATCCAATTTTTTCCAAAAAATGATGAATAACCGTCGGAAAAAAATCATTAAGTGTAGTTTCCAAAACGCTGAAGATCAACCTGTTTTTTTTAATTGAAAAACTAACTAAATCAATAAAATCGCAACCATTTGCCCTCGGCAATTTAATCTTCTATAAACAACAAAAATTTCATGATGATTAATCCAGAAATATAGCTTGTACTCATGAAAAACGAATTCAATAACCCCAGATCTAACGATGACCCTGTTTTCTTTAATTGAAAAACTAATTGAATCGAAAAAAAAAACATTTGCCCTAGGGACGTTCTTCAACTTCAATAAAAAAAAATTCAAGTCTCTACGTCGTAAATTAGAGTACTTACTCGTGAAATAAAGAGACAACTTTTGAATGGAGATTTACCACGATTCAAAAGGTGATACTGCCCCTTAACAGTTATCGTAGTAAAGAAATTCTATGGGATACGAAACATTGCAATAAAATGAAGAAGCATTATGCTTGGGAATAACTTGCTGTAGGGTTTGGAAGAACAGTAGATGAATGCAAAAAAAAATGTTCTCTCAGCACTTTTATTTTTCTCAATTAAGTAATGCATGCAGCAACCTTCATTGCACACGAGTAGAAGGCAACTGTTTTATTGTAAAGACGAATAGTAGCATGCTACGTTTATGAAGATACGCGAAGATGTATTGATACACTATATTTGTTGACAGGCCGTATCTTCGATGCGTAACAAACAATTTTTTTCGCGATGGCGTTACGATACGAAGGTTTGTGCGCACCTTAAAGGAGCTTACAGACATAGAACAAAACTTTGTATCGTAACGCCATCGCGTAAAATTGTTTGTTACGCATCGAAGATACGTAACAACAAATATAGTGTACCAATACATCTTCGCGTATCTTATGAACGTAACATGCTACTGTTCGTCTTTACAATAAAATAGTTGTGTGCAATGAAGGTTGCGGCATGCATTACTTAATTGAGAAAAATAAAAGTGCTGAGAGAAGACCATTAATTTTTTTGCTTTCCTCTACTGTTCTTCCAAATTCTACAGCAAGTTATTCCCAAGCATAATGCTCCTTTATTTTATTGCAATAGTTGGGATGTTTTGTATCCCATAAAATCGATAACTTTCAATGAAATTAACAGTAGATTCTCTCGCCCACTCCATAATAGCGATGTCGTGAACTGAATAAATGAAAAATAAATCGCGACTATGTACTGCACTCCGTCTACACAAAGTAACAAGTGGTGCAACATCAGAGCCCATCATTTCTTTGATGCGGTGTTTAAAAACAGACAACCTACGGAACACTTCGATGTTACTATGTTACGGTGTTACACTGTTACGCAGTGCCGTCCAGACTTGTTACGCGACGGAGTTACTATACGAGGTTTAGTTCTATGTCTGTACGCACCTTTAGAAGCTTTGAACGATGTGCTAACCGCATTGCATCCGATAAAAAAATATTTCGGAGTATTCATCAACGTCTTCGAGAAACGGGAACTTCGAAGCGAAGTGGAGGACCAGGAAAGCCAAGGACTGTAAGAACGGTAGAAGTGGAAGACAATGTGCTGTGTATTATAGTTGAAAATCCAGGTTCTTCCACGCAAAAACTTGCAAATACTCTGAATGTAAGTGATTAGACTGTTTCGAAAATTCTGAGAGATAATGGCATCTGTTAAGGACTTACGATTGCTGGCCTTCTCTATGGAAGCATGACGTATGCACGTCATAGTATTTACGGTCTTACTCAAGGAGGAATAAGACTCAGGCCAGCCTTCTCTCTTTCGTTTTCAGTTGGACATCCTGAATAATATTTGTATCAGCTCTCACCACATATGATCTGTGATGATTCTGTATTGGCAGAGTTCGATTTTCGATATAATTTCTGCTCGATCGATTACTCCGAGAATGTGATAGCTTCTCTGTGGTTTCGCCAACTGAATCCATTTCAGGGTCCACTGGAACTTCTTTTCTCTTCAGATGGGAACCGTTCGGCATGTAACCATCGCATTTTCGCCGGCTTCGGTCGAAACTTCTCAGGTTGCACGAGTGCCAACTCCATTTCGCCATTAACGCGGAATTATGCGATCTTTTAACACGAAATTCTTCGAATTCCCCTCTGGCGTCCATAGATCAGACCGGCAAACGGTCTCGCTGCGCTGGCGATTTATACATTCTTAATACATTTAAAGTGACGGCCCGCGGTTCTTCATGATTTACCTTCGACGAACACTCCGGAGATATTAAGAGCCGAGGCAGAAAAATTTGGCTGTTTACACTGATTACGTTTATCACGGATCTCTAATAAATAATTACGTGGAATATTCCACGGAAGAACGGTAAAGAACGGTGCGATCGACCGGAAGATCGTGTCCAGAAAATTTGAAGAAAGTGTATGTACATGAGAGGGATAATTCTACGTCTTGTGGTGTGTATGGGAGATGCGAGAGTTGGCTGTAACGGTACAAGGGTAAAAACCGGTGATCTGCGATCGCTACGTGAACAAAGTTCATGGCGAAATTCGAAATTGTTTACATTAGCGATTCTGCTTAAATGCAACTCGTCACCTGCAAAGAATCACTCCTCAGGTGATGACGCCTACAAATTATTCCATACAACACATGACAGTTGTCATGACTGTCATTATGTCATTTTAGACAAGTATAGTCCATCCAAGAATTATTTACATCAAAGCAGACTTTGGAAGTCCAGTCGCAGATTTATTTCTAGTTACAAAAAAGTAACCAGAAATTTTCTGTGCTCTCATCATAGCAATAAATATTTAAATATAACCTTAAAATAAAATGAAAATGTCCTCAATTATCACATATGATTACCATCGTGTGAATCTGTATCCTAGCAGTATATTATTTTCATCTTGTATTGATACATTTTCGAACGATCAATTATCGGAGCATACACCCTAGAAATTCTGGTCCGATAACGAAAATTATCGTGGATGATTTAAAAGAATGTTCCTTTCCAAAGTTCAATATGAATAAGTATTCGCAAAACCAGAAAAATCTAGTTGATAATTTAAAGCGTGTTGCTGCAAAGTGTATGGATTGGAAAAATTGTAATCGATATCAAGCCAGAAACAAAACTTAACGAATGGATCTATTTAATTTATGAAGAATTTTGTCACGACATTGAAACATTCAATTTTTGTGAACAATGAGGGATTAGAATATGTAATATTAAAAATGTAAATATCCATATCATTCTGCTTCAACAATCACTGTTATTATTTCCTCATCGGGCAGAACTGCTTATGTCCATAATTAAAGGCTTCCAGCAATATCATAATATTCCATATATTTTGACTGATCTTCTCTTATTTCTTTTTGTAGGTGCTCTGTGCAGACTCTTCATTTAATAGCTGTAGATTCTTCAAGAGCCTCATTCCGAAGATTTTTTTACTTGCGCAATTATTTGCCAAATTTGTTCGAATATTAATGACAGAACAAAACGTCAGTGTTATTTCCAGCACCATCCTGAATTTTGCACTCAAAATATTACTGAATGGGCTATTACCAACATAATTTAGATTCTCCAAAGCCACCTGAGATGACAATAATTCTTGGTTGAACTGTAAACTATCAAATAACACACTAGTGTGCTAAAATGCGTAACTCACTCGTTCATATTTGGAGTAGTATTCTATTGATTTCATTCTGACATTTATAGTTTCATAAAAAAACGATTTCTTTCACTTGTTAGATAAAACATTGTATGCCACTTGAGAATTTAGACTACCTTCTCGCGTGACTTATTCTCAACATAACACACTTGTACCATAAATAACTATTATTCTATTACATAATTTTGTCTTTATCGATTCACGAACGATTTAATGGTAGAATTCATGCTACGAGTATAATTGAAGTAATGCCCAAACTGTTTTACACTAACTGTTAATCTTCATGGAATTTAGTTTCGGGGTGTAGATTTAATGGCACAAATAATCACCGATTTAATAAATGATGGCCTATAATTAGTTATAAACTATCACTTTGTCTTCTTCCTAAACGTAAACAAACAACTGTTTAACCATTCATAACTGCCCATACCAGAGTTGATGATTTATTTACAGCCTTCCAAATAGCGTTAGCCGTATAACTGTCCGACCCACCAAAAAGAATTTTTAATTGCGCAGTTTGAATACATTTTTGATAAATCAACTTATTTTATTCTATGGGTCAGTAAACCATCGATAAGCTACGTTCGGGGCGTTCGAAGAAGGAGCGAGGAGGCAACAAAGTATTTGACAAATTAATATGAGGTCCCCATTGTGTTGTGAGTGGGTTCTGTAACGTCAGACACTGTTAATAGCCGAGTTATGGAGTCGCAACATGTAATCCGTTATACATCTCCATTCTGGGAGGATTTTCGCATCCGTTAATTTTCTCACCTACTGCCGCGTCTATAGATAGCATCTTATATTCATAGCAGCGTCATCTAAATCAAAATACTTTGATGCCGACGATGGCTATCGGCGCAAGAAGAAGAAGAATGGGGTTTTGGCTTCTGTTGTCTTTGTTGACGCCAAGATTGGACGCAGTAGGGCACTTATTGGAGACCGATTGAACCGTTGCCAATTCAGATATGCACAAAGGTATATTGAAAAGTTTTTTGCGCTGGTATCACTTTGAACGGTCGATGCAGGCTGGACCACTTCGTATTATGAGGACTTTAACAGTCGATTGGAAGGAGTATTTATTTTTAACCTTCTTCACCACATCTCTAAGCTTGGTTCAGGATGTTTTGGGTATGTCAAAATCGATCAGCAATTACTGCTAAAAGCTAGGCACACACAAAAGGGAAATCTGTAAGATCTGATCGGCAGTCCAGATCTGTAACAGATCTGGACTGCGGATCGGATCGCTCCCGCTGATCTGGTCCGTCGCGGATCATATATCTCATTGATCCGCGACGGACCAGATCAGCGGGAGCGATCCGATCCGCAGTCCAGATCTGTTACAGATCTGGACTGCCGATCAGATCTTACAGATTTCCCTTTCGTGTGTGCCTTGCTAATGCCGTATATTGACAAACAGCAGGCCGTCCCAGCTTCACCCGGGTAGAAATTTGTTCCACGCGGCGGTTTCATCTCCAACACTTCAACCTGCCATATCTTTTGATGTACTCATTGTAATCGTATGATGTGGAGGACAATTTCGTTCTAAACTCAATATTGGGGATAAATAACTTATTAGGTTGGATGAGGATCAATATCCAATTCATAAAAACACACTCCGAAATAGTGCATAATTTTGGAAAACATCTTATTACCATAAACAGGTAATAGCAAGTCAATCTTGAGAGATAGATATATGCTATCGCGGACTTTTTTGTAACACTATTTAAGAGGTACTTACATATCCGTCATACATTGTATTCACGTAAGTCTTACGGTTTTTGCAGCGCACGTGAAAATAGCTGATTATGGTTGATTTTTTTGAAATTATTGAAGTTAAAATAGGTATCCTTATTTTTTTCGGGTGAAAAGTATAGCCTATGTCACTCAGGGACAATGTAGCTTTCTAAGGGTGAAAGAATTTCTGAAATCGGTCCAGTAGTTTTCGAGCCTATTCGTATCAAACACACCAAATACAAATCTTTCCTCTTTATAATATTAGTATAGACATTGAGTTTAAATAAAAATATTATCACTAAAAAACTGAAAAATAAAAATAGTGTAGGATGGGACGGAATTCCGTTAAAAATCATTGAAAGATCTTTTGACATAATTAAAAAACCTTTATGATACATAATGAACAAATCAATCATGACTGGAATTTTCCCAGAACACTTGAAAATAGCAGTAGTGAAACCAATGTATAAGAAAGGGGACCCTGAACAATTAAGTAATTATAGACCAATTAGCAAACTAACAGCATTCTCAAAAATTTTTGAAAGAGTACTCTACGACAGACTCCTCAAGTTCTTTGGTAAATTCAAGATACTCAGTGAAAGCCAACATGGCTTCCTAAAAAGCAAGAGTACGGAAACGGCAATGTATGAACTGGTTCAGGCGGTCCTGAGAGCACTTGAAGAGGGTGACACTCCATTAGGATTATTCTTGGACCTAGCAAGTGCTTTTGACTGTGTGGAATATAAGAGGCTATACGACAAACTTGAGAGATATGGTATAAGAGGTAATACCCTAAAATTCATAAAAAGCTATCTCACCAATAGAAAGCAAAGGGTAATGATGGAAGAGGATGGAATAGAATATGTGTCAGCAGACAACACACCTATCCTGGGAGTACCACAGGGCAGCATACTGGGACCTTTACTGTTCATAGTGTACCTGAATGACCTCCCTGAACAATTAATTTCAGAAAACAAGTCAGTTTTCATTTATGCAGATGACAAACATTCTTATTAAGAATAAAACATTACAGGACGTTATACAAGAAAAGGATACAACTATAGAGAAATTGGAAACATGGGGCATAGCAAATAAATTGGTGCTAAATAAAAACAAAACTGAATGCCTTTTCTTTGAAACTGGGAAAGCTAAGAAAATGTACCCAAGAATTGTATCAATAGGGACAACAGAGGTAACAGTGGCGAAATCGATGAAGTTCCTGGGAGTTTACTTAGACTCAAATTTGAAGTGGTTGGAGCAAATAGAGTGCCTCAATGGTCGCTTGAGTTCTGTAGGATATACGTTCAATGTACTCAGACGTCAACTTTATCAGGAAACGTTGTTGATACTGTATCACGCGAACTTTATGTCGGTGTTAAGTTATGGAATAACCATATGGGGTGGCAGCAATCAAGTAAACAGACAATTTTTGATACAAAAAAGGGTTATAAGATATATATTTGGCATGAGCTACAGGGAATCATGTAGGGGAATTTTTAAAAAGCATAAATTAATGACAGTAACTGGTTTATATATATATATATATATATAAATGTTTAATTTTTATACATAAGCATGGAAATTATTTTATAGAATGTAAAAATATAAATAATACTAGGCAAATGCAACCCTATGTATTTCCTATACATCACTTGACACTAACGGAAATTAATTCTCACTATATGTGCATGAGGTTCTTTACCGCCTTGCCAAAATCAGTACAAAATATACAACTTCTCAAACCATTCAAAGCAAGGGCAAGACAAATTGTAATAGACTGTGAGCCGTACGTACGTGAGGATTTCTTCGAGTACTGCAGAAAAAGTGTAGAGCTTGTATAGGAGGGGAAGGGAAACTAAGCGCAAATGTGCTTTGTTTTCAAATTGGATGTAGAATTAAGTACTCATTTTTTTCTGGTATACTGAAATGTTTATTTCAGATGACGATTTTCAGTTTCTGTATTTTATTGTTGTAGAACATGATACACATTCTTGGAATAAACGATATTATTATTATTAATAAACATAGAGACACAGCCCAGTTCAACGATTTGAAGCAAAATTTTGTGTAGTTCCTTCACCGGTTCATAGATAGATGAGTGTGTTTCAGAGAAGCAAAAATTTTTACTCCCGCATCTGGCGGTAAGTAGCTGAACTATAAAGCACTATTTCCGAAGCCGAATGCGATGACGATCATGACCGGCATATGGAAATGTGGGATGTTCAGTATTTCATCACCTGATTTTTCTGATCTTTCATGAATATAAAATACTGATGTATGAAAAAATAAATGCATGCAATTTTTTCTTCATTCACAAGTATTTATAAATAGATTTTCTATGAATTTTTAAAAATATTTAGCTCTTTATAAACAGCGGGATGCTTCTGTGTCGAGATTCCTTTGGTTTTTTTCTGTCCCCTGTACAGCTTCACTCTAATCAGTTGTCTCAACAAATGAATCCTGTGCTTTTCAAATTCTGGAGTTAACGGAGAGTTTCAGTCTTCTATAAATTCATTTTTTTTTTAATTTTCCCTAGAATATACCTCCGTAGTCATTCCTTTTTTGATTTTGTGACCATAATTTTCTTTATGGCCAACAGCGCTTTCCTCATCAAATGTTTGAAATCGGTTGAGGGAATTCTCAAATGTATCCGATTTCGATTTGCAATATATACAGGGTGACTGGTGACGTAAGGGACAACGGCTAAGTGGAGATTGAGGACCTCAAACTGAATGAGAATTTGGGTTTCAAATGTCCCATAAGTGTATTCGTTTCGGAGATATAGGGTGATTTATGAAAAAATGCTAAATCTATGAACTCCCATATCTTCGTTAATATGATATGTTTTTCGCTGATATTTTACATGTTTGTTCATACAGGCATTCTCTGTCAGCATAAGAAAAAAAAAATTGAAAAAATTGATGGCCCGTACTCAAAAATTTCAATTTACATGTCAAGTGACAAATATCACACAGTATATGAGATAAAAAAAAGTCAAATAGAAATTTGGAAAGAGGGAAAAAACTGATAAAATATCTGTTATTTGTTTGAATGGCACAAATTTTCTTTCGTTTCTATGATATGTTGAAGTAAGAATATTACAATATTTTTATATTCAAATCATGAAAATTTGTACTACTGATAGAAAAAACCTTGAATTCGAGGCGCTAGAATGAGCCTGGCATCAAAATATTCCTTCAAATCTTGAAATCTATTTTTATCAATTAATATTTCGATGCCATATAAAATTTCAAAATAAAATTTGTTGTAGATGGGGTGATGAAAGAGTTGGATACTCAAACACAAAAATAGAAAAAGTCGCAAATATGAAGGAATATTTTGATGCCAGGCTCATTCTAGCGCCTCGAATTCAAGGTTTTTTCTATCAGTAGTACTAATTTTCATGATTTGAGTATAAAAATATTGTAATATTCTTACTTCAACATATCATAGAAACGAAAGAAAATTTGTGCCATTCAAACAAAAAACAGATGTTTTATCAGTTTTTTTCCCTCTTTCCAAATTTCTATTTGACTTTTTTTTTATCTCATATATGTACTGTGTGATATTTCTCACTTGACATGTAAATTGAAATTTTTGAGTACGGGTCAGAAATTTTTATATATTAACGAAGATATGGGAGTTATAGATTTAGCATTTTTTCATAAATCACCCTATATCTCCGAAACGAATACCCTTATGGGACATTTGAAACCCAAATTCTCATTCAGTTTGAGGTCCTCTATCTCCACTTAGCCGTTGTCCCTTACGCCACCAGTCACCCTGTATATCCAATCATTACCAAGCTTATTCAAATCGTCAATGAGGAGTGCTTTTTCGCACTTACCGCATTTGTTTTTTTTTGGCGATGTTCCTCATCAAATACCCCGAGAAACTTGCGATTGAGTTGGATTCTAGGGTATTTAGGGGTTCAATTAACTCTTTCTTCCATTGTACACAGGTCGAAATCATTGTCGTCTTGGTAGTTAGAATTATCGGAACATTTTTTAAGACAACCAGTCCTGACCGACTGCAACCCAAATCTGAAGCATCGAGCTGAAGGGTTTGGATCATAACCCCTACGCTGTCTTATTTTGGAGAATGAATTCTCGATTGGGTCCTGGTTGAGCCGACTTTTTATGAAATATGGAAATGTTTCCTTCGTCTCCTCCTACAATTGAAGGATGCTACTGATGGTTTGTATCAAACCGTTGAAACAATAGGGTATATTTTTCCCAACTGTCCAAGACTTGATGAATTCAATTGATTCCGTCAGAGTTTGTATTGCTGATGGCTGATAATTTCCCCTCAAATTTTCCATTCGAATTGAGGCAGTCGAATAGATCATTCATTTTCAGAATGAACTGAGCAGTTGAATTGGCACTTCTCGACCTCAGCTCACCAGTTGCAATGACTGTTCTCATAGCCGAATATAAAGTTCTGATGAAAATCTGCGTGGCCAATTTAACCTTAATTTTCTTGAAGGCGTTTAGATTAATGTGGTTTTCAGTTATCTTCAAGAGAGTACGAGAAAGACAAATTCTTTTCATCGATTAAGTACGTTTCTTTTATGTCCCTCCTAGAAACATTTTCACCCCTCATTTCCTACCTGAGAACACTCCTTTGGAGAAATTCATGGCTAATAGTTCATCATTATTGAATCACACCGTTTGTAACGAATTTGGACGAATCCGACCCTGCCTACGATTCATAGAACTAGAGGAAAAAAATCTCCTACAGATTTCGATAAATGAGTAGTGACAAAATGGATCGGACGAATATAGTTCCTTTAGTAGCTACTATGTGCCGCCACTTAAGTTGGAAAATTGGCAAGTAAACTGCCAAAAATTTGTGCATCAAATGAATGAACTGGGTTGTGTCTCTATGTATATTTTAACTCATTGGTATAGATATAGATAGCAGGAATTTAGTTGCGCACCTAATAGTTCGAACAAAATTGCTCCAACTGTTAAAAATGACCGCTGTTTTCAATATCTTCTTTAACTTCTACCGGCAGTCACATTAAATAACATATGGAAAACTCACTGGAGGCCACTTCATTAATAAATTAATGTATCAGCAAACAATCACGCTGAACTGTACCGTCTCCAGCTTTTTCTGAGGAAAAGAATGATCATTAGGACAATGGGTTCAAGACCTAACATGTGCTGAATGAAGAAGATACCGGGGTGAACCGTTATAGTAGTATTTCTGATTCGAGTGAGCTAATTGAATTCTTCTCCTGCTGGGCGAGATTGCATGCGAGAAACACAATGACGGTATTATTTTTTCGATGTGTTCTCTCTCATTGAAGATTGAAGTCAGCTTTGATTCAGGCATAACAGGAAATTGTCGTTCTTTGTTGATGATTCGATTATTTTATTCGCTCGTAATTTTTTGTCATTCGGAAACGAGAACGAATTTAATAAGCATAAGCGTTCGAGTGTATGTAGGTTCATTTGATAATGTTCTGTGAAATTTTTATTCTCGTCCAGTTTGAGTCAAAAATATTCCAGATATCTCGATAATTATAAAGAAATCACAGCTTTAGAAATGAAAGTTTCTGGTGGGTTCTTTTTTAATTGTTTTTCAATTTCAACTTTCAAGTTTTGCTGAGATATTTCCACCAAAATACCGTCAGATTCTTGAGGCCAAAACGAACCATTTTTTCATTTTCCGGGATTCGGCTCTGTTGAAAAGATTTAGTCATTTGAAAAAAAATTGGGCCAAATACGAGTCTGATACGTCTGATATGTCTCTTCAAAGACCTCAAAGTTTATATTTCCCGATTGAAATTGAGTTGATGCATTTAGGGAATACACAAGTACTTACTCTTTTAGTACATACTAGCTGGCCCGGCGAACTTTGTTCCGCCTAAATGATACTTACGGTGGATTTCACAAATCGTAATCACCGGTGATCGGATATCAACGGCTTGGTTCTCTGATTTTTGAACTGTCAAATGTTTCCATGGATATGAGCTATCACACAGAACAGATACACAAAAATAATATGTCTTTATATTATGTCAATCACTAATAATGGCAATTTTGGATTCAGTTATTTCCGCAAATATATTTATTACCCGAACAGAAATTCGAAAACATTTTGAAAATTATGAGAAAAGATGAGAATGGACATCTCACTATTGGAACTCATCGCCAAAATCCGATTTACTTAACATTTCGATAAAAATTCACTGTGATATTCGCCCGCTTCTGGATCTGTTAATTTCATGGTACTATAAGCCCTATGTAAAATGTAAATTACACAGTAATTGATGTCATATGTTCTTTTTTCGACCATTTCAAACCACGACGACCGAAATGCTCGAAAAAAGAACAGATGACATCAATCGATGGCCGCGAAAGCCTCAACAAATTCATCGCCATTTAATTGTGACAATGTCAAATATGGCACCTTCACGATTACGTTATTTGGAATAAATAAAACTATAAAAATAACTAATAATCATCAGTCATAATGTGTGAATAGCGCCATCTGAAGTGGTAAGAACGAAACTTTTCTCATATCTCAACGAAATCTGATCATTTTAGACATCTGTACTCCTACGCTAAGACATTTTGATTTTGCCCAACAGCGCAGAGTTGTAGACAACTCAAATTACACACTATTACAATGACTGTAGAGGGAATATAGTCACTGTAGACACTATTTGTTTTTATCGCCATCTAACTGTAACTGTAGCGACATCTAGTGGCCTTACTCAAAAGGAGGAAAAGCATTTCCTGTATAAGTAAAATTTTCATCGATTTTTTCGAAGTTTCATTGTATTTCATAATAACCAGACCGTAGACGAATCCATATATGAAGTTTCATAACAAACAGTTTATCCGATCTCGAGTTATAAATGGTGTAACCAACATCTTTCTTTTATATATATAGATGAGAATGTTAAGATAACGATATTTCTTAACAAAAACACTCAGTCTTCTTCGACTATATCTGCAATAAAAAGCCATATTTCTCTCGTCGAAATGAGTTCCTTCTAGGATTTTCCTAAAGATTAGTTTTTTTATTTTGAAAAATGGTAGGTACCGGGTTTTTTACTATAATTTGACCCCCCCTTTAACTTTGTTACTAAAGGAGATACAAAAAAATGTTTCATACAAAAATTTCAAGAAATCAACTGAGGTTTTTTAATATGACTTCACGAACTGAAATATATACAAGGTGGCCAACATATTGATTGCAACTTCATTTTTTCAAATGGAACACCCTGTATATTTTCCTATATTTGGCTAGTTTTTTTTCCCTAATTTCGAATATGCAACATTTGTTGGTCTATCTCTCTTATTCTGAGCACCACAGAGTTTCGAATTTAAAGAACAACCTGGCAAGCTCAGCAATAACTTTTCAAGTGGCAGGCTGCGATTACTCAAAATGCCCATTTTTTGAGTTATGATAACGTCAATTGGAATATATACAGGGTGAACATTATATGGAATGCAACAAAAATGGGCATTTTGAGTAATCGCAGCCTGCCACTTGAAAAGTTATTGCTGAGCTTGCCAGGTTGTTCTTTGAATTTTAAACTCTGTGGTGCTCAGAATAAAAGAGATAGACCAACATATGTTACATATTCGAAATTAGGGGAAAAAGAGCTAGCCAAATATAGGAAAATTTACAGGGTGTTCCATTTGAAAAAATGAAGTTGCCATCAATATGTAGGCCACCTTGTATATATTTCAGTTCGTGAAGTCATATAAAAAAACCTCAGTTGATTTCGTGAAATTTTTGTGTGAAACATTTTTTTGTATCTCCTTTAGTAACAAAGTTAAAGGGGGGGTCAAATTATAGTGAAAAACCCGGTACAGTTATGATTCCTTTATATGATACGCATAATTTAGAATCAAACAAATCAATGAAAAAATATTTCAATTTTGATATGACCGGTAAACTATTTCAATTGAGGGTCCAAATTAAACTGAAAAATTTGAATTTATATCAAATTTAATAATAATATTAACTTCCTTATTCAAATACAAAACAACTTATTCTATCCCTTAAATAAAATTAAACTCACATATATCTATTATAATTGTCCTTTCACTATATTCCTGTTTTCTAGTATGAATCTTCTTAGTACTCGTTATATTATTTCCTAATTTCTTTCTTGATTTTTCTTCCTGATTTTTCAATTCTCTTCTTGACTTTTCTTTCTGATTTTTCCTGATTTATCTTCTTGACTTTTCTTTCTTATTTTTTCAATTTATCTTCTTGGCTTTTCTTTCTGATTTCTCCTAATTTAACTTCTTGACTTTTCTTTCTGATTTCTTGATTTAACTTATTGACTTTTTTCATTTATATCTTCTAATAATTTCATAATTTTATCTATTTGCTTTTCCGTATCTGCTCTCTTGTTGTTCCTTCGTCATCAGTAACAGTTTCTTCATTTCTTGATTCCATTTTTTTTTTGATAATTCTATGTTTCGGAATATATAATACATTTTTATTATATGAGCGTTGAATCAAGAAAATTTGTTAAAACTCTTCTTAATACTATTGGATTTTGAAAAATTAAAAAAATTTTCAGCCCCACGTTGGACGCCAATTGTTATGATTCCTTTATATGATACGCATAAAATGAATTCAGAATCAAACAAAGCAATGAAAAAATATTTCAATTGAGATAGTTTACCGGGCATATCAAAATTGAAATATTTTTTCATTGATTTGTTTGATTCTAAATTCATTTTATGCGTATCATATAAAGGAATCATAACAGTACCTATAGGGAAAAAGTGTTTCGAGAAGGAATATTTTGAATCTTGGCGTGGCGTGTCTTTGTCGAACGTTCAGTATCTCCTTGGCGAGTCTGGCAAAAGCAAAAATCCACCCAATAAAGATCCCATCTTCTCGTTTCCTAGAAACCTCCCGCTATCGCCAGACACTTTGAGTCTAATTGGCTCAAAACCGTGAGACAGATACCGCGAATCTGCGTTCGGTGCCATTATCTCCAAAGCCCCCATAATACCACGACGTTATAAATCAGCTTGCCCATCGCTTTTCCCGATGGGTGGTCTTCTCAAAGTTGCGGTGGCTAAAAATCTATCTCTTAACAATTATCGTTATCTCATTTCTAGACTGTGTACTTGGGAAGATCAGAAGTAGATCACTCTGCGCTGAAATGGGCTTCCATCTGAATTCGTGGTTTCTTCAATACCGTTTGTATCTTCTTCGTCATTCAAGATTTGAAAATAATCGGAAAAAGATATGAAATCAGCATACAAATAAAATACATATTGAGGGCCCGTAGCTCAGTGGTTAGAGCGTTGTTAAAGGACCCGGAGTTTCCGAGTTCAATCCCGAGGCTAGGAAAAAATTTTTTCAGTACGGTGGCGTAAGGACACAGTAACAAGTCATTGGAAATAAACAGAAAAGAAGGAAATAGAGAAATTAACTAATGAGACTATATTGGATTATGATCCCAGAAAAAAAATCTTGTTTGTTCATGTGAAAAAAGACTTTGTGCCAATCTGATCACGTTTCGAGCTAGCGCATCTCCAACGCTTCGTATCTTCTTCATCATTCTTCCTGTTGATGTCGTGTTGAACGATAGAAGACAGAATTTTATTCAATGGAGAACGGGGAACTTTTAATAGTTTGGGGTTGTTCGAACAAGTACGACGTTATGAAAAATTATTGGAAAAAGTTTCTGGAGGGTGTTTCTGAATTTACTTTAAGTTCTGGAACTTGGTTCCGCGAAAAGAGGGAGTCGGTTTTCCAATTCTTAAATTCGAAGGGCAAGTTGAAAACTTTGTAGTTTTATTATGTAGTTGCATGATGTTTTTTTTCTGGCTAAATGCCTCGAAGGTTTCATTTTAGGGATTCTCAGGATCCGTATGTTTTTTACTAAGCATATATTTGAGTTTCGAGCAGATTGATTAACTAACATTTGCACAGGATGCTCTAGGATTGAGAATAGGCTCATTTTCAGATGTAATGTTGGAATAAAATGGGGAAAGTTTCCCTGTTCCCCCACAACTTTCAAGATTTCCGCTAATATCAGAAGTAGGATGTTCTAAATTCAGAATTATTTCCACTTTCCTCTAAAATTCCGAATTCATTTCGATATTGTTGTAATTTAAAACCAATTTGTGACACTTGTTAGTACAAACTAGTTTCATGAGTTATGAGATTTTTACCTTTGAATTGAGCGAAGTTTTGATTCAACGGTTCCTATTGTCTATTGAGAATGGACTTCGGAATGTGAACTCACCTGGAAAAAAAGGATTTGTTAAAAGGCATCATAATTAATGTAAATAAGGGAAAATTTTACGAAGAAAGCTGGAAAAGATCAGAAATCCAACAATACATTATATTTATGTGCATTCTGTAAACTAATTTTCCTTTTTTCACTTTACTCCTTTTCTAATTTATATTTCTCCTATATTCCCTTTCTTTAACTTTCTATTGCGAATACAAATAATGAAATGAACGTTCTTTGTAATGGAAGTAATGATATTATACCATTGTAACAGATATTTTTGATTCAAGTAACCACCAGTCATTTCCCGTCGCAAAGGAGAACCTTATGCCCGGTTTACACCCCGTAGAGACAGCTGTCGGATAAGCTACCGCTCCCGTTCTCTGTGGCAGTCAACCAACTTTAACCCTTGACCGCGTCCAAGAAGGCGTATTGCAGGATGAGGAAAGCATTTGTTATGTGGTAGAGTGCACTGTCATATCGTCTCGTTCCTTCCGTCGTTGGTAATGGACGGCTGATGGGAAATTGGTCAAGATCGAGAAATAACAGAGGTTCTCGAACTGTACGTCGCTCGCTAGATATTGGCGAATTTTGTAGAAGTGCGTAGGTGGAGTACTTTCACATCGGTATTGATGTGAATTTGCTACGTGATGATACGAGGATATATGAAAAAATTCTTAGCCTACTATAGAACCAAACAAAATTTCCATGTCAAAATATTTTAATACTCAACATATTCTCCTCCTAATTGAATACATTTATTACAGCGGACCTGCAACATCTCCAGACCTTTAAAAAAAATATTTCTTCTTGCTCTGCAAACCAGTTCTCCACAGCTTTTCTTACCTCCTCTTTGGAAGAAAATTTACGACCTTTTAAACTCTTTTTCAGTTGAGGAAAGAGGTGATAGTCGGACGGAGCCAAATCTGGTGAATAAGGGGTGTTTTCTAGTAATTCTAACCCTAAATCACGAATTTTTTGCATGACATCATGTGATTTGTGTACTGGGGCGTTGTCCTGTGAAACCAAAATACCTTCGGATAGCTTTTCGCGTCTTTTCTCTTTAATTTTTTCCCATAGAGTGGTCAGTCGAATAGCAATCTCCAGTTATTGTTCTACCCTTATCCAAAAAATCAATCAAGATCACTCCATGGCAATCCCAAAAAACTGAAGCAAGAACTTATCCAGCAGATTTTTGGACACGAAACTTCTTAGGTCTTGGAGAACCAGAGTGTCGCCATTCCATCGATTGTTGCTTCGTTTCTGGATCGTAGAAATGTACCCAAGTCTCATCCATAGTAACAAGTCTTCATCGTTTTAAAATCGAGCACAGATCGAACGCGATGCTTCTACCCTTGCACGCTTTTGGTCAACATTCACACATTCGGGAATCCATTTCGCAGAAATTTTTCACATGTCCAAATTGACGTGAACTATATGATTAACGCTTTCGTATGAAATCTTCAGTGCTTCAGATATCCGTTTTAGCCCAATTCGACGGTCTGATAAAATCATGTCATGAACTGCATCGATAGTTTCGGGGACTTACACAGAAACTGGCCTTCCTGATCTGTCATCATCTTCAATGGAAAATTGACCTCTTTTGAAGCTCGCAGTCCAATTTTCCATGGTCGCTTACGAAGGACATTGATCACCAAGGGTATTAAGCATATCTTCGTAAATCAGCTTACCTCTTAACCCTTTTAAAAACAGATACTTTATGATGGCTCGATACTCCAATTTTTCTATTCTTACAATTTCGGTGGACATCTTTTTTTTAATTCATTGCGTAACTCTGGTTTACTTTTTTGATGTCGAACTCTATACTGACACTTCTAATAAGTTATTGTTCGTTGATATGGTATCGCAATATTTTGTTTATGCGTGGAACTGGTCTAGGCTAACTAAATATCAATACATCCTCGTATCTGGTACTCTCAGTTTAAGATCGAGTCTTCAAACATCATTTCATCCTCGAAAATTCTTTAACGAAGGTATAGAAAAAAAGTTATATAACTATTGGAAAAATCCATTGATTCGTTCCATGCATGTGATACCACACAAACATCGAAAGCTCCAGGAATCCTTTCAGTATCAATCGGGCGACCGACGCGAACGAGAACAACAGTTTTGGTGTCCCCGACCTATCGGCGATAGTCGCCCAGGAATGCCTCCATCGACATTTGCATTATGGCCATTGTTGGTGGACAATAATATCCCAACCGGGCACGATCTATCCGAGTGAATTGCGATCGCTGTTCGTCTCCTGCATTCGTAACCGGCTAAATCAAAAGGCGACCGATAGATCGGTACCTTGCTGCCGCTTTCGCCTACTGCGACGATCATGACCGCCTTTGTTTCGTCTAGAATTATGCCCGAGTTGAAACATTGACAACTCCAATCGCATTACTCATAATTGGACGTGGTTATGACTGGAATTCCATAATGTACACGGATGCCAGTCGGATCCGTTGCAGCGTATCGTTAACGTCAGCCTCAGCTCGACGTTGCGGTAGAGGCTGTGACATTGAACTGCGAAGACGGAGATGCAAGATGAAAGATAGACGCCCATTAGAATATTTATGTTGTCCTACTTTATTTTGCTACAGAGACAATCGCGATAAATGGTTTTTTGATGATCAAGTAACGTTCTCTACTTGAAAAAAAGTAGGTGTCATACTTTGCTCCAGTTGAAATACTCTTAGGCTACGTCCGCATAGGCAGGAGGCTTGCTTAGCGCCTAGAGCCTAGCGAGTCGCCTGGCGAGTCACCCGGCGAGTCACCCAGCGAGTAGCTTGGTGAAACGAGCGTTATTCAATGTACACAAGTATGCACAATGAAGGTTGCATTACAGTTTCGTAATATAATGAAGAATAAACTAAAGAAAGAGTTTTCTTTGTTTCATAATGAGGACTGTATTGTATCAGAATGAATGCTAAGCAAGGCTCTAGGCGCTCAGCAAGCCTCTAGGCGCTAAGCACACCTCTAGGAGCTAAGCAAGCCTCCTGCCTATGCGGACGTAGCCTAATGGTTCAGGTGCGAAAATGAGTTTCCGCTGGTTTTTTATAAAAATGCCACCTCATCGTGAAAAAATTGTTTCAATTGAATCTTTATCTTACTGTGCCCAGTATGGAATTGTCGGGAGTGACCATACCATTGAAGTCATCCATTTCGATGCTTGGTATTACTGTGGGCAGTAACCTTTCTTGGGAGAATCACGTGAGATCCATTGCTAAAAGTGCATCCCAAAAACTTGGTTTTCTGTTTTGTGCCAGGAGCTATTTCACCTCCGGTCAGCTGCTTATGATCTATAAGGCACAGATTCGATCTGTCCTGTTTCCATATTTGGAGTGCTGCACCTAAGCAAATCCTAAAACTCTTGGATTCTGTACAAAAATGGGCAATTCGTCTCGTCGGTGATGCCTCGCTTACAAACTCGCTCACATCTCTGGAACACCGTAGAAGAGTAGGAGCTTACTCCGAACTCGGCACAAGTTACAAGTTTCGAAGCTTGTAATTTCAGAGGGGTCTCCACAGGAGACCTAGGAGTAATCAGGATAAACAATATATCATATCATATCATATCATATCATCTGTCTCTATTTTATAGATATTTCCATGGGCGATGCTCTCCTGAATTATCAGCAATCGTTCCCCCTCTGGCAGTCTCTTTGAGACTAACCCGTCAGTTAGGTCTTCACATCCCTTCCTGGTCACTTTGGAGACCTGGAGAACATCTCCCTTCAAAGACTCGTTCATCCAACGAACAGCGAGGCTTTGAAACACATTGCCTAGGAAAGTGTTCCCTGAGGCATATAACCTCCAGAAATTCAAGAAGAACACCAATTCCTACCTGCTTGCCCTTGGTTCTCACGATGTTCTTAGAATGTTACACAATATTCCTTTTCGTGAGAACCACAACATAAAAAAAAACAAAATCATCAATGTATTGCCCATTGTAAGCTAGAAATTTCTCCCATATTTTTGGAAGAGCTTCAATACCGTTAAAAGCATTCATCTTTTGAGGCTATCCACGAATCATGCCATTTTTTGGCGTCTTCATATAAGTGGAACTGCTGATGAGCCAGACCATGTGCTATAGACCAGAACAAGAAGTGATCTAACGGCGTAAAATCTGGAGATTTCGGCGGGTGGTGTACGACGTCCCATTTGAGCGTTTCCAGATTGGTTTCAACGGGTTAAGCATCGTGAGACTGACGTTTGTCATGCTGCAGAATCACTTTGTCGTACTTGTGCTCGAATTGAGGCCTTTTTTGCGGAGTGCTTGGCTCGATTGGAGTCGATACCGTTTTCCAATAATGGCTCCACTCGGTTCCATAAAGAATAACATCGACCTGGTCTCACCAAATAAACAGCATAACCTTCGCAGCGTCAATATTCGGTCAAGTGACCTAGAAGCATGATCAGGCAGTCTCCATGACTTCCAGTTCTTTGGGTTACTGTAATAGATCCCAAGTCAACGTCCCTTGGCTTCAATTCATAAGGAACCCAAGTCTCCAGTTTGAATCATTCTCAACGCATGGGGTCGCTTGGAAAGGGTTTTCCGGTAAATCCTCTTGCCTTTGGCACGGATCCTCATCGAGCAATACCTTCAATTCAGCGACTTCGAAGGTTTTTGGCCTTCTATAGCTTGATTCAGATTTGATAATTCAGTACTACAAGGGATTTGCTTTCCAGGAATTACAGACTTCTGCTGGAGATCTCTAGGAGGTTTAAAAGAGGCTCTTGTACTCGACAAAAGGCAGATATGTGGGTTTAGAAGGTCTTAAAACGAATTGTTGTGTTTCGAAGGTGGCTAAACGTTCAGAGTATTGGTATATTGATGAGTATTGCACCATTGCGCCTCTCCAGACTGGTCCATTTTGAGATTTTTGAGCACTTATGGCTATTACAGCGAGCTCCCAATACTAAGAAACTGGTTGCTTCTTCAAATTAGTTTTTTTATTGATATGAATGGACCACCCTGAAGAATTCTTGTGGTCAAGCTTCTATGAAGTGATCTCTAAGATCACAAATATACTTCTTGATGATTTCATTGAAAACGTTATCCGGAATCAAGCAATTTCTCGAGCCAGAAAGCAGCAGACTTTTCACAGTGAACCCATTTGTATTCGACCACTAATAGTGCAAAAAAATAATCGTACGATATTTGTACACTCTCTCAACCGACAGCTCGTACTTCCTGGGTCGAACCTCACCCTCATTCGTCACATACCGACGTAGGAGGAAGAGAAAAACCTTTTCTTTCCCCGCTAATTCCCCCATCGCATTTCTATACCGGCGATCAATCTCATAATTACAAGTTATTACGAAACAGACCGAGTTGAATGGAGCTCCACTGGAGGCCGTGTAATCTCACAGAGATAAGTCCATTACATCATGATTAGCTCATCAATATCGGAAATAATCTGATATTGAACCGCGATATCATCAATTCAACGTCGACGTGCTTGTTCTCGAAAAATGCGAACCCCAAACGCGGATCCTTCGGGATGTTGCCACGCTCTAAAAAGATACAGGTCTTCTGGTCTCTTTGTAGATTTTGTCATCTTTTGAAATTGCGATCATTTCTATCAGGTCTTCGTGAAGATTAAAATCGTCGGAAGGATCCGCATTAGTTTGTTTTTTATCAGTATTATATGAATCCTATACCACCTCGACCATAAAGATCAGTTGTGGCCCACTCTCATGTTCTTCTTCATCTTCGAGTACCATGTGATAAGAGATGGTGATAGTTATAGTTAGAAAGAAGTTACAGTTCACTGCGACCTCAAGGTCTATTATGCCCCCTTACAGAGCTTCTCATCGCGCACTTTACATTTCGCCTTCCAGTTCCAGAGATCTAATGAAATCCAATATCTGGAAAGGTTTCCTCCTGCAAGTTTCTTGCCCAAAGGATTATTTCCTTTGGATGCAATGTCAAGGCTTTCCCGACTACGAGAATAAGAGTTTCTTCCTTCTCTACACAGAATCCACACTCTTCAGTGTCTGATGAACCCATACTCACCAGATGCTTCCTGAGGCAACAATGTCCTTCAAGAAAGCTGGTGAGGAGGTGTAACTGGTTCTTACTGAGATCCAGATGCCTGTTGGATCTTGCTGTTTCGAAGTTCCGAAGGAACTTTTTGGAGATATACATTCCTGAGACATTCCTCCAGAGAGTTTTTCTTTCGGTTTTCTCCTTCTCTAGAAACTTTTTCATATAGGTGCATTTCCCTGTACCTCAAAAACGTTCTGGACTAGTGAATAGTGTTCGTGAAACGTCTCTGGCAATCATTTTGTCCTCAGAGGGCTTACGACAGCCATTCATTATCCCAGAACATTTCTGTGTTATAGGGAAATGCACCTACAACAAAGAGTTTCTGGAGATGGAAGAACCCCAAAGGGAACCATTCTGGAGGAATGCCCAGGAATGTTTTACTCCAAAAAGTTCCTTCGGAACTTTGAAACTGCAAGATCCAAAAGGTATCTGGATCTCAGTAAGAACCAGCCTCATCTCCTCACCGGTGATGGATCAACAAGGTTATTCTGAAGCAGTTTGCTTCTGTTCGTTATGTATTTACTGGCATATTGAGCCGTTCTCCATATAGAGCCTGCACATTTTGTCCTCGACAATACGTGGGTTTAGTCTGAGTCTTTGAAGAAGGATTCAGCGTTCCCAGACCAATTCTGGGATGGCTTATCCGAGCCTTGAGTTGGTTCTTTCAGTGGAGACAAAGTCTAAAATGATTTCTCGATATTCCAGACCGTTTAGCTCTAGCTCTGGACGATTCGAATCACTGGAAACAGGAGATTTTCCACCACTGGTCACAATGGAAAGCCCTACTCTGTTTCCTCTTGTACCAGTCGCCAAAGGCTCTCACTCCTGTTCTTAGGCGAGTTTATGAGCCGAGGGTAGACAACAGCTGTATCAGAAAATCTTTAGAAGTATCCAGAGATCTGACCTCTGACAGCCCTAGACTGTTCGCTGAAGTTACAAAAGCTTGGATGGGATTTATATGTGCTCCATTAAGAATGCTTATGCCTTGCCACAGTTTTCTCTGCCCTCACCAATGCTAATGTTTAGTGAGCAGTGTAAAAGTCTTGGAAAATACTGAATCGTAAATGAGGAAACGTCGCCTGACAACCCTGAACCGAAAGCTCACAGAAAGGAGGCCTTTGCCGCGTCGGCGGCTGATAAGTCGGCGTGTCCCCGACGAGAGAAACACGCGACCGTGCCCTGGGGAACACCTACGGACGATAAAGTCATAAGGTGGGAAAGATGCGCCCATAGAGATTGGATCTTATCGGAGTCGCGGATTAATGATATCGATGGATTTTCCGGCGTGCCGCGTTAAATATTGCGATTATCGATTATTCAAATCGCTTCCGCCCGTATTTCTCATCGCATTGTTTGGTCTGGACGCTAGATTTTATCGCGGGGTCGGGAATGGCCGAGCTTTCTTTATCGAGATGTCCGAGAAACGGATTTCCGCGATCTCGAACGATTCCGTGACTTCGACAAATCATCGATGGCAGTATGGGGTTTGGTATTTGGGATTTTTCAGACAGCGAGATAGAGTGCCTGACGAATTCTACCTACTATACCTCTAAAGCCTTATCAGCCTTATGAATACTCGCTATAACTTTAATTAATCAAAACTAATAATCTATAAAGGACCCCGAACTTTTTCTATGGCAAATGGCGTTCCGTCAAATGTTCTAAAATTTTGGTATAATGTAGTACTCGACCTACTGATCAAAAGTGTCTATGGCCCCAACTCAATCCTATGACTAGTTTTTGAGATACCGGGCGTTGAAGTTGAGAATTACCCATTTTTACTACGCTCGTATCTCGGAATAGAATCGAATGAACTTCAATTTTTCTCAAGAAACATTTCATTCCATCCCCAGGGAGCAACCATATGGAGGAATAAGACCGAAAATCCTTACGAATACAGGGTTATCCATAATTGAATGCATGCCCGATTTCGAAAGTATAAAATATGTCAGTTTCCGAGCGAGAACGTTCGCAAAATGAACTATTTAACTAGATATGTTGTTGTTACATCGAAAAAGTCTGAAATACCCAGAATTTATACCGGGTGATCCATTATTATAGAAACTATTCTCAAGGAAGGTTAAATGGACACCCTGTATTTATGGGTTGATTCAAGGTGTTTATTTAATTTTTTTCGAACATATTATCATGGACTTCAGAGAATACAGGGTGATTCAGTCATGAAATGAACTTTGAATCTCACGAAAATACCCAAAAACCATATTTTTTTCATCACCCTGTATTTCAAGATCAACTCCGATGTGGTGGGAGTTTCCTTTCACCATTGTACTTGATATAAAAACATCAATACGGCTGAGAGTTTTTATCCACTTCCTATGACAAGATTTTTTTATGTTATATGAAAATTATTTATCTGGTCATAGGAAGTGAATAAAAACTCTCAGCCGTATTGTTGTTTTTATATCAAGAACAATGGTGAAAGGAAACTCCCACCACATCGGAGTTAATCTTGAAATACAGAGTGATGAAAAAAAAGTTGGTTTTTGGGTATTTTCGTGAGATTCAAAGTTCATTTCATGACTGAATCACCCTGTTTTCTTTGAAGTCCATGATAATATGTTCTAAAGATATTAAATAAACACCTTGAATCAACCCATAAATACAGGGTGTCCATTTAACCTTCCTTGAGAATAGTTTCTATAATAATGGGTCACCCGGTATAAATTCTGGATATTTCAGTTTTTTTCGATGTAACAACAACATATCTAGTATAATAGTTCATTTTGTGAACGTTCTCGCCCTGAAACTAACATATTTTATACTTTCAAAATCGGGCATGCATTCAATTATGGATAACCCTGTATTCGTAACGATTTTCGGGCATATTCCTCTATATGGTTGCTCCCTGGGGATGTAATGAAATGTTTCTCGAGAAAAATTGAAGTTCATTCTATTTTGTTCCGAGATACGAGCGTAGTAAAAGTTCTCAACTTCAATTGATAAGTCTATTGATAAAAGATAAAAATGCTTCATTAACTAACATTTTCAAAACAACCTTGGCGTGAAAGTAACACAAAAAAATCTCTACAAATAGATTGTTCCTTAAAAACCAAACCGCATAACCAGTTGGCTCCGAAGGTTGCCCAGAAGTTAACTCAGTTCACCCATGAATTATTCCGCCTTCCGTGAAACTCCTATGTAAACTACGATTGCCTCTAGTAACACCCCCAAACTTGACTAAAACAAGTGTTTTCTTGAACGGGCGTTCACTGAACACCTGTTGCCAACATTGTCTTATCTGGTTTATCACTTTCCTCGGCTAATTTTATCCCCATATATTATTCCGCCACAACAATGGCACACACAAGAACGTGTTAGATATGAATCGAGTACGTGCCAAAGGTTCCCCTTTGCTAATGAAGGCACTAAGGTAGGTGGTTTACGGAATGATCCGCTCTACCGCAAGTCCGCATTACACGGGCGGATTTGCTGGCCGATTTGAGCTAGGAACATTTGCAATCATTGAGAGAGAAACGCGATTTTGATTCGATTCGTAGGACTATTCCACTCATTTCAAAAACTGACCAATCACGGTCCAAAGACAGCTCGTATTATCGCGATAATACCGACTGCCTTTGAATTATGATTGTTTTGACAACTTCGGTAGTTTCAGCGATTGAACTACAGAATAATCTGTGAAGGAACAATGGAAACGAACAGTTTAACAACTGATAAATATAAATTGTAGACGTCAACATTAGTCTTCCTTTGCTCGAATATGTAGTTTCAGACCTTTCATTTTGTTCGTGAAATAGTCTTATAAAATATCAGACGAGATTGAATTTATCTCATAAGTTTCATAATGAGTTGTTTCAAAGAAACACCACTCGTCCTACGGACTCGTGATGTTTCCAAGCAACTCATTTTCGTTTCGAAATAAACCGATAGACTTATCACGGAAATTCAATCTCTTGTGATATTACTACTGATAATCAAACTTTTCGATATACACACATCGTCAAAATACTTGCCCCCCCTCGGTTTCTCAAAAAATAAACAATCTTTGTTCTGGAAATGACAACCGCAATATATTTGATAGACTATTTCACTCATTTCAAGAATTGACCAATCACAGTCCAAAGACAGCTCGTTAATCGCGATGATACTTCGGTATTTTCAGCGATTGAACTAGAGAATAATCTGTGATTGATCTTTGAATACGAATGGTTTGACAACTGATAAATATATATTGTAGACGTCAACATGGGTTTTTTCTGATTTTCTCGAATATGGACTTTCTGACCTTTCATTGTGTTCGTGAAATAGTCTTATAAAATATCACACGAGATTGGATTTACCTCATAAGTCTATCTTTTATTTCCAAACTCAAATGAGTTGCCTCAAGGAAACACCACTCGTCCTACGGACTCCTGATGTTTCCAAGCAACTCATTTTCGTTTGAAAATAAATCGATAGACATAGTCAGTAGTAATATCAAAAGATTTATATATATTTTCAAACGAAAATAAGTTGCTTGGAAACATCACGAGTCCGTTGCACGAGTGGTGTTTCCCTAAAGCAACTCAATTGAGTTTGGAAATAAAAGATGGACTTATAAGGTAAATTCAATATCGTGTGATATTTCATGAGACTATTTCACGAACAAAATGAAAGATCGGAAAGTTCATATTCGAGAAAAGCAAAGAAAAACTCATGTTGACGTCTGCAATTTATATTTATCAGATGTCAAACCGTTCGTATCCATGGTTCAATCACAGATTATTCTGTAGTTCAATCGTTGAAAATACCGAAGTTGTCAGACCAATCAAAATTCAGAGACAGTTGGTATTATCGCGATAATACGAGCTGTCTTTGGACCGTGATTGGTCAGTTTTTGAAATGACTGAAATAGTCACGGAAATTAAATCTCTCGTGATATTACTACTGAATAGCTTACTCTATTCAGAACTTCTTGAAAATGAACTATTTCATCGTCATCCATGAAAAAGTTGAACAAATCTTCGAAAACCTCATTATTTTGCAAAAATTAAAGAACATTTTATGCATGAATTTCATATTTATTTTGAATGCGGGTCTGAGTAACAGAATTCTTCGACATGGTGTGTTTAACAATGTTGTTTGTTGCTGCAACAGCTTTGATCATCACTCATCAGAAATCTGCGCCTCCCAAATGTTCAATGCTGACCCTTTGCATTTCTCTCACAACTCGTTCACGAGATTCTCCAAAGATACTTCTTATTCCCCCAACGTCATACTCCTTTGCACCCAGGATTTTCCACATCACCTCAAAGCGGCCACAGCCGCAACATACCCTCTAAACCCCTACAGAACCGACCGAGAACACCTGCAGTTGAACTCTTTGATCCGACAACGGGGCACGAAGATCCTCTCCTGACCGCAGCGCGCTCCAGTGGAAGCAGCATCAACTCTTGACCTAGGCCTTAAAAATGCAAAACGTATGGACGCGATGAGAATTGGAACGGGATCGTTGAACAAAGCGCGTGTGTATACGCAACCCCTTCGGCATAGCGCCGCAGTTATGTAACTCCCACGTGAATCGTAGTTTAAAGGGGGACACGGACGAGAGGTTTTGTGTCGCCGAAGGCGACAATGTGGAGATTTTTACTGTTTTCGTTCAGTCTGAGGAATATTTTTTGCGACTTTGTCTGCAATGATTGATCTTTATTGGAGTGGAGCGTAGACCACAGAAAGTTGAGACACAGCATCTCATTCATAAATTAGAAAATTGCTGAAGCCAGAATTCAGTCAGTTTTCAATGAGTGAAACGAAGGTAGCATAAAGGATAGCAGGATTATTAGATACTGCCGTGGCAACATCGCAGAATCTAACTTTGAAAGGTCCAGTGGCGTAGTGTTATCAGTATTCAAGAATGGAAATGAAGTTACAAGTGAATTAACTCTTTTTGAAGAATTCATACAATGTTGACAGAGTCATCTAAATTCAGAATGGATAACAAAATGTTCTTTCTCTCAATACCAGAAGGGAATTTGGAAAGTGAAATTCTTAAAATCGAAGAATTTACGCCACTGTTACTCTGAATGATAAGAGTAAAACATACCTATGTAAACTAAAATCAGGATTCGAATAGTCCGATTCAACACACAAAAAGACACTACGAACCATTTTCTCAACGTATTTTGCTAAAAATATTAAGAAATAAATCCAAATCTCACTTTTCTTACACAATGAAATGCGATATCGTGATGACAACATTGTTCAAAACATCATTAGTAACACCAAATGAAAAAAGCGGCACGAAATTAATAAATGAACTGCACACAGACACAGAAAACGGTGCTGCCATAACGTACTCATTCATATCTGAGGCAGAAACGGGCGAGCCGTTTCGCGAATTTTCCGGTAGTAATCTATAATGTGAAGAATGTACAATATTTGAAGATACAAATACGTTTTTCTAACATTCACGCACAAATTAGTAAATGAATTTCAATGTAGCTTACTTTTCATTTTGCTTGAGAGTTTATTATTTATTCAAAGAACGCCACAACGTTGCAAAAATATCTACTACATTTTGGCTCCGTAGTAGTACATGTTACCCAGTTTAGTTCTGATGATTTTGAAAATTGACTTCACTATTTATTATTGAAAGGCGCTTCTCCTCTTTCTATAGTCTATGGGTTGGAACATTTATGATGTAGGTTAGCAGCTTCTTTTTTCCAAGTCAACCTGTTGCTTTAATCTAATGTTTATTGGACATATGTTATTTGAAATCTTAGGTAATTCCTATGGTCTTCCATGCTAACATAGCATATGGTAAGGCATCTTTACGTGAGAGAAGTTGTCTCTGGTGGCTTCAAAAGATTTTCATCAAGCTCATGAAAAAATTTGTGCATTACTATCTATAAATATTTCTTTCTTGATATTTGTGATGCATTGCATTTGGCGTGTATCTTCTACCTATTCAATAGGGTATTAAATTTGCTAAAAGTTTACAATTATTTGTTTTTTTTTACATTAATTCCATTTTTGTACCAATCCTCCAAATGTCAAATGGATTCATTCAAGGTCGAAAACTATTCTCTTCGACCTCATTTTTTCCAAAGCCGTGAACGTTAGCAAAAAATTGTAGGATATCTTATCTGTTAAGAGTAGATCAAGCTTTCCAAAATTGATTCTTTTATGGTAATATATGAATATGGAAAAAAGTTTCTTGCAAAACAAGGTTTTGGGATGGTATTTTCTACCCTTTACAATCATAGAGGAACACAACCAAAAATGACATTCTTGTCAGATTCTTGGTTTTTAAGGTGGGCGTTCAATGTAGTGTGTTCTTATTTCAAGTTGCATTTGAAAATGGTTTCACTTTGAGAACTATAATTTTGTGGGCGAACTCAGAAAGGATTGGAGTTCTTAATGCAATAATTGAAATCGATTTCATTTCGAAAGTTCATTTTTCTTCTTTCAAAACTAGAAGAAAATAAGCCAACTCATGCTTCTGTTTTATTTCAAACGAAAGACCCATGAAAGTAGTTCAACTTCCGATTAAAAGTGAATCTACAGATAATTTCGTCAGAAAATCAACTTGTGATACGGAATTGGCAGATAATAGCCAAATTTAAATATATAGCGAGAAATAGTTCCTGCTTTATCTACATTTTCACTAATTTCACAGTTCAGCGATTTGTACATTTCATTCATAAGGTCATTTAATGGAATATTCCATAAAATGCACGATGGCACCTCTATCGAATTAGTTTTCCTACTCATTGTGATCGGCTACCTTAAGGAAAAAATTAAAAACTGTTTTGGCCGCAATTTTTAGAAGGCTGTATCTGAGCAAGGGGAGCTTAAAATAAAGAAGTTCATATAAAGGACCCACCATATTTTCAAGAAATCACCCCCTAAATTTTTTCGCACCTTCATATACACCCTGTATAAACGTGTTTATTGGGCGTTGTCAAAAATTTTCGCTTGAATTACACAGAAGCCCGTTAAAGCAGATTGGTGTTTTCGGCCATGAAAAAATAACTGACGCTTTGATCAAATCCTGGTATACCAATATAAAAGTTCCCAAATCCTCATAAACTACATAAATGCGATCATATTTATTACGCATCATTTTCGCACCATTTTTTTCTCCACCTCCCACATTATTACTCTCCCTATCGCCCCAAACCGAAACCTGCACCGTATCTTCCACCGACAAAACTCGCGTCGTAAACATCGACAAAAAACCATTACTGAGCGCCCACCCCCGTAGCTGCGGTGCCTCTAAATCGCACCATCTACGCGTAGCGAAGGGAAGCAGGTGATTTAATTTAGAGAGTCTGAATGACCTTTAATTACACCATAGCAGGAACATTAGACTAAATTATAGTTATTTGTGCGCGAACAAACTCCGCAGAAATTGAATTAAAGGGGGCTACGCCCATTACAGCGCGCAGGCCGATCGTGTACGACGACTTGGGCGATACTTGCCAGTGCGAAATTTCGCTTTCTGCGATACATTTGATGGGCGTGTGTGAGTGAGTATGGAGGAAAAGCTCATGAATAATCAATTTCGAAGAATATTATGAAAGGTTTTTCGATAAGTGGTCAATGACGGTCAATCTTACAATCTGAGCTTATATACTACAAGGTGACAAGAAAAACTTCGGACAAATTTTGCTGTGTTCTGGAACAAAAGTATTTCAGCGCAGTCAAATGATTTTTATTCTCTTGGTTTCTCTACACTTTCCTGTACCAATATGTGAATTTTCAGTTTGATATAATTTCATTTTACAGAGTTTTAGAATGTCAAACAAACGTAGTTCGATTTTGGATCTGTTTCGTCAAGGTAGGCGTCAAATCGTGTCCGATGCAATTCGTCGATTCAAGGAGCTTGGCCATGATGGTCGTCGACCAGGAAGTGGTGGAAAACGCACTGTCAATACACCTAGCAATCGCAACATCGTCAAGAAGCGAGGCAATCGAAATCCGAGGGTTTCCATGAGGAAAATAGCCTGTGGGACCGATATCAACGGCGAATCTGTCCGTAAAATTGCCAAAAAGGAGCTTAACCTCAAGCCATACAAGCTCCAAAAAGTTGAACTCCTCACGGAGGAAAACAAGCGCGTACGACTCCAAAGGTGCCGCCAACTCCGTCTCGCCGCCGGTCAGCAATAGGAGCGAATTCTCTTCACAGACGCGAAGCTTTTCACCGAAGAACAATCCCACAACCACCAAAACGACAGAGTCTGATCTGTAGAGGCTCCCGGTACATCGGTCATCGTCGAACACCGTCAAAATCCGCAATCCGTCATGGTCTGGGGCGGAATTTGCGGCAGTGGTAAAACTCCCTTGGTTTTCGTGGATCAAGGGGTCAAAATCAATCGAGAAGTCTACCGCTGTGACATCCTCGAGGTCGTAGAACTTCCGTGGGCCACGCAGCAGGACCTTTCAACAGGACTCCGCTCCGGCTCACAGAACGAAAATGACGCAAGAATGGTGCAAGACCCATTTTCCTTGTTTCATCTTATCTGCAGAATGGCTCATCGGATCTCAACCCAATGGACTACAGCGTGTGGTCGATTTTGAAGCACAGGGCTTGTGCTAAAAAACAAAAAAAATTTGGAGTCGCTGAAGCAATCTCTGCGCCGGGAACGGAACCGATTAACGCCCGAGGAGCTGCTGCCCATTGCCGAAAATTTCAAGAAGCGTCTGAAGCTGTGTATCGCCGCCAAAGGAAGCCACTTCGAAACGGCTTAAATATATTATTAACAAATGTTCAAGCTATTATTATTTGTTGTTGTATTGTTCAATTTCTTCTGTTTAATGAAGTTAAATGAAAAAGAGTTTGTCCGAGGTTTTTCTTGTCACACTGTAATTCGAATTTGAACAATATTGGCCGCAGGAGGTCACCCGATTTGATCTCTCTCGCTGTGAATGCACTCCATTTCCGAAGATTTTCCTCCAGTCAGCAGGTTTCCATCGATTGCCCTATGGAATTCGCTTCATCGTCATTTTCCATTATAAATATTTGAATTCAATGAAAAAGTTCGAATGATTGATATTTTTATCTCCCTATCCTTGATTATGAATGTCAGTTTGAAGGAAATATAATTTTGAGATAAAAAGTCATATTTTTATTATTCTCGTTACAATTTGTTCATTTTCCTGCTTTTAAATTAACATTTGGCGACCGTGACAGGACTTTAGAAGCTAGGAAATGAATGTTATCAAGAAGGAACGAGAATGGATGAGAAAGCAATTCTCAAAATGCTACAGAGAGTTGGACCAGATGATATTAGATAAGGCCACAAATGAGCAGCATCTGTTACCAGTATTGAGACAATTAGAAGATAAAAGCGAAAGACTGTTCAGAGCGGATGAAAATATCAGAACATCATTATTATCTTCAGACATCGACGACGCGGCGTTTGAAGAAGAATCAAATGGAGTTGAATTTTTCCGGGAAGAATTAATAAAATACAGATGTAAGTGCGAATTCTTCCTCAAGAAAGAAGAGTTTGAGAATGAATCACCGGGCAACTTGTATTTGGAATCGACAAATGCCCGCAGAAAGGTGATTAATGTTTGCAAAGATGAGAATACGCTAAATTTAAAGCAAGATGTTGAGGAAGAACATAACGAAGATGATTCAAGAGAAGATGCTAGCAGCCTATGTTTCCGTCTGCCACTCGAGGGTATGGAATCTAAGCTGGAATTGAGAAACAATGATTCGGATCCAGGGAAAGAACTGAAGAAAAACATAGAGAGTTTCTACGACATCATGAATGAAGCTAAAGGAAGAGAAACGCTTTGTGTACTGAAAAACAGCAAGGAGGTACAGTTCGACTTGGACTCGACATCTGAAAATAAATTGAAGAAGGATTTCCTGACCGTGAACGTGATAGGAAGATTTGAGAAGAATGACGTCAGCGAAAAGATTGTAAACGATATTGAAACGATGCAACTAGCTGTAGAAGCTATTTCTAATAATACAGACGAAAGCGAGAAAAATATTGACAACTGTGTGATTGTGGTTACTGGACTTGACGAGAAAGCCTCAATGAAGATAGTTTCGAGGAAGGAGAAGACTTGAAAGAGAAGGAAGAAACTGTTGTAGCACTGAAACGTTATAAGTAGTTATTAATGAGAGTTTGAGCTTAACAATTTCAATATTCCATAAAATTGTTAAGGGGGGAGAATGTTGGGAATGATTGATATTTTGATCTCCCTATCCTTGATTATGAATGTCAGTTTGAAGGAAATATAATTTTGAGATAAAAAGTCATATTTTTATTATTCTCGTTACAATTTGTTCATTTTCCTGCTTTTGAATTAACAATAAGTTTCAATAATTGTTGTTGTTAAGTTGTGCCAACTTGTCAGAAAAAAGAACCACTCGTTTCTTGAGCCAGAACGTTTTCTCATGCAAACTCCGTCAGCCTCCCAACGTAAAACTCTGAAGGGTAATCAGCCTACCTCTCTTGAAGCCGACGGCATCCCGTCTCACGCAGCGATCACTGATCGATAGATCTTATCGCGAAAAAAAATTTCAAGCGAGCGTTCGTCCTCCTCCGTTTCACTCTCGGCGAAAGGGACGTCTCGGGCTTCTTCGGCGACGGCGAAGGGGCAATTTACCTGTCGATGGGAATCTGCTCGTCGTCAGCCTCGTCCCGAGTGCTAATGACGGATATGAACCGGCGGATCAAATAACCGAATTATCCCCGTTTTCGGATCCGCGGACTACTAGATGAGATGGATCCGACGGAATCCTGGAGGTGGTTTATCGGAGAGGATAACGTGGATGGTAATTGGACAGATTCGGCGGGGGCGATGAGAAGGGGTGAATTTGTTCGGGGGTGCTTTTGACAGGTTCGAGTATTCGGTAGATTTCAGGGGAAGAATTTCAGATTTTTAGGGAAATTTGACAATCTTTTTGACCATCCATTTCTGTACAGTTTCCATTCTTTGACTTTTTAACTGTAGATTCTTGAGGCCGAAAGAAACCTTTTTTTCATTTCATATTTCTCCGAATTCGGCTCTGTTAAAGAGATATCGCCATTTGAAAAAAAAATTGGGCCAAATACGTGCCAAATACGATTCTCTGCAAACAACTCAAAGTTAATATTTTCGATTGAAATTATGTTAATAATTTTAGGGAATACTCAAGTACTAATCTCATTTGAATAAGAATGTTAAATACATGATATTTTTTAACAAAAACACTTAGTTATGTCCGATTATATCTGTCGTCAAAAAGCCACATTTCTCCCATCAAAATAAGTTCCTTCTTCGATTCTTCTAAAGATTAGTTTGTAAAAACTAATAATTTGTTCATATCCTTCTCGATTTTCCAAAAATATCTTGTAAAGAGCGTATCTCAATCAATTTAATAGAATTTATTATTAATCAACTTAACCTAACGCACTTTCTATCCATTCTGTGAATAGTTCACAGAAATGTTCTGTGGACAAGTGGACGTTGAAAGTTCAACCAATATTACTGAAACCACGTGAGATCTATGAATCTATCACAGCTCTCTACAGAGAGGATTGTGAATCGACCCATCCGTAGCCTGCGTAATCAAAATTAAAGAGATACTCTTTGTACCGTGATATAACGTCTAGGTACAGTGAAACGACGCATGAGTTTAGCGATCACCAAACAAACATGGAGCAAATATTTTTCAGAGCTATGTTGATAAAAGGGAAAAGTTAAGGTTGAGTGTTATTCTTCGTTCTCATGATGTTCATGTGAAGATTTTCATTGGATGAATGTAGTATTAACCGTGTAATGCCGAGTTTATAAAATTGCAAGAGGATATTGTTCAGATAGAAACATCTCGATAGATTATTTACTGCTGAGATTAATTTTATTTTTCATTAATTCAAACTCAATACGGGGTTTGTCTCGTGATTCAGCTTATAGAAACGCGTATTTAATGTATAATTCCATGCTTGTTAGAATTCAATTTCATCTCCTACATCTGTGGGATTCTATTATTACATATCTCTACATCAAACGTTTTTCCATTATTATATCCAGATTTCAGTCTGGACAAAGTTGATGAACATTCTGACAACATTGTTAACTTATTTCGAGACCAGAAAAGTAATAATATTCGATGATATTTAATCCACGAAAGCATCCAGATTGTTCTTGAAATTCATGATTTTTCCTAAAATTTCATCGTATACAATTAAGAATAACTCGAAAACGACGCGTTTTAGTGAAGAAACATAGGAATACTTTTATTTCCCTAAATGGATGATTCTTTCGAAAATATAAACTGTTTATCTTTTTCATGCGGTTTTATGTTAGTTTTGCGTGGATTTATGAGTCGGTTACGCTGTAACTTTTATAAGGACTGAACGACAATAAATTCGCTATCACAAAAACGCTTATATATTTTGAACCACTGGACCGATTTCGAAAATCAAACTCATTTTCGAATCATCCTCTAATTCTAATGAAAACTGTTTTTACAATAAAGAAACGAGAACTATTTTTCACAAAATTCATGGATTTTTTCTGGAATTCTTCCCATCATGCTTCTTATAGTGTTCTCAGTCACTTTCTGGGATGCTGTCTTCCACTTTTGCTCGAATTCCGCTAATGTTATCGTTTATTTATAAGTCTTCTTCAATTCTCTTTTCACCAGGGCCCAATATCTTTCGATTGGCCTGAGTTCTGGGCAATTTGGTGGATTGGCATCTTTGGGGACAAAAACCACCTCATTAGCTTCGTACCATTCCTTGGTGGCCTTGCTGTGGTGGCATGAAGCTAAATCTGGCCAAAAGATTGTTGACACATCGTGCTCACGTAAAAATGGTAAAATTCGCTTCTTTAAGCATTCGTCGATGTATATCCGAGTCAACAGAGCCTTGGCCAACGAAAAATTTGCTCCTTTTCCCACAATTGCAAATTGCTTGCCAAACCAGGAATTTTTTAGGAAACTTTGCTTGTTTCTTCACGCGAAATTGTTCGTCAACATTTCCACGAGAATCTGCAGTATATAATTCCTGACCAGGAAGTTGCGAGAAATCAGCCAAGACATAGGTTTCGTCGTCGATCACGCAACAGGAAAAATTTTTCAAGAAATCTTTTTTTTAATTTCTTTGCTCTTGATTTCGCTTCTTGATCCTTCACAGCGTCCTTTTTTGTCACTTTCTGCACTTTGTATGTTCTAAGCCCACAACTCGACTTGATTTTCTGAACGGTTGACTGAGAACAACCCACTATTTGGGCCACTTTCCGTCCAGAAAGGTTAGGATTCTTATGAAAAAGGCTTTCTTCACTTTTTTGGGCTATAAAACCCCTTTTTCCTCCCGGTCCCTTCCTTGCGGTTTATTGTAAGATCTTCGTTGAAGCACTTAACAACTCTTGATACCGTTTCCGGACGAACGCGAGCCGCTTTTGCGATTCTATTGAAGCTCCATTTTTGATTATTTTGAAAATTTTTCACTATAAATTCTCGTGTTTTCACTTCGCTTGACATTTTGCGAAAGAGAATTGGAATATCTATGAAGTAAATGTTCCACATGTTTCTGACGTTCATAACAAAGCTAACTGTGATCAAATTTCGATTTTTTTCCCAATTAGTTCAAGAGATAAAGGCGTTTTTGTGATAGCGAATTTATTCTCGTTCAGTCCTTAATAGGAGGATTATTGAATGAGTTTTGATTGAGGAATAATATGCGCCGTGAATCGACTAAGCAATCAACCAAAATTCAGTTCATTTGAAATAACGATTCCGAAGATGTGAACAGAAAAGTGTTTTTTTATGGATTTTTGACACCCTGTATCTTCCAAACGAAACCGAATTTTGAAAAATGGTATGGGAAAAAAGTGTTTCATTTGATGAGAAGAATATACAGTTGAAATATATGTACAAGTCAAAGACAACCTGTATAGTGTATTTATGTTGATATTGAGTATACTGATAACTACTAGTTCTCCCCTCAGAGTCTACGAGCCTCTGAGCTTGTATCTTTATTGAGGATACTTCAACAATCTGATCGAAAGTATGCAAAGGCGTTGTGAGACGATTTACTGAGCTTAATCACTTCAAAAAGAGCTTCAAACTTGCAGATTAAATCATAAGGCCGCTTATATGTCTTCACGCTTTAAGTGGATGTGACACAACAATCTGTACCACCTGAAAAATAATAGTTTACACGTTCTGAAAGTGAAAACGGTATAAACATTCCTAGAACGATCGACAACAAGATCCTACAACTTATCAACATTCCGTCCATAGGCGAAAGCCCTTTTTCGACCCGTTCTCAAGACACATCATCGTAGGTACGCTATCAATATGTTCTTATGATGGATGCCAACATATAGACGGAATCCGATTCGCCTGCAATCTTGCGGAAATAAACGTCAGTCCGTTCCGAACGAAAAAACGGATTGCGCTCAAATCGTTGGCTATCAGTCGAAGAATCTGAGTCGCGAACGCTGTTTTCGCGATCGCGGAACATGCATCATGTCGAGGTGTTTGCGCGCCGACATTTCCGTCGCAGGTCGGCCAGCCGACCCGCGAAAATTCGACGTTCGACCACAAAACCGTACGACGAAGCGGATCGATCTTGATTCGCGAGATGGTCTCGTTTTACGGTAAATCACAATAAGATATTTCGGCAACGGACTCGTCCGCAAAGATTCAATCACGTCCGACGAACGGAAAGACCCAAAAAATATCTTATTGAATCAATTACTCGTCTTTTTTGTCGCGGCGATTCGCCGTTCGGCGTTGACGAACTGCGGCGGGATGCTGGATGCTGGTTCGGATCCGCCACTTATCACGTTTCATTTTCGGTCTTGTGAGATCCGTTAAGCTGGGAACTGGTCGTTTTTGCGCGTAGCAGGTGTTTATTTCAGACCTTTCGGATGCTTTGCGATTCGATGACTTTGACGAGGAGAGAACTCTGGACTCTTCTTTAACTGAAAAAAATATTGTGTGATTTTGAAATTTCGAATGAATATTACAAAACATTTCTCCAATTAATTTGTAAACTTCTTCTCGTTCTTTTAAATATAAGTGTTCATACATTTATTCCAAATCATTTTTTATCCTTTTGAATATCTTGGTGAATACGGAAATTTTCAAAACAAATATCGATATAAACTGAAATTACCGGCATTTTGACCTTGCAAGAACTACTTGCACTACTACAACTACTACTTGCACTCTGAACTACCCATATGTAGGCAGGGCATATAGTTCTACGACCACGATATAGCTTTATAAGACGGCTGTGGTCATAGTGTTGAAGTTAAATAAAATACCACGTTTATTAAATATTCAATCTATGATGGTTCCTCAACCCCATCATTCAATACATCAAACTATCCTTTCATATTGGTCTAAATCCCAAATTTCATAAGATGAGATATGAATATTCAGCATGAAAAAAATGAAAAAAATGATGTTTTCTGTAGAAAGAAATATTACTTTTGAATTGCAGACATTATTGTTATTTTTAGAAAATATCGCTCATTCAATATCTTTGCTCCAATAAGGATACTTTGGGCATTTCCTAACTGTATTCATTCAGTTTCATTCAAGAAATCTTAACTTTGAGGTGTTTACTTCTGCACCAAATAGTTATTTTCCTAACAAGTGCGGAAAGTGATATTTTCCCGCACGAAACTGCCGTTACCCGAACGAGGCGAAGCGGAGTTCGGGTAAGCAGTTGAGTGCGGGAAAAACACTTTCCGCACGAGTTAGGAACAATATTTTTTCTACAAGCGCTTATACGAGATCGATTTCAACACACAGATCAAATGTGAATTGATCATTCTAAATACACATGAATGACAAAAGTCTCTGACAAGTCGTTACCATTGTACTCTCATCGTTGGCCTTCGGTCCATAGAGACTACAAGCCTATGAAATAAATTTAAACTGTAATAATATTCATAAATTCTTTATTATTTGAAAAGAAAACTAGACTAACAGCACATAAAAATGAATTTTGATAAGGAATCTATGTACATTCTGTTTCTTCCCATTATTATCAATATATTCATTAGAAATATTCAGTTATTAGTTATATTTATTGTAAACGTGCAGTTGGGCGCGTTATGCAAATTTATAGCAGAAGCCATCATATTGGTCGAAGTCAGCTGCTCCTTGGAAGATAATGATTCTGTATTACAGTTTGAAGAGGAAGAAGCAAAACGTTGAATATTTGCCATCATATTGTTCGAAGGCTCTTTGGAAGGTAATGAGTATTACAGTTTGAAGAGGAAGAACCATTCAAATTAAGAATTTTAGTGGACATTTTTTTTTCTGGTTAATAGATTCTTCCAAGTATCCCTCAGCAACAGCAGTTGACTTCCATCCTCCTAAACGTTTAATATTTGTGATACCTTCTTCACAATTGGCTAGGAAAGTAGCCGAGGAGCGCCTAAAACTGTGTCCTGTGTATAATTCCGGATTTTGTAGGCGTAAGTAAGCTGCAATTTCGGACGGTATTTTTCCTATTGTATTGATTCCGACAGGTTGAATCTTACATTTTCCCCGATTATACTTTATGAAAATTCGGCGATGAGGTATTTCCTTTGGACGTAAATTCATATATTTTCTGTATATGTTCAGAAAATATCCATTATTGGTGTCTTGGGATATAACAAACGATCTTGGTGAATGATTTTTGGAGTCCTTAATATTGACGATGATCAAGTCTCCTTTATCATCTATATCGTCGATGGTGAGTTTTGTAAGTTCCTCTCGTCTGCAGGCACCAGCTAATCCAAAAATTGTTACCAACTTCATCATCAAGTAAATTTTATCAGATGCCTCACTCATGAATTTTGTTATTTCCTCTTCATTAAAAGTTTTGGCCTTTTTTTGGACGAAATCCTATATTCTGTCGTTTAATGAAGGCAGTTAATTTATGGAATTTTCCAATATCCAAATCCTGTTTCAGTTTACAAATACTCTTTATCATTGAATATCGGGACCATAATGTGTTTGGTCTCCAAATTTTGGACATTTCCAAAAAATACGCCGAAAACACTTCCTGCTTCCTCGGTTGAACCTTTTTGGAATTACACCAATCAATGAATTCTGAATATTGCTTCTCATATTTTATCTTCGACTTGGCCGGTAACAAATTTAAACTCGCTTCATAAGAAGCTGCTAATATTTCTTCGGGCAGGCCATCATCAGATCCCGAAGTATCCATTTTACCGGAGCGTACTGATTGAATTCGAGTTGATATTATTTATATTTAAACACAATTTCATAATATAATGACAATGTATTAATTCTTATTCACATGCCGTTTCCATAGTAACGTCGTCGGTGGCATAGAGATATATCATTATTCAGTTTATTCTTTAGAAAAAGCGTGCGAGAAAAGCCCTTGCTAATCCATTACCACACGCATTTGCGTATGGAATAGCAGGGGTTTTTCCCACACTGTTTGGCAATGTGACTCTTTACGAATTGAAATACGTGCGGGAAAGAGAATGAAAGTGCACGCTTGTAGAAAAATGATTTTTTTTATTAATATAACTAGGCCGAAGTTGGAAAATTTTGGAAAAAAAACCACACATGGTAAAAACAATTCTTCAAACAGTTGAACTTCATGTTTTCAACTGCAATATGGTCATTTGAATTATTTATGAAAATTATGTTTTTTTGAAAATTGTTTCTCGGATTTCCTCATTCATAATACCTACCACTAGAGATGAAATTCTGCCGGCAAAAATTCTCGATTGTAATATGAAAGTTTGTTGCTAGGTTATTTCACGAATGACATTTGTATCAAAATCAAGAGCCGTCAGGCGAGTGATTTTCGAAAAGATGTCATGAGCGAAATTGCCGTAAAGCAACAAACTTGAATATTACAAGAGGGAATTTTCACCTGCTCAAATTTCATCTCGAGTGGTATTCGACATGACTATTTCAGGAGAAAATGTGTCTAACAGTTATATGGTCTATTTGACATATAAGTATTCATCATTCATTCACTAAACGGTGATTGTTTTCCCTATGGTATTCATTTCCGAATCTTTCTATAAATTTTAGAAACGTCAAAATTTGTATCGATGGAAAACCAACTTGTTAGTTTTGTCTGCTTGCTGGTTTAACGATGTGAAACGGGAGATGCTGTGGAAACTTCCTCACTAAAAATGGAATGAGTGAAATAGTCTTCTGGATAAAAATTGGCTTGAATCTTAATTTAAATGTGTTTCATTTCAATTTTAAATTCACTCTAAACAAAATCTTATACTTGTTTTACATTTTTTCAATTTCTTGTTTCAGGTGAGTTGGTTCAAACGATGTCTACTCTTTTTACCATCAGGTAATGTTTGTTTGATATTTTGCATGCGTTTATTCATTGTCAGGCATTTTTTACGACTGATTAAAATTGCGGAGAAATAGTGTTTTTTGACATGATGAATTAACGACCATATGAATGAAAAACAACAATAATAATAAATGAGTGACGTAGGCATACTAGGCGCTTAAGAGGTACGAATGATATGTGCGAAATTGCCGAAATGCAACTAACTTGAATATGACAAGAGAGAATTTTTTCCTGCTTAAATCTCATCTCGAGTGATATTCGACATGACTATTTCACGAGAAAATGTGTCTGGCAGTGATATGGTCACATTGGGCACGTATTGTGCTATTTGACAAATATTTGTTTGTTTTCTCTATTTCATTCTTCATTTCCGAAGCTGTGTATGAATTTGAGAAACGTCAAATAATTTATCGCTGGAAAACCAACTTGTTGGTTTTGCCGACTTGCATGTTTTATCGAGGTGAAACGAAATTCCTATGAAAACGTCCTCACTGAGAGTGGAATGAGTAAAATAGTTAGTAGAAAATCCATGGATCTGGACGCTCAAAAAGCTGTTGTAGTTTTTTAGATTTTCTTCTGGTCTACGAAATGATTTCGACAATACTTTTTGGTATTTGAAAAAAAAAAAAATTTTCTGTTTGAACAATTGCACCAAGTTTATTTGTTGTTGCGGATACCGGGGTTATTATTGACTATTTGTGTCCTTATTTCAGTGTGAAAATATATTCTTTTTTCATTTTTCTATTGCTTGACCTATTTGCCGAATTTTGACTGGATGACATTAGTTGAAATATTATAAACATTATGCATTTTTATACTCGGAAAATACGTCAAATACAAAACAATGATAACTACCAACATACAAAAAAAATGTGGAATGAATAAACAACTTCGAGAAAAATATTGAAACAGGAAAATTACAGCATTAATGAATTTTCTGATATCTGCTGTCACTTGATAATTCTTTGAAATTTTATTGAACAAACTATGACCATGTATTCGACATTTTTCAGAGTAAATAAAATAATACGTCTCGGCTTGTTTGAATTCAAATATGTTTCAAAATAATGCTCATTCTTTCTCGAATAACCTTTTATTATGCATATATATCGTATTTCGAAGCATGTATTGGAAATCTAATCCAAATCTAAGTTGTAAAATAATCTATTATTCCCAAAAAAAAATCGTAATCAAACTGACCTCGGTAATCTCTGCCTATGTACCTATGTTTATTGTTCTTTCGAATGACGCTTTTGAATGTTTCTACTCAATATGGAAAAATGGAATTGTTTTTCATGTTCGATTCAAGGATGCATATAATACAATATTCTGCATTCGTTTCCTATAAAAGGGAGTTACATCTGCTAGACCGCTAAACATAAATTTCTTGCCAATACAACTCAATTCATGCGGATTCGAATACGTTTTACGATTCAGTATTTGCGATACTTCCGAAAGAATTTTCAACAAAACCTGTGGGTTGGAGCCTTGTGAACTGTAAGCCGATTTCAAGTTCATGCATCGAAAAATTCAATCTACCATTACGTCTATAACTATAAAAGTAATTGGACACTTGAGATGTCACAAAGTGCATATTTCGATTGGGTTGACACTGAATCCCTACTGAGATTCAATACCAATAAGTATGGGCCAAAAGCTGCTCACATTCCGGATGAAAACCATATTCGCAAAAAAATTCTGTGCAACTACTGAGTTCGCTACAACTTTGGGAATGTGGCTATCAGACGATTCTTCAATCATTGTGAACTCTTTCAAGAATTATCTTTCTCCCTTTCGCGAAATTCGTCCGTATCTGTAGCTGTAACTTCAATCTCAATGAACTCTCCTATCGCGATTATCTCACAGCCTTCTAAGGCACATCTAAGAATCCCGTCTGTCCGTTCCATCTTCTTTTATAGACTCGACCAGATTTCGTCTTTCCGAGCCAAAAGCTTGCCAGCGAAGTCGCATTTTTCTGTTAACGCTATACGGGTCAGCTGGCACTCTTCGTGACAACGGTCAATAAACATTGTTTGAGGAATGATAAGCTCGGTTTATCTGTCGTTAGATGGCGATGTAGCGGGACCTAACCTCAATTTGCGAATGGATGTGGGAACGAAGTCATTAGATATGCAGCGCCTGTGGATGTTGATGGTTCTTCTATGCGATCATTTTCGATTCTATCTCTTTAGAAGATGGTATGGAAGTTCCAAGACAACTCGAATTTTTTTTGTCGATACAAAGCCCTTGTGAAATGAAGATTGAGATGTCGGGAATCAATGCCTGCCCAAACAGTAACTGTTTGGGAGTGTGTTTTTAGGAAAAGGGTATTGATCCTCATCCAACTTAATACGTTATTTATCCCCAGTATTTAATTCAGAACGAAATTGCATACAATTAGGTACAACGCGTACATCAAAAGATATGGCAGGTTGAAATGTTGAAGATAAAACCGCACGACCGCACCAAAATGCGTCTCCGTGGTAAGTAGGCGGGTAGGAGAGGGCACCGAAGTGTGAGAAGGGGACATGCATATCTATAAAAGAGTAGCCGCGTGAAAGAAATTTTTAACCGGGCGAAGCTGGGACGGCTTGTCCCTTATATAGACCGAATGAACTAGAGTAGGGCTTGCGAATTCTCAGAGGTTAATAGAAGCCACTCAGGTCGTTTGATACGGTAGACAGTTCCGCATTTGATACCTTCAAACTCAAATTATGATGCCTAGGTCATTTTGTATATATACAGGGTGAGTCTTTGACTTGTACATAAATTTTAACTATAGATTCCTCTCATCAAACTAAACACTTTTTTCCTATACCATTTTTCAAAATTCGGTTTGGTTTGGGAGATACAGGGTGTCGAAAATCCATAAAAAAAACACTTTTCTGCTGTTTATATCTTCGGAACCATTATTTCGAATGAACAGAAATTTGGTTGAGTTTTTACTCTATTCATGGTGCATATTCCTCAATCGAAACCTATTCAATATCTTTACTAGTATACAAGTTACAGGGTAGTCGACTCATCAATACACGCAAAAACACCATAAAACCACTTTAAAAAGATAAACGGTTCATATTTTCGAAAGAATCAATCATTTAAGGAACTAAAAGTATTTCTATTTTTTCAATAAAACGCGTCGTTTTCGAGTCATTCCAATTTTACCCGGAGAAATTTGACGAAAAAATCATTAATTTCAAGAATAATCTGAATGCGTCTCTGAATTAAATTTCATCGAATATTATTCCTTATCTGCTCTCTAAACGAGTTTACAATGTTGTCCCAATATTTATCAACTTTGTCGAGATATTTTAATAATAAAATCCCACAAATGTGGGAGATAAAATTGAACACCAAGGAGGATTTAATACGCACAGTTTCCATTGAAAATTCATAGTTGCCGGTCCATATTGAAGTTAAATGTCGATGAAATACAAAATTCGGATATGAATGATGAATCTCGATACAAACTAGTTATTAATTTGAAATTAAAGAAAAATAATCGATACCTGATAATCTGTGGCGATGTTTCTATCTAAACAACATCCTCTTGGAATTTTATAAACTCGACACGGTTGAAATTATATTAATTCATTTCACATCATAATCATATTAGAACAATCAGTCACTGAATGTATTCAGATTATTCAGAACTTCACATAATGTTTACAGTTTGTTCAGAGACTCTGGTTTGTTATAGTTTAACGTTGGCCTCCAGATAACCATACTTCGGTTTTCGCTCTACGCATGCGTGGTAAAATTTGGCGCAAAGTCGATTTATGTTGGAAACGGCAGAATTCATAGATATTTATACCACGGTACACAAATTTATCGTGATTTATACTATGTTTCGTAAAAAATCCTTAACCTCAATGAAAATATCAGCAAGCTGACAACATCTTCTTGAAATTTCTGTGCAAAAATTCACAGAATCGATACAAATTAGATTAGGTTAGGTTGTTTAATAATCAATCTGAATGAAAAGTCTCTCTTCATGATATTGTTTGGGAATTTCGAGGAAAATATGAACAAGTTATTAGTGTTTACAAAATAATCTGCAGAAAAATCGAAGAAGGAACTTATTTTGGTGGAATAAATGTGGCTTTTTAGTTGCAGATATAATCCGATGAAATTATCGTGTTTGCAACATTTTTATTCCAATGAGGTTAGTACTTGACTACTTGAGTATTCCCTAAATTAGGCCTAAATGTAAAAACTCAATTTCTATCGAGAAATATGAACTTTGAATCAATTTCACAGTATCATTTCAGGGACGTATTTAGCCCAATGTTTTTCTCAAATGGCTATATCTTTTTAACAGAGCCGAATTCGGAAAAACGGAAAATGAAACAAAGGTTTCTTTTGGCTTCAAGAATCTTCAGTTAAAATATATGTACAAGTCAAAAAATCACCCTGTATATTAAAATTTTGTATTTCTCCTACCATAATTGCTTTTGGACATTCTTCCTTATGAATCTTTCTGGACTGCCATCTATGGGATTAGCAAAGACGAAGGACGTACCGTATGTCCCATCGTGAATTTATGGCCTCTAGCTTTCCGTCTTCCGCGTAGGAATTTAGATTATCTTCATTATTGGCCGATAGATGTACATTATTGATAGCCGTACGTCAGGCAGTTAATTGAAATAAGATTTATTTACTCTGGTTACCGCTGGATCCGCGTATCTTAGGATGACTAGTCGATATGGGCTGTGCCTTGTCGTGAGTGACTTTGAGGGGTAATATTTCAGGTGAGGAGTGCGACAAATTTGATGTTGAGGTATGGTCCGTCCAAGAATTATTGACCTCAAAGCAGGCCTTGGAAGTCTAGTCGCAGCTTTATTTTTAGTTACAAAAAAGTAACTAGAAATTTTCTGTGCTTTCGTCGCAGCAAGAAATATATGAATATAACCTCGAAATTAAATGGTATGTTTTCAGTAGTAATATCCCTAGGGCCTTGATAATAGACGAGATAATTTTATGACCTTCGAAAGCTCGTTCATTGGTAACAGCCCGAAGCCGAGGCAATTATCAATGTCCGAGGAATATTCGGCAGAAAATTTTTTGATAGAAAAAATGTATAACTCAACACACCGAAACATTTATTTATTTATTGAAAGTACAGTGAAAGTGCAATTCGTAAAATTCAACTCAACATTAGATTCGTTGCTGTTCTCTTGTATAGAAAATCTATTTCCACGCATAATATTTATTGTCTTGTTGTGGTGTTCTTGATCGAGGTTTAGGTATGGTTTGATAGAATTTTGATTGCTATGACCAGTAATCTTCAGCAATTGTTGTTCCTCTACACCACTTTTTGCTAATTGACTGACAGCTGTTGATCTATTTGAATCTTTTTGTCTTTGAAATTCAAGCCAATTGCTTCGGCAGCATATTCAGTCCATTTATTTATGGAATTCCTTCCAACAGGTACATTATCGTACCATTTGTCAGTTTCATTTTTCCAATATCGATTTGGTTTCAAAAATAGTCGTGGTGAGGTAATATTTTCACCTCGTTTGGATATTAGTTTATGAAAAAGACGTACAGGGCAGCTTCGTCTCTCACTATTGGAAACCAATCATTTACTACTTGTACAGCTTTTAGAACCACCTTGGCACGTTTTACTGAATACCAGATTGTATCCAATGCGATTTGTTGGAGAACCATCGTTATTCTTCTCGATTTGAAAAAAATTCACCTAACAAGCAACTGCCTCTCCTCCTCGCCACGCTAGTTCTACTGCAGCAATATGATAAAATTTACGCATAAGACCTTCAGGAGTATTTTCATCCCATAGCAATATTATTCTGTTAACTTCAGACAAATTTAACGAAACTGAACTGGATTTACGTTTACTTGGGTCTGCTTGCAATTTTTTTCTGATTGCATCGCGGGCATCTCGCGCTGGTTTAAATATTATATTATTAAACGGGTCAATCATAATGTTGTAGTCCTTATAATACTTTTCTTGTAAGAGTTTGCTTGAAACATTCCACATTGTCTTTACCGTTTCTTCTTTGAATTCTGTTCCGCCTTTTTTTCTCATATTGACAGCCCAATCTTTGAGTATAAACGCCAATTCTTCCAAGCTTCTGCGTTCATTCAATTCGTATGATCGTTCGTAGCAAAATTCCATAAATATTCCCCAAATATATTTGTGGCTATTGGAATTATTTCTGGGAATGTTTTCTTCGATAACCTCATTTATATTTTTAACATTACCAAAACGTGTCATTTTGAAATTTGTTTGGAATGATGTTGCCATGGAACTATTATATAATTTTATAAGACTCTATCGTGTTATCATTGGGATTGAAAATTGCATTGGATGTAGTTTTCGATGTAATGTTGACATGATTGGCTGAAATGGTTCCATATGATACAAAATCATAAAATTGGATTTGTTGTTAGAACTGTCAAAAAATTTTCAAAGTAAGGCACTTTGAACTTGAAAATGTCCTCAATTATCATATACGATGGTATCGTATGAATCTGTATACCATCAGTATATTATTCTCATCTTGAATCGATACCTTTTCGAACGATCAATTATAGGAGCATTTCGCCTGGAAATTTTGGTCTGATAACGAAAAATATCGTGGATGATTGAAAAGCATGTTCCTTTCCAAAGTTCGATATGAATATTCGCTCAACCAGAAAAATCTAGTTGATAATTTGAAACGTGTTGCTGCAAAGTGAATGGATTGGAAAAATTGTAATAGATATCAAGACAGAAACGAAACTTAACGAATGGATCTATTTAATATATAAAGAACATTGTAACTTTCGATATTTGTGAACAATGAAGGAGTAAAATATGTTATATTGAAAGTGTGGGCGTCATACTCGTGCATTCAAATCTGTATGCTGACATAATAATGACAGCCGTTCACATTGCGAAAAATCGAGCCTATTCACGTGAGGACCGTAGCCGACTGCTCGACTATGAATCGCGTAAATTCCCTTTGAAATATTCTCGAATGGGACAGGTTAAGACCGTTGCTACATTTCGAAATCACCGGTGGGACGTTTGGCCGGTAACGCACTTCTATCATATTCCGTAAATAAACCGAAAAAAAAAAAGATGTTTATCGCGTAAAGTGTCGCCGCAACTATGCGAGAACGGCCACTAACGGTCGTCGACTAGCCATTGTCTATTTTTTTACGATTACTGTAAATTTATTCGCATTTTTAGTGTCACGTCCTCGGCCCTTGGTTGACCGCTGAACCTCTTGTGCGAAATCTGTCCGCCGAGATTGGAATCCTTGATTCGGTGAATAAATTTGAATAGTTTCGAAAAATGGGAGACAAACTGCCTCAGAAGTTTCGATAATGAGTTCGTTGTGTTGTTTTATTAAAAAGATGTTTTGCATTATTTTCATTTTCTGTTTAATATCGGGGATACGGACGAAATCCAATTTTTTTTGTCACTTCTGGATATACCGGAAGTAGCTGACAACTTCCCTACAGCTCCAACAGCTTGATGGATTTCAACTTATGAGGAGTCATTAGATTTGTATGAATTGTTAGAGTGATAAAGGCTATGTTTTTCTGCAGTAAAAACTTATTCAGGATGATAATAGTGTCAACTCGAAGAATTCCAGCTTTATCGACGAGAGCTGGGTTAACAGTTCGATATAATGGAAAAAAAGCACTATAGATTCCTATGTCTCCAAAAACCATGGAAAAAGCCCGCGACAGTAATATTCATCTCCAGTTTTCCTTCTGGAAAGTTTTTCGATAATATGTTCCATTTTCGCCTATGTTTGGACTGGCACATTTATAATTGTTCTCGCAATTATAATGATGGCACCTTTCAATAATAAATAGTCATGCCAAATCTCAAAATCATCAGTACTACACCGGGTAACTGTACTGAAACGGAATCAAAATATAATAGACATTTTTGCAACGTTTTGACGTTCTTTGAATTTTCTAATGAAATTACTATCAATTAAAATGAAAATTTTTTGACAGTTCGAACAACAAATCCAATTTTATGATTTTGTATCATATGGAACCATTTCAGCCAATCATGTCAACATTACATCGAAAACTACATTCAATGCAATTTTCAATCCCAATCATAACACGATAGAGTATTATAAAATTATATAATAGTTCCATGGCAACATCATTCCAAACAAATTTCAAAATGTCACGTTTTGGTAATGTTAATAGCTATTTATGTAACAAGTACATAAATTAGGTCTTTATGGACGAGTCCAAAATTTATGGCAGAGCGAGCAAAGCGAGCGAGGCCAATAATTTGGGCAAGTCCATAAGCCTAATTATGTACGAGTTTGCATACAAAGCTTTATGTTTGACTGCAATGCAGACATTTTATTTTCTGAAATGGCAATTAATATATTCGTCGCTTCATTTCAAGAAATACTTTGAGTGTGCTTTTGCTTATCTTACCTAAGTAACCATCAGCGACCTTAGCAACCCCACTGAACAAAGTTGTTTACTTCGTTAATTCTGTGACAAACGTCATAATAATTCCAAAAATGGATAGTTCGGAAGAGGAGAGCGTGAATAATTTAGCCGCAAGTGCCAAAGAATCTCTCCTACCCACTAAAAGTGCTCATGAAAATTGGTATGCGGCCTATAACAAGTGGTGTGAAACGAAGAAAATTGCAAAATCGAGAGAAGACTGTGACAGTTGAGTCCAATAAAGTGGTGTCCGATAAAGTGGTGTCCAATAAAGTAGTCAATTCTGGACGCTAAACGAATTCATGAATCAAGTGTTTATGATGCAGTCGAACATAAAAATATAAATGAGCTTATCAAAGAAAACATTCCCAGAAATACTTCCAATAGCCACGAATATATTTGGGGAATATTTATGGAATTTTGCTACGAACGATCATACGAATTGAATGAATGCAGAAGCTTGGAAGAATTGGCGTTTATACCCAAAGATTGGGCTGTCAATATGAGAAAAAAAGACGGAACAGAATTCAAAGAAGCAACGGTAAAGACAATGTGGAATGTTTCGAGCAAACTCTTACAAGAAAAGTATTATAAGGACTACAACATTATGATTGACCCGTTTAATAATACAGGGTGGCCATTTGAAAACGAAACAGACGAGATTACACACGAAATAAATTTTTTCGATAGAAATGCTCGGACAGGTCGATTTCTGTTTCGAGGGGGTCAACTTAAGATGTAGGTTACGGACGCATAGCGCTTCAACCCTTGCTACTACAACCCTCACCCCCAATTTTTGAATAGGGAAGATGGGATGAGTGATACCTCATTTGAAAGGTATTTTTATACTGATTTCAGCACAGTAATTGTTTTTTCATTTTATGCATTAGTTCTCGAAATTTTCTCAACTAAGTATTTGAAAATGAAGATGGTGTTTTCATGGCACTTGTAGTGTTTTTTGTGAAAAATCGACATTTTGAGCTTCAAAACAACCATGACTGTGGCTTCCTTCCTCCAATCCACTGACATAGAAATCTTTAATCAAGATGTCGATTTTTCACAAAAAAACACTTCAAGTGCCATGAAAACACCACTTCATTTTCAAATACTTAGTTGAGAATATTTCGAGAACTAATGCATAAAATGAAAAAACAATTACTGTGCTGAAATCAGTATAAAAATACCTTTCAAATGAGGTATCACTCACCCCATCTTCCATATTCAAAAATTGGGGGTGGGGGTTGTAGCAGCAAGGGTTGAAGCGCTATGCGTCCGTAACCTACATCTTAAGTTGTCCTCCTCGAAACAGAAATCGACCTGTCCGAGCATTACTATCGAAAAAATTTATTTCGTCTGTAATTTCGTCTGTTTCGTTTTCAAATGGCCACCCTGTATAATATTTAAACCAGCCCGAGATGCCCGCGATGCAATCAGAAAAAAATTACAAGCAGACCCAAGTAAACGTAAATCCAGTTCAGTTTCGTTAAATTTGTCTGAAGTTAACAGAATAATATTGCTATGGGATGAAAATACTCCTGAAGGTCTTATGCGTAAATTTTATCATATTGCTGCAGTAGAACTAGCGTGGCGAGGAGGAGAGGCAGTTGCTTGTTTGGTGAATTTTTTTCAAATCGAGAAGAATAACGATGGTTCTCCAACAAATCGCATTGAATACAATCCGGTATTCACTAAAACGTGCCAAGGTGGTTCTAAAAGCTGTACAAGTAGTAGGTAAATGGTTGGTTTCCAATAGTGAGAGACAAAGCTCGAAATCGCATTTGACAACTGTTGTCAATTTTGAAAATGCAGATTAATTCGAATTTAACTGAATAGGCCGATGATAAAGTATATTGTTCAATTCGCGGTAATGATCATAACACACTTGATGAATTAAATCACTCGCCTAACGACTCGTGCTGCAAAATTCATCTGCGTGTGTTGTGACTTAACGCTCATTGAACAATATACTATTACTCATTTTTGCGTGAATGCCAGAAATGAGTATTTCTTTCTTCAAATGTTGTGCATTCTTCACAACCCATATAAAAAGTATCGGAATGTTTTTGCGTCAGATATCGCGTTTCATTGCGTATAAAAAGTGAGATTTGGATTTATTTCTGAATAGGTATTATTAGCAAAATACAATGAAAAAATGGTTCGTATGTGTCCTGTTTGTGGTAAATTGGACTATTTGAATCCCGATTTGAGTTAACATGCACAGGTATTTTCTACATTCTAAGTAACAGTGGCGTAGATTCTTTGTTTTCTAGCATTTGACTTTTCAGATTTCCTTCTGATATTGAAAGAAGGAACATTTAGTTATCAATTCTGAATTTAGCTGTCTCGGTTTACCTAACTCAAAATATGTTTCAATGTTTGGAAGATTGTATAAATTTGCCAAAAAGAGTTCAGGGGAAGTATCACCTTTTGAATCGTGGTAAATCTCCATTCGAAAAGTGGTCTCTTTATTTCACGAGTAACTACCCTAATTTACGACGTAGAGACTTGATTTTTTTTTAAATTGAGGTTGAAGAACGTCCCGAGGGCAAATAGTTTTTTTTTCGATTTAATCGTTTTTCAATTAAAAAAACAGGTTGAACTTCAGCGTTTTGGAAACTACACTTAATGATTTTTTTCGACGGTTACTCATCATTTTTTGGAAAAATTCGCAACTATTTGTTTTCGGCATTTTAATCTTCTATGAATTACAAAAATTTTCATGATGATTAGTTCAAAAATATAGCTTGTACTCATGAAAAACGAAAAACATATTCAATAACCCAAATATTGCAGAGATCTAAGGTGATGTTGCCACGGCAGTATGGAATGATATAGCTTTCCCCTATCCTATTTTCGTCCCAGTCATTGGAAAATGTCTTCCAATGAATTGAACCTAAGTATTTCGAGTATTTCTCTGCATAATTTTTGGTGTGATCAAGAAAAACTGACCTTGTATCGACTGAATCAATCGAGAACCAACTTCCAACCTATTCCGAACTTTCCATCAGCTTTTCTAACTCAATTCCACTTTTTACCCCTCAAATTAAATCAGACCATCCAAAAAAGGATCCCAGATTCGCTGTGAGAATTCCAGATGCATCTCCCAAACCCAGGTCGATGCTCCCAAAGATTCGGCCCATCAAAATCGCCTTCGTCTTACTCCCGACCACCATAATTACACAAATTCACTTTTACCCACCTTCCTCGGAATTGATATCAGCGGCCGCGATGTTTTTCCGCTCTTTCAGTTCAACGGACCGTGCCAGACGTGGACGAATCGGCGAGAAAGTGTTGCAATCTGCAGTAATTAAATATCGAAACGTATTCGTTGGGCTCGTTGATGAGCCTTTTTATAACGAATTCGTTTCTTGGGTTCTTCCTCATTTCCACCTCGAGCATAATGAACCGAGAATCCTTTTAGATGATGGGCTTAATTGAATATTCGCCTCGAGCTATGGCGTTTATTTATTTTAGTGCTTATAAATATGTTCGGCTGTGTGTTCCGATGTTCGTCGTTGCATAATGGTCGTATATTCCATTTCCTGATTCGATTTACGTTTTGAATCACTGGGGATATGGTACGAGAATTCATAAAAGAACGGTGGCAACTTTATGTTCTCGAGAGTCGATAAAACAGACGCTTTTATGGGTGGATTACCATAAGCATAATTAAGTGGGAAACAGTTCTGGTAGATTTAGAAAGAATGCGATTAGTTAATCTTTTAAGACAAAAAAACTTGATTATCTTCCATGAGTTAACGATTATCTAAGTTGATGAAGTCAATTTTGGCGAACTGTGAAAAATTGTTCCGGCATATAAGCTACAGCACACTTGAATATACGAAAGAATTCTATGAGACTAATTGACAATAAAACGCGCCGTTTTTAAGCTATTCCTCAACAAGTCCCTTAATTTTACGCATATCTTGAATCCCTGGGTTCGAAATTTTTTCCTTTCTCTCATTCTCAAACTCAATCATGATGTTATCGGTGGATTCATACAATTATTTTCTTATTTATCTCGATAGCTCACTAATTATGTGCCATAGGAAAATTAAGAAAAAAACATGAAATTCAGAAAAATGCATGAAATCTTCATTCGAATTTAATGTTCGAAGATTATTTCATGCAAATTTTGACTGCAGCCGCGCCTCAAATGGATCTACAATTTGAAAATAATTTTACATACAGAGGGTGCGTCAAAAAAAAGTTATGGAAAAATAGGTAGTTTTTCAAATGGAACCCCCTGTATTTCATGGCCTAATTCTTTCGAGGACAACAAAAGCTTCACCCTTACACCTCATTTTGTTAAGGGTCTACGTCCCTGAAAAAAAGGGAGTCAGAAACGATTTATTTTTTTCTGATTGATGAAGGCATGTATGAGTATATAAAGATAAAAATAATAAAAAAAATATCTTGTAAGTATAAAATGAATGAAAAGAATATTCCCCTTCATTTTTGGTAATTTTTCAACATTTCCACCATCAAAACGAACAAATATTTTGGTTTTTTTTTCATTTCAGTAATGAAGTCTATCATTTAGTTAATCAAATGTCTATCTCTTTTTCTTTCAAAATTTACCGTTTTTTTGTGAATAATATTACAACAATGTGTTGTTTTCGCGAAATTTATTTCCTTGAAATTTTCTATTCGAAATGATAAATACCCATTCTCACCATAGACATTTTATTAAGGATTTTATTAGCCGCCGATAAGTAAAAATTAATTGTTTCTTACAATTGTGGATTCTTACATGGAATTGAATTTCTTTTAAACGACACGCCCCGCAGGTATCTACTCCCAGATGACTGGTGAAGGAAAATTAGTGTATTATACAGTCAGTGTGAGATCTACACCTTTTCCAATTGTAATTCAGAAAACGTAAAATGTAATTCAGAAAAGCAAATTGAATTTCAGAAAATGGAAATTGTAATTCAGAATAGTAACTTGATATTCAGAAACGGTAATTTGAATTTCAGAATAGTGATATGTAATTCAGAAAGGGTAATTTGAATTTCAGAATAGTGATGTGTAATTCAGAAATGGTAATTTGAATTTCAGAAAATATAAATTGTAATTCAGAATTGGTGATTTGAAATTCAGAAATGGAAAATTTTAATTCAGAAAAACGAAATTGTAATTCGGAAAGATGAAATTGTAATTCAATTGCTTGGTACCCAAACTACTTTCTCTGATATTATGTATGATATTCAAATCGAGACAAGATTCCATTTGAAATGGGTGGCGAAATATATTAATAATGATTCTTGAGGTCATTTTCGAGTCTCAAAGTACTTAGATACCTTCATAGAAGTAAGAAATATAATAACAATAACTTTATTTCCAAGAATAACATGAAGGTATATACAGTCAAAACCGAAAACAGGAAAAAAACAAACTCGAAAATGCGAAATACTTAAGACAAGTTCGATGCCACAATGTCCTAGATTCCTATGTTGCATCACTTGATACCGAGCTCGATACTATTCTGAATTACATATTACATTTTCTGAAATTGAATTGATAACTTCTGAAATACAATTTTCCTTTTTTGAAATTGAATTTGCTATTTCTGAATTTCAATTCACTATTCTGAATTACAACTTTGTTTTTCTGAATTACAATTTCCTAATCTGAATTTCAATTTCGTTTTTCTGAAATTGAATTAACTTTCTGAAATTCAATTTCTGTTTTCTGAATTACATATTGCTATTCTGAAATACATGTTCCCTTTTCTGAAATTCAACTTTGAATTTCTGAATAACAACTGTGAAAGGTATAGTTCAGGGTAGGATTTCTTGTTAATATTCCCTGCGCCCCAACATTTGTTCTATTGAGCTGAATAATCCAATAAATAAAAATTAATGCACTGCACCGCCATCTGGCGGTATACGTTTCCTATTTTGTAGGCTGAAGACAACATAATTCGTATTTTTAAGATATTTTCAGTGTTTCAAGAGATTCATCCAACCAGCAACCGCTGTGTTCAATTTACATTAATGAAATTTTCACAGCAGCTAGGTTAAGGTATGAGCTTCATTATTCGGTAAACATCTGAAGTTTTTTCATACAGAGTGACTAATATAAATTCACCAATTTATTCAACTTAAATATGCGATAACTCGATTTTTTCAAATGGAACACCTTGTATTCTTCTCTTTCATGAAATTAATTATCCAAATGTTTACATTTTTAAAGTATGTCCATGTTTAAACCGCTCTCTTTTGAGATATTTCACATTGTTTAAAAAATCGATTACTTTCTGAAAAATGTAGACATTTGTAGGTATGTGTTGAAAAAAGGCTCATTTTATGTGAAAGTCTGTAAATGACTAGTTGCTGTACGAAATTGAACTACTCTGAAATTCTAGGTAAAAAGTTACATGAGTCAACCCTGTCTTCTCATTGGCAAAGAAATACGAGCGATCCTTTCCGAATCCGCTTAATTTATTTAAGTCAGACATGATCTAGCATAACTCCTGAACAATTGATCTCATTTATTGAGGAGTATCTAGTACAGTAGCAGCACCGGCCACATTGCGAATGCCTCGTTTATCAATATCCCCACTGGTATTCTCCTTGCACTCTTTCGACCATTCCCTTTTCTCCATTGCCAGTTTTTGCTGCTCTCGAGATGATTTATCTTGTTCTATTTCTATAACAGTCCCCGAGTACTATAATTACAGAATTCCCCTTAACGAGCAAAGGAAATATATGTCATAATTCCAATAGGCCATCGCGTAAAACTTTATTGTACGTTCAGAATGAAATTTTTCATTTTAATTTTCGCAATTATCCTCCCTTTCATAGAGTGTACAACATCAGACCGGTTGATTTTTTGGTCTTATTTTGTTTTATGTTCAGATGCTTTTTTACAAACGGCCGCTCGTTTATTGCGATGTATATGTCTGTAATAATTGCGCGAGCACTTATTTGGAGTGGTTACTAGTTCTATACTATACTAAACTGGTAATTATTTTCTATTTTAATATTCTTTTTCGATGGTGATGTTCTCTGCCGTATGAGATGAGGACGATTACAAGTGAAATTAAAACATTTTTGGGTGAATACGAAGTTTGGACGCCGAGCAGCGTTGGGCTGATTCAGAAACTGAATGAATGTCCGCGCAGGCTGCGGATTTTAACAAGCGCGTGAAAGTTCCTTAGATTTTGGCTTTACTGATTCTTTCTTGTACTATCAACCTTATGAACTTTTTTTTCAAATTGACAAGCTGCCTTTAGCTTTCCATTTGAAACCAAAAACCTTCATTATGACCTTCATCAATTCCAGCCTAACAGAATATTTGAAAAACTGTCGAAAATTTATTATTTTTTGATGTTTGATGGCTTATTGAAACTACATCATCTTGCCAACTAAAATATCGATTTCTCTTTCCATCACGAAAAGCACTAAAATTAATCCATAAATAATGAACTATTCATCATGAATTATCGATTTATTTACTGGAAAATTTGAAGAACGAATGACAGATGTAGAAGAAACGCTTTACAGAGTATGATGGCAAATTACAATTATCCCCTATATGTTTAGCAATTATGATGGGAATATAAATAAAAGGATATATAGCCATTTCATATTGGTAAGATGCAGAACATATTCAAGTTTCTTATGGAACATGCAGATAGAAAAATTTAATATTATTTCGTGGCAAATAATTGCTGAGGCCACTTTTTTTCACTCTTAGATTAATTGAAAATAAATCAAAGCCTATGTTTCTGTTTTTAAAAAACCTAAAAATAAGACATTGCTAATAGGAAAGTGTTAAAAATGAATCGGCATAAATTTCACATCGTTCGCACGAATAGGACATTTCTAATGGTTCCTATGGAGGATTTTCATCATAGATTGAAATCCATGCTTCAAAAATTTCGGTCGAAAGATATCTACAAAGATGAAATTCTGATTGATAGATAATCACGAATCTCATAATTGCTTAAATAAACCTTTTTATTCCGTGTTGGCAAACAAGTCACAAACAATTGACGATCTATAAAACCACATTATAATTGCAGTTTATTAAGTAACCTCAGATATTTGACGAATAGTAATCGGTAACAATTATTGTTGATGATCATGATTTGGTCACTGATTGGGGTTTAATCAACTTTTTCATTATTGGAGGGATGAAATGATCCAACTTATTGAAGCCGAACTTTCACTTTTGTCTCGTATTTTAAGGTCGATCACAAACGAAAAAGTGATCACAGCTAAAGTGTATGTCATTGACCTAAAAATACATTGGTAAGGAAAAATTCGAATTCGTTAGGTTTAACAATTTCATTTCTGTAATGAAAAAAATGATAAAAATAAAGAATCATGACCAAATCATCATTAGCAAAAAAAGCCTAATTTTGGCACAAAAACTACAAGTGGTTTCTTAACAAATTCAAAACTCCCACACTAAATGTAAAATGTTGTGAAATTTTGAATAAAAATTGTCGTGTTCCGAGTATTTCTCTATGATATAGTTAATGAATTTTACTCACTAGGTATGTGAATCATGTAATTCTAAAGACACATTATCAACTTTTCTTTGTTGATAAGCACTTGATGTAAGTGAGATTTCTTCTTTTAACTTGTAATCATTTCAATTTGATTAATAATATGAAATTTCCCAGCTATGTTAAAATAATATTCGGTTTAAGTAACTGCTTATAATAGAATCAGAAAATTAGATTCAATTCGAAAATATGTAATTATATGAATATAAAATAAAGATTTTTGATTCTCTCACAAAAATGAAATTGACCTCGAAGTTAGAAAATTTCAAAATTGCTATCGCAGAGTGAGTAAATAAATTACTGAATTCAAGTATTTTTTCAGAGATTTTCACGATGTATTGAAAGTTCGGGAAAACTATTTCTTCTTTAAATTTTCATTCCATATTTCGTTTCATATTCAGTTTGTTTCTAGCATATATCAGTTTTCTTATGAAGATACAAATTTGTGAAATACTCATCGAAAGATTTGAATTCAACCAATTTGTTCAACGTTTCCAACTTCTCCCCTCATTTGAAAAAGAAGAATGTCAATTTTCAATGCATGATACAAAATGTATTTTTTTTTAATTTTTACTCCTATATACAGTATCCCAAAAAAGTTTATCAAACTAAAAAAGTAGATAGTCGAAAGTGAAACCATAACAAATTTCAGGCAAATAAAGGTCCCAAAATTTTCCCCTTCGACAGAGACTGTTGAATGGTAAAAACTTCTACAATTCTATGAACCAATTCTGAAAATTGCCAAGTTACCCTGATTTCATGGAAAATATAATTTCGAAATATTTGAGGCCGATTTTCTTGAAAACTGTGAGGTTTACAACTTTTGATCAAGAGAACTATTTCTGTAGATCAATCCCAAATGATTTCAATGGCGTTCAACTTGGGGAGATTGTAATACATAGTAAATTACCTCTTCATCTTCGATACGAGAATTGTTTGAGACATTTGAAATATTCAAAGTCAAACATCGAGTTAAAATCTTCAGACATTTTGGAGTTATTTTTCTCCACTTGAAAACGCTGTGTCTCGAAGAGAGTTATGACCCATGTTAACAGAAAATTTGTCTTTATTTTTATTGGTAGGTACTATCTACGCTATTTGTTGAAACTACCCTGAGGTCCTTTAGTTCATATAAATCAGAAGAATCTGCCAATAGCTAGATACTTTTTTCAATCTCTCGAAAATTCGTATAATTTTCGAATTTTGTCGATAAAATTACTGTCTAACAAAACTTCACGATTCAATCGAATTTCCTCGATTTTTCCGAGCCCAGAGGACTTTTTCGGGCGCCAAAAACATCGAGACGAACGACCGCGACCTCATTCCACCTGCACCAGCGCGAAACGTGAACTCCACGAGGTGGACAAGGTCGAACGCAGCCAGCATAAGAGAAATTCATCCGTAACTTTTACATAACCGCGGTCGCCGGCTTTACCTCGACCATCCACCCGCTGGCAGCGGGCGCCGGTGTCCCAAGAACCACCCGCTCGTAAAATATCGTCACCTACCTTTTGACAGGGTCCTTGGTGAGGATGTCGGCCGATGAAAACGCCGCTGATGATGATGATCGATGACGACGGGGAAGTTACCGGCTGGCGATGGGGTCTCGATGGCCAAGACCGTACTTGGGATGAGAAGAGACACTGACACTTGTGTATTACAATTCTATGTCCTTGGCCTTGACGTTGTTTTCGCGATCACAACCACAACAGAAATGCTTTGGCGAGCGACGAACTGCCTCTTTTCCTGCTTTAACGACGGCCTAAGAAGAACCCGGTGGTGGGGTACTGCTCTTTGCGATGGTACCCACTACTGCCTTGCGTGCCCAGGAGGCAGGTGGAAGATAGGTCGGATTTTTACGTGGTCGTTAATTTCGATTTCGATCGATTTTCGGGACGCAGACCGAAGGTTAGAGTATTTTAGGGGTTTTTGGGGGTTTTCATTATTGATAACGAAGTTTCAAGATTTTAGTATCCACTTCTTGAGATAATTGAATAGGGCATATCGGATGTTTTTACTTCAGCTGGGAGCATCTTTATTTTGAGGAGTTTTAAACGATTTCAAATTGGTAAAGATACAAATTCGTTGTTTCTGATGGATTCTGCATCCTCTCAGCTATTTCGTTAGTCTCGAGGATTTCATTTCGTTTTGCAGCATAAAATTCAATTCGAACGTTAGGGAAAAAATCAAACGAACGCAATACAAAATTTATATGGAGCATTTGTGCACTTATGCCTCCTATTGTGCCTCTCTGGACGAATTACACTGCTCCAGACTAAAATTTATACCATTTATGGAAGTTGGTGGGTCTAAATTTGAGCATTTGTCTGATTTCACTATGCGGGACACTGATCTCGTTTTTCTGGACAAGCTTTTTTCCTCCTGCATTGTCCCTTTGAATTGGCAAACTGTTTGAAGTTATACCCTTTTGTGAGTTCTACCTATGTACTAAATTTTTTCTACTTGTCTTTATTTGTTTCGAAAATGTAAACTATTTTCGATTTGAATAGTAACATTTACCTACGTTTTGATATATTTCCTTTTTTCACTCAAAAACGATAAGTCGGAGAGGAAGGCCTCAATTCTTCAGAGCCATTAGTTGTGAAACTTTGGCAATAGTGAATTTCTCTCAGTATCTGATTCAAACAATTTACACTAAGTAAGCCATGAAGTCTCAGATGAATGCGTTATAAAAAAGTACGAAATTTCTTTAATTGAAGTTCCGAATGGGACATTGTTGAAAAAAATGAAAAAGTGATTGAAAAATAAACAACTAATTCCTTTATAATAATCAACCTTGTGAAGGTGCATTTCTTGATATGCAACTAAACATGAAATTTCAATATCTACAGCAAATTCTCAAGCAGAACTCATCATTTTCAACTTTATGTATATAATAAGATGCACAAAAAGAAGTCGAATGACAAATATAAGCAATTTGCAATAATTACAAATGTTATCGAGACACATGGTATCATAAGGCATTTGCTAAATAATTTCGAATATGGACATTCATTAATGATTTTTTGTTCGAGGTAAAAAAAAACAGACATTTTCAAATCAACTTCAAATATTTGATGTTATTCATTCTAATTAAAATTCGCTAAAATACTGGAGAGTAATGATATTCTGCAATCTCATTTGATGATTCAAAGTACTTCTTCAGAAGATCCAAAAATTATACTAGTATAACATGCGCGACTGGATTTATTCAGAATTGACAGATATATTAAGCTCTGTTTCAGAGCCCAGGCACTGAAATCTTGCTTCATAGATCAGTAACGCAATTTGTCGCTTCAAACTACTACTGTGAAATTTAATTTGAAATCGATATTTTCGCTCGTTCTCTTTCATTACTAAATCCCACAGTTATAAAATTCATATTTTTACGGCAATTTCAAGGGTAATGAAGTAAAGTCAAAGTAGAATAATGAAGTGGATTTTAGCACTTTTGTGATTGGGAAAAAAGTTATTTACTCATTTTCATAGAAATTAATTTTCAATTGAATGCTGGAAATACAGTGGGTTATGCCATTTCGGAATCTGAATGAAACTGGCATGTTTTTCTCAATTTGGCACTCAGAGAACCATATTTTTTTTACAACACGTTAGTTTGAACTTGGGAAGAAATAAACAAAACATGAAATTTGAGCAACGGCTTTGTTTATGAAAAAAAAAATGGAATGAGATCCCCAATTAACATACGAGGATGTATTGATATCTAGTTAGCCTAGACCAGTTCCATAGATAAACAAAATATTGCGATACCATATCAACGAACAATAACTTATTAGAAGTTCAGTAGAGTTCGACGTCAAAAAAGTAAACGGGAGTTACGCAATAAATTTAAAGAAAAGATATCCACCGAAATTGTAAAAATCGAAAAATTGGAGTATCGAGCCATCATCAAGTACCTGTATTTAAAAGGGTTAAGAAGTAAGCAGATTTACGAAGATATACTCAATACCCTTGGTTATCAATGTCCTTCGTATGCGACCGTGAAAAATTGGACTGCAAGCTTCAAAAGAGGTAAATTTTCCTTTGAAGATGATGACCGATCGGCAAGGCCAGTTTCTGTGTCAGTCCCCGAAAATATCGATGCAGTTCATGACATGATTTTATCAGACCGTCGAATTGGGCTAAAACGGATATCTGAAGCACCGAATATTTCATACGAACGCGTTCATCATATAGTTCACGTCAATTTGGACATGAGAAAAATTTCTGCAAAATGGATCACCAAATGTTTGAATGTTGACCAAAAGCGTGCAAGGGTGGCAGCATCGCGTTCGGTCTGTGCTCGATTTGAAAGCGATGTAGACTTCTTAAACCGAATTGGTACTATGGATGAGACTTGGTTACATTTCTACGATCCAGAAACAACGCAACAATCGATGGAATGGCGATACTCTGGTTCTCCGAGACCTGAGAAGTTTCGTGTCCAAAAATCTGCTGGAAAAGTTCTTGCTTCAGTTTTTTGGGATTACCATGGAGTAATCATGATTGATTTTTTGGATAAGGGTAGAACAATAACTGGAGATTACTATTCGACATTGCTGACCACTCTACGGGAAAAAATTGAAGAGAAAAGACGCGGAAAGCTATCCAAAGGTATTTTGTTTTTTCAGGACAACGCCCCAGTACACAAATCTCATGTTGCCATGCAAAAAATTCGTGATTTAGGGTTAGAATTACTAGAATACTCCCCTTATTCTGAAAAAAAGTTTAAAAGGTAGTAACTTTTCTTCCAACGAGGAGGTAATGAAAGCTGTGCAGGAATAGTTTGCAGAGCAAGAAGAAACATTTTTGCTGAAAGGTCTAGAGACGTTGCAGGTTCGCAGTAATAAATGAATTCAATTAAGAGGAGAATATGTTGAGTAATAAAATATTTTGACATTGAAATTTTGTTTGGTTCTATCATAGGCTGAGAATTTTTCAATATATCCTCGTATTCAGAAATAATATCCAGAAAACAGATTGAAAGATTCCAGCTTTTGGAGTTTTGTCATCAAAAAGAGTGGAAAAAGATGCAATTTGAATTTTCGAAAATGTCGAATATCTCGAAAACCGAGAAACTTATAGAACATAAAACAAAATTTAATGAACCGCCTCAAAGTCCTCTACCCGTAGGTACCATACTATCCATTCAGTACGCCACACCCTGTATATTCAAAATGAAGGGATACACAAGAATATAAGAAATAAAAGTTGTCGGTTAAATATGAAGACTTATTTCATCCGATTGAAATATTTCCTCAATAGAGCCATCGTATTATCCACATGCACAACAACTTTCCATCAATCGCAGTCAGACAATAACCGTCCATCCGAGAAGTTATGCGAAGAATCCGAACCAATCGACCGCTTAATGTGTTACTGAATCAATTCAGCCGGTCCGACCCCGGGCCTCAGGTGTTACAACGTTTAATAATTGCAAGCCAATATCTCCATCTATTGCCACTATCCGTTAGCCCGCCCGGGCGCAAAAAAACGGTCGTAATGCATCCACCCGCCGTCAACCCTAGGGAGCTAACGGGCCGCGGTATCGGCGCAACATAGATGCATGCCGAATGGGTCGCGATAACAAAGATATATAATACTATTCTCCTGGCTGTTCATTATTATGTATGGAATACCAGGATGGACGACGCGGCGGATTCTCTTCACTCTCGCTCTCGAACGCTGATAAATATCCGGTAATCGCGGATTCGGATGAGCAATGGGTCTCTATTCGGTATCGACGTCGAATTGGTTTACAGACATAATTGCACCGGAGATATACCTACATCCTGCTGGAGAATTCTCTTGAATCTCTTCAAATGCAGAAATTGTAGAAATCGTGTAGTTCATGATGATATTAGAGGAAATGCAGAGTTAGCTGAAGACTTACGCCGACCAAGACGTCTATTGTCGTCCCCTTTGATTTTGATGACCAAATCATCTGCATGAATTTGGTCTTTCAGACCCGAGTTCAGGCCTACTCCACCTATTCTCTTGATGTATCGGTTCTTTTTCTGAAGTGATAGAGCGTTAAATTGAAATAAAACACATTTAAGGGTCTACGTCCCTGAAAAAAGGGGAGTCAGAGACGATTCATTTTTTTCTGACTGATGAAGGGATGTATGAGTGTATAAAGATAAAGGTAATAAAAAAATATTTCATAAGTATTGAATGGAAGAAAAGGATATTCGCCCTCATTTCTGGTTATTTTGTAACATTTCCACCATCAAAACGAACAAATATTTTTGTGTTTTTTCATTTCCGTATTGAAGTCTATCATTTAGTTAATCGAACGTCTATCTCATTTTTCTTTCAGAATATACCGTTTTGTTGTAAATAATATTACAAGAATGTGTTGTTTCCGCGAAATTTTTTCCTTGAATTTTTTTATTCGAAATGGTAAATATCCATTTTTATCAAAGACAATTTATTAAGGTTTGTTTTAGCCGTCGATTAGTGAGAATTAATTGTTTCTTACAATTATGCATTCTCACATGGAATTGAATTTCTTTCAAATTACACCCCCCGCAGGTATCTACTCCCAGATGACTGGTGAAGGAAAATTAGTGTATTATACAGTCAGTGTGGGATCTAGTTCAAGGTAGGATTTCTTGTTAATATTCCCTGGGCCCCAACATTTGTTCTATCAAGCTGAATAATCCAATAAATAAAAAATAATGCACTGTACCGCCATCTGGCGGTATGCGTTTCCTATTTTGAAGGCTCAAGACTCTTAAGGTCGTAGATCACAACTAGTAGGAAAACTAATCCGATAGAGGCGTTAGGCAAAGTGCATTTTATGGAATATTCCATTAAATTGACTTCTGTAGGTTACGGACGCATAGCGCTTCAACCCTTTCTACTACAACCCTCACCCCCAATTTTTGAATAGGGAAGATGTGGTGAGTGATACCTCATTTGAAAGGTATTTTTATACTGATTTCAGCACAGTAATTGTTTTTTCATTTTATGCATTAGTTCTCGAAATATTCTTAACTAAGTATTTGAAAATGAAGTGGTGTTTTCATGGCACTTGTAGTGTTTTCTTGTGAAAAATCGACATTTTGAGCTTCAAAACAACCATGACTGTGGCTTCCTTCCTCCAATCCACTGACATAGAAATCTTTAATCAGGATGTCGATTTTTCACAAAAAAACACTACAAGTGCCATGAAAACACCACTTCATTTTCAAATACTTAGTTAAGAATATTTCGAGAAATAATGCATAAAATTAAAAAATACATATTTACTGTGCTGAAATCAGTATAAAAATACCTTTGAATTGAGGTGTCACTCACCCCATCTTCCCTATTCAAAAATTGGGGGTGGGGGTTGTAGCAGCAAAGGTTGAAGCGCTATGCGTCCGTAACCTACATCTTAAGTTGTTCCCCTCGAAACAGAAATCGACCTGTCCGAGCATTTCTATCGAAAAAATTTATTTCGTCTGTAATCTCGTCTGTTTCGTTTTCAAATGGCCACCCTGTATAAACCATAAAGTTCACGAAGTGCTTTATATGTTTGGCGAATAAAACCCTGATTTTGAAAATAAATTTCAACAATTTTTGAAAGTTGTTGCGGCGTGAGTCTTTCCATAATTTGTCAATGCTTACTTGACAGAAATGTATAAAAACAACATGGCTTCTACCTTCTATCAAACCGCAGTTATCCCTATCGAATATTTTATCACTCTAAAAAAACACCCGATAGATGTACTCGTAGTTCACTGCATCTGGATATGCTAGGTCTGTCTGTGAAAGTCTTACCCTTGTCTAGACTGTCGCTGTCATAAAATGTGGAGGTAGGTTTTCTGGTCTGGTCGACCAAACCTACATTGAGCTTCTTCTGCAAAACCTTTGATAAACTCTATAGATTTTGGCAACTGTTGAAGTAGATGTGGTTCTCTGCATCTGGATATGCTAGGTCCATCTGTGAAAGTCTTACCCTAGTCAAAACTGTCGAAGTCATAAAATATGGAGCTAGGTTTTCTGACCTGCAAGGACTGTGCCTACAGATTGCAGTGTAGGCCTACAGCAACTTTCATTAGCTTCTCATTCTTTCCTAGTAGGCCAGTGGTGAATTTGAAAAGAGATTTCTCTACAATCTTTCATCTTTCTGTGCCCTGTTTTTATTTCACTAGACCTGAGTCTTTGTTTTAGCCCATGTCATTAAGTGGGGCTTTTGTCAGACCATATGAGAAAGCTGGGCAATAGAGAGCTATCGGCAACCTTCTGTTTGCCTAGTTCGTTAGCCTTCTGATTTCCCTGCTTCTTCTACTTCGTCAGCCTATATGTATCTACTGCTGGAATCCTCTTCCTAATTCTTCCATATGCAAGTTGATGCCAGTAAGGGGTGTATTCATGGTCAGATATTTCCTGAAATTATAAAAAAATTATGATTGAAAAATTTGATATTCAAAGCTTCCAACTCTTCATTATGGGGGATCCACTGCTGTTTACAAAATTATTCATGTAAAGGTCGTTCCAAAAATGCCAAGAGGCTGGCATTTGAAGTGTATTTCGGTCGTTTCATGGTCAACACATTGATTGTCTGCAAGACATTGGCGAAGTACACAAGCTTTTCGACCAAAATATACTTTTTGTTGTGTTAGGGCTTGTACAGTTAGGGCTTGTGAAGTTATGGCTATTATAATTAGGGCTTGTCCAGTTAGAGCTTGTAGAGCAAGTCCTTTTGGGGACATAAATGCACGTGAAATCTGATAATTTCTTAACAGTGAATGTGTTAAGACTATGAATTCTTTAAACGGAATGTTTTTGGAAGGATGGAGTTATTAACCTTCAGTATTGTCTGAATACCGAAGATGTGGGTGAGAACTCGAACTATTTATCTGTTTCATTCGGTTGTGGTCGACTGACCATACCCCACGTGAATAATTTCATATCAATTAAAGTGTAGAGTAAAAACAAGAAATTTTATTTCCCAAATTAGGAACTTCTTCATAATTTCCTACAGCGATCCGAAATAACCTGCGTACCGCTCGTACGAAAGAACTCGCGGTACGGTGCAGTACCGACTGCATTTCCTCCGCGCGCAGCGCATCCACCACCCGGAGCTCATCTCCGCCAACTGCATCTCTCGTACGGTGCCGGTGCAGAGAGACTGCGGCAGGTTCGACAATCTAGAGTGCACTTCGGGTTCATTATCAAGGCCGTATCAAGACCGCGTGGTTCAGCGACCCCCGCGCTGATGTAACGCGAACGCTGCTGACTACCTGCGGGTTTCCTCCATATGTACTGCTGCCGGAATATCTGCGATGCTAGGGAGACCATGGACGATCAGAGTTCTCCACGAAAAATGATCTCCAATTTCGCAGACATTGGTAGAGAATGTAATGACCATTTCGATCATTAATGCTTCCTCTTGGCTAGGTTAGGTTGGTACAGTGCACTGTGTCCTTAAGGTCTATTGTGCCCTCACCAGAGTTCTGAAGAACTCCAGTGTCTTTGGTGGTTTCTTTTCGTTGCCTTGTCATTTCAGATTAGATTAGATTGAGGTGCTCAGCCTCGCAAACACCTTGACCTGAAGATCTATTGTGCAACCCCGCGCTGTTTACCATTCAGGTCTAAGGCCTCTATGAACTTCACTACTCTTCTCGGTGCCACGCCCATTATTATTACTTGTTCCGGTTTAAAGAAACAGAAGTCAAGATGTTGCAGCCTTCTCCTGAAGATTGCTTCACAGTTGCAAAGTAGGTGTTCACCTGTTTCGGTGGTCTTGACAGAAGCGACAGGTATCATCAGGATCCTTTCCCATGTTCTGAAGATGATTATTTAGAGGACAGTGTCCCGTGAGAATTCCCGTCATTTTCCTCAGTTCTAATTTGCTTAGTGAAAGAACTTTTTTGGCCCAGATTGTTGAGTACGAGAGGAAAGACTTAGCCTGTCTCTGTCCCTGGACCAGTCGCCAGGACCGAGTCTTCCTTTTCTGTTCCCATGCTTTAACAGCCATTGCTTGGTGGCTTGCTGGTAAACCGCAGAATGGCCCCGGTCCAATGAAGGGGACAAGTCCACCCTCCCTTGCTATCTAATCAGCCATTTCATTACCATGCACTCCCGAGTGGCCAGGTACCCAAACGAGGTTGACCTTCTGGAGCTTCCTTCTTCAAAGCTTCTTTTCGTTGCCTTCTTATAGCGAGATAATCCTCATCAGCTGGTAGTAAGTTTTTCTTCCCTTTGTAAGTGTCCACTGGAAAATTCTCATCAGGTGCTTCATGAGGTCCAGAAACCAGTGTGTAGGTCTATAGTATATCCACTCAAATCGCGATACTTTTTATATCAAGTGGTACTTTTGGAATGATCTAGTACTGGAAGAGAATTTATTTTCGGTTCCTCCTTCTTCTGACATTCTTTCTTGTAGGTTCTTGATTCCTGAGTGACCAAGAATCTAGACTGAAAGGATGACATGAGTGCTTAGGGCTTCGATAGCAGCTCGACTGTCAGAATAGATCGCTATGGCACATCTTCACAGTTATTCGTTTGGGAGCTGCTCAAACAGGAGTCCAACAGTTTAGAGCATCTGTTGGCAGACACAATATTCCTGTGCATGTTAAGTTGTGGTTTTTGCACCATCTATGTACATTTTACAACTATTCATTTCGAAAATCTGAGTCTTGGTTTTTTTCTCAGTCTTTTTTTCTGCTTAGCTTCTTAGTGAAGTTTTTTTCGATTCTTACGTTCCTGACCATTTCGTCACTGTAAGGGTTTGCCGATGAGTTTTTTTTTGGCGAGAAAGGAACAAACTTTCAAATTTTTGATTTGGTTTGTTGCCTGTACCTTGCTCAGACATTAGGAGAATGTCCACTAGATTCATTTTCGCACATATTCCGTTTGCGAGCATTTCTACATGAAAGACCCTCGGACCACGACTTTACGGTGGTGAGCATCTGTTGCCAACCCTAAATACTCCAGTGCCAGTCCCTGTCGAGGTATCGCATGGTATTCTTTACGAGAGCTTGAATCTTGGGCTACCTTACCCAATCTTTTTTTCTACTTAGCCTCGTAGTGAAGGCTTCCTCGACGCTACTTTCCTTTATCATCCCGTCACAGGAAAGGCTCTTTGATTGATAATTCTCTCATTGATAGTGCCTTTCCTGGATGATCTTGGAATGGACTCATGGGCTAATATTTCTATCATTAGACGAAGAGGTGTGACATCTGTGATGTGGTCGAATACCCTAACTGAGCACGTTCTCATAGTCCCTGTGATGCACACACAGGATCGTCTTTATGGTACTTTGTCGTGATGTCTTGACTAGCTTTGGACGCGCCCTACTATGGTGCCTCATAAGTGGACATGAGTCCCACAATCATGACGTACATCCATAGCAGTGTTTTGGAACAACTTCCCCAAATCTAACCAGCTACACGCTACACTTACTGCACGTTATCAGAGCCTTCGTGGCTTTATTACCAGTGATCTCTACATGCTTCTTTTTCACAATTTCGCTGTGTATAGATAATCCCAGAGGAAACAAATTCAAAACCACGAAAAATAGTTAACTTTCAAATATCGTCGTGTACACCGGGCCTTAATCTCTCTTTCTCGGAGCCATTCAGTTCGCTCCTACTTCGGCGAATCGGGTCCATCGGAATTACGTAACGATTATCGGATGTACTGCGTAACCATAACGCGGTAGCCGAATTCGTAATTCGTACCGAACGTAGTCTTATCCCTCGATCTCGTCGACCAAAACGATCTCATTACCTATTGGACACCGAAAAAAAAGACTCGTCCATGCGGTGAAATTGATATTGGGTTGACTTAATGGGTTATACTTTCTATCTTTATCGTCAGTCATGCTGTTCCATCGGATACTTTTATTTTAAGGCGTTTGGGTTTTTTGAGAAAATAAAATTTAACTAAGATTAATTGATAGACATGTTTGCTGAAATACAAGAATAAAATAAACATAACTGGCAAGGGTGGTGACACTTTACTTTTTAACCATTGAATTTCTTGTTAACACCTAAACTATTTGGTTATTCATTATTTCGTCTCAATTTGCAACACATTCAATTTCAAAAAGTGGCTTCCTTTTCTGGCAACACTAATTAGGTGAGTAAATCTCAATCTCATAGTTTGCTTTTTGACGTCTGTGATCTTCCTTCAGTTCGAATTGTCCAAAAAGAGTGTGAATTCTATTGGTTGACGTATTAAAGTGACTCTTTGAAATAGCCCGTCAAATCTTCATTTAGGTATATCTTCATTTAGAAATGGTCTCTGTTGGGAATAATTTCATTTATCAGGATGAAAACGCCCCACCATAACGCACTCGAAGAGTTCAGAACATTCTTCAAGAGCACGATTTCCAGAGAATGAACTGGCCAGCGAACTGACCGGACATGAATCCAATTGAACACGTATGGGATTACTTAGGGAGAGCAATATCCAATTGCCAAAACCCACCTTCAACTTTTCAGGAATTTCAACCATTCTTACAAATTGAGTGTTTTCCCATCCAACTGGAAAATTGCAAGAGTACAACCAGTCCCTAAAAAAGGCAAAAAAAACTCTACCTAGCAACTATAGACCTATCGCTCTGTTATCTATTATTTCAAAGGTAATGGAAAAAGCCATCAACTTCGAGGTCATGAAACATCTGGAACACTCAGGAATTATCAATGATAGTTGATGATGGTTTCCCTCATCAGAGATCCACTGGTAAACTACTCGCTTACGTCGCACATATATGGTAGCTATCTATTGAGAAATATGGTGAAACCCTAGCCTTATCACTGGATATCTCCAAGGCATTCGATGGAGTCCAGCATCAGAGACTCCTCGCCAAGATTCCATCTTAAGGCGTGCCCCCAAAGCTATGTTCTCTGCTGGCTAGTTTTCTCTCAAAAATATCTCTCCATGCAGTGGTCGATGGAGTTTCATCTGACACTCTACCCATAAATGCTGGTGTTCCGCAGGAATCAACTCTGGCTTCAACACTATTGCTACTTCACATCAACGATTTGCTGGAGGCTTCTTCTTGCCCAGTGCACAGCTTCAAGGATGATAGTACCCTCCATTCTAGGGCTCCAATACCAGCCTGCCAAATCAGAAACGAACGTGAAAGAAATGTTAACAACATAAATATGGACTTGGCAACAATTCTTGAATGGGGATCTAATAACTTGGTAGGATTTAACGCGAACAAAACACAAGCTTGTCTTTTCTGTAGAAAAGCCGATCTTACTGTGCCCAGCATAAAATTGTCGGGAGTGACCATACCATTGAAGTAACCTTTCTTGGCAGAATCCCGTAAGATCCATTGCTAAGAGTGCATCCCAAAAACTTGGATTTCTGTTTCGTGGATTTCTGTTTCGAGCTATTTCACCTCAGGTCAGCTGCTTCTATAAGGCACAGATTCGACCTGTTCTGGAATACTGTTCCCATATTTGGAGTGCTGCACCTAAACAAATCCTAAAACTCTTGGATTCTGTACAAAAAGGGCAATTCTTCCTGTCAGTGATGCCTCGCAAACTCGCTCACTTCTCTGGAATACCGTAGAAGAGTAGGCGATCTGCCTCTATCTTATAGATATTTCCATGGGCGATGCTCTTCTGAATTATCAGCGATCGTTCCCCCTCTGGCAGTCTCTTCGAGATTAACCCGACAAGTTCAGTCTATACATCCCTTCTTGGTCACTTTGGAGACCTGGAGAACATCTCTCTTCAAAGACTCGTTCATCCAACGAACAGCGAGGCTTTGGAAAACATTGCCTAGGGAGGTGTTTGCCGAGGCATATAACCTTCAGAAATTCAAGAACGACACTTATTCCTACCTGCTTGCCCTTGGTTCTCACGATGTTCTCTGGACATTACAGGATATTCCTTCTCATGAAAAAAGCAAAGAGTAACAAGCAAATATTTTTTATCAAATGTTTTGCAGTTGAAATAGAGGAAAATTTCCATCTCATTTCCAGAACAAATATCGTTTATTTCTTGAAAAACCTAGGGGAGTCAAGACTTTTGACAATGTGTGTTATTTATCGCTCAATTTTTTGTAGTCCACTACTATTGGGAGTTCTGTTATTATGCTAATATCCGAAGAAACGGAAGCAATCCGATTTGATCAAATCAAGAATCGTCATTAAGCCTTCTTCACGAATTTCATTTACACGCATTTATTTGGAAGATCAACGACTCGAATTTCATCCTTTTCAAGTTCAACGCTCGTACTTAACAATAATAAGAGTTAATTGAATTTCAGTGACCATGTACTTCCTGGCGCATTTTTTTCAACTCGAACCTTCCCGATCTCTCACACACACCACTCTCGCCGTCGCATTAATAATACTTTAATTCGTATAAACATGGGAGTTCATTGTGGAAGAAGCGCGATGTTCGGAATCTTATTATACCTGCATGCACGTAACTGCTCATTTAGATGCAAATATGGATACACCACTCTGAGTCTTACATTAAGTTTCGTAGTTTATAATTAGTGAAATTCACATTGTAGGTATGTTCCGGATGCAGTCAGCGACTTCGAAGAGCGATTTTCATTAGTTCGGCCTGTAGGTTTCGTTCGGATTCTTTATTTTTAGTGAGCGTGTCCTGCAATGTCTTGTTCTTCTCATTGTTTTGCATTTCATACCGTTGCTCTGAATTTTCTGTCTTTTGTTTGATCTGGTGAATCTGTGTTTCTACGCCAATCCCTTGGTGTTTTATATGATGCTCTGTCAAGACCTCAATATATTAATATTAATATTAACCGTATGGTGTCGAGTTTATAAAGTTCCAACAGGATATTGTTTGGATAGAAACATCGCCAGAGATCATTTAGTGCTCAATATAATTTTATTTTTCACTAGCTGGCCCGGCGAACTTTGTTCCGCCTAAATGATACTTACGGTGGATTTCACAAATCGTAATCACCGGTGATCGGAGATCAACGGCTTGGTTCTCTGATTTTTGAACTGTCAAATGTTTCCATGGATATGAGCTGTCATACAGATACACAAAAATAATATGTCAATTACCAATTATGGCAATTTTGGATTCAGTTATTTCCGCAAATATATTCATTACCCAAACAGAAATTCAAAAACATTTTAAAAATTGTGAGAAAAGATGAGAATGGACATATCACGATCGAAACTGATCGCCAAAATCGGATATACTTGACATTTCGATAAAAATTCACTGTGATATTCACGCGCTTCTGGATCTGTTAATATCCCTTCATGGTACTATAAGTCCTATGCAAATTACACATTAATTGATGTCATATGTTCTTTTTTCGACCATTTCAAACCACGACGACCGAAATGCTCGAAAAAAAAACCAGATGACCTAAATGGTCGCGAAAGCCTCAACAAATTCATCGCCATATAATGGTGCAAATGCCAAATATAGTACCTTCACGATAAGATGTCTAGAATAATGGTGTAGGCACCCGTCAATTCTTGAATGGAATGAAGTTCGACCAAATCGAAAATATAAGCTATGTTTCGTGGCGGCGCCGCAATATCATTTCAGTGTATTTTCCGTTGTCAATTTGATTAATGTATCAACAGCTGATTTGCCAAAGTCAATTATGACATGACAGCAGAGTGGCATCTTTTTATAATGAAAGTTTTCTACTTTTCCTAAGAACTAATATACATCAGAATGTCAGGAATATAAACACACGTTATTGCTTGATAAACATTATCTACCATTAACACGCCACGTTCGCCAGAATAAATTCAAATATTTGAAATAACTGAATAGTGCCACCTGATGTGGAAGGAACGAAACATTGCTAATATTCTCAATTTGGTCACAACAAAATCTAATCAGTGCCTACACCATTATTCTAGACATCCTACTTCATGATTACGTTATTCTGAATAAATAAAACTATGAAAATAACTAATAATTAGTCATAATGTGCGAATAGCGCCATCTGAAGTGGTACGAAATCTAATCATTTTAGACATCTGTACTACTGTACTCCTACGCTAAGACATTTTGGTTTTGGCCAACAGCGCAGAGTTGTAGGCAACTCAAATTACAAACTATTACAGTGACTATATTGGTAATAAAGTCACTGTAATACACACGATTTGTTTACATCGCCATCTAACGGAGAGAATATGAAATAAGTACCTACGAATAAGCTGTACCTAGCGTAACTGTAACTGTGGTGACACCTAGTGGCCTCGCTAAAAACTGGGAAAAGCATTTTCTGTATAAGTAAAATTTTCATCGATTTTTCAAAGTTTTATTGTATTTTATAATGACCAGACCGTAGACGAATCCATATATGGAGTTTCATAACAAACACTCCATCCGATCTCGAGTTATAAATGGTGTAACGAACATCTTTCTTTTATATATATAGATATATAGATTAATTTCACAATTGTGGGATTTCATTATTACATATTTCTACATCGAACGTTTTTCCATTATTTAGATTTTAGTCTCGACAAATTGGATAAGCATTGTGACCACGTTGTTGTTGTTGTACTGTATTTTTGTGATTCGGTGATATTTAAAATCCAGAAAAGAATCCAGATTATTCTTAAGATTCATGATATTTTCCTCGAATTTCCTCCCATAAAATTAAGAATAACTCTAAAACGACGTCGTTTTATTGAAAAAACATAAAAATACTCTTATTTTCCAAAATGATTGATTCTTTCGAAAATATGAGTCGCTTATCTTTTTCAAGTGGTTTTAGGGTATTTTTGCGTGGATTTATGAGTCGGTTACGCTGTAACTTTCATAACACTATTGTCAAACAGCGGGAACTAAGTTTTCATGAAGATCTCTCTGTACACCAAAGGAAATGATTCCTCGCCCAATCTTGGTCAGAATTCAATACTCACATATACCTACGCCCCACGTTAGACCATTCGCACCTTCTCTAAAGACATCCGTGTTCTACCGATGCCACAAGACAATCTTCTCATTATTCCCTTCGCATTCAAGAGTCCACGGAATGTCAACATCCACTCGCTATTCCGCGATTCACACATCACTGGTTATGTATGTGAGACCGTCCCATAAGAGTCCTTTCCGCCATCGTAATTTGTTTCCAATGTTCCAGATAAGCTGCAAACAATAAACTTCGGTTCGTGACTGTGAGCCGAATAGCGTCCTTGAGCAATTGTCTAATGCGGAACCGGCATCTGACGAAGAACGTTCTTAATTCAGAAGCCGCCGACACCTGGATATCGTCTTTATTTATTGTTATGGCGTCGATACATGGGGATCAATTAGAAACGAATGAAGCAATGCACGAATTTGTACTTTTTCAGTTGATGAATGCCAAGTAAGGCACGGTTTTCTAAAGCTGCTGTCTCATTTCAGCTGTTTGACAGATTGACCTGGCATCTATGGTGCATGGAGGATAGAAGTTTCATTTAGAAGTACCAAGGAGAAAAATATCAATCTCTGCCAAAGTTTGTTAAGGGGTTTACATTCCATTGCGTCCTCAAGGTTTATTGTGGCCCACATCGAGATTTTTTCGCGACTGCGCTGTCTACAGCTCGTTCTCTAGCTCCATAGCTCCAATGAACTCCAGTGTATGAGAGGACTTCAAGTGGGTTTAAGCCTCGAGCCTCCTATAATTCTCTTGTCCAAGTCTTTTCTTGTGTGGGCTTGCAATGGCGAGGCATTCTTGAACCAGGTGAACGAGAATTTACACTGGTCAGCTTCTGTTGAGCCCATTCTCATCATACGCTTTCCAAGGCGACAATCACCTGTGAGGAAGCCAGTGAAGAAGCGTAACTTATTCTTACTAAGATCCAAATAACTCTTGGTTCTTACAGTTCCAAAATTCGATCCATTCCTGGAAGATTTTTCCAGAGTGTTTTTGTTTCAGTTTCTTCCTATCCAAAAACTCTCTCTCATAAGTGCAGTTGCCCATACCCTAGAAAGGTTCTGGGCCAGTAAGTGGCGTTTGTGTTCTCTTTCTAGCTAGTTTGTTGACCTCTCTGTTCCCTTCGATTCCAGAAACTCAGACTGAAGAAACCTTGTTGTTCTTGCCTCATTCATTGAGTTCCCTTCGGTACTCCCATATCAGCTTTGAGTTGATAACCTAAGAGTTCAGTGCTCTGATAGCAGCCTGACTGGTCAGAATGGATCACTATGCTTTGAAAGTTTCTTTTCATGTCTGTGGCTACTCATCTTCCTATTGCAGGTATTTCTTCCTGAAAAACAACCAAGTGGGAGCCTATCGATATATAGTATTCCAAGGCAGTGAACCTAGTCAGGACTTTACTGCGCTCTGAAGAGTAGCTAGAAAAATAGTTGCCAAACTTTTCAGATGCGACCTTCATCGTGGTTTGGAACCATCTATATAATGAATATTTGGGTACTTTTCCCATTCTTTTTTTCACATAGCATCGTGTTTAAGTTCCTTTCAATGCTTGCTTTCTAATCGTTACATCACTAGGTAGGTTCGCTGATGGGATTTACTTGTTCCATGAGAACCAGGAGGTCTTCTGACTATTAATTCTCTACCATAATAAGATCCAGGAGAAAGCAGATTCTAGATGATGAATACAACCAGAAGATACATGGTGGACAGGGGATCTCTGCTGTCCTGGGAGTGCCGCAACACCGTAAAGCAACTAGTCAGAGGCAATAAAATTACTTTACCATGAGTGCCAGGGCATTGTGCTGTTGAAAGAAATGAAAAAGCCGATGATCTTTCAAAAAATGCATCCAGGTTAACACCTGCTGGAGCTGAGCCTTTCTGTGGGCTTGTGAAATACAAATATAAGGCAGTGGTCTAACAATGGGACTTGGATAACAGAATAACCCACTGGAGAAACCCTCCTGGACTTTGTAGTCGAAGAAACTCATGATGATTTCACCGATCTCTACCAGTAAGCCCCTGAAGCTGTCACGTGCTGAGATTTAGGTGATGGTAGGACTGCTGACAGGGCACTGTCGGTACAAATATCATTTGTACAGTGTGGAAAAGTCAGCACATGAGACCTGTAGACTCTGTGGATCAGAAGCAGAAAGAGCTGAACACATGGTATGCAAGTGTCCAGAGCTGGTTGGCCTTAAAATCATTCATATGAGGAAACCAGTCCTGGATACCCACACGGTAAAAGCCAAGGCTCCTAAGGATGCTGTCGGTTTTATCAACACCATCGACGACCTCCTTGGGTTTCAATGGATGAGTAGGGTAGAGATCAAAAGATCTACAGGGTCACAGTTCCCGGAAGGCTTACCGAACCATGACGACCCTGGTTCAAATAATAATTTTGAATAGTTGACAATCCCTGTCGTTAAAAATGTCTTTCCTTACCGAAACTTCAGGTGAAGCCTTATCGGTAGAAAAAAAGAGTATCCCGAATATGACCTTTCGGCACCCCGTCGACCCAAACAGCCCTCGCCTCCTAAAAAAACGCCAACTAATTAAATTCCTACGGATGAACTGGCGCGCTTTTCGACCGCCATTATGGGCGTTAATTAACCGGCGACGTGTGCGATCGCTCGAAAATTTTCGATTGTGATGACGTGGCGCGCCCGATGCGGAAATCCTACCGTTCGCAGGCTCCGAATGCGGAAAAATGACTTAATTAATGGATTAACTGGCATAAATGGCGACCGGAGCGAAGATAAGGGCATGCGATCCAGGTAAACGAATTATTTCTTTATCGCGGAGCACGGTGTTGCTCGTACATGGGCGTAGGAGAGGCGAAAAATGCGATCGTATTATCCTTTGTTCCGTGGATTTTACATGGAATATATTGGCTGTGCAGGTTCCAGAATTGCTGATATACTTATTATCCAACAGCAGGGTCAGCAGGAGCAATCCTGTTCGTCCTATTTGGTTTGGCTATGGGTGACAGAGATTGAAAGACCGATGTAAAAATCAGTTAGGTAAATATCGTATTGTTCAAACCTTGTAGATTTAAGATCCAATGAGACTGTGATATGTTTCTCTCAAAGTATAGATAGAGTAAAAGATAGGTAAAAAAAAATTTTCTCTCAAAGTGGAAATTTGTAGTATCTATGCACAACCTGTATATTCCGTACGTGAGATACCTTACAAGGACTATGTGACCTCACTCCATCCCAGAGCATCAATTATGTTTATCAATTATGATGTTATTCAAACAAGTAAACATTAATAAAGATGAAGAATATAATTAGCTAGGGACATTCATGAAGAAGAGTCCAAGAGTTTATTGATTGTTAGTCAACAGTAATTGCCGGTAGTAAACAGTTCCATTCACTGTGAGTTATCATCAATGTGCAGTATGGCTAAGAAATAAACCCGTGCATCTTATTATTCACCATCCCTCAACTGTATAACGATTGACAGAACCTACCCTAGCGGGCTACATCACACCAGACTAGATGAGTTTCTGACCTCGAGTGTAAGCCTGCAGAACTAATAGAGGTTGGATACTGCCCCCTACTGTCATGGAGGGTTTTGTTCTTGAGAGATTTATTGGCAGCTATACCATATGGTATCACACGCTGATTTGACCTATCAGAATTTTTGGCCTTATGGTGGCCATCGCCATACAATCTTTGGTTAGTAACTGGAGTAACTTACAGATACGACTAGTCTTGTAGGGTTGCATTTCCTTATACTTGAACAGGAGTTGCGTAGATTATTTTGCGCTCTAAACTTTCCTAGTCTCATCTGCAATGCAAATCGTTTAGCCCAAGTCAACTCATATGATGGATGGGCCATAATTGCATATTTGAGGAAGTTTACGAATCATGTCAAGAGGTATTATTATCATCATTTCAATTGGAACTGCGACCACAGATCTTTTTTCTCTACCCTACTCACTCATTGAAACCCAAGGTGGTCGTCGATGGTGTTCATAAGACCGACAAGTTCCTTAGGAGTCTTGGCTGTTACCTCGTGAATCCATCCACCTCTGGACACTTGCATACCATGTGTTCAGCTGTTTCTTAGTCTGATCCACCGAGTCTACAAATCTCATCTGCTGACAAATGATGTTTGTACCGTCAGTACCCGTCAGCAGACCAACCATCACCCGGAGCTCAGCTCGTGACAGCTTTAGGAGCTCACTGGTACAGGTCGGTGAAATCATCAAGAATCTCTTGGACTGAGTAGGTCCAGGAGTGTTTGTCCAGAGGGTTATTCTATTGTCTAACTCCTATTGTTGGACCGCTTTCTCATAAAGGTATTTTCCAAGCCTCCAGAAAGGCTCAGGCCCAGCAGGTGTTGAACTTGATGTTTTTGTCGCAAGCTGATCGGCTTTTTCATCTCCTGCAACGTCACAGTGCCTTGGCACACATAGTAGTCACTTCATTGCATCTCGCCAGTTGCTGCATGGTGTTATTGCACCAGGACATCAGAGATCCCTGGCAGTGTGATGCCAGGGAATATCAATGTCAAGAGTTATTCACAAAAGAATGATTTCCGAACGTTTTTTATGCTGAAGAAGGTTTTGGCTGTCTCAGCTCTTGAGACACGATTACAATTGGCAGTGCCTTCGGAAGTCTGCTCTTAAGAAGGAGCTTGCGCAGCTTTTCTAAGGAGACACAGCCTAACAATTCTTACGATCTAATTACATTCACCCTACAAAACAAACCGTAAGAGGCACGCTACTGTCCGCCGATAATTAAATCCAAGAGCATTAAGATCCACTCGAATGTCGATAAAACTCGGCCTTCGGTTATTTATGTAGCGGCCGACCATCTCGATCAAATTCTATGGCATCAGGTTGGTCGCTTTGACTTTTTTCGGAGCAGCGTCGTTTTAATTTACGCGATAGCAGGCAACACGATCGGATAATTAGCTGACCATAAGCATTTGAATGTAAACGATGACTTCGATTATTTGCTTTTATTGACTTTGTGCACCCATGAGTCTGAACGTAAATTCCGGTCTACGTCACGTCGGGTGCCAATTATTCTGGACTTGGACTATTATTCGTTCTGGCTTAGAACTGAATATGGATGATACATTTTTCAAAAGAGTTCTGTTCCGAATGTTGGCTAAATGCTTCCATATTAGTGATGAAGATTGCATTTCTCTATTAACCTCTCAGGAATCTCACCTGGCAGGTGTTTTTGGAACGTTCTCATAGGGAACACTATGTTTAATATACAAATATTTAGAGGTTCACAATCATAATCTCAAATAAGATTAGTCTTGAAACCATCATAAATAGATTAGATCAAATGCCAATAGGACAACAGGAGAAAGATTTCATCATATGTCTGACAAAACCTACATTGAACTTAGTCTGCAAGGCTTATGGATATCTTGCCAGAAGGCCTACTATATTTTCGTTGCTTTCTACCACCACTCAGAAGGTCTATCGAGAACTTGTACAGCTTCTCAAGAATTTGTGAGCTCAACTCTGATGCCCTGGAGTTTTTTGCCTATCAGATTTGAGCCTTCATTAGGCCATTTCTCAATGGAGCCTAACGATAGTGTACTCGGGGCAAGAACCAAGTGTATGTACACTGTCGTTAGGCTCCCACTCGAGTGTTTTTCAGGCAGAAAGACTGGCAATCGAAAGATACGTGGTCATGAACCTGGAAGAAACTATCAAGGGTGACATGGTGATCCATTCTACTAGTCAAGCTGCTGAACTCCTATGTCATGGACTCGGAGCTATTATGGGGAGAGCCGGAGGAAACTTAATGGAGTAGGAAAGAACAACAAGATCTCTTTAGTCTGGGTTCCTAGGAGTTCACTCAGGAATCAAAGGAAACGAAGAGGCCAAAACACTAGCCAGAAGGGGTGCAGAAGTAGGAAAAAACTGAAAGAGAAGTACTCTGAAGGAATCTTCCCAGAATTATTTGGATCCCAGCAAGAATAAGATACGCCTCTTTACTGGCTTCCTCGGGGGACATCGTAGCCTTTGGAAGCATATGAAGAGAATGTGCTTATCAGAAACGGACGAGTACAAATTTTTGGAGGAAGAGGTGACTCCTGTTCAACCGGTTATAGAATGCCTCACCATCGCAAGCCTGTGCAGGGAATGTCTTGGACATGATAATCATAGAAGGAACAAGGAACCTCCTTGAAGCCCTATCAGATACTGGAGTTCTTAGTAGCTCTGGAGCTGAAGGGCGAACTGTAGATGACGCAGTTGCAAAAACAGCTGTTAGAGGGTACAACAGACCTTAAGGTCGCAGTCCCTTACAGAACAAAACTAAACTAAATGTTTCGCGTGACTACGGTTTTTGCTTTACAAGACAAGGCTACCACAGAAAGCTATCGACGAGTCTTGGGTAGCCAATTCGTATGCCCTTTCGTTTTTTTGGTAACCTTGTGATCAAACATTTGTTCTGACTTGATCCGGTCACCTCGAATGCTGTATATTAGGCAATCCAAACCACGTGGCGCCCTGCCTCCAGATAACCTATACATTTTCTGACAGGTCGCTGGCTTGCAGTAAATATGAGGAATTTTTTTATCTTATATGCATTTCATGAGTGAGCGAGTGAGTTTTTATGATTTCTAATATCAAAAAGTATCCTGAAGTATCACTGACGAAGAAAATTCCACTCAATCATATGATTACAACTTTTAGTATTGGGAGCCCGAAGAGATTGAAGAGAAAGTATTGGAGAAGGAATATTAATCAGAGCTCTGTCCCTGTAACTTCTTTATCCTTTTTATTATTATTATTATTAATTGAATGACAAGAGCTGAGGCTATGCCTTTTAAGCTCAGAAACAAAACTAAAAATTTATACAGCAGAGTAGTAATAAAGAAATAAAGAAAAGGAGAACAAAATAGTAACATATACAAATTCAAGCACTCAATCCGGCAACACGTGGGCGAAATCCATACGAGTCCAATCTATTTTTGAAGGAGTTCACACTAGGAGCACAAACCACATCCGCAGGCAAGCCGTTCCAGGTGGAAAAAATTCTATTGGACAGGAAGTTTTGACGTTGGGTAGTCCTGAAATTCTCTTTCTTCAGTTTGTACCGGTGTCCTCGTTAATTATTTTATATGATATAAATTTAAATATTCATCAGTTTTACATTTTACATTAACTGAATACTGCTTATTTCAGTGTCTACGAAGACACATTCACTTCAGTTTCTTATCTTCGATATTGTCAAGTCTTGATGACTGCTGACCCAATTTCCTTTTGTTTCCTGATAAGTCACTTAATATGTGTATAATACACCAAGTTACACATACTGGGTGTTCCAAAATATTCAAGAAAATCCTCATAATTTGAACGACTTGCACATCCAACTTTGGCACACATTTATGGCATTTTTCATTGAAAATGCACTTAATTTAAATAATTTTCATTGGTCTGATACTCCTAAGAGTAAGATTGACTAGAAATATTGAAAAAATTTCCACAAAAAACAAATCTCAAGCAAATAAACGCTTTTAATGTCTACATGAACAAAGCTAAACTTGGTTTGTTTGACCACCAGCTAACCTCAAAAAAATATTTGACAGGTCGTTGGATTCCCTTATTCTCATAATTCCAGTGACGAGTTTGTCATTATGATGAATCCATATAGGAGAGGTACAAGCATATGAAAAATACCAATGTTGCGAATGCGTCATGCTAGGGACTTCTCAGTATTTCAATCTCTTCACACGAAAAAATGATTAAATGACTTTGCAGTGCTTGTTCTTTTCGTTTTGATTACTTTCAGTTCTGACTGACTATTAGAGGAGTTGACGGTTGACCTGATGGTCTCAGAGACTTTGCTGTATTGCTACTATTTTAGATTAGAATACTGTGATACGGTTTTTTTAAGCTGACAGGGATCTCTGGAGTTGGCTTCAAAATCCTCCATCTGTATTTTAGCCTTTTGTAGGTCATACTGATGATGCTTTCATGCTTCATAAACTGTGCCAGTGCCTCATTGATAATTTGTCGTTTAATCGGTGGACAAACATTATTCATATTTTGTCCTATCATCAGAAGTGCTGATTGGTCGAAATCAACTGCCCCTGCCAAATATACTCAATCATTCCTAATGGTCCATCCGTCTATGCGAACACCACATTGTCTGCGACATCAGTAGCGTCCTCCGCCTAATATCCGCTACTTTGTTCCTGCCTCAGATCTTCCGCAGCATCAGCGCCCAAGGTCCCCGCACGTGCCCTGTCATCGTCCGGCTAAATTTATGCAACGCCGCTCCCATTATAAATTACAATGCGATCAAGAATAATGACGCGTCTTATAATGTCACAATGTTCTCTCGTGTTTGCACATGTTCGGCGGCTTGATAAAGTGGACGTCCGTCCGTCTATCGCTGTAAAACGTCGCAAAGACGACGTAGACGATGGAAAAAGGGCGATGCGAGTGGGAGCGATATGAATTTCCGCGTATACCGCGAAGCGGGCCTTGAATACCGATGAGCCGGTCTGACAGAAGCGATTCTGTGTCTTGTCCGGTAGGGGAATCGAGCGATATTTCGTGACGTTTCGTATGGACAGGAAGGAATCAGTGAAATGCCGTAGAGAATGTGCGGATGTATATTGGATGTTCTATAAATATTGACTAGTCTCGAAGAGATTAGATGAGGAGCGATAGAGCCATGCCTCGATAGGATTTTGACCCAAAGATCTCCTGTGCAACTTTTGTAACTTCCTCGCTGCTACCTTAACTTGTTCTGATATCAGAAACCTTGGCCGATGTGTTGTAGCCGTTTTCTATAGATATCATCACAATAGCATAGCAGGTGGCTGTCGCTGAGGTTTCTTGACAGTTGCGACTGGTATCTGAGCAGTTCAAAAGGACCGATGTTCAAAATCGAACAAGTGGCATAGAAAGATCGAGAATACAACAGCCCCTGCCTATCTCTGCGTTTTTGATTTAACACCAAGGTGACATCCTCAGCCCTCTGCTGATGACCTCCAAAGACTATTGAAGGTTTTCGATAGAAGGGTAAAACAACTTGATATAAAAATATCTAGCCAGAAGACCAAATGCTTGATTATAGAAAGGGGTCACTTTCAATGCAAGTTAGGACTGGCAAACAACAGCATTGAGGAAGTCCTGTCGTTTGAATACTTCGGATGCAAATCGTAAGAGCAAGTTGCCTGGAGGATGAAGTGAGGAAAAATACCAACAGAGTCGCCTCTATATCAGGTGAATTGAAAGGTCCAATTTCAAAAAACAAATATCTGCGAGCTTAAACGTCTGTTGCAAAGAGAATAGCAAACGATTGTAGGATGTACACTGAACGAAAGTCAGGGAAAACACATCAATAAGAGGAAAGTTTCAGACGATATTGTGAGATGGATAAGACGGAGAAGAATACAGTTCAACCAGCGAGTAGATCGAATGAGACCAGACAGGATAGCTAAGATTTCAAGAGACAGCATTACACAAGGAAGAAGAACCTGAGGGCTTCCACCAAAACGATGACTGGACTGCTGGCAACCTATATCCTAAGAAACCACAATTCAGAAAAACCGGAATCAACCAGGCAGAGTAACAGAACAGCACTCATTACCTTCACTCACAAAAGAAACATGGGAGATCTCACACCTCCCAGATTCTTCGGCGAAGTATTACAAGTTGTAGAACATGTGAAATACTTGGGCTGATTCTCGATGAGAAACTAACCTGGAACCCGCATCTACATCATGTAACCAACAAAAGTAAAACGACACTTATGATGTGCAGGAGAGCTTTTGGCAAAAACTTGGGGACTCAAACCGAAAACCATGTACTGGCTTCACACAGCGGTAATAAGACCCAGAATCACTTACGGATCACTTCTGTGGTGGCCAAAAACAAATCAGAGACCGGCAGGAACCAACCTTGGGAAAATCCAGAGGCTTGCCTGTCTCTGCATCACGGGTGCAATAAATAGCACTCCAACAGCTGCTATGGAGGTCATCCTTAACCTCTTACCCCTTGACATATATGTCATAAGAGAGGCCAGGATGGGTGCATACAGACTGATCCAAACAAAAAACTGGGGAACCAGCACAACTGGGCACACCAGAATCACTCATGTAGCTGACGTAGCCGAGCTCGATATAATTTCAGACTACATGCAACCCCTATACCCATTCGATAAACCATTCAAAACACAGCTCGACTGGAACAGATGGGACTCGAGTATATAATCACAATCATCTGCAGAAATAGCAGACGGTTCAAAGACAGATGAAGGAATAGGAGCGGGAATACGTGGAGTGAGGCCAAGATGGGACTACATAATACCTCTCGGCAAACACGCCACAATATTTCAAGCTGCAACACATGCCATTAGGACATGCATACAGAAGAACCTGGAAAGTTGCTACTAAAGAAAACACATCCACATTCTCTCTGACAGCCAGAGCGCCATCAAAGCCCTCAACTCGACACAGATAAAGTCTAGACTCGTCTGTGAATGCCTCCAGGACAAGAAGGTCTCTTTGATGTGGGTGCCAGGTCACATGGGAAAAGCGAGCAATGAAAAAGCAGACCGGTTAGCAAGACAAGCATCTGAAACGCCATTCACAGGGCCAGAACCTGTGCTTGAAATCAGCAAAAACCGATGCAGGACCCTGATTGAAGAGTGGATAAAACAAAGACACCGAAAACACTGGAAACAGTTCCACGGGCAAACACACAGCAAAGTCATGGTAGGACACACAAGCCAAACTTTGACGGCTGACTTTTTGAATCAAAACAGAACGAAGGCACGTTTAATAGTAGGTCTGCTGACGGAACACTGCGGCCTTAGGAAACATCTGATCACCATACGAATACTTGGAGAACCCGTGGACTTTGCGGTGAAAAGGAAGAAACAGCCTCGCACATCATCTTTGAATGCGACGCCCTAGGAAGAAGGCGTCACAGAATCTTCGGAGTAATCAATCCGGAAACGGGAATGAATCCGAAACACCTCATGAATAGACTACTGAACCTGATAACTAAAGGACACGAACCTATTCTCGTGAGGAACCACTGACGAAAGCGTAATACAATAGACCCAAGTTGGTCGCAGTGTCACAGGGAGGCCAAGAGCTAACCCGGTCTCTTGTTCGTCAGCAAATCAATCAATCAAACCAGGCAAAGTGCCCTCGGCACTTTAAAACTGTTCTAAGAAGTATCTGGATCTTTGCATGAATATGCTACTTCTTCTCACTGGATTCCTCTGAGGGCATTGTCATCTCAGGAAGTACCTAATGAGAATAGGTCTAAAAGAAAACGATGAGCCGATTCTTTAGGGAGGACTTGGAATCTCTGAGCCAACTGTTGACTGAAATGCCTCCCCATTGCTAGCCAATGCAAGACCAGGCTCTATGAGAGGATTGAAAATTAGAGAGTCTGGTCCTCTATGAACAAGTTAATCTCATAAGCGAACCTACCTAGTAATCTTATGAATAAACAAGTATCGAGAAGAACTTGAACACTTTGGTATGTAAAAAAAAGAGTGGGAAAAGGAACAGAGAACACAAAATTTCAAAGGGAATACCATTAATTGTTGAGCAGATGGTTCTGAAACCAGGGGCCTGTGCTAGAGTATACGAGACAGGAACCAAGGGTTCAGTACCGTTAAGCTTCCACTCGAGTGTTCTTTAGGCAGGAATACTTTCAATCGAAATATGCGTAGACATAAACTTGGAAAAAAGAACCTTCCTTTGGTTTGGCAAATGCCCCTATAAGAGAGAGTGTCCACCTGGTTACAGAATGCCTCGCTATTGCAATCCTGCGCAAGGAACGAGCTGTAGATTGCGCCAACAGCTCTGGATGGGAACACAATAAACCTTGAGGTCACAGTGGAATGATACCATCCATGAAAGACACCAATCTATAAACTAGCCAACGCAAATAATTTTCTGATGGAGAATCTTGTAGAAGGGAGGAAGTAACCTTACTGAAGCCATCCCAGATGCTGGAGTTCATTAAAACTCTAGAACTGGAGAGATAACAGGTCTGATGGGAACACAATAAACCTCCAAAGTGCAGTGCAATGAAACCCCATCAAATCTACGATCTACAATACTTCCAGTTTTCCGAGCATAGAACGAATCACATCATGCTCTTTCATCCACAAATGCAAAGTCCAAACGAAGCGAAGGGAACAAGCGAGAGTCGTTTGTAATCGGCACGAATAATAACAGAAATAATTAATTAGCAAAGTTGAGACCCGTTTAATTGGCAAGGCTGACACCATTAACGCAGTTCCAGATTTAGCGAATTTTATTCGTTATATGCTCGTAATCAATTCGCGCCGTATTTCCATACGGTTACACGTAAGTCCCGCGTATAAGCAATCGCCCAACATATTCGGCTAATTATTGCCGCTACAAACTCGATTTTGCCCTTTATAGCAAGAATGTACGACGTACACAAGTTAGTCCGAGTCGCTTTAATTAAATTTGCATTATTTACTGTGACCCCGTGGGTAGTTGTCTGACTATGTATAATAATCAGGTAATGGTGATAGATGTAACGTTGCCACAAAGCTTACAAGCTCATCTAGATTATATATTTGGATCAGCTTAATTCGCGTTCAAGCGGTGCGCTTGTAGTTGAATATTTCGTGAATCCCGTTTCCCGAAGCTATGATTAAGATATGAGGAATGGTTCACAATAATGTCTAGACTATATTCCGAAATGAAAACCTTTTCCTCTTCAATTGAAATTCAAAAAAAAGTTACACCCGACCGGGAATCGAACCTGTGATTCTTTTTTTCCGGATAATTGGTTTACCGCTAAGCTATCGGTGTCTATGGTAAATTTTCCGGAATTCACCTTTTTGCGATGTCAGGGGGTTCATAGGAGAGCACTGTATCGAGAGTGTATGAAATTTTCTGTGCACGTCGAACTCATCCCGCCAATTCGAAAATTCTAACGCGTACCTACTCAATCAATTACAGAACAACCCATAACTAAACAATTATCCAGCGTTTTCTCCACCTCCAAACCGGTCGTCCACATCGTTTTTTACCATCTCCCTCACTCGTTTTCGGAAAAAATCCAAGAATTAACGCATTCCTCGTCCGAGTTGAAAGTTAAGAGTTGATAGTAGACAACGACCACCCGCGGGTAGTCTATGTCCTAATCTATCATTAAAATTATTTAAATGGGCCGGTAATTTGTTCTGGCCGTAGTGTTTTGCGAAGACGGTGTTTCAGCCAGACGCCACGGTGTAAATTAATACATCATGCCGTTTTTTTCTAGCTGCGAAATTTGAGTGGAAAATCGCCTATCTCATTAAGTCTGAATGCTTGAAGCGATGCTTTTTTATGGTGCCTGGGATTGGAGTATGTGGTCGGAGAGTAGACTAGGCTTTAGCCAGTTTTTCAATTCTGTTCTGCCACTTTTACTTTCAAATGATTACTTACTACTATCTACCCTATCTAGTGTTTCTTTGTTGAAGTTGAAGTACTTGATACTTGATGAATCCAATTCGAAGACTAAATCTTTTCTCATGACTAGTGGGTCCGTGGTTTTAGTTTTACCAATTATCTATACAGGGTCAGTCTTTGACTTATAGGTATACAGTCAAAAATTATAGAACAAATTAATTTTCTCGAAAGAGAAATATTCGGCAACAAAATCCTGAAACAGGTCAATTTTTGTTTCACTTTTACCAAATTTTTATGCGTTTTTGAAGAATTTTTGTTGCACCCTGTGCCATCCCCATCAAACCTCTAAATTTTTTGAATAGGGCAAGTGGATCATGCTGTACTTTTTTGGCAAGGTCTTTGTATCTTCTTTACAGGCGTGCAAAAATTTTCAAGAAAAAAATTTTTTTTTTAATTAGTTAGTTCAAAGAGGATTTCAGTATGTGCACTTTGACATGGCTCTTTCTTTGAATTGAAACATTTTATCGAAAAGTTTCAACTTCAGTGGAAACGTGCTATTAACATAACTACTTAAGGTCATAACTGAAGCGTAGTGTACATTCTTATTTTTCACGTGAGGGAGATGAAAGAGGTTGAAAGTTTCATTCGGTAACAAATTTCATAAGGAACCATCGTACAAGTAAATGAGCCATGACAAAGTGTACATACTGAAAACCTCTTTGAACTTACTAATTTAAAAAAAAAAGTGTTTCTCTTGAAAATTGCTGCACGCCTGTAAAGAAAATACAAAGATCTTGCCAAAAAAGTACCACATGAACCACTTTCCCCGTTCAAAAAATTTAGAGGGTTGATGAGGTGGCACAGGGTGCAACAAAAATCCTTCGAAAATGCATAAAAATTTGGTAAACGTGAAACAAAAATTGGTCTGTTTCAGGGGGGGGGGGGGGGCATGGCCTCCCCTGAGATTTTGATGGCCCTAACGTTTTTCAGCACGACACCTCAATATTACCTTCTAATCTCTATTTTGGCTCCCCCTGAGAAAATTTTTTACGGGTTTCTGCGGGCGCCCATGTAACCGGTCCATTCTTCTGGAAAAAATAAATGTCAATGAAATACACAATTATATGGATGATGAATTTCGATGCACACCAAGTATTGAATTCAAATTGATGAAAAATAAAATGATACTCAGCGCAAAATATTCTCTGGCGATTTTTCTATCAAAACAATGTTCTCTCTGATTATTCGCGAACATCCTAACTGCAACATTCCAACTACGGAAGAACTTCTGCAAGAAAAAAAATGCCAATTTTTACACGTAAATTTTATAATCTCATCACAACATGGTTAATATTACATCAATTCGTTGAAAGTCTACACATAATCATCACGAGACCGAAGAAAAACACCTATAATAATCGAGAACTTTCACAGAGACTAACGTTTGAGTTGTGTTGATTCCTGATATTATGGAAGGTGATCTGTGGTCGAATTCATAGATTTATACTATGTTTCCGAAAATTCAGCAAGCTGGCAACGTTTTTCCAAAAGCTCTGTGAAATATTCAAGAAGAGTATTGTTTTTAATACAAAATAGGTAGCTATAGCTTGATTAATCACACATTGATTGGTTAATCTTTCTTTATGAGATATTTTAGGAGTAACGAGGAGAATATGAACAAATTATCACCGTTTCACAAACTAATCTTTAGAGAAATAGAAGGAAGAAGATATTTTGTAGGATGAATTATGGCTTGCAAAATGCAGAAGTTATCGCAAAGTACTGAGTGTTTTCGTTGAGAAATATCGTGTTTGTAACATTTTTATTCCTATGAGGTTAGTACTTGAGTATTCCCTGAGTGAATTAACTCAATTTCAATCGAGAAATATGAACTTTGCATAAATCTCAGTGAATCGCATCAGGCATGTATTCTGCCCAATTTTTTTCAAATGGCTATATATTTTAAACGAATTCGAAAGAATAGTAAATGAAAGAAAGGTTTCTTTTGGCCTCAAGAATATGTGTACAAGTCAAAGACACACCCTGTATAAATCAAACCTTGAGAAAAATTTGAGTTCAATATTAATCACTTCATCCTACTAGAAGGTAGTTAAGAGTTAACTGAGTAAAATTATGTAAGTACCGGTTCTTAGGCTACTTCAGGTTTAGTTTTCACCATCGTTTTCATATTTATACTTTTTTTCCTTTAGTAAATTCCATCTCATGACCCCTTGCACCGTAGCTGTACACATTCTCATCCAGTTATCAATTCTCCACCTGACAATTAATTGAGCAAGGCCATAATGCTCGCAAGTCGAAAAGAACACCTTTCTGTATGCTCTTCATTATTTCCGACCATTACTGCGTTCAATTACGGAACAGACTGGTACCAGGTAGCCAGTTCTGATATTTACGAACCTCTCTCCGGTCAGTAGTGTCTCTTGGAGCCATATAATTTGTAGATGGAAAGATTATGGCCATTTAACACGTAGTCAACATACATGGCCGGCAAAGACGCAGCCCGTTATGTGTGCCCCCATGTCTGATATGAGCCGTAGAATGGTTCTTGTACCGGTCTCGTACGATGCGTGAGGTGTCTGGACGATTTTGCACACTTGGTGGATCCATTATTGGATTTTTTCGGGGATAATCCCCGAGTTTATGTCTCTGTCCTCATATTCGTTTTGTGGTTTCGTGTTCGTTAGTTGTTGATTCGAGGAGGATACCATCTCGAATCGGGTGGCATGATTCACCAGATGAGGGAATATTATTTCTGGATATTTTCCTATCGAACTCTGCATTTTCATTGCTCTTAAATATCCCCTAGGAAGCTGTCCATAAAATTACCCCCACGTGTCGTTCAAATTCGGATGGAAAAAGCAAACTACTCCTCAGAATACACAAACACGATTAGGAGTTCTAGAACCAGCTTTCCACTCGTAGAGAAAAGTTGGAACTTTAAATAGAGGGGTCCCTGTCTCAAAGTCATAACAGGATTAACGGCAGTTTTGACGAGCTTTTCGTTACATCTCATTTATCCCAGAACTTTTTTGGGGATTACTGCCCCTAAAACAATTTTCTCTTTCATTTGAAGACATGATTTTGACAGTTATTATCCAGGAAAAAGGGGTTCAGAGTAGACTCGAGAGCGACATAATCTGGAGGATTTGAGGCTTTTTTGTCAAGTTTATGTAACAAGGTGCATCGGAAACCCAAAGGCTTGTAGCTTGTACGAGTTAGGAGAATCAGTTGTGTTCTGTGTAGGCTTAGGCTATCTTGTGTGTCCTTAGGCTATCTTGCCTAGGTGCAGGATTATGAGGCAGGCACGATCCTGTCACTTGCACACCATTTATTGCATCTGTAACGAGCACAATTCACTATAATACATTAGAACTCCAGCATCGTTTTTGAAGAAATGGAGACCGATGATGCCTACAGCGTGTGAAGCACACCAAACAGTGCATTTTTCAGGATGCAATGGAACCTGCAGAACTTCTTCAGGATTGTTTTCACTCCACATACGGCAATTTTGCTTGTTTACCTAGACGTTTAACCAGAAATGAGCTTATTCACTAAACATAATTTCTCGATAAAAAAGTGGATCAACTTCAAGATGTTCCAGGGCCCAATCAGCAAACAAACGACGCTTATTATGGTCGAGTGGCTCTATTTCTTGAACCAGTTGTATCTCGTATGGGTGTTGCCCAAGATCGTCACGCGAAATTTTCCATGTAGTGGATGCAAAGAGTCCAACTTGTTGTGAGCGTCGACGAATATACAAATCTGGATCTTCATTAACACTTACAGCAGCGAAAGTTTCTTCTGTACGTACAGTTCTTGGTCTTGTTGTTATTGTTGCATCTAGTAGAGAAAGTAAGAAGAAGCTCAAAAGAGTACTCAAAAAGAGGTTGGTGCAAAAAAGCTTACTACAGGACGGAAGAATACTTCACAGACCCATTAGTTTGAATTATTTGTCTGTCGTGTAATTGTGTGGATTATCATATACTTTCTGTATGAGTATAAGTGTTATTTATTTGCTTATTTGGCTATGAATATTTTATGACTCATATTTAGATCTTACATTCTGTATGTCTAATGCTATGTTGTTATTTTTATCGTATATCATATTATCATTCATTATATTGACTCCCCATGTATGATTGATGGGTCAAATATTGTATGCTCCTTGTGTGCAGTACAAATATACAAACAAATATATACAAATGTTGTTCAAAATCTATCGATAGTTCGACGAATAAGCTGCTTTTATGGACGATTCATAGAAATCATAATATATATACTTACTCTAGAATGCTAAATCAATTGGACCGAAGTGTTGTAAAAATTTCAGTGTGGTCCACAATGCGCATACGTGCCATCAGGTTATTTCTGAACAGGGTCGGCTTCAATAAAATTTTATGCTGTTATTGTTGCAGTTGGATTTAATCAATTCATAATTAGTATTCGACACTTACTAGTTGTTTAAAACATATTGATAATTTTCAACAGCTATTTGAATGGTAAATTTGGAATCATCAGCGACTGGAAGATAAGCTGAAAATCTTTCATTATTCCAAAACCTTTTCAGGCGTTGAAAAAACCCGGTTTCGGTATAAAATTAATTCAAGGATCAAGGAAGACAAATTAATTCTGGTTAACAAACAACGAATCTTTTGGTAAAGTACAGAAAAAAAAAATCAAATGAGCAAAATATACTAATATATCCCTTAAGGACAGTTCTATTCTTCGGTGTTCCTGAAAATAGTGGAAACATGAAAATGTATTGTACATTTGTACATCTGCCAATGCGTTACTCTGCATCGTTTCATGAGTGAATTCTGATACCTACATTCATTCTTCAAGTCATTTGTCTTTTTGAGTTCCGAGTATATTCCAAAATCAATCTGCTATCTGAATGAAACTGCAAAGTTTTACTTCAACATATTTTATTTTCGAGTTCGAATTATCCATTAAAAGATGGTTTACTCACAAGATTTCATGATTTTTCATAATGAATTGCGTTCTTTTGCTATATAAAGGACCAATCATAAATTTTCATCAGTTTATATGAATGAAAAGGGCACATAGTTTACATACCTAAGTGGGAAATGAACAGGTCAAGACAAGGACACCACAACACTATACAGTTCATTGTTTATCGGATACGAAAAAATTCAAATCGAACACAACACACAACAAAAGCAAAATGCACACGAAGTATTAATATCAAACACGAAAATAACAGTTGAGCACCAGTGAACTAGTTTGCCTATGCAGTAAACTAAACTGTGGCTGCAGACTGACACTGGACCCGTTCCTGCCTAGACTTTCACTAAGGTCATTTCAAAGTCATTTGCCGAGAAAGAAAAAGCGGTGTTGCACGAACTATATCTATTTAGTGAAACCTACTACATTACTGCTCTAATTTTCTCACCAATTCCACAAATATTGCAATTCACTTATGATATTAATGTGTCTAATAGTCGTAGGAAGTCGCGCATGAGCTATAAAATAAGTTTGTTACTCAATGGAATATTTTTATTGTTTAATTATATTGAACTTAAAATAGAACCGACAAAACATTTAGGGACTTGGCATCGTTCTACGTGAAATTTCCTAATGGTGAGCATCGCACATTGTGAATCAGTTGCCTATGCGGCACGTTTTTTGCTGCGGAACTAGAAGGAATTAGCATTCTAGAGTAAGTATATATATTATGATTTCTATGGGACGATTACGTGAACCATAAATTTCACGAAGTGCTCTATGAGTTTGGGGATCAGAACAATGATTTCGAAAATGAATTTCAACAATTTTTAAACTTTGTTGCGGCGTGAGTTTCTCCATTATAATTTGTCAATGCTTAGTGAACAGAAATGTCGAATCAACATGGCTTTTACCTTCTGTTATCCCTATCGAAAATTCTGGACGGTGATATTCATTGGCCAAATTCATATGTACAACCTTTCCGATATATGAATCAGACTCAAACAGTTTTTTTAGATAATGGTAATACTGTAACAACAATTTTTGACAATTTTTTATAATGATGAAGGAATATGTAATGAAAAAACTGAATATTTTATTTTTGTCGAGCCATATTCATTAGCTTCGATAAACCACCTGGATACAGAGCTCAACAATATTCAATAATTAAATGAACCCGACTGTTCAATATTTCTATGAGACAACATTCAATATAATCACCATGTTACGCTCATCCAATTACGCTAAAGATAACAATGGATGCGATGAAGAGTTATTTTTGCTGTCATGATGGAGCTAATTTTTGAATGGGAATATTCATTATTTTCGCGAACAACATTGACATTGGTAGCTAGCACAACATATGGCTTATATACATATAAACCGAATTAGAATTCACGCGCAAATGGACCTAATGACGTTTAACAAGGTTAAACACAATGTTTGGATCTAGTACCAGACCGATATTGTTGCTGGTTCGATAATTTTTGGACTGGCCGTACACACATTAGCGATGGCAAATGAATTGTTAGCTTTGGCTGAATATTAATTCTTGTTGAAAAATTCGACTGGATTATTGTTGTAGATGATAATAGGAAATTTCGTTGAATTGGGATTAACGACACGGTAATCGGAAATAACAGTGCGGATTAATTTAAATCATAGGTAACTGTTCGAATCGTTCCTTGCTGTTGAATGCAGACGAGTGGTTATTGTTGTCATTTTTGATAACTGAAGAATTATCAAGTCGGATAAGTTGATCTAGGTTGGATGTTAATTTGTTTTAATTCGTATTAGTTTTCAATGGTATAACGATGACAAGAGTAATCTCGTTCTGATGCTGATTTATTCTTTGTCATTTGAACTGCTACACAACACTTCAAGAATGAATTTTTTTTTTAACATTATCGGGGTTTTTTTTAGAGTGATACAATTTGCCATTGGGATAACTGTGATTTGACAGAAGGTAGAAGCCATGCTGTTTTGACCTTTCTGTTCAGTGAGTATTGACTGTTCACGCCAAGTGAACGGTTCAGATAACTTTTCTGAATTTTTCATTTTCATTCATTTCAGGATTAATTTAATTTCTTTCATATGGGAAATCCCATATGAAGTGTAGGCGCAAGAAGAAATCGTCAGCTTTGGAGCGCGCATATGTCGCATATTTGTTTCATTTTCCATATTTTTCATTCAGTTCATTGATTGCCTTAATCGTGAATTTATCTGCTACCGCTAATTTATATTTCTTCTGTTTCCTCTCGTGAATCTAGAAAAGTTCAGTTTTTCTTGTGATTCGCAATTCTTGGTGATTTCGATTCATTCGAATTACATTTAGTTAAGAACATTCGTTGTGCGAATTTCGTTCGAAAAAGACTGTTACCAGTGGCGTGGTATTTATTCTGCCACAAGGATAACTGTTCCTAATTTAACAGTTTTAGCAACGGATTTTCACGTCAGCTCCATTCCATGTTCGTTTGTCGAGCTCGATCACTCTGTTCATGGAAGTAGGGGTAACCGACAAGATCTGGTTGACCGTTTTGCTGAAGTAGGCAAGACAATATTTCCACTGTTATTTTGGGTGCATTTATCCTTTCATTTGTGTTGGGTTTCAATAACTATTATAATTATATACAGTCCATTAGCTCTCTTAACTTTTCATTAAGAAATTTGGTAAATTTTTCATTAGATAAAATTGAACCACACTTAAGTTGGTTAACTGAAACTCTACCCAACAGACAAATAATCACGGCAAGACTCATGCCGCAACAACTTTGACAAATTGGTGAAATTAATTTATTTTCAAAAGTGCTCTATATGCCAAACTTATAGATCACTTCAATGCAACAACAACAACAAGACAAAGAACTGTTCGTACCGAAGAAAATATCGCTGCTGTGAGTGATAGTGTTAATGAAGATCCAGATTTGGCTATTCGTCGACGTCCACAACAATTTGGACTCTGCGCATCAACCACATGGAAACTGTTTCGTGAAGATCTTGATCTACACCCAAACAAGATCCAACTGGTTCAAGAACTAAAGCCACTCGACCATAATAAGCGTCATTTGTTTGCTGATTGGGCAGTTGCAGTTGATCCACTTTTTATCGAAAAATTGTGTTTAGTGATGAAGCTTATTTCTGGTTGAACGTCTACGTAAACAAGCAAAATTGCCATATGGAGTGAAAACAATCTTCAAGAAGTTCTGCAGGTTCCACTGCATCCTGAAAAATGCACTCTATGCTGCTTTACACGCTGGAGGCATCATCGGTCCATATTTCTTTAAAAACGATGCTGGAGCTAATTTAACAGTGAATCGTGCTAGTTACAGATCGATGATGATTTTATTTCAAAATTGGTATCGTCTCAGATGTGTTTTGGTTCCAATAAGATGGTGCTACATCTCATGCTGCTACCGTAACAATTGATTTATTGAAAGAAAGATTTGGCGATAACATTATTTGGAGTAATGGCCAAATTAATTGGCCTCCAAGATCATACGACATAACTCTAATAGATTATTTTCTTTGGGGTTATGTCTAGTCATTGGTTTATGCTAATAAACCTGAAACAATAGACGCTTTGGAAGCCAACATAACTCATGTTATTGCTGAAATAAGGCCTGAATCACTCAGTAAATTGGTCTGGTCGAATGCGGTTCCTTATATACAGGGTGTTTGGTAATTCGACGTGAACCTTGAAAAGGGATATACTAGACGTCATTTGCAGTGAATTGCGTCGAGTGAAGCATGGTCCGAAAACCTATGGTTACGAAGATATGGCGATTTTTCAACTTTTTTAGAAATTTTCTGCTTCGTTATCGAAAATAATTAATTTTGTGAAAACCACTCGACTCTTAATATTCAATGAATATTTTTTTGAAAGCTGAGGAGATGGTCCTCATTTCTTGCGGAAAAGTATCCACTTAAAATTCGGATAACCCGAGATATACAGGGTCATAAATGGCTGCACCTATTTTCCTCACAAAATCTTGATAGAACAATTGAGAATTACTCGAAAAAAGTATTATGAACTTGGTGTACAAATGTAAGGAAAAACTTCCCTGTTTCATCAGCTTTTCAAAAAGTTACATATGTCAATAATTCCTTCATGCAATCTAAAAATATGGCCGGAAAACCAAGCATACAACAGACTTTTTCGAGTCATTCAGATATCCTTTTATCCCTTATTTCACTCGGCGTGATTCGTAAGCCGTAAGCGGGCCATGGTTCGATCACTAAATGACTCGAAAAAGTCGGTTGTCTGCTTGGTTTTCCGGCGATATTTTCAGATTGCATGAAGGAATTATTGACATATGTACCTTTTTGGAAAGCTGATGAAACAGGGAAGTTTTTCCTTACATTTGTACACCAAGTTCATGATACTTTTTTCGAGTAATTCACAATTTTTTTATCAAGATTTTGTGAGGAAAACAGGTGCAGCCATTTATGATCCTGTATATCTCGGGTTATCCGAATTTTAAGTGGATACTTTTTCGCAAGAAATGAGGACCATCTCCTCAGCTTTCAAAAAAATATTCATTGAATATTTAGAGTCGAGTAGTTTTCACAAAATTAATTATTTTCGATAACGAAGAAGAAAATTTCAAAAAAGTTGAAAAATCGCCATATCTTCGTAACCATAGATTTTCGGACCATGCTTTACTCGACGCAATTCACTGCAAATGACGTCTAGTATATGGGTATTTCTCTGTGAACTGGGCAACTCGTCTAAAAAAGATGTCTAGATGACTTTTTTGTTCATATATTCAATAAACCTAATTCAATAAATATATATTTACATTTTTATTGATGAACGAGAGATGAACCAAAAATATTTCCATTACTTTAGAAAATTTTAACAATATTCTGAAATGGTCGATACAGGGGACTGTGTCCATGTCAGGGGACTGTTCATTCAAATGAAAAATTCTGTAGCAAAATTATTCTATTTCAATTTTCATAAAAAATCACACTTTAGGAATTAAGTATTTGCTCTCTTCTTTAATCACGAGAAGCGTTTTTTGTACTTCATTATTTTCTTCTTCAAGACTCTAATTTCATCATGTTTTTTTTCTTTATCCTATATCTTAGCATCTTCTCTCTAGAATATCTTTTTCGAATTATTTTAGCAACTTTAGGTTTTGGCATTTGAAATGAATTAGTTACATCAGAATCTGGACTATTCTCTCTCATGTACGAGTAAGTAATATTCGCTTATATTTTTTTTATTGCGATACTTGGTGCAATGTTCTTTCCACTTCTTCTTCTCCTTCTTCTGTGTAGTGCCTTTCGTTGGCCGAACGTAGGACTCATGGCCCATTGTTCATACCGCATTTGTGTAATACTGGAGAGACTCAGACACGAAAGCACGCTGACAAGAATGCCGCGAGCCGACAAGGAGGAGTCTCTCTCACCATAGAGATGGAAGGTGTAGGGTTCCCTAGGTGTGTTAACCTCAGTGTGGATAAGTCGTCGCACGTGAACAGTATATGCTCCGTCGTTTCATCCGCGTTCCTGCAATAACGGCACAGGGAACATTCAGTTAGAACCAATCTTTTCCACTTCTTCTTATCTTCCCGGTGTTCTCGTGGGGTCATATTCTCAACAAGCTTCCTAGTTCCCTTTTATTTTTTCTTAAGGTATTTAATACGTTCTTTCTCTCTAAGCTCTAAGTCCCGAGTTCAATCCCGAGGCTAGGAAAGAATTTTTCCATTCTCGGTGATGTGCCTAAGGTGGCATAAGGACACGGTAAGAAGGCCTACATAAAACACAACTGATTCTTCCAACTCGCACAAGCTACAAGCTTCTGAGGGGTCTCCTCGGGAGACCTAGGAGATATCAGTAATCATACTCAAAGCACACGTATACCTAAAACAATGATAAACATAATATACAGGCAGTTCCTTGGAGACGGAAACAGTCCCCTGTCTTCCAACAGGACAGGGGACTGTTTAATTTTACTTCATTGAAAGATAGCACAATAGGTAATGATCTCATATTATTTCGCTGTACAAAATAAATATTCATCTATTACAACGATATTAAATTTGTAAGGTAAGAATATAGTACTAGAAAAGAAATGAAAATAATCCTTACCAGAGGACTGTTACCTGTCAGGTAACGACGTGACTTCCATGGAAAGACGCTCGTGCAGCAATAAATGAAATGGCGTCTGGGAAGTAATGACAGCAACCATGCCAACTTTGATTGTTTGCGATCTGTTACACAAAGCCATGGCGCTGTTTAACCTTTACAGTGCGTGGCGCGTAATTTGAAATATAGACAGGGGAACTGTTCACAAAATGTGAAGACAGACTTTAATTTACCTTTTTAGTATAATGGAATAATAATTATAAAAAATTAACGGACCTTTTTGACCATGAAATAATGCTGTTCGAACATTCAAACAATTTGATTGGTTCCAATAGTTATTGTCTTAATTAATTTAGTATGAAGTGACTTACCTGCTTCAGTGACACGACAGGGGACTGTTTTTCGAGTACTTCAACATCGTTTCAAATACAATAAAGTTTATTTCATTGAATATTGAATACTGAGCAGAGGTAGATAACATTATTATTTTATGATATTATCTAAGAAATAAATATGATCTGTCTTTTTTTATATAATATTAGCCTGAGAGTTGCCCAGTTTACAGAGAAATACCCATATCCCTTTCCAAGGTTCACGTCGAATTACCAAACACCCTGTATATATTCTTTCGAGAGGGAGAATTACATACTGTTTTTTTAAATCAAACAATATATGGCATATGGCACGTGTGAAGAAATGGCGACAAGGAACAGATTGTATAAAAGAATAAAATCTGTTTCCCGCTCCAAATCTAAGTGTTAGCAGAGGGAATGTAAACGGGGTACTATACAATTTTGCGTATGATACACGAGAACAGATAAAAAACCTCTGAAAAAACTCTGTCTCCCCGTGTATGTGTGGTGATACCGAATTTGTTAAAAAAAATATGCTGCTATCTATGTTACAGAGCTCCTTGTGCTTGAAAACAAGCCTTTTCATCGAACTGGAGGCAAATATCTTGAAATTATATCTGTAACAAGAAAAAAAGAAGAAAAACGAGAAAGGAGCAGTAGAAAAAAAAATACTTCACCTGCTAAAAAACCTTTTCACAAAGTCCTAACTCTCTCATGGATCGGGAGGATCTTTCGATCAGGTCCGATCTTCCAAGTGATGATTCTTCTGTTCTTCAGGTGTTCGAGGAACGCTACAGGCCCCTTATGTTGGGGGATCATCTCCCATAGATTAGAGTGGTTGTTTTTAGCAAAGAATCAGCAAAAAAGCAAGAGACATATGCCGGAAATTATTTTCAAAACATAAATATTGAATTATCTTTCAAAGGAAAAATTTCAATAACAAAGTAGACCTCACGGGAACGAGGGCAAATCGTATATAAAGCAAGCTTTGTTCAAAATTCAACGTTTCTTCTGAATTTACAGGACCTGAATAAATATTGTAAAAAATAATTTGTATAAATAAAAACAGAGTCAATTTGAGAGTACTCAAACAAACATGAATAATTACAAACAATCGAATCAAATGAATGTACACAATTCCGTGGGACCATATCAGACAAACCAAGCAATGAAAAACGACATCATGTCGTTTTTCATCAACCCTCATGCCACAGTGCAGTTGCACCCTTTAGCGGCTTCTCACGAAGACTCAGTTCCAGGCATTTTATGAGCCCTCGTGCACGCCTTGACCAATCACGGAGACTCTTTTCGCACGTGGGCTCATAAAATGCCATAAAATGCTCGGAACGGACGCCTAGAGAGTCACTTGGTTGCCTCTGAGAACAGCGATATTCATTGGACGCAATCCATATTATGTAAACCACCTTTTTCGATATACGAGTCAGAATTGAACAATTCTTATGTGTAATCTACCAGTTGTGACCTGAGTCCTACCCTGCACCTGCGCTTACAATCGCGACAATCGCCCTGTCGCGCATTTACCGAAGCACAAAATGTGCGTTATTGATACTGTCATTTACAAATACGAAACCGATCGAACCACGATACATATACTTGGGGACCAACAATAATAAGAGAAACGCCAGCTTGTTAGGCCCGCTTCCCATCTGAATTACAAATCATGCAGCGGTCCCATCTGATACGCACATCAGAACAATAGAACAAACTGATCTTGGTTTGTGCGGTCGCAGTGCGGCGTGCACCTAATTCGAGTCGGTTTCGCCGACGCAACTGTCCGCGGATTTATTCTTTGCGTTGGTGAACAGATTATGCGACAAGGAACAACAGCAGAAGGTACAGGGATTTCATGATTCCATTCCGAAGGAATCTTGGGGACCGAAATATTCCCTGCCGAAGTTTTGCGTTCCACTTCTTTCCTTATTTTTCTGAAAGATATTCGATTTGTTGAAGAGTTATAAGAGATCCTTTCATCATTTTGAAGAGTTACATGAGCTCCTTTTATTATTTTGAAGAGTTATCTAATCTATTTCGAGCATATCGAATTGTTTCGGGTTATTTCCATCATCTACAAGTATCAACTATCGTAAATTCCTTTCGTCTTGAATAGTTATTCAGTTAGTTTCTAATCCAGAAGAGTTATAAGGGCTACACACATCATTTTGAAGAGTTATTCGGGCAAATTATATCGACATAAAGAGGTATTCAGTTCATTTTTATTTTTGTCATTTCAATATTCTTGGAGAATTATTTTGGCTTTTCGAGTAGATATGTAAGTTATTTTAGTAGTCTTGAAGAGACATTCGGCTTTTTTATTATCCCTGAAGAATCATTCATGCTGTTCTCATAATTGAGCTATTAATGTCGTCTTACCTTTTCATTGCCCTGAACAGACATTTGTGCTATGTTCGTAGTCTTGAGGAGGTATTTGGTGTATTTTTGTGGCCTGAAATAATGATATGGATCTTCAAAATATAGTCTTGAAGAGTTAGTCTGGCAATTTCTATCAACTCAAAGTGTTTTATTTCGCTTTTATCACCTGAAGAGGTACATTTTCATTATATTGTTGAGTTGTTTCAGCTATTTACATCGCCTCGAGTAGAGTATTTTGACTCTCTTCATAGTCTGGAAGAGATATATTGAATATATTATTCGTGCTATTTCTATAACTTTGATGAGTTATTTGGGCTATTTTTGTCGCCTTGAAGACATTTTGGTCTACTTTCATTGCTTTCCTCTTGGTACTTGTACTTCAAGAGCAATATTCATTGTTGCTATGTCTGTCGTCTTGAAGAGTTATCGTGGAAGCTTCAATTGTCTTGAAGAGTTTTAAGGGCTATCTGGAATTTATATTCGAACATTATCGTCGTCCATACCTTTTAAGAGATATTTTGACTACTTCAATATGCCTGAATTGTTTTTATTTCTATACATATTCATATCTCTAAGAGATAGTTCAGGTTTCTTCATAATCTTGAAGAGTTATGAAAGCTATTTACATCGTTCCGATTAATTATTTGGTTCATTTCGATTGTGTTTCAGAGTTATTTGGGCTATTCCTTATACAGGAGTGTGAAGCACACTTGTTGTGTGTCAATTCTTATTGGCTTGTAGGTCGTTTTCATGGTTTAAAGAGTTATTTGTGTCGATCGTTGCGAATGGACGGTCTACCTTCATTCTAATGAAAAGATATTTTAGATTTATGTCCTTGGAGCCATTTCTATAATTTTGAAGAGTTATTTGGGGAATTTATGACTTCTTAAAGAGTTATCTAGACTATTTCATCGCGTAAGACACCAAGCACCTCATCCGAATTGATAATTTGTGTCGGAACTACTTTGGTTTTGTATATTCAGCAATTTTTGGTATATTTCTATAATTTTGAAGAGTTTTCTGGGCTTGTTCAAACGTAAGATTCCAAACACCTGATCCAAATTGATAGCTTGTGTCGGAACTCCGTTGGTATTGTATATTCAGCCAATTCTTGGTATATTTCTATTTTCATTGCAATCTCCATTGTTTTGGAGAGTTATCTGGGCTAGTTCAAATCATAGAGCGTAAGATACCTAGCACCTGATCCAAATTATCAGTTTGTGTCGGAACTCCTTCGATATTGTACATTCAGCCGGTTTTCGGTATATTTCTATAAATTCGAAGAGTTTTCTAGACTATTTTCAGTGATTTCTTCATCGTTTTGGAGAGTTTTCTGGGCTATTTCAAACCAAAGAGCGTAATGTAGGCCATTCACGAAGCGACCGTTTCAAGCGTTTTACTACCTGCTCTGGTCGCTTGCCTTTACAAGCTTCCAACGTTCTGTGTTAGAAACCATCATAAAACGCCCGTCTCTGTAGCCTCGTGAGTGGCCGGCATATGATACCAAGCACCTGATCCAAATGGATGGTTTGTGTCGGAACCACTTTGGTTTTGTATGTTCAGAAAATTTTTGTTATTTTTCCATAATTTTGGATAGTTTTCTGGGCTATTTCCAGTGCTATCTTCATCGTTTTGGAGAGTTATCTGGGCTGGTTCAAACCAAAGAGCGTAAGACACAAAGCAGCTGCTCCAAATTATTAGTTTGTGTCAGAACTCCTCTGACATTGTATATTTAGTCAATTCTTGGTATATTTCTATAATTTTGAAGAGTTTTCTGGACTTTTTGAAGTGTTTTCTACATCGTTTTGGAGAGCTATCCGAGCTTGTTCAAACCAAATATGGTCAGATATCAACCGCATGATCCAAATTGATAGTTTGTGTTCTCAGAACTCCTTTGGTATTGTATATGCAGCAAATTCTTGGTATACTTCTATAATTTTGAAGAGTTTTCTGGGCTATTCTCAAAGCTATCTTCATCGTTTTGGAGAGTTATCTGGGCTAGTTCAAACCAAACAGCGTAAGGTACCAAACACCTGATCTAAATTGATAGTTTGTGTCGGAACTCCTTTGGTATTGTATATTCAGGCAATTCTTGGTATATTTCAATAATTTTAAAGAGTTTTCTGAGCTCTTTTCAGTGCTATCTTCATCCTTTGGAGAGTTATCTGGACTATTTCAAACCAAATTGGTTGGTTTCTCCTTTGGTATTGTATATTCAGCCAATTCTTGGTATATTTCCATAATTTTGAAGAGTTTCTGGCTATTTTCAGTGCTATCCTCATCGTTTCTAATGCTTTTTGGGCTGGTTCAAACCAAAGAGGGTTAGACACAAAGTATCCAATACAAATTTTTAGTTTGGTATTGTTTATTCTTCACATCTTGTTGAAAAGTTATCTGAGCTCCTACTGACATTTTGGAATTGTTTCTGGACATATGCATTCATATCATCTCGAAGAATCATTCTCATTTCTATCGCCTGAAGGGTAATTTGTCAGTAAGTATTCAAAAATGAACTTTTTTTTTAATTCTTCAGTGGTCACCATATATCATGTTCTGATGATCCTCTATGATACTTTCCATTGGCTATAAACCTAACCAACTGTGTACCCGGATATATCCAGGAAAAACAGCTCGAGCCATTCGTCGGGGCAACTTAGTATCACAATGTGGAAAGTCACGCAGCGCTGCTCACGTTGGCCGGAGAAAGCATCGTTTCATCCTCATTACCGGGATTTTTTCCCGGTCCGAGGGTCGGAGGTCGCACCGACTGCACGGCCGACCGTATTACATTAAATAATTTTGTGCACTTTTCCTTTCAGTAGAACAGAACGTATCATTTTCCTTACATGGATGGGTTAGAGCGGATGATTAATAGCGACCATTACCGATATATATGCTTTACATTAGAAGTGAGGTTACGGCCGTTTCTCCCGTAGCCACCAGAGGCGTAGCGCGGTGCGTGACGGGATGATGAAGGGCTTTGTGATTGTCGAATTGAGGAAATGGTATCGGATTCACTTGTGGGTGTATGAATGCTGATGCAGGAATTCGAATCGCGGTGGTAATTTGATGCTAAGAGCGGAGTACATGAACTTGGAAGGAGCGTGAGGACTGTACGCGTTTCATGGTGAAATGGAATGTTCTCGTATCACTGACGTGGCTTCTGCTTCGATCAACAATGTATCGAGGGAATGAAGTTAATCTCTGTGAATTCACAGCTAGCCTCTTCATTCCCCTTGTCACCTGTGTGGACTGGTACCTATGCTTAAGTGAGTCTATTTTGTATGCCAGCTCTTCAAGGATTTCTAAGCTATTCTTTACACTTTTGGTGTTATCTTGCTTGGAGCTTTTCAAGTATATTTCGAAAGTCTTCTCCTGCAACCCTGGTCTTAGTAGCTTCTCAGCACAGTGATGTCATACTGAATGTTCTGTTTGGAAGTATCGTTACGTTTCCCTAAGCCTAGTGAAACACCTGTCTTTGGCTTGGTCTTCCTGCTCTTACAACTCAATCGGTGTAGCAGATAATTTCTGAATTGATTAGAGATCTATCTTTCCACGACTCCATGCCAGTTTTGAAGTTTTTCCGAAGCTATGAGTAGGCAGAATCTCATGGCATTTTTATTATGGGTCGATTTACAACTGTGAGTGAAGCTTGTTGTGAATCGTATTCTGTAATCTGCTCAGGCCTTTATCCTCTGGTCAATATTCTGATGGCTAATGACACTTACAGGCTCATAACCTTTCTGTGCTAGAGGCAAATGTACCTGAGACTTTTTGGAGAAGGAAAAAACTTGCAGTGAAGCACTCTCGAGGAGTGGATCATCGCAAAGAGTTCTTTCGGTATTTTGGAACCAAGGTGTAAGAACCAAGAGTTATTTGGATTATAGTAAGAACAAGGTACGCCTCTTTATTGGCTTCCTTGTAGGGCATTGTCGCATCAGAAAACTTCTGGTAAGAATGGGCTTATCAAAAAGTTGACGAGTGTAGATTCTGTGAAGAATAGAAGGAAACTCCTGCTCAGCTGGTCACAGAATGCGCCATTGCAAGCCTGTGCAAGGAATGTCTTGGACAAAAGAATAATAGGAGGAAGATTTAGCCTATCAGATACTCAGTTCATTGAAGCTCTGAAGCTGAAAGGCGAACTGTAGTAGTTTGCGCCTTCGCAGAAAAAGCTCTGATGGGAAGCTCAATAGGCCTGATCAAACCTTTCAATTTGGCCTCGCCTTGTACGAAGACAGTGGCAGCTGTTGTGTGTGTCTCTTACCTCCTGTGGCAGCCAGGCATGCTTATCTTAGGACATCCTCAATCTGCTAAGTCTTTGACCACTATTTCATCGAACCAAATGCTATCATAGATCATATGAACTTGGTTCATACCTTCTAATGAACAAGGATTATTTGCCGGAATAATTGACTTCATAAAAAATTAATCAAATACGAAATTCAAAAGATAGATGAAAACAAAATGATATGAAGAAACATAATAGAGCGGAAAGTAGAGACTGAAATTAGATGTAGACTTCCTATTCTCTTGTGCCTAGATAAGTTCTTCTGGTCCAATGGAAAGAGCTCTTCCTCCTTTTGTAGCAAGTGTGCTGGTTTTTTATTCCTGCTGAAAGACGCTCGGAGAGCAGCCTAACTGAAGTGAGCCTTCGGTGCTAACCCAAATGATTCAGAACCATCTATTTACCAGTTGATGGTACTCTTTTCGAGAGCTGGGATTGTGGGATTGTGGTTCTCTTTTCTCGATTCTGGTTCTTTAAAATCGGGCCACTGAGAAAGTTCGTTGATGAGATGTATTGGACCAGGAATTCCTTGGCCCCCTGACCACTAATTCTCTGATTGTAGTTTCTTCCTTGGAAAGTGTTAGAATGGTCTCATGGACAAATCTATCTTTATGTTGTGGTTTTCATGAAGAGGAATGTCCTGTAATGTTCAGAGAACATCGTGAGAACCAAGGGCAAGCAGGAAGAAATTGGTGTTCTTCTTGAATTTCTGGAGATTATGTGCCTCGGGGAACACCCTCCTAGGCAATGTGTTCCAAAGTCTCGCTGTTCGTTGGATGAACGAGTCTTTGAAGAGAGATGTTCTGCAGGTCTCCAAAGTGACCACGAAGGGATGTGAAGACTTAACTTGACGGGTTAGTCTTGAAGATACTGCCAGAGGGGGAACGATTGCTGATAATTCAGAGCATCGCCCATGGAAATATCTATAAAATAGAGACAGATCGCCTAGTCCTCTACGGTGTTCCAGAGAAGCGAGCGAGTTTGTAAGCGAGGCATCACCGACGAGACGAATTGCCCTTTTTTGTACAGAAGCCAAGAGTTTAAGGATTTGTTTAGGTGCAGCACTCCAAATATGGGAACAGTATTCCAGGATTGGTCGGATATGTGCCTTAGAGATCATAAGCAGCTGACCTGAGGTGAAATAGCTCCTGGCACGAAACAGAAAACCATATTTTTGGGATGCAATGGATCTCACGTGATTATCAAGATGAGAAGGTTTGGGATCTGTAATAATCTCCGATGCCCTACTCACGTTCTTATAGCTCCAGAGATACAAAACAGGCTTTGTATTTCAACGAGGGCTCTCCTTGTACTGTTCTTACTCTCCTCCGCATGGCAGACCGTTACAGCATGAGATGTATTTTTGAGTTACATCCTCAAGTCCCACCAGCCAGACTTCTGCTCGCCATCATGTCATTTGGAGCTATTGGCCACATAAGCTGGGTCAAGGATTATTCCCAGATATTTGATTGCCACTTTATGATCTCTTATGCCGGGTGTCCCCAAGCGGACAGGTCAAAACAAAACACGAACTGTCCGTTCGAACAGAAATTTCGAACAGTTTTGTTCGGACAATGTTCAAAGAGTGTTGGGGTTCCCAACGGACTTTCTGTTTACACCAGTCACGGACAAAAATGAATGAAAACTGTTCGTGTTTTGTTTAAGTTTCATTCAGTTTACATAGAAACAACGGACGTGTAGTTGTGAAAATGTGGCGCGCTGCAAACTTGAGAGAACAAGACGACGAGGATTTATTTTTGATGGCAGTTACATTTTACATTATTAAAAAGAACAAAACTAAACGTCGGTTTTGGATTAGGCCATTCTTCAGGCAAATAGGAAGAATTGTGACGTCTAAACTGTTACAGGATCTCAGGGGAGATGATATGAGTATAGGAGATGAACTTCGATCAAGCTTTAAGAACTTTTTGCGAATGTCGAGCACAGATTTTGAGAATCTGCTACGTTCAATTGGCAATTGATCGCAACAACGTAAATAAAAACAAACTGGGCGTTCACACCAAGCTGACAAACAGTCCTAGAACTCGTAAATTCTTTGAAGTTTACCGACATTGGATGGGACTCTGTTTGTGTCCGTAAAAACGCAATTCGCGGACTCTCGAGTCCGGAAAACAATCCACAAGTTCTAGAACAGTTCGCGGACTGTCACAAACGGAACGAGTTCGTGTTTTGTTTTTGTCCAGTCCTCTTGGTGGAAACCCGGCATTATATGGATTTCATGGCTGAAATTTCCCCTCTCTAGGTAAATGGAATTACCGTGTTTTTGGTGGGATTGATGTTTGGCAGCACTGACCAGCATTATTACTAGAGATTGCTATGTGGTGAGACATTTCTTTTACTGAACGCGTGGCGACAGTGTCGCCACGCCAACAGCCAACTCGTCATTTGATTTATCACATTGCGAAGATGCAGAAAAGGTCTTCAATGATGAATTTGGTGTTGAGTTCTAAATTTATCGTGTCATGTATATACGTGACATTTATTATACCTTCAACTGGCATGTTTATCGCTGGTTTCATGTAAAGCTGATCTCGTAAATCGGATGACTGCAAGACAATAGCGGGAAACGGTAACGAAACCTGTAATTTCCTCGCTGGCAAGGCGATCTTTCACAGCTCAGGACCGGCCATCCCCCTCGTAATTCACCGACCGATTTTTGCTTGGCGCGGGTCTGCCCCGAGCCGCTCAAAAAAGTTGAGAGATCACTCGTCGTTACCGCTGGACATTGTTTCCCGCGATTTATTCGGAATTTATGCCGGATTCCGTCCGTTTTCCGGTGCTCGTTGCATACTAATTGGGCACAATGAAAGGGAATCCACTTCCTGGTCTGTCCTAGACTCGCCGACTATGAAATCTCAGCGAACGGCCGTTGTAATTGTGAGGTATTTAAGATGATCGGTCGGTCGTACGTGGTTATTGATAGTAATTTGCGAAACACGAGAGTCTTTCCATGACCGATGCACTTTCTCAAAGAATTCATGGGGGCTCCATGTCATCAGAGGCTAGTGGTGGTAACATTCAGTTCCAAAAATATATTATGAGGTAGTTTTGTGGCAAACTTCGATGAAGTTATATGTGAAGGTCACAATATGATAGTTAAATCATTATTAGTCTTCCTTATCGGTCTCCCGGTCTCAGCTTGTGCTGGTATTACTTCTATGAACCAGTGAAAAAACATTTCAGTGCCTCTCACTAGTTCAGGAATTTCTGCACAATGTGACAGGTGTGCAATGCCACAGCCTGTTGTGCATTTTCCTCGATCCTCTGTGATAATTCGATCTTGGAAAGATTTCTTCTGAATGATTTGGACATGACTCCCTCAGCCGAAATCACCAATGGTATGATAGTGATTTTCGATCGAGATTTCGGCGAGATCACAACGGGGTTACGACCGCGCTTCACACTTTCTCAATTCGCTCAAGGTTGACGAAAATACGAGAGACTTCGTCAGGTCGAGAGTTCCATTTTCTGGGACCACATTTTTGGACGTTGTTGGTTCACTACCGTACCCGAATTATTTTCGACCCCATTTTACTTTCAAGATTTCATCTTGTATTTTGATTCCCCTGTGGGGCCTTAATCTCTGTATTTATAAGCGACCTTTTGAGGATTGAGATCGGCGAGATCACAACGGGGTTACGACCGCGCTTCACCCTTTCTCAAATTGCTCAAGGTTGACGAAAATACGAGTGACTTCGTCAAGTCGAGGAGGTCCATTTTCCTTGGGCTACTTGTCTGGGCGTTGTTGGTTCTCCCCCGTACCCCAATCCTATTTCACTTAGCGGTGCTCGAAGATTCGTATTTCACAGCGACGTCCTTGTGAGTTGACATCGGCGAGATCACAACGGGGTTACGACCGCGCTTCACCCGCTGGACGTTTGAGGATTTACTAGGATCGCTTCGTCAGGTCGAGAGGTTCCTTTCTCTGGAGTCACTTGTCCGGACGTCGTTGCTGCCACAGCTGCCCTTGTTTCCCCTGTCCTATCCGTCACAGTCTAAGTATTATTCGACAATTTTTTTCTCCTCAGGAACTGATTCCTTAGGGTATAAGAATAAAAAATCAATCTGGACGCAGTTCTGAAACGCTCTTCTAGAGCCAATCGACCTCATCATATAATAAATATGTCAGCAGATCCACGCATCCGGTTATAAACAGCAAAGGCTGAGTACAAAAAAAATAATTAGGGAAGTTTGTTTTAATTTAGTCGAAAAATATATACATAATTGGCAAACTTCGAGTTATACCCGACACCTAACTAAACCCGTGCTCGAACTTATGAAAACACAACATCGAAATACCGACACTGAAACAATGTGTCGGAAAACAACGGTTGTGGTTTCTGGCAACCGAGCGCGTTCCAGGAACAGATGAAAATCAGGATTTCTGAATTGTCCAAGTTCAGCATGCCATAACGCGAATAACCCGGGATAATATCGCATTAAAACGTGGATAAATTCGCAAACGGCAACTTTGAATGATGTCCGACAACAATTACAGCGACAACTCCTCCATTAATGGTCCCCCTTTATTATCCCGGCTATGCAAATGAAGATATCTCGCAATACCGTTCGCGTCAGTCTGACCCACTGGAACAAAATGATATAGTACAGTCGTCTGCGACTGATGATTGCATAATTGAAGACGTAATTGAAGGCCGAGGACTTAATCAAGCTTCCTCCAACTTTTATCTCAGTCGAACCTATTTATAATCTGTTTAATGTGAGAATTATTCAAATCAGGTGTGCCACCTTAGCGGCTCGAGTATTCGGGCATGATTTATTGCTGGCGATCAAAGAGATCTGTTAGTCCTAGATGCATTTTGATTTGATGAGTTCCGTTGAGAACTATATCTATCTATATTGCTGCTGAAAAAATAGCGTGGCGAAGAAAAGAGAGAGTCGCATGTCTTCAAATCGATAACTCCCCAACGAATTCGAGGAAAAATCATGAATAATCTGGATGCTTCCCTTGATTGAATATCATCGAATATTATTTCTTCTCTGGTCTCTTACAAGTTAACAATGTTGTCTGAATATTTATTAAATTCGTCAAGACTGAAATCTTCTTATTCGATTGAGGTTATAGACCAAGAGCCAGTGACCAATTTTCATATGTCATTTCATAACTCACCAAAATTTACTTGTTCAATATTCAATATCTGCTCGAAAATAAAAACCATTTCTGCCAGCCCATAATGGCCGGAGTAGACTACCATAAGCGCTCAAAGAGGCCAGAAAATTAGGTTCAACTATGTCATAGTATCATACACAATACTTTCAGGAATTGTTATTGATAATATATTGAATCCATAAAAAATAATGACAGAACTTTTGCGTCCCTCATAAGTGTTGGCAGAACTCTTTGAAAATTCAATAAGAACAGCTGTACTTAGGTATGTCATTTCAGTACGCTTGAAATTTATAGGAAATAAAGAAAATGTGTCTAGAAAGCGAATTTTAATCATGACAGAAATTTTTTACATCACGAACCATCTGCCAGAACGAGAAATGTTGCTTCGCAAATGCGAGCGAAATGAGCTTATTCACATTTTCTTTATTTCCTGTAAATTTCAAGCGTACTGAAATTACATACCTAAGTACAGCTGTTCTCAATGAATTTTCAAAGAGTTCTGCCAACACTTAGGAGGGACGAAAAAGTCAACAATTCCTGAAAGTTTTGTCTGTGGTACTATGACATAGTTGAACCTAATTTTCTGGCCTCTTTGAGCGCTTATGGAAGTCTACTCCGGCCATTATGGGCTGGCAGAAATGGTTTTTATTTTCGAGCAGATATTGAATATTAAACAAGTAAATTTTGATGAGTTATGAAATGACATATGAAAATTGGTCACTGGCTCTTCCTCTATTAGTGCTTGAGTATTACCTCAATTCCTTAATGTATCACCCAGAACATCTAATAATCACCTCAATTTCAATCGGATAATATGAACTTTGAGGTGTTTGCAGAGAATCGTATCAGGCACGGATTTGGCCCAATTTTTTTTCAAATGGCTATATCTCTTCAACAGAGCTGAATTCGAAAAAATGAGAGAGGAAAAAATGGTTTCGTTTGGCCTCAATAACCTACAGTTAAAATATATGTACAAGTCAAAGACTAACCCTGTGTGAAAATGAACAACCAAGAAAAGCGTTGTAAACTCGGTTGTAAATAATGAACCGAACAATTATTTCCTTCTCGCTAGTGGACATGTCAGAAAATACACACACACACACACACACACTCACACTCAATTCGCCTCCGAAACTTTTCTGCAGAGAATCGGCCATACTTCGAACGTAATAAAGGATACTTCCGGAAACCGGGGACTTTGTGTATATCTCCACCATGTCGGCATCATTCATATTGCATTCCACTTATTTAATTTCGGCGGAACAACAATGGACGGCCTTTTTCTCCCGGAAGTTCTCTTCCAATATCGTACATTATTCAGAACTTTCGGAGAGACGGCCCGGAGTTGAGAAATACGCATTCTTTCCAATCTTCCACATAACGTCGCCGCCCTCACTCGAGAGACCCATTAGACTTCAGATGTCCCTTTGATCAAGGATGCTCGGAAGAGGTTTCTCTTCTCGGGCTGGTCCTCCGTATTCTCAATAAAATACTCTTTGTTTCGACGTTCCATGTTCAACTCTAATCGGTTCCGTTAGACTGGTGGAAGGTTCTTTGTGAAGTTACTTGATTTCGGGAATTTATCTATACGTGACGTTGGCTTGGGAAAGAGGAAATGCACAAATAAAAGGACGAGTGGGTGGAGACGCTATATCGACGGTTAAAAGCTTCCCCTTTTCTCTGTGATAGACGCCTTAGCAGTGATTGAATTCAGAGTAATCTTCCAAATGTCCTGGATGGATCTAAACAGCGATGCCTACACATTTCGAGTGGTAGAATACAATAAATTGCGCCTGCGTGAATATATTGACCTTGTCAATCGCATGGTGAGCTCTCCAAGATATCGCGTGAAGAGGTCTCAAGGATATCGCATGGCGAGGTTTCCAAGATATCGCATGGCGAGGTCACAAAGATATCGCATGGCGAGTTCTCCAAGATATCGTACGGATAACATCAGTGGGAACTTCGATTAGTAACATCACATAGAGATCTCTGGAGTCTGGAACCTCGCGGTAGGAGCTCGCATAAAAGCCGCATTGTAACCTCACAGAGATATCGCGAAGAAGTCTGTGTTGCCTGGGAAATCTTATGGCAAAACCCTTTGATGTTATGCTGAGGACATAAGAAGTTGAAACACCCTTTGTCACCATTATACGCGAACTAAGTGAATAAATTAAACAGAAACTCATTCATATGGTATGCAGATGGATCAGAATTTGAACAGGGTACATACAGAAGGGTATTACAATCAGAAATACTGGCCATTTTTGTGTGTGTCCAAAACTTTTTGAAAATGAATCTCAATTGGGGTACATTAACATAGCAACAAGTGGTTATTCTGTTGTCCAACTCCCATTGTTGGACCGCTGCCTCATATTGATTGGTCTTTTCCAAGCCCACAGAAAGGTTCAGATCCAGTAGGTGTCAACCTTGATGCACTTTTGGCATGCTCATCGGCTCTTTCATACACCACAAAGTCCTGGCAACCATAGTAGGGTCACTTTATTCATCTGTAAAGTTCGAAGTTCACATTCGACCACTGGTACCCTGGCCAGCTCGACTGATACATATCTCAGCGAAAAATTCAAAAGAATTGTTTATGGCTTACATAATCGACACGTGGTTCGAGGAAACGATTTTCAGTGTGAATTGAAAAGATGTTAGATTCTTGACACCCCTTCTGAAAGTTAAGAAGAAATATTTCGCCTATGGTTCCGATGATCCATCATTCGAATCGTTGTCTTCCAGATCAGACAACCTCATTACCACAAAATCTTAAATGTCCCCATTCCTATTGATAATCCGTTGTTCATGTCCAATCGTGACGGTCGGTTTGAGTACACTTCATACAACAACCGTCGAGTTTTTCAGCCAAAGATCGCTAGGTTCACCCTATGACCTCCTGGTTATAGCGACACAGATACAATTGCAATGAGGCCATCGGAAGATTGAAAAATCGCAGCTGAAATTGTTTTCCCCTCGTGTTTCCAATCGCTCACGCGTCCGATAGAATAAATATTCCGCCATGTCAATTACCGGATAGGAGATAGCCCGAGTTGGCCAAATGAGGCTGCCATTATCGACTCGTCACGCGGCTTACAATCCTGCAATTTGACTTATATTATGTCATTATTCAAGAACTGGTCTAAGTGTGCAGGAGAGGTGTTAAGTGTGTGTTCTAACGAGAAGGAGGCAGCCTCGGACATTTATAGAAAACACTTTGTAATTATACCATTCCCAGTGCGAATAACTAGGCAGAAGACGAATGACCAGTCGCTCTGGACGTGGGTTGATGGAACAAAATCATTTCGCAGACAGCTCTCAGATTTCACAGTCGACTTCTGGAAAATATTCAATCATTTTTGTCACAACCAGAATTTTCTTTTTGAAGATTCATGGTGGTTGCATCAAAACCGTCAAAGTCTTGCTAGATCCAGCACAAAAACCGGGAAGAAGTTTTAATGTTGAGGTGATGCTCCTCCGGAAGAATCATCTATTCGATAAATTGCCCCGACGTAAGGTTGAAGTAAGTTTTGTCATGACTCCATTCATAGGACTCATCAGATTGGCTGTTATGAACGAACCCTACCAATGGCGTAGGTGTTAGAGGTGCAGATTCCTCCACACGCTATTGGCAGTGAGTCGCCACAGTTTCATCAGGGACGGCACGTAAATTCGCAAGATTTCGATTACAAATGGATTGTGAAGTAATGCACTTCTGTATTTTATCTTATTTGGAATAGGATGTACCAGTTTAGTATAGTATAGAACAAGGGTCATCCAAAAGTAGGCAATTATATGCATCATAACATCAAAACCATAAATTTCGGTTCTTCCAATGAGAGGTATTATTTTGCGAATGAAAAAAAAAAGCCGTTTACCAGATGAAGGATGTTCTTTTTCAATATAAATAGGAAGGTATGCCGAATGACCACCACGACTACAAGACCAAATTTTTTTCATGAAATTTTCCATAACCAACTCGCAAAATGGCTGCCCTATGTCCTCGAAAGCCTCAGTAGTTCCTACTTTGAGCCAAGGCCGTAGCTAGAAAAATATTTCGGGGGGGGGGGGCGGGCCGCCCGAGGCCGTAGCTAGAAAAAAAATTATTCGAAGAATTTTCGGTGGAATGATTATCTGGCATTTCTGAAAAAATAAATTTCGGGGGGGTCCGGACCCCATCGGACCCCCCCCTGGCTACGGCCTTGCTTTGAGCTCTTGTCCCAAAGCAAGAAGTCGCAAGGTGTTAAATATTTCGTGGAATGGTCCAGATAGGAATTGGTGTATTAATTAAAATAAGATTGTTACTTCCTAGAGTTATTTATTACGTGACTAGTTTCGCTCTGTATTGTCAGAGCATTCTCAGACTAGACTCACTGAAATTACAACATCAGACTTTAAAATTATATTACATTTTTAAAATTATTCTTAAAACTATTCTCACCTGAACTCTCTCAACTTCCAATCGTCAAATAATGCAACAGATAAGTACAAAAATTACCGAAGTTCCTCATAAAACGTGTCTTCTCTAAAAAAAATTTCAAATTGAAGGTTATGAGCATAGACAACAAACTTTTTAAAATTAAAGGTTATGAGCAAAGAGAACATATATAACAAATTTCCATCATGAAGTTGTTACAAACATGACTTGACATTTTTTAAATATTCTTCTCATAATAAACATTTTATCAAACCATCATTGCCAAAATCTACTTGAGTATTTAACATAACATTATTGTCAAATTTTTCATGTCGTAAAATTTCCAATCTCTCTAACCTATCCATGACCCAATTATTAACATTAGTGTGTAAAATTTCAAAATTTTCTTCGGTATTGAAATCATGTTGACTTTCATATAAATGATTACCAAAATGTGAGTCGTTGTAACTATCTCCCAGTCTCAAGATTCTCATGTGTTCCCTGATTCTTTGTTTGAAGGTCATCATAGTAGGCGTTGCATGTATTATACGTCAACTTGTAAACTCCATTCTTGTGTCATTTTTCGGTTTTCTCTTTATTGTTTACCAACAACTTATTGATGTTATTTGTTGGTTCGAAAGCAACCTTTATGGAAGGATCTTTTTTCAATATTTTCTTTATTTTTGATGGAATTCCTCCTATATGTGATGAGGGAACAATTTTTTTATTTTCTCTATTGTCTTCTTCTATTATGAAATCTCTTTCTGTACTTTTACGTTCCAATTTTATTAATGTCGTAGTTTAAACTTGTGAAATGTCAAAAACTGACAGCTTCAAATGTAACAACATCCACCGAAATAGCGGACTATTCAAAATAACACCTCTTATTGGAAAATCTTTAATAACAGAAATACCATGCTCAAAGAAGCACAATATTATGCGTTCTTCAAATTTGTCACTCGAGTATGACGCTGAGTAATTAAGATCATCGGACATTCCTCTCTCATAATAACGCTGTACTGAAGAGCGCATATTATCCGCATGAAACGTCACAAATTCAATTCTCACGTTCTACATTTTAGGTCAGCAGTGCTCGTTCATATAATATGTATCACATATCTGTTTCCATACCTTCAATGGACGGTACTGCCCGTGTAAAATGATTCCTGCTAATGCTGCTGTCTCATATTTCATCAGAGCGGTTAAATATCGTGTCAATTAAAATAATTTACGATTTGTGGTTAGTGATGTCATGATTTACCTGTGTCGGAACGATATTTGTTTGGTCATATTTGTGTGGAATTAAATGGAGAGCATTTGGGATGATTTTTTTTATTTTCATTAAAATATATTTCATTTTTAATTCAACATTGTTTCGAGAAAATTGCTTCTGACAAATGTTGTACTACAAATATTCTCTTTCATTTCTTTAGACTTAGAGTATAATCCATTTTGAGGGTCCAGTGTCTTTATGTATAATTTTCTAGGAAGGTGAAAAAGTAGCTTCATTATATCTCTACTGTGTCATCTGACAAAAACAACAAAATTTCCAGCCGGTAATTTCGATTCTTTGGACTCTCTTTGGTCTCATCAAGGTCATCATTTAAGTATGAAACTGAAAATTCTGCGGATCTGATTCAGTGCAACCCATTTTTAGGGATGTTCAGAGTCGAATCTCGACTCGTTCTTTTATCTCCCAAGGTACTTTTTTCCGCTCACTGGTACAAGTTCTTCAGAACAATTGAATGACAAGGCCCGAACCGTAGTAACGGTACTTTCGGGGAAGATTGTCGTCATTTAGACGAGTTTTTGGTGATATTTAATTGGAGACGTAAGTAATTATAATGGTTACATCCGTTGCGATGAGTTTTCGGATAAGGCTTCCTACGGTCATGGTTGAAGATTGGTGTATTTAATTTTTGGTAATTAATCGACTGAGTGACCGTTCTTTGATTCATGTAGACGACAACGGTATTTTTCTTGAAGAGATGAGGTTTATGATACCTTTTTTATCAGCGAACAGAAAACTTTCGCGCTTTTGCATTTGAAAAAATATCTCGTGCTCTGCTAAGTTTTCATCAAATTACCAGGTCACATATTCGAAAAAAAATATGTCGCTTTCAGGTTTTTCTAACAAAATGACAAATCTGATTCCTTTTATTCCAATTATCCTGCGGCAGTCTAGACGTGTATTCGGTATTTTCACGAATATTATCTCTGTAGTATTCTTAAAATCTGGAAGAGATGAAGTTTATGATCCCTTAGATATCAGCGAACAGCAAACTTTCGCGCTTCTGCATTTAAAAAAATATCTCGTTCTCTGTTAAATTTGTATCAAATTACCAGGTCACATTTTCGAAAATAAACTTGTGGCTTTCAGGTTTTTCCAGCAAAATGACAAAATCAGATTCTTATCATTCCAATTATCTTGCGGCCGTCGAGACGTGTATTCGGTATTTTTTACGAATACTGTCTTTGAAGTATTCTAGTAATCTGGAGGCGATGAAGTTTTTGATCCCTTATTTATCAGTTGCATTGAATCCTGCGACCTCTATGGTTCACAGTTTTCTCAATTTATGAAGAGTTGCAGCCTTTCTCCCAAAGGTTTGAGGGCTCCTGGCTAAATTTCTCAAGATGCCAACCAGGTTTTCATTGAAAGTGTATTGCCCAGACTTCTTTGAAACTTTTGAAATGTCCACGTATGAAAAAATATCACTGAAATTACTAGCACGTGGATGTACGAGGTTTTGAACATTTCATTAATTGACATTTAAGTATTTATACTCCATTCACAATTATAAAATCACAACTCTGGCTTTGGAAATTTGACACATTCCACTCTGTATCGAAGTTATGACGTTTTTCAAAATATTTTTATGTTCCAAGTCAACACTATGTTGCCCTTTCTACATTCTTAGCTTATTTCTCAGAATGTGAATTTATTCGGAAAATGAATGAATTGGAAAAGATGTGATGGACGAAAATAATTAACGTTTATATGAATTGATAGAAAGGATTCCTTTTCTAGTTATTTGCATGAAAAGTACAAGAGATCACTGTTGGAATATATTATTTTTCGCTATGGAAGAAAATTGCATTGCTTTCACATAATTTTCATATGCACGCTTGTGAAGATTTAATGTTAATTATCCTCTTGAGCTGAAAGTTCAAGACTTGACGACATCAATTGTTAATTCTAATCAAGAATTCATTAAAAAAAATCAAACCAAAGATATGAGATGAATTGATGTGTAATTACAAGAATCAAGAATAATGTCAATTTTATTTTGTTGATAACTTTTAAAATCAATTTTGGGGTATAAAACTCGGCTGCGTTTGTTCAAACAACATCTAAAGAATACATTTTTCACCATCTCGACCTTTGAAAGGCATTTCTTATAGAAGAATTAGGTCTAGGTTCCACCTCATTAGTGAGGTACCTAACTTTTGCAAATCTGCGCAGATGTCGCCAAATTTCTTGGAAAACCTGAAGAATATCATCCTAATCGACCTCTAGAGGCTCCATCCGATCCATCTACTGCGATATCTTTCCAAATAACAGCTTTTTCAAAGAAATTTCCTTGTACCCCTTCAACCTCGAAATGTAAACATTGGTCCTGGTCCTGAAAATCATCCTCACGCTCCAAACTGGTGCTAAAAACAATAAACATACGTTAATCTTGGATATTCGACGAAAAACTCACCTGCAAATATCGATTAAATACCAAAAATCTGCGAACAATTTGTAAACCTAATAGAATGTGGAATATCTTTGATACTTTTACTTTGATGTAAACAAAGAAACTGGCAACGTCGTTTTTTCATTAACGATATTTTCTGTGCGGGCACTGACTTTTCATTATATGTTCTGTGCTTTTCATCAGGTGCACCAACTCCTGAAAACGAAACCATGACCTCCTATGTGATTAAATAAAAGTGAATGGAGTATATTATAAATATCCTTTGATTTTCAACTAACTTCGAAGGAACCATCACTAAATAGACAGAAACAACTGCTTCGAAGTATAAACTTTGAATTCCGTCAAAAACATACCAAGCTCTGAAAAAATAGTGGCACGCCATGTAGGTTCTCCGTGACTTATGTCTGCGATGTCTAAATGGCAATTTCCATATCTGTATATTTCGCACAATCCATTATTCACTCTGACCTGTATACTTATTAATGCACAACCTGATGAACCGGTCAAAAATTTCGATATGACACCAGCAATAAATAAGCTATAATCGTGTTAATCGCTCAAGGAAAATATTCCTGAAATCAATTGTGAATATGCAAATGGGACAAAAATCCCAACAGCGTGACTAATTCGACCTGTTAACTGTTAATTGAACGACCAAATAAAAATTCCTGCGTATTCATCATTTCGAAGAAACCATTTTTTTCGGTACGAAAGGCGACATTTCGATGCCAGAAATGATTAAAGACGACTGAAAAGTGCCATATTAGAGAAATATTGCTCGTACAGTTATTTGTCCGACTGTGGTATGAAATAGAAGCGTGAAGCAAATGCGTACCATATGGGAACTGGAAACGAGAACTCGGTTTACGAGCAGTTCTCGCAGCCTTATTTTACTTTTGCCAAAAAAAAATCAGTTAATTTTCTGGAAAAATGTTTGTAACAGTTTGTTGCATCTGGTTTGAAATGTTTAAGTTCTGATGCTATTTTTCATAAATTTCTGTATTTTAGATTCTTTAAGTTTTTTTTATTAACTTTCCACGGACCAAAATGAGAATTTTATAATGTTTTGATGATTTCTTTTACTGCCGGATTAAACTTCAAATTTGGGCTAAAAGTAAACAAAGTAAACTACAGTACAGAAATGGTACTAACGGTTATTCTGACTTTGAAGAGATGTATCTGCTGGCATTCTGGTTTCGTGTATTGTTGGACCGGGTATAGTCCTTATCTCGTGAAATTAATTCACTTGTATGTACGCATAACTGGCTCCGATTTAGGGAAGAGAACGAGGATATACAGGGTGTTTGGAGGGTGAGTAGCCATAGGTAAATGGTGGATAGGTGATGCTCTTGGCTACTTGTTGCGCCTAATAAAATAACATTATGCCCAAAGTTCAAAGTGTTATAATTTTTTTGCCATTTTTATATAAATTTCCCATTTTTCTCATTAAAATCTTGATTTTTTTCAAATTTAATGTTCGGGGTGCTTATAAAATGATTTATTTTTTTAGTCTAGGCTTGTCTTATTCAGATTGAATCATAATTTCATACAAACGTCTTCAAAAATCCTGACAGCGTCGTATCAAACATCGAAATGAAAAAAAAATGTTTTGTCCACTTTACAAAGTAAAATAAAAAAAAATTACATAGTGTGGGGTTTTAAAATGGTTTCGAAAACTCCTCTATAGTTAATACTCTTTGCAATGGTATGTAACATGTACCATTAATAATCAGATAACTCAACAAGCAACCGTTTTGTCTTCAAGGATGCCTTAAAAGGGTGACGACAAAACTATTCCATTGAGCTGTGTTAATAATTTATCTAACATAGCTTTTTGTTGAGTTATCTGATTATTAATGGTACATGTAACATACCATTTCAAACAGTATTAACTAGTGAAGTTTTTTAAACCCAACACTATGTAAACTTTTTTTTATTTCACTTCGTAAAGTGAACACAACATTATTTTTTTTTCATTTTGATGTTTGATACGACGCTGTCAGGTTTTTTGAAGACGTTTGTATGGCTTTATGATTCAATCTGAATGAGACAAGACTAGACTAAAAAAATAAATCATTTTATAGGCACCTCGAGCATCAAATTTACAAAAATTCAAGATTTTAATGAGAAAAATGGGAAATTTCTAGAAAAATGGCAAAAAAATTATAACACTTTGAACTTTGGGTGAAATGTTATTTTATTAGGCGCAACAAGTTGTCAAGAGCATCACCTATCCACCATTTACCTATGGCTACTCACACTCCAAACACCCTGTATATCTGAGCCGTGTATTACCGTTGCGACTAGAGGCAGAGGTGTAATTGAACTGAACAGGTAGAAAAAAAGTCGGTGGGCTGGTGACACGACCATAGAAAAATCGGGAACATAGAAATCTCGGTATAATTCTTAACCGATCCATCCATAGTATGAACTTTGTGGTATTGAACAAATAAAAAATCTCCCTTTTGAAGATACAATACTCAAATTCAAAGAGAATGCGCATAAACGAGTTCCCTGGACATCACATATCTCAGCGCGATAAGCAAGGTACTTCCATTCGAAATATCTAATTCGTGAAAAATGCTGGCCGATTATATCGTTAATGAGTGACCATTTATGCCCGTACTAACTGTACAGAGCTTCATATGTCCAGATGACCTGATGCTGAACCTGTTGTTTGAGACCTCGCTGTTGTAACTTTTATCGCGATTGTTTTTAATGATTCATATCTATTCTTCAGTTCCCGAAGGGAAAACAGTTTCGTTTTATATCTTCAGATGGCTTGCTTTCCATCAACAAAATTTCTGGATTGAATCTGTCGACAATGTTCTAAATGGCCTTGATGTACACTGCGCAAAAAAATTAACGCACATTATGGAAATCTCAAATTTATTCTACAACTGAAGGTGTTCTCAATGATAATTATTTTTATCAGAATTAGGCATGCATATGTTATCCACTTTCGACGTTTTTCTTCAATACAGATGTTTTCTCCCAGCAGGAATAAAAAAAGATGATATTATCAGATTTTGAATGTATTGGCTCCATTCTAAAATGAGTTGTTCTCGATCAATTCTAGTGATCAATAGTTTTTCTTTCGTTTGATTTTCTACACTATGCAACGCGAAACACGCAATTTGACCCAAGAGGAATGTGTCCAAGCGGTAGGTTTGCGAGAAGAAGGGTGGACATACACAAGAATTGCAGAAAGGTTTGGAGTTTCCCATACAAGTGTGTCCAGAATGTTGCAGCGATTCGGGGAGACAGGTATGAATGTTCGAAGACCAGGACAGGGTAGACCACGGGTAACAACTGCCATTCAAGAACGTTACTTGAGAGTTTCTTCGTTGAGACAACGGTTTGCAACCGCTCGCCTCCTTCAAAATCAGCTTGAGCAAACTCATGAGGTGCAAATTAGCACTCAATAAGAAATCGCCTCAGAGAATATAATTTAAGGCCTCGTGTCGCGGCAAGAGGCCCAGCTCTTACCCCAGCCCATAGAAGGGCGCGTTTGGATTTTGCGAGAGAGCATATCCATTGGGAAGAGGCCGATTGGGAAAGAGTTCTCTTCACAGATGAGTCTAGATTCTGCCTCTACCATTTTGATCGACGTTCCCTTGTATACAGACGTCCAAATGAAAGATACGCTCAGTGCAATTTCCTGAATACTACTGGTTTCGGGGGAGGATCGATTATGGTATGGGGTGGAATATCTTTGACTGCTCGCACAGACCTAGTGGTCGTTGATAATGGAGCTATGAATGCTGATAAGTATATAAGGAACATTCTTGAAGAGCATGTAGTGCCATTTGCTCCATACATTGGCGAAAATTTCATTTTTATGAACCGATAATGCCAGACCCCATCGTGCGCGCATCGTTCAGGAGTACCTTGAAGAGGTTGAAGTCTCTCGAATGGAATGGCCAGCAAGAAGTCCAGATCTCAATCCGATTGAGCAGGTTTGGGACAACCTCAATAGAAGGCTGAGAAGTTCAGAAAATCATCCAGCTACTCCTAATGACTTAGGAATCCAAATCGTAGAAATCTGGGAAGGATTAGATCAGAACATTTTAGGATCACTCATTTTGAGTATGAACCGTCGTTGCCGAGCTGTAATTAACGCAAGGGGTGGAAATACCAAGTATTAAATCACTTATCAGCATTTCAGTATTTTGAAAATTGTTCATTTCTCCTCTTTCACATAAGGTTCCGTGAAATCCTGAATCTTTCTTCCATCAAATGTGTCTTGTTCCGTTCAAAACCTTCCCAAGAGAACATAAAAAATAAGTTTTAAAGTCAATGTAACTCTACATCTTCATTAAAATTGAGATTTTCAGAATGTGCGTTAATTTTTTTTGCGCAGTGTAGTTGCTTCTTAAGCATCTCAAAATGGACTGGGTATTTAACCTTCTTAATTAGAAATTTTTTTGTCTGTATCACTTTGTCCAATTTCAAGAATTCTCAGAAAATTTATTTTCAGTTTTTTTAGTTGAGCCAGAGTATCATAAAAGAAATCTGACAATTATGTCGGATGTCCTTGACGAATTGAAAATTTATCGGAATTAATGAGAGAAATATTTAAATTGGAAACGAAATGCTATTTCAATTGTATAAATGGAAATTAATTCGTGTTATACCGTAACAATGTTCGGCAATGAAGATGTATTGAATAGACTTATCATTATAGCAGCCGAACAAAAAAATTAACGGGTTGGATAATTGAATCTGTGGGTTACATTTTTTATTCAAACATTATGCAACATTCTTTAGCACTAGGGAGTCGATACAGCTTTTCTTTCCACTCATTTCTTCGTGGGAAATGTTCTGTTCCAGTTTGGAACCATACTAAAGAGACACCCTGTATGATTTCCTTTCGGATCTCGAAAAAACGCCTCGATATATCGTCGAGATTTATGTGTGCGAAGATTGTGCTCGGACTCGATGGCATTAAAGTAGCAAAAAATTCGTAATATAAGTCGAATTGAAACAGACATGCGAACATTTCTTGGATCATAAATTTGATTAACGTCTTCGAAATGTTCTCACGCACACAACTCACGTCTCGAAATATAAAACTGGTGGTATTTTGCATATAAAACAAACATAAATTGAGGTGGATCCTAATTACCGGCTACCGGATTGAAACATTAGACTGTTGGCCGGACTATAAGAAATCATTTTTGACGTTTATGATTTCGGTAGAAGTCAATGTTCCTCATTCGTACAATGTTCTCGGTCTCGATCGGCTATGGGACTGGATTCAATGATTTTACGACTTTCATTCTCGTTCTGAAGACATCATTGAGTTCTATAATGAAATAATAAAGCAACTGGAGAATATAAATTTACTTTTCAACTTTGGAAAAGATTAGTCGTAAAAGTACTTAATTGAAGCTAATTCTGGATACGTCCCTGGGAGTTGAATTATTTGATTATCAAAAGCATAGAACTTTTGTAAGTGACATGGAATGCTATTACCAGATTAAAAACATATATCTAATAACATCAGTATGGGATTATACCCCAGCTTTTCACATTCATAAAGCCAAGTCTTTGGTAAGGATTGAGTTACACGTTTGCGTCGAATGGAAATGCAAAAATTGCGAGGAATGTAGAGGTTATTTTATTCTGAAAGCCACAAGAACATAGATATCGAGAATGAAAATATGTCACTTAAATACTTTCAGTTCAATTTGAGAATATGAATATGAATAATATTTAGGACATGAATAAAACGGAATAAAGCGATTGAAACATTCCACATGATATTGTGAGGTTAAGATCGGAACCATTCACATGAAGTTAATAATGACATACGTTTCACGACATAATACGATGTGTCGGAGAGAGACAGAATTAAAAAAAGTTATTTAAGATAGGAGTGTTAAAAGTGACGTTTTATTTTGTGAGTGAAAAAGTTTGTGAAATGGGCGGAGCCGAATTGAACAATCTCACGAACAAAATAAAATCACTTTTAACACAAATTCCATAAAATGTTTTTTGTACAACTGCCCTATTTTGATAATGAAATGGGCGAATTTGCAATGAAAAAAAACTTCAAAATGCCTTTTAATTCTCAAATAATCAAAAGGTTGTTGTGAATGGCAAACGTTGCCAACGTTATGATTACTAACAAATGAGAAAAGACGCTGTCATTTGAATTTCATTCCTGTCCAATTTTCGTCTCGGGTTTTTAACTGCTTAATATGTTTATCGAGAGTCCAATTATTAACAAAAGTGACGATTTGGTTGTTCCTGTGTATATTGAAGAGTCTGCAAGAAGAGCAAATCTGGAACTCCTACCTAAAAAATCTGTTCAGCAGTATGATATTGCATATAACAATTTCCTGGCCTGGTGTAAATTGAAAAATGTAGAAGGGAACTTCAGTGAACCTGTTTTCTTGGCATACTCAGAAGAAAAATCAAAAATATGGAGTTCATCAACTTTGTGGAGCAAATTTTCAATGATAAAGTCAAGCGCCCTTTTTGAAAATGCTGTGGATGTAAATATTTTGAGGTTATAGCATATTCAAAACGGAAAAGTGAAGGATATCGTCCCAAAAAATCGAAAATTCTCACTCGTGAACAAGTTGAAAAGTTTATAAATGAGGCACCAGATGAGAAATACTTGATGGCTAAGGTTGCAACTATTTTCGGATTATTTGGAGCCTGTCGGCGTGAAGAATTGTGTAATTTATCAGTGGAAGATATCGAAATAACAATTAATCATTGGTTATACAACTTCCGAACACAAAAACGAAAGTCAGTCGTTCTCTCAGTATTATTAGGAAGTATGTTGACTATTTTCTTAAGTACTTTGACTACGCCCTTCTGTCAACAAACATCGTCGTTTTTTTCTGAGATACATGAATAATAAATGCACTGCCAATCCAGTTGGTATCAATACATTTGGGAAAATTCCATCTATTGTTGCCGAATTCCTCAAACTGCCAGAACCAAACCCAGGCAACACAGACTTCTCCGCGATATCTCTGAGAGGTTACAATGCAACTTTGATGGGAGCTCCTACCGCGAGGTCCCAGAGATCTCTATGTGATGTTACTGAGCGAATTTACCACTAATGTGCCCATGCGATATCTTAGAGACCTCGCCATGCGATATCCTTGGGACTACTCAATGCGATAACTTGGAGAGGAGAGCGCACCATGCTATTGACAAGGTCAGTCTGTTCACGCAGGCGCTATTTCTCTATCAAGTCGAACTTGTATAAACAGCGAATTTACCAAGACGGCCAGACATCGAGATGGGTTTTGTGGATAGATTAGTAAGATGTGTTGTGTTTATCGGTGTTACTGTGCTGTGCGAGGTTCGTTTTCGTTATTGTGTGAAATTTCGATGAGGATATTTGTGCTCCAAGTAAGTGTTATTTTCATTAAATTCTGGAGTTTTCTCACCTATTAGGACATATACCGTAACCATTTTTACCGCCATTTATGTTATCCGAGTAATTCAACCACCAATAAAGGAATTGATTAATTCACATTCACATTAAACGATTTTCTACTTGGTATATTGGTGATCAGGATAATTATGTCTATTAGGAATATGGATGAGTGTAATAACTTCACAACAGATTTTACAAGAATGATGAGTCGAATATTCCCAAAATTCAAGCTAATATATTATTGATAATTCTTAATAGGCACGGTTTACAAGTTCCTGTGGAAACCATTATTGCAATTCCAATATTAATAAAAGAAAACACTTCAATGAGAATTGTGATTCGACACTTTCACGGGAACAGTGCTGATACCTATATGAATGCAGAATGGGCATTGAAATGTTGTTGTTGAAATCCTCTTTGTTCAATTTGTGCTCCAAAAGAACTTGACACACTGTTTATTCACGTTTTGATTAATGTATAAACCACTGACCTTACAAAAGTGTTACCGATTTTCTTCTCAATCTACCGATCTAACAAAAAAGCACATAAATCTACCAAAATTTGATGGAGTGAATGTATGTTCTGATATTCTAGGAAATCATGACTCTTACGATATTATTTTGAAGATTTCCTAAGCATACCATAATTTGATACATTAGTTGAGCTATACGTTGACAAATCTATATTTTTTTCAAGTAATTTGATGTACATACGTTTATTTTCAGCATATCAGCTGTTTTCAATAGGTGTTAATTTTTTGAATACCTATTTATTTTGACATAATACTCATTTTTTGTTCGAGAGATTGGTTTTCCCGTTTTCGATCATTGATTTTGTAAATAAACATCCATTTTCAATTTTGCTTCATTCGTAAAATAACCTTTTTGCCCAATTCTCGGATAAATGGTATTTCAACTTGAATAACACAAGAAATATGTGAAAAGGTATTTTTTTCCAAAAATCTACCGAAATCTACCGATTTTTTTCGAACTTGTAGGTACGGAGGTTGGCAGCACTACATACGTGGAGGACAACAGAGGAGTATTTTCTCAAGATTGGCTGGGACATTGTACCCAGAGGAAGAAAGAAATATAATGTTTTGAAAATTTTTTTGTTGATAATAAAGATTGACGAACTTATTCGCTTGTTTTAGTTTACCTTCTGTTGCAGCCGAAAATAATAAATAACTTTTAACACTGTTTGTTGTGTAATTCAATTCAATAATATAGCGGATATACAGATTCTCATCATAGGAATCGGACTAATCTGACTTAGTTTTTGATGTTTCATTCACATTTCGCAATGCGACTTGTATTTACCTGTATGTACAAAGCGGCATGTGTAGAAACTTCTTATACATCTCACAATACGACCTGTATAGGAACTTCTTATACATCTCGCAATGTGAACAGTTCGAGAATATCTTATACATCTCGCAATGCGGAGGTTAATAAGAAGTTCTCAAAGTCCTCGCCGCAGGAGGTGTATGCGAACTCTAAGTGTGGCTTGTTTGAGAATATCCACGTAGGATATCGTCAAGAGCTCTCTGGGAACTCTTTTGTGGCGGACATTTGGAGGAGATATAGAGCTCCCAGCGACCTCCCAAAGAAGTCACAAAAGGCGTCACAACTTCCTAAAAAGAAGTCGCAGGGATTTCTCTGGGATATCTTTGTGTTGCCTGGGAAGCAATATACAGGACACTGTTTTCGAAGATCCTCCGCTTCATTGCTAGCAGAATCAGGAGCAAATATCACGGATATAAAAAACATGGTGGATGGAAATCTACGACGGTAGCCGAGGGCTATGTTGATCATTCCATTGCATATAGAAATGTCATTGCTGAAAAAATTCTCCCAACCTCAACAGATTTTGGATCATCATCATCCAATATTGTACTTCGGGTTTCTACAAGTACTGATGGTGCTGAGGATTCCAATAATGTGTTGCGAAGCTCCCTAACGTCACAGGGCATTAATGTTAGTAATTGTTTTAGTTTTACGATAAATATTATTGTTCATAAGTAACGATTGTTGAATATTGATAATAAAAATTTGCAATTGCTGAATGTTTTTCTGATTTCATCAAAAGAAAATGGAGTGCTGAAAATATTTTTTTCTACAAACGTCAAAAAATGACAAGGTTCGCGCATAGACAACAATATGCGAAGTGACCCTTTTTTTCATTTTCCTTCGTTACCATGACACCGTGCGCGAAGTAGTGTGCGAAATACTTACTTCGCACACTGCATGTAAACTATATGGGATTTTCATATTTTAACCTTTATGTTCCTCAAACAAGCAAAAATCCAAGAAATCATTTATATAACAAAAACTAATGCTTTTAAATTGTGAGAAAATTTAATTTTAATTTTTTTTATTATTTACAATGCATTTATGGTGCAGCCAGTGCACGAACGTTTGTAGAAAAAATTTTGTTTGCATCTCATGCGCGAAATACTTTGTTGATCTCGACTATTTTTTAACTCGTCTGCGCCTCGTTAAAAAAATCAGTTCTCGATCACCAAAGTATCATTTCGCGCACTAGATACAAAAATAACTATTAACACCAATGTTAAAAATATTTTTAACACGCTTCTACGTAAACAATCAATTTCAACATTGTTTGCTGTCATTAAAAGTGTCGCTTTTAATGGCAGTTGCACAAAAAATATTTTTTTCCTCAATATTACCACACAAGCGCAGATCTGGATTGTTACCAAAGCCCAGCTTCAGTTTTGATTGGCTCATTCCCCATAAAGGAATTATTAGATAAATGAAAAATCACCTGTCAATCTGTGGAGTTTCCTAAATCTTTCATGAAATTCATAAAACTGCCTCATTATTGTTTTCAGTATGTCTTTCAGTTCCTTGAAATAATTGTGGAGATCTTCAACACATGCAGCAAACATATATCTCTTCCTGGTTGTCCTGGCATTGTTTCAGAATGAATTAGCTTCCTTGGGCCCTGCTTGTAAGAGAACGCAGAGAGGTTGCAGCAAGCTGCAACTCACGCATCGCAACAGTTTACAATATACCAGAATGCGAATATATCTATCTAATTGAATCAAAGGAGGAAGAACAATTAAGGCTTAATTCAAGTCGGGGCATGCAATCATACCATCGACCGTGCATTATTTTAACGTATGACCGTTACAGTATCGTGCAATTTTTCACCCGATGCACGTTTAATTTGATAGAGATCGCCAGATAAAACTAATGACTCGGTGCTTACTTAAAATGGTTACTCGTTATATTGTTGCGAGCGGGAACGAACACCAGACCAGGTTTGGGCCCGCCATGCATTGTCCGGCCTCGAACGCCCTTTTGGAAGAATGGAATTCGCCTTCTTTTCGAGATGCCGGAACTGAAGGTACTAATTGTGGTTCATTAGATCGGCTTAGACGTGCAGACGTAATGCATATTTTGAAGTAGGGGTTGGGATCTCTAAGTGCAACCAGACGCCACTATTAGGAGATTATAATATTGAGGATTCTTCTTGTTGAAGATGAATCGCGATTGTAGATGTAGATTAAGATTTCACAGCATTGTGACCTGCTGTCTATTGTGTCCTCGCCATTACGTAGTCTACAGCTCTTCCCCCAGTTCTGGATTTCCAATGAACCTTTTGACAGTCATATGCCCGAGATAACTCTTCGCATACGTACTATCAGGAAGATTCTGTTGGGTTTCAACACCAACAAAGCCAGTGGATCCGATGGAATCCCACCGATTGTTACAAATTGGGTGTTTTCCCATCCAACTGGAAAATTGCAAGAGTACAACCAGTCCCTAAAAAAAGGGAATAAGCCCCTACCTAGCAACTACAGACCTATCGCTCTGTTATCTATCATTTCAAAGGTCTTGGATAAAGCCATCAACTACGAGCTCATGAAATATCTGGAACACTCAGGAATTATCAACGATAGACAATATGGTTTCCGTCATTAGAGATCCACTGGTGACTAGCTCGCTTACGTCTCACATATATGGCAGCTATCTATTGAGAAATATGGTGAAACCCTAGCCGTAGCACTGGATATGTTCAAGGCATTCGATCGAGTCTGGCATCAGGTACTCCTCGCCAAGACTCTCTACCCATAAATGCTGGTGTTCCGCAGAGATCAATTCTGGCTCCAACACTATTTCTACTTCACATCAACGATTTGCTGGAAGCAACTTCGTGTCCAGTGCACAGCTTCGCGGATGATAGTACCCTTCTTCTTCTTCCCCTTGCTGTAGGACCTGGTCCTGTTTGATCTGTCATGCCAGCTCCTGTGATGTGGACATCCAGCTGTCGTGCCATCTTTTCGGTGGCCTTCCTGGTGGTCTCTTCGTATTGGGTTTCTGTGTTTTTGCCCAATTCGCTATCCTTCCTGAGTCCATTCTATCGACATGATCTCTCCATCCTCGACGTCGTGCTCTGGTCCATCTTACCACATCCTGAACTCCCGTTTCTCTTAGTGTGTCCTCTTTCCTTATTCTATCTCTGAGTGACATTCCCCTTATGGTTCTCAGCACCTTCATACCGGCTTTTCTTCTAGGGCTCCAATACCAGCTCGCCAAATCAGAAACGGGCGAGGAAGAAATGTTAACAACATAAATATGGACTTGTCAACAATTCTTGAATGGGGATCTGATAACTTGGTAGAATTCAACGCCAACAAAACACAAGCATGTCTTTTATCTAGAAAAGCCGATTTTAATGTTTCCAGCATAAAATTGTCGGGAGTAACCATACCATTGGAGTCATCCATTTCGATGCTTGGTATTACTGTCGGCAATCACGTGAGATCCATTGCTAGAAGTGCATCCCAAGAACTTGGTTTTCTGTTTCATGCCAGGAGCTATTTCACCTCAAGTCAGCTGCTCATGATCTATAAGGCACATATTCCACCTGTCCTGGAATACTGTTCCCATATTTGGAGTGCTGCACCTAAACAAATCCTAAAACTCTTGGATTCTGTACAAAAAAGGGCAATTTGTCTCGTCGGTGATGCCTCGCTTACAAACTCGCTCACTTCTCTGGAACACCGTAGAAGAGTGGGCGATCTGTCTCTATTTTATAGATATTTCTGAATTATCAGCAATCATTCCTCCTCTGGCAGTCTCTTCGAGACTAACCCGTCAAGTTAAGTCTTCACATCCCTTCGTGGTCACTTTGGAGACCTGCAGAACATCTCTCTTCAAAGACTCGTTCAACCAATGAACAGCGAGGCTTTGGAACACATTGCCTTGGGAGGTGTTCTCCGAGGCATATATAACCTCCAGAAATTCAAGTAGAACACCAATTCCTACCTGATTGCCCTTGGTTCTCACGATATTCTCTAAACATTACAGGATATTCCTTTTCGTGAAAACCACAACATGAAAAAAAACCTACAACAGTATTTGTGATAGCTTCGGGGAGGTCATTATTATTCTTCATCATCGGTCTCCTGGTGTCAGCTTGAGCTAGTATTACTTCTATGAACCAGTGAAAAAACATTTCAGTTCTTCCCACTAGTTCAGGAATTCCCGCTCGATGTGACAGGTTTGTAATGCTACAGCCTGCTGTGCATATTTCTCTTTAATGATTTGGACATCAACCCACCAACGGTATAATAGTGACTTTCGGCAATTGCCACATATTATTCACTTCTATTGCCTAGTTCTCGGACTCATTTCTTCCGATGTTATGAGTCAATGGTACCTACTGCCCAATCAGTTATCACCTTACTTCTGATCCTTCTCAATTAACACAAGGTCCAGTCTATTGTGGTCCACCGTTCTATCTGTTGTTATGTCACGTGACTATTACTATGGGTCTGTCCCAATTGAGAACTGCTGCGTCCGTTTCCAACACTGCTGCAGGTTGATACTTATAATATGGCGGAAAAGTAGCCAACAAGCTATGCCTAGGAGCTTACTGCTGATGAACAATTTTTACCACTTGGTTGTGTCGGCCCAGATATGCGTTGTCGGCAAGAATTCGACAACCGGTAATTATGACTCAGCTAGTCTTCCGGGAACTGCGACCATATGGATCTTTTGTTTTCCACCCTACTCATTCTTTGAAACCCAAGGAGACTGCCGATGGTGTTGATAAGACCTACAACAGCCTTAGGAGCCTTGGCTGTTACCTCGTGGGTATCCAGGACTGGTTTCTCCATATGAATGGTTCTTGGGCTAGCCAGCTCTGGACAAGTGCATACTATGTGTTCAGCTGTCTCTGCTTCTGATCCACAGAGCCTACAAATCTCATCTGCTGACTTTTCCATACGGTACAAATAATTTTTGTACTGACAGTGCCCTGTCAGCAGACTTACCATCACCAGAGCTCAGCTTGTGGCGGCTTTAGGAGCTTACTGGTATAGATCTGTCACGAATTTCTTGGACTGAGTAAGTCCAGGAGTGTTTCTCCAGAAGGTTATTCTGTTATGCAACTTCCATTGTTGAACCGCTGCCTTATATTGTTCTTTTCCAAGCCCACAGAAAGGCTCAGGTCCAGCAGGTGTTAACCTTGATGCACTTTTCGCAAGTCCATCGGCTTTTTCTTCATTTCCTTCCACACCACAATTCCCTGGCAGCCATAGTAGTCACTTTATTGCCTCTGGCCAGTTGCTTCATGGTGCTACGGCGCTCTAGATCAGTAGAGATCCCTGGCAATGTGATTCCAGGGACCTCAGCGTTGCCTGGCTATCCGTGGTGATGAAGATATGCGTCCCTCTGAGGTTCATTTCAACTTCAGGGAGGTTACTATCTTCTTCAAATTTCTTGTCCAAAGCATTTTCTGTGTTGGATGGAGAGGCTTCCGTCACCAGGTGGTTCCTAATTTTCACCCTTTCCTCAAAATGTGACCTCGCCTCTTTTCGTAGATCCATTATCATAAGGTGCTTCATGAGGCTTCAATTTCCTGTAAGGAGACGTAGCATATTCTTGGTAAGATCCAGATACTTCAAGAATCTTGTAATACTTGAGTTCCGAAGAAACTTTTTGCGATGGTCCAAAGACTGCAGTATCCGCCAGAGTGTAACGGTTTTTTTCTCCTGAAACTCTTTCTTGTTGGTAGACTTGCCTTTATTTACCTCAGAAAGGACCCATAAAGGAGTTCGTTTTTCAACGAGTGTGTTGGCCTCTTCATTTAATTTGATTTCCAAGGGGTCGAGAACCCAGACTTAACAGACCCTGTCATTTTTGCCTTTTCCTTTGAGTTTTCTTTGGCACTTCATATCTCTATTAGAATCGATAATATGAGAGCTCAGCGCTATAATCCAAGCTGTCTTTAATCGATTTCAAGCGGATAACCATTAATAACCGCGGTTATCTCTGGTCCGGCCCTTAGTTATATCCCTTCAGGAATCGCGCGAAAATCACTCCTATTAACCTCACTTCTTATAACCAGAATCTTAACCCAGCTCTCAAGTACGGTTATCTGCGGTCCAAACTATGACGTTGAAGGGCTAAAGTATGACGTCACATGATTATAACCAACAAGGACCAAAAGCGCTTGAATGAAGTTGGTTATCTTTGGTAATTACAATTACCACTTAGGACCAGGTTATCCGCTTAAAATAGGCTTATCAGAATGTATCGCTTTATAGCATTTCTGAATGTCACTGGCTTGTTTCATTTCCACGCGTTTTCCGATTGCAAGCATTTTTGCCCTGAAAGACGTTTCAACAACAGTCTATGGTAGTGAGCATTTGGTGCCAGCCCCAAATACCCAAGCTCCAGTCCCTGGCGTGGTATCAGAACCATCTGTGTACCATTTGGTAGTATTCCTTTCGGAAGCTGGGATTATGTGATTTTGCTTATCAGCTCCTCACTGGGAAGGTTGAAGAGGTGTGGGATCTGAAATGCTCTCGAATGACCTGTTAGGGCACGTTCTTCAGTGATACAAACCCAGCATAACCTTCGTATTCTGCCGATGGCTCTCCTCATACTATTCGGACTTACCTTGGCATGCTAGCCTATTGCTCCATAAGTTATCATTGGTCTTACTCATTTATTGAAACCCAAGGAGGTCGACAATGGTGTTGATAAAACCGACAACATCCTTAGGAGCCTTGTGGGTATCCAGGACCGGTTTCCCCATATGAATGGTTTTTTGGCCAGCCAGCTCTAGACACTTGCATACCATATGTTCAGCTGTTTCTGCTTCTGATCCACAGAGCCTACGAATCTTATCTGCTAACTTTCCTACACGCTAAAAATGATATTTATGTCGACAGTGCCCCGTCAGCAGACCTACCATCACCTGAAGCTCAGCTCGTGACATCTTATTACGACTTTCTTAGATTGAGATAGTTCAGGAGTGTTTCTCCATAGGGTTATTCTGTTATCCTACGCCCTTGGTTGGACCGCTGCCTCATATTGGTCTTTTTCAAGCCCACAGATAGGCTCAGGTCCAGCAGGCGATATCCTTGATGCAAGTTTTGCAAGCTCATCGACTCTTTCATCTCCTTCAACACCACAATGACCTGGCAAGAATTTGCAAATTCAACTGGAAAAATCATGAAATAAAATTCCCAACGTTCATATTCACGAAACACCAGCTGCATCCGAGATCTAACCTTTCCTGGAAATAACAAGTTTCCATTATTTTCCGATCGATAGTTATCCTGTTGACTGTTACCAACACTCAATATTCCAAATAAAATTTGTTTTTGTTCGACGGCAAGAGCTTTCCTTGAATATCGGAAAAGAGAATCAGATTTCTTCCAGAAGATTGAGGTCGCAGTTAAGTTATTTGGCATGCATCCGAGGAAGTCGGCGAGCATTTGCTGCCACAAATACAACTGCACTACGCTTATTGGGAAGTCGAGAAAAGTAAACAGTTCAAAATAGAAACCCCTATAAGAATAGATTCTCATATCTTTCCAGACCATGAATTATGCATGTGCACCTAGGTATACGCAATCCATATTATTATGTGGAAAACACGACCACACTATAGCTCTATATGTTTATTGCGACGGGCATTTCGAATGCAAAGGAGTTTTCCGGGAATCCTACGAGGACGAGGTGAATTGAAATTGACTTAGTGGAAAAATAATATTCCTTAGGATTTTAAGTATGCCGAGCACGGAAGAGTGAAAGTTTGGGGAGGACAAAGATCAAGAATATTCTATGCAGGCGCCGTTGGATGAAGTTTATTCGCAGACACGGGATATTTTATGTTCGTACGTCGTTTCGGGAAAAAATGAGGCGGTTTTCTTAATGGATTCATGGGAAACAAGGGAGGAGATGATTTATTCTGCATCATGCATTTTCACATCTTTCTTCCCGATTTGCCTAATGTGCGGAAACTCCTTTTTACGACAATAATTAACATTCATTCTGTAGTATTCTGTATTTTCTTCGTATTTTGTTTCTCCAACTGGTTTTATTATTTTTTTTAAGAAATCTAACCCATCCAAGATAACTCTGAGGTTCTTCATAAATCAAAAAGTCATCCATATGGTTTACCGATGGATCAAAATCAGAGGGAGGCACTGGCATTGGGAGGGCACCCTCTATTTTTCAGACCGAGATATTGACTGTTTACGCCCATAAAGCAACTGGCCAGAGAGAACGAAGTGACTCTACTATGGGTGCCAGGGCATTGTGGTGTTGAAGGACATGAAAAAGCCGATGAACTTGCGAGAAGTACATCCAGGTTAACACCTGCTGGACTAATATGAAACAGCGATCCAACAATGGGAGTTCTACACAGAATAACCCTCTGGAGAAACAGTCCTGGACTCACTCAATCCAAGAAATTCGTGATGATTTCACAGACCTATACCAGTAAGCTCCTCAAGCTGTCACGAGCTGAGCTTCTGGTGACAGGGCACTGTCGGTACAAACATCTTCTTCCTTCTTCTTCCTCAGCCTGTGAGCATCCACTCCTGGACATAGGCCTCTTCCATTTGTTTCCATGTCGTTCTTTCCTGTGCTGTCAGTATCCAGTTTTTTCCAGCGTGGCGCTGGATGTCTTCCCGCCATCTCGTCTGTGGTCGACCTCTGCTCCTTTTTGACTCCCATGGTCTCCACTGCATCACGGTCTTGGTCCATTTGCGATTATCTCTCGCCACGTGACCCGCCCACTGCCATTTCAGCCTCGCCACCCGTTCCACCACGTCTATGACCCCCGTTCTCCCTCTTATCACCGTGTTCCGGATTCGGTCCCTCAAACTGATCCCCAGCATTGCTCGTTCTATTGCTCGTTGGCAGACCCGAAGACGGTTTGCGTTGCTCTTCGTAAGAGCCACAGTCTCGAGCCCATACGTTGCAACGGGCAAGATACACGTGTTATACACCTTCCTCTTGAGGTTTATAGGAATCTTTCGTTCTCGGAGGATGTAACTGAGTTTACCAAAAGCTGCCCAAGTCAAGCCAATCCGTCTCGTGATCTCTGCTGATTGGTTGTCCTTTCCCATCTTGATTTTGTGACCCAGGTATATATATTCTTCCACTCTCTCGAGGCTGTGATTATCGATGATTACATGTCTATCTTCCGGGCTCATAATCTTTGTTTTTTGTTGGTTCATTTTCAGACCTACCGCTTGGGAGGCTTCCTTCAGTTCCTGCAGCATTACATCGAGTTCCCCCGCGTCACCGCTGATGAGAACGATGTCATCAGCAAAGCGGAGGTGGTTAAGGCGTTTCCCGTTGATATTTATGCCTTTTTGTTCCCAGGACATTTTCTTGAATACGTCCTCTAGTGCCAACGTGAAGAGTTTGGGCGAGATGGTATCGCCCTGTCTGACACCTCTCCTGACTTTCACTTTCTCTGTCGTCCATTCCTCCTCCATCCGGACTCGCAACGTGGCGTGTTCGTAGATATATTTAATGAGGCTTGAATACCTGGAATCAATGCGAGACTTATCCATCGCTTCGAGCACCGCCCACATTTCGATCGAGTCAAAAGCTTTTTGATAGTCCACAAACGCCAGGTGTAGAGGGATATTGTACTCACTGCACTTCTCGATCAATGTGCGCAAGGTTTGAATGTGGTCAGTCGTGCTGAATCCTTTCCTAAATCCAGCTTGTTCTATAGGCTGGTAAAAGTCGAACTTCTGGGCAAGCCGGTTGGTTATGATTTTGGTCAACAGCTTGTAGAACACGGAGAGTAGACTGATGGGTCTGTAATTATCTTCGTTCGCACGATCGCCCTTCTTGAAGAGCAGGATGACCTCGGCGTTTTGCCATGCCTCCGGGATTTCGCCTATCTCGAGACACTTGTTCAAGAGTGCCAGAATTGCTTTTTCTAGTGTCTCACCACCGATTTTGAGCATCTCACCCGTGATTTTATCCTCCCCTGGCGCCTTGCAGTTTTTAAGTTGTTTCAACGCTGCTCTCAGCTCGGGCCCGTCAATCGCCTTCAACTCTTCGGATCCCACATATCGGACCATCTTTTTCCCCCCCTTCGGTGGATCTGGGGCTGGAACTGACTGATTGTATAGTGTTTGGTAGAAGTTCTGTATGATTTCTGTAATCTCGTTCTTCTCTACAGTAATTTCTCCTTGATCATTTTTCATCTTATGAATTATCGTCCTCCCCCTCGATGAAACGGAGCGTAGAACTCTCATATTGCCGTTGTTTTCTATGGCTTCCTTGATCATTTGGGTGTTATAGGATCTTATGTCCTTTCTTATGGCCTTTTTAACTTTTTTATTGAGGTCCTTGTATTTCGATGAGTCTCTCTCTGTTTTTCTTCTTTCCTCGATCAGCCTTTCGGTGTCCACACTAACTTTTCCCTGGTTTCTCGATTTCTGCACCGAGGACACTTTTTTCACGGCGTTCCGGTACAAACATCATCCGGTACAAACATCATTTGTACCGAATGGAATGCTCGCTTACGTCTCACATATATGACAGCTATCTATTGAGAAATATGGTGAAACCCTAGCCGTAGCACTGGACATCTCCAAGGAATTCGATCGAGTCTGACATCAGAGACTCCTCGCCAAGATTCCATCTTATGGCGTGCCGCCAGAGCTATGTTCTCTGCTGGCTAGTTTTCTCTCAAACAGATCTCTCCATGTAGTGGTCGATGGAGTTTCATCTGACTCTCTACTCATCAATGCTGGTGTTCCGCAGGGATCAATTCTGGCTCCAACACTATTTCTACTTCACATCAGCGATTTGCTGGAAGCAACTTCGTGTCCAGTGCACAGCTTCGCGGATGATAGTACCCTCCATACCGCCTTTTCTTCTAGGGCTCCAATACCAGCTCCCCAAATCAGAAACTAACAAGGAAGAAATATTAACGACATAAATATGGACTTGGCAACAATTCTTGGGGATGGGGATCTAATAACTTGGTGGAATTCAACGCAAAAACAAAATACACGCATGTCTTTTCTCTAGAAGAGCCGATCTTACTATGCCCAGCTCCAATTGTCGGGCGTGACCATACCATTGAAGTCATCCATTTGGATGCTTGGTATTACTATCGGCAGTAACCTTTCTTGGGAGAATCACGTGAGATCCATTGCTAAAAGTGCATCCCAAAAATTTGGTTTTCTGTTTCGTGCCAGGAGCTATTTCACCTCAGGTCAGCTGCTTATGATCTATAAGGCACAGGTTCGACCTGTCCTGGAATACTGTTCCCATTTTTGGAGTGCTGCACCTAAAAAAATTCTAAAACTCTTGAATTCTGTACAAAAAAAGGCAATTCGTCTCGTCGGTGATGCTTCGCTTACAAACTCGCCCACTTCTCTGGAACACCGTAGAAGAGTGGGCGATCTGTCTCTATTTTATAGATATTCCCATGGGCGATGCTCTTCTGAATTATCAGCAATCGTTTCCCCTCCGGTAGTCTTTTCAAGACTTACCCGTCAAGTTGAGTCTTCACATCCCTTCGTGGTCACTTTGAAGACCTGCAGAACATCTCTCTTCAAATACTCGTTCATCCAACGAACAGCGAGGCTTTGGAACACATTGCCTAGGGAGGTGTTCCCCGAGGCATATAACCTCCAGAAATTCAAGAAGAACACCAATTGATACCGGCTTGCCCTTTGTTCTCACGATGTTCTCTGACTCTCAGGATATTCCTCCTCGTGAGAACCACAACATAAAAAAAATGGGAAAGTTAGCAGATGAGATTTGTAGGCTCTATGGATCAAAAGCAGAAAGAGCTAAAAACATGATGTGCGAGTGTACAGATCTGGCTGGCCTAAGGGCCATTTTTATAGGGAAACCAGTCCTGGATACCCACGAGGTAACGGCCAAAGCTCCTAAGGATGTTGTCGGTCTTATTAACACCATCAAGGACCTCCTTGAGTTTCAAAGAAGGAGTAGGGCAGAGAACAAAAAATTTATGAAGTAGCAGTTTCCGAAAGGCTAACCGAGCCATAACGACCCCGGTTCAAAAATAAAAAGTCAAGCGAGAAGATTTGTAGAGTTCTCGCCGTCTTACACAAAGAAGCTTGTCCAGCTATGGCGAATAGAGCTTCGGTATTAATTGATTATGTTTGTGGATGTCCATCGCCCCTCCTGTTACGAGGATTTCAATGGTACGTTCGCCTATTCGTACTCGGAAGAATAGATCTCCATTCTATTAGCTTCCCCATCAATTCCGAACGTATCAGTGCATCAGCCAGATTGTTGATCATCCAGAACGGTAAGTAACGACACAGAGAAACGCGCCACAACAGAATCAACGTTGCAATGAAATCTATCCCGTATTTACGACCGATTATTAGTCAACAAAGCAGCGGGCAATTATCGTCATTCATACGAATACGTGCAGAGTTATGGCTGGAATAAGGGACAATCGCCAATACACATGACTAACAGCGTACACAGTCGCTCAATAGACATGACAAACGCGTAAAATACCGATACCGACAACAAATTGCGGATATGTCGTCCGTATTGGTCGAAAAGCGAAACCATTCGAATAACTTAAGGCGCTATTAGCATTACGACCAGCGCAACTTGTTCGGCTTTTCGTCATAAACCATAATTTGTTCGCTACGTAATAACTATTTGTACGAAACGCGTATTCCATTATGCCAGTCCGCCCTTTATAAATCAGGCCGCAGACAATGCCGGGCGGGTCCAAATCTGGAGAACGTACCTTTGGTTCGTAGCTATACTTGGTCGGATGGCGATTGGTCGTATTGTTCATAGGTGGTATTCAAGCAGATTATCTTGGCTCATTTGGTTTGAAGAGATAAACATTTTCGAGATACGAATGGATGCAGTGATATCATTCATACAGTTTACCTCATTTGTTACTGTGTTATGCAACGAAGAGTCTCTCTGGAATTCACAGAAGCCATGGGAATTGAATAGAGACCATACTACTCAATTCCCATGGCTTCTTCTCAGTCCAGAAGCATTTCAAACAGCGAACTTCATTGAATTAAGTCAAGATCTGTCCCTCGGTATTTTCAGCAGAAACCCTTGCCATAAGGGATTGCGTTGCGCTTTGTATAGGACGCAACTACCAAAGAGCGAAATATACATAGTATCGGACAGCAGAGTCCTGCTAGGGAAATGTAGGCATCCCTCAATACAGGGTGACAAGAAGAACAAATTTTGCTGTGGTCTGGAACAAAGTATTTCAGCGCAGCAAAATAATTTTTATTCCCTTGGTTTCTCTTCACTTTCCTGTACTAATATGAGAATTTTCAGTTTGATATAATTTCATTTCACAGAGTTTTAGAATATCAAACAAATGTAGTGCGATTTTGGAGCTGTTTCGTCAAGGTAGGCGTCAATGCGAAATTGTTCGTTTGCTCAATGTGCCTCGACAAACCGTGTCCGATGCAATTCGTCGTTTCAAGGAGCTTGGCCATGATGGTCGTCGTCCAGAAAGTGGTAGAAAACGCACTGCCAATACACCTAGCAATCGCAACATCGTCAAGGAGCGAGTCAATCGAAATCCGAGGGTTTCCATGAGGAAAATAGCCTGTGAGACCGGTATCAACCGCGAAGCAGTCCGTCAAATTGCCAAAAAGGAGCTCAACCTCAAGCCATACAAGCTCCAAAAAGTTAAACTCCCGACGGAGGAAAACAAGCGCGTACGACTCCAAAGGTGCCCCCAACTCCTTCGTCTCGCCGCCGGTCAGCAATGGGAGCGAATTCTCTTCACAGACGTTCTACGGTGAAAACACCGTAGAACGATTAATCCCACAACCACCAAAACGACAGTCTGGTCCGTAGAGGCTCCCGGTAGCATTTTCAGTAACAGCAGACGCGCTAGATCATCGGCGGTGCTTCGGCTTTTCAGTAATGGGCGATAGACTGCAGCAGACAGATCAGTTGAAACCTTAGACAAAGGAAACTCTTTCCTTTGTCTTAGGTTGAAAAACTTTGGCTGATGTATAAAAATGGATTGCTTACCAGATAATTATAATCATAAGAAATTTGAAGTTTGAGTCAAAATTTTCTAATGAAATCCTGAGACATCTTGACAATAATCCAAAAGAATTTTATCCTGCAATTTCCACTTTCCTAAAAAATCGAGAAAAGTGTGCTAAAAGTAGCAACATACCAGGGTTGCCTAATTCTTTTAAATACCACGGAAAAACTCCAGAGCATAAGAGCTTGGGTATGAGAGAAGAAAAAATGATAAGTGTGAGAGAGAGAGAGAGAGAGAGAGAGATTTATGTGTTTTACAATACAATGTTGTTAACACAATACAGGCTTAGGTGAAAATAAGTTTAAAAAATACGTTTTTCACGTTGATTTGTTATTTTTCTGAGGTTATTTTTCAATAATTTATAAATCATTTCAACATAATAATAGTTATATATTAGGTTATGTATTTTTGTTTGTTTTTAAATGTGTTCCATAAATAAACTAATAACGAAAACAAAGTCGTTATTTGCTAAGCTAAATTTTAATTCATTTTTATTTACTTCAGAGTTAACTTAAGGTGAGAAACAGCAGACGTTCTAGACCTAGATCGTCTTCTGTTACTGTCGTCGCCGAACGCTATTCGAAAACATAGCGCGTCTGCTGTTACTGAAAATGCCTCCCGGTACATCGGCCATCGTCGAACACCGTCAAAATCCGCAATCCGTCATGGTCTGCGGCGGAATTTGCGGCAGTGGTGAAACTCCCTTAGTTTTCGTAGATCAAGGGGTCAAAATCAATCAAGAAGTCTACCGCTGCGATATCCTCGAGGCCGTAGTACTTCCGTGGGTCAAGCAGCACTTCGGCGATACGCATTGGACCTTTCAACAGGACTCCGCTCCGGCTCACAGAGCGAAAATGACGCAAGAAGGGTGTAAGAGTAAGACCCATTTTCCTTGTTTCATCTCATCTGCAGAATGGCCGCCCTACTCACCGGATCTCAACCCAATGGACTACAGTGTGTGGTCGATTTTGAAGCACAGGACTTGTGCTGAAAAACACAAAAATTTGGAGTCGCTGAAGCAAGCTCTGCGCCGGGAATGGAACCGATGAAGGCTCGAGGAGCTGCGGCCCATTGCCAAAAATTTCTAGAAGCATCTGAAGCTGTGTATCGCCGCCAAAGGAAGCCACTTCGAAACGGCTTGAATATATTATTAACAAATGTTCAAGCTATTATTATTTGTTGTTGTTTTATTCAATTTCTTCTGTTCAATGTTCAATGTCCGAGGTTTTTCTTGTCTCACTGTAGTATCGGACAGCAGAGTCCTGCTAGGGAAATGTAAACATCCCTCAATATTCTCGGAGAAAGGAACCAGTTCTACCTCATTTGGGAATCTGGTCACTCCAGGATAGCTGGCAATGAAGGCAGACTGACTTTCCAGGGAAAGGGGTCAATCCCCTTCACCGGTCCAGAGTCATTTTGTGGCTTCTCAGCCATTCATCAAGCGATGGCAGTTAATGAATGGGAACAGAAGAGAAAGCTTGCGTTCTGGCGAACGATCAATGGTCAAAGACAGGCCAAGTCATTTCTCTCCCAAATCGATGAGCTGGACGAAAAAAGTTCTCTCACCCAAGAAACTGGAACTGAGGAAACTGACAGGCGCATTCATGGGACATTGTTCTATGAGGTAAGACACTGATACAGCCAAGCACTTGCTATGCTTGTGAAGCTGTTTATCCGAAAAGGCTACAACACCTTGGATCTTGGTTTTGGAAGCCGGAACAAGTGATGGATGTAGTCCTCAGAAAGGTGATACAGTTCATTGACACACTATTGCCTCACTGGTAAACAGCGCGGATGCACAATGGATCTTTAGGTTAAGGTTCTCCATGACAATGTCAGACCCCATAATAATGTAGAAACTGGAAGTCAAGTGTCTTTGGATATAATATTATACAGTAAATTCCCCTTCTAGAAGGCTTTTCTGATCTGATCTAACAATTCTGTCTTGGTCTGCCTCTTGTCTCTCATTCTTTTTCAGTCTTTTGTTGGGTGTGTTCTGACGAGTTGATCCTTCGTACTGGTTCTCTTCTACAGTTAAGCTAGTACACCTAAGGGCTACTCAGACCATCAATTTTGAAAGCTCATTTCAATACTGAAAGTCATCAAACATGACTTCCCTGTTGAGTTTGTGGAGTGGGAGCTGACTGAACATATAAATGATGCAAATAATTGACCAGATCGATGAAAATCAATTTCTCCACATTTGCCCGTTTGCAATTGGCAACATCTTACCAGGTAATTGACGTCAAAACAAACCTATAAATCTCGGGGGCATGACGCTCTTAAAAGTCAACACAAATACTCAGCGCGTATCCTTATTTGTCCACATCTCTATGAAGAACGGTCCTCGCTGGAGAATTAGCATACCTGCCGTCTTTTATTCGGCAATAACATATCTCGTTGTTGACTAGTACCGGCAAACGATGATACTACTACTAGTCGATTACGATCATCATGTAGGAGCGACAAGGTGTGAAGTTGATAGAAAGGACCGCATCTTTTATGTTGAAAGGAATGATCGACGTTTTGTTCGGCTCATTTGGAGTGTTTGCTATGACTGACAGAATTCAAAGAGAGTTTTGACATCATCATCATCGAAATTTTTTCCGTTGTATATGGCGATGTTCAATATTTGCACTGGCTTTTGCATACGATTATTTAGCCTTGTTGAACTTATACTCGTGATAATTAATTTTGTTGTGGTTTGTTTATGTGAAATTTATGCTTCACTTTTTGCATGGGACGAGGTTGGTTGCGTGTAGGTTTGACAGTTTTATGACCCCTAAAGTGTAGACGTCAAATTGTTTCAGTTGGAGAAATCCACATTCCCACTTCAATGGTTCAAACAGACTTTTATTTCAATAGCAACCTATTGTCTTCTTCTTATTACCACTATATTGGTCCATGAAATTTGTGCCGAAACTAATGGGACCTACGTTACCAAACAGGAGTATTTGCGAATAATTGTAGAGGTCTAGAAGTCAGAATGAGAGCTCTCAAGAGAAAAGACGCTGATAAATCCATATAAGGACTGAAGGAGAATAAATTATCTCAAAAACGCCTATATCTCTTGAACCAATTGAGAAAAAATCAAAATTTGATCATGGTTAGCTTTGTTATAAACGTCAGAAACATGTGGAACATTTACTTAATAGATATTCCAATTCTCTGTCGCAAAATATCAAGGGAAGTGAAAACACGAGAATTTATTTTGAAACTTTTTCAAAATAATCAAAAATGGAGCTTCAAAAGAATCGCAAAAGAGGCTCGCGTTCGTCCGGAAACGGTATCAAGAGTTGTTAAGCTCTTTCAAAGCTATCAGCCTTTTTCAGAAGAATCCTAACCTTTCAGGACGGAAAGTGGCCCAAATAGTGGGTTGTTCGCAGTCAACCGTTCAGAAAATCAATTCGAGTTGTGGGCTTAGAACATACAAAGTGCAGAAAGTGCCAGACAGAAACGCTGTGAAGAATCAAGAAGCGAAATCAAGAGCAGAGAAATAAAAAAAGATTTCTTGAAAAATTTTTCCTATTGCGTGATGGACGACGAAACCTATGTCTTGGCTGATTTCTCGCAACTTCCTGGTCAGGAATTTCATACTGCAGATTCTCGTGGAAATGTTGACGAACAATTTCGCGTGAAGAAACAAGCAAAGTTTCCTAAAAAATTCCTGGTTTGGCAAACAATTTGCACTTGTGGGAAAAGGAGCAAATTTTTCGTTGGCCAAGGCTCTGTTGACTCGAAGATATACATCGAGAAATGCTTGAAGAAGCGACTTTTACCATTTTTACGTGAGCACGATGTGTCAACAATGTTTTGGCCAGATTTAGCTTCATGCCACTACAGCAAGGTCACCAAGGAATGGTACGAAGCTAATGAGGTGGTTTTTGTCCCCAAATAGGCCAATCTACCAAATTTCCCATAACTCAGGCCAATCGAAAGATATTGGGCCCTGGTGAAAAGAGAATTGAATAAGACTAAGAAATCAACGAAAACATTAGCGGAATTCGAGCAAAAGTGGAAGACAGCATCCCAGAAAGTGACTGAGAACACTATAAGAAGCATGATGGGAAGAATTCCAGAAAAAATCCATGAATTTTGTAAAAAATAGTTTTTGGTTTTTTTATCGTAAAAACAGTTTCCATTAGAATTAGAAGATGATTCAATAATGAGTTTGATTTTCGAAATCGGTCCATTAGTTCAAAAGATATAAGCGTTTTTGTGATAGCGAATTTATTCTCGTTCAGTCCTCAGTTTCTTAATATTCATTACTGTTCCGAACAAGTTAACAGACTCTTATGAAAGAACCGAACTCAGGTCACAGGCGTATTGTTTCGTCTACATTTCCTGTTTACTCCTAATCGCCACAGCCTCCACGTAAATTCCAACGTTGAATTACAAGGAATTACCTCTCTACTCCACAACGATTTCGAATATTCCATTATCGACAAATTCCTTAATTGGATAAGACCGTCCAATTGGAATATTCATGTAGACAATTCGTGGTATTCGAGAGAAGAAAAAACGCACCCAGAAGATCCTAAAAGAAAGTGTTTACCGCCTTAGATACGTCCAATTAACATAGTCCAGATTTCAATGAACTGATTGCTGTGAAATCGTTCATTAAGCACACGACGCACGGGTATTTTTCTGTTAATCCGGTAAACTGAATAAGCTCTATCTGAGACCGTGTGCGTTGTTGAGCTTGAATGCCGATAATTTGTTGAGTAAGCGGAATTTGATACCGTTCGACATTTAATACGTTAAGACCTATGGTGTTCTGATTTTGTGGGAATCTCGGTGGTCCGCTTCATTGATCGCGCAACGGGTAAACAAGGCTTTATTTGAATATTTATCAGAGATATGTTATACATTAAGACATATTGGAATTCATTATGAATAGGTGATTACGATTTTTTCACGGCGACATTGGATACTAAGAGAGTGTAAAGGGAGATACTGCATTTTTTGTGCAAATTTGAATTGAACTTTTCGCAGAATACAACTACAGTTCATCCAAGAATTATTGACATCTCGGGAGGCTTTGGAGAATCGAAATTATGTTGGTAATAGCCCATTCAGTAATATTTTGAGTTGCAGAATTCCGGTTGGTGTTGGAAATAACACTGACGTTTTGTTCTGTCATTAAAATTCGAACAACTTTGGCAAATAACTTCGCAAACGATGAATGTTTGGAATGAGGCTCTTGAAAAATGTACAGCTAATAAATGGAAAGCCTGTGAAGAGCACGTAGAAAAACAAATAAGAGAAGATATTTCAAAATAAATGGGATGTTGTGATATTGCTGACATAAAGGCTTTAATTATGAATTCCTGCCCAGATAAGGAAATAATAACAGTGATTGTTGAAGCAGAATAATAGGAATATTTATATTTTTAATATTACATATTTTACTCCTTCATTATTCACAAATATCGAATGTTACAATGTCATGACGAAATTCCTCATATATTGAATAGATCCATTCGTTAAGTCTTGTTTCTGTCTTGATATCTATTACAATTTTTCAAATTCATTTACTTTGCAGCAACACGCTTCAAATTATCATCTAGATTTTTCTGTTTTGGCCAATATTCATATTGAACTTTGGAAAGGAACATGCTTCGTAATCATCCACGATATTTTTCGTTATCGGACAAGAATTTCCACTTTGTATGCTCCTATAATTTGGATCGTTCGAAAATGTATCAATACAAGATGAAAATAATATACTGCTGGTATACCTACACATTCACACGATGGTAATCGTATGTGATAATTGATGACATCTTCATGTTCAAAGTGCCTTACTTTGAAAAAATACCATTTTAGTTTAAGATGGGCGTTCAATGTAGTGTGTTTTTATTTCAAGTTGATTTCGAAAACGGTTTCACTTTGAGAACTGAAATTTTGTGGGTGAACTCAGAAAGGATTAGGGTTCTTGTTGAAATAATTTTAATCGATTTCATTCCGACAGTTAATTTTTTTTCTTTCAAAAATAGAAGAAAATGAGCCAACCCATGCTTCTCTTTTATTTCAACAGAAAGACCCATGAAAATAGTTCAACTTCCGATTAAAAGTGAATCTACTGATAATTTCGTTCAGAAGATCAACTTGAAATACGGAATTGGCAGAAAATGGCCTAATTCAAATTTTGGCCGGAAAAAATTCCTGCTTTACCCACAAATTGACTTATTTCATAGTTCGGCGATTTTCAGATAGAGAGCGCCATTGTACATTTCATTCATGATCAGAGAGATATACATAGAACTTATAGTGATAATGTAAGTTCTATGGAGATATTTCATAAAATGCACGGTGGTGCCTCTATCGGAGGAGATTTCCTACTCGCTTTAAACGCCGACCTTAAGCTTGTATTTTTATTTCTTTGATGGAAGCACAGAAAATTTTTTGTGACTTTTTTGTAATTAGAAATAAAGCTGCGACTGGATTTCCTAGGCTTGCTTTGATGTCAATAATTGGATGGACTATACACTGTCCCAAGAAATCAACGCATAATATTGAACTCTATATTTGCGTAGAAGCAAATTAAAAACGATTTTTCAACACGCCCCAGGCCCCAAAATTAAAAAACGAAAATATTTGGCCTGGCCTGATTTGGGCGGGTCATCGTGTATACAAAACGAATTCAATGTACACGAAGTGGGGTCTGTGAAAAGGCATCGATAACATTGATAAGAACTCGGATCGACATAAAAAGATGTTTGAGTCATCAACATCGGCTCCGATATGAGATGCAGATTATGCGATGTAGAGACAACGATCGAACTGGTTCGTTTGTAGTTTAGGAATAAGTTTATTATTATTTGTGAATAATCTAAATTAGTGGAATAAAGTTATTTGTGGAATGAGTGTTTCCTTGAGTAAGTTAGCAGAGGGTCTCTTCCTGAAGTATCGATTTCCATATTGCTCTTCAATTTCTTGTTGAACTGTATGTGTATGTGAACATTTTGTTTTTTCATTGCGATGAGATTCAGAGATATGAGGATTTTAATGATTCTTTTTTTTTCCAGGTGAGTGGATATTCCATAACAATTTCATGCGATGCGAGTTTTTCCAAGGGGTGAGTTCTTATTAATGTATTTGATATTCAGAAGCATAAGTATGTGAAAATTATCAAATTTTCAACGAGATGATAAATTTCACGGAAATTATTTTCTGATGTTTGGTATTGATTTTTCATTGAAAAGAGCTGTTTCATTGTTCAAACCAACTTTGTGAATTTCGCCTTAATTTCAACAGCATAGAGTTATCAATACTCAATTATGAATGTAGCATAATGAGAATTTGACATAGTCATTTTCAGTTCGAAATTCCGATGTATTCTAATCAAAATATCAATTAGGAAACTCAACCTTAGGTGTGATTTCTGGTTGGAACATGTGATATCATCTTGATATCCCGTGGTTTAAATGAGGCTTCATTGTAGATCACATTACGTGAGAAAGTCCCTATCAACCTATGGACCTATCAATAAGGGGTTAACCAACCACTAAACTGAGGATTATGTCTTTTCATTTCGCGGATAACTTGAGCAATGTACTGGGGCAATTACTCGATTATGAACGTTATCACAAAAAACCTGATGTTTCTTGGGATAATGGACCAGAAGTAGCTCGAGGTGATTTCCAATAAAGCTTCAATTATCTCAAAATTATTCTGACTTAGAAGGCAAAAAAGTATAATTGTAAAAGATATCTCTTGTTGTCAAAGGAGTCTGCTCTAAACTCCGAACCCTGACCTCTAAAAGTTCTTCCGCATTCGTATTATTCCAGTTTTGTTTGTTATTTATCATTGTTTCAAGACAATTCCTCCTGACAAGTAGTTTATGAGGAGGAATACGTACTAAAGGATATTTGGTTTTATTTTACAATCATATGTTTCTATAAGCGAATCACTGTAATGTCTTTTTCTATACCTAAGATGTTTGGTCCTTTCTATATCAAATTTTATCAGCATTTATGAAATAAAAGTATCCAAAAATATAATATTCTTAGATGAATTGGGATGAAGTAAAATTCAGATTGTCCGAATGATTTCGACAAAATGACATACAGGCAAAAAAAGGCATTAAAATAGCTACATGGACAGTCGTATTCATCCTTTGGGAAGTTGTTAACAACATTTCATTCTTCATTGTCTTCTTCAAATAAAGTCTTAGGAACTTTATACATATTTCTTTTTCTTTGCAGTAGTTATGGGCTCATTTTTTTATTCGATTGCAATTTTATTAGGTGTAGAAGTTGAAACTAAGTTAGTTTGTCGAGTCTTCGCTCACTTTTGCCTTATCCACTCATATGAATCGTCCTTTAGGAACTGAAGAAATCCCTTCATAGAAAAAGAAAGAGTAGGATTAGATGCATCGCCTTTATTAGCCGCAGATGAATGTTTTTGTTCTGAATATGCTAAGACAAGTCCTGCTTCTCGGTTTGCTCGATGAAGCCTGATATGAATTGTCTTGCTGTTGTCTGGTATTGTTAATTGACTTCAAATATCTATGTCATTATGGCCGTTGACTGTACATGTCATTTTGTCCATATAGCATTATCAAAAAGAAATCGAATGAATATCGAATGAATAGAAAAAGTATAGTTAACATGAAAAAACTTTGTGAATGCAATGACAAATAAGTAAAGTTTGAAATCAATGCAACATAAATGAAAAACTTGGGAAATTGAAAATTGTGGAATTTTGGGGCAACAAAAAAAATATACTCGATACCTGTTATCACTCATAACTACCAAATGAATTAAGCCCGCAACGGACGGCGAGCGATATATTATATCTCATATATTACACCAATATCGCTCCTTATGAAAATGCACCAAGCCCCGCGGACGACGCTATAATATATATTCCGATATTACGATATTTTTCCATACTAAAATGACATATGTCAATGCAAAGCTATAATATATATTATATTATCGCTCGCCGTCCGTTGCGGGCTTTAGAGTATCCCTTGCTAGTTTTCAGAGGTTAACAGAAGTCACTCGGGTGTATGCCATTTCGTACTCACATGTCAATTTGAACGTAATTTAGCGCAACAATTCTTTATTGTTTTTAGACATCGGGATAAAAAATCGCAAAAATTTTCAAGTATGGATTACCCTTCAATCAAACCTACTTAATCACGAATTTTTTGCATGACAACATGAGATTTGTGTACTGGGACGTTGTCCTGTAAAAACAAAATACCTTTGGATAGCTTTCCGCATCTTTTCTCTTTAATGTTTTCCGTAGAGTGGTCAGTAATGTCGAATAGTAATCTTCAGATATTGTTCTACCCTTATCCAAAAAAACAATCATGATTTCTACATGGCAATCCCAAAAAACTGAAGCCAGAACTTTTCCAGCAGATTTTTGGAGACGAAACTTCTTAGGTCTTGGAGAACCAGAGTGTCGCCATTCCATCGATTGTTGCTTTGTTTCTGGATCGTAGAAATGTACCCAAGTCTCATCCATAGTAACAATTCGGTTTAAGAAGTCTACATCGTTTTCAAATCGAGCACAGATCTTCCCTTGCACGCTTTTGGTCAACATTCAAACATTTAGGGATCCATTTTGTAGAAATTTTTCTCATGTCCAAATAGACGTTAACTATATGATGAACGCGTTCATATGGAATCTTCACTGCTTCAGATATCCGTTTTAGCCCAATTCGACGGTCTGATGAAATCATGTCTTGAACTGCATCGATATTTTCGAAGTCTGACACAGAAACTAGCCTTCCCCATCGGTCATCATCTTCAATGAAAAATTTACCTCTTTTGAAGCTTGCGGTCCAATTTTTCAAGGTCGCATACGAAGGACATTGATCACCAAAGGTATTGAGCATATCTCCGTAAATCTCCCTTTAACCCTTTCAAATACAGGTACTTGACTCCAATTTTTCGATTTTTACAATTTCGGTGGTAATTTTTTTGTTTTATTAGTTGCGTAACTCTGGTTTACTTTTTTGACGTCGAACTCTACACTGACACTTCTTATAAGTTATTGTACGTTGATATGGTATCGCAATATTTTGTTTATGCATGGAACTGGTGTAGTACATCCTCGTACATAATGATGATATTTTCCGATTATCTGTACCTAGATGTCGAGGCTTCTCCTCCGTCAAACCGTCTCAGAAACACGCAGACTTAACGAGCAGAACCCTCGGAAACATATCCGTACTCCAGACCAGAGTTCCATAGCCAATCAGAGCGAATTTTGAAGCTGGCATTTACGACCCAATTAAACTCTTGTCGTATTCTCGAACTGCTCATTATGCCCGGTATTTTACTGCTCGGTTTCTCATCACACACTGCGACTAGAGCACTTCTTGCACTTTGCGTAATGGCGGCCATTAAAATCACATATGGAACACCTACGGCGTCGAAACTGGGACATGGCGACCATTCGAAGACGATTCGTGGGGTCAAGTGCAATATGACATGTTCCGGAATTGCGGAAAAGCAAAGTCGAGTGCATAATTTCCGTGCACCGCATACGGCATCGCGGTTTGGTCCGCATATTGTCCAGTTGTCCTAATTTCGGAACAGCGGTTTATGATATTCATCATATTCTTCGAAGTTTCAGAAATATGTTGCTTGAACGAGCTCAACATGATTTTTTTTAATCACTGTGAAAAGAAATAGAATGGAGACAAAATAAGAAAAATTGAAATAACCAAGAAACTATCGAATTTAGTCCTTTCCTAATGTCCTATTATCTACTCGAAGGATTGATTGAAAATGCCAGTAGCCTGAGTGACTGACTCAATGTGGACACAAATTCTTGGGTAAACATGACAATTCGGTGAAACTTCACGAAGTGATTTCAACAGTTTCACAAATATTAACTAGGTTTGAGTTAGGTTGGGCAGCTGTTTCTCGCAGGCTTGGGCCTTTCTTCGAGTCATTTCTAAGGCTAATATGGTTCGACCACCTCGAGCAAACCTCAGCCTAATTGGATCTCCATGAAATAATTATCTCCAACTGTCTTTCAGCCCAAAGAAGTCTGCTATTCTTCAGTTGGGTAGAAGTCTCACTCAACAATAACAGTAATATAGGGTAAGAATGTCATCTGAAAGTCCCAAACAATCAAACTAAATTTCATAAACATTATCTACGCGAAAATATTTGAGAGAGAGGCTTTATGGACTTATGAATCAAATCAAATTCCTACTCAAGCCAATTTCCTGAAATTTCTTTTTTTGTAGTATGCAAAATATCACTCGAAAATATTGAATTTGGGTAACAGAGTTTGAATGAATTTTCATTATACTCGGCAAAGGTTCAATGCATTTTTCGATAGACCCTTAGACTATAGGAAGAGGAGACGCGCTTCGATAATAAATAGTGACGCCAGTTTTCAAAATCAAAATGTAGTAGAAATATTTGACCGTTTTGACGTTCTCTGAATTTCCTTATAGATAACTCTCAATGAAATTTAAAAGTAGGTATTTCAGTTAGAAATTCATTCACTCATTTGTGCGTGAATATCTGAAACGACTATTTGTTTCTTCAAATACTGTGCATTCTCAACGTTACATACAGGGTGAGTCTTCGACTTGTACATATATTTTAACTGTAGATTCTTGAGGCCAAAGGAAGCCTTTTTTCCATTTTTCCGATTTCGGCTCTGTTAAAGAGAAATAGCCATTTGAAAAATAAAGTTGAGCTCAATACGTGCTTGAAACAGTTTTCTGCAAACACTTCAAAATTCATATTTTTCGATTGAAATTGAGGTGATTAGATGTTCTGGGTGATACAATTAGAAAATACTCAAGCACAAACCTTATTTGAATGAGAATGTATCAAAAAGGATATTTCCTAACAAAAACACTGTCCGATTATTTCTGCAATTGAAAAGCCAGATTTCTCCCACCGAAATAAGTTCTTTCTTCGATTTTCCTGAAGATTAGTTTATAAACATTAATAATTTGTTCAAATTTTCCTGGATATTCTAAAACGATCCCATGAAAATTAGTTTCTCACTAACCTACCCCAACTTCATTTAACAAAGTCATATGATTTGAGGTCAATGACCTAACCTTCCATCCTCTGTGATATTCCACTCACAGAACTCTAGAGAAGACGATGCCAAATTGCCGATTTACTCTTCAAACAATGGTATAGGCGAACTCAAGAAAGTAGTACGTCTCCTATCGTTAGCGGATGAACTATCACAAGGACACTAGTTTTGTTCACTTTTCGCTAAAGGCGGTTAGGCGTTGCTCTTTGGAAATGCCAAACGAGTAGTTCTGATTCTCGCCGATTTAGCGCTACGATCTTAATTTCAGTCGCGGTCCGCTGCGATATAGCCGCCACGCAAGACGAGCCGTTACTCTGTGTCTCCAACCACCAACGACTCCCTTACTCCGATAACCTTATTTATTTATCTACTTGCAGAGAATAAAGTAAACAGGTGGTGATTGTGATGTGCAGATCCGTGTAGTGTCGATTAAAAACTCCATGAGGATATTGTTCAGATAGATATTTTCCTGAAGGACCGGTAACAATAAATTTTCAATAGAAACTGTGCTTATAAACTGTAATTTCATGATTACCAGAATTCAATTATTACATCGAACGTTTTTCCATCATAGAGATTTTAGTCTTGAAGAAGTTGATAAACATTGACAACTTTGTTAATTTGCTGGGAGACCAGAGAAGAAATAATATTCGATGATATTCAATTCAGGGAAGCATTCAGATTTTTTATGAAATTCATGATTTTTTTCCTCAAATTTGTTCGTATACAATTAGGAATAACTCGAAAACGACGCGTTTTATTGAAAAAATATAAGAATACTTTTATTTTCTAAAATTGTTGATTCTTTCGAAAATATGAACCGTTTATCTTTTTCGAGTGATTTAATAGTATTTTCGCAAGAATTTATGAGTCGACTACGCTGCAACTTTCATACCAGGAGAAATATTGAATAAGTTTCAATTGAGAAATATGCACCAATAATAGAGTAAATAATCAACCAAAATTCAGTTCATTCGAAATATCAGTTCCGAATATATGGAAAAAATAGTGTTGAATTCATGGATTTTTGACACCCTGTATCTTTCAAATGAAACCGAATTTTGAAAAATGGTATTGGGAAAAAGGGTTTCATTTGATGAGAGGAATCTTCAGTTGAAATATATGTACAAGTCAAAAACTCACCCTGTATAATAAAGTATGGGAATGTTCTCGAAACGGCTCGGCCGTTTCTGCCTCAGACAATGAATGGGAAAGTTAGGCAGCACCGTTTTCTTTATCTGTGGCCAGTTCACTAATTAATTTCGTACAGCTAGTTCAATTTTGTGTTACTAATGACGTTTTGAACAGTGCTGTCATCACGATATCGCGTTTCATTGTGTATGAAAACTGAGATTTGGATTTATTTCTGAAGATAATTAGCCAAATACGTTTAAAAATGGTTCGTGAGGGTATTGTTTGTGGTGAATTGGATTATTTGAATCTTAGATTAAGTTTATACAGTTCTATCAATTCTGACTCAAGCTGACTCTGTTCAAATAACTCAGAATCTGTTTCAATGCTCGGAACATTGTATGAATTCGTCAAAAAGAGTTCATTCACTCGTAATTTCATTTCCATCCTTAAATACCGATAACACCACGCCACTGGACATTTCATAGTTAGATTCTGCATTGTTGCCAAGGGAGTATGATATTGCTACCCTTCGTCCCACTCCTTGAAAACTTATTAAATTTTGGCTTCGCCAATCCTCCAAATTATGAATGGTATGCTCTGTGTCTCCTCTTTTTTTGGTCTAAGGATAGGTCCATCATCAATGCGTTCAGTTTTGTGACATTTTTAGTTGGACATGTTCGAAAAATGTTTTGATATTTATCGAAACGACATCAATCACCGAACGTCAATGAATGTAGAAACGAGTATCCCGCTCACAATATTCAATTTAGCTCCGGACATAAATATGCAATCACATCGAATTATCGATCAGAATCTCCTCACCGCATATTACAAAAAGATAATCGACATGAAACTGAAAATACAGGAATATCATTCTACGCTCCGAAAACAATAATTAATTAGAATTTAATGAGTCCTACCGGTCTAACCTAGTTTCATCGTCATTGATTGCCGCTCTATCCGCCATCCCCCCCCCGATCCCCCCTCCTCGATTATGTAGTGCATATGTCACTAATTTTCTCTTGGAGCCGCATTTCCCAGCGCAATTTCTGCATTAATTGACAAATATTTCCGTCCGACGCGGAATGCAAATATAATTATTCAGGGACAAAAAGCCCGTCCATACAAATATCAATCAGATCGAAATTAAAATGTAGTCCGGCGGTTGTACGGAACGAATCAGTGGCGTGGAACTGAACGGTTGAATTGATGTCCGCACTTATGTAAGTGGCAGATACGGTTGTGAAAAAGTTGTAAGAGATAATGCGGAGTTGTAAGTCGTATGTCGTTTCGTTGCTACTTTGTGAAATGATTATAGATTGCAATTTATGGTCGCGATAAGGACAGGTTGAATTTACATGAATGAGAATTAAATATTATATTCTGGACAAGAAAGACTCCTTTCCGATGTGTTTACAGGATATTAAGAGCTCCAACCCACTGCAACCCTTTCTTATCTAGTTTGGACCTCTCCGATTGATAGATGAATGAGCTTTGTCTTTCTGCTAAGCATCAGCAATTTCTCACAACGTCTTCCTCTTGTATCTCTCTGCATACGCATTTTTTAGGTCATCAATTCTGTGAGTCAATGTATAAATTATGGAGCGAAATTTCCCCAGCAGCTTGAAAAAACCACTCTGAGCATGCTTTGGAAATCATATGGTGCTCATGTTGTTTTTGGGCTTGAAAAGTGTTGTATGTTTCATGACTTTTTCTTCCGAAGTAAGTAGGTCTGCAGTGAACTTTCAGAATGAGGAATAGCTTCACTTGTTCCATCTGTCTTTAGCATGTCTCTGTTTTTACTCATTTCCTACGGACCTGATTCACTTCTATTTTGGATCCACCCCAGAATCGCGGTTGGTCATAGGAAGCCATTGGCGAAGCTTTGTTGCCAGTTCTTAGGCTGTCTTATTTCCTTGGTGACTCATTGCTCTGGTACCCAAACAAATGTGACTTCATTCTTTCCGTTTATTGATATCTAGTTAGCCTAGACCAGTTCCATGCATAAACAAAATATTGCGATACCATATCAACGAACAATAACTTATTAGAAGTGTCAGTGTAGAGTTCGACGTCAAAAAAGTACACCAGAGTTACGCAATAAATTAAAAAAAAAAGATGTCCACCGAAATTGTAAAAATCGAAAAATTGGAGTATCGAGCCATCATCAAGTACCTGTATTTAAAAGGGTAAAGAGGTAAGCAGATTTACAAAGATATGCTTAATACCCTAGGTGATCAATGTCCTTCGTATGCGACCGTGAAAAATTGGACCGCAAGCTTCAAAGGAGGTAAATTTTCCATTGAAGATGATGACCGATCGGGAAGGCCAGTTTCTGTGTTAGTCCCCGAAAATATCGATGCAGTTCATGACATGATTTTAGCAGACCGTAGAATTGGGCTAAAACGGATATCTGAAGCACTGAAGATTTCATACGAACGCGTTCATGATATAGTTACGTCAGTTTGATCATGAAAAAAATTTCTGCAGAATGGATCCACAAATTTTTGAATGTTGACCGAAAGCGTGCAAGGGTAGAAGCATCGCTTTCGATCTGTGCTCGATTTGAAAACGATGTAGACTTCTTAAACCGAATTGTTACTATGGATGAGACTTGGGTACATTTCTACGATCCAGAATCAAAGCAACAATCGATGGAATGGCGACACTCTGGTTCTCCAAGACCTAAGAAGTTTCGTGTCCAGAAATCTGCTGAAAAAGTTCTCGCTTTAGTTTTTTGGGATTGCCATGGAGTAATCATGTTTGATTTTTTGGATAAGGGTAGAACAATAACTGGAGATTACCTACTATTCGACATCACTGACCACTCTACGGGAAAAAAATTGAATAGAAAAGACGCGGAAAACTATCCAAAGGTATTTTGTTTTTACAGGACAACGCCCCAGTACACAAATCTCATGTTGCCATGCAAAAAATTCGTGATTTAGGGTTAGAATTACTAAAACATCCCCCTTATTCACCAGATTTGGCTCCGTCCGACTATTATCTCTTTCATCAACTGAAAAAAAGTTTAAAAGGTCGTAAATTTTCTTCCAACGGGGAGGTCATAAAAGCTGTGGAGGAGTGGTTTGCAGAGCAAGAAGAAACATTTTTTTTATAGGTCTAGAGACGTTGCAGGTTCGCTGTAATAAATGTATTCAATCAAGAGGAGAATATGTTGACTAATAAAATATTTTGACATTGAAATTTTGTTTGGTTCTATAGTAGGCTAAGAATTTTTCAATATATGCTCGTATAAAATCTGAAGGATGTAGATTCGGTGGAGAGGAGGCAGAATGTCCTATTCAACTAATAACGGAATGCCTTGCCATTAAAACTCAAGGGAAATAATCCTTTGGGCCAGAAACTTGCAGGAGTGAGGAAGTAACATCCAGATATTGGATTTCGTTAGATCTCAGGAACTGGAAGGAGAGCTGTAAAGGGCGTGGTGAGAACAGCTCTGTTTATGGGCACAATAGACTTTACGGTCGCAGTGAACTGCTAACTACTACCTCATTGACCATTTTGATCTAATGCTGCTACTGTAGCTTGAAATTCTGTGGTGTTCTTCACTGGGTTGGCTGGGATCATGATCTTGATTTTGCCATAGATTCTGGAGTATATTCTTCCAGCTAGGTATTTCCGGTTCACGAATAGTTTGTGACCTAAGGGGTATCTCCACTATTCCACCATTTATTGGGTTTATTGAGACTAGGAAGCAGTTCAGAAGTTTACTTCATTTGAAATCTATTTTCGATTCGGCCTGTAGTGGATCCAAGTGACTCTTTTGGGGAAATACTGACGTTAGGATATTCCGTAATATTCTCTGTCCTCGGAGATTGTTGGTATTCTTTTCAATGCTGCTTTCTATTGAGCCCCCAAAATGCCCATTGATTTCTCAGTGAATTACTCAATGCAGTACCCCATTGCTCTATGAGAAACTCAAGTATCCGAGTTGGTCCTATTCTGACAAGGCTGTCACCTCACCGGACAACCTACAGGCTTCGGGGTTCTGATGTGACGTTAGTTGGAGCAAAAAAGTGACCTTTCTAGCTTTGGCTGATAGAGACACTAAACGGTCTATCTAGGTCAGGCTGTTGGAAACTAAGAGACCCAGATCGGAATAGCGTGAGACTGAGGGAACCATCTGGCTATCTAAGAAGTTGTAGATGTTTGGGTTCTCATCGCCGATGAGCTTGACATAACACTTTGCCTGGTTCAGGATGAGAGTCACTCAGAACACCTTCTAACCAAGCTGTCGAAGTCATGCTATAATGTGCCTGGGTTAGGATGGAGGTTATCGTTGATTTTAATATCAGATATGGTGGTATTTTTTAATGTCGTCTCACAAATTTCATGGAGATGTCCGTATTTGAAAACTAAAACAATCAACAGTAAAGTGAAGTCAATAAGAAATAACCCCATAATAAAGGCTTCCTTTCCTGGAAATTTCTCAGTGAAACTGAGCATAATTCAAACCGGATTATTTTCGACTCCTATTCCCCCGCGTCGAATTCATGCGCTCGGTGTGTGGGGGGACGAAAAATGTCATTAATATTAATAAAACATTCCGGGGCCCGTGGTTCCCGGCGCCCGGACCGCAAAGGCAATAATTGTTGTACACCGCTGAAGGTATTTGATGTAAGGTCGGTTTTGCAATTTAAATCCGTTCGAACGACCGATAAATAATAACCGTGAGGATAAAACGGACAAATGCGGTGCCATAACGCACCTTGTTGATATTCATTTTGGTCATTGAATGAGCGCGGAGAGGCAATGAGGAAGTGGCATCTGGGCGTTGGTTTTTTAATTGCCGACGATTAGTCGCGGTCATCGACTGTTTCCGTGATTTGTGATTATTGAATACTTTGGATTTGGAATGTTTGGAAAAATAACGAATGCGAATACTTGAAACATACTTTGTTTTGGCGACCGTAGATTCAAAATATTTTCTCATCTGACACAGTTGCCAATAATCCAAGTCGAATGTCAAGCTGCCACAGTATGGAAGAACTACTTAAGATAAAACAGTACTTATTTTGTGTAAGTATAATGGGTTATATACAGGGTGAGTCTTTGAGTTGTAGATATATTTTAACTGTGGATTCCTCTCATCAAACGAAACACTTTTTTCCCATAGCATTTTTCAAAATTCCGTTGCGTTTGAAAGATACCGGGTGTCAAAAATCCATAAAATTAACACTATTCTTTTCATACAGTGCTAGTCAAAAGTCCCCTCCCCCCCTCGTATCTTTTGAACGGGTATACTTATAATAATGAAATTTGGAGGGTGGAAATAAACGGATGTAGGCTTCTCAACTGGTCATAACAGGTGACGCAATAGTCATAAATGACGTCACAAGGCCACTGTGACCAATAATTTTAAATGGGACCCTATGGCAAGTGACAGCTCGTTTGAAAGGTATTGAAAATACCTATTCAGTCATACCAATTTTGTTTGGGTTTCGGCTGATTTTGATTGATAAATTGAAGAAATACGAAAATTATTATTGGTCACAGTGGCCTTGTGAGGTCATTTATGACTATGCGCACCTGTTATGACCAGTTGAGAAGCCTACATCCGTTTATTTCCACCCTCCAAATTTCATTATTATAAGTATACCCGTTCAAAAGATACGAGGGGGGAGGGGACTTTTGTCTAGCACCGTATATTCGGAACCAATATTTCAAATGAACTTAATTTTGGTTGATTGTTTATGTATTCATGGTGCATATTATCAATTAAAACTTTTTCAGCATTTCTCCTGGTATCAAAGATACTATAAAACCACTTGAAAGAATAAACGGTTCATATTGTCGAAAGAATCAACCATTTTAGAAAATAGAAGTATTCTCAAGTGAGGAAAAAACCATGAATTTCAAGAAAAATCTGGATGTTTTCCTGGATTTAATATTATCGAATATTATTTCTTCTCTGGTCTCTCAACAAGTTAACAATGTTGTCATGATGTTTATCAGTTTCGTCAAGACTAAATCTCTATGATGAAAAAACGTTTGATGTAGAGATATGTAATTATAAAATCCCACAAACATGGGAGATAAAATTGAATTCTAAGAAGCATAAAATTACACATTTTATAAGCACAGTTTCTATTAAAAATTTATTGTTACCGGTCCTTCAAAAAAATATCCTCTTGGAATTTTAACTCGACACTACACGGTTTTTATTACATCAATTCACATCACAATCATTACCTGTTTGCTTTATTCTCTGTAAATAAATAAATAAATTAGTCCATGGCGCAGGTTATCGCGTCGTTCATGGGATCACAGATTGGTCTGTGATGGGACTAACGTTGGAGACACAGAACAACGGTTTGTCTCTCGTGGTGGCTACATCGCAGCGCACCGTTATAGGCGACTGAAATTAAGATTGTAGCACAATATCGGCGGGTATCAGAACTACTCGTTTGGAATTTTCAAAAATCAACGCCTAGATGCCTTTAGCGAAATGTAAACAAAACTAGTGCCCTTGCGATAGTTCATCCCTTAACGATAGGGGACGCACTGCTTCCTTGGTTTCGTCTATACCATTATTTGGAGAGAAAATCAGCAATCTGGCATCGTCTTCTCTAAAGTTCTGCGAAATATCACAGAATATGGGTTAGGTTAGGTCATTGACCTCGAATCCTATGACCTAGGTTAATGGAGTTAGGATAGGTTAGTGAGAAACCAATTTTTTATGAGGTCGTTGTAGAGTATCGAGGAAAATATGAACAAGTTATCAGTGTTTACAAACTAATCTTCAGGAAAATCGAAGAAGGATTTTATTTTGGTGGGAGAAATATGGATTTTCAATTGCAGAAATAATCAGACAAAACTAAGTGTTTTTCTTAGGAAATATCGTGTTTGTAACATTCTTATTCGAATAAGGTTAGTGCTTGAGTATTTCCTAATTGTATCACCCAGAACATCTCACAATCACCTCAACTTCAATCGAAAAATATGAACTTTGAAGTGTTTGCAGGGAATTGTATCAGGCACTTATTTAGCCCAATTTTTTTCAAATGGCGAAATTTCTTTAACAGATCCCAATTCTTTTGGCCTCAAGAATCTACAGGTTAAATATATTTACAAGTCAAAGACTCATCCTGTATATTACGATTTCCGTTCCTAACTAACTTAGAGATGGCAAGTCTTCCTCATCCTTCGCGATATTTTCCTATCTCAACATTCAAACAGTAGACCTTAATGCAATTTCTTCTTGAGGCAGACTGGCGAGAGAAAATCTCAAACAAATTGATACCAGTGTTGCGAATACGATCCGCCATATTATTTATGTTCGGCTGCTATCGCAACAGACACAAATGCCATATTCGAGGGAAACAACAAAAATTAACCAGTAGAGATCCTTCCTTTCTCCGATACACCAACAAGGCTCTCTGTCAACTTAGTTAATTCCAGTGTCTCAGTTTCGACACAGCCACTTAATCTGGCACTGTTTCACCTGTATCAATGTTCAAGATCTGAGAATGGTGGATGTCTTTTGGTTGTGGGCAAATTTCAGTCGAATGCTTTCGTTAGATTTCACTCAAAATTCGCAGGAATAACAAGAATGGTTTGATTCATTAATTGACATTGTACAGGGTGACAAGAAAAACTTCGGACAAATTTTGCTGTGGTCTGAAACAAAAGTATTTCAGCGCAGCTAAATAATTTTTATTCTCTCTACACTTTCCTATACTAATATGTGAATTTTCACTTTGATATAATTTCATTTCACGGAGTTTCAGAATGTCAAACAAACGTAGTGCGATTTTGGAGCTATTTCGTCAAGGTAGGCGTCAATGCTAAATTGTTCGTTTGCTCAATGTGCCTCGACAAACCGTGTCCGATGCAATTCGTCGTTTCAAGGAGCTTGGCCATGATGGTCGTCGTCCAGGCAGTGGTAGAAAACGCAATCTCAAAACACAGCAATCGTCACATCGTCAAGAAGCGAGTCAATCGAAATCCGAGGGTTTCCATGAGGAAAATAGCCTGTGAGACCGGTATCAACCGCGAATCAGTCCGTCAATTTGCCAAAAAGGAGCTCAACCTCAAGCCATACAAGCTCCAAAAAGTTCAACCCCTCACGGAGGAAAACAAGCGCGTACGACTCCAAAGGTGCCGCCAACTCCTTCGTCTCGCCGCCGGTTAGCAATGGGTGCGAATTCTCTTCACAGACGAGAAGCTTTTCACCGTAGAACAATCCCACAACTACCAAAACGACAGGTTCTGGTCCGTAGAGGCTCCCGGTACATCGGCCATCGTCGAACACCGTCAAAATCCGCAATCCGTCATGGTCTGGGGCGGAATTTGCGGCAGTGGTAAAACTCCCTTAGTTTTCGTGGATCAAGGGGTCAAAATCAATCAAGAAGTCTACTGCTGCGACATCCTCGAGGCCGTAGTATTTCCGTGGGCCAAGCAGCACTTCGGCGATACGCATTGGACCTTTCAACAGGACTCCGCTCCGGCTCACAGAGCGAAAATGACACAAGAATGGTGTAAGACCCATTTTCCTTGTTTCATCTCATCTGCAGAATGGCCGATCTACTCACCGGATTCAACCAAATGGACTACAGCGTGTGGTCGATTTTGGAGCACAGGGCTTGTGCTAAAAAACACAAAAATTTGGAGTCGCTGAAGCAATCTCTGCGCCGGGAATGGAACCGATTAACGCCCGAGGAGCTGCGTCCCATTGCCGAAAATTTCAGGGAGCGTCTGAAACTGGGTATCGCCGCCAAAGGAAGACACTTCGTAACGGCTTCAATATATTATTAACAAATGTTCAAGCTATCATCATTTGTTGTTGTTTTGTTCAATTCCTTCTGTTTGATGAAGTAAAATGAAAAAGAGTTTGTCCGAGGTTTTTCTTGTCACACTGTAGATATGCGTATTGAGCCATAGCCATGGCAGCACTACTTTCAGAACGCGGAAAATATGCTGATATGAAATGGTTGGAGCACTTGAAAAGTGGGTCTTTGAATCAGATTCTATCACTAACCATTGTGTTCGAAATGGGCTGATAGCTCCATGCAAAATCCACGTTTTTGATCAAACGAGCGATCTCTGTGCCAACACTGACCTGAACCATCAAAAAACATCTCCAGAATTTCCATACCGCACGCCCACAAAGATCACCTTTGACCGGCTGTGGCCCGCCTCACGTAGCGAGACGGTGCCTCGTGAATTTGCCGACATAGAAAACCGTATCTTATCTCAGTCGGTCATCTCTTACCTATCTCTATGAACTCTCGCGAAATTCACGAGCCTTGGGGTAATAAGGCATCGTTATTACAATCGTTGCGAACTCGGGAAGATGGAACTGCGAACTTTGTTCTATCGATATCATCTCTGGCAATAATAAGTTTGATGTTCTGATAGAGATGCTGAGGGGAGTTTTATAACGGTGCAGACATTTTTGGAGATGAACAGTTCTTAATCTGGTTTCATTCGAGATAACTTTGCGAGCTTGTGAAAGGAATTTCTTGTTTTGGTTACATTCGGGATATCTTTCAGAGCTCACAAAAAAATGTATTATCTATCGCAATAGCAAGGCACACACGAAAGGGAAATCTGTCAGATCTGATCGGCAGTCCAGATCTGTAACAGATCTGGACTGCGGATCGGATCGCTCCCGCCGATCTGGTCCGTCGCGGATCATATATCTCATTGATCCTCGACAGACCAGATCGGCGGGAGCGATCCGATCCGCAGTCCAGATCTGTTACAGATTTGGACTGCCGATCAGATCTGACAGATTTCCCTTTCGTGTGTGCCTTGCTATTGGGGAAATTTAAGAACTTCAAAACAAAACGTTTATGAGGCTTTGTTGACATCAGACTTTCTCAAACGACGTTCGTAAGAAGTTGGAGAATTTTCCATGATTGATGTTAATCTGATGAAAGCCATCCTCATCCAGGTAGCTTCTTCACTGTTGGTGTTTGAAGATGGCGTGTCTTGTCAACGTTCCAGAAGTTATCCCCAATGTCGTGATAATTTCAAGTAAACTTGTGCCTGTCATGGAAACACGTGATGCTCGCACAATTTTCGTTAGTTACCAGTTATCAGATTCGTACTTCATACTTTATAACATGAGATTTTCGACCATGATTGTGGAGCTTGGCTGGAAATGCTTGTAATAAATTTGCGCAAAATATTGCTTTGGCATGTACACTTCCTTGGGATGAGAGATTCTGTGATCATGCAAGAGTCTGTGCTTCATTTAATTCAATTTGGATATACAGGGTGAGTCTTTGACTTGTACATATATTTTGACTGTAGATTCCTCTCATCAAACGAAACACTTTTTTCCTATACCATTTTTCAAAATTCGGTTCCGTTTAAAAGATACAGGGTGTCAAAAATCCATGAAAAAAACACTTTTCTGTTCATATCTTCGGAACCGTTATTTCGAATGAACCGAATTTTGGTTGAGTTTTTACTCTATTCATGGTGCATATTCTCAAATCAAAACTTATTCAATATTCCTCCCGGTATGGAAGTTACAGCGTAGCCAACTTATAAATCCACACAAAAATACTATAAAACCACTCGAAAAAGAAGAATGGTTCCTATTTTCGAAAAAAGCAATAGGTTTAGAAAATAAAATTATTCCTAAGTTTTTTCAATAAAACGCGTCGTTTTCAAGTTATTCCTAATTAAATCCCATTAAATTTGACGAGAAAATCATAAATCTCGAGAATTATCTGAATACCCCACTGCATTCTAAAGATCACCGAATCGGAGATGTATTAATATTCTGTAATCGAATTAAATGTTAACAATGTTGCCGGAATGTTTGTCGAATTTTCATTTGGAAATGACTGACCTGAAAACTACTCAAATCTCTATGATGGGAAAACGTTTTTTTTTTCGAAATTATACGTCCAGTAATTTATTTGTTTGTCCAACCTTCGAGAAAATATTGAAAATGAATGATATGAAATACAAAATTCAGGTATATGAATCACTAGTACAACCCACGTACTAAATTGAAATAAATGAAAAATTAAATTATACTTAGAGATGTTTCTGTCTGAATAATATCCTCTGCCATAATTCGCAAAAATCCTAACTGGAACAGTAAAACTAGAACCAACTAGGCTGAATTTTTCAGCCATTTCACACAAAACATCACTAGAAATAATGCACTTCAAAACAGCCTACAGATGTTATCTTAAGTTCGTGCCAAATTAAAAAAAGTTAAAAATCGTATCGTGTAATACATACACCACCCAAATTAATAGTCAATTAACTGACCGAATCAGTTCATGAGTTCATGTTCATTGTTAATAGCCAATTTTCGCGGGAAATGATGACTTAACGAAGCCATAGAATATGCGCTATACGCATGCGTCGTTCACATGTCATTATGTATCTATGGTTACCTAATTTGGCATTTTATATCGTGCCGAACCAAAGCCTCTCCTTTGTTTCGCCAAGGAAGCATTACGTCGCGTGCCCTATCGTTAACGAATGAACTAACGCAAGGGCAATTCAGTATTCTTTACTTTTCGTTAATGGCGTCTAGGCGTTCCTCTTTGAAAATGCCCTAGACAATCCAAACCACGTGTTTTTTCCACCATTTTCATTTTTCAACCTCCAAACGTTTCTGACAGGTCGCTGGATTGTAGTAAATATGAGGAATTTTATTATCTTAGGCATTTAATGGGTGAACAAGTGAGTTTTCATGATTTGAAATATCAAAAACTATCCTGAAGCAACACTGACGAAGAAAATTCCACTTGCAGTATATTCTATATTGAATAGTGTATCTCATGTGGGTTGTTGATATGAACACCAGAGAGCGTCGGTCCTAGTACCGAATGATATGTTCTGTGAATTATGTTTTATGTATTATGTTCTGTGGTTGGGAAAAGAGAGGTTAGGTGGATTAAGTTAGGAGATGAAGAGTTTGATGAAGGAACTGAAGGAAGGTATCCTGAATCCTGGTAAAGTGTGTATCACGAGATTATTTTTGGAAGATTAGAAAGATAGAATAGAACGGTAGTTTTATTTTAATCATGCCCGATTATCACTACAGGATCTATGGTCAAATTCATAGATATTTATTCAGTAATGTAATCAGAAAAATCAATTTCCTTAGTTTCAGGAATATTGCTGCAACTGGCAACAAAATCCAAGTTCTGTGACTGTTTCACTTCAGTGATATCCGGAAGATTTTATTGACATTGTTTTAATAGGTTAAAGCTTGATCGAAATTATAAATTGAATTGAAAACCACAATTTATAAGATAATTTTGGGATATCGAGGAGGATATGAACAAGTTTTTAGTGTTTACAAACTAATCTTCAAGAAAATCGAAGAATGAACTTATTCTGATTGGAGAAATATGGCTTTTCAATTGCCGATATAATCGGAGCAAACAAAGTGTTTTTGTTTTAAAATATCGTGTTTTTAACATTCTTATTCAAATAAGGTTAGTACTTGAGTTTCCCCAAATATATCAACTTAATTTTAATCGGGAAATATGAACTTTGCATTGGTTCCAGAGAATGTTTCCAGACACGGACTCAGCCGAATTTTTTTTTCAAATGGCTATATCTTTTTAACAGAGCCAAATTCGGAAAAATGGAAAATCAAAAAAAGGTTTCCTTTGGCCTCAAGAATCTACAGTTAAAATACATGTACAAGTCAAAGACTCACCCTGTATACTCCATTCATAATTATAAAATCACAACTTTGGCCTTGGAAATTGACACATTCCACTCTGTATCGAAGTTATGACGTTTTTCAAAATATTTTTATGTTCCAAGTCAACACTATGTTGCCATTTCTACATCCTTAGCGTATTTCTCAGAATGTGAATTTATTCGGAGAATGAATGAATTGGAAAAGATGTGATGGACGAAAATAATTAACGTTTATATGAATTGATAGAAATAATTCCTTTTCTAGTTATTTGCATGAAAAGTACAAGAGATGACTGTTGAAATATATTATTTTTCGCCATGGAAGAAAATAGCATTGCTTTCACATAATTTTAATATGCATGCTTGTGAAGATTTAACGTTTATTATTCTCTTGAACTGAAAGTTCAAGACTTGACGACATCAATTGTTGATTCTGATCAAGAATTCATTAAAAAAATCAACCCAAAAATATAAGATGAATTGTCGGGTAATTACAAGAATCAAGAATAATGTCAATTTTATTTTGTTGATATCTTTCTTAAAATCAATGTTAGGGTATAAAACTCGGCTACGTTTGTTCAAACAACATCTAAAGAAGACATTTTTCACCAGACCTTTGAAAGGCGTTTCTTATAGGAGAATTAGGTCTAAGTTCCACCTCATTAGTGAGGTACCTAACTTTTGCAAATCTGCTCAGATATCGCCAAATTTCTTGAAAAACCTGAAAAATATCATCCCTATCGACCTCTCGAGGCTCCATCCGATCCATCTACTGCGATATCTGTCCAAATAACAGCTTTTTCAACGAAATTCCCGTTTAACCTCGAAATGTAAACATTCGTCCTGGTCTTCAAAAACGTCCTCACGCTCCAAACTGGTGCTAAAAACAATAAACATAATCTTGGATATTCGACGAAAAACTCAACTGCAAATATCGATTAAATACCAAAAATCTACGAACAATTTGTAAACCTAACAAAATCTGAAATATCTTTCATACTTTTACTTTGATGTCAACAAAAAAACTGGCAACGTCGTTTTGTCATTAACGATATTTTCTGTGCGCGCACTGATTTTTCATCATATGTTCTGTGCTTTTCATCAGGTGCACCAACTCCTGAAAACGAAACCATGACCTCCTATGTGATTAAATAAAAGTGAATGGGGTATACACACATTGTCAAAAGTATTGCCACCCCAAGGTTGCAGTTGCAATATATTTGATTAATTTGATAGAAAATCTTTGTTTGTTACTCTTGTCTCTTTGCTATATGAAGGATCCGACAAAATAGGAAAAATGAGATAAAATCTAAATTTATCGATCGTTTATTTTTAATGAATTATGGTTATTGCATAACTGAATTCAAATACAATAATTCTATTACCACCTCTTCTTTCAACTACTCAATACGCCTATGCATCCCACGAATCAAGTCAGAGATGAAGTTTTCACGCACATCGTTCCATTCTTCCTGAAGGTCTAAACTCAATTGAAATGAAGGTGGGTTTTGGCGATTGGATATTGGATATTGCTCTCCCTAAGTAGTCCCATACGTGCTCAATTGGTTTCGTGTCCGGTGAGATTGCTGGCCAGTTCATTCATTTTTGATAATGTGATCTCTTAGTGGTAGGTACCATAAGAAATAATATTCGTTATGAACCTCCTGGTCAATTTTGGATTGTTCTCTTCCTCCGAAGTCTTTAGTTTTTTTTTCTTCTACAATTCCTTTTATTCACTTGCAGTTGCACCTACCTTTATATTAATCTCAATCACTCCACTAATCTTGAAATGAATGAATCTCAACCAAAGCGTTCGAAAATAATTGCGCCTGAATTCTAATTGTATTTATGTGCCTCTGTGTGCTAATCTCGAGTATTTAATTACATCTTATCTCGATCCTCCCAAAGGACAAGCTCATACCGTTAGTCAGCGCTGTCACTTTAATCACACGAGACAACGCCTTCGCCAGTCGGTCATTTCCCCATTTCCCAGTGGTGACGGACATGAGTAACTCTTGATGAAAGGGCCTGCCGGATTCAAGAACGGTCTTTCGTACAATCGTCTATTGTCTTCATCGTTCCCAACTAATTTTCGAATGCAGTTACACGCGGTGAAATGGATAGCACGCAGCTCCGTTGAGCTGTCTTTCCCGAAAAAAATCGTAATTAATGTGTAAGATCGGACATATTAATCGCTGGCCTTGCTCATGCCTTAATTGTTTTCGAGAAATTTGAATATCCTGCGATTATTCTCAAGTCGAAAGACAAATTTGAAGGCCGTCCAGGACAAGGCATATCTCTGCACACTTCTCGACTATTTTCAAACTACTTAATACAATCCCCTGCTACATTTAGAACGTTTGCAACACATAATTGCACAAAAACTCTCTAGTCAATTGAGGATTTTTCATATACAGGGTGAGCATTCGACTTGTACATACAGAGTGTAACAGCCAAATGGAATAAATTCCTTAACGAATAAATGAGGGCGTGTTGGGAAAAACGCTCGAACAAGTCGATTTGTAATTTTAAATGCGCATATTTTTCAAGAAAATAATATTATAAAGGGTGTTCCATGTCACCGTGGCCAATACCAACTTTCTTATTTTAAATGCAACCTCCTTTATATTATCTATTTTTTTGGATTCTTCAGAGAATTCTAGACACAATTCATGCATAATGTCCTATACCTATCTTTAACTATTTCGGAAGTATTGAGTGTTCTCAGATTCATTGCAAAAATCAACGTTTCAAATAAAAATTATTTTATTTCACAAATTCGGTACATTACACTTAAAACCTAATAAGTGATACTGATTATTTCTTAATTATTGAAAAAAAACAAAAAAACATTAATGTCAATGTAGGAAATGTTCAAAATGCTCGCCGCGAACGTCTTGGCAACATGCTAATCTGGTGTAGAATTGTCCTTTAACGTTACTCAACATTTTAGGCGTGACTGATCTAAACGCAAGCGTGATTCGGTTTTTTAGATGGTCCAAGTTTAAGGGTTTCGTTTCGTATTGTGTGTAATGTAACGAATTTGTGAAATAAGATCATTTTCATTCAAAATGTTAATTTTTGTAAAAAATCTGAAAACACTTAATATTTCCGAAAAAGTTGAAGATAGATATAGGACATTGTACATGAATTATGTCTAGAATTTTCTGAAGAATCCAAAATATGAATAATATACAGGGGGTTGCATTTGAAATAAGAAAGATGGTATTGGCCACGGTCGCATGGAACACCCTATATAATTTTATTTTCGTGAAAAATATGCGCATTTATAATTAGGTACAAATCGGCGTATCCGAGCGTTTTTCCTAACACCCCCTCATTTATTCGTTATCGAATTTATTCCATTTGGCTGTTACTGAAACCTGTTTTTCATTTTATTTTTTTTCGAATTCGGGTCTGTTGAAGAGATATAGCCATTTGAAAAAAAAATTGAGCCAAATACGTGTTGATACGATTTTCTAGAACTGATGCAGAGTTCATATTTCTCGACAGAAATTGAGGTAATAATCAGATGTTATGTGGTGATACATTCAGGAAATACTCAAGCACTAACCTTTTTCGAATAAGAATGTTGCGAACAGGATATTTCATAACAAAAACACTTCGTTTTGTCTGATTATTTCTGCAATTGAAAAGACATATTTCTACCACCAAAATAAGTTCCTTCTTCGATTTTCCTGAAGATTAGTTTGTAAACACTAATAATTTGTTCATATTTTTCACGATATATCAAAACTAACTCCATTTACCTAGGTCATTGCATTCGAGGTCAATGACCTAACCTAAGCCATCTTCTGAGATATTACACATAACTTTTGAGAAGACAATCCCAGATTGTTGATTTTTTCTTCGAACAATGGTATAGGCGAAACCAAGAAAGCAATACGTCCCCTATCGTCAACGGATGAACTATAGCGAGAGCACTAGTTGCTCTTTGGAAATGCCCAACGAGTAGTTCTGAGTCTTGCCGATATAGCGCTACGATCTCAATTTCAGTCGCTGATAACGATGCGCTACCTCGCAATGCGAGGTAGCCGGCACGCAAGACAAACCGTTGTTCTGTGTCTCCAACGTTAGTGACATCACAAACCAGTCTGTTGTCCCATGAACGACGCGTATAGCGATAACCTGCGCCATGGACTTATTTAGTTATTTATTTACAGGGAATAATGCAAACAGGTGATGATTATGTGAAGACTCCCAGTGATGTAATAATAACCGTGTAGTGTCGAGTTGAAATTTCAAGAGGATATTGTTTAGGTAGATATTCTCCTGAAGGACCGGTAACCATAAATTTTTAACGTATGGTCCGAAAGTTTTGGGAAAAATTTCAAAAGCATATAACTCTGACTTGAATAATCTTATATTTTTATCGAATTATTCAACAATTTAACTTAAATATCCTTATTATAAATCAAAATTCAAGACAAGAGACCATTATTTTCGATTTGCTTAATTATTCCCCTGACACGTTGCTTCTCAATCAGACCAGGTGAAATTTTTCCCAAAACTTTCGGACCATACGTTATTAGAAACTGTGGGTATAAAATGACTAATTTCATGCTTCTTAGAATTCAATCTTATCTCTCACATTTGTGGGATTTCATTATTACATATCCCTACATCAAACTTACTCTCTAAAAATGATATGAGTGAAATAGTCATTCTAAAATGTGCCAAAACGAAAAATTTTGTCTGACGTGGATGTAAAAAGTCTTCCAACTTGTTAAGTGAGTTTTCTTTCTTCAGACTACGCGTAAACGAAGTCCCGAATAATTTCTCTCCCATTTTCGGCATATCATCTCCTGGATATCAGCCTGACGCGCTTCCGTCGTGTCTAAGGCAATTGTTTTCACGGAAAATAAGATAATCTGCATGCCCCCGACCCACAGCATATTGTTATATGTTAATTATGATATTGGTATTACTCGTTAGGATGCGCAGCGTGTGAATTTCTACAGAATGGGTCTCTTCGTCCCGTCCCATCTGATGGTTATCCACCAGGAAGAGAACGGTAGAGCGGCCGTTTTCGACTGCTGAAATTACGATGGTCGGGAAATGTGTGGGAAAGTGTATCGAGAATGCACTCATCGTCAAAAGTGTGGGCCCCCCTTAGATTTCTCAAGAAATAAACAATTTATAGGTATTCTGGAAAGGAGATGAATATTTTCCTCTATTTCAACTGCAATATAAATGTAAAATCTTAAGACTCCTTAGCCTTCAGAATAAAAACGTATACCGCCAGGTGGCAATGCAGTGCATTAATTTTTATGTATTGGATTATTCATCCTAAGGACTGAACGTAAATAAACTCGCTATCACAAAAACGCTTATATCTTTCGAACCACTGGACCGATTTCGAAAATCGAACTCATTTTCGAATCATCTTCTAATGAGAACAATAAAAAACCAAAACTATTTTTTACGAAATTCATGGATTTTTTCTGGAATTCTGCCCGTCATGCTTCTTATAGTGTTCTCAGTCACTTTCTGGGATGCTGTCTTCCTTTTTTGCTTGAATTCCGCTAATGTTTTCGTTGATTTCTTAGTCTTCTTCAATTTTCTTTTTACCAGGGCCCAATATCTTTCGATTGGCCTGAGTTCTGGGCAATTTGGTGTATTTGCCTCTTTGGGGGCCAAAAACCACCTCATTAGCTTCGTACCATTCCTTGGTGGCCTTGCTGTAGTGGCATGAAGCTTAATCTGACCAGAAGATTGTTGACACATCGTGCTCACGTAAAAATGTTAAATGTCGCTTCTTCAAGCATTCCTCGATGTATATCTTCGAGTCAACAGAGCCTTGGCCAACGAAAAATTTGCTCCTTTTCCCACAAGTGCAAATTGCTTGCCAAACCAGGAATTTTTTAGGAAACTTTGCTTGTTTCTTCACGCGGAATTGTTCGTCAACATTTCCATGAGAATCTGCAGTATGAAATTCCTGACCAGGAAGTTGTGAGAAATCAGCCAAGACATAGGTTTCGTCGTCCATCACGCAACAGGAAACATTTTTCAAGAAATCTCTTTTTAATTTCTTTGCTCTTATTTTCACTTCTTGATTCTTCACAGCGTTCCTGTCTGGCACTTTCTGCACTTTGTATGTTCTAAGCCCACAACTCGACTTGATTTTCTGAACGGTTGACTGCGAACAACCCACTATTTGGGCCACTTTCCGTCCTGAAAGGTTATGATTCTTCTGAAAAAGGCTGATGACTTTCTTCACTTTTTTGGGCTAAGAAACCCCTTTTTCCTCCCGGTTCCTTCCTTGCGGTTAATTGTAAGATCTTCGTTGAAGCGCTTAACAACTTTTGATACCGTTTCCGGACGAACGCGAGCCTCTTTTGCGATTCTTTTGAAGCTCCATTTTTGATTATTTTGAAAAAGTTTCACTTTAAATTCTCGTGCATGACATTTTGCTACTGAGAATTGGAATATCTATGAAGTAAATGTTCCACATGTTTCTGAAGTTCATAAAAAAGCTAACTATGATCAAATTTTGATTTTTTCTCCATTGGTTCAAGAGATATAGGCGTGTTTGTGATAGCGAATTCATTCTCGTTCATTTCTTAACAGAAACAATGTTGGGTCGCAGGGAATATAACAAGAAATCCTACCCTGAACTAGATCTGACACTGGCTGTATAATACTCTCTTTCCTTCACTAGTCATCTGGGAGGAGAAACCTGCGTCGCGTGCTTTTGAAAGAAATTCAATTCCATGTTAGAATCCACAATTGCAAAAAACAATTAATTTTCACTAATCGACGGCTAAAACAAACCTTAGTAAATTGTCGTTGATAAAAATGGATATTTGTCATTTCGAATAAAAAAATTCAAGGAAATTTATGTAGCGAAAACAACGCATTGTTGTAATATTATTTACAAAATAACGGTAAATTCTGAAAGAAAATTGAGAAAGAAGTTTGATTAACTAAATGATAGACTTCAATACTGAAATGAAAAAAACACAAAATTATCTGTTCCTTTTGATGGTGGAAATGTTACAAAATAACTAAAAATGATGAGGAATATCCTTTTCATTCATTCAATACTTATGAAATATTTTTTTATTGTTTTAATCTTTATACACACATACATCCCTTCATCAACCAGAAAAAAATAAATCGTTTCCGACTCCCTTTTTCTCCGGGACGTTGACTAACCCAAATGTTAAGAACCTTGTCTTCTAAATCAGAGACTGGTAATTTTTTATACTATATATTTGTTCATATATTTACATTGTGTTGTTTAACTAAAAACGATAATAACGAAATGAAACGAATACTGTACAATACCTAACCAAAGCTGTCCTATTTTTGAAGAAAAGATCAGTTTTCAACATACACTCGTTTTCGATTAGAAGTCAAGGAAATCGCAGTGGACAAAGTTTCTGTCTGCGATTTATAATCCACGAATAAAGAATAAATTTTCCCATGGTACCATGGGAATACGTAGTTCTACAGTCCTTGCCATTATGAAGCATCGGTATTTTATGGCCATCGACCACCGCCTTTACCGTTTTCGTGAATTTCATAACTGGACAATTCGTAATCGACAGATCGTAATGAAAACGAAAACAAATCGTAACGCAAATATGAATACCGCAAACGGTCGACTCTGAAAACATTCGAGACCCACCGGCAATTGAATTTTGAGAGAGGTCGAAGCCGTTTGCGGACATTTTACGATAATACGTGCATATTACTTTTCGTTCCCCGTTCCGCTCCTTTTTTTCCGCATTCATTCCACAAGAGGCGCTCCCAAAAAAGGCGACTTGCACTTATCCGTAATTCGGATTGGGAATTATGCGAGATAGCCACACATAGCTATCGAATATATCGATTTCAAGCCAACCGAATCGGATGTACTGTTAGTTATGGTATTAAAGTCATTATTTTCGAATTAGATATGTGCTTTCATTATCGGAAAGAATGGCATTCTCTCCTCGGGACTACGTGTAGCGTTTTATTGAATGAAAAAGTAGCACCGATGCGGTCGCAGTAATGAGGTTGAATTATGTCCGATCTGAGAATGTGTATCGATGAATCGAGGTTTGAGGGATACGTGGAAATGGATTGGAGCGCTGGAAAGTGAAATGGAAATCAGGACAGGTTTCTGATTTCCACTCAGTTCAAAAGCTCCAGCCATTATTGCAAAAATATTCGGTCGAGTTTGTAACTGATGCGATTTTTGGTTATGAATGACCTCAAAGTAGTTAATTCTCGATTGAAAATGAGTTGTTACATGTGGGGATCATATTTTCGAAAGAATCAATAATCGATCATTTTAGAAAATGAAAGTATTCTTAGGTTTTTTCAATGGAACGCGTCGTTTTTTGTTATTCCTAATTGTATAGGATCAAATTTGAGGAAAAAATCATAAATTCCAAGAATAATCTGGATGCTTCTCTGGATGAAATATCATCGAATATTATTTCTTCTCTGGTCTTTTAACAAGTTGAAAATGTTGTCAGACTGTTTATCAACTTCGTCAAGAAATCTCTATGATGGAAAAACGTTCGACGTAGAGATATGTAATAATAAAATCCCACAAATGTGGAAGATAAAATTGAATTTTGATGAAATTGTACATGTTATACCAACAGTTTCTATCAAAAATGTATTGTTACCGGTCCTTCAGGAGAATATCTATCTAAACAATATTCTCTTGTAATTTCAACGCGACACTACAAGGTTATTATTATATCAATTCACATCATCATCAACTGTTTGCATTATTCTCTGTGAATAAATAGAAGACCATGGGACAGGTTATCGCTATACGCAAGCGTCGTTCCAGGGACCACAGACTGATCTGTGATGGAACTAACGTTGGAGACACAACACCGTTTTGTCTTGCGTGTCGGCTTTCACACATTGCGAGATAGCGCACCGTTTTAGGCGAATGAAATTGAGATCGTAGCGCTATATCGTCAGAATGTTTATCAGCTTTGTCAAGACTAAAATCTCTATGATGAAGAAACGTTTGATGTAGAGATATGTGATAATAAATAGTGGAAGGTTATCATCATCCATTATATTTAAATAAATAAACACAATATTGGGAAATTGGACAATTTATTGACCTTATTTTTCTCACAATGCCGACGTTTCGAGGTTAGTTTTCCTCTTTCTCAAGGCCAGTCAGTAAATAAAGGTTTTCGTCAAAATATAAAAAATCAATTCGGAGTTAGTTAATCTAGATTCTAGAGCAACAATTGATGAAACAATATGAGATTTAAATTGACCAATTTCCCAATATTGTGTTTATTTATGTAATAATAAAATTTCACATTTTTTGTGGGACATAAAATTGAATTTCTAAGAAGCATGAAATTATACATTCTATAGGTAGTTTCTATAAAAAATTCATTAGTACCGGTCCTTCAGCAAAATATCTATCGAAACAATATAACTCGACGCCAGAACGACACTACTATTACATCAATTCACTGAAAGTCATTCACATAATCAACACCTGTTTGCTTTATTCTCTGTAAATAAATAGTCCATCGCGTAGACGTCGTTTATGCCGCGTATGGGATCACTGACTAAAGTTTTAGGTTGGACTGGTTGAAGACACCGAACAACGGTTTGTCTTGCGTGGCGGCTACATCCACGGCCTTCTGAAGGGAAGAGTAGGTCGTGGCGACTGAAAATGAGAACGTAGCGCTATATTGGCGAGAATCAGAACTAGTCGTTTGGCATTTCCGAAGAGCAACGCCTAGACGCCTTTAGCGATTGTGATAGTTCATCCGCTAACGATAGGGGACGTACTGCTTTCTTGGGTTCGCCTATACCATTGTTTGAAGAGAAAATCGGCAATCTGGCATCGTCTTCTCTAGAGTTTTTTGAGTGAATATCACAGAGAATGGGTAAGGTTAGGTCATTGACCCCGAATCATATGACTTTGGTTAATGGAGTTAGGATAGGTTAGTGAGAAACCAATTTGTATGAGATCGTTTCAGAATATCGAGGAAAATATGAACAAATTATTAGTGTCTTCAAACTAATCTTCAGGACAATCAAAGAAGGAACTTATTTTGGTGTGAGAAATATAGCCTTTCAATTGCCGAAATGATCGGACAGAACTAAGTGTTTTGTTAGGAAATATCGTGTTTGTAACATTCTTAGTTAGTGCTTGAGTATTTTTTTAATGTATCACCCAGAATATCTAATAATCACATCAATTTCAATCGAAAAATATGAACTTTGAGTTGTTTGTAGAGAATAATATCAGGCACGTATATAGCCCTATTTTTTTCAAATGGCTATATCTCTTCAACAGAGCCGAATTCAGAAAAATGGAAAATGAAAAAAAGGTTTCCTTTAGCCTCAAGACTCTACAGTCAAAATATATGTACAAGTCAAAGACTCACTCTGTATATAACAGATCCAAATTCGGAAAAATGGAAACTAAAAAAAAAGAAGGTTTTTTTTGGCCTCAAGAATCTACAGTTGAAATATATGTAGAATTCAAAGACTCACCTTTTATTGAAAGCATCTTATTTCGAAACAGTAACAATAAGAGAATGACGTTTTTGAAATTCAGAGGGCATTGTTGGAATGGTAGTTTCGGTATGTTGGAGTGAAAGTTGAACTGTTGGCTCGATGCCTATTGACTGTGACCAACAGTCTTCTAAAAGTCACTCCGGGGTGCAGTCAATCTCCGTACAAATTCATCCTGACGGACTACCTCGGGTATATCCCTATAAAGAGCGAATAATCGCATTAAATAAAGTATTTTCCTGATCACTATCAATTATTTTGAATAGCTTAAAACTTCGGTTGCAATTAAGGCAGCAGCCGGCCCAAAGAATGATTATGTTTAATCACGGGTTGTCTTCTCCATCTGGAATTTATAAACATCAACAGCGCCCGGCGAAGAATTCCAACGTCGTAATGATATCGGACGTAATTGACCGATTAATAATTGTCAACGTCAATAAAAGTTTAACATGAAATTAACGCGCAGTGATAGTGATTGCCCGTGGAAATTTGTTACGTTTCATTAAAGGCTGAATGGGCTGAGGAGCAGCGTCTCAGTTTATGGATGATACCGGAGAAGAAAGTGCTTAATCTTCTTCTTTGATGGTCTGTAGGCCTTCTGCGATTGAATAAAATAGCCGGTAGCTGAACTGCACGAATAACACAAATAGTCACTTCGACTTATCGATAAAAGAATCCTTAGAAACTGAAGTTTTGAGAGCATTTTCAAAGAAAAAATTTTATATTTTGTACTAGATTTGAAATGGGTTTGGTGAATTCGGGTGGTAAACAAGTAGCAATGAAGATAAACATCACCTACATAATCGACATGCATTTTCTACCCGATTTTTTTAAAGATGCAATCCTCAGAAGATATCATAATTTATAATAAATTGAAAAAAATAAATAAATTTCAAACATACTTCCCAGATTGATATGGATGTGTGTATGCGTACTTATCGAATTGGCCTTTTTTTCTCTTTCTGAATGCTAATATTCTGCGAGAGACCAAAATAAATCTCCTCCATTTTTCTAGTATTTTAAGGTGAACGTTTGAGTGTGTTTTCAATTCAAAATGCCTTTGGAAATGGCTTCACTTGGAGAACTTAAATTTTGTGGGTGAACTCAGAAAGGATTGAAGTTCCTAGTGAAATAATTGAAATCGATTTCATTTCAGGAGTTCTTTTTCTTTCCGAAATAGAAGAATATAAACCAAACCATGCTTCTGTTTTATTTCAAACGAAAGAGCCATGAAAATAGTGAATTGGAATACGGAATTGGCAGAGAATGGCAAAATTCAAATATATAGCGGAAAATACACTGCGCAAAAAAATTAACGCACATTCTGAAAATCTCAATTTTAATGAAAGTTAACTCTACATCATTGACTTTATAACTTATTTTTTATGTTCTCTCGGGAAGGTTTTGAACGAAACAAGACACATTAAATGGAAGAAAAATTCAAGATTTCACCGAATCTTATGTGAAAGAAGAGAAATGGACAATTTTCAAAATACTGAGATGCTGATTAGTGATTTAATACTTGGTATTTCCACCCCTTGCGTAAATTACAGCTCGGCAACGACGGTTCATACTCAAAATGAGTGATCTTAAAATGTTCTGATCTAATCTTTCCCAGATTTCTCCGAGTTGGATTCCTAAGTCATTAAGAGTAGCTGGATGATTTTCTGAACTTCTCAGCCTTCTATTGAGGTTGTCCCAAACCTGCTCAATCGGATTGAGATCTGGACTTCTTGCTGGCCATTCCATTCGAGAGACTTCAACCTCTTCAAGGTACTCCTGAACGATGCGCGCACGATGGGGTTTGGCATTATCGTCCATAAAAATGAAATTTTCACCAATGTATAGGGCAAATGGCACTACATGATCTTCAAGAATGTTCCTTATATACTTATCAGCATTTATAGCTCCATTATCGACGACCACTAGGTCTGTGCGAGCAGTCAAAGATATTCCACCCCATACCATAATCGATCCTCCCCCGAAACCAGTAGTATTCAGGAAATTGCACTGAACATATCTTTCATGTGGACGTCTGTATACAAGGGAACGTCGATCACAATGGTAGAGGCAGAATCTAGACTCATCTGTGAAGAGAACTCTTTCCCAATCGGCATCTTCCCAATGGATAAGCTCTCTCGCAAAATCCAAACGCGCTGGGGTAAGAGCTGGGCCTCTTGCCGCGACACGAGGCCTTAAATCATATTCTCTGAGGCGATTTCTTATTGTCTGAGTGCTAATTTGCACCTCATGAATTTGCTCAAGCTGATTTTGAAGGAGGCGAGCGGTTGCAAACCGTTGTCTCAACGAAGAAACTCTCAAGTTACGTTCTTGAATGGCAGTTGTTACCCGTGGTCTACCCTGTCATGGTCTTCGGACATTCATACCTGTCTCCCTGAATCGCTGCAACATTCTGGATACACTTGTATGGAAAACTCCAAACCTTTCTGCAATTCTTGTGTATGTCCACCCTTCTTCTCGCAAAACTACCGCTTGGGCACATTCCTCTTGGGTCAAATTGCGTGTTTCGCGTTGCATAGCGATCGAGTGTAGAAAATCAAACGGAAGGAAAACTATTGATCACTAGAATTGATCGAAAACAACTGATTTTAGAATGGAGCCAATACATTCAAAATCTGATGATATCATCTTTTTGTATTCCTGCTGGGAGAAAACATCTGTATTGAAGAAAAACGTTGAAAGTGGATAACATATGCATAATTCTGATAAAAATAATTATCATTGAGAACACCTTCAGTTGTAGAATAAATTTGAGATTTCCATAATGTGCGTAAATTTTTTTGCGCAGTGTAGTTCCTGCTTTACCTACATTTTCACTTATTTCATAGTTCAGCGAATTTCGGATAGAGAGGTCCATTTTACATTTCATTCATAAGGGAGACCATTTAATATTCCATAAAATGCACGGTGGCGCCTCTATCGGATTAGTTTTCCTACTCGTTGGGATTGGCGACCTTAACTAGTGATACCACTAGCGGTCAAATTATTTCCGGATATTAATTTGTTGGATGTCTCACGAGAAAAAAATGTCCACTAAAATACCTCCGTTGGCATGGTGAGATCTCAAAATAACGAATTCTGATTAGTTTGAAATAACAGGTGTGAAAATTTTCATTGAAACGTTAGAGTTCGAGTAAGTAGGAATTCCTTCAATTATCTTCTGCATTAAAGACTCGCTACCTTCATTCTACGCCGATGTCATCGTATTAATATTAATTTTCACCTGAGGAGATTCCAGAGAAGTCAACGCTTCTTTGGATTCCTCGTTCATCCAATGAAATTATTATCTCAACAACTACCAAGATAAGAATATTTGTGATTATAATTCATGTTTTAATGAACCAATAAAATCCGTGAATTTTGCTGAAGTCAAAATTTACAATTTTAGACGAGAATCTGAAAAGTGATATTGTAAAAACCGAAGAATCTACGCCACTATTACTCAGAACGATAAGAGTAGATCATACCTGTGTAAATTCATATCATTATTCGAATAGTGCAATGTACCACAAACAAGACACAAACGAAACATTTTTCAACGTATTCTGCTTTTAATATTCAGAAATAAATCCGAATCTCACTTTTCATACACAATGAAATGCGATATCGCGTTGAAAACACTGTTACAATCGTCATTTGTAACACAGAATTAACATGTCCGTTTGATGAAATAAATAAATAAATAAACATAGCGGTACGAAATTAATGAATGAACACCTAAGTTTTCGTGGACTTGACATATTTTATCTTTCTCTCTTTGTTTTGTAACGGTCAAGATGCAATAATCTGGCCATTAAATGTATTTCCTTTCGTTTTTAGTCAATTTTGTAATGGTAAGTTGCTTTCGTTCTGTTCCACTCCCCACCGTGTATTGACTATTTTACTTTGTTTTTTAGTAATTTTGTTCCATCATATTTATTTCAAAATTTTTAAGATGACCTGAAAATGGAGAAACTGTTGTTCGATTTGTGCAAAATTGAAGATTTTATATAAAAAGTTTCCATTGATTTTAAGCCTTTATTTCTTTGAGAAACTTCGAAGAGTATTCATCAGAAAATTCAAAGAACGCCACAAAATTGCGACATTTCGACTACATTTTGATCCCGTAGTAGTACAGTTACCTAGTTTAGTTCTGATGATTCTTAAAATTGGCATCACTATTTCTTCAAAATTAATATTTTTTGTTTCTTATACCACAAAGTTTATACATCGGACGGGCTTACTCGGTTAAGAATAAGGCCGAGATTTTCTGTGTTCTCGATTCTATGGCCGTGTCACAAAGATCCCACAAGCATTTTCTACTTTCTCAGTTCAATCACTTCTCTGCCATCAGTCGCAACGTTCATACATAGCTGAGCTCGCAGCCCTCAACAGACATATACCCTAGTCGGCACCTAAAAGTGAATTCGCCAGGACTTTACCCGGTATAACATTGCACGAAACCAGACAGCCAGCAGATACATCTCTTTCAGTCAGAACAACCGTAAGTAACATTCTCGGAGTGTTAAATTTGTGGTATTCATATTCTATTTCAAACATCCAATTTATTCTTTAATTCTCATGTTGATAAGAATTGGTACAGCAGTCCATTCTTCTCTCCAAGAGAGCTCCTGTATATTTTTCACCATTTATTATTGGAAGGCTCGTCTCCACTTTTCATAGAGCCATATTTATGGAAACCTTCGTCGAACGGAATGAAACGGCCTTAATTCAAGTAGAACGAATGCTAGAAAAGGTCAGTGTGGAACACAGTCGAGACAGTTTTTTAATACTGCAGTAATTACGATAATTTGACATGGAAGCACCGTCTCAAATCATTTTCATCTCTCGATCACTCTTCCTAAACCGTGGATACAAGTCGGAAGATCCAATTTACATATCACCGCCATCTGAGATTAATATTATGACCGAGTCTTAATTAACCATAATTTCTCCATTATTACGACTCTGAAACTACCACAATCTTTCAACATATTGCAAGACATACTCGTTTCCATGTTGCGAATAGGTTTTAATTACTCGCAGGATATTCCAGTAATTTCTCGTAATTAACATTTCACTTTTCTACTTCCTACTGGAATCGCTGCTGGAACAGTGGCGCCCCCAACAAACGAAATAATTCAACTGCTGCTCTAACGGTGAGTCGTGTGAAGATTTTATCGCCGAGGATATTAAAATATAATAAAAGGATCGAGCAATAAAAAGTCAATCTTGTTTAAAGAGCGTCTTCTTTTATCTAGATGTGTGTCTTGATGGTTTTTACATGCAAAGGCAATTCGGAATGTTCATTAAACCCTTATCGGAAGAGTAATTTCATTTAAGGAGAAGTTTAGTAGCTAGTTAGCTATAAAAGCGTTCCACGTGAATCTTTTCATTGCATTCCTAGATAAAATGACGAGGAGAACATAATAATTCATCTGAATTCTTAATTATTTGAACACGTTCCTCCTGAGATACCCGGAATGACCTTTTTTTCATTCTCCCATAGACTTGGAGGGGCCATTGTTCTACTTTATTTATCTGTAAAATTAATAGTTATAAATTTTGTTTTGAATTCTTTCTCCTACTGAAGACAATTCTGGCAAAGATTCCTTTATCCATAGATGTCATTCATTGTCTTCAAAATTTTATACATCTAGGCAAATGTAACGATGGTATGGCACGTAGCGACGTTTTGTTGCAATCAAAATTTTATTTGAAACTCACATTGTTTTATGAAAAGAAAAATGTTTGTAGTCTGAATCATTGAACCGAATAGTTATTGGAAACAAGAATAAGAATTAAATACTGAAAAAATACACTATTCTGTGCTCTAATAGAGAAATTGGTTTATGAAAACAGACAAAAAATTCATATGAACTTTATTTAGAATTCGATTATATTATACAGGGTGTTTGGAGGTGGAGTAGCCATAGGTAAATGGTGGATAGGTGATGCTCTTGACTACTTGTTGCCCCTAATAAAATAACATTTTGCCCATAGTTCAAAGAGTTATAATTTTTTTGCCATTTTCCTAGAAACATGGTACATGTTACATACCATTGCAAAGTGTATTAACTAGAGAAGTTTTTAAAACCATTTTAAAACCCAACACTATGTAAATTTTTTTTTATTTCACTTTTTAAAGTGGACACAACATTTTTTTTTCATTTTGATGTTTGATACGACGCTGTCAGGTTTTTTGAAGACGTTTGTATTTTTATGATTCAATCTGAATAAGACAAGAGTAGACTAAAAAATAAATCATTTTATAGGCACCTCGAGCATCAAATTTAAAAAAATTCAAGATTTTAATGAGAAAAATGGGAAATTTCTAGAAAAATGGCAAAAAAATAATAACACCTTCAACTTTGGACAGAATGTTATTTTATTAGGCGCAACAAGTAGCCAAGAGGATCACCTATCCACCATTTACCTATGGCTACTCACCCTCCAAACACCCTATATAATGGCCTTCATTCAAATTATATTATTCCATATTCATGTTTTTGCTCCTTTCCTATATCTTTTTTTTCTGATATCAATATTTCAAGAAGAACTGGCATACAGTTCAAATTCTTGGTTCATGATCTTTGTTGTCTGCCTGATTACATCTACAAAAATTAATATGTCTTTCATGAGGTCAGCCTTTTCTGTGCCCATCCGAATTATCTTGGATTACTAATTGAATGACTAAGGAATGTGAAAAACAAATGATTTGAATATTTTCAAGAAAATAATGATAATATATGAAATTGTGAAAACAATATTAATTTTTTGGATGAAATCTTCAGAATTTATAAAGCAGCTCAAGTCCTCATGAAAAAATATTTCAGCATCATTCAAAAGTTTGTTTGATTGAAAAATTTTAAAGTTCAATTTTTTTGGGAAATGGAATGGTATTTGATAATTGAACAAATAAATTATGAAATGATTGTGATGATATACAAGACGGATAGAATGAATTTATCCCGCAAAGTAAACGATTATGAAATCTCAATTAAATATTCAGGCTCTTATTTAGATATCCATAAACATCAGTCCCAATTATCTTCTTATCAGTAGAACAGATCCTCTTTGGTATTATTGATACTTTAGTATATGTAATGTGAGGAATTCAGTATATTTGAAGAAACAAATACTCATTTCTGACTTTCACGCCCAAATGAGTATATGAATTTCAATATGAAGTAAGTAGGTACTTTTCATTTGGATTGAGAGTTAATTTATTAGAAAATTCATAGAACCTCACAAAAATTTCTACTAAGTTTTGATTCCGTTGCATTACAGTTTCCCAGTTTAGTTCTGATGATTTTGAAAATTGGCTTCATCATTTCTTAATATATTTTTATGAAATGGAGCTGTACAGATTTGTTTCCAATTATGGCATGTGTCATGAAAAGGCAACAAGAAACAGGTCATTCAAACAAACAGATTGATCCATTCCCCGCTCCTAATCGCAGTATCAGCAGAGGAATGTCAAACGCGGCACCCTACAGTTCTGCGTATGACGCAAGAGCACAGACAAAAACCTCAGCAAAAACTCTGTCTCCCCGTATAAGTGTAGGGATATTGGATTATTGAATTATATTTACAAATATTCATATTGGAGGGCATCTTCTTCTTCGAATGCAATTCTCTCTTCATTTCTTCAAAGGGGTTGACAAAGCATTTTTAAATAATCTGAAACAAAAACCAGAGGGAGAAAAAACGGAAAAGGAAAATCAACTAATATATTCGAATTGTTTTGGAGGTACCCAACCATCCCAAAATGGAATCAGATACTGAATGAATAGTTGAAACCATCTGGAAATTTATACATTGGACAATTATTGACAAAATGGTCAGTAGTTTGCTCTTCATGACCACACTAACATCTCGTGCTATCAAGGGCATTCCATTTGAAAAGCATACTATTACAACAGTATCAAGTTTAATGACCTTCAATTTGATATAGTGTTGATAATTGGTTGAGGTCAGGGATGAAGGAAATCAATTTGATGAAATTTCTGCCGACGTTTCGATTATATTTAAATCATCTTCGGGGCTCTGAAAGAGCAATACAAGGACATTATACAACGATACAAAATGGCCATCGTAAAACAAAAACAAGAAATCAGGGATCCCGAACCTGAACAATTACCAATTTCAAACAATTATTAAAAATATAATGAACAATATAAATACAACATAGACGATCGTATAAAGGATACCTATCTGACAAGTAGACTTAATGGTTCCAGTTATAATGCTCATAGAATTATTGAGTTGCCCATCAATTTTATGGACATGGGAACTATTCAACCAAACAGAACAGCAGTATTCAGTTGCAGAAAAAACCAAGGCTAAAGCAGCCGTACGAAGAGTGGTAGCATCGGCACCCCAAGATGTACCAGCTAATTTTTGAATTATATTATTCCTCGTCTTCAACTTGAGACGTAAACTTTCCAAATGAGCCTTAAAAGTCAAAGAGGAATCTAGTTTTATTCCAAGATACTTGGGAGTGAAATTATGATTCAAAACTGTATTATTGAAACTAACCAAAGTTTTATGTTTTTGGTGGTTATTCAAATGAAGACACGACACCTCTGTTTTAGTGGGACTCGGGCATAAACGCCATACTCCAGAGAATAGTTCTTCAAAATTTCTAAATCTATTTCATAATGAAAGATGCGTATTCTCTTTCTGTAGTCTGAGGTTGAAGCACAAAGAGATCTCTGGCATCAGAGTTGCAATTTAACCTCTCAGAGTCTTGAGGGGAAGTCTGTGTTTTCTGGGCACTTTATTCTTCATCTTGTAAACTTTCATCAATATCGATGGAATAAGGTAATGGATATGTAAGATCCTCCTTCAGCATTTTTCAGATTAATGAATTATGGCATTATGTTTTTCAATACGTGGCCTTATTCCATAGTTTCAAAACTTTATGCCATTTCTTCACCCTCCCTCGAATAACGTTACTTCGTCTAACAGTATCAGGCCCACGCGTCATAAGAAAAAGACCATACTCTTCCCATTGACCCCAAATGTAAAACAGAGGATGAACAGTAATTTGAATATTTTCGCGACCATCCAAATGGGTGTAGTTAATCGCAAATTATTAGACCACGGGTAAAAATCATGTACAGCTCTTCATATCCTTGAGCTTGGGCGTCTTTGACCCCAGCCATTTTGTTGACCCACAAACAAGAAATGCTAACGTGGTGATCCACACCTTGTGGGCGAAAGAATCGCCATACTGTGTTATTCCTCGCCATAATGTTTCCAAAGATAATGGTCGTGGTGAATGAGCTGTCCTGTAATGAATAAATCACATTGTTTCTTTGTGTTGACAAGGATCTTATTGAAGGGGGCTTTATGTGTTAGAAGTGCCTTTCACTGGTCAACAATGTTGAACAAAGTGGTCCATAGATTATTTTCTGGGGGAAGATATGATCTTCTTCCTGTAACCTCATCGAATCCAATTTAAAATCACCCATAACACGCACATTTATATGCTCTGTTCCATGGTTGATTTCTGAAGTCTTACACGGTTGAGAACAATTCCTGTGAAAGTTGAAATGATATTTTATTGAAGTATTCGAGAGACTGAAAACGACGAGAATAATGAGAATCCTTGAGCACGTTCACGGTAGGAATATTATGATGCCCTATGTTGAGCCATGAAGTTTCGTCGCTTCATCGGCTGTTGGAGTCTCCACAGAAATATCAATTTTTTACGGATTTACAAGTCTATTATTGTTGATGAAGACATTATTTCCTGATTGCATGCGAATATAATGTCTGCAACTAATTTACGCATATTCGAATAAAACCTAATTTTGGATGGTTTTAATCGCAATTTATTTCGTGTAGGAAATTAGAAAGGACGCTTTTAAAATTTGTTAGTTGGACCTTCAGTGGGGCTCTTGATGTATGAATTCTTGATATTGAATGAATAAGTGTAGATTTGTTGCTACAGTTAGAGGAATTTTTATGGAAATTGTAAATTATCAAATGAAAATTTTGAATTTCTTAAGATTGAGTGGTAATTATTCATTCAGCAAAATTCCCTCATGATATTCTTATATCATGCAAAGGGATAACTTCGTATGTATGATACACCCCTATAATGGACGTTGACATTTGAAAACAGACCTTAATTCATAACTGATATTTTGCGTATTTTAGTGAAAGTATTGAGCGATTCGTGAAACTAAAAACAATGTGATGAACGAGACGCATCGAGCTTGTTAACGTCCGGAGTTATACGTTTCCATATATGCCCATTCAATGAAAGTTCGTCGCTTGATCGGCTGTTGGGGTCTCCAGAGGAATATCCGTGTTTTATCGATTTCCAAGGGTAAAATTGTTCATGAAAGATATGCGTAGGTTTCTTTGTCTGTATTTGAATAGTATGTTGTCAAAAAATAGCTGCAAATTCTGAGCTATTTCGATTTCTGGTCGATTTTCGAGAGATTTTCATATTTCTGAATCTGAAAGATAGGAAACATTCCTTTACTGAAAACAAGAAGGATGGTTTCATCATGGATATTTGAACCTTCAATAGCAATCAATAGCGTGAATCGTGAACAGTAAATTACTCTATACCTATAGTGTGTTCGAGATTTATGTCGATGAAACATGTTTGTTAATTTTTTTTTTCGGTGACTCTACACTCGAGAACATAACTTTCGTTTGAGAAGATTCAGAGCTTTGAAACTTTCAATGTACATTTGAAATCAAATTGTGCCGTTGGATATTGTGAGTGATCCTGTCCAGTCCAGTGGTTTCAGAGTTATAGAATTTCGAGAATAATTATTTCAGTTCAAAAAATTTCTTTGGAATGATGGAGTTTTTTCAATAATTGGAACAAAAATAGATTCGGCTTGAAATTCTCATTTTCATCAATGGGATGAAATGATTGAATCAAAAATGTACGACATGATTTAGGTATACTAGGTGTTTTATTTCGACGTCGAAATTAGCAACGAACAAATTTAAAAACATAGATTCGAGGATATATTGAAAAATTCTTATCCTAGTATAGAACCAAACAAAATTTCTATGTCAAAATATTTTATTACTCAACATAATCTCCTCTTAATTGAATACATTTTTTGCAGCAACGTCTCTAGACCTTTCAAAAAAAATGTTTGTTCTTGCTCTGCAAACCAGTCCTCCACAGCTCTTATCACCTCCTCATTGGAAGAAAATTTACGACCTTCTAATTTGTTTTCAGTTTAGGAGAGAGATGATCGCACGGAGCCAAATCTGGTGAATAAGGGGGGGTGTTCTAGTAATTCTTACCCTAAATCACGAATTTTTTGCATGGCAACATGAGATTTTTGTACTGGGGCGTTGTCCTGTGAAAACAAAATACCTTCGGATAGCTTTCCGCGACTTTTCCCTTCAATTTTTTCCCGAAGAGTGGTCAGTAATGTCGAAAAGTAATCTCCAGTTATTGTTCTACCCTTATCCAGAAAATCAAACATGATTACTCCATGGCAATCCCAAAAAACTGAAGCAAGAACTTTTCCAGCAGATTTTTGGACACGAAACTTCTTAGGTCTCAGAGAACCAGAGTGTCGCCATTCCATCGATTGTTGCTTTGTTTCTGGATCGTAGAAATGTACCCAAGTCTCATCCATAGTAACAATTCGGTTTAACAAGTCTTCATCGTTTTCAAATCGAGCTTAGAGCGAACGCGATGTTTCTACCTTTGCACGCTTTTGGTCAACATTCAAACATTTGGGGATCCATTTTGCAGAATTTTTTTTTATGTTCAAATTGACGTGAACTATATATGAAATCTTCAGTGCTTCAGATATCCGTTTTGGTCCAATTCGACGGTCTGATAAAATCATTTCATGAACTGCATCGATATTTTCGGGGACTGACACAGAAACTGGCCTTCCCGATCGGTCATCATCTTCAATGGAAAATTTACCTCTTCTGAAGCTTGCACGGTCGCATACGAAGGACATTGATCACCAAGGGTATTAAGCATATCTTCGTAAATCTGCTTACCTTAACCGTTTTAAATACAGGTACATGATGATAGCTCGATACCCCAATTTTTTTGATTTTTACAATTTCGGTAGACATCTTTTTTTTTAATTTATTGCTTAACTCTGGTTTACTTTTTTGACGTCGAACTCTACACTGACGCTTCTAATAAGTTATTGTTCGTTGATATGGTATCGCAATATTTTGTTTAAGCATGGAACTGGTCTAGGCTAACTATAGATATCCATACATATTCGTATTTCGAATCAAAATCTTCTCATTTCATGGCTCATAAGGAATCTATAATAAAGTGTTATCTTACATGGGTGGGGCACATACTTCTTTTTATTGAATATTTCCGGAGATATATTCTGAAAAATCTGATTTTGTTATTCATTTAAGTTTTGATATATGGGTGTTTTCTTAGATTGATAGAACTCTTAATCGAAATACAATTATGTTTTTAAAAATAATTTCCGGTATATGTCCACAACGATTTGCTCTGGGGAACTGCATTCAACCAAACCAATTTTGGACCACTTTTTCCAGTGATTCAGGCCTTATTTCACCAATATCACGGGTTATGTTGGCTTCCGAAGCGTCTTTTGTTTCTGGTTTATTAGCATAAACCAATGACTGGATATAACCCCAAATTAAATGATCCATTGGAGTCATGTCGCATGATCTTGAAGGCCAATGATTGGACCATTTCTCAAAATAATGACAAATCTTTCTTTCAATAAATCACCATGTAGCACCATCACCAAAACACTTCTGGGTCGATTCAAATTTTGAAACAAATAAGAAGAAGAATTAGAATAAAAATAGGACATAAGAAAATAATATCCTCAGAAAATACCAGAATTTATCTATTTCACAAATTGGAGAACATGAGTTTGTTAAGGAAGGTCCCTTTCAAATTTGGGGATTCGGATTAAGGAGACGATACTATGTTCTTTCAGGTGATCCACGAAAGATTTCCAACGAACCCACAGACTTCACATTAAATATTTATTTCCAAATTTATCCTGGAGGATTCGACAAAAATACGATCCCCAGACGTGACTTCCTAGTTATTTATCCGTTTTCCACTATGCGGGATGTAAATTGCAGTTTCGGAATGTAGGTCCCTGGGCCCACGACCTCCTACGATTCCTTATCACGTTCGGCTCATATTTCACGCGAGCGTTCCCCCGATGGTTTATCTATCTGTGGTCTTGGAGGTCGCACAATATCACTAACGAACCAATTCGACGCCCGTAAGTCACGGGCGCGAATGACTCGGTCGGCCGATTATCGTAATTCTGCGATCGCGGGACGAAAATGATTAACAGGCCGATAATGAAGGTTGAATATTCTGCGCCCATTTCGAGAACGCGTGGTTAGGTGTGAGTGCATTCGGCGGAGTCGTATCTGATTCAGGTAGATTCTATGGTCTAGGTAGAATCCAGAGACTGAAAATTACACATTTTTCACATATGTTGAATAGTTTTCAGAGGAATACAACTTTGAAATGGAATAATCCAAAGACAATTTTCTTTGAATTGACATAAAATGGTCCCATTTACGATTATATTTCCAATATTTGTGGCAGTGGATCGGCAATAAAGCGGCGAATGCAAGTGTGAAATAAATTCCCAGACTTTTAACCTTGGACCAAAGAAAGAGGAGACACTGCTTCACAGTCATAAATTAGAGAATTTGGTGAAGCCAAAATTTAGACAGTTTTCAATTAGTGGTGTTATCGGTATTGAAGAGTGGAAATTAAAAAAGAAATGAATCAACTCTTTTTGACGAATTCATACAATGTATAACATTGCAACACAGATTTAGGTAAACAGAGTCAGCTAAATTCAGAGTTGATAAACAAATGATCCTCACCTCAATATCAGAAGGGAATCAACGACGCTTTTACTTAGAATGATAACAGTAGAACACACCTATATAAACTCAAATAAGGATTCAAATAGTCAAATTTAACTTAAACAAGACACGTAAGAACCATTATTTCCAAGTATTTTGTTAATAATGTTAAGAAATCAAATTTGATAATTCCTGATGACATCACTTTCGATAATCGTGAAGTTGAAATCAGTTCACACGTAAATCTACTGAGCAATCAAGTCGACCTGAACACATTGAAAGTGATCTATTTCTCCAGCTTTCAGTCAGTCTTGTCTTACAGTATAATTTTTTGGGGAGGCGGCTTCCAATCGGAGGAAATATTCATTTCCCAGATGTTTGCCATAAGAACAATGTTCCTTATGAAATTTAGGCAGTCCTGTAGAGGCACTTTTAGGAGGAATGATATCTTGACCCTGACGGGTCTGTACATAAAGCTTACTGAAAAAATACCTTTTATTTGTGTATTAAACTGTACAACTGTTTACCAGGGTACATTCGCAGTTTGTAGTTATGATTCATTCCGAAGAGCACGTTATACTTTGGTGTTAAATTGTGAGCCATACTCATTGCATGAGTTTATGAATGGTTGTGGGTAGTGGGTTTATAAAATGTTGAATTTTATTCTTGTTCAATTCTTGACTTGTTTTCATTTTGTTATCTTTGGTGACTATCCTGAAAATGAAAATCTGTTATTATTACTATTATTATTAAATAAATCCAAATCCCACTTTCCATTTGCAATGAAACGCGATATCGTGATGAAAACATTGTTCAAAACGTTATTAGTGACACAAAATCCAAACCATAATGATACTTTCTGACATTCACGCAGAAATGAGTACCTAAATGAAATTCAATCTAAAGTAACACTTGAATTGAGACTGAAGCCCTTTTATCATTTGAAAGATATTATGACATTCATTTCCGGCATATGTCCACCACGACTAGCTCTGGGGAACCACATTCGACCAGACCAATTTTGGACCACTTTTTCGAGTAATTCAGGCCTTATTTCTGCAATAACACGAATTATTTAGGCTTCCAAAGCGACTGTTTTTTCTGGTTTATCATCCTAAACCAATGACTTGACATAACCCCAAATGAAATAACCCATTGGAGGTATGTCGCATGATTTTGGAGGCCAATTAATTGGACCATTTCTCGAAATCATGTTATCGCCAAATCTTTCTTTCAATAAATCAATTGTTATGGTAGCAGCATGAGGTATAGCACCATCTTGTTGGAACCGAAACACTTCTTGGTCATCATTTATTATCGATCTGTAACGAGCACCATTCACGAGCTCCATCATCATTTCTAAAGAAATATGGACCGATGATGGGTCCAAAGTGTGAAGCACACCATGCAGTGCGTTTTTCAGGATGAAATGCAGAACTTTTTGAGGATTATTTTTACTCCATTGACGGCAATTTTGTTTGTTTACGAAGCCGTTCAACAACAAATGAGCTACATCACTGAACACAATTTTTCAATAAAAAATGGATCAACTTCAAGTTGTTCTAGGGTCAAATCAGCAAACAGACGACGCTTTTTATGGTCAAGTGGCTTTAATTCTTGACCCTGTTGAATCATTTATGGTTTACGCAAAATTTCCCTTGTGGAGGATGATAAGAGTCCAACTTGTTGCGAACGTCGAAAGATAGTAGTAAATAAAATACACGAGCTCTCTTGGAGAGAAGAAATGGACTACTGTACCAATTCTTATCGCCTCGAGAATTGAAGAAAAAATGGATGTTTGATAGAATTGAAAATGAATACCACAAAGTAAACACTGAAGGAATGGTACTTACGGTTTTTCAGATTAAAAGTTACGTATCTGCTTCTGTCTGGTTTCGTAGGTGTTGTACTGGGTAAGGGTCCTTATCACACGAATTCACTTTGTTAGGGTGGCGAACTTAAGGCCGACGACGTAGAAACTATTTTAGAAGGGCTTCGAGCTAAGCCGTGTGAAAACGATGCGACTGATTGCAGAGATCTTTTTGAACTGAGCAGGTATATGCTGCTTGTGGGATTTTCGTAACAGCCATAAAATCGCACGGAGCACAGAAAATTTCGATCTTATTCTTAACCGAGTAAGCCCATCCTATTTATAAACTTTGTGGTATAAGAAAACAAAAGTATGAATTTTGAACAGATAGCCAAATCTGGATCTTCATAGAGCAGCGATATTTCCTTTTGTATTACAACGAATTCTTCTTGTTGTTGTTGCAGTGAGTTGTCCGAAATCTATCAATAGTTCGACGAATAAGCTCCTCAGATGGACGATTATGTGAATCATAAATTTCACGAAGTGCTCTATAAGTTTGTAGAGTAGAACACTGATTTTGAAAATAAATTTCGAAATTTTGTAAACGTTGTTGCGGCGTGAGTCTTCCTATGATAATTTGTCTATGCCTACTGAACAGAAATGCCAAAACAACATTGCTTCTACCTCCTGGCAAATCACAGTTATCCCTATCGAAAATTCTATCACTGTAAGAGTGATACTTCTGATTTCAATTGATGGTTCATTTATTATAAAATTCAAAGGACGTCAAAACGTTGCAAAAACGTTGTACAGTTACCCAGTTTAGTTCTGATGATTTTGAGAATTGGCTTCATTATTTATTATTGAAAGGCGCGTCTATTCTTTCTATAGTCTAAGCTTATAACCTACACATTCGCATACAAATAATTATTCGTAGTTTCAGAATACTGATACCATAATTCGTATACTCTACAGCTCCAGACGAACCGCTATCGATCCTTATCGCAACACTTTTCCTTATCGCTTTTTCCATCGCGATCGAAATAGTCATTATCGTCTCCTCGCCCTCCTTCATTTCACGGCGTTGATCCTGATTGCCCGTTTCTTCTCATGATTATGATTTATATGGTTCACAGTCGCTTCTTGAACCCGAATAGCGATTCCGTCCGTTTAATTTCGCTGCTAATGGTATTCCGATGTCATATCTAGACAGCCCAATTATTCACTCGTAGGTTCCATTGTTGTGGGTAATTGTTGTTATCGGGTTTGAGGGAAATTCACATGGACCTTGCACGCGATTCATAAAACGCTAACTCGATTATGGTTCTCATAGGGAATGCGGATGGACTAATTGTCGGAGATGTCGAGATATTTAGCAGTACTTTTTTCGTTTGAACGAATGGCAGTAAGTGATTTTCATCTCTCAATCTAGTAAACCAACCGAATTTTCATTTTATCTATCAAATTAATGATGTCAGCAGACTCAATGGATTACCATCATTTTTATAAACGAAAATCGTCAGCGTCCTCTTGGTTTTTGGGTCTTGGCGGATCATTCAAAGTGGTAAGGACTGAACGAGAATAAATTCGCTATCACAAAAACGCTTATATCTTTCGAACCACTGGACCGATTTCGGAAATCAAACTCATTTTCGAATCATCTTCTAATTCTGATGAAAACAATAAAGAATCAAAACTATTTTCTGAAGAATTCATGGATTTTTTCTGGAATTCTTCCCATCATGCTTCTTACCCAATAAACACAGTAACCATTAAGAAACGTTGTATTTTTTAGGTAACGTCACTATATTTCATCGTTGAAAAAACGGTAAAATGTCGTTATGAAATACGTTTCTTTTTGGTTTCATCGTAACGTTTTCCCTGCACGTTGATTCAACGTTGCAAACCTTCTATTGTCATAAGTAAAATACCGTGATATAACGTTATTATTAAGTTTCAACGTAACGATGTATTTTCGTTTCGGAAATAACGTTGATGGTATACGAATTCTCAACGTTGATGTTTATGCCTAAATACCACAAATATATAACGTTCATTTCAAGTGTCAAGGTAACGTTGATTTTAGGGAATGAAAATACCTTGATATAACGTTATTTTTAAGTTTCAACGTAACGACGTATTTTCGTTTCGGAAATAACGTTGATAGTATACGAATTCTCAACGTTGATGTTAATACCAAAATACCACAAATATTCGACGTTCATTGCAAGTGTCAAGGTAACGTTGATTTTAGAGAATGAATTAATCTTGAGTAAAAATATTTTTGAATTGATATTATTTGAATTTCAGCATAATTTGTCCTCAACTAAGGAAACTTATAAACCTTTGTCATCTACATCTTGAAAAATATTCTAAAAACTTTCAAGTTATTCAAATGTTTTTTTCATGAATATGAAAATAAAGAACAGGAAATAAATTCTACTACTTTTAAAATTTGTTTAAATGAAGTATGTATTATCACAAGAAATGTTTCTCATTGGATATATAATTTTGGTCAGATATATAGGTGTAGTTATCGTTAGTAGTACAACATTATTTCTGTGGACTCTTGTTATTTATAATGGGTGAAAATTTTGGGAAATATTCAAGTACCTATCTATTCAGGTGGACAACAATTTCAAAATGCTGACAATTAAACACAGATTCATCAATATTTTGTAATACTAAAAAATAAACAGAATAAGTAAAATATGAAAGAAAAAACATAACTATAAATATAAAGAGAACAAACAAAAAAATTATAGATTTTTAAATGTACCTACATATTAAAAAAAAATTTCAAATTTCATTTTTTTTCTTTACTTAATGCAGCGTCCTTGAGTCTTCTTTTGCAAATTCCAGCCAATCTTTTGTTGCGTCTGCAATTTTTAGGTCTGTGGCTGCCGCAAATTCTTTCTTGACAGCCACTGAAAAAACACATAATGCTCATTAGATATTTTGAAAATATAGGTCTACAAAATGAAGCCTTACCATAAATGAGTTCCGTCGACTTCTTATCTCTAAAAGGTTTTTTTCTCCCTGCCCTTCCAATTGTATTGGCAAGCTAAATCATTACTCAATATGAATCTGAGAATTCTTCTGGTATGGTCCTCGGGACCATTACCTCCCATTGACTTATATCGGTTAACCTTAAAAAAAAACGAGAATAATTATTTTTACAGGGAACTGGGGTAATAATTTTAGCATTGCTATATCAATTTATGCCTTCATAAAAAAACAAACTAACATTATTTATGTAACAAATTTCACAATTAACTATGTTAGGAATGACAAAGCTTTCATATTATGTAGATAATAGATATGTCCAAAAATTAACATTTACTCACAAATTATTTCGGTATCCTCTGCTGATGAAACAGGAACTGATTCATCCAAAAAAATCGGTGGTGTTAAATGTTCCATATTCGAGTTCTCCGATTCTTCAGAAGAGCTCTGGAAGCTTTCCAATCTTCTTTCACCAATCAATAATCAATATGAAACTTTAGGGTACTGATAGGTACTTACCAAAATCTTTGTTGTCGCACTTCTAAACAAATCAGATAATTTTCCTAGCAAACTCGATTTACCACGTCGAAAATAGCGAAGGGAACTATCGGGTGACTGCGGCACTAGCTCTTCAATATGTGGAATGCCCGAATGCACGAATGCAGGATTCAACTCAACTCGATCACAGCAGGATCGCCGGCGCCGGCCTATATGGCGCCGGCACTATCACGTATCACGTCATCACAACCCCTGCCGACTCTAGTGCACCGTTGCCTAGGTTGATTAATTATTATCTTTCAAGAAACTTCATAATTTTCTATTAATTGATTTTAGCAGAGACGATGTATGTTACAAATATAAGGTTATTACTAATAATGGGTTTCATATTTTGAACGAATAAAAAATTCAAAGTAAAGAATGCAGGAAATAAGTTCGGACATTTCGGTAGGTATGAAATCACTATATCACTTCACATAAAATGATAATATTTCTCCATCCTTTCGAAATGAAAGATTTTATAAAAGAAACATTAAAAGCGTTTCAAAAAGGGATATTTAGGTACCTACCTTCATTATAATATGCTGTTAAATATTCCTTCGAATTAATAAGAAGCTGGTATAAAACAATACATGTAATAAATAAAAAATGTAATAAATATACGTTTCATAATGGTGGATGAATCAACCAGTTGAATTGGGTAAGTATATTATATGTATAATCAACGTTCCGTTGAATTTGTGTTTCGGATGTAATAAGTAGAATTGAAGTGGGTTAACGTCTGAGTTGATAAAAAGTAACTCATTTAACGTTTATTCAATGTTACTAAGCTCACGTTGAAAAAACAATTAAAAAACTGTAATGAATATACGTTTCATAATGGTGGATGAATCAACCAGTTGAATTGGGTACGTATATTATATGTATAATCAACGTTTCGTTGAATTTGTGTTTCGGTTGTAACAAGTAGAATCAAAGTAGGTTGACGTCTGAGTTGATAAAGAGTGACTAATTAAACGTTTCTTCAATGTTAAAGAGCTCACGTTGAAAAATCGTTTGAAAAAATACAATAAATATACGTTTTATAACGGTTCATCAACCAGTTGAATTGGGTACGTATATTATATGTATATTCAACGTTTCGTTGAATTTGTGTTTCGGATGTAATTAGTAGAATTAAAGTTGGTTTACGTCAGAGTTGATGAAGAGTGACTCATTTAACGTTTATTCAATGTTACTGAGCTCACGTTGAAAGAACGTTTGAAAAAATGTAATAAATATACGTTTCATAATGGTTGATGAGTCAAACAGTTGAATTGGGTACGTATATTATGTGTATAATCAACGTTTCGTGGAATTTTCGTTTCGGATGTAACGTAGAAAATTCAACGTGTAACGTTAAATCAACTTCAGCCACTAGAAATAAACGTTTATTATACGTTTGTGTGTTTATTGGGTATAGTGTTCTCAGTCACTTTCTGGGATGCTGTCTTCCACTTTTGCTTGAATTCCGCTAATGTTTTTGTTGATTTCTTAGTCTTCTTCAATTCTCTTTTCACCATGGCCCAATATCTTTCGATTGGCCTGAGTTCTGGGCAATTTGGTGGATTGGCCTCTTTGGGAACAAAAACCACCTCATTAGCTTCGTACCATTCCTTGGTGGCCTTGCAGTAGTGGCATGAAGCATGAAGATTGTTGACACATCGTGCTCACGTAAAAATGGTAAAAGTCGCTTCTTCAAGCATTCCTAGATGTATATCTTCGAGTCAACAGAGCCTTGTCCAACGAAAAATTTGCTCCTTTTCCCACAAGTGCAAATTGCTTGCCAACCCAGGAATTTTTTAGGAAACTTTGCTTGTTTCTTCACGCGAAATTTTTCGTCAACATTTCGACGAGAATCTGCAGTATAAAATTCCTGACCAGGAAGTTGCGAGAAATTAGCCAAGACATAGGTTTCGTCGTCCATCACGCAAAAAGGAAAACATTTTCAAGAAATCTTTTTTTAATTTCTTTGCTCTTGATTTCGCTTCTTGAATCTTCATAGCGTTCCTATCTGGCACTTTCTGCACTTTGTATGTTCTAAGCCCACAACTCGACTTGATTTTCTGAACGGTTGACTGCGAACAACCCACTATTTGGGCCACTTTCTGTCCTGAAAGGTTAGGATTCTTCTGAAGAAGGCTGGTGGCTTTCTTCACTTTCTCTGGGCTAAGAAACCCCTTTTTCCTCCCGGTTCCTTCCTTGCGGTTAATTGTAAGATCTTCGTTGGAGCGCTTAACAACTCTTGATACCGTTTTCGGACGAACGCGAGCCTCTTTTGCGATTCTTTTGAAGCTCTATTTTTGATTATTTTGAAAAAGTTTCATTATAAATTCTCGCGTTTTCACTTCGCTTGACATTTTGCGACAGAGAATTGGAATATCTATACTCCATTCACAATTATAAAATCACAACTCTGGCCTTGGAAATTTGGCACATTCCACTCTGTATCGAAGTTATGACGTTTTTCAAAATATTTTTATGTTCCAAGTCAACACTATGTTGCCCTTTCTACATTCTTAGCGTATTTCTCAGAATGTGAATTTATTCGGAAAATGAATTAAATAGGAAAAGATGTGACGGACGAAAATAATTAACGTTTATATGAATTGATAGAAAGGATTCCTTTTCTAGTTATTTGCATGAAAAATACAAGAGATCACTGTTCAAATATATTATTTTTCGCCATGGAAGAAAATTGCATTGCTTTCACATGATTTTCATATGCATGCCTGTGAAGATTTAATGTTTATAAAGGTGCATACAAATTGTTGTCACGTCACGTGAGCTCACACGAGGAAATGGGAAGAAGATATGGAGAATATAGCTGCTTTTACAGTTGCTGGTGATTCTCATAGAAGGGATTTGATTTACCAAATGAATCAACGAACATAGGAAGTGGGAGAATTCCATCAATTAATTCAAGAATTATTGAATGAGCACCCAGATCGGTTCCAAATATATGTCAGAATGACATTTCACAAAATATCAGACGTAATATCACGTGCATTCAGAAAATGTAAATTTGCGGAATATAGATCTTGCGTGCTTTCAGTGCTATAACGTGACAGAAGATACAATGTTGCAAAAATTTTAACTACATTATGATTCCGTAGTAGTAAAATCACCCAGTTTAATTCTGATGATTTGGCTTTACTATTTATTATTGAAAGGTGTGTCTCTCTTCCTATGCTCTAAGTTCCATGCATTATCGTGGTTGCACATTTTGGGAAGATGACGTGATGTAACGTGACGTGATAACAATGTGTCTGCACCTTTATTCTCTTGAACTGAAAGTTCAAGGCTTGACATCAATTGTTGAATAAAGAATAATGGAACATTATATCCCTTTACTGGAATCCAAATAGTTGAAGGGAGTTCTGATGCAACAGGAACTTTTTCTTGGAACATAACCTTAATAGCTAACTTAATATAAATAAGAGTAGAAGATATACATTTCATTTATTTGATCTTATGAACAAGCAGTAAAATATTTTGACTGTATAGTAATTTATTAGTTTAAAAAATATTCATACATTACAACCACAGTAGGTTTGTACAAATAATATGGAACAGGTCAAACATATGCTTCACATTTATCATTCACCTGTTCTAAAATAAGACACAAACTCCTCCACATTATAGGGCCCTACAGCATTAAAAGCTTGTGTCTCTTTTGAAAGAAGTAGAACTAGATATAATATATTCTTTCGATTAAGAGCAAATACCTACCGTTGAATGTTACATACACAAATTTCTTCAAAATGGGCTTATACGAAGTGGTTCTTTTTCTGAAACGTGAAAACGATCAACAATAATCATTTAGAGACCGATGATGGCCATCCAAAACCCGTTTACTTACGAAAATCGTGCAATTTCATTCTGCAAGTTCTTTCCTCATAATTCCTCGAAAATCCTACTTGAACCATATTTTCCGGTCGCTTTCGTGAAAAGATCGTATAAGGAAGCCTTTTTTGTCCATTTACACATTCCAAATAAATTTTGAGCACCAAAAACGATACCGAAACTAACCAAACTTCTGGGGGACCGGAATTTCGTTTGAAATCTTTCCAAACGGCCAGATACCTAAAACAAAACTTCGTTATCAATTGTAAAAAAGGCGATTAGTACTTACTTTTGCTTTATTCATGCTTATAAATCGATTTTTGGTCCAATTCAAATTTGCCGTTTGTACCCATGTCAAAATATCTTTGATACTTTTACTTTGATGTAAACAGAGAAACTGGCAACGCCGTTTTGTCATTAAAGATATTCTCTGTACGCGCACAGATTTTTCATCAGGTGCACCAATTCCTGAAAACGAAACCATGGCCAGAATTGTGATTTTATAATTGTGAATGGAGTATATGGAGTAAAGCTAACTATGATAAAATTTTGATTTTTTCTCAATTGGTTCAAGAAATATAGGCGTTTTTGTGATAGCGAATTTATTCTCGTTCAGTCCTCAATAGCGAATGATGACTGCAGCCACGCACGGCCATCCAGGCCCGTTACATCACTCTTCGTATTGATTCGAAAAAAAAAATTTCGATCAAATTAACGAATTATCTCACGATCTAACTCCAATATTAAATTTCAATCGATGTTTGACCGTTACACAAGGCGGCATGTAATAACACCATAACGAGCTTGCCCATCAAAATAGGTGCGCGTCCCATATTATATTACCTGTTAATAGTCATCGATATATTGCTTTTTAACAACCGTATTTGGGATGGTGAACCTCACCTTCACAAACAAGTGTAGGAGAAGAATCTTTGGGATGCACCGCTGTCGAAAGATATTAATGTAGTTTTGAGGTTTGATACGACGCACAGTGAGGCAGGGTACCTAGAAACCTGGCATTAAATCAAAAATTGACTGAAGCGGCAGATCACTACCGTGAGCGACAAAAAATCACAATGCTAATCCTTCCTGATCCCTACTGCGCTTCCGACAGCTTTTCTTTGTAGCAATTTTTTCGGCAAGTCGAGACGCCTGCAAAATTTTTCCGTAATTGTTGTAGTTTTACAACGTCACTCTATCAACAGATCACTATTGTTACGAGTTTTTTGATGGCAGCTTCAAGTTCAGGTATGTGTAGATAATTTAAAAACTTACATAGAATAATATTTAATTCTTGTTGATGTTGTCTATGATTGAATCTTTAAATTTTTATCTTATTGTCAGAATCATGAAGGTTTTCAGTTATGTTCCAAGGCCGTGCAAAGTTTGATATGTACAGTTCTCCGAAGCTTGATCAATGCTCATTTTAGAATCAAGAAAATTTGTTGCCCATATTTTGCCTTTTTCCAGAAAAATCAATTTTAGACAGCGAGGTGGGCACTAATTGATAATCAATTATTTCTTTACAATTTATTCCTCCTTCACTAACGACTTCGAGCGCAATGATTTTCAAAGGAAAAGAGCTCATAGATATAAAGGAGTTGCGGAAACAGTGAAATTGGAAAACAATTTGATATTTGAACGAAGAAATGAAAAAACCGTACGAAATGTAATGCAAAGCAGGAGAAGGAGCTTCTGAGGAAAAAAATTATATTTGGAGACAGAGTATACGTCTCATTACACAAAAGCACGAAGAATGGTTGTACGTTTTTAAAATTACAAAAAAGAATGACTGGAGGGGTCGAATTCGATATTGACATAACCCAAAATAAAATAATCCGTTGCAGTTATGTCGCATGATTTTGGGGGCCAATTAATTGGACCATTTCTCGAAATAATGTTATCGCCAAATCATTCTCTCAATAAATCAATTGTTACGGTAGCAGCATGAGTTGTAGCACCACCTTGTTGGAACCAAAACACTTCTGGGTCGATACCATTCAAATGTTGAAACAAATGATCATTGATCGTCGATCTTTAACGAGCATCATTCACTGTAACATTAGCTCCAGCATCGTTTTTGAAGAAATATGGACCGATGATGCCCCCAGCGTGTAAAGCACACCATACAGTGCATTTTTCAGGATGTAATGGAACCTCAAGAACTTCTTGAGGATTGTTTCCACTCCATATACGGCAATGTTGCTTGTTTACGTAGCCGTTCAACCAGAAATGAGCTTCATCACTGAACACAAATTTTCGATAAAAAAGTGGATCAACTTCAAGCTCTTCTCGGATCCAATCAGGAAACAAACGGCGCTTGTTATGGTCAAGTGGCTTCAGTTCTTGAACCAGATGGATCTTGTATGGGTGTTGACCAAGATCTCAGCTCAAACTTTTCCATGTGGTGGATGCACAGAATCCAACTTTTTGTGAACGTCGACGAATACAAATCTGGATCTTCATTAGCACTATCACTCACAATAGCGATATTTTCTTCTGTACGTCCAGTTCTTTTTCTTGTTGTTATTGGTGCATCGAGTAAAATGAAATGTTATTCAGAATCTATCTGGTTCAATGAATAAGCTGCTCTGATGGACAATTATGTAAACCAAAAATTTCACGAAGTGCTCTATAAGTTTGGCGAATAGAACACCGACTTCGAAAATAAATTTCAACAATTTGACCTTCTGTCGCATGAACTATATGTAACTACCTATGTAACCTTAGGTACACCATCTCACAAGTGTGACCTGACACGCAAAGCCAGAGCTGTAAGGTTATCACCATTTTCATTTATGTTTATCAATTATGATGTTATTTAAACCTGTTAACATTTATAAAGAATATACAGGGTGTTTGGAGGGTGAGTAGCGATAGGTAAATGATGGATAGGTGATGCTCTTGGCTACTTGTTGCGCCTAATAAAATAACATTTTTCCCAAAGTTCAAAGTGTTATAATTTTTTTGCCATTTTTCTAATTCTTCTCATTAAAATCTTGAATTTTTTCGAATTTAATGCACGAGGTGCCTATAAAATGATTTATTTTTTTTAGTCTAGTCTTGTTTTATTCAGATCGAATCATACTTTCATACAAACGTCTTCAAAAAACCTGAAAGCGTCGTATCAAACTAAAAATGAAAAAGAAGGATGTTGTGTCCACTTTACAAAGTGAAACAAAACAAAAATTTACATAGTGTCGGGTTTTAAAATGGGTCTAAAAACTTCTATAGTTAATACTCTTTGCAATGGTATGTAATATGTACCATTAATAATCAGATAACTCAACAAAAAACCGTTTTGTCTTCAAGAATGCCTTAAAAGGGTGACGACAAAACTATTCCATTGAGCAGGTAAAATCTTTTCTCTCATTCTAACACAGCTAAAAATAGCGTGCTCATCTTATAGACACCTCGAGCATTAAATTTAAAAAAATTCAAGATTTTAATGAGAAAAATGGGAAAGGACCCCGCACTTTTTCTATGGCAAATGGCGTTCCGTCAAATTTTCTAAAATTTTGGTATAATGTAGTACTCGACCTACTTATCAAAAGTGTCCATTGCCCCAACTCAATCCTATGACTAGTTTTTGAGATACAGTGCGTTGAAGTTGAGAATTACCCACTTTTACTACGCCCGTACCTCGGTACAGAATCGAATGAACTTCAATTTTTCTCAAGAAACATTTCATTACATCCCCAAGGAGCAACTTTATAGAGGAATATGACCGAAAATCGTTACGAATACAGGGTCATCCATAATTGAATGCATGCCCGATTTTGAAAGTATAAAATATGTCAGTTTCACAGCGAGACCGTTCACAAAATGAACTATTACACTAGATATGTTGTTGTTACATCGAAAAAGTCTGAAATACCCTGAATTGATACTGGGTGATCCATTATTATAGAAACTATTCTCAACGAGGGTAAAATGGACACCCTGTATTTATGGGTTGAGTCAAGGAGTTTGTTTAATTTTTTTAGAACATATCATCATGGACTTCAAAGAATATAGGGTGATTCATTCATGAAATGAACTTTGAATCCCACGAAAATACCCAAAAACCACCTTTTTTTTCATCACCCTGTATTTCAAGATTAACTCCGACGGGGTGGGAGCTTTCTTTCACCACTGTACTTGATATAAAAACATCAATACGGCTGAGAGTTTTTATCCACTTCCTATGATCAGATTTTTTGTTATGCTGGAATAAGAATAGAATAAAATAAATAAATAATTTTTATATTACATAAAAAAAAATCTGTTCATAGGAAGTGGATAAAAACTCTCGGCCGTATTGATGTTTTTATATCAAGTACAATGGTGGAAGAAAATTCCCACCTCATCGGAGTTAATCTTGAAATACAGGGTGATGAAAAAAAAAGGAGGTTTTTGGGTATTTTCGAGAGGTTCAAAGTTCATTTCATGACTGAATCACCCTGTATTCTTTGAAGACTATGATGATATGTTCCAAAAAAATCAAACAAACACCTTGAATCAACCCAAAAATACAGGGTGTCCATTTAACCCTCCTTGAGAATAGTTTCTATAATAATGGATCACCCAGTATAAATTCTGGGTATTTCAGATGTTTTTGATGTAACAACAATATATCTAGTGTAATAGTTCATTTTGTGAACGTTCTCGCTCTGAAACTGACATATTTTATTCTTTCAAAATCAGGCATGCATTAAATTATGGATGACCCCGTATTCGTAACGATTTTCGGTCATATTCCTCTATATGGTTGCTCCCTGGGGATGTAATGAAATGTTTCTTGAGAAAAATTTAAGTTCATTCGATTCTGTTCTGAGATACGGGCGTAGTAAAAGTGGGTAATTCTCAACTTCAACGCCCTGTATCTCGAAAACTAGTCATAGGATTGAGTTGGGGCCATGGACACTTTTGATCAGTAGGTCGAGTACTACATTATATCAAAAATTTTCGAAGTCTTGACGGAACGCCATTTGCCATAGAAAAAGCGCGGGGTCCTTTCTAGAAAAAGCGCAAAATGTTATTTTATTAGGCGCAACGAGTATACAAGAGCATCACCTATCCACCATTTACCTATGGCTATTCACCCTCCAAACACCCTGTATAACAATTGGCTAGGGACATTGATTCAGAGAGTCTAAGAGTCTATTGGTTGTTAGTCAACAGTAATTGCCGGTAGTAGACAGTTCCATCGGATGTGAGTTATCATCTGTGTTCAGTATGGTTAAGAAATAAACCCCTTTGATGAGTCTGCATCTTATTATTCACCATCCCTCAACTGTATAACGATTGACCGAGCCTACACTAGCGGAGTACATCACAACAGTTTTCCCTATCGAAAATTTTATCATACGTAATACCACTAGAGATGGAATTTTGCCGGCAAAATTTCTCGATTGATATGAAAGTTTGTTGCTCGGAAATTTCGCGAATGACATTTGCGATGTAATGAGCGAAATTTCCGAAAAGCAACAAACTTGAATATTACAAGAGAGAAATTTTACCTGCTTAAATTTCATCTCGAGTGGAATTCGGCTTGAGTATTCCACGAGAAAATAGGGAAATATGTTCACAATTGACGTGTATTGCGCTATTTGGCAAATTAGAATTCATCATAGATTAACTAAACCACTAAACGTTGTTTGTTCTCCCTATGATATTCATTTCCGAAGCTATCTATGAATTCGAGAAACGTCAAAAATTTTGTCGCTGAAAAACATGTTGGTTTGCCGACTTGAAAATTTTTTCGGGATGAAACGATCGTTGCTACGGAAACTTCCTCACTAAAAATGGAAAGAGTGGAATAATCACTCTGAAAAAACACCCAGTACAACGTTTTATCAACGTTTATGTGTTTATTTGGCTGGTACTCCTGGTAGAAATCGGAAGTGCCAAGAAAATCTTTCAGTAACAATAGAATTTTATCCGTACCTCGACTAGATGATCACCCCGCGTTCAACGTACGCAATCATTTATCGATCACCTTCAATTACTGCCGGGATTCATGAATAAAATGTAACGGAGCCGTTACTTCCGTCAGGTAACGCACTTCGGACGCAGCAAACTGCATTGTCCAGCGGCCACAAATCGGGATTTATAGCAGGACTCATCGAGACAAACGTAACCCTTGGGACAGTGGTCGAGGCGATCCATGCCAGCCAGCCACCTCTAATAATATAAACATAAATTTCAATTTTACCTTATCTATTAGGAACGGCCGCTATCATCTTGTATCATGATCGAATTGAGATAAATCAAATCGTGGGTGAAAGGAAAACGTATTGCTTTCCTTGCGATCCTCGTCTGCGATTCCTCTGTCTTGCGAACTACGAGACTACGAGGGACGCTCGAATGAAAACTGCTTTGAGTTATCATCCAGAAAGCTAGCGAAAACATTCAACTACCAGCAATCGATTTAGATTGTAAGAATCCGACCAAAAACATAACGCAAAAATGTCGCGAGGGTACTCTTCTTTATTGATAACTAGATGGCCCGGCGAACTTTATTTTGCATAAATGACATTCACGGTGGATTTCACAAATCGTAATCACCGGTGATCGGAGATCAACGGCTTGGTTTTCTAATTTTTGAGCTGTCAAATCGAGTTTATTCCAGATCAAGCTCTGATCACCAGTGATTACGCTTTGTAAAACTTATTGCTATTTTTTCAAGCAGGTGATAAATTAGGCAAAATATACAAAATTCCAGTTCCATTGTTATTCGCGGGAAAAGAATTTTCTTCACAGTGTGACAAGAAAAGCCTGGGACAAACTCTTTTTCATTTAACTTAACAGAAGAAATTGAACAAAACAACAACAGATAATAATAGCTTGAACATTTGTTAATTATATTTTCAAGCCGTTTCGAAGTGGCTTCCTTTGGCGGCGATACACAACTTCAGACGCTTCTTGAAATTTTCGGCAATAGGCCGCAGCTCCTCGGGCGTAAATCGGTTTCATTCCCGGCGCAGAGATTGCTTCAGCGACTCCAAATTTTTGTGTTTCTTAGCACAAGCCCTGTGCTCCAAAATCGACCACACGCTGTAGTCCATTGGATTGAGATCCGGTGAGTAGGGCGGCCATTCTGCAGATGGGATGAAACAAGGAAAATGGGTCATACACCATTCTTGCGTCATTTTCGCTCTGTGAGCCGGAGCGGAGTCCTGTTGAAAGGTCCAATGCGTATCGCCGAAGTGCTGCTTGGCCCACGGAAGTACTACGGCCTCGAGGATGTCGCAGCGGTAGACTTCTTGATTTATTTTGACCCCTTGATCCACGAAAACTAAGGGAGTTTCACCACTGCCGCAAATTCCGCCCTAGAACAGGACGGATTGCGGATTTTGACGGTGTTCGACGATGGCCGATGTACCGGGAGCCTCTACGGACCCGATTATGTCGTTTTGGTGGTTGTGGGATTGTTCTTCGGTGAAAAGCTTCTCGTCTGTGAAGAGAATTCGCTTCCATGGCTGACTGGCTGCGAGACGAAGGAGTTGGCGGCACCTTTGGAGTCGTACGCGCCTGTTTTCCTCCGTGAGGAGTTGAACTTTTTGGAGCTTGTATGGCTTTAGGTTGAGTTCCATTTTGGCAATTTGACGGACTGATTCGCGGTTGACACCGGTCTCACAGGCTATTTTCCTCATGGAAACCCTCGGATTTCGATTGACTCGCTTCTTGACGATGTTGCGATTGCTAGGTGTATTGACAGTGCGTTTTCTACCACTTCCTGGACGACGACCATCATGGCCAAGCTCCTCGAAACGACGAATTGCATCGGACACGGTTTGTCGAGGCACATTGAGCAAACGAACAAGTTCGCATTGACGCCTACCTTGACGAAACAGCTCCAAAATCGCACTACGTTTGTTTGACATTCTAAAACTGTGTGAAATGAAATTATATCAAACTGAAAATTCACATATTAGTACAGGAAATTGTAGAGAAACCAAGAGAATAAAAATTATTGGGCTGCGCTGAAATACTTTTGTTCCAGACCACAGCAAAATTTGTCCGAAGTTTTTCTTGTTACCTTGTATTCAAGCTGTATCTAATTGTTGAACATATTACCTACTGTTTGTTTTTATTGCTTTACATTTCTCTCTTTGCAATACCTTGTGATCTGTTGATGAACGACACCACGAATGCAAATATGAATCACGATCGAATTATATGGATGAGAAATAGATCCAATGATTAATGACCTCTGATCACTGTTGGAACCACTTTATTGAGACTAAAAATTATCAACTAATTAAGTCTCTCTGACACATCGTAATATGTCGTGAATTATATTTCATTCATAATTGTATGTGAAGTCTATCGACCATAATCCCACAATTTCATGTGAAATGTTTCGATCGTCTTATTTCGTTTACTTCAAGCCCTGAATATCATTTTTAACTCCTATTCATATCTTATTAGAATTGAACTGAAAATATCCAAGTAATCATCTTTCCTCAGAACAAATATGAATCAAAATGTCAAGAATATAAGCACTAAGTAGTGCTTGAAAGAACTATCGACTATTAACACAACCAGTTCAGCAGAATAAATTCAAATATTTGAAATAACTAATAAAAGTCAGTCATAATTTGTGAATATCGCTACCTGAAGTGGAAAAAAAACGAAGCTTTTCAAATAATCTCAATTTTGGCTAATCAAAATCTAGTCAGTGCTCACACCATTATTTTAAATATCTCAGCCATACTACTCAGCTGAAAATAATGGGTTGACAGTTGGTTGAGCAGCGAGATTTTCATGTTTCCATAGATTTGAGCTGCCACACAGATCAGAAACACGAAAATAATATGTTAATTACTAATTATGGGCAATTTGGGATTCAGTTATTTCCGCAAATATATTTATAACCTGAAAAAAACATTTCAAAAATGAAGAGAAATGATGAAAATAGACAACTCACAATTGAAACTGATCGTAAAAAGCCGATTTATTTGACATTTCGGGAAAAATTCACTGTTCCACCAACTTAAGATATTTACCCGCTTCTTGATCAGGTAATAGCCTTCCATGTCACTAGAAGTTCTATGCAAATGACACAGTAATTGTATGCATCGCAATCTAATGGCGATAATGTCAAATTAGTTCCTCCACGACCACGTCATTAACCAAGTCGTGTTATTCCAAAGGAGGAAAAGCTTTTTCTTCGTAAGCAAATTTTTCATCGAAATTTTCCGAGTTTTGATGTATTTCATTATAATCAAACCGTAGGCGAATCCATAAATGAAGTTTCATAACAAACAGCTCATCCGATCTCGAGTTATAAATGGTGTAACCAACAACTTTGTTTTGTATATATAGATATCCCTTGATCCACGCAAAGCAAAGCAACGCAGGGTCTTCTGATGGTCTCAATTTCGCCTAAGCTGAACCGATCTTGTCGATTTGGTGATTATGTTTCCATTCAGAGGTAAATAGTTCCTCTAGAGGTGAAGAAGAATGTGACGATATCTTTGAAGGCGTATACGCTTGTTTTCAATCTTGCGACCATGTTAACAAACCAAAATTTGAATGGTTGTTCTACCAATTGGTCCTTCGAGCCGGACCAAAATTTTCCCCAGGTCCCCCGTAGAAGAGTTTCCCGCCCAGCGTTCGCTTTCTGTTGCTTCTCCGCGCAATAACTCGGAAACATGTTTACGGTCCGGTGTTGAATTGAACCGCTGGAAGAAGTGAATGCGGAATGCCGAGTTTACTCGTTATATTTCCCTTTCTCGATAAAATATATGTGTACCGCAGTCCTAGTTGCGATGGCTTATTGTTAGGCCTGGACCGAATCTGACTGCGGCCGTGTAGCGTTTTGCGGGCGGAGAGCATGTTCCGTATATTCCCGATAAATCATGAGATATGAAACTAATTTGAGCGATTTAATGCGACGCAGTGGTGTCTGTAATATGAGGATTTACGAGGTTCTGAGTTGGTGGGTTTTGCTGAGGGGGAGAGGGGTTGAAGTGAAGCTGTTCCGTATATATTTGAGGAGGTGGACGATGTTGAGACGTTGCTAATGCTAATTTCTATTTACTCTTTCTCAACCTTGTAAACGGAGTTAGTACTTTCAAGGGTTAACTGTGGACCAGCGGCGTAGCTACGTGGGTGCAAGAGTGTGCAGACCTCAGGGGGCCCCCAAGCGCTGACAATCAAATAGCATTTGAACTTGAAAAAAAAATTCAAACTTTGATTTTTCTCTGTGATCTTTTATGTGAATAACATTGTCTTTATTATATTCAGTTGCTGAAAAATGTTTTTTCCGAAATATCATCAAATGTAGGGATTTATTGCCAAAATTCACTGGTGAATCGGACACCTATCCAAAAAAACTAAATGCGACTAGATGGTCCAGTCGGGTTAACATAATTTCGGCAATCAAATTTCATTTTTTTCATATCATTCGTGCATTAGCTGAAATAGTTATGAAAAATTCTTGCAAATAAGAGCGAAAACAAGCAGAAATAAAAAAAATGTTGAATTTTGAATTCATTCTCCTCTGCGATTTAATGCACCGCATTCTCAATGATATCAATTATGCATCTGAAGTATTACAAAAATGCGATATCAGTTTGGATGACGTATGCAGAGCTTTAGAATAGACGAATACAAAGAAAAAAAATTATAGGAGTGACTTCGAGTCCTTCAAGTGCAAGGCTAGAGAAAATGACATAGCATATAGTGAAGATCCCCATTTCGAAGAAAAGAGACAAAAAAAAGGTGAAAAATATTTCGATGAATTAGCTTCCGATCACCGATTTCGAAGCAGGGGAGAATTTTCCGAAATAAATATTTTCAATAGTGTGTTCGAACAATACTTTCTCAATTTTAGAAGTTGCCTTCTTATATTTCGGTTGCAGTTTTCAACAAACTGCCGAATCATTGGAAACTATTAAGTTTCATTAAATTTAAAAGAGAATTGAAGGCGCTCCTTGTAACAAAAGCGTATTATTCGCTCTCAGAGTTTTTCTGCGACACAAACCTATCTGTGATATAGATAAAGTTTGTCCTAGACTGTAGGTTCATTTTATGTCCATATATTTATTTCAATAATGTGTTATTTATGCTGAAAATTGACGAGTATATTAAGCCTGTCGTACAATAAAGATTTGATTGATTGATTGAATTCAAGTTTCGGGTGTATGAATGCAGTCAACAAAATTTGGAATTTTCACCATCATTTCTATTAGTTATAGGTAGACGAAAAAACTGTAATTCAAAGCTTCGACCAATTTCAAAGTGAATATTGCTATATGAAAGGGACCAATTTTTCAATTCAAGTTCTTAATATTTATCACCTATTTCTACCTGAATTGAACAAGGCATGGACAATTCATGAATTCTGTATGAAAATAATGAGGAAATACGGAATGCTGGAATGCGATCTAACAGAAGTATTTACAGCAATAATACTGTTCCATACAATCTTCCTGTCACCTCTGTAGAAGCTGAAAGATCTTCCAGCAAATTGAGAATAATATAAAATTGTTTGCTGAACACTATGAGCCAAAAGCTCAACTGCGACATTTATGGCTTATACCTATCAATTGAAAATGAAGATCAAGTCTAGATTTGAGTGAAGTAATTGAATAGGTAGGTCTAGAAAGAGGTTGTAAACATATTTTTTCCGAAGGAATAAATGACTTCAAATCTAGCCTTGATGGACCTGTAGGTTATAATCCCCAATAATTAATTTGAATTCATTCCTTGAATAATTTATTCTTATTGTGATTTCACCAAATGATCTAACGTATCAATAAGAAAAATGAGGCTAGAAGGTCATAGTGACAATGACAATTTTTGTGTGAATATTTGTAAATATAGTAAATATCTATAAAAAATGTTTCCAAAGCCCTCGTTTCCATCCACATTAATATAACATTAATATTAATGAATTTAATATACCTACTCAAATACATAAATAACAACATAATTTATTCAAGTATAGGTACTCCTCAACTGTACCTTCAGTACCTTTGCTACTCCGAAGTATTTATATTTTGACTCGAAAACAATTCATTAAGGGGCCCCTCTTCGATTTTTGCACCAGGGCCCCGGACTATCTAGCTACGCCCCTGCTGTGGACACAGGTTTCGTAGTAGGGGAAAGGGGGGTAATGGCGGTCAGTTGAGCTGTTTTTGGAATAAAAACCAAATTAGAGGGTGACAAGAAGACGTTTGTTTGTCATTCTAAGACTCTGTGAAATGAAATTATTTCAAACTTAAAATTCACATATTAGTACAGGAAAGTGTAGAGAAACCAAAAGAATAACAAAAATCGCACTACGCGATTTTGGAGCTGTTTCGTCAAGGTAAAGGCGATGCGAAATTGTTTGTTTGCTCAATGTGCCTCGACAAACCGTGTCCGATGCAATTCGTCATTTCAAGGAGCTTGGCCATGATGGTCGTCTTCCAGGAAGTGATAGAAAACGCACTGTCAATACACCTAGCAATCGCAACATTGTCAAGAAGCGAGTCAATCAAAATCCGAAGGTTTCCATGAGGAAAATAGCCTGTGAGACCGGTATCAACCGCGAATCTGTCCGTCAAATTGCCAAAAAGGAGCTTAACCTCAAGCCATACAAGCTCCAAAAAGTTCAACTCCTCCCGGAGGAAAACAAGCGCGTACGACTCCGAAGGTGTCGCCAACTCCTTCATCACGCCGCCGGTCAGCAATGAGCGAATTCTCTTCACAGACGAGAAGCTTTTCACCGTAGAACAATTCCACAACCACCAAAACGACAGAGTCTGGTCCAAAGTGGCTCCCGGTACATCGGCCATCGTCGAACACCGTCAAAATCCGCAATCCGTCATTGTCTGGTCGGAATTTGCGGCAGTGGTAAAACTCCCTTAGTTTTCAAGGGGTCAAAATCAATCAAGAAGTCTACCGCTGCGACATCCTCGAGGCCGTAGTACTTCCGTGGGCCAAGCAGCACTTTGGCGATACGCATTGGACCTTTGCAACAGGACTCCGCTCCGGCTCAAAGAGCGAAAATTTTCCTTGTTTCATCTCATCTGCAGAATGACCGCCCTACTCACCGGATCTCAGCTCAATGGACTACAGCGTGTGGTCGATTTTGGAGCACAGGGCTTGTGCTAAAAAACACAAAAATTCGGAGTCGCTGAAGCAATCTCTGCGCCGGAAATGGAACGGATTAACGCCCGAGGAGCTACGGCCCATTGCCGAAAATTTCAAGAAGCGTCTGGAGCTGTGTATCGCCGCCAAAGGAAGCCACTTCGTAACGGCTTAATTATATTATTAACAAATGTTCAAGCTATTATTATTTGTTGTTGTTTTGTTCAATTTCTTCTGTTTAATAAAGTTGAATGAAGAAGAGTTTGTCCGAGGTTTTTCTTGTCACAATGTATAAAGCTCTATTAGGAATATAACATCACAATTCGGCATTAAAGGTCTATTTATTGAGCTCAGAGTAATAAGCTTTGGAGTAACGATTTATTAGTAACTAGCTGGCCCGGCGAACTTTGTTCCGCCCAACTTATACTTACGGTGGATTTCATAAATCGTAATCACCGGTGATCGGAGATTAACGGCTTGATTCTCTGATTTTTGAACTGTCAAATCGAGTTGATTCTAGATCAAACTCCGATCAGCGGTGATTACGCTTTGTGAAACCCACCGTTGAAGTTGTATAAACTCAGCATTGCTATTTTTCAAGCAGGAGATAAATTAGGCAAAATAAAGTTCAAAATCTACAAAATTTTAATATTATTGTAATTTACATGAAGAGAATTCTCTTTATTTAAGCGGTACCTAATTGTTGAACATATAACTTTTTGTTTTTAATGTTTTGAAAATCAGTTATGATAAATTCTCAAAATCTAATCAGTGCTCACACCATTATTTCAGACATCTTAGCTATGCTGCTAAGCTCAAAATAGTGGGTAAACATCTCAGTGGGTGGAGCAGCGAGATTTTCATGTTTCCATGGATATGAGCTGTCACTGTCACACAGAACATGTGCTGGGAGACTGCGACGGGGTTTACCAATAAGGGTAAATGGAAAATTTCGGTAGATGTTATTTTATTTTATTGAAATAATCTAAAAGGTTGAAACATGTATTTTTAAACTTTCCATCATCACATGCTTATACCCTGAAGGTTGACCAAATTAGGTGAATTCCTTATTTTCGAACAATAGGTACGGTGAATGAACAAAAAATTTAGGGTTCAATCATTCTTCAATTTGTTCAATTTAGTTGACGATATCAAACTCGTAAGAAGGCAAATCGAAATGTTCAAATGAAGTCGATAGCACGGTCGACACGGCAGAAAAAACGGTAAAAAATTTATTGGTGGTCATCGACCAGGTCAGATTAGGCAACCCATGAAACATTATTGTATATCATTATAGTGAAACCCCGATGAGCAAACGTTTCAAAATTATTGACGCTTACAATACTGTCTCTGTGCAAACAGAAACACTAAAATAATATGTCAATTACTAATTATGGGCATTTTTGGATTCAGGTATTTCCGCAAATATATTTATTACCCAAACAGAAATTCAAAAACATTTCAAAAATAAAGAAAAAAGATGAAGATGGGCAACTCACGTTTGAATCTGATCGTCAAAATCCGATTTACTTAATATTTCGGTAAAAATTCACTGTTCCACCAACCTGAGATGTTCACCCGCTTTTTGATCTGGTAATAGACTCCCATGTTACCAAATTATCAAATTATCAAACTAAGTACCTACGACTACGTACAGAGACTTATCTGGTCACTGTACGACTATACGCATCAACGGAAGCGACACCTAGTAGCCTTATTCGAAAGAAGGAAAAGCATTTCCTGCATTATTGAAATTTTCATCGGTTTTTCAAAGTTTTATTGGATTTTATAATAGCCAGACCGTAGACGAATCAATAAATGAAGTTTTATATCAAACAGTCTATACGATCTCGAGTTATAAATGGTGTAACCAACATCTTTCTTTTATATATATATATATAGATGAGATTTTGAAAAAATACAGTCTTTGACCACTATTGCACTCAGGTGAGGGCAATGGTAGTCATGATGTTGACATTGATGATCAAATACTACTAACATGCGGAATCGAAGCCAGTGCCAGCAGAGTGAGTCTAAAGCCCACAGGAAGTGCTTCGATACCATTCTTCGTTGTTTCAGCCAAATTCCCCGCATATAAGACAATTATTTTCTGAGTTATCTTCATAAAAATATCATCATCGATGCAGTGGTAAAGGTCTACGTCAGTCAATGAAGAGTCATTTTCTTCATTTCAGCCTTTTTGAGTCTTTCCTTCACGTCTTAGGTTTCTTGTCCTCCCCCTTGCATTTACCTTTCCGTTCAGTTTCTTGACCACAATTACCCGTAATAGAGTAAATTGTAAATAGAAAAAAGAATACCATATTTTGATTCAAATTGAACATTATTATAAATTTATGATGAACAGTTTCAACCAACTTTCAATGATTCACGTAAAAAAATTACTTACAAGATGTACGCAGTTATGCAAATAAACATTCTTATAAACTTTTAACATAAGAATTGAATAATCAGCATTGATTGATCAACCGATGCATGAATCTCAACGTGAAACTCACCGTTACATCCTGGGATTCCTGAGTTATCTGGCATAAAGCTAGTCGGAAAGGATCATTTTCTCAGAACCTTCATCTGCATTCCAAACCACGATGCAGATGCGAACGATTCACGAGATTCATCACCAAATATATGAATTATAATTATTATCGATCTTATTATTCATGATACGATTAGAAATTCGATAAGAACGAATTAAATCATCGGGGTTGACGTATTGCATACATTAAAATAACGGCGTATAGCATTACTCTGGCAGATCTCGGAAGATATATTTCCTTAACCAGGGCAGTAAATTTGATTTTTCTTACGCAGGTAACGATGTTATTTCATTATGTGGATGCGTATGTGTTTAACTACTCGTAATGGAATACAGAAGTCTTTTTTCTCTTGTGGTATATAAATAAACAAACATGTAAAAGCAAACTTAATTACGCCGAGTTGATTTACTAGAGAACAGAATTAAATGCTCTGCTTCTCATCCACAGAACCTACAGATCACATCTGCTGACTTTCCTAAACGACATAAAAGATATTTGTTCCTACAGTGCCCCGTCAGCAGACCTATCAGCCGAAGTTCAGCTCTTGACAGCTTTAGGAGCTTACTGGTTTAGGTCAGTGAAATCATCTCGAATTTCATGGACTGAGTAAGTCCAGGAGTATTTCTCCAGAGGGTAATTCTGTTGTCCAACTCACATTGTTCTACCACTGCCTCACATTAGTCTTTTTCAAGCCCGCAGAAAGGCTCAGGTCCAGCAAGTGTTGCAACCTTGATGCACTCTGTGCAAGCTGATCGGCTCTTTCATTTCCTTCAACACCACAATGCCCTGGCACCCATTAGTGATTAGAGAGTCACTTTATTGCCTCTGGTCAGTTGCTTTATGGTGCTTCGGCACTCTCAGACCAGCAGAGATCCCTGGCAGTGTGATTCCAGGGACCTCAGCGTGACCTGGCTTTTCGTGGTGATATACAGGGTGGTCCAGATCGTAACCAAGAAATTTTAACCACGTATTCTACATCAAAAATAAGCCCTAGTTGGTCTCATAAACATATGTGGAGAAATGTTTCCTCTTCGAGATACGGGGTGTTAAAATTATAGAAAAAAAAATGTTTTCTATTAATAACTTTGACACTGCTTGAAATATTTTTATGAAATTTGAGACATAGGTTTTGAGCGTCAAGGAGCACCTTTTGCATAATATCATTACTTTTCTATTCTACCAGTGGCGTACGTACTGCAGCGAGACTGAATACTTTCAGATACAAAAATAATACGCCACTGGTTTTTCCGACAATAAAAAACACTACTTGAATCCTTATTTAATTTGGAGCAAATTCGGTCTCTTGACTTTTTGCTCTACGAGGCATCGTTTCCGGTTAAAAAAATAAAACACACTCTCATGCATGAAGAAATCGCCAAAAATTTGTTATAGCAATAAAAAGCTTACTACGGTTTTGTAGCTGCAGTACGTACCCCACTGGTAGAATAGAAGAGAAATGATATTATGCAAAAAGTGCTCCTTGACGCTCAAAACCTATGTCTCAATTTCATAAAAATACTTCAAGCAGCGTCAAAGTTATTGATAAAAAACATTTTTTTTCTATAATTTTAACACCCCGTATCTCGGAGGGGAAACATTTCTCGACATATGTTTATATGACAAACTAGGGCTTATTTTTGATGTAGAATACGTGGTTAAAATTTCTCGGTTTCGATCTGGACCACCCTGTATATTTGCGCCCCTTGAGGTTCATTTCAAGTACGAGGATATAATGCAAAATTCTTAGCATAATATAGAATCAAACAAAATTTCAATGTCAAAATATTTTATTACTCAACATATTCTCCTCTCAATTGAATACATTTATTACAGCGAACCTACAACGTCTCTAGGCCTTTAAAAAAAAATGTTTCTTCTTGCTCTGCAAACCAGTACAGCTTTTATTACCTCCTCGTTGGAAGAAAATTTACGACCTTTTGAACTTTTTTTCAGTTGAGAAAAGGTATGATAGTCGGACGGAGTCAAATCTGGTGAATAAGGGAGGTGTTTTAGTAATTCTAACCCTAAATCACGAATTTTTTGCATGGCAACATGAGATTTGTGTACTGAGGCGTTGTCCTGTAAAAACAAGATACCGGATAGCTTTCTCGTTGATTGTTTTCCGTAGAAAGGTCAGTAATGTCGAATAGTAATCTCCAGTTAATGTTCTACCCTTATCCAAAAAATCAATCATGATTACTCCATGGCAATTCCAAAAAACTGTAGTAAGAAATTTTCCAGCTGATTTTTGGACACGGAATTTCTTAGGTCTTGAAGAACCAGAGTGTCGCCATTCCATCGATTGTAGCCTTGCTTCTGGATCGTAGAAATGTACCCAAGTCTCATCCATAGTAACAATTCGGTTCAAGAAGTCTACATCGTTTTCAAATCGTGCACAGATCGAACGCGATACTTCTACCCTTCCACGCTTTTGGTCAACATTCAAACATTTGGGGATCCATTTTGCAGAAATTTTCCTCATGTCCAAATTGACGTGAACTACATTATGAACGCGTTCGTATGAAATCTTCAGTGCTTCAGATATCGGTTTTAGCCCAATTCGACGGTCTGATAAAATCATGTCATGAACTGCATCGATATTTTCGGGGACTGACACAGAAACTGGCCTTCCCGATCGGTCATCATCTTCAATGGAAAATTAACGTCTTTTGAAGCTTACAGTCAAATTTTTCACGGCCGCATACGAAGGACATTGATCACCAAGGGTATTGAGCATATCATCGTAAATCTGCTCACCTCTTAACCCTTCTACATACAGATACTTGATGATGGCTCTATACTCCAATTTTTCAATTTTTACAATTTCGGTAGACATTTTTTTTTATTTATTGCGTAACTCTGGTTTACTTTTTTGACGTCGAACTCTACACTGACACTTCTTATAAGTTTGTGTTCGTTGATATGGTATCGCAATATTTTGTTCATGCATGGAACTGGTCTAGGCTAACTAGATATCAATACATCCTCGTAACTCCTGGGCGCAAACGTAAACAGCCAGTATTTCGGTCTGTAAAATAGAAGGCTCACTTCTCAGGGCTTCACAGATCCTCAGTTAAGGTCCATACTCCATATACCTCATTGGCGCCTCTTTGATTTTGATCCTTTGGTAAACCATATGGATGACTCTCTGTCCGTCTGTATGTAGTGTATGTTACATGTCTCATAGACGGGCTTTTTCAAATAACGCATCATCTTCAGTCTTGCCATGAACAGAAATCATTGGCATATATTTCCATTTCTGTCCCGTATACACTGGCACGAATGAAAATTCACAATAGACAATCATCATAACCCTTTCAACGCAGCTCACATACTGCGATCACGATAGCTCTAAATTATCTTCCTCACATCTTCATTCCTTGGACGCAACGAGAATGAAATCCATTATGACTACTGCATCTCATTCACTCGACAAGGAAATTTGCTTTCGCTTTTTTTTCGAACATCGCCGTATATCTTCTCATATTCATTATCTCGGGAAGATCAATAGAGAGAATTCATTTGAAAAGTTTCGCCGCTTAGAACTGGATTCGATTCGGATTCTCTCAACTCACATAATGAAGAAGTTCTAATGTTCGTAATTAACTGTGCTCACTTCCAGTCACTATCATTTATATCGGCTTTGATCATTATTTCTTCGAAGCAGTAAAAAGGGAGATAACTGAATGTTATTTGTCGTAAATACTAGAAGAGCATCGGTAATTTTTGAATCAATATTATCCTTTATATTTTCTCATTTATAGTTGTTCTTCAATTACGACACATCCTTCGTCATTTTTATTATTTTTTCTTTTCAATATTTTACTTATCCATTAGATGCGGAAAGCTCATACTTGGAAACTGGGTTGGGCATAGGAGGGTATTGAATCAACTGGAATCAAACCTCTTGGCAGAACCATCGGATATTGCCAGCAATCTTCGATTTCCAAAAGCTCTTTGAAACGGTCAGCATGACCGTTTAAAATGGCGAGCAATGAGTTCCATAACTGGCTTGGACAAAAAGTCATCCATATGGTTTACTGACGGATCAAAATCTGTGTCTTAAGATAAACCTCAAAGGAGTGCATATCTTCATCACCACGGACAGCCAGGCCACGTTGAGATCCCTACAATCACACTGCCAGGGATCTCTGCTGACCTGGGAGTGCTGTAACACCATGAAGCAACTGGCCAGAGGCAATTGAGAGACTCTACTATGGGTGCCAGGGTATTGTGCATCAAGGTGAACTCCTGCAGGACCTGAGCCCTGTCTGTGGATTGGAAAAGACCAATAACCAACAATGAGAGGTGGGCAGCAGAATAACCCTCTGGAGAAACACTCCTGGAGTTATAGTTATAGTGAAAACGTGTTACAGTCCACTACGACTCTAATGTCTATTGTGCCCCCTAACAGGAGAATAGGAGTTTCTTCCTCCTCCCCACAGAATCTACACTCATCAGTGTCCGATAAACCCTTTCTCAACAGATGCTTCTGTAGGCGACAATGTCCTGTGAGAATGCCAGTGAGTAGGTGAAGTTGGTTTTTACTGAGATCCAGATATTTTTTTGGCTGTAGCAGTTTCAAAGTTCCGGAGGAACTTTTTGGAGTGAGTTTTTCTCTTTCGGTTTTCTCCTTCAGCATAAACTCCTCCCTATAGGTGCATTTTCCTATACCACAGAAGGATTCTGGGCCAGTGAGTGGCGTTTGTGCGCCCTTTCTGGCCAGTGTATTGGCCTCTTCGTTTCCTACGATTCCCGAATGACCGGGAACACAGATTAAAAAGACCTTATTCTTCTTGCCTGCCTCATTGAGTTTGTTCCGGCACTCCCAAATCAGCTTTGAGTCACTGACGTAGGAGCACATCGCTTCAATAGCAGCTTGACTATCTGTATGAATAGCTATATCGCACTTCTGATAGTTTCTTTCTAGATTTATGTCTAGAAATCTTCTGATTTCAAGTATTTCCGTTTGAAGGACGCTTGTACAGGAGCCTAAGGATAGTGCACACTTGGTACTTGTTCCGTAAATACCAGCGCCAGCTCCTGTAGCGGTTTTAGAACCATCTATATACCATTTCATTGTATTTTCTTTGAGATTGTAGTTGGTGTATTCCCTTTCCCAATCCTCTCTTTTGCTTAGCATTGTACTGAAGTTCTTCTCAGTGCTTACTTCCTTGATCATTACATCACTAGGAAGGTTTGCAGATGAGTTGTAGTCATTCAGAGAGGACCAAACTCCCCGAAACCTGACTCTCTCATTGCCTGCTCCTCCTTTAGATACTCTGAGGATGGCCTCATGGGCTACCCTATCAATCACTAGATGTAGAGGTGTGATGTCTGTGATGATCTCAAGCGCCCTGGTTGGGAACGTTTTCATAGCTCCCGTGACGACGGTCCTTACTTTCTTGTTTGGTCCAATTGACAGGTTCAACGGAGACCATGCAAAGTAACCCTCTTCTCCAAGCCACAAAATATCAGGGCGTTATCACAAGTTCCATCCGGAAATCCCAACGATCTACTACCAACACCGAAATAATCATCAGTATCAAATCTCAATTAAATCTCCCGGAAAGCAAGACATCCGATAAAATTAGAAGAATCCTCCGGATTCTTCGTTTCCCAAATTACCGCAACTCCCCTTTCCCTTCGACGACACCGCACAGATCCGGAGATCTCGCAGACGAGATGAGAAACGAGTCTAGTAGGCTGCTGCGAGACATTCACGCCCCAGTTAGTCCCCATCATCCGCGGATCGTTCTGCAAACTCCATCCACGCCGATATTTTGATTAACTTCAATTTTCATTATAATGGATGTGGTGAAACTTGAGATTGAGATTACTTGTTGGACAAGATGAGATTCGGGGCTGGCGGGGAGGCGGCAGGTGGTCCTGGCGGGCGGAGGAGGAGGGGGGAGGTCTCTTAGAATCGAGAGAGCCTCGAAATATTCCCCCACTTTCTGTTGTCAGAGTTGGTTGGGTTAATTGATTTTTTTACCCTCAGTCCAATTGCTGCATTTCTGGGTTTGAGGAATGGAATTACAATTTTACTGGGAACCTTATGCTTTGCGAAAAATTTCATTGCGACTTGTCTGAGCCTTGTTCCAGAGCTCAAAGTAATTGAAATATCTGAATAAACGAAGATCAGATTTTTTTTAATGTTTGGCGAACTCTCAATCATCATAAATTAATTATGGCACTCCTGCTACACGCCCCATTTCTTGAACTACATTCAGTACATTTTTTTTATGTACGTAGCGATCGTGAGTGTTGAGAGGCTTGTACATAGTTGAAATCATTGCTACCTTTAGGGTATACAATGCTAGATTGTTTTCGTATTCATCATTTGTCTATAAGCGGTATAAATCGCTGATCAATTATGAATGCAATCTGGAAAACAGTTATCGAAACCTACTCCTATTTGTTTGGACTGTTATAAACCGTTCAGTTCGTTTGCTTCAATTTTAATATTCGAAAAAATCGATTTCATTGAATTCTAATTGACGTGATTATTTGCATGTAGCGAAGGAAGTAGGTTTGCTTGGTTCCGGTTCTCGAATGGGTCCAATGGATTGTTTCATCATTGAGGTTCTCGATATCACCATCCATCACTAAGTCCATAAGAAGTTTCTCGAAAAAGTTATAGCACAATTGTAAACATGTAAAGTTTTGAGATTGAAGAACTTCAAACTTGATACAGCTTTCTCTGTCGAGAAGGTGAATCACTCTCTGCTTCCATCCTGGATTTTGGTTGGTCACTTTGTCAGAGAAAGAAAGAGAGATAGTATATTTTGTCACGATGTTTAAGATGATTTTGGCTTCATCATGCAAAAGTAGAATGTCCACAATGTCTCACTCCAAAAAGTTACTTCGGATTTTTGAAACTGCAAGATCCAAAAAGTATCTGGATCTCAGTAAGAACCAACTACACATACTTACAGGCTTTACTACAGGACACTTTCGCCTCAGGAACCATCTGGTGAGAATGAGTTCATCGGACACTGAAGAGTGTAGATTCTATGGGGAGGTGGAATAAACTCTGGAATGCCTTGCCATTGCAACTCAAAAGAGAATCCTTTGGGCAAGAAACTTGCAGGAGTGATGAAAAAAACTCGTTGAAACCATCCCAGATATTGGATCTCATTAGATCTCTGGAACTGGAAGGCAGCTGTGAAGTGCGTGGTGAGAACAGCTCTTTTACAGCTCTGGTACAGCTCTGCATGATGGACCTTAAAATTTTAGTGGACTATAACCCTGTTCTAACTATAACTTTGCCTCAAGCTAGTGAATCGATCTCTGAAGAAAAGATATAACTTAAGTTTACAGAGTGGTCCAAATAATCGTGGAAAATTTTTACAGAGTCGTGTATTTCACTAGTGGGTTCTATGAATTGAGTTGGATCAGTAGTCGGATGTTAAAAAGTGGGGAAGTTGCAGTTTTTTTTAATTAAGATTCCAAATTCATAAGTACCACTTTCTGGTCACATTTTATGGAGAGTAGCGATATGTTCAATCAAAATATGGATTTATTTTCACCGGGTGTACCAGGTACTTCTGGTGGTGAGTTCCTGATCTAAAAAATATCTATGATGCATTTAATTTTTCATCGGTTTTATGACTGATCAAAATTCAGATTTTTGATCTTATACCACAAAGTTTATACATCGGATGGGCCTACTCGGTTGAGAATAAGACCGAGATTTTCTGTGTTCTCGATTATACGGTCGTGTCAGTAGTAATAAAACAGAAATGAGATGCTTGGAAACATCACAAGTCCGGAGGAGAAGTGGTGTTTTTTTAAAGTACCTCAAATTTGAGCTTGGGAATAGAAGATAGACTTATAAGGTAAATTTAATCTCGTGTGATATTTTACAAGTCTATGTCACGAACAAAATAAATGGTCAGAAACGCAATATTCGATAAAAGCAAAGAAAAACTCATGTTGACGTCTAAAATTTATATTTATCTACTCCCATAGAATAAATATATCCATTATTCAACTGATTTTGATCTGTGATAGACTCTATAAACCAATAGTGTGAGGTTATAATAACACACGCCTTTAACTCACTCTAATACAAATAGGAAAAATGTAGGTAACAAAATAAATAAAAAAGTCGGGTCAATGAGGAACTCTATTTCAGACATCAAGGTAACGTTCTTGCCATCCATTTCTACATTTTCTTAGGTCTGTATATCCAAAAATTGCATTTGCAAAATATGAATTTCTGACGTTTTCTACTGGATTCGCTATCGATTCGATTGTCGACCACAGAAATCGCTTTTGACAACTGTTGTTCAATTTTGAAAATGCAGATTGATTCGAATTTTACTGAAGAAGTCGAAGATGAAGTATAGTGTTCAATTCGTGGTAATGGTCATAAACACACTTGATGAATTATACCCCTCGCCTGACGGCTCGGGTTGCAAAATTCATCTGCGTATGTTATGATTTACATTACCGCTTACAATATACTATTATATGCTCTCAATTCTTGAATGGGGATCTAATAACTTGGTAGAATTCAACGCAAACAAAACACAAGCATGCATTTTCTCTAGAAAAGACGATCTTACTGTGCCCAGCATAGAATTGTCGGGAGTGACCATACCATTGAAGTCATCCATTTCGATGCTTGGTATTACTGTCGGCAGTAACCTTTCTTGGGAGAATCACGTGAGATCCATTGCTAAAAGTGCATCCCAAAAACTTGGTGTTCTGTTTCGTGCTAGGAGCTATTTCACCTCAGGTCAGCTGCTTATGATCTATAAGGCACAGGTTCGACCTGTCCTGGAATACTGTTCCCATATTTGGAGTGCTGCACCTAAATCCTAAAGCTCTTGGATTCTGTACAAAAAAGGGCAATTCGTCTCGTCGGTCATGCCTCGTTAACAAACTCGCTCACTTCTTTGGAACACCGTAGAAGAGTACAAGGCCGTAGCTAGAAAAAAATTTCGGGGGGGGTCCGTCCGAGGCCGTAGCTAGAAAAAAATTTATTCGAAGAATTTTCGGTGAAATGATTATCTGGCATTTCTGAAAAAATAAATTTCGGGGGGGGTCCGGACCCCATCGGACCCCCCCCTGGCTACGGCCTTGGAAGAGTAGGCGATCTATCTCTATTTCATAGATATTTCCATGGGCGATGCTCTTCTGAATTATCAGCAATCGTTTCCCATCTGGCAGTATCTTCGAGACTAACCCGTCAAGTTAAGTCTTTACATCCCTTCTTTGTCACTTTGGAGACCTGCGGAATATCTGTATTCAAAGACTCGTTCATCCAACGAACAGCGGGGCTTTGGAACACATTACCTAGGGAAGTGTTCCCCGAGGCATAATAATATAACCTCCAGAAATTTAAGAAGAACACCAATTCCTACCTGCTTGCCCTTGGTTCTCACGATGTTCTCTGAACATTACAGGATATTCTTTTTCGTCAAAACCACAATTAGGAAATTTTAAAAAAAGTCTGTTCAAACATAAAGTTTACTATAATAACCAACAGTAAAAACACTGTAAAATAAACACATTTAATTTCCCATAAAGTTTACTCAATTGTACTGCTTAAAAGTAGATTGTGAATTTGAAAAAAGTGTTATAAAACAAATCTGAATGCAGTTCCTCCTGGTATCAACCTTCATCGTGCCTCCGATCGAATCCGTCATTCAGATACCGATACCTCAACGAATTTCCGGGCGCGAAAAACCGACCGCCTCGCGTTATCGACACCGTCTCCCGACGCACCCGGCCCTCCTGCCCTTCGGTCTCGCTCGCCTCTTTCCTCCGACACGTACAATTAAAACTGTATCACAGGTAGGTATTATTAAATTGGCCCTCGGGCCCGGTCCGGAAAAGCGACGCGTATTATAGCGTAGAGAGGCGATTTATAAAGCGGCAGTCCGTTATCTGGCGGAAGCTCGGAATCGCTGATATATCTCTTCCGTCGGGATGCGACGATAACGGAACGGGCCGTGCAGGAACTGCGGATAGGAATTGCCTGCCACCCGCCGGAGCGGGGTGATCCTGCGAGGTATCTGATGGGAGATACGGGAGGATAAGTTTCGAACGACGGCGGATTTGTTTGTTTTGTGGTTTGCCAGGTTTCGAGATCACTTCGGAAGCGATTTTGGGCAGGTCCATTAAGGGACTGAAAATGAATTCTCAGACTCTTACAACCTATAAGAAATGAAGAGACCGCTGCATCGAATATTTGTTTTTGAATAGGGAAGTGGCCTTTCAAAAAAGCGTTGATTTTTTTATCAATACACCTGTCTGAAAGAATTCTATATTTTGACGGAAGGATGCTTATAAATCTTGAATCTCAATGAAAAAACTGCAACTCCTCCTCCTTTTCAAGATCCAACTACTGATCCATCTCAATTCATAGAACCCACTAAAAAAATGAACGACGCTATATTAACATTTGGAACAATCATTTACCACACCCTGTACACCCAAAATAATTTACTTCTTCAGGCATGAATGGAATAAAAGAGTATAATTCTTTCGGAAATATAATGAAAAAATTGGTAATTTTAGAGGATAAGGTTTGCTCACGACAATCTTTAGGGTGCTTTTTCAGAAAGGTATAATTTTCGATGGGGATTACTGATTTAATAGATGGTAGAAGCCATGATGTTTTGACATTTCTGTTCACTGAGCATTGACAAATTCTCATGGAAAGACACACGCGGCAACAACGTTCACAAGTTGTTGAAATTCATTTTCAAAATCAGTGTTTTATTCGAAAAACTTATAGAGCACTTCGTGAAATTCATGGTTTACATAATCGTCCATAAAAGCAGCTTATTCGTCGAAATATCGTCAGATCTCGGACAACATTTTCTCTATACTCAATGCAGCAACAACAACAAGACAAAAAACTGTACAGAAGAAAAAATCGCGGTCTTAAGTGATGTTAATGAAGATCCAGATTTGTCTATTCGTCAACGTTCACAACAAGTTGGACTATGTGCATCCATCACATGGAAAATTTTGCTTAAAGATCTCGGTACAGAAGAAAAAATCGCGGTCTTAAGTGATGTTAATGAAGATCCAGATTTGTCTATTCGTCAACGTTCACAACAAGTTGGACTATGTGCATCCATCACATGGAAAATTTTGCTTAAAGATCTCGGTCTACACCCATACAAGATACAACTGGTTCAAGAACTAAAGCCACTTGACCATAATAAGAGTCATTTTTCGCTGATTGGGTCCTAGAACAACTCGAAGTTGATCTACTTTTAATCGAAAAATTGTGTTTAGTGATGAAGCTCATTTCTGGTTTAACGCCTAAGTAAACAAGCAAAATTGTCGTATATGGAGTGAAAACAATCCTAAAGGAGTTCTGCAGGTTCCATTGCATCCTGAAAAATGCACTGTGTGGTGTGCTTTACAAGCTGGAAGCATCATCGGTCCATATTTCTTCGAAAACGATGATGGAGCTAATGTTAGAGTGAATGGTGCTCGTTACAGATCGATGATCAAAATCGAAACAGGGAAAAATTAAAAAACAATATATGAACTCACTGAATAATACCGATGCTGTTTTGTTTTGGCCTTTTCTTTATTTTTATGGAATAACCGAAATCTATTTTATTCTTGAAATTTACCGAAACTTGAGGTTGACTTCCTTATTATTCTTGATGTTTTTGGGGAATCTTTAGTGGAAATCACAATTGCAATAAGATCCATCTCTTGATTGTATCACTCCAAGCTTTCGGTCATCATTTTGACCATCTTCAGGGAAAACGATTCGAGATGGTTAAAAGTTATCCAAGAATATTATTTCGTAATCGATATCAATACTTGATCCTTATTTGTTAGATATTCGTTTTTTAGTTACAAAATGGTGAAAGCGCTGGTTCCCCATTATCGTTTGCTGTGTACGAGCTATGATTAAAAAGTACTGGAAAATATGCATGAACCGCTGTCAACGGATCCACTTTTTTTTGTTGAGTTGGTAGACCCTCAACTGACATATATGTCAAATACGAGTAGCATATACTGCTTTACAAGAGTTGAAGACGTTCGAAGTTTTTTCGCCAATTTTTCAAATATGAGAAATCTAAATATTCACTCGATTATTCTACTAATTTTTGCTCTATTTTTTCACAGTCTTCAGTTTTACAGTTTTTTCATATTTTGTTTTTTGTATTTGTAGTACCTACAAACTGAGTTAATTCAAAATATTGATGTTCAGTAAAGAGTATGACCTCCTCGACGATCAATACCTATGCGTACTTTCGATACTTTGTATACTTTATATCGCAGTCCTCAGCTGGACTTTCCTAACCTCCCTCCAATTCTCACAGCCTTCATGCTTTTCATAGTATCTGGTATCGAATCATATAGAACAACACCCCAGTGGTCAACAAACTTCTGTGACGAACTCAGACGATGGTATATCCAAGGCTATTTTAGTTCTTGTACCATATAAATGCCCCTGCCTAATCTTCGGGAACTCTTCGACATTCGCATGTAGGTACGTACTCCAGAGAGGCTAATATAAAAAAACTGGGGACAGTAAATATACCCCCTGCTTTGAAAGCTTCTCTGCAGCTTTCTCTAGGTCCAAGACCAAGCCCTTATTACCCTTTTCTGGAGTAGAAGCAATTTCTGAGCTTCCGAAAAACCCACCCAAAAAAGAATGGCAAAAGAATCTACTTTATGGAAATGTGCAAAACATGAGAGCCTCGCCATTTCAAATGCTGTGCACATTCTCATCCTTCTCTTGGAATAGACCGCTACTGACAGTTTTTCCATCAGTGCATCCAACTTGGTCTTCCAGACTAATCTAGTTTCGAAGTGAACTCCTAAAAATTTGATGCAGGATCTCTAATGTGAAGCATAGAAAAATGTGATCTGTTCAGTCTTGCTCTCGTTTATTTTCAATCTGTTCGCTTGAAACCATTTTCCAATGTCCACCGGGAGTTGCCTCATCGCAGTCTGACTCTCGTCTGCATTTCTACCTCTTAACACGACAGAGATATAATCAGCAAATAGGAAAGCTTCATAAAAATTGAAGTTCCAGGCTAGGTCATTGCTGAAAATGAAAGAGGACCGGGCCCAGCACTGAACCCTGCGGTACTCCCATTCTAATCTCGCTGCTGGTTGATTTTCCATCCAACCAGATCACCAGTTGTTCCCTCTCTGATGTATAGTTCAAAGTGAAAAGGGGTTACAGTCCACCTCGACCTTAAGGTCTATTGTGCCCCATAACAGAGCTGTTATCATCTTTGATAGATACGATAACAGTTATTCACACGATTTTCTGCATATCATTGGTATTTTAATGAAGAATTTCCACCAAGATTGATCATTCTGGGCATTTTGTATACTCGATCAGAACAAGGTGTTACGGGACATACAATTCCGCGAATCCCGCAAATTTACATTCGTACCGACGATCCGTTCCACCCATTCACTCCGAATCGACAGAAAGACCCTCCCTTCCGGTTGTCGCGACTCCGGTGTCACTCCGCATAAATCCCATTTCGACACCCACCGGTCCATCTCGCACGCTCGCTGCCCCCAGATCGAAACCTCAGATAATACGGTTTCGCCGTAAAACCGCGGGAAGTCGCTTACAACGACGCTTAGCGTGGGCGGGGTACCACTCCGGTGACATACGGTGAGACGATCCGCTGACTACTCCGGGGCGGCGAGAAAAAATCACGGAATAGTAACGCGAGATTCCAATATAAGCATACAATGACGCGATCCTTTATTCGGAAGTATCGGCGGACCGTTACGGTCCTGGTTTTTAATTCCATTTGGCACGTTTATGCAAATCTGCGGTCGATGTCGTGGTCAGTCGTTGAAATTCCGGGGGAACAATGATTCCGGACGTCGTTAATTGATTGGAGGGGCGCCCCGATTCTGTGCGAGAGCGTAGGAGATTGGAATGTTTTGTTGACGGAGGTGGATTGGGAGAATGGGCTGGAATGATGCTTGAGGAATTTTTAAATGATGTATCGACTTGATTTCCCGGTTGCACCTTGTCGATTCCTTCTCTGTCCCTGGCTACGATGATCATCACAACAGTGATCAGAGGTCAAATCATTGGAACTATTTCTCATCCATTTAATTCGATCGTGATTCATATTTGAATTCGTGGTGTCGTTCATCAAAATATCACAAGGTATTGCAATGAGAGAAATGTAAAGCAATTTAAACAAACAGTTATATGTTCAACAATTAGATACAGCTTGAATACAAGGTGACAAGAAAAACTTCGGACAAATTTTGCTGTGGTCTGGAACAGAAGTATTTCAGCGCAGCCAAATAATGTTTATTCTCTTAGTTTCTCTACACTTTCCTGTACTAATTTGTGAATTTTCAGTTTGATATAATTTCGTTTCACACAGTTTTAGAATGTCAAAGAAAAGTGCGATTTTGGAGTAGTTTCGTCAAGGTAGGCGTCAATGCGAAATTGTTCGTTTGCTCAATGTGCCTCGACAAACCGTGTCCGATGCAATTCGTCGTTTCAAGGAGCTTGGCCATGATGGTTCGCGTCCAGGAAGTGGTAGAAAACGCACTATCGATACACCTTAAGCAATCGCAACATCGTCAAGAAGCGAGTCAATCGAAATCCGAGGGTTTCCATGAGGAAAATAGCCTGTGAGACCGGTATCAACCGCGAATCATTCCGTCAAATTGCCAAAATGGAGCTCAACCTCAAGCCATACAAGCTCCAGAAAGTTCAACTCCTCACGGAGGAAATCAAGCGTGTACGACTCCTTCGTCTCGCCGCCAGTCAGCAATGGGAGCGAATTCTCTTCCCAGACGAGAAGCTTTTTACCGTGGAACAATCCCACAACCACCAAAACAACAGAGTCTGGCCCGTAGAGGCTCCCGGTACATCGGCCATCGTCGAACAGCGTCAAAATCCGCAATCCGTCATGGTCTGGGGCGGAATTTGCGGCAGTGGTAAAACTCCCTTAGTTTTCGTGGATCAAGGGGTCAAAATCAATCAAGAAGTCTACCGCTGCGACATCCTCGAGGCCAGAGCGAAAATGACGCAAGATTCGTGTAAGACCCATTTTCCTTGTTTCATCTCATCTGCAGAATGGCCGCCCTACTCACCGGATCTCAATCCAATGGACTACAGCGTGTGGTCGATTTTGGAGCACAGCGCTTGTGCTAAAAAACACAAAAATTTGGAGTCGCTGAAGCAATCTCTGCACCGGGAATGGAACCGATTAACGCCCTAGGAGCTGCGGCCCATTGCCGAAAATTTCGAGAAGCGTCTGAAGCTGTGTACCGCCGCCAAAGGAAGCCACTTCGAAACGGCTTAGATATATTATTAACAAATATTCAAGCTATCTTCTGTTTAATAAAGTTAAATGAAAAAGAGTTTGTCCGAGGTTTTTCTTGTCCCACTGTAAGTATATGCTTTGGTCTTCAGTCTTTGAGAATAATCCTCCAGAACTGCTATCAGGTTGGTTTTTTGTTATAACCTATTGAATCAATTATCTAGGAGATCATCTACCACTCTCATATAGTGTGGTCTCCCAAGCAGCTATCGCATAGGATAAAGGGCCAGGTTGCCTAGGTGAAGGTTCCTGGGGCAAGCAAGATCTAGCTGTCTTCCACTATGTGTTCGGTGGTTTATTTCTTCTCTTCGTATATCCTGCAAATTTAGTCTGCTGACTCGCCCATTCACTGCAAGAGGTACCTACTCATACTTTCCATTTTTCTGCAGATAATCTTTTTGCATGTTCGAAAGAGCATGGCCATTGAGGATTGCGAAATTCGTATGCAGACTCTCTGCGCTTTCTAATCTTTTTCTGATTTCTGACAATAATCTGTCGAAAACAACCTCAGTTTCCTTCGAGAATGAACCAACAGGATCTAGCGTTCTTGACTCATCCTCGCACATTTCGTCGACCTGCTTTTTCTTCTTGGAACCACGTTTATTTCTTAGAATTCTTCTGAGAGAAGTGTAGCTTCCGAGATCCATTTTTCAATAGGTTCTTCTCTCAGTCCTTGCAAGATCTTCACAAGACCTTGCATCAATGATAATGAACGTAATGTAATTATACCCCCTTTCTGAATTTTCACGTTGACCCTATTGATCTCTCGCAGAATACTATCCCAAATTGTTAGGTTCAGGATTAATCTTAAATCCATCACAGCATGGAGCAAATGACCAGCTTCATACTTGGATTCTGCGACTAGTGAGGATTCTCTGATTTCTTCCACAGCATTCACAACTCCCGGTAAATTATTGAGCAAGGCATTAACAGCTTGATGCTGAGCCCATCTTGTTTGGCTACTGCCTTTCAAATTTGGTTTCGTACACTTTTTCATAATTGTCCATCGTGTGGTTGACCTAACAAAAATGAATACAGGTTTTGTACAACACCAAATAAATTTACTGGTTCTGAACATGATGAAGCCGAATGGACACCCACAAGATTCAAATAGAGTCCTAGGCATGGAACTTATACAGCCAGCTCGTTCATCTGCAGAATTCTGGATTGGACTCCTATATGGCAGCCATATTAGATCCGTTGTCGTAGGATTGCTCACGACATTTTTTGACATCTAAATCATCAGATTGCAGTTTATCTAGAATTCGCTATGATATTATTCTCCAGTTTTTCCATCAACTTCTAAGAAGTCAATAAAACTTTTCTTTATCTCATATTCAAACTCCGTTCTCTTCAAATATCGTATAACCTAGCTCATTTGTTCTGGGTGACTGGGTGAGATACATCTGGGGTGCAGTCGAACATAATAGTGAAATAATTGGCCTCCTTGATCTCATTAATAATGTTATTCCGAACTTTGGCTGCCATTAAACATTAAATCGATAATTTCATTACGTATAGTTTTGGACAGATAGGATGTTTGACTTTTTTTTGCGTGGTCAAAAAATTTAACCTCTGATTGTTCATTCGGGACCAAAACTTTATAAAAGCATATTTAGAATCACCTTCGTCACCTCTATCCGCTGTTCAAGTACGGTTTGCCGATGAATCAGCCTGTACAAGTCTCTCGTCTCAATCATCGAATTTATCACCAAGTCGTTACCTGTTGAAGTTTTCTGAAATGAAAACCAATACATCTGGTAACATCCGGGATTCGATCATCTCATTCGTTCCTAATTTATTCGTAAGTAATGTTCAAGTTTTACGATCTGACTGAAACAGTCAATTTTCTAATGGAAGAATACAATCGGTGAGGAAGTGCTTCTTGGAAGATAGCGCTTTTGTTTTCATCGTTTTTCCCATCTCTAAAAGGCTCATTTACACTTCAACTCGGTAATGAATATTTGCTAGACGAGAAGTGTTGAAGTAAAATATTGCTCCGGAATATCCAATGTTATATACAGGGTAATTCTTTCACTTGTACATATCTCTCTAAGTAGACTTCACTCGTCGAATGAAACACTTTTTCAAGTATCGTTCATGGACATAATGTTGATTTACAATCATCAGAAAATTGGTAGAATCATTTCCTTGGCACCCTTATTTTTTTTAAAAACTCGTCAAAACATTTCTTTGTTGTACTGGCAAGTTCATTTCCTGTGCTTTAGGTTAAAAAAAAACAACAATATGAGCCCAACATCGACCAATCCTTTTGTTGGTGCAAATACTATTATCAATTATGTATTAATAATCAACCAGGTGTTTATGGGTTATAATTTCTAAATGTGTGTACTCTCCCATCACAAAATCAATTTAGTTTCATGAGGGGTGTCAATTCAATAAACGAGTATACGAGTATGAGGGCTTCTTCATATTTATGTGCATTAAAAGTGAATGGAAAACTGAACGACAACTAATAATTTCGATTCACATCCTGCTTGATTGGATTTTATGCCTGGTAGTATATTTGATATTTATTTCATCATTTATTTTTACCATAATCAGTTGATGGGCATGAAATGAAATATTCTCAACCACGTCGAACATTATATTCGGAAGATTAACGATGGAATTTGATGAAGTGTACGCGATAATTACTGAAGAATCTGTGAAATTTCTTATTAATGTGTTATAACTTCACTTTTTTCTTTCGTATTTGAATCTCGATAACTCGTCCAATTCATGATTTGAATTAGTTTGTTTATACAGGGTCTTCTACTTGTGAATATATTTCAACTGTAGATTCCTCTCATCATACGAAATACTTCTTTTCGATACCATTTTTCAAAGTTCGGTTTCGTTTGAAAGATACAGGGTGTCGAAAATCCATGAAATTAACCCAATTCTTTCCATATAGTCGGAACCGATATTTCGAATGAACTGAAATTTGGTTGATTGTTCACTCTATTTATGGTGCATATTCCTCAATCAAAACTTATTCAATATTTCTCCTGATATAGAAGTTACAGCGTAGCCTACTCATAAATTCACGCAAAAATACTTTAAAACCACTTGAAAAAGATGAACATATTTTCGAAAGAATCAACCATTTCAGAAAATAAAAGTATCCATATGTTTTTTCAATACAACGCGTCGTTTCCCAGTTATTCCTTATTGTATACGATGAAATTTGAGTAAAAAATCATATATTTCAAGAATAATCTGAATGCTTTCCTGGGTTAAATATTATAGAATATTATTTCTTCTCTGTTCTCTTAACAAGTAAGCAATGTTGTCAGAATGCTTATCAACTTCGTCAAGACTAAAATCTCTATGATGAAAAAACGTTTGATGTAGATATATATGTAATGATGAAATCCCACAAATGTGGGAGAAAAAATTGAATTCTGAGAAGCTTGAAATTACACATTCTATAAGCAATTTCTTATCAAATGTTCACTGTTACCGGTCCTTCAGGAAAACATCTATCTAAACAATATACACTCGACACTACACGGATATTATAACATCAATTCCCTGAAGGTCTTTCACATAATCATCACCTGTTTGCATTATTCTCTGAAAACAAATAAATAGATAAATCGAAATCCATGGCGCAGGTTACGTAAGCGTCGTTCATGGGACAGGTACCACAGACTGGTCTATGATGGAACTAACGTTGGAGACACAGAACAACAATTTGTCTTGCGTGGCGGCCACGATCCGAGGTAGCGCACGTTATAGGCGACTGAAATTAAGATCTTAGCGCTATATCGGCGAGAATCAGAACTACTCGTTTGGCGTTTCCAAAGAGCCACGACTAGACGCCTTTAGCGAAAAGTAAACAAACTGATATCCTTGCGATAGTTCATCCGTTAACGATAGGGGACGTACTGCTTCCCTGGTTTCGCCTATACCATTGTTTGATTTGAAGAGAAAATCGGCAATCTGGCATCGTCTTCTCAAAAGTTCTGTGAAGTGTGAAGATGGGTTAGGTTAGGTCATGGACCTCGAATACTATTACCTAGGTTAAAGAGAGTTAGGTTAGGTTAGGTTGAAAACAATTCTTTCTTAGATATTTTTGGAACATCGGGAAAAATATGAACAAATTATTAGTGTTTACAAACTATTCTTCTGGAAAATCGAAGAAGGAACTTATTTTGGTGTGAGAAATATGGATTTTCAATTGCAAAAATAATCTGTCAAAACTAAGCGTTTTTGTTAGCAAATATCGTGTTTATAACATTCTTATTCAAATTAGGTTAGTGGTTGTAACAGTATATTTTGACGGGTTGAGGTCAGTAAATCCAAAGGCTTATTTGGAAAAAATGCCGACGTTTCGATTTATTTAAAATCTTCTTCGGGGCTCTGAAACATTAACAACACAGTAATGAACTAAACACAAACATATCACTACAGAAATACAATATTAAAATAAATTGGAAACCACCTACATTTTCAGTTGGCCTTTTTGGTCACATTAAAAATTGAAAATCGTATTTTACGATGCATAAAAACAGAACGATACATGCTTCCTCGCAGTTTAACCATAACTAATTGTTGTCGAAGAGCAGGTGGGTCATCAAAACAATGAGAATGACATATGATGTATGGATGGAAGGACGGAACTAAAGTTTCGTCATTCATTCAACCCTCTTCTTTAAGCTTGCCAATTAAGTTGAAGTACGCTGTATTTAGATTATCAATATCAGTTCTTTTGTTGATTGATCTTTTGCACTGTTTAACCGACACCATTTCATGTATTAATCGCTTTTTTAAGTTCTTTTCAAATCCCACAATGGAAGCCTCGTCGAAATTGAAAGAATGTAGTTCCTTGAGAGAATGTTCCGCTAGTGCCGTGTTATTGTCTTTCCTTTTTAGGGGGTTGTGTATGTTGATGCTGTCACGACGATGTTCGGATATTCTAGTCTCCAGATAGCGACCCGTCTGTCCAATGTAAACCCGGTCACAATCCCGACAAGGAATTTTATAAATAACACTCGACATCATTGATTTAGTTGTTGGTGGCTTCAACTTAGAAAAGAAATTTCTCTTAATTGTGTTTAGGGGTTTGAGAGAGATGTTAACGTTTCTCGATTTAAGTAATGTCCGAATTCTTTCCGAGAGACCCCGAATGTACGGTATCGAAAAATACTTGGTGGGTTCGTCCAAATTATCAGGCAAATCCTCTCGATCATTTGTTCTGCTGAATAGGACTCTCCTTATAATGGTGGGGGGATAGTTATTTTTCAGCAGATACGACTTGATTTTATTGAAATTATCGTCCCGAAACTTCTCATCAGATAAGGAAACGGCTCTATGTTTGAGATTCTGTATTAAATTGATCTTCTGAGAAAAAGGATGTTGTGAATTAAAGTTGATAAATCTTTCCGAAAAAGTTGGTTTATGATACCAGTTTGTCTCTAGTTTGTCGCCCGTCCTCATCACCAAAACATCTAAGAAGGGAATTGTGTGATCCTTCTCAACTTCTACTGTGAAACGTAATCGCAAATGAAAGGAGTTGAAAGCATCCAACACGACGTCAACACCGTCTGCTGGTACCAAAGCGAAAATATCATCCACATATCTACGATATAACAAAACGCGAAAAGGAATCTTAGCAAGTGCAACTTCCTGCAACTCTGCCATAACAATATCCGCAACTATCGGAGCTAAACAGTTACCCATACCGAGTCCAAAAATTTGTTTATAATACTGGTGGTCAAAAAGGAAAAAACTATTTTCCGTACATAACTTAAACAGCTGCAAAAATTCCTCAACCTGAAGTTGCGTATGGGGCTGTATTCGATTCCAATGTTTGTGAATAAGATCGCATGCAAGTTCTATAGGAATGTTAGTGAACAGCGATATCACGTCAAGTGAAATCATTATGTAACCATCAGGCAGCCGTACGTTTCTCAGACCAACAACGAAGTCGAAAGAATTCTTTATGTATTTGTCGTCCCTTTCAAAAGCGAGAGACAAGAGTTTAGCTAAAAATTTACTTAAGTTATACAGAGGACTCCCTATGTAACTTACAATTGGTCTTAGTGGGACATTATTTTTATGGATTTTCGGTAGGAAATACATCTTGGGACATGTGCCATTGTTACATCGAAGGTACTTGTATGTTGATTCTTCAATGTGCTCGGATTTGAAGAGCTGTCCAACAATCTTATTCAATTTATTTTGTACAGTTTTAGTAGGGTCACCTAACAGTTTGACGTACGTGTTGCCATCATCAAGTATTGCTGTAGACTTAGAAAAGTAATCTTGTTTCTGCATAGCTATCGTAGAATTACCCTTGTCAGCCCTCAGAATCAACAAGTCGTCGTGTTCTTTCAGGAAAGTTTTTGTTGCTCTAATACATTTAGATATAAATTTGTTTTGTTCACGTTCGTATGGGCTATGATTAATGTAATTAGTAGTAATATTAATAAATTGGTTTCTCTTCTCTATTTCCTCGTCCTCACTATCGCGGTTTGATAAAATGTACTCAGTGGTACTCGTTAGTGGTTGAGTAGTTCCTAAATGTATCACCCAGAACATCTAATAATCACCCCAATTTCAATCGAACAATATCAACTTTGAGGTGTTTGCAGATAATGGTAGGTATCAGGCACCTATTTGGCCAATTTTTTTTTCGAATGTCTATATCTCTTCAACAGAGCCGAATCCGGAAAAATGGAAAATAAAAAAGGTTTCTGTTGGCCGCAAGAATCTTCAGTTGAAATAATTGAACAAGTCAAAGATTCAACCTCCTATAGTTAACGTTCTCTTAAATTTATATGTTTGCTCATTTTTTTATCAAAAAGTTCAAGAATGACAGAAACACATTCGATTCGTAAGTCTATGAAATCTGATATTGAGCTTCTGGTCAGTTTTACAGTTTACAAGTCCCAAACATATGTTTTTCTTAAATAGAAAACCTCTTTATCGCTATTCAAACAAACTTCTAAATCCGAAAAAAGTTTTCAGTTCCAGCGGGAATTGAACCACGCATATTCAGACTGCCGGTCCAAGGTTCTGACCATTGAACTACCGAAGCTACTGATCTTTCCGAACTTCGATGTTAGTGCTACCGCGCAGACCATATTATTTGCACGTTGTCAAGAAGTTTGATGAGTGGGATTGAATTAATATTGATATTGGGTATGGGTATTTTCAAGTTCTATAGGTCAGTTGTTTTGACATAACATCAATTCGAAGCAAGTTCTCGATCTCGCATGCTAAATTATACTGACATGATTATGCATCGAGATCAGTTGGAGGACGTTACGTGTTGACATTGCAGCAGTGGCTTTACCCTTGACTCTCGGCATTATCTATGACATCTTGCATTATGACGGCATAATCAAGACGATTAAGCCGAAGTTGGATAACTGCGCCCCTTAATCTAACTCCGGGGTCCAAACGAGGCAATTCACGCCGTTTGCCCAGCGTATCCTGCAACAATGTTAGCCAATCTCACATGGAGTTTCAACCACTCGTAAATTAGCTGCAATCTGCAATGACAAGTACTTGGCCGGAGCAATTAAGCCGAAACCATTAATTACTTCCAGTTAACTACGTGACCAAGCCTCCTCTCTCCCGCATTAGCGGAACTTTTTACAGAAGCTTTTCAAATGGAATTTATGTCAAAACTTTCGACCTCTCGGACGGTATGAGCTCGTCTACCCCCACCTCTACGGCGGAATTACGGCATTGGTTATGAACTTTTCCGGAGGAATATTCCGTAGTGTAACTATTCGAGATCTTTGAAATATTTATTCCATGTCTAGGATGTTATTGTTCCACAGAATGTCTATTATTCAATCAGCCGCAGATGACTTTGAGTTATTTTACAGCAAATATTAAAATTTACAGACTCTGTGAGCACCCATACGATAAAACGTGAATCTACGCGTTATAGTAAATGGATGGTACCAATCATACTGGTATATTCCAGTCGTGGAAGCTCAGCAACAACAATAGCTTCTCCTCTTTGGGGATCTTTCTAGTTCTTCGGTCTTGGACAATTTTGAGCAGACTTTGATCCAGCACTTCTCTGGCCATGATCCCTCTACTGCCTTCTTAATAATTCTCTCACATCCAACTACGACCCATTATCAGGTAAACAGAGTGAGTCTCTGACTTGGACATATATTTCAACTGTAGATTGTTGAGGCCAAAAGAAACCGTTTTTCCATTTTTCCTAATTCGGCTTTGCTAAGGAGATACAGCCATTTGGAAAAAAAAATTTGGCTGAATACGAGCCTGATACGATTCTCTGCAAACACCTCAAAGTTCATATTTTTCGATTGAAATTGAGTTGATACTTTCACGGAATCCCCAAGTTCTAACCTTTTTTGAATAAGATTGATGAAAACACGATATTTCTTGACAAAAACACTTAGTTTTGTCCGATTATATATCTGTCATTAAAAACCCATATTTCTCCTATCAAAATGAGTCCATTCTTCGATTTTACTGAAGATTAGTTCGTGAACACTGAAAACTTGTCCATATTTCCCTCGATATCCCAAAAATATCTTATAAAGAATGTCTTTCAAGCAATTTATCAGGATTCATTCATTGTTCAACCTAACCTAACCTATTTTGTTTCCATTCTGTGAATTTTTCACAGAAATTTGTATGTGGACGTTGCCAGATCAAGCAATATTTCGGAAAATACCTAAGATCTATGAATCGACCACAGCCTTCTATAGAGAGGATTGTGAAACGACTCATCTGTAGCCTGCTTAATCAAGATTAAAGAAATAATGTTTGTACTTCATATAACTTCTGTGAACGACGCATACGCGATATCCAAACAAACATGGAGAAAGTCTTCTCCAGAGTTATGTTATTATAAAAGGGGAAAATTATTATCTAAAGGGTTTCTCTTCGTTTTTGTGATGATTATGTGAAGATTTTCAGTGAATAAATGTAGTATTAACCATGTAGTATCGAGTTTATAAAACTGTGAAGGACAGTAGCGGATTAACCGGTACGCTTAGTACGCTGCAGCGTAGGGCCCCGAGGTCCAAAGGGGCCCCCGGCGATCGAATTAATTTTTTTTTCTAGAATAAAAATTCAGTCTGTAAGTGTGAGAAAAATAGTCAGGCTGTACTATATTTTATAGGAAGCTCAGAGGCAACTTGTGAATTATGGATTAATACATTCACATGAAACGCAATGAAAAACAAAATCCTCAGAGCAAAACTCCGATGTTGGAAAAAACACACCATTCGAAATTCAGCGTACTGTCCCTACTTATCTTGTCTGCCTGCAATAAATTCCGTCAAGGGTGGCGGACGAATTCCAATGTTGACAATTACATCATAATTTCATAAATTTGTCAGCATTTCCTCTAAAATCTAGGAATGTGCTACAGAACGGCCGACCAGATGTTGTTTGGTTTAGTGGTGTAAAGTGAAAAATAACATATCTCGGCCCATACCATAACACTACATCGTCGGATAAAAAATAAATATAGAACTGTTATGACAGAAAATAGATTGCAGTTTTTAGGAATACTTTCTATCGAAAGTGATATAACGAGCAGTCTCGATTATAATTCTGCAATAAAAGAATTTGCTGTTATTAAAATAAAAAAAAACACAATTTTTTCGGTGCAATTTCATTTTGTAGGTAACGGATATGCAGCCTTACGATACTTGTATCTTTTGTGATGATTTTATTTATTCCTTAATTTCGATGTCGCAATAAAAAATTGGCAGATATGATGTTCTAGAGATATTTTGTATTTTAATTTTGGTGGTTTTTTTCCCTTTTTTAAGATTTTTATTCATCTTTTATATTTTGTTTTGATATACATACCTTGTATTTTATTTAGGTCGGCGTTTAAAGCGAGTAGGAAAGCTCAGCCGATAGAGGCGTCACCGTCCATTTTATGGAATATCTCCATAGAACATACATTATCACCATCAAGTTCTATGAATATCACTCTGATTATGAATGAAATGTACAATATCGCTCAATTTGTGGGTAAAGCAGGAATTTTTTCCCGCCAAAATTTGAATTTGGCCATTCTTTGCCAATTCCGTATTTCAAGTTTTTTTTCTGAACGAAATTATCAGAAGATTCGCTTTTAATCGGATGTTGAACTATTTTCATGGGTCTTTCTGTTGAAATGAGACAGAAGCATGAGTTGGCTCATTTTCTTCTATTTTTGAAAGAAAAAAATAACTTTGGGAATGAAATCGACTAAAATTATTTCATCAAGAACTCCAATCCTTTCTGAGTTCACCCACAAAATTTCAGTTTTCAAAGTGAAACCATTTTCAAATGCAACTTGAAATAAAAACACACTACATTGAACGCCCACCTTAATAAACTTCATATTTTGTTTTTAAAGAAGTGAGTTTTAATTAAAAAATTATTTTGAAAAAAATCAAAAATGTTTCAGAGGGGCCCCAGAAGTTTTGAAGCGTAGGGCCCTTGAAATCGTAAATCCGCCACTGCTAAAGGAATATTGTTCAGATAGAAACATCGCCACAGATTATTTACCTAGTGCTAAGTATCATTTTATTTTTCATTAATTTCAACTTAATACATGATTCGGCTCATAAAGTCTCGACAAAGTTAATGAACATTCTGACAACATTGTTAACTCATTGAGAAACCAGAAAACTAATAATATTCGATGATGTTTGATCCAGGAAAGCATCCAGATTATTCTTGAAATTCTTGGTTTTTATTCAAATTTCATCGTATAAAATCATGAATAACTCGAAAACGACTCGTTTAATTGGGATATTTTCATTTTCTGAAATGATTGATTCTTTCGAAAATATGGACCATTTGTCTTTTCCACACGGTTTTATGGTATTTTTGCCTGGATTTATGAGTCAGGTACGCTTTAACTTCCATACCAGCAGTATTATTGAATGAGTTTTGATTGAGAAATATGCACCATGAATAGAGTAACCAATCGACCAAAATTCAGTTCATTTGAATTAACGGAGATATGAACAGAAAAGTGTTTTTTCATGGATTTTTCGACACCCTGTATCTTCCAAACGAAACCGAATTTTGAAAAATGGCATAGGAAAAAAGTATTTAGTGTGAGGAGAGGAATCTGAATTTGAAATATATGTACATTTCAAACACTGTATTGCAAGTGTGCAGGAAGTCTTGGCTCTTTCGCAAATCGGTTGTTGAGGATGGGCTTAATGGCTGTGTTCTTTGCTATTTTTTCTTCGGCATCCTTTATATTAGGCCTAGTGCTTGTCAGGTATATTGTAACTTTAGTTTTCAATCTCATATTCCCAGGCAACACAAAGAGATCTCATTGTTGGCTCTACGCCTTCTGTTACAGCTTTGTGAGATTGTTGGAAGCTCTATATCTCCTTCAAATGTCCGCCACTAGATTCTTCCCAGCGAACTCTTAGCGATATCCTACGTGGACATAATCGAATAAGTCAATAGTTCTGTTCGAAATGCGTATACACCTCCCTCTTTGAGTAGGGGAATTCTTATTAGCTACTTCTATTGAGGTCTCTAGGTGCTTCTTGAATGGTCTCAACACTTTTCAGTGGAAAAAGAAAAATTTCTTCTCATAAACATGTTTCATCTCAACTATATTTGTTTAATTTTTTGATAATTTTCAGATTGTGACGATGTATTGTTGATAATGTTCGATGTGATAGCTATTATTGCTATTTTTGCGCACTAGTTCTTTATTTTTCACAGAAAAACATATTTAAAATTAATGATCTCCATGAGCGTATGTCATTTTTCTAGCATTCCAATAATAGCAAAATATATTTGGACCATTTATTCTCAATTCTGAATAAAATTTACAATATTGGGGAGAAAAATATAGTACTTACATGAATCTACAAACAATTAACTGATACTCATAATATTATAGGGGATGAAGTTGAATCATTCAACTGAGAAGTTATAGAAGACAAGAATAAGGATGATATACTAAAATTATACATTCACAAAGAAATTGGTATATGGAAACGAACAAAAACGTTCATATGAACTTTACTGAGCATTTTATTACGTTCGGTTTAACCGTTAGATGATAATTTATTATTCCGGTTGTACTCAGGATATCTCTTGGAGCTCGCAATGGAAATTTCTCGCATTAATTGAGAATTTCGCTTAGTACTAGTACATATCGATCTCTAGGACCTCGCAGTAGGAGTTCGCATAAAAGCCACATTTTCAACCTCTCATAGATCTCGTGGAGTCTGTGTTTCGTAGCTTATATGCCAATTGGCCACAACAACAATCGAATTCCACTTTCTCCCACATTTCGTCCTCAGTTCAACCTCCAACTGCCTTTCGTGGCTTGTCACAAAGCGAAACCAGTATTTCAATCTAGCATCCTAGCCAGACAGAAGAAATCGAGAGTCCGTATTCAATTTCGTTCAGCACACATCGCGGCGAATTTAGCACTCAAGTAATACCTGGATGCCATCATGTCTGAATATGATAGCGAGCTTTACTTCTTAATACGCTGAGAGTGCATCGAGTACGTGCAGCTGCATCTCGCATGAAGATTGCTGAAGTAGTCTCTGCATAATGGCCATACGCCATTTACGTCCCATCTGTAAGACGCCGAAACAACCACTAGTTATTCCTGAAACCATGAATAACAATGCAGGAACCGCAAATTCAATATGTACGGAAATGGAATTAGCGGTTTGCTCATGCCCGTTCTCCATATAGATATAACTGCTTTCAAATCTGATTATTGTTTTTGTTTCAGGTGAGTCTTGATAAGTTAATGCTTGACTAGTTGGGCGAGGTGCGAATTGCCTTCTCGGAATTTGAACCTGCTGTGAGTATCGTATTTTTTATTAGAATGATCGAAGTGAAAATTCAACTGGATATCCATTCAGGCCAGTTAAGATTTTTTTTATGTCTATAAAGAATGACATGAAAATCGAATAAAAGGGGGAAATCAGCTTAAGGTCAATCGGTCCGATGATGAAATAACAGTTTCTTTATTCCATCAATTTCATGACGAACACCATTCGAGATGAAAATTAAGCAGGTAAAATTTCTCTCTTGTATATATATATTCTTATGAAATGGAGCTGTACAGATTTGATTCCAAATATGGCATGTGTCTGGAAAAGGCAACAAGGAACAGATCATGTTGCTTTTCAGAAATTTCGCTCATGACATACAAATGTCATTCGCAAAATTTCCGAGCAACAAACTTTCATATTACAATCGAGAAATTTTTCCAGCAAAATTCCATCTCTAGTGGTATTACATATGACTATTCCACTCTTTCCATTTTTAGTGGGGGTGTTTCCTTAGCCACGATCGTTGCATCTTGACAAAACTTTCAAACCGGCAAAACCTACAAGTTGGTTTTTCAGCGATAAAATTTTTGACGTTTCTTCAATTCATAGATAGCTTCGGAAATGAATATCATAGAGAAAACAAACAACGTTTAGTTGATCTATGAATTCTAATTTGCCAAATAGCGCAATCCGTGTCAAATGTGACCATATTACTTAGTGTTAGACATTTTCTCGTCGAATAGTCATGCCGAATTCCACTCGAGATGAAATTTAAGCAGGTAAAATTGTCTCTTGTAATATTCAAGTTTGTTGCTTCTCCGAATTTTCGCTCATGACAAACTTTCATGTTACAATCGAGAAATTTTGCCAAAAATTCCATCTCTAGTGGTATTACATATGGAAAAATTCTAGCAGTAAACGTAAAAGGGGGACTTTTGTTACTTTTGTTTTTCTTTTATTTATAACATTGGTTTGGCTTGATCAATATTGATGAAATTCTCAGTGTAGAACAACATGATTGTCTTCTTTCAATAATTTCAAAACTTTTTCAGAAATACAGGGTGGGATTTATGATAGGTTCAGATTGAATTTGCAGGTTGAAAAAACACCATGTACATTCCGTTTTCAAAAATTCGCTACCTGATTCAGATTGTACCATAAGTTTACATTACTAAAGCGTTTTTATTTTTTTTTGGCACACTTCCAGTTTTCCTATAAAATTTTTCCAAAGATGAACAATATCGTCATTTCGCTCCAAGGCAGTGAGAATATTCTGAACTAGATCGTAAAGCTGTATCGTCCAATGTTGCAAAGCTCTTCCGAATGTTTGAAAAATAGTTTTGATCAAATTGAACACATGAATTAGTCGTGGAGGCCCTATTGCTTGGCCACAAAGATCGCCTGATTTGAAACACTTACATTATTTTGTGTGGGAACATCTGATAACAAAAGTTTATAAGGTTGAAATTATAGAAGTAGAGAACACCTAGTTGAAAGAATTTTCGAGGAATGTCATATGTTAAAGCAAAATCAATCCCTCATTAGAAGGTCAATTTGAAATTTAATAAAAAAGTCGCCAATACGTATTCAAAGAAGGGGAAATCATTTCGAACATTCTCTGTAAATTTTGTGTAAATCCTTAGTTTTGTCTTTAATGATATGTTTCTAATGTTTATTCTGTATAAGTTGTTGTAGATTTTTTTATTTACGTTGGTACATATGAAGATATTTTCTCGATTGAATGTTTTTATACAGGATAATATACACTGCGTAAAAAAATTAACGCACATTCTGAAAATCTCAATTTTAATGAAAGTTAACTCTACATTGACTTTATAACTTATTTTGATGTTCTCTCCGGAAGGTTTTGAACGAAACAAGACACATTGAATGGAAGAAAAATTCAGGATTTCCCCGAATTTTATGTGAATGTTGAATGCTGATAAGTGATTTAATACTTGGTATTTCCACCCCTTGCGTTAATTACAGCTCGGCAACGACGGTTCATACTCAAAATAAGTGATCTTAAAATGTTCTGATCTAATCCTTCCCAGATTTCTCCGCATTCGATTCCTAAGTCATTTAGAGTAGCTGAATGATTTTCTGAATTATCAGCCTTCTATTGAGGTTTTCCCAAACATGCTCAATCGGATTGAGATCTGGACTTCTTGCTGGCCATTCCATTCGAGAGACTTCAACCTCTTCAAGGTACTGCTGAACGATGCGCGCACGATGGGGTCTGGCATTATCGTCCGTAAAAATGAAATTTTCACCAATGTATGGGGCAAATGGCACTACATGCTCTTCAAGAATGTTCCTTATATACTTATCAGCATTCATAGCTCCATTATCAACGACCACTAGGTCTGTGCGAGCAGTCAAAGATATTCCACCCCATACCATAATCGATCCTCCCCCGAAACTAGTAGTATTCAGGAAATTGCACTGAGCATATCTTTCATGTGGACGTCTGTATACAAGGGAACGTCGATCACAATGGTAGAGGCAGAATCTAGACTCATCTGTGAAGAGAACTCTTTCCCAATCGGCCTCTTCCCAATGGATATGCTCTCTCGCAAAATCCAAACGCGCCCTTCGATGGGCTGGGGTAAGAGCTGGCCCTCTTGTCGCGACACGAGGCCTCAAATCATATTCTCTGAGGCGATTTCTTATTGTCTGAGTGCTAATTTGCACCTCATGAGTTTGCTCAAGCTGATTTTGACGGAGGCGAGCGGTTGCAAACCGTTGTCTCAACGAAGAAACTCTCAAGTAAGTTCTTGAATGGCAGTTGTTACCCGTGGTCTACCCTGTCCTGGTCTTCGGACATTCGTTCCTGTCGCCCTGAATCGATGTAGAAAATCAAACGAAAGAAAAAATATTGATCACTAGAATTGATCGACAACAACTTATTTTAGAATGGAGCCAATACATTCAAAATCTGATAATATCATCTTTTTTTATTCCTGCTGGGAGAAAACATCTGTATTGAAGAAAAACGTTGAAAGTGGATAACATATGCATGCATAATTCTGATAAAAATAATTACCATTGAGAACGCCTAAATTTGAGATTTCCATAATGTGCGTTAATTTTTTTGCGCAGTTTATGTTATTGAAAATGAATTTCGAATTTGGAAAAACTACTTCAGGACTCAGGAAGAGCTATGTATTATTGGACGATACAGCTTCACTGTCTAGTTCAAAATATTCTCACTGTCTTGGAGCGAAATAACGATATTTTTCATACTTGAAACTTTTCTCTAGGAAAACTGGACGTGTGCCAAAAAAATAAAAACGATTCATTAATGTAAAATTATGGTAGAATCTGAAGCAGGTAGCGAATTTTTTGAAACGGAATGCGCAGGATGTATTTCATCCTGCATATTTAATCTGAAATTATCATAATTCCCACCCTGTATTTTCGAAAAAGTGTTCTTTTCAAGATTTCGATAATAATTTTTGAAAATCAGGACACTTGTAATGCTCCGAGCTTACTTACTGTCATCTGTCAACTTCCGATCTGTTACGTCATAATCATGTGACATTAAGACTGTCAAACATGACACACGATTCAAATCTTGCGCTCTCTTTTGAAACATCAAGGTTATCAAATACAGATTATGGCAATTTGGAGCAGTTTCAAAGGGCAAGAATTATGGCTCAAAAAGCTTGCTCTAATTGTCTTGAGATTTCTAGGCTGTTTTATATGTTTGCGCCGTAAGATTTGTATGACTACCCTTCTGTTATTTACGCAGCATCGTTTGTAAAAATTCGGTAACCGCATTCTATGGTATTGACCATAATTTCCTGACTGCCATGGGTCATTTCCCTCATTCTCGTCCGTACACTGGCCTTCAGTCACGTACCTAATCAATTTCGCGGTTTGTTACTCGAATTATTCTAACGAATTGATCTTGTGCCCAGCTCGTGATTCTATTATGAAAAGCTCCCCTTTATAACGTTAAGAATTGCCGGTCTCGATAACGGTCTCGTTTCGGATTGAATTTTGCCCCGGATGTAAAAATTTCGGAGCTTGATTGCAGTTTTTCAACCGTCCGTTGAACTTGCCGGATTTTGCTGATAGAATTTGTATCAATATCTGATTACTCAGTTTTTTTTTTCTCGTATGGATAAACTACTAATAGGTTACGGAGCCTTTAACAACACCTTCCATAAAGGATTGAGAACACTGTGGAGATCGGATTATTTGAATTGAGTCAACTACAAATTGACACAGGTACTCATACCCTTCGATATTCGCATTTTCCCTTCTTCGCGACACCGTTTCCCTACGCTAGTGAATGAATGCAACTCGATTTAAAATGAATAAATAAATAAATAAATCATTTATTGGTCCCTTCAGACATAAAAAAATGGATGAGACAAGTCAGGAAAGAAAAAATGTTATTACAAAGTATCCTCAAAAACATCATTTAAAAATTAATTAACAGTATAATAGCACATATTTTTTACACTCCCCTTGAATTCTCTGATATTCAGAGATCGGAAATGGGAAGGTAAATGGTTAAATAATTTTATGCCCTGATATATGGGCGACATCTCAAATTTTCTAGATTTATGTTTAGGTATAAACAGTACTGCTCCACTTCTCGTATGGTAGTTGTGAAAGCTAGATAATTTAGGTAGGCTATTTTCTTTCTCCTTAATGTATAATAATGTTCTTAAAATGAAAATACAAGATAAAGTGAGAATACCACTTTGTGCGAAAACTGGTCTACAGGACGACTTTGGACCTGTATTTTAAATCATGCGCAGAATACGTTTCTGAATGATGAAAACCCTACCAACTTTTGAAGAATTTCCCTACAGAAGAATATTGTAAGATAAATGGCTGAACACCAAGCTGTAATAGATATTGATCAGAGATGAAGTAGGCAGCAGGTGTCTTACTCTATTTATGGCAAAATACGAGCTATTCAATCTATTACAAACCAAATCAATGTGATTGAACCATCTCAGATTTTTATCCAAAAAAATTCCAAGAAATTTTACAGCATCATTGGGTGTGATAACTGTATCATGGTAGCGAAGAACAAGTTTTCTAGTACATTTGCCGATAGAAAAATGAATAATTTCGGTCTTACCAAAATGGAATAATTCCTTTCGCCATCAACCATGGTACTACGAGGATATATTGAAAAATTCTTAGCCTACTATAGAACCAAACAAAATTTCAATGTCAAAATATTTTATTACTCAACATATTCTACTCTTGATTGAATACATTTATTACAGCGAACCTGCAACGTCTCTAGACCTTTCAAAAAAAAATTCATCTTGCTCTGCAAACCAGTCCTCCACAGCTTTTATTACCTCCTCCTTGGAAGAAAATTTACGACCTTTCAAACTTTTTTTCCGTTGAGGAAAGAGATGATAGTCGGACGGAGCCAAATCTGGTGAATAAAGGAGGTGTTCTAGTAATTCTAACCATAAATCACGAATTTTTTGCATGGCAACATGAGATTTGTGTACTGGAGTACTGGAGCGTTGTCCTGTAAAAACAAAATACCTTTGGTTAGCTTTCTGCGTCTTTTCTCTTTGATTGTTTCCCGTAGAGTGGTCAGTAAAGTTGAATAGTGATCTCCAGTTATTGTTCTACCCTTATCCAAAAAATCAATCATGATTACTCCATTGCAATCCAAAAAAAAACTGAAGCAAGAACTTTTCCAGCAGATTTCTGGACACGAAACTTCTTAGGAGAACCAGAGTGTCGCCATTCCATCGATCGTTGCTTTGTTTCTGAATCGTGGAAATGTACCCAAGTCTTATCCATAGTAACAATTCGGTTTAAGAAGTCTACATCGATTTCAAATCGAGCACAGATCGAACGCGATGCTTCTACCCTTGCACGCTTTTGGTCAACATTCAAACATTTGGGGATCGATTTTGCACAAATTTATCTCATGTCCAAATTGACGTGAACTATATGATGAACGCGTTCGTATGGAATCTTCAGTGCTTCAGATATCCGTTTTAGCCCAATTCGACGGTCTGATAAAATCATGTCATGTACCTACTGCATCGATATTTTCGGGGACTGACACAGAAACTGGCCTTTCCGATCGGTCATCATCTTCAATGGAAAATTTACATCTTTTGAAGCTTGCAGTCCAATTTTTCACGGTCGCATATTGGAAGGTTATTGATCACCAAAGATATTAAGCATATCTTCGTGAATCTGATCACCTCTTAACCCTTTCAAATACAGGTACTTGATGATGGCTCGATACTCCAATTTTTCGATTTTTACAATTTCGGTGGACATCTTTTCTTTTTATTTATTGCGTAACTCTGGTTTACTTTTTTGACGTCGAACTCCACACTGACACTCATAATAAGTTATTGTTCGTTGATATGGTACCGCAATATTTTGTGTATGCATAGAACTGGTCTAGGCTAACTAGATATCAATACATCCTCGTAGAATTTTTATCATTCTGAATACCTACTCAGATTTTTTCTCGTATGGATAAACTACTAAAAGATTACGGATCTTGATCCTCACCTTCAATGAATGATTGATTCAATCGGATTTTTTGAATTCAGTCAACTTCCAATTGGCTCAGGTACTCCCTACGGTTTACGCATTTTCCCTTTTTCGCGACGCGACGCGCCTTCTTCTTACGCTCGTGAATGAATGCAACTCGATTTAAAATGAATTTCAAAATGTAATTATTCATTTGGCCATCAGCCAGGGTACTACAATTGAACATCCATGGAGATTTGGGTGCACATACGGCGCTCTCGTCCTTCTTCCTACGCGCCCGAAACCTCTCCCTCATTTCACGACGCGTTAGGCCGATTCATCCACGAAATTAATGCTAACGACTGAAACCGACCAGTACTTTTTCGACGGTTTTTTGGAACCGTCAACGGTGCCCGGTATTTTTATCGCTTGCAAGTCATCGCTGGACGTGGCACGGGCGTAATTGGATGAATCTGTCGATTGAAATGGGCTTTTTCATACATTCGCATCAGATTGTGACATGCGACAAATAACCAAACGGCGAATTGGATTGACAGGACGATTTATACCGATTGGACGAAAATGGGACGTCGGCATTAGCGGGACCGAATGAAGTTCGGTCGGCGGACACGTCAGCGGATTGATCGCCTTGTCCGCCTGGTCGAGATGGTTTAATTGATTCGCCCGGACGACTGGCGGAATAGAAATGTTGATGGAAAGTTCGTTTTGGGGCTCGGGTGGAAGGAAAAGTCGATTTCGGTGTTTTTCTAGGTCGGCACTCTCGGAAAATATACTATAATAAACGAACTGACAAAGAAACTTCAACACCCCAGAAGGAGCTGTTCGAATTTCATTTTTTTTTGGTAAAAAACATACAGGGGGCGTCTTCGACTTGTACATATATCTCAACTGTAGATTCCTCCCATCAAACTTTTTTCATATGCCATTTTTCATCATTCGATTTCATTTGAAAGATACAGGTCGTCGAAAATCCATGAAAAAAACACTTTTCTGTTCATATATTCGTAACCGTTATCTCACATAAACTGAATTTTGGTTGATTGGTTACTCTATTCACGGTGCATATTCCTCTATCAAAATTCATTCAATAATTTTCGTGGTATAAAAGTTACAACGCAACTGACCGATAAATCCACGCAAAAATCCCACTGAAAAAGATAAACGGTTCATATTTTGAAAAGCATCAGTCATTTCAGAAAATAAAAGTATTCCTATAGTTTCTCAATAAAACGCGTCGTTTTAGAGTTATTCCTAAATGTATACGATAAAATTTGAAGCAAAAATCATGTTTATCCAGAATAATCTGGGTGCTTCCCTGGATTGAATATAATCGTAGATTATAGTATATTCTAAAACTAGTTGCAGAATAGGCTCCTATTCCAATACGAATGCGATATGAGTGTTGGAATTGCATTCGGCAACGAGTATTAGACGATATTTTCTCTATTTCAGTCAAATTTCGAGAAATACTGTTGGAATTCAATGAAAAATTCAGATTATAAATCCTAGTGACTTTTGTATTGTATCTTGGCAGTTGGTTACAAAATTGACATTTCCAAACTGACGTCTGTTGAAAATTGATAGGATCGGCAGACGGCAGTCATTGTAGACAACGTGATGAGTTCATTACAGCACTGTTTTTAGTACTGTAATGAACTCATCACGATACTTAAATAGAAAAATAATTTTATGGTCAAGTTAACAATGTTTTTCGAATGTTTATGAACTTTGTCGAGACTAAAATATAAATGATGAGAAGAGATATGGAAAGGAAAAATTTCTCTCAAAATCATGAAATCACACATTAAATATGCACAGTTTCTATCAAACATTTTTTGTTACCAGTCCAGATTAAAAATAATTGTCAACGAAATACAAAGTTCGGATATACGGAAGGAATCACGATACAAACCACGTATTAACTTGATATTGATGAAAAATTAAATGATACTTAGACCTAAATAATCTGTAGCGATGTTTGTATCTGAACAATATCTTTATGGAATTTCATAAACTCGACACTACACGGTTAATGTCACATTATTTAGTGAAAGTATTTATATAAAAGAAAGAATAACAGTATTTGATATTCAGGGTTTTAATATTTCAAAATATAATAGAAACTGGCAACGTTTTGGGCAGTACCCTTTTTCTAGCCTTCGAAAAAATTTTTATTCTATGTTATTTTCCAACTTATTTGTTGGATGTCATTGGGGTATTTATATAATCATCACGAGAAGTGAAAATCACTTTTTCATATTATAACAACATAGCTCTGAGGTTCTCTATGTTTGTTTGGAGATTGCGCCGGTGGTCGCTAGACGCAAGCGTCGTTCACAGACGTTATATCAGAGAGGTTATATTACTCAGAAAGATTATTCCTACGATTTTGATTACGCAGGCTACGGATGGGTCGATTCACAACACCCTTCTATAGAAGGCGGTGGTAGATTCATAGATCTTACGTATTTACAGTAATCTTGGTCAACCCGGCAACGTCCACATAAAAATTTCTGTGAAATATTCACCGAATGGATACAAAATGGGTAAGATTGAGTTGATCAATAATAAACTCTGGTAAATTGATTGAAAGATATTCTTTATGATATATTTTTGGGATATCGAGAAAAATATGGACAAATTATTAGTGTTCACAAATTAATATTCAGAAAAATCGAAGAAGGAACTTATTTCGATAGGAGGTGTATGGCTTTCTGATGGCAGATATAATCCGACACAACGAAATGTTTTTGTTAAGAAATATCGTGTTTTCAACATTTTCATTCAACTAAGGTTAGTACTTTAGTGTTCCCCAAATATATCAACTCAATTTCAATCGATAACTATGAACCTTGAGGTGAGCAGAGAATCGTATCAGGCATGTATTTGGCCGATTTTTTTTTCAAATGTTTATATCTCTTTAACAGAGCCGAATTCGAAAAAATGGAAAATGAAAAAAAGGTTTCTTTGGCCCCAAGAATCTACAGTTAAAATACATGTACCTACAAGACAAAGACCCATCCTGTATAGGATGTTAGGTAAACATGCGGCAAAAATTTGAAAGGTTATTCTTCACACTATTTCAAGGACATATTTAATCATCCTGTGACAATTTTTCGACAAACCGCCTTATTGCGAAAATATGGAACGAAAGAAATCTTCAGCAAATAACCCTTTATGACTGAAAGTTGCATGTAACATTTCTCAACCTGCAAAAATTTTTGAAAATGGCTACCTCCATCTCGGATGCAAGTGACGCAACCATTCAATCTTCTCCTCATAGACTTCAAAAAGCACCAGGGTCGTTTCCTATATTGAGTTACACCCAGCAATTATCCGATCTCTTAAATCGTCCACATCTTCCACGGGCCTAGTATAAACTAATGACTTATGGCCCCATAAGAAATAATCCAGGACGTTTAAGTCTGGAGATCGAGTAGGCTATACGTGAGGTCCACCTCAACTAATCAGCGATCTCTGTATTTTACTGTTAAAAACTCCCCAGCAACTACACTAAAATTAACTGGTGCACCATCATGCATAAACCACATTGCCAGTCTTGTAGCCAATGGTACATAATCCAGAAACTCAGGTAGCGTTTGTTCAAAAAGTAACGATATACTTCGCCAGCAAGTCTTCCTGGAATAAATTCGATCCAATTAGCCAGTCACCGCCAATTTCAACCCAAACGTTCAACGAGAACTGATGTTGAAACTGATCTTCACAAGTCTCATGTAGATGTTCGTCAGCCCACACATGGTTATTGTGGAAATTCTTTATTGCTTTTCTCGCAAAACTGGCCTTATTGGTGAAAAGAATGTCAGTAAGTAGATGAGGAGTTTTAACCATTGTGTACAAGAGCCATTGACAAAATGCAATACTTGGAGCAGAATCCGTTGGAAGAAGTGTTAAATGTGGTATGGATACAACAAATATCTCTCAGAATTTTCCAAACGAACCAATCACTTACATTCAAAGTATTTGCAAGTTTTCGCTTAGAAGTACCTGGATCATCTATCATATCTCACTGTTGGGTCAAAAATTAACAGTGCTGTGCCTAAAGTGGCGTAAGGACACAGTAACAAAGCCTACACAGAACACAACTGCTTACTCCGAACTCGGCACAAGTTACTAGCTTCGAAGCTAGTAGTTTCAGAGGGGTCTCCTCAGGAGACCTAGGAGTAGTCAGGATAAACAATATATCATATCATATCATATCATATCATATCATATCATATCATATCATATCATATCATATCATATCATATCATATCATATCATATCATATCATATCATATCATATCATATCATCCGACACATTGTCTTCCACTTCTACCGTGCTTACAGTTCTTGGCTCTACTGGTCCTCAGCTTCAGGTTGTTGAATAGTGTCATATCCAATTCTCTAGGCTCATTTCGATTGGTAACTCTTTCGCTTCAAATAAAAGAAGCGATACTTGCTGTATTTCCTGCTGCATTTCCATATCGGGCAACACAAGCTCTCGCTGCCCCGACCCAGCTGGAGTGAAAGGCCTCACTCTCATTCGATCACTTGTCAGTCTCGAGATCAGTCTGTCGATTGGCGCGTGCTTTATTGCAGCAGCTTTCGATTTCGGCGCCTTTCTCGTAGCGAAACGGAGAAATTGCTTTTAATTTCAGGCTTTTATTGGAGACGCCTTTCGAAGCGGGTGGAATTTGAAGAATTATGGAGGCGGCATAGAAACAATCACTCTGAAGGGTTGCTGATGAATTCTCGATGGCGAAAGAAGGTTCTCGTGTTTGATTGCTGCGGATGTGACATCAGAAAAAGGCACTTGTTCGTTTTATTCGGGATATGTCGATCGTAGTTTGCTGTGAGATCGAGCAGCGACTGGCACTCAACACCTTTTCGTTCGCATGAATACTTTTTTCTGGCTCCAATGAATATCCTAATGAATAAAAATATAAGAATCTATCACCATTCGAAATGAAATTGTGCCCCAACATCCCAGGCAACACTAAGATATCCCAGAGACATCCCTGCGACTTCATTTTAGGACGTTGTGACGCCTTTTGGGACTTCTTTGGGAGTTCGCAGGGAGCTCTATATCTCCTCCAACTGTCCGCCACAAAAGAGTTCCCAGAGAGCTCTTGGCGATATCCCACGTGGATATTCTCAAAAAAGTCACACTAGGAGTGCATACACCTCCCGCGGCGAGGTCTTTGGGAACTTCTCATTAACCTCCTTTAGTGAGATCTATGCGCGCTCGCATTGCGAGATGTATTGGATATACTCAAATAGATCACATTGTGAGATGTATAAGACAGGTCGCATTGCGAGATATATCAGAAGTTCCTACACAGGCTGCTTTGAACAGGTATGTGCAGGTCACAATTATGAGATCAATCATATAGCAGTTACAGAAAACTGAAATTCAACAAAGATATTTCTTTGATCTGTCCAGATTACTTCTCAGAGATGTAACTGATTACCTGAAAAGGGTCTTAGCCAGAATCCGAGAATAATTTCAATAAACCGACCGATGGAAATACTTGATTTATAATCATGCCATCGAGAAGAGTGTTAAGATGAAAAATTTATTAAATTTCAAAAATAGTTTTGATAAACGAACATTCTTCAGTTAAATAAATGCACACAATATTGGGAAATGGGACATTGACCTTATTTTCCTCACAAAGCCGACGTTTCGAGGTTAGTTTTCCTCTTTCTCGAGGCTAAAATAAAACAATCAACAATAAGATCGAAATATGGTTTCACAGACTTGTGCATATCTTACCTAGTCAGTATATAAAGGTTTTCGTCAAAATATAAAAAAATCAATTCAGAGTAAGGTAATCTAGAGCTAAAAAAGGCCACAAATTGGCCGAAACGTCGCTTAAAGAATGAATAGTTGAACCTCACATTGTTCCTTGAGACCGATAACCCTATCCTCATTGTAATATAGAGCAACAATTCATGAAAGAATATGAGATTTAAATAAATTATAGGTTAACATTAAAACATGGTTTGACAAGACCACAGACTATTATCAAAACTGCACAATTATAAACGATAACATTGAAAATGGAAAACGTACCTGAACTAATGAACTAATATGAAAACATTTATAACAATTGACTATACAATATACTGAGACCTTGCACATCTTCTCTATGATTAACTGTTTGATTCTTTTTTATGAAAATCATTACACTGATATTTCTCGCGTATCTGTTCTGTTCATAATCTAAAATTTTAACGTTATCGAAATTGAACTTATGTCCTGTCGTGTGTGTATGTGTGGCTAAAGCTGTTTTGCCGCTATTTGTTGGTTTGTTGCAGTCATTTTTATGTTGTCTTATTTTGTCTTTAAGATACTGTTTTGTTTGTCCAATATAAGATTCTTCACAATTGAAGCAGGGGATTTGATATACTAAATTAGACTCCATCAATTCTGGTGTTCTGTCTTCCAGTGTTGTAAAGAATTTTTTCCCCTATCGGTTGAATAATAAGCGCAACAACAATTAAATTCTTTTAAATATAATGGATGACTCCATTCTTCAGTTATTTTTCAACACTTGGTAATGAAAGGTTTTGTTGGCACTTATTCTTTTTTGCTTCGCGTGTGTGAGGTAGAATTCTGGCGATGGTCATTGCCTCGACCCATATGGAGGGCGAGAAAACAATGAACTTTGCGTTTAAAACGCCCCAACATGTCAATTCACACATCATAATATGTTATTTAAGGATATTTTCCCAAATTATACGGGCCGAACCGTACAATCGTGACTTATTGTTTCGGCAAGCCATCGATTTGTGAATTGATACATAATAACGGTGGCGGAACCGAATGAAGAAATTTCCTGAAGCTAATGTATCATTCAACAGTTCATTAGGAAGGTTCTGATGATATGGTGGCTCCGAAATACTGCACGTTAGGTTTTAAATTGCCGAATATTATATTGCTTTGTCGTGTACGTTTCTTGCGTCTCACGAGTTCATTGATTCTTTCTATATAATATTTATGTAACTGTTCTAATCGTAATGTGTGATTTCGAAGAACTATAATTATGTCTTGAATTTATTGGAATGGACAGTTCATAGTTTGCGATTAAGATTGGAATCGGAGAATGGAGTTGTGGCTTCATAAACTGAGAAATATTTGGATCCATTTCAAAAGATTTCGACTTTGAATGATGGGAAAATATTATACCAAGAGTCTCAAATATGTCCGTTAAAAATATTCTCTGTGAACCAGATCGAAGAGAATTAGGAATAATAGCAACTAATAAAGAAGGGGAGGATAATGTTGTTACAGTGTTTCTGGGGACACCTTAGAGCTACTTGGTGCCAAGTGATTCTACTCAAAAAAGAAAGAAGATAGGGAACAGAAAAAGCAATAGTGATCGTAAAGCAATATCAGTTTTGTTCAATAACCATATTAACAACAAAATTGAAGGAACGTGCGAAAGAAGGAACGAATAAGGAGAATAAGTATAGCAATTGAAAAAAAATAAATTTTGAAAAGGGATGAAACGAAAATAGAGAAAATAATTGAAAATGCAATCTCCATTTGGCTCCTAAAACTTAACTGTTAGATGAATGTTTGAGGGAAAGCAGGAGCCAGATCATTCCAAACATTTTTTTCCCAAATCAACATAGGTTTGGTTTTTTTTCCTCTGAAGCTCAAACTCATTTCAAAAACAAAATTTTTTAATTGAAGTCGCTGATGATAGTTATCGTTCTTGTCATTGAATTGCTGTTCTTCTTGATCACCTTCATGTTGTATACCTCGGAGAACACCTCCCTGAGCAATGAGCTCCAGAGCCTTGCTCGTTGCTGCATGAACGAGTCTTTGGAAAGGTATGTTCTGCTGGTTTCCAAAGTGATCACGAAGGGGTGTGAAGACTAAACTTGTCCGGTTGATTTTGAAGGAACTGCAGCAGGAGGTACGATTGCTGATAATTCAGAAGAGCATTTACCATGAAATAGAGATGGAGCGCTATTTCTTCTACGGTGTTCCACAGAAATGAGCGAGTTTGTAAGCGAGGCATCAGCGACGAGACGAATTGCTCTTTTTTGTACAGAATCCAACATGGAAACAGTGTTCTAGGACAGGTCGAATCTGCGCCCTATAGATCAGCAGTTGACTGGAAGTGAAATAGCTTCTAGCACAAAACCGAAAATCAAGATTATGAGAAACTCTTTTAGCAATTGACGTACTTTTTCCTGAGAAATGTTATTGCTAACAGTGACACCTGACACCAAGCATTTTGATGGATGACTTGGTAGGTATAATTCATTCTATCAAGCTTATATTGGGTACAGTGAGATCAGCTTTTCTGGATAAAAGACTTGCTGGTGTTTTGTAAGCATTGAATTCTTATTGGATCCTCATTCAAGAATTGTTGCCAAGGCCATATTTTTGTTATCAACAATCCTTCCCAATTTGTTCATGATTAGGAGGGCTGTTATCAGAGCTTTGGAAGAGAAGGTGGTATGTAGGTACTATCACCTGCGAAACAGTGCAGTGGACATGAAATTGACTCCAGCAACTCGTCCACGTGAAGCAGAAACAGTGTTTTTGCCAGAATCGATCCCTGTGGAGCACCAGCATTAATGGGTAGAGTGTCTGATGAAACTCTAACGACCACCAAATGGAGAGACCTGTTTGTGAGAACATAGCTGTGGAAGCAATCCATAAGATGGAAGCGAGGCAAGAAGTACCAGGTGCAAGACTCGATCGAATGCCTTGGAGACATCCAGTGGCATGGCTGAGGTTTCACTATATTTTTCAATAGATAGCTGCCATATATCTGAGACGTGGGCTAGCAGGTCACCAGCAACCCCTCAGAAGCACAGAGTACTGCTGTAGGAGGCATCAGGGCCATAATCTTCCACATAGCTTTCTGCGAACAGCATCAGTTTTTGGACGGTATCTAGATCGATTTCTCGGATCTTCCTCTAAATTCGGCGTCGTAAACTTTCCGCGGTAAGAGAGCCAAAAAATCTTCTATGGGTCAAGCCTGTGGAAGGTTATGGGGAATTGCCGTTTCGCGGAACAAATGGTACGTTTTGGTCGTCTAGCCAATCTTGAGTTTCTCTTGCATAGTGCCTGGACGCAAAGTCTGGCCAGAACATAATATCGTCTCCTGCGTATTCTGCTCCAATGAAATTAACTAGCGATATAGTTAGATTTCCTTTATTGATGTGCTAGTTTTCTTAGCGGAGTACCAACCTTGTTTTCGCTCTTCTTAGCAGCCTTAAGGTCCTTGGTCAGGCAAAAATTCTAGGTCTTCCAATTTTTGCAAGGTTCATACAAGGAAAACCTTGCTCACATTCAGCGATTTTCCGATAAATAGTTCTACAGGATATATTCTTATTTTCCAAAAGGCGTATTATCTAGGCTTTATAGACTCGTCCAACCAAATTATAATACTTTTCCGAATTTCTTTTTTGTAACCCATATCGACCTAACCACTGCAGCACCTGAAGTGTTAAAGTGAAGTAAAGGTTACAAACAAACTTTTATTTCAATAGCAACCTATTGCCTTCTTCTTCTCAGCACTATATGGGTCTATGAAATTTGTGCCAAAACTTATAGGACATACGTTAATCTTCATAATTGCCTGCACATATTCCATGTACATATAAAATCTTCTGATGCTCCTAGCCACTGCCCATACACACAATTCCATACCGGTCTCGAAGACATTCGACTTCAAAAAGTGCAGGTTTATAACACTTGTTTTTGAGCTGGCTCAACGCAGTGATAGTGACATCAATCGTCACACAACAGATCCAGCATCGGAATCGGATAAAAACGCGACATAATTACATTTCTACCAACCCAATAAACATCGTCGGCAGGACGAAACTCGTTTTTCGACCATATAGGGTCCGGTTATCCGAGAACGAGTCACTGCGGGCAGATGGATCGTGGATCTCGAAAACCCGGAACTCTACGCGAAAGGATAGGCGAGTTTTTCGCTTATTTTCCGTCATCTGCGGGCACGCATCGCTGTTTTAACGGCATCCGCTCATTTTTCCGGTCCGCCATATGTGGACAAAGGAGCACCGACAGGTTGCGTCCGATTGTTTATATCCGATTGGTTCTCGTGCCACGATCGGGGATAATCTGAAGATGTATCTCCGTTGCGGCGAGATAACGAAACCTTTCAGCGTTATCTTAGCGGTGAGCCGGATTGCTTTACGGGTATCTTGGGTAAGATATAATATAATATTTTGGTTATGAGACCTCGGATTCGACCTTGAAATCGAATCTGCATGCTTGATTAAGATCGAGATGATAACGGCTTGATTACATAATTGTAAGCCTCTTAGAGACAGGAGGGATATATTGAAGGAAATGTTGAAATAGCTGAACCGACTGTGAGCCGACAGGACCTCTTTATGTTGTTCATAGTAAGAAAGAGGTTACAGTTCAATGCGACCTCAAGGTACCCCCTAACAGAGCTGTTCTCCCCACGCTCTTTACAGCTTGCCTTCCAGTTTTAGAGATCTAAATCCAATACCTTGGAAGGTTTCAACGAGTCTAGTTCCTCACTACTACAAGTTACTTGTCCAAAGGATTCTTTCCTTCGGGTTGCAATGGCAAGGCATTCCTTGATTAGGTAAATAGAAGTTTCTTCCTCCTCTCCGCAGAAGATACACTCTTCAGTGTCTGATAAACCCATTCTCACCAGATGCTTTCAGTGGTGACGATGTCCTTTGAGAAAGCTGGTGAGGAAGTGTAGCTGGTTCTTACTGAAATCCAGATAACTTTTGGATCTTGCAGTTGCAAAGTTCCGCAGGAACTTTTTGGAGCGATCCATTCCTGGGAGATTCCGCCAGAGTGCTTTCCTTTCGGTTTTCTTCTTCTCCAGATGCTATTTCTTATAGGTGCAATTTTTATACCACAGAAAGGTTCTGGGTCAGTGATTGGCTTTCGTGCGCTTTCTCTGGCATGCATATTGGCTTCTTCGATTCCTTTGATTCTCGAATGACCAAAAGAACCCAGATCAAAGAGACCTTATTTTTCTTGCCTACCTCATTGCGTTTTCTCCGGCACTCCCAAATCAACTTTGAGCCAATGACATAGGAGCTCAATACTTTGATAGCGGCTTGAATATATCAGTGGATAGTATTATCGCTGACAGTTTCTTTTTAGTTTTATGTCTAGACATCTTTCAAGTGCCATTGATTCTGTCACTCGATTGGGAGCCTAACGATAGTGACGGTGGACTGTCCGCAGTCCCACAATACACCTAAGCTCTATATCATCATTAGCTGAACAAGCTTCCCTGGGTGAGACGGCGATGCTTCAACAAATCTTTAGGCTTGTCTTTGTCCTAGAGATCTTCTCCAGAGCTGTGTCATGTTTTGAATCTCCCATAGCTGTAAAGCTGCCCTGAAGTGGTCTTTTCTAAGGCCACAGAAGGGCTCAGGTCAAATGTTTTGACCTTTGAAGCACGTTCATCAGCTTTCTTTGCATTACCCTCAATACCACAGTGAACTGGCATCTATAAGTGAGTCACTTTGTTGCATCTGGCCATTTGCTTTGTGATAGTGCTGATGTGAATATAGATCTTAAGAATCCGATAACTCAGATCTGTGGAAAACAGGATGGGAAGAGTGGGAAGAGTGAAACTCGCAAACAGAAAACGAACGATAGAAAAAACTATCAGCTGAGTTTCACAAGTGATGGATTAACATATCAGATGTAGGTGATACAGTTATAACGTATGGCTTGATGCGCAGTTTATCATCATTGTCCAGCTCTTCCATGACATATATAATAATTTCTGTCCAATGAAAAGTAGAGAGCATGATGGTCACCAGGCTGGAACAATTGCACTCCTAGTAGAAAAGTTATTTGCAACAGCTACTTTTCTCAATAGAATTGCCTTGGAAAATGGAAGAAAAATTTGAATTTTACTGGCATTGCAATTCATAGTCACACTTTTTCACTTCGTCAGCAGGTCTGGATGAAACTTCATATTTTGATCATATGAAATTCGAATCAAGTCTCTCAATGCTGAAGGTCTGAATGTTTGAATGAGGACCTTTTTAAATTGATCTTGATGGTATTTTTGGGGTGTCAACATTTCAGCTCTCTTATAAAATGACGCTTGCATTTGAATATCATTCTAATTTGTTAAACTCTCCCGAAACAAAAGCCAACACCACAAATTATGCACATGTTTCAAAAGAAAAGAATGCATTATAGTAACAATGATGTCTGAGGAAGTGTTCACATTGCTTTTAGTTTACCTGCTAAGATGCAAGGATACCAGAATGAATGAAGTATACCACCCGCAAATCGTGGAGGCCGCAGTTACAACAAGCATATATACAGTATGAGCATCGCGACATTATGACATATAGAGGCGGAAGTGACCATATCGGAACGCGAACAAGTGACATTTTGCTCATGCTTTCTGATTAGGAATTATGGTAATTGCGACGACCTCGTATATAAACGATCCTTCTAGATTTATGAGGGGACAATTGTATTGCGATGAGATTTCTGGTTCCTCGATGTTTCCTTCTGGAGAGTTCCTCGAGTTTTCGGGTTCAGTTTAACCGAAATTCAATTTCTTTGGGTCGATTCGAACGACATCTAAAGAAAATTCTACCCAAGGAACCTATAAAGTCTATACATTCGTCAAGAGAGTTTGAACAAGCTTGTCAATGCATTAAGAAAAATGCTTTTTATTCCAATTTCTGTTGTTAGGTGGGGGCCTCATTTTATTTTCTCCTCTAAAAATTTCTAAAAATTAGACTGCATAGTTTGTCGATAGTCTCTGTTCGATCAGATTCTCATTTAATTCATTGCTTCGAATGACATCGCATCAAACATAAACGCAGTGGTTAGATCAGAACCATATAATTTTGTTCGGCTTTCTGATTTATCACGGCTTTGATCAGTCCATATAGTGCCAGATAGACATACATGTTCGTATATTCGTATCGGAGAACAACCGAATAAAAGAAGAATTCGTGATTTTGTAGATAGTCACATAAGTTAACGGTTCTTGAGTATAGGTGAGCTCTTTATCGATATGAAGGCCCTAAGCTATATCTGCTTTATAGGGTGTTTCTGAATACATGCGAAAAAATGCAGGAGGTGATTGCTCGTATAAAATCAAGATGTGTCTTTTGTATAAGAAAATTTCCTCACTCCTTTTCGAGATATAATCCTCAAAAAGTGGTGACTAAAATTGGGTTTTTATTTTTTTCTCTTCAGCTATCGATTTGCAAAAAAAATTGAGAATAAAAAATTGTTTTGAATAAAACAAGAATTTCAAGTTATAATTTTATTTCATGAAATTTCATCTCGAACAAAAGGTTTTGATATAAAATAAAATAACCTAATGTCCGTTTGCACCGTTTGTCAAAACAATGATTAAATTCATAAACAACGTTTTATTCTCTAATCGGGTTGCACCGTTCCTAACGAATGATTAAATGGCCATCTAACATCGTTTAAACTAAACACAGAAATTTGCTCGTTTAGAGCTCGATTAATGTCAAAAACGATTGACGGTGGAATATTTGAATATTCAGATTTACTCGCGCAATTGCATAAAGTTCTAGACATAATTGAATTTGGTTTCCCTCTAAGATTTTACCAAAGAAGAAACTAGTTTGAGAGCATGGATAAAAAGTACTATACTGAAATGAACATAGCTATTTTTATTTTTTCTTGAAATACAACATCATTATAAAATGGAATGAGAGTAGATTTTACACATTTTCAATTTATTTCAGTTTTTTCAACTGCTCTTCCCTTATTTCTATATATAAATGAAATATTCGGGCTTTTGCCACACTTTCCTCTAGAATAGCGAGGATTTCCTCATTGACTTTTTCTTCTTGTTTGTCAATGAGAGCCAACCTTCTATCAATGAGTAGACTATATTTTTCTGCGAAGTCTGTTCTGGTGAGAGCCTTCACCATTGTTGGATGGTGTATTCTGAGAGACACCTAAAAGTACATATGTGATATACCTTCATATTTACGCTTTCTCGCATTGGGAATAACTTCTTTTCAATACTTTGCTTTCCATTATCCCAATCACTTTCAACACCAGTATCAAATTTTTCATTGCAAAGATGTGAAAGCTAGAAATACTGTCATAGGAATTCGAAACATCAAATTTCTCCACAATATTCAATATATTTATTCATAATTCTATGAATTTCTTATAACGTGAGCGACATTGCCAAACCTATCGACGATTAAACTAAACAACGATTAAGATTCGACGGTGCAATCGGCAACGCCCTAAACAACGTTTAAATATTTAACATCGGTTAGTTTAACCATGCTCAGCAGTGAAACGCTGCAAACGGCCATTAGGGTTGCTTATTTCAACCATGTAACAGGAATATTGAAAAATTACCGTGATTTGTCCTTTGCGAGTGCAGGGAAATTACAGAATTCCCAGATCAAACCTTACTGAAATAAAAAAAAAACAATTTAGTCACCACCTTTTAAGAGTGACAATTCATACGATCGAATTTGGAAACACTTTGTATATAAATGTGCTTTGGTGAAAACAAACCAGAAAAATGACACCCCTTAAAGATCTTTTGAGTTTTGGCGCTGACCATCTCTACTCTTCCTGGTATTCGTTTTTTCAGCGGTCGTTCTACAGAGAACAATAGTATAGACAATATCAAATAGCGATTTAATGAAGAAACACTTAACCTAAATGGAGAACACCTTATCGACTTCTGCTCCCAAAACACGTTGAGAATAAACAATACCTTTTTCCCTCATAAACCCCAACACAAATATACTTGGCAGAACACACAAGGCCAACAGTCTATGATATATTACGTTATAACGAATAGAGAGATCACACCTCAACAGATTCTCGACGTGAGATCTTTAACATCGCCCAACATAGGCTCGGATCACAGAATGGTTCTTGCCAAAATTCTTATAAAGATTTCATCAAGCAGAAAGAAACCACCAAAATTTTTTGACAAGTTGAACATTGAATCCTTCGAAAATGACGCAACAAAATGGCTGTACGAAAAACGATTGAGAAAAGTATTTTAAAAAAACCCACTTATACAAGAGGAAAATGTAAACGAACTGTGGACAAAAATGGAATTGAACATATTGCAGGCTGCACGAGAAAGCATAGGGGCAAGAACAATTAACTTGAACGCAACAAGAATATCAAAGCCATGGTTCAACAACGAAATCAGAGATTTAGAGTACGAAAAACGTAAAGCATACTTACAATACTGTAGTAATAGAACACCTCATAATTACCAGACATATAAAGATACAAGAAACCGTATCAACTCCGAGATAAGAACAATGAAGAGAGAATACTGGACTCAGTTCACCAAAGAGACGGAACACGACCTTTATGGTGCACAACGTAAGGTTTGGAAAATGCTCAAAGGGAGAAAAAAAAACAATTAATGAATATAAGAACCTGAATAACATAGAAGGAGAGAAATGGACAGCTTATGTCAAGGAACTCTACAGTTGCAATAGTGATGAAACTATAGATCCGGAGGAACACAGAGAGGAGACTAACGATGACCGAACTGTGGAAGTTGCGATGGAAGAACTAAAGACTAATATTAGCAAATTAAAAAATAGAAAAGCCCCAGGACCAGACGGTATACCAAACGAACTTCTGAAGTATGGAGGGGACATAATAGTGGAAAACATGCATGTCCTTTTCAGAAAGATATTGGACACAAAGAGCGTACCAGACAAATGGAAATTAAGTATTACAATACACATACATAAGAAGGGAAATAAGAAAGATCCTAGTAACTACCGGACCATCACATTACTCAATTCGACTCCTAAATTGCTAACTAGGATTTTAGCCAATAAGATTATTGAAGGGTATACCATTAGTGAAGAGCAACAAGGCTTTCGAAAGAACAGATCAACAACCGATGCAATTTTTATAGTAAGGCAAATCGCGGAAAAAGCTACTGAATTCAACAAACCTGTGTACATTTGCTTTTTGGATCTAGCTAAAGCCTTTGATAGAGTCAGACTGAGAGATGTGTTGAAACTGCTGAAAGAAAATAACCAACCTAACAGTATAGTAGAGATCATAAGAGAACTTAATACCAACAACAAAAAGAAAATAAAAATGAATGATGACCTAACACCAGAAGTAAATATAAAATCGGGTATACTAGTGGAGTGCCTGGAGCATTCAAGCTCGGACTAGAGTTATAGTGAATGAATTGATACGATCGATGTGGGATATTGTTTTTCAAACTATAATTTGCAATGTTTACCAAATTTTTTTTTGTGCAATCCATTTTTTCATTGTTTAAACAAATTATGATAAAAAATTAATATTTGGCCATATATTTTCACTTTAAACAGTAATTTTTTTGTATTTATATGTTGAATCTCACCTGAGTAGACATATAGGAACATTTTTCAAAGATACCTGTGAATAAAAATACCAGTAGGGATCTCGAACGTGGAGGGGAGAGCGGAGCGACAGCTGCTATTATCTCTAATATATAAAATTCTCCTGTCTGCATCTTTGTTACCGAACTCCTTCGAAACGGCTGGACCGATTTTCGTGAAATTTTGTGTGCATATCGGGTAGGACTGGGAATCTGCCAACATCTATTTTTCATCCCCCTAAATGATAAGGATGGTCCACCCCTAACTATTTTTTCAATTTTTTCGGACAAAATTTTTTATTTTTATTTTTTTATGATACGGCATACAAAAATACATATAACCCTGAATTTTCACCCCTCTACGATCAACCCCTTTTTCTAACACAACATAACCTAACCTAAATTGAACTCTTTCAGGCTAGTTTTTCATTTTTATTGGCCAACATCTATTTTTCATCCTCCTAAATTATTGGTGGATTTCTTCAAGCAACACAGCCCTTTTCCTGATACAGATGCTTTAATGTCTATTGCTACTGGAATTACTGGAGATAAAGAGATAAATTGTTACGATGCTTTTGAAGCAGGTTTGAAGGCAATGAAAAAAACAGAGGGACAAAATTTACGTGAATTAAAATTGTCAAGGAAAAATAAAATAAATTCTTTATTGGCGAAAAATAGCAAAATCGAAATTCATGACGAGATTATTCCTGTTGACCCATTACTGCTGTTTCAACGTATTTGTGTTTAAAAAAAACTTAAAAATTATATGAATTATGAATTGGCACCATATCCACTTGCTGTATTTGAAGATGGTGAACTGCGAAAAACAAAAAAATCAAACTTTTACGAATTATTTCCGGAAATTTCTATTAATTTAAAAATCAGAAAATCTCTTTTATGTTATTGACGGAGGCATGTTACTACATCGTTGTAAATGGCAATTAAATGAAACGTTTGCAATGATATGTGACCGTTATGTAAGATATTTGAAAATTAATTATAATAGTAACACATATGTGGTATTTGATGGGTATAAAAAGATAGTATTAAATGAGCCGAACGGAATCGTCGTGCATTAAAAAATAAATGTGCAGATATTGAATTTGATGGACATATACCTTTAAAAATTGCTCAAGATAAATTTTTGACAAATAGTAAAAATAAAATTCGCTTGATAGAAATGTTGAGAGTTAATTTAGCTGACAACAATATATTTACATGCCAAGCGGAAAGCGATGCCGACAAATTAATTGTTGAGACGGCAATGAATTTGGAATCATAAGATGTTGTTATAGTTTCAGAAGATATCGATGTCTTAGTGATATTAACGGCATTGGTAGATGAAGATCGTGAAATATATTTTCTAAAACCATCCCGAGGCAAAGTTCAACAGAAGATATTTTCATCGAAATGTTTAGAAAAATCATTACCAAACTGTAAAGAACATATTCTTTTTTACATGCCTTTACGGGTTGTGACACTACTTCTGCATTTTTCAATAAAGGAAAAATTAAGTTTGCCAAAAATTTTGAGAAACGGATTGATTTACACGACTCAGTAAAAGTATTCAAAAATATCAATGAAGACCCCAATAATATATTGGAAGCAGGTGTGGCATGTATTGGCATGTATTGGCATTGGCATGTATTGAGTTTATATGGCGCTCCGTCTAACACTCATGATTTAAATACATTGAGGTTCAATTCTTTCATAAAAGCAACAGCCAAAAATACAAGTGTTCTTTTGTCATCACTGCATCCAACAACTGATGTAGCGTTTGAGCACCTTAAAAGAGTGTACCTACAAATTCAGATATGGCTAGGAAATGACGTACTTATTGAAAATTGGAGATGGAAGTATTCCAATAACATGTACATCCCAATAACTATGAATCAATTACCTGCTCCGGATAATTTATTACAAATGTTATTTTGTAATTGCAAAAAGGGATGTGGAGCTGCGTGTGGATGCAGAAAAAGTGGTTAACACTGCAGTGTAGCATGTCTACAGTGCAGCGAAAATAGTTGTTCCAATACTTCACCCATTATACAGATAGATGAAGTATAAGAAAATATTTGATGTTGACAACAATGTTATATATTTAAATAAACGGATTTTGTACTAATAATTTTTTTTTATGATCGTAACTAATTACATTATTTTTCTTTAAATGTACACAATAGAGTACGTTTCATTTATAATTGAACTGGCCGAGAAATTCCATTGTACATAGCAGCTGTTGCTCCGCTCTCCCCTCCACGTTCGAGATGTCTACTGGTATTTTTATTCACAGGTATCTTTGAAAAATGTTCCTATATGTCTACTCAGGTGAGATTCAACATATAAATATAAAAAAATTACTGTTTAAAGTGAAAATATATGGTCAAACATTAATTTTTTATAATAATTTGTTTAAACAATGAAAAAATGGATTGCACAACAAAAAAATTGGTAAACATTGCAATTTATAGTTTAAAAAACAATATCCCACATCGATCATATTATTTCATTCACTATAACTCTAATCCGAGGTTTTACGGTTTTGAATGCTCCAGGCACTCCACTATACGTCAAGGAGATAGTCTAAGCCCTCTGCTATTCAGCATAATAATGGACAAGATCATTCAGAGAGTTAAAAAAGCAGGACAGGGATACAGGTTTTCAACTAAACTGATAAAGATTGTGTGTTTTGCAGATGAGCAGTCTTAATATCCGACAACGAAGACAACTTACAGCGCATGGCACATGAGTTCAAACTAGCAGCAGAAGAGTTTAACATGATTATATCAACATCAAAAACGAAATCCCTGGTTATCGCAAGGGAACCCAAACGGTGTAAAATAGTAATAAACGACGAAATAATCGAGCAAGTGTCTAAGTTCGAATACCTTGGGGTGGAGGTTTCTGATTGCGGAGACCTAAAAGCGACCGTGCGCAGGCAAGCCAACAAGGCAGCGTATGTTTCGGGGTGCTTGCGTGATGTCATTTGGAGGAACAAGGATCTGAGGTTGGAAGGGAAAGTACGCATTTATAAAGCATGCGTTAGGCCTATCATGACGTACTCTATCGAGACAAGAGCCGATACAGCGGAAACCAAGAGGATTTTGAGGACAACAGAAATGAAAACGTTGAGATCGATAGCAGGGAAAACACTGCTGGACAGAATACCCAATAGGCAGATAAGAGAACTCTGTGAAGTCCAAGATGTTGTGCGATGGGGAAGACAGAGAAGAAGAGAATGGAACCAGCATGTTAGCAGAATGGGCCCTCAAAGATTAGCCCGAATAGCGAGGGATTTAAAACCAGTCGGAAAGAGACCACCAGGACGTCCCTTCAAGAGATGGCGTGACAGCGGGCAGTCTACATCGCAGTTACTTCTGCAGAACTGAGCATTGGAGTTAAAAGATCGTAAAGAACAGGCCTAAGGCATAACATAAGTAGAAGAAGAAGAAGAAGAAGTTCTACAGAGAGCTGTAGTATAAGTTCCTTCTCTCAAAACGTAATAATAGCTATTGGCACAAGCTTGAAGTTTCTGGCATTTGTAATGACTCTAGCCAGCATATCAAGCTAAATGTTAGAAATTCATTTCCTGATGCTGATCTTCAAATCTTCTTGGATCTTTAGAGGCTTTCCATAAACACGGGATTCCAAAAAAACCCATATAAAAACGATAGTGTTCTCAGGAACGTCTTCCGGTAAAACCTCAGACCCCAAATACTCAAAATCTGTCAAACTCAAAAGACAATCAGATCGTACAATTCGAAGCATTCCAAGTGTGTTCCATGTCTGAGCAGATCAAGAAGAATTTGATCATTTTAAAGAAGAAATAACACACCAAATCTTCGTATCATGAAGGGTAGCTCATAGATATGATATAGTGCTTCTCAAGCACTCGTAGTTTCTTTTTTAGTCGAGAAAGGGGCGGCATATGAAGACCAGCTGCGGTTGTCACAATTCCAGTTGTCGATGGAATTTAGATCTTCCTTAGGTCTTCCTGTTTGCTGAGGGAACAGGCATAGGTGTATATGGTCCTAAACGGAGACTTTCCGTTTTCCAAGCTGAAATAATGGCCTTCTATGCGTGCGTCCAATCAGCATGGAGAGCCCAGGAATCTAACTGGCAGTCTTCAGTGCACACCTGGAAATGCCGCAATACCAAGAATCAACTGGCCAGAGGCAGCAAACTGACTCTCATGGGTGCCAAGGCATTATGGCATTGAGGGTAAGGGCAAGGCTGATGCTCTTGCAAAAGGTGCATAAAAATTGAACCTGTTAGACCTGAAGCCCTCTGTGGTCTTGAAAAGGACCACTATAGGGCAGTGTCACAGCAATGGGGGATGCAAAACATGACACTCCTCTGGACAAGATCTCCTGGACTAAGACAAGCTAGAAGATTTATATAGTACTCGCAGTCTTACACAAGGAATCTTGCCCAACTAACGTGGATAGAGCTTCGGTGTATCGTGTGACTGATAACATTGGACTGTCGACATGAGTACCTCTGGTATCGGATGACTATGTGGCTCGGAAATAGAAACCGCCGAAGACATGATGTGCAAGTGTGCCTGACTCAGGAACTTGCACCTAGGCAAGCCTAAGGACTCACGATCCTCACGATGTGATTGCAAATGCTACTAGGGAGGAGATACGATTTAGGAGGATGGTAGATGGGTATAAGAGTAAAAGATCAGTCTGATCGCAGTTTTTTTTATGTTGTGTTTCTCACGAAAAGGAATATCTTGTAATGTTCAGAGAACATCGTGAGAACCAAGGGCAAGCAGATAGAAGTTGGTGTTCTTCTTGAATTTCTGGAGGTTATAAATGCCTCGAGGAACACCTCCCTAGGCAATGTGTTCCAAAGCCTCGCTGTTCTTCGGATGAACGAGTCTGTGAAGAGGGATGTTCTGCAGGTCTCTAAAGTGACCAAGAAGAGATGTGAAGACTTGACTTGACGGGTTAGTCTTGAAGAGAATGCCAGAGGGGGAACGATTGCTGATAATTCAGAAGAGCCTCGCCCATGGAAATATCTATAAAATAGACACAGATCTCCGACTCTTCTACGGTGTTCTAGAGAAGTGAACGAGTTTGTAAGCGAGGCATCACCGACGAGACAAATTGCCCTTTTTTGTACAGAATCCAAGAGTTTTAGGATTTGTTTATGTGCAGCACTCCAAATATGGGACTAGTATTCCAGGACAGCTCGAATCTGTGCATTTTTAGCAATGGATCTGAAAGTTTCTTCTATAGCCAATCGACCCCTTCATAAAAAATAAATGATTTTGGGTCTTCCTGTAACGCACTCGAATCTGAGGTTGGACTTCAGTTTCGCATCTTAGCCAATTGTTAAGCTGTGACAAGTCGGTAGCAAGCAGTAGGAAGACTTCTGGGCCAAGAAGAGAGCCCTGGGGGCCCCTTTCGGATGAAGATAATACGATTCGAGTTTTAATGGGAAACTGTGCATGGTCTACTGAATTGAAGTGGGATCAGAGTACTGGATGGACTTTTCAGAGGGTTTATCCATTTGTGCATCGATTTCCTTGTAGCATTAGTTCAGTAATCGAAGGGAGTCGACCAAACAGCTGTACCTTCTTGGAAAACGCTTTCGACGCGTTAATCTAGCATTCCTTCCGAGTCTCACTCTCGATTTCCACGATCCCGACCCTTACCAAGCGCTCGTTCGCCATTATCGGCCTGGAAATCGGCAAATTAAAATATAGTCGCGAAGGCGGACGGCCGCAACGCGACTTTTTTACGGCGAAATCGTAACAGAGTCGCGTTTCATTTACAGTTACACGGTCGCGAAACGAGATCGAGATCGGATCTAGGAACTGGCGAGATAGCGATCTAGAAATATGCCCAACACGTGCCCGCGTACGAAGGTGTAGGATGATTACAGATCGGACGAGAACGAGCTGAATACTGTTTTGGTTTAATGCGGTGCGCGGCCGAGGCGCCCGATCTACAGGTTGCGGACCCGGGGCAATTGTATGAATTGAAATTGGCCGTGTTCCGGGAATGCAGATCGGTAGGGGTGTCCAAGTGGTAGGCAGGTGGGATCTTGAATGACACGACGCGAACACGGTGCAGGTTCTGGTTGAATCAATTTGAATCGCTATATTTTGAAGGCTGATTCGATTTGAGAAGCAGAAGATTTCGGGGTGAAGAAAGACCAAGAGGATCAACAGGCTTTTCGAGTCAGGATATCTTTATTGATTTAATCATACACGATCAATATATGGGATCGAAATTAGCTTTGTCTGGGGCCCAACTCAAAGAAACGAGGGTGATGAGAAGGCTGATCTACTTGTGAAGTACCATTGAAGGATATTTTCGAATTTTCAATCATTTCAGAAAATGAAAGTATTCCCATGTTTTTTTTAATAAAACGAGTCGTTTCCGAGTTATTCCTTATTGCATAGGAAAAAAATCATGAATTTCAAGAATAATCTGGATGCTTCCCTGGATTAAATGTCATCGAATATTGTTACTTTCTGGTTTACAAGTCAACAATGTTGCCAGAATGTTTCTCAACTTTGTCGAAACTGAAATCTCCATGATGGAAAAACGTTTGATGTAGAGATATGTAATAATAAAATCCCACAAAGGTGGGAGATAAAATTGAACAGCGATCATGAAATTATACATTTAATACGCACAGTTTCTATTGAAAATTTATTGGTACTGGTCCAGATTGAAAATAAATGTCAACGAATTACAAAATTCAGATATATGAGCTGAATCACGATACACGATACAAACCACGTATTGAGTTGAAATTTGCATTAAATAATCTCTGGCGAATGCTTCTATCAAAACAATATCCTCTTGTAATTCTACAAACTCGACAATACACGGTTAAAATTACGTTCATTCACTGAAAGACTTCACATAATCATCACGAGAAGAAAAGCAACCAACATAATCACTTTTCCCTATCAACAAGAAACAGATATCTTCCATGTTTGTTTGGAGATCGCTATACGCAAGCGTCGTTCACAGAGTGACGTTTAGGTTATATTACGTACAAAGATTATCTCTTTAATCTTGATTACGCAGGCTACGGATGGGTCGATTCACAACCCCCTCCATAGAAGGCTGTGGTCGATTCATAGATATAACGTAGTTTCAGGAATATTGGTTAGGCTGGGCAACGTCCACATAAGAATTTCTGTGAAATATTCACAGAATGGATACAAAATGGATTAGGTTGTGTTGATTGAAAATAAATTCTGATAAATTGATTGAAGACATTCTTCATGAGATATTTTTGGGATATCGAGGGAAATATGGACAAGTAATCAGTGTTTACAAACTAATCTTCAGAAAAATCGGAGAACGAACTTATTTTGATGGGAGAAATATGGCTTTGTAATGGCAGATACCATATGTTAAGAAATATCGTGTTTTTAACATTATTATTCAAATAATGTTAGTACTTGAGTATTCCCTAATGTATCAACCCAATTTCAATCGGAAAATATGAAGTTTGAGGTGTTTGCACCGAATCGTATCAGGCACGTATTCGGCCCAATTTTTTTCCAAATGGCTATATATTCTAAACAGAGCCGAATTCGGAAAAATGAAAAAAAGGTTTTTGACCTCAGGAATCTACAGTTAAAATATTTGTACAAGTCGAAGACTCGCTCGATTACGGAAAGAGATGTGCATATTTTGTGTCTTCTTGATCACCATTCAACCCGTTCGAAAGTAGCTCGAGTTTTAACGCGTCCGACTCGTCTAATGAATTCAAAAAATTCGCGCACGCTAAGAGGCGACCATTTTGCGGTCAATCGGCACGACAGGTAATTTAAACTATCGGCTGTGGGCACTTTTGCCAGTCCATTGGACACGGACTGCTTAATCCGGGCGTTGTATCAGGTGTCGAAGGTTTATTGTGCAAATTAATATCTCACTCCGTAGTCCGAAGATCTCACTTTCAATTTCACGATTTTCACCTCCTCGGGTCGCTCGAGGAAGTTTCTCGGTAGAGCCATTATCGGCGCGGGAATCCTGAAAAAGTCCTGCGGGATGTATGAGCCCGTAAGGCTTCCTCTTGTACATGGATAAAAACCAGACTGTGGTCCTAAATTTATGTTGGGATTTTGAAATGATTTCACGCAATACAGGGTCTTTCACGAGGAACCTCACTCATATTTATACGGGAAACTACTGAACGTATTTTCATGAAATTCAGCACTTATAAGTATTTCACGATGCTGATGAAATCTAAAATATTTTCAAGGCATGAGCACCTCCGGTTTTTCCGGAAATGACGTCAACTTCCGTTTTTCAAATTAGAACACCATTTTTTTATTGCAGAAATAGATTCCTTAGAAAATTTCAAGTTATTTTGATGTAACATTTTTCAGTTTTGGTTGGTAAATTCTCTCTGAGCGGAAAAATTCGAAAAAAAAAATCGAAAATAGAGCACCGCTGAGACAAGAATAACTTCGAGGTTTTTGGATGGAACATTTTCATTTTTGGGATTTTTCAAGATGTAAGATTGATATATAAACTTTGAAAATCGAAATCGCGATTCATGATACAGGGGGTGAAAAAATCGCTTTCAAAGTTAGGGATGACAAAATCGTGAAAAATCAATTTTTTCAAATTAGAACCCCATTTTTTTATGGCAGATATTGAATCTAAGTTGAAAAATAATGTGAGTGTGTGCATCACACCCTTGCCCTAAAGTGGACATTTTCTGAGTTATTCACAAAAAACTGTTTTTCGTCTTGAATTTTCAGCTATTTCTTTTCCCTTCACGCCAAAAAGATGAAATTTTTAGGAACTGTTACTTAAACCATGTTTTAGATTTTACTACCCTAATATGCAAGAGAAAAAAGTTACAGGTTGTTCCTAAATAGATGGCGAATTTGGATTCGAATTTGTATCGGAAACCTCTTTATTTCAACTAATCGGCCATCGGTTTTCTCTACAGTGATAAATAAATAATTCCTTAGGAACCATATGCAAAAACTTACCATGTTTTACATTCTTTTTTTTTAATGATAGATATCATTAATTACATCTGCCAAATTCCTCTTTATTCAGTAGCATGTAATTAATGATATCTATCATTAAAAAAAAAGAAAGTGAAACATGGTAAGTTTTTGCATATGGTTCATAAGGAATTATTTATTTATCACTGGAGAGAAAACCGATGGCCGATTAGTTGAAATAAAGAGGTTTCCGATACAAATTCGAAACCAAATTCGCCATCTATTTAGGAACAACCTGTAACTTTTTTTCTCTTGCATATTAGGGTAGTAGAATCTAAAACATGGTTTAAGTAACAGTTCCTGAAAATTTCATCTTTTGGCGTGAAGGGAAAAGAAATAGCTAAAAATTCAAGACGAAAAACAGTTTTTTGTGAATAACTCAGAACATATCCACTTTAGGGCAAGGGTGTGATGCATACACTCACATTATTTTTTAACGTAGATTCAATAAGAATAAGTTTTAGAGGAAGAAGGTCTGGGTTTCAACAAAACCACTCTCTCAAAAACAACGCCAACCGGTTTCAACTTTATTTTAAAGTCTTCTTCAGGGCTCTGAAATGGACATGGATGTTATTTAACAATGACAAAACAACAGCTAAAAAGGCTCGATAACAATGTGAACACATATAAATATCCATAAAACTATAACTTACAGTTTCTTCTCAAGTGGTTTCATCGTCATATACGATAAATGATTTGCAAAATGGAAACTGACATAGACGCATCGGAAGAACAATCATTACTGAATAAACATCTTCTATAACACATATGTAACACTGAGATCAACTAAAAGAAACCGAGAAGGGGAACAACTCATTCGAGAAAATCAGAAAATCAGACGACAAATTAACTATTTTTTTCTTTTATTTTATTTATTAAATAGAAATAGGAGGTATTTAAATTATCAATATCTGTTCTTTTGTTTATAGATCGACTATCTTGTCTAATGGATATCATTTCATGTAATAAACGTTTTTTTAAATTTGTTTCAATACCTAAAATTTTAATTGAATTTAGATCGAAATTAAAAGAATGAAGATTTTTGTAAACATGATCAGCCAATGCTGTATTAGTATCTTTTTTTAATTTCAGAGGATTAAGTATGTTCCGAGAATCTCTGTTGTGTTCGTTTATTCGATCTTTCATGTATCTACCTGTCTGTCCAATGTAGGTTGATTGGCAATCATTACAAAAAATTTTATAAATAACATTACTTAACAATTCTTTTTGAGTTCTACTTTTAATCTTTGTGAAAAATCTTTGGACGGTAGATTCAATATCTGCCATAAAAAAATGGGGTTCCAATTTGAAAAAATAGATTTTTCACGATTTTGTCATCCCTAACTTTGAAAGCGATTTTTTCACCCCCTGTATCATGAATCGCGATTTCGATTTTTAAAGTGGATACATCGATCTTACATCTTGAAAAATCCCAAAAATGAAAAATTTCCATCCAAACACCTCGAAGTTATTCTTGTTTCAGCGGAGCTCTATTTTCGATTTTTTTTTCGAATTTTCCCACCCAGAGAGAATTTTCCAACCAAAACTGAAAAATGTTACATCAAAATAACTTGAAATTTTCTAAGGAATCTATTTCTGCAATAAAAAAATGGTGTTCTAATTTGAAAAACGGAAGTTGACGTCATTTCCGGAAAAACCGGAGGTGCTCATGCCTTGAAAATATTTTAGATTTCATCAGCATCGTGAAATACTTATAAGTGCTGAATTTCATGAAAATACGTTCAGTAGTTTCCCGTATAAATATGGGTGAGGTTCCTCGTGAAAGACCCTGTATAACAAAAAAAGCTATGGTAGTGATGAGTCGTTATTTATTATTTGAATGCATCAACTCTTCTCACTTCATTCGACTTATCGATAACTGTTTCAGTTCTCCATAAGAGTCATTCAAGCGACTCTGTGTAATATCACCCTCATAACTCCAATATTAAGTTGTACACCTTGTATAAACCGCACCTCAACCCGTTCTCCGGTACATCAACGCCGCATAACTCGAGAGACGCATGTAAATATGCGTGCGGCTTTGTGCACAGATACCTGCATGTCATATGTCATTCGGCGTCGACGACACAGAGAGCATGAACAGGGTACAACGAGCGGTTCGTTCATTGAAGAACTGGTTTATTAACACGTCTCCGCGGAAATATGGACCACCGGAGCAATATCGTAAGTCCTGTCGCGATATCTTTATGAATAAGTGCAGAAAAAGGCACTTTATGCCGTCTTCTTGTCGTCGGAGACGTCAGCGAGCGCGTTGATGGTATTTTCTGGAATGTTCACTGTTTTCAAGCTGGAGATGGCATTCCGAGGGGTATTCCTTTTTTTCCGTTGAGTTTTGTGTCCAAGACTTTCGCCCAGAGAGTAAATATAACAATATTTTGCTCGCACGCAAGATTAGTTGGAGACCACTTTTAACGTAATGAAGTCGGTACTAAAAGTAACCTTTCAGAAACTCAAAGTTCCATTCGGCTTCTTGCCGAATACGAGATATGTTGCGTGTGGTGGACACCCGGCAGGTGTGACTGACTGATTACTGGAATCATCTTGGGATAACGCACAGCCTGTGGAAATTCTATTGGCCCAATCCTGAACAACCCGGAATACTCTAAATTCGAAGTATATTATTTACTACTTGAATGAACTGTTCAAGTTTTCTGAATCAATTAAGAAATCACTTCTCAGACCGTCCATAAAATAGCTCATTTTCACGAGATGAACAAACGCGTGTCAAACTTTTTCTTTGGTCTCTTACACGGGAAGGATGGCAGATTATTATTCATACTAAATTTCAGTATTAATTTCTTCCCATCTTCATAATTGGCCTGATCGCCACCGAGGCAATGAATCTCTCAGTTTTATTAATTACATCAACCTAAGTGCTCATTATCATACCTGAGCAACAAATATGCAAAATTGAAACGGTAGCCAGTTTAGCGATGTTCCCACGTTGCAAGGAGCATTCAGCGAAAAAAGAAATGGTTCGGTTTAGATTTATGATCTCATGGAAGTGTCAAGAGCGAATTGAATATAAATATGTTGGTTGAATGATTCTCATATGCAAAAAATGAAAAATCGCTTCGGTCGAGTGCTTTTGAGCGCGCGTACATCCACCTAGCAGCAGAATTGACAGCAACTGTCAAAGAAAAATACAGGGTGTTCCATTCGAAAAAATCGTTAACGCATTTTCAATTTTGATAGATTCGTAAATTTATATTGAACACTCTGTATACAAAAAACGTCAGATGTTTACCGAATGATGAAGCTGATACCTTGAGTTAACTACTGTGAAAATTTCGTTCATCTTGATTGAACACAGCGATGGCTATAAAAATCTTGATGAACCCCTTGAAACACTAAAAATATCCTGAAAATATACGAATTATGTGGCAACACCGTAATGAATTAAAAAAAAAATGAGGTATAAGTGTGAAGATTTGTTGTCTTCGTAAGAATTATGCCATGAAATACAGGGTGTTAAATTTGAAAAAACAACCTATTTCTCCATAACTTTTTTTTGACGCACTGTGTTTATGTAAAATTATTTTGAATTTGTAGATTTTTGTCAACCTTATGACCATGACCTATAAGTTTTTTTTCCACACGTTCAGTTTAGGCGCTGTTTTAACCGTACACCTTGCTGTACAGAAATTAATGTGTAAAACTTTTGTGATCTACCGAGTTTAATTGGTGGTAGTTACATACTTCAGAGTTTCCGCTAATAATACACACATATTCCCACTATTTGTGTAGGAGACTGATGAATTGCATGCGTTTTTGAAATGAATGAGATTAATTTGAAGCAGAACCACTTCCTACTTGATTTAGATTTCCTCGACCAAATAAATGTAAGTTCTCACGCCACTTCTTCACCGATATAGCTACAATTGCCCTACATTCATGAGGATGTATAATGAGTTCTGAAGTTTTTTTGACATTAAATATAACTACATATACTCCATTCACAATTATAAAATCACAACTCTGGCCAACTTGACACATTCCACTCTGTATCGAAGTTATGACGTTTTTCAAAATATTTTTATGTTTCAAGTCAACACTATGTTGCTCTTTATACATTCTTAGCGTATTTCTCAGAATGTGAATTTATTCGGAAAATGAATGAATTGGAAAAGATGTGATGGACGAAAATAATTAACGTTTATATGAATTGATAGAAAGGATTCCTTTTCTAGTTATTTGCATGAAAAGTACAAGAGATCACTGTTGAAATATATTATTTTTCGCCATGGAAGAGAATTGCATTGCTCTCACATAATTTTCATAGGCATGCTTGTGAAGATTTAATGTTTATTAATATTATCCTCTTGAACTGAAAGTTCAAGACTTGACGACATCAATTGTTGATTCTAATCAATAATTCATTAAAAAAAATCAAGCCAAAGGTGAATTGATGGGTAATTACAAGAATCAAGAATAATGTCAATTTTATTTTGTTGATAACTTTCTTAAAATCAATGTTGGGATATAAAACTCGGCTGCGTTTGTTCAAACAACATCTAAAGAATACATTTTTCACCATCTCGACCTTTGAAAGGCGTTTCTTATAGGAGAATTAGGTCTAAGTTCCACCTCATTAGTGAGGTACCTAACTTTTGCAAATCTGCTCAGATATCGCCAAATTTCTTGGAAAACCTGAAAAATATCATCCTAATCGACCTCTCGAGGCTCCATCCGATCCATCTACTGCGATATCCGTCCAAATAACAGCTTTTTCAACGAAATTCCGTGTATCCCTTCAACCTCGAAATGTAAACATTCGTCCTGGTCTTGAAAATCGTCCTCACGCTCCAAACTGGTGCTAAAAACAATAAACATACGTTATTCTTGGATATTCGACGAAAAACTCACCTGCAAATATCGATTAAACACCAAAAATCGGCGAACAATTTGTAAACCTAACAAAATGTGGAATATCTTTGATACTTTTACTTTGATGTGAACAAAGAAACTGGCAACGCCGTTTTGTCATTAACGATATTTTCTGTGCGCGCACTGACCTAGGAGCATAGAATAACTGGAGAGAAGGCTCCCCTACGAAAATGAACTGCCAAAAACGTCCGAACTTGTCAGTTCGCCGCAAGGTCACGAGATGGCGACAACGTCGTTTCTTCCTACAACATGGCTATCCTTAATAAAATTATCTTTAATGGTTATTCGTTGTTATTACTTATTAGGTCCCATTTATTACTATATCATAATATATATTCTTTTGAAAGAAAGCAATACATACTTTTTTTCGTAAATCCGACAATATAATGCATATAGCACGTGTAAAGAAATGGCTACAAGGATCAGATTGAATATAGGAAGAAAAATCTGTTTCCCGCTACGAATCTGAGTGTTAGCAGAGGGAATGTAAACGGGGTACCATACAATTCTGCGTATAATACACGAGAACAGATAAAACCTCAGTCTTCCCGTATAATAATAATAATTCTTACCTGAATGTTCGCTTTTTCCGATAAGGATATTGTTTTGACAAATTTATTACCGATCACAGACTTCCCATAAAATTGCGCATAAAAAGTTGATTAGAATGAAGCGATTGTATGTCATCAATATTGTCTATGTTATGATTTATGGCCATTTTCAATTAAAAAGAAGCATAAATGTATCAATAACAATGACAGCCACATTATATTCTTTGCAATTGTAGGGCCATAGAACAAAATATCTGACGTTACTGAATAAAGAAACTCAGCGTTATCTATCGGGCGTCACACGAAACTCTAACCTCCGCCGTTATTGGCAGTGCAAAATGATCTGTCGAGAGTATGAAGCCTTCCCTCCAGTTATTCTATGCTCCTAGCACTGACTTTTCATCATATATCATATTCCATCATCATATGGACTTTGTGTTTTCCCGATTTCTTCTTGTTGAAAATTGGAAAGTCTCTTTGAGAAAAAAAAATGGATGTTTATATCAAATTTTCATCATATGTCATGTGCTTTTCATCAGGGACACCAACTCCTGAAAATGAAACCATGACCTCCTATGTGATTAAATAAAAGTGAATGGAGTATATGTGCATAGCTAGAAACATAGCACTGAAAGCATCGATTGTCCATTCAATAAGTCTATGAGTGCCCTTAGCTCAGTGGTAAGAGTGTTGTGTTAGACCCAGAAAGTCCGCGTTCAATCCCTAGTCTAGGAAAAAAAATTAACAGGCCACCAATCGCTGTTGGGTCAAAAAATATTAGTGCTGTGCCTAAGGTGGCGTAAGGACACAGTAACAAAGCCTACAAATAACACAACTGATTCTCCTAACTCTGACAGGTTACAAGCTTCTGAGTTATCATTTAAATCATATCCATATTCTCTATCAGCTCTGCCTCGTGATATCCGTCGAAAAAGAGCCATCGTCAAGTTGACAAAATGAATATGAAGCGGCCGATGTGACGTAGTTGAATCCAATCGGCGTGCATTTCGTTCGGAAGCTGCGCGCAGATTTTTTTCTAAATAATGCATCGAAATTCCCGGCTATACATTCGAAAACAGTGGTCATTAATTTCCTGTTGTTGATTTCCTATCCAGTCGGCGCGATGCAATTGGATTGGCTACATTTCGATTACAATATGTGATGAGATGCTGACCTAGTTCGTCTGTCTGTGTCTGGGGATCTCCTATGTAATTACTGTTGTCGGAGAAATGGCCTATTTTTTTTGGCGGTATCGATCCAGCGCAGGGAGCCGAATGGAATTGGCTGATCTGGATGGCTTTTAGTGTTGACTGGGGATCGATTATTTAATTTTTTTAGTGATGGGATGATTATGTGATATAACTCGATTCATATCGAGAATATACAGTTGGTCAGTACTTTTCGTGCGTTCACTCAGGAGAAGCTCCTCTGCACTCTTCAGTTTCCTCTAGATGCATTCTCATTAGACGCAAGGAGATGGAGAATATTTTTACTCCGAACAGAAAAGTTTCCAGATCTGAAACTTTTCGAAATCATCTAGTCCTAGTAGATTCCTCCAAAGTGTTTCTCTCTGGGTTTCCTACTCTTGAAACTCTTTGTTGAAAGTGCATTTTTCCATGCCACACTAAGAGCCAATAAATGGCGTTCCTTTATGGGAAGCTTATTTGCCTCCTCGAGTTGTCAGGAACTCAGACTAAAAAACCCTGTTTCTTGATCAGTATACATTCGATATTCCTTAGCACTCTCATATCTTTGTTGTCTGTTGACATTGCTACATAAAGCCATTGTCATTTATGTTATCAATTACGATGTTATTAAAACAAGTAAACATTCATAAGAATAAATAACAATTGGCGGGGGTGATTCATTCAGAGAAGCGTTTACGTTTTGATTGCTTGTTGGTCAACAGTTATTGTCGTAGTAAACATAATATTCAATTGAATGTGAGTTATCATCTGTGCCAGTATGGTTAAGAAATAAACCCTTTGATGAGTCTGCATGTTATTCTTCACCATTCCTCAACTGTATAACGATTGACCGAACCTACCCTAGCTGGGTACATCACAAGCCTACTCGGGCTCCAGTTAGAGTGGGTTCATAAAGTTTGTAACTTCCGAACTTTGGCGGTTGAAGCTACATTTGTCGAATTGGCTGTCATTGCTACCAAGACATACCTAAGGAACAACCTGATCATGTAGAACGATTCAAGATGATTATGATCCAGTCATTCGACGCTTCCTCTCGAATAATCCCCTTATCATCTGAACGAGATCTTCAAATGCGGAGATCTCTCGACCAGATGTGTATCTCCAGCAGATTTAACCTGATTTCAGCGACATAAACACTCGAACTGTTACAATAAAGAACGTTCCAAACATCTCCATTCAAAAGCACTCAGCCGTTCGATTCCAGAAGAGCCGATTCTATCTCTGGCCGTTGGAATATCCAGACGTTTATTTACCGAACACACTTTCTGACACTTCTATGAGATAATATTTAACCGAGGCGTTCGAAACCATATTCTAGATATTTTTACCGGTCGACTCTACGTGGCATCGTGAGAAAATCGACCTGAAATATACACACTTGTTTCTATCGGGTACTGAAGAGTGTTTAATTTTGCATCAAAATGGGACCGCTCGCTGGGTGTAACTATCGGAGGATGCGTGTAATGGTGTTGAACAGCTGGAGGTGCTAGGAGGAAGCTTCCTCCGGTGGAATGGAATGGTAATTGGAAGGTTGGGCTCTTCGTGATCGCCGAGTTAAGGGTGGAAATTAACACTTTGAATGATTCGTATTACAACCTCTTCTCAGAGATTGATGACGTTTGTAGGTGACAACTCAAATGACGGCATCACAGTAAAGGTGCAGACACATTGTTGTCACGTCATGTGAGCTCACGCGAGAAATTGGGAAGAAGATATGGAAAATATAGCTGCTTTTACAGTTGCTGGTGATTCTCATAGAAGAGATTCGACTTACCAAATGAATCAACGAACAGAGGAAGTGGGGGAATTCCGTCAATTAATTCAAGAATTATTGAATGAGCACCCAGATCGGTTTCAAATGTATGTCAGAATGACATTTCACAAAATATCAGACGTGAAATCAAGTGCAATAACGTGAAAGCAGATACAATGTTGCAAAAATTTTTACTACATTTTGATTCCGTAGTAGTACCATCACCCAGTTTAGTTCTGATTTGGCTTCACTATTTATTATTGAAAGGTGTGTCTCTCTTCCTATGCTCTAAGTTCCATGCGTTATCGTGATTGCACATTTTGGGAAGATGACATGATGTGACGTGACGTGATAACAATGTGTCTGCACCTTTATAGTTATAGTGAAAAGGGGTTAAGGTCTATTGTGCCCCCTGACAGAGCTGTTGTCATCGCGCCTCTACAGCTCGCCCTCCAGTTCCAGAGATTTGATGAAATCCAGTATCTGGGACGGCTTCAAGGAGGATAACTCCCCACTTCTACAAGTTTCTTGTCCAAAGCACTCTTTCCTTTGGCTTGCAATGGCAAAGCATTCCGTAACCAGGTGATAGGAGTTTCTTCCTCCTCCCCACAGAACCAGTGTCCGATAAACCCATTCTCAAAAGATGCTTCTTTAGGCGACAATGTCCTGTGAGAAAGCCAGTGAGTAGGTGAAGTTGGTTTTTACTGAGATCCAGATATTTTTTGGATCTAGCAGTTTCGAAGTTCCGGAGGAACTTTTTGGAGTGATCCATACCTGGGAGATTCCGCCAGAGTTTTTCTCTTTCGGTTTTCTCCTTCAGCATAAACTCTCTCTTATAGGTTCATTTTCCTATACCACAGAAGGGTTCTGGGCCAGTGAGTGGCGTTTGTGCGCCCCTTCTGGCCAGTGTATTGGCCTCTTCGTTTCCTACGATTCCCGAATGACCGGGAACCCAGATTGAAAAGACCTTATTCTTCTTGCCTACCTCATTGAGTTTGTTTCGGCACTCCCAAATCAGCTTTGACTCAATGACGTAGGAGCTCAGTGCTTTTATAGCAGCTTGACTATATGTATGAATAGCTATATCGCACTTCTGATAGTTTCTTTCTAGATTTATATCTAGACATCTTCCGTTTGCAAGTATTAAAGTTTTAAGGACACTTGTACAGGAGCCTAACGATAGTGCACACTTGGTAAATCCCAGCGCCAGCTCCTGTAGCGGTTTTAGAACCATCTGTATACCATTTCATTGTATTTTCTTTGAGATTGTGGTTGGTGTATTCCCTTTCCCAATCCTCTCTTCTACTTAGCATTGTACTGAAGTTCTTCTCGGTGCTTACTTTATTGATCATTACATCACTAGGAAGGTTTGCAGATGAGGTGTAGTCATTCAGAGAGGACCAAGCTCTCTGAAACCTCTCATTGCCTGTTCCTTCTTTAGATACTCTGAGGATGGCCTCATCAATCACTAGATGTGAAGGTGTGAGGTCTGTGATGGCATCACGGTTCACTACTTTGGGAAGAATAATTTCTTACATTTGTAGGTATAGATGTCGCTCCAGTTTTATTCTTTCTGAGGATTTAGTTGCTGACAGTATTGAAGAGAAATCATTCGAATTTGCACATTGTTTGAATAATAGATGAAGAGATCCCACCACATGTACTGCTGTAGCAACCCCAGTAAGGGTTATGTGGCACTGATGATGGCTAACAAGTTTGTCATTATTCTGCTATCGTGGCGTAACCAGTGATGAACTTCGGCATTCAGGTCTCTGCTAGTCCATTTGGCTCATTTATTGTGTCCTAGTGGACTGTCCCTAGAGACGATATCTTCCATTTTTTAATATCTGTTACATTCTCCAAATACCGAAGAATTACTTTCTGGATTGAAGCAGTAATTTTTCTATCCTATCGGCAAGAAAAAAGCTTGCATTATCCGCTACCTGACCTCTTACGTATATAACGTCCGTCCACAAATCCCTTCGGCGAAGCCTGCTACTCTCCGCAACATCATCAATTCACAACTCCTCAAAACGCAAGATTAATATCCATAGAAACTCCCCGCCGTATCTCCCTTATCAATCACGCGCGACATCGAAATTATGAACGAGCATCATTACCCGAACGTTTTTTTCCAGCCTCTTATCTACAGGGTATTATAAAATGTGTCGGGCGACCGCAACGACGTACGCAATTACACGAGCTCGGACGCATGTGTGATCAAGATAAACAACAATGGTCGTCGGGTCATTTTACCTGCAGTGGGTCCCGGGCGGGTACAGTTAACCGCCAGATAAAATTGAGAAGAATCGCTGTCCCGTGGATATAATCGATGTTGAAATATCGCTGAACGGTAGGTGTAGGAACGGTGGGTGACTTACGGGACAACGAAATTCGTATGGGCTTAACTGATGTCTCGGAATGGGCTTTAAGTACGGTAATGCTTTACTTTATGAGCGGATTGTCCGGCATGGTGGTTTGAAGGATAGAGTTTGGGATACATAAATCGCGTGTTCTGTACACTGACCCTTGTAGGCCGACATTTTCGAAATGTAGTACCTACATCGTGTTTTACGAAGTAAGACAGATTACGAAGAGCTTGCCTTTAATTAGTAAGTCCGACAACTTAACTGATTTCATAAACAATCACGCTGGACTTGATATTGCTTGATATTTTGGGGATACTGAACAAGGTAAAGCAGCAACGGTTAATGCTCTCATTTATCATTTTTGACTAAGGCGGGAAAAACAACCCATTTCTTCTGTCTACAAATGAGAGCTCCTAATTTGAAGTCGTGCTGCAACAAATGTGTCACCATATATGTAAGCAATTTGAATTTTGTGCCCTCTATGAATTGATATAATATGCTGAGGCCATAGCGTAGGCCTAACGTACAAACACTCTGTGATCTGAATCGATGGCTCTCGATGATCCCTCTCTACGCTCTCTCTCTAACAACGCCGCATCCTAAGAGACAAGGTCAAGTTAGTAACAGACATAACATAACCTGAGTGTACATTGTATACCATTTTTGCCCACTGATAAATTGTGAATAAACAACACGTGAACCATCTTGAAGTGTTTTTCTATTTTTTAACATATATATTTATTTTTTTTATGAGGGTATTCTGAGAAACTGAGAAGGTTCACAGGACATGGTTATGGACTAGACTCTAGAAAAACCAGATGGATTTCCCAATCTTGACCTGACTATATTGGGTGGGTAACACTTTCAAAATGACCCTTAAATCAGTCCAAAGGGTGTTTAAATAAAGAACGAATTTGTTCATATTTTCCTCGATATTAAAAACGATGTCATAAACTTTCACTAACCTATCCTCCATTAACCTAGGTCATAGGATTCGAGGTCAATGAACTAACCTCATTTATCTTCTGTGATATTTCACAGAACTTTTGAGAAGACGATGCCAGATTGTGTTGATTTTCTCTTCAAACAATGGTATAGATTATTGAGTATAGGCGAAATCAAGGAATCAGTACGTCCCCATCGTTAACGGATGAACTATCGCAAGGGCACAAGTTTTGTTTACCTCTCGCTTAAGGCGTCTAGTCGTTGCTCTTCGGCAACGCCTAACGAGTAGTTCTGATTCTCGCCGATATAGCGGTACGATCTAATTTTCAGTCGCCCATAACGGTGCGCTGAATGTAGCACGGTCTACTCTACCCTTCAGAATCAGAAGGCCGTGGATGTAGCCGCCACGCAAGACAAACCGTTGTTCTTTGTCTCCAAGGTTAGTCAGTGATTCCATAAACGACGCTTACGCGATAACCTGCGCCATGGACTTCAATTTATTTATTTATTTGTTTACAGAGAATGAAGCAATCAGGTGATGATTATCTGAATGACTTTTAGGGAATTGATGTGATAGTGGTGTCGTGTAGAGTCGAGTTATATTGTTTCGATAAATATTTTACTAAGGGAACGGTAGCAATGAATTTTTATGAGAAACTGCGTATAAAATGTATAATTTCATGCTTCTTAGAATTCTATTTTATCTCCCACATTTTTGGGATTTTATAACTACATATCCCTACATCAAATGTTTTTAATCATAGAGATTTTAGTCTTGACAAAGTTGATAAACATTCTGACAACATTGTTAACTTGTTAAGAGACCAGAGAAGAAATAATATCCGATGATATTTAACGCATTCAGCATTCAGATTATTCTTGAAAAGCATGATTTTTTCTCCAAATTTCATCTTATACACACACCGTGACTTTTTCCGGAATTTCAAATATATTCAATTGTCTGCATGCCGTTATTTCTTTCCTTAATTATATTTACAGACGTTAAATCTATTCTCACATAAAAATACTTTCATTTCCTAAAGTAATTGATTGTTTCGAAAATGTGAACCGTTTATCTTCTTCAAGTGGTCTTATGGTATTTTTGCGTGAATTTACGAGTCGGCTACGCAATAACTTTCATACCAGGAGAAATATTGAATAAGTTTTGATTGAGGAACTTGCACCGTGAATAGAGTAAACAATCAACAATCAGTTAATTAGAAATAACGGTTCCGAAGATATGAACAGAAAAGTGTTAATTTCATGCATTTTCGACACCCTGTATCTTTCAAACGAAACCGAATTTTGAAAAATGGGATGATAAAAAAGTGTTAAGTTTGATGAGAGGGATCTACAGTTACAATATATGTACAAGTAAAAGACTCACCCTGTATTTTGTAAGTAAATGAATATTTCAAAACTTTGTTATAGAAAACCATGTTTTATTGAACACTGAAATCTCGGGCTCTAATATTGAATACCCTTCACCATAAGCGAAGGAAACTAGCCATATCACCTGCTAGAAAATTCAATTCTTGTGGTTCAACGAATGTTAAAAATTTCCTGAAGTGAGCAAACACAAATTAATTTTTTTCAACCCTAACAGACGATTCTTCTCTACACAATTATAATTAACTCCAGTTCGCTTACGCATACTGAGCGTTTACTCCTTTTACGGACAAGATTTAATTTGGAATCCAATTTGGGACCGTTATTTCAACTCTATTATTTTAATTTTTGGGTAAACAACCTCTGACCTCCATTTTAATCCTTAAACTGCATCGTGTAGATAGAGTAGAGGATGCCACAGGCGCGTAAATGAAAGACGTTTCCTCAACTAGAATTTTTCAGTGAAAATGATCTCAAACGGTCTGAATAAATAGAGCGTTGAAGGACGTAATGAAGATAGTTTGGGCACTTTTAAATTTCCGCAACTTCCATTTCCGTCAACACAAAGAGACGGCGAAGTCCCTAAGCGGTTAGTCCGTTTGTTCCTCGAGATACCATTCAGCGGTGATCAAAGGCGGCTTGATAAATTTCACAGTATTACTCGCCAAGTGTATGGACTCATCCAGTATTTGTTCAACTGCAGGAGTTCACCTGGAAGTGTGCATTCTTCGCTTCGTTATAAATGGACTACCGCCTTCAAAGACCCGAGAATAAAATGCATCTAGAACGACCGACACAATAGCGAGTTTTCCCGTTCGTTTTCCCCATTGGAAAACTGTTTCTGATAATTTGTACTTGGTTGGGAAATCTTCTTCAAATTTGATCACATCACTGATCATAAGGATGAAACGAAAGATATCGGACGATTTTTTAACTATTTTCTTTTTGGCAACACTGATTTTGACAGCTCAGGCACGTTTGGTGTTTTGTGTCACTGTCAAACATCTTCAGTTTGGTCTATAATTTAAGGTCGCCGTTCAGTGCGAGTAGGAAAACAAATCCGATAGAGGTGCCACCGTGAATTTTATGGAATATCTCCATAGAACTTACATCATCACTATAAATAAGTTCTATGAATATCTCTACTCTCTATCCGAAAATCGCTTAACTATGAAATTAGTGAATATGTGGGTAAAGCAGGAAGTTTTTCCCGCCATATATTTGAATTTGGCCATTCTCGGCCGATTCCGTTGTTTTTCTAAACGGAATTATCTGTAGATTCACTTTTAATCGAAAGTTGAACTATTTTCATGGGTCCTTCGTTTGAAATAAAGCAGAAGCATGAGTTGGCTCGCTTTCTTCTATTTTTGAAAGACAAAAAAATGAACTTCCGAAATGAAATCGATTTAAATTATTTCATTAAGAACTCCAATCCTTTCTGAGTTTACCCACACAATTTCAGTTCTCAAAGTAAAACCATTTGCAAATGCAACTTGAAATAAAAACACACTATAGTGAATGTTTCGCAGAAGTTGCATTTTGCTTCCTCAGGCCTACAATTAGATTAAAATTAAGATGTGTCAACTTTTCGACATTTCCAGCCTTGAATGCGATTGATGCTCTTTTGCTGGTTCTTAAGTTACGAGAAAATAGGTTTTTGATTGTTCGTAGATAATTGTAGGTTGTAATATTGTTACACCGAATGTAGGGTGATTTTTTGGACTTCTTTGGTGAGAATATTTGTTTATTTTATATCATGTTGAACTGTGTATTCTTATTTTAGTTCAACATGATATAAACAAATATTCTCACCAAAGAAGTCCAAAAAATCACCCTACATTCGGTGTAACAATATTACAACCTACAATTATCTACGAACAATCAAAAACCTATTTTCTCGTAACTTAAGAACCAGTAGAAGAGCATCGATCGCATTCAAGGCTGGAAATGTGGAAAAGTTAACACATCTTAATTTCATATGGGGACAGTAAACTAACCTACAGAACACATAAACAACAACAATATAGGATAAGACAACATAAATATAAATATGATTTGAAAGATGTTAAAAATTAGGAAAAAACAGTTCTTTGTCCTCATCACTTGAATGGAGACCATACAGAGTGTAACAGCCAAATGGAATAAATTCGATAACGAATAAATGAGGGCGCTTGTTGGGAAAAACGCTCGGACACGTCGATTTGTATTTTTAAATGCGCATATTTTCAAAGAAAATAATATTGTATAGGGTATTCCATGTGACCGTGGCCAATACCAACTTTCTTATTTTAAATCCAACCCCCTGTATATTCTTTATTTTTTGGATTCTTCAGAGAATTCTAGACACAATTCATGGACAATGTCCTATACCTATCTTTAACTATTTCGGAAGTATTAAGTGTTTTCAGATTTATTGCAGAAAACAACGTTTTAAATAAAAATTATTTTATTTCACAAATTCGGTACACTTAAAACCTAATAAGCAATACTGTTTATTTCTTAATTATTAAAAAAAAACAAAAAAAAACATCAATGTCAATGTAGGAAATGCTCGCCGCGAACGTCTTGGCAACATGCTACAGACAACGTGTTACTAAGGCTATGAGAATAAACAAATCTGTTTTTGTTTTTTTTAATTTCTTCTCAGTAATGGTTTTTGCTTACTTTCTTCATATCAAGAGGTAAATGGGAAGTAAGTATTGAGTGTGATGTATCGAATTTGTGAAATAAAATAATTTTCATTTAAAATGTAAATTTTTGTAAAAAATCTGAAAACACTTAATATTTCCGAAAAAGTTGAAGATAAATATAGGACATTGTACATGAATTATGTCTAGAACTTTCTGAAGAATCCAAAAAATAAATAATATACAGGGGGTTGCATTTTAAATAAGAAAGTTGGTATTGGCCACGGTCGCATGGAACACCCTATATAATTTTATTTTCTTGAAAAATGTGCGCATTTAAAATTACAAATCGACGTGTCCGAGCGTTTTTCTTAACACCCCCTCATTTATTCGTTATCGAATTTATTCCATTTGGCTGTTACACTCTGTATAATTGATTTTGATAGAGTAGAATGAGTAGATGTTTGTGAGAGAGAGGGAACTATAGAACTGAACTGATACTGAACATTTGGCTAAACATTATAATTCCATTATTGTAGAATATAGAAATCTTGTTAACTTAGATCAATTGTGAAAGTATACATGCAATGGAAAATGAATATCTGGGTATATTTTATGAATATGAGATATACCTAATCGGACAGAAAAGAATTTAATAAAAACAATTAATAGATATAAAAAGGAATATTAAAATTAAAATTGAAAAGATAGATGTAGTTTTTTAACATCGACTGATGAAATTGTAATTGTTGATATCGTGAATTCTCAAATTGTTGTTGTTTCTGTGTTCTGAAGGCTAGTTTATTGTCTTCATATGCCATTGAGTTGTGTTCACTTTTCCATCCTTGAATGCGACTGATGCTCTTTTGCTGGTTCTTAAGGTACGAGACAGTAGTTTTTAGATTGTTCGTGGATGATTGTAGGTTGTAATATTGTTACACCGAATGTAAAGTTGTTTTTTTGGACTTCTTTGGTGAGAAAATTTGTTAATATCATGTTTACCTGTGTATTCTTATGTTCTGAATAAATTTTAGACCTGAAGAAACAGAAGGCAACTTCTGCGAAACGTCGTCAAGGTTGTTCTAAAACCCTGAACTTTCATATTTTGTTCCTATCAGCTGATAAATTTGATCTGTTGAACGTTGAAAATTTTGCGGGAGGCTTCAGGTGTGAAGCCTTTCAGAATACAGCTGGAGCAAGAATTGAAGCCGAACGACCTACCGAAACGCAGAAATTTTGGTGAATGAGCTCTTGAAAGGTTGGCGGAAGATCCACTTTTTCATCAAAAATTGTTTTCTGCGACGAAGCTCCTTTTTGGCTCAATGGATACGAAAATAAGCAGAATTGTCGATTCTGGAGTGCAGATCAGCCAGAAGCATTGCAAGATCTATTAATGCATACAGAACAAGTTACTTTCTGATGCGGATTATGGGCTGGTGGAATATTTGGACCGTACTTCTTCAAATAAAGATTTCTTGCATTTTATTTGGATTTATGTAAATCACCCTATAGAGAAGAATCTGTATTCATCAAAATCCGGTTCGAATATGGCGAATATGGCGCTTGTTCCTAGATAATAATTGAAACTTGAATCCTGAAATTAACCGAGCTGTTTATCATGATAAAACACTGTAATCTGCGATGAATGTTGAGAAACAGCCTCGTATTGCATCCATTACTATCATAAATCAGTCTATTCAGTTCAGATGCACCGAGAAATTAAAAATGCGAATTCACTTTCATAGAACGAAAGTAATGAGAGTACGTAACAAGCTTCATAGAAATCCATGCGAACGTACTCTTACTCTTCTCTGCTATACGAGGTATATCTTTCGTATAATGCTCCAACAATAGCGAACAAAGTTGTGTGTAGATGGTAATTATCAATAGTTAATAACTCCCGAGGCGTATATGTATTATTAAAACCGTTACAACGGTTCAATCCTATGAATGTACTTTGAAATTCAAATCATCATACTTCACTTGGAAGAGACATACAATTTTATAAATTTTCCAGGAAATACATGCTCACAATGTGTGATTCCATGAATATTGTTCGTATACTGGAACTCAGTCCGCTTAAGCTTATTCGTCAGCTGTTGAGTGCGAAATGGTTAGAGGATTATCTTCATTGTGGTAGCACTGATTGCTTGTACCGTTTTTGGAAGTGACCACTCATTAAAATACACACATCTTCAAAAGTCTTGACCCCCTAGGTTCCTCACGAAATGAACAATTTTTTTCAGGACAGGAGATGAATATTTTATTTGTTTCTCATTTATAAACGTCAGTTTCCAAAAACACAATATCAATCAAGAAAGCTTATTTTATCAAGTCACTAACTTGTGAAACTGACAGTTAACTTGCAAAATTTTTACAAGTTATTAGTATTATTTACATTAGAAAATTTTGTTTTATCGTCATATATTTTGAAAATCATGGTACAATTGATATTTCCAGTAACACAGATTTTTGATGATGAAAGAGTTGATACTGATGATGATGAACCATCTGTTGACTCAGAAACTGCTGAACTCGAGGACTGCAGAACATTTGTACTCTCCTTACTACCAAATAATTTGCTAGACATTTCGATTTTTTTGTTGACTGAATCATCGACATAACTCATCGCAATTTCGGTGCTCTTCCACCCTCCTGCACGCTTTAGTGCTAAAATATCTCCACCCGAATCCGCTTGCCCATAGTGGCACAAGTTCTGCGAAAAGAGTGGCCGGTGTATAACTCTGGGTCTTTTAAACCTAAATATTTCGCTATTTGCTTTGGGACACCAATAGTGTGCTGGCCAGCATTAAGGGAAATGCACTTTCCATGTCGGTATGTCAAAAAAAATGTTAGGCTTTCTGTTCCAGGAGGCCGAAGATTTACATATTTTCTGTATAACATGCAGGGCTTGAAGCTGCAGCCATCATCGGTTATGGTGAATCTTCTTGTTGTTAAATTTTTTGTTTGCCGCAATGTCACAATAACGTATTTTTCCATATCTTCTACATCATTCATGTTTAAGTAGAGTTCGTCACATCGACAACATCCAAAAATCCCAAATATTGTTACAATTTTCGCCAGCAACCACTGGTCATCAGGAGCATGTAAAAGAAATTGTTCAGCCTCTTCTTTACTTAATACCTTGGCCGTTTTTGGCGTATAACGCTCATTTTTTCGTTTCAGAAACGCTATAACCTTTTGAAATCTGCAATTGACAACTAGACGTCATATTTTTCAATACATTTTTCAAGGAAAACAAACCTGCGAACAGGGGCATTCTCTTTCATTTCCAAGCAGCTTTTCAGCATAGTCCATTTTGCCCATAAAGTATTAGGGCTGAATCTAGCTGATAGTTGATTCAAGTAGACCAACAAAACATCTTCAGTTACCCTAATCACACCATTTTTGTTTTGCCACTTTTTGAAGTCGTCGTATTCTCGCTCGTACCTTGAAGCTGATTTTTCAGGTAATAAACTTGAAGCTACACTGCTGGCTGCCTCAATAATTTCTTTTGGTACATTCATTTTCGCTTTCGCCAAAACAAATGTAAAGAAAAATAAACAGACATGTTCATGGCAACGCTTCCATAGCTTACGACATTTGCGACAAATTATTGTGATTTTTTTGGAATTTATCTAACCTTTTTACAAATAAGAAACAAATAAAATATAAAACAATACACGCAAGGTAACTGGTTTTAATGGTTTTTCCGGAAATGACGTCAACTTCCGTTTTTCAAATTAAAACACTATTTTTTATTGCAGAAATAGATTCCTTAGAAAATTTAAAGTTATTTTGATGTAACATTTTTCAGTTTTGGTTGGAAAATTCTCTCTGAGCGGGAAAATTCGAAAAAAATATCGAAAATAGAGCTCCGCTGAAACAAGAATAACATCGAGGTTTTTGGATGGAAAATTTTCATTTTTGGGATTTTTCAAGATGTAAGATTGATGTATCCACTTCAAAAATCGAAATCGCGATTCATGATACAGGGGGTGAAAACATCGCTTTCAGAGTTAGGGATGACAAAATCGTGAAAAATCAATTTTTTTCAACTGAGAACCCCATTTTTTTATGGCAGATATTGAATCTACGTTAAAAAAATAATGTGAGTGTATGCATCACACCCTTGCCCTAAAGTGGATATTTTCTGAGTTATTCACAAAAAACTGTTTTTCGTCTTGAATTTTCAGCTATTTCTTTTCCCTTCACGCCAAAAAGATGAAATTTTCAGGAACTGTTACTTAAACCATGTTTTAGATTTTACTACCCTAATATGCAAGAGAAAAAAGTTACAGGTTGTTCCTAAATAGATGGCGAATTTGGATTCGAACTTGTATCGGAAACCTCTTTAATTCAACTAATCGGCCATCGGTTTTCTCCTCAGTGATAAATAAATAATTCCTCATGAACCATATGCAAAAACTTACCATGTTTTACATTCTTTTTTTTTTAATGATAGATATTATTAATTACATCTGCCAAATTCCTCTTTATTCAGTAGCATTTTGTGTTTACTATTAATTTGGTGATAATTCGTATTAAGTTATAAAATCGATCACTATGCCTAATTTTACCAATGAAGATTATTTAAATCTCATTCTACTTCATGGAGAATGTAATAAAGTTGTAGATAGAACGATTCGACTGTTCATTGAGAGGTTTCCTGACCGACCCAGACCAACGAGAGATACCATTAACAGAACCATGACAAACTTGAGAAATGTCGGATCTTTCGTTAAGAAAACTATACACAGAGAAAAAAGTGTAGTAGAAGATGAGAACAACGAAATTACAGTTCTTGCATATTTTCGTGTGAATCCTCAAAATTCTCTCAAAGATGCCGAGATTGATCTGGGATTATCTCAATCGAGTGTTCGGAGACTATTAAAAAAAACATACAATGCACCCATATAAATTCAATAGGGTACAGCATTTGAAGGAAACTGATTTCGTCAGGAGAACAGAGTTTTGCGAAGCTATGATGATTCGATTTCAAGAGAATGAAAACTTTTTGGACTGTATAATTTGGACAGATGAATCTAAATTCACAAAGAATGGTTCTTTCAATAGGCATAACAGTCATTATTGGGATGAAGAGAACAACCACCACTTCAGACAATGGAACTTTCAAGAGACCTGGAGTTTCAATGTTTTTTGCGCCATCAAAAATAATGCAATTCTCGATGTTCGCATTTATGATGGGACTTCAACTGGTAAGATAGAACACTACACATGTTTGCATTATTTAAAGAATGTTCTCCCTTAGGAGATAGATATTCTGAAATATTGACTCAAATAATTGAGCCGCTAGTACAGAACCATAATGACTTATGGTATCAACAAGATGGCGCGCCTCCACACAATTCACTCAATGTGTCAAATATATCCTCTACAGGCTATTTGAAGATCGATGGTTGGCGAACAATGGTCCACATCTTTGGCCACCACGTTCTCCCGATTTAACTCCTTTAGACTATTATGTTTGGGGTAGGATAAAAAATATTGTCAGAGTCAGAAATGCGTTCAGGTTTGTTTAGCTTTTTAGATTCATAGTTTTGAAACTCAATTTGGTTTTTAAACACTTTTGCAGATCTCTTCCTCCCGATGAAATAAGAAGAGCAACGCACGAAGCATTCCTGAGACGAATAAATAAATGTCTAGAAATTAACGGTCAAAGCTTTGAGCATCTTCTCTAGTTATAACTGCGAGAGTTTGCCGTGGTTCCCCTAATAGTAACTTGAAGTCGGTTTCAAGAAGGGGTGAAAAATCTACAGCATGGTTCAAATAACAGTTCCTGAAAATTTCATCTTTTTGGCGTGAAGGGAAAAGAAATAGCTGAAAATTCAAGACGAAAAACAGTTTTTGTGAATCACTCAGAAAATATCCATTTTAGGGCAAGGGTGTGATGCATACACTCACATTATTTTTTAACGTAGATTCAATATCTGCCATAAAAAAAATAGGGTTCTAATTCTAATTTGAAAAAATGATTTTTCACGATTTTCTCATCCCTAACTTTGAAAGCGATTTTTTCACCCCCTGTATCATGAATCGCGATTTCGATTTTCAAAGTGGATACATCAACCTTACATCTTGAAAAATCCCAAAAATGAAAATTTTCCATCCAAAAACCTCGAAGTTATTCTTGTTTCAGCGGAGCTCTATTTTCGATTTTTTTTTCGAATTATCCCGCTCAGAGAGAATTTTCCAACCAAAACTGAAAAATGTTACATCAAAATAACTTTAAATTTTCTAAGGAATCTATTTCTGCAATAAAAAAATGGTGTTCTAATTTGAAAAACGGCAGTTGACGACATTTCCGGAAAAACTGGAGGTGCCCATGCCTTGAAAATATTTTAGATTTCATCAGCATCGTGAAATACTCATAAGTGCTGAATTTCATGGAAATACGTTCAGTAGTTTCCCGTATAAATATGGGTGAGGTTCCTCGTTAAAGACCCTGTATACTATTCCTCTATTTCAACAGCAATACTCGTATATTTGATTGGAAACCTTTTTTGTTACTCTCCTTCATGCAGGACTAGCTGGCCCGGCGAACTTTGTTTCGCCTAAATTATACGGTGTATTTCACAAATCGTAATCACTGGTGATCGGAGATCAACGCCTTGGTTCTCTGATTTTTGAACTGTCAAATCGAGTTGATGCTAGATCAAGCTCCGATCACCGGTGATAATGGTCAGTGAAACCCACCGTTAAAGTTGTATAAAATTACCATTGCTAGTTTTCCAAGCATGTGATGAATCAGACAAAATATACATAATCTTAGTGCCATTGTTATTCGCACGAAAAAAATTCTCTTTATTTAAGCGGTATCTAATTGTTGAACATATAAATTTTTGTTTTGAATGCTTTAAAGTTCTCTCATTGCAGTACCTATCTTGTGATGAACGAGACCACGAATGCAAATATAAATCACGATCGAATTATATGGATGAAAAATAGTTCCAATGATTAATTACCTCTGATCACTGTATAAACCACTTTAGTTCTGCCGATACAACGCTGAAAATTCGAGTTGAAGTACTTTATCAATGGCACTTTAACTAAACCTCACAGAATACAAATACGCTAAGGAATTTACTTATTTTTCTTCTTGACGAAGACATTTTTGTTTTGGTCCACAGCACAGAGTTGCAGGAAATTCAATGTACTATAGAATTTACATTATTACGAAATGATATGAGCCTTGAAAACATGGTGTATGCACTTGAAAATTTTTAAATGCATTGATATCGACAATTAGGAAACCAAAAGTTTGAAATTTCGAATAAGGTTTTCGTAATTTTTTTTTCTGATCGGAACAATATTGAGCAATATCGCCCTAGTTACCATATGTCATAACACACTGATATTTCCCAAGGGAAATATGAAACGTCAAGTCATATTTCCCTTGGGACAATATGATATATTCATATTTCACTATAAGAAATCTTCCATTTATTTATTGGAAAAAGAAAAGTGCAATTCTTAAAATTTCCGCTAAAGGTATTGTAACCAGATACAAAAGATGAAATATCTTGTTCGCAATTCGTCGATGAGACCGCCCTTTCGTTATGAACATTCCTTTCAGCTGTAGTCTCGAACGATTCTCCAAAAATCGTCTCCAAAGATTGTGATGATTGTGCTTCACGCGATGCCATCATCGACACTTCAGAAACCTTAATTCTTCATCAATTTATTGTAAGTGTCCTATTTATATCATTCTTCGTTTTTGACACTTTGATCACGATCACCGACCAACGATCTTCGATATTGGAAGATATATTCACCAATTTGTTCTCTCCTGAACCAAACTTTCACGGGCTTTTGCCGCGTAATTTGACATTATTTCATCAATTTTATTTCTGACAAGACATGAAAATCTATTATTTTCACAAACACGGCCCATAGAAACGTTAAAAATCCAATGAATTCAAAAATTTGCAATCTAATAATAATTTTTCCATTTTCAGAACAATAATGTTCAAATCAGAAAAAAACTATTGATTACAACACGGGAAATATGAATATATTTCCTCGATTGTCTATACATTCCTCGGGCTTCGCCCTCGGGATGTAACTTTGACAACCTGGGAAATATACTATTCATATTTCCCTTGTTGTAATAATAGCTATAAGATTACACCTCTTCATCCCCCATAATTATTTTGATAGAACTCATCAAAATAAGTCATTTTACCGAAAATGTCTCATATGAAATGTTCGTTTTTAAAAATTTATAGAAAATTTTGGACATCAATACCCTAATACTACTCTGGCCTGCATCTCTCTGTTAATCGTATCTCTACATCGCTGCACCAAGTTTATGAAAATCCGCGAAGTTTCGTGATTTCTTAGTGAAAGTCTTGTTCTGTACAACTTATACGCTGAACTGGCATTTTGTTTTGATTCGCTATAAATTAAAAGCGTATCAACATCAACAAGTAAATTATTTGAATAAACGTGCGGCATTTTCGAAACAAAAAACTCTCGTACCGTCGCCGTAAAACGATCGAAGATCATTGATCACAATCGATATTCGGAGTCATGTTTGATAAGAAAACATGTTGATATCTACGGTGGAGCAGGCGAGGGAGCAGGTTCGGACTGAGGAATTTTCAGATTCACCTAGAAACTAGAAAATATTCCAGTTTCATTTTCTCGAAGCAGGGGCATAATTCATATAAAAATTTTTTGTTAAAATCACTTATTTTGATGAGTTATACCATCTGTCAAAAGAAAAGCTTCACCTTTGATTACACCCTGTATATCTGCTCTCGTTGTCCACAAAACATTGCAAATTCGTCTAGACTCGCCGTTTCATTACTCGCCGAAGAGGAATTTTATGTGCGAAGCGGAACAGCGACGTATTTTCCGCTAGAACTCACCTTCGAGTTGTATTTCTTCCCGACCAATCGAGATCTGTGTGCCCAGTGACAATAAAATGAATAGTAGCCGTCCATAAATACATAAACGTGCTTGTTTGAACAAGAGCGGGTACACCGATGTGCAAAAGTGAACGTGGAAGAAATTAAATGAAATTTACAGTTCGCGGCATCCACACGTATATACTTATCTGCCTGAGATGCCGACATATGTCATTTTTCAACTCCCACACCGTGGGTATTATTGTGTAAGTGCCATTATAGCGGCGCACTTGGGCTTGAACTTGGTTACTGTGTTCCTGGGCAAGTTGGACGAAGCAAAAAGCTAGAATTTGATGCAGCATGATCAAACCATAATATGAAAACTGTAAGAACAATGCTTTGAAATGAAGACCTTCTTGAAAATCCAATAATGCTAGGTGACAAGAAAAACTTCGGACAAATTTTGCTGTAGTCTAGAACAAAAGCATTTCAGCGCAGCCAAATAATTCTTATTCTCTTTGTTTCTCTACACTTTCCTGTATTAATATGTGATTTTTCAGTTCGATATAATTTCATTTCACAGAGTTTTAGAATGTCAAACAAACGTAGTGCGATTTTGGAGCTGTTTCGTCAAGGTAGGCGTCAATGCGAAATTGTTCGTTTGCTCAATGTGCCTCGACAAACCGTGTCCAATGCAACTCGTCATTTCAAAGAGCTTGACCACGATGGTCGTCGTCCAGGAAGTGGTAGAAAACGCACCTAACAATCGCAAGAGCGAGTCAATCGAAATCCGAGGGTTTCCATGAGGAAAATAGCCTGTGAGACCGGTATCAACTGCGAATCAGTCCGTCAAATTGCCAATAAGGAGCTCAACCTCAAGCCATACAAGCTCCAAAAAGTTCAACTGCTCACGGAGGAAAACAAGCGCGTACGGCTCGAAAGGTGCCGCCAACTCCTTCGTCTCGCCGCCGGTCAGCAATGGGAGCGAATTCTCTTCACAGACGAGAAGCTTTTCACCGTAGAACAATCCCACAACCACCAAAAAGACAGAGTGTGGTCCGTAGAGGCTCCCTGTACATCGGCCATCGTCGAACACCGTCAAAATCCGCCATCCGTCATGGTATGGGGCAGAATTTGCGGCAGTGGTAAAACGCCCTTAGTTTTCGAGGATCAAGGGGTCAAAATCAATCAAGAAGTCTACCGCTGCGACATCCTCGAGGCCGTAGTACTTCCGTGGGCCAAGCAGCACTTCGGCGATACGCATTGGACCTTTCAACAGGACTCCGCTCCGGCTCACGGAGCGAAAATGACGCAAGAATGGTGTAAGACCCATTTTCCTTGTTTCATCTCATCTGCAGAATGGCCGCCCTACCCACCGGATCTCAACCCAATGGACGACAGCGTGTGGTCGATTTTGGAGCACAGGGCTTGTGCTAAAAAACACAAAAATTTGGAGTCGCTGAAGCAATCTCTGCGCCGGGAATGGAACCGATTAACGCCCGAGTAGCTGCGGCCCATTGCCGAAAATTTCAAGAAGCGTCTGAAGCTTTGTATCGCCGCCAAAGGAAGCCACTTCGAAACGGCTTAAATATATTATTAACAAATGTTCAAGCTATTATTATTTGTTGTTGTTTTGTTCAATTTCTTCTGTTTAATAAAGTTAAGTGAAAAAGAGTTTGTCCGAGGTTTTTCTTGTCACACTGTTTATATTAAATTTCACTTTGAATACACCAAAAGTAGTTACATGTAACGGTTTTCAACTACAGACTGAATTAACAATTTGAGAACATGAGATAAAGGAAAAATAATAAAAAATAAAATGAAATAAGATGAAAGTAAAAAGTATTGAGGAGGTTGATTTTCCAAGAGCTTCAGGAAAGTTTTTGAAAATATATGGAATGTTTTCTAGTTTTTAGGTGAATCTGGAAATTCCTCAGTCCGAACCTGCTGCCGCGACTGCTCGTCCGTAGATATCAACATGTTTTTGTCTTCTTATCATACATGACTAAGAACATCGGTTGTGATCAGTAATCTTCGGTCGTGTAACGGCGACGGTACGAGTGTTTTATGTTTCGAAAATGACGCAAGTTTATTCAAATAATGAACTTGTTAATATGCTTTTAATATATGGTGAATCAAAACAAAATGCCAGTTCAGCGTATAAGTTGTACAGAACAATATTTCCGCTAAGAAATCACCCACCCAACATCGCGGATGTTCATAAACCTGGTGCAGAGATGTAGAGATATGATGAAGAGCGATGCAAGCCAGAGTGGTATTAAGGTATTGATGCCCAAATTTTTCTTTTATTTTTTTGCATTGAACATTTCATAAATGAAATTGTCGGTGAAATGTCTTATTGTTATGAGTTCTGTAACCTGTCAAAAAAAAGCCTCACCTTAAAATATACCCTGTATTTTCTGAAACCTCATCAGTAAACTCCTATCAATTTTTCTCCATCAGTGTGTACGCAACTGACTGAACCTCAAGCACTACATCTATTTCAAGAACCCAGAGACCTTTCATGATATTCCTTCATGAAATAATCTCGGCGTCTATTATTCCTCCTACGACTCTTGATCTCCATCGAATAAATTTCACATAACCACGGACCACCAATGGTTTCTTCCACTTAGTGTTCTCAACGATCGTCATAAAACAAATATCTAATGGCCCAGTTCTGTACATTTATTCGCTTTAATTCGTCCTCCTCGCAGTTGTTGTTCCATCGGTTGCCGTTTCTTGAAACTTGTCGTTGTGGAATTGGGACAACCGAGCTTGTTCGTTTTCCAGGGAATGAAGATGTTAGATAACATCAATTAGGTGAAGAAGTTTCTCAAAATATACGTATTTAAAGGTGAGGCTTTTCTTCAGACATATGGTAGAACTCATCAAAATAAGTCATTTTACCTAAAAATTTTCGATATCATTCAACTGTAAGGCCGACAGGTTTTTGCTTTCGGGGCGGATAGAACTTTGTGGGTTATCAGCGTGGATGTTTGTGAGGCCCACAAACCTCTTTATTCAAATGGCATTCCACGTTTCTTTCTTGCTCCTACCTTTAAACTTATCAATACTGAATACAGCTTGGTAGGAGCCTGCTGTACACGTGGGGCGCAAGTGGATTGATTCTACCGGTGCGTCGCATCGATCATGTTAGGGACACGGTACTTAAAATCGATGCGGCCGTTCTCTTGAGGTGGGAATAAAATCGCACGCCATCTACGCGGGAACTTGCAGCGGCTAGGGAGATGTAGATCCCTACAACTTCATCGTTTTCCCTCTCCAAAAAAATGGCTCCCAAACAGTTTCCACATAAACCACTAAAGAAATCCAAGCCTCAGTATTTCCCATCCGATATCTCACTGATCAGACTTATTACGAATTTGAATAACTGGCATTAAAAATAGTTATTTATGGTATGAGTTTTAAAAGTGACGTTTTATTTTGTGGGTGAAAAAGTTTGTGAAATGAGCGGAGCGAATTGAACAATTTCACGAACAAAATAAAATCACTTTTAACACAAATACCATACAATGTTTTTTGTACGACTGCCCTATTTTGATAATCAAATGGGTGAATTTGCAATGACAATAAACTTCAAAATGCATTTTAATATTCAAATAATCAAGAGGTTGTTGTGAATGGCAAACGTAGCCAACGTTATGATTACTAATAAATGAGAAAAGACGCTGTCATTTGAATTTCGTTCCTGTCCAATTTTAGTCTTGGGTTTTTAACTGCTTAATATGTTTGTCGAGAGTCCAATTATTAATAAGAGTGACGATTTGGTTGTTCCTGTGGATATTGAAGAGTCTGCAAGAAGAGCAAATCTGGAACTCCTACCTAAAAAATCTGTTCAGCAGTACGATATTACATTTAACAATTTCCTTGCCTGGTGTAAATTGAAAAATGTAGAAGGGAACTTCAGTGAACCTGTTTTTCCAGCATACTCAGAAGAAAAATCAAAAATATGGAGTTCATCAACTTTGTGGAGCAAATTTTCAATGATAAAGTCAAGCGCCCTTATTGAAAATGGTGTGGATGTTAGTAAATATTTTAAGGTAATAGCATATTTAAAACGGAAAAGTGAAGAATATCGTCCCACAAAATCGAAAATTCTCACTCGTGAACAAGTTGAAAAAATTATAAATGAGGCACCAGATGAGAAATACTGGATGGTTAAGGTTGGAACTATTTTCGGATTAGTTGGAGCCTGTCGGCGTGAAGAATTGTGTAATTCATCAGTGGAAGACGTCGAAATAACAAATAAATCATTGGTTATACAACTTCCAAACAAAAAAACGAAAGTCAGTCGTTCTTTCAGTATTATTGGGAAGTATGTTGACTATTTTCATAAGTACTTTGCACTGCGCCCTTCTTTCATCAAACATCGTCGTTTTTTCCTGAAGACCTGAAATACATGAATAATGAATGCACTGCCAATCCAGTTGGTATCAATACATTTGGGAAAATTCCATCTATTGTTGCCGAATTCCTCAAACTGCCAGAACCAAAGCAATATACAGGACACTGTTTTCGAGGATCCTCCGCGTCATTGCTAGCAAAATCAGCAGCAAATATTACGGATATAAAAAAACATGGTGGAGGGAAATCTACGACGGTAGCCGAGGACTATGTTGATCATTCCATTGCATATAGAAATGTCATTGCTGAAAAAATTCTCCCAACCTCAACAGATTTTGGATCATCATCATCCAATATTGTACTCCGGTTTCTACAAGTACTGATGGTGCTGAGGATTCTAATAATGTGTTGCGAAGCTCCCTAACGTCACACTGTCACAGGGTATTAATGTTAGTAATTGTTCTAGTTTTACGATTAATATTAATGTTCATAAGTAATGATTGTTGAATATTGATAATAAAAATTTGCAATTGCTGAGTTTTTTCATCTGATTTCATCATAAGAAAATGGAGTGGTAAAAATATTTTTAACACCAATGTTAAAAATATTTTTAACACGCTTCCACGTAAACAATCAATTTAAAATCACATTAAAAGTGTCACTTTGAATGGCAGTTGTACAAAAAAATTTTATTCAGTGATAGCATTAAACTTCGTTCCTCTTTGCTTTATGGTTTGTAAATCGAATAGTGGTTTTTGGTTTATGGAGTTGTTGAATGCGGTAAGACCTGTTCCATGATGATTCTGGCAATCGCTAACGTACCATCCACAACATGGTTTAATTCATGATGAAGTCAACCATACGAAAACTCAACCTCAAAACATGGTTTCATTGATGTTAAATGAATTAAAGTATCAATATATCACGCCGAACACGAATGAACGGAAGAACTCAAGTGAAAAAAGAACAACAATCCAACAATAAAATAACGTTACACACAACCGCACTTATTCCAAGTAAATAAACAACAAAAAATGTTCAACGCGAAAAAAGCACCACTCGACATTTCCTCTAGGACTCGACGCCACGGTACACAAAGCCCGATCTGCCGAAATGCATGCCGACATTTTTATTCCGGCCCCAACGAAAATATTCGACTAATTGAAGTTGGCTTCGCAAATTGCACTATTACCGGTTGCGGCCATTCGGGACAAACGAATGGGGCGAGAGTCAATATGTGCGAAAATCGGGAATTTGTGCCTCGATACTGCGATATTTTTGCGCTTTATGCGTCCATTTGCCGCGCGATTTGCCCTGGCGGTAGTCGGTATTTTTCGCGGTACCTGCGGAAAATTGGATTTTTCGGCTATGACTTTTTACGGATGGATGTGCATCGATTGCGGCGCATCTGGCGGTTTTGTGTGTTGTGATTCTTCGCGTCGACAATATAAATTATCGGATTGATTGCGTTCGTTGTTTATTCAGGTCACTGTCGAAGCGGGGTTGTTCAGTATCAGCATTGAGGTTCTCTGTCGGCGCCTCTTCTTTTATACACAGAGCTGATGTGTGAAAAATTAACAGCTGCATGCCTACAAAGTCAAACTGACTCAACAACTTCCGTCAATAGAACATGAACAGCGAAGAGAATTCAACAATTGGATCCATGAACAACCTCATTTTCATTTCGATGGCTTTGTTAATAGGCAAAACTGTCGCGTTTGGGGCTTAGAAAATTCACGAATAATTCATCAGATACGAGGATATATTGAAAAATTCTTAGCCTACTATAGAACCAAACAAAATTTCAATGTCAAAATATTTTATTATTATTTATTATTTATATTCTCCTCTTAATTGAATACATTTATTACAGCGAACCTGCAACGTGTCTAGACCTTTCAAAAAAATTTTCTTCTTGCTCTGCAAACCAGTCCTCAACAGCTTTTATTACCTCCTCGTTGGAAGAAAACTCACGACCTTTTGAACTTTTGTCAGCTGAGGAAAGACATGATAGTCGGACGGAGCCAAATTTGGTGAATAAGGGGGTTAATCTAGTGATTCTAACCCTGAATCACGAATTTTTTGCATGGTAACAAGAGATTTGTGTGCTGGAGGCTATCCCTTTGGATAGCTTTCCGCGTCTTTTCTCTTTAATTTTTTCCCTTAGAGTGGTCAGTAATGCTGAATAGTAATCTCCAGTTATTGTTCTACCCTTAACCAAAAAATCAATCATGATTACTCCATGGCAATCCCAAAAAACTGAAGCAAGAACTTTTCCAGCAGATTTTTGGATACGAAACTTGTTAGGTCTTGGAGAACCAGAGTGTCGCCATTCCATCGATTGTTGCTCTGTTTCTGAATCGTAGAAATGTACCCAAGTCTCATCCATAGTAAAAATTCGGTTTAAGAAGTCTACATCGTTTTCAAATCGAGCACAGATCGAACGCGATGCTTCTACCCTTGCACGCTTTTGGTCAACCTTCAAACATTTGGGGATCCATTTTGCAGAAATTTTTCTCATGTCCAAATTGACGTGAACTATAGGATAAACGCGTTCGTATGAAATCTTCAGTGCTTCAGATATCCGTTTTAGTCCAATTCGACGGTCTGATAAATTCATGTCATGAACTGCATCGATATTTTCGGGGACTGACACAAAAACTGGCTTTTCCGATCGGTCATCATCTTCAATGGAAAATTTACCTCTTTTGAAGCTTGCAGTCCAATTTTTCACGGTCGCATATGAAGGACATTGATCACCAAGGGTATTGAGCATATCTTCGTAAATCTGCTCACCTCTTAACCCTTTTAAATACAGGTACTTGATGATGGCTCGATACTCCAATTTTTCGATTTCTACAATTTCGGTGAACCTCTTTTTTTATGTATTGTGTAACTTAGTGAAATATAGGATGGGATATAATGAGGTGAAATAGATAAATAAAACACATGATTGGACACACACTGAGGTGGAGCAGGCCTTTATTGGTCCGGCGCCATGGTTCGAGAAACTTCATCCTTTGAAGGGAAAAACGAACGAGATCCAATTCATAATTGATGTTATAATACATAGATCAATAATCAGTAAGATGAGCACTGGTGGTATGTTCAATATAGAGCTATGTACCTCGGTATGGTCATTACTGGCACAATCACAATCATGATAAAAGGAAGAATCCAATGCATTCAAATTTATTCAGAGGTTAAAGGCATATAGAGTGTGTCACCTGATTATCAATGGAACTCCTACGCAGTTTTCCTGCCGCTCCAAGTATAAGAATCCTTCCTTCCAAGTGTTACGTGTGAGTTCCTATTACTATATTAGTCGCATCGGTTTTGAAGTGACAATAAACTCCTTGTATTTCCTATTGTGATGAACGTTTGAACCATCAAAGCACTCCTTACTCATCTGGTCTGTGCGTCTGGGGCGCGTGGGCCGAGGTTTGTTTTCTGAGAACGTTTAAAGAACTCTCAGGGGAAGTCTCCAAGTCACTTCGTGGGGGGATGTTTTCCCTGGCACAGGCGATATTAACAGCATTTACCCAAAATATTATCCTAAAAGTAACAACTCCGATAATGTCTAGTTAATAATTAAATATGGTGTAAGTTTTACCAGATGTATAAGAATATTACGTGTGTATTAATAGCAGAACGAAGTACCACAATATTCAAAAGAGATGCAATAATAAAATAGAATAACCTTACATGAAATAAAATCCTGTGAATAGAAACAGAGTTATTATAAATGTAGAAAAATGTACATACCAGAGAACAAAGAAAGCGTCTTAAATATATACTAAAATGGCGGAATGAACGCAATTAGATTATAGTACATAGCGGGTACTTGTCAGAGAAATCGAAAGATACAGTGACCTGTTTCTTCAAATCTCCGTCATTCGAATGTCTCGTCTGTCCAGCGGATAAAAGGCGGATATCCGCCGCAGTCTAGTCCGTTCAGTGGACAGTTCTCGACTCCGAACAACCGTACTCTGAATAGTTCATGAAATTCCTCGGGAATCATGTTATTAGATCAATGGCAAACGGCAGATCCATTATTATAACGCCGCTCGGAGCTATGGACTTTTATGAATAATAAAACGACTATATAAACGGCGTTTTCACTCTCTTTTATAAAAACTGAGAGCGACTGATTACAACTTGCCTGGGACGATAACGAGTCTTATGGTACACTAACCGGGTATAAGTACGGTGTGTTTGGGTTCTAAGTTGTCATTACCGTTGTCAGCGGTGAACTTATGCTATTTTATGTAGCCCCATGAAAATGGGGATAAAAACTGCTACGTATTATTGTAGGTATGCATTTAACGGTCGAGACCTTAGTGGCGTCTCTCCATGCTGTATGCCCGAGGGACGATTGTTTTTAGGTCTTGGCGGGACGAGCTGGAGACGGCGTGAACCGCCTCAAGATACGATAGAATGTTAGATCCTACTTGAAATTTGCGTTTTATTCGAAGCAATGTGGTTGTTGCAATGAATTTGAGAGTGAGGTTCCAGAGAATGGGGTTAAATATGCCAATGAGAAGACTTTCAGAACCTCAGAAAGAAAGACCAAATTCGGCCTTGGCTAATCATACAAATTACAAGAATTTATTGTTATGTCGTATGGGCTTGTGATACATCGTTTGAAAGCTATTGATCCTGACGACATTTGGATTCAGCACATGTCATTTCCCGATTTGGTGACCTGCACTGGCATCCACGCCAATACAAATCGTGGCGTAAATTTTTCTTCATATTTCATTTTTCCGGTTCAAAGATTTGAACCGCGATATCTTCCTAACGTTTGACTTTAAACCCAACATTTATGCAAAAATCTACCCTTCATTTTGATCAAGGATTGACGCTGTGAAATCTTTCGCATCAGAGTTGGCTTAACCCATGGAAGATCATTTATGCAACTATCGAATTGAAATCATACCCTGATACCTCTACCCACTGAAATACAAGGTTCAATTTCCGCACACTCATTATGTGATGAATCCTGCGGATCCCATTGTTGCAAACTACAAGCTATCATGTGACATCGACATAAAACTCAACTACCACTGAACATGACCGCAAAAGGAACGATTATAAAGGTAAATTACGACTATAAAGCGTTGGCGTTTCAACGGTGGCCCCAACTTTATTGTATGTAAATACACATTTATCCAACGTCAGATCATTTCGGACAGTTCCGTCTGCGGCAAAAGTGAGATGAATCTGAAGAGGACATTGTTTCTTTTCGGATTCGAACGCAGGACCGTATTCCGAATGAAAATAGCGCTAGGAATTTTTGGGCATAGTTCCTGCAGACCATATTGCTCAATGGCACTCTATTGTGTAACCTTAGGGGAAAAAGGGGTAATGGCGGTCAGTTGAGCTCTTTTTGGAATAAAACTAAAATTAAAAATCACAGCTCTATTAGGAACATAACATCCCAATACTGCGAGGACAATTAATTGAGGTCAGAGTATTAAGCTTAGTTACGATTTATTAGTGATAACCGTTTGAAAAAAGACAGTTTTTGACCACTATTGCACTCACGTGAGGGAAATTGTAGTCACGATGTTCTAATGATGATCAAATACTTCTAACATGCGGAATCCAAGCCAGGGCCAGCAGAGTGAGTCCAAAGTCCACACCATCGATACCATACTTGTTTCTGCCAAATTTCCCGCTTATAAGACAATTATTTTCTGAGTTCTCGTCATCAAAAGTATCATCATCGACGCAGTGGTCGTCGATGTCTACGTCAGTCAATGAAGAGTAATTTTCTTCTTTTCAGCCTTCTTAAGTCTTTCCTTCAACTCTTTAATTTTTTGTCCTTCCCTTTGCGTTTTCCTTTCTGTTGAATTTCTTGACCACAATTACCCGTAATAGATGTAATAGAGTATATTTTTAATAAAAAAAAGAATACCATATTTTGATTCAAATTGGACGTAATTATAAATTTATGATGAACAGTTTCAACCAAATTTCAATGATTCACGTAAAAAAAATTTCATAACTCACCTTGATAACTTAGAACTACGTTAAATAAGATCGATTAAGAGCGAAAAAAAAAGACACTCGTCATATATGAATGCGTCGTGTTCAAAATTCAATTTTGCAAATAAAATATCTTCGTGATTTTTGTATGAAGAAGAATTGCATCCACCGAAGCTTTTTCGACAAAGACGCATCTTCTGCCATCATCCATTTAGCTTCGAAGTTGAGGCTACCTTTAGGCGGCGAATAATGAGCAGTCTAAACTTCGACCGGTCGACTCGAAAAAGATGGAAAATTCACAATTTCAGATATGAATTCAACAGGGTCACTCAGAGGAACCTCATATCCTGTCCTAGAACTGGATTTATTATTTTAATTTCCTGTCGTCTCGCTGAGGGCATTGTTTTTCCTCCGGCATTCGGCTCTTTACCCCGGAATATTTCATTTAGAAAATGTCATCAGTGGGAGGAAGAGGGAGATAGGGAAAAAGAGTCGAACGAAGAGTGGGCATAAGGGTCATCCGAATTGCGAGTTTTGTGCTTGACATGATCGTAACTTGAATCTAAGAGAGACAGGTACTTAGTTATCCCTTGTTCTGAAGCCTTAAACAAGGTGGAGTTTTTTAACCTATCCTTCAAGCATGAAAAGGATTCAACTTTTGGAAGTGATATTTGATTGTTTTTTGTCGCGAATCAAGGTTTGAAAGTGGAAGTATGGATCAACAAAATATACAGGGTTAGTCTGTGTCTATACTCCATTCACTTTCATAATGTATCCCGGTTGCTATGATTTAGGTTCATCAAGTTTTTTTATGTAAATCTGACGCAGGTTGGTGCTCGTGAAAGGTCAAATAATTCTCTGAGGCGTTGTCGAAATTAATTTTTGTTTACTCTTTTTCAACTTCATAAATGGAGTTAGTTCTTTCAAGGTTTAACTGTGACACAGGTTTTGTAGGACTACTACATTTCAATACTGGAGTATTTCAAGTTGTGCAAAAAGATATTTAAATGTCTTCTGTGGGCTTATTTCTTGAGAATTCTGAAAAGTGGGAAATTCCATAAGTCCGTCTGTTCGTGTAGAAGATTTTCTGTCGGGTTATTTGAGTACTTTAATTCTTGTTTCGAACGAAATTTTAAAAAGTAACGGACTATATTGCCCATTGTTTTTTGGTAAAATTTCAACACCCGATTCTAGATTTACGTACAAGAAAAAAGCAGAACAATAGCTATGGCGTGTGAGAGAGACTATTTTATACATCATCCACAGGTACAATAGTTTGTGAGATATGTTACATTAATTTTATTTATTCAAATGTGAAATCTGTCTAATGTTTTGTTCTTCTTGTTTTGTTTAATGGTTTTTTATTGACTACAATGCCATTACTGTAGATTATAAAACTAAGACTGACCTGATGATGAGGGAAATAGCCCTCGAAACGTTGTCCTGAAAAATAAAAATCGAAATTGGATTGAGGATCAGAGTTTTTGTTCCTGATGCTCCGGATCACTGAAAAATAAAGCCTATCTAACTTTTTTGGAACTCTTCATTTGGAAATTTGAAAAAGGGTTTGGAACTCTTTACTACTTATGAAATATTTCTAGTACTAACAGAGAAAAAAAAAATTCTTCAACATTCGCTAGGTCTTTGGAATTATTGAATTTACAAAATATTTCTCGAATTCATTATTTTCCCGATGTGAATAAACATTTCGATAAAAACGTACCTAATCACAACGGCCTTTATGTAGAAACGACAATAGTGCTTATGTATCTGGAAGGAAAATGACTAGAACGTAACATTTTCAAAATATACACGGTGAAATGTGTTAGAATTTCACGGCCAACCGGAATACATTATAAAAGTGAATGGAGTATACGCATATACATATTTCAACAAAGTAGTCTTGGGGTCTTTAAAACAATTCATTCTTTTTCCATTTTTGTCAATTTCATTTCGGTAAGAGGCGGTTCATTCACTTTTTTCCATAAAATACTGCCGGAAATTCTGATCGTATTCCTTTTGTAATGTCATTAGTTTCCATCAGCAAACATCCAAAATGTTTTCCCGTAGCCATTTTTGTGGACGTATAATTGTTTGAAGCTATAAATCCATACGGTACTAACCAGTGTTCTGGAAAAAACGAGGTACCGATCCAACAGAGCGTTTTAATTTTCACCTCTGAGAATTATCAATATTTGCCTGTTTGTTAACTGTCTTCCTTGAAGTCAACGACATTCGAAACAATATACAATTTCGTTGCGAAGTGGTATTTAACAATGGAGCAGACCAATCGATGGCACAATTCTTGCCAACAAGAAAGAATTTTTCAAATTTCGATTTTAATCTATTCATTGCAAAATTTACAGCTCAATACTTCTTGAAAATATAATAAAATGTAAATGAAAGACTCAAATTTTTTCATGGAATTTAATTTTCAAATTCGAAAAATAAACATTGCCCTTGCTTGCATACTCTAATTATCCAAACTTTTTAGCTTAGAAATATTTTCAAAGGGGAGATAAAACGTGCAAATCCTACGCTATAGCTTTAAGGGGTATTTTACGCTAAAGAAGATACTTTTGGCCAGGCGTTGTGATCATCTATGGTTGGTAGAACTCTATGTTATGTGGTAGTAATTCAGTTTCGCGATAATTCAGATTCATGAAATAATGGATGGAAATGATAAGGTGAAATAAATAAATAAAACACTTGATTGGACACAAGGATGGCACCGCTAGACGCTTTGGAAGCCAACATAACTCTTGTTATTCCTGAAAAAAGGCCTGAATTAATCAAAAAAGTGGTCCAAAATTGGTCTAGTCGAATGAGGTTCCTCAGAGCTAGTCGTGGTGGACAAATACCAGAAATTATTTTTGAAACATAAATGTCATAAAATTATCTTTCAAATAAAAAAAGTTGGCTAAAGTATATCTCAATTTAAATGTTTTATTTCAATTATTCGATTCAAAGTTATATCACTCTTGAAAAAACACTCGATATAATCATTATATTCCTTAAGAATATTCAGATTCTATATTTGTTACTATTTCTATTCATTTGTAGTCTGAATTAATTTGTATGAGTAGGTACAAAAAATCCTGACCTTATTAAGGATTATTCTAACCAAGAAGATCAAGTGTATTCCTAGTATTTGTTGAAGTCTTTACATCAGAGAAAACGTATAGGATATCGCCAAGACTTCTCAGGAAGTTCCCCTGTGGCACACATTCGGTGGAGATATACAGCCCTCACCAACCTCTCAAAGAAGTAACAAAAGGTGTCACAATTTCCTAAAAGGAAGTCGCAGGACTATCTTTGAGATCTCTTTTTGTTGTCTGGGGTGTATTTAGTGTTAATTGTAAGACTTTCTTCTTGTTTAACATTCCTCATTATTTGTCAACGTTTCGAAATGCCTACGATTGTCACAGGATCCAGTGTTTTACAAACAGCCACCCAGTGCTTCTACAGAAGACATTCGTGCTAGACAACCATCCTGGATGCCAACCCGTCAATACTTCCGTTATTCAGCATCCTCTCCGATTGCATAACAGTACCGTCCCAATAAGAATTACGAACGATACCAGAGACCATATTTCCCGGACCCCGGTGCTTCCCACTAGTCGTCCATGCGAAAAATGTCCGATACCAATACCATCTGGTCATGCAATGGGCATTCATAAAAGCCGGGCGACTATTTGCCATTATGTTCCTGTGACAAACTGTCCATGGAATCGACCGGGCATTATATCGTGACGCAACCTTACGTGTCTCTGTTGTAAACACAGAATGTATTACAACAGAACTGGAATATCAGGAAGTGGCGGATGCACGATGTACTGGTGGCCATATTTTAATATATTTGAAGGTTGGTACCGCGTTTTTAGCGATCGTCGAGCCCGTTTGTCTTCGAAATGTCGAAGCGTTCTCGGGGGAAAAGTCAATTCGTGACGTTTTGCCACTGCGTGCTTCCTAGAATGTCCATTGTTTGCATTGGGTTTCAAGATTCGAAATAGATTTCCCAGATGAATGATACGTTAGAGCTGTCTTTAAGACGGCTGTGAATGATGGCTTTATCTATTCAACAAACCCAAATTTGAAGAAAGGACCCCGCACTTTCCTTATGGCGAATGGCGTTCCGACAAATGTTCTGATATTTTGGTATAATGTAGTACTCGACCTACTGATCAAAAGTGTCCAACTCAATCCTATGACTAGTTTTTGAGCTACAGATCGTTGAAGTTGAGAATCACCCACTTTTACTACGCGCGTATCTCGAAACAGAATCGAATGAACTTCAAATTTTTCTCAATATTCATTTCATTCCATCCCCAGGGAGCAACCATATAGAGGAATATGACCGAAAATCGTTACGAGTACAGGGTTATTCTCCATAACTGGATGCATGCCCGATTTTGAAAGTATAAAATATGTTAGCTCCAGAGCGAGAACGTTCGCAAAATGAACTAATTCTCTATACTCCATTCACAATTATAAAATCACAACTCTGGCCTTGGAAATTTGACACATTCCACTCTGTATCGAAGTTATGACGTTTTTCAAAATATTTTTATGTTCCAAGTCAACACTATGTTGACCTTTCTACATTCTTAGCGTATTTCTCAGAATGTGAATTTATTCGGAAAATGAATGAATTGGAAAAGATGACTGTTGAAATATATTATTTTTCGCCATGGAAGAAAATTGCATTGCTTTCACATGATTTTCATATGCATGCCAGTGAATATTTAATGTTTATTATCCTCTTGAACTGAAAGTTCAAGACTTGACATCAATTGTTGAATCAAGAATAATGGAACATTATATCCCTCTACTGGAATCCAAATAGTTGAAGGGAGTTCGGATGCAACAGGAACTTTTTCTTGGAACATAACCTTAATAGCTAACTTAATAAAAATAAGAGTAGAAGATATACATTTCATTTATTTGATCTTATGAACAAGGAGTGAAATATTCTGACTGTATAGTAATTTATTAGTTTCAAAAATATTCATACATTACAACCACAGTAGGTTTGTACAAATAATATGGAACATGTCAAACATATGCTTCACATTTATCATTCACCTGTTCTAAAATGAGACACAAACTCATCCACATTATAGGGCCCCTACAGCATCAAAAGCTTGTGTCTTTTGAAAGAAGTAGCACTAGATATAATATATTCTTTCGATTAAGAGCAAATACCTACCGTTGAATGTTACATACACAAATTTCTTCAAAATGGGCTTATACGAAGTGGTTTTTTTTCTGAAACGTGAAAACGATCAACAATAATCATTTAGAGGCCGATGATGGCCATCAAAAACCCGTTTACTTACGAACTTTCCTCATAATTCCTCGAAAATCCTACCTGAAGCATATTTTTTGGTCGCTTTCGTGAAAAGATCGTATAAGGAAGCTTTTTTTGTCCATTTACACATTCCAAATAAATTTTGAGCATCAAAAACGATACCGAAACTAACCAAACTTCTGGGGGACCGGAATTTCGTTTGAAATCTTTCCAAACGGTCAGATACCTAAAAAAATACTTTGTTATCAAGTGTGAAAAAGGCGATTAGTACTTACTTTTGCTTTATTCATGCTTATAAATCGATTTTTGGTCCAATTCAAATTTGCCGTTTGTACCCATGTCAAAATATCTTTGATACTTTTACTTTGATGTAAACAAAGAAACTGGCAACGCCGTTTTGTCATTAAAGATATTCTCTGTACGCGCACAGATTTTTTATCAGGTGCACCAATTCCTGAAAACGAAACCATGGCCAGAGTTGTGATTTTATAATTGTGAATGGAGTATATATGTTTTATGTTACATCTAAAAAACCTAAAATATCCAGAATTCATACTGGGTGATCCATTATCATAGAAACTATTCACAATGAAGGTTAAGTGGACTGCCTGTATTTTTGGGTTGATTTAAGGTGTTTGTTTGATTTTTTCAGATCATATCATCATGGGCTTCAAAGAATATTGGGTGATTCAGTCATGAAATAAACTGTGAACCCCACGAAAATACCCAAAAACCAACTTTTTTCTTTCATCACCCTTCTTTTCAAGATTAACTACGTTGAGTTGGGAGTTTTTTCCACCACTTTACTTGATATAAAAACATCAATGCGGCTGAGAGTTTTTATCCACTTCCTATGACCAGATTTTTTTTATATAACATGAAAATTATTAATTTGCAATCCTGATTAAAATCAAATGAGAAACACAAAAGAATCGTAACTTGATTGTGGCCTAAATAGTAGCATGGGTATTTTTGAAAAGGTTTATCGAAGATAATGAATGAAGAGATGATAATGTAAGTATTACATAAATAAAATCTGGTCATAGGAAATGGATGAAAACTCTCAGCCGTATTGATGTTTTTATATCAAGTAAAATGGTGAAAGAAAACTCACAACTCAACGTAGTTAATCTGGAGATGGAGGGTGATGAAAAGAAGGTGGTTTTTGGGTATTTTCGTGAAGTTCACAGTTCACTTCATCACTGAATCACCCTGTATTCTTTGAAGTCCTTGATGATATGATCTGAAAAAATTAAACAAACACCTTAATTCAACCCAAAAATACAGGAAGTCCACTTTACCTCCATTGTGAATAGTTTCTATAATAATGGATCACCCAGTCTGAATTTTGGGAACTTCAGGTTTTTTCGATGTAACAACAACATATCTAGAGAAATAGTTCATTTCGCGAACGTTCTCGCTCTGAAACTAACATATTTTATACTTTCAAAATCGGGCATGCATTCAGTTATGGATAACCCTGTATTCGTAACGATTTTCGTGATATTCCTTTATATGGTTGCTCCCTGGGGATGGATTGAAATGTTTCTTGAGAAAAATTGAAGTTCATTCGATTCTGTTCCGAGATACGAGCGTAGTAAAAGTGGGTAATTCTCAACTTCAACGCCCTGTATCCCAAAAACTAGTCATAGGATTGAAATGGACACTTTTGATCAGTAGGTCGAGTACTACATTATTCCAAAATATTAGAACATTTGATGGACCGCCATGTGCCATAAGAGAAGTGCGGGGTCCTTTCGAAAAAATGTACAATAGTTTTTCGTTCATGTTTGTTTGACATCTCTATGTTGATACTGGATGTCTTCAATATTCACAATTACTCATTTCTGATCTAGAGTTAGGAACCAAGATATTCCATATGAAAAAACCTAGAGTACATCCCTGCATTCTTCACGAAATACCGAAAATTAAACGAGAAGAATGGGTAGGCAGTGTATGATTTAACTTTATCGTATTTCGATCAGGTGGAGCTCTCGTAAGCGAGAGGGCTATTCGCTCTTCGATCCTGTAATTTTTGGAGTGTAAATACTCGCTCGAGATATTGTTCCAGATACTGATTTATCTATGAAATGAACGCGGGGTTGGCCAAAGGTATGTTTAAACAAACAAACTCCCCATTATTCTGCGAGAAAAAAAAAGGCCGATAGCGAACGTGGAGATAGAGGTCGAGCGCGAGTAGTGAAGCCTGGCAATAAAAGTGAAAATGTTGGTGACTGCGTTCAAGCGTGAACAAAAAGGGTCATCCATGCAATTCAAATGAGAATTTTTTGACAGTTCTAACAACAAATCTGTTTTTATGATTTTGTATCATATGGACATAGATGCATAGAAAAACCTGGTGTTGGCAGTGATTAGATTTTGTTTAACCCTTTCTTGTCGATCGAAAATGTGATATTTTGTGCGGCTTTTCATTTCTCCCGAAAGGGGTCGCGTTTTTTGTCGTTGCCGCAGTAGCGCCACGACCGATAAATATTGCGGATTTATTCCGGAACTGGACCAAAATCTGAAATCTAGGATGCCGTTTTGATCTACAAATTTTGGTCACGATTTTTAGTAGGGAGTCGTTACACCAGGTGTTCTATGCATCTATATATGGACCCATTTCAGCCAATCACGTCAAAATTACATCGAAAACTACATCGAAAACTACATCCAATGCAATTTTCAATCCCAATGATAACAAGATAGAGTCTTATGAAATTATAAAACAGTTCCATGGCAACATCATTCCAAACAAATTTCAAAATGTCACGTTTTGGTAATGTTAAAAATATAAATGAGCTTATTGAAGAAAACATTCCCAGAAATACTTCCAATAGCCACAAATATATTTGGGGAATATTTATGGAATTTTGCTACGAACGATCATACGAATTGAACGCAGAACGCAGAAGCTTGGAAGAATTGGCGTTTATACTCAAAGATTGGGCTGTCAATATGAGAAAAAAGACGGAACAGAATTCAAAGAAGCAACGATAAAGACAATGTGGAATGTTTCGAGCAAACTCTTACAAGAAAAGTATTATAAGGACTACAACATTATGATTGACCCGTTTAATAACCTAGGAGTAGTCAGTCAGGATAAACAATATATCATCAGGATAAACAATATTTAAACCAGCCCGAGATGCCCGCGATGCTATCAGAAAAAAATTGCAAGCAGACCCAAGTAAACGTAAATCCAGTTCAGTTTCGTTAAATTTGTCTGAAGTCAACAGAATAATATTGCTATGGGATGAAAATACTCCTGAAGGTCTTATGCGTAAATTGTATCATATTGCTGCAGTAGAACTAGCGTGGCGAGGAGGAGAGGCAGTTGCTTGTTTGGTGATTTTTTTTTTAAATCGAGAAGAATAACGATGGTTCTCCAACAAATCGCATTGAATACAATCCGGTATACAGTAAAACGTGCCAAGGTGGTTCTAAAAGCTGTACAAGTAGTAAATGGTTGGTTTCCAATAGTGAGAGACAAAGCTGTCCTGTACGTCTTTTTCATAAACTAATATCAAAACGAGGCGAAAATATTAGCTCACCACGACTATTCTTGAAACCAAATCGATATTAGAAAAATGAAACTGACAAATGGTACGATAATGTACCTGTTAAGGCCTCTTTCAACGACAGAGAATTCTCGCGAGAATTTTCTGTCAAATTCACTGACCGTAAATTCTCTGCCGTTGCATACTACTTTCGGTAGAATTCTCTGTGGAATTCCATTGTTCCATCGTATGCCACGGCCGAGAATTCTCGGTCAGTGAATTTGACAGAAAATTCTCGCGAGAATTCTCTGTCGTTGCAAGAGGCCTTAAGAAGGAATACCATAAATAAATGGACTAAATATGCTGCCGAAGCAATTGGCTTGAATGTAAAAGACAAAACGATAACGAATCATTCAAATAGATCAACAGCTGTCAGTCAATTAGCAAAAAGTGGTGTAGAGGAACAACAATTGCTGAAGATTACTGGTCATAGCAATCAAAATTCTATCAAACCATACCTGAACCTCGATCAAGAACACCACAACAAGATAATAAATATTATGCGTGGAAATAGATCTCCTATACAAGAGAACAGCAACGTATCTAATGTTGAGTTGAATTTTACGAATTGCACTTTCACTAATTGTACTTTCAATAAATAAATAAATGTTTTGTTGTGTTGAGTTATACATTTTTTTGTCAAAAAATTTTCTGCCGAATATTCCTCGGACATTGATAAATGCCTCTTAATTTTTTAACCAATATCTCAAGCTCGTAGCTTGGTAGCAGCCCTCAGCCTTCGGCTTCGGACTGTTACCAATGAACGAGCTTTGGATGGTCATAAAATTATCTCGTCTATTATCAAGGTCCTAGGGATATTACCACTGAAAATCAGTAAATTAAGAGGTCGAAACTGTCCGAACCAAATCACCAGCAAACGAATCAAATAAACGAAAAATGTGATAATTTCACAGACGTATACCAGTAAACTCCTGAAGCTGTCACGAGCTGGGCTTTGAGTGATGGTAGGTCTGTTGACGAGGCACCAACATTTTTTGTACCGTATGGGAAAGTCAGCATATGAGATTCGTAGGCTCTGTGGATCAGAGGCAGAAACAGCTGAACACATGGCGAGCAAGTGTCCAGAGATAGCTGGCCTAAGAACCATTTATATGGGCAAACCGGTCCTAGATAACCACGAGGTATCGGCCAAGGCTCCTAAGGATGTTGTCGGTTTTATGAATAACATCGACGACCTGCTTGGGTTTCAATCGAAAGATCTACATGGTTGCAGTTCCCAGGAGGCCAACCTAGCCATAACGAATCCGGTTCAAATAATAATAATGATGGGCGAAGTAATAATTTTCAATACTCGTTCGGAAAAAAGTAACATTATCTTCCTAGCTGAAGCAGTTGGCTTAGAATTGAAGCCAACAGGTTACATAAGCAAAAGAAGGAAAAATAGAATTGTAAAAAAAGAAAAGATTGTAGTACATAACAGAAGCAGAAGAAGGAAAAATAAAATTGTGAAAAGAAAAGATTGTAGAACATAACAGAAGCAGAAGAAGGAAAAATAAAATCGTAAGAAAGAAGAAATTGTCGAACATTATCTTCTTCCGAAAAATCACCTGAAAAAAACAAAGAATCCCATAAAACCTTTTCTAAACTCAGTAAACCATCGTCGCACAATAATAAGGTACAATTAGTCCGGATATCAGTTTCTACGGTCACGCCCACGATCTCGGAGTTTCAGTCGTTCATCGTACCCCGGGCGGCAGAACCAACGTCGGAAACAGGATAAGAACTATTTATCAATAACTAAATTCTATAGGCGGCAAGGGACCGAGGTCTCGGTTCCGCTTTGTCGTGTTATTCAAGGCTGCGTTGATAGTGTCTGAACCCGATCAGAACGATGTTTAGGGAGACCCACTTTGTCCTAGGTCGAACAGTCGATAAATGGGCACCTAGGTCGCGGTTTAATCTCGATAGATGGGCGGGTGGGCGTTAAGCAAACAACACTCGGCCGCTCAAACTATCGGATTGCGCGAAGATGAGGGGAATTGCGCTCAAGATGATGGGAGTTATTTGGTTTATGCGAAATTCATAGTTGTTGATTTCGATTTATCAGGCAGAGGTAATCGGATGCTGCATCAGTTCTGTTTCAAAAATTATGCGTAATAAGTATTGAAGTATTGTCGAGTTCTTGGGCCAACATCAAAATATCTTCGACAATATTCTGCTGTCGTTCCTTTTTCTGTTATCTAGGTGTAACCCGACGATTGACTGCTGCGAATTGGTAATGTTACTGGATAGATCACTGTATTTAAAGACGTAGCCCCTGTGGTAGTTATGTGGATCGTTTATGAAACCGCTGACCTGGGGTAATTTTACTTCGAGAACTGAACGAACTGATTTACTGAAGTATAGCAACTTATTCTACTTATGCTCATGTCCTGTATGCTCTTCATAATTTTTGCTTTGAGTCCAATGATAAATTGGATCTCGTTCGTTTTTTTACCTACAGAGCAAAGTTGTTCCTTCGAACTGCTTCGCTGGACCAATAAAGGCCTATTGTTTCTGGCTCATCAGCATAAACCAATGACTTCACATTACCCCAAAGAAAATAATCTATTGGAGTTATTTCGCATGATCATGGATGCCAATTAATTGGACCATTACTCGAAATAATGTTATCGACCAATCTTTCTTTCAATAAATCAATTGTTACGGTAGCAGCATGAGGTGCAGCATTATCTGGTTGGAACCGAAACACTTCTGGGTCGATACCATTCAAATTTTGAACCACATAATCGTTGATCTTCGATCTGTAACGAGCACCATTCACTGTGACATTAGTTCCATCATCGTGTTTGAAGAAATATGAACCGATGATACCTCCAGCGTGTAAAGCACACCATACAGTGCATTTTTCAGGATGGAATGGAACCTGCAGAACTTATTGAGGATTGTTTTCGCTCCATATACAACTGCAATCTGGCTTGTTTACATAGCCGTTAAACCAAAAATGATCTTCATCACTAAACAAAATTTTTCGTCAAAAAAATGGATCAACTTCGAGCTGTTCTAGGGCCCAATCAGCAAACAAACGCCACTTTTCATGGTAAAGTGACTTCAGTTCTTGAACCAGTTGAATCTTGTATGGGTGAAGACCAAGATCTCAACGTAAAATTTTTCATTTAGTGGATGCACAGACGCAAACTTGTTGTGAACCTCGACGAATAGACAAATCTGGATATTCATCAACACTTTCACATACAGCAGTGATATTTTCTTCCGTACGTACAGTTCTTCGTCTTGCTGTTGTCGTTGCATCGAGTAGACATGATGTTATTCGAAATCTATCGATAGTTCGACGAATAAGCTTTTCTGATGTACAATTATGTAAACCATAAATTTCACGAAGTGCTCTATAAGTTTGTAGAATAGAACACTGATTCTGAAAATAAATTTCAACAATTTGTAAAAGTTGTTGCGGCGTGAGTCTTCCCATGATGATTTGTCAATGCTTACTGATCAGAAATGTCAAAACAACATGGCTTCTACCTTCTGTCAAATCAGAGTTATCTCTATCGAAGATTCTATCACTCTAAAAAAAACCACCTGATATATGCTGAAATTGCAAAGCAGCACAGGTCCTCATGAAAACATTCCAGTGTCCCACAAAAGTAGGAATCGAATCAAAAATCTGAAAAATCAACTTTTGTCCGGAAATTGTTATTTGATGATTGAACAAATTAATAATGAAATTATTATGATGATATACGAGAAGAATGGAAAGAAATTACCTCAGAAAGTTAACCAGTTAAAAATTTTACTGAAGTATTCGGTATCTGTTTTATCCCCTTTGATATTACGATATATCTAAACAATATCATCGCCGACACTTCTACTCAACAGATGTACTCCAACAAGTTGTGACTGAAAATGGACCATGATTTCTTGTTCTTGTTATTTTCAAGATATCTTTGGGAGCTCGCAATGTGAATTTCTAATTCTGGGTGCACTCAAGACATCTCTGCGAGCTCGCAATGGGAAGTTCTTATTCTGGTTGTACTCGTGACATCTTTGAGAGCTCGTAAACAGAATAAACTGAGAATTTCGCTTGGGCACATCACATAGCGATCATTGGCAGCTCGCAATGGGGAGTTCTTATACAAATTGTATTCGTGACATCTTGGAGAGCTCACAAAAGGAACAAATTGAGAATTTCACTTAGAAACATCACACAGCTATCCTTGGAGAAAGCAAGAGGAGATTCGCAGTGTAACCTCTCATGCAACTGAAGAAAAAAATGTTCAATTTGTCGGGCTGTATATTACATAAATGCTGCTCACGCAATTGCTATCTCCATGGTTTCCCGTACGTAAAGTCGAGTTGCTCTTCTTCACACACATAACCAAATACCCTGAATCTGCCCAAAGCGTTTACGCCAACAACATAACAGGAAAGCCGGGAATCCGTGGAAACTGCTCAGTGAGCTTTATATAACTCACTCTAATTAGTGACGCAGTAACGACTTGAGCTGATTTCCCCATATTTACATAATATTTGGAGCCCTATTTGCGTTTCTTAGCTCCGGAGAGTTTGCTTTGAACGGGGGCCCCTCTTTGATTGGGGGTTCATCCGAGGGGAAAAACGATCTGCTCACGTGGAAAACGACGATACACAAAGAACCAGGGCCTTTGTACTTTTTTCGGAATACGGAATTATTGTTTGGGATGGGGATGTTTACCTGATGTTTTCTTTCAAGGATGAAACTGAATTTTATCGTTTGTGCATAGATTATTCCTGTGTGGGACAAAAGTTCAGAAATTGTCGACAAAATTTTATTAAAGACCTTTGAAGGAATTGAAAATTTTTTCAAACATGTCTCATAGAGTGAAAAAAGCAGCATATGGTTTCACTCCCTATCTCTCTACAGGATGCGTCAGCAAGGCTAGATATCCTAAACTGTACAGTGTGGAAAAAACTTACATTACAAAGTTATAAAGTTGACAAAAATTCACAAACTTAAAGTAATTTTACATATAAAGAGTGCGGAGAAATACACTGCGCAAAAAATTAACGCATACTCTGAAAATCTCAATTTTAATGAAAGTTAACTCTACATTGACTTTATAACTTATTTTTTATGTTCTCTGGGGAAGGTTTTGAACGAAACAAGACACATTAAATGGAAGAAAAATTCAGGATTCCACCGAATCTTATGTGAAAGAAGAGAAATGAACAATTTTCAAAATACTGAAATGCTGATAAGTGATTTAATACTTGGTATTTCCACCCCTTGCGTTAATTACAGCTCGGCAACGACGGTTCATACTCAAAATGTGTGATCTTAAAATGTTCTCATCTAATCCTTCCCAGATTTCTCCGAGTTGGATTCCTAAGTCATTAAGAGCAGCTGGATGATTTTCTGAACTTCTCAGCCTTCTATTGAGGTTGTCCAAACCTGTTCAATCGGATTGAGATCTGGACTTCTTGCTGGCCATTCCATTCGAGAGACTCCAACCTCTTCAAGGTACTCCTGAACGATGCGCGCACGATGGGGTCTGGCATTATCGTCCATAATTAAATTTTCACCATTGTATGGGGCAAATGGCACTACATGCTCTTCAAGAATGTTCCGTCCGTATATACTTATCAGCATTCATAGCTCCATTATCAACGACCACTAGGTCTGTGCGAGCAGTCAAAGATATTCCACCCCATACCATAATCGATCCTCCCCCGAAACCAGTAGTATTCAGGAAATTGCACTGAGCATATCTATCATGTGGACGTCTGTATACAAGGGAACATCGATCACAATGGTAGAGGCATAATCTAGACTCATCTGTGAAGAGAACTCTTTCCTAATCGGCCTCTTCCCAATGGATATGCTCTGTCGCAAAATCCAAACGCGCCCTTCGATGGGCTGGGGTAAGAGCTGGGCCTCTTTCCGCGACACGAGGCCTTAAATCATATTCTCTGAGGCGATTTCTTATTGTCCGAGTGCTAATTTGCACCTCATGAGTTTGCTGAAGCTGATTTTGAACGAAGCGAGCGGTTGCAAACCGTTGTCTCAACGAAGAAACTCTCAAGTAATGTTCTTGAATGGCAGTTGTTACCCGTGGTCTACCCTGTCCTGGTCTTCGGACATTCGTAACTGTCTCCCTGAATCGCTGCAACATTCTGGACACACTTGTATGGGAAACTCCAAACCTTTCTGCAATTGTTGTGTATGTCCACCCTTCTTCTCGCAAAACTACCGCTTGGTCACATCCCTCTTGGGTCAAATTGCGTGTTTCGCGTTGCATAGCGATCGAGTGTAAACAATCAAACGAAAGAAAAACTATTGATCACTAGAATTGATCGAGAACAACTGATTTTAGAATAGGGCCAATACATTCAAAATCTGATAATATCATCCTTTTTTATTCCTGCTGGGAGAAAACATCTGTATTGAAGAAAAACGTTGAAAGTGGATAACATATGCATGCATAATTCTGATAAAAATAATTATCATTGAGAACACCTTCAGTTGTAGAATAAATTTGGGATTTCCATAATGTGCGTTAATTTTTTAGCGCAGTGTAGGTAGTTTTTTCAAAAGGAACACTGTGTTTCATGGCATAATTCTTTCGAGGACAAGAAGAGTTTAACACTTATACCTCATTTTTCAAATTTCATCACAGCGTTGCCACATTATTCGTATTTCAAGGATTTTTTTAGTGTTTTAAGGGGTTCATCAAAATTCTTATAACAACCGCTGTGTTCAATCTAGACGAAAGAAATTATGACAGTAGTTAAGGTATCAGTTTCATCATTCTGAAGTTTTTTCTTACAGAGTGTCCAATATAAATTCTCCAATTAACTCTGTATTTTTCTCTTTCATGAAATTTGTTTTCCAAAGTTCAACATTTTGATATGATGACCTTAAACAAATATCGTCCTCGAAAGTCTCTGGATTTTTCCGTCATTCCTGCATGCGCCAAGTAAGATAATTATTTTCGAAAAAACTGAATTCACCACTTAACATAAACCTCCCATCTCCACTGTTGCCATATACCTTTCCTCGTCCGCGAGCTGTCTTATAAATACAGAAAATTTATGATCTCCTCTCACCATTTGCATGATTCCCAGAAAAGTTCCTGGCGTTGCCTCTTGCCCCTAGTCGTATATCCACTCTCGCGATCATCTCGGCCTATCCAATGTCTTAATTACGCCGAGGTAAAGTTAGAGCATCAACCCGATTAAATCTATACGTCTCAGTTTATCACGAGTATTGTAGGCGAAAATATTCCGCAATCTTGTTATCTTGTTACGGGAATCTAAAATAGATATCCCGAGATACAAAACATGGAAACCATTAAAGATAAACGTCTGCTAATCTCAATTAGTGCAGCATACTTTGTTGTCCTATCTGAAACACCAGGTGGCGCGCATCGGCAAGGTATCTTGTTGTGCGTGAATGAGGTTATGTTGATGGTGTTACAGGGTGACAAGAAAAACTTCGGACAAATTTTGCTGTGGTCTGGAACAAAAGTATTTCAGCGCAGCCAAATAATTTCTATTCTTTTGGTTTCTCTACACTTTCCTGTACTAATATGTGAATTTTCAGTTTGATATAATTTCATTTCTCAGAGTTTTAGAATGTCAAACAAACGTAGTGCGATTTTGGAGCTGTTTCGTCAAGGTAGGGGTCAATGCGAAATTGTTCGTTTGCTCAATGTGCCTCGACAAACTGTGTCCGATGCAATTCGTCGTTTCAAGGAGCTTGGCCATGATGGTCGTCGTCCAGGAAGTAGTAGAAAACGCACTGTCAATAGACCTAGCAATCGCAACATCGTCAAGCAGCGAGTCAATCGAAATCCGAGGGTTTCCATGAGGAAAATAGCCTGTGAGACCGGTATCAACCGCGAATCAGTCCGTCAAATTGCCAAAAAGGAGCTCAACCTCAAGCCATACAAGGTCCAAAAAGTTCAACTCCTCACGGAGGAAAACAAGCGCGTACGACTACAAAGGTGCCGCCAACTCCTTCGTCTCGCCGCCGGTCAGCAATGGGAGCGAATTCTCTTCACAGCTTTTCACCGTAGAACCACCAAAACGACAGAGTCTGGTCCGTAAAGGCTCTCGGTACATCGGCCATGGTCGAACACCGTCAAAATGCGCAATACGTCATGGTCTGGGGCGGAATTTGCGGCAGTGGTAAAACTCCCTTAGTTTTCGTGGATCAAGGGGTCAAAATCAATCAAGAAGTCTACCGCTGCGACATCCTCGAGGCAGTAGTACTTCCGTGGGCCAGCAGCACTTCGGCGATACCCATTGGACCTTTCGACAGGACTCCGCTCCGGCTCACAGAACGAAAATGACGCAAGAATACCACTAAGACCCATTTTCCTTGTTTCACCTCATCTGCAGAATGGCCGCCCTACTCACCGGATCTCAACCCAATGGACTACAGCGCGTGGTCGATTCTGGAGCACAGGACTTGTGCTAAAAAACACGAAAATTTGGAGTCGCTGAAGCAATCTCTGCGCCGGGAATGGAATCGATTAAGGCTCGAGGAGCTGCGACCCATTGCCGAAAATTTCAAGAAGCGTCTGAAGTTGTGTATCACCGCCAAAGGAAGCCACTTCGAAACGGCTCAAATATATTATTAACAAATGTTCAAGCTTTTATTATTTGTTGTTGTTGCGTTCAATTTCTTCTGTTTAATAAAGTTAAATGAAAAAGAGTTTGTCCGAGGTTTTTCTTGTCACACTGTATTTCGATGAAGTCATTTGTTCTCGATCAGGAATGAGCTAAAAGAAAATGTTGGTCCCTTTGAAATTTGATAACCAAATTAGCGGTAAGAAAGACGTGTCTTGCTAAATGAAGATTGAACTATTCATACCACTCATATTCTGGCAGTGTCTTCATCTGTACCACTAGGAATAGAAGACAACCACCAGTTATCCCAAATAAAAAAATATTGGAGATAGCTCCAATGAAGAGTAATAACATTATTTAGCCCTGATAAAAGGAAACTAAGAAGAGGCTCACAATCTAACCGTAAGATCAACTACCACAAATGCAACATAGCGAACTCATAAAGCCAGGCCGCCATTCTCGCTTCGCGTTTTTGTTCTATGCTCAATGAGTTGTGGGGGGATCTAAGAGAAAAAAAGTTTTTCTTATTCTCCATTCGGGAATTAGGAGAAACCAAGATCATAGCTGTCTATCCTTGGGAGGTCAACCTAGAGGAGGCTTTCAACTTTGGAAAGAGGATGAAGCCCTAGTGGCAGTGTCACATACCTCGTACCAAAACGATCGATCTGTGAACTCCGAAGTTACTCTTCGTCAATGCCGGAAGACAGGTCGATTCTCGATCTATCTACCACAAGACCAGATAATAAGCCCGATATAATTTTCCCCCAGGATGAATTACGGTTTTTACGACCCATTCGACCGACCCGTTTCTGTCCTAATTGAGCGTGATCTAAAAGGTTGTTAATATCGATACGTATTTGTCTTACTAATTCAATTTCATCGGAAATAATACCGATCTAATGCCACAATTACCATCCATCTTGGGCCGTAATTATACGAAAGAGATATATTGCGGCAGCTAGAACACGGTTCGATATTTGATCGGGTCTGATTATTTTTATGGGTCATAATGAGGTACGGAACGGAAGGGGTATTCGATTTTATGGCTGCTGCCACATCTATCAATTCGAATGGTGGTTTTGACAGGTGGTTTTGTTCATTAAGTCACCTCCGTGAGGTCGGATTCGTTGGAATTCGATACATTGTGAGCTAGATGCTCGAAAAGGTAATTCGATAATTATTTATTCATTTTTCGTGTCGCCTAAGAAAAACACCTAAAAACAAGATTTCGAAATGAAGGAGGAATCTTAAGGACTGAACGAGAATAAATTCGCTATCACAAAACGCTTATATCTTTTGAACCACTTGACCGATTTCGAAAATCAAACTCATTTTCGAATAATCTTCTAATTCTAATGAAAACTGTTTTTACAATGAAAAAAACAAAACTATTTTTACACAATTCATGGATTCTTTCTGAAATTCTTCCCATCATGCTTCTTATAGTGTTCTCATTCACTTTCTGGGATGCTGTCTTCCACTTTTGCTTGAATTCCGCTAATGTTTTCGTTGATTTCTTAGTCTTCTTCATTTCTCTTTTTACCAGGGCCCAATATCTTTCGAATGGCCTGAGTTCTGGGCAGTTTGGTGGATTGGCCTCTTTGGGGACAAAAACCACCTCATTAGCTTCGTACCATTCCTTGGTGGCCTTGCTGTAGTGGCATGAAGCTAAATCTGGCCAAAAGATTGTTGACACATCGTGATCACGTAAAAATAATAAAAGTCGCTTCTTCAAGCATTTCACGATGTATATCTTCGAGTCAACAGAGCCTTGGCCAACGAAAAGTTGGCAAATTGCTTGCCAAACCAGGAATTTCTTAGGAAACTTTGCTTTTTCTTCACGCGAAATTGTTCGTCAACATTTCCACGAGAATCTGCAGTATAAAATTCATGACTAGGAAGTTGCGAGAAATCAGCCAAGACATAGGTTTCGTCGTCCATCACGCAAGAAGAAGAATTTTTCAAGAAATCTTTTTTCAATTTCTTTGCTCTTGATTTCGCTTCTTGATTCTTCACAGCGTTCCTGTCTGGCACTTTCTGCACTTTGTATGTTCTAAGCGCACAACTCGACTTGATTTTCTGAACGGTTGACTGCGAACAACCCACTATTTGGGCCACTTTCCGTCCTGAAAGTTTGGGATTCTTCTGAAAAAGGCTGATGGCTTTTTTCACTTCTTTTGGACTATGAAACCCCTTTGTCCTCTCGGTTCCTTCCTTGCGGTTAATTGTAAGATCTTCGTTGAAGCGCTTAACAACTCTTGATACCGTTTCCGGACGAACGCGAGCCTCTTTTGTGATTCTTTTGAAGCAAAATTTTTAATTATTTTGAAAAAGTTTCACTATAAATTCTCGTGTTTTCTTTTCGCTTGACATGTCGTCACCTTAGAGTTACACTGTTGTATGTCGCATATTTTAAGATTTTGCTTCTTTGGTTATAACATCGTTGTATGTGCATGGGATCGTCATTATAAGGAGTTTTGGCGTTCTATCTCATAGCCTGTATTGTAAGCAACCAGATAAACACAGTATTTTCGGAAATGGAATGTGTGTGGCAGAAATATGAATTTTTAGATCGCTATAACTCAAAAATATCACTTATGCACATACGACACTGTAACTCTAAGCCCTAAGGTGACGATTTTGCGACAGAGAATTGGAATATCTATGAAGTAAATGTTCCACATGTTTCTGACGTTCATAACAAAGCTAACAACTATGATCAACTTTTGATTTTTTCTCAATTGGTTCGAGCGATATAGGCGTTTTTGTGATAGCGAATTTATTCTCGTTCAGTCCTCACATAGCAAAGTTCCAACAAAACCTTCTGTGCTTGAGATAATTCAACACATATCTTGAAAACTTCAATCATGAAAGATCAGAGTTTTTTACGGAACTTGGTCGCCTGGGAATGATTAGGTTTCTGGTACCTAGAAGAGCATAACGAATGCAGATATAGCTGAGGACGCAACGAATGGCATATGCTGCCAGAACGTCTTCATAAACTTAATATCATCTGGATATATGTTGTTCAGTTGGATATCCGAGATATAAGTGCCCTCAATTCCCATTGAAATATTCCAAATCATCTTCGTCGATAACCGACAAAGTGGGCAACGGGACAGTCCCCGGCATTCCCACGTTTCAATTATTAACAACTAATAAAATATCGTCTCGTGATGCTCCGCCCGGAATTAGGGTCAGATATTCAGCAATAATTCAGGGAACATCTCACCCACCCATGAATGTATAACTGCAGAAAACGGTCCCATAAGCAATGCAATCTCTTCTCGGATAACTGTACCGGATAAGAGCCGAATATCTTATGGACTCGAGGAAGGAGGGAAGGATTTAAATGTTTCGTTCATTTTGATAACAACCGCCGATAGCGTTATGTGGGATTTCGTTCTTATCGGAACCGATCTGGGGCTGTTACGGCGGATTGACGATTATCGCTGGAAGGTTCAGAGACTTCCTTCGGGTGGAAAATGGGCTTTCCGAAATGTATTCGAGATGGAGACGAGGCAATATTGCATGCTGACTTGACGTAGGATAATTAAGAAAAATCTTATCTGGATACGCGGAAGTACTCTGTCCCTCTTTCTCTCCTCGTGAGCGTTTCTTTATGAAATGAAGAATAATATATGCGGCAGTTTTTGGAAAAGAAAGAAACTGAAAGAGAAGCACAATGAAGAAATCTTTCAGAACTGGATCATTCATCCATTTCTTCATCTTCAGCATTTCGGAACTGGAAGAACCAAAAATTATTAAAGAATTATAGGAGGAACGAGGATTTAGCCACTTTGAAGCCCCCATTGGAGCTCTTGAGCTAGAGGGCGAGCTGTAGATATAATGGTAAAGTTGCTCTGGTATGGGCCACAATGGAATTATGTAACAATCACCTCATAGAAGAGATGCGTATGATCAGGTAATACCAAGCCTTCTAATTTCTGATTATTTCAATCCACAAAATATATTTATTTGCTGTTTTTTTCATCACCGGGAGCACAAAAGTAAGTTCCACGGTGACCCAGTCTAGAGTTGCATAAGAGGTAGTTTCTCTTCAGGTTGAATCGTGAACATCTCCTCAGATCTGTTCCATCAAGCCTTAATAATCCTGGTAGTCTTTATGGAATCAAAAGCCATCTCCAAGTCATCATATTCAATTTGAAGTTGTTGGTGGTTTTTTTCTGTCCTTGTGTCTCTTGATACTGAGCTTTATGAGTTGGGATGGAGTTTTATCCAAAACTGTTTTTGTAGTTTCATCTCTTGGAAGGCTCAAAGAAGAGACGCTTTCAGTCAGTTAATTCCAAGCCCTCTGATCTCTGATTCTTTCATTCCAGTGGAATGTCTGGATAATCTGACCAAAGCTTCATTTCCTGTGGATCTCATCGCCAAAAGCAGAGGTGTAAGAACCTCGACGATGTCTAGAGACCTAATGGAATGTAGCATTTGCGGCAGTTGTTCTTCATGTTGAATTGTGAACAAATACTTTGTTCCCTACTATCGGGCTCGAATGATCCTGCCACTCTTTATGAGTCCAGGGTAAATCTCTAGATAATCTGAGCAAAGCTCCATGTATTGTGCTGTTGTTTTTATCACCATATGCCGAGGAAACGAACTCAAGATGATTTTCAGAGCCCAAGTGGAATGTTTGATTTGTGGTGGTTTCTCTTCTGGTTGGATTATTGACACCTCCTCAGTTCCCTTTCAGTAATCCTGCTACTCTTCATGGCTTCATGGCTCTTGAGGTTGCTGGTGATTGTCTTGCTTACCCCATGTCCCTTAGTATTGAGCTTTGTGAGTGGTGACGAAGTTTTATTTCAAGCTCTTGATTCTTTATGGCCCATCTCTTGAAATGTTCAGATATTCTTATGAAATGGAGCTGTACAGATTTGATTCCAAATATGGCATGTGTCTCGAAAAGGCAACAAGGAACAGATCATTCAAACAAACATATTGATCCATTCCCCGCTCCTAATCTCAGTATTAGCAGAGGAATGTCAAACGGGGCACCATACAGTTCTGCGTATGATGCAAGAGCACAGATAAAAACCTCAGCAAAAACTCTGTCTCCCCGTATAAGTGTAGGGATATTGGATTTGTGTACAAATATTCATATTGGAGGGCATCTTCTTCGAATGTAAATCCTTCTTCATTTCTTCAAAGGGGTTGACAAAGCATTTTTAAATAATCTGAAACAAAAACCAAAGGGAGAAAAAAGGAAAAGCAAAATCCACTAATATATTCAAATTTTTTTGAAGGTACCAACCCATCTCAAAAAAGAATCAGATACTGAATGAATAGAGTTGAAACCATCTGGAAATTTATATATTGGACAATTATTGACCAAATGGTCAATAGTTTGCTCTTCATGTCCACACTCACATCTCGGGCTATCAATAGCATTCCATTTGAAAAGCATACTATTACAACGTCCATGGCCTGTCCTAAGACGATTCAGAAGACACCAATTTTTCCTAGACAGATGAAAACCGGGAACTTTCTCTGAAGGATCGAGAATTAAACTTTTATTGAAAAAATCATATGTCCATTCCGAACTTCAAATTTCTTTATGATTTTTTTTAGAATTAAGAAAATTATTTATCCATAGAGGCTTTCGAGATTTCAATCTAGCCAGTCTTGTATCTGGCATATAACTCATAATAGGAAATGAATTTGGAAAGGAATGAAATTTATCCCAAGACTTCATGGCAGCAACCTGTCTACGAATATGAGGAGGTATTATATTAGAAAGAACTGGTAACCAAGCTAATGGAGTAGATTTAATGGTTCCAGTTATAATCCTCATAGAAATATTGAGTTGCCCATCAATTTTATGGACATGGGAACTATTCAACCAAACAGAACAGCAGTATTCAGCTGCAGAAAAAACCAAGGCTAAAGCAGCCGTACGAAGAGTAGTAGCATCGGCACCCCAGGATGTACCAGCTAATTTTTGAATAATATTATTCCTCGTCTTCAACTTTAAACGTAAACTTTCCAAATGAGTAAGAAAATTATGATCTCTGATTCTTTCATTTCTAGTAAAATCTCTAGATAGTCTGTGCAAAACTTCATTGACTGTTGTTTCTTTACATCATAAATACCCTGATGAATAATCCCCAAAGTGAACGAAAAATATTTCACTCTACAATCACGGATGCATTAATTACTCGCAGGATAACGAGCGCTTGCCAGCAACGGTAAAAACTGCAAGCTGAACGATAATGAGCTACTAATAGTTGGGCGGTTTTCTTTGTAATCCATCAAGTGGTGCGTCTATGTCAACCACTGTTCCCCGGTTCTTACCACCACGAAGCAATAAATTGACTGCTCACATTCTGGGACTAGACCCTACCGCAAGAAGTGAGGTAAGGTAATTACAGAGTTTGTCGCGGATCGGAGATACGAGCATCCATCTGTTCGGAAAGCAAGATACTTTCGAAAAGGACGATCAATCATCGTGATGCACAAGATAGGGAAAAACGAAGTTGCGATATTGCCCGGAGAATTGTTCCAGGGTTTATTGAGTGATCAAAACTGATAATGCTCCTATACAAAGAGAGGTTACTATGTTTTAAACTCTGCTCTACTTCGAATTGACCTTCTTGCTACTCTGAAATTGGCCTATAAGATCTGATGGAGCGTGGATACTATTGATGGACGTATTCAGGCGACGCTTTAGGAAAACACTGCCAAATCTCTTGATGTTGCGATTGCTTCGTTGTGGTTGCTTGGTTCCTTCTTAGTTTCGTCCATTTTTAGCCTTCGGGCTTGAAATAGTTGCTGTTTATTTCGAATTGTATGGATATTTTGGTGATTTGGTACTTTATGGTGCTTCTTGGTGGAACCCATTACATCAGTAGGTGGGGAGTTATGGTGGTAACCATTTCTGTAGATTGTTGATTATTTTGACTCATTAATCTATATTTTTTAATTTCCCCCCTTAAAAACTGAAGAAAATGGAATGCCTTCCTAATTATATGGTTATAATTCAAGGTACTTATCAGAAAATCCAATGAAACTTTTCCGTATGATTCTTATCGTTCCACGGCTTTGATTCACACGAGAATCTATATTTATTTCGTCGAACCGAAGTGATAGATAAGGTAACACTGAAGGCGTCTTTGGTATGCATCAATACGGAATTCCTGACTCAAGATGGTCATTTAATAAATGAGTTCTCTCTGGAGTTGAAGCTGATTTACGATCTGATTGTATTTTATTTCGCTGAAAGTACGCTCATAGAGATTGCTTCTGATTTTATTATCTTCGTGTTAGTTAACATCATCAAGCTCTTGTTCGATCTCATGTTGTTTTTTTAGAATTAAAGGTTTTATGATTCTAGTGATGCGTAGATGTCTAGGTCTCGAAGAATGTGGCATTATGACGCAACCACTCTTAATAAATTATGATTATTTTCACAATTTTATAATTATTTTTCTTTTTGAAAGCTTCTTTTGCGTTGGCTAGCAATGGATTTTTTGTTCTCTACCCTACTCATTCATGAAACCCAAGGTGGTCGTTTATGGTGTCAATAAGACCTTCAACATTCGTAGACCAGGCAGCTCTGTACACTCGCATACCATGTGTTCAGCTGCTTCTGCCTCTGATCCAAAGAGTCTGCAAATCTCAGCTGCTGGTATAGGTCGGGAAATCATCACGAATTTCTTGGACTGAGTGAGTCAAGGAGTGTTTCTTCAGAGGGTTATTCTGTTGTCCAACTCCCATTGTTGAACTGCTGCCTTATATTGATCTTTTCTAAGAGAGGCTCAGGTGCAGCAGTTGTTAACATCCATGGCAATGTGATTCTTCTTCTAGGTACTTCCTGAGGCAGCAATGCCATTTGGGAAATCCAATGAGGAGGAGTAGCAAATTTTTGTAGAGACCAACATATTTCTATGATCTCGTAGTATCAAAGTTTCTGAAAACCTCTTTGGAATGATCCAACTCAGGAAGATTCTGCCAGAGTGTTTCTCTTTCGGTTTTCTCCTTCTCCAGAAGGTCTTTCCAGTAGGTACATTTGTCTATATCACAGAAAGGTTCTGGTTCAATGAAAGGAGTTTGCGTTCTTTTTCTGGAAAGTGTGTTGGCCTCTCCATTTCCTTTGAATAGCGAATGGTTTGGAACCCAGACTGATCAGACCCTGATATTCTTGAGTATTTCGTTGAGTTTTCTTCGGCACTCTTGTACTATTTAAGAATCGATGATATGGGAGATCAGTGCTCCAATAGCAGCCTGACTGTCAGAATGTATCGCTATATTACATTCCTGATAGTTTCTTACTTAGTTATTTTTCACACATCTTTCAATTGCGAACCCGAAAGACTTTAGGACAACAGCCTAAAGGTAGTGAGCATTTGGGGCCAGTCTCTGTCAAGGTTTTAAAACCATCAAGAGACCAGGTCAACCTGGCCACTCCACCTGGCTGGTAATGAAGCGGCCGACTAGCCAGGAGAAAAGGGTCAATCGCTTTCATCGGGCTGGAGCCATTTTGTGGCTTCTCAGCTAGTCATCAAGCGATGGCAGTTAAGGAATTGGAATCAATCATATAAGACAGCCAGATCATTTCTCTCCTACTTGACGATCTGGACTAAAGAAGGTTTCCTCACTCAGTAAACTGGAACTGTGGAAACTGACTGGGGTGCACCCACTGAACACTGTCTTGGGAGGTATTAGAAAGGTGACTGAGTTCATTGAGACACTATTGCCTGACTGGTAAACAGCGCACAATAGACCTTCACGTCAAGGTGTTTGCGAGTTTCACCAATAGCAGCGTGAAAATTTGGCACAACATTGTCAATGGCATGCTCCTTATAGTGTAAGGCGGTCATATTCCCAGCACAAATGTGTAGGTCTGTGCGCCCGTTAAAACATTTCCCGGCCCATACCATAACACTACCCCCTCGGAATGGATGGACTTCTTGGACATAGCGACGATTACGGGGTATGCGTGGGATTGTCCATGCCCTTATTCTTCGAGAATCTGAAAATCGTCCATATCTGGATTCATCAGTGAAAAGGACACTACGCCATCTTTCCGATCGATATGTTACCTTGCCCATTCTAGTCTTTGACGCTTATGGTCACATGTTAATGGAACTCCTCTTCATGGAAGTCTAGAACCTAGATTCACCTCTCTCAAACGTCGTCTGATGGTTTCGATGGTAACTTGGACCCCATCTGCATTTTGAAGAGTATTCCGTAGCATTCTACACGTAGATGTAGGGTTTCTTCTCGTCGAAACGGTGATGAAACAATCCTTGTTTTTATCGCCCACCAAGCCTTGGTCTTTCCAACACGGAACCTGTGTCCCTGAACCTATTCCAAAGTTGGAGCCTTTTCGCTGCAACAACCTGAGTTAGGCCACCCTGTTGCATTCCGATAGCCCTATTAGCCTCAGCGTTTGTTAATTTACGTCTTGGCATTTTCAGAAAACTCGTTTCGAATCGAAGCCGTTGATAAACTGACTTCATTTCAAAATAAGAACATTCATGAAGCATATGCAAAGAACCAAACTTCAGAAAAAAGGCGACCAGATTGACGAAATGTCTCATAGTGTTTTTATTGGATCGATTCAAGTTTTTATTGAGTTTTAAATGATTTTACAGCGATTTTCTCGAAGATTCCATGCTTTTAAAAAAGAATGAATACGATAACCTTAACTCTTGTGGAGCAGTATATTATCAACTTCCTATCAGCGACAGGAAATTCACCGATGGAAAAATAAATCTTGACCTGATTTACTCAGGTCTATGATACGACTAGAAGCCACTAACCTCAATAACGGCATCATCACATCTCGCGAGATCTTGTCATCCGGTTCCCCTGCGACACTTGAGCAACTATCTACCCCTCTCATCTTCCATCCCGACAATGCTCCCGGTATAACTCATTACTCGACTACGTACTTAATAACATATTATAATTTTCTCGTCATCCTGGAACTCCATTTCATATCTCTTTTGTGCGATGGGACGGGCCGGCGTGGCAGCAATTTTTCTTCCCTTTGTTTCGGGGCAATTTATCAAGTGCTAACGCGGGAACGCTAAGAAGTAAATTGGACATTTTATGGTCATGCATTCGGGACGTTTATCGCCATCCTGAAAATATGAGAGTGAAAAATCGCCCTGTTTATGTCCCATTCCGGGCCAGAATGAAACAATTGGAAACGAATAAATTGGTTTTTTTGGAGCGCGAGGTGGTTATTATTATTATAACAAGGTGAAGAGTTGAGGCCAAGCCTATAAACTCACAAAAAATATACATATGAAAAATAAATACACCGTAACTTAAAATAAATGCATTACAAAAAAAACAAAAAGAAAACTCTCGTCTCCACAAGCAGCACTCACTCGCGACGCAACCAGGCATCATAGTTGTTCTTAAAACTGTTGACAGAAGCTGAGTTCACCACCGATGAAGGTAGAGAGTTCCAAACGGAAAACACGCGGTTAGTGATGAAGTGTTGTCTTTGAGGTGTTTTAAAACTCTCCTTCCTCAGCTTGTAAGAGTGGCCCCGCAGACGCTCGTCCAGGTTCAACTCGAATAGACCGCTAAGGTCAACTCCAAAAAAGTTGTGAAGAGCTCGGAAGGTTACGATGAGATCACCACGCAGTCTCCTATCTTCAAACGCAGACAAATTCATAATAGCCAGCCTCTCATCATAACTGGGGCGTAGGATGCCATAGGGTAGGCGAGTTGCCCGTCGCTGGACGCTCTCCAACAATGCTGAGTCCCTCCTCCATAGTGGACCCCAAACAGGGCCAGCAAACTCCAATATGGGCCTCACGTAAAGCCTGTAGAGGGTAGCACACGTGGACGGATCACATCTTCCAAAAGCCTTCTGAATCATAAATAGGGTCCTCTTGGCCTTGTTTGCCGTCTGAAGTACATGGTCGGACCAGCTCAGGCTCTCCGTCACAACTACACCAAGGTCAGAATGACTACTACAAGTAGCGATGGGATTGTTGTTCAGGAAGTACTGATGACGGGGATTATTAGCACCCAAGTGCAGAACAACGCATTTGTCGTAGTTGAGAGGCAACTTCCACTCCCGACACCACAGGTGCAATTTCTCCAGGTCTTCCTGGATCAGATGAGCAGCCACGTTGGGGTCACCGAATAATTTGGTGTCGTCGGCGAATTGGGAACACCGAGAATTGAAGATCTTGGGTAAGTCAGAGATGTAGAGGAGAAAAAGCAGTGGACCCAGAACAGAACCCTGCGGAACTCCACTTCCAACAGGTCTCCCCGAAGAGAAAGATCTATCGACCCGAACCTGGAAGGTTCGGTCGGTGAGGAATGCTTCAATCCAGGAAAGCAGGCGGCCGCGGATCCCCAGATGTTCGAGTTTATACAAAAGAAGATCATGTGGTACACGGTCAAATGCTCGAGAAAAGTCCAGGTAAACAACGTCGACTGGACAGGCCCTATCTAGAGACCCTGACCAGGAATTTATACATTCAAGGAGGTTAGTGATGACTGATCTCCCAGGAAGAAAGCCGTGCTGACATGCGGGAATAAGGTTGCTGGTAAGTGCAAACTCGAGGACACCACTCAAGATAATTTTTTCGCATACCTTCGCCACAATCGGAACCAGGCTAATTGGACGATAATTCTCTGCGTCACGTTTGTCTCCCTTTTTGAAAATTGGCGTCACAAGGGCATTACGCCAAGCAGAGGGGAGGGAGGATGTATGTAGTGAACGTTCGTACATAATGGAAAGGGGGTAGGAAAGAGGTCGAGCACATTCCTTGAGTAGTCTAGCAGAGATGCCATCGGCACCTGGAGAGGAGTTAACATGGAGGGCAGAGTGGCGGGCTTCGACGACTGCGGGGCTAAAAGTAGACTCAGTTATTTCAGATGAATTCCTCTCGAAGTTCAATTGTGGAAGTTTGTGGGCCCCTCTTGTAAAAGAGGCAGCAAAGGAATCAGCTAGGACATTTGCCGTCTCTTCGGGGCAGGAACAGGGAGTATTGTTAGAGTTGAAAACGAACGGTATGTCAACTTTGGAATTAAGGGTTGACCTGACGTATTTGAAGAACTTTTTATGGTTCGTGGAATGTATGAGTTTGGATTCAAAGTTCCTTCTGGCATCGGCAATTAGTAACGAGAGTGAATTGGAGAAACGTCGATGGTCTTCATAGTCTCTTATTTGCTTGCGACGTAGATAGCGTTGCCATATGGACTTCTTGTGACGTATTAGTCCAAGGATATTTTGGTCGATCCAGGGCTTAGCTGGTATGTGAACAATATTTTTTTCACATGAGCATTCATTCGTCAATTTTTGGACGGTTGTGGTGAAAACAGCCCACATCTTCTCAGTATCAGTGTTGGGCGGAAGAAGAGTATCCCAGTCGACCTCCCCAAGTCTACGACAAAGTTGATGGTAGTCTATGATCTTCAGTTGCTTTCTCGACCTCTTGGACGACACTCGTGATTTCATATGTATGGTAGAGAGTAAAATAGTGTGGTCCGATTTGCCCAGGGGTGGATATTGTTCAATTCTGGAAACAAGGTCAGTATCGTTCGTCAACACTAGATCCAGGAGAGAAGGGGTCTGCGAATTGCGAAAGCGCGTTGGGAAGTCCACCAGCTGGAAGAGGTTGCAGTCGCGGATAGTGTCCACAAAAACGCTCGATGCCGAATTATAGATCTTAGATGTCAAGGGCCATTGAACATCGGGCATGTTGAAATCACCAGCTATGTATAGGTTGCGCTTGGTCTCGGAAAGACCACCCAGATGAGCAGCCAGCGAAGCATCGGATTGGCAAGGGCGAGGTCGATAAATACAGCCAACGGTAAAGAAGCACGACTTCTCCTCCAAGAGATCAAGGAAAATATTGTCAATTCCCGGCAGATCAAGGTGAGTTACTTTCAAAGAGAATGATGAAGAAATATCCGCGGCCACATACATGCAAACACCACCATGACCCACAGTTGTTGTACTGTCCTGCCTGAAAATTAAGTAACCGGGTATGGAAACCAGTGTGTCTGGAGTGCCAGGGTGAAGCCAGGATTCAGCAATCAAGATGAAAGTCGGATGATGGGCGTCGACATAAGCTAGCAACTCCAAGTACTTGGAAAACAGAGACTGTGCGTTGGTGTAGAGTATGGTCCATTCATGGAGAAAGTTTAATTTTTTGAGCCCTTAGAAGTGGAGACCCTTGTGATAGTAGGTCTACCGGAGATATATTTTATGTCGATGTTAGTCTCACCCGCGTCGATTCTGCGCTTTAGTTCGGTACGCAAATCATTGAGTTCTTTGACCTGTAGGGGTGTTTTATCATCGGTAATGCTATATCTACGCCAGTCGCGTACGCTGGCGATAACACGCCTATCTTTGAGGATTTTCGTGACTATCAGTGGATTGTTGAAAGACACTTTAAGAATTCTTGGACGCTTGTTAGCCGATGTTCCTATCCTAGAGATGGAGGTACGTTGTGAGTTAGCGTCTGGACTAATGTGGTCGAGAACTTGAGAAACACTCGTTTCGTCATCTTCGGGACTAGTTTCATGAATTCCGCGAATTAGTACATTGTGGGACCTACGCAAGCGTTCCAACATTTCAGCTGGTTGAATTGCAGAATGTTCAGTGGATTGGACCAGATTTGAGGACTCAATCTTTGATATTTTGGAGTCGGCGCTTTCAATCGCGTCGGAAAGTTGTTTATGGGATTCTTCTAGACTTCTCATTCTAGAAGTGCAGGCCTTGATGTCAGTTTCATGCTTATTGATGGAGCTGGAATGATCCCCGAGAAGGCCCTCATGACGGCGCAAATCCTCAGAATGTTTCCCCAAAATCGACTTGCACTCGGATAGATCTGACTGCATCGTTAGTTGGGTGGATTTTATGGTTGAGATGTCAAGAGACATTTCGTTCAATTTTGCCATAAGGGCAGCGAATTGATCACCACTGAGTGTGGAATCCGAAGAAGGCTGTGTGTTAGCGGTCGAGACTGGTTTGTTTAGATCTTGGGAAGGGGATGATACCGATCCACTACGAAGTGAACGACCTTCCTTCTTACAATAGCCGCAGATCCATTTTGTATCAATCAGACTCAACTCGTCAGGCAGCAAACGCAAGCACTCTATATGAAAATGTTTCTTGCATTTGAAACAATTTGTGGACTTAGTAGAGGCTGTTTGTTTCGAGCATATATGGCATTTAGTCATTGTCTTGCTGTTTTCCTAGGTTAAATGGATAAGTGGAATGGGAGTTCACGAACTTCACTCTCTTGGGCCGATAAGAGAGACTTACACAGACTAGGTTGGCCACGGAAGGGATTCGGGAGGTAAATTGATGAAGGATTTCGTTTATTAAACCTAGCAATCTGAAAATGACGCAGCCAACAGTGTGAAGACCTACGCCGCTCACGTTATGAGTTGGCAAGCAGACCTGTATAGTGATCCCGTCGAAGTATCAAATGTACTGAGAATACTGAGATCCAGCAAACCAAGCGATTAAGCGAAGTCAAAGGCGCACGACGTAACGCAGGCACCACGCGCAACTGGTGGGGTTATCGACGCAATGGAAGTGCGTATAGATCTAGTAAACAACAAACAAGTCGGGGCGAACAATAAAAAAGTAGAATACAAAAACCTAGTTTAGGAGGTTTTATTCTCTAGAAAATTCGTGGATTTCCTACCTCTGAAATGCACAGGAACCACCACTCAAAAATTCACTAGGAAAGAACGGTATTTCCCTAAGAAAATCGATAACGACTGAGGAGTCACTCGTAGGACGTGTAAACAGTTAGGTGTATTCCCAGTATATGGTTGACGGCTTTTTTATTCTGTGGTCTGTAGACAGGATCTGGCAGATGTGATGGAAGGATATTATACTCGTATCATGCCTTCTCAGCTTCCCAGAACATGAATTGCTACCGAATTTTCACTTGAGGTGATCACAGATCCTACTCCTGCACATCAAGTGACCAATATGGTAGCTCATAAGCCTATTGTAATGAAGTTCGATTTTCCGATCATGAAATCGGTCTTCATTTTAAATTAATTTTTCCGGATTTTTATTTCGAATTCCTGCATTTCATTTCCGTTCAGAATTAAACCGAGAAGATCGAATATGGTTCGTTCGATATTGTTTTACATGCAGAGAACCTAGTAAAAAGAGTCATAAGAACCACGTAGAATGTAGATAACGCCGTTTTTCTAGTTTATACGTACGATAAGCCAGATTCGAAGATGTTTTACCGGAGTACTTTTCTAGAAAAGTAACATTTCTGCGCCTGCCGTTTCCGCCCCCCTCAGGGAGATTATAAAAGGCGATTTTCCCCTCATCTGTGACCCATTATTCATTTTTGCTCCGGCCTGAATAGAATAGTACCATTTGCGTTTCGAAATATCCTTTCTTTTTGATTTGAAAGTTTAACGAATTCCGTAATTCTCGATTTGTTTCTTTTCTTTACCGAGTGAGAAGTAGTGCACCGAAATCGTAAGTACCGATCCAATTCATTTCAGTCTCATTTTCCTGTATCTTCGTTGAGTCTATCAAAATAGCTGTTACGTCGAGATCCGTATTAAACCTTCCTTTACTCGTACAAGATTTCCTAGTCTATAGTACGTTTAACTGAGTTAGTCGGTACCCGATTTAGCGTCTGATCTTGGTGGAGAGTAGTCTCACCATCAGACCGGAGGGTTCATGCAAACCAATGCTATAGAACGTGGAGTCGAATTCCGCTTCGGTGCCGATCCTTCGCGCCCCTAGTTCGGTGCGTCCTGTTTGACCATTTATATTTAACCTGGCCAAACCCGACCTTTCTAGACGTGAAACAAGCTAAGAAGACAATATAACTCTTTTGAGTTTCCGGACTGAAAGAATATCGGACAGAAAGTAAGCACTATACATTTTCATATCCGTCCCACATTTTTCAACTGTAGATTTAAATTCTCCGTTTAATTCAAATCTCCCCCCCTTCTATTCTGGCTGACTCGTACCGTAAAATATTTCTTTTGAATGAATGCTCGCAGTCAGGCAAAACTGAATCACTTTTCTTTACCTGTGTATATTTGATATATCTTGGGATTAATGCATATTTAATGTTTTATTGATATTGGTGAATATTTGATATTTTCTTATTACTGCATATTTGATATTTTCTTGACATTATTGCATTTGTATCACTATTTCAACCGTTTGAATAAATTGTGTGAATTGCTCTATTTTCGATTTCTCAGTTATCGCTAACACCCTAGATACAACCGAACTCTGTCTCCGGCTAAGCAGCTATCCTGGCAGGTTTGCTATTCTACCTTATAAGCAAAAAGAATAGCTGGCGCTCGAGGTAAGGTTTCTAAAGGGAAAAAAACCCTATTACACTATCTTCAGAATATCTAGGGAAAGTACAGGTATTGAGAGAATTAAAAGTCAGAAAGCCGAGTACTATTTTAACAAATAGTAGCTAACCTACCTATCATTGAGAAGAACTTAAACAAGATGCATTGTAAAGAGAAAGAATGAAAGTGAAACGCTACCGAAAATTTCAATATGGGACAAGAACGATGTGCACGTTTGGCTCTTTCTTGGGCATCGGCTAGGGAGTAGCAGTAATACTTGCATTACTACGAGGATGTATTGATGTCTAGTTAGCCTAGACCAGTTCCATGCATGAACAAAGTGAGCCAGAGTTACGCAATAAATTGAAAAAAAATGATGTCCACCGAAATTGTAAAAATCGAAAAATTGGAGTATCGAGCCATCATCAAGAACCTGTATTTATTTTAAAAGGGTTAAGAGGTAAGCAGATTTGCGAAGATATGCTTAATACCCTTGGTGATCAATGTCCTTCGTATGCGACCGTGAAAAATTGGATTGAAAGCTTTAAAAGAGGTAAATTTTCCATTGAAGATGATGACCGATCGGAAAGGCCAGTTTCTGTGTCAGTTCCCGAGAATATCTATGCAGTTCATGACATGATTTTATCAGACCGTCGAATTGGGCTGAAACGGATATTTGAAGCACTGAAGATTTTATACGAACGCGTTCATCATATTGTTCACGTCAATTTGGACATGAGTAATATTTCTGCAAAATGGATCCCCAAATGTTTGAATGTTGACCAATGGCGTGCAAGGGTAGGAGCATCGCGTTCGATCTGTTCTCGATTTGAAAACGATGTAGACTTCTTAAACCGAATTTTTACCATGGATGAGACTTGGGTACATTTCTACGATCCAGAAACAAAGCAACAATCGATGGAATGGCGACACTCTGGTTCTCCAAGACCTAAGAAGTTTCGTGTCCAAAAATCTTCTGGAAAAGTTCTTGCTTCAGTATTTTGGGACTGCCATGGAGTAATCATGATTGATTTTTTGGATAGGGGTAGAACAATAGCTGGAGATTACTATTCAACGTTCCTGACCACTCTACGGGAAAAAATTAAATATAAAAGACGCGGAAAGCTATCCAAAAGTATTTTGTTTTCACAGGACAACGCCCCAGTACACAAATCTCATGTTGCTATGCGAAAAATTCGTGATTTAGGGTTAGAGTTACTAGAACACCCCCCATATTCACCAGATTTGGCTCCGTCTGACTATCATCTCTTTCCTCAACTGAAAAAAAGTTTGAAAGATCGTAAATTTTCTTTCAACGAGGAGGTCATGAAAGCTGTGGAGGACTGGTTTGCAGAGCAAGAAGAAACATTTTTTTTATTGTCTAGAGACGTTGTAGGTTCGCTGTACTAAATGTATTCAATCAAGAGGAGAATATTCTGAGTAACGAAATATTTTGACATTGAAATTTTGTTTGGTTCTATAGTAGGCTAAGAATTTCTCAATGCATCCTCGTAAGATAGGTAGACATAAACCTGGAAAGAAACTATCAAAGATGTGACACAGTGATCCATCATGATAGTAAAGCACTGAACACCTCGCGGAAAATGATATGGGTGTGCCGATGGAAATTGAATGAAGTAGGCAAGAACAAGAAGGTCTCTTTGTTCTGTGTTCCTGATCATTCAGGAATCAAAGGAAACGAAGAGGCCAACACACTTGCTGGAAAGGAAGCAAAAACGCTCCTTACTGGAACAGTAGTATGGCCGAATGTACCTATTAGAGAAAGTTTTTGGACGGGGAACACTCTGGAGAAAGCTTTCAGAAATGGATCACTGGCTTTCTTGTATGACATTGTCGCCTTAGGAAGCATATGAAGAGAATAGACTCGTCAGAAATAGGAGAGTATAGATTCTTTGGAGGGGAGGAAGAAAATCCTGTTTACCTTATCACAGAGTGCCTTGCCATTGCAAGCCTACGCAAGGAATGTCTTGGGCAGAAGAATTATAGGAGAAACCAATATTCAAACTCCTTGAAGCCATCTCAGATATTAGAGATCATTGGACCTGGAGCTGAAGGTGTAGATAGCGCAATTGCAAAACAGCTCAGATGGGAACAACAATAGACCTTGAGGTCGCAGTGGAGAGGTATCTCCTCACCAAACTGCAATAAACCGAATTCACAAGTTCTGCTGGCGAGAAGCGAACCAGCACCAGTACCCATTGGCGTTATAGGTACATGAAGTTGTTGTATTGAGTTGATTTGATCCATATTGTTCGAGGTCGATAGCGTTTCAGGCAGTACACAAGAGAATGATTGCCACAGGCAAGAAGAATATGTAACCAACATTAGTTTCACTCTTGTCGAAGAGAGGTAGATTATGACCAAGGTTTCGATCTTTCTAGATCTCGTCAAATCAACATAACTCACATCCGACAAGAATAAGATGGAACATTGATCCCAATTATTTATTTCCAGAAGTCACTTATCATTATTATTTGAACCGGAGTCGTTATGGCTCGGTGGGTCTTCCGGGAGCTGCGACCACATATATCTTTTGTTTTCTACCCTACTCATTCATTGACAACTAAGGGGATCGTCGGTGGTGTTGATTAGACAGGCAACATGTGTTTCTCCAGCAGGTTATTCTGTTGCCCAACTCCCATTGTTGGGCCGCTGCCTCTTATTGATCCTTCCCAAGCCCTCAGAAAGGCTCAAGCCCAGCAGGTGTTAATCTTGATACATTTTCCCCAAGCTCATCCGCTTTTTCATTTCCTCCAACACCACAATGCCCTGGCACCCATAATAGAGTCACTGCATTGCCTCTGGCCAGTTGCCTTATGGTAATGGTATTACGGCACTGCCGGGTCAGCAGAGATCCCTGTCAGTGTCATTCAAGGGACCTGTCCTGGCTGTCCAGGGTGATGAAGATATGCGCCTCCTTGAGTTCATCTTAAGACAATCCTGGGCGCATGCGTAATCAGCCAGTACCTCGGAGATCCTCAGTTTAGGTCCGCATATCCCAATGCTAGTGCCAGAAGTCACTATTGGGATATGTGTCACTCTCAGCGATATCTAGCAATGACTGTGAGAGTGCTTATTCAGCATCGACAATAGTGAATTGAGAGGACTAAGAGAATAAAACTTTTGACGCCGATAAAACCCTAAAAAGTTTCATGATAATAAGTAAATTCCATCATTGACGAAAAATCTCACGATGCGGAAGAAAGGATTTCTAACAGACGACGAGCAAGTGCAGGGCAAGTACGTGCTCGCTTCCTTCGCCTCCACTTTTCGCGAAACGTCTTGGCAGACGAAGTGTCCCATAATACCCCCTATTAGCGCTAAAAGGCCTCCACGTAGTCCGCTTATTATTTACGAGGAAATTCAATTTGAGGCAAATTGAAACGATGTATCAAGTGCCTTGATAACGAGGCGTTTCTCTTCCGAATAATGACTTATTAAAATGTGCAAATCATCCGCTCTAATATCCGCCAACGTCAGCGAACGCCGTCACTGTTTTGACAGTCATGACACCCACGTATTGTTTCGCTGACGATTCGGACGTTTCGAACGTGTGAACTGCTGCAATCGTTAGGATAGGTGTCGAAGGGTTAGATTCTTCCGTGTGGTCAATTGAAATACACGCATTTTTCCTGGAGAGGTATAAGGCTGTGCCCTAAAGGTTCAACAAGAGCCTGGGCCGATGAAATTATCAACAAACACAATCCGAAAACGTTTTATACAAAAGCAATAATTTTCACGACCAATTCGGAGCAGTCAATCGTCGGGTTATGACCTCCGACCGAGTAACCTCTGAATATATACTGCTCCACAAGAGTTAGGGATATCGTATTCAATCGTTTTTAAAAGTATGTAATCTTCGAGAAAAATGCTGTAAAATCATTTAAGAGTCTTTCGCCTTCAAAATAAGAAACATTTACCGCCAGATGGCAGTGCGAGTTCCCCGATCCTAACTCCGCCCGTTTTATAGCTTGACCATCACACTGCTGTCAGCCCACTGTACAGGACCGAATCGGTGCTTGTTCTCCCAAATTACAAACGAAATCTAATGAACCACGCCGGCCGAAATGCTCGAAACAAGATCAGATGTCATCAATGGAATATTCGTTGAAAGATTATTTGGACTGTTTCCATTATCTGTAGATAATGTGAACTATGCCATCCTGTATTGTTGAGATTTTCTTGTACACAGTTGAGCTATTCCCGTTGTTTCCGTAATTTCTATAATTCCTGTTATTCCCATTGTTCTCGTTATTTCCGATAATCCGATGTTCCTATTATTCCCGTTATTCCTGTTACTCCCGTTGTTCCCGTTGCCAAATAACCTTATTCCGTCATCTTAATGATGATAATGAGGATGATGAAGATAAAAATACAAAGAAATAGAAACAAACATTAAAACATTAATTTTTATACATATATTGGATTATTCAGCTTCATCGAACAAATGTTGGGGCGCAGGGAATATAACAAGAAATGAAGAAATCCGACCCTGAACTATATATCTCACACTAGCTGTATAAATGCTCTCTCTTTCATTCACCAGTCAACTGGGAGGAGCTACCTGCGGGGCGTGTCATTAAAAAGAAATTCAATTCCATGTTGAAATCCATAATTGTTATTAACAATTGATTTTCACTAATCGACGGCTAAAACAAATCTTAATGACTTGTCTTTGAGAAAAATGGATATTTATCATTCCGAATAGAAAAATTCGAGGAAATAAATTTCGCGAAAACAACACATTTTTGTAATATCATTTACAAAAAAAACGGTTAATTATAAAAGAAAAATGAGATAGACATGTCATTAACTAAATGATAGACTTCAATACTGCAATGAAAAAACACAAAAATATTAGTTCGTTTTGATGGTGGAAATGTTGAAAAATAACCAAAAATGATGTTGAATATCCTTTTTATTCATTCAATACTCATAAAATATTTTTTTTTATTATTTTTACCTTTATACACACATACATCCCTTGATCAGTCAGAAAAATAAATCGTTTCTGACTCCCTTTTTTTCAGGGATGTAGACCCTTAAAACTCAATAACAACTTGAATCGATCCAATAAAAATCAGTATGGGACATTTCGTCAATCTGGTCGCCTTTTTTGTGAGGTTTGGTTCTTTGCATATGCTTCATGAATGTTCTTATTCGGAAATGAAGTCAGTTTATCAACGGCTTCGATTTGAAACGATTTTTCTGAAACTGCCAAGACGTAAATTAACAAACGCTGAGGCTAATAGGGCTATCGGAATGCTACAGGGTGGCCTAATTCAGGTTGTTGTAGCGGAAAGGCTCCAAGTGAGCCAAAGTGTGTTATCTCGACTTTGGAATGGGTTCAGGGAGACAGGTTTCGTGTTGGAAAGTCCAAGGATTGGTGGGCGACGAAAAACAACACCTGCTCAGGATCGTTTCATCACCGTTTCGACGAGAAGAAACCCTACATCTACGTGTAGAATGCTACGGAATACTCTTCAAAATGCTGATGGGGTCCAAGTTTCCATCGAAACCATCAGACGACGTTTGAGAGAGATGAATCTAAGTTCTAGACGTCCATTAAGAGGAGTTCCATTAACGCGTGACCATAAGCGTCAAAGACTGGAATGGGCAAGGCAACATATCAATTGGAACGATCAATGGCGTAGTGTCCTTTTCACTGATGAATCCAGATATGGACGATTTTCAGATTTTCGAAGAATAAGGGTATGGACAATCCCACGGATACCCACTAATCGACGCTATGTCCATCTATTCCGAGGGGGTAGTGTTATGGTATGGGTCGGGATATGTTTCAACGGGCGCACATTTGTCCTGGGAATATGACCGCCTTACACTATAGGGAGCATGTCATTGACAATGTTGTGCCAAATTTTCACGCTGCTATTGGTGAAACTTTTCAATTTCTAGACAATAATGCTAGACCGCACCGTGCAGCCATAGTTGAGAATGCGCGGGAGCAGCTTGGTATTCCACATTTACCAATACCTCCGCATTCACCAGATTTGAATTACATAGAACATGCATGGGATATGCTCCAAAGAAGATTAGATAATCATCAACCCACCCCAGAATCCTTAAATGGTCTGAGAGAGCTTCTGCCCCGTTTATGGAACCAAATTACTCAAGAAATGTTCAACAACCTCGTGTGTAGTATGCAAAGAAGATGTCAAGCTGTAATTGATGCCCGTGGAGGCCATACATTGTATTGATAGTCTTAAAAGGCTTGAAATCTCTGGGAATAAAATTTCGTTATTTTACTCGATATTTCTTACGCTGCAGACCTACAGGCTTAAATTAATTGGCAACTTGAAATCATATTAATATGAATTTTCATCACAAAAATCTTATTTTAAAATTTTTTTTGCAATTTAAATCAATATCCCTAACTCATGTGGAGCAGTTTATTTCAACAATACACTATGGATTATCGAATATTCAAATGGACGACTGCATATTACTGCTTCCTTGTTCGCGCGCAAACTATCAACAATACTCGTTCATTATTGATTTAAATTTCTCATCTCTCCATTCATGGAACCTCTTTAATTTTTTTCAGCGAAAAAACCCACTTTTCATCCTGATTTTTCCTCTTCAAGCAATAAAACGAACAAAGGTTTTCCGCAAATTTCCCTCTGCGTCAGCCTCAGAACTGTCATAATGTCGCCTGACTAACTCTATAAATGATGCCGCAATTTATTTTATTAGTTTTTTCTACTCGGAGCTCCGCTAGTTAATGTTCGGTCCCAAATGAAATCTTGGAGTTGAAGATACTTTCTCGGTTTATGAAATGGGGATATCATCAGAAGTGATGAATCCCCGGTTGTTTGTTGGCGTTAATAGAGAAGCCGGGAAATGCCGTTTCTTCTCGCAATGATTTTTCGTTATACACATTTTCTATGGTGCCTTTTTACTGGACGCGTGATACTGTTATTTCACTTCTTTCCTACAGAAACGAAGGCTGATATTTAATTCACAGAAGCTGCATAAGGCCATTTGTTGGATACCGACGAGAAGGGAACTCCATCTAGTGGCCGGTAGCTCCAAATAGTCCGAGCATGCAACTCGCCAGTTGCTGTACTCGCCTGCAGGCGCTTGTTTCGTATTGTTGCGGAATTACGAGGATGTATGAATATCTAGTTAGCCTAGACCAGCATAAACAAAATATTGCGATACAATATCAACGAACAATATTTTATTAGAAGTGTCAGTGTAGAGTTCGACGTCAAAAAAGTAAACCAGAGTCACGCAGTAAATAAAAAAAAAAAAGATGTCCACCGTAATTTTTAAATCGAAAAATTGGAGTATCGAGCCATCATCAAGTACCTGTATTTAAAAGGGTTAAGAGGCAAGCAGATTTACGAAGATATGCTTAATACCCTTGGTGAACAATGTCCTTCGTATGCGACCGTGAAAAATTGGACTGCAAGATTCAAAAGAGGTAAATTTTCCATTGAAGATGATGACCGATAGGAAAGGTCAGTTTCTATGTCAGTCCCCGAAAATATCGATGTAGTTCATGACATGATTTCATCAGACCGTCGAATTGGGCTAAAACGGATATCTGAAGCACTGAAGATTTCATACGAACGCGTTCATCATATAGTTCACGTCAATTTGGACATGATAAAAATTTCTGCAAATGGATCCCCACATGTTTGAATGTTGACCAAAAGCGTGGAATCGTAGAATCATCGCGTTCGATATGTGCTCGATTTGAAAACGATGTACACATCTTAAACCGAATTGTTACTATGGATGAGACTTGGGTACATTTCTACGATCCAGAAACAAAGCAACAATCGATGGAATGGCGACACTCTGGTTCTATAAGACCTAAGAAGTTTGGTGTCCAAAAATCTGCTGGAAAAGTTCTTGCTTCAGTTTTTTGGGATTGCCATGGAGTAATCATGATGGATTTTTTGGATGAGGGTAGAACAATAACTGTAGATTACTAGTAACTTACTTAGTAAGAATTACTAGAACACCCCCCTCATTCACCAGATTTGGCTGCGTCCGACTATCATCTCTTTCCTCAAAAGTTTGAAAGGTCGTAAATTTTCTTCCAACGAGGGGGTAATAAAAGCTGTGGAGGACTGGTTGGCAGAGCAAGAAGAAACATTTTTTTTTGAAAGGTCTAGATACGTAGCAGATTCGCTGTAATAAATGTATTCAATTAAGAGGAGATTATGTTGAGTAATGAAATATTTTGACATTGAAATTTCTTTTGGTTCTATAGTAGGCTCAGAATTTTTCAATATATCCTCGTACACATAAGATACATTGAATTAAATACAAAATTTCTTTTAAGTCCTGAATGTTTTCTTCTGAAAGAGAGATAAGCAACAAAACCAAATTTAGCCCTGCATAAAAAGGTAACACGAAGAGAGTTATTTCTCGTTCATTTTGCCGTTTTCGTAATGAAAAAGGAAACTGAAACAATTTTCAAGGGTCATTCCTGGGGGATGACCCCTTTCACATTCTCGACATCGAGCGCGTCCTGAGAGATTCTGGTTCGTGACAGTTTCTCCCGGATATTCATGTTTGGCTGAAACACCGTGTTGTGGATCCGTTAGATGGATAATTGTGTGAGAAATTCGTATAAATATAACAATTTCAATGTTTCACCTACCCGCGGTGGTCTTCTGGTTGTGACTAATAATTTGTGTTCGTGTTTCTTGATGATACGTTCGTTGGTTGTTGTTAATTTTCGCATGCTTTCTGTTTCAGGTGAGTACAAAGGCTGAATTACGCTTGACTGAAGTTTGGTGAGTACCTATTCATTTGCTCTATTTATCTGACATGTTTGGTCGTCAAGATCTGGTTGAATCTTTGACTAGATCTGTTTCTTCAAAGTAAGTTATTTAGCACTCCATTTTCTTATGATGAAATCAGATGAAAAAAATTCAGCTATTGCAAATTTTTATTATCAATATTTAACAATCATTGCTTATGAACATTAATATTAATCGTTAGACTAGAACAATTACTAACATTAATGCCCTGTGACGTTAGGGAGCTTCGCGACACATTATTAGAATCCTCAGCACCATCAGTACTTGTAGAAACCGGAAGTACAATATTGGATGATGATCCAAAATCTGTTGAGGTTGGGAGAATTTTTTCAGCAATGACATTTCTATATGCAATGGAAAGATCAACATAGCCCTCGGCTACATTCGTAGACTTCCATCCACCATGTTTTTTTATATCCGTAATATTTGCTCCGGATTCTGCTAGCAATGAAGCGAGGATCTTCGAAAACAGTGTCCTGTATATTGCTTTGGTTCTGGCAGTTTGAGGAATTGGGCAACAATAGATGGAATTTTCTCAAATGTATCGATATCAACTGGAGTGGCAGTGCATTTTTTATTCATGTATTTCAGGAAAAAACGACGATGTTTGATGACAGGAGGCCGCAGTGCAAAGTACTTATGAAAATAGTCAACATTCTTCCCAATAATACAGAAAGAGCGACTGACTTTCGTTTTTGTGTTTGGAAGTTGTATAACCAATGATTTATTTGTTATTTCGATGTCTTCCACTGATAAATTGCACAATTCTTCACGCCGACAGGCTCCAAATAATTCGAAAATAGTTGCAACCTTAACCATCAAGTATTTCTCATCTGGTGCCTCATTTATAAACTTTTCAACTTGTTCAAGAGTGGGAATTCTCGATTTTTTGAGACGACATCCTTCACTTTTCCGTTTCAAGCATGCTATTACTTTAAAATATTTACTAACATCCACACCGTTTTTAATAAGGGCGCTTGACTTTATCATTGAAAATTTGCTCCACAAAGTTGATGAACTCCATATTTTTGATTTTTCTTCTAAGTATGCCAGGAAAACAGGTTCACTGAAGTTCCCTCCTACATATATAATTGAAGGAAATATGACACAAATCATTTGCCATTATAAATAATGACAAATGGAATGTGAATACGAACTAGGTCTCGGATACTGTTCACCCTACCAGACCGAATGGTCCAACGTCAACTGAGAATTGCACCGATTGTAGTTTCGTCCTATTTAGGACTCATCAGGGTGGAATATCCCAAAGTTGACGCTGGATGGAGAATCTTTTCGTCAAGATATGGATATATGTCACCGCATTATTTCAATGAATAATTAATGAGCGACATCTATCCACCTTCAGAAAAGACCCCCCTGGGTGATTGAATGAACAATAAAAGAAACTTTCTTCCAAATGCAACACCAGATTGTGAATTTCAACGTTAGAGAACGTTATAATCAATTCACCTGGGATGCCCGGAGACGTTCGCAGTTAGTAGGTTATCAAAACTCGAAAAGATTAACAAAGAAAAATGATGATAAAAGATCATCAGCTGAGAAGGCAGCTACCTATACAGGGTCTTTCACGAGGAACCTCACCCATATTTATACGGGAAACTACTGAACGTATTTTCATGAAATTCAGCACTTATAAGTATTTCACGATGCTGATGAAATCTAAAATATTTTCAAGGCATGAGCACCTCCGGTTTTTCCGGAAATGACGTCAACTTCCGTTTTTCAAATTAGAACACCATTTTTTCATTGCAGAAATAGATTCCTTAGAAAATTTCAAGTTATTTTGATGTAACATTTTTCAGTTTTGGTTGGAAAATTCTCTCTGAGCGGGAAAATTCGAAAAAAAAATCGAAAATAGAGCTCCGCTGAAACAAGAATAACTTCGAGGTTTTTGGATGGAAAATTTTCATTTTTGGGATTTTTCAAGATGTAAGATTGATGTATCCACTTCAAGAATCGAAATCGCGATTCATGATACAGGGGGTGAAAAAATCGCTTTCAAAGTTAGGGATGACAAAATCGTGAAAAATCAATTTTTTCAAATTAGAACCCCATTTTTTTATGGCAGATATTGAATCTACGTTAAAAAATAATGTGAGTGTATGCATCACACCCTTGCCCTAAAGTGGATATTTTTTGAGTTATTCACAAAAAACTGTTTTTCGTCTTGAATTTTCAGATATTTCTTTTCCCTTCACGCCAAAAAGATGAAATTTTCAGGAACTGTTACTTAAACCGTGTTTTAGATTTTACTACCCTAATATGCAAGAGAAAAAAGTTACAGGTTGTTCCTAAATAGATGGCGAATTTGGATGCGAATTTGTATCGGAAACCTCTTTATTTCAACTAATCGGCCATCGGTTTTCTCTCCAGTGATAAATAAATAATTCATTATGAACCATATGCAAAAACTTACCATGTTTTACATTCTTTTTTTTTAATGATAGATATCATTAATTACATGCTACTGAATAAAGAGGAATTTGGCAGATGTAATTAATGATATCTATCATTAAGAAAAAAGAATGTAAAACATGGTAAGTTTTTGCATATGGTTCATAAGGAATTATTTATTTATCACTGGAGAGAAAACCGATGGCCGATTAGTTGAAATAATGAGGTTTCCGATACAAATTCGAATCCAAATTCGCCATCTATTTAGGAACAACCTGTAACTTTTTTCTCTTGCATATTAGGGTAGTAAAATCTAAAACATGGTTTAAGTAACAGTTCCTGAAAATTTCATCTTTTTGGCGTGAAGGGAAAAGAAATAGCTGAAAATTCAAGACGAAAAACAGTTTTTTGTGAATAACTCAGAAAATATCCACTTTAGGGCAAGGGTGTGATGCATACACTCACATTATTTTTTAACGTAGATTCAATATCTGCCATAAAAAAATGGGGTTCTAATTTGAAAAAATTGATTTTTCACGATTTTGTCATCCCTAACTTTGAAAGCGATTTTTTCACCCCCTGTATCATGAATCGCTATTTCGATTTTTGAAGTGGATACATCAATCTTACATCTTGAAAAATCCCAAAAATGAAAATTTTCAATCTAAAAACCTCGAAGTTATTCTTGTTTCAGCGGAGCTCTATTTTCGATTTTTTTTTCGAATTTTCCCGCTCAGAGAGAATTTTCCAACCAAAACTGAAAAATGTTACATCAAAATAACTTGAAATTTTCTAAGGAATCTATTTCTGCAATAAAAAAATGGTGTTCTAATTTGAAAAACGGAAGTTGACGTCATTTCCGGAAAAACCGGAGGTGCTCATGCCTTGAAAATATTTTAGATTTCATCAGCATCGTGAAATACTTGTAAGTGCTGAATTTCATGAAAATACGTTCAGTAGTTTCCCGTATAAATATGGGTGAGGTTCCTCGTGAAAGACCCTGTATAATTGAAAGAAATAAGACACAAATCATGTGCCATTATAAATAATGACAAATGAAATGTGAATACGAACTAGGTCTCGGATACTGTTCACCCTACCAGACCGAATGGTCCAACGTCAACTGAGAATTGCACCGACTGTAGTTTCGTCCTATTTAGGACTCATCAGGGTGGAATATTTTTCTTCCAAATTTCAATAACAAAAAAAAAATTAAAACAGCTCCTTCTGGTTGTTGCAGTTTCTTTGTCAGTAGATCATCGACGAAACCTAGGTGGAATTTCCGAAATTTCAACGAATAATATTCTCGCTGCTATTCGCCACCGAACGGACAACGTGGGTTTTGGGAAAATGGAACTTTGTCAACATTGACTCATTGAATTCTAAATACGTCGATTCTTTGTATGCCCACGTCGTGCACACCGTTAATTCCCCCATTTCAGGGACATCGATGCACATCAATAGGTCGGCTTATTTCCTATATTGGAGAATAATGCCGGACGCAACAAGACCCGAGTCGTGTTCCGCAGTAAATTGCTCGCAGTCGGAGGTTCTGGATTTGAAGAATGCACCGAGGATTTATGCAGGGAATAGGGGACAATCGTGAGCATTGTCGGATTGAGCAAATGCAGCCAGCGCTGAAAGTTCGATCGACGATCTTTCCAACGTTTTTTTCGGATAACAGGAGTCGAAACAGCAGCGTAGTTCAAGGGTTTCATGCCTTGATACTCGTTTTTATTGAAACACCTAGACATTGTCAATAATCTGGTGTTTTTTACAGTGGAAGAACTTTTCATTGAAATAAAACACATTTAAATTAATATTGAACCAAATTTTTTATATTCGATAAATAATTTTATGACATTTATGTTTTAATAGTCATTTCTTTATTTCAGTATCGTAATGTGTCCATTATAGTACTAAAAACAGTGCTGTAATGAATTCATTACAGCATACTTTTCAATAACATTTTTCGTTTTGTGGTTGTCAGCAATGACTTCCGATCCTTTTAAATTTCAGCAGACGTCAATTTGGAAATGTCAATTTTCGTACTTCCTAACATTCACACCAACTGCCAAGATACAATATAAAAGTCACTAGGACCTATAATCTGAATTTTTTCATTGAATTTCACAAAATTTGAGTGAAATAGAGAAAATATCGTCTAATACTCGTTGCAGAATGCAATTCCAATATGCATGCGTTCGAAAACGAGCGACGAAGGAGCGAATTTCGCATTCGTATTGGAACAGCTCATTCTGCAACTAGTTTTAGAATATACTATTATGATATGAGTGTTAAAAGTGACGTTTTATTTTGTAAGTGAAAAAGTCTGTAAAAGAACAATTTCACGAACAAAATAAAATCACTTTCAACACAAATACCATACAATGTTTTTTGTACAACTGCCCTATTTTGATAATGGAATGAGCGAATTTGCAATGACAATAAACTTCAAAATGCATTTTAATATTCAAATAATCAAAAAGTTGTTGTGAATGGCAAACGTTATGATTATTAACGAATGAGAAAAGACGCTTTCATTTGAATTTCGTTCCTGTCCAATTTTCGTCTTGGATTTTTAACTGCTTAATGTGTTTGTCGAGAGTCCAATTATCAATAAAAGTGACGATTTGGTTGTTCCTGTGGATATTTAAGAGTATGCAAGAAGAGCAAATCTGGAACTTTTACCTAAAAAATCTGTTCAACAGTACGATATTGCTTATAACAATTTCCTGGCCTGGTGTAAATTGAAAAATGTAGAAGGAAACTTCAGTGAACCTGGTATACTTAGAAGAAAAATAAAAAATATGGAGTTGATCGACTTTGTGGAGCAAATTTTCAATGATAAAGTCAAGCGCCCTTATTGAAAATGGTGTGGATGTAATTGCATATTTTAAAGAAATAGGATATTTAAAACGGAAAAGTCAAGGACATCGTCCCAAAAAATCGAAAACTCTCACTCGTGAACAAGTTGAAAAGTTTATAAATGAGGCACCAGATGATAAATACTGGATGGTAGAGGTTGTAACTATTTCCTGATTTTTTGGAGTCTGTCGGCGTGAAGAATTGTGTAATTTATCAGTGGAAGACATCGAAATAACAAATAAATCATTGGTTGTACAACTTCCAAACACAAAAACGAAAGTCAGTCGTTCTTTCAGTATTATTGGGAAGTATGTTGACTATTTTCATCAGTACTTTGCACTGCGCCCTTCTGTCATCAAACATCGTCGTTTTTTCCTGAAATACATAAATAATAAATGCACTGCCAATCCAGTTGGTATCAATACATTGGGAAAATTCCATCTATTGTTGCCGAATTCCTCAAACTGCCAGAACCAAAGCAATATACAGGACACTGATGTTTTAGAAGATCTTCCGCTTCATTGCTAGCAGAATCAGGAGCAAATATTACGGATATGAAAAAACATGGTGGATGGAAGTCTACGACGGTAGCCGAGGGCTATGTTGATCATTCCATTGCACGCATATAGAAATGTCATTGCTGAAAAAATTCTCTCAACCTCAACAGATTTTGAATCATCATCATCCAATCTTGTACTTCCGGTTTCTACAAGTACTGATGGTGCTGAGGATTCTAATAATTTGTTTGCGAAGCTCCCTAACGTCACCGGGCATTAATGTTAGTAATTGTTCAAGTTTTACGATTAATATTAATGTTCATAAGTAATGATTGTTAAATATTGATAATAAAAATTTGCAATTGCTGAGTTTTTTCATCTGATTTCATCATAAGAAAATGGAGTGCTAAAAATATTTTCAACACTAATGTTAAAACTATTTTTAACACGCTTCCACGTGAACAATCAATTTTAACATTGTTTGCTGTCATTAAAAGTGTCACTTTTAATGGCAGTTGTACAAAAAAATAATTTCCGGCAAGCTCTGAGAATCCTTATTCGATCAGAGCAATTTTGGACCACTTTTTCGATTCAGGGCTTATTTCAACAATAACAGTATTTCACGTCTATTGTTGCACTGTCAGCATTCAACAATGACTTGACAGAACCCCAAAAAAATAATCCATTGAAGTTATGATTAGATTAGATTATTTATTCATTTTCTATGACAGGTAACAACTGTATAGAATTCGTCAGACGGAACAATATGAGAATATCAGATTAACATCTTAATAACGAAAAATACCTAACCATGAGAAAAAAAGAAATTTGAATCCTCAAACAAAAGAACAATTTGAATATTCACGTACCCCATAAACACTATTCACGATCAAGAATTCTTTTATTTCTTTCTTGAATTCTCATGTCGCATGGTCTTGGAGGCCAATTAATTAGACCATTTCTCGAAATAATGTTATGGCCAAATCTTTCTTTCGATAAATCAATTGTTACGGTTGCAGCATCAGGTGTAGCATCATCCTGTTGGAACTAAAACACTTCTGGGTCGATACCATTCAAATTTTGAAACACATAGTCATTGATCATGAATCTTCAACGAGCACCATTCACTGTAACATTAGCTCCAGCATCGTTTTTGAAGAAATATGGACCGATGATGTCTCCAGCGTGTAAAGCACAACATGCATTGCATTTTTCAGGATGCACTCATGTAACTCCCAGACTACCATAATCTGTTTCGATGCAGGAATAAAACAAAGCATCAATTAATGTTCTCAAGTTTGTAACATGAAAATAATGATCTGTGTAACTGAAAGCCCTCTTCTGCAATAATTATTCCGCTGGATACGCCACTGACACCATAACAGTTTGTGTCATCCTAGGATTGTACCACAAGATGTATGCATTCCTACTTTATGGTGGACATTTGACAGTCGCTGTTCTGTCTCTCAGCTAACTGTAAAATGATTTCGCACCTAGGTCATTTCTTTGCCACTGTGGAATCCATAAACCTATTTCTAAGACTTGACCTTCTTGCGGACCGAGTCGTTTCGTCAACTTATAAGGCAATATTATGGAGGCCCTATTGTATTGAATGAAAGATATTTCACGTTTGTGTATGTTCAAATCAGGAATGATCAGAAATAATTGAATCTGATGAAATCGGAAAATATGGTTGTTATCTTGAGGAGTAAATCAATAGTTGCGAAATTTGATATCGTATGATCAAATATACCGATTTCAAACAACTCTGTTTCATCAATCATGGAATTGTGTTTGTTTTCGAACCAACTAATAATGATTCTATTCAGTGGCGCGAATGTAATGTCTGAAATTTCAGGAATTGGAATTCGATCTGTACAAATCGAGTGATCAAATATAATATACTGATCTCAATTGAGTCTATTGCACTAATGATGCAATTATATCGAATTTTCGACCAATGAATTAGGATTCCATCCAGCTGTTTGATCAACAACACCAAAATTTCAGCAAAATTAAGCCTATCGCAAACAAATGAACTAATACATTCACTATGGGGTTATAATTTAATCAATAAACCCACATTGTCAAAGGTCTTGCCCTCTTTTATCAACTCTTAACTTTTTGATAGTTACATGAAAATTATTTATGTCTGAATTCTTCACAATCTTATCAGTTAAGGTTGGCGTTCAATGTAGTGTGTTTTCATTTCAACGTGCCTTTGAAAATGATTTCACTTTGAAAATTGAAATTTTGTGGGTCAACTCAGAAAGGGAGTTCTTAATGAAATAATTGAAAACGATTTCATTTCAAAAGTTATTTTTTTTCTTTCAAAAATAGAAGAAAATAAGCCAACTCATGCTTCTGTTTTATTTCAAGCAAAAGACCCATGAAAATACGAGTAATACGTAGTTCAACTTCCGATTAAAAGTGAATCTACGGATAATTTCGTTCAGAGAAAATATTTGAAATACGGAATTGGCAGAGAATGGCCAAATTTAAATATATGGCGGGAAATAGTTCCTGTTTTACCCACAAATTCACTAATTTCATAGTTCAGTGATTTTCGGATAGAGAGCGCCATTGTACATTTCATTCATAATTAGGGAGATATTCATAGAACTTATAGTGATAATGTAAGTTCTATGGAGGTATTCCATAAAATGCACGGTGGCGCCTCTATCGGATTAGTTTTCCTACTCGCTCTGAACGGCGACCTTAAAGTGGGCGTTCAATGTAGTGTGATTTTATTTCAAGTTGCATTTGAAAATGTGTCAAATTTCACCTCGATCGAATCTATAGTTAACATAGACTAATTCGTGTTTTCTAATTTGTTTTCCCCTTTCTTTCTTGTTGAGGGTATTTTCTACCCCGTTTTCCACAATTGAATTTCGAGTTTCTCAACACGAAAGTAGGAGTAAAATGAAAAATAATTAAAATTCACCCTGGGAGAATGTCGTTTTTTTTTCAGGATAATTATGATTTTCATATCTTCAAGGATGTTTTCATAGATTCAACTTCTTTTTGTCTGGTTTTCACACTCATACGTGGGAAATTATGTTGCCTCAGGTCTTTTATCCTTTCTGTGATCCATAAATTCAACTCATTAACTCCATCAGCAAACAAAAATTCCATTTCATTTTTCTAAACTGACGAATGTAAAAGACCACACAGGATCTCGTACGAAAACTCAGAATTCCTCTACCTACTACTCCGGAAACTCTAACAGCGTCCTTGAAGCGTGTAAAAGTGGCTTTATTCCAGATTTTCCATTGCGAATGGTTAAGAGAGCTTGCACTCATTACGTGGGGAAAATTCAGGTGTTGTCTCATTAAGTTTGAGTCGTGCGAGAAAATAACGCCCGGGCGCGTTGTCATTGTCGCCCGCCGGGATCCTCGAAGATCCTCCCTATATAGACGAGGAGGCAGTTTCAAGGATGAAACGTTCGACAGGGTTGTCGGTTTATCAAAAAAGTTCCTAGAACTGCACACATGACAATTTTAGGTCGACCCGAATCGTTTATGGCCTTCAAACTTCTGTTACCAACAAATGAGGATGTTTTGTTTCGTCTGATCATAATCAAGGCCATACTGTTTTAAACGAAAGTCATTTGAACATGAAAAACTAGGAGAACCCCTAGATCTACCTATCACGTAGTTATCCTTATCGCAGGATCTCTGCAAATCAGGCGATTTTATAAGCAACAAGAAGCTCGTCCCAGCTTCGCCCGGTTAGAAAAAGGCTGTTGCTTCGCTTCGTATCGAGTCGACCGCGTGTCTGGATAGTCTGAAAGTTGATCCACGCGGCGACTCTTTTACAGATATGCATATCCCTCTCTCACTTTGTGCCTCCTCCTACCTGCCTACTTACCACGGAGACGCATTTTGGTGCCGTTTTATCTTCAACACATCAACCTGCCATATATTTTGATGTACTCGTTGTAATTGTATGATGTGAAGGGCAATTTTGTTCTCAATTAAATAATGGGGATAAATAACGTATTAAGTTGGATGAGGATCAATACCCTATTCATAAAAACACAGTCGCAAATAGTGCATTATTTTGGAAAACATCTGATTACCATAAACAGGTTATAGCAAGTCAATCTTGATAAATAGATATATGCTATCGCGGACTTCGTGGAACTATTCAAGAGGTACATTTCTGTCATACATTGTATTCACGTAAGTATTACGGTTTTTGCAGCGCACGTGAAAATAGCGGATTATGGCTGATTTTCTTGTAATTATTGAAGTTATAGTATGTTTCCTTAATTTTTTCGGGTAAAAAGTATAGGCCTATGTCACTAAAGGCTTGTTCGGACTAGGCCAGTATTTTAGTCGAGTGGAGAGTCAATTCGCCCACTGCCTACTCTACCACAGTATCAAAGACTCTTAAACAGTATAAGGTAGTATGTACATCATCCTGTGACTCTACTCGACTCGATTGCTGGCGTTCGCACACGGGAAATTACAAAATCATTCGCTACTCGACTAATCTACTGGCCTAGTCCGAACAAGCCCTCAGGGCCTCTATTCTTGAAAACCAGGGAGTAGAACGATCGAGAGAACGGCGACGTGGCCCTACTGATTAGTAGGGCCACGTCACCGTTCTCTCGATCGTTCTACTCCCTGGTTTTCAAGAATAGAGGCCCAGGGATAATGTAGCTTTCTAAGGATGAAATAATTTCTGAAATCGGTCCTGTAGTTTTTGAGTCAAGTCGTATCAAACACACAAAAATACAAATCTTTCCTCTTTATAATACTCAATCAATCAAAACAAATCAAATTTATTTATTCCCCCTCGACATACAAATATGTATGGGACATGTCAACAAAGCAAAAAAGAATAAAAAAATCAGAAATAGTTATCTAAAAAAACAAAAGAATGAACCTATTGGTACTACTCATTAAATAATGAAAAATAATAAATTTCTCAACCATGCATAGAAAAATCTGAATCATCAATGAATTCCTTAAGGGTCTACGTCCCTGAAAAGAAGGTCAGAAACGATTTATTTTTTTCTGATTGATGAAAGGATGTATGAGTTTATAAAGATAAAAATAATAAAAAAAATATTTCATAAGTATTGAATGAATGTAAAGGATATTCACCATCATTTTTGGTTATTTTGTAACATTTCCACCATCAAAACGAACAAATATTTTTGTGTGTTTTCATTTCAGTATTGAAGTCTATCATTTAGTTAATCAAACGTCTATCTCATTTTTCTTTCAGAATATATCGTTTTTTTTTGTAAATAATATTACAACCATTTGTTGTTTCCGCGAAATTTATTACCTTAAATTTTTTTATTCGAAATGATAAATATCCATTTTTATCAAGGACAATTTATTAAGGTTTGCTTTAGCCATCGATTAGTCAAAATTAATTGTTTCTTACAATTGTGGATTCTTAAATGGAATTGAATTTCTTTTAAATGACACGCGTCGCAGGTATCGGCTCCCATATGACTGGCGAAGGAAAGATAAAGTATTATACAGCAAATGTGAGATCTAGTTCAGGGTAGGATTTCTTGTTAATATTCCCTGAGCCCAAACATTTGTTCTATTAAGTTGAATAATCCAATAAATAAAAATTAATGCACTGCACCGCCACCTGGCGGTATACGTTTCCTATTTTGAAGGCTGAAGACTCTTAATACTGTAATATGCTTCGGCTTCGAAAGCAGCATATCTTTTACAAATTTTTTGAATACTCGGATTTCGAGCGATCTTATTTGTTGTGGAAGACTATTGAAAAGATTGAAAAGAACACACACACAAACTATTAAAAAGCTTCACACACTGGTAATGAGGAGAGGACTCGTATTTTGAGGTTCTGTGCTTAGGAAAGGACCGAAGACATTTATTTCTCGTGATGTAGAGATTGCTATCGCTTAAAATTTCAAACTTTGTTATCTTCTCCTTGACATCAACTAAACATCGGTATATGGAAAGTGAAGATTGGTTTGCAGGAAACCGGTTTTCTAATCTTAAATATCATCCTGAGCACACGCTTTTGTGACAGAAGAATCATAGGGACATTATCTGCATTTCCCCATAAAATAATATTGTAGTCTAGATGGGAGTGAAAAAGGCTATAGTAGACGCTGAGCACCGAATGTAGTGGATCTGAGTCCTTAATTCTGCTCAGCGCGTAGTACGCCCTATTTAACTTTGTACTAATGTGGTCAATGTGATCGTTCCACTTTAGATTTTTGTCTACGTAAAGACCCAAGAACCTGACACTAGGTTTAGAATCAACGACGATATCATCGATATTGAAAGACAGAGGGAAGCTCATACCTCTAATATTGAAGAAATTAGTATAGAAATGTCAAAGTTTGATCATTTTTCCTTGAGAAATGGAAAATTTTTGACGAAGAAGAATACCGAGGTATTTTGCATTGACCTTTCCTCTTTCGATCTGCATATTTACATCACTGCCAGAATATTTGTGAAAAAAGCTGTATCGAGTTGAATATTGACCCTTTTTTCAGATTTTTTCGCGATTTTATCGAATTTTTCAGTCTTCGTCGGACAGAGAATCTAAATTCACGGACGTATGAATCCATAATTCCTCTTTACCAAGCCCATCGCAGCTTCGCTGCGATTTTGAGATTCTTCTGGTCCCACTATTACGACAGATTTCCTCGAGTCCACAGAGTTAACATTTCAGTATGGTATAGAATTAATATAGTATAATAGAACAATGCCAAGTCAGCTTATGATAAAACACAAGAAGTTGTCATTGCAAAATCCGACAGTCAAACTCCAGTAAAGTACCGCACACCCCGTTCTGCCAACCATTGCAACCCATGTCGCTTGATTTATTCCGGTAGTTAAAAGGTCCGGGACACTCGCAAAGAGGCCGACACTCCGGTGAATTATTTCCTCGGGAACAAAAACATCCCCTCCTGCGTTGTATATTATGATACAAGTGTAAATTCGAAACGGTGACACGTGATCTTATCGCGCCAGTTTTGGAATGAACGCGATTTTATTGGGGTGAAAAGGGGATGATTTCGCCGTAAATTTTTCAGAATTCATTGGAATTCGTTAATTTTTGCTTGATATCTAAAAAAAAATCAACCGTTAACATACTCGTCAAAAGTTGGGAAAGTTGACGCTTTCGGAAGATGCATATTGACTTTATTATTACAAGGTCCTATAGGTCTACGTTTCGTTCTAGCTTAGTCCGTTGGACTCTTCAGATTGGCCATCATGAGAGAAGTCTGCCAATGGAGTAAGTGTTGTAGTTCTCGTCTATTTCTCCTCAACATTCGAGCCAATTGTCCCATCAGCAGATTAAGTCCATCCATTCATAATATGGTGTATTTTTCAGAGTGATCGGATTTTCGATAGGGATAACTGTGATTTGACAGAAGGTAGAAGCCATGTTGTTTCGACATTTCTGTTCAGTGAGCATTGACAAATTATCATGGAAAAACTGTGCTCTTGCATCATACGCAGAACTGTATGGTGCCCCGTTTGACATTCCTCTGTTAATACTGAGATTAGGAGCGGGGAATGGATCAATATGTTTGTTTGAATGATCTGTTCCTTGTTGCCTTTTCGAGACACATGCCATATTTGGAAACAAATCTGTACAGCTCCATTTCATAAGAATATATATGGAAAAACTCACGCCTCAACAACGTTTTCATATTGTAGAAATTTATTTTCAAAATCAGTGTTCCATTCTCCAAACTTATAGAGCATTTCGTGGAACTTATGGTTTACATAATCGTCCATCAGATCAGAGCAGCTTATTCGTCGAACAATCGATAGATTTCGGACAATATTTTCTGTACTCGATGCAAAAATAACAACAAGACGAAGAACTAAACGTACAGAAGAAAATATCGCTGCTTTGCGTCATAGTGCTGATGAAGATCCAGATATGTCTATTCGTTGACGTTCACAACAAGTTGGACTCTGTGCATCCACCACACAAACAATTTTGCGTAAAGATCTTGGTCTACACCCATATAAGATCCAACTGGTTCAAGAACTAAAGCCACTTGACCATAATAAGCGTCGCTTGTTTGCTGATTGGGCCCTAAAACAGCTTTGAAATCGAAAAATTGTGTTTAGTGATGAAGCCCATTTCTGGTTGAACGGCTACGTAAACGAGCAAAATTGCCATATATGGATTGGAAACAATACTCAAGTATAATATTCAATACTCAAGAAGTTTTGCAGGTTCCATTGCTTCATGAAAAATGCACTGTATGGTGTGCTTTACACGCTGTAGGTATCATCGGTCAATATTTTTTTTGAAAACGATGCTGGAGCTAATTAGTGAATGGTGCTCGTTACAGATCGATGATGAATGATTATTTGTTTCGAAATTTTGACAATGTTGTCAGAATGTTTATCAACTTTGTCGAGACTAAAATCTAAATGATGGAAAAACGATTGCTTTAGAGGTATGTAATAATGAAATTCCACGAATCTGGGAGATTAAATTGAAAACATTCATCATGCCGATACAAACTTATTGAATTGAAATAAGTGAAGAATGAAATGATACTTAGCACTGAATAATGTATGGCGAGGTTTCTAACTGAGCAATATCCTCTTGGAATTTCATAAACTCGACACTACACGGTTAATATCACATTCATTCACTGAAAGTCCTCACATAACCATAACGAGATCGAAGAAAAACACCAAAAATAATCACTTTTCCTTTTTATAACCAGTATCCATCGCTGGTTGTTGCTAAAAAGTTCTTTACCTCAATGAAAAAATCAACAAGCTGGCAACATCTTCTTGAAAGTTCTGTGAAATATTCACAGACGATCATTGTTTTCGATACGAAATAGTTGGAAAAAGACTGATCCATCTCGAAGGGAATGAAAACCCTTTTTACATGAGATATTTTTGTGTGATCGAGGTAAATATGAACAAGATATTAGTATTTACTAATCTTACGGGTCTACGTCCATGAAAAAAATGAGTCAGAAACGATTTATTTTTTTCTGATTGATGAAGGGATGTATGGGTGTATAAAGATAAAAATAATTAAAAAAATTTTTTATAAGTATTGAACGAATGAAAAGGATATTTCCACCATCAAAACGAACAAATATTTTTGTGTTTTTTCATTTCAGTATTGAAGTCTATCATTTAGTTAATCAAACGTCTATCTCATTCTTCTTTCAGAATATACCGTTTTTTTGTAAATAATATTACAATACTGTATTGTTTCAGCGAAATTTATTTCCTTGAATTTTTTTATTCGAAATGATAAATATCCATTTTTTTCAAAGACAATTTACTGAGGATTGTTTCAGCCGTCGATTAGTGAAAATTAATTGCTTCTTACAATTGTGGATTTTTACATGGAATTTAATTTCTTTTAAATGACACGTCCCGCAGGTATCTACTCCCAAATGACTGGTGAAGGAAAATAAGTGTATTATACAGTCAGTGTGAGATCTAGTTCAGGGTAGGATTTGTTCTATTGAGCTGAATAATCCAATAAATAAAAATTAATGCACTGCACCGCCATCTGGCGGTATATGTTTCCTATTTTGAAGGCTGAAGACTCTTAAGGAAAGTCGAAAAAGAAACTTATTTTTTATGGGAGAAATATGGCTTTTCAAATGCAGATATAATCGGATAAAACTAAGTGTTTTTGATAAAAAATATCGTGTTTGTGATATTTTTATTCCAATGAGGTTAGTACTTGAGTATTTCCCAAATGTATCCACTCAATTTCAATCGGAAAATATGAACTTTGAGGTGTTTGCAGAGAATCGTATCAGGCAAATGTATTCGGCCCAATTTTTTTTTCAAATGGCTTTATCTTTTAAGCAGAGCCGAATTCGGAAAAATGGAAAATGGAAAAAAGGTTTCTTTTGGTCTCAGGAATCTACAATATAATTATATATTTGTGACTGTAGGTTGTATTTCTAGGAATTTTTTCTTTGATTAGCTCAATTATATTTTGGACATTCGCATTGCCAAAAAGTGTTTTTTAAAAATAAAGTTGTCCAACTCAATCGTTTGGATATGATGATTAATAATTGTAATGAATCCAATTATGTGGGTGTAGGGTTGACAGGATAGGGTGAAATTGTTTCATATGACACAAAATTTCAATTATTTTGGTCGAAACCGTAAAATTTTCAATGCACACAACACAGGCGCCAGGATTTCATCCTCATCTGGATCAATTTCTCCCGAAACCTGCAAACTACGCCGCTGTTCCCGGTCGGTATCCCTTGCCGAACGTGTCACGGACATTCACGATTTATCGGTGCCGTTTATTACGAAATTGTTGTGTTTTTGCCGGCGCCCACCCACCGGGATAGGATATTTAGTCGTCGTTCTATCCGTTTATTAAATTTCGAAGTGACGGCTAATCCAGCAAGTCATGATAAATAATACAAATTGGCGAATGCGTCGGGTTTCGTTGAGGAGGCGCGGTTTGTCGATGCAAGGAACATTCGTTGATTATTTCGAGCTACAAGCCGTTTTTAGAGGATCTCGGGGCCTTTCCATGAATCATATTGTTACTTTGAACCTTAGAGGTTGTTGGTATGCAGAATTATGCATGAAATTATTGTCTATCAACTATTCATTTGATATTCAGAATGAAAAATACGAAACTGAAATTTATGATCAGGGTGAGCGCTCGGTGGACGCGAGGACCTTGTATGTATCAAGCAGCGACCGAATATCGAGGTTTTGTACCGTTCTATTTGGGGGAACTGCTGGATAGGACAGATGAGGATTCTGAATCAAATAGACTTGAACCTCTTCGAAAAATCCTTTTCTTATGTCAGGACTGTGATAATCCATTTGATACAATTCAGACATCGAAAATGTTGCACAGCATCGAAAACCCTTTCTCTCATCGCAATACATCATAACTGCGATGCAGAAACACACCTCTAAACCTTCGAGGATTCAATTTGGCAGACAGCGAGAGGCATGGGAAGGACGTCTCCGAAGAGTCGGTAGAGGTGAGGACTTTAATAAAATTCCGTGAATGATCTATTGTTGATATTTCTGTTGAAAGCTGCTCCTTCGCTGATTGCTTGCGAACGTCTGGTGATTTCCATTGTCGGTGCCCATTGTAGTGTTGATCCTTCTCGACGATGCCGACTTTGACGTCGAGAATTTCCTGTATTTCCCGTCTTTTGAATTACTCCATTCAGACGGGCGATAATGGTGTCGTTTCGAGTTAGTTCGGATCGTTTATTGGCTATTTTGAGATGGAGAAATTCCTCAATGGAGATGCACGGTAGGTTACATCTCTCGGCCCGGGTGAGACCTGATTGGTTTTGCGATTGAGAGTCTCAGTCATTGCCAATGAAGAAAAGAATAATCAAAATGATCAAGTTTTACATAAATGATTAAAAAACTTTTTGTTTAATTTTGGCTATCTTCAACTTATGTTCTGTGTTTCAGTTATATCTGACTGAATTTTCTTTCCAATAAAAACTATCGTTCAAAATATGTTATTTAGGGCCGGTATTCATCTACCTATAAACTGTCGAATAGAGCTACTGATTTGTTCCATCTAAAGTTTCATCTCTTAGTAGGAGAGAGTGATTGATAAATTTGTAGCAAGGGCAAAATCTAGAGACCAGTTGAAGCTGCAAATGGGTCCTTATTTGACAGAATGGTAAGGAATTTGGTGTAAGGTGAACGATTTTTGATATTTTTTGCTGAGCAGTTTGGCCAGAAAAACAATTTTTCTCAATTGAAAAAGATCATCCTAAAATAATTCTACCGAATTTCAACATTGATGACCGTGACAGGAGTACAAATATGTATAATTTGACCCAATTGAAGAAGAAAAAATTGCATTCAGGAAAGTTATTCTCAGAAACTTGCAGGGAGATCGATAACCTTATTCAAAAAAAGTTTAATTCGATCCTTCAGGGCATTTTTCAGATAGATCTATTCATCCTGGACAGAAATATTGTTTTGGGATTTCTGCATTCTTCGTAAGAATACGAGCCCATATTGAAAAATTCTCAGCCTACTATAGAACCAAACAAAATTTCGATGTCAAAACATTTTACTACTAAACATATTCTCCTCTCAACTGAATACATTTATTACAGCGAACATGCAACGTCTCAAGACCTTCAAGAAAAATGTTTCATCTTGCTCTGCAAACCAGTCCTCCACAGCTTTTATTACCTCCTCGTTGGAAGAAAATTTACGACCTTTTAAACATTTTTTCAGTTGGGGAAGAGATGATAGTCGGACGGAGCCAAATCTGGTGAATGAGGGGGGTGTTTTAGTAAATCTAACCCTAAATCACGAATTTTTTGCATGGCAACATGAGACTTGTGTACTGGGGCATTGTCCTTTGGATCGCTTTCCGCGTCTTTTCTCTTTGATTTTTTTCCGTAGAGTGGTCTATCCTTTTCCATAAAAATCAATCATGATTACTCCATGGCAATCCCAAAAAACTGAAGAAAGAACTTTTCCAGCAGATTTTTGGACACGAAACTTCTTGAGTCTTGGAGAACCAGAGTGTCGCCATTCCATCGATTGTTGCTTTGTTTCTGGATCGTAGAAATGTATCCAAGTCTCATCCATAGTAACAATTCGGTTTGAGAAGTCTACATCGTTTTCAACTCGTGCACAGATCGAACGCGATGCTTCTACCCTTGCACGCGTTTGGTCAACATTCAAACATTTGGGGATCCATTTTGCAGAAATTTTTTGATGTCCACATTGACGTGAACTATATGATGAAAGCGTTCGTATGAAATCTTCAGAGCTTCAGATACCCGTTTTAGCCCAATTCGACGGTCTGATAAAATCATGTCATGAACTGCATCGATATTTTCGGGGACTGACACAGAAACTGACCTTCCCGATCGGTCATCATCTTTAATGGAAAATTTACCTCTTTTGAAGCTTGCAGCCCAATTTTTCACGGTCGCATACGAAGGGCATTGATCACCAAGGGTATTGAGCATATCTTCGTAAATCTGCTTACCTCTTAACCCTTTTGAATACAGGTACTTGATGATGGCTCGATACTCCAATTTTTCGATTTTTACAATTTCGGTGGACATCTTTTTTTTTAATTTATTGCGTCACTCTTGTTTACTTTTTTGACGTCGGACTCCACACTGACACTTCTAATAAGTTATTGTTCGTTGATATGGTATCGCAATATTTTGTTTATGCGTGGAACTGGTCTAGGCTAACTAGATATCAATACATCCTCGTATCTATCTCCCTGCGTATCTTTGAGAATAATCTCATTAATTGAGATCTTTTCTTTTTCAATTTGGTCAAATTTCTCATCGTGCCCTGTCACGGTCACCAAATGTTGATAATCGAAGAGTTCTCACTAATAAAGCATCTTCCTGAAAGAATTCTTCGATTAACAACAGATTTTGTAGATGATATCCATCTCATAATTGAAAATTATAATGAATTGTTCATAAATTCGAGGCGACCTTATAATAGTTCCGATAGTACCCAACAATGGGAAAACTTAAACCAATAGGGCGACTTGGAATTCTATCAGAGATCCCTAAACTATCAGAAAGTTTCAGTTTCAGAATGAAAACCCACCCTACTTGACAAAACCAAATGAATAATATGAATATGTTAATGTCTGCTCGTCATATAAACGTCATCCGTTCGATTTTCGCAGAAAAATAAAGGACATTTTGAATGACCTCCTATCACTAAGCTTCATTTTTCATCGTTTTCTTGCATAGCCTTTATATTTGTCCTAGAATTGTAGAAATTGTAAAATGTCACTGTTATCTGCTTCATAACTACCAAAGAGATATTTATGATGAATATACGAAAACTAGTTACGAGTAGTGAATAAATTTGACGAACGGTTAATTATTAGACGCTTCATAGACTGATTGAATATACATCATTTAACAAAAAAGGTCTCAGATCTAAGACTTCTCTTTGTTGACTGGCGATGGATCACTGAAATGGTTCTCGATTAACAACCAATTTAAATGCAGTTTATATTATTGCATTCCTGCTATCAACAATTTTATTGGGCTCATTTTTGATGGTGCCATCTTGTTAAGTTTCAAGCATCGATCAATTTCGTTTCAACGTTCAGTTTCGACTCATAACTGATGCATTATTTTCCTATTCAACAAATTTGCTTCGTTCGATGGTTTTGAATTGGAATACATCTCATCGAAACTTCTGCTTATTCCTGATATAACTTGATCACATTGACCATGAAGAATAAGCAATTTTGTTGGTGAATTCTATATCGTTTATCTCCTGATCGAATTGTCGTTGATAATCCGAAAAAGTTTCATTATTCGCACACCGATTATCGATTTTGTCGAAACTACCTTGGCAAGTGTAAACTCCTAAAATCTGACGGTCTCTTCCGGAATCACTCTGTATAAATATTGAGTGTAGTTTGTAGATTTAACAAAGTCTCATCATCCTCAGCCCCATCTGACAAGCCGCCGCTGGCAGTTGCATTCCCAGCGCTTATTAATTCATATCATCTTGATCCAATTTATTACGCAACCACATTACACTATATAATTAACGCGTAGCACACCTTCCGAATGTCTTTTTCGCATGTGAATGCCACCACTTCATAAATAGATAACATGAATCGCATCATCCTTGAGGTCGAAATTACGCGAGTCCCGCAGGTGCAGCTTGTCTTGTCCCATCCTTCATCCATCGGCCATTATAATGAGCCAGCCGAGCGACAAGATTATGAGCCTGGCGCAAGACTACCGGAGTGACAGCTGAACGGTCAATCTGTCGAAAAGTGTGCTTGCGTGGATGCGCTTTCCCATCAGCGAGATATTCCCCGTCTTTTTAAAGTATTCTCACTTGTTGATGATGCTCTATTCTCGATAGTTATGCAGATTGCCGATCTAGTTCCTGTTAAAGCAGATTTCTGGATGGGTTAACGCATAATTATAGTTTTGACTTTTTCTAAGCTCTATGCTGACAAGGTACAAAGGCTTGTATGTGTTTGTATTTCTGGAGCTATGAGAAGGTCCCAACTAGAACACTTGAGGTCATCAAAGCTATTTCACTCCTCTACATCCAGTGATCGATATTATCCCATGGGGACATCCCTAGAATAACTATAAAAAGTTCAGGTAATGAGTAAATTAAGAGTCAGAGAACCTGGTTTTTTCTGAACAAGTAAATTTCATCGGCCAACTTTCCTGATGATGTTGTGAAGAATCTAGCATTTTGAAGACCTTCACCACGATCTTATGTGGAAAGGAAGAATGGAAAAAGTAATACAGTACTCAAAGTTTCAAAGTTTATATCGTGAAGAAGAATGCAGATGGTTTTGAACCCACGATAGGGACCGACACTGGAGTATATGGGACAAGGACCAAGTGTACACTATCGTTAGGCCTCCAATAGTTCCAATCGAGTGTTTTTCAGGCAGGAATACTTGCAGTTGAGATGCGTAGACTTAAACCAGGAAAGAAACTATCAAGGATGTGACACAGTAATCCAGTCTGATAGTGAAGTGATTCCTGGTCACCCAGGAACCAAAATTCATGGGAAATGGAGAAGCAAATACACTAGCCAGAGAAGGAGCACAAACGCCAATTACGGGTCCACAACCTTTTTGTGGTATACGCAAATATTGCACCTATAACTGGGAGTTTTTGCAGAAGGAAGAAACTCAAAGAGGAGCACCCTGGACGAATCTTCTAGGAATGGATCATTCCAAAACGTTTCTTCAGGATTTTTGACCAAGATTTATTTGGTCAATATGCATAAGATATGCTTACTCACTGGCTTCCTTACATGGCATTGTCGCCTTGGAAAGCATATGATGCGAATGCGCTTGTCAAACACTGACGAGTTAATTTTCTGTGAGGGAGTATAGGAAAATATTGTTCCCCTGGTTACAGAATGCCTCGCCATTGTAAGACTGCGCAAAGAAAGCCTTGGCCAAAATAATTATAGGAGGAACTATGATTGAACCACCTTGAAGTCGTCTCAGATACTGGAATTCATTGGAGCTTTATGGCTTGAAGGTGAGCTGAAGATTGCCGAAACAGCTCTGATGAGGAGCACAATAGAATGTAACCCCCTTAAAGATCTATAACTAGATAGCTCCGTGCTGTGTCAAATATTAACAAATTCGCAACTATTGAAACTTGGTGAATGAAAAACAGAGGCCCAAACATGGTCCCTGGACAACTCCCATCAGTTGAATACAAGTTTACTAGTCCCGGAATCACTATATTCGGGAAACAAAAAATATAATGGCAAAAATCACCTCATAAACCAAGGTAAACATGTTAAGTCATAATAAATCGGAACCTGATACTCCCGTACCCGAACGGACATTTGGAAGAATCTATCCTCAAGACATCATTCAATACAAGAACATATTCTTTTTCAACCAGATCTCCCAGTGAGAACCGAACGAAGTCCGGATACTCCTTACCCCTTCTCCCTTTCGATTTTCGACCCGACGACGTTCAACTGTCTAATTATCTCCGCGGAACAAGCGGTAGTGATTAAAACCTCGCGTATACCTTCATCTCCGCACAACCGCATCTCATTTGTCAACCTCGTTCATTGTGTGCACTTCATGATCATAACCAGGAACTCCTACTCGGCAAGTAGCTCATTAAATGCGAGATCTTATTGAGCTGCAGGTTCGCGCGGTGCGGCCGAGTTGTGATGCACCTGTGTGGGGAATGCTGGACAGATCATCCATTGCATCTTTCGCTATTAGAACGTCATGAGGCGCGATTAATGGTACCGTCATCGCTGCTACGGTCCGAGAGTAAAGCCGCATGCGCAGTTATGGTTTTGTGGAATTATGTTCGAATTTCTCGGAAATATATTCTTTTTGCTAAAGACAGATACCTACTCAAAGTTTCATTCCTTCTCAACCCGGAAATATACTCGAAAATGTTCCTTTTGTTCTGTCATTAAAGATCAACGGAATTCAGGAAATGCGCAAAAAAATCCATTTCCATAAAGGAAACAAACAAAGAATAACAGAATCCATTTCCATAAAGGGAGAAAACGAAGAAGGTAGTTGCGTCCCCACAGCAAGAATCCTCGGCTTTACAGTTGAATGCAGCAGGTACCAGGGCCTCTAGCCCAGTGGTTGAGGTGTTCGACTAGGGCCCGGCAAGTCCTAGTTCAATCCCGAGACAAGGAAAGAAATTTTCTAGTCCCGGTAGTGGACCACCATTTAACTGTTGGGTCGAAAATTAACAGGGCTGTGAATAAGGTGGCGTAAGGACACACGAAGCCTACACAGGACATAACTGCTTCTCTGAACTCGTACAAGTTACAATTTTCGAAGCTAAGAGTTTCTGAGAGGTCATCAATATCTACATCTACCAAGAAAGTTGACAACCAACTAATGGGTAGAATAGTATGAAGAATATTTAGTCACTCCGTTATATCGGGTTTTTTTTCAAATTGAAGTAAAACACATTTAAATTAAGACTCAAGCTATTTTTTTTTCATTTGAGATATAATTTTATGACATTCATGTTTGAAAAATAATTTCCGGCATATGTCTACCACGACTATCTCTGAGAAACCGCATTCGACCAGATCAATTTTGGACCACTTTTTCGAGTAATTCAGGCCTTATTTTAGCAACAACACGAGTTATGTTGGATTCCAAACCAAAGCGTCTATTGTTTCTGGTTTATCGGCATAAGCTAATGACTTGACATAACCCCAAAGAAAATAATCCATTGGAGTCGCATGATCTTGGAGAACGATCAATTGGACCATTTCTCGAAATAATGTAATCACCTGATATTTCTTCAATAAATCAAGCAGCATCAGGTGTAGCACCATCTTGTTGGAACCAAAGCAAGTGCTTTGTTTGAAATTTTGAATGGTATCGACACAGAAGTGTGTCGATACCATTCAAAATTTCAAACAAATAATTAGTGATAATCGATCTGTAATGAGCACCATTCACTGTAACATTTGCTCCAGCATCGTTTTTGAAGAAATATGGACCGATGATGCCTCCAGCGTGTAAATCACACCATACAGTGCATTTTTCAGGATGCAATGGAATCTGCAGAACTTCTTGAGGATTGTTTTCACTCCATATATAATTTTAATTGTTAACGTAGCCGTTCTACCAGAAATGGGCTTCATAACTAAACAAAATTTTTCTATAAAAAAATTAATCAACTTCCAGCTGTTCTAGAGCCCAATCAGCAAACAAACTACGCCTATTATGGTCAAATGGCTTTAGTTCTTGAACCAGTTGGATCTGGTATGGGTGTAGACCAAGATCTTTACGCAAAATTTTCCATGTGGTGGATGCACAGAGTCCAACTTGTTGTGAACGTCGACGAATAGACAAATCTGCTTCTTCATTGACACTATCACTTACACCAGCGATATTTTCTTCTTTACGTACAGTTCTTTGTCTTGTTGTTATTGTCGCATTGAGTGATAGCATATTGTCCGAAATCTTTCGATAGTTCGACCAATAAGCTGCTCAGTGCTCTGATGGACGATTATGCAAACCATAAATTTCACGAAGTGCTCCATAAGTTTGGCGAATAGAACACTGATTTTGAAAATGAATTTCAACAATTTATAAATGTCGTTGCGGTGTGAGTTTTTCCATGATCATTTGTCAATACCTACTGAACAGAAATGTCCAAACAACAAGGCTTCTAACTTCCGTCGAAAATTCTATCACTCCAAAAAAACACCTGACAGTTTCAAGTCAGAACGAAGGTGTTCATCACATCGAATCCTTTGGCTACTCTCAACTGGTACAAATAATAATCATAATAAGACTCCGACCACCAACCAATTTACTCTCAATCGAGATGAAAGATTGCGGTTCTCAACGGGTCCATCCATGGACATAATAGAAGAACACGCATGCCCATAACAAGGACAAGGATTATTGTTCGATCCTTTGAGGGTGTCCGATTCTGGTCGTACGGAAGTATATTAGAATTGAAATTGCCGACGTCTTAAGAACGTCGGTTGCCATTGTAGAGCTTTCGTACGGACGTTTATGCTAAGCAGTAGGCGATGGTCAGCAGTTTTACGATTGCATGGCGGAGTTTTGATTCGAACAATCGCGGAACGCAGAAATGAAAGAACTAGATGCAAGTTGAATGGGAAACCTACCGAGAATGGGCGGAAATGACAATATAGTTCCTTCAGAGCAGGGAAGGATTCGCATGATGTTCTACAGCAAGGGATATCATTTGTGGTAATAGCAGATAGCTGTAGATTCGAAGAGAATAGCTTCACCTAGATATAATGGAACAATAAATTGTACTTGGACTATCGATTATTGAAGTGTCTATTATTGTTGTATTATTATTATCTGAAATATGGAAGCTGGGGAAGTAAAAAAAATTACATATTGAAAACTTGCCCAGTTACAGAAATTCAGACGGTTTTCAAAATCGCTATCTGTAAGCGCCTGATGCATCTGAATGTGGTAGGCATGATACTTATTTTTATTAGGATTCTTTGAACTGAACGCTCACTTATACTACAGGCTACACCAAGCTTCCTTTGGCTTGTGTGTGGATTTTCAGTTACATGCAGTAAAGCCTCGAGCTCCATGTCCTCGTTAGTGGCCGATTTTATCCTCTCTTCTTTCTTATACTTGACATCTCCTGTCTCTACAAATATGTTTAAAAGCCTCCGAAAACTCGATTTATGTGGATGTCTTCTTTCGGGATATTCGTAAGCATAGGATCTACTGGCTAATAAACAGTTTCTGTGGCACTGCCCCAACATGAAAATCATATCAACCATTTCATCTTTACCAAAATTTATCTCAATTTATTGTATTCGGAAATAACTTTGAGCTCTGAATAACCTTATTTTGATCAATAATATTAATCGATGTACTTCATAACAGTTTTTGTGGCACTGCTGCGACATGAAAATTATATGAATCATTTCATGAATAATGATTTTGTTGGATGCCGATAAAACTCTGTAATCGTTAGAATACACGTCATGTTAATAATACCTATGTATACTCCATTCACAATTATAAAATCACAACTCTGGCCTTGGAAATTTGAATCATTCCACTCTGTATCGAAGTTATGACATTTTTCAAAATATTTTTATGTTCTAAGTCAACACTATGTTGCCCTTTCTACATTCTTAGCGTATTTCTCAGAATGTGAATTTATTCGGAAAATGAATGAATTGGAAAAGATGTGACGGACGAAAATTATTAACGTTCATATGAATTGATAGAGAGGATTCCTTTTCTAGTTATTTGCATGAAAAATACAAGAGATCACTGTTGAAGGATATTATTTTCGCCATGGAAGAAAATTGCATTGCTTTCATATGATTTTCATATGCATGCCTGTGAAGATTTAATCTTTATTATCCTCTTGAACTGAAAGTTCAAGACTTGACATCAATTGTTGAATCAAGAATAATGGAACATTATATCCCTCTACTGGAATCCAAATAGTTGAAGGGAGTTCTGATGCAACAGGATCTTTTTCTTGGAACATAACCTTAATAGCTAACTCAATAAAAATAAGAGTAGAAGATATACATTTCATTTATTTGATCTTATGAACAAGGAGTAAAATATTCTGACTGTATAGTAATTTATTAGTTTAAAAAATATTCATACATTACAACCACAGTAGGTTTGTAAAAATAATATGGAACAGGTCAAACATAAGCTTCACATTTATCATTCACCTGTTCTAAAATAAGGCACAAACTCCTCCACATTATAGGGCCCCTACAGTATTAAAAGCTTGTGTCTCTTTTGAAAGAAGTAGCACTAGATATAATATATTCTTTCGATTAAGAGCAAATACCTACCGTTGAATGTTACATACACAAATTTCTTCAAAATGGGCTTATACGAAGTGGTTCTTTTTCTGAAACCTGAAAACGATCAACAATAATCATTTAGAGACGATGATGGCCATCCAAAACCCGTGCAATTTCATTCTGCAAGTTCTTTCCTCATAATTCCTCGAAAATCCTACCTGAACCATATTTTCCGGTCGCTTTCGTGAAAAGATCGTATAAGGAAGCCTTTTTTGTCCATTTACACATTCCAAATAAATTTTGAGCACCAAAAACGATACCGAAACTAACAAAACTTCTGGGGGACCGGAATCTCGTTTGAAATCTTTCCAAACGGCCAGATACCTAAAAAAAACTTCGTTATCAAGTGTAAAAAAGGCGATTAGTACTTACTTTTGCTTTATTCATGCTTATAAATCGATTTTTGGTCCAATTCAAATTTGCCGTTTGTACCCATGTCAAAATATCTTTGATACTTTTACTTTGATGTAAACAAAGAAACTGGCAACGCCGTTTTGTCATTAAAGATATTCTCTGTACGCGCACAGATTTTTTATCTGCACCAATTCCTGAAAACGAAACCATGGCCAGAGTTGTGATTTTATAATGGTGAATGGAGTATATGTGTTACTTATTCGGACGAACATTATCATTTTCATGTTGAACTTCAAGGATTATAATTTTGGAAGGGTTTCAAAGTTTTTCAAAAATTGATCATTCAGTTTGGTTTCATTGTGTGACTCATTTAAAATATCCGTTAGTTATTATGTTCATTATTCCTGAAATTTTTGGTAGAAATTTCATTTTTCGTGTCTGCTGGACACAGGAGTGAAGATAAGGTTACTCCTGAAAAAATGTAATGTTTTAAACTGTATACATCATCATGGAAGAAATACTTGGTGTTACATTTGAAAAAATCGAAAAAAAACAATTTGAAATTCTTCATATTTGGTCATTGATAACGGACACCCTGTATTAAAAAGGTTAATTATTTAGGAGCGATGACTAGGCAAATTCTTAAGTTGAAAAAAATTCTGATCAAATTCATGTTTCTATCGCTTCTGGAAATCGGTAGAGGGCTTGCACTGAACTACTGTTTCGTAGAAATTTTGCAGTTTTTTCTGAATAAAATCCGTACCGTTGAAAAGATATCCCATATTTCGCGTCATGATAGAGGTATTGAAGAGCATTCAAAATATGCGAGAATATATGGGATGTTCCCTTCGAAAAATCACTCATTGGTTCAATAATTTTATTTGGGAACACCCTGTATAAAAATAATTTCCTGAGATGCAGAGTTGAAATTACAAAGGAAATGCTTTCCAACTAAATTTCTAAAACGTCTGGTTTGGCAGTTATGAAAGCTTAACGCACTATTGCAGGACTCTGTATATCGACATTACACAGTTAAATCCTTTTTGGTACCAGAAGTACAACTAAAAATTTAGTTGTTTTCAGGGATTTCAGAGTAACGGTGAAGACTGTGAAAGGAAATAAGGAACTTTGGCGCAGTTATCTTGATGCGACGGCATCAATGTCGATGCATTTTCAACGAACAAATAATTTCAGCATTCTCGACCGCCAGAGGAAGCAAAAACGAAGAAGGGTGCCGAGTCAATATAAACACACATAATTGCTGTTCGGCAAACACATTTTTCAACCCTAACCTCCCAAAATAGACCACCGCGACTGGCGCGCAACCCATCAACGGCCCCGAAACGATTTACCCTTTCTTGCGATCGTCATCTGCTACGACCATTCGAACCCTCTGCAGCTTGAATATTCATATTATGTCCGGCATAAAAGATGTCGTCGTAGGTCGGCGGGACGGCCCGCTCCCAAGTTTTATAATACAAAAAGTTCGGTCCTGACGAAATTCCACATCATTCCCGCATCTGCATATCCGAAATGAATTCCGGGGTGTCTTGTTTCCGGGGTGATGAAGTGCCCTGTCGAGTTTTTCGTTGAGTTATGAGTTTTGTGCGGTTTTCGGGAACTGGCGCGAAGAAAAATGAGGCGGTGGCCGGTGCAGATGTGACGTGTAGGGGATGGGGAGTTCATCAGATTTTTGCTTTGGGGGTGGACTGAATGAGCAAGAGTAAAATGTTCAATACTCAGGGACTAAACTTCAGCCTCCACGCCACTGAATTCTAACGCGGGAGCATTGCATTTCATACTAACTGACCAAAAAACTGCAACACTCAGAAGGAGCTGTTTAAATTTTAACTTTTTTTTTGTGGTAAAACATAGATTGTATAGCAAGGATAGTAAATGATTAAAATTTAAAAATACAATTTATATCCATAAATTTGTTGATAATCTGTTTGTCCACCGCGTTTATCTCTACACTCACCTACACGTCTTGGCATTGATGCGTTAAGATGGTCTATTTCTTCTCGGGGGATACTACCCCAAGCTATATGTACTTAATGTCTCAAGCATGCTATACTTATGAGCGAAACCATGAGGGGATGGGTGCATGGCCTTGGCAAAAGATTCACATGTGATATTCTTTTGAGCATAAGTCTGTAAAGCTCCACCTAATGTTCATTCATCTTCTGAAATCCTTTATCTGCTGGCATGTCACATTGACAATATTATGTCACTCAATGTTGATGGCATTATGTTACTTAGCCCCATAATGAATTCAATATGGTATACTCCATTCACAATTATAAAATCACAACTCTGGCCTTGGAAATTTGACACATTCCACTCTGTATCGAAGTTATGACGTTTTTCAAAATATTTTTATGTTCCAAGTCAACACTATGTTGCCCTTTATACATTTTTAGCGTATTTCTCAGAATGTGATTTTATTGGGAAAATGAATGAATTGGAAAAGATGTGATGGACGGAAATAATTAACGTTTATATGAATTGATAGAAAGGATTCCTTTTCTAGTTATTTGCATAAAAAGTACAAGAGATCACTGTTGAAATATATTATTTTTCGCCATGGAAGAAAATTGCATTGCTTTCACATAATTTTCATATGCATGCTTGTGAAGATTTAATGTTTATTATCCTCTTGAACTGAAAGTTCAAGACTTGAGGACATCAATTGTTGATTCTAATCAAGAATCCAAAAAATCAACCCAAAGATATAAAATGAATGGATGGGTAATTACAAGAATCAAGAATAATGTCATTGTTATTTTGTTGATAACTTTCTTAAAATCAATGTTGGGGTATAAAACTCGGCTGTGTTTGTTCAAACAACATCTAAAGAATACATTTTACACCATCTCGACCTTTGAAAGGCGTTTCTTATAGGAGAATTAGGCCTGAGTTCCACCTCATTAGTGAGGTACCTAACTTTTGCAAATCTGCTCAGATATCGCCAAATTTCTTGGAAAACCTGAAAAATATCATCCTAATCGACCTCTCGAGGCTCCATCCGATCCATCTACTGCGATATCTGTCCAAATAACAGCTTTTTCAACGAAATTCCCGTGTACTCCTTTAACCTCGAAATGTAAACATTCGTCCTGGTCTTGAGAATCGTCCTCACGCTCCAAACTGGTGCTAAAAACAATAAACATACGTTAATCTTGGATATTCGTTGAAAAACTCACATGCAAATATCGATTAAATACCAAAAATCTGCGAACAATTTGTAAACCTAACAAAATGTGGATTATCTTTGATACTTCTACTTTGATGTAAACCAAGAAACTGGCAACGTCGTTTGGTCATTAACGATATTTTCTGTGCGCGCGCTGACTGTTCATCATATGTTCTGTGCTTTTCATCAGGAGCACCTACTCCTGAAAACGAAACCATGACCTCCTATGTGATCAAATAAAAGTGAATGGAGTATAGCTTCCCAAATGAGTTACATGTGATTTTAAGATCGAAAAAGTTTATTTAACAGGCATTACAGTATACAAAACTATTTATTATAAATGATAAAAGAGCAATTACTACAATTCGCAATATAAATCCCGATGGATTTGGGAGCTTTTACATCCGTAGTGGGTGCTTTTGGGAAACTTTGTAATCCTATTTGTTGTCGATATTTTTTTCTTTAGCTTCATTTTCGATGTATTACATCGAAAATGAAGCAACATCTTCATCAACAGTATTGCTTTTCCATCCGCCATGGCGGTTTACGGTACACAGATCAGCTCCAGAATTATCCAAAGATGCAATCGCCGAAAACGGCGAAAACAATGTCGGGTATATTCTTGAGACTGAGACAAATTAAGAAAAGTGGCAATTACTTCAGGCATTTTACCAGAGTTCTTGTGATAACTGAACTTTATGATCCTTAAGACCCAAATTTTTATGCAAAATACGGTATTATGACGTTTGTGGAATGTCTTATTCCAAAGAACGACGTGAAATGGAACAACCTGGTTTTTCTTCAACACTTTCGGCTACAGCGCCAATATTCTCGGCTGTTCTTGAGCGACTTGCACGAGTTTTATTCTTCTCTTCACTGACTACTACAGCTTCCAATTTCTGTATGAAGTTCGACAAGGTTCTTCACGACGACTCCAAATTGTTCGAGTTTCACTAACCGTCTCTGCCAAATTTTCACTGAATTTTAATAACTTCAGTGCGTTGTTGAAGCGTGTATCATTCCATTTTCCATTTTTATTAATGGCGTAGTTTCTACTTGTCAAAAAAGGACACCTTCTAAAGTGACATCTACCGAAATAGCGGACTATTCAAAATAACAACTCCTATTGGAAAACCCTTAATACGTTAGTTGAACTACTCGAATTTGTGTAAGCATTGGTCATCTTAGGCAATTTTCTCCCGAAGCCAATCAATGAATCAATTCATTTAAGTTGGTTAGATCTTCAATAGAGTTTGAAATTCCTGATTGATCTGTAATTCTTCCCAAAGAAGTCAGGATATTTTTCTTTCTAACATCCCCCGTATCACACCACATTCCTTCCTCTCTTCTGAGTGACACATCAACCGGACAAACATACCCGTTTGGCGTTGTTATGCCGGGAAGCATGCGGCCAATGCTTTTCCCTCGACTTGTAGATCCATCGTTCCGATCAGCGAGAGATAATCGAACAATGAGATTTTCAGGTCTCCATATATTCCCTTTCTCTTCCCGCGGAATATCTCACAAGCTTAACACGTCGTCCCGCGCTGTAGACACGTCGCGGAAGTGTGAACGGGACCTTACTTTCCATTGGGAACACGTAGGGATGTGGCATCGCGGAAACATCGACATGTCGATATATGGCGGAAGTGTGGCGAAAAATATCATTTTGAAGGTGAAGAGTCTGTTCTTGTGGACATCGAGCTCCATCTATTGATGAACATATTTTTGGATAAATTGTTATTGTTATTATTATTACTAACGACACGGTAGGTATAATATACCGATGAGACCAGGGCCGATCCTAGGGTGTTGGCCGCCCACGTGCAGAATCCTTATGTGTCGCCCCAAAGACAAAAAAAATATATATTTTTTTGGCATACCTATATATAAAAAAAATTGTAATGGGCCTCCCATTATTGTTAGGGAAAAACTGTACATATTAGATTTAAGGGAGGGGGATAACCCCGTGACTTTTCCCGTAAATATTTTGATGATCCCTATGTCCTCCGACATCTTCTCTAAAAATTTGTATGTTATCTTACACAATGAAAATGCAATTTTCATACACGCATATATATTTTTAATACCTACTACTGTATTCGTGTACTAGATGATGTACCATGTATGTACTAGATACATGATTCATCCATTTCAACAAAATAAAAAATATTCAATAAAAAAATTTATGATATCGGAAAGAAAAACGAACTGAATACTACAAAAAAGCAAACTCATATGTCACGAAAAACTATGTGTGCAAGCATGATCTGAAAGTCTTTCATTCATCCATTTTAACAAATTCAAAAAACATTCAATGAAGAAAAAAACAAACCTACGTATATGTAACAAAAAATATAAATACAAACAGAAGAGTTCAACCAATTCAAAAAACATTCAATAAAAAAATGTAATATAGGAAACATAAAATAAATACTAAAAGAAAAAACAGGAACGTAGCCAGAATTTTTTGCGGGTGGGGGGTCACAATACAATTTTTTTTCAAATATAGTATATAGTATATAGTTTTGTTTTGCGTCATAACCCTAGCGTAGTCGTCCAGTGTTGTCAAACCGATAAAAAAAATTCAGGGGGGCCCGGGCCCCCCCTGGCTACGTGCCTGCATATAAAATAACTTTCCTAGCTTTTTGAAAAGCAAATAAATCAATAACTTCGCTCATATTAATTCTTTCCGATATTTCAGATTCAATAGGGATAATGGCCAAATTCGAGAGTCTCTCCTGTGACATATTGCTCACGTAATCTTCAATATTATTTTCAATTTACTGAAACTCCTTTCTCCTGAAGCAACAGAGACAGGCATCAATGCCAATAAAATTCTTATGGCTAATGTGAAATTGGAAAAACAAGAAATTTAATCATTTTTAACAATAATTTCTAATATTTCATGATAATACATAAATTAAACATTCGGAAAATTCCTTTGAAAAAATAAAAATAAAAGAATATAGCAACTAGCAACAAAATAATAATTTGTTAATAGTTCTATGGTTTGATATCTGTGAGGAAGATTTCACACAAGCCCATCTCCATTCAAAATTTGGATAATTAGAGTTGAAAAGTAATAATTAATATTTTAAAAAAAATCTCATATTTTTACAAACTGACATAAAAATTAGGCGGCCTGCGGCCGCCCTTCGGGTTTGGCCGCCCGCGTGCGGTTCACGCGCTGCACACCTGCTAGGATCGGCCCTGGATGAGACTATCGTGACATTTTGTACTACTATCTCTATAGTAGATGATATCACTAAACTTATCACATTTTACAGTCTTTATAACATACATCTATCATAGTTAGTTCTTTTCTTCTCTTTTTTCTCCCTTCTCCATCATCCTCCATCTATACATTGTAGTGAACCAAGTCCTCACTTCATGGTCAAGGCGATTTTTGAATTGAATTTTGGAGGTAGAATTCACAACATTATTACTCAGGTGGTTCCAAGGGTATGCCACTCTATTGACTAGAAAATTTCTCCGCAGGAGTTTATTGCAATTCCTTTATTGTGACCTCTCAGATTTGTGTTCTGCCTAAGATGTCTCTCAAATTGCAGTCATAATGGTCGTTATGTATTTTATATGTTTCAATAAGATCACCCCTAGTCCTTCTGTCCCTCAAAGTTGTCATATTTATTAGGACAAGCCTCTCCTCATAGGGCGGATCTTTAAGTTCCTGAGGTATATCAGTTATTCGTCTCTGCACTCTTTATATCTGCTCTATGTCCCTGACGTAATATGGATTCCCTTTAGTTTGGGCGCATTCAAGCTTTGGCCTGATATGATTTGTAATGATTCCAAACCATTTCTGCTGATAAATCTTTAAAGGCTGTTCGAATAAGGTAGATCATCATGTTTGCTTTTTTGGTCATCTGTGCGATATGCGCTTTCCATTTAAGATCAGATGTTATAGTTATTCCTCTTTGAATTGCAAGCTCCCGCTGTGACTGTTGTTGCTGTTGATCTTTCTGCCCTAACAGGCCCGGATGTAGGGGGGGGGGGGGGGGGGGCAAGCGGGCGCCAAAAACAACCAGGGGTTAATTTTTTTTCTCGGAAAAAAGTATAATTAATTATGACCCGACTCTGAAGTGCCATCTTACCACTAAAAAAAGGACAAACATCCTATATGTCCAAAACTATACAAAATGAAATGATCGATTTAATGGCCACCAAAGTTCGGAATAACATTATTAATGAGATCAAGGAGGCCAACTATTCCACTATTACGTTCGACTGCACCCCAGATGTATCTCACACAGAACAAATGAACCAGGTTATACGATATTTGAAGATAACGGAGTCTGGATATGGGATAAAAAGAAAGTTTTATTGACTTCTTAGATGTTGACGGGAAAACTGGAGAATAATATCATAGCGAATTCTAGATAAACTGCAAGCTGGTGATTTAGATGTCAAAAATGTCTTGGGCAATACTACAACAACGGATATAATATGGCTGGCATATATAAAGGAGTCCAATCCAGAATTATACACATCAACGAGCTGGCAGTATTATAGTTTCATGCCTAGCACACTCTCTGAATCTTGTGGGTGTCCATTTGGCTTCATCGTGTTCACCACCAGTAAATTTATTTGGTGTTGTACAAAAACTGTATTCGTTTTTTGTTAGTTCAACCACACGTTGGACAATTATGAAAAAGTGCACAAAAACAAATTTGAAAGGAAGTAGCAAAACAAGATGGGCTATACATCAAGCTGTTGATGCCTTGCTCAATAATTTACCGGGAGTTGTGAAGGCTGTGGAAGAAATCAAAGAATCATCACTAATCGCATAATCCAAGTATGAAGCTGGTCATTTGCTTCATATGGTGTGATGGATTTTAGATTCATACTGAACCTAACAATTTGGGATAATATTCTGCCAGAGATCAATAGGGTCAACGTGGAAATTCAGAACGGGGATATAATTATTTCACGTTCATCATCGTTGATGCAAGGTCTTGTGAAGATCGTGCAAGGTCTTGTGAAGATCTTGCAAGGGATGAGGGAAAACCCTATTGAAAACTGGATCTCGGAAGCAACACTTCTTTCAGAAGAATTGGATGTGGATCCAATTCTTAGAAATAAACGTGTTTTCAAGAAGAAAAAGCAGGTCGACAAAATGTGCGATGATGAGTCAAGAACGCTAGATCTAGTTGGTTTATTCTCGAAGGAAATTAAGATTGTTTTCGACAGATTATTGTCAGAAATCAGAAAAAACTTAGAAAGCGCAGAAAGTCTGCATACGAATTTCGCATTCCTCAACGGCCATGCCCTCTTAAACATGCAAAAAGAGGATCTGCAGAAAAATGGCACCCTTTTAAGGCAAAAATAATGAAGAGAATTGAAAATTTTTGTTAGAAACTAGCGGTTTTCATAGAGCTGGTTCCCGAATTTAGTGAAAGATGGCTTCATTAGACCTCCTACAAATTCTTCACAGGCAAGATCTGCAAGAAGCTTTTCGTTATGTCAGTATAGCTTTAAGAATATACTGCACATTACCTACCACGTAGTTTCAGCAAATTGAAAATAATAACAAATTATTTGCGTTCCTCAATGAGTCATGAACGTCTCTTTTTTCTCTCAATCTTAGCTATAGAAAACAAAAGAGCTTCCGAAACAGATTTCGAGGACAGGATAGATGCGTTTGCGGAAAGAAAATCACGCCGCGTGAAGCTGTGAAGAAAAAAAAAATCTAATTTCTTTCCTTGTGATATTTTCCTTACTATTAGTATTTGTTTCTATTATTTTTCCCTTATTTTCTATGATTTCATATATTACACAAATGGGGGGGCGCCATCATGAATTTTTGCCCCGGTCAGAAAAAATCGTAGATCCGGACCTGTGCCCTAAAGGAGACGACAATGAAGGGTTTTCCAATAAGGGGCTTTTTGAATAGCGATTCTGAAGGCGCAAGAACCAATTGATACTCACAAATGAACTCGAAATCGAGCAACACGAATGTCGATGTATATTGTCGAAACATCGAAAGGACGAATTGCCATCCCTGCCTAGAGAATGGGGCGGTCTTGTTCAAGTAACTTCTCTTGGGAAAACCGATGACAAAAATGTGTGTGCATGCACTCGGATGAGTGTAAAAATGTCGCATGGCGATCTTGTAGATCTTTATCGCCATAATCGAGTCTGTACAATGGTGTGTAATTAGGGTGGGATTGCATCAAGATTAATTGCGGGTCTTATTTCATGGCATTTGAGCGGATTAGAAGAATAAGACTTCTGTATTGTTTACATGCTGAGTCAACGTTAAGAGAAGATCAGGTTTCAAAAACTCATTTGAAGAACCGTCATTGCCTACACCACTACAGGGTATTCAGAAATGTAGAGGAAATTGCAACTTTCAGTTCTGCCCTGTATAACATCAGATTGAATTGAAATTTATACATATACTCCATTCACAATTATAAAATCACAACTCTGGCACTGGAAATTTGACACCCTCCACTCTGTATCGAAGTTATGACGTTTTTCAAAATATTTTTATGTTCCCAGTCAACACTATGTTGCCCTTTCTACATTCTTAGCGTATTTCTCAGAATGTGAATTTATTCGGAAAATGAATGAAAAGATGTGATGGACGAAAATAATTAACGTTTATATGAATTGATAGAAAGGATTCCTTTTCTAGTTATTTGCATGAAAAGTACAAGAGATCACTGTTGAAATATATTATTTTTCGCCATGGAAGAAAATTGCATTGCTTTCACATAATTTTCATATGCGTGCTTGTGAAGATTTAATGTTTATTATCCTCTTGAACTGAAAGTTCAAGACTTGACGACATCAATTGTTGATTCTAATCAAGAATTCATTAAAAAAAACCAACCCAAAGATATAAGATGAATTGATGGGTAATTACAAGAATCAAGAATAATGTCAATTTTATTTTGTTGATAACTTTCTTAAAATCAATGTTGGGGTATAAAACTCGGCTGCGTTTGTTCGAACAACATCTAAAATTAGAAGATTGGAATAGGGTATATACGTACTGCACGAAATGCGGATGAGATATGGAATTGTTTTCACTCCACTTTTCTCCATCACTTTGATTTCAGTTTTCCTGTCAGAAGAATTAAACAGGGAAAGAAGCCACAATATAGAAGAGATGACCCAGAGATAGAAAAATGTAAGAGGAATTTGGATGTGTTGTATGTGATGAGCTCGGTGGATACAACTTTCACAGCCCAGTACAAAAAGGCAAAGAAGATCTATGAGGACATACTAGCCAAAAAAAAGGCAGAACAAATTCAAAATAAAATAGAAATTTCTGATAATAAGTCAAAAACTGTATGGTCAATAATAAATAACATAAAAAATGGATCAGGCATATCCAGAGATATCCAGATGAACGGAGATAGTGAGATGATTGCAAATCAATTTAACAACTACTTTCTAAACTCTGCTACAAACCTATCACCTGCTTTACCTTTAGTAAACCACCAAACTTATTTTGAGCAAGCAGATAGATCAATGTTTCTCAAACCAATAACAGAGACTGAAATTATAAGTATAGTGAAGAGCTTGAGTAATAAGCACAGTAGTGGTGATGATGAAATTCCAACTTCATTAATAAGATTTTGTGTACATGAAATCAAAGCACCCCTTACTTATGCCATCAGCACATCCTTTAGAACTGGGGTTTTTCCAGATAAGTTGAAGCTGGCTACTGTAAGACCTTTACATAAAAAAGGAAATGTTTCAGATATGGAAAATTACCGACCGATAAGTCTGCTGCCCGGTTTTTCCAAAGTGTTTGAAAAATGCATGAGTATCAGATTGATGGACTACTTCATGGGGAATGATATGTTGTATATGGGTCAACATGCATACATGAAAGGAAGGGGAACTCAGACTGCTTTATATGAGTTCACTGAATCAATCCTAGAAGCACTGGAGAATAAAAACCATGTGATGGGTCTGTTTTTGGATCTCACGAAAGCTTATGACTGTGTGAATCACCAACTTTTATTGAAGAAATTGAAGCTGTATGGAGTAACTGGAGGTGTTCTTTCCTGGTTGGGATCTTATCTGTCAAGAAGATTGCAACAAACAGTTGTTACAAAACAAGGAGTAACAGTAAAGTCGAAGAGAGAGATTGTGAGGATGGGCATTCCACAGGGAAGCATAATAGGCCCTGTTTTATTCATTATATATATAAATGACGCTCAGAAATGCATTATGGAACAAAATTGCATATTAACCAGCTACGCTGATGACAAAAATATATTAATATCCGCTCAAGAAATGCAAACGCTACTCAATGATGCAGATAGGATTTTCAAATCATTGTTGGAATGGACCGCAAATGAAAGACTCATTAAATGAAAAGAAAACAAACTGTATGATTTTTAAAACTAACAGATCTAACTTGGAATGTCCAGACAAAATAAGCTTGAATGAATCTGAAGTTAAAATAAGTTCCGAAACTAAGCTCTTGGGAATAACGATAGATTCAGTTCTTTCATGGGAGGCTCATATAGATAAACTCAATAACAGGCTGAACTCAGTCTGTTACACTTTGAGAGTAATGTCAAAATATCTCAACAAAGATGGTCTAAAGGTGATTTACTTTTCAAATTTTGAATCCCTTGTTAGATATGGCTTAATTTTCTATGGTAGTGTCAGGGCAGTAGAAAAAGTTTTCAGAGTACAGAAAAGAGCAGTCAGAATAATCAATGGACTTGGTTTCAGGGCTTCATGCAGGGGTTTTTTCAAGCAGAGTAATTTTTTGACAGTAATAGCACTTCATATCCAAGAATGTATAATGTTTCTTTTTAAGAATAGAGATTATTATAGCTCAAATTTACCATCACATTCTTATAAAAGCAGAAATTGTTTTTATGTATATCCAGTTCATAGGTTGACTGTTACAGAGAGGGGAGCGAAGTACTCTTCCATGAAATACTTTAACAAGTTACCATTGAGTATAAGGAAAATTGATAACCATAATAGTTTCAGGAAAAAATTGCATATGTTTCTGCTAGACCTTGAACCATATACGATGGATGAATTTCTTAATTCCACACTCATCCCATGAAATTTCTGGTTGGTTTTTCGTTAAATATAACTTAGAATTATGGTTTGTTTTTTGACAAATATTTCGTTCTGACCATGTATATAATTATTGAAACTGTATACGAAGATTTTCGAAATAAATACTACTATTATTAATACATTTTTCACCATCTCGACCTTTGAAAGGCGTTTCTTATAGGGGAATTAGGTCTAAGTTCCACCTCATCAGTGTGGTACCTAACTTATGCAAATCTGCTCAGATATTGCCAAATTTCTTGGAAAACCTGAAAAATATCATCCTAATCGACCTCTCGAGGCTCCATCCGATCTATCTACTGCGATATCGGTCCAAATAACAGGTTTTTCAACGAAATTCCCGTGTACCCCTTCAACCTCGAAATGTAAACATTCGTCCTGGTCTTGAAAATCGTCCTCACGCTCCAAACTGGTGCTAAAAGCGATACGTTAATTTTGGATATTCGACGAAAAACTCACCCGCAAATATCGATTAAATACCAAACATCTGCGAACAATTTGTAAAACTAACAAAATGTGGAATATCTTTGATACTTTTACTATGATGTAAACAAAGAAACTGGCAACGTCGTTGTCATTAACGATATTTTCTATGCGCGCGCTGACTGTTCACCATATGTTCTGTGCTTTTAATCAGGTTCACCAACTCCTGAAAACGAAACCATGACCTCCTATGTGATGAAATAAGAGGGAATGGAGTATACTCGACATTAGGTAGCAAAATAGATTAGATTGGCAACAAATAGACAACAGAATGATCAAAATCAATGCACACCTTGAGGAGTTATTTCGAAATAAATTGGGTGAAGATTTTTTCTGTCCATTTTTTTTTCTGTATTTTTCTGGCGACTTTTATGACATTGCCTGTCACCCAAGTCTGGCTTGACGTCGACTGCTGGGACTCCCTGCATAACGAACTGATGTCCACAAAAAAAGACCCAACCGTCGTCAGACTCGTAAAAATCAAAAACTCCGCGAAAAAAGTTACGCGAGGCAAAATATTCATACCCGTCATCATTATCGTCCCCGAAACATCCCCCCAGCACGGGCCGAATTTTCGATAGAACGACCAATCGCGACAATCGTAACGCGCCCGTCAACTTTTTACTAGACTTAATAAAATCGCCGTTGTCGCCTCTACCCAAAAAAAAATAATATTCAGGCGCACGGAAAGCGGACGGACGAAATAATAACGGACGAGTCGTAATCCGGAATATCATCGACTTCTGAGCGTCGACGATAAAAACTTCTGCTGAATTGAAAACCCTTCTCGGTTTTATGAAACAAATTACGAATCATATATTCAAAATGAGGTCGTATATCCTCCTTTTTATTGCCAGAAATGTTCGCGTAGTTCTCGCCGGAATGAAGGTATTGCGACTCCCCGCTCGCAAAGAGCGACGTTGCCACGCCTCTAGGTTTTCGACGATTTAGGAAAGGAATAAGCTATCCAAAAAAAGATACTCAGAAAAGAGTTATTGTTATTATTTGAACAGGGCTCGGTTAGCTTTCCTGGTACTGCGACTAGTAGATCTTTTGTTCTCAACCCCACCCATTCGTCTATCGTATTGATAAAACCGACAACATCCTTGAAAAAATATTTTTAACAAACAGTATTACTTATGAAATGAAATTTTCACAGGGAATTGGACAGATTTTATTCTTAAATGCACATTATAACATTGCCGACGTTTCGGAACGACTTGTTCCTTTTTCAAGGCTGTAATGGAGAGTATTATTAGGAACACTGTCTATATGAATTTTTTTAATTTACTATAACGAGGTAATTGTTGTTTGTTGTTTTTTGTAGTGTGAATCAAACCATCAGTGTTCCTAATAATACTCTCTATTACAGCCTTGAAAAAGGAACAAGTCTCACCGAAACGTCGTCAATGTTATAATGTGCATTTAAGAATAAAATCTGTCCATTTCCCTGTAAAAATTTTATTTCATTTATCAATATGGACACGAACTCTTATGAGTATTACTTATTAGTGAAAATTCACCGCAAATGCTCAAAGTGCTCGCCATTAGATTGCATGCAGCGATACAATCGTTCTTCAAAAATATTTCGTACATGCTGAGGCATTTCAGGAGTAATGTTACAACATTTTTCCACGGTTGGAAGGTCGTCTAGATCTGCAATTCTGGTTTTATAAACTTGTGATTGCACGTGACCCCAGAGAAAAACTACCCACTTTACCTATTTATATTCCTGATGGGGTTGCAACCATGTCCAGAGAACTGCTAGTAGAAACAAGTTTTGTATCCCAGATCATGTCCCCCTGTCATAAAAAATCGCCCTGTCTAGGTGTTCTCACAAATTCTGATTCGTTGTTGAGTTATTGAGGATGGACACTATATTTTGAATAATTCTTGAATTTTTATGACGCCAAATGATCTAAGACAAGTTTGTATAATAGATGAAGAACCACTTGAAGTAACTGACGAAAAATTGAACTAGAGTTCCCCCAGAGAACAGTGAAATTGCTTCGAAATAAAAACGCAAAACTATCAGAACCAGGGTCTGTGACATAACACTTCTTACTACCTTGCATACAAGTATAATGTTCCCTGCTCATGTCCGTTTCTATGGGCGTCTGACAGGAAATGGAAACTCTAAAGTTGTCGATATGTTTGCAGGCGATTGATGTTTCGACAGCAGTTTTATTCCATCTCATATTCGATAGTTTTGATTCTTCGATGCAATTGAAAACGCTGTCGGAAGTTTTAAATTGCCCCGTTTGAAATACTGCAGAGAAAAGCTGTTATAGATTCGATTTGTTCACGACTCGAAAATGGAAAATTGTCATGTCGTTTTGTCAAGGATATTTTGTTTATCGGCTGAATATTATATATCGTTTCAATATAATATAGAGGCTCAGAATTTTATTTTCAATGTGTCAATGTAAAATCTTCAATGTTTTTCTGGAATCAACTTAATTGAATGAAATATCCCACTTCAACTAGTTGGGTTGTTTCACCTAAGATGCAATGCTACCTTGATGCTGTGATGTGATCTCTGTTCACGCTTCAATAAGAAAATCTTAGCCACTTAGCTCTTCATTAACTCCCACATATATCGAAGATTGGTCCCATTAAAGTGACAAATCGTTTCTGAACATGTAGGTAACTTGTTCCGGGCAAAGAACTGGAAGCTGTCTGTTATCGGCCTTGGACAACCCGAGGAATTGATTTTAAAGAGCACATAACTTCAAAAGTAGATCAATATGTTAACGTAGACTCTGAGTACAAGTTCATATTTCATATCCGTGAGAATGCGATAATAGCTAGTCATTTGTTGTTGGAACTAGACTTCTGTCGCTTATTTAATGCATGCAATGGTTTCTGAGAGAATGATTTCGATCTTGATCGATCATTCGTGTGCTCGACATACATTTCCGAAAATCATTTTCTTATATTCAATACGATCCATCATCATAAATTTACGGTAGATTATCTACGCTAGATGAGACTCTAATTTTTGTCAGAGTTCTTGTTGAAAAACGTTCTATGTAGAGCAACAGGAATCCCATTTATCTGAAAAATGAAACTTTCGGCTATGAGGTCCCTATCTCTAAACCGGGACATCATGAAGTGAAAGACTGGATATATCTAGGAATAACCCTAAATGAAATTTCATGAGAACTCTAGAACTGGAGGGCGAGCTGTATACTACGAAATGGAGAGAATAGCTCTGATGGGCAGAATAATAGACCAGCAGGTAGAATTGCAATCTGATTTTTTAACTGTTCTTTTTGGCAACACTGATTTTGACAGCTGACGCACATTTCGAGTTTTGTGTCAAACATCTTCAGTTTGGTCTATAATTTAACCATAAGTCGTATTACAGACGAATAACTCTAAAAAATCATTGAATTTTATGATCAAATGCGTGTTCAGTTGGAACAGTTCATTGCGCGGTTCTTCCATTTTATGATCAGTTCAATCGACCCACTGATGCGGCTATTCGGGCTATTGTGACTAAATTCCGCACCAAATTTACATTGTGGGACATTAAACCACCAAGACGCTTAGGTAACGTGCGAACTGAAGAAAATATCGGAGCTGTATTGGCTAGTGCTACTGATGACCATCAATTATCGATTTGGCGCCGTTCGCAGCAATTGAGCTGAGCCTCTGTTACTCAACATCGTGGAAAATATCGCGGAAGAATTAAGGTATGAAGCCTTTCAAAATACCGCTGGTGCAAGAATTGAAGCCTAACAACCTACCACAACGCAGAATTTTGGGTGAAAATGCTCTTGAAAAGTTGTAGAGAGATCCACTTTCTTATCGAAATATTGTGTTCAGCGACGAAGCTCATTTTTGACTCAATGGATAAGTAAATATGCAGAATTGTCGATTTTGGAGCTAAGATCAGCTGGAAACATCGCAAGATCTAACAAAATTCACCCCCTGTTTCGGGTAAATGAAACTAGAACATTTTCTAATTTCTAGGTGAATCTGAAAATTCCACAGTCCGAACCTGCTCCCTCGTTCACTTCCCCGCAGATATCAACATCAATATCTTGTATTTTGTCTCCTTATCATACACGACTCAGAATATCGATTGTGATCAGTAATCTTGGGCGAGGGTACGGTGTAGAGTGTACGAGTGTTTAAACGTTTATTCAAATAATGAACTTGTTGATATGATTTTAATTTATGGTGAATCAAAACAGAACAAGATTTCTGCTAAGAAATCAACCAACTTCGCGGATGTTCATGAACCTGGTGCAGAGATGTCGAGATATGATGAACAGAGATGCAGGCCTGAGTGTCTTTCAACTTGTTATGTCCGGATTTGGCGAATGCTAATTTTCCGATCCCTGATCGTATTCACGCCACTGTATTACGACGAGGTTGGGGAAAAATACGTTTTCTTGTCGGGAAACCTGTTGTGTCGCCTGCAGTGTGGGAACAAGATAGAATTTTGGAAATTTCGATTTGTGGGACAAGGATGAGGATATGTTGGTTGGGGATTTTATTTGAGGATTTCGGAACTGAAATACGGTGATAGGTGAATTTAATTCACGTGAAGACTAGTGGGATTGTTGTTTCTGCGCATTCTTCAATTAGATGGTGGTTTTTCGAAAGTCGAGGAGTTTTGATACTTACCTGATTTTGGGATCTGAATTTCGAAAACGTTATATACAGTGGGATAATTTCGTTTAGCTTCAGAGCTTATTTGGAGGATTTTGTCAAATCTTACTGTGCCTAAAAAGGGATTTACCATATTGAGAGGTGAGATTCATCATTCCTTCAATTCTGCCTCGTGCAATTTGAGTCTTTTATTTTAGAACCAGGATCAATATTCTGCTGGAACTCTATTTCGGTGAAGTATTCTCATTTATAATCAGTGAGGAAACTGTACTTAATTCGGTTCTGAGAGATTTCTTGAATTTGTGTTCATAGGGTCCTTGTTCTGGGACATTTCAGTGGTTTCGCTGGAATATCTGCAACATTTATTGTCGATTGATAAGTCACCGGGTCAAGTAAGCCCAAGAAAATCAGTCCTACTGCCGTCAGTTGCCTTTTGGTGATTTCAACATCGTGGAGGTTGTAAATCGTCACTACCTTTTTTCCTTTGGATCGAGGAACTTTATTAAGGTCGTATCATAAATTTATGGAATTTATCAGCGCTAATATCGAACTGTTTTACTAAGTTTAAGTCAGATAATACTTGCATTATTATATCTCATCACTATCAGGTTAATGTATGAGACCTATTTAAGTTATTTTGATAGGAACCTCATAATGTTTCTGTACATTATTTCACACATAATTTGCTATCGTTGTATGATCTATTTATATATACAGTGTGAGCCATATATAGCGCTATATAAGGACCTCGAGGTAATTACTCCCCCTTTAGAATTATTGTGAAAGATCATTTATCTAGATTTGTTTAGTGATTTTTCGGCAACTGGAGCAAGTGTGCTGGATGTGAATGATATGATATATTGTTTATCCTGATTTCTATTGAATATTAAATCACTTGGCGCCCCCTTGATAATATCGTTTTTGTATAACCCACTCCCATCTTCAACTGAGCTTTGGGACCATCCAGCATATAAGCGAGATTTTCAGTCCTGAGCGCCAATAAAGAATTTTATAGCGTAGCAAACTGTCTTTAATCTCAAAGGTTTTATGCAAGAAACTTGTTTTCTCGAAAACAACTGATTTATTTCCTGAATGGCTGACCGTTCTCGCCTCGGACAAGTTTATCAAGCAACAACCGTATTAGTCCAATCGTAATTCCGCAGCCAACGCAATACGAAAATTATATCGGCTTTTGATCGAGCAGCGACAGGAAAGCAGAAGGCTGACTTGAATACCACCCGACAACTAATTATTCTCCCGAACCTCATCAGTCGGATTGAAAATAGTCATCAGATTATGCGATTAACACTAATTCCTCTCCGCGGTCCGCCGACATAATTGAACCCACTCGAGGTAACCACTTTCCATTCCCAAGAGTCGTGGATGAATCAACGGCCGCCCCCACCGCCCCTCTCTCCCGGGTTTTCGGTGGATAATTCCACTTGCGAAGCTCACGATCACGGAGACCTGAGACTGTGACTTTCCCGCCGGTACGTCCTGCGGTATCGTTTCGGCTGCATGTTTCCAATAACGCCTCTGCCCAACATATTCATACGTATTACGTGTAATCTTTCGTAAAACACTCACGAAGTTGCCCCTGGGAACCGCGAGATATGATTAGGACGAAACGCGAGGTTTTTTCCTGTCGATTTCGTGCGATGTTCTCCCCTCTTACACTCATCCAGCTATAATGGAGCTATCTGAGGCTTTAAAACGCCATGCGATACTGTTGTATTCTTCCTTTACTAATTCACATGGGGTTTATGTGGTTCTCTATTGATGCTCATGGATTAACAAGGAAAAATACTATATTCGGTAGTTATGCCTTCTTTTTCTCCATAAAAGTGAAAGCCTTCCAGGGATATCCCTGCGACATCTCTTCAGGATGTTGTGGCGCCTTTTATGACTTCTTTTGAGGTCGCAGGGAGCTCTATATCTCCTCCAAATGTCCGCCACAAAAGAGTTCCCAGAGAGGTCTTGGCGATATCTTACGTGGATATTCTCAAACAAGTCACACTGGAAGTTCGCATGCACCTCCCGCGGCGAGTTCGTTGAGAACTTCTCATTAACCTCCTTTAGTTATATCTATGCGAGCTCGCGTTGGGAAATGTATAAGATATTCTCGAATAGTTCACATTGCGAGATGTATAAGAAGTTCCTACACAACTCGCATTGCGAGATGTATAAGAAGTTCCTACACAGGCCGCTTTGCACAGGTATATACAGGTCGCATTGCGAAATCTATAAGGTATTCTTGTAAACAGGGAGACCTGTGAGAGTTGAATTGAGAATATCAAAGGGGGTAAATAGAACATCAAAAACTAACTCAGATTTGTCATATTCCTATAATGAGAATCGGTATATTAGCGATATTATTGAATTGAACTACACAGCGAACAGTTTCAAAAGTTATTTATTGTTTTCGGCTGCAACAGAAGGTATACTGAGACGATCGAATAGCTCCTTTCATATTTCTTATTAACTAATTGCAACAAAAAAATTATTCAAAACATTCTATTTCTCTCTTCCTCTGGGCACAATGTCTCAGCCAATCTTGAAAAAGACTCCTCTGTTTTCCTCCACGTCTGCTTCATTACATCTGGAAGAATAAAAATGACATGTACAGTAATGAAATTTCGTAAGGTCAGTTATTATACATTCGTCAAAACGAAAATAAACATTGTATCAGGTTCTTCTGGAGCACAAATTGAACGAAGAGGATTTCAACAACAAAAATTCAAGGCATATTCATTTAATATCAGCTTGAAACAAAATGGGATATAATTCCAAATAGTTCATGTGAAAGTGTCGAATAATCAAAATTCTCATGGGAGTGTTTTGTTTTATTACTGTATTGGAGTTGCAACAATGGTTCCCACAGGAACTTGTATTAAGAATTACCAATAATTTATTAGCTTGAATTTTGGGAATATTCGACTCTACCAACCATTCTTGTGAAACCTGTTGTGAAGTTATCACACTCATCCATATTCTTGCTAAAAATAAATATCCAATATACCAAGTAAGTATATCGAAACATTGACGATCTTGCACGAGTCTGCTGCTGGTCGTGTCATTTCCCGATTTGGTGACCAGAATTGTCCATGTATATTCTCGAAATTTAAGAACATTCCAATACTTCAATACAGAAAACCATGTTTCATTGAACACTGAAATCTTCCGCTCTTATTAAAACACCCTTCAGCTTCAAATTTCGTTGATAAGTCGACTCATCGAAATACACCGTCTATGCTACTGCGACCAATAAGCTCTTTTGTGGTCCATTATCAATTATATTTATCTATTACTCTCCCAGGACCAAAGGGATGATTCCAGAAGGTGACATTTCAAAATCATCAAAAAACAGTTCACCCCAGCCTAGGCCCTAGAGTATCGATCCAAATTCCCTTTCTTGTCTTCACAGTGTACGTACTCTTCAAGTAGCACCACAATCTCGGTTGACTGAACCAATAAATGAGTTCTTGCGGGTTTTTTTTCTAGAATTGAAGCTTTATTGTGAAAACACACCCAAACAATCAATGTTCAAATTATTGTCCGTCGGTAGTCACCACTTTTTGTCATCATTCTGTCAAATGACAGATCCTTTCCCGAAAAAAAGCCATCTCTGTGGCCTCAATCCATGCATCTATCCATTTTTAAACTTTATCGCAATGAAAGAAGTGCTGATCAGCCTGGACATGTAGCATCGATTGGAAGAGATGGTAATCCGCAGGAGCAATGTCTGGGCTGTACGGCAGGTGGACAAGGACTCCCCAAACTTCGGGAAAGTCCAGAGGCTTGCCTGTCTCTGCATCACGGGTGCAATGAAAAGCACTCCAACAGCTGCTATGGAGGTCATCCTTAACCTCTCACCCCTTGACATACATGTCATGGGAGAGGCCAGGATGGGTGCATACAGACTGATCCATACAAAAAACTGGAGACGCTGGGTACACCAAAATCACTTATGTAGCTGACGTAGCCGAGCTCGATATGATTTCAGAATACATGCAACCCCTATACTCATTCGATAAACCATTCAAAATACAGCTCGACTGGAACAAATGGGACTTGAGTAAAGAATCACAATCATCTGCAGAAATAGTCTGGTACACAGATGGTTCAAAGACAGATGGAGAAACAGGAGCGGGAATACATGGAGTGAGGCCAAGGAGGGATTACATAATACCTCTCGGCAAACACGCCACGATATTTCAAGCTGAAACACTTGACATGTATACAGAAGAACCTGGAAAGTGGCTACCAAAGAAAACACATCCACATTCTCTCTGACAGCCAGAGCGCCATCAAAGCTCTCAAATCGACAGAGATAAAGTCTAGACTTGTCTGGGAATGCCTCCAGGACCTTCTGGAGGTGGCAAAACACAAAAAGGTCACTTTGATGTGGGTGCCAGGTCTCAAGAGAATAGCCGGCAATGAAAAAGCAGATCAGTTAGCAAGACAAGCATCTGAAACGCCATTCACAGGGCCAGAACCTGTACTTGGAATCAGCAAAAGCCGATGCAGGATTGAGGAGTGCATAAAACAAAGACACCGACAACACTCGGAACAGATCGACGGACAAACACACAGCAAAGTCATGGTTGGACACACAAGCCAAACCTTGACGGCTGACTTTTTGAATCTAAACAGAACAAAGGCACGCACAAAAGTAGGTCTGCTGACACTGCGGCCTTGGGAAACATCTGAACACCATAGGAATACTTGGAGAATCCGTGGATTGCAGACTTTGGGGTGAAGAGAAAGAAACAGCCTCTCACATCATCTTTGAATGCGACGCCCTAGGAAGAAGGCGTCACAGAATCTTCGGAGAAATCAAGCCGGAAACGAGAATGAATCCGAAAAACCTCATAAGCAGGCTACTGAACCTGATAAAGGACACGAACCTATTCTCGTGAGGAACCACTGACGAAAATAGACCAAAGTTGGTCGCAGTGTCATAGGGAGGCCAAGTGCTAACCCGGTCTCTTGTTCGTCAGCCATCAATCAATCAATCAATCGAGGACTTCCCATCTGAGCGTTTCTGAGCAGCACCATCGCACTGCGAATAACTTCGCGATTCGAAAATTTATAATTGGGAGGACTACAAATATGGACCATTAAAGAATGTTTTTCCCTATCAATGAACTTATTTTACTTGCATTTCAACCCACCTCGAAGTTTCTGCGTGAGTTGCCCCATCCAGAATCTTGTTGAACGCGTTGCGGGCGAAAGGGTGAAATCATAATTATATCGGGATTATGCAACATATGTATTTGCTGCTCAAACTCCAATACCCCCTCAAAGGGGCCCGACCTCGTCTAATCTAACCGTTATAACCAGAAGCTGAAGCAGTATTATCGCTACATCACAGGGAATACCTCTTCAAATTTCGCAGCTATTACATAATCACGAGGTATTATCTGGACGAGAGGATGGGTTTCCGTTACGAAATGCCTTGTTCGTGATTGGATTCATGTGCATTTGTAATTCATAAAGGAGTTGTAGTTATATTGTCGTCTCAGAAATGCATCTTCATGGAATGGGTGCTCGCACTGAATGCCGTTCGAGATATTCCAATCGAAATTGATGGATATTACTAGGAATATTCAGGAATTTCAAAAACTGCCTTAGTCATATCCTTAATTTGCCTAAACGTTCAATAAATCTTTTAATGTTTCCTCCATAAATGTCAAAAAAAATATATCAGAAAACGTGCATACCATGTGCTTAGCTGTTTATGCTTCTGATCCACAGAGCCTACAGGTCTCATCTGCTGACTTTCCCATACAGTACAAATAATATTTGCCCCTTCAGCAGACCTACCATCACCCGAAGCTCAGCTCGTGACAGCCTCGAAAGCTTACTGGTATAGATCTGTGAAATCATCACGAATTTCTCAAAGTTAGTAAGTCCAGTAGTGTTTCTCCAGAGGGTTATTCTGTTATCCCATTCTTAGACCTTATAGTGGTCTTTTCCAAGCCTTCAGAAAGGCGCAGGTCTAGCAGGTGTTAACCTTGTTGCACTTCTCGCAAGCTCGTCGGCTTTTTCATTTACTTCAACACCACAATGCTCTCGCAACCATAGTAAAGTCACTTTATTGCCTGTGGCCTGTTGCTTCATGGTGTTACCTCACTCCCAGATCAGCAGAGAGCCCTGGCAGTGATTCCAGGGACCTCAGCGTGGCCTGGATGTCCGTGGCTATTTAGTTATGCTCCCCTTTGAGGTTCATTTGAAAACACTTCGTTTTTGAGCAATGTTGAACGATTTTTTCTTCCTGATGGGATTTTTCTTCAAATTCCCTCTCTATTCTTTGCATATTTACCAAGAAATATCTTTGCTTTATCTTTAAAAGTGTAAAATTCAGATAAGATTGCGCGACGTCATACACTGATGAAAATTGTAAAAGCACTAACCTGAACTCTGGAAGATTTTTATTTTGACCATTCAGGAACGAAATTAGACTAACGCTGCTTCCAAATAAAGACTGAGATAAAGACTATGGCTCAATTTTTTTGGTACATCATTCATCAATATATTCAGGAAGAGGTGAGGATCTCGTATAGGACTCACATTTTTATAATAATGCCATTTCAACTTCTCAACACTCTCTCAATTACGATAAATGATATCGCTGATATTGTTTGAAACACCTCCACGACCTTGTCTAAAATAACTCCAGTTATGAGGTGTTTATTACCAAATGGGCCGTGAAAATGATTAAATAAATTGAGATAGCATTATTATCATTGAGTGCTCTGCAGTATTTGTTCTGGTCTATTACGTCCACTTGAGTAACGACGATTTGATTGATTTTTTTCTGTTTATTCTTCAGGAGTTCACAGGAAAACGATGCTTCATTTAACGTATTGCGTTTTAGTGTACATTGATTTTATCCTTTTTCTATTCTGCGGAAATTATTATGCATGAGAAACATAAGGAGCAGTTTAAATTTTGAATTTTTGGTGAAGAATGAATGGTATAGCAGGAGTGTATTATTATATATATTCTTATATATTCTTATGAAATGGAGCTGTACAGATTTGATTCCAAATATGGCATGTGTCTCGAAAAGGCAACAAGGAACAGATCATTCAAACAAACATATTGATCCATTCCCCGCTCCTAATCTCAGTATTAGCAGAGGAATGTCAAACGGGGCACCATACAGTTCTGCGTATGATATTTTCAGTTACTGAAATATTGAAGTCATTTTTTGCGAATTGTTTCAATTTCACAACAAACCAGCTGTTCGAGGAGATCCAAAGTCGATGTTCAGTAGTACCTAGTTTTTGAAATGCCTAGAGCACGTGTACGAAGAATTTATAGCCAGCTAAGTGAATTTGAAAGAGATGGAATTATTGGTCTACAAGAGGTGGAGTTGTCATTTCTAGAAATCGCTAACCGTACGAACAGAAATCCAATCACTGGTATGGTATGAGATGTCGTCAAGCGTGGTTTGATAATGCCAAACAAGAGTAGGCACCGGGCGTCAAAAGGGACACAAAAGAAGTTCAAAATCAACGTCTAAGACTTATGGCCATTAGGGACCGATTTGCGACAACTCGATCTTTGGCTGATGCATGGTTAGGAGAACAAGGCCATCCTGTAACTGAATGGTTTATCGCCGGGTCTTTTGGACTGTAGCATTATCGACTCCATCTTGTGTTACCTCTGACGGTTAAGCATCGCCGGCAACGATTAAAGTGGTGCAGAGAACGTCAATATTGGAATGTGGAATGACATAATGTTGTCTTTTCTGATGAATCTCCATTCTCCTTGGGTGCACATGATGGCCAAAGAAGGGTTAGACGACGTCGGGGAGAAATACGTGAAACTCAGTTTGATGTTGAGCTTCATGTACCGGGTTTTTCACTATATTTTGACCCCCCCTTTAACTTTGTTACTAAAGGAGATACAAAAAAATGTTTCATACAAAAATTTCACGAAATCAACTGAGGTTTTTTAATATGACTTCACGAACTGAAATATATACAAGGTGGCCAACATATTGATGGCAACTTCATTTTTTCAAATGGAACACCCTGTATATTTTCCTTTATTTGGCTAGCTCTTTTTCCCCTTATTTCGAATATGTAACATATGTTGGTCTATCTCTCTTATTCTGAGCACCACAGAGTTTCAAATTTAAAGAACAGCCTGGCAAGCTCAGCAATAACTTTTCAAGTGGCAGGCTGCGATTACTCAAAATGCCCGTTTTTGGAGTCATGATAACGTATGTCATATCGTTACTAAGGAGATAACTCCAAAAACGGGCATTTTGAGTAATCGCAAATACTCAAAATGCCCATTTTTGGAGTCATGATAACGTATGTCATATCGTTACTAAGGAGATAACTCCAAAAACGGGCATTTTGAGTAATCGCAGCCTGCCACTTGAAAAGTTATTGCTGAGCTTGCCAGGTTGTTCTTTAAATTTGAAACTCTGTGGTGCTCAGAATAAGAGATATAGACCAACATATGTTACATATTCGAAATTAGGTAAAAAATAGCTAGCCAAATATAGGAAAATATACAGGGTGTTCCATTTGAAAAAATGAAGTTGCCATCAATATGTTGGCCACCTTGTATATATTTCAGTTCGTGAAGTCATATTAAAAAACCTCAGTTGATTTCGTGAAATTTTTGTATGAAACATTTTTTTGTATCTCCTTTAGTAACAAAGTTAAAGGGGGGTCAAATTATAGTGAAAAACCCGGTACACCGGACAGTATGCGTTATGGTATGGGTTGCTATTGTACATGCAAGTAGGTCACCTTAAGTCTATAGTCGAGGTTACATAACTGCACTGCGTTACCTTCGAGAAATAGTGGAGCCATATGTTCTCCCTTACATTAACCGGCTCCAGAATCCAATATTTCAGCGAGACAATGCTCGACCTCATGTTATCAGCGATTCATGTGAATCTATGACCATGGCTGCCCAGATCCGTCGAACTTTCGCCCATAGAGCATGTTTAGGACATCATTGGTAGAAGGCTTGGAAATTTACCCCAGCCCCCACGGACTTTGGCGGCTCTGAGACATGGAGTACAGGTAGCTTGTGATAGTATCCCTCAAGCAAAAAATTGCATCAATCATCAAGCATTGCATCAATGCCAAGACGTGTTGTGGAGTGTATAGACCTCAACCTAACCCAACCTTATCTAGAAGCTGAGTAGAAATTCAACTCTATCTGGGCACTTGGGGCAGATAAAACTCAGACGGCGTTCCATTTGGGCTGCCATATAGTGACATAAAGTCAATAAAGTATTATTATTATATCAATGAACATAATTATGGAAAACTGAGTACATTCAAGATTCAAGTCACGTACAAGAAACTTGCACTCACCAAGACGAATCTTTATAATTCGTGTCTTCAACCCTTCTATCAGATAGAAGCTTTTCCTCGAAGACCCACATGTCGGCTTCCAATTATAACCCGACGAACCACAGCAATCAAATCGGTCGATCTCTATGAACCGTTTCCTATTCATAACGTTTCTGTCATTGTCCGGCTCATATCTGTTTTAAATATGGTGTTCAATCGACATTAAGATGTTAGATTCATATATGTGCGAGATAAGCCGGATCTGAGGCATTTCCAGCTTGTCCCCGTGCCTTGTTAATGGCCGCATAAAGCCGAAGTACCTTGCAGCAGAGACCGTTCAACTTCCCCCCGTGCTACTCAACATTTCGGAATATTTCAATTCGATAAGGTGTCCGTAGATAACAGTGCAGGAGCTGCATTGTTTTTCGAATTTTAGAGAGGGTTATTAGGTTTTATTATGGGCGTGGATGGCTCTTTATCCACCTCAGTATAATGGTGGAGATTGAATATAAATCCGGCAGTTTTCAATTTTGAGGCTGCATTATCTTGCTGCATTCGCGCCGTTATGGTCAGCGCAGTAGTTTGGCGAAATCGGTTTTAGAGATTGTGGAATGACTAGAATAGAGCTATTCAGGGTTTACCTACTCATAATAAAAGCCTTAAAATGACAATGAATAGTACACATAATCTGCATGCAGACATAGAAATTCTGTATGTGTCAATAAAAAATGTTGGAATAGGTTTAAATAACAAATACAGTGTGACAAGAAAAACCTCGGACAAACTCTTTTTCATTTAACTTTATTCAACAGAAGAAATTGAACAAAACAATAACAAATAATAATAGCTTGAACATTTGCTAATGATATATTAATTCAAGCCGTTTCGAAGTGGCTTCCTTTGGCGGTGATACACAGCTTCAGACGCTTCTTGAAATTTTCGCAATGGGCCGCTTCAGCGAGATTGCTTCAGCGACTCCAAATTTCTGGGTTTTTTAGCACAAGCCCTGTGCTCCAAAATCGACGACAAGCTGTTGTCCATTGGGTTGAGATCCGGTGAGTAGGGCGACCATTCTGCAGATGAGATGAAACAAGGAAAATGGGTCTTACACCATTCTTGCGTGATTTTCACTCTGTGAGCCGGAGCGGAGTCCTGTTGAAAATTCCAATGCGTATCGCCGAAGTGCTGCTTGGCCCACGGAAGTACTACGGCCTCGAGGATGTCGCAGCGGTAGACTTCTTGATTGATTTTGACCCCTTGATCCACGAAAACTAAGAGAGTTTTACCACTGACGCAAATTCCGCCCCAGACCATGACGGATTGCGGATTTTGACGGTGTTCGACGATGGCCACGGACCAGACTCTGTCGTTTTGATGGTTGTGGGATTGTTCTACGGTGAAAAGCTTCTCGTCTGTGAAGAGAATTCGCTTCCATTGCTGACCGGCGGCGAGACGAAGGAGTTGGCGGCACCTTTGGAGTCGTACGCGCTTGTTTTCCTCCGTAAGGACTTGAACTTTTTGGAGCTTGAATGGCTTGAGGTTGAGCTCCTTTTTGGCAATTTGACGGACTGATTCGCGGTTGATACCGGTCTCAGAGGCTGTTTTACTCATGGAAACCCTAGGATTTCGATTGACTCGCTTCGTGACGATGTTGCGATTGCTAGGTGTATTGACAGTGCGTTTTCTACCATTCCTGGACGACGACCATCATGACCAAGCTCCTTGAAACGACGAATTGCATCGGACACGGTTTGTCGAGGCACATTGAACAAACGAACAATTTCGCATTGACGCCTACCTTGACGAAACAGTTCCAAAATCGCACTACGTTAGTTTGACATCCTAAAACTCTATGAAATTAAATTATATCAAACTAAAAATTCACATATTAGTATAGGAAAGTGTAGAGAAACCAAGAGAATAAAAATTATTTGGCTGCGATGAAATACTTCTGTTCCAGACCACAGTTAAATTTGTCCGAAGTTTTTCTTGTCACCCTGTAAATAGCAAACACTCAAACTACCAGTAATAGAATTACGAAAATGCATAAAAAAACGAATAATCCATCTTATCAACATCGTGAAGGAATTTGAGGCACATAAAAATTCGGATCAGCTAATTTTGAAGATAAGTGTACCGGGTGTCCCAAATTCGTTGTCTAGTGAGGGGATCTCGGAAACCCGATGAGCTAGAACGAAATGAGTGGCACACTTACGGGCTCGATTCTTGGTGAATACCGCAATCTTCCAAGTCAAACCGTTTTCGAGCTATCAGAGAAAATTGGAAAATGGCGTCAAATGAAAAGTTTTCATTACTTCTCCATTACTGGTGCTATAAAATTGAACAAAAATATTATAGAGGACCTTTTTCAGTAAAATTTATTGGCGTTATCATTTTTTTTCAATACAATTATTTTCGAAGTTGCAATACCAACTTGTGTATTAAATGTAAACCATAAAAATCTTTTTGACATATAAAATTGCTTTTTTGTCCTTTTAAAAAATATATAACATCTTAGAGACCGACTTGCGACAACTCGATCGTTGCCTGATGAGTGGTTAAGAGAACAAGGCCATCCTGTAACTGTCCGAACGGTTTACTGCCGGATAAGGTCTATTGGACTGCAACACTATCGACCCCATCTTGTGTTGCCTATGGCGGTTGAGCATCACCGGCAACGATTACAGTGGTGCAGAGAACTTCAACATTGGAATACGGAATGGCATCAGGTCTTTTTTCTGATTAATCTCGATCACCCTTGGCTCCACATGATGACCGAAGAAGGTTAGACGACGTCTGGGAGAAAGAAGTGAACCTCAGTTTGATGTTGAGCGTCATTAACACCGGACAGTAGGCGTTATGGGGTGCTATTGCACATGCAAGTAGGTCACCTTCAGTCTTTATTCGAGGTATAATGACAGCGCTGCGTTATCTTCAAGAAATAGTGGAGCCATATGTTCTCCCTTACCTTAATTGGCTCGAGAATCAAATATTTCAGCAAGATAATACTCGAACTCATGTTAGTTCAAACTTTTTCGAAGCGACCAATGTGAATCTTCTGCCATGGCCGCCCAGATCCCCCGATCTTTCGCCCATAGAGCATGTTTGGGACATCATGGGTAGAAGGCTTGGAAATTATCCCAGCTCCCACGGACTTTGGCAACTCTGAGACATGAAGCACAGGTAGTTTGGGAAAGTATCTCTCAAGAAGAAATGGATCATCATATTGCATCAATGCCAAGAAGTGTTGGGGAGTGCACAGATAATCTCGGTGGCCAAACTCATTATTGAAAAATTAATTTATCTTCAAATCTCAATCATTTACTCCTTGCTGTATTATCTTAGGTTGACAAAAAAAAATTTTATTCAAACAGCAGTTGCAGTCTCTTTGTCAGTTAGTATTTGTAGTAGCAGTTCAAGCAATAACAATGAATCACAATAGAGCAGAGGTACATAAGAAAATGGAAAATTAATTTCGGAATTTAAAATGAAAACAAAAGGCCTTAACACATAAAGAATCGAGCACAAAAAAAATTTTCAGATGTATTTAACACTGTGTCGGTTCTAAACATTCGAAATGAACGATTCAATATAATTGTATATGCAAAAACTCCATTTAACACATAATGAAAGCGATATGTAATATAAGAATCAATATTTGCTGGCTTATAGTTGCTAGAAGAAAAAATAATCATTCCGTAATAGTTTTTCAGGCCATCGAACTGAAACACCCGTCTTTTGTTATCATAATAAGTAACATTCCTAATGTAATAGATTACATTATGCATTCTTCGACAGAGCGATCTTTTCAGGGCTCCATCCATCTAGTGATAGTAATAGATATCGAAGGCCGCATTCCGCGACGTTACTATGCGTTGTTGCTCCACCAACTCGATTGAAAAACTGAAAATAATAATTCCCGTAAAATTGAAAGTGAGCCAAAGCTTTTTGTCCCGGACGTCGGTTTTTTCGCTTGTTTTTCGCAACGCATGCAGAATTGACAGATCATCTTCTTATGTTCTATTCAGGTGTATCGGATGCTTCATCGTCTTCATTATCTGCGGATGGTCGAGGAATTATACGGTGGGCTGGGCGATCCATCGAGAAAACTCATTGAAAACTCATTATGTTCCACTATGAGGCTTCCTAAATCTCTGGACCTTTTACTGCACCTTCTGTAACATCACTTCATGCCCTTTTTTGTCATATACGAGGATATATTGAAAAATTCTTAGCCTACTATGAAACCAAACAAAATTTCAATGTCAAAATATTTTATTACTCAACACATTTTACTCTTAATTGAATACATTTATTACAGCGAACCTGCAACGTCTCTAGACCTTTCGAAAAAATTTTTCTTCTTGCTCTGCAAACCAGTCTTCCACAGCATTCATAACCTCCTCGTTGGAAGAAAATTTACGTCTTTTAACCCTTTTCTCACTTTAGGAAAGAGATGATAGTCGGACGAAGCCAAATCTGGTGAATAAGGGGGTGTTCTGGTAATTCTCACCCTAAATCACGAATTTTTTGCATGGCAACATGACATTTGTGTACTGGGGCGTTGTCCTGTAAAAACAAAATACCTTTGGATAGCTTTACGCGTCTTTTCTCTTCAATTTTTTCCCGTAGAGTGGTCAGTAATGTCGAATAGTAATCTCCAGTCATTGTTCCACCCTCATCCAAAAAATCAATCATGATTACTCCATGGCAATCCCAAAAAACTGAAGCAAGAACTTTTCCAGCAGATTTTTTGACACGAAACTTCTTAGGACTTGGAGAACCAGAGTGTCGACACTCCATCGATTGTTGCTTTGTTTCTGGATCGTAGAAATGTACCCAAGTCCCATTCATAGTAACAATTCGGTTTAGGAAGTCTATATCGTTTTCAAAATGAGCACAGATCGAACGTGATGCTTCTACCCTTGCTCGCCTTTGGTCAACATTCAAACATTTGGGGATCCATTTTGCAGAAATTTTTCTCATGTCCAAATTGACGTGAACTGTATGATGAACGTGTTCGTATGGAATCTTCAGTGCTTCAGATATCCGTTTTAGCCCAAGTCGACGGTCTGATAAAATCATGTCATGAACTGCATCGATATTTTCGAGGATTGACACAGAAACTGGCCTTCCTGATCGGTCATCATCTTCAATGGAAAATTTACCTCTTCTGAAGCTTGCAGTCCAATTCTTCACGGTCGCATACAAAGGACATTGATCGTCAAGGGTATTAAGCATATCTTCCCTAAATCTTCTTACCTCTTAACCCTTTCAAATACAAGTACTTGATGATGGCTCGATACTCCAATTTTTCGATTTTTTCAATTTCGGTGGACATCTTTTTTTTTTATTCATTGCGTAACCCTGGTTCACTTTTTTGACGTCGAACTTTACACTGACACTTCTAATAAGTTATTGTTCGTTGATATGGTATCGCATTATTTTTTTCATGCATGGAACTGGTCTAGGGCCTAGGCTAACTAGATATCAATACATTCTCGTAGAAGATATTTTCCAAAACTAAGAAATTTGGCCCAACAGCAACATTAAACAAATGAATAATATGGTGAACGACTATCTCGATGTAAATCTCTGCATTCAAGGTAGCATCAAGCACCAATAATTCTCTACGTCCATTGAAACAAATGCCTCCCTTTTCAAAATTCGTCGAGAATGTAGATTAACGTCTCGAACTCTTCGATGAACTGTTTCAATCGAAACCAAAACACCCGCCTTCAAAAGCTGCTGTTGCATGATTCGACAAATACTCAAGACTCTCTAGGAGTAGACACTGTTAGAAATCGATCTTGTGCAGGAGTGGGAGATCTTGGGCGTCTGCTTCTCGGTCTTTCAGTAACGTTTTCAGTTTCTCGATATCGATGAACGAGTCAGGTAACTACGATTTCACTGAAGTGAAAGAAATTTTCGAACAAATGAAAAAGTTATCAAACGAGGAACTAAAAGAAACATTAAGTAAACATTCGATTTCTCCTGCAAAAGTGAACATTTGGCGGACAACAAGCTAGACCACGCTGAGGTTCCTGGAATCACACTGCCAGGGATCACTGCTGACCTGGGAGTGCCGTAACCACCATAAAGCAACTGGCCAGAGGCAAAAAAGTCTCTACGATGGGTGCCAGGACATTTGGTGTTGAAGGAAATTAAGAGGACGATGAGCTTGCAAATAGGGCATCAAGGTTAACACCTCCTGGACCTGAGCCTTTATGTGGGCTTGGAGAAGACCAATTTAAGGCAACGGTCCAACAATGGAAGTTGGTTAACAGAATATCTCTCTGGCGAAACACTCCTGGACTTCCTCAGTCTAAGAAATTCGTGATGATCTCATCGACCCTTACCAGTAAGCTCCTAGAGCTGTCAAGAGCTGACATTAAAGTGATGGTAGGTCTGCTGACGGGGCACTGTCGGTAGAAACATCCTTCGTACCGTACGGAAAAGTCAGCAGATGAGATTTGTAGGCAGTGTTGATCAGAAGCAGAAAGAGCAGAACACATGGTATGCATATGTCCAGAGCTGGCTTGCCTAAGAACCATTCAAATGGAGAATCCGGTCCTGGATACCCACGAGGTAACGGTCAAGGCTCCTAGGGATGTTGTCGGTTTTATCGACACCAACGACGACCTCCTTGAGTTTCAGTGAATGAGTAGGGTATAAGTCAGGAGATCCACATGGTCGCAGTTCTAAGGCTAACCGAGGCTTAACGACTGTGAACAAGATGAATTTCAGAAAGGCAATTCTTGCCCTTCACCTGAACTTTGACTGCGGAGTCATTCTCCGCTAAACAAATATTCCTCAATGGGAATACCTCTCTCAGCAGTTACCCCTCATCTGGGATTCTTGAGACGCCGAATTGCAAGGAATAAAGCTGATTATTTTAATGAAATAACCTTCAAAGGGATGACCGCCCAACTCCGCAAAGAAACTGCCTCGGCTGGATCAACTTTTTTCCCGGTTTCAATTGTTTTTCAGGTCGACTCCCGCTTTTTCCGAGAGAACTCTGGGGCAGTTGCGAAAGTTTGTATGTTTGAATTGAATATCCCGACGGTATTCAGTGGGAGCATCTGTCTTCATTATGTTGGAATTGTAGTTTTTCGTTTTGTTCGGTCGTTTTAGGACTCATCTTGTAACTTTTGCCGTCAGTGTGCTCGAACTTCCATAGGTTAATATTTAACGTCTTTCGGACTGTTCACCAGGAGAGATGATCGAATGTTTCGAGTTGAAAGGGATTATCGTCCCAACTTCATTGCGAAGTTGGTTTGATCTTTCCGCGGAATTTGTCCTCGATTTTTATCGAAAATATTAGTAGTGAGCTTGTAAAGGGTTCTTCCATAAGATGTGTTATTTTGACTCTCAATGAAAAATGCCATTTTTTAACATAAATGATCGGTTGTTCATTTCATTATGAAGAGGAAGGTGTGCCGTTAAGAATCTTCAGCCTTCCAAATAGGAAACGTATACCGCCAGATGGCGGTGCAGTGCATTAATTTTTATTTAATGGATTATTCAGCTTAATAGAACAAATGTTGGGGCGCAGGGAAAATATATTCTTGATCAAGTTCTGCACCTTTGTTCGAATAATATAATTATGTTTGGTTATTGGGTATAGGTGACCAAAATTATTCCAGTGAAATACTCTTTATTTTTATTCAACAATGACGACGTTTCGGCTATTGGTTGTAGCCATTCTCTAGTCTAAAAAGAAATTACTCTACTTCAGATCCTACAACAATAGTCACAATAATATTAAAAAAAATTAAATATAATATTATACAGTTTTATATACTCTTTAGGAACACAAAAAAGACTTTGGAACAATATCACAAACAACAGAAACACAGGACAGTAATCTAGAGAACTCCCTCACCACTATGAAATAAGCTCTTCCACAACAGAGCAAGCAGGGAATATTGAAAAAAAATCCTACCCTGAACTAGATCTCACACTGACTGTATAATACACTCTCTTTCCTTCCACAGTCATCTGCGGGGCGTGTCATTTAAGATTTAAGAATTCAATTCCATGTTAAAATCCATAATTGTAAGAAACAATTAATTTTCACTAATTGACGGCTAATAAAATCCTTAATAAAATGTCTTCGGTGAAAATGGACATTTATAATTGCGAATAGAAAAATTCAAGAAAATAAATTTCGCGAAAACAACACATTGTTGTAATATTATTCACAAAAAAACGGTAAATTCTGAAAGAAAAAGGAGATAGACGTTTAATTAACTAAATGACTTCAATACTGAAATGAAAAAACACAAAAAAATTTTTTCGTTTTGATGGTGGAAATGTAGAAAAATTACCAAAAATTTTGGGAAATATCCTTTTCATTCATTCAATACCTATACATTTTTTTTTATTATTTTTATCTTTATACACTCATACTTCCTTTCATCAATCAGAAAAAAATAAATCGTTTCTGACTCCCTTTTTTCAGGGACCCTTAATAATGGAGAATAACATCCGCCAAATGACCACTGTTCAAAATTCATATTTTTTGTTTTCTTATACCACGAAGTTTCCTACTGCGAATGGTGCCGTAACAAAGAAGAATAGGTCTATGACTTTACCCACCTTTTTTGTGGTTTACCTAGAATCCCAGAAACGTCCCTTCTACTTGTTCAGTACAATCACACCTCTGCCACTAGTCGCAACGGTCTTTCGCTGAGCTCGTAACCCTGACACAGACTTATACCCTCGTCGGCACTTGAAAGTGAATTCGCCAGGACTTCACCCGGTACAATATTACACGAAACCAGACAGCCAGCAGATACATATCTTCAAGCAGACAAACCTTAAGTACCATTTTCCACATTGTTTACTTTTCATTATTTGATTCTCGTGGTGATAAGAATTGGTACAGCAGTCCATTCTTCTCGCCAAGAGAGCTCTTGTAGGTTATTCAGCCACCATTACCACGACTACAAGACCATTTCGTCTTCATGAAATTTTCCATTATCAAATCGCAAAGTGGCTGCCCTTGGGTTTTCAGAACCCCAGATGCGACAATTTTGCTTGTTCATGAAGCCACCGAGGTGAAAAATGATTTTTCGATGGAATTTCATTTTCTTGCATTCAAGGACCCAATCAGCAAAGACACAACGTTGTTGATGATCAGCCGGCTTGATTTCTTGTGTTAACTGAACTTCATGAGCCTTGAGACCCAAATCTTCATGGAAAATATGGTGTAATGCCTAATTCCAAAGAACGAGGAGAAATGGACAAAACTGGGTTTTCTTCAATACTTTCGGCTACAGCAGCAATATTCTCGGCAATCATCAAAAAACCAAAAAATTATCGAGTTTGAGATGGGCGTTGAATGCGGTGTGTTTTTATTTCAAGTTGCATTTGAAAATGAGAACTTTGAGAACTAAAATTTTGTTGATAAACCAATAATTATTGAAATCGATTTCATTTCGAAAGTTCATTTTTTTTCTTTCAAAAATATGTAGGAAAAAATAAGCCAACTCAGGTTTCTGTTTTATTTCAAACGAAAGACCCATGAAAATAGTTCAACTTCCGATTAAAAGTGAATGTACATATAATTTCGTTCCGAAAATCAACTTGAAATACGGAATTGGCAGAGAATGGTCGAATTCAAATATATAGCGAGAAATAGTTCCTGCTTTACCTACATATTCACTAATTTCATAGTTCAGGAATTTTCGGTTTGAGAGCGCCATTATACATTTCCTTCATAAGGACTTCCATAAAATGCACTAATCCTCTATCGGATTAGTTTTCCTGCCCGTTGTGATCGGCTACCTTACCGAATCGTCTCTCCCAAATTTTCACCATTTCAATGCCTTGTTGCAGCCTGTATCTTTTCATGTTTATTGATGGCGTAGTTTCTACTTGGTTATTTTATCGGTTATTTATTGTCTAGAATATACAATAAAATAGATTTACAATACATATGCAATATCATTTTGGTTAACTTTGAATTATTCCAATTCCATAATCTATGTTGTTTCTTTCCAACTGTGAGATATCAGCAATGTCGTCATATTCTTTACAATTGAATTGGACTGGTCACCTGAATATCCATGGGAGAGACGGGGGAAGATTGTCTAACTCATACTGAATATGTTTAAATTACCCCCGAATTTTCACAAGAATGATGAGAATTTGCAAAAATCCGTCACAAATCGTTGGGATATTATATAGGATTTCATATTTCATCGTCTTCTGCATTAAGGGTGGTCTTTTTCAGAAAAAAAATCCAGGATATCCATTCCCATTTAAATAAAGATTTCCACAGGCATTTCATTTGTTCAAAGACCAACGTTTCAGCATCGTTTTGTTGTTTTATTGTTGTTCTTGTTTCAAAGTTGTTTTTGTATTGTTTCTTTTCTTTCTTGTTGCTTCTGTCTTGAAGGCGCTCTTTTTTGCCTCCATCAACTTCGATAAAATTGTCCAATCTCTACAATGTATCGAATGATACTTTCGACTTCGAAATTCTTCTGAAAAAACCCCTATATATCGACAATGCTGCCAACCTCACAGTGCTTTTCAGAACCGAACCCACGTCGAATCAATGACGGATCTGTTGTGATTCCAATTTCCGTTATCGGCTCAACCTATTTCGACGATTGGTGGAAATGAGATTAACATTTATATTAGGAATGATAACAAATAATTCCCGGTTCGTGACTGCAGAATACACAGGATGGAGCGGTTTCGCAAGGGCGTCGAAACGTGACCGAGGTTCGTTAATACGTCAAATCGAACCGAATTAGGTACTGGTTGCATCAATTTACTGTATTCCGGATACGAATTAAGGGGTTCGAATTAGTGCATTTTGGGTTTTATGGGCGAACGGTGGCTTTCGCAACGATATCGCAGATTTGTTGGGGATATTATGGCACTTTGAAACTTATCAAACTGTTAATTATCCTTCAAGCTTCTTTGGAGAGAAGAATGTACAGATTTTTATCAGAACAAAAACGGAAAAAGTTCAAGTCAGATATTGGTAGGGATCGAAATGTAATAAGTCCGAAAACAGCTCATTTGTGCATACTAACACCGTGAAACGCAAACCAGACAATGCAAAATACTCTTCCAGTAAAATCGTTGTAGACAAGGTAATAACAAGCTACGTTTCTCTTTCTCCCTCTCTCTCTTTTTAATCTAGCAGCCACCTAGCTCGTAACGTGAAATTCTTGGATATTGAACTTTTCGTTGCCATTGGTTCTGTCAAAGTCAGCGTCTGTTCTGCTTTCATTTGCTGAAATAAACACACGACTGATATTAAATATTCATGTAAAGTTACGTAGGTCATAGGAATTTGAATACGTTTCAATGTCTATATCAACGTGGTATTTCGCAATATCATATGTTTTGGAAAAGCGTGAAGCTGAAACGGATGATAGAATAAAAATAGTATATTGTTCTATGAGCGGTAATGTAAGTCACGCAGATGAATTTTGTAGCCCGAGCCGTCAGGCGAGAGATGTAATTCATCAAGTGTGTTATGACCTTACCACGAATTGAAAACTATACTTTATCTTCAACTTCTTCAGTAAAATTCGAATTAATCTGCAATCTCAAAATTGACAACAGTTGTCAAAAGCGATTTCTGTGGTCGAAGATCGAATCGATATCGAATCCCGTAGAAAACGTCGAAAATTTTACGTTTTCCAAATGCAATTTTTGGATATTCAGACCTAAGAAAATGTAGAAATGGATGGCGGGAACGTTACCTTGATGTCTGAAATAGAGTTCCCCATTGACCCGACTTTTTTCTTCATTTCGCTACATTTTTCCTATTTGTATTTGCAAGGTAGCCGGCGCACAAGAAAATCGTTGTTCTGCGTCTAAAACGTTAGTCCCATGAACGTATAGCGTATAGCGATAACCGGCATGATGAACTACGATTTATTTACTAACACCCAGAACAATGTGATGTGAATGGCGCAAAATTGTCAAGTCATTACTAGAGCTCTGTTGTTATAGAAGGGAAATGTAATTCTCTTAGGAGAGATTTTCTTCGATCTCGTGATGATTATGTGAGGACTTTCAGTGAATTAATGTTATAATAACAGTGTAGGGTCGAGTTTATAAAATTCCAAGAGGATATTGTTCGGATAGAGACATCGCCACAGATTATTTAGTGCTAGGTATCATTTTATTTTTCATTAATTTCAATTTAATACGTGGTATGCATCGATATTCATCATTAATATCCGAATTTTGTATTTCATTGACATTTATTTTCAATATGGACTGGTAAAAATACATTTTTAATAGGAACTGTGCGTATAAAATGTATAATTTCATGCCTCTTAGAATTCAGTTTTATCTCCCATATTTGTGGGATTTTATTATTACATATCTCTACATAGAGAGACTTATCAACTTGTTCAATGCTTTACTGCCTGAACTAAGGAGAGATTCCAGCCTGCAGCAAGAAGAGGTTATATGAGCTAGTGTTGAAATGTGAGCCCTTTAAGTTGGCGGAATTCAGGACATATTGTAGAAGTCAATAATTGTGGATTTGTTTGACCTGTTCCATTTTCATACTCGTAATATTTTGGAATTAATAAATTACTATTACCATTACTATAACTATTACATCAAACGTTTTTCCATCATCGAAATCATAGGAATACTTCTATTTTTTCAAATGATTGATGGTTTCGGAAATATGAACCGTTTATCTTTTTCAAGCTGGTTTAGAGTATTTTTGCGTAGATTTATGAGTCGGCTGCGCTGTAACTTTCATACCAGGGGAAATATTGAATAAGTTTTGTTTGATGAATATGCACCATGAATAGACTGAACAATCAACCAAAATTCAGTTCATTCGAGATAATAGTTCCGAAGATATTATCAGGAAAATGCTTTTTTTAAGGATTTTCGACACCCTGTATCCTTTAAACGGAACCGAATTTTGAAGAATGGTATGAAAAAAAAGTGTTAAGTGTGATGAGAGGAATATTTAGTCAAAATATATGTACAAGTCAAGGACTCACCCTGTATATCGAAAATTCCGAAAAAACACTTTTCGTTCAACAAAATCCAAGCAGACTTCGATTCAGTTCCTTCAAAACTGAGGCGATCAAGGAACTTCATGCCTTGTTTATTTCCACCTGTAAAATTCAATTCAGTTTCATGATTGTTATATCGTCTGGCGTATCTAAAGTTCTTATAAGGTCATAAAATTCGATATCTCACAATTATTGTAAGCTGCCAAATCGATTCAGGAAATATTAGCTCTATTACTCAGACCAATAGGGGGGCTTCGCGAAACTGGTTGATTCTAGTATGCTTTCTCTGCTAAATTGAAAAATGAAAAGCATTTACATACTCATATGATTTGATGATGACAATAACAAAAACTTTTATGTAACCCGTTGATAACAGTAATGAATGTTTCCATGAGTGACAATAAAAGCTCCTTCAACAAAAAATATAGGATTATTTGAGAAAAATAATATTCACAACAAATTTTCAAATCGTTGTCTATTCGAGGAAATACATAAATTGCATCTTTTAATGATGCGATTCAACTAAGAGTTTTAGAATCGCGAGATGATACGACAATGATGAAATTGAATTGAATTTGACAAGTGGAAATAAATATGACATGAAATTCTATGACCGCCTACGTTTTGAAGGAAGTGAATCAAGGCCTGCTTGGATTTTGTTGAACGAAAAGTGTTTTATCGAAATTTTCGATATACATGTATAGAGGAATCGGAAGTGTATCATGATATATATTTTTGAAATTGTTGGAAATGTCTTTTCCAACTATGGTTTCTAATTTTTTTGTTATAGCTCCGAAATTTGAGCAGCTAAAAAAAATCCAACAGCACCGATCAAAAGCAGTAAAAGAGGGCCCTGAAGAAGTGTTCATTTCGAGAGCGTAGATCCTATAATACGGAAGTTATAGCCAAGTATAATAATGGACCAAATAACAAAATCGCCCTGTAGCTCGAAAACTAGACGTCGTAGCAACTTGGGGCTTTCAGCAATTTCTGTTTCTCGAAAAAAGAGAACACGACATGTATCTTACTTCTCTATCTTTTATAGTTTAGGAGTTGTAGTACTAAACCATCGAAATCTGGCCTACCTGTACAAGTCGAAGGCTCACCCTGTATATTATATTTTATAACATCTAAATGTGGATTAGTGTATTTATATGGGAAAACTCGAAATCATAATTGGGGACGAAAATGAAAAAAGTTTAAGACGCTCTGCCAAATACTATTAGTCCATGTGCAAGTGAATTTTTCGGTGAAAAATATTTCCTTGTTGATCTCAGTTATTATATATAAGCTTGGTTGAGTGTGGTAAGCTGACTTATGGTCAGTTATTGCCAGGTCGTCTTGCGGTTCGGCGCGAAATATCCGCTCGCATTCCTCGAACGCGGACACACATTATCCCGCCGAAAACGAATTAACTTTTTCTTCATCTACCCAGCAAAAACCCTCCGATTTCCACGCCGCGAACAATGCCCCTTCGCCCGTCTCCGAACCTCGCTCGGAAAAATGATTAATTTTCATCGGAAACGGCGGGATCCGTTCTGCCTCGCGCGTCCGCAAAAACGCCATTCGATAAATTAATCAAGTAAACTTCGCGATCGCGCTAATTTTAACGCGATCCTTTTTTCCGAGGCCGACCAAGGGACGACCTGTGTGGTCGATGATCGGCAATAATTGAGAGGCACCCGCCCGCGTTGACAAACGCGTCTTCGAATTGAATGCGGTGAAAAAAGGTGCCGGCGGCGACGTTTCCCGCATTGTCGCGGCGATTTGCCGCGCCCTGGAACCGTGCGGCGGGATTCTAGGAAGGTGGAAAGGCCGTGAAAATATCCGGATTTGGCGATGGAGAAGAATCGATTTCGCGATGATTGGTGTATTCGATTAACGAAGCAGTTGGTGGTTTTGTGGTAGGGTTCTTGTGTATGCGGAGTCCTCGATACGAGACACTTCATGACTTTTGTATCATGACATGCTGCACCGCAGAATCAAATCATGTTTCAAGTCAACTGTTGACGTTTCAGAAACCTTTTTTCATTTTCAATTTTTCCGAATTCGGCTCTGTTACAAAGCCGTTTGAAAAAAAAATGGGCCAAATACGTGCCTGATACGATTCTCTGCCAAGACCTCAAAGTTCATATTTTTCGATTGAAATTGAGTTGATACCTTTAGGAAATACTCAAGTACTGACCTTATTTGAATAAGAATGTTAAAAACACGATATTTCTCAACAAAAACACTCAGTTTTTTGTTCGATTATGTCTACCATTAAAAAGCCATATTTCTCTCATCAAAATGAGTTCCTTCGATTTTTCTAAAGATTAGTTCACAAACACTAATAACTTGTCCATATTTTCCTCGATATCCCTAAACTATCTTATAGAGAATTTCTTCCAATCAATTTTTCAGAGTTAATCATTAATCAACGTAACCTAACCAATTTGTATTTATTTTGTGAATATTCCACGAAAACTTTTATGTGTATGTTGCCAGCTTCAGCAATATGTGAAGACTTTCAGTGAATGAATGTGATATTAACCGTGTAGTGTACAGTGTATAAAATTCCGAGAGGATATTGCTCAGATAGAAACATCGCCACAGATTATTTGGTGCTAAGTATCATTCTCTTTTTCATCAATTTCAACTCAATACGCGGTTTTTATCGGCATTCATCATTCCAATATCTGAATTTTGTAATTCAATGACATTTTCATTTTCCATATGCAACGGTAACAGTAAATTTTCAATATAAACTGTGAGTATTAAATGTATAAATTCATGATTCTTGATGTTCAATTTTATTCTCCCACATTTGTGGGATTTTATTATTCAACATAAATTGAGAATCGCCTTGCAATGTAATATGTATCAGAAGGGTCGGTACTTAGGCATCATTGATCATTGCTTAGGAATCGTTGATTATGTCAGAGTGAGAAAGAGTTTTTGATGTATCGGTTACAAAAGGAGATCTCTCGTACCATACAAAGATTTTTCCATTTATTCATGTAAAAAAATGCAATTTGTCTCGGTAAGATTGTCAAATCATTGTTGTCTGGTTTTTGCCATTTAAATATTCGTTTTTTAGCCTGATGCAGGAACAATATGGTTCCGAAACTGTTGCGACAATAAATTGATTTTTTGATTTATTTTTTTGCCTAAGTACCGACCCTTCTGATACATATTATTCAACATCTCTACATCGGAAGTTTTTCCATCATTAAGATTTTAGACTGAACAAAGTTGATATTATACCCTGATAACATTTTTAATTTGTTTAGAGACTAGAAAAGTAATAATATTCAAGGATATTCCATTCAGGGGAGTATCCAGATTTATCTTGAAATTCATATTTTCCTCAACTTTTATCGTATACAATTAGAAATAGCTCGAAAACGACGCGATTAAAAAAAACACAGAAATTTGAACCGTTTATCTTTTTCAAGTGGTTTCATGGTATTTTTCCCTGGATTTATGAGTCAGTTACGCTGTAACTTTCATACCAGCAGGATTATCGAATGAGTTTTGATCGAGGAATATGCACCCAGAATAGAGTGAGCAATCAACCGAAATTCAGTTCATTTGAAACAACAGCTCCGATGGTATGAAGAGAAAAGAGTTTTTTCATTAATTTTCGACAGCCTGTATCTTTCGAACGAAATCGAATTTTGAGAATTTCTTTTCATTTGACAGGTGATAGAACTCATCAAAATAAGTAATTTTACCGAAAATTTCTCATATGAAATGTTCAATTTGAAAAATTTATAAAAAATGTTGGGCATTAATACCTCAATACTACTCTGGCCTGCATCTCTCTGTTCATATATCTACATCTCTCCACCAGGTTTATGAACAACCGCGAAGTTGGGTGATTTCTTAGCGGAAATCTTGTTCTGTACAACTTATACCCTGAACTGGCATTTTGTTTTGATTCACCATAAAGCAAATCAACAAGATCATTATTTGAATAAAGGACCCCGCACTTTTTCTATGGCAAATGGCGTTCCGTCAAATTTTGTAAAATTTTGGTATAATGCAGTTTTCGACCTACTGATCAAAAGTGTCCATGGCCCCAACTCAATCCTATGACTAGTTTTCGAGACACAGGGCTTTGAAGTTGAGAATTAGCCACTTTTACTACGCCCGTATCTCGGAACAGAATCGAATGAACTTCAATTTTTCTCAAGAAACATTTGATTACATCCCCAGGGAGCAACCATATAGAGGAATATGATCGAAAATCGTTACGAATACAGGTTTATCCATAATTAAATGCATGCCCGTTTTTGAAAGTATAAAATACGTCAGTTTCAGAGCGAGAACGTTCATAAAATGAACTATTACACTAGATATGTTGTTGTAACATCGAAAAAGTCTGAAATACTCAGAATTTATACTGGGTGATCCATTATTATAGAAACTATTCTCAAGGAAGGTTAAATGGACACCCTGTATTTATGGATTGATTTAAGGTGTTTGTTTATTTTTTTTAGAACATATCATCATGGACTTCAAAGAATACAGAGTGATTCAGTCATGAAATGAACTTTGAACCCCACGAAAATACCCAAAAACCACCTTTTTTTTGATCACCCTGTATTTCAAGATTAACTCAGATGAGGTGGTAGTTTTTTCACCATTGTACTCGATATAAAAACATCAATACGGCTGAGAGTTTTTACCCATTTCCTATGACCAGATTCTTTTTTATGTACAATATATGAAAATTAGTTATTTATGTTATTCTATTCTTATTCCAGCATTACAAAAAATCTGGTCATAGGAAGTGGATAAAAACTCTCAGCCGTATTGATGTTTTTATAGCAAGTACAGTGGTGAAAAAAAACTTCCACCTCATCGAAGTTAATCTTGAAATACAGGGTGATGAAAAAAGAAGGTGGTTTTTGGGTAATTTTGTGAGATTCAAAGTTAATTTCATGACTGAATCACCCTATATTGTTTGAAGTTCTAAAAAAATTAAACAAACACCTTCAATCAACTCATAAATACAGGGTGTCCATTTAACCCTCCTTGAGAATTGTTTCTATAATAATGGATCACCCAGTATAAATTCTGGGTATTTCAGACTTTCTCGAAGTAAAAACAACATATCTAGTGTAATAGTTCATTTTGTGAACGTTCTCGATATGAAACTGACTTATTTTATACTTTCACAAACGGGCATGCATTCAATTATGGATAACCCTGTATTCTTAACGATTTTCGGTCATATTCCTCTATGTGGTTGCTCCCTGGGGATGTAATGAAATGTGTTTTGAGAAAAATTGAAGTTCATTCGATTCTGTTCCGAGTTTCGGGCGTAGTAAAAGTGGGTAATTCTCAACTTTAACGCCCTGTATCTCGAAAACTAGTCATAGGATTGTGTTGGGGCCATGGACACTTTTGATTACTGAAGACGAAAAACAAGATGTTGATGTTGATATATCCACGGCGGAGCAGGCGATGGAGCGGTTCATTTTATCAAAACAGGGGCATAATTCATAAAAAAAAAATTGGTAAAATGGCCTATTTTGATGAGTTCTACCATCTGTCGAAAGAAAAGCCTCACCTTTTTATCCACCCTGTATAGTTAAAGGAAGGAAGATTCGAGTGCCACTCATGCGATTTAATGCTAAAGGGCGTCAGAATTATTGCACTAGATGATGGTTAGCGGGGCTAAACATTAACCCAAAGAAGACCACAGTAATCGGCTATGGGATCCCTTTCTCTAAATGGGGGTATCATGAAATGGAAGTCTGAAGGCAAATATATGGAAATGTCCCTAGATAACCATTACATTATGTTTGAGATTTGGAACGTTCCTCATATGGTTTCAATGAACCATCCACATTTCGATAGACTAACACATATTTTCGCTTTGTCCATTCCCCCATACCTTCCCAACATGCTTCCTCTTCAGAATCTTTCAAGGATTCGATCGAGAAGCCAGAACATCCTTCGATAATTGAATGGAAAGCCCTCAAGACCAGCACATATCGTCTACATGAAATAACTCAACGCAGATTCTCTAACAGTAGATCATAATTCAAAAGCAAATAAAGCGGCAGCTGTCGCCTTTTTTGAACGGTTCAACTGCCATACAATGCAAGGTGGACGACCTTGCCGAAGGTATCTTTCGAAGCCTTTGATTAAACGACTAGCCCAAGGTAAACAAATTGCTTACGTGACGCAATGCCGAAGAAAAGCGAATGCATTGCTCCTTTCCGCAATGATTAAGATACGACTTTCCACGGGAATTTCTTTATTTGCCCATAGAAGTGCTTGCGTGATGCCGGATCTATTATCGGAGGTGGATGCAAGGGTCATATCTTGAGATAGCCAAGTTTCACAATACTTCGAGTTTCTGATTCGACTTTAATCTCAACTTCATCTGGTACTAGCCAGGCCAGCCTTTTCACTCTCGAATGAATATCAGAATATGTGAAAAGCATTTTGATCAAAACTTACCCCTTGATTTGAATGACCTTAAAGAACAAATACTGCTTGCGATTAGATCCACTCATGACATGTTGAATAACCAACTTTAAACATTTACTTTATAAATATTAATTTTTTTGCTATATTTGGTATTAAATTGTCGTTTATCACTTTATTTCATTTTTTTTTTTAATTTTTGCCATAAACATGAAAATGATAACATTTCTGAATAGAGATTCATCACTGGCACATACTTCCATTTTTAAAATTAAGGGATTGGACCTTGCTTCCAAAAGGGGTTGAAGGTTTGGTTTCCATCTTCACGAAGAAGAATGATAATTTGGAATTTGAAACTGACGTGTCCCTAAATCTGTTCTGTAACCAAGATAATGAATTTATTCCATTAGGATTTTCCACACTGTATACAACCATGTACTATAAGTTTCTCAGTATCTCCAATAATTCTACAAGGAAAGAAGGTATCGGATGTTCTTTTAGAGTGAATTTTTGATAGGGATAACCGCGATTTGACAGAAGGTAGTGTTAAAAATATTTTTAGCACTCCATTTTCTTATGATGAAATTAGATGAAAAAAATTCAGCAATTGCAAATTTTTATTATCAATATTTAACAACCAATACTTATGAACATTAATATTAATCGTAAAACTAGAACAATTACTAATATTTATGCCCTGTGGCGTTAGGGAGCTTCGCAGCACATTGTTAGAATCCTCAGCACCATCAGTACAATATTGGATGATGATGATCCAAAATCTGTTGAGGTTGGGAGAATTTTTTCAGCAAGGACATTTCTATATGCAATGGAATGATCAACATAGCCCTCGGCTACCGTCGTAGACTTCCATCCACCATGTTTTTTTATATCCGTAATATTTGCTCCTGATTCTGCTAGCAATGAAGCGGAGGATCTTCGAAAACGGTGTCCTGTGTATTGCTTTGGTTCTGGCAGTTTGAGGAATTCGGCAACAATAGATGGAATTTTCCCAAATGTATAGATACCAATTGGATTGGCACAGCATTTATCATTCATGTATTTCCGAAAGAAACGACGAAGTTGTATAACCAATGATTTATTTGTTATTTCGATGTCTTCCACTGATAAATTACACAACTCTTTACGCCGACAGGCTCCAAATAATACGAAAATAGTTGCAACCTTAACCATCAAGTATTTCTCATCTGGTGTCTCATTTATAAACTTTTCAACTTGTTCACGAGTGAGAATTTTCGATTTTTTTGGGACGATAAAGATAATCTAAGTGAGAAGTAGTTTCAATCCATTACATGGCGATCCTGCCCAAAAATGTTGAAAGTTAACAACTACATAATTATATTGAGATCCTGCCCAAAAATGTTAAAAAGTTAACAACTACATATTATATTGAGATCCTGCCCAAAAATGTTAAAAAGTTAACAACTACATATATTGAGATCGTTTGATTTTTGAATTTGAAATGGGATCTTCCAACTCGAAGGATACGAAACAAGAAGTTTCCGAAAATGGTGCCATTAACTCAAACTTCATCGTACAGGAGAGTGAATATAACATCACCAAAGATGTCAAGGTTGTCCTTTTCTTGATACTGGCTATATTGGTATTGGATGTTGTTTTCAAATTATATAAAGCCCATAAGAGGAATATAGAGAGACGAGTCAGAAGAAACCTCAACGCAACCCTGGGTTCTGTTGCTGCAATATAGACAAGAGTGGTAGATGTGAGTGAACTATTTAAGAACAACAAGGTTGTGAGTAAACTCAACATTATGTTCCATCTGAAGTGATTTTTCAGTGACTTTGATTATAAATATTTTAATTATGTTATAGTTAGTTAACTACTTTATGTGTTTAAGGTCTAAGGATGGCAAAACCATCATAACTATTTTTATTATATTGGTCATAGGTGGTTGTGAAAGAAATCATCGTGTCCTAAATGAGTTTATCCGGATGTATGCTAACGAAACATTTTCAGACTGGGATATCTGGACCAAACATTTTGCATTCTGCTATAATACTACCCCAAGTACTTATCATAATTATACTCCTTTTGAACTAGTCTTCGGAAGAAAAGCAAATTTAGATGCCGAATTGTTCACTGAAGTTCGTATAGATCCAGTATACAATCTTGATGCTTTTGACCAAGAAACTCGTTACAGACTTCAATTTGCTTTGAATAGAACAAAAGTTTTTCTAGATAGAGTGAAGAAAGAGCGAAAAGTAAAACTAGACCAAAAGTCAAACAATTTAAGTTTACTACCCGGTGATCTCGTGCTGACGTCAAACGAAGATAGAAAGAAATTAGATTCATGGTTTGACGGTCCCTTTAGAGTAGTAGGAATACAAGGTGTTAACTGCACAATTGAAGATGACAAGGGTAGGCATATTACCATGCATAAAAATAGAATGAAGAAATATTTTCCTGCGCAGTAAAGAGGTATACCTGTTAACTATTTTATTATTCACCCAACGGTTGCAACCACCCTATTATTTACGATAAACATTTATATTCATTGTTTTCCTAATTGTGTATTGTTTTCAGTTCTAATGTACCAGTACTCTGTAATCTTGTTTAATAATAATAATAATTTAAACGATTTTAATTAAGTGTTCACAAAAGTTTTAGATTTAAGGTGGTTATTATAAATAAATTAATTGATTTGGTAGATAGTAGATAATGGTTCTAGATTGAGCAGAGTTGTATGAGTTATATTTTATTTCTTGTTCGATTGCTGTATTTCACAACTTATAGTTCTCAGGATGTCGTTGCAAACGGCCGTTGCAACGGACATCTTCAGGAAGGGAAGGTGTAAAGCCTAAAGAACCTGTATATTCGATTTCCCAATTGAAATTGGAATGGAATTGTATATTTAGTCAAGTTAGCAATCAGTCAACAATATATGACAATCTTGCATTTTACTAATGTAGAACACCAATTCGGGTTCATTGAATTATAGGTAGGATAACATTCATTCGAATAAAGATAATCTAAGTGAGAAGTAGTTTCAATCCATTACAATATCCTTCACTTTTCCGTTTTAAATATGCTATCACCTTAAAATATTTACTAACATCCACACCATTTTTAATAAGGGCGCTTCACTTTATCATTGAAAAATTGCTCCACAAAGTTGATGAACCCCATATTTTGATTTTTCTTCTAAGTATGCCAGGAAAACAGGTTCACTGAAGTTCATTCCTACATTTTCAATCTACACCAGGCCAGGAAATTGTTATATTATGCAATATCGTACTGCTGAACAGATTTTTTAGGTAGCGGTTCCATATTTGCTCTTCTTGCAGACTCTTCAATATCCACAGGAACAACCGAATCGTCACTTTTATTAATGATTGGACTCTCGACAAACATATTAAGCAGTCAAAAACCTAAGACGAAAATTGGACAGGAACGAAATTCAAATGACAGCGTCTTTTCTCATTTGTTAGTGATCATAACGTTGGCAACGTTCACCATTCACAACAACCTTTTGATTATTTGAATATTGAAATGCATTTTGAAGTTTATTGTCATTGCAAATTCGTCCATTTCATTATCAAAATAGGGCAGTTCTACAAAAAACATTGTATGGTATTTGTGTTGAAAGTGATTTTATTTTTTTCGTGAAATTGTTCAATTCGCTCCGCTCATTTCACAACCTTTTGATTATTTGAATATTGAAATGCATTTTGAAGTTTATTGTCATTGAAAATTCGTCCATTTCATTATCAAAATAGGGCAGTTGTACAAAAAACATTGTATGGTATTTGTGTTGAAAGTGATTTTATTTTTTTCGTGAAATTGTTCAATTCGCTCTGCTCATTTCACAAACTTTTTCACTCACAAAATAAAACGTCACTTTTAACACTCCTGTCATAATTAACTATTTAAAACATGAATTTCATAAAATTCTCTTTCAAATAAGAAAAGGCTTCAATCTTAATTGAAATGTGTTTTATTTCAATTTAAAGTTCTATCACTCTGAAAAAAAACTCGATACAGAGGAAGAAGGTAGATATACTCATTATTGCACTGATCACAATATGAGATTAATGGAGATTGTTCAAGGAAATCATTCCAAAAAGAAATCTAAGGTCTCTATTCCATTTCATTAATCATAATAATAATTCGTAGCTCAAGGACCCTAAGACCATCACATAATATTGAATGCAAGAAAACTGAAACTACGCAGTTCTCCATGCATAAGTACATAATGGTATATCCATTAATTCCGCTTCTTATAACAGAAACAGCGTCTAAGGTTTCCTCTTCTCGCCATTCCCACCATCATGTGAAGCTACCAACAAATAAGTAGCTAATCTATTACATGCATCTCTTGCCACTTTGACGTATATGCTCGATAAAATAAGACCCTTTTAAAACAATAATTACCTCAGGTAAGTTATGATGCGTCAGCCAATTAATAACAATTTTTTATACGGTTAATTTGCCTGATTGCAAATAACACAGACACCGACGCATTAAATGATGAACATAACGGTTTTTCCCGTGGTTAACAAGAATCTTCCCGCGCTTTTGTTCATATACTCTTATACGTGGAGTTACGGAAGCTCTATAACCATATTGCCATCATGGAAGTTGAGTGAATAATCTGTTGGCTGTTGAGTCAATAAGACATGAAATTCTATGACTGCCTCAGTTTTGAAGGAAGTGAATCAAAGCCTGCTTGGGTTCTGTTGAACGAAAAGTGTACTTTCGAAATTTTCGATATATAGGGAACTCGGAAGTACACTGCGCAAAAAAATTCAACTTTTTCAACTTTTATTCAGAAGTAAGGTACATAAAAAGTTTCTTCTTGCATAGGAAAAACAAACGATAAATGAATCAATATTCTTTATACAATGAATCTTAAAATATTATCTCCCAAGCAGAAATTAAGAAGAGGAATCGGCCTAGGGTACATAAAAATGCACCGTGTGTGCAAATTATCTCTTCTAATATAGTATGATCAGCAGCACCAAAATCTATATGTTGAATGGAGGACGAGAGAGGGCGAAGGCGAGCAGGGATCGGCAGAAGGCGTCGGAGATGGAATGCAATTTGCAGGCGATTTAACAACTCACACTCTAAAACAGCGAATTGAAATAAGTTTGATCTTTCAACAAGAATTCTTTCGTTTTGATCTTAAATATTTTAGGATCATCAAAGTAATGTTTAACATCGGCTGGTAACCTATTGAAGAGAATTGGTCCATAATATTCTATGAATCTTTGGGTGACATTTGTTGGCTTAAACGGAAGAGTGATATTTTTTTCCTTTGTTGATCTTGAGCTATAGTACTTCGATTCATTATTAGTTAGACGAACAAATTTATGTATGTAATTGAGAGCTGAGTGAACATAGAGGTTTCTAACACTCAATACATTGAGGTCATCATAAAGGAAATCTGTAGAGTATCGAAATGGTTTGCAAAAAATAATTTTCAAAGCAGCATTCTGGGTGATAGATAACTTCTTGAGGGTGCTATTATAGGCACATCCCCATATCGTAATGCAATATTTTAAATTAGATTCAACAAGCGCACATTATGAAAATCTCAATTTTAATTAAAGTTAACTCTACATTGACTTTATAACTTATTTTTTATGTTCTCTCGGGAAGGTTTTGAACGGAACAAGACACATTAAATGGAAGAAAAATTCAGGATTTCACCGAATCTTATGTGAAAGAAGAGAAATGAACAATTTTCAAAATACTGAAATGCTGATAAGTGATTTAATACTTGGTATTTCCACCCCTTGCGTTAATTACAGCTCGGCAACGACGGTTCATACTCAAAATGAGTGATCTTAAAATGTTCTGAGCTAAACCTACCCAGATTTCTCCGAGTTGGATTCCTAAGTCATTAAGAGTAGCTGGATGATTTTCTGAACTTCTCAGCCTTCTATTAAGGTTGTCCCAAACCTGCTCAATCGGATTGAGATCTGGACTTCTTGCTTGCCATTCCATTTGAGAGACTTCAACCTCTTCAAGGTACTCCTGAACGATGCGCGCACGACGGGGTCTGGCATTATCGTCCATAAAAATGAAATTTTCACCAATGTATGGGGCAAATGGCACTACATGCTATTCAAGAATGTTTCTTATATACTTATCAGCATTCATAGCTCCATTATCAACGACCACTAGATCTGTGCGAGCAGTCAAAGATATTCCACCCCATACCATAATCGATCCTCCCCCGAAACCAGCAGTATTCAGGAAATTGCACTGAGCATATCTTTCATGTGGACGTCTGTAAACAAGGGAACGTCGATCACAATGACGATGGGCTGGGGTAAGAGCTGGGCCTCTTGCCGCGACACGAGGCCTTAAATCATATTCTCTGAGACGATTTCTTATTGTCTGAGTGCTAATTTGCACCTCATGAGTTTGCTCAAGCTGATTTTGAAGGAGGCGAGCGGTTGCAAACCGTTGTCTCAACGAAGAAACTCTCAAGTAACGTTCTTGAATGGCAGTTGTTACCCGTGGTCTACCCTGTCCTGGTCTTCGGACATTCATACCTGTCTCCCTGAATCGCTGCAACATTCTGGACACACTTGTATGGGAAACTCCAAACTTTTCTGCAATTCTTGTGTATGTCCACCCTTCTTCTCGCAAAACTTCCGCTTGGGCACATTCCTCTTGGGTCAAATTGCGTGTTTCGCGTTGCAAAGCGGTCGAGTGTAGGAAATCAAACGAAAGAAAAACTATTGATCACTAGAATTGATCGAGAACAACTGATTTTAGAATGGAGCCAATACATTCAAAATCTGATAATATCATCTTTTTTATTCCTGCTGGGAGAAAACATCTGTATTGAAGAAAAACGTTGAAAGTGGATAACATATGCATGCATAATTCTGATAAAAATAATTATCATTGAGAACACCTCCAGTTGTAGAATAAATTTGAGATTTCCATAATGTGCGTTATTTTTTTTGCGCAGTGTATATCATGATATATATTTTTGAAATCGTTGAAGAAAAATCAATTTGGAAATGTCATTTCACACAATGGTTTCCATTTGAAATTTTTTTTATTTTGTTATACCTCCGAAATTTGAGCAGATACAAAAAATCCAATAGCACCGATTAAAAACAGTTAAAAAGTGGCCTAAAGATGTGTTCATTTCGAGAGCGTAGATCCTATAAAACGGAAGTAGATAAAAGTCAATTATAATAATGAACCAAATAACAAAATCGCCCTGTAGCTCGGAAACTAAGGACTGAACGAGAATAGATTCGCTATCACAAAAACGCTTATATCTTTTGAACCACTTGACCGATTTCGAAAATCAAACTCATTTTCGAATCATCTTCGAATTCTAATGAAAACTGTTTTTACAATAAAAAAACCAAAACTATTTTTTACAAAATTCATGGATTTTTTCAGGAATTCTTCCCATCATGCTCCTTATAGTTTCTGTCACTTTCTGGGATGCTGTCTTCCACTTATGCTTGAATTCCACTAATGTTTTCGTTGATTTCATAGTATTCTTCAATTTTCTTCTTACCAGCGCCCAATATCTTTCGATATGCCTGAGTTCTGGGCAATTTGGTGGATTGACCTCTTTGGGGACAAAAACCACCTCATTAGCTTCGTACCATTCCTTGGTGGCCTTGCTGTAGTAGCATGAAGCTAAATCTGGCCAAAAGATTGTTGACACATCGTGCTCACGTAAAAATGGTAAAAGTCACTTCTTCAAGCATTCCTCGATGTATATCTTCGAGTCAACAGAGCCTTGGCCAACGAAAAATTTGCTCCTTTTCCCACAAGTGCAAATTGCTTGCCAAACCAGGAATTTTTTAGGAAACTTTATATGTTTCTTCTCGCGAAATTGTTCGTCAACATTTCCACGAGAATCTGCAGTATAAAATTCCTGACCAGGAAGTTGCGAGAAATCAGCCAAGACATAGGTTTCGTCGTCCATCACGATACAGGAAAAATTTTTCAAGAAATCTTTTTTTTAATTTCTTTGCTCTTGATTGCGCTTCTTGATTCTTCACAGCGTTTCTGTCTGGCACTTTTTGCACTTTGTATGTTCTAAGCCCACAACTCGACTTGATTTTCTGAACGGTTGACTGCGAACAACCCACTATTTGGGCCACTTTAGGTCCTGAAAGGTTAGGATTCTTCTGAAAAAGGCTGATGGCTTTCTTCACTTTCTTTGGGCTATGAAACTCCTTTTTCCTCCCGGTTCCTTGCGGTTAATTGTAAGATCTTCGTTGATACCGTTTCCGGACGAACGCGAGTCTCTTTTGCGATTCTTTTGAAGTTACATTTCTGATTATTTTGAAAAAGTTTCACCATAAATTCTCGTGTTTTCACTTCGCTTGACATTTTGCGACAGAGAATTGGAATATCTATGAAGTAAATGTTCCACATGTTTCTGACGTTCATAACAAAGCTAACTATGATCAAATTTTGATTTTTCCTCAATTGGTTCAAGAGATATAGGCGTTTTTGTGATAGCGAATTTATTCTCGTTCAGCAATTTCTGTTTCCCGAAAAAGGAGAACATGTCATGTATATTACTCTTTCTCTATCTTTCATAATTTAGGAGTTGTAGTACTAAACCATCGAAATCTGGCCACCCTGTACATTGACGATCTATATTCATCTCAAGAAACGCAAGATTTTTTTGGGATCACATTCACTTGAAGTGATTGCCTCTGTGAATTGCTCAAGTTATACGCAGGACGCATGTTCGTTTCACGTCCTATTGATAGGTTCAAAGGAAACCGTTCAATTTAACTACCATTTCCAAGAAAGTAGAGTGTGGACATGTCAAAAATATTGAGAAAAAATGACAATCTTGTTCTGTACGATCACTTGATCTTTTTGTTTGACTACTGATGATGTGAATTAACATGAATAATCAATTTCGTTCAATGTATGCGATGACTCCATTCATTCCAATTTTTCCGTCCAACGTTTCTCACAGTTAGGTATGAATATTCTCTGGTGCAATTTAGGATACCGTTCCTCTATGTATTCCGTTTATTGACAAAAACTCCCTCAACAAGGTACGCAATGAATATTAATCGAATTGTTGTGCTAATCTGTATCTGCAGTCTTATTGAGTCTTCATCTTCGCGAATAGGTTGAAAATAAACTACAAGATGAACGCGAAAAGTAATAAATCGATACACGATTTTATTCGAATATCTGCGGTTTCATCATGTTCATCTTCAGGTTATCAAGATCAATTAAGTTTATAAGTCAGTATATGGACGGAAATTCCTTATCAACTCTTCAGGATTTTACCGATTATCTAGCAACAGAATTATTTATCGATGTTGAGGAAAAGTGGAGATAATAGATAGTAGGTGTGTGTCAAATGCACTGCGGTCATTCAGGTTGAAAAAAGTTGCCTTCGGAATCTAAAGCTAGTCTTGGAAGTGGTTTCGAAAGCCATTTCTTCAATGAAGGAAAACAAAGAGAAACAATAGGTCGTTGGTTCCCAAAGCGAAAACCCTCGGCGTTACAGCTGAATGAGATTTAATGAAGCTAGTACAACACAGGTCAGCAACAATCAATTGGTAGAATATTTAGACGAGCAATCAGAACATAATACAAATACTAATCAAGTAATTTTAAGTTTTCTAATAAGAGAATTTAAATAGCAGATTCGTACTATACTTCACTGAATCAGTTTATTCAGTTCCCGGAATGTAAAATGCAACTCTGAAAAATAGTCTCCAATCTCCATAACGTTAGAATTGCTACGCTATGATTATGTACGAGCATATATTGAAAAATTCTTAGCCTAGAACTAACGTATGGTCCGAAAGTTTTGGGAAAAATTTCACCTGGTCTGATTGAGAAGCAACGTGTCAGGGGAATAATTAGGCAAATCGAAAATAATGGTCCCTTGTCTGCTACTTGAATTTTGATTTATAATAAGGATAGTTAAGTTAAATTGTTGAATAATTCGATAGAAATATAAGATTATTTAAGTCAGAGTTATATGCTTTTGAAATTTTTCCCAAAACTTTCGGACCATACGTTACTATAGAACCAAACAATATTTCAATGTCAAAATATTTTATTACTCAACATATTATCCTCTTAATTAAACACATTTATTACAGCGAACCTCCAACGTCTCTAGACATTTCAAAAAAATGTTTCCTTTTGCTTTGTAAACCAGTCCTCCACAGCTTTTATTACCTCCTCGTTGGAAGAAAATTTACGACCTTTTGAACTTTTTTCAGTTTTTTCCTGTAGAATGGTCAGTAATGTCGAATAGTAATCTCCAGTTATTGTTCTACCTTTATTCAAAAAATCAATCATGATTACTCCATGGCAATCCCAAAAAACTCAAGCAAGAACTTTTCCAGCAGATTTTTGGACACGAAACTTCTTAGGTCTTGGAGAACCAGAGTGTCGCCATTCCAGCGATTGTTGCTTTGTTTCTGGATCGTAGAAATGTACCCAAGTCTCATCCATAGTCACAATTCCATTCAAGAAGTCTACATCGTTTTCAAATCGAGCAAAGATCGAACGCGATGCTTCTACCCTTAAGCTTTTGGTCATCATTCAAACATTTGGGGATCCATTTTGCAGAAATTTTTCTCATGTCCAAATTGACGTGAACCATATGATGGACGCGTTCGTATGAAATCTTCAGTGCTTCAGATATCCGTTTTAGCCCAATTCGACGGTCTGATAAAATCATGTCATGAACTGCATCGATATTCTCGGGGACTGACACAGAAACTAGCCTTCCCGATCGGTCATCATCTTCAATGGAAAATTTACCTCTTTTGAAGCTTGCAGTCCAATTTTTCATGGTCTCATACGAAGGACATTGATCACCAAGGGTATTAAGCATATCTTAGTAAATCTGCTTGCCTCTTAACCCTTTTAAATGCAGGTACTTCATGATGGGTCGATACTCCAATTTTCGATTTTTACAATTTCGGTGGACATTTTTTTTTTAATTTATTGCTTAACTCTAGTTTACTTTTTTGACGTCGAACTCTACACTATCGCAATATTTTGTTTATGCATGGAACTGGTCTAGGCTAATCAGATATCAATACATCCTCGTATACTCTTTTCATTGGCTGAAGCTGAACCGATTGAGTCACGGCGCTCAGATCCCCAGGATTTTTGTTCGGGCATCACATTGAAATCTACTCGAAATATTATCATTTATCTAATATTACAAGTCTTAGGTTTGAACTTCTGAAGAATAAATGAAATTAATCAACTACGCAAAATTTGTATGAGATAAACACTTGGTTTCATACTTCTCTTGGCTAGTTACACCCAGAAGACGTTCCTTCTATATTCGAGATTAATTAAAATGGATGCTATCTCAATCTGCGCTGTGATATAGAAGTTGAGAATCATCTTAGCTTCTCAATTCGTACTGGCGATAGCTCCTTAATTACAGGGTATGTGTTCGCAATCAATTGGATTGGCAGTGGTGAAATGATTTATGTGTGAACTGGTTTTCGATATACTCAGAATAATGTGTTAGTTTCTCCTCCTCTGGAATAAGAAAAGTGTTGTTGAAATTGTGTTTATTAAAATTTTTTTTTCCATTATTACTTTTTACGGCTCTGAAAAAGGAAGAAAGTTCTTGTTTCATGATTGGGTTGTGAAATTAAAAAGTATTAATTCTTTATTGAAAACGTTGCTTCGGATGTTTGACCCCATTAATTTTATATCTGCTGAGCTAAACAAATATAAGGTAAAATCCCCCTAATGGCACTTATAACCGTCAAGTTGACAGATGAATGGTTCAGAGAAAATCCGTCGAATAACATTCAAATAAGGTGGGTTGTAGGTACTAATTATTTCTTTAGCGGTAGATGCGGAGGATTTTAGAAACAATTAAGGGGCAGTAAATTATTATGTTGGTCGTCTTTATTATAGCCGGCAAATCAATTATGGGCATTAATTGCCTTCAGTGGATAATGCTCTGAATGAAACTACAAGTAGATATCCGCGTATATATTTCAAAGTTGGCCACGTGATTTAGTTTATGAATACTCTATTCGATCAAAACAAACTTTCAGGCTTTCGATATTTATTCTTCCAAAGATTATACTTTCAATGGTGAACATCTAAAATTTCTCCTCATGCACTATTGGATTTACCATCATTATAAACTTTTCCTCATCGTGCTTCTTCAACGTATATTTATTGGAAAGTATTAAATGTTCAACATGACTGTATTTAACAACCTGAAGTATTCAGCAAGCTCAGAAATCTATTTTTCTATATTTCCTTTTCTCAACTTTCTGCTAGAGATTCCAATGTATGTATATTTCGAATTTGTGTTTTTTTGGACCAAGGAAAAATATTCATACATTTTGAAAAGTTTGCAAGATTCAGTTACGAACGGAGTAGTTCTTGGCTATTGTGATTAGAGAGAACCAAAGCCCACTTAAATAACTTGTAATTAGTCTAGTTAATTAGATATTTTCAACACTGTAGGCAAGGAACCAGCTCTTCCTGCACAGATCATTAAATGTGGGTGGTCTTTATTTATTTACACAGATCACCAGTAATGACATAATGATCATTCTGAGCTATTATTGAATGATCCATAAATGATCAGATAAATTTGTATAATCAATTGGTACAGGTTTTTCACTGCAGTCCGTGTATACAGGATGAGTCTTTGACTTGTTCATAAATTTCAACTGTAGATTCTTGAGGCAAAAAGAAACCTGTTTCTGTTTTAATTTTTTCGAATTCGGCTCTGTTAAAAAGATTTAAAAGAAATTTGGCCAAATACGTGCCTGATACGATTCTCTGCAAAGACCTCGGAGTTCATAATTCTCGTTGAAACATTCGGGGAATACTCAAGCACCAAAACTTTTTCAATGGAAATGTTGAGAACACGATATTTCCTAACAAATTCGCCTAGTTTTCTCCGATTATATCTGCAATTAAAAAGCCATTCTTCTCCTATCAAAATAAGTTCCTTCTTCGATTTTTCTGAAGAGTAGTTTGTGGACAATAATAACTTGTTCATATCCTCCTCGTTATAACCAAAATATCATGCAAATAAGGTTTTTCGTCCAATTTATGATTAATCAACCTAACCTAACTCATTTTGCGTACAAACAGAAATTTTTATGACAGAGTTATCACAGAGATTTTGAGAAGATGATGCCAGGTTGTGGATTCTCTCTTTAAATAATGTTGCGAGGTAGCGGCCGCGCAAGACACACCGTAGGGAGTATAAATCGACCCATCAACCCTGTGTCTGAAACATCATCGCCTGTCAACGACGCATGCGTATAGCGACAACCGGCGCGATTTGCAAGTGTAAAGAAATATGGAGGTCATTTGTTTTAGAGCTTTGTTGTTATAAACGGAGAAATTGATTATTCTAGGTGTTTTACTTCTATCTCGTGATGATTTAGTGAAGGACTTTCAGTGAATTAATGTCATGTTAACCGTGTAGTATGGAGTTTATGAAATTCCTAGAAGATGTTGTTGAGATAGAAACATCGCCACAGATTATTTAGTGCTAAGTGTTATTTTCAATAATTTCAATTTGATACGTGGTTTTTATCGACATTCATATATCTGAATTGTATCTTTATCTGAATGTATCATTTCATGCTCCTTAGTGTTCAATTTCATGTCCCACATTTGTGGAATTTCATTATCACATATCTTTACATCCAAAGTTTTTCCATAATTTAAATTTCAGTCTCGACAAGGTTGATAAAAATTCTGACAAAATTGTTAACTTGTATTAAGACAAATTTTTCTGCGATTCGGTGCTTTTTAAAATATAGGGTTGCACCCAGGTTATTCTCGAGATTCGTGATCGTTTCGTCGAATTTTATCCCATAAAATTAAGAATAACTTGAAAATGGAGCGTTTCATTGAAAAAAAGGTAGGAATACCTACTTCTATTTTCTAAAATATGAACCGTCTATCCTTTTCAAGTGGTTTTATGCTATTTTTGCTTGGATTTATCAGTCGGTTGCGCTGTAATTTTCATACCAGGGGAAATATTGAATGTGTTTTGATCGAGAAATATGCACCATAAATAGAGTAAACAATCAACCTCAATTCAGTTCATTTGGAATAAAAGTTCCGAAGATATGGAAGAATAGTATATTGTTCAATGAACGGTAATGTAAGTCATAACACACGCAGATGAATTTTGCAGCCCGAGCCGTTAGGCGAGGGATGTAATTCATCAAGTGTGTTATGTTATGACCATTACCGCGAATTGAACACAATTCTTTTTCTTCGACTTCTTCAGTAAAATTCGAATCAATCTACATTTTCAAAATTGACAAAGGTTGTCAAGCGATTTCTGTGGTCGAAAATCGAATCGATATCGAATCCCGTAGAAAACGTCAAAAATTCACGTTTTCCAAATGCAATTGTTGGATATTCAGACCTAAGAAAATGTAGAAATAGATGGCGAGAACGTTACCTTGATGTCTGAAATAGAGTTCCCCATTGACCCGACTTTTTTATTCATTTCGTAAGCTACATTTTTCCTATTTGTTTTAGAGTGAGTTATAGGCGTGAGTTATTATTACCTCACACTGTTGGTTTATAGAGACTATTACAGATCAAAGTCAGTTGAATAAGGGATATATTATTCTATGGGAGTAGATAAAAATATTTTTTATGGATTTTCGACACCCTGTATCTTTCAACCGAAACCGAATCTTGAAAAATGGTATATGAAAATAGTGTTTCGTTTGACGAGAGGATTCTTAAGATAAAATATGTAGAAATTGAAGACTCACCCTGTATATGAATGGAAAAAAGATAAATAATACCTAATGGTTCGCAATTGTATATTGTATGTAGGAAATCCAGGAGAATACACAATGTTTTTTCAATGCATTAGGATTTTTAAACAGTTTGAAGTACGGTGTTTGATACATCCTCTGATTGTTTTGAACCTATTAGCTTATCTGCGTTTTTTCGGGATTTCTGATTGGCACCTCTTGACATGTGTCATCAACTTTGTTACACTAGCAGACAGAGATCTGTCTTGAAAAAACATTGCTTTGTCTTTTTTTTAATTTGACTGATTTTGTTATATTTTGTTGCAGCACACACTAACTGGACATTCCGGAAAAGTTATGGCAGCTAAGTTCCTGGGTGAAGCTTCGAAAGTAGTTTCCGGAAGTCATGATAGAACTTTGAAAATCTTCGATTTGAGAAGTAGAGCTTGTGAGTATTTTTTGTTTGTATTTGTTGTTTAGAAAATAAATGACTGAATGCTTAATATGCACGGGCTGAAGGAATTTAAGAGATCCTGAGGATCTGAGCGCCGTGACTTAGTCTACTTAGCTCGTGAGGACTAGGAGAAGACTATATACAATCATAGCGTTGTTCTAGGTCAAAATACAAGTATAAAATTCCCTTCATTGTGAAAGATCTTACTAGTTACAGAGTTGGTCTTGATCTCTCATCCTTCCTTCATGAATTTCGGCTGAAATAATATTAATTACTCTCGCTCAATATTCCATGGGAGGTCTTAGAAGGATGTGACACTATTTCCGAGCCGCCACAAAGACGGGTCGTGGATCGATAGGCCCCACAAATCCTCTTGTCACCGTTGTGTCATTTGCTCCCAGTAAATTGATTCTGAATTAAATTATGTGCAAACATTTTTCAGCTCTTATCTGCACTCTCCACACGGACAGTGCCGTGTTTCAATTTGAGGGGATGCAAATTAATTGTTTGGGCTGGAGGACCTTCGATGTCCTCGGTACATTGCGGGATATTTGCACGGGTGCCTGGACATGGCCGGTGAAGAGGGTCGATACATAATTGTGAGAGAACGGGGGTTGTTGAAACTATACAATATTTTCATTACCTTTTTGGGCGATTCAACAGAAAACCGATGGTGTTTGTCGCTCGATTTTGATGGGGAGGGATGAAAGGGGTTTCGGTTTGAAATAGGGAGGTTTTTGATGAGAACTCGAATTGACATTCGGAATGTACGAGTATTCGTGGAAATTTGTAATATTATTTCCTCAAATTCAAAGTGGAAAGCATGAAACTACACACTTCGTCATTAATCTTGCCCCCCGCCCCCCTTTTAACTCTCAACTTGTTGAATGTAACATGACAATTTTCATGTGTGAAATCTCTTTTATCACTTAAATGAAAACATAAACCAGCTAAAATGTTTTTTTATTGCTTTATTGGTTAATTTGAATAAGGCGTTCTCAGTAGTAATATCCCTAGGACCTTGATAATAGACGAGATAATTTTATGACCATCGAAAGCTCGTTCATTGGTTATAAAATTATGAGGCATTTATCAATGTCCGAGGAATATTCGGCAGAAAAATTTTTGACAGGAAAAATGTATAACTCAACACAACAAAACATTTAATTATTTATTGAAAGTACAATTAGTGAAAGTGCAATTCGTAAAATTCAACTCCTAAATTTTCCAACGAGGAGGTAATAAAAGCTGTGGAGGACTGGTTTGCAGAGAAAGAAGAAACATTTTTTTGAAAGGTCTAGAGACGTTGCTGGTTCGCTGTGATAAATGTATTCAAAGTGTAGTTGACAAGAACTAGGAATCGGGAATGAATTAACAGACCTCAGCTAATGCCGACGTTTCGCAAATATGTGTTCTCCACATTGAAAGATAAAGATCCTATCTCACATTGTAGTAACCTAGTTTACAAAATACCATGAGAGAACTGCCAAAAATGTTATGTGGGTCAGACAAAGCAACTTCTGAGAAACAGAATCAGGCAGCACAGGTACGATTGTAATGAGACTTTCAGGTGTAAGGAGAATAAGACAGTTCTGGCGGTTCATCACTTTCAGGGGGGTCACCAGTTTAACTTTCAAAATGCTGAAATTTTGGACTTTGAGTCGAACTGGTTGAAGCGTAATGTAAGTGAGATGATACATATAAAATTAAACGATACAGTTAACAGCAGAACAGATACCCAAAATCTAAGTCTGATTTACAATAATATTTTACATGGTTTCAAAAGAGTAAGGGACGGCGCGGGTTAATTGTGATTTCTTTCATTCGATTTGTTTGTATGCTACACATGCATAAATATTAATTTGTGTGGGCGTGTACTGGTGCTCGAGAATTTCAGTATGCAGTTGTCTTTCGCTGATTGAACGGTTGATGTTGTATTTTGAAATTTATATTATGAACGATTTCTTCCGAATCTCTCGATGTTTTTCTGGTTGGTTGTTCATGGTTGCACCTTGGGGAGAACATAGTTTGGCTTTGGTAAGTTTCGGCTGGTCGTGACGTCTGAAAGTTGTTTTACCATTCTAATGTAGAATTTGATGGTATATTTGATTTTGTTAATGTTTAATTCAATGTGTAAATCTTCAAAATTTTTATTTTTGTGTTTTTTAAATGATGTTGTCTCTATTTCAGCCCTGAAGAAGCAAAAATATATTTGCGAAACGTCGGCATTAGCTGAGGTCTGTTAATTCATTCCCGATTCCTAGTTCCTGTCAACTACACTTTGAATATATTAATCAAGGAAGTTATCTATCTATTAATAAATGTATTCAATTAAGAGGAGAATACGTTGAGTAATAAAATATTTGACATTGAAATTTTGTTTGGTTCTATAGTAGGCTAATAATTTTTTAATAAATCCTCGTATTGGTTAGTTTTCAGGTGAGGTTGAAAAGAATGACCCTGTATAGAATAAATTACCTGGAATATGGTGAGATGGAAGGCATCATAATGTCAATATTATTTCCCTAACGCAAATTAGAAAATTTCAACGAAGGAAGTTTTAAATTGAAGAAACGTCATGCCATACGCATAATTCGAAACCGCATTGCCAATACCTCATTTCCGACATTTTCACGACCAATTAATTAATCCCCGGTAATCGAAAACCCATACGGTACCATCGTTTCACTTCCCACGACTAAACCCCGGGTACTCAATTACCATTTTTCCCTTTCCTCCTCGGACGAGAAAATACGCCGGCAATTACACGCTCATGTTTACGCCCGTACGCGCGTATTGTCTTTGCGCACGCAAATTACAACCTTCCGGAAAAGTGTCGAGGTCGTAAAATATTTCGAAGATGATAAAAGTTCAATGATACGGCCACCGTCTGTCCCCGCGGGTGTAGTAAAGAGGAAAAGATCGATCCGCGACTCTTATTGCAATTTCATCTTGAATTACGGAGGCTGAGGCCCACGGGAGGGAATGGAATTACGATATTAATAAGGGTGTCTTCTGGGTCGTACATGGTGCTTGTCTGCATCAGCATCATGAAATTTTAATTTCGGGACAGTGCGCAAAATGGTTTTTGCTTCAATATTATTGTGTAACGGCACCAGTGACGTCGTTACCGAAGTTAAGAGTGTTTAAATTACAACTTCTTCATGGAATTGTTTACCGTCTGCCTTAGTCTGTCAATTCAGTCAAAAACCGATTTGACAGGTGGATGCAGAGTTGACCGACGCCAAACTTAGGAAGAAGTTCTTTTTTTCTTTCTTGTTTCTGTATTTGCACATCTCCTCAAGTATTGCCGAAGGCAGGCAACTCTTAAGGTGGGCGTTCAATGTAGTGTGTTTCTATTTCAAGTTGTATTTGAAAATAGTTTCACTTTGAGACTATGCGTACCGTTTTGACGAAATTTTCAATAACGTTATGGAATACATGAGGTCGTATTTCACTGATACAGCGTATAATTTAGGCTTTCAATGCGCTTCGATGGTTGCAGGCTTTTTGGCATCAACCTGTGACTTCAGATAACCCTAAAGTCAGAAGTCTAAAGTCTTTAAATTGCAAGAGCGTGGAGGCCAACAAAATCGTGCAAGATCGTCAATGTTTCACGGATGGTTTAACATATGGCACCGTCCTGCTGAAACCACATGTCGTCAAGATCAATAGCTTCCAATTGAGGCACAAAAAACTGTGTAATCGTAGCACAATAACGGTCGCCATTCAACGTCACTGCATTTTTTCTCAATTTGGACGCGTTTTACACCGTATAAGGCGCCATGTTTACTAACTCCCATCTGTGAACTTTCGATCTGTCACGTCATAGTCATGTGACATTAAGACTGTCAAACATGGCGTGCAATTCAAATCTTGCGAACTTGCAGAAACACCCTTTACTTTCTACTGTTCTCCACTGAAACTTCTGAGAGCAGGCTTGAATATACAGGGTGACTGGTGACGTAAGGGACAACGGCTAAGTGGAGATAGAGGACCTCAAACTGAATGAGAATTTGGGTTTCAAATGTCCCATAAGGGTATTCGTTTCGGAGATATAGGGTGATTTATGAAAAAATGCTAAATCTATGAACTCCCATATCTTCGTTAATATGATATGTTTTTCGCTGATATTTTACATGTATGTTCATACAGGCATTCTCTGTCAGCATAAGAAAAAAAAATTGAAAAAATTGCTGGCCCGTACTCAAAAATTTCAATTTACATGTCAAGTGAGAAATATCACACGGTATATGAGATAAAATAAAATCAAATAGAAATTTGGGAAGAGGAAAAAAAACTGATGAAATATCTGTTTTTTGTTTGAATGGCACAAATTTTCTTTCGTTTCTATGATATGTTGAAGTAAGAATATTACAATATTTTTATATTCAAATCATGAAAATTAATACTACTGATAGAAAAAACCTTGAATTCGAGGCGCTAGAATGAGCCTGGCATCAAAATATTCCTTCAAATCTTGAAATCTATTTTTATCATTTAATATTTCGATGCCATATAAAATTCAAAATAAAATTTGTTGTAGATGGGGTGATGAAAGAGTTGGATACTCAAACACAAAACTAGAAAAAGTCGCAAATATAATTCATAAAAAAATCAAATAAGCAAATGTTCGAAATGAGAGCCGTTCACCTCCATACATTTATTGGCTCTCTTGAACAAATGAAGCAAAGCTTTTCTAATCAGAGGAATATTTGTTTTAATTTCTTCGCATGCTTCAGTTATTCTGCTCTTCAAATGTTCACGGCTTGTTATTGTTTCTTTATACACCGTATCCTTAAGATGACCCCATAGGAAATAATCCAGAGGAGTTAGATCGGGTGATCTAGCATTCTAGCAGGCCAATTTCTAGAACCTCCCCGACCGAAAATTCTTTACTTCATTTGCAAAATGAGGAGGTGCACCATCATGTTGAAAAATCATACCTCGAATTCAAGGTTTTTTTTATCAGTAGTACTGATTTTCATGATTTTAATATAAAAATATTGTAATATTCTTACTTCAACATATCATAGAAACGAAAGAAAATTTGTGCCATTCAAACAAAAAACAGATATTTCATTAGTTTTTTTCCCTCTTTCCAAATTTCTATTTGATTTTATTTTATCTTATATACCGTGTGATATTTCTCACTTGACATGTAAATTGAAATTTTTGAGTACGGGCCAGCAATTTTTTCAATTTTTTTTTCTTATGCTGACAGAGAATGCCTGTATGAACAAACAAGTAAAATATCAGCGAAAAACATATCATATTAACGAAGATATGGGAGTTCATAGATTTAGCATTTTTTCATAAATCACCCTATATCTCCGAAACGAATACCCTTATGGGACATTTGAAACCCAAATTCTCATTCAGTTTGAGGTCCTCTATCTCTACCTAGCCGTTGTCCCTTACGTCACCAGTCACCCTGTATACTGCTCCACAAGAGTTAGGAATATCGTATTCAATCGTTTTTAACAGTATGTAATCTTCGAGAAAATCGCGTAAAATCATTTAAAACTCATCTGGTCGCCTTTTTTCTGATGTTTGGTTCTTTGCATATGCTTCATGAATGTTCTTATTTTGAAATGAAGTCAGTTCATCAACGGCTTCGATTTGAAACGAGTTTTCTGAAGATGCCAAGACGTAAATTAACAAACGCTGAGGCTAATAGGGCTATCGGAATGCTACAGAGTGGCCTAACTCAGGTTGTTGTAGCGGAAAGGCTCCAAGTCAGCCAAAGTGTGATATCTCGACTTTGGAATAGGTTCAGGGAGACAGGTTCCGTGTTGAAAAGACCAAGGCTTGGTGGGCGACGAAAAACAACACCTGCTCAGGATCGTTTCATTACCGTTTCGGCGAGAAGAAATCCTTCATCTATATGTAGAATGCTACGGAATACTCTGAATCTAGGTTTAAGACGTCCATTAGGAGGAGTTCCATAAACACGTGACCATAAAAGCGTCAAAGACTGGAATGGACAAGGCAACATATCAATTGGAACGATCAATGGCGTAGTGTCCTTTTCACTGATGAATCCAAATATGGACGATTTTCAGATTCTCGAAGAATAAGGGTATGGACAATCCCACGCATACCCCGTAATCGTCGTTATGTCCATGAAGTCCATCCATTCCCAGGGGGTAGTGTTATGGTATGGGCCGGGATATGTTTCAACGGGCGCACAGATCTACACATTTGTCCTGGGAATATGACCGCCTTACACTATAGGAAGCATGTCATTTACAATGTGGTGCCAAATTTTCACGCTGCTATTGGTGAAACTTTTCAATTTCTAGACGATAACGCTAGACCGCACCGTTCAACCATAGTTGAGAATGCGCGCGAGGAGCTTGGTATTCCATATTTACCAATACCTTCGCACTCACCTGATTTGAATTGCATAGAACATGCATGAGATATGCTCCAAAGAAGAGTAGATAATCATGAACCTACCCCAGAATCCTCAAATGATCTGAGAGAGCTTCTGCTCCGTTTATGGAACCAAATTCCTCAAGAAATGTTCAACAATCTCGTGTGTAGTATGCAAAGAAGATGTCAAGCTGTTATTGATGCCCGTATACATTCTATTGCTACTTTCAAAATGCTTGAATTCTCTGGGAATAAAATTTCGTTATTTTACTCGATTTTTCTCAACCACCCTGTATACGCTGCAGACCTACAGGCTAAAATTAATTTGCAACTTGAAATCATATTTATATGAATTTTCATCACAAAAATCTTAGTTTAACGATATTTTTTTGCAATTTAAGTCAATATCCCTTACTCATGTGGAGAGTTTATTTGATATGTTCAAAAGGAGAAAGATTATTTTCAGAGAGTTCACCTCATCAAGAAGAGCCAACTTCTGGTGGAGCTCACTAGCGCTTCCATGCTACATTCAACTGAATTTTTGTTTCTCCTATTGACGAGTTGCCTCTGTCGCCCTGATTGTCGCGTTATATTTTCCAGCTCTTTCTAATTTCCCGCCCTAATTGAGCAACCGTCGGATGTTACACATTAATGTAATAAATATTGGAATTTCGTTCGTCAGAGAATCCCATTATCATTTGACAGCTTAATACAGTACGAGATTGTTCTGGCACGTTTCGAAAAATGGCGAATGTGAACATTTTCACCGTGTTATTACGTAAATGACTCTCTCATTTGCATTCCGCTTATATTTAGCTGTCTGAACATCGACAAAGGTGCGTCAGGTGAGGAATCGAGATTTAATAATGACTGAAGTGAACGCTGTGAGAACAATTAAGGCTCTGAGATGTAAACTGGAATATTCATTAAATGTAGAATAAATATTTTTTCTTATTTTCTCAAATGCGTTCTCCTCAAATATGATTATCTGCTCGAAGGAAAGGTATTAATGTCCTCAACATCTGACTCTCAACATGAACTCAGAATTAATCCCCTACGAATGCTATGCAGAACGTGTTCGTTTGACAATAAAACAATAAATTCGGATATACCTTCTGTGGAAATCAAAAGGCCAACCCTAAATGTAGTGATCTAGTATGACACAGGTACTTATTGCTACAATTTTCAACAACGTATGTCCCATAAGTTCTGGCACAAATTCCATAGACCAATATAGTGGTGATGAGAAGAAGACAATAGGTTGCTATTGAAATCAAAGTTTGTTTATAACCTTGACTTCACTTTAACACTTCAGTTGTTGAGACGATATGGCTTGCAAAAAAGAAATTCAAAACAGTATTTATAATTTAGTTGGGACAATCGCTGAATGTGAGCAGGGTATTCCTTGTATGAACCTTGCAAAGAGTGGAAGATCCAGAATTTTTGCCCAAGCAAGGACCGTAAGACTGGTAAGAAGAGCGGAAATCAAGGTTGGTACTTCGCTTAGAAAAGTAGCACGTCAATATAGGACATCTGACTATAACGCTAGCCAATTTTATTGAAGCAGAACAAGCTGGAGAATATATGATGTTCTTGCCAGACCTTGCGTCCAGGCACTATGCAAGAGAAACTCAAGATTGGCTAGGCGACCAAAACGTACCATTTGTTCGGTGGAACGGCAATCCACCTTACCTTCCACAGGCTCGACCCATAGAAGATTTTTCGGCTATCTAATCGCGAAAAGTTTACAATGGAGGATGGAAAGCCCAAAATGAAAAGGAACTTCAACGGCAAATATCCAGGAAGATCCGAGAAAGCGAATCAGATACCGTCCAAAACCTGATGCTAGATGTTCGCAGAAAGTTGGGCTCTGTGGAAGATAATGGCTCTCTTCATTCAATTTGAATTGATAGTTGTGTTGCTTCTGAAACGTTTTTTGATGTGTATCACAATACAATAAACAAATGTATAATTTTTGTCACTTTTTTGGTCTCTGAAATTTGTGCCAAAACTTATGGGACGTACGTTTTTTTTCCTTTATGAGCAACGCCCTTTTTCGTTCGCCCTCAAAACCCTTCTCGTATCACTATACCCGAATTCCAGGCTTTAAAGCTGTCTTGTGATAGAAATTTCATCTAACGTTTTGCCTCCAACTACGGTAGCTTCTTCAGAGACATTGCTCCGAATAGATGGAGTTACTGGTTTGGGCACTGTATCTATCGTCGTAGCTCCACCACCGACCGGTCGATGCATCCGCAAGTATTGCAGAAGGCAGGCAACCATGCATTCTGACAATGGTAGTTTCTTCTTTCCTGTTCATGTTGTTTTGGGCTTATAGATTTGGAAGGACTCAATGTTCATCCTCTTTTGATGTTGGAAACAGCATATTCTGAAATTAAACACAAAATTTGAGTTAATGGCAGAATCATTACCATTCATTTTCAAAAGATTATTTCGGCCTCCGCTGAGACTTAGATGATCTTCTCATGACCTCAAATTTTCATGTCACTCGTACAAGATTATGACAGAAATTTAGTCCGTTTCAAGAGCAATGTTCATCTTCTCTGCCTCCAATTTTGTTCAAAAATTAGTCTTATCATTGAAAAAGTTTCTTCAGCTCTTCACAGAGTTGTTTAAAGAGTAAAGGCACTGAAATCTCGCTTCAAAAACAGCTGATTTCAGTATCACAATTTGAAAAACACAAAAATTCAATTCGATAAAACGATATTTTGAATTCTTTTTCTCGTTTGCATTCTTAACTAAATCCCACAGTTATAAAATCGATCAATTCAATGTAATTTCTAAGTAAATCTAAGAACTTCTGTATATAAGAAAAGAAGCTCTTGGCTGATTGCAATAGGAATTTATTTTGTTGGCATGTTTTTATTCCATTTAGCACTCAGGAGACCATATTTTTATGTCACGTTATGTTAAACTGAAGAGTTTTCCAATAAGGGGTATTATTTTGACATTCGAAGAAACATGACACTGTTTCAGATAAATTATCAGATGTTTATTTAGCTATAAAGAGGAAAGTATGCTGGTAATAATAGAAAATAACATCAGCCAAATAACCACCACGACCACGACTACAGGACCATATCCTTTTCATGAAATATTCCCTAACCAAATCGCGAAGTGGCCGACCTATGGCCTCGATAGCCTTACGAATTCCATCTTCGAAGTAATATGAATCGACGCAGGGCTCTTGGCGTAGACCTTCCCTTCCACATGGCCCCAAAGGAAAAAGTCGCAAGGTGTTGAATCACAAGATCTCGGTGGCCAATTGTGATCACCACAAGAGAGATAACACGGCCCGGAACTTTTCTCGTGAAGGATCAATGGTTTCGTTGCTTGTGTGGCACGTAGCACCGTCTTGTTGAAAATAAAAAAATCATTAATCCTTCTTAATTCCGAAGAACGACGATGAATGGCATACCTGAGTTTTCTTCAACACTTTCAGCTACTGCAGCAATATTCTTGAACGACGTGCTCGGGTTTTATTCTTCACATCACTAACTTGTTCCACCAGCTCAAACATTTCCACCGATTTCTATATTGCGGTTCTACAAGGTGCTTCACGACTACCCAAAAATGTTCTAGTTTTACGAACGGTCTCTGCCAAATTTTCACCATTCTTATAGTAAATTTTAATAATTTCAAAACGTTGTTGAAACGTGTATCGTTATGTTTTTATTAATGCATGGCGAAGTTTCTACTTGTCGAATGCCAAAAATGACAGCTTCAAAAGTGACATCTACCGAAATAGCGGGCTATACAACATAATACTTATTTTTAGAAAAATCTTCATAAAAAAATGAGTAAATTATGGAATTTTTACTAGATCTTTGTTCAAAAAACCAATGCATGGGCCCTGAAAATTGTAGTACACATTCGATAGCGAATCTCTCCAGGAATACTATAATAATAATAATTTATTCCCCCTTTAAGACATCATGAAAATGTAAAGGTAGGTATAGTCTTCGAGAAAAAAATGAAATAAAACAAATACAATGAGTGAAAAGCAAAAATAATAATAGAACAATAGTTGACAACACTGTTAAGCAAGACTCGAATAATAGCATTAGCCAAAAACTCTTGAACACTGTAAAAGCATTCGTCAATCAACATTAATTTCACTTTTTTCTCAAATAGAATTAACTGATTGAAAAATCTTCCCCATTTGCAGTGTTGACATCAAAAAGAGTGGCAAAGAATGTATTTTTTTTAATTTTCGAAAATGTCGAATATTAAAAAAAACGAGGGACTTTTACAGAACTTTAAACATATCTGTCCGAACCGCCACGAAGTGCTCTACCCACAGGTACCATTATCCATTTATTACGCACATCCTGTACAAATTTCCGAAGAAAATAATGTTGAGCATCTGCATCATATGTTTATTATTCGAAAGCAATGACTAAATTGCTTAAAGCAGTTAGTAAAGAAGTAAGTTTCTATTACTTCGCTTCCCGGATAAGCCCAGCATCCCCAAAAAGTGCGAACTTCTGCTGAGTGAAGTTTCATCCACAGCTCCCTGAATTCATTAACCGCCCCCGACCCTTCCGCGACCGTCAACTACGGCCAACTTTTTTCAATTCCGCGACGATATTTCACGGCACAAAGGTCGCGGGTACCGGAATAACGTATAGTTTCAAAAACTCGGAATTAACATACAAAAGACATTCGGCGGATCCCGAAGTTTTTACGGGAACCGGGAGTCGCATCCCGCCGCCGGAAGAGCCCCACAAAGGCAAGCGACGAGCGGACCCAACGCTGGAAAACCAGACAATTTCCACTCCTTCACTCTTAATTTTTCTGCCGGTGGGGTCGGCCGGAGAAAAGGGGGGCAGCGCGAATATGAAGATAGAGCGGTCGGAAAATGAGCGGACGCAATTTGCATTTCTTCGGTAGGGAGAGACCGGGACGATTCTGGTTTAAGGGTACGGTTGTGGCGGAAAGTTTGAATTGGAGGAAGTTTGGCATAAACAGGTTTTTGAGGAGTTGGGAGAGATGGAGGTGAAAATAGGGGGATGGAGAATTCGCGAGATGATCTTTCATGTTGAGGTCGTTGGGAAAATCAGTTCGAATTTATGAAAGGGAAGCACCAACTGAAGAGTTCTACAGATTCTGATTCACCTAAAAAAATAACACCATTCAAGAAAGTACAGTCGGATTTCACAGCCCTGTTTCGATGACATATGTCAAACAGATGTTACTGATGTCACAAGGCACATACATCATCAAGGTGTACACCCGACCGAAAATATTTCCGCTTCAAGTGAAAGTGTTGAGAATCTTCAGCCTTCAAAATAGGAAACGTATACCGCCAGATGGCGGTGCAGTGCATTAATCTTTATTTATTGGATTATTCAGAGCTCAATAGAACAAATGTGGGGGGCAGGGAATATGAACAAGAAATCTTACCCTGAACTAGATCTCACAATGACTGTATAATACACTGATTTTCCTTCACCAGTCATCTGGGAGTAGATACCTGCGGGGCGTGTCATTTAAAAGAAATTCAATTCCATGTAAGAATCCACAATTGTAAGAAACAATTAATTTTCACTAATTGACGGCTGAAACAAACCTCTATAATAAATTGTCTTTGATAAAAATGGATATTTATCATTTCGAATAAAAATATTCAAGGAAATTACTTTCGCGAAAACAATACATTGTTGTAATATTATTTGCAAAAAAACGGTATGTTCTAAAAAAAAATGAGATAGACGTTTGATTAACTAAATGATAGTGAAATGAAAAAACACAAAAATATCTCTTCGTTTTGATGGTGGAAATGTTACAAAATAACCAAAAATGATGGCGAATATCCTTTTCATTCATTTAATACTCATAAAAATATTTTTCTATTATTTTTATCTTTATACACTTATTCATCCCTTAATGATAAAAAAAAATAAATCGTTTCTGACTCCCCTTTTTTCAGGGACGTAGACCCTTAAGAAAAATCCAAATTTATCCATTTTTCTTCGCGCACAATATTTGGGCCTTTCCTACGGCATGCTATTTGCATCTGGATTAACATCTCACTCCTTAAAAGGTTCAGTTTACTCAAGAACTAGAGCCAGCTGACCATGGAATGCATAGAACATATGCCGATTTAGTGCTCGAACAAAAACATTCGAATGACGATTTTTCTTCAGCGACGAAGCACATTTTTCACTCTGTAGCTTTGCAAACAAGCAGACTTGTCGCGTATGGGACTGTGAAATGCTTACCTAAAGGCTGAGGGGCCCTTACATCCAAAAAAAATTCGCTGTATGGTATGCAATTTGGTCTGTACTTCTCTGAAAACAGAGATGTTGCCACTCAAACCGTCAATTCTCATCGTGATTAGAATTGGAAGGGATGGGGTTCCAGCAAAATGGAGCAACAACCCCAACAATACAAAGATATCCCAAAGATAGCCATTGCCTATTGTCGCTTGTAGTATCATATGCAAGGAACGAAGTAGCTTTTTGTTGTATCTTCAGAATATGGTCAATTTCATGGGCAACGTTTTATTTTGCAGGTATAGAGACGAAATTCGCTGGTTCCAGTTGTAATGATCTAGTCACCGTGGACAGTAGTGGTTCGACGATCATCAGTGGCCATTTCGACAAGAGCATACGATTTTGGGACACGAGGGGCGAAGCTTGTTCCAATAGTATAATTTTCAATGGCAAGGTGACATCCCTTGATTTGACGAGAGGTAAATATTCACTTATTCAATTCATATTAATTCAGGTTAATCTTGGTGCCACAACCTTGAATTTGTTTGATACTCAATCAAACTCATGATATCATGCCTCTAAAACTCCGTCATACCCATTTTCAAAAGGATCAACTATGAGTCAAAACTTCGTTAGCTATTTTGAAGCCGTCATTTTGGTTTAAGTTTTTTTGACAATGGAATAATAATATCTTAGCCGAAAAACATCCAATTTGCAGACGATATCTTTCATTTACAAATCAATCGTTCGACCAAAAAAAAAAACTTACAAATTTTGTAGAGAATCAGACCAAGGTAGATATTTATGAAACCTGTCAGATATCTAAGAATATGCTTAAAATTTAAACAGAATTAAATTATTTTTGAAAACGGGGCTGATTCAATTTCCGAAACACTAACTGAGAGGATTATCATCATTAATTTTTTTATTTTGCTTTGTTTTTTATATGATTGCTAATTTATTTTTCAAAAAAACGAAAAATTCCTGGCTATTTGTAAACGCAGTAAGTTTCGGAGTGAAAAATTGGTTTGCCCTTCTACACTCAGACAAATTTATTATTTGGATGAATATTGGTTGACTCAGGTTATGGAAATTGATTCTTCCTGAGACAGGGTGAAAAAGAGGTTCTATAAACACCTATCAAATTTCAAATCATTCAGATGACCAGACATGGGTCAATATTGTCTAGCAACATTCGATCTGAACAACCATACATTGCTAGTTAAAAAAACTTGTAAAAGAGATATACAGGGTGTTTGGAGGGGGAGTAGACATAGGTGAATGGTGGATAGGTGATGCTCTTGGCTACTTGTTGCGCCTAATAAAATAACATTTTGCCCAAAGTTTGGAGTGTTATAATTTTTTTGCTATTCTTCTAGAAATTTTTTTCTCATTTAAATCTGGAATTTTTTAGATTTAATGCTCGAGGTGCCTATAAAATGCTTTAATTTTTTAGTCTATTCTTGTCTTATTCAGATTGAATCATAATTTCATACAGACGTCTTCAAAAAACCTGACGTCGTATCAAACATCAAAATTAAAAAAAAAATGATGTTGTGTCCACTTTACAAAGTGAAATAAAAAAAATTACATAGTGTGGGGTTTCAAAATTGTTTTAAAAACTTCTCTAGTTAATACTCTTTGCAATGGTATATAACATGTACCATTAATAATCAGATAACTCAACAAAAAACCGTTTTGTCTTCAAGGATGCCTTAAAAGGGTGACAACAAAACTATTCCATTGAGGAGGTAAAATCTTTTCTCTCATTCTTACACAGCTAAAAATAGCGTGCTCATTTTAAAGGCACCTCGAGCATCAAATTTAAAAAAATTCAAGATTTTAATGGGAAAAATGGGAAATTTCTAGAAAAATGGCAAAAAAATTATAACACTTTGAACTTTGGGCAACATGTTATTTTATTAGGCGCAATAAGTAGCCAAGAGCATCACCTATCCACCATTTACCTATGGCTACTCACCCTCCAAATACCCTGTATAAAATGATATCAATTCAGCAAAATCACAATTACATGATTAAAAGATCTGATATTGAGAATTCGAATCATTTTAATATGGTTGCCATGATTCATGCTCATTGGAAATTCCTTGTGATGGTATGTTTCGTAAACGAAAACTTTTTTCAAATCGTGAATCAGTTTGCATTCTCATTTGCGAGTAAGATGTATTGAAAGATTTTCACGGTGATCAAATTTCAGTTTCCTTCGTGTCTTAATGCTTCACGTTTTGTCGTACCTGTAGTTTAAAGTGGCACTATTTTACGTGTTTCTCGAGTGGACAATAGTAGTGAACCGATAATGCACGTCACCATTTTTAATTTTTATAAATTTTTATTTCTTACTCTCTCATTTGTTGGTATATATGAATTCTTTTTGGTGTTTATTCATTTCCTTTTTTATATTATCAGAAAAGATTTTTATATGTGTTCATATTTTCAAATTTCAAATATTTGTTTTAAGTCAGTCATTATCTGATCCTTGATTTATTTTCGCTTCAGGATGACAATTCTGTATCGTTGTGTAATATCCCCGTAATGCTTTTCCATATAATCGAAACGTCGGCAGAATTTTCATCTGATTTCCTTCATCTTCGACCACAATCATTAACAAACACATAGATTTCAGATTTTATCTCATTTTTTCTATTTTGACTCATCCAGCATAAAGCAAAGAGTAACAAACAAAGCTTTACTATCAGATATATGGGATATGAAATATTGGAAACTATTCATCTCATTTCCAGAACATAGATTGATTATTTCTTGAGAAACCTAGGGGGGGGGGGGTAAGACTTTTGTCGATGTGTGTAGATACGGTCTGAGAATCACTGAAGTAGATTTCTCCATACACCTGAATCAAGAAATCCCATAACGTTAACTCCGAATTTTCATTGGGAAAAAAACCGAATAATGGCGAAAAAGGTAACGCTGGAAAAATGTCGCAAGTGAATAAAATTTCCTCACTAACTTCCTCTCTCAATAAGACCTCCCAGTAATTGGGGAGTCTGAGAACAGGAAATGAATACGAAATATGAAATTACGCACTCCCCGAATCCGTATTCCACGACGTGTGGATAATCTCGTTCCATTTCCTCCTTACCCCCGGATAAACACCGGAAAAAAAATCCGTTTCTCCGGGGGCATCGCCGAAATTTACATTTACAATTAGCTCGGCCGGTTCCATCTTGAAATTGGATCTGTACGGTTAATTTAGCGATTCTGTCTGTATCGGGGGCAAACAGAACCGGTTCATTAATACTTCCTCCATGATTTTTCCTGATAACTGATCCCCAGGGAAAGATAACTCGACGTCATTTTGTCCCGTTGACCTGACTTTTCGCGTCGATGCCGGTTGGAATTGGGGAGAAAACATCGATTTGGACTTTCGAAAAATGCGGCATTTAGGGATGTTAATATACAGCTTTATCCACAAGGAAAAAAACGGCTTTCCAAACGGTGACCTGAATGAGAATTATTAAAAAATGAAAAAGAGGATATCGTCTCTGGGAGATCTTATTTTAGAAGCTCTGCTGTTTCAGTTGGTTGCTTCCGCAGTAAGGGTTATATGGCACTGATGAAGGCTAACAAGCCAGAAACCGGTTTGTCATTATGGTGCTGTGGTGGTGCCACCAGTGGAGTACTTCAGAAATTAGATCTCTGCTAGTTCATTTTCATAATGAAAGGGAATTACATTATGCTCATAATATTTATTCATCTCAACAATAATTCACAACAAATATACAGTATTTCCCATAATGGGCTTCCCATTTTAATATTAATTTGAATGGAACTTTTTGAGTTTACGAAACAAACTTTTTATTACACTAAATCACAGCTACCTCTTTGGGATTCATGATGATTTATCAATATTTGGCTGATTTAATTCCAACTTTCAAAAATCACGTATTCTAAATGACCTCCACCAACTTCAACACGTTTTCCGATATTACATAAAAAGTGGTTTGTTACACGGCGTAGCAAACCTCGGTCTATTCCTTCAACGAATGTTGACATTGACTTCCTCGATTGTACCTGGACGATTCGCAAACACTTTCGCTCTCAAATATCCTCACAGGATAAAATCGGGTGTCGTTAAGTCGGGGAACTTCGAAGGCCAAGGCGAATCGAGAACTGAGTAGGCCATTAAATACTTCTCGCTGAACCCTCATTTTGTTTCTGGCGCGTTGTTGGACTGAGTAGTCCAAACGAATGTTGAAAATTGAATAATTTTTTATGAAAACTAACAAACTTCTCGTAGAAAATGGCGTTCCAAGAAATTATTAATGTGAAACTTATTTTTGACATGCGCCTATTTGATTAATGATAAACTTGAATCCCAAAGACTACAGAAGATGTAGAAAGTTCTCAAAACCTCAGCCTGCACCTTATTTCTGAACATGCAAGCAGCAGAGTTCGAAGTTTTCCTCAAGTTAGCTGAATGATGAATCCATTTCAAGTGTTTATCCAGAGTAACACCCAAGAAACCAAGAGACTCCTCCACGATAACACACTAACAAGGTGTAAAAAGTCAGGAAAATCTTCCACAGACTGGCTGTCATAGATGACCGTACCTTGAGTCTGGCTATAACTGAGAACTAGACCATTTTTCTCACACTAACCACTACCAGACTGGACACAGGACTTAAAATTCCGTGAAATAACTAGGAAATTGCTGTCATCGGCATAAAGAATGGATCTACAATCAGCTGAGGGCTTGATGAAGTAAAGAGAACTCACATATAGAATAAAAAGTAAAGGGCCCAGCACAATCCCCTGCGGAACTCCTCAAGTGATAACTCGGTCCTCAGAGAGAACTAGGCCATCGAAAGTGAGAACAGTTCTCTGACGTCTACCTCTCAGATAGCTCCCAAAAGCCTCAAGGAGACATCCCTAATCCCATACATCTCCTGCTCAACCATTAAGATCTTATGATCCATAGAATCAAAAGCCTTGGTCAAGTCGGATAGCAAAAATACAGCAGTTTCAGTTCCTCTATTTTTGAAAAACCATGCTGACCCTCAGCAAAAAAAATTCAAGAAGTCTGAGAGTAAGAGCCTTATGGAATATTTTGGAGGAATTTGAAAAAATGCTTATGGGGCTGCAACTACCCAGGCATTCTCTTTTTCAAATAGTTGTATAACTAAAGACACCTTAAGGCTCTACGTCCCTTAAAAAAGGGAGTCAGAAACGATTCATTTTTTTCTGATTGATGAAGGGATGTATGAGTGTATAAAGATGAAAATAATTAAAAAAATATTTTATAAGTAATGAATGAATGAAAAGGATATTCGCCATGATTTTTGGTTATTTTGTAACATTTCCACCATCAAAACGAACAAATATTTTTGTGTTTTTTCATTTCAGTATTGAAGTCTATTATTCAGTTAATCAAATGTCTATCTCCTTTTTCTTTCAGAATTTACCGTTTTTTTGTAGAGAATATTACAACAATGTGTTGTTTTCGCGAAATTTATTTCCGTGAATTTTTCTATTCGAAATGATAAATATCCATTTCAACCAAAGACATTTTATTAAGGATTTTATTAGCCGCCGATTAGTGAAAATTAATTGTTTATTACAATAATGGATTTTGACATGGAATTGAATTTCTTTTAAATGACACGCCCCGCAGGTATCTACTCCCAGATGACTGGTGAAGGACAATTAGTGTATTATACAGTCAGTGTGAGATCTAGTTCAGGGTAGGATTTCTTGTTAATATTCATTGCGCCCCAAAATTTGTTCTAATAAGCTGAATAATCCAATACTTTAAAATAATTAATGCACTGCACCGCCATCTGGCGGTATTCGTTTCCTATTTGGAAGGCTGAAGACTCTTAAGATCGTCTGGAAAAGAGCCATCACAATTTATGAGGTGTACAACAGGGACTTATCGAATGAATAGCTTTTATCAAAACACCCAGTTATTGATCCTGTCTTAAAATGAAGTAACAAATATTTCAGAAACCCTGTATCTTTCCAACAAGAAAAAAATTGAAAATGGTATAAAAAACTGTTTCGTGTACAGGGCAAAGATTCACCCTGCATTTCGAATTGAAAAAAGGAATACGCTGAAAATATCTCGTTATGCTCCGTATCCATAAAAAAACTCTGCTCAACATTTTCTTGGAATGAACCCTTCCAGTCCGCTCACATAATCCCTACCTCTGTTGATAGCATATCGTTGCGTCATAACGGACTCCGTCTGTATGGTGGAATCGGCACGAGAATAGAACGAAAATAAGAAAAAAGCACTAAAGAATACTGGAACGAGCTAATTGTAAATGTAAATTCCCCCTAATGCTGGGAAAACTTTGCCGGTTCGGAGGCGACCGAATAAAATCGCCATTATTGGAGAGCTCATTGTCTGTGTTTGAAAGAGAGAAGGAGGAAGTGCTTCCAGATTCCGAATCTAATGCAAACCAATTATGTAAATATTGTCACCTGATAAAATAAATCCCCTCACCGTGGTAGTTGTCGAATACGAAATTATTGGAGGGGGACATTTCAGTCAGCGTGAGGTTTTACGTTGCATAGAAATCAGGACGAGCTTTCGTTTGAATGCACTCGAATGGAAATATCCTTTTATTGAAATGTATGATACAAGTTGAAAACAGAAATATAGTCATTTTTCGAAAAATTGTTGAAATGCCTTTATTCACTTTTGCATTATCACACTGAAACGTTCTAAAGACTAATAAAAGGAAGAAAGACAATGTCTTCTGGTGGGAAAAAGAACAAACACCGAAAAAACGCAGATTTTCATCTGCTTCATCAGACCTGACAAATAAAAAATGAACACACATATACACAGCAAAATGGTACAAAAATTACCTCTATAAATTAGAGTTTTGAAAGATCTGAGAAAGTCGACTGAAAAGCAACACCAGTCATTAATCATAAGATTCTACTCATAACGTACTTCAAAATAAAAAAATATTAGACAGAATTGTCGAGAACAAAGAATCAACAGAAATCAATAAAATAACCTCAAAGGGAGGTGCACTCATAAAATGTCGAACATCAACAACAGGACAACAATTATATCTCAGAGAAACATAACAACAAAAAATAATCTAATCTCAAACTCACATACTTATTCAGAATGGAACTATACAACTAGGTGTTCGGTATCAGACCTAAAATTAAACGAGTCATTGATGTTAATATGAATTATCTCTAAAATGTTTCATTTCTTGAAATGTTTTTCGTTGTCTGAGACTTTAACATCTGAAAAATCTTTAAAAAAATAAGAAAACAAAGCAGTCTTTTCCCTTTTTTTCCCATCTATAATATCATATCTGTGCTGCCTTATTCTAGTCGTAAATATTGTCAAGTTTGGCCTACATACATCTTATCACAAATCGAATATATTGTGAGAGTTTTTTCGTTGTTTGTCCTTTTTCCCACTAGAAGACTTTGCCTTTCTTCCTTTTATTGGTTGAACCGTGGAGGACACAATAATAATATTATATAGTTCGGAAGACTTTTAAAATATGGCATGTTCAGTAATTATTGAAGGAGGATGCTTTCAATCTTCAACTTATTTCGGAAAAAGTATTCATTCTCCTCATTGAATATACCGTCTTTAACTTGTACATATATTTTAACTGTAGATTCCTCTACTCAAACGAAACTCTTTTTCTATATCATTCTGAAGTACTCGACACTACACGGTTAATATTACATTAATTCACTTCCAAATAATCCCGAGATCAAAGGAAAACACCTGAAATAATCAATTTTCCCGTTTATAAAAACATAGCTCTAGAACAAATATCCTCCATTTTTGTTCACACTTGCAAATCGCGCCGGTTGTCGCTAAGCGCATGCGTCTTTCACAGAAGATGAGGTTCGAGACACAGAACAATAATATTAGGTTTGAGATGGAACGATTCATAGATCTTGTGCGCCCGCTACCTCGCTCTTTCATAGGAGATTTTTGTTTTGTGTCTTTGTACGCTGAATGGGTTAGGTTAGGTTAATTAATGATAAATTTGATGAGAAACTTTTTTTTACAAGATATTTCTGGAATATCGAGAAGGATATGAACAAATTATCAGTGTTTACAAACTAATCGTTGATAAAATCGAAGGAGGAATTCATTTCGATGGGAGAAATATGGCTTTTTAGTTGCAGATATAATCGGACAAAACTGTGTTTTTGTTACAAAATATCGTGTTTTCAACATTCTTATTCTAACCAGGATGATACTTGTGTATTCCCTAAATGTTTTTACTCACTTTCAACCGAGAAGAAAATATGAACTTTGAGGTCTTTGCAGAGAGTCGTATCAGTCACGTATTCGGCCCAATTTTCGAATGGTTATATCTTTTTGAAAGAGCCGGGTTCGGAAAATGGAAAATGAAAATAGGTTTCTTTTGTCCTCAAGAATCTACAATTAAAATATATGTTCAAGTCAAAGAATCATCCTGTATAAACGTATATTACACGTATGTTAGTGCTTATTGGGATACCGCATACCTCGAAGTTAAGGTCGCCGAGCACAACGAGTAGGAAAACTAATCCGATAGGGGCGCCACCGTGCATTTTATGGAATATTCCATTAAATTGATTAAATGGAAGTATAGTGTAGTCCCCTTTATGGATGAAATGTACAAAGGCGCTCTCTATCCGAAATCCGTTGAACTATGAAATAAGTAAATATGTAGTTAAAGCAAGAACCATTTCTCGCTTTATATGTATATTAAATTTGAATTCGGCCACTATCTGCCAATTCCGTATTTCGAGTTGATTATCTGAACGGAATTATGTGTAGACTAACTATTTTCATGGGTCTTTCGTTTGAAATAAAACAGAAGCACGAGTTGGTTTATTTTGTTCTATTTTGAGAGAAAAAACATGCACTTTCGAAATGAAATCGGTTTCAATTATTTCATTAAGAACGCCAATCCTTTCTGAGTTCACCCACAAAATTTCAGTTCTCAAAGTGAAACCATTTTCAAATACAACTTGAATAAAAACACACTACATTGAACGCCCACCTCAAGTGATGCTCGCTCTGATGAGATCTTAAGAGATCGAAATCATAATCAGAATCTATTCTCTTTGAGTGGAATGGAATTTTCGTTCATCTCCTCTTGGTATCAACATCGATGAAAAAAGTGAAATTTGCATGGTGGTTGATGTAACCTTGGAAAATGGTTTTTATACGTTTATCGTTCTACCTCGATGATGCTACGGATTCATCTACGTCACTCCAAGACAGACAGAATTTCAATCAGCTTTGGCTTCGAAATTCCAGAACCAACTTTGATTTGTTTCATTACTTTCGCGATTGTTTCCCCCCTGCTCCCCTCGTCGTTCAACCCCCCCTTTCCGCAGCACAACAATTGAATTATTCAAACAAATCGAAGCCATTATCATTCCTAGCTTTGTCTCCTCATTAACACCTTGCTCGCTGCATTAAGTCGGTGCGAATCTAATTGTGACGCCTCTGGGTGATTTATAGGCCGTTCCACTCTGTTTGCATTAATTAGGCATCGAAAGCGTTCGGCTTATCGGTCATGTCTTCAACACCCCTGCTCTGGTGTCGTAATCGCTGAATAATGTCTGACCTGGAGTTTTTTCTTCGGGCTGGTGGCATGGCGCAGTTGGCCGAGCCGGTCGACAGTGGGTTTGATGGCCATCAGTGGTTGACAAAGAGATCTACGCCATTTCCAGTTGGAATTCAGAAAGTGCCAAGTTTATTTCAAAAAATATCGAATGTGATTCAGATAAGTAAATTCAATTTCAGAAATGGTCATTTGAAATTCAGTTGAGACACATTGATTTCAGAAAACGTAAATTGCAATTCAGACCAGTCACATTTATTTCAGAAAACGTCAAGTGATGTAATTCAGATCAGCTACATTTATTCCAAAAAAACGTCAATAACAATTCAGACTTGTCTCATTTATTTCAGAAAACGTCCATTATATTTCAGAAAATATCAAATATATTTCTTATTAGTCAATGTGATTTCAGAAATCTCTTCTTCTTCTTCTTCTTTTTCAACCTGTATTCATCCACTCCTGGACATAGGTCTCTCTCCACCGCTTCCATGTCTCCCTATCCTACGCAACGTTCATCCACCTCTTACCAGCCAGCTTCTTGACATCGTCTACCCACCGTTTTTGGGGACTTCTTTTGGTTTCTCTGGGTCTCCATACCGTTATCCTATGAGCCCATCTAGTCTCGGACATTCTTGCTAAATGACCAGCCCAACTCCATTTCATCTCCGCCACTTCCTGAAGAACATCTCTGATTTGGTACGTTCTCTGATGCACTCGTTTCTTATTTTGTCACGTAGGGAGACACCCAGCATGCGGCGCTCCATAGCTCAAAAAAAAAACAAGATCCCTATGAATTTGAAGCGCAAAGTATACAACATATAAGTACTGCCCGTACAAACATACGGATTGGAGACAATGAGTCTGACTAAAAGTTTCGCAAATAAACTCTCAACTACTCAAAGATTTCAGAAATGGTCATTTGAAATTCAGTTGAGCCTCATTTATTTCAGAAAACGTCAATTGTAATTGAGATCAGCTACATTGATTTCAGAAAACGTCAAATACAATTCAGATCAAACACATTTATTCCAGAAAATATCCATTGTATTTCAGAAAATATCAAATATATTTCTGATTAGTCGATGTGATTTCAGAAATGGTCATTTGACATTCAGTTGAACCGTATTTATTTCAGAAAACGTAAATTTTAATTGAGATCAGCTACATTTATTTCAGAAAACGCCAATTACAATTCAGACCATTCACATTCATTTCAGAAAACGTCCATCGTATTTCTGAAAATATCAAAAATATTTAAGATTGGTCAATGTGATTTCAAAAATACTCATTTGAAATGCAGTTGAGCCGCATTTTTTTCAGAAAACGTCCATTTTATTTCAGAAAATAATATCGAATATATTTCAGGTTAGTCTATGTCATTTCAGATATGGTCATTTGAAATTCAGTTGAGCCTCATTTCTTTCAGAAAACGTCAATTGTAATTCGGATTAGATACATTTATTTCAGAAAACGTCAAGTTTATTTCGAAAAACATCGAATGTGATTCAGATCAGTCAATTCAATTTCAGAAATGGTCATTTGAAATCCAGTTGAGACACATTTATTTCATAAATCGTCAATTATATTTCAGAAATCGTCAATTATATTTCAGAAAATATCAAATATGTTCTAGATTAGTATATGTTATTTCATAAGTGGTCATTTGAAATTCTGTTTAGCCGCATTCATTTCTGTCACATTAATTTCGGAAAACGTCAACTGTATTTCAAAAAATAACAAGTGCAATTCAGAGTACTAAATTTTATTTCAGAAGTGGTCATTTGAAATCCAGTTGAATCACATTCATTTCAGAAAATGTCCATTTTATTTCAGATTATGAAAACATCAAATTTAATTCAGATTGGTCAACGTTGTTTCAGAAATGGTCATTTAAAATTTAGTTCAGCCGCATCCATTTCAGAAAAAATCAATTATAATTCAGATCAGTCAAATTTATTTAAAAAAATCTCAACTGTATTTCAAAAAATTTCAAGTGCGATTCAGATAAGTCAATATAATATAACTTCAGAAATGATCATTTGAAATCCAGTTGAGCCGCATTTATTTCAGAAAACGTCAATTGGATTTCAAAAAAACATCAGATGTTATTTAGATTATTCAATTCAATTTCAGAAATGGTCATTTGAAATTCAGTTGACACACATTCATTTCAGGAAACGTCAATGGTATTTCAGAATATTCTCATTTTTCCAGAAAACGTAACAGGATTTCTTAAAACATCAAATGTTATAATTCAGATCAGTCAATGTATTTTCAAAAATCCTGATTTGCTATTCAGTTAATGCAGTAACATTTATTTCTGAAATTGTCAATCTTATTTCAGGAAATATCACTTGTCATTCAGGGGGAAATGAATTGTAATTCATGAACTTCATTCTCTTGCAAAAACTTAACTTATAATTGAAATTTCAAAAAAGTCCTACTTTCTGAAATACATCTGAATTACAAATGATGTTTTTTGAAATAAATGTCACTGCATTAATTGAATTTCAAATGAGTATTTCAGGAATTACATGCTAGATAGAGCATTTTGCAGACCTGCGATCAAGTAAAGGATGTATGCCATCTAGCTTTGTTTAGGTTGACAAAAAAAGGAGGTCTGGTCTTTTTCTTTACATTTAGAGATGTCGCTGAGAGTGAAATATGTATATTTCAAAGGCCACTTTTGGAAATTATCAATAAGGACCAATGTTCTATATTGTTTTTGTCGGACGTGAGTTATGTTGCTCTGACGAAGGACCTGACAATGCCGAAACCATGGTCAGCGTCTACTCCTTTTCGACATTAACGGATCTTTTGTTAGCTGTAGTATTCGTTGTTGCTTGTATGAATTATTAATGCGATGTATGTGACTACTTTGTGTATTCCTTTCTCCTTTTTTTCTGTGTTTGCTCCTCAAACTTCTAGATCGAATATAAAACTAAACCTCGGTATGAGTCAAATTTTTTCAGTGAAAATTGTTAAGTTTATGATGCAATTGGTTCAAGAATCATTTTGATCGTGATGTATGAAGTTTTGCGAACGATTGATGCACATTTATACGATGAGGAACACTTCGTAACTTAAGTAGTGTTTTCGCAATAAAGCCTTTTGCAATTTATATTTGTTACTTTAGGTGCTAATTTCATTTCTTTTTTACAGATACAAAATATTTACTTTGTTGTGTGAGGGACGACACATTGAAACTATTGGATCTCAGGATGAACGCAATTGTTAATTCTTTCAGGTAAGCAAGTCTTAAAATTAAATAAATGGCTGAATATCTCTGTCAAAAAGTTTGCGTTTTGGTCAAGTGAAATCGCTCAATATTGAAGCCGTTTTCGGTAAAATCGACCGCCAGTGATGGAATTTTTCGAAGAATTTTTTTCAAAGTTCTTTCTTCTTTTACTCGAAGCCAAAATGAAAAATTTGGACATATTTCATTTTGAAAAAATTTGTCTTCTATGGAAATTTCGATCCTAGATAAAAAAAATGGCAGAAGTCCTGTTAACGCTTACGCCAAGTTTCGAACCTACGAAACCCACCCCCTCGCCATAAAAACCGATATAAACGTCCGAAATCAAGACAGATTACGCGCGATAAAAACGACTTCTTGATATCGCAATATCGCCCGTTCAAAGGACCTGTTGGCGTCTCCACTTAACCCACTTCTTCTGTTCAGACAGGAAGCGGAGGAAAAAAAGGGCGAGTGTTTAACGCGTTAAGTACGCAGGAAAATGAGTCTGGCCCCCGCATGATTTATCGGGGATTTGACGATCGCCGGGCTGGTTGTGCCAGTTTCGGGAAACTTCGTAGATTATGGGACTTCGCACTTTGCCGAATGGGTCCATAAACTTGCACAAATTCGTCGCTGATTTATGCGTGGTGTTTTTCGGTAGGCAGGCCTGAGATAAAGTACCCGACGGCGAGGCGATGCCGCGGTTGCATTTTCACGTTGTTTTTGTTGAAACTGTTCCTTCTTCAGAATATTGTGGGTAGTTAATACCAAGCATGATGCACTTTTCGCAAGCTCACCTGCCTTTTCATTTCCTTCAACAACACAATGCCCTGGCCCCATAGTAGACTCAATTTTTTTCCTCTGGTATTACCGTTACGACACCTAAAAACACCATATTTGCCAATATAAAATATATTTGGGGAAGACCGAACCTAGTTTTAAAATTTTCAAGTTGTAGGTACTTCATATTCGAATCTTCAATAGAAGCCATTTTGCGGACTGACCGGACCCTTACCTTGGGTGGTGTGAGCTCTTGAACAGAACTCGAAAATGAAAAATCGAAAAATAAAAAATGGAATATTTCATTACCTATGGGGGCTACATGGGTGATTTTGGTATCAAAATGTAGGTTTTCGAGGTCGCGCCATTCAATAAAAACTATTTCAAAGCCCTTACTATAACCGTTAAGATTTTGACCTGCAAATGGGATTTTTTGAAAAATCGGAATATTAAAACTGTCATATCGTCCGTCCCCTTTACCGCAACCGAGATTAATATGTATATTAATAATCAGCATAGTGCCAAGTATCTCTGTGCAAAATATGAGGGATTTTAAAAATTTCAAATTTTGGGTGAAAAATGACAAAGGGGTTTGACCCCCTTAAAACACCATATTCGCCAATAAAAAATATATTTGTGGAGGATCTAACCTTGTTATCAAATTTTCAAGTTGTACTTCATATTCGAATCTTCAATAAAAGCCATTTTGCGGACTGACAGCACCCTCACCTTGAGTGGTGTGAGCTCGTGAACAGAACTCGAAAATGAAAAATCGAAAAATAAAAAGTGGAATATTTCATTACCTATGACGGCTACGTGGGTGATTTCGGTATCAAAATGTAGGTTTTTGAGGTCGCGCCATTCAATAAAAACTATTTCAAAGCCCTAACCATAACCGTTTAGATTTTGACCTATCAAATGGCATTTTTTGAAAAATCGGAAATTAAAAACTGTCATATCGTCCGTCCCCCTTATCGCAACCGAGATTAGTATGTATATTAATAATCAGCATTGTGCCAAGTAATAAAAAATATATTTGCGGAGGATCTAACCTTGTTATCAAATTTCTAAGTTGTTCTTCATATTCGAATCTCCAATAATAGTATATTATTTCATTAGGAGGAGAAATGCCACTTTTCGTGGCGAGCTTGAGTTTATCCGCCGAACGGAGTGAGGCGGATAATTGAAAGCGAGCCACGAAAAGTCACTTCTTCTCCGAATGAAATATGCTATTTTATTTCCAAACGTTTTCAAATTCATGAAAATTGTACATTTAATGTAACTTTATCAAATTAAAATGACGTTTGAATTGGAAGTTTTTGTATTCTATGCATGTATGTATTCTATGTTCATGGTAACCAAGTAATATTGTTTCGTAGCAACACTTTTCCTGCCGCCGGAGGGAAAAGTAAATATTTCTCCGCCTAGGCGGAGAAATGGAACTTTTCGATGATCCTGTCAGTCGAGAACTGTCGTTGTTATCGTACGATTGGAAATAAAAGCAATTTTGCGACAGCACCCTCACCTTGAGTGGTGTGAGCTCGTGAACAGAAATCGAAAATGAAAAATCGAAAAATAAAAAGTGGAATATTTCAGTACCCATGAGGGCTACATGGGTGATTTTGGTATCGAAATGTAGGTTTTCGAGGTCTCGCCATTCAATTAATAATATTTCAAAGCCCTAACTATCACCCTTTAGGTTTTGACCTGTCAAAACGGTCCTAGGTCAGCAGAGATCCTTGGCAGTTTGATCTCAGGGACTTCAGCGTGGCCTGGCTCTCTTTGAAGTCACAGCATATCAAGACGATATCACATGTTCTAGCCAGAAAACACACAAATGCATTTTCTGAAGCTATATCTTTAGCTTTTGTCAATTTTTTTCAGATCGAATAATAAAGGCAAGAAGAGAATTCGGGAAAATAATATCGAACTCATTTTCACTGCATGAATTAAATGCAAGGGGACATAATTACCTTTTTGAAGCGAATTCTCGCGACTCGACATTTTAATTTAATTCCACGTTTCGCGCCTAACAAATACTTTAACCTCCTCCTTCACCGTGCTGCAAAAACAACTGAGATTCGAATAGCGCTCGAAGAAGCAGAAACAAGAAGCGGAACGTCAGAGTTAACATCTACAAAAAACTCCAGTGGCAATTAAAGTACTTCAGAAATTTCTTGAGCGCCACAAAAAGCCAGATTTATGTCTCCGTTGAAAAATGAACGAATGCCGCGACAAAAACTAAGCCCGACTTTATGAAAGCCCCGTCTAGCGGGATAATTACAAACAGGAAACAATAATGCCCTCCCCTGGAATTTTATCAAAAGGGAGACAAACACGTCGGGCCCTTGACGGGAACATTTGTCTGGATTTGCGGGCAGAAGAGCCAGATCTAGATTAATGTTGCTCTCAAACTGCGGCCACTATTTGTTTTATTCAGATGAAATTCAGATAAACTCGATTGAATTCCGGGAAGTGATTCATTCCGGTCGGAATGCACCGACTATCCGGGGTAGTTATTTTTTCTCCAGCGATATTTCAGAAAGTTCCTTGTCGAACCGCGAGATTACCGGCCGAAATGAGGTGATAAATTATTTTCTTCGATCGATCCTTGCCTAAGAAGGATGAGAGTGTCTGTGGGGTGGGTTTTTCCGTCCGGAACTATCGAGGAATTGATGTGAATGTCGTCGTGAGATATGGCTGCTTTAGGGAGGTCATAAGCTGCGAGCGCGCAGTAAACATGTGGGGTATAATTTAGGGAATATGCCTCAAATACCGATAGAATTTTCTGACAGTTTCGGCGTAGCCCACTCATAAATCCATGCAAAAATACTATAAAACCAGTCGAAAAAGATGAACGGTTCATATATAGATATTTTCGAAAGAATTAATCATTTTAAAAATAAAAGTATTTTTATATTTTTTCAATGAACCCGTCGTTTTCGAGTTATTCATAATTTTACCCCAAGAAATGTGACGAAAAACTCAGAAATCATAAGAATAATCTGGAAACTTCCCTGTATCTTTAATATCACAGACTGGGTGGAATATACAGGGTGAGTCTTTGACTTGTACATATATTTTAACTGGAGATTCTTGAGGCCAAAAGAAACCTTTTTTTCATTATCCATTTTTCCGAATTCGGCTCTGTTAAAAAGATATAGCCATTTTAAAAAAAACATGGGGCTAAATACGTCCCTGAAATGATACTGTGGAATTGATGCAAAGTTCATATTTCTCGATAGAAATTGAGTTTATACATTTAGGTCCAATTTAGGGAATACTCAAGTAGTCAAGTACTAACCTTATTGGAATAAAAATGTTGCAAACACGATAATTTCAACAAAAACAGTTAGTTTCATCGGATTATATCTGCAACTAAAAAGCCATATTTCTCACACCAAAATAAGTTCCTTCTTCGATTTTTCTGCAGATTAGTTTGTAAACACTGATAACTTGTTCATATTTTTCTCGAAATTTCCAAACAATATCATGAAGAAAGACTTTCATTCAGATTTATTATTAAACAACCAAACCTAATCTAATTTGTATCGATTCTGTGAATTTTTGCACAGAAATGTCAACAACATGTTGTCAGCTTGCTGATATTTTCATTGAGGTTAAGGATTTTTCACGAAACATAGTATAAATCACGATACATTTGTGTACCGTGGTATGAATATCTATGAATTCTGTCGTTTCCATCATAAATCGACTTTGCCGCCAAATTTTTCACGCATGCGGAGTTCAAAAACCGGAATATTGGTTATCTGGTCTGGAGCTAACTAAAACAAAAACAAAGCACTCTCTGAACAGTCTGAACAAACTGTAAACATTATGTGAAGTTCTAAATACATTCATTACATTCAGTGGATTATTGTTCTAATGTGATTATTACGTGAAGTGAATTAATATAATTTCAACCGTGTCGAGTTTATAAAATTCCAAGAGTATGTTGTTTAGATAGAATGATAGAAACATCGCCACAGATTATCAGGTATCGTTTCATTAATTTCAATTTAATAAGTAGTTCGTGTTGAGATTCATCATTCATATCCGAATTTTGTATTTCATCGACATTTAACTTCAATATGGACCGGTAACTATGAATTTTCAATAGAAACTGTGCGTGTTAAATCCTCCTTGGTGTTCAATTTTATCTCCCACATTTGGGGGATTTTATTATTAAAAAATGTCTCGACAAAGTTGATAAATATTGTGACAACATTGTTAACTCGTTTAAAGACCAGAGAAGGAATAATTTTCGATGATATTCAATTCAGGTACGCATTCAGATTATTCTTGAAATTAATGATTTTTCCGTCAAATTTCTGCGGGTAAAATTGGAAATAACTCGAAAACGACGCGTTTTATTGAAAAAAATAGGAATACTTTATCTTTTTAAAGTGGTTTTATGTAGTTTTAGCGTGTATTGATGAGTCGACTACCCTGTAACTTTTATACTAGTAAAGATATTGAATAGGTTTTGATTGAGGAATATGCACCATGAATAGAGTATAAAAACTCAACCAAAATTCAGTTCATTCGAAATAACGGTTCCGAAGATATAAACAGAAAAGTGTTTTTTTCATGGATTTTCGACACCCTGTATCTCCCAAACCAAACCGAATTTTGAAAATGGAATAGGGAAAAAGTGTTTCGTTTGATGAGAGGAATCTACATTAAAAATATATGTACAAGTCAAAGACTCACCCTGTATAAACTCCTCCCTGATCTCTTTAGTAGTTGACAATGTTGTCGAAATGTTTATCAACTCTGTCAAGACTAAAATCTCTATGATGGAAAAAAGTTCGATGTAGAGATACGTATAAATGAAATCCCCAAAATGTGAAAGATAAAATTGAATTCTGAGAAGCATGAAATTATGCATTTTATACGCACAGTTCCTATTAAAAATTAACTGTGAATGGTCCATATCAAAAATAAATGTCAAGGAAATACAAAATCTAGATATAAATGATGAATGTCGATACATCATCCGTATCAAATTGAAATTAATGAAAAATGAAATGAAACTCAGACCTAAATAATCCGTGGGGATTTTTCTTTCTAAACAATATCCTATTGGAATTTTATAAACTCCTCACTACACGGTTATTATCACATTGATTCACTGAAAGTCTTCACATAACCATCACGTGATAGCCCTAGACACGATTTGACCATTTTACGCCATTTATATCACATTGTTCTGGGTGTTTGTACACCTGTTTGCATTCCTTCATGTAAATAAATGAATGAGTGAATCGTAGTCCATCACTCTTATTTGCACAGAACAAAGGCTTGTTTTGCTCGCCGGCTACCTCGCATTGCGAGGTATGTTACCGTTATACCATTGTTCAAAGAGAAAATCAACAATCTGGCATCGTCTCCTCGAAAGCTCTGTGAAATATCACAGAAGATGGGTGAGGTTTGGTGATTGACCTACAATCCTATGACCCTAGGTGGAGTTATGTTAGGTAAGTGGAACAACAATTTCTTATGAGATATTTATCGGATATCGAGAAAAATATGAACAAGTTATTAATTTTCAGGAAAATCGAAGAAGGGACTTATTTCTGTGGGAGAAATATGGCTTTTTAATTGCAGATATAATCGGACAAAAATAAGAGTTTTTCTTGAGAAATATCGTGTTTGTAACATTATTATTTAAATGAGGTTGATACTTCAGTATTTCCCAAATGTATCAACACAATTTCAATCGAGAAATATGCACTTTTAGGTTTTCGCAGAGAATCGTATCAGGCTCGTATTTGGCCCATTTTTTTTTCAAATGGCTTTATCTTTTGAACAGGGCCAAATTCGGAAAAAAAGAGAAAGAGAAGAAGGTTTTTTTTGGCCTCAAGAACCTACAGTAAGAAATATGTATCTACGAATCAAAGATTCACCCTCTATGAAAAGAGGAGACGCACTTTCAAAAATTAAAAGTGAAGCCAATTTTCAAAATCTTCAGAATAAAACTAGGTTACTGTAATACTACAAATCAAAATAGTAGTAGAAATTTTTGTAATGTTTTAACGTTCCTTGAATTTTCTAATAAGTAAACTCTCAATCAGAATGAGAAAGTTTTGCATTAAAAGTTATTTAATAATTTGTAATATGTCCATTGTTCAATATCGATAACACCAGCCAATGAATCTTTCAAAGTTAGATTCTTCCATGTTACCACGACAGTATGCAGGGTCTTTCACGAGGAACCTCACCCATATTTATACGGGAAACTACTGAACGTATTTTCAGGAAATTCAGCACTTATGAGTATTTCACGATGCTGATGAAATCTAAAATATTTTCAAGGCATGACCACCTCCGGTTTTTCCGGAAATGAGGTCAACTTCCGTTTTTCAAATTAGAGCACCATTTTTTTATTGCAGAAATAGATTCCTTAGAAAATTTCAAGTTATTTTGATGTAACATTTTTCAGTTTTGGTTGGAAAATTCTCTCTGAGCGGGAAAATTCGAAAAAAAAATCGAAAATAGAGCTCCGCTGAAACAAGAATAACTTCGAGGTTTTTGGATGGAAAATTTTCATTTTTGGGATTTTTCAAGATGTAAGATTGATGTATCTACTTTGAAAATCGCGATTCATGATACAGGGGGTGAAAAAATCGCTTTCAAAGTTAGGGATGACAAAATCGTGAAAAATCAATTTTTTCAATCTACGTTGAAAAATAATGTGAGTGTATGCATCACACCCTTACCCTAAAGTGGATATTTTCTGAGTTATTCACAAAAAACTGTTTTTCGTCTTGAATTTTCAGCTATTTCTTTTCCCTTCACGCCAAAAAGATGAAATTTTCAGGAACTGTTACTTAAACCATGTTTTAGATTTAACTACCCTAATATGCAAGAGAAAAAAGTTACAGGTTGTTCCTAAATAGATGGCGATTTGGATTCGAATTTGTATCGGAAACGTCTTTATTTCAACTAATCGGCCATCGATTTTCTCTCCTGTGATAAATAAATAATTCCTTATGAACCATATGCAAAAACTTACCATGTTTTACATTTTTTTTTATGATAGATATCATGAATTACATCTACTGAATAAAGAGGAATTTGGCAGATGTAATTAATGATATCTATCATTAAAAAAAAGAATGTAAAACATGGTAAGTTTTTGCATATGGTTCATAAGGAATTATTCATTTATCACTGGAGAGAAAACCGATGGCCGATTAGTTGAAATAAAGAGGTTTCCGATACAAATTTGAATCCAAATTCGCCATCTATTTAGGAACAACCTGTAACTTTTTTCTCTTGCATATCAGGGTAGTAAAATCTAAAACATGGTTTAAGTAACAGTTCCTGAAAATTTCATCTTTTTGGCGTGAAGGGAAAGGAAATAGCGGAAAATTCAAGACGAAAAACAGTTTTTTGTGAATAACTCAGAAAATATCCACTTTAGGGCAAGGGTGTGATGCATACACTCACATTATTTTTTAACGTAGATTCAATATCTGCCATCAAAAAATAGGGTTCTGATTTGAAAAAATTGATTTTTCACGATTTTGTCATCCCTAACTTTGAAAGCGATTTTTTCACCCCCTGTATCATGAATCGCGATTTCGATTTTTAAAGTGGATACATCAATCTTACATCTTGAAAAATCCCAAAAATGAAAATTTTCCGTCCAAAAACCTCGAATTATTCTTGTTTCAGCGGAGCTCTATTTTCAATTTTTTTTTTCGAATTTTCCCGCTCAGAGAGAATTTTCCAACCAAAACTGAAAAATGTTATATCAAAATAACTTGAAATTTTCTAAGGAATCTATTTCTGCAATAAAAAAATGTTCTAATTCGAAAAACGGAAGTTGACGTCATTTCCAGAAAAACCGGAGGTGCTCATGCCTTGAAAATATTTTAGATTTCATCAGCATCGTGAAATACTTATAAGTGCTGAATTTCATGAAAATACGTTCAGTAGTTTCCCGTATAAATATGGGTGGGGTTCCTCGTGAAAGACCCTGTAGAATGATATGGCTTCCTCTTATGCTATTTTCGTCCTACTCATTGGAAACTGACTGACTTTTGGCTTCACCAAATTCTTCACCAATTCTCGAGTTTATGTATTAGATGCTGTGACGATGTGTCCCTTTTTTCATGGTCTAAGGTGATCGAAATATCCTCGGTGCAATCAGCAAGAAACAACAAGCAGATCTATATTAACTTAAATCGAGTTCAGTTTCGTTGAATTCATCTGCTATGAGATGAAAATACTCCTCAAGGTCTTATGCGGACATATTACCATATTGCTGCTGTTGAATTAGCGTGGCTAGGACAAGAGGTAGTTGCTTGTCGGGTAGATTCATTTCAAATCGGGAAAAATAACCCTGACTCTCATTATTTTATGAGAAATTATTCAAGCTCCGAAGAATTTAGCAAAGCGTTGACGTCTCTCAAAAGATGTGTGGTGCCATAAAGAAATCTCGAATATGTACTTAATAAACCAATAAATGTTTTCAGCCAGAAAACCAAGTTTTTTGACCGAGTTTAACGTAATTTTTGCAGCGAATATGTATGATTCTCTTCAGGAGATTCGTTCGATATTTCTCTCCACACCCACTCACCCCGACTGAAACGTCCAAAACATCGAGTAATGAACGAATTCAGATCTGAAACCCCGCATAATTCAGCTCCCACCAGTTCGCGCAAAAAGCAAAAGCGAACGGTATACATCATAACTCGTACCCAACACAGACAACATCGTATATTGCTTTTTCCGCCTCACTTGATTCCGGCAAGACACTCAACTCCAAGCAAAGTTTCCCGAATCGTAATTTCGTTCAATAAGACCGGCATATTTCTGCCCCGAAGTTTGGCCAGACGAATCCCTCGAAACGAACTTCGTTACAAATTCTGCCAATTCGAAGTTTCGAAATACAGATATCGGGATCAACAGATGTTGTTGGTGGGCGAGATGGTCGATTTTTGCGATGAACGTTCTCGTTTTTTTGGGTTCCAGTTGCGACGGATTCAAAGTGAGCTGTGACTGGGCGAGGGCGACCTTCAGTCCTGACGGTCAGTACGTGTCAGTGGGTTCGGCTGACGGAAGCGTGTATCTCTGGGGGGTCAACACTGCCAAGGTGGAGAGTATACTTAAGGAGCATGTGTAAGTATTGAATGTTTGTGGATTGCTTGATTATCCGTTTAGTTATTTTAGCAGAGGTTTTTCGTTCTTTTCGTTTTCTTCCATATACAGAATCGAGTACCAATTAGTGAACAGATTTATTCTCATTATTTTTTCTTGCCAATTATCTCTTCATCTGTTTGAGTGAAAAATAACGTTGATCCATCCTTCAATTTTCGATGGTTGATTTTATTTGACGATGTAGTTGAAATTTAAGCCCACTGAATTAACACAGCTACTTCACATTTAGGATTTAAATACCGACTCATCCGCCAATTTGCAACATAGGAGTCAGAGACACCAATTTCCAATTTTATTTCTTATGTCTTTGTTATTTGAGAATGTTCAAACATGATAACATGAATATCACGCAGAGTATCACATTGAAAGTGGAACATAAGGCTTTTCAGGTGGAAAATATACAGGGTCACTCTTTAACACCACCCAAAATTTATTTATTTATACTGCTCCACAAGACTTAGGGCTTGTTCGGACTAGGCCAGTAGATTAGTCGAGTAGCGAATGATTTTGTAATTTCCCGTGTGCGAACGCCAGCAATCGAGTCGAGTAGAGTCACAGGATGATGTACCTACTACCTTATACTGTTTAAGAGTCTTTGATACTGTGGTAGAGTAGTCAGTGGGCGGATCGACTATCCACTCGACTAAAATACTGGCCTAGTCCGAACAAGCCTTTAGGGATATCGTATTCAATCGTTTTCAAAAGTATGTAATCTTCGACAAAATCGCTGTAAAATCATTTAAAACTCAATAACAACTTGAATCGATCCAATAAAAATCAGAAGCAGACATTTCGTCAATCTGGTCGCCTTTTTTCTGAAGTTTGGTTCTTTGCATATGCTTCATGAATGTTCTTATTTCGAAATGAAGTCAGTTTATCAACGGCTTCGATTTGAAACGAGTTTTCTGATAATGCCAAGACGTAAATTAACAAACGCTGAGGCTAATAGGGCTATCGGAATGCTACAGGGTGGCCTAACTCATGTTGTTGTAGCGGAAAGACTCCAAGTCAGCCAAAGTGTGATATCTCGACTTTGGAATAGGTTCAAGGTTCATCACCGTTTAGGCGAGAAGAAACACTACATCTACGTGTAGAATGCTACGGAATATTCTTCAAAATGCAGATGGGGTCCAAGTTTCCATCGAAACCATCAGACGACGTTTGAGAGAGGTGAATCTGGGTTCTAGACGTCCATTAAGAGGAGTTGCATTAACACGTGACCATAAGCGTCAAAGACTGGAATAGGCAACATATAAATTGGAACGATCAATGGCATAGTGTTCTCATCACTGATGAATTCAGATATGGACGATTTTCAGATTCTCGAAGAATAAGGGTATGGACAATCCCACGCATACCCGTAATCGTCCAAGAAATCCATCCATTCCGGGGGAGTACTGTTATGGTATATGTTTCATGCCGGGATATGTTTCAAAGGGCGCACAGATCTACACATTTGTCCTAGGAATATAACAGCCTCACACTATAGGGAGCATGTCATTGACAATGTTGTGCTGAATTTTCACCCTGCTATTGGTGAAACTTTTCAATTTCTAGACGATAACGCTAGACCGCACCGTGCAGCCATAGTTGAGAATGCGCGTGAGGAGCTTGGTATTTCACATTTACCAATACCTCCGCAATCACCAGATTTGAATTGCATAGAACATGCATCAGAAGATTAGATAATCATCAACCTACCCCAGAATTCTTAAATGATCTGAGAGAGCTTCTGCACCGTTTATGGAACCAAATTCCTCAAGAAATGTTCAACAACCTCGTGTGTAGTATGCAAAGAAGTTGTCAAGCTCTTATTGATGCCCTTGGAGGCCATACATTGTATTGATAGTCTCAAAATGCTTGAATTCTCTGGGAATAAAATTTCGTTATTTTACTCGATTTTTCTTAACCACCCTGTATACGCTGCAGACCTACAGCCTTAAATTAATTTGCAACTTGAAATCATATTAATATGAATTTTCGTCACAAAAAACTTATTTTAACTATATTTTTTGGCAATTTAAGTCAATATCCCTAACTCATGTGGAGCAGTTTATTTAAATGAACGGTGAAACCTATTCACAAGTTAATTCTGATAATTATATCCAATTATATGTGTGAATAACAATGGGTATCCTTCATCAGTCAAAATTAACTAAAAATACAAAATATTTCAAATAAATGACAAGTCAGTACAGCTAACTGAAAACAATAAAAAACCTAGTACAATTACACCCAAAAACTAAAAATTTCTTCATCTTTACATCTTTGACCTCGCATATAAAACCACCTGTGATTTTATCTACCTCGCAAAATGCCTTTTCAAACTGAAAATGTATGAATTAAAAAGATTAATTTCTGTTGAGTTTGCTCCTAGAATGGCCCTCTCAGTCATTATTCAGACTATAATTTGTTGGATTGAAATTAATACCAAATAAATCCCTATTTCTGAATGATTTGCTATTCATATTGTATTTTATCCCTAAAGTTATTTATCAACTTATTATACTAACTGACAAAGAAACTGCAACACCCAGAGAGAGCTGTTTGAATTTCAATTCTTTTTTGGTGAAACATAAATAGTATAGCAAGGGGTAAATGATTAAAATTTGGAGAAAAAAACGAAGGGTTTTCAATATTTTTCAATGAATTTGTTAATAACGTGTTTGTCCACTGCGATTATCCATACACTCCTCAACACGTCTTGGCATTGATGCAATAAGATGGTCTATTTCTTCTTGAGGGATACTATCTATCCAAAGTTACCTGTACTTCATGTCCCAGAGCCGCCAAAGTCCGTGAGGACTGGGGTAAATTTCCAACCCTTCTATCCAAACATGCTCTATGGGCGAAAGATCGGGGGATCTGGGCGGCCATGGCAAAAGATTCACATGTGTCGCTTCATGTTTAAACTAACTCTGGCAACATGAGGTCGAGCATTATCTAGCTGAAATATTGGATTCTCGAGCCAGTTAAGGTAAGGGAGAACATATGGCTCCACTATTTATTGGAGGTAACGCAGCGCGGTCATGTTACCTCGAATGAAGAACAAAAGTGACCTACTTGCATGTACAGTAGCACCTCATACCATAACACCTGCTGTCCGGTGTACAGGACGCTCAACATCAAACTGACATTCACGTCTTTCTCCCTGACGTCGTCTAACCCTTCTTCAGCCGTCATGTGCACCAAAAGGAGAATCGAGATTCATCAGAAAAGACGACCTGATGCCATTCCATATTCCAATGTTGACGATCTTTGCACCACTGTAATCGTTGCAGGCGATGCTCAACCGTCAGAGGGTACACAAGATGGGGTCGATAATGCTGTTGTCGAAATGACCTTATCCGACGGTAAACCGTTCGGACAGTTGCAGGATGGCCTTGTTCTCCTATCCACACATCAGCCAAAGATCGAGTTGTCGCAAATCGGTCTCTGATGGCCATAAGTCTAAGACGTCGATCTTGAACTTCATTTGTGCCCCTTCGACGTCCGGTGCCTACTCTTCTTCGATTTTAGGCATTATCAAACCATGCTTGACAACTTCTCGTAACCCTGCCTCCAGTAGACCAATAATTTGACCTCTTTCAAATTCACTAAGCTGGCGATAAATTCAGCGTACACGTGCTCTAGGCATTTTAACAACAAATAAACTTCGACTTTGGATATCTTCGAACAGCTGATTTGTTGTGAAATTTAAAGAAATTGCGAAAACCGACTACAATATTTGAGTGACAAAAAATGTTCACATAAAAAACCTACACGTTTTTTTCTCAAAATTTGATCATTCACTCCTTGCTATACTATCTATGTTTCACCAAAATAATTTTTAAATTTGAACATCTCCTTATAGATGTTTCAGTTTCTTTGTCGGTTAGTATATAATATGTATAACAATCTCTGAAAAAATTTCACTCTGATAATCTGTTTATTATTAAAAATTCCATTAGAAAGGTCCATTTCCATAAAATAGTGTTTGGTGTTAGTGTACGAACACAGCCGATCACGTGTCGCATTAACTTTTCGACCACTTCCGAACGATGGATCATATCCATCAATTCTATTCGTTAACGACGTTATTCGCACGTTGGACCGCGCATCAGAATTGTTTTCAACATCGAATTATTTCAATTCGATCGCAAATTATCATGAAATATCATCCATTTATGAATGCCGCCAACTGATGGATGAGCTCGCAAATTTCGACGGTAATGTTGATTTTTCTGTCACCCTTTATCAGTCGTTACGCTGAATATGCATTCTGCATGTATTTTGGATGATTGTATTAATATTTCAAACGAAAAACCCAACGAATGTACTCAAAATTGAATTCGCTAATTCGGAACAAATTATCGTGATGGATGAATTGACAGTTTGCAATGATCTGTCAATTTCATGTGACGTCTAGAGCCTTTTTACCAGCAGACATCATCATTGGTCCCTTTCATTCTTTCAGAACAGGATTGTGTGAAAAGAAATCTTCAAATTGTAAGTTTCTAGCAATCTGCTCGGATATAGAACGTCTGTATCAATAAAAAACTATTTCTTCATGACGTCAACATTCCAGAGACGCTAAATTCTCCTTTGCCAAGACTTAAAACAAACATGAGATGCGGAAGAAAAATGAAATTATTTAATTAGACAACGAACTATTTCAAGAAATTTTATTTTTATGTCCACAAGTACTGTCTGAATCAATATCTCATCAAAGATTACAGACAAGCTTGAAGAACCAAGCATTACGGTTGAAATAACAGAAAAATGAGAAGACACATATGAATGATCAACAAAGGAGCAACATGCATAAAGCTAACAAGGCAATAGCTGAACTCATTGAAAAATTATTCATAATTCATGTCTTCAACGTTTCGGAAATGCTAAATTCTCCTTCCTCAGGGCTTTATAGAAAACAATCAAGTGAAACATAACAAGCGCAAGAAAAATTAATTTATGAGGAACTACAGAAAGGTTTGAAATAAATGCAAGTGACCAACGTATTTCAAGAAACTTAAAAAAATGCATATAGGTATACGGTCTGAATCAATATCCCATCTAAAATTGCGACGCAAACAAGCTTGAGGAAATAATCCTTACTATTTAAACAAAAAAAGAAGACGAGAAAACACATATGGATTAATAAAAAACATAAATAATAAATATCAGAATTGGACTAGTAGAGATCTAGTTTCCGAAGCACACCACCAGGTGGCACCACCACAGGAAGACAATGCATTACCGGTTTCTGGCTTATTGGCCGTCATCAGATGCATGTAGTCTTATCCTGAGATGAATGCCAACTGAAACGGCTGAACTTATATTGCTACCTAGCAAGAACTATTGAGTACAGTTTTGTACAGTAGTTCCACCTAGGGGGCAAATGTCTACGCTTCATCCCGGAGGCTACCTCAAAAACTAGATCTCCACGTACATTCATTTTTCCCAAACGGAATCTCGCAACAACTCACTTTGGAGTTTTATTCACTACCGAGGGAAGTCGACTTCCCTCGGTAGTCGACTTCCCTCGGTAGTCGACTTCCCTCGGTAGTGCATAAAACTCCAAAGTGAGTTGTTGCGAGATTCCGTTTGGAAAAAATGAATGTAAGTAGAGATCTAGTTTTTGAGGTAGCTCATTCAAAGGTAGATCATTCAAAGGATATAAGACAAGTACACAACAATTCACAGATAGAATACTCAAAGAGAGAGAACATTTTTTATCGTTTTTAAACGATTTCGAAATCCGTAAAAAAGGTTTCACCTCGAGCGGGCATCGAACCACGAATCTTCAGATTTTCAGTCCACTGTTCTGACCATTGAATTACCGACGCTACAATTTTTAAATTATATTATGAATAAATTTTTACGTTTGTTGTTCGATATTTTCATCTTTCTTGAAAATGCTGTGTTCAGCTTTTGATTGTCCAGTTTTCAACTTTGGTAAAGAAGAAATTAACATCTTCGAAACGTCTAACTAGCATGAATTTTCGAAAAAAAGTCCCATTGTCTGTTACTGACTTGAAATTTGGTTAAAAAAAGGTACTGATCGACATAAGACATAACTTTTGATCGCTGAACTCTCCGCTTTTCTACCTTTTTGTGTAAGTGTAAAAATGAATCTGTCCTATTGTAACAGCCCTAATAAACACATTTTTACTCAAAAATGAGTCATTGGCAATTATATCCCCAATATTGATATCACACTGCATGTTTTTTTTTTTATTTTTGCTTCTTATATGCGAGCTTGGTTATTATTTTTGTTTACATGAACCCTGAAGATCTGTTGGCCTCTTCTCCAGGTCCGCGGTAACAGCAACAGCCTGGCAACCGTACGGCACATATTTGGCAACGGTGGACCGATCCAAAAAGCTGATTGTGTGGGGAGACCAGTGACAAATTGATAAAAAAAATTGTGGACGCAATTTTTTGTGAAATTCCAGGGAACTAACATTAGAAATAGGCATCACGAACAAAACAGTTCACTAATCTTCATTTTCATTTAGACAAAAAGTTGAATTTTTTTTCAATAGCAATAAGAACCATCCATCAAAATAGTTACAATATATAATGGAAAAGAAGTTGTTGAAAATATTTCTTATTTATCATTGATTTTGATATTATACAATACCATGTTTCATCTAAAAAAATATGGTAAAAATGTATTATTTTTGTAAATTGTCGAAATTGAACGTTGGTGTATCTACGACTGTGAGAACAAGAATAATACTCGTGATTTCGTGAAGTTCTTCAATTCTCAAACGAGTTTTCATGTAAACTTAAATTCTGACGTTTTGCTCCCAGCAAGAAAATGTACATCACAGTGCCTTTGTAAGTGGGAATTTTGAAAGTTTACCTGATGTTATTCGATACCACTGAGATTGGAGAATTGAACTTTTGTGATTTGTTGTATAATTTTATTCATTTGTATCAATAAATAACATTTTAATTGATTTTTTATGGTATCCTAGAGCCCCCCTTTTATCTAACTCTCAATTCTCTTCAAGGGATGATAAATTCTTCATCTGAGAAATTTTGAACAGGGTGTCCCAGAAGTCGAGGTCGAGCTGGAATGGTTTATCAGGAAAATATGAAAAAGAGTCTGGGGATATAATGGTATAAAAACTCTATTCCAAAAGTAAGGTGTTCTGATGAACATTTCGGTTCACGTAAAACCTCTGCTATCATTGGAATGAGAGTGTTGAAGAATGATATAAAATACACAATTTCTATGAAAAATAAGAATCCAAATCTCTTCATTTTCGCTGAAAACTCAAGAACATCATCCCGGTGTATCTTCACAAACTCAAACACCAATTCGTCATGCTAAATTTACTCGAGAACTCCTTCCAAGAGAGCCCTTATGGAGGACGCAACATTTAGCTCGTAACTCAGGCAAGAAAACTTTTTCGTAGAAACTTCATAAATTACGATTATCGATATAATATTTTATGCGCATTATGGCCAGATCCCGGCTTCCTTTTAAAGTGTATAAATAATGCAGGGGTGGCCCCTTTGTGCCTTAAAAACAAACTTGCATATCCGTTCCGATATAAGGAGTCGAATTTGCGGTACAAACTTTAGGATGATTCGGGTAGACGGTTCCTAAAAGCCCCTAAGTGGCTGTAAATAGGCGGCAGGTGTACCAACTTGGCGTAACGTAAGTTGCAGGGACTGGAAGTGTTTAATTGACTTGAAGAATGGTGCGTGCGTTGATCGTAGCTTCGATTCTTGGGTACTTGGGCTCTTTGTGAATATAGCCGAGTGCAAAAAAGTATTAATTCGAATTACGAGGATGTATTGATATCGAGTTAGCCTAGACCACTTCCATGCATAAACAAAATATATAGTATTGAGTTCGACGTCAAAAAAAAGAACCAGAGTTAAGCAATAAATTTTAAAAAAATGTCCACCGAAATTGTAAAAATCGAAAAATTAGAGTATCGAGCCATCATCAAGTACCTATATTTAAAAGGGTTAAGAGGTGAGCAGATTTACGATGATATGCTTAATACCCTTGGTGATCAACGTCCTTCGTATGCGACCGTGAAAAATTGGACTGCAAGCTTCAAAAGAAGTAAATTTTCCATTGAAGATGATGACCTATCGGAAAGGCCAGTTTCTGTGTCAGTCCCCGAAAATATCGATGCAGTTCATGACATGATTTTATCAGACCGTCAAATTGGGCTAAAACGGATGTCTGAAGCAGTGAAGATTTCATACGAACGCGTTCATCTTATAGTTTGGACATGAGAAAAATTTCTGCAAAATGGATCCCCAAATGTTTGAATGTTGACCAAAAGCGTGCAAGGGTAGAAACATCGCGTGCGATCTGTGCTCAATTTGAAAACGATGTTGACTTCTTAAACCGAATTGTTACTATGGATGAGACTTGGGTACATTTCTACGATCCAGGAACAAAGCAACAATCGATGGACTCTGGTTCTCCAAGACCTTAGAAGTTTCGTGTCGAAAAATCTGCTGGAAAAGTTCTTGCTTCAGTTTTTTGGAATTGCCATGGAGTATTTATTAATGATTGATTTTTTGGATTAGGATAGAACAATAACTGGAGATCACTATTCGACATTACTGACCACTCTACGGGAAAAATTAAACAGAAAAGACGCGGAAAGCTATCCAAAGGTATTTTGTTTTTACAGGACAACGCCTCAGTACACAAATCTCATGTTGCCATGCAAAAAAATTCGAGAGTTAGGGTTAGAATTACTAGAACCCCCCCTTATTCACCAGATTTGGCTCCGTCCGACTATCATCTCTTTCCTCTACTGAAAAGGTCGTAAATTTTCTTCCAACGAGGAGGTAATAAAAGCTGTGGAGGACTGGTTTGCAGAGCAAGAAGAAACTTTTTTTTTGAAAGGTCTAGAGGAAATATTCACTTCCTCACTGTAGGGATATTTCCTTACAGTAGTTGTTAGCGTTCTCCATATGCATATTCGAACTTTCCTCTTGATTTCTTTAGCAATTATTCCAATGAATCAGTATTCACTTTCTCAATCAGCTCTGAAGGAGTCCTGGAAATGAAAAATTCATCATCCGTTACCATTTTACTCTGTTTTATTTTCGGAGACACTAGAAATTAAATCGAAATGCGTCAAGTTTGCGAATTCAACGTGAATACGTTTCCATAGTAACCTAACTAATTGACCATATTCACCGTCGCCATATTGTTGTGCGACAATACCAACTACCCAGGGTTCTCAACATCGAATAACGAAAGTCACTAATTTCTTAGGACCGCGAACGTTAAATGGAAATATTTTGGTGTCAGTTTTTTTATTTTTAGATCTGTTTCTTGCCGAACAATTACTGACACAACAACCATGGCCTCCACTTTACTAATATCTAGCCATATTTCCTGGATTTCATCACAAAATACGTAACCAAAGTTTACCACATATTTTATATACCCTCTCATACCACACACCATACTAATAATCTGAAAACTATCAGAAAATCTCATGATATTTTTGATAAACTCAATATTTCTCCGTTGGGAACACTGGGTAGTTGGTATTGTCGCACAACAATATGGCGACGGTGAATATGGTCAATTTCATTACTGATTTCAAAGCACCATTTATTTATGAATGAAAATACCTGGCTCGGCGAACTTTGTTTAGCCCAAATGATACTTAGGGTGGATTTCACAAATCGTAATCACTGGTGATCGAAAGATCAAGGGTTGGATTCTCTGATTTTGATGTTGATATGCTTTTAATTTATGGTGACGCAAAACAAAATGCCAGTTCGGCGTATAAGTTGTACAGAGCAAGACTTCCGGATTTCGCGAATGTTCATAAAGCTGGAACAGAGAGATGCAGGCCAGAGTAGTATTGAGGTATTGATGCTCAAAAACTTTTATAAATTTTTTGAATTGAACATTTCAGATAACAAATTTTCCATAAAATGACTTATTTTGATGAGTTCTATCACCTATCGAAAGAAAAGCCTCACCTTAAAATACACTCTGTATACATGTTTGGAAAAATAAGTTGGAAACATAGTCAATTCAGCTTCAAACGTTCGAATTGTCTAGTGGACCACAAAATAATCGAAACTCTCGGCGCGATGCGACAATAAATAAATGACTGACCGACACCACTCAATGGTATAGGAGACTAGAGAGTGGGGGCTTCGAACTGTCTCGAGTCCTCATGCAGTTCCTATGTCATTGAGTGAGGTCAGCCATTTATTCGTTGTCGCATCGCGCCGAGGGTTTTCTTTACTTTATTTGTCCACTATACAATATGCATCCACTCATTTATTGCTGAATTGGCTATGTTTCCAACTTATTTTTCCTAACCTGTATACACTATACCTGCCTATCCCCTAAGGATGAACTTGTAAATTACTATAATTTGATAATTGGCACCGACTGTGAACTATTGTTGAATTAGTTTGTACGTTGACCGTATCGGACGGTAGAGTTCTCGAAAAAAACTCCATGTGTCTTTAGAGATATATAAAACGCCCAAATAACCCAGAATTTTCGAGGAATTCGAGCTGAGAATTTCCGGTTAACGTTGGCCCAAAACTCCGAATTGTAATAATTGAGAAGTTCGGTCTCCCCTCAATCTTTTCATCTGCGCCCTAAGGCCGACCGGACGGACAGCGCTTTCCACCTGTAAATAGCATTTAGGCCAAGATAAACGACCGAGTTTTCCCCGGAAAAGTCCCCATACATCTTCATTCGCGGAAACTGCCTCCTTTTCTCGGTGTACACGCCCGCAACTTTATTGGAAAAATAAGCGGACGGGGTGGTGACATATTTCACCGTGACAGGCCCCGAAGCCCGAAACCTGGTAGGTTTCACTTGAATTGAGTTCGGTAACAAATTAGGCGTTTTTTCGTGCCCGCTCCAACACAAAGTTTCCGCATGACGCCCGGTGACATATGTTGCAACGTTGTTTGACGTCCTGGGCGGTTTTTGTACCAGCGAATTCGGGGCTCGTAGATATTCGATAGGGGAGAAATGTGGGATTAGAAGGGGTAAAAAGTCAAATGAAATAGATCGAGATGTTGCCAAAAGGAAGATAATAGCATACTTTCGACCGAACTGTCATGTGTGATGACGAACTAATAGTATATTTTCTACCGGGTAGGAAATGCTTAACATTCCTGGACGACTGTGTAGTCCAGGAATGTGGTTGTTCCTACGAAATTATCATACTATGGTTCCGGAAATCATTTAAAATTCGACAGATATTGATTAATTTTGAAGAACCCGCGAATTATCTATGTACATATATAAAAGAACGATGTTGGTTACACAATTTATAACGCGAGATTGGATGGACTGTTTGTTATGAAACTTCATTTCTGGATTCTTCTATGGTCTGGTTATTATAAAATACAATAAAACTTTGAAAAATAGATGAAAATTTTACTTATGTAAGAAATGCTTCTTCTTCCTTTGACTAAGGTGTCGCTCCAGTTGATGGCTTATTCGCAGGTACTTTATTTGATATTACCGCTATTACTGTGGGCTTTGTATTGATTTTATAGGTACACTAGCTGTCCCGGCGAACTTTGTTTCGCCTAAATACGGTAAATTTCACAAATCGTAATCACCGGTGATCGGAGATCAACGCCTTGGTTCTCTGATTTTTGAACTGTCAAATCTATTTGCTGCTAGATCAAGCTCCGATCACCGGTGTACCGTTGTATAAACTAATCATTGCTTTTTTTCAAGCAGGCGATGAATTAGGCAAAATATACAAAATTTTAGTGCTACTGTTATTCGCACGAAAAAAATTCTCCTCATTCAAGTGGTATCCAATTGTTGAACATATAACATTTTGTTTTAAATGCTTCACAGTTATGTCATTGCAGTACCTATCTTGTAATGAATGACAACACGAATGCAAATATAGATCCCGATCGAATTGTATGGATGAGAAATAGTTCCAATGATGAATTACCTCTGATCACTGATTAAACCACTTTAGTTCTGCCAACACAACGCTGAAAATTTGAATTGAAGTACTTTGTCTATAGTACTTTAACTTCACTTCACAAATACGCTAAGACATTTTATTTTATTTTCCTTCTTGACGTTCACCAGAATGAATTCAAATATTTGAACCAACTAATAAAATTAGAACTTATTTTGTGAATAGCGCTTTCTGAAGTGGAAAAAACGAAACTTTTCTAATATTCTCAAGGTTGGCTAATCAAAATCTAATTAGTGCCCACACCATTATTTTAAACATCTTAGCCTTTTGGTGCTCAGCTTCAAATAATTGGTAAACATTTCAGTTGGTGGAGCAGCGAGATTTCCATGTTCCCATGGATATGGGCTGTTACACAGAACAGAAACAAAAATGTAATTACTAATTATGGTAAACATATTAATTCCCAAACAGAAATTCGAAAACATTTCAAAAATTATGAGAGTAGATGAGAATGGACAATTCACGATTGAAACCGATCGCCAAAATCCGATTTACCTACTTGACATTTCGATTAAAATTCACTGTGATATTCATTCGCTTCTTGATCTGGTAATAGCCTTTCATGGTACTATAAGTTCTATACATCGCCATCTAATGGTAATAATATCAAATATAGTACCTTCGCGATTACCTGATTTTGTTTTGAATAAATAAAACTATAAAAATAACTAATAACCAGTTTAGTATAGTATAGAACAATCAGTCATAGCAAAAAAGTCGAATAATCACTTAAAAATGAGTCTGTCATACATAATTCTATGAAAGTGAAGATCGAAAAATAATATGTCGACATATATATATATTTTCGCTAATTTTTTTCTGCATAACTTAGGATCAGAAGAAAATACCATTCGTATTCAAAATAAGAAAGTTTTTTTTCACCCTTTATACAAGAGATAAAAAAAAATAATACGGTGTGGTTTTGCTAATGAAAAAGTGCCTGTAGAAAGTTGTTGTCGTTATGGCACATTTTCGAAATCGCCAAAATATCAAAATTTCGTTATATCTTTTAAACTTTTCTTCAGTTGATGAAAGAGATGATTGTCAGACGGGGCTAAATCTGGTGAATAAGGGGGGTGTTCTAGTTATACTAACCTTAAATCACGAATTTTTTTGCATGGCAACATGAGATTTGTGTACTGGGGCGTTGTCCTGTAAAAATAAAATACCTTTGGATAGCTTTATGCGTCTTTTTCCTTTAATTTTTTCCCGTGAAGTGGTCAGTTATGTCGAATAGTAATCTCCAGTTATTGTTCTACCCTCATCCAAAAAATCAATCATGATTACTCCATGGCAATCCCAAAAAAACGGAAGCAAGAACTTTTCCAGCAGATTTTCGGACACGAAACTTCTTAGGTCTTGGAGAACCAGAGTGTCGGCATTCCATCGATTGTTGCTTTGTTTCTGGATCGTAGAAATGTACCCAAGTCCCATCAATAGTAACAATTCGGTTTAAGAAGTCTACATCGTTTTCAAATCGAGCACAGATCGAACGCGATGCTTCTACCCTTGCACGCTTTTGGTCAGCATTCGAACATTTGGGGATCCATTTCGCAGAAATTTTTTTCATGTCGAAATTGACGTGAACATGATGGACGCGTTCGTATGAAATCTTCAGTGCTTCAGATATCCGTTTTAGCCTAATTCGATGATCTGATAAAATCATGTCATGAACTGCATCGATATTTTTGGGGACTGACACAGAAACTGGCCTTCTCGATCGGTAATCACTTCATTGAAAAATTAACTTCTTTTGAAGCTTGCAGTCCAATTTTTCACGGTCGAATACGAAGGACATTGATCACCTAGGGTATTAAGCATATCTTCGTAAATCTGCTCACCTCTTAACCCATTTAAATACAGGCACTTGATGATGGCTTGATACTCCAATTTATTGATTTTTACAATTTCGGTGGACATCTTTTTTCTTCAAATTTATTGCGTAACTCTGGTTTACTTTATTGACGTCGAACTGACACTTCTAATGAGTTATTGTTCGTTGATATGGTTTCGCAATATTTTGTGTAGGCATGGAACTGGTCTGGGCTAACTAGATATCAATACCTCCTCGTATATGTGCGGAAATGACTGAATCCAAAATTGATCATTATTAGTAATTGACATCTTATTTTTGTGTTTCTGTTCGCGCAGAGACAGTGTTGTGAGCGTCAATGAATTTGAAACGTTTGCTCATCGGGTTACCACTAATGATAAACAATAATGTTTCATGGGTTGCCTAATCAGATTGCATTCGACCATCAGTAAATATCAATGTGAGTTCAACACAACCGGCAGTGTTGATAATTTTTTATTTGAACATCTCGATATGCCTGGTAATTCCAAAAAGTTGAATAAATTGATTTTCGATTTGACTTTGACATTATGACTGTCAAACATGGCGCGTAATTGAAATCTTGCGCTCTTATAAAACCCACCTCACAAATGGCCTCGTACGAAGCGTAAAAATAATAATAAGCTGAATAATGTAGGGAAATTTTTATCGTGTAGATCCCAAGACATTTCCGAACGATATCCTTTCGCCGAATTCCCTAATGGAGTGTTCAGTCACACCGCCAGATCCTATTCTGATTCTCCCGAGACGGATCTCGAACTCTTCAAATCAATAACTCTCCAATCTCCCACGGCCGTATGAATTTCGTCAACGAAAACTGTATCAATGCGACGCGATACTTATGTCGGATCAAAGTCTCCGAGGATCCACGTCATTATAACTTTTAATTACGGAAGATCAGTTGAGTGAGTCCGCAAGTGTTCCCGAACGAGTCCCATATTTCTTCTGCCAAGTTACAACCTGATGAAACTTCTCGGTTCTGGAGGTCCCCAGAGAAATCTGCCTCCTCTTTCTTTTTTCCCGAAGGACCTTCACTCAATTAAATTGCATCGCCATTTTTCGCAGGGATTATTGTCTCAGTTGCGTTGTCCCATATTGAATCCAATTATATTTTTTTCGGATTTTCTGAGGAATAATTTTGCGGGAGAACTTGGGAGGAATATTGGGTCCCAGTTTTTTAAGCGCTGGATTATTTTTTGTTATTAAGCTTGACGAAGAAATGGCTTGGGCGTAAATTGAATTTGTGGGGAAACTCCCCTCTGATTAATGTGAAGATTCTTGATTTTCGAAATGAATGAGCTTCGCCATATTGAGAGTGAAGTACTGAGTTGAAAGCTCAGTTAACATCAACTGCCTCATCTTTATGATTGGTGTGTTTCCGATTTCATGTTAAGTTGTTAGTATACACATTTGAATTTAATTCTAGGTTTTCCTTTTTGTATTTTAACAAAACTGTTGTTGTATTCGATGTTATAAAACTTTTAGGAAAACCGAAGTTGGAGAACAGCGAAAAGAAGATTTCACAATCAATTTCTCAATCGTAAAATACAATTTTTTTCAAAAAATTTGAAGATCCAATTCACTTCAAAATTGATTGCCAGAATTCTAATTCAAAAGCCATGCTATATGATATGAGCGAAAAACCAAAACTAACACCAAAATTCATCAGTATTTTGACAAATCTGCAGTAGCACAGGTGACTTAGATCCGAAAATTGTTATTTTTACCACGTTTCCCAATCCGTACGACCCATTAATATCTCAAAACAATCGCTTTTTTTGAGAGAGTTGCCCCGCTCGTTGTTCAGATGGTTTGGTTATATAATTTCATGAATTTTGCTAACCGACGCATCCACCATTTAGCATCGAATTTATGAAGGATTTTTCAATGGAAGGTGTTATTATGACATTCAAAGAAAAATGCCATTTTTTTAAGATGAATGATCGGATGTTTATTTCATTATAAAAAGAAGAGAGCATGCCGTTAAAAATGGAACATACAGGACCATATTCGTTTCATAAAATTAAATTATGTTATTAGGTACTTATTTAAATGAAATTTTCAGTTGCAATATGATTTTTCGTGTCTGCTGGATGCAGGAGTGAAAATAATCCCAAGGATACTTCTGAAAAAACTAAGGTATTCAATTGTCTACATTATTGTGAAAAAAAAAACAGGGTGTTACTTCTGAAAAAATCGAGAAATAAATTCCTCATATTTGGACCTTAATAACGGGCAGCCTGTATATGACAGGTTGATCATTTTGGACGGTGACAAGGCCAATTCTTCAATTAAAAAACTTTCAGATCAAATTCATGGTAATATCGCTAATGGAAATCGTCAGAAGACTTTTACTGAACTGCTTTTTCCTCACTTTTTTGAAGTTTTCTTTCAATAAGATCTGTACCGTTGGAAAAATGTCTCTTATATTTTGCGTCGTGAAAGGGATAATGAAGGTCATTGAAAATATGTGAAAATATATTGGGGTGATCCATTAAAAAAATCATCCATTTGTTGAATAACATTTATCGAGGACACCCTGTATATCAGAAAATTATTTCTGGAGATGCAGGTACAAGAGGTCTACTTTGCAACGAAATCTCTAAAATGTCTGGTTCGGCAGCTATGGAATATTTTCGCACTATTGCAGGATCCTGTATACTCCATTCACTTTTATAATGTTTCCTGGTTAGCCATGATTCGGTTTCTCAAGTTTTTTCATTCAAAACTGACGCAGGTTGGTTCTCGTGAAATGTCAAATGATTCTCAGGGACGTTGCCAATGATAATATCTATTTACTGTTTTTTAAGTTTGGAAATGGAATTAGTTCTATTAAGGTTCAACTGTGACACAGGTTTTGTAGTAACTACTACTACTACATTTTTTTACTGGAGTATTAGAAGTTGTGCAAAAATGTATTCAGATGTCTTCTACAGCCTTATTCTTTGATAATTTTGAAATGTGGGGAATTCCATAGGTCCGTCTGTTTGTTCATAAGTTTTTCTGTTGGGTTATTCGAGTACTTTTTTTCTAATGAACTATCACAAAGTAACAGACTATTCTGTCCATTATTTCTCAGTAAAATTCCATCTGTTGATTCTCGATTTCCGTATAAGAAAATAGCATAACTGAATCTTCCAACCATGTTTATACAGGGTGGCCATTTGAAAACGAAACAGACGAAATTACAGACGAAATGAATTTTTTAGATAGAAATGCTCGGATAGGTCGATTTCTGTTTCGAGGGGGACAACTTGAGATGTAGGTTACGGACGCATAGAGCTTCAATCCTTGCTACTACAACCCTCATCCCCAATTTTTGAATAGGGAAAATGGGGTGAGTGATACCTCATTTGAAAGGTATTTTTATACTGATTTCAGCACAGTAATTGTTTTTTCATTTTATGCATTAGTTCTCGAAATATTCTCAACTAAGTATTTGAAAATGAAGTGGTGTTTTCATGGCACTTGTAGTGTTTTTTTTTGAAAAATCGACATTTTGAGCTTCAAAACAACCATGACTGTGGCTTCCTTCCTCCAATCCACTGACATAGAAATCTTTAATCAAGATGTCGAACAAACAAAGCGTATTGCGAAGGAGCTCAATCTTGCTGAAACTCAATCTAAATTATCTTCGATATAATTTGCAGTATTTCCAATAACATGCGGTAACAATTGATCGATAGAAATCTCCAAAAAGTCCAAATACGTACATATCTCTAATCAGATTACCAGGTAAGAAAATCAAATCATTAATGATGCCACAGAAATATTCCAGATTTGTTCCATAATTTTGACGCACACTGTATAATAACGTTGCTTATTCATCTGACAGGTAAATAACTAGATGACCTAACATTTTCAAAGTATACATGGTGAAATGTGTCAGAATTTCATGGCATATGTCATAAATTTTATTAGGGTATACTTTCTTGAATTTTGCTAACCGACGCATCCGCCATTTAGCTTCGACTTAATAATTTTGCCGTCTCCTCACTTGGCTACTATGAGGTTACACATCCTTCTACCTGTGAACCTTTCGCCTTGAATCAATCTAGTTTTAATTGGTCAAGGGTGTGTGTCAGTTGAGATAAAATAAAAGAGATATTGTCTGGAAAATAGTAGTTCTCACTATGAGAAAGGGAACTATCCAAGAGAAGTCTCCGAATTTCAAGAGCTCTATTATGCCAGCCTGCCCCTGTTTATTAGGGATGCATCTCTGAATATGAAATACAGAGATTCCATAACCAAATATTGTTATCCGATAGACCCCAGTGTGCGTACCCGAGAAGTTACTATTCATATTCTATGTGTCTACTTCCTGAAACTCAGTTTCCGTTTAGGAAAACAATGTGCGAAGAACTTCCCCAACTGGAACGGCAATTCCTTATGGGCTGAAACCAATTAGCGAAAGATATTTCTGTACCCCACATCAGTATACACAACATAGCACCAGTAGCTATTATCACAAACTTCCTCCAACTTTGGTAATGAGTTTAGTATTGGATTAATATAACTTCTACCGGCTTCGACATTGAGTCTCGTCGGTCAATATGTGAAGGGAGAAGGCTTTATCGTTCGAAATGTGTCACTTTGGTACTTTGAGAAACGGCTTTTCGTGTTGATTGATGAGTCTACTGGAGGATACAGAATAATAACACCAACAAGTTTCGTATAAAGATCGAGCACTTTATTCCTAGGCGAATAGTTCAAAAAATGCATAAGCTTGCAAAAACCTGATGTTGTGGGTGTAAAAACTGATCTTCATTATTCTTCACCAAGATGAAGATCGAAAAACTAAGATCGATCAAATGCCGAAGAAGAATGATATAAAGTATTTCATACCCTGACATTTTATCCCAATATACAGTATACAATTCAGAGGCAGAAATGCACATCACCCTCAATTCAGAGTGACCCAAAAGTTGACGCGTAAAGCTGAAACTTGAATACCTTATACAGGGTGAGTCTTTGATTTGTACTTATATTTTAACTGTAGATTCCTCTCATCAAACGAAACACTTTTTTCCATGCCAGTTTTCATCATTTTCCAGAATTCGAATTCGTTTGAAAGATACAGGGTGTCGAAACTCCATGAAATTAACACTATTCTTTCCATATATTCGGAATCGATAATTCGAATGAACTGAATTTTGGTTGAATTGTTTACTCTCTTCATCGTGCATATTCCTCAATCAGAACTATATTCTATGTTTCTCCTAGTATAAAAGTTGCATCGTAACCGTACTCTCTTCATCGTGCATATTCCTCAATCAAAACTATATTCTATGTTTCTCCTAGTATAAAAGTTGCATCGTAACCGATTCATAAATTAACGCAAAAATACCATAAAACCACTTGAAACAGATAAACGATTGATATTTTTGAAAGAATACATCATTTTAGAAAATGAAAGTGTTTTTATGTATTTTCAATAAAACGCGTCGTTTTCGAGTTATTCTCAATTGTATACGATGAAAATTGACGAAAATAATGAATTTCAAGAATAATCTGGATGCTTCCCTGGATGAAATATCTTCGAATATTATTTCTTCTCTGGTCTCTCAACAAATGAACAAAGTCAACTTCGTCAAGACGAGAATTTCTATGATGAAAAGACGTTTGATGTAGAGATATGTAATAATAAAATCCCACAACTGTGAGGGATGGAAAAAAAATCAACGCACATTATGGGAATCTCAAATTTATTCTACAACTGAAGGTGTTCTCAATGATAATTATTTTTATCAGAATTATGTATGCATATGTTATTCACTTTCAACGTTTTTCTTCAATTCAGATGTTTTCTCCCAGCAGGAATAAAAAGGATGATATTATCAGATTTTGAATGTATTGGCTCCATTCTGAAATCAGTTGTTCTCGATCAATTCTAGTGATCAATAGTTTTTCTTTCGTTTGATTTTCTACACTCGATCGCTATGCAATTTGACCCAAGAGGAATGTGCCCAAGCGGTAGTTTAGCGAGAAGAAGGGTGGACATAGACAAGAATTGCAGAAAGGTTTGGAGTTTCCCATATAAGTGTGTCCAGAATGTTGCAGCGATTCAGGGAGACAGGTATGAATGTCGGAAGACCAGGACAGGGTAGACCACGGGTAACAACAGTCATTCAAGAACGTTACTTGAGAGTTTCTTCGTTGAGACAACGGTTTGCAACCACTCGCCTCCTTCAAAATCAGCTTGAGCAAACTCATGAGGTGCAAATTAGCACTCAGACAATAAGAAATCGCATCAGAGAATATAATTTAAGGCCTCGTGTCGCGGCAAGAGGCCCAGCTCTTACCCCAGCCCATCGAAGGGCGCGTTTGGATTTTGCGAGAGAGCATATCCATTGGGAAGAGGCCGATTGGGAAAGAGTTCTCCTCACAGATGAGTCTAGATTCTGCCTCTACCATTGTGATCGACGTTCCCTTGTATACAGACGTCCACATGAAAGATATGCTCAGTGCAATTTCCTGAATACTACTGGTTTCGGGGGAGGATCGATTATGGTATGGGGTGGAATATCTTTGACTGCTCGCACAGACCTAGTGGTCATTAATAATGGAGCTATGAATGCTGATAAGTATATAAGGAACATTCTTGAAGAGCATGTAGTGCCATTTGCCCCATACATTGGTGAAAATTTCATTTTTATGGACGATAATGCCAGACCCCATCGCGCGCATAGTTCAGTAGTACCTTGAAGAGGTTGAAGTCTCTCGAATGGAATGTCCAGCAAGAAGTCCAGATCTCAATCCGATTGAGCAGGTTTGGGACAACCTCAATAGAAGGCTGAGAAGTTCAGAAAATCATCCAGCTACTCTTAATGACAATTTTTATGAGATGGTTTCGGGATATCGTTAAAAATATGATCAAATTATTAGTGTTTGCAAACTAATCTTCTGGAAAATCGAAAAGGGAACTCATTTTGGTGGGAGAACTTTGACTTTTCAATTGCAAATCGGACAAAACTAAGTGTTTTTGTTAGGAAATATCGTGTTAGTAACATTTTCATAAAAAAAAGGTTAGTGATTGAGTATTTCCTGAATGTATCACCACGAAACATGTGATAATCACCCGAATTTCAATCGAGAAATATGAACTCTGAATCAATCAAAGCTTTGAGAGCCATTGAGGGAGCGGAACAGCAATGCCACTGCAAGCCTCTTTTCCGAAATATAAAGTAATCACCGTTACTGCGGAACTAGTGATCAAACTTATCACAGAATTGTATAAAAATAAACATCTGAAAGAAAAGAGATCAGATTGCTCCTCCTATAGCATAAGAACTAAAGAAAATCTAACTCTAGCAAGGCATCGTTTGAATATCTCTGATAAGACAAATACTGCCTTAAAATGATATAACAAACTACCTAAAGAATGGAAGATCCGGAATCATTGGCAAATAAGATCTAGATTACAAAGATGTTTCAAGATTAATCCTATCTACAGTCTGGAGGAGTTTCACGTTGATGGAAGTGTTGTCACTTCTCGGGACTGTAGGTCCTATAACATGGTGCTGTGAAGGAACCCAGGAGTTGTGTTGTCGTTTATTGATGATTGACACTTGTGACCTGACTGTGATGTAATTTTGAACATATTTGTATCTATTACAATATTACAAGAAATCAAAAAGCCAGCAGATACATCTCTTCAAGCCAGACCAACCGTGAGTACCATTTCCTAAAGTGTTCACTTTGTGGATTTATTTTTCTCGCATATATCCATTTTATTCTTCAATCCTCGTGGTGATGAGAATTGGTGCAGCATTCCATTCTTCTGTCCAAGAGAACTCTTGTATCTGATTTAGGTTCAAATATTTATCAGAGTTCCAATAAAGAAACTGTAGAAAATCACAGCAAAACCTCAGAACATCGATTTCCAAGCAGTCGCATTTTATTGAAACAAATTACGTTACACTCATCCCAACATAAACCGAGGGTTCAATCCATTTCCCTCCCGACATACACGAATAAAGATCTGGGTCGGCGCTTTGCTATTTGAATGTCCGAAAAATGAGGAAATATCCCACACTCGACCGAGCCCTGCGGGTGCCCCGCATGAATAAGAATTCCCCGGCAAAATCCTCCTAAATTGAGGCTACTGGCCAGAGGTTGGATATTGACCGGACCATCTGAGCTGCTTAAGGGGATCCCATATCTGGCTCTCCCTTAAAAATTGTGTTCTATTAGATCCCACGGCCGCAGCAAACCGGGATATGAATTTATGATCCTCCTCGAAATTGGTTTCGGATCAATGGTCATCGCCTAATCTATTCGCATCTCTATAGTCGGCCTGCAGGCTACACTGGACGGCCGTTTATATGTACATTCGGAATGGATTCTTGTTGTCGCAAGGTCAGCAGTTTGACGAGTCGGGACATGTCTCTATCTGGGACAGAAAAAAATCTTCCTGGAGCTCCTTGATATTTTTTGTGGGAATTTAATGCTTGCTTGGCGTCACTGGCTCCGCAAACGTTTGTTCTCACACTTCAATGACAAGGAATAAGACACAATAATGATAACAATGAACGTCTTTATTGGATATATAGTACTAACTGCTCAGGGTCGAAGTCTAGCAGAGCTATTCAATTTATACCCCCGAACAGAAAAACAAAATCAATTGGTTTACCCACTCTCTTCGACTCTGTGATCTAAAGTTCTTAAGGTGAGGTACCAATCGACTGGCCCTCCGCCTCTCTCCGACTCTGTGTTCTGAAGCTCTCAAAAAAAGGTACAAATCGACCAGACCTCCCTCTCCCTCCGACTCTGTGGTCTAAAGTTCTCAAGTAGAGGTACCCATCGACTGGATTTCCCCCTCTTAATCTCGTCTCGCCATCATATCCATAAAGTGAATCCGTTCCGTGATGAAAGGACTCTAGTGAGTAGAACATCCTACACGAAGCCAGAAAACCAGCAGATACATCCCTCCAGCCAGCATTAACGGTGAGTACCATTCTCTCAGTGTTAACTTTGTGGTTTTTTTGTTTAGTCTCAAGCATATACTTCATTCACTTTAATAATCTCGGTCGGCCATGACATTTTGACAAATTGAATTTCACCGTGTATATTTTGAAACTGTTAGGTTATACTAATTTTCCAGTCATATAACTAAGCAACAATGTCCTTTCTACATAGGGGTCGTAGTAATTACGGATTCATCAAAATGTTTATTTACTTTGAGAAAATAATCAATTTGAAAAAATATTATTTGATTTCAATATTTCTGAAGACCTGGCGAAAGTTGAAGGAACTTTTTTTCCTGATGTTAATACTGGAAATATTTGACGTATATAAACATGGTTGGAAGATTCAAATATACCATTTTCTTGTACGGAAATCAAGAATCGAGTATTGGAATTTCACTGGAAAATAATAGACAGAATAGTCCTTTACTTCGCGAATAACTTGAATAACCCAACAGAAAAACTTCGAAACGAACAGAGTGGAATTCCCCACTTTTTAAAATTCTCAAAAAATAAGCCTACAGAAGACATTTGATTATCGTTTTGCACAACTTGAAGTACTCCAGTATGACAATGTTATAGTACTACGCGACCTGTGTAACAGTTAAACCTTAAAATAACTAACTCTATTTACAAAGTCAAAAAAGAGTTGATAGCAATAATTAGCATTGGCAACGTCTCTGAGAATTATTTGACATTTCAGGAGTACCAACCTGCTTCAGTATCAGGTAAAAAAACTTGATAAACCTAAATCTTGGTCAACAGGTATATGGAGTATACATTTGTTATTTGATTTTCGATTCAAAAAATATAAGAAGTGGTATCCCAGTTCATTCTCTCTTCAAGGGAGCTCTACGTATAATTGAAACTCATGTCACCATCAACAATCACACAGACTTCTGTCAATTAGCATACTTCAATCAATTTTTCCACATTTCAATCGTTTAAGAAGCATGAAAATTATTTCATTTTTCATACTGTACCCATTACAAGTCGATGATAAATCTTTAAATCAACGAATGTAGCTCCTGTTTTCAACTTCTTATTTAAATTAGTAAGACAATCATGATAGAGGTTTCTTTCCCAAATTTTTTATGAACTCAGAATAAATTTCATCAAACCCAGATGCTTTTCCAGATCTTTCACATTTAAATGCAGATGTTAATTTCTCTATGTTAAGGATGGGTCTACGTCCCTGAAAAAAAGGGAGTGAGAAACGATTTATTTTTTTCTGATTGATGAAGGGATGTATGAGTGTATAAAGATAAAAATAATAAAAAAAAATAACGAAGAGGATATCGTCCTAAGACTAGCATAATAATGAAGAAATTGTGTGGCACTGAAGAAGGCTAATAAGCCAGAAACCGGTCTGACATCATCAATGTAGTTTGTTTTTATTTCGAGTGGCATTCGAAAATGGTTTCACATTGAGAACTTCAATTTTCTCTTACTGAAATAATTCAAATCGATTTCATTTCGAAATTTTTTGTTTCAAAAATAGAAGAAAATAAGTCAACTCATGCTTCTGTTTTATTTCAAACGAAAGACTCATGAAAATAGTTCAACTTCCGATTAAGTGAATCTACACTCGCAAGTGTCCAAACACAAGCTGTAATAAAAAATGAATAAAAGTAGAATAAGCAATCGAGGAAAGCACATTATGTTCTCTAGTGTCGGAATGATTTGAGGCGGCCATTTGGTGTCGAGATGCTAGTTGCTTGGCGAATAATGGCTACATTTCCGCTCATTTGGGTATGAAATGGTCATATAATTCGGGAATCCTGCCAAAATATAGTCCATATATTTTGTACATAGATGTTGCGAACACTTTGGGGGATTTTATTTGGAGCTTTCTTGTTCTGCTTTTTTGCAGCTGAATCCATCATTGTCAGTCTTAGAATATAAATGGTCAGTCAACATATAGTAGATAGATGAAGATGTCTGCATGATTTTTCGGTTTAGTTCGTATTTTTCTTCATGTCATGGAATATTTCAGTCTTTAGTGAATTGACATATGATAAGAGGATATAGATCTCTTGTCTTGTCAAGATTTTCAAATAATTCTCGAATTATTGTCATTATTATCGCAAATTTTAGTGGCAAACCGGAATGGACTGTGTATTATTGATAAACTGTCTAATTAAAATGACTCACGTGGTGGTTGTGTAATGTTGTCTTTACTTGTGTTTGGTTTGGGTATCGTGTGCAACATGATATCTGTTCGTAAATCTTGTACATGCAGGGTCTTGATAACATTGTGCTTACAACAGTATTTCGGGTGTGGTTGGGGCATTAGCAGTAATTAATTGCCTCGAGGTTCCATCGTGTTATTGATTTATATCCAAATAATTAAATATCCTCACATGCAAACCAATTTGGATGATATAATTTGGGGATTATTTATTACTGAGGCATGATTGTTTCATAGTTGATGGATTTCTCAGAAAATAATTCGGGTAATTATTATGAAGTGTGTTAAATTGTAGAGGTTTTATTCCTTGGACTATTTCATGAATATTTTATGCTTTGATGTTGTTTGAAAAAGTGCTTTGTTGCGATGATATGAGTCGAAAAACATTCAAAGTAAGAAAAAATGATTGAAGTTGGAGAAAAAAATCGAGAAAGTGTTTTCATGTAAACATTTTTTGTTACTTTAATATTGTAGTCGTTATTTGCAATTTCACAACAAACCAACTGTTCGAGGAGATTCAAAGTCAATGTTTAGTTGTTTCTAGAATGCCTAGAGCACGTGTACGCGGAATTTATCGCCAGCTAAGTAAATTTGAGAAAAAGACCAAATTTTGGGTCTACGTTAGGCGGGATTGTCATTTCGAAAAATCGCTAACCGTACGAACATAAATCCAACTACTGTAATGAGAAGTTGTCCAGCGTGATTTGATAATGCCCAAAATCGAAGAAGACGTCGAAGGGACACAAATGAAGTTCAAGATTGACGTCTAAGGCTTATGGCCATTGGGGACCGATTCACGACAACTCTATCTTTGGCTGATAGTGGTTAGGAGAACAAGTTCATCCTATAACTGTCCGAATGGTTCACCGCCGAATAAGGTCTTTGGGACTGCAGCATTATTGATCCCTTCTGTGACGGTTGAGCATCGCCGGCAACGATTACAGTGTTGCAGAGAACGACAACATTGGAATGTGGAATAGCAAGCATCAGGTCGTCTTTTCTGATAAATCTCGATTCTCTATGGGTGCACATGATGGCCGAAGAAGGGTTAGACGACGTCGGTGAGAAAGACGTGAACCTCAGTTTGATGTTGAGCGTCATGTACACCGGACAGTAGGCGTTATGGTATGGGGTGCTATTGACCATGCGAGTAGGTCACCTTAAGTCTTTATTCGAGGTAATATGACAGCGCTGTGTTACCTTCAAGAAAGAGTGGAGCCATATGTTCTCCCTTACCTTAACCGGCTCGAGAATCCAATATTTCAGCAAGATAATGGTCGATCTCATGTTGCCAGAGTTAGTTCGAACTCTTCTGAAGCGACCTATGTGAATCTTCTGCTATGGCCGCCCAGATCCCCTGATCTGTCACTCATAGAGCATGTTTGGGACATCATGGGTAGAAGGCTTGGAAATTTACCCCAGCCCCCACGGACTTTGGCGGCTCTGAGACATGAAGTACATGTAGCTTGTGATAGTATCTCTCAAGAAGAAATAAACCATCTTATTATCTCAATGCCAAAACGCGTTAGGGGGTCTGAAGATAATCGCGGTGGACAAACACATTACTAACAAATTTATAAAAAAAAAGTCAACCCTTCGTTTTTTCTTCAAATTTTAATCATCTACTCCTTGATTGATTGATTGATTTGCTGACGAACAAGAGACCGGGTTAGCGCTTGGCCTCCCTGTGGCACTGCGACCAACTTGGGTCTATTGAATCACTCTTTCGTCAGTGGTTCCTCACGAGAATAGGTTTGTGTCCTTTATCCCGTTTCCGGATTGATTTCTCCGAAGATTCTGTGGCGCCTTCTTCCCAGGGCGTCGCATTCAAAAATTATCTAAGAGGCTGTTTCTTCCTCTCCACCGCACGGGTTCTTGACGTATTCCTATGGTGTTCAGATGTTTAATAGGCCGCAGTGTCCCGTCAGTAGACCTACTATTATACGTGCCTTTGTTCTGTTTAGATTCAAAAAGTCAGCCCTCAAGGTTTGGCTTGTGTGTCCTACCACGGCTTTGCTGTGTGTTTGCCCATCGCTCTGTTCCCAGTGTTGTCGGTGTCTTTGTTTTATCCACTCCTCAATCAGGGTCCTGCATCGGTTTTTGCTGATTCCAAGCACAGGTTCTGGCCCTGTGAATGGCGTTTCAGACACTTGTCTTGCTAACTGGTCTGCTTTTTCATTGCCCGCTATTCCCTTGTGACCTGGCACCCACATCAGAGTGACCTTGTTGTGTTTTGCCAGCTCCAGAAGGTCCTGGAGGCATTCCCAAACGAGTCTGGACTTTATCTGTGTCGAGTTGAGGGCTTCTTTGGCGCTCTGGCTGTCAGAGAGAATGTGGATGTGTTTTCTTCTGTAGCCACTTTCCAGGTTCTTCTGTATGCATGTCCTAATGGCACGTGTTTCAGCTTGAAATATCGTGGCGTGTTTGCCGAGAGGTATTATGTAGTCCCTTCTTGGCCTCACTCCGTGTATTCCCGCTCCTGTTCCTTCATCTGCCTTAGAACCGTCTGTGTACCAGACTATTTCTGCAGATGATTGTGATTATATACTCGAGTCCCATATGTTCCAGTCGAGCTGTGTTGTGAATGGTTTTTCGAATGAGTATAGGGGTTGCATGTAGTCTGAAATCATATCAAGCTCGGCTACGTCAGCTACATGAGTGATTCTGTTGTGCCCAGTTGTGCTGGTTCTCCAGTTTTTTGTTTGGATCAGTCTGTATGCACCCATCCTGGCCTCTCCCATGACATGTATGTCAAGGGGTGAAAGGTTAAGGATGACCGCCATAGCAGCTGTTGGAGTGCTATTCATTGCACCCGTGATGCAGAGACAGACAAGCCTTTGGATTTTCCCAAGGTTGGTTTTTGCCTGTCTTTGATTTGTTTTTGGCCACCACAGGAGTGAGCCATAAGTGGTTCTGGGTCTTATTACCGCTGTGTAAAGCCAGTGCATGGCTTTCGGTTTGAGTCCCCATCTACTCCTTGCTATACTATCTATGTTTTACCAAAAAGAAAAAATAGAACAGCTCCTACTGGATGCTGCATTTCATTGCCAGTTAGAAGTTTCATGGAGCTAACTCAAAGATGAGGACCAATAAATGCTCAAATCTTCCACCGTGATTCACCAAAACAAAAACCTGTTTTTCCAGGGATTACTTCCGATATTCTGACGTGCGTCCGGCCAAGGTAAATATCATAAATCGCCCTAATCACACACCCATTTCACCCCAAACTGTGGAAACTAGTCATTTGTTCTTGCCCCTTTCAGCCGCCAAAGTTTTATCAATTTCACCCTATGAGACTATGAGTCACGGCATTTGGAAAGTGGTGGGCCGAACCAAACGTCTGGGTATGCAGATATCCCTAATGGAATTACTGCGAACAAGAGATTACATTAGATGTGTATATCACGCAAGCCTTCCGTCACAATTTCCATTATAGAATCCGGTTCCACCAGCGCCAAATCTCACATTAGGCGGAAGTTACTGCCTCCGAAATCCATTCCCCGGATTTCGACAGGGCTGGAGGGATTTTTGAACCGTGATTTCTGCTGGATAGGTGGAAATTTGGGTGGAGTTTTACGACAATGTTCTACGGTTCTCGTTGGAATTTGGTTCATTTGATTTTTTGATTACTGATTGACGAAAGTAGCGCCATTTTGCGTTGTCTAATGGAATATGGGCTTTTCAGAGTTGAAAACAAATAATGAATGAGAATTTCATATGAGTGAATCTTTGGCGAAATAAACAGAATGGGGCCATTTTTTGAGCAATGGTCGATAGCCTTTTCCACTGATATTCTGAGGCTCTCTATTACTTGCGCGAAATGCATTCACCGCCGCATCCGCCATTTTGCACCGTTTTAAAACTTAACCCTGGACAAACTTAAAGAGGGGACATCTCACCAGGGTGACCCACCAGAAATTGTTTTTTTTATACACTCGGTTATTGAAAGTGCTACTAATGGATTTAATTTTCAGGTTATATCTTCAAAAAATTTAGATATACTGCTCCACAAGAGTTAGGGATATCGTATTCAATTGTTTTTAAAAGTATGTCATCTTCGAGAAAATCGCTGTAAAATCATTTAAAACTCAATAACAACTTGAATCGATCTAATAAAAATCAGTATGAGACATTAAGTCAATCTGGTCGCCTTGTTTCTGAAGTTTGGTTCTTTGCATATGTTTCATGAATGTTCCTATTTTGAAATGAAGTCAGTTCTTCAACGGCTTCGATTTGAAACGAGTTTTCTGAAAATGCCAAGACGTTAATTAACGCTGAGTCTAATTAATAGGGCTATCGGAATGCTACAGGGTGGCCTAAATCAGGTTGTTGTAGCGGAAAGGCTCCAAGTCAGCCAAAGTGTGATATCTCGACTATGGAATAGGTTCAGGGAGACAGGTTCCGTGTTGGAAAGTCCAAGGCTTGGTGGGCGACGAAAAACACCTGCTCAGGATCATTTCATCACCGTTTCGGTAAGAAGAAACCCTACATCTACGTGTGAATGCTACGGAATACTCTTCGAAATGCAGATGGGGTTTAAGTTTTCGTCGAAACCATCAGACGACGTTTGAGAGAGGTGAATCTAGGTTCTAGAGGTCCAATAAGAGGAGTTCCATTAACACGTGACCATAAGCGTTAAAGACTGGAATGGGCAAGGCAACATATCAATTGGAACGTTCGATGGCGTAGTGTCCTTTTCACTGATGAATCCAGATTTGGACGATTTTCAGATTCTCGAAGAATACGGGTATGGACAATCCCACGCATGTCCAAGAAGTCCATCCATTCCGAGGGGTACTGTTATGGTATGGGCCGGGATGCGTATTGGCATTGTTTACTACAGTGCAACGCATACATGGTGTTGGAACGCGGTGAAGAATGGCTGAACCAATGCTCTCTCTACCCAGACATATCTTACTACGGCTCAGCGCAGCGAGGTGTTCAGGCTTAGTATTATGGATACGCGCGCCTATTCTCGGGTTATTGTTTACCGCGTTCCAACTGCGTTCAAAATTGCTTTCTTCCGCAATTTTGCAACCATCGTTCATGAAGATAACAATAATATACTATCGCCAAAAATAGTTTATTGAATCATACTTGAGTAAAAAAAGAATAATATATAGAAAATGATACATAAAAATAACAATAGTATAATTTCAGTATCGCTGAAAGCAACTACATAAAGTGTAAAATCAACTGACGTATAATCCTAGTGTGCATTTCCACGTGATTCTGCATTTGATCTATTAAGATCAATATTTTTCATTAAAGATCTGTGCCTTTTAGGCTATTATGTCATTTCTTTGTTGGATTACCTACCAGCATGAAAAACCACGTCTAATTTTTCTTCGGCTCACTGATGTTGGCTGAAGAGAAATGTTCTTTTTTCGTGGGATATTTTTTGATGCAAGAATAAAATTTAATAAGTCGTATGGTGTAACAACTTTGTTTAAAGTCTGATTAAATTTTTCTATGGCATTAACCATATCAACCGTTTTATTTTTGCAGGCTATTTTAGTAATGCGTTCAAATTTTTCTGTTAGTTCTGCAGCAGCAGCGGAATATTTTTCATCTAAATTCGTTTCATTGGCATTATCGACAGTGTTTATTGGTACTAGGTACAGAAACATTATCTTGTTGGGTAGAAACATTGTTTTGCTGCTTTGTAGTACCTATTTTGCAAGTCATTTTCTATACTCACATCAGTTGACATGTCGTCATGAAATTCTGAGGATATGTTTTCTCCTAGAGCTAATTTTGCCTATTATTTTCTGTCGTTAGCGTTTATTTGCATACAGGTCCTAGAAGTGATTCCATACTTATTTAGTATGGCGCAAAGATGCTTACAATACCTTCCACCCTGTCCAAAAACACAGTCGCAAAATGCAATATCTACATATGCAGTATAAAACATGTGATCATCGGTCTCCGAAGAAACTAAAGACTAAAAAGGTATTTTCGTCGATTCTTTCAACAGAGACATTAGGAGAATGTGACATTTTTCTGAAGAGTATCTTATTCTTTGAGTTCCGGAAATTTGCAAATGACAGAAAGTGGCGTCTTTGATAGGACTCGAAAACATTGGCAACTAAATCCAATAGGGCACAAGCATTGAACGCTTTACATCTTTGTAGAACAATGTCTTTAATGAGGTAAACAATGACCCGAGAATATTCGCGTATCCATAATACAATAGTTATTACGCTTTAACACCTCTCTGCGCTGAGTCGCAGTAAGATATGGCTGGGTAGAGAGAGCATTGGTTCAGCCATTCTTTACTGCGTTCCAACCCCATGTATGCGTTGCACCGTAGTAAACAATGCCAATACGCGGCCGGGATATGTTTCAACGGGCGCACAGATCTACACATTTTTCCTGGGAATATGACCGCCTTACACTAGAGGGAGCATGTCATTGACAATGTTGTGCCAAATTTTCACGTTGCTATTGGTTGAACTTTTCAATTTCTAGACAATAACGCTAGACCGCACCGTGCAGCCATAGTTGAGAATGCGCGCGAGGAGCTTGGTATTCCACATTTACTAATACCTCCGCACTCACCAGATTTGAATTGCATAGAACAGGCATGGGATATGCTCCAAAAAGATTAGATAATTATCAACATACCCCAGAATCCTTAAATGATCTGAGAGAGCTTCTGCCCCGTTTATAGAACCTAATTCCTCAAGAAATGTTCAACAACCTCGTGTGTAGTATGCAAGGAAGTTGTCAAGCTCTTATTGATGCCCGTGGAGACCATATATTGATAGTCTTAAAATGCTTGAATTCTCTGGGAATAAAGTTTCGTTATTTTACCCGATTTTTCTTAACCACCGTGTATACGCTGCAGACCTACAGGCTAAAATTAATTTGCAACTTGAAATCATATTAATATGAATTTTCACAAAAATCTTATTTTAACTATAGTTTTTGCAATTTAAGTCAATATCCCTTACTCATGTGGAGCAGTTTATTGAAATTATTGTTGAATCTGTGTCCTTTTAAATACACACATCCTCGAAAGTCTTAGCCTCCCTGGTCTCTCAGGAAATAATCAATCTATGTTTTGGGAATGAAATGAACATTTTCCTCTATTTCAACTGCAATTTACAGGGTGAGTCTTCGACTTTCACATATATTTTAACTGTAGATTCTTGAGGCCAAAAGATACCTTTTTTCATTTTCTATTTTTCCGAAATCGGCTATGTTTAAGAGATAAAGCCCTTCGAAAAAAAATTGGGCCAAATACGTTCCTGATACGATTCTCTGGAATTGATGTGGAGTTCTTATTCCTCGATTGCAATTGAGGTGATTAGCAGATATTCTGTGGTGATACATTTAGGAAATACTCAACCACTTACCTTTTTCGAAAAAGAATGTTACAAACACGATATTTCCTTACAAAAACACTCAGTTTTGTCCGATTATATCTGCAATAAAAAAGGCATATTTCCCCCATCAAAATGAGTTCCTTCTTCGATTTTCCTGAAGATTAGTTCGTAAACACCTATAATTCTTCATATTTTCCACGATATCCCAAAACTATCTCATAAAAAATTGTTTTCTCACCAACCTAACTCCATTAACCTAGGTCATAGAATTCGAGTTCAATGACCTAACATAACCCATCTTCTGTGATACTTCACAGAACTTTTGAGAGGACGGTGCCAGATTGTTGATTTCCTCTTAAAACAATGGTATAGGCGAAACCAAGGAAGCAGTACTTCCCCTATCGTTATCGAATGAACTATTACAAGGGCACTAGGCGTCTAGGCGTTGCTTTTGGAAAATGCCCAACGAGTAGTTCTGATTCTCGCGAGATAGCCGGCACGCAAGCCAAACCGTAGTTTTGAGTCTCCAACGTCAGTCATATCACAGACCAGTCTGTGGTCCCATAAACGACGCTTGCATATAGCTATAACCTGCGCCACGGACTTCGATTCATTTATTTATTAACTGAGAATAATGCATAGGTGATGATTATGTGAAGACTTTCAGTGAATTGATGTTATAATAATCGTGTAGTGTCGAGTTAAAATTCCAACAGGATATTGATTAGATACATATTCTCCTGAAGGAGCGGTACCAAAGAATTTTCAATAGAAACTGTGGGTATAAAATGTTCAATTTCAGGCTTCTTAGACTTCAATTTCATCTCCCACATTTCTGGGTTTTTGTTATTATTTATCTCTGCATCAAACGCTTTTCCATCATAGAGATTTTAGTCTTGACGAAGTTGAGAAACATTCGGAAAACATTGTTAACTTGAAGAGACCAGAGAAGAAATAATATTCGATGATATTTCATCCGGAGTAGCATCCAGATTATTCTTGAAATTCATGATTTTTTCCTCAAATTTTTCAATTCCTGAATAGTTGGAGGTGAGTTTTGGCGACTGGGTATTGTTGGAGAATGAATATTGAACAAACCTTCAGAAAATCATTGACTTACACAGTCTTGCCAAGTGGAGTTGTGTTTTTATGACGTTTTTCCTGCGATTGCTCCAATCCATCATTCAACAGTCACTCTACCGACAATAATTTGAAAAATGGCGACATTCACCGCCCCAATCCACGCCACAAAACGGTTCGCCCAGGTTCAACATCCTCGAAAGCACTCGCCGCTGGCAGAGATCAATCGAAAACAATCATATCGGCTCCAATTCTGGACCGGATCCGGTTAACTGCGGACGGTAGTGCCGTTGTCACCTCGTTTCCAGAAATAGCTATCGGTTTTTCCGCATTCGAGGGAAAATATTTAACCCCGTCGGTGCGGTAATGACGCTACACGGACAAACAAATTGCCGTTGAACAGCCATTCGAACGGCGACCCGCCATTCCAAAATACGCCATCGCGTACCGAAATTGAAAATTGCCACATTGGGCTCGACGCGAATTGTCGTTACGTTTCATAATGTTGATTTCGATCCAGGTCTGAACGAATCATCGGAGGCCTCGCCCATCCACCTCAAAAAACTATGCGATTGTCATTATTTTGATTAGAATAACTAAATTCAACTGATCGTGGTCACGCCACTGTATTACGACGAGGTTGGGGGAATATGTTTTCTTGTCGGGAAACCTGTTGTATCGCCTGCGGTGTGGGAACGAGATGCAATTTTGGAAATTTCGATTTGTGGGACAAGGATGAGGATATGTTGGTTAGGGATTTCTAATTGAGGATTTCGGAACTGAAATACGGTGATAGGTGAATTTTATTCACGTGGAGACTAGTGGAATGGTTGTTTTCTGCACATTCTTCAATTCAATGGTTGTTTTCGAAAGTCGAGGAGTTTTAATACTTACCTGATTTTGGGATTTGAATTTTGGAAATTTCGATTTGTGGGACAAGATGAGGATATGTTGGTTAGGGATTTTTAATTGAAGATTTCGGAACTGAAATACGGTGATAGGTGAATTTGATTCACGTGGAGACTATTGGAATGGTTGTTTTCTGCACTTTCTTCAATTTAATGGTAGTTTTCGAAAGTCGAGGAGTTTTAATGCTTACCTGATTTTGGGATTTAAATTTCGAAAACGTTATATACAGTGGGATTGTTTCGTTTAGCTTCAGAGCTTATTTGGAGGATTTTGTCTAATCTTGCTGTGTCTGAAAAGGGATTTGCCATATTGTGAGGTGAGATTCATCATTCCTTCAATTCTGCCTCGTGCAATTTGTGTCTTCTATTTTAGAACCAGGATCAATATTCTGCTGGAACTCTATTTCAGTGAAGTATTCTCATTTATAATCAGTGAGGAAACTGTCCTGAATTTGGTACTGAGAGAACCCTCTGAAAGAGGTAGGTATTTCTGACTGACGAGTTCGCCATTTTGATTTCTCTGAATTTGTGTCCATAGGGTCCTTGTTCTGGGACATTTCAGTGGTTTCGCTGGAATATCTGCAACAGGTTTTTATTGTTAATTAATTATTTGAAGAAAGAGAAGCATTGGTGTCACAATGATTCAACACTTGTGTAAATTGTTTTGACGTACTGTTGCGACTAATGATTCGAAGTTCATTCGAGAATATAACCGGATTCTTTGTTTGTTCGTTATTATTATTTTCAATATTTGAACCGAGGTTGTACAGGCTTGGTAAGCCTTCCTGGAACTGCGACCATGTAGATATTTTGGTCTCTACCCTACTCATTCATTGAAATCTAAGGAAGTCGTTGATGGTGTTAATAAAACCGACAACATCCCTAGGAGCCTTGGCCGTTACCTCCTGGGTACCCAGGACCAGTTTTCCTTTATGAATGGTTCTTAGACCTGCCAGCTCTGGACACTAGCAAACCATGGGTTCAGCTTTCTCTGCTTCTGATCCACCAAGCCTACAAATCTCATCTGCTGACTTTCCAATACGGTACAAATGATGTTTGCTCTGACCCTGCCCGTCAGCAGACCTACCATCACCCGAAGCTCAGCTCGTGACAGCTTTAGGAGCTTACTGGTGTAGGTCGGTGAAGTCATCACAAATTTCAAAGACTGTGTGAGTCCAGGAGTGTTTCTCTCTCCGGAGGGTTGAAGCTGTTATCCAACTCCCATTGTTGGACCACTGCCTTTTATTGATTTTTTCTGAGCACACAGAAAAGCTCAGGTCAGACAGGTGTTAACCTTGATGCAGTTTTTACGAGCCTATCGGTTTTTTCTTTTCCTACAACACCACAATGCTCTGGACCATAGTGGAGTCACTTTATTGCCAGTTGCTTTATGGTATTACGGCACACCCAGCTCATCAGAGATCCCTGACAGGTTTATTATAAGGATCCAAGCGTGACCTGGCTATCTGTGGTGAAGATATGAGCTCTTTGGAGGATCATTGTAAGGTACAGCCAGTATCTCGATTCGTGAAATACAGGGCTCACTTACCAGGGCTTTAGAGAACCTCAGTTCACGTCCATATACCCTGATGCCAAGAGGTTTGAATTCAGTTGATTCAATATCCTCATATGTGGGTAGGGGCTTTCCATTGAGGGATATTCATATTGTATCCAGCAGTAAGAATAATATTCATCCGTTATTATCAGATATAATAGCTGTTATCTGTCTCTATTTTATAGATATTTCCATGGGCGATGCTCGTTTGAACTATCAGCAATCGTTCCTCCTCTGGTACTCTCTTCGAGATTAACCCGTCAAGCTAAGTCTTCACATCCCTTCGAGGTCTCTTTGGAGACCTGGGGAACATCTCTCTTCAAAGACTCGTTCATCCAACGAACAGCGAGGCTTTGGAACACATTGCCTAGGGAGGTGTTCCCCGAGGCATATAACCTGCAGAAATTCAAGAAGGACGCCAATTCCTACTTGCTTGCCCTTGGTCCTCACGAGTACAGGATACTCCTTTTCGTGAGAACCACAACATTGAAAAAAATATGAAGAAAAAAACTTGTGTATCCAGAAAACTTCATAAGAATGGAATTCAATCCTTATTTTCTATTCAAAGAAATAGATGATTTGATATCTCAATCTGAAAGATTTATTTTCTTTAGTTGAAAATAATACAAACAAACTCTTCTAACTAAAAGGAATAACTTACGAACCTGAAAGAAATCAAAAACAATGCTATTTCTTAAGGTCTCAATTTACAATATTTGAAATCTAAAATGACGTTAATAAACAATTGACAAAACAAAGCATTCTCTAAGTTAAAATTAAATGAAACATAGAAAAGGAAATAGAATGTGGTTTCTTGAATAAAATGATACTGTTCATTTTTACATCCCCCCACACAAGGTATGCAACAACCACTATATGTTGGCGTTGTCATATGGGAGCAACTTTGTTACATGGAAATAATTATTGTCCTTTTTCCTTTGTCCAATGTCTATCTCATAGAAAGTGTCGGAAATTTTCTTCACTATTGGAAAAGGTCCTATTCTTATTTCATCAAGTTTTTTTCTGTTCAATTTAGATTTATGTTCAACATAAACATAATCTCCAATTTTAAAATTATAATGTTTCCTATCCTTGTCGACTAGTTTTTTATTATATTCGTGACAACGTAAAGAATTTCTATAAGCCGTTTCCATATCTCTTGATAAATTACTTTTTTCAATAAGTTCTTCTGGAGCAATGGGATCATTTTTTCCATAAAGTAAATATTCTGGGCTATATCCAGTTACAGAATGGTCTGTCCTATTGTATTCTTCAATACATTCATCGGCAATTTTCGTCCAAGCTCTATTTTTCTTCTCATTTTGTTTGCATCTTTTTCTGTTCACTAATGTCTGATTTAATCGTTCATTCAAACCATTTGAAAAGGGACAATCTACTGCTGTAAAAATCAATTGTATATTCAAATTTTTTATGTGCTGTCTGAATTTTTCCGAATTTATTCCTGGGTATTGATCTGTTAATAATGTTTTGATTGGTCGTTTATCTTGAATTCTATTTATTAATTTGATGAAGTCTTCGGTTGTTTGGTGTTTAGAAGTACTCGCAAATGCATATCGAGTAAAATGGTCAACTAAGAGATGAAGGTATCTCTTTGAAGAGCGATTTCCAGCAAAGCCTCCAATTGTGTCTAATGACATTATCTCAAATGGTTCTTTTGCTGGGCCCAGTTGTGAAAGAAGACCATACTTTTTACCCACTCTCGTTTTATTTTTACAACATATGTCACATGAACCACAAACTTCTCTCGCCAGCGAATCTATATTTTGAATGAAATAAAACTTTCTGATTTTTTTATTTATCTTACTAGCACAAATGTGGCCATAATGCTTGTGCAATTTTCTGATCAAATCTTTTCCGAAATCATTTGATAAAATTATTTTTTTGTTACTCTTTTGCAATTTGTAAAATATATCTTTCTCTACAACAGTTCTTCCCATATTATTTATCACAAAATCGTCCTTTATCTTCTTGAAATCCCTTTTATTCTCCTTGGACTTGCCTGACAGTTCTCTTGTATTTTGTGATTCTACTAGTTCTCGTCCAAATTCTGTTCTCACATATGCAGGTGAATAAGTAATTTGTAGATACTCATCCCTAAACATCACATCTTCTTCAGCATCAAAATATATTTCTTTTAATTCCGGAGTTAGAGAAATAACGCACGTACGAAATGAACCTCTTGTTTTCATTGATCTCATAATATTTTTCATCTTCGGTACAGCAAAAAGTTCCTGGTGGTCATAAGGATTCTGTTTGTCTTCTGGTATTTCATAATATTCTTCTGTTTCTGTAGTCTGAATCCACTTGAATTTAAATACATTTTTCCTCGTATCAGTATTCGATGTTTCAAAAGCTATGCAAATTTTCATAGATGTGGTCATTCTAGCTCGAAATCTCAGTGCAGTCCTTCGAATATCAACCAGATAGCTTACGTTTCTGATTTATAAGAATGGAATTCAATCCTTATTTTCTATTCAAAGAAATAGATGATTTGATGTCTCAATCTGAAAGATTTATTTTCTTTAGTTGAAAATAATACAAACAAACTCTTCTAACTAAAAGGAATAACTTACGAACCTGAAAGAAATCAAAAACAATGCTATTTCTTAAGGTTTCAATTAACAATATTTGAAATCTAAAATGACGTTAATAAACAATTGACAAAACAAAGCATTCTCTAAGTTAAAATTAAATGAAACATAGAAAAGGAAATAGAATGTGGTTTCTTAAATAAAATGATACTGTTCATTTTTACAACTTTATCCACCTTGAAGCAGAACGAGCAATCGAATCGATAACGGAAAACGAAAACATAAAATTAATCGAAAGTGAAAATTGACGCTGATCGAAATTCGTGAAAATTCCCCTTTCCTGAAAGCACTTGTCTTGAGATCATCAAACTCCGCCGGGGGTGTTGGAAACCCTGCTGCTAGATCCCTTTTGATCCGTCCTCTACATAAAACATGGAAATAAAGGCAGGGCGGAATTCAATTTACCTTAAACGTTGTTAATCTTAAGTTAATTAAAAATTACATCTACAGAGCCGGTGTGCAATGTCGAAACCCAGAACTTTGATCAGGGCCCATTAAATTATCAATGAAAGGTTGAGTAATACGCCAAGATAGTCTTTTTCCTTCCGAACGAAATTTTATCAAAGTTAATCCATTTTATGAATTGATTGCAACTCAGACCTGCACCTCTTCGCGAAATTGGGTGAGATCTGGCTTGAGGAGGATTTTAATGTTTTTTGATACTTCCTTTCAGAATCTGTTAATCAGAAGAAATAATTTAAGATGATGCTCCTGATTCGGGTAGCACCCTTCAATAAAAGAAGTGGATTTTATTCAATTTGATTCCCCCAATGCTTGGCTTCGAAAATTACTTAGTTGCTTATCGGTATGTCACAGGATGTAGGCGAGACGATAACGATATAAGTACTGATTTTCGGTTCAAGTTTCCTAATGAAACTCAGCCGATGTCAGAAAATCGTCTCAAAGCCTGGCTGGTCTAGGGCGACTCAGCATAAATTCGAGGGTAAGATCGTGAGAATTGCAACTGTCCCAAGAAGCTAAAACGAGTTTTCTTTTCGGAATCCACTCACAGGAGGTGGGTAAAAAAATCTTCAATTACTTCGGAAAACGAAGAAGAGGCAGTAGCTGGAGAAGCCTTAAACGGTAAGGTTTCCAGTTTACCCAATTTTAGAATACTTCAGTGTTTGGAAGTACGGTCTTAAAGCGGAGACGGGAAAAGAGCCATTCGGGATATAGCTGAGTAAAAGTTTGGAATTGGAAGTTGCTTGCGAAGCCTTAACCGGAAGGTTCTCAGTTGACTCGGGTTCGGAAGTTGAGGGTAGCTGGAGAAGCCTTAAACGGGAAGGTTCTCAGTTGACTCGGATTTGGTTGAGTTTTGAATCGGAAGTTAAGAATGGCTGGAGAAGTCTTGGACAGAAAGGTCCTCAGTTGACTCGGTATTCGGTTTTTATAAAGATTTGAGAAGTTATTCAGTTTTTTTTGAAGTACGGTATCAAGCGGAGACGGAAGTGCTATTCGGGGAATAGCACTCTTTCCAATATCTCTTCTGTCTTTCTGAGTAATAACACCCCTTGATTGGGGGAAATCCGCTTTTCCGTCGAATCTCAAAGGGGGCGTTTTTTACAACAAGAAAGACTATTCAATACTCCTGCACCAGCAGATACTTCTCTTCAAGTCAGACCAACCGTAAGTACCATTTCTTCAGAATTTACTTTGTGTTATTTCTTTCTTACTCATACATATATTTCTCTTCAATTCTCCTGGTGATAAGTATTGGTGCAGCCGCCCATTCTTCTCTCCAAGAAGGCTCTTATATAATGTACAGGATCAAATATCTATCCTACGTGAAATCTTCGTTTTGATGGATATTAAGATAGCTGGTGATGATCTTTGATAGCGATCTTTCAGTGTTGAAAGAAACATTTTATGTTTAGGAATTTTTCCTTTCTGATTCTTCCACTTCATCAAAAAATACCTTCAGATGGAAAATTCCTCCCCAACTGCATATTCTTTGATGAAATATATGACAAAACGAATTTCTTTCAACCCACAAAAAATGGTTTCCTGACCCAATATGATACAGAACAAAAAGCCAAGTTAACCATAAAGCATTTCATCCCTCAGCCAAACGAAAACATGTTGCCGGATCCCCAAACTTCCTCTACGCAAATTCCTGCAGTATCCAGTATCGCATCCAATATCGAGCCTTCTGGCTGTTCGCTTTTTTGCAGGGTTTCCATATTGATATCTTAGAGTGGCGCCCCCTGGTGGATATCGAGCTCATCAATAATACATGAGGAATGCGTGAGCACCGCGTAAATCGCGATCCTGCGATTCAATAAATCGAGGATTAGCTGGGAGCCTGCAGGAATGAATACGGTAGGTCATATGGGCCGGAAAAGAGGTTCGCCCAAGGGTGATACGGGGTTCATAACTCACCGGGCGTGTGGGATTTCCGATACAAGAGTGTTAAGTTTGCCGAAGCGTATGCCAGTGCGCTTTTTGGAGTGGTACTGATAATGTGCAAGAAGATATTTATTGAGGGGAAAGAAGGCTTTTGGATTTATCGGAGGATACACAGCCGAAAAATATATGTGTAATACCATTTACTTATAACAATGTTTATGCTCTTCAGCATTCTCATATAATATCGAAATAGTATATTCTAAAACTAGTTGCAGAATGGGCTCCTATTCCAATACGAATGCGAAATTCGAAAACGAGAGACGAAGGAGCGAGTTTTCAAACGCATGAGTATTGGAATTGCATTCTGCAACGAGTATTAGACGATATTTTCTCTATTTCAGTCAAATTTTGTGAAATTCAATGAAAAAATTCAAATTATGGGTCCTAGTGACTTCCATATTTTATCTTGGCAGTTGGTGTGAATGTTAGGAAGTACGAAAATTGACATTTCCAAATTGACGTCTGCTGAAATTTAAAAGGATCGGAAGTCATTGCTGACAACCACAAAACGAAAAATGTAACTAAAAACGATGCTGTAATGAATTCATTACAGCACTGTTTTTTGTACTGTAATGAATTCATTACGATACTGAAATAGAGAAATCAAATTATTCTGGCTTGACCACGCAAAGGCCTACGAATTTTCGAAGTTTGGTAATAGAATTTTTTTTAATTTGATTTAGAATTGAGAATCCCATACGTCACCACCGTATAGAAAAGCACTCAAGGGAATACCACCAGAAACTAGAAGGGCATGCCATCAATTGATTGATCAACTGACAGAAAATCCATTCAACTTCCGAAGATTACGAAGACTTGATTTGAAGTAATATTATGAAGTATTAATATATTTGAAATATTCTCATAGTCTGTACATATATAAAATTTACTCAATAAAACATAAAAGTATATTGTGAATTTCAATAAAGTGTTATGAAAAAACCAAAATGATTCAGTCTCGCATGATCTCTCCAGTTGAGACAACTTGAATAATTTTTTTCACTTGGCTTTGACTTAGACTTTAAATCGTTTTGACTCAGACTTCACCTCCACATGACCTTGAATTGACCCTGACTTGATTTCGACTCGACTTTGACTTGACCTTGACGTGACCTCGACTGACCTCCACTTGACCCTGACATGAGCCTGACCTTGACTCGACCTTGACTCGATCTTTACCTGACTTTGACTTGACCTGACTTTGACTCGACCTTAACTGGACCATGACAATAACTTGACACGACCTTGGCTCGACCTTCACTCGGTCTTGACTCGATCTTGAATCGATCTATACTCGACGGTGAGTGAACCTTGACTCGACCCTGAGCCGACATTGACATTGACCTTGACCTTGACCTTAAAAAAAATCAAAAACTGTGTCAAGGTTGCGTCAAGGCCGAGCCGAAGTCTTGTCAAGGCCCAGTCAAGGTTATGTGGATACCTTGACTTGGTCTTGACTCGACTTTGACTCGACCTTGACTCGAGCTTAACTGGATCACGACAATAACTTTACACGACCTTGAATCGATCTCTACTCGACATTGAATGAACCTTAGCTATACCTAGTTTTGACCTTGAGCCGACATTGACATCGACCTTGACCTCGACCTTGAATCTGACTCCCCTTGACTCGACCTTGACTGTACTTCAAGAGTTGATCTCGTTTGACCCTGACAATGTTTCGACCCTGCTTTGACGTTGATCCGACCTTGTGACCATGACACTACCTTGACACGACCTTGACACGATCTTGACTCGACTCAGACTTGAACTGGAACATGACCACTACCTTGACACGACTTTGGCTCGGCCTTGTTTTAACCTTGGGTCGACCTCGACCTTATCCCTTATCTTGATTTCACCTTGATTCCCCTTGAACCCACCTAAAAAACCTTGAATCGACCTTGTTTTGACCTTGATTCGACCTTGTTTTGACCTTGATTCGACTTTGTTTTGACCTTGAGCCGAAATTGACCTTGACTTCGAACTTGCCCTCGACCTTGACTGGAACATGACCACTACCCAAACACGACCTTGGCTCGAACTTGACTCAGCTTCGAATCGATCTCTACTCGACCTTGACTGGACTTTGAATCAACTTTGTTTTGACTTTGAGCCGACATTGACATTGACCTTGACCTCCACCTTGTCCTCGAACTTGACTTGACCTTGACTCCCCTTGACTCGACCTTGACTCCCCTTGACTCGACCTTGACTCCGCCTGATCTCGTTTTGACGCTGACTTGGCCTTATTTCGACCCTCACTTGTAGTTGATCTGACCTTGATATGATCTTGAATCGACCTCGAATTGACCTTGACTTGAATGAATGCATTTTTCACAGTTCTCAAACAACTGACTTTGTGGCGTTCGCTCGATGGTAATCCATCCTCCTTTTTATGATGATATATAGTTATAGTTATATAGTTATAGTGAAAAGGGGTTACAGTCCACTGCGACCTTAAGGTCTATTGTGCCCCCTGACTGAGCTGTCATCATCGCGCCTCCTACAGCTCGCCCTCCAGTTCCAGAGATTTGATGAAATCCAGTATCTGGGACGGCTTCAAGGAGGATAACTCCCCACTTCTACAAGTTTCTTGTCCAAAGCTATCTTTCCTTTGGCTTACAATGGCATAGCATTCCAAAACCAGGTGAATAGGAGTTTCTTGCTCCTCCCCACAGAATCTACACTCATCAGTGTCCGATAAACCCATTCTCAACAGATGCTTCTTTAGGCGACAATGTCCTGTGAGAAAGCCAGTGAGTAGCTGAAGTTGGTTTTTACTGAGATCCAGATATTTTTTGGATCTAGCAGTTTCAAAGTTCCGGAGGAACTTTTTGGAGTGATCCATTCCTGGGAGATTCCGCCAGAGTTTTTCTCTTTCGGTTTTCTCCTTCAGCATAAATTCCTTCTTATAGGTGCATTTTCCTATACCACAGAAGGGTTCTGGGCCAGTGAGTGGCGTCTGTGCGCCCTTTCTGGCCAGTTTATTGGACTCTTCGTTTCCTACGATTCCCGAATGACCGGGAACCCAGATTAAAAAGACCTTATTCTTCTTGCCTACCTCATTGAGTTTGTTTCGGCACTCCCAAATCAGCTTTGAGTCAATGACGTAGGAGCTCAGTGCTTTAATAGCGGCTTGACTATCTGTATGAATAGCTATATCGCACTTCTGATAGTTTCTTTCTAGATGTATATCTAGACATCTTCCGATTGCAAGTATTTCCGTTTGAAGGACGCTTGTACAGGAGCCTAGCGATAGTGCACACTTGGTACTTGTCCCATAAATCCCAGCGCCAGCTCCTGTAGCGGTTTTAGAACCATCAGTATACCATTTCATTGTATTTTCTTTGAGATTGTAGTTGGTGTATTCCCTTTCCCAATCTTCTCTTTTACTTAGCATTGTACTGAAGTTCTTCTCAGTGCTTACTTTCTTGATCATTACATCGCTAGGAAGGTTTGCAGATGAGGTGTAGTCATTCAGAGAGGACCAAGCTCTCTGAAACCTGACTCTCTCATTGCCTGCTCCTTCTTTAGATACTCTGAGGATGGCCTCATCGGCTACCCTATCAATCACTAGGTGTAGAGGTGTGAGGTCTGTGATGATCTCAAGCGCCCTGGTTGGGCACGTTCTCATAGCTCCCGTGATGCACACACAGGCAAGCCTTTGTACTTTGTCGAGCATTTTCCTCGTACTTGCCTGAATTGTCTTTGCAAACCAGGCTACTGCCCCATATGTGACTATAGGTCTTACAATCATGACGTACATCCATCGCAGTATTTTTGGGTTACAGCCCCAATTCCTGCCGCATAGACGTCTGCATGCCATCAGAGCTCTTGTAGCTCTGCCAGTAGCATTATCAACATGCTTATTCCACAGAAGTTTGCTATCCAGTGTTATTCCTAGGTATTTGACTTCAGACCCCCACTCCAAGATATTTCCGTTTAATACTAACGTTTTCATGGCTGGAAGTTTCCTCTTCCGAGTGAACGGAATCAATGTGGTCTTGGTTGGGTTGATGTTCAGCTCCACTGACAAGCACCACTGCTCAATAATTCTAAGGCCCTTCTGCAATAGGTCGCAGAGAGTGCCTTCGAATTTACCTCTAATTATTAGGACTACGTCGTCAGCATAGCCTACACATTCAAAGCCAAGCTCCGTTAGCCTGTGTAGAAGTTCATCCACTACCAGGCTCCATAGGAGGGGGGAAGCACCCCACCCTGAGGTGTTCCACGAGTAGCTTTGACGAAGACGGATTCCTCGCCCATCGATGTCTCAGCTATCCTCGTCGTTAACACCTTATACATCCATCTTAAGATGGTATTATTCACTCCTCGCCTCTCAAGTGCATCTCTGACAGACACATGTGTTGTGTTGTCAAAGGCCCCAGATACATCCAGGAAGGCACACATGGCGATTTCTTTGTTATTCAGAGTTCTCTGGATGACTTCAGTCAGCTGATACAGAGCGGTCTCCGTTGAACGTCCCGCCCTGTAAGCATGCTGAGAATTGTGAAGTGGTGTTTTCTCCAGATGCTCCGTTCTTATGTAGTTATCTACGACTTTCTCCATCGTTTTAAGAAGAAACGATGTTAGGCAAATGGGTCTGAAGGATCGAGGGTCAGTCCCGTCCTTTTTCCCTACTTTGGGAATGAAGGTTACTTTTGCCCTTCTCCACTTTTCAGGTATTTGACCCAATGCTAAGCTGCTTCTTGTGATATTCAGTAGATGAGGGAGGATCTCCTCCACTCCTTTCTGCAGGAGTATCGGAAACACCCCATCTACTCCTTGGGATTTATACGGCTGAAAGGTGCTTATTGCCCATTCAAGTCGTTGCCTTGTGAATATACTCTTAGCAATGTCCCAGTCCTCCTTGCGGGAGTTCTTGGTGTGCTTCATTGCTATTACAGTATTACTTATTGCTTCACTACCTGGGAAGTGTGTTTCGAGAAGAAGAATGGATCGTTCCTTCTCTGCTTCAGTGTACGAACCGTCTGGCCTTTTAAGCGACATAGTGGGGTTAGTTCCCCCTTTTGCCATGACTTTCTGAAGTCTGGCTGCTGTGGGAGTGGAAGTGATGCTTTCACAAAAGGCTTGAAAATTAAGTCTTTTGGCCTTCCTGATCTCCTTGTTGTACTGAGTAAGTTTCTCAGTGTACCGTTGCCAGTTACTGTCTCGTTTGGCTTTATTAAAGAGCCGACGGACTTCCTTTCGGAGGTTTGACAGGTTGTCATTCCACCAAGGAGCTTCTTTACTTGATCGAGCCTTGGTCAGTGGGCAACTGGAGTGAAAGGCCTCCATCATTGCCTCGCTTACCTGCTCAACATGTTGCTCCAAATCGTAACAGCGGTGTTTTTCCCGCCCTATTACAATCTGGTCTAAATTATTCTTCAGATGGCTCCTATAAAGAAACCAATCTGTCTTTCTAGAATTTCGAATCAGGGGTGGCGAGGTGGTATCTCCCTCCACCTTAAACTCGATAATTCTGTGGTCAGAGAGTGAAGGTTCATCCATCACTCTCCAGGAAGTGACATTCTTCCTGGCAGCGACGTTGACAATTGTCACGTCCAGGACCTCTTCTCTCGTTCTCGTGACGAAAGTTGGTGTATTCCCTACATTCAATGTCTCGAGATTATTAGCCAAGAGATATTCAAGCAAGCACTTCCCCAAATAGTATTGTGTGCGTTGGCATCACATCCAATTATGATTGGCAACTTTCTGCTATTGCAGTAACGTACTAGCCGCTGTACTTCCTCTGGTGGTGTTATTGGCCCATCTCCAGCGAAGTATGCGGATGCTATGACAATGTCTCGGTCAATGCCCCCAACATTGAGGTGTACCCTAATCGGAATCAGGTCTCGAGACATATATTCTGAAATACAAATATAGTTAATATTGCTCCTTATGAGCACACAGGCACGTGGAGACGTTTGCCTTTGGTCATATACCAGTCTTGAGTCCTTGCACCCCAAGCCCAGTATTTGGCCTTCTTTGTTGATCCAGGGTTCCTGGATCAGAGCAATGCTCAGTTGCAGACTCGCAAATGACCTTGCAATCACCGCTGAAGAGCCCTTCGCGTGATGCAGGTTCACTTGTACTACTTTGTAGAAGGAGATTGTTGTTTCGGGGGAGAGATGGTGGTTACCCAGTCCCTTTATGCCCCAACCTTCATTTTTTTCTGTTCCTCCTCAGATTCCTTATGGGGTATTTCCCTTTCGGAATCTGAGTCGGTCCCTTTGGCCACCAGGCAGCTCGACTCAGTTTGCCGGGTAGCAGAGGAAATCTCCGCTCCCACTGGCGCACCGGTAGAGCCACCAGGTTGGCCCAGACTTGCGTCTGTTTCTTCTCCCTGCGTCTTGAGTTCTCCGGATGTGGAGGGCATCCCCACGTCCATCGAACTCTCTGCCGGGATATTTGAGACGATTGTACCCTTCACCCCTGAGACTGGGATGCACCCAAACCGGAAGTTTAGGCTGCATCCCACTGCCTTCAGAGCTTCTTCAGATTGGGGATCGATCTCAATCGTGAGGACCGTTCCTTTGCCCTCTTTCCTGGAGTGCAGAACTCTCCATGCCCCAGTGTTGAGGTTGGAATTCTGAACTTCCACGAGTCTGAGGATTTTCTCAGACTCCATCTCCTGACTTCTTGGAAAGAAGACCGTGATGTTGGTGGGCTTGGGGATGTCGTCTCCCTCTAGCACCACCAGCTCAGGCCTCTTCCAAGATTTCAGTTGCGGAACTGATCTTTTGATCCATTCCGCAGATCCCTGGGATCCACAGTCCACCAGCATCATTCCATTTCTGAAATGAACGCCAGCAAAGTGGATCCCCCTTTTCTGGCTCTGGCACATCTCCTCCACTAGAATATCCTCTAGGGAGGAAAGTTGCTCGACCTCCAGGGTAGCCTTAGGGTAGTTCTTAGGCATAATTCCTACCCTGGAGGTTTTCTTTGCTTTGACAGCTGCTGCATAACCGGTGGCTTGCCCAGTTTTTGCTGCAGCCGTCTTTTGCTTCTTTGCTAGAGGCCGCTGAGGGGGTGTGATAAGCCCCGGGCCTCTTTTGCTTCCCGAAGGAGTGGTCTCCGGAGCCGGAGCCTCCTCAGGTTTAACGCCCTGGTGGAGGAGTCGCAGGTACCTCCGAACCCCAGCCCCACTAAGACCCCTCCTTAGCGGGTCGTCCCTACCACCCGGTTGCCCCGGTTGGGGCCACTGGAATGGCAGTCTCACTTTTTTAGGTCTGCTGACCTTCCCCTGTGAAGGGTGCCCGGAAGAAGAGGCGGAGGATTTCTCCACCCCTTTTCCGGTGGTATCTTGTTTTTGTTTGTTCTTATTCATGTTTGGTCCCACGAAAAGCAAGGGTCTGAACAGTCCACCTCTGCAGAGCCCCGCATGCAGAGGTAAGGGGTTTAATACAATGGAGTTCCCCCTGATGCTCCAAGGTTGAAACCAGTGGAAACTAGTCTTCTATCTAGCCACGCATCCCTTGGCCTGGTTTCGCACCGTGGATTTAGAATTTTTAATGAGGTTGTTTCCTCTCGGTCTAGGCGGTCAAGCCAAGACCCCCCCACTCCATTGACCCGCGAGACATGACCACAGACAGCCAAAGAGTATTGGTATTACAGGGTGGTCCCGAGGTGAGCTCGGGACCCCACCTGGCATCCTTATCCTGGTGCAATCCCTTGGCCACGATACTACAGCCGGGACAGGAGAAGTTGGTCCGCGGCAAGGTATTGCAAAGGCTACCAGTTGAGTTTTTGAGCACAACGAGCCGATTCTATTTCCCTGTAGGCCCCCTCCTCATATACAGTCATCGTTGGAGGCCACCTCCTATCCGCCACCTGGAGACGCGCCAGGTCGGTACTTCATTCCGCCCATATGAACGAGCATTTCACTGCTCGTACATGGAACCCGGTTGATGATATATAACTAACCTTGGAAAATTGTTTCAAGGTTCAGATGAATATTGTAACTTTTCAAGTGTTGATAATTTTTCTGAGTTCAATGAATTGGAACTATGAAGCCGAAAATATCCATTTGAATCTCCAACAAATCTGTAATCCTGAACCTCCCCTTCTAACCAACCAGAAACTCCCATTTCGGAATTCGCAAATTGGCCCAATAGCGGACAATGAACTACTGCAGTTGTCGAAGTTATATAAGCTGAGACCAGAACCAGCCTGGCGCAGCCGAATACTTTAATGTTATGCAGGGTGAAAATAAATGTCGGCCCTGTAACAAGTGACCGCAATGTGCGACATCTGGCGTTCGGTTATGAACTTCGCGGAACGACGACTAAAGTGATACTGACTTCGGGGCCACGGCTAGAAGGCAGTCACGGTCTCGCATAACCCCCAGTCCCCCCGTAATCTAGGTGGTCGCCGCCGATATTGGTTTCGGAAAGTATTTCAATAAACCATTCCTTTGTGGGTTTGGATATGGCTGGCGGTTGGGAAGGAGCGAATCCGAACAGTGGATTATGTGTCAAGAAATGATTCGGGTGAATTGAGGTTTGCCAGAGGACGGAGGCAAAATACGAGGCTGATATTAGGAAAGTTTCGAGTGCACTCTCATTACATGCTCAGCTCGATAAGATTGCGAACTAATGTTAATGTTTTCCTTGTAGAGCGTTTAGGAATGGGCCATCTGAGACAACTTGGGTAATTCAGATCACTTCCCTTCAGCATACTACAAACTATTTATGTTCAGTTCTCAGAGGATCTGAAGGGGCAAGTGATACACACACATCGTGAAAAGTCTTGGCCCTACTATCGACTCTCAACTTGTTGAGAGACTTTTTTGTGTGTGGAATCTTCACTACCCAGGCAACACAAAGATATCCCAGAGATGGCTTCTTTCTAGGAAATAGGACCTAGCATACACCTCCAACGGCGAGGACTTTGAGAACTTCTCTGTAACCTCCTTTTGTGAGATCTATGAGAGCTCGCATTGCGAAACGTATGAGATTTAACTCTATCAATCCCATGGTGAGCTCTCCAATATGTCTTACGGCGAGGTCTCCAGGATATCGCATGGGCACATCAGTGGGAACTTCGCTCAGTCACATCACATAGAGATCTCTGGTACCTCGCGGTAGGAGCTCACATAAAAGACGCATTGAAAATAATCGATGAATTTAGATGTTTTCTTATTTTTCCTTATTTGTCTCTCCCTGCAGAAAACAAAGAGAAGCGAAACAATAATTTATATCAAATATACTGCTCATTTTCAGAACAAAATATTGATTCATTTCTGGAGGGGGCAATGACTTTTCACGATGTAACCAACGCATTCACCATTTTGTGACTTTCAAATAATCGTTGCAGACATGAGCAGCAGATAATTTCCAGAAGAATACTTCAATAATAGTTGGATATAACTTTCACCGAGCATTCTGTGGGAGTAGGAGAAGTTATGAGGTATTCGGTGAAAACAGATAAGAACCATTCAACATCGCCCAAAAGATAGAAGCTGTAAAGTCACCTACATTGTATTTTTATGCACAGACATGAAATCTTCCCTTATATAATAACTTCCTAAGTGCATTCTTTATGATCATAGCAATTCGCCATCAGATACCTAGAAGGCAATATACAATGTTGTTTGAAATAGAGGCCAGAATATTCGTATGGAGTGTATAGCCTATCAGACAATTTCGGTGAATTCGAGAATAGTTATTTATGATATGAGTGTTGAAAGTGACGTTTTATTTTGTGAGTGAAAAAGTTTGTGAAATGAGCGGAGCGAATTGAACAATTCCACGAACAAAGTAAAATCACTTTAAACACAAATACCATACAATGTTTTTTGTACAACTGCCCTATTTTGATAATGAGATGGGCGAATTTGCAATGACAATAAACTTCAAAATAGATTTTAATATTCAAATAATCAAAAAGGTTGTTGTGAATGGCAAACGTTGCCAACGTTATGATTACTAACAAATGAGAAAAGACGCTGTCATTTGAATTTCGTTCCTGCCCAATTTTTGTCTTGGGTTTTTAACTGCTTAATATGTTTGTCGAGAGTCCAATTATTAATAAAAGTGACGATTTGGTTGTTCCTGTGGATATTGAAGAGTCTGTAAGAAGAGCAAATCTGGAACTCCTACCTAAAAAATCTGTTCAGCAGTACAATATTGCATTTAACAATTTCCTGGCCTGGTGTAAATTGAAAAATGTAGAGGGGAATTTCAGTGAATCTGTTTTCCTGGCGCATTTAGAAGAAAAATCAAAAATATGGAGTTCATCAACTTTGTGGAGCAAATTTTCAATGATAAAGTAAAGCGCCCTCACTAAAAATTGTGTCAAAGTTAGTTAATATTTTAAGGTGATAGCATATTTAAAACGAAAAAACGAAGGATATCGTCCCAAAAACTCGAAAATTCTCACTCGTGAACAAGTTGAAAAGTTCATAAATGAGGCATCAGATGAGAAATACTTGATGGTCAAGGTTGCAACTATTTTCGGATTATTTGGAGCCTATCGGCGTGAAGAATTGTGTAATTTATCATTGGAAGACATCGAAATAACAAATAAATGATTGGTTATACAACTTCCAAACACAAAAAAGAAAGTCAGTCGTTCTTTCAGTATTATTGGGAAGTATGTTGACTATTTTCATAAGTACTTTGCACTGCACCCTTCTGTCATCAAACATCGTCGTTGTTTTCTGAAATACATAAATAATAAATGCACTGCCAAACCAGGTGGTATCAATACATTTGGGGAAATTCCATCTATCGTTGCCGAATTCCTCAAACTGCCAGAACCAAAGCAATATACAGGACACTGTTTTCGAAGATCCTCCGCTTCATTGCTAGCAGAATCAGGAGCAAATATTACGGATATAAAAAAACATGCTGGATGGAAGTCTACGGCGGTAGCCGAGGGCTATGTTGATCATTCCATTGCATATAGAAATGTCATTGCTGAAAAAATTCTCCCAACCTCAAGAGATTTTGGATTATCATCAACCAATATTGTACTTCCGGTTTCTACATGTACTGATGGTGCTGAGGATTCCAATAATGTATTGCGAAGCTCCCTTACGTCACAGGGCATTACGATTAATATTAATGTTCATAAGTAATGATTGATAAATATTGATAATAAAAATTTGCAATTGCTGAATTTATTTTCATCTGATTTCATCATGAGGAAATGAAGTGCTAAAAATATTTTAAACACTAATGTTAAAAATATTTTTAACACGCTTTCACGTAAACAATCAATTTTAAATCAAAGGTGTCACTTTTAATGGCAGTTGTACAAGAACGATTTATTCGTTATCATATTCTTTACGTATGTAAAGTGGCGACCGGTCAAATTTTCTGAAAGATTGGTATGTTGTTGTACCCGACTCAGTGACCAAAAGTGTCAATGGGTCCAACCCAATCCTATGACTAGTTTTCGAAATACGGGTAATTTTCCACTTTAACGCCCTGTATCTCGAAAACTAGTCATACTTAGTATCGGGTTTAGATGTTATGAAAATCAATATACAGGGTGTCTACTTTTAAATCGGCAAAACTTCAAGGGGAGATTATTCAAGTGATTTGCAACAAAAAATGTCATATAACACATGGTCGAAATCTTGACGGTTATTCGTCAATTTGACATTTCTCGTTTTCACGAAATATTTCAATTTTTTCCATGAAATCTTTAATATATCAGTTATGCTTGTAGCTTCATCGAATTCGATTACATATTTGGAAATGGTATTAAATTTTCTACAAGAAAAGAATTTCAGTGTGCCAAAAATATTTCTATTGCGGGTTTGGTGAGGAGATGAATATCACGATACTGAAGTGAACAAAATCAGTCATATTTTTCCAATGGGTTTTTCGTTGAAAAATTATCTATTATGGACATGTTTTCTTTACAGCAAAAAATACCTCATTTAGTGTACTTTCGAATGACATATCAACTTTCTTGCTAACTGCTTGTTTTCTGTCATAATATCATGGCTTATAAGATGAAAACGAAAAAGTCGAAAAATTTCAAACCTAAGTTTGCTCCATTTAGTTGTAGATGCTGAGATACGATCAACATTTTGTAGGTGGTACCTGAATAAGTTAGGAGAATGGGGGGGTGATAGAATATTATGGACTGATGAGGCAACTTTCACGAGATCGGGTTTCATGAATTTGCGAAATAGATGGAAGAGAGAAATCCCCCATGCTACTATTGTTTCTCATTATCAACATGAAATAAGGGTCAACGTGTGGTTAGCAGTCATGAGAGGTGAACTTTTCGGACCAGTTATACTCCCCGATCGCCTCAACTCTGATGAATTCATAAGATTAATCCAAAGCAGCTTAACAGACATATTGGATGAAATGTCCCTGGCTACCAGACAAAATGTCTGGTTTCAAATGGATGGCTGCCCAGCTCATAATAGCCGGAACGTACGACAGTTGATGAATGAGTATTTTGGGGAGAATGGATTGGAAGGTACGGTCCGGTAAGATGGCCACCAAGGAGCCCAGACCTGACGCCTTTGGATTTTTATATCTGGAGCACCTTAAATAAAATGTGTACCGAATTCGCGTTCAGACTCGAGAGGTTCTGATCGAAAGGATTGAATTGTGTTGTGCAGAAATGCGTCAGAACATTGCGAACTTCGCAAGGTTGTTGATTCAGTTCGAAAAAGATGTGTTAAATGTATTGAACAAGGAGGTGGACATTTCGAACAATTGTTATAAATAGTAATAGTCTGTTTTTTAAATTTTTTCATAAAATCTGTATTATTAAAAATTTTCTCATTGTTCAAAATTATTTTCATTTCATTGATAAATTCATGATTTCCATTAGAATTATGTACTTCGATATTCAATCATAATGAGTTTCAAAATGGAGCAAATTTAGGTTTGAAATTTTCCGACTTTTTCGTTTTCATCTTATAAGCCGTGATATTATGGCAGAAAACAAGCAGTTGGCAAGAAAGTTGATATGTCATTCGAAAGTACACTAAATGAGGTATTTCTTGCTGAAAAGAAACATGTCCATAATAGATAATTTTTCAACAAAAAACCCATTGGAAAAATATGACTGATTTTGTTCACTTCAGTATCGTGATATTCATCTCCTCACCAAACCCACAATAGAAATATTTTTGGCACACTGAAATTCTTTTCTTGTAGAAAATTTAATACCATTTCCATATATGTGATCGAATTCGATGAAGCTACAAGCATAACTAATATATTAAAGATTTCATTAAAGAAATTGAAATATTTCGTGAAAACGAGAAATGTTAAATTGAAGAATATCCGTCAAGATTTCGACCATGTGTTATATGACATTTTCTGTTGCAAATCACTCGAATAATCTCCCCTTGAAGTTTTGCCGTTTTAAAAGTAGACACCCTGTATAGTGAGAAAATAGTTGCATTCGACCGAGGAAATTCTTGAATACACAGTTATCTCCATCGAAAATTCTATCACTGTAAAAAAAGACCCGATAGAATATTTGTGGGTGTTTGGTGCCTCCCTCTAGAATTCCTAGACTACAGACGGAAGTGGGTAAATCATAGAGCTCTGAGTGTTCTTTGTTAACGACGCAGCATAAACTTCGTAAACTTTTAAAAATAAAAATATGAATTTTGAAGTTATATCAGTATACACGGTGGAAGTAAATGAGGCGTTTTCTAGTTGTAATAAAGCACATTTTCAGTTCTGGAAATGTGATTTGTAACCAGGTAAAAATTGAGCCTACTGTTTTGGGAATTATTCTCCAGAAAGACAAAGCTAACAAGAACGAACTTCCTGAAAATTAGATAAATAACCAGGGGGGCTCTAACAATACGTAAATGGAGATTTCTGTATCAGAACGCCCCACTTCCATTCAATTCCCGATCCCCCCTGACAACTGTCTATCTCGGATCCGTCTCAAAACTCGCAACAAACATGTTAAGAACGAAACACACGACGGAGAGACAGAAACACACCGTCAACTTCAGCGGTGTAAGCCTCTTAGAAAAGCCGAGTCGTTGAGCCCTCCTCCTTCTCTCTCCCGGAGAAATATTAAATTTACATCTTTCATTTGAGGAGACAGGAAACTCTACTCGAAAATCCACTTTAAAATTCAGTGTCAATTCTTGAACGGTATCTGGAGGCGCGAACTTTAAGTGAAGAGTATAATTCCGGCTGCTTCGCCAGGCCCAGGGATCGGGACGAAGAATTAATGTTTCCGAAGTTAATGAATTATGTGCAGCCAAGCAGGTGCTATTTACTGGTAGGGGGGAAGGGGGCATTCAGTTTCTGGTGTCGACACTGCCTCGACCCGTGTAAATAGCTGTCGGGAGGCCGATAGCGGGGACGTTAGGGAAAAATGGGGGAGACAGGACCCGAATACGAATCAAGTAACTGTCCTTGAGAGGTTGATTCTCTTTCTGATCGTTGCTGGTATTTTTTGAAGGAAATCGGACCAGACCTAGTGTTGGAGATGGAAAGTAAAAGAGGAGCTCAGACTAAGAGAACGCTGGGGTTTTTCATACATCAAAATCAGGGCCGTATCTAGGGTGTGGCCAAGTGGCCCCCGCCACAGGCGCAAGGTCCGCAGGGGCGCCAAAAAATAACAAATGAAAAAAAAAATTTGAGCGCCAATGTAAACGCCAAAAATATTTTTTTGCGTAAGGAGCGATGTCGCAACTCCGCCAGGTAGGATGTGAAAACCGACCGCGTGTACATAGATGTGTCCGCTGACAAGCCGAAAAGGGCTCGTCTAGATTCCCTACCGTCTACACTCTACAGTATTGGACCGATTGAATCGGGCCGTGTGCACCGTGCATCATGAGGCCATTCCAGTTAAAATCAGGGAAAAGAAGAGTTAGTTACTGTAGATTAGATAGATGATCATGTTGTTGTGTTGCCTGTACGAATAGATTTTTCATTACACCGCTCTGAAAACCCTATCAAAACATGTCGATTCAGGGCACCGAAAGTGACCCTTTTTCGTGCGCTGAGACATAGATGCATCTATGCTGAGACACAAAGCAACGATTGCGTGATGACAGTAGACGTCAGTGTTTCGAATAATTATTGTTTTACAATATCGAAATGCTTTCTGTCGAAGAACATTGGATTGTTTTCAGAGAGGTGTAATGAAAAATATCGTTCATTACACGTCCAGAAAGGCTTATTCCGTGCTTGCACGAACTCTTCGCGCGCGCACGGGAAAAGCTTACTTTCTGGACTAGTAATGAAATATACTATTTGTGAACAAGTGCAATAATATTAGGAAAATCGTCGAAAAACATAATTATAGTCAATATTGAGGTAAGATTTTGAATGAAGTAAATACTAAAGGTAGCTATTATATTTGTTATTTCGATAAATGTATCACGGTGTGGAATAGAAAAACGTAGAATTTTAGTCACCAGGTAAAGGATTAAACAGATGTTCTTGTTTTAACTCGCTCCATAATTATTTATGCCCGTATTCTGCTTTTCATCTATATGTTACGATATCGTAGGTTACGATCGATCTGTAAGTGGCCGAACTAACAGATGTAAACAATTCAATTCTGGAATTCCTCCTGTAACACTTCAAATGGCAAATGAGATATTTACAGGAAGAATTCCAGAATTGCATTATTTACGAATTTGTAGCTTATTGTGGCTGAAGGTTGCGGGTTCGATTCCTGTAGAGGTCTGGGTGTTTGTGTGTGTCTGGTAGTTTTTGATAAAGAATATATAATATTATATACATCGATGTACTTAAAGATTGAATCTGGGTACATTGTCAATAAGAGCAGAACCCAAATAAAGAGAAGGGAAAAAATCCTCACTAATAGATCTTGTAAATAAACTCGGTGGGTGCTACTGTTCCTACAAAGGAAAGAGGAAGGTAGAGCGAGGACTTGACGCACCGTTGACTGGAACAGTGGATGGGCGCACTTCGGGGGCGCCTCTGAGGTGCTCCGATCGGTGACTGGAAACGGTGAATAAATAACAAAGAATAGGGTGAAGAGAACAAGTGTAACTGCAGAGTTAAACGAAATCGAAGCATTTATCAAAACTTATTTATTACTGTATTGAAGTATTAAGTTTAGATTTCTGCGGAAGTGAGGAGGAGTGATAGCATATTCGAAAATTCAAAATTTTTTCGGAAAAATTGATTTCAGTTTTTTGTTTTATGAGTCTTTCTGAGGAGTAGTTAGAAATGAGAAAACAATTTATTTAAAACAAAAAGTTGATATCAAGAGTTGGTTGTTGATTGAGTATTAAATTATTTATGCATTAAGAAATTGTAGTTTTACTAACAAATTTCTCAAAAAAAAAACAATTTCACTAGATATCATCTCTCCAATGTTTGCAGAATCCTAGGCTTACCTTTGAAGCATTGTGTTCTCCGACAGAAACCATGATTTTTTTAAAATTCTTCGCGCAGGTTGGTTTCATAATGAAGATAAAAAATAGAAAATGCTTTGTGACGAAAATATCTGAATAATATTATGAAAAAATATTATAATATATATATGTATATAGATAGAAAATTGGATAGTGGGAATTGCAGTAATTAATGAGGTACTCTTTTTTCTTTGCTCGAGCTTTCGAGATATTTATTTATCTCTTCATCAGGAGAACTAAAATGAAAAGAAAACGGTAGAAACAAATAAGATGATATCATGAAAAACTTACGAAATTGAGAATGTATAAAAAGATGGAGGTTTCTAAAATTGACATCATTAACTTAGGTGTATAAAAATTGAAAACATATACATTACTTTCTTAATATAAATAATGAAGTTGAATTTTGAGTTTTTAGAGAAATGTTTTCAAAATCCATAATGCTTAAATCAAGATATGTAAAATCACTGTCAATTCGACATCCTTAATCAAAATTCAACTCCATTATTTATATTAAGAAAGTAATATATGTTTTCAATTTTTATACACCTAAGTTAGTGATGTCAATTTTAGAAACCTCCATCTTTTTATACATTCTCAATTTCGTAAGTTTTTCATGATATCATCTTATTTGTTTCTACCGTTTTCTTTTTATTTTAGTTCTCCTGATGAAGAGATAAATAAATATCTCGAAAGCTCGAGCAAAGAAAAAAGAGTACCTCATTAATTACTGCAATTCCCACTATCCAATTTTCCATCTAATAACTTATCAGCAACGAATTTTCGATTATATATGTATATATATATATATATTTAGTTTATTCAAAAAAAAAATTGAAACATGATGAAAAAAATCTACGCCAATTTGGGGGCGCTGAAGAAAATCTTACCACAGGCGCAGTAGTGCCTAGATACGGCCCTGATCAAAATTATTGTAACCCATATAGGTCATGCAACCCGGCGGTGAGGACGAGCCCAACTAGGCCACTTGAGGTGATTACAGATCCTATACTCCATTCACTTTTATTTAATCACATAGGAGGTCATGGTTTCGTTTTCAGGAGTTGGTGCCCCTGATGAAAAGCACAGAACATATGATGAAAAGTCAGTGCGCGCACAGAAAATATCGTTAATGACAAAACGATGTTGCCAGTTTCTTTGTTTACATCAAAGTAAAATTATCGAAGACATTCCACATTTTGTTAGGTGTACAAATAGTTCGCAGACTTTTGGTATTTAATCGATATTTGCAGGTGAATTTTTCGTCGAATATCCAAGACTAACGTATGTTTATTGTTTTTAGCACCAGTTTAGAGCGTGAGGACGATTTTCAAGACCAGGACGAATGTTTACATTTCGAGGTTGAAGGGGTACATGGGAATTTCGTTGAAAAAGCTGTTATTTGGACAGATATCGCAGTAGATGGATCGAATGGAGCCTCGAGAGGTCGATTAGGATGATATTTTTCAGGTTTTCCAAGAAATTTGGCGATATCTGAGCAGATTTGCAAAATTTAGGTACCTCACTAATAAGGTGGAACTTAGACCTAATTCTCCTATAAGAAACGCCTTTCAAAGTTCGAGATGGTGAAAAATGTATTCTTCGGATGTTGTTTGAACAAACGCAACCGAGTTTTATATCCCAACATTGATTTTAAGAAAGTTATCAACAAAATAAAATTGACATTATTCTTGATTCTTGTAATTACCCATCAATTCATCTTATATCTTTGGGTTCATTTTTTTAAATGAATTCTTGATTAGAATCAACAATTGATGTCGTCAAGTCTTGAACTTTCAGTTCAAGAGGATAATAAACATTAAATCTTCACAAGCATGCATATGAAAATTATGTGAAGGCAATACAATTTTCTTCCATGGCGAAAAATAATATATTTCAACAGTGATCTCTTGTACTCTCCATGCAAATACCTAGAAAAGGAATCCTTTCTATCAATTCATATAAACGTTAATTATTTTCGTCCATCACATCTTTTCCAATTCATTCATTTTCCGAATGAATTCACATTCTGAGAAATACGCTAAGAATGAAAAAAGGGCAACATAGTGTTGACTTGGAACATAATAGTTATTTTTGTATCTAGTGCGCTAAATGCTACTTTGGTGATCGAGAACTGATTTTTTTTAACGAGGCGCAGCCGAGTTAAAGAAAAATAGTCGAGATCACCAAAGTATTTCGCGCATGAGATGCAAACAAAATTTTTTCTACAAACGTTCGTGCACTGGCTGCACCATAAATGTTAACATTGTAATAATAAATAGAATTAATTAGTGTTGAATTTTTTCACAATTTGAAAGCCTTAGTTATTGTTATACATTAATAAATAAATGATATCTTGGATTTTTGCTTGATTGAGGAACATAAAGGTTAAAATATAAAAATCCCACATAGTTTACATGCAGTGTGCGAAGTAAGTATTTCGCACACTACTTCGCGCACGGTGTCATGGTAACGAAGGAAAATGAAAAAAAGGGTCACTTCGCATATTGTTGTCTATGCGCGAACCTTGTCATTTTTTGACGTTTGTAGAAAAAAATATTTTGAAAAACGTCATAACTTCGATACAGAGTGGAATCTGTCAAATTTCCAAGGCCATAGTTGTGATTTTATAATTGTGAATGGAGTATACACCTCTACATCTAGTGGGGCAAGGTGCAGGTGACGAAAGATTCGAGAGTCAGAGCGTCTAGTCCTCTTTGAACAACTACATCTCATTTGCGAACCTTCCTGATGATCTGATGATCAAGAAAATAAGCACTGAAAAAAACTTCAATTACTTGCAATTGACAGATGTCAAGACATAATAATCAGAAGGGCGATATGGCCATTCACTCGGATAGCCAAGCCTCTATTGAAGCCCTGAGCTTCTACGTCATTGACTCGAAGTTGATTTGACAGTGTCGGAGAAAACTCAATGAGGTAGGCAAGAGAAATAAGGTCCCTTCAATCTGGGGTCCCAAAAGAAACGAAGAGCCCAAAAGGCTTGCCAGAGAGGGCGAACGAATTCCGATCTCTGGCCCAGAAACTTTCTGTGGTATAGGGAAATGCACCTATGAGAGAGAATTTCTGGAGAAGAAGAAGAACGAAAGAAAAACTCTCTGGTGGAATTTCTCAGGACTAAATTCACTCCAATCTAGTAACTGCAAGCTCCAAAAGGTGTCTGTATCTGGTAAGAACCAGCTAGACCTGCTCAACGACTTCTCACAGGACATTGTCGCCTCAGAAAGCATCTGGTGATAATAGGTTTATCGGACACTGATGAGTGTAGATTTTCTTTGGAGGGAAAAAAGAAACTCCTATTCACCTAGTCACGGAATACCTTGCCATTGCAACCCATAGGAAAAATCCTCTGGGCCAGAAACAGGAGTGAGTAACTTGCCTCATTGAAATCTTCTCAGATATTAAATTCCATTAGATCTCTGGAACAGGAAGATGAGCTGTAAGGTGCATGGTGGGAACAGCTCTGTTAGGAGGCACAACAGACCTTCAGGTCGTAGTGAAATGTAACGCCTTTCTTCTGTATGTAGAGACGGTGATATACATTGGATCCAATTCATATATAAACCTACCTTATTGATATATGAATCAGGAAAGTTCATTTGATTTGTTCGCCTTATATGTTTGTATAATAAATGATTCATACCTTGTGATTTACATCAGTAAAATTTGATTCATATCACGTTTTTGAAAATTTACGATGTATTTAGGCTCTGAATTATCGGATTTCATGAGGTAGTTGCCTTCCTCATTGTAGTGAAGGTTTGTTAATATAATTCCATGAATTTTGTCTAACCGACGCATCCACCATTTGGAGGCAAATTTCTAAATATACTCACTAGATTCCTGAATTGACTACGACGAGGTTTTAGAAATACATCTTCCCACTGGTGAACCATTCACAAATATCATCGTGCAGCACTCTTTCTTGAAAATTACTTATTTCTGTATTCATTTATCGCATCTTAGGAATATTGTTGGAATTTACTTTATTTGATATGTTCACTCAAATCTTCGAATGATTCGTATCTATCTCGGTATCTATACTCCATTCACAATTATAAAATCATAACTCTGGTACTGAAAATTTGACACATTTCATTCTGTATCGAAGTTATGACGGTTTTCAAATAGCTATTTATGTAACAAGTACATAAATTAGGTCTTTATGGACGAGTCCAAAATTTATCTCTCCTACCCACTAAAAGTGCTTATGAAAATTTGTATGCGGCCTATAACAAGTGGTGTGAAACGAAGAAAATTGCAAAATCGAGAGAAGACTGTGACAGTTGAGTCCAATAAAGTGGTGTCCAATAAAGTGGTGTCCAATAAAGTAGTCAATTCTGGACGCTAAACGAATTCATGAATCAAGTGTTTATGAAGCAGTCGAACATAAATATTTTTATGTTCCAAGTCAACACTATGTTGCCCTTTCTACATTCTTAGCGTATTTCTCAGAATGTGAATTTATTCGGAAAATGAATGAATTGGAAAAGATGTGATGGACGAAAATAATTAACGTTTATATGAATTGATAGAAAGGATTCCTTTTCTAGTTATTTGCATGAAAAGTACAAGAGATCACTGTTGAAATATATTATTTTTCGCCATGGAAGAAAATTGCATTGCTTTCACATAATTTTCATATGCATGATTGTGAAGATTTAATGTTTATTATCCTCTTGAACTGAAAGTTCAACACGTGACGACATCAATTGTTGATTCTAATCAGGAATTCATTAAAAAAAATCAACCCAAAGATATAAGATGCATTGATGGGTAAATACAAGAATCAAGAATAATGTCCATATTATTTTGTTGATAATTTTCTTAAAATCAATGCTGGGATATAAAACTCGGCTGCGTTTGTTCAAACAACATCTAAAGAAGACATTTTTCACCACCTCGACCTTTGAAAGGCGTTCCTTATAGGAGAATTAGGTCTAAGTTAGTGAGGTACCCACTTTTTGCAAATCTACTCAGATATCGCCAAATTCCTTGGAAAACCTGAAAATATCATCCTAATCGACCTCTCGAGGCTCCATCCGATCCATCTACTGCGATATCTGTCCAAATAACAGCTTTTTCAACGAAATTCCCGTGTACCCCTTCAACCTCGAAATGTAAACATTCGTCCTGGTCTTGAAAATCGTCCTCACGCTCCAAACTGGTGCTAAAAACAATAAACATACGTTAATCTTGGATATTCGACGAAAAACTCACCTGCAAATATCGATTAAATACCAAAAATCTGCGAACAATTTGTAAACCTAACAAAATGTGGAATTTCTTTGATACTTTCACTTTGATGTAAACAAAGAAACTGGCAACGTCGTTTTGTCATTAACGATATATTCTGTGCGCGCACTGACTTTTCGTCATATGTTCTGTGCTTTTTATCATGTTCACCAACTCCTGAAAACGAAACCATGACCTCATATGTGATTAAATAAAAGTGAATGGAGTATACTTCGGATTTGACAAATATGTCAGAGGGAAAATAAGGAGATGTTTTCAGGATAATGAAAGTTCTCACTGAAAAAAGGGATCTTCCCAAAAGAATTCAACGAATGTCAACATTTGGCGACCATCACTGGACTAAGATGGATAATTTGACGGCATTAAAGAAGGAAAGATCTCAAATGAGCAGGTTATTTTCAAAAATATGCAGAGATTTAGATCATTAGGGAAAGCATCAAATAATTGTTCAGGACATTCAGCAGATAAAGCAAAAAGGCTATTGATCCTGTACGGAAATTACAAAATATTACTATCATATCAAGAAATCGAAGAAGAGGAATAGGATCGAAAGTTTGATTTAGTCGAATCGTAAAGAGAAGAAAGGCTTTCATACCGGATTATATGTTAATCGAAATTTATTCCTTCATATCCGATACCTGATGCAAAACTACGAGAAGATTGGGTTCTTGTCTTAACCAGATCACAAGAACAGGAAATAACTATATTTGAAGACGAAGGAATTATTTCAGCTGAAGAGATGATGGAGACAAGAGAAGAGAATGTAAAAAATAAACAGAAATAGAGAAGGGTGTTGAAATATTTCTGTAGATGAACTACTTACAGTTCAGCTTCTTCAAGTTCCAGAAACAGAAAAACTTTCTTATGAAAAATTACCTGGTTCTTAATCTGTTGAACTGATGGGTGACACAGAAATAGTTGGTAAACTCGCCACTTTCGAGGAAAATAGTAAACATAATTTGAACAGAAGTGCATATGATCAGAAGCTGAATCTCCAAGCATGAAATTCAAAGACAAAGAACATGAAGTGAAAAAAGAAGTGATAAAGGAAAAAAACACATCGAGAATCCTACACCTTCCACCTCTATGGATTGAGGGACTCCTCCTTGTCGGCTTGCGCTATTCTTGACAGCGAGCCTTCGGGTCTGAGTCTCCCTAGTGTCATATTGATACGGTATGAACAATGGTCAACAAGGCCTACGTTCAGCCGACCAAGGGCACCACAAACCCTCTGGATGTGTGGATTCCTTCATAACGTGTCTCGTAGCTGATGAAGGTAAACACAGTGCTCGTTCAAAAGAAAATAGCATCGAAGGCATCAAAATCCCAGAGCCTCTATTTGTGGAGGAAGATGTTCATTGAACACAAATTATATGCAAACCAAACTTTTCGATGAACGAATCAGGCTCAAACAATTTCAGTTTGAATAGATATTTTTTTCAATTTAATCATACAAGAGCTCTGTTGGACAGAAGGCTAGACTGCTGTACCAATTCTTATCACAACGAGAATTAAAAAAAATGGTTTGTATTAAATAAATAGCTTTCTTGGAGATGAGAATGGACTGTTGTACCAATTTGTATCATCACGAGAATTAAAGAAAAATGGTGTATATGAAATGAAAACAAACGCACGAAGTTAACAACGCTGAAGGAATGCTGCTGTCTAGCAGAGGCCAGCAAGTAGCTGGAAGTATGATAAGAACAAGTAGAATCTTTTTGGGGTCCTAGATGAATCCTCTTAGAAGAACATAAAAAGGGGGTAAAAATCATAGGGATCAGAGTATTCCTTGTTGCTGCAATAGGAGTTCCCATGAGAGTCTCAGTGTAACCTCTCAGACATCTCTCCTGGGTTAATGCAACCAGAATGAGGAATAAATTTGGCAAGCTCTCACAGGTGTCTTGACGAAAATGAGAAATTATTATACTACTAATGAATCTGAAGAATTTCTAATTCCCTGTATACACTTCCATGAAAATTCCACCCTTGGTAACTGCAAATCGCTACGTGGTCCAAATAGCACACTTTGTGCTTACATTTCACCGAAAATCCTCTGGCGCTGAAGATAATCAGCCACCCAGATTCCGCCCGTTCCAATTCCCAAAGCCCACCTATAAAACGCGGCTCACGACCTCCAACACGGAAGCTCGCGCGAATTATCGATCGTACCTAAAAGTTCCAATTCAATTCGAGAGCATTGTTTACAGTTAATGTCGCATATATTACCCCTTTCGGCTGCACCGGCGTCTCAGTTAAACCCTGATCTCGGTTCGTATCCCGACGCAGAAGTGTGGGAATCAGCATCTTCGCCGCAGTCACCTACCTACGAAACACGCGTTATGGGCCGCGGTTACGGCGGGCCTTAAAACCTCGTCATACGAGTTTATAGTAATGACGGGGGGCGCTTGCCGCTTCCCCGTGGCTTCCTAGATCTCGTCTACTTCCGCCACATTTACTTTTCTTGCCACCAGCGAAGTTTAGGGCCTCAGACTGGATTCCAGACTGAATTAGGGGCTTCCAGATACAAAAGCATTGAGTTATTGTCGTCCTACTTTCGCGAGTGAGTCTCCGAGATGGTATCAGGGATTTTCGTGCTTTACCTGGTTCTTCCGCTCTTGTTATGGATGGTTTTTCGAGTGGCTCGATCGTTCTGCAAGGGGTGTGGAGTTGGAAAGAAGATTGCAATCGATTTGCTTGGAGATTCGTCGATGAAAATTACTCTAGGTGTTCAAAATTCATATACTTTTTATTTTATTATGCCACAAAGTTTCCTACTGTGAATAATGGTGCCGTAACGAAAAAGAACAGGTCTCTGACTTGACCAGTCTTTCTGTGGTTCACCGAGAACCCCAAAAACTTTCTTAATACCTGCTCAGCACAACACCACACGAAACCAGACAGCTAGCAGATACATCTCTTCAAGTCATACTAACCGCAAGTACCATTCTCACAGTGCTTTCTTTGTGGTATTTATTTCTATTCCCAAAATCCATTTTATTCTTCAATTCTCGTGGCGATAAGAATTGGTACAGGAGTCCATTCTTCTCTTCATGAGAGCTCGTGTATATTATTCACTAGGTATATAAAGTATCGCATAATTTTGAGGAATATGAACCTATGGAAGTCGCACGAACGAAGATTGTGGTCGGAGACTTCCCTCTGAGAGTTCTGTAAACGAACATCCTCAGCAAAACCAGCCTTGGTTATTGGCCATGGTGAGCTGGGCAAGTATTCTACGGAAGGATTGCTTCGTCAAGGGTCCAACGTTCATCAGTCAACAGGAAATCTGAAGAGTTTATTATTCCAAACCAACTCGAATAGGATAACACAAATCACACTTGGAAGGAAGGTTTCTTACAGCTGTAAGAGCGCTGCATACAACTGGGATAACAATAACAAACTGTAGCTGTATTGTCCCAGGCAACACAAAGATATCCCAGAGAAATCCCTGCGACCTCTTTTTAGAAAGTTATGACGCCTTTTGAGACTTCTTTGGGAGGTCGCAGGGAGCTCTATATCTCCTCCAAATGTCCGCCACAAAAGAGTTCCCAGAGAACTCTTGACGATATCCTACGTGGATATTCTCAAACAAGCCACACTGAGAGTTCGCATACACCTCCCGCGGCGATGACTTTAAGAACTTCTTATTAACCTCCACATTCGGAGATGTATAAGAAGTTTCAATACAGGCCGCTTTGCACAGGTATATACAGGTCACATTGCGAAATGTCAATAGAACATCGAAAACTAAATTTGATTTGTCCTATACCTATGATGAACATCTGTATATTAGCTATATTATAGAATTGAACTACGCAACAAACAGCGTTAAACGTTATTCATTATTTTCGGCTGCAACAGGAGGTGATCTAAAACAAGCGAATAAATCCTTCAATCTTTATTATCAACAAATTGCAACAAAAAAATAAAAAAAAAAATTATTCTATACATTACATTTCTTTCTTCCTCTGGGTACAATCTCTCAGTCAATCTTGAGAAAAGACTCCTCTGTTGTCCTCCACGTATGCAGTGTTGCCACCCCCCGTACCTACAAGTTCGGAAAAAACCGGTAGATTTCGGTAGATTTTCGGAAAAATATACCTTTTCACATATTTTTTTGTGTTATTCAAGTTGAAATACCATTTATCCGAAATATTGGGCAAGAAGGTTATTTTACGAATGAAGCAAAATTGAAAATGGATTTCATTTATTTACGAAATTAATGTTCGAAAAACTAATCTTTCGAACAAAAAATGAGTATTCTGACAAAATAAATAGGTATTCAAAAAATTAACACCTATTGAAAACAGCAAATTTGCTGCAAATAAACGTATGTACACTAATGTATCAAATTATGGTATTCTTAGGAAATCTTCAAAATAATATCGTAAGAGTCATGATTTCCTAGAATATCAGAACATACATTCACTCCATCAAATTTCGGTAGATTTATGTGCTTTTTCATTAGATCAGTAGATTGAGAAGAAAATCGGTAACACTTTTGTGAGGTCAGTGGTTTATACATTAATCAAAACGTGCATAAACATTGTGTCAAGTTCTTTTGAAGCACAAATTGAACTAAGAGGATTTCAACAACAACATTTCAATGCCCATTCTGCATTCATATATCAGCTTGAAACAAAATGAGATATAATTCCAAACAGTTCCCGTGAAAGTGTCGAATCATCACAATTCTCAATGAAGTGTTTTCTTTTATTACTATTGGAATTGCAATAATGATTTCCACAGGAACTTGTAAACCATGCCTATTGAAAATTATCACTAATTTATTAGCTTGAATTTTGGGAATATTCGACTTTACTAACCATTCTTGTAAAATCTGTTGTGAAGTAATTACACTCATCCATATTCTTAATAGAAATAATTATCCTGAACACCAATATACCAAGTAGAAAATCGTTTACTGTGAATTTATCAATTCCGTCATTGGTGGTTGAATTACTCGGATAACACAAATGGCGGTAAAAATGGTTACGGTGTATGTCCTAATAGGTAAGAAAACTCCTGAATTTAATGAAAATAACACTTACTCGGAGCACAAATATCCTCATCGAAATTCCCCACAATAACGAACCTCGCACAGCACAGTAACACCGATAAACACAACTAACTAATCTATCCACAAAACCCCTCTCGATGTCTTGCCGTCTTGGTAAATTCGCTGTTTGTACAAGGTGATACTCTTGATAGACAAATAGCGCTTGCGTGAATAGATTGACCTTGTCAATCGCATGATGAGCTCTCCTCTTGAAGTTATCGCATGGAGTAGTCCCAAGCGCATGGCGAGGTCTCCAAGATATCGCATGGGCACATCAGTGAGAACTTCGCTTAGTTACATCACATAGAGATGTCTGGGACCTCGCGGTAGGAGCTCCTATAAAAGTCGCATTGTAACCTCTCAGAGATATCGCGTAGAAGTCTGTGTTGCCTGGGGTATTTTGCAATCGATCAATGTTATTGATTATAGTTCAAAGTTCTTATAGGTTGAAAAGAACTAAGGCAGTTTGCTCTTTTCGCAAAGTTGCAATCTAGTCTCCATCTCATATATTTTGTAATGCCGAAGGGTGTTTTGCTTTGAGTTCCAATGTTTAATTGGAACTCATTCGTTTTTACCGCTTTCAGAAGGCGTGGCGGTTCTCGAACTACTTTTCTGGACCAATAAAGGCATGTTTCCACCTTCTGTCCAATCAAGAGTTTTATTTATCTATTTCACCTCTTTATTTCCCATCCATTATTTCACGGTTGACTTTAATCACAAGATATAATGTCACTGATGACTATGCTTCTCAGATTCTCGTCAGGCGAAGACGGTTGAATCTCAAATACCCCATTATCAAATAAAATTTTCCAAATGCTCCAAGACAAGTTGGTTCTGAAGAACTCAGTGGTATCAAATGTCTAATATTCTGATATTCTATCCGAGCAGAGGACGATGCACTGTTTATATAATGTGGAACATCAACCCAACCATCTGAACAACTTCATGACTTCTTTCCTCATTACGAATCCCGTCTGCTTCAGCGCGAATTTCATCCCTGCGAGTAAAAAGATGATTCATAATTCACCCCAACAAGCTCATTATTCGTCCCATTTCGCGACAGCCCCCAACGACAACAGATCTGCCATCAAAGAGCCTCTCCTAAATCCAATTTGCGTGAGAGAAGATCCTCTCATTCCTTATATACTTTCTATATAATTAAGCATCTGAAACTGACTCGAACTTTTTTGTTTGCGACGAGCCTCGAGACCGTGGTAGAGGTAAGGAACATATTTCAGTCGAATTGTGCAAACTTATTTCGTGGCGTAATGCGAAAACAAATGACATCTCGAGGAAATTTCTGCGACGGACGTAAAATCAATGACAGTGTGCGAGCTTGTAACGGTTTTTTTTCAAGCGACATCGCCTGGAAAATTGAGAATGACGTACTTTCACGAACCTGTGTTGGGGTTTGGCTTTTTCGCAGATTAAAAACATTTGACAGAATGAATCGAATTATGACGTTCTTGATATCCAATGAAACAAATGTTTGATGATCACTACGATTTGGAAGGCTTCTGATGAAATTCCATAATATTTTTGAAAGAGTAAAAAATGAATGGGGCGACTCACTGTCCACAGCATTTTTCCAAATTCTACGAAATTGAAGAAATTTGAGAAAATATGGGCCAAATACGTTCATGATGCCTGATATGAATGTGAATATCCCAAAGATCACAGACTTTGCTTAGTGCTCAATCAATACTCCATGAAATTAACCCTATTCTTTCCATACATTCCGAACCGATATTTGGAATGAACTGAATTTTGGTTGATTGTTTACTCTATTCATGGTGCATATTCCTCGATCAAAACTTATTCAATATTCCTCCTGGTATAAAAGTTACAGCGTAGTCGACTCATAAATTCACGTGAAAATACTATAAAACCACTTGAAAAAGATAAACGGTTCATACTTTCGAAAGAATCAACCATTTCAGAAAATGAAAATATTCTTATGTTTTTCTAATAAAATGTTTTCCAGTTATTTCTTAATGTATACGTTGAAATTTGAGGTAAAAATCATGAATTTTAAGAATGATCTGGATGCTTTCCTGATTTGAATATCATCGAATATTATTTCTTTTCTGGTTTCTTAAAAAGCTAACAATGTTGTTAGAATGTTTTTTTAACTTCGTCAAGACTAAAATCTCTATGATGGGAAAACGTTTGATGTAGAGATATGTAATGAAAAAATACAGATAAAATTTAATTCTAAAAGGCATGAATTTCACATTTCATACGCACAGTTTCTATTGAAAATTTATGGTTACCGGTTCTTCAGGATAATATCTACCTGAACAATATCCTCTTGGAATTTTAACTCGACACTACACGTTTATTATTATATCAATTCTCTGAAAGTCTTCACATCACAATTATCATCACTTGTCTGCATTATTCTCTGCTAATAAATAAATGAATAAATAAATCGAAGTCTATGGCGCAAGTAAGCGTCGTTCATGAGAACCCAGACTGGTCTGTAATGGGCCTAACGTTGGAGACATAGAACAACGGTTTGTCTTGCGTGGCGGCTACCTCGCAGAGCGCACCTTCATAGGCGACTGAAATTAAGATCGTAGCGCTATATCGGCGAGAATCAGAACTACTCGTTTGGCATTTCCAAAGAGCCACGCCTAGACGCCTTTAGCGAAAGTAAACAAAACTTGTGTCCTTGCGATAGAGGACGTAGGTACTGCTTCCTTGGTTTCGCCTAAACTATTGTTCGAGGATAAAAACAGCAATCTGACATTGTCTTCTTTGAAATTCTGTGGAATATCACAGAATATGGGTTAGGTTAGGTCATCGACCTTGAATCCAATGACCTAGGTTAATGCAGTTGGGATAGGTTAGTGAGAAAACAATTTTTTATGGAATAGTTATGGAATATGGAGGAAAATATGAACAAATCATTAGTGTTTACAAACTAATCTTCAGGAAAATCGAAGAAGGAACTTGTTTTGGTGGGAGAAATATGGCTTTTCAATTGCAAAAATTATCGGAAAAAACTTAGTGTTTGGTTAGGTAATATCGTGTTTGTAACATTCTCATTCAAATAAGGTTGGTGCTTGAGTTTTTTCTAAATGTATCACCCAGAACATTTAATAATCACCTCAATTCCAATCGGAAAATATGAACTCTGAGGTGTTTGTAGAGAATCGTATCAGGCACGTATTTTGCCCAATTTTTTTTCAACTGCTTTACCTCTTCAACAGAGCCGAATTCGGAAAAGAGGAAAATGAAGAAAAGGCTTCCTTTGGCCTCAAGAATCTACAAGTCAAAGACTCACCCTGTGGCCTGTATGATGTTGGGAAGCCTGCAAATAGAAATTACTTCCTCCATCTTCAGTTATTACCCTGAGGTGTGAACCAACTTTTACCGGAAATGAATATAAGACCCTGATATTCGCAATACTTTGATCGCGAAAGAGCATAAAACATGTTTTCGCATGTTATTTTTGTGTAAGTTCTGGTTATACAGTAGTAGGTACCACTCTTCCAAGTTTTCAGACAGAATTCTTATTTACAATTTCCATTATCGTATCAACTTAACCACTTGCCATAATTTCCATCCGCTGTTATCCCCAACGTTTACGACTGATATTTTTACGATTCCAAGAAATGAATTGGATCGATTCCCTGCCGAATAAGCCCCTCATTGTCGTCGTACTTTTCTATTGCATCCGAACGTGATATTGTGCGGAAACGACTCTAAGCTACCAATTACCGTCTTCGAGCTGTAAACAACTTCAATGGGGCCGATGTTACACTTCGCCAGACTGGCCCCGTTTCTGTGCAACTTCAAAAATTTATCGGGCAATATTCAATCATATTTATCATGATTGTGAACATCTTCGAGGGCGGATACTCCTTTATTGCCGGCTTCAGACGGAAGGTAATAATTTCATGATGGATTTTCTGGGGGAGACTGTTGTTTGTGCGGTTGGTATCGCCGCGGTGTTTGCTGTTTTACAAGTTGACCGGGTAACAGTTTTATGTTCCAGATTAGTTGGATATGTGTGTGGATGAAATTGGGAGCTTCTCTGGAACGCTCAGTGACCTATACGAACTGTATATGCTTCATTCTCAACAGCGGTCTTCCAGAGATCGCTATGCGATGTTCGTAAGCGAAATTCTCAATCTATTTTTTTCGCGAGCTCTCAAAGATGCCACGGATGCAACCAGGATAAGAAATTCCTATTGCGAGATCGTAGAAATATCCTGAGTGCACCCAGAATGAGAAATTCACATTGTTAGCTTCTTAAGTGAACTATACGAACTCTATCTTCTTCGTTCTTAACAGCGGTCTCCCAGAGATCGCTATGCGATGTTCCTAAGTGAAATTATCAATTTATTCCTTTTGCGAGCTCTCAATGCACGGATGCAATGTCACGGATGCAACCAGAATAGGAAGTTCGTATTGCGGGATCGCAGGAATATCCTGAGTGCACCCGGAAGGAGAAATTCACCTCGTGAGCTTCCAAAGTGAACTATACGAACTGTATGATCTTCAATCTTGACAGCGGTCTCCCAGAGATCGCTATGCGATGTTCCTGAGCGAAATTCTCAATTTATACCTTTTGCGAGCTCTCAAAGATGTCACGGATGCAACCAGAATGAAAACTTCTCATTGCGAGATCGCAGGAATATCCTGAGTGCACCCAGAATGCGAAATTGACAATGTGAGCTTCTAAAGTGAACTATACGAATTGTATGGTCTTCAATATTGACAGCGGTCTCCCAGAGACCGTCATGCGATTTTCGCAAGCGAAATTCTCAATTTATTCCTTTTGCGTGTTCTCAAAGATGTCACGGAGGCAACTGGGATGAGAATTTTCTATTGCGAGATCGCAGGAGAATCCTGAGTGCACCTTGAATGAGAAATTCACATTGCCAGCTTCTGAAGTTAACTCTACCAACTGTTTGTTCTTCATTCCCAACAGCGGTCTCCCAGTGATCGCTATGCGATATTCCTGAGCGAAATTCTCAATTTATTCCTTTTACGAGCTCTCAAATATGTCACGGATGCAACTAGAATAAGAACTTTTCATTGCGAGATTGCAGAAATATACTGAGTCCACCCAGAATGTGAAATTGACATTGTGAGCTTCTAAAGTGAACTATACGAACTGTACGATCTCAAATCTTGACAGCGGTCTCCCAGAGATCGCTATGCGATGTTCCTAAGCGACATATGCAATTTATTTTTTTGCGAGCTCTCAAAGATGCCACGGATGCAACCAGAATAGGACCTTTTCATTGCGAGATCGCAGAAATATCCTGAGTCCACCCAGAATGTGAAATTGACATTGTGAGCTCCTGAAGTGAACTATGCGAACTGTATGATCTTCAATCTTGACAGCTGTCTCCCAGAGATCGCTATGCGATGTTTCTACGCGAAATGCTCAATTCATTTTTTTGCGAGCTCTCACAGATGTCGCGGACAACCAGAATAAGAATTTTTCAGTGCGAGATCGCAGGGATATCCTGAGTGCACCTGGTATGTGAAATTGACATTGTGAGCTTCTAAAGTGAACTATACGATTTGTATGATCTTAAATCTTGACAGCGGTCTCCCAGAGATCGCTATGCGATGTTCCTAAGCGACATATTCAATTTATTTTTTTGCGAGCTCTCAAAGATGCCACGGATGCAACCAGAATAAGACCTTTTCATTGCGAGATCCATCGCAGGAATATCCAGAGTCCACCCAGAATGTGAAATTGACATTGTGAGCTCCTGGAGTGAACTATACGAACTGTATGATCTTCAATCTTGACAGCTGTCTCCCAGAGATCGCTATGCGGTGTTCCTTAGCGGAATACTCGATTTATTTTTTTTGCGAGCTCTCAGAGATGTCACGGATGCAACCAGAATAAGAATTTTTCATTGCGAGATTGCAGAAATATCCTGAGTACACCCAGAATGCGAAATTGACATTGTGAGCGTCTTGAGTCAACTATACGAACTGTATGATCTTCAATCTTGACAGCGGTCTCCCAGAGATCGCTATGCGATGTTCCTCAGCGAAAAACTCAATTTATTTTTTTCGAGCTCACAAAGATGTCACGGATGCAACTAGAATAAGAACTATTCATTGCGAGATCGCAGGGTTATCCTGAGTGCACCTGGTATGTGAAATTGACATTGTGAGCTTCTAAAGTGAACTATACGATTTGTATGATCTTCAATCTTGACAGCGGTCTCCCAGAGACCGCCATGCGATGTTCCTAAGCAAAATTCTCAATTTATTCTTTCTGCGAGCTCTCAAAGATGTCACGGATGCAACCAGAATAAGAAGTTCCTATTGCGAGATCGCAGGAAAATCCTGAGTACGCCCGGAATGAAAAATTCACCTCGTGAGCTTCTATAGTGAATTATACGAACTGTATGATCTTCAATCTTGACAGCGGTCTCCCAGAGATCGCTATGCGATGTTTCTAAGCGAAATTCTCAATTTATTCTTTTTGCGAGTTCTCAAAGATGTCACGGAGGCAACTGGAATGAGAATTTTCTATTGCGAGATCGCAGAAATATCCTGAGTGCACCCAGAATGAGAAATTCACATTGGGAGCTTCTAAAGTGAACTATAACAACTGTATGTTCTTCATTCTCAACAGCGGTCTCCCAGTGATCGCTATGCGATATTCCTAAGCGAAATTCTCAATTAATTCCTTTTACGAGCTCTCAAATATGTCACGGATGCAACTGGTATAAGAACTTCCCATTGCGAGATCACGGGGATATCCTGAGTGCACCCAAAATGAGAAATTCACATTGTGAGTTTCTAAAGTGAACTATACGAACTGTATGATCTCCATTCTTAACAGCGGTCGTCCAGAGATTGCTATGCGATGATCGCAATTTATTCTTTTCGCGAGCATTCAAAGATGTCATGGATGCAACCAGGATAACAACTTCCCATTGCGAGATCGCAGGAATATCCTGAGTGCACCCAGAATGAGAAATTCACATTGTGAGCTTCTAAAGTGAACGTCTTTCTCATCAACACCATAAACGACCTCTTTCAAGGAAAAAATCAAACTTCAATGCGATCTATGAAGGGTCTTACGTTTTGATTCAAAATAAATCTTTATCAGTAAGGTAAGTTAGAATCACTCATCCGGAATCATCCTGTATACAAGATCAACACCCTCGAAACCCCAATTCAGTCCTAGCCCAATATGGAAACCTATCAGGCGATCCTCAAACCCAACAAAGCGCTAATCTCGACGCATGATGCGGACGCGAGCGTCGTTGGCGTAAGATTGATGTGGTGTGTCGATTGATTTCATCCATCAAACAGGAGATTAATCTCAGGTGAATTCATATCTGCGGCTTGTCTCTCCTACGTTATGACGACTATGGCGGTAATACGTCATTCTGCGCTTTACTCTTTATTAGGTGGAAAATATCTTGAGGTGAGAGATGATGGAGTGTTTCCGTGCTGGTGGATAATACCTTTCAGCGTCTTGCCAGGGACCTACTTGATATTTTAACGGTCCGTACACATACAGAAATCATTTTAGGAGTGAATCGTTTGGATGCCTCAGCAGATGACGGTGTAGGTGACGTTGTAATGGAACGAAATGTTGAGGGTAATCGATGTATTAGACTTCTAAACTTATATTCGTGTTTTTCGATGAAACTTCGCTACCGACGAGTTTTATGACGTAAGAAACAGGATGTATGCGAAAAAATAAGCGATAGAGCTGTTGGTTTTCGGATCAAGTTTCCTTATGAAACGCAAGCAAGAAATCGAAAATAATGGTGTATTTCGAGACGATGTCAGGTTTGTCTCACGACCTGGGTGGCGCGATGCTGAGGTAGCGCAAACTTCAGGGCTAGAGCGCGAGAAGTGCAAGTGACAGAAAAACCTCATACGAGTACCAGACCCTTCTTGGAATCCACCCTTGGATGACTGAAGCTACCATTTGAACGTATTTAAAGATTGTGCCATTTCACAAGACCCTTTTATTCGTGATTGATCTAGAGGTGTGAGAAATTCTGAAAGCATCCATGTTCAACATGCTGGTGTAAAAAAGAAAACTTCGGGAAACACAATTCGAAGCGGATGAATTCACCACTTTCCAACAAAAAAAAATATTAATGTGCTGCGAAAACTTCCAAACTCGAATGGATTAAATGGATGGACACGACGGAGGATTCCAACCCCGTTAATTCTATCGAAGGCCAAGACAAGAAGCGTCCCCGATAGTCTTTATAATGCTCGATAAATATTAATGAGAATTGCAGATTTCCTTCCATTTTCACAGCATGCTGCATGTTTTATTCGGAAAACGGGAATGGAAATGAGCTTCTCGGAGTGAGGAAGTTTTAGTACAGCGGAAAACTTAATCTTAACTACTAATTCAATGACTCCTTTGTTCCTATGAATCTGATTCTGGAATATTCGTGTAGAATGCGCTATGTGACTTCGATATTATACTCGTTTCTGGGATGTAATATGGGATGGGATCGGTTATTTTCGATGGGAGGAAAGAATATCCCATCCAACATCCTATATTTGAAGAACCAGCTGCACAAGATCTCCCGAATTTGAAGATGAAACTCAAAGTTTCCACTTCTTCTAATGATCCTTCGATTCGAATTTTACTGAACTGTTCTTTCTGGATTTCGATAATGATGCAAAAGTTCTTCTAAATTGAATCAGAAGGTATCCCAGGCAACACAAAGATATCCCAGAGAAATCCCTGCGACTTCTTTTCAGGAAGTTGTGACGCCTTTTGTGACTTCTTTGGGAGGTCGCAGGGAGCTCTCTATCTCCTCCAAATGTCCGCCACAAAAGAGTTTCCAGAGAACTCTTGAAGATATCCTACGTGGATATTCTCAAATAAGCCACACTGAGAGTTCGCATACACCTTCCGCGGCGAGGACTGAGAATTTCTTATAAACCTCCGCATTGCGAGATGTATAAGATATTCTCAAACAGTTCGCATTGCGAGATGTATAAGAAGTTTCCACACAGGTCGCATTGCGAAATGTAAATAGAACATCAAAAACTGAATTTGATTTGTCCTATTCCTATAATGAGAGTCTGTATATTAGCTATATTATTGAATTGATCTACACAACAAACAGTGTTAAATGTTATTCATTATTTTCAGCTGCAACAAAAGGCGAATAAATCCTTCAATCTTCATTATCAACAAATTGCAACGAAAAAATTAAAAAATTATTCAAAACATTACATTTCTTTCTTCCTCGGGGTACAATCTCTCAGCCAATCTTGAGAAAAGACTGTCCTCCACGTATTCAGTGTTGCCACCCTCCGTACCTACAAGTTCGGAAAAAATCGGTAGATTTCGGTAGATTTTTGGAAAAAAATACCTTTTCACATATTTTTTGTGTTATTCAAGTTGAAATACCATATATCCGAAATATTGGGCAAGAAGGTTATTTTACGAATGAAGCAAAATTGAATATGGACTTCATTTATTTACAAAACTTATGTTCGAAAAACTAAATGAGTATTCTGACAAGATAAATAGGTATTCCAAAAATTAACACCTATTGAAAACAGCGAATATGCTGAAAATAAGCGCATGTAAGTACATCAAATTGCTTAAAAAATATAGATTCGTCAACGTATAACTCAACTCATGTATCAAATTATGGAATGCTTAGGAAATCTTCAAAATCATATCGCTAGAGTCATGATTTCCTAGAATATCAAAACATACATTCACTCCATCAAATGTCGGTAGATTTATGTGCTTTTTCGTAAGATCGGTAGATTGAGAAGAAAATCGGTAACACTTTTGTAAGGTCAGTGGTTTATACATTAATCAAAACGTGAATAAACATTGTGTCAAGTTCTTTTGGAGCACAAATCGAACAAAGGGGATTTCAACAACATGTCAATGCCCATTCATATATCAGCTTGAAACAAAATAAGATATAATTCCAAACAATTCCCGTGAAAGTGTCGAATCATCACAATTCTCATGGAAGTGTTTTCTTTTATTACTATTGGAATTGCAATAATGGTTTCCACAGGAACCATGCCTAAAGAATTATCAATAATTTATTAGCTTGAATTTGTGGAATATTCGACTCAACTAACCATTCTTGTAAAATCTGTTGAGAAGTTATTACACTCATCCATATTCTTAATAGAAATAGTTATCCTGATCACCAATATACCAAGTAGAAAATCGTTTGCTGTGAATTGATCAATTCCGTTATTGGTGGTTGAATTACTCGGATAACATAAATGGCGGTAAAAATGGTTACGGTATATGTCCTAATAGGTGAGAAAACTCCAGAATTTAATAAAAATAACACTTAATTGGAGCACAAATATCCCCATCAAAATTTCACACAATAAAGAACCTCGCACAGCACAGTAACACCGATAAACACAACTGACTAATCTATCCACAAAACCCCTCTCGGCCCTCTCGATGTCTTGGTAAACTTGCTGTTTATTCAAGTCGATTTGATAGACAAATAGCGCCTGCGTGAACAGATTGACCTTTTCAATCGCATGGTGCGCTCTCCTCTCCAAGTTACCGCATGGAGAGTTCCCAAGGATATCGCATGGCGAGGTCTCCAAGATATCGCATCGGTACATCTGTGGAAAACTCGCTTAGTAACATTACATAGAGATCTCTGGGACCTCGCGGTAGGAGCTCCCAAAAAAGTCTCATTGTAACCTCTCAGAGATATCGCGGAGAAGTCTGTGTTGCCTGGGATACCTCTGCAACCTCTTTGCTCCACATGTTATTTGTTTTCGTATGTTTTGGATATTTTTGCTCTCATTTTTAGTTTTGTTGTGTTTTCATAATTTTTTTCCGATGAAGGCCAAGTACTAGAATTTCGATATCTGTCGAGTCTTATTTAAGCATTTTCGCTCAATTTTAGTTGGAGTTTTGGTGACAGGGTACTGTGGAATTCAGGGTGATGAAAAGGCTATTGCAGCAAAGATTAAACCTGTTTGACCTCAACCCTTCCGTGGACTTGGAAAAGACTACTATAGGGCAGCGTTACAGCAATGAGAGATGCAAGACATGATTCCTCTGGAGAAGATCTCTAGAACGAAGACAAGCGAAAAGATTTATAGAGTTCTCGCCATCTCGCACAAAGAAGTATATCCAGTAAACGCAGATAGAGCTTCAGTGTATTGTGGCTGTGGGACTGCTGACAAGGCACTATTTGTATAAGTATCTCTTGCAGCCTATTTGAATCGGATAGTAGATGATCTCTTCGGGAATTGATTCAGAAGGGTATAAGAACAAAAGATCATTCTGGTTAGTACTGAAAGGTTCTTCTATAGCCAATAGATCCAATAATATGAAAATGGCGAGAATAGTGAAAGTTATAGTTGTAGTTCTGACTTCAATGCTCGGAAATGTTTCATCAACGTGTATTTCCATGGATCAAGAGTACCATGGGGACAAAACTGAGCCATGAGGAATACCTGCATTTGAACTGAACGTAAAATTCCATCCATTTGTCTTGAAACTCTCCTTGAGTATGCAGAAACCACATGAAGTCGGTCTACTCAGAAGAAATGGATGACATATCTCTCGATAGTTCTTGTTCAAACCTAAGTTAGGTACACATCTTAGGACGATACCAGATGATCGGTGTTTGCAAAACTCTTACTGGCAAGTTTAATCCAAACTTTAACTGGTTTATCAGCTATCAGTTCTCCCATTTTTGTGTATGTGTGCGCATTTCCTTCCTCATGATTATCTTTACATTTATGTTCTGTTTGAAATAGATTTTTAATTGTATCTCACAGTGTTTTTTATCGTTTTCGTCTCACACATTGATTGGCATCGAAGTAAGAATATGTTGGAGAAGTTTAGGAAGTATTAGGTAGTAATAACCGAGGATTGTAACTGAGGAATTGCTTCCGGATATCTACTCCACCTGTGGAATAGGCTTAGTAGTTTAGCATTTTTAACTAGACCATATTTTTACCTTTATTTATTTGATAGCATTCCGATTGACCTTTAAGTATGACTTTCTTTTAATTTCGTATAACTTTGGCAACTCCAATTGTTTTAGAAGGTTAATCGGAGCAAATTGAATGCCATCTCCTCATTTGGTCAACGAGTTTTTTCCTGAAGACCTAATATTCCTCAAGGAAAACCAAGAAGTTAATTCTCTTCGCACTCAATGAACCCATTAGTCGGCATCATCTCTCCCAACACAAAGAAAAACCACAAAACGTCTGAACGAAATATAGCATCCCATAACCTCGATCTCACTTAGGATCTGAGCCTCATCCGTTACCATCTCCAGATTCGTCTTCCCCACCCCTTCCTCCCAATAGTCCACGCATCTCGCCATAGATCAAAGAACGAAAGGCAGACTAATGGATCGTCGTCCTCACAATGACTGGAATTTTTTCTGCGGATGGCCGTCATAGAGAACCGACTTTATCCCTTCTGCGAAAGCACACATTTCCCCCGTTCCATTAACTGAGTTACATGTGCTGTAAAATCGATTAGGTCTATTTAATCTATTTCCGATATCGTGCCGGCCATTCTCATAATTAGCAAGAGGCCGTTGGCTATTACGTCGATGACTGTAGACCTGAATTCCGCCAGATTTATATGTGTACATTCCGCTTTTGCCGACCGAGCGAATTGTTTGTTGATAGGTTATAGATGGCGCTCGGGGAAGTTGGTTGCTCAGCATCGGAACTTTGGACTTAGTAGGTCCATTTCCATTGTGAACAGAATACGTGATTTACGTTGGAGAAAGACTGCGAAGGATTGGGTAGACTGATAAATGTTTGATCTGCTGAATTGGTAATTCGCATGTGTTCAGAATCAGAGTACACACATGCTTTACCTTACAGCATTTCGTGAAGTTGATGGAGTTTGTGGAAAAGTGATACCGAGGAATGGAATTAATTCACAATAAATCAATGAATTTTGATGAAATTGAATGGCTTGCTTCGAATCTCTTTTCATTACTTTTCAGTGCCAATTCTTAACTTTGGTGTTTTCTTCATATTCCTCCATCTGTCATCTACCTTCTGATGAGACATGGCAGAAAGGTTTGCCGTTGGAACTCTGGTCCCAAAGTGATGTAGAGCATTAAGAATTATAAACGCTGTAGTTTTCTGGGATACTAATGAAATATAGATGATAGACTACAGCTTAGCTATGGAGGCCATTTGCCTAATGTGATATTTCATAAATACCCACCTTTTAATTACTTCATGATGAATAAAAAAAATCTGAATGTTATAACCGAGGCAAGAAGGGATTACATAATACTTCTCGGCAAACACGCCGCGATATTTCAAGCTGAAACACATGCTATTAGAACATGCATACAGAAAAACCTGGAAAGTAGCTACCAACGAAAACACATCCACATTCTCTCTGACAGCCAGAAAGCCATCAAAGCCCTCAACTCGACACAGATAGAGTCTAGACTCGTCTGGAAATGCCTCCAGGATAGTTTGGAGCTGGCGAAACACAATTAGGTCACTTTGATGTGGGTGCCAGGTCACAAGGGAATAGCGGGCAATGAAGAAGCAGACCAGTTAGCAAGACAAGCATCTGAAACGCCATTCACAGGGCCAGAACCTGTGCTTGGAATCAGAAAAACCGATGCAGGACCCTGATTGAGGAATGGATCAAACAAAGACACCAATAACACTAGGAACAGAGCGACAGGCAAACACACAGCAAAGTCATGGTAGGACACACAAGCCAAACCTTGACGGCTGACTTTCTGAATCTAAACAGAACGAAGGCACGTATAATAGTAGGTCTGCTGACGGTACACTGCGGCCTTAGGAAACATCTGAACACCATGGGAATACTTAGAGAACCCGTGGATTGCAGACTTTGCGGTGAAGAGGAAGAAACAGCCTCTCACATCATCTTCAAATGCGACGCCCTAGGAAGAAGGCGTCACAGAACCTTCGGAGAAAACAGCCCAGAAACAGGCTACTGAACCTGATAAAGGACACGAACCTATTCTCGTGAGGAACCACTGATGAAAGAGTGATACAATAGACCCAAGTTGGTCGCAGTGTCTCTTGTTCGTCAGCCGAATCAATCAATCAAGAGGCAGAAAAGCTTTTGCACATTTTTCAAAGGAAGTTAAAAAGGTTTAAAGGCAAATACTATCCTTGTAACTTCGAATAGTCCTTCACACTAGTTGATCTAGCCTTGTGATCGTCTGATCTCTTGGTAGCAGTATGAGGTACTATGAGGTAGAAATTCGGCTGATAATTCAGATCAGGAAAATAATGGAAAGGAAATAATGAGGTGAAAACAGCAGACTTGATTGGACACAAGGGATGATACCTTTAATGGCCCATGAGAACGTTGTTTCGAGACCACTTGCAAGAGGAAAGGCGAAGCAGAAGACAGTTGGTCGGGTACCCTAAGCAAAAACCCCTGGCTTCAGACTTGAATAATACTAAATGTAGCATAGGCTTACATAACTACGATCGACATTTCCTGCCGTATTTTATGCCCTTTTGTGGAACTGATTGTAGTTCTTTGGGTAAATAATTTTATAATGATTTTATAATGTTCATGTGTTGTTTTTCTTGTTGTTTGGAATAGCGGATAGAACATTGTTGGTAATTTCTTAGGTCTGATGATGCTCGTAAGGGCGAAACACGTGTAATCACAACCAATAAATTTTAATAATATATGAGGCTTGGACTTAGTGTTTTCCCATAATTTCTTCTTGTTAACATAACTACGCTAAAGATTGTGTATACCTCTTTTCTAAGCCCTACGCTAAGTCAACTATGTCACGGTGCTTAGATCACCAGAATAGTGAATTCATTTATCTTCGCATAATCGAAACAACTGAAAACTGAAGTAGAGCAGTTCACAATGATGTCATGAAAAGCGGAATTATTACAGTGTGTCTTGTGAGTATAATATCATTATTGAATTTCTGAAACTCAGCTCAGTCATCAGCTACCAAGGTTATTCTATCCTATGTCTGCTCAGTGGACAACTGAGAACACCTATATTCAAACTATCAGCACAAAAAGAATTGTGAAGTACAACAGACAAAATACTAACGTGTCCCGTGAGTTTGGCACAAAATTCAGACACCAAAAAAGTGACAAAACTATACATTTATTCATTGTATCGTGATACACATTAATAAACGTTTCAGAAGCAACAAAACTTACAATTGGAATTAAAAGAAGAGGGCCATTATCATCCACCGAGCGAACACCAAGCATCAGGTTTTGGACGGTATCTAGACCGATCTTTCTGTATATTCGGCGTCGAAGTTCCTCTTCGTTTTGGGCTTCCCATCTTCCATCGTAAACTTTTCGCGATCAGAAAGCTGGAAAATCTTCTAAAGGTCGAGCCTGTGGAAGGTTAAGGGGATTGCAGTTTCGCAGAACAAATGGTACGTTTTGGTCGGCTGGCCAATCTTGAGTTTCTCTTGCATAGTGCCTGGACGCAAGGTTTGGTCAGAACATAATATCGTATCCAGCGTGTTCTGCTTCAGTAACATTAACTAGAGATATAGTTAGATGTTCTATATTAACGTGGTAGTTTTCTTAGTGAAGTACCAACCTTGTTTTCCGTTCTTCTTACCAGTCTCACGGTTCTTGGGCAAAAATTTTAGGTCTTCCACTTATTGCAAGGTTCACCCAAGAAATACCTTGCTCACATTCAGCGATTCTCCGATGAATAGTTCTACAGGATATATTTTGATTTTCAAAAATGCGTATTATCTCGTCCAACTGAATTATATATTCTCTTCCGAATTTTTTTGTAAGCCATATCGACTTAGTCTTTTCCACAACTGAAGTGTTAACGTGAAGTCAAGGTTACAAACAAGCTTTTATTTCAATAGCAACCTATTGTCTTCTTATCACCACTATAATGGTCTATGAAATTTACCCTAAAACCAATAAATATAAACTATGGGTTGCAAGGAAACAAATACCTCGTCTGCAAATGGGACGTTTGTATGCAACCTATCGTGTGTACAGCCCTTCATTCAGAGGGTTTACATAAAAACTGTTCACTCAACTCGCTGCGTAAACATAACAGCAACATAATCATCAAACAATCATCCATCACTCCTACTCGCGTATCCGTTCCTACTTCCATCGAACCGCATTTCAAACAATAAAACACACGTCGATAATTAACGCATTTCTAACAAACACCCGGTAGGTACACTACCGTTTTGTTTAACTATTCGACCCCAACAGACGCTACCGCTCGTCAATTACAACAATTCAATTAATTAACTTTAGTACAGCCGCACAGACGGACAGACAGATTATCCGAACTGTCTGATTCGGGGACGAACTATTGGAAATTAATAATATGATTTTAACGTGTATTTATTCAAGTCTATAACCGAGTTGTCATTGCAACAATTACGCCGGATAGAGGGTCACGAGGACTTCTGCATCAACTGACGAAGGTTGATAATGGAGTCTATTAAAACTTGAAACCGTCGTGCTGGCGATGATTATATTTCGTTCGAGACTTTCTTGTCGAACTGAAATTTGAGATTTTGTCCTAGTTTCCGAGTCTCTCGGTAGAGGTCAGGTTATTTTTCAATAATCACTATTTTTTATTACATTCAAAACCTCATACATTAATTTTAAAGAATATTTGTTCAACCCGACATTTCACTCACCCTCAATCACCTGTCGACTAAGTTAAGGGAATTTAATCGGCAGCCTCCTTACTGATTCGAATATCGGATAGCAGTCTGTCGTCTGTTCCGAACTCCATCTATTAGAGGTCTCGGAAGAGTCGGAATATAAATTCGAAGCAATATTTACCAGTCAGGCAATAGTGTCTCGATGAACTTTCTAACCTTTTAGGTATATTTCTCCATGCCAGATTTATATTTTTATTTCCAAACGTACGATAACACCGTCAGTTCTCGACTGACTGGATCATCGACAAGTTCTATTTCTCCGCCTAGGCGGAGAAATACCTTTCCCTCCGGCGCCGGTGGCAGGAAAAGTGTTGTTACGAAAAAGATTAATTGGTTACCTTGAACATAGATGCATAGAATACAAAAACTTCTAATTCAAACGTCATTTTTATCTGATAAAGTTACATTAAGGCCCGGTTGTACAGTCCGAGTTTAAACCGAGTTCAAGACTGAGCCCTACTCAAACATGAAACATCTGTTGTACAGTGCGAGTTCAAGCCTGAGCTTCGCTCAAATCGACCCTCAAGTTGAGCTACCGAAATCGGTCGCTCAAACCTGGTTCAGATGAAATGTCACTTCAAATCAACAATCTATTGTTTATATGTCAAATAGTTGAGAGTTGAAACCACAGAATACCTGTGATGAAACGCTCCGCTTTCTCTTTTCAGTCTTATTTGTTTTTGTGGTAAATTTCCAGTTTAAGTCCCCGTCGATTTTGCGATGTTTTAATTTTTTTTCGTGAAAAACAAGTGATTTGGTATGATTTACTACTAGTTTCAATGCTGGCAAACAAGTAATTTTGCTGTTTTTCCAACGGGATTTGGAGTGAATAGGGGTGCTGGGTGGGTTCGATTTTTAGAAATTTTCTTCAAAAAATGACAATTTACGGAAAGAATTAGTCTTGAATCGTCCAAAAAGATCAAAATTTGTCAAAAATGTCAAGGTAATTGACCTATTCTTTCAAGGACATGACCAAGAGAGGAATACGAAAAATGTACAATTTCATTGGCGCTGAATCATTGAAGATATTAAATTTTCTCGAGGCTATAGTTTCTGAAAATTTCAAAAATAATTTGTTTTTTCGAAAGTCTCCGACAGTATCCATTGATAAAAATATGTCGACCAGAAAGCATATTTTCATTAAATCAAGATGCGATTGCTCCAAAAACATACCTTGAAAAATACTGACTGAAATATCACATTTTCGGTATCATCTTTTCTGTAAGTATTGTAACCGCAACTTGGAACACACACACATTCAAATCTTCCATTGTTACACTCACACTTGAAGAACTTCTGACAAATTACTATTTTATAATCTAAGGAAAGATGAATGAATATCTCGAATGACTTTTCAACTTTCATCTCATGAATTATTATTTTGAAATACCTAGCAACGATACCCTACGCTCGTGATTTGGACGGGAAAAATTTTGTTTGAATTGAATTCAATGAAAATTCAGCGTACGATGCTTGTTGCCACGTTCAATCAATGCATTTTTATTGCTCAGAAAAAAATGAAACCGAAGGTTTTTATATCATATAGGTATTGGATATCTCATAGGAATGGAGCAAGATATGAAAAATAGATTGGACAAATTTCATTCAGGTGTCGTTTTACGAGCGTAACGTTGCTTTCTCGAGGTTAACATCATAATATCAGTTGAAATAATATGTTATCATTGCAGTATATATTAAATTAAGCCATCAGACTCCGAACTGACATAACCTAACCTTACCGAACTGGTGAAAAACGATAAGGCCACCAAAATTTCAGGGGGAGGCCCCCTGAACCCCCCCTTGTGGGCGCCCATGCCCTCGTTTGAATAGAACGAAAAAAGTGCCGACGTCATCGGGGAACAAGGGGATAAATGTCTAAAGCCTAACCCAACCTGAACCTAACCTAACTGCTGAACGATAAGGCCACCAAAATCTCAGGGGGGGGGGGGCACGCCCCCCCTGAACCCCCCCTTGTGGGTGCCCATGCCCTCGTTTGAATTGAACGAAATCAGTGCCGACGTCATCAGGGGACAAGGGGATAAATGTCTGAACTCTAAAGTCTAAAGGCTCAGCTCTTGAAAATCCACCTGCCCTGTGTGGAAGTTCTATGTCTATCTTAGTATTTAAGACATTACTGAGATTTGGCAACACCGTCTATTCGAGAAAAAAATCACCTTACGGTATTTTACACTGCCGACGCGATTCAAATAAACATAAAATCTAAACGCAGGTGGAAATATTCACAATATTTTTTATTTTTTTTCTCCGAAACTACTTGTTTGCCAATGCTGAAATTAAAACTGTAGGGTGTCTTCACCATATACAATCACGAGACGAAATATTTTAAAAATCGGAGAGGGGGACCTAAACTAGATATTGACCATTTTTGTACATCAAATTGATAGAAACGGATTTTCAACTCGGCAATAATCTTGCGGAAATGGCCGATGATTAATATTTTGTGGAAGCAGTGTATTTTGCAATGATCGAGAAGAATTCCAAAGAAATATAGGGAGAGAATAAATCATTTTGAGGTGTGTGAAACTGAATTTTTGCAAAGATTCTTTTAATCGAATGATGGATTACGTTTTTTTCTTACCATTTGTCCAAAATGGGTCACAATTCGTATCGAAAACGCATGTCCCAAAGGAAGCGATGTTGCCATTTTTTGAAGAATTGCATTCAAGGAAAGTTTAGTTGAATTCGACTCAAACGTAACTCACTCCGTTCGGCGGATAAACTCAATCTCGCCACGAAAAGTGACACTTCTCCTCCTCATATTATAATAATATACTATTTCCTGTGATTTTCGTGCTTATAAGAATTGGATCAGTCCATTTTTTCTCTAAGAGAGCTCTTTTTATATTTAACACAGGTCGTCGACATTTCTGCTGGGATCAAGTGAATCAAGTGGTGTAGTTAATGCAGCTCCTTCTTAACAGAGTCTAGCAGAGTTAGAGAGTTCTCAAGAGATGAAATCCAAGCATGCAAACACGTTTCAGCGTGAAGAGATTTCTGCACCTAAAATATCTGAGCTTTTAGGCATCTGTCTTGGTAATGGAGGAAATGATTTCCTACCTAAGGTTGTCTTAATTTGATGTTGGCCCCAAAAGTATCGAGCCAATTAGTTGGTTTGATTATTTCATTGTCTATACAGTGTGACAAAAACAACCTCGGACAAACTCTTTTTCATCTTTATGAAACATAAGGAATTGAACAAAACAACAATGAATAATAATACCTTGAACATTTGTTAATAATATATCTAAGCCGTTTCCATGTGGCTTCCTTTGGCGGCGATACACAGCTTTAGACGCTTCTTGAAATTTTCGGCAATGGGCCGCAGCTCCTCGGGCGTAAATCGGTTCCATTCCCGGCGCAGAGATTGCTTCAGCGACTCCAAATTTTGGTGTTTTTTAGCACAAGCCCTGTGCTCCAAAATCGACCACACGCAGTAGTCCATTGGGTTGAGATCCGGTGAGTAGGGCGGCCATTCTGCAGATGAGATGAAACAAGGAAAATGGGTCTTACACCATTCTTGCTTCATTTTCGCTCTGTGAGCCGGAGCGGAGTCCTGTTGAAAGGTCCAATGCGTATCCCCGAAGTGCTGCTTGGCCCACAGAAGTACTTCAGCCTCGAGGATGTCGCAGCGGTAGACTTCTTGATTGATTTTGACCCCTTGATCCACGAAAACTAAGGGAGTTTTACCACTGCCGCAAATTCCGCCCCAAACCATGACGGATTGCCTATTTTGACGGTGTTCGACGATGGCCGATGAGGATACAGTATCGGTCAGAATTTTCGGACCCTCGGCAATCGCCGCGCGACGGCGCGACCATTCGGCTCCCGTCGTGATATTCCAACTCAGAATCTGTAACTGCAATCCTCTGTTCTGGACTCTGGTTGTGACGGCGGAGTTTGCGTACATGCGAAGAGTGTTTCGCGATATTTCAAATTTCGACTTTATTCAGCTGATTGGTTCAGATAGTTTTGTTCCAATAATTAAGTGTTTTAAACAGCAATTAATAATAATGGGAATTTCTTGCAGAAGCAAATAGCCGTCGACCTACGATCCTTCAGCCCATTTGCAGTTACAAAAAAAAAAAAAAACTGCAATCATTATTGCTTGATTAGCGAATTTTGAATAGGAAGTATAATCATCACAGAGAATGAAATTTTTACATCATTTGCATGTTTCATGGTTTCTCTTACTTTTTCATCAAACAAATTTTTCAATTAAGAATTTTTATAATACAAAACAATAATATTTGAAAACAAATTATATCTAAGGTGTAGAAAATCAAATTTCACATTAATTTGGTATGTTTGAAACTTCACATCGACCAATTTGTCCTATAATATTCAATTATCCTTGAGAACGAACAATGTGTGATATGCATTCTTCTAACACAAGTTAATATCTTTTTTTGTGGCATCTTGGGGATGCATGCTTTTAGTTGATGAACAATAGTTTAGAAACTTTGAGAAATCCACTACGTATCTTTGTTCTTTTTTCATGGAAAGCATTACAGATATTGTTAAATGTAGACTTAAACGGAATACTGGAATCATTTGATATGTTTATTTCTAAATTAGGAGAATATTCTCAAAGCAAAAAGTTCACATGTTTTTCTATGTTGTTAGCAATATGTTTGGCAAAGAATTGATTCTTAGTTAATTCGAAGTAGTTGTTCGTTTTTGGCTCGTCATTTCATATTTCACTTGAGAATTTGGTCTTTTTTATGGATAATGATGTAAACTATTAATATCTAACAACGAAGATGGCCACCCTTTATGGAATACTTCCTTCGGTACTTATCGAGGTAGGCCATCTTTACACTTACGCATATGTGTAATCTCCATTGGTATATAATTGTAACTATTAATTTGTCTTTGTTTGTTACTGAATTTTCAATATTTCACAGGTCAATTCTGTACTTAAGAAATTATGCAGTTTCATACTCATACGTTACCTCACAGCTGTTCAAAAGAAAACCTTGCACATAAGTTCTGATGGAATTCTTCTTAATTTGTATCTTCAGATTCATTATATAAATATATTATTAGCCTAATGTTCCTAAAATCTATATCTGATTTGTTAGAACAGTTGTTTTGTTTTCGAAGGCTTGTTTGCTCGATGTGATTTATACATCTTCAGCATATTCTTCCTGAAAAATTTGAGAATTCCAATGGAAATAACTGTACATATCACAATACCTTTCTATGATAAAAAGTGTTGAGGATTTTCACCAGTTTCTACTTTTTACATCAGAAAAAAATCGTAAAATCCTACCCTATAATAGGTTATGACAGAAATCAGCTGATTGCCGAGAAGATTGAGAGTTGCGGTGTTCGCCGATGGGATGTTTGCGCCGACAGCCGAATGGCCGCTCGGTGATTGTCGGAAGGGTCCGAAAATTCTGACCGATACTGTATCCTATGGCCGATGTACCTACCGGGAGCCTCTACGGAACAGACTCTGTCGTTTTGGTGGTTGTGGGATTGTTCTACGGTGAAGAGCTTCCCGTTCTTGAACAGAATTCGCTCCCTTTGCAATTGTATCGGACACGGATTGTCGAGGCACATTGAGCAATCGAACAATTTCGCATACCTTGACGAAACAGTTCCAAAATCGCACTACGTTTGTTTGACATTCTAAAACTCTGTGAAATGAAATTATATCAAACTGAAAATTCACAAATTAGTACAGGAAAACGTAGAGAAACCAAGAGATGTAGAATAAAAGTTATTTGGCTGCGCTGAAATACTTTCGTTCCAGACCACACAAAATTTTGTCCGAAGTTTTTCTTGTCACCTTGTAATTTGTTGAGGTGCCAAAGAGGATGTTATTCTTGTGGACACAGAAGAAACACTGTTTAATGGTCATCATCTAACAGACTGATTAGGAAATTTCAACGAAAAACCAGATTTCAATCTGGTGTAATAAAGATGAGAAAGATTTGCGAACACAATTCAAATTGCGACACGTACAACCGCAATGATGAATTCCATTCAATTAAAACAGTTCCAGAGGAAATACTGTCGTGTCTGTTGTCCCCAAAGAGTTTATCGGATTAGGGAAACACATAATAACAGAGCTATTATCTGGGAGCACTGACTCATCAAAAACGCTCTGAACGAGTCACTTCGAGGGGCGAATTAAAATGATTGGCACCCTCCTACACCGCTTGATTCGGGCGACTGACTCGTTCACACAGTTCACAGAAATCTCTATTGGATTTGAGCGCTCAGCCTTCAATTCCAGAGACTGAGAGACGAATGCATTAGGTGTAATGTGAAATTATTTTATGAGTACCTATGGATTCTGGATAAGCCATATTGTTTACTAGGGTAATGACCGTCATATAAATGACATGTTCAACAACCTGGTGTAAGGGTGGAGTTGACTGATACTGGATGGATTCGAAAAGAATTATTTTTTTCCTCGACGGAAACGTGTTCTCAATGTGTCTTCAACATGCTCATATAATTATTCGATTAATAATTTTTATATTGCTCACTAGCAACCCGCCCCGGCTTCACACGGATGCAATGGTGATACTTAATACCTACTACCTACCACAGAATGTCCTTATAAACAACGTTTGAAGTTTTTTTTGTCATTAGACAAGACAGAAATATTTTGTTTAGAAGTTACTCTTGGAAGAGCGACATATAATTGACAATGAGAAAAACACTCAACGCTCAAATCTAAGCCCGAAAGTTGAAAGTTTGGCTCACGCGGCCATCCGGATCGGTATTGCCGGTGCCGTACCGCTATGTACCTAGATTTTAAATCTGTAATATTTCGAAAATATTCATTTAAATTACATGCTGTGAAGGGCCATATTGATCTATATTGAATGGACAATGTATTTGAGGTACTAAATTGGATGAGGATTAATTCTGTATTGCTTGAAATAACTTCCTAAATAAGGATAAAAAAATGGTTATTGTGGGTTATCCTTGAGAGATAGACATATAACATAACGGACTTTTTTGTTGACCTTTTTTAGGTGCACAATACCGAGTACATTATTTTGATTTAGCGTTTGCAATGTAAGCGCAAAAAATGTGTTTATTTACGACATCACATTAGAAACCTGTAAATTCATCAGTTTTTCTCTACACTAGTATGCAAGTATCATACATATAAACGTTCCTCTTGAATCACTCTATCTATTAAAAAAAGCGTTTCAAAATCCGTTGCGTAGTTTTGAAGATTCAAGCATACATATGGACAGACAGCGATAGCGACTTTATTTTATACTATGTATTGATATAACCTTAAGGGTGTCAACATTGAGTATACAGGGTGTTAGGCAAACATGCGGCAGAAATTCAAGAGGTTTTTCCTTGGATTATCTAAATGGTATATTATTCAGTGATTATTTTCGAAAAATTAGCGGGAGGTAGCCATTTTCAACAATTGTTTCAGGTTAAGAAATGTAACATGTAATTTTTAGTTTTGAATTATTTCCTTTCGAAAGTTTGTTTCGTCGTATATCTTCACAACTAAGCGATTTTTCAAAAATAATAATGGGTTTAATATCTCCAGAATAGTCCAAGATAGACTTCGCCCCTGAGTAGATACTATCTATCAAATAAAGACGTTTATTTAATTATTATTTTTATATAACTTCTCCAATTTTTGCTACATGTTTACTTAACTTTCAGAGTGTTGTTATTTTAGATTCATTTTGGAACGCTTTCTAGCTTGCAGATTCCATTCACTTTCATAAAGTATTCCGGATGGCCATGATTTGAGTTCATCGAGTTTTTATTTAACTTGCAATGTATGTTATGTATACTATGTTCGGGTGGAATCTTGCTACCTACTCAATTCTGAAACAGATATCTTCAACCGATTGAGCTGAAATTTTGTATACACGTTTGATTTGGATAACAATACACAATAAACTTTTTGACGTCATTCTATATCCAATATGGCGGACCATACAACATACAACTCATACAAGATGGCGGAATAGTTATTTTTTATGCATCTCTACAATATGGGTATAAAATGAAAGGGCTTGTTGAGAGTAACTCGAAAAATTATGTTGACGTCATTCAAAATCCAATATGGCGTATTATCCAAGATGGCGGAATAGTTATTTCCTTCTGCAATATGGGTATCAAATGAAAGGGCTTGTTAAGAGTAACTCAAAAAATAAGGTTGACGTCATTCTTAATCCAATATGGCGGAACATCCAAGATGGCGAAATAGTAATTTTTTATGCACTTCTACAATATGGGTATCAAATGAACGCGCTTGCTGAGAATATTCAGAAATAACTAAAAAGTAAAAAATAAATTAAAAGCAAAAAAAAACTTTTTGAAAAAAGATTTTATTTAAATGCTCTAAAAAAAAGAAAATGAAATTTTCCTTCAAAATTTCAACTATCAACTCATAACCTCATTATACACAATTAATACGATCATAAAGCTTATCGCGCGATTTACTTGTGTAAATAAACTAGTACCTATTCAATTGAGTATCTTAATTAAATACTTATAGATACTTACACAGAACTCGCGACAAGCTTTCATGATCATATAAATTGTGTATAATGAGGTTATGAGTTGATAGTTGGAATTTTGAAGGAAAATTTTATTTTCTTTTTTTTAGAGCATTTAAATAAAACCTTTTTTCAAAAAGTTATTTCTGCTTTCAATTTTTTTCACATGAAACTGACTCAGGTTGGTATTCGTGAAATGTCAAATAATTCTCAGAGACATCGCCAATGCCAATTTCTATTTATTTTTTTTAACGTTGTGAATACAGTTAGTTCTTTTGAGGTATAACTGTGACATGGGTTTCGCAGTACTACTCTACATTTTCATACTGGAATATTCCAAGTTGCGCAAAAAGGTATTTAAGTATCTTCTGTAGGCTTATTCCTTGAGAATTTTGAAAAGTGGGGAATTCCACTGTTCGTTTATAAGTTTTTCTTTCGGATTATTCGAGTACTTTCATTCTCTTTTCGAATGAACTATCACAAAGTAATGGACTATTCTTTCCATTATTTTTCAGTAAAATTTCACCACTCGATTCTTGATTTCCGTACAAGAAAATAGCATAACTGAATTTTCGAACCATGTCATATACGTGAAATATTTCCAGTGTTGAAAGACTATAAAGTTTCTTCAACATTCGCCCGATCTTTGGAATTATTGAATTCACTAATATCTTCTTAAATTCTTTATTTTCCCAAAGTGAATAAACATTTTGATAAATACGTAATCACTACGACCCCTATGTAGAAAGAAATAAAGGACAACGTTGCTTATTTATCTGACAGGAAAATGACTATAACCTTACATTTTCGAAATATACACTGGATAAAGTATCAGAATTCCATGGCTCACCAGGATACATTATAAAAGTGAATGGAGTATATGTACTCCCCTCATTTTGAAGATAAAGTATCTCATTGGAAGACATTTCCTTCTCTGAAGTGAAGACAGACAGCCAATGTGGTGGCCTAAGAACGTATAGTTTTCCATTTTTATCAAAAAAGATTCAATTTGTTCTTCTTGTTTCTTATCCAAATCCGAAATGTTCACGCGTAGATTGAGTCATCCAAGCTCCAAGCGATCTCCGCGGTCTGGCAGTTGCACACTACACAATGGAATTCTGTGGGTTGCGGCCTGCAGATAAAGGGAAAATGATGTCCCACATGTGGGTAGATTTTTCATCCTGACACCCCCAAATTTTCGGCTGACTTTCATCGTTAAGTGATTTTTACAATACTCTCTCGCGTGTACGCGCGGCATGTCGCACACGAAAGCTACGTCCGGATACGTTGAGCAAGGAATATAAATTTATTTTACTCATTCATCGGGCCCATCAAATTAATTGAAACTAATTCATTTGGGGATGTTTCCGCTTTCAGCTGCGAGGAAGTGGGTTTTTCGTGTTCAATGGAGATTCTGGGGGCGGTGCAGTTGCTTTTTGTGCACGACATAAATATTAATTATTTTTAAGGCGATGGATGTGTTTCTAATGGGGTCATATAGGGCCAGGTGGCGGGTAAAGGGATAATGTTCATACTGTGAATTGAATGATGAGTAGTTGGAACAATTCTTTAAATAACTTCAAGATTTTGGAGGGTTTTCCAATAAGAAGTGTTATTTTGAATATCCCGCTATTTCGATTTTGAAGTCGTCATTTTTGACATTTGACAAGTAGAAACTACGCCTTCAATAAAAATGGGATTCATTGCCTCTGGCCAGTTGCTTTGTGGTGTTACTGCACTCCCAGGTGAGCAGAGATCCCTGGAAGTGGGATTTAAAAATCCAGATCGTATGAAAAGAAATCTTAACTATGTAAGTCTGGAGATCATGCTGGCAATAACTGATGTCCACCCCATCCAATCCACCTGTTTTCATAATTTTTTTCAAATACTCTCTAAAACGAAACGTTACATAGTCATAAATGTTTTTCGCAAATATGCATTTTCGAAATGTAATTTTTTTTTTGTTGGAATTTTTCTATTTCTGTAAAATAATTCTTGTTACTGGAGTAGCATTGAATTGTTTTTTTCAATATTGAATTAAGTTAGGAATTTTTTTTTCAAATGGGACACTCTTTGGAGAAAACTTACAGCTCTCAGAAACCTTTCAATGAAGTTACAAAAGGCGTCACGATTACTAAATTAACTTTTTCTTATGATTAAGTCATCCCAGTGGATGCAATTAATATTATGAATTCAAATATGCATAGTGAAGTAAAAACAGATAAGCCGAAAAAATATCAGAATTTTTCAATTATTCATCAGCTTCCAATCATTTTCTCTCATTTTAATGGCAAATGAAATGCTCATCATTAGTGGTCATTTTACTTGAAACACCCTGAATGAATCATTGGAAACATTTCGAATCTATAAAAAAATAATGGATTCTCAAAACCCACAATCTTTCAATTCCGAAAAATTTATAGGAAAAAATTCAATTGCTAAGAGAGATTCACAATTTTATCTAATCTGTACAATTTCAACCCTTTCCAAAAGTAAGAATCAAATGGAACGAATAACTACCCCCATCCCAATGAACTCTGAAGCGGTAAAACACACAAATTCAGGCTTCTCCTAATTTTTTTCACAACCAGAATTCGTCATATTTTTTGCCGCATTTCACGTCAACAGTGTCATTCATATGCACCACCGTATCTGGGTTTTTAACTGCAATTAGTTGGTCTCGCATGGCTTACAGAACGAATGACACGTAGGAATGTGAATAATGTGACAGATGTTGAGTGGGATCAATCCCCTTCACGGTTTCGGGGTCGTGTGAGGACATCATTGCCGTTAACACCATCAATAAGAAAGTGATGCATGTGGGATGCTGGGAAAATTACTGAAATTTATCACCCGATGGTTTTGTTAGTGTTTTTACATTTTTACGAATTTTGCAAATATTGATTTCCACATTTTCGAAAAATATTGCCCAAAAATTAACTTGAACACTCCGTATCTCATTCACGTTTCGAATGTTTCTTATCTCATCTCCACGATTTTATTTTTGTGCAGTTCATGATAAAAAACCATGTAGATTTCTAATCCGGTACGGATTTCATTTTGAATTTTCTACTATTACAGTGTGACAAGAAAAACCTCGGACAAACTCTTTTTCATTTAACTTTATTGAACAGAAGAAATTGAACAAAACAACAACAAATAATAATATCTTGAACATTCGTTAATAATATATTTATTCAAGCCGTTTCGAAGTGGCTTCCTTTGGGGGCGATACACAGCTTCAGACGCTTCTTGAAATTTTCGGCAATGGGTCGCAGCTCCTCGGGCGTTAATCGGTTCCATTCCCGGCGCAGAGATTGCTTCAGCGACCCCAAATTTTTGTGTTTTTCAGCACAAGCCCTGTGCTCCATAATCGACCACACGCTGTAGTCCATTGGGTTGAAATCCGGTGAGTAGGGCGGCCATTCTGCAGATGAGATGAAACAAGGAAAATGGGTCTTACACCATTCTTGCGTCATTTTCGCTCTGTGAGCCGGAGCGGAGTCCTGTTGAAAGGTCCAATGCGTATCGCCGAAGTGCTGCTTGGCCCACGGTAATACTGCGGCCTTGAGGATGTCGCAGCGGTAGATTTCTTGATTGATTTTGACCCCTTGATCCACGAAAGCTAAGGTAGTTTTACCACTGCCGCAAATTCCGCCCCAGACCATGACGGATTGCGGATTTTGACGGTGTTCGACGATGGCCGATGTACCGGGAGCCTTTACGGACCAGACTCTGTCGTTTTGGTGGTTGTGGAATTGTTCTACGGTAAGAAGCTTCTCGTCTGTGAAGAGAATTCGCTCCCATTGCTGACCGGCGGCGAGACGAAGGAGTTGGCGGCACCTTTGGAGTCGTACGCGCTTGTTTTCCTATGTGAGGAGCTGAACTTTCTGGATCTTGTATGGCTTGAGGTTGAGCTCCTTTTTGGCAATTTGACGGACTGATTCGCGGTTGATACCGGTCTCACAGGCTATTTTCCTCATGGAAACCCTCTGATATCGATTGACTCGCTTCTTGACGATGTTGCGATTGCTAGGTGTATTGACAGTGCGTTTTCTACCACTTCCTAGACGACGACCATCATGGCCAAACTCCTTGAAACGACGAATTGCATCGGACACGGTTTGTCGAGGCACATTGAGCAAACGAACAATTTCGCATTGACGCCTACCTTGACGAATCAGCTCCAAAATCTCAGTACGTTTGTTTGACATTCTGAAACTCTGTGAAATTAAATTATATCAAACTGAAAATTCACATATCAGTACAGGAAAGTGTAGAGAAACCAAGAGAATAAAAATTATTTGGCTGCGCTGAAATACTTTTGTTCAAGACCACAGCAAAATTTGTCCAAAGTTTTTCTTGTCACCCTATAATATTGGTACCTCATTGTAAATTTGTCGCTGAAAGATGTGAATTTTGCTCACAAAAGATCAGACTTTGACGATTATTTCCAATGTCGTACAGATGCCCTCAAGTAATGGTGTAATCCACCCTTAAAATTTGAAATGACATGAAAACGCTATAGCAGCACATGATTCATAAATGGTGAAAATCTCTCTTTGTGTACTTCCTTTCAAATTTGAAGCAGTGCACTCGTCTGCACAACCTAACGTGTTTCCATGAACACGGTTGTAGCGTCGTAGCATCATCAAGAAAACGACAGTGCGAACACATGAAGACAACAAAACACAAAATTCGAACTGGGCAAGAACCTTAGCACGATACTGCCACCTAGATCAACTTTTTTATTACTTCATCACATAAAATTAACAATTTGTTTCATATCTCATGTCATCCAAAGATCTTCATACAGGTGGATAGTTTCCAGGGAGTCTTGCACCAATGTTGTATCAACACTTTACACAAAAACTATTCGAACACATCTGCTGAAGTTTTGACCCACAATTCCTCGTACAATAGTGATAAAGGACCAATGTTGAATGGAGGTCCTTCAATAAACCACCTCCAGAGTATTTTGCAGCTTTGTTCGAGAAAATTCGAGAGTTATATCCAGCATGTCGACCTTCAAAAGAATCATTATCTCATGCTAGTCGCAGGTTACTAAAGCAGCATGAAACTGCGTAAAAAATGAATTCATCACATACGCAAAGTCAACAACCGTAAATATGTCACCACACACAGATCTGAGGCCAAAAATATGATGATAACCTTCGCACCAAATAAAATCAAACATCCGCACATTAAATTCAACCTCCACCACTCCACCAGCTCGACCCCGAGAAAACCGACGGCCCACGACCGCCGCCTTGTGGAACACCCGCGACCTCTAATCCCGCCGCGAGAACAGCATGCGAATAATTGAAAAACCGCCGTTATAACCTGTTGGCATCCCCATTCTCACGCGACATATCGAAAATACTGTCACAGAACCCCCCGGGGACCGTAGTGCAAATTCTCCAACTCCCGAGATGTGGGAGTGGCGTCCGTCGCCGCCGTTCAAACGACGCTGCGCGACGCGCAGCTTCATCGCTGAAGCCCAATCTCCAGTTTCCGCGCGTTCTCACCGGTCGAAGGACGTCGGGACGTCGCGATCATCACAGGCGGCCGTGTCGGATGTCACACATTTGGGCCAATTAATAAGCGCTTTATGACACGCATGGGTGGCGAATAAGAGGATTTTAATAAGTCGGATTCTTCACTTTCGTAGTCGAATCAGCGTCGAGCGTGTTGGTGTGGCAATGAAGATTGGAGGTGACGCAAAGTGAATCGGGGAAACTCTTGTAAACTAGATTTAACAGTTTTCCGAGAGCTGGTGGTCGAAGATGTTCAGAAGTGTTAGTATGGCGCGTTGTGCCAAAAGTGGATTTTCCGATAGGAAGACTGTGTTGGTACAGTTCGTGCTCTTGATGGTGTTTTTGAACGGTGAGTTAAGCCGTGTCAGGATCGACGGTAGTGGAAATTTGTTGTTTAATAGGCAATTACGATGGTGTATATGAGCGTGCGGATATGGAGCGTACAGAACGAAACCTCGGAAATTAATGTGCATAAATTTAATGGTCTGGCAGAAGTTCGAAGCAGGGACCTTGACGTTTCGGAAAATATCGAAAAATCTATTTTTTTCAAACGACAGATTGAATATAATGATTCTTGAGGAAGTGAAAAAAATATACTACTTTCAATAAATCATTTCATTTTTTTCGCGAACATTTTCGTTGAAAATTTCCAATAAAGAATATTGAGATAAGAAAGAAGATATGAAATAATATTTGCGCAGTATTGTTGATCTTTTGTATTTTGTTCGAAACAAAGAAAAAATATGCATAATATATTTTGAGAAGCTTACGGGTGTTTTGGAATTATTTTGATTCCCTTGCTATCCTTTGACATTTATCATTTGGATATATTGATAATGTAGCAAACACCCCATAATTCACAACATCTTTGAATTCAGTCGAGTAGAGTATCAAAATATTTTGAGTATGATTTTGCTTGGAAACTATGTACAATATTTTGATGAAAACTAGAGATAAATAGTATATTATTGAAATCATGTTTTATGAAACTGTTTGCCAAAAAGCCAAATCATGCGAAAGATATTTTGATAGTTTAGTCCATTCGAATTCATAGGCGAGAAGTATACTGTTAGATTAGTTCCTGAATAACTTGGAATACTTCCGCGTTCTGAAATAGAACATTCAGATACCACCGATTTATGTGTAGATAAGTGATAAAATCGAAAGAATAATGCTTTAAGCGTAGAAAATAAAAAAGGTAAAAATAATCTAATTGAAGTGAAATGAATACATTTATGTTTACCTATTTTAAAAATGTAAAAGAGAAACTGCTTGTTACTCACACGCAACATTATAGTTTACGCTCAGTAAATCACCAGAAGAATGAAGAATAATTCATTGAAATCAAGTTCCTCGCTGACGAAATGGAAAAATGACAAGCACTAGAAAAATTATTGAGAGAAGTAGAACTGTCGATAGCTTGGAGTATTGAATTTGCAATATCACAAAAAACTGTTTTGAAAACGAAACAAACTACCTATATGATATATTGTTTATCCTGACTACTCCTAGGTCTCCTGTGGAGACCCCTCTGAAACTACAAGCTTCGAAGCTTGTAACTTGTGCCGATGGAACTATAAAAGAAAAACTATAGTGATAACCATATTATTTTTATAATAGGGAACCAATATACTGGTATTCAAAATGATTTTCAACAATGGAATGGTGACATTCAATAAGAGAAAATCAGAAATTTCATTACAACTAGTTTATAGAGAATATCCAATGGTTTATTCAGACTACACCACATATTATTATATTTACAATTGTATTGTCAGTGAATATTTTTATCAACCTAAGTAAGTATTGTTATCAAGGGCGGATATTGCTTTCTTTCATGGAAGGGGGGTAATAACGATAAAAGTCATCAAATCAGGTACACAATGTATGAAATATTTCATGTGTACCTCATTGCGAAACTTTTTCTAAGGTTTTCGGAAATCAAGGGGGGGTATATTTATCATGTTTTCTTCAAATTGTTCAGCTAATTTAAGTCCTTTAAATTCAACGGAGTTTTAGATTGTTCCATAGATTTTTTGCCATATTCTCTAGAAGTATATTCTGATTGTGGAAACATGAAAAGTTATTGTTAAATTGCAGGTTACTGATTTTAAAATAAGTAACGCTACTTATATTTCCGAAATAGCATATTGATTATATATACATAAAAATTGCAATTGAAATTTTGAATTTAATATTCTTTGAACGACTATAGTTTTTTCTTGCATCAAGGAATTCCCCACTTCGTCCAATATAAAGAATCATAAATGAAACATCGAATGAAGCATTTAAATAGCTGATAATCAACATACCTCAGCCTAGTCCGAATCATTCCTTCGTAACTAGAAATAGAAAAAAAAAAAATATCAATTATAGTAAAACAATATTATCCATCAATAAAAGGTCTCAAACAAACTATTCAGTAGTAAAACAATCTCAATGAGTACATATTTTTGGAATAATCTTCGATGAATATTTCGAAAAATATCGATCATGAAGAAAAATCGTTTTCAGACAGTTTGGATGATAACACTTTGAAACATATTTGAAATTAAATATCTTCGTGTCATTGAAGGAAAAACTAAAGATGTTTCATGACACCAAAAAGATATAATTTTTTCCCTGAAATACTGAAAGAGCAAACTTTTTTCAACTTGATCTACTTGTATTTTAGAGGATTTCAAGGCCAAAAATTGAATGAAATAAATTGTAATCTCTAAGGGCTTTTTTCCTCGAACTTCTTAGATTGACATTTGGATTTCATATTTGTTAAATCCAATGATGTTAGAAAAATGATAATTTCCTCCAAGAAATTACTTCCAAAGTATTCTATGAATTATAAATGATTATGAAAACTGTTGAATCGTCCCACATTCCAGCAGAAGAATTCTGAAACAGACGTGAAAAAATTTTCATAATATCGGAGTGATGATCTTTTAGTGTCACATCAAGTTTATTTAAGTTACAACATCAACAAAGCTGAACAATCTTTACAATCAAAAACATAAACTTGATTTTGTTGCAAAAAACCCAATATCATGATTATTATAATGCACCATTCGTTCAGTGCAAATATTTAAGTAAATCTACACGAAAGTAAAATGAAAAAGATGTTTGTTGTTACATATTGTATCTCAGTTTCGGATTTCACAGTATTTCTGCGAACACGTATTTACAATAAAATTTATGTCTGTTTATTCGAAGAGATGTTGAATATCCTATTCTTACAATCTAACGCAATTGTTTCCTGAAATAATTCAAGAAACGTTTTTGGAGGTAGTATTCAGAATTATTTTCCCAAACACTTTTCAATATTGCTTTTCCACTCGTGTTGTACCTAAGAGAAACGAGGAAAATGTCGATATAATTGATAATCATGAACGTGAAAATTGGAATGTCAATAACTGAAAGTGCTGAGAGAAAGGATCTGCCATAGAATTATTTTTATATTGGGTGTGTTTGGAAAAATTCGATGCAAAAAAGTTTGATGTGATGAAGAACATTGTCTAGTAGACAATGACATCGAACCAAAAAAAAATAACTACAAGTGTGCATTCAAGCATTAAGTATGAATCATTAGACTTGTTTCGTCATCAGCATGAACAAAATATTGAAACTAAATTGAAAAATGCTTCGCGGGAGACGATGTACATTTTTCTGCCAAATTGCAGAAAAATAATCTGTCCATGAATTGTATGATTCTTGAAATTATGTGAGCATCTAACTATCGACGAACTGAATAAAAACATTTCTGCATAGATACAAAAAAGGTAGTCAAACGCAATCAACCCGTATTCATCAACCTACAAACGCTGAACTGATTATTCCATTTGCCTCCATTATTCTATTGATTTCTCTGTCGACTACTACAGACGCAATTTACCAATTTGAAATGGAACTGGCAGAATAACGAACCACCGCTCACCGGTTTTTCTGTTTTATCGAAAACCCATCAAATTCTTCTGATGCCGTCCATTGTCGAGCGAACTGGGGGGCGTTTCATCCCTCGGATGAATAAATGAGTGACGTCAGAGCCCGATGAAAAATTTATGGACGATGAATTTCGATACAACTCTTGAATATTCATGACGTGATGGAATCAGGCAGAAATTTAGGCTGTTGCTCGATTCAATTTTTCAGTAATTACCGAATTAAAACGATGTTGTTTGTATTAAGTTAAAAGAGTTGAATAAAGCGGAGGATGAAACATTAATTTTTTTCCTGGAAAACGAAATACGCAATATTTCCATTTTTCTGGTTGATCAATATCAGCACAAGCGTTTATACAGGGTGTATTTAAAGGTGAGGCTTTTCTCCTGACAGATGGTAGAACTCATCTCCTGTTTCGAGAAAATGAAACTAGTATATTTTCTAGTTTCTAGGTGAATCTGAAAATTCCTCAGTCCAAACCTGCTCCCTCGTCTGTTCCTCCGTAGATATTAACATGTTTTTTGTCCTAATTCTCATCATACATTTCATATAAAAAAATTTCGGTAAAATTACTTCGGTAGAGCCTAAGCCTGCATCCAAATATGTGCCTTTTAAACAAAAGTTCACGTGCTTTTGCGTTTTATATCATTGGTATTCTCAAAATTTTTTATTTAATCTAAATCAATACAGAGTGTCCTTTCTCGCAGGATAAAATAAAAGATTACTAAACCATAATATGTAGTCTTTAATGTCGAATTCACAATCTGAAAATATATCGCCTCTAACTTTCAACCCCCTGAAAAGAACCCTTCAACGGGGAGGTCTACGACTCCGTGTAGGATGCCACGAACATATAATAAGATAATAAATAATGCCGTATAAACACGCGTGGATTGGAAATGGAAACGGCCTCTGTATCGATCTAACAGTTCATGACACTTTCGGGAATAATGGTTGGAACTTCTTGTAGCGAGGGGTCGGTCCATTCCCGAAAATGTACATTCACCTTTATTTATTACCTTTGGAATTTATATGGAACTGGCCCCGACTGGCCAAAGGGTGGTTGTGAATCTCTTTTATATTCTTCAGTCCGCTGAACGAAAATGAATCTCTGCGACTCTGACCTAACATTCGATGGTTCCTGTGGAAGCTGAAAGGAACCCAGAAACAAAATAGTGAGCATTGTTGATATGTTCTTAATTTATGGCGAATCAAAACAAAATGCCAGTTCAGCATATGCGTTGTACAGAACAAGATTTCCGCTAAGAAATCACGCAACTTCACGGATGTTCTGAACCTAGGGTAGAGATGTAGATATATGATGAACCGAGAGATGCAGGCCAGAGTACCCCTAAGGTATTGATGCCCAAATTTTATATAAGAAATTTTCGGTAAAATGACATATTTTGATGAGTTCTATCATCTGTCAAAAGGAAAGCCTCACCTTGAAATACACCCTGTATTTATAGCCCCTTTTCGTACAAATATCATGAGAATCAGATTAAATGCAAGGACGAATACCCAGAAATCTTCGCGTGTTTGATTAATCTCCTGAAATTCTGTGGATTTGTAGAATATTAACTTATCTTCATCCCGCCCGCCACTTTATGGCGATTCAAAATGTTTCTGTCGAGTTTCCCGTGCAAACTTTCTTCCAGAATCGTTATAAAGCCACTAAAGATATGGACCATGTTAAAATACTACCGCGACTGGAGGCGTGAAGTTGCCCCGGAAATGTAATAATTTAACATAACCTAAAATGCAAATAGAGTCGTTCTTTATAACAGACACAAAAGTACATACATAACTGGATCCCCCTAACAATAGAGTGAAGTTCATTCCGTCATAAAGACCTGGAATTGAAAGAACGTTCCTTGCATAAAAGACCTAACATCGTTATAATGCACTCCAGAGTTCATTCGTATCAGCACTATTCATCAAATGAGCACTGGAACTTTCTAAATTAGCCCTGTAACTGGATAACATTCTTTGGAGTTGCTCAAGTTTTCCCGGAAGATCATTTCGTAGTAGATCGCGTTGAATAATATCTGGGACAGGACGGCATTTCGCCCGACTGGAAAAATATGACCTGAATGAATCATAGATAAAAGCTGAGATCGCCGAATATTTCTCTCGTGAAAGGAATAATATCCATTTTCCAGAATGCTAGGCGGAAATGCTCATATTCGATTATTGATCCAAGGCACAATGGAAACAGCCGTCCTGGTAATTTGCAGGCAGTTTCGATGACAGCGTTGTGTTCATAAGTTTTTTCTGTGTGAGTTTTATTGAGTATCAATCCAATTCTTTGCATCACTGTTCTTTGTATGTTCTGGTTATTTCTAGTGTATTCATTCTTTATGGTATTTGTAATATTCCTTTCTGATGAAGGCCAACCTTCATTGTGGGAGGTACAAGTTTTGAAAGTTGAAGAGTAACCTCCAATTTTCTGGACTTGGATTGGGAGTTGAGGCTTCATTTTTTCGAATGATGATTACAGTTGTCAAGAGCTAGTGAAACTATGGCCTTAGTTGTCATTGCCTGCTTTTTTGTGAGGGAAATTCTGAACTAAATGCGCTAGTAGGCTCCTGTTCTGAATGTAGCCATCCTTCTGGTAACATCGGAGTGTTTACAACTGCTTTGAATGACACAGCTTTGTTTTATACTGAGGAATTAGTGTTGAGTTGATAAGTCTTTTCTGTGTGTTCAACTCAACTTATCTATTTTGATGTGATATCTATCATTGTGAACTGGTAAAGAGCCAAGTTAAATACAACTTAACAGTAAAAGGTTCTTGAATTAGGAATTTGAAGCTCATGTGCCTCGTAATTTCAGAGGCGATATAAACCAAAGTGTGTTTTATCTATAACCGTCTCTGACTATGGTTGAATGTAATAATTTATTCAGTCTTATTATAATTATATTTTTGTTACTTTTTCCCCAGAGTTTATGTTTCTCACCACTTTCATTTTTGAAAACGATCACATGTGAGGTATATCTTCAATTTCAATCAAGAAATATTGCTCGTATATCAGGCTTTGGTTTTATTGGAGCTTCACTTCGTCAATGTAAAATAATATCAAATGGTGTAGAGATGGACTAGGCAACAATTCTTGAATGGGGATCTAATACCTTGGTAGAATTCAAGGCAAACAAAACACAAGCTCTCTATAAAAGTCGATCTTACTGTGCCCAGCATAAAATTGTCAGGAGTGACCATACCATTGAAGTCATCCATTTCGATGCTTGGTATTACTATCAGCAATAGTCTTTCTTGGAGAGTCACGTGAGATCCATTGCTAAAAGTGCATCCCAAAAACTTTTCTGTTTCGTGCCAGGAGCTATTTCACCTCAAGTCAGCTGCTTATGATCTATAAGGCACAGATTCGACCTGTCCTGGAATACTATTTCCATATTTGGAGAGCTGTACCTAAACAAATTCTGAAACTATTGGATTCTGTACAAAAAGGGGCAATTCGTCTCGTCGGTGATGCCTCGCTTACAAACTCTCTCACTTCTCTGGAACACCGTAGAAGAGTAGGCGATCTGTCTCTATTTTATAGATATTTCCGTGGGCGATGCTCTTCTGAATTATCAGCAATCGTTTCCCCTCTGGCAGTCTCTTCGAGACTTACCCGTCAAGTTAAGTCTTCACATCCCTTCGTGGTCACTTTGGAGACCTGCAGAACATCTCTCTTCAAAGACTCGTTCATCCAGCGAACAGCGAGGCTTTGAAACGCATTGCCTAGAGAGGTGTTCCCTGAGGCTTATAACCTCCAGAAATTCAAGAAGAAAACCAATTCCTTCCTGCTTGCCCTTGGTTCTCACGATGTTCTCTGAACATTACAGGATATTCGTTTTCGTGAAAACCACAACATAAAAAAAATTGATGTAAAACCACTATTTCCCCTTTCAAAGGTACATATTGCAAATAGATTACCACATCAATCCACTAGCAGGTGTGAATGAGGGCTGAAGCTAGATGATCTGAAGTGTTACTTTCCTTTTTTTCTTCCTTTGAAAGAATTTGCAGCTTCTCAATAACCAAATCCAATCTGAAAAGTCTTTGCTGGATAACATTTTCATTTCTGCCATCCAACCGAATTGTTGGAAATTCTCGTCGTCGTCCTGCCGTCAGAAGAATCGTAAGATGAATGAGATACGGATAGTTTGAACTTAAATTACGAATTGAGGATGATGGATCTAGTTTAATTAGATTCTCTCGTGACGTACTAAATTGGCGATAAGACGAAGTCAAAGCCATCTGGATTCATTTTCATCAGTATTTGCGATGAGGATGGATTAGTTCAGTAGTTCAGCAAAAGTTATAAGATTATTTCAGTTCGCATTAATGATTCTGGAATTAATCTTTATTTGCGTTGTTATTTGATTGTTTTCAGTTTATTACTTGTTATGTGTTGATTTAGTCAATAGAAAAAATTGGAATATAATGAGGCAGATTAAGGAATTTTTAGGGATATAAACCCATCAGCCATTTGTCGTAGTATCTGAATATCAGAATTTTTCAACATTGAGAGCAGTATGACCTTGTGAGTCTTCGCAGCCTTTTTTATTTGAAATTTTTTTGTTTGGATTTTCTCTTCTGGAAACTGTTATTTGCTGAAATTAAGAAATCTCTTCACTACCTCGCGTAGGACTTCTCTCTTTGTAGGGCTTCTGGTGAAGTCTTCTCATGAAAATATGACGAAGATACTCGTGTTCCAAAGGGATGCACGTAATCAATTGAACCTCTCACATCCAGTATCGATCTTGTGCCTGGCTAATCCATAGATTCTACTCATCTCCCTCCAGAGTACTCGCAGTAATTCCCTAATTCTAATCCAAATATTTTCGGTAACAAGGAGAGTGTTCATCTTGTCCTTAATTATATTTAAACGACGTGTGGATTAACATCTCGAGGCAATTGAGTGCTGTCCTCCGAGATTCCCTCAAGCTTTATGAAATTCGTATCCACGCTTCAGTTAATTAACATTGCGGGAACTGCAAGAGCTAAGGATGACGTATTGAACTATCGAGGTTGGAATTGTATATTACTGCAGGGAGTTTGCTCTGAGACTGTCAAGTGTAGATGCAATGAAGCTGCGTGTTTGAGAAGTTTTAGCGGAATTAACCGAAAATATCGATACTTGACTCTACTGATTCTTATGTGCGATCATTCATCTCTTTCTGGCCCACCGTTGAATCTTGTTAGAACGCTAAGTTTATGTGCTGATAACTATCAGATCGCATATGATCAGTGTAAACGCAAATAAATGAATGAACGATTGCGCGCTCAAGCTTTAAGGGGCAGTATCACCTTTTGAATCGTGGTAAATCTCCATTCAAAAAGTGGTCTCTTTATTTCACGAGTAGGTACCCTAATTTACGACTTAGAGACTTGATTTTTTTTAAATTGAAGTTGAAGAACGTCTCAAGGACAAATAGTTTTTTTTTCTCGATTTAATTAGTTTCTCAATTAAAAAAAACAGGGTAATCGTTAGATCTGGGGTTGTTGAATATGTTTTTCGTTTTTCATGAGTACAAGCTATATTTTCGAAAAAATCATTATGAAAATTTTTGTAGTTTATAGAAGATTAAATTGCCGAGGGCAAATAGTTGCGATTTTTTCGATTCAAATAGTTTTTCAATTAAAAAAATCAGGTTGAACTTCAGCAGTTTGGAAACTACATTCAATGATTTTTTTCCGACGGTAATTCATCATTTTTTGGAAAAAATCGCATCTATTTGCCCTCGGCAATTTAATCTTTTATAAACTACAAAGATTTTCATGATGATTATTTCAAAAATATAGCTTGTACTCATGAAAAACCGAAAAAATATTCAATAATCCCAGATCTAACGATTACCCTGTTTTTTTTAATTGAAAAACTTATTAAATCGAAAAAAAGAAAACCATTTTCTCTCGGGACGTTCTTCAACTTCAATTAAAAAAAAACAAGTCTCTACGTCTAGAATTAGGGTACTTATTCGTGAAATAAAGAGACCACTTTTGAATGGAGATTTACCACGATTCAAAAGGTGATACTGCCCCTTAAGGAACGAGTTGGAGAATGCGCCATCTCTAAAATCCGAGAAATTCTAAGATACATTTTTCGAGAATCTTGCTGGCTTCACCCGAATGAATTTTCCGGCCAAAAGTTGGGACTTTGTCTTATCGATGATGCTAATTAAGCGTCTAGATCACAAGTTTCGAGCTCAATAGGAATTCGATCGAAATTCCTGATTATAGAGATTTCCTGTCATTTCTTGAGAGACACTGCACAGCATTAGAATCTTTGGAATTTATCGGTTTCTCCCATCGGAATATTAATTCCCACAACAATATTTCCAACATGCGACAAAGATTCCAGCAAGACAGAAAAATCCATCATCGTCAATCCACCACGCTTTTTATGAACACCTCATCTTTCCTCACTTGCCTCCACTGCAAAGGTAAACATGCCATTTACCCATACAATGCATTCGCAGCAAAATCTCCAAATCAACGTTTCGATTTCTGTAGAGCATCACACCTTTGTTTAATTGTTTAAGTGCATCTCACGATGTTCGCTCCTAGTAATCGTCATTTGAGTGTGAGAAATGTGCGTCAGGAACTCATCAACGTTGCTAACTAAAAACGAAACCCCTACCGCGAGAACCCAAGTTGCCTTCTCAAAAAATTGCATCGGCAGCCTCATTGGTGATCGAATCATCGGATAAAAGATCTGCGCCTGATCCAAACTCCACTCTTTGGAGGTCTCGGAACAGTCGGAATATGAATTCGAAGCAGTGTTACCCGTCTTAACGCCAACTAGGTAGGAAAAAAGTGTCTGTGGGCTGTTGACACGACCAAAGAAAAATCGAGAACATAGAAATCTCGGCCTTATTCTTAACCGAAGTCCATCCAAAGTATGAACATTGTGGTATCAAACAAAAATAGAATCGATTTTCTGAGTGAGAAGCAGAGTAGGTATCATAACTCTTTGGAATTCCGCCCCGAAAAAGTGAAATATTCGCCCTTAATCAAGGGGCGACTGTAAATAGTCGAGAGGTGTGCTTAATGAATATTCATCATCGCTCAGGCTGCAGGCGTCAAAAGACGTGTTAACTAACAATTAATTATATTTTCCGTAAGAATCCACCTCGTTAAGGATAAAATCGAGTACCTCAGGAACGTACTTCATCAAATTAAAATTAAAAATTTCCCCCGTGAAGGGTTTTCGGTAAACAAATATTAATTAGCGCAGGCGGCACTGAAATATTGAACCTGAAAACATTTTAATGATCAGCGTCATTACGATGAAGAACGGAGTAAGGGGGTGGGCAACGGCGAATATTGAATGAGTTTCTGCAAAGTCTTGAAAATTTAAATTAATTTTTTCTTCTCGACCTTCCCTTCCTTGTTTTCTAAACTCGGTAAATTAACAAACAGATGGAGTAGGAACGGAGCAGATGCGGATGAACATTGTTGACGCGTAAAATCTTATAAAAAATGAAGAGACGAACTCGGAAAATTGATTAATTATCGTGAGTTCGATTTGAGAAAGGACGAAAGAGGATTTGAATTGTTAACAAACTTTCCGCCGGGAATTTCCGATGAACTTTTTGCCAGATAATTGATGGTAGGTGAAAGTTTGGTTCTTGCAGAGGATTCGCCGTGTTAACGACGAAAAACTTGAGCTTCAGCTCGATACACAACATGATGGGACGATATCTTTTTCGTTTGGGACTTCAATCAAAAAATAAATCACCAAAATAATTAGATTTTTTTTAAGAATCAAGTTTACGGACAACCTGAAGTTACAACAGTTTTTCTTAGGAATCAAGATTGAATAAACGTTTCTTTTTACCTGTTGAATAACGACTATGCAGAGTGTCCCAAATTAATAGTTTTTTTCGGTGATTTCGGTCATGCTTCTTAATTAAATCAAAGATATCGTGAGCATATTGGAAAACTGTAATATTTTCGAGCTTCAGAGATGATAGGAGGTCTAAGACTTTTAAAGATGCGTTTTTTTCGAATTAACCCATGATTATATGAGGATATATTGAAAAATTCTTAGCCTACCAAACAAAATTTCAATGTCAAAATATTTTATTACTCAACATATTCTCCTCTCAATTGAATACATTTCTCACAGCGAACCTGCAACGTCTCTAGACCTTTCAAAAATAATGTTTCTTCTTACTCTTAAATCCAGTCCTCCACAGCTTTTATTCCCTCCTCGTTGGAAGAAAATTTACGACCTTTTAAAATTTTTTTCAGTTGAAGAAAGAGTTGATAGTCAGACGGAGCCAAATCTGGTGAATAAGGGGGGTGTTCTAGTAATTCTCACCCTAAATCACGAATTTTTTGCAAGAACTTTTCCAGCAGATTTTTGGACACGAAACTTCCTAGGTCTTGGAGAACCAGAGTGTCGCCATTCTTTCGATTGCTGCTTTGTTTCTGCATCGTAGAAATGTATCCAAGTCTCATCCATAGTAACAATTCGGTTTACGAGGTCTACATCATTTTTAAATCGAGCATAGATCGAACGCGATGCTTCTACCCTTGCACGCTTTTGGTCAACATTCAAACATTTGGGGATCCATTTTGCAGACATATTTCTCATGTCCAAATTGACGTGAACTATATGATGAACGCGTTCGTATGAAATCTTCAGTGTTTCAGATGTACGTTTTAGCCCAATTCGACGGTCTGATAAAATAATGTCATGAACTGCACGATATTTTCGGGGACTGACACAGAACTGGCCTTTCCGATCGGTCATCATCTTCAATGAAAAATTTAACTCTTTCGAAGCTTGCAGTCCAATTTTTCATTTATTAAGCATATCTTCGTAAATCTGCTTACCTCTTAACTCTTTTAAATACAGGTACTCGATGATGGCTCGATACTCCAATTTTTCGATTTTTAGAATTTCGGTGGACATTTTTTTTTTATTTCCTCTGGTTTATTTTTTTTGACGTCGAACTCTACACTGACACTTCTAATAAGTTATTGTTCGTTGATATGGTATCGCAATATTCTGTTTATGCATGGAACTGGTCTAGGCTAACTAGATATCAATACATCCTCGTAAGTCCTTCAGAGTGTTGGTAAACGATGCCAACTGAGTTTCCGCCCAGTACTTCAATAACTTCAGAGTTTGAACGCATGGATTAAAATCATCGTTTTCCCATTATTCATTTGCCATTATTCCAGAGCGGAAACTGATGGTTATAGGCCGATAAAACGGGATATTGTTTTCCACCTGTACACAACAAAGTTATCGAGATTCCTTTGTCCAGTGCCATAATAGTTAGCATCGATGTTGGTATGAATTCGATGCTTAAAAAATTCTCAAAGGGAATACCGGTCTGAATAATACATGATGAAAATTGGTAGGAAAATGGGACGGATAAAACAATATTTGGAGCGCAAAATATTCATGAAATGAATAACTCGTTTGATGGATCATCAGCAACAAAGAAACAGCTACTAATTATTATCGAAATATGATACTTATGCGAGTGTTCAAAGTAAAATATATCATTTTTTCTTTGAACACTCGCATTGCCATTTTGAAAATTATTCGAAATGAAGTTGTCAAACTCAATCGTGTTGTCATAGGGATTGACAATTATTGTACTGAATGCAATTCGTATGACACAAAATGATAAAATTTTATTGGTTGTAAGAACTCCCAAAGAATTCAATGGAATGGAAAACAATAATTCGAAGAGGCATATTTACGGAACCCTTAGTCGAAATTCACCCATTTCGTTAATGGATATGATGAGGAAACATTTTTTGTCCTTCCATTCGACATCGGAACCGAAAAAATCAAAATGAAACGCTTTTTCCTCATCCAGCTAAAAATTCTCTCGAATCCGACAAAAAATGCGGTCATGAGTGGACGAATTATTGACTCACGCTCCGTTTCAGTTCTTTCCTGGCTGAAATTCCTGTTTAAATATTAAAATTGTTAACCTGAGGGATAATACGCTGTCCCTCAAGCAAATTTCCTTTTTTTTTCGACCGAATACAGGAGATAACGCTCCGAAGCTATTTCATCATTCATGAATTTCGTGTATTTTTTTTTACATTTTCGCTGTTTCTCGCTACTGGGTTCATATGAATATTTGATGACCACTCTCGTAGACTTGGGGCAAATATTAACCAAGATTCGTTCGGTTATATTTGACTTGTTGCAATGAAAAGGTCATTTTGGTGAATCGTTTTGTCTTAACAGCTCACAGACGTCTCTTATTCCAGAAATCACGAACTCTCATTCATACTCCATTTGTCCAGAATTCGTATTTTTATTTTTATCCATACTTGATACAACTGCGAATGGACTTAGTCGATAACGAAGAAGATCCAGACATCAGTGGTGAGCACACGTTCTTCGACTCTGTGGTCTACAGTTTTTAAGAATCAGTACAGCCCGAATCACTTAGCCCGCAAGTTTAATTCCGATCAAAGCACTCGCCTGCTCAAACTTAGTGAGAATCCTCGATTTTTTATGAGATGAATTCGTTTCGTGTCAGGAAGGACTCTAGTTCTTACAAAACATACACGAGGCCAGCAGACAGGGTAGATATTACTCTCAAGCCAGCATCAACAGTGCATAGCATTATTTCAGTGTTTGTGGTAATCTCATACATTTCTTTGATTTTCGTTCTGATTAAAATTGGTTTATCAGTACATTTTTCACCCGTAGACTTCTATGTAATGGTTTATTTTTTAAGAGCTATAGGAAATAAAAAAACACATGAAAAAATTCAGAAAAATGCATGAAATCTTGATTTAAATCGATGGTAAGGTCCTTATAATTTATTTTCTCAAGATTATCTCATTAAAATGTTGAACGCGGCTGCGCCTCAAATGGTCCATCCAATGTTGGCATACTATATCCAATATTTCGGACGGTATCACACGAATAAATGCTTCATTGTTCTCTTCTAATGCGTCAATCGAATCGGGATGCATATTCATATCCCACGTATCGTATCGCAGTCCGAATTCACCCGAAGCCGAAGTAAACGTAACGTACGAGATCGCACCGGTGCCTGCGATCTCGAACGTATTTTATGAATTGTATGGGATTGCTAAGAGAATCCTATCGCATTGTTACCAAATAGAGTTTTTGAAGAAAATAAGCGCAGATTTTTTTGCAAATCGATGACCAAAGAGTAGGAACGAGAATAGCCACAGAAGGGGAAATTGAAACAGAGGTCAGGGGTTTTGCGTAGTATTGCCATAGTAGCAATTTGCAATTCCAAAAATTATCGAATCAACAAACGAGAGGGAATTACATCAAGACGTTCTTCAACTACAATTAAGAAAATCAAATCTTCAAATAAAATAGGAGAGTAAACAATGAATTGCTAAGTGCAGTTTCTGAATAGATGAAATACTCTCGAGTCAACATAAAGAATCATCGTTCATTTGATGAATGGAAATAATTTTGAAAAGGGACTTAGGGAAAAATTTCTTAATAATCTTAAAATATCATAACCAAAATAATTTCATACTTATAAATTCCTTTCGCCAATAACTAAGTAAACATAATATCGGGCGAGCAACTGAGGGATTGCGGATTGTACATAAAAATGAAATGAATATCGACATATAGCTAAGCTTCTCATTTTCTTATTCATTCAGGTAAAATAGGTATTCTACCTTCAAAATACTTTTTGTAATAACAATCCGAATCATCAATTGGACAGGGTTATTGAATATTGTTAACTATTCCCAAATTAGGTTCTGATATAACTATACCATTTGATAAAAATGTGGAGTGATCATATTGATTGAACATACCTAATTTTCGAAGAAATTCTGTCCACTTAATTTTCGAATAGTTTTTCGATTATACTTTTACTTTCCCAAATTTTTCCGAGCGACGATGATCCTTATTTTTGTCTTTCGTATGTTGCACAACAGATCTCAATTAAGTGATATTCTTTTTTGATACCATTCTGCTTTTGACAGCTTCATAACTCTTTTTTTCAACGGCTTTTTACTTTGTGTATCTTTGCAACGGCAACGGAAATATAATATGTACTCACAAAATTCAATTTGCTTGATAGCTATGTAATTTAAGATTAATTTCGTCAACACCCCTCAAAAAGTTTTGAAAAAATACCATTCAAGAGATGATTTGAATCATTCTATTCGCTGCAGTATAGAATCTAATCTAAATATACTTATTTCTTCATCCCACTAAATTCATAACATGAAAGCATTCACCCTTGAATAAGAGGTAGCCGTTATTATTTTTGAATATGGAAAAAACCTAGTTGTTATTATTTGATATCTGATGAAAATAAAAGAATCGGGGTATCCTTATAACGTATAATCCGAGGGGGATTTCACCCTGGAATTTTAGTGTACAAAGCTTGGAATCATTTGGAATTTTTGGAATTATTTGGAATTATTGGAATTTTTTTGAATTAATTGGAATTTTTTGGAATTATTTGGAATTATTTGGAATTATTCGGAATTATTTGGAATTATTTCAAATATTACGTCACTTCTGCGCTTGCGCCATTGTCCTAACCTAACATTTAAAAATTGGCTGGCACGAAATCACAGAGAAAAAGAATGGTGAAATACACGCCATGAACGGTATAATGAAGAATTATCATATATCACGAAGTTCATACAATCAAAAGAAGTAAAATATTGTTAAAAAATACAATGAAGGACACAGGATGAGAATTTATTTTCATATCATTTCAAGTTTTTCTCTGAAGAATAATAGATTTGTTTTAGTTGTATTCAATATTTATGTTGTTTTCTTGAATATATATTTTATTTCTCGATTCTGTAGTTTCTTTTTCATATGGTAGGCATATTGAAAAATGAATATGCTTAACATGTTGCTATATTATTATAGTGAATGTGGGCAAAAGTCCGAACCTAAAAAAAACATGTGATAACTTCACTTTTGTGAACAATTTAAAGAAAGTTTTTCTATCTGTGCGTACCCACCCATTTATGTATTCACCAGAAATTTCAATTCCTCATAACTTTTGGACCAACCAGTATAGTCGGTTGATATTTGGAACGTATGATTCACTTCAACAGAACGATCGATTTACTTTTGACTTTCCAAAAAATTCCAGGTCCGTATTTGAAAAGCATTGGACTTCTTTCAAGCTCAGATTCAACACCCTGTATATTGAAATTTTGGGATTTGGTTGAGATATTTCAAAAGAGCAGACAATTTTCATTGGAGTTGAGTAGATTTCATTGTCCCGCACGTCATTTTGCACAAAGAGAGCTTCAGGGAAAGATCCAATTGAATGTTAGAATTCCACAAAATTCGCAGAAAAATCGTACATTATGATCCAATTGAATTTTTTTTGTCCCACTAATTGCAGAAAGAATTCAATTTGATCACAATGTACGATTTTTCTGTGAATTTTGTGGAATTTCAAGATTCAATTGGATCTTTCCCTGAGGCTCCCTTTGAGCAAAATGACGTGCGGAACAATGAAATCTACTGAACCCCATTGAAAATGTTTTGCTCTTTTGAAATATCTCAACCAAATCCCAAAATTTCAATATACAGGATGTTTGTTGAATCTGAGCTTGAAAGAAGTCCCATATTTTTCGAATGCGGATATGGAATTTTTTGGAAATTCAAAACTAAATCGATCGACCTATAGAAGTGAATCATACGTTTCAAATATGAACCGACTATACTGTTTGATGGAAAAGTTATGAGGAATTGAAATTTTTGGTGAATACATAATCCACCCTGTATCTCGGTTATGGAATTGATTAGAACTATCATATATCGGTTTTTTGGACTCGCCTAGGGTAGCCCTAGCTCAGGCTACCGTATATTTGTTTACCAATGAAACACCCTGTATAGCAGAAATAAGTAATTAGCAACAATCACAAGTACCTATATACTCGTATTAGCCATGGGTATAAGTCAGTGCAACGTTGAAATTTCTCTCCACTTTGTCTCTCGCCTGCTTTTGTCCATGCATCTTTGTTGCACTTATGTATTTCCTATAGGTACATAGAACTTCGTTGCCAAACCGTATATTAATTTCGAATTCGAATATCTACAAAACTGTTTGTATAACACCTAATTCCATAACGTTTTAGCCCAAATACCACCAAAACATCTGCCACGAGCTTTTACCCCTTGTTCACTCATTGTAAAAACAAAATTGCTACTCATCAGGCTGGTTTATATAACCTCGTTTTATTTATGGGATCTAGGGGACCCAATCATGCAATACACAATGAATATAATGAAGAATTTGAACACCTTTTTGGAACAGTGACATACCTTGTCAAAACTTATGAAATTTAACAGGGGGTATTGTTGGTGGGAATAAGGACAAATACTTAAGAACTTTCAAAATATATTTGAAGCAGATGAAAATCTGCGAAACGTCGCCAAATATATTTTGAAAGTTCTTAAGTATTTGTCCTTATTCCCACAAACAATACCCCCTGTTAAACCGTGGAGGACACAAAACTCACTTACTTATGAAATTTTTATCATAATCTATTATTTTCGACTTGCCTTATTTTTAAGTACAACACAAGAACCCTAAAGAAAAACTATACGGTTAATAGTTGTGTAGAACAGTGTCGGTCAGAAACAGGAAGAGAATTTAAGATATATTAATAGAGTATTATTGGATTAATAGTTTCAATAAATATTGGCAGTCAGATATAAAGGGTGGGGCAGAAAAACCTATCCGATTTCAAAACGTTATAAAATTAAAACCACTCAGCTTGTCAAAAAATTTTTTTTATTAACATATCGCAAATTTTATGCCATTTTTAAATTTAAGTTTTGAAAAGCACATCACTCAAATGTCGTCCTTGGGAGCGGATACACTTATTTAGGCGCTCGCGGTAGCTTTCAATGACTTTCATCGTCGTTTGGCAGTTCTCGGAGATCGCGACACAGGTTCGTACGGGTTTCAAAATCCCTTTCACTTAATTTCTGTGCAACAACCATTTTGTAGGGATGCATTTTGAGGTCCCGGTGCAAAATTCGCCGAATACTGCGGTTGGAAATCCCCAAAGCGAGCGAATGTTTTCGCGCCGAACGACGCGGGGAACGTTCAATCGCGGCTCTCACATTGGTCACGTTTTCAGGTCCTGTTGCTGTCCTGGGACGTCCAGGCGACTTCTTTTTCAATGCTGAACTCGTCTGTCTAAAATTTGACACCCACACTTTAATCGTAGCGTGATGTGGAACAGGATCATGACGCCCGAGTCCGAAATGAATTCGAAAAGCACGTTGTGTAGCAATTATCGAACCGCCGCATTCGATAAACCGCTCAATAACAAAAGCACGATGTTCACCAGACCAAGGCATGTTGACTACTGACAAATGGCATAAAACCAGCTTTCTAACGGTTTTTACCCCACTACTCTACCTGCTCTCTCTTCTGAGAAAAAGGGATTTGAAATCGGATAGGTTCTTCTGCCCCACCCTGTATGAACCATACTAGATCTTTCATTTGAACATTACTCAAAAAAATAGAAAATTCGGAAAGTGTTGTCATGTCTAAAAACGGTGTAAAATAAAAGCTACCTATTTTTCTTCTCATAATCCATTTAGTATCGAAAATATAAATCATTGAAGTAAATAATGGCTGCTTTTTGATGAATGCTTAGCTCAAAAGAACAACATAATTTTTATTGAATTACTGGAATTATTGGAATTATTGAAATTTTCTGGAATTATTTGGAACTTTTGGAATTGTATTAGGAGTTATTCAGAGTTTTTGGAATTTTTTGTGAGTTTTGGAATTATTTGGTGTTTTTTGGAATTATTGGACTGATTTGGAATTTTAGTGTAAAAAATTTTGGGGGTGAAATTCCCCTCGGTATAATCCCAAATCATATTCCACGATTGATATCGCCAAATTTGATGCGATCACGCACGTGGTTTATCGCGTAAGCTTCGGCTGACTCCGAGCTGAGCTACGATACGTGGGATATGAATATGCAAGCGGGATTGTCATTACAGACATGAACCTTAACATAGCCCCAAAAAACAGTCTTAAAACCCTTGGAAAGTACGATCTAGGCGGCCAAACGTTTAATAAACTGTTCACCGAGATTGCTGATAAATTGGTTTATTGTTTCGCATGCTGCATGACATGTGGTACCGTCTTGTTGAAACCACATGCCATGCAAGCCAAACTCTTTCATTTTGGGCAAAAAAAGTTGGATATCATCTCACGGTTGCGCTAACCATTCACAGTTACGTTGAGATTCGCATCATCTTTGAAGAATTAGTACGGTCCAATAATGCCAACACTATTTTTTTACATTGTATAACATTGAAACGTGGATCTCTAGTTTCAAATACAGCGAAAATTCTAATAACTCAGACCGAATCTTGGCAATCAACAAAGTGAAAAAACTCTTCCGGCCCAAAGTACCAACAAATCATTGAAAATGAATTCCGCAACATCAGCCCCTTGAGATAATAATACGCCTCCAATTGGTCGAGTACAAGGAACCGTTTAAAATCCCCCAACTCCTCGGAAAAGCCCCAAAGCTGTTTCAATTAATCCGGTTATGTAATAAGGAACTTCCAGAACTCGGAAAGGCACAATAGGATCTTGGTCGTTTTTCCCTTTTTCGGCCATCATCTGAAGGGAGGAGGGGGCTGGAAAACGTCGTTAATAAAAACCTAATTCAGAGAAATGAACCGGGTAGAATTCGGTTCGAACAGAAACGCTGAATTATTCCGTACAAACTGTGACATTGAGCTTGACAACTGGGAGCGAGGATGGCACTTCTACGGCTGTATGGGTCTCTGATAAAAAATGTGAAATCCGAGTGGAATTTAATAAGGCTGAAGTGTTTTCGAGCGACAGTTTTATTCGGGAATTATTTCGGCGTTTGAAGGGTTGAAAGGGGTCTGGGAATCTTTGTTCCATTATAACGAGTAGAATCCTTTGGAATCATCAGGATTACGAACAAGCATAAGGGATTCTAGACAATGTTGCCACATCATCTGACATGGGTAGGGTACACTTAGCATCTTTTGGATGGGATGAAATGGTGAACAATTCGAAAAAATGTACTGCTGTATAAAAGTGAAGACGGTTTCGAAAGTTTCCATTTTGTTTTAAACAATATTTTTGATATAAGAAATGTAAAGTTTTACTGACATACCTAACCCATTCTCATGTCCTTTTCTTTGTGAGTTTAACAGTTTCAGGTAAAAACTTATTTTAATTTATTCTTTAATTATTATGATTGATCGTCCAAACCTAATGGCTCCAGATCTACCGACAATCTAATATTTGTCTTGAATTGTCTGTAATTATTCAATGTTTTCAGATTCTGATGTAACTTATTAAAAATTTCCACGCTATAGGATGACACAATGAGTGATCCACAATTCTTAAAGAGGCATAAGACAAGAAGTTGCCTGAAACTGAAACAGATTTCAAACGAGGGGTAACTTTTGAAAGGATCACAAAATTACTGAATTTCCTTTACTTTCGAAGAGGTGATTTTCGGTGGATGGCACATCAGACGTTTCTGGTGAACCAGTTTCGGATCGGTTTGAAAATTCGCAGGAGTGCATTATCGGACATTCTCTACCCAACTAAAATATTTTCGTCAATGCGATGTTGCCACTTCCATTAGAAATTAGTAGAAATTTTGATTTTTCAAATGGAACACTGGTATATTATAATATTTTTGAAATTTTCAACAACTTCTCGACAACTTTTCTTAACATTTACCTATACTTATTTGTTGCTGTTTTCGAAATATGAATTAATTTAAATTTTTCTCACCAAAAATCATGACCTCCAAAAATGCTGATAACTTCGGGTTGAGAGACACTATGGCATTGAAATTTGGTTTGGAATTAGGTGATACATGAATGCTTCCAACACATCAGCCTGATCTACGTTACTTCAGTACAGGGTGGTGAAAAATACAGTCTTTTTGTTTGCTTGAAAAAGTGACTGAACGTTGTTTATTTCATACGGAACGCCCTGTATATTACCAAAAATTCATGAAGATGGTGAAATTCGCTTTCATTCTATATATATCATGCCTTTACCTTACTTGTCAAATTTGGACTGTCAAAATGTCTCATCACAATGGTATTTCCATTCGGTATTTGGTAGGCAGACCATGATTACTATTCCACAGTACCTTGTGGCATTCTCCTTATGATAAAGGCACCAAGAAACTTGAATTTCGACATTTTCTTCATTTCAGAAGTTGCAAATACCCTCAAAATGATGGAAGAAAACTATTCAAACGAAGTGTTCATGAATTTGTTTATCATTATTAACTCGAGAGACATTTTGACGATCGGTGGATAAGGCGCTTGGGACCATGGAATTGGCCAGCAAGATTACCGATCTTAGTCCATTATTATTATTATCTGTGGGGAATGTTGAAAGAAAAAGTTTACAGAACACCCGTGCATTCGAGAGATGAATTGTTGGAAAGGATTACCCAAGCATTTGAAGATTTGGATTTCAAAGAAATACGATCTGCCACGACGAAAGCAGTCAACACCCGCATTTTGAAGTGATTGGAAGTGAACTGCCAGCGATCCGAACATACTTTGAAATATTCGACATGATTGTTCAACTTTTTAATAATAATTCATATAAATAGTTTGACTATCAAGTTATTTGGTGCCTTTATTATTAGGAGAATGTCACAAGGTACTATCAAATAGTAATCATGGCCTGCCTAAGGAATACCGAATGGAAATACTATTCTGAAGGGACATTTCGACAAATAAATGCTCATAAGTCCGAAATTTGTCGAGGTAGGTGAAAGCATGATATGCATAGAATGAAAGCAAATTTCATCAGCTTTCCGAACTTCTAATAATATACAGGGCGTTCCGTTTGAAATAAATAACTTTCAGTCACTTTTTCAAGCAAACGAAAAGACTGTATTTTTTACCACTTTGTATTGAAGTAACTTAGATCAGGCTGATGTGTTGGAAGCATTTATGGATCACTCAACTCCAAACCAAATTTCAATGCCATAGAAACTCTCAACCCGAAGTTATCAGCATTTTTAGAGGCCATGATTTCCGGTGAGAAAAATTAAAATTAATTCATATTTCGAAAACGGCAACAGATAGATATAGGGAAATGTTGAGAAAAGTTGTCGAGAAGTTGTTGGAGATTCCAAAAATAATATAATATACCAGGTATTCCATTTGAAAAAGTTGCTACTACTTTCTAATAGAAGTGGCAACACCGCATTGACGAAAATATTTTAGTTGGGTGGAGAATGTCCGATAATGCACTCAAGCAAATTTTCAAACCGATCCGATATCTGTTTCACCAGAAACGTCTAATGTGCTATCCACCGAGAATCACCCTGTATTCTAGTGGTTCACTCCTTGTAACAGGAATTCAACAGTCTAACATCTTAGGTGTCAACTGACCAATAGTTGACCGCATAGGATCCCGACTAATCCAATATAAGATAAGAACTGAACTCTACTAAAGTTGAGAAAACACTCCTAAGGTTCCATTTCACAATGTCGACCCCTCCGTTTTTATGTAATCAGGAAACCGACACAATACCCCAATTTCCAAAGGACTTTTCTCCGATCCCATCAATTAATCTCCCAATCAAACAAATCCCCACGGTCATCAATCCCGCGAATCTATTTCCGAATCTAATCTCCTTACCGACCCAACCAATCGCTCAGAACGCGCACTTCCCCATTTTCCATGGACCAAGAAGAAGCGGCAGAATTTCCTAATTACCAAACACAAACACTAAGTCGTGGGGATACGATTTTGAGAGACCCCGTCTCCCCATCCCCAGGGACGCGCTCCTGGGTCGAAATCTCCGATGTTGATGAACAATGTGTAACTCCAGCCTTAATCAGCTTTCCTGCTGTTGGTCTCCAAATGCTTGTTTAAATGCAAACCGTAGTTTCTGCGCTGATTCGGCAGCTAGCAATGCATGTTCAACTAACCATTTAAGTGCTCAAGATAATGGACCCCGGAGATAGATCTCGGGTGAGCTACTGCAGTATCTGGAAAATGAATTATTCCATTTGAGGTCGGCAGGAGCCGTTGATGGCTGTATGTAGGTACTTAGATGATGTGTGTGTTAATAAGATATGAATTACTCGGTTTATCTTGTTAAGGTGGATGGATGGCGTTGAGTCGGCTTTGTGAGTAACGTCTCTATCTAAACCAGGTATTAGCTAAAAGAATAAGCCACGAAGACAGGAATACAAATTGATCCATTAAGGCTTTGATGCTATTGACACGATTACTCGATAGTTCTACCTGATCCAATATCTGATGACGGTTGTTGACATTCCTCATTCTAGAAGAAGATTGATAGATGCAAATTCGAAAGCACACTGAAATTCAAATTGCACTGTTTTTTTACAATAGAATGGCTGTTGTCTCCTCTTCATGAAGGATGAGTCGATTTGTGTTCAACAATTTTTGCCAATCTTGACGAACTCTTGACTTGTCCGGTTTGTGGTATCCTCCACTGTGGCTTTCCTTACTAAGTTGTCGACAGTCATCAGCAAATCAGGACAAAAGAGATGTGGCATTAGTTTATTGTCTCCTAGTGAAGGTGATAGGATCATTTTCGACCCCAAAATCATTAGCAATTAAACTGCTCCACATGAGTTAGGGATATTGACTTAAATTGCAAAAAAATATAGTTAAAACAAGATTTTTGTGATGAAAATTGATTTTAGCCTGTAGGTCTGCAGCGTATACAGGGTGGTTAAGAAAAATCGAGTAAAATAACGAAATTTTATTCCCAGAGAATTCAAGCATTTTGAGGCTATCAATACAATGTATGGCCTCCACGGGCATCAACAACAGCTTGACATCTTCTTCGCATACTACACACGAGGTTGCTGAACATTCATTGAGGAATTTGGTTCTATAGACGGGGCAGAAGCTCTCTCAGATCATTTAAGGATTCTGGGTAGGTTAATGATTATATAATCTTCTTCGGAGCATATCCCATGCATGTTCTATGCAATTCAAATCTGGTATGGTAAATGTGGAATACCAAGCTCCTCGCGAGCATTCTCAACTATGGCTCCACGGTGCGGTCTAGCATTATCGTTTAGAAATTGAAAAGTTTCACCAATAGCAGCGTGAAAATTTGGCACAACATTTGTCAATGACATGTTCCCTATAGTGTAAGGCGGTCATATCCCAGGACAAATGTGTAGATCTGTGCGCCCGTTGAAACATATCCCGGCCCATACCATAACACTACCCCCTCGGCCTGGATGGACTTCTTGGACATAGCGACGATTACGGGGTATGCGTGGGATTGTCCATTCCCTTATTCTTCGAGAATCTGAAAAACGGCCATATCTGGATTCATCAGTAAAAAGGGCACTACGCCATTGATCGATCCAATTGGTATGTTGCCTTGCCCATTTCAGTCTTTGACGCTTATGGTCACGTGTTAATGGCACTTCTCTTAATGGACGTCTAGAACCTAGATTCACCTCTCTCAAACGTCGTCTGATGGTTTCGATGGAAACTTGGACCACATCTGCATTTTGAAGAGTATTCCGTAGCATTCTACACGTAGATGTAGGGTTTCTTCTCGCCGAAACGGTGATGAAACGATTCTGAGCAGGTGTTGTTTTTCGTCGCTCACCAAGCCTTGGTCTTTCCAACACGGAACCTGTCTCCCTGAACCTATTCCAAAGTCGACATATCACACTTTGGCTTACTTGGAGCCTTTCCGCTACAACAACCTGAGTTAGGCCACCCTGTAGCATTTCGATAGCCCTATTAGCCTCAGCGTTTGTTAATTTACGTCTTGGCATTTTCAGAAAACTCGTTTCAAATCGAAGCCGTTGATAAACTGACTTCATTTCAAAATAAGAACATTCATGAAGCATGTGCAAAGAACCAAACTTTAGAAAAAACGCGACCAGATTGACGAAATGTCTCAAACTGATTTTCATTAGATCGATTCAAGTTGTTTTTGAGTTTCGATTGATTCTATAGCGATTTTCTCGAAGATTACATACTTTTAAAAACGATTGGATACGATATCCCTAACTCCTGTGGAGCAGTATATTTCAAAGACGACACGATACAATAGTTCCCTTTATCTCCTTTCTAAATGATTTTTCTCTGCTTGATATATTCCTCAAATTTTATTTTTTTCTAATGAAGCATACTGTTTTTTTTTGGATTACGAGGGCTTTCAACTAAAGTTCGTCCTTGAATGCTATAGATCTAGAGCGACCTTAACAGGATGTGGAAGTTTGGGCAATCATACTCCTTTGAAGGCATTCCTAGAATGTATAGTTTCTTTTAGTTTATAGGTCGGTGAGGGGTTACATTCCACTATCTATTATACCCTCCATCAGAGCTCTTTTCATAACTGCGCTATCTACAGCTCGCCCTCCAACTCCAGAGATTCAATGAAGTCTAGTATCTGAGAGGGGAGGTTGAATCTTCATTCCTCCTGTAACTCTTGTCTAAGACCTCGATTGAAAAGGCTTGCAATGGCGAGGCATTCTGTAACCAAAGGAACAGGAGAATACAGTTTGCCCTTCGCGAGGGAATAACAAGAATCGCGAGGCTAGTCTTAGACTTAAAGTAACATGTGCGTATAGGCGTGCATTCTTCTCGCCTGTCGTCCGTTTCCTTTGATGTAGAATAACGCGCTAGACAAGGAAGTGCGAGCACATCATCTGCCGTTTACTGAGAGCTGAGGAAGTGAGATGGATTCACAGAAATCAAGATATGGAAACGTAGATCCGGAGACGCATTTCATTGCTTTATAATGAAAGGAAATTACGATATAAATGTGTATGGATGCAGATAAAAAAAACAATTTTAATGATGAAGTAATAAATATTGAAATATAATATTTATTTGTGTAATTGCCTCACCTGCCCCAAAATTGTTGTTTTTTTCTCCTATTCTCATTGACAAAGCCCATACAATGTGATGTTGTCGAATGGTTAATAAAGAATATTATAGGACAAGCCGCCACTGGAATGTTGCCAAAATAGGAAATTCTCTTTAAGAGCACCCAAATTCATCTGAGGATGGGTTCTGTGGCAATAGCAACTTTTCAACTGAAGGATTAATCACCGTGAAAGAGTTTACAGCTCCTTTCACATAAAATCTTCCCAGCTGCAGGAGAAATTCGTAACACAATTTCGAACGTAGAACAAAACACTTTGTTCGGAAACATCGCCCTTCCTTCCCCCCTTTCCACCTAGATCAACAAACTCAATCTCGAACACCCAACTTAATATTTCCCATCTTCATTCCGGCAAAATTTTATTTCCGTCAGTAACATGCTTCGGGAAGCGAACATTCCGCGAGATTTCAAGCCCGGATGGGCGCACTTAGACGGTCTTGGAGATGACGAGGGAAGGAGGAAAGCGTTACAGAAATTCGGGCCTTATCTACGGAGCCTTGGGCCGCAAAACATCCAGCCGAGCCGAGATTGGAATCTCCTCTTTCCTCGCGGGCCCGAAGAGAGGAAATAACCATCTCTCAGGGCCTCCTGGAATTTTCGCCTAGACGCGTTCTGGTTCGATTATCCCCGAATTTCCTGGGTTGGGTCGGTTATTTTCTGGAGCCAGGAGCGCTCGACGAACAATCTCACCCGTAATGTGTGCCCCTAGCTCAGTGGTTAGGGCGGTTGTCTCTGACGCGGCGACGCGGCAAGTCCGAGTTCAATCCCGAGGCTAGGAAATAAATTTTCTAGTCGACGGAAGTGGGCCACCATGTCACTTTTGGGTCAAAAATTAACAGTGCTGTCCTGAGGTGACGTAAGGACACAGCAACAAAGCCTACACAGAACACAACTGATTCTCCGAACTCGTACAAGCTACAAGCTCAGGAGCTTGTAGTTTCAGAGGGGTCTCCTTGGGGGATCTAGGAGTTATCAGTTAACACTTATGCGGTCAATTCAATCTCGTGTGATATCTTATAAGACTATTTCACGAACAAAAGATAAGGTCAGATACTTCATATTCAGGAAAAGCAAAGAAAAACTCATGTTAACGTCTACAATTTATATTTATCTGATATAATATATCCATTATTCAACTGATTTTGATCTGTAATAGTCTCTATAAAACAAAAGATGAGGTAATAATATTTCACGCTTATAACTCACTCAAATACAAATAGAAAAAATGTAGCTTACGAAATGAATGAAAAAGTCGGGTCTAAAGAAAACTCTATTTCAGACATCAAGGTTACGTTCTCGCCATCCATTTCTACATTTTCACAGGTCTAAATATCAAAAATTGCTTTTGGAAAACGTGAATTCTCGACGTTTTCTACGGGATTCGATATCGATTCGATTTTCGACCACAGAAATCGCTTTTGACAACTGTTGTCAATTTTGAAAGAGCAGATTAATTCGAATGTTACTGAATCTGAATATTACTCTGCATAAAATTAGAGAGAGGAGAGTGTTTCAGGACATCACGGATAATAAAGACAGATTAGTTGTCCATGTTCATCCATAGCCGTCAAACATAAAATTATAAAAATGTGACATTCTGTGGTTTTCGATGATACGTCATAGAGTTTAACACCTGTCAAAAAATGTTTTCTCTTACCATTTATTGGCCTCTTTCACTTTTTAATTATATCTACCAACACATATCTACCTAATACATTGTTCTGTCAACAAGGTAGATCTACGCGCTCTACTAGTCTATAATAATAAAATGATAATTTGTTTTTTTCCAGGACCATAATAGTCTCTATAAAACAATATAGTGTGAGGTAATATAACTCAATCTGATACAAATAGGAAAAATGTAGCTTACGAAATGAATAAATAGTCGGGTCAATGGGGAACTCCATTTCAGACATCAAGGTTACGTTCTCACATCCATTTCTACATTTTCTTAGGTCTGAATATCCAAAAATTGCATTTGGAAAACGTGAATTTTTGTCGTTTTCTAGGGGATTCGATATCGATTCGATTTCCGACCACAAAAATCGCTTTTGACAACTGTTGTCAATTTTGAAAGGACAGATCAATTCGAATTTTACTGAATTTTACTGTCCATAAAATTAAAGAGAGGAGAGTGTTTCAGGACCTCACGGATAATGAAGACAGATTAGTTGTCCATGTTCACCCATAGCCGTCAAACATAAAATTATAAAAATTTGACATTCTGTGATTGTCGATGATACGTCATAGAGTTTGACACCTGTCCAAAAATGTTTTCTCTTCCAATTTATTGGCCTCTTTTACTTTTTAATTTTATCTGCCAACTACACATATCTACCTAAAGTATTGTTCTATCAACAAGGTAGATCTACGCGCTCTACTAGTAGTATCTATAAAACAATATAGTTTGAGGTAATATAACTCAATCTGATACAAATAAGAAAAATGTAGCTTACAAAATGAATAAAAAAGTCGGGTCAATGGAGAACTCTATTTCAGACAACAAGGTTACGTTCTCGCCATCCATTTCTACATTTTCTTAGGTCTATATATCGAAAACGGCTTTTGGAAAACGTGAAATTTCGACGATTTCTACAGGATTCGATATCGATTCGATTTTCGACCACAGAAATCGCTTTTGACAACTATTGTCAATTTTGAAAAGGAAGATTAATTAGAATTTTACTGAATTTTACTTTCCATGAAATTAGAGAGAGAAGAGTGTTTCAGGACATCACGGATAATAAGGACAGATTAGTTGTCCATGTTTACCCATAGCCGTCAAACATAAAATTATAATAATGTGACATTCTGTGGTAGTCGATGATACGTCATAGAGTTTGACACCTATCAAAAAATGTTTTCTCTTACCATTTATTGGCCTCTTTTACTTTTTAATTATATCTACCAACACATATCTACCTCATACATTGTTCTATCAACAAGGTAGATCTACGCGCTCTACTAGTCTATAATACTAAAATGATAATTTGTTTTTTTCCAGGACCATAATAGTCTCTATAAAACAATAAAGTGTGAGGTAATATAACTCAATCTGATACAAATAGGGAAAATGTAGCTTACGAAATGAATAAATAGTCGGGTCAATGGGGAACTCTATTTCAGACATCAAGGTTACGTTCTCACATCCATTTCTACATTTTCTTAGATCTGAATATCCAAAAATTGCATTTGGAAAACGTGAATTTTTGTCGTTTTCTACGGGATTCGATATCGATTCGATTTCCGACCACAGAAATCGCTTTTGACAACTGTTGTCAATTTTGAAAAGACAGATTAATTCGAATTTTACAGAATTTTACTATGGACAGTAAAATTTCACTAAATTAAAGAGAGGAGAGTGTTTCAGGACCTCACGGATAATAAAGTAAGATTAGTTGTCCATGTTCACCCATAGCCGTCAAACATAAAATTATAAAAATTTGACATTCTGTGATTGTCGATGATACGTCATAGAGTTTGACACCTGTCCAAAAATGTTTTCTCTTCCAATTTATTGGCCTCTTTTACTTTTTAATTTTATCTGCCAACTACACATATCTACCTAAAGTATTGTTCTATCAACAAGGTAGATCTACGCGCTCTACTAGTAGTATCTATAAAACAATATAGTTTGAGGTAATATAACTCAATCTGATACAAATAAGAAAAATGTAGCTTACAAAATGAATAAAAAAGTCGGGTCAATGGAGAACTCTATTTCAGACAACAAGGTTACGTTCTCGCCATCCATTTCTACATTTTCTTAGGTCTGAATATCAAAAATTGCTTTTGGAAAACGTGAATTTTCGACGATTTCTACAGGATTCGATATCGATTCGATTTTCGACGACAGAAATCGCTTTTGACAACTGTTGTCAATTTTGGAAAGGCAGATTAATTCGAATTTTACTGAATTTTACTGTCCATAAAATTAGAGAGAGGAGAGTGTTTTAGGACATCACGGATAATAAAGACAGATTGGTTGTCCATGTTCACCCATAGCAGTCAAACATACAATTATAAAAATGTGACATTCTGTGGTTGTCGATGATACGTCATAGAGTTTGGCACCTGTAAAAAATCTTTTCTCTCACCATTTATTGGCCTCTTTCACTTTTTAATTATATCAACACATATCTACCCGATACATTGTTATATCAACAAGGTAGATCTACGCGCTCTACTAGTCTATAATAATAAAATGATAATTTGTTTTTTTTCCAGTACCATAATAGTCTCTATAAAACAATATAGTGTGAGGTAATATAACTCAATCTGATACAAATGTGTTTTTTTTTTCAACATTCACAATTGTTCTTAAAGAATCACCCATTATAAGCCATTCTGTTGAGTAGACGCGTGCTGCGAAGTTCTCTCCTGATGCTTGACTGGAACCAATGGCCAGATTAAGAATTAAAACACGGAAAAGAGACTCAAAACGGCAGTTCATGCACAATTCAGAGAAATGAACGAGTATTTCTCCTTTCTCACCAGTCCCAGCGCACCAGATTGAACGGAGACGATTCAATCGACGTTCTCATAGTTCCCCAGGGACGCTGGTTCAACCGGGGCTCCATCTGGATATTCGAGACGTATTTCGACAATATCCAAAACATTATTATATTTCGTCCTTCCGCGCCGTGTCGAAATTGTGTTCGTCTCAAGATAACAATATCCACGGCACAGGTTCATTATTTTTCGATTCCACTGTTTCAATATCGGAGAATACAGAGCGGGCCTTCACTGATGTATTCATGGGAAGGAGAATTGAGTGATTTCATTTTGGGGCGGTTTTGGAATTGAAGGGTTTTATTGGATTCAATTTCTCGAGGGGAAGTGAATGATCGAACCATTCGTTGATCGTTTATTCATTACGATTCAAGCCGAGTGCCACATTGTTGAATTGGTCCGAGAGTCTCAGGAAATCTTGTTTCCGATTATATTATCATTTTTTGTCCTTTAGGAGAGCTAATATGCAGGGTGAGTCTTTGACTCGTACATATATTTTTTACTGTAGATTCCTCTCATTAAACAAAACACTTTTTTTCCTACCATTTTTCAATATTCGGTTTCGTTTGGAAGATACAGGGTGTCGAAAATCCATGAAAAAAAATGTCTTCTCTTTCGAAAAGAACTGAATCTAGGGTTGGTTGTTTACTCTATTAATGTTGTATATTCTCCAATTAAAACTTATTCGATATTATTCTTTTGATATGAAAGTTACAGCGTAGCCGACTCATAAATCCGCGCAAGAATTTCATAAAACCACTTGAAATAGACAAAAGGTTCATATTTTCGAAAGAGTCAATAATTTTGGAAAATGACAGTATTCCAATGTTTTTTTGATTAAACACGTCGTTTTCGAGTTATTTCTGATTAAATATCATAAAATTTGAGGAAAAAATCACGATTTTCAAGAATAATCTATATGCTTTCCTGGATTGCATATTATCGAATATTATTACTTCTTTGGTCTCTAAACAAGTTAACAATGCTGTCAAAATGTTTATCGACCTTGTCAAGACTAAAATCTTGATGATGGAAAAACATTTGATGTAGAGAGAGGTAATAATAATAACATAAAAGATAATGAAATTATACATGCAATACGCACAGTTTTTACTAAAAATTCATAGTTTCCGGTCCAAATTGAAAATAAATGTCAATGAAATGAAAAATTCAGATATATGAAGGATGGAAGTCGGTACAAACCACGTATCAAATTGAAATTAATGAAAAATAAAATGATACTCAGCACTAAATAATCTGTGGCGATGTTTCCATCTGAACAATTTCATCTCGATACCACAGGTGAATATTTAATTCATTCAATGAAAGTCTTCACATAATCATCACGAGTTCGAAGAAGAACTCCAAGAATAATCACTTTCAGCTTTTATAACAACATAGTTCTGGAGATAATTTCTTCGATATATATTTGTTCAGGCCATTCACGGATCGCGCCATCTGCGCTTCGCGCATGCGTCGTTCACAGACGTTGGTGACGAATAACAGCAATATAAGGTTTTGGATGGGTCGATTCATAGATTCTACGGTTTGTTTTGGGACCCGCTACCTCGCAATAACACCGTTATACCAGTGTTAAAAGAAAAAATCCACAATCTGGCATCGTATTCTCAAAAGCTCTGTGAAATATTCATAGAAGATGGGTTAGGTTTGGTCATTGACCTAGAAACCTATGAGTTAGGTTGGTTAATCATAAAAAAGAGTGAAAAGACAATTCTTTAAAAGATATCGTTGGATATGGAGGAAAATATTAACAGATCATTCGTGTTCTCAAAATACTCTCCAGGAAAATCGATGAAGAAGGGAGATATATGGCTTTTTAATTGCAGATATAATCGGACAAAACTAATTGTTTTTGTTGAAGAATATCGTGTTCTCAAAATTCCCATTCAAATAATAAGGTAAGTATTCCCTAAATGTAACAACTCAATTTCAATCGAGAAATATAAACTCTGAGGTCTTTGTAGGGAATCGTATGAGGCACGTATTCGGCCCAATTTTTTTCGAATGGATAAATCTTTTGAACAGAGCCAAATTGGGAAAAATGGAAAATGACCCAAATGTTTCATTACAGTTAAAATGTCCAAGTCAAAGACTCACCCTGTATAAATAGCTTCTCAATTGAGATCACGGAAAACATATACTGTGGAACATTTCATAGAATCAAATCAGAACAACACGGGAAACGCCCTAGACAAGATACAAAGACTAATCTGTGTGTTCATCACAGGAGCTATGAGAAGGCGCACATCGAGCAATGAAAAAGCAGACCAGTTAGCAAGACAAGCATCAGAAACGCCATTGACAGGAATAGAACATGTGCTTGGAATGAGCAAAAACCGATGCAAGGTCCTGATTGAGAAGTGGATAAAACAAAGGCACCAACAACACTGGAAACAGAGCGATGGGCAAACACACAGCAAAGTCATGGTAGGACACACAAGCCAAACCTTGACGGCTGACGGGACACAGCCGCCTTAGGAAACATCTGAACACCATGGGAATACTTAGAGAACCCGTGGATTGCATATTTTGCGGTGAAGAGGAAGAAACAGCTTATCACATCATCTTTGAATGCCACGCCCTAGGAAGAAGGCGTCATATAACGTTCGGAGAGACCAGTCCGGAAACAGGCATGATTCCGGAAAACCTTATAAACAGGCTACTGAACCTGATAAAGTACAGAAACCTATTCTCGTGGGGAACTACTGACGAAAGAGTGATGAAATAGACCCAAGTTGGTCGCAGTGTCATGGGGAGGCGAAGTGCTTACCCGATCTCTTGATCGTCAGCCAATCAATCAATCAGGTGCACATCTAGCACCTTGGAGATCCTTACAGATCCCACACCCTTCATCTAGTCAGGTTACCCACGATCCATTAGAGGCACTTAAAGGTACTGAGTTTTGTCAACAAGTTATAGATCTAAGTCTGACACCCAATGGGTTAAATAAAACCAATTCGACGAATTGGTTCAATATTCGATCTTAAACATTAAAGTGGAATGTGCGTTCTCTTTGAGCTTCAGGACGTTTAACCCCCTTGCTCCTCATTTTCTTCGTTATCATCTACAACTGACCCATCTTGTAGATTACTCTAGAACTCCCACTCGACACTTCCACTATCCACCGACATAAAAACCCATGCAAAACGATTTCCTACAAATTTCCGCCAGCAGCCCCACGTAATAGTTCATAATCACCTCCGATCTCCACATAAAGAAAAATTAAGAGAGAAATCATCTTCCCCATGCCCCTATGCGGAAGGATATCAACGTGACATATCAACCCCACCTCTTCTTACATCCACAGAATTAACGCCGGCTCCAGTGGAAATTTCATCCAATTAACCAGTAGGCTCGCATACCCGAGGAGCGAAGAAAGAACATTGACGGTTGAAGAATTGGAAACTAGTGTGGGTCGTAGCTCGGAATTAATTAGAAGTATAGCGCCAATTACGCTCAGCTGTCGCAATTAAACACGCATTCAAACGAACGTTTAGGGCCGTGATATCGACACTTTCCGGCCTTGTACTCGGTTCGTTGAACGAGGTGTCACTCAGGAATTATTCTAGGGCTATCAAAATAAACTGTTCCACATGAGTTAGGGATATTGACTTAAATTGCAAAAAATATAGTTAAAATAAGATTTTTGTGATGAAAATTCATATAAATATGATTTCAAGTTGCAAATTAATTTAAGCCTGTAGGTCTGCAGAGTATACAGGGTGGTTAGAAAAAATCGAGTAAAATAACGAAATTTTATTCCCAGAGAATTCGAGCATTTAAAGACTATCAATACAATGTATGGCCTCCACGGGCATCAATAACAGCTTGACATATACTTTGCATACTACACACGAGGTTGTTGAACATTTCTTGATGAATTTGGTTCCATAAACGGGGCAGAAGCTCTCTCAGATCATTTAAGGATTCTGGGGTAGGTTGATGATTATCTAATCTTTGGAGCATATCCCATGCATGTTCTATGCAATTCAAATCTGGTGAGTGCGGAGGTATTGGTAAATGTGGAATACCAAGCTCCTCGCGCGCCTTCTCAACGATGGCTGCACGGTGCGGTCTAGCGTTATAGTCTAGAAATTGAAAAGTTTCACAAAAAGCAGCGTGAAAATTTGGCACAACATTATCAATGATATGCTCCATATAGTGTGAGGCGGTCATATTCCCAGGACGAATGCGTAGATCTGTGCGCCCATTGAAACATATTCCAGCCCATACTATAACACTACCCCCTCGGAATGGATGTACTTCTTGGACATAGCGGCGATTACGGGGTATGCGTGGGATTGTCCATACCCTTATTCTTCGAGAATCTGGAAATCGTCCATATCTGGATTCATCAGTGAAAAGGACACTACGCCATTGATCGTTCCAATTGATATGTTGCCTTGCCCATTCTAGTCTTTGACGCTTATGGTCACGTGTTAATGGAACTCCTCTTAATGGACGTCTAGAACCTAGATTCACCTCTCTCAAACGTCGTCTGATGGTTTCGATGGAAACTTGGAACCCATCTGCACTTTGAAATGTATTCTGTAGCATTCTACACGTAGATGTAGGGTTTCTTCTCGCCGAAACGGTGAAGAAACGATCCTGAGCAGGTCTTGTTTTTCGTCGTCCACCAAGTCTTGGTCTTTCCAACACGGAACCCAACCTATTCCAAAGTCGAGATATCACACTTTGGCTGACTTCGAGCCTTTCCGCTACAACAACCTGAGTTAGGCCACCCTGTAGCATTCCGATACCCCTATTAGCCTCAGCGTTCGTTAATTTACGTCTTGCCATTTTCAGAAAACTCGTTTGAAATCGAAGCCGTTGATAAAATGACTTCATTTCGAAATAAGAACATTCATGAAGCATATGCAAAGAACCAAACTTCAGAAAAAAGGAACTAGATTGACGAAATGTCTCATAATGATTTTTATTGGATCGATTCAAGTTGTTATTGAGTTTTGAATAATTTTACAGCGATTTTCTTGAAGATTACATACTTTTAAAAACGATTGAATACGATATCCCTAACTCCTGTGGAGCAGTATAATTTGGAAGCAATTTTGTCCGTTTATTATGATACTGATGGGACTTTATGGTATTGACGGGATATTTTACTGTTCTCAGATTGACGTATACATCATTCTCTACTTTATTCTTGGTTTAACACAGTCTGTGCGTTGTTGTCGAATGTCATGGCAATGTACGAATTCGATTTCACCGAGTTTGACTGCGAGATTTCTCTCAATGGCACACAAGGAGGGAAAATTGATTTTTGATCCTCGATGGAATGGGATTCGAATATAATTACGTCGAGGTTTGATTCTGTAAAGAGTCGATTCACGGTTCGAAATAGGGACGGTCGACCTGTCAGCTGCGTAGGAGTACCGAACCTTGAAGAAGGTTTGCAGTGCGACTGGGAGTGATCCTATTGGAATTTAACAGATCGTGAATTTCTTATGGAAGGCTTTTCAACGATCCATTTGTATCGCTTCTCTCGGCTCCATTCATTCTTTCAGAACCAGGATGTCGGGGAGGAAAATAATCCGGATGAAATGAAGAGATCGTCATAAATTTATCTACCACTTTACATTTCTGAAAAAAATCTGGACTTGTCTAGAATATCAACAACAAAGTATGATAAATGTTGATGTGTTATTGAATTGATTAGGCAACACCCAGAAGGAGCTATTCAAATTGAAAGTTTTCTTTCGGTAAAACATACATAGTATAGCAAGGAGTAATTAGGGTTATTCTCATGAAATTCCAAAATTCCAAAATTATTCAAAATTATTCTCAAAAAAATTTTCAAAAAATTTGAACTTTTTTTGTGGCAGTTTTGTAATACATATGATACTAGATTTCACTGATATAGTGGTCCCCAGATTTAACTCATTTAAAGCGACTCACAGGAATGATTTATAGATGTAAAGTGAGGGAATGATGACGAATGTGAGGGAATGATATTAATATGCAATTCATGAACCTTAATCAATTAAAAATGATTAATTTTTCATAGAATATATTGTTATTTATTTTCATAATGTTTCTTTAACAAATATGAATAATATTGAATCAGAAAACTATGAAGTACTACTTATAATTGCAGTAGCAGAAATAATTAAATTTTTTAGAAAATTTTAAATCTCTTAAAGGTTTTAGAATACAATTTACAAATCTTTTCAATGACCTACTCAGTCTTAATGTTCCATAAAGGGTATAACAGTCGTTCTTCGATCACAGTCTACAACCTTGCTTCAAGTCTAACCTCTTACAATTTGAGCGAATCTATTTCTCTCAATGAATAACATCCTCTTCGAATTAATTTTGGAGGTTTAATTTTCTGCAGAACGTTTGTCCAAGGGTACAAATGCTTATCCTTGATTGTTCGCCATCTCCAGGATTTGATTCCTTTTTCCATACATTTTATAAGAGCAGCTTCCTGAGAAACTACTGCCTTATGTTTACAGCCCTCACAGTTTTTCAATAGACATTTAGTTTAATGAACATCGCATGTTTTCTTAGCTAGAAATCTTGTTAAGTTGCAGCTAGGTAAAGCTTTATTCTCGTGTAATTTCATAATCATGAGCTGAACATTTGCATGGATTTACATTGGCAAGTATTTCGGTCTTTTATGTTCGGCCAAGTCACCCAAAATGGTCTAAATCTACAGAATGTTGATCGACTTATTTTGTAGTCAACTATATTAAAAAAAATTTGTGCAAATTTTTGTATAGTGTCCGTTAATAAACGTTTTTCTTTTACTTGTCCTTTTGAACCAATGAAGTCTTTCTTCCCGGGACACATCCTGGAATTCTCATATTTTTCTAAAATATCTGTTACGTTTTGTTTGATTTTTATCACTTGTGCATTTATTTTCCGAGCTGCGCTCTTTTTGTAGATCTCATGTTTAAAAAAAATGGTTTCGATGAATGAAGCAATTTATGCTTCTTCAAAAGATCTGGTTTTAGAGTTTCGTAGAATTTCTTGTTCTCACTATATTTTTTCGAGTTAGTGTAACTGTCTTGTAGTTGTTCAATAATTACTTCCGAAAAAGTAAGCTTTTTTTTCGCTTCCTTAGAAACTTTTTTTACTTTAGCTTCAGGTGACGACTGAACGGTTTTGACTTGCCGTTGACATCTTTTACGATATGTTTCCTCTTTTCTTGTTTCCTCTTTCAAACTTTTCTCCAACCTTGCTATTTTGGCATATAGTTTTGCTCTATGCCTTCTCAATTGAATCCTTCTTTGGGTAGCTATCAAACTTTGATGCTTAATATTATTTTGAAAAACGGATTCTACAGAAGCTTCTTTCTGAATTAGAACATGATTTTTCATTTGAGAGTATTGTCGAATTATTAGGGATTTTTGCTTTTCGGTCTCTATATGTCTTGCTATTTTTCTTCCAACTTTTTCTTCTGAGCCGTTTTTCTCTGGAACTCATAGCAGATATAGGTTTCACTTGTTCAATGAGCGGTAATGTAAGTCATAACACACGCAGATGAATTTTGCAGTCCGAGCCGTCAGGCGAGGGGTGTAATTCATTAAGTGTGTTATGACCATTACAGCGAAGTTTGATCAGTCTGGCATTCTAGACATAACTACTCAAATCTACCAATTGCAAGAAATGCTTACAGAGAACCAAAAGCATTATCATCGAACCACTTTATTCGGTAACCACTCACCTCTCCAGGCGTTGAATTAACGACAATAATAAAAGTTAATCCAGGAAACGACGACAATCTCTATTGTATCTCTGCCAGCAAGAATTTGTATTTAAACAGGCACGGGTTCAGATTTCCATTACAACGCCTCCATCCCTTCAGTGTGTCCCTCTCCAGAATATAAAACGTTCAGGAACATGCGGTACTTCAATTATTCCGCATATAAAGGGCATTATTACAAAACACAAGCGCTTTTTGAGTGCGAGGTATTATTTAGTCGGCTCCATACCGAATACCTCCGTGAAAACATGGTTGGGGTGTGGAACCAACCTCTTTATTTTATACGTTTTTATCGGGTTGATGTTGATATTTGCATACATTTTGTGCCTCGGTATGCTTGTTGTACAGGGTAAATAATTTCTGTTGATTTCCTCTGGGCGTTTAGGAAAATATGCTTGTGTTTTGGAGATTCTCATTCTTGTTTGTAGTTTATTAGAGTGGAAAGTATTTGGGAAGGAGATAATGCTGATATTTTCGAAAGAATCAATCATTCAAAAAAATAAACGTATTCTTAAGTTTTTTCAATGAAACGCGTCGTTTTCGAGTTATTCCCAATTTTACCCGATGAAATTTGACGAAAAAATCAAAAATCATAAGAATAATCTGGAAGCTTCCCTAGATTTTCAATATCACAGAATAACTGAGAGGACCCCGCACTTTTTCTATGGCAAATGTTCTAAAATTTTGGTATAATGTAGTACTCGACGTACTGATCAAAAGTGTCCATGGCCCGAACTCAAACCTATGACTACTTTTTGAGATACAGGGCATTGAAGTTGAGAATAATCCACTTTTACTACGCTCGTATCTCGGAATAGAATCGAATGAACTTCAAGTTTTCTCAAGAAACATTTCATGACCTCCCCAGGGAGCAACCATATAGAGGAATATGACCGAAAATCTTTACGAATACAGGGTTATCTTTAATTGAATGCATGCCCGATTTTGAAAGTATAAAATATGTCAGTTTCAGAGCGAGAACGTTCACAAAATGAACTATTACACTAGATATCTTGTTGTTACATCGAAAAAGTCTGTAATACCCAGAATTTCTACTGGGTGATCCATTATTATAGAAACTATTCTCAAGGAAGTGGACACCCTGTATTTATGGGTTGATTCAAGGTGTTTGTTTAATTGTTTTAGAACATATCTTCATGGACTTCAGAGAATACAGGGTGATTCAGTCATGAAATTTTTTTTCATCACCCTCTATTTCAAGATTAACTCCGATGAGGTGGGAGTTTTCTTTCATCATTGTACTTGATATAAAAATATCAATACGGCTGAGAGTTTTTATCCACTTCCTATGAACAGATTTTGTTTTATGTAATATGAAAATTATTTATTTATGTCATTCTTTTTCCAGCATAACAAAAAATCCGGTCATGGGAAGTGGATGAAAACTCTCAGCCGTATTGATGTTTTTATTTCAAGTACAATGGTGAAAGAAAACTCCCACCTCATCGGAGTTAATCTTGAAATAGAGGGTGATGAAAAAAAAGGTGGTTTTTGGGTATTTTCGTGAGGTTCAAAGTTCATTTCATGGCTGAATCACCTTGTATTCTTTGGAGTCCATGATGATATGTTCTAAAAAAATTAAACAAACACCTTAAATCAACCCCAAAATACACTTAACCCTTACTGAGAATAGTTTCTATAATAATGGATCACCCAGTATAAATTCTGGGTATTACAAACTTTTTCGATGTAACAACAACATATCTAGTGTAATAGTTCATTTTGTGAACGTTCTCGCTCTGAAACTGACATATTTTATACTTTCAAAATCGGGCATGCCTTCAATTATGGATAACCCTGTATTCGTAACGCTTTTCGGTCGTATTCCTCTATGTCTATATGGTTGCTCCCTGGGGATGGAATGAAATGTATCTTGAGAAAAATTGAAGTTCCTTAGATTCTGTTCCGAGATACGGGTGTAGTAAAAGTGGGTAATTCTCAACTTCAACGCTCTGTATCTCAAAAACTAGTCATAGGATTGAGTTGGGGCTACGGACACTTTTGATCAGTAGGTCGAGAACTACATTATGCCAAAATTTTAGAACATTTGACGCAACGCCATTTGCCATAGAAAAAGTGCGGGGTCCTGTATGAACTCTCTGATCTCTATACAAGTTAACAATGTGGTCAGAATGTTTATCAACTTTGTCAAGCCTGAAAATCTCCATGATGGAGAAACGTTTGATGTTGAGATATGTATATTAAAATCCCACAAAAATGGAAAATGAAGTTGAATTTAATATGCACAGTTCCCAAGAAAATTTTATTGTTACCGGTCTATATTGAAAATAAAAGTCAAGGAAATAAATAATTCTGATATTAATGATGAATGTCGATTATTAAATTGAAATCCATGAAAAATGGAATGATACTTAGCACTTTATAATCTGTGGCGATTTTTCTATCTGAACAATATCTTATTGGAATCTTATAAATTCGACACTACCCGGTTATCATCATATCAATTCACTGAAAGTCTTCACATAATCATCACAAGATAGCTCTGGAAATGATTTGACCATTCTACAGCCAATTGCTGTATACTGGGAAAATCGGCAGTTCTCATCGTTAATGATTCAGAACTTCACCAATGACGGATATTCCTCTATCCAATTAGTCGAAACTCTCAACCGATCCCCTCAGAAACATCAAGAGCATAATTCAATTCAGTCCATTCAATTATCTTCCTATGCAAATAACTGAAACGACAGGCCTAACATTTGATGTACCAAATTTTTATATCTATGAACTTGACGAGTAGGTCGTCCATCAAAATAATCCGTTAATAGAGGTCGGTCCGGAAGTTTTGGTGAGAAGTTGCGTTGTGCATGTCAAAGTTGTCCTAACAAGCTGTAAGGTAGCCTCGAGAGACACATCCCTGTCCCGTTCCTGGGGATTTCGATCCCGAACCTTTGTCCGAATAGGGATGAATTTTTCAGTAGTGTTCCTGGAAACAGCATCATCTAGCTTATGCCGAAACCTTGGAGTTAACTTTCTGTCAGTTGCAGATATCAAATGATTGAAGTTCAAAAAAATTGAAGATAAGCAATATCCAAGATCAGCCACTCTTCAGAGGTTGGCTTCCAGACAAAAACGATTTCCAGAACTTTAAATATCATTATGAGGACAAGGTTACAAAGCTTGGCTTCGCATTTATAGGCTATGCTGATGACAGGGTCTTAAACAGTTAGAAGTAAGTCAATATCATCTTGTCTCATTAAGATCCTTCGAGTATTGGTGCTGAATATCATCCCAACCAAGACCACTGTCATCCCATTTACTACAATACTTTCAGCTTTAATAACCCTAGACAGAAAACTTTTATGGATACTCATGTTGAAGTCACTGCTACTAAAACGACAAAGACTCTGATGGCAGGCAGAAGTCTAGCAGCAATCTGGATCAAGGTTGTAGCCTTAAAATACTACGATGGGTGAAAGTCATGATTGTGAGACCTATAATGACTTATGGGCCAATAGCCTGGCACGCCATGTTAGAGGAATACGAAGCAACCCTTAGCAAGATACAGAGACTATCCTGTGCATGCATCGCTAAAGCTGGAAGAACGTTCCAAACTAGGAAACTGGAGATCCTTCTAGATCTTCCACCTAGTGGAAGATAGATTTGCTGATGAGGCCACTATCTCTAGAATATTTCATGAAGGTACAGGGCAATGAAAGAATCCAAAATCATGGTGTCTGGTCATCAATAACAAAGTATATCTCATCAGCAAACAGTGAAGAAATGTTAAGAAAAATGCATCAAGCAGAGCTTCATCACGCTGACGAGGAAGCTGGGAAAGTGGATCCACCACGAAGATTGTCACGAGAGCTACCATCAAAAAATACACATGTGTCAACCGCCTCAGAAGCCTTGATTTTTATCGATATGCCTTCAACAATTTCTCCTCGTCCAAAACTTGAGTACATAATCCTCCAGGTGAAAAAAGAAGCTGAGGTATATGAATGGTTATCGATCTGGTAGTTTATTTTCTCTCTTGAATCGACGTCGGCAGTAGCTTCAAGCTATGTGCTCTTATCAAATTGCAACGTTTCGTTAAATCAGAGCGAACACTGTAGTTATATCGTTTCCAAATATTAGCTATCGGCAAATATAGGTTTCGCGTTTTTTGGATAGGTCGATATCAAGCGCCTAGGGGTGTTATCTATTGCTTTTTAGTTGGGTTTGCGTGATAACCGAAGCTCGGGGTGTTCATTTCGTTGATTTTGTCGCAGAGAAAAAGACAGAGTTGATGATAAAGCGCTCACTGCTTGTATCACAATCCAAAAAGGTAGTAGGAGTCAATTTGAAGAATATACGATTTGAGTTTCAGTATAAAAATGTATTTATTCGTTCCAAGGGTATGATTTCTGTATGGGGTTGGGGTCAACGTTTCGTCCCAGCTCCGCTCATATGATTCATTAGAAGGCTATTATGAGCGGAGCCTGCCAATGGGGTAGGTTTTGGAGTTGCCCCCCTCCAAGCGAACGATGGTACCAGGTTGAAAGATTGACTTGAAGACGATAGGACCACGGTACTCCGTTATCGCTTCGGTGTGGCGCTCTCTGCTCATCAGGATTCATTCTATACTATACTGAAATGGTGGACCGGCCCGAGGGAATCTATCGAAAAGTGGGTCCAGAAGAATTTTCAAATCGCAGCGAAGTTGCGATATGGTGAGGACATTTTTTACAGTCGAAAAAAGGAATATTCGATTCATACGTGTGTGAAATTTCGATTCTCTAGGCGAAGTAGAAGTATTTTTTTTAAATTCGCAAAAATCGCAAAAAAAAAATCCGACAAAAAGGGCCATTTTAAACTCGATAAAACTTTCCTCACAAATATCCTGGCTGTGATGTAAATATATAGAGAGAGAAAGAGAGAGAGGTTTATTGGTGATTTGCGACAATATTACAATTGCTTTCACAGGTCATACGAAAAAAAATACAATACATATTACACTCTGAAAAAAAATGTGAAATTGTATAAATGCATAAAGTTCATAAAAAAGTGTATAAGGAACACATTAAAAATTGAAGAATAATACATAGAAGTTGCACATAGTAGATATATAAGAGACAGATCGAAAGAGGAAAAGTCAATGCAAAATAGCTTGGTATTCATATTCTCCATAATTTTTCCATTTCTTCAGGAAAATTGATCTTACTTTGACATTTCGCCTATGAAATCACCCGAGTTCTACCGATGAGGATAACTACTTAAGGAACAGTATCACCTTTTGAATCGTGGTAAATCTCCAATCAAAAAGTGGTCCCTTTATTTCACAAGTAAGTACCCTTATTTACGACGTAGAGACTTGATTTTTTTTTAAATTGAAGTTGAAGAACGTCCCGAGGGCTGATAGTTTTCTTTTTTTCGATTTAATTAGTTTTTCAATTAAAAAAAACAGGTTAATCGTACGATCTGGGGTTATTGAATATGTTTTTCGTTTCTCACGAGTACAAGCTATATTTTTGAAATAATCATCATGAAAATTTTTGTATTTTATAGAAGATCAAATTGCCAAGGGCAAATAGTTGCGATTTTTTCGATTTAATTAGTTTTTCAATTAAAAAAGGTTGAACTTCAGCGTTTTGGAAGCTTCACTTAATGTTTTTTTTCCGACGGTTATTCATCATTTTTTGGGAAAAATCGCAACTATTTGCCCTTTATTAGGGTAGTTACTCGTGAAATAAAGAGACAGACCACTTATGAATGGAGATTTACCACGATTCAAAAGGTGATACTGCCCCTTAAGGGGTAGATCTGCTGGCCCATAATAGTAATTATCTAACTTCATGAAACAATGCTGTATGATTCCTTGAAATCGATAACTAACGAATATTGATTCCTGCCGAACACAAACAATCAACTTCTTCATTAGAAAACTTCACAAGAACTGTCGATATAAAAAGGTTGTCGCTCGATGTAAACTGAACTCGCCCGCCCCGTCCAATATGAATAATAAATAGAAAAACGCGTTGGAGCATTATTAATGACGTAGACGACAGAACTGAACTGATTGATTATAAATTACGTAGTTGTGAATTTATTGCAGGCGTTCGACTTGATTGATCCTCCTCTTCGGAGATGGAAACGTCTGCAGAAATATCGATTCGAAGTTGTTGGAGTGCTGATAACGGTCGATCGGCAATTGGAATTGATAGATTCGTCGCTCGGCAACCGGCTGCCATTTCTTTCATCTCGAGACGAGCGAAGAAGTTCAGACGGGGCAATATCAGAGCTCTGCATACAACTATTTTTTATTTGCGAAAAAGCAATCATATTCGAAGCCTATGCAACCCGTCGAATCATACCCATGACTCAATGTACCCCTAAACTGAAATCCAACTTGAGTTCATCAAACCATTCGTGAACTATCTCTGACTTGATAATTATCTTCAGAGGTTTCTGGATTTTTCGCTGTATTCATAGCGGCAGCCCCACCTCCGGCGAGACCGGTCAGTTCTCCCCTTCGCTCCGTACAGGTTTAGTCCTAAATCAAACTCATTTTCGAATCATCTTCTAATTCTTTTGAAAACAATAAAAAATCAAAACTATATTTTACAAAATTCATGGATGTTTTCTGGAATTCTTCCCATCAAGCTTCTTATAGTGTTCTCAGTCACTTTCTGGGATGCTATCTTCCTTTTTTGCTTGAATTCCGCTAATGTTTTCGTTGATTTCTTACTCTTCTTCAATTCTGTTTTTGCCAGGGCCCAATATCTTTCGATTGGCCTGAGTTCTGGGCAATTTGGTGGATTGGCCTCTTTGGGAACAAAAACCACCACATTAGCTTCGTGCCATTCCCTTGTGGCCTTGCTGTAGTGGCATGAAGCTAAATCTGGCCAAAAGATTGTTGACACATCGTGCTCACGTAAGAATGGTAAAAGTCGCTTCTTCAAGCATTCCTCGATGTATATCTTCGAGTCAGCAGAGCCTTGGCCAACTAAAAATTTGCTCCTTTTCCCAAAAGTGCAAATTGCTTGCCAAACCAGGAATTTTTTAGGAAACTTTGCTTGTTTCTTCACGCGAAATTGTTCGTCAACATTTCCACGAGAATCTGCAGTATAAAATTCCTGACCAGGAAGTTGCGAGAAATCAGCCAATACATCGGTTTCGTCGTCCATCAGGCAACAGGAAAAATTTTTCAAGAAATCTTTTTAATTTTTTTGCTCTTGATTTCGCTTCTTGATTCTTCACAGCGTTCCTGTCTGGCACTTTTTGCACTTTGTATGTTCTAAGCCCACATCTCGACTTGATTTTCTGAACGGTTGACTGCGACCAACCCCTTATTTGGGCCACTTTCCGTCCTGAAAGGTAAGGATTCTTCTGAAAAAGACTGATGACTTTCTTCACTTTCTCTGGGCTAAGAAACCCCTTTTTCCTCCCGGTTCCTTCCTTGCGGTTAATTATAAGATCTTCGTTGAAGCGCTTTTCAACTCTTGATACCGTTTCCGGACGAACGCGAGCCTCTTTTGCGATCCTTTTGAAGCTCCATTTTTGATTATTTTGAAAAAGTTTCACTATAAATTCTCGTGTTTTCACTTCGCTCGACATTTTGCGACAGAGAATTGGAATATCTATGAAGTAAATGTTCCACATGTTTCTGACGTTCATAACAAAGCTAACTATGATCAAATTTTGATTTTTTCTCAATTGGTTCAAGAGATATAGGCGTTTTTGTGATAGCGAATTTATTCTCGTTCAGTCCTTACTAGATAAATGACACGTGTATTCAATTTGTAAGATTATTCAATTGTGTAATAAAATGAAGAAATACAATACCTATTTCAAATACAAATACATTATTCTCCAACCGAATCATTATGATTTTATTCTTCAGATTAAATACATAATATTCCATCAATTAAATGCGTAAAATTGACCATTTTCGAGATATTCAAGAAATGGAATGTATTAAAAACACAAATTAAGGTGGGCGTTCAATGTAGTGTGTTTTTATTTCAAGTTGCATTTAAAAATTGTTTCACTTTGAGAACTGGAAATTTGTTGGTGATCTCAGAAAGGATTGGAGTTCTTAATGAAATAATTGAAATCGATTTCATACCGAAAGTTAATTTTTTTCTTGAAAAAATAGAAGAAAATATGCCAAACTCGTGCTTCTGTTTTATTTCAAACGAAAAACCCATGAACAATTTTTAACTTCCGATCTAAAGTGAATCTACAGATAATTTCGTTCAGTAAATCAACTTGAAATACTGCAGAGAATGGCCAAATTCAAATATATAGCGAGAAATAGTTCCTGCTTTACCTACTTTTTCACTAATTTCATAGTTCAGTGATTTTCGGATAGAGGACGCCATTCTACATTTCATATTCATAAAGGAGACTACTTTACTTCCATTTAATGAAATATTACATAAAATGCACGGTGGCGCCTCTATTGGATTAGTTTTCCTACTCGTTGTGATCAGCGACCTTAATTTCAAAAACGCCTGTTTCATTTGCGGATATCCTCAATTTCACCATTTCTTTCATCAAGATCAAGGATAAGCTGAGCTTATCTCAGTGTCAAATTTTCTATTTGTATCAGAGCTAAGCGATTTTTAAGTTCCACTTAAGGAATAAATATAGCCGGTGCGGTATGTGACTCCACCAACATCTTTGTAATTTCGAATAAACACCAATTAGCATCCTCCGTTTTGTTAATGTCAGTCCCGGGTTCATAATGCTCTTTCAGTGTCATAATTATGGCCTTTGTCGGGTATTATTACGACCTACGTTAGTCCGTCTTGTGAGGAATTTTAAGCGAACACTTGACTCAATTTTGTTGAACTTGGGATTCACTGTGACACCTCAAATGACTCATTCTCACTGGATGAGGATTGTTTATCAGGAGGAGCACTCGCAAATGATGGAAAAAGAGGAATAAACTCGAACATTTTTGGGTCGTCGGGAAGCACCTTGTCGAACAGCAATACAGAAATTGGTGGAAAAATTTGAGCTGTTGGGACAAATAGGGAAGAAGGTGATGTGCACGTCGCTCAAGAACAGCCTAGAATTCTGCTGTAGCAGTGTTGAAGATAACACAGGTTTGTCTATTCCTCGTCGTTCTTTGGAATAGGGCATGCCACAAACGTCATTTTACCGTATTTTGCTTAAATATTTGGACCTCAAGGCTTATAAAGTTCAGTGAACACAAGAGCGCAAGCCGGTCAATCATCAACAACGTGTCTTTGAAGATGCGGTCCTTGAAATTCATGAAAATGATCAGGAATTCCATCGAAAAATCGCAGTGTCGCAGTTCCCAGAAGGCTAACCAAGCCATAACGACGCCTGTTTGCGAAAATTAATGAATAATAAGCGAAGGGCTCGGAAAAGAGAATATTTCGAGGATGTATTGAAAAATTCTTAGCCTACTATGGAACCAAACAAAATTTCAATGTCAAAACATTTCATTACTCAACATATTCATTACAGCGATCCTGCAACGTCTCTAGACCTTTCAAAAAAAATGTTTCTTCTTGCTCTGCAAACCAGTCCTCCACAGCTTTTATTACCTCCTCGTTGGAAGAAAATTTACAACCTTTTGAACTTTTTTTTCAGTTGAGGAAAGAGATGATAGTCGGACGGAGCCAATTCAGGTGAACAAGGGGGGTGCTCTAGTAATTATAACCCTATGTCAGAATTTTTTGCAATGCAACATGAGATTTGTGTACTGGGGCGTTGTCCTGTAAAAACAAAATACCTTTAGATAGCTTTCCGCGTCTTTTCTCTTTAATTTTTTCCCGTAGAGTGTCCAGTAATGCCGAATAGTAATATCCAGTTACTGTGCTACCCTTGTCCAAAAAAACCAATCATGATTACTCCATGGCATTCACAAAAAACTGAAGCAAGAACTTTTCCAGCAGATTTTTGGACACGAAACTACTTAGGTCTTGGAGAACCAGAGTGTCGCCATTCCATCGTTGTTGCTTTGTTTCTGGATCGTAGAAATTTACCCAAGTATGATCCATAGTAACAATTCGGTTAAAGAAGTCTACATCGTTTTCAAATCGAGCACAGATCGAACGCGATGCTTCTACCCTTGCACGCTTTTGGTCAACATTCAAATATTTGGGGATCCATTTTGCAGAAATTTTTCTCATGTCCAAATTGACGTGAACTATATGATGAACGCGTTCGTATGACATCTTCAGTGCTTCAGATATCCGTTTTAGCCCAATTCGACGGACTGATTAAATGATGTCATAAATTGAATCGATATTTTCGGGGACTGACGCAGAAACTGGCATTCCCGATCGGTCATCATCTTCCATTGAAAATTCACCTCTTTTGAAGCTTGCAGTCCAATTTCTCGCGGTCGCATACGAAGGACATTGATCACCAAGAGTATTTAGCATCTCTTCGTAAATCTGCTTACCTACCTCTCAACCAGGGTTGGCATGTTTTTAAAACAATGTTTTAAAACATGTTTTAAACAAAAGCCTCTGTTTATGTTTAAAACATATTGTGCAAATTCCTTTCTTTATACTCTTTAGAGTGAATTGTAATGTCGCAGAAAAGGAAAGTATTATCAACCTCGTTCAGGAATAGGGAGAGTAATTTTTATTGGCGATTCATTGGAAGGTAGCGCTACCTAGAAATATCTTCTTGATGAAATTTTTCTTAATGAACGAACTGCAGTTGAGAAAAAAATATGCGTTAAATAAATATTGACCCAGGTTGTCGAAATGTTGGCTTTTTTTTGTGTAAATGAATCTATTTGTGTCTTAATTTTGAAATGAGTAGTTTTGAATTTTTCTCACTTCTTAGACAAGAGAACCTATTTTTGCCATTTGTTTTTTGAAATTCATCTCGGCGTGAAATAAAATGCAAAGGAAAAATATATTCAATTCAATTGCACTTTATTGTTTCTTATCACATCTATTGTAACGTAATAAAGACATTATCAATTCTAATTTAATCAATTATAATTGTTTTGGAAGAGTTTTCTGATTGAACTATATTTTTAGTGGAGAAAATGCTATAGAGAAAAGAACTATGTCCTATTCTTCAAGTATCGGAATAATTACCCGATCTGGCAACGTTGCGGCGAATTTGACGGACCGATCAGCGCGGCCCAGATCCACGGACACTCAAACAGAGTGTCCGTGGCCCAGATCTCACTTGATCAAACAACAGTTACCCTGTAAACAATATACAAGTTCTATTCAGTGTTGTCAGATTCAAATATTTTACCCGGGACTATCTTAGCAATGTTGCCAAAACTTTTGTTTTAAACATGTTTTAAATGTTTTAAATTATGTTTTTCGAATGAAAAAAAAAAATATGATTTAAATCAAATGAAACAGTTTCAAATAAAAAAACACAATGTTTTGTTTTTTTTTAAAACATGTTTTTTGCCAACCCTGCTCTCAACCCTTTTAAATACAGGTACTTGATGATGGCTGGATACTCCAATTTTTCGATTTTCACAATTTCGGAGGACATCTTTTTTTTAATTTATTGCGTAACTCTGGTTAACTTTTTTTACGTCGAACTCTTCACTGACACTTCTAATAAGTTATTGTTCGTTGATATGGTATCGCAGTATTTTGTTTATGCATGAAACTGGTCTAGTCTAACTAGATATCAATACATCTCGTATCTGGAGTCATTCAATTCATATATCATAGTGATCAACTCACTCACTTCTCCAGAGAGCCTTCTCGCGAACGTAAAATATGAATTCATCTATTACTCAAACGAAATTGTATTCCAAGAAGCGCAAATTGTTTCTTCCGCGAATTATTAGCTAGAGAAACCCCCCTCTTAAAACCCCCGCCCGCAAACAAATCCCCAACCATCCCAGCGAATCCTTTGTTGACGTATCGTACGTGGTTCTATTCCAACTGCGCGGATTCCATTATTTTCCGGGATGAAAAATAAGAACTCCGGCGATGGAAATACCCCGACCGAACAGTGGCGCCGACCTTCATCCCCCGGAAACATTAATAAGTGCGCGATGTTCCCAGGAATTCCATTAAGGTGCATTACGCCTGTTTGTTTGCATGCATCCGCAAATAAAGGCGGTCTTAGCTCGAGATTCGCAATTGCGCCACATCGGGATCGCTACCGCGGGGAATTACCCGGTTTTTCTGGACTTCGTTATTCGAAAAACTTGGAATATTCCGTCGGAGGTTGTAAAAATTCAGCTGCTTTTATTGTCGTGTTTGCGTCCGCTGGTAATGAGCATCATGTAGGAAATTATTTCGTCCTCTGCTTTCATAACAAAGGGAGAATGGGAGTAGAAATGAGTACATATAATGTGGAGGAACATAAAAGGATGGGGGGGAAACTGGATTTTCTGTTGTGGGCGACAGTCTTTCATTGTTTTCTAGGACAAGGATATCGATTTTTATTCAATCAGAAATGTTTCCTTAATGAATTCAAATGAATTCACGTGGGGGAAATATTCAACTCATTACTTCCATCGGCGCGTGGATTCGAACACACAGGTCTAATGAACGTTTCTACAGAGTATACGAGGATGTATTTATATCTTGTTGGCCTAGAGTGCCTAGACCAGTTCCATGCATAAACAAAATATTACGATACAATATCAACGAACAATAACTTATTAGAAGTGTTAGTGTAGAGTTCGACGTCAAAAAAGTAAACCAGAGTAACGCAATAGATTAAAAAAAAAGATGTTCAGCGAAATTGTAAAAATTTTTGCAAAATGGATCCACAAATGTTTGAATGTTGACCAAAAGCGTGCAAGGGTAGAAGCATCGCATTCGATCTGTGCCCGATTTGAAAACGATGTAGACTTCTTAAACTGAATTTTTACTATGGATGAGACTTGGGTACATTTCTACGATCCAGAAACAAAGCAACAATCGATGGAATGACGACACTCTGGTTCTCCAAGACCTAAGAAGTTTCGTGTCCAAAAAGCTGCTGGAAAAGTTCTTGCTTCAGTTTTTTGGGATTGCCATGGAGTAATCATGACTGATTTTTTGGATAAGGGTAGAACAAAAACTGGAGATTACTATTCGACATTACTGACCACTCTACGGGAAAAAATTAAAGAGAAAAGACGCGGAAAGCTATCCTTAGGTATTTTGTTTTCACAGGACAACGCCCCAGTACAAAAACCTCATGTTGCCAAGCAAAAATTTCGTGATTTAGGGTGAGAATTACTAGAACACCCCCCTCATTCACCAGATTTGGCTCAGTCCGAATATCATCTCTTTCCTCAACTGAAAAAAAATTTGAAAGTTCGTAAATTTCCTTCCAACGAGGAGGTAATAAAAGCTGTGGAGGACTGGTTTGCAGAGCAAGAAGAAACATTTTTTTGCAAGGTCTTGAGACGTTGCAGGTTTGCTGTAATAAATGTATTCAATTAAGAGGAGAATATGTTGAGTAATAGAATATTTTGATATTGAAATTCTACAGGGTGACTAGAGACGTAAGGGACAACGGCTAAGTGGAGATAGAGGACCTCAAACTGAATGAGAATTTGGGTTTCAAATGTCCCATAAGAGTATTCGTTTCGGAAATATACTATAGGGCGATTTATGAAAAAATGCTAAATCTATGAACTGTCATATCTTCGTTAATATGATATATTTTTCGCTGATATTTTACATGTTTGTTCATACAGGCATTCTCTGTCAGCATAAGAAAAAAAATCTGAAAAAATTGCTGGCCCGTACTCAAAAATTCCAATTTACATGTCAAGTGAGAAATATCACACGGTATATGAAATAAAATAATATCAAATAGAAATTTGGAAAGAGGGAAAAAAACTGATGAAATATCTGTTTTTTGTTTGAATGGCACAAATTTTCTTTCGTTTCTATGATATGTTGAAGTAAGAATATTACAATATTTTTAAATTCAAATCATGAAAATTAGTACTACTGATAGAAAAAACCTTGAATTCGAGGCGCTAGAATGAGCCTGGCATCAAAATATTCCTTCAAATCTTGAAATCTATTTTTATCAATTAATATTTCGATGCCATATAAAATTTCAAAATAAAATTTGTTGTAGATGGGGTGATGAAAGAGTTGGATACTCAAACACAAAAATAGAAAAAGTCGCAAATATAATTCATAAAAAAATCAAGTAAGCAAATGTTCGAAATGAGAACCGTTCACTTGGCTCTCTTGAACAAATGAAGCACAGCTTTTCTAATCAGAGGAATATTTGTTTTAATTTCTTCGCATGCTTCAGTTATTCTGCTCTTCAAATGTTCACGGCTTGTTATTGTTTCTTTAAACACCGTATCCTTAAGATGACCCCATAGGAAATAATCCAGAGGAGTTAGATCGGGTGATCTAGCAGGCCAATTCCAGGAACAGCTCTGTTTTTGTTTTTATCAAGAATATTATTTTTCGTGATGGGAATATAGGAATATTTATCGAATAATTGGTATTTACCCTGTGTGACTTATGAAAGAATAACAGTATTTGATATTCAGGGTTTAATATTATTCAAAATATAATAGTAATTGGCGACGTTCCGGGCAGTTCCCCTGTTCTAGCCTGTAAAAAACAATATACACAATGTAAAAAACAACAAGAACAAACAAACAATTCATAAGTATTATAAAATTCTGAACACTTTGTTGGATAGAGATCTAATTCTTTTATTACCTTCGAAATAATTTATTTTAAGTTATTTCCCAACTTATTTGTTGGATGTCATTGGGGTTATGATTCTAAATGATTCTGGAGTTGTCACGTCAATAATGATTTCTTCTTCTTGTTTGTTTTCGTTGGTCGGCTTATTTGAGACTGTTCAAAATAGTGGAGTAGATGTTGTGAAGGTATCTAATGTCTGATCTGTCATTAATGGATTTTTCATTTTGTTTTATGTGAATCATTTCGAAAAATTCTCTAGATTTCTTATTTGTTTCTCGGTCTAACACTACAGTCTCGTCATAATTGAATGTATGTCCATTCTCGGTTTTGTGCTTGTTTTGTGCTTCTTTTTTACATTGTGTATATTGTTTTTTACAGGCTAAAAAAAAGGTACTGCCCGAAACGTCGCCAATTACTATTATATTTTGAATAATATTAAACCCTGAATATCAAATACTGTTATTCTTTCTTGTATAAAAATATTGTAATATTCTTACTTCAACATATCATAGAAACGGAAGAAAATTTGTGCCATTCAAACAAAAAACAGATATTTCATCAGTTTTTTTCCCTCTTTCCAAATTTCTATTTGATTTTATTTTATCTCATATACCGTGTGATATTTCTAACTTGACATGTAAATTGAAATTTTTGAGTACGGGCCAGCAATTTTTCAATTTTTTTTCTTAGGCTGACAGAGAATGCCTGTATAAACAAACATGTAAAATATCAGCGAAAAACATTCCATATTAACGAAGATATGGGAGTTCATAGATTCAGCATTTTTTCATAAATCACCCTATATCTCCGAAACGAATACCTTTATGGGACATTTGACCCAAATTCTCATTCAGTTTGAGGTCCTCTATCTCCACTCAGCCGTTGTCCCTTACGTCACCAGTCACCCTGTATAGTAGGCTAAGAATTTTTCAATATAATATACTCGTATATTGCATTTGGAATAGAGGAAAATATTCATCTCATTTTAAGAACATCGATTGTTTTTTTCTCGAGAAACCTAGAGGGGAGCAAGACTTTCGGCGATGTGTGTACATATATTCGTCCGAAACAGCTGCAACAATGAAAATGAAGAAAATGTTTTCAGTGTTTTCTTACGCATATTTTCTTTCACAAATAGTTTCGTTGTTTCCCATCTGCAAAACATACTGAGATATCTCTCTGTTATCGGAATTTCTTGAATACACCTATCATGAATAAATAATAGAATAAAATAAGAATGACGTCCTGCATTCACTCCTGCCATTGTGCGATTTCTCTCCTCGTTGTTTAGTACTTCTCCACCAAGAACCGGATGTATGGCCTGTCTATAACAACTTCACTCACTCCCTCATTGTTCAACCGCCGCATCCCACCTCCCCCTCGTCCCGACGATAAAACGGATCGTTTATTCTGCATTAAAGAACACGAAACCGTCCTACCGGGCTCGTTAAGTCGACGACTTGTCGAACAATGGTCATCCTGCTGGCGAAATGACCAAGTAGGATGTTTGCGAAGATAACGACTCGATTGCTCTAACGACAACTACGGGATCTATTCAATCCTTTATCTGCTCTGAATTACTATTGGAAGGGTCCGTTTGTACAATGTACTCCCGTCCGGTGTACTGAACGAGGACGCCCGATAAAGTCCCGTTCATGGGTGAGTCGCCACATAATTCGTCGGGGAACTAAATGGCGGAGGAGCCGGGTCGCATGGTGAATGCGCTTTGTGAAATCAGTGTATGCAAACGCGAGAAGTTCTTCGAAAACTCATATTTCCGCAGAATAACATTCGTGAACTGATAACCGTAGTTCGTCAATCACCCTAGAGAGTGTCTCAACTCAAATTGGCAACCATAAAAACCATTGCTTTCAGGCTTGGGAATAGGGTTGAAACAGATCAATGTAACAAAGATACGATTATAGTTTATAGTAAAAAGGGATAACAGTCCACTGCGATCTTAAGGTCTATTGGGCCTCCTAACAGAGCTGTTATCAAAGATACGATTTATCCATGAACCTATTTATTTCTCTTCTGAAATGGTTTGTGTCATAGAACTCCTTGAATAGTATATTCTAAAACGAGTTGCAGAATGGGCTCCTATTCCAATACGAATGCGTTAGAAAACTCGCTCCTCCGTCGCTCGTTTTCGAACGAGTTTTTCATTGAATTTCAATAGTATTTCACGAAATTTGACTGAAATAGAGAAAATATCGCTCCTCCGTCGCTCGTTTTCGAACGCATGAGTGTTGGAATTGCATTCTGCAACGAGTATTAGATGATATTTTCTCTATTTCAGTCAAATTTCGTGAAATACTATTGAAATTCAATGAAAAACTCATCCTAGTGACTTTTGTATTGTATCTTGGCAGTTGGTGACTGTTACGAAATTGACATTTCCAAATTGACGTTTGTTGAAAATTGATAGGAGCGGAAGCCAGTGCTGACAACCAAAAAACGAAAAATATAACTGAAAACAATGCTGTTCACTACAGCACTGTTTTTAGTACTGTAATCAACTCATTACGATACTGAAATAGAGAAAAGCACATACAACACCCAATTTTTCAAATAGGTATCGTCTTGTGAGAAATAATGAATTTGAGAAAACATTATGTGAATTCAATAATTTCAAAGACCTGTTAATACTGGACATATACGAGGATAAATTGAAAAATTCTTAGCCTACTATAGAACCAAACTAAATTTCAATGTCAAAATACTTCATTACTCAACATATTCTCCTTTTAATTGAATACATTTATTACAGCGAACCTGCGACGTCTCTAGACCTTTAAAAAAAAATTTCTTCTTGCTCTGCAAACCAGTCCTCCACAGCTTTCATTACCTCCTCGTTAGAACAAAATTTACGACCTTTTAAACTTTTTTTCAGTTAAGGAAATAGATGATAGTCGGAAGGAGCCAAATCTGGTGAATATGGGGGGTGTTCTAGTAATTCTAACCCTAAATCACGAATTTTTTGCATGGCAATATGAGATTTGTGTACTGGGGCGTTGTCCTGTAAAAACAAAATACCTTTGGATAGCTTTCCGGGTGTTTTCTCTTCATTTTTAGAGTGGTCAGTAATGTCGAATAGTAATCTCCAGTTATTGTTCTACCCTTATCCAAAAAATAAAGCATAATTACTCCATGGCAATCCCAAAAAACTGAAGCAAGAATTTTCCAGCAGATTTTTTGATACAAAACTTCTTAGGTCTTGGAAAACCAGAGTGTCGCCATTCCATCGATTGTTACTTTGTTTCGGGATCGTAGAAATGTACCCAAGTCTCATCCATAGTAACAATTCGGTTTAAGAAGTCTACATCGTTATCAAATCTAGCACAGATCGAACACTTTTGGTCAACATTCAAAAATTTGGGGATTCATTTCGCAGAAATGTTTCTCATGTCCAAATCGACGTTAACTATATGATGAACGCCTTCGTATGAAATCTTCAGTGCTTCAGAAATCCGTTTTAGCCCAATTCGACGGTCTGATAAAATCATGTCTTGAACTGCATCGATATTTTCGGGACTGACACAGAAACTGGCCTTCCCGATCGGTCATCATCTTCATTGGAGAATTTACCTCTTTTGAAGCTTGCAGTCCAATTTTTCACGGTCGCATACGAAGGACATCAATCATTAAGGGTATTAAGAATATCTTCGTAAATCTGCTTACCTGTTAACCCTTTTAAATACAGGTACTTACTTGATGATGGCTCGATACTCCAATTTTTCGATTTTTACAATTTCGGTGGACATCTTCTTTTTCTCAATTTATTGCGTAACTCTGTTTTACCATTTTGACGTCGAACTCTAAGCTGATCTTTCTAATAAGTTACTTTTTTGACGTCGAACTCTATACTGACACTCCTAATAAGTTATTGTTCGTTGATATGGTATCGCAATATTTTGTTTATGCATGGAACTGCTCTAGGCTAACTAGATATCAATACATCCTCGTACATCGTTTGAAAGGTAGCCTCATTTTCCATTCAGGAATGTTATCATTCACATGTTTATTGCAGAAATCGAAATAGAAAAAAATCAAATCATGTGATTTCCGAAATTATTTCAAATATTTCAGCGAATATTTCTGAATCTTATTACAAGAATACCAAACTTATTTACCTTCTAGTTGTAGAAGAAACGAAATGAAAAAACATTGTGTTGTTCAGATGGTATCAAGAATATAACCTTAAAACACTCTATGTATAGTTCTTCATCATTCATCGGGTGTAGAAAAAAAGGCTATGCAACTCTCATTCAAATTCAATGGTTATTGATACACTCGGATAAACCATACGAAATTCGCCTTCGGCTCATTCTGTATCACGGTTGATGCCCGTTTATCAATAACCATTTTTACATGATCGTTGCATGATGTACTATTCTGTGGCAATGCTACTTAGTTTCTTTAGAACTCCTTTGCGAATTTTTTGTTCTGGTGAGTTGTAGTTCCTAAATTGTCTAATTCGTGTTCGAAATTCATTACTTCAATTCTAAATAATGGTTTGATTAACGAAAATGCACAAAATATCCATATTATGATTGATTGGTTACGGAGTTTGGGCATGTGGAGATTGAAAATGTAGGTGTTAATAAGCTTTTTGAGAATGTGAAGTTAGATGTGATGCTTGAGATTGAAGAAAATCAACATTAATCCACTAGAGACGCCTCTACAATAGACAATGTCAGCCATACATCGATTCTTATCATATTGTAACAAAATAAAATGCATCTCTATAAAATGATATCTACCCAGAAGCACTTGGAAGACAATTTGATATTTTTGTGAACAAATGATGGACCTGTTGAATAACGATATTATCCAATAAGTAGACGTTTTGTTTTTGACGAGTGCACTTTTTCTCTGGTCATGCTCATCATCAAAATTGCTGCCACTGTGCTAACTCACTGGAGGAGAGAGGAATACAAGCAATTTCCTCGAAAGGTTGATGTTTGGGCAGAAAATGTTCAAAACCACACAAAAGCGTCTTTTTTATTGAGGGCAATTCAAATGGCGATAATTATTTTGCACTTCTTCGAAAGGATATCGTTTCAACTTTTGCAAATTTATATCTTGATCAACAGGTTCCAAGAGGATGGAGCACCACCTCATTACCAACGCAATGTTCGACAGTACCCCGACGAAATATTTCCGGATCTGTGGATAGGAAGGCGAGAACAGAAATGGCCAGCTCGATCCCCTCTGATCCTTAACCCATTAGATTTCTGCCTATGTAGATATTTGAGGACCATTGTGTAAAAACAAAATCTATCGATTTGAATGACCTCAAAGATAGAACAACGTTTGCTATGTTGAATAATGATGGGAGAAGTTCTATGTGTACAGCTAAAAGAGAACGATCGAACTGATGATAACTGATCATTCGCAATCCATCGGTGACAAACAAACTTGGCAAAGCTCAACACAAACGTAACCAGTTCATTAATCAACAAAAAGACTAGGAAAATTCTTGGCTAACCCGTCAAGTTGAGTCATCACATTCCTTCGTGGTCACTTTGGAGACCTGCAGAACATCCTTCAAAGAATCGTTCATCCGAAGAACAGCGAGGCTTTGGAACACATTGGCTAGGGTTGTGTTATTCGAGGCATATAACCTCCAGAAATTCAAGAAGAACACCAATTCCTATCTGGTAGCTCTCGGTTCTCACGATGATCTCTAAACATTACAGGATATTCCTCTTCGTGAAAACCACAATATAAAAAAAAGAAATAATGGCTAAACCTGCCATTTCCTAAATACCTCACCATTCACTCGGATAGTCAAGCTGTCATTGCAGCATTGAGCTTCAAAAGGTATCTGGATCTAAGTAAGAACCAGCCACACCTCTTCTTCGGGTTTCCTACAGGACATTATCGCCTCAGGAAGCATCTGGTGATAATGAATTTTTATGGGAAAGAATCTTGCGTAGGTCTAAGGGAGTAGCCTCGTTGAAACTTTCCCAGATATTGGAATTCAGTAGATCTCTGGAACTGGAAGGCGAGAAGTAGGGTGCGTGGTGAGAACAGTTGAGGACACAATAGACCATAAGGTCGCATGTGAACTGTAACCCCTTTCTAACTATAACCATAACTTCTTAGTTTACATCGGGACTACCTAAAGGAGCACTATGAGAACCAGGGAACACGCACGCTGTTGTGGACTAGATCTAACAGAGAAGTGAGCGCTAGGCAAACTTGCTTGGATTCGTGAAAACGTCATTAACGGAACTATAAATAATATGCCCAATCCTGCAGCTTTGTCAATTTAGAGCAATTAATCAATGGGTCACAACTCTAAAGATGCCTACCGCAGTTGTTGGCGATGTTTGAGAATTGTCCTCGCAGATTTCCTGAAACCCATCGAGATATGATTTAGACTACAGGCCCGTGTCGAAAATTGATGGGTCATTTGAACCAGAAGATGACCTATCTAGAACGATAGAAGGACATAAAATAATAAGATTCAGCACTATGCCGTCACTTGTAAGCTGTCCAACTGAGTACAGGTGGCAATTCAAAAGGACAGGTAGACTGTGTACATTTGGGTCATATGACTTTTGACGGCATTCTTACCATCGATAGCTCCATGGAAAATAATAGGAAAACGGGCAGTGCCGTACAAAAATGATGCGCCATATATTCGGAAAATTTTTTTGATTTTCCGAAAATTTCCATGGTAAAATAGGTCATTTGACTTTGTACGGCATCAGTTTTATACGGTTGCCATACATCTTCTAATCCATTATTCAGCAACGCCGTCAAAAAATCATGCGACAAAGGGAAAATATCGAGGGTTGCAACCCCCTCTCTTGCCGTGCTCCAGGGGGTCATTTGAAAAAGTACGGCTTCGGTTCCAAAACATTATCCAGCACTCAAAATTACTATTAAAAATAATGCCGTAAAAAAAAAGTTGTTCATTTTGATGTTATATCAATAATTATCTTAATTTCATCTTATGCTTGACCCATAAAGTCATTTGACCCAGTACGGCAACTTTTTTTTTACATGATACTTTAAGATACAATTCGTATATTATATTGCCGTTCAAAAGAAACTGTTCTAAAAAAAATTATAGAGAAATACAAAAAGTGAAATTTTTCATATTATTGTAAAAGTTTGGAACTCAGAGGCTGATTCGGATAGCGAATAATTTAAGTTATTAAATTTGTGTTATTATCACCATTGATAGTTATAAATATATAAAATTTTTCTAGAGAATAGTTGATTTATTCATTCACTTACAGTGAACAATCAATTATATATGTATCAATAATGTTTCAAGTATACCTTTTTTTAAACCAAAAAGTATACAAAACTGTTGATACTTGGATTGACGGTTTCACTTGTTGGGTATGATATAGACACTTCAGACGGTATAATGATTTTGTCATTTTTTCAATTTTTCTCTTCAAAAATATGTTGATGCCGTACAGTATCAAATGACCATAGAGTATCCTTAAAATGGTAGCGCAATTTTCATCATCCTAAATGATATGGTCTGGATAAAAATGTACGGCATCATTTGTTCCTAATTTATTTACCTTAATACTATTCAAAACAAGGGATAAAATGTAGAAAATTGTTATATATCATTAATCTATGAGTTTCAAACTTTTACAATAATATGAAAAATTTCACTTTTTGTATTTCTCTATAATTTTTTTTAGAACAGTTTCTTTTGAACGGCAAAATAATATACGAATTGTATCTTAAAGTATCATGTAAAAAAAAAAGTTGCCGTACTGGGTCAAATGACTTTAGAGCTTTATGGGTCAAGCATAAGATGAAATTAAGATAATTATTGATATAACATCAAAATGAACAATTTTTTTGACGGCCTTGTTTTTAATAGTAATTTTGAGTGCTGGATAATGTTTTGGAACCGAAGCCGTACTTTTTCAAATGACCCCCTGGAGCACGGCAAGAGAGGGGGTTGCAACCCTCGATATTTTCCCTTTGTCGCATGATTTTTTGACGGCGTTGCTGAATAATGGATTAGAAGATGTATGGCAACCGTATGAAACTGATGCCGTACAAAGTCAAATGACCTATTTTACCATGGAAATTTTCGGAAAATCAAAAAAATTTTCCGAATATATGGCGCATCATTTTTGTACGGCACTGCCCGTTTTCCTATTATTTTCCATGGAGCTATCGATGGTAAGAATGCCGTCAAAAGTCATATGACCCAAATGTACCCAGTCTACCTGTCCTTTTGAATTGCCACCTGTACTCAGTTGGACAGCTTACAAGTGACGGCATAGTGCTGAATCTTATTATTTTATGTCCTTCTATCGTTCTAGATAGGTCATCTTCTGGTTCAAATGACCCATCAATTTTCGACACGGGCCTGTAGTCTAATCGAGATATGATTCTCATTCTGTCTTCAGCCACTCCAGCACCAATCACAAATGAATTCCTTATCCTCCACCTCGTTAGTGAGACGTGAGAATACGTCCTCGTACAGAATCGCCAAGAATACGTCCGCAGATAAGATCTGTGAGAATGCACAGCATCCCTACTAATCTACACTCGCCCATCTCCTTTATTAGACCGCCACCAATCGTCGTCCCGAACATCTGAGATCGGTCTCTCGTCCCGATACTCGGCCGGGATTTGAGAGTCTTCCTGCCGAGGTTATCGAGAGCCCTGATTTACGGGGCATCCAGGTCGTTTCCGAACTGATGAGGTATTCAACATAATTATTGCTTTTCTCCCGGTTCGCGTAGTTCGCTGTAATGAGTTCTTCGAGTTTCATTGGTCGATTAGCGCTATCGGTGCTTACTCGACTGATATTCGGACTTGTTGAAGGGGAAGTGTTTTGGGGTATGGAGATCCTCAATTTGAACTTGGAATAATGGCTTGTACCGAATGTGAGGTATTGAAAAGAAGAAAAAGGACCATGAGGTGAACAGTGCAAATAAGGCTTAAGGTCGCCATTTAGAGGGAGTAGGAAAACTCATCCGATAGAGGCGCCACCGTGCATTTTATGGAACATCTTCATAGAACTTGAATTAAGGACTGAACGAGAATAAATTCGCTATCACAAAAACGCATATCTCTTGAACCAATAGAAGAGTCCCTTCATAATGGCCAACTCTTTAAAAATACCTACACTTCCCTGTTTTTCGCAATGATTCAACTCTTACCTGAAAGCTTTGATCCTAATGAATATATCCTGAAAATATTAGATGTCACGAAAGTCTCCTTTAGGAGTCATGATTTTTTCTTTTCTTATGTTTTCATCGATGCTTCTTTGCTATGAATCTATGAATAAGATATCCCTACCAGAAATTTTCTATGGAGAATTTGAATTTTACGATCCTTATGAGAATTTCGCTGAAGATTTTACGTTGGCTTTGCCTTGAATATTGTGTGAATTGTCAAAAATGAGATGTTTTATTAGATAATTTAGATTTCAAAATGTCCACAATTTTGGTGGGAATATCTTATTCGTAAATTCATAGCAAAGAAGCATTGATGAAAACATAAGAAAAGAAAAAGTTATGACTCCTAAAGGAGACTTTCGTGACATCTAATATTTTCAGGTTACATTCATTAGGATTAAAGCTTTCAAGTAAGAGTTGAATCATTGCGAAAAGAAGGGAAGTGATTTTCGGGTATTTTTAAACAGTTGGCCAGCATGAAGGGACTCTTCTATTGAGAGAAAAATCAAAATTTGATCATAGTTAGCTTTGTCATGAACGTCAGAAACATGTGGAATTTTTACTTCATCGAAATTTCAATTCTCTGTCGCAAAATGTCAAGCCAAATGAAAACACGAGAATTTATAGTGAAACTTTTTCAAAATAATGAAAAGTGGAGCTTCAAAAGAATCGCAGAAGAGGCTCGCGTTCGTCCGGAAACGGTATCAAGAGTTGTTAAGCGCTTCAACGAAAATCTTACAATTAACCGCAAGGAAGGAACCGGGAGGAAAAAGGGGTTTCATAGCCCAAAAAAAGTGAAGAAAGCCACCAGCCTTTTTCAGAAGAATCCTAACCTTTCAGGACAGAAAGTAGCCCAAATAGTGGGTTGTTCGCAGTCAACCGTTCAGAAAAAAATGTCGAGTTGTGGGCTTAGTACATACAGAGTACAGAAAGTGCCAGACAGGAAGTCTGTGAAGAATCAAGAAGCGAAATCAAGAGCAAAGAAATTAGAAAAAGATTTCTTGAAAAATTTTTCCTGTTGCGTGATGAACGACGAAACCTATGTCTTGGCTGATTTCTCGCATTTTCCTGGTCAGGAATTTTATGCTGCAGATTCTCGTGGAAATTTTGATGAACAATTTCGCGTGAAGAAACAAGCAAAGTTTCCTAGAAAATTCCTGGTTTGGCAAGCAATTTGCACTTGTGGAAAAAGGAGCAAATTTTTCGTTGGCCAAGGTGCTGTTGACTCGAAGATATACATCGATGAATGCTTGAAGAAGCGATTTTGACCATTTTTACGTGAGCACTATGTGTCAACAGTCTTTTGGCCAGATTTAGCTTCTTTCCACTACAGCAAGGCCACCAGGGAATGGTACGAAGCTAATGAGGTGGCTTTTGTCCCCAAAGAGGCCAATCCAACAAATTACCCAGAACTCAGACCAATCGAAAGATATTGGGTCCTGGTAAAAACAGAATTGAAGAAGACTAAGAAATCAACGAAAACATTAGCGGAATTCAAGCGAAAGTGGAAGACAGCATCCCAGAAAGTTACTGAGAACACTATAAGAAGCATGATGGGAAGAATTCTAGGAAAAATCCATGAATTTTGTAAAAAATAGTTTTAGTTTAGTTTTTAGTTAGTATTGTAAAAACAGTTTTCATTAGAATTAGAAGATGATTAGAAAATGAGTTTGATTTTCGAAATCGGTCCAGTGGTTCAAAAGATATAAGCGTTTTTGTGATAGCGAATTTATTCTCGTTCAGTCCTTATCACTATGAGTTCTATGAATATCTCCATCCTTATGAATAAAATGTACCATGGCGCTGTCTATCCGAAAATGGTTGAACTAATTAGTGAATATGTGGGTAAAGCAGGAACCTTTTCCCGCCATTTTCTGCCAATTCCGCATTTCAAGTTGTTTTTCGGGAAGAAATTATATGTAGATTCACTTTTAATCGAAAGAACTATTTTCATGGGTCTTTCGTTTGATATAAAACAGAAGCATGAATTTATTTTCCTCTAATTCTGAAAGCAAAAAAATGAACTTTCGAAATGAAATCGATTTTAATCATTGGATTCAGAACTCCAATCCTTTCTGAGTTTTCCTACAAAATTTCAGTTCTCAAAGTGAAACCATTTCAAAATGCAACTTGATATAAAAACACACTACATTGAACGCCCACCTTAACACATCTTGATCGAACTCTCCACTGCTTAAGAGATGTCTTTCTCGTCTTGACGCTACCACCACTAGGATCAGTTTTCACACTTGAACTTCTTATTGTTCTTGCACTGGCCAATGACCACACAAACGTAGAAAAAACGTTGATTTCTCAAGTAACGACACCTTCAAAACTCTTTGAAAAAACGGGACAATGCCGTTAGGAAATACGTCTTTTTCCGGTTTTCAAGGTATTTAACGTTATTTATACGTTGTAAACATTATGATTCTACAGGTAATTTTGTACTGAAATATGACGCGGTCGTAAGGTTTCCACGTAACCTTGTACGTTTCTTCAACGTTCTTTATACGTTTAAATTCGACCAGATTGAAACATAGATATCCAGTATAAAGGTGAAGATGATATTTTTGGTTGAATCAACGTTGCTAAATGATGATATACAGGGTGGCCATTTGAAAACGAAACAGACGAGATTAGAGACGCAATAAATTTTTCGGATAGAAATGCTCGGACAGGTCGATTTCTGTTTCGAGGGGGACAACTTAAGATGTAGGTTACAGACGCATAGCGCTTCAACCCTTGCTGCTACAACCCGCACCCCCAATTTTTGAATAGGGAAGATGGGGTGAGTGATACCTCAATTCAAAGGTATTTTTATATTGATTTCAGCACAGTAATTGTTTTTTCATTTTATGCATTAGTTCTCGAAATATTCTTAACTAAGTATGTATTTGAAAATGAAGTGGTGTTTTCATGGCACTTGTAGTGTTTTTTTGTGAAAAATCGACGTCTTGATTAAAGATTTAGATATCAGTGGATTGGAGGAAGGAAGCCACAGTCATGGTTGTTTTGAAGCTCAAAATGTCGATTTTTCACAAAAAAACACTACAAGTGCCATGAAAACACCACTTCATTTTCAAATACTTAGTTGAGAATATTTCGAGAACTAAGGCATAAAATAAAAAAACAATGACTGTGCTGAAATCAGTATAAAAATACTTTTCAAATGAGGTATCACTCACCCCATCTTCCCTATTCAAAAATTGGGGGTGAGGGTTGTAGTAGCAAGGGTTGAATCGCTATGCGTCCGTAACCTACATCTTAAGTTGTCCTCCTCGAAACAGAAATCGACCTGTCCGAGCATTTCTATCGAAAAAATTTATTTCGTCTGTAATCTCATCTCTTTCGTTTTCAAATGGCCACCCTGTATAGATTTGACTATACATTACAAACGTTAATATAACGTTCCTTCAAACAGAAGGAAGAAAGTTTCAATTTTTGTATTATTCCTTTGGAACGTTTCGAAGGCGTTTCAAAAATGCAAATAGAGCAAGTTTGATAATTATCGAAACATGAATCGTTTCAATAATTATTACTTGTAGATTTTACCATATTTTGGAAAATATACTGACAAAGAAACTGCAAAACCCAGAAGGAGCTGTTTAAATTAAAGCCAAATCAACAGAACTAAACTGGGTGATTGTACTACTATGGAATCAAAATGTAGTAAAAATTTTTGCAACATTGTATCTGCTGTCACGTTATAGCACTGATAGAACGCAAGATCTATATTCCGCAAATTTACATTTTCTGAATGCACGTGATACCACGTCTGATATTTTGTGAAATTTCATTCTGCCATACATTTGAAAATGATCTGGGTGCTCATTCAATAATTCTTGAATTAATTGACGGAATTCCCCCACTTCCTCTGTTCGTTGATTCATTTGGTAAATCGAATACCTTCTATGAGGATCACCAGCAACTGTCAAAGAAGCTATATTCTCCATATCTTCTTCCCATTTCCTCGCGTGAGCTCACGTGACGTGACAACAATGTGTCTGCACCTTCATATGCGTTTATTGTATGACAATTATGGTGGAACTGAACTTATATGAACGTCAAAAGTCTGACTTCTTTAGACTAGAGTTTTAAACGTTAATGGTTCATCTTGAACTCTACAGAGTCGGAGATACGATAAGTTTTGAGCTTACCATCTGCAGACAACCGAAAAAACAATTTCGAAGGACCCAAATGGTACCCCTGAGGAACACCAAATACGCCTTCAAATAGGTATGGGAACTGAAATGTAAGGACACCACCGAATCGGATACATTATATTTCGACATGTAGTCTGAGGTAGATCCTCAGTTCCGTGAAAGGGGGTTCATCAATTCGGTTGAACAATTTCTTCTAATCATTCTAATGCACCCCACACACGAGGTTTAATGGAAGCTGGCACCTGGACCGAAAAAGCGCTCCTCTCCTCCCCGTCACTCCAGAAAAATTCCAATTCCAGCGCCGTTTTCAAGCTCGGAAATAATGAATGACACGGAGTAGGTGAAACGTTTCAATTCGGCGACATCGTTTTATGTCAGTCTTGCGGAAAATTCTTATGAGGTTTTCACTTTTACGGTCGGCGACACATCGGTGGCATTTCGCAGGGCGACGTAACGTCTACTGCGAAGGGCGGAATTGAAAGGATATTCCGGAAACTGTTGCAACATCTGCGTTCGTTCCCGACTAGCCATGAGGAAGAAGGAGACTCGAGTTAACGAATATGGTTTTGTGTTTCGGCATCACGACGTTATAATGAGAAGAGCGTTGACGGCGGTTTTGGGTGCAACGTTCAGCCTGTTTGTATGTTGTTACTATGCCACTGGCTTTAATTGGCGGAGGCGGTAATGAAGTTATGTTTCATTTCGGTTCATTATTCGCGTTAATGAATGCCCGGAAAAACGAAAAAAAAAGGGTTCTCTGCGCTTGGGGGTATCGAAATCATAAAAGCACTAACCTGAAGTTAGGTTCTTTTAACCTCTTGTTCAAATAAGTAGTCAGAGCGGTTGCCCCTTCACTGAGGTCAATGATACTACGACATTTCACAAGTCAATGATTATATAGCCCGCTCCACACTCACGGCGCGAATCGGGCCAAGGATTCTTGCCGTGAACTTGGGCAAGAATTCGCGGCCAAGAAAGTCATCCACACTCACACAAATATTCGCACTTTGGTTCGTGGCATCCTCGCTGTCTACAAAGACTTTTCGCCTGTTGATCCAGCTATAAAAAGGGTTAATTCTGATAATAATCAAGAAAGTCTCATTCCACTTATCTAAATCTGAATCTATTCTAATTCCACTTCATTGCTACATGAACCATTCATTTCAAAAGCAAATAAAGTCAGTGAACAAGCATTAAATCATCACTGCGAAGGAACCGCGAAGGCCTGTGAGTGTGGATGGAACATTTGTGCTTAGGCGCGAAGCCTTTGTCGCGGACAGGAGACCGCAAACTCACGGGGAAGGCCGCGAAGCGCGAACGTGACAAGCCCGCTCCATACTCATGGCGCGAATCGCGCCAAGAATTCTTGCCGTGAACCTGGCCAAGAATTCGCGGCCAAATAAGTCATCCACACTCACACAAATATTCGCACTTTGATTCGCGGCATCCTCGCTGTCTACGAAGACTTTTCGCCTGTTTAGCAAGCTATAAAGTGGGTTTATTCTGATAATAATCAAGAAATTCTCATTCCACTTATCTAAATCTGAATCTATTCTTATTTCACTTCATTGCTACATGAACCATTCATTTCAAAAGCGAATAAAGTCAGTGAACAAGCATTAAATAATTACTGCGCAAGTACCGCGAACTCCTGTGAGTGTGGATGGAACATTTGTTCTTGGGCGCGAAGCCTGTGTCGCGGGACAGGAGACCGCAAACTCACGGGGAAGGCCGCGAAGCGCGAACGTTACACAAGAAAGTCATCTACACTCACGTTCGCGGTATTGGCCAAGGTTCTTGCCATGAGTGTGGAGCGGGCTTCAGAACGAAATCGTTATTCCTGCAAAGGAATTTTATTCTATGGTCCTTTGTGTCGAATTAATGATTCGAGGTTGTTTTGTTACGGGGAAAATAATTATTTTTTAACATTGTTGAAATAATTACACACAAAACCTGAATATATTTTAGTTATTTGAAGGAAAAACGTTTCTACGATTACCAGAAGAGTCTTTTCTCCGTGAAGGAAATAGAATCAAGTTTTCAGCGGAGATATACGAAGGGCACAAACGATACAGGATGCGCACATTTGAAGGAGCTGTTAAAAAAAATAAATACATATAGGGGAGTCTTTGACTTGTACATATATTCCAACTGTAAGATTCTTGAGGCCGAAAGAAATCTTTTTTCATTTCCCATTTTTCCGAAATCGGCTCTGTTAAGGGGCAGTATCACCTTTTGAATCGTGGTAAATCTCCATTCAAAAGTGGCCTCTTTATTTCACGAGTAAGTACCCTAATTAACGAAGTAGAGATTTGATTTTTTTATTGAAGTTGAAGAACGTGCCGAGGGCAAACAGTTTTCTTTTTTTCGATTTAATTGGTTTTTCATTAAAAAAAAACAGGGTTATCGTTAGATCTGGGGCTATTGAATATGTTTTTCGTTTTTCATGAGTACAAGCTATATTTTTGAAATAATCATCATGAAAATTTTTGTAGTTTATAGAAGATTAAATTGTCGAGGGCAAATTGTTGCGATTTTTTCGATTCATTTGAAAAAACAGGTTGAACTTCAGCGTTTTGGAAACTACAATAAATGATTCTTTTCAGATGGTAATTCATCATTTTTTGAAAAAAATCGCAACAATTTGCCCTCGGCAATTTAATCTTTCATGAACTACAAAAATTTTTATGGTTATTATTTCAAAAATATAACTTTTACTCATGAAAAACGATAAACATATTCAATAACTCCAGATCTAACGATTACCCTGATTTTTCTAATTGAAAAACTAATTAAATCGAAAAAAGGGAAACTATTCGCCCTCGGGACGTTCTTCAACTTCAATTAAAAAAAAATTCGAGTCTCTACGTTGTAAATTAGGGTACTTACTCGTGAAATAAAGAGACCACTTTTGAATGGAGATTTACCACGATTCAAAAGGTGATACTGCCCCTTAAAGAGGTTTAGCCATTTGAAAAAAATTGGGCCAAATATGAACCTGATACGATTCTCAGCAAAGACCTCAAAGTTCATATTTCTCGATTGAAATTGAGTTAATACATTCGAGAAATACTCAAGTGATAACCTTATTGGAATAAAAATGTTACAAACGCGATATTTCTAAACAAAAACACTTAGTTTTGTTCGATTATATCTGCAACCAAAAAGACATATTTCTCCCATCAAAATGAGTTTTTTTTCGATTTTCGCTAAGATTATTTTGTGGCCACTAATGACTTGTTCATATTTTCCGCGATATTCCAAAAATGTCTCATGAAAAAATGGTTTTCCATTCACTTCGAGATTAAACAAGCTATATCAAACCACAGAAAGTGATCAAACTATGTATTTCGTATTAAAAACAATAACCTTTTGTGAATATTTCACAGAACTTTTCAGAAGATGTTGCCAGCATGTTGATTTTTTCATTGAGGTGAAGGATTTTTCAGGTTACAGTAGAAATATCTAGGTTTTCTGCCATTTCCATCGAAAATTTACTACGCCGCAAAATTTCAGGACGCATGCGTACGGTGAAAACCGGCGGAGGACATTGGTAATCTCAATTACCGTTGAAAGCGCTGCCAACTATAAACGAGCAGTCATCGAACCTGATTATTGAAGGTGTTCTTCGATTTTGTCATTGTTGCATAAAGACATTCAGTGAATTAACGTGATATTAACAGTGTAGTGTCGAGTTTATAAAATGTACGTGTATAAATTAGAGTATTTGTTTGTGTAGAAGTTTGAAACTACTTGGTTGCTGCATAAAAAGATCGCCACAGTTTATTTAGTGCATGGTCATTTTATTTTCATTAATTTCACTGTAAATACGTGATTTGTACCGACCTTCATCATTCATATATCTACATATTTGTATTTTATCGACATTTGTTTTCTATATGGACCGGTAACAATAAAGTTTTAATAGAAACTGTGCGAATTAAATGTATACTTTCAGGATCTTTGGTTCAATTTATCTCCCACATCTGTGGGATTTTATTTTCACATATCTCTACATCATTTAGATTTCAGTGTCGACAAAGTTGATAAACATTCTGCCTGTATAATCGAGTTATATCAAACAGTCAAACAGTGCACAGGCTTGTTCTTGGCGAAAAGAAGATTTATGACTCTGGTCCTACCTGAGTAGCCTCATATACCGATATACCTTTAATAAGTCTTTTTTCAATCCACAATTATCAATATGAAATTATAGTATTCCTATTACAGGCGACACCACTGCTATATGCTTCAACCCAGTCAATAGGTATATTAAGTGTTGTAGTCTTTGAAATACTTACAGTTTTTTTCTTTTCCAGGTAATTATCACGAAACATCCTGCGACTCCGAACCTGAAATGACAAGAAGGTGATGAGTGAAACATTTTCGTGAGGGTAAAAGTAAAATAGTATATCAAGTAGGAAGTAAAATATGTATACTGCTACACTTGAGTTCAAAAAATTCAGAAATTTTGATTTTTGCCCACCCAATGTTGATTTATGGGAAATCAAATATTTATTTCCTTATATCTGAATATTTTTTTTCTTTTCGTTATTTTCATAATTTTTCGTTCTCACAATCAACTTCGAATATACATAGAAAACAATGCAAACATTTTTGGCACTTTGCTGCCATTTTTAGTGCGGTACATGGTAGCTACTAAAAGAACTATAATCGGCCGATCCATTTTCCGAGCTATTCATTTACAGAAATCTATAGGATTCAGCTTCACTCTTCAGTGAACTTTATTTTTTAAAGTTTCGCCTGAAACTGTGAAATTTGAAAGGAAATTGCAAAAAAATTAGTTAGATAAGTAAGTGAACATTTAGATTTAATTAAATTGGTGAAGAAAAAATGTGGACCTTTGAAACAGTTTGAACTTTTCTGAAGTTCATCAACTTTTCTGTAGCAGTGTATGGGTCGAAAATTATGGAAATCTCTCAAGTATTGCACTGAGGACCATTACATTATGAATGTTATGCAATTCTGAGCAGGGCCTTTTATACAGAATAATGACAAAAGAACCTTCTATTAAAAACAAGCAAAATAGTGGGTACTATGAGGCCTCACAAATCGCGGTGGCATTATCATTTGTCCCATAGAGAACAAAGTCCGTATTCTGAATAATTACCACGAGTGGATCTAGAGGTATTAGCAGAGATTCTCACGTCTTAAAGCTTTCCAAATAACTCGATTTCTCTGACAAAATAATTTTAAGTTAACGTTAAAACATTCCTGATAGTCAAATTTGACTTCCTCCTAATATCGAACTCTAGATTGGTTCTTGGTTATGTTATATCTTCCTAAGATCGTTTTATGTCGGAGCCCATTTGAAAAACATCAAGGCGCATTCTTGCTCTCTCTCTCTCGACCGATTGTTGCAGTTAAGAAATACTCGACTGTAATTCAAAACCGTGACTGCTCATCGTCAATGTATTTTCATAGAGTCAAAATCTACAGGCAATATTTATTCAGCTCGGTTATTAATGGATCGAGTGGGAATCACCTTTAATCTTCCGCTTTGGTGTATTCCGGGGTCCTATAACCTCTCTTTATGTTGGGTAAATATTTACTCTGACGTTTAGAGATCTTAATCCTTAATCCCTCTGCAATCAGTTTCTTCCAGAACGAATGACTCATAAAGAAACGAGGGTCCTAATAATATACGGAGGCATGCTGCCATAATTTCGGAAGCCATGTTTAAGAGGAATTTTAAATTGGGACAACAACGGAATGTTAATTAACCAAATTTTTTTAGTGAAATGCACATTTTGTATTGGAAATTTAGGCTATAGAAAGAATAATGAATACTGAAATTCGTTCATTAATTTCGTAGCGATATTTCGATTTGGTGTTTCTAATGACCTTTTGAACAGAGTTGTCAACAAGATATCGCGTTTCAATGAGTATGAAAAGTGCGATTTAGATCCCCATGAAAAGTAAAAATCGAGCATAATCATTAATATTATTATAAATAATGAGATATAAGAATCTGACTGAAATTTCAACAACTACCCTCCAGCAGTCAATAACCCCGGGGTCATAATCGCTGTTCGCCATTACCGCCGGTATAGATCTGGCCCTGATGTAGAAGAGGCTGTCGCTATTTAGTGTGATGAAGCATCAGGGTGGAAAAGGTGACAGAGCCGGGAGTGTCTATGCATAACTAAGTCGACAAAATGGGGTATTTTCAGACCCCAGGGCGGGGAACATCAATTTCGCAGGAGCAGGTTGAGAATTGATTAGAGGCGCCTCGCCCGGCTACATATAGCGAAGACTTCCCCGCATTCAATTCGGATTTGTCTGGAGGATGACAGGTTCTCCGAAAGACTCTTCGGGATCGGTTTATTCTCGTGTGCTGCGGACTATTACCGTAAGTCAATATTTTGCTTTTGCAGGGATCTTCTTGGACTTTACCTATTTGGGATAACTGTAATAGCGGAACATGAATTATCATGTAGATTCAAGATGAGATATAAAAGTTCGACATTTTCGTTCAAAGAACATTGTGTGTTGTGAGGGGAAAATCATTGTCGGTATTTAGACGGATTTTCGAATTCCGGAAAAGTTTTCACCTCAGGCGGGAGTTGAACCCGCGTCTTCGAATTTCTGGTCCGCTGTGCTAGCGAACTACACCACCGAAGTTACTTATTTTTCCGAAATTAGATATTAGTGATGCCACGCAGAGATTTCTGCACTTTTAGCATCATACTTCTCATTCCGCTCAATGCCACACTGTCCTCGCACAGAGCCATTGTGTTGTCTCTGTCTAGCTGCCTTATGGTATTGCGGCATTGCCTCTGGCAGTTTGATTTTTGAGATAACCCACATTTTCTCAGAAAATAAGAATTTGGCAACAAAATCCTGAAACAGGTCAAATTTGTTTCACTTTTACCAAATTTTTCTGCATTTTTGAAGGATTTTTGTTGCACCCTGTGCCATTCCCATCCACCCTCTAAATTTTTTGAATAGGGAAAGTGGGTCATGTGGTACTTTTTTGGCAAGGTCTTTGTATCTTCTTTATAGGCGTGCAGAAATTGCCAAGAAAAATTTTTTTTGTTGAAAAATCAGTTAGTTCAAAGAGGTTTTCAGTGTGTGCACTTTGTCATGGTTTATTTACTTTGAGACGATGGTACCTGATGAAATTTGTCAGCGAATGAAAGTCGACCATTACAGTTTTGTCCATGCACAACGTTCAACCCCTTCAACCACCTCACGTGACAAATTAGAATGTGTGAAACACTGCGCTTCAGTTATGATCTTAAGTAGGTATACAGGGTGATTCACGGTGGATGGCACATTAGACGTTTCTGGAGAACCAGACTTCGGATCGGTCTGAAAATTTAATGGAATGCATTATCGGACCTGTTCTACCCAACTAAAATATTTTCGTCAATGCGGTGTTGCCACTTCTATTAGAAAGTAGTAGCAACTTTGCTATTTCAAATGGAACACCCGGTATATTATATTATTTTTGGAATCTCCAACAACTTCTCGACAACTTTTATTGACATTTCCCTATACCTATCTGTTGCCGTTTTCGAAATATAAATTAATTTCAATATTTTTCACCAGAAAACATGACCTCTAAAAATGCTGATAACTTCGGGATGAGAAACACTATGGCATTGAAATTTGATTTGGAGTTAGGTGATACATGAATGCTGCCAACACTTCAGCCTGATTTACGTTACTTCAATACAGGGTGATAAAAAAATACAGTCTTTTCGGTTGCTTGAAAAAGTGACTGAAAGTTGTTTATTTCAAATGGAACGCCCTGTATATTATTGAAAATTCGGAAAACTGATGAAATTCGCTTTCATTCTATGTATATCATGCCTATACCTAACTAGTCAAATTTCGGACTTATGAGCATTTATTTGTCAAAATGTCCCTTCAGAATGGTTTTTCCATTCAGTATTTGGTAGGCAGGCCATGATTACTACTTGATAGTACCTTGTGACATTCTCCTAATAATAGAGGCACCAAGAAACTTGAGAGTCAAACTATTTATATGAATTATCATTAAAAAGTAGAACAATCATGTCGAATACTTCAAAGTATGTTCGAATCGCTGGCCGTTCACTTCCAAGCAATGCGGGTGTTGACTGCTTTCGTCGTGGTAGATCGTATTCCTTTGAAATCCAAATCTTCAAATGCTTGGGCAATCCTTTTCAGCAATTCATCTCTCGAATGCACGGGTGTTTTGTGAACTTTTTCTTTCTACATTCCCCACAGATGAAAATCTAACGGACTAAGATCGGGTATTCTTGCTGGCCAATTCCATGGTCCCAATCGCCTTATCCACCGATCTTCAAAAAGTCCCTCCAGTTAATAATAATGAACAAATTCATGAGCACTTCGTTTGAATAGTTTTCTTCCTTCGTTTCGAGGGTATTTGCAACTTCTGGAATGAAGAAAATGTCGAAATTCAAGCTTCTTGGTGCCTTTATTATTAGGAGAATGTCAAATAGTAATCATGGCCTGCCTACCAAATACCGAATGGAAATACCATTCTGAAGGGACATTTTGACAAATAAATGCTCATAAGTCCGAAACTTGACTAGTTAGGTATAGGCATGATATGCATAGAAAGAAAGCGAATTTCATCAGTTTTCCGAATTTCCAATAATATACAGGGCGTTCCATTTGAAATAAACAACTTTCAGTCACTTTTTCAAGCAACCGAAAACACTGTATTTTTTTATCACCCTGTATTGAAGTAACGTAAATCAGGCTGGAGTGTTGGAAGCATTTATGTATCACCTAACTCCAAACCAAATTTCAATGCCATAGTTTTTCTCAACCCAAAGTAATCAGCATTTTTAGAAGTCATGTTTTCCGGTGAAAAAAATTGAAATTAATTTATATTTCGAAAACGGCAACAGATAGGTATAGAGCAATATCGATCAAAGTTGTCGAGAAGTTGTTGGAGATTCCAAAAATAATGTAATATACCGGGTGTTCCATTTGAAAAAGCAAAGTTGCTACTACTTTCTAATAGAAGTGGCAACACCGCATTGACAAAAATATTTTAGTTGGGTAGAACAGGTCCGATAATGCATTCCATTAAATTTTCAAACCGATCTGAAGTCGGGTTCTCCAGAAACGTCTAATGTGCCATCCACCGTGAATCACCCTGTATGTTATTAGTACTTCTCTACTGAAGTTGAAACTTTTCGATCAAATGTTTCAATTCAAAGAAAGAGCCATGTCAAAGTGCACGTACTGAAAACCTCTTTGAACTAACTGATTAAAAAAAAAATTTCTTGAAAATTTCTGCACGCCTGTAAAGAAGATACAGAGACCATGGCAAAAAAATCCCACATGACCCACTTTCCCTATTCGAAAAATGGCACAGGGTGCATCAAGAATCCTTCACAAATGCATAAACATTTGGTGAAAGTGACCTGTTTCAGGATTTTGTTGCCAAATATTTTTCTTCTGAGAAAATGAATTTGTTCCATAATTTTACGCGCACTGTATTGTTGGACTGAAGCTCCACCAGCCAAAATCTTATTCTCGTTTTTGAATGACGAACATTAAAAAGGAAGCTAAATGCAAAACTACTACGATAAAAAATGGAACAAGGAAAATGGACAATGTAGCGATTCCCCCTCAACGACTTCTATCAAAAGAAATCCGGTTCCATCTTCCCTGCCGAAAGTCAAGATTAGGCCGTAATGATCACGCCCCCTTAATACTTTTTTCTCATAATCATCCAGTCATCCATTAGGATTTGTAGAGCCTCCCCAATCCCCGAAAATCCTCGGGCTTCGAGGACCCCGAACGTCAAGCGTGCCCGCTAATAAATCCCCGACAAATCAGATAGAACGGAAAAATTCCCGAAAAACTTAAGTGGAATTCCGGCCGGTGCGGTTACACTTTTTTTCTGCGGGATCCGTACGACGTTCCATTGTTTTATAATCAATCATTCTAGATTTTTGTGTGCACTCTATAACGCCGGGAGTCCCTGGATTCCATTAATCAAAGTCATTGTTTCAGACTTCCAATTTCGGTTCCTTTTGTTTGCCCTAATGTTCCGGGCGATGTTCCCGGTCGACGGACGGGCTTTTACGTAAAAAGTTTCATTTCCACTCTGTCCTATTTGGCCGGGATTAATTCGAACGATTTCGGACGGTGAGGAGTTGAAACTTATATCACTTAGCGCACCTTGTGGGACGTCTTCCAGGGATGGAAACCGGGGGAGGGGTGGAACAAAGGGGGAGAAGGAATCACGAGAATGCCCAAGGAATGTGTGCCAAAATCAGGAGAGTTCCCAGGAAACATAGCGCCGTTCTAAAGATTTCCAGAGTTTGGTCAGTAGGACAAGACATTTTTTGCGAGCTCAGAAGATCAATCTTAATGTTCAAAAATAATTATATGCTGGTATTGCCTGATAGTAGTCCCAACAAACTAGAATTCTTGGCAATCAATACTTTTTTCACTGAAACAAGAGTAACAACAAACTGACAATAAATGTAGCAAAGACTGTCTACATTGTTACAAAACAACAAACAACCCTGACTTCCTCATTTGAAGTTTCTACGCCACTGATTCATAAACAGCCACCAATTTCAACATAGATTTTTCTTGAAATTCAACTAGTTCCAACCCTATTTCACCGGAAACGTGTTTCTTTGATAACCACGTTTTGAGGAAAGTGTGTCCCCATCTTTCTTCGAACAGAAGTAGAGAAAAGAGAGGTGTTGTCATAAATGTGTAACATTCCACCTTTAGATAGTTAAGGAAATGTTCTTACTGACCAAATGAAGAAGGTGCAACCCTGCTCTGGTGTGATGAGCTAAAGGTAGAATTACGTTGAAGGGGGTTTTATACTTATACTTTTGGCTTGTGATGTGATCATCTAGATTGGTAGAACTCTATGTTATGTCGTAGTTATTCAGTTTCGTAATAAACTCAGATTAGTGAAATATAGGATGGGAAATAATGAGGTAAAATAGATAAATGAAACACTAAATTGGACACAAAGGTGGAACTAGAGCCTTTATTGCCCCAGCGAAGTAGTTCGAATGAACGACTTGCTTTTATAAGGGATAAAAACGAACCAAATCCAATTCCTCATTGGATTTGAAAGCAAAAACCCTTTTAGCATTACAGATGATATGTTTACAATCCATAGAACAATTATTAATAAGACGAGCACTGGTGATATGTACAATATGGAGCTTCCTATACTCCGGTAAGGTTATTACTGGACAATCGTGATAAAAAGCAGAATCCAATACATCCAAAGGTATCCAAAGGTTATAGGCATATAGAGTGTGTTACCTGATCATTAATGAAATTCCTAAGCAGTATCCTTGTAGTTCCTAGTGTGCGAATCCTTCCATCCAAGTGTTATGTGTGAGATCCTAGCAGTCGCGTTGGTTTGGAAGTGACGATAAACTCCTTATAAGTTAATTGATGAACGATGGCATCTTCAAAACACTCCTTGCTTATCCGGTACGCCAAGGCCCGAAGACGAGGCTTGGTTTACTGAGGACGTTCGTCTATAGAACTCTCAGAGGAAGTCTCACTGGCCACTGTTGTGGGGGATGTTTTCCTTGACACAGACGATATAAACAGTTTATCCTAGGCCCCCAAACCATCGATTATTGTACGTAAAATATTATCCTAAGGCTGAAGGACCCTTGGTCGATGGCCATTTGTATTGTTGCAAAAAAACACAGTTACTACTACTACTATTATCCTAAAAGCAACAGCTCCGAATGCCTAAACCATAGTGTCGAGTGAATAGTTAATTGTGCAGTAGGCCTTACGAACAGTATAAGAATATTGCAAATGGGTGTATTCCGGGGTCCTATAACCTCTCTTTATGTTGGGTAAATATTTACTCTGACGTTTAGAGATCTTAATCCTTAATCCCTCTGCAATCAGTTTCTTCCAGAACGAATGACTCATAAAGAAACGAGGGTCCTAATAATATACGGAGGCATGCTGCCATAATTTCGGAAGCCATGTTTAAGAGGAATTTTAAATTGGGACAACAACGGAATGTTAATTAACCAAATTTTTTTAGTGAAATGCACATTTTGTATTGGAAATTTAGGCTATAGAAAGAATAATGAATACTGAAATTCGTTCATTAATTTCGTAGCGATATTTCGATTTGGTGTTTCTAATGACCTTTTGAACAGAGTTGTCAACAAGATATCGCGTTTCAATGAGTATGAAAAGTGCGATTTAGATCCCCATGAAAAGTAAAAATCGAGCATAATCATTAATATTATTATAAATAATGAGATATAAGAATCTGACTGAAATTTCAACAACTACCCTCCAGCAGTCAATAACCCCGGGGTCATAATCGCTGTTCGCCATTACCGCCGGTATAGATCTGGCCCTGATGTAGAAGAGGCTGTCGCTATTTAGTGTGATGAAGCATCAGGGTGGAAAAGGTGACAGAGCCGGGAGTGTCTATGCATAACTAAGTCGACAAAATGGGGTATTTTCAGACCCCAGGGCGGGGAACATCAATTTCGCAGGAGCAGGTTGAGAATTGATTAGAGGCGCCTCGCCCGGCTACATATAGCGAAGACTTCCCCGCATTCAATTCGGATTTGTCTGGAGGATGACAGGTTCTCCGAAAGACTCTTCGGGATCGGTTTATTCTCGTGTGCTGCGGACTATTACCGTAAGTCAATATTTTGCTTTTGCAGGGATCTTCTTGGACTTTACCTATTTGGGATAACTGTAATAGCGGAACATGAATTATCATGTAGATTCAAGATGAGATATAAAAGTTCGACATTTTCGTTCAAAGAACATTGTGTGTTGTGAGGGGAAAATCATTGTCGGTATTTAGACGGATTTTCGAATTCCGGAAAAGTTTTCACCTCAGGCGGGAGTTGAACCCGCGTCTTCGAATTTCTGGTCCGCTGTGCTAGCGAACTACACCACCGAAGTTACTTATTTTTCCGAAATTAGATATTAGTGATGCCACGCAGAGATTTCTGCACTTTTAGCATCATACTTCTCATTCCGCTCAATGCCACACTGTCCTCGCACAGAGCCATTGTGTTGTCTCTGTCTAGCTGCCTTATGGTATTGCGGCATTGCCTCTGGCAGTTTGATTTTTGAGATAACCCACATTTTCTCAGAAAATAAGAATTTGGCAACAAAATCCTGAAACAGGTCAAATTTGTTTCACTTTTACCAAATTTTTCTGCATTTTTGAAGGATTTTTGTTGCACCCTGTGCCATTCCCATCCACCCTCTAAATTTTTTGAATAGGGAAAGTGGGTCATGTGGTACTTTTTTGGCAAGGTCTTTGTATCTTCTTTATAGGCGTGCAGAAATTGCCAAGAAAAATTTTTTTTGTTGAAAAATCAGTTAGTTCAAAGAGGTTTTCAGTGTGTGCACTTTGTCATGGTTTATTTACTTTGAGACGATGGTACCTGATGAAATTTGTCAGCGAATGAAAGTCGACCATTACAGTTTTGTCCATGCACAACGTTCAACCCCTTCAACCACCTCACGTGACAAATTAGAATGTGTGAAACACTGCGCTTCAGTTATGATCTTAAGTAGGTATACAGGGTGATTCACGGTGGATGGCACATTAGACGTTTCTGGAGAACCAGACTTCGGATCGGTCTGAAAATTTAATGGAATGCATTATCGGACCTGTTCTACCCAACTAAAATATTTTCGTCAATGCGGTGTTGCCACTTCTATTAGAAAGTAGTAGCAACTTTGCTATTTCAAATGGAACACCCGGTATATTATATTATTTTTGGAATCTCCAACAACTTCTCGACAACTTTTATTGACATTTCCCTATACCTATCTGTTGCCGTTTTCGAAATATAAATTAATTTCAATATTTTTCACCAGAAAACATGACCTCTAAAAATGCTGATAACTTCGGGATGAGAAACACTATGGCATTGAAATTTGATTTGGAGTTAGGTGATACATGAATGCTGCCAACACTTCAGCCTGATTTACGTTACTTCAATACAGGGTGATAAAAAAATACAGTCTTTTCGGTTGCTTGAAAAAGTGACTGAAAGTTGTTTATTTCAAATGGAACGCCCTGTATATTATTGAAAATTCGGAAAACTGATGAAATTCGCTTTCATTCTATGTATATCATGCCTATACCTAACTAGTCAAATTTCGGACTTATGAGCATTTATTTGTCAAAATGTCCCTTCAGAATGGTTTTTCCATTCAGTATTTGGTAGGCAGGCCATGATTACTACTTGATAGTACCTTGTGACATTCTCCTAATAATAGAGGCACCAAGAAACTTGAGAGTCAAACTATTTATATGAATTATCATTAAAAAGTAGAACAATCATGTCGAATACTTCAAAGTATGTTCGAATCGCTGGCCGTTCACTTCCAAGCAATGCGGGTGTTGACTGCTTTCGTCGTGGTAGATCGTATTCCTTTGAAATCCAAATCTTCAAATGCTTGGGCAATCCTTTTCAGCAATTCATCTCTCGAATGCACGGGTGTTTTGTGAACTTTTTCTTTCTACATTCCCCACAGATGAAAATCTAACGGACTAAGATCGGGTATTCTTGCTGGCCAATTCCATGGTCCCAATCGCCTTATCCACCGATCTTCAAAAAGTCCCTCCAGTTAATAATAATGAACAAATTCATGAGCACTTCGTTTGAATAGTTTTCTTCCTTCGTTTCGAGGGTATTTGCAACTTCTGGAATGAAGAAAATGTCGAAATTCAAGCTTCTTGGTGCCTTTATTATTAGGAGAATGTCAAATAGTAATCATGGCCTGCCTACCAAATACCGAATGGAAATACCATTCTGAAGGGACATTTTGACAAATAAATGCTCATAAGTCCGAAACTTGACTAGTTAGGTATAGGCATGATATGCATAGAAAGAAAGCGAATTTCATCAGTTTTCCGAATTTCCAATAATATACAGGGCGTTCCATTTGAAATAAACAACTTTCAGTCACTTTTTCAAGCAACCGAAAACACTGTATTTTTTTATCACCCTGTATTGAAGTAACGTAAATCAGGCTGGAGTGTTGGAAGCATTTATGTATCACCTAACTCCAAACCAAATTTCAATGCCATAGTTTTTCTCAACCCAAAGTAATCAGCATTTTTAGAAGTCATGTTTTCCGGTGAAAAAAATTGAAATTAATTTATATTTCGAAAACGGCAACAGATAGGTATAGAGCAATATCGATCAAAGTTGTCGAGAAGTTGTTGGAGATTCCAAAAATAATGTAATATACCGGGTGTTCCATTTGAAAAAGCAAAGTTGCTACTACTTTCTAATAGAAGTGGCAACACCGCATTGACAAAAATATTTTAGTTGGGTAGAACAGGTCCGATAATGCATTCCATTAAATTTTCAAACCGATCTGAAGTCGGGTTCTCCAGAAACGTCTAATGTGCCATCCACCGTGAATCACCCTGTATGTTATTAGTACTTCTCTACTGAAGTTGAAACTTTTCGATCAAATGTTTCAATTCAAAGAAAGAGCCATGTCAAAGTGCACGTACTGAAAACCTCTTTGAACTAACTGATTAAAAAAAAAATTTCTTGAAAATTTCTGCACGCCTGTAAAGAAGATACAGAGACCATGGCAAAAAAATCCCACATGACCCACTTTCCCTATTCGAAAAATGGCACAGGGTGCATCAAGAATCCTTCACAAATGCATAAACATTTGGTGAAAGTGACCTGTTTCAGGATTTTGTTGCCAAATATTTTTCTTCTGAGAAAATGAATTTGTTCCATAATTTTACGCGCACTGTATTGTTGGACTGAAGCTCCACCAGCCAAAATCTTATTCTCGTTTTTGAATGACGAACATTAAAAAGGAAGCTAAATGCAAAACTACTACGATAAAAAATGGAACAAGGAAAATGGACAATGTAGCGATTCCCCCTCAACGACTTCTATCAAAAGAAATCCGGTTCCATCTTCCCTGCCGAAAGTCAAGATTAGGCCGTAATGATCACGCCCCCTTAATACTTTTTTCTCATAATCATCCAGTCATCCATTAGGATTTGTAGAGCCTCCCCAATCCCCGAAAATCCTCGGGCTTCGAGGACCCCGAACGTCAAGCGTGCCCGCTAATAAATCCCCGACAAATCAGATAGAACGGAAAAATTCCCGAAAAACTTAAGTGGAATTCCGGCCGGTGCGGTTACACTTTTTTTCTGCGGGATCCGTACGACGTTCCATTGTTTTATAATCAATCATTCTAGATTTTTGTGTGCACTCTATAACGCCGGGAGTCCCTGGATTCCATTAATCAAAGTCATTGTTTCAGACTTCCAATTTCGGTTCCTTTTGTTTGCCCTAATGTTCCGGGCGATGTTCCCGGTCGACGGACGGGCTTTTACGTAAAAAGTTTCATTTCCACTCTGTCCTATTTGGCCGGGATTAATTCGAACGATTTCGGACGGTGAGGAGTTGAAACTTATATCACTTAGCGCACCTTGTGGGACGTCTTCCAGGGATGGAAACCGGGGGAGGGGTGGAACAAAGGGGGAGAAGGAATCACGAGAATGCCCAAGGAATGTGTGCCAAAATCAGGAGAGTTCCCAGGAAACATAGCGCCGTTCTAAAGATTTCCAGAGTTTGGTCAGTAGGACAAGACATTTTTTGCGAGCTCAGAAGATCAATCTTAATGTTCAAAAATAATTATATGCTGGTATTGCCTGATAGTAGTCCCAACAAACTAGAATTCTTGGCAATCAATACTTTTTTCACTGAAACAAGAGTAACAACAAACTGACAATAAATGTAGCAAAGACTGTCTACATTGTTACAAAACAACAAACAACCCTGACTTCCTCATTTGAAGTTTCTACGCCACTGATTCATAAACAGCCACCAATTTCAACATAGATTTTTCTTGAAATTCAACTAGTTCCAACCCTATTTCACCGGAAACGTGTTTCTTTGATAACCACGTTTTGAGGAAAGTGTGTCCCCATCTTTCTTCGAACAGAAGTAGAGAAAAGAGAGGTGTTGTCATAAATGTGTAACATTCCACCTTTAGATAGTTAAGGAAATGTTCTTACTGACCAAATGAAGAAGGTGCAACCCTGCTCTGGTGTGATGAGCTAAAGGTAGAATTACGTTGAAGGGGGTTTTATACTTATACTTTTGGCTTGTGATGTGATCATCTAGATTGGTAGAACTCTATGTTATGTCGTAGTTATTCAGTTTCGTAATAAACTCAGATTAGTGAAATATAGGATGGGAAATAATGAGGTAAAATAGATAAATGAAACACTAAATTGGACACAAAGGTGGAACTAGAGCCTTTATTGCCCCAGCGAAGTAGTTCGAATGAACGACTTGCTTTTATAAGGGATAAAAACGAACCAAATCCAATTCCTCATTGGATTTGAAAGCAAAAACCCTTTTAGCATTACAGATGATATGTTTACAATCCATAGAACAATTATTAATAAGACGAGCACTGGTGATATGTACAATATGGAGCTTCCTATACTCCGGTAAGGTTATTACTGGACAATCGTGATAAAAAGCAGAATCCAATACATCCAAAGGTATCCAAAGGTTATAGGCATATAGAGTGTGTTACCTGATCATTAATGAAATTCCTAAGCAGTATCCTTGTAGTTCCTAGTGTGCGAATCCTTCCATCCAAGTGTTATGTGTGAGATCCTAGCAGTCGCGTTGGTTTGGAAGTGACGATAAACTCCTTATAAGTTAATTGATGAACGATGGCATCTTCAAAACACTCCTTGCTTATCCGGTACGCCAAGGCCCGAAGACGAGGCTTGGTTTACTGAGGACGTTCGTCTATAGAACTCTCAGAGGAAGTCTCACTGGCCACTGTTGTGGGGGATGTTTTCCTTGACACAGACGATATAAACAGTTTATCCTAGGCCCCCAAACCATCGATTATTGTACGTAAAATATTATCCTAAGGCTGAAGGACCCTTGGTCGATGGCCATTTGTATTGTTGCAAAAAAACACAGTTACTACTACTACTATTATCCTAAAAGCAACAGCTCCGAATGCCTAAACCATAGTGTCGAGTGAATAGTTAATTGTGCAGTAGGCCTTACGAACAGTATAAGAATATTGCAAATGGGTTGGTAGCAGAACAGAGTTCCACAATATTCAATAGAAATGCAATGATAAGATACAATAAGCGTACATGAGATTAAATCCTGTGAAATGAAACAGAGTTACTTAAATTGGGACAGTGTACATACCAGAGAACAAGCGTCTTTAAAATATACTAAAATGGCGGATCCCTAGAAGAGGAACTCCATTTCAAGGGAACACTACTGTGAACCAGAATGAAAGTGAAACGAATGGAATCAAGCAGTGAAAAGGGGTGCAGTCGAAGTAAAAGAGAAGCTTCTTCCATTTGTTGTCGTTCGGAGGTTAGTTTATACACAGAATCGTATTTCTTCGATGGTCACAAAAGAACAAGTTTACTTCATGGTGGATCTTCGATAATATGATGAAAATCTCCTATTTATAAAGATGCGAATTGCCTAAAGTATTGCTTGAAGTCGTACTTATATTCATCATTCACAGAATTATAAAATAATATCAAATAAGTTTCATTCAACGTAGTTCCACGTTTCGACAATAGACGTTGCAAAGTTGGGAGCCATGAAGTGGTCTTGCAACGGTGCATTTTATTTTATTGCAGGGTAGGAAATTCAGAAATGTTACAAATGTGACCTGCTTGTTTTTGGTACAATAGCTTCTAGCATAATATAGCACAATCAACTATATTATTCGATTTACTTATCAATAATATATCCGAAAAGACTGCCTCAATTAAAAATTACGAGATGTTATATCAATCTATCATGTAAATGAGAAGAATAATTTTTGTGTATAATCAGAGATAACTATAACCTGCTCAGTTCGGCAACATGAGAATATTCTCATGTCTCACCAACACCAGTATAAGGTACAATCGACCAGCTCTAAGTTTCAGATGCGACTTATTTTAATGTAAATAAACGGGTTTCTATATAGTCTGAGGTTGAATCGTTTCATAGTCAACGTTTATGTATGGTATCATAATTATTAATGAATATATACGTTGAAGAAGCAATTCTTTTTTTGAGTGTATGCGAATTCTGTTTCTGACCTTCTGAGATTACTTGAGTACATAAACATAAAGTGATCAGTTCCCCAAACTTGAACAACTCGAATTTCTGAACTTCACCACACGAGCCCCCTCTTGTAAACGTAAACCAAATACATCCTTCAAGATCAATCAGCCGGAACCGATAGACTAACTAGTTGGGCTGGTCGTTAATGAGTCCGTTGCAACTTCAAACAGCCTAACCACAGGCTGATTGCTAACACTTTCAGATCAATGCAGAATAAATTTACACATCAGCAAGATTGCTGTAACACTTCATGCAAATACAAGCCTGAATCTGATATGTGTATTTATTCTAGCGAAACGTTTCAGATATCTGATTGACTGGAGACCACTAGGATCAGGAATGATGGAATATGTGCGGATAACAGCACTGTTGCGTTCTATTTCGAATCTGTTTGTTCAATTGCATGGTGATTTCTTGGTGGTCTATACGAGTTGAATTCTATTCTCAGCTGTCATACACTTCGAGTCGTTTTTGTCGAACACTTATGTATCTGCTTTCAGTGAGCACTTCTTGAGTGATATTTTTTGTTAATTTCATCAACTTTCATGGGTTTGAATGTTGCGGAATTTTTCTTTAAATGAAAGTCTCTCGAACTTCGATAAAATGTATGTATATTCAGCTTTAATTCAATAATTAAAAATTTGTCATCAACACAAAACTTTTTTTGGGATGACATTACCGCATGCAAAGCAGGAAGTTCAAAAGAGTGGGTTCATTGATTTCTATCCTATTGTCAAATATTTTAACCCCCATTGTATATAGGCATAGTTATGTACACAAAAAGCCATTTCCCATCGAAGGATTAGCAGAAAATACCAGGTTATCAGGACGGCATAGTATATTCGTTGCTGGATGTATTTACCTCTGAAACGATAATTGACATTTTCCAGAACACAAAGAAAATAAACATCATTCGTTGTCCTCAAACAAACGGGATTTACTATCGATAAAACTTTTAACAGTGCACTCCACATTATTTCGGATACAATGGATTGATGGTTAAGAATAAAAGGACAACAGAACGTTTCGAGTAAGACCATTAACTCATAAACAGAGCATCTGATTCAAAGCTTCTCACGGATAGCATTCGTCTAGAAATATTGAACGTTGATTTGCTGATTCTGAAACTCAGAATATGAAATGGCAACAATACCAAACATTTAGGTTTTCAATTTTAAGGCCAGTATATCCATCTACCTGTCAACTGTCAAATGGCGCTACAGGCAGGAATGCGGTACGTGGACGTCTTTTGATATCGCAGTAGGAGAGGTGATTGGTAAATTTGTCTAAGCAATTGGATAAATCTATGGAGCTGTACGTGTGTCCTTATTTGTCAAAACCTATTGAGATCCTAACCTAACAATTCAATGGTAAGGAATTCTGTTATTTGCTGTTGGGTAGTTATTAATAAAATAGACTTTGCTGGAAATGGATAGTATATTCGGTTTGTTTATCATATGTGTTCATAATTCAGACAGAATTATACCACAAAGTTTTCTACCACGAAATGGGGCCGTAACAAAGAAGAACAGGTCTATGACTGTATCCACCTTTTCTGTGGTTCACCTAGAATCCCAAAAACATTTTTCTACCTGCTCAGTTCGATGACATCTCTGTCGCCAGTCGCAACGCTCATACAAGGCTTAGTTCGCAGCTCTTAAGGTGGGCGTTCAATGTACTGTATTTTTATTTCGAGTTGCATTTGAAAATATGTTCACTTTGAGAACTAAAATTTTGTGGGTGAACTCAGAAAGGATTGGAGTTCTTAGTGAAATAATTGATATCGATTTCATTTCGAAAGTTCATTTTTTTCTTTGTAAAATAGAAGAAAATAAGCCAACTCATGCTTCTGTTTTATTTCGAATGAAAGACCCATGAAAAAAGTTCAACTTTCGATTAAAAGTGAATCTACATATAATTTCTTTCAGAAAATCAACTTGAAATACTGAATTAGTAGAGAATGGCCAAATTCAAATATACAGCGAGAAAAAGTTCCTGCTTTACCTACATATTCACTAATTTCATAGTTTAGCAATTTTCGGATAGAGAGCGCCATTGTACATTTCATTTATAAGGAGGGAGATCACATATCACTTATGGTGATAATAAAAGTTCTATGGAGATGAACGGTGGCGCCTCTATCAGATTAGTTTTCCTACTCATTGTGATCAACGACCTTAACGAATAGTTACCTTCGTCGGCTCCAAAAGTGAATTAACCAGGACTCTACCCGGTACAACACCACACGAAACCAGACAGTCAACATATACATCTCTTTAGTCATACTAACTGTAAACACCATTCACAGTGTTTACTTTGTGGTATTATTTTCTATTCCGTACACCCAATTATTCTTCAATTCTCGTGGTGATAAGAATGGGTACAGTAGTCCATTTCTTCTCTCCAAGAGAGCTCTTATATATTATTTAATATGAAAATATACAGTCTGTATCAAGAGAGAATTGGTCAATGTTATGAGTTTCGAATTAACTAAAATAATTGTCAGAAGAATCATATTCATCAACAAATTGTTGAAGAATTTGACCCAATCAAAGAAGGACAGGTCTCCGTTCAAAAAGATATTCTGAATAACTTGCAGGGATTAGATAACCTTAAAGGAGATTGCTGAAAGCTCAGTCAGAAGTATTATTATATAATTTAGTCCGAGATACTGGCTGTTTACGTATGCACACAGGAATGCCCTGAAAAGAACCTCAAAGGGGAACACATCTTCAGCACCACACGCTGAGGTCCCTGGAATCACACTTCCAGAGATATTTGCTGACCAAAGAGTGCCGTAACACCATAAAGCAACTGACTATAGTAAATGAAGTGCCTCTACTATGGGTGCCAGGGCATTGGAGTGTTGATAAAAATGAAGAAGCCGATGAGTTAATACCTGCTGGACCTGAGCCTTTTTGTGAGCTTGGAAAAGACCAATATGAGGCAGCGGTCTATTAAAGGGAGTTGGATAACAGAACAGTCCACTGGAGAAACACTCCTGGACTTACTCAGTCTAAGAAATTGGTGATGATTCCACCGACCTATACCAGTAGGCTTCTTAAGCTGAGCTTCGGATGAGGGCAGATCTGCTGACTGACGGGCCTTTGTGGAGAAATCTGCAGATGAGATTTTTAGGCTCCGTTGACGAGAAGCAGAAACAGCTGAAGACACGGAGTGCAAGCGTCCAGAGCTGGCAAGCCTAAGAACCCTTCGTATGGAAAAACCGGTCTTGGATATCCACGCGGTTACGCCAAGGCTCCTGGGGATGTCATCCGTGTAATCAACACAATCGAAGACCTGCTTGGGTTTCAATGAATGAGTAGTAGAGAGCAGAAGATATTTGGTTCCCTGAAGACTAACTGAGCCATAACGAACCTGTTTCAAATATTAATAATACTAATGAAAGACCGGTTGAATATACGAGATTAACCACAAACTAAAAGTTCTGGCATGCTCCTCGAAAAGATCGCCACCCTAGAAACCCTACTCGAATAAATCTCTCATCAACCCATTCATTACCTCCCACGACTCAATTCACTGCCACCACTGACAAATCTTCTCGGTGTCTTCCAGTCCCGCAAAATCCCAGTTTTCAGAATTTGAATACTATATCAACGCTAAAATCCAACATCTGCCCCAGCCCCAGCTGTTTCCATTCCGCAGTCTAATCCTGTACGTGGCAAACTCGTTTCTGAATGAAACAAGTGAGCTCTTCCCGTCTAAAAATAAAGCTCCGCTGTCACTTGTACCAATCCGGCTTGATCAGGTGCATCTCTTGCACCGGAAATGGTGGTTGCAAAAACACGCCGCCTATCAACGTCCACTTCGGCCGAGGTAATTAACGTGGTTATTTTAACTGCCTAACGTGTTTTATTACGGGACATCGGTGTCGTGCGGTGACGCAACATCATTTTGAAGCTTTTATGAATGGTTGTTCTGGACGGTGTTGAAAAAGGTGTTTTAAAAATAGAGCTTGGTGGGGCAGCTGTGGGCAGTTTTCTGATGGAAATTGCATTGATATTTCAATATTGCTTTCTTTCTCCTGTAGAGGACGAATGAACTGAAGTAGAATGGACGTTGGTATCCATTTTCAACCCAACAGATCTTCGTCATTCGAAAAAAAAAATAAGCTGACTAGAGTCAATATGCTTTTAGTAAATATCGAGATTTGACGTATTACAGTTCCGTTCACAAAATTCCTAACCAATGGACTGTTAGATTAGAATCCTAATAGGTTCTGTCATATGAGGGCTGACAGCTCCAACTGTTTTCTAGATTCATACACTCGTTAAGACAAATTTACCAATCACTTTCTCCTACTGAGAGATGAAAAGACGTTCCTGCATCGCATTCCTGTCAGTAGCGCTATTCGGTAGTTCACAGGTGGATGAATTACCGGTCCTAACAACTTGCAATGATATTCATGTTATACTATTTCACATTTCTGATTAGAACAATTTTTATTACGTATTTACACCTATTAAGGTGGGCCTTCAATGTAGTGTGTTTTTATTTCAAGTTACATTTGAAAATGGTTTCACTTTGAGAACTGAAATTTTGTGGGTCGGCTCAGAAAGGATTGGAGTTCTTAATGAAATAATTGATATCGATTTCATTTCGAAAGTTCATTTTTTTTCTTTCAAAAATAGAAGAAAATTATCCAACTCATGCTTCTGTTTTATTTCAAACGAAATAAGAGCCAAGAAAATAATTCAATCTCCGATTAAAAGTGAATCTACAGATAATTTCGTTCAGAAAAACAACTTGAAATACGGAATCAGCGATTTTCGGATAGAGAGCGCCATTGTACAGGGTGGCCAGATTTCGATGATTCAGTACTACAACTCCTAAACTATAAGAGATAGGGAGAAAGTAAGATACATGTCATGTTCTCTCTTTTCGAGAAACAGAAATTGCTGAAAACCCCAAGTTGCTACAGCGTCTTGTTTCCGAGCTACAGGGCGATTTTGTTATTTGGTCCATTATTATAATTGGCTATAACTTCCGTATTATGGAAACTACGTCCCCGAAATGAACACATCTTCAGGGCACTTTTTTTACTGCTTTTCATCCGTGCACTGGATTTTTTGAATCTACTCAAATTTCGGAGCTATAACAAAATTTTTTTTTTAATGGAAATCATATTGGAAAATGATATTTCCAAATTGATCTTTCCTCAACGATTTCAAAAATATATATCATGATATACTTTCGAGTCCAGTGTATATCGAAAATTGCGAAAAAAACACTTTTCGATTAACAAAATCCTAGCAGGCTTTGATTCACTTCCTTCAAAACTGAGGCGGTCATAGAATTCAGTTTCATCATTGTTGTATTGTCTGGCGCTTCTAAAATTCTTATTCCTAACACATTATGCCTTATGAGAAATATTAAAAATATAATATGATAGAATGTTTTATACAAGCAAATTATGCCGCTGATAATGCATCTCAAATATATTTTGATAAATATCCTGAAGAACTCAGCCGCAAAAAAGTATATTCACAAGGCTTAAGAATAATCTAATGGCTTTTGTTTAATCTAAGTATTCAAATACTAGAATCAACAAGTTTGGTCTGAGTAATAATAAAGCTAATATTTCTTGAATCAATTTGGCGGCTTACAATAATTGTGAGATATCGAGTTCTATGACCTTATGAAAACTTTAGAAGCGCCAGACGATACAATAATGATGAAACTGCATTAAATTTGACAAGTGAAAATAAATAAGACATGGTATTCTATGACCGCCTCAGTTTTGAAGGAAGAGAATCAAAGCCTGCTTGTATTTTGTTCAACGAAATCTGTTTTATCGCAATTTTCGATATATAGTGAACTCGGAAGTACGAGTATATCATGATATATTTTTGAAATCGTTGAAGTAAGATCAATTTGGAAATATCATTTCCCACTATAGTTTCCATTCGAAAAAAAAAATTTTGTTATGGATCCGAAATTTGAGCAGATACAAAAAATCCAAAAGCACCGATGAAAAGCAGTAAAAAGCGCCCTAAAGAAGTGTTCATCTCGAGGACGTAGTTCCCATAATACGGAAGTTATAGCCAATTATAATAATGGACCAAATGAAAAAATCACCCTGTAGCTCGAAAACAAGACGTTGTGGCTTGGGGTTTTCAGCAATTTCTGTTTTTCGAAAAAAGAGAACATGATATGTATCTTACTTTTTCTCTATCTTTTATGGTTTAGGAGTTGTGGTACTAAATCATCGAAATCTGGCCACCCTGTACATTTCATTCATAATTAGAGAGATATTTCATAGAACATAGTGGTAATGTGGTGCCGCCTCTATCGGATGAGTTTTCCTACTTGCTTTGAACGGCGACTTTAATGGGATTTCACAACGTACCGTTTGAGAAAAAGCAAAACAGTTGTTTTCAGTACGAGACTCCTCAATTATCTTCCTTTTTTCATTTCCATCCTCATCTCATCAGGAAATTGAATCTCATCAACGTAGAGAATTCAAATCAGCAGCTAATATTTCAGATTTCGATCCTGCATTTCAATTTAGATGCTAAGTAGTTTTTGTTTGTAAACTAATTAATGAATTACTCGCAGAAGCAACGGATGTGAAGCGAATAAACACAAGTAGAAATTAATTAAAGAAATGAGGTGTTTCTCCCTGATGGTGCAAATTTTCCTGCAGTACATCAATTGAGAGTATTCAGCATCCAAACGTTGAAGATTTTGACAAATTCCGACTTTCTGTTATCGACCTTGTTGGAGATAGATAATTGATGCATTTTCAAGACCTCAATTCTGGTTTTGTTCAGTCTTGAATCAAGAACATACTGATGAAATCTAAGACATTTCCTAGTTGTTAGTACTGATGAAGATAATCATTGAATTATTATTTCTCGATTTGTTATAGTTTCATTCCTAATAATTTTCTACCGCACCAACACTCTCTTATCCATAATTCAAAACCGAAGCTTGGGACTACTCGGACTCATTAGAACTATTTCGATACATCCGTTGGATCGATCCATGTTGACACAAGTTTGAAAATAGCTCCTAATTCGAGCACTTATCTCAGCAGAAATATTTCTTCAATTCTGCCACGATTTATGGCGAAACAAAAATAATATGTCGGATTTAGAGGGTGATAAATAAAAAAATTCCTAACACGTGTTCGTTCTGTCATAAGTGGGGCATTCCGAGGAGTTTATATGATTAATTTGTGTGTCTGTCATGTCGTGGAAAAATGCGGTCAATCGATTTTCTTCACAGAGAGGACGGTTTTCGCACAGCTCCGTGAACAAATACATTTGAAAAAGCCATAAGGATAATTCTGAATGTAGACGAAATACAACAAAATTATTGAATCAACATTAATTCTTCGTTTAGTTTGATCGATTATTCTGAATTTTCTCAACTACAATTATTCCATTTACTTTTATAATGCATGTACCTCATGGCCATAAAATTATGACACGTTTCACCGTGTATATTTTGAAAATGTTATGTTATAGTAATTTTCCTGTCAGATAATTAAGCAACGTTGTCCTTTTCTTCATAGAAATCGTAGTAATTACGTATTTATCCAAATGTTTATTTACTTCGGAAAAATAATGAATTTGAAGAAATATTATGTGAATTCAATAACTCCAAAGACCTGGCGAATGTGGAAGAAACTTTTTTCTCTGTTAATACTGAAAATATTCCACGTGAATAAACATGGGTGGAAAATTCGGTTATGCTATTTTCTTGTACGGAAATCAAGAATCGTTTGTTGAAATTTTACCGAAAAATAATGGACAGAATGTTTCGTTACTTTGTGATAGTTCATCCGAAAAAAGAATAAAAGTACCTACTCGAATAATCCAACAAAAAAAACTTCTAACAAACAGACGGACCTATGGAATTCCTCAACTTTCGAAATTCTCAAGTGATAAGCATATATAAGACATTTAAATACCTTTTTGCACAACCTGAAATATCCAGTATGAAAATGTAGTAGTACTACCTGTGTCACACTTAAACTTCAAAAGAACTAACTCCATTCACAAAGTTGGGAAGGTAGAAATAAGCATTGGCAACATCTCTGAGAATTACTTGACATTTCACGAGTACCAACCTGCGTCAGTTTTGAGTGAAAAAACTTGATGAACCTAAATCTTGGCCAACCGGTATACCTTCTAAAAGTGAATGGAATATATTTTCAGGTCACGCATCTCATTTCTAGAGTGCATCACAAGCTTTTGATGAAAGAAGAAGAATCTCTAGAGCCTTCACAAATGGATGTTGAGCCAAATCTCATCTATTTGGAGTTCGTCGTATTCAGTTTTCACATGTTTTTGCAAAGTCAGTCAACCTAATCACCCTAGTTATCGATTCAGAAGAATTCTTGCCTAGCCACAATACCGTGTCTTCAGAAAATGAACTCAAAAAAATTCCCCAATACTTCATGAATATCATCCACATAAATCACAAATAAAAATGGACCAAGAACACCTCCTTGTGGTACGCCCAAAGTACTTTTCCGGCTGTAATGGCCCACACTACCTGTTCACGCCAAGTGAACGGTTCAGATAAACTTTTCTGAAATTTTCATTTTCATTCCATTTCATATTAATTTAATTTCTCCGATACCAGGAGAACTCCCATATGGAGTGTATACTCCATTCACAATTATAAAATCACAACTCTGGCCTTGGAAATTCGACACATTCCACTCTGTATCGAAGTTATGACGTTTTCCAAAATATTTTTATGTTCCAAGTCAACACTATGTTGCCCATTCTACATTCCTAGCGTATTTCTCAGAATGTGAATTTATTCGGAAAATGAATGAATTGGAAAAGATGTGCTGGACGAAATGATTAACGTTTATATAAATTGATAGAAAGGATTCCTTTTCTAGTTATTTGCATGAAAAGTACAAGCGATCACTGTTGAAATATATTATTTTTCGCCATGGAAGAAAATTGCATTGCTTTCACATACTTTTAATATGCATGCTTGTGAAGATTCAATGTTTATTATCCTCTTGGACTGAAAGTTCAAGACTTGACGACATCAATTGTTGATTCTTATCAAGAATTCATTAAAAAAAATCAACCCAAAGATATAAGATGAATTGATGGGTAATTACAAGAATAATGTCAATTTTATTTTGTTGATAACTTTCTTAAAATCGATGTTGGGATATGAAACTCGGCTGCGTTTGTGCAAACAACATCTAAAGAATACATTTTTCACCATCTCGACCTTTGAAAGGCGTTTCTTAAAGGAGAATTAGGTCTAAGTTCCACCTCATTAGGGAGGTACCTAAATTTTGCAAATCTGCTCAGATATCGCCAAATTTCTTGGAAAACCTGAAAAATATTATCCTAATCGACCTCTCGAGGCTCCATCTGATCCATCTACTGCGATATCTGTCCAAATAATAGCTTTTTCAACGAAATTCCCGTGTACCCTCAACCTCGAAATGTAAACATTCGTCCTGGTCTCGAAAATCGTCCTCACGCTCGAAACTGGTGCTAAAAATAATAAACATACGTTAATCTTGGATATTCGACGAAAAACTCACCTGCAAATATCGATTAAATACAAAAAATCTGCGAACAATTTGTAAACCTAACAAAATGTCGAATATTTTTGATACTTTGATGTAAACAAAGAAACTGGCAACGTCGTTTTGTCATTAACGATATTTTCTGTGCGCGCCCTGACTTTTCATCATATGCTCTGTGCTTTTCATCAGGGGCACCAACTCCTGAAAACGAAACCATGACCTCCTATGTGATTAAATAAAAGTGAATGGAGTAAAGGCGCGAGAAGAAATCGTCAGCTGTGCAGCGCATATGTCGCATTTTGTTTCATTTTCATATTTTCCATTCAGTTCATTGATTTTCCGACAAGTGCAAATTCTTTTTCCTTTCGTGAATTCAGAAAAGTTCAGTTTTTTCTGTGATTCACAATTTTAGTCATTTCTATTCATACGAATTACATTTAGTTAAGAACATTCATTTGTGCGAATTCAATTCGAACAAAACTGTTCCCAGTGGCGTGGTTATTTTACACCACAACGATAAGTGTGCTTGATTTGACATTTTTAGCAACGGATTTTCACGTCAGCTTCATTTCATGTTCGTTTGTCGAACTCGATCACTCTGTTCATGGAAATAGGAGTAACCGACAAGATCTGGTTGATCGTTTGGCTGAAATAGGTTTTACCTGAAATAGGTAAGAGTATATTTCAACTGTTATTTTGGGTACATTTATCCTTTCATTGTGTTAAGTTTCAATAATAATTTATATACGTAAACAGTCCACCAGCTATATTATTTCTCTATTCGGAAACTTGTGAAGTTTTCATTCATTTAATAAACTTGAACCACACTTCAGTTGGTTAACCGAATGAAAACTCAACAAGTTTCCAAATAGAGGAATAAAATAGCTAGTGGACTGTTTACGTATAAAAATTATTATTGAAACCCAACACAAATGAAAGGATAAATGTACCCAAAATAACAGTTGAAATATAGTCTTACCTATTTCAGCAAAACGGTCAACCAGATCTTGTCGGTTACTCCTATTTCCATGAACAGAGTGATCGAGCTCGACCATACATTTCCATTTCATTTTTAGAACTCTCATCATCCATTTCTTCCAATTTTTGTCTCCAAATCAGAGAAAATAACAACACTCGAAGATACGGTAGTCGAGGGTTTACAAATCCGACATTCGGTCAACCCCTCATGCTTGACTTCGGGCAGATCCCACGAAGAAATAAGCTTATCCGCAAATTCCATATTTTTCAATCAACTTCATCCGGCAACTTCGACACGAAACGAACCTCTTTTGTCTGACGTAACGAAGTTTCATTCATCGCATTTCCCTCCGCATCTTCCCGTTTCCCTCCCGTCCCTCCGCCTCGTCGAATTGCCGAGAGGATTTCACATGTGAATGGGCGATTCTGAAAACTCTACAGATGTGCCACATAAATAAAATGCGCGGGCAGGCTTGTATTCTTTGAATGAGTCGAGAATTTCGACTTCTTCAACGGTTTTATAATTATTCCGAAAGTGCAAATGCTGATGCGCATGCCCACAAGTCTGATGGCGTTGTAACTTTCCCTATTTTTATTCAATACTGATGAAAAAGCCCAAGACAATCAAGAGAGAGCTGGGTCTCTTTCAATTAGATTTAACAGTGAACCATATTTAGGGCGTTTCAAAAATAAATTAAACGAAAAAAAAACCTTTTTTGAAAAAAGCTTTTATCCAAATGCTCTAAAAAGAAGAGAGGATCACCTTTTCGAAACACTCTCTATGTCGCTTGAATGAAAGATTTGATAAGATGATTGAACTATGTATTCATGATTCTAAATGAAACATCTAGTGGTAGACTTGCTTGGGGAAGTTATTACGTTATCACGTTTGTTACTTCAACCAAAGAACCGTGCCTTTTCGTACTTGGATCAGAATCGACAGATTTCTGCCATAGCATCTTCGAGTTTCCATGTCTCCATACTCCGGATGCTGCAAATTCATCAAGATGTTCGCGTGGGCATCTAATTGCGTGTTCGATGTTAAAATAACATGAATATCGCGGAAATTCTGAAATCGTAGGTGATGCCGAGCGTTTATAACGAGCCGTTAAAATATTTTGGGTCGCTGTCAGTGACAGCAGTTTCCTTGCAAGCTGGAACTGAAGGTGCAGAAACTATTGAACTTATGATGGAAGGGTCAATGTATTTTTAGATGTAACTCAATGTTGCTCATTAATGAAACCGTGTGGATGAATGACATTGTGGCAAGATGATGCTGTCGGCATAGTCTAAGAGAAGTGTAACTAAAACACTCTGTAATATTAACTTCTGGTCCTTTCGTAAGGCCGCGACAAATTTTTTTCTTTCACGACAAATTCGAAATAGGAATTCGACAATTAATGCAATCGAAAAAAAGTCAATGACGAATGCGCTGTTGCCAAAAATGTGATAATTCCAGAATATCAAACTCGCGGGAAAAAGACGTAGATAAAATAAACTAAAAGGAATGGATTTTTTGTATTTTTTTACTTCATATGGACTTCGACAATTACTCGACAATTATTTATAACCATTTTCATGATATTTGGTCGATATTGAGAAAGTGGTTCTGCTAACTTAACGTTGAGTTAGCAAAGCCACCCCGTAGAAAAAAATTAAGGACGCGACAATTTTTTTTCTTTCACGACAAATTCGGGACAGGTATTCGACAATCAATGCAATAAAAAAAAGTCAAAAACGAATGCGCTGTTGCCAAAACTGCGACATTTCAGTGTAAATCGCTAGAAAGATTAAATTTTGTGTGTGTTTCTTACTTTATTTGAACATCGACAATTACTCGACAATCTTTTATGGTCATCGTGATGATATTCGACTACTATTTGCCAAATTAATATAAAGTTAGCTAAACCACCTGGTAGAAAAAAAACGAAGGTCGCGACAAATTTTGTTCTTTCACGACAAATTCGAGGCAGGTATTCGACAATTAATGCAATAGAGAAGGAGTCAATTACGAATGCGCTGTTGCCAAAAATGCGATAATTCCAGAAATATCTCGAACTCGCGGGAAAAAGACGTAGAATAAACAAGAAGGAATGGATTCTTTGTGTTTTTCTTACTTCATATGGACTTCGACAATTACTCGACAATTATTTATAACCATTTTTATGATATTTGGTAGATATTGAGAAAGTGGTTCTGCTAACTTAACGTTAAGTTAGCAAAGCCACCCAGTAGAAAAAAAACTAAGGACGCGACAAATTTTTTTCTTTCACGATAAATTCTCGGCAATTATTCGACGATTAATGCAATAGGTTTCATTGATTTTCTCGCAAGTGGCACTGCTAACTTTATAGACATGATTGGGACATCCTAATGGCAAAACACAACACAAGCAATCAAATAAACTGCTGCACATAAAAGAAATATCGAACCAATAGGACCAACACTCGTGAAGCTGAACTTCATATTTTATACAAAATTACAAGCTCTGCAAGATAAAATTTCATGCTGTCATAGAAATACGACAAGAAAATCACTAGATCTAGCAACCTTCTACAAGCTGAAGGATAGTTATTATGGAAATAAATCATCTTTTAATAACTTTTGTTGATGTTAAATGAACTGAAAAATCAAAGGTCTTTATTTGTTTATGATATCACTCAACAAAACAAAATATAGAAGGAAAAACAACCAACCTAAATGCAAAAACATTCAACTGAAGAGGAAATGGGAAGAAGAATGAAATCGAGCTATTTAGATATTTATACATGGATAAATAGGGGTCTTTGAAATTTCAAATCTCAAAAATTGTCATCAATATTAATTTTATAATTCGAGTCTCTATAATAAAATTCACTTATTTTTCCTAAACTATTCATTCAATAAAAATATCAAAATTGAAAACAGAAACTGAACATTGAAACTTTTGCTGTAAAACTTCGACCAATATTATTTGGATATTCGAATTTTCTTATTCGTGTACCCCCCAAGATATTACTCTTCCTGTATCCCGGAAGATAACACCGCGAGTGTCCAGCCCCTGGCCTACATCCATCAGCCCTTATTCCTATCTCCCGACATGAGTAGTTTCCTACAAGCTCTGCTGACATAATCAATCTATGAGAGTTATGAAATCGCGACGGAAATTTATAGGTGACATCAACGCTTTTTCCTGCAATTTATCAATCCCAAGTTTTCATTGTGAGTTTTTGCCGTGAACGAGATAGTGCAAGGGGGCAAGTCAGCATCGATCGAGTTGTTACTTCGATGTTTGTTCGGAGAATAAGATCTATATTTTCGTGTCACATCGTGTTTTTGAGGAAAGAAAGTTTTCCTCGACAAAAAGGAGATTTCTCAAATTTTTTTGTAGACTGGGTGACAACGGAATCAATATACAGGGTGATTCTTTGACCTGTAAATTAATTTTAACTGTAGATTCTTGAGACCAAAAGAATATTTTTTCATTTTCAATTTTTAGGCTCTGTTGAAGAGATATAGTCATTTGAAGAAAAAATTGGGCCAAATACTTGCCTGATACGATTCTCTGGAATTGATGCAAAGTTCATATTTCTCGATTGAATTTGAGGTGATTATCAGATTTTCTGGGGTGATACATTTAGGAAATACTCAAGCACTAACCTCATTTGAATAAGAATGTTACAAATCAATATTTCTAAACAAAAACACCTAGTTTAATCCGATTATTTCTGCAATTGAAAAGCAATATTTCCCCCACCAAAATAAGTTCTTTCTTCGATTTTCCTGAAGTTTTTTTTTGTAAACACCAATAATTTGTTTATATTTTCCTCCATGTCCCAAAACGATTTCAAAAAATTGTTTTCGCACTAACCTAGCCTTACTCCATTGACCTAGGTCATAGGATTCAAGGTCAATGACCTAACCTCATCCATCTTCTATGATATTTCACAGAAATTCCGAGAAGGCGATGCCAGATGGCTGATCTTATCTTCAAACAATGCTATAGGCGAAACCGAGAAAGCAGTACGTCCCCTATCGTTAACGGATGAACAATCGCAAGAGCACTAGTTTTTTTCACTTCTCGCAAATGGCATCTAGGCGTTGATCTTTGGAAATGTCTAACGATCTTAATGTCGCCCATAACGGTGCGCTTGCCAGCACGCAAGACAAACCGTTGTTCTGTGTCTCCAACGTTATTCCCATCACAGACCAGTCTGTGGTCCCACGAACGACACTTGCGTATAGCGAAAACTTGAGCGATGGACTTCAAATTATTTATTTATTTACAGAGAATAATGCAAAAGGTGATGATTATGTGAAGACTTCCAGTGAATTGATGAAATAATAACCGTAAAGTGTCGAGTTTGAATTCCAAAGGGATATTGTTTAGATAGAAACATCGCCATAGATTATGTAATGCTAAGTATCATTTTATTCTTTATTAATTTCAATTCAATACGTGGTTTGTATCGACATCATCACAAATATTCGAATTTTGAATTTCATCGACATTTATTTTCAATATGGACCCATAACAATAAAATTTTAATAGTATATTGTTCAATGAGCGGTAATGTAAGTGTTATGACCATTACCGCGAACTGAACACTATACTTTAATCTTCGACTTCTTCAGTGAAATTCGAATTAACCTGCATTTTCAAAATTGACAACAGTTGTCAAAAGCTATTTCTGTGGTCGAAAATCGAATCGATATCGAATCCCGTAGAAAACGTCAAAGATTCACGTTTTCCAAATAAAATTTTTAGTTATTCAGACCTAAGAAAATGCAGAAATGGATGGCGAGAACGTTACCCTGATGTTTGAAATAGAGTTCCCCAGTGATCCGACTTTTTTATTCATTTCGCCAGCTACATTTTTCCTATTTGCATTAGAGTGAGTTATAGGCGTGAGTTTCACCTCACACTGTTGGTTTATAGAGACGATTGCAGATCGAAATCAGTTGAATAATGGATATATTATTCTATGGGAGTAGATAAAATATTAAATTTCATGTTTTTAGAATTCAATTCTATCTCCCACATTCGTGGGATTTTTTTATTACATATATCTACATAACGTTTTTTTATCAAATGAATTTCAGTCTTGACGAAGTTGATAAACATTTTGTCAACATTGTTAACTTGTTAAGAGACCAGGAGAGTCATATTCGATGATATTTCATCCCGGGAAACACCCAGATTATACTTGAAATTAATGATTTTTTCCTCAAATTCCATCGTATACAGTTAGGAATAACTCGAAAACGAAGCGTTCTATTGAAAAAACATAGGAATACTTTTATTTTCTAAAATGATTGATTTTTCCGAAAATATGTTTATCTTTTTGAAGTGGTTTTATGGTATTTTTGCATGAATTTATGAGTTGGTTATGCTGTAACTTTTATACAAGGAGAAATATTGATTAAGTTTTGATTGAGGAATATGCACCATGGATAGAGTGAACAATTAATAGTGAATATCGATTCCAAATACAAGGAAATAATAGTGTTAATTTCATGGATTTTCGACATCCTGTATCTTTCAAACGAAACCGAATTTTGAAAAATGGTATGAGGAAAATGTGTTTCCTATGATGACAGGAATCCACAATTAAAATATATGTACAAGCCAAGGACATGTTTTTATTTTTCCATATGAGGTCTTTCAGATTGCCAGAGATACTTGAAGCCCTATTCACTTATCTCGAGTTCTGATTTGCCTAATCCTGTGAACACTTACCGAACGTTTATTCATGTTATTGAATCCTGTATTTGAGCCTATGTGTATTGCACTATGTATTTCATAAGGAGATTGCATCGAGACTTGTATATTCATATATCCGTTCTCTTGATATAGGATGGTGGTATGAATGCTAAGCTCTCTCCATGAGATGCAATGCATGTTTCTGTGTAACCCTCATTAGGGGATGTTTTCGATTTAATTCAAGGAGAATCGAATCGTTAGCTTTCATGACATTATCGACCAAATTAAAAGTCTTCAGCTCCACCTTTCAAATACCCCAAAACCTCCACAGCAGCATAATTTTAATGTTCATCAAACAATCAGCGTTATCCCCCAGAGCCACGAAAACTTATGTCTTTACAAGGACTTTCATCGCACCCTCACAATCACAATTCCCACATAGCGTTCAAAATTGCGTAACAAGAATGTGTTAACCGTATCTTCCTTCCCTCCGCATTCCACCGACGGTTAGGGTCAGAAAATGAGACAACTGGCCCACGCATTCTGGCGATGTTGCGGCTTTCAGAGTCCGAATTGTTGAAGAAGCGGCCTTAGAGCGAGCCCGGCGTTTTCCTAACCTGTACCTGGTAATAACAATTACGCAAATTGCGACCGCCGTTGTTTAACTACCGACCATCAAAACAATCCCCGAGTATTTGCAGAAGATCCCTGGGAATATGGCGCCCTTCATTGTGTCTGCCCTCAGTTCGCGATTTACCGACGTTGTAACGTACTCCGAGTGGAAAACGGCCGGTTTTTCTCGTTTTCTTCTGGGATTAATTAAAACGGGAGGGTTGCCGTGATGCGGTGAATTTTTCGGGTTATTCGAGCGAGAACGATTTTTTGCGGCGATTCATTCCAGCGAATTTGGCCAGTTATAACCTATTTCATGATCAGAATGTTATATAATATCATTGAGTTTTAATATACATAGAGGTACAACGCCCTCGAACGATTTGATGCCAATATTTTTGGCAGTTTAATTGCCAACTTTAATGGCGGCACATTGGAGCTACTAATGGAACAATCGAGGAAACTATAATTTGCTTTCTATTCATTTACAGAAATCTGTAGGAACTTTATTTTCCTCTAGTTCTATGAATCATAGGCAGAATTAATTGTCGTTTTATTGCATCCAAAAATCAGGTCTAATGAAATACTGAACATTCAATTTTTCTTACGCCTGTGTCTCCAACGTTAGACCAATCATAGACCAGTGTGTGGTCCCATGAACGACGCATGCGTATGACGATAACCTGCGTTATGAACTACGATAAATTGATTTATTCACAGAGAATAATTCAAACAGGTGATGATTATGTGAAGACTCTCAGTCTAATGATGTAATGATAACCGTGTAGTATCGAGTTAAAATTCCAAGAAGATATTGTGTAGATAGAAACATCGCCACATATTATTTAGTGCTAAGTATGATTTTATTTTTATCAAATCAATTCAATTCAATACGTGGTGTAATGAATTCCAATTTCCCGATCTAGATATTGGTCTTCATTTCGAATTAATTTTTCCGCATTCTCATTTTTAAATTCCGGAATTTTATTCCGTTCAGAATTAAATAACGCTGATGGGCTGAAATCGAATATTGTGCGACCGAATTTGTTTTTCATACATGAAAACAGTAAAATCGTCCGCAAGAACAACGTAGTTTACAGATAACGCCGTTTTTTCTCGCTCATACATACGATAAGCCAGATTCGAAGGAGTTTTTACCGAAGTACTTTTCTAGAATTTTAGCATTTGTACGCCTACCGTTTCTGTCCCCCTCAGGGAGATTATAAAAGGCGATTTTCCCCTCATCTGGGAACCATTCATTCAGATTCATCCATCCGCGATTCATCTTGAAGTTAAAATAGATTGAGTTTTGATTCGTCTTAAGGCCATTTTTGCGATTGTAGAGATTTAGTTCTGCTTGAAACTACTTTCTGTCGTTGAGAATAATAAGTAATTCGGTTCCTTTTCTTTTAACTTTCTTTTTCTTGCTGAAAATCCTAAGCGATTTTCCTGTTTTTAAAGTATCAGTGCACCGAAGTACCGATTCAATTCATTTCAGTCTCATTTTTTTTATCCTCGTTGAGTCTATCAAAAATAGCTGTTCCGTCGAGCTCCGTGTTATACCTTCCCTTACTCGTCCGGGAGCCCGTCTATAGCACGTTTATCCGAGTAATCGGTGCCCGATTAGTGTCTGTCCTTTATGGCGAGTATTTTCATAGTAAGACTGGAGGGCCAAATGCAAACCAATGCTATAGCACGTTCAATCGAGTAACAATCCTGTTCGGTACCGATCCTTCGTGGCCATAGTTCGGCGCGTCCTCTTTGACCATGTAAATTCAACCTGACCAAACCCGACTTTTTTAGACGTGAACCAAGCTAAGTAGACAAAATAACTCTTGAGTTTTCGGACTGAAAGAATATAGGTCAAAAAAATAATCACTGTACACTTTCATATCCGTTTAACACTTTGCAACTGTATATTTAAATTCCCCGTTCAATTCAAATTCCCCCCCCCTCTATTCTGGCTGACTCGTACCGTGAAACATTTCTTTTTGATAAGTGCTCGCAGTATTTGTATCACTATTTCTGCTGATTGAGTAGATTGTGTGAATTGCTCTATTTCTGATTTCTTAGTTATCGCTAACAACCTAGATAGCACCGAACTCTGTCTCCGACTAGCAGCTATCCTGGTAGGTTTGCTATTCTCCCTTATAAGTAAGAGGAATAGCTGGCGCTCAAGGTAAGTTTTCTCCGAGAAAACCCCCATTACAGTGGTTTGTATCGACATTCATCATTAATATCCGAATTTTGAATTTCATCGACACTCATTTTCAATATGGACCGGTAACATTCATAAATGTGAACCGTTTATTTTTTCCCAGTGGTTTTATTGTATTTTTGCGTGAATTCATGGGTTGGCTACGCTGTATTTTTAATTCCAGAAGAAATATTGAATAATATCGCTTATGAATATATGGAAAGAATAGTGGTTTTCTACGGATTTTCGTCTTTCAAATGAAACCGAATTTTGAAAAATGGTATGGGAAAAGGTGTTTTGTTTGACTAGAGAAATCTACATTAAAAATATATGTACAAGTCAAAAAACCACCCTGCATATTTTGTTTTTCCTAATTGCTGTAATTGATCTGGGACATCCTGAATGAATATTTATAGATATATTCAGATTTTCAAAGGTAATTAACTCAACAAAGGTCCAACACAAAATCAATTTCGACTTTTTCAAATGTTGAGTGGCGGATACTCAGTTTCTGCTGAACAGTTTGGTCCTTCGAGCCGAATCAACCAATCCTCCATATGAACGCAATTCGGACATATCGGAAATGTGTGCTGCCCCACCAGGGTTTCTATATCTGCCACCTAAAATATGCAGAATCTTCCCTTCTTTGAACAACCCAAAGCAACATTCCCCGGCACGGACCATCTCCTCCTAATTTGCATAGATATATTCGAAGCAGGAAGCAGAGCACAGATTCGCATCGCACGTGTGACCATCTATGAGAAAACGAGAAAAACGTTTCCATTTGCACTCCTTTTATTTCGGCACGGTCAGAAAACTGTTGACTCCGGTGGTGCATCCGGCGCTCGCCGAGATTATGTGGACCGAACGAGAAATGTCATCGCAGATGCCATGGAAATGCGACTGAGGTTTGCTGAACCGGAATCCGAGCTCACAACGGACTTCGCTATATTTCACTTCTCGGATTTAGCGGAACTTTCGCAGACTTTCACGCTATTTATTCGATGCGCCCGCCTCGGTTTTAGTTTCGAGAGTAGTCGTTTTGTGTTGTCTTCGAGAATTCTCCAGATATCAGTATGTCGTCCTTTTTTTCGCCTTGTTGAAAAGTTGCAGCACAAGAGTGACATTGGTTGTTATCTCGATGTTCATAGAATATTAACATTTATCGTTCTCCGAGCATTTAATTCACATCTCGTTGTTCTGTTCTCAACGTACGAGGATATACAGGGTGAGTCTTTGACTTGTACATATATTTTAACTGAAGATTCTTGAGGCCAAAAGAAACCATTTTTCCGAATTCAGCTCTGTTAAAAAGATATAGTCATTTGAAAAAAAAACATTGGGCTAAATACGTCCCTGAAATGATAGTGTGGAATTGATTCAAAGTTCATATTTCTCGATAGAAATTGGGTTTATACATTTAGGCCCAATTTAGGGAATACTCAAGTAGTCAAGTACTAACCTTATTGGAATAAAAATGTTGCAAACACGATAATTTCAACAAAACCAGTTAGTTTCATCGGATTATATCTGCAACTAAAAAGCCATATTCATTCCAACAAAATAAGTTCCTTCTTCGATTTTTCTGCAGATTAGTTTGTGAACACTAATAACTTGTTCATATTTTCCTCGAAATTCCCAAACAATATCATGAAGAAAGACTTTCATTCAGATTTATTATCAAACAACCTAAGTTAATCTAATTTGTATCGATTCTGTGAATTTTTGCAGAGAAATGTCAAGAAGATGTTGTCAGCTTGCTGATATTTTCATTGAGGTTAAGGATTTTTTACGAAACATAGTATAAATCACGATACATTTGTGTACCGTGGTATGAATATCTATGAATTCTGCCGTTTCCATCATAAATCGACTTTGCCGCCAAATTTTACCACGCATGCGTAGAGCGAAAACCGAAATATTGGTTATCTGAAGCCAAATATAAACAATAACAAAGCAGTCTCTGAACAAACTGTAAACATTATGTGAAGTTCTGAATACATTCATTACATTCAGTGGATTATTGTTCTAATGTGATTATTACGTGAAGTGAATTACTATAATTTCAACCGTGTCGAGTTTATAAAATTCCAAGAGGATGTTGTTTAGATAGTAACATCGCCACAGATTATCAGGTATCGTTTCATTAATTTCAATTTTATAAGGCGTTTGTGTTGAGATTCATCATTCATATCCGAATTTTGTATTTCATCGACATTTAACTTCAATATGGACCGGTAACTGAATTTTCAATAGAAACTGTGCGTGTTAAATCCTCCTTGGTGTTCAATTTTATCTCCCACATTTGAGGGATTTTATTATTGAAAAATATCTCGACAAAGTTGATAAAAATTGTGACAACATTGTAAACTCGTTTAAAGACCAGAGAAGGAATAATATTCGATGATATTTAATTCAGAGACGCATTCAAATTATTCTTGAAATTAATGATTTTTTCGTCAAATTTCTGCGGGTAAAATTGGAAATAACTCGAAAATTACGCGTTTTATTGAAAAAAATAGGCATACTTTTAGTTTCTAAAATGATTGATTCTTTCGAAAATATGAACCGTTTATCTTTTTTAAGTGGTTTTATGGTGTTTTAACGTGTATTGATGAGTCGACTACCCTGTAACTTTTATACTAGTAAAGATATTGAATAGGTTTCGATTGAGGAATATGCACCATGAATAGAGTGAAAACTCAACCAAAATTCAGTTCATTCGAAATTAAGGTTCTGAAGATATAAACAGAAAAGTGTTGATTTCATGGATTTTCGACACCCTGTATCTCCCAAACCAAACCGAATTTCGAAAAATGGTATAGGAAAAAAGTGTTTCGTTTAAGGAGAGGCATCTACAGTTAAAATATATTCACAAGTCAAAGATTCACCCTGTATAATGGAAAGGGTTTCTTCTTTAAAAACCGACACCCTGGATACTCTCTCTCTCTCTCTCTTTCTCTCTTTCTCTCTCTCTCTCTCTCTTTGTTTTTTGTATCAGAGATCTCTATGTAAGCATTTCCATGTTTTTTTATAGAAGCCTGAAGCTGAAAATTCTTCTTTGTCTGCTGGAGAATCTGTAGCTAGGATTCACATTTGGAACTCTCTTCAATATCGTGTCCATGATTAGATTGAACTGTAATGGACACAATATGTCGCCTTGCCTTGTAGTGCACATTTATTTGATTTCCTTTAGTTCTTCAGTCTTCTCTAGTTGTTCTATCATATCATCCAGTCATTTCGATTGTTCCTCGTGCACTAGGCTGTTGAGTTCAAGAATATCATGGATGATGATGATTGTTCCAGAATAAAATTCATTTTCTTCTCAGACATCGATACAAACTTGGTATCTTAAGCGCGACATCTGCTGGCCCAGCGGCATATCGCATATCAACTTCCAGTGATTCTGATATGCGCCCATAACCCCAACCTCGATTTATTTATTTTACCCTCCCAATGTTCTTCGTCTTTCAGTCGTATCATGTTTTGCATCTTCTGTCTGCGTCGATTCCGGCACAAGTTATATATCTGTTGGAATTCAATGCGTCCAAAATATGAGAATGCAAAGGAGCAATTTTTTTCTTGTCGACGTTTCCGATCAGATATGCGACTTCGTATTCTTCTTTCCGGCTATAAATTCGCGTCGTATGGAAAAAGGGGCAGATTTCCGTATGAAATATAAACCAATATTTGAATCCGGAGCTGAGATTCGATATTGAAAGACGAGATTAGTTTATTTCGTATTGAGTTATCGTTCATTCTTTTTATGTCTGCCTTCTGTTCATCGTACGACGACAGTTTGATGGTATAGCGAATATATGTGATGTGACAGAAAGCGTTCATTGATTCCTGAAATCACTTTCTTCATATAAATACTTTTCGAATAGAAATTCATGAATATTTGGAAACATATAACTAAATACCGAATAAACACAAAAACGTAGAAAAAACTACATTTTTATTACTCGTTGAAAAAAAGGAAAAATGTTGTCACGTCATATATTGAAAGTGTTCTCGACCCAAGATATACATATTAGGTTTCTCGATACCATAACCATGTCCTGTGAAGTGAACCTTCTCAGTCTCTCAAAATACACTTATAGAACTAAATATAATGCTCCACAAGAGTTGGGGATATCGTATTCAATCGTTTTTAAAAGTATGTAATCTTCGAGAAAATCGCTGTAAAATCATTCAAAATTCAATAACAACTTGAATCGATCCAATAAAAATCAGTATGAGACATTTCGTCAATCTGGTCGACTTCTTTCTGAAGTTTGGTTCTTTGCATATGCTTCATGAATGTTCTTATTTTGAAATGAAGTCAGTTTATCAACGGCTTCGATTTGAAACGAGTTTTCTGAAAATGACAAGACGTAAATTAACAAACGCTGAGGCTAATAGGGCTGTCGGAATGCTACAGGGTGGCCTAACTCAGGTTGTTGTAGCGGAAAGGCTCCAAGTCAGCCAAAGTGTGATATCTCGACTTTGGGATAGGTTCCGGGAGACAGGTTCCGTGTTGGAAAGACCAAGGCTTGGTGGGTGACGAAAAACAACACCTGCTCAGGATCGTTCATCACCGTTTCGGCGAGAAGAAACCCTACATCTACGTGTAGAATGCTATGGAATACTCTTCAAAATGCAGATGGGGTTCAAGCTTCCATCGAAACCATCAGACGACGTTTGAGAGAGGCGAATCTAGGTTCTAGACGTCCATTAAGAGTATGGACAAGTTATTATTGTTTACAAACCAATCTTCATAAAAATCGAAGAAGGAACTTATTTTGATGGGAGAAATATGGCTTTTTGGTGGCAGATATAATCTGACAAAACTAGGTGTTTTTGTTAAGAAATATTTTGTTTTTAACATTCCTATTCAAAAAAGGTTAGTACTCGAATATTCCCTAAAAGTATCAACTTAATTTCAATCGAAAATTATTAACTTTGAGAGGTTTGCAGGGAATCATATTAGCATTGTATTTGGCCAATTTTTTTTAAAATTAACTATATCTCTCAAACGGATAGCGGGGAGAAGATGGTTCCGGACAGCACAAGACAGATGGGCATGGAAACGGATGAAAGAGGCCTTTGTCCAGGAGTGGACAAATGAGGGCTGATGAAGAAGAAGAAAAAGAAGATATCTCTCAAACAGAGCGGAATTCGGAAAAATGAAAAAATATTTGTTTTGGCCTCAAGAATCAAGAGTTAAGAAATATGTACCAGTCAAAGATTCACCCTGTATATGACGAATGAATCGTTATTGGGAAAAAGTCTCATTTTCGTCAATCAATTCTGAAAAACTAGAGGCTGACACTCATCGTTTTTTTTTTTCATTTTTCATTGTATCTCTGAAACAATTATTCTGAAAATCTGCGGTGGGACGTCAAGTAAACTCGAGCCTTCAAACCTTCTCCACCCCACTTCTCCAATCAACCGAAGCCGACCCATCAGTTCCCCCTTGTCCCCACCGATTTGTGAAGTTTCAATTTCCACCCAATAGAAAATTCATATCGCGCATTTGTTTCTCCCTGGCGACCGTCCAGGAACCGAACACACAATGCGAAATATTGACAGAGTCCTCTTTCCTGTTCATCCGTCAGCTTCCGACTCCGGACCAGGTATGCCCACGGGACGCTCGCGCCGACATAGATATATGCGGAATTCATTCATTATGCGAACTGAGTACATCGACAAAGTCGACCGGAATAAATCATTGTCCTTCTGGTCGGAGCGGGTACGATGAATGATTGAATGGGGCACTGACGTGGCGATCCGAAAATTCGAAGTTGGGATCTGTCCGATGACCAGCAACAAGCTATTTGGGGAGCAGGGTGGAATATGCGGTTGGTATAATTGACCACAATATTTCACCCATGTTTCAGTTTTAGCCTAAACTAGCAGGCCCAGCGAACTTTGTTTCGCCTAAATTATACTTACGGTGGATTTCACAAATCGTAATGGTTCTCAAACTGAGTTGATTCTAGATCAAGCTCCGATCACCGGTGATTACGCTTTATGAATTGTATTTTATAATAACCAGGACGTAGACGAATCCATATATGAGGTTTCATAACAAACAGTTCATCCGATCTCGAGTTATAAAAGGTGTAACCAACATCTTTCTTTCATTGGAGGCGTTACAGCATTGGGTTACTAGCATTCCTTAGGTTCCCGTTCATCATGAATATGCAGAAACACTCTCCATCCTCGGTATAACCTCATTTTATGATCACCGACTGAGAGGGGATACCAGATTTAGCTTTCGGGCTATCAATATATGATTGGTCTCAAACTATCTTCTGTTCATTCGAGATGAGGTTGAAAGAGGAAAATTTATTTTTTGAAGGAAGCTATTCGAATATCTCATTCGGGTTGCTTTTGGGATGAATTTGGAAGATCTCAATTATTCTGCTTGCTTTTAGGGTATGTTTGAGAACTAGTAAGAGAAATTTCTTATTCTGGTCACATTCGTGATATACAGTGTGACAAGAAAAACCTCGGACAAACTCTTTTCCATTTAACTTTATTAAACAGAACAAATTGAACAAAACAACAACCAAAAAATAATAGCTTGAACATTTGTTAATAATATATTCAAGCCGTTTTGAAATGGCTTCCTTTGGCGGCGATACACAGCTTCAGACGCTTCATGAAATTTTTGGCAATGGGCCGCAGGTCCTCGGCCGTTAAAAGGTTCCGTTCCCGGCGCAGAGATTGCTTCAGCGACTCCGAATTTTTGTATTTTTTACCACAAGCCCTGTGCTCCAAAATCGACCACACACTGTAGTCCATTGGGTTGAGATCCGGTGAGTAGGGCGGCTATTCTGCAGATGAAATGAAACAAGGAAAATGGGTCTTACACTATTCTTGCGTCATTTTCCCTCTGTGAGCCGGAGCGGAGTCCTGTTGAAAGGTCCAATGCGTATCGCCGAAGTGCTGCTTGGCCACGGAAATACTACGGCCTCGAGGATGTTGCAGCGGTAGACTTCGTGATTGATTTTGACCCCTTGATCCACGAAAACTAAGGGAGTTTTACCACTGCCGCAAATTCCGCCGCAGACCATGACGGATTGCGGATTTTGACGGTGTTCGACGATGGCCGATGTACCGGGAGCCTCTACGGACCAGACTCTGTCGTTTTGGTGGTTGTGGGATTGTTCTACGGTCCGTGAGGAGAATTCGCTCCCATTGCTGACCGGCGGCGAGACGAAGGAGTTGGCGGCACCTTTGGAGTCGTACGCGCTTGTTTTCCTCCGTGAGGAGTTGAACTTTTTGGAGCTTGTATGGCTTGAGGTTGAGCTCCTTTTTGGCAATTTGACGGACTGATTCGCGGTTGATACCGGTCTCAACGGCTATTTTCCTCATGGAAACCCTCGGATTTCGATTGACTCGTTTCTTGACGATGTTGCGATTGCTAGGTGTATTGACAGTGCGTTTTCTACCACTTCCTGGACGACGACCATCATGGCCAAGCTCCTTGAAACGACGAATTGCATCGGACACAGTTTGTCGAGGCACATTGAGCAAACGAACAATTTCGCATTGACGCCAACCTTGACGAAACAGCTCCAAAATCGCACTACGTTTGTTTGACATTGTAAAACACTGGGAAATGAAATTATAACAAACTGAAAATTCACATATTAGTACAGGAAAGTGTAGAGAAACCAAGAGAATAAAAATTATTTGGCTGCGCTGAAATACTTTTGTTCCAGACCACAGCCAAATTTGTCCGAAGTTTTTCTTGTCGCCCTGTATTCGGGAGCTTGCAAAAAAATTTCCTATTCTGTTCCAACTCGCAATATCTTCAGGGAGACGCAATCATAATTTTGTATTCTGCTTACACAGAGAGAACTTCTATCGCCCAACTGCTGAACTTTTTCTGAATGGCATCGAAAAAGAAAAGCTGAAAGGTTCCCATGATTCAATTTCCGGATTGAGATTTCTTTTTCTGTTCACAAAGGCAATTTGTAAACTTCCACCCGATTCATTCCCCTTTCCAGTCGAATTAAATTATTCTGATTCTTAAACCAAGCAGCACAAAGCTGTAATACCGCCTGATCCCGCCAAACAGCCACACAAGGACTGCGATGAAACGTGAGAACCCCATAAATTACCGGCAATTTTCTCGAATGCAAATCGCGGATCGCCTTAAGACCTGAATTATCAAGTCGGGTGTAAAATGGCCGAAATGAATTCTTTATGAACCTCAGGATTTCCGGAATAATGGCCCCGTCGGGAGAAACACGTCCGAACAGCTCCTGGCGAGCGGCCTACATCTGAAAGATAATGCCGGAACATTCCGCTGGGGAGCTGAACAGTCGAGACCGTTGAAGACGGGAAGAACGGGAATTATGCGGGATATCTCTAATTTCTATTCAGTGGACCGGGCTTACGGTATGAGCGCTGTTTCTGTTTCAGAGCTAGACTGCCAGAATGTGTAATCTACATTTTTGAATTAGACCTTTTTTGCTTTCATTGTGTTTCTCGACAATGCTAGTGTTTACTTTCGACCCAAATCCTGCCGGCCATACTGCAAATGTGGCCTCTGCTTTTTCAGGGCTCACGAACTTCCTAGACAACATTATCCGCCATTTTGAAGCCGCCATATTGAATTCCTTTACTTCGAAGAATCGTAATTTCCGACCCAGAAAACCCCCAGATACCAATTACGAATATAATCATAATTAAAAAACTCGTCCACCATATTGGAGCCGCCATTTTGAATTTTCCAATTTTGACAGAAGAATCATCATTGTCAAACCCAAAAACCCCCAGATACTTGGGGAAAAGGGGCAATGGCGGTAAGTTGAGCTCTTTTTGAAATAAAACTTAAATTAAAAATCCCAGCTCTATAAGGAACATAACATCACAATTCTCCATTGAAGTACTACTAATTGAGGTCAGAGTTATAAGCTTAGGAGCTACGATTTCTTAGTAACTAGCTGAGCCGGCGAATTTTGTACCGCCTAAATGAAACTTACGGTGGATTTCACAAATCGTAGTCACCGGTGATCGGAGATCAACGGCTTGGTTCTCTGATTTTTGAACTGTCAAATATTCCCATGCATATGAGCTGTCACACAGAACAGATACACAAAAATAATATGTCAATTACTAATAATGGCCATTTTGGATTCAGTTATTTCCTCAAATATATTTATCACCCAAACAGAAATTCAAAAACATTTTGAAAATTATGAGAAAAAATGAGAACGGACATCTCACGATTGGAACTGATCGCCAAAATCTGATTTACTTGACATTTCGATAAAAATTCACTATGATATTCACCCGCTTCTGGATATATTAATAACCTTTCATGGTACTATAAGTCCTATGTAAATTACACGGAAATTTATGTCATTATATATGTTTTTTTTTCGACCATTTCAAACCACGACGACCGAAATGCTCGAAAAAAGAACAGATGACATCAACCGATGGCCGCGAAAGCCTCAACAAATTCATCGCCATTTTATGGTAATAATGTCAAATATAGTACCTTCACGATTACGTTATTTTGAAAAAAATAATTAAAAATCAGTCATAATGTGTGAATAGCGTTACCTGAAGTGGTAAGAATGAAACTTTTCGCGTATCTCAACGAAATCTAATCATTTTAGACACCTGTACTCCCACGCTAAGACATTTTGGTTTTGCCCAACACCTGTGGGCATGACCACCATTGCCTGCTGACCACGATTGCCCCATCTTCCCCTAATCTTGAATAGAATCGGATCATAATTACAAAAATCATCCGCCATTTTGGAGTCGCCATTTTTCTTCTATAACAAATATTTCAAGATGCATTGTCACCAGAATTATGTACTCCTGTGAAATTTCAAATCAATCGAACGACTACACCTTTTCCAATTGTAATTCAGAAAACGTAAAATGTAATTCAGAAAAGCGAATTGAATTTCAGAAAATGGAAATTATAATTCAGAATAGTGAGTTGATATTCAGAAAAGGTAATTCGAATATCAGAATGGTGAAATGTAATTCAGAAAGGGTAATTTGAATTTCAGAAAATATAAATTGTAATTCAGAATTGGTGATTTGAAATTCAGAAATGGAAAATTTTAATTCAGAAAAACGAAATTGTAATTCAGAAAAAAGAAATTGTAATTCAATTGCTTTCCACTTTCACTAATATTATGTATGTTATTCCAATGGAGACATGATTTCATTTAAAATGGGCGGCGAAAAATATTAATGATGATTCTAGAGGTCATTTTCGACTCTCAAAGTACTTAGATACCTTCATAAAAGTGAGAAATATAATAACAATAACTTTAGTTCCAAGAAAAGAATGGAGGTATATACAGTCAAAAACGAAAACAGGAAAAGAATAAATTTAAAAATACGAAATACTTAAGACAAGTTCGATGCCACATTGTCCTAAATACCTATGTTGCATCACTTGATATCGAGCTCTATACTATTCTGAATTACATGTTACATTTTCTGAAATTGAATTGATAACTTCTGAAATACAATTTTTCTTTTCTGAAATTGAATTTGCCATTTCTGAATTTCGATTTACTATTCTGAATTACAACTTTGTTTTTCTGAATTACAACTTTCTAATCTGAATTTCAATTTCGTTTTTCTGAAATTGAATTAACTATTCTGAAATTCAATTTCTGTTTTCTGAATTACATATTGCTATTCTGAAATACATGTTCCCCTTTCTGAAATTCAACTTTGAATTTCTGAATTACAACTGTGAAAAGTGTAGAAGTGTGTCATATTTAACTTTCAAGATTTGAAGACAGACATCGAGATAAGTGAAACTAAATAAAAGCTTGTAAAAGCTAGGAATCCTCATGGATTTCAAAGTAGTCGACCCATCTTTGTCCTGGGCTAAAGGTCCCATCCACTTGAAGAACATACTGCTGGATGCTAGAGCTGATCTGAGAGCACATTCATGCCTTCACAGGTCAAAGAAAACCAGAAGAAGAAGAATAAACTATTCTTGGAGGATGATGAGCATGACCATGTGAGTGTTCTCCAGGAAACATTATCTGGTTTAGGAAGCTCAAAGCTCAAGCAAACTGCTGTCTTTCATCTACCCAAGTGCAGTTCGAAATGGGCCAACAGTAAGAGTTGATTTTGGGTTGGACTGTTACCAATTGCATTATCCAGTTATTTCAAGCCAATGTCGCTGGCACAATTTCAGATTTCAGAATTTGCATCCGAATATTTACACTATGACAAGATTATTCGCTCAGAGTGTTGCATTGTGTCACTATAAACCCCTTAGTTAAATCAGATACCCACAAACTTTCATCGGTGTCTGCTTCGAGCCAACAACTCACACTAATTACTTCATATTCTGTCATCCTTCCTGAATCAACGTTGAGTTTTGCGGTGTACCCAACGTAGACATTTGAACTTCCCGCATAGGTATTCAAAATTACTCCTCCAACTTTACGCAAACTTCCTTGAGTGTAATATTGTAGGAAAATAACATTGTCTTGGGGATACTCAGCTGAAATCTTACCTACTTATTCTCGGTCCCACACCATTTCACATTCGCATACACTTCAGGAAGGGGACAAAACATGGTATAGAGTTGTTCTTCATTAATTTTGAACGGCAACTAACAAAATTAATGACATTAGGCTGGATCTAACAAACTAAGATACTAAATGGTTTTCCAATAAGATGTTCTATTTTGAAATTCAAAGAAAAATGTCATTTTTTCAGATAAATGAAAAAAAGAAGAAGAAATGCCGTTAATAATGAAAAATAACATCAGCCAAATGACTATCACAACTACAGGAACATATCCTTTTCATGATATTTTTCATAACCAAATGGCAAAGTGGCTGCCCTCGATATCTTCACGAATTCCACATCACAGTGTACAAAACGATAACACAATTACTTATGTTGAAGCAGCATTAGATTCATCAACCAAACAAAATGGTTGGTTGTGTTACCTTCAACAGGTTATATCATAGGAGGACAGAGATGGCATTGAAGCATTGAGTTACATTCAGTTTGAATCATAGAGTGTTCGACGCTTTAAATCGTCACAGTAGATTTGGCCTCAGCATGTCATACTGTCAATTCATAGGGGGTACAAAATTCAAATTGCTCACATAATATGTAAACACATGAGATATTGTTATGAACGTTTAAGAGACTTCGAAAAAGTGTCGATACATTGTTCCTTTTCTTCGACCTCCAACACAGAATCACCCTTACAATGTTGCAATAGTAAACACTCAGCATGGGATACAGAGCTCAGACTTGGCGCAGCTGAGTCGGCAGAGTGTCAATTTCGACTTCAAACTGCGAAACAACACTTCGCTTTGAAATATACAGGATACGTGCACGCTCCAGTCCCAAGGCTCGACTGGCGAAAATGAAAACGCCAAGACCTGGCAGTGCTCGGCCTGTTCGCATCATCGATCCCCCGAAGAAGTTCTATGAAGTTTCCATAAAGCATTGTAATCTCGCGAATGCAGGATGCTGAAGTTGGGGGATTGGATTCAATCGAACGTTGCCGAGAGTTTGATGTATTTTTTTGTCGGTCTGAAGCTTTGAAGTTAACGTTTCGGAGGCAGGTTGGTGATATGGGAACGATGGAAATGGAATGTTTGCAGACTGAGTAGGTAGAATTGGGACCGCTTGAGGGTACATTTCAGCAGACAAGAATGTCACGAAGAGGGTGTTGTCAACTCGGTATGGCTGTAGGGGAGAGGGGTTTCCATTATTGAATTATCAAAGCTGTGTCTACTCCTTAACTGGTATAACAGGAATCATTGTCTGAGTTCTAGAACTCTTCTTATTCATACAGCGTGAGTCTTCGACTTGAACATATATTTTAACTGTACATTCTTGAGGCCAAAAGAAACCTTATTTTCATTTTCCATTTTTTCGAATTCGGCTCTGTAAAACAGATATAGCCATTTGAAAAAAAATGGGCCAAATACGTGCACGATACGTTTTCTCTGCAAATACCTCAAAGTTTATATTTCACGATTGAAATTGGGTTGATACATTTAGGGAATACTCAAGTACTAACCTTATTCGAATAAGAATGTTGAAAACACGATATTTCATAACGAAATCACTTAATTTTGTTCGATTATATCTGCAATTGAAAAGCCATATTTCTCCTATCAAAATAAGTTCCTTCTTCGACTTTTATGAAGATTAGTTTGTAAACACTGACAACTTGTCCATATTCTCCTCGATATCCCAAAAATATCTCATTAAGAATTTATTTCAATCAATTTATCAGAATTCATTATTGATCAACTAAACCTAACCCATTTTGCATCCATTCTGTGAATATTTCACAGAAATTCTTATGTGGAGGTTGCCACATATTACCCAAATTCCTGAAACCACGTAATATCTATAAATCGACAACAGCCTTCTATGGAGGGGGTTGTAAATCGAACCATCCGTAGCCTGCGTAATCAAAATTAAAGAGATGATCTTTGTACCTAATACGTCTGTGAATGACGCTTGCGTATAGCAATCTCCAAGCAAACATGAAAGATTTTTTTTCTCTTGTTTCTTGTTGTTTTAAAAGGGGAAAGTGATAATGTTAGGTGTTCTCCTTCTCAATGTGAAGACTTTCAGTGAATGAATGTAATATTAACCGGGTAGTGTCGAGTTTATAATTTTTTTTTATGGTTGGATATTGTTAAGGTAGTAACATCGCCGAGATTATTAACTTCTGAGCATCATTTTATTTTTCACTAATCACAACTCAATGCGTGGCTTGTCTCGTAGACCGGTACCAATAAAATTTTAATAGAAACTGTGCGTATTTGATGTATAATTTCATATTCCTTGGTGTTCAATCTTCACTTCCACATTTGTGGGATTATATTAATACATAACTCTCTACATCAAACGTTTTTCCATCATTTGAATTTTATAGTCTCGACAAAGTTGATGAACATTCTGACAACATTGTTAACTTTCAGAGACCAGTAATAAGTAATAATATTCGGAGGTAATATCCCAAGACTATAACAAATAGTCGACTATTATTTTCGACCTTATTCTATCGAGAGCGTTTTGTATTTCGACAATTTGATAAGACCATATGAACATTAATAATCTGAATAACTGCCGAGAGCTTTAGCTCGAGGGAGTTATTCTTTGATTATTAATGTTCACTTGGTCGAATTGAATTGTCGAAATACAAGTTGCTCAAGATGAATTAAAGAAAATAATAGTCGCTTTTTGTCAAAGTCGAGTGATATTCAGGAAGATTATTTCATGAACACGCTTCCAACGCTCGCATCCGCGGTCTTTTTTATTTTAGACCGAGCGGTCGGACTTATTTATAATTATTTTGCAAAAAAAATGCTATCCCAACCGAGTTTTGAACTCGGGACCCTCCGAACATTTTCAATTCTGAATTAATGTTATTCCAAATTTTGACACTTTAAAATAGCCGCTGATATTTCTTTGTTTACCTAAATAGTCAATAATATTGCATGTCGTGTGACTGAATTCGTGACTTTTCATTGGCGGAGCCGTGTGTGATTGAAATAATCGATGATATTAAAGAAACAAACACTCATTGCTGACATTCACGCATAAATGATTAAACGAATTTTGATCTAACGTGCTCTTCATTTTGATTGAGAGTTTATTTATAAGACAATTCGAAGAACGGCAAAAACTATTCAATGAGACGAGATGGAAATTTCGTAAACCGATTCGAATTGAAAGGAAAACTTACCCAATAAACACAGTAACCATTAAGAAACGTTGTATTTTTTAGGTAACGTCACTATATTTCATCGTTGAAAAAACGGTAAAATGTCGTTATGAAATACGTTTCTTTTTGGTTTCATCGTAACGTTTTCCCTGCACGTTGATTCAACGTTGCAAACCTCCTATTGTCATAAGTAAAATACCGTGATATAACGTTATTATTAAGTTTCAACGTAACGATGTATTTTCGTTTCGGAAATAACGTTGATGGTATACGAATTCTCAACGTTGATGTTTATGCCTAAATACCACAAATATATAACGTTCATTTCAAGTGTCAAGGTAACGTTGATTTTAGGGAATGAAAATACCTTGATATAACGTTATTTTTAAGTTTCAACGTAACGACGTATTTTCGTTTCGGAAATAACGTTGATAGTATACGAATTCTCAACGTTGATGTTAATACCAAAATACCACAAATATTCGACGTTCATTGCAAGTGTCAAGGTAACGTTGATTTTAGAGAATGAATTAATCTTGAGTAAAAATATTTTTGAATTGATATTATTTGAATTTCAGCATAATTTGTCCTAAACTAAGGAAACTTATAAACCTTTGTCATCTACATCTTGAAAAATATTCTAAAAGCTTTCAAGTTATTCAAATGTTTTTTTCATGAATATGAAAATAAAGAACAGGAAATAAATTTTGGTCCAAATTTTAAATGAAGTATGTATTATCACAAGAAATGTTTCTCATTGGATATATAATTTTGGTCAGATATATAGGTGTAGTTATCGTTAGTAGTACAACATTATTTCTGTGGACTCTTGTTATTTATAATGGGTGAAAATTTTGGGAAATATTCAAGTACCTATCTATTCAGGTGGACAACAATTTCAAAATGCTGACAATTAAACACAGATTCATCAATATTTTGTAATAATAAAAAATAAACAGAATAAGTAAAATATGAAAGAAAAAACATAACTATAAATATAAAGAGAACAAACAAAAAAAATTATAGATTTTTAAATGTACCTACATATTAAAAAAAATGTTTAAATTTCATTTTTTTTTCTTTACTTAATGCAGCGTCCTTGAGTCTTCTTTTGCAAATTCCAGCCAATCTTTTGTTGCGTCTGCAATTTTTAGGTCTGTGGCTGCCGCAAATTCTCTCTCGACAGCCACTGAAAAAACACATAATGCTCATTAGATATTTTGAAAATATAGGTCTACAAAATGAAGCCTTACCATAAATGAGTTCCGTCGACTTCTTATCTCTAAAAGGTTTTTTTCTCCCTGCCCTTCCAATTGTATTGGCAAGCTAAATCATTACTCAATATGAATCTGAGAATTCTTCTGGTATGGTCCTCGGGACCATTACCTCCCATTGACTTATATCGGTTAACCTCAAAAAAAAACGAGAATAATTATTTTTACAGGGAACTGGGGTAATAATTTTAGCATTGCTATATCAATTTATGCCTTCATAAAAAAACAAACTAACATTATTTATGTAACAAATTTCACAATTAACTATGTTAGGAATGACAAAGCTTTCATATTATGTAGATAATAGATATGTCCAAAAATTAACATTTACTCACAAATTATTTCGGTATCCTCTGCTGATGAAACAGGAACTGATTCATCCAAAAAAATCGGTGGTGTTAAATGTTCCATATTCGAGTTCTCCGATTCTTCAGAAGAGCTCTGGAAGCTTTCCAATCTTCTTTCACCAATCAATAATCAATATGAAACTTTAGGGTACTGATAGGTACTTACCAAAATCTTTGTTGTCGCACTTCTAAACAAATCAGATAATTTTCCTAGCAAACTCGATTTACCACGTCGAAAATAGCGAAGGGAACTATCGGGTGACTGCGGCACTAGCTCTTCAATATGTGGAATGCACGAATGCAGGATTCAACTCAACTCGATCACAGCAGGATCGCCGGCGCCGGCCTATATGGCGCCGGCACTATCACGTATCACGTCATCACAACCCCTGCCGACTCTAGTGCACCGTTGCCTAGGTTGATTAATTATTATCTTTCAAAAAACTTCATAATTTTCTATTAATTGATTTTAGCAGAGACGATGTATGTTACGAATATAAGGTTATTACTAATAATGGGTTTCATATTTTGAACGAATAAAAAATTCAAAGTAAAGAATGCAGGAAATAAGTTCGGACATTTCGGTAGGTATGAAATCACTATATCACTTCACATAAAATGATAATATTTCTCCATCCTTTCGAAATGAAAGATTTTATAAAAGAAACATTAAAAGCGTTTCAAAAAGGTATATTTAGGTACCTACCTTCATTATAATATGCTGTTAAATATTCCTTCGAATTAATAAGAAGCTGGTATAATGCAATACTAGTAATAAATAAAAAATGTAATAAATATACGTTTCATAATGGTGGATGAATCAACCAGTTGAATTGGGTAAGTATATTATATGTATAATCAACGTTCCGTTGAATTTGTGTTTCGGATGTAATAAGTAGAATTGAAGTGGGTTAACGTCTGAGTTGATGAAAAGTAACTCATTTAACGTTTATTCAATGTTACTAAGCTCACGTTCAAAAAACAATTAAAAAACTGTAATGAATATACGTTTCATAATGGTGGATGAATCAACCAGTTGAATTGGGTACGTATATTATATGTATAATCAACGTTTCGTTGAATTTGTGTTTCGGTTGTAACAAGTAGAATCAAAGTAGGTTGACGTCTGAGTTGATAAAGAGTGACTAATTAAACGTTTCTTCAATGTTAAAGAGCTCACGTTGAAAAATCGTTTGAAAAAATACAATAAATATACGTTTTATAACGGTTCATCAACCAGTTGAATTGGGTACGTATATTATATGTATATTCAACGTTTCGTTGAATTTGTGTTTCGGATGTAATTAGTAGAATTAAAGTTGGTTTACGTCAGAGTTGATGAAGAGTGACTCATTTAACGTTTATTCAATGTTACTGAGCTCACGTTGAAAGAACGTTTGAAAAAATGTAATAAATATACGTTTCATAATGGTTGATGAGTCAAACAGTTGAATTGGGTACGTATATAATGTGTATAATCAACGTTTCGTGGAATTTTCGTTTCGGATGTAACGTAGAAAATTCAACGTGTAACGTTAAATCAACTTCAGCCACTAGAAATAAACGTTTATTATACGTTTGTGTGTTTATTGGGTAGATATTTTTAAGAATAAAACTCACTTCTTGATAATTTTTCGGATCACAAACAACGACGTAAATTTCCTTGTGATCAATACGAAAAACATTCTCTATCTGTCTTATATCCTTTTCAGATTTGGCATATGCTCTTAGAGACGTAAGGGTCACAATCCCTCAGGCGGCGAGGATTATGGACACGGTGTCCCTTCAGTGTCGCTATGATCTAGAAGGTGAACCCTTATACACGGTGAAATGGTACAAGGGATCGAAGGAGTTCTTCCGGTTCATCCCTAAGGAGCTACCGAATACTCAAGTGTTTCCACTGCCTGGGATAGATGTCGATGTAAGTTTTTCTTCAGATTATTGTTCGTACATTAAAGATTAGTCGGAATTTCCCAGTTTTGTATCGTAGTCAAGGTGATATGTTGCAGATGTTTTGATATGTGATAATTGATAATTGTTTTGTATTTATACAGAGCGTTCACTGAAATAGGCACAAAATTGATTAGAAAAAGATGAATTGTTGCCCCTTTCAGAACATCATACTGTATATTCAATAAGGAATGAGAATCGATAATTTCATCTGGAATTCAGAAAAATATGATTTTCTGGGTTCAATTTGAGATATGAAACAGAAAATTGAATTTTGTCTATATCACGAGACATATATCACGTTTTTTTTTCAGTTGAGCAAGTCGAATGCCAATGAGGTTGTTCTACGACACGTACAGCCCGAAGTTACAGGAAAATACAAGTGCGAAGTTTCCTCTGATGCTCCAAACTTCTACACCCTTTATGTCTCGGGGTATCTCTATGTGATAGGTGAGTACCAAGCATGTCAATGAAAATGTACGAACTGAAGAGAATATGGAAAGTGTGGAGGTATTTTGAGTTCGTGAATCAGGTTATTTATAATTTTAAACGAAATGAATTTGATGAGAGCCTTCATTATGGAAGCTCTCATGTCGAAGATATCCGAATGGACTATTCACAAAAACATAAATCAAAATTAGCCACATGATCACGGAATACAAATTTTTCAGTTGTTTGCCACAAAACTTTCCATAAATCTTTCTGAATTATTTTATATGTGGTATTGTCAATAAATATTTGTTCGAAATACTGAAGCGTTTTCCAACGAGAGGCGTTATTTTCACATTCGAAGAAAAATGCCATTTTTAAAATGAATGATTTTTATTACGAAGGTATGCCCTTATTAGTAAAAAATTTCATCAGCGAAAAGACCACCACGACTATAGGACACTATTCTTCTCATGAAATTATCCATTCTCAAATCGCAAAGTGGCCTTTTGTCCTCAATAGCCTCATGAATTCCATCTTTGAGGTCTTGAATCGACGCTGGGCTCTTGCCGTAGACCTTCGCTTTCACATGGCCCCAAAGGATTTTGGCTCTTCGAAAGATAACAAGGTCCGGAAACTTTTGTCGTAAAAACAATGGTTTCGTTGTTTGGGTGGCACGTAACGCCGTCCTGTTGAGATTAAACGTTGTCCAAATCAATACCATCCAATTCCGACCATGAAAAATCATCAATCATACAGTGTGACAAGAAAAACCTCGGACAAACTCTTTCATTTAACTTTATTAAACAGAAGAAATTGAACAAAATAACATCAAATAATAATAGCTTGAACATTTGTTAAAAATATATTCCAGCCGTTTCGAAGTGGCTTTCTTTGGCGGAGAAACACAGCTTCAGACGCTTCTTGAAATTTTCGGCAATGGACCGCAGCTCCTCGGGCGTTAGTCGGTTCCATTCCCGGCGCAGAGATTGCTTCAGCGACTCCAAATTTTTGTGTTTTTTAGCACAAGCCCTGTGCTCCAAAATCGACCACACGCTGTAGTCCATTGGGTTGAGATCCGGTGAGTGGGGCGGCCATTCTGCAGATGAGATGAAACAAGGAAAATGGGTTTTACACCATTCTTGCGTCATTTTCGATCTGTGAGCCGGAGCGGAGTCCTGTTGAAACGTCCAATGCGTATCGCCGAAGTGCTGCTTGGCCCAAGGAAGTACTACGGCCTCGAGGATGTCGCAGCGGTAGACTTCTTGATTGATTTTGACCCCTTGATCCACGAAAACTAAGGGAGTTTTACCATTGCCGCAAACTCCGTCCCAGACCATGACAGATTGCGGATTTTGACGGTGTTCGACGATGGCCGATGTACCGGGAGCCTCTACGGACCAGATCCTGTCGTTATGGTGGTCGTGGGATTGTTCTACGGTGAAAAGCCTCTCGTCTGTGGAGAGAATTCGCTCCCATTGCTGACCGGCGGCGAGACGAAGGAGTTGGCGGCACCTTTGGAGTCGTACGCGCTTGTTTTCCTCCGTGGGTAGTTGAACTTTTCGGAGCTTGTATGGCTTGAGGTTGAGCTCCTTATTGGCAATTTGACGGACTGATTCGCGGTTGATACCGGTCTCACAAGCTATTTTCCTCATTGAAACCTTCGGATTTCGATTGACTCGTTTCTTGACGATGTTGCGATTGCTAGGTGTAGTGACAGTGCGTTTTCTACCACTTCCTGGACGACGACCATCAAGTTCCTTGAAACGACGAATTGCATCGGACACGGTTTGTCGAGGCACATTGAGCCAACGAACAATTTCGCATTGACGCCTACCTTGACGAAACAGCTCCAGAATCGCACTACGTTTGTTTGACATTCTAAAACTCTGTGAAATGGAATTATATCAAACTGCAAATTCACATATTAGTACAAAAAAGTGTAGAGAAACCAAGAGAATAAAAATAAGTTGGCTGCGCTGAAATACTTTTGTTCCAGACCACAGCAAAATTTGTCCGAAGTTTTTCTTGTCACCCTGTATCTCGAAAGCGCAATCTATTCGCCGTACCTATTGCTCCAGTCTCATTATCGAAAAAGTGAGACCCCGCCGGATTAAAATTAGCAACAAACAGTCATTCGTTGAGGAAATAGAGGCTTTTCAACAACAACTCTTGGGTTTCCCGAGCCTCAGATGCAACAATTCGGCTTGTTGATGAAGCCTCCGAAGTGGAAATGAGACTTATAACTCAAGATGATTTTTCAATGAAATTCCGGATCAATTTCATGCATGTCGAGGACCCAATCAGCAAACGTTGTTGATAATCGGCCGGCTTGAGTTCTTATGTTAAATGAACTTTATAAGTCTTAAGACACAAATCTTTATGCTGAATACGGTGTAATGACGTTTGTGGAATGCCTAATTCCAAAGAACGACGAGGAATGGACAAACCTAGGTTCTTCTCCAACACTTTCGGCTACAGCAGCAATATTTTCGCCTGTTTTTGAGCGACGTGTACGGGGTTTATTTCACATCACCAATTTGTCCTAACAGCTCAAATTTTTCCACCAATTTCAGTATTGCGGTGCGACAAGGTGCTTCACCATGACCCAAAAATCTTCGAGTTTTATTGACTATCTCTGCCAAATTTTCACCATTTTCATAGTGAATTTCAATCATTTTAATGCGTTGTTGAAGCGTGTATTGATCCATCTTTATTTATGACGTGGTCTCTACTCTTGTCAAATGTAAAAAAATTACAGCATCAAAAGTGATATCTACCGAAATAACGGGCTATTCAAAATAACACCTCTTATTGAAAAACTCTTTATGTCAACCTTGAGATTTCCACATATACATAATCAAATGAAAATGAAATTGGGTATGCAGCGAAAACACAAATTATTTCAATATCCTTCGATTTTGTCGAGCTTTTTACGCAAAAAAATATATTGGTGTACTATTCTAATGCCTTATAATGCAAATAGTTCCTGTTCAGTCGAGAAACTCATCTTCGCGGATAAGAAAATGATATAATGCCCCGTGTTTTGAAATCGATACAAAATTTGGTAACCTGTTCCTTCGCCATTTTGTGCTATAGGCAAATTATTGATATAAGGCGCATTCGGTATTCCCTTTCGGAGGTGGATATGACACAGAACATCCAATATTTCGGATCTCTCTCTCTCTCTCTCTGGCTGAAAGAGAGCAGAGAGGGAGATCTGTATTTATTAGATGTTCTGTGTCCGTTTTCTCTCCGGATTGGTAATAACGAACGCAGTAATTTATTGTTTGGTATTGAAGGAATGAAAACATGTTTTTTGAATTCCCCACAATATAAGAATAGGAACCTGCAATTCATCTGACATGCTGAATATTATTCTCATAATGTTGGTTAGGAGAAATAAACTGCTCCACATGAGTTAGGGATATTGACTTAAATTGCAAAAAAATATAGTTAAAATAAGATTCTTGTGATGAAAATTCATATTTTTATGATTTCAAGTTGCAAATTAATTTTAGCCTGTAGGTCTGCAGCGTATACAGGGTGGTTAAGAAAAATCGAGTAAAATAACGAAATTTTATTCCCAGAGATTTCATACAATGTATGGCCTCCACGGGAATCAATAACAGCTTGACATCTTCTTTGCATACTACACACGAGGTTGTTGAACATTTCTTGAGGAATTTGGTGCCATAAACGGGGCAGAAGCTCTCTCAGATCATTTAAGGATTCCGGGGTAGGTTGATGACTATCTAATCTTCTTTGGAGCATATCCCATGCATGTTCTATGCAATTCAAATCTGGTGAGTGCGGAGGTATTGGTAAATGTGGAATACCAAGCTCCTCGCGCGCATTCTCAACTATGGTCGAAACATATCCCGGCCCATACCGGCCATACCGTAACCCAACACCCTCGGAATGGATGGACTTCTTGCACATAACGACGATTACGGGGTATGCGTGGGATTGTCCATCTTCGAGAATCTGAAAATCGTCCATATCTGGATTCATCAGTGAAAAGGACACTACGCCATTGATCGTTTCAATTGATATGTTGCCTTGTCCATTCCAGTCTTTGACGCTTATGATCACTTGTTAATGGAACTCCTTTTAATGGACGTCTAGAACATAGATTCACCTCTCTCAAACGTCGTCTGATGGTTTCGATGGAAACTTGGACCCCATCTGCATTTTGAAGAGTATTCCGTAGCATTTTACACGAAGATATAGGGTTTCTTCTCGCCGAAACGGTGATGACATGATCCTGAGCAGGTGTTGTTTTTCGTCACCCACCAAGCCTTGGTCTTTCCAACACGGAACCTGTCTCCCTGAACCTATTCCAAAGTCGAGATATCACACTTTGGCTGACTTGGAGCCTTTCCGCTACAACAACCTGAGTTAGGTCACCCTATAGCATTCCGATAGCCCTATTAGCCTCAGCGTTTGTTAATTTACGTCTTGGCATTTTCAGAAAACTCGTTTCAAATCGAAGCCGTTGATAAACTGACTTCATTTAAAAATAATAACATTCATGAAGCATATGCAAAGAACCATACTTCATAAAAAAGGCGACCAGATTGACGAAATGTCTCATACTGATTCTTATTGGATGGATTCAAGTTGTTATTGAGTTTTTAAAAATGATTGAGTACGATATCCCCAACTCTTGTGGATCAATATATTATATTAACCTATAGAAAACTATTCGCAAAATTGATCACCATTCAAGTTGAAGAATCATTCTTACGATGACAACGTCATGTAACAAATAATATACAAAAACCGCAAATCGATAAAAAATCCCAAAGTTTTACCACGAAACTCCACGTGGAAAGTACTACTGAAAGAAAAAGCGCAAAAAATCATATCTTCAGGCAATAAAAATGAAATTCACGGGTAAGGGTTCTTCAACGAAAAGTTGCTTTCGTAAGAACTATCCAGACATCTCGTTTATCGAATGAGAGCGCTCTTTATGCTCCAACAAACTGAAACTTCGTTCTATCCAGTGGGCCATTTCTGCGAAAACAAATCTCGGAAAATATCTTCCTCGAAAATATTATTTTTCCATCAGCATACGATCGGTACAGTAGCGTTCTATGAGGTAAGTTGTACGAGTGGAAATGAGTTCTGTTTTTCATTAGATTCACGATGAAATTGTAGGATTTCTCATTACGACAGGCGTACAGATCTCGAAAGCGTGATTGCCTACTAGAAGAAAAGGTATGACAGAGACATTACGTATTCGTATTGCCCTTGTCATGGAAAACAACTGAAGAATATAAATATGTATATATAAAACCTTTAAGATCAGCATCAAACTAATCGGAATTGAAATAGGCCCCGAAAATATTAACGAATAAAAACAACATAACAAAATTTCTAGATTAGTGACAAAATAAAAACGAAACTGGAATGAAAATATTTACAATATGCGACATAAGGCACGGACAGAACGAAACAACAACTCTGATATGTTGTTGTTTATGTGTATTTAGTTTCTGTAAAATGAAGTTTATTTTGGTGACGTACAGAAAATTATATAGTTTAATTATCTCTGCTACTTGTTCGTAGTTATTTCATTGAGAACGAATAAGCAAATCTATCTGTATGAGGGGTGTCGCGTAATGAATAGATAATATGATACCTTTGTGGCAATTTTCCTGAAGCCTCAAGGCATATAAAGAGTGCTTCAATAAAAGATTTCAGTGTTCAATAAAACATGGTTCTCTGGAACAAATTATTTTGATATTCATTGATTTAAAAAATATACATTTGGCAATTGAACTGCTTCACATGAGTTAGGGATATTGACTTAAATTGCAAAAAAAATATAGTTGAAATAAGGTTTTTGTGATGAAAATTTATATTTATATGATTTCAGGTTGCAAATTAATTTTATACTGTAAGTCTGCAGCATGTACAAGGTGGTTAAGAAAAATCTAGTAAAATAACGAAATTTAATTCCCAGAGAATTCAAGCATTTTAAGACGATCAATACAATGTATGGCCTCCACGGGCATCAATAACAGCTTGACATCTTTTTTGCGTACTACACACGAGGTTGTTGAACATTTATTGAGGAATTTGGTTCCATAAACGGGGCAGAAGCTCTCTCAGATCATTTGAGGATTCTGGGGTAGGTTGATGATTATCTAATCTTCTTTGGAGCATATCCCATGCATGTTCTATGCAATTCAAATCTGGTGAGTGCGGAGGTATTGGTAAATGTGGAATACCAAGCTCCTCGCGAGCATTCTCAACTTGGCTGCACGGTGCGGTCTAGCGTTATCGTCTAGAAATTGAAAAGTTTCACCAATAGCAGCGTGAAAATTTGGCACAACATTGTAAATGAGATGCTCCCTATAGTGTAAGGCGGTCATATTCCCAGGACAAATGTGTAGATCTGTGCGCCTGTTGAAACATATCGCGGCCCATACCATAACACTACCCCCTCGGAATGGCTGGGACATAGCGATGATAACGGGGTATGCGTAGGATTGTCCATTCTTCCTTATTCTTCGAGAATCTGAAAATCGTCCATATCTGGATTCATCAGTGCAAAGGACAGTACGCCATTGATCGTTCCAATTGATATGTTGCCTTGCCCATTTCAGTCTTTGACGCTTATGGTCACGTGTTAGTGGAACTCCTCTTAATGGACTTCTAGAACCTAGATTCACCTCTCCCAAACGTCGTCTGATGGAAACTTAGACCCCATCTGCATGTTGAAGAGTATTCCGTAACATTCCACACGTAGATGTAGGGTTTCTTCTCGCCGAAACGGTGATGAAACGATCCTGAGCAAGTGCTGTTTTTCGTCTTTTCGTCGCCCCCCAAGCCTTGGTCTTTCCAACACGGAACCTGTCTCCCTGAACCTATTCCAAAGTCGAGATATCGCACTTTGGCTGACTTGGAGATTTTCCGCTACAACAACCTGAATTAGGCCACCCTGTAGCATTCCCATAGCCCTATTAGCCTCAGCGTTTGTGAATTTACGTCTTAGAATTTTCAGGAAACTCGTTTCAAATCGAAGCCGTTGATGAACTGACTTCATTTCAGAATGAGAACATTCATGGAGCATATGCAAAAAACCAAACTTCAGAAAAAAGGCGACCAGATTGACGAAATGTCTCATACTGATTTTTATTGGATCGATTCGAGTTGTTATTGAGTTTCAAATGATTTTACAGCGATTTTCTCGAAGATTACATACTTTTAAAAACGATTGAATACGATATCCCTAACTCTTATGGAGCAGTATATTCATGAAACAAATAATGGCCGCCAGGGCTTGGCTCACTTGGCTAGCATATGCATACCGTTTTGACGAAAACGGGAAAAGACTCGACCAGGAGCAGACTCGTTAAACATAGTCAATATTGAGGATAGTCAATGTTTCACGGGCGGTAAGGTATGTGGCACCGTCCTGATGAAACCACAAGTTGTCAAGATCGATAGCTTTCAAATAAGGCACAAGAAAGTTTTATTATAGTGCGATAACGTTCGTCATTCACCGTCACTGCATTACCTTCTTCGTTTTGAGAAAAAAAACGGTCCAATTATTCTTCTGGATCATAAATGCGCATACTCCCACCTGTCAACTTTTGATATGTCACGTCATAATCATGTGACAATGACTGTCCAACAGTTGACGCATACGTGGAACCCAATGCTCATCAGAAATTCGGCTTCACTTTGTGAATCTGAATATCTGACGTGTATGATCCATATTGTTTTCATTAGATTCATGTGGAAATCGAAATTTACTCTTTTTATGAACATAGATAGAACAACAAAAGACACACATACTGGAACTGACTGTGCCTTCTTTTTTCCCAGTTTTGAGAGGCTTGATTGCAGTCCACGTCTCTTTGATAGTTTCTTTATGTGTATTTTCGTTAATTTCAATAAATCTCTATTTTCGATCTTCATGTTTTTTTTTCAAATATCGCGGCTCAGAAATGATCCTCTTCTGAATAAAACTCTGTCAGCAGATGTTTTTTCATTCACCGAATATCTGAACAGTCAAAACGTTTATACACAGTTCGAGGCAAAGTGCACTCATAACTGAGATTTGCGTTGTCAGCAAAGAGCCAGAGCCTCATTTTGCTAGCTGGGAAGCTTTCAGATTGAATCTGTTCCATAAACAATTGTTTGTTTGTACGCCTTTGAAGAGCACTCTTGGGTATTGACTGAATTCGAGCTCATGACTGCAATTTGGGGAAAAGCGAATCTATTAAAAGTGGTTTCGGTGTTGATATCGCTTTTTCAGCCATCGACATCACAACCGAATTGCATCTGTGTGTTTTTGGCAGAAATATATTGTTGTGCAACCTTTTAACTCTATCCGATACAGATTCACCACGAAATTGAGTCTGTGAATATTTGAAGCTTTTTTTGTGATGGTTATATATTCCGGGAATTGCATTTGGGGAGAAATTCAACAATATTTTCAGTTATCGGAAAATTGTCATGAATCCTCTTCAATATTTTCAGAACTGTCCAAATTGAAGGTGAAAATTCTGGACAGACTCTCAGAATGTGTCTTGTAATCAACATTCTTCAATGGTTATATTTGCAGAGTACGCTACGATATTGTTATTACACTGCGCAAAAAATTAACGCACATTCTGAAAATCTCAATTTCAATGAAAGTTAACTCTACATTGACTTTATACCTTATTTTTTAAGTTCTCTCGGGAAGGTTTTGAACGAAACAACGAAACAAGACACATCAAATGGAAGAAAAATTCAGGATTTCACCGAATCTTATGTGAAAGAAGAGAAATGAACAATTTTCAAATTACTGAAATGCTGATAAGTGATTTAATACTTGGTATTTCCACCCCTTGCGTTAATTACAGCTTGGCAACGACGGTTCATACTCAAAATGAGTGATCTTAAAATGTTCTGATCTAATCCTTTCCAGATTTCTCCGAGTTGGATTGCTAAGTCATTAAGAGTAGCTGGATGATTTTCTGAACTTCTCAGCCTTCTATTGAGGTTGTCCCAGACCTGCTAAATCAGATTGAGATCTGGACTTCTTGCTGGCCATTCCATTCGAGAGACTTCAACCTCTTCAAGGTACTCCTGAACGATGCGCGCACGATGGGGTCTGGCATTATCGTCCATAAAAGTGAAATTTTCACCAATGTATGGGGCGAATGGCACTACATGCTCTTCAAGAATGTTCCTTATATACTTATCAGCATTCATAGCTCCATTATCAACGACCACTAGGTCTGTGCGAGCAGTCAAAGATATTCCACCCTATTCCATAATCGATCCTCCCCCGAAACCAGTAGTATTCAGGAAATTGCACTGAGCATATCTTTCATGTGGACTGCTGTATACAAGGGAACGTCGCGTCGATCACAATGGTAGAGGCAGAATCTAGACTCATCTGTGAAGAGAACTCTTTCCCAATCGGCCTCTTCCCAATGGATATGCTCTCTAGCAAAATCTAAACGCGCCCTTCGATGGGCTGGGGTAAGAGCTGGGCCTCTTGCCGCGACACGAGGCCTTAAATCATATTCTCTGAGGCGATTTCTTATTGTCTGTGTGCTAATTTGCACCTCATGAGTTTGCTCAAGCAGATTTTGAAGGAGGCCAGCGGTTGCAAACCGTTGTCTCAACGAAGAAACTATCAAGTAACAATCTTGAATGGCAGTTGTTACCCGTGGTCTACCCTGTCCTGGTCTTCGGACGTTCATACCTGTCTCCCTGAATCGCTGCAACATTATGGACACACTTGTATGGGAAACTCCAATCCTCTCTGCAATTCTTGTGTATGTCCACCCTTCTTCTCGCAAAACTACCGCTTGGGCACGTTGCATAGCGATCGAGTGTAGAAAATCAAACGAAAGAAAAACTATTGATCACTAGAATTGATCGAGAACAACTTTTTTATTCCTGCTGGGAGAAAACATCTGTATTGAAGAAAAACTTTGAAAGTGGATAACATATGCATGCATAATTCTGATAAAATAATTATCATTGAGAACGCCTTCAGTTGTAGAATAAATTTGAGATTTCCATAATGTGCGTTAATTTTTCTGCGCAGTGTATTTCATTGTATTTGGTTTCCTGTTTTCCTATATAACTAAACCTCCAGTGTAATTTTGAAAAGCCACAGTTCGTCGAAAATTTGTATGAGAAAAAGAATTGGCGAGATGGAAGGATATTTGATTTTTTTGAATTAATATTGAAGAATTGATCCATAGAAAGGGTGGAAAGTTTTTGTGTCTAACTGAATTGCAAAATTCTTTTCTCTCCGATGGTTCTGAAAAAATTATGAATAATGAATTCAGGAATATTCTAATTTCATGAAATAGGTTTGCACTAGAATTTTTGCTTCACTGAAAATCCAGCTGTGCCTCGCAGCACTTATCTTCCATTTCTATTGAATTTTTGCTATTATACAACACAGAAAACAATGATTTATAGGTACTGGGCGCCACTCTAATTCATTCCATTCATAATACAGTTTCCTCCAGTGAATATTTTATGATAATTTCGAGAGAATGGCTATCCGGAATAGCGGGAGGTTGGGGGGTGAGGCTCCTTCTCTCAACGCTATTATTCATCAAAAATTTATATATTTCACCTCCTTGTCAACATCTCCACCGTATCTCCTCGGGCGTTGAATCGTTAAAACATTGATTAATTCTCAAATATCACGAGTGACTGGTTTTCCCTTGGCGCATTTTTTGTCTTTTTGTCGTTCAGTTCTCTGTTTACATTTCATTATTCAAATTTCAAAATTATTTCGATCATTCGTATTTCGGAATACGACATTAAGCCCGCAACGGACGGCGAGCGATATATTATATCTCATATATTTCACCAATATCGCTCCTTATGAAAATGCACCAAGCCCCGCGGACGACGCTATAATATATATTCCGATATTACGATATTTTTCCATACTAAAATGACATATGTCAATGCAAAGCTATAATATATATTATATTATCGCTCGCCGTCCGTTGCGGGCTTTACTCTTGTAACTGGCTACACTCCGTCATAATCCCGTACAAGTGATAGAAAAATTTAGGTTATGAATAGATCATCATCTAAGTCTTTGAAGAAGCCGAAATAATCTTTGAGAAATGAATGGTATCTATTGTTTTCCGTCCCTAATGAATCTTTAGCCATTATATCAAGTTTTATGTACACTGCGCAAAAAAATTAACGCACATTATGGAAATCTCAAATTTATTTTACAACTGAAGGTGTTCTCAATGATAATCATTTTAATCAGAATTATGCATGCATATGTTATCCACTTCCAACGTTTTTCTTCAATACAGATGTTTTCTCCCAGCAGGAATAAAAAAAGATGATATTATCAGATTTTGAATGTATTGGCTCCATTCTAAAATCAGTTGTTCTCGATCAATTCTATTGATCAATAGTTTTTCTTTCATTTGATTTTCTACACTCGATCGCTATGCAACGCGAAACACGCAATTTGAACCAAGAGGAATGTGCCCAAGCGGTAGTTTTGCGAGAAGAAGGGTGGACATACACAAGAATTGCAGAAAGGTTTGGAGTTTCCCATACAAGTGTGTCCAGAATGTTGCAGCGATTCAGGGAGACAGGTATGAATGTCCGAAGACCAGGACAGGGTAGACCACGGGTAACAACTGCCAATCAAGAACGTTACTTGAGAGTTTCTTCGTTGAGACAACGGTTTGCAACCGCTCGCCTCCTTCAAAATCAGCTTGAGCAAACTCATGAGGTGCAAATTAGCACTCAAGACAATAAGAAATCGCCTCAGAGAATATGATTTAAGGCCTCGTGTAGCGGCAAGAGGCCCAGCTCTTACCCCTGCCCATCGAAGGGCGCGTTTGGATTTTGCGAGAGAGCATATCCATTGGGAAGAGGCCGATTGGGAAAGAGTTCTCTTCACAGATGAGTCTAGATTCTGCCTGTACCATTGTGATCGACGTTCCCTTGTATACAGACGTCCACATGAAATATATGCTCAGTTCCATGTCCTGAATACTACTGGTTTCGGGGGAGGATCGATTATGGTATGGGGTGGAATATCTTCGACTGCTCGCACAGACCTAGTGGTCGTTGATAATGGAGCTAGGAATGCTGATAAGTATATAAGGAACATTCTTGAAGAGTATGTAGTGCCATTTGCCCCATACATTGGTGAAAATTTCATTTTTATGGACGATAATGTCAGACCCCATCGTGCGTGCATCGTTCAGGAGTACCTTGAAGAGGTTGAAGTCTCTCGAATGGAATGGCCAGCAAGAAGTCCAGATCTCAATCCGATTGAGCAGTTTTGGGACAACCTCAATAGAAGGCTGAGAAGTTCAGAAAATAATCCAGCTATTCTTAATGACTTAGGAATCCAACTCGGAGAAATCTGGGAAGGATGAGATCCGAACATTTTAAGATCACTCATTTTGAGTATGAACCGTCGTTGCCGAGCTGTAATTAACGCAAGGGGTGGAAATACCAAGTATTAAATCACTTAGCAGTAATTCAGTATTTTGAAAATTGGTCATTTCTCTTCTTTCACATAAGATTCGGTGAAATCCTGAATTTTTCTTCTATTTAATGTGTCTTGTTTCGTTCAAAACCTTCCCGAGAGAACATAAAAAATAAGTTATAAAGTCAATGTAGAGTTAACTTTCATTAACATTGAGATTTTCAGAATGAGCGTTAATTTTTTTGCACAGTGTATTTCATTGAAAAATATTTTCCTTCTATAATATCTCAAACTTCTGAGCTTGAGAATATTTTCAAAGGATAAAGGAAAGGGCGAATGCTATACTTTGCCTTTTAAACTTATCCTTTTGACCTGGCGTTGTGATCTATGGTTGGTAGAACTCTGTGTTATATCGTGGTAGATCAATTTGGTGACAATCAGATTCGTGAAATAATGGATTGGAAATAATGAGGTGAATCAGATAAATAAAACACTTGATTGGACACAAAGGTGGAACAGACCTTTATTGGTACATACGGCAGGAGTTTTTGAGCTTAATACGAGAGAATCACAGATATAGTTTAACTTGAACACTTTAGTCATTGAAATAGGAATTCGTTTTGATTTAAGAGCTGGGAATTTTTGAATCTCAATGAAACAGGAGGCATGTTTTTTCTCAACTTGGCACTCAGGTTACGCAAATGGCTCAAATGTAAATGGAACTTGAATAATTCTTGAAGGAATAATTAGAATGAAAACCTGTTCTTTGAAATTCTGCATCCGGAATAAGAAAAAAGTTTGCCTACTCATTTTCACAGAAGTTCCACCTGAATTCCATAAGTGATGAATATCCTCAAAGCTGGCATTCTCCAGGAGATTTCATGCTCACTCGCGAATTGAAATCCAACGAAATAGCCAGAATTTTCCAAGATCTAGATCTAGAGAGTTTCGAATATCACAGTTCCTCAGAATTCGAGTCAAAGAAACAACAGTCTTGTGCAAAATTCCCGGCATTGCGACTGTAACCGTTGCAGTAATTAAAATTGAAAAGTTTTTGCTCGCTCCCAACTTTTTTGATAGCGACGAAGAGGAGCGGAACTTATGGTGTGGTCAATTTGCGGAATCTAAGATGGAACGAAGTTCAGTTTCAGAGAATTCAAACGCCAGAACTTCTCATTTGTGTTTGAATACGGTTGATAACTTTCAAGAAAAGTTTGAGGTAGTGAAAATCGTCTGCAATATAAGGTAACTCTTGTTTGAAGTTATTGAATTGCATAGTTGTAATGATAATAATAAAACAAGACGATGAAACAAGTTTCAGAACAAAATTGTAGTCATATTTGAAAAGGTGAACGTCTTTTCATCTCTCAGTAGGATAGAGTGATTTCTAAATTTGAAAAATAACTCTACATCGAGAATTAACCGTTCAAGAGTCGTATGAGATCTAAATAGTTCACTCCCACTGAAAGTAGCCATTGCCTGTGAAATATGGCCCTTTGTTCGCCACAACTATAGACAATAATTCGAGAAACTCATTTTTGTCAACAAAAAAGCTCTCAAACTAGCAATAAAGATATTTATGAAATGCCGAGAATAATGGGGATTAGAACATCAACATCGCCCATGTAAAACCCATTTCACCGGGTATGAGACCATTGTAAGATTTTTATTGAGTATAAAAAACGAATATTTACACCCCAAAAAGAGCCTTGGAGGAAATTATATTCAATATTTCATTGTGCAATTGAAGTGAATCATTTTAAACTAGGAGCAGTTCAACTAAATAATTCAGAGAACATAAAACTTTGTTGAAACATAAAATATCTTCAGTTTCATCAAGCTCATATCAGCGTTATTACTTCCCTATTATTGAAATTGGAAAACATCTATTCTAGGCTGCACAATAATATGACGAAGAATTTTTTCCATATTCTTAATTCGTTCAAGATATCTAGTGCTGTATTGGAATGAACACCCAATAATACAATGGGCGTTTCATATAAGAATTATTATCTGAATATCATTGACAGTAATTTTGTTGTATTAACCTTTTTTTGTTGTCACAGATTCCATTGGTATATGTAATTGACATTTCTGGAAATACCAATAATAATTGGACTATAATTTCTCTCAAAAAATTCCAATTTATTCCATCCCCAATATATTGAAGGATTCAATTGAGGATCAACATTTATAACATGATTTATCCTCGTCTGTCAGTGAAAAATAACATCGAAAAACGCTGATGATACCAACTGTAAATAATATAACATGGAATTCAATTAACTCCGAAATCATATTGACATCGTTTCGAATATAACAGCATGAAGCTCATTCATTGAACTTTGAATATAGTATATTTGTTTGAAGTTTATGTTTACCTGAAATTTGATAGGATATTCAAATGAAATTTGATTTCAATCTAAAATTTTCCGATGCAAGCAGATTGGATATTTTTGCCCCAATAAATAACTGATGATTCATTGGGAAATAATGTCAATTCGATATTATTTCGTTCCATTATCGCTAACAAAACATTTGCTTTTCCAGTGTTCTTGGTGTGGATTCAATGGAGGTTTATTGTAATTTCGACCAATTCATGTGATTAGCTACCACAATTGAATTATTACATTACAGAATGAATATGAATGGGAAAAGTACCTACATCTCAAATTTTTTCAATTTGATTTCATTTGGTTACAACTCACTAGTTTTTTGAGTATTGAAACTGAATTTCCATGGGTTTCAAAAAATGTTATCTCACAATTTACAATTTCTTTCTCGTAGGTTTCTATTTTGTTAACTTTAATATTCACAATCTGCGTTTTTGGTGAATTAATCGTTGTTTTCATGGCTGAAATAATTTGCTTATGCTAGATTTTCCATTTCTCGATAAGACAAGAAAAGGATCAACTCAGCATTATGAACTGATAAACAGTTCGTTGTTTATTTTATGACCATATTGCACCACAAAAGTTAAAGAAGTTCACTGACCTTCATATTGTCAATCAATGTTCGAGTGAACTGAGTGTGATCTACAGATGATAATAAAAAGAAATTTTCATCCGAAACTGTGAAAAAATTGGCAGAATGAGTAAACATTTGTGTTTCTCAAATTTGAAAATATTGGCGGAAAAAAATGGACACTTTTGAAACAGTCTCAAAATTTCAAAACTACCTTAACTTTTATGTAGCAGTATATTGAGAGTAAATAAGAAATTTTTCACCATTGAATGCTCTTCATTCAAGATCATAAAACCTACCAAATTTGAAGGGTCCCGTTAGAAAGATATATATCTCACATTAATCATGTGGACAGGGCATTAATCGCCTTTGTATAACGACATTAAGATGGATCTGTTTACGTTTCTGCAGGACTCGTAGAATGCCCCAGCAAAAACAGGGGCAGGACCGAAAAAATAAGGAGTGTAGGAAAACTGAATGGATATTTGCCACCATTGATGGCATAAATATCTTGAGTTATGATATATTCAACTTTGCGGATCGATATAATGTTCTGAGAGGTTGGCGATTGAGATAAATGTTGGGGAGATTCTTGCGGATTCATGGTTGGAAATAATCAGAATTTTTACCTGTCTTCATGGAGAGATTGATAGTGATTTGATCGAATTGATGCCAGTATTTTATGCATAATTTGAGTATTGAGTAATTTCAGAATTTCCCAGGGTGCCAAATTCGTTACTGATCCCAAGCTGAAGCTTGTTCGAATATACAGAGTGTAACAGCCGAATGGAATAAATTCGATAACGAATAAATGAGGGCGTGTTGGCAAAAACGCTCGGACACGTTGATTTGTAATTTTGAATGAGCATATTCTTCAGGAAATGATATTATTTAGGTTGTTCCATGCGACCGTGGCCAATACCAACTTTCTTATTTCAAATGCAACCCCCTGTATATTATTTATTTTTTGGATTCTTCAGAGAATTCTAGACACAATTCATGCACAATGCCCTATACCTATCTTTAACTATTTCGGAAGTGTTAAGTGTTTTCAGTTTTATTGCAAGAATCAAAGTTTAAAAAAAAATTATTTAATTTCACAAATTCGGTACATTACACTTCAAACCTAATGAGTAATACTGATTATTTCTCAATTATTGAAAAAAAAAAACATTAATGTCAATGTAGGAAATGTTCAAAATTCTCGCCGCGAACGTCTTGGCAACATGCTACAAACAACGTGTTACTAAGGCTATGAGAATAAACAAATCTGTTTTTGTTTTTTTTTTAATTTCTTCTCAGTAATGGTTTTTGCTTACTTTCCTTATATCAAGAGGGGAAATAAGTATTGAGTGTAATGTATCGAATTTGTGAATTAAAATAATTTTCATTTAAAATGTTAATTTTTGTAAAAAATCTGAAAACAGTTAATATTTCCGAATATTACCAAGTTTCGTGTCCTTAGCTTATACAGGGTGAGTCTTTGACTTGTACATATATTTCAACTGTAGATTCTTGAGGCCAAAAGAAACCTTCTTTTCATTTTCCATTTTTCCGAATTCGGCTTTGTTTAGGAGATATAGCCATTTGAAAAAAAAGTTGGGCTTAATACGTGCCTCAAAGTTCCTATTTTCCGATTGAAATTGAGGTGATTATTAGATGTTCTGGGTGATACAATTAGAAAATACTCAAGCACCAACATTATTCGAATAAGAATGTAACAAACACGATATTTCCATACAAGAATACGCAGTTTGTGCGATCATTTCTGCAACTGAAAAGCCATATTTCTTTCACCAAAATAAGTTCCTCCTTCGATTTTCCTGAAGATTAGTTTGTAAACACTAAAAATTTGTTTATATTTTCCTCGATATCCTGAAACGATCTCATAAAAACTGGTTTCTCACTAACCTATCCTAACTCCATTAACCAAAGTCATATGATTCGAGGTCAGTGACCTAACCTATTTCATCTTCTCTGTGATATTTCACAGAACTCTAGAGAAGACGATGCCAGATTGCCGATTTTCTCTTCAAACAATTGTATAGGCGAACTCAAGAAAACAGAACGTCCTCTATCGTCAACGGAAGAACTAGTTTCGTTTACTTTTCGCTAAAGGCTTCTAGGAATTGCTCTCTGGAAATGCCAAACGAATAGTTCTGATTCTCGCCGATATAGCGTTACGATCTAAATTTAAGTTGCGGTGTAGCCGCCACGCAACACAAGCCGTTGTTCTGTGTCTCCAGAGTCCCATCACAGGCCAGTCTGTGATACAATGAACGACGCTTAGACGCGATAACCTTCTATACGGACTTCGATTTATTTATTTATGTACCTGCAGAGAATGGAGCAAACAGGTGATGATTGTGACGTGAAGACCACGTGTAGCGTCGATTGAAAATTCCAAGTGGATATTGTTCAGATAGATGTTTTCCTGAAGGACCGGTAACAACAAATTTTCAATACAAACTGTGCTTATAAACTGTGAAATCTCATGCTTCTCTGAATTCAATTATTACATCGAACGTTTTTTCATCATAGAGATTTTAGTCTTGACGAAGTTGATAAACATTGACAACATTGTTAATTTGTTGAGAGACCAGAAAAGAAATAATATTCGATGATATTTAATTAGGGAAGCATTCAGATTTTTTATGAAATTCATGGTTTCTTCCTCAAATTTCTTCGTATACATTTATTATTATAACTCGAAAACGACGCGTTCTATTGAAAAAACATAAGAATACTTTCATTTTCTAAAATGGTTGATTCTTTCGAAAATATGAACCGTTTATCTTTTTCAAGTGATTTTATAGTATTTTTGCATTAATTTATAAGGCGACTACGCTGTAACTTCTATACCAGGGGGAATATGGAATAAGTTTCAATTGAGGAATATGCAAAATAAATAGAGTAAACAATCAACCAAAATTCAGTTCATTCGAAATATCGGTCCCGTCTATATGGAAAGAATAGTGTTAATTTCATGGATTTTCGACACCCTGAATCTTTCAAACTAAACCGAGTTTTGAAAAATGGTATGAAAAAAAAGTTTTCCGCTTGATGAGAGGAATCTACAGTTAAAATATATGTACAAGTCAAAGACTCACCCTGCGTACAGGGAAAATAAAAAAGAAAAACCATTTTTTTTTGTTGATCTTCCGAGGAGTGTAACTTTTTTTATATCAAATACCCACTTTAATTATTCTCAAAAAATCACCCCTTTCATTTTCTCAGTGATATTCACTGTATGTGATTGTTCTTGTGCTTCCATGGCAGCTTCTTCCAATCCTCCCGCTATCTCAGATCTGCACTTGGCTCTCCAAACACGAAAATCCCCCCAAAAACCCTCACTTCCGAAGATCCGAGCGATTAGACACATCCCCTCTCCATCCCCGACGACCCCAAAGTATCAACCGACTTATGGCTATTCTCCCATTAGGCTAAATTTTCCCATCCGCTTCGGCCTGAAAGATGTTAATCCCTCTCTTTACGCCTTGGAGAGGCGGCCGACCTGATGGATGGGCTGTCCGGAATTCGCCATAAATCTCAATCAGTTTGTTTTTCACGCCAAATTTTTCCAATTGATATATGCGTCGGGCTCTCAACGCAATTGCTCTCCCCACTAACGTTCTATTTTCCTCGCGCTCCGTCGGATTAAACAAACAAAACGGCTCAAATCTGTTGTTTGCGTCGGATTCGATGACATATTTCCCTCCGAGATAATTTAAGGATCAGGAGTGCTGTTAGGAAATTGGTGACATTCTCAGAAACTGTTGGGAAACAAATTACTCGGAGCCTATCAGAAGCAATTGAAAATGGACAATGATGTGTTAATTTTCAATTGATTCTATCCCAAGCACGATTAGATCTGAGAAGATTTGAAGTGGCAGTTACAAATTGGCGGATGGGACGGTTCCAACAGATATAATAATTTTTTCTTTCCTGATGCTTCTGGTCAGAATTTCAACCAAGAAAATGAATTAATTATATCATCATCTACTCTTGATATGTGTGCAAAATTCAAATACTCACAGGTCAACCGATTGTAAAAGCGTTTTGAAAATCTGCAAGAAGGTTCATAAAGCGATACGATGTATTTTGAGTTACATTTGCATGTCATACGATATTTTGAAACAAAAGCGATGATATTATACGAAGGATAGTTAGCAGCATCCAATTTTTTTCTGTAAAGTTGGTCTGACACAGAAATGATGTTGCTTGCTTTTGAAATATGTGGTGTGGTGCAATATACATAACTCCTCCCCCACCACAATCACTTCCTTTCTCCACCAACACCACTCTCTACCACCACAGTACCACACTCACATACACACATTTTTGATTGCGTGCACTAGTTGCAACTTTCGACCTGCGATACCGAAAAAACTGTCCATTTTTAGGTCTCGAGCCTATTGATCAGAAAGACATCAACTGCAACATATCCAAATTTCAGCCAATTCGAATGGGATCCATTTCCCATTCAATTTGTGCGGGGTCCTTTGTGCCAAAACTTATAAGAATATGTTTCCTGGATTTTCTCAGCCCAAAAGGCAACAGTTTTGTCTATTAACGAAGGCATCGAGGTGAAAATGGGCCTCATCATTGAAAATAGTTTATTTTGTCACATCAGCAGGTTGATCAAGGATCCAATTGGTGAATTCTCTTCGTTGATCATGGTCTACTGGCATAATGGCAAAAGTTGTTGCTTCACTTGGATTTTGTAGGCATGCACATGTACATCTCCAGTGACAATTCTCTGAAGAGTGTTTCCTTTTTAATTTTCAATTCCTGTAACCTATGACGAATTGACGCCTTTCTGTCACACTCTCGAACGACCTCTACCAGCTCTTATCGTGGTTTGACATCAGTAATCGAACCAGTACTTTCGAATGTTGTGATTATTCTTTTCACAGTAGATGAATAAGGCACAACATTCCGAACGAACATTGAACGAACGTAATGAATAGTGGCAAAAGAAGAGTTCCTTCATGCTTGCCAACTGTTTAAAAATACCTAAAAATCACTCCATTTTTTTCGCAATGATTCAACTCTCACCTGTAAGCTTTAATCCTACTGAATATATCCTGAAAATATTAGATGTCACGAAAGACTCCTTTAGGAGTCATATTTTTTTTTCTCATGTTTTCATCAATACTTCTTTGCTATGAATCTATGAATAAGATATCCCCACCAAAATTGTGGACATTTCGAAATCTTGATTATCTAATCAAACATCTCATTTTTGACAATTCACACAATAATCAAGGCAGAGTCAACGCGAAATCTTCAGCTAAATTCTCATGAGGATCGTAAAATTCAAATTCTCCATAAAACTTTCTGGTGGGGATATCTTATTCATAGATTCATAGCAAAGAAGCATTGATGAAAACATAAGAAAAGAAAAAATCATAACTCCTAAAAGAGACTTTCGTGACATCTAATATTTTTGGGATATATTTGTGAGAAATACCTACCTGTATATCTCTTGTTCGAGTTCAATGGCTTTGCGCGAGTAATTAGGTCAATCAGTTCAATGAATGTATGAATGTGGAAATCGACACAATTTATTCTTCATCCATTAATTGTACCTAAGACGTTCTGAAAACAGTGTCATCCAAATTTTAACATTGTGAATAATGACATTGAATGTTGTTTCTTTGATTTACAGGTAAGATCAACATTCTTGTATGTAAAAAGGATCGATTCTTCGTTTATTTTGTGTTCAAATTGTTCTAAATAATTATTTTATAGTGGATTGACAAAATTAAATGTGTGTTTCTTCACAGTGTTTTTTACTGTTGATTATTATTCTTGTATGTATTTTTATTTTTGTATGAAATAACAAATTCTTTGATTCACAGAGAAACGATTCTTGTATTTTTCTGACCTACAAAAGGAACTTGGGGAATCCAAAATCAATCTAATGAAACATTATATTTTCATTAGGATCAAAGCTTAAAGTGATTTTTAGGTATTTTTAAACAGTTGGCCAGCATAACGGGACTCAAATAAAGCGCCCAATTCATATCTTGTGCTCTTATTAGAAAACCTCATCTTCTTGCCACTAAATATCATTGTTTTTTCAACATTTTCACATGAAGAAGGGTTGGCAATGAACTCTTTCTTAGGATTCCTCGTTTATACAAGAAAAAATCGTATCAGGGGTGTATTTGCCCAACTTTTAAAGAGAGCCGAATACAGAAAAGCAGAAAATGATAATGGGTTCCATTTGACCCCAAGAAATCACTCCGAATATCTCCAAAGTTCAAAGACCCCCCATATATCATTATTTATCCAAACCCCTTGTTGAAAATAGCCTCGAGTTTGCAGAACTGCCAACTTTCGAAACCCCGCTGACCATCCACCCGTACAAATCCACTCCTCAACCACCTCAAAGTTATTTTTCAAGAACCACCGCCCCATACATTCAACTCTTCGGATCCCATAGCAGCCTCTGATTAATATCCGGTCGAATGATCATAATTTCCTTGAACCCCAACATTTCTTGCAAATTATCCGTTGCAAGTCCTCCGGGTATAAACGTTTATGGAGTTAGATATGCCCGAGGGATTGCCGCGATGCTTTCTTCTCAAAGCGATGCCGAGATATACAAAACTGACCTTGTGTAGTGCCAAACGGGGCGAAAGGATGCGATAATATCGCTTTATGCAAATACCCGTTGCCGACCACGGTCCAGACCGCAAAGTAAACGCAACAGGCCAAAGACCGGAGCTTTAAAGCTAACAATTCCGGTTAAATGGAAATCTAAAATTCGAAGGGACCGCCGGGTATCTAATTGGGATTGGTTCAGGAAGGTTACTGTTGGTTTGAACTGAACGAGATTCGATAGTGGTTTGATCCTGAATCAAAGTTTGATTCGGGATCAAACTCGTCATTGAGATTAGATTGATAGTATTGGAATCGACACCGAGTGTGGAAGATAAATCAGACTAATCCTTATTCGATCCTCCAAATGTTCTTTCAGATTGACCAGATAGCCAACTTAGTGGCATCAAAATTCGGAAACTTAATGAGCAATTTGAGGTGCTCCACCAAGTTGAAGAAAGTTCAGAAATTTCGAAACTGTTTCAAATTATTCACATTTTGTTTCACCTTGGACCTTGCGAAGGGAAGACAGCATCTTATTCATAGATTCGAGTATTGGTGAACCCCACATTTAGTCAGTATTCAATGAGTGGGACGAAAGATAGCAATATCATTAGTTACTCCCTTGGCAACATTACAGAATGTTACATTGAAAGATTCAGTTAGTGGTATTGAAGAATGGAAATGAAATCACAAGTGCATTAACTCATTTCGACGAATTCATACAATGTTCCGAACACTGAAACAGCCAGCTAAACTCGAAATTGATGACAAAATGTTCCTCCTCTTAATATCATAAGACGAACAGAAAAGTGGAATTCTGAAAATCGATAAACTACACCACTCTTACTTAGACTGTAAGAGTAGAATATACCTGGTGTAAACTCAAATCAGGATTGAAATAGTCCAATTTACCACAAACAAGACACTCACCATTCTGTCAACGTATTCTGCTAATAATATTCAGAAATGAATTCAAATCTCACTTTCCATGCGCGATATCGTGATGACAACACTGTTCAAAACATCATCATCAACACAAGATCAGAGTAGCAGAACGAAACTGACGAACTGGCCACAAATTCAGAAAACGGTTCTGTCATAACGTACCCATTCATTATCTCACAACGATGCAAAATTTTCTACCATAGTACCGTAGTAGTACAGTTACCCAGTTCAGTTCTGATGATTTTGAAAATTGGGTTCACTATTCATTGTTGAAGACAAGCTAAGTTTTTCCTCTCGTACTCAACGAGCTGGACCAAAAAAGTTCTGTCAAAATTAGAACTGGGGAAAATGACGGGCATACTCACGGGATACTGTCCTGTAAGTTATCATCTTCTGAACGTGGAAAAGGTTCCTGATGATACCTGTCGCTTCTGTCAAGAAGCTACCGAAACAACTAAACACCTGCTTTGCAATTGTGAAGCTGCCTTCAGGAAAAGGCTTCAACATCTTGACTTCTGTATCTTGAAACCGGAACAAGTAATGAGAGTGGCACCGAGAAGAGTAGTGAAGTTCATAGAGTTGCACAATAGATCTTCAGGTCAAGGTGTTTGCGAGGCCTTAAGTCTAATCTGAATCTAAATTTATTATTGGAAGCCGCATCTCTTCTTTCTGTAGTATAAGTGTTTCACCAATTTTTTCAATATGAGAAATTTTAAATTTAAATTTTCACTCTTTTATCTTTTCTTTTCTCTTGCCTATTTCTTCGAAAGTTTTCCACTTTCATGTAAAAATTTATTTTGAGTATTTGTAGAACAAATTCATTCATCTCAAAAAATTGCGAAAATAACATTCAGTAAAGACTTTGGCCTCCTCGAACATCAACCACAGCCTCTGCATACCCAGGCAACACAAAGATATCCCAGAGAAATCCCTGCGACTTCTTTTTATGAAGTTGTGACGCCTTTTGTGACTTCTTTGGGAGGTCGCTGGGAGCTCTATATCTCCTCCAAATGTCCGCCACAAAAGAGTTCCCACAGAGCTCTTGACGATATCCTACGTGGATATTCTCAAACAAGCCACACTCAGAGTTCGCATACACCTCCCGCGGCGAGGACTTTGAGAACTTCTTATTAACCTCCGCATTGCGAGATGTATAAGATATTCTCGAACTGTTCACATTGCGAGATGTATAAGAAGTTCCTATACAGGTCGTATTGTGAGATGTATAAGAAGTTTCTACACATGCCGCTTTGCACAGGTAAATACAGGTCGCATTGCGAAATGTGAATGAAACATCAAAAACTAAGTCAGATTAGTCTGATTTCTACGATGAGAATCTGTATATCCGCTATATTATTGAATTGAATTACACAACAAACAGTGTTAAAAGTTATTTATTATTTTCGGCGGCGACAGAAGGTAAACTAAAACGAGCGAATAAGTTCGTCAATCTTTATTATCAACAAACAAATTTTCAAAACATTATATTTCTTTCTTCCTCTGGGTACAATGTCCCAGCCAATCTTGAGAAAAGACTCCTCTGTTGTCCTCCAGGTGTGTAGTGCTGCCACCCTCCGTACCTACAAGTTCGAGAAAAATCGGTAGATTTTTGAAAAAAAATACCTTTTCATATATTTCTTGTGTTATTCAAGTTGAAATACCATTCATCCGAGAATTGGGCAAGAAGGTTATTTTACGAATGAAGCAAAATTGAAAATGGATGTTTATTTACAAAATCAATGTTCGAAAACGGGAAAACCAATCTCTCTGAGTATTCTGTCAAAATAAATAGGTATTCAAAAAATTTACACCTATTGAAAACAGCTGATATGCTGAAAATAAACGTATGTACATCAAATTGCTTGAAAAAAATATAGATTTGTCAACGTATAGCTCAACTAATGTATCAAATTATGGTATGCTTAGGAAATCTTCAAAATAATATCGTAAGAGTCATGATTTCTTAGAATATCAGAACATACATTCACTCCATCAAATTTTGGTAGATTTATGTGCTTTTTTGTTAGATCGGTAGATTGAGAAGAAATTCGGTAACACTTCTGTAAGGTCAGTGGTTTATACATTAATCAAAACGTGAATAAACAGTATGTCAAGTTCTTTTGGAGCACAAATTGAACAAAGAGGATTTCAACAACAACATTTCAATGTCCATTCTGCATTCATATCATATATCAGCTTGAAACAAAATGAGATATAATTCCAAACTGTTCCCGTGAAAGTGTCGAACGATCACAATTTTCATTGAAGTGTTTTCTTTTTTTAATATTGGAATTGCAATAATGGTTTCTACAGGAACTTGTAAACCGTGCCTATTAAGAATTATCAATAATATATTAGCTTGAATTTTGGGAATATTCGACTCATCATTCTTGTAAAATCTGTTGTGAGGTTATTACACTCATCCATATTCCTAATGGAAATAATTATCCTGATCACCAATATACCCAGTAGAAAATCGTTTAATGTGAATGTGAATTAATCAATTCCTTTATTGGTGGTTGAATTACTCGGATAACATAAATGGCGGTAAAAATGGTTACGGTATATGTCCTAATAGGTGAGAAAACTCCAGAATTTGATGAAAATAACACTTACTTGGAGCACAAATATCCTCATCGAAATTTCACACAATAACTAACGAAAACGAACCTCGCACAGCACAGTAACACCGATAAACACAACACATCTAACTAATCTATCCACAAAACCCATCTCGATTCACGATGTCTGGCCGTCTTGGTAAACTCGCTGTTTATACAAGTTCGACCTGATAGAGCAAAATAGCGCCTGCGTGAACAGATTGACCTTGTCAATCGCATGGTGCGCTCTCCTCTCCAAGTTATCGCATTGAGTAGTCCCAAGGATATCGCATGGCGAGGTCTCCAAGATATCGCATGGGCACATCAGTAGGAAATTCGCTAAGTTACATCACATAGAGATCTCTGGGACCTCGCGGTAGGAGCTCCTATAAAAGTCGCATTGTAACCTCTCAGAGATATCGCGGAGAAGTCTGTGTTGCCTGGGTACTTTCTTTAGGATTTTTTAGGTCGCCTCGATCCATTCCTCTTCAGATTCTGAGTTCTTGAAGTTTTTGGGAGGTGGTTGATGAGAATCTTAAGCTCTTTACATCTGATTCCAAGCGACTTCAATGGAATTGAGGTCTGGCGACAGAGGGGACAGAGCCAAATTCGGAATACCATGACTTTCCAGACCTTGCAATTCTCTCGCGATGATGTGGCGCATTTTCGCCCAAAAATGGAAAATCATATACCTTCAAACAAATCAGCACTTCTCAAAAGTATAAGACTTTCAGACGCTCAAGCTACTTTTTGATGTAGGTACAAATACGTATTATTGAGACTCGTGATGTCTTGAGATGGAAAAACGTAAATATTTTTTCAAAGAAAATATCCTTAATGATAGCAAAATGTCGATTTAGCATACATTTCAACCTTAGATTTGCAGAAAGCTTCATCCCACCCAAAACCAACTATTAACCTTAGTTAGTCAACTTGAAAATGAATCTACCTCTATTCAATCTGAGAATACAAAGCCTCAAAAACCAGACATAAGGAATGCCTGGGAGGTAAATGAAGGTGGAAACTATTCACATAATATTGCACTCAGGAAACAATGCTATTATTATGGTCTTCTTCAATAAGTCAGTTCCCTCCGTTCTAATAGTATATCGACTCCAGAGTCAGTGTATCAGAGAATTCACAGTATCCTACCTCAGGCACAGATCCACAGAACTCCTGCTACGGGTCCCACACTGAAACACTATAGTCCATCCAAAAATTATTGACATAAATGAAAGCATTGGAAGTCCAGTCGCAGCTTTATTTCTAGTTACAAAATAGTCACTGAAGATTTTCTGTGCTTCCATTGTAGCAATAAATATAACCTTGGAATTAAATGCTACTTTGAACATGAAAATGACCTCAATTATATATTACCATCGTGTGAATCTGTATACCAGCAGTATATCATTTTCGAACGATCAATTATAGGAGCATACAGCCTAGAAATTCTAGTCAGATAACGAAAAATATCGTGGATAATTAAAGAGCATGTTCCTTTCCAAAGATCAATATGAATATTCGCTAAAACGGAAAAATCTAGTAGCTAATTGGAAGCATGTTGCTGCAAAGTGAATGAATTGAAAAAATTTTAATATATATCAAGACAGAAACAAAACTTAACGAATGGATCTCTTTAATATATGAGTAATTTTATCATGACATTGTAACTTTCAATATTTGTTGACAATGAAGGAGTTGAATATGTAATATTAAAAATGTAAACTTTCCTATTATTCTGCTTCAACAACCACTGTTATTATTTCCTCATCTGGGCAGAACTCGTCATGTTCATAGTTAAAGGCTTTATGTCAGCCATATCATAATATCCCATATATTTGAACTGATCTACTCTTATTTCTTTTTCTACGTGCTCTGTGCAAGCTTTTCATTTATTAGCTGTACATTCTTTAAGAGCTGCATTCCAAAGATTTATCACTTGCGCAATTAGGTATTTGCCAAATTTGTTCGAATACCAATGACAGAACAAAACGTCAGTGTTATTTTCAACACCAACCTCAATTTTGCAACTCAAAATATTACCAACATAATTCCGATTCTTCATAGCCCCCCGAGATGTCAATAGTTCTTGGATGAACTGTACATACTACTCTAGCGTAAGTGTATTGGACGCTTTACAGTATCCCACATCAGACATATAACAAACAGTCACTAAAATCGGCAGAACTCCTGATTAAGGCTCTCTCAATTCACCAGGAATTTATGTGAATGAATTCCTCACTAATCTAACCTCATTGTCAATTGGGAAATAGCAACTTCGTAACAGTTAGAGATGGTTTTATTATCATCTCCATTTTAAGAGAAATAAAATCCCCTAAAACCCCAAATTAAATCTATCAGGAATCATTTCCCCATCCGAATCTGGAATATGGGACTATTCCCGAGGGATCGCAACAACGCAATCGATGCCGAAACTTTTTGCCGACGATAATTTCCAAACCGGGTGGTTTGGGAGTGGATTGGAAATAACTTTACACGATTTTCCAATTTGCCAAAGTTGAATGCCTTTGAATTTCCATTTCATGCACCACATATCTCGATCCCGAGGACTGAACTTTGTCCGGTCGACGTCACTTTCGGAAGTTTTCAAACTGACCGATTCTCCGTCGGGCTATTTTATAAACGTGGGCGAGATTGAAGGATGAGGCCGATGAGATCAAACCGCCGTCCTCGGTATCTACAGAGGTGGAAATTTTGAAGGCGTTTTGTTGTATTCGCTCAAAAAATTGTTAAGTTCAAAAGGAATTCAAGATTCTGAAGTCAACTAGGTCGATAGTCTCCTTCAAGCTATCACACATTTAGTTTCTGAATTCACAGGAAATCCATGGTCTCGTTCTTATTTGTACTCGTCAGTGACGAATATTTCGAACCGATAGGAATAGAACAGCTTTCTCTTTGAATATCAACGACCTCAGCTTTCGACTATCATTGAATATTTCACAAAAGCTCTCTTGGAAACAAGAATGGACTGCTGTAGCAATTCTTATCACCACGAGAATAACAAAATAAAAACAATGTATGACACACATGATGGTACTCCCGATTGGTCTGATAAACCATGGAGCTGGTCTTTCTTGTTGCCGACGAAATCCATTCGCATTGTATTTTGTGGTATTGAAAATCAAAATATGAATTTTGAACGATCATCATAAAAGAACACATCGAATTTGCAGCTTTAGAGGCTTGAAACCGAATATTTTCCTAGCGTAGATTGAAGACCAGCACTGTTCATATTTTTGATTCGCCCACCAACGAAAAAATTTACGTAACATACAATTTTTCTGTAGAATTACGAAACCAGAACTTCAAGCAGATAATAATTTTCAGAAATCAGTTACATTAAAAAAGTATGATAGTGGCACTTGAGAATTCTAGAATCTGGCAAGGAAAGAACATTTGGTCATAGGACCTACAGAAATATTTATTCACCATATTATTGATAACGAATGTACAAAAAATCGTCGTATTCCCAAACATAAAGAATTCTTCTTCTTGTTTCAGATGCACCTGAAGAGGACCCCGTCATGTGGGTCGAAACGGACATTCCCGAAATTGGATATTCCATACGTGGAAATTGCTCAACGCCGCCTAGCTATCCGCCAGCCAATATCACATGGCTGATTAATGGAAAGAAGGTAGGATCACCTGTGCTCCCAACTTTTACAGAAGCTTTTATAGATCTCATTTTTATACGTGGCAACCGTCTCGTCCGTTCGTCACATCTGAGCATATTGGAAATAATAAAAGAAGGAATATTCGAGGGTTTATTATTTCGTGATATAAAATTTTTTATTAAAAGAAGGCCACTTGAAGCACCGACAAAAAGTCTGAGCTCGTTCGAACACCTTGGTGGTTGATAACTTTTTTTTCGAAAATTTGCTGTAATTTCTTATGCTTGAGGCTACGTGATCTAGACAAAATATTGTTTGCAGCTGATAAAAGTCAGTCCCCCTCTGAATGCAAAAATTCATCTCAATCTAATGCGTATTTTCGAAATTATCAGGAAACAAAGTTTCAAAGTCTATAAAAACATCGTGACGCTCTAGCTTGATTACAATGAGCTCTCAGAAATCATTCGAATGAGGCACAATGAATTTTTGGAAGTGATATTTCAGTGAACAATTAGTCATCTCCATACAAAGATCATCGAAGTAAACTTAACAGGAAAAGTATATCTAGTTGCAAAATGGCGAAGGATTTGGAAATTTTTTGAAACCTATCGCTTCGTAGTTTTTTTTAAGGATATACCTACTTTTAATTTTTTGGCCTCAACAATAATAGAACCATCAAGTTGGCAATGGGAGGTGGGACACTTCATCAGTACAAAACAAAAGACTGAAGACTGGCACAAAATTCGAGAAACATTCTCAGGCTTTCCATGTGAAATCTGCCAAAGCTTTTCTCATAATGATCTTATTTACCTGAGTATTCAAAAATTTCAGACATATTCGTCTCGAAAAGTACAATTTTCAATTAGAATCACAAATTCAAAGAACGTAGTTCATTTATCATTTTCCGTACGACGGTTACGAAATGGTGGAGGAACTGGTCACCATTAATTCGCTTGATCTGGGCCTAAATAATGGATAAGTAGAAATTCTAGGGGATGTATAAAGCGAACTTAATAAGTTTTAATGTATAGTGTTCTCTCAATAGTTTAATATTGCTCAACTAATCATAGTACCGGGTGAGTCTTTGTTTTTTTTTTCCACTGCAGGATTAATTTTGTCCTATTCTTTTTTACCGAAAACGGCGTTGTCTTAATGCAACAACGTCTTGATTATCCATAAAGAATAAGCTCTTTTATATATCTGCGGAATTGTTATCAAAGTGGGCAGGTTAGTTTGTGTGAGGTTAATTTTGATTTGAGGCCTTTGTGAACCGTTTCTTGAACACTGTTTTGAAATTTTCGGACAGAATTCCAACAGTATTATGCATATGGCACGTTTGAGAAGAAGCCGACACGAAACAGATTGAATGAATGAAGAAAAATCTGTTTGCCGCCCCAAAAATAAGTGTTAGCAGAGGGATGCAAACGAGGTACCAAACAATTCTGCGTATGATACGCGAGAACAGATGAAAACCTCGGTAGTCCCGTATAATACGAGGATGTATTGATATCTAGTTAGCCTAGACCAGTTCCATGCATAAACAAAATATTGCGATACCATATCAACGAACAATAACTTATTAGAGGTGTCAGAGTAGAGTTCGACGTCAAAAAAGTAAACCAGACTTACGCAATAAATTAAAAAAAAGGGTCCACCGAAATTGTAAAAATAGAAAAATTGGAGTATCGAGCCATCATCAGGTACCTGTATTTAAAAGGGTTAAGAGGTAAGCAGATTTACGAAGATATGCTTAATACCCTTGGTGATCAATGTCCTTCGTATGCAACCGTGAAAAATTGGACTGCAAGCTTCAAAAGAGGTAAATTTTCCATTGAAGATGATGACCGATCGGGAAGGCCAGTTTCTGTGTCAGTCCCCGAAAATATCGATGCAGTTCATGACATGATTTTATCAGACCGTCGAGTTGGGCTAAAACGGATATCTGAAGCACTGAAGATTTCATACTATCGCGTTCATAGTTCACGTCAATTTGGACATAAGAAAAATGTCTGCAAAATGGATCCCCAAATTTTTGAATGTTGACCAAAAGCGTGCAAGGGTAGAAGCATCGCGTTCGATCTGTGCTCGATTTGAAAACGATGTAGACTTCTTGAACCGAATTGTTACTATGGATGAGACTATTGAGACTTGGTTTCATTTCTACGATCTAGAAACAAAGCAACTATGGTTCTCCAAGACCTCAGAAGTTTCGTTTCCAAAAATCTGCTGAAATAGTTTTTTCTTCAGTTTTTTGGGATTTCCATGGAGTAATCATGATTGATTTTTTGGATAAGGGTAGAACAATAACTGGAGATTACTATTCGACATTACTGACCGGCGACCGCCAGAAAAGATGCGGAAAGCTATCCAAATGTATTTTGTTTTTACAGGATAATGCCCCAGTATACAAATCTCATGTTGCCATGCAGAAAATTTGTGATTTAGGGTTAGAATTACTGAAACACTCCCCTTATTCACAAGATTTTGACATTGAAATTTTGTTTGGTTCTATAGTAGGCTAAGAATTTTTCAATATATCCTCGTAATAATAATACTCACAGAAAAGTTCGCTTTTTTCAATAAGGCTATTGTGTTGATTATTCCACTCTTTTCATTTTCAGTGAGGAAGTTTCCCTAGCAACGATCGTTTCATCCCGAAAAAATTTTCAAGTCGGCAAAACCAACATGTTGGTTTTTCAGCGACAAAATTTTTGACGTTTCTCGAATTCATAGATAGCTTCGGAAATGAATATCATAGAGAGAACAAACAACGTTTAGTGGTTTAGTTAATCTATGATGAATTCTAATTTGCCAAATAGCTCAATACACGTCAAATGTGAACATATTACCCTATTTTCTCGTGGAATACTCAAGCCGAATTCCACTCGAGATGAAATTCAAGCAGGTAAAATTTCTCTCTTGTAATATTCAAGTTTGTTGCTTTTCGGAAATTTCGCTCATGACATTTTTTCCAAAATCACTCGCCTGACGGCTCGTGATTTTGATACAAATATCATTCGCGAAATTTCCGAGCAACAAACTTTCATATCACAATCGAGAAATTTTGCCGGCAAAATTCCATCTCTAGTGGTATTACGTATGACAAATTCATTTCTTATCATAGACTTTCAATGGAATTGCGCATAAATAGTAAATTAGAATAAATAGATGATATGTCAACAATATTGTGTATGTTATGATTTAAGGCAAATCTCAATTAAAAAGAAACATAAATGTACCAATAGCAATGACAGTTACATTATATTACTTGCAACTGGGGCGCCACAGAGCAAAATATGTGATTTTTCTTATGTTTGTACTGATTACTCCTAGGTCTCCCGAGGAGACCCCTCAGAAGCTTGTAGCTTGTGCGAGTTAGGAGAATCAGTTGTGTTCTGTACAGGCTTTTTTACTGTGTCCTTACGCCACCTTTGGCACAGCACTGTTAATTTGTCCCAACAGTGAGAATGGTGGCCCCTACCGAGACTAGAAAATTTCTTTCCTAGATCGGGATTGAACTCGGACTTGCCGGGTCCTAATCCAATGTCCTAACCACTGGACCAAGGGCACTCATGTATAGCAGTACTAACGACCACAGCGCCACTAGCGGGCGTCACACGAAATATTAACCTCGGCTTTTCTCCAATTATTCTATGCTCCTATGTCTAAGGGGCAATGCTTCAAATGATTAATATGACACCATTTTTTCAATTCAACGAATTCTTGGTGATTCTGTTTCTGTCGCTAAGTGACTCATATCGATTAATCGCAAACAACTCCGATCGCTCTCAAAACCGCTCGGAACGGACGAACGCCTCGAAATTTCCAATTACCATCAAACGCCGACCGCTCACATCAAACACACGAGAGACCCGGTAACGCCATATTCAACGTAAACGTTAACAATAATTCCAGTTTCGCAACTACCGGCCCCCGCATTACTCGCAATTGTCCCCGATATCTCCGCACCGTCCTCCTGTTTATTTTATCGGTCCGATGACGGTTCCAATTGATTCTGCAGGAATAATACTCATTAGCGGCTACCAGACGAGACCACCGCACGACATCCGGTCAATAATTAATCAAGGTGTTCGCTCTACGGCCGACTTGATTGCATGTGCAAATTGGTGTCTATTTTCCCCTTTACGGTTAGGAAAGGGGTAGGATGCGAAAGCCTTATACTGAACGCACTGAACGGAGTGGTTTATTGGGCCTCGACTGAAATCGGTTCGAATTGGAGATCGGTTTTGTTGCCTAACTGAAATTGGAGCTGTCGGGTTTGCGATGGCTGCTGAAGCGATGTGTGGTACTTGTTTGTGTTATTGCAACACTGAGTATTAGCGTAGACGAGTCATAAATCCACGCGTACTATGAAACTGAAGATAAACGGTTCATATGTCCAGAAGAATCAATCATTTTGAAAAACGGCCTTCGAGATATTCCTAATTTTATCCGATAAAATTTCACGAAAATATCATGAATTTCAAGAATAATCTGGATGCTTCCCTGGGTTTCAAGTTTCGCCGTATCGCAGAGAAATAATCAACTCTCTGATCGAACAGCAAGTCAACAATGTTGTCAGAATGTTTATCAACTTTGTCGAATTCTCATTTGGAGATCACAGACCTAGTAGGGACTGAAATCTCTATGATATAAGGTAATAATGAAATTCCACAAATGTGGGAGAAAAAATCGAAAGAATAAGATTATGAATTTATACGCACATTATCCATAAGAAATGTTTGTTACCTGCTCATCCTCCAAAAGATATTAAAAATAAATGTCAGTAAAAAATAAGCCTCAGATATACAGGGTCTTTCACGAGGAACCTCACCCATATTTATACGGGAAACTACTGAACGTATTTCATGAAATTCAGCACTTATAAGTATTTCACGATGCTGATGAAATCTAAAATATTTTCAAGGCATGAGCACCTCCGGTTTTTCCGGAAATGACGTCAACTTCCGTTTTTCAAATTAGAACACCATTTTTTTATTGCAGAAATAGATTCCTTAGAAAATTTAAAGTTATTTTGATGTAACATTTTTCAGTTTTGGTTGGAAAATTCTCTCTGAGCGGGAAAATTCGAAAAAAAAATCGAAAATAGAGCTCCGCTGAAACAAGAATAACTTCGAAATTTCTGGATGGAAAATTTTCATTTTTGGGATTTTTCAAGATGTAAGATTGATGTATCCACTTTGAAAATCGATATCGCGATTCATGATACGTGGGGTGAAAAAATCGCTTCCAAAGTTAGGGATGACAAAATCGTGAAAAATAATTTTTTTCGAATTAGAACCCCATTTTTTTATGGCAGATATTGAATCTACGTTAAAAAATAATGTGAGTGTATACATCACACCCTTGCCCTAAAGTGGATATTTTCTGAGTTATTCACAAAAAACTGTTTTTCGTCTTGAATTTTCAGCTATTTCTTTTCCCTTCACGCCAAAAAGATGAAATTTTCAGGAACTGTTACAACCCTTTAATGCATGTTGTTGCAAATTTGCAACAACCAACTTTTGTGGCTTGTATTCTCTATATAGGCGGAGTTGTATCACGTTGCAGATATGCAACGCAATGTTTGATATCTAAGCAATCTATTATTCTTGATAAAAACATTCAGCGCGGGAATTGTTCATTACAGTTCATGATATATGACAGTCAAACACTGTTTCTGGCGCGCTCCGCATTATAGCCAAATTGAATAACGAAAAATTTGTGAATTTGTAGTGAAACTACTGTGAAAAAAAATAAAATTACGTTGGTAAGTTCAATAAGTTTAGATTTTATCACAAAACATATCAAATAATTCGAAAATGGAACCAAAATGAATGAATTAGTGGTTGTTTCAGATTTGCAACATCATACAAAACCGTTCCAATTACGTATCAAGTCATGTCGTCCAAAAGAAACGATCGGCGTCGCCTTTCAGAAAGACAATTGCTAGAAATAGCTGAAAATTTTTGGGAAAGTGAAGATGGGCTAGATTTTTCAGACACTGATAGCATTGGTGACCCAAATTTCGTACCCAGTGATTCTGATATGGAAGAGGAGGTCGAAATTCCTGAAGTAGAAGAGACAATTCAAGAAGAAGCCGATGAACAACCAATGAGTACTGATCATAATAATGAATCCATAGAACCAATTTTGGAACAGAACCCTAGCACTTCTCTGGATGATGGAAGTAGAAAAAAAAACTACAATAGTAAAATCTAAAAAGAAAAATACCCATATCGTCTGGAAACATCGTGGTATTCACCTGAATGATGAACAGTTGCGATTTCATGGCAATACGGACATACCACCTGAAATTTCGTTGCTACGTAGTCCATATAGTTTTTTCCGTTATTTTTTCACGGACGAAATTATTGAAAAAATTGTAGAGGAAACGAATTTATATGCTGCGCAGAAGAAAATTAATAATCCTCCATCATTTTGTGCTTCTGATATAAAACGATTCATCGGAATCTGTTATTATATGTCTATAGTTCACATGCCTAGTGTGAGATCATATTGGGGCGTAGAGCTGGGCTATGACAATATCAGAAACATAATGACCGTAAACAAATTTGAAGAAATTAGGCGCTACGTGCATTTCAACAATAATGACCTACATCTTCCACGTGATAATCCTAACCATGACAGGTTGCATAAAATTCGTCCAATCATCCAGCATCTGAATCAAAGGTTCAGAAGTGTCCCATTGGAATCCAATCTGTCAATTGATGAGCAAATGTGCTCAACCAAAATAAGACATTTCATGAAACAGTACTTACCTAAAAAGCCTCATAAATGGGGATTCAAACTTTTTGTAATGGCTGGTGTATCAGGATTTGCGTATCACTTTGAAATTTATTCGGGACAGGAAAATATGCTTACAAGGCCTGATGATGAACCAGATCTTGGAGCATCTGCTAATGTTGTAGTGCGTTTATCCCGAATTATTCCGCCTATGGAGAACTATAGACTATATTTCGACAATTACTACACCTCCTTAGACCTGATGGTGTATCTTGCAAAGAGGGGGATTTTCTCTCTGGGTACTGTTAGAAGAGATAGAATTCCCAACAGCAAGTTACCAATAGAAAGAGACCTTAGTAGAAAAGAAAGAGGATTTTCTGATGAGTATATGACCACAAAGGATGGTGTTGATGTGACTTCTGTTGTATGGAAGGACAATAAGTACGTCACACTGTTATCAACGTATACAGGAAAAGATCCGTTGACACAAGTTGGACGCTACGATAAGAAGCACAAAGCTACAATAAATGTAGAATGTCCGGCCATTATCAGCCATTACAACCAGCATATGGGAGGCGTTGATTTAATGGACAGCTTGATAGGAAGGTATCCCATCACACTAAAAAGCAGAAAATGGTATCTACGCATTTTTTACCACCTACTGGATTTATCCATGGCAAATGCGTGGCTTCTGTACAGAAGAGTGTTGACCCAAAAGGGGTTACAGAAAGAAGTTCTATCCCAATCCAAATTCAGGAGTGAGATAGCTAATTGTTTATGCAACCTTGAGATGAGGAATGCTCCGAGAAGGGGTAGGCCAGGAGGCTCTCTCGAATCAGAAATTGAGGCTAAGAGGCATAGGGGAAACACTCAGCATGTTCCACCACAAGATGTGAGGACGGATCAAGTTGGACATTGGCCAATATTCAATGAAACGAGAACGAGATGCAAGTTTCCCAGATGTTCGGGCATCACAGATACCAAATGTGAAAAATGTGGCATTACTCTATGTTTAAATAAAAAAAACAATTGTTTCAAGCTATTCCACCAATGAACCTGATGTAATACAGTTAATAAATTTATGTTTCTATCTATCTACCTACATATCGGAAAATGCATAGTGTTGCATTTTTGCAACATATCTATTTTTTTGAAAAACAAAGCTAATTTCGGCGAACGATTTCTTTTAATATTTTTCTCATGTTTTGGATGATATTTCATGATTCTGTATAATTTTTGAATAAAAAAATAAAAAATCATGCATTAAAGGGTTAAACCATGTTTTAGATTTTACTACCCTAATATGCAAGAGAAAAAAGTTACAGGTTGTTCCTAAATAGATGGCGAATTTGGATTCGAATTTGTATCGGAAACCTCTTTATTTCAACTAATCGGCCATCGGTTTTGTCTCCAGTGATAAATAAATAATTCCTTATGAACCCATATGCAAAAACTTACCATGTTTTACATTCTTTTTTTTAATGATAGATATCATTAATTACATCTGCCAAATTCCTCTTTATTCAGTCGCATGTAATTAATGATATCTATCATTAAAAAAAAAGAATGTAAAACATGGTAAGTTTTTGCATATGGTTCATAGGGAATTATTTATTTATCACTGGAGAGAAAACCGATGGCCGATTAGTTGAAATAAAGAGGTTTCCGACACAAATTCGCCATCTATTTAGGAACAACCTGTAACTTTTTTCTCTTGCATATTAGGGTAGTAAAATCTTAAACATGGTTTAAGTAACAGTTCCTGAAAATTTCATCTTTTTGGCGTGAAGGGAAAAGAAATAGCTGAAAAGTCAAGACGAAAAACAGTTTTTTGTGAATAACTCAGAAAATATCCACTTTAGGGCAAGGGTGTGATGCATACACTCACATTATTTTTTAACGTAGATTCAATATCTGCCATAAAAAATGGGGTTCTAATTTGAAAAAAATGATTTTTCACGATATTGTCATCCCTAACTTTGAAAGCGATTTTTTCACCCCCTGTATCATGAATCGCGATTTCGATTTTCGAAGTGGATACATCAATCTTACATCTTGAAAAATCCCAAAAATGAAAATTTTCCATCCAAAAACCTCGAAGTTATTCTTGTTTCAGCGGAGCTCTATTTTCGATTTTTTTTTCGACTTTTTCCGCTCAGATAGAATTTTTCAACCAAAACTGAAAAATGTTACATCAAAATGACTTGAAATTTTCTAAGGAATCTATTTCTGCAATAAAAAATTGGTGTTCTGATTTGAAAAACGGAAGTTGACGTCATTTCCGGAAAAACCGGAGGTGCTCATGCCTTGAAAATATTTTAGATTTCATCAGCATCGTGAAATACTTATAAGTGCTGAATTTCATGAAAATACGTTCAGTAGTTTCCCGTATAAATATGGGTGAGGTTCCTCGTGAAAGACCCTGTATGAATGATGAATGTCGATACAAACTACAAATGAATAAAAATGAATGAAATATTAAATGATACCTAGTACTAAATATTCTGTTGTGATGTTTCTATCTTAAGGTCGCCGTTTAAAGCCAGTAGGAAAGCTTATCCGATAGAGGCGCCACCGTGCATTTTATGGAATATCTCCATAGAACTTACATTTTCAATATAAGTTCTATGAATATCTCTCTGATAATGAATGAAATGTACAATGGTGCTCTCTATCCGAAAATAGCTGAAATATGAAAGTTGTGAATATGTGGGTGAAGCAGGAAGTTTTTCCCGCCATATATTTGAATTTGGCCATTCTCTGCCAATTCCGTATTTCAAGTTGTTTTTCTGAAAGAAATTATTTGTAGATTAACTTTTAATCGGAAGTTGAACTATTTTCGGGCCTTTCGTTTGAAATAAAACAGAAGCATGAGTTGGCTTATTTTATTCTATTTTCGAAAGAAAAAAAATGAACTTTCGAAATGAAATCGCTTCAAATTATGCCATTAATAATTCCAATCCTTTCTGAATTCACCCACAAAATTTCAGTTCTCAAATGCAACTTGAAATGAAAACAAACTACATTGAACGCCCACCTCAACAATGTCTTCTGTAAATTCTGTAATAATTTGCTAAAATCTTAACTGGCACAATGGAACTACGCGAAAAGATATGCCAATTTATACACTTAAACTTTTTATACTCGACATTACTCAATTGATATTAAATTTATTCATCTGAAGTCTTCACATAATCATCACGACATCGAAGAAACACACCTATAATAATCACTTTCTCTTTTCATAACAACAAAGCTCTACAATGGATTTCTTCCATGTTTGTATACAGTTCGCACTGCCTCCAACATGAATTGAAATTGCGCCAGTTGTAGGAAGGGACATGTCATTATGAATCCATGGTTTCCTCATAACAACATTTCCTATCGCACGTAAGCAAATAATCTCTGGGAGTTTGATTGAACTCTACAGATGTTTAAGTTTTAATTGCAAGGATTATATTGATGGTTAAGAATTATGTTTAATTCTCCTACGAGTTCTCCTATAACAAAAAACAGGTTACCTCAACCTTACGTATGGTAGAGTTAACTTTCAATTTTTCCATTTGTAACCGAACCACGGTGAACTGCCACAGATATGTTAGCTGAAGAAAAGAACCGTGGAAACAGTAATCATAGATCAAAGACTGACGTTTGAGATGGGTTGATGTCTGATATTGTGGATCAATGGTAGAAGTGGCAACGTCTTTCCAAACGCTCTGTGAAATATTCATAAAATAATATTCTTTTTTTTTGTTTTGAGTAAAAAATAGGTTGACATAGCTGGTTCAATAACGAATCGAATGAAAAACCTATCTTAGTGAGATATTTTTGGGATATCGAGGAGAAAATGAAGATAGTTATGAGTGCTTGCGAAGTAATCTTCAGGAAAATCAAAGAAGGAACTCATTCTGGGGGAAGAAATATTTTTCTTGATCGCAGATATGATTGGACAAAGCTTAGTGTATTTATTGAGAAATATCGTGTCTGTAACATTTTTATTCCGAAAAGGTTAGTACTTGAGTATTCCCTAAAGTAAAAGAGTCATACTCTGTATACGTATACATATTCACCTTTAGATGTCTGGTGTATGAGGCGGAAAATGAATTAAATCATATAATATAGCTTGTTGCTTTAGATTGTCTATTGGGATGAGGTTAACGTTTCTTCCCGGTTCCTTCCATAGGACTCATCAGATCGGCTATTATGAACGGATCCTGACTACGACGTAGGCGTTGGTTAAAAAAATTATGCCGTAACCATTTTCTACGAATTAGAGTTTTACTCCGTTTCTGATATCCTGACTTTCACAACTCTGTCAAATCCGGGGTATCATGACTCAATCACTCTGTAGAGGATCACGATAAATGTTCCAAACATGTTAAAACGATTATCCGGCTACACCATTCGGAACTTTTCGATAATAGTCGATTGAAGTAAAATAACGGTAATGAGTATTCCGTGTTCACCTGTTAAAATCGGATTGGAGCGTTTTCGTGATGATACTTTACATAACTCGAATATTTGGACACGAAATGGTAGTGAAATGCCCATTCTGAACTCAGATAAATTACTGATACTTTTTTTCCTATGACAATCTCACTCATTCCATTTTTAGTGAGGAGGTTTCCTTAGCAACTCTCGTTTCACACCGATAAAACATGCAAGCTGGCAAAACTTACAAGTTGGTTTTTTAGCGATAAAATGTTTGACATTTCTCAAATTCATAGATATCGTGGACAATGAATACCATTGAGAATACAATAAACGTTTAGTTAGTCTATGATGATTACTTTTTTTCAAATAGCGCAAGACGTGTCAAATGTGACCATATTACTGTTTTACAAATTTTCTCGTGGAATAGTCATGTCGAATACCATTCGAGATAAAATTTAAGCAGGTGAAATTTCTCTCTTGTAATATTTTGTTGCTTTTCGGCAATTTCGCTCATAACATTTTTTCCAATATATAATAAAATACAAGATATCATTAATTTTTTGAGTGTAAAATGGCACAATCTTCTTCGACAAACACCTCTTTGTTTGTCTCGAGATCGAACCGAACGAGGTCACGTCAACTCGTTCAATCCTGAACAAAGTTGCATGACGGCAAAATTAAATATACAATATATCCGAAACATGCAAATCCATACTTAGAATGTGATTAGAATGATAAAGTTTTCTTGTTATAGAGTTCGAAAATATCGTTAGTGGAAGTTTCTTGAATAAATAGAACGGGGAAAAATTACTCTATTCCGAGAGAAGCAATGGATTCGGTGAATAACACGACATTATCTTTTTCTCTCGAAGTGATAGGAAAACTTCTCCTGTTCAGCGGAGAGAACTCGAACTTTTGCATAAGCAAATCAATTCGATCTGTTTTTCAAGATATATCATAGATGATTCGTTCATCTTGAAGGAATTGATGATTTCAACTCGATCTTGAATTATATGCAGATAGTTATTCCAAAGGTAGATGCACTGAACCAATTGAGAGATCAGACGTCATCAGAGCCGGAACTAGGATTCTAGCGCCTGTGGCAAACTTTCAAAATGCGCCCTTGAAGAAATTCATTTTTCAATAAATACATGTTTTTCATAATTGACATTTATTCATTATATTTTGAACTTTTGAAGAACTTTTTATTCACAATAATCTCCCATATTTCTTAAAAGGTAATGAACAAAAACTCAATCAACAAAATGAATAGAAAACGATAAAAAAAATTTCCGCAATTCTCCTATTTTTTCAGAAGTACCCCTAAGAGCATCATTATTCTTAACGCAGTGAAGAATCGCATCCAAGATAACCTTCAAGATATGCCTCCATTTCTGTTTCTCATCCAAGATCATTTTCTCCAAATGAATCCGTCAATATTCTAACTCCGTTCAAAACTTCGCAATTTTATGTAGTTTCCCTATGACTTAAGGGGCAGTATCACCTTCTGAATCGTGGTAAATCTCCATTCAAAAGTGGTCCCTTTATTTCACGAGTAAGTACCCTAATTTACGACGTAGAGACTTGATTTTTTTTTTTAAATTGAAGTTGAAGAACGTCCCGAGGGCAAATAGTTTTCTTTTTTTCGATTCAATTAGTTAGTCATATGTAATACCACTAGTGATGGAATTTTGCCGGCAGAATTTCTCGATTGTAATATGAAAGTTTGTTGCTCGAAAATTTCGCGAATGACATTTGTATCAAAATCACGAGCCGTCAGGCGAAATTTCCGAAAAGCAACAAACTTGAATATTACAAGAGAGAAATTTTACCTGCTCAAATTTCATCTCGAGTGGAATTCGGCTTAAATATTCCACGAGAAAATAGGGTAATATGTTCACATTTGACGCGTATTGCGCTATTTGGCAAATTAGAATTCATTTTTAACTAAACCACTAAACGTTGTTTGTTCTCTCTATGATATTTATTTCCGAAGCTATCTATGGATTCGAGAAACGTCAAAAATTTTGTCGCTGAAAAACCAACATGTTGGTTTTGCCGACTTGAAAATTTTTTCGGGATGAAACGATCGTTGCTACGGAAACTTCCTCACTAAAAATGAAAAGAGTGGAATAGTCATAGGTAATACCACTAGAGATGGAATTTTGCCGGCAAAATTTCTCGATTGATATGAAAGTTTGTTGCTCGGAAATTTCGCGAATGACAATTGTATCAAAATCACGAGCCGTCAGGCGAGTGATTTTGGAAAAAATGTCATGAGCGAAATTTCCGAAAAGCAACAAACTTGAATATTACAAGAGAGAAATTTTACCTGCTTAAATTTCATCTCGAGTGGAATTCGGCTTGAGTATTCCACGAGAAAATAGGGTAATATGTTCACAATTGACGTGTATTGCGCTATTTGGCAAATTAGAATTCATCATAGATTAACTAAACCACTAAACGTTGTTTGTTCTCTCTATGATATTCATTTCCGAAGCTATCTATGAATTCGAGAAACGTCAAAAATTTTGTCGCTGAAAAACCAACATGTTGGTTTTGCCGACTTGAAAATTTTTTCGGGATGAAACGATCGTTGCTACGGAAACTTCCTCACTAAAAATGGAAAGAGTGGAATAATCATACGTAATACCACTAGAGATGGAATTTTGCCGGCAAAATTTCTCGATTGATATGAAAGTTTGTTGCTCATGACATTTTTTCCAAAATCACTCGCCTGACGGCTCGTGATTTTGATACAAATGTCATTCGCGAAATTTCCGAAAAGCAACAAACTTGTATATTACAAGAGAGAAATTTTACCTGCTTAAATTTCATCTCGAGTGGAATTCGGCTTGAGTATTCCACGAGAAAATAGGGTAATATGTTCACAATTGACGTGTATTGCGCTATTTGGCAAATTAGAATTCATCATAGATTAACTAAACCACTAAACGTTGTTTGTTCTCTCTATGATATTCATTTCCGAAGCTATCTATGAATTCTAGAAACGTCAAAAATTTTGTCGCTGAAAAACCATGTTGGTTTTGCCGACTTGAAAATTTTTTCGGGATGAAACGATCGTTGCTACGAAAACTTCCTCACTAAACATGGAAAGAGTGGAATAATCAATTAAAAAAACCAGGGTATTCGTTAGATCTGGGGTTATTGAATATGTTTTTCGTTTTTCATGGGTACAAGCTATATTTTTGAAATAATAATCATGAAAATTTTTGTAGTGTATAGAAGATTAAATTGCCGAGGGCAAATAATTGCGATTTTTTCGATTCAATTAGTTCTTCAATTGAAAAAAAAACAGGTTGAACTTCAGCGTTTCGGAAACTACACTTAATGTTTTTTTCCGACGGTTATTCATCATTTTTTGGGAAAAATAGCAACTATTTGCACTCGGCAATTTAATCTTCTAACTTCTACAAACTACAAAAATTTTCATGATTATTATTTCAAAAGAATACTCATGAAAAACGAAAAACATATTCAATAACCCCAGATCTAACGATTACCCTGGTTTTTTTAATTGAAAAACTATTTAAATCGAAAAAAAAGAAAACTATTTGCCCTCGGGACGTTCTTCAACTTCATTTAAAAACAAATCAAGTCTCTACGTCGTAAATTAGGGTACTTACTCGTGAAATAAAGAGACCACTTTTGAATGGAGATTTACTACGATTCAAAAGGTGATATTGCCCCTTAAAAATCTCATAACGGGGTAGTGATGGATTGAGATGTGGCCAGTCTCGATAGCCTGTAGTCCAAAAATCTTTTTTTCCAGAAAAGAGCAAGCAGGGAAAGCAAAATTGGGCATCCATCCTCTTACAATAAATAAGCCAGTTTCTGTGCAACCTATCTCCATTTGGCAAAATCTTCAAGAACCATTTTTTATCAAAACGTCGATCACCGTCACTTAAAGGATAAAAGTCGAGATCATCGCCTAATTCAGGTCCCCGTTGAAGAAATATTTTGATATTATTTTTCGTAATTTGCCATGTTGTAGGGTCATTGAAATCAACTAGTTCAAGTGGTTCCTTAGTAACTCCTGATTCTTCGAAAGAATTTTTTTCTGAATCGTCCGAAATAGAATAGTTCAGTTCTAATTGTTCAGTACCTGAAGAAGTAGAAGGAATACTTTCTGCAACATAGGCGTCATTCGCGGAATCCCTTCTTGTCGGGACAATAACCGCTTCACTCTTGAAGTAATTTGAGATATCACTTGTGTTTTTTTTTGAGTTTTGATAATTTTAGATCTCTGATATTTCACATTTTGCGCCCCTAGGTCGTTTGCGCCCGTGGCAAATGCCTCCTTCGCCACGCCCACGGTCCGGCTCTGGACGTCATAAATAGATTTCATCTAGTTTTTCGTTTTCTAACGTATTTCAATATCACAGTGACAGAATAACTACCCTCTAGTGTAAAGTGTTCCTTCATAACACCTATTTCATTGAAGGATTCATCTGACCACGGTGATTTGGAGAATCACTCAATGGCCAATTCGACAGATGTAGCTTCTAGCTAGAATAGGGACGTTAACAACTTTATCAATCTCTACATCTGGTGATTGATAGGATAGCCCATGTGGCCTCAGATCATCTAGGAAAGATGCAGAAAGCAAGAGAATCAAGAGTCAGAGAATCTGATCCTCATCTGCGAAACCTCCTACCGATCTAATGATTAAGAAAATAAGCAATGAGAAAAACTTCACAACAATGCTGAGCAGAAGAGAGGAGTAAGAACGGAAATACACCCACTACAATCTTCAGGAAAATACCGTGATTGATTGGCTGACGAACAAGAGACCGGGTTAGGACTTGGCCCTCCTATGACACTGCGACTGGTCTATTGTATCACTCTTTCGTCAGTGGTTCCTCACGGGAATAGGTTTGTGTCCTTCATCAAGTTCAGTAGCCTGTTTATGAGGTTTTTCTGATTCATTCCCGTTTCCGGAAGGTTCTGTGACGCCTTCTTCCTAGGGCGTCGCATTCAAAGATGATGTGAGAGGCTGTTTCTTCCTCTTCACCGCAAAGTCTGCAATCCACGGGTTCTTTAAGTATTCCCATGGTGTTTCCTAAGGCCGCAGTGTCCCGTCAGCAGACCTACTTTTAGACGTGCCTTTGTTATGTTCAGATTCAGAAAGTCAACCGTCAAGGTTTGGCTTGTGTGTCCTACCATGACCATGCTGTGGCGTCGCTCTGTTCCCAGTGTTTTTGGTGTCTTTGTTTAATCCACTCCTCAATCAGGGTCCTGCATCGGTTTTTGCTGATTCCAAGCACAGGTTCTGGCCCTGTGAATGGCGTTTCAGATGCTTGTCTTGCTAACGTGTCTGCTTTTTCATTGCCCACTATTACCTTGTTACGTGGCGCTCACATCAAAGTGACCTTGTTGTGTTTTCCCAGCTCCAGAAGGTCCTGGAGGCATTCCCAGACGAGTCTAGACTTTATCTGTGTCGAGTTGAGGGTTTTGATGGCGCTCTGGCTGTCAGAGAGAATGTGGACATGTTTTCTTTGGTAGCCACTTTCCAGGTTCTTCTATATGCATGTCCTAATGGCATGTGTTCCAGCTTGAAATATCGTAAAATGATAATTCTTAAACCATGATGGGGGCCGACACTGGATTATACGGGGCAAGAACCTAGTGAACACTACCCTCAGGCTCCCACTCGAGTGTTCTTCAGGCAGAAACACATAGAAGATGTGTAGATGTAAACCTATAAAAAATCAGAAGCGCGATATAGCCATTCACTCAGAGTGTCAATCCGCTATTCGAGCACTGAGCTTCTATGTCATTGACTCAAAATTAATTTGGCAGTGCCGAAGAAATCTTTTGAGCAAGAGATTTGCCGGAGTGAGGAACTAGCCTAGTTGAAGTCTTTCCAGATATTGGATTTAATCAGCTCTCTGGAAATAGTAGGTGAGTTGTTAAGTGTGTGGTGAGAGAAGCTTTCTAACTATAACCCTATTGGATGTCATTCAGGATTCCGTGGTAGTTTTTATTGGCATTGATATGTAGAATTTGTGATTTCTGAGCTTCGGCCTATCTACCATCGAGTCTATTCCTTTCGAATCTTGAGAATCAATCCAGCGAATCCAGAAGGAATATTCAAAACTCTTACGAAGCCATAAAGATACATCATGCTTCCCTCTCAATCTGGAAAGTGCCTCAAAATCCTTCCCCCAATCCGAAGATTCCGCACGCAAAACCCCCACTCACGTTCGATAAACAGCATGAAGAATATCCCAGCATCGCTAGGTAGATCTGAATATATCTCGCAAATAGGCAATCTATTATGCCACAGCCTCTCCGAAGGGGAAAACATATCCAGGAGACGTAAAATCTCTGGTGGTCATTCAAATTGATACTTATCCCGAATCCATTTTTCATCGTACGAAAAATAGCGATAAATTTCCATGCACCAACGGACGCATAAATCTGGGAGAAAGCTCCGTCAGAACTCTTTGCGTCCGTATGAAAAATCATTCGGCTCATAATGCGACCCGAAAAAAGCAATATCTTCGGACGTCTATATCATGGAAATGGATATGTTTGGTTTGAAAGGGGGATCGCATAGGGCCGGGCACTAAAAATAAAGGTCAAATCGTATTCGTGGCCGATCGATATGGCCTTTTCAGGTGAATGGAGCGAGGTAAGGTGTTCGAAAAAATCTTATTAGATTATGCTATGCGATCCTCTTCAAGGTGCTGGAGAAACGATTGAGGAATATACCCAAGGGGGGTTCGGTTTAAATTATGTCGATGGAACGGTGGAGATGGGATATTTATGAAAGTGGCTGAGAGAGAGGTAGGTAGATTCGGAATTATCACATCTATGGAAGACTGAACTACTCGAATCTACGAAGAGCCAAGATTTTTCCGAATTCAACGACATCCATTGTTGCCTGGATGATGAGGTTTTTTTTATTTTCATGTTTTTTATTTTTTTTGAACCGGGGTCGTTATGACTTGGTTAGCCTTCCAAGAACTGCGACCAAATAGATCTTTTGTTCTCTACCCTACTCATTCACTGAACCTCAGGGAGGTCGACAATGGTATTGATAAGACCGATAACATCCTTGAGAGACCTCGTGAGAATCCAGGACAGGTTTCCCAATTAGAATAGTTCTTAGGCCAGCCAGCTCTAGACACTTGCATACCATGTGTTCAGCTTCTGCTTCTGATCAACAGCGCCTACAAATCTGATCTGCTGACTTTCCCATAAGGTACAGATGATATTTGTACCGACAGTGCCTCGTCAGCAGACCCACCATCACTCGAAGCTAAGGTGGTGACAGGTTCAAGAGCATACTGTTACAGGTCGATAAAATCATCACGAATTTCTCAGACTGAGTAGGTCCAGGAGACAGATGAAGGAACAGGAGCGGGAATACATGGAGCGAGGCCAAGAAGGGATTACATAATACCTCTCGGCAAACACGCCACGATATTTCAAGCTGAAACACATGTCATTAGGACATGCATACAGAAGAACCTGGAAAGTGGCTACCAAAGAAAACACATCCACGTTCTCTCTGATAGCCAGAGCGCCATCAAACCTCTCAACTCGACACAGATAAAGTCTGGACTCGTCTGGGAATGCCTCCAGGACCTTCTGGAGTTGGCAAAACACAACAAGGTCATTTTGATGTGGGTGCCAGGTCACAAGGGAATAGCGGACAATGAAAAAGCAGACCAGTTAGCAAGACAAGCATCTGAAACGCCATTCACAGGGCCAGAACCTGTACTTGGAATCAGCAAAAACCGATGCAGGACCCTGATTGAGGAGTGGATAAAACAAAGACATCGACAACACTGGCAACAGAGTGCCGGTCAAACACACAGCAAAGTCATGGTAGGACACACAAGCCAAACCCTGACGGCTGACTTTTTGAATCTAAACAGAACAAAGGCACGTACAATAGTAGGTCTTCTGACGGGACACCATAGGAATCCGAGTATTGCAGACTTTGCGTTGAAGGTGAAGAAACAACTCTCTCACATCATCTTTGAATGCGACGCCCTAGGAAGAAGGTGTCACAGAATCTTCGGAGAAATCAATCCGGAAACGGGAATGAATCCAAAAAACCTCGTAAACAGGCTACTGAACCTGATAAAGGACACGAACCTTCTCTCATAAGGAACCACTGACGAAAGAGAGATACAATAGACCCAAGTTGGTCGCAGTGTCACAGGGAGGCCAAGTGCTAACCCGGTCTCTGGTTCGTCAGCCATCAATCAATCAATCAAATACAGGAGTGTTTCTCCAGAGGGTTATTTTGTTGCCCAACTCAGGCTCCGGTCAAGTTGGTGTTAACCTTGATGTACTTTTCGCAAGCTCGCCGGCTTTCTCATTTCTTTCAACAACACAATGCTTTGGCACCCATAGTAGAGTGGATAATCAGGCTACTTAGTGAAGAACACCTCAAAACCTATATGGGTTACAATTCTTCGAACAAATTTGACCTCAGCGATTCGTATTTTCTCCCATCAACTAGCGATGTGACCTACAGAGCCAAAAACTGTCGGATTCAGGATCAACTGACAGGATGCTCAAGCACCACGAAGCATTTTGCATTAAATCAACGATAAAGATGAATATAACCCCTCATCAGCCGGACTAGATTATCCGCTTAGGACACGACGATGTAGTCAACTCAACCAGGAGCCTATCTAAGACGAGATATCACAGTGGTTGTAATAGAACACCACCCCTTAAGGTGTTCATACTATCTATGGTCGGTCAGCCGTGCCATATCTCTGCGAGCCTGGTTTGATGATCCAGCCCAGTGGCAGTGCTCACTGCTCTAAATGCAGTATTGTTGAAGACTTCCTAGAATGGGTATCTTGCTTGTAGTACAAACCGTCCTCAATGAGATTTAAGGCTGTGTGAAGAGTACACACATTTGCCTGGTTCATAAGCAGGATGAGAGGAATGCAATGGACAAAGCATTAGCGATGTTTTCCTTATTTGTCTTCTTGCCAATCTCTCCAGCGTCTCCACTAGCAAACAGGAGAGTGCTTGACTGTAACAGTTGATAACTAACTTATCTCTGATACTTTTTCTTAGGTTTATCTCCACGAATCTTTCAATCGAGAGTCGTTCAAATTGAAGTCCAACGTGAGTATTTGGTTCCAACCCTCAATATTCTTGCTCCTGAACGTGTTGTGTTTCTTGAACCATAATACTGGTATTTCTGTATTTGGTGTTTTCCTTTTGGTTTGCAATCTCTCATACCTCTGACGTCTAGATGCTCTCAAGATCTTTGTTACTTCATTAGCAGGAATTTCATCTTGCTTATTTCATAAAAGATTGCTGCCTAGGTTCATCACCAGATATTTAATTATTGACTCCCATGTCAACCCCTTGAACAATATTGATATATTCATTCAGAAAGAGTGATTTCATAGCCTCAACTTCTTAGTTAGAATAGTACAGCCCCACTACCAAGCATCATCAATAGATAATTCTGAGGCAGCACTCAACCATTGAAGGGAGAAGCCACAGTATTTCAAGAGCTTTTCTGATAGACATTGAGATTTTGTCATCATTCAGAATGCCCTGGATGGCTTCGGTCAGGCGATACAGAGTAGTTTCTGTCAATTTACCCACCCTGGGAGCCAGATGACAATTCTGAAGTGAAGTATTATCTGTTCTACCTTCTCCATCGTTGAGGAAAACAGATGCTTCTTCCCAGTTTTGGTATGAAGGATACCTTGAGCTTTCGCCATCTTCTTGGTAGGTACATGACTCTATGCTGGGATACATTTGACTATAGTCAAAGTATAGTCAAAAACGTAACAATTAAATGGAAAGGCTAGGCTGATGCCTCAGTCGAACAAACGAACTCGAACTGGAATATCATCGCCGCAATTTCACCGTGATAGATACAAATTTCGCTAAAGATTCCCTTCCACATTGTACTCAGGACGCAATTTGAACGTCATCTCGTCGAAGCCAGTGTGTTCGCATTCAGGCCACAGTGTCGCCATTAATCTGCAGCCAGCTGAACGTATTGCCCAGATATGACGGCGGAGTAATTTCAGGACCCACGTTTGACACACAATATACAGAGTTTCAACCCGTCCATTCATCACCACCAGGACTGAATTTATAACCAAAAATATCCAGCGTTTCGACTCTATAATTCCGTACATCCAATTCATTAGTTATTATTAAAGTGGCACGATATATTGTGTGCCTTGCCAGTCGGGTCGTTATTAAATTCAGATTTATGACGGCAATTGCGTTTGTCGTTTTAATTGTTGCATACTTGCTTTTGCGTACGCCGATTGAAGTGGCTGGCGATTAATCAACAAATCGAATTGATGGCGGTCCGCGTAGCGGCCGTGATGCTGGAGCTGTTGTGCTGTGAGGCCGCCTGGATGTTAGCTGTGGCGTCGAGTGGAGCTAGAGTGGGCTGGATTGTTGTTTGGTAGTATCGGGAGCTTGAAATATAATTTAGTGCGGCGGGCACAATAGATAAACAATGTTGTAATTAATTCGAATACATTTTACGCATCGTGAAGGTACGGACATCGCTATCAGATTATGGGGAGGAGACTGAATTAGTTGTTGAGTTCGTAGGGATATACGTTTCACGCATGCAAAGCTGAAGAGGATTATTCGATATCAAACGGGATATCGGATTTCGATTGCTGTTTCTAGCTGCGAACCAAAATTCGATTGAATCAGCACAGCCATCTCTGTTTCCAAGTGGCGACGTAACATGTCATTGAAGGTCTTCAACCACTGCTGATTCTCACTGAATCTCAAATGAACTTTCCATCAAGAATGAATGTAATATCCAAATAAGAATACCAATGACTTTTACCGCACCTATTTCGAACAAAGAATAGGGAAATGTTCTGTGTCAACGAATGAGTTGGCTCATTATTTGAACCGGAGTCCGTTATGGTTCGATTAGCCTTTCGAGGAATTCTAGATCTTCTGTCCTCTACCCTATCCATTCATTGAAACCCAATGGTTTTGGTAAACCTGACAGCGTCCTTAAGAGCCTTGGCCTTTACCTCTTGGGAATCCAGGACCAGTTTCCCCATATGGATGGTTTTTAAGCCAGCACGCTCTGGATCCTTGCATTCCATGTGTTAAGCTGTTTCTGCTTCTAATCCACACTCCACAGAGCCTACAAATCTCATCTACTGTCTTTTCCATACGGTACATTTGTACCGACAGTGCCCTGTCAGTAGACCTACCATCACCCGGAGCTCAGTTCGTTACACTTTCAGGAGCCCACTGGTATAGATCGGTGGGATCATGACGAATTTCTCAACCTGAGTAGGTCCTCGAGTGTTTTTTAAGTATTATTCTGTTGTCCAACTCCCATTGTTGGATCGCTGCCTTTCATTGGTCCATTCCAGGCCAACAGAAAGGCTCAGTTCAAGTAGGTGTTAACCTTGATGCACTTTTTGCATGAGATAGGTTGGGGCATGGATGAATTGTAAAGGTGCATTCTTCCTTCATTGATCAAAGATCCGTAGGGAATGGGTTCTTCATGGAAAACGCTTCACAACCTCACACTAGCGGAAAGTAGATGAGAAAACTTAGATCAAACATAATATAAGCAGTAGCTTATTTCACATACGAAGTTTGTGTCGCAACACTTAATTCAAGATTTCTCGAAAACTATACACGGTTGATAAATTCCAAAGAATGCATCACTTGCTGGGATGAAATTTCAACAATATTTCAGAATTTCAAAAACTACATTGAAATTTCTGCATCAAATCAGAATCAACTACACCTGATAATTAAACCAGAATTTCAACATCAGGTTTCAACAAAATCAAAAGTTCAACATCGATTCAAAATTTCAACATCACTTCAAAATTTCAACAATATTTCCGGTGGATGATACCATCTTCATTTTGAGTCACGCTCGAAAATCTCTGAATGTCTTCCTTCAACATCTCAATAGCAGGCACCCAAAGATTAAGTTCACCATGGAAGGAGAGAAAGATGGGGCACCTTTTTATGTTGTATTGGTTACTAGGAATGGCCAACTAAGACACAAGGTTTATAGAAAACCTACCCACACAGACAGATAACTACAAAAGGAGTTCAACCACTATCCCCATCAAAAGCAGGGTGCGTCCAAAACACTTGTTGAGAGAGCTCGACGTTTATGTGAACCTGAATATCTGTCAGAAGAATTGGAATATTTACAACAAGCATTGTGTTCAAATGGGTACAACTCGAAAGTGGTCGATCCAGCCGAAGCGAAAAACAAAAATGCAAAAAGACCATCAGAAATCATTTCCTTGGAAAAGGCATATTTACCTTTCTTGTCATTGAACCGACACTAAAACTGGGAGAGTTCCTAAGTAGTCCCAAAGGCCGAATTGGTCCACTCTCTGAAGCTGGTGTTTATAGAATACCTTGCGATCGCGGGAAAATTTACATCGGGACTACTGCGCGGAGCATTCATACACGAACGTCGTTGTTGACTTCATCAAATGTAGAAGTCTACACACGCGGAACAATATTTGATGGATGGACATAACATTCTGTTCGCTGAAACGGAGATAATTTCCAATATCAAGAGTTACTATTCTAGTATGAATATGGTGGTCATAGAAATCTATAAGCACAGAAACAATATGAACAGTAGAGGAAACTACCATTGTTCGTAGTGCTTGGTTGCCAGCCACATGCAATGCTAGGTCTTAACATGTCCGAAGCGGAGAACTGGTCGGTCTGTAGTTCGGAGCGGTCATTCGTCAGGGTACAAAATCCTACCGAGAAACCTCTTAAGATGCCTAAATCCAGTTGTAGGCGAAACTTTAGATGAAATTCCTATTGGACCACAGCTAGAAAACCCGGAATACTCTAGATTTGAAGATGAATCCGGGCGTGAAAGTCTTCGTCAATAAAGTATTTCAGAACTTCAATGTACAAGGTCCGGCACGGAGGGCGGAAGTTTTTCAGATGGGCATAACTTTCCCCCACTGAGGACGAGAGAAGTGGGGAAGGTGCCGTTAGACTCGTGTGTTCCTAGCATTTATTTACCAGTTGTCGTCATGGAGCCTTGGACGGTGGAGCATCGTGTTTTCGCCTATGATAGTTTCGTCCGAAATAATGAGTCAGTCACGGTCGTGCAGCGTGAGTTTCGTCGCCATTTCCACATTCATCGGAATAGAGCTATTCCCTCTCGAAACACCATCCTTCGTTGGGTTGAATCACTTCGCAGACGTGGTGAACTGATCAACAGAAGACCAAGAGGACCTGTGCGAACAGTTCGAACGCCTGAAAATGTTGAACGCATTCGACAAGCCATTCTTCGCAGTCCGTCGCGATCTGCTCGGAAACATGCTGCTGCACTTCGCCTCAGTGATCGTTCGGTGAGGCGAATTTTGCATATGGATCTTCGCTTTCACCCCTACAAATTGGCCATTGTGCAACAGTTACACCCCGGAGATTATGCACAACGAATGAACTTCGCACGTGAGATGGAAGCACTGATCGATCAAAATGAGAACCTCATTTTGTTCATGAGTGACGAAGCCCACTTTCACCTCAACGGCATGGTTAACCGGCAGAATTGCCGTTATTGGGCTAATGAAAATCCGCAACACTTACACGAAAGACCGCTGCACAGCCCAAAAGTTACGGTTTGGTGCGCTGTATCGCAAACTCGCATCATTGGCCCTTACTTCTTCGAAGACGTTAATGGTCGTGCTGTTACCGCGAACTCAGAGCGGTACGTCGAAATGATCAACAACTTCTTTATCCCCGAATTACGACGGCAACGTGTTCCAATCCGACGTGTGTGGTTCCAACAGGATGGAGCGACCGCCCACACAGCCAGAGCATCAATGGACGTTATTCGCCCTCTCTTCCCTGGTCGCCTTATTTCCAGGTTTGGCGATGTTCATTGGCCTCCCCGGTCCCCAGATTTATCCATATGCGATTTTTTCTTATGGGGACACCTCAAGGCTAGAGTATACGAGACCAAGCCCCGAACTCTGGAAGAATTGAAAAGGGCTATTCGCGTGGAAGTTGCCCAAGTTGAGAGAGCGATGTTGGAGAGAGTCTACGCGAACTTCCAAGAGCGCCTCCAGCACTGCATCACCGATTTCGGCCACCACATGCCTGATGTGATTTTCCACACTTTACTGTCTCAAATGCTATTTCCTTGAGAATCTGATTCCGTCAATAAATGTGTTTTTGAGTAAAAATTAACGCTTTTATTATTTTTTTAAAACCATCCATCCTCCGTGCCGCACCCTGTACAATCAGAATTTTAAACACCATAACATTTATATAGCAAATCTTATCAGAGGAAAATTCAACGACTGAAAGATATCTCAGGGTTGAGTTGTTGTTCAGCTGCTTCTTCCAAAGGGGTCAAAGCCTCCAGAAGTACTTTAGGTGCTCTTGGTGCACATCAGTGATCAGCCATAGAAATGGATCCAACCAAAGATAAACTTCTCACAGAATTTGATCCTATCCTAACCTAAACTGATATAAGGTGGCTAAATAATTCAATCCAGAAAGGGGATAATATCAAACAACAATGGACCCAACCAGTAGATATTCTTGAAACAATGGTACCTAGAAGAAAATACAAGGACTGACTCGAAAAAATAACCGAAAAAGTTTCGCGTGACATGAAAGCGCCCTTTGAATGCATCCTTTCATTGATTTAAGGGTCTACATCCCTGAAAAAAAAGGGAGTCAGAAACCATTTATTTTTCTGACTGATGAAGAGATGTATGAGTGTATAAAGAAAAAGTAATGAAAGTTTTTTTTCAAAGGTATTAAAAATGAATGAAAAGGATATTTCCCATCATTTTTGGTTATTTTGAAATATTTCCACCATCAAAACGAACACATATTTTTGTGTTTTTTTTATTTCAGTATTGAAGTCTATCATTTAGTTAATTGAAAGTCTATCTCCTTTTTCTTTCAGAATTTACCGTTTCTTTGTGAATAATATTACAACAAAGTGTTGTTTTTGCGAAATTTATTTCCTTGAATTTTTCTATTCGAAATGATGAATATCCATTTTTACCAAAGACATTTTATTAAGGATTTTATTAGCCGTCGATTAGTGAAAATTAATTGTTTCTTACAATTGTGGACTCTTACATGGAATTGAATTTCTTTTAAATGACACGCCCCGCGGGTACCTACTCCCAGATGACTGGTGAAGGAAAATAAGTGTATTATACAGTCAGTGTGAGATCTAGGTCAGGGTAGGATTTCTTGTTAATATTCCCTGTGCCCCAACATTTGTTGTATTAAGCTGAATAATCCAAAGAATGAAAATTAATGTACTGCACCGCCATCTGGCGGTATACGTTTCCTATTTTGAAGGCTGAAGACACTTGAAGCATTTACGTTGGATTATTTATGCAATATCGGCCTCGAAGGTTTCAGATAAACTCTTGCGTGGTACCATATCTTGCAAGAAGTCGTCAACGTTGCCAGATTGTGTGTTATTTCAGGCAACATAGGTACAATTATGACTACTTTACATCAGATAAGTCGAAATAGAAGCATTTTTTTTTCATAATTCACTGATACTTTTCTTTCAAACCTGAAAAGCTAGAACGTTGCTGATTTCTCATTAGATAATACTCAGAAGAACAATTCGATGTTTTTTATAGGAAGAACTAGATTGTTCTACTTCTGTCGGTTTGGGATATTCGATCCCAAAATTGTCTGAGTAAAGCTCGGAGTTTCCTCAGAACCACACAACTCCCTCTTCACAGACGATTTTCCAACGATGTAAAATCGGGAATCGAGCGGGAACTAACGTAATTAATTTTTTTTCGACCCCTAATCCCGGAACACCATGTCGATGCTAAACCGCGACATTCCGAAATAACTTAGCGACATGAAGTTGCGCCGGCAAAGTCGCCGTAAACATAATTTAAATTTAATGGTTCGCTTCAGGGACGCAATTTATTCGGAACTATTTTCAATTATGAAGTTTCGGCGCGGAAAAAGTTCTCGAGAATTTTTTTCGCGGTGACAGTAACTGCAATAATTTTTCGGATAGGCGGCTCGAGCACCTGCAGCGGGCTAAGTGTTACATATTGCAGTAGTTCGGCTGTGCAAGAACTTAGGTCGTTGGGAGATCGCATTAACATTTTCTCTAATGAAGTGTGTTCGAGTTTGTTGGTGCGAATTGAATCCAATCTACTATTTTCGCCATATAAACAATAAGAAACCAGTAATAATCACTTACTTAGAGTTTAGACTATACTTCGTTGCTTTCAAGTGCCTAATTTTATTAAGTGACTTAAATTATACTGCTCCACAAGAGTTAGGGATATCGTATTCAATCGTTTTTAAAAGTATAGAAGTTATATTCGAGAAAATCGCTGTAAAATCATTTAAAACTCAATAACAACTTGAATCGATCCAATAAAAATCAGTATGAGACATTTCGTCAATCTGGTCGCCTTGTTTTTGAAGTTTGGTTCTTTGCATATGCATCCTGAATGTTCTTATTTTGAAATGAAGTCAGTTTATCGACGTCTTCGATTTGAAACGAGTTTTCTGAGAATGCCAAGACGTAAATAAACAAACGCTGAGGCTAATTAATAGGGCTATCGGAATGCTTCAGGGTGGCCCAACTCAGGTTGCAGCGGAAAGGCTCCAAGTCAGCCAAAGTGTGATATCTCGACTTTGGAATAGGTTCAGGTTCGTGTTGGAAAGACCAAGGCTTGGTGGGCGACGAAAAACAACCTGCTCAGGATCGTTTCATCACCGTTTCGGCGAGAAGCAACCCTACATCTACGTGTAGAATGCTACGCAATACTCTTCAAAATGCAGATGGGGTCCAAGTTTCCATCGAAACCACCAGACCACGTTTGAGAGAGGTGAATCTAGGTTCTAGACGTCCATTAGGAGGAGTTCCATTAACAGGTGACCATGACCGTCAAAGACTGGACTGGACAAGGCAACATATCAATTGGAATGATCAATGACGTAGTGTCCTTTGCACTGATGAATCCAGATATGAACGATTTTCAGATTCTCGAAGAATAAGGGTATGGACAATTCCACGTATACCCCGTAATCGTCGCTTTGTCCAAGAAGTCCATCCATTCCGAGAGGGTAGTGTTATGGTATGGGCCGGGATATGTTTCAACGGGCGCACAGATCTACACATTTGTCCTGGGAAGATGACCGCCTTACACTATAGGAAGCATGTCATTGACAATGTTGTGCCAAATTTTCACGCTACTATTGGTGAAACTTTTCAATTTCTAGAGGATAACGCTAAACCGCACTGTGCAGCCATAATTGAGAATGCGCGCGACTAGCTTGGTGTTCCACATTTACCAATTCCTCCGCACTCACCAGATTTGAATTGCACAGAATATGCATGGGATATGCTCCAAAGAAGATTAGATAATCATCAACCTACCCCAGAATCCTTAAATGATCTGAGAGTGCTTCCGCCCAGTTTATGGAACCAAATTCCTCAAGAAATGTTCAACAACCGCGTGTGTAGTATGCAATGAAGATGTCAAGCTGTTATTGATGCCCGTGGAGGCCATACATTGTATTGATATGATAGTCTTAAAATGCTTGAATTCTCTGGGAATAAAATGTCGTTATTTTACTCGATTTTTATTAACCATCCTGTATACGCTGCAGACCTACAGGCTAAAATTAATTTGCAACTTGAAATCATATTAATATGAATTTTCATCACAAAAATCTTATTTTAACTACATATATTTTTTTGCAATTCAAGTCAATATCCCTAACTCATGTGGAGCAGGTTATTTTGCCATTAGTCGCATCTCATAGATTCATATTAGCTACCTTCACCCAAGTCGCCGTCAATCATTTTGTACTTTAAAAACAATGAAAAGGCACCTCCCGAATTCATCGAAAGGGCACCTCCAATCTGGAGGTCAACTTCTTTTGTAATATTTCTTCGTTGTTCCGATTAGAAATGTTATCATTTTTCTTTACAGATCAATGCGAGTTCATCTTTCCATCATCAAGACCCAAACGCGATATCCAGCATGAGCAGGCGTCAACCCATGATCACAACTTCTTTTCTAGACTTCGAAATAGACAGTGAAACTTTTCAAGGAGGCCGAGCAAGGGTGGAATGTGTCGGTACGGTGTTCAACCTGTATAAGAAATCAGTGGAGAGGATTTTGGAAGAAGAGAGACCAAGGCCGAGACCTTCGTCAGTTTTGGGAACTAGAGATTCTGCATCTGGTGAGTTGAAAACAAGAATTTGTGTGTATAAATGGTCCAATACTAACGGTTTATTGAAAAACTGATACGATATCGCAAAAATGTATAAGACAGAATTGTATAAGGACTGAACGAGAATAAATTCGCTATCACAAAAACGCCTATATCTCTTGAAACAATGGAGAAAAAATCAAAATTTGATCATAGTTAGCTTTGTTATGAGCGTCAAAAACATGTGGAACATTTACTTCATAGATGTTCCAATTCTCTCTCGCAAAATGTCAAGCGAAGTGTAAACACGAGAATTTATAGTGAAACTTTTTCAAAATAATCAAAAATGGAGCTTCAAAAGAATCGCAAAAGAGGCTCGCGGAAACGGTATCAAGAGTTGTTAAGCGCTTCAACGAAGATCTTACAATTAACCGCAAGGAAGGAACCGGGAGGAAAAAGGGGTTTCTTAGCCCAAAAAATGTGAAGGAAGCCATCAGCCTTCTTCAAAAGAATCCTTACCTTTCAGGACGGAAAGTGGCCCAAATAGTGGGTTGTTCGCAGTCAACCGTTCAGAAAATCAAGTCGAGTTGTGGGCTTAGAACATACAAAGTGCAGAAAGTGCCAGACAGGAACGCTGTGAAGAATCAAGAAGCGAAATCAAGAGCAAAGAAATTACAAAAGGTTTCTTGAAAATTTTTTCCTGTTGCGTGATGGACGACGAAACCAATGTCTTGGCTGATTTCTCGCAACTTCCTGGTCAGGAATTTTATACTGCAGATTCTCGTGGAAATGTTGACGAACAATTTCGCGTGAAGAAACAAGCAAAGTTTCTTAAAAAATTCCTGGTTTGGCAAGCAATTTGCACTTGTGGGAAAAGGAGCAAATTTTTCGTTGGCCAAGGCTCTGTTGACTCGAAGATATACATCGAGGAATGCTTGAAGGAGCGACTTTCACCATTTTCACGTGAGCACGATGTGTCAACAATCTTTTGGCCAGATTTTGCTTCATGCCACTACAGCAAGGCCACCAAGGAATGGTACGAACCTAATGAAGTGGTTTTTGTTCCCAAAGAGGCCAATCCACCAAATTGCCCAAACTCAGGCCAGTCGGAAGATATTGGGCCCTGGTTAAAAGTGAATTGAAGAAGACTAAGAAATCAACGAAAACATTAGCGGAATTCAAGCAAAAGTGGAAGACAGCATCCCAGAAAGTGTCTGAGAACACTATAAGAAGCATGATGGGAAGAATTCCAGAAAAAATCCATGAATTTTGTAAAAAATAGTTTTGTTTTTTTTTCGTAAAAACAGTTCTCACTAGAATTAGAAGATGATTCGAAAATGAGTTTGATTTTCGATATCGGTCCAGTGGTTCAAAAGATTCAAAAGCGTTTTTGTGATAGCGAATTTATTCTCGTTCAGTCCTTAGGTATTCGTACCTATATATCTAGAAGTGAGAACAATTCGACTTTGTTGGAAAAATTAAGTTATTAAGAACAAAAATGCTCAAGGGCATATCTACAGCCTTGACATCACCACTTTTTTTTTGATATCTGCTTTATTCTTCGAACGTTTCACTTGAATTTCATTATTGTTAAGGTCACTAGTGATTTCCCCTTTGATTTTTGTTCGTTCTATATAATTTGTTCTGTGATTTCTCAAGATTTTTCGAACGTTATGGCGATACTGCAGTTTTTTGAAGTTTTTACAGTTTTCATTTCACAAACTTCGACAAACACATCCACAGTTTTCAATACAAGAAATCTTGCAACACACTTGTATCGAGTAAATACTTAAAAGCACCACTCCATCCTTATGATAACGTATGTCCCATTAGTCTTGGCACAATTTTCATGGACCTATATATTGATGATAAGAAGAAGAAAACAGGTTGCAATTGAAATGAAAGTTTGTAACCTTGACTTCACTTTAAGAATTCAGTTATTGAAGTGGTTTAGTCGATGTGGCTCCCAAAAAAGAAATGCGGAAAAGTATTTATAATTTAGTTGGGCGAGTCGGTAGAGCCGAGATAATACGCATTTTTGAAAATCAGAATATATCCTGTAGAACTATTCAGCGGACAATCGCTAAATGTAAGCAAGGTGTTCCTTGTATGAACCTTGCTGAAAGTGGAAGACCTAGAATTTTGGCCCAAGCAAGGACTGTTGGACTAGTAAGAATATCGAAAAACAAGGTTGGTACTTCGCTAAGAAAACCAACACCACAAAATAGAACATCTAACTATATCGCAAGTTAATTTTATTGAAGCAGAACACGCTGGAGATGATATCATGTTCTGGCCAGACCTCGCGTCCAGGCACTGTGCAAGAGAAACTCAAAATTGGCTAGCCGAACAAAACGTACCATCTGTTCCACAAAACGGCAATCCCCCTAACATTCCACAGACTCGAGCCATAGAAGATTTTTGGGCTCCCTTATCGCGAAAAGTTAACGATGGAGGATGGGAAGCCCAAAATGAAGAGGAACTTCGAGGCCGAATATACAGGAAGATCCGAGAAATCGATCTAGATACCATCCAAAACCTGTTCGCAGAAAGTTGCGCTCTGTGGGAGATAATGGTCCTCTTCATTTAATTTGAATTGATTGTTTTGTAGCTTCTGAATCGTTTATTAATGTGTATCACAATACAATTAACAAATTTATAATTTTTGTCACTTTCTTGGGCTCTGAAATTTGTGCCAGAACTTATGTAAAAACTATCAGACTGCAGAGATTAGCAGCACTAAGGGATCGTCGAGAAGTCCCTACAAGGAAACGATCAGCATTGAAACTTCATAGTCCATCGACTTCGGAATACCCCACATATTTCTCTCCGAGTGACTAGCCTTGAAATAGGTCAGGGCAAACTTCACTCAATCGTCGAGAGTGCACCAAACCTATGAAATTTCCATTAATAACGCGCGACAACAGATATTGTTCTCCACAATCTTGCCCGCTTCAGTTCGTTTTATACAGATCCCGTCACAAAAACAAGCCAACGTGGATGAAACCCCTACAGGCCATTCAGACCGGTGATTGATGGTTCTGGAAATGCATGTTCTACACTTATTCAGAGGTTGGCGAATTTAAAATGTTGCCTCGAAACTTCGGATAGACAATGGGGTATCTTTACTTCGCCGGGAAAAAGCTTGAGATGAATGGGGATGATTAACATCTCCGTTCTGATACTTTCGTATATCACTCTGAAAGAGTATTCAATATGAAAAATGAGGCTGCTGAGTGAGCTGAGTTGTTCAGAGTATTCATTCGGATCTTTTCTCGAAACAATTTTCAACTTCTCATCAATCTGTTCCACAAATTTCGACGTCAGGTGAACAGAATCTGCACTCTTCAGTTTCTGACAAGCCCATTTTCCTTACATGCTTTTTGGGGCGAAAATTTTTGTGAGAAAACCAGTGACGTGCCGTATCTGATTCTTACGGAAATCCAAATGATTCTTGTTTCTCACAGTTCTTTCGAGTTTCGGAACTGTAAGAAACAGTTGAGGTGAAACGATTATAATCCTAACATTTCATGAAACTTGCATCAAGAACTAGGAATTACTTCAACCACAAATAAACTGCTCCACATGAGTTAAGGATATTGACTTAAATTGCAAAAAAATATAGTTAATAGTATATTATTTCATTAGGAGGAGAAGTGTCACTTTTCGTGGCGAGCTTGAGTTTATCCGCCGAACGGAGTGAGGCGGATAATTGAAAGCGAGCCACGAAAAGTCACTTCTTCTCCGAATGAAATATGCTATTTTATTTCCAAACGTTTTCAAATTCATGAAAATTGTACATTTGTATTGTAACTTTATCAAATAAAAATGACGTTTGAATTGGAAGTTTTCGTATTCTATGCATCTATGTTCATATTGTTCATGGTAACCAAGTAATCTTTTTCGTAGCAACACTTTTCCTGCCGCCGCACAGTGGGGCAGAATGCCTTGAAACCTGGCATTAAATCAAAAATTAAAATGCATATTTCCATACCGCCATTTGTCGAAGCGACAGATCACTACCGTAAGCGACAAAAAAGCACAATACTAACCCTTCCTGATCCCCACTGCGCTCCCGAAAGCTCTTCTTTGTAGCCATTTTTTGGCCAAGTCGATACGCCTGCAAAATTTTTCCGTAATTGCTGTAGTTTTACAACATCACTCTGTTAACCAAATCACTATTGTTACGAGTTTTTTTGATGGCAGCTTCAAGTTCAGGTATGTGTAGATAATTTAAGAACTTTGGATGAATAAAAACTTACATAGAATAATAATTAATTCTTGTTGATGTTGTCTATGATTGAATCTTTAAATTTTTATCGTATTCTCAGAATCATGAAGGTTTTCAGTTATGTTCCAAGGCCGTCCAAAGTTTGATATTCACATTTCTGCGAAGCTTGATCCATGCTCATTTTAGAATCATGAAAATTTGTTGCCCATATTCTGCCTTTTTTCAGAAAAATCGATTTTAGACAGCGAGGTGGGCACTCATTGATAATCGATTATTTCTTTAAAATTTATTTCTCCTTTAGTAGGGGAAGTATGCCTATGATGGCACCTTGCCTATGATGGCACACCATGAAGAAGTCTGTTAATATCAACTGAATAAACTTATGTTCACTGAGGTTGTTCGCCAGGTAGTATTAATGAGAGGTATTCGTAGTTACAACTTAATACGTGGTATTTTGTGTCTTTTATAACAGTTCAATTATTTTGGTAAGTGTTGATGTATGATAATTATCTCCTTTATTTTCATATTATTCAGATGTTTCACAACTTTGTGTTAAAAAAATTTTACTTTCCTTTGAATGCCTTATAACAATGCTGTAAGTGTGAAGTTTGAGGTAATGTCGTATTGTAATTGCCTTCTTCGGTTGGTTGAAAGATATATGACATTTATGCCTATGATGGCATAGTCGAAGTGTTCCTATGATAGTAAAGGGTGCCATCATAGGACAAAAGTGGTTCATCACATTGAATATTCTTTTTTTCTAAATCAACTTTATGACAACAAGAAGCAAGAGTCAACTTTGGAAAGAGGAAGATATGGAGGCAGCGCTAAATGCTGTGAAAAAATAATAAAATTAAGATATCTAATAATATAAATGTCAAAGAATTTAAATTTAGTTTTATGTTTTGTTACACTCTTACGTGCAGGTATACTCATCTGTTGACCTCTCAATTTCATTTTTATGCGATGAGAGTGCAATTTTTTTTCAATAAACCAATTCAATAATTAGTTTCTTTCCATTTTCAGTCATATGCCATCATAGGACATATGTGCGCCTATGATGGCACCCTTGGCCAAATTTTGAAAAGTGCTATCATTCATTTCCTTCAAAATTTATACTGAAAATATACTCGAGAATGCATACTACATAGGAGCATAAGTAAATCTATGAAATCGATTATCCAAAAAAATTTTCTTCCAATGAGATATGTGGATAATTCGTTAAGGGTGCCAACATAGGCACACTTCCCCTAATGACTTCGAGCACAATGATTTTTAAAGGAAAAAAGCTCAGAGATTTAATGAGGAGTTGCGGAAACAGTTAAATTGAAAAAAAATTGATTATTTGAACGAAGAAATGAAAAAAAAATGTACGAAATGTAATGCAGAGCAGGAGAAGGAGCTTCTGAAAAAAAATTTATATTTGAAGGAAGAGTATGACTCTCGTTACACAAAAGCACGAAGAATGGTTGTACGTTCCCAAAATTACAAAAAAGAATGACTGGAGAGGTCGAATTCATTTCCTAGTATAACTGAGAAAAGGCTTGATCGTCCTGAAGTTACCTTTGATGATCGCTAAGAGAGATGAGAAAACAAAATGGTTTGAAACTAAAGAACTTAAGGATACGACTCACGTATCTGTATTGACATAACAACAAAGATGAGTCTAAGGTCAGAAGGGTAAGTACATGCATCAAAAATTCTTCATGAAATAACTTCTACGTCTCCAAAACGGGCCACTAAATATAGAAATGCCTTTATATCTTCGTTTGACTCACAACCAAAATCTATGCCTGGCTAAGATGCTCTAGAGTCTAGAGTCTAGCTGATTTGATAACAGCAAAGTTATCTCAACATCAAAATATGGAGCTGTGAGTGATAGTGCTCCTCAAATATTCAAATACAAGACTGTCCGAGCAGCAAAGAAGCTCTGCTATCCAAATAATATATACCTGTTACAGAAAGTGTTGCCTGCGTCAAGGGCAGATTTACGAGGGCGGGTGTACAGGGGGTAAATGATTATCGAAGACCTTAGAAAAAGGTGGTGCACATACAATATTTCATACATTGTGTATCTGATTTAATGGTTTTCAATCGTTATTACCCACACTCAAGATCGTTATTAACCCTCCCATGAAAAACAGCTATATCCGCCCTTGGCTAGCGTCCCACTACAGGATTTGAGAAGAAGACTTGGAGTCATCAGAATATTCCAGTGTTTCCGATTTATCCGAATAATGAACCGAAATCATCATCCAAAAGGTCTTTAATTGTGTTATGATGTGTGATTACATTAATTCCGATGTTAATAAATTATTGTAGGATCCAAAATGCCTTTTACCTTTACCAATTAACATATAAAAATAATAATATATTGTATTTTCAAACTAAACAAACACCTAAATATTTAATGCCAGGTTTCAAGGTATTCTGCCCCACTGTGCGCCGGAGGAAAAAGTAAATATTTCTCCGCCTAGGCGGAGAAATAGAACTTTTCGATGATCCTGTCAGTCGGGAACTGACGTTGTTATCGTACGTTTGGAAATAAAATATTTTTCTACAAATGTCAAAAAATGACAAGGTTCGCGCATAGACAACAATATGCGAAGTGACCATATATCTACTAATACCAATATGGATTATACGCCTGCTAATAGTTGTCTGAAAGTGAAGTCAGATCTTTGGTAAAGATTGAATTGTACGCATGCGTCAACTCGAAATTCAATTATGACAATAGGCTTGGAGGTTATGTCATCATTTATTTACATTTTAGGCTTCAAGATTTTCTTGCTTGGATGAAAACGTTCTACTAAAACATTTCTATTTTAGTTTTCGCAAAGAAATGAATGTTATAAGTTTTCAGAAAACTATTTGATTCATCGTATTGAAGGGAATGCATTCTTTTAGCCGGAATAAATATTGATAATTCATGTATCAAGGATTCATCGAGAAATTTTCGTCAGAAGTTCTAATGGAATTCCGACTACCCGATAAAATAAAACGTAGGTATAGGTATGAACATCTTTGCTGTGAGAGGTTGATAAAATGGTAACTCACATTATTGAATAATCCATCGCAAATCTATCTATAGTTAAATGAACTCTTGTTATCAAAGTAATGTAGAAGTCAAAAAGATTCTTGTGTTTTAGCTGAATTGAATATTTCATTACTGAAACAAAATTGAAATGTGTTTTTTCAGGTGGGTATTCAAGGATATGTTTATTCGCAATGATACCTACCAATAGTTATTCTCTTCACAATTTCTGTCTTGTTTTGTTGATCTACTTGCTCTGGATTTAATAATTTTTGATTGTTTATTGAAAGATTTCAATTCTGAATGAAAAATTCCTTCTTTGCTTCAAATATTCCATTTTGAGATCCTTTTTATAGCAACTATTGAAGTACTATCAAGTAGAGGCCATGAACATTAATTATTCAAATTTGTGTTACGCAATTTCTTAAAATGATGTATTCAATCATTCTATGTAATAAAACAAATAATAACTATTTTACAGTTTATTTACACATTTTTTTCATACCAAAAATTATTGTCAAGGAAGAGAACAAAAGTTTACATGCTGAGGTAGGTAGATTTGGATGAACTTACTTCTTAATTGAGACATATGAAGTTTTGTTCACTTTGGTAGATTGGAAAATATGGGGCCTATTTGACAAGGTTTTTGGGGAAATAAGCTTTCATGACATATTCAACATGAATTAAGTATTAGAAAAGTTTGAATCCTCCTCCAATTTTGAAATGGTACATGAAATTACTTCGAAATATTTTCTTACTATGAGTTTTCAGGTGAACTGAATTTTTAGTCCATGATCCATATCATAATTGCTTACATAGTAGGTGAAATAGCCGTCAGACAAGGGTAAATCCAAAATTTTTCTCAGAAGGGCACTTTCGAGAACAGGTTGAACTTTTCTGATTGGATTATTATATGAATATGTGATTTGGAGTTTGTTACGAGTACCTTCATGGAAATATGCAATTTTTTAACAACCCGGGGACTGCATATTCCATTAAAATTGAATGAGAGGCTATCATTATGACATATCGAGAACACAGGAGTGGAGGTAGCAGTACATACACTAAGTAATACAGTATTGCAAAAATACTGAACCATGACCTAAAATAAAAAGATGTTGAAATTGCTGAATTTTGTTAAATTTTCAATAATACCATCTAAATAGTGAGCAGGATGATATGTAATCTAAAAAACAAAGTTGAAACTAAAAAGACATTCTGTTGATTGGAAGGATTGCCTGTAAACAGTAGAAGATTAAAATCATGCAAGTTTTTTGCTAAAACAAGATGAGTACGTAATGTTGAGGTGAATAAACCTAGAGTGGAACACCGATATAACAAATTTTAGACCAATCTCACCTCAGTTTAACGAATTTCTACTTGCTCCCTTTCGATTTGTTATATCGGGGTTCCACTGTTTATTGATATGACGTAATCAAAAGCCAAGGCAAGTTTACCTCTCAATACGATGAACATAAATACAGAACCCAGATAATATGTAACAAATGATTTATTAAGTTTCAGAATGCATTTATTCTAGAGTCAGTTTAACTGACTGATTTCATTCATTCGATGAAAAGAAAAACACATCCAATATGTGTGTTGAACAGCTCTTTCACCTAACGGTACATTGGCCATTAAAAACTTAGAGCCAACCCTTTCAGTGGGTTACTATTCAGAAAGAGATTTATACTTTAAAAGATGTCCTCCATCCAAACCAAAATTGACTTCTCTGGGTGTTTTCTATTAGTACCTTTCCCTGTAAAATAATTTTCACCTAAATGTCTTCCACAAATTCTCAGCTGTGCAACATCAGCATTTAGGTGACATAGGGCCATCCACTGAGATCTTTGTAGGTGATTCTGAGGGAACCTGAAAAAAATATAGTGGTAAAGGAGAAAGCATGAACGTATAACAGGTGTATTTGAATTTTTTACCTGTGATATGAATTCGAGCGTGTAGGGTCACAAATGTAACATTTGTGATTAGAGCTCCTTAAAGACATGTTTAATTCCTTATTGAATAAAAGAACACCACAAAATTTTCAAATAGATATATGTAAATACTATTCAAAAACGGACCAACTATACCTATAAAGACTAACCAACTCAACTAGGTAAATAAACTATGATTATTTTAAACGCGAAAATGAACAATAACAACAACGATTATAAGTGAAAAATGAACGAGGATTTAAACAACGAACGAACTGATTAACGAATTTTCACAAACGGAATAAATAATTTGTTTGGTTATGAGCGTATGAAATAATACATCACATCATTAATTTTACGTGTATGACATAATACAAGGTGCCAGAGAGAGATAGAATAACTACGTTATTTTTTTTCTTAATATTTCTGCACATGCGCAGATCTGGAGTTTTACCAAAGCCCAGCTTCAATTTTGATTGGCTATTACCCATATTGGAATTATTAGATATATGGAAGTGACCCTTTTTTTCCTTCTCCTTCGTGACCATGACTAAGATGTCTAGAATAATGGTGTAGGCACTGATTAGATTTTGTTTCGACCAAATTGAGAATATTAGCAATGTTTCGTTCTTTCCACTTCAGGTGGCGATATTCACAAATTATGACTGATTTTTATCAGTTATTTCAAATATTTGAATTTATTCTGGCGAACGTGGCGTGTTGATGGTCGATAATTCTGTCAAGCAATAATGTGTGTTTATATTCTTGACATCCTGATGTATATTAGTTCTTAGGAAAAGTATAAAACTTTTATTATAAAAAGATGCCATTCTGCTGTCATGTCATATTGTCATAATTGACTTTGGCCAATCAGCTGTTGATACATCAATCAAATTGACAACGGAAAATACACTGAAATGATATTGCGGCGCCGCCACGAAATATTGCTAATATTTTCGATTTGGTCGAACGTCATTCCATTCAAAAATTGACGAGTGCCTACACCATTATTCTAGACATCTTAACCATGACACCGTGCGCGAAGTAGTGTGCGAAATACTACTTCGCACACTGCATGTAAACTATATGAGATTTTTATATTTTAACCTTTATGTTCCTCAATCAAGCAAAAATCCAAGATATCATTTATTTATTAATGTATAACAATAATTAGGGCTTTCAAATTGTGGGAAAATTTGACACTACTTAATTCTATTTATTATTTACAATGTTAACATTTATGGTGCAGCCAGTGCACGAACGTTTGTAGAAAAAAAATTGTTTGCATCTCATGCGCGAAATACTTTGGTGATCTCGACTTGATTTTAACTCGGCTGCGCCGCGTTAAAAAAAATTAGTTCTCGATCACCGAAGTAGTATTTCGCGCACTAGATACAAAAATAACTATTTTGTGATGAAAATTCATATTAATATGATTTCAAGTTGCAAATTAATTTCAGCCTGTAGGTCTGCAGCGTATACAGGGTGGTTGAGAAAAATCGTGTAAAATAACGAAATTTTATTCCCAGAGAATTCAAGCATTTTGAGACTATCAATACAATGTATGGCCTCTCCAAGGGCATCAATAACAGCTTGACATCTTCTTTGCATACTACACGCGAGGTTGTTCCATAAACGGCGCAGAAGCTCTCTCAGATCATTCAAGGATTCTGGGGTAGGTTGATGATTATCTAATCTTCTTTGGAGCATATCCCATGCATGTTCTATGCAATTCAAATCTGGTGAGTGCGGAGGTATTGGTGAACGTGGAAAACCAAGCTCCTTGCGCGCATTCTCAACTATGGCTGCACGGTGCGGTCTAGCGTTATCGTCTAGAAATTGAAAAGTTTCACCAATAGTAGCGTGAAAATTCGGCACAACATTGTCATGACATGCTTCCTATAGTGTAAGGCGGTCATATTCCCAGGACAGATGTGTAGATCTGTGCGCCCGTTGAAACATATTCCGGCCCATACCATAACACTACCCCCTCGGAATGGATGGACTTCTTGGACATAGCGACGATTACGGGGTATGCGTGGGATTGTCCATAGCCTTATTCTTCGAGAATCTGAAAATCGTCCATATCTGAATTCATCAGTGAAAAGGACACTACGCCATTGATCGTTCCAATTGATATGTTGCCTTGCCCATTCCAGTCTTTGACGCTTATGGTCACGTGTTAATGAAACTCCTCTTAATGGACGTCTAGAACCTAGAGTCACCTCTCTCAAACGTCGTCTGATGGTTTCGATGGAAATTTGGACCCCATCTGCATTTTGAAGAGTATTCCGTAGCATTCTACACGTAGATGTAGGGTTTCTTCTCGACGAAATGATGATGAAACGATCCTGAGAAGCTGTTGTTTTTCGTCGCCCACCAAGTCTTGGTCTTTCCAACACGGAACCTGTCTCCATGAACCTATTCCAATCGAGATATTACACTTTGGCTGACTTGGAGCCTTTCCGCTACAACAACCTGAGTTAGGCCAACCTGTAGCATTCCGATAGCCCTATTAGCCTCAGCGTTTGTTAATTTACGTCTTGGAATTTTCAGAAAACTCATTTCAAATCGAAGCCGTTGATAAACTGACTTCATTTCAAAATTAGAACATTCATGAAGCATATTCAAAGAACCAAACTTCAGAAAAAAGGCGACCAGATTGACGAAATGTCTCATACTGATTTTTATTGGATCGATTCAAGTTGTTATTGAGTTTTAAATGATTTTGCAGCGATTTTATCGAAGATAACATACTTTCAAACCCGATTGAATACGATATCCATAACTCTTGTGGAGCAGTATACTTCTTCAATTGGAAAACATCGAAGGTAAGTGGCTACGGACCTCGAATTCCAAACGCAACAAGATTTGGAGGTTCTGGTATCGATCAAAGGCTCCCGATCTGGAAATCCATACAGGAATCTGCATCTGAGATTCTGCTCGAATTCCTCACAGAGGAAACTCCGGCAACAAACCGATACACCCTCAGTAAGCGGAGCAGATATTATATGGCCAATATAGTGGAGAATTTTCGCCCGAGTTCCAGAACGGAAGCGGAAGTTTCGCCGAAGAAATATGCAGCCCGTAGTCCGGAATCTGCGCTATGAAAATTATGGAAATTCCAAATTAAACCAAAGCCACGTGCCTGAGATATTGAATACAGTACGAGAGAGGCGGAAAACTTACATTCATTCATTTCGTCGGGCCGTCCTCCTGGAGATCTCCTCTGTCTGGGTCCTGGAAAAGAGGAGAACTGAGTGATATTAATGTTGCGGTGGATATCTGAAATTTGATTCTTATGAAAAATGAGCCACTTGGAAATTCATTTGACGTTTAGTTAGCTCTGGAGGCCACTTGGGTTTCGGAGCTTGAAAAAACTGCAGAATGTTGGTACCTGTATCTTTTATATTGATTTGAAATTCAACATTTCGTCCATTGAAGAACACATGTCGATGCTGATTCGATTCTTTACAAATTTGGAAGCTAAATTCGTTTCTTATGAAAGCATGTAAATCAATAAAATTCTGAAGGATTTGGTTTAAGGAAACACAAAATTATTTCTGCCTATTATAGTTATAGTTTGGTAAGGGGGTACTATTCCACTGTGACCTCAAGGTCTATTGTGTCCCCAGTTTGAGATGTTTTCGCAATTGCGCTATCTTCAGGTCGCCCCCAACTCCAGAGCTCCAGTATCTGAGAAGGCTTCTAAGAGGCTAAATCTCGTTCCTCCTATTGGTCAAGACATTCTTTGCGCAGGCTTGTAATGGTGAGGCTGTAACCAGGTGAGCAGGAGTTTCCTCATTTACCACCAGAACCTGCACTCGTCAATTCCTGACAAGCCTATTCTCATCTTATGCTTCCTAAGGTGACAGTTTCCTATTAGAAAGCCAGTTACAAGGTGTATCTTATTCTTACTGAGACCCAAATGATTCTTGGCTCTTCCAGTTCCGAAATCTAAAAGGAACTTTCTGGAATGTTCCATTCCTGAAAGTTTTCTTCAAAGTGCTCCTCTTTCGGTTTTTTCCCTCTCTCTTATAGGTACATTTACCTACACCACAGAAAGATGCTGGACCAGTAAGTGGCGTTTGTAGTCACTTCCTGTCTAGTTCGTTGTCCTCTTTATTCTCTTTGATTCCTGACTGACCAGAAACCCCGACTAAAGAGACCTGGAGGGTCTTTCCTACTTCATTGAGCTTCCTTTGGTACTTCCATATCAGCCGATGACATGAGAGTTCAGTGCTTTTATATCAGCTTGACTATCAGAAAGGATTACTTTGTCACAACCTTTATAGTATTTCTTTCTAGGTTTATGTCGACGCAACTTTCACTTGCAACTTTTTCTGCCTTAACACTCCCGTGAACAGTTGGTTATAACACCGTATACCGCACAGCCTGCCTCTATATAGTGGTTTCAGAACCAGTATTTCCTTCGAAATTTTAGGTAGTGTTTTCTTTTTCCCATTTTTTTTTCGGTATAACATGAGATGTACTTGTTTAGAAAGGAGCCGTCTCTCTAACTTTTATTCTCTCATAACCTTTACTTTCCCTTAATATTGTAAGGATAGCATCATGGACTATCCTTTTGATCACTAGATGCATAGAAGCGGGCAAATTCTCATAGCTCGAGTGAGACAAACACAGGCAAGCCTTTGTACCTTGTCGAGTATTTTGCTCGGGCTTGTCTGCCCTGCCTTAGCAAAACAGCCTAGTGTTCCATTAGTAATTCTTGGTCTCACAATCATGACGTACATCTATTGCAGTCTCACCGGATAGGCTTCTGCAGGCCATTATTGAAGACCATAACGCTTTACTACAAGTAGTTTCAACATCCTTCATCCACAGAAGCTCACTGTCCACAAAAATTCCCACATATTTGACTTCAGACTTCCCTTTTATATTGTATTTTATAGCTAGAAGGTATCCACTCGAGTTCTGGAGGGAATTAAGGTGGTCTTGACAGAGTCCCACTAGACAAGCACCCCTGCTCTGAGGTCCCTCGGCGACAAATCACAGAGAAAACTCCTGAATTCACCTCTCACCTATGAGACCTATGTCATCAGCATAGCTCATACTTTCTAAGCCAAGCTCCTGTAGCCTGTCCAGTAGTTCATTCGCTAGCAGGCTCCATAGAAGGGGAGATATTATTTCTCCTTGAGCTATTCCGCCAGTTATTTTGACAGAGGTGGTCTGCTTGCTCACCAATGTCTCAGCTGTCTTGGTCCATACACTCATTTTGAAATGGTATCATTGATTCCTCGTCTTACAAGTGTCTCTCTGACAGACACGTGTTTTGTGTGGTCAAAGACCTCACATATAATTGAGTAAAAACTCGTGAAGTTCACTTAAAAAATGATTTATCATCACAATTTTCACATTAATGAGTACTCTCTAGGTTGAAACCAAGAAGAAAACTGATTCTGAAGTTGGAGTGGTCTAGTCTTTATAGTCAATACAAATGATTCAACAGTAACCAAGAATCTCTTATCTGGTACAAGATAGAGTAAATACTGAAATAGTCTAAACAGTTAAATGAGAGATGTTCACAAGTTAACAGATGTAAGACATTATAAAAAAAGTAAAAACTGATAGAGTAGAAGCTGATCCTATCGAGAATATATGTTTAACCTATGGATATCGCAAGTGTACCCTATGTTGAGTCTCGTAACAATGTGTATCTTATGAATTATGGGGGTGACAAACTTGGTTCGACACAGGCACTGTGTCGAATCGCTTTTGTCGCCACAGTTATCTTTCGGTATTTGGATTCAGGTTTTTTGTATGATCTTTGTATCATCATCGGAAATCTGGATGTAACTATATAGTTACAAGGGAAGCTCACAATGCGAGTTCAGGCCTCAAGTTATAAATATTTTCAATTCACACGGATAGTCAAGCCGCTAATAAAGCAATGAGCACCTTATTGACTCGAATTTGATTTGGGAGTGCCGGAGAAAACTCAATGAGGTATGCAGGAAGGATAAGGTCCCTTAATCTGGGTTCCTGGTCATTCGGAAATCAAAAGAAACGAAGAGGCCAATATGTTGGCCAGAGAGAGCGCACGAACGCCATTCAATGACCCGGAACCTTTCTGTGGATGTATTGATATCTAGTTAGCCTAGACCATAAACATAAACAAAATATTTCGATACCATATCAACGAACAATAATTTATTAGAAGTGTAAGTGTAGATTTCGACGTCGAAAAAGTAAACCAGAGTTACGCAATAAATTGAAGAAAAAAGATGTCCACCGAAATTGTAAAAAGGGTAGATCAGGGTAGGAGCATCGCGTTCGATCTGTGCTCGGTTTGAAAACGATGTTGACCTCTTGAACCGAATTGTTACTATGGATGAGACTTGGGTACATTTCTACGATCCAGAAACGAAGCAACAATCGATGGAATGGCGACACTCTGGTTCTCCAAGACCTAAGAAGTTTCGTGTCCAAAAATCTTCTGGAAAAGTTCTTGCTTCAGTTTTTTAGGATTGCCATGGAGTAACCATGATTGATTTTTTGGATAAGGGTAGAACAATCACTGGAGATAACTACTCGATATTACTACACTACAGGAAAAAATTAAAGAGAAAAGACGCGGAAAGATATCCAGAGGGATTTTGTTTTTACAGTACACAAATCTCATGTTGCCATGCAAAAAATTACTAGAACACCCCCCTTATACACCAGATTTGCCTCCGTCCGACTATCATATCTTTCCTCAACTGAAAAAAGTTTACAAGGTCGTAAATTTTCTTCGAACGAGGAGGTAATAAAAACTGTGGAGGACTGGTTTGCGGAGCAAGAAGAAACATTTTTTTTTAAGATCTAGAGACGTTGCAGGTGCGCTGTAATAAATGTATTCAGTTAAGAGGAGAATATGTTGAGTAATAAAATATTTTGCAATTGAAATTTTGTTTGGTTCTTTAGTAGGCTGAGAATTTTTCAATATATCCTCGTACCTATGAGAAAGAGTTTCTGGAGAAGGAGAAAACCGAAATGAAAATACTCAAGTAGAATCTCCCAGGAATGAATCATTCCAAAAAGATCCTTCGGAATTTTGAATTGCAAGTTTAAAAAGGTATCGGAGTGCCGGAGAAAACTCAATGAGGTATGCAGGAAGGATAAGGTCCCTTAATCTGGGTTCCTGGTCATTCGGAAATCAAAAGAAACGAAGAGGCCAATATGTTGGCCAGAGAGAGCGCACGAACGCCATTCAATGACCCGGAACCTTTCTGTGGATGTATTGATATCTAGTTAGCCTAGACCATAAACATAAACAAAATATTTCGATACCATATCAACGAACAATAATTTATTAGAAGTGTAAGTGTAGATTTCGACGTCGAAAAAGTAAACCAGAGTTACGCAATAAATTGAAGAAAAAAGATGTCCACCGAAATTGTAAAAAGGGTAGATCAGGGTAGGAGCATCGCGTTCGATCTGTGCTCGGTTTGAAAACGATGTTGACCTCTTGAACCGAATTGTTACTATGGATGAGACTTGGGTACATTTCTACGATCCAGAAACGAAGCAACAATCGATGGAATGGCGACACTCTGGTTCTCCAAGACCTAAGAAGTTTCGTGTCCAAAAATCTTCTGGAAAAGTTCTTGCTTCAGTTTTTTAGGATTGCCATGGAGTAACCATGATTGATTTTTTGGATAAGGGTAGAACAATCACTGGAGATAACTACTCGATATTACTACACTACAGGAAAAAATTAAAGAGAAAAGACGCGGAAAGATATCCAGAGGGATTTTGTTTTTACAGTACACAAATCTCATGTTGCCATGCAAAAAATTACTAGAACACCCCCCTTATACACCAGATTTGCCTCCGTCCGACTATCATATCTTTCCTCAACTGAAAAAAGTTTACAAGGTCGTAAATTTTCTTCGAACGAGGAGGTAATAAAAACTGTGGAGGACTGGTTTGCGGAGCAAGAAGAAACATTTTTTTTTAAGATCTAGAGACGTTGCAGGTGCGCTGTAATAAATGTATTCAGTTAAGAGGAGAATATGTTGAGTAATAAAATATTTTGCAATTGAAATTTTGTTTGGTTCTTTAGTAGGCTGAGAATTTTTCAATATATCCTCGTACCTATGAGAAAGAGTTTCTGGAGAAGGAGAAAACCGAAATGAAAATACTCAAGTAGAATCTCCCAGGAATGAATCATTCCAAAAAGATCCTTCGGAATTTTGAATTGCAAGTTTAAAAAGGTATCTGGATCTCAGTAAGAACCAACTTCACATACTCAGTAGCTTTCTCACAGAATATGGTCACCTCAGGAAGCAACTGGTGAGATTGAGTTGATCGGACACTGAAGAGTGTACTTTCTGTGGAGGGGAGGAAGAAAATCCTATTCACTTTGTCACGAAATGCCTTTCCATTGCAACCCAAGGAAAAGAATCCTTTGGGCCAGAAACAGGAGTGAGAAACAGCCTCGTTGAAATCTTTCCAGATATTGGATTTCATCAGATCTCTGGAACTGGAAGGGGAACTGTGAAGTGCTTGGTGGGAACAGCTCTGTTAGGGGGTACAATAGACCTTTAGGTCGCAGTGAACTGTAGCCCCTTTCTAACTTTAACTATAATTTATTGTCTATTAGATTCAGAGAGACTTGACCGACACGACAGGCAAAACGGCAATGTTGTTGGGTGTCGCCATTATCGTATTATCAATGCAAGAGATGAAATATGGTCGGCTGTCCATCCCCCCTCATACAAAATACACGATCCTAATTCGCAACAGAATCTCTCGACCCTCAACATCGCTCCAGAACCCACCAAAGACCAATTAAATTTTTTGCCATCGGTCAACCTGACCTCCGAAGGTTAAACACTTCCAGATAATCCCTCAGGGACAGTGTTTGCGGATCCGGGAAAGGGAAAATATTAATCTTAATGAAGCAATCGTGTCAACGGTCAGCTGCTGGTTGTTGTTGATTGCGTTAGGGACCGGCGGGCGCGCATTAACCGTGGCTCGGAGACCCTGATGGAATATGTAACGAGACTTGACAAATGGACCGGCTGTTTTTGAGGGCCGCGACGGAATTAAAATGGCGGATCGGACCGTCCCGCGTACAGAGCCGCGTGAATTGATTTATTCTATGGTCGCGACGAAACGGGGCCCTGTCGGCGACTACTTGTTGCCCGGAATATCCGGATGCATATTTCATCTGGATGTGTCGTCGCGTGTGTATGTTGCGAAATTGAAAAATGCCGAGGACCGAATTGAATGGATGAGGGGACGTGTTGATTTGGAGGGGAATTGTTGTTTAGGAGGATTGGTGCGGAATGGGTTGTTCGGATAAGCCCTTTTTTTCGTGGGAATGAATGATTCGAAACTGCTGCCAAAACTGTAGGAAACTTCTGCGCTTTCTTTTCGTCTGGCGGAAATAAGAGGAAAGGGGAATATTCGCGTGGAACGTCAAGGACAATCAAGGACACTCTCCCAACTATTCTCATAAGAAAAAGAAAAATGCTTCGTGGAATTCTGATGAAAAACAACTATTGTGGTTGGCATGAGAGAACCATTGCCAAACGTTCGGAAGTCTACATAGTTTATATTCAGAAATGGGTTACAGTTCACTGCGACCTTAAGGTCTATTGTGCTCCCGAACAGAGCTGTTCTCACCACGCACTCCACAGCGCTTGCCTTCTAGTTCCAGAGATCTAATGAAACTCAATATATTGGAAGGTTTGAACCAGGCTAGTTTCTCACTCTTGCCCAAAGGATTCTTTCGTTTGGGTAGCAATGGTAAGGCATTCCGTGACAAGGTGAATAGGAGTTTCTTCCTCCTCCCCAAATATCTACACTCTGCAGTGTCCGATAAATCAATTCTCACCCGATGCTTGATTGATTTGATTGATTGATTTGCTGACGAATAAGGGAACGGGTTAGCAATTGGCCTCCCTATGACACTGCGACCAACTTGGGTCTATTGTATCACTCTTTCGTCAGTGGTTCCTCACGAGAATATAGGTTCGTGTCATTTATCAGGTTCAGTAGTCTGTTTATGAGGTTGTTCGGATTCATTCCCGTTTCCAGACTGATCTCTCCGAAGGTTCTGTGACGCCTTCTTTCCAGGGCGTCGCATTCAAAGATGATGTGAGAGACTGTTTCTTCCTCTTCACCGCAAAGTCTGCAATCCACGGGTTCTCTAAGTGTTCCCATGGTGTTCAGATGTTTTAAGGCCGCAGTGTCCCTTCGGTAGACCTACTATTATACGTGCCTTTGTTCTGTTTAGATTCAAAAAGTCAGCCATCCAGGTTTGGCTTGTGTGTCCTACCATGGCTTTGCTGTGTGTTTGCTCGTCGCTCTGTTCCCAGTGTTGTCGGTGTCTTTGTTTTATCCACTCCTCAATCATGGTCCTGCATCGTTTTTTGCTGATTCCAAGCACAGGTTCTGGCCCTGTGAATAGCGTTTCAGATGGTTGTCTTGTTAACTGGTCTGCTTTTTGTTGCCCGCTATTCCCTTGTGACCTGGCACCCACATCAGAGTGACCTTGTTGTGTTTTGCCAGCTCCAGCAGGTCCTGGAGGCATTCCCAGACGAGTCTAGACTTTATCTGTGTCGAGTTGAGAGCTTTGATGGCGCTCTGGCTATCAGAGAGAATGTGGATGAGTTTTCTTTGGTAGCCACTTTCTGTATGCATGTCCTAATGGCATGTGTTTCAGCTTGAAATATCGTGGCGTGTTTGTCGAGAGGTATTTTGTAATCCCTTCTTGGCCTCACTCCGTGTATTCCCGCTCCTGTTCCTTCATCTGTCTTAGAACCGTCTGTGTACCAGACTATTTCTGCAGATGATTGTGATTCTATACTCGAGTCCCATCTGTTCCAGTCGAGCTGTGTTTTGAATGGTTTTTCGAATGAGTATAGGGGTTGCATGTAGTCTGAAATCATATCAAGATTCTGGTGTGCCCAGTTGTGCTGGTTCTCCAGTTTTTTGTTTGGATCAGTCTGTATGTACCCATCCTGGCCTCTCCCATGACATGTAAGTCAAGGGGTGAGAGGTTGAGGATGACCAGGATGACCTCCATAGCAGCTTTTGGAGTGCTATTCATTGCACCCGTGATGCAGAGACAGGCAAGCCTCTGGATTTTTCCAAGGTTGGTTTTTGCCTGTCTTTGATTTGTTTTTGGCCAACACAGGAGTGAGCCATAAGTGATTCTGGGTCTCATTACCGCTGTGTAAACCCAGTGCATGGCTTCGGTTCGACTCCCCAAGTTTTTCCAAAAGCTCTCCAGCACATCATGAGTGTCGTTTTACTTTTGTTGGTTACGTGATGTAGATGCGAGTTCCAGGTAAGTTTCTTATCGACAATCAGCCCAAGGTATTTCGCCTGTTCTACAACTTGTAATGTTTCGCCGAAGAATCTGGGAGGTGTGAGCACCCGATGCTTTCTAAGGCGACAATGTCCTGTAAGAAAGCCGATAAGGACGTGTAGCTGGTTCTTACTGAGATCCAGATGCCTTTTGGATCTATCAGTTTCAAGTTTTGGAGTGATACATTCCTGGAAAACTCCGCCAAAGTGTTTCCCTTTCGGGTTTTCCCCTTCTCCAAGGACTCTTCCTTATAGGTGCATTTCCCTTTACCACAAGAAGGTTCTCTTCGTTTTCTTTGTCTACATAACTTCACAGGGTGTTCTATATGAACGAATTACAGATATTCTTTTTCCTATCAGGACAGGTTATTCGAAATAGAATATCTTTTCTTTCAATTGAAAGGCTCACAATTTTCAGAACAGGCACAGCTATAATCTGATAGAGTTGGTCGAACTGGTCTATTTCCACTCTGCGCATAGCTAGATTACAAGATTAGTAGTCCCAGTTTTTGGATTTCTTTCTCAATGATTCATCTAAATTTTTCTAGGAGTATGAATTAATTCGTGATGTTTTCCCGCAAATGGAAGCTATATTGTGAAAAAATACCCATACATTCGATGTTCAAGTGTTGTCCGTCGCCTGTTACTGCTTTTTCCGTTTCTCTGGCGATTGACACTTTTAACTGGCCAAACCACTTCTGACAAGTACGTTCAGCTAGAGTATCGTCACCATAACCTTCTCCTAGAAAGTGACGACTCGCAAAAACTCATTATTCGGTACAAAAGTGGACATTTTCAGAGCACACAAAAACAATGTTGCTCACTCTTTGCGGAAAAACAGACAGTGAAAAGGAAGCCTAATGATGACACTTCAAAATGACAGTGTTGCCAGATGAAACAATAAACTATTAGCGACATCTCTCATAAAAACCGCACAAACTCTTTCATATTCTTGATTCGAAATTTCAGAATTGATTGATTTTCAGTAGTAATATCCCTAAGATCTTGATAATAGACGAGATAATTTTATGACCATCGAAAGCTCGTTCATTGGTAACAGCCCGAAGCCGAAGGCTGAGGGCTGTTACCAAGCAAAGAGCTTGAGATATTGGTTATAAAATTATGAGGCATTTATCAATGTCCGAGGAATATTCGGCAGAAAATTTTTTGACAGAAAAAATGTATAACTCAACACCACAAAACATTTATTTATTTATTGAAAGTACAATTAGTGAAAGTGCAATTCGTAAAATTCAACTCAACATTAGATTCTTTGCTGTTCTCTTGTATAGAAGATTTATTTCCACGCATAATATTTATTATCTTGTTGTGGTGTTCTTGGTCGAGGTTTAGGTATGGTTTGATAGAATTTTGATTGCTATGACCAGTAATCTTCAGCAATTTTTGTTCCTCTACACCACTTTTTGCTAATTGACTGTCAGCTGTTGATCTATTTGAATGATTGGTTATCTTTTTGTCATTGACATTCAAGCCAATTGCTTCGGCAGCATATTTAGTCCATTTATTTATGGTATTCCTTCCAACAGGTACATTTTCGTACCATTTGTCAGTTTCATTTTTCCAATATCGATTTGGTTTCAAGAATGGTCGTGGTGAGGTAATATTTTCGCCTCGTTTTGATATTAGTTTATGAGAAAGACGTACAGGGCAGCTTTGTCTCTCACTGTTGGAAACCAACCATTCACTACTTGTACAGCTTTTAGAACCACCTTGGAACGTTTTACTGAATACCGGATTGTATTCAATGCGATTTGTTGGAGAACCATCGTTATTCTTCTCGATTTGAAAAAAAATCACCAAACAAGCAACTGCCTCTCCTCCTCGCCACGCTAGTTCGACTGCAGCAATATGATAAAATTTACGCATAAGACCTTCAGGAGTATTTTCATCCCATAGCAATATAATTCTGTTAACTTCAGACAAATTTAACGAAACTGAACTGGATTTACGTTTACTTGGGTCTGCTTGCAATTTTTTTCTGATTTCATCGCGGGCATCTCGGGCTGGTTTAAATATTATATTATTAAATGTCATAATGTTGTAGTCCTTATAATACTTTTCTTGTAAGAGTTTGCTCGAAACATTCCACATTGTCTTTACCGTTGCTTCTTCGAATTCTGTTCCGTCTTTTTTTCTCATTTTGACAGCCCTATCTTCGAGTATAAACGCCAATTCTTCCAAGCTTCTGCTTTCATTCAATTCGTATAATCGTTCGTAGCAAAATTCCATAAATTTTCCCCAAAAATTTTTGTGGCTATTGGAAGTATTTCTGGGAATGTTTTCTTCGATAGGCTCATTTATTTTTTTAACATAACCAAAACGTGACATTTAGAAATTTGTTTGGAATGATGTTGCCATGGAACTATTATATAATTTTCTCTATTTCAGTATCGTAATGAGTTCATTACAGTTCTAAAAACGGTGCTGTAATGAACTCATTACAGCATTGTTGATTTTTTCAAAGTTTTATTGTATTTTATAATAACCAGACCGTAGACGAATCCATAAATGAAGTTTCATAACAAACAGTCCATCCGATCTCGAGTTATAAATGGTGTAACCAACATCATTCTTTTATATATATAGATATTCATTCACTTTGGTTGGAAGAATTATGAATTTGAGAAAATATTGTGTGAATTCAATAATTCCAAAGACGTGGCGAATGTTGAAAAACTTTTTTCTCTGTTGATACTGGAAATATTTCACGTATATAAACATGGTTGGAAGATTCAGTTATGCTTTTTTCTTCAACGGAAATCAAGAATCGAGTGTTGAAATTTTACTGAAAATTAGTGGACAGAATAGTCCGTTACTTTGTGATAGTTCATCAGAAAAAAGAATAAAAGTACTCGAATAACCCGACAGAAAAACTTCTAAACGAGCCAACGTACCTATAGAATACCCCTTTCTTCAAAAATCTCAAGAATTCAGAAGACATTTACATACCTTTTTGCAGAAATTGAAATACTACAGTATAAGAATGTAGTAGTACTACAAAACCTGAGTTACAGTTAAACCTCAAAAGAACTAGCTCCATTTACAATTTTAAAAAGGGTATATAGAAATAAGCTTCTCAGAATTATTTTACTTTCACGAGTACCACCCTGTGGCAGTTTTACGTAAAAAAATCATTGATAAACCTAAATCATGGCCAACCGGGATACTTTTCACGATATCGAGCATTTCTCAGATTTTAGGAAAACTATTAATTTTCGAAATGATTTCCACTGAAACTCAGACCTGAAATGCTGTCTGAAAACGCCCCAGTCGGCAACGTGCAACTGATACTCGCAGGAGCAGAGTAACATTATAATATCTCGTGTTCCGTTTGCACTAACAGAGTCATAAAGTCAGCGCGTCAGGGTGTGCGACTGACACTCCCCAAGTCCTGTAAATCACATCAAAACACTGCGTTAGGCAGACACGAATTACATTAGACGACAGTTTAAAATTTGCCGAGGAAGTTTAATTTTGCAACGTCTCTGTACCGTGAAAGATGCAGACTAAGGGGATCGCGATTCGTACGGATTGAACTGTTCAATTCGGTTAGGATTTCGTAAATAAATAACGAGTTCTGCTAGGGGGAAATATGAAGATTGAGTTTGGAAATTTCCGGGGTAGTCAGTTAACGATTCCACTCTGTACGGAAATGGAGATTTCATGAAGAAAAGGAGAATATTATACTAATAAATAAAAAAACTGAAACTGTGTTTTCAACCAGAAGTTTATCATTAAAAGAACTGATGTGTGTCAGGCAGTTCTCAGTTTCCGACGGCAAACGAGCTGTCAAAAATACAGTGGCGGATCAACGATTTCAAGGGCCCTACGCTTCAAAACTTCTGGGGCCCCTCTGAAATATTTTTGATTTTTTTCAAAAGAATTTTTTAATTAAAACTCACTTCTTTAAAAACAAAATGTAAAGTTTATTAATAAAATACAAGGTATGTATATCAAAACAAAATATAAAAGATGTATAAAAATCTTAAAAAAGGGAAAAATACCACAAAAATTCAAATACAAAATATCTCTAGAATATCATATCCGCCAATTTTTTATTGCAGCATTGGAATTAAGGAATAAATAAAATCATCACAAAAGATACAAGTATCGTAAAGCTGCATATCCGTTACCTACAAAATGAAATTGCACTAAAAAAATTGTTTTTTTCTTATTTTGATATCAGCAAATTATATCATTGCAGAATTATAATCGAGAGTGCTCGTTATATCACTTTCGATAGAAAGTATTCCTAAAAACTGCAATCTATTTTCTGTCATAACAGTTCTGTATTTATTTTTTATCCGAGGATGTAGTGTTATGGTATGGGCCGGGATATGTTATTCTTCACTTTACACCCCTAAACTAATCAACATCTGGTCGGCCGTTCTGTAGCACATTCCTAGATTTTAGAGGAAATGCCGACAAATTTATGGAATTATGATGTAATTGTCAACTTTGGAATTCGGCCGCCACCCTTGACGGAATTTATTGCAGGTAGACAAAATAATTAGGGACAGTACGCTGAATCTCGAATGGTGTGTTTTTTCCAACATCGGAGTTTTGCTCTGAGGCTTTTGTTATTCATTGCGTTTCATGTGAATGTAATAATCCATAATTCACAAGTTGCCTCTGAGCTTCCGATAAAATATAGTACAGCCTGACTATTTTTTTTCACACTACAGACTGAATTTTTATTCTAGAAAAAAAAAATAATTCGATCGCCGGGGGCCCCTATGGACCTCGGGGCCCTACGCTGCAGCGTACTAAGCGTACCGGTTAATCCGCTACTGCAAAAATACCTGATGGAATTCGTTCATAACTTCCTGGAAATCCATCTTCTAGTGTAAATCCGGGTCTCCTTTGTTCAAAGAAGATCATCGTTTCCATCTAAAAAAGTCTTCCAAACAACCGAAATCCGTCTAAGTTCTACCTGCTTCTCACTAAAGTCGAAATTTGCTCGAAAATCGTCAAAATTCTTCAGAAATCCGAAAAATATCTTCGCAATCCTCCTCAAAACGCACCATTCGAACCATCCAAGACGATTTCGCCCCATTGAACAAGTTTCGTATTCATTTTCACGTTCACTCGTGTACGTCGAAATGAAAACATCCTATGTCGCCTCCGAAAGTGCTTTAGCCGGCCGGAATTTTAGTTGAAAAGGAAAAACAAACGTTACCATTTTCCAGAAACGTCAAAACTTTTCAAATTTATTTCGGAGACCCAGAGGAACGTGTCGAAAAACGCTTTGCGTACTTAGTTTTTTTATGTTGTGGTTCTCACCAAAAGGAATATCCTGTAATGTTTAGAGAACATCGAGAGAACCAAGAGCAAGCAGGTAGGAATTGGTGTTCTTCTTGAATTTCTGGAGGTTACATGCCTCGGGGAACACCTCCCTAGGCAATGTGTTCCAAAGCCTCGCTGTTCCTTAGACGAACGAGTCTTTTAAGAGAGATGTTCTGCAGGTCTCCAAACTGACCACGAAGGGATGTGAAGACTTAACTTGACGGGTTAGTCTCGAAGAGACTGCCAGTCGGGAAACGATTGCTGATAATTCAGAAGAGCATCGCCCATGACAATATCTATGAAATAGAGACAGATCTCCTACTCTTCTACGGTGTTCTAGAGAAGTGAGCGAGTTTGTAAGCGAGGCATCACCGACGAGACGAATTTACCTTTTCTGTATAGAATCCAAGGGTTTTAGGGTTTTTTTAGGTGCAGCAAATATGGGAACAGTATTCCAGGACAGGTCGAATCTGTAACTTTTAGATCATAAGCAGCTGACCTGAGGTGAAATAGCTCCTGGAACAAAACAGAAAACCAAGTGTTTGGGATGCACTTTTAGCAATGGATCTCACGTGATTCTCCCAAGAAAGGTTACTGCCGACAGTAATACCAAGCATCGAAATGGATGACTTCAATGGTATGGTCACTCCCGACAATTCTATGCTGGGCACAGTAAGATCGGCTTTTCTAGAGAAAAGACATGCTTGTGTTTTGTTTGCGTTGAATTCCACCAAGTTATTAGATCCCCGTTCAAGAATTGTTACCAAGTCCGTATTCATGTTGTTAACATTTCTGATTTGGCGGGCTGGTATTTGTGCCCTAGAAGAAAAGGCGGTATCGAGGGTACTATCATCCGCGAAGCTGTGCATGTGAAGCAGAAATAGTGTTGGAGCCAGAAATGATCCCTGGGGAACACCAGCATTTATGGGTAGAGAGTCAGATGAAACTCCATCGACCACTACATGGGGAGATCTGTTTGAGAGAAAACTAGCTAGCAGAGAACACAGCTTTGGGGCACGCCATAAGATGGAATCTTGGCGAGGAGCCCCTGATGCCAGACTCGATCGAATGCCTTGGAGATATCCAGTGCTACGGCTAGGATTTCACCATATTTCTCAATAGATAGCTGCCATATATGTGAGACGTAAGCCAGCAAGTCACCAGTGGATCTCTGATGACGGAAACCATATTGTCTATCGTTGATGATTCCTGAGTGTTCCAGATGTTTCATGAGCTCGAAGTTGAATGGCCTTAGGCGCCTTCATTAAAAAAAACCCCGATCGTCCAGGTGCCCCAGGCAAAAAGCCTTATGCTGCAAAACTCTGGTCTATCAGGCGATTTCAATCCTTTTCGCGATTTTTTTTAAAAACTTTACGGGGTCCTTGAATAAATCGGAAAATACCCACACGTGCCCGCATCCTTCTACTTTCCGACGCCCCCTTTCCCTCGCCCAGAGGTGGTCGAATAAGGTAAATTTCAGGTGAATTGTAGTTAATTATCTTTGTTTTATTCTATTTCAAATTTCTCCATCTCCAAGAAAACAATCTTTGGTTTCTCTGATCTATAGATTAATTGGTCACCTCTTCTCTTCAGTGCTCCTCATGTTAATGAAAAAGAGGACCACTGTATTAAAAAAAATAATTATAATCTCCCGGGTTAGAAGATGCCTCCATCGAATTTCCAACATTTTCGACTCGAATTAAAATTCAGCCTCCACCTCAACAATCTTCGGCAGTCCCTCCAGCAACAAAAAGAAGACTCACCGTTCCCTGGTGCCAGTTTCATTTCGTCCAACATCCGGAAATATATCTCATTAGACGCATATCCGTGCCGAACGAATTGAAACTGTTTATGCATTCCAACTGCCGAAACGGGCGAGGAAAGACAAAAATGGAAATGATTTCCCACGAGATACGGCCTCGTGCACTCGTATGCATGAAACGGGGTGATCGAACGGCTCGACTCGGCTCTTGTATACCTGTGCGAGAAAACCCTGGATCCGGTGGAAACCACTCAGGTCGGCCTTTTGCGATTTTCGGTCGAGAGTGATTCCAACGACCGCTTTGACTGCGCTTTCTGATTGAAGACGAAGGACGATGTCGATCCGGTAACGAATATGATGTGAGGATTCGCAGTGTTTCTCGGGAGAATTCGGATGCAAATGAGAAAACAGCCTTCAAATATCTTGACGATGAAGGAAATGTGATGAGGCAATTTTCTTATATTCGTAAGACTTCAGTTCCATTACTTTCGTGCTTTTGATTAAGCTCTAACTGATGTGATTGCGAATGTCCATAACCCTCTGCGCACATAACGTGCGCTGGATTGTGTGAGGCTGGATTTTGGTGTCCCTTCTTGGTACACTATGGGCGGGTTTCACAAAGCTTTAATCGCACGATTAACCGCTTAATCATCCGATTTGACGGTGCCAACAAGGATTTGACGGTGCCAACAAGGATTTGACGGTGCGATTAAGGATTTAACGGTGCCATCAAAAATTGCACAATTAACGCGCTTTGACGGTCGATTAAGGAGGAAATGCGTTTCACAAAACATTTTTGACATCTGATTAACGAACAAACCGCGTCTGTGCTCATAACCAAATTGATTCGACGAAATTGAGCAATCAAACTAGTTGACGGCCGTTAAAATTAAAAATGTTGAGCGATATAAGTTCAACTTCCTCAGAGGAAGAAAATAATGCTGTAATTCGTAGGAATCGTATATATAGGACAATCAGAGACAGAAACGATCCTTTTTTGAATTATAATGAACATGATTTCAAAAACCGTTTTCGATTCAACAAGAGTACTGTTATGGAATTAGTGCATGAAATAGGAAGCGAAATTGAAGCACACACAAGAAGAAATAAATCCATTGATGCAAGATTACAAATATTGGTGGCTTTGAGGTTTTTTGCAACAGGAGGTTTTCAAATGACGATAGGCGATCACGTAAATATTTCTAAATCAACTGTATGCAGGATGGTGAAAAGAGTGTCCGTGCAAATTGCCAAATTGAAACCCCGCTTTATTTCTATGCCAACTACCCTGCAAGAAAGGGTGGAAGTAGCAGCTGGTTTCCACGAAATTAGTGGTTTGCCAAGAGTGTTGGGAGCTATTGATTGCACACATATCCGGATTACATCACCAGGAGGAACGAATGCGGAGAATTTCAGAAACCGTAAAGGCTACTTCTCCATAAATGTGCAGGTAGTGTGTGATGCCAAATTAAAGATAATGCACATCATAGCACGATGGCCGGGATCTGTACATGACTCCACGATCTTCAATGATTCCCCATTGATAGTCGAACTGGAGCAGGGCTTATATGGTAGCGGTTACCTTTTGGGCGACAGTGGTTACGCTTGTAAGCCCTACCTATTGACACCTATTCTGAGTCCAAGAAATGAAGCTGAAAGGAGATACAATATAGCTCATGTTAAAGCTAGAAATCCAGTGGAAAGATGCTTTGGTCCCCTTAAGAGAAGATTTCCTTGCTTGCATTTTGGACTCAGGAACAAAATGGACACACTGCTATGTATCATAGTTGCCTGCAGTGTGCTGCATAATTACGCCCTGGGCCAGTTCGACGAAATGGAAGAGATTGAGGAACTAAACACCGAGAGAGAAGAAGACCACCAGTTCAATCATCACCATCAAAACACTGCAGTACGAACTGCATTGGTATCGGATATTTTCGAAAGGTAAATCTTGAGCAAGGTCAAACTACAACTCAATAACTGTATTGTATTCACTTTCAGGTAACATGTGCAAAGGAGAACTTGATTTGGGAACAACTGTAGCAGCTGAACAATTTGTACTACTACCCTTTTGACTATTCTGCATAAATATGGTTTTATGAAATCGCAAACGGTTTTTGAATTTATGTTCATTATAATTTAAAAAAAAGGAAAAAATAATCTATGACTGATTGTTCTTCTATACGCAATGCACTATTTTTTCCTTTATCTCTTTTTTTATCAATATACATATTTGAATAAAAAAACAGTTTTATTGCTATTTAGTGATCATTTCATACTGAACTGAATTTATTTGAATGCTGTAGCTATTCTTTCAAGAGTGGTTATTGACCCTGAGAAAAACATTCATTGCTGCCTATTAGATTATTTCTGTCTCAAAGTATCTTTTTACAAGGATGTTATAGTTTATTTTTCTTTTTTTTATATCTTATTTGTGAATTTGTTCTCAACTTGATTATGTTATAATGTATTGATGCATCTTAAGTTATTGTATGAACTATTTTTCTTTTTGAGTTAAAATGTAGTTCATGTTCTCAATAGTGGATACTGTTTCTGGGTTTCACACCTGTTTGTATCCCTAATTCTCTAAATAAATAAATCTGACTGTTTTGGATATTCTCCAACGGAATTATTGTTTGTAATTTGCAAAAATCCACTTACAATTAATGATGAAAAAAAATAAGGATTCAAGATTTGTTGGGAAATCTTAAAAAACAAGGTTCTATGAAACAAAACTTTTATTAATTAATAATTACATATCTCTTCTCAATTTTCTCAATTGTAATTTTAAAATCTGCCTTTCTATTTTGGCATTCTCTAATTTTTGCAAATAATACCTGTCTTTAGGACACAAAACATTAGGTTTTCTTTTTTTTATGGCCCTTTTTTTATTTTGGGTTTTTCTGATAGGAAGGGAGGAGGAACCTCCTTGAGGAGTAGGATCTACCACTTCTTGGGATGGGACAGCCAGGACAGGGTCGAAGTCTTGGAATGAGGGAGCAGGGTCTACCACTTCTTGGGTTGGGATAAGGTTGACCTCTTGATATAAGGAAGCAGGGTTTGCTGAAAAGCAATTTATGTTAGTAATTGGCAAAAAAAACAGTATTCAAGTATCCTGGATAGTTCTGCAATTATCAAACTGTAACGTGCTAAAACATTAACCTAACATGCACACCTAATTATGTAATCACAAAAATTAAATCATTATCGAGTAAATCAAATAAAATGAATGTAATACCATGAGGTTGACCTGATGAGTTTCTATGCATATATGTTTCATTTTGGAATACCATTGTATCTAACAATGCTGGAATTCCACTGAGAAATGTATCCAAAATAATCGTTCTATTTCTAGGAACACTGTACCTTCATTTAAAGAAAAACTAGTAAGAATTTTGGATTACTCACTTGCAGACATGCGGAAGCAATCATAAAACATCGTTACAAATGTATTGATAGACAAATTCTATCTATCTTTTGACTATCACCTCATATTCCTGCGTTCATTCGAACTGGATAATGTGAATACAATTACAATAATTGTATGAGCTTACCAAAGTATATATTTGCATCATCATACTCATTATCAAGAGGTCTTATATTATCACCTAGAAGTGATAAAATCCTATGATCAGCCTCCGTAAGTGTGGTGTTGAGGCTACCACCACCTGTTCGGTAGATTTCTTTCTGCAATAGGTATAAACCACTATTAATGTTTATCTAAATTATTGATAATAAAATTTAAAACGAAAATAGTATCAGTTGATTTTTAACATATCCACAAATTCAGTGAACTATCAATAATTATTAACAGGCTTACTTTCTCCTGCCTGGCTCTCTCTGTGAGGTCTTTCAGGTTAACCCCCTCAACTTCATCCTGCGACTTCATCCCAGAATGGAGTAATTCCTTATATTTTTCCTTCTACAAAGAAAGGTGTTCAGAATATGAATCGAGTTAAATAAGCACATATACTTACATTTTCTGAAGCCACTTCTTTCTTCGTTTTTCTTTGTATATTCTCATAAAAAGTTTTCAATTGCTGCATGCTTCTCTGTTCTATTGAAGTTGCATTGAACTTCCTTGTAATATCGAACCAAGCCTCCTTCTTGGCCTCCAAGCTGACTCGGTTCGATATTTTGCATTCTATTACATCTTTTTTTCTGAAAAAGACAAGGGAACAAGGAATGTCTAAAGGAATATTTCTGGGCGGTTATTGGATGATGGAAATGGGGTTTCGGAGAAGAATAAAAAACCATTACTTTCAGTAATACAACGATACATTCAACTCACGTTTCTATAAGTGAAAGAAACAAATTCTTATCTTCGGAAGTATAGTTCTTGCCTCTCAGAGTTTTCTTCTGGTGTTCCATGATTATTTAAATACTTAAATAAGTAGGTATTCGAAAAAAATCAACGAACTCTCAAAGTCGAATCCACATAAACAAAATTCTAACCTTATTCTTGGTTTCTTAGCGCTTGTCTGTGTTCACCGTTAAAATTTAATCGTGTGATTAACGAGAACCGATTTGCAGCCGTTTTCCTAAGTAAATGCAACGTTGTCGGATTGTTTTCCACCGTTAACTGACGGAGTCGTTAAATTGTGGGATCAAGTTTTGTGAAACCCGATTGTAGTTGATCGGATTGTTAAATTCGACGGAGTAATTTGTTAATCGTGCAATCAACTCATCTTTGTGAAACCCGCCCTAAGGCAAGTAAAATATTAAGAGGCCTCATTGATTCCATGTGTGCATCAATATTAATTCAATGTCGACGGTCACAGAAATCAGTATGACGCTGGAGGCGGACCGAGGATCTCAGTATGATGCTGTTATTTGGGTCAGAAAATGCAGACTGTGAAAGGACTTTGTGGAGTCGTTATGTGTAATCCTTACCTCCACATCATCATCACTCATGCCTTTATTCCCTGCATGCTCTGCTCCATAATCTGCCAACTGCTTTGTCAAGGGTTTTCGCTTTGCTTATCCATATACTTTTAATAGTATACAGGGTGATTCACGGTGGATGGCACATTAGACGTTTCTGGAGAACCAGACTTCAGATCGGTTTGAAAATGTAATGGAATGCATTATCGGACCTGTTCTACCCAACTTAAATATTTTCGTCCATGCGGTGTTGCCATTTCTATTAGAAAGAAGTAGCAACTTTGCTTTTTCAAATGGAACACCCGGTATATTATATTATTTTTGGAATCTCCAACAACTTCTCGACAACTTTTATTGACATTTCTCTATACCTATGTGTTGCCGTTTTCAAAATATAAATTAATTTCAATTCAAACATGACCTCTAAAAATGCTGATAACTTCGGGTTGAGAAACATTATGGCATTAAAATTTGGTTTGGAGTTAGGTGATACATAAATGCTTCCAACACTTCAGCCTGATTTACGTTACTTCAATACAGGGTGATAAAAAAATACAGTCTTTTCGGTTGCTTGAAAAAGTCATTTTTTCGATTGTTTTGAATGGTTTTCTCCGGTCTTTTTGTTTGGATCAGTCTGTATGCACCCATCCATGACATGTATGTCAAGGGGTGAGAGGTTAAGGATGACCTTCGTCTCACTGGCATCCTCACAGGAGATTGTCGCCTGAGAAAGCATATGATGAGAATCATATGCTTTCTCAGGCGACAATCTCCTGTGAGGATGCCAGTGAGACGAAGGTCATCCTTAACCTCTCACCCCTTGACATACATGTCATGGATGGGTGCATACAGACTGATCCAAACAAAAAGACCGGAGAAAACCATTCAAAACACAGCTCGACTGGAACAGATGGGACTTGAGTATAGAATCACAATCATCTGCAGAAATAGTCTGGTACACAGACGGTTCAAAGACAGATGAAGGAACAGGAGCAGGAATACATGGAGTGAGGCCAAGAAGGGATTACATAATACCTCTCGGCAAACACGCCACGATATTTCAAGCTGAAATACATGCCATTAGGACATGCATACAGAAGAACCTGGAGAGTGGCTACCAAAGAAAACACATCCACATTCTCTCTAACAGCCAGAGCGCCATCAATGCCCTCAACTCGACACAGATAAAGTCTAAACTCGTCTGGAAATGCCTCCAGGACCTTCTGGAGCTGGCAATACACAACAAGGTCACTTTGATGTGGGTGCCAGGTCACAAGGGAAAAGCGGGCAATGAAAAAGCAGACCAGTTAGCAAGACAAGCATCTTATACGCTATTCACAGGGCCAGAACCTGTGCTTGGAATCAGAAAAAACCGATGTAGGACCCTGATTGAGGAGTGGATAAAACAAAGACACCGACAACACTGGGAACAGAGCGATGGGCAAACACACAGCAAAGTCATGGTAGGACACACAAGCCAAACCTTGACGGTTGAATTTTTGAATATAAACATAACAAAGGCACGTATAATAGTAGGTCTGCTGACGGGACACTGCAGCCTTAGGTAACATCTGAACACCATAGGAATACTTGGAGAATCCGTGGATTGCAGACTTTGCGGTGAAGAGGTTGGTACTCGTTAAATGTCAACTTATCTCCGAAGATATTGCCAATGCTGATTTCTATTTACTCCTTTTCAACTTTGTAAATGCAGTTAGTTCTTTTAAGGCTTAACTGTGACACAGGTTTCGTAGAACTACTACATTTTTATACTGGAGTATTTCAAGTTGTGCGAAAGGGTTCAAAAGTGTTCTGTAGGCTCATTTCTTGAGAATTTTGAAAAGTGGGGAGTTCCATAGGTCTGTCTGCTCCGTTCGTTCACAAGTTTTTCTGTTGTTATTATTCGAGTACTTTTATTCTTTTTTCGAATGAACTATCACAAAGTAACGGACTATTCTGTCCATTAATTCTCAGTGAAATATCAACACTCGATTCTTGATTTCCGTACAAGAAAATAGCTTGACTGAATCTTCCAACCATGTTTATACAGGGTGGCCATTTGAAAATGAAACAGACGAGATTACAGACGAAATAAATTTTTTCGATAGAAATGCTCGGACAGGTCGATTTCTGTTTCGAAGGGGACAACTTAAGATGTAGGCTACGGACGCATAGCGCTTCAACCCTTGCTACTACAACCCTCACCCCCAATTTTTGAAAAGGGAAGATGGGGTGAGTGATACACCATTTGAAAGGTATTTTTATACTGATTTCAGCACAGTAATTGTTTTTTCATTTTATTTATTAGTTTTCGAAATATTCTTAACTAAGTATTTGAAAATGAAGTAGTGTTTTCATGGCACTTGTAGTGTTTTTTTGTGAAAAATCGACATTTTGAGCTTCAAAACAACCATGACTGTGGCTTCCTTCCTCCAATCCACTGACATAGAAATCTTTAATCAAGATGTCGATTTTTCACAAAAAAACACTACAAGTGCGATGAAAACACCACTTCATTTTCAAATACTTAGTTAAGAATATTTCGAGAACTAATGCATAAAATGAAAAAACAATTACTGTGCTGAAATCAGTATAAAAATACCTTTGAATTGAGGTATCACTCACCCCATCTTCCCTATTCAAAAATTGGGGGTGGGGGTTGTAGCAGCAAGGGTTGAAGCGCTATGCGTCCGTAACCTACATCCCAAGTTGTCCCCCTCGAAACAGAAATCGACCTGTCCGAGCATTTCTATCGAAAAAATTTATTTCGTCTGTAATCTCGTCTGTTTCGTTTTCAAATGGACACCCTGTATACGTGAAATATTTCCAGTATTGACAGAGAAGAAAGTTTCTTCAACATTCGCCATTTCTTCGGAATTATTGAATACATATCATATTTTCTCAAATCCATTATTTTCCCAAAGTGAATAAACATTTGATCAATACGTAATTACTACGACCTCTATGTAGAAAGAACAAAGTTGCTTAATTATCTGACAGGAAAACGACTATAACTTGACATTTTCACAATATACACTGTGAAATATGTCAGAATGTCATGGCCAACTGGGATACATTATAAAAGTGAATGCATTTAGTATATTATAAAATTTTCTTTGAATTCGAAACCCAGTGTAGATTTTTCGCTGAATACTCCACTTTTATGTTAATTACTTCACTTTTGCCCTCGAAGGACACTCTCATGTCGCGTGATTCGAGAAATCATCCCGAATATACAGCAGGAGTCACGTAATTCCCACCAATCAATCTCTCATGAATTTTTTCACACTCGGACAGCATTCAAAGTACGAACCAGTTCGGAAAACGCATGGAACAGAATATTAAATATTTAGGAAAAGCCAGAAAATGGTCAGCGCGCCTTTATCATGGAAATAAGTTCGTCCTTTGAACCGACATCATTTCCAGACTCTCCAATAACTCCATCTCATCAATATTCACGATAAGCTTTCGGCAGCCATTTTGTTTGGCTTGTTTTTAGCCGTACGCTTTCATCCCGGTTCCCGCTGAAAAGTGAGTGGCTTCAGCCGTTCGAATCAGAGAGGTTTCTGCAGGAAATTATCCGTGGAAATGGACAGAGAAATTTTTGATTCGGAGCGGGATGTGCAGAAATAATATTCGATGCTCTTGGGAAAAAAGGGTTCATTTTGGTATCGGTTCGATAATAACTGGTTATCTCAAATTTATGATCACAGAAGGCACTCGTTTTCTTTTCTGATTGCTCGTCTATTTAGTAGTGTATTTATTAGAAATTCGAACCGAATCCTTCGCCAATTTGTAACTAAGACGGAACTGACCATGAGTCAAAATCAGTATATTTTAGATTCACAGAAGGCCATCAAGTGCTCTCGTTTTGTGTTTGGATTTTTCGTTTTCCAATGAAAGGTGTTATTCTAAATATCCCGCTATTTCGGTAGATGTAAGTTTTGCAGCTGTCATTATTCGACATTTGACGAGTAGAAACTGCGCCATTAATAAAATTGGAAAGACACGCTTCAACAACGCATTGAAATCATTAATATTCACTAAAAATATGGCGAAATGGATCCCTCACTTTCCTAGTGGCAAATGGCATTCCGTCAAATGTTCTTATATCTTGGTATGATGTAGTACTCGACCTACTGATCAAAAGTGTCCATGGCCCCAACTCAATCCTATGACTAGTTTTTGAGATACAGGGCGTTAAAGTTGAGAATTACCCACTTTTACTACGCGCGTATCTCGAAACAGAATCGAATGAACTTCAATTTTTCTCAAGAAACATTTCATTCCATCCCCATGGTGCAACCATATGGAGGAATATGACCGAAAATCGTCGCGAATACAGGGTTATCCCTAATTGAATGCATGCCCGATTTTGAAAGTGAAAAATATGTCAGTTCCAGAGCGAGAAAGTTCACAAAATGAACTTTTTCACTAGATATGTTGTTGTTACATTGAAAAAACTTGAAATACCCAGAATTCAGACTGGGTGATCCATTATTATAGAAACTATTCACAAAGTGGACACCCTGTATTTTTTGGTTGATTTAAAGGGTTTGTTTGATTTTTTCAGTACATATCATCGTGGACTTGAAAGAATACAGGGTGATTCAGTCATGGAATAAACTGTGAACCTCACGAAAATACCCAAAAACCACCTTTATTCATCACCCTCCATTTCAAGATTAACTCCGTAGAGGTGGGAGTTTCCTTTCACCACTGCAATAGATATAAAAACATCAATACGGCTGAGAGTTCTTATCCACTTCCTGATTTTTTTTACGTGATATGAAAATTATTCATTCATGTTATTCCATTATTATTCTAGCAACTAGTTTGTTTTTCTAATTTTTGAAACAGTATTACTTGCATTTCACATTTTCAACTAGGAGGTTTGAAAAACAAAATCATGATATCAACAAGTTTATGTCATCGAACATTTTTGTCTGTTCTGTGTAATATCATTTGATTTCAATCAGAATTGCAAATTCATAATATAGAGGGTAATGAAAAAAAAAGTGTTTTTGGGTATTTTCGTGAAGTTCACAGTTTATTTCATGACTTAATCACCCTGTATTCTTAAAAGTACATGATGATATGTTCCAAAAATCGAACAAACACCTTAAATCAACCCAAAAATACAGGTTGTCCACTTTACCTTCATTGTGAATAGTTTCTATAATAATGGATCACCCAGTATGAATTCTGGGTTTTTCGTTCGATGTAACAACAACATATCTAGTGAAATAGTTCATTTTTTGGACGTTCTCGCTCTGGGACTGACATTTTCAAAATCGGGCATGCATCCAATTTTGGATAATCCTGTATTCGTAACGAATTTGGTCATAGTCCTCTAAACGGTTGCTCCCTGGGGATGGAATGAAATGTTTCTGAGAAAAATTGAAGCACATTCGATTCTTTTCCGAGATACGAGCGTAGTAAGGACTGAACGAGAATAAATTTGCTATCACAAAAACGCCTATATCTATTGAACCAATTGAGAAAAAATCAAAATTTGATCATAGTTAGCTTTGTTATGAACACCAGAAACATGTGGAACATTTACTTCATATATATTCCAATTCTCTGTAGCAAAATGTCAAGCGAAGTGAATACACGAGAGTTTATAGTGAAACTTTTTCGAAATAATGAAAAATGGAGCTTCAAAAGAATCGCAAAAGAGGCTCGCGTTCGTCCGGAAACGGTATCGAGACTTGTTAAGCGCTTCAACGAAGATTTTACAATTAACCGCAAGGAAGGAACCGGGAGGAAAAAGGGGTTTCATAGCCCCAAAAAAGTGAAGAAACTCATCAGCCTTTCTCAGCAGAATCCTTCCAGGACGAAAAGTGGCCCAAATAGTGCGTTGTTCGCAGTCAACCGTTCAGAAAATCAAGTCGAGTTGTGGGGTTAGAACATACAAAGTGCAGAAAGTGCCAGACAGGAACGCTGTGAAGAATCAAGAAGCGAAATCAAGAGCAAAGGAATTATAAAAAGAAATTTTCCTGTTGCGTGATGGACCACGAAACCTATGTCTTGGCTGATTTCTCGCAACTTCCTGGACAGGAATTTTATACTGCAGATTCTCGTGAAAATGTTGACGAACAATTTCGCGTGGAGAAACAAGCAAAGTTTCCAAAAAAATTCTTGGTCTGGCAAGCACTTTGCACTTGTGGTAAAAGGAGCAAATTTTTCGTTGGCCAAGGCTCTGTTGACTCGAAGATATACATCGGGGAATGCTTGAAGAAGCGACTTTTACCATTTTTACGTTAGCACGATGTGTCAACAATCTTTTGGCCAGATTTAGCTTCATGCCACTTCAGCAAAGCCACCAAGGAATGGTACGAAGCTAATAAGGTGGTTTTTGTCCCCAAAGAGGCCATTCCACCAAATTTCTCAGAACTCAGGCCAATCGAAAGATATTGGGCCCTGGTGAAAAAAAAATTGAAGAAGACTAAGAAATCAACGTAAACATTAGCGGAATTCAAGAAAAAGTGGAAGACAGCATCTCAGAAAGTGACTGAAAACACTATAAGAAGCGTGATGGGAAGAATTCCAAAAAAAATCCATGAATTTTGTAAAAAATAGTTTTGGTTTTTTATTGTAAAAACAGTTTTCATCCGAATTAGAAGACGATTCGAAAATGAGTTTGATTTTTGAAATCGGTCCAGTGGTTGAAAAGATATAAGCGTTTTTGTGATGGTGAATTTATTCTCGTTCAGTCCTTAAAAGTGGGTAATTCTCAACTTACAGAGTATCTTAAAAACTACCCATAGGATTGAGTTGAAGCCCTGGCCACCTTTGATCAGTAGGTGGAGTACTTCATTATACCAAAATATTAAAACATTTGACGGAACGCCATTTGCCATGAGGAAAGTGCGGTGTCCTTTCTTTGAATGTCAAAATATCACCTCTTATCGGAAAACCCTTCATTTAGTGTTAATACATATATTTGAGTAATTCGAACCAAATCCTCCGCCAATTTGTAACAGGGACGAGTCAAAATCAACACATTCACGATTTAAGATCACCTAAGTACAACTTGTGCATTCGTTTTCTGTTTGGATATTTCCTCTTTTTCAAATAAATTAGAGCCAACAAAGGAATTCGAGAGATTCATATATATCGTTAATTTCGCAGTGTATGTTAGATTGCCTCAAATATTTAAAATTCAGTCAGTTGTACCAGTTATGAATGAGAAACCCTCAAATGCACAAGGGCAAGAACTTGAAAAATACTCCGAGTTTACCACGAAGAGAAAACGGCAAAATTCACCGTGTGAATATTTAATATCGTTCTATCGCCACGCAGAAAATATGTGTACAAGCAAACCAAGCGAACTCTCAACTCGCAACATTTCTAGAAAATAAACACTTGTTTCTGTCAACACTTCCGGTGGGTGGGCAGAGGTAAATGAGAAGTATTATCCTTGAGGATTGCTACGGAAAGTGAGGACTAACGTTTACATCCTTCAGTTTTTATGATTAATGCGAAAATTTTCCATGTGTGACATTTCCGGATATATGTGTTCTTGATGTTACATCCTGATTATTCGTTTGCTTAATTACTCATCGCCACATCGCCTCGTTATTTTTCATGTCAAATATATCTTCTCTTGAATTTTATATGAAATAAAATTAATCTCCTTTTTCCTTTGTTTCAGCTATTCCTGTCGCCAACCTGAAGCTCTACATAGTCCTAGTGATCGCCATAATCTTTGTGAGACTGCGGTAACAATAAGACTGTGAAATTTTGAATTCGACGAACAATCATAATGTTGTATATAGCAACCGAAGCTGTACATATTCCATGAAAATCTAGAGAAATTAGATGTGAATTGTTTTATACCTAAACTGTAAAACTTCTGGAACATCAAACGAGGACTCTGAAGATATTTAAAAGATGTAGAAATGATAACTAAGATAATTTAATCAAGGGTATGCTATTGTGATAAAAATGAAGATTTGTAGATACTGAGATCGGAGAGAGTATGAATGTAAATATAGCTGATATAGAAGAATTACTTTTCAGTCGTCAACTGTATGTTTAAGACTGGAAAATGATTAAATCATTATTGAATCAACCATTCTAGATTAAATGAATGTACATTTAAAATTGAACCTGAAGATCAACTCAAATTACATTGTTATTCTAAACTCATGAATTTGAATTTGTGAGAGGAAACCATAGTTCTTTAGAATTAAAAAAAACATATGATTTTCTTTTCAATATCATCGAACTTGATATTTCGATTCAAAATTTACTTTAGGACAATTGGTCACATGGAAAGGAATATATTCATTATATCCAAACATGGCTCAGCGGGTGTCTTCTGAAAAAATACTTCCGAATTTCGACCAGAATTTGAAGTAAATAAGTGATTTTTTTGTTGATCATTCATTCTCTTCATAAAGGGTGTTCCTGAATAAGTATATCAACGGTCAACTAAAGAATAGAGATCTTTGCTATTTTGTTAGGATACAATTTAGTTATTCTTGGGAATTTATCGCTAATTGAGTAGACTCTTTTTCCATGTGCTCGAGCTTTCGTAGTTTATTACTTCTTCATCGGTGAACTATAGATTTCTCATAAAAAAAAATTTTTTTCTTCCTTTTTTTTTCTGGGTCTTCTTTTCAGAGATACAGGGTGTCAAAAATTCATATTTTTTTCAGATATTTGCTAATATCTCAGGATTCGTTCGAACTACGGAATTGAGTTTCTGTACATACATTGTCAATAGCTACGTTCCTGCATTTTACTCGGTTTTGAAGGTACTTCTGGTTCATTACTTTAAAGTGGACCGTTTTCGAGAAAACTGGCCTTTTAGATCAGGAACAATTTGCTAACGCATTGTAAATTTCTTGTAATTTGAAAATTTCTTGTAATCTTGTTAACTTCGCCAAAAATAATGAAAAATAATTTTGAACTTACAAATCTGCTTGTCAAATTTCGTAGAAATTATTAAACTTGTTAATTATCACTACTCATTTTTCCAATTACAAGAAATTTACAATGCGATATCAAATTGTTTTTGATCATAAAATGCCAGATTTTTCGATAACGGTACACTTCAGTGTAATGAACCAGGAGTACCTCTTCATGTGAGATACATTGGTGCATCAGAGTTTGCTGGGAAACTGCAAAGGACCCCGCTGTTTCCCTATGGCAAATAGGGAAATATCTCTCTAATCATGAATTAAATGTACAATGGCGCTCTCTATCCGAAAATCGCCGAACTATGGAATAAGCGAATTTGTGGGTAAAGCAGGAACTTTTTCCCGCCAAAATTTGAATTTGGTCATTTTCTGCCAATTCCGTATTTCAAGTTAATCTTCTGAACGAAATTATCAGTAGATTCCCTTTTAATCGGAAGTTGAACTATTTTCATGGGTCTTTCTGTTGAAATAAAACTATTTTTGAAAGAAAAAAATTGACTGTCGGAATGAAATCGATTAAAATTATTTCAACAAGAACCCTAATCCTTTCTGAGTTCACCCACAAAATTTCAGTTCTCAAAGTGAAACCGTTTTCGAAATCAACTTGAAATAAAACACACTACATTGAACGCCCACCTTAAAAATAATTTTCATATTACATAAAAAAAAACTGGGGATAAAAAGTCTCAGACGTATTGATGTTTTTATATCAAGTACAGTGATGAAAGAAAATTCCCACCTCAACGGAGTTAATCTTGGAATAGAGGGTAATGAAAAAAAAATGTGTTTTTTGGGTATTTTCCTGAGGTTCACAGTTTATTTCATGACTGAATCATCCTGTATTCTTTGAAGTGCGTGGTGATATTTTCTCAAAAAATCAAACAAACATCTTAAATCAACCCAAAAATACAGGGTGTCCACTTTACCTTCATTGTGAATAGCTTCTATAATAATGGATCACCCAGTATGAATTCTGGGTATTTTAGGTTTTTCCGATGTAACAACAACATATCTAGTGAAATAGTTCATTTTGCGAAGGTTCCCGATATGGAATTGACATCTTTTATTCTTTCAAAATAGGGCATGCATTCAATTATGGATAACCATGTATTCGTTACGATTTTCGGTCATATTCCTCTATATGGTTGCTCCCTGATGGGTATGGTGTTGAAGTTGGGGAATAAAATTCAATATCTCCGCCACTGGCAGGTCTAATAAAACTGAGTAGGGTGCAAAAAAGTAGCTAGTATTAGTGACAATGTGTGTACAAAAACTCAAATCTGAAATTCAAATTGTTCATGAGATATTAACAAAAAACTGAAGAAAATATAAATTTTTGACACCCTGTATCTCGGAAACGAAGACCTGGGGGATAAAATGGAAAAAAAAAAATGGTATTTTTTCATGAGGAATCCGATGTGCATAATTTAGATATTCTCGAATGCAATTACCAGCGATCGGAACGGATGCGAGCTCACCGGAACTAACATTTTTGGGTCGGATTAATTATTTTGCCTCCATTAAACTGCACTGAAATATGTATGAAATTCATTTGTGATCTCAAACGAATGTAGTTGAATATCGCGCGCTTCCACTCGAACTGTTCTGATTCCATTTTAGTCATAATGGACCGGTGTAAACTATTCATTAGATATTGTGTTTTCGGTAAATCGGGTTATTCCAGGCATTCACCTGCATCAATTTGATTGAAACTGCACATTACAGAATGTTATTACGTTCACAGGATGCGGCGGTAATAGAATTTCAATCGGTTCCTGGAATAATGAATTAATTAGGACTGAATTTTTCTAAATAAAATTCGAATTGACTGTAAATGAATATATTCCTTGTCTGTTCATTGGTATTTTTGCATTGTTTCGTGTAAGAAAGTCATTCTTAGGAGAACACTATTTATTTTTCATCCAACTCTGTTAAATGTGCTATATGAAAATTGGACTATATTGTTGTAAGGTGTAAAAATGTTTGTTACCCACTGTAAATCCCAGGCTGAAATAAATAATTGTTAATACAAGGTGTTTTTTCATTTCGTTTCCTGATGAATTTGAAAAAAGTTGATTATACATGAGTTGAAATCAGGGAGATCTAAATTTCACAGCTTTAACTAACTTGAATAATTTTTAGGGTCTCCCTCAATTAACTATTGGTATATATTTCATTATCTCCTTGTACTTTCTCGAAATAAAAATTACAATATTGATCTTTGTCGTTGAATATCCTCTTATAGCCACAATAAATATGCTGAATAAGTCATAATTTTTCATCCAAAACAATTGGCCTTGACTTGCGCCAATAAAGAACATATACCTGATAAATAAAATCATTATTTTATTCAATTGACATCATAGTTGTGAGACGTTCTGTTTGTAGGATCAATCAACTAGAGACAACAAAATATTCGAGTTTCAATTCTGTATTTCCTCATTAGATGGAGTAAAACCATCAGAACTACGATGCTACCCAGGAACTTAGAAAAGGAATGAGTGAAACAAAGAATAGAAAAAGTAACGACAAAAAGTTGGTCGAACAACAAAAATGTGATTTAGTGACGTACAGTGTTGAAAGAATACAGTTAGGGCCATTTTCGAGAATAACATTCTTTTGATTGTTTTTCGGATAAACCAAAATGATTCACTGAGTTTTGTTCTGTTATTTCTGCAATATTAAAGCAATATTTCTGTCTTCACAATACTTTTTTTATTGTACTCAAGCTAGGTTCGTGAACATATAATTAATTCATATTTACTTGGATGTCCCAGAAATATTTCAGGAGCAAACAAGAATTCAAATCTCAAACTACAAGCTAACGTTTTCCATTCATTCATTATGGATAATTCAATATTGACAGCAATAACGACACATTTTTTATGTATCTATGATAGATTTGGGGTATATCTATCATCGATTAAGTTATATTACTCGATATACAATATACGTTGCAGGTTATTCAGTTTCATCCTCTCACTACACCTTTCACAGTTGTAATTCAGAAATTCAAAGTTGAATTTCAGAAGAGGGAACATGTATTTCAGAATAGCAATATGTAATTCAGAAAACAGAAATTGAATTTCAGAATGGTTAATTCAATATCAGAAAAATGAAATTGAAATTCAGATTAGGAAGTTACCAATGTTACCAAATGGATGACATAAAAGTGATTGTATGAATTTACTGATATATGATATCAAAAAAAGAAAGTATTGATTTCAATCGAAATATCAAATGAAAACCATTGTTTTCATGAAATTCGATGACATTTCGAACAGGTCGAATTCCAGGGTCGCATCCAGAATTATCGTTGAATTCACCAGTTTTTTGACAATTGAAGAATGTATCGAAAAATCAAAAAGTATTTTCATTTCACAAATAAATCGGTTCTTCAAAAAAATGTGAAGTATCATTTATCGTTTCCAAAAGATATTTAATTCGTTGATTTATGCTGAAACTAGGCTGAATCTTTGTTAGCATACAAAATATTCAATAAGTGTTGATTGAGGAATAGAGGGTGTATTTAAAGGTGAGGCTTTTCTATTGAAAGATGGTAGAAATCATTAAAATAAGTAATTTCACCAACATTTTTTTTCATGAATTATGCCCCTGTTTCGATAAAATAAAACTAGAATATATTCTAGTTTCTAGGTGAATCTGAAAATTCCTCAGTCCGAACCTGCTCCCTGGCCTGTTTATTTGTAGATATCAACATCTCGATGAACTTGTTTATATGCTCTTTATTTATGGCGGATCGAAACAAAATGTCAGTTCAGCGTATAAGTGGAACAGAACAAGATTTCCGCTAATGTTCATAAATCTGGAAGAGAGAGATGCAGACCAGAGTAGTATTAAGGTATTGCTGCCCAAATTTTTGAAGTATGCTAAATTGAACATTTCATATGAGAAATTTTCGGTAAAATCACCTATTTTGTCTAAAGAAATCCTCACCTCAAAATACACCCTGTATACACCATAGATACGGTGGACCTTTCACGAAAATGGATCCGCAGATATGGATCGAAAAGTGTTTCATATGCAAAATCACGAAAAATGGCAAAGAAATAAAGCTGTTTGTTGACAAAAGTGCGTCAACTCCCTCAAATTCGATATTTTGGAGCCTGATTCATAAATTGAAAAGGTGAGTTAACATATCGATTGGGTCCAATATGAATATCGAGAAATAAAGAAGAAAGAAATTGTTCTATTTGGGCTCTGTTCTAGCGTGAACCTCAACCCATCACAAAGCCAATATCAGCTACAGAATTTTCCGGTAAAAATTCATCTTCGGTGTAATATGAAACTATCATTCAAAACAATGTTATCGACAGTTTTGAATACCTCCTTCAAAAAATATAAATAGCAGATCAAAATCCAACGATAGTCAAAGTGTTCAATAAAACATGGTTTTCTTTAGCAAAGTACTGAAAAATTTATTGATTTAGTAAATATACAGGGTGTGTCATTGGTAAATGAACATACGGTAACCTGAGCTAGAGCTACCCTAGGCGAGTCCAAAAAACCGATATATGATAGGTTTAATCAATTCCATAACCGAGATACATGGTGGTTTATGTATTCACCAAAAATTTCAATTCCTCATAACTTTTGAACCAATCAGTATAGTCGGTTGATATTTGGAATGTTTGATTCACTTCTACAGGTCGATCGATTTACTTTTGAATCTTCAAAAAACTGCAGGTTAGTATTTGAAAAATATGTATTCCAAGCTGAGATTCAACACCCTGTATATTGAAATTTTGGGATTTTATTGGGATATCTGAAAACAGCAGAAAATTCTCAATGGGGTTCAGTAGATTTCATTGTCCCGCATGTCATTTTGCTCAAAGAGAGCTTCTGCTCTTTTCAGATATCTCAATCAAATCCCAAATTTCAATATACAGGGGGTTGAATCTCAGCTTGGAAGAAGTCCCATATTTTTTAAATACGGACCTGGAAAAATTTGGAAATTCAAAAGTAAATCGATCGACCTGCAGAAATGAATCATACGTTACAAATATCAACCGACTATACTGGTTGGTTCAAAAGTTATGAGGAATTGAAATTTTTGGTGAATACATAAAACACCCTGTATCTCCGTTATGGAATCGATAAGACCTATCATATAAGTTTTTTGGACTCGCCTAGGGTAGCTCTAGCTCAGGTAACCGTATGTTCATTTATCAATGAAACACCCTGTACATTTGGGAATTATGTATGAAACAAAATATCTTGTAAATGACCACTATACGGTTTTGCTGGCATATGCGTACTCAATTTCGTGATGGTGATGGTATTTCATTGATAAAGCGTCTAATTTCGGCTTTCAATGCTTGGATGTTTGCAAGTTTATTGGCTTCAACCTGTGACTTCAGCCAGAAGTCTGAAAGCAATAAATCGCAGGAGCGTGGAGATCAATTCTGGCCACCAAATGTTTACTAACTCCCCCATGTCAACTTTCGATCTCTGTCACGTCATAATCATGTGACATTAATGACATTATGACTGTCGAACATGACGCGCAATTCAAATTTTGCGCTCTTATTGAAACATCCTTCACAAAAAGTGATTATTCTGTATCTCATGCGAACAGACTTGTTCTTGATAGACGCTTCAAATTGAGATAACTGTGCTAGACATTCAGATCCTCAGGATTGTCTTCTTTCAACGTCACACCGAGACTCCCTGGCTGTGTACGTTCAATGAATTCACCATGAATCCAATATTCTCATCATCCCACGCCGAGAATGACAGATTCGGCAATCAGTTGTGTACCCGAGCTCCAGGTAGATGGCGCAATCACGACGTCTCCGTCTCTCCCAGAATACAACAATCCGTCGAAAATCTAATCTGGGCGCGATAAAAGATTAACCGTCATATTCGGATGGAAGGCGCCGAGTTCCAGAATTGAATTTGATCAAGTTTTCCAATTACAAAGTCTTAATAAACATATTTATGAAGTTGCCCCGAAATTTCCCTTTCGCGCCGATCTCCTTGGGGGTTCTTTGTCTTTAATCTCCCGCGATTGCTGGATTGATGAAATTCAGAAATGGAAAGTTTGAAGGAAGATTCGTGCAGGTACTGGCTGCTGAAGCTTATGGTTTTACCCTTCTTCGGTGCTTCTTCTGAATTCAGAATTTGGACAAACAATGGTGCCGTCCATGATTAATTGTTCACGTTTTTGAATTTCTCCTCAATTAAAAATGGAGAGGAGAAATATAGTCATCTAGTGATTAATTTAATAATTTTGTACGTTGCTGCTAATTCCTCCACCTTTCCACCTTAGACGAAATATACCTACTGTTCCACAAGAGTTAGGGCTTGTTCGGACTAGGCCAGTAGATTAGTTGAGTAGCGAATGATTTTGTAATTTCCCGTGTGCGAAGGCCAGCAATCGAGTCGAGAAGAGTCACAGGATGATGTACCTACTACCTTATACTGTTTAAGAGTCTTTGATACTGTGTTAGAGTAGTCAGTGGGCGAATCGACTCTCCACTCGACTAAAATACTGGCCTAGTCCGAACAAGCCTGTGGGGATATCGTATTCAATCGCTGTAAAATCATTTAAAACTCAATAACAACTTCAATCGATTCAATGAAAATCAGTATGAGACATTTCGTCAATCTGGTCCCCTTTTTTCAGAAGTTTGGTTCTTTGCATATGCTTCATGAATGTTCTTATTTTGAAATGAAGTCAGTTTATCAACGGCTTCGATTTGAAACGAGTTTTTTGAGAATGCCAAGACGTGAATTAACAAACGCTGAGGCTAATAGGGCTATCGGAATGCTACAGGGTGGCCTAACTCAGGTTGTTGTAGCGAAAAAGCTCAAAGTCAGCCAAAGTGTGATATCTCGACTTTGGAATAGGTTCAGGGAGACAGGTTCCGTGTTGCAAAGAACTAGGCTCGGAGGGCGACGAAAAACAACACCTGCTCAGGATCGTTTCATCACCGTTTCGGCGAGAAGAAACCCTACATCTATGTGTAGAATGCTACGGAATACTCTTCAAAATGCAGATGGGGTCCAAGTTTCCCCCGAAACCATCAGACGACCTTTGAGAGAGTTGAATCTAGGTTCTAGACGTCCATTAAGAGGAGTTCCATTAAGACGTGACCATAAGCGTCAAAGACTGGAATGGGCAAGGCAACATATCAATTGGAACGATCAATGGAGTAGTGTCCTTTTCACTGATGAATCCAGATATGGACGATTTTCAGATTCTCGAAGAATAAGGGTATGACAATTCCACGCATACCCCGTAATCGTCGCTATGTCCAAGAAGTCCATCCATTCCGAGGAGGTAGTGTTATGGTATGGGCCGGGATATGTTTCAACGGGCGCACAGATCTACACATTTGTCCTGGGAATATGACCGCCTTACACCTATAGAGAGCATGTCATTGACAATGTTGTGCCAAATTTTCACGCTGCTTTTGGTGGAACTTTTCATTTTTTAGACGATAACGCTAGACCGCACCGTGTAGCCATAGTTGAGAATGCGCGCGAGGAGCTTGGTATTCCACATTTACCAATACCTCCACACTCACCAGATTTGAATTGCATAGAACATGCATGGGATATGCTCCAAAGAAGATTAGATAATCATCAACCTACCCCGGGATCCTTAAATGATCTGAGAAAGCTTCTGCCCAGTTTATATGGAACCAAATTCCCCAAGAAATGTTCAACAAACTCGAGTGTAGTATGCAAAGAAGATGTCAAGCTGTTATTGATGCCCGTGGAGGCCATACATCGTATTGATAGTCTTTAAATGCTTGAATTCTCTGAGAATAAAATTTCGTTATTTTACTCGATTTTTCCTAACCACCATGTATACGCTGCAGACCTTCAGGCTAAAATTAATTTGCAACTTGAAATCATTTTAATATGAATGTTCATCACAAAACAATTATCTTAACTATATTTTTTTGCAATTTAAGTCAATATCCCTATCTCATGTGGAGCAGTTTATGTAATAAGGATCATTTAAGGACCATCATGATATGCGAGGCGTAGCCGAGTCCTAATAAACTAGAAACTAATACTCAAATCGTTTCTGGCGATACCGGAAGTGTTATAGAATTAATTTTCATCTCTAAAATCACATTTGAGTTGCCTTGAATTGAATTATTTCTCTGAAAAATAGGGGTGCCTCATATGTCAGACTCACCCGGTATATGAAGTATTATCTGATTCTGATGGCATTTATACTAATACATTTTCGAAAAATTGACAACCATCATTTTTGACATGTCACAATGATAACTATCTCAAAAGGGATAAGTATACTTCATTCATCTTTATAAAGTTGGAGAAGATTCAGGTTTATCAAGTTTTTTTACTCAAAACTGACGCAGGTTGGTGGCACTCGTGAAATATCGGCAATGTCAAAACAATTCTCAGAGATTCGGTGGTCCCTATTGGACGACCTTCAGATTTTCATTGGCAGATTTTGTTGAGAGCGTGATGAACACAACGTTAAAGAAACGCTTTGAACGGCATGTTTCCGCCGTAATTCTCGCGGCCAAAATAAAAACCCGAAATCTACGGCGAGAGACGTCCGACGTTCGCGACGCCGGCGGCGTTTTCCGGGCGAAAACGCAATAACTTCTTTCTTCTAATGGAACGTCCGGGCGGAAAGACATAAATTTTCATATACTTCTAACTCTGCGTGAACCCAAATAGGGTGTAAATCCCATTCCGCCACTTAACGCCACTACCTTAGATAATTCCTCATTGTGTACATTAGGATGGAGTGGTTCTCCGGTGCCTCTAGACACGATAGATTTTCCGGAAGTCGGGGCTCGGAGAAGCGAGTCCGGGAATCTGACAGATCGTCAACGTTTGTTTGGTTTGCCCCGGTCTCGTGCTCGGCGAGAAAATGGAAGAATGGCGGTGTTGACTGACAGGGACACTCTCGAGTTTCCATTGTAGATCAGTTTGACAATTCATCTTCGATATAAAATTAAATTATCATCCAACATCGACAGTATCGAATTTCTTTTTTATGAAGTGTGTTTCAATAAGAACGCAAGATTTGGTTTGCCCTCCATGTTGTAAACTACTAGTTACACGTATGCCTGTCGGCTGCTCAGTTGATACGGCGAGGGTGTGGATCGACTAAAAGCTTATATTGGATGTTTAGAACTTGACTATGTTGGGCGCCAGGTTTAACAGAAATTAAACCAAAAATGACAAAAAAATAAGAAAAGGAAAAGAATCTTGCCTGCGGTTGGAATTAAAAAAAATTGAATTTCGAACATTTAATAAAATTGTGTACAAATTAATGTTTAGCTGAAGGCTGCGAAGAATTTTGAACAAAAGAATTAGGTAGTGAATTTAAAAAAATACAATGTGTTCAGAACATTTACAAATGTAGGTTAAATCTGATATTTATATTTCAATTTTGTGGGCTCCAGACAGAATTTGGAAAATGAAATTTTGTGGATGCTCTAGTAATAATCAATTTTGATGTTCAATGCCAGATGGAATTTGGAAAATTGTCGTAATCTCACGTGGTTCCCTTAGAATCGACAGATGTTGCTGAATTGCCAAACTTGGATTTGGATAATTTTCAATCTGCGTCCAAAATGCAGATTCTCGTAGCCCAGATGAAAATCCTCTTCGAGGTTCTAGAGGTTCCTCTAATGGCAATGGTTTCTCGAGCATGCGTATAGAGAAGACCAGATATTAGTTTATTACAAAATAAGATGTTAAATATGTTCTGATAATATCCAAAATAATAAAAGGGAGTTAATTGTAGTTAAATCGAATTTGAGAAAAACCAAAATATATTAAAGTGCTTTCCGGGAAGTTACAAACAAGAATTGAATAATATGAATACAATTTAGAAAAAGTATATTCGATCCGAAAGAATTAATGAATAATTATAAGAATTGAGTGATTTAGAAATTTAGGAAAAATAAGAAATGATTTCACAAATCAGTATGAAAGAGCAAAAAATTGTTTCCTGGTAGCTCAAAAAAAAACTTTCGAACACACTGACAGAGTGCCAGTATAGATAAGAAACTAAAAGAAGAAAAATGAATATCTCAATATAGGTAATAATAGAGAAAATAGAAGATTGAAATTTCAGAGGTAATTAATATTTGATAAAGTATGATCGAATGATATACTTATCCAAAAGAGCAACCAGAAAACTCACTTTCACCTTCCACCTGTTTATATCTATCAAAATCGAAAATCTACGTTACAGCTAACAATCGCGAATCGGTAGTAATCCCCAGATCAAATCTGAATCAAAGACCTCGATGGGATCGGAAAAAGTCGTTGAACACGAAGATCCGAACTCAATCGATCCACATTGACATGCCCGGAATCGAAGTCAGTGGCGTATCGTTAGTTGGGTGTTTGAAGAACACCCTGGTGGCTGCTTGATCGTTACAATGTTTGACAGCCATAATGTCACATGATTATGACTTGACAGATCGAAAGTTGACAGATGGGAGCTAGTAATTATGGAGCATCCCACAAGATATTTTGTTTCATACATAATTCCCAAATGAATATGTTCTGAATCAATATAAGTATTGCAATACTTTGCTACAGCGAACCTTGATTTAGTGAACACTGAAATCTTGCGCTCTTAGTGAATTTGTATATTTATTTTAACTGTAGATTCTTGAGGCCAAAGGAATCGTTTTTTCATTTTCCATTTTTCCGAATTCGGCTCTGTTAAAGACCTTTGAAAAAAAAATTGGGCCAAATACGTGACTGATACGATTCTCTGCAACCATCTCAAAGTTCATAGTTTTCGATTGAAATTGAGGTAACTATTATAGATGTTCTGTGTTGCAGATTTAGGAAATATTCAGGCACTAACCTTATTTTAATAAGAATTTTACAAACACTAACAGAAACACTAAGTTTTATCCGATTATTTCTGCAATTGAAAAGCCATATTCCTTTCACCAAAATGAGTCCCTTCTTCGATTTTCCTGAATATTAGTTAGTAAATACTCATATTTTGTACATATTCCTCGATATTCCAAAAATATCTTAGAAAGAATTGTTTTCCCACTAACCTAGCCTAACTCAATCAAACAAGGTTTTTTAGGATTCGAGGTCAATGACCTAACCTAACCCATTTTCTGTGATATTTCACAGAATTTTCGGGAAGACGATGCCAGATTGGTGATTTTTCTCTTCAAACAATGGTAGAGGCGAAAACAAGGAAGTAGTACGTCCCCTATCCTTAACCGATGAACTATCGCAAGGGTTTTGTTTACTTTTCCCTGAAGACGTCTAGGCGTTGCTCTCTGGAAATGCGAGTAGTTCTGATAACCGTCGATATAGCCCTACGATCCTAATTTCAGTCGTCCATAACGATGCGCTAACCTCGCATTCGCTACCTCGCAATGAGAGGTAGTCGCCACGCGAGACAAATCGTTGTTCTGTGTCTCTAACGTTAGCCCCATCACAATTCAGTCTGTAGTCCCATGAACGACGCTAACGTACAAATTACGAGGAAGTAATAATAACGGTGTCCTGTCGAGTTGAAATTCCAAGAGGACATTGTTTAGATAGATATTTTCCAGAAGAACCAGTAACAATAAATTTTTAATAGAAACTGTGCGTATAAAATGTATCATTTCATGCTTCTTAGAATTCAATTCATAAAACATTTTTCCCCATGGAGATTCTAGTCTTGAAGAAGTGGACAAACATTCTGACAACATTTTTTACTATGGGACCAGAGAAGAAATAATATTCGATGATATTCAATCCAGGAAAGCATCCGCATTATTCTTGAAATTCATAGTTTTTTTCCTCAAATTGCATTGTATACAATTAGGAATAACTCAAAAACGACGCGTTTCATTGAAAAAAACATAAGAATACTTTTATTTTTCTGTATATGTTCAACATCCCCCTTAGAATTTTTTCACAGTCGATTCATCAATTGCTTTGGAGTCAGCTGAATCGGAAATATCTTCATCCTGCTCAACGTTCCAATCAAATGCTGAAAACCCGAAAAATTCGTCCATTTAATGCCCAATTTACATCGATATCGGGCAAACATATCAGAATAAACAGAAGGGAAAATAACCCCTCTGTTTATTGTTTCTCGGCGGTTCGATCTTCCGGCTGAATCCATCAATTCTCGGAAATTTCTTCAAATATTTGTATTAATAAAGTGTACTGTCATCGGTTTTCGAGAACTCGGCCCGAATTCATTTTCTTCGCTGAAATGTCGACGTTGATGAGCAAATGCTTGAAACAGTGACGGATGAAACGAAATTCAGACACTTGTTTGAAATGGAGCTTCTTCACATCAATATTGGTCTTTGGGAGGGACTTCGAGAATATTTTTTTGTATATGTAGGCTCATTGCTATTCGAAAAAACTACAGGGTCAGTATTTGACTTGTACATACATATATATCAACTGTAGATTCTTGAGGCCAAAAGAAACCTTTTTTCATTTTTCATTTTTCCGAATTCGGCTCTGTCAAAAAGATATGAACCATTTGAAAAAAAAGTGGGCTAAATACGTGCCTGATACCATTCTCTGCAAAGACATCAATTTTCATAATTCTCGATTGAAATTGAGTTAATACATTCAGGGAATACTCAAGTACTATCCTTATTGGAATGAAAATGTTACAAACACGATATATCCTAACAAAAACACTTAGTTTGGTCCGATTATATCTGCAAATACAAACCATATTTCTCCCATTATAATAAATTCCTTATTCGATTCGTCTGTAGATTAGTATGCGAACACTAATAAACTGTTCATATTTTCCTCGGTATCCCAAAAATAGCACAAGAAGAAAGGTTTTTCATCCAATTTATGATTAATCAACCCAGCTTAACTCCATATTGCATTCAAACAAAAATCTTCTATGACAGTGTTATTACAGAGCTTCAGAGAATACGATGACAGATTGTTGACTTTCAGTGAGGTAATGTTATATCAACCGTGTAGTGTCGAGCTTATAAAATTCCAAGAGGATATTGTTCAGATAGAAACATCGCCACAGATTATTCAGTGCTAAGTATCATTTTATTTTTCATCAATTTCATTTTAATACGTGGTTTGTATAGACTTCATCATTCATATATCTGAATTATTTTCTAATATAGACCGGTAACAATAAATTTTCAATAGAAACTGTGCGTATCAAATGTATGATTTCATGCTCCTCGGTGCTCAATACTATCCCCCACATTTGTGGGATTTTATTATTACATATCTCTACATCAAACGTCTCGACAAAGTTGATAAACATTCGGACAACATTGTTAACTTGTAGTGCGATAATTTTTTCTGTGATTCGGTTCTATTTAAAATCTAGGGAAGCATCCACATAATTCTTGAGATTTGTGATTATTTCTTGAAAAATCCATATATTTTACTCAAGGGGATATCCATTTCGAATGCACTTTTCTCAAGACATTCCTCACAATAAAAGAGCTTCTGATACACGAAAAAAATACAGACCTTCCAAATAGGAATGCTGAATACTCTATTTGTAAGGGGGACGACCACTGAATAATAACTAAAGGTAGAATAGTGGACCAGATAATCTCAGCAAATAGAGCCATATATCTCTCTAATGGTGTGTCAAATCCCTCTCCCTTTCTCGATTTGAATGGAAAATAAACCTAGCGCTGAGTGCTATTTATGGCCGAAGAAAAAAGTGGAAGATACAAATATTGACGTGGGTTTTCGGCATCCGCTATATCAGAGAAGGCACGATATGAATTCTGAATTTCACGTTGATATCTCTTATTTTTCTTCTACCTAGACACTTCAACTGAAAAATCTACACAGAGTAAGGCATGGAAATTTGAACAGTTGATCTTGAGGGTGGGACGGTTTATTTGTCACTAGTTAGATGGTCATGTGTTTTTTCTTACAGTTGTGCCATGCGATATCAATAGTTATTTATGATATAAGTGTTGAAAGTGACGTTTCATTTTGTGAGTGAAAAAGTTTGTGAGATGAGCGGAGCGAATTGAACAATTTCACGAACAAAATGAAATCACTTTCAACACAAATACCATACAATGTTTTTCGTAAAACTGCCCTATTTTGATAAATAAATGGGCGAATTTGCAATGACAATAAACTTCAAATGCATTCTAATATTCAAATAATCAAAAGGTTGTTGTGAAGGCAAACGTTGCCAACGTTATGATTACTAACAAATGAGAAAAGAAGCTGTCATTTGAACTTCGTTTCTGTTCGATTTTCGTCTTGGGTTTTTAACTGCTCAATATGTTTTTCGAGAGTCCAATTATTAATAAAAGTGACGATTTGGTTGTTCCTGTGGATATTGAAGAGTCTACAAGAAGAGCAAATCTGGAACTCCTACCTAAAAAATCTGTTCAGCAGTAAGATATTGCATATGACAATTTCCTGGCCTGGTGTAAATTGAAAAATGTAAAAGGGAACTTCAGTTAACCTGTCTTCCTGGCATACGTAGAACAAAAATCAAAAATATGGAGTTCATCAACTTTGTGGAGCAAATTTTCAATGATAAAGTCAAGCGCCCTCATTAAAAATGGTGTGGATGTAAGTAAATATTTTAAGGTAATAGCATATTTAAAACGGAGAAGTGAAGGATATCGTCCCAAAAAATCGAAAATTCTCATTCGTGAACAAGTTGGAGAGTTTATTAATGAGGCACCAGGTGAGAAATACTTGATGGTTAAGGTTGCATCTATTTTCGGATTATTTGGAGCCTGTCGGCGTGAAGAATTGTGTATTTATCAGTGGAAGACATCGAAATAACAAATAAATCATTGGTTATACAACTTCCGAACAAAAAACGAAAGTCAGTCGTTCTTTCAGTATTATTGGGAAGTATGTTGACTATTTTCATAAGTTCCTTGCACTGCGCCCTTCTGTCATTAAACATCGTCGTTTTTTCCTGAAATACATGAATAATAAATGCACTGTCAATCCAGTTGGTATCACTACATTTGGGAAAATTCCATCTATTGTAACTGAATTCCTCAAACTGCCAGAACCAAAGCAATATACAGGACACTGTTTTCGAAGATCCTATGGTTCATTGCTAGCAGAATCAGGAGCAAATAATACGGATATAAAAAACACGGTGGATGGAAGTCTACGACGGTAGCCGAGGGCTATGTTGATCATTCCACTGCATATATAGAAATGTCATTGCTGAAAACATTATCCCAACCTCAACCGATTTTGATTGATAATTATCATCCAATATTGTACTTCCGGTTTATACAAGTACTTATGGTGCTGAGGATTCTAATAATGTATTGCGAAGCTCCCTAACGTCACAGGGCATTAATGTTAGTAATGTTTCTAGTTTTACGATTAATATTAATGTTCATAAGTAATGATTGATACAAATAACAATGTCCAAGTAGGAAGTTGTTTATTAAATAAAAAGATATGTTACTTCCTAGTTCATTTATTGGTGACTAGTTTCGCTCAAGAACATCTGAGCATCATCAGACCAGTCCCACTAAAAATCACAAAATACAAGAGTTTTGATATTACATATGTCACACCAATATTTCCTCACCTGAACTCTCAACCAGATTCGTCAATAATTATTAAAAAGGTACAGGTATTATTCTCAGTATAACACATCAACACAATCTTATCTACAATTTCTTATCTTGTTAAAATGGCCACAACTAACATAGAAAAACAAAAACTAGAATCACAGAAACAATACAGATTTTTTGACATATTATTCTATAATAAACATTTCATCAGACAATCATTACCAAAATCTATCTGAGCATTCAACATCAAATTATCATTAAATTTTTTATGTTTTAAAATTTCAAATTTTTCTAAACCATCAATGATCCAACTATTAACATTAGCATGTAAGATATCAAAATTATCCTCTTTTTTAAATTCATGTTGATATTCATACAAGTGGTTTCCAAAATGCGAGCTATCATAGTTACCTCCTAACCTTAAAATTCTCAAATGTTCCTTTATTCTCTGTTCAAAAGTCCTCACTGTTCCTCCTATATAATAAGCCCCACATGTGTTACATGTCAACCTATATACTCCGTTCTTGGTCAGTTTATCATCTTTGTCCTTATTATTCATCAATATATTCCCAATACTATTTGTTGGTTTGAAAGATATTTTTATGGTGGATGCTCTTTCTAAAATCTTTTTTATTTTTGATGAAATTGTTCCAACATATGATAGCGGAATGAACTTCTTATTTTCTTGATTATTCTGTGTTATAAAGTGTTCTTGAATTATTTTCTTCTTCATCTTACCCCTCAGAACCTTCTCTACCACATCTTCACTGAAACCATTAATTCTCGCTATCTGTTTTATAATTTTTAGTTCCTCATTGAATTTATCAGTATTCATAGGAACATTCAATAGTCTCTCCAACAAGCTATGCAAATTAGCCACCTTGTGTGTGTAACTATGTTGTGATTCTGTTGAAATTGAGGGAAAACATTTTTTTGGAATATATAGAAAGCCAACTCAAACAGGCATTTCAATTTCAACAGAATCACAACATAGTTACACACACAAGGTGGCTAATTTGCATAGCTTGTTGGAGAGACTATTGAATGTTCCTATGAATACTGATAAATTCAATGAGGAACTAAAAATTATAAAACAGATAGCGAGAATTAATGGTTTCAGTGAAGATGTGGTAGAGAAGGTTCTGAGGGGTAAGATGCAGAAGAAAATAATTCAAGAACACTTTATAACACAGAATAATCAAGAAAATAAGAAGTTCATTCCGCTATCATATGTTGGAACAATTTCATCAAAAATAAAAAAGATTTTAGAAAGAGCATCCACCATAAAAATATCTTTCAAACCAACAAATAGTATTGGGAATATATTGATGAATAATAAGGACAAAGATGATAAACTGACCAAGAACGGAGTATATAGGTTGACATGTAACACATGTGGGGCTTATTATATAGGAAGAGTAGTGAGGACTTTTGAACAGAGAATAAAGGAACATTTGAGAATTTTAAGGTTAGGAGGTAACTATGATAGCTCGCATTTTGGAAACCACTTGTATGAATATCAACATGAATTTAAAAAAGAGGATAATTTTGATATCTTACATGCTAATGTTAATAGTTGGATCATTGATGGTTTAAAAAAATTTGAAATTTTAAAACATAAAAAATTTAATGATAATTTGATGTTGAATGCTCAGATAGATTTTGGTAATGATTGTCTGATGAAATGTTTATTATAGAATAATATGTCAAAAAATCTGTATTGTTTCTGTGATTCTAGTTTTTGTTTTTCTATGTTAGTTGTGGCCATTTTAACAAGATAAGAAATTGTAGATAAGATTGTGTTGATGTGTTATACTGAGAATAATACCTGTACCTTTTTAATAATTATTGACGAATCTGGTTGAGAGTTCAGGTGAGGAAATATTGGTGTGACATATGTAATATCAAAACTCTTGTATTTTGTGATTTTTAGTGGGACTGGTCTGATGATGCTCAGATGTTCTTGAGCGAAACTAGTCACCAATAAATGAACTAGGAAGTAACATATCTTTTTATTTAAGTAATGATTGTTAAATATTATTGATGATAAAAATTTGCAGTTGCTGTCATTAAAAGTGTCACTTTTAATGGCAGTTGTACCAAAAAAAATTTTTTTTAACAATTTCAAGATTGTGTGGTCTTTATTGATAATTCCATATTTATTGAATGACCAGGAAATCACTTTTCACTCATATATGGAAAATCAATGAATTATGGTTATTGTTATTCGACAGATTGCAAATTTGCGTAGGAAGATTAGGGAGGACTGTTGCTCTATCAGCCTGCCCCAAACAGTACACCCATAATAAGCCCCATCAGCATCGCTTCTGGTTATTTATTTTCTTTTCCGAAAACTCAATTTTAAAAGCCGCTCTCGCCAGTCGGCGGTATGGCACGTATTGATTTCGGGCGGCACTCTCAGTGTTTTTCAATTAGAGATATAATTCAATTTCCATGGAAATTGAGCCGAATCGTTTTGATCTGAATTGTAAATATGCTGACGATGCTGAAAATTGAACTTTGCGAGCCTCCTCTCATTCTGACCCTAGTGAGAGTTGAGGTCGTTTCACGATTTTTCCAATTTTTTGACGATGAAAGGTATACGGAGTGAGTGATTTGTACAGTGTGGGTTTGTCGAAAATACGAGAAGTTACTGACAAGTTTGTGCCTATTCGTTTTCCCTCCTTCACTTGGACAGATTTTCTATAATAAATTAATATACACTGCGCAAAAAAATTAACGCACATTATGGAAATCTCCAATTTATTCTACAACTGAAGGTGTTCTCAATGATAAATATTTTTTTCAGAATTATGCATGCATATGTTATCCACTTTCAACGTTTTTCTTGAATACAGATGTTTTCTCCCAGCAGGAATAAAAAAAGATGATATTATCAGATTTTGAATATTGTATTGGCTCCATTCTAAAATCAGTTGATCTCGATCAATTCTAGTGATCAATAGTTTTTCTTTCGTTTGATTTTCTACACTCGATCGCTATGCAACGCGCAACACGCAATTTGACCAAAGAGAAATGTGCCCAAGCGGTAGTTGAGCGAGAAGAAGGGTGGACATACACAAGAATTGCAGAAAGGTTTGAAGTTTCCCATACAAGTGTGTCCAGAATGTTGCAGCGATTCAGGGAGACAGGTATGAATGTCCGAAGACCAGGACAGGGTAGACCACGGGTAACAACTGTCATTCAAGAATGTTACTTGAGAGTTTCTTTGTTGAGACAACGGTTTGCAACCGCTCGCCTCCTTCAAAATCAGCTTGAGCAAACTCATGAGGTGCAAATTAGCACTCAGACAATAAGAAATCGCCTCAGGGAATATGATTTAAGGCCTCGTGTCGCGGCAAGAGGCCCAGCTCTTACCCCAGCCCATCGAAGGGCGCGTTTGGATTTTGCGAGAGAGCATATCCATTGGGAAGAGGCCGATTGGGAAAGAGTTGCCTTCACAGATGAGTCTAGATTCTGCCTCTACCATTGTGATCGATGTTTCCTTGTATACAGACGTCCACATAAAAGATATGCTCAGTGCAATTTCCTGAATACTACTGGTTTCGGGGGAGGATCGATTATGGTATGGGGTGGAATATCTTTGACTGCTCGCACAGACCTAGTGGTCGTTGATAATGGAGCTATGAATGCTGATAAGTATATAAGGAACATTCTTGAAGAGCATGTAGTGCCATTTGCCCCATACATTGGTGAAAGTTTCATTTTTATGGACGATAATGCCAGATCACATCGTGCGCGCATCGTTCAGGAGTACCTTGAAGAGGTTGAAGTCTCTCGAATGGAATGGCCAGCAAGAAGTCCAGATCTCAATCCGATTGAGCAGGTTTGGGACAACCTCAATAGAAGGCTAAGAAGTTCAGAAAATCATCCAGCTACTCTTTGACTTAGGAATCCAACTCGGAGAAATCTGGGAAGGATTAGATCAGAACCCTTCAAGATCACTCATTTTGAGTATGAACCGTCGTTGCCGAGCTGTAATTAACGCAAGGGGTGGAAATACCAAGTATTATATCACTCATCATCTTTCAGTATTTTGAAAACTGTTCATTTCTCTTCTTTCACATAAGATTCGGTGAAATCCTGAATTTTTCCTCCATTTAATGTGTCTTGTTTCGTTCAAAACCTTTCCGAGAGAACATAAAAAATAAGTTATAAAGTCAATGTAGAGTTAACTTTCATTAAAATTGAGATTTTCAGAATGTGCGTTAATTTTTTTGCGCAGCGTATAAAGGGTTTTCCAACTAGAGGTGTTAGTTGGACATTAGGAAAAATGCATTTTTTTTGGATAAATAATTGTATGTTTATTCCATTAAAAAGAGGAAGGTATGCCGTTAATACTGGAAAATAACATCAGCGAAATGACCACCACGACTACAAGACCATATATTTAACCTAACCTAATCCATTTTCTCTGTGATATTTCACAGAACTCTAGAGAAGACCATGCCAGATTGCCAATTTTCTCTTCAACAGTGCTATAGGCGAACTAATGAAAGCAGTACGTCCCCTATCGTTAACGGATGAAGTATCGCAAGGGCACTAGTTTTGTTTACTTTTCGCTAAAGGCGTCTAGGCGTTGCTCTTCGGAAACGCCAGACGAGTAGTTCTGATTCTCGCCGATATAGCGCTATGATCTAAATTTCAGTCGCGGTGCGCTGCGATGTAGCCGCCATGCAAGACAAACCGTTGTTCTGTGTCTCCAGAGTCTCGTCACAGTCCAGTCTGTGATACTATGAACGACGCTTAAACGCGATAACCTTTCTACATAGACTTCCATTTATTCATTTATTTACTTGCAGAGAATAAAGCAAACAGGTGATGATTGTGATGTGAAGACCGTGTAGTGTCGATTAAAAATTCCAAGAGGATATTGTTCAGATAGATATTACCCTGAAGGACCGGTAACAATAAATTTTCAATAGAAATTGTGCTTATAAACTGTGTAATTTCATGCTTCTCGGAATTCAATAATTACATCGAACGTTTTTCCATCATGGAGATTTTAGTCTTGACGAAGTTGATGAACATTGACAACATTGTTAATTTGATGATATTCAGGGAAGAATTCAGAGTTTTTATGAAATTCATGATTTTTCCTCGAATTTCTTCGCATACATTTAGAATAACTGGTAAACAACGCGTTTTATTGCAAAAATATGAAAATACTTTCATTTTCAAAAATGGTTGATTCTTTCGAAAATATGAACCGTTCATCTTTTTCAAGTGATTTTATAGTATTTTTGTATGAATTTATGAGTCGACTACGCTGTAATTCTGATACCAGGAGGAATATGGAATAAGTTTCAATTGAAGAATATGCACCATGGATAGAGTAAATAATCAACCAACATTCAGTTCATTCGAATTATCGGTTCCGAATATATGGAAAGAGTGTTAATTCGATGGATTTTTGACACCCTGTATCTTTCAAACGAAACCTAATTTTGAAAAATGGTATAGAAAAAAAGTGTTTCGTTTGATGAGATGAATCCACAGTTAAAATATATGTACAAGTCGAAGACCTGTATAGGTTGTTGCATTTGAAATAACACTTTTGATAATCATGTTATCATATGTTTGTCATACCCTGAAGAAAGAGAAACCATACCTTCAAAACCTTGGCTTTTTGACAAAATTGAAAGTTTAGTAATTTGGAGATACAAACGAAGAGGAATCCCTTTTTTTTCGAGATATGTACTTGGTGGAATGAAAAAAACTTGATTGAACTGGGTTGACATCAGTCTTAGCCCGCCAGATAAAAGAATGAAAAAGTTCAAATTTCTTCGATACTAACTGCGTTTTCATCTCAATTGTGATTATTCTGGAGATTTCGAAAGACATTTTCTCGAAATCGGTAGCAGATACGACAAAACTACAAGAGAAAAAGAGGCTAGAATAATAACGAAGCTTCTTCTTACAGTTTTTCAATCTGACAGTGGATCACAACAAAAAAAGTACTGTAGAAATCAGGGTACAGCGTTTCCGAAAAACAATCACCCTGTAGATTTGAAATTGAAACTGACATTTCAGGTGGTGTAAACTCTCAATTGTAATATCTACGCCAAATTTCAGTTGAATGTCTTGTGAAATGCAGATACTATGAGGGAAAACTAGAATAAAAAAATCAAACTTCAACACCCTCTTCCTTAAAACAATACGTTTGCCGTTCCATGTTTATGGGACACCTTTTCTGGAAATTTCGTAGAAAATCTCTTTCCGCTTTTACCTCCAATTTAAAAACAACCCAAGTTATTCGAATTTAATTTTCCAAGGAAAAGCATTCTGGGGAAAATCTTAACTTCAAGCTCGACAACTCTTACAGAAAATACCCCTCGTCTTGTAGTGAAGCGAGTAAAAACCACATGGCCGGTAATTACGACTCCCCCTAATTCGTACCCTCCAAAAATCCATTTTTCCTACCCCAAAGGGACCATTGAGGGCCATTGACAGAATGAATAAGGATTGCAGAAGTGCTCTGCCCATGCTTCTGCGATATCTCCAAACACACACCCCCTATAAACTGATAATGTGTGCACAGAAACCAATTATAAGGACCTGTAACATCGTTCTTTTCATTCCCCAAATGGAAAATTGATGTTACAGGAATTAGGGGGTTGGATATAGCGTGACGACTTCATTTCTGGTGTGAACTGAGGGAAATGAGGTTGAGTCATTCTCTGAAATGGAAAAGAAACATATTTATACAGAGTAAGAACTTAGGTATAGGATGCCATAGTTTTGTAACTCAACATTTTTTAATTTAAATGGGATTTCCTGTACATTTTGGTAGATTTTCAAATACCCTGACATTCAAAATGGAAGGTTTTCCAATAGGAGGTGTTATTTTGAATGGTCCTCTATTTCGGTACAAGTGATTTTTTGGCAGTTGACAAGTGAAAACTACGCCGTTAATAAAAATGGAACGGTACACACTTCAACAACGCATTGGAATTATTAAAATTCACGATGAAAATGATGACAATTGGACAAAGACGGTTCGTAAAACTCATTCTTGGATCGTCGTGAAGCAAATTTTCGAAGCGCAATACAGAAATTGGAGGAAAAATTTGAGCTGTTGGGACAAGTTAGAATATAACAATTTCCTTGCCTGGTGTAAATTGAAAAATGAAGAAAAGAACTTCAGTGATCCTGTTTTCCTGGCATACTTAGAAGAAAAATCAAAAATATGGAGTTCATCAACTTTGTGGAGCAAATTTTCAATGATAAAGTCAAGCGCCCTTATTGAAAATGGTGTGGATGTTAGTAAATATTTTAAGGTAATAACATATTTAAAACAGAAAAGTGAAGGATATCGCCCAAAAAATCGTTGAAAAGTTTATAAATGAGGCACCAGATGAGAAATACTTGATGGTTAAGGTTGCAACTGAATTTTCGGAATATTGAGAGCCTGTCGGCGTGAAGAATTGTGTAATTCATCAGTGGAAGACATCGAAATAACAAATGGATCATTGGTTATACAACTTCCAAACACAAAAACGAAAGTCAGTCGTTCTTTCAGTATTATTGGGAAGTATGTTGACTATTTTCATAAGTACTTTGCACTCCGCCCTTCTGTCATCAAACATCGTCGTTTTTTTTTGAAATACATGAATAATAAATGCACTGCCAATCCAGTTGGTATCACTACATTTGGGAAAATTCCATATATTGTTACTGCATTCCTCAAACTGCCAGAACCAAAGCAATATACAGGACACTGTTTTTGAAGATCCTCCGCTTCATTGCTAGCAGAATCAGGAGCAAATATTACGGATATAAAAAAACTTGGTGGATGGAAGTCTACGACGGTAGCCGAGGGCTATGTTGATCATTTCATTGCATATAGAAATGTCATTGCTGAAAAAATTTTTACAACCTCAACAGATTTTGGATCATCATCATCCAATATTGTACTTCCGGTTTCTACAAGTACTGATGGTGCTGAGGATTCTAATAATGTGTTGCGAAGCTCCCTAATGTCACAGGGCATTAATGTTAATGTTAGTTTAATTGTTCTAGTTTTACGATTAATATTAATGTTCATTAGTAATGATTGTTAAATATGGATAATAAAAATTTGCAATTGCTGAATTTTTTTCATGTGATTTCATCATGAAAATGGAGTGCTAAAAATATTTTTAACACTAATGTCAAAAATATTTTTAAAACGCTTCCAAGTAAACAATCAATTTCAACATTGTTTGCTGTCATAAAAAGTGTCACTTTTAATGGCAGTTGTACAAAAAACCTTTTTCTTTCAATTTCGAACTAGAACCATAGGGCATTACTTGATACATAATTTGGGAGATGTTGACAGTAACCGCACGAATATGTCAATTTTGCAACTTTTTTCTGTTCGTATAGAAACATCCCACACGTCAACTTTTCAGACTAATCTTTGCTCTAACGACACGATAAAAACTCCGCAATATTTCCCCTCGCGGAATTATACAATGCGTGCCCATATAAAAAACCCTACGGGGGATACAACAACCAAGTGATTCATGGCACCGAAGTGTAACCAAAGCCGAGTAATATACAAAATGTCCCCAAGATATATCAATGTAACGTCGTTCTAAACATTCTTCCTAAAACAAAGGCGGGCGGAACGCTCAAGGCCGTATAAAACTTCAGAAAACTCCACAATGGTCCTCTGGGAACGGGAGAATTATCTTGCTTCTAGTTAGACAGATGTGCTGAAAATGGAACATGACTCGGACATAATATTCGGGAAGGAGTAGTGCGTTATCGGGCTCTCAGCTTCGGAAAAATGGAAATGAATAGATCCCGAGGGCGAGGGAGGGTGTGGAAGCGAAGGAAAGATATACAGGATGATTCACGGTGGATATTACGACAGACATTTTTGTGTTTCACGCAACGGATCACTGAGAAACTTTGATCGAGAAAAAAGTCAAATATCATGTATTTTTGTTTTAGAGTATATGAACTCAAATCGAAAAATATTTTCAAGCGGAATCTACTTCCGGTTCTACCAGATACAAACGTAAACTTTGTTTTTTCATATGTAACACCCTGTATAATCATACATATTTCAATTCTCCGTTTAATTCTTCACTGATTCGATGTACAATATGCGCAACCACCAAAGATATTCTAGAATATCTTTGGACACCACTTCAAGCGATTGTTGAGTTAATTATAGCCGGATTGTCAAATTTGTGGACAGAAAGAGTGTCACAAAGAAGTGTTTATATCTCCAACATTCCTCATTATAAGTCTTTTTTTTGCGACAGAGGAACGGAAGATAGTACGCCAATATTCTTCTTGTATTTATGAGGAAATATGATACAGGTCTTCGAAGTGAGCCTCAAGAAAACTATGAAATCTCATTTTTTTCAAATGGTAATTTCGATCGACTGCTCGTCAAAAACAAGTTGATTTGAAAACTATGTAGAGTTCTTAAACCGAATTGTTACTATGGATGAGACTTGGGTACATTTCTACGATCCAGAAACAAAGCAACAATCGATGGAATGGCGACACACTGGTTCTCCACGACCTAAGAAGTTTCGTGTCCAAAAATCTGCTGAAAAAGTACTTGCTTCAGTTTTTTGGGATTGCCATGGAGTAATCATCATTGATTTTTTGGATTAGGGTAGAACAATAACTGGAGATTACTATTCGACATTACTGACCACCCTACGGGAAAAAATTAAAGATAAAAGACGCGGAAACCTATACAAATGTATTTTGTTTTCACAGGACAACGCCCCAGTACACAAATCTCATGTTGCCACGCAAAAAATTCGTGATTTAGGGTAAGAATTACTAGAGCACCCCCCTTATTCACCAGATTTGGCTCCGTTCGAATATCGTCTCTCCCCTCAACTGAAAACATGTTTGAAAGGTCGTAAATTTTCTTCCAACGAGGAGGTAATAAAAGCTGTGGAGGACTGGTTTGCAGAGCAAGAAAAACATTTTTTTTGAAAGGTTTAGAGACGTTGCAGGTTCGATGTAATGAATGTATTCAATTCAGAGGAGGATGTGTTGAAAAATACAATATTTTGACATTGAAACTTTGTTTGGTTCTATAGTAGGCTAAGAATTTTTCAATATATCCTCGTATTTCCTCAAAATTTACACAAGAAGCAGTATCAGCGTACTTTTTTTCGTTCCACTGTTGCAAAAATAAATTCTTACAATGAGGGATATTGAAGATATAAACACTAATTTGTGATACTCTTTCTGTCGAAAAATTTGAAAATCAGGTTATAACTCAACAATCGCTTGAAGTGGTTGATCATATCGTATATCAAATCTGTGCAGAATCAAACGAAAAACTCAAATTGGAATAACGAAGTTCGCATTCGTTTCCGGTAGAAATTTTGATGATTGTTCACTCAATCACCGAAAGGAGAGTCTTTTCTGGAAGTGGATAGATGTTGTTTACTTTATTTATTACGTTGAGGTGCGTGACAGATAACAGTATCTTGAAGAAAAGATTTTTTCATCCAGCGTCAACTTTGAGATAACCTTCCCTGATGAGTCCTAATAGGACGAAACTGCAGTCGGTGCTATACCCAGTTGGCGTTGGAATTTTCGGTCTGGTGGGCAGAATGGTATGGGAGACCTAGTTCGTATTCACATTTCATTTTTCAATATTCATAATTTGGAGGAGAAAACAAATTTTTTCTTTTATCAAATCTGTTTCCCGTCGCCATTCTTTTCTGGAAGTGGATAGATGTTGTTTACTTTATTTATTACGTTGATCGAGGTGCGTGACAGATAACAATATCTTGAAGAAAAGATTTTTTCATCCAGCGTCAACTTTGAGATAACCTTCCCTGATGAGTCCTAATAGGACGAAACTGCAGTCGGTGCTATACCCAGTTGACGTTGGAATTTTCGGTCTGGTGGGCAGAATGGTATGGGAGACCTAGTTCGTATTCACATTTCATTTTTCAATATTCATAATCTGGATCAGAAAACAAATTTTTTCTTTTATCAAATCTGTTTCCCGTCGCCATTCTTTTCTGGAAGTAGATAGATGTTGTTTACTTTATTTATTACGTTGAGATGCGTGACAGATAACAATATCTTGAAGAAAAGATTTTTTCATCCAGCGTCAACTTTGAGATAACCTTCCCTGATGACTCCTAATAGGACGAAACTGCAGTCGGTGCTATACCCAGTTGACGTTGGAATTTTCGGTCTGGTGGGCAGAATGGTATGGGAGACCTAGTTCGTATTCACATTTTATTTTTCAATATTCATAATTTGGAGCAGAAAACAAATTTTTTCTTTTATCAAATCTGTTTTCCGTCGCCATTCTTTTCTGGAAGTGGAGAGATGTTGTTTACTTTATTTATTACGTTGAGGTGCGTGACAGATAACAACATCTTGAAGAAAAGATTTTTTCATCCAGCGTCAACTTTGAGATAATCTTCCCTGATGAGTCCTAATAGGACGAAACTGCAGTCGGTGCTATACCCAGTTGACGTTGGAATTTTCGGTCTGGTGGGCAGAATGGTATGGGAGACCTAGTTCGTATTCACATTTCATTTTTCAATATTCATAATTTGGAGCAGAAAACAAATTTTTTCTTTTATCAAATCTGTTTCCCGGCGCCATTCTTTTCTGGAAGTGGATAGATGTTGTTTACTTTATTTATTACGTTGAGGTGCGTGACAGATAACAATATCTTGAAGGAAAGATTTTTTCATCCAGCGTCACTTTTGAGATAACCTTCCCTGATGAGTCCTAATAGGACGAAACTGCAGTCGGTGCTATACCCAGTTGACGTTGGAATTTTCGGTCTGGTGGGCAGAATGGTATGGGAGACCTAGTTCGTATTCACATTTCATTTTTCAATATTCATAATTTGGAGCAGAAAACAAATTTTTTCTTTTATCAAATCTGTTTCCCGGCGCCATTCTTTTCTGGAAGTGGATAGATGTTGTTTACTTTATTTATTACGTTGAGGTGCGTGACAGATAACAATATCTTGAAGGAAAGATTTTTTCATCCAGCGTCACTTTTGAGATAACCTTCCCTGATGAGTCCTAATAGGACGAAACTGCAGTCGGTGCTATACCCAGTTGACGTTGGAATTTTCGGTCTGGTGGGCAGAATGGTATGGGAGACCTAGTTCGTATTCACATTTCATTTTTCAATATTCATAATTTGGAGCAGAAAACAAATTTTTTCTTTTATCAAATCTGTTTCCCGTCGCCATTTCTTCATAAGTGCCATACGTCATATGTTGTTTGATTCAAGAAGAAAGCATGTATTGCTCTCTTATACAGGGTGTTTGGAAGGTGAGTAGCCATAGGTAAATGGTGGATAGGTGATGCTCTTGGCTACTTGTTGCGCCTAATAAAATAACATTTTGCCCAAAGTTCAAAGTGTTATAATTTTTTTGCCATTTTTATAGAAATTTCCTATTTTTCTCATTAAAATCTTGAATTGTTTAAATTTAATGCTCGAGGTGCCTATAAAATGAGCACGCTATTTTTAGCTGTTTTAGAATGAGATAAAAGATTTTACCTGCTCAATGGAATAGTTTTGTCGTCACCCTTTTGAGGCATCCTTGAAGACAAAACGGTTTTTTGTTAAGTTATCTGATTATTGAGGGTACATGTTACATACCATGGCAAAGTTTTTAAAACCATTTTAAAACCCAACACTATGTAATTTTTTTTTATTTCACTTTGTAAAGTGGACACAACATTATTTTTTTTCATTTTGATGTTTTATACGACGCTGTCAGGTTTTTTGAAGACGTTTATATGAAATGATGATTCAATCTGAATAAGACAAGACTAGACTGAAAAAATAAATCATTTTGTAGGCACCTCGAGCATTAAATTTAAAAAAATTCAAGATTTCAATGAGAAAAATGGGAAATTTCTAAAAAAATGGCAAAGAAATTATAACACTTTGAACTTTGGGCAAAATGTTATTTTATTATGCGCAACGAGTAGCCAAGAGCATCACCTATCCATCATTTACCTATGGCTACTCACCCTCCAAACACCCTGTATAGTGTATATTATATTACGATGGCAAATGATTTGTGTCTTCTTTCTTTCAATTAATAACTATCAACATACCGAATCATTGATCTCTTTCGACAATTCATGATCTCACAACACATTCACACACATAAACAGCGATCGAGATACTAAATTCCGCATCAAAACAATCTCAGATGCAGCCTTAAAGAAAAACATCTGTTTTCAACATTTCGCAGGTGCGACACTATCAGAGAAAGATAAAGCATACTCGGATTCGTTTTTGCGTGTGCGGTTCACAACATCGAGGATTGATATGAGTATCTAACGAAGAAGATTTGATCCTACTATACAGTGCGCGTCAAAATTATGGAACAAATTTATTTTCTTAGAAGAAAAATATTTGGTAACACAATCCTGAAACAAGTCAATTTTTGTTTCACTTTTACCAAATTTTTATGCATTTTGAGGGATTTTTGTTGCACCCTGTGCCATCCCCATCAACTCTCCGAATTTTTTGAACAGGAAAAGTGGGTCAGGCGTATCTTCGTACAGGCGTGCAGAAATTTTCAAGAAAAAAAAATTTTTTTTTTGAAAAATTGGTTAGTTCAAAGAGGTTTTCAGTATGTGCGCTTTGTCATGGCATTCAAGAAGTTTAGAGTCGATAGGGGGGCCAAGAATTTTGACGATGTGTGTAGAAAAATGAAAATTTGTTGAACGCGAGAATCGTGGACGAAATTTTCACTCATTTTTGCCGTCAACTCTTCCAATTTTACAATGGATTGGGCTTTTATTCATGCTTTCGCACAAGTGCCCCCAACGGTCTCATTTTGCCACCTAACAAAACAGTTTCTTTTCCAATTCCCTCCCCATGAAAGATGAAAAATCAGGTGTACAATTAATTTCCCAGTTTCCATCGAAAATAATGGAAATTAAGGTACGAACCGTTTCGACAAAATATTAATAACAGTTATACTGTTACTTCTCCACATTTCCACTCAATATTTCATACTTTCATATCATGATCGTGAATAATTTCACCTGAGCGGAGGTTCCGTAGTCCCAGAATCGTTTAAATGGAAGTAATGAAGGGCCAGGTTATTTATGGGGGTATTTGTCTTCGCGGTTTTTGAGATTTTATTGTGGTATTTCCATCGCTGCGGCAAAACAGGGATGGATCGCAGGAGGCTTTTTAATTAAGAAGTTCTATTATTTCTGGGTTTCGTTTCGACGTCCCTAATGGATGGGCCTGTATTATTGAATCGAAGAAATATGACAGGGAATAAATTTCAATTCGTGTTTTCTCACGATTGTGCTGACGAAATATAATTCGGTTCTCGGAAGGTCCCACGAAATGGAGCAACAAGATTTCTGATGATTTGAAAACAAAAACAATTATTATTCGTCATTGAATAGGTATAAACGCACTGCAACAGGTTATCATCTACCACGATTGATTTTGTAGCGGGCGGTGCGGGCAAATACGTATATTGTATGTTGACTTACGACTCTTATGAGGATATCTTGAAAAATTCTTAGCCTACTATAGAACCAAACAAAATTTCAATGTCAAAATATTTTGTTACTCAACATATTCTCCTTTCAATTGAATACATTCATTACAGCGAACGTGTAACGTCTCTAGACCTTTAAAAAAAAATTTTCTTCTTGCTCTGCAAACCAGTCCTCTACAGCTTTCATTACTTCCTCGTTGGAAGAAAATTTACGACCTTTTAACTTTTTTTCAGTCCACGAAAGAGATGATAGTCGGACGGAGTCAAATCTGATAAATGAGGAGGGTGTTCCAGTAATTCTAACACTAAATCACGAATTTTTTGCCTGCCCACATAAGATTTGTGTACTGGGGCGTTGTCCTGTGAAAACAAAATACCTTTGGATTGCTTTCCGCGTATTTTCTCTTCAATTTTTTTCCGTATAGTGGTTAGTAATATCGAATAGTAATCTCCAGTTATTGTTTTATCCTTATCCAAAAAAATCAATCATGATTACTTCATGTCAATCCCAAAAAACTGAACCAAGATTTTTTCCAGCTGATTTTTGGACACGAAACTTCTAAGGTCTTGGAGAACTAGAGTGTCGCCATTCCATCGATTTTGGATTTGTTTCTGGATCGTAGAAATGTACCCAAGTCTCATCTATAGTAACAATTCGGTTTAAGAAGTCTACATCGTTTTCAAATCAAGCACAGATCGAACGCGATGCTTCTACCCATGCACGCTTTTGGTCAACATTCAAACATTTGGGGATCCATTTTGCAGAAATTTTTCTCATGTCCAAATTGACGTGACCTATATGACGAACGCGTTCGTATGGAATCTTCGAAGCTTTAGATATCCGTTTTAGCCCAATTCGACGGTCTGATAATATCATGTCATGAACTCCATCGAAATTTTCGTTGACTGACACAGAAACTGGCCTTCCCGATCGGTCATCATCTTCAATGGAAAATTTACCTCTTTTGAAGCTTGCAGTCCAATTTTTCACGGTCGCATACGAAGGACATTGATCACCAAAATATTCAGCATATTTTTGTGAATCTGCTTACCTCTTAACCCTTTTGAATACAGGTACTTGATGATGGCTCGATACTCTAATTTTTCGATTTTTACATTTTCGGTGGACATCTTTTTTTTTAATTCTTTGCGTAACTCTGGTTCACTTTTTTGACGTCGAACTCTACACTGACACTTCTAAGAAGTTATTGTTCGTTGATATGGTATCGCAATATTTTGTTTATGCAAGGAACTGGTCTAGGCTAACTAGATCTCATTACATCCTCGTTTTTAAGATTTTCGTGAACTTGAAAAAATTATACCCTTTGTCACTTTTTTTGAGTGCGAGACTGATTTTTGGAGCCTACGCATAGTTTTTTGACATAAAAATCTAGCAAAAATACCAGAAAACCACTTGTAAATAAAGAACGATTCATATTTTCGAAAGAATCAATCATTTTAGAAATTGAAAGTATTGCTATGTATTTTTGATAAAATGCGTCGTTTTCGAGTTATTCCTAATTGTATACGATAATATTTGACGAGGAAATCATAAATCCTGATGAGAATACTCTGGATGCTTCCCCGAATTGAACGTCATCGAATATTATTTCTTTCCTGGTCTCTGAACAAGTTAACAATATTGTCAGAATGTTTATCAAATTTGTCGAGACTAAAATCTAAATGATGGAATATGGGAGATGAAATTGGACACCAAGGATCATGAAATCATACATTAAATAAGCACAGTTTCCATTAAAAATTTATTGTTACCGGTCCAGATTAAAAATAAATGTCAACGAAATACAAAATTCAGATATATGAGCTGAATCACGATACAAACACCGTTTTAAGCCGGAATCAATGAAAAATAAAATGAAACTTAGCAATAAAAACCTGTTTCGATGTTTCTATCCGAACAATATCCTTTTGAAATTTTATAAACTCGACACTACACGGTTAATATTACATTTATTCACTGAAAGTCTTCACATAATCATCACGAGAACGAAGAAAAGAACTTAACATAATCACTTTCCTCTTTCATAACATCATAGCTCTGAAAAATGGGTCGATTCACAAGCCCCTTTGAAGAAAGCTCTGGTCATAGATCTTACGTAGTTTCAGGAATATTGGTCAAGCCGGCAAAATCCATACAAAAATTTCTGTGAAATATTCACAGAATGGATACAAAATAGGTTAGGTTAAGTTGATCAATAATGAATTCTAATGAATTGTCTCAAACACATTCTTTATGAGATATTTTTGGGATATCGGGAAGAATTTAGAGAAGTAATTAGCGTTAACAAACTAATCTTCAGAAAGAAGGAACTTTTTTTGATGGGAGAAATATGGCTTTCCAATGGCAGATGAAGTAGGACAAAACTAAGTGTTCTTGTTGAGAAATATCGTGTTTTTGACATTATTCTTCAAATGAGGTTGGTACTTGAGTATTCCCTTAATGTATCAAATCAATTTCAATCGGAAAATATGAACTTTGGGGTTTTTGCAGAGAATCGTATCAGGCACGTATTTGGCCCATTTTTTGTCTATATCTCTTTAACAGAGCCTAATTCGGAAAAATGGAAAATTCGGCCTCAAGAATCTACAGTTGGGAAAATGTACAGGTCAAAGGGGCACCCGTATAGATTTTCTCCCACTTCTAAAACTGATAGACTTTCTGATCAGTAAATTAGTTTTCCCCCAGCGTCCCACGCTCCGAGTCGGATATTTTTCCAGCTTCTCAACACAAAAGCCTTATCGATATATTAAAGTAACGATAAGATTTCGAAACATTCCTGAAAACACAATAAAACGGCAACAGCCGGGCGACTGAATTTAATTTGTAGTCCGAGGAAAGAAAAGAAATGCTTTCAGTGGGGTCTTCGTTGCGTACCCCAATCCATTACCGCTTTCCCCATCGGGGGCAAGAACGTGCACATTGTCATTGATTGGCCATAACTTTGGCATTGTCGCGACCAAGAAGGGAGTACCGTAATGGATCTTTTACGCCCGAGTGTTACCCAGCTTCGTTTTCGGCTGAAAACTCTCGATCCGATGAAAGGTTTTATTGTGTCCGGCCGGAAGAACGTCAATCTTGGGGTCACGATCGAATATAATATCTTGAATTGGTCTGTTAAAAACGGAATATAGCAGAATGATTTCAGTATTGGACATTGAGGTCTACAAATTCAGATAAGTTTCAGATTTCTCAAAAAAGAAAAACGCTGATCATTTGTGGCATTCATAATTCGTATTTTTTATTTGATTTGATACCTAAAGCTAGAAAGGAGTAACAGTTCACTGCAACCTCAAGGTCTTTTGTGCCCCCTAACAGAGCTGCCTGCTGTTTTATCCTCTCACTTTACATCTCGCCTTCCAGGAATTCTTTGCAATCAGTATAGCTCTTTGCTTAGGTATGAATAATAATAGGAATGGATTAACGCTTCGTCCCAGTTCCGCTCATAGGAGTCACCATGTTGGCTTTTATTCGCTGATGATGTACGTGTTGTGTTGCTCTGTTTGAAGCGAATCAAGGTACCGAATGCAAAAATCGTGTCTCAACTTGAAACCGATTGAGTCACCGTTTGAAGGCTGCACTTCTGGGTTGGAGCACTCTGTGGACAATAGGGGGAAAAGTATGTCGCCCCGAAAAAATGTTTCTTGCGGAATAGATTCATTTGGTTAATATGCCGAAGGAATTAATTATTTTTCGATTGGTCGAAATACAGGGTGAGTCTTTGACTTGTACATATATTTTAACTGAAGATTCTTGAGGCCAAAAGAAACCTTTTTTTCATTTTCCATTTTTCCGAATTCGGCTCTGTTAAAAAGATATAGCCATTTGAAAAAAATGTGCTAATAACGTCCCTGAAATGATACTGTGGAATTGATTCAAAGTTCATATTTCTCGATAGAAATTGAGTTTAAACATTTAGGCCCAATTTAGGGAAAACTCAAGTCGTCAAGTACTATCCTTATTGGAATAAAAATGTTGCAAACACGATAATTTCAACAAAAACAGTTAGTTTCTTCGGATTATATCTGCAACTGAAAAGCCATATTTCTCATACCAAAATATGTTCCTTCTTCGATTTTTCTGCAGATTAGTTTGTAAACACTAATAACTTGTTCATATTTTCCTCGAAATTTCCAAACAATATCATGAAGAAAGACTTTCATTCAGATTTATTATTAAACAACCTAACCTAATCTAATTTATATCGATTCTGTGAATTTTTGGACAGAAATGTCAAGAACATGTTGTCAGCTTGCTGATATTTTCATTGAGGTTAAGGATTTTTTACGAAACATAGTATAAATCACGATACATTTGTGTACCGTGGTATGAATATCTATGAATTCTGCCGTTTCCATCATAAATCGACTTTGCCGCCAAATTTTACCACGCATGCTTAGAGCGAAAACCGAAATATTGGTTATCTGGTCTGGAGCCAACTAAAACAATAACAAAGCAGTCTCTGAAGAGTCTGAACAAACTGTGAACATTATTTGAAGTTCTGAATACATTCATTACATTCAGTGGATTATTGTTCTAATGTGATTATTACGTGAAGTGAATTAATATAATTTCAACCGTGTCGAGTTTATAAAATTCCAAGATGATGTTGTTTAGATAGAAACATCGCCACAGATTATCAGGTATCGTTTCATTAATTTCAATTTAATAAGTAGTTTGTGTTGAGATTCATCATTCATATCCGAATTTTGTATTTCATCGACATTTAACTTCAATATGGACCGGTAACTATGAATTTTCAATAGAAACTGTGCGTGTTAAATCCTCCTTGGTGTTCAATTTTATCTCCCACATTTGTTGGATTTTTGTTGAAATATCTCGACAAAGTTGATAAATATTTTGACAACATTGTTAACTCGTTTAAAGACCAGAAAAGGAATAATATTCGATGATATTTAATTCAGAGACGCATTCAGATTATTCTTGAAATTAATGATTTTTTCGTCAAATTTCTGCGGGTAAAATTGGAAATAACTCGAAAACGACGCGTTTTATTAAAAAAAATATCAATACTTTTAGTTTCTTAAATGATTGATTCTTTCGAAAATATGAACCGTTTATCTTTTTAAATTGGTTTTATGGCGTTTTAGCGTGTATTGATGAGTCGACTACCCTGTACTTTTTATACTAGTAAAGATATTGAATATGTTTCGATTGAGGCATATGCACCATGAATAGAGTAAAAACTCAATCAAAATTCAGTTCATTCGAAATAACGGTTCCGAAAATATAAACAGAAAAGTGTTTTTTCATGGATTTTCGACACCCTGTATCTCCCAAATCAAACCGAATTTTGAAAAATGGTATAGGAAAAAAGTGTTTCGTTTGATGAGAGGAATCTGCAGTTAAAATATATGTACAAGTCGAAGACTCACCCTGTATACAAAATTCAAGAATATCGATACAGTTGAATATCCTAATTTCATTCTTATCCATTCTGTGGTAGCTCGAAAGTAAATCCATAAATTCATTTAACAACAGTGCCCCCACTCAAACAACCGGTGTTTTTTATCAGATCGTTTTGAAAACTGTCCGAACGACAAAGCTCTTAAATAACGACCATCCTGCTCACCAGATGTCCCCAGAGCGCCATCCAAACTTTTGAAAATAATTTTATCATGGACCCTCCGTCGTCCTCCGTGTTTGTCATCGTCACCTTTCCCTCCTCCCTACATCCCCTGTCGACCTTTAACCACCCTTGGAGACCTTGCTCCACATTTATCCGCAGTCTTTCTCCATATCCGAATTTCCGAATCGCGGAAGTCGAGATAATTGGAATTGTTCGGAAAAAATTCGCGGAATTCCTTCCGCTTGCGGAGGACGGATCCAGAGTTGCCATGTTGGGGGAAGTTTCCAGCTACTGATGACATGGAGAGGTCAGTTGATGCAACTTTTCTGGGTATAATATCTCTTGTCTGACTGGTTTCGATCTTAAGAGGCCATGGCATTGAAGCAAAAGAATTCAGAATATTATTTTGAGATGACCAGGAAATGCCTAACCTCTTAATTCACTCATATTGAAGTTTTATCAATTAACAAACGAATTGTGAAACATTTCAGAGCTTTCAAGAACAACACTCTTAACAAATCAAATTTTGACGAGCATATTCTGACAAAACTTAATTACTCCCCTTAACACACACCCACGGTACTGTACTCTTTTTTCAGCAAGGCCATTTGCGAAAAATAGAAAAGATTTGCATCACTAGAGTTGAGAATAGAACACCTTCTAGACTATTGAATTCACAACAATATTTTCCCGATGTATTTGTAACACCACATCTCCTTCATTACAGTTCTGTTTTTCCGAGATCAATCTGTTTGTTTTCTTGTGATTCGTTTTATCTCGTTTGTTGTTTCCTTTTTCCTGTTTTCCCGAATTTTTCATGGATACTCCCCTATTTTTATTCTGGATTTTATTTCATCTCAGGGTTCCATTTGATATTCATTGAGTGTTCTATTATGTTGAGATTTGTAAGTTAGCTTCTACCTTTTGAGTTTAAAACTTTATACATACAGATCTTTTTCGTCGTTGAAATTGCTACTTATTCTTTGTATTTTATATTTCATTCGAAAGATCTCAAGTTTCTTTTTCGCCACAATATTTTCTGTTTTTTTGTTATTTCGTCCAAGTTTGTCTTTTTCTTCATTTCAGGGAATGAAGATGACCTCCTGAGAGGTCCAAACATATTGCCATCATTTCATTAAAATATTTAGAGCGAACACAGAGTTTTTCCTTCTCGTTTGTTAATTTTCCATAATCACCAAAAAGTACTATTGAGGTTCGGTCAATCATGGAGAAATCGTTGACATGCGGTTCAAACCTTCAACTTGTTCAGGTTCCATATGCATCTTCTCGAGTATTTTGAGTTTGAGCCTAGATTAGATCAGATTTTGAAAAATCTACGGCCTTAAGCTCCCTTAAGACTCACGTGTACAGGATCATTTTGAATATCAAATGATCTGCATCAGCATTGACTTCTTGATCAACTTAATCAATTATGGCATGCAACTATGTAGCTCAACCCATGAGTCTATCCTTAGAATATCTATGGAAGGTTCAGGTAGTGAGAGAATTGAAAATCAAAGGGCCCAGTCCTCTCTGATCAACTACATCTCATCAGCGAACCTACCTTGATATGATATTATGATTCTAAAAGTAAGTATTTAACTTTAACAAGATGCTATGTGAAAAGGAAGAGAAGAAGAAGAAAAACATTACCCACGAATTCAGCCGTATAAAGGTGGCCAGGACCAAGGCAAGGACCACTCTCCATAGGTTCCTACTTGAGTGTTTTTCAGGCAGAAATACTTGCAATGGAAAGATTCTGAGATATTTACCGGTAAAGAAACTATCAAGAGTGTTACATAGGGATCTATTCTTATGGTCAGGCAAAGCACCGCACTCCTGTCATCGACTCAGAGCCGATATGGGAAGGCCGAAGATAACTCAATGATGTAGGCAAGATGAACAAGGTGTCTTCAGACTGGGTCCCTGGTCACACAGAAATCAAATGGAACGAAGAGATCAACACAATAACCAGAAAGGGAGCACAATCGTCTCTTACTGGCCCAGAGTCTTTCTGTGGTATTGGCAAATGCATTTATAAGAAGGAAGGAGGAGAAGGAAGAAACTAAGAAAAGAGCAGTCTGAAGGAATCATCCAGAAATGAATGCGTTTTAAACTGTAAAGACCAAGAATTTTTGGATCTCAGTGAGAATTACTTACGTTTCCTCACTGGCTTCCTTTCAGGACAATGAGGATGGTCTTATCACAAACAGACGAGTGCACATTCTATGGAGAAGAGAAGGAAACTTCTGTTTACCTAATTCCAGAATGCCTGGTCATTGCAAGCCTACGCAAATAATGTCTAGGACAAGAGAATTATAGGAGTAAGTAATGAATAAGGATGTGTATGAGGTTTTGAATAGCACCGAACCAAGAAATGTCATAGTTGAATCTCCATTTCAGGGAGATTCAATTTTCGAACTGGTGAAGGCGATCTAACTAATTGATCTTCATTTCGTGCTAACTCTAAATGAGTTTATACAACTATGAAAGAGCAGGTTTCCAACCATTCTCTTTGGAAGGAGGTGAACTGATCTGGCAACCTGGCTGGCGTTGGATGGTTCTTGCACTACATACGACGGTGATTTATAAGTTCGAAGAATGCGACCTGTCGTCGCAGGTTTGGGACCGGGGACTTTCGGATTTGTTGCCGAGATTCTCGGGAATCCGTGGATTGGTAAATGTTCTCGAAGAAAGGACCCGGATAGATTGGAAATGGGAGTTCATTCAGTTCGAGCGATGAGGTGGTGTTTCGATTTCAACATGTTGCCACTCGGTTGAATTCGATGATACTTCGGTCGAACGCCAGCCATCAGAGGCTTCTTCATTTATTTTCATCAAGCATAATTTATAAAAAAATTACTCTATCGTCTTCGTTGATTAGATATCCTTGGGATAGACTTTGGCTCAATTTCACCCTGATATCCTGTAGTCTCCTTAAAGTGTATGTTATGTGAAGAATGCACAATATTCGAAGAAACAAATACTCTTTTCTGACATTCACGCACAAATGAGTCAATGAATTTCAATCTAAAGTACTTTTCGTTTCGAACGAGAGTTTATGTATTAGAACTTTCAAGGAATCTCACAACGTTGTAAAAATTTCCACTACATTTTGATTGCATAGTAGCACAGTTACTCAGTTCAGTTCTGAGGATTTTGAAAATTGGCTTCACTATTTATTGGAAGGCGCGTCTCCTCGTTCTACGGGGTGTATTTAAAATTGAGTCTTTTTTTTGACACATGGTAATACATACTTATCAAAATGAGCCATTTTATCAAAAATCTTCAATGAATTATGCCCCTGTTTTGAGAAAATGAAACTACAATATTTCCTAATTTATAGGTGAATCTGAAAATTCCTCAGTCCGAGAATCTGCTGTTTCGTAGATATCAACATGTTTTTGTCTTCTTATCATACTTGACTCAGAATATCGATTGTGATCAGTAATCTTCGATCGTGTTACGGCGAGGGTACGAGTGTTCTATGTTTTGAAAATGCTGCACATTTATTTAAATAATGAACTTGTTGATATGCTTCAAATTCATGGCGAATCAAAACAAACTGCCCGTTCAGTTGTACAGAACAAGATTCCTGCTAAGAAATCACCCAACTTCGCGGATGTTCATAAATCTGGTGCAGAGATGTAGAGATATGATGAACAGAGAGATGCAGGGCAGAATAGTATTAAGGTATTGATGCCCAAAATTTTTATATATTTAAGCAATTTGAATTTTGTGCCCCCTATGAATTGACATAATATGCTGAGGCCATAGCGTTGGCCTAATGTACAAATACTCTGTGATCTGAATCGATGGCTTTTGACGATCCCTCTCTACGCTCTCTCTCTAACAACGCCGCGCCGCATCCTGGGAGACAAGGTCAAGTTAGTAACAAACATAACATAACCTGAGTGTACATTGTGTACCATTTTTGCACACTGATAAATTGTGAATAAACAACACGTGAACCTCCTTGAAGTGTTTATTAGTTAACATATACAATTTATTAAATTGAATATTTCATATAAGAAATTTTTGGTAAAATGACTTATTTTGATGAGTTCTATTACCTGTCAAAAGAAGAACCTCACCTTGAAATACACCCTGTATAGTCAAGGACTAAAATAATAAAGAAGACTCGACACAAACTAAATGTTCTTTTCAAAATTCAAAGATAATTTCGATTTATTGAGGCCAAATTAGAAATGAAAGATCTACACCTTTCACAGTTGTAATTCAGAAATTCAAAGTTGAATTTCAGAAAAGGGAACATGTATTTCAGAATAGCAATATGTAATTCAGAAAACAGAAATTGAATTTCAGAATAGTTAATTCAATTTCAGAAAAACGAAATTGAAATTCAGATTAGGAAGTTGTAATTCAGAAAAACAAAGTTGTAATTCAGAAAAACAAAGTTGTAATTCAGAAAAACAAAGTTGTTATTGAGAAAAACAAAGTTGTAATTCAGAATAGTGAATTGAAATTCAGAAATGGCAAATTCAATTTCAGAAAAGGAAAATTGTATTTCAGAAGTTATCAATTCAATTTCAGAAAATGTAATATGTAATTCAGAATAGTATCTAGCTCGGTATCAAGTGATGCAACATAGGAATCTAGGACAATGTGGCATTGAACTTGTCTTGAGTATTTCGTATTTTCAAATTTGTTTTTTTCCTGTTTTCGGTTTTGACTGTATAAACCTTCATGTTATTCTTGGAAATAAAGTTATTGTTATTATATTTCTTACCTATGAGGGTATCTAAGTACTTTGAGAGTCGAAAATCCCCTCAAGAATCATTATTAATATTTTTCACCACCCATTTTATATGAAATCATGTCTCCATCTGAATTACATACATAATACCAGAAAAGGTGGTTTGGGTACCAAGTAATTGAATTACAATTTCTTTTTTCTGAATTACAATTTCGTTTTTCTGAATTTCAAATCATCAATTCTGAATTACAATTTATATTTTCTGAAATTCAAATTTCCGTTTCTGAATTACATATCACTATTCTGAAATTCAAATTACCCTTTCTGAATTACATATCACTATTCTGAAATTCAAATTACCGTTTCTGAATATCAACTTACTATTCTGAATTACAATTTCCATTTTCTGAAATTCAATTCGCTTTTCTGAATTACATTTTACGTTTTCTGAATTACAATTGGAAAAGGTGTAGATATAGATTCATTTTGAAGTTTGTAGGTACAAAGAAAATAGATTCTGTCAATAATTAGGATTTGATTAGAAAAATCAAGAATGTGGAAAAAGTTTGAAGGATGGAAACCAGGGAGATGAAAAAGTGAGAATAGAATGAATTGAAATCAAGGAAAGTCAGAAATATATTAGGGAAAAATGAAGGGAAAATGTGATGAAATAATCGAAAATATAAGAAATAATTGGAATTGACGTGATCCTGAATGACAAATTTTATAAATGAAGACACAAAAAGTCAGAAGAAATATAAAGAGAATGTTAGTTTGGTGAAAAAAGGAATATATTTTACGGACAATTATAATAGATAAGGCTGAAGAATCCTTGGTCGATGGCCATTTGTATTGTTACAATAAAACACAGTTACTACTACTATAATAGATATAAGTGAGTTTATTCTTATCGTATTGAATCAAAATAGGTTGTTTATTTTTATCTGAATTAGAATATTTCAGAAAGTTATTATAAGAATTGAAGTTTATATAAATCTAACTTTTTCATTATGATTTGGATACTCAATTGAGAAAGAGTGTACCGGGAATATAAAAATTGAAATTTTTCAATTAATTAGTTGAATTCCAAATTCATTTTTATTCGAAACATCAAGATCCAGAAGGAATTCATAACATACCCTATCGAAGGGACGAGTGGCATATTTGTAACAAATATCGACTATTTAATGCTGAGATGAAGATTTTAGTTGACCGAAATCGATCTTCAATACAAGCAATACCTCACTTCCAAAAAACACAGACCTCTAAGCCACATTCTCAATACATTCATTTTGCGGGTTCCTGAAGTAATCTCTGATATAAACAGAAATGCTTATTGAACATGCTTATTCAATTGGATCAGAATGAGAAAGTTTTTTGCGAGCTCCCAATGATACGCAACTACTCGTGAAATGAGAATTTCCATTGCGAGCTCCCAGGGTTATCCTGAATTAATTCTCATTGCGAGGTTCCAAAGATATCTCGAATAAGTATATCGAGAACAAGAAACCATCTTGTCACAGTTATCATCATCATGCATCACAACTTTAGTATAACTATGCTCGAGGATTTCGGATAAATTCTCAATCTACCTCGCCTTTCTAGGTAGGCACTTCAATTTTCCCAAATTCACTTCAGCAGCACTACCGCATTCCGCCGATAAATCCACTAACGACGAAACGGAATCCGAATTCCCAATAATGCTCCAGATGTTAACCTGAGAAGAAAAATCTCCGGTAAATGCTCACGGGAATTTCGGTGATATAGTTGAAAAATTATCATATTTTATTCCCGCTCCAGAGGCTAATTCCGCCGCCGGGAAAAAGTTCATTGAAAGTAGCGGATCGTGACCGGATTGCGAACGAAATCATAAAAAGGGTAATATTCGCGACCGGATTTTCGTGGCTTCATTTGCTCTGCAACAATCGATTTTTTTCTCCTCCGGGCTTGATCCACTTTTGCCAAACAGGACTCGAATCCCGAAAATTTATAATGCAATTCGGGGACCGCACTGGCTTGTCGTTGATTAAAATTTTTCGGTTGTATCGAGGTGAGGAGGACCAAGGAATATTACGTTTGTAAATTCAAAGGAAAAACGATACAATAAATCGTATCTTTTTCATTCGATTCTTAAATCTGCGGATTTAGGCACAGGAAAATTATTTTGGACAGCACTTCATCCCCCAAAATGGGCGTGGGAGTATAAGATTGCTAAATCTTTCGTTGTTTATCCTACATATCAAACTAGGAGCATAGATAACTGGAGAGAAGGATCCGATTCAAAAATAAACTGCCACAGACGTCGGAACTTGTTAATTCGCCGCACGGTCACGAGGTGACGCTTGTGTCGTTAGTGCCTCCAACCAGGCTATCGTCAATAAAATAATCTTCAATGATTATTCGTTGTTCTGACTCATTAGGTACCATTTGTTACTATATCATAATATATTTTCTTTTGAAAGAGAGCAATACATATTTTTTTCTCAAATCAGACAATATGATGCATATGGCACATGTGAAGAAATGGCGCCAAGAAACAGATTGAATAAAGAAATGAAAATCTGATTCCTGCTCCAAATGTAAGCAACATAGTTCACGTGTGCTCTGAAAACATTTTTGTACCGAGAGATGTTATTTGGCGAGATATTTTACTATATTGCTACAATGCGAAGAAGTAGGGTGCCGAAAGACATTGTATTTTGATGAAAGTTTATGGTCACGATGCTCTAGTCTATCTGAATGAAGCGTGAGAAGTGATTTGTCCGGTTTTAAAATAGCAAATTTGATTTAGACGACGAGGAGCGACCTGAACCTCTATCAGAGTTCATCGATGAAGAATCTGAGACGAGGATCGATGAAGATCCATCACAAACTTGAGATGAGCTCGAAAAAACACTTGGAGTCACTCAACCAGCCATTTGCCATCGTTTCAAAACAATATAATAATAATAATAATAATAACGCACGGGTGTGGTGTGGTTTTGCCATGCCACATGGGGGGTGACGTCCCCACGGCCCGAGTTACCTGGGCTACCAAGGGTAAATGGTGGCAAACCCGCACGGGGGGTACTACTTTGTAGTATACGGGTGTGACAATCCCGCGGACCCCGGTCACTCTCAACCGATGTCGGACAGATATCAGCTAAGCCTCGGAAAACAGTCGCTGCCTGGGGATCGTCAGGGCGCGTCTGGAGTTGGTGCTGGACGTGACAGCATGCGGGCCACCAACGGCAGGATGCTGAGAAGGCAGGCGCCTGCCATACAAGAAGCTATGTCTTTAGACGAGGAAGACATTGACGAGGAGAGAGTTCAGGTTGTCGGTCGCATAGGGATTCAACGCTCGAGAGAGCAGCCCGCAGTCGGAACCGGCAGCCGAAACAGGACGGCACAAAGAGGACGCCACAAGTGGACGCCCGAGCAGCATAGCCTGCTGACTGCGCTATACAGAAGATCAAGACCTGAAAGACGAGGGTACATGAATAGGCTTCATGGTCTGTGGTGCGAAAATTATCCGGACCTTGACGTCATGACGCAGCAAAACCTCAGAGATCAGATCAGTCATCTCAAAAGAAGAGGAATCTTATGGCGGTCTCAAGAGCAAGAAAGGACGGAACAACTAGCTGAGGAGCAGGTGACAGATGCTTCGAGCCAACATCAGCAATTGACGATTGACCTGGTGAGAAACATTGCGAGCCGAACCGAGACTGGTACACGCTCCAACAGGCCAATAACAGAACATGTGAGAGATGTTCCCGAAATAGAACACGGTGAAGAGCAGGTGACAGATGCTCCAAACCAAGAACATCAAGCAATAGCCCTGGGAGCTAGGCCAAGAACGGGACAAGTGAGAGATGTTCCAGAAATAGAACACGGTCAAGAGCAGGTGACAGATGCTCCAAACCAACAACACCAAGCAATGGTCCTGGGGGCAAGGCCAAGAGTGGAACAAGTGAGAGATGTTCCAGAAATAGAACACGGTGAAGAGCAGGTGACAGGTGCTCCAAACCAACAACACCAAGCAATAGCCCTGAGGGCAAGGCCAAGAGCGGAACAAGTGAGAGATGTTCCGAAGTCAATCGTCAATATAAAGGAAGCATTTGAGGCTGCTGTTAGAGACCCACTGGTCAAGGCCACCCGAATAAAAACAAGACTTCAGGCTGAAGATCTAGCCGTAGTGGACAAAATAATTCAAGATCATCTTAACGAGACCTGTTCACTAGAAGATGTGGTGGCTGCAGTGAGAGCGGCCGCTTCACTTCTATGTCCACCGAAAAGTTCAGCTACGAAGAAGGATAAGCATAGGTTAAGACTCAGTCGGCTTGACATCAAAATAAAATCAATGAGGCAGCAGGCATCTTGGTACCAATGTATCATAGATGTTCTGAGAGGCAAAATTGGATCAAGCAAGAAAATGAAGGATATGATCGAGGAGTTTCGTTCCATACATCATGCAGTGGATTTGCCCACAGTCCATCTACTGAAGCAGAAAGCTGTAGATAAAATAAGATCACTTGCTGCAGCGCGAAAGAAACTGATAAAAAGGCAAAAATGGATTGAAGATAACAACACCTTCACCGCAGAACCATCGAAATTATTTCAGTCCCAACAACAAAAGGCACAAAACCCACCATCACCTCAAGAGGTCGAAAAATTTTGGAAAAGCCTGTATGAACAACAAGCAGAAACCAGGGATACTCCAGCACTACTCAGATTCCAGCAGATGTGTGATCAAAACCAACAGCAGAACGATGAACTTTCTGAAATATTAACCGAAGATATTAAAAAAGCCCTTAAGAACAAGCGTGATTTTACAGCACCTGGACTGGACGGTATTCAAAACTACTGGTGGAAGAGTTTTCCAGCTACACATCAACACCTGGCAAGATTATTCAGCGGGATGCTGACTCGCCATGAGCCCATTCCGTCATGGTTAGTGGAGGGTAGAACAGTGCTGATACCAAAATCAGGTGATTTAGGGCAACCCAAGAACTATCGCCCAATCACTTGCCTCAATACACTGTATAAGATCCTCACAAGTGTAATTCAAGATCAAATACTGAGGGTTATTGGACCAGTGTGGAACAGCATCTACGAACAGAGGGGAGCAAAGAAAGGAGTGCAAGGATGCAAGGACAACTTGCTCATAGACAAGAGCGTATGTCTAGACGCCAGACACTACAAGCGCGACCTACACACATCATGGTTAGACTACGCGAAAGCATATGACACCTCGCCGCACGAACTGATCATACGGTTATTAAAAATGCTGAAAGTCCACCCCAACATCGTCCACGCGATAGAAAACATCATAGCGCTGTGGAAAACGAAGTTTGCCATCCGAGCAGAGGGTCGAACCGTTTATACAGGATGGGTGAGATACAGGAGAGGAGTTTTCCAGGGAGATTCGCTAAGCCCGTTATTATTCTGCATAACTCTTATACCACTAACAATTGAGTTGAGGGAGAGCAAGATAGGATACCAGGCCGGACCACCAGGCAGAAGGAACCACCTGATCTCGCATCTCTTGTACGTGGACGACTTGAAGCTCTACGCTCCCTCCGAGTCCGCACTGCGGCAACTACTGAATATCGTTTCAGACTACACTTCAGCAATGGGAATGTCATTCGGTTTGGACAAGTGTGCTGTTTTTCATCTGCGCAGGGGAAAAGCTGAAGACGCAGGAGAAGATATTCGACTGGAAGATGGAATGACTTTTCGACACCTCGAAGACGGAGAAACTTACAAGTTTCTTGGAATGAAACAGAGGGGTGTACTGGAGACAACCCAGATAAAGAATGCCTTAACAGCCAGCTACAAAAAGAAGCTGAGAGACATATGGAAATCGCAGCTGTCGGGAAAGAACAAAGTATCTGCTACAAATATGCTAGCCATCCCGATTCTCACCTACTCTTTCGGAGTGGTGAACTGGACGGTAAACGAGCTCCTCGATCTTGATAGGTTAACAAGGAAAACGATGAACATGAATCGTAGCCTACATCCCAACAGTTCAATACAGAGGATATATCTTCCTCGAAGCCAGGGAGGTAGAGGATTGCAATGTTTGGAATATCAACACTATCAACAAACATTGGAAATGGCAGTAAGGATTCTAAGAAGTGAAGATCCGCTTCTGAAATTTGTCGCTCAGCATGAAATTGCGAACCATGGAGCCTTCCTATTCCGAGCTGCACAAAGGGCCCTGGATAAGCTCAGCATAACCGGCGTATCGATCAATCCTGAGCTCGCTGGAGCACCGATCACTCAAGCGGACCAAAGAAGCCTAGCAAGACTGATCCGAAAGTCTCAGTCAGATACATTACTCGAACATCATATGAGTAAGACCTTGCACTCCATATATTTCAGGAGTTTAAAAGACCAGGACCTGTCTGAAGAATTGTCTTTCGCCTTTCTAAAGTCAGCTAGCCTTAAGTCAGAGACAGAAGGATTTGTGATGGCGTGTCAAGATGGAGTACTGAATACGAGATGGTATAAAAAGAACATCATGAAAATGGACACCCCAACAACTTGCAGGGCTTGCCATGGGCAACAGGAAACGATTATGCACATCCTTTCCGCCTGCAGAGTCCATGCTCCATCGGGGTATGTAGAGAGACACAACGCGGCACTCTGGATTTTATACTTCCATCTGAGAGCCGCGTATGGGATAGACAAAGAACCGGTGCTACCATATGTGCCTCTGGAGATTGAAGCGGTGGTCCAGAACGAAAGAGCTCGGATATGCTGGAACTATCCTGTCTCAACAACACGACAGATCAATGCTGTTAAGCCAGACATACTTCTGCTGGACAAGGAGCTGAAGGAGTTATTTGTCGTGGAATTCTCCTCCCCTGCTGAAAATAATGTTGTGATGAAGGAACAACAGAAGAGGCAAAAATACAAAGACCTTATGTTCGAGCTTGGAACTTTATACCCAGGTCATAAAATTAGGATGGTCGTGCTTATCATAGGATGTCTCGGTGGAATGAGAGCTAACTATGTGGATGAACTGAAGATTATCCCGGTCTGCAGATCACTGGCCGAGGTATTGGCGCACAGAATGCAGAAAGCAGTGTTGCTCGGGTTACTCCATATCATCAGGTCCCATGAACTCTAGAAGCCACTTGCAGCTCATCTCTTTTGTTAAGGGACGCTGCGAGGGCAGGATGAAGAACTCCTCCATTGAAGGTGTGAGGGGTTTTTAGTGAGTAGCCAAACAAGATCCTGGATTCTCACACTACCGAGAGTGCGGACCCTCTCGGTGCCCATAAAGGGTTTTCCCCTCACACGGACGTAAAAAAAAAAAAAAAAAAATAATAATAATAATAATATTTATTTGACTACGTATAACAATAAGTTTTGTAGCAGGTCATTCAAAATACATATACAATAAAATTTCCACACATGCACACATCAAAATTTAAAATTCAAAAATTGTTCCACCGAGTAAAAGCACCCCTGTAGAATCTTTACCTTCATTTCATTTTTAAATCTATTCGTCGTCAAATTTCGGATTCCCTCCGGCAAAACATTGTATAGTGCATAGTTGAGAGAATTGCGTTTTGTCGAGCTGTACCGATGTAGGGGAACAACGATATTCTGTCTCATTCGTGTTTCATAACTATGAACTCCCTGATGTGTAATCAGAGCCGACCGCCTACCATGAATCTCACAAAGAGTGTTGAAGACAAAAATAGAAGGAAGGGGCATTATGCCCAATTTTTGGAAATGTGGCTGACAATGCTCCCTCGTTCCCAAACCCAACATCAAGCTTATGCACCTCTTCTGCAGCCGAAAGACTCGCAGCGCGGACGATGAGCCCCCCCACAGAGTAACACCATAAGAGATCCTTGAATGGAACAACGCGAAGTAGACACCACGAAGAACATCCACCGTCGCAAAATTGGTTAAATTTCTGATGAGAAACAGAACGGTACTCAGAGACCTACAGAGTCCATCAACATGTTCCGACCATGTCAGTCTATCATCCAGAGTTATACCCAACAGATTTGCGGTCGCGCCCCTGGATATATTTCTATTTGTCGAAAATATCAAAGATTTTGTCTTTTCTTTATTTAGCTTCAACTCCGCAGAACGAAACCATCTTTCAAGGTCATTAATTGACTCACCTATTGCACCACCCAGATCTTCCCCCGTTCTGCTCTCGATCAAGAAGTTGCTGTCATCGGCGAACAAAAATGATTTTATCGGTAACATGAACTCCGCTATGTCGTTAATATATATCAAAAACTTGATTGGGCCCAGTATTGAGCCCTGGACAACGCCCCTGACTACGCTTCTCAATTCTGAACGGGTTCCACCTACCTCCACGCACTGGTAGCAGCAGTCAAGATAGGACCGAAAAAAAGACAGCGCCAATCCCCTAACACCAATCTTCTCCATCCTTTCCAACAAAAGATTATGCGACAAGCAATCGAATGCCTTCGAGACATCACACATCAAGAGACCCATAACATGTCCCCCATCAAGTCCGTCAAGAATACACTCCAACAGAGACATCACAGCTTTAACAGCAGAACCCCCAGACCTGAAGCCAAACTGTTCCGGGCGCAAGATGTTGTTATCCTCCAAATACTTAACCAATCTAATCTTTAACGCACTTTCAAAGACCTTCGAAAAAATTGGTATTATACCTATAGGCCTGTAATTCTTTAAATCTTCGGGGGAACCACTCCCCTTACGAACCGGTATAACCTTTGAAACCTTAAAGCTAGATGGAAAATAGCCCTCCTGAATACATCTATTGAACAAGTCCGCAATGGGTGCAGCGATAACCGATGACGTCACCCGCAAAAGTCCGGCACTCAGTCCGTAGACATCCGCGCAGGTGGAGCTGTTCAAATTCAAAATAATATTTTCCATTTCCCCCGCCGTCACCGGCGATATGAAGAATGACGATGACGACCTAATATGCGACTTCGACAACACACCATGAGATGACCCCGTTCGCGCATCATCCAGCGAGTCAACAATCCGATCTACAGAGTCAACAAAATAATCGCCGAAATCGGCAGCCGTTAAATTCGAAACAATTCTATTAGTTCCCGACTTATTTCTCACGTTGTTTACAATTTTCCACACATCACGAGATTTGTTGGTGGAATCTATAAGTATTTTATTTAATGCATTTTTTTTGAGTGTCTTACAGATGACTCATAATATTCTTTCAGGGATTTATAGGAACTCCACAACTCAGGATCGCGAGGTCTGGCATTTGCCATGAGCTTTGTAGCCTGAAGTTTATTCCTCAGGCACTTTAGATCATCACCAAACCAACAATGATTAAATCCGCGTCCAGAGGGTGCTTTCCTCAGCGGAACAAATTTATTCATAGCATAAACATACACGTCAATCAAATTTTGTGCTAATTGATCTATGCTCAAACTTTCATCACAAAAAGAACTCCAATCAAGAGAACTTATGTAGTTGTTAAACTTAGAAAGGTTTCTCTCGCAAAATGATCTATGATAGGTCGGCTCCGAAACCTTAGGATCCTTGACCTCAACACTCAAATCGATACTAAGTGTGAGATGATCTGATATGCAGAAATCTATCACTTTCGCTTCCCCTAGGGTTAGTTCACTACTATAGAAAACGTTATCAATGCATGTTGATGAGCCATTGAAAATTCTTGTTGGTTCTCTAAACGTTTGATTGAACCCAAAAGATTCGGTAATCTCCAAAAGACCACTTAACTCGTTTGACTTCCGATCGAAATGAATGTTGAAATCGCCGACCAAAACAAATCTGTAGCGCTCATACGTCACAAAAAGGGTACGGAGCATATCCTCCAGAGCACCGATCAATATGTCTGACTTTACCAAACAGGATCTATATACAGCTAAAATTATCAATTTGACAGAAGGAATTACAATTCCGCTCAGTTCAAAATACAGTTCAGTACAATACCCCGTGAGATCTAAAGACCTACACGAAAGACCCTCTCTTACAAAAATAGCTACCCCCCCATGTATTCTAGTGGTTCTACAAAAAGCAGAAACCAGATCAAAATTCAACAATTTAAATGACCTCAGACAATCGAGGGACGTTATGAAATGTTCTGCAACACAAAATACATCACAATTTGAAGTCTCGAAATATGAATTTAGAGTATCAATTTTATTGAAAGTCAAACCCTGTATATTCAGGAAAAGAATCCCGAATACGGCAGTCTTATGCGAGTGTACTTCAGTATTCGAACCTGGTATCGCAATCATCGGGGGAGCTCGCTTTTTCTCTTCCCGTGAAAAAACCTATTGACGTGGGTATTCTCCGGCCAGATAGAAGCATCCATCGCCTCACTTAGATGAGATTCGTTTAGTGTGATCTTGAAAGATGAGTAATAATCAGGATATTTGGATGCCAATTGGTCAACACGAACCTCAGGGAAACGGTTGATCAAAAATTCCCTGACATCATCCACAGTTGTTTCAGGACGCAGTTTATAAACATGAAGGAAAGCCAATTTTGTTACTGACTTTAATACTTTACTATTATCAACTGATGCCTTGTCAATAATGCCTGTTCCAATTACAGTCTTATTTTTATTCGTCCTTTCTGTTTTCCTCTTGTTAACTTGGTGTGCTCCTGAGTGTTGTTCCCTTTGTTTGGTGACGTCAGTAGGGTCTCCACTTGCTGTAGATATCTTTTCGTTTTTACTTTCACGATTTATTTTCTCGCTTGCAGAAACCTGTCCATCATGTCGACCTGCGGGAGATCCCATCTTTCGATCGGCTAGAATGCAGCCGGTTGCAGTTTTCGTTCCCTTACGTTCGTCATGTTGTCTCACATAATCATTGACAGATGTCACAACTTGCGAAAAATTTTTTTTCTTGTTGTTTACTTTTGTCTTGGTCCAATTTTAGGTTATTCTCCAAATGAACAATTTTCTTCCGCAATAGAGAAATCAGCAATACTTGTTCGCTGATTCTTCCCTCCTGCTGTTCAACTAACCTTTTCATCATGGTGAATTCACCCTCGTCCTGAACTAGAGCACTCTGAGGGCTGAAGGACTGATATTGCTTCATCTGAAGCTCTTTCAGGTAATTCAACGAACTCTCACTCAAATTCACGTCTGAAGGAGATCCATTCACTATTAAATTCACTAGAACTTCTTTTTTCAACTTAGATAATTCACTAATTAAACTAGCGTTACGCTTTTCACAATCGGTTTCCGCCATCTTGGGAATGATAATGAATGATAATATCCGGAAGAAAGGGAATTGGTTAATTGCCATATGGAATAAAGACAAGAGACATCGAACGCCGTTTCTTATTTGTGAAGAACTGCCTTCAACAGTAAAAATAGAGACTTTTGCATCGGATGCTATCTGGCAATGAAAGGTGGGTTTATGCCTGATAATCAACTGACAAACCGAAAATTCATGGCGAAAAGATCATGGCTGAATATTTGATGGGACCAGCTCGATCGAACGAAATTATCACAGGGGCTCAGATGGGAGGTCCTACTCCACCTGCCGTACAGTACAGACATTGTTCATTCGGATTACCATCTTTTCCGATCCATGCAACATGGCCTGGCAGACCAGCACTTCTCCAATTCTTTTTCTTCGTGTGCGGTGCCTTTCGTTGGCCGAACGTAGGCCTTGTGGCCCATTGTTCATACCGCATTTGTGTAATACTGGAGAGACTCAGACCAGAAGGCACGCTGACAAGAATGCCGCGAGCCGACAAGGAGGAGTCTCTCTCACCATAGAGATGGAAGGTGTAGGGTTCTCTAGGTGTGTTAACCTCAGTGTAGATAAGTTGCCGCACGTGAACAGTATATGCTCCGTCGTTTCATCCGCGTTCTTGCATTCTCATTTAGACCCATTCTTTGTAGATGTTTGTTAAACAGATGACCATTTAGAGCACCAGTCACCAGAGAAAATTGCTTTCTCTCGAGAATCAAGAGCTTTTTGACCTCCGGCTTCGAAGAAGGCCCCTTGATAAGGAGTCCTGACTGCCTGAGATCCGTTCCCGTGTTCCACTCAGAGGAGAATTTCTTATCAATCCATCTCTTGAAGAGGTTTTTGATCTCCAATTACGATGAAGTCAAAAAACGGATCGATGCATGGATAGAGGCCAAAGAGTCAGCCTTTTTTGCGACGGGATCCGTCAATTGCTAGAAAGATTGGAAAAAGTAGGGACCAGCGACAGACAATACTTCGAATTTTGAGTGATGCGTGTATTTTTTCATGAATTTCAAGAATAATCTGGATACTTCCCTGGATTGAATATCACCGAATGACATTTTTTTTCTCGTCTCTCAACAAAAAATGTTGTCTGAATGTTTGTTGCCTCTGTCGAGACTATCTAAATGATGTATAAACGTTTAATGTAGAGATAAGTAATGATGAAATCTCACAAATGTGGGAGATAAAACTGAATTCTGACGAGCATGAAATTTCACATTTTATACGCACAGTATGTATTGGTATCGGTCCATATTGAAAATAAATGTCATTGAAATACAAAATTCGGATATTAATGATGAATGTCTATACAAACCACGTACTTGATCGAAATCAATAGAGAATAAAATCATACTAAACAATATCCTCTTCGAATTTTATAAACTCGACACTACTCGGTTAATATCATATTGATATACTGCAAGTCTTCACATAATCTTCACGAGATCGAAGAAAATCACCTGAAATAATCATCTTCCTCTTCTAAAACACATAACACCATAGCTCTAGAAATGATTTGTTATTTTGTTTACGCCATTTACATAACGCTGGTTGTCGCTATATGCATGCGTCGTTCATGGGACTGACTTCTGAGACACAGATCAACCATATAAAGTTTGAGATGGGTCGATTCATAGATCTTTCTGTTTGTCTTGCGAGCCCGCTACCTCGCATTGCGAGGTAGCGCACCTTTATATTATTGTTTCAAGAGTGAATGAACAATCTGGCATCATCTTCTCAAAAGCTGTGTGAAATGTCATAGAGCATGGGTAAGGTTAGATCATTGACCTAGAATCCTATGAGTTAGGTTGATTAATCATAATGAATTAAGTGAAGAAACAATTCTTTATCAGATATATTTGAGATGTCGGGGAAATTATGAACAAATTGTAAGTGTTTACAAACTAATCTTTAGGAAAATCCAAGAAGAAACTTAATTTGGTGGGACAAATATGGCTTTTCAATTCCGGAAATAATCAGACAAAACTGAGTGTTTTTGTTAAGAAATATCGTGTTTGTCACATTCTTATCGAATACGATTAGTACTTGAGTATTTCTTGAATGTATCAAATCAATTCCAATCGAGAAATATTAAATTTGTGGTATTTGCAGAGAATCGTATCAGGCACGTATTCGGCCGATTTTTTTTTCAAATGACTGTATCTTTGAAACAGAGACGATTTCGGAAAATGGGAAAAGAAAAAGAAGGTCATTTTTGGCCTCAAGAATCTATAGATGAAATATATGTACAAGTCGAAGACACATCCTGACAAAAACGTGGACTGTATGCAGAAAGAATTCACTGAATTCTGAAGTTCTACTTCCTCCTATTCACCAAAACTAACTAACGGGAAACAATAAACCAGAACTTCACAAATGAGACAAAAGATATGCTACCATCAACTCCAAATCTTCCATCACAACTAAACACCGCTCGAGAGCAGTAAAACCGCCTCGTCCAATAAAAATTCCCTGTTACCAGATCCCAACAAATGTTTCATTAAATCGAAGAATCTGGACAAGAGCAGCATCCAGCCCCTCAATAATTAGATCTCGCCGTCCCTCCCAGATAAGACAGCTGTCCAGAAACTGACCGCCTTTCACGAGCTCCTCGACTGTAAAACCTCCTCGAGGAAGACCCCATCAGGCCGCTCGGTTATCCGAAGATCCTGTAACTCGGGACAATAACATCACTTTTGGAGATTACAGCGTTTCGCCCAGGAGCCCCGGCCTGTAACTTTCCGAATATACGACACACTTAAATTTTTTACGCGGACACATACAGATCGTATCGTATAGGAAAAGTTTTCATATACGCCGGAGAGGCGGCGAGCAGCCAAATTTGGGGCTTCGGTTGGGTCTTATGTATTTTACCTGGAACTACAAACATAACAAGTTGTGGAACTTCGGAAGTCGTAGTTTTAACGCCTGATTTAGACGGGTACGGTGGATGCTGATGCCTTCTCTTGGGATGTGTCGACGGAAAGAAAAGAAACAATATGCGGTTCTTTCTTAAGATGTAAGGAGCGTTTAAGGCAGAATTCGGGAACTGGGGACACATTTCGCTTATGCCGTTATCGTCTTTCTGTATTTGACTAGAGGTATGTCTTCGACATGGAAAAAAGTTAGAGTTGCAGAATTGCGAATAAAAAAAATAAAGATAAGCCACAGGAAAGTGAACCTTTCAGGAACTTTTATCGATTTTTCCCCACGAAGACTTATTTTCAACATTGCAGTACCTTTGAAAGGTTCTGCGATTCACTGAAATCAAAAGTGTAGGTTTACTGTCCGTTCGCACCTTGCTTCACGCTGGTATTTATTCATTTTGAATCGGGGTCGTTTTTGCTCGGTTAGACTTTCGGGAACTGTGTTCTTTTGTTCTCTACCCTAAGTGACAGCGTGAGTTTCATTCCATTCAAAGTTATATAACTCTGAAAAACACCTCATCTTTTGAGCAAGAAGATTATTTTTCAAAAAATTTTGATAATTATTAAAAAAAATGACCAAGTGTGTTGGTTTGCAAAACAATTTTTGGAAATATCAACTTAATTTCGAAATTCATTTCAATTTTCAAATAATTTTGCTACCTGTTCATCAAATTTGAAGATTATTCCTTCGAAATATATAAAACTTGCTGTTTTACAGTTCTCTCATTTCAGTACCTTGTGATGAACGACACAACGAATGCATATATGAATCACGATCGAATTATATGGATGAGGAACATATTTTGATCCTCGATATGTATCTATTGTCTTGTTTTCTTCCGGAATACTTATATAACCTCTTCATTTTTTGCAATTTGTGAATTTCCAGTTGACACAAGTGTACAACTCTATCCTTACCAAAAATGTGGCTTCGCTTTGTGACTTTGAATAGCAGGAGTATGAGCCATATCATAACTCTCTTCAGAAATAATATGAATCAAAATGTCACGAATATAAACACAAATTATTTAACGCCCAAAAAGCGAGATTAGGATTTGAGAAAATGAATTAAGTAATTGACAATAAAAAAAAAACTTCACTTAAAAATAAAAAAAAGATTGAATCGCTAGAAACACCTCGGTTTGCTTTCAGCGGAGATGGGGTGAGTTCGGTTAGATGGAATAGGGCGCCAACGTATTTATTTTTCTAGCAATTCAATAAACAAAAAAAAGAGGATTGACAAGAAAAGAAAAATTTCTAAATTACACGGACTTATAGGGAAAAGTTCAACTACCTTGGCCAAACACGTAAACTCCGAAGCAGATGAAACGAAACGCAAGAAAAAAAAAGGTAAGTATGTATATGAAATTCAATACCTGAAACACTGTATGAGGAAAAAAAAATAGTAATAATAAATAAATGATGTAATAAAATTGTATTATCAATTTCCCACAATTCAATTTCAAATAAAGAGAAAATATCGATAATATTTCAACAATAGCGATAGTACAACAATATTTTACCCCCTATGCTTGATCAAGCGTAGTTTTCACAATACCACACGTAATATATGGTACACACTATATACTTATTCAATTGTGGAGCTATATTCAGCTTTCGATTACTTATCAAATTAATTATGGATGGAACAATTTATTTCAGAATATAATATATAATCTAATTTGAAATACTCTCAAAAGTTGTACTGAGAAATTTATTATTACATCAATTATGGACCCGCCTATAAGTGGATGGAGTCGAAAACAATTGGAGATTTCAGAATTTAATACTATTCTGATCCTATTATGGGACACCTATAGATGTAAAAATTCAATTTATGTGTCCCCGATCCTACCTTAATATTTAAAGCTTATATCGGAAAAAAAAGGCAACTATAATATTGAACTGATATTATGGAAAACAAAAAGGGTTCACTCATGCAAATGGCCTCCGGTTCCAGTGGGCAGTGACGTCAGATTTATAGATTCAAAAATTCTCTGTACATACCAGGTCGGTACTTGCAATATATTGCACGAAATTACCAATCCAAGAATCCCAATCACTCCAACAATATTGTAAATCCTCCTCAAGGTACTCTACCTTCCGTCAGGTGAAAAATAGGTTCAGTTGAGTTCTATTTCCGATGTTCGTCTCGCAAAATGCAACAACCAAAATCCGTGGACATCCGTTCCCTCAGGAACGGTAAAAATGTAAGAAGATAGTTATTTCTATATACGAAATAAAAAGGCCCTAGAATTCACAAGGAAAATGTAATGGTCTAGATTAGGTAGGTGGAAAAAAAAATGAAACTTACTATAGTTGTAGGACGGCCTTTCAAATTGAATGATTTCTGTACGAGAAGTACGATTTTAATCCCCAAAATGGGTAAATACTGCTATCCCAATTAACAAATCAGCAATATCCAGAATACAGACGGTTATCTTCATTCCAAAACTTTGATTTTCACTAGAAAATTCAACCAATAACCTCTTTCAACGCACAATCTCTCAGAAGCATCCAAAAACGAATTTTCAAACACCAAGAAACAGTAATTTATCGAGAATAATCCTTAGCATCCTGTAAGTATCAGATAAGAACCCGATCACAGGAAAATCAAAATAAGACATCCAGGCAACCCATACAACATAATTGGACCATTTAGTGTTGCATACACATAAGGGTAACTTTCACACGTTACAAATTCTCCCCCTTCTTCAGGAAATTTTCCCAAAATTTCACAACAAGGACGAAATTAAACGAAACAGAACAAAAATCATGAAACCTCGTGAATGATTACCTTTCATAGTTCAGATGTTTTCATCCGGTGGCTCCGCCTTGAGGTCCTTTACATGCCAGACCCCTTTGTCCCTACCAACGTTGTCCTGCAAACGGTACGTCCAAGGTGACAACCTTTTGGCCACTATAAATGGTCCTATCCATTTAGGAGCCAATTTTTTTGTGAAGTTCTTACTGGCGTCAGAAAGTACGAACTTCCTCCTATAAACGGGTTGGTGAACTATAAATTCCTCATTCCTTCTCCTTAAATTATAATAGTGAGCATTTTTCTCAGCACAGCCTTTAGCCTCCCCTTCAGCTCACTGAAAATCTTCCGAAACCCTTCAGATCGGGTTTCCTCAGATGAATTGGATGGCGGGTCCTCTTGCAGAGTAATATTATAGTCATCGCCGCTCAGCATCATTCTCCTACCAAAGTTCACAAAATAGGGAGTGTATTTCGTGGTTTCATTCCGGGAAGTCCTCATAGCGCACGTGAGCTCTGCCAAATTCTCGTCCCATTTCTGATGGTTATCAGAAGCATATACTGAAAGGAGAAATTTCAGGGTTCTATTATATCTTTCAGTGGGATTTGCTTGGGGATGAAAGTTTGCATTGAATTTAGAACTGATCCTTTACTTCTGCAATAACCTCAGATACTCATTCTTGTATTGAGGACCGTTATCGGAAATGATAACCCGTGGCACACCAAAGATCAAGAATACACCCTCCTCCAATGCCTTACACACTGCTGCTGATGTAGCTTTTCTCAAAGGAAAAGTTAAGCAGAACTTGCTAAAATAATCAGTGACGACCAATATAAAAGAATTTCCCTTTTTTGACCTAGGAAGAGGCCCTATGAGATCCGAACTAACAACCTCCCAAGGTTGTGTTGCCTCAGGATGATGGGATGCCATTATACCGGCAGGCTTTCTCGAATCTATCTTATGTCTCTGGCAGACCTGACAATTTCTGACATATCGAGCCACGTCCGAGCGAGACTTCGGCCAGAAATATCTTTCACACAAGCGTGAGTGAGTCTTGAACACTCCCATATGTCCTGATGTGCAAGAATCATGTATATCCTGGATGACCTTCACTCGCAGTTGCTTAGGCACAACCAACTTCCACGAGTCTTCAACCAACTCATTCACAGGTGATCCCAGATATTTATAGAGGAATCCATCTTGGACCCTCCAATTAGAGAACTTTCCAGGAAGTTTCTTAACGTTACCCAGCATCCTTAAATACCACGGGTCAACTATGTTGGTAAAATCGCTTGTGGTTACTAAATCTAATTTAGGCACAGAACGTGACAAAAGATCAGGCACGTGATGTTCAGAGCCTTTACGATGGGTCACACTGAATTCAAATTGTTGCAGTCGTACAATCCACCGCGCCAGACGACCAGACACAGCTTTGAGGTTTTGGAGCCACACCAAACAGTAATGATCGGTAATTACTTCGACTTTTATTCCCTCAATATACGGACGAAGCTTTTCCAGTGCCCACAAGACAGCCAAGCATTTCCTTTCCGTGGTTGAGAAATTTTGTTCTTGTCTCGTTAGAGACCGACTAATGTAGCATATTACCTTCTCTCCTCCTGTTGGATCTGGTTGGCTCAAAACAGCACCCAATCCATGACCCGATGCGTCCGTCTGCACTTGAAAAGGCAGATCATAGTTAGGGCAGCTCATAATTGGGGCTGACACAAGCTTTTCTTTCAGCCAATTAAAAGAATTCTCACATTCTTCGGTCCACATAAATTTACTATTCTTCTTCAATAAGTTTGTTAAGGGCGAGATTAGGTCGGAGAAGTTTGGTATAAATCTACGATACCATGAGAAGGTTCCAACTATACTACGAACATCCTTCACATTTCGAGGTATCGCAATCTCCACCATTGCCTTTACTTTCTCTGGATCAACTTGAAGACCGTTACTATTCACCACATATCCTAAGTAGCGGATTTCACTTCTACAGAACTGACACTTATCCCTAGAAACGGTGAGTCCTGCTTCATGTAGTCTACGGAATACTTCCTCCAATATTTCAAGATGTTTTTCAAAGTCATCTGTAACTATAATTACATCATCAAGATAAACAAAAACGAACGGTTCAAGATCGCTCCCAAGTATAACGTCCATTAGTCTTTGCCAAGTAGCTGGACTGTTGCTAAACCCAAATGGCATCCTCCGAAATTGGAAAAGTCCCCTACCCGGAACTGTAAAGGCAGTGTACTGACGGGATTCTTTCTTAACAGGAACTTGCCAGAATGCACTCTTTATGTCTAAGGAACTTATGTACCTGGCATTCCGTAATTTATCCAAAGTATTGGATACATAAGGTGAGGGGTAACTATCCTTTTTTGTGGCGGCGTTCACCTTACGGTAGTCTACACAGAATCTGTATGTCCCGTCCTTTTTTTTAACCATAATGATTGGGGAAGACCACGGACTAGCACTCTTTTCTACAATTCCCTGCTGCAACATATCATTGAGTTGTTCGTCAATATGTTTTTGCAGTACAGGAGATACTGGGTAGTATCTCTGCTTGATAGGGCGGCTATCCACTAAAATTTCATGTTCGACTACGTTAGTGCAACCAATCACGTTGTCTCCCATCATATCAAAATTCCTATCTACCACCTCGTCCAATCTTCTTCCTTGATCTCCATCCAAGTCGGCATCCACTGTAGCTACACCGATTGTTTCAGCAGAGAAAAACCATTCATTACTCCTTAAATTAGGGACTATACCAAGGGCCATCCAAAAATCAGCTCCGAGCAATATCATCCGGGGCAACTCCAACATGATCAACACCTCCATCAACACCACCCTGTCCTTCACCTTCATCGGCACCCTGCAGCTGCCAATGCTTGAGCAAGCGTGTCCATTCGCCACAGTACATGTAACCCTATTTCGCGACTCTATAGTTACTCCTAATTTTTTTAGAACCGACCAGCATTCGCCGTTGATGATTGTTCGGGATGCACCAGAATCAAGAAGACCCAGAAATTCTTTTCCATAAATTGACAACCGTAGATACGGTCTCTCATCTCCTACCACGTTATCTAATATATAATTTAATACAGGACGGAGTTCGTCAGTAGGACCCTTATGTACGGCAGTCGTTGAAAATGGTCCTGTAATCAACGACTGGAACCGTTTCCCGACTGATTACACTTAGGGCAGGTTCTGGTAGTATACCCTACTTGATTACATTTGTAGCAACGCAGAGATCTAGGTGCAGCACAGCCTACTGCTCTATGTCCTGGTTTGTTGCAGTTATAACATATAACAGATTTCTCGAATTTTGACTCAGGTGGGGACTGACGTCCTACGAGTTGCATTTCCTCAACACCTTCTTCGATACTTGCATATGCCAAGTCTGGCTCAAGGCAAGACTGAGATCTTCTCGGTGGTGGAGCGTATGATTCGACATACTCACGTCGTTCTTCCAATTGACGACACAATCTCTTCAATTCCAAGTAAGAATCGATACTGACCAGAGCCAGCTGAGTCTGAAAGAAGGGGAGAATATTCCGCAGAACCAATTTAACTTGTTCTCGTTCAGGTGGTGATGATCGCAAACGGTCAAACAATGATCTCATGGTAGCCAAGTAAATACCAATAGGTTCGTCCTTACCTTGAGTACGCTTTTTGATTTCTTCTAGGAGCTTCTCATCATAGTTGAAGGGTTCAAACTCAGCTCTCAAGTTCTCAACAAAATAATTCCAGCCCACAATCGAGTCCTTGGCAGCTCTAAACCATATCAGTGCTTTGCCGTCCAATAAATCCACCGCTGATTTTAAAACTTCGGGCTTTGTCACCCCTCTAGCTTCACACAACTCTTCAACTCGTTGCAGGAAAGCATGGACAGACATTCCCTGCTTCTCGCCTGAAAAACGCAAACCCCATTTGTACACTGGAATTGTCTTCATCTGTCCAGAAGTTGTCTCCACAGCTCGGGTTGGCCGTGACTGAGGAGTCGAACTTAGCAAATTCTGCCCATCAACTGATCCCGAACAATTACCACCTTCCTCAGTCCCAGAGCTCTCCTCGTTGAGTGGTTTATTTGACCCACCTGATGCCACATTCGCCTTCTCCTCCAGAATATCCAGCAACTTTAGAACTTTTGCGAAAATTTCTCTCTTATACGCCTCTTCTTCCGTTGATATTACAACAATATGATCCAATCTTATCAATGCGTATCTCAAACGTGTATCATTTACTACATAGCGACGACTCCCCGGTGACGCAGACTGCCAATCAGCAATACTGTCTTCTACCTTCGCGATGACTTCGTCAATTGCTACCTTATCTTCTTCGAAAGTGAATGGATACTTGGGATAGGATATTGACGATCCTTCCTCTTCGAGCTTTAATGCCCTCGATAAATTCTTCCTCATATTGTCAACTGTCCCGGTGGGCAAACACCTTATAGTCAACAGATAAGTTAACTGCGATTGATTCAATCTGTTGACAACTAATTTTCCTGACATCTTTAATGCTGAATCGTATGAGAGATCAACAGAAACTATACTCTCTAACAATTAAATAGGTGAAACACGAAATGGCCCCACGTTGGGCGCCAAAATTTATAACGCCCAAAAAGCGAGATTAGGATTTAAGAAAATGAATTAAGTAATTGACAATAAAAAAAAACTTCACCTTAAAATAAAAAAAAGATTGAATCGCTAGAAACACCCCGGTTGGCTTTCAGCGGAGATGGGGTGAGTTCGGTTAGATGGAATAGGGCGCCAACGTATTTATTTTTTTAGCAATTCAATAAACAAAAAAAAGAGGATTGACAAGAAAAGAAAAATTTCTAAATTACATGGACTTATAGGGAAAAGTTCAACTACCTTGGCCAAACACGTAAACTCCGAAGCAAATGAAACGAAACGCAAGAAAAAAAAAGGTAAGTATGTATATGAAATTCAATACCTGAAACACTGTATGAGGAAAAAAAATAGTAATAATAAATAAATGGTGTAATAAAATTGTATTATCAATTTCCCACAATTCAATTTCAAATGAAGAGAAAATATCAATAATATTCCAACAATAGCGATAGTACAACAATATTTTACCCCCTATGCTTGATCAAGCGTAGTTTTCACAATACCACACGTAATATATGGTACACACTATATACTTATTCAATTGTGCAGCTATATTCAGCTTTCGATTACTCATCAAATTAATTATGGATGGAACAATTTATTTCAGAATATAATATATAATCTAATTTGAAATACTCTCAAAAGTTGTACTGAGAAATTTATTATTACGTCAATTATGGACCCGCCTATGAGTGGATGGAGTCGAAAACAATTGGAGATTTCAGAATTTAATACTATTGTGATCCTATTATGGGACACCTATAGATGTAAAAATTCAATTTATGTGTCCCCGATCCTACCTTAATATTTAAAGCTTATATCGGAAAAAAGGCAACTAATATTGAACTGATATTATGGAAAACAAAAAGGGTTCACTCATGCAAATGGCCTCCGGTTCCAGTGGGCAGTGACGTCAGATTTATAGATTCAAAAATTCTCTGTACATACCAGGTCGGTACTTACAATATATTGCACGAAATTACCAATCCAAGAATCCCAATCACTCCAACAATATTGTAAATCCTCCTCAAGGTACTCTACCTTCCGTCAGGTGAAAAATAGGTTCAGTTGAGTTCTATTTCCGATGTTCGTCTCGCAAAATGGAACAACCAAAATCCCTGGACATCCGTTCCCTCAGGAACGGTAAAAATGTAAGAAGATAGTTATTTCTATATACGAAATAAAAAGGCCCTAGAATTCACAAGGAAAATGTTAGGGTCTAGATTAGGTAGGTGGAAAAAAAAATGAAACTTACTATAGTTGTAGGACGGCCTTTCAAATTGAAAGATTTCTGTACGAGAAGTACGATTTTAATCCCCAAAATGGGTAAATACTGCTATCCCAATTAACAAATCAGCAATATCCAGAATACAGACGGTTATCTTTATTCCAAAACTTTGATTTTCACTAGAAAATTCAACCAATAACCTCTTTCAACGCACAATCTCTCAGAAGCATCCAAAAACGAATTTTCAAACACCAAGAAAACCGTAATTTATCGAGAATAATCCTTAGCATCTGGTACGTATCAGATAAGAACCCGATCACAGGAAAATCAAAATAAGACATCCAGGCAACCCATACAACATAATTGGACCATTTAGTGTTGCATACACATAAGGGTAACTTTCACACGTTACAATTATTGCTTGAAGAAACTATCGAGTATTAACACTAAGCGTCCACCCGAATTCGAATATTTGTAATGATCAATAAAAATCAGTCATATTTGTCAATAGCACCACCTGAAGTAGAACATACGAAACTTTTCTAATATTCTCACTCTTGGCGAAACAAAATCTAATCAGTGCTTACATTATTATTTCAGACATCTTAGCTTTGCTGCTCACCTGAAAATAATAGGTCAATATCTCCGTTGGTGGAGCAGCGATATTTGATTTGAGCTGCCACACAGATCAGAAATACAATAATAATTTGTCAATTACTGATTATGGGCAATTTTGGATTCACTTATTTGTGCAAATATATTTATTATGCAGAAAAAAAGTCAAAAACATTTCAAAAATGAAGACAAAAGATGGAGATTCATAACTCACGATTGAAACTGATCACTTGACATTTCGGTAAAAATTTATTTTTCCACCAACTGGAGATGATTACAAGATTTTCCACCCGTGATTGTATACATCGCCATTTAATGGCGATAATATCAAATATAGTACCTTCACGGCTACCCATTAACCGTAGCGACACCTCGTGACGTGAACAACAACAAAGCATTTCCTGCTCAAGCCAAATTGTCATCGAATTTTTCTGAGTTTCATTGTTCTACGATCTGCTTACTAAGCAGATCGTAGAGGACTCCATAAATGAAGTTTCATAACAAACAGTACAGCCGATCTCGAGTTATAAATGGTGTAACCAACATCTTTCTTTCATGTATATAGATTGGAGTAGTATATAACATTACTAGCAAGGTAAGAGGGTTTTTACTGGCGAATGGAGGATATAACTGACGAGCCGAAGGCGAGTCAGTTACCTCTCTGAGCCAGTAAAACCCGTTACCTTGCGTGTATTGTTTTATATTTTATTTGTTTCTCATTTGTAAAAAGGTTAGATAAATTCCAAAAGAATCTCAATAATTTGTCGCAAATGTCGTAAGCTATGGAAGCGTTGCCATGAACATGTCTGTTTATTTTTCTTTACATTTGTTTTGGCGAAAGCGAAAATGAATGTACCATAAGAAATTTTTGAGGCAGCCAGCAGTGTAGCTTCAAGTTTATTACCTGCAAAATCAGCTTCAGGGTACGAGCGAGAATACGACGACTTCAAAAAGTGGCAAAACAAAAATAGTGTGATTGGGGTAACTGAAGATGTTTTGTTGGTCTTCTTGAATCAACTATCAGCTAGATTCAGCCCTAATACTTTATGGGCAAAATGGTCTATGCTGAAAAGCTGCTTGGAAATGAAAGAAAATGCCCTTGTTCGCAGGTTTGTTTCCCTAAAAGTATTTATTGAAAAATATGACGTTTAGTTGTCATTTGCAGATTTCAAAAGGTAATAGCGTTTCTGAAACGAAAAAATGAGCGTTATACGCCAAAAAAGGCCAAGGTATTAAGTAAAGAAGAGGCTGAACAATTTCTTTTACATGCTCCTGATGACCAGTGGTTGCTGGCGAAAATTGTAACAATATTTGGGATTTTTGGATGTTGGCAATGTGACGAAATTCTCTCCTTAAACATGAATGATGTAAAAGATATGGGAAAATACGTTATTGTGACATTGCGGCAAACAAAAAATTTAACAACAAGAAGATTCACCATAACCGATGATGGCTGCAGCTTCAAGCCCTGCATGTTATACAGAAAATATGTAAATCTTCGGCCTCCTGGAACAGAAAGCCTAAGATTTTTTTTGACATACCGACATGGAGAGTGCATTTCCCTCAATGCTGGCCAGCACACTATTGGTGGTGTCCCAAAGCAAATAGCGAAATATTTAGGTTTAAAAGACCCAGAGTTATAAACCGGTCACTCTTTTCGCAGAACTGGAGCCACTATGGTTGCGGATTCGGGTGAAGATATTTTAGCACTAAAGCGTGCAGGAGTGGAAGAGCACCGAAATTGCGATGAGTTATGTCGATGATTCGGTCAACAAAAATATCGAAATGTATAGCAAATTATTTGGTAGTAAGGAGAGTACAAATGTTCTGCAGTCCTCGAGTTCAGTCGTTTCTGAGTCAACAGATGGTTCATCATCATCAGTATCAACTCTTTCATCATCAAAAATCTGTGTTACTGGAAATAATAATTGTAATAACTTGTAAAAATTTTGCAAGTTAACTGTCAGTTTTACAAGTTAGTGACTTGATAAAATAAACTCTCCTGATTAATATTGTGTTTTTGGAAACTGACGTTTACAAATGAGAAACAAATAAAAAGATTAAAACGCAAAGAACTTAGTTTAAGCACACCCAATTTCATCGAATTTTTCAGATCATAAATAAATTCCTGAAGTTGAGTAAGAATTTCATGGAATTTCGACAAATTGTATATTTTGGGTAGAATCGGATTACGAAAAATGGTATGGAAAAAAATTCATGGTAAAGACTCGTCACTTGAAAAATATGTAGGTACAACTCAAAGATCCATCCTGTAGACTGTAGTTGGGGAAACATTTTTAGAACGTCCAGCTCAATTTTCATTTTCAGTTGCAGGTAACTCGTTTGAAGTATCCCGCGAAAAATAGAAGATGATAATAATTTCGGTTCCACTTTCCACCGACATCTGAAGGCTTTTCTAGTGTAATTCCCCCAGTCACCGAAACCGAATCTCCCGAAATTCGCCCAACTAGACACGACATTCCGAGTGTGTCGCAGATTTCTGGATGTATCCCGCTCCCGCACGAAACCATCGGGTATTGGCTAAGATTATCAGATTTTTCTGCACGTCTCTCCAAACGTCAAGCTGACGACGCCGAGTCCCGTCTTTCCGGAAAGGAAATCGGAACATTTCGCCTGTCTTTTCGCGATCATTTTCAATGACACGTCTCAGTCTGTCGTTTTCAATTTTCCGATCTGCTCAAAAACAATTCCTTCTGGTCGTGTTCGTATGCAATTTATTTCGTTTTTGTATTCCGGGCGAATATCTCTTCGGGATATCGATTTTTTGTTATAGTATTCGTGACTTTCCTTTTTATTCAGTTCTCTTCATAATATCAAAGCAAAACAACGTTAGAATCTCGCCTACGCAGGGTGTTCAGAGTTCGTATACACTCTTATTTTCTGGTTTTAATGGTATTTTTGCGTGGATTTATGAGTCGACTACGCTGTACTTTTATACTAGAAAAAATCTTGAATAAGTTTTGATTGAGGAATATGCACCATGAATACCAAAATAAAGCGATTTGTGCTCCAGGAGACCTCAAAGTTCAGAGAGGATATTGAAATAAGGGTGAATTGATGAAGTACTCCAGGCTTCTCAAAAAATTCGATTTATTTGAAAACCGTTTCTTCCTAGCTCAGAGTCCTTTATTGGACGAAGTTGGAACTCATTTTTGAGGAAAGAAAACTTATTAAAAACTCGAAATTTGCACCAGCTCTCTTCGGACTACCACCTAAAAAAACACAGACGAGACGGGTTACACAATCAAGGAATTCACAAGGCATAAAACCAGCTAATTCAAATAATTACGCGGCTCCAAATCGGGAAAATCCATTTCCGAGCAAGTAAAGCAATTTATTCAAACAGAAAATCTGCATATTTCATTGAAAGCCATGAGAACTTTTAATTGGATCCGGAGTTACTAAAAGGACGGTTGAGTACGAAGAAACTCCGGTAAAAATGACTCAGCTACTTATTAAGTGTTTAATTCGACCCTGTCCGGAGGAGGGGAATCTCTTTGAAGACGAGAGGCTGCAGAGAGAATAGATTAGATTTTGAGGCGGGACCCGTTTTCTAGTTCTCACTGTTTATCGATTTTTCCTGCAATTCAATTTGCAGGTTGAATAATGACGGATTATTCGTTTCCCCGAGAGATGGAGAAATAGAGCCTGCAAAAATTACTGGGAACAGAAGTTATACACTCTGAATGTTTGAGAAATGTAGATTCCACTGGTTCAAAATTCATATTTTTATTCTTAAACACACAAAGTTTAAACTGCGAATGGACTTCTTGGGTAACAAGATCCAGAGCTCTATGATTCACCCACATTCTAGGAGGACTAACCTAGAACCCCACAAAACATTCCACATGTTTTTATCACACTACTTGTCTAGGAACGACCACATACAGCGCCATCAGTTTGCTATCTCCCTTCGTTCAACACAGCATTCAGTTCGCCACCCTCTCGTAGTTCACCTCATATTTTTCCCTACGCCGGAACTTGTTCGTTTTTTATCTATGAAGTGAATTCGTTGCGTGAGATGTGGGCTCTACTCAATACACCTACACAAGACCAGAATACCACTCAAACCGTGCGTACCATTTCTTCAGTGTTCACTTTGTGGTAGTTTCTATTTCATACATATATTTTTTTCTTCAGTTCTCGTGTTGATTAGAATTGGTACAGCAGCTCATTCTTCTCTCCAAAAGTGCTCTTCTGTAATTAACACCTCTCGTCCAATAAAATTAGGCTTCGATGAGAAGATACAACTCTAGGAGATTCTAGGAGCATTCGACCAAGTCTCCTTCATTTGGATACTTCAGGTGTCATGACATTGTTTGGTGCTTTGTGTTTCGGCGAGTTAGCGAGGATGAAAATAGCCAAAGGTCCACAAGAAGGACCAATCATTTTCGTATGAAGCGGACTACTAAGCTACCTTAACACTCATTGCTTCTAAACCTTGTAGTAGGTAGACAACCCTGAGAATAGTTAAAGAATAGTGTAAGAGGGATAACCTCAAATTCGCTCACAACAGAACTACACCCATACCCTTTACTAGAAAGAGAAATCTAAACGAGATTAAGGCACTAAGCCCCCTTCATATTCAGGAATGATTTGGGATCATAATCTAAATCACTTCTTTATTTATATTTATGTGGTATTCCTGATAGTTTCATCAAGGAATTTGTTTCAGTAGATGAAATTGATCTTGTCTTTCATCATTGTGATTTAAATATGATTCAAAAACCAATAAACGGAGATATGGAAATTTCAAGAACTGTTTTCTGGAAGTGGCGTTTATGTCCAAGTTCTTCAAACAGAAATGTCTTAAAACTTCATTCTTTTTTTAGGATAGTATTCGTAGTTGAAAGGAAAGAATATCATTTAGCTGATGCCATCACTCTTTGTCGAATACTTAGCCATAGGTTTTCTGCCGCTGAAAACTATTTTCTTGAAAAAGGAGGATAATGTCCCTAAGTTGGAACAAACTAAAATACATATCAGAGTTGGACTAGTAGAGATCTAGTTTCCGAAGCACACCACCAGGTGGCACCACCACAGGAAGACAATGTATTACCGGTTTCTGGGTTATTGGCCGTCATCAGATACATGTAGCCTTATCCTGAGATGAGAACCAACTGAAACGGCAGAACTTATATTACTCCCTAGCAAGAACTATTGAGTACAGTTTTGTACAGTAGTTCCACCTAGGGAGCAAATGTCTACGCTTCATCCCGGAGGTTACCTCAAAAACTAGATCTCTACGTACATTCATTTTTCCCATTCGGAGTTTCGCAAGTACTTATATGAAGTCTCATGCACTTACCGAGGGAAGTCGAATACGCCTGGTTCATACGGTTAAGGGGCCCGCAATTATTAATCATGAAAAAGGAGGATAATGTCCCTAAGTTGGAACAAACTAAAATACATATCAGAGTTGGACTAGTAGAGATCTAGTTTCCGAAGCACACCACCAGGTGGCACCACCACAGGAAGACAATGTATTACCGGTTTCTGGCTTATTGGCCGTCATCAGATACATGTAGCCTTATCCTGAGATGAGAACCAACTGAAACGGCAGAACTTATATTACTCCCTAGCAAGAACTATTGAGTACAGTTTTGTACAGTAGTTCCACCTAGGGGGCAAATGTCTACGCTTCATCCCGGAGGTTACCTTAAGTTCTGCCGTTTCAGTTGGTTCTCATCTCAGGATAAGGCTACATGTATCTGATGACGGCCAATAAGCCAGAAACCGGTAATACATTGTCTTCCTGTGGTGGTGCCACCTGGTGGTGTGCTTCGGAAACTAGATCTCTACTAGTCCAACTCTGATACTATTTTCTTGTTCATCATGATCTTATGAGGACTATTAGCTCATTCCGTGAACTGATTCAGTACCCCTACTCTTATACAGGAGGATAGAGTTGTTTCTCATAATTTAATCTGTACTCAGTTTATGTTTTTGGTACGGTAGAGCGGTGTGGCTTTGCCAACGAAGGTGACTTTGCCAAACTACCAAATGTTTCATGTTTCATTTTATTTTGGTAAAGTCGGTAACTTCTCAACGACAGCACGAATCGGAACCTAAGAGATTACACTATATCCCCACATGTTTCAACAGTCGCAGTCCTTTGGCTTGGATTGAATGGTGTGCTATGCTGTGTTCTGTGAGCAGGTAAGTTTCAACGTGTTTATAAATGCGAAATACTAAGGGTTGTGTAGAAAACATGAAAAATGGTGCATCAAAATTCATTCAGCAGCTTATTTCACACGTATTTAGAGTCGCGTAAAAAACTGAGAGCATTTGGTTGGGCGGGTCTCGAAATTTCAGGAAATTATTCTATTGATTGCAGATTTATGCAGACAAATCATCTACGTCTGGAAGAGGAAAATGGAAGGGATTTTTTGTAGGAGGATAAAATATTGAATGGAAGCAACAGTTCTGCGGTTTTGGGAAATGAATTATTATTATTTTATATTGTCCATTTACAAAGGGACTGATTTTATGTATTTTATTAAGAATAATAGATTTTATTTTCTTATAACTTGTTGTTTCATTCGCGACTAGTACCTAGCTAACTAACCTTCAAAAAGTTGAAGAAAAACGTTCTCGTGGCAAAAATACCACCTGCACTTGATTAAATTGCCAACAAACGCATTTTGATGCAAGTGGTAAATTCGCACCGATGTGCGGGTGACTTTGCCAAATTTTTAAAATGGAAAAACAAATTGTTGCGCACTTTTTCTTCCGTTTCTAATGACAGCAATCGATAGCTAGATTGTTGAAATTAAACATAATTCAAACACAACTCATTTTAGTAAAAAAAACGAGAAAGTTACATCAAGAATACTCTAAAAAGTGGTGCAAAGTCACACCGCTCTACGGTACCGATTTTTACAGTTTAAAGAAACCACTAGAAGTAATAGAGCAATACTTTGAGTTTTCAGGACCCTCGATCTATTCTTTCGAAGACTGTTATAAATTCCATTCTGAGTGCGACGATATGCTCCATCTGAATAAATTAAGCAGTGAAAATCCTTCAAAAAATCGTCTGAAAATGAAAACGCCACCGACTCTCCTAACATAAAACATCAAGAGTTCTCCATACATAACTCCGCACAATAAAAATCATCGTGCTCGGCCATCATGCAGATCAGAATATAAGCACCACATCACTCACAAAAATCCCACTCTATGGCCGCCGTCCCAAAAGTCGTTCAGAAATACTTCCACATCATCCAAACACGAAGATTGAGCGCTCTTATTTATACACGACATTCGTCATCTTCCTTTGTCTCCATTAATCCAATCCATTCACAATAAACTCGTGCGTTCCTCATGTAAATAAGGAGTCCCAGAACGAGGAAGAGATTTCCCATGACTGATTCCCATGTTGGAATATCATTTTGTCAAGGACTCGTCGTTTTGTTGCGACTTTTTCAGCCGTTTTCATCACGGAAGCCGGTGTGCGCCTCCGACCATGGCTTCGCTGTCCGAGAGGCGGAATTTATTGTTTATCATTTTTCTCGTTTCCAAACACGCGAAAAGTGAGAAAGGAAGTCATCAGGTTCATGCTCTCTTGAGAAAGCTAATGTTTGACAAGGGATGCTTTCCATTGCATTGACTGTACTCAAATTAAAATATGCATTTTTCGAAAATGCATCAGCTGTTACGTTTCCCTCACTACCAAGGTATTCAAGAACTCATAATAGTATCACTATGTTGCGTCTGCAGAAGCAACTGATCATCTCGTCGTTTATCTGGCAGTGTTGAGTTCCTCATTTCTTCAGCGCATTGATTTGGTCGCACCTCAGAGGTGGACACCCGGTGGGTGTGACTGACTGGTTGCTGGCGTCACTTTGGGAAATCATACGGACTTTACGCTTCGTGACTCGTCCCCGACATTTTGGGGGATGCGCTTAGGTGAAAGTAGCTCTGTTGGGGGCTCAATAGACTTGAAGGTTTCTAACCATAACTATATGCCCCACCATCAACTGTCAAGCTGAATATTCATGACGAGATCATGCAATTTGGTGGGACCAGCCGGGTATGGTGTATTATGGGTTGGTTAACTATGAATGCATCAAAATAGCAGACTTAATTTTGAAGAATTTGAATACAGCAGTCTCTAATATTTTCTATCAAAGGGTTTCACCCAGCCCCTCAATCTCAACACTTTTACCAGGGATCCCGCCGATTCCCAGATTATACTCCTCACAAAGCAAAATTCCTCCTTTACTTCTCCTTGGAGTGTTTCCGATTGTCCCACTCCCCCCGACCCCCACTCCAAGGAGAGCAGACGCCGCAAGGCATGAAAAACAAATTCGGCCGCTCATAATGCCAGTGAAATATTTCGTCCGAGAATTTCCTAATAAATAACGACAACCAAGCGACGCAATTCGTATAATTTTCATTGGGAGAGCGGAGGGGGCCATTCCTGAGATTTATTCTCGCGAATCTGAGCCGAAATTCGGGGTGGGAGGGACGTAACTCATTCGGGCCGGGTTAGAATGCTGTTCGGGTATAATTTTTTCGGTGATGAGTTATTTTTCGATGTTTTCGCTTTTGTCTGGGAGGAAAATGGTTGTTAGTGTTCGCCGAAATAGTTTCGTCGAGATGATATACGGGGAGAATGTGAATTTCTCTGCGATTTGGAGTGGGGTAGATCTGGAATGACCTTGGGCAACACGAATGGCGTGGTGGCATCGAAGAAAGCTGTTTTGTGTGCGTGCCATGGATAATCTGGCATAATCTGGAAACTACTGACTGGATCGTGATGAAATTTCGCCACGAGATGGAATATGGCGTATCTAAATCATATACAAAGTTTTGTGCAGATCCCATGCCCAAAACCTTTTGAAATTCCAGCGAATTATTGGAAAGAAAGGCCCAGGTTTTCTGTCACAAGAGATCCACAGTCATGGATGATTTATTCGACTTCTACAGCTGTCATAATTTTTTTGACAGAAGACCAGAATGTTTGCCTTGGAATCTTGAATGCAAATCTACCCACAAGGAGGCTAAACAGGCACTCAAAAGCTGCCAACTTCTCGTCAGTGAAGTATATTCGGCGTCAAAGTTCCTCTTCATTTTGGGCTTCCCATCCTCCATCCTAAACTTTTCGCTATAAGAGAACAGAAAAATCGTCTATGGGTCGAGCATGTGGAAGGGGATTACCGTTTAGCGGAACAAATGGTACGTTTTGGTCGTCTAGCCAATCTTGAGTTTCTCTTGCATAGTGCCTGGACGCAAGGTCTGGCCAGAACATAATATCGTCTCCAGCGTGTTCTGCTTCAATAAAATTAACTAGTGATATAGTTAGATGAGCATGTTAATAATGCTACTGGCAGAGCTACAAGAGCTCTGATGGCATGCAGCCGTCTATGCGACAGGAATTGGGGCTGTAACCCAAAAAGACTGCGATGGATGTATGTCATTATTGTAAGACCTATAGTCACATATGGGGCAGTAGCCTGGTTTGCTAAGACAAGTCAGGTAATTACGAGGAAAATGCTCGACAAAGTACAAAGGCTTCCCTGTGTGTGCATCACGGGAGCTATGAGAACGTGCTCAACCAGGGCGCTTGAAATCATCACAGACCCCACACCTCTATATCTAGTGATTGATAGGGTAGCCCATGAGGCCATCCTCAGAGTATCAGAAGAAGAAGCAGACAATGAGAGAGTAAGGTTTTCAGAGAGCTTGGTCCTCTCTGAATGACTACACCTCATCTGCAAACCTTCCTAGTGATGTAATGATCAAGAAAGTAAGCACTGAGAAGAACTTCAGTACAAACTAAGTAGAAGAGAGGATTGGGAAAGGGAATACACCAACCACAATCTCAAAGAAAATACAATGAAATGATCTACAGATGGTTCTAAAACCGCTACAAGAGCTGGCGCTGGGATTTACGGGACAAGTACCAAGTGTGCACTATCGTTAGGCTCCTGTACAAGCGTCTTTCAAACGGAAAAACTTGCAATCGGAAAATTTTTAGATATAAATCTAGAAAGAAACTATTAGAAGTGCGATATAGCTATTCATATAGATAGTTAAGCTGCTATTAAATCACTGAGCTCCTACGTCATTGACTCAAAGCTGATTTGGGAGTGCCGAAACAAACTCAATGAGGTTGGCAAGAAGAATAAGGTCTTTTTAATCTGGGTTCCCGGTCATTCCGGAACCGTAGGAAACGAAGAGGCCAATACACTGGCCAGAAAGGGCGCACAAACGCCACTCACTGGCCCAGAACCCTTCTGTGGTATAGGAAAATGCACATATAAGAAAGAGTTTATGCTGAAGGAGAAAACCGAAAGAGAAAAACTCTGGCGGAATCTCCCAGAGATGGATCACTCCAAAAAGTACCTCCGGAACTTTGAAACTGCTATATCCAAAAAATATCTGGATCTCAGTAAAAACCGAGGTAAAAACCAACTTCACCTACTCACTGGCTTTCTCACAGGACATTATCGCCTAAAGAAGCATCTGTTGGGAATGGGTTTATCGGACACTGATGAGTGTAGATTCTGTGGAGAGGCGGAAGAAACTCCTATTCACCTGGTTACGAAATGCTATGCCATTGCAAGCCAAAGGAAAGAGAGCTTTGGACAAGAAACTTGTAGAAGTGTGGAGTTATCCTCCTTGAAGCCGTCCCAGATACTGGATTTCATCAAATCTCTGGAACTGCAGGGCGAGCAGTAGGAGGCGCGATGACAACAGCTCTGTCAGGGGGTACAATAGACCTTAAGGTCGCAGTGGAATTTAACCCCTTTTCACTATAACCATAACTATACAGGGTGGCCATTTGAAAACGAAACAGACGAGATTACAGACCAAATAAATTTTTTCGATAGAAATGCTCGGACAGGTCGATTTCTGTTTCGAGGGGACAACTTAAGATGTAGGTTACGGACGCATAGCGCCTCAACCCTTGCTGCTACAACCCCCACCCCCAATTTTTGAATAGGGAATATGGGGTGAATGATACCTCAATTCAAAGGTATTTTTATACTGATTTCAGCACAGTAATTGTTTTTTCATTTTATGCATTACTTCTCGAAATATTCTTAACTAAGTATTTGAAAATGAAGTGGTGTTTTCATGGCACTTGTAGTGTTTTTTTGTGAAAAATCGAAATCTTGATTAAGGATTTCTATGTCAGTGGATTGGAGGAAGGAAGCCACAGTCATGGTTGTTTTGTAGCTCAAAATGTCGATTTTTCACAAAAAAACACTACAGGTGCCATGAAAACACCACTTCATTTTCAAATACTTAGTTGAAAATATTTCGAGAAGTAATGCATAAAATGAAAAAACAATTACTGTGCTGAAATCAGTATAAAAATGCCTTTCAAATGAGGTATCACTCACCCCATCTTCCCTATTCAAAAATTGGGGGTGAGGGTTGTAGTAGCAAGGGTTGAAGCGCTATGCGTCCGTAACCTACATCTTAAGTTGTCCCTCTCGAAACAGAAATCGACCTGTCCGAGCATTTCTATCGAAAAAATTTATTTCGTCTGTAATCTCGTCTGTTTCGTTTTCAAATGGCCACCCTGTATATAGTTAGATGTCCTATATTGATCTGCTAGTTTTCTTAGCGAACCTTGTTTTCCGCTCTTCTTATCACTCTTACAGTCCTTGCTTGGGCAATTTCTAGATCTTCCACTTTTTGCAATGTTCATACAAGAAATACCTTGCTCACATTCATCGATTGTCTGATAAATAGTACTACAGGATATATTTTGATTTTCTAAAATGCATATTATCTCGGCTTCATCGACTCGCGCAACTAAATTATAAATACTTTTCCGAATTTCTTTTTTGTAGGCCATATCGACTCAACCACTTCAACAACTGAAGAGTCAAAGTGAAGTCAAGGTCACAAACAAACTTTTATTTCAATAGCAACATATTGTCTTCTTCTTATTACCACTATATTGGTCTATAAAATTTGTGCCAGAACTTATGGGACATACGTTAATAGTGGTATAACTTTTTTGACATCAAAGATTTAGATGGATTAGGTACACGAGTACAACACTATTTAATAATTTTCTCTGAAGGAAAGACTAAGCCTTTCCAAGGTGTGCAAAAATCGAGTTCTCCATCTTTTCCGGAATTCCGTATCCTGGACGATTTCATTCAGGTCTTGCTTCAACGGGGGCAATTGTCAAAAGTAATTTCACGCTTCCGTTGCTACCATCAACTATTTGGGTCATTCAGGACGGTGAAAAACCCTTCTCTAGCATTCTGGCCCATCACCCTCGGCGGTAACCTCTTTTATAGTTGCTACCGAAGCGCTAACCCCAATTATAAAACCGATATTTCAACGTTCTTTGCTTCCATACGGAATAGTGTAAGTGACTGCGGAATTTCAGTTGGAAAAACTTAGTTTATTTGTAGAAGTCGTGCCAATTCTATGTGTCGAAGTTACTTATTCATATACTGGGTGGCAATGCGATCATATTTTAGGACTCCACTCATTTGATGATGTGGTAAGAAATTTGATAATCCCATGTAGATATTTCATTGATTCTAGAATTCCAAATAAAACTGTCGAAAAGAACATAATTGAAAAAAACTATAACTAACATTAGCGTAGCCGACTCATAAATCCGCAAAAACCACCAGAAAAAGATAAACGGTTCATATTTTCGCAAGAATCAATCATTTCAGTAATAAAACTATTGTTATGTTTTTTTAATAAAATGCGTCGTTTTCGAGTTTCTCCTAATTGTAAACGATAAAATTTGAGAAAAAAATCATGAATTTCAAGAATAATCTGGATACTTCCTTGGATTAAATATCATGGAATATTATTACTTTTCTGGTCTCTAAACAAGTTAGCAATGTTGTCAGAATGTTCATCAACTTTGTCGAGACTGAAATCTAAATGATGGAGAAACGTTTGATGTAGAGATATGTAATAATAAATACCACAAATGTACGAGATAAAACTCAACATCAAAGATACTTGAATTATTAATTTAATACGCACAGTTTCTATTGAAAATTCATTATTGCCGGTCCGTATTTGAAAGAAGTGACAATGAAATACTAAATTCATATATATGAGTGATGAATGTCGATACAATTCCCGTATTCCCTTGATGTATTAACTCAATTCAAATCGAGATATATGAACTTTGAGGTTTCTGGAGAGAATCGTAACAAGCACGTATTTGGCTAATTTTTTTCTAATTGCTATATCTTTTAAACAGAGCTGATTCGGGAAAAATGGAAAATTAAAAAAAGGTTTCTTCGGCCTCAATAATCTACTGTTAAAATAAATGTACAAGTCAAAGACTCACCCTTTTTTGATGTTTTTCTAGCAATTGTTTATTTTAAAAGGAATTGAACCGTCTAAATGTGGTGTACCTCAGGGTACAGTTCTGATTCTGCATATGAATATTATATTTGAGATTAACATTGTAAACAGTCATTGTAAAAGTTATTTTGAGACACCCTATATGAAATTACTGGAAATCAGTTATTGATAGATTATCACATTGTCGGCAAACGATGTCGCTTATCTTATCGATAACATCCGATTTTCCTTCAATTCGACTTCGAAACACTATCAATTCCTACCTTCATTTCCTTTCGTAGAATATGATGAAATTTCTGAAAAGACTCCTGAAAATAAAACTCAATAGCAAGGTTGGATATACTAACAAGTGTTTTGCCGAAGAAAAGGGCGAAGATTCTTGTAAAAACCAGGATGACCTCAATAATCCTCATTGCACTCTGGTCACTGGAAAAATTTCTTGTGTTGAGGATTTTGAAGAAGGGAAAATATCCAACAAAGAGGCCTTGAAAGAATGTCAAGCTATAACTCTAGAAGGTGATGATGAGTTTTCATTGCAAAGCTTCAAAGCAATTGCAAGTTCTGAAAATGTTACCAAATTGGAACCCACAAAATTGGAGCTCAAACTAGAAGATCAAAATTGGATCGAAAAGGAAATAGATATAGATATTGAGAAGAATAACGGAAAAAGTGATGCAATGGTACAAAATATTCAAGCAAATTTGACTCCAATAGAATCATCATTGCAACAAACATTGGACAGAGAATCATACATGCAAAAAATTGTTTTTCCAGATATGAGAAAATTTACAGATGAGAAATTCTGTAAAATCTCTGGGAATGTGGCTGAATCATATAAACTGAAAGAAGTCGACTTGGTAAGTCAAGAGAACGAAAGAAAAAAATATGTATTGTGGAAAAGAGTAGAACCTATGGCTATTGATTGCATGCATCTCTTAGTTAGTTCCCTGGGGCAATGGCATGGATGTAACTTGGCCTTTAGAAACCAGAACCCTGAAGTTTTTCAGGTTTGGTCAGATAAGTTGTACAATGTTATGCCAAAGTATTTAGCTGAAGAATGTTGCCTTAAAGTGATCATAAGGAATATGAAAAAAATGCTGGGAATTCTTGAAACTCAGGGTTACCATGATTTGTTAGAGAAATATACCAGAGCACTCGGTACTTTTGGTGACACTCTGCTGCAGAAACCTTCCAAATATTCTGTTATTACTTTTCATGCAGATTGTTGGTCTGACAACATCAATTTCAAATACCAAGTGAGTATATTATATCTAACCTCCGGAAATGCTTCAACAGCAACAACTTTGGCCACACACTGGGCAGGACATTATCCATAGCTTGATGATAAGCATCTTAAAAGAGGCTGCTGAATTCTGTATCTTGGACCACTCAAGTGCATGTGGCAAATTTTAAATCAAATTTATTTCATCTTTGAGATTGCATCAAGGTGTAATTTTTCCCAAAACCTGTTTCACCTCAGTAGACAACAAATTTCTTTATTTAGCTTTTCTAGTCCATTTATTCTGTTCTCTTTTTCCTTTTTGCAGATTATAAAGAACTATGTGAGACCCACCGCCATGTATTTCTCGAATTTCCATCTCTCCATGGTAGATTCACCGATCAGAGATCTCAGCTACATCATCTATAGTTACAGCAACAAGAATACACTGAGAGACTTCGATTTCATCATTCAAGTATACTACAGAGCCCTCTCTAATGCCCTCGCAAGATTAGGAGGAGATGCAGATGATATCTTCTCTTTTGAAGAATTCAAAGAAGAATGGAGAAAATATGGCATGTTTGGGGTGGTTATGAGCCTGTTCGACATGTTTGATGATGAAGATAATTCCTTGTATGAAGAAGAGAAGGTTGACAACACTTTGGACAATAAGTTGCTCGAGGAATATAATACCAGGATTGTAGATGTTTTCGTTCACTACGGTAGAATGTTCCTTTGAAAAGTATCAGTGCAAAACTAACAGGGCAATGATGTTTATTATTGTGTTTTGAATTTCATCTCATTCATTTTGTTGTTTTACTATTTTATCCCAACAAATAGAAATGAAACAAGGAAAGCTGTGTTCAGCATAACTGGAACTGCATTATTGGATATTTAATTCAATTGAATCTGTCATCGTGAGGCAAACAAAATAATATTTCATAAGATATTGAAAATTCCCAAGATTTATACGAGAATAAATATTCAGTGGGGTTATTCTTTTCTGTAACTCTTCAACACGATTTCTATCGAATATTCCGAATTATCTTTCCGAGAAGTTTCGGTTATTAATTGAAGCTGGATGAAGGATAGCTCTTGGGGTAAGTAGAAAGGGATCATTCAATGTCTACTCTGGCTTCATTTCCACTATTATGAGACCTAGTAAGTGTCGCTCACTGTTCCCGAACTATTCATCATTCAAAATAAATGGCGCAAGGAGTCCCCTATATCGTACATTCTATGTAGTTATTGTTGAACTGAAGTCATAGATGACGAAATATCGTCACGCATGGATCGTTACAGATGACGAACCTTATTTCCCATCTCTACTACTTCTTGGTAGGAAAAAATTATATTTTTGGAGTATCAGCAGCACTCCTTTATACCACAGAGGTCTGTTCACACTGCCAGCGTCAAGCGATGCGATACGATGGCAATCTCCACAAAAACTGAGGTAATTTTGTGAAGCATGTCTCCGTAGGGAGAAGTTGGTCCGTTGAATGTCCGTTGAAGGTCCGTTGAATGTATTAAAATAATATGGAAAATATAGAGTCCCTTGAGGAAACCGGGAATTTTGGGATACTTGGATATTTATTGCTATGATGAAAGCACAGAAAATTTCTAGTTACTAAGTCATTAATGTTTTCCTCGTCCATTACTAAGGAGAATTAAATTGTCCCATTCCTGATATTATTTGTTTTATTTCTAGTTACTTTTTCGTAACTAGGAATAAAGCTGCGACTGGACTTCCAAGGCCTGCTTTGATGTCAATAATTCTTGGATGGACTATAGGAGTAATTAGGTATTGGTAATTTTTCGATGATAATGTAAATATCTAGGAAATAAAATTCACCTTGAAAACTCAGAAATGCTTTGTTGGAAAAACAATAATTGAATCAAAACATTTTGTGCTCGAAAATATAATTTTGAAATCATGTCACTTTGGGTGTGAATATGGACAACCCTGTATTCGTAAAGATTTTCGGTCATATTCCTCTATACGGTTGCTCCCTTCGGTTGAAATGAAATGTTTCATGAGAAAAATTGAAGTTCATTCGATTCTGTTTCGAGATACGCGCGTAGTATAAGTGGGTAATTCTCAAAAACTAGTCATAGGATTGAGTTGAGGCCATTGACACTTTTGATCAAGTCAGGTCGAGTACTACATTACACCAAAAAATTAGAACACAAGCAGGCCGTCCCAGCTTCGCCCGGGTAGAAATTTGTTTCAGGCGGCGGTTTCATCTTCAACACTTCAACCTGCCATATCTTTTGATGTACTCGTAGTAATTGTATGATGTGAAGGGCAATTTCGTTCTAAATTAAAAACTGGGGATAAATAACCTATCAAGTTGGATGTGGATCAATACCTTATTCATAAAAACACTCTCCCAAATAGTGCAGAATTTTGAAAAACATATGATTACCATAAACAGGTAATAGCAAGTCAATCTTGAGAGATAGATATATGCCATCGCGGACTTTGTAGAACTATTTAAGAGGTACATTTCTGCCACACATTGTATCCACGTAAGTCTTACGGTTTTTGCAGAGCGCACGTGAAAATAGCTGATTTTGACTGATTTTTTTGTAATTACTGAAGTTATAGTAGGTATGCTTAATTTTTTCGGGTGAAAATGATAGCCTATGTCACTCAGGGATAATGTAGCTTGTGACAGAATTTTTGAAATCGGTGCATTAGTTTTTGGGTCAAGTCGTATCGAACACACAAAAATACAAATCTTTCCTCTTTATAATAATAAATCACACATCATAATGTAATTAAAAGAAATTTATTTATAAAATTTACAGTAGGTGATCAAAGTGGCCACCTCCAGCCTCAATACACAATACGCAGTCGACCAATCAAGGGGCCCCCACTTCACCTGACCCTAATCCCATCGATTTTTTCGTTTAGGGTTATTTCAAAGAAATTGTTTACGCCCGAGAATGTTCGAGTGAAGACGAGCTGCGACTGAAGATAAGAGAAGCCGAACGTGTCCTAAGAGAGAACAGGTCAGGTTTTATGCAATTAAAAGAAGATTTTCTAAGAAGGTGTAGAATGTGTATTGAGGCTGGAGGTGGCCACTTTGAAAACCTACTCTGAATTTTATAAATAAGTTTCTTTTTATTTACATTATGATGTGTGATTTATTGCCATACCTTTTTTTTATCTAGAACTTTTCTTGACCAACATCTAAAGCTAATTTTCAGCATTTTCTATCATAACTTGATCAGAAATATCTTAAAATGGCAAAAAATAATTTTGTAGCAAATGTCTAGTTCTTTGATTTTTTCCACCTCGATGACGTTGGAGGCTAATTCTAGCAAAAGTAGAGTGTTAAGTACCATTTTTTATCAATGATTCTAAAAGCTGATTGTTGAGCTCAGTTTTTAAGCATACTAAGAAACCGTGAATTAGCCTTTTTACATTTTTAATTTTGATTCGAAAATTCAGATCATAATCCAATTTACGTAACTTTTTCACTTGAGACCAACATTTGCATAATTTGTATCAAAGTTACGAATCTGGTTATTTTATGTATAAAATTACAATTCATGGAGATTGAGTTACAAACAGAATTTCACAGAGAAGTCTTGTAGTTTTTTTTTATATCTTTTTTAAGATGGTCAAGTCGAAAATTCTTCAAGTTCATAAAAAAATTCATAACTCGAGAACCGTGAAAAATAGCATAAAATACATGAGGGTGATTCGAATATCTCATGACACGAAGGACCTGTTTTTTCAATCTCTTGGCCACCCTATATAAAAGAAAGATATTGGTTACACCATTTATAACTCGAGATCGGATGGACTGTTTGTTATGAAATTTCATATATGGATTCGTCTACGATCATGGGCGCCCGCAGAAACCCGTAGAAATTTTTCTCAGGGGGGGCCAAAATAGAGATTAGAAGGTAATATTGACGTGTCGTGCTGAAAAAGGTTAGGGTATTAGTATAGATCTATATGGCGTTCCGTCAAATCTATATTTGACGGAAAGCCATTTGCCATAAGGAAAGTGCGAGGTCCTGTAACAACTATGTACATATGATCGGAATGAGATCCCACATGTATATTTACACAATTATGAATTCAATTAATTTACACTTTCATCCCACTCCTAGCCGAGTATATGCCTGGACCAACCCCATAAAGTAATATAGCGACTCACTGCAATGATAACATTGTGGTTCATATTCATTGATCCCGCAGAACGAATTACGAGTCCGATTCATCCGCCGGATCCCGCACGGTTCCCGGAAAAGCTTAGGGCCCGACTAGACGTTGCCTTTGTACGCCGCTAACCGGCCTGTCGGCCCCCCCGATGAAGTTTGAATCCGCGATTTGCCTTGTATATGGGTCTATATCGAATTCAATTAAGGTCGCGTTAGCCAAATCCCGACATGTACACGAAAAAACGCTCAGGGCTTAACGGTAACGAGAGGTATTATGCTGGGATTCGCAACTCTCAAAATAGGTGTATCGGCGAGATAAGGGTTGGCGCAGCTTACTCCTGTGCAGGTTTGTCGGATGACGTTCTGAAAAGGCTATGTTTCGGGAATGGGTATTTGGAATGGAAATGACCTCGGTGACTGCAGTTAATCGAATGCGAATTATGATTTACGTCTGATTCGCATTTGCAAATTGTAAGTATTCAAATTTTTTTTTCTTGCTGAAATCGGGAAATAAAATGGTTATTAGAAATTAGCACTGACCTGACTTCCAAAGCTTTTGAGCGTTGGTTCATCCACATTGAAGATAGATTCAGATCAATATCGTTCGAGATAAGTTTTTCTCGAAAAGAAAACCTAGAAACAAAAAAGTTTCAGGATGAGTAAGGATGAGAGTAGACAATCAAAAACAATGATAACCCAATGAATAACTCAACACAAACAAACATTATTTTATTCATTGAAAGTACAGTTAGTAAATTTACAATTACTGAAGTATCTTAAATTAGATTTGTTGCTGTTTTCTACTATAGAAGATCTAAAACCACACACAATAATCATGAACTTGTTGCGTTGTTCTGGATCAGGATTTAACTATGGTTTCATCGAATTCTGATTCCTATGACTACTAATTTTCAGCAAATGTTGTTCTTCTACACCACTTTCTATCAATGGGCTATCAGCAGTTGATTTATTCGAGTGATTTGTCATCTTTATGTTCTTTAGATAGAAGCCAATTGCCTCAGCAGCATATTTGGTTCATCCATTTTTAGTATTTCTTTCAAAAGTTACTTTTTTGTACCAAAGTTTCATTTTTTCAGTGCCAATTTGGTTTCAAAAGCAGTTGCGGTGAGGTTATATTGTCGTCTTGTTTTGATATCAGTTTATAAAAAAGACGTAGAGGAAAGCTTTGTGTTTCAATATTGAAAACTAATCATTTAATACCTGTAGAGGTTCAAGAACCATCTCGGCACCTCGATCATCGATATTTTTCTCGATTTCAATAAAATTCACTAGGCAAGCAATTGCTTCTTCTCGTCACCACGCTTATTCTATTGCAGCAATATGGTGAAATTTAGGCTTAAGATGTTCATTGAATAGCAATATCATTATCTTCTACTTCCATAGAATAATGTATCCATTATTCAACTAATTTTGATCTGTAATAGTATCTATAAACTAAAAGCGTGAGGTATAATAACTCACGCCTATAACTCACTTTAATAAAAATAGAAAAAATGAAATTGCTTACGAAATGAATGAAAAAGTTGGATCGATCGGGATCTCTATTTCAGACTCAAGATAACGTTCTCGCCATCCATTTCTACATTTTTCTGAGTCTGAATATCAAAAAATCGCATTTGGAAAACGTGAATTTTAGACGTTTTCTACGGAATTCGATATCGATGCGATTTTCGACCACAGAGATCGCTTTCGACAACTGTTGTCAATATTGAAGATGCAGAATAATTCGAATTTCACTGTGAAGGAGTCGATGATAAAGTAAAGTGTTCAATTCGTGGTAATGGGCATAACACACTTGATGAATTTCACCACTCGCCTGACGGCTCGTCCTGCAAAATGCGTGTGTTTTGACTAACTTTACTGCTCATTGAACAATATACTATTGAACTTCATGACTGAATGCAATTATTAGTGTAATGTTGACAAGATTAGGTGGAATTATTTTATATGACACAAAATGACAAAATCTAAATGATTGTTAGAACAGATATGTCTGAAGCAGCAAATTCGGAATCTTTTTCCGATTTCTCAACAAGATATTCTGGCAAACATTCAGATTCGCACGGCTGAAATCACAACGAAATAGAATTCACACTTAATGCACGCCACTGGAGAAATCATCCATGCGAAAAGCCTGTTATTACTTTTCGAAAGTACATTCGAAACCACATTTCAGAATCGTCGTACGCGTCAATGCCGATCCGCGCTGTTTTAATTAGTGAGATACCGTTTTCATAAAATTCGAATACAGATTAATTCAAAGTTGGAAATTAGCAAAACACAAAGGACCGTAGAGGAGGAAACGAAGAGACAGTGGGCTTTCCAGGAAATGTCGACTTATTCAATTCCAAAGCATGAAAACAAGCAGCACATATCATTTGTAAATTTTGAATGTTAATAAACAATTCTGAAAATACAAATTCAAATCAATTACTTCTCATTCTATAATGTATAATCAGAATGGCATTACAATATCCTTTTTGGAGTTTGATACTGACGGAATATTCCAACAACAATATTCAGTATCAATTATCAACCGCATCTGAATTATTAAAGATGATCCAATAAATCATATAAGATTTCAGATAAACGTAAAGCAAATACAACTATGATGTCTCAACTCCAATTCACTTCCTTTTTCGTCTTCCGTCAAAATTGAAGGACATAAAACGAGAACACAGAGTCAAGACAATGACACCAAATCCCAAGATCCACCAGAAACAAGGAATCATCCCATCTGAGGAAATTGAACTTCATTACATCCCCCCTGCTACGAAAAAACAATTAATCAATTATAATTTGAATTTTCGCGGCTTCCAACTTTTGAAATAAACAAATCAACAAATTGATACTGACGCCCCCTTGTACTCGAAATCAGACTTACAATAATAATGATCTATCAGCACAGTCTATGCTATCAGCTAGTGGTGGTTCCTGGTTCTTCTGGGTGGCGGGTAGTTCCAACTTCAAACGCAGGCGTCGTTTCTCAGCGCATGTGTCGCCGCCATTCCGTTCCGCCATCGTTGTCTACGTTAATTTTATCGATGGAGGCTCTTCATAATTCTTATCACAAAGTTTGTACTGCGTATGGACACCGTGGGTAACGAAAAAGATCGGCGCATCACTGGTTTATCCACTCAATTCGACTCTGTAGTCTATAGTTCCACAATCCAGGTAGCCAGTACCGGACCACGGCTCCCTCTATCCCCAATTAGTACACTTAAACTTGTTCGCATCTCTTCGTATTGCCGCAGCCCTCGTCATCAGTTCGCCCCTCCAGTTCAGTTCGCCCCTCCTGGTCAGTTCGCCTAGTCCGAAGACAGTTCGCTCTCCTGAATGCACTTTAGTTTCGTATCCATTAAGTGAATTCGTTCCGTTAAAAAAAGTATTCAAAGAAGCACTTCACCTACACGTGCATTCATCAGACGCCTCTTGAAATAAATATGACATAAAATTTCCTAAAATCAACACATTCCTTCGTAACTCTGGATCAAAACAGAACATTCCATGCATCCTTGAAGACTGAAGGGCAACTCATCAATAATTCTCCGTTATTTCCGGCCAGATCCTCTGCTCGCAAAAACGAGTTTCTGCCAAACTGCTATGTATCTTGGTGCAACTGTCGGATACGAAATTATTGTCCCCTCTTGGACCATTTACTGTTAACGCAGACTCGAGTTCGCAATCTATGGCGACGTCAGATGGGGCAGCATTGGCCGGCTAGATTGAATTGGAAATTGATTGCTGCAAACATTGAATAATCGGCCTTGATGAAGCTGAACGTTTAATGAATTAAAGAAAATTTTATACTAAGCGGTAGGCTTTCTTTTCCTCATTACCACTGTATTTACCTTCTCTAACTTTTATTTCTGGGCTTGAAAGGCTCCCCCAGCTAATAATAATCAGAATAATAGAATGCTTCCAAGACGCAATCGAATGGCTGTGCACTTTGGACATTAATGTAGAGTTTGTCATTTCAATCAACGATGTGTTATTGTGTTGTCTTTGTATATTATGTACTTTTTTGTTTTTCAACTTTTTTGTTTCCACTTCTGTTGTTACTTTCACCTATACTTTTAGTTTCCCTCTATCGCATTGTGAGGTATCGTACTGTAAAGCATCCATACGCTATAGTATATAACATTACTAGCAAGGTAAGAGGGTTTTTACTGGCGAATTGAGGATATAACTGACGAGCCGCAGGCGAGTCAGTTACCTCCTTGAGCCAGTAAAACCCGTTACCTTGCGTGTATTGTTTTATATTTTATTTGTTTCTCATTTGTAAAAAGGTTAGATAAATCCAAAAAAATTTCAATAATTTGTCGCAAATGTCGTTAGCTATGGAAGCGTTGCCATGAACATGTCTGTTAATTTTTCTTTACATTTGTTGTGCGAAAGCGAAAATGAATGTACCAAAAGAAATTATTGAGGCAGCCAGCAGTGTAGCTTCAAGTTTATTACCTGCAAAATCCGCTTCAAGGTACGAGCGAGAATACGACGACTTCAAAAAGTGGCAAAGCAAAAATAGTGTGATTGGGGTAACTGAAGATGTTTTATTGGTCTACTTGAATCAACTATCAGCTAGATTCAGCAATAATACTTTATGGGCAAAATGGTCTATGCTGAAAAGCTGCTTGGAAATGAAAGAAAATGCCCCTGTTCGCAGGTTTGTTTTCCTTAAAAAATTCATTGAAAAATATGACGTTCAGTTGTCATTTGCAGATTTCAAAAGGTAATAGCGTTTCTGAAACGAAAAAATGAGCGTTATACGCCAAAAAAGGCCAAGATATTAAGTAAATAAGAGGCTGAACAATTTCCTTTACATGCTCCTGATGACCAGTGGTTGCTGGCGAAATTTGTAACAATATTTGGGATTTTTGGATGTTGTCGATGTGACGAAATTCTCTCCTTAAACATGAATGATGTAGAAGATATGGGAAAATACGTTATTGTGACATTGCGGCAAACAAAAAATTTAACAACAAGAAGATTCACCATAACCGATGATGGCTGCAGCTTCAAGCCCTGCATGTTATACAGAAAATATGTAAATCTTCGGCCTCCTGGAACAGAAAGCCTAAGATTTTTTTTGACATACCGACATGGAAAGTGCATTTCCCTTAATGCTGGCCAGCACACTATTGGTGGTGTCCCAAAGCAGATAGCGAAATATTTAGGTTTAAAAGACCCAGATTTATACACCGGCCACTCTTTTCGCAGAACTGGAGCCACTATGGTTGCGGATTCGGGTGGAGATATTTTAGCACTAAAGCGTGCAGGAGGGTGGAAGAGCACCGAAATTGCGATGAGTTATGTCGATGATTCGGTAAACAAAAAAAATCGAAATGTCTAGCAAATTATTTGGTAGTAAGGAGAGTACAAATGTTCTGTAGTCCTCGAGTTCAGCAGTTTCTGAGTCAACAGATGGTTCATCATCATCAAAAATCTGTGTTACTGGAAATAACAATTGTACCATGATTTGCAACATATATGACGATAAAACAAAATTTTCTAATGTAAATAATACTACTAACTTGTGAAAATTTTGCAAGTTAACTGTCAGTTTTACAAGTTAGTGACTTGATACAATAAACTTCCTTGATTAATACTGCCCTGCTAAGAAGAAGGGTCCTATTTTCAAAATTTGATATTTTGACTTTTTTGGCTCATAGTATTCCTAAACATATTATTTATCTATGTACAAAATGTTATTGTCCTATATGCTTCATAAGTGCCGTATTCTATACCCAAATGTTTTGTCCTAACTGAATAAGAAGCCATGTTGACTAACATAAAACCTAATTTTCTCTAAACCACAATTTTGCAGATAGGACCTTTCATGTTAGGACGGCAGAATATTGTGTTTTTGGAAACTGACGTTAACAAATGAGAAACAAATAAAATAAATAAATTACGAACAGTACGTTGTGTGATTACGGAGCCAATATTTTTCGAAGCAAGAGCAGGTGTCTCTCATTAGAAGACAGTCCCTGTAACCTGCAACTAGATTGTCTTCGGCATGTTCTCTTCCTGCATTCGCCAGACTCTGGTGTTCGACCAGTTCTCGCAACCCTGCCGCCACAGGTCTTCGTCCCATCAAATCGAATCGACTCAGACCGCGATGACGTTCGCTCAAACGCTCCGTATTAAAACAGAATTAAACTTTAACGCGATACAACCCCCGTTATTCACGAAACATTATCGTAGCATGAACGACGGCGTAACGGCAACTTTGTCATCTAGCGAGCTTTAAGTACCCGTACTTAGGCACAATGCTCGAGACACGGCATGAATTATTGAGTTCCTTCCTCTCAGTCGTGTAATTGTCTTACACCCCATAATAACCCGCGTATACGACACCGACTTCTCATTCATAATTCAGCCTGCTCGAGTGTATTAGAGCAATGAACCGGCGTAATTTAACAATCGGAGTTACTTATGCCGGCATGAATTATTCCGGTTCATCTAGACGGAGAACCCCGAAGGTTTGCTTTTGATGGTTCTGTTCTGGGTTCTTTTGGTTTGTTTCTCTATTTTACTGCCATCGACTTGATTGCTTTCTATTTATTCTCTGGTGCTGGCGGATGTTCATATTCGCTATCCTTCTCAGACTCCCCTTTTTTTTACCCTTCTCTCTTTAGGTGAAATTCAATTTGGTTTTTTTTTCAGTCTGTTCATCATCTCTTTATGGGGAATAATTTTTGAGTTTTACGGTGACTGCCTCGACTTGCTGCCCCCTTATTTTATTTTATTATTTTATTTTTATTATTTATTCTTTTTCTACAAATTCTGCAGTTTCCTTTTCTTCTGGATCTTTTAATTTTACTTGATAAGTTGTTCGAAGGTGTGGGATGTAAATGTGCTCTTTATAATCTTACTACTTTTAATAGATTTTTTACTAGGCTCAAAGACAATACTCCGAAAAATTTACAGTCAGGGCTAGTTTACAAAATACCATGTTGTATCTGTGACAAACACTACATAGGTCAAACGAATCAATATTTACAAGAAAGGATGAAACACCATAAATACGACTGTAAGAACATTTCAAATTTCAATAAAACGGCACTAACATTACATCAGATGACCACAGGACTTAAATTTGATTTTGACAATGTCCAAATCTTGGATAGGGAAAGGTCTGCTTATAGACGAAATATTAGTGAGATGATAATAATAATAATAATAATAATAAAAGAGTTTAACCCGCACGGGGGGTACTACTTTGTAGTATACGGGTGTGACAATCCCGCGGACCCCGGTCACTCTCAACCGATGTCGGACAGATATCAGCTAAGCCTCGGAAAACAGTCGCTGCCTGGGGATCGTCAGGGCGCGTCTGGAGTTGGTGCTGGACGTGACAGCATGCGGGCCACCAACGGTAGGATGCTGAGAAGGCAGGCGCCTGCCATACAAGAAGCTATGCCTTTAGACGAGGAAGACATTGACGAGGAGAGAGTTCAGGTTGTCGGTCGCATAGGGATTCAACGCTCGAGAGAGCAGCCCGCAGTCGGAACCGGCAGCCGAAACAGGACGGCACAAAGAGGACGCCACAAGTGGACGCCCGAGCAGCATAGCCTGCTGACTGCGCTATACAGAAGATCAAGACCTGAAAGACGAGGGTACATGAATAGGCTTCATGGTCTGTGGTGCGAAAATTATCCGGACCTTGACTTCATGACGCAGCAAAACCTCAGAGATCAGATCAGTCATCTCAAAAGAAGAGGAATCTTATGGCGGTCTCAAGAGCAAGAAAGGACGGAACAACTAGCTGAGGAGCAGGTGACAGATGCTTCGAGCCAACATCAGCAATTGACGATTGACCTGGTGAGAAACATTGCGAGCCGAACCGAGACTGGTACACGCTCCAACAGGCCAATAACAGAACATGTGAGAGATGTTCCCGAAATAGAACACGGTGAAGAGCAGGTGACAGATGCTCCAAACCAAGAACATCAAGCAATAGCCCTGGGAGCTAGGCCAAGAACGGGACAAGTGAGAGATGTTCCAGAAATAGAACACGGTCAAGAGCAGGTGACAGATGCTCCAAACCAACAACACCAAGCAATGGTCCTGGGGGCAAGGCCAAGAGTGGAACAAGTGAGAGATGTTCCAGAAATAGAACACGGTGAAGAGCAGGTGACAGGTGCTCCAAACCAACAACACCAAGCAATAGCCCTGAGGGCAAGGCCAAGAGCGGAACAAGTGAGAGATGTTCCGAAGTCAATCGTCAATATAAAGGAAGCATTTGAGGCTGCTGTTAGAGACCCACTGGTCAAGGCCACCCGAATAAAAACAAGACTTCAGGCTGAAGATCTAGCCGTAGTGGACAAAATAATTCAAGATCATCTTAACGAGACCTGTTCACTAGAAGATGTGGTGGCTGCAGTGAGAGCGGCCGCTTCACTTCTATGTCCACCGAAAAGTTCAGCTACGAAGAAGGATAAGCATAGGTTAAGACTCAGTCGGCTTGACATCAAAATAAAATCAATGAGGCAGCAGGCATCTTGGTACCAATGTATCATAGATGTTCTGAGAGGCAAAATTGGATCAAGCAAGAAAATGAAGGATATGATCGAGGAGTTTCGTTCCATACATCATGCAGTGGATTTGCCCACAGTCCATCTACTGAAGCAGAAAGCTGTAGATAAAATAAGATCACTTGCTGCAGCGCGAAAGAAACTGATAAAAAGGCAAAAATGGATTGAAGATAACAACACCTTCACCGCAGAACCATCGAAATTATTTCAGTCCCAACAACAAAAGGCACAAAACCCACCATCACCTCAAGAGGTCGAAAAATTTTGGAAAAGCCTGTATGAACAACAAGCAGAAACCAGGGATACTCCAGCACTACTCAGATTCCAGCAGATGTGTGATCAAAACCAACAGCAGAACGATGAACTTTCTGAAATATCAACCGAAGATATTAAAAAAGCCCTTAAGAACAAGCGTGATTTTACAGCACCTGGACTGGACGGTATTCAAAACTACTGGTGGAAGAGTTTTCCAGCTACACATCAACACCTGGCAAGATTATTCAGCGGGATGCTGACTCGCCATGAGCCCATTCCGTCATGGTTAGTGGAGGGTAGAACAGTGCTGATACCAAAATCAGGTGATTTAGGGCAACCCAAGAACTATCGCCCAATCACTTGCCTCAATACACTGTATAAGATCCTCACAAGTGTAATTCAAGATCAAATACTGAGGGTTATTGGACCAGTGTGGAACAGCATCTACGAACAGAGGGGAGCAAAGAAAGGAGTGCAAGGATGCAAGGACAACTTGCTCATAGACAAGAGCGTATGTCTAGACGCCAGACACTACAAGCGCGACCTACACACATCATGGTTAGACTACGCGAAAGCATATGACACCTCGCCGCACGAACTGATCATACGGTTATTAAAAATGCTGAAAGTCCACCCCAACATCGTCCACGCGATAGAAAACATCATAGCGCTGTGGAAAACGAAGTTTGCCATCCGAGCAGAGGGTCGAACCGTTTATACAGGATGGGTGAGATACAGGAGAGGAGTTTTCCAGGGAGATTCGCTAAGCCCGTTATTATTCTGCATAACTCTTATACCACTAACAATTGAGTTAAGGGAGAGCAAGATAGGATACCAGGCCGGACCACCAGGCAGAAGGAACCACCTGATCTCGCATCTCTTGTACGTGGACGACTTGAAGCTCTACGCTCCCTCCGAGTCCGCACTGCGGCAACTACTGAATATCGTTTCAGACTACACTTCAGCAATGGGAATGTCATTCAGTTTGGACAAGTGTGCTGTTTTTCATCTGCGCAGGGGAAAAGCTGAAGACGCAGGAGAAGATATTCGACTGGAAGATGGAATGACTTTTCGACACCTCGAAGACGGAGAAACTTACAAGTTTCTTGGAATGAAACAGAGGGGTGTACTGGAGACAACCCAGATAAAGAATGCCTTAACAGCCAGCTACAAAAAGAAGCTGAGAGACATATGGAAATCGCAGCTGTCGGGAAAGAACAAAGTATCTGCTACAAATATGCTAGCCATCCCGATTCTCACCTACTCTTTCGGAGTGGTGAACTGGACGGTAAACGAGCTCCTCGATCTTGATAGGTTAACAAGGAAAACGATGAACATGAATCGTAGCCTACATCCCAACAGTTCAATACAGAGGATATACCTTCCTCGAAGCCAGGGAGGTAGAGGATTGCAATGTTTGGAATATCAACACTATCAACAAACATTGGAAATGGCAGTAAGGATTGTAAGAAGTGAAGATCCGCTTCTGAAATTTGTCGCTCAGCATGAAATTGCGAACCATGGAGCCTTCCTATTCCGAGCTGCACAAAGGGCCCTGGATAAGCTCAGCATAACCGGCGTATCGATCAATCCTGAGCTCGCTGGAGCACCGATCACTCAAGCGGACCAAAGAAGCCTAGCAAGACTGATCCGAAAGTCTCAGTCAGATACATTACTCGAACATCATATGAGTAAGACCTTGCACTCCATATATTTCAGGAGTTTAAAAGACCAGGACCTGTCTGAAGAATTGTCTTTCGCCTTTCTAAAGTCAGCTAGCCTTAAGTCAGAGACAGAAGGATTTGTGATGGCGTGTCAAGATGGAGTACTGAATACGAGATGGTATAAAAAGAACATCATGAAAATGGACACCCCAACAACTTGCAGGGCTTGCCATGGGCAACAGGAAACGATTATGCACATCCTTTCCGCCTGCAGAGTCCATGCTCCATCGGGGTATGTAGAGAGACACAACGCGGCACTCCGGATTTTATACTTCCATCTGAGAGCCGCGTATGGGATAGACAAAGAACCGGTGCTACCATATGTGCCTCTGGAGATTGAAGCGGTGGTCCAGAACGAAAGAGCTCGGATATGCTGGAACTATCCTGTCTCAACAACACGACAGATCAATGCTGTTAAGCCAGACATACTTCTGCTGGACAAGGAGCTGAAGGAGTTATTTGTCGTGGAATTCTCCTCCCCTGCTGAAAATAATGTTGTGATGAAGGAACAACAGAAGAGGCAAAAATACAAAGACCTTATGTTCGAGCTTGGAACTTTATACCCAGGTCATAAAATTAGGATGGTCGTGCTTATCATAGGATGTCTCGGTGGAATGAGAGCTAACTATGTGGATGAACTGAAGATTATCCCGGTCTGAAGATCACTGGCCGAGAGTGCGGACCCTCTCGGTGCCCATAAAGGGTTTTCCCCTCACACGGACGTAAAAAAAAAAAAAAAAAAAAAAAGAGTTTATTAAATAGTTCAAACTACATGGATAAACTCTGAAAAAAACTGTGGAGTTATTCACCCTCAAAGTGGCGATAACTGTGTACAGTTCTTACAAATTAATAATTCCCTTTTAACGGCAAAACAAACTAAGTGTAAGTATCCAATATTCCCAAGCTATATACATCCCACATGATACATTAATTCCAACACTCATCCATAATCGTGAGTTCTCGTCTTGATCGGTGATGCGTCTCTTCATCGGGATTTTTACGTCAACATTAGTGAAATTTTATCTCAAATATTATCTTCTGTCCCCTCTTTTTTCTTTCCTCTTTGGTTTCTATGTTATGTGGAATTTATAATCTTATGTATCGTTGTTCGATCTTTCGCAATTAGCCATATTTTAATTTCTTTTTTGAATTTCTTTTTATTCCTTATTTCTCTTATCTCTGTAGGTACAATCGGGTATAATCTCGATGCTATATATGTGCAACTCCTTTGTCCTATCCTTTTCCTTGCTCTACGTCTCTCATAGTTGTCCATTCTTGTTCTCGTCGAATAATTGTGTTCTCTCAGAGTGATATGTATTTTATTAAATTTTACACTCATGATGATTTTTTGTGCATATATTTGTCTGATATCTAGTACCCGGGAAATCTCGTAAATACTATCACTCGAAAATGTAATTTTTTTCCCATACATAATTTTAAGAATACACTTTTGTAGAACGTCTATGCTCCTTTTATGACAGTCCAAAATACCCCCCCATCCTATTATTCCGTATGAAAGCTGAGATAGTACCAATGCGTCATAAAGTATCTGTAGGTGTTTTTCAGAATTTATGCTCTTTTTTATATATCTAAATCTATACAGAATACCTCTCAGCTTTCGAGTTAGGTAAAGCATATGTTCATTCCACTTTAGGTGCTCATCGATGACGATACCGAGATATTTGGTCGAATGCGTTCTAGGAATGTATAATTGATCATTTATTTTTAAATCTCCCAATTTTGGTATTCCCATCTTGTTCGACACAAAGGTGATGTATTTTGTCTTCTCGGAGTTCAGGGTGAGTTTATTTAGTTGGAACCATTTCGTCAAAGTACCGAAATCCTCTGTTGTTTTTTGTTTCAGATTTTCCCATGTATCATCTTTATACAGGACCATAGTGTCATCCGCGAATGCCATGATCTCGCCTTTGCTGATCAATTCGAATAAGGTATTCATATATAAATTGAAAAGGAGAGGTCCGAGCACAGTGCCTTGTGGTACGCCATAGGTTAGTCGATTTTTTTTTGCTGTATTTTCCATTCAACGATACAATTTGGGTTCTATTTGTAAGATAGCTTTGAACGAGATCATGTAACTTTCCACGAAATCCATAATTTATGAGTTTTTCCAGTAGTCTTTCATGGCTGACAGTATCGAACGCTTTTGCTAGATCTATCACGATTGCCAAAGATGGAATGTTTTGGTCAATATTGTCGTATATAATATCTGTGACCTTTTTAATTGCATCTTCTGTCGACATACCCTCACGAAATCCAAATTGATTATTGGAAAGAATATCGTGTTTATCCATAAATGCCTCCATTCTGACTTTAATCAGCTTTTCTATAATCTTGGTTATATTAGACACTAGAGTAATCGGTCTATAGTTGATCATTTTATTTCGATCACCTCCCTTGAACAATGGCTTTACTATTCCCAATTTAAGTATATCCGGGAAAACGGCCTTCTCAAAACATTGGTTCACTATAAAAGTAAGTGGCTCTGATATCTCTCGCTTGATTTCCTTCAACGTTTCCGCACGTATTCCATCATCTCCAGTTGCTTTCTTTTATTTTAGAGTGTCAATAGCTTTTTCTATTTCCAGTGAATCAGTAGGAAACAGGAAAAAAGACTTCTCTTGTTGACAGTTTTTCTCTGTGTAATAAACGGGTGTAACCACTTTACTGGCATAACTTTCACCTAGTTGACTGAAGTAGTCGTTGAAAAGATCACACATTTCTTGATCATCATCAATTTTCTCATCATTTTCATTCTTGACACTTTTTATATCGGTTTCTGGTTTCGCGGTATTGGTTATATTCTTCACGCAATCCCATAGGGCTTTAGATTCACCCTGATTCCTTTTTATGATGCATCTTTGCAGGTATTTCCCTTTGGCTTCTGAAATAAGTTTACGTAAGTTGTTTTTACATTTAGAATATTCACTTTTTAACCGTGTATTATTGGGTTCATTTTTGATTTTATTATACATATTCTGTTTTTTGTTTATTTCATTCAGTATCATTGGAGTTACCCATTCTTTTCTGATCCGTTTTGTTTTTTTTATGTTAATTGTGTTTGTACTATTTTCTATATGTCGTTTCAATATATTAATGAAGTCTTCAGTTCCTCTACCTGTATCATCACAATCATACACTTGTTTCCAATTTTCATTTCTCAGCAAGTTTTTCAGTTTGCAATAATTTATATATTTCTTCGTGTGATCCTTTTTAATTATGTTCATTCTCATTTTCAGATCGGTGTACAACAATATAGGATAATGATCAGTGATCAAATTTCGCAGGATGATGCCATTTATATTTGAGTTGTCTGGATGCATTCCTTTCACGAAGAAATGATCTAAGCATGTTCGGCTGTCTGGGCGTGTATAGTCATTGATTATTGATGTAAATCCAAAAGTACAAAATATATTTTTATATTCCTCTATGCAGTATTCATGGGATAATAGATTAATGTTCATATCACCAGTAAGGATATGCTTAGCACAGTGCTTTTCCCTCTCTAGATATAGTAATAATTCCTTGTTAAATTCAGAAATGGAATAGCTTGGTGGCTTATACATTGCAGTAAGCCTGAGGTCTTCCTTTTGATTATGAATATTTAATTCCAATGCTGTGATTTCCCCAAGTTTAATAGTAGAGTGGCCAAAATCGATACCTTTTTTTACGTATACTATTGTTCCATCGTTTTTGTTATAATTTCCTTGATTGTAAACTAGGTCGTATCCACTTAAATTGAACAATGTCGTATTTTCCATCTTAAAAGTCTCAGTTAATATAATCACATCAAAAATAGTGGATGTTGCTTCTAAAAATAATTCAAACTCACTGAAATTCATCTGCATACTTCTTATATTCATTTGAACAATCTTGAATTGCTTACTAATTTTCATATTATCCAGGTCTTTGATATCGTCAATGATTAGAGTATTATAATCTTCATTTTGGTAATGCTTTATATAATTATCCATATTCGATGTATATTTTCCTTGAATTATGGGCTATACTCGAAATATAGACACTTTAAATTGTGATTTTCTTTATGTTAAAAAAAATAATTCCCCTTCGCTTTCTTTTTTTTGTTTTTTTTTTAATTTTTTTCCCTTAATTCTCCCTCTTTTTTTTTTATTTTGTATTTTTTTTGTTAGTATTAATTATTCTTATCTGACGTAGATTTATGGCGAAGTTTCATATTATTTGTATTCCCCTTCGGTGGGGATTTCTTTTTATTCAAGAATTTTTTCCTCTGTGTTCCCAGGTGTGGCGTTGATAATTTTTTTTCATCATGACTGCAATCCTTCTTGTTCGATGGTCCTGGTACAGTATCGATCACGACCGCACCAGATTCCACCATAGCAGCATCGCTTTTAATTGTAGGAGTACTCGGAGCGCTGTTTGTTTTAATTTCGTCCTTTGAACTCTCTAGGTCTTCCAGAGCATATATTTTTTGACCCACCACCAGTCGATTTCCTCTTATATACGATTTCTCGGCTGAATTTTTTCTGGCTTCCAGCAAAAATGATCTGAGTCTCCTGTTCTCCCTGCGTTGCTGCAGAGTCAAGTCATTAGCAATCGATACAGTGGTACCCTTCAGATTTCTGACGTGGTTGAATATTAATTTTTTAGTTTGGTACGAAACCAATTCTACCTTTATTGGACTTTTCTCATGTTTGCCCAATGTATAGTAGTCACTAATTGCAGTCGTTTCGATTTGAATGCTCAACAATCGCTGTATTTCCTGGCAGATAAACTCCGTTGTCAATTCAGAATCCCGCTCCAGGCCAAAAATGATAATATTGTTTTTGTTGCACCGACGTTCCGTTCTCTCCAGCCTACCCTTCAAATCCTCATTCTCTTTTTCTAGAGCTTCGTTTTTGTTTTTTAGTGCCTGTATTTCCAACAACAATCTAGCTTCTGATGCGGATATGCAATTTCCAACTTCGTTTTTAGAGTCTCGGATCTCTTCTGAAAGCTGTTTTAGTGTTACCTCTTCAACTGCTTGGTTAAGCATTATCAATCTTATCTTAAGGATAAAAAGAAGGGACACACGCTTCACTCCACTGAGACCGACCAGGGAGACTCAATTTGTGAACACAGACAGGAAGGTCTAGGCTGAGCAAGGCAAAATGACAAAGGAAAAGAAAACAGAGGACAACTTCGAACAATCTACAAATATACAAATCGTGTAGTGTATGGTACACTATGAATGTAACCGATCTAACTCTGTGTGCGACGCAGATGTTGTCAGATAAGCGACAGCGGCAATCCAAATTCGACCTTATGTGCACATATAATACACAAAACAAAATCAAATTATTCGAAATTACCGTTAGCAAAACAGTCAAATTTCTTTGCTAGCACATAGGTTGTACTCACGTATTCTCGTAGTCGAACAACGAATTCAAGCACCTCAAAAACCCCCAAAGAAAATCAATTTTATGTCAACCGATACCATAAACAACTTACACCATTGAATGCCCATACATTGTTTTAGTGAATATACATATTAAAACAAATAAAACCGTTAACCCTAGAGAAGATGTTCAACATTTGAGTTTGATTTACAACTCCTCACTCAGAAGTTGATAACTGGACAGAGTATATTACTTGTTGTTTGGTTGTGTTGGAATTGTTCATTGTTTCCCGATTGGATCTACATTTTTGTAATTGTTAATGTAAGAACAACAATAATAATAAAGAATAATTAGTTTAAAATGGAGAATAAATAAATATAATAGAATGGGAATAATGATTGGAGCAAGCGTTTGTCTTATATTATTATTTATTAGAATATGATTCCGTGTTCATAAATTAAGTATAATAATTTGTTTTTCGTTCATTTATGCTCCGTCACTGACTGAATGTTTTGTTGATTGTTTTATTTCTATAACATACGACGGGTTCATGTCAGGTCATGGTCAATTTGATTTTCGTGGTTTATACCAATATGAACTGTTGTCATTTTTACATGCTTGTTATACCAGAGATGAGGATTTCCTTTATTTGTAGGGGAAAGGTGCCCGAGATGATCCCCTTAAGCAAGAATTGACGTTATATCTTAGCTTTTTCGAGTAGCGTGAAAATGGAAACGAAGACTCCTCCTAGAAGTATCCATCTTTGTATTGGCCTACACGATATATTCAGTCGCAAAAGATTTTGTCAAATATTCTCGATTTTCCAAAACCGTACAAAAGGATCACCTCACGGTGTTTAAGATGATCCCTTGGGTATTGATAAGATGATCCCAGTAAGCTTCGCCGAAAATTTTCGTAATTTGAAATACAGTCACTACTCTTCCGGGGTTGTTGTTCATCCATTTGTCCAGTGATTGATTATGAAAAACACTCAGAGGATACATCACACTGACATCCAATGGTTGGAGCTTGTGGGTGCAGTGTGGTGGCAAGCAAACAATGGTCACGTGATTTTGCCGGGCTTTCAGGATGACTTCTAAATTTCTTGTATGGTTCAGGTGACCATTTTAGATCAGACACACTGGATCCTCCTCCGAAGGTTTTGTATGATGCAAGAAAATCCTGGGTAAATACTTCCAGTTTCGTCCATCCTGATGAATTACACGCCCAAATAGACCTTGGTGGTGCACCATCCATGAGTTCAATATTTATACGGATTCTTCTGAAGATAAACATCGGCCCTTAAGTGGTTTAAATAGTATGTAAAAAATGAAGGCGTAAGTTGATCCCCAGGGATCATCTTGTGCACAAGTTAGGGGATCATCTCGACCCAGGTTCAAATTTTTCGTTCAATAGTCGCTATTATAACCTATACGAATGTCATGGTCTTCAACTGGAAAAATAATCAAAAGCAAACATGTTAGGAAGCCACAAACATAAAAATCATTAACAGTAGCATAATCGGTAACCTTATCTTAGATTAAGAGTTCACAATTTATATTTTTCACTGTGAATGTCGACTGTTCGCTTGCACCGAAGTAACAATATGAATGAGGCGGGAGGGTGTTAAGGGCTACGTAATGGCGTATAATGCAACCTGATGGCGTTTTTCATAAGCTTGTAATCGAAAGGGATCATCTTACCCAATGGGATCAACTCGTGCAACTTTCCCCTAACTTTCAAGATTTTAAAGCTGGACAATATTGTCACCGCAACTAGGTATAGTACCTTTTATAAAATTTGTGTTTTGTTTATGTGCTAATTATTGTTATTTTTTTAGCCTTGATAAAGAAACAAGAATCGTTTCGAAACGTCGGCGTTGTTACAAGTGAACAATTGAATAAATAATTCTCCAAAATCCCCAATATTCGTTTTCCAATTATACTTATCATGGATAATAATCAATTTTCAATTTACTTCTTACTCTAATTGTTATAGATTTAGGGTTCAAAATACTTTCATCACATGAAGAAGTCGATTCGCTAGAGAAGAGCCTTTCAGAACTTCGACCAGATGGATCTCCTAAATCGTACGATCCCCCTAAAAGTTTTCGCAAGCCCCTTGTTAGAATCAAAGGTTGTCTTGCCCAGGTGTAGGTTCCCGAGGCAAGTAAGATTCAAGCTCTTGCACTCCATCTATTCATATGTTTCTTCTCCCGATTTGCGTAGCCTGCAAGTTTTGTTTGCTAACTTCTCCATTCAATACAAGAGGTTATTATATCGATAGTTCCCTGTCAGCAGAACCACAATATACCGAAGCTCTTTCAGCGTTAGCTGTATAAAATTCTTTGTGTAAGGAGGCGAAAGCTCCACGGATCTCTTCACTTGTTTTAGTCCTGGAGATTTTTTCCAGAGAAGTGATATGTTTTGCATCCCTCATAGCTCTAACGCTGCCCTAAAGTGGTATTTTCCAAGACCAGGATTCAAGTCCAACAGGTTTGAACTTTGATCTACTTCTCTTAAGTGTATTAGCTAGCCTTTTCACTATTGTCAATGCCACAGTGACCTGGCACCCATAAAATAGTCACTTTGTTGCTGTACAGTATTGCGACATTTCCAAGTAAGCTTTCAGCACTAGCTGTCAGATTCCAAAGCTCCTTATGCTGACTCCTATGCCTGTTCCTTCGGCAGAATTGGATCCATCAGTATACCATATGGATGGCTCTTCCATTGTTTGATCCATGTAATCAACTGCATATTGCCTGTCACGTATGACCGTCACAAAGGGTATTTCGAAAACAAATTGAATTGACATTACGTCAGAAGGTTTTGCCAAGAGGTTGGAGTCTATTTGATTCATGATTCACACCCAGTTGCCTAGTAGGAGCTTGCTATTTAATGAGATTATGCAAGCGTCTTGCAAGCTACATCTCCAAACATGTGAATGTAGGGGAGACAGATTGCCGGCTCCAGTTACATCTACACAAGCAAGCCGTTGCTGCTTCTGCAGACGATTGCGTATGGCGACCTCATCTTTTTTTGTGCACCATACCGAAGATGCTTAGCTGACATTAGAGCAAACTACAGCAATTTAGAACCAAAATTCCATGTCTGATTTTAGCCCCTGAGTCATTCCAAAGGGCTTTTCGCATGCCCACCTGGTCGCTGAGGCCTTGGAAATCATTTTGTCAATTTGATGTTATCAGTTGAGTTAACTTTCTACTGTAACACCTGGAATTTCTGAGGGTGAGAAAATATGAGAATTTAATGGGTGATTTCTGAGGCGTTAACACTTAGCCCTTCTTTCTCACTCTACTTTTCGTTGACATATAGGGTCATTTGCACTCAGTCACTCATGGTGCCTTCAGGCTTCTCTCTAATTATTATCACTAGATCATCTACACATGCCGGAGTTTTAAATGCGTACGATGTCAACTTGTCCAGGAGGCCATCCATGACTAAGATCCGCAGCAGAGGTATGGAGAATTCTTCTCCTTTGTTATGACCAGCACTGCTTATGGGGGCGCGTAGGGTATTATCAATGTCACCCCCAATATCACCAAACATAGCAAGTGAAGTCTCCTTAGCGTTCGAATTATTTATTCATTATTTGACCTTGGGGTGGGTATACAGCAGCGATTTTCCCATATGAATGTTTCTTAGGCCAGCTAGCTCAGGACACTCGCATATTATGTAATCAGCTGTTTCTGCTTCTGATCCACAGAGCCTTCAAATCTCATCTGCCAACTTTCCCATACGGTAAGTGATATTCGTACTGACAGTACCCGTCAGCAGACCTACCATCACCCGAAGCTCAGCTCGTGACAGCTTCAGGAGCCATCTGGTATAAAGGTCGGTGAAATCACCACGAATTTATTAACCTAACTAAGTCCAGGAGGGATTCTCCAGAGGGTAATTCTGTTATCCAACTCCTGTTGTTGGGCCGCTGTCTTATATTGGTCTTTTCCAAGCCCACAGAAAGACTCGAGTCCAAGAGGTGTTAACCTTGATGCACTTTTTACATGCTCATCAGGTTTTTCATTTTCTTCAATATCACAATGCCTTGCACCTTTAGTATCTTCATGGTGTTACGGCACTACCAGGTCAGCAGAGATGCCTGGCAGGGTGGATCCAGGGACCTCAGCGTGGTCTTGCTATCCGTGGTGATGAAGATATGCGCTCCATTGATAGCGTTCGAATTACACCACTAGCAAGTTCTTTTATTCACAATATCTTGAACACTCTAATCTGAATTGACGACTGTAAACAGATGGAAAAAAAAGAAAATGAATTCGATATAGCCGCTGTCGTCATTCTGGATAGTTTGAGCTTTATCTCTATTGGTAATTCATATTAGTATAATACAAGTTGAGTTTTACCTCTCATGAAACTCTTGTTTACCCCAGGTTTATCACCGAAATGAATTCAGGACTGAATTATTCAAATATTCATCGAAATCGATTCGAAGCCAGCAATGTTCAATATCTCAATTTTCACAATGATATCCCCAAACTCCCCTCAGTAATTGGCGATTGTTCCACACCTCGTTATAATCTACATATTATACTGTGCCCATTGTTCCTACATTATTCAGAATTATGCGAGGTCTAAGAGCAGTGAATCTGCACTAATTCAGGGCTCGGTTATATGAATGAATTATTAGTTTTCCTAATAGGGAGCCGAGAAATTCGACATCTACATCCAGGACTCTGGATACTGTTCCCTTTCTGATTCAACCGAAATAGCTTAATAACTATCCCTGAATGAAAGCGACTAATTACAAAATTGAGAGGAACTTTTGTATGTCTATGTTCAACGTAGGATTTATGTTTCGAGGATAACTTAAAGGATGCACAAAGACAATCACAAAAAGAGCATAGAAATCACAAAGCCCAAAACACTGATTTCATTCATCTCCATTTGAAGATGGTGATATTCATTGAAATCAACCCTTTCGTTATATGAATCAGGCTCAAACAATTAAAGAAGCTTAAACGTATTGAACGAAGGTGAAAATAATCCAAGATCTTCAACATTAGAAGCTGAATATTCGGGCATTTGATTCAAGGACGAATAAGAGGAAAAATAAAAAAGAAGCAAAAAAAAAAGATTGAAAAAGATCCACAAAATCAAGAAAATTACCAGCATTAGATGAATTCTGCCAAACAGTGGACGATGACCTTCACAAATTTTACTGAAAGGGCCTATTCGAAACATGTTGACCAAAACAATAATATGGAAGCAGCAAAGGGATTCTGAAACAACCTCAAGCCATAAAAGTGTAGCAATTACTACACTTTTATGGGTACTGGAGAGAATATGACAACGGATGGACGAAATTCAAAAGGGAAAGAAAACAAAAAATACGGAAGAGAAGAAGATTTCAATATATAAATTATTTTTATCTAGCTAGGATTCGTCAAGTATGTCAGTGGAGATAAAATAAAGATTTTCAGCAATAGTATATAACATTACTAGCAAGGTAAGAGGGTTTTTACTGACGAGCCGCAGGCGAGTCAGTTACCTCCTTGAACCAGTAAAACCCGTTACCTTGCGTGTATTGTTTTATATTTTATTTGTTTCTCATTTGTAAAAAGGTTAGATAAATTCCAAAAAAATCTCAATAATTTGTCGCAAATGTCATAAGCTATGGAAGCGTTGCCATGAACATGTCTGTTTATTTTTCTTTACATTTGTTTTGGCGAAAGCGAAAATGAATATACCAAAAGAAATTATTGAGGCAGCCAGCAGTGTAGCTTCAAGTTTATTACCTGCAAAATCAGCTTCAAGGTAGAATACGACAAATTCAAAAAGTGGCAAATCAAAAATAGTGTGATTGGGGTATCTGAAGATGTTTTGTTGGTCTACTTGAATCCACTATCAGCTAGATTCAGCCCTAATACTTTATGGGTAAAATGGTCTATGCTGAAAAGCTGCTTGGAAATGAAAGAAAATGCCCCTGTTCGTAGGTTTGTTTTCCTCAATAAATTTATTGAAAAATATGACGTTTAGTTGTCATTTGCTGATTTCAAAAGGTAATAGCGTTTCTGAAAAGAAAAAATGAGCGTTATACGCCAAAAAACGCCAAGGTATTAAGTAAAGAAGAGGCTGAACAATTTTTTGTACATGCTCCTGATGACCAGTGGTTGCTGGCGAAAATTGTAACAATATTTGGGATTTTTGGATGTTGTCGATGTGACGAAATTCTCTCCTTAAACATGAATGATGTAGAAGATATGGGAAAATACGTTATTGTGACATTGCGGCAAACAAAATATTTAACAACAAGAAGATTCACCATAACCGATGACGGCTACAGCTTCAAGCCCTGCATGTTATACAGGAAATATGTAAATCTTCGGCCTCCTGGAACAGAAAGCCTAAATTTTTTTTTGAAATACCGACATGGAAAGTGCATTTCCCTTTATGCTGGCCAGCACACTATTGGTGGTGTCCCAAAGCAAATAGCGAAATATTTAGGTTTAAAAGACCCAGAGTTATACACCGGCCACTCTTTTCGCAGAACTGGAGCCACTATGGTTGCGGATTCGGGTGGAGATATTTTAGCACTAAAGCGTGCAGGAGGATGGAAGAGCACCGAAATTGCGATGAGTTATGTCGATGATTCGGTCAACAAAAAAATCGAAATGTCTAGCAAATTATTTGGTACTAAGGAAAGTACAAATGTTCTGCAGTCCTCGAATTCAGCAGTTTCTGAGTCAACAGATGGTTCATCATCATCATCATCATCAGTATCAACTCTTTCATCATAAAAAATCTGTGTTACTGGAAATAAAAATTGTACCATGATTTTCAACATATATGACGATAAAACAAAGTCAGTTTTACAAGTTAATGATTTGATAAAATAAACTTTCTTGATTAATATTGTGTTTTTGGAAACTTACGTTTACAAATGAGAAACAAATAAAATAATTAGTAGTTCTCACTAGAAAAGGGATATTGAATTATGGTGGATTGGTACACTATATTTCATACTCTTTTTCAACCTCAATTCTTCATTTACAATATGTGTCAGTGATATTCTATTCTTCTTGGGAATCCTGTCGTGGTCAGTCATAATTGGGCTGCAGCCCACAAAAACTCCGCACAAATAGGTCGCAATTACCACATTCAAGAAACCGACTGTCCCAAATTGAATCAACATCTAACCCAAAGACGAGCTAGTGGCTTCCAGATTGATTCTTCCGCAGCTCGGTCCTGAGTGGAGAAAATTGAAATTCGCAAAGGGATAAAAAGTTTTAAAATGCATCGCGTCATCCAGCAATCCCTGTTCTTTCACAGCCGACTTCGTGATTCCCAATTGTAAGTGGTTCAGGATTTGTTTTCTCATTATTAACCTCCAAGACCGGGACAACTGCGAAACACTTCATCGTGTGAAATTAGATTAGAAATTTCGACCTCCTCGTTGAATGCCTCATTGTTGGGAATTCTTAAGTGTTTTCTTGGGGCGCATCTGTTGTTTTCGAAATGTGGCGAATCAGAACGGCGGTTGAATTTTTAGGAGCTTCGTGTGTGCCTCAGACAGTATTTTCAGCAAGGAGATAGTTAATTCAGTATTGCCTACATAAATTTTCTCAAGGAATGTTGGAAAAGCACTCTATCAACATCTTTAAAATTAAAGGTGGCCAAATGGGTGTTGCGTAGTTAAGAGTAGCTTTCTATATTCAGCCTTGGTGCCATCTTGGAGTTATCGATCTTACAGCTTCGGTCAGGAGTAGATTTGTGTTTGCCTTTGTATCTTTGGTTCATAGCTTATTTTGTGAGACTTTTGAGTTCTGTTGTTTGATGGATCATGAGATGACTGTTGCTCTTCCTTGTCAGGGATGTCAGGTGATATTATTTTGATATCGGTATTTTTCAATGTTTGTTATAAATTTTCTGCCTGTGAAATTTTATAAGACAGTCATCACTACCAAATGAAAACATTCAACAATCAGCAAAACTCGACCCAGCTCTGTCACCCGACCCTCTCCAACCTTTCCTCCTCCTACCTCAACTCCGGAAAAGCTACCATTTCCACCGTACACGACGGAACGTCTCCTCAAATGACGAAAACAGTTCTCCTTCTCGAAACAGCATCGAACCAAACAACAACAAAGCCGCAGGCGAACCCCCATTCCGCACCGACGAGCTTTGACTAGCGTTGTCACAGGTCGTTGATTCGATTCCTTCACGCTGCCGGAAAATTGTTCTAATGGACCCGGTAATGCTCGTGATGACCTCTGAGGCATGAACCCAAAAACGTCGTGATGGATAGATCATGGCTTGTGCGCTATATTGCGTGCGAATACGCGGAACTCAATTACCGAGTGGAAATAATGCGAGGATGTATCTGGAAAGGGTTCATCGAATCATTGGTCAACAGATGCTTCTGGTTTATTTTTAGAATTGGACAGTCGACAATTTCCTGGAAAAGTCTCTTACTGCTTGTCCAATTCGAGGTGAAACTGGCTGCATAAAGGTAAGTCTGATAATACACTCCCTTAGGCTGTAAATCAGAGGATCATGATATAATTTCAAAGGATCGAAGGATTTCTAGATCGAATCATTATCATTAATGTGAGAAATGGACTAGTAGAGATCTAGTTTCCGAAGTACACCACCAGGTGGCACCACCACATTTGCCCCATAGGTGGAACACTGTACCGTACAAAACTGTACTCAATAGTTCCTGCTAGGGAGTAATATAAGATCTGCCGTTTCAATCCATATGAAGTGAGCAAAACACAAAAAATCCATTCCTTCTCGTTTATATTACGTCTTTTCCCGCGAGTTCGAGATATTTCTGGAATTATCGCATAAAAATTAAGGACGCGACAATTTTTCCTCTTTCACGACAAATTCGGGACAGGTATTCGACAATTAATACAATCGAAAAATAGTCAATAACGAATACGCTGTTGCCAAAAATGGGATAATTCCAGAAATATCTTTCTCTATTTCAGTATCGTAATGAGTTCATTACAGTACTAAAAACAGTGCTGTAATGAATTCATTACAGCATCGTTTTCAGTTACATTTTTCGTTTTGTGGTTGTCAGCAATGACTTCCGATCCTCTCAAATTCCAGCAGTCAATTTTCGTAATTCCTAACATTCACACCAACTGCCAAGATACAATATGAAAGTCACTAGGACCTATAATTTGACTTTTTTCATTGAATTCCACAAAATTTGACTGAAATAGAGAAATATCGTCTAATACTCGTTGCAGAATGCAATTCCAATACTCATGCGTTCGAAAACTCGCTCCTTCGTCGCTCGTTTTCGAATTTCGCATTCGTATTGGAATAGGAGCCCATTCTGCAACTAGTTTTAGAATATACTATTATCTCACTGGAAAAAGACGTAAAATAAATTAAAAGAAATGGATTTTTTGTGTTTTTTTTTCACTTCATATGGACGTCGTCAATTACTCGACAATTATTGACTATTTTCATGATATTTGGTCGATATTGAGAAAGTGGTTCTGCTAACTTAACGTTAAGTTAGCAAAGCCACCCCGTAGAAAAAAACTAAGGACGCGACAATTTTTTTTTTCGCGACAAATTCGAGGCAGGTCTTCGACAATTAATGCCATAGAAAAAGAGGCAATTACGAATGCGCTGTTGCCAAAAATGTGATAATTCCAGAATATCTCGAACTCGCGGGAAAAAGATAATAAAATAAACAAGAAGGAATGGACTTTTTGTGTTTTTTTTTACTTCATATGGACTTCGACAATTACTCGACAATTTTTTATAACCATTTTTATGATATTTGGTAGATATTGAGAGAGTGATTCTGCTAACTTAACGTTAAGTTAGGAAAGCCACCCCGTAGAAAAAAACTAAGGACGCGACAAACTTTTTTCTTTCAAGACAAATTCGAGGCAGGTATTCGACAATTAATGCAATAGGAAAAGAGGCAATCACGAATGCGCTGTTGCCAAAACTGTGATAATTCCAGAATATCTCGAACTCGCGGGAAAAAGACGTAAAATAAACAAGAAGGAATGGATTTTTGTATTTTTTTCACTTCATATGGATTTCGACAATTACTCGACAATTATTTATAAACATTTTCATGATATTTGATAGATATTGAGAAAGTGATTCTGCTAAATTAACGTATAAAAAAAACTAAGGACGCCACAAATTTTTTTTTCTCTCACGACAAATTCTCGACAATAAATGCAATAGGTTTTATTGATTTTCTCGCAAGTGGCACTGCTAACTTTATAGACATGAAAATGAATAAAACCTGTTAAATGGGGCGATATCGTCTCGGATGGGGCGTTATGAGGTGGATTCGGATTTCAGAATAATTTTGACGATTTCCGAGAAAGTTGGGATGGAAGTTAGACTGATTTAGATTATTTTGGGGTCTTTTTCAATATGAAAATTATGAAAACGTATTCTTTATATCCTCTTTCAAAGGAAGAGTCCAAGCTTTAACCTGCAAGATGAATTTCAAGAAAGTTATGAACGAAATCCATCAGGTATTTTTGACAGGTCGTTCACGTAAGAAATTGAAAATCGAACATTTTGAATGGAATGGAGCTGCTGAGGGGCCACAATCTACTCAGATCTCATGTTTTACGTCGTTTTTCGAAGGTTTGTAATGAAATATCCCGATTTTCCGAGGTTTGTGTGAAATTCTGAACGAATTTCGATTTTTTTTCAACCAAATGAAAGGGTGAAAATTTCAAGGTTTTCGAATAAATCTTCGATTTTGAGGTGAGTTATGGATTGATTATCGACGATGAACTAACCTTTTCTCATTCTAGAAGAAATTTTGACCCGTTTTAGTAGTTTTTGAAGGAAATTGTGCTGTTATTCCAACATGACATTGAAAGTAAAAGGAATGAGGAAAAACTATCTCAAAACGTGGATGAATAAACATAATTTTAAGTGAGTACAAGAATGGAATGTTATTTGCAGGATTCTCATTCTGGATTGTATTGGTTTCTGGCAAATTTATGATTTCGAAATTATTTCAAATTAGGAACAATTATGTATTCTGTCACACACGTCATTCAGCTGAAGCGCTCGCCAGATAAAAGCATCAATAAACGCACTCTCATGCGCCCCCCCCTCATTTTGCTTATCAATTTTCGGTGCGATTTAATTTCATCGCGACTAGGGCACTCCAATTTTCCGTTTTTCCACTCATCCGGTCCTTCACATCCTCTCAATCTCGGTGAAGAGCCGAGCAATATCATGCATACTGTTTTGACGTTGATATGCGCGTATAAAATCATTATTTCTACTTGCTTCCGAAGCCACGTTTCGAACCAGCGCATCGACAGGGGCAGGAATACATCATCAGCGTCTTGGATATTGGAGTTCTCGTCCTTCTGTGTACATTAGATACCGATGGTTCCATCAAATATTGCTTCTTTCTGTGTATGCTTTGCTCTTTTCGAAACGTTGATGTGTACCTGATGGAGTTCATTGATATGGAAGGGTAGTAGCGGATATGTTTGCAATGAGTATATGGGGAGAAAGGTATGATTCTCACTGAATCGTACAGGGTGGCCCGATGGAGGGAAACCGCCTCAGATATTTCCCAAATTGCTTTGTTTGAATTGGATTTATTCATTGAATATCGCCAACCTCGAAAGAAGATCGAATTGGTCTTAGGTTAAATAGGTACTTTTCCACGTAATACCATCTCTAAGGAAGCCTCCTTCAAGCCACGTGATATCAAGATGATATCACAAGTTCAATTCAGAAAACACACACCTTCTGAATTCACAGTAGCTGAGCTGTCATCTACAATTGAGGTAGGTGACGTTCAATTAACTCACTAAATCCTGTGTGTTGGATAAACGACCTGAGTTCTGCACTTGTTGGCGTTTAGAGTAACACGGCTTCGAATTTATATTCTGACTGCCCCGAGACCTCCAAAGATTGGAGTTTGAAACAGGCGCAGATCTTTCATCCGATGTTTCGATTACAAATGAGTCTGCCGATTAAATTGGCGAACCTGTAGTAAGAACTGAACGAGAATAAATTCGCTATCACAAAAACGCCTATATCTCTTGAACCAATTGAGAAAAAATCAAAATTTGATCATAGTTAGCTTTGTTATGAACGTCAGAAACATGTGGATTATTTACTTCATAGATATTCCAATTCTCTGTCGCAAAATGTCAAGCGAAGTGAAAACACGAGAATTTATATTGAAACTTTTTCAAAATAATCAGAAATGGAGCTGCAAAAGAATCGCAAAAGAGGCTCGCGTTCGTCCGGAAACGGTATCAAGAGTTGGTAAGCGCTTCAACGAAGATCTTTCAATTAACAGCAAGGAAGGAACCGGAAGGAAAAAAGGGTTTCATAGCCCAAAAAAAGTGAAGAATGTCATCAGCCTTTTTCAGAAGAATCCTGACCTTTCAGGACGGAAAGTGGCCAAAAGATTTCTTGAAAATTTTTTCCTGTTGCGTGATGGACGACGAAACCTATGTCTTGGCTGATTTCTCGCAACTTCCTGGTCAGGAATTTCATACTGCAGATGCTCGTGGGAATGTTGACGAACAATTTCGCGTGAAGAAACAAGCAAAGTTTGCTAAAAAATTCCAGGTTTGGCAAGCAATTTGCACTTGTGGGAAAAGGAGCAAATTTTTCGGTCAATATCTAGTTTAGGTCCCCCTCTCCGATTTTTAAAATATTTTGTCTCGTGATTGTATATGGTGAAGACACCCTACAGTTTTAATTTCAGCATTGGCAAACAAGTAGTGTCGGAGAAAAAAAATAAAAAAGATTGTGAATATTTCCACCTCCGTTTAGACTTTATGTTTATTTGAATCGCGTCGGCAGTGTAAAATACCGTAAGGTGATTTTTTTCTCGAACAGACGGTGTTGCCAAATCTCAGTAATGTCTTAAATACTAAGATAGACATAGAACTTCCACACAGGGCAGGTGGATTTTCAAGAGCTGAGCCTTTAGAGTTTAGACATTTATCCCCTTGTCCCCTGATGACGTCGGCACTGATTTCGTTCAATTCAAACGAGGGCATGGGCACCCACAAGGGGGGTTCAGGGGGGGGCGTGCCCCCCCCCTGAGATTTTGGTGGCCTTATCGTTTTCAGCAGTTCAGTAAGGTTAGGTTATGTCAGTTCGGAGTCTGATGGCTTAATTTAATATATACTGCAATGATAACATATAATTTCAACTGATATTATGATGTTAACCTCGAGAAAGCAACTTTACATTCGTAAAACGACGCCTGAATGAAATTTGTCCAATCTATTTTTCATATCTTTCTCCATAAAAACCTTCGGTTTCATTTTTTTCTGAGCAATAAAAATGCATTGATTGAACGTGGCAACAAGCATCGTACGCTGAATTTTCATTGAATTTAATTCAAACAAAATTTTCCCCGTCCAAATCACGAGCGTATGGTATCGTTGCTAGGTATTTCAAAAAAATAATTCATGAGATGAAAGTTGAATGTTCATTCGAGATATTCATTCATCTTTCCTTAGATTATAAAATAGTAATTTGTCAGAAGTTCTTCAAGTGTGAGTGTAACAATGGAAGATTTGAATGTGTGCGTGCGTTCCAAGTTGCGGTTACAATACTTACAGAAAAGAGGATACCGAAAATGTGATACTTCAGTCAGTATCTTTCAAGGTATGTTTTTGGAGCAATCGCATCTTGATTTAATGAAAATATGCTTTTCTGGTCGACATATTTTTATCAATGTATACTGTCGGAGACTTTCGAAAAAACAAATTATTTTTGAAATTTTCAGAAACTATAGCCTCGAGAAATTTTAATATCTTCATTGATTCAGCGCCAATGAAATTGTACATTTTTCGTATTCCTCTCTTGGTCATGTCCTTGAAAGAATAGGTCAATTACCTTGACATTTTTGACAAATTTTGATCTTTTTAGACTATTCAAGACTAATTCTTTCCGTAAATTGTCATTTTTTTAAGAAAATTTCTGAAAATCAAACCCACCCAGCACCCCTATTCACTCCATATCCCGTTGGAAAAACAGCAAAATTACTTGTTTGCCAGCATTGAAACTAGTAGTAAATCATACCAAATCACTTGTTTTTCACGAAAAAAAATTAAAACATTGCAAAATCGAGGGGGACTTAAACTGGAAATTTACCAATTTTTCGTTGGCCAAGGCTCTGTTGACTCGAAAATATACATCGAGGCATGCTTGAAGAAGCGACTTTTACCATTTTTACGTGAGCACGATGTGTCGACAATCTTTTGGCCAGATTAAGCTTCATGCCACTACAGCAAGGCCACCAAGGAATGGTACGAAGCTAATGAGGTGGTTTTTGTCCCCAAAGAGGCCAATCCTCCAAATTGCTCAGAACCCTGGTAAATAAAAATTGAAGAAGAATGAGAAATCAACGAAAACATGATCGGAATTCAAGCAAAAGTGGAAGACAGCATCCCAGAAAGTGACTGAGAACACTATAAGAAGCATGATGGGAAGAATTCCAAAAAAATCTATGAATTTTGTTAAAAATAGTTTTGGTTTTTTCATTGCGAAAACAGTTTTCATTAGAATTAGAAGATGATTCGAAAATGAGATTGATTTTCGAAACCGGTCCAGTGGTTCAAAAGATATAAGCGTTTTTGTGATACCGAATTTATTCTCGTTCAGTCCTTATTTGAGAAACAAGGCAATGACGACCGATTTTCCTTGTCATTTTATGTCGAATTGTTTAAGAATTACAAAACACACACCTGCTGAATCCCTGTTAGCTGAGCTGTCATCTTCAATTTATTAATTTTCTATCTATCAATTCATGATCATGTAAAAAATTATGACTGTCAAACAAGGCGCGCAATAAACGTCCTTTGAAACGATAGCAAAGTTTTTATGCTGGTGGAAAGAAAATAATTAGAATTTTTTTCTTGGCAACAAACTGAGGAATATACCCCCAAGATATATTTTCTGTAATCTAAATGGAATCTGCTATTCGCATCAGAGATTGTCGGAATGATTGATAGATATTGCTATGCCGTGTGATGTGAACATCTAAATCTTTTATTCCGGAATTTCCCGCGATATCGCAGATTATTATATCATCTTTCATATCATTTCCCCACCCTCCCCCCGCCAAACTGGAGTTCTACATTTTCCACTGCGGCGTAGCACAATCTCTCACAGTCAACGCCAACTTGTGTTTCTAATTGTAATTAAATTAAACGTGCCATGATTTATTGCCCAAGTTTGTTATCCGCCCATCTAATATGCGCGACAATTTATAACATCTTGCTGATTCTGCCGCTTTGTACATTCTACGTATCCGGTTGGGATTGTTGTTACCCCTGCAGTTGCGTTTTTGGTTTCGTGGATTGTTTCTATGTTCTTCTGGTATAATAACGCCCGGATAAGTTTGAAACTGAAATATGGCTGGTAAATAATTTATATTCAGTCACAATGGGAGTGAGTTCTCTTGAATATTAGCGTAGGCCAATTATGAAGAAAAAAGAAAAGTACTCGGCTGCTGTTATTGGTGTTACCATATTCTGGAAATTGGCTTTGAATTCAGTTACACACGTAACAGGTTTTCAACCACGATGGGGTTTAGTCAGATTCAACATCGCATTTTCAGTTTAACTGAAAAGTGCTCTATCAAATATTGACAGGTTTTGCCAAATGAAATTGCACATGAAAATGTTTCAATATTTTATATCTGTCGTTTCACGATAGGGCATATTCTGTGGTGCATCCATATATTAATAATTTATATCATGAGTGCATTTACTCAGCATTGTATACAAAGCGATAAAAATAATGTATCTCCTGAAATATCATTTACTGATCGACTGTTTTATGTGCAATGTGACCACAAATGAATGAATCATATTTGGGAAAATAATTGAAAACAATCCACTTATTGAAAAAAAATTAATTTCGTGTCCGTGAAATTTTTATAATTTTCTGGTCTATAAGGTACTGTTTCCCCTACAGAATCAAATATGGCCGCCTTCCGTCGAAGCTATACAGGGTGAGTCTTTGACTTGTACATATATTTTAACTGTAGATTCTTGAGGCCAAAGGAAACCTTTTTTTCATTTTCCATTTTTCCGAATTCGGCTCTGTTGAAGAGATATAGCCATTCGAAAAAATCAATCGGGCTAAGTACGTGCCTGATATTATTCTCTGCAAACACTTCAAAGTTCATATTTTTCGACTGAAATTGATGTGATTATTAGATATTCTGGGTGATACATTTAAAAAATACTCAAGCACTAACCTTATTTGAATAAGAATGTAATAAACACGATATTTCCTAACAAACACTTAGTTCTGTCCGATCATTTCGGCAATTGAAAAGCTATATTTTTCACACCAAAATAAGTTCCTTCTTCGATTGTCCTGAAGATCAGTTTATAGACACTAATAATTTGTTCATATTTACTCGATATTCTAAAACGATCTCATAAAAATTAGTTTCTCACTAACCTATCCTATCCTAACTCCATTAACCAAAGTTATATGTTTCGGTGTCAATGACCTAACCATACCCATCCTCTGTGATATTCAATTCACCCACAGAACTCTAGAGAAGACGATGCCAGATTGCCGATTTTCTCTTCAAACAATGCGAACTCAAGAAAGCAGTACGTCCCTTATCGTTAGCGGATGAACTATCACAATCGTTTAAGGCGTCTAGGCGTTGCTCTTTGAAAATGCCGAACGAGTAGTTCTGATTCTCGCCAATATAGCGCTACATTTCTAATTTGTCGCCAACGGCCTACTCTCCCCTTCAGAAGGCCGTGGATTGTAGCCGTGACGCAAGACCGTTGTTCTGTGCTCCAACCAGTCCAACCTAAAACGTTAGTCAGTGATCCCATAGACGAAGTTCACTCTTTATTTATATACAGAGAATTAAGCAAACAGGTGATGATTATGTAAATGACTTTCAGTGAATTGATGTAATAGTAGTGTACTTCTGGTGTCGAGTTATATTGTTTGGATGGATATTTTGCTGAAGGACCGGTAACAATGAATTTTAATTAGAATCTGCCTATAAGAGTATAAAATGTTTAATTTCATGCTTCTTAGAATTTAATTTTATGTCCCACGAATGTGGAATTTCATTATTACATATCAAATGTTTTTTTATCTTAGAGATTTTATTCTTGACAAAGTTGATAAACATTCTGACAACGTTGGTAACTTGCTGAGACCAGAGAAAAAAATAATATTCGATGAGATTTAACTCAGGACAGCATACAGATTATTCTTGAAATTCATGATTTTTTCCTCTAATTCAATCTTATACAATTAGGAATAACTTGAGAACGACGCGTTTTATTGAAAAAATATAAGAACACTTTTGTTTTCTAAAATAATTAATGCTTTCGAAAACGTGAACCGTTCATCTTTTTCAAGTGGTTTCATAGTATTTTTGGGTGAATTTATAAGTCGACTATACTGTAACTTTTTTACCAGGAGAAATATGAAATAAGTTTCAATTGAGGAATATGCACCATGAATAGAGTAGACAATCAACCAAAATTTAGTTCATTCGAAATATCGGTTCCGAATATATGGAAAGAATAGTGTTAATTTCATGGATTTTTGACACCCTGTATCTTCCAAACGGAACCGAATTTTGAAAAATGGTATGGAAAAAAAGTGTTTGTTTTGATGGGAGGAATCTATAGTTAAAATATATGTACAAGTCAAAGACTCACCCTGTATACTATACTATTGCTGCATGAAGCAGAGTAACAAAAAAAGCTTTTCTATCAAATATATTGCCATTGAAATAGAGGAAAATATTCATCTCATTTCCAGAACACAGATCACCACCTGAATAAAAAAAATTTATGTATAAAACTGAATAATACCAAAAAGTACACTCTGAAAGAATGGTACTCACGGTTGATTTGGCTTCGAGATATATATCTGCTGTTTTTCTGGCTTGGTGTTTGTGTTGTATTGAATTAGTGCTTTTTTCCGCACGGAACGAATTAACTTTATGGAGCGAACTGTATCTAGTTAGGCTAGACCAGTTCCATGCATAAACAAAATATTGCGATACCATATCAACGAACAATAACTTATTAGAAGTGTCAGTGTAGAGTTCGACGTCAAAAAAGTGGAACAGAGTTACGCAATAAATTAAAGAAAAGATGTCCACCGAAATTGTAAAAATCGAAAAATTGCAGTATCGAGCCGCCATCATCAAGTACCTGTATTTAAAAGGGTTAAGAGGTAAGCAAATTTACGAAGATATGCTTAGTACCCTTGGTGATCAATGTCCTTCGTATGCGACCGTGAAGCTTCAAAAGAGGTAAATGTTCCATTGAAGATGATGACCTATCGGGAAGGCTAGTTTCTGTGTCAGTCCCCGAAAATATCGATGCAGTTCATGACATGATTTTATCAGACCGTCGAATTGGGCTAAAACTGATATCTGAAGCACTGAAGACTTCATACGAACGCGTTCATCATATAGTTCACGTCAATTTGGACATGCAAAATGCAAAATGGATCCCAAAATGTTTGAATGTTGACCAAAAGCGTGCAAGGGTAGAAGCATCGCGTTTGATTTGAAAACGATGTAGACTTCCTAAACCAAATTGTTACTATGGATGAGACTTGGATACATTTCTACGATCCAGAAACAAAGCAACAATCGATGGAATGGCGACACTCTGGTTCTCCAAGACCTAAGAAGTTTCGTGTCCAAAAATCTGCTGGAAAAGTTCTTGCTTCAGTTTTTTGGGATTTCCAAAGAGTAAATCATGATTGATTTTTTGGTTGAGGGTAGAACGATAACTGGAGATTACTATTCGACATTACTGACCACTCTACGGAAAAAAAGAAAGGGAAAAGACGCGGAAAGCTATCCAAAGGTATTTTGTTTTTACAGAACAACGCCCCAGTACACAAATCTCATGTTGCCGTGCAAAAAATTCGTGACTTAGGGTTGGAATTACTAGAATACCCCCCTCATTCACCAGATTTGGCTCCGTCCTACTATCATCTCTTTCCTCAACGGAAAAAAAGTTTAAAAGGTCGTAAATTTTGTTCCAACGAGGAGGTAATAAAAGCTGTGGATGACTGGTTTGCAGAGCAAAAAGTAACATTTTTTTTTGAGTTCTAGAGACGTTGTAGGTTCGCTGTAACAAATGAATTCAATTAAGAGGAGAATTTATTGAATAATAAAATATTTTGACATTGAAATTTTGTTTGGTTCTATAGTAGGCTAAGAATTTCTCAATATATCCTCGTATCAATTATGAATAAGATTAAAAATCCGAATTCCGATAAGTTACAGTTTATGAACGTAAGCATCAATATACCTCGCTTACATACAAACGCAACATCATTCCGAAACCATCTTCCATCCCCAAAATCGGCTGTAATCCAGACCTAATAGATCGTAGACATCACGATACGTGTAATTCAATTCGTGAGGTTTAGAGGACTAGGTATTAGCTATCTTTCCGGAGCAGCAAACGTGTCCTGCCCGAGTAATAGCTCGAACACCGCCTAGAGCGAACCCTATCGCATATTCACGATCATGTCTTATTCATGGAACATTTGTTACGGTCAACTGGATACCAAGATAGTGACGCCGAGGTTGAACGTGCATATCATCGGTCTGTGCAATAAAATGCCGATGAATCAACCATGTGATTCCCTTTTAGAGGGTATAAATGGAACTGGAGCAGTCTTCTTTATTCAAGTCGCGATCGTGTCACGAAACAGCATTTGAACATTCGTAAAAATCAACGTAAGCTCTTGAGATCTTATCTACTAACACCTGATTGGGAACACTTTCTTGAAATCTGGAGACACTATAACTACTCAGAAATTGATAGTTTGAATTTTGAACTGAGTTGACCACTGAAGATAAAAGGTACATGTAACATACCATTTGCCATTCGTTTCATGTCATGAAGAATCATTTCATTTGGTCTCCAAATGTGTGAAGACTCACGATGAAAGAAATACTAGCAGAAAAATTATACGATTTCTCAAATGGAGTGAAAGTTAAGAAATTGTGAACCATTGTGTTGTCATTTTTTGTTCAGCTAAGCTACAGGACAGGGACAAAAAATATAATATTCTTTTATTATAAAGAAGAAGATGCCCTCCTATATAAATATTTGTAAACATATCCAATATTTACACGGGGAGACTGAGTTTTTGCTCAGGTTTTTATCTGTGCTCTTGCATCATACGCAGAACTGTATGGTGCCCCGTTTGACGTTCCTCTGCTAATACTGAGATTAGGAGCGGGGAGTGGATCAATCTGTTTGTTTGAATGATCTGTTTCTTGTTGCCTTTTCAAGACACATGCCATAATTGGAAACAAATCTGTACAGCTCCATTTCATAAGAATATATATTATATAGTAAGAAAATGAATTGAGATTTGGATTTATTTCTGAACACTATCAGCACGTCACGTTCCCAGGCAACACAGACCTCTCCGTGATATCTCTGAGAGGTTACAATGCGGCTTCTATGCGAGATCCTACCGCGAGGTCCCAGAGATCTCTATGTGATGTTACTAAGTGACGTTCCACTGATGTGGCCATGCGATATTTTTGAGACATCTCCATGCGATATCTTGGAGTCCTCACAACGCGATATCTTGGAGAGCTCACCATGCGATTGACAAGGTCAACCTGTTCACGTAGACGCAATTTGGCTATCAAATCGAACTTTTATAAACACCGAATTTCCAAAGACATCCAGAGGGGTTTTGTGGATAGGTTAGATTAGTTAGTTGTGTTTCTCGGTGTTACAGTGCTGTACGAGGTTCGTTATTGTGTGAAATTTCGAATAGGATATTTGTGCTCCAAGTTACCTAAGTATTAATTTCATTAAATTCTGGAGTTTTCTCACCTATTAGGAAATATAACGTAACTGTTTTTACCGCCATTTATGTTATTCAATAACGGAATTGTATAATTCACATTTAACTACTTTCTACTTGGTATATTGCTTTCATCAAGAATATGGATGAGAGTAATAACTTTACAACAGGTTTTACAGGAATGGTTGGTAGAGTCGAAAATTACCAAAGTTCAAGCAAATGAATTATTGGTAATTCTCAATAGGCCATGGTTTACAAGTTCCTGTGCGAACCATTGTTGCAACACAAAAAGTAATAAAACATACACTTCCATGAGAATTGTGATGATTCGACACTTTCACAGGAACTGTTTGGAATTCTATCCCATTTTGTTTCAAGCTGATATTGTAAGAATGGGCATTGAATTTTTGTTGTTGAAATCCTTTTTGTTCAATTTGTGCTCCAGAAGAACTTGACACAATGTTTATTCGCGTTTTGATGAATGTATAAACAACTGACCTTACAAAAGTTCATTACTGTACATGTCATTTTTATTTATTCTTCCGGATGTAATGAAGCAGACGTAGAGGACCACAGAGGAGTCTTTTCTCAAGATTGGCTGAGACATTGTACCCCGAGGAAGAAAGAAATAGAATGTTTTGAATAATTCTTTACCATATTTTTTGTTACAATTTGTTGAAAATAAAGATTAAAGGAGTTATTCGCTTGTTTCAGTATACCTTCTGTTGCAGCCGAAAATAATAAATAACTTTTAACACTGTTTGTTGTGTAGTTTTTGATGTTCTATTCACCCCCTTCAATATTCTGAATTCAACTCGTACATGTCTCCTTGTGTACAAGAATACCCTATACTATTTGCATTGCGACCTGTATATACCTGTGCAAAGAGCCTGCGTAGGAACTTCTTATACCTCTCTCAATGCGACCTGTGTGGGATCTTCTTATAAATCTCGCAATGTGACCTATTTGAGAATATTTTATACATCTCGCAATGCGATCTCGCATCCTATTAAAGGAGATTTATGAGAAATTCTCAAAGTCCTCGCCGCGGGAGGTGTATGCGAACTCCCAGTATGACTTGTTTGAGAATATCCACGTAGGATATCGCCAAGAGCTCTCTGGGAACTCTTTTATGGCGGATATTAGGAGGAGATATAGAGCTCTACTGCGACCTCCCAAAAAAGTCACAAAAGGCGTCACAACTTCCTTAAAAGAAGTCACAGGGATGTCTCTCGGATATCTTTGTGTTGCCTGGGTTGAAAAAATGGTTCGTATGTTTCTTGCTTGTGGTGAATTGGACTGTTTGAATCCTGATTTGAGTTAACCTAGGTATGTTCTACTTTTATCATTCCACGTAACCGTGGAGTATAGACTCTTCGATTTTTTTAACTCACATTGCATCCCTTCTGATTTTGCGGGAGGAGAATTTGGCTATCAATTCTTAGTTTGGCTGACTCTGTTTACCTAACTCAAATCTGTTTCAATGTTTGAAACATTATTTGAATTCGTCGAAATGAGTTAATTCACCTATTTTTTTTTCAATACCAATAACAATAGCCCACTAGACCTTCAAAGTTAGATTATGCAATGTTGCCACGGCAGTATCTAATGATATTGCCATCCTTTAAGCTGTCTTCGTCTCACTCATCGAAAACTGTCTGAATTTTTGCTTCACCCATTCTGAAATTTATGAGATGCTGATTCCCATATTTCTATGGTCTAAAGATTTACCCCTACTTTCAATTTTGTCAAAAAAGTTCCTCCTGCACATCCCCAAGCGAAGAATTCAATAACACAAAAAGCATAATAATCTTGCAGTCTCTTCTATTCCCGACGCACGCACATACAATTCCCATTCCGACCTCGCAAAACTGCTTCATATTCCGGCAGCGACAGTCAAAAATCGCACGAATTCAAGAAGAAAGCCACCGCGAAACACGTACAGGAAACTTCGAGTCGAGTTCCCCCCCTGTGAGGTATTTATTCCGAATTGAACGCGATACAAACAGACCAATTGGCTAGATTGCCCTATAACTTCCGGACCGATAACTGCGAATCGTAAATCTACAAAATTGCTTTTGCATCCTAGATATAAATTGAATTTTCCTTGTAACAATGTCATATGCAGTCATTTCGTGCGATTGCTCGATATAGGACGTAGTTCTCGATCTGGGACTCTCACCAGGGGTTGTAGCATTTGTTGTTTCAGCAAAAATTTTAACGGGTGGATTCTCCATTGACAGTTAATTTCCTGGTTCGATTTCGAAATACGCATTAGTGGGTATAGGACATATTACTCCTTCTTTCGAAACAATGTGATCTCGAACTGACATATAAAAAAGGAAGAGCATGGCCCTAATTACATCTGCCTCAAGTTGTACAATAAGCTGCCGGATGACATAAAGAATCTAGGTGAAAGACAATTCAATAAAAAAGTGAAAAAAGACAAAAATTCATGATGCCCCCCCCCCATTCATGATGACAAACCCCCCCAGCCCTTTGTGAATTATTATATGAATCCATCAAAAATAACAAAATAACTAATACAAATGAACAATGAAAATAAATACTCATAATAAGAAAAAAATCACAAAGAAAGAAATCATTTTTTTTCTTCAAAGCTTCACGCGGCGCGATTTCTTTCCGCGAACGCATCTATCAGCTCCTCGAAATCTGTTTCGGAAGCAGTTTTGTTTTCTATAGCTAAGATCGAGAGACCAGAGAGACGGTTCTGACCCATTGATGTAAGCAAATAATTTTTCATTATTTTCAATTTGCTGAAACTGCGTTCACATCTTGCAGACATGTAAGGAAGTATATTCTAAAAGCTATACTGAAATTGGGAAAAGCTTTTTGTAGGTCTAATGAAGTCGATCTTTCACAAATTTCAGGAGCCAGCTCTTTAAAAACCGCTAGTTCCTGACAAAAGCTGTGTTCTCAGCTGGCTAGTTTTCACTCAAACAGATCTCTCCATGTAGTGGTCGATGGAGTTTCATCTGACTCTCAACCCATGAATGCTGGTGTTCCGCAGGGATCAATTCTGGCTCCAACACTATTTCTGCTTCAGATTGAACGATTTGCTGGAAGCAACTTCGTGTCCAGTGCACAGCTACGCGGATGATAGTACCCTCCATACCGCCTTTTCTTCTAGGGCTCTAATACCAGCCCGCCAAATCAGAAACGAAGGAGGAAGAAATGTTAACAACATAAAAACGGATTTGGCAACAATTCTTGAATGGGGGTCTAATAACGCAAACAAAACACAAGCACGTCTATTCTCTAGAATAGCAGATCTTACTGTGCCCAGCATAGAATTGTCGGGAGTGATCATACCATTGATGTCATCCATTTCGATGCTTGGTATTACTGTCGGCAGTAACCCAGTAACCTTTCTTGGGAGAATCACGTGAGATCCATTTCTAAAAGTGCATCCCAAAAACTTGGGTTTCTGTTTCGTGTCAGGAGCTATTCCACCTCAGGTCAGCCACTTATGATCTATAAGGCACAGATTCGACCTTTGCTGGAATACTGTTCCCATATTTGAAGTGCTGCACCTAAACAAATCCTGAAACTCTTAGATTCTGTACAAAAAAAGCCAATTCGTCTCGACGGTGATGCCTCGCTTACAAACTCGCTCACTTCTCTGGAACACCGTAGAGGAGTGGGAGATCTGTCTCTATTTTATAGATGTTTCCATGGGCGATGGTCTTCTGAATTATCAGCAATCGTTCCCCCTCTGGCAGTCTTTTCGAGACTAATCCGTCAAGTCTTCACATCCCTTCGTGATCACTTTGGAGACCTGCAGAACATCTCTCTTCAAAGACTCGTTCAACCAATGAACAGCGAGGCTTTGGAACACATTGCTTAGGGAGGTGTTCCTCGAGGCATATAACCTCCAGAAATTCAAGAAGAACACTAATTCCTACCTGCTTGCCCTTGGCTCTCACGATGTTCTTTGAACATTTCAGGATATTCCTTTTCGTGAGAACCAAAACATGAAAAAAAATCTACCGCATTCAAGTCTCGTCAATATTTTTGCGCTAAAACGGTCCCATTTTTCTGCAGATCCTCTTTTGCCATGTTTAAAAGAGCATGGCCATTGGGGAATGCGAAATTCGTATGCAGACTCTCCGCGCTTTCTGATCTTTTTCTGATTTCTGACAATAATCTGTCGAGAACAACCTTAATTTCCTTCGAGCATAAACCAACTAGGCCTAGTGTTCTTGACTCATCCTGGCACATTTCGTCGACCTCCTTTTTCTTCTTGGAAACACGAAATATTCGAATGAGGTTAGTACTTGAGTATTTCCTAAATGTATCAACTCAATTTCAATCGAGAAATATGAACTTTCAGGTGTTTGCAGATAATCGTATCAGGCACGTATTTGGCCCAATTATTTTTTCAAATGGCTTTATATTTCGAACAAAGCCGAATTGGGACAATGGAAAATGAAAAAAAAAAGTTTCTTTTGGCCTCAAGAATCTACGATTGAAATATATGTCAAAGACTCAACCAGTATACAGGGTGAGTCTTTGACTTGTACATATATTTTAACTGTAGATTCCTCTCATCAAACGAAACACTTTTTCCCTATTCCATTTTTCAAAATTCGTATTGGTTTGGGAGATACAGGGTGTCGAAAATCCATGAAAAAAACACTTTTCTGTTTATATCTTCGGAACCGTTATTGCGAATGAACTGAATTTTGATTGAGTTTTTACTCTATTCATGGTGCATATTCCTCAATCAGAACCTATTCAATATCTCTACTTGTATAAAAGTTACAGGGTAGTCGACTCATCAATACACGCTAAAACACCATAAAACCACTAAATATAATAAACGGTTCATATTTTAGAAAGAATCAATCATTTAAGAAACTAAAAGTATTCCTATTTTTTTCAATAAAACGCGTCGTTTTCGAGTTATTTCCAATTTTACCCGCAGAAATTTGACGAAAAAATCATTAATTTCAAGAATAATCTGAATGCGTCTCTGATGAATTAAATATCATCGAAAATTCCTTCTCTGGTCTTTACGCGAGTTTACAATGTTGTCACAATATTTATCAACTTTGTCGAGATATTTTTTAATAATAAAATCCCCCAAATGTGGGAGCTAAAATTGAACACCAAGGAGGATTTGACACGCACAGTTTCTATTGAAAATTCATAGTTACCGGTCCATATTGAAGTTAAATGTCGATGAAATACAAAATTCGGATATGAATGATGAATCTCAACACGAACTACTTATTAAATTGAAATTAATGCAACGATACCTGATAATCTGTGGCGATGTTTCTATCATTCTATCTAAACAACATAGGTACTCTTGGAATTTTATGAACTCGACACGGTTGAAATTATTCACTCCACGTAATAATCACATTAGAACAATAATCCACTGAATGTAATGAATGTAATTAGATCTTCACATAATGTTAACAGTTTGTTCAGACTGTTCAGAGACTGCTCTGTCAGTCTGTTATTCAATTGTTTTAGTTGGCTCTTGGCTCCAGACCAGATAACCAATATTCCGGTTTTCGCTTTACGCATGCGTGGTAAAATTTGGCGGCAAAGTCGATTTATGATGGAAACGGCAGAATTCATAGATACTCATACCACGGTACACAAATGTATCGTGATTTATACTATGTTTCACAAAAAATCCTTAACCTCAATGAAAATATCAGCAAACTGACAACATGTTCTTGACATTTCTGTCCAAAAATTCACAGAATCGATACAAATTAGATTAAGTTAGGTTGTTTAATAATAAATCTGAATGAAAGTCTTTCTTCATGATATTGTTTGGAAATTTCGAGGAAAATATGAACAAGTTATTAGTGTTTACAAACTAATCTGCAGAAAAATCGAAGAAGGAACTGATTTTGGTGTGAGAAATATGGCTTTTTAGTTGCAGATATAATCCGATGAAACTAACTGTTTTCGTTGAAATTATCGTGTTTGCAACATTTTTATTCCAATAAGGTTAGTACTTGACTACCTGAGTATTCCCTAAATTGGGCCTAAATTTATAAACTCAATTTCTATCGAGAAATATGAACTTTGAATCAATTCCACAGTATCATTTCAGGGACGTATTTACCCCAATGTTTTTTTTCAAATGGCTATATCTTTTTAACAGAGCCGAATTCGGAAAAATGGAAAATGAAAAAAAGGTTTCTTTTGGCCTCAAGAATCTTCAGTTAAAATATATGTACAAGTCAAAGACTCACCCTGTATAGTTAAGATTTCTAGGAGTTTAGCATAGCAGAACAGGGAGAAAATAAACAGGAAGAGATAAATTTTGTAATAAAAATCGTTAAAAGTTTTTTCGGAATAAAACTAAAGAGTGAAGGCGGTCGATCCCCTATTTAACGACATAACCCTTAAACTTCCCAAACTGCCAAATCTTCACCTTCCAAACATTTCTCCCAACTCCGGCTCTTTTTTTCCCCATTTTCCGATCACCGTCACTATTTTATATCGAAGTTTGTCTCTTAACCGACTCTCGAACCAGCCAGTTCGGTCCGTGAGGGGGGCAGTTCGAGCCCCCCCCAGATCCATAACCGTAAATATCAACGACGCTGCGACCTTGCGTCCTCGCGCGTTACTCCGGGAACTTTTCAGGAGAAACTTTATGTCCGGTCGTTCGACAGACCCGGACATAAATTAGCGGAAACGCAGACCAGTTCTCTGTCTTCCGGGGAAATTCTTTGTATTAAATTTTAGGAGCGTTGAAATTGGGGATATTGTTTCCATCAAGATTCTTTGTTGTGTCAGCACTGGAGGTCACATTGATTTGGAGCTCCTACAGGCTGTGTGGCAGGAATTTGATACGGTGAATCAAACATTCGGTTGGTTTACAGAATTGAGCTATGAATATCAAAATGTAGTTAAAATTTTTGCGACATTGTATCTGCTGTCACATTATAGCACTGAAAGCACGCAAGATCTATATTCCGCAAATTTACATTTTCTGAATGCACGTGATATTACGTCTGATATTTTGTGAAATGTCATTCTGACATACATTTGAAACCGATCTGGGTGCTCAAACAATAATTCTTGAATTAATTGATGGAATTCCCCCTCTTCTTCTGTTCGTTGATTCATTTGGTAAATCGAATCCCTTCTATGAGAATCACCAGCAACTGTAAAAGCAGCTTTATTTTCCATATCTTCTTCCCATTTCCTCGCGTGAGCTCACGTGACTTGACAACAATGTGTTTGCACCTTAAATATGGTCGATGAATTGATTTGTACGAGGATATATTGAAAAATTCTCAGCCTAATATAGAACCAAACAAAATTTCAATGTCAAAATATTTCATTACTCAACATATTCTCCTCTTAATTGAATACATTTATTACATCGAACCTGCAACGTCTTTAGACCTTTTAAAAAAAAATGTTTCCTCTTGCTCTCCAAACCAGTCCTCCGCAGCTTTTCTCAACTCCTCGGTGAAAGGAAATTTACGACCTTTTAAACTTTTTTTCAGTTGAGGAAGGAGATGATAGTCGGACAGAGCCAAATCTGGTGAATAAGGGGGGTGTTCTAGTAATTCTAACCCTAAATCACGAATTTTTTGCATGGCAACATGAGATTTGTGTACTGGGGCGTTGTCCTGTAAAAACAAAATACCTTTGGATAGCTTTCCGCGTCTTTTCTCTTCTTTTAAATACAATCACATTCTTTGTGAATGTTTGTTAAACAGATGGCCAGTTAAAGCACCAGTCACCAAAGATAATTGCTTCCTCTCGAGAATCAAGAGTTTTTTTACCTCTGGCTTTGAAGAAGGTCCCTTGATGAGGAGCCTCGGCAGCCTGAGATCCGTTCTCGTGTTCCACTCAGAGGAGAATTTATCATCAATCCATACATTTATATATGTATGACAGATAGGAAGCGCGGGTTCCAGCCGAGTAAAAGTCGAGCGAGCCCCTTCTTCGGCTAAGTTTTCTGCTTTCATATCACCAGAAACACATGCGCCGGGCACCATTTAACATTGGAAGTGTTATCTGAGTCAAGCGTGCGCAGAGCCTTCCTGCATTTATAAACCAAGGTTGGGGTTACTTTTATTTCGAGAGGGATTTCAGCTTACCCTGACTGTCGCAACGTTTATGTGTTTTCCAGAGTAGCCTATGCGAGGACAGCATATAGTTTTGCTTGTGATGTTGAGCAGTCCTCTTCGAGAGGAATGGACCACTTTGTTCTTGGTTCAACAATCCCAGCACCGGCTCCCGTGTTACATACGGAGCCGGAGCACGGTGAACCAGGTCGGACCCTCAGGTTTGAGTAACTTGTCTGGTTCACACCACTGATCTCTGTCAGGAGTTAATGTCCTTCACCATCTTGAGAGCCCTGGCATGCCCCCTGAATCCTCCAATATCACGCCATTGTCCCTGTTCCTAGATTCTTAGTGATGTTTTCGTAGCCACCTCAATGATGGCGAGGTGTATGGAAGGAATGCCTAACACTCTTTCCATTGATTCTGTGAGAGTGAATCTTAGTGCGCCTATTATACTCACACTTAATTCGGTGAAAGTAATAATAGGCTTCGAGAAATATTTTTTTTATTTTGTTGTTTTCACGAAAAGGAATATCGTGTAATGTTCAGAGAACATCGTGAGAACTAGGGGCGAGCAGGTAGGAATTGGGGTTTTTCTTGAATTTCTGGAGGTTACACGCCTCGGGGAACACATCCCTAGACAATGTGTTCCAAAGCCTTGCTGTTCGTTGGATGAACGAGTCTTTGAAGATAGATGTTCTGCAGATTTCCGAAGTGACCACGAAGACATGTAAAGACTTAACTTGACGGGTTAATCTCGAGGGGACTGCCAGAGGGGTAACGACTGCTGATAATTCAGAAGAGCATCGCCCATGGAAATATCTATGAAATAGAGACAGATCGCCTACTTCTCTACGGTGTTCCAGAGAAGTGAGCGAGTTTGTAAGCGAAGTATCACCGACGAGACGAATTGTCCTTTTTTGTACAGAATCCAAAAGTTTTAGGATTTGTTTAGCTGCAGCACTACAAATATGGGAACAGTATTCCAGGACAGGTCGGATTTGTGCCTTATAGATCATACGCAGCTGACCTGAGGTGAAATAGCTCCTGACACAAAACGGAAAACCTAGTTTTTGGGATGCACTTTTAGCAAAGGATCTCACGTGATTCTTACAAAAAAGCTTACTGCCGACAGTTATACTAAGCATCGAAATGGATGATTTCAATGGTATGGTCACTCCCGACAATTCTATGCTGGGCACAGTCAGAACAGCTTCTCCAGAGAAAAGACATGCTTGTGTTCTGTCTGCGTTGAATTATTAGATCCCCATTCAAGAATTGTTGATTATGTTGTTAACATTTCTCGTTCGTTTCTGATTTGGCGGGCTGGTATTGGAGCCCTAGAAGAAAAGGCGGTATAGAGGGTACTATCATCCGTGAAGCTGTCCTCTGGACACGAAGTTGCTTTCAGCAAATCGTTGATGTGAAGTAGAAATAGTGTTGGAGCCAGAATTGATCCCTGCGGAACACCAGCATTTATGGGTAGAGAGTCGGATGAAACTCCATCGACCACTACATGGAGGGATCTGTTTGAGAGAAAACTACCCAGCAGAGAACATAGCTCTGGGGGCACGCCATAAGATGGAATCTTGGCGAGGAGTCCCTGATGCCAAACTCGATATCGAGTTTGGCATCAGGATATATCCAAGACTGGATATATATCCAGTCTTGGATATATCCAGTGCCACGAAAAGGGTTTCACCATATTTCTCATATCATACTTTATAACCTTACCTTACATCTTCATTCCTGAAAATTTTCCTGCAACAGATTTCTTTGACGTGGAATTCAGTCTCTACTCGTTGGAAAATGTTCATCGGTGAATACTGAAACGTAGGGATTGTCTCAGTATTTAGTGAAGAATTGCTTTTATTCAGTCGATTGAATCTCAAACCTGCGTTATACCAGAGAATACAACAACAAACTACCAAAATCTGTTACTCCAAAGTTTGCCCTACTTTACGAACGCTCGGTACAACTCAAGAACATCGTGAATGCAAAATTTCCCACAAAACGCTCAAGATACATCCGCCGCAAGAGTGCCGCAACTTTCAGACCAGATAAGGACGCTTTCAGAGCCAGCGCAAAGCTCCATACAACACGTCATTATATGGTATGACTTGGGTGCTCGAAAGATAAACGACTGGGCACGAATATATTTCAAATGAACATCAATTCGACCGGCCCCAACTTCAAAGGGTCCCGTTTCAAAGGACCCATTCAGTTCGTCCCTGCAATTAACATAACTATCAAGGACTCTCGCTAAGAGGATACTGTTGGGTTGGTGGAGTAGAAAGAACGGGTTGTAGGCTCGATTAGCGAGAACGTGAAGCTTCTTGTGGGAGTATTCCGGAGTACGATGTGTTTCAGATCTGGATTTAAACGAATAAAGGAACGTGAAAAGCTGATTCTGCTGCTTTTGGAGGAATTATTAATGCGGGAGATCCTTCCCAGGTCGATTTGCATGTTATGTAGGCAAACTGGATTTCATTTTGGATGTCACACAAGTAATTTGCAATTTTAAAACTGATTCACAATATCCTTCGTCTATAAAAGTCTCAATATTGAAAGAAAAGTAAATGTAGTTCCTTCAAAATAGTCTCCTCTGTCGTGTAATGATTCGTGTCTTTCGAGAGTTCTATCGACATGAAAGGATGTTTAAGCAAAGAAATGGTCTCTTTATGCACTGACGTGAAGTCAGTAGCTTTTCGCGCTCACTTTGTGGCGTAATATATCACAAAGGCATTGTTTTGTACCTTGATTTGTTTACCAAGGTGTTCGATCTTATTTTTGTACCCTGATTGTTTTACCAGGATAATGGTCTTCTTGGCTGCTTCTTTTCTGTGGGATGCTAGCGATTCTCGTTAATCTCGACGCTTAATAGTGTTGTGACTGCACAACCGATGTAGTGGGGTATACTTAACTGTAAGCACCTTATGGTAATCTTGATGATCACTGCGATAAGTTGTTATCTTTACTCAGATAACAACTGCGAAGAGGATGAGCAAGTGGTGAAATTTGAAAAAACTCTCAAGAAACAAAAACTATATTTTCTTGTCACCTCAACTCACATAACAAGCACGAAATAATTATACAAATAATTTGTTTACAATTATAAAATGTTCTTTCAATATGAAAATGTATAGCAAGGAATCAAAACGATCAAATGTGATCTATGAATACTTAGACCATAGAAAGAGGAGACACACCTTTCAATAATAAATAGTGAAGCCAAGTTTCAAAATCATCAGAACTGAACTGGGTGATTGTAATACTACGGAATCAAAATGTAGTAGAAATTTTTGCAACGTTGTGACGTTCGTTGAATTTTCTAATAAATAAACTCTCAATCAAAATGAAAAGTTTCTTAGATTGAAATTCATTTACTCATTTGTGCGTGAATGCCAGAAACGAGTATTGGTTTCTTCAACTATTGTGCATTCTTCACATTACATATACTTAAGTATATGTAAATGTTCGCGAAACGGATCGATCTTTTTGCCCAAGATTAATGTATAAAAACGTTTGGCAATACGGTTTTTTGAATCTATGTCCAGTTCATTCATCAATTACGTGCCGCTATCTTTATTCTATGAAATTTCTGACATTTTGAACAGTGTTGTCAACAAGATTTTGAGCTTCATTGTATGTTAAAAGCGTGATTTGGATTTATTTTTGAATATCTCCAGCTAAATAAGATAAGAAAATGGTTCGTAAGTGTCTTGTGTGTGGTAAATTGGACTATTTGAATCCTAACTTGAATTTGCACAGGTATGTTCTAATCTTTTCATACTTAGTATCAGAGGCGTAGATTTTTAGAATTTCACTTTTCAGATTCCATTCTGATATTGAGAAGAGGAACATCTGGTTTTCAATCCTGAATATTACTTGATGATCTTTCTCAAAAACTATTTGTATGTTCCGAACACTTTGAGCTAAAAGATTTAGTTAGTCGAGTGAATGGTACCAGATATCTCAAAAATGATGCCAATCCCCTTCTTGCCAAACCAATCTTCGAACTTTCGTCCTTAAGGTAAGTTTCTGGGAATTTCCAGAGAAAGAACCAAAATATTGAAATAAAATATTAGCCATTTCACCAAAAAAATCATAATTGTGCCGGTACTCTGGAAACTCAACAGAGGGATGGATCAGATATGAGCATCTCACATATGATAAATTCGATAAATTGATAAGTCTCTTCCCAGTACCTGTTCTCCTACCGGCAGGTGGAATGGTTGTAATTTTTGTTGCATTAGTGATTAATTATATCTGGTGTAATCTGTTTTGCAGGGTTGAAAAAATTGAGCCAGTGGAGAAATGAGGTTCATGTTCCCGTTTCACTGAGGCACCATCTTCTTCTAAAATTAGAAGAATAAGGTGAATATTTCACCTCAAATCTCTTAAATTCCATTAACTCTTACAACAAAGTCATGATCATATCAAAAAATCTTCTCTTCTTTTCAGGCATTCATCAATTCAGGAGTTGCAAGAGATTCTTTTCAAAGAATGTTAAAAGATCCAAGCAAGCAGGAGTACAACGTACAACCCATGATTGAGAGCCTTTGCATTAACATTGGCCTCTTTTTCCCCAAGAATACAATTCTGTGAGAAAAACATTCATCAACAACCCTCACCTTTTAGAAACTATCTCAAAGTATAGATCTGTGGATGGAAGTCCAGGTATCATAAAAGAAGCATTGACTGCTCAGGTCCAAAGACAAGAAGAAGTTTCATATCCCTGGTACTGGTACAAGATTCTCAGGATATGTTAATATTGGTAGTTGGTACCAACTTGGATTCTGCCTTCCAAATAGAACTATGACTATTCTATGTAATATGGCATTGAGAGGAGCAGTTAACAACAAATGGACCTGTTTTCAATATCAATGTTTATTTTATTATCGCATTCAGTAGATTTACTATGGTTTTATGATTGTATTATGTTCTTCTTCATGATGTGGATAGTGGATGAATAAATGAGGTTCATTTTCTTCAAGCAATTATGCTAAAGGACCCCGCACTTTTTCTATGGCAAATGGCGTTCCGTCAAATTTTCTAAAATTTTGGTATAATGTAGTACTCGACCTTCTGATCAAAAGTGTCCATGGCCCCAACTCAATCCTATGACTAGTTTTCGATATACAGGGCGTTGAAGTTGAGAATTACCCACTTTTACTACGCCCGTATCTCGGAACAGAATCGAATGAACTTCAATTTTTCTCAAGAAACATTTCATTACATCCCCAAGGAGCAACCATATAGAGTAATATGACCGAAAATCTTTACGAATACAGGGTCATCTATAATTAAATGCATGCCCGATTTTGAAAGAATAAAATATGTCAGTTTCAGAGCGAGAACGTTCACAAAATGAACTATTACACTAGATATATTGTTGTTACATCGAAAACGTCTGAAATACCGAGAATTTATACTGGGTGATCCATTATTATAGAAACTATTCTCAAGGAGGGTTAAATGGACACCCTGTATTTATGGGTTGATTCAAGGTGTTTGTTTAATTTTTTTAGAACATATCATCATGGACTTCAAAGAATACAGGGTGATTCAGTCATGAAATGAACTTTGAACCTTACGAAAATACCCAAAAACCACCTTTTTTTTTCATCACCCTGTATTTCAAGATTAACTCCGATGAGATGGGAATTTTCTTTCACCATTGTACTTGATATGAAAACATCAATACGACCGAGAGTTTTTATACACTTCCTATGAGCAGATTTTTTTTTAATGTAATATGAAAATTATTTATTTATGTTATTCTATTCTTATTCCAGCATAACAAAAAATCTGGTCATAGGAAATGGATAAAAACTCTCAGCCGTATTGATGTTTTTATATCAAGAACAATGGTGAAAGAAAACTCCCACCTCGTCGGAGTTAATCTTGAAATACAGGGTGATGAAAAAAAAAGGTGGTTTTTGGGTATTTTCGTGAGGTTCAAAGTTCGTTTCATGACTGAATCACCCTGTATTCTTTGAAGTCCATGATGATATGTTCTAAAAAAATTAAACAAACACCTTGAATCAACCCATAAATACAGGGTGTCCATTTAACCCTCCTTGAGAATAGTTTCTATAATAATGGATCACTCAGTATAAATTCTGGGTATTTCAGACGTTTTCGATGTAACAACAATATATCTAGTGTAATAGTTCATTTTGTGAACGTTCTCGCTCTGAAACTGACATATTTCATTCTTTCAAAATCGGGCATGCATTCAATTATGGATGACCCTGTATTCGTAACGATTTTCGGTCATTTTCCTCTATATGGTTGCTCCTTGGGGACGTAATGAAATGTTTCTTGAGAAAAATTGAAGTTCATTCGATTCTGTTCCGAGATACGGGCGTAGTAAAAGTGGGTAATTCTCAACTTCAACGCCCTGTCTCTCGAAAACTAGTCATAGGATTGAGTTGGGACCATAGACACTTTTGATCAGTAGGTTGAGTACTACATTATACCAAAATTTTAGAAAATTTGACGGAACGCCATTTGCCATAGAAAAAGTGCGGGGTCCTTTTGTGAATAAATAAAGGAGGCATGAATTATTGTTGCTTTTTTCATACTGAACGCCGTTCATAGGCATATAATGTACACTCAGCAATTCGCCGCCCCGTAGATTTTCATCTCAAATATTGATGACTCGGTTTGATGCTTTTTGCAGCCATTACTTATCATACTTGTAATTACGTGATGAAATACCTCAATTTATTATAAAATCTCGTGAAGAGGAAAATCGGATTCCTTCACATGAATCCACACATTTTTGTGGCCAGTTTCAGCATTCAATGAATCGTGTAATTTATTTTATATACCTTAATTGACTTCCTGAAGAATCAATTGTTAGTCTATATATTTTCATACTTATTTTCACTAATTCCAAGTAATATGAAAAAGCTACGCATTTTAATATGTTCAATAATTCATTTGCATCAATTACGAATCTTCGAATATATTTATAGTACAAAATAATTTCACATTTCTATAAACCGCCCTCGTACCAATATTGAAAGAATTCGCCATAAAAAGATTATTAACTCGTTATTTTATTTCCATTCTTCAAAATCAATAACTCCACGCCACTGGATTTTTCAAAGTTAGATTCTGCAATGTTGCCACATAAATGTAAAACGATATTGCTATCTTCGTCCCACTCATTGAATTCTGACTGAATTTTGGCTTCACCAATTCCCGAATTCATGAATGAGATGCTGTGTCTCCTCTTTCTATGGTCTAAGTATGAATATGTAAGGTTTACTAGAGATTGACTAACAAATTGACTAATGAAAATTGATCAACAACTGACTCCAAACTGGTTTACTACTGACAACTGACTTAAAACTCACAACTGACGGCTTGTCTATTTAACACAGGGTTTTTAAATGTGAGGTTCATTTCCACTGAGTAAAAGAGGAAAAGATCAATACTTGATCGGATATCAGAATCGAAAAAGCCCTTGCTGAGCCACAAAATTGCACTCATTTGTCATTTTTGACTAATGTGGGACAAAACTACCAGTTTCTTGTGTCTACAGACCAACGAGAGAATCCTTGGACTTAGGCATTCGATCTCAGGCATGTGTTTTCTGATTTAAACTGGTTCTGCAATAAATGTGTCACCATATAGTTAGTTTTATAAGCCTATCCTGAGAAACTGAGGAGGGTCACAGGACATGGTTATGGTCTCAAAAGACCAGATGAATTACCTCATCTTGACTTGAGTATCTTGGGCTGACAACACTTTCAATAGATGACCTATAAATCAGTCTAAGGGTTGTTTAAACAAAGAACGAAGATTGTAAACCAAGGCATTTGGGACAAATATTGCAGCACAAGCGAACGATCACATATTCAGTTTCCACTGAACGATCATAGACTACACACGTGTGTTAAATCTTTCGTATTATTCTCATCCAATATGAGTAAAAACAATTACAATTTACGTCAAAAGGAACTTGTTAATTCGACTGTGCTGGATTCAGAAATGCCCATTGTTGAGGAGCTAAAACGTTTTATTGACACTAAAATAAATAGTGCAACGAAGGAGCTGAAATCTGAAATTGAGATACTGAACGCGAAAATCGAGGAATTACAGAAAACGAATGAACAACTGAAAAACGCTTTGTGTACTCACGAATTTCCGATAAGTAACCCGGAACCTAGTGGTGAGCAATCTCAGTCGGATACCTCGACGTCATCTGTTACAACAGTATTTGAGGCACCCCTAAACGAGAACACTGGTAAAGCAAAGAAGAAACGTAAAAGTAAAACTAAAACTAAAACCACTAAACTTAATGTTCCTACGAAGAACATGGAGACTCTTCAAACGAATCAAACAAAAAACAAACAAGTCATTATTGGAAACAATTCTCGGAGTAAGGGAAATGGCGCTTTCTCTGCATCACCCCGTAAAATCTGGCTATACATTGGTAAATGTAAAAAGGATTGCACCGTGGAGATCCTGAATGAGTATATGGTGGCAAACTCTCCGAATCATACCTTCGATATCGCCAAACTTGAATCTAAAGGTTACCACACATCGTTCAGAGTTGGTGCTCCTGAATCTTTGAGGGACTCATTGTATGATCCCGATTACTGGCCGTCTGGTATTCTGGTGAAGAGATATTTTTTCCCGAGAAAGACTTCAGAACTGGTAATCTCCTGAATGGATCATTGCTGGTTTCGTATGACAACACCACAAAATGTAGCGAGGTAATTGAACCTAACGCAACTCACTCATCTGAGGGAAGTAATTTTAAAGTTATGCACCTCAATATTCAGTGCTTGTCTAATAAACTCTCTCTTCTTTCATTGTTATTGGTAGAAAAAAATCCAGATTTTATATGTTTGACAGAACACTGGATTACAGCTAAGCATGATATTAATTTATTCAAACTAGCTCAGTATGTACAGGTGTCACAATTTTGTAGATCCATGCATATTCATGGCGGAACTATAATTTATGTCAAACAAAATATTTTCAATTACTGTAAGAAATTATCTTTTCTTGATAATTATAATGTTGAGCTTTCGTTTGAGTGCTGCGGCGTCTCTGTGTCTGATAATGTATGTATTATATGTGTGTATAGGTCCGATGGAGGGGATTTTGAAATTTTTGAGAGCGCTTTCGCGTCGATGTTGGGAGAGGTGACATCAACTTTTTCTTGTTGTTTCATCTGCGGTGATTTTAATATTGATGAAATGGAAACTAACTGCTACAAAGTAAAATCTCTCAAAAACATTCTCACTGCTTTCGACCTCCGGTCCATGGTTAGCTCTCCGACTAGGATATTCACTAATTGTAACGGTGTAACAAGTCAAAGTAGCATCGACTATGTTATTACGAATGGGTTTGCCTCTGATCAATTTATTGTTGAAAACAGCCCTTCCGGCCTATCAGATCATCATGTTCAGTTCTTTGAGATTTTTGCACGATCGGTTGAGCCGCATAGGCATGCAACGTTCGAGAGGTACTCTAGGTCGGTCAATCCAGAATCCCTAAATGAATTCAGTGTTCTTTTAAGTAGAAATCTCTTGTTGGATTGCCATGAATACACGAAATTCGACTCATTTTCCGTATTCTATGAAACCTTTATATGGTGTTTTCAGGTGGCATTTCCTACAAAGCGTACAAAAACCAGATGTTGTTTGCGCGATGAACCCAGATATTCGGATGAAGTCAAGATGAAATTCAGACAATTGGAATTCCTTTCACGGTCATCTTTGTACTTATATGATGACAATATAAAAAACGAGTGTAAACGTTTGAAACTCGATATTTCACGTGCGGTTGAACAAGAAAAACAGAGTTTTATTCTTGACGAAATTAATGATAGCACGAATAAAAACAGGACCATATGGAAAATAATTAAATCTATTAAATCAGAATGTTCCCCTCGACTAGACCTGAAATTAGAAATGGGTGGACATATGATTACTGATACCGCGGATGTATGTCGCGAGTTCGGCAAGTTTTTTGCAAATTCTGCGAAGAATATGGTAGACGAATATTTTCCGGACTTAGACGAAGTTGAATGCACGACCACGAGATGTAGAGTTGCGGAATCTATGTATTTCGATCCCATCACACCTAGTGAAATACATGAACTTATCAACGCGCTACCAAATAAGCGTTCCACAGGCGTAGATGAGATTCCGGTGTCGGTTCTGAAACATTCCGTTGATATAATCAGTCATTATATTGCGGATGCTATCAATGCTTCCGTGTTGGGGGGTGTTTTCCCGGATGTTTTGAAAACCGGTCGCACAATACCTCTACTTAAAAAGCACAGCCCCACTGATATTAACAACTATCGACCTATTACAATCGTTGGAATTTTTTCCAAAATTTTCGAGAAAACAATGGCCCGTCGGCTCGTGAATTTTCTTGAAAGAGGTGGGTTACTGTCGGAGTCTCAACACGGCTTTCGGCCAAACAGGTCTACGAACACGGCTGTGGCCGACATTGTTCAGCATATATCCTCGGGTATGGACAGAGGGGAATTCGTGATAATGCTCTGCTTCGATCTGCGTAAGGCATTTGATTGTCTCAATGCAGATTTTGTGTCCGAGAAGATGGAATATTTGGGTATAAGAGATTTCTTGAATCGGTGGTTGACATCCTTCTTGAGGGATCGCTCAATTGTTGTATCCGTTGATCGCGAGCGGTCCGATATTTTCACGGTACCTATTGGCACCCCACAAGGTAGTGTGTTGGGGCCCTTGCTATTCTTAATGTTGATTAATGACTTACCTGAGTTCATTACCGAGGGCAAGGTGTTCCTTTATGCCGACGACACATCAATAGTTGTCAGTGATAGGTGTCGTGACCGTTTACTTGAAAAGTGTCAGACAGTCATTGATCAGTTTGATGACTGGTGCGCGCGAAACAGACTCATTATAAACTCAGAGAAGTCAACAATAGTTGAGTTCCATAATCAGTATAGGGAACCATTTTTGCGGTCACTCGGGTTCAGGGGGAGCGTTTTAACCGCATCATCTCAGGTTAGCCTTCTCGGCACTATATTGGACAGTAATCTAAAATGGTCTGCTGAGATAAATAAAATCTGCAAAAAATTAAATAAATGCTACTACACCCTGTATAATGTGCGAAAATTTATTGGCACGGAGGCTGCACTGACCTATTACTTTTCGAACATATTTTCATTGCTGCGGTACAATGTTGTCGTCTGGGGGGCGGCCGTGGACTGGAGGAGTGTTTTCATTGTTCAGAAACGCATTTTGAGGTTGCTCTTTGGCATCGATTCGAGATCGTCCGTCAGACCCGCTCTCATTGCTCATGGTTTGTTATCGTTTCCTTGTATTTATATGTATTATTTACTTGTCTTTGTTCACGATATTAAGAAAAATTTGACAAAACGATCTGAGTGTCATAGATATTCTACTAGGAGTGCGCATAAGTTATGTATACCAAAGCACTCTCACTCTTTCCATGAACGATCTCCATATCATGCAGGTATTAAATTGTATAATTTGTTACCCTGCTCTCTCACTAGGTTGAGCGCCAGGGCGTTCAGAAGAGGTCTGAAGTCGTGTCTCATAGAAAATTGTTTTTATAGTGTAGAGGAGTTCGTTCATTATTGTACTAATTAAATAAGTTTTTCGACTACATTTGTTATGTGTATTTGTGTATGAGTCTATATGGTTTTACTTCATTTCGATTTGGACATACCATGTATTTGTTGATGGTCAATAAATAATTATTATTATTATTATTCCTCATCGGTCTCCCGTTCTCAGCTCGAGCCGGTTATTCCTCCACGAACCAGTGAAAAAACAATTCAGTTCCTCCCACCAGTTCAGAAACCTCCGCACGACGCAACAGGTCTGCAAATCCACAGCCTGCCGCGCACATCCCGCGACACTCCGGGACAACTCGATCCCCCGAAGATTTCTCTTCTCCATCCAGGAAGTGGTTTGTCCTCGCAATTGTTCACGTAATGAAAAGCTCGCATTACTTCAACATTCATTTCGCGGCTACACTGGATACGTGCGTTGCGAGCTCCCCTGCGGGCAGTCCTCCTCACGGTGGTCGAGCCAGCAGGTGGAGTGGCATCTCGATCTTCTGCCATGATATCGGTTTCCACTTCTCGTTCATGGGTTTGCCACCATTTACCCTTGGTGGCCCAGTTAACTCGGGCCGTGGGGACGTCACCCCCCATGTGGCGTGGCAGAAACCAAACCACACCCACACATTGATTATTATTATTATTGTGTGAAATCTATTTATCTTTACAACATTTTCAAAAAACAAACCTCAATTCTTGTGGACAAATGAATCTTTTCGCGATGTACATGAAAATATGATGCTGTGTTCTCTGCTGGCTAGTATTCTCTCAAACAGATCTCTCCATGTAGTGGTCGATGGAGTTTCATCCGACTCTCTTCCCATGAATGCTGGTGTTCCGTAGGGATCAATTCTGGCTCCAACACTATTTCTACTTCACATCAAAGATTTGCTGGGAGCAACTTCGTGTCCAGTGCACAGCTTCGCGGATGATAGTACCCTCTATACCGCCTCTTCTTCTAGGGCTCCTATACCAGCCCCCCAAATCAGAAACGAATGAGGAAGAAATGGAATATGGACTTGGCAACAATTCTTGAATGGATATCTAATAACTTGGTGGAATTCAACGCAAACAAAACATAAGCATGTCTTTTCTCTAGAAAAGCCGATCTTACTTTGCCCAGCATAGAATTGTCGGGAGTGACCATACCATTGAAGTAATCCATTTCGATGCTTGGTATTACTGTCGGCAGTGGGATCCATTGCTAAAAGTGGTTTTCTGTTTCGTGCCAGGAGCTATTTCACCTCAGGTCAGCTGCTTATGATCTATAAGGCACAGATACGACCTGTCCTGGAAAATTTGGAGTGCTACACCTAAACTAATTCTAAAACTATTGGATTCTGTACAAAAAAGGGCAATTCGTCTCGTCGGTGATGTCTCGCTTACAAACTCGCTCACTTCTCTAGAACACCGGAGAAGAGTAGGAGATCGGTCTCTATTTTATAGATATTTCCATGAGCCAAGCTCTTCTGAATTATCAGCAATACTTTCCCCTCTGGCAGAATATTCGTGACTAACCCGTCAAGTTAAGTCTTCACATCCCTTCGTAGTCACTTTGGAGAACTGCAGAACATCTCTCTCCAAAGATACGTTCATCCAACTAACAGCGAGGCTTTGGAACACATTGCCTAGGGAGGTGTTTATCGAGGCATATAACCTCCAGAAATTCAAGAAGAACATCATTTCCTACCTGCTTGCCCTTGGTTCTCACGATGTTCTTTGAACATTACAGGATATTCCTTCTCGTGAGAACCACAACATTTCCTTCTGTGAACACGTCCAGACCACGCCAAAAACACTCCCAGATTTTCGTGCGAGTTCTTATAGACCTAAACGAGAAGAGCCGCTGGAGCTGTATGCGAATTTGGCACGAAATGCCCAGTGTGACTTTTTTGAAAATTTCCAGATAGGATATCGCTAAGAAATAACAAAAAGAAATAACAAAAGGCGTCACAATTTCATAAAGAGAAGTCGAAGAGGTTTCTTTGGGATGTCCCTCTTATGCCTGGAATGTTTACTCGAGGAAGAAAAGTAAAAAGGTTTCCTCGAAGTTAAACGACCACTTCTGAAGTAATCCTTCTCTTCCTCTCATATTCTTCCTATTTTCAGTATTCACGATTCAATTTTTATAGCAATATTCTTTTCCAATCCTGCATGTTCCCTCATGAAGCATCTCTCATGAATGTTTTTCAGGTAATCCAAGCCTTGTTTCCCGCTGAAATCCGCGATATACCTCTCGAATTCCAATTCTTCCTCCCAAATTTCCAAGCTGGAAACACATAACAGCGTCGAGCTGATCTCTATTCCGACGCCCATAAAACGCGGAACAATTCGAACGAAAACAACGGGAACACCGAGATCATTCGGTGTTATTCCATCTTCCAGAAAAACCCGATACACTACATCCGTTCGAAATGCATCCCTGATATAAACCGGGTCCGCCTACTTAGATTCGAGGCTAAGTTTTATGACGGGAACGGCACGTATAAATAGGACGGGAATAAAACGGAAGAATTAGGGATTCAGGCTGCATTCCCGCCGAACTTTGACTCGTCCTGACAGGGGCATGAGACTGAAAGAAATTGGAGAAAAGAATGTATGAGTTTCGAATAGAACAGCTCCGGGGCGTGAAGGAAGAAAAGAAGAAAATACGTGGAATCATGAGGTTTCCAATTAAAGACAGTCTGAGTAGAATAACAAGCTGTGCTTTGTGGAGCCACTGAGTTTATGTTTTACCAAAATGAAGAAGGGGACCATCCATTTGATCAATTCTGAAAGGTTTGGAGTATAGTAATTGTATGAAAAATCTTATATTTATAAGCACAACTTACTGAAGGAAAACAAAACCAAGAAAGAAACATAGAAATCATAATATATATACTTACTCTAGAATGCTAAATAAATTGGATCGAAGTGTTGTAAAAATTTCAGTGTGGTCCACAATGCGCATACGTGCCATCAGGTTGTTTCTGAACAGGGTCGGCTTCAATAAAATTTTATGCTGTTATTGTTGCAGTTGGATTTGATCAATTCATAATTAGTATTCGACACTTACTAGTTGTTTTGAACATATTGATAATTTTCAACAGCTATTTGAATGGTAAATTTGGAATCATCAGCGACTGGAAGATAAGCTGAAAATCTTTCATTATTCCAAAACCTCTTCAGGCGTTGAAAAAACCCGATTTCGGTATAAAAATTAATTCAAGGATCAAGGAAGACAAATTCTGGTTAACAAACAACGAATCTTTTGGTTAAGTACAGAAAAAAAAATCAAATGAGCAAAATATACTAATATATCCCTTCAGGACAGTTCTATTCTTCGGTGTTCCTGAAAATAGTGGAAACATGAAAATGTATTGTACATCTGCCAATGCGTTACTCTGCATCGTTTCATGAGTGAATTCTCATACCTACATTCATTCTTCAAGTCATTTGTCTTTTTGAGTTCCGAGTATATTCCAAAATCAATCTGTTATCTTATCTGCATGAAACTGCAAAGTTTTACTTCAATATATTTTATTTTCGAGTTCGAATTAACCATTAAAAGATGGTTTACTAACAAGATTTCATGATTTTTCATAATGAATTGCGTTCTTTTTATATAGAACCAATCTCACGGTGCGAGTGGATAGATATATGTCAATCGAATGAAAAGCAAAGCGTAAATCATAAATGAAAAAGGGAAAGGTTGTATTTCGTGTAAAACTTCTTTATTGAATCACAAAGCGCTTTCGGCTGTTAAGCCATCTTCAGTGCGATGCCTACGAGTATATAAAGGTAATAATGTGCACATTTGAAAAATTAGAATGTGTTACTCACTCGTCAAGCCTAGGTACAAAAAGTCATTGGTTTGACATCGACAAAATAAAGTCATCAGAAAATTACAAATCATATAAAAACCATGGATTCTCCCAAAACTTATTTCATATGGCATGTGAGAACGAAAGAACACATGAAAACAAGCCAACACGCAATCCGAAAAGTGACAAAGACAATTGACAGCCACAGTGCCTGCCAACAAACATGCAAAATATAGAGAGCGAGCACAGAGCTCTCATAGACAAACTCAGGGAGTTCGGAGCTGAAGAGACCAAGTTTCGACAAAAGGAGGGAAATTTCTCTTTTTTCTTATATATATCTATTATTAATTTTTTTAACGTATGAACAATTTGTGATGTGGAAAACAGAAAGAACACTAATATTATTCTACTACAATCTTCTGCGTAAAGGTACATAGGATCTATTCAATTGTACCTGTGTATTGAGACAAAGGCCATTGTTCCGCAATTCCTCATCAATTCGTAAATCCTCAAGAAAATCCGGTCTATTGAAATTTCTAGAGTTGACTTCCTTCAAAAGTGTTTTCTTGAGGATTTACGAATTGATGAGGAATTGCGGAACAATGGCCTTTGTCTCAATACACAGGTACAATTGAATAGATCCTATGTACCTTTACACAGAAGATTGAAGTAGAATAATATTAGTGTTCTTTCTGTTTTCCACATCACAAATTGTTCATACGTTAAAAAAATTAATAATAGATATATATAAGAAAAAAGAAAAATTTCCCTCCTTTTGTCGAAACTTGGTCTCTTCAGCTCCGAACTCCCTGAGTTTGTCTATGAGAGCTCTGTGCTCGCTCTCTATATTTTGCATGTTTAAGTTGGCAGGCACTGTGGCTGTCAATTGTCTTTGTCACTTTTCGGATTGCGTGTTGGCTTGTTTTCATGTGTTCTTTCGTTCTCACATGCCATATGAAATAAGTTTTGGGAGAATCCATGGTTTTTATATGATTTGTAATTTTCTGATGACTTTATTTTGTCGATGTCAAACGAATGACTTTTTGTACCTAGGCTTGACGAGTGAGTAACACATTCTAATTTTCCAAATGTGCACATTATTACCTTAATATACTCGTAGGCATCGCACTGAAGATGGCTTAACAGCCGAAAGCGCTTTGTGATTCAATAAAGAAGTTTTACACGAAATACAATCTTTCCCTTTTTCATTGAGAGATACGTGTACACAGCTGTCCCTAAATCACCTGAATCATAAATTTCTAACAGTTTATATGAATGAAAAGGTGCACATAGTTTACATACTCAAGTGGGAAATGAACGGGTCAAGACAAGGACACCGCAACACTATACAGTTCATTGTTTATCGGATACGAAAAAATCCAAATCGAACACAACACACAACAAAAGCAAAATGCACACGAAGAATATCAAACACGAAAATAACAGTTACGCACCAGTAAACTAGTTTGTCTATGCAGTAAACTAAACTGTGGCTGCAGACTGACACTAAGCCGTTCCTGCCTAAACTTTCACTAAGGTCATTTCAAAGTCATTTGCCATGAGACAGAAAAAGCGGTGTTGCGCGGTCTATATCTATTTAGTGAAACCTACTACATTACTGCTCTGATTTTCTCACCAATTCCACAAATATTGCAATTCACTTATGATATTAATGTGTCTAATAGTCGTAGGAAGTGGCGCATGAGCTATAAAATAAGTTTGTTACTCAATGGAATATTTTTATTGTTTAATTATATTGAACTTAAAATAGAACCGACAAAACATTTAGGGACTTGGCATCGTTCTACGTGAAATTTCCTAATGGTGAGCATGCGCACATTGTGAATCAGTTGCCTATGCGGCACGTTTTTCGCTCTGCGGAACTAGAAGGCATTAGCATTCTAGAGTAAGTATATATATTATGATTTCTATGGAAAGAAAAGAAAACGCTATCAGTCTCATAGAAGAAAAATACTACAAAAACTACAACATAGAAAAGCTTACATTTTGTAACGTTCCGTTTGCATTTGATTTAAATTTGTTTCAATTCTCGCTCAGATTCTTAACGTGTTGTGATTTGTCGATATATGTGCCACTATAAATTGCATATTGGATGACGACATGCGTAAGGTACCATATTATCTAGGTACATATGATCCCCATTCCTTTTTAATTTGGAACTCTAATGAATGAAGACGACGTCAACCTCTAGTGAATTTTATAGTTGGTTTTTCTTAAGCGAAATATCTTCAGTGTTCGATTTGTTGGAAATCGAAAATTTGAGTGTTATATCTGGATGTTGAGGCTCCTCCGGCTGCTCCGGCTGCTCCTCCTCATTTCTCGTTACTCACAACTTAGCTGTGACATCATTCTCCATCTTCACCGTGTGTCCAGAAAGGATTGGGAAAAATGGATACTTCGGTAGATTGGACTTACCAGATCGCCTCTGCATATCCAGCCACTAGTGCTGAGACCAAGCCATTTGATCGAAGGTAACCTGTTGAGTTCCACATCAGGATTCCCTTCGACGCCGATTCAAGGACTTATCTCCGTATTTCAACCACTCAATCATAGAATATATTTTTCTTTATCAATTTTAAAATCATATTCGTTTGTGAGAAGACGATTGATGCATGGAAACTCGTAATTTCTGATTCACTTTGAATATTGTAGGGTGAAATCTACTGTTGAGCGGATATCGAAATCAATTATATCTTGGATTGTTTTAATATATGTTTGAAAATAATGTGTTTTATTCTGTGAATAGTATTCGTGGTCAGAGACCTCAATATCGGTGAGCCCACCCTGAGATATCTTAAGAAAAGAAAATAAGCTCTAAGCAAATTTCATTACAATTTCTTTGAGGAATGTCTGAATTCTGTGGTGCTTCAGGTGTTAAGTTTACTGCTTGATCTTCATAAAGTGTAAGGACGTCAAGATATTTCCGTTTCATTTCGGTTCTCAAAACGCTGTCTCTATAAAAAATTTCTAGTTGATCTGCCAAAACAACTATTTATTATTAACTAGCTGACCGGCGAACTGCGTAACTGTAACTGTAGCGACACCTAGTGGCCTTAATCGAAAGAAGGAAAAGCATTTCCTGTATAAGTAAAATTTCCATCGATTTTTCAAAGGTTTATTGTATTTTATAATAACCAGACCGTAGACGAATCCATATATAAAGTTTCATAACAAACAGTCCATCCGATCTCGAGTTATAAATGATGTAACCCACATCTTTTATATATATATATATATATAGATTGAACCGGGGTCGTTATGGTTCGGCTAGCCTTCCAGGGACTGTGACCATGTAGATCTTTTGTTCCCTACCCTACTCATTCAGCTGTTTCTGCTTCTGATCCACAGAGCCTACAAATCTCATCTGCTGACGTTTCCATTAAGTACAATCGTTATTTGTACCGAAAATGCCCCGTCAGCTGACCTACCATCATTGGAGCTCAGCTCGTGACAGCTTTAGGAGCTCACTGATATATAGGACGGTGAAATCATCACGAATTTCTCAGACTGGGTAAGTCCAAGAGTGTTCCTCCAGAAAGTTAAACTTTTATCCAACTACCATTGTTGAAAAAAGACAGAATCCAATCTGCAAACCGCTGTATATTTGCACTGAATAAGCTCATAAAATCAAAAAATCTCACAAGAAGTTCAAAGATCAAAATCTGTAAATCCATCGTCAGACCTGTAATAACATACGGATGCGAAACGTGGACCATGACCAAAGCAAACGAAGAAACGCTCAGACGCTTTGAACGAAAAATACTTAAAAAAATTTTCGGACCTCACCATGACATCACCACAAACCAGTATAAGATCAGAACCAATATCGAATTAAAAGCACTCTACAACGACGCCGATATTGTCCAAGAAATTAAATCACAGCGACTAAGATGGGCAGGCCACGTGCACAGACTGCATAACGAGAGACTCGTAAAACTGGTATGGCAGGAGATCCCCACAGGCAAAAGACCACTCGGAGGTCCCAGAATGCGATGGAGAGATAACATCCAAGCAGATCTCCGGAAAATGAACATTCCATTTGACCCTAGGTTGATGGAAGACCGGACAAATTGGAAAAAGTTGTACAGTCAGCCAAGACCCACCCAGGGTTGTAGCGCTACGTGATGATGATGATTGTTGAACCGCTGCCTTATATTGGTCTTTTTCAATCCCACAGAGACTCAGGTCTAGCAAGTGTTAACCTTGATGCTGTATTCGAAAGCTCATCGGCTTTTTCATTTACTTGAACACCACAATGCCATGAAACCCATAGTAGATTCACTTCTTTGTCTCTGACCACATGCTTGTCTTGCTTGTGCTTGTGTTGTGATTCTAGGGCTTTAGGGATCCTCAGTTTAGGTCAGTTTAGGTCACAATCTCAGAGTCTTTCTCTAGTTTCAATCCATCGGTAAACCAAGCCGAAACTTAGAAATTTATCATTCCACAGTTCAGATTCTTGATAACTTTAATACTTGCTTCCAAACTATCAATGAGGAAATGCAATAACGCATCTATCAAAACATCCTTCAGCGCAACAATTCCAACCGTCAGAATATCATCAATTTTTCGAATATGACAACTACAATGTTGAATATCGTGGTCCAACGTCTCCTGGGAGGTTTGCAATCTGGACGGAATAGATTTCAATGAAAAGCTAAAAAAGACAAAAAGGCTCGACATGTACCAAATAACTACAGAACAAGTTCACCAATTGAGGACATTCTGGACTGATATGTTACACAAAGAGGGATAATAACACCGCAGGAATGTAAGAGAACTATACCTTTTTGAATTATTCAATAATTATGATTCCTGCGAATAGGTTTCTTCTCTACTTCACATCAACGATTTGCTGGAAGCAACTTCGTGTCCAGTTTCGCGGATGATAGTACCCTTCATACCTCCTTTTCTTCTAGGGCTTCAATACCAGCCAGCCGAATCAGAAACGAACGAGGAAGAAAGATTAACAACATAAATATGGACTTGGCCACAATAATTCTTGAATGGGGATCTAATAACTTGGTGCAATTCAACGCAAGCAAAACACAAGCATGTCTTTTCTCTAGAAAAGCCGATCTTACTGGGCCCAGCATAAAATTGTCGGGAGTGACCATACCATTGGAGTCATCCATTTCGATGCTTGGTACTGTCGGCAGTAACCTTTCTTGGGAGAATCGCGTGAGATCCATTGCTGAAAGTGCATCCCAAAAACTTGGTTTTCTGTTTCGTGCCAGGTGCTAGTTCACCTGAGGCCAGCTGCTTATGAGATCTATAAGGCACAGATTCGAGCTGTCCTGGAACACTGTTCCCATATTTGGAGTGCTGCACCTGAACATACCCTAAAACTCTTGGTTCTGTACGAAAAAGGGCAATTCGTCTCGTCCGTGATGCCTCGCTTACAAACTCGCTTACTTCTCTAGAACACCGTAGAAGAGTAGAAGATCTGTCTCTATTTTATAGATATATCCATGGACGATGCTCTTCTGAATTATAAGCAATCGTTCCCCCCCTGGCAGTCTCTTCGAGACTCACCCGTCAAGTTAAGTCTTCACATTCCTTCGTGGTCATTTTGGAGACCTGCAGAACATCTCACTTCAAAGACTCGTTCATCCCACGAACAGTGAGGCTTTAGAACACATTGCCTAGGAAGGTGTTCCCCGAGGCATATAATCTCCAGAAATTCAAGAAGAACACCAATTCTTACCTGGTTGCCCTTGGTTCTCACGATGTTTTCTGAACATTACAGGGTAATACTCTCCGTGATTACCACAACATAAAAAAAATTGAGGACAAAAAAAGTAGGTCACTTTTGGTGTTATGTTCATCAGAGACAACATGACCACAATCTGTGGAAAGAGTATGATCATCTGAAGGAACTCTTTCCATAAAATCAGTTCAATTTCGAAGTTCCTCCATTATTGGAGTCTACGAAATGAAAAAATCTCTGATTCACGACATCAGCTGACATCTGTTGTGACTGAACCGTTATATTGTTCCATTGTTCCATTTTTCCCCCATCAACCATATTGATCCTGACGTTCCGTTCGGAGGATTTCTCAGTTCCCGATATCTTCAATAAACTAGTGCGGTGTTCCGAAACTTGTTGCTCTCCGGAGCTATTACAACCAACAATAAACTGCAATACATTGTGGGGAACAAATCCGAAAGATATAAAGTTTGTATATCTAGGATAGACAGAAATTCCGGACCCAAACAGATATAAGCCTCGAAGGCCGGGAATTCCCTCACGGAACAGGTTCAAAGGATCTGGAAAGATGGGGTGATGAAACGTTAATATGATTGTGGGAAGTCGACAAGATGGATGAGGTTCGGACAAATATTTAATGTTGACCAGATTTTATTTGGAAGAAGAAGTATGTTTTGGTGGTGATATGGAATATCTATATATTTAAAGGAAAGATGTTGGTTGCACCATTTATAACTCGAGATCAGATGAACTGTTTGTTATGAAACTTTATTTATGGATTCATCTACGGTCTGGTCAAGAAAATATTGAAAACATGGATGAAAAAGTTTGCTAAGCAGGAAACGCCTTTCCTTTTTTTGGAGGTACTTTTGTAGGTAATTTATTTGATATCACCGCTATCAGATGGCGATGTCTACAATCACTGTGTGATTTGCATAGAACTTAGTGGTAATATGGAATGTTATTACCAGATCAAAAAGCGGTTAAACATCTCCAGTTGGTGGAACAGTGAATTTTCACCGAATTATCAAGTAGGTAAATCGGATCTTGACGATCAGTTTCAATCGTGAGTTGCCCATCCTCATCATTTTTCTTTATTTTTGTAATATAATTGAATTTCGGCTGGGTAATAATAAATATATTTCCGGGAATAACTGAATCCAAAATTGCCCATAAGTAGTAATTGACATATTATTTTTGTATCTCTGTTTGCACAGGGACAGTATTGTAAGCGTCAATAATTTTGAAACGTTTGCTCATCGGGCTACCACTAATGATATACAATAATGTTTCATGGGTAGCCTAATCTGATGGCATTCGGCCATCAACAAATTTGAATGTGAGTTCAACACAACCGGCATTGTTTATAATTTTTTTCTTGCATTTTTCACTCTGCCGTGTCGATAGTGCTATCGATTTCATTTGAACATCTCGATTTGCCTTCTAACGCGCTTGATATCGTCGACTGAATTGAACAAAAAATATGTCACTTGAATATTTTCAGTTCAATGCTGAAATATGAATAGGAGTCAAAAAAAATTAGGGCTTGAAGTAAACGAAATGAAGCGATTGAAACATTTGACATGAAATTGTGAGGTTATGATCGAAAGTATTCACATAAAGTATGAAAGACATACGATTCACGACATATGGCGTTGTACCAGAGAGAAACAAAATTTGTAAATTACTTTTATTTTCAATATTCGCACTTCTGGATTCTTAACAGAGACCAGCTCCAATTTTCATTGGCTCATAGCCCATATTGGAATTATTTTATGCACCGAAATGACACGTAAGACATTGCTGTGCCGCCACGAAAGGATTCTAATATTCCGATTTGGTCTATGTCAATGCATTCGAAAATTGACAAGTGCATACACCATGTTTTTAGACATCATAAGCAAGACTGCTATCATTTCATTATTATGTGAATTCTATGGTAAATTGAGTTCCCTCCATATCTGTGCTGTGGAACAAAATCAAAATGTTTTATTCGAGAAGAAGAATGAGAAAACGTCTTGGTGAATTTGTATTCTGTAAAGTGAAGTGAAAGTACCACAGACAAAGTACTCCAATTCGAATTTTTAGCGTTGTATTTGCAGAACTAAAGTGGTTTATACGCTATACAGTGATCATAGGAACTATTCCCCATCCATATAATTTGATCGAGATTTGAATTTGAATAATTTGAAAACAGTCACAAAATGAATGTTTTGAAAAAAAATAGCAACTATTACACAGGGTGAGTCTTTGACTTGTACATATATTTTAACTGTAGATTCCGCTCATCAGAAGAAACACTTTTTTCCCATACCATTTTTCAAAATTCGGTTTCGTTTGAAAGATACAGGGTGTCAAAAATCCACGAAATTAACACTATTCTTTCCATATATTCGGAACCGATATTTCGAATGAACTGAATTTTGGTTGATTGTTCAGTCTTTTCATTATTCATTGTGCATATTCCTCAATTGAAACTTATTCCATATTTCTCCTGGTATAAAAGTTACAGTATAGTCGACTCATGAATTCACGCAAAAATACGATAAAACCACTTGAAAAAGATAAACGGTTCACGTTTTCGTAAGAACTATTTATTTTAGAAAACAAAAGTATTCTTATATATTTTCAATAGAACGCGTCGTTCCTCAAGTCATTCCCAGTTGTATAAGATTAAATTAAAGGAAAAATCATGAATTTCAAGAATAATCTGCATGCTGTCCTGAGTTAAATCTCATCGAATATTATTTCTTCTCTGTTCTCTCAACAAGTTACCAACGTTGTCAGAATGTTTATCAACTTTGTCAAGACTAAAATCTCTATGTTGAAAAAACGTTTGATGTAGAGATATGTAATAATAAAATTCCACGTTTGTGGGACATAAAATTGAATTCTAAGAAGCATGAAATTATACATTTTATAGGCAGTTTCTATTAAAAATTCATTGTTACCGGATCTTCAGCAAAATATCTATAAAACAAATATAACTCGACACTACTATCACATCAATTCACTGAAAGTCATTTACATAATCATCACCTGTTCGCTTTATTCTCTGTAAATAAATAAAGTCCATCGCGTAGACTTCGTTTATGCCGTGCATGGGATCACTGACTAACGTTTTAGGTTGGACTGGTTGGAGACACAGAACAACGGTTTGTCTTGCGTGGCGGCTACTGAAGGAAAGAGTAGGCCGTGGCGACTGAAATTAAGAATGTAGCGCTATATTGGCGAGAATCAGCACTACTCGTTTGGCATTTTCAAAGAGCAACGCCTCAACGCCTTTAGCGATTGTGATAGTTCATCCGCTAACGATAGGGGACGTACTGCTTTCTTGAGTTCGCCAGAGTTTGAAGAGAAAATCGGCAATCTGGCATCGTATTCTCTAGAGTTCTGTGAGTGAATATTACAGAGGAGGGGTAAGGTTAGGTCATTGACCCCGAATCATATGACTTTGGTTAATGGAGGTTAGTAAGAAACCAATTTTTATGAGATCGTTTAAGAATATCGAGGAAAATATGAACAAATTATTAGTGTCTATAAACTAATCTTCAGGACAATCGAAGAAGGAACTTATTTTGGTGTGAGAAATATAGCTTTCCAATTGCCGAAATGATCGGACCAAACTAAGTGTTTTGTTAGGAAATATCGTGTTTGTAACATTCTTACCCAAATAAGGTTAGTGCTTGAGTATTTTTTAAATCACCCAGAATATCTAATGATCACATCAATTTCAATCGAAAAATATGAACATTGACGTGTTTTTATAGAATTATGTCAGGCACGTATTTAGCCCAATTTTTTTTAAATGGCCATACTTATCTCTTTAACAGAGCCGAATTCGGAAAAATGGAAAAAGAAAAAAAGGTCTCCTTCAGCCTCGAGAATCTACAGTTAAAATTTATGTACAAGTCAAAAACTCATCCTCTGTATATATTTCGAACACGAATATGTAAATGTAAATGTAAAAAAATGTAGGGTGGTCCATAAGAAAGAATACAAGTTCATGTTGTGGTTTAAAAACCATATTTTTTAATGAAAAACTAGTATCACCATTGGATTCCTTTCAAAAAAGTGTTTCAAAAATGTTTTCACAGAAACAAGAAATATTCAGAAATAAACAAGTTACGGGATTGGGTCAGAATTGCACAAAATTGAAAAACACCTTGTATCTTGCGAACAAGCCAAGATATGAATGTGCGGTTTTGAAAAATCCAAGCACCCGAAATCATATAAAATGTGAAGGAGTGAATATTCATGTTAACCTGACTCCCAGCTTTCATCGCTACGATATATAATATTCAAATTCACAGTTTTATAAATATCCACACATCCATCGTCCCACGTATCGAAAAATATAAATCTCCCCGTATCAGCGTACACCGATATGCACAACGCATTTTGTGATATGTATATTTATAAGTAGATATTAGGCCACAGGAGCTTTTCCATTAGTCGCGATTTGCATCGAACATATACGGTGTCGCGCTGTATGTAAATGCAGTTTGTTTACATTTCCCGAAAAGAGCACTTCAATGAAAACCCACTTTTCCAATAAATGGGGGTATTTCGCTCGAGCGCTACAAGTTATTTGCTGCAATCTCGGCGAAATGAATCTCTCTCGACGGAAGCTGTTCCGCGGCACGTATTATGCTGCGGATAAGTAGGCGGAATTGAATTTTTCGACAGCTTTCTGCATCGATCGGGCCTTGATTGGATTCCAGGTGCTTAATTAGAAAACATTATGGAAGGGGGGTTTCATTTGTTGTCATACCGAAGAAATTTTTATTTCGACTCAGATCATTACTGGGGATTATTACCTACCTCAGTTTTCATCATACATGTATGAATTTGTTCAGTTCATATCTTAGGGTGACAAGAAAAACTTCGGACAAATTTTGCTGTGGTCTGGAACAAAAGTATTTCAGCGCAGCCAAATAATATTTATTCTCTTGGTTTCTCTACACTTTCCTGTATTAAATGTGAATTTTTAGTTTGATATAATTTCATTTCACAGTTTTAGAATGTCAAACAAACGTAGTGCAATTTTGGAGCTGTTTCGTCAAGGTAGGCGTCAATGCCAAATTGTTCGTTTGGTCAATGTGCCTCGACAAACCGCGTCCGATGCAATTCGTCGTTTCAAGGAGCTTGGCCATGATGGTCGTCGTCCAGGAAGTGGTAGAAAACGCACTGTCAATACACCTAGCAATCGCAACATCGTCCAGAAGCGAGTCAATCGAAATCCAAGGGGTTTCCATGAGAAAAATAGCCTGTGAGACCGGTATCAACAGCGAATCAGTCCGTCAAATTGCCAAAAAGGAGCTCAACCTCAAGCCATACAAGCTTCAAAAAGTTCAACTCCTCACGGAGGAAAACAAGCGCGTACGACTCCAAAGGTGCCGCCAACTCCTTCGTCTCGCCGCCGGTCAGCAATTGGAGCGAATTCTCTTCACAGACGAGAAGCTTTTCACCGTAGAACAATCCCACAACCACCAAAACGACAGAGACTGGTCTGTAGAGGCTCCCGGTACATCGGCCATCGTCGAACACCGTCAAAATCTGCAATCCGTCATGGCCTGGGGCGGAATTTGCGGCAGTATTAAAACTCCCCTAGTTTTCGTGGATCGTGGCGTCAAAATCAATCAAGAAGTCTACCGCTGCGACATCCTCGAGGCTGTAGTACTTCCGTGGGCCAAGCAGCACTTCGGCCATAAGCATTGGACCTTTCAACAGAACTCCGCTCCGGCTCACAGAGCGAAAATGACGCAAGAATGGCGTAAGACCCATTGTCCTTGTTTCATCTCATCTGCAGAATGGCCGCCCTACTCACCGGATCTCAACCCAATGGACTACAACGTGTGGTCGATTTTGAAGCACAGGGCTTGTGCTAAAAACACAAAATTTTGGAGTCGCTGAAGCAATCTCTGCGCCGGGAATGGAACCGATTAACGCCCGAGGAGCTGCGGCCCATTGCCGAAAATTTCAAGAAGCGTCTGAAGCTGTGTATCGCCGCCAAAGGAAGCCACTTCGAAACGGCTTAAATATATTATTCACAAATGTTCAAGCTATTATTATTTGTTGTTGTTCTGTTCAATTTCTTCTGTTTAATAAAGTTGAATGAAAAAGAGTTTGTCCGAGGTTTTTCTTGTCACACTGTTCATTCACATAGAAAAAAGTCGCAGTTGAAACTCAGAGTTGATCGATTGTACCTTATACTGGTCCACTGGAATCGTTTGCTATATTCTCATGTTGCCAAGCTGAGCAGATTGTAGGTATCTCTGATTATACACAGACACCATTTCTCTCATTCACAATGCTAAATTTATATAATATCCCTAAATTTTTAATTGAGACAGTCTTTTCGGATATGTAATTAATAAGTAAATCAAAAAATACAGTTGATTGTGCTATTTTATGCCAGAGGCTATTGTACCGAAGAAATTCAGGTTGCATTCATGACAACACCGCTCTTATCTCTACTTTAGTTCGAAAAGAGATGAAAATTTATACTTTCCTCAATGTAGGGATATCGAGGAAACACGGTTGCCGGTAAAGAGGGGTTCAAAAGTAGTTGAATTTCCAGAAAAACTCACGTTGAATTTGCTGGCTATTTATGATTCAGTGGTATGGATACTTTAAATAAGGAAGTTTTCAGATCGTATTTATTCAGGTACAAATTCATATCACAATCAGGATTGTCACAATGTGGACATTCTTTGCTACATTTATTGTTAGATTGTTGTTACATAACCTCTCGTTTCAAAAAATAAGGTCTTGATAGGTCAAAAATTCTAGTTTGTTTGGATTACTATCAGGCAATACTAGTATATAATCATTTTTGAACCTTAATCTTTTTTCTCTATTTCAGTATCGTAATGAGCTCATTACAGTTCTAAAAACAGTGCTGTAATGAATTCATTACAGCATCGTTTTCAGTTACATTTTTCGTTTTGTGGTTGTCAGCAATGACTTCAGATCCTTTTAAATTTCAGCAGACGTCAATTTGGAAATGTCAATTTTCGTATTTCATAACATTCACACCAACTGCCAAGATACAATATGAAAGTCACTAGGAACTATAATTTAAATTTTTTCATTGAATTTCACAAAATTTGAGTGAAATAGAGAAAATATCGTCTAATACTCGTTGCAGAATGCAATTCCAATACTCATGCCTTCGAAAACTCGCTCCTTCGTCGCTCGTTTTCGAATTTCGCATTCGTATTGGAATAGGAGCCCATTCTGTAACTAGTTTCAGAATACACTATTAAATGAACTGAATGAATTGAAGTAATTTCGTTACATAATGAGTATCATAATATTCTCAATAATTCAGTAGCGAAATTACGACTGGGATTAAAATATTGGATTGACTCGATCTTCACTCGATGGAAATTCATTTTGATAGGAATTAAATGATAAGTTATTCTATTTTCAATTTCAATTATTCAAACAACAATTGCTTCGACACACAGTATGTTCTTCAGATTTCACACTTTTGAATTGCAGTTATTTAAACATGTAAAATCTAAAGAAGCTACTGAGCTTCGAAGTGGAAATGGAATAACTGTCATTTAATTCCTATCAAAATGAAATATTTTCAGTTTTTTCAAGGTGAAAAATAGGTAAGTAATAGGTATGTCAATAGGCAGTAAAGGGACCACATTTTCATTGAGTGGCAGAGCAAATGATTTTCACTGCAAATAAATCTTTCCACTACCACAAATTGTAATTACCGGAAAACAGGACCTTCTTTTGTCACTGCCTGTGACTGTGGTCACTTTAAGTCTTCTTTTCAAATCAAATATTTTATTCTATTTCATCTTTTAATTGTTTATTATTACATACCACTTGGTGTTGGCACTGATTGGATTTTGTTTAAGACTTTCTTGTCGATCGAAAATCTGAGTTAATATTTAGTTCAGTTATTCATTGTTGTGTGTGCTTTTCTTTCCACACCAATTTGATTTTTCATATCTTGGCCTAGGAAATCCAAAATCTATAATATCTACATCAACCATTATTCTCTCTCCTTTGATTTATAATCAGACATCAATCTTGAAACAAGCATAACATAATATATTTCATCTATGAATATGTTGATTTAGGATTACGACACGGTGCAAGAGAATCATAACCACAAATCGAGGTGTTTTGTGGTTTTGGATTAATTCTATAGTTTTGTCAAACAGTGCAAGTGGCCCTAAAATGAATAAACAAAATCTCAAATAACTGGCAAATTGTTGAATTTAGAAGCATAGAGAATAAAAGTTTTCAACTCTAATTTTCAGATTTCGAATAGGACCGGTGGTCTAGAAACGTCTAATAGGCTCTAGAAATTGGAACAACCTGTACATGAATTTTCAGTACATTCTGAAACTCACTGAAATTCTCTGCACCGTCATCAAAAAGCGAAAAATAGGTGCGAAAGGAAATGAAAAACCTGTAACGAATATTTTCTTATCGTTATGACTCAATATAAGAGATCAACCCTCATTGTAAATTCAACTCCAAAAGTCCATAACGCTGAAGTTTCAGATCGTAATCTCGAATCGTAATATTTTATTAGCATCCTTAGATCGAGAGTACGTTGAAAGTTGGGCGGAGAGAGCCTCTTCCGTAATAAGAATTTCAATTTTAGAGTCTCTGGTAAAGTCTTAGTATCTTATCATGTCAATTTAGATCGGTAAAATCCGTTTTCAGTAACTCAAAATTACTTTCAATAAAACTTCGGAATTGCCTTGATCTAAATAGAATCCGGGATACCCGAGAAGAGTTTCGATGACGCCATTATGCGAATCTAATTCCGGGATGGTGATAATGGGATTCAGCGTAGTTTCAGATCTCCGGATTTTTCTCGAGGATCATCTAGTCTGGAAGCTTCTGGGAACGGGAAGGGCATTATTATAATGTAATTCGATTGAAATATGGAGTGTTTTCAGGACGAATCATTTCATCGACTTACATCCATTTGAATTGATACTCTTTCGGTATAAAGGGTCGCTCACCTCGAGACGAGACGTTATCTAAGGACTGAACGAGAATAAATTCACTATCACAAAAACGCTCTCTTGAACCAATTGAGAAAAAATCTGAATTTGATCATAGTTAGCTTTGTTATGGACGTCAGGAACATGTGGAACATTTACTTTATAGATATTTCAATTATCTGTCGCAAAATGTCAAGCGGAAAGAAAACACGAGAATTTATAGTGAAACCTTTTCAAAATAATCAAAAATGGAGCTTCAAAAGAATCGCAAAAGAGGCTCGCGTTCCTCCGGAAACGGTATCAAGAGTTGCGAGAGAGGAAAAAAGGGTTTCATATAGCCCAAAAAAAGTGAAGAAAGCCATCAGCCTTTTTCAGAAGAATCCTAACCTTTCAGGACGGAAAGTGGCCCAAATAGGGTTGTTCGCAGTAAATCGTTCAGAAAATCAAGTCGAGTTGTGGGCTTAGAACATACAAAGTGCAGAAAGTGCCAGACAGGAACGCTGTGAAGACTCAAGAAGCGAAATCAAGAGCAAAGAAATTAAAAAAATATTTCATGAAAAACTTTTCCTGTTGCGTGATGGACGACGAAACCTATGTCTTGGCTGATTTCTCGCAACTTCCTGGTCAGGAATTTTATACTGCAGATTCTCGTCGAAATGTTGACGAACGATTTCGCGTGAAGAAACAAGCAAAGTTTCCCAAAAAATTCCTGGTTTGGCAAGCAATTTGCACTTGTGGGAAAAGGAGCAAATTTTTCGTTGGCCAAGGCTTTGTTGACTCGAAGATATACATCGAGGAATGCTTGAAGAAGCGACTTTTACCATTTTTACGTGAGCACAATGTGTCAACAATCTTTTGGCCAGATTTAGCTTCATGCCACTACCGCAAGGCCACCAAGGAATGGTACGAAGCTAATGGGGTGGTTTTTGTCCCCAAAGCGCCAATCCACCAAATTGCTCAGAACTCAGGCCAATCGAAAGATATTGGGCCCTGGTAAAAGAGAATTGAAGAAGACTAAGGAATCAACGAAAACATCAGCGGAATTCAAGCAAAGTGGAAGACAGCATCCCAGAAAGTGACTGAGAACACTATAAGAAGCATTTTGGGAAGAATTCCAGAAAAAATCCATGAATTTTGTGAAAAACAGTTTTGGTATTTTTATTGTAAAAACAGTTTTCATTAGAATTAGAAGATAATTCGAAAATGAGTTTGATTTTCGAAATCGGTCCAGTGGTTCAAAAGATATAAGCGTTTTTGTGATAGCGAATTTATTCTCTTTCAGTCCTTATTTGAAAAACTGACATACGGGAGTGTGCAAATTATTTTGTTTTCAGCTGAAATATTTCAATTTTCTGGTGGTATTTGGTTGTGCCTTTAGACTAAGAAAAGAAGAAGCCTGCTTCTCAATAATTAATAGAGAAGCCAATTTTCGAAATCATCAGAAATAATTTTGGTAACTGTAGGTACTAGTGTACTACTACGGAATCGAAATGTAGTAGGAATTTTGGCAACGTTGTGACGATCTGGTCAAAATTCATATTTTTGTTTTCTAATATCACAAAGTTTCCTACTGTAACAAAATAGAACCAGTTCTATGACTGTACCCACTTTCTCTGTGGTCAACTAGAATTCAAAAAAGGTCTGATCTATTCTCTCAGTTCAATCATACCCCCGCCACCAGTCGCATTCCTCATACGGCTCAGATCGTCACCCTTACACGGTGAATTCGTTCCGTGAACGAAAAAACTATTTATCCTCAAGAGGCTATAGACCACCAGCAGATATCAAATATATCTCTTTATGTCAAACCAACCGTGAGTACCATTTCCGACAGTGTTTACTTTGTGGTTTTATTTCTATTTTATACACCCACTTTATTCTTTAAAGTGGTGATAAAAATTGGTACAGTCGTCCATTTTCTCTCCTAGAGAGCTCTTGCATTTTATTCACGATATTATACTCTCAATCGAAATGAAAAGTAAATTTATTAACTCATTCGTGCGTGAATGTCAGAAATGTGTATTTGTTTCTTCAAATATTGTGCATTCTTCACATTACATATACCTACTGAAGTATCGGAATGTTTGCGATTTTGCGAAACGGCTCGGCCGTTTCTGCCTCAGATAATGGATGGGCACGTCATGGCACTACCGTTTTCTGAACCTGTGGCCAGTTCATTCACTTGGTACCGCTATTTTGATTTTGTGTTAATAATGACGTTTTGAACAGTGTTGTCGTCACTTCATCGCGTTTCATTGTGTATGGAAAGTGGGATTTGGATTTATTTCTGAAGATTATTAGGAAAATACGTTGAAAACTTGGACTGTTCGAATCCTAATTTGAGTTCCCACAGGTATCTTAAACTCTCATCATTCTAAGTGACAGTGGTGTAAATTTTTCGATTTTTGAAAATTCATTTTTTAGATTCCCTCCTGATATTGAGAGAATTCTGAATTAAGCTGACTCTTTCTACCTAATTTTCTATTTGTTTCAATGTTCGGAACATTGGATGAATTCGTCAAGAAGAGTTAATTCACTTGTACCTACCAGCCACTTGCGTTAGTTAGTAATGAAAAAGATCCGAGAGGTAGCAAATTGGAAGCCGTAAGAAGTCCTACCCCACCCCCCTTACATTCCAGGCATTGAGTTTTTACTTGAGTAGAACCGTCAATTGCCAGAAAGTGAAAAAGTAGTGAAAAACGCGAACAATACTTTCAACATCGAATGTATGGGTGTTTTTTTACAATAAAGATTCAATTTTTGAATAAATGAATAGAAAATATATAGAGTTTCTTAATTTTCGCCTAATATCAGTTGCAAACATTTGGAAATCATTCACATACTAAACTTAAAAATAAAAAAAACGAAATAATCTGAAAAAATCAAAATTACCTTCGCAATACTTCAATCGACTTAATTCTTCGTCGAAATTGGATTGAAAACACTCACTTCAACACTATTCGTATTAAAAAAACGTTTTTCCACAATATTTCCAAAATCTTTCACAGAATTGTTGATTGACAGAAGACAGAGCAGAGATGGCAAATGCAGCCGTGTGAGGTTGTCAAATTTACTTACAATCCTAGAGCAATATGCGTTCTATGTTGGCGACTGGATATTTTCATTGCTGCTTTTCAGTGAAATGAAAATTCGCCTGTCATTTATTCCAAACAATGAGAAAGTGACAACGTTGCAACCACTAAGTGTCAGCGAAATGTTTAATGTCTCAGAATCAGATCCGCATTCAGAATTATTTCGAAATTGAGGGGCAGTATCACCTTTTGAATCGTGGTAAATCTCCATTCAAAAGTGGTCTCTTTATTTCACGAGTAAGTACCCTAATTTACGACGTAGAGACTTGATTTTTTTTAAATTGAAGTTGAAGAACGTCCCGAGGGCAAATAATTTTCATTTTTTCGATTTAATCAGTTTTTCAATTAAAAAACCAGGGTAATCGTTAGATCTGGGGTTATTGAATATGTTTTTGTTTTTCATGAGTACTATATTTTTGAAATAATCATCATGAAAGTTTTTGAAGTTTATAGAAGATTAAATTGCCGAGGGAAAATAGTTGCGATTTTCTCGATTCAATTAGTTTTTCAATTAAAAAAAACTGGTTGAGCTTCAGCGTTTCGGAAACTACAATTAATGATTTTTTTCTGACGGTTATTCATCTTTTTTTGGAAAAAATCGCAACTATTTGCCCTCTGCAATTTAATCTTTTATAACCTACAAAAATTTTCATGCTGATTATTTCAAAAATATAGCTTGTACTCATGAAAAACGAAAAACATACCTATTCAAAACCCCAGATCTAACTATTACCCTGGTTTTGTAATTGAAAAACTAATTAAATAAAAAAAAACCATTTGCCCTCGGACGTTCTTCAACTTCAATTAAAAAAAAAATCAAGTCTTTACGTCGTAAATTAGGGTACTTACTCGTGAAATAAAGAGACCACTTTTTGAATAGAGATTTACCACGATTCAAAAGGTGATACTGCCCTTAATGAACTCTTCGACAAATCTGGTCGGTGAATATTAGGAGTAGCTCGAAAGCTGTGTATTCATGGCAAAAACAAACAAATACATTTGTTTCAACGAAAAAGGGCCTTTCAAGCATATCAATCATCCAATCCAATAAAACTAAAGATATTGTGTCATTGAAGTACGATTCAGCATGAATACAGTAAACTCTTCACAGAAAATTGATTCATTTGGAAATAAGATATCTTTGAGAGCTCGCAATTTGAAGTTCTTGCTATGGTTACGTTCGGTATATCGGTCACAGAAAAAATGTATTCTTCTGATCAAATTCGGGATGTCTTTAAAAGATTCGCAATTCTGTTCATATTAGAGACAATTTGAAGAATTCTGCACATGGATATCTCTGGGATCTCGCACTATGCGTTCGCATAAGATATCAGCAAATTAATTCCCTCATGGAAGAGTGACTGAAAAAAATGGACCTAATTCCTATTGAAAGATGGAGAGACAGGCCAAAAATGTATGCCGAAGTTTAATCGTCAAACTCAATACATTTTCAGGCTTCTGATTAACTTATGAGGAAAATCCCTGTCTCTTCATCCCCCTACTTTCATTATCTTGCCCCGTATCCGACTCTGACTTAATTAATTTCCCGTTGCGACGTGTCTTCTGTACCTCAAGTAGCATTAGCAGGTCGTGACTTGCCATCAACGACGAAGAATAATTAAAAAGCTGCGAGCATCGACTCGAGTGTCATAATTCGTCAAGCGACGGCGTTTACGCGCACTGTCATCAAAGAGAATGAAAGATTTTGTCATTCCTTTGTGAGTACAGGGAAGCTTGGTTGAAGAGATCAACTCAAATCATAATTACAAAAGTTCTGAAAGCCATACTCTTTAAGAATCATAGGGAAGGTGGCCTCATTCCGTTTGAATTTTCAGATTTCTCGAGTAATTGATAAAATGCTAACACTGATGAAGAAGGAGCTGTTTAAATTTCAATTTTTTTGGAAAAACATAGATAGTTTCTTTTTCTTCAACAGCCAGTGTGCATTTACTCCTGGATATAGGCCTTCCCTTGATTTTTCCAATTTATTCGATCTTGGGCCAACTAGTTCAGATAGGAGTGAATGATTGGAGTTTGAAGAAAAAAACGAAGTGTGCTTAGTAATTGAAGTCCTTCAACAAAAGGCTTAGTGCTTAGTAATCCCAAAAGTGCTCCCAAGCACTTCTTCGGATTACTAAGTACTAAGCCCTGAGCCAATCTTGTCGTAACACGTCTAAGATTATTATGAAATTGATCAAAAATGGAGTGTAAGTATGCCTATTCACAAGTATTCCTATAATCACTTTACGAAAAGGTACCATTCATTTTGCAATCAGTAGCTATTACCATTTTAATATCTTCGTACATTCTTCTTCAGGTTAGAACAAAAGTGTTAAATGTTGAAATTTTTTTCTTACATCTCGAGTTTTCTCATACATCTCATATTTTGTTATTTTTCTCCAGATTGTTTATTCTGAATTGAAATCACAAATAGCTACTGAAGACCATCCACAGACTGGATGAATTTTAGATTGTGTTGTATCTGTATTGTCACAATTTGATTGTTTTTATATGACTTTAATTTTATTTTTGACAATCCGTGTAACCATTTTGACGAAAAATATTCAAAATGTAAACCAGTATTCTTTAGGTACATTTATAAATGAAATTATTATTATTATTATAGCTTATGTATGCATAAAATGCAATGTGAAAACAACATTTCCTTACATGATAAAAACATCCTGAAACTGTTTGAATTGCAATAACAGAGAAAAACGATAATGAGAGGACCCGAACAATATGGAAGAAACGTTGAAGGGTCCACGTGTATTTCTTTATATGAAGTTGGTAATTTGTGCGTCGACAACTTAATTTCAATGGAAAAACCAGAAAGCACGATTCTGATTTTTCACGTTTTCATCTGACTAAAGAGTCTCATATAGACGACATCAAAACAGTTTTCTAGTTCATTACCGATCAGAATCAATTTTATATTATATTGAATCAAATTCGAAATGTTTATCTGGAAGTATTCTATGGTCGAAACTTAGAAGGTGACAAGAATCTTCTCGTTGTCAATCGAATCGAACCAATCGTTTCTATCTAATTTTTCTCCATCACTTATAGTTCGGGATCAGCTCATCGAGTTTGGGACACCCTGTGCATCTCTTCTCTCCCGTCAATAAGCTTACATAGGACCACGGATACTCAAACAGTATCCGTGAGTATCCGTGACATAGGACAGCTTACAATTCCTTTTCCGATTAAAATAACCTCACTTTCAAAAATTCTTAAAAAAGTGCTTAGGGCTAAGTGCTCGAAAAGTCGAATCACAAAGTGCTTAGTACTCGCGTGCCTTTTGTGAAAATAAGTGCTTAGTGCTCGAGACTTGGCAGCCTTTTTGTTCAGGTGCTTAGTGCTTAGTGCTTGGAGCACTATCCTTCAGTGCTGGTTAAGCTCAGGGAGAACATATGGCTCCACAGCGCTGTCATGTTACATCGAGCAAAGACTAAAGGTGACCTACTTGCATGTGCGATAGCATCCCATACCATAACGCTTACTGTCTGGTGTACATGACGCTCAACATCAAACGGAGGTTCACCTTGAGTCGTCTAACCCTTCTTCGGCCATCATGTGTAACCAGGATGAATCCAGATTCATCAGAAATGACGACCTGATGTCATTACACATTCCAATGTTGACGTTCTCTGCACCACTGTAATCGTTGCCGGCGATGCTCAACCGCCAGAAGTAACAAAAGATGAGGCCGATAATGCTGCAGTACAAGAGACCTTATCCAGCGGTGAACCGTTCGGACAGTTACAGGATGGCCTTGTTCGCCTAGCCATTCATCAACCAAAGATCGAGTTGTCGCAAATCCGTCTCTAATGGCCATAAGTCTCGGACGTCGATCTCGAACTTCATTTGTGCCCTTTCGACGTCCGGTGCCTATACTTTATCGATTTTGGGCATTTTCAAACCACGCTTGACAACATCTTATAAAAGTAGTTGGATTTCTGTTCGTACGGTTAGCGATTTCCCAGAATGACAACCCTGCCTCCCGTAGACCAGCTGAGTTGTTGTTAAAATTAAAAAATTTGCAAAAAACGACAACAATATTTAACTCACAAAAAATGTTCACATGAAAAAACCGTCACGATTTTTCTCCAAATTTAATCATTCAGGTACTCATCGCTTTACTTTCTATTTTTCCCAAAAAAAATTAAATTTAAACAGCTCTTTCTGGGTGTTGCAGTTTCTTTGTTAGTTAGTATAATTCCGATTTGACTGAATCCCACTCTGTATAATATGCCTAATGTAAACAATGGTTATCACTCATTGAGATGGGATGAGTGGATATATGTTCCAATCAATAATCATCATGTAATTATCAAAAGCAATAGGGATTTTAGTTGCAAAAGTCAGATAACCTCTTTGAGAGTAAAATGGAAGATAATGTTGCACAGTATAGTTTTGTTAAAAGGAAAAAGTGCTGTGAAGATATAACGAGATACACAGTGAGTGGTTCTTCATAAAAATCTGATATCCATTGATTTGTTATTTATTAAAACGTAACCAGTTGAACAAATAATTAAAGATTCATCATAATATAATTCGATGATAAAGTTATAAGGACTTTCGTACTATACATTTGCATACAATAGATTTGTTCTCATTGATGGACGGAAGAAAAATTGTTATGTATTAACATTATCGAACTAATAACTCAAACATTGTTACAGCAAAATGTGATAAGACAAAATGGATATCATTCGTACAGAGTCGAACTATGCACAGATGATGGTTATTATGTTACAATATTTCGTATACAGAGAGCTGGGAACTTGAATCAAGAAGAACGAAAACCTTCAGTGGTAATAGTCCATGGTTTGGCTCAAAGCATGGCCGATTTTGTTATGGAGAAACAGCAATTGGGATACTTTTTGGTAGATTCTGGATTTGATGTTTGGATTGCTAACTGCAGAGGAACAACATTTTCTAGAAAACATCGAATATACCCTGAGAATTCGAAAGAATACTGGAATTTCAGGTAACTAACAAAATGATGTGAAGAGTCATTCTCAAATGTTCGAAGCAGAGAGATTGTTGTTTACCTCACAGATAACAGAAACACTGTTATCTGTGGTTTACCTATTCGAGCTGTCATTTACTTTTGTAACTGTCAAAATATATGTCTTAAAATTTAAAATCCATTTGCTTTCAGTTATTTCTTTTCTTTTATCATGATATGTTATCTGAAATATTTTCTTCCAGTTTCCATGAAATTGGTTTATTTGATTTACCGAAATTTATCGATCTTATATTGGAGGAGTCAAAGAATAGCAAGCTTTATTTCATAGGATTCTCTCAGGGTTGTACAGCAATGTCAATTTTGTTGTCTACTAAGACAGAATACAACGACAAAATTGAAGTAGCTTGTTTCCTATGTCCTCCAATGAAATTCCGTTATACGGAAATGTCCCTTATGAAGATGTTCTTTGTTTATATTTGTCCTCTGCTGAAGGTAACAAGATGAAGTTATTATTCTATTAACTCTTTTCCTAATTAGTTATAATCATAAGCAATTGGCTTAGTTCAAGCGCAGGATATTTTTTGGATAGCAGTTTCAGGAATTATTGATTCCTTCATAAAAAAATAAGATGGAAGTGGTTTCTTCGAATAGTTCGAGGAGAAATCGAATTTTCTTGTTAGTTGACTTTTGTACTTGCCAAAATTTGCATCTTACTCTCCATTTTGAAGGAACCACAGAAATTGTATTTATTCCGAATGCTGGACTGTTATATCTTCAAACTAAACATAAAATCAATCTTTTGCATTCTTCTTCATGGTTTTTTTCAGTGGATAACTGACTACCTATATGTACCACTACATGGAGATTTCCTCACGTATTCAAGCAGAGTTATTGGACACGAAGTTTCGAAATATCAGCTAAGTCGTTCAGTATATGAACTGGTCTGGAATCATATTGCTGGTTATAAGGGAGGAGAATCAGTTAAAAGTGTGAGATGAATTTCATAAAAAGATATTTTTAAGTAACCTTCGATTAAAAAATTCTGTTTTGAACTTAAAACATTATATATTCCATATTTTCAGATGGATCTAGAAAAAATGTCGAGGACTTCACCGAATACCGTTTCCCTGAAACAATTGTTACATTTCTCCCAGATAATCAGAGGTAATTTTGTTCAACCCCTAAGATCACATTGAAATTTCTATCCATTCTAGAAAATAAATTTTCAATGTATGATTATGGATCACAAAAAAATATGGAGCTCTATGGAAAGAAATCTCCTCCTTCATATGATCTGTCAAAGATTTCTGTACCTGTCAGTTTATTCTATTCGAGAAATGATACGTGCTATGGAGTACAGGTAAGCATAAATATGTCTTTTTCTGGGGTGGATTGGATTTAGAAGAAACTGCGATCAGCTTGATATATCAAAGCTCCAATCAGAAATCTTTTCGTTTCAGGACGTCAAGGATCTGTCAGATGAGTTCGGTAACTGCGTTTATAAGTACATAGTTGAAGATGACACTTTTAACCATTTTGATTTCACATATCATAAAGACGTTGTTAATTTATTGTATAGACATGTTCTGAATTTTTTGAAGAGGTATCCACAAGATAGACAGATGAAGAGTTGATATACTTACTCTTCCATATTTGTATTTATTTATTTCAGTTCTAATATTATAGCCAATTTTTCAATGTTTTTGATTTGTAGTTGGTTGACTATATGAGTTTTATTCGTGTGTCTTTGTTGATATTGTATTTTCCTATGTGTAATAACTGAAAAATGAATACTTAAAGGTCTGTTGATAAAGAAAAGTCAATATTTTATATTTTTCCATTATTTTTTCCTCAACAAAGCGGATGATAATGAAACAGAGTTTGGATTTCGAATGTAAAATGATCCATTGTTTTACTTTGCCGATCTCGTGCAATTAAATACAGTGTTCAGCATAGATATACAGGGTGTTTGGAGGGTGAGTAGTCATAGGTAAATGGTGAATAGGTGATGCTCTTGGCTACTTAATTGTTGTGCCTAATAAAATAACATTTTGCCCAAAGTTCAAAGTGTTATAATTTGTTTGCAATTTTTCTAGAAATTTCCCATTTTTCTCATTGAAATCTTGAATTTTTTTAAATTTAGTGCTCGAGGTGCCTATAAAATGATTCATTTTTTTAGTCTAGTCTTGTCTTATTCAGATTGAATCATAATTTCATAAAAACGTCTTCAAAAAACCTGACAGCGACAACTATGTAAATTTTGGGTTTTAAAATGGTTTTAAAAACTTCTCTAGTTAATACTCTTTGCAATGGTATGTAACATGTGCCATTAATAATCAGATAACCCAACAAAAACCCGTTTTGTCTTCAAGGATGCCTTAAAAGGGTGACGACAAAACTGTTCCATTGAGCAGGTAAAATTAATCTAACATAGCTTTTTCTTGAGTTATCTGATTATTAATGGTACATGTTACATACCATCGCAAAGAGTATTAACTATAGGAGTTTTTAAAACCATTTTAAAACCCAACACTATGTAATTTTTTTTTTTATTTCACTTTCAAAGTGGACACAACATTATTTTTTCTTCATTTTGATTTTTGATACGACGCTGTCAGGTTTTTTGAAGACGTTTGTATGAAATTATGATTCAATCTGAATAAGACAAGACTAGACTAAAAAAATAAATCATTCTATAGGCACCTCGAGCATTAAATTTGAAAAATTCAAGATTTTAATGAGAAAAATGGGAAATTTCTAGAAAAATGGCAAAAAAATTATAACACTTTGAACTTTGGGCAAAATGTTATTTTATTAGGCGCAACAAGTAGCCAACCTATCCACCATTTACCTATGTCTACTCACCCTCCAAACGCCCTGTATATCTTTTCAGTGAGTACCATTATTTCAGTGTTTAGTTTGTTATATATTTTTCTTTCTTTAAATTTTGTTTTGATAACAATTGGTAAAACAGTCTTTGTTTCTCTCCAAGAGATCTTTTGTATAATTAACAATTCCTATGAGGATAATTTTTAGTTGTGCCCGTCACTAATGAATGACATGAAGTTCAATTCATTTCTCCATTATTAAAAATGATGAGTGGAAGTAAATATTCCTTACGTAGGCGTTGGTAGCTTGATATGAATCCACATGATATTCCCCTTGTTTGAGTCTTGCCAATATTTTTCCAGCAGGTAAGAACAACATTTCCCGATGCTGTCATACATATTCAATAAACTTTCGTCCTCAATTTCGGAAGAAACAAACCTGAGGTATCGTTTTCCTCGATAGGGGTATCTGTAAGCTTTATACCTTGCGTAAAGCGCAAATATCCCGTGGCGTTTCATTGAAACGATCTTAGTTGTTCGCAAACAAAAACGGCGGGTCGTATTTGAATTTTATCAGAAGCTACTTCATCCTTCATTTTGTTTACTCACAATATGCTGTGAAGGTATCTCGGCACGATCAAATTTCGACAAGGGCTTTGAATTTCGCTCATTTTTCGGCGTGTAATGAAGGTCGAAGGGGTTTTGTTGTCAGTGGCCCAGTTTGTTGTTTCCAGCGGCAAGATTTTTGTATCGATGTGGAAATTGGAGAGGTTGAACTTTTGCTCATAAAGACAAATTCTGTGTCCCGATATTTGGAGGCATTTTTGTTCGACTGAGGCTGAAAGTATTTCTCCAGTACCTATTCTCTTGTGAAGTATAAGGGTGAACACCAAAAATATAATAAGACCATATGTTGAATTCCTTACATCACAGAACCAATACTACATTTCTAGTGTTGAAGATATGTATCTGGTGTATTTTTTTAGAGTGATATAGTTTTAAATTGAGATGAAACACATTTGAATTAAGATTAAAGGCGATTTTTTTTCATTTGAAAGATAATTTTATGAATTTTATGCTTTGAGAATAATGTCTGTCATATACAGAGTGGCCAAGAGATTGACGTCAAAAAGTAAAAAACAGGTCCCTCGTGTCATGGGCTATTCGAATCACCCCCATGTATGTTATGCTATTTTTCACGGTTTTCGAGTTATGAATTTTTTTATGAATTTTCGACTTGACCATCTTAAAAAAGATATTAAAAAAAAGTACAAGACTTCTCTGTGAAATTCTTTTTGTTACTTAATCTCCATGAATTGTACTTTTATTCATAAAATAACCAGATGCGTTACTTTGATAAAATTTATGGAAATGTTGGTCTCACGTGAAAAAGTTATGTAAATTGGATTATGATCTGAATTTTCGAATCGAAATTAAAAATGTAAAAAGGCTAGTTCACGGTTTCTTAGTATACTTGAAAACTGCGCTCAACAGTCAGCTTTTAGAATCATTGATAAAAAATGGTACTTCACACTCTACTTTTGCTAGAATTAGCCTTCAAAGTCATCGAGGTGGAAAAAATCAAAGAACTAGACATTTACTACAAAATTATTTTATGCTATTTTGAGATATTTCTGATCAAGTTATGATAGAAAATACTGAAAATTAATGGAAATTAGCTTCAGATGTTGGTCAAGAAAAGTTCTAGATAAAAAAAGAAAGAGGTATGGCAATAAATAACACCTCATAATGTAAATAAAAAAAAATTTATTTATCAAATTTACAGAAGGTGTTCAAAGTGGCCACCTCAAGTCTCAATACAAATTCTACACCTTCTTAGAAAAATTTCTTCAATCCTATAAAACCTGCACTGTTCTCTCTTAGAACACGTTTGGCTTCTCTTATCTTCAGTCGCAGCTCGTCTTCACTCGAACATTCTCGGGCGTAAACAACTTTTTTGAAATAACCCCAAACGAAAAAATCGATGGGATTAAGGTCAGGAGAACGAGGGGGCCACTTCGTCAAACTATGATATTCCAAAACGACGGCGCCCTGTGTCACTACGCAACTGAAGTCCGTAATCATTTGAATGAACGAACAGATGGATCGGACGCAGTCGACCAATCAAGGGGCCCCAACGTTCACCTGACCTTAATCCCATCGATTTTTTCGTTTGGGGTTATTTCAAAGAAATTGTTTACGCCCGAGAATGTTCGAGTGAAGACGAGCTGCGACTAAAGATAAAAGAAGCCGAAAAGGGCAGGTTTTATGCGACTGAAAGAAATTTTTTTAGGAAGGTGTATAATGTGTATTGAGACTGGAGGTGGCCACTTTGAACACCTACTGTAAATTTTATAAATGAATTTATTTTTATTTACATTATGATGTGTAATTTATTGCCATACCTTTTTCTTTTTTTTATTTAGAACTTTTCTTGACCAACATCTAAAGCTAATTTTCAATTATTTTCAGCATTTTCTATCATAACTTGATCAGAAATATCTAAAAATGGTAAAAAATAATTTTGTAGTAAATATCTAGTTCTTCGATTTTTTCCACCTCGATGACTTTGAAGGCTAATTCTAGCAAAAGTAGAGTGTTGAGTACCATTTTTTATCAACGATTCTAAAAGCTGAGTGTTGAGCGCAGTTTTTAAGCCTACTAAGAAACCGTGAACTAACCTCTTTACATTTCTAATTTTGATTCGAAAATTCAGATCATAATCCAATTTACGTAACCTCTTCACTTTAGACCAACATTTCTATAACTTTTATCAAAGTAACGCATCTGGTTATTTTATGTATAAAAGTACAATCCATGGAGATTACGTTACAAAAAAAATTTCACAGAGAAGTCTTGTACTTTTTTTATTTTTTTTTAAGATGGTCAAGTCGAAAATTCTCAAAGTTCATAAAAAAATTCATAACTCGAAAACCGTGAAAAATGGCAATCATACATGGGGGTGATTCGAATAGCCCATGACACGAGGGACCTGTTTTTTCCTTTTTGACGTCAATCTCTTGGCCACCCTGTATATCAGCTGCTCTGATGCACGATTATGTAAACCACAAATTTCACGAAGTGTTCAATAAGTTTGGCGAATAGAACACTGATTTTGTTAATAAGTTTCAACAATGTGTGAACGTTGTTGCGGCATGAGTCTTTCCATGATGATTTCTCAATGCTCACTCAACAGAAATGTCAAAACAAACATTGATTCTATGTTCTGCCCAATCACAGTTATCCCTTTCGAAAATTTTATCAGCCTAAAAAAACACCCGATATAAGATGGAAAAATATAGGTTTCGCCATTTATTATCATACCCCTTCGAAGTGCCGTAATTAATTATTCGAGTTTGCGGCTCTAAGACGATCAGTCAAGAACTGGGTTCATGGACGTTGCAGAGGATGAAGTCAGAGGCGCAGCGAAAGAGAAGAGAATTACAAGCACTGAAGGTTGATCAGATAGGGATTCCTTCAGAAATCTTAACAGTTATTCCCACGCATTGAAAATAAACCACCTTGTTATTGAGCAGCGTATTGTGAAATAGTTACAATAATTTTTCTGTGATGGCCTAACTACCGAAAGAAACTCACTATCTCTTAAACTTGATGCAAAGTCAAAGAACCCGTAACTCCCCTTGTTGGGATCCTGTTCACTTTTTGTTTGTATATTGCTAATCAGCATTGTCTAGAGTATCTCTGAGCATAATAAAATCGATATTGAATATCTCAACTTTTTGGGTGAAAAATACGTAAGGAGTAAGACCCCCCAAAAACACCATATTAGTCATCACCAAGAAATCCCTGGAGAAATCAAAGTCCTTTTTCAACCTTGACTTTCTACTACCCATTCGAATCATGCAGAATACCCATAAGACTGATCAGTACCACCTATACTTTGGGTGCTCTGAGCGTCTTAACAAAACTCGAAAATAAAATTTGGAAAAAATAAAACGATTAAAAGTCGACTCAAAGAAGGCCTATATGGACATTTTTGGTATCAAAATATAAGTTTTCGAGGACGGTCTATCCAATGAAAACAAATTCAAGTCGCTATCTATTATGGTTCAGATTTTCACCTGTCAAATGGCATTTTTTCAAAAATCCCAAATTTCAAATCGTCATAACTCCCCTTGTTGGAATCCTATCCACTTTTTGTTTGTAAATTGTCAATCAGCACTGTCTAGAGTATCTCTGAGCATTATAAACTCGATATCAAAAATCTCAACTGTTTGGTGAAAAATACGTAAGGGGTAAGACCCCCCAAAAACACCATATTTGTAATCACCAAGAAATACCTGTCGAAATCAGAGTGCTTTTTCAATCTTGACGATCTACTACCCATTCGGATCATGCAGAATACCCATAAGACTGATCAGTACCACCTATACTTCGAGTGCTCTGAGCGCTGAACAAAACTCGAAAATGAAATTTGGAAAAAATATAACGATTGAAAGTCGACTCAAAGAAGGCCTATATGGACATGTTTAGTATAAAAATATAGGTTTTCGATGACGGTCTATCCAATGAAAACAAATTCAAGTCGCTATCTATCATAGTTTAGATTTTCACCTGTCTAATGACATTTTTTCAAAAATCCGAAATTTCAAATCGCCATAACACCTCTTGTTGGGATCCTATCCACTTTTTGTTTGTATATTGTTAATCCGCATTGTCTAGACTATCTCTCAGCATGATAAACTCGATATCGAAAATCTCAACTTTTTGGGTGAAAAATACGTAACGGGTAAGACCCCTCAAAAACACCATATTTGTCATCACCAAGAAATACCTGTCGACATCAAAGTCCCTTTTCAATCTTGACGATCTACTACCCATTCGAGTCATGCAGAATACCCATTAGACTCATCAGTACCACCTATACTTTGAGTGTTCTGAGCGTGTGAACAAAACTCGAAAAAGAAATTTGAAAAAAATAAAACGATCAAGAGTCGACTCAAAGAGGGCATATATGGACATGTTTGGTATCAAAATATAGGTTTTAGAGGACGGTCTATCGAATGAAAATAAATTCAACTCGCTATCTATCATATTTTTGATTTCCACCTGTCAAATGGCATGTTTTTCAAAAATCCGAAATTTTCAAATCGCCATAACACCCCTTGTTGGGATCCTATCCACTTTTTGTTTGTATATTGTTAATCAGCATTGTCTAGAGTATCTCTCAGCATGATAAACTCGATATCGAAAATCTCAACTTTTTGGGTGAAAAATACGTAAGGGGTAAGACCCCTCAAAAACACCATATTTGTCATCACCAAGAAATACCTGTCGAAATCATAGTGCTTTTTCAATCTTGACGATCTACTACCCATTCGAATCATGCAGAATACCCACTAGACTGATCAGTACCATATATACTTTGAGTGCTCTGTGCGTCTGAACAATACTCGAAAATGAAATTTGGAAAAAATAAAACGATTACAAGTCGACTCAAAGTAGGCCTATATGGTCGTATTTGGTATCAAAATATAGGTTTTCGAGGACGGTCTATCAAATGAAAATATATTCGAGTGGCTATCTATCATAGTTTAGATTTTCACCTGTCAAGTGGCATTTTTTCAAAAATCCGAAATTCCAAATCGTCATAATTCCCCTTGTTGGGATCCTATCCACTTTTTGTTTGTATATTGCTAATCAGCATTGTCCAGAGTATCTCTGAGCATAATAAAATCGATATCGAAAATCCCAACCTTTTGGGTGAAAAATACGTAAGGGGTTAGACCCCCAAAAACACCATATTTCTCATCACCAAGAAATACCAGTCGAAATCAGAGTGCTTTTTCAATCTTGACGATCTACTACCCATTCGAATCATGCAGAATACCCATCAAACTGATCAGTACAACCTATACTTTGAGTGCTCTGAGCGTCTGAACAAAACTCGAAAATGAAATTTGGAAAAAATTAAACGATTAGAAGTCGACTCAAAGAAGGCCTATATGCACATGTTTGGTATCAAAATATAGGTTTTCGAGGAGAGTCTATCCAATGAAAACAAATTCAATTCGCTATCTATCAAAGTTTAGATTTTCACCTGTCAAATGGCATTTTTTCAAAAATCCGGAATTTCAAATCGTCATAACTCCCCTTGTTGGGATCCTATCCACTTTTTGTTTGTATATTGTTAATCAGCATTGTCTTGAGTATCTCTGAGCATAATAAACTCGATATCGAAAATCTCAACTTTTCGGGTGAAAAATACGTAAGGGGTAAGACCCCCCAAAAACACCATATTTGTCATCACTAAGAAATACCTGTCGAAATCAGGGTGCTTTTTCAATCTTGACGATCTACTACCCATTCGAATCATGCAGAATACGTATTAGACTGATCAGTACCACCTATACTTCGAGCGCTCTGAGCGTCTGAACAAAAGTCGAAAATGAAATTTGGAAAAAATAAAACGAGTAAAAGTCGACTCAAAGAAGGCCTATATGGACATGTTTGGTATCAAAATATAGGTTTTCGAGGACGGTCTATTCAATGAGAACAAATTCGAGTCGCTATCTATCATAGTTCAGATTTTCTCCTGACAAATGGCATTTTTTTTAAAAATCCGAAATTTCAAATCGTCGTAACTCCCCTTGTTGGGATCCTATCCACTTTTTGTTTTTATATTGTTAATCAGCATTGTCTCGAGTATCCCTGAGCATAATAAAATCGATATCGAAAATCTCAACTCTTTGGGTGAAAAATACGTAAGGGATAAGACCCCCCAAAAACACCATATTTGTCATCACCACGAAAAACCTCTCGGAATCAGAGTACTTTTTCAATCTTCACGATCTACTACCCATTCGAATCATGCAGAATACTCATTAGACTTATCAGTACCACCTATACTTTGAGTGCTCTGAGCGTCTGAACAAAACTCGAAAATGAAATTTGGAAAAAATAAAACGAGTAAAAGTCGACTCAAAGAAGGCCTATATGCACATGTTTGGTATCAAAATATAGGTTTTCGAGGAGAGTCTATCCAATGAAAACAAATTCAATTCGCTATCTATCAAAGTTTAGATTTTCACCTGTCAAATGGCATTTTTTAAAAAATCCGGAATTTCAAATCGTCATAACTCCCCTTGTTGGGATCCTATCCACTTTTTGTTTGTATATTGTTAATCAGCATTGTCTTGAGTATCTCTGAGCATAATAAACTCGATATCGAAAATCTCAACTTTTCGGGTGAAAAATACGTAAGGGGTAAGACCCCCCAAAAACACCATATTTGTCATCACTAAGAAATACCTGTCGAAATCAGAGTGCTTTTTCAATCTTGACGATCTACTACCCATTCGAATCATGCAGAATACGTATTAGACTGATCAGTACCACCTATACTTCGAGCGCTCTGAGCGTCTGAACAAAAGTCGAAAATGAAATTTGGAAAAAATAAAACGAGTAAAAGTCGACTCAAAGAAGGCCTATATGGACATGTTTGGTATCAAAATATAGGTTTTCGAGGACGGTCTATTCAATGAGAACAAATTCGAGTCGCTATCTATCATAGTTCAGATTTTGTCCTGACAAATGGCATTTTTTTTAAAAATCCGAAATTTCAAATCGTCGTAACTCCCCTTGTTGGGATCCTATCCACTTTTTGTTTTTATATTGTTAATCAGCATTGTCTCGAGTATCCCTGAGCATAATAAAATCGATATCGAAAATCTCAACTCTTTGGGTGAAAAATACGTAAGGGATAAGACCCCCCAAAAACACCATATTTGTCATCACCAAGAAAAACCTCTCGGAATCAGAGTACTTTTTCAATCTTCACGATCTACTACCCATTCGAATCATGCAGAATACTCATTAGACTGATCAGTACCACCTATACTTTGAGTGCTCTGAGCGTCTGAACAAAACTCGAAAATGAAATTTGGAAAAAATAAAACGAGTAAAAGTCGACTCAAAGAAGGCCTATATGGACATGTTTGGTATCAAAATATAGGTTTTCGAGGACGGTCTATCCAATGAGGGTAAAGACCCCCAAAAACACCATATTTCTCATCAACAAGAAATACCTGTCAGAGTCCTTTTCAAATCTTGACCATCTACTACTCATTCGAATCATGCAGAATACCCATTAGACTGATCAGTACCACCTATACTTTGAGTGCTCTGAGCGTCCGAACAAAACTCGAAAATGAAATTTGGAAAAAATAAAACGATTAAAAGTAGAACCAAAAAAGGCCTATATGGAAATGTATGGTATCAAAATATAGGTTTTCGATGACGGTCTATCCAATGAAAACAAATTCAAGTCGCTATCTATCATAGTTTAGATTTTCACCTGTCAAATGGCATTTTTTCAAAGATCCGAAATTTCAAATCGTCATAACACCCCTTGTTGGGATCCTATCCACTTTTTGTTTGTATATTGTTAATCAGCATTGTCTAGAGTATCTCTGAGCATAATAAACTCGATATCGAAAATCTCAACTTTTTGGGTGAAAAATACGTAGGAGGTATAAGACTCCCAAAAACACCATATTTGTCATCACCAAGAAATACCTGTCGAAATCAGAGTGCTTTTTCAATCTTGAGGATCTACTTCCCATTCGAATCATGCAGAATACCCATTAGACTGATCAGTACCACCTATACTTTGAGTGCTCTGAGCGTCTGAACAAAACTCGAAATGAAATTTGGAAAAAATAAAACGATTAAAAGTCGACTCAAAGAAGGCCTTTATGGACATGTTTGGTATCAAAATATAGGTTTTCGAGGACGGTCTATCCAATGAAATCAAATTCAAGTCGCAATCTATCATAGTTTAGATTATCACCTGTCAAATGTCATTTTTTCAAAAATCCGAAAATTCAAATCGTCATAACTCCCCGTGTTGGGATCCTATCCACTTTTTGTTTGTATATTGTTAATCAGCATTTTCTAGTATTGTATTCGTAACGATTTTCGGTCATATTCCTCTACATGGTTGCTCCCTGGAGATGGAATGAAATGTTTCTTGAGAAAAATTGAAGTTGATTCGATTCTGTTCCGAGATACGAGCGTAGTAAAAGTGGATAATTCTCAACTTCAACGCCCTGTTTATCAAAAACTAGTCATAGGATTGAGTTGGGGCCATGGACACTTTTGATCATGATACCAAAATATTAGAACATTTGACGGAACGCCATTTTCCATAAGGAAAGTGCAGGGTCCTTTGACCTTATTCTCGAAGAACAAAAATCATTTTCAACGTTTTCACTCTGTGACCTTCGCGATGATGTGAATAACAAACTGAAGTACGGAGTCCTCCAGAATACCCTTTCTTGTGCGTCGTCTTGAATAATCAGATGATTTGTTTGTTTTCTCCTTCCTCCTACACAAAGATTTCCATGAGTTGAATATATATGCTGCCATCTCCCATCATTAGCTCGACGTTAGTCGGAATTTCTTTCCCCCAGAATCCGCCACTGAATCCCAATGATGGAAGTCTGGTCAGGAGCAGGGAGAGATGTATCAACACCCATTTGCAGATTAATGGAACACACCAAGCTTGACGTCTCTCATAAATCTTCATTTGGGACGTCTTGCTCCTTAGTTCAATTTCACTGGTTAACAAAATTTGCACGGTTTCTCCGAAGCGATCCCATTGGAGGTTATCCGTGAACCATCGATAACCGTCTTTATTTTTGTTTGGACCTCTATTCATCCAAGTATTGATTAGGGCGTCGTTCATTTGCTCAACTTTTCAATCTTTCATTTGAATTAATCAAGAGTAAGAGGGAAGTTTCATTATTGACGAGAGAATTCGTTTACTGAGATTTCAGCAGGAATTTGTGTTGTTGCTTTCAACTCATTTCCCAAGAACCACACACCCACAAGTATACCTACGTTGAAACCGAACTACAACATAACACTCCAAGAGTATTCTCTTTACAATAACAACGTTTATCTAATATACGAGGATATTATATTGAAAAATTCTTAGCCTACTTTAGAACCAAACAAAATTTCAATGTCAAAATATTTTATAACTCAACATTTTCTCCTCTTAATTGAATACATTTATTACGGCGGACCTGCAACGTCTCTAGATATTTAAAAAAAATGTTTCTTCTTGCTTTGCAAACCAGTCCTCGACAGCTTTTATTACCTCCTCGGTGGAAAATAATTTACGACCTTTTAAACTTTTTTCAATTGAGGAAAGAGATGATAGTCGGACGGAGCCAAATCTGGTGAATAAGAGGGGTGTTCTTGTAATTGTAACCCTAAATCACGAATTTTTTGCATGGAAACATGAGATTTTTGTACTGAGGCGTTGTCCTGTAAAAACAAAATATCTTTAGATAGCTTTCCGCGTCTTTTCTCTCTAATTTTTTCCCTAGAGTGGTCAGTAATTTCGAATAGTAATCTCCAGTTGTTGTTCTACCCTAATCATAAAATCAATCATGATTACTCCATGGCAATCCCAAAAAACCGAAGCAAGAACTTTTCCAGCAGATTTTTGGACACGAAACTTCTTAGGTCATGGAGAACTAGAGTGTCGCCATTCCATCGATTATTGCTCTGTTTCTGGATCGTTGAAATGTACCCAAGTCTCATCCATAGTAACAATTCGGTTTAAGAAGTCCACATCGCGTTCAAATCGGACACAGATCGAACGCGATGCTTCTACCCTTGCACGCTTTTGGTCAACATTCAAACATTTGGGGATCCATTTTGCAGAAATTTCCAATGTCCAAATTGACGTAAACTATATCATGATACGTTCGTATGAAATTTTCCGTGCTTCAGATATCCGTTTTAGCCCAATTCGACGGTCTGATGAAATCATGTCATGAACTGCTCGTATTTTCGGAGGCTGACACAGAAACTTGCCTTCCCGATCGGTCATCATTTTCAAAGGAAAATTTACCTCTTTTGAAGCTTGCAGTCCAATTTCTCACGGTCGCATACGAAGGACATTGATCGCCAAGGGTATTAAGCATATCTTCGTAAATCTGCCTACCTCTTAACCCTTTTGAATACAGGTACTTTCGATTTTTACAATTTCAGTGGACATCTTTTTTTTTAATTTATTGCGTAACTCTGGTTTACTTTTTTGACGTCGAACTCTACACTGACACTTCTAATAAGTTATTGTTCGTTGATATGGTGTCGCAATTTTTTGTTTATTCATGGAACTGGTTTAGGCTAACTAAATATCAATACATAATACATCCTCGTACGGTTTTCCTTATGTTGTGTGTTCATTGGGTTAGGTTTTTTGTTGTTGGGGAAAGATTCGAAAAGCTATTTGCCCTCATTACTTATGAGATGAGCCCTTAATTTTGAAAAGGGAATCCAATGACACAAATTTGATGAACTTCGTCATCTTCACCAGTCAACTATCAATAATTCAACCAAGGACCTCAACTGACATTGTCGTAGCATCAGCCTATACCTCAATAGAATCCAGAGAAACTCGAAACCACAAAGGGAAAAACTGGACTTAAAGGACTCTCAGAGGAAATGAAGCTGCTAAGAAACGACATCAGTGGCGATATTTCAAAAGAATTATGTTCATCCAAGTTGATGGAGCAATCTTTAGCGGACAGGGCCTTGGAGTGCCGGGGTAATGGATGAAATTACAGAAAATACGTGATTTCGAACAGTAATAGAAGGCTTAGCGGGACCACATGTTTTCTTTATGAGTCACGTAGCTATCCTGCGGGATCCAGTGCCGAGTAAGTCACCTGGATATTTCCGGGATAGGGTTCACCTCAAAATAATTAATTGGTAAATCAGTTCTGCAATAACTGATTCGGCGAAATGAGGTCGAGACCTTACTCGTGTGGGTGCCGTGAAAGCTCATCTCCTAAGTGTAATTATGTGTCGAAGGATGATGGACGAACTCCGTGGTGCGGATTTTGAAATTAATTACTAGAACATACACTTTGACTACAGAGTAAGCTGGGGGAGAAATGACATAGCAACGACGCAGCACTGGGATATCCTCATATTATATCATCAATTTCAAAGTTCTCATAAGGTCTACTAACGTATGTCCCATAGGTTTTGGCACAAATTTCAGGGACCAGAAAAGTGACAAAAATTATGAATTTTTTATTGTATTGTGATACACATTGATAAACTTTTCAGAAGCAACAAAACTATCAATTCAAATTGAATGAAGAGGGCCATTATCTTCCACAGAGCACAACTTTCTGCGAACATCTAGCATCAGGTTTTGGACTGTATCTAGATTTCTGGAATCTTCCAGTATATTCGGCGTCGAAGATCCTCTTCATTTTGAGCTTCCCATCCTCCATCGTGAACTTTTCGCGATGAGAAAGGCCAAAAATCTTGTATGGGTCGAGCCTGTGGAAGGTTAGGGGGATTGCCGTTTAGCGGAACAAATGGTACGTTTTGGTCGGCTAGCCAACCTTGAGTTTCTCTTGCATAGTGCCTGGACGCAAGGTCTGGTCAGAACATGATATCGTCTCCAGCGTGTTCTGCTCCAATAAAATCAACTAGCGATATAGTTAGATGTCCTATATTGACGTGCTAGTTCTGTAAGCGAAGAACCAACCTTGTTTCCGCTCTTCCTTCCAGTCTTACGGTCCTTGCTTAGGCCAAAAATTCTAGATCTTCCACTTTTTGCAAGGTTCATACAAGGAATGCCTTGCTCTCATTCAGCGATTGTCCGATGAATAGTTCTACAATATACAGGGACACAGGGTGAGTCTTTGACTTGTACATATATTTTAACTGTAGATTCTTGATGCTAAAGGAAACCTTTTTTTCATCTTCCATTTTTTCCGAATTCGGCTCTGTTAAAGAGATATAGCCATTTGAAAAAAAATAGGGCTGAATACGTGCCTGATATTATTCTTTACAAACACCTCAAAGTTCATATTTTTCGATTGAAATTGATGTGATTATTAGATATTCTGGGTGATACATTTAAAAAACACCCAAGCACTAACCTTATTTGAATAAGAATGTTATAAACACGATATTCCCTAACAAAACACTTAGTTCTGTCCGATCATTTCGGCAATTGAAATGCTATATTTCTCACACCAAAATAAGTTCCTTCTTCGATTGTCCTGAAGATTAGTTTATAGACACTATTAATTTGTTCATATTTCCTCGATATTCTAAAACGATCTCATAAAAATTGGTTTCTCACTAACCTATCCTAACTCCATTAACCAAAGTCATATGATTCGGTGTCAATGACCTAACCATACCCATCCTCTGTGATATTCAATTCACCCACAGAACTCCAGAGAAGACGATGCCAGATTGCCGATTTCCTCTTCAAACAATGCGAACTCAAGAAAGCAGTACGTCCCCTATCGTTAGCGGATGAACTATCACAATCGCTGAAGGCGTCTAGGCGTTGCTCTTTGAAAATGCCAAATGAGTAGTTCTGATTCTCGCCGATATAGCACTACGTTCTCAATTTCAGTCGTCACGGCCTACTCTTCCCTTCAGAAGGCCGTGGATGTAGTCGCCACGCAAGGAAAAGACAAACCGTTGTTCTGTGCTCCAACCAGTCCAACCTAAAACGTTAGTCAGTGATCCAATACACGGCATAAACGAAGTTCACGCTTTATTTATTTACAGATAATGAAGCAAACAGGTGATGATTATGTAAATGACTTTCAGTGAATTGATGTAATAGTAGTGTCGTTCTGGTGTCGAGTTATATTGTTTCGATATATATTTTGCTGAAGGACCGATAACAATGAATTTCAAACAGAAACTGCCTATAAAATGTATAATTTCATGCTTCTTAGAATTCAGCTTTTTGTCCCACGAATGTGGAATTTTATTATCACATATCTCTACATCAAACGTATTTTCATCATAGAGATTTTTGTCTTGACAAATTGATAAACATTCTGACAACGTTGGTAATCTGTTGAGAGACCAGAGAAGAAATAATATTCGATGAGATTTAACTCAGGACAGCATTCAGATTATTCTTGAAATTCATGATTTTTTCCTCTAATTCAATCTTATACAATTAGGAATAACTTGAGAACGACGCGTTTTATTGAAAAAATATAAGAATACTTGTGTTTTCTGAAGTAATTAATTCTTTCGAAAACGTGAACCGTTCATCTTTTTCAAGTGGTTTTATAGTATTTTTGCGTGAATTCATAAGTCGACTATACTGTAACTTTTTTACCAGGAGAAATATGAAATAAGTTTCAATTGAGGAGTATGCACCATGAATAGAGTAAACAATCAACCAAAATTCAGTTCATTCGAAATATCGGTTTCGAATATATGGAAAGAATAGTGTTAATTTCATGGATTGTCGACACCTTGTATCTTCCAAACGAAATTTTGAAAAATGGTATGGGAAAAAAGTGTTTCTTTCGATGAGAGGAATCTGCAGTTAAAATATATGTAAAAGTCGAAGACTCACCCTGTATATTCCGAAGTTCAAAAACGCGTATTATCTCGGCTTTATCGACTCTCCCAACCAAATTAGGAATACTCTTCCGCATTTTTTTTTGCAAGCCATATCGACTTAACCACTCCAACTGAAGTGTTAAACTGAAGCCAAGGTTACACACAAACTTTTATTTCAATAGCAACCTATTAATTGTCTTCTTCACTATATTGGTCTATGAAATTTGTATCAAGACTAATGGGACATACGTTATAAATATTAAATTTGTTCCTCTTGAATAATAGAAACCTCCACATCTACATCAATGATGTCAGATGTGGTCAAGCCAAGGGTTGAGCTCAGCATATAAGAAATGTGAAACATTTTATGAAGACTTATCTCTCGATTGAAGTGAAACTGGAAGTCTAAATTTCCTCCAATGGGATTCTGGCACTCTCAAGACTCTTAAGACCATCAAATGAATTCATACCCTTCAAAATTTTAATCTACTGTCTTCAAAACTGAGAACACTAGCTCAGTTTCATTTCACAAATCACTTGTAAAATTCCTGTAACGAAGAACTTTCGAGCAATTTGAAGAATAGTGAAGGCTTTGGATCTGGAGTAGCAACCAAGCTCTGCTGAATAAGCTAAATACTTGTTTACAGGGAGGTATTTGTGTGTCAATGGATAGTTGGCCAGTTGACGTGGTCATGAATGGTGTCAATTTCAGCAATTTGAGTCTATTGTGGTTTTTCCTCTATGATTCGATGGATATCCTCTTGCTGGTAGTTCGAAAATTGCATCTCATTTTCTTGGTATCTCATTGCTCCTATGTCTCTCTGAACGCTTCTCTGTTTGTAACACGTTCTACCATGATTACCTTCAGTATTTGTCTTCAAGAACATCTTGTCCAAGACATTCTTTGCGCAGCCTTGCAATGGCGTCAGGTGAAGTGGAACTTCTCCTCTTCCTCGCAGAATATACACTCGTCTGTTTTTTCTTTCACGAAATGAATTCACTGTGTTAGGATGCGATCTCAGCGGTATGACCAATGCAACTAGTGGCAGAGGTATAATTGAACTGAACAGGTAAAAAATTTGTTTGGGGTTCTAGGTCATTCTTTAAGACCACAGATTCGAAGAAAGTCATAGATGTTTCTTCTTTGCTAACGCACCATTCGCAGTGGGAAAATTTGTGGTATTGGAAAAAAAAATATGAATCTTGAACAGTCACCTTGATGAATTTAAAAAAGTGGATTTAAAAGAGCATACCAAAATGTCAATTGATCAACCTCATGAAATAAAACTACAGATACTCATCATTGTTGAGAAACATCTATCCTTGAAGGAAAATCCATATGGCTATATGTTGATAGATTATTTTGAACTGGTTGTTTTATTGTTGAAGTTATAAACGAGTGAAACGTTTTGTTTAAGTGAAACTACACCTTTTCCAATTGTAATTCAGAAAACGTAAAATGTAATTCAGAAAAGCAAATTGCATTTCAGAAAATGGAAATTGTAATTCAGAATAGTAAGTTGATATTCAGAAACGGTAATTTGAATTTCAGAATAGTGATATGTAATTCAGAAACGGTAATTTTAATTTCAGAAAATTTAAATTGTAATTCAGAATTGGTGATTTGAAATTCAGAAATGGGGAATTTTAATTCAGATAAACGAAATTTTAATTCAGAAAAAAGAAATTGTAATTCAATTGCTTGGTACCCAAACCACTTTCTCTAATAGGTAATGTGTATGTTAATCAAATGGAGACATGATTTCATTTAAAATGGGTGGCGGAAAATAATAATGATTCTTGAGGTAATTTTTGACTCCCAAAGTACGTGAATTCCTTCATAGAAGCAGGAAATATAAGAATAATAACTTCATTCCAAGAATAACATAAGGGTATATACAGTAAAAACAAAACAGGAAAAAAAAATTGAAAATACCAAATACTGAAGACAAGTTCGATGCGGCATTGTCATAGATTCCGATGTTGCATCACTTGATACCGAGCTCGATACTTTTCTGAATTACATATTACATTTTCTGAAATTGAATTGATAACTTCTGAAATACAATTTTCCTTTTCTGAAATTGAATTTGCCATTTCTGAATTTCAATTCACTATTCTGAATAACAACTTTGTTTTTCTGAATTACAAGTTCCTAATCTGAATTTCAATTTCTGTTTTCTGAATTACATATTGCTATTCTGAAATACATGTTCCCTTTTCTGAAATTCAACTTTGAATTTCTGAATTACAACTGTGAAAGGTGCAGTATCATCCACGTAGATGAACTGATGATATTTCCATGAATTTGTCGGATTTTATACATTCAAGGTTATTAAAAAGATACAACAATTCACAATTTCCATCTCCTGGAAAACATACACGGACAACATTCGAGGAGTAATTCAGTTCTGCCCTTCTGCATTTTTCAATGTAAGAAATTCCGCTTTCTTCAGCTCCCGTTACTTCCAGATCATAAACGTCGAATTTCATCATCTCTCCTGAGACATCCCTTAGCGAAAATATGAGCGCACAACAAGAATTCTCGATGTGAACGATTCGAATTATTTGTTACGAAATCGAGGGAGGATTCCTCCTCATTTGACGTTGTTTGATTTATGGAGTAAGTTTATGAGGATCGCATTAAACATGTTTGAATCTTCTATAAATAGGAGGGCCGGTTGCTGATTTATCGGCATTGCGGATTAAACCCCTCCGCCGGTCGTTGGTAGATAACACTTTGGGATTCAGAAAAATTGCCTCTCTTCATCTTGTCTTGATATCCCGATTATTTAATGGCCTGTGATTTCGGAGGTTCTGGCATCCGACAGATCTGCTTTCGGTTTGGTGGATCACTTCGAGAGTGTTCAAGAGAAATCATCGAAAAATATCACGAGGTTGGAGACTATATGGCATCCTTAACAGCATCATTATCTATCATTTTGAATATACATAAGAAGAACTCTTTCGATGAAGAAAATGTTATCTGCCAGAAATCTGTAGAATATTCACTTCCCTCTATTACTATGAATCATAGGCCTCAGGCAACACAAAGATATCCCAGAGAAATCCCTGTGACTTCTTTTTAGGAAGTTGTGATGCCTTTTGTGACTCCTTTGGGAGGTCGCAGGGAGCTCTATATCTCTTCCAAATGTCCGCCACAAAAGAGTTCCCAGGGAGCTCTTGGTGATATCCTACGTGGATATTCTCAACGAGCCACTCTGAGAGTTCGCATACACCTCCCGCGGCGAGGACTTGGAGAACTTCCCATTAGCCTCCCTTAGTGAGATCTATGCGAGCTCGCATTGCGAGATTTATAAGATATTCTCGGACAGGTCGCTTTGCGAGATGTATAAGAAGTTTCTGCACAGGCTGCTTTGCACAGGTATTTATTACTACACAACAAACAGTGTTAAAAGTTATTTATTATTTTCGGCTGCAACAGAAGGTGAACTGGAACAAACGAATAACTCCTTCAATCTTTATTATCAACAAATTGCAACAAAAAAATTTAGAAAAAAATTTAGAAAAGAATTTTTCAAAACATTATATTTCTTTCTTCCTCTGTGTACAATGTCTCAACCAATCTTGAGAAAAGACTCCTCTGTTGTCCTCCACTTATGCAGTGTTGCCACCCCCCGTACCTACAATTTCGAAAAAACATCGGTAGATTTCGGTAGATTTTTGGAAAAAATTTTTCACATAATTTTTGTGTTATTCAAGTTGAAATACCATTCATGCGAAATATTGGGCAAGAAGGTTATTTTACGAATGAAGCAAAATTGAAAATGGATTTTGTTCATTTACAGTTTTGTTATTTTTAGCAGCCCTGAAGATGGCATAATATATGCCGAAACGTCGGCCATAGAGTAATTGCTTTTTCTTTCTATAATTGACCTATTCCCAACAATCATCATATTTATTTACAGAATTAATATTCGAAAAACTAATCTTTCGAACAAAAAATGAGTATTCTAACAAAATAAATAGGTATTCAAAAAATTAACACCTATCGAGAACAACAAATATGCTGAAAATAAACTCATGTACATCAATCAAATTGCTTGAAAAAAATATAGATTTGTCAACGTATAACTCAACTGATGTATCAAATGATGGTATGCTTAGGAAATTTTCAAAATAATATCGTAAGAGTCATGATTTCCTAGAATATTAGAACATACATTCACGCCATCAAATTTCGGTAGATTTATGTGCTTTTTCGTTAGATCGGTAGATTGAGTAGAAAAGTGGTAACACTTTTGTAAGGTCAGTGGTTTATACATTGATCAAAACGTGAATAAACATTGTGTCAAGTTCTTCTGGAGCACAAATTGAACAAAGAGGATTTCAACAATAACATTTCGATGCCCATTTATTTATCAGCTTGAAACAAAATGAGATATAATTCCAAACAGTTCCCGTGAAAGTGTCGAATCATTACAATTCTCATGGAAGTGTTTTGTTATATTACTATTGGAATTGCAAAAATGGTTTCCACAGGAACTTGTAAACCATGCCTTTTAAAAATCATCAATAATTTATATGCTTGAATTTTGGAAATATTCGACTCTACCAACCATTCTTGTAAAATCTGTTGTGAAGTTATTACACTCATCCATATTCTTGATAGAAATAAATATCCTCATCACCGATATACCAAGTAGAAAATCGTTTGATGTAAATTTATCATTTCCGTTAATGGTGGTTGAATAACTCGGATAACATAAATGGTGGTAAAAATGGTTACGGTATATGTCCTAGTAGGTGACAAAACTCCAGAATTCAATGAAAATAATAATTACTTGGAGCACAAATATCCTCATCGGAATTTCACACAATAACGAACCTCGCACAGCACAGTAGCACCTAAATAATCTATAATCTATCCACAAAACCCCTCTCGATGTCTTGGTAAACTCGCTGTTCATACATGTTCGATTTGATAGACAAATAGCGCCTGCGTGAATAGATTGACCTTGTCAATCGCATGGTGGGCTCTCCTCTCCAAGTTATCGCATGGAGAGGTCCCAAATATATCGCATGGGCACATCAGTGGGAAATTCGCTTAGAGACATCACATAGAGATCTCTGGGACCTCGCGGTAGGAGCTCCCATAAAAGTCGCATTGTAACCTCTCAGAGATATCGCGGAGAAGTCTGTGTTGCCTGGGGCAGGTTTGTGTTCGTCGAAATTATATATCTTCCTTACAAATGGTGTGGAAGTATGAAAAAAGCTTTTCATATTTGATTTGGGAATTATATCCAAAGAAATGCAAGATTAATAAACTGATACCTCGTTTCCACGTAGATCATCAGACGTTTCTCAAATGAACGAGAAATCAGGATACCTTCAAACCCTCTCCCTTTTAATGCACCTTTTTATGAAACTGAATAGGACAGATGGGGCGTAACTTCTTGGAGTACTGCAATGAATAAGCCCCGCATTCCGAAACCCCGGGGTCTCTTAAAGCAGAAATGTGGGGTGTTCATAATAAGCTCATCAATAAATTAAACCTGATAAATAAACCTTCGAAACAGCGGAACTCGTTATTATACACTCCCCTTCGAGAAGCTGGATTTTATTCCCCAACAAAAACAGGGCTTCGTCGAAGGAGGTACTTGAAGGCTCACATAGGCGGAAGATCTGAATGGAAACGGGTAAATGAATGAAAACTTGAAGAGAGCAGTGCTTCGTTATATGTAAATTAATCCTACTTCCGCCGAAAGATCTGTAAAGGAGTTTGGGTAATAGCTGGATGTGATGAAAGTGAGTGAATGATTCGAGATCAAAATAAACTACTGATTGGATCGAAAATTAGGTAATCACAGGATATAGAGATTAAAAAGAATTCTATTCGTGTTTCCATTTTGAGAAAAATCAATGATTTGGTAAACTTCTGCACTATTATGTCTTTCACAGAAGATTCTTTCAGTTTACACGATCCATGTCCAATATAGTTCTTGCTCTTTTACCATTTATTGATTTATTTATTCATTATACTCTTACAAGCACATAAGAAAAAAATTTAATTATAAGTTCAGTGTATACTGGTTTGCACAGGCCGGAAATTAACACTTCAACTAACATATACTTCAACTAAATGAACTAAAATCTCAAAAGAATATACAAATACATATACTCCATTCACAATTATAAAATCACAACTCTGGCCTTGTAAATTTGACACATCCCACTCTGTATCGAAGTTATGACGTTTTTCGAAATATTTTTATGTTCCAAGTCAACACTATGTTGCCCTTTCTACATTCTTAGCGTATTTCTCAGAATGTGAATTTATTCGGAAAATGAATGAATTGGAAAACATGTGACGGACGAAAATAATTAACGTTTATATGAATTGATAGAAAGGATTCCTTTTCTAGTTATTTGCATGAAAAATACAAGAGATCACTGTTGAAATATATTATTTTTCGCCATGGAAGAAAATTGCATAACCTTAATAGCTAACTTAATAAAAATAAGAGTAGAAGATATACATTTCATTTATTTGATCTTATGAACAAGGAGTGAAATATTCTGACTGTATAGTAATTTATTAGTTAAAAAAATATTCATACATTACAACCACAGTAGGTTTGTATAAATAATATGGAACAGGTCGAACATTATTTATCATTCACCTGTTCTAAAATAAGACACAAACTCCTCCACATTATAGGGCCCCTACAGCATTAAAAGCTTGTGTCTCTTTTGAAAGAAGTAGCACTAGATATAATATATTCTTTCGATTAAGAGCAAATACCTACCGTTGAATGTTACATACACAAATTTCTTCAAAATGGGCTTATACGAAGTGGTTCTTTTTCTGAAACGTGATAACGATCAACAATAATAATTTAGAGACCGATGATGGCCATCCAAAACCCGTTTACTTACGAAAATCGTGCAATTTCATTCTGCAAGTTCTTTCCTCATAATTCCTCGAAAATCCTACCTGAACCATATTTTCCGGTCGCTTTCGTGAAAAGATCGTATGAGGAAGCCTTTTTTGTCCATTTACACATTCCAAATAAATTTTGAGCACCAAAAACGACACCGAAACTAACCAAACTTCTGGGGGACCGGAATTTCGTTTGAAATCTTTCCAAACGGCCAGATACCTAAAAAAAACTTCGTTATCAAGTGTAAAAAAGGCGATTAGTACTTACTTTTGCTTTATTCATGCTTATAAATCGATTTTTGGTCCAATTCAAATTTGCCGTTTGTACCCATGTCAAAATATCTTTGATACTTTTACTTTTATGTAAACAAAGAAACTGGCAACGCCGTTTTGTCATTAAAGATATTCTCTGTACGTGCACAGATTTTTTTATCAGGTGCACCAATTCCTGAAAACGAAACCATAGCCAGAGTTGTGATTTTATAATTGTGAATGGAGTATATATCGGATTGTACAACAAATGAATACCAACTTAAAGTTAGGTTGAACCACCAAAATTCACAAATCTAATTTGTCCTACAGAATTATTGAAGAAATCCGAATCACACTTTTCTTTACATACATTACTTCCATACATCTTTGATTTGCTTACATATGGCAGTTAGACTAGTATGCTAGGATTTTTGTTTTGCTGCTAATTTAGTTTTAATTTTTTTACTTTCGTGAGTAGGTACTCATAAAAATTTTGTTTTCATCTTCATTAATTTATGCTGAGTCTTATAATAGGTTTTACCTCAACTCTTTTCTTTCAATAAATAAACAATTCTATTCAAAAGTGAACTACCTAAAGTTAAACACAAAAAAAGTGACACAAAACGTGCGTGAGCTGTCAAAATCGGTGTTGCCAAAAAACCTGTTAGATCTCTGCTAATCCATTTTCCTCATTTATTATGCTACTAGCTGGCCCGGTGAACTTTGTTCCGCCTAAATGATACTTGCGGTGGATTTCACAAATCGTAATCACCGGTGATCGGAGATCAACGGCTTGGTTCTCTGATTTTTGAACTGTCAAATGTTTCCATGGATATGATCTATCACACAGAACAGATACACAAAAATAATATGACATAATATGTCAATCACTAATAATGGCAATTTTGGATTCAGTTATTTCCGCAAATATATTTATTACCCAAACAGAAATTCAAAAACATTTTAAAAATTATGAGAAAAGATGAGAATGGACATCTCACGATTGGAACTCATCGCCAAAATCCGATTTACTTGACATTTCGATAAAAATTCACTGTGATATTCACCCGCTTCTGGATCTGTTAATAGCCTTTCATGGTACTTACTATAAGCCCTATGTAAATTACATACTACACAGTAATTGATGTCATATGTTCGTTTTCCGACCATTTCAAACCACGACGACCGAAATGCTGTATCCGAACAGATACATCAATGGATGGCCGCGAAAGCCTCAACAAATTCATCGCCATTTATTTGTGATAATGTCAAATATAGAACCCTCACGATTACGTTATTTGGAATAGATGAAACTATAAAAATAGCTAATAATCATCAGTCCTAATGTGTGAATAGCGCCATCTGAAGTGGTAAGAACGAAACTTTTCTCATATCTCATCGAAATCTAATCATTTTAGACATCTGTACTCCTACGCTAAGACATTTTGGTTTTGCCTAACAGCGCAGAGTTGTAGGAAACTCAAATTACACACTATTACAGTGACTATAGAGGGAATATAGTCACTGTACACACTATTTGTTTATATCGCCATCTAACGCGGAGAATATCAAATTAAGTACAAACGAATAAGCGGTAGCGTAACTGTAACTGTAGCGAGTTCTAGTGGCCTCACTCAAAAGGAGGAAAAGCATTTCCTGTATATGTAAAATTTTCATCGATACTTCAAAGTTTTATTGTATTTTATAATAACCAGATCGTATACGAATCCATATATGAAGTTTCATAACAAACAGTCCATCCGACCTTGAGTTATAAATGGTGTAACCAACATCTTTTATTTAAATATATAGATGTCCTAGAGACCATACCTCCTCTATTTTATTTTCTTTAATTTTTTTCGATCTCATCATCACATGTTTCTGATAAAGAATTTCGTTATAGCACTTCGTAAAATTAGCCAGTTTCTCCCTAAAAGCGCGGATAATAATTATTGAATCTTCTCGAATTCGGAGCAATTCAAGGAGAAAACCGGGAATCGAGGCTGTAGATTCTGCCTTGAAGTTCTGGAGAATGTAAATGGTAGAACGTGCTGTGCTAATTCGATACGCCAATATGCGGATGAACAGTTTGCTTTTGTTCAGGGTTAAACTGATTATAAGGACCGCGATAAGACTTTCTGAAACTTTATCCGAGGAACAAAGTGACTAACGAATATTCATCGCTTGTCAATTAGGTCTTTGTGAAACACAGCGTAAGGAATGTGATTGTGGAGGGTTCTTCTTCAGTAGCTGGTGGTGCTTTTATAATTTTTTTTATTGATTTCACTTCGATTGCTCTGGTTATTATCTGCTCACTCAGTCATCGATTTCAGTATTCGAAGAATGTAACACTGTATACAAGAAAGGAGGTGGATTGTTTGCACATTGGAACAACTTTATTACAAATCAATTTCTTCACTTTTTAACCAACTTCTTTTAATACCATGTACATCGTTTCTCCAATTCCCTGAGAAGTCTTTTTATGGTTTGTCTTTCAACATTCAAAACATAAGATTCGGTTTTATTTACTGAACTTAGTTGAAACATTGTCACCAGTGTTATACTTCGAGTTCACATTAACTCATAAATCACTAGATACACTAGGAAACATGCATAGGAGTATATGGTCCTAAACTGTGACTTTCTGAACCCAAAGAGCAAAAACCCTTCATTTCACAGTTGGAATTTATGGATATCTAACTATATCCAATGAGTTTTAACGCAAATTTCATAGACGAATATATAGGTGATAAGAAGAAGACGATAGGTTGCTATTGCAATAACAGTTTGTATGTCCCCTTGACTTCACTTTAACACTTCAGTTGTTGAAGTGGTTAAGTCGATATGGCTTACAAAAGAGAAATTCGGAAAAGTATTTATAATTCAGTTGGGAGTGTCGACAAAGCCGAGATAAAACATATTTCTGAAAATCAGAATGTATCCTATGGAACTATTTATCGGACAATCGCTCAATGTGAGCAAGGTATTCCCTGTATGAACCTATTTATATAGGCCATCTAACTATATCGCTAGTTGATTTAATTAAAACAGAACACGCTGGAAACGATATTATGTTCTGGCCAGAACTCGCGTCCAGGCACTATGCAAGAGAAACTCAAGATTGGCTAGACGACCAAAACGTGTCATTTGTTTCGCGAAACGGCAATACCTCTTACCTTCCACAGGCTCGACCCATAGGAGATTTTTCCGCTCTGTTATCGCGAAAAGTATACGATGGATGCTGGGAAGCCCAAAATGAAGAGAAACTTGGAAGAAAAATATACAGGAAGATCTGAGTAATCAATCTAGATACCATCCAAAACCTGATGCTAGGTGTTCGCAGAAAGTTGCGCTCTGTGGAAGATAATGGCCCTCTTCATTCGATTTAAATTGATACTTGATGGTATTGTTGCTTCTGAAACGTTCATTAATGTGTGCAATAAACGAATTTATCATTCTTGCCACTTTTTTGGTCTCTGAAATTTGTGCCAAAACTTATGAGACATACGTTAGGTCCAAGGGTATTTGAAAACAAAACTCAAAGGGGCCAGCATGAGTGAAGCAACAGACAGTCAACAACACTAAGAGCTCTGGAACCCCATGGTAGAATGATAGTAATAGGCAAATAAAGTGGATGTAAGTTTGCAGCGTCAAAAATTTCATAAATGTATATAGTGCAGTGAGCACAGCCTAGCAGTCCATGTAGCCCATCTGCAATCACTTTGTATAAGCTCAATTCATAACCCAAATGCATGATTAATGCCAAAAACTTCTTCATCCTGAACTTTAAGCAATTCCATTGTCTTTCCTATGAGAACCACCGCTTAATCGTTAACTAACCTAAAATAAATAGGTTTTAAGACCTCAGTTCGTTCAGTCTCAGAGAAGCGGAAGTAATGTATGTTTACTGGATTATACGAGCGCTTCGAGTAGATAATGATGACAGAGAAGCAACGAAAATTTCGTCCAACTTTTCTTTGAGAGCGCGTATCAAGTTTTATAGTCAGGATCTGAGAAAAAGTTTTTATAGGCAGCCGATTGCTGCTCCTCGTCTTCCTACAAAGAAGTTTAGGCTGAGGCTTTTAAAGGTATATAGAACCAATGACTCTATAATCTTACAAGGCGAAGTTTTCACAACCAAAATAAACAACCAGCAATAACAAATCTGTCTTCCACTGTCCAAAATTAGGTCTAGGGCTTCTCAGCAGTGCTTTATATCGAAATGGAAGCCTAATTTGTTTCCTATAAAAAGTCTCTTATTTGAAGGGGTTTCCAATGAGAGATGTCACTTTTCGACATTTGACAAGTAGAAACTACGCCATTAATCAAAATGGAACGATACACACTTCAACAACGCATTGAAAATATTACAATTCGCTTTGAAAATGGTGAAAATTTGACAGAGACGGTTCGTGAGACTTGAAAATTTTTGGGTCGTCGTGAAGAACTTTGTCCAACCGCAATATAGAAATTTGATGAAAAATTTGTTCTTTTGGAGTGATGTGAAGATTAAAACCCATGCACGTTGCTCAATAACAGCCAAGAATAATGCTGCTGTAGCTGTAGCGTTGAAGAAAACCCAGATTTGTCTTTAACTTGTCGTTCTTTGGAATAAGGCATTCCACAAACGGCATTACACCGTATTTTGCATGAAGGTTTGGGTCTGAAGGCTCATAAAATTCATTTAACACAAGAACTCAATCCGATCGATCATCAACAACGTCGTTTCGTTGCTGATTGGGTCCTTGTTATGCATGAAAATGATTCGGAATTCCTTCGAAAAATCATCTTGAGTGATGAGGCCAATTCCACCTACCTAAGTAGTAGTGGCTTCGTCAACAAGCAAAATTGTCGTATCTAGGGCTCGGAAAACCCAAGAGTTATTGTTGGAAAGCCTCTCTATCCTCAGAGTGTGATGATTTTTCTTGGCCGGAATTGGATGGTTTGATCTGGATAACGTTTACATTCATCCAGACGGTGCTACGTGTTGCACAAGAAACGAAACCATAGATCTCATACGGGAAAAATGTCCAGATCATGTTATCCCTCGAAGAGATGATCTTGTGTTCAATCACCTTGCGACTTCTTCCTTTGGGCCCATGTAAAAGAGAAGGTCTACGCTAAGTGCCCAGCGTCGATTCAAGACCTCAAAGATGGAATACGTGAGACTTTGTCTTTGCGATTTCATGAAAAGGATATGGTTCTGTTGTTAAATCTGACAACGCCACCCCTATCGGTGACTTAACGAACCTCGGGATTTGCGAGGATTCGGTGGTACTGATAGATTGAGAGCGGAAATGAAAAGATTGGGGCAGATCAGTTCAGTCAGTAATAATAAAATATGCTCTAAGCTCTTCTCTTCGGTTACCAAATCGAGTAAGTGCTAAATTGAAATAGATTTTATTTGTTTCTCATTCGTAAACGTCAGTTTCCAAAAACACAATATTAATCAAGAAAGTTTATTTTATCAAGTCACTAACTTGTAAAACTGACAGTTAACTTGCAAAATTTTTACAAGTTAGTAGTATTATTTACATTAGAAAATTTTGTTTTATCGTCATATATGTTGAAAATCATGGAACAATTGTTATTTCCAGTAACACAAATTTTTGATGATGAAAGAGTTGATACTGATGATGATGAACCATCTGTTGACTCAGAAACTGCTGAACTCGAGGACTGCAGAATATTTGTACTCTCCTAACTACCAAATAATTCGCTAGACATTTCGATTTTTTTGTTGACCGAATCATCGACATAACTCATTGCAATTTCGGTGCTCTTCCACCCTCCTGCACGCTTTAGTGCTAAAATATCTCCACCCGAATCCACAACCATAGTGGCTCCAGTTCTGCGAAAAGAGTGGCCGGTGTATAACTCTGGGTTTTTTAAACCTAAATATTTCGCTATTTGCTTTGGGGCACCACCAATAGTGTGCTGGCCAGCATTGAGGGAAATGCACTTTCCATGTTGGTATGTCAAAAAAAATTTAAGGCTTTCTGTTCCAGGAGGCCGAAGATTCACATATTTTCTGTATAACATGAAGGTTATGAAGCTGCAGCCATCATCGGTTATGGTGTATCTTCTTGTTGTTAAATTTTTTGTTTGCCGCAATGTCACAATAACGTATTTTCCCATATCTTCTACATCATTCATGTTTAAGGAGAGAATTTCGTCACATCGACAACATCCAAAAATCCTAAATATTGTTACAATTTTCGCAACCACTGGTCATCAGGAGCATGTGGAAGAAATTGTTCAGCCTCTTCTTTACCTAATACCTTGGCCTTTTTTGGCGTATAATGGTCATTTTTTCGTTTCAGAAACGCTATTACCTTTTGAAATGTGCAAATGACAACTTAAGGTCATATTTTTCAATACATTTTTTCAGGAAAACAAACCTGCGAACAGGGGCATTTTCTTTCATTTCCAAGCAGCTTTTCAGCATAGACCATTTTGCCCATTAAGTATCAGGGCTGAATCTAGCTGATAGTTGATTCAAGTAGACCAACAAAACATCTTCAGTTACCCCAATCACACTATTTTTGTTTTGCCACTTTTTGAAGTCGTCGTATTCTCGCTCGTATCTTGAAGCTGATTTTGCAGGTAATAAACTTGAAGCTGCACTGCTGGCTTCCTCAATAATTTCTTCTGGTACATTTATTTTCGCTTTCGCCAAATCAAATGTAAAGAAAAATAAACAGACATGTTCATGGCAACGTTTCCATAGCTTACGACATTTGCGACAAATTATTGAGATTTTTTTTGGAATTTATCTAACCCTTTCAACAAATGAGAAACAAATGAAATATAAAACAATACACGAAAGATAACGGGTTTTACTGGCTCAAGGAGGTAACTGACTCGCCTGCAGCTCGTCAGTTATATCCTCCATTCGCCAGTAAAAACCCTCTTACCTTGCTAGTAATGTTATATACTATTAACTGTGTACACTCTGTGTTTTGAATAAAAAATCTGGACTGTGGTGATAGTGCTGATTTATTTTACCAATCCATAAAATTACCTGTACAAGAACGAGAATCTCGATTAGTACCTATTTTCTGAATTAAACACCTGTAGTCTTGGTTGGATTGGTCAATTGGCCGATGTTATTCTCCATTAGTAACGGCACTCCTTCGCCTTCATTATGAAATAAAGATCTGATCATTTATCTGAAAACACAGCATTTTTATTTGAATGTCAAGATAACACCTCTTGTTGGAAAACACTTCACATGTCCTGCAAAGTTTTATTTTTCAAAGGTAACTCCACGCGTAAACCCTCACAGGCTGTCGGTTTTCAAAGGCAAAACAGAAGAAAAAACCGCCTGCTATTTTCAAACAACGACTCCTTCATCTCCACTCCAACCTTAAGTGCGTAGAGTGCTCATGAAAATAATATGATTTTATTCGGCATTTTCTTTGTCACCCCATCTGCCCCCTGCGTAATCGAAGATTTATCTCCTACAATGAGGGCTCCGCATATTTGAGCCTCGGGAACATGTTTTTTATTCACTCCGGATAGCGCGGAGATCGGAAAGAGTACTCGAGAAGCAATCAGTTGTCACGCGTGCGCAAAATTCAATTTTGTACGAGTGGCCGTATAACACTCTACGCCCGCGTTCATTTGGAGGGTCGCCTGTTTGGGGGTTGGGGTGAGGGGGCCGCCTTGCGAAAAACCTATTATTGGCCTGCTAATGGAATCTATTTTCATAGTCGATGGTCTTGGATTCGGGCCAATGAAAAAAATTAGATTGGTTATGTGCGGGGATAAGAGTGGGTTTGACTTTTAAGTGAATTTATTGGAAAATTGGATGTTTTCTATTCTGCTCAGATTCTCCATAACATGATTATTTGAAGAGGAAATGAGCATTTCATTCTACGAGCACATACTTTTCGCTATTATCAACCCGACAAGACTAAGTCTGGATATCTGACCACTCAAGAAGGAAAATGAAGAGACCAACACAAGTCAAAAATGAAGCACGAACGCCTTCCTTTGTCCCAAAACCTTTCAGTGGTATAAACAATGAACCTACAGAAAATAGTTTCAGAAACAGAAAAAATCGAAAGAGAAACGCGAAATCTTCCTGTGCTGGACCATTCCAAAAAGCATGATACTCCGAGGCTTAAGAAGTATCTGAAATTCAGCAAATATCTGCTCTACTGGACTGGTGAATATTAACTGTCAGAATATGCTTGCTGAATTATATACTCTTGTTTCGTTCTCGGGTTTTATCAAATTGTCTGCTTCGTTTAAATATCTGAGTTATTTACAATACCACTAACTTCCCAGGCAACACAAAAATATCCCAGAGGAATCCCTGCGACTTCTTTTTAGGAAGTTGTGACGACTTTTGTGACTTCTTTGGGAGGTCGCAGGGAGCTCTATATCTCCTCCACATGTCCGCCACAAAAGAGTTCCCAGAGAACTCTTGACGATATCCTACGTGGATATTCTCAAACAAGCCACACTGAGAGTTTGCATACACCTCCCGCGGCGAGGACTCTGAGAACTTCTTATTAACCTCCGCATTGCGAAATGTATAAGATATTCTCAAACAGGTCGCATTGCGAGATGTATAAGAAGTTTCTACATAGACCGCTTTGCACAGGTATATACAGGTCGCATTGCGAAATGTTAATAGAACATCAAAAACTAAATTTGATTTGTCCTATTCCTATGATGAGAATCTCTATATTAGCTATATTATTAAATTGATCTATACTACAAACAGTGTTAAAAATTATTCATTATTTTCAGCTGCAACAGCTAGCTAGAGGGTGAACTTAAACAAGCGAATAAATCCTTCTTTATTATCGACAAATTGCAACAAACAAATAACAAAAAAAATATTCAAAACATTACATTTCTTTCTTCCTCTGGGTAAAATCTCTCAGCCAATCTTGAGAAAAGACTCCTCTGTTGTCCTCCACGTATGCAGTGTTGCCACCCTCTGTACCTACAAGTTCGGAAGAAATCGGTAGATTTCGGTAGATTTTTGGAAAAAATCTGTAGATTTTTGGCAAAAATACCTTTTGACATATTTTTTGTGCTATTCAAGTTGAAATACCATACTAGGCAAGGAGGTTATTTTACGAATGAAATAAAATTGAAAATGGATTTCATTTATTTACAAAATTAATGTTCGAAAAACTAATCTTTCGAACAAAAAATGAGTATTCTGACAAAATAAATCGGTATTAAAAAAATTAACACCTATGGGAAACAGCAAATATGCTGAAAATAAACGCATGTACATCAAATTGAAAAAAAATATAGATTTGTTAACTCAACTAATGTATCAAATTATGGTATGCTTAGGAAATATTCAGAATAATATCGAAAGAGTCATGATTACCTAGAATATCAGAACATACATTCACTCCATAAAATTTCGGTAGATTTATGTGCTTTTTCGTTAGATCGGTAGATTGAGAAGAAAATCGGTAACACTTTTGTAAGGTCAGTTGTTTATACATTAGACAAAACGTGAATAAACATTGCGTCAAGTTCTTTTGGAGCACAAATGGAACAAAGAGGATCTCAACAACAACATTTCAATGCCCATTCATATATCAGCTTGAAACAAAATGAGATATAATTCCAAACAGTTCCCGTGAATGTGTCGAATCATCCCAATTTTCATGGAAGTGATTTTGTTTTATTACTATTGGAATTGCAATAATGGTTTCCACAGGAACTTGTTAACCATGCCTATTAAGAATTATCAATAATTTATTAGCTTGAATTCGTGGAATATTCGACTCTACTAACCATTCTTGTAAATTCTGTTGTGAAGTTATTACACTCATCCATATTCTAAATAGAAATAATTATCCTGATCACCAATATACCAAGTAGAAAATCGTTTAATGTAAATTGATCAATTCCGTTATTGGTGGTTGAATTACTCGGATATAATGAATGGCGGTGAAAATGGTTACGGTATATGTCCTAATAGGAGAGAAAACTCCAAAATTTAATGGAAATAACACTTACTTGGAGCTCAAATATCCTCATCGAAATTTCACTCAATAACGAACCTCGCACAGCACAGTAACACCGATAAACACAACTGACTAATCTATCCACCAAACCCCTCTCGATGTCTTGGTAAACTTGCTGTTTATACAAGTCGATTTGATAAACAAATAGCGCCTGCGTGAACAGATTGACCTTGTCAATCGCAAGGTGCGTTCTCCTCTCCAAGTTACCGCATGGAGAGTTCCCAAGGGTATCGCATGGCGAGGTCTCCAAGATATCGCATGGGCACATCAGTGGGAAATTCGCTTAGTAACATCACATAGAGATCTCTGGGACCTCGCGGTAGGAGCTCGAATTTTAACCTCTCAGAGATATCGCGGAGAAGTCTGTGTTGCCTGGGTTATTACACTAATTCAACTAATTCATTCAACTAATACTGATTTATTTACACACTTGCTAATTTATATTCACTACTTGGAATTGGCCTATTCACAATTCGATTCGGCTTAAAGCAGGAAAGTAACAAACTGCTCTCTTTTTTTATTGATACAACCCTGCTCGAGAACATTCCAGACAATCGAGACGCTTCGAGAGTTTCGGTCATGGAATCATGACAGACATATTCAGGAGGACTTCGTCCGTCATACTATTATACTGGGCTTCTTTTTCCTCTGCCTGGGCTTTACTCTTCATACTAATTCATGTTAACTAAGCCAATGGGTAATTTTAAATAGGCTCGGAGGGATAAATTCAGGGGAATATTCCCATTTGAAGGCTTAGATATAAAAGCTATTCCCTCTAACCAATAAATAACCTCAAAGTACAGCCCTGAACTAACCCCACATACTCAGCATCGTATCGCTTTCGCAAGAAACCTTCCCACCGTCCCATTCCTCCTACCACCGCAATCAAGCGCTCAATTTATGTAGCGAAATAGCTACAATTAAGCCATAAGGGTCCCTTCGAATACCTCCAAGAATGTATACGAAGATTTTATCGTGGTCACCATCGAGGAAATATATTTCGAATGTAGCGGCAGTATTCAGACGTCATTAGCAGCTGTGCCACCTGGGTTCGTACTCACAGCCGGAACTGGGGACCTCAAACTGATAACGAACTGCGAACTTACCCCAAATATGCCAATTTATTGTGGGAGGTTCGACATAAATTGGGTTAAAACTGGAGCTCCAGGAAATATCTCATTTTGTTTGGGCGAAAAGGGTTTATTGAGAGAATAATAAAAATCGATGAATGAGTGTAACGTCTGTGATAAAATCTAGATAAAGAATTAACGACATGCCGACAAATTTCTACAAATTCCAGAAAAAGTTACACACCGAGCAGGAATGGAACCTGTTTGCTGGATTGGTTACTCGACCTCTTAGCTACCGATGTGTATGTTCCCGGAATTCAATAATTATTGTTATTCAATAATTCTTTTTCTAATTAAAATAAACTTCCATTTCAACAATTGTTTCGCCACAACGTGGCTTCATCAAGTTTGAATACTGATACAACGGATTGGACATCTTTTAAAATATACAAAAGCTGAACATGTTGAAATATACAGGGACAATGAAATGCCAGTGAGAAGTACTGAAGTATGTCTGTCCTCAGCTGCCTGAAGATCTAAACTGCTCCACATGAGTTAGGGATATTGACTTAAATTGCAAAAAAATAGTTAAAATAAGATTTTTGTGATGAAAATTCATATTAATATGATTTCAAGTTGCAAATTGATTTAAGCCTGTAGGTCTGCAGCGTATACAGGGTGGTTAAGAAAAATCGAGTAAAATAACTTTGCATACTACACACGAGGTTGTTGAACATTTCTTGAGAAATTTGGTTCCATAAACAAGGCAGAAGCTCTCTCAGATCATTTAAGGATTCTGAGGTAGGTTGATGATTATCTAATCTTCTTTCGAGCATATCCCATGCATGTTCTATGCAATTCAAATCTAGTGAGTGCGGAGGTATTGGTAAATGTGGAATACCAAGCTCCTCGCGCGCATTCTCAACTATGGCTGCACGGTGCGGTCTAGCGTTATCGTCTAGAAATTGGAAAGTTTCACCATGAATAGCAGCGTGAAAATTTGGCACAACATTGTCAATGACATGCTCCCTATAGTGTGAGGCGACAAATGTGTAGATCTGAAACATATCCCGGCTCATACCATAACAATACTCCTCGGAATAGATGGACTTCTTGGACATAGCGACTATTACGGGATATGCGTGGAATTGTCCATACCTTTATTCTTCGAGAATCTGAAAATCGTCCATATCTGGATTCATCAGTGAAAAGGACACTACACCATTGATCCTTCCAATTGATATGTTGCCTTGCCCATTCCATTCTTTGACGCTTATGGTCACGTGTTGATGAAACTCCCCTTAATGGACGTCTAGAACCTAGATTCACGTCGTCTGCATTTTGAAGAGTATTCCGTAGCATTTTACACTTAGATGTAGGATTTCTTCTCGCCGAAACGGTGATTAAACGATCCTGAGCAGGTGTTGTTTTTCGTCGCCCACCAAGCCTTGGTCTTTCCAACACGGAACCTGTCTCCCTAAACCTATTCCAAAGTCGAGATATCACACTTTGGCTGACTTGGAGCCTTTCCGCTACAACAACCTGACTTAGGCCACCCTGTAGCATTCCCATAGCCCTACTATCCTCAGCGTTTGTTGATTTACGTCTTGGCATTTTCAGAAAACTCGTTTCAAATCGCAGCTGTTGATAAACTGACTTCATTTCCAAATAAGAACATTCATGAAGCATATGCAAAGAACCAAACTTCAGAAAAAAGGCGACCAGATTGACGAAATGTCTCATACTGATTTTTATTGGATCGATTCAAGTTGATATTGAGTTTTAAATGATTTAACAGCGATTTCCTCGAAGATTACATGCTCTGAAAAACTATTGAATACGATATCTCTAACTCTTGTGGAGCAGTATTTTAATTTACATCTGTTTGTTCATTCACATGATTATTTTGGTGATTGTATCTCTCAATTTCAAGTGATTCTAGATGTGTTAATCTAGAGCTCCTATTTTCAGTACTTTTGCAAAATTTCGCAGTTTGTTCGAATTCTTTCGAATGGTTCGAATATGTTTAATGAAAAGTGTCTGTTCTGCCTTGGTGTTAGTGTATTCTCTTCATGAAAGGTCTTCCTATTTGACCAACATAAACTATAAGGGCCATCATGTCAATTCAGCTTGAAGACTTCAGTTTTATTGTCTTTGCTCATTTTGTCTTTATTTTTCAGGTTAGTTTAGATTAGGTTAGGTTAGGTAAGCTTAAATTATTTAAGGTAAGGTAAGGTTAGTTGAGATTAGATTTGTGAAGATCGAATAAATTGCATATTGATTGGGAGAGGTCCAAACTCTTATACCATTTTTGCTTCTAGAATTGAAACACTATAATTTGTTTTCTTTCGGAAGGGGTCAATACCCTGCCATCCTCGTCGATGTCAATTCAGTATTCTCGAAGAAAAAGGTCGACTTGCCTATTCAAAAATCAGTTCAGCGAAAAAAATGTTATAGGTTCGGGAACTAAATGGCGGATGAGCAGGTTATGAAAATATGCATCGATCGCAGTTTTCAGAGAACAAAGACAAAGAAAACGGATAGTGGAGAATCCAAATGAATACTAAGACCATTTATATTTCATTGGAAAATAAGTACGAATTCTAATATACACATGAAAATTAGAATAATTTAGTATCGAACTTCATTGCAAAATCATTCTTGAGTGGAATAATTAAGAAAGTCAGGTTCATACCAAAAATTTCTTAATTCAAACTCAGAACTACGACTTTGTAATGGGTTTCTTCAAGATGGGAGGAATTTCCAAAAAAAACTCGAATTATTATCGAGGAAAGCATGTTCTTAAAGCTATTTGTGAATAAGGAAAATTACCTAGAGGCACAAAAGCACTGACCATATTTTTATGACTTCGAGTTGTTTATCTATCAGAATGCAAGATTTTTTCTCGGCAGAATTCCGTTTTTTGAAATAAACAGGAAAGCTCTAAGAAGAACCTATATACGAACACACACTGGCAATTTGAAATTTCTCAATTGCGTTCAAGTAGAGCAAGTGTTCGAAATTAGCAGCCAGTGGCATCTTTTATATTCCTTCCAAATCAATTCCAAATTTCCACTAGAACAGAGCAGTTTACTAAGGTTGAAGAGCTAGCGCCATCTTTTTCACGAGGATCAAAGGTGCCTTCCCGGAATAAATTCCTGCTTCCTCCCCAACAATTCGGTCGATATTCCCGCATCGAATGCGCCATCTTATGTGGGTTCCACGTATTATTCTTCCCCAGATACAAAATACTTCACCACATTTCGTCCCTTGTTGAGATGGCGATAGTATTAGATTATTTATGCTCTTAAAGGCTCAGTCCTTCATTTCTTCAAGCGCTAATTGAAACTTTGATAATGGAAATAAACCTATGATTGCTTCTGCAAAAATGTGAAGCATTCAATTGTCTATATTATAGTAGATAATCAAATGGGGCATTACATTCAGAGAATTGGAAAATATCAATCACGGACATCCTGTGTATGGCAGATTGACCTTTTTTTAGGATAACTCTATGAATCTTTCAGTAACACAGAATCAATAGCACATTCGTGTGACGTCTTGTTTTTGCAACAGTTTTATGTCTTTCAGGGGAATGCTAAGGCTCTATTATGGTTACACTTAGAGTTAGAGAAAGGTTTACTGCGACCCTAAGGTCTAACAGAGCTTTTCTTACCACGTACTTTACAGCTCGCCTTTCAGTTCCAGAGATCTGATGAAATCCAATTTTGGGAAGGTTTCAACGAGGCTACTTCCTCACTCCTGCAAGATTCTTACTCAAAGGATTCTTTCCTCTGGCTTTCAATGGGAGGGCATTCCATGACTAGATGAAAAGAAGTTTATTTCTCCTCATCATAGAATCTACACTCTTCAGTGTCCGATAAACGCATTATCACCAGATACTTCCTGAGGCGACAATGCCCTGTAAGAAAGCTGGTAAAGAAGTATAGCGGGTTCTCATTGAGATCCAGATATATTTGGGTTTTGCAGTGTCAATATTCTTGGTGATTATTTCCTCGGGGATTCGCCAGAGTGTTTCCCTTTCGGGTTTCTCTTTCTCCAGAAACTTTTTCTTATAGGTGCATTTCCCTATACCACAAAATGGTTCTGGACCAGTGATTGGCGTTCGTGCCCCCTTTCTGGTGGACATATTGGTCTCTTCGTTTACCTTGATCTCCGAAAGACCCGGAACCCAGATTGGAGAGACCTTATGTTTCTTGTCTACCTCATTGAGTTTCCTCTGGTACTACCAAATCCACTTCGAAGAAGGCTTTATTGCAGGACCCTGTATTTTTTCCAAATTCATCAAGCTTAGGTCGTCGTGGACTATAAGAAATCAAGGTATAGGCAACCAATTATTCCGAAAAGCATTCTATTCCATTCAATACCGAGTAATAGGATTTCACCAAGATAAATTTTATAAATAGCATAATTTATATTACACACCTAGGTACATGAATGATTGTTCTATTTGTATTCTCAGTCAATCAAGCTATAGCTAATCTAAGCTGATTATTTTTGTTGATACAGTCATTTTCTCGCTGATAATGTTTTGAGCCCCAAATTCTGTCTACGTAACTTCTAAAATCCTGAATCAAAACAACGAGCTTGTCTCGACTCCTGGCGTCTCCTGATTTGATCTCCAAATTATTTGGTTCTCAGCGAAATATGCATATTGATGTATTTTTCATTCGGTCTCAAGCCCCGTTATTTACATATTCCCCAGTTCGGTGGTTATTAAGATCGTATTTCGTTAAGGTTGTAATCGGCTAATGAGTAAGAAAATTATAACTTCATTTCGACAGGATTGTGCCCGGGAAATGCTGCAGATTGGATGCTGAGGGCGTCGAATCGTCTGCGGAAGAAGGTGATTAGCTTTTTCTCCGAACAGTCAGGACCTCCTGACGATGCCGATTAACTCCGAAAGTTGATCCCTGTTGTGCGCTTATCCTGATTGCTGTTCTGCACCACTCATCCTTACTTGAGGTTTGGATCTCAACGCAAAGTTATACGTTTATCACTGTTTTCTGATTATTTTATTGGGGCATCTCAGGTCGACTGGATCAGGAAACGGAATCCATCACTTCCAAAGAATTTTCTCACCTATAAAAATTCTAAACTGTTTTGTAGGTCAATAAATATAATTGTCACACCATCAGAATGATGTGTCAATCTAGCTTGTAACATTCCAGGTTTGTAAATCCTAGGAACATTATGGAAAGAGAAAAGGGGCAACCCTGCTCTGAAGAGCTGTGGGTAGGTTTACGTTACAGGGGGTTTTGTACTTATATTTTTGGCTAGTGATGTGATCGTCTAGATTGGTAGAACCCTATGTTATGTCGTAGTAATTCAGATTCGTAATAACCCAGATTAGTGAAATAAAGGATGGGAAATAATGAGGTAAAATAGATAAATAATACACTAGATTGGACATAAAGATGGAACAAGAGCCTTTATTCATCCAGCACCATAGTTCGAGGAACCACAGCCATATGAAGGGATAAAAACGAACCAAATCCAATTCCTTATTGGATTTGAAAGCAAAAACCTTTTTAGCATTACAGATGATATGTTTACAATCCATAGAACAATTATTAATAAGACGAGCACTGGTGATATGTACAATATGGAGCTTCCTCTACTCCGGTCAGGTTATTACTGGGACAATTGTGATAAAAACCAGAATCCAATACATCCAAAGTTATCCAAAGGTAATAGGCATATAGAGTGTGTCACCTGATTATTAATGAAATTCCTACGCAGTATCCTTGTAGTTCCTAGTGTGAGAATCCTTCCTTCCAAGTGTTATGTATGAGATCCTAGCAGTCGCGTTGGTTTTCAATTGACGATAAACTCCCTTTATCTCCTGTTAACTGATGAACGATGGCAACTTCAGAGCACTTCTTGCTTTTCCGGTGCGCCAGGACCCGAAGACGAGGCTAGGTTTACTGACGACGTTCGTCTATAGAACTCTCAGAGGAAGTCTCACTGCCACTGTTGTGGGGGATGTTTTCCATGGCACAGACGATATAAATAGTTTATCCTAGGCCTCCAAATCAGTGATTATTGTACGTAAAATATTATACTAAAAGCAACAACTCCAAATGTCTATATCATAGTGTCGAGTGAATAGTTAAATGTGCAGTAGGCCTTACGAACAGTATGAGAATATTCCAAATGGGTTGGTGGTAGAACAGAGTTCCACAATATTCAATAGAAATGCAAAAATAAGATAGAACAAGCTTACATGAGATCAAATCCTGTGAAATGAAACAGAGTTATTTGAATGGGGACAGTGTACATACCAGATAACAAAGAAGCGTCTTTAAAATATACTTAAATGGCGAATTCCTAGAAGAGGAACTCCATTTCAAAGGAACACTATTGTGAACCAGAATGAAAGTGAAAACAGACAGCAGCAGTCGAGTGAAAGTGAAGTAAAAGAGACCCTTCCATTCGTTGTCGTTTCGGAGGTTAGTTTTTCTTCCACAGAATCGTATTTCTTCGATGGTCACAGATGAACGAGTTTACTTTATGGTGGATCTTCGATATGATTAAAATCTCCTATTTATAAAGATGCGAATTGCCTAAAGTATTGATTGAAGTCGTACTAATATTCATCTTTCATAGAATTATGAATTAACTAGCTGTCCCGGCGAACTTTGTTTCGCCTAAATGATACTTACGGTGAATTTCACAAATCGTAATCACCGGTGATCGGAGATCAACGCCTTGGTTCTCTGATTTTTGAACTGTCAAATCTATTTGGTGCTAGATCAAGCTCCGATCACCGGTGATTACGCTTTGTGAAACCTACCGTTGAAGTTGTATAAACTAATCATTGCTATTTTTTCAAGCAGGCGATGAATTAGGCAAAATATACAAAATTTTAGTACTATTGTTATTCGCACGAAAATAATTCTCCTCATTTAAGTGGTATCCAATTGTTGAACATATAACATTTTGTTTTAAATGCTTCACAGTTGTGTCATTGCAGTACCTATCTTGTAATGAATGACAACACGAATGCAAATATAAATCCCGATCGAATTGTATGGATGAGAAATAGTTCCAATGATCGAGTGATCAGAGGTAATTCTCTGATCACTCGATCACTGTATAAACCACTTTATTTCTGCCATTACAACGCTGAAAATTTGAATTGAAGTACTTTGTCTATGGTACTTCAACTTCACTTCACAAATACGCTAAGACATTTTCTTATTTTCCTTCTAGACTTCTTGACGTTCACCAGAATGAATTCAAATATTTGAACCAACTAATGAAATTAGAACTTATTTTGTGAATAGCGCTTTCTGAAGTGGAAAAAACGAAACTTTTCTAATATTCTCAATGTTGGCTAATCAAAATCTAATTAGTGCCCATACCATTATTTTAAACACCTTAGCCTTTTGGTGCTCAGCTTAAAATAATTGGTGAACATCTCAGTTGGTGGAGCAGCGAGATTTCCATGTTCCCATGGATATGGGCTGTCACACAGAACAGAAACAAAAATGTAATTACTAATTATGGCAAACATATTAATTCCCAAACAGAAATTCGAAAACATTTCAAAAATTATGAGAGTAGATGAGAATGGACAGTTCACGATTGAAACCGATCGCCAAAATCCGATTTACTTGACATTTCGATTAAAATTCACTGTGATATTCATTCGCTCCTTGATCTGGTAATAGCCTTTCATGGTACTTTAAGTTCTATACATCGCCATCTATGGTGATAATATCAAATATAGTACCTTCGCGATTACCTTATTTTGTTTTGAATAAATAAAACTGTAAAAATAACTAATAACCAGTTTAGTATAGTATAGAACAATAAGTCATAATGTGGGAATAGCACCACTTGAAGTGGTAAGAACGAATTTTCCCTCATATCTCAACGAAATCTAATCATTTTAGAGATCTGCACTCCTACGCTAAGACATTTTGGTTTTGGTCAACAGCGCAGAGTTGGAGGCAACCCAAATTACACACTATATGTTTACATCGCAATCTAACGCAATATAAGCTGTAGCGTAACTGTAACTGTAGCGACACCTAGTGACCTTACTCAAAAGAAGGAAAAGCATTTCCTGTATGAGTGAAATTTTCATCGATCTTTTCAAAGTTTTATTGTATTTTATAATAACCAGACCGTAGACGAATCCATATATGAAGTTTCATAACAAACAGTCCATCTGATCTCGAGTTATAAATGGTGTAACCAACATCTTTCTTTTATATATATAGATATCAAATAAGTCCATTCAACGTAGTTCCACGTTTCGACAATAGACGTTGCAAAGTTGGAAGCCATGGAGTAGTCTGGCAACGGTGCATTTTATTTTATTGCAGGGTAGGAAATTAAGATATGTTACAAGCTATGGTCATTCAAGATTCCTGATAGATTTGCCACTACGTTTCCTGATTAGAGTATCTACGTAATGACAGGTACGTCTAATTGGGTGTGTGAAGATCTTCTTTTTTGATGGAGTAGGTAGGAACAACGAGGTATCGTCGGCCTGGGTTCCTGGTCACCCAGGAATCAAAGGAAACGAAGAGGACAACACTCTAGCCAGAAAGGACGCACAAACTCCAGACTCTTTCTGTGGTATAGGCAAAGGCACCTATATGATTCAGTTTTTGGAAAACAAAAGAACTGAAAGAGAAGCACTGGGGGAATCCTCCAGGAATAGATCATTTCAAAAAATTCCTCCAGGATTTTCATACTGTAGGAACCCAGCATGATTTTAATCAAGGTAAAAATAAGTTATGCTACCTCAATAACTTTTCACAGTACATTGTCGTCTTAGGAAGCATGTGATGAGAATCGGCTTGTCAGAAACTGACAAGTGAGAAAGAAAAGGAAACTGCTGATCACTTAGGTACAGAATGCCTCTCCTTTGCAAGCCTGCACCAAGAATGTAGGCAGACAAGAGAATTAAAAGATGAACGATGATTTAGCCTATTTGAAGCCTTCTCAGTTACTGAAGTTCATTGAAGATCCAGAGCTGGAGGGCGAGCTGTAGATACTGGCGATAGTGCAGTTGAGAAATCAGATCTCATGGGGCACAATAGTCCTGAAGGTCGCAGTGGAATGAAACACCCTTGCCAAACGAAACATAGCTAAAGATCCTCTCGGACGAACACTTTTAAGTTGCCTTCGTGAAGCTCTTGTTCTTCTTCTCGTGCGACGCTTTTGGTTGGCCGAACGTAGGCCCATTGCTCATACCGCATTTGTATAATACTGCACTCAGAAAAACAAATATTCACCACTTAGAAATTTCGAATGTATGTAAGAAATTTCTGTTTCAGTATACCACCCAACAAATATTTTTTTAAAGTTATGTTTTGGTTTCTTACAGCATTGACATCTTGATACTAAGAAATCATTTATTTGTCATTAATGAGACATAAGATTGCTCCAAAGAAACGATTTCTTCATATTGATAGCATGTATGTGAATACAAATAACCAGATTTAGGGAATATGAAAGATTTCTTAACTGTTATTGAATGATTGTTGATATTAAAATTGATCAATTAGGAATTAATGATTTGAAATTCATGAATACATAGTATTCCTTATAGTTAAGAAATCAAATATTCGTCATGATTATCTCATGTTAAACAGTTAATAAGTTTTTTAATATTGAACAAACTGCATTATTATTTGTAATATAATACTCTTAACTGTTATGTATCATTAGCTAGTTGTTCATAAGATTCTAATTAGGGGTGAAATAAAAATCTATTATGATGTGAACAAAATATATTCATTGAAATGTCAAAAACATCATGAACACAACAAAAAACATCATACTGGGTGGAAGGCCCTGGACCAGGATTGGGAGGTTCCGGCACATCTTCTGACGAAAAGAATTGGTCACTGTCAGCTGATTCGTTGGTCCTGAAAAGAATTTACATGAGTTGAAATTTTGTACCAACAAGTTGAAACAACATAAAATTTCAGTATTGAAAAAGCCCGTCTATATTTTCAGAGTTTTTTGTATAAGAGGCTCGACAACAGATATTTTTATTTTGTACAGCCTTGAGAAAGGTTATGAAAATGATCGATAGTCCGGATGTATAAAAAAAACTACTGATCCTTTGGACCTGAAAATTCCCACCAAATTTCACTTTATAAATAATCACGTTCAATAAGTCTATCTCCTAGTTTCCAATAAATCGTGAATATGCATAGTAATATCCTTCGAACCTTGTCTAAAAACGATTGATTAATAATTAATTCTTATATTGAACTTTTGTGAATGAATGGTATTTAGAAAATTTGTGGAGAAAAAAAAAATTTTGTAGGTCTTTAGTCAAAAAGAAATGAAATTTCAATATCGAATCAAATAAAAGTAAACTGAAATTGGCTCGAAAAGCGTCAACCAAAGGGATATCTTGTGGTTTCATCATAACCCCACAAATAACGAATGTTACGAATGTCTTCATTTCACTGAAAATATAATGGAAAGCACGACTAGATTAAATCTAATAAATTAATTAAAAACAAAAGCTCACCTTTTTATGAGGATTTATATTGAAGTGTATAATCAGCAGGTATACCGGCAACACATTAACAGAACTCACTACACAACAAACATGCACAGACTCGACAACTGACTGTTCCGCGTCTTTGTTAGCCGAACGACATCGGAAACGAACGAAGTGGAAGGGTTAAATATCCTTTATTTATTGTTAAAATATCACTTTCCGGTTAAGAAACATAATTTACCAATAAAATTATCTCTGCATTCTATACCTTATTCACCACTAAACTGTACAATATCTTGGATAGCAAGAAATAACTATTTGAATACTAAAATGAAATATTGATGGTTAATAAATATCTTAACATATAAAGAATATAAGCAAAAGAAACGGTTTTTTTATCTATATATATAAAAGAAAGATGTTGGTTACACCATTTATAACTCGAGATCGGATGGAGTGTTTGTTATGAAACTTCATTATATGGATTCGTCTACGGTCTGGTTATTATAAAATGCAATAAAACTTCCAAAAAATCGATGAAAATTTCACTTATACAGGAAATGCTTTTCCTCCTTTTGAGCGAGGCCACTAGGTGTCGCTACAGTTACAGTTACGCTACCGCTTATTCTTAGGTACTTGATTTCATATTCTCTCCGTTAGATGGGGTGTACAGTGACTATATTACCACTATAGTCACTGTAATAGTGTGTAATTTGAGTTGCCTACAACTTTGCGCCGTTGGCCAACACCAAAACATCTTAGCGTAGGAGTACACGTCTAAAATGATTAGATTTTGTACCACTTCAGATGGCGCTATTCACACATTATGACTGATTATTTTTATAGTTTTATTTATTCAAAATAACATAATCGTGAAGTAGGATGTCTAGAATAATGGTGTAGGCACTGATTAGATTTTGTTGTGACCAAATTGATTATATTAGCAATGTTTCGTTCTTTCCACTTCAGGTGGCGCTATTCACAAATTATGACTGAGTTTTATCAGTAATTTCAAATACTTGAATTTATTCTGGCGAACGTGGCGTGTTAATGGTAGATAATTTTGTCAACAATAATGTGTGTTTATATTCCTGACATTCTGATGTATATTAGTTCTTAGGAAAAGTAGAAAAATTTCATTATAAAAAGATGCCATTCTGCTGTCATGTCATATTTGACTTTAGCAAATCAGCTGTTGATGCATCCATCAAATTGACAACGGAAAATACACTGAAATGATATTGCGGCGCCGCCACGTTGCTAATATTTTCGATTTGGTCGAACGTCATTCCATTCAAAAATTGACGGGTGCCTACACCATTATTATAGACATCTTATCGTGGAGGTACTATATTTGACATCAGCACCATTAGATGGCGATGAATTTTTTGAGGCTTTCGCGACCATCAATTTATGTCATCTGTTTTTTTTTTTCGAGAATTTCGGTCGTCGTTGTTTGAAATGGTCGAATAAAGAACATATGACATCAATTACTGTGTAATTTGCATAGGACTTATAGTACCATGAAGGTCTATTAACAGATCCAGAAGCGCGTGAATATCACAGTGAATTTTTAATCGAAATGTCAAGTATATACGATTTTGGCGATCAGTTTCGATTGTGATATGTCCATTCTCATCTTTTCTCATAATTTTTAAAATGTTTTTGAATTTTTGTTTGGTTAATAAATATATTTGCGGAAATCCCTAAATCCAAAATTGCTATAATTGGTAATTGACATATTATTTTTATGTATCTATTCTGTGTGATAGCTCATATCCATTGAAACATTTGACAGTTCAAAAATCAGAGAACCAAGCTGTTGATCTCCGATCACCGGTGATTGCGATTTGTGAAATCCACCGTAAGTAGGTATCATTTAGGCGGAACAAAGTTCGCCGGGCCAGCTAGTATTCAATATTCTGTAAAATTAATAAGTAGTGAAATTTTTTAAATGATAAGTTCTGTTGTTAATTATAAATGAATATTGGACTAAGAAATCGGAAAGTTAAATATAAATAATAATTTTTCTCAGTGTGGAGAGACCCAGACCCGAAGGCACGCTGACAAGTATGCCGCGAGCCGACAAGGAGGAGTTCCTCTCATCATAGAGATGGAAGGTGTAGGGTTCCCTAGGTGTGTTTACCTCAGATTAGATAAGTTGCCGCACGTGAACAGTATATGCTCCGCCGTCTGATCCGTGTTCTTGTACCAACGGCACAGGGAATACTCAGTTAGACCCATTATTTTTAAATGTTTGTTAAACAGATGACCAGTTAGAGCACCACTCACCAGAGACAATTGCTTCCTATCCAGAATCAAGAGCTTTTTGACCTCCGGCTTCGAAGAAGGCCACGTGATAAGGAGTCTCGACTGCCTGAGATCCGTTCTCGTGTTCCACTCAGAGGAGAATTTCTTATCGATCCATGTCTTGAAGAGGTTTTTGATATATGTATGACAGATAGGAAGCGCGGGTTCCGCCCTTCATGAAGTCACTTCTTTTTGCTGTTATAGGTACCTTTTTCTGGAAGCAACAACTTCCTGGATGTATATTTCGAGAAACCCTCCTTTCTAGAGATGATATTTTGGCTCTTTGCTGGAGACAGATTTCAATCAACCTCCGAGATAATCCATGTAGCAATCTATCCTCAAGTTATTTTGCTGAGGCTTACATTGCTGTGCCTTTCATGCCGAAATGTCATCTTCATTTGGCTTGTTGAACCGCTGCCTCATATTGGTCTTTTCTAAGCCCACAGAAAGCCTCAGGTCGAGCAGGTGTTAACCTTGATGCACTTTTTGCAAGCTCATCGACTTTCTCATTTCCTTCGACACCACAATGCCCTGGCACCCATAGTAGATTCACTTCATTGCTTGTAGCCAGCTTTATGGTATTACGGCAGTCCCAGGTCAGCAGAGATCCCTGACAGTTTGATTCGGTTAACAATAAAATATTCAGTAGCTTTGATAGCTTGGAGCCAAGAGCACTTGACCAGAAACCTGGATCTACTTCTACCAGAGGTGAAACTTTTCCTCGACTTCAAAAATTCGTCTGAGGGCTGTTGAAAAATCATCTTCATTCGCACAATCTCGCCAATTTTTAATAATCAAATTATACTAATCTCGTTGACAATGAGCAAACATTCCTCCACCCTCGAACGTGAAAAATCTGTTCCGGTCCTGCAATCCGGCGACCAAAATTCGTAACCAGCCTGCGTTTGAATCCGCGCATTTTTTACCCTCTTTCGTTCGGACCGTCTAATGGAAATTTCTACTTGGATGGAGTTAGTTATTCACTTTCCGTGCAAAAGTTGATAACGAATTTTTTAATGGAATTGCGAAACCTCGTATTTGTGTACTTCCATCCAGCCGGAAGGTATGGCCCGAAAAAATAATATGGCCAAGGGTGTCGCGAGATATTCACGGCTTTTGTGATGTTTTCAGTCGAACAGATTCAATGTATACGATTGGGAGATGGGTCGATAAAATCACGCATTTCACGTTGTCGATGAACAGCCTAGTTTTGAGAGCTTCGACGTATCGGTGGCTAACCAGAATGACAGCCGTTTAGGTGATCAGATGTGACCGCTACATATTGAAATTGAGCTGTCAAAATTTGCCGCGACACGTCCCAAATAATTTCAACTACGTGGCTTTGACACCTTTGAAACGAACGAGTATGGCCAGCAAAATGAAACGAAATTGAAATGAAATAAATCATTACATTTGATGAAAGTGTTTTCTAGGTCGAAATTGAAAAAATACAGACTTCGTGAAGTTATTAATAATAATAATAATAATAATGAGCTTTATTTCAAGTAAAGTGTACATTTTGCGGTTTACAATAGTCACTTGAATTGAAATGGTGTCATAGGTGAAAGCTTTAGTAGCATAGGTTGTCAAATTCGATAGTTCATGAATTCATCTATCTTGTAGGGTTCGATCTTCAGCAGGAGCTTGTATATGTATCTTTTGAAGCTACAGAATGTGATTTCTCCTCTCAAGTGGCTTGCAATTTTATTGTAGTAACGAGCACAGCTGTATTCTGGTCCTTTCTCTGTAAGAGTCAGTCTGTGCCTGGGGTACTTCAATGTGTTGGTCCTTGTATTGTATGTACTTTCGGTTTTCTCTTCGAAATAGTTCCTGTTTTTGAAAACGAATATCAGGCATTCCTGAATATGGATTACCGGTGCTGTCAGTAAGCCATTCTTTCGAAATATTCCTCTGCATGAATCTGTTTTTCTCATTTTGTGTATTACACGAATGGCCCTCTTTTGCATCTTCAGTACTCTGTCTATGTCAGTTGATGTCCCATAAAACATAATCCCGTATCTTAGTTTCGCCTCGAAAACTGCCTGGTATATTGTTTTCAATGAAGTTGTGTCTAAGTACTTTCCAAGGACTCCCAGAGAATAGCAGATGGAGCCAAGTTTGGTGCACAGGTTGTTAATGTGGTCGCCCCAATTTAGAGTTTCATCCACAGTGAGCCCCAGGAAGCGTGCACATTTATGAAGACAGAGAGTGGATATCGATAGGTCAATATTGGGTGGTGTTTGAAAGCCGGCATGTGTAGTTTTAAACAAGATTGCGTTTGTTTTTTCGGTGTTCATGTGTAGGCTGTTTGCTTGGAACCATGTGATTACTTCTTTTAAGGTTGATTTCGTTAGTTCTGCTGCTTCAGGAAAAGTCTGTGCTTTTAACGTGAGGTTTGTATCATCTGCATAGTTTATCATTGAAACATCTCGTTTGGGATCCATTACTGTTTGCAGATCGTTTAGGAAGATTATAAAGAGTATAGGACCCAATATACTTCCTTGTGGTACTCCTAGCTCGATGGGTGCCTCATTTGATATTGCCTCTACATTATTCAGGGTAATAACTACTCTCTGTTTGCGATTCGTTAGATATGATTTGAACCAGTTAAGCTCTGTTTCTTTTATATAGTTTTCATTTGAGTAGAATGAGAATCTGAAGGTTATCATAGAAAACTGTCAATTCATTCTTTCTGCGCGAAAAATCAGACAGAAGTTCGAAAATTTCAAATGCGCCTGTAATTGGTACAAATTATTCAAACCCTTTTTTCGAAAAGAAGCTGGTGTGAAGCAACCAAACGCCACTGTACAACGTTCCATCCTCCTATAAATTTGCGCCTCAGATAAATACATTCTTCAACGTATTTTGCTAACAATATTGAGAAATAAATCAAAGTTCCACTTTCCCTACGTGATATCCTGATGAAAACACAACGTCATCAGTTACACGAAATTAAAATAGTAGAACGAAATGAATGAATGAACTGACCACAGATTCAGAAAACGGTGCTGCCATAACGTTCATTATCTGAAGCAAAAACGGCCTAGTCGTTTCGCGAACTTTCCGATACTTCAGTATACTTATGTAATATGAGTTCACGATATTTGAAGAAACAAATGAGTGAATGAATTTCAATCTAAAGTACTTTTCATTTCAATTGAGAGTTTATTAGAAACTTCAATGAAAGTCACAACGTTGCAGAAATTTCCACTTTAATTTGGTTTCGTGGAAGAGTTATCCAGTTAAGTTCTGATAATTTTGATGATCTTTTGAAAAAACTCGTTTCATTTCACCCGCAGGGTATGGCTTATCCTTCAATAACCCTGTATACAGGGTTTGTCTCTGACTTGCACATATACAGGGTGTCCGGTAAACCTTGTACAATATTGAAACTGGTGATAGACCAGGTCATGACTGTTCAGAATATCAGAATTTCACCTCAGTAAAAATATCACCATTTTCGAGATAATGGGCATTTTCTAAATATCTAGAAAATAACTACCTCACCTCCGTTTTTTGAGTGCTATGTCTAATGTATCAAGTTCTGAAAAACTGTTTTGTACGTCTGAAAGCATCACTCATCATTAATCTTCAGCCACAAAGATATTTGAATTAGTCTCAATTTGTAGACATAGCACTCAAAAAACGGAGGTGAGGTAGTGATTCTCTAGATATTTAGAAAATGCCCATTATCTCGAAAATGGTGATATTTTTACTGAGGTGAAATTCTGATATTCTGAACAGTCATGACCTGGTCTATCACCAGTTTCAATATTGTACAAGGTTTACCGGACACCCTGTATTTCAACTGCAGATTCTTGAGGCCAAAACAGAGCTTTTCTTAATTTTCCATTTTTCCGAATTCGGCTCGGTTGAATAGATATAGCCATCTGAAAAAAATTGGGATAAATACGTGCCTGATACCATCTCTGCAAATACCTCAAAGTTCTTTTTTTTATTGAAATTGAGGTGATTATTAGATGTTCTGGGTAATACGTTTAGCAAATACTCAAGCACTAACCATATTTGAATGAAAATGTTACAAACACGATATTTCCTAACAAAAACACTCTGTTTTGTCCGATCATTTCTGCAATTGAAAAACCATATTTCTCACACCAAAATAAGTTCCTTCTTCGATTTTCCTGAAGATTACTTTGTAAACACTAATGATTTGATCATATTTTCGATTTTATAAAATGATACCATAACAAATTGTTTTCGCACTAACCTATCCTAACTCCATTAACCTTGGTCATAGGATTCGAGGTCAATGACTTAAACTCATCCATCTTCTGTGATATTTCACAGAACTTTCGAGAAGACGATGCCAGATTGTGTTGATTTCTCTTCAAACAATGGTATAGAGTATAGGCGAAACCAAGAAAGCAGTACGTCCCCTATCGTTAACGGAGGAACTATCGCAAGGGCACTAGTTTTGTTTACTTTTCGCTAAAGGCGTTAAGACTCTAGGCATTGCTCTTCGGAAACTCCAAACGAGTAGTTCTGATTCTCGCCGATATAGCGCTACGATCTTGATTCGCCTATAACGTTGCGCTGCGATGTAGCACGACCTACTCTACCCTTCAGAAGGCCGTGGATGTAGCCACAACGCAAGACAAACCGTTGTTCTGTGTCTCCAACGTTAATCAGTGATTCTATAAGCGACGCTCACGCGATAACCTGCGCCATGGTCTCCGATTAATTTTTTTATTTATTTACAGAGAACGAAGAAAACAGGTGATGATTATGTAAATGAATTTTAGTGAATTGATATGAAAGTATGGTTGAGTTATATTGTTTCGATAGATATTTCTCTGAACGACCGGTAACAATGAATTTTTAATAAAAAATGTATAAATTCATGCTTCTTTGAACTCAGTGTTTTATCTCCACCATTTGTGAGATTTCATTTTTTCATATCTCTACATCAAACGTTTTTCCATCATAGAGATTAGTCTTGACAAAGTTGATGAATATTCTGAGAACATTGTTAACTTGTTAAAAGATCAGAGAAGAAATAATATTCGATGATATTTAACTCAGGACAGCATCCAGATTATTCTTGAAATTAATGATTTTTTCCTCAAATTTCTTTTTATACAATTAGGAATAACTCGAAAACGACGCGTATCATCGATAAAACATAGAAGTACTTTATTTTTTTTAATATTTGATTATTCCGAAAACGTGAACCCAAATGGTTGTATAGTATTTTTGCGTCGATTTATGAGAGGGCTACGCTGTAACTTTTATACCAGGAGAAATATTGAATGAGTTTCGATTGAGGAATATGCACCGTGAATAGAGTAAACAATCAACCAAAATTCATTTCATGAATTTTCGACACCCTGTATCTTTAAAAAAAACCGAATTTTGAAAAATGGTATAGAAAAAAAGTGTTTCGTTTGATGCGAGGAATCTACAGTTAAAATATATGTACAAGTCAAAGACTCACCCTATATACACTGTTCAAAATTCATATTTTTTTCAATACCACAAAGTTCATACTGCAAATTGACTTCGTGGGCAACAAAGAATACCCAGAGCTCTATGATTTACCCACTTTCTTCAACTCACTGGTCTGAAGGTTCAAAAGGAGGCATCCAAGACCCCACCAACATTCTACACTTCATCACAAATACAGCGGTATCAGTTCGCCTTTCTCTTGCTTTCTAACACGCTCGAACAAGTTATTCGCATAAACGCGACCTAGCACGTACCTACAAAATCATTTGTTTAAATCCCACCCGGAACCATTAAGCGCAGTCTTTCCGTGAGTAGAAGGATACCTACACGAAGCCAGAAAAGCAGCAGGTACATCTCTCCAAGTCAGATCAATCCTAAGTACCATTCTTCCAGTGTTTTTCCATCTCATGAATACATTTTTTTCATTAATTCTCGTGGTGATAAGAATTGGTACAGTCGTCCATTCTTGTATCTGGTATCCAGCGAGTTCTTGTATAATTTACATACACTTATCTCCAAATCAGCCTTTATTGACACATCTTCACACCATAGAGTTACAATGACACGTAATTTAAACGAGTTTTTTTCTGATATTGGTTCACCCATCTATCTCACTCAGAAGAACCGTCATATTTGAAAGAAACTGAAAAAATTAGAGGGTGAACTCTTCGTTCATATACTTCCCAATTACTGCCACGAGGAGAGAGTAAACAGAAAAAAACCCTTTCAACGTAACATCCCGGGTGGAAATTCCATGTACAGAACCAATTTAACTGCGAGAACGTCTTCAAAAGACACTCGGCCCCGTCAAGCGAAAAAGCAATTGATTTCAACGTAGACTAGCAGTTCAAACGGCGTGAAGTTGAGGTCTTCTTTTTGTAAAAGACAGGCCGAAGTAGAAACGCAACTAATTACCAACTTCCAAACGTATCGGAATGAAATGAAGTCTTTTGCGGGATTGTCGACAATGAAGGGGGACGGCGAATTGTTGTAAAATTAAGGCGCAGATCTCGTTTCATCTTTTTTATTGGGTTGGTGAAGAGGAGTGGGAATTGGGAGTGTTTTTCACTTGAAAATATTGACTGCTGATGAGAAAGATCGCCGGATGGTGAAGAGACTCATTTGCAGCGCAGTAGAAGTCAAAATTATTCGAAGTTCATGGAGTGGAAATCCGAAGAAGATTCAACAAATACCGCAATAAAGGTTTTACATTTACAGCGAGTTGAAGCCGCTCGGCACGAAGATACTCCATTATCATGGGTCAAATATATGGGTGCCCCTCTACGTCTTGATAGTAAACCCAACTGTCAACAACACATCGACTTCGTTCCGAAGCTACCACGGCCCTGTGGACAAGCAAAATGAACTCTGGAAAGGCCTGGAGGCTAGAACCAGATATGGTTCTTTGGTGCTACCTGGATATAGCACGCTCCATGGTGGACAAACTATTGGGCAATTCCAGAGATCAAAAAGTGACAAAAATTATACACTTGTGTATTGTATTGTAATACACATTAATAAACATTTCAGAAGCAACAAAACTATAAATTCAAATTAAATGAAGGGGGCCATTCTCTTCCACAGAGCACAACTTTCTGCGAACACCTAGCATCAGGTTTTGGACGATATCTAGATCGATTTCTCAGATCTTCCTGTATGTTCGGCGTCGAAGTTCCTGTTCATTTTGGTCTTCCTATCCTCCATCGAAAAGCCCTCTATGGGTCGAGCCTGTGGAAGGTAAGGGGGATTGCCATTTCGGGGAACAAATGGTACGTTTTGGTCGGTTAGCCAATCTTGAGTTTCTCTTGCATAGTTCCTGGACCCAAGATCTGGCTAGAACATAATATCGTCTCCAGCGTGTTCTGCTTCAATAAAATTGAGTAGCGATATAGATAGATGTCCTATTGACGTGCTAGTTTTCTTAGCCAAGTACCAACCTTGTTTTCCGGTCTTCTTACGAGTCTCACGGTCTCTGTTTGGGCAAAAATTTTAGGTCTTCCAGTTTTTGCAAGGTTCATACAAGGAATACCTTGCTCACATTCAGCGATTGTCCGATGAATTGTTCTACAGGATATATTCTGATTTTCAAAAATGCGTATTATCTCGGCTTTATCGACTGGCCCAAGTAAATTATGAATACTTTTACTAATTTCTTTTTTGTAAGCCATATCCACTTAACCACTTCAACAACTGAAGTGTTAAACTGAAGTTAAGGTAACAAACTAACTTTAATTTCAATAGAAACCCACTGTCTTCTTCTTATCACCACTATGTAATTCTAAGAAATTTGTGCCGAAACTTATGAGACATACGTTAGACACTGCCATGAGTGCAATGACTTGCTTGTGTAGGTCTGCCGAGGGAACTGGCGTAGGTATATATGATCCTACACTGAGCTTTTCCGTTTCCATAAGACAAGAATCCTCCGTTGTACAGGAAGAAATAATGAATGTATGCGTGCATCGAAGAGTGTTTGATAAGAAACCTCAAAATGGCAAATTGAGAGTCTTTCCAATGCTAAACTAGCAAAACCGCAATACCATGGACCGACTGGTCCTCAGACAATAAAATGACTCTCTTATGGGTTCCAGGGCACTGTGGCATTGAGGCCAGTGATAAGGCGGATGCACTTGCAGAAAGAGCGTCCAATGTTCAACCTGATGGATCTGAATCCTTTTGTGGACTTGGAAAGATTCGCTTCAGGGCAGGGTTACATCAAAAAATGACAGTGCTCTGTAGAAGATCTCCAGGACAAGTGAGAAGATTTATAGAGTTCTCGCCGTCTTACACAAGGAAGCTTATCGATCTAACGTAGATAAAGCTTCAATGTATTGTGGGACTGGGTAATATCGGTATAGGTAGCTCTTCTATCGAATGGGCAAGTCAGCAGATGAAACTGCAAGCTGTGCAAGTGATCGAATCTTGCCTGCCTAAGGAACTTGCTCCTAGGCTAGCCGACTGTTGATCCATTAGAGGTGACTGCGAAAGCAATGGTTGATGGTCTGCCCAGGATAATACTTATTAGGGTATAAGATCGAAATTCAATTTGGTCGCAATTAAGGAAGGCTCTCCTATAGCCAATTGATGCTCGCAAATGGTGAGAATTATAATTGCTGGACTTGTTCTATCCACGTTGCCACTTGGACGAGAAACTCGAATGATCCATGGACAAATAAAGGATTGAATGATCATGGAATTTAACTCAATAAGGTAGGCAAGAAATATAAGGTCTCTCTGATCTGATTTCTCGATCCTTCAGGGAAAACGAAGAGTCCAATATGCTTGCCAAAGAGGATGCACGAATGCCAATCATTGGCCCAGAACCGTTCTGTGTTGTTGGGAAGTGAACCTATGAGAAGGAGAAAACAGAAAGGGAAACACTGGCGGAATCTCCGAGGAATGTAGCACTCCAAAATACGAAAAGTGTCTGAATCTCAGTAAGAACCAGTACACCTCCTCACTGGCTTTCTAACAGGACATTGTGGCCTCAGGAAACATCTGGTGAGAATGACTTCATCGGACACTGTAGATACTTTGGGAAGGAGGTAGAAACATCTATCCACCTAGCCACAGGATGCCTTGCCATTGCAACCTAAAGAAACGAATCCTTTTGGCAAGAAACTTGCAGGTGTAAGAAACTAGCCTCGTTGAAACCTTCCCAGATATTGGATTTCCTTAGATCTCTGGAACTGGAAGGCAAGCTGTTGACTCCGTGGTGTGAACAGCTCTCTAAGGGACACAATAAACTTCGAGGTAGCAGTGAACTGTAACCCCTTTCTAACTATAACTACCATGGAATTTTAACGAAACTTTATCAGGAAATCAAATATTCTTCATTCTTATTCTCAATCGGTATATGTGGTGATAACAATGCTACTGTAATTTTTCTGAAAATTTTTTGACAGTTCTAACAACAAATCCAAAATATATGATTTTGTATCATATGGAACCATTTCAGCCAATCATGTCAACATTACATCGAAAACTACATCCACTGCAATTTTCAATCCCAATGATAACACGATAGAGTCTTATAAAATTATGTAATAGTTCCATGGCAACATTATTCCAAACAAATTTCAAAATGTCACGTTTTGGTAATGTTGAAAATATAAATTAGCTTTTAAAAAAAAACATTCCAAAAGCCACAAATATATTTGGGGAATATTTATGGAATTTTGCTACGAACGATCATACGAATTGAATGAACGCAGAAGCTTGGAAGAATTGGCGTTTATACTCAAAGATGAGGAAAAAAGACGGAACCGAATTCAAAGAAGCAACGGTAAGGACAATGTGGAATGTTTCGAGCACACTCTTACTAGAAAAGTATTATAAGGACTACAACATTATGATTGACCCGTTTAATAATACAGGGTGCGGCACGGAGGATGGATGGTTTTAAAAAAATAATAAAAGCGTTAATTTTTACTCAAAAACACATTTATTGACGGAATCAGATTCTCAAGGAAATAGCATTTGAGACAGTCAAGTGTGGAAAATCACATCAGGCATGTGGTGGCCGAAATCGGTGATGCAGTGCTGGAGGCGCTCTTGGAAGTTCGCGTAGACTCTCTCCAACATCGCTCTCTCAACTTGGGCAACTTCCACGCGAATAGCCCTTTTCAATTCGTCCAGAGTTCGGGGCTTGGTCTCGTATACTCTAGCCTTGAGGTGTCCCCATAAGAAAAATTCGCATATGGATAAATCTGGGGACCGGGGAGGCCAATGAACATCGCCAAACCTGGAAATAAGGCGACCAGGGAAGAGAGGGCGAATAACGTCCATTGATGCTCTGGCTGTGTGGGCGGTCGCCCCATCCTGTTGGAACCACACACGTCGGATTGGAACACGTTGCCGTCGTAATTCGGGGATAAAGAAGTTGTTGATCATTTCGACGTACCGCTCTGAGTTCACGGTAACAGCACGACCATTAACGTCTTCGAAGAAGTAAGGGCCAATGATGCGAGTTTGCGACAACTGGTAAATAAATGCTAGGAACACACGAGTCTAACGGCACCTTCCGCACTTCGCTCGTCCTCAGTGGGGGAAAGTTATGCCCATCTGAAAACCGTCCGCCCTCCGTGCCGCACCTTGTATAATATTTAAACCAGCCCGAGATGCCCGCGATGCAATCAGAAAAAAATTGCGAGCAGAACCAAGTAAACGTGAATCCAGTTCAGTTTCGTTAAATTAGTCTGAAGTTAACAGAATAATATTGCTATGGGAAGAAAATACTCCTGAAGGTCTTATGCGTGAATTTTATCATATTGCTGCAGTAGAACTAGCGTGGCGAGGAGGAGAGGCGAGAGGTTTGGTGATTTTTTTTCAAATCGAGAAGAATAACGATGGTTCTCCAACAAATCGCATTGAATACAATCCGGTATTCAGTAAAACGTGCCAAGGTGGTTCTAAAAGCTGTACAAGTAGTAAATGGTCGGTTTCCAATAGTGAGAGACAAAGCTGCCCTGTACGTCTTTTTCATCAACTAATATCAAAACGAGGCAAAAATATTACCTCACTACGACTATTCTTGAAACCAAATCGATATCGGAAAAATGAAACTGACAAATGGTACGATAATGTACCTGTTGGAAGGAATACCATAAATAAATGGACCAAATATGCTGCCGAAGCAATTGGCTTGAATGTCAAAGACAAAAAGATAACGAATCAATCAAATAGATCAACAGCAGTCAATTAGCAAAAAGTGGTGTAGAGGAACAACAATTGCTGAAGATTACTGGTCATAGCAATCAAAATTCTATCAAACCATACCTAAACCTCGATCAAGAACACCACAACAAGATAATAAATATTATGCGTGGAAATAGATCTTCTATACAAGAGAACAGCAAGGAATCCACTGTTGAGTTGAATTTTACGAATTGCACTTTCAATAAATAAATAAATGCTTTGTTGTGTTGAGTTATACATTTTTTCTGTCAAAAAATTTTCTGCCGAATATTCCTCGGACATTGATAAATGCCTCATAATTTTATAACCAATATCTCAAGCCCGAAGCTGAGCTCTCGATCGTCATAAAATTATCTCGTCTATTATCAAGGTCCTAGGGATATTACTACTGAAAATAAACTGTGATTTCTTAATATCAATTGCCAGTGGCTTCAACAGATGACAGTTCCACCAACGACCAATCTGCTGAAGAACGGTCAGTGTACTCTTCTGCAAGCCCATATCAAATACGGATCTTAACGTGGAAACTCCTGGGAATCATTCCTGTCAAAACAAAGTGCCTCACCCCATCCTCCAGATCAATATTACCCCAATAAACTCTGTTTCCAATTTAGATAGCGTTTCCCGATACATAAAAAAATTCCTCTACACATTAGCCGTTCCAGATTGGCGTTCCTTCACGCTCTGGGTCCCAGCCCGAACTCAGGAACACGAACGGAAAATTATGGAAATCCAATACTGGGGATGGCGGTTATTGTTTTACGAAGGATTATTTATGGGACTTGAGAGGTTGTCGAGGCAATATGAAACCGCCAGCACGACACTTGAGAAATGTCTCGAGCCTGTTCCGTGGCCTGTTTCGTCCTGGGTTTCGTCGCATCAGGAATGATTAGTTAAGGTTCTTTCGCTTCAGTGTTTAATAAAGATGAGGGAAATGTAGCCGGTGCACTACGCCGAGAGGAAAAGTCGATTCCTGGAGAGCACTCCAAGTTGAGGGGTAACGAGTAAGCAACCCTTGAGTGAATTTGGTATACAAGGTATAAAAATATTTCACGATGATCTAGTAACTGTTGGATTCAGTGATAAGATTGGAATATATAAAAAAATATTCTATAAAAATAAAGTTGTCACTTCAATGTCAGAATGAGATTAACATAATAAAAGTATAAGATGGAATTGTTAAACATTAATATAAATATTCCAAGGTATAAAATAGTAAAATATGATCCCAATATCATCCAAGAACAACAGTAACAAGACAAAGACCAATTCATTACTATTGAAAGGAATATACGAGGATATATTAAAAAATTATTAGCCTACTATAGAACCAATTAAAATTTCAATGTAAAAATATTTTATTACTCAACATATGCTCCTCTTAATTGAATACATTTATTACAGCGAACCTGCAACGTCTCTAGACCTTACAAAAAAAATGGTTCTTCTTGCTCTGCGAACCAGTCCTCCACAGCCTTTATTACCTCCTCGTTGGAAGAAAATTTACGACCTTTCAAACTTTTTATATTATAATTATTATAATTATAAGCTTTTATTTAGTTTCACCTGTCCGGTGTCTGTCTGGCTGTCTGTCTGTCTGTCTATCTGTCTCTCTGTCTGTAATCAAATCTTGCAAGTTGAATATGACACACTCCTAATCGTCCGATTGATTTGAAATTTTGCAGGTGTACCTAATTCTGGTGACAATGCATCTTGAAATATTTTTTATAGAAAAAAACGACATGGCGGCTCCAAATTGGCGGATGAGTTTTGTAATTATGATCCGATTCCATTCAAGATTAGTATCTGGGGGTATTTGGGTTCGAAAATGATGATACTTTTGTTAAAATTGGGAAATTCAAGATGGCGGCCACAATATGGCGGACGAGTTTGGTAATTATCCTATTCTATTCAAAATTGGTATATGAGGATTTTCTGGGTCGGAAATTACGATTCTTCGAAATTGACGAATTTAAGATGGCGGCTTCAAAACGGCGGATGAGTGTTGTTATAAAAGCTTGTCTTTAAAAATGTTTTTTGAGAATTAGGCTTGTTTTCAGTTGAGGAAAGAGATGATAGTCGGACGGAGCCAAATTTGGTGAAAAAGGGAGGTGTTTTAGTAATTCTAACCCTAAATCACGAATTTTTTGCATGGCAACATGAGATTTGTGTACTGGGGCATTGTCCTGTAAAACCAAAATACCTTTGGATAGCTTTCCACGTCTTTTCTCTTCAATTATTTCCCGTAGAGTGGTCAGTAATGTCGAATAGTAATTTCCAGTTGCTGTTCTACCCTTATCCAAAATATCAATCATGATTACTCCACGGCCATCCCAAAACACTGTAGCAAGAACTTTTCCAGCAGATTTTCGGAAACGAAACTCTTTAGGTCTTGAAAACCAGAGTGTCGCCATTCCATCGATTGTTGCATTGTTTTTGGATCGTAGAAATGAACCCTAGTCTCATCCATAGTAATAATTCGGTATAAGAAGTCTACATCATTTTCAAATCGAGTACAGAACGCAATGCTTCTACCCTTGCATGCTTTTGGTCAACATTCTTATATTTGGGAATCAATTTTGCAGAAATTTTTCTCAAGTCCAAATCGACGTGAAATATATCATGAACGCGTTCGTATGAAATCTCCAGTGCTTCAGATATCCGTTTAAGTCCAATTCGACGGTCTGATAAAATCATGTCATGAACTGCATCGATATTTTCGGGGACTGACACAGAAACTGGCCTTCCCGATCGGTCATCATCTTCAATGGAAAATTTACCTCTTATGAAGCTTGCAGTCCAATTTTTCACGGTCGCATACGAAGGACATTGATCACCAATGGTATTGAGCATATCTTCGTAAATCTGCTTACCTCTTAACCCTTTTAAATACAGGTACTTGATGATGGCTAGATTTTTCGATTTTTACTATTTCGATGGACATCTTTTTTTTATTTATAGCGTAACTGTGGTTTACTTTCTTGACGTCGAACTCTACACTGACACTTCTAGTAAGTTATTGTTCGTTGATATGGTATCGCAATATTTTGTTTATGCATGGAACTGGTCTAGGCAAACTAGATATCAATACATCCTCGTATATTACTTTTGCCTTTTTCCATAACTGCCAAAATTTCTGCTTCAGGGGATATTTTCAACGTTTCTTCGTCAGTTATGAAAGTTCTTTCCAAATCTCCTCTGATCGCTGATGGCTCTAGAAATTGAGACTACTTGATTTTAACTTGGGGTACGTTTCTTTCCGGTTTTCAAGTAACGTTACTTTTACACGTTAATTGAACGTTACTTATCCTTACTATCAATGGTGTGACATAGTGATCCATTCTAATAGTGAGTGCCGAAGGAACCTTAATGAAGAAGGTTTAGGTTCCTGGGAACTCAGGAATTGAAGGAAACGAAGAGGCAAACACCCTAGCCACAAAGGGGCCACAAACGCCACTTACTGACCCAGACGCTCTATCCGGTAAAGCCAAATGCACGTATAAGAGAGAGTTTTTTGAGCAGGAAGAAACTGAAAGAGAAGCATGCTGGAGGAATCTTCCAGGAATGGATCATTTCAGAGTTCCTTCAGGATTTTGGAACTATAAGTACCAAAAATTATGTGGATCTCAGTAAGAATAAGAGATTTGGTTGTGGCTTTGAGACCATTAAATTGGCCAATGTTTAGTATGTCTTGGTATTCACACTAACACTTTCGAAACTTATAGGAACGAACAGAAAAAATTGTAGGATATTGGTGTGATAAATAGATTAAAAAAAAAGAATACCTTTGAATCAAATATTTTATTTTATGCAAATATGATTCTGCCCAAATAATACAAAATGAAACGAAAAGATTTCGACATATACCCCAAGTGAAGAAAATGCCTAGAAATACCTCAGCCGATATAATTCATGTTCCATCTTACAAACAGGGTGAGGTACATACAATAACATAGCATAAATACAAGATAAATATAAACTTGGAACGAACTACCTAATTGTTATTCATTATTCCGTAACTTTAGCCGAGAACGAAAGTGATTCATGTAGAAAGAATAACTTCTCTGCGGCAAATCGTCACACTCCAAGACACTTGGAGGAAGCCGGTTATTCATCCCCTTTCATATCACAGGAAGCTTATACGAAAAACATTTGAGAGATGGGGAGCAAATTGGAATCATTTACAGGGGAAACAGTCTGCCAAAGTTTGTACATAACAAAACAAATATATAACGGAAGTTGGTATGAGAAGTATGAGGAGCGATGGTGTCTCCATACGAAGAGAGAAAGGAGATCAAAATAGGTATTCGAGGAGGAAATTTTGGATTTTGTTTTTCATTTTCAAAACATGAGATTTCAGTGTAATATCCATACTCCATTCACTTTCATTTAATCACATAGGAGGTCATGGTTTCGTTTTCAGGAGTTGGTGCCCCTGATGAAAAGCACAGAACATATGATGAAAAGTCAGTGCGCGCACAGAAAATATCGTTAATGACAAAACGACGTTGACATCAAAGTCAAAGTTTCAAAGATATTCCACATTTTGTTAGGTTTACAAATTGTTCGCCGATTTTTGGTATTTAATCGATATTTACAGGTGAGTTTTTCGTCGAATATCTAAGATTAACGTATGTTTATTGTTTTTAGCACCACTTTGCAGCGTGAGGACGATTTTCAAGACCAGGACGAATATTTACATTTCGAGGTTGAAGGGGTACACGGAAATTTCGTTGAAAAGCTGTTATTTGGACAGATATCGCAGTAGATGGATCGGATGAAGCCTCGAGAGGTCGATTAGGATGATATTTTTCAGGTTTTCCAAGAAATTTGGCGATACCTGAGCAGTTTTGCAAAAGTTAGGTACCTCACTAATGAGTTGGAACTTAGACCTAATTCTCCTATAAGAAACGTCTTTCAAAGGTCAAGATGGTATTTTTTAGATGTTGTTTGAACGAACGCAGCCGAGTTTTATATCCCATGCTTCATTGATTTTAAGAAAGTTATCAACAAAATAAAATTGACATTATTCTTGATTCTTGTAATTACCCATCAATTCATCTTATATCTTTGGGTTGTTTTTTTTTATGAATTCTTGATTAGAATCAACAATTGATGTCGTCAAGTCTTGAACTTTCAGTTCAAGAGGATAATAAACATTAAATCTTCACCAGCATGCATATGAAAATTATGTGAAAGCAATGCAATTTTCTTCCATGGCGCGAAATAATATATTTCAACAGTGATCTCTTGTACTTTTCATGCGAATAACTAGAAAAGGAATCCTTTCTATCAATTCATATAAACGTTAATTATTTTCGTTACATCTTTTCCAATTCATTCATTTTCCGAATAAATTCACATTCTGAGAAATACGCTAATAATGTAGAAAGGGCAACATAGTGTTAACTTGGAACATAAAAATATTCTGAAAAACGTCATAATTTCGAAACAGAGTGGAATGTGTCAAATTTCCAAGGCCAGAGTTGTGATTTTATAATTGTGAAATTATAAAATCACAACTCTGGCACTGGAAATTTGACACATTCCACTCTGTATCGAAGTTATGACTTTTTTCAAAATATGTTTATGTTCCAAGTCTACACTATGTTGCCCTTTCTACATTATTAGCGTATTTCTCAGAATGTTAATTTATTCGGAATATGAATGAATTGGAAAAGATGTGACGGACGAAAATAATTAACGTTTATATGAATTGATAGGAAGGATTCCTTTTCTAGCTATTTGCATGAAAAGTACAAGAGATCACTGTTGAAATAAATTATTTTTCGCCATGGAAGAAAATTGCATTGCTATCACATAATTTTCATATGCATGCTTGTGAAGATTTAATGTTTATTATCCTCTTGAACTGAAAGTTCAAGACTTGACATCAATTATTGAATCAAGAATAATGGAACATTATATCCCTCTACTGGAATCCAAATAGTTGAAGGGAGTTCTGATGCAACAGGAACTTTTTCTTGGAACATAGCCTTAATAGCTATATTAAGTAATTTATCAAGTAATAAAAATGAGAGTAGAAGATATAACTTTCATTCATTTGATCTTATGAACAAGGAGGAAAATATTCTGACTGTATAATAATTCATTAGTTTAAAAAATATTCATACATTACAACCACAGTAGGTTTGTCAAATAATATGGAACAGGTCAAACATATGCTTCACATTTATCATTCACCTGTTCTAAAATAAGACACAAACTCCTCTACATTATAGTGCCCCTACAGCATTAAAAGCTTGTGTCTCTTTTGAAAGAAGTAGCACTAGATATAATATATTCTTTCGATTAAGAGCAAATACCTACCGTTGAATGTTACATACACAAATTTCTTCAAAATGGGCTTATACGAAGTGGTTTTTTTTTCTGAAACGTGAAAACGATCAACAGTAATCATTTAGAGACCGATGATGGCCATCCAAAACCCGTTCACTTACGAAAATCGTGCAATTTCATTCTGCAAGTTCTTTCCTAGTAATTCCTCAAAAATCCTACCTGAACTATATTTTCCGGTCGCTTTCGTGAAAAGATCGTATAAGGAAGCCTTTTTTGTCCATTCACACATTCCAAATAAATTTTGAGCACCAAAAACGATACCGAAACTAACCAAACTTCTGGGGGACCGGAATTTCGTTCGAAATCTTTCCAAACGGCCAGATTCCTAAAAAAAACTTCGTTATCAAGTGTAAAAAAGGCGATTAGTACTTACTTTTGCTTTATTCATGCTTATAAATCGATTTTTGGTCCAATTCAAATTTGCCGTTTGTACCCATGTCAAAATATCTTTGATGCTTTTACTTTGATGTAAACAAAGAAACTGGCAACGCCTTTTTGTCACTAAAGATATTCTCTGTACGCGCACAGATTTTTTATCAGGTGCACCAATTCCTGAAAACGAAACCATGGCCAGAGTTGTGATTTTATAATTGTGAATGGAGTATACACGGGAATTTTATTTTTGATATCAATGCTTGTTCAAAATTTAAATTTGAATTCTTCAACACCACAAAGTTCATACTGGACAGTAACGAAGAAGACCGAGAACTCAGAAGTTGACCCATTTTCACGATTCTATGGTCTTCTGTGAGAGAAAGTACAACTACACGAAGCCAGAAATGCAGCAGACACATCTTTCCAAGTCAGATCACCCGTCAGAGTATTTTTTTTTATACATATATTTCCTTTAATTCAGCCCATTCTTCTCTCCAAGAGAGCTCTTGTATAATCAACACCGCTGTTCGTTTGCTCCTAATTGAGGAACACTTGGTATATTCAGATATCCACGTTTTATGATGTAGCAAACGTTTCACTATTTCTCGATTGGAGGCTTCTACTGAAGTTGCGCTGAACTGCCTTCTCATTTCCTGTAATTCTATTCAATAAATTCGTCATTTCGCAGGAACTAACATCAATTCCAAAGTTCTATTAGCGTGGAAATTGCTGAGCTTGCAGTTTTCACATGCTGCTGTTGTACCGAACAAATTTAGTACCTAATTAAGGTGATGGGGGAAGTTTAGGAATGATGACAAATATTATGTAGGAACCAACAAACTTGAGGAACGAGCGTTGTTGAACTAGAAGATCTATGACAGTTGTGTGCGTAGAGGAAGGGGTGACAAGTGCTAAGAATTTGAATAGGTCGCAAATCTACTGAAGTGATTCAAGGAGTGGTGTAGCCTTTGTATTAGTTCGATGCCAAACAATGATGAATGTAACATAATTCAACTGAAGGGTTTTCCGATAAGAGGTGTTCTTTTGAATAGCCTGCTATTTCGGTAGATGTCACCTTTGGAGCTGTCATTTTTTGACATTTGACAAGTGGAAACTACGCCAATAATCAAAATGAAACGATACACGCTTCCTCAATGCATTGAAATAATTAAAATTCACTATAAAAATGGTGAAAATTCGGCGGAGACAGTTGGTAAAACTCAAACATTTTTGGGTCGTCGTGAAGCAACTTGTCGAACAGCAATACGGAAATCGGTGGAAAAATTTGAGCTGTTGGGACAAGTTGCTGATGTGAAGAATAAAACCCGTTCACTCCGCTCAATAACAGTCCAGAATAATGCTGATGTACTGCTGTAGCCGAAAGTGTTGAAGAAAACCCAGGTTTTCGACTTCGCTCTTTGAAATTAGGCATTCCACAAACGTCATTAAACCGTATTTTGCATAAAGAGTTGGGTTTTAAGGCTTTTGACTTGTACATATATTTCAACTGAAGATTCTTGAGGGCAAAAGAAACCTTTTTTTGATTTTCCATTTTTCCGAATTCGGCTCTGTTAAAAAGATATAGCCATTTGAAAAAAAAATAGTGCTGAATACATCCCTGAAATGATACTGTGGAATTGATTCAAAGTTCATATTTCTCGATAGAAATTGAGTTTATACATTTAGGCCCAATTTAGGGAATACTCATGTAGTCAAAAGTACTAACCTTATTGGAATAAAAATGTTGCAAACACGATAATTTCAACAAAAACAGTCAAGTGTGTTTGTTTACCCTATTAAAAACAGTTAGTTTCATCGGATTATATCTGCAACTGAAAAGCCACATTTATTCCACCAAAATAAGTACCCTCTTCGATTTTTCTGCAGATAAGTTTGTAAACACTTATAACTTGTTCATATTTTCCTCGAAATTACCAAACAATATCATGAAGAAACACTTTTCATTCAGATTTATTATTGAACAACCTAACCTAATCTAATTTGTATCGATTCTGTGAATTTTTGCAAATGAATTTCAAGAAGATGTTGTCAGCTTGCTCATATTTTCATTGTGGTTAAGGATTTTTTACGAAACATAGTATAAATCACGATACATTTGTGTACCGTGGTATAAAAATCTATGAATTCTGCCGTTTCCATCATAAATCGACTATGCCGCCAAATTTTACCACGCATGCGTAGAGCGAAACCCGAAGTATGGTTATGTGAGGGCCAACGTTAAACAATAACAAATCAGAGTCTCTTAACAAACTGTAAACATTATGTGAAGTTCTGAATAATCTGATTACATTCAGTGACTTATTGTTCTAATGTAATTATTATGTGAAGTGAATTAATATAATTCCAACCGTGTCGAGTTTGTAAAATTCCAAGAGGATGTTGTTTAGATAGAAACATCGCCACATATTATCAGGTATCGTATCATTTTTCATTAATTTCAATTCAATAAGTAGTTTGTATCGAGATTCATCATTCATATCCGAATTTTGTATTTCATCGACATTTAACTTCAATATGGACCGGTAACTATGAATTTTCAATAGAAACTGTGCGTATTAAATCCTCCTTGGTGTTCAATTTTATCTCCCACATTTGTGGGATTTTATTATTAAAATATCTCGACAAAGTTGATAAATATTGTGACAACATTGTAAACTCGTTTGAAGACCAGAGAAGGAATAATATTCGATGATATTCAAGTCAGAGACGCATTCAGATTATTCTTGTGTAGTGTACCTAACGTTGGAATGTTAAATAGATATTTCTCAATATTGCGTACTCAGCACTGTACCCATTGTCTTATATTAAGTAGGACAGATAGAAGAATGATTGATCAGTCATTAGTCATTTATTGTAGAAGTAAGACATCAGTGTACCTAATGAGCTCAATAGATAATTTTATAGTAAAGTGTTCTCCTTCAAACCCTAAGTAACAACCCCGTTACTACATGGCGATCCTGATGGCGAAACCTTGGAAATTTTTGAATATTTAGTGGAGAGTAAGGAGAAAAGTAAAAATGGGGTCAAGCCAAGCTAAGCAAGAAAGAGAAGAGATTGTCATCGCACAGGCTGCAGCGGCCGTATTCTACACTTTCAACTTATGTAAGAAGAGGTTGGAAAGGAAAATCAGGCGAGAAGTCACGAGAAGCCAGATGTTAGCTCCCATCAACAACGCCTAGGTGATATTAACAGACTCCAAAAGCTTGTTTGATATAAATCAGGTGAGCTTCCAAAGGACACTCTGTAGCCGCACCTTTATTTTTCGTCCACATAAGCGGAACCGACGTAGCACCGGACAGTTGTACAAATTCATTGGTGACGCCCGTGTCATGTGGCAATTGCAAAGTTCGTGAGTTGACCCAGATCATAACGATATACATAATATGCAATGAATAATGATGACATTTTTATTTGAATTTTTATTGTCTCAATTTGATTTTTGATAATACCTTAGTAGAAACTAGAGAATTAGCATTATTTTTTTAAATTTTATGTATGGCAGTCAATAATTTAAAGGAAATTTTGGAATCCCTGAAATCAATAAAAGTATATTTGAGGAAAATTGGCCCTGAGAGGCGACAGAAAGAGATTCTCAAAATTAAAATCAAGGAAGCTACAGTTATTTATGAACGGTTCGAGATTGTTCTTCAGGAAATTCAACAAAGTATTTCAGAAATCCCACCCGATGTTTTGAGCGCAATTCAGCAATTTTCCTCCGAAATACGGGAAATATATAGTGTAATATCAAAGTTACAGATCAAGGAGAGCCCTAGTTTGATAGAAATGGAGTCGTTTGATTTGAAAACCGCGTCATCTTTGTTACCGATGCTCAATGATAGCGAAGATACAGTTCGACTATTGATAGATGCTATAGAGTTCTATGATTCAATGCTTAAAGCGGACCAAAAGCAGCATCTAATAAAATTCGTATTGAAAACTCGGTTATCTTCAAGTGCTAAACTTCGTCTTAATAAGGATTATGCTTCAACATCTTCGTTAGTGGCTGATATGAAAACCCATCTCCTCACCATTAAATCTGATACTACTCTCCAAGCTAAATTAATAAATTCACGTCAAGGAAATAGATCGATTGAATCTTTCGGTAAATCTTTAGAAGAACTTTTTGTCGATTTGACTATTTCACAGGCTAAAGGTGACGACAATGCATATTCGGTTTTGAAACCTATTAATGAGCGGAATGCTATAAAGCAATTCGCAGACGGATTAAATAATAGAAGATTAAGTACCATTATTGCAGCACGCGATTTTTCTTCACTTAAAGTTGCCATCCGCACAGCACTAGACGAAGCTTCTTCATCGGAAAATATGCATTCTGTGAATCATTTTCAAGTGCAAAGAGGTAGAAAATGGCAAAACAGAGGCAGTGGTAGATTCAGAGGCCCGTCGCATAGATTTCATGGTAATAATTCAAGATATAATACCAATTATAAGCCAGATAAATTTGTCGGTCGGGCACCATCAAATGATAATACGCGGAATTTTGCAGGACGCTCTCGTGGTCAAACACAGAGAAACTTCAATTCTCGAGGAAGACAATCGAGTTATCATTCACAAGAAAACAGAGTCTTGTATTTGAATCGAGGAAATAACGAAACCGAAAAGAAAAATTCAAACAATCAGCAGTTTTTTCTTAACACCGATAACTGAGTCTATATTCGCTTGCTTGGGTTTGAATAATGTAGAATTTTCAGTGGGATCTCAAAAATTAAAATTTTTAATAGACAGCGGAGCTTCACTCTGTGCAATTAAATTAGATTCTATTAGAGACAAATCTCTGATACGCAAAGATAATCTTACTGTGAACGGTATTTGTGGAAATATAACAGCTATCGGAAATATTTCATTAAGATTGCATACCAACGGTGTTACTTTCGAGCAATTATTTTATGTGTTTCGAGATATCCCTTGTAATTACAATGGTATTTTAGGTCAAGATTTTTTGCAAAAATATAAAGGTATATTAAATTTTGAAGAGAATACGTTAATTCTGGATAACCGCCATAATAAGGTGGAGGTTTCTCTGAACTCTAAAACTGATTCTGTTTTGACTATTCCACCTAGATGCGAAATTATTGAATACTTATCAATAAATACAGAAAACGAATGTGTTGTAATTCCTCAGGAAATATGTGGAGGCGTTTTTCTAGCAGGAACCGTGGTGAAACCTAAGCATAACATCATACCTGTCAAAATTCTTAATACAAGAGAAACCGAAGTAACCCTCAAGAATTGTGTACCAGAAATTCATAATCTCGATAATTATCAAATTTGTTCGTTTACAAAGAGTACCGAGATTTCACCTACTAGAGTAAAAGAATTATTTTCATTGATAAACTTGAACGGTTTGAATAAGGAAGAACAATTATCTATCGAAGAGTTATGTGCTAAGTTCAGCGACATTTTCCATCTTCCAAATGACACATTAACCACAACTAGAGTTTTCGAGCAAACTATCACCTTAAAACCAAATGAAGCGCCAGTATATAGAAAACCGTACCGCATTCCTCATTCACAAAAACAGGAGATAGACAAGCAAATTGAGGATATGATAAAAAACGACATTATAGAGGAGGCCCAGAGTGAATGGTCCTCTCCAATTTTACTAGTCCCTAAGAAAGCTGATAAAAATGGCAATAAGAAATGGAGACTTGTAATCGACTTCAGATCATTGAATGAAAAAATTCAAGACGACAAATTCCCCCTTCCCAACATAGTCGACATTTTCGATTCGCTTACCGGAGCGGTATATTTTTCTCACTTAGACTTAAGTCAAGGTTATTACCAGGTAGAGCTGGCAGCTGACAGCAGACCTTACACAGCGTTCGCAACCCACAAAAAACAGTATCAAATGAAAAGACTGCCTATGGGATTGAAAATATCCTGCAGTGCGTTTTCACGGCTAATTTCAATTGCAATGACCGGATTGAATTACGAAAAATGTTTTTGTTATCTGGACGACTTGATTGTTTTTGGTAGAAACTTAGAACAACATAATAAAAATCTTCTGAAAGTGTTTTCCAGACTTAGAGAGGTAAATTTAAAGTTAAACCCTTCAAAATGCGAATTCCTTAAAAAACAAATTTTATATTTAGGTCATCTCATATCTTCCGAAGGTCTTTCACCTGATCCTGATAAAACGAAAGTTCTTAAGTTGTACCCAGTCCCAAAAAACACCGATGACGTCAAAAGATTTATAGCCTTTGCTAATTACTATCGAAAGTTCATTAGAAATTTTGCGGAAATAGCTAATCCTCTGAATAAGTTATGCAGAAAATATTCAGAATTCCATTGGTCAGACGATTGTCAAAATGCTTTCGAAAAATTGAAAATTGCTCTTTCTACAGCTCCAGTGCTTGATTATCCCGATTTCTCAGATGAAAACGAATTTATTGTGCAAACTGACGCAAGTGGAACATGCGCTGGTGCAGTCCTTTCTAACAAAAATAATAAGCCGGTGGCATTTGCTAGTCGCCCTTTCAATAAATCCGAAATCAACTATTCTACTATAGAGAAAGAATTAGCGGCAGTGGTATGGGCAGTAAAATATTTTCGTCCATATTTATTTGGTAGACATTTTAAAATTCGTACTGACCATAGGCCTCTTGTTTATCTTTTTAACCATACCGACCCTTCTAGTCGTCTAACAAAATTTCGTTTGTGTCTGGAAGAATATCAATATCATATTGAATATGTTAAAGGTTCAATGAACGGACCAGCAGATGCTTTGTCTCGCATAACATCAAAGGAATTAAATGAAATGAATCGGAACGTACTTGCTGTTTTAACCAGGGCCCAGGCTAAAGCATCGAGAAACCTTCCTGATTTTGAAAATAAAACTTCAACGAATAATGGGTCTGATCAACCAAATGTTGTTGAAATTTTGAAAAAACCCAATGAAGGTAACGAATTAATTGTTCTAAAAAGAAACGATGATTTAAGTAGTTTTGGAAATTCTGAGAATATATTTTCGAAATCAAAATGTGTATGTTATGAACCGAATTCGAAGTTAGTTTATATACATCCAGATACTCCATCGATAATCTCGCGAGACGAATTATTGAGAGATTTGGAAGAATTATGTACGAAAATGATTATAAAAGAGCTAATCATAGTGAAAAATGAATATAATGCATTTATAGTGGAATTTTTTATGCAGACGATTGCTAAAATTAAATGGACCGGTCCACGAATTTGCGTAATTACAGGTGTAAAAAGAATTTTCAATCCAGATACGAAAAAACTTATTCTAAACGACTTTCATATATTGCCGACGGCTGGTCATTCGGGAGTGCGTAAAATGATCAATAATATACGAAGATATTATTATTGGCCTGGATTATCAAATGATTGTGTCTCTTATGTTAAGAAATGTGCTAATTGTCAAAAACAAAAGTTTAGTAAACCCATAAAAGAACCGATGGTAATAACACCAACTGCGCATTCAGCCTTCGAAAAAGTTTACTTAGATATTGTCGGCCCCTTAGAAAAAGATGACGATGGTTTTATATATGTTCTAACTCTACAATGCGATCTAACGAAATTTGTCGAAGCATATCCCTTAAAATCAAAGGATACAGTAACAGTAGCGAAAGCTTTCGTAGATAAATTCATATTAAGATATGGCGTTCCCTCTGAGATTGCTACTGATCAAGGAACAGAATTCATTTCCAGTACAATGTCGGAGATTTGTAAATTTTTAAGAATATCTCATATAAAAGCTACAGCATACCATCATCAAAGCATTGGATCTTTGGAAAATTCACATAAAACATTAAACTCTTTCTTAAGAATACAAATGAGAAACTATGGCTCTTCGTGGTCTTCATGGATCCCATATTTTTGTTTCATGTATAATACATCGTATCATTGTAGTACACGATATTCACCTTATGAGCTGGTTTTCGGAAAAAAGTGTAATTTGCCTAATAATCTAGTGAATAGTGACACTGTCGAACCCTTATATAACGCGGATTCGTATCCTTTAGAACTCAAATTTAGATTGCAAAAAGCACAACAAGATGCAAGGCAAAATTTAGAATTAGAAAAATTCAAAAGAAAAGTGATATATGACAGACAGATAAATCCTATAAAATACGAAAAAGACGATTTAATTTTATTGAAAAACGAAAGTGGAAATAAACTGCAAAGTGTTTACGAAGGTCCTTTCAGTGTAATAAAAGATGATTCTCCGAACGTTCGAATCAGCAAAAACGGTAAAGAGTGTGTGGTTCATAAGAATCGAACTAAACCTTTTGTGCGCGAGGTCAAGGACATGTAACTATTACAAGACAGTGTTGTGAATTAAAAATGACAAAAGTGAAATCCTGAATGTGAGACTAGCCATCCGATATTATTACGAGTTAAACATTTTTATGTCTAGTTAAGCTAGGTTAGTTAGGTATATGAAGAATAAGCGAAATGGGTTTATTATTCTATTGGGATTAGTTTAAAGTTAGTTATAAGAATTGAAATTGATAGAATTTTTATCCCCAAGTAATAAAAATTCTTTTTGAAATTTCGGGAAAGGTGTAGTGTACCTAACGTTGGAATGTTAAATAGATATTTCTCAATATTGCGTACTCAGCACTGTACCCATTGTCTTATATTAAGTAGGACAGATAGAAGAATGATTGATCAGTCATTAGTCATTTATTGTAGAAGTAAGACATCAGTGTACCTAATGAGCTCAATAGATAATTTTATAGTAAAGTGTTCTCCTTCAAACCCTAAGTAACAACCCCGTTACTACACTTGAAATTAAAGATTTTTTCGTCAAATTTCTCCGGGTCAAGTTGGAAATAACTCGAAAACGACGCGTTTTATTGAAAAAAAATAGAAATACTTTTAGTTTCTTAAATGATTGATTCTTTCGAAAATATGAACCGTTTATCTTTTTAAAGTGGTTTTATGGTGTTTTAGCGTGTATTGATGAATCTACTACCCTGTAACTTTTATACTAGTGAAGATATTGAAGAGGTTTTGATTGAGGAATATGCACCATGAATAGAGTAAAAACTCAATCAAAATTTAGTTCATTCGAAATAACGGTTCCGAAGATATAAACATAAAAGTGTTTTTTTCATGGATTTTCGACACCCTGTATCTCCCAAACCAAACCGAATTTTGAAAAATGGCATGGGAAACAAGTGTTTCGTTTGATGAGAGAAATCTACAGTTAAAATATATGTACAAGTCAAAGACTCACCCTGTATAATGGGAATCACAATATCTCAAATATTGGATTGACTCGATCTTCACTCGAGGAAAATTCAGTAATTCTATTTCCTATGTAAATTATCAAATAACAAATTGTTTCGCCATATAGTAGCTTCTTCAGATTTGACATTTTTTAACAAGTTATTTTTGAATTGAAGTTAATCAAATGTAAAATCTGATGAAGGTACTGAGTAGCGAAACAATATGTTCATTTAAATAATTCAAAGTGGAAATAGAATAATTTTTTTGTTATCCTATCATTCATCTGAAAATGGCCTTTTTCTTTGAATGTAAAAATAACACATCTTATTGGAAATCCTCTTTAACATAATTTTTCACAAATTCTGTTTGAGGAATGTCGTTCATAATCACAGATTCCATGAATGGAAAATAGCAGCTGACAACCTGTCAAACTGTAATTTCAGCCTCAACTATTCCCTGGAAATAATCCGGAATGACTCCAAGCAGATTCTTTCCAAGTTTTCAGCCTGGGACATTATAGAGTTATGAAAAGTGTTCAAGTTCTTGAAAGCGACAGTCAAAGTAATATTTCAAATATCGGAGCGGTTCCGAGTTTGGTTTAAGGGTTCAGCTGTTACCCCGCACGGAAAGGAAACGTTTTTTTATTGTGATCCAAGTTTTTATTGAACCCTGGGAATATTGCGTTATTGAAAAGGCGAGTTGATTCGGGCAGGGCTCGGTCGCCATAGAAATTCTATTCTGCGATTTCCGAGAAACAACACACATTTCCGCTTAGTGTTCTTGGTTGCGACAAACTTGCTGAAGTCGTATTAGGCAGATCAGTTGGGGAAGTTTGTTCTGGCGAAAGAAACACAGAGCGCATTTTTCTTTTCCGAACACGCCACGAGAGGGCCAGGAAGGAGTTCCAGGAATTGACAGAAAGCTACCGAAGTTCTGCGTGAAGTTAGCAAAAATTCCGAAACAACGTTCAATGCTTAATTTACTACAAAAACACTATTGAGAACAGGACACCGGAAAGCGAATCTTATGTCCACTCATAATCAGTTTCATTACTGTTTGCTTTCCACGCCACGGCCTTTGCCATTCAGTTCGCGCTCTATTTCAGTTCGCTAAGTCCGAACAGAGTTCGCTCGCCTAATAAAAAATACGTCCATCAAAAATTACAAGTTCTCATGGCATGGTAAATCTTAACACTGTTTTGAATATTATGTTATTCAACTTTATTAGGGCATTCAAGGAAGCTCAATAGTCAGCCCTCAACTCCAGTGTAGGCAAGTCTGCGAGGTGATGGAATGACCATCAAGTCCAGTTTTCCTATATGCCAGGAAGTCTAATGGGTTCTGCAGGCGGTTTACTGATCCAGAGAAATGCAAGGACGAGCCAACTAGGGTAAATCGCTATAAAATTACTTGTAGCGGCAGTTGTTAGAAGTTTTCGAATACTAATGGAATAACAATTGCGAAAATCCTTCCAGTTTGCGGTGGTCGTGATCGATTCTAAGCCGAACAGGACAATGACCATTAGGAAGGATGGTAAATTTAGATATTCAGTCGAATCTGCGCTTGGCGCTGAATTATTCTGATGATTGTGAAACCATCGAATTGGCTCGAATATTAGCTTGAATTAGATTATTCAAGTTGTCTCCATATCATTTTTTCATGTTGTGGTTTTCACGAAAAGGAATATCCTGTAATGTTCAGAGAACATCGCGAGAACCACGGCAAGCAGGTGGGAATTGGTGTTCTTCTTGAATTTCTGGAGGTTATATGCCTCAGGGAACACCCCCCTAGGCAATGTGTTTCAAAGCCTTGCTGTTAGTTGGATGAACGAGTCTTTGAAGAGAGATTTTCTGCAGGTCTCCAAAGTGACCACGAAGGGATGTGAAGACTCAACTTGACGGGTTACTCTCGATGAGTCTGCCAGAGAGGGAACGGGGGAACGATTGCTGATAATTCAGAAGAGCATCGCCCATGGAAATATCTATGAAATAGAGACAGATCGCCTACTATTCTTCAGTGTTCCAGAGAAGTGAGCGAGATTGTAAGCGAGGCATCACCGACAAGACGAATTGCTCTTTTTTGTACAGAATCCAAGAGTTTTAGGATTTGTTTAGGTGCAGCACTCCAAATATGGGATCAGTATTTTGAGACAATATTAAGTTGAGCTTCCAAGAGTAAAAAGAAGAGTTTGGGATTTGAGGTGAAAGAAAATTCATTCGCGAGCAGATATTTCAATTGAGACGAGTGAAGAGATGAGGTCAGTTCAAGCTGATTCTTTGATAGAAATGCATTTTTTTGTGAAAAAACGGTTACAAATGAAACATTCAAAGTATTGTATACTCCATTCACTTTTATTTAATCACATAGGAGGTCCTGGTTTCGTTTTCAGGAGTTGGTGCCCCTGATGAAAAGCACAGAAAATATCGTTAATGACGCAACGACGGTGCCAGTTTCTTTGTTTACATCAAAGTATAAGTATTAAAGATGTTCCATATTTTGTGAGGTTTTCCAATTGTTTGCAGATTTTTGGTATTCAATCGATATTTGCAGGTGAGTTTTTCGTTGAATATCTAAGATTAACGTATGTTTATTGTTTTTAGCACCAGTTTGGAGTGTGAGGACGATTTTCAAGACCAGGACGAATGTTTACATTTCGAGGTTAAAGGGGTACACGGGAATTTCGTTGAAAAAGCTGTTATTTGGACAGATATCGCAGTAGATGGATCGAATGGAGCCTCTTGAGGTCGATTAGGATGATATTTTTCAGGTTTTCCAAGAAATTTGGCGATACCTTAGCAGATTTGCAAAAGTTAGGTAGGTACCTCACTAATGAGGTGGAACTTAGACCTAATTCTCCTATAAGAAACGCCTTTCAAAGGTCGAGATGGTAAAAAAATGTCTCCTTTAGATGTTGTTTGAACAAACGCAGCCGAGTTATACTCCAACATTGATTTTAAGAAAGTTATCAACAAAATGAAATTGACATTCTGACATTGCTCGGTTGAAGGAATGAAGAATATTTTTTGGGGTGAGTATAATATACAAATTTTTCAATGGAAGCCGTTGTTCTCAGGCACCTGCCCATCATGATATACCATAGGTTGGCAAACTTTTGAGTCAGAAGAGCGAAAAGTAATATTTCACCTCTTTTTTTTTGCTTATGGAACTCTCACCAAAAGAGCCGCAGGTTGCCAACACTTGCGGATATACATCTGAAGCAAGCTTTGAAAAGTAATTGATCACTGTGAATATCCATCATCCAGTCTACAATGCAGTTATTTCCATAGGACCATTTATTTATAGAGGGCCTTTTCTGATGAGGTTTTTCCATGAGCTCTTGTATGATATGCAGTACGGTATGGCACACCATTGCACCAACCCAGCTTACTTTATTTTGTGTCTTGATTTAATATGTATTTGCTCTTAATCGAAAGAATATATTATATCTAGTGCTACTTCTTTCGAAAGAGACACAAGCTTTTAATGCTGTGAGGGCCCTGTAATGTGGAGGAGTTTGTGTCTTATTTTAGAACAGGTGAATGATTAATGTGAATCATATGTTTGACCTATTCCATTTTATTTGTACAAACCTACTGTGTTAGTAATGTATGAATATTTTTTTAAACTAATAAATTAGTATACAGTCAGAATATTTTAGTCCTTGTTCATAAGATCAAATAAATGAAATGTATATCTATAAAGCTTTCAGGAATTGTTATTTTTGCTCATTAATTTATAACCAAAACTCAGTTACTATTGCATCTATTCATCTTATATCTTAGGGTTGATTTTTTTTAATGAATTCTTGATTCGAATCAATAATTGATGTCGTCAAGTCTTGAACTTTCTTCACAAGCATGCATATGAAAATTATGTGGAAGCAATGCAATTTTCTTCCATGGCGAAAAATAATATATTTCAACAGTGATCTCTTGTACTTTTCATGCAAATAACTAGAAAAGGAATCCTTTCTATCAATTCATATAAACGTTAATTATTTTCGTCCATCACATCTTTTCCAATTCATTCATTTTCCAAATAAATTCACATTCTGAGAAATACGCTAAGAATGTAGAAAGGGCAACATAGTGTTGACTTGGAACATGAAAATATTTTGAAAAACGTCATAACTTCGATACAGAGTGGAATGTGTCGAATTTTCAAGGCCAGAGTTGTGATTTTATAATTGTGAATGGAGTATATATTTCCATCTTTCTGGTAGAGCTCGAATACTAGATTACCAGCACGATGAAACTGTTCATCTATTGAGACTTTTCACGAATCAAGCCAATTCCTGATGTCTTCAAATGAGCGGTACTGCTGGAGTATTTGAAGGTGTGCAAAGCGGTATTTAAATTTCTTCTGTAGGCTTATTTGAAGAAATTGAATTTTGAAGAGTGGGTAATTCCATAGGTCCGTCTGATCGATTCGAAGTTTTTCTGTCGGGTTATTCGAGTACTTTCATTCTTTTTTCGAATGAACTATCATTATTTCCATTATCAGTATTTCCATTATTTTTCAGTAAAATTTCATTACTCTATTCTTGATCTTCGTACAAAAAAAAAGCTCAAGTGATACTTTCAACCATGTTTATCTACGTGAAATATTCCAAGTATTAACAGAAAAAAACGTTTCTTCAACATTCGCCAGGTCTTTAGAATTATTGAATTCACATAATATTTTCTCAAATTCATTATTTTTCCGAAGTGAATAAACATTTCGATAAATAAGTAATTACTTCGACCCCTATGTAGAGAGTACCACTTAGCTTATTCATCTGACAGAAAAATGACTATAACCTAACATTTTCAAAATATACACGGTGAAATATGTCCAAATTCCATGGCCAACCGGGATAAATTGTAAAAGTGATTGGAGTATAGTAGCGCACCTAATAATGCCGAGTAAAATGCAGTTCAAGGCCTCACTGAAAAGATTGTGAGCAGAGAAAAAACATGGGATCAGTAAAAACAGAACTGACATAAGCAAAACCTCCCCCATACATCTCCAACCCCAAACTCGTGCACGTAAATATTTTTCTATATCGAGAAGTGCCTCCACACTCTATTGATTGCCCAAGGAATATCGCCCATAAATTTGTTTGCGAATAGAGGTTCAGCCCACTCCGAAATATATAATTCAGTTTTACCCATAAGTTCTGTGAATACTTTCTGTTAACTACACAACATCGGCCATATATGGCCAGATAAATCACCGGAACTAAGCCAGTCGGTGACAAGAGCAGATTTCTGGGATACGAACTACCCCACTACACGAGACGCGATAAAATTCAACTGGAAGAGGAACGAATAATATAGGGACCTACAGTTTTTGTTGCTCTTCGGCATCCAGATCCAGGGATTGAAATTTATAAAGAGCGTCCTGGGCGTGTCCCGGGAGAACTATTGGGAGGTTCGATTCCGTCTCACGTGTATACAATTCCTGTTTTTCTCGGTTATATTCGTGAAGTAATGGCACATCAGGAAGTGAATTTTCAACAGATAATGTGATCAGTGGTTAAGGGACGGCTCACTGTTGTCATCCATGTCTACTTTGTTTTTTCGCATACAGATATGGAAAATGTAGTTGGAAACACAGGGGTTTCAGTACAAAATTCGAGCAGTCTTCTAGTCCAGTTGAACAGTGGAATAATCGAAAACTCAGTGCGATTCTATATCGAATAAGCGGCTGGTCTAGTATAATAGCAGTTTCGATCGTAGTGGGGATGCCTGGATCTCTGCTCCTCTTCGCGGATCGAAGATCGATTTCAGTCGCAATCCGAACTTGGATGCGATTGGCTATACTGTTTGAAAATAAATTAGATTCCGCGTGAATAAAAATGTTTACTGTTCAAGAGGAAATTCAAATAATAAAATGGTATTTCGGTGGTCAATCAATTGCGGAGAAAATTTTTTGACAGTTCCAACAACCAATTAAATTTCCTCATTTGATATCAGATGAACAATTTCACCCCATCATGTCAACATTACATCGATAACAGACCATGGGCTGTTTTCACGTTGCTATGGACACATATTGATTCATTTCGATTTTGAAGTTTCAAATATTTAATATTTCGGAATGTCACGATTTGGTTGCAATACTGACGATAATATTAATGAAATTATAGAATCGAACATACCAAAAAACACCGTTTACAGTAAGAAATTTGTATGGAAAGCATTTATAGACTTTTGCAACGATAGAAAGTATCAATTAGATGGAAATCGGACGGCGGAAGAATTGGCGTTGATTTTAAAGGATTGGGCTGTGAACATGAGGAGAAAAGATGGTAAAGAGTTCAAAGAAAGTACGGTCAAAACCATGTGGAATATAACAAGTAAGCTGTTACAAGAAAAATATTATAAAGAAATGAAAGTTATTATCCATTCAAAAGTGTTGTATTTCAACAAGCGCGAGCTGCCCGTGATTCTATACGACGAAAACTGCAATCAGACCCAAGTAAAAGGAAGCAAAGTTCGGCAGCATTAAGTTCTGTGAAAATAACAAAAATGGTGAATTTATGGAATGAAAATACTCCTGAAGGGCTGCAACGGAAATTCTATCACATAGCCGCGGTAGAATTAGCTTGGCGAGGTGGGGAAGCTGCTGCTTGCTTGACTGAATTTTTTTGTATCGAATCAAACAACGATGGTTCTGTAACCAACCGAGTGGAATATAACCCTGTATTCAGCAAGACTTGCCAGGGTGGTTCAAGAATGTGTACTGGAAGCAAGTTTTTAATAGAAAACGATGACAGCAACGTTTGTCCTGTCCGATTATTCAAAAAATTGATGTCGAAAAGGGGCCCAAATATTAAAACCAACAGATTATTCGTCAGACCAAATCATCAATGGAAATCCGAAAATGATCACTGGTATGATAATATGCCCATTGGAAGAAATACGATTCAAAATTGGACAAGATCGTCTGCCGAAGCGATTGGATTGAATACAAAGGAAAAAAAAATTACTAATCATTCCAATAGATCGACCGCGGTTAGTCGATTGGCCAAGATGGTGTACAAGAACAACAGCTTATAAAAATTACGGGTCACAACAATGCCAACTCAATAAAACCCTACTTGAATATTGACGAAGAACATCATAATCAAATTATTAACAGCATGCGTAGTGGAAATACATCTTCATCAGTTATAGAAACTAACACGTCTGGATCTTCATTTAACTATTCTAATTGTTCCTTTGTTAATTGCACCTTTAAATAAATTGTTTTAGCTCTTTATTTTTTCTATAGTTAGCAAAAAATTTTCTATCCGAATAACCCTCGGACATTGATAAATGCTCAAAAATTCTATGACAACTTTCTCAAGCTTGTTGCGTGTAGACAACAGACCTCCGCCTACGGCGTCGGTCTGTTTCTAAGCAACAAGCTTTCGAAATCTGTCATAGAATTTTTTCGAACAATTATCAATGTCCTTGGGTTATTACTACTGACAATATATTCGTTGATTGTTGCCTTTGGAGATAGGCCGATACCTTCACGTTCGGCTATTTTCAAACCAGTTATGGTGAAAAAGACCTGAGCACTAATTTTCAAAGGAAATTCTTTGTATTTGTGTCATTCATTGAGGCAAATTAATTCCTCCGATAAGAGTGGAATGAAATTGGGAGTGTTACTGATTCCTCTCTTCAATCTAATTCGATCCGAGATCCTAGATGGTTGCGCTCTGGCCTCTGGCATCCCCACTACAAACTGCCATAAAACTAGACCAGCCACTTATTCGATATCGAATCGCACTGAGGTTTCGATTCTTCCACTGTTCAACTGGACTAGAAGACTGCTCGAATTTTGTACTGAAACCCCAGTGTTTCCAACTACATTTTCCATATCTGTATACATAAGTCAGACAGAATTCAATTTGACCACGACTTCATGATCAGTCTTGTGCTTTCAAAAAACAGGTGTTGTGCAATTACACTCTTGAGCTTTGTTCAAATTTCATATTTAATTTTTTTGATACCACAATGTTCATACTGCGGATGGACTTCTTCGGTGACGAAGAGGAACCAGCTCTATGATTTACCCTCTTCATTTGGATCTGTGATCTGCACGAATCACCCAAAACCCCAAAAAAGATTCCACCTGCTCTTCACATTGCTACTTGTCTAGCAACGGTCTACAGCGCCTTGAGTTCGCCACACTATCGAAGTTCACCTCATATTCTTCCCCACGTTTCGTGTCTAATAAAGTTGATTAGTTTCGTTCGAAATGAGACTCTTGTCAATACACGAGACACAAAACCAGCAGATACATCTCTTTAAGTCAGACCAACTGTTAGTTACCTTCCTTCAGTGTTCACTTTGTTCTATTGTTTCTATCTTATGCAAACATTTTTCTTTAGTTCTCGTGGTGACAAGAATTGGCCCAACAGTCCATTCTTCTCTTCAAGAGAGCTCTTGTATGAAAAGCTTTCTTCTCGGTTGTATCCAATTCCAATAATGCCAGTAATTCTTTATGTTTGAGGTCATAGCGAATCCATCTTGTTTACTGAATATTGGACCTAGGGGACTCAGCTTCATTAAGTGAATATCAATCTTGTTGAGAGTATCATTGATATCAGTTTTCCTGAAACACAATATGATACGATAAAATTTGAGGAAAAAATCATTATTTTCATGAATAATCTGGTTGCTTCCCTGGATTGAATATCATCGAATATTATTCATTCTCTGGTCTCTAAACAAGTTAACAATGTTGTCAGAATTATATCAACTTTGTCGAGACTAAAACCTAAATGATGGCAAAAATTATAATAAAATCCCATCTGCCATGGTCGTCTAAAAATCTCTGTGATTACTTTTTCATAGAAGATTTTTGTTTCGGGCGATCATGGGTTAGGATAGGGTGAATTATATTGAAAATCTTTGCCAGATATTTTTGGGCTAGCGAGAAAAATATGAACAAGTTATTAGAACCTATTTACAAACTAATCTTCAGGAAAATTGAAGAAGAAACTTATTTAGGTGGACGAAAGATAGCTCTTTAGTTCCAGGAATAAACAGATAAAACAATGTTTTTGTTGAGAAACATCTTTTTTTTAACATTCTTATTCAAATAGGGTAAGTACTTGAGTTTTCCCTAAATTTGTCAACTCAATTTCAATCCAGAAATATAAACTTTGAGGACATTTTTTCAGAACTCATTCGTTGCAACATTGAAGGATTTATTGATATAAGTCTTAATTGAATGGTGAAGTATTATTATTGATATGAATTTCATTGTTATCGGTAAAATAGAATAGCGACCGTCTCAAAACGTTTTCCTGAAAATACGATGTGGTAATATTCACCAAAGTCAATACAGTGAAACTTAATTATTATCGTAAGACCTTTAAACAGAAACAAAGATAATTAAATAACAAAATTCGAACCCCAAAATATTGAACAGAAAGGACTCAGCGTTACTGAAAAATGGATTTTCAATAAAGTTAAGAGAGCCATTGGGTATCTACTCACTTAGTTTTTCCTACAATGGATCCGGCTGCCTATTCGTATTTTTCCTCTCGTAATTGGCGTTGAAAGGTTGCTATGAGAAATGAAAGGTTTTTTTCTCATCACCGATTCAAAACAAATTGCTGCGTTATTGAAAGAGGAAATCTAATCAATAAAACACCGTCGAGTTTTTTCAGGTTGAACCTATTCAGATGAATTTGAATTCTAATTACCGAATTGAAGGTAAGTCCATTAAATGTTTTTGAAAAGGAACAAGGTTTTTTTTCGTCTCTCCATCGGAAGTTTGCATTTAATTTCGTTGGAATCAATAAGAACAATTTTTCCAAATTTTTTCACACAAGAAACATCAATTCTGTTGAGTTTCGCAGAATTTTATAATCATGTGAATATATTCAAAAACTGAACCGAATATTAAAAAAAAAATACAGAAGCTTTTTCTGAATCACCTAGTTTATTTCTAGATCAATTTCAAATGTGAAAACACTTCCTTACAATACACAATACAATATAACATAGCATTCACAAAATCGAATTTTCACTCAGATTCTTCAATTAATCATAGATCCGAAGAATATGCACTAGAATGAAATTGAGAGGTAGTAAAACCAAAAATTTTTTCAGTCAATTTTATCATAATCGGATGATGGAAATCAAGTCGATATGTCATTAAAAAAAAGAATATCTATACGCTCAATCCATATATTTGAGTAGATGCACAATTCGCTAACTTTCAGAATCTGAATCTGATCCATTTGTTTTGGAATTATCAGCATGAACATTATTTTTATTTGGGTCAGATTTCATCAAGATCGATTTCACTTCATTTTGCGTTTCTGAAGTTCCTGTTTTAGTGGCAGCTACAGAAAGAGTTTGAGGGTTGCTGCATTCTGCTGAACCGGGTTCTAGGTTTGTCATTGGCTCGTTCTTTATTCCAATAGGGTCATCTGTGCAACTAATGGAAAAGGACGAAATGGGTTTTCTTGACAGGCACTGATTTCTGTTGTCTGTATTATCAGCATCAGTCGATTTGAATGTTTGTCTGGAAAAAAATATATACTTCTTGACCTAACATAATTCAAAATATATGATAAATTTGATATATTCGAAAACCCATCTGGAAATACACTCACTTCAGCAATTTTTCCTTGAGGTCCTTCATTAAGAGCTCAGTTTGTTGTTGAAGGATATTCGATTTTCGATACATTTCCTCACATTCAATTCTCCTCCATTTTTCTTCGAAGAATTCGTTTTCTAATTCCGCAAATTGCTTCCTGATTTCCACCAATCTGGAGTGTGTGAATTTGAATAGTTCCTTGTAGTGTTTCGTTAAATTTGCCTCATTTTCAAGGACAATTACGAGTTCTTGATTGACTTTCTTCAGTTTCGCATTCTCCTTTTGCTCAAGTTCGCTATTCTCCCTTATGATGCGAGAACTCACCTGTAAGAAGTCTGTATCAGAATATTTTTTAGCATTTCAATATCAATTCTTGTCTCCATTGAAACTATATTTATTCTTACTTCATAATTAGTTTGAATCTGCTTCAACTTTTCCTGAAGAACATTCGTGGATATTAGAGTGTCGAGCTTGTTCCCTAGTGGGGAAGACTGTTCATTTTGTACATTCCAAAATTGTTCAAATAGAGTTAATTTTGAAACAATAACGGTTTCTATAGTACAAGATAATTTACCATTATTTTTCATCTCTTTCAAAACACGAATAATCAGACTGAAGATGTCGATGCATAAATCTTGGCAAGTTTTGAGTTGAGTTATTGTGTCATTCTTGAGTTTTTTAAAAATTTTAGCTTCATCTTTCAGAGAGCAAATTTCACCTGGAAAATAGGATATTTTATGTGAATATTGTTTATTTTCGATACGGAAGAAAAAAGATCTTCAGAATTATCTTCTGTTCATTCCAGATCTTTTAATGAAATAACCTAGAAAACAATCATTTACCTTTCAATTCGGTCTGAATATCAATAGCATCTTCCTGTTTAAGTTTTTCTACCTTAAGTTGATGAAACAAATCTCCTATCCTTTTGGACATAGATGCTCTCTCCTCTTGTAATGCCTGATCTGCTTCTTTTAATTCTATTTCGAACTGCGTCCTCATTGTTTCTAATCTTCTTTCCAATGAACTCTCCATCTGCATCTTCCCAGAATTTCTTACATTATCCTGTTCACTGGACCTTGTTGTTTTTCCTTTTGTATTTTTTGTTTTATCTTCTATACCTTTTACTAAATCTACTCCAAAATCTGGATCTTCATTCAAGTTTGTCTGCTCACCAGCAGGTTTCCTTTCATTCACATCTTTTATTGTATCTGTTTTATCTATCAGTTTTTGTAGCAATGCAATTTGTTTTTTGTGTTTTGAGTTCTCGTCTTTGAGACCAACCATTTCGGTTGTCTGATTTTTTGCTTCGTTCAGTTTTGTTTTAGTTTGCTCCAACTCCTCCTTTACTGAAGAAAGCAAATTTTCTATGCTTTTTTTATCGGCATGTAACTTTGATATCACTTCATCCAATTTTTTCTCTTCTAAACTTTTCAATTTGCTTTTCGTATCATCCAATTCTGTTTGCAATTTCGATAGATTGCTTTCCAAGATTATCATTTTCTCTAATTCTTTTTGCGATTTCGATAGCTTTGTTTTTGTATCGTCTAGTTCTTTATGCACTTGTGATAACTGTGTTGTTAGATTTGTTTTCTCAGCATTGAGATTAGAGATTTCATCGTCTTTGTCTTTCATTTTCTGTAATTCTTCTTCAACTGATATGAGTTTTGATCGAAGAGTATTATTCGTATTATTCAAATCGTTCTTTTCATTCACCAACTTCGTGAGGTCTTCTGAATTACTGTTCTCGAAGGAAGATATCTTTGAATTTGCTTCAGTCAACTGTGACGACAGATCCTTATTTGTTTTAGTCAAACCAATATTATCATTTTCAGACATAGCTGCTTCATCTTCACAAGTTTTGAGCTCTTTTTGCTTTAAAGCTAAATGGATCTTCGAGCTACTAATATTATCGTTAGCATTCGATAATTCTTTTTTCAAACTTTCTATCTGGGAAATCAGGGTTACTTTCTCGTCTTTCAAATCGTTGTATTTTTTGTAGCCAATTTTCATTTGATTGACGAGCTTATTGTTATCAGATTTCAGTTTCTCAAGTTCATCATTCATATCTTGGGATATTTTGAGTTTGACTAAAGCTTCATAGAGTTTAGATTTAGAAGATTTAATATGAGCCTGTAACTCCTCTTTTTCATGTCCAACCCGTTGTTTTTCTTCTATTGAAGCTTTTTTCATCATTTCTATAACTGACTTGGAATCAGACAATTCTTTCATAATCGAATCCACTTTTGATTGAGTATCTTCCCTTTCTTTATTGAGTACTTCAATTTTACGTGTTAGTTCGTCAAGTTGTTTGAGTTTGTTAGTTGCTACATCCAATTCATTCTGAAGGGATAAAGTTTGTTTCTTCAAATCAATGTTTTCATTTTTGATTACATTCATTTCTGTTTTGATTTTATTCTCAGTATTGGAATCGGTGTTTGTCGCTACGTTTTTGTAATTTTCGAATTCACTCAAAAGAGATGTGTATTTATTTTGAATTTCATCCTTTTTTTTGTTGGAATTTGATAGTTTCAATTTTGTAGATTCGAACTCTTGGAGTTGTTTAGTCAATTCAGCTATTTTCGTGTTAATTTCATCCAATGTTTTAGAAAGGTCGTCATTTTTATCTCTTTCAATTTTCAGCTGGCTCTGAGATTCATCGACCGATTTCTTCAGCTCCGTATAAGCTTCGTGTTCTTTGTTGTATTTCTGTTCAAAGTCATCAGCTCTTTTCTTTGATATATCCGAACTGTTTTCGAGGTTCGAAATTAGATTTGATGATGTTGTTATCATTCCTTGTAATTCAGCATTTTGAGTTGTAACGTCTTGTAGTTGGGATTGAAGATTTGAGATGGTCTGGTCACATAATTTGACAGCAGCATTAGCTCGCTCATCTGAAATTTCAGGACATAATTGTTAATATATATTTACCAAATCGTGAATTCAATTTTTTCACCTGTGAAATAGTTCGCTGTCAATTTTATACCAACTGGCATTTCAGCATCGATGCTGACTTCGATGGTAATACTGTCGTTCTTGATGAAACCATTGGAAGGATTCAAAACGGTGTCCCATAAAATGAAAGTGTCGTGCCCCCAACTGGTAGAAGCTGCACTGTCGAAAACTAAATATTTAGTTGTTCTCACAATTTTTGGTCTTGTGCCGTCAAGTTTGTAGGTCCTCACAGAAGCTCTGCATGACCAATGGGTTGAGCCTACGGAAGCAGCGCAACTTACGAAGATTGAGAGATATTTCTTGTTGTCTCGGATAACTTGTTCTATGAAGATTTTCCATGGGATATTTTGAATCCAGCATGCTGGTGACTGCGTCAGTTTCTGTGGATTGCGAGGACAAATTTATAATTAATTATTTTCGTTTCATAGGGTAGAGATTAAGAAGTTGAAGGATCAATTATCAATATATTACTCACATGAATCTGACTGAAATTCGTGAATTTGTGGTTGAATGTGGCAGATACTACGTGAAAATTAGGATCCATTTTTCTTAAGAATTCGTAATTGCAATAGCTTCACTACACACAACATTCTCTTAAACGTCGAAAAAATTCGAAGGAAACTTCAACACCAATTTCGTTGGAATGAGAAATCATGAGCTGTTGAAAATAACAATGTTCACGTATTTTTTGTGGTATCCTCACTTTTTAATCAAGAGAGATTGTGTATCAGAAGAAATATCTTCCGCCTTTTTTGTTGACCGAACTATGGATGATAGTGCGGTGTTTGTTTGATGACGTGACTTGATACTGCTACTGTTACCGTGGAAAATATGATAATTTTCAGTTAATTAGAGGAGAATTTTGCGACAATTATATACATATATGAATGCAGGAAATGATTTTATCGAATCAATTCGTTTGTAATATTTCGAAGCTTTATTTTTCCAATTGGGTTCTGTGTTTTCATAGGTATTCATTATAAAATCATTCTGGATGTCCACAAAGCTCAATTACACCTTTGCACATTTCAAATTTTCGCAACTGCAGGTACAGGAATTAGAAATGAAATGTTTATTTAAAAAGATATAGCCAGCTGTATGAAAATATGACCAAGTAACTTTGAATTGAAATAAAACACATTCAAATTAAGATTAAAGTAATTTTTTTTAATTTGAAAGGTGACTTTATGACATTTATGTTCCAGAAATAATTTCCGGCATATGTCCACCACGACTAGCTCTGAGGAACCGCATTCGATCCACCAATTTTGGACCAATTTTTTGAGTTATTCAGGCCTTATTTCATCAAAAACACGAGTTATGTTGGCTTCCGAAGCGTCTATTGTTTCTGGGTTTTCTGCATAAACGAATGACTTGACATAACCCCATAATCCATTGGAGTTATGTCGCATGATATTGGAGGCCCATTAATTGGACCATTTCTCTAAATAATGTAATCGCCAAATCATTCTTTCAATAAATCAATTTTTACGGTTGCAGCATGAGGTGTAGCACCATCTTACTGGAACCAAAACACTATTGGGTCGATACCATTCACATTTTGAAACAAATTATCAGTAAACATCGCTGTCACATTAGCTCCAAAGCTAGTCGTGGACATATGCCGAAAATTATTTTTAAAACATAAATGTAAAAAAAAATTATCTTTCGAGCAGAAGAAAATAAGACTTCAATCTTAATTCAAATGTATTTCAATTCAATTTGAAGTTGTATCACCTGATACATCTCTGATATGAGTATGAATACATCAAAGTTCATATAACTCTATTAAAAATGAGTTAATACATACAGGAAATACTCCATTACAAACCTTTGTCTGAACTTGTTGAAATACTAATAAATTGTTCCACATGAGTTAGGGATATTGACTCAAATTGTAATAAAATATAGTTAAAATAAGATTTTTGTGATGAAAATTCATATTAATATGATTTCAAGTTGCATATTAATTTAAGGATGTAGGTCTGCAGCGTATACAGGGTGGTTAAGAAAAATCGAGTAGAATAACGAAATTTTATTCCCAGAGAATTCAAGCATTTTTAGAGTATCAATACAATGAATGGCCTCCACGGGCATCAATAACAGCTTGAAATCTTCTTTGCATACTACACACGAGGTTGTTGAACATTTCTTGAGGAATTTGATTCCATAAAGGGGGCAGAAGCTCTCTCAGATCATTTGAGAATTCTGGGGTAGGTTGATGATTATCTAATCTTCTTTGGAGCATATCCCATGCACGTTCTATGCAATTCAAATCTGGTGAGTGCGGAGGTAATGGTTAATGTGGAATATTAATCTCCTCGCGCGCGCTCAACTATGGCTGCACGGTGCGGTCTAGCGTTATCGTCTAGAAATTGAAAAGTTTCACCAATAGTAGCGTGAAAACTTGGCACAACATTGTCGATGACATGCTCCCTATAGTGTCTTATTCCCAGGAAAAATGTGTAGATCTGTGCGCCCGTTGAAACATATCCCGGCCCATACCATAACACTACCCCCTCGGAATGGATGGACTTCTTGGACATAGCGACGTTTACGGGGTATGCGTGGGATTTTCCATACCCTTATTCTTCGAGAATCTTATAATCGCCCATACCTGGATTCATCAGTGAAAAGGACACTACGTCATTGATCGTTCCAATTGATATGTTGCCTTGATCGTTCCAATTGATATGTTGCCTTGCCCGTTCCAGTCTTTGACGCTTATGGTCACGTGTGAATGGAACTCCTCTTAATGGACGTCTAGAACCTTCATTCACCTCTCTCAAACGTCGTCTGATGGTTTCGATGGAAACTTGGACCCCATCTGCATTTTGAAGAGTATTCCGTAGTATTCTACACGTAGATGTAGGGTTTCTTCTCTCCGAAACGGTGATGAAACGATCCTGAGCAGGTGTTGTTTTTCGTCGCTCACCAAGCCTTGGTTTTTCCAACACGGAACCTGTCTCCCTGAACCTATTCCAAAGTCGAGATATAACACTCTGGCTGTCTTGGAGCCTTTCCGCTACAACAACCTGAGTTAGGCCACCCTGTAGCATTCCGATAGCCCTATTAGCCTCAGCGTTTGTTAATTTACGTCTTGGAATTTTCAGAAAACTCGTTTCAAATCGAAGCCGTGGATAGACTGACCTCATTTCAAAATGAGAACATTGATGAAGCATATGCAAAGAACCAAACTTCAGAAAAAAAGGCGACCAGATTGACGAAATGTCTCATACTGATTTTTATTGGATCGATTCAAGTTGTTATTGAGTTTTAAATGATTTTACAGCGATTTTCTCGAAGATTACATCCTTTGAAAAACGATTGAATACGATATCCCTAACTCTTGTGGAGCAGTATATTTGGTAACGGAGGAACCTTTGGAATGACCCTGGAAATTTCCACTTGAGCTTTTCTCCTTTACATTCCTATTAGTGCAATATTTTTTTTTTTGAAATTGTGGTTTTCACGAAAAGGAATATCGAGTATAGAAAACCTGAAATGTAGAAATTGAATTTGTCAATTGGCTGAATTGTTTTATAATTGTAGCAATTGAAATGTTGGAGTTAATAACGTTACAAAATCAAATTAAGGGCTTTCAGAATGATGAGGTTTGTGCTTGCTGATATCAGGATTGGGCTTGCTGTTGTTGCGAATTAAACGCCTCCAAACTTGTTGTCCAAAATCTTCATTGAAACTACCACAATGCAAGCCGAATCTCAGGTATGAAGTGAGAACAACAAGAAAACCAAAACAGAAAAGTAATTTCGAGAATATGCATTCACCGAAAGCTCGACGTTTCGAGCTGGAATTTCGCGTCATTTCCAGTGAACGAGTTGTCTCCACAGAAACGAAAGCAATTTCGCGAGTTTCTCGGCTACATTCATACTCGCTTTGAGTTTCGGCTCTAATCAAGTATAAGCATACGCGGTGCCATACATATATACATTAGGATCACGGAGATTAGGCGGTAGCCCCCCACACAATACAAGCTCAAACGTTGTGGGTAATGGGCCTTAGCCCCGGGTCGTTTACTGGGAAATTTCTTTGTGGGCCGAGTTTCCGATTATGATCGCCAGATTCCTGCTGTTTCTTTCGCGACGAGCGAGGTTTGTTCAGGGAAATGGAAATTTGGAGGTGGACTGTATGCAAGTGAGTAATGGAAGTGTGAATTGCTCGCAGATTATTTCACTTTTAATTGAAGAATGAAATAAAATTGTTCCATACTATACCTACTAAACTGGTTCTATATAAACTGTGAGATTGACAGATTCTTTGAAATATATAGGGTGAATCTCTGACTTGTACATATGTTTCTCATTTTTCCGAATTCGGCTAGGTTGAAGAAGAAAATTGGGCCAAATACGCACCTGATACGATTTCCTGCGAAAACCTCGAAGCTCATATTTCTCCATTGAAATTAAGTAGATATATTTAGGAAATACTTGAGTTCTAACCTTATTTGAATAAGAATGTTAAAAACACGATATTTCTTGAAAAAAAAATCAGTTTTGTCCGATTATTTCAGCAATCAAGAAGCCATATTTCTCCCACCAAAGAAGTTCCTTCTTCGATTTTCCTGAAGATTAGTTTGTAAACATTAGTAATTTTTGTTCATATTTTTCTCGATATCCCAAAAATATCACGCAAAGAAAGCTTTTTCATTCAATTTATGATTAACCAACCTAACGTAACCCATGCTCGTCTTTAACAAAAATCTTCTATGACAGAGTTATCATAGAGTTTGTGAGACGACGATGCCAGATTGTTGATTTTCTCTTTAAATAATGGAAGCGACCCATCTCAAACCATATGTTGCCGTACTGTGCCTCAAACGGAGTGTGTCTGTGAACCACCGGCTTCGGCTATGCTGTTATAAAAGGAGAAAGCGATTATTTTAGTATTTTTTTCGATCTCGTGATGATTATGTGAAGACTTCCAGTAAATTAATGTAATATTAACCGTGTAGTTTCGAGTTGATACAATTCCAAGAGGATATTGTTTAGATATAAACGTCGTCCCAGATTATTTAGTGCTAATTATTATTTTATTTTATATTAATTCCAATTCAATATGTGGTTTGTATCGACATTCATCATAAATATATCCGAATTTTGTATTTCATTGACATTTATTTCCACCGACCGGTAACGATAAATTTTTAATAGAAACTGTGCGTATTTAATGTATAATTTCATGATCCTTGGTGTTCAATTCTAACACCCACATTTGTGGGATTTTATCGATACATATATCTTCATCAAAGGTTTTTCTGTCATGAAGTTTTTAGTCACGACAAAGTTGATAAACGTTCTGACAACATTGCTTACTTGTTAAGAGCCAAGAAAAGTGACAATCTTCGAAGATATTCAATCCAGGGAAGCATACTAATTATTCATAAAATTCAATATTTTTTCCTCAACTTTCATCGTATACGATTAGGAATAACTCGAAAACGACGGGTTTTATTGAAGAAACATTGAAATACTTTTATTTTCTGAAATGATCGATTCTTTCGAAAATATGAACCGTTCATCTTTTTCGAGTTTCATGGTAGTTTTGCGTGTATTCATGAGTCGACTACGCTGTAACTTCTATACAAGAAGAATTGATGAATGAGTTCTGATCGAGAAATATGGACCATGAATAAAGTAAACAATCTAACAAAATTCAGTTCATTTGAAATAACGGTTCCAAAAGTGTTTTTTTCGTGGATTTTCGACACCCTGTATCCGAATGGTATAGAAAACAAGAGTTTCGTTTGATGAGAGGAATCTACTGTTAAAATATACAGGGGGTTGAGATAAAGTTTGGCACCAAATCAATATCTTTAAAACGAAACGGGCGATATTTTTGAAATTTGGCAGCTGAGTGTAATGGACCACAATGCATCTGATGAGCATATTTTCATTAATTAGATACTTCCGGTTTAACCGGAAATGACAAAAAAAAATTTTATTCAAATGGGACACCCTGTATATTTCTGCAGATTCCGAAAGTGCACCTTGTTTCGTATCTGTCCATATCGGATTCTATGCTTTTCATGACGTATTTTTTATGAAAATCTATGAAGAGAAGAAATACAGGGCTTTTACTAGTGGAAAAAATGTATTGAAAATAATAAAAAAAAATCATTTTAAATGTTCGAAGTGCTTGCCATTCACTAAGTTGCCAAATTTCAAAATTACCGTCCGTTCCGTTTTAAATATATTAATTTGGTGCCAAACTATATCCCAACCCTGTATGTACAAGTCAAAGACTAACCCTATATATCTGGTGTTGTTCAATCCTATTTATTCGTTTTCTCTTATGAATAGTTCCACTACTGGATGAACTTCAGTCTTAGTGAATTCTTTCTGTATTGATCTATTGAAGGACATTCTACGTAAAAAAAACGCCAATCGTAGGAGTTGCGACACAAGAAGTAACAAAAAATTCAATATGGAAGAAACTTTCCCAGAAAGTTTACCGATTGCGTACGACAGAGGAAAACTAATGCCCTTTGCACTGAATACATCAGGACGGGGAAAATTAGATTGAAAACGTTTTGGCGCTCTTACATATGCGCTTTACATGTGGTTACTTTTCACATTTCCTCGGCTAGCACCAGTTAGTTTGATTTTCAAGGGCTCAATCTACTTATACGAGAGCTACGAAGATGTATTGATATCTGGTTATGTAGCCTAGACCAGTTCCAAGTACAAACAAAATATTGCGATACCATATCGACGAACAATAACTTATAAGAAGTGTCAGTGTAGAGTTCGACATCAAAAAAGTAAACCAGAGTTACGCAATAAATAAAAAAAATATGTCCACCTCTATTGTGAAAATCGAAAAATTGGAGTATCGAGCCATCATCAAGTACCTGTATTTAGAAGGGTTAAGAGGTGAGCAGATTTGCGAAGATATGCTTGATACCCTTGGTGATCAATGTCCTTCGTATGCGACCGTGAAAAATTGGACTGCAAGCTTCAAACGAGGTAAATTTTCCATTGAAGATGATGACCGATCGGGAAGGCCAGTTTCTGTGTCAGTCCCCGAAAATATCGATGCAGTTCATGACATGATTTTATCAGACCGTCGAATTGGGCTAAAACGGATATCTGAAGCACTGAAGATTTCAAACGAACGCGTTCATCACATAGTTCACGTCAATTTGGACATGAGAAAAATTTCTGCAAAATGGCTCCCCAAATGTTTGAATGTTGACCAAAAGCGTGCATGAGTAGAAGCATCGCGTTCGATCTGTGCTCGATTTGAAAACGATGTAGACTTCTTAAACCGAATTGTTACTATGGATAAGACTTTGGTACATTTCTACGATCCAGAAACAAAGCAACAATCGATGGAATGGCGACACTCTGGTTCTCCAAGACCTAAGAAGTTTCGTGTCCAAAAATCTGCTGGAAAAGTTCTTGCTTCAGTTTTTTGGGATTGCCATGGATTAATCATGACTGATTTTTTGGATAAGGGTTGAACAATAACTGAAGATTACTATTCGACGTAACTGACCACTCTACGGAATAAAATTAAGGAGAAAAGACGCGGAAAGCTATCCAAATGTATTTTCTTTTTGCCAGGATAACGCCCCAGTACACAAATCTTATGCAAAAATTTCGTGATTTAGGGAAAGAATTACTAAAGCACCTCCCTTATTCACCAGATTTGGCTCCGTCCGATTATCATATGTTTCCTCAACTGAAAAAAGTTTAAAAGCTCGTAAATTTTCTTCCAACGAGGAAGTAATAAAAGCTGTGGAGGACTGGTTTGCACAGCAAGAAGAAACATTTTTTTTTGAAGTTCTAGAGACGTTGCAGGTTCGCTGTAATCAATGTATTCAATTGAGAGGAGAATATTTTGAGTAATACAATATTTTGACATTGAAATTTTGTTTGGTTCCGAAGTAGGCTAAGAATTTTTCAATATATCCTCGTATATCACTTCCTAACGATGTTGTGCCATGAATGGTTTCTGTTGACTAGGTTGGACATATTGTACCAACCTTAGACCATAGAAAGAGGAGACACAGCATCTCATTCATAAATTCGGGAATTGATGAAGCCAAAATTCAGTCAGACTTCAATGAGTGGGACGAAGATAGCATAAAGGATAGCAATATCATTTTACATTTATGTGGCAACATTGCAGAATCTAACTTTGAAAAATCCAGTGGCGTGGAGTTATTGATTTTGAAGAATGGAAATAAAATAACGAGTTAATAATCTTTTTATGGCGAATTCTTTCAATATTGGTACGAGGGCGGTTTATGGAAATGTGAAATTATTTTGTACTATAAATATATTTGAAGATTCGTAATTGATGCAAATGAATTATTGAACATACCGAAATGCGTAGCTTTTTTATATTACTTGGAATTAGTGAAAATAAGTATGAAAAATTATAGAAAATCAATTGATTCTTTAGGAAGTCAATTAAGGCATATAAAATAAACTACACGATTCATTAAATGCTGAAACTGACCACAAAAATGTGTAAATTCATGTGAAGGAATCAGATTTTCCTCTTCACGAGATTTTATAATAAATTGAGGTATTTTATCACGTTATTACAAATATGATAAGTAATGGCTGCAAAAAGCATCAAACCGAGTCATCAATATTTGAGATGAAAATCTACGGGGCGGCGAATTGCCGAGCGTACATTATATGCCTATGAACGGCGTTCAGTATGAAAAAAGCAACAATAATTTATGCCTTCTTTATTTATTCACAAAATTTAGCATAATTCCTTGAAGAAAATGAACCTCATTTATTCATCCACTATCCACATCATGAAGAACAACATAATACAATCATAAAACCATAGTAAATATACTGAATGCGATATTAAAATAAACATTGATATTGAAAACAGGCCCATTGGTTGTTAACTGCTCCTCCCAAAGCCCTATAAACATTCGATAGTCATAGTTCTATTTGGAAGACAGAATCCAAGTTGGTACCAATATTATTAACATATCCTGAGAATCTTGTACCAGTACCAGGGATATGAAACTTCTTCTTGTCTTTGGACCAGAGCAGTCAATGCTTCTTTTATGATACCTGGACTTTCATCCACAGATCTATACTTTGAGATAGTTTCTAAAAGGGGAGGGCTGTTGATGAATTGTATTCTTGGGGAAAAAAGAGGCCAATGTTAATGCAAAGGCTTTCAATGATGGGTTGTACGTTGTACTCCTGCTTGCTTGGATCTTTTAACGTTCTTTGAAATGAATCTCTTGCAACTCCTGAATTAATGAATGCCTGAAAAGAAGAGAAGATTTTTTGATATGATCATGACTTAGTTGTCAGAGTTAATGGAATTTAAGAGATTTGGACTGATTTGAGATGAAATATTCACCTTATTCTTCTAATTTTAGAAGAAGATGGTGCCTCAGTGAAACGGGAAGATGAATCTCATTTCTCCACTGGCTCAATTTTTTCAACCCTGCAAAACAGATTACACCAGATATAATTAATCACTAATGCAACAAAAATTACAACCATTCCACCTGCAGGTAGGAGAACAGGTACTGGGAAGAGAATTTATCATATAGTATGTGAGATGCTTATATCTGATCCATCCCTCTGTTGAGTTTCCAGAGTACCGGCACAATGATGATTTTTTTGGTGAAATGGCTCATATTTGATTTCAATATTTTGGTTCTTCTCTGGAAATTCCCAGAAACTTACCTTAAGGACGAAAGTTCGAAGATTGGTTTGGCAAGAAGGGGATTAGCATCATTTTTGAGATATCTGGTACCATTCACTCGAATAACGAAATCTTTTAGCTCAAAGTGTTCGGAACATACAAACAGTTTCTGAGAAAGATCATCAAGTAATATTCAGGATTGAGAACCAGATGTTCCTCTTCTCAATATCAGAATGTAATCTGAAAAGTGAAATCTACGCCTCTGATACTAAGTATGAAAAGATTAGAACATACCTTTGCAAATTCAAGTTAGGATTCAAATAGTCCAATTTATCACACACAAGACACTTACGAACCATTTTCTTATCGTATTTAGCTGGAGATATTCAAAAATAAATCCAAATAACGCTTTTAACATACAATGAAGCTCAAAATCTTGTTGACAACACTGTTCGAATTGTCAGAAATTTCATAGAATAAAGATGGCGGCACGTAATTAATGAATGAACTGGACATAGATTCAAAAAACCGTATTGCCAATTGTTTTTATACATTAACCTGGAGCAAACAGATCGATCCGTTTCGCGAACATTTACATATACTTAAGTATATGTAATGTGAAGAATGCACAATAGTTGAAGAAACCAATACTCGTTTCTGGCATTCACGCACAAATAAGTAAATGAATTTCAATCTAAGAAACTTTTCATTTTGATTGAGAGTTTATTTATTAGAAAATTCAACGAACGTCACAACGTTGCAAAAATTTCTACTACATTTTGATTCCGTAGTTTTACAATCACCCAGTTCAGTTCTGATGATTTTGAAACTTGGCTTCACTATTTATTATTGGAAGGTGTGTCTCCTCTTTCTATGGTCTAAGGTACCAACCTTCTTCTCACTAAGTAAACCCTTAAAATTCAGTCCATCATGGTTCCTTAACCTCTAGCGTCCCCTTGCTTTTCAGTCATTACGTTCAAGAAATGATGTGTTTCACTTTTAATATCTCCGAGAAGATGATTATATTACGAAGGACTTTTCAATTATACAGATCTCCAATAACTCCTTAATCATCTGCAAATTTACCCTCTCCCAACCCCATCCAAAATTCATGTTGCTCAATGTGACACCGTTCCTCATGGCACCACCCTCCCCTTCCGGCATATCCCCTAAATGCTCTCCATTCCAAAACCCTCAATATTCCGATCTTGTTCCTCCTCCTGAAAGGATTATTTCACTTTTTGCGGGATACGAGTATATTCTAAAAACACAGATATCCGTCCCTCCGAATATACTCTTCCCCACTCAAGTTCCGAATTTACACCCCTGACAGTGCGGGGTTGATACTTGGGGGCGTCTGTACGTGAGGAGAAAATGTCGAATGAAAAAATATATGCCTCCTATAAACTTGGGAACTTGGGGGACTTCGTTGGGACGTGAGCTAAAATTTTGAGTTGCACTTTCAAGGAGGTGAAAGTATTCGCATTGAATGCCCAAATTTCGCGATTTTTGTTGGACTTTCTATTGAATGTTATTTTCATGAGGCACATCATCGAATACTCAATGATTCAAAGTCTGATGATGTCGAATATGGGTTTAATAATTCATATTCTTTCGCACACTTGCATATCAACTATTTTTCGTAAAATGATAGCCCTATGCAGTAAGTTCATTCTCAAACAAAGTATGTCCTCTATCAATCACTAACCATCGTTATGGATAATCCGTTAAAACACATATTTATTCATTGTGACATGTTTATTGAACATCGCTTCGCTTATACCAAAAAAGAAACACTATTCAGTCCTTTCCACACACACCAGATGCGTTATCCTCTCATTAACTGGCGTTGATTTCGATCACTTTCAATAAATAATTAAGGAAAACATATCTTGTATTCAAACATCCCGACAATTCCCCTATACAACAACGTCCGGAATGTACAAACAATGGAAAGAGTGGTCACAGCTGTTGATTAATCGAATGTTTGTTTACTTGTTTCAATTTAGGACGAACGGGGTTGGTCTATTTTGGGTATTGTTCATTTTCCTCCTAGCCTGAAGGCGCATCTCTTCACTTTCACGATTTTGTCGCTATTCTGTTTTTATGTGGGCAGATAAACTGGGATAAATGGTGAAAGACTCAGTTATAATTAATTCATAACATACGTTTTTTATACCTGTCTTTTAGGGCTAGGTTAGTTATCGATCGAAATTTCAGAAAAATCCAAAAGTTGTATTTTTTTCTAATTTATGATGTATTGAGTCTCTACCCAATAAAAACACATTCAAACAAGTTCATACAGCTCTGCTTTCTTGAGTAGACTTTGCTTATTGTGTGAACATTAAATTAAAATGGTTTTAAAAACTTATCTAGTTAACACTCTTTGCAAATTTGCAATGAAAGAGAGAGCACGTTATTTTTAGCTGTGTTAGAATGAAAGAAAAGATTTTCCCTGCTCAATGGAATAGTTTTGTCGTCACCCTTTCAAGGCATCCTTGAAGACAAAACGTTTTTTTGTTGAGTTATCTGATTATTAATGGTACATGTTACATACCATAGCAGAGAGTATTAACTAGAGAAGTTTTTAAAACCATTTTAAAACCCCACATTCTATAATTTTTTTTATTTCTCTTCGTAAAGTGGACACAACATTTTTTTTTTCATTTTGATGTTTGATACGACGCTGTCAGGTGTTTTGAAGACGTTTGTATGCAATTATGATTCAATCTGAATAAGACAAGACTAGACTAAAAAAAAAACATTTTATAGGCACCTCGAGCAATAAATTTAAAAATAATTCAAGATTTTAATGAGAAAAATGGGAAATTTCTAGAAAAATGGCGAAAATATTATAACACATTGAACTTTGCGCAAAATTTCATTTTATTAGGCGCAACAAGTAGCCAAGAGCATCACCTACCCACCATTTACCTATGGCTACTCACCCTCGAAACACCCTGTATATTATTGAGTTGTGTTATTTTGAAATATACCCAAGTTTTCCGTTTGATATTGTATTGATGATTTGATTTCATTTTGATAATTTGATTTCATTTTGATAATTTGATTTCATTTTGATAATTTGATTTCATTTTGATGAATTGACCAATTATTCTGATAATTTACTCTGTTGACGTGATGGAGTTATAGACAGTGTGTAAAATTGTTCATTTTAGTTTTGTCTCAATATACGTTTGAATATCAGTAGTGTTTTATTCACCACTCTTCTCCCGGGAGAATAAAAGTCCTGTACCGAGTGCGACAGACCGTTTCTCATTCAAAGAAACAATGATTGAATATAGTATGCCCTAGGAATCCATATGAGGTCATCATCAGGGGAAAGCACATACTATGAATTCATTAGTTCGCAAGCAGGAAACAGGGAAAAAGTTGTTCGTAGATGTCAATAGAAGATCTGACACAAGGGAGAGGATAACGACTGTAACCTAATCCTATGACTTCTATGAGCGGAACTGGGACGAAACGTAAGTTCATGCCGATTCATTCTTTCAGCAAAGAGCTATGAAAATTTCGAATTCAGTGGTTGGTTACATGCAGAATACACCTAGTTGATATTCATCGATCGCTACGATCATTTTCATAATATCTGCTGCTATTTACTATCTCCAGTAAGGAGGAGATGCTCGCTCCCAAATTCACAAACATCGCATCATAAAATAAGGACGTGTCGCTCTCCTGTCCCTACTCTGACTCCATGTTATATCTTGTTTGCGTTTAACGCGAATCCAAACATTGATATCGATGTTATGCGCTCGTTCTCACAGCTTATCGTGATCGGTTCACTGGTTCTGCAACTGATTGGAAGCATCCGTATCACCGTATTGTTGGCGTTTGGAGTAAACATGTATAACTGGAAATCACGCTGCTCTTCATTAAAAACGTGAAGAATCAAAATGGGGATACTGAGAATAGTAGATATAGTTATGGAAGGAAATGTGTCGGAGTGTGCAATATGGAAATAACAAGCCTTCGAAAAAATTGGTTTCATAGAAACACCCCTCGAAGCAACCTTACATAACACGTTACAACATGACGCCTCCTTTGTGTACCAAACATAGCGATTTCAATCTGAATGCCTACTTCATTTTCAATGTGTTGCTAGTTTTATAACAGGAAAAATTGTTGAGTTTCAACCTGTGTTGGTCCTGGAGATCTTATCCGTATGAGTATCATGTTTTGCATCTTCCATCGCTGCCATAGAGTGGTTCTTTCCAAGGGTTCATGTCCAACGGGTCTTAACACTTCTTGCGTGTGCAGTAGCCTTCTCATTACCCTCAATGGCCAATGCTACAGTGTCCTGGCACCCATAAAAGAGTCACTTTTTTGCCTCAGTGCAGACCAGCAATCCCTAGGCCTTTCCTCTCGGCAGACCTCAAGCCTTGTGTTCCATATGGATGCCTTTTTGTCTACTCGATTCACGTAGACAAATTGACAAGAAGTTCGAGTTTATTTCATTCAGGATCTTTGTCCCAACTAACTAACGGGTAGGAGCTTGCTGTTTGATGGGATTCTGCAAGCGTTTTGAGGGCCACATTTCCTAACACGTAGATGTAGTGGAGGAACACTGACCTTTAGCGCTGCTGTGGAGTCCGTTTTGCTGACTCCGGTAACACCTACACAAGCAAGACGTTGCAGGGTCTGCAGACAATTCCGTGTGGTGACCTCTTCTGGTTTGTCCACCATTATTATTATTATTTGAACTACGACCACATTTATCTTTTGTTCTCTACCTTACTCATTCATTGAAACCCATGAGGTCGTCGATGGTGTTGACAAGACCGACAACATCCTCAGGAGCCTTGAGCTCTTGGCCTTGGGTATTTAGGACCGGTTTCCCCATATGAATGGTTCTTAGAACAGATAGGTATGGACACTTGCATACCATGTGTTGAGCTATTTCTGCTTCTGATCCAAAAAGCCAACAAATCTAATTTGCTGACTTTCCCATACGCTACAAATCCTGTTTGTACCGATAGTGCCCTGTCAGCAAACCTACCATTACCTGAAGCTCAGTTCGTGACAGCTTGAGGAGCTTACTGGTATAGGTTGGTGAAACCATCTTGAATTTCTTGGACTGGGTGAGTCTAGGAGTGTTCCTACAACTTCCATTGTTGGGCCGCTGCCTCATAGTGGTCTTTTCCAAGCCCACAAGAAGGCTCAGGTCCATCAGCAGGTGCTGTTTACCTTAATGCACTTCTCGCAAGCTCATCGGCTTTTCTATTTCTTTCAACACCAAAATGCCCTGGCACCCATAGTAGAGTCACTTTATCGCCTCTGGTCAATTGCTTTATGGTGTTACGGTACTTCCAGTTCAGCAGAGATACCTGGCAATGTGATTCCAGGGACATTCCTGAGTGCATACGTAAACAGCCAGTATATCTGTCTGTAAAATAAAGGGTTCACTTCCCAGGGCCTTAGAGATCCCTATTTAGGTCCGTATATACCAATGCCAGTGCCTCTTTCTAATTTTGATCCATCGGTAAACTGAATGCATGACATTGTGTCCAACCAATTTCCGAAACTTATTGCACTAGGACGTTCAGCTATGACCGTTTCAAAGGTCGTTCCTAAATCGAAGATTGTGGGCATAACATCCGATGGTTTCGCCAAAAAGTTTGAATCCAGTTGATTCAATATCGTCATATCCCCAACCCAGTTTCCATCAGGTGAGAGTTTTCCGTTAAGGGATATTCCTTTTGCATCCAGCAGGCTGCATTTCCTCACATGTAGATGTAAGGGAGGCAAATCGAGTATCAACTGAAGTTCTGCTGTAGGAGCTGTGCCCATAGCTCCCGTGACGCCAATACAGGCCAGCCTTTGTAGTTTCTGCAAGCGGCTGCGTATGGTGACCTCTTCGGTTTTTGTCCACCATGCTGAAGACGCATAGGTGACAATAGGGCGTACCACCGCTGTGTATAAACACAGTACCATTTTTGTTTTCACGCCCCATGTCCTCATCTGATCTATGTGTTTCCTCTAGCTGAGTTTAATGTCCAGAATAATACAAGAGAAGTTCAGAGACTTGCCATTTAGGACCGGAGGTCTGAGACCAAGATTTCTTCGTCTAGTGAACGGGATTAGTGTTGTTTTCGAAGGATTGACAGTTAACCCCTCTTCCTGGTTGATATTCCGGGCAAGTTGCATTCGGCTGCTCAATGAACCTTCATGCTTGTCTCTAACAGTCACCACTATGTCGTCGGCATATGCCTGGGCGTTAAAAACATCTGTCGTAAGCCTCTCCAGAAGACCGTCCATGACCAGGCTCCACAGCTTTGTCCACCATACTAAAGATGAATGGGTGACAATGGGTTGCTTCAGCTATGTTGCACTAAAAAACCATGTTTGGTTTCAATCCCCAAGTCTTTCCAAAGTTTCATTTGCTCGCCTACATGGCCCTTGTGGCCCCTATTCTTAAAGAATAAAAACGTCTTCACTCAAGCTAGTTGACGTTGTCATAATTATACAATACAGATTTGAAACTGAATTTGCAAATTCTAAAGAAATAATGAGATATTGCATAATTAAGAAGTGCGTAACGACGGAATCCATGCAGAAACTGATATCTGAATCTTCAGACCTCCAAGGATAACGGTTATTCAAACCGATATCCCCCCAGGAATCGTCTTCGGAAAACTTCCTGATGATCATTCTCGTGTATCTCTCAAAAACAGGAGGAAGCACGTGGCCGAACACAATGCCATACAGACGGTAACATCGTTACATCGGGCCGGTCCGCAGCACGTGTCCTGGACGACGCATATAAAGTGGGCCTTATTGCCGAATACGCGGTATAAGCCGTCACGCCCAGAGGTTGCCGAAGTTGAAGGGATCTTTGGAGGACGTTAAGGTGTTGTTGACAGCGGATTTGGGGGAGTAGGATTGCTTATACACCTCATGACGTTCGTCAATTAATCTCTGGGTATTATTGCTATCGTTAGACTTGAGGGTGGTTGTCACATCAGCTAAACGTCATCAATCGGAAAATTTGTTAACAACAGCAGAGAAAAAATGTTGCGTCACTTAATAGAAAATAGAGACGTCTGGAAAAGAACGAAAAATCTAGGAGTTCTCTTGAAGAATACAGGGCCTAAAAAGGTTGGCTGAAGAAATTTGGTTGAGGATCTCTCATATGATAAATATATAGAACAGCAGAGACAAATGAAAAATTAAGAAACTGTAGAAAAAATTAAAACTGAAACGTATAGTATGAGAGTTCTCAGTTGGATAGAAACTTGAGGTTGTTGAATAGTGTCATATTAAACGTTTCTAAAACGATTCATAGTTCCTATTGAAGATTGTAATAAAGTCCGATTTTCCAATCATGAAATCGGCCTTCATTTTAAATTAATTTTTCCGGATTTTTATTTCAAATTCCTGCATTTCATTTCCGTTCAGAATTAAACCGAGAAGATCGAATATGGTCCGTTCGATATTGTTTTACCTGCAGAGAACATAGTGAAAAGAGTCAAAAGAACCACACGTAGAATGTAGATAACGCCGTTTTTCTAGTTCATACGTACGATAAGCCAGATTCGTAGAAGTTTTTACCGAAGTACTTTTCTAGAAAAGTAGCATTTCTGCGCCTGCCGTTTCCGCCCCCCTCAGGGAGATTATAAAAGGCGATTTTTCCCTCATCTGTCATCCATTATTCACTTTTGCTTCGGCTTCAGTAGAGTACTTTTCTTTCATTTTTGCGTTTCGAGCTAGTTATCCTTTCTGATTTAAAAGTATAGTGATTATAGAGTCAGTAGGCAGCAATAGCAGATTTTCCGTCATTTGCTACTAGAATCAATTTCTGATTTCTTCACCGAGTGAGTATCAGTGCACCGAAATCGTAAGTACCGATCCAATTCATTTCAGTCCTATTTTTCTGTATTTTCGTTGAGTCTATCAAAATAGCTGTTATGTCGAGATCCGTATTAAACCTTCCTTTACTCGTGCAAGACTTCGTCTAGTACGTTTATCCGAGTAAGTCGGTGCCTGATTAGTGTCTGTCCTTTATGGTGAGTAATCTCATAGTCAGACCGGAGGGCCCATGCAAACCAATGCTATAGAACGTGCAGTCGAATTCCGATTCGGTACCGATCCTTCGCGCCCCTAGTTCGGTGCGTCCTGTTTGACCATTTATATTTAACCTGGCCAAACCCGACCTTTCTAGACGTGAAACAAGCTATGTAGACAATATAGCTCTTTTGAGTTTCCGGACTGAAAGAATATCGGACAAAAAGTAAGCACTGTACATTTTCATATCCGTCTCACATTTTTCAACTGTAGATTTAAATTCTCCGTTTAATTCAAATCCCCCCCCCCTTCTATTCTGGCTGACTCGTACCGTGAAATATTTCTTTTGAATGAATGCTCGCAGTCAAGCAAAACTGAACCATTTTTCTTTACCTGTGTATATTTGATATTTTGTTGGGATTAATGCATATTCGATGTTTTCTTGATATTGGTGAATATTTGATATTTTCTTGACATTATTGCATTTGTATCACTATTTCAACCGTTTGAATAAATTGTGTGAATTGCTCTATTTTCGATTTCTCAGTTATCGCTAACACCCTAGATACAACCGAACTCTGTCTCCGGCTAAGCAGCTATCCTGGCAGGTTTGCTATTCTACCTTATAAGCAAAAAGAATAGCTGGCGCTCGAGGTAAGGTTTCTACGAGAAAACCCCATTACAAGATACTTTGAGGAAGGACCATAAGAGCAGGTTTCCTTCATTAACAAGTTGAATCCTATACGTATTTTGAACATATCGTTTTTTTTATGACAGAATTATCGATAGGGATAACTGTGGTTTGACAGAAGGTAGAAGCCATGTTGTTTCGACATTTCTGTTCAGTAAGCATTGACAAATAATCATGGAAAGAATCACGCCGCAACACCGTGTAGAAAATGTTGAAGTTTATTTTCGAAATCAATGTTCTATTCGCCAAACTTATAGAGCACTTGGTGAAATTTCTGGTTAACACAATCGTCCATCAGAGCAGCTTATTCGTCGAATAACATTTTATTTATTCGATACAAAAACAACAAGACATAGAACTGTACGTACAGAAGAAAATATCGCTGCTTTGAGTGATAGTGTTAATGATGATTTGTTTATTCGTCGACGTTCACAACAAGTTGGACTCTGTGCATGCACCACATGGAAAATTTTACATCAAGATCTTGGTCTACACCCATACAAGATCCAACTGGTTCAAGAACTGAAGCCACTTGACCATAAAAAGCGTCGTTTATTTGCTGATTGAGCCCTTGAACAGCTTGAAGTTGATCCACTTTTTCTTCGAAAAATTGTGTTCAGGGATGAAGCTAATTTCTGGTTGAACGGCTACGTAAGCAAGCGAAATTTCGGTATATGGAAAGAAACAATCCCCAAGAAGTTCTGCAGGTTTCATTGCATCCGGAAAAATGCACTGTATGGTGTGCTTTACTCGCTGGAGCCATCATCGGTCCATATTTCTTTGAAAACGATGCTAGAGCTTATGATACAGTGAATGGTGCTCGTTACAGATCGAACATCAATGATTATTTGTTTCAAAATTTGAATGGTATCGACCCGGAAGTGTTTTAGTTCCAACAAGAGGGTGCTTCATCTATGCTGCTGCCGTAATAATTGATTTATTGAAAGAAAGATTTGACGATAACATTATTTCGAGAAATGGTCCAATTAATTGGCCTCCAAGATCATGCGACATAACTCCACTGGATAATTTTCTTTGGAGTTATGTCAAGTCATTCGTTTATGCTGACAAACCAGAAACAATTGACGCTTTGGAAGCAAAAATAACTCGTGATGTTGCTGAAATAAGGCCTGAATTATTACTCGAAGGATTGGTCCAAAATTGGTCTGATCGAATGCGGTTCCTCAAAGCTAGTCGTGGTGGACATATACCAGAAATTATTTTCAAATGAAGAAAAATTGGCTTCAATCTTAATTTAAATGTGTTTTGTTTTAAAACCCAACACTGTAATTTTTTTTTATTTCACTTTTTAAAGTGGACACAACATTATTTTTTTTCATTTGGATGTTAGATACGATGCTGTCAGGTTTTTGGAAGACGTTTGTATGAAATTATGATTCAATATGAATAAGACGAGACTAGACTAAAAAATAAATCACCTGGAGCATTAAATTTAAAAAAATTCAAGATTGTAATGAGAAAAATGGGAAATTTCTAGAAAAATGGCAAAAAAATTGTAACACTTTGAACTTTGGGCAAAATGTTATTTTATTAGGCGCAACAAGTAGCCAAGAGCATCACCTATCCACCATTTACCTATGGCTACTCACCCTCCAAACAACCTGTATATTGAGTTACTTTGGTATAAGTGACCAAATTTATTCCAGTGAAGTACTCTTTATTTTATTCAGCAATGACGACGTTTCGGCCATTTTCAAGTCTGAAAAAAATATACAATCCTACTTCAGATCTTACAATAAATACTATAAAACGTTACATATTCTTTAAAATCACAAAAAAAATCAGACTTTTGAAACACTATCACAAACAATAGAACACAAGACAGGAAACTAGAGAATTCTCTCACCACTATGAAATAAGTATTACTACAACAGAGCAAACACCATCGTTATTATTATTTCTATCCATGATCTCTGAGATGTGAATTTCAGTTATCTTCTTTATTTTTATTCAGCAATGACGACGTTTCGGCTAGTAGTTGTAGTCATTTTCAAGTCTAAAAAAAATATACAATGCTACTTCAGATGTTACAATAAATAATCTAAAACTTCACATATTATTTGAAAACACAAAAAAATCAGACTTTTTAAACAATATCACAAACAATAGAACACAAGACAGGAAACTAGAGAATTCTCTCACCACTATGAAATACGTATTACAACTCAATGTACTGAAAACTTGAGGAGCATTCATGACTTTGGACTCTGAATGTTTTTGGCGTTACATGCATCAGCCATCTAATAATACTCTACTAAGCAAAGCATACGCAAAATTACCTGACCTCCCTCCTTTTGGCAGGTAATCCAAAGGATGATGAAAATATCCAAAAAAAAACAACAAAAACACGTCACTAACCTGTTGTTCGCAGATTAACTTCACTCCCGGGCCTATCGACGAGACGTGATTCAAATAACTCTAATTAACTTCTGAACCTTCAACTTCCGATTCAACACTAATTCCACACACTGAATTACTTCTTAAATCTTCCTTAAAACCGAATCCCCGGTCAACCGAGAACCTTCCCGTTTAAGACTTCTCCAGCTACTCTCAACTTCTGATTCCAAATATAACTCCGCTATTCCCTGAATTTTTTTCCGTCTCCACTTCGAGAACGTATTTCCAAATACGAGAGTACCCTTAAACCTAACCCGATTCAACTGAGAACCTTCCCGTTTAAGGCTTCTCCAGCTACAGCTACGATTTTCTGACACCGTCTGAAGTCAATACTTGCATCGTTATCGTCTCGCCTATATCCTGTGCAAACTGATAAGTATCTAAGTAATTTTCGAAGCCATGAATGAAAATTTAACGTTGGTTAACCGCAATATTTCGATTTATCACAAAATCTTACACTAGGCCCATAAATATTCAATCAAAATGTAACAAACTTGAGAAGGACTAAAAATAGAAATAGCGCAACAGAATGAGCGACGAGAAACTCCATTCGCGACCCTTCCAGCTGCACTAAAAGACGTATTCCACCTACATCCTCATAAATCTCCACCCTCATCCAGAACATGAAAAATCGAGGTCAAAATTAATTTAGATAAATACGAAGCCCTACCATCCGATTCATCAAACTTCCGCATCCATTCAACAGTTGGAGGACTTCGAGCATACGACCGAGTTCTGGAGGACCCTCCACTCCTTCTGAACTACAGCAAGACTGTACACGACTTTTTTACTAACAACCTATGGAGAATAGGCAGAACGAGCGCATTCAGGATATTCAGGACGTTCCGAGCCATATGCGCGAAAGTTAACGATGCCGCTTCCACACTCGCAAAAGGATATCTCGATAAAGCGTCAAACTGGATTCCTGTCTCTGTCGTTGAAGTTTGTCTGAATAATTGAATAGTCCAGGATTCTACGGCAGATGTATTCAATATTGCTACCGTTAATCATATTTTCTTCAAGTTTGAGGTAGTTACTGGACAGTAACTGATGTTAACGAGGATGTCAGGTATCCTGATTTCCTGGAAGTGGATGGATTGTGTGCCGTTCTGATAGGCTGGTATGCTTATATAGATTGTTCTACTACAAGATTGAATTTATTTGGTTTTTTTGGCTCTTGGTTGGTCAGCCATGCAGCATTCCACTATTGATAACAGGGACACATACACGTCATGCCAATTGGGTCTGTCAGGGCGACTGACAATCAAGGAGCCAACAGATGAAAGGGTCTCCACAATTGGAAACGAATATGAGAAACAAGAAACATAAATGATAAGGAATGAGTCTCTGACTAGTACATAATATGTAGATTTCTCCCCTCAAACGAAACACTTTTTTCTATACCATTTTTCAAAATTCGGATTCGTTTGAAAGATACAGAGTATCGAAAATTCATTGAAAAACACTCATGTTTCCATATCTTCCGAACTATTGTGTCAAATGAACTAAATTTTGGTTGATTGTTTACGATATTCATGGTGCATATTCCTCAATCAAAACTTATTCAATATTTCGCCTGGTATAAGAGTAAAAGCAAGCCGAAACAAACAAACCATAAAACCATTTGAAAAGATGAACGGTTCATTGTTTCGAGAGAAAGAATCATTTTATCAAATAAAAGTATTTTTATAATATTTCAATGAAACGCATCGTTTTTGAGTCATTCCTAATTGTAAACGGTAAAACTTGAGGAAAAAATCATGCATATCAAGAATAATCTGGATGCTTTCATGGATTCCAAATATCATCGAATATTATTACTTCTTTGTCTCTAAACAAAATAACAATGTTGTCAGAATATTCATCAACTTTGTCGAGACTAAAATCTAAATGATGGAAAAACGTTTGATGAAGAAATATGTGATAATAAAATACCACAAATGTGGTTGGATGGAGAGTTCTCTCAGGAGTTTGATGAAGAAATATGTGATAATAAAATACCACAAATGTGGTTGGATGGAGAGTTCTCTCAGGAGTTTCAACTCGCTGGTCAAATTTGCCATGCAGGTTGTTAGAGCGGCTGAGTTGGCGTTGAGCCCTTCATTCTCCTGTCGGAGCCTGACGGGTTCCTTCACTTCTTCACTCTCTTCTTCCCATGAAGAGTATACAGGGTTATCATAATAATCCGAGCATTAGACGTTTCTCGGCTTCTATGACGAAAAGATTTCTGAAATTTGGCACACAGCCGTTTTTCAAAGAAGGGAATCATGCTAATATATTTTCTTCGAAATCGCACTTCCGGTTGTACCGGAAGTGACCATCAGCTTTGGTATTTCGAATGGAACTACCTATTTTTTTTAACCAGAAATGGATTTCTTCTTGAATTTAACACATTTTTTATCTGAAACATTTTAACGTTGTTGCCATGGTTACGAAGATATGAGGACTTCTATGAGAAAATGGCCAGTTTCAGAGGTCCGCGAAACGTATCATAGCATGTATGCTATCCATAATGAAGAAACAAATGAAGGATTTTTCGAAAACTCAATAATTTTGCCTCGTATTGCATGGCTATCGAATAATCTTGTTGTATTGAAACTGTCAAAATGAATTTATATTTCTGAGAAATTTCAAACTGCAATAACTTCATTTTTTCAAATGGTATGCCTATATTTCTTCTACAGAAAACGATTGAAAATGGACATAAGGAACCCTTGGAAAAATGTTTGAAATTGAATTTTCTGTACAAAAATATGGGCATGCCATTTGAAAAAATGAAGTTATTGCAGTTTGGAATTTCTCAGAAATATGAATTTATTGTGACAGTTCCAATAGAACAACATGATTCGATAGCCATGCAATACGAGGCAAAATTATTGAATTTTCGAAAAATCCTTTATTTGTTTCTTTATTATGGATAGCATGCATGCTATGATACGTTTCGCGGACCTCCGAAACTGGTCATTTTCTCATAGAAGTCCTTATATTTTCGTAACCATGACAACAACGTAAAAATGTTAATACCTGTATTAACATGTTGAATGTTTCAATTCTTCCGTAAATCACTGACGCACGGATGCAACGATCCTTTCGGACCTGGACTGAACGCACGGAAACACAAAAACTTTTTATAAACACTAGCTTGGATGCGCATCAACATTGCGTTCGGCGCACTGAACTGGTTTTCGCACATACTCAACTCTCAGTACGTGTACACTTGGCGTCTCGGTCAGTACTGATTCGTTGATTCCGATGGAAGTTTTGTTAACATACAAGCGAAAATGAAGTTGGCGGAAAATGAAAACATGACATTAGTCTCAGTGTACAAAAAGGACGAATGTATATGGAACATTAGCAGTCTTGATTATAGAAATAGGGCAATGAGATCAGCCGCCTTCGTCGAAATTGTTAAATACATATTATATGGCAAGAGAAAATTTTGGTGTTGTCGAATTGAAACAAAAAATTGAAAATTTGAGATGTACATATAATCAAGAAGTAGGGAAGATCAAGAAATCACACAAGTTCAGAAAGCTCTGAAGTTTCAAAACTTTCAGGTGCCATTATGAAGCACATTTTATATTCTTCTGCGTCTTCCGAATTCCGATGCCAGTTATTTTGAAAGATTAGCAGATTCTTCCAATGTATCACGTCTCTCAATCCAATCCCTTGCCCAAATTTTTTTTTCCGATCTATTTTCTTCCTCCATAAACTGAACACCAATGATCATGAAATGATTAATTTAATTCGCACAGTTCCTATTAAAAAGTGATTGTAACCGATCCATATTGAAAATAAATGTCAATGGAATACAAAATTGAGATATATAAATGAAGAATATCGACACAAACCACACATTGAATTGAAATTGATGAAAATACAATGATACTTAGCACTAAATAATCTGTGCCGATATCCGCTTGGAACATTATAATCTTGACACTACACGGTTAATATTACATTGATTCTCTGAGAGATAGCCCTGACTAATCGATGATGACATAGAACTACAGCTCATGCCGCAATGTGCCCACTTTAATAAAAGGAACAACTGGCATAAATTCTCCAAAGTCAAATTCGACGTCTTAATTGGATTTTTCTCCGTCCCATACTGTACCAACCTCCCGCTTCACTGAATCATCCCCTAAATATCAGTCCACCATGGTTCCTTCACCTCTGGCGTCTTCGGAAACCATTTTATCGCCCGGCCAGAATAATTGTGGTGTTTCCGCCTCTCTTCTTGTGAAAAGAGGAAGCCGCCGTCTCCTTCCGCTCGCCAAAAAGTAATAATCCGAATGGAGAAGTTCGATAATTGGAATTTTAATGGATTTCCAGCAAATTTGAAAGAGTGAGCCGTGTCGGCGGTGCACGAACGATGTTGAGTTGCTTTCGAATTACACGTTTTGGTTATGATAGGGAATTAGAGCAGGAAGAGGTGTCTGCTGGAGAGGAAACTGATTATGACGTGAATTACTTCCTCGGAATTATTTATTATTATTTAATTATTATAAATCTCGTCGCTTCATCAGTAATTCGTCTTTAGTATTCTTGTCCTATTCTTCATATTTGTGGTATAGGTAGTAGCTAAGACGACAGGAGAAATAGAAATCCCTCATAAGATTCCAACGTTTCGGCCTATTTCTGGTCGTTCTCAAGACTAAAAATGAACAATATTGAAAACTTAAACGACATACATTCAAGCTAACAAATAGTGTTCAATATTCATATTTTTCGTTTTCTGATCTCACAAAGTTCCTACATCGGACGGGCTTACCTGGTTAAGAATAAAGCCGAGATTTTCTGTGTTCTCGATTCCATGGTCGTGTCACAAAAATCCCACAAGCATCTCTCTACCGGTTCATTTCACACACCTCTGCCACTAGTCGCAACGGTCTTACGCTAAGCTCGCAATCCTAATACAGACTTATAACCTCTTCGGCACCTTGAAGTGAATTCGCCAGGACTTTACCCGGTACAACATTACAGTAAACCATACAGCAAGCAGATTCATCTCTTTTAGTCAGAACCACCGTAAGTACCATTCTCACAGTGTTAAGTTTATGGTATTTATTTCTATTGTCAAACATTCATTTTATTCTTTGATTCTCGTGATGATAAGAATTGGTACAGAAGTCCATTTTTTCTCTCCAAGAGAGCTCTTGTTTTTACAAAGTGCCATACAATTCTTCCCAACAAAAACAATATAATACAATATAAAAGTTGAGTCATAAAAGACAAACAACTGCATAAGACAGGAAGCGACGTAGATATACAACAACACCGACCTATTCACATAAAGTACCCCTTATAATTTTGAAAAACAGACATGAAATTGTGTCGTCAATTACTCCATGTAAATAGGTAGGTTTATACAGGGTCTTTCACGAGGAACCTCACCCATATTTATACGGGAAACTACTGAACGTATTTTCATGAAATTCAGCACTTATAAGTATTTCACGATGCTGATGAAATCTAAAATATTTTCAAGGCATGAGCACCTCCGGTTTTTCCGGAAATGACGTCAACTTCCGTTTTTCAAATTAGAACACCATTTTTTATTGCAGAAATAGATTCCTTAGAAAATTTCAAGTTATTTTGATGTAACATTTTTCAGTTTTGGTTGGAAAATTCTCTGTGAGCGGGAAAATTCGAAAAAAAAATCGAAAATAGAGCTCCGCTGAAACAAGAATAACTTCGAGGTTTTTGGATGGAAAATTTTCATTTTTGGGATTTTTCAAGATGTAAGATTGATGTATCCACTTTGAAAATCGAAATCGCGATTCATGATACAGGGGGTGAAAAAATCGCTTTCAAAGTTAGGGATGACAAAATCGTGAAAAATCATTTTTTTCAAATTAGAACCCAATTTTTTATGGCAGATATTGAATCCACGTTAAAAAATAATGTGAGTGTATGCATCACACCCTTGCCCTGAAATGGATATTTTCTGAGTTATTATTATTGAATTTTCAGCCATTTCTTTTCCCTTCACGCCAAAAAGATGAAATTTCCAGGAACTGTTATTTGAACCATGCTGTAGATTTCCCGCCTTCTCGAAACCGACTTCAAGTTACTATTAGGAGAACCACGGCAAACTTTCGCAGTTATAACTAGAGAAGATGCTCAAAGTTTTGACCGTTAATTTCTAGACATTTATTTATACGTCTCAGGAAAGCTTCGTGCGTTGCTCTTCTTATTTCATCGGGAGGAAGAGATCTGCAAAAGTGTTTAAAAACCAAATTGAGTTTCAAAACTATGAATCTAAAAATCTAAACAAACCTGAACGCATTTCTGACTCGTTCTATGCAGTCCTCTTTATCAGTCAGGGGAGTTGAGTAGACAATATTTTTTATCCTACCCCAAACATAATAGTCTAAAGGAGTTAAATCGGGAGAACGAGGTGGCCAAAGATGTGGACCATTGTTCGCCAACCATCGATCTTCAAATAGCCTGTAGAGGATATTTGAATCATTGGGTGAATTGTGTGGAGGCGCGCCATCTTGTTGATACCATAAGTCATTATGGTTCTGTACTAGCGGCTCAATTATTTGAGTCAATATGTCAGAATATCTATCTCCTAAGGGAGAACATTCTTTAAATAATGCAAACATGTGTATAGTTCTATCTTTCCAGTTAAAGTCCCATCATAAATGTGAACATCGAGAATTGCATTATTTTTGATGGCGCAAAAAACATTGAAACTCCAGGTCTCTTGAAAGTTCCATTGTCTGAAGTGGTGGTTGTTCTCTTCATCCCAAAAATGACTGTTATGCCTATTGAAAGAACCATTCTTTGTGAATTTAGATTCATCTGTCCAAATTATACAGTCCAAAAAGTTTTCATTCTCTTGAAATCGAATCATCATAGCTTCGCAAAACTCTGTTCTCCTGACGAAATCAGTTTCCTTCAAATGCTGTACCCTATTGAATTTTATGTTTTTTTAATATTCTCCAAACACTCGATTGAGATAATCCCAGATCAATCTCGGCATCTTTGAGAGGATGTTGAGGATTCACACGAAAATATGCAAGAACTGTAATTTCGTTGTTCTTATCTTCTACTACACTTTTTTCTCTGTGTATAGTTTTCTTAACGAAAGATCCGACATTTCTCAAGTTTGTCATGGTTCTGTTAATGGTATCTCTCGTTGGTCTGGGTCGGTCAGGAAACCTCTCAATGAACAGTTGAATCGTTCTATCTACAACTTTATTACATTCTCCATGAAGTAGAATGAGATTTAAATAATCTTCATTGGTAAAATTAGGCATAGTAATCGATTTTATAACTCAATACGAATTATCACCAAATTAATAGTAAACACAAAATGCTACTGAATAAAGAGGAATTTGGCAGATGTAATTAATGATATCTATCATTAAAAACAAAAATGTAAAACATGGTAAGTTTTTGCATATGGTTCATAAGGAATTATTTATTTATCACTGGAGAGAAAACCGATGGCCGATTAGTTGAAATAAAGAGGTTTCCGATACAAATTCGAATCCAAATTCGCCATCTATTTAGGAACAACCTGTAACTTTTTTCTCTTGCATATTAGGGTAGTAAAATCTAAAACATGATTTAAGTAACAGTTCCTGAAGATTTCATCTTTTTGGCGTGAAGGGAAAAGAAATAGCTGAAAATTCAAGACGAAAAACAGGTTTTTGTGAATAACTCAGAAAATATCCACTTTAGGGCAAGGGTGTGATGCATACACTCACATTATTTTTTAACGTAGATTCAATATCGGCCATAAAAAAATGGGGTTTTGATTTGAAAAAATTGATTTTTCACGATTTTGTCATCCCTAACTTTGAAAGCGATTTTTTCACCCCCTGTATCATGAATCGCGATTTCGATTTTCAAAGTGGATACATCAATCTAACATCTTGAAAAATCCCAAAAATGAAAATTTTGCATCCAAAAACCTCGAAGTTATTCTTGTTTCAGCGGAGCTCTATTTTCGATTTTTTTTTCGAATTTTTCCGCTCAGAGAGAATTTTCCAACCAAAACTGAAAAATGTTACATCAAAATAACTTGAAATTTTCTAAGGAATCTATTTCTGCAATAAAAAAATGGTGTTCTAATTTGAAAAACGGAAGTTGACGTCATTTCCGGAAAAACCGGAGGTGCTCATGCCTTGAAAATATTTTAGATTTCATCAGCACCGTGAAATACTTATAAGTGCTGAATTTCATGAAAATACGTTCAGTAGTTTCCCGTATAAATATGGGTGAGGTTCCTCGTGAAAGACCCTGTATACTACGTGGTACTTAGTGTGTAGCTTTCTGTCTTGTGCAATTGTTTGTCTTTTATGATTTTATTTTTATATTGTTTTTGTGGTGAAATGTTTTAAGGGCATAATGTGTTAGCTTGAATGTATGTTACGCCCTTTGTTTTCGATATTTTTCTATTTTAGCTCTGAAGAAGGGGAATGTCATAATGTATTCCCGCAGTCCGACAAAAAGGGCCATTTTAAACTCGATAAAACTTTTCTCTATTTCAGTATCGTAATGAGTTCATTACAGTACTAAAAACAGTGCTGTAATAAATTCATCACAGCATCGTTTTCAGTAACATTTTTCGTTTTGTGGTTGTCAGCAATGACTTCCGATCCTTTTAAATATCAGCAGACGTCAATTTGGAAATGTCAATTTTCGTATTTCCTAACATTCACACCAACTGCCAAGATACAATATGAAAGTCACTAGGACCTAAAATTTGAATTTTTTTCATTGAATTTCACAAAACTTGGGTGAAATAGAGAAAATATCGTCTAATACTCGTTGCAGAATGCAATTCCAATACTCATGCGTTCGAAAACTCGCTCGTTTGCGAATTTCGCATTCGTATTGGAATAGGAGCCCATTCTGGAACTAGTTTCAGAATATACTATTTTCGCAGATATCCTGGCTGTGATGTGAATACACGGATCGAAAGAGAAAAAGTCAACGCAAAATAGCTTGGTATTCATATTTTCCATAATTTTTCCATTTCTTCAGGAAAATTGATCAAACTTTGACATTTCGCCTATAAAATCACCCAAGTTCTACCGATGAGGACAACTACTTATGGGGTAGATCTGCTGGCCCATACTAGTTTTCTCTCTATATTTCTTTTTTTCATCGAATGGAGTGAAGAAATGCAACTCTGGCAACAGGAAATATGTTTTTTTCAAATTGAGTGTTCGAGAAGAATTTTCCTTGGAAGGTCAGAAGAGTTTTGAATATCTGAATAATAATTGATTGAGTTTCCTACAGAAATAGACCAGAATCTGCTATGGCAACAAAGTCTCGAGATGCCTGTATGAGTAACATGAAAAATAATGAAGTAGGTCTCAGAATTCTCTACCATCCAGAGGCATACCTACCTATTTGACTCCAGAATCACCACATCAGCTACTCGAAATGATAGAATTCGATCCCCGAGAAGCCTCTTCATTATACAGAATCAGCGTTAGCACGTATCCATGTGAAAACCCGCAAAAACAACATCACCGAAAGGACGATTTCCTCGGCCATTTCCAGCAACATCCCTGTCACATCGAGCGATCAGTTAAACCCAGCGATTAATTACCATCAATCCATATCGATATAAAAAACCCAACACCCACTCTTGATCTCGCAACAGTTCACGATTGCGCACTCCCCATGTCCAAGATCTCTCCCAAAATTATCCAGTATTCTTCCCACGATACCCCCAAAGTTCGCAGCGCTTAGCTGAGCGCGACGCCTAGCGCTCCCCGACGTCGCGACGTTGACGAACGCGCCGTAAAATGTTGCGAATTTATCTGTTTTCCTGAACGCGTCCCCGTGATAAGGCTCGATGTGGAATCGTGTTCAGTCGCCGTTTATTTCTATGCGTGAACATTCAAACTGGAAGGAACGTTGATGTGATGTGAAACTGTTACGATGATTTGGATTCGATGGTTAACTCGGATCTGTGTCTTCTTGTTCTCACTGACAGGTACCCTTTTTCGTATTTTTGAAGAGAGTTTTCTCAGAAGGAAATATATATCAATGCCATTCGTCTTCATTTGCATTCCGAAGATATGAATTCAATTTGAATATTTTAATTTGTGTGTCAGATAAATTCACAATAGATTCAATAGATTTCGAATGAGGCACCAGAAAGTATGTTATCATAGCTTGATAACGTTCGCCATTCACCAAAACTGCATTACCTTCTTCGTTTTCGAAGAAAAGCGGTCCAATTTCTACCCTATAATGCTTCATGTTGACTTACTCCCATCTGTGATCTTTCGATCTGTCACGTCATAATCATAAAATATTATGATATGTCAAATATGGCGCGCAATTCAAATCTTGCGTTTTTATTGAAACACCCTTTAGTATGGATGAAAAAAATACTGCTTGGTCTAATGAGATGCACAAAATATTTCGGAGTGTTATAAATTGAAAGATACCGTCATTTGTTGTCATAATTGAATGCGATATGCTACTTTATACCTTTGCTTCAATCGTCTTCTCCTTTTATTTTTTTGTTTCTCTATTGTTTTTGTTGCTTTTTCTTATAGATCTCATATTTTTGGCTTGTAAATCAGTCTGAGTTGAAACCTTCGCATGAAACCTTGGTTGTATGTAAAGTGAATATAAATAAATTGAAAAAAATTATTTACAAAACAACCAAGTATTCCATATTGATAATTGGCCAGGATAGAGCAGGCTTTTTTTCTAAAGAAAGATCTGTTGACCCGATTGGTATATTTCACTTCGAGAAAATCCTAAAGACAAACGATTCTGAAGAAATCATAATTTCCATAAATTCATAGCTGATCAAAAAATAATTTCGATATTTATTGTTGTCCAGATAATGAAAAAATAAAATTTTAGTCCTTACTTAGGATCAGGCTTAATGAATTCGAATTTGTTTACCAAATCTGTTGATAACTATTTATCTCCTTCGAAAGTATGAAAGATCAAGTATACATATAATAATATTATGGTCACTGATCGGCAAATTTTTGTTCGTTTCTCATAATTATATCATTTTTGTTATCTACATCGCATTTTATCGACAATTTGTAATGAAATATTCTAATGATTAGTAATTTGTTGGCTTTGGGGACTCTGAATTCGTACTCATTAACTTGTTAAAGTTGTTGGTTTCTCTAATACAGAATTTGAATATTGACAAATTTTCACGATCTGAAAACTACCTAAGGTATTTGTTTCAAATAACTCAAAAATAAGTAAAAGGTTTCGTTAGTTCCAATTCGAAAAATCGAAAGAGGTCTCGAAATTTTTTCCGAATCGGTAGCTCAAAAACTGCTATATTCATACATTTTTTTTAATTCAGTGGATCTCTGCTGTATTTATTACAACCTCTATGGTTTGAACAACTATCGATCCTACCGAATGTTGTTGAAAATCAATATTATCATTCCATATCGTTGAGGTATCCGTACTGTTTATTGGGTATTATTTTACATCAATATTGTAACCACGAGGAGTCCTAGGTAAATTTAGGATAATCATGTAAATTGAATCAGAAGTTCATGAAATATTCATGTTATATACATCTCGTATATCGAATATTGACTATCAAGATCGAAATATTTTTTAATCTTTCGTTGATATGTCCGTCAATTCCTCACGAAGAAGTAAGTAGGTAATGAGAAATTTCATACATATTTTGTAAAATTTTCAAAAACATTTTTTCTGTAATGTAATCAGATTGATTCTCTCTTCATTTCTATCGAAATGTCTCATTATTCAATATTTCATCAATATTTTAATATCAAAGAATCCAGGAATATCTGTTGAAACATTTCAATAAATGGAATTTGAAACAAAATGTCATCAGAACTATTTCAGGAATAGTTTGACAACGGTTCTGTAAAGGGTTTCATTTAAAAATAATGATACAATACGAAAACAAAATTCTCCCTTATTCTTGGTTCATCAAGCAAATGTTTTTTGATAAATCTCTGAGAATAGACAAAAATGTATCACAGTCTATCGTCTACAAATATTTCACGTTCACAAAATCATTCACACCAGGAATTCATCGAATTCCTCTCATATCAAAGGATAATATCGAAACAAAATCGTTTTCCTGGGAATTTAAAACTTTCTCACTATATGCTCAAAATGAAGAAATTCCATATTGTCCTCACAACAAACGTGAAAGCTATACTTACCTGTTTCTTACACGTGGACAAATATCGAAGGTATCAGTTGACGTATTTCAATTTCGTAAAGTTTTCAATTTTCCTTTTCCTAATACAATATACGATAGGTATTTCCACCCATTTCGAATAGAAGTTTCCATTATACGAATTTCATTTCGTTCTTATTTGATTCAGACGAATTTTAGTTACCTTCATAATCTTGCTGAGATTTCTGATTGCGATGGTTCCTACATCCATACTAGGAATTGTGAAATTGCAACTGCGATTATTGTCCACTATTTTGTAGCGAAATCAGGAATTTAATATCGCTTTTGTGAGAGGGTCGAAAATTGGAATCGGTGATATGGAGTATGATAGGGCATTTGCCCCGATTGTTTTAATTGGGGAATTCGTTTAGCGCAACAGGAATTTTTTCAATGGAGTTGCCTATGAAATGGAGGTTGAAATGGTCAAGAATATGACTTCTGCTGGTAGGTTTACAACGACATTTCATTGTGCACTTATGTGCTTCATTTTGAATGAAAATATTATATTGGGTAATAAAGTTTCTACTGCAAAACTCGTGTTAAGTGGAGTACCTCAAGGTTCGGTTCTTGCGCCCTTACTCTTCATCTCATATACCAGCCAATTCCCTAAGTTCACTCATCACTGCAATGTGCACATGTATGCTGATGATTTCCAACTTTTCTCTGACTTCTTCATTGATGAATTGAACGTTTCTGCCGTTAAACTGAGCGAGGACTTGAATCGACTGTGGGATATGCAAAGAAACATGCTCTGAATCTAAATGGCAACCAATTGCTATCGCTTTTGGCTCCAAGAGCAATAGGAAAAATGTTAAAAAGAATCTCAAACTGATGGTTTCACATTATGTCATTGGTTTTGATAATACCTCGAGATTTTGGCTTCATTTTGAGATTTCGAGAACATTTGGGGAACGTGATTGGAAAAGCTAATGGATTTTTGAGAATGTTGTTTCCCCATATATCATATTTACCTGTCTTCACGAAGAGGCTTTCCTGTTTTGCTCAGATCAAGGCTCGTTAGATCGAATCCAGCGTGATCAGAACAACTGTAAAAGATTAATTTTTGGGATCAGAAAATTTGATAATTCATCATAAAGACTTACAGAGTTGAATTGGCTCCCAATGAGGCTTCGTTTTTGTTATTATGCCCTTTCAATAAGGCGAGGTACAGATCTGATGCCAACATAAGATTAAGAAATTCATTGTCATATCCTCACCACAAAACATCAACATTTTAGACAAGTCAGATACAACATATGTTGTTTTTGGTGACTTTAGTCACCTCAAAAATGAAAAATTTTGAACAAAGACCAAGGATTTCCTGCTCAGCTGCTGCTAACTTGATTCTTTTATTGTCTCCGAATAGTATGAAGTTTTTTTCATGTTATGGTTTTCACGAAAAGGAATATCCTGCCATGTTCAGAGAACGTCGTGAGAACCAAGGGCAAGCAGGTAGGAATTGGTGTTCTTGAATTTCTGGAGGTTATATGAGAGATGTTTTTCCGGTCTCCTAAGTGACCACGAAGGGATGTGACCTAACTTGACGGATTAGTCTCGAAGGGACTGCCAGAGGGGGAATGATTGCTGATAATTCAGAAGAGCATCGCCCATGGAAATATCTATAAAATAGAGACAGATGGCCTAATCTTCTACGGAGTTCCAGAGAAGCGAGCGAGTTTGTAAGCGAGGCATTACCGACGAGACGAATTGCCCTTTTTTGTACGGAATCCGAAAGTTTTAGGTTTTGTTTTTTGCAGCACTCCAAATATGGGAAAAGTATTCCAGGACAGGTCGAATCTGTGCCTTATAGATCATAAGCAGCTGACTTGAGGTGAAATAGCTCCTGGCACGAAACAGAAAACCAAGGTTTTGGGATGCACTTTTAGCAATGGATCTCACGTGATTCTCCCAAGAAAGGTTACTGCCGATAGTAATACCAAGCATAGAAATGGATGAACTCAATGGTATGGCCACTCCCGACAATTCTATGTTGGGCACCGTAAGATCGGCTTTTCTAGAGAAAAGACATGCTTGTGTTTTGTCTGCGTTGAGTTCCATCAAGTTATTAGATCCCCATTCAAGAATTGTTGCCAAGTCCATATTCATGTTGTTAACATTTCTTCCTCGTTCGTTTCTGATTTGGAGGGCTGGTATTGGAGCCCTAGAAGAAAGGGCGGTATGGAGCGAAGTTGAAGTTGTGCACTCGACACGAAGTTGAAGTAGAAATAGTGTTGGAGCCAGAATTGATCCCTGCGGAACACCAGCATTTATGATTTAACTTTCTATCTACTGTAATAATCAGTTTGTGGCTTGAGGACAGGGCAAATGAAATTTATCTTTTTCGAATTGTCGACGTTTCGATCCTATGTTCGGATCTTCTTCAAGACTGAAAATTTTTATTACCATTAATATAAATACAAACATAAACTTTGACAACACATGTCATTCTATAACCATTATCCAAGATGGCGAAATAGTTATTTGTAATGCATTGCTATAAGATGGGTATCAAATGGAAGGGCTTGCCCAGAATGCCTCAGAAACCTAGCCAGCGATAACTAAAAAGTATGAAATGAATCAAAAGCACGAAAATAAACCGTTTTGAAAAAATCTTTCATGTAAATACTCCAAAAAGATGGCAATAAAATATTTCAACTTATAACCATTATACACAATCTATATGACCATAAAAGCTTGTCGAGTAAGTACCTATAAGATTTAATTGAACTGAAATTTAAAAATTGAGCGGAGTGAGTTACTCAATTAAAGTATTAAAATACTAGTTCATTTACACAACTAAATCGCGCGACAAGGTTTTATGATCATATGAGGTTTATGATCATAATATGAAGTTACAAATTGATAGTTACAATTTCAAAGGAAAATTTTATTTTCTTCTTTTCAGAGCATTCGAATGAAAGCTTTCTCCGAAAAGGTTTTTTTGCTTTCAGTTTATTCCTGGATATGGCCAAAAAATTGACCTTGTTATGACCAACTGTTTTTATCATAGTATAACCTCAATTCATTACAGTGGTGCGTTGCCACATTAATGTTTGGCGGCTTAGAAACGAAAAACCACCAATACATCAATGACAAAACTACTAATGAACTATTATTCACCAGAAAATGGAAATTTCAATTTTCCCTCAAACTCTGAAAAACCATTCGTTTCGAACGAAATGACGTATTCAACAAATTTTCCACGATCGGCGAACTCTGTATTTTCCTTCCTCGCCCTTCCCCCTCCCTCCGAATTAATATCCCGATAATGTCTCAATGCCAGATCCCCATTTTTCCCAGCTCCGCGCTTCCGCTATCCCGACTATAAGTCGAGGATGTCGTATACCTTATTCCGCCCTCCTCTTCTTTATTCCTTATGAATCCCTTCCGGAAATTTATGACAAGCTGGAGGAAACTTCTCAACTTGGAACCGATGGGTCAGGCCTCGTCCTCGAATTGATAATCAGTTCGGGCTATTTGTCATCTCCAGATTTATGAGGCTGCCCGATTTGTCAATGTGCCTGAAGCACGGCTCGTAGTTGAATTTGGGCAGTTCGATATGCTCGTGAATTGGAGAAGTGGGCTATGCGAAGGGGGAAAGGATATCGTAAATGGCCCCAGGATCGATAAATATTTTATTTGTTTCTCATTTGTAAACGTCATTTCCAAAAACACAATATTAATCAAGAAAGTTTATTTTATCAAGTCACTAACTTGACAGTTAAGTTGCAAAATTTTTACAAGTTAGTAGTATTATTTACATTAGAAAATTTTGTTTTATCGTCATATATGTTGAAAATCATGGTACAATTTTTATTTCCAGTAACAACGATTTTTGATGATGAAAGAGTTGATACTGATGATGATGAATCATCTGTTGACTCAGAAACTGCTGAACTCGAGGACTGCAGAACATTTGTACTCTCCTTACTACCAAATAATTTGCAAGACATTTCGATTTTTTGTTGACCGAATCATCGACATAATTCGTCGCAATTTCGGTGCTCTTTCACCCTCCTGCACGCTTTAGTCCTAAAATATCTCCACCCGAATCCGCAACCATAGTGGCTCCAGTTCTGCGAAAAGAGTGGCCGGTGTATAACTCTGGGTCGTTTAAACCTAAATATTTCGCTATTTGCTTTGGGACACCACCAATAGTGTGCTGGCCAGCATTAAGGGAAATGCACTTTCCATGTCGGTATGTCGAAAAAAAACTTAGGCTTTCTCTTCCAGGAGGCCGAAGATTTACATATTTTCTGTATAACATGCAGGGCTTGAAGCTGCAGCCATCATCGGTTATGGTGAATCTTCTTGTTAAATTTTTTGTTTGCCGCAATGTCACAATAACGTTTTTTCCCAAATCTTCTACATCATTCATGTTTAAGGAGGGAATTTCGTCACATCGACAACATCCAAAAATCCCAAATATTGTTACAATTTTCGCCAGCAACCTTTTGAACCTTTTGAAATCTGCAAATCACAACTAAACGTCATATTTTTCAATAATTTTTTTAAGGAAAACAAACCTGCGAACAGGGGCATTTTCTTTCATTTCCAAGCAGCTTTTCAGCATAGACCATTTTGCCCATAAAGTATTAGGGCTGGATCTAGCTGATAGTTGATTCAAGTAGACCATGTGACGTGTCGACTTGAGTAAGCCTGGTCACTTGGCAAATCAGGTTCGCGGATAACCTCAGTGAAGATGGGAGTGAGTTAAAACAAATTAAAGTTTATGAATGGGCGCCAGGTAGAGAATTTGCCTGTCTTACAATTCACAAACTTGCGTACTCCCCTACCAGAATAGCAATAAGACAACTGATACTCAATGTCAACCCATTTATTTAAAATTAAACTAATTGAACAATATTAATGAAAAAGTAAAATTAGATTTGCAGTAGTTGATAGGTATATTCAGCGAAACAAAACTCCACAAAATTGCTGAATTCGATTAAACCTCACTAAATAAAGTTGTAAATTTAAAAAGGAAATTCAAGTACCGTGGTTGTAATAACTGGCCAGTTAGTATCCACCTCAGTTCACAAATGTTTACACTTACGCCTATAGTAATTATGAACAGTATCGAAAAATCGCAGTCCAGTATCAAATGAACTGGTACAAAGGTAAAAATGTAAATAAGTCAATCTGCCACTATAATAAACTCAATTATGAGTCTGATAAAAGTTAAACACAAATGAAAGGAGCCAGCGGTGATTGAAAGGTCTCCCCTGCTATCAGTTATTCACTTTGTAAAATGATATATTATAAACCTAAAGCCAGTGCAAAGCACCGGTTACCTCAACCACTAAATGTCCTGAAGTAGAGACGTCGATAGTACTTATAACGTGGATGCTAAGCACTCATATGCCAGGCACTTGGATGCCAGATACTTGGATGACTGATACTTGGATGGGTGGTACGTGGATGCCAGATACTTGTGTATCCGATACTAGGATGCCAGATACTTGTATATCCGATACTTGGATGGGTGGTACGTGGATGCCAGATACTTGTTTATCCGATACTAGGATGCCAAATACTTGTATATCCGATACTTGGATGGGTGGATGCCCGACACTTGGACCCTCTTATGATATTGGTCGAGGGTAAAAACGACCTCCTTTCCAAATTCTATATCTCCAACAATTTTCCAACAACAAATATTCAAATACAACTCCTCTACAGAGATTCCGGGTCTCATGGAAGAATATAATAATCCGTTATAACAAACGTACCCTTGGATTAAAACCAATATTCTCTATATTATCCAGGGAATTAACCAAATTGAAATTATAATCGCCTACAACGAGGAAGATTCCAGATAAAACTTCCAGACCAATAATTCACATTCAATTCAGCTTTTTAAAAATCTTCCACAATCTTCAAAATTTCCAAAAAGAGGTTCCCTCGCTTTCACAGAGCAGCCAATTGCCAAACAATCCCTTCCTACTTCTATGACCGCACACAATACCACAGCCGTCTCCACCACAAGCCATGAATCAACCGGCAACGCCGCAAAGGGTGTAAACTATTCAGCGAAAATGCTGAATTTAATTCAGGGAGCAAAATAATCACGTTACAACCAACAAAACATCTTCAGTTATCCCAATCACACTATTTTTGTTTTGCCACTTTTCGAAGTCGTCGTATTCTCGCTCGTACCTTGAAGCTGATTTTGCAGGTAATAAATTTGAAGCTACACTGATGGCTGCCTCAATAATTTCTTTTGGTACATTCAATTTCGCTTTCGCCAAAACAAATGTGAAGAAAAATAAACAGACATGTTCATGGCAACGCTTCCATAGCTTACGACATTTGCGACAAATTATTGAGATTTTTCTGGAATTTATCTAACCTTTTTACAAATGAGACACAAATAAAATATAAAACAATACACGCAAGGTAACGGGTTTTACTGGCTCAAGGAGGTAACTGACTCGCCTGCGGCTCGTCAGTTATATCCTCCATTCGCCAGTAAAAACCCTCTTACCTTGCTAGTAATGCTATATACTATAACTTACAACAATACTCTCATCATCATCATTCTTTCGTCCAAATGAGAATGAAACTATGGTCAATCGATTTCCTATCGATAGGGCTTCCTAAGGTTGATTGCTTGAAGGCAAACTACTGGAGGAGGTCTTGATTCGTTAGAAATTCGAGATAAATGTGTGAACTGAATGAACCCAAAAATTGAAAAATGAACTTCGTTTCGTCGTTGCATCAAAATCTTTTAGCTTAGGTTAGTTTTGTAAGAGGGTTGCAATTCTCTGTGAGCTTGAGGTCTTTTGTGCGCCTCATCATAGATGTTTCTGCAACTGCGCTATCTGCAGCCCACCCTCCAGCTCCAGGACTTCAAGGAGGCTAAATCCTCGTTCTGGTGAAGAGGATTTTCCTCCTCTCTCTCTGACTCGTCATTTTCTGACATGCTCATACTCATCATATGCTTCCAAAGACTACAATATCCTGCGAGGAAGACAATGAGAAGGCGTAACTCATTCTTACTGAGATCCAAACAATTTTGACTCTTACATTTTCAAAATCCTGAAGGAACTTTTTGGAATGATCGAATCCTGAAAGTCTTCTCCAGAATGCTTCTCTTTCAGTTTCTTCCTTCCCCAGAAACGCTCGCTTATAGGTACATTTGCTCATAACACAGAAATGTTCTGGGTCAGAAGGTGGTGTTTGTGGTCTCTTTCTGGCTTTTATGTTTTCCGCGTCGTTTTCTTGGATTCTGAGAGACCAGGAACCCAGATTAAAAAGACCTTGCTGTTTTTGCCTTCTTCATTGAATTTCCTTCAGCACTCGCACATCAGCTTTGAGTAGATGATATAGACGTTCAGTGCTCTGAAAGCATCTTGACCATGAGAATGGTTTACTTTGTCATACACTTGATAACCATCTGTAGACCATTCAATGGGCCTGTCGTTGCTTTGAAAACACCATAAAAACATATGAACATTCCAATTATGAAATATAATTTTGAAATTCCCGAAAACATTCTAGAATAATGCTGACGAGGCAGTTGAAAACTAATTTCCAAATAAGTCACAAAACTCCCATCACAAAGGTTACTAATATTCGTGAAGTGGATGGCAGAAAACTGTATTTATGTAAATCTATCAATGGAACCGTGCTGCTCGTTTACTTTACCGATCCCTCTGGAAATTTTTTCCAGTTTTAAGTGCTCCAAATATTCAATGATAATGAAGACTCTTACCGTAGACAAGACTATAAACAACATATGGTCGAATATCTAAATCAATTCTGTTCTTGCAGATTCAGTCCCTTTCCACTGATTCATAATCAGGGAAATTTTTGTGCCTTTCACTACACTGATACCAATATTTTCATCCCTAATTCAAATCTTGCTCCAACATATTTCCATCAAGAATAAATTGACAGTTGCCCCGTTCTACATATTTTTCATCGTATATTTCACCCTCAGTTACCTTAATAGAAAGATGGCGAATTTGCATATTCTTGCCAAACGCACAACTTCATTTCCGGAACATTTTTCATCACAGGGAGCTGATTCGATTGGAACAAAACCACAAAATTGACGATTTAGACCTTCAATAATACGCTTTCGAACAATTTCAGCGGAAATTGAAGAATAGTCGTTTTCCGCTGATTTTCCGGTAGATTTGGCGGTTGCGGTAATCGATCTTGTTACAGCTCAGCAAGTATTAGCCGCCATTAGACCTACACATCATTTTCTAACACTCTAATGAGATTCTCGAAGACTTCCCATGGTTATAAAATATCATGAACACGAATCTATTCAAAAACCGCAAGGACAATGCAACAGAAACCTCAAGGCAATGCTACGAAAAACTCAATAGCTCAGAACTTCTAAAAAATTACTTCTTATTTCAAAACATTCAAATTTACACCTTTCATTAATTTATTTCTGTGCAGAAATAATTCCTGACATAATGTTTAACTCTATCCATGAACTCCGTGGTTTTCCCATTTCCACCAATATCTGGAGTATGGATTTTATCCAAACTCAGAGTTCTTCTGATGGCACAGTCGATGGCAGTAGCATCCCTCTCCATTTTTAAATAAGCCAACATATCTCGTAGAGCGTTCAGCATCGCAACTGGATTCACAACATTCTTGCCTTCTAACTCTGTTGCCAGTGATCCTACAGCCGGCTCAAAGACTGCGTAGTAGTCGCTGTAGCTCTTCTTGGAGAAAATACCTGGACCTCCTAGGAGAGAATTGATTAGAACTTTCATAGTCAATGATCTGTCTGAAAGTCGAAAAAAAATCAAGCTTGTTTTGAAACATTCTACCTTCTAGAGAAAAAGAAAAGGTTCTATAACGAAGGTTTCTAGAAGATATCCTATGGTCACCTTGAACCCCATACTCTAATGGATGTTATATATTTACGACACCATCTGTAGTCAATACAGAAGGCCATCGGAGCAAAGAAGTAATATCGTCTCAGAGCAATACTAACATACAATATTCAAAACAAGGATAAGCATTTTTGGCATCAGCTATTAATGTGGAAAAACCGAAAACTAACCTAGCAATCCACAAGCTATGTTGGTAACTGCACAGCCATACAAATTAGGAATCATGATGAAGTCCAATGCTTCAGGCCTTTTCATAAGCTGTTCGATAAAATGCGACAATCTCATAGTATCAAAATGTAAATCTCTGAAGTCCCTGGCCTGTTCTAATATAGTGTCGATGAATAAACCATCAGCTAAAGCATACACATCCCTCTTGTGTACTATTGTAACCCTATTTCTGTGGTGAGCTCTAGCATAGTGGAGAGCCCACTTAGCATACTGTTCTGTCTTCTGTCTTGTGATGACCTTGAGAGATTCAACGTTGCCTTTTACAGTCTCGTGTTCTAACATCAGGTATTCTCCCTCTGTATTCTGTCGAGCTAGGATCATGTCGATGTTTGGGTTCAAACAGTCCACCCCTATATACGGCTTGCAATGTACGATTGAGATGTAGAGGTCCAACTCGGATTTGATGTGCAGATTGAATTGGCTCTTCTGACTTCCCTCATCTCTGGTCTCAATACAACCCTTGAGAGCTACCCTGTTCCTACGTATTGATGTTTTTATGTGGTGGAGATCTTTTTCGCAGTTCGTTGTAGATTTTGGAGCTGATATTTCCTCGAATTTGATTGGTGTTCGGCCTTCTTGAATCACTTCTTTGACACAGTTCATAAGTTCTTTTCCGACTCCATTGCCAGAAAGGAAGGTGACCATATACTTGCCACCATAAAGGGGTAGAGGAAGGAATTCGAATTTTTGAGGGACTGGTGTTTTGTAGTGTTGAATTTCTGAGAGGACATTGAGGAATTTCGCCATGGAGCGGACATGTTGTTTGGAGAAAAAGTTCCATTGATTTCTGGTCAACATGTCAATATGGAACTGTCATTCATATCCATATGGTTCTATGCAGTATAGATGCATAGAAAACAATGGATTTATATGCTCCTTTCGTATCTATATAAAGAAATATTTTTTGTGTGTTGGATATTCTTAGTTTTTGATTTCAGTATCATATTCGAAAAAAATTAAATCTCATAAAAATAGCACTTGGCGTTGCTATAACAAATACACCAACTATCTTCACCTGCTTGTCATTATCTTTCGCAGGTGTCTTATAAGCGACAACTGCTCTGAAAGTTATTTTCGGCTCACTTTAAGTTAATTTATGTTTCCAGATGTAGGGAGAGACAACGGTATCTTCTGAAATCGTACTGCTTCTTACATTAATACCATTCATGTTTTATAAATAAAACACTTTGTCATCTTCGGGTAATGAGTCTTGTTTCTCGTGTTCCATTTGGATTTCTAATTAGGATTAGAGGAATTCAGTGGGGTTATGATAAGTGAAAATAGATGAACACAGAGGAACATATGCTTTGAGTGTTCTTGTAGAAATAAACTTGTGCGACAGTTTTTTTAATCTATTCATCTCTTTATAACAAGCCACAAACATTTTTCATGAACCAGAATTCCAAATTTATCTTATCCTGAAAAAATATGTGGAAAGAACTCTGTTTGCCCCACAAACCCCCATAAATTAAAAAAGAATCTCAAAGCTTTCCACCCTCTTCATTGAACTGAAAGGAAACTTTTCGAAATCCTGAGTTACATGGCTTGTTTAACAAGCTTGCAAGTAAAATGCGGAAAATTTTGGATGGAATTAATTCACTTAATCAATTCAGTTATTTGCGAATTCAAATTTATGCGTTCAAGGATACATGATAAAATGGGAACGTCAGCGTTCTGAGCCTGAAGCAAAAAAACAGATGTAACGGTTTGTTTTTTCATCGAGATGAATTTCGGCAGACTGAATTCGTTCAATTCGTCCGTAATTTTTTCTTTGAAAAATACAGATTGTTTTTGGACAATACTGACTCGAAGCAATTAAAACAATAAAATCATGATGTGCAGCGAAAAATCAATCTCAGTCTAAATCGCTAGGTTAGGTTGGGTTTGATTCGATTAGGTTTGGTTAGGTTAGGCTAGGTTAGGTTAGGCTAGCTTAGATTAGTTTAGGTTAGGTTAGGTTAGGTTGGAATAGGTTAGGTCATGTTAGTAAACACCTGATCAATTGAATATTTATTAAGAGAGGACAAAACTCTCACAACATAATTTTATTCTAGAATTTGAGCATTATGATTCTAAATCTCATATTTTCGGTATGCAAAATTTGAATTTGCTCGAATTCTTTCGAATGGTTCGAATATGTTGAATGAAAAGTGTCTGAACTATAATGGTGGTCGTCTATTCTTTTCTCGAAAGTTCCGGTTTGATCAATATAAACTATGGGGCAATCATCACAAATTGGCTCGAAGACTCCTGGTGAGCTGTCAAAATTAGTGTGGCTATAAAGAAAATAGTTGAAAAATCAAACAATATATTGCATGAGGCCGTGTGAATAAATGGCGACAAGGGACAGATTGTATAAAATAAAACTATCTGTTTCCCGCTCGTAATCTTGATGTTCGCAGAGGGAATGCAAACGGGGTACCATAGAATTTTGCGTATGATACACGAGAACAGATGAAAACTTGTGAAAAAACCCTGTCTCTCTTCTCGTACTTGAAAACAAACTTTTTAATGGATGGAAGTATCTTGAAATTATATCTGTAACAAGAACAAAGAAGAAAAACCGAGAGAGAAGTGAAAAATATTTCCCTTATCAAAAAACGTTTTCACGAAGTCCTAACTCTCTCTTGGATCGAGAAGATCTTTCGATCAAGTCCGATCTTCCAAGTGATGATTCTTTTGTTCTTCAGGTATTCGAGAGGCGCTACCGGTCCCTTTTAAGATTCCATCTTATGGCGTGCCCCCAAAGTTGTGTTCTCTGCTGGCTAGTTTACTCTCAAACAGATCTGTCCATGTAGTATCCAATGGAGTTTCATCTGACTCTCTATCCATAAATGCTGGTGTTCCGCAGGAATCAATTCTGGCCCCAACACTATTTCTACTTCACATCAACGATTTGCTGGAAGCAACTTCGTGTCCAGTGCACAGCTTCGCGGATGATAATACCCTCCATACCGCCTTTTCTTCTAGGGCTCCAATAGCAGCCCGCCAAATCAGAAACGAACGATGAAGAAATGTTAACAACATAAATATGGACTTGACAACAATTCTTGAATGGGGATCTAATAACTTGGTAGAAGTCAACGCGAACCAAACACAAGCATGTTTTTTCTCCAGAAGAGCCGATCTTACTGTGCCCAGCATAGAATTGTCGGGAGTGACCATACCATTGAAGTCATCCATTTCGATGCTTGGTATTACTGTCGGCAGGAACCTTTCTTGGGAGAATCACGTGAGATCCATTGCAAAAAGTGTATCCCAAAAACTTGGTTTTCTGTTTCGTGTCAGGAGCTATTTCACCTCAGGTCAGCTGCTCATAATCTGTAAGGCACAGGTTCGATCTGTCCTGGAATACTGTTCCAATATTTGGAGTGCTGCACTCAAACAGATCCTGAAACTCTTGGATTCTGTACAAAAAGAGGCAATTCGTCTCGTCGGTGATGCCTCGCTTACAAACTGGCTCACTTCTCTAGAACACTGTAGAAGAGTAGGAGATCTGTCTCTATTTTATAGATACATATTTTCATGGGCGATTCTCTTCTGAAATATTAGCAATCGTTCCCCCTCTGGCAGTCTCTTCGAGAATAATCCGTCAAGTTAAGTCTTCACATCCCTTCGCGGTCACTTTGGAGACCTGCAGAACATCTCTCTTTAAAGACTCGTTCATCCAATGAACAGCGAGGCTTTGGAACACATTGCCTAGGGAGGTGTTCCCTGAGGCATATAACCTCCAGAAATTCAAGAAGAACGCCAATTCCTACCTGCTTGCCCTTGGTTCTCCCGATGTTCTCTGAACATTATAGGATATTCCTTTTCGTGAGAATCACAACATGAAAAAAATCATCTCCCAAATATTTGAAGGGGTTATTTTATCGAAAAATCAGCAAAAGAGGAAGAGCAAATTCAAAAAACTTCTGACGCTTCCGTGTTAAAATGCGTTGACTGAAACACACGTTGAAGTCTTCACTGCCACCAACAAACGTTCACTTAACACCAACAATCCTGAACAATAAGACAGACAAAAGACCCCTATATCATCCGGAAAAAAATGAAAAATCATCTCGAAACCCTATCCTTATCCATTCTCATCCTTTCACAGTCAGCGATCTCCTCACTTTTCCCTTTCTACTCGTAACAAAATCATCCGTCCTGAGTGCGGGGGGCAAAAAACCCTCATGTGTCTCCTCATTGTTTTACTCAGGAGTCGATCTGGAGTCTCCACATTAACAATGCGGTGAATGGACCAGGGGAAGACGAGATAAGTAGTCAGGAAGTGTTTGTCCGATGCCAGCACTCCGCTGTTCAGCCCCCGAATGGATTGCGACGGCAACAAAAAGCTGCGGTCCTATTTATTTCGGAGTCGAGAAAGTATACATGTATCGAGAGTTTTGACAAAAAAGGAGATGCCGTACATAACTCGTGTTTCTTTGTTGGTGGGCGGGACCTTCGGGGATTTATGTCGGTTTGTGGAGTGCTTTTCAGGTTAATTTCGTTCTTTGCGAATGTCTGGAGAGGGACTATTCTGAGCTGAATCAGCGTTTGCGGGATATTTATACTTTGATGTTTATTTGTCTTTTCGTTATATTTTTTGGTATGAGGCCTTGTTACCACAAAACGAATTCGGCTCTGATACGATTCTCGCTTGAAATTGAGTTGATACATTTAGGGAATACTCAACTGCTCACCTTATTTAAATGCTAATGTTGAAAACAATTAGTTTCTTCCGAATATTTTTGCAATCGAAATGCCATATTTCTCACAGCAACATGAGTTCCTTTTTCGATTTTCCTCAAGATTAGTTTGTCAACACTATTAACCTGTCCATATTTTTCTCGATATCTCAAAAATATCTATACATATATACAGGGTGATTTTTTTAAGTGTTTCATTAGAAGTTTAAGACGAAGGAATTGCCATACAACAAGAGTTATCAGATACATCGCGTTCATTGATATAAATATCAACAACCGCCATGGATCCGACACGAACTTGCCAAATTCTTCATCCAGTTTATATCAATGAACGCGATGTATCTGATAAACTCTTGATGTGTTTACAACGATTCCTTTTGGACATAGCATTTCTTTCTAATTGCCATACAAATTCAAAATTTTGTATTTTTGTTTTAGAGTACATGAACTCAATTTGTAAAATATTTTCAAGTGGAATCTACTTCCGGTTCTACCGGAAACGGATGTGAACTTCGTTATTTCAAATTTAACACCCTGTATATTTATACATATTTAAATTCTTCGTTTAATTCTGCAATGATTTGATGTATGATATGCGCAACCACATCAAGCGATTGTTGAGTTATTGCCTGATTCTCAAATTTTTTGACGGAAAAATTGTCACAAATAAGTGTTTATATCTTCAAAATCCCTCATTGTAAGAATTTTTTTTTGCAACATTGAAAACAAAAGGAAGTACGCTGATACTGCTTCTTTTATAAATTATGAGGAAATATTATACAGGGTGCCTGAAACAGGGCTTCAAAGTGAGCCTCAAATCTATGAAATCTCTTTTTTTTCAAACGAGAACCATATAATTTTTCAATTCCGATCGATTGCTCGTCAAAAACTAGTTAGAGTGTGGCGAACATTTCATGTCTTTAAAATGAGTAGATTCGCCGTTATCGAATAAAATTCGAAGTTTACGACTGAAGCCAGGTTTATCAAGATAATTTTCAAGTAGGCTATGTCAATAGTAAGAATATGTCAGTTTTAAACTAAAATTTCTTTATTTAGTCATCATTCATTATCTGCTCTGTTTATTTGTCACATTCGCCGCAAAGAAAGAACAGACTTTTGATATATCATTCTAGTGTACTTTATTATCATTATTGTTTGTTTTGTATAGTGCTTGGTCAATGGAAATAAGTAACAATGACAATTCCTAATATAGCCTACTTTGAAATAGGCGAGCATACCACTGAATTTGACAGAATTTCACGAATAAAGCCAGGTTTGTCCCATCAGTCAAATTCAGTGGTATGCTCGTCTATTTCAAAGTAGGCTATATTAGGAATTGTCATTGTTACTTATTTTCATTGATCAAGCACTATGTAAAACAAGCAAGAATAATAATAAAGTACACTAGAAAAATACATCAAAAGTCTGTTCTTTATTTGCGGCGAATGTGACAAATAAACAGAGCAGATAATGAATGATGACTAAATAAAGAAATTTTAGTTGAAAACTGACATATTCTTACTATTGACATAGCCTACTTGAAAATTATCTTGATAAACCTGATGTTTAGACAAAGAAACCTGTTTTTAGTTGTGAAATTCGAATTTTTTCGAAAACGGCGAAACTACTCATTTTAAAGACATGAAATGTTTGGCACACTAACTAGTTTTTGACGAGCAATCGATCGGAATTAAAAAATTATATGGTTCCCAATTGAGAAAAATGAGATTTAATAGTTTCATTGAGGCTCACTTTGAAGCCCTGTTTCAGGCACTCTGTATAATATTTCCCCATAATTTATAAGAGAGGCAGTATCAGCGTACTTCCTTTTGTTTCACTGTTGCAAAAAAATTTCTTACAATGAGGGATTTTGAAGATATAAACACTTATTTGTGACAATTTTTCCGTCAAAAAATTTGAGAATCAGGCAATAACTCAACAATCGCTTGATGTGGTTGCGCATATCATACATCAAATCATTGCAGAATTAGACGAAGAATTCAAATATGTATAAATATACAGGGTGTTAAATTTGAAATAACGAAGTTCACATCCGTTTCCGGTAGAACCGGAAGTAGATTCCACTTGAAAATATTTTACAAATGGAGTTCATGTACTTCAAAACAAAAATACAAAATTTTGAATTTGTATCGCAATTCCTTCCCCGAAAATTCCTAAAAAAATCACCCTGAAAATATTCTTTTTATTCTGCTTATGATTAATCAACCTAACTCATAGGATTCTAGGTCAATGATCTAATCTAACCCATCTTCTAAGAATATGTCGCAGAGCTTTTTGGAAGCCGTTAGCCGATGCCAAATTGTTGTTGTTAACACGTATGGAGAAAATCATTTCTAGAGCTATGTTGTTATAAAAGGGGAATGTGATTATGTAAGGTGTTTTTCTTCGATTTCGTGATGTTATATGTGAATACATTCAGTGAATGAATGTAACAACCGTGTAGTCTCGAATTTATGAAATTCCAAGAGGATATTGTTTAGCTAGACACATCGTCACAGATTATTCAGTGCTGAGTATCATTATATTTTCCATTGATTTCAATTTAGAAGTAGTTTGTGTCGGCATTCATCATGCATATATCTGAATTTGGCATTTAATGGACATTTATTCTCATATATGGACTGGTTATTCATCAGAATCCATGTTGTGAATCACAACCTTTAACCATCGCACCAGTGGATTAATCATTCCAAATTTTACTTTTCAGATGCGATGGGTGTAGCGAATGCGAACGGTGTAAAATTGACAATAGAGCCTAAAACAGTGGAACGAGACAAGTCTGCAACCCTTCGTTGTGCTTACGATACAGACGAATCTGCCCTATATGCCGTGAAGTGGTATAGGGGACCCCATGAATTCTACAGGTTCGTCCCGAAGGAATCGCCCAAAACGAAAGTGTTTCCTTATGCAGGAATAGTTGTAGATGTGAGTATTGATGAAATTTTGAAACATCTCTGAAAAAAAAAATAAAAAAATTCAGAAATGTTTTTAAAATTATGACAACAAACTTTTCAAAATTTGGCAAGTTATTATGATTTTACAAAACGCTATCTTTAAACAGTTGACATATAATAATAATAATAATAATAATTTATTCACAAATAATCCATACATCATTATGATAACCCTAAAATATAATAATGCAAAGTGAACAAATAGCTATAGGTCTACAGGGGGAGACAAACCCGTGCGTAGACCATCTACACCCAAGTCAACTTCAGCTTGTACAATAAGAAATCAATAAAAATAACACCAGCAAACAATATATAACAAAAAAGAGAAAAAAAATTGAGCAGTAATTTCACAACAACAAAATCAGAAAAGGGTTAAGCAAGAATTGTTACCTTCTTACACATTAACAGTATGTTGAGGGCGAGGGATCGTACGTAGCTATTCTCATGAGCAATTGTATGAGTTGTGATGTATTCTAGCTTGTGGTCTTAGCAATCAGATGGTACACCATCACAGAGAGAAACGTTGCTGACGAAATGACGAAACACCAATAAACCAAACAACTGCCACTTATAACCAAGTAAATCTAGCCAATGAATTCACTAATCCACAGCCTAGGTTTGGACAGGATCCAACGATTCAGAAATTTCCTGAAGGAACTCCTTATTTTTATATCCTTCACCACTGCAGGAAGCAAATTATATAGCTTTGGTCCCAGGTATGTGTAAGTTCTCTGATTTAAACTTTTATTCACCTTAGGTACCGAAACACAATCACGTTTGAACCTGGTGTTGTAGGCATGATCAATGTCCACGAGTTCATGTTTATTGAAGTGCTGTCGGAGTAGAACGCCTCTGCAGAACAATTGGCGAACATCCATCAGCTGGGCCTCCGTGAAGAGGGCATTCGTTTCGTATCTCCAGGGTTTTTTGAAAACTATTTTTAAGAGCCGTTTTTGTACGATTTCTAAATCGTGAAGATGTCTTTTATTTGTTCCCCCCCAAGCCACAATGCCATAGTTAATATGAGTCTCCACCAGAGAGTGGTAGAGGATTTTCATCTGCCTGACCTCAAGAACCTTGGAAAGTTGCCTAAATTTGAACAAGAGTGTACGAAGCTTTCTCGTTACGTACTGACAATGTTGGTCCCATTTTAAGCGGTTGTCAATAATCACTCCCAGATACTTCACGTGTGCAACTCTATCAACCTCAACAATATCATCGCTTACATCAACTGACAGCCTCTCGAAATCAGGCAAGCCTGGAAGGTATGAAGCAAAGGGCAAGAAGAAAGTCTTGTTGTAGTTAACAGACAGCAACTTCTGTCCAAACCAGGAAAAGATCTTCGATAGACTTCTCTCTGTGTTCCTCAGCAAGGACTTCCAATCAACATCATGACAAACTATCGCCGTGTCATCTGCGAAACTAGTGATGGTACCGTACGTTGTCAGATTATATAGGTCGTTTATATATATATTAAATAATAAAGGGCCCAAAACAGTACCTTGAGGCACCCCACACACAACTTCTTTCACAGAGCTTTCGTTTTCGCCAATCTTCACTAGTTGTTTTCTGCCCTGCAGGTAACTTCCCATCAAATCCCTTGTTATGCCTCTGAAACCAATATGCTCTAGTGTTTGTAAGAGCTGGGCGTGATCAACGGTGTCAAAGGCCTTTGCCAAGTCGATGAAAACACAAAGAGCTGGATTTTTTTTATCAACATGATCGCTCAATTCTGAGACAACCCTAATGATAGCATCCTGTGTGGACTTGCCCTCCCTGAACCCGAACTGCTGCTCAGACAACAGGTCATATTTTTCCAGATACTTCTCGATACGCTTTTTCAGGACCATCTCAAAAATCTTCGCAAAATTAGAAACAACAGAAATAGGCCGATAATTGCTGACGTCTTTTTTGTCCCCACCCTTATGTAGCGGCGTTATAATCGCCAGTTTGAATTCATCTGGCACTCTTCCTTCTGATATGGACAAATTAACTATTCGAGTGAGTGGTCCTACAATTTGGTTCGATATAGCCTTGATGGTCACAGCTCTTAACCCATCAACACCGGGAGTTTTTTTATTTTTCAGGTTGTTTATCATTTCAAGAATTTCTCTTTCATTAGTTTCCTCCATGTAAATCGATTGACGTTCCTGTGCACGACAAGGTGCCTGTTTGAATTCGACATTCTTTATTTTTCCTGCGAGTTTCCTCCCAACTTCAGTAAAGTGTCTGCAAAACTCATCAACTATCCTCTGCCGGTCGGTTGTTAAGTTTTCATCCTCCAGTTTTATCTCCGGAACGTCGACATCCTTTCTAGCACTGCCCAAAATCTCATTGATTGTCCTCCACAGATTTGAAGAGCTTCCACTATCCTGACTAATTTTATCCTGACAAAATTCTCTTTTAGCTGCCCTGATTATCCTCTCCAATTCCCTTTGGTATTGCCTGTAAACTGTTATATTTTCCTCGTTCGGATTCACCTTCATTGCCAGAAAAAGTGCACGCTTCTTATTGACGGACCTTACAATCCCCGCCGTGATCCAAGATTTCCGCTTCAGTTCATCACGCTTTAATTTTACCGCTTTGCTGTACTTTTGGACGTAGTTCTTCAGTTTCTTCATGAATGATTCTGTTGCAAGGTCAACACTATGCGCCGAATATACTTCACCCCAGCTCTCATTTGTCAGTTCCTCTTTCAGACCTTGAATATCCAAATAAGTTCTAGATTTTACTGGGGTAATCTTTTTTTTAGCAGCCACAGGTGATGAAATTTGGGCTATTGTGGTAAAATGATCAGTTATGCAAGTTTCGTATATCTGTGCTCCCAATACAACATCTCGCGAGCCAATCTTAACAAATATGTGGTCTATGCAAGATTTCGATTCTCGTTGTACCCGCGTATAGTCGTTGATCAATGACTCATAACCCAATTCACCCAGGACATTGATATATTCGCCAGATGAATGTCCCTCGTCTAAAATATCTATATTCATATCCCCCGCCAACATATGAAAATCATAATCTCCTTTCAGAGAATTCAAGAAATCACCAAACTTATCAATAAAGTCAACCACACACACTGCAGGTGGTCTATACAAAGCAACAAGTAGCATACGTTTCTCCCCGTATTTAACAGATATTTTCATTACTTTAACACCCACAACATCAACAACGTCATACTCATACATGAAAGTGTCCCTCATGTATACAACAACACCATCATTTTGGTTGTAATCACCCTGATTATACAATAATACATAGCCGTCAATATTAAACAGTGAAGCATCAGGTATCTTCCAAGTTTCAGTGAGCACAATGAAATCAAAACTAGTTTGTAGTTCACATAACATTACATTAAATTCATCAAAATTCCTACTTATACTTCTAATGTTATTATGAATCAACTTAATACCACCCTGACATTGAGAACCAATTCTTTTCCTACACTCTGTTGCATCCCTGGAAATGTAAGTTTCAACATGTTGCGCCCTAAAGTCCCTAATATAAGCATCCATCTACCAAACAAAGAATAAGAAAAAACAACGAAAAATCACAAAATTTCAGGAAACCAAAAAAATCTGTCCCAACAATGTACTATCAAAAATAACATCCACTTATCTGTTCGATCGAGTTCGGCCTCTTTTCCCTTGATCCAAAATTTTCTGCCTGGCGACACTTCCCTCGTTCAGGAGTTTTGGGGTATCGGAAGGCTTTGGAATTTTTTTGGTCTTCGGTTTTTCGACGATGAAATTCGCAGGATCAGCAGTTTGGACCTGCTTCGGAACCGCCCCTAAATTTCGGGTAGGTTTCTCAGTTGTTATGTCCGGCGTAGAAGGGGCACTGCTTGCCTTGATTAGTTCTTGGTTTTCCAGGGCAATTAATTCCTCAGTGGAATAGGGAGTATTATTTATATGTAATTTCCCCTTTATGATTATACAGATATTATCAGGATTCTCTCTATATTTCAAAAGGTAATATCTCAGTATCTTCTGTTCTTCTCTCTGTTGCTTCGTCAAATCGTTGGAAATATAAATTCGAGTTCCCTTCAGCTTATGAGAGTTCTTCAAAATTTCCAGCTTCTTCAGCTCGGATAAAAACTCGACAAGAATGGGACTTGTCTCGGATACTCCAACTGAATAACAGTTACTCAGTTCTGATGCAGCTAGATCCACTCCCAATAATCCTCGAAGCTCCCCACACAAAAAATCAACTGTCACACCTGAGGATGGTTTTTTCATACCAAAAATGACTATATTTTTCCTCCTTGTCTGTCTCCTCAAAAATTCATTCTCCGATCTTAACTTGTTATTTTCTCCTTCGAGCTCTCTAACCCTGTTCTTCAACTCCTCCACCTTCATCAACACACGGGCCTCACTCGCCTCTATTAGATTTTTCAGCTCCACTCTACTCTTCAATACTTCCTCGTAGAGTTGGTTTAGCGTAATATCTTTTCCGCTCTCTACCATTGTCCAGAATGTATGGCAACCTTTAGATGTAACAGTTTAAATGCCTTCCGTTTTTGTGGATCGGAATCCCCGATAAGAAGTATTCGTACGATGTTTGACTCGTGAAATCTCTATGTTTATTTACCAATAAAAACAGGCAAAATACCAACTGACAACTAAAATAGTACACTTATTTGGGGTTCGATTTACCTTTTCAAGTTTGTGCTGTAGAACTGATATTTTATAATTTCAAAGATCGCCCAACTTTTCAGATCACTCAGGAGCGCTGCTTAAACCGTGACACCGTGACATGAAACTTGAATAAATGACATGAACTTAGGAAGGTTGCGATATTTTTGTGTCAAATCAGATTGTCATATTCATTTAGACCTAATGCATTGTTTCAGTAAAACATTCTGAATACAACAAATCAAAATTCATTCAGTGAAACCAACGAGTTATTGCGGATGAATTCAGGATAATTGCCATACAAGTATTCAAATTAATTTCACTGGTTTTCAATTCAACGTCGAATAAAATGAGAATGATTTTAATTACCCATCATGAAAGTGTGGTCAATCATTACATTTGCTTTGTAGTTTTAAACGGTAAAAACAATGCGATAGCATACTTGTTCGCTATGACCTTTTGGATTTGATATTGATGTATTTCATTATATTCATATGAACTTATTTTGAAGTACATTTGTATGGATTATTGTTGATGATTACTCGCAAATAACTCCGTTTCTTCGAATACAAGTGATGTACTTAAATTCAGGTAGTCGACATAAAAGAGTCGAGTCAATATTTCTTAAGATTTGAGTTTTTCCAGAAAACGCCAAAAATGTTTTGGTTGGAAGGAGATCTTCCGATTGAAAATTTTCAAGAAGAAGTTTTTTACTTAAAACTGACGCAGGTTAGCAATCGTGAAATATCCAGTATGAGAAAAAAATGTGCACTCGAAACTCTGCTAACCAGAATGCAACAATAAATTGTTAAAATGTCGGATGTGATATTATAAGAAATTTTCAAAAGTACCGAATGTGTAGTTTCAGCGGGCGAAAACGTTCATTCCATTACCTCGAACCCATTTTATGACTTTCATAAAACAACAGACTTTGTGCGAAATAATTAGCTACAGAATGGCCTGTTGGTCCTAGAACGAAGAAGGGACTAATTAATTTTCAGCAGGGAGTGTTTTTAGAATTATGTTCCATAATTTCACGGAATTCATTATATTAAACTCGAAATTCAAATCGGAATTCGCTAACAAATGATTCGGGACACAGTTCATGGAGCGACATAATTAGCTACGAAATACTGAAATAATTAACTACAGTTGTGTCGAATCCAGTTTGTAAATTGTAATTTTCGGATCAATTCCCTGATTTCTTGGAGTGAATGAGCGTTTATCCAGTATTCAAATTCTTTGAATTAACCATAAAAATAATGTCGACAAATAAGTTCACGAGCACACTTTTATACCTTATTCATTAATGAAAAAAAAAATAGGTTCAATCTATCATCCAATTATCGATGTCAATCGATCACCGAATACATGAGCTCAGGTCCCTAAGGTTACTAAAGTTGATATTCCCTTCCTCAGAGACCTACACTGACAAATATCTGGGTGAATTATATATGACGATTGCTACCTAGCTGACAGTTGGATGTATCAACTCCAAGATTGCATTATTAATCAGACAGGAAAGATGATATTATTAAATATTTAACTTCTAATTTACTCGAAGCTAAAAATGTCATTTTGATGTATGTTCTCCCAACGGTGTAAGAATATTTGTTGATTATCATCTAAAAAGATGAAGGGAAAGAAAGAAATGATGATTTTAAATGGCAAATTCTAAAATATAACTAATTCACGAAGATGAAAAAGAAATAGCAAAATAGAAGAGTACTCATCGGAGATAGTAGGATTATGATTTCACCAAAATCAATGATTCTAATGTATACATGGATTATTTATCATTCAGTGAAGCTGAGTTCGCCCTGTTAAATATTTTCGAGTTTTGTTCTGTCATTAATATTCCAACAAATTTGGCAAATAATTGCGCAAGTGAAAAATCTTTGGAATGAGGCTCTTGAAGAATGTACAGCTAATAAATGAAAAGCCTTCACAGAGCACGTAGAAAAAAATGAAAGAGGATTAGTCGAAATATATGGGGATATATGATATCGCTGACTTAGCCTTTAACAATAAACATGACGAGTTCTGCCCAGATGAGAAAATAATAACAGTGGTTGTTGAAGCAGAAGAATAGGAATATTTACATTTTTGATATAACATATTTTACTCCTTCATTGTTCACAAATATTGAAAGTAACGATGTCATGACAAAATTCTTCATATATTAAATCGATCCATTCGTTAAGTTTTGTTTCTGTCTTGATATCTTTCACACTTTTTACAATACATTCACTTTGCAGCAACACGCTTCAAATTAGCTAGATTTTTCTGGTTCAGCGAATATTCATACTGAACGTTGGAAAGAAACATGCATTTTAATCATCAACGATATTTTTCGTTATCGAACCAGAATCACTAGTCCTTATGCTTCTATAACTGATCATTCGAAAATGTATCAATACAAGTTGAAAATAATATACTGCTGATATACAGATTCCCACGATGGTGATCGTATATCCGATAATTGAGGACATTTTCATGTTCAAAGTGCCCTACTTGAAAAAATACCATTTAATTTTAAGGTTTAATCCACATATTAATTGCTATGATGAAAGCACAGGAAATTTTTAGTTACTTTTTTGTAACTAGAAATAAAGCTGCGACTGGACTTCCCAGGCCTCCTTTGATGCCAATAATTCTTGCATGGACTATAGGAATATTCTGTAATTTAAATTTGTTTTAAATAATCGGAATTGGCTCTTTTCCAAATCTATTGTTTTCTAAACTATGTTTAAAATTCATCATTCACTGAAATCCACTCTTTCAAAAAAAAAACCATGGAATTGGCTCTAGATAGTAGGATTATGTTATCATCAAAATTCCAATGTCTACATGGATTATTCACCATTCATTGAAGCTAAGTCCTCTCTGCCAAATATTTTCGAGTTAACTCTTAGTATTTCGATATATGCATCTTCATCGTTTAATACTCGTAAATATTAATGTATTCGTGATATTTTGTATGATATTTTCGATTAATTTTTGTTTTTCTTTTCAGCAACATAGATCCAATAGTACCCAAGTAGTTCTAAGAGACATCGACTTCAATCTTGCTGGAAACTTCACCTGCGAGATAACCAAAGATCTTACGTTCGCAACACTTTCGGATACACAAGCCATGTCCGTAGTGAGTAAGTAGAGACCATTCTGCAATTCAAAAAAGCTTATTATTTGATACTTGTTCAAGTAAATTTATTAAAAAAAAATCCATACTCTCGTTGCGTTCATATCCCATGAGTGAAAACATATACTGAAGTCTTATGAATACTCACTGCTTGAAAATACTGCAACAGACCCTTTTATATCACGTGTGAAAGCATTGTGATGATGTTTTTTGTCACGTAGGGTTACCTTCAGCAGTTTCTCTGCCTGGAAATCTTAGTGGAATTCCACGTCATAGCGTAACCGCGTATTGATATCAAAGGGCCTCGACAACTTACCGACAAAGTAGTATCACTTTGATGGCAGTGTTCCTCATAAACTTGCTTGCCACATGAGGGAAAGAGATTCCTACCTTTACAAGCGTGAAAATGAAACTTATTGCTGAATATATTTCCAAAACTGAGACACTGATTCCAGATTTATATTTAAACGATAACACGATCTAATAAGAAAACATGTTACGAATATAAAGAAAGAATTTATAAAGAACTATCAGAGATAAGATATTTTATCAAACCGTCTTTTTGATGTGTGGGATAGACTACCGTTATTTATTGTGTTTTGTGTCGTTAAATACTTTCGATTGGTGATATGGTGACTGTGTCCACTAAACAAGATCTATATCATTTCGTCTCCATGTATGTATTTTAAGTCGCAGTTCTGAAAGGTTTCTTTATAGCCAATCGACCACATCTGTTAATTTTCCAAGAGCTCTCTTGGAGAGAATGGACTGCTGTACCAATTCTTATCACCATGTGAATTGAAGAAAAAAAAATGTATACAGGGTGAGTCTTTGACTTGTACATATATTTTAACTGTAGAGTCCTCTCACGAAAAGAAATACTTCTTTATTATACCATTTTTCAAAATTCGGTTTGGTTTGGAAGATACAGGGTGTCGAAAATCCATAAAAAAACACTTTTCTGTTTATATCTTCGGAACCGTTGTTTCGAATGAACTGAATTTTGGTTGAGTGTTAACTCTATTCATGGTGCATATTCCTTAATCAAAACCTATTCAATATCTCTCCTAGTGTAAAAGTTACAGGTTAGTCGACTCATCAATACACGCTTAAACACCATAAAACCACTTCAAGAAGATAAACGGTTCATATTTTCGAAAGAGTATTCTTATTTTTTTTTTCAATAAAACGCGTCGTTTTCGAGTTATTTCCAATTTTACCCGGAGCAATTTGACGAAAAAATCATTAATTTCAAGAATAATTCGTCTCTGAATTAAATATCATCGAATATTATTCCTTCTCTGGTCTTTAAACGAGTTTACAATGTTGTCACAATATTAATCAACTTTGTTGAGACTTAATTTCAAATGATGGAAAACGTTGATGGAGAATTATTTAATAATAAAATCCCACAAATGTGGGAGATAAAATTGAACACCAAGGAGCATTCAATACGCACAGTTTCGATTAAAAATTTATTGTTACCGGTACATATTGAAGTTAAATGTCAATGAAATACAAAATTCGGGAATTAAATTGAAATCAATAAAAAATAAAATGATACCTTATAATCTGTGGCGATGTTCCCATCTAAATAATATCCTCTTGGAATTTTATAAACTCGACACGGTTCAAATTATATTAATTCACTGCACATAATAATCACATTAGAACAATAATTCACTGAATGTATTCAGAACTTGTGGAGAAATTCGCGGCAAAGTCGATTTATGATGGAAACGGCAGAATTCATAGATGAGAGAGTGAAAATTCATAGATATGTTTCGTGAAAAATCCTCAACCTCAATGAAAATTTCAGCAAGCTGACAACATCTTCTTGAAATTCCTGTGCAAACATTCACAGAATCGATACAAAATAGATTAGGTTAGGTTGTTTAATAATAAATTCTGATGATCTGAATGAAAAGTCTCTCTTCATGAGATTGTTTGGGAATTTCGAGGAGAACATGTACAAGTTGTTAATGTTTACAAACTAGTCTGCAGAAAAATCGCAGAGGGAACTTATTTTGGTGTGAGTGGCTTTTCCGTCGCAGATATAATCCGATGAAAATAACTGTTTTTGTTGAAATTATCGTGTTTGCAACATTTTTATTCCAATAAGGTTAGTACTTGAGTATTCCCTAAATGTATGAACTCAATTTCAATCGAGAAATTTGAACTCTGAATCAATTCCACAGAATCATTTCAGGAACGTATTGAGCACAATTTTTTTTTTCAAATGGCTACATCTTTTCGACAGAGCCGAATTCGGAAAAATGGAAAATGTAAAAAAAGGTTTCTTTTGGCCTCACGAATCTACAGTTAAAATATATGTACAAGTCAAAGACTCACCCTGTATATGAAAAAGGAAAAAATACCGTAAAGCAAACACTGAACGAATGGTACTAACGGTTGGTCTACCTTGAAGAGATGTATCTGCTGGTTTTCTGTGGCCCAGTGAAGATGAATAGTCTGACGCATGACCATAGAATCGAGTAGTGTGGGTGAACCACTGAGTTCTCGGTCTTCTTCGTTACCAATGAAGTCCATCCGCAGTATGAAGTTTGTGGTATCGAAAATGAAAAAATATCAATCTGTGTCTGTGAATTCTAGTTTCAAATGCAGAAATTCAATGTCTGTCTCAGAAAAATGGATGGGATTACCATCATAGAGATAACAATCCTCGAAGATCCAGAAAATTGGGGTGTCCATTAACAAATATATCAACACTCCGAGGAGCCAATAACGAACGAATACAGATGATACCGTGCAATCGACCTAGAAGGTCATCAATTACCTCAAATACTATCTGTTTTCTTTCCATTTGTCCCCTACACCGGACCTCCATGAATCAAAATATACCCGTTGCAGCGAAGAAGGAAAATCGCATCCATACAATCCCTCAAAATAATCGCCAATATAAATCGCGCAGCAAGCCCGGCTCGTTGTGGTTTATAAGCGATATATCATCGTTTTATTGGAGATAAATTTGGAATTTTTCACGCTCGGAATAATGTTATGGGTACTTACGGACAACTGACATCGTCTCTGGGCTTGCGATAAAGTCGAGGATGGATGAGGTATATCATGTATCTTGGAGGTGAGGAGTTGGGAGAGATTCTTTGACAATTGCGGGGGTAACTGCAGTCAAGTGCATTTTTATTGACTAGTCCTGAATTATGGACCACCATGAGAAATAAAGGAAAACGTATTAATCCAACGATTAGGCTTTACGATGTCAATTTCGGATGTGCGAATTGAAAAGATCATAAAATGGATACAGGAACACAATTGCACACTCTGGAACACTCTTTTCATACCTTTGTGCTATCACGTATACGGAACAAATCAATGTGTTTTCATAATTCTCGAAATTAGTTTCAATGCTTACTGGTTTTTCGAAAACTTGAATAAACTCACGAATATAAGATAAATAGGTTAACTTCTCAATCCTCAAGAAAACATTAAGTATATCCATGTCATTAAACAATGCTGGCATAAAATATGTACGCTCATTTCCTCGAACTGCGGTGTTATCATACAGACGGTTGAGCGGAAGCTCTAAATGTTGGATATCATTTTTATTTCACGAAAGACAAATGGGGATGGATATCTTTTATATTCTCAATGTGACGACTACTCCAGTAGCAAAAAAAGTAATGGAAGATTTTCGAAGTCATATTCTAGTAGAAAGAATTATATTCTATATTTACCTCCTAAATATAGTTAACAGTTTGGTGAGGAGGTTACATTTCACTGGGACCTTAAGGTCTATTGTTCCCTCTATCAGAGCTGTTTTCGCAACTCTGTCTACAGTTCCAGAGCTCAAATGAACTCCAGTACCCGAATGGGCTTCACGGAGGCTAAATCCTCGTACCTCCTATAATTCTCCAGTCCAAGACAAGGTGTAACCAGGTGAACCGGAGTTTTCTCAGAATCTAAACTTTTCAGTTTCTGACAAGCCCTATTTCATCATTCGCTTCCCAAGGCATATCACGCACAAGTAACAACTTATCGTAGTTGTTATTTCAGTGATGCCCCTGTTTATTCATGTTATTCATTCATTACCTGAATTGTAATTATTTTTCGAATAAACGTTACTAATTATTCTTCATCGGTCTCCCGTTCTCAGCTTGAGCTGATAATTCTTCTATCTTTCACTGGTCCAGTGAAAAAACATTTCAGTTCCTCCCACTAGTTCAGAAATTTCCGCACGATGTGATAGGTTTGCAGATCCACATCCTGCTGTGCACATCCCGCGATCTTCTGGGATAATTCGATCCCTTGAAGATTTCTCTTGAAAGATTCCCTTCCGTCTTCTGAAGTTCCGAATGCCTCGCGGTGAACTCGGTATAAAGGGAGTATCTCCATCCAGGAAGTGGTTTGTCCTCGCAATTGTTCACGTAATGAAAAGCTCGCATTACTTCAATATTCATTTCGCGGCTCCATTGGATACGTGCGTTGCGAGCTCCCCTGCGGGCAGTACCCCTCACGGTGGTCGAGCCAGCAGGTGGAGTGGCATCTCGATCTTCTGCCACGATATCGGTTTCCACTTCTCGTTCATGGGTTTGCCACCATTTACCCTTGGTGGCCCAGGTAACTCGGGCCGTGGGGACGTCATCCCCCATGTGGCGTGGCAGAAACCAAACCACACCCGTGCGGTATTATTCTTTTCTTCATCGGTCTCCCGTTCTCAGATTGAGCTGGTATTACTTCTATGAACCAGTGAAAAAACATTTCAGTTCCTTCCACTAGTTCAGGAATTTCCGCACGATGTGACAGGTTTGCAAATCCACAGCCTGCTGTGCATATCCCGCGATCCTCTGGGATAATTCGATCCTTTGAAGATTTCACTTGAATGATGCCCTTCCGTCAGCTGAGGTTCCGGATACCTCCCGGTGAACTCGGTATATTGGGAGTATCTCCATCCACGAAGTGGTTTGTCCTCGCAATTGTTCACGTAATAAAAAGCTCGCATTACTTCAATATTCATTTCGCGGCTCCACTTGATAAGTGCGTTGCGAGCTCCCCTGCGCGCAGTCCTCCTCACGGTGGTCAAGGCAGCAGGTGTAGTGGCATTTCGATCTTCTGCCATGATGCCGGTTTCCACTTCTCGTTTATTATTATTCTTATTATTAAATCTCTATCTTATAGGTGCATTTGCCAATACCACCGAAAAGGTTCTGGTCTAGTAAGAGCTGCCTTTCTGGCTAGCCTGATGTTCGCATTTTTGTTTCGTTCGATTTCTGAATGACCAGGAACCCAGACCTTGTGGTTCTTGCCAAATTTATTTCTCTTTTTCAGGTATCCGTTATATTATAGGGAGGGCTAGAAGCCTTGTCCTTTATATCGAAAGAAATTGCTACAGAAGGTTTCATTTGGTTAATGACGTACTTCATTGGGACTAGTACATTTTTTTTCCTTCTTCAGATTCGTGTTGAAGAGTTGGGGTTAAGAAGGTATCCCCAAAGGAGTTGTTTTTGGTTTTTATTGTTTTCCCTTTCAATATCTCACAATTTCGAAAACATGGTCATTATAAAAGTTTCAGAACGGATTATGCATAGACTGGAACTGTTGGCCCATTTTACCTCAAAATTTGTACCACGTTTATGGAAAATTGTCGTTTCTACCTACCAAGTCTGTATTATATTATCAAAAGCTCGTTACATTAATGCTTGCTAAATGAGAGACTTCTCAGTACAGCAACCATAAGAAGGCGCAAACTATTTAATTGCTACGAGGGCCTTGAGATGTCTCAGAATCATAGGGAGTTTATGAGGAAACAGCCCTCGTGTTCATGCTCACAGCCCTAATTACCCCATCAGCAATCATAGATTCTTGAAAATTTAAAAAAAAAACGACTCTACCTGAAGTATTTGACTCCAACAACATCAATCTGGCAGATTTAATCAGGAGACCACTGATTTTTCTGCTTGCCATAAGTGGATGTGCACATATTCTGTTCTAGTAGGGTAGGAGAGGATGACCAACCTGCTGGACTGAAATGAAACAAACCATTTTGAGGATGATATCTAACCCTAAGCTATGGCTGAAAGTGTCCTTCTATTTTGACTCTCTATGGATGTAGGATAAGCTTAAGTTTCTAGAATCACACTGCCAGGAAACTCTGCTGACCTGGTAGTGCCCAAACACCATGAAGAAACTGGTCTGTGGCAACGGAGTGACTCTATTGGTGCCAGGGCATTGTGATGAAAAAGCCGATGAGCTTGCAACAAGTTCTGGGCCTGAACCTTTCTGGGGGCTTGGAAAAAACCAATATGAGGCATCGATCCAACAATGGGAGTTGGACAACAGAATAACCCTCTGGAGAAACACTCCTGGGCTTATTTAGTCTAAGAAACTCATGAAGATTTCTCCGACCTATAACCGTAAGCTCCCAAAGCTTCCACGGGATGAGCTTCGGTTAATGGTAGGTATGCTGACGGGGCACTGTCGGTACAAATATCATTTTTACTTTATGGGAAAGTCAGCTGATGAAATTTGTAGGGTCTGTGGATAAGGAGCAGTACCAACTGAACACATGGTATGCAAGTGTCCAAATAGCTGACTGGCCTAAGAACCTTTCTTATAGGAAAACCGGTCCTGCATATCTACGAGATAAAGGCCAAAGCTCCTAAGGATGTTGTCTGTTTAATCAACACCATCGATGACCTCCTTAGTTAGTAAGATAGTGAGTAAGGTTATGAACAAAAGATCCACATGGTCACAGTTCTCGAAAGACTAACAGAGCCATAACGACCCCTGTTCCAATAATAATAGAGCTGGAGGTACTCTGGATAAATTTAGACTCGTCCTCACAAAATACCAAACAACGCTACCAGGAACATCTGAATTTGAACGCAAATATCTGCTTGAGAATTTTTCTACAAGAACAAATGTGGAGAGGACATCAAATGTATCCTTTCCACAAGGCCTGGCAGGCTTCAAAGTTTGGTCTTGACTCTCTTACAACCTTCAATGAACCAGCTTCCCATTTCCTCCTATCCCTTATTTCCTGCAAATGGTGCAGGGGGTTTTGCTTGGCGAAAAGCTTGGATTCAGTACTCATAGTTTGTGCCGACCGAAAAGTGAACTCTTGGACCTACCCCCCAAACCATCGGATGGTATTGACGAATCAGGTGTTGACGAAATATAAGAGCTAGACCACATTCAAAAGTTGTGGGACTTCTTATGGAAAATTATAGACTTTGAGGACCCGAGTGGCTAACAGAAAGTCAAACATCGACAAGTGTGATTTTGTTTACCTCTTCTGGGTGAATTTGGTTATATGCACCAAGACAATTCTATAGAAACAGAATCTGTAGCGCAGTTAAATTAAATTTCCCCAATATTTCGAAAGTGACAGCACCATTGAAGACAATGAAAACAAATCAATTGTTCAGCTTAGGAAATTAGAGAAGCTTTATTTATCATAGTGGAGAAACGAGTAATATAAGAACCCTTTGTTGCTGCAATAAATCTCGAAACCTCTATTTGCGCCAATTCAATTCTGCCAACCAGAATCAACGAATACCTCCCTCCGCACCTATTTCTGGATGAAGCTCATCAGCTCATAATGATATTTCTCTCCGACGACGTCTATCGGCCTTAATTCGTTACATTTCGTTCCAGAATTCCCGGAATTTCCGCCAACGATGAGTGTCGAGGGCGAACCGCTGGATTTGGGGCATACCCTGAGGGCCAATTGTACGTCGCAGCCTGCGCGCCCTCCAGCAAGACTCACCTTTCTCCTCAACGATATAGTGGTAAGTGTGTTTCTGCCAACACCAATTTTTCTTTGGCGAGTACAACGGTTATTGTTATGCGAGTTTGATGGGTTTTGCTTGTAATCTTGGGAATGATTCTTTTATCAAAAATGATTGGATTGGTAGTCTTGATGATTCTGAGGAAATGCGAAAAAAAGGTGAAGATCTTTGTGGAAAAAGTGCTGTTAGATATTTTGCGGAATCTTTGAGATAAACTTGAGGATGTTTCGTTAAATTGAATGTCATGCAATACAAAAGGTCATGGTTCAGCAGGGACTACGCCTATCTCAATTGAATATCTTTCTAGAAACTCATATCCAGAGTAAAACATTGGATTTCATTTTGGAAAATATACTAGGTGTCCCAAGATGTTCCAAACAGCCAATATCTCGGCTCTCAGACAAGGTAGAGAATTCAAATAATGAGTTTTTCAAATGGCATCAAAAACTCTACTAGAATGCGTCGTTAAAATTCTGTTTCTAATCAACACCCCTGAAAAAACTACCCCCAGATATTTTTTTCGAAGGGGACCCTTATATTTTTCTCACTTCATACGATTTCTTCGTGAAAGAAGGAATATGTTATAACAATTTTTCATCATTTCACATAAATTCAACCCACAAAAAAAACAATTATAATTTCCGGCACATTGACCATTTGGTCAGTCCATTCTCTATGTCTATGTTCTATACTCCATATTTATTCTATAACTAGCTGGCCCAGCGAACTTTTTTCGCCTAAATGATACTTACGGTGAATTTCACAAATTGTAATCACCGGTGATCGGAGATCAACGGCTTGGTTCTCTGATTTTTGAACTGTCAAATGTTTCCATGGATATGAGTTATCACACAGAACAGATACACAAAAATAATATGTCATAATATGTCAATTACTAATAATGGCAATTTTGGATTCAGTTATTTCCGCACATATATTTATTACCCAAACAGAAATTATGAAAATTATGAGGAAAGATGAGAATGGACATCTCACGATTCGAACTCATCGCCAAAATCCGATTTACTCGACATTTCGATAAAAATTCACTGTGATATTCACCCACTTCTGGATCTGTTAATGGCTTTCATGGTACTTTAACTATAAGCCCTATACAAATTACACAGTAATTGATGTCATATGTTCTTTTTTCGACCATTTCAAATCACGACGACCGAAATGCTCGAAAAAAGAACAGATGACATCAATCAATGGAAGCGAAAGCCTCAACAAATTCATCGCCATTTAATTATGATAATGTCGAATATAGTACCTTCACGATTACGTTATTTGGAATAAATAAAACTATAAAAATTACTAATAATCATCAGTCATGATGTGTGAATAGCGTCATTTGAAGTGGTAAGAACGAAACTTTTCTCATATCTCAACGAAATCTAATCATTTTAGACATCTGTACTTCTACGCTAAGTTATTTTGGTTTTGCCCAACAGCGCAGAGTTGTAGGCAACTCAAATTACACACTATTACATTGACTATACAGGAAATATAGTCACTGTACACACTATTTGTTTATATCGCCATCTAACGCGGAGAATATCAAATGAAGTACAAACGAATAAGCGGTAGCGTAACTGTAACTGTAGCGACATCTAGTGGCCTTACTCAAAAGAAGGAAAAGCATTTCCTGTATAAGTAAAATTTTCATCGATTTTTTCAAAGTTTTATTGTATTTTATAAATAACCAAACCGTAGACGAATCCATGTATGAAGTTTCATAACAAACAGTCCATCCGAGCTCGAGTTATAAATGGTGTAACCAACATCTTTCTTTTATATATATATAGATCAGAGGTTGCCACCGAAAACAATGCCAGTTTTCGAAATTAAATAAGGTGTCAATTCAACTTAATTGTTGTACCTGTTTTACAAATATTGAAAATGCCTTCCAGTTTTACCCCCAATGAATATGTCGACATGCTGTTAATATTTGGCATTGTTTTCGGTGACAACCTTTGTGTATAGAATAATTATAGAGTATAGAACATAGACATAAAGAATGGACTGAGAAAAATGGTGAATGTGCCGGAAATTTTAATTTTTTTTGAGGGTTGAATTTCTGTAACATGATGAAAAACTAAACTAACATATTTCTTTTTCCCTAAGAAATCGTTTAGAGTAAGAAGAATATAAGGGTGCCATTTGAAAAAATATCTGGGGATAGTTTTTCAGGGGTGGTAAATAGAAACATAAATTTAACGACGGATTCTTGTAGTTTTTGATGCCATCTGAAAAACTTTTCGTTCGAACTTTCTACCTTATCTGAGAGCCGAGATATTGGCTGTTTGGACATCTTAGGACACCCTGTATAATGGGTTGTCTGAGATTGTACGCAAACAGAGGGGTTTCCAATTAGAGGTGGTATTTTGACCCGCTATCTTGGTAGATGTCACTTTTGATGCTGTCATTTTTGGACATTTGACAAGTAGAAACTACTCCATTAATAAAAACGGAACAATACACGCTTCAACGACACATGGAAATTATTGAAATTCACTATAAACAAGCCTAATTCTCAAAAACATTTTTGAAGATAAGCTTTTATAACAACACTCATTCGCCATTTTGAAGCCGCCATCTTGAATTCCACGATTTTGAAGAATAGTAATTTCCGACCCAGAAAACCCTCATATACCAATTTTGAATAGAATATGATCATAATCACATAACTCGTCCGCCATATTGTGGCCGCCATCTTGAATTTCCCAGTTTTGACAAAAGTATCATCATTTTCGAACCCAAATACCCCCAAATACTAATTTTGAATGGAATCGGATCATAATTAAAAAACTCATCCGCCATTTTGTTTTTTCTATAAAAAATATTTCATGATGCATTGTCACCAGTAAAGGGTACACCTGCAAAATTTCAAATCGATCGGACGATTTGAAGTGTGTCATATTTAACTTGCAAGATTTGATTACAGACACACAGATAGACAGATAGACAGAGAGACAGGCAGACAGACACCGGGACAGGTGAAACTAAATAAAAGCTTATAATAAAATGGTGAAAATTTGGAAGAGAAGGTTCGTAAAACTCGAACATTTTTGGGTCGTCGTGAAGCACCTTGTCGAACCGCAATAAAGAAATTGGTGGAAAAATTAGAGCTTTTGTGAAAAATAAGTGATGCGGAGTGTTGAAGAACTACATGTTTCTCCATTCCTCGTCGTTCCTTGGAATTAGGCATTTCACAAACGTCATTACACCGTATTTTGCATAAAGATTTGGGTCTTAAGGCTTCTGAAGTTCAGTTAACACAAGAATTCAAGCCTGTTGATCATCATCAAAGTCGTGTCTTTGCTGATTGGGTCCTTTAAATACATGAAAATGATCAGGAATCCCATCGAAAAGTTATCTTGATTGATGAGGCCCATTTCTAACTCGATGGCTTCGTCAACAAGCAAAATTGTCGCATCTGGGGCTCGGAAAAGCCTCTTTATCCTCAAAGTGTGACCGTTGGATTTTACTTTGTCGAGAATAAGGCTGAACCAACAGTTATGGTGAATGGACTGCGCTACGAGAGATGATTAATGATTTTAATGATCGAAATTGGATAGTATTGATCTGTAAAATATTATCTTCTAGCAAAAGACGGCGCTACAAGCCACACAAGCATTTATCTTTTACAGGACTTTCCGGACCTTGTTATCTCTCGATGAGGTGATCTTAATTGTCCACCGAGATCTTGTGATTTAACACCATTCGACTTCTTTCTTTGGGGCCTTTGGAAAGAGAAGGTCTGCGCCAAAGCCAAGCGTCGATTCAAGACCTCAAAGATGTAATTCGTGAGGCTATCGAGGACATAAGGCAGCCACTTTGCGATTTGGTTATGAAAAATTTCATGAAAATGATATGGTCCTGTAGTCTTGGTCGTACTGGTCATTTGGCTAGTGTTATTTTTCATTAGTTACATCCGATCTATCATCTAAAAAAATGTCGTTTTTCTTTGAATGTCAATATAACACCTCTCATTGGAAAACCCTTCAGATACATAGATAGATATGAGTTTCTCATCATCTTTCACTCGTGAATATTTTCAAATATGCAAATTTTTTCTTCTTTGCTAATCGATTAGATTTTCTGGGATTCGGGACAAAGGAATTCTGATTGTAATCAGAATTAGAATCTCCTATTGCCAGCACCTAGAGTTATCCCGACTTGCAAGGTCCCAAAGATATCCTGATTATAACACGATCTAGAAATACTATTGTCTTCTCGTCCATTGCTATCAGGAATGCCTTCATTATCGTGATCAATTCCATGTGTCCCCACTTAACAAGTTGTAGAGGAAATATTTGGGAGAGGTACAAGACCTGGCCGGCAGACATTGTTGAATTTAAATAAATCATACACAAATCCTCCTCAAATCCGAAAAATGTTACCGAATTTTCGTCTTTGTCAACACCAGTCTGTCCAGGGACCTTTCAGTTCGGAAAAAATCCAGAAAGATGCAAATGCGACCGAGAATATATCCTCGAAGACATAAATAATTATTCAATATGTTTAAAAAATCCTCGCTCCTGAATCTCAATCGTCCCAATTTGCGGTGATTTATTGTTTCGCATCAGGAAGGTCAAGGGCTGCTCCTCCTCACCTTCTTCTTGACGAGGGTTGACGTCCCCAAAAACGTTCGGAGAATATCGATGGACCCTGAGTTATGGTAGAAGATTCGTAGGGGATGAAAAAATTTGTCCTTTTCCTTTCGACAGTATATTAGAATGTTAAGGCATTGTAAGATGGAAAGGATTTTTGGGACAGAGGGACCTCGAAAGAAATCCATCTATTTTGTTCATTTCCGGGTGATATCAAGGCAGCAAGTTTTCTCCCTTATGGTCGAATGAAAAAGACAAGGTTTTTTTGGTAGGACACCTTGTGTTCTGTAGAAGCTTTCCCCTATACCTTGATCATTAAATAAATTCAATTCGTGTTGAGAAGATCTATGAAAAAAATTCCTATCATTCATTCTCTCGACGATATTGTCAATAAATGATTCAATAAGTTATTTCTTCTCCATTATAAATATTTATATTATTTTACAGGATACAACATTGTATTCGTTAAGTTATCTAGAAGAAGACTTAATTGCTCAAAGCATATACTTCGATATCTTCCAATGGTATTTCAGAAAAAAAAATGAAACAAATAAAAAAAATAACCTACAAAAAATTAAATGAACAATTATGACCTGATTCATTATTATGTTCTCATTTTTTATTTCAGGTAGCGAGGAGTGATCCCCTCACCCCCAGACAGACTCACGAGATGGCTTGGAGTGATCTTTCCCTCGAAATAGTCCTTTCGGACATCCACTTCTCCAATGGGAGGCTGATACTACAATGTAAGGCGAAAATAGATGATATATATGAAGAAAATGCAAGACTTGAATTGAACACAGTGAAGAGTCCCGTCCATGAGAGAGGTAACTAAATTCTAATATTCGAGGATAAAATAACCACATGAAATATCTATGCATTCAAGGTCTGGCGATACAAGATTATATTTTTTGTTTTTACAATAATTATTCATTGGGAAGTTTTGTTTTTTAAAATTGATTATAACTCAACTACACATCACACAACAAATTTTGTATTAATTTTCTTGTACGTATCTAGTAAATTTTGTTTCTTTCTTCTTATTTTCGAATTCTATTTTTCCCACCTATCCTAACAATAATTCTACCTGTTCCCCTTTTCCCTTCCTTCTGGACTCCTCCTACAGAATACTATACACTGCACAAAAACTGGCATGGAAGTTTAGGACCATATACTCTGATGCCTGTCCATAAAGGTGGAGACACATTGTTATCACGTCACGTCACATCACGTCATCTTCCCAAAATGTGCAACCACGATAATGTATGGAGCTTAGATCATAGGAAGAGAGACATACCTTTCAGTAATAAATAGTGAAGCCAAATTATCAGAACTAAACTGGGTGATTGTACCACTACGGAATCGAAATATAGTAAATATTTTTGCAACATTGTATCTGCTGTCACGTTATAGCACTGAAAGCACGCAAGATCTATATTCCGCAAATTTACATTTTCTGAATGCACGTGTTTTCACGTCTGATATTTTGTGAAATGTCATTCTGACATATATTTGAAACCGATGCGGGTGCTCATTCAATCATTCTTGAATTAGTTGATGGAATTCCCCCACTTCCTCTGTTCGTTGATTCATATGGTAAATCGAATCCCTCTTATGAGAATCACCAGCAACTGTAAAAGCAGCTAAATTCTCCATATCTTCTTCCCATTTCCTCGCGTGATGTGACGTGCCGTGATAACAATGTGTCTGCACCTTTCACCTTAAGTGTACCATATGGATGACCTTCTGTCTATTTATGCCCCCCCCCCTGAAAGAATGCATGCCCCCTCTGAAAAACTGTCTGGATCCGCCAGTGACTCTGCCTGTCAGGTATGACCATGGCAAAGGGTATTTCGAAATCAATATATGTTGTCCTCACGTTTTCCTAAGTGGTTCGAGTCTATTTCATGACGATTTTAAAGATATGGACAAAAGAGTTTTCACAAAGACGAATCAACGGACGGTAGATATGAGAGATATAGAATTTAGAATCTCAGAAATACCAGAATTGAATAGAAATGAAGCTCTGTCAAACAATCAACAACTCACAAAAATCACCCAACCATCAAAAACCCTTTGGAATATCCAGAAAGTGTTGCGAACCGTAGATTCAGTTTGACGTACAGATCATAAAACTTTTACACGAATGAAAAGTATGCCATGAGTGGGGCCATCTAGGGAAAAAACAACACTTTGTCTTCTTGTTGGTGTCCCAGGTGCATAGTAATGTCCGCTTTATCCTCCTCCTCAAGAGTTGAATATGTCGGAAACACATCAGATCGAAATGTGTTCCACAATTGGCCAGTTCGGTAGAAGAAAACTTCTGATAGATGACAGTTCTCGGAATTTTTCCTCGGGTTTAGGTTGTTATGTCCGGAATTGGCGAATGCTAATTTTCCGATCCCTGATCGGGGTCACGCCACTGTATTACGACGAGGTTGGGGGAATATGTTTTCTTGTAGGGAAACCTGTTGTATCGCCTGCGGTGTGGGAACGAGATAGAATTTTGGAAATTTCGATTTGTGGGACAAGGATGAGTATATGTTGGTTAGGGATTTCATTTGAGGATTTCGGAACTGAAGTTCGGTGATGGGGGAATTTGATTCACGTGAAGACTTGGGGAATGGTTGTTTTCTGCACATTCTTCAATTTAATGGTGGTTTCCGAAAGTCGAAGAGTTTTAATACTTACCTGATTTTGGGATTTGAATTGCGAAAACGTTATATACAGTGGGATTGTTTCGTTTAGCTTCAGAGCTTATTTGGAGGATTTTGTCAAATCTTACTGTGCCTGAAAAGGGATTTACCATATTGAGAGGTGAGATTAACCATTCCCTCAATTCTGCCTCGTGCAATTTGACTCTTTTATTTCAGAACCAGGATCAATATTCTGCTGGAACTCTATTTCGGTGAAGTACTCTCATTTATAATCAGTGAGGAGACTGTACTCAATTTGGTAACGAGAGAACTCTCTGAAGTAGGTATGTCTGACTGGCGAGTTCGCCGTTGTGATTTCTCTGAATTTGTGTCCATAGAGTTCTTGGTCTGGGACATTTCAGTGGTTTCGCTGGAATATCTGCAATATCTATTGTCGATTGATAAGTCACCGGGTCGAATCAGCTCAGGAAATCAGTCCTGCTACCGTCAGTTACCTTTTGGTGATTTCAACATCGTGGAGGTACTAAATCATCACTACCTTTTCCCTTTGAATCGAGGAACTTTATTGAGGTCGTATCATCGATTTCTGGAATTTATCAGCGCTAATGTCGAACTGTGTATTATTAAGTTTCAGTCAGATAATACTTGTATTATTATTGAGTCTTATCACTATTAGGTTAACGTATAAGACCTATTTAAGTTGTTTTGATAGGGTTTCTGTACATTATTTCACACATAATTTGCTATCGTCGTATGATCTATTTATATATAGGTACAGTGTGAGCCAGATATAGCGCTATGTAAGGACCTCGAGGTAATTACTCTCCCTTCAGAATTATTGTTATAGATCTTTTATTTAGATTTGTTTAGTGATTTTTCGGAAACTAGAGCAAGTGTGCTGGATGTGAATATTGAATCACTTGGCGCCCCCTCAATAATATCGTTTTTGTATAACCCACTCCTATCTTCAACTGAGCTTTGGGACCATTCAGCATATAAGCGAGATCTTTAGTCCTAAGCGCTAATAAAGAATATTATACCGTAGCAAGGTGTCGATGGGTCTTGAACTTGAATAGCAGCATCATCTTTCAATGAATTCTGACACTTTTGAATGCAAAGTTCTAGGTTATAGGCTTATGTCGAATTGTTTTCTAATCCTGAAGTTCAATTTCCGTGAAAAAATGAATGGTAAGAATTGCATGTCAAAAATTTTCCCACCCTGTACAAGATAAGCAAAATTAGAAAAGTCTTCTAAATTCATTTCACCGTTATTCAGTCTTTGCCAGCCATTTCTTGATCGTCGATATGAAATTCATATAATAAAAATCTGCCCCTTCTGAACATCCCTTCCCGATCGGAAGCATATTGAAAAAACTGACGAATCCTATACCCATAATTTCACGCTTCATCGTCGGCTTCCGCAGGACCCAACGACACATATTTTCCAATGGAAAATATCATGCCATGGCAAGTCATCCAGATAAAAGTGCGAGTCAACTGACCCGAAAAATCGTTGAACTCGATAAAACTTGCCCACCAGCGATATCACTTCCCGTAGGCATTCCTCTGCTCGCAAAATCAGAGAGCAGATTCTCCGATTCGCGAGGATGCAAAAGAGGCTGGTATCATTTATGTAAAGGGTTCCATACGCGTTCCATCCTTGCGATGAGAAAATCCGATAATCTTTTTCACGATTGGCGCAAGTGGTTTTTCGTAAGAGGCATTGCAATTAATTTGGATGGATACTAATGAATATTTCATGCCTAACTGATGGATTCCTGGTCAGAATCACAGTGTGGAAGGTTGAGATAGAATTGTTCAAAATATCGGTAAAATCATGAGCCTTTCAAGAACATAAACCGCTCCTTTTGAAGGATTACACTTCGTTTTATTTTAGCGGATATTAATTTCAAAAGCTCAAAACAAATGTGACAGTTCATTTGAAAAGGATCGCATGAATAAATTCAGTAATTGAATGTATTCATGTGATTAATGAATTATTCATTTATATGCGAAATTATTTCAATTCAAAAACAAATATGTATTTGATTCATGTTGAACGCTTATATTTTTCAACAAGCTAAATTAGCTCCACCTGTTCATTATGTAATAGAATCTACGGCATTATATTGAGAAGAAGGTACAATAGATTATTTTTTTGAATGTCAACATGTTCCTTCGCCATTTTGTTGCGATCTTAAGAGTCTTCAGCCTTCAAAATAGGAAACGTATACCGCCAGATGGCGGTGCAGTGCATTAATTTTTATTTATTGGATTATTCAGCTCAATAGAACAAATGTTGGGGCGCAGGGAATAACAAGAAATCCTACCCTGAACTAGATCTCACACTGACTGTATAATACACTTATTTTCCTTCACAAGTCATCTCTGGGAGTAGATACCTGCGGGGCGAGTCATTAAAAAGAAATTCAATCCCATGTAAGAATCCACAATTGTTAGAAGCGATTAATTTTCACTAATAGACGGCTAATAAAATCCCTAATAAAATGTCTTTGGTAAAAATGGATATTTATCATTTCGAAGAAAAAAATTCAAGGAAATAAATTTCGCGGAAACAACATATTGTTGTAATATCATTTACAAAGAAACGGTAAATTTTGAAAGAAAAAGGAGATAGACATTCGATTAACTAAATGATAGACTTCAATACTGAAATGAAAAAACACAAAAATATTTGTTCGTTTTGATGGTGGAAATGTAGAAAAATTACCAAAAATGATGAGGAATATCCTTTTCAATCATTTAATACTCATAAAAAAAAGAATTATTATTTTTCTCTCTATACACTCATACATCCCTTCATCAGTCTGAAAAATAAATCGTTTCTGACTCCCTTCTTTTTCAGGGATGTAGACCCTAAACAATGAAGTTCATACCTAATTTTATGTCCAGAAAGGGGTGAAATCTTCATTTTCTTCGTCAGTATCTAATCTACACATATATTCAAAGGTTTTGCTCGACTTTATTCCCATTTAGAATTTTTATATATCAACAATTGCTTGTGGGTTCATTTAGCAATGTTTATCCTTATCTCATATTTTTTGCAAGGAAGGGTTCACATTTTTGGTGAGATTATTTCTCTAGCTAGAGCAATGGAATTTTACAATTTAGACAGCCAACATGAATCGTAGAGTGATGAGTGAGATTGATCGTTCAAGAATTGTGGGTCGTATTGAAGAATGCCATGCCCAGGAGTTGGTGGATGTTAGAGTGTTTCGCGAAGTTTCGAATATGAAATCGCTATCTCCAGACCAATGCCTTCGCGACAGACCAAGGAGCAGTTGAAGGCATCTCACTTATCAAGGATGTAAACCCATTAAAAATCAATTTTGCATTCAGAAGATTCATTATACGTAAGCATTGAAAAATGCGATTTTAAGTATTTCATTCAGTTTTGAATTTTAAAAATCCAGAATTCTAATACGAAAAAAGAAAGAAAGTATCGTTGAAGGAAGACTTGCCAAACCCCGATTCAGAGAGACCAACAAATGTCACCCTTTGCTCCATGTTTACTAACTCCCATCTGTCAAATTGCGATCTGTCACGTCATGATCATTTGACATTATGTCATTTTATTTACTCTGTTTCGACTTTGTTGATGGTTTTAGTTTTTTTAAGGTTCAAGACACAGGATTCGTGGTACTTCTACATTTTCGTACTGGAGTAAGTGGTGCAAAAGGGTATTTGAATATCTTCTATATTCTTATTTCTTGAGAATATTGAAAAGTGGGGGAATTGCATAGGTAAGTCTATTCGTTTAGAAGTTTTTCTGTCGGGTTATTCGAGTGTTTCTATTTTTTTTTTCGAATGAACTCTCACAAAGTAACTGACTTTTCTGTCCATTATTTTTCATTAAAATTTCAACTCTCTATTCTTGATTTTCATACAAAAAGAAAGCATAATCACTGAATCTTCCAACCAAGTTTAAATACATGTTCCAACACAGAGAAAAAAGTTTCTTCAACATTCGCCAGATTTTTGAAAATTCTGAATTCACCTGATGTCTTCTCAAATAGATACATTATTCTCCCAAAGAAAATAAACATTCTGATGAATACGTCATTACTACGACCTCCAGGTAGGAAGGACAACGATGCTCAGTTGTCTATTTCCTAACATTTTCAAAATATACACGGAATGTGTCAGAATTTTATGGCCAAACGGGATACATTATAGAAGTGAATGGAGTATAAGCGCTTGTGGCAGGAACTGGCCCAATCAATATCGTTCATGTGGTAATAATGTCGAAAGAGAAGGTTCATCCAATTTCCAGAGTAAAACTACCACAGCTGTCTAATAGGCAGGAACTGAGACGTCAAGGCTCCTTCTACGGGCCCCACACTCAACTTTCTTTGCAGTCGACGTTAGGTATATCTAGATAAACCACCTCGGAAATATTGTAGTACCCGGCGCATTCGCCATTTCGCTGAACAGTTCATCGCTTGATTCGTGGACAGTGTGTGTCATCGCAGTGAAAACCGTAGTGTTTCATTGTGATGTATGGAGCCTTTAACCTCTGCCGAAAGAGGTGAATTCCCTTTTCAAACACGAAGCGATGAATTCGCATAACCCCGAGGTCCCCTTCTGTAATCTCTGTGCTGTTGCCTGCGATAAAGCCAGAACAGGAACTGCACGGAGAGTAGCAATTGTGTGTTAACGTTTTACCGCACGCTTAAGTGCGTTATATTTCCTAATTTAGCTGGCTCTGTACCTCATACGTTTTCAAGGCACATTAAATTTTTTTATATTCAATAGAGGCGCTTTATTTGAATGTTCCTTTCTTTCCAGTGCAAGCCCCTGCGTGAGCGTAAGCTCCGTAATATATTTTGATGTTGGCCGTTTATTTTTTGCTATATGCGATTGTTTTAGGTTTAACGTGTTATTTATATTCATTTCTTTAACGTTAACTGTTGTTTCGTATTGTGCTCTTTTTATTCTGATCCTCGTGGTGAGGGTTCAGGAGCTAATTTTACATTTTTATGTGTATCCCGGTTGGTCATGATATTCTGACACATTCCATCGTGTTTACTTTGAAGATGTAAGGTGATAGTCATTCAGATAACTAGGCAACGTTGTTCTCTTCACATAAAGGTCGTAGTATTTGCGTATTTATCGAAATGTTTAATTACTTTGGGAAAATAATTAATTTGAGTTGTTGTTATGTGAATTCAATAATTCCAAAGAACTGACGAAAGTTGAAAAAACTTTCTTTTCTGTTGATACAGGAAATATTTCAAGTATAAAAACATGGTTGGAAGATTCAGTTATGCTATTTTCTTGTACTTAAATCAAGAATCGAGGGTTGAAATTTTATTGAAAACGCTACTTTGTGAAAGTTGATTCGAAAAAATAATAAAAGACTCGAATAACCTGACAGAAAAGCTTCTAAAGAAACAGAAGGTCCTATGGAATTACCCACTTTTCAAAATTCTCAAGAAATCAGCCAACAGAAGACATTTAAATACATTTTTGCAAAACTCGAAATACTCCAGTATAAAAATTCAGTAATCCATTGAGTTTAAATATACATAGAGCTACAACGCCCTTGAACGATTTGATGCAAACATTTTTGGCAGTTTACTTGCCAACTTTAGTGGCGGCACATAGTAGCTACTGATGGAACTACAATCTGCCGATCCATTAATTTACAGAAATCTGTAGTATATTCATTTTTCTCTAGTTCTATGAATCATAGGCAGAATTAATTGTCGTTTTATTGCATCCAATATTTCTTACGCCGGTCCTGATCGTCATCGATTTCGGCTTCGTATATAGTGCTTTATAGTTCAGCTACTTACCGCCAGATGCTGGAGTAAAAATTGTCGCTTCCCTTACACACACTTCTCCATCTATGATCCGGTGAAGAAACTACACTAAATTCATCTTCAAATCGTTGAACTGGATTATGCTTCTATGAATATTTAATCTCAATGGTAATACTACGAAACCAGTGCCTCAGTTAAACTTTAAAAGAACCTACAACATTCACAAATTTAAAAAAAGAGTACATAGAAATTAGCATTGGCAACGTCTTCGAGTATTATTCTGACATTGCCGATGTTTCACGAGTGCCAACCTGCGTCAGGTTTGAAAACTAGGTGAACCTAAATCATGGCGAACCGGGATACTCAATAAAAATGAATGAAGTATAGGAATTTGACCTCACCGAAAATATTGAGAATATGGGTATTTAATGATGGCGCTCTGAGATTAAGATTTCTTCTTCTAGTAAAAGATTAGTATTTTAGTATAGCCTGAATGTATTTTACCCATTTTGACTCCAGAGATGACTACCTTCAGGTTGAAAAAAAAATGTCAAAGACCAAGCTTATTTTTCTCAAAAAGGATTTTGACTCTCAGATTAATCAAATATCTGTGCAGTGTAGCCGAGTGTAAAAAATATGCCTCTCTTTATCTGGCTATTGGTGTTCTGAACTAAATTGAAGATCGCAAAATTGAAAACATGTGAATGAAAATCATTATTTATGATAAATATATTCAAAACAAATATACTCACATCACATTTCATACTTTTCCACCACGATGTCTCAGTCCTGATATTGCCCTTAATTTCAAAAATAATCCGTATACATGAAAGTGTTTGGCTTCATGCCCTTCTATCCTTATATCGCACCAACAATACGAGCTTATGTTATATGTTGAAGGCGTCGCGACGCTAGTCCATTTAATCACTTCTGAATATTCTCAATGTCTTTTTTCTTCGTTTCAGTGAGTGCCACGGATTCGTCTCCGGAGCTTGGAACGAGAATGTTTGTACTTAGATTTTTTACAATAGTATCAATTTTGAAATTTTTAAGTTAGATTTTAAGTTAGACGCCCAAGAAATACTTGGTGACGAGCATTGTTTTCATCGAATTGGATACCTGTACAGTTTATAAAGTCAATTCGAATGTGAAACTCAAAAGTGTTATTGATAGTTGGACTGTTATTCTTTTGATTTTCGTTTCTACTAATAATTGTTTTCTCTATATTTTTTTGTTTAGGTCACACGCGAAGCCAAATCTTTGGTAAGAATTGAGTTGTATGTTTAGTTGCGTCAACTGGAAAATAAATAATTGAGAGAAATGCAGAGGTTCTGTATATTTCGAAAGCCAACAAGAAATAGATATCGAGGATGAAAATATATCACTTAAATATTTTGCGTTCAATTCTAAAATATGAATAGGAGTTTAAAATCATATGCAGGACTCAAAGAAGAGGGAATAAAGCGATTGAAACATCGCACATAAAATTTTAAGGTTATGATCGAAACTATTTACCTGAAGTTATGAATGACATACGATTCACGAAATAATACGTTGTGTTGAAAAAGAGACAGAATCAGTACGATATTTTAACTCTCAATATTTCTGCACAAGCGCAGATCTGGCTTCAAGTTTCATTGGCTTATTCCCCATATTGGAGTTGATATGACGTAAACTATCTGAAATAAAAGTAACCTAAAACTTGGTTAGTGAATGCAGAGAGGGTCCGTGCACGCTTGGCTCAGATAACCTATTATGTTGTCTGGTGCCCGGCTCATGCGTCTATCTCTGGAAATATGAAAGCAGATGAATAAGCCAAAAAAGGGGCTCGCTCGCTTCTTATCTGTCATACATATATTGAAAACCTCTTCAAGAGATGGATTGATGAGAAACTCTCCGCTAGTTGGAACACCAGAACGGATCTCAGGCAGTCGAGGCTCCTTATCAAGGGGTCCTCTCCAAAGCTTGAAGTCAAAAAGCTCTTGATTCTCGATAAGAAGCAATTGTCTCTGATGATTGGTGCTTTAAATGGCCATACGTTCAACAAACATTGCAAAGAATGGGTCTAACTGAGTGTTCCCTGTGACGGTGGTGCAGGAACGCAGATTATACGGAGGAACATATACTGTGCAGTACTCTATCAGTATTGAGGTAAACACACCTAGGGAACCTTACACGTTCCACTTCTATGGTGAGAGGGACTCCTCTCTGTCGGCTCGTGGTATTTTTGTTGGCGTGCCTTCGGGTCTGAGTCTCTCTGGTATTATATTAATGCGGTATGAACAATGGGCCTCTTAGGGTCTACGTTCGGCCAACCAAGAGCGCCTTACAGGAAGAAGAAGAAGATCACATACGTATAGAGAACGTGAAATCAACTTTCGTTTGAGTTTCCTTTCAAAAGTAAGGTTTCAAAATTCAACGAGAAACGTCTCATCAATGTAGCAACCAGAATCAATTCGAAAAAATAAACTATTCTACATTTCCCTGAATTCAGAAGCCACTAGAGAGTCGTAAATCTTTTATAAGTCCATTCATATCTAACCAAAAACATAACTTTCACCCACTATAAAATTTAATAACTTCTAAATCCCCAGTTCCATCACAGCTCAGATGGATGAAGGTAATAATTCACTCTCAAATTTATCACTGGCGCATTTTTTACGGCTTGTTTCCTCATTTAAAATATGCACTTCGGCGAGATATATGGGTACATATTGGAAGCGACCTGCAGGCTCAAATTTCGCTGTCAACTTACTTCCAGCGAAGGATAAGAATGAGGCTCTGACGAGAAAACTTGTATATTATGAAAATTTATTTCGTCATCCAGGATTCCAGGGATGGTTGGTATTCTTCTTGGTGACAGGTCTGGAGCATCAGTCATACCGAGTTGGCAGTTGTTTATTGTGGTTCATAAGCTCTTTGAAGATGAGATAGTGTTGATAAATGAACATTTGTCAACGTTCGTCATGTCACAGTGGGTGGCGACGAAAGTAATGGGGGTGTTGTGGTTCCCTTAGAAAAGTATGATTGATCTGGTTGTGGCCTGTGACGTATTGTTTTTCATCATCTTCGTTCGTTTCTGATGCGGAAAATATATATAGGTCATTCAAATTTGAATGAGAAGCAGCATGAAACATTTTGTGGGGATATCAGTGTGTTTTTCCATTAGTAGTATTGTTCCAACTGTAGAAATTTTTCTGCGAAAAAATTATAGATTTGTCTGTATTCTCAAGAATTCACAATATCAGCAGTTGAAAGAAACTTCACTGTATTCGTGTACCAAACACAAGAGCTCTCTTGAAGAGAAATCAAAGAAAAAAATGAATGCTTGAAATTGAAACGAATACAAAAAAAAATAAAAATATCATGAAGTAAACACTGTAAGAATTTTACTTACGGTTGGTCTGACATGAAGAAATGTTTGTGATCGAGATATTCTTGATAATGGGATATTTGTTGAAACATTATTTGGGCTGTTTCCATTATCTATGCGGTTTGTTGTTTCCGACGTTTCGGCAAGCATTCGCCTGCCGTCTTCAGGGTGTGGGTCCTGAGAAGGACCGGTTTTTGCCAAACTTGATCTGTCTGGACTTGTACGCACCATACTTTTTCGATTATTGAATTACAGTGTTGGGATTCGAACGCGGGTTATAAGGTAGCAATTTCGAAATTCCAGTCACTCTAACCAACTACCTGCTCCGGTAGACTAGTGGTTAGAGTGACTGGAATTTCGAAATTGCTACCTTATAACCCGCGTTCGAATCCCAACACTGTAATTCAATAATCGAAAAAGTATGGTGCGTACAAGTCCAGACAGATCAAGTTTGGCAAAAACCGGTCCTTCTCAGGACCCACACCCTGAAGACGGCAGGCGAATGCTTGCCGAAACGTCGGAAACAACAAACCGCATAGATAATGGAAACAGCCCAAATAATGTTTCAACATGAAGAAATGTATTTGCTGGTTTTCTTCCTTCTGTGGAGTCTTCATCTCACGAAACTAATTCACTCTATTGGGTACGAATACGGGGTATATTTAAAGATGAGGCTTTTCTCTTGACAGATGGAAGAAGTCATCAAAAAATAGAAGTCGCAATCTTATTCTCAACCGACTAAGTCCATCCACTTTGTTGTAATGAACAAATAAAAAATACGAATTTCGAACAATTTGCTCTGAAAAATTCTGGAAAACTATTATCAATATGGGAACATATTAATTTTCACTGAGCACTTCACCCTATATAACTTTGTTCCACTCTATTAGTTTATCTCTTTTGATCGCAAAATGGTGCAAAACACTGCTGAAATGTATGAAATACTTTATAATCAATTCAGTTCGACTAAACAAAATATAACGAGGGCTTTCATCAGCTTTGTTCCGAGAATAGTTCATCCAATTACCATATTTGAAACCTAAAAATCCATTTTTTCGTTATGCAAGCTCCAAGCCGAAGTTTCCCACCCAAATTTCATGACTAAGGACCGGTTTATTCATGTAGGTACTTGTTAACTGTCATAAGGCGCCTCTGACAGAAATGATGTTCGTTTACATATTTTCATCTCTCAGTAGGAGAGATTGATTGGTAAATTGGTCTCAGCAGCTGGATAAATCTGAAACCAGTTGGAGCTGTAAGTGAATTCTTATTTGACAGGACCTATAAGGAACCTAACCTTATGTTACAATGGTTGCTAATTTTGTGTGAGCTGAAAAAATTTTTCTATGTTCAGTTGAGCCAGTATCAATTACGGACTTTCTTGAAAATTGAAAGTGAATTCGATTTGTTTATCACATGAAAATATACAATTTGTATCAAGTGAGAATTGGTTGAAATTCTCAGTTGCGATTAAAAGTGCTCGAATTTCACATCGACAGTATTTTTGCCAAATGAGAATCAGCATTCACAGAATTTATAGAGCATTGTTGAATTCCAATAATGACGTATAATATTCTGCTGAATTATTTGTTTATAATGTAAATAAATATCCACGAATTTATATTTCGTAATTCGTAAACTCGTCATCAAGTATTGGGGATCGAATTAAAATAGAATATAATAGAATATGGACATATAATTTTATACAGTTCTGTGAACAATAGATTTATGTGGAAAATTGATATATCTTACATAACTAGAATTAGAATTTTATACATTTGAGCAAGGTTTAGCAACATTTATCCTAATGACAATCACACTAACTCCCTCATAAATATTTTCAGTAATTTGTTAAACTTTTTGTCAGACAAGATATGTCTCACGCTTCCTTCCATAAAATCATGTACATAATGACAAATAATATTGAAGAAATATTCAACTTTGATATTTCGATATTTTTTCGTGAATTTTTCGATGAAATCTGAAAAAAGCTGTTGAAATATCTTTTATTTTAAGGAATAATTTTATGCATATGCGTTTATCAACTGAAAACAATTGGGCTGACAAATCATTAAAACCTTGAAGATATGACGAAGACAAGAAGGCTTTGATCTTTTAGTCCAACTAACGGAGGACTAAAGAGTTGAAAGTTTATAAAAATTGACTTCCTGATGAAAATGATTTGCCATAACTTTTATTATATATCTACTGTATCTCTTTTCCACATGTGGCCATAGATGTGTAATTATTCTGCTGTGCAAATGAGATGAAATGAACATTAGCATGCTAACGAGCAACATGAGAATTTATCGTTATTTTATAAGAAATTTATATTGCAGATATTCCATCACAGAAAAATATGTTCAACACAAAACAAGAAATCATTAGTTTATCATGATTCTCATGCTGCCTGTCATCTAATAACAAGTACCGAGTGTAAATGTAACAAGCTATGTCGAAGAATCATATAGTTTTACGAAAATATCCTGTGATAATAAAATGAATTACCGTTGTATTTGCATTTTCATTCCTTTTTCCCTCTCAGTGTCTTAGTAACGGATGGATCACCCCATTTCCGCCCTGTTGAATTCGAATAACGAACGAAATAAACCTCTAAGGCAGCAATGGGGTGTTCCAGAATAGTTTACCGAGTTACACTGAATTGCGAAGCCTCTGATATTCCAAGCATAATTCAGTTGAAGTGCATTCTTCGAGTAAATAAGCTAGTGCGCTATGAGGATCAAAGTCTGTGGAATCCTGGAGGAAAATTTCATGCGAAGGTGAGTTTTCGTTGGAAAGGGCTTGAGTTGGAAACTCAGGAAAAAATAAATTGCAGGAAGAATTTTTAAAACTTTAATTTGTTGAAGTTCGTACTTAATTGCGAGGAATTCCAATTATCTGAGGGAGGAATATGAATTATGCGAAGGTTATACAGGGTGTAACATGAATTCCTTACGTTGAAATAATAATTTTGGGTGAAGTTCAAACTCTCATCATATTATTCCGTTCCTCCAAGCAACCCCTAGATTTTAATAGCGAAGTTATGTCGTACCATACGTTGTTGAAATGTTCTTTTTCTTCTAAAGTTAACAGTAATATTTTTTCATATTTGTACATTCGTTCACACAATGCAGGGTGAGTCTTTGACTTGTACATATATGTTAACTGTAGATTCTTGAGGCCAAAGCAAATCTTTTTTTCATTTTCCATTTTTCCGAATTCGGCTCTGTTAAAGAGATATAGCCATTTGAAAAAAATAGGGCTGAATACGTGCCTGATATTTTTCTCTACAAACACCTCAAAGTTCATATTTTACGATTGAAATTGAGGTGATTATTAGATGTTCTGGTTGATACAATTAGAAAATACTCAAGCACAAACCTTATTTGAATAAGAATGTAACAAACACGATATTTCATAACAAAAACATTCGTCCGATTATTTCTGCAACCAAAAAACCGTATTTCTCCCACCAAAATAATTTTCCTGAAGATTAGTTTGTAAACACTAATAATTTGTTCATATTTTCCTCGATATCCTGAAACGATCTCATAAAAATTGGTTTCTCACTAAACTATCCTAACTCCATTAACCAAAGTCATATGATTCGGGGTCAATGACCTAACCTAATCCATCTTCTCTGTGATATATGTCACAGACTACATACTCTATTGATATATGTCACAGAACTCTAGAGAAGACGATGCCAGATTGCCGATTTTCTCTTCAACAATGGTATAGGCGAACCCAAGAAAGCAGTACGTCCCCTATCGTTAACGGAAGAACCAGCGCAGAAGTACTAGTTTTGTTTACTTTTCGCTGAAGGCTTCTAGGCATTGCTCTTTGGAAATGCCAAACGAGTTCTGATTCTCGCCGATATAGCGCTACGATCTAAATTTCAGTCGCGATGTAGCCGCCACGCAAGACAAGCCGTTGTTCTGTGTCTCCAGAGTCCCATCACAGGCCATTCTGCGATAAAATGAACGACGCTTAGAGGCGATAACCTTTCTGCATGGACTTCGATTTGTTTATTTATTTACTTGCAGAGAATGAAGCAAACAGGTGATGATTGTGATGTGAAGACCGTGTAGTGTCAATTAAAAATTCCAAGAGGACATTGTTCAGATAGATATTTTCCTGAAGGACCGGTAACAATAAATTTTCAATAGAAACTGTGCTTATAAACTGTGTAATTTTATGCTTCCCGGAATTCGATTATTACATCGAACGTTTTTCCATCATAGGGATTTTAGTCTTGACAAAGTTGATAAACATTGAAAACATTGTCAATTTGTTGAGAGACCAGAGGAGAAATAATATTCGATGATATTTAATTCAGGGAAGCATACAGATTTTTTATGAAATTCATGATCTTTTCCTCAAATTTCCTCGTATACATTTAGGAATAACTCGGAAACGACGCGTTTTATTGAAATTTAATGAGAATACTTTTAATTTAAAAAATGGTTGATTCTTTTGAAAATATGACCTGTTTATCTTTTTCAAGTGATTTGATAGTGTTTTTGCATGAATTTATGACTCGACTACGCTGTACCCTTTATACCAGGAGAAATATTGAATAAGGTTTGATTGAGGAATATGCACTATGAATAGAGTAAACAATCTACCAAATTTCAGTTCATTAGAAATATCGCTTCCTAATATATGACAAAAATGGTGTTAATTTCATGGATTTTTGACACCCTGTGTTTTTCAAACGGAACCGAATTTTGAAAAATGGTATGGAAAAAAAGTGTTTGCTGAGAGGAATCTACGTTTAAAATATAATATGTACAAGTCAAAAACTCACCCTGTATACAATTTCAAAGAGACATGGGGACCGCAAAAATATGTTCAGAAAAAGATAATAACTGTCCTCAAGATTTCAATCTCATTCAAATTGAGCACCGCCAACAAGCCTTTCCAACAACATATAGCACGCCCCATCTTTCCTATTCAAGTTCAAGGGGTTAGGGTTGCAGAGGAATGAAATGATATGATAGATAATTTTTAGAAATAATTGATGGTTGATTGTATGAAAGACACACTTGGTCGCATTGCCTTCTTAACTTTGAAATCTACATCATAAAAGAAAGAGTTGTTTACATTCTCTACTTAATTAACAATTAGAATCAACTCAAATAAAAACAATAAACCAGCAAAACATTATTCTTGTTCGAGAGAATAAGTCGTAATGTTGAGAATATTCCGTACGAAATGCCGGTACATTCAATTTCTCAGTTTGATAGGGCAAGAATAGTAGCGCTACGTCAAGAAGCTTTTTCGAACCAACAGATTGCGCAACGTTTGAATATTCAGTGAATATTTATTGAATATTCCACGGACTTCAGCAAGGCGCATAGTGGCCCTGGTCGACCCAGAGTAACATCTGCAAGGGGAGACAATTTTATCGCAAATTTTACTCGAAGGAATCAAACGATATCTATAACAGCCTTTCAAAGTCATTTTTTGAGGACCTATAGACGGGTAGTTCCATCAGTACTATAAGGAGACGGTTGAATTCCTCAAATTTAAGGGCAAGAAGACCTTCAAGAGTACCTCGGACATAGAGCTACCGGTCGGCAATGGCCAGAACACCACCAAGACTGGCTTTCACCACAATGAAGCAACGTACTTTTTTCGGACGAGTCGCGATTCGGTTTACAAAGTGAGAGTTTGGGATAATTCCATTTATCAGGATGACAACGCCCCACCACACCGCACAAGAAGGGTTCAAAACATTCTTCAAGAGAACAATATCCAGAGAATGAACTGGCCAGCAAACTCACCGGACATGCAGCCAATTGAGCACGTATGGGATTACTAAGGGAGATCAACCCACATTCAACTCTTCAGGAATTGAGACCTTCAGGAAGAATTGAAAGATATGCCTGAAAATTTCAATAACTACTCGATTCATGGGATGCCAAGTCGTATTGGGTAGTTGATTGAAAAAAGAGGTGGTAATACGCACTATTGAATTTTGATTCAGATGTGGAATAACTATAATTAATAAAAAACAAATAATCGATAAATTTAGATTTTTTTCTCATTTTTCCTTTTTCGTCTCATCCTGCATAAAGCAAAGAGTAACAAAAAAGATTTTTTCATCAAATATATTGCAGTTGAAATAGATTAAAATATTCATTTTATTCCCAGAACATAGATTGCTTATTTATTGACTAACCTAGAGGGTCCAAGACTATTGACGATATGTATAATATCAAAGTATCTTATCCTCTTGAAATATTCGATTCTAACGAAAACAATTTGTTCACTTCTTCCGAGGGAACGAAGCATGCGAAAAAGTAATTAGTACATAACGTCAAATAACAATTAGAGCCCCAGATAGTATCAGCTCGTATAATAACGCCTTTTTGATAATGAACAGGTGTGGCGAATTACGAAGTTAATGCATTGGGATAGATAAGAGATGGAAATTCCACCCCACTGTTATCGATCCATGAATAGACTACACAGATCCGAACTGCATCAACACATTTGCCTATGGACAGGAGCATATTCAGTTGTCCACTTTCTAAGAAATTTTGTATACTTAGCACAGAAAATCCTCAAGAAGATTCCAGATTCCAATAAGTCCACTTGCAGACCTCCCAGATTCCTGAAAGAATGCCATGAATTTGTTCATGAAATTACTGTAATTTTATGAATATGTTTCAATGATTATTGAATGATTGTGATAGTATTATAGAATCTCATTTCTTTTCTCGAATATCTTATAATTGCATGTAATACATTTTTGCATTGTTGTGAAATGAATGAAAAAATAAAAAATAGGTGAAAACATAAATAAATATCGTCAATATTCAAATACATATCTCCCTGATCTTATCTGACCGTAACTTTTAGATTTCGAGTACCAAACCTCTCCAAGCCCCTAATGCTCCTCAAGTCTCCCTATATGGGCGTTAAATATTAACCACCGCCCCATGTCATGCCTTCCAACATCAGTAAACATCCTCACCCTGCTATAATTCTCGCAGCCCTTGATGCCATATCCAGATATGTTTAGCTGCCTTTTATTTATTATGCTGTAATTTACCAGGGAAAAAAACAAAAGAGTTCGGATGCGCTTTTTTCCACTTGAAGGAGGGAGAGGTATCAGACATTATTGGGTTCGGATTTCAGAAGGGAAGGGACCGGAAAGATTAATGGGTTCTTTTGTTTTTTTATTTACTTCCATATGAAGGCAGTATCTTTTTTCTTGCCTTAAAAGCGGGAAGAGGATTGGATAGTCCAGGGATCTCTAATGAAGTTGAAATAATTTATGATGTCCTTATTTCAATATCCTTAATTGTTTTGCGCAATAATTTGAATAACATTGATATCAGAAACTTTTGGGGTAATCTGAAAATTTAGATTTCCACAGAGTATAAAGGTTTCGAAATAATGAATATTTTTCGGAAGATTGTTCTAAATGAAAAACTGTTGAGATAGTAAGAGTACTATCTTTATTCGAACAATTCTGGAATGAAATCCCCTGAATAGATTTACTACAGAGGGCATACAAGTGATTAAGTAATTTAAAAAAATAAATCATTGTCAAGTTTCAACGAATCTCAAAAATCATGAAAGATATCGTAGCAAACTAGAAAAATTTTCGTGTCTGGCTGCAAATTGGTGAATGAGCCGGTGATGTCGATTCGGAAATTTTTTGATCATCTCAAAAGTTGCTGTTGTCCACCAAGTTTTCATTCATGATAGATAAAATTTGCTACAGTCACTGTGACGTCCCAACGATATTGCAACATCTTGGAGAAATTTTTGCGGCCGAAAATTAGGGATATAGGGAAGAGCATGACACAGAGAACTTCTGGTTCCAGTAGGATGGAACAGAGCACATACAGCCCATCGTTAACGTGATTCTCTGCAGGACATGTTCTCTGATCGCGTGATCTCCCTACGGGGGGTTATTTCCTGGCCCCCGCGCTCTCCCGATTTGAGTCCCTGTGATTTCTTTCCGTGATGTTACCTCAAGAATGAGGACTTCAAACTTCGCCCTGGGACCCTTGATGCCTTGAAAGGGTCAATCAAGGACGAAATCATCCAAATTGAAACCACTATGCTTAAGAGAGAAAACTTCTGCGAAAGACTCCACATATGCTTCGCTCGCCGAGGCCGTCATTTGGGTGATATTATTTTCAAGACATAAATGAAAAAAACTTGATTATGTAAGCTTTGAAAATAGAAAATGATTTTTTTCCAATCTCTTTGTATTTTTTCAACAGCTCCTTTATATTTGGTACCAGGATATATTGAAATATTACAAGTCATACGTGAAATTCCATTATTTAATGGAGTAACCTCATCTCACCTCCACCAAGAACTCATTTCCATGAGTATTCGTAAAGTAATTATTGAATAATAAAAAGAACTCTAGAGAAGACGATGCCAGATTGCCGATTTTCTCTTCAAACAGTGGTATGCTAATTCAAGAAAGCAGTACGTCCCCTACCTTGAGCGGATGAAATATCACAATCGCTAAATGCGTCTAGGCGTTGCTCATTGAAAATTTCAAACAGTAGTTCTGATTCTCGCCAATATAGCGCTACGTTCCTGATTTCAGTCGCCACTGCCTACTCTTCCCTTCAGAAGGCCGTGGATGTAGCCGCCACGCAAGAAAAACCGTTGTTCTGTGTCTCCAACCAATCCAACCTAAAACGTTAGTCAGTGATCCCATACACGGCATAAACGAAGTTCACGCTTTATTTATTTACAGAGAATAAAGCAAACAGGTGATGATTGTGTAAATGACTTTCAGTGAATTGATGTAATAGTAGTGTCGTTCTGGTGTCGAGTTATATTGTTTCGATAGATATTTTGCTGAAGGATCGGTAACAATGAATATTAAATAGAAACTGCCTATAAAATGTATAATTCTATGCTTCTAAGAATTCAATCTTATGTCCCACGAATGTGGAATTTTATTATTACATATCTCTACATCAAACGTTTTTTCATATGTAATACCAGTAGAGATGGAATTTTGGCGGCTTAAATTTCATCTCGAGTGGAATTCGGCATGACTATTCCACTAGAAAATAGGGTAATATGTTCACATTTGACGCGTATTGCGCTATTTGGCAAATTAGAATTCATCATAGATTAACTAAACCACTTAACGTTGTTTGTTCTCTCTATGATATTTATTTCCGAAGCTGTCTATGAATTCGAGAAACGTCAAAAGTTTTGTCGATGAAAAACCAACACGTTGGTTTTGTCGGCTTGAAAATTTTTTCGGGATGAAACGATCGTTGCTACGGAAACTTCCTCATCATAAAGATTTTAGTCTTGACAATGTTGATAAACATTCTGACAACGTTGTTAACTTGTTGAGAGACCAGAGAAGCAATAATATTCGATGAGATTTAAGTCAGGACAGCATTCATATTATTCTTGAAATTCATAATTTTTTCCTCTAATTCAATCTCATACAATAAGGAATAACTTGAGAACGACGCGTTGTATCAAAAAAATATAAGAATACTTTTGTTTTCTAAAATGAATAATTCTTTCGAAAACGTGAACCGTTTATCTGTTTCAAGTGGTTTAATAGTATTTTTGCGTGAATTTATAAGTCGACGATACTGTAACTTTTTTACCAAGAGGAATATGAAATAAATTTCAATTGAGGAATATGCACCATAAATAGAGTAAACAATCAACCAAAATTCAGTTCATTCGAAATATCGGTCCCGAATATATGGAAAGAATAGTGTTAATCTGATGGATTTTTGACACCCTTTATCTTCCAAACGAAACCGCATTTTGAAAAATAGTATGGAAAAAAAGTGTTTCTTTTGATGGGAAGAATCTACATTTAAAATATATGTCCATATCAAAGACTCACCCTGTATAGCACTGGCTCATTCGCCAATTTGTACCTGGATCCGAAATCCCCATCAGAATTAAATCAACAAAAATGAAATAAGGGGAATTTTCGAATACTGGTCTAATTTTCATTCTCCGAATTATTCCCACAGCTTCAGACAAGATCTCAAACCTCCTCAAGATCTAATTATAATAAAAAAATATTCTACCTATTGTAAAAATCGACAAACCGCCCACTGGTGGGATACATTGATATTGCACTGGGACAAAAATTCTTACTTCGAATACGTCATAGATTCATCGTTATAGATTCCTTTGAAAAGGAAATTCTTTGAGCTCCGATTCTCATATCTCCAGGGACCTCATGTCTTTCAGGCAATCAATATGGTCTTCTCCAAGGGCTGGTCTGATACTTTTTCAGCGTCGCATTCACAGAGATTGAAATATGTGGTATTTTATAGGTTTGATGGAAATCCGCTTTATTATCAGAAATATCCCTAGGACATTGATGATATGCGAGATAATAGTATGGCAATCGAATGCTAGTTCGTTGCTGAGAAGCAACGATCTTGATAAAGGACCCCGCACTTTTTCTATGGCAAATGGCGTTCCGTGAAATTTTCTAAAATTTTGGTATAATGTAGTACTCGACCTTCTGATCAAAAGTGTCCATGGCCCCAACTCAATCCTATGAGTAGTTTTCGAGATACAGGGCGTTGAAGTTGAGAATTACCCACTTTTACTACGCCCGTATCTCGGAACAGAATCGAATGAACTTCAATTTTTCTCAAGAAACATTTCACTACATCCCCAAGGAGCAACCATATAGAGGAATATGACCGAAAATCGTTACGAATACAGGGTCATCCATAATTTAATGCATGCCTGATTTTGAAAGAATAAAATATGTCAGTTTCAGAGCGAGAACGTTCACAAAATGAACTATTACACTAGATATATTGTTGTTACATCGAAAACGTCTGAAATACCCAGAATTTATACTGGGTGATCCATTATTATAAAAACTATTCTCAAGGAGGGTCAAATGGACACCCTGTGTTTATGGGTTGATTCAAGGTGTTTGTTTAATTTTTTTAGAACATATCATCATGGACTTCAAAGAATATAGGGTGATTCAGTCATGAAATGAACTTTGAACCTCACGAAAATACCCAAAAACCACCTTTTTTTTTCATCACCCTGTATTTCAAGATCAACTCCGATGAGGTGGGAGTTTTCCTTCACCATTGTACTTGATATGAAAACATCAATACGACCGAGAGTTTTTATACACTTCCTATGAGCAGATTTTTTTTTAATGTAATATGAAGATTATTTATTTAGGTATGTTATTCTATTCTTATTCCAGCATAACAAAAAATCTGGTCATAGGAAGTGGATAAAAACTCTCAGCCGTATTGATGTTTTTATATCAGGTACAGTGGTGAAAGAAAACTCTCACCTCGTCGGAGTTAATCTTGAAATACAGGGTGATGAAAAAAAAGGTGGTTTTTGGGTATTTTCGTGAGGTTCAAAGTTCATTTCATGACTGAATCACCCTGTATTCTTTGAAGTCCATGATTATTTGTTCTAAAAAAATCGAACAAACACCTTGAATCAACCCATAAATACAGGGTGTCCATTTAACCCTCCTTGAAAATAGTTTCTATAATAATGGATCACCCAGTATAAATTCTGGGTATTTCAGACGTTTTCGATGTAACAACAATATATCTAGTGTAATAGTTCATTTTGTGAACGTTTTCGCCCTGAAACTGACATATTTTATTCTTTCAAAATCAGGCATGCATTAAATTATGGATGACCCCGTATTCGTAACGATTTTCGGTCATATTCCTCTATATGGTTGCTCCTTGGGGATGTAATGAAATGTTTCTTGAGAAAAATTGAAGTTCATTCGATTCTGTTCCGAGATACGGGCGTAGTAAAAGTGGGTAATTCTCAACTTCAACGCCCTGTATCTCGAAAACTAGTCATAGGATTGAGTTGGGGCCATGGACACTTTTGATCAGAAGGTCGAGTACTACATTATACCAAAATTTTAGAAAATTTGACGGAACGCCATTTGCCATAGAAAAAGTGCGGGGTCCTTTGTCAGTGTGCGAGGGAAATTGGCGGAAAAGTTTTTAACATAAAAATTAATAACTCAATGATTACCAATAAGTAACAGATCAATTCCATTTTGAAATTCTGATGTCAGTATTAATGCAGCCAGTTCAGTAATCAATCAGTGAGCTGAGGTAAATATTAATTGACCGATCAAGACTCAATAAACGATTAATTCCATTTGCGAACCATGTACGTCAAAACACAAATATCATGTGACATGGTCCAACCTTGAAGGGACCCCATAGGCATCCAACTCATCATGACCCCGAAATCCCAAGAGTAGCGACATCTATAAACCAATTACGTTTGACATGTGACGACGAGGTGTTCATTTTCCAAATGCCAGTAACCTTGCCCATCATGTCGAACGACCCATCAGCTTTGTAAATCTATGGCGTGTTTTTAACGCAATTTTCGAATCATCCGAATACTGATACGCGTTTAGCTTCAGTCAGTCCGGCATAATGACTAATGAAATTGCAAATCAATGCCCCTGCCATCTGTCCCGGTATCAGAATTTACAGGGCGATGTAATGAACATGGAGGAATTTATAATTATATCGATTGGAATAATTTGCATGGCTATGGATACGAGAGGGGGTTGTGCTTTGGGATCTCCGCTAAAAGCTGATTAGGTATACGGTATTTGGGTATTTAATTTGTTTATCAGCGAGAGCCACAGCTATTCGTCAGATACTAGATTCATTAAGCTAATGATTTGATTGGTTAAACATATCATGATCAAGAATGTATTTTGCGTGACTTGGAAGAAGATAGTAATAATTGAATATTTACAAGCACAGAAACGATATTACTCTTCTGTCCCCCCAATATTTGTATTTCCTTTTTGTTTTCATCTAACGTTTCTTCTATAACTTCGGTAGGCATATTCAGAGGTAACTCAAGTGAGAGCGCCCTCTATGCTACTATGCCAGAACGTTTTGAATACAATTGATTCGAATTAATGAAGAGTAATAATAATTACTACCCTTGGTTTAGTTTATTTTCAGTAGTTTGGAGATGGCATCAGGTAACCATGCACTACAACAATCAGAGTCTACATTTTCCGCTTCATATTGTTTTTATGCATGGAGATTTCGATGGCCCCATATTCATTCTTGGATAATAGCATTCGTTTTTGTCCATTTCTCAAAATTTCTCTTCTGCTTAATAGAGTCGATAACATCTTTCGTATTCTTTGATCTGTGCCTCTTGTAGTAGTCACGATATGAACTTCTACACCGTCGTAAGGTATTCCATAAATGCCAGCTCGAGAAAATGAGTCAGTTTGGTCTTTGGCAATCCTTAAGACTAGTTTTAGTGTTTGATTGATTGGCTGACGAACAGGAGACCGGGATAGTACTTGGCCTCCCTATGACACTGCGACCAACTTGGGTCTATGGTATCACTCTTTCGTCAGTGGTTCCTCACGAGAATAGGTTTGTGTCCTTCATCAGGTTCAGTAGCCTGGTTATGAGGTTTTTCGGATGCATGCCCGTTTCCGGACTGATCTCTCCTTCTTGCTAGGGCGTCGCATTCAAAGATGATGTGAGAGGCTGTTTCTGCCTCTTCACCGCAAAGTCTGAAACCCACGGGTTCTCTAAGTATTCCCATGGTGTTCAGATGTTTCCTAAGACCGCAGTGTCTCGTCGGCAAACTTACTATTATACGTGCCTTTGTTCTGTTCAGATCCAGAAAGTCAGCCATCAAGGTTTGGCTTGTGTGTCCTACCATGACTTTGCTGTGTGTTTGCCTGTCGCTCTGTTCCCAGCGTTGTTGGTGTCTCTGTTTTATCCACTCCTCAATCAGGGTCCTGCATCAGTTTTTTCTGATTCCAAGCACAGGTTCTGGCCCTGTGAATGGCGTTTCAGATGCTCGTCTTGTTAACTGGTCTGCTTTTTCATTTCTGGTGTTGGTTTAAAGATTGTTTCTATGTTTTGTCCGATAACGATGGAATTAATGGTAAGTAGGCCTCTTCCTTGAAAATGATTTCCAAAGGTCGATTTCCTCTTGCTTTTCGCTTTGGTCCCAAAGTTGTTTCGATTTCCTTCGAGTTGTACCCATTAAAAACAAATGCTTTGCAGCAAATGATTCAATCCGTCTGGCAGATATTCAGGGTCACATATTGTTCACGTGTCTTGATCACAACCCGCTGTGATTGGACAACTTGTGTGGGTAGGTTTTCCTTAAACCTTGTGTCCTAGTTTGGGAGTAGGCTTCCTTGTGAACAATACATCTACGAAAGGTAGTGCGCCATCTCTCTTTCTACTTCGTTGGTGCTCTGAGGCTTTGAGGTTTTCAGGGATGCCTTCTCGTGACTCCAAATCACGAAAGTGAACATGTTTCCACAAATTGCAGCCATTTGGATGGTTTCTTCATTGAAAGATATTTACAACATTGATAGGTACGAGTATATCATTTGGTAATTGTCTAATATGCAGTATCTGCATCAACGAACAGAGCATCATATTTGATGAAAGTTTGTCTGTTTTCCACTTGGACATGATTGTGAGAGCCCTCTCCAGAGCATATGTTGAAGAGGTGATATGGCTCGATATAGGTCTTAACGGCACACCATCTTTGTGAATTTTTATTCATACAACCACTGAGCCTTTATTTCAATCTGACAGAGCTTCTATTCGTGCTATTTATCGATTGATGCAACTTGTACTGATGACCGTGTTCGTTTGAGCTTTTATGACGTAGAATCCTTTTTCTGTTTTGTATATTTGGATGGTCTTAGTAACTCCTTCTTCTTATCATCTTGTTTCCAGACAACCGTTGCATTGCCCTTGGCTGCAGAGATTACAGAGATGAACTTATCGTCATGAAGACCCCTTATAGCTAGGCGTCCTCGTAGCGTTTTATGGCTCTTCGGGGTTCCTGATGGTTCTGGCAGCCACTGAAGAACGAACAGCTATTACAACATTGTCTGGGATATCTTTAACAGGCATATGAAGCCAAGTTGGAATGGAGAAAGTGTGTCCTCTCTCCAGATTGATTTATTTCCATTTGTCCTGAACAAATGGACAATGGTTTCTCTGTTGTGGAAGAAAAATGTCAAAACTGATCTATTTGACAGATGCAACTGGAACTCTGGAACTAGCATCAGGCCCAAAATAAGTATCACCTGAATCCATGATTCATTTCTACCAGCAGCAGCGGATGTCACTCAACGAATCTGTTGAATATTTTGACTGACAACAAACTGCATCACCCTGACCAAACTCGGACATAAGTGTAGCATTACAATCGCCCGAAAGATGCAACTGAATGGTCGTTTGATTTAATTTAAAGCTTATCTGGCCCGTCGAAGCATAATATGACGTGGTCATCAGCGTACACCCTCGGATTCCAGTCGAAACAAGTCATGTTTGGCCACTTTCGGAAATGATAATGTACAACGGAGTAATCTGCTTAACGGCGTTTCGCATTAACCAAATTGGATTTAGGAAATTTATTATGAGCTTTTGGAGAACATCAAAATGAATTATTTATAATATTTTGTAATTATGGGCCGAGAGATAAATTCCGGATTATGAGTTCATTTTGTCGGGTGACGGCTGTAGGATTCTCTGGTCTCATCTATTTCGCAGCGCCTGGGCAGCGATTTGATGAATGGAAATCGCAGAGGACCTCGGTCTGTTCCGGCAGTCCATGAGCTCAACATCCTTTTGTTAAATTTTAATCATTCATTGTTTTTCGGACGAATAAACTTATACAGACCCGAATGTTTTCACCGTTTGTTCGGAAAAGATTACCCAAACGCTCAGACTTAAAGCCTTAAATTAGATTAGAGGAGGGGCAGAAGATCATTCGACCTCGCATGCACCTTGACCAAAAGATCAATTGTGCATTTCCCCGCTGTTAAATAGTCAAGCAATAGTGTCTCGATGAACTTTATCATCTTTCTCGAATTCAATACTTCTTTCGGCTTGAAACCCAAGAGCCAAGTTGTTGTGGCTTTTTTCGAAGAACTGCTTCACAATCGCATAGCAAGTGCTTGGGGGCTGTCTTTGTGTCTTCCGACGTCTTCCTCGTGTTTTTCAGATGATTGCGCCTGTTAGTTGCCCTAGTTCCACTGTGGCGACAAAAGCGATTCGACACAGTTCCTGTGTCGAACCAAGTTTGTCACCCCCTAATTCATAAGATACCTGCACATTGTGACAATGGCATTCTTGGACTTGCCCCTCAACTTTCTCTACCGTCAAGGAAATTCTCGAATTGCATTAACCAGGAACCATCAAAGAATACCGGTCACTTTCAGGTACAAGAAGGACTAGAAAGTTTTGGGAAGCGCGAGTCCACGGAGCCCATTGGGTAGGTCTATAAATACCACAGCAATAGGTAAAACCAGACAGTTGTTAGTTAAGAGCTAGAATTAATAGGTCTCCACAAAAATAAATTTCCGTCCTCGTACACAAGTGTTTTAATGTTTCCCGTAAACGCATCACCTCAAACTTTTACTGAGTGAGGGAAACTTTTCAGTTCAGCTCGTCGAGTAGGAAAGAAATGACTGTCTTAAGGTCTTAATACATCGATCGTCCGCCAGAATGCAAGCTTTCTCATTTCTTCCCATTCCTCAACTGTCATCGCTTCATGACTGGCTGGGAAGCCACAAAATGGCTCCAGCTTGGTGGAGAGGATTGACGTCCCATTCCTGGCTAGTTGGTCTGTCACTTCATTAACAGCTATCCTGAAGTGACCAGGTACCAAAATGAGGTTGACCTAGTTTCTTTCTCCGAGTAAGTTGAGGGACCGTTTTATAATCCCAGAATAACATCGACTTGACTAGTGGGGAGTCAAGCGCTAGCAGGGCTACTTTGCTGACTGAAACTATAGTTAAATTCTAGATCAAGGGACCGTGTAAGCCAGCTCACACTCGTCCATCGTCAGCATTCAAGCCATTGGTGTAAAATACCGCAGACCCTCTAGAGAAAACCACCTCATTGTTCACAACTTGGAAATGTGTTGAAGTTTTTTCTGAAATGCGGAGCTGTTCTGAGTAGTGGCCAGTTTTCGTTCACGTTCTTTTGCCTTCCTGAGAGCCCACCAGGCTGCCTTCCCTTCCAGAAAGATATCTAGAGGAGGCAAGTCCAGGTTGACTTGCATGGCAGAAGTTGAACAACAGCTTGATGCTTCTGTGATAGATATACACGCTGTTCGTTGTAGTTTTTTTTGGCCTGATTGCCTTATGAATGCCACCAAATGAAACGTGAAGCCATTAGCGAGCATTCCATTTGAAAACAATTTCTTCTTCTTCTTCATGTGCCGTCTCCTGAACGGAGGTTGGCGACTGGTAGGGCAAAAAAAAATTTGAAAAAACTTTTGAAAAGGAAATCAGAAGGAAGAAAGCTAGAGTTTTATTCCTGAAGCATGCGATCAAAAATATCTTGTGATGAAGGTGAAACACTAGCTTGCATACATTTGTATTTCATTTTCATCAGAGCGAAAGTATGGAAATGAATCGATGTCAACTGAACTTTTTGACGTTTATCGAGATTTTGCATTATTCAGTGCGAACACAGAAAATGTTATGTCAACGCTTTTGATAACTATTTTCGTTGTTGAAAATGCAGATTAAATCGAATTTTACCGAGGAAGTCGTGGACAAAGCATAGTATTCTATTCGCACATAATTATTATTATTCACTCGGGTGAATTGCGACACTCGCCTGGCGGCTCGCGTCGCAAACTTCCCCCTCGTGAATAATAGTAATCATTATGTGCTCATCGAATAATATACTATTTTCGGATTTTAGAAGAATTTTGGCAATTTTCGAGTGATTTTGAAAAATTTATTCGTAGAAGGTATGTTGACATACTTATTTTCGTTATTTAAAAGATTTTTTCAGGTCGAAATGTGAAAAAACGTGTTCTTTGGATCTTCTTTATACGTTATGATCGAAATCTATGCGCTTAATTCGACATTCCAATTTTGATCTGCTGGAGGTAAATATGGGAATGACTTGCAGATTGTTATATCGAATTTCGATTTTATTTCAGAATGCCTGTGGAAATCTTTGTTTTTATGGAAATGGATATGCTGGATGTTTTCGACTGAAAATGACTAACTGTCATGCGGAGGACGATGAAATATAAAATCCCATATCATTTTTCAACGACCTGTCAGGACTTCTGCAAATTCTCATCATTTTAGAAAAAAAGTTAATGAAACAAATTCAAGTGAGCATAAAGTAAAGACACTGGGGGCTCAAATCTGCTCGAATCTCATGTTTAGCATAATTTTCTGAAGATTTTTACTGTCATTTCCCGATTTCCCAAGGGTTTTGTGAAGTTTTTAACGAATTTCGAGTTTTCTTTATTTCAGTTCGTTATCTTCGAGAAAATCGTTCAAAACTGAAAAACAAATTAATGAATTTCTACGAAGGGATTGGTTTTCGACCATTTCCTAGGTATTTGTCGTTGTATTTTTGTAGGATTGCAGAAATAATGCAGATTTGTGGAAAAACTGAACAAGAAACTTCGGTGGATTCTTGGGATGAGTTATGGATTGGTTAATGACGATGGACATACTTTTTCTCATTTTGGCAGAAATTTTGAACGATTTTGACAGTTCTTGAAGACAATTGTGCCGCAATATCATTGAGAGTTTTTAAATCGGGAAAAAAACGTTCTGAAAGGTGGATATATGGAGAGATATCATATATTTTGGATCATCTCAAGATACCGTATTATACAGAGGAAATGAATCGCTTGAAATCTTCAGTAGTTCTCAGTTTAATTTTAGGAGAGTAGCAAAAAGAATGACCCTGTATTGCAGTACTATCAGGCCAAATTCTCAACGTTCTGTGTTCCCAGAAATATACCCCGACAAATCCCATCTCATGCCCGAGAATTTAGAGTTCAATTTTAAGCTGCTTTCCCAGAAAATCTTATATTCAGTAGAGACCTTGCTGTCCGAATTTTCTGCCGTCGTCATACTTTCAAGGACTTTCCGAAGACTGGTAATAGGATTGTTTCCAGTATTAACAACCGGGCCAGAAATAATGCCATATAAAAGAGCAAATAGTCGTCTGATCCCGGTATTATCCTCAAGTCCCGATGCGGATGTCTATAATAAAACAACATCCCGTCATCTCTCTAACAAAATTGAACACGCCGTGCTACGTGAGCAGAATTCCTATAATATGCCCTGATGGCAGCGTATCCCCAATAGACTGGGTACGTTCTGCAATAAACATTGATAGGGTTAACATTTTCGATTGATTCAATCCTCTTATTCCTCCTTTTCCAGCTTGATACTCCGATGACTTTCTGTAAGATCGTACATGCATAACTGGGGTAAATGTTCTCTTTCAGCTCAATCAGACCGTCGAACATTGTCGGAACGTGAAGTTCGAAACGTTGTGGCGGTACATTTTTATAGGAGTTTACGACGGTTCACAATTTACAAGAGAATGAAGACATACTATGTTGTCCTGTCTTGAATGTTTCCACTTTTGTTCTATTCGATTCCAGCATCTACTGAACTGCAAGGAAATAAAAGACCAATATGGACTTTTACTGGAGGGTCATACCCATATAAACTAATGCAAGTGAGTTCAATGCCTTCATGGATGCAAGAGTGGAGAAATGCAATGGTAATGTGAACAAGCAAAGGGCAGAGTGGACTCTTACTCACGACCATTCATATCTATTTCCTATAATAAACCATCAAATAGAATGGGGGGTAAGCATTCAGATGTTTCATTGAAAACAGCAAAGCTTCAGACAGGTGCGGCACAGCTTCAGACAGCACCAACGCAGCTTCAGATAGCTACAACAAACCTCAAGACAGCCTAGATAACAGATGCAGTAAGCTTCAGGCAGCTCAAAAAGCAGACCAGTTAGCAAGACGAGCATCTAAAACGCCATTCATAGGGCCAGAACCTGTGCTTGGAATCAGCAAAAACCGATGCAGAACCCTGATTGGGGAGTGGATAAAACAAGGACACCAACAACACTGAGAACAGAGCGTAAGGCAAACACACAGCATGGTAGGACACACAAGCCAAACCTTGACGGCTGACTTTCTGAATCTGAACAGAACAAAGGCACGTATAATAGTAGATCTGCTGACGGGACACTGCAGCCTGAGGAAACATCTGAAGACCATGGGAATACTTAGAGAACCCGTGGATTGCAGACTTTGCGGTGAAGAGGAAGAAGCAGCCTCTCACGTCATCTTTGAATGCGACGCCCTAGGAAGAAGGCGTCACAGAACCTTCGGATCAGTCCGGAAACGGGAAAGAATCCGAAAAACTTCATAATCAGGCTACTGAACCTGATAAAGGACACAAACCTATTCTCGTGAGGAACCACTGACGAAAGAGTGATACATTAGACCCAAGTTGGTCGCAGTGTCATAGGGAGGCCAAGTGTTAACCCGGTCTCCTGTTCGTCAGCCAATTAATAAATCAATCAATCAATTCAGGCAGCTCCGACTCAGCTTCAGACAGTTCCAACAAAGCTTCAAACACTTCCAACATCTCTTCAGGCAGCTCACAGCTGACAGTTCTAGCAAAGCTTCGGACAGCTTCCACACAGCTTCAGATAGTTACGACAAGACTTCAGATAGCTCCAACAAAGCTTCAGACAGTTCCAACATATCTTCAGATTGCTCACAACTGACAGTTCCAGGCAGCTTCGACTATCTCTTTTTCGAATTAGATGTAGACTACAGGCCCGTGTCGAAAATTGATGGGTCATTTGAACCAGAAGATGACCTATCTAAAACGATAGAAGGACATAAAATAATAAGATTCAGCACTATGCCGTCACTTGTAAGCTGTCCAACTGAGTACAGGTGGCAATTCAAAAGGACAGGTAGACTGGGTACATTTGGGTCATATGACTTTTGACGGCATTCTTACCATCGATAGCTCCATGGAAAATAATAGGAAAACGGGCAGTGCCGTACAAAAATGATGCGCCATATATTCGGAAAATTTTTTTGATTTTCCGAAAATTTCCATGGTAAAATAGGTCATTTGACTTTGTACGGCATCAGTTTTATACGGTTGCCATACATCTTCTAATCCATTATTCAGCAACGCCGTACAAAAATCATGCCACAAAGGGAAAAAATCGAGGGTTGCCGTGCTCCTGGGGGTCATTTGAAAAAGTACGGCTTCGCTTCCAAAACATTATCCAGCACTCAAAATTACTATTAAAAATAAGGCCGTCAAAAAAAAATTGTTCATTTTGATGTTATATCAATAATTATCTTAATTTCATCTTATGCTTGACCCATTAAGCTCTAAAGTCATTTGACCCAGTACGGCAACTTCTTTTTTACATGATACTTTAAGATACAATTCTTATATTATATTGCCGTTCAAAAGAAACTGTTCTAAAAAAAATTATAGAGAAATACAAAAAGTGAAATTTTTCATATTATTGTAAAAGTTTGGAACTCATAGATAAATGATATATAACAATTTTCAGATTTGTCACAGGATGATAGGAACCGTGGATGGTCAAGAAACTAAACTGAAATAATGCCCAAGTGAAAATATATCCACTAAACTTAGTTGGGTTTAGTATTTTGAACATCCACGTTCCTATCATTCTGTGAAAAATCTGAGTAGTGAACTTTGGCGTATCAATTAAAATCATAAATGAAATAAACAACCACAAGGCCGTAGCCAGGGGGGGGTCCGATGGGCTCCGGACCCCCCCCGAAATTTATTTTTTCAGAAATGCCAGATAATCATTTCACCGAAAATTCTTCGAATAAATTTTTTTCTAGCTACGGCCTCGGACGGACCCCCCCGAAATTTTTTTCTAGCTACGGCCTTGAACAACCAGTCTTCTCTTTAATATCAAACAAAACCCTTTTGATAATACAACAACGAGAAGTTAAAAATTGAAATAAAACTAAGTGGACCATCAAACTGAGAGATTATTATAAATAAAAAAAAACGAATTGACGTACGTCAAACCATGTTGAAAACATAAAAGTTCATTGAAAAACTTCGGAAAAATAAATTTTTATTTAGGAATACCTATAATTCTTATTTTTTTCAAGACATTGAAATATTGTGATGATTTTCAAAAATAAATACAAAAAAAACTGCCAATCTCGCGAGAACTCGGAATTAGCGAGATCTCGCTGTATTGTTATTCTCACACTCGCGAGATCTCGCCTTAGCCCTAATCTCGCGAGATTTGCAATTCCTAGAATCAGGCGAAGAAACTGATGACATCATACGTAAATGAATAAATCCTTACAACTTTGATCTGTACGTGAGACTTTAATTTTGACAAAAACATACTCATGTTTCAGAAAATGATAAAGAAGATTTTTCGGAAGCTGATGAAGACGTTGATTCTGATAACAACTCAGAGGCTGATTCGGATAGCGAATAATTTAAGTTATCAAATTTGTTTTATTATCACCATTGGTAGTTATAAATATATAAAATTTTTCTAGAGAATAGTTGATTTATTCATTCACATCATTACAGTGAACAATCAATTATACATGTATCAATAATGTTTCAAGTATACCTTTTTTAAACCAAAAAGTATACAAAACTGTTGATACTTGGATTGACGGTTTCACTTGTTGGGTATGATATAGACACTTCAGACGGTATAATGATTTTGTCATTTTTTCAATTTTTCTCTTCAAAAATATGTTGATGCCGTACAGTATCAAATGACCATACAGTATCCTTAAAATGGTAGCGCAATTTTCATCATCATGTGGCGACTTGCCACCGGCGTGCAGAAGTCTGCGACAGCGCTTCACACGCCGCCCGCACAGAGGGCACCTCCTCCTAGGCAGCGTGGGTTACTGCGGTACCATATTCTTTAAAGACCGACCAGGTCTACTACCCAGTACCCACGCTCGTCTCGAGCAGGGCAGCTGTGACATCTACGTCATTGGCAAGCCTCGCTCACATTAGCCAATCTGATGAGTCCATCGTAAGCGAGGCTGGGACGAAACGTAGCCCCATCCCGAGTCACAATTAAAAGCAACACGCTTCAATCCTAAATGATATGGTCTGGATAAAAATGTACGGCATCATTTGTTCCTAATTTATTTACCTTAATACTATTCAAAACAAGGGATAAAATGTAGAAAATTGTTATGTATCCTTAATCTAGGAGTTCCAAACTTTTACAATAATATGAAAAATTTCACTTTTTGTATTTCTCTATAATTTTTTTTAGAATAGTTTCTTTTGAACGGCAATATAATATAAGAATTGTATCTTGTAAGTATCATGTAAAAAAAGAAGTTGCCGTACTGGGTCAAATGAGTTTAGAGCTTTATGGGTCAAGCATAAGATGAAATTAAGATAATTATTGATATAATATCAAAATGAACAATTTTTTTTTGACGGCCTTATTTTTAATAGTAATTTTGAGTGCTGGATAATGTTTTGGAACCGAAGCCGTACTTTTTCAAATGACCCCCAGGAGCACGGCAAGAGAGGGGGTTGCAACCCTCGATTTTTTCCTTTGTCGCATGATTTTTGTACGGCGTTGCTGAATAATGGATTAGAAGATGTATGGCAACCGTATAAAACTGATGCCGTACAAAGTCAAATGACCTATTTTACCATGGAAATTTTCGGAAAATCAAAAAAATTTTCCGAATATATGGCGCATCATTTTTGTACGGCACTGCCCGTTTTCCTATTATTTCCCATGGAGCTATCGATGGTAAGAATGCCGTCAAAAGTCATATGACCCAAATGTACCCAGTCTACCTGTCCTTTTGAATTGCCACCTGTACTCAGTTGGACAGCTTACAAGTGACGGCATAGTGCTGAATCTTATTATTTTATGTCCTTCTATCGTTCTAGATAGGTCACCGTCTGGTTCAAATGACCCATCAATTTTCGACACGGGCCTGTAGTCTAATGCTGATATTTTGGTCCGAAACTCTCATGGCCACTTTAACTCATTCCAAAAATAAACACATTTCATTGAAAAAAATTTAAATTGTAGTTATCACGAAAAGGAATATCCTGTAATGTTCAGAGAACATCGTGAGAACCAAGGACAAGCAGGTAGGAATTGGTGTTCTTCTTGAATTTCTGGAAGTAATATGCCTCGGGGAACACCTCCATAGGCAATGTATTCCGAAGCCTCGCTGTTCGTTGGATGAACGAGTCTCTGAAGAGAGATGTTCTGCAGGTCTCCAAAGTGACCACGAAGGGATGTGAAGACTTAACTTGAATGGTTAGTCTCGAAGAGACTGCCACAGGGAAAACGATTGCTGATAATTCAGAAGAGCATCGCCCATGGAAATACCAATAAAATAGAGACAGATTGCCTACTCTTCTACGGTGTTCCAGAGAAGTGAGAGAGTTTGTAAGCGAGGCATCACCGACGAGACGAATTGCCGTTTTTTGTATAGAATCCAAGAGATTTGTTTAGGTGTAGCACTCCAAATATGGAAACAGTATTCCAGGACAGGTCAAATCTGTACCTTATAGATCATAAGCAGCTGACCTGAGGTGAAAAAATTCCTGGCACGAAACAGCACTTTTAGCAATGGATCTCACGTGATTCTCCCAAGAAAGGCTACTGCCGACAGTAATACCAAGCATCGGAATGGATGACTACAATGGTATGGTCACTTCCGAAAATTCTATGCTGGACACAGTAAACTCGGCTTTTCTAGAGAAAAGACATGCTTGTGTTTTGTTTGCGTTGAATATCACTAAGTTATTAGATCCCCATTCAAGAATTGTTGCCAAGTCCATATTGATTTGTTAACATTTCTTCCTCGTAAGTCGTTCGTTTATCATTCCTCTCTCGAAAATCTGAGATTCCCAGAACAGGTACCAATTATTTCCCAGGACCCCTCAGTCATGCAAGGTTCGAAGGACGCAGTTACCATAGAGCAGAAACTGTTAGTCACGTGATAATCACTTAATAAAACTTGTGGGAGAATCCTCGGTCGGGAAAGACGCTGAGGTCGCGTTTTCATGGCTCTCGCGACGGCACAGAACGTTAAATCGAGCTCTCTGCGAAATGTGGGAGTCAACAAAATTTGGGTATATTGGTCCGGAATGAGATCGTTAGAACACCCCCTGCAATATAATAATTTTGATACTTTGCGGGTTCGGCAGCATCCGACGAAATTGTTCGTTGGAGATCTCGCGAAGGAGGCAACTTTTTGGCATATTTGTGATTAGGTATCTTCCGATTTGGAATATTCTAATATGTGGAATCTTATTCTTTGCGATTATTATAGGGCATTTTGAAGGAAGGGATATGTTCCCCAAATGCCATGACAGCCTATTGAAATGATAGGAGTCGAAAATGATATTCAGGGCTTGAAGTAAACGAAATAAAGCGATTGGAACATTTCACATGAAATTGGGAGGTGAAGTGAAGGGAAAGTACCATAGACAAAGTACTCCATTTCGAATTTTCAGCATCGTATTTGCAGAACTAAAGTCATTTATACAGAGATCTGAGGTTATTCATCATTGAAACTATTCTTCATCCATATATTTCGATCGCGATTTAAATTTGCATTCGAGGTATCATTCAATGGGAGAACTGTGAAACATTAAAAACAAAAAGAAATATGTTCAACAATTAGGTTCCACTTGAATGAAGAGAATTCTCTTCATGTAAATCACAATATTATTAAAATTGTGTACATTTTGAACTTTAATTTTGCTTAATTTATCTCCTGCTTGAAAACATTGCAATGGTAAGTTTATACAGTTATAATTTAGGCGAAACAAAGTTTGTCAGGCCAGCTAGTAAACTATAGATCAGCTGTCATACTATATGGTTACCGACCTGGAATCCGGAAATCGCACTTGAAAAATGTCAGTTGTGGTTATAACCCCGCTTTCAAGAGCAGCAGCTAATTTCGTCATTCTTTCAATTCAATATTCAGAGCGGTATCCATCAAACTATAGAACAAGGCCCAGCAACGTCTAATAATAGGGGTATAGGGTAGACATGTTGCCAGAAAGCATCAAAATTAATACCCTCGGCAACTGTCAATTTGCAGTTCTATAAACGCAATCAACCGTTACGTATGACGTGAGTTTATAGACTAATTAATTTGCAATCAGGTGGAATTTCGGTTTATCGTCTGAATTAATTCAGCATTGATGGAACTTTAGCTTGGTTAGACTATACGGAAACGCAGACGGTAAACCAGATTGAATGGTCGTATCCTTTTAAGGTTGATTATTGTTATAATGAAAAAAAAACTGTTACATCGAAAATTCGAAAGAGCAGAAGAAAATATCAGAAGCCATTTTTGGTACCAACATCTGAACAAGATAACAAAACTCATCAACAACTGATGTTTAAACTCGAGAATGAATCCATTGGAATTAATAGTGTTAATTGTAGAAATTGTCCTTTCACCATTTGAAATAAATAGTTTCTTCACATATTGGACCAAATACGTGCCTGATACGATTCTCTCAATGTTCATATTTTTCGATTGAAATTGAGGTGATTATAAGACGTTCTGGGTGATACATTTAGGAAACACTCAAGCACTTACCTTGTTTGATGAGAATGTTACAAACACGATATTTCCTAACAAACAGTTAGTTTTGTCGGATTAGTTCTGCAATTGAAAAGCCATCTTTCTCACACCAAAATAAGTTCTTTCTTCGATTCTTCTGAAGATTAGTTTGTAAACACTAATAATTTGTTCATATTTTCCTCGATATTCCAAAAATATCCTGGAAAGAATTGTTTTCTCACTAACCTAACTTCATGAACCTAGGTCATAGGATTAGAGGTCAATGACCAAACCTTACCCATCTTCTGTGATAATTCACAGAACATCTGTGAGAAGACAATGCCAGGTTGCTGATTTTTTCTTCAATCGATGGTATAGGAGAAACCAAGGAAGCAATAAGGGGACGTATTGCTTCCTTGGTTTCTCCTATACCGTTAACGGATGAACTATCGCAAGGGCACTAGTTTTGTTTACTTTTCGCTAAAGGCGTCTAGGCGTTGCTCTTTGGAAATGCCACACGAGTAGTTCTGATTCTCGTCGATATAGCGCTACGATCTTATTTTCAGTTGCCTATAACAATGCGCTACCTCGGATCGTAGCCGCCACGCAAGACAAACCGTTGTTCTGTGTCTCCAACGTTAGTCCCATCACAGACCAGTCTATGGTCTCATGAACGACGCTTTCGTATTGGCGATTCAACTTCATCCCCAAGCCACCTTGCGGTAAAAATTCAAAAATACTCAGTTAGGCTTCGAAGTTTAAGATAGTGGTGATTGTACTAGATATTAGTTGGTATTACCAGTTGTTTGTAAGAGTTGAGAGCCTGAAAGTTTATTTTCCTCTTGTGTTTGTTATATTTGTGTTTGGAAATGAGTGATAAAGTTCTCCAAATGTCTAATTCAAGAGTATATTGTTGTGTTTATGGATGTAAAAGAAGGTTATGTATGTTCAGTCAAAATTATTAGTATTTGTGTTATTATTAGTGTAGTTGGGATCTTTTATTCGTTTGATAAGGATATTTTATTTGTGTAGTTGGAATATTTTATTTGTTTAGTTGATGTTGTTTCGACATTCAATAATGATAGGTGGAAGTAAAGTTTTCCTCAGCTTGGGGGAATTCTTCAAATATTTTGATCCCATGCCGAGTAGTAGGAATGTTATAGAAGGTAAGCACATAAAAAGTTATCAATATACTTTACGGAATGATAAGTATTTGCCCTGTGTGACTTATGAAAGAATAACAGTATTTGATATTCAGGGTTTAATATTATTCAAAATATAATGGTAATTGGCGACGTAAAGGGCAGTACCCTTTTTCTAGCCTGTAAAAAACAATATACACAATGGAAAAACAACAAGAACAAATAAACAATTTATAAGTATTATAACATTCTAAACAATTTGTTGGATAGAGATCTAATTCTTTTATTACCTTCGAAATAATTTATTTATTTTTACAGGCTAGAAAAAGGGTACTGCCCGGAACGTCGCCAATTACCATTATATTTTGAATAATATTAAACCCTGAATATCAAATACTGTTATTCTTTCTTCAATATACTTTACTACCATCTATCATCATTGAATGTCCAAACAACACAAACTAAACAAATAAAATTTTCCAACTACACTTATAAAATATCCTAACTAAACAAATAAAAGATCCCAACTACACTAATAAATTATCAAAACTATTTAACACGACTATCCAATAACTGTAATAACACAAATACTAATCATTTTAACTCAACATATATAACCTACTTTTACATCCATAAACACAACAATATACTCTTGAATTAGACATTTGGAGAAATTTATCACAAATATAATAAACACAATAGGAAAATAAACTTTCAGGCTCTCAACTCTCACGAACAACTGGTAATATCAACTAATATCTAGTACAATCATCACAATCTTAAACTTCGAAGCCTAACTGAGTGTTTTAGAGTTTTGCCGCAAGGTGGCTTGGAGATGAAGTTGAATCGCCAATAGCTATAACCTGCGCCATAGACTTCGATTTATTTACAGAGGATAATGCAAACAGTTAATGATTATTATATACTTTCAGTGAATTGATGTAATAATAACCTTGTATTGTCGAGTTAAAATTCCGTGAAGTTACCCAGGCAACACAGACTTCTCCGCGATATCTCTGAGAGGTTACAATGCGACTTTTATAGGAGCTCCTACCGCGAGGTCCCAGAGATCTCTATGTGATGTAACTAAGCGAATTTCCCACAGATGTGCCCATGCGATATCTTGGAGACCTCGCCATGCGATATCCTTGGGACTACTCAATGCGATAACTTGGAGAGGAGAGCGCACCATGCGATTGACAAGGTCAATCTGTTCACGCAGGCGCTATTTCTCTATCAAGTCGAACTTGTATGAACAGCGAGTTTACCAAGACGGCCAGACATCGAGATGGGTTTTGTGGATAGATTAGTTGGATGTGTTGTGTTTATCCGTGTTACTGTGCTGTACGGGGTTCGTTTTCGTTATTGTGTGAAATTTCGATGAGGATATTTGTGCTCCAAGTAAGTGTTATTTTCATTAAATTCTGGAGTTTTCTCACCTATTAGGACATATACCGTAACCATTTTTACCGCCATTTATGTTATCCGAATAATTCAACCACCAATAACGGAATTGATCAATATAACATTCACATTAAACGATTTTCTACTTGGTATATTGGTGATCAGGATAATTATTTCTATTAGGAATATGGATGAGTGTAATAACTTCACAACAGATTTTACAAGAATGATGAGTCGAATATTCCCAAAATTCAAGCTAATATATTATTGATAATTCTTAATAGGCACGGTTTACAAGTTCCTGTGGAAACCATTATTGCAATTCCAATATTAATAAAAGAAAACACTTCAATGAGAATTGTGATCATTCGATACTTTCACGGAAACAGTTTGGAATTATATCTCATTTTGTTTCAAGCTGATATATGAATGCAGAATGGACATTGAAATGTTGTTGTTGAAATCCTCTTTGTTCAATTTGTGCTCCAAAAGAACTTGACACACTGTTTATTCACGTTTTGATTAATGTATAAAGTGTATAAACCACTGACCTTACAAAAGTGTTACCGATTTTCTTTTCAATCTACCGATCTAACAAAAAAGCACATATATCTACCAAAATTTGATGGAGTGAATGTATGTTCTGATATTCTAGGAAATCATGACTCTTACGATATTATTTTGAAGATTTCCTAAGCATACCATAATTTGATACATTACTTGAGCTATACGTTGACAAATCTATATTTTTTTCAAGCAATTTGATGTGCATACGTTTATTTTCAGCATATCAGCTGTTTTCAATAGGTGTTAATTTTTTGAATACCTATTTATTTTGACAGAATACTCATTTTTTGTTCGAGAGATTGGTTTTCCCGTTTTCGAACATTGATTTTGTAAATAAACATCCATTTTCAATTTTGCTTCATTCGTAAAATAACCTTCTTGCCCAATTCTCGGATAAATGGTATTTCAACTTGAATAACACAAGAAATATGTGAAAAGGTATTTTTTTCCAAAAATCTACCGATTTTTTTCGAACTTGTAGGTACGGAGGGTGACAGCACTACATACGTAGTGTCACAGGGAGGCCAAGCGCTAACCCGGTCTCTTGTTTGTCAACTACATACGTGGAGGACAACAGATGAGTCTTTTCTCAAGATTGGCTGGGACATTGTACCCAGAGGAAGAAAGAAATATAATGTTTTGAAAATGTTTTTGTTGATAATAAAGATTGACGAACTTATTCGCTTGTTTTAGTTTAACTTCTGTTGCAGCCGAAAATAATAAATAACTTTTAACACAATACGAACTGTATAGGAACTTCTTATACATCTCGCAATGTGAACAGTTCGAGAATATCTTATACATCTCGCAATGCGGAGGTTAATAAGAAGTTCTCAAAGTCCTCGCCGCGGGAGGTGTATGCGAACTCTAAGTGTGGCTTGTTTGAGAATATCCCCGTAGGATATCGTCAAGAGCTCTCTGGGAACTCTTTTGTGGCGGACATTTGGAGGAGATATAGAGCTCCCAGCGACCTCCCAAAGAAGTCACAAAAGGCGTCACAACTTCCTAAAAAGAAGTCGCAGGGATTTCTCTGGGATATCTTTGTGTTGCCTGGGTATTGTTCAGATGGATATCCTCCTGAAGGAACGGTTACAATAAATTTTCAATAGAAACTGTGCGTATAAACTGTACAAATTCATGCTTCTTGCAATCCAATTTTATCTTCCACATTTGTGGGATTTTATTATTACATATTTCTCCATCGAACGTTTTCCTATCAAAGAGATTTAAGGGTTGACGAAGCTGATAAACATTCAACATTGTTAACTTGTTGAGAGACCAGAGAAGAACTAATATTTGATGATATTCAAGGCAGGAAAGCGACCAGATTATTCTCTAAATTAATGATTTCGTGGTTTTATGGTATTTTTGTCTGGATTTATGAGTCAGCTTCGCTGTAACTTTTATACCAGGAGAAATTATGAATAAGTTTTGATTGTGGAATATGCAGCATGAATAGAGTAAATAATCAACCAAAATTCAGTTAATTCAAATTATCGGTTCCGTATACATGGAAAGAAAAGTGTTAATTTCATGGATTTTCTACAAAAAACTACGAATTTTGAAAAATAGTATGGAAAAAAGGTTTTGGTTGGTGAGAGGAATCTACTGTTAAAATGAATGTACAAGTCAAAGACTCACTCTGTAAATGCAATTTTAATATACTTTTTTCATCTCTCCGTCACATGAAATTCTACGTCAATGAGCTTGTTACTCCATACGTTCACAAATTCGATTTTCTTCTTGCTCCACGACATACCTACACGCATTATTGAACATTCAACTACGCAGTTACCATGTCATAATAAGGTCATTATTTCACAAATCATAGTTGTTCATAAACCACCCAATGTGCCCATTGAAGCTTGTAACCGCAACCCGTAATCTCTGAAATCTACTGCCATATTGCAGACAATACAAACTGCAGTGTATATAACCTTTTATCAACATCTGTGCGGCACTTAGGATGCAATTCTGTGCTACGTGATACGTCTCGTTGAGCAATTCGCTATGCACAATGCTCCTGTTTCTCATTCCATTTGATTCACGAAATATATTGGAAGCTTAACGTTCCACTCATATTTTTATGGGAAGTTTAACCGATATATGGCACCTGGAACATTAGAGTTCCGGTATTCTCGAGAGCAAAGCGATTTCCGTTGAAGCTAAACGTCTTTTCATCTCTCAGTAGGAGAGAGTGATTGGTAAATTTTTCTTAGCAAGTGGACAAATCTAGAGACCAGTTGGACCTGTAAGCAAGTCCTTAGTTGACAGAACCTTCCATGATCCTAAGCTAATATTTCTATGGTTGTGAATTTTGTGTGAGCTGAACGTATTTTGTTGTTGAGCAGTTATTAATAATAGAGGATGCATGCGAGAAGATGAAGATTAGAGCTGTTGACTTTCGGATCATGTTTCCTCATTAGGCCCGGTTTCACCAACATCAAACTTAAGCGCGATTAAGTAAACTCCAGTTGAGTTAACCAAAAAATGTAATCGCGTTTACCGTCAAATTCGTTTCACCATGCTGTTTTTTGGTTAGCCTAATCACGTTTAGCTAAACGTGATTTTGGGGATAGTCATATCTGGCAACAATGTACAGATTGCCATTCTGTGCTCCATAAGTGTATCCCCACCTTCAATAATCTATGAATCCTTTTAAATTTCAAATTCAGCGGAAGACGGACAAATTTATTTGAATTTATTTCGGTTTCTTTATTGAAGAATATGTCTGTAGAAAAAAGGAAGAGAGATATAAACTTCTCCGTTGCGGAAAAAATATGTTTGGTGGATTTAGTTGAAGCCCGGTTCCAGATTTTTGAAAACAGAAAAAGTGACGCTGTGAGCGTGAAAAGAAAAATGGAGGAGTGGAAAGCTCTCGCAGACGAGTTCAATTCTCAGAATTTGAATGTCCTGAGACATTGGACTTCTCTCAAGAGTTCGTGGGAAAATTTAAAAAAAATCACAAAGAAGATGATCACGCATGAGAATGCGAGCAGAATTGCTACAGGTACACACCCTTTACTTAATGCTGAATTTTTGAAAATACTTTATGATTGCTGTAGGTGGAGGACCCCCAGTAATTAAAAATGTTCGACCAGAAGAGAAGCCCCTGTTCGATAAGGTGAGGGCTCTCATTTTACCTGTGGCTGTCGGATTTTCTAATCCATATGATACTGATAAAGCTGTTTCAAGTGGTAAGTTTTATTCACTGTTCTCTCACTTGTAATATATAACACTTTTTGATTATTTACAGCTGTGTATATTGATAACAATGGGGCCAGTTCAGGAGATGATGAGGTAAACCAACAAAATGTGAGTAGAACGTGGAGCGTTTCAAATTGTTACGACCTTATCTCACTGAAACTGCTGTATTTTACATTATTTGAGATTTGCAGGATGAATCTATAAATGGGGATTGGTCAGCGTATTCCCCTGCTAACTTGAGGTCGCCAAGGACTGGGATACTGAGAGAGTTTCCTGCAACATCCCATCAAATAGAACTTGGACACAATGAGGATTTGATACTTATTGCTGAAACTAATATATTGGAAAACCCTGAGCCCTTGACCTCAGCCTCTGTTGCCCCTAAAGAGAATCCAGGATCATCCGCCAAAAATGGAGGTTCTAGGCATCGGGCTACAAGCAGGAGGCGTCCAATAATTTCAAATAATTTGAATGATGAGCTTGCGAAAGAGAAAATAAAAGCACTTAAAACTGCCAGTAAATATGCCGCAGAGGAGCATGAGTTGACTATGAAAATAAATACAGAGAAACTCAAACAAGAGAAAATTCGCACCAAAATTCTTGAGGAAAAATTAAAAAAAATAAATAGAGGGGAATCACCATCCAGTGAAAGTAATAGTTTCCCATGATTTTAAGTTACTTTTATTCATGAATAAAATAATGATGATGATAAAGAGTTTTATTTCTCAATAATTTATTCACATACAAATCATACAATAGATTGATATATTGTTTATCCTGATTACTCCTAGGTCTCCTGAGTAGACCCCTCTGAAACTAAAAGCTTCAAAGCTTGTAACTTGGGCCGGGTTCGGAGTAAGCAGTTGTGTTCTGTGTAGGCTTTGTTACTGTGTCCTTACGTCACCTTAGGCACAGCACTGTTAATTTTTGACCCAACAGTGAGAATGGTGGCCCCTACCGAGACCAACAATAATTACATATAGGCAGTTCATAGGGAAATCAGTTTTTCCGTTTATATTGTGTAGCACAGAAGAATATATTATATTCGTTATTCATATGGTCTATCAGCCTCCCTTCGTTGTCTTTCCATGGCTACGAGTCTGAAAAAGAAGAAAAAAAACAGGTCAATTATTTGCGAATGAATCATGAAAATCTTTCAAAGTACCCTGCACTGTTATTATGAAAAATGGGTCAAAGTCAAATTGGCTGCATTAGTAAATTACCTTGTGAAATGCTGATTAATAATTTTACGCCTCTCTCGAAAATTGGGATTCTCCCGTCTATTGGGTACATGTGTTGGAACAGTATCAGCAGAGTTTTGCCCCATATCTCCCTGGGCTAAAAGTACATCCCATGGTGCAGGCAATTCTAAATCTGCGTCATCAGGTGGAACTTCCTCCCTTCGTCTCCTAAGAATATTATGGAGCACAGCAGTGGCCACAATTATGGGAAATGTCTTTTCCATCTTTACCCGAATCCCCAGAGCTAAAACAGGAAATCGCCTTTTCCAAATCCCGAAAACTCGCTCGATAGGATTTCTGGTCCTGATTATGGATTCATTATATAGGTGTTCGGCTGCACTCTCACATATATCTAATGGAGTCATGAGATAACTCCGGCAGGCATAACCACTGTCACCGACAAGAACACCATCCCCATAAGTCTGGTTTTCAAATCGAATTTTGCAGTGGCTATTATTAAAAATGTGGCTATCATGAGTACTTCCAGGCCATCTCGCAACAATGTCTGTGAATTCTAATTTCGCATTGCATACTCCTTGCACGTTCAAGGAAAAGAATCCTTTCCTATTGCGAAATAGTTCAGCATTGTCACCACCTATAACAATTTGTATCAGAATCTGAGTAATAATCTGAAAATTAATGACAAAATGGAATTTTTGCTTCAACTTACCTGGGGTTTGAATCTTGATGTGACTACAGTCAACCGCACCTAACACTCTGGGAAAACTTGCTATTTTAAAAAAATCTGCTTGAGTTCTCCGTTTCTCCTCATGTGTATTTGGAAATGTAATGTGAAGGGGAGCAAGGGATGCAATAGCTGCACTCACTCTATGTATGATTCGATGAGCTGTGGACTTGCTGAACCCACCAAAATCAACAGAAGATAATTGATGACAACCAGTGGCATAATAGCGCAAGGTGCACAGCAATTGATTGATCGGTGACACCGAATTATTTCTGGGAAAATAGTGAATGAAATATGTGAAATGAACTAAATATGATGAATTACCTATTACTTGGATATTCCAATTGATCTTCTATGGATTCCAAGACGTGGATGGCAGCTTCTTTCGATAGTCTGAATCTCACCATAAAATCAGTATCATCATATATATCAAAGTGATCCTCTCTTTCACGAACCCATCGAGGACGTCGTACAGCAAACTCATCATCATCGCTCATCGCAAGACTATACAGGCGTTTTAAAGCAGCCATCAGAAACTTTTCACTACTAACAAAATCAGGATTATCAAAAATTAAGTTATGAAACATATATCTCTACTTACCAGTAATTATTTTCTGAATTTCAATTTTTGATTCTCTTTCCAGACTAGCTTCTCTTGTACAAAATGTAAACACACGGGACTGACATCAGAATATAAATATAAACATAACCAAACTTTCCTACTTAACCAAAGTTAAGGTCGATAAACTCCGAAAAATGAGCAGTTAAAAATTAATCTCGTTTACGGAGATAAACCGGTTTAATATTTTGGTGAAACGTTTCTAACCTTAATCTAGGTTAAAAACCACAGATAATCTCGTTTACTGACGAGATTAAAATCGTTGGTGAAACCCGGCCTAAAACGCTTTCAAGCCGAAAATAAATTGTATATCGAGACGGTGCCAGGGGACTTCTGTACCCTGTTCCCTGTTCGCGTTCGGTTGTAGGCAGATTTAGGAAGAAGGAGTGATCTTCATTAGGAAAATGAATATCAAAATTCATAACAGTGGAATCAGATTCTCTCAAAAATCAGGCTAAACACATTTAATGAAATTCTGAAAATCAATAAATGAAACCAAGGTGATTAAGAAAAATGAATTCTATAAAACCCAGTATACTGCACCATACAAACGTTTCACAATACAACTATCGAATTTCTTTCTCAGAGCGAGCAGATGCTAGCATTTGCTGTCATCACATCAGCTGAAATTCGAGCAGTTATCCATGCCTTTCACCATCTTCAGAGGCACCTGATGCATTTCCGTAGATTGGATTGAAAAAAGTATATTAGAAGAGTCTCGGGATAGAATCGATCTGAAATTGTACACACGCGTGCACGGAAAATTTCTAGGAGAGTTCACTGATAAATTAAGATGATCCAGATAGATTAATTTTGTAGATACATCAAAATTGAATTGCTTTTTCATGGAGTTTCACGCGTTTGACACACTCATTTATTTCCTGTAGGTATATGTGATGAGAAACCTTTTTTTCATTTTACATTTTTCCGAATTTGGCTCCAATAAAAGATAAAGACCTGCAAAGACCTCATAGTTCATATTTCTCGATCGAAACTACGTTCATACATTTAGGGAATACTCCAGTGCATAGTAACCTCATTTGAATGTTAAACTGTTGAAAAATTCCTGAACCAAAACACTATTTGTCCGATTTTATCTGCAATCGAAAAGCCATATTTCTCCCAGCAAAATGAATTCCTCCATAGATTTTCCTGGAAATCAGTTTTTGAACACTAATATCTTGTTCATATTTTGCTCTATATCCCAAAAATTTCTTAAAAATAATGATTTTTACCTCAATTCATTATCAATCAAACTAATCCATGTTGCATTCAAAACAAAAATCTTCTATGACTATTTCACAGTAATTTCGATGTGTACGTTGCCAGCTTCACCAATATTCCTGAAACTACGCAAGACACACCGTAAGATCATTGTTCCTTTTCAAACAATGGTAAGATCGAATCGACCAATCTCGAACGTGAGTGTCAGTGAATAACGCGTACGTATATCGACAATGGCGCGGTATGGAGCTATCCTTTTCAAGAGCTGTTCTATAAAAAAAAAGGGAAGTGATTATTTCAGGTGTTTTTCTTCGAATTCGTGATGATTATATGCAGACTTTCAGTGAATTGATGTAATATAAACCGTGTAGTGTCGAGTTCATAAAGTTCCAAGAGGTTATTGTTCGGATAAAAAGATCGACACATATTATTTAGTGGTTTGTATCGACATTTATGATTTATATATCTGAATTTTTTGTATAAAAAAACCATGTATCTTTCAAGAAAACCGAATTTTGGAAAAAGTGTTTCATTCGAGAGAAGACGTGATCTGGAATCAACGAACGAGATAACTCCCAAGTCCCTCGGGAGACGTGGTTCGACAGCAGTGATTCATCCATTCAAGTGGTGTTAAATCCATTATAATTAGCTTCCTAAAACGGCCCCTGTTCCAATTTGGATATTGCTTTCTCCACCATATTAATTTGCATAATTCCAGAAAGTACAGCATAAATCCCGCCAAAAATGTAAAACTTACAGACGCTGGTCGGGGGCCTGCTGTATGGCGACCCGACGTTGCCACGCCTCCGACACCGTTGCCTAATTACACTCCCCGACACATTCCTCGTTATAATTGCTGCTATCGTTCTACTTAATCAAGGAGTGTTCTGTTTCGGCATGGAAGGATTGGGGAGAATCTCCTGAAAATTTTATGAGGGCGGAAATTAAAACTTTGTAATCGTTAAATTATTAATATCTGGGTTTGGCTTGGCTTGCTGGTGGCCAAATTCAGTTGGCGGATTGTAGTTGATTATTAACCACTGATTTCAGAGGTCAGTGAACTTTTTGAACATTCATGAGGCACAGCTTTCCAGCACTCCCATTGAAGTTGAAATGAAGGAATGTCCTATGCGATATTTGAGTTTCAATCAACAGAAACATACAGAAATTAGAATCATATTGAGAAAATTCAAATCTAAGCCCGCAACGTTGAAAGTTTGACCCTGCGATTTATTAATGGTCATTGCAAAAGATGTCTTTCCCGGAAAGTGTAGGCGTTCAAATTGGAATGGTGAATCTGATGGTATCAGCGGAATTCGGGGCATTAATACGTCTTCTCCGGTACCACATTCGCTGAGTATTGTGCACTCTATTATGAACGTTTTAAGTGATTTCACAAGCAACCGCGTGCCATTGCAAAGTTAAGGTGGAGTCAAGTTTCTCAATAAAATAACATGACAACCTAGTTTCAACACCATTTCATGAGAAGAGAGTCCAGACGGGGTTCAAAGAATCTATAATATCTTCGGAAATATTCATTTAAATCACATGCTGTAAAAGGCCATATTGATCTATATTGAATAGACAATGTATTCAAGGTACTCAATTGGATAAGGATTAATACTGTATTGCTTGAAATATCTTCCTAAATAAGCCATTTTTCCCCCAAAATGTGAAGGATGAATAATGGTTATTGTGGGTTATCCTTATGAGATGGACATATACCATAGCAGACTTTTTTGTTGATCTTCTTTAGGTGTACAATACCGAGCACATTATTTCGATTTATCTCATGGGGTTCAGTCAGCGTTTGCAATGTAAGCGCAATGTGTTTATTTACGACATCACATTAGAATCCTGTGAATTCATCAGTGTTTCTCTACTAATATTATGCAAGCATTATACATACAAACCTTCCCCTTGAATCTCTCTATCTATTAAAAAACAGAGTTTCAAAATTCGATGCGTAGTTTTGGAGATTCAAGCATACATAGGGACAGACAGCGATAGCGACTTTGTTTTATACTATACTAGCTGGCCCGGCGAACTTTGTTCCGCCTAAATGATACTCACTGTGAATTTCACAAATCGTAATCACCGGTGATCGGAGATCAACGGCTTGGTTCTCTGATTTTTGAACCGCCAAATGTTTCATGTATATGAGCTGTACACAGAACAGATACACAAAAATAATATGTCAATTACCAATTATGGCAATTTTGGATTCAGTTATTTTCGCAAATATATTCATTACCCAAACAGAAATTCAAAAACATTTTAAAAATTATGAGAAAAGATGAGAATGGACATATCACGATTGAACCTGATCGCCAAAATCGGATATACTTGACATTTCGATAAAAATTCACTGTGATATTCACGCGCTTCTGGATCTGTTAATAGCCCTTCATGGTACTATAAGTCACATGCAAAATACACATTAATTGATGTCATATGTTTTTTTTCCGACCATTTCAAACCACGACGACCGAAATGCTCGAAAAAAAAACAGATGACCTAAATGGTCGCGAAAGCCTCAACAAATTCATCACCATCTAATGCTGCTAATGTCAAATATAGTACCTTCACGATAAGATGTCTAGAACAATGGTGTAGGCACCCGTCAATTTTTGAATGGAATGACGTTCGACCAAATCGAAAATATTAGCAATGTTTCGTGGCGGCGCCGCAATATCATTTCAGTGTATTTTCCGTTGTCAATTTGATTAATGTATCAACAGCTGATTTGCCAAAGTCAATTATGACATGACAGCAGAATGGCATCTTTATATAATGAAAGTTTTCTACTTTTCCTAAGGACTAATATACATCAGAATGTCAGGAATATAAACACACATTATTGCTTGATAAAAATTATCTACCATTAACACGCCACGTTCGCCAGAATAAATTCAAATATTTGAAATAACTGAATAGCGCCACCTGAAGTGGAAAGAACGGAACAATGCTAATTTTCTCAATTTGGTCACAACAAAATCTAATCAGTGCCTACACCATTATTCTAGACATCCTACTTCACGATTACATTATTTTGAATAAATAAAACTATAAAAATAACTAATAATCAGTCATAATGTGCGAATAGCGCCATCTGAAGTGGTACGAAATCTAATCATTTTAGACATCTGCACCACTGTACTCCTACGCTAAGACATTTTGGTTTTGGCCAACAGCGCACAGTTGTAGGCAACTCAAATTACAAACTATTACAGTGACTATATTGGTATATAGTCATTATAGTCACTGTAATAGTTTGTAATTTGAGTTGCTATATTGGTAATATAGTCACTGTACACACGATTTGTTTACATCGCCATCTAACGGAGAGAAAATGAAATATGTACCTACGAATAAGCGGTACCTAGCGTAACTGTAACTGTGGCGACACCTAGTGGCCTCGCTAAGAACTGGGAAAAGCATTTCCTGTATAAGTAAAATTTTCATCGATTTTTCAAAGTTTTATTGTATTTTATAATAACAAGACCGTAGACGAATCCATATATGAAGTTTCATAACAAACACTCCATCCGATCTCGAGTTATAAATGGTTTAACCAACATCTTTCTTTTATATATATTATATACAGGGTGAGTCTTTGACTTGTACATATATTTTAACTGTAGATTCCTCTCATCAAACGAAACACTTTTTTCCATACCATTTCTCAAAATTCGGTTTCGTTTGGAAGATACAGGGTGTCAAAAATCCATGAAATTAACACTATTCTTTCCATATATTCGGAACCGATATTTCGAATGAACTGAATTTTGGTTGATTGTTTACTCTATTCATGGTGTATATTCCTCAATTGAAACTTATTTCATATTTCTACTGGTAAAAAAGTTACAGTACAGTCGACTCATAAATTCACGCAAAAATACTATAAAACCACTTGGAAAAGATGAACGGTTCACGTTTCCGAAAGATATTATTATTTTAGAAAACAAAGGTATTCCTATATTTTTTCAATAAAACGCGTCGTTCTCAAGTTATTCCTAATTGTATAAGATTGAATTAGAGGAAAAAATCATGAATTTCAAGAATAACCTGAATGCTGTCCTGAGTTAAATCTCATCGAATATGATTTTTCTCTGGCCTCTCAACAAGTTACCAACGTTGTCAGAATGTTTTTCAACTTTGTCAAGACTAAAATCTCTATGATGAAAAAAGTTGGATGTAGAGATATGTGATAATAAAATTCCACATTCGTGGGACATAAAATTATTCATTTAATATGCAGTTTCTATTTGAAATTCATTGTTACCAGTCCTTCAGCAAACTATCTATCGAAACAATATAACTCGACACCAGAACGACACTAATAATATTACATCAATTCACTGAAAGTCATTTACATAATCATCACCTGTTTGCTTCATTCTCTGTAAATACATAAAGCGTGAAATTTGTTTATGCCGTGCTATAACGTTTTAGGTTGTACTGGTTGGAGCACAGAGCATCGCGGTTACATCTACGGCCTTCTGAAGGGAAGAGTGGCCTACTCTTCCCTTCAGAAGGCCGTGGATGCATGGCAACTGAAATTAGGAACGTAGCGCTATATTGGCGAGAATCAGAACTACTCTTTCGGCATTTTCAAAGAGCAACGCCTAGACGCCTTTAGCGATTGTGATAGTTCATCCGCTAACGATAGGGGACGTACTGCTTTCTTGAGTTCGCATTGTTTGAAGAGAAAATCGGCAATCTGGCATCGTCTCCTCTATCGTTCTGTGCTATATCACAGAGAATGTGGTAAGCTTAGGTCATTGACCCTGAATTATATGACTTTGGTTAATGGAGTTAGGATAGGTTAGTGAAAAACCATTTTTTATGCGATCGTTTTAGAATATCGAGGAAAATATGAACAAATTATTGGTGTTTACAAACTAATCTTCAGGAAAATCGAAGGAGGAACTTATTTTGGTAGGAGAAATATAACTTTTCAATTGCCGAAATGATCGGACAGAACTGAGTGTTTTGTTAGGAAATATCGTGTTTGTAACATTCTTATTCAACTAAGGTCAGTGCTTGAGTATTTTCTAATTGTATCAACCAGAACATCTAATAATTACCTCAATTTCAATCGAAAAGTATGAACTTTGAGGTGTTTGCAGAGAATTCATCCAGGCACGCATTAAGCTCAACTTTTTTTTTCAAATGGCTATATCTCTTCAACAGAGCCGAATTCGGAAAAATGGAAAATGAAAAAAAGGTTTCCTTTAGCATCAAAAATCTACAGTTAAAATATATGTACAAGTCAAAGACTCACCCTGTATAGATGTATTGATTTTTTCATTTACCTGAATCGAACCACTAATCAGAGTTGAAATCAATACAATTCAAACTCAAAATTAGAGTTTGTAGGAACTACAACTTATCATTTCAAGCAGTCTCAAGACTAATTACAATTTCGAGGAAAATCACTCTGAGAATTTTCCCAAAAAAAAGATACCTTCTTCTCACGCCGTTCGATGCCTTTTCAAAAAGCTTCTTCGGTTTTATTCGAGATACAAAGTTCGCCTCATTTTGTTTAATCGACCCCAAATTGATTAACTTCCCATCCGAAAGTTTACCCACCGAAAAAAGATACGTTTTGAGAGCCTCCCTCTCATCCTGACCGAATTCCAAAGCGAGACCGAATATCTGTAGGGCTGCAGAAGTTTCCTTTGGCTTTGATCCGATAAGCGATAATAACGTGTACGTTGAGGCAATGCGAATTAGCTGGTCTAGGTTTATTCTAATGGTACTAATCTACAAGAAACTTGTAATGGGTATCGGTGAAACTTCACAATTATTCGAGCAGAAGTGAGATATTGTTCTGAAAGTTATATGAGGTCTAAGTAGATTCCTCACCGAAAGATAGAAGCAGGGATCCGTCGGGATTAGTTCAGGATAGTTATCGAAATATCGATTCCGAGATGATTGGTTCATTCCAATTGGGAATACCCTGTACATAACTAATGCATAATTGTTAACCTGAATTATTGAATCATTTCAGAACAGATCGTAGTTATTTGAACAGAGGAGTTATCACTTAAACACAGTTTCACGAAAAAACAACATTATAGGTAGCACTAAATGATCTGTAATGATATTTCTTCCTAAACAATGTCATCTTCCAAATATCCAATAGAAAAAAATTTCTGCACAAAAAATTAGCAAATTTTTACACGGAAATTTTATAAACTTGACACTACACGGTTAATGTTACAATAATTCACTGGGAGCCTTCACATAATCATCACCTATTCACCTATAATACTCACTGTTCTCTTCCATAACGACATAGCTTTTGAAAATATTTCCTCCATGTCTATTTAGAGTTCGCAGCGCCTCTGACGTAGTTTGAATAGCCGGTTGTCTCTATAAGCATGCGTCGTGAACTTTCATGGCGTAGAGAAGGGACATCACAGATCAAAGATGTTTGAGATTGGTCAATTCCTGATATTGAGCAATGATAGAATTCATAGATTTTAATGATGTGTTATGCGAAAAATCAACAAGCTGGAAACGTTTTCCCAAAAGCTCTGTGGAATATTCATTGAAAATTATTGCTTTGAATACAAAATGGGTTGTGTAACTAGTTATGAACAATAGCATTCCTCGATTGAAACACCCTACATATAAATGGGAAAACAAAAATAATTTTTTATTGAAACTTCAGTACTTATCAAGGCAAGAGTGGCTCTACATTACAAAAGTTATGAGAACAAACAGAACAACTAAGCAATGATCCACTTCCTATCAAATCCTCGTTATCACAAAGACCAGTTTGTGCACACCCTCTGAAGAATACCGTATTTGATGTGATGAGATGTTCTTCAGTCCAAGACAATGAGAAACATACATCGTCAGAAAAGTCACATTTTCCAAACGCCAGATAATTTCCACCTTCTGCGCATTCGTCTGTGCTTTCCAAAGTAATGCAAGAATGGCATTTGCGTCCTTGGCCTGTGAAAGATTTATCAGAGATATCAGATTTTTTCCAATCAAAGTTGGTCTTAGTAATCAATTAATTCATTTTGTCTCGAACATTAGGGGAAAACCCAAGAAAGCCTTCTACTTCTTTATTGACCAGTAAGGTCTCCATTGTTTCATGCTATTTCACGAAGAAATAATCTCTCAATTCTCCTGTCCTTATTTCTTCTCAAATAGTTCTCAACACATCTATTTTACAAAAATTCAAAGAAATCTTCAAACCTCACCTGTTGTGTTGAACGCAAAACCTTGCACAAGGAACATGATAAGAAATACTCCAAGCAATTTTGTGGTTATCATTTCAATAGACTTGCAACTAATGAGTGTGAAAAATTTGATTATCAACCTTGCAGTATAAACTAACCGTTACATTTCTGGTTTGTTATTAATGAATCCAATACGAAATTATGCCACATTGATGTAGTGTGGAGAGCATTACAGGAATTACTTCATTGGAAAAAAATATCATATCAGATTCACGCCTTTGATTTCATTACAAGCGTGAAAATCTCATTTTTTATTAATCAAATCATTGTCAGAATGTACTCTGATATTCAGGAACAATGCGAACTCACAAGATTGGAACCGAATAAGAATTACTGTACTTACTCAATAAGAGCGAATATGAGATGATATAAAAAAAACAAAACTTTTTCAGAGTAAATCACACAAAAAATCATAAAGGATGAGCAAGTAAATTCAAATCCATTGTATCCGCTAAAACACAAATTATTAAAGAAAAAACAATCAGATCCAAACACAGTGAGAAAGATGCCCAAAATACTTTTTTGTACAACTGCCATTAAAAGTGACTCTTTTAATGACAGCAAACAATGTTGAAATTGATTGTTTACGTGATGGCGTGTTAAAAATATTTTTAACATTAGTGTTGAAAATATTTTTAGCACTCCATTTTCTTATGATAAAATCAGATGAAAAAAATTCAGCAATTGCAAATTTTTATTATCAATATTTAACAATCATTACATATGAACATTATTATTAATCGTAAAACTAGAACAATTACTAACATTAATGCCCTGTGACGTTAGGGAACTTCGCAACACATTATTAGAATCCTCAGCACCATCAGTACTTGTAGAAACCGTACAATATTGGATGATGATGATCCAAAATCTGTTGAGGTTGGGAGAATTTTTTCAGCAATGACATTTCTATATGCAATGGAATGATCAACATAGCCCTCGGCTACCGTCCTAGACTTCCATCCACCATGTTTTTTTATATCCTCAATATTTGCTCCTGATTCTGCTAGCAATGAAGCGGAGGATCTTTGAAAACAGTGTCCTGTATATTGCTTTGGTTCTGGCAGTTTGAGGAATTCGGCAACAATACATGGAATTTTCCCAAATGTATTGATACCAACTGAATTGGCAGTGCATTTATTATTCACGTATTTCAGGAAAAAACGACGATGTTTGATGACAGAAGGGCGCAGTGCAAAGTACTTGTGAAAATGGTCAACATACTTCCCAATAATACTTAAAGAACGACTGACTTTGTACAGCCAATGATTTATTTGATATTTCGATGTTTTTCACGGATAAATTACACAATTCTTCACGCCGACAGGCTCCAAATAATCCGAAAAAAGTTGCAACCTTAACCGTCAAGTATTTCTCATTTGGTGCCCCATTTATAAACCTTTCAACTTGTCCACGAGTAAGAATTTTCGATTTTTTGGGACGATATCCTTCAATTTTCCGTATTAAATATGCTATTACCTTAAAAATATTTACATCCACACCATTCTCAATAAGGGCGCTTGACTTTATCATTGAAAATTTGCTCCACAAAGTTGATGAACTCCATATTTTTGCCCGGAATACAGGTTCACTGAAGTTCCCTTCTACATTTTTCAATTCACACTAGGCCAGGAAATTGTTATATGCAATATCGTACTGCTGAACAGATTGCAAATTCGCCCATTTTATTATCAAAATAGGGCAGTTGTACGAGAAATATTGTACAGGGTGCGGCACGGAGGATGGATGGTTTTAAAAAAATAATAAAAGCGTTAATTTTTACTCAAAAACACATTTATTGACGGAATCAGATTCTCAAGGAAATAGCATTTGAGACAGTCAAGTGTGGAAAATCACATCAGGCATGTGGTGGCCGAAATCGGTGATGCAGTGCTGGAGGCGCTCTTGGAAGTTCGCGTAGACTCTCTCCAACATCGCTCTCTCAACTTGGGCAACTTCCACGCGAATAGCCCTTTTCAATTCGTCCAGAGTTCGGGGCTTGGTCTCGTATACTCTAGCCTTGAGGTGTCCCCATAAGAAAAAATCGCATATGGATAAATCTGGGGACCGGGGAGGCCAATGAACATCGCCAAACCTGGAAATAAGGCGACCAGGGAAGAGAGGGCGAATAACGTCCATTGATGCTCTGGCTGTGTGGGCGGTCGCCCCATCCTGTTGGAACCACACACGTCGGATTGGAACACGTTGCCGTCGTAATTCGGGGATAAAGAAGTTGTGGATCATTTCGACGTACCGCTCTGAGTTCACGGTAACAGCACGATCATTTACGTCTTCGAAGAAGTAAGGGCCAATGATGCGAGTTTGCGATACAGCGCACCAAACCGTAACTTTTGGTAAATAAATGCTAGGAACACACGAGTCTAACGGCACCTTCCCCACTTCTCTCGTCCTCAGTGGGGGAAAGTTATGCCCATCTGAAAAACGTCCGCCCTCCGTGCCGCACCTTGTATGATATTTGTGTTGAAAGTGATTTTATTTTGTTCGTGAAATTGTTCAATTCGCTCCGCCCATTTCACAAACTTTTTCACTCACAAAATGAAACGTCTCTTTTAACACTCATATCATAAATAACTATAATATTTTCCATTTGTTTTTCCTTGTCTCTTCTCTCAAAACTCCAATTTATCGGTACGCAAAGAGCCTCGCTCTTCATATGGAGTAGGCGTCAATTCCATCGAAAGAAATCTGTGAAATATGCAGGCCATCATTCTAAGTGAGGCCTTTATCAGTCTGCGGCTGAGATGCCAGGCCGTCCACTTGCAGGCGAGACGACTCTGTTCCTGAAACATTTATTAGGGTAACATCTACGAAGAAAACGGCTAGATGAAAAGCCATTCTGAGGAAAGCGGTAAATAAAGCTCAGAGAAGTCCAGACTGCTGGCAGCGGAAGTCGTCTATTCAGATGAACTGGGAAAAATACTTCGTATTTCACGAGGAAAAAATGATAGGTATAGACATCTATATTTTATCCGTCGACGTGAATAGGGACTCAAGGAAACCTCCTGGTGAGGATTATTCAGATTTATGAGGATCGTGGGCTCGACCAGCAAAAATCTTACATGATTAGATCCTGGGATCCAAATGTGACAATAACCTGAATCCTGAACAAATTAAGTTAGTTTATAACGAGGAAAATAATAATAAAGTATTCCTGGTTTTCTAGCCTTAGTCCAATAGGAATTTCACCTAACGTTTCGTGAATTATCATAATAATTGATCAATTTATCAAAACAAAATAAAATTGTCGAAACAAAATCAAATTATCAAAACAAAATCAAATTATCAAAACAAAATTAAATTATCAAACCAAAATCAAATTATTAAAATCAAATCATCAAAGAATTGAGGGTACATCCATATAACATAAAACCTAAAACTGGAGGAGATTTCAGGACTCTGGACTCTAAACGCTTTTGGCTTTACATGCAGCGTTCTAACAATATTCAAATAAACAAAGCATATTCAAAATTACCTGACCGTTTTCCTTCAGCCAGGTAATCCAATGGATGATGAATATACCCAGGCAACACAGACTTCTCCGCGATATCTCTGAGAGGTTAAAATGCGACTTTTATGGGAGCTCCTACCGCGAGGTCCCAGAGATCTCTAAGTGATGTTACTGAGTGAATTTCCCACTGATGTTCCCATGCAATATCTTGGAGACCTCGCCATGCGATATCCTTGGGAACTCACCATGCGGTAACTTGGAGAGGAGAGCGCACCATGCGATTGACAAGGTCAATCTGTTCACGCAGGCGCTATTTGTCTATCAAATCGACTTGTTTGAACAGCAAGTTTATCAAGACATCGAGAGGGCCGAGAGGGGTTTTGTGGATAGATTAGTCAGTGGTGTTTATCGGTGTTACTGTGCTGTGCGAGGTTCGTTATTGTGTGAAATTTTGATGAGGATATTTGTGCTCCAAGTAAGTGTTATTTTCATTAAATTCTGGAGTTTTCTCACATATTAGGACCGTAACCATTTTTACCGCCATTTATGTTATCCGAGTAATTCAACCACCAATAACGGAATTGATCAATTCACAGTAAACGATTTTCTACTTGGTATATTGGTGATCAGGATAATTATTTCTATTAGGAATATGGATGAGTGTAATAACTTCACAACAGATTTTACAAGAATGGTAAGTATAGTCGAATATTCCACAAATTCAAGCTAATAAATTATTGATAATTCTCAATAGGCATGGTTCACAAGTTCCTGTGGAAACCATTATTGCAATTCCAATAGTAATAAGAGAAAACACTTCCATGAGAATTGTGATGATTCGACCTTTCACGGGAACTGTTTGGAATTATATCTCATTTTGTTTCAAGCTGATATATGAATGGACATTGGGCATTGACATGTTGTTGAAATCCCCTTTGTTCAATTTGTGCTCCAAAAGAACTTGATACAATGTTTATTCACGTTTTGATTAATGTATAAACCACTGACCTTACAAAAGTGTTACCGATTTTCTTCTCAATCTACCGATCTAACGAAAAAGCACATAAATCTACCGACATTTAATGGAGTGAATGTATGTTTTGATATTCTAGGCAATCATGACTCCAACGATATGATTTTGAAGATTTCCTAAGCATTCCATAATTTGATATATTAGTTGAGTTATACGTTGACAAATCTATATTTTTTTAAGCAATTTGATGTACATGCGCTTATTTTCAGCATATTTGCTGTTTTCAATAGGTGTTAATTTTTTGAATACCTATTTATTTTGTCAGAATACTCATTTTTTTCGAAAGATTAGTTTCTCGAACATTAGTTTCGTAAATAAATGAAATCCATATTCAATTTTGCTTCATTCGTAAAATAACGTTCTTGCCCAATATTTCGGATAAATGGTATTTCAACTTGAATAACATAAAAAATATGTGAAAAAGTATTTTTTTCCAAATTTTTTCCGAACTTGTTGGTACGGAGGGTGGCAACACTGAGTACGTGGAGGACAACAGAGGAGTCATTTCTCAAGATTGGCAAAGAGATTGTAACCAGAGGAAGAAAGAAATGTAATGTTTTGAATAATTTTTTTTTTAATTTTTTTGTTGTAATTTGTTGATAATAAAGATTGAAGGATTTATTCGCTTGTTCCAGTTCACCTTCTGTTGCAGCCGAAACACTTTTAACACTGTTTGTTGTGTAGATCAATTCAATAATATAGCTAATATACAGATTCTCATTATAGGAATATGACAAATCAAATTTAGTTTTTGATGTTCTATTTACATTTGACAATGCGACCTATATATACCTGTGCAAAGCGGCCTGTGTAGAAACTTCTTATACATCTCGCAATGCGAACTGTTTGAGAATATCTTATACATATCGCAATGCGGAGGTTTATGAGAAATTCTCAAAGTCCTCGCCGCGGGAGGTGTATGCGAACTCTCAGTTTGGCTTGTTTGAGAATATCCACGTAGGATATCTTCAAGAGTTCTCTGGGAACTCTTTTGTGGCAGGCATTTGGAGGATATAGAGAGTTCCCTGCGACCTCCCAAAGAAGTCACAAAAGGCGCCACAACTTCCTTAAAAGAAGTCGCGGGGATTTCTCTAGGATATCTTTTTGTTGCCTGGGTATCCTTTAAAAAAACAACAAATACACGCCACTAGACCGTTGTTCGCAGATTAACTTCACTCCTGGTCTTATCGTAGAAACGTGAATATTTTTCTGATTAACTTTGAAACCTTTTTCGATTCAACAGTTCACCCCGCTATTCCCCGAATAGCACTTTTTCCGTTTCCGCTTCGAGACCGTACTTCCAAACACTGAATTACTTCTTGAGTCTTCCTTAAAACCGTATCCCGAGTCAATTGAGAACCTTTCCGTTTGAGACTTCTCCAGCTACTGCCTTCACACTTCCGTTTTCAAAATCCATTAAAGATTTCCTTCCCTTCACCTCCCATGGGTGGCTTCCGAAAGGGTATCATAATCGACTGAGCTTGTTGGGTCAGTTGCAATTTGCACGATCTGAGCCTCGAATTTTCCGCTGTCGTCAGTACATCCATGCCACCCATGTCGTGAGACGATTTTCTGACACCGTCTGAGTTTCATGAGGAAGCTAGAGCCGAAAACCAATAACTTGAGTTGTTATCGTCTCGTCTACATCCTGTGCTATACCGATAAGCAACTAAGCATCTTTCGGAGCCATGAATATAAATCTCAGTTAACCACAATATTTCGATTTATTACACGGTGGGCATCTTCATGGGTTTTTCGGTTTTCTTACGTCATCATCTCGAAGGATAAGAAAATATTTCTGCATGACATACCTGGTAATAAAAGAGCTCATGGTTCTCGTCCGATGAACATTCAAGAACCGCTGATTCCAGTAAGCGTATTCTGGCTCAATAATGGTCCAGAAACAAAATAATTGAAGCAGCGTCTACCCTAAATCGATCTGATAAAGCTGCTCCCTTGAATTCCGAATATTGGCTTTCATGCTGAGGTCAAGTGCTCGAAAATAAAAGCAGGAGGCAGTCTCGGTATAACGAAGTTATTGTTTCGATGAACCCATCATGAAAAACTCTTTCAAGACGTGAAAGTGTTTTTCCTCTAATTGGGCATAAAATTTCTGAAGAAATTGCGTGTTACTATCGGAGTCCGCCGTTGGCAAGTAATTATGTAGAACGCAGTTGCCCTTCACTGGGAAAATTAGTCCATCAGCGTTGTTCTGTCAGCAAATTTGTTTGAAAAATTGAAGACGGTTAATCAAAGGGTTGTTTGATGTTTATATGTTGAGAAATTCGGTTTTTTCGCTGTCTTGAATATTCCATGCGAAGAGAGAAAAGATTTGAGTAGGCGTAACAAAGGTTTCGTCTCACGATCCTGTTGACCTATACCTAGGTACCGTGACTTAGTGGACCCGGCTAGTTGAGCCTGTGAAAATGTGAAATGCGTTATGATAGAGATGCAGGCTGAGTATAGGTACTCATAGAACTGATTTTCTGAGACTTAATCTATTGAATTTATGTTAGAGATGTGATGAAGTCTTGATTGCTATCTGTCACCTAGGCTCATATGTTCTGAATGATCTGTTGTTCTAGCTACTTTGAATATTATTCAACTGTGAAAACGAACCAACCACTTTGAAAATGTTCGAATACTTTCTTCCATGAATGTTATTGTTTATGGATCGGTTATGGATTAAATACACTGCGCAAAAAAATTAACGCACATTATGGAAATCTCAAATTTATTCTACAACTGAAGGTGTTCCCAATGATAATTATTTTTATCAGAATTATGCATGCATATGTTATCCACTTCATCGTTTTTCTTCAATACAGATGTTTTCTCCCAGCAGGAATAAAAAAAGATGATATTATCAGATTTTGAATGTATTGGCTCCATTCTAAAATCAGTTGTTCTCGATCAATTCTAGTGATCAATAGTTTTTCTTTCGTTTGATTTTCTACACTCGATCGCTATGCAACGCGAAACACGCAATTTGACCCAAGAGGAATGTGCCCAAGCGGTAGTTTTGCGAGAAGAAGGGTGGACATACACAAGAATTGCAGAAAGTTTTGGGGTTTCCCACACAAGTATGCCCAGAATGTTGCAGTGATTCGGGGAGACAGGTATGAATGTCCGAAGACCAGGACAGGGTAGACCACGGGTAACAACTGCCATTCAAGAACGTTACTTGAGTGTTTCTTCGTTGAGAAAACGGTTTGCAACCGCTCACCTCCTTCAAAATCAGCTTGAGCAAACTCATGAGGTGCAAATTAGCACTCAGACAATAAGCAATCGCCTCAGAGAATATGATTTAAGGCCTCGTGTCGCAGAAAGAGGCCCAGCTCTCACCCCAGCCCATCGAAGGGCGGGTTTGGATTTTGCGAGAGAGCATATCCATTGGGAAGAGGCCGATTGGGAAAGAGTTCTCTTCACAGATGAGTCTAGATTCTGCCTCTACCATTGTGATCGACGTTCCCTTGTGTAAAGATGTCCACATGAAAGATATGCTCAGTTCAATTTCCTGAATACTACTAGTTTCGGGGGAGGATCGATTATGGTATGGGGTGGAATATCTTTGACTGCTCGCACAGACCTAGTGGTCGTTGATGATGGAGCTATGAATGCTGATAAGTATATAAGGAACATTCTTGAAGAGCGTGTAGTGCCATTTGCCCCAAACATTGGTGAAAATTTCATTTTTATGGACGATAATGCCAGACCCCATCGTGCGCGCATCGTTAAGGAGTACCGTGAAGAGGTTGAAATCTCTCGAATGGAATGACCTGCAAGAAGTCCAGATCTCAATCCGATTGAGCAAGTTTGGGACAACCTCAATAGAAGGCTGAGAAGTTCAGAAAATCATCCAGCTACTCTTAATGACTTAGGAATCCAACTCGAAGAAATCTGGGAAGGATTACATCAGAACATTTTAAGATCAATAAGATTTTGAGTATGAACCGTCGTTGCCGAGTTGTAATTAACGCAAGGGGTGGAAATACCAAGTATTAAATCACTTATCAGCATTTCGGTATTTTGAAAATTGTTCATTTCTCTTCTTTCACATAAGATTCGGTGAAATCCTGAAGTTTTCTTCCATTTAATGGGTCTTGTTTCGTTCCAAATCTTCCCGAGAGAACATAAAAAATAAGTTGTAAAGTCTATGTAGAGTTAACTTTCATTAAAATTGAGATTTTCAAAATGTGCGTTAATTTCTTTGCGCAGTGTATCTTTGGATTGAAGCATTGTATGAACAATTATACAAAATTGGTTTCAACGCAAATGTCATCACCGAATCAGCGTAGAAATTCAAACCTCGGTATTCATCAAATCATGCTCTGGATGTACTTTGTCAATCAGCAGCTCACAGTGTTTACTCGAAGTGTCAGAGTGTCTTAACTCAACCCCTCCATTATCCTTGCCGGCTGTATAATCCTGCTGTTATGAAATCCAGGAAAACTGATAGTTCTCCTCCTTCCATGAATCTTCTCCACGTCTTAATCGAATCATCTGTGGATTTAGGCATCATAATCTGAAGGTCGAAAATGGGATTACTTTTGGGAGAGTAGTGCCTGAAATTAGACAGGGGTATAAGGAGAATAAGGAGTAGGAATTAACGCGAAGACGCTGAAAGAAGTCTGCCCAATGAACTGCGGAATTGCTTTTATGTTGTATATACCCACAATGGATGATTCCAAATAAGGTAATCTCCAAAAGCGATTTGCGTGAATGTGGATTCAGATCATGGGATGATTAATTTGAAGCACAGCTTTCTTCCAGGGATGGGAATAGTATATAACATTACTAGCAAGGTAAGAGGGTTTTTACTGGCGAATGGAGGATATAACTGACTCGCCTGCGACTCGTCAGTTATCTCCTTGAGCCAGTAAAACCCTTCACCTTGCGTGTATTGTTTTATATTTCATTTGTTTCTCATTTGTAAAAAGGTTAGATAAATTCCAAAAAAATCTCAATAATTTGTCGCAAATGTCGTAAGCTATGGAAGCGTTGCCATGAACATGTCTGTTTATTTTTCTTTACATTTGTTTTGGCGAAAGCGAAAATGAATGTACCAAAAGAAATTATTGAGGCAGCCAGCAGTGTAGCTTCAAGTTTATTACCTGCAAAAACAGCTTCAAGGTACGAGCGAGAATACGACGACTTCAAAAAGTGGCAAAACAAAAATAGTGTGATTGGGGTAACTGAAGATGTTTTGTTGGTCTACTTGAATCAACTATCAGCTAGATTCAGCCCAAATACTTTATGGGCAAAATGGTCTATGCTGAAAAGCTGCTTGGAAATGAGAGAAAATGCCCCTGTTCGCAGGTTTGTTTTCCTTAAAAAATTCATTGAAAAATATGACGTTCAGTTGTTATTTGCAGATTTCAAAAGATAATAGCGTTTCTGAAACGAAAAAATGAGTGTTATACGCCAAAAAAGGCCAAGGTATTAAGTTAAGAAGAGGCTGAACAATTTCTTTTACATGCTCCTGATGACCAGTGGTTGCTGGCGAAAATTGTAACGATATTTGGGATTTTTGGATGTTGTCGATGTGACGAAATTCCCTCCTTAAAGATGAATGATGTAGAAGATATGGGAAAATACGTTATTGTGACATTGCGGCAAGCAAAAAAATTAACAACAAGAAGATTCACCATAACCGATGATGGCTGCAGCTTCAAGCCCTGCATGTTATACAGAAAATATGTAAATCTTCGGCCTCCTGGAACAGAAAGCCTAAGATTTTTTTGGACATACCGACATGGAAAGTGCATTTCCCTTAATGCTGGCCAGCACCCTATTGGTGGTGTCCCAAAGCAAATAGCGAAATATTTAGGTTTAAAAGACCCAGAGTTATACACCTGCCACTCTTTTCGCAGAACTGCAGCCACTATGGTTGCGGATTCGGGTGGAGATATTTTAGCACTAAAGCGTGCAGGAGGGTGGAAGAGCACCGAAATTGCGATGAGTTATGTCGATGATTCGGTCAACAGAAAAATCGAAATGTCTAGCAAATTATTTGATAGTAAGGAGAGTACAAATGTTCTGCAGTCCTCGAGTTCAGCAGTTTCTGAGTCAACAGATGGTTCATCATCATCATTATCAACTCTTTCATCATCAAAAATCTGTGTTACTGGAAAAAACAATTGTACCATGATTTTCAACATATATGACGATAAAACAAAATTTTCTAATGTTAATAATACTACTAACTTGTAAAAATTTTGCAAGTTAACTGTCAGTTTTACAAGTTAGTGACTTGATAAAATAAACTTTATTGATTAATATTGTGTTTTTGGAAACTAACGTTTACAAATGAGAAACAAATAAAAGTTATTACAACGGCAACATAAAGGTGCGTACAGACATTGAACAAAACTTCGTAACGTAACGCCATCGGGACGCCCCGATGTTACTATGTAACGGTGTTAAACTGTTACGCAGTGCCGTCCAGACTTGTTACGCGACAGAGTTACGATACGTAGTCTTGTTCTATGTCTGCACGCGCCTTAATGCGGGTTCTACGCGTGAACGTGAGATTGGATAGTTTCTTGATGCCACGTCTGCACTTCACAGCCTTTTCTGATTCGAATCGGTATTTTGTGTCGTGCCAAAGGTTCAATGAGGTCCACAATCATGACCCCTCGAAGAGAATTCTTGGCTTGATTCGCGTTATGAGTGAAGAGCGCCCTTGAGAACAAGAGCAAGGTTTCACTCTGTGATAGTCTGAAGATCCTTGCCTAAATCTGAAGCTCAAATCCTGCCACACCACTGAATGAATCAAGCCCAAAAGGGTAGAACTTGTTATTCTATTCAATTTGTCACCTGAAAAAATCTCCCGCCCAAATTTACAGCTTACTCCATTAATTTAATTAATTAAGATGTGATATACGTTACTCTACCCCGTATTTATAACAGGGATAACGTCACCGAAATGGCGTATCTCATTAATTACTTTTATTTGCCGGTGTACCTGCCTAGCATGGACTAATTTGCGGGCTGGTTCGGGCGCGTCTCCTCCCTTGTTTGCTGATATGACGGGTATCACACGCGATATGACTCCATCAAAGGGATAGGAGCACAGCTGATACGTGTAATTTGAGGTTATGCACTCTAAATTCATCGACTGTTTCAACTAAAACGTCACTGGGGACACGAGCAGCGCAGAGGGCTTGTTTGTGGTTAGTTTTTAATTTGTGCTGTTGATTTCAGTGGAGCGAGGTTGGTTCCCCTGTGGAATATCCAAAATTAATTGGCGTAAACATTATTGTTTGTCAGCATTGTCCAAATTTATCTGTGTAAAATAAATTTTCAAAATCCCAAAATATTGTGTGATAGATTACCATTGATTGTCATGAAAAAATAGACCTGAATTATCTGAAGGTGTAATCCAATAGAAAAAATATTCAATTCATTCGAATCATTCAGAATTTGACAGATCATTATCACCTATAATAGTAGCTCATAGTTTATTAGTTATCATTATTAGTATACAGGGTGAGTCTTTGACTTGTACATATATTTTAACTGAAGATTCTTGAGGTCAAAAGAAACCTTTTTTCATTTTCCATTTTTCCCAATTCGGCTCTGTTAAAAAGATATAGCCATTTGAAAAAAAATGTGCTTATTACGTCCGTGAAATGATACTGTGGAATTGATTCAAAGTTTATATTCCTCGATAGAAATTGACTTCATACATTTAGGTAATACTCAAGTCCTAACCTTATTGGAATAAAAATGTTCCAAACACGATAATTTCAACAAAAACAGTTAGTTTCATCGGATTATATCTGTAACTAAAAAGCCACATTTATTCCACCAAAATTAGTTCCTTCTTCGATTTTTCTGCAGATTAGTTTGTAAACACCAATAACTTGTTCATATTTTCCTCGTAATTCCCAAACAATATCATGAAGAAAGACTTTTCATTCAGATTTATTATTAAACAACCTAACCTAATCTAATTTGTATCGATTCTGTGAATTTTTGAACAGAAATTTCAAGAAGATGTTGTCAGCTTGCTGATATTTTCATTGAGGTTAAGGATTTTTACGAAACATAGTATAATAATAGTACATTTGTGTACCGTGGTATAAATATCTATGAATTCTGCCGTTTCCATCATAAATCGACTTTGCCGCCAAATTTTACCACGCATGCGTAGAGGGAAAACCGAAGTATGTATTGGTTATCTTGACTCTGGAGGTCAACTATAAAAAATAACAAACCAGAGTCTCTGAACAAACTGTAAACATTATGTGAAGTTCTGAATACATTCAGTGAATTATTATTCTAATGTTATTATTATGTGGAGTGAATTGATATAATTTCAATCGTGTCGAGTTTATAAAATTCCAAGAGGATGTTGTTTAGATAGAAACATCGCCACAGATTATCAGGTATCGTATTATTTTTCATTAATTTCAATTTAATAAGTAGTTTGTATCGAGATTCATCATTCATATCCGAATTTTGTATTTCATCGACATTTAACTTCAATATGGACCGGTAACTATGAATTTTCAATAGAAACTGTGCGTATTAAATCCTCCTTGGTGTTCAATTTTATCTCCCACATTTGTGGAATTTTATTATTAAAATATCTCGACAAAGCTGATAAATATTGTGACAACATTGAAAACTCGTTCAAAGACCAGAGAAGAAATAATATTCGATGATATTTAATTCAGAGACGCATTCAGATTATTCTTGAAATTAATGATTTTTTCGTCAAATTTCTCCGGGTAAAATTGGAAATAACTCGAAAACGACGCGTTTTATTGAAAAAAAAAATAGGAATACTTTTAGTTTCTTAAATGATTGATTCTTTCGAAAATATGGACCGTTCATCTTTTTAAAGTGGTTTTATGGTGTTTTAGCGTGTATTGAGGACTCGACTACCCTGTAACTTTCATACGAGTAGAGATATTGAAAAGGTTTTAATTGAGGAATACTCGTATGCACCATGAATAGAGTAAAAACTCAACCAAAATTCAGTTCATTCGAAATAACGAAAGAAGTGTTTTTTCATGGATTTTCGACACACTGTATCTCCCAAACCAAACCGAATTTTGAAAAATGATATAGAAAAAAGTGTTTCGTTTGATGGGAGGAATCTACAGTTTAAATATGTGTACAAGTCAAAGACTCACCCTGTATATAATTATTAGTGCCCTCTAACAAAGCTGTTCTCACCACGCACTTTACAGCTTGCCTTCCAGACTCCAGTTCCAGAGATCTAATAAAATCCAATATCTGGAAAGGTTTCGAAGAAGCTAGTTCCTCAATCCTGCAAGTCTCTTGCCTAGAAGATACTTTCCTTTGGCATGCAATGACAAGGCCTTCCGTGACGAGGTGAATAGGAGTTTCTGCCTCCTCGCCAATCTACACTCTTCAGGGTCCGATAAACACATCTTCACCAGATGCTTCCTGAGACGACAATATCCTGTTAGAAATCCTGTGAGAACGTGTAGCTGGTTCTTACTAAGATCCAGATACATTTTTTGATCTTGCAGTTTCAAAGTTCTGAAGGAACTTTCTGGAGACATTCATTCCTGGGAGATTTCGCCTGAGTGTTTTCCTTTAGGTTCTCTCCTTTTCCAGATGCTCATTCTCATAGGTGCATTTCCCTATGCCAGAGAAAGTTTCTAGGCCACAGAATGTCACCTATGGCTTGAGAGTTATGAGCTTGTGAATAGAGCCCGAAAATCCAGTATTAGTATATTCTGAAACTAGTTGCAGAATGGGCTCCTATTCCAATACGAATGCGAAATTCGAAAACGAGCGACGAAGGAGCGAGTTTTCGAACGCATGAGTATTGGAATTGCATTCTGCAACGAGTATTAGACGATATTTTCTCTATTTCACTCAAACTCTGTGAAATTCAATGAAGAAATTCAAATTATAGATCCTAGTGACTTTCATATTGTATCTTGGCAGTTGGTGTGAATGTTATTAAGTACGAAAATTGACATTTCCAAATTGACGTCTACTGAAATTTAAAAGGATCGGAAACGATGCTGTAATGAATTCATTACAGCACTGTTTTTAGTACTGTAATGAACACATTACGATACTGAAATAGAGAAAAAATTATACAATAACCCATCTATTTTGTTGAAGCCAAAGGAGCTTGAGCGTATTTCCAAAGAAAATATAAAAAAGGGAATCCTAATTTGTAACTTCAAATAGTCTTCTACACGAAATGAAATTTTATTCTTATATTTTTGGCCTGGTTTTGTGATCAACCAGTCTTCTGGTAGGTTCATGACTCAGTAATCCAGCTTTTTGGTAATTCAGATCAAAGAAATCATGGATGAGAAATGATGAGGTGGAAACATGACAATAAAACACTCAATTATACGATGATACCTTTATTGGTCCATGAGGCAGTAGTTACAAAATCACTAACAAGAGGGTCGGGCCTCCAAAGCAAACTCCCCGGCTTCACAGTTGGCTAAAATTATAAGTAACAAGTTGAAAAGGATCAGTTGGTAGATTAGGATAGGTGTCTGATATCTTCTGGGTGAAAATTGGTGAAGAGCCCCTGAAGACACCATATTTGACATCGAAAATAAGGAATCCCTGAATAATCCAAGGACTTTAACCAATAGGAAAGTTCTTCCACCAATGAAAATCCTTTGAAATACCCATTTGATTGATCAATATCGCCTATAGTTTGAGTGCTTAGACCTTTTTAGACAGATCTTGGAACAAAATAAAAATTTGGCGAAAAAAGAAACGATATGGACAGAACTGTATTGAATAAGAGAATTTTGAGTTCGATAAATAATATGCAAATTTCATTCTACAAGGCTTTTTAATTAAAATTGTCAGTAACGCTCTATTGGTTTCGATAGGTACCTATACTACCTACCGCGTCCCTAATCAACAAACTGTTAATAAACTTTGTCCACCTCTGCAGCTTTATTCATTCGAATATTTACAATATTCAATTAATGAGTAAATATTTTATTGGCGTAGCGAATCCACATAATCCAATGTGACACAGTCGGGATTTTAAAATTTAAATTCAATCGAAATTAAATTTTATTATCATGACAAAACTCAATTTCGTGCTGTCAGTATCGAATTTTAACATGACGAAAATAATGATGGATGATACAGGGTGAAGATCTGACTTGAATATTTGTTTTAATACTAGGTTTGGACCTTGGTATAACTAATCTTACACTGCGCAAAAAAATTACCGCACATTATAGAAATCTCAAATTTATTCTACAACTGAAGGTGTTCTCAATGATAATTATTTTATCAGAATTATGCATGCATATGTTATCCACTTTCAATACAGATGTTTTCTCCCAGCAGAAATAAAAAAGATGATATTATCAGATTTTGAATATATTGGCTCCATTCTAAAATCAGTTCTAGTGATCAATAGTTTTTCTTTCGCAATTTGACCCAAGAGGAATGTGCCCAAGCGGTAGTTTTGCGAGAAGAAGGGTGGACATACACAAGAATTGCAGAAAGGTTTGGAGTTTCCCATACAAGTGTGTCCAGAATGTTGCAGCGATTCAGGGAGACAGGTATGAAGACCAGGACAGGGTAGATCACGGGTAACAACTGCCATTCAAGAACGTTACTTGAGAGTTTCTTCGTTGAGACAACGGTTTGCAACCGCTCGCCTGCATCAAAATCAGCTTCAGCAAACTCATGAGGTGCAAATTAGCACTCATACAATAAGAAATTGCCTCAGAGAATATGATTTAAGGCCTCGTGTCGCGGCAAGAGGCCCAGCTCTTACCCCAGCCCATCGAAGGACGCGTTTGTATTTTGCGAGAGAGCATATCCATTGGGAAGAGGCCGATTGGAAAAGAGTTCTCTTCACAGATGAGTCTAGATTCTGCCTCTACCATTGTGATCGACTTTCCCTTGTATACAGACGTCCAAATGAAAGATATGCTCAGTGCAAATTCCTGAATACTACTGGTTTCGGGGGGGGGATCGATTATGGTATGGGGTGGAATATCTTTGACTGCTCGCACAGACCTAGTGGTCGTTGATAATGGAGCTATGAATGCTGATAAGTATATAAGGAACATTCTTGAAGAGCATGTAGTGCCATTTGCCCCAAACATTGGTGAAAATTTCATTTTTATGGACGATAATGCCAGACCCCATCGTGCGCGCATCGTTCAGGAGTACCTTGAAGAGGTTGAAGTCTCTCGAATGGAATGGTCAGCAAGAAGTCCAGATCTCAATCCGATGGAGCAGGTTTGGGACAACCTCAATAGAAGGCTGAGAAGTTCAGAAATCATGCAGCTACTCTTTATGACTTAGGAATCCAACTCGGAGAAATCTGGGAAGGATTAGATCAGAACATTTTAAGATCACTCATTTTGAGTAGGAAACGTCGTTGCCGAGCTGTAATTAACGCAAGGGGTGGAAATACCAACTATTAAATCACTTATCAGCATTTCAGTATTTTGAAAATTGTTCATTTCTCTTTTTTCACATAAGATTCGGTGAAATCCTGAATTTTTCTTCCATTTATTGTGTCTTGTATCGTTCAAAATCTTCCCGAGAGAACATAAAAAATAAGTTGTAAAGTCAATGTAGAGTTAACTTTCATTAAAATTCAGATTTTCAGAATGTGCGTTAATTTTTTTGCGCAGTGCATTAATAAACTAGGTACTGAAAACTGTACAGGAATGGTCACCTACTCTACTTCATTCTGAAGGGATTGGTTTCAACAGAAAGCACTATAAAGTGCCCAGATATCCAAAAAACTAGAATTCATGATCCACAATAAAACTCAGAAAATTCCAACACATGACGCAACCATAGAATTTAGAAGAAACAGCACCTATTTCAAGCCCGAAGGCTGGAAATGAACTAAACGAACATATAACATATCAGCAACCGCAACGCCATGAGAGTTAGCGTCACCTGAAAACGTTAACCAATAGAATTCACGCTCCTTCAGATCACATATGCCGATTTAAATCAAACGAAGGTCACCTTGGCGTATCAAGAGAAACGAAGTTGTTGCCAACCCAAGTCTTGAGATCGTTGTCTCTCCCGTCGGCATTGCAAACACCACGAACCAATATAACACAGTGGACGTTGTCATAATTATTCAATACAGTAGTCAAGTAGTGTACTTGAAAATTAATATGTTGCAATTTTAGATGAAACAACAAATAAGGAAGAATTTAATAATTCGAAGCGTAAACTGGAAATTCGCCCGTCACAACTACTTCACCTCGAAAAATCGCATGTGAACTCCACATCCTGAATTCAAATCTGTTTGAAGAATGTCGTTCAAACAACCACTTGCCTTTGAAATATTCCACCGTGTAGAGTGCGGTGCGATAATTACAAAGCGTACCAACCTGGCGAAATTATTTCGACTCAGACATTCATACCGCAATCGTTGTTGGTTCTGGGGCACCATTCAATTTTAATTATTCCGACATTGTTGATTCGTAATTGGTGACATTTCGTGAAGAATTTCTGGGTTTACAGACTCCCTTGATGGTTGGGACTGGCAGAGGCAGGTCAGAATGCGCGTATTTCGAAAACTTTCAGTGTTGAAGTCACGAATGAATCTTGACAAGATCCATTGAGAATCTTTTTTAACAAGAAAAGAAGCGAACGAAGTATTCTGAGAATCTAGAGCAAGGTGGGAGCTAGAGCATGAGACCTCTTCTAAGTTTTAATTCTACAAGAGCTCTCTTGGAGAGAAAAATGTATGAAACAGAAACAATACCACAGAGTAAACACAGAAGGGATGTTATTTACGGTTGGTCAGGCTTGAAGAGATGTATCTGCTGATTTTCTTGTCTTGTCTATTGGAAGAGTTCTTATCTTACTGAACGAATTCACTGTTATGAATAAGAAACTAGCGGGTTCTAGCGTAGGCAAGAACATACAGGGTGAGTCTTTTACTTGTACATATATTTCAAATGTAGATTTCTCTCATAAACGGAAGACTTTTTTCCCATACCATTTTTCAAAATTCGGTGTCGAAAATCTATTAAATTAACACTATTCTTTCCATATATTCGGAACCGATATTTCGAATGAACTGAAATTTGGTAAATTGTTTACTCTATTCATAGTGCATATTCCTCAATCAAACTTTATTCAATATTTCTCCTGGTATAAAAGTTACAGCGTAGTCGAGTCATAAATTCATGCAAAAACACTATCATTCCACTTGAAAAAGATAAACAGTTCATATTTTCGAAAGAATAAACCATTTTTGAAAATAAAAGTATCTGTATATTTTTTCAATAAAACGCGTCGTTTCTGAGTTATTCCTGAATGTATACGAACAAAATTGAGGAAAAAATAATGAATTTCCTAAAAAATCTGAATGCTTCCCTGAATCAAATATCATCGAATATTATTTCTTCTCTGGTCTCTTAACAAATTAACAATGTGGTCAATGTTTATCAACTTTGTCAAGACTTAAATCTCTATGATCGAAAAACGTTCGATGTAATAATTGAATTGAAGCATGAAATTACACAGTTTATAAGCACAGTTTCTATTGAAAATTTATTGTTACCGGTCCATCAGGAAAATATCTATCTGAACAATATCCTCTTGGAATTTTTAATCGACAATGCACGGTCTTCACATCACAATCATCACCTGTTTGCTTTATTCTCTGCAAGAAAATAAATAAATAAATCGAAGTCCATGTAGAAAGGTTATCGCGTCTAAGCGTCGTTCATTGTATCACAGACTGGCCTGTGATGGGACTCTAGAGACACAGAACAAGGGCTTGTCTTACGTGGCGGCTACATCGCGACTGAAATTTAGATCGTACCGCTATATCGGCGAGAATCAGAACTGGTTTGGCATTTCTAAAGAGAAATGCCTAGAAGCCGTCAGGGAAAAGTAAACAAAACTAGAACCTCTGCAATGGTTCTTCCGTTAACGATAGGGGACGTACTGCTCTCTTGAGTTCGCCTACACCATTGTTGAAGAGAAAATCGGCAATCTGACATCGTCTTCTCTAGAGTTCTGTGACATATATCACAGAGAAGATGGATTAGGTTAGGTCATTGACCTGGAATCATATGACTGATTAATGGAGTTAGGATAGGTTAGTGAGAAACCAATTTTCATGAGATCGTTTCAGGATATCGAGAAAAATATGAACAAATTATTAGTGTTTACAAACTAATCTTCAGGAAAATCGAAGAAGGAACTTATTTTAGTGGGAGAAATACGGTTCTTCGATTGCAGAAATAATCGGACGAATGTTTTTGTTAGGAAATATCGTGTTTGTTACATTCTTATTCAAATAAGAATTTCAATCTGAAAATATGAACTTTGAGGTATTCGTAGAGAATAATATCAGGCACGTATTTAGCTCTATTTTTTTGTCAATTGGCTATATCTCTGTAACAGAGCCGAATTCGGAAAAATGGAAAATGAAAAAAAGGTTTCCTTTGGCCTCAAGAATCTACAGTTAAAATATATGTACAAGTCAAAGACTCACCCTGTATGGTGGCTAACTGAGGGCCGTTGCTAGACAAATAGCAGGAAGTCTATGAACGGTTAAGATCCTTTTGAGGGATTAAGAGTGATTCAGAGCACAGATTCGAATGGTACAGGAAGTATATGAATTTGGCGAACGGTTGGATATTAATGACTCCATAGACAGGTGGAATATACCGGCCCCAAATCTCCTCTGGGTTCGGACATCTGCTCGGTATATTTCTGGAACAGTCTGCACACTCGTTCCCGTTTTATTCTTGCCACAAATTCTCCAGAATAAAAGCCAATTTCGAAAAAAGCGCCCTCTTATACCTTCGCCATCTTTAACTTCGAAACGTAGGATGCAATTCAGAGCCTGACGCCAAGCTTACCGCATTCACTCCCATCTCTCGGGAAACCACATTTTCTTTTCCCAATACGCTCCTCGACGTCGAAAGACCTCTCCACAACACTCGCGTCCTCAGCGTCGAGTACTAAAAGTCTACAGAGGATTTAATGAAGGCTATGAACCAGAACGGGGATAACGAATAAACTCGGCTCGAAGAAAAGCTACCTACTATTAGAGGCTAGAATTACGTGAAAACGGAATAACAGAATTGTAAATCAAAACGGGCCTGTGGTGATATTGAAGTTATTATAGTTTAACCCCGTTCAACCTGGTTCTCATTAGTGTGAAATGCGGAGTGGCGCGAAGGGGTTTTATGCTGACAAATTAATGTAAGTTCGTTCTTGATGGGAGTGAGAATGGAAATTTAAAATTTCCAGGAAACTAGATGACATGGCGTCGAGTTGTTGGAATTAGTGTGTGCCGCAGGGGATATGAATGGAATTGGGTTCAAAAGATTCTATTTGGAATTAATTCCTTTGCGTGCACGTAGTCTGAAGATACGAATTCAACATTTTTAGTGGCAGAGTGCTTACGGGGATATATTGAAAAATTCTTTGCCTACTATAGAACCGAACAAAATTTCAATGTCGAAATATTTTATCACTCAACATATTCTCCTCTTAATTTCAACTTCAACTTTATTTCATACAGCAAATACACATATATGAAATATCTAGTCATCAAGTAGTTACATGACACGTCAGAGAATATAGCATAGTATAAATAAATAAAAAATACAAGTATAAGCACACATTAAACATCAACAAGGACAAATAGAAATATAAAAGTTACAAGTGCACTCAACACAGGCATTCGTCCAAGCGATAAATGGTGTTCATCAGCAGCATCTTCTTCACTTCTCTCTTGAACTGTCTTACACCCAGGCATTTAATATCTTCTGGCAGTTTGTTATAAAGTTTGAGACAGGTATAGTTAGGACCTTGTTCTTCTCTTTTCGTACGAAGACGCGGTAGAGCGTACTTATTTTTTCCTCTGGTGTTGTGAGAGTGTATCTCTGTGTGTCTCGAGAACTTTTCTCGATTTTCATGGACATAATTTACACAGGTGAGTATGAAGGCCGATGTAATCGTAAGAATACCTTCGCGTTTAAAGATCTCCCTGCAGCTTTCCATTCGACTCATGTTGAACAATGTTCTTATGGCTTTCTTCTGTTTTAAAAGCACCCTCTCCGCATCTCCGCTCTGTCCCCAAATTATGATTCCATAAATTGCCAAACAATGAAATGCGGAATAGTGCACATGCCTGGCAGTGGTGAGATCTGCTACCTCTTTGATTCGACGAATCATGAATATGGCAGTGGAAAGCTTCCTACAGAGTTGGTCGATATGGCAGCTCCACCTCAGAGAAGATTGGAATTGAAGTCCCAAATAGACTATACTGTCATCATTGGTCTCTCTGGTGGTCGTGAAAACTAGCTTCTGAGTTTTATCTGGGTTGAAGACTAATGCATTCGCTGAGAACCATGAGCAGGCATCCGTTTCAGCCACCATTGATTTCTGCTGGAGAGTGACAAGCTCAACCGACCTATTCAGGAAGCCGGTATCGTCTGCGTAGCAACAGGCTCCATCCGCACGGATATTCGGAAGAAGGTCATTGATGAATATCAAGAACAGTTTCGGCCCCAATATAGAGCCCTGCGGTACACCAGACTTTAAATCCTTCAGCTCAGATGTTTGATTATTGTAGACGACGGCCTGTTTTCTTCCTGTGGGGTAGGACCTGAACAGGTTATTGGCCTGTCCTCTCATACCATAGTGGTGCAGTTTCATTAATAATATTTCATGGCCTTGCTTAAACCCATACACACAAGTTCGGCTTTTTCTTTGTTGTTAAATGCCGTTGTTATCTCTTCAAGAACCTCAACCATCGCCGAAATAGTGGATCGATTTTTTCTAAAACCATGCTGGGAGCCGTGAAGTATTGAATGCTTCTCGAAGAACCCAATGAGGCGGTCCTTCAAGATCATTTCTAGAACCTTCGACAGAGCTGGGAGCAGTGATATAGGCCTATAATTTGAAACATCATCTGTGTCCCCTTTCTTGAATATTGGACACACTCTGGCTATCTTTAGCTCGTCGGGAAAAACCTCTTGCATTATGCAATCATTGAAGATCCTACAGAGTGGTGTTACAAGCAGAGGTGTTGTTTTTTTCATTAATGATACCGTCATATATCTCTTGAGTCCTTACTTTTGAGTTTTTTCGCTGCACTGAGGATTTCCTCTTCTTCCACAGGGAACAGAAACATGGATTTGGAATTGGCCTTGTATTTACCTGCGAGCAACCCCTCTGAATTCGGACCTGAAGAAATTTGGTTCCCCATTCCTATACCTATTGAGACAAGGTATTCATTCATACTTTCAGCAGATATATGGTTTCCTATTTTCATATTGTGAACGTTATTCTTCGTCTCTTTTCGTATCAGGTTCCACATTGCTCGATATCTATTCTTAGACTCAGAGATCTTACGAGCATTCTTCTTCCTAACAGCATTCCTTATTTCCAGGTATAGAGATTTTTTCACAGCATCATATAGCTCCTTACTTTCCCTATCCTTTCTAACTTTAGCGATGGTGTCAGCAGCTTCGAGTTTTCTCCTTAAATTTGATATATTCTTATTTTCAGTATATTTCCTTTTTTGTCGTATCTTGACTTTCTTTTCAGGAAAACATGCGTGGAAGACTTCCAACAGGCGATCATGAAAGCCAGAAAACTGCTTCGAAGCATTCGAGGAGTATACTGCTGACCAATCCTCGCCTCCCACTGCTTCAATGAAACGTTTGGTTTTTCTATCACTAAATTGGCGTATAAGTCTGTATTCCACCTTCTCAGGGTCCATGCCCCGGACAGCAAATTTTAGAATCTGTGCCCGATGGTCTGAAAAATGAGGCTCATAAGTTAACTTATCAAGGGGGCCGACAGTGATGTTGGTGAATATATTATCAACACAAGAGCTTGAGTGTTGTGTAACTCTAGATGGCTCCGAGAACATCCCCTCCAAATCGAACATCCCAACTGCCTCAAGAAGCTGCTGTTGTTCCCTCGAATATTTCAAAAAATCAATATTGAAATCACCAGTTAAAATCAACTGATCTGCAGGATATGCCCCCTGCAAGAATTCGAGCAACTCCGTCAGTACTGCAACAAATTCTGGTATACTTCCCGAAGGGGGTCTGTAGATTGAAATGACTATTAACTTCATCTTTGTTATTCTGATACCCGAAATTTCTATCAGTTTTTCTACTGTCTTGTCCTTCACACTCATCAACTCCTTGTACTTGGTACCATTTCTAAGGATAACTGCTGTGCCTCCATGACGTGAAGATGGTCGGCAATAAGAGGTGGCTAAAAAATAATCTCCCAGATTGATTTTCGAGAATATGTCATATGAAAGCCAGTGTTCCGTGAAACAGGCTATGTCAATGCACTGTGTTTCTAAGAAATGTTTAACCCTATCGATCTTATTTCCCATAGACTGAAGATTGAAATTCGCAACTGTGATCATCTCTCTCTCTTTTTCGATTTTCCCCCTTTTTATGATGGTTTCGTCCTCGAAAAAACGTATACCGTCGGATTGTCACTCCTTCTGGCCAGTTACAGCTTTTATATAGTTCCTCTTGTAAGTCAGTGTCTCCACCAACCTTGAAGGACATGCTCCGCGAGTCAGTTTTTGTTGGATGAGCCTCAACGGTGAATACACGACCTGGAAACACCTTTTTCAGATGTTTTTGAATATTGAATTATTACAGCGAACCTGTAACGTCTGTAGACCTTTAAAAAAAATGTCCTCCACAGCTTTTATTACCTTCTCGTTGGAAGAAAGTTTTCGACCTTTTTTTCAGTTGAGGAAAGAGATGATAGTCGGACGGAGCCAAATGTGGTGAATAAGGGGGGTGTTAATTCTAAACCTAAATAACGAATTTTTTGCATGGCAACATGAGATTTGTATACTGGGACGTTGTCCTGTAAAATCAAAATACCTTTGGATAGCTTTCCGCGTCTTTTCTCTTCAATGTTCCCCCGTAGAGTGGTCAGTAATGTCGAATAGTAATCTCCAGTTATTGTTCTACCCTTATCCAAAAAATCAATCATGATTACTCCATGGCAATCCCAAAAAAACTGAAGCAAAAACTTTTGCAGCAGATTTTTGGACCCGATACTTCTTAGGTCTTGGAGAACCAGAGTGTCGCCATTCCATCGATTGTTGCTTTGCTTCTGGATCATAGAAATGTACCCGAGTCTCATTCATAGTGACAATTCGGTTTAAGAAGTCTACATCGTTTTCAAATCGAGCACAGATCGAACGCGATGTTCCACCCTCGCACGCTTTTGGTCGACATTCAAACATTTGGGGATCCATTTTGCAGGAATTTTTTTCATGTCCAAATTTACGTGAACTTTATGATGAACGCGTTCGTATGAAAGCTCCAATGCTTCAGATATCTGTTTCAGCCCAATTCGACCTTCTGATAAAATCATGTCATGAACTGCATCGATATTATCGAGGACTGACACAGAAACTGGCCTTCCCGATCGGTCATCATCTTCAATGGAAAATTTACCTCTTCTGAAGCTTGCAGTCCAATTTTTCACGGTCGCATAATAATAATAATAAACCTTTATTGATCCAAAATACCATTACAGATGTTGATCACGTCAAAACAAAATAATATAAACACATCTCCCAAACTCCCTAAAGTCCATCAAAGGATTTTTCATTTATAAATTCATTAATGCTGTATTAACATTTTTCACATAAAAATCGTTTCAATGTCTCAATTTGTAATACAATATTTTCACATTTGAAAATTTTAGGTAACATATTCCAAATTCTAAGTATAAAATAAATAATATTCTTTTGTATATATGTATAATTTGCTTTCTCTATACATACTTGAAAAATCCTTACGTCTTGTATTGTATTTATGGTTTGAGAGCAATATTTCAAAATCATAATTATTAATTACAAACATTATACTTTCATATATGTACAAAGTGTAAAAGGTTAGTATTTTATTATCAATAAAGACATTTTCACAAGTTTCAGTTGGTTTTAATTTGAAAATTGTCCTCAAGCATCTTTTTTGTAGAACAAATAAATACTAATAATAAATAATAAATACTCTATTCGAATCAACAGAGTTTACCCAGAAGATTATTCCATATCGTAGTCTAGAATACACGTACGCATGATAAGCTGTCATTGCTGCACCATTCCCAGTGTTCCTTAATATTCTTAAAGCAAAGCAGTATCCTGCATGACTTGTGGAAATCTACTCAATTTGTGGTTTCCAGTTCAAGTCTCTGTCAATATGTACTCCTAAGAAGGGTATTGTTTCCTCTGATAAAATATTTTGATCTTGATGAGTTATATTAATTTGACATTGATTTCTTCTTCTGAACATAAGCAGTTTGGTCTTACTGGTATTCATCATCAAGTCATTACTAGAGAACCACTTGTGTAAGTTTTCTAGATCTACTCGTAGCTTATTTTTACATTCATTGATAGTGGTACCACTGCCAATCACAGATACATCAACAGCATACATGACAGTTTCATTGGCAGTTTCTTGAATTATATCATTGGTGTAGATCATATATAGAAGAGGTCCTAATATTGAGCCCTGAGGTACACCTTTTCCTACTACTAAGACATCAGAAGTTATTGGTTTGCCATCTATTCGCCTCTCTTTGAGTCTTTGGATTCTTCCAGTTAGTTATGATCTGAAGAGATTCAGAGCAACACCTCTTATGCCATATTTTTCCATTTTTGTAGTAAGATGTTATGATTTACTGTGTCAAAAGCTTCTGTTAAGTCCAAACAGAGTGCAGTCGTGATTTTTATTTAATGACTTAATTATTGAATTTAGTGCCTGATAAATTGCATTCATTTGTTTTACAAAGGACATTGATCACCAAGGGTATTAAGCATATCTTCGTAAATCTGCTTACCTCTTAACCCTTTTAAATACAGGTACTTGATGATGGCTCGATACTCCAATTCATCGATTTTTGCAATTTCGGTGGATATCTTTTCTTTTTCAATTTATTGCGTAACTCTGGTTTACTTTTTTGACGTCAAACTCTACACAGACACTTCTTATAAGTTATGGTCTGGTCTAGGCTAACTAGATATCAATACATCCTCGTACTCCAGGCATAAACAATACGAAGGGAATTTGCTAATCTTCTTTGTAGTTCACTAAGAAATGTGTTCTCCATGCGTGTGTCGAGTGGGGAAACTTCAATTTTCACCTTTTTAGACATTCAACACATCATTCTTATGTTGTCTTTTCCTGTCTTCTCGCTCTCACCACGCTAGCTCTTACATAAATAACTTTGGTTTCGCTCACCGGTAACTGTAACGTAACATACCATTTCGTTTTTGTTGATAAATCTGATGCTGCAATGTTGTTTTCATTTCATGAATCAGAAAATTTTCTCCTTGACTTTTTCATTTATTTTATCCACTTCCCTATGACAATTTTCATATTTGAAAAATTATCAAGATGAACATTGCAGTTAAATAACCAAGAGCAATATTCCAGTGAACTCAAAATGATGTTTCATCAAATTATATCACTAATATCATCAGCAAGCAAATTTTCATTCGGGTTGCTATGAACTAGTCCATATAAATTCCAGAGAAGTAATCAAATATTCTATTCAGAATATGATAATTCTAGAAAATGACAATATTTACAGTAATTAACCAAATTAATGTCATAACAACAATCTACCTGAATAATGTGGAGCTCATTATGGCATTAATCAAGGACACAACTGTCATATGATGCCAAAACAATGGATTCATATTGCTTTAATGGGGAAAATAAATGATATTTTTTTGGTCGTTGAGCCTTGGAAAGTGTTTGTTTAATAATGCGCGCTATAGTTCAATTCAACCAAAATATTGAAGAACATTTTCTTTCCTGAAGAAGTTTCTGGCAGGATATGCATATCAGAAACTATTTGTATTTTTGTTAACAGAAACAGACCTAGCAGAACAATCATCCGCAAAAATTGATATTTCTCGAAGCCGGCCATTACCCCAGTTCCACCCAAAAAACTACAATTTCCTCAACATCCGCTTCGAATTTCAGGGAACCCGTAGCGAAATATACATCATTATAACGCTGCTGAGATCTGATATCACACCGTTAATCAACAAACCCCTAATTCCGTCCGTTATGTTCTCAGCAGCCGACGGCGGCTTCAGTTGAGCATGCAATGCGTAAATTTAAATACGAGGCTTTTCGTTGCAAGGATACGTGGCACTATCTATCTCTTTTTGTATTAGGAATCCGGCCCAGGTTCTGTTAAGAGAATTAAAGAATACTCAACACGCGACAATTAATTAGAGACGAGGTGTGCAATTAATTCCTATTCACTGTGACCCATTTGAATTAAGTGACTGGCTTTGTTGCACCTTTCGCAAGAATCGATGACCTCAATTCATACAAAGGAATGGAAGGACATGAATTTGAGGGTATCTTGGTCGAAGAGTTGCATCTTTTATTTGCACAATATTTCAGTTGACTAGTATAGACTTCTGAAGTTGATATTCATGGGTCCGAAAATTAATGAATTTCTTATCGGTTGGTACAGGATACTGGCGGGACGATAACGATAGAAATTATTGATTTTCTGATCGAGTTGGGCCATTCCCACACTTTCTCCCTTCACGGAGAAAGATCTTCAAAATTTTAATAACACCTTTTCGTTCCTTTAAGTAACAAAAAACACCCCTTGATTGCTGGAAAGCAGCTCTTCCGTCGAATCTCAAAGGGGGTGCTTTTTACAATAATTCCAGATTTTTTCTGATTTTTCTTATTTTGTCTCATCCTGCACGAAGCAAAGGTTAGGAAAAAAAGATTTTCTATCAAATATATTGCAGTTGAAATAGGGGAAAATATTCACCTCATTTTCAATAAACCATAGATAGTTTATTTCTTGTGAAACCTTGGGGGCCAAGACTTTTGCCGATGTGTGTATCCCAATTTGAGTATGCTTTATGAACATGAACTATTCGCGAAGTGGTCCCCAATTTTGCGATAACATGTTCTTGGGACCTTGGCAAAAATTATGATTAGAGAAATCGCACTCGATCTTTATTGGCGTTTCATGATAAGCCCACATTCGAATTTAGTTGACATAATAATATACGTAAGAATAATGCTATCATGGTTTATTTCGTGCTGAACCCTACTTTGATAGAGAAATAAAATGTCCTGTGTAATGTGAATAGGAAATGAGGTAAAATTTCCACTTATGTCCTCGAGTTCTTGGAATGAGACGAAAAGAAAAAAGAACGACCTTTAAATATGGAGGGTTTCAGCATTGTTTCTCTCTTTATGGATTGAAATCTGGTGTTGTCAGGGTCAGTTAAGTAGACGCCATTCACTTTTATAATGAATCCCAGTTGGCCATGAAATTCTGACGCATTTCACCATGTATATTCTGAAAATGTTACGTTATAGTCATTTTCCTGTCTTACGAATAGGCAACGTTGTCCTTTCTACCAATTAGTTGTAATAATTACGTATTCATCAAAATGTTTATTAACTTTGGAAAAACTAGTATGGGCCAGCAGATCAATATATTGGGTAGATTCGCCTATTAGGTAGATCAATGTAGATGGTAGATTCGCATTTATATGTGAAAGAGGCTATTGGTAGGAAGAAGAAGAAAAATTTTCGCCAGCTTGTCATGTTCATCAATTTTATGTTTGAAGGCCATAGGTGGACATAGATGAACGATTCATCTGCGATTTGTGTACTAAGTTTACGTGCTGTAATATATTGGACATGTCTTTTTCGTTCTATCTCACTCCCACACATTATATGATATCCTGAAACTTGTGCTTTTCTCCACAATCCAGTCGAAATAAGGCAGGATTTTCCTATTTGCCAAGACACAAAAATCGTACTGAAACAACCTCGAAAAATAATAAATTCCCTAAATAACAAATGTAGAAACGTCCTCTCCACTTACTCAATTTGATATTTCATAGATATAACACGAAATATTAGCTTTTGGATCGTTTAAAACCGAAAGCCTTAACTTTTCACTCTTTATGCACAATTTTCTTCAAAAACTGCCAAAATCGTTCAAAATTCCTGCTTGAATGAGAAAAGGTTAGTGATTAACGATACAACTCAAATCCGAAGATTTATTCGAAACCTTGGATTTCCTTCTTCCGTATCTTACTGGAATGAAATACATATATTCAAATGCAATCAAAAATCACCAAAAATCGGTCAATGGCTTTCCATATCGTCGAAAAACAAAGTAAAACATGATTTTCTAACATAATGGACCCCCATTCCTGTCTTTTCCTATCCAAAAATACATTTTTCTTTTCAGCCTCTCAATGACGTCACTCTTCGAAATTTGCTTGAAAATGGCCAAAGTTCTTGGAAAATCCAAAAAATATTATCTCAACTCACCTCAAAAGCCTTAATCTTAACCATTCAAAACGATATTGCATCATTAAAAAGGTTTTTAACCATTTTCTCATTCTTTCGTATAACCTGAAAATAAACATTCTTTCTTGCTTCCAAAAATGTTGGAGCCAATTGGAATTTTAGGTAAAATGAAGAAAGACAACGTGAAACATCATTTTCGAACCCAATGGGTCCCTTTCCTGTCTTTTTCTATCCAAAAATGCATTTTTCTTACATTCGAGCAATATTGAAATGTCAAATGTGGGTCATGGATTTCGTTCATAACTTTCTGAAAAACTATGTTGGGGAAAAAAAATTGGCTGCGTTCATTTGAAGAACATCTGAAGAACACATTTTTCAACATTTTTACCTGCAAAGCCCTTTTTAAATATAGGAAAAATCAGTCTAACTTTTACCCTATCTGAGTGACGTCGCTTTTTTCAAATCAGCTTGAAAATCGCTGAAAATCGGCCCGAATCTGAAAATATAATCGTAATAGTCCTCAAAATACCCCATCCGATCTATCCACTGCGATATTTCATCCAATTAAAGGATTTTTGTCAACATGTTTATTAACTTCGGGAAAATAAGGAATTTGAGAAAATATTATGTCAATTCAATAATTCCAAAGACCTGGCGAAAGTTGAAGACATTTTTCTCTGTTAATACTGGAAATATTTCACGTATACAGGGTGAGTCTTTGACTTGTACATATATTTTAACTGTAGATTCTTGAGGCTAAAGGAAACCTTTTTTTAATTTTCCGTTTTTCCGAATTCGGCTCTGTTAAAGAGATATAGCCATTTGAAAAAAAATAGGGCTAAATACGTGCCTGATATTATTCTCTACAAACACCTCAAAGTTTATATTTTCCGAGTGAAATTGATGTGATTATTAGATATTCTGGGTGATACATTTAAAAAATACTCAAGCACTAACCTTATTTGAATAAGAATGTTACAAACACGATATTTTCTAACAAAACACTTAGTTCTGTCCGATCATTTCGGCAATTGAAAAGCAATATTTCTCACACCAAAATAAGTTCCTTCTTCGATTGTCCTGAAGATTAGTTTATAGGCACTAATAATTTGTTCATATTTTCCTCGATATTCTAAAACGATCTCATAAAAATTGGTTTCTCACTAACCTATCCTAACTCCATTAACCAAAGTCATATGATTCGGGGTCAATGACCTAACCTTACCCATCCTCTGTGATATTCACTCACAGAACTCTAGAGAAGACGATGCCAGATTGCCGATTTACTCTTCAGACAATGGCGAAATCAAGAAAGTAGTACGTCCCCTATCGTAAGCGGATGAACTATCACAGTCGCTAAAGGCGTTGCTCTTTGAAAAGGCCAAACGAGTAGTTCTGTAGTAGACCTGGTCTGTGATTTCAGTCGCCACGGCCTACTCTTCCCTTCAGAAGGCCGTGAATGTAGCCGCCACGCAAGACAAATCGTTGTTCTGTGTCTCCAACCAGTCCAACCTAAAACGTTAGTCAGTGATCCCATACACGGCATAAACGAAATCTACGCGATGGACTTTATTTATTTACAGAGAATAAAGCAAACAGTTGATGATTATGTAAACGACTTTCAGTTAATTGATGTAATAGTAGTGTCATTCTGGTGTCGATTATATTGTTTCGATAGATATTTTGCTGAAGAACCAGTAACAATGAATTTTTAATAGAAACTGCCTATAAAATGTATAATTTCATGCTTCTTAGAATTCAATTTCATGTCCCACAAATGTGGAATTTTATTATTACATATCTCTACATCAAACGTTTTTTCATCATAGAGATTTTAGTCTTGACAAAGTTGATAAACATTCTGACAACGTTGGTAACTTGTTGAGAGACCAGATAAGAAATAATATTCGATGAGATTTAACTAAGGACAGCATTCAGATTATTCTCGAAATTCATGATTTTTTCCTCTAATTTAATCTTATACAACTGGGAATAACTTGAGAACGACGCGTTTTATTGAAAAAATATACTGATACTTTTGTTTTCTAAAATAAATAATTCTTCAGAAAACGTGAACCGTTTATCTCTTTCAAGTGAATTCATAGTATTTTTGCGTGAATTTATGAGTCGACTATACTGTAACTTTCATACCAGGAGTAATATGGAATAAGTTTCAATTGAGGAATATGCACAATGAATAGACTAAACAATCAACCAAAATTCAGTTCATTCGAAATATCGGTCCTGAATATATGGAAAGAATAGTGTTAATTTCATGGATTTTTGACACCCTTTATCTTACAAACGAAACCGAATTACGAAAAATGGTATAGAAAAAAGTCTTTCTTCTGATGAGAGGAATCTACAGTTAAAATATATGTACAAGTCAAAGACTCACCCTGTATAAACATGGTTGGAAGATTCAGTTATGCTATTTTCCTGTGCGGAAATCAAGAACTGAGTGTTGAAATTTTACTGACTATTCCACTATTTTCATTTTAAGTGAGGAATCTTCCGTAGCAACGATCGTTTCATCCCGAACAAATTTTCAAGGTGGCAAAACCAACATGTTGGTTTTTCAGCGACAAAATTTTTGACGTTTCTCGAATTCATAGATAGCTTCGGAAATGAATATCATAGGTTCTCTCTATAACTAAACAACGTTTAGTGGTTTAGTTAATCTATGATGAATTCTAATTTGCCAAATAGCGCAATACGCGTCAAATGTGAACATATTACCCTATTTTCTCGTGGAATAGTCATTCCGAATTCCACTCGAGATGAAATTTGAGCAGGCAAAATTCCATCTCTAGTGGTATTACATCTAAAAAAATAGACACAATAGTCCGATACATTGTGATAGCTCAATAGCTCATTCGAAAAAAGAATTAAAGTACTCGAATAGCCCAACAGAAAAACTTCTGAACGAACAGACGGACCGATGGAATCCCCAATTTTTCAACATTCTCATAAAATTAGCCTACTGAAGACATTCGAATACCTTTTGGCACAACTTGAAATACTCAAATATGAAAATGTAGTAGTACCACCAAACCTGTGTCATAGTTAAACCTAAAGAGAACTAACTCAATTTACAAAGTTCAAAAAGAGAAAAAAGAAACTAGCATTGCAACGTCTCTGAAATTCATTCGCCATTTCACGAGTACCACTCTGCGTCAGTTCTACGTCAAAAAAACTCAAATCTTGGCCAACCGGGATACTTTATAAAAGTGAATGGAGTATATTTTCAGTTATTGTTTGTCTGAGTAATCACACTTCATCGTTATTGCCTTGATTGAATCCTGGAATAATCCGCACATAAAAGAGTCAATTGCAGACGTTTTCAGTTCCGGGGATGTAGGAACTATAAAAATTCCGCCTAGCTCCAACTTCTATACATTAAATATGAGAAGCCATAATAGAAATTCCATCATCGAAACTGCAACGAAGAACCTTCTCCACTTTAAGCCATAAATATCAGCAGTAAATCGAGGTTCAATACTTTTATAGCCGCTGACAACTATTCGGCTTCTCAGATAAGCTTCACAATCGGCTGAGGGGCTTCCGGAAGGTTGAAATTCATAAATAAAGAGAGCGCGCAGACTTACCGTCAGGAACATTCCCACTGTGCCAGATACACCACATATGCCAGAACATAAAAATGCGGACGCTCTGCGGCAATAAATCCCGGGACATATTTTTTACCAGCCTTTACATATGTATCGTTCCTTTCCATCTAGCATTACAACCATTTTTGTGCGCTTAGGTGAACATGATGGGTTTTTGTTATTGTCCCTGTTAATTCCGAATGGCCGGGGGGAATGTGGCAGGGAGGAACTATCGGAGTTCGGGAATGCTGCTTGTTTTGTTGGAAAAGGCCGCTGATATGGGCACATTTGACTCTACAAGTTTGGTAGTTGAAGAATGCTGCACTTGTAATGAATCGAAATATTTCAGTTGACTAGTATAGACTTCTGAAATATATATTCATGGGTCCGAAAATTATTGATTTGCTATCGGTATGGTACAGGATGCAGGCTAGACGGTAACGATATAAGCAAATCGTTCCAGGAAAAGAGTTGTCCTAAGTGCAAACGAGAGCGGAAAATTCGAGGCGGAGATCGTGGGACTTACCTTTTTCGAAATCCACCACCGAAGGCGAAAAAAGGGAAATCTTTAATTTGCTTTAGAGAGACGAAAAAGGCAGTAGCCGGAGAAGCCTTCAACGGGAAGGTTCAAGGTTGACTCGCGTTCGGTAATAGGGAGTAGCTGGAGAAGCCTTAAACAGGAAGGTTCCCAGTTGACTCGGGAAAGGTGTAAGGGTAACTCATTTTTGGTTCTTTTGAAAATACGGTCTCAAACGGAGACAGAAAAGTGTTAAGTCGAAATTAGAAGGTTTTTGAAATTAATTAAAATTATTTAGGTCTCGTTGATAAACCGAGAGTGGAATTAATCTCTGAACAGTGAGTTAGCGACTTGTTTCTATGTTTCTTTAGTTTTTCAGGATATTTTCATCATCCTTAGAATTAACTGCACTAGGAGAAAGGTAGGGTATTTCTGTGTACGCTTGGCTTGTTTGAGTATTGTTATTTTGATGGTTCCTACGTTGATTTGAATCTTCATCAATTTTTTCTCCTGTTTGCTTTTAGTGTTGAGCTTGAAGCATTCTCATCCCTAGTTGAGCCAACTAGAAATCTGTGCTCACATACAACATTCTGCCATTCGACCAGATTGTAAGTACTAATGAGGGATAATGAGATAATTGCAGAAGTCAGACTTCTACATCTAGTGATTGATAAGGTAGCACATGAGACCATCCTTAGAATATCTAAGGGAGGTACAGGTGAAGAGAGAATCCAGATTCTGGTCCCTTCTGAAAAACCACATCATTCTGCGGACGTTCTTAGTGAAGAAGAAAATAAGCACTCAGAAAAACTTCAGTACAATGCTAAGCAGAAGAGAGGAATGGGAACGGAAATACACCCATTGCAATCTTGAAGAAAATACCGTAAAATTGTATACAGTTGGTTCTAGAACTAAGATGGCGGCCGACGATGGAGAATATGGGGCAAAAACCAAGTTTAAAATACCGTTAGCCTCCCACTGATGGAGTGTTTCTCAGGCAGAATTACTGAGATCGGAAAACGTCTAGACATAAACCAAGAAAGAAACTATCAGAAGTGCCATAAAGCCATTCACTCGAATAGTCAACACGCTATTAAAGTACTGAGCTTTTATGTCTTTGAGTCAGAGTTGAAGGTGGAAGGTGAGTTGTAAAGTGCGTGTTGAGAACAGCTGTGTGTATTTTTATTGGTCCATATGGAGGTGATTTTGGAGCCATTTTTCTCAAAGAGATAACGACAGAAGACCAACACCTCGTTGATCTCCAAAGCAAAAACTGCCGAATTTACAGTTCAAGAAAACATCAGACAAGGTGCAAAGACCTGCATGTGGAGCTATGGGAACGTTTCCGTCTAGAGCACTTGAGGTCATCACATATCTCACTCCTCTTTATCTAGTGAACAATACGGTAGCCCATGAGGTTATTCTCAGAATATCTAAGGAAGGTACACGTAATAACAAAAAACGAGGTGTGAGAGTCTGGTCCTATTTGAAAAAGATCATCTTATCAGCGAACCTTCTTAGTTATATTATGATAAAAAAAAAACAAGCATTGGGAAGAAGTTCAACACGATGCTATGAAAAAAGGAAGAAAGGGAAAAGAAAAAAAGAATCGGAAATTCTGAAACAAATACCATTCAATGGTATATAGATGTTTCTAAAACCACAATAGGGGTCGGTGCAAGAACCAAGTGTACACTTTCATGAGGCTCGAGTGTTTTTCAGGCAGGAAAACTTGCAAGCGTATACATAAACCTAGAAAGGAATTATCAGGAGTGTAACATGTATCTCAACCCTGATAGTCAAACTACCATCCAAGCACTGAACTCCTATATAATCGGCTTAAAGTTGATATAAGAGTGCCGAAGGAAACAAGGTCTCTATAGTCTGGAATCAATGGAAACAAAGTGGACAACACACTTGCCAGAAAGGAAGCACAAACACAACCAACTGGCTGAGAACCTTTCTGTGGTATAAGCGAGCACCTTTGAGATGAGAGGAGAGCATACAATTAGAATGGTCTTAAATGAAACTGACGAGTGTAGAGTCTTCTGCCTAACTGGAAAACAGCGCGGGGATGCACAATAGATCTTTAGGTCAAGGTGCTTGCGAGTTCAGATGATCTTCCGCCCCTCCTCTAATCTAATCTAATCAATGGTGACAACAGACAAAGTTAATCTTGAATCAGAATCACCGAAAATTACGGAAAATTCGGTCGGTTTTGCGTGTTCGTCCAAACCATACAGAAAACAGATCCTATTACCCTGGCCACGTAAAAACGCCGTATAAACTTCCCCTTCCAAAATCCGTTATAACCTCATTCCACTCGAATCCCATCCGAAGTTGCCGTGACTTTCATTGCCGAATATGAGTTTCAATCCGATTGGTAATCGATTAGGATTTTAACGGGTTCCCGCTATATCGCGAGCAGCAACGCCTCCCGAATGGAAATATTCGAGGGCATCCGTGCGGAATAATCCCTTAAAATGCTCCCGCTTTCCCATTATCGGAGCAGTATGACTTTTACTTTCGCAGTTTCCGACCAAGGTATCAATACGCCCTTCCCACTCTTTCAACATTAATTTCCCGATGTCTTTCCTCATTACGAATATTGGAGTGGATGTGCATGGAAGGTCCATTGTTAACAGAAGATGGATCTTGAGCACAATGTCGAATCGGAAACTCAAATGCGGGAAAATAAGCCCAAAATGAAAGACGGCGGAGGAGTGATGAACAATGATTTATCGCTGGGGAACGAAGAAGTGGGTATTTCTGTGTTGGGGGTTGATTTTCTCTCGCCGCGGTTTTTATCGGATTCGTTCGAGAAGAAATTGTGCAATTTGAAAATGTTTTTTCCGATGACGAGTTCGTTCGTACTGGAGGGAAGTACAAGGGCCCTTATGTTTTGGCTGAGATGATGGAGATTTTCAATTTCTTGATATTCTCCAACTTAACGGTCGACTGAAATTGGAAAAACTTTCAGGCAAGAAGAGAATTGTTGCTTCAGATCAGCAGTGAATGGCTTTTTGGTGCACTATTTTACAAGACTTTCATTGGAGTATGCCAGAATTATCCCACGAAGTAAATATGTAAAGATGCCATTCGAAGGCTGAAAAAAATATTGTTATCCTTGATACAATCCAATTTCAATCACAGAAACGAAAAAAAGCACTTAAAACATTATAGCAGATCACTCTTTATATACTTTATAGTTTGGCAAGGGGTTTAGACTCCTCTGTGTCTTCAATAAGGTCCGTCTGAGTGGAACACGAGAACGGATCTAAAGCAGTCGAGACTCCTTATCAAGGGGCCTTCTTCGAAGCCGGAGGTCTCGAGAGAAAGCTGTTACTCTAACTGGCCATCTGCTTATCAAACAGTTGAAAAGAATGGGTCTAACTGAGTGTTCCCTGTGCCGTTGGTGCAAGAACGCGGATGAAACGGCGGAGCATATACTGTTCACGTGCGGCAACTTATCTATACTGAGGTAATCACACCTAGGGAACCCTAACCTTCCATCTCTATGGTGAGAGGGACTCCTCCTTGTCGCCTCGCGGTATTCTTATCAGCGTGCCTTCGGGTCTGAGTCTCCCTAGTATTGAACAAATGCTGTATGAACAATGGGCCATAAGGCCTACGTTCGGTCGACCAAAGGCGCCGCACAGGAAGAAGAAGTCTTCATGGTCTATTGTGTCCCTCATCAGAGAATTTGTTGTTGTTTTTGTTTTGGTTGTCATGAATATACATTGAAGAATAAGGGAACTTTTCATACTGGTGTCAACTGTAACGTTGATGAAACGTGAAAAGAAATAATTAATGAAACGTAGTATACAGGGTGAGTCTTTGACTTGTACAAATATTTTAACTGCAGATTCTTAAGGCCAAAAGAAACCTTTTTTTTCATTTTCCATTTGTGCGAATTCGGCTCTGTTGAAGAGATATAGCCATTTGAAAAAAAGTTGGGCTTAATACGTGCCTGAAACAATTCTCTGCAAACACCTCAAAGTTCATATTTTTCGATTGAAATTGAGGTGATTATTCGATGTTCTGGTTGATACAATTAGAAAATACTCAAGCACTAACCTTATTTGAATAAGAATGTAACAAACACGATATTTCCTTACAAATTTGTCCGATTATTTCTGCAATCGAAAAACCATATTTCTTCCACCAAAATAAGTTTTTTCCCCGATTTTTCTGAAGATTAGTTTGTAAACACTAATAATTTGTTCATATTTTCCTCGATATCCTGAAACGATCTCATAAAAATTTGTTTCTCACTAACCGCGATCCTAACTCCATTAATCAGTCATATGATTCGAGGTCAATGACCTAACCTAATCCATCTTCTCTGTGATATATGTCACAGAACTCTAGAGAAGGCGATGCCAGATTGCCGATTTTCTCTTCAACAATGGTATAGGCGAACTCAAGAAAGCAGTACGTCCCCTATCATTAACGGAAGAACCATCGCAGAGGTACTAGTTTTGTTTCCTTTTCACTGAAGGCTTCTAGTCATTGCTCTTTGGAAATGCCAAACGAGTTCTGATTCTCGCCGATATAGCGTTACGATCTAAATTTCAGTCGCGATGTAGCCGCCACGCAAGATAAGCCGTTGTTTTGTGTCTCGAGAGTCCCATCACAGGCCACTGACCAGTCTGTGATACAATGAACGACGCTTAGACGCGATAACCTTTCTACATGGACTTCGATTCATTAATTTTTTAGTTGCAGAGAATAAAGCAAACAGGTGATTATTGTGATGTGAAGACTGTGTAGTGTCGATTAAAAATTCCAAGAGGATATTCTTCAGATAGATATTTTCCTGGAGAACGGGTAACGATAAATTTTCAATAGAAACTGTGCTTATAAACTGTGTAATTTCATGCTTCCCGGAATTCAATCATAACATCGAACGTTTTTCCACCATGGAGAAGAAATAATATTCGATGATATTTAATTCAGCATTCAGATTTTTTATGAAATTAATGATTTTTTCCTCAAATTTCTTCGTATACATTAAGGAATAACTCGAAAACGACGCGTTTTATTGAAAAAATATAGAAATACTTTTATTTTCTAAAATGGTTGATTCTTTCGAAACTATGAACCGTTTATCTTTTTCAAGTGATTTGATAGTGTCTCTGCATGAATTTATGTCTCGACTACGCTGTAAATTTTATACCAGGAGTAATATGGAATAAGTTTCAATTGAGGAATATGCACCATGAATAGAGTAAACAATCAACAAAAATTCAGTTCATTCGAAATATCCGTTCCGAATATATGGAAAAAATAGTGTTAATTTCATGGATGTTTGACACCCTGTATTTTTCAAACGAAACCGAATTCTGAGAAATGGTATGGAAACAAAGTGTTTCGTTTGATAAGAGGAATCTACATTTAAAATATATAAACAAGTCAAAGACTCACCCTGTATAGATTTCTCAGTTTGCTAGGAACTGGAGGTTTTCTAATGGTGGCATATGCATAACGTTGCATACTTAATTAACGTTGAGTAAGCGGATAAGGACTCCTTTTATAAATGTAGCTGTGTCAACAAGTTATATTAAGTGTAGCGAATGAAGAAAGAAGGGTCGTTAGAATTTCCATTTTAAATGATTCTGTTTCTTTCCCAACCCAATACAAACCAAAAACACTTGCATTTAAAATAGAGAGAGAAGACATGGGTTCTGAGTCACCTTTGATTCCCAATAAATATTGCGAGTACCGACTGAACTCCACTGCTTATTGATACAGGTACTCCCTACGATTTACGCATTTTCCCTTTCCCGCGACACATGTGGAAACAATTTGTCTAACCAAACGGTGAAAGTCGACAAGATAATTCAGATACTTCTCCTTCCAACACCTTCATCATCATCACGATCACCTCCATAACACCCCTTCAATTACAAAGTTCAATCAAGTTAACGAAACTCTTAACGCTAATCATCCCCCATCGGCAGAGAACATCAAATTCACTGCCGGCGACATGGAACCAGTCCCGTCATCCATAACATCACACATCCCGCCATCCACACATATGGTAATTTGTCACTTCGTCGACTCACTTATTCCTTAATGGAAACAAAATCGATACTCGATAGATACATCCTAAACGGATTAAATTTTGATCAACCTAATGGCCGACAACTCGAACTAACACGGCTATGGAACAAACGACAAACGATCTCGTCGATGCACACAGGGCTCACTAGATCCGATCCGGTAATCAAATAAAGTGAGCATAACGTTGTTTTCGACTCTACTTCAAATTCGTGGAATGTGTGGAATCGAGGGGTTTGGGGGTAGTTTCCCCGATGTGACTTATTACGGTCATCAATAAGGAAAAGAGGAATTTCATTCGATATTGTTGCTCTTGGAACTAATGGCGTCATGTTTCATGCTGCGGTGATTAACATGTTGGGTGTTGTAAAGTATTTACTACGAAAATGGAGGCCGATTCGTCAAGCTGGCGGGGTGCTTTTTCCCTGTGGCTGGACGAATGGGCTGATTCGATGGTCCGATCGGACATCAGTACGATTCTCGTCGAAAGGAAAAATTTGCTCTTCGATTGTCATTACTCCTTTTATATTTCGACCTAAGGTGTCAGGAAGGAAGTTTGTCTAGGAATATGAACAACTTTTACAACCGACCCTATGTTTACTTCTACTCTTCTTAGTCTTCTTATTCACAAAATTATTGAAGAATCACTATTTAAAGTGTTTTCGATCATTTTCACAATTCTCAATCGTTCATAGAATCCACTATTCTTGTCACGTAATCTAAACACAAATGAACGGATGAATGTAGGGTGAGTCTTTGACTTGAACATATATTTCAACTGTGGATTCTTGGGGCCAAAAGAAACCTATTTTTTATTTTTCATTTTTTCGAATTCGGCTCCATTAAAAAGATTTAGCCATATGAAAAAAATGGGCCGAATGCGTTCCTGATGCGATTCTCTGGATTCAATGCATAGTTCATATCTCTCGATTGAAAATGAGTCAATACATTTGAGGAATACTCAAGTACTAACCTTTTTGGAATAAAAATGTTACAAACACGATATTTCTCAACCAAAACACTTAACATCCGATTATATCTGTAACTGAATAGCCATATTTCTCTCATCAAAATAAGTTCCTTCTTCATTAGGATTAGTTTGTGAACACTAATAACTAGGTTATATTTTCTTCGATATTTCAAAAATATCTTATAAAAAAGGGTTTTTCATTCTGGTTGTGATTGATCAAGCTATATTGAACTATTTCGTATTCAAAACGATGATCTCCTGTGAATATTTCACAGAACATTCAAGAAGATGTTGACGCCGCAAAATTTCACGACGCATGCGTACCTAAAGCAGAAACTGGCGGTGATCTGAACCTGAATTACCGTTTGAGGCGCGGCCAACTGTAAGCAACAATCATGGAGGAAATCGTTTCTAGAGCTATTTTGTTAATTTATTATGGGAGAGAAACTCGATTATAATAGTTGCTTTTCATCGATCTCGTGATGGTTATGTGAAAACCTTCAGTGTGTTGATGTGATACCTACCGTGTAGTCTCGAGTTAACAAAATTTACTTCTATAAATTAGGATATTTTTTTGTGCAGAAGTTTTTAACTATACAGGGTGAGTGTTTGACTTGTACATATATTTTAACTGTAGATTCTTGAGGCCAAAGGAAACCTTTTTTTCAATTTCCATTTTTCCAAATTCGGCTCTGTTGAAGAGATATAGCCATTTAAAAAAATAGGACTAAATACGTGCCTGATATTATTCTCTACGAACACCTCAAAGTTCATATTTTCCGATTGACATTGAGGTGATTATTAGATGTTCTGGTTGATACAATTAGAAAATACTCGGGCACTAACCTCATTTGAATAAGAATGTAACGAACACGATATTTCCTAACAGAAACATTTGTCCGATTATTTCTGCAATCGAAAAACCGTATTTCTCCCACGAAAATAAGTTCCTTCTTCGATTTTCCTGAAGATTAGTTTGTAAACACTAATAATTTGTTTCATATTTTCCTCGATATCCTGAAACGATCTCATAAAAATTGGTTTCTCACTAACCTATCCTTACTCTATTAATCACTTATTTGATTCGAGGTCAATGGCCTAACCTAGTCCATCTTCTCTGTGATATATGTCACAGAACTCTAGAGAAGACGATGCCAGATTTCCGATTTTCTCTTCAACATTGGTATAGGCGAACTCAAGAAAGCAGTACGTCCCCTATCGTTAACGGAAGAACCATCGCAGAGGTAGTAGTTTTGTTTACTTTTCGCTGAAGGCTTCTAGGCATTGCTCTTTGGAAATGCCAAACGAGTTCTGATTCACGCCGATATAGCGCTACGATCTAAATTTCAGTCGCGATGTAGCCGCCACGCAAGACAAGCCGATATTCTGTGTCTCCAGAGTCCCATCACAGGCCAGTCTGTGATACAATGAACGACGCTTAGACGCGATAACCTTTCTACATGGACTTCGATTCATTTATTTTTAAAACTTGCAGAGAATAAAGCAATCAGGTGATGATTGTGATGTGAAGACCGTGTAGTGTCGATTAAAAATTCCAAGTGGATATTGTTCAGATAGATATTTTCCTGAAGGACCGGTAACAATAAATTTTCAATAGAAACTGTGCTTATAAACTGTGTAATTTCATGCTTTCCGGAATTCAATTATTACATCGAACGGTTTTCCATCATATAGATTTTAGTCTTGACAAAGTTGATAAACATTGGCAACATTGTTAATTTGTTAAGAGATCAGAGAGGAAATAATATTCGATGATATTAATTTCATGGAAGCATTCAGATTTCTTATGAAGTTTCATGATTTTTTCCTCAAATTTATTCCTATACATTTAGGAATAACTCGGAAACGATTTTCAAAAATGGTTGATTCTTTCGAAAATATGAACCGTTTATCTTTTTCAAGTGTTTTGATAGTGTTTTTGAATGAATTTATGACTCGACTACGCTGTAACTTACATACCAGGAGAAATATTGAATAAAATTTGATTGAGGAATATGCACTATGAATAGAGTAAACAATCTACCAAATTTCAGTTCATTCGAAATAGCGGTTCCAAATATATGGAAAGAATAGTTAATTTCATGGATTTTTGACACCCTGTATTTTTCAAACGAAACCGAATTTTGAAAAATGGTATGAAAAAAAGTGTTTCGTTTGATGAGAGGAATCTACATTTGAAATATATGTACAAGTCAAAGACTCACCCTGTATAGTGGCTGCATAGAAACATCGCAACAGGTTATTTAGTGCTAAATATCATTTTATTTCCATCAATTTCAATTTGATACTTGGTTTGTATGGACATTCATCATCCATATATTATATGGATGGTGAATGTCGAAAATTCAGATTTTATCTGAATTTTGTATTTCATCAACATTCATTTTCGAAATGGATCAGTACCAATGAATTTTAAATAGAGACTGTGCATTATATATGTATAATTTTATTTTTTATGGTGTTCATTTTTATCTTTCACATTTCTGGGATTTTATCAGTTAATATCTCTTCATCAAACGTTCTTACATCATTCAGATTTTAGTCTCGACAATGTTGAAAAACATACTGACAACATTGTTGACTTGTTTAGAGAACAGAGAAGTGATAATATTCGATGATATTCAATCCAGGGAAGCATCCAGATTATTCTGGAAATTCATGATTTTTTCCTCAAATTTTATCGTATACAATCAGAAATGACTCGAAAACGACGCGTTTTATTGAAAACACATAGAAATAATTTTATTTCTAAAATGATTGATTCCTTTGAAAATATGAACCGTTTATTTTTTTCAGGTGGTTTTATGGTATTTTTGCGTGGATTTATGAGTCGGCTACGAACTTTCATACCAGGAGAAATTTTGAATGAGTTTGTTTCGAGGAATATGCCCCATGAATAGAGTAAACCATCAACCAAAATTCAGTTCATTCGAAATGAAAGTTTCAGAGATATAAAAACAGAAGTGCTTTTGTAATAAATTTTCGACACCCTGTATCTTTTAAACGAAACCGAATTTTGAAAAGTATTTAGTTTGTTGAGAGGACTCTACAGCTGAAATATATGTAGAAGTCAAGTACTCACCCTGAATAAAGAAAACGAATTGTAAAATGGACCTTGGCGTTTTCTCCACTTTTGATGATTTGTGATCGAGCTCGACAAAAAACTTTTTTTACTCATCAGATTCTATGTTTTTCATCATTCAACAAAGTTTTGGATATACTGTAGTCAAAAATTGAATAAGTCTCATATGTAACAAATTTATCCTCCAATAAAGTCATATAATTACACCAAATGAGTCATGATCTCTTCAGAAGTTATGTGGAAGATGACCCAAATATATATTGGAACATATATCTATTGGTCTATGCCAAAAACTTTGGAAGATAACGCATACATGAAGCCAATACTTGATTTTGAACACTTCACTATACTTCAAATTAGGTAAGATGATGTCGTCAGAAATGTTCAAGGCAATTTGGAAGGATTTATTTTCGCCTTTGCCTACATGAGCTCTGAATCTTTTGCTGGATATCACTGTCTCTTTACTGTCGGCGTATTCACCATCTGCCAGTTTACAAGAAGCTGACTTAGTCAAGCAAGCTTTCAAATGCCTCACACGTATACCTAGAAAAAAAGTACAATTACACATAAGTTTTAACTTCTATTGAAAACAACAACAAAATTCCTCTAGGATTCTTGAGGATACTAGATTATCTCTTCGGAACTTCAAACTTATCAGAAAAAAAAATCTGGTCACATTTTTGAAAGGTTCTCCTATGAACAATCAACCACAATACATGATTATATGACCCATGGCTATCTGTAGCCATATCGTAAGATGACCAAAGCATAATTCTTTCACCTGAAGAATTATCGATCAAAACGTTCATATTAATCGATTCTCCACACAAGAAGACCTTCTTCTCAAGTTGTAGAACTGTTGAAATATGGCCACCTCCTCCACAAATACCAAGCAAATCCTTCTCAACAGCTATCCTCGCAGATTTGTGGAGCTCAGGAGAGAAACTCTTTACATCGATAGGGGAGAAAATGTGAATTGAAACATGGGAGGTATCAACTTTTGTTTGTGAAACCATGAAATACCCCTCCAGTTCGTATCTTATATCACCATATTCACCTAAGCAAAAGGATAACATCAAGGTTGGATTGGAGAAACCATAAATTTTACGATTATCCGGATGCTTTCCTGGATTTGTACTGAGTATTTACAGAGTTGTTAGAAATTTCAAGCTTAGTGTGTCTTTCAACTATTCTCATCATCAGTAATGTTTCATTTTCCACTTACTTACATAGGTGGAAGGTATGTGATTCGGTATTTGAATCTTGAAATTATAAACGTTCTTGCCACGTTCAACAGTCCTGGTCTTTAGAATCACTGTTTCAGTATAGCATATAACACGGTCAGAATTGAACAGAACCTCATGCATGACCTTGCAATTAGCTGTTTCCCTTCCATGAAATCTCACTTCGATTAATTCAACTTCTTGGGTTTTGCTGAGGGAACAGTTCAGCTTTCCAACTATATATGAGCCTGGAATATAGAAAGGCTGTTTTTCGGTCAATTCCAGTTTACAGGTCATCAGCGAAACGTGAGGTTGACAGCTTATGACATTTCTCGAAATGGATTTGTCAACCTCTTGATATAAATGATTTTAGGTAATGGAGAGTTGCACCTTTAGCCTTATGGGATTGTAATGAGGGTGATATTGAAGACACTTCCGAATTACGAGGGTAGAATTTATAAATGAAACCGAATTCGAAACTATTTCATGCGATAATATTAATCTACAAAAACTACAGAATACGTTACTGTGTACAGGCTTTGAATATTAATGAACCCTGCACCAAAAATCATCTTTCAAGTCCCACAACAATTCACTTCCCTTCACAACAAGATTCCCGGGGTTAAATGAAACCAAGTTAACCTGCAGGATGTTGAACTAGGATACACCTTGGTTGAACGAGAAGGATATCAAAGTATGTTTGGAGAAGTTTCTGTCGTTTGGGAGCAGGTAGGTACAAGATAATCCAGTTAAATTATTCAGAAAGTTTTCTCATTGATCCCTATAGATCGTCCTAAGCTCACAATGACTGGAAACATAAGGGAACAATTTATATTTTCAGGAGGGATGTGAGAAGCTGTTTGGAAGAGTTGGAGTGAAGGAAATATTCTGGAGAAGGTTGTTTTTGACGTTGATGCAGAATGAGCAAAATTGAAAAGGTGGAGATATTTCCAAAATCTTGATTTTTCTACACCCTGTACGGGCTTTTGTCGTTACTATCTCAGGTTCTTCAGTAGCAGAAAATTTTTTATTTTCATCGAATCTGAATATTACATGAATAAAGAATCTAACAACTACTAACTGTTCTATGTTTATTTGGAGCTGCTTATTTCAAATAAAGTCATCATTATTATTATATTATTATGGTGAAGATAGTGTAATGGAAAAACTGAAGAAATCACTGAAAAAACTCAATATTTATAAATATAATGGCTCAAATTGGCTGAAGTCTTTCAAGAATCAAGAGAAATAAAATACAATAAGATACTCAAACAAATTATTGAAGGAAAGACAGAGAACCGACTGCTAAATCTTAGATGAGTATTTTCACATCGAATGTTGAAATATTCAGATAATAGTTATTTATGATATGAGTGTTAAAAGTGACGTTTTATTTTGTGAGTCAAAAATTTTGTGAAATGAGCGGAGAGAATTAAACAATTTCACGAACAAAATGAAATCACTTTTAACACAAATACTATACAATGTTTTTTGTACAACTGCCCTATTTTGATAATGAAATGGGCGAATTTGCAATGACAATAAACTTCAAAATGCATTTCAATATTCGAATAATCAAAAGGTTGTTGTGAATGGCAAACGTTGCCAACGTTATGATCACTAACAAATGAGAAAAGACGCTGTCATTTGGATTTCGTTCCAGTCCAATTTTCGTCTTGGGTTTTCTCCTGCTAAATATGTTTGTCGAGAGTCCAGTTATTGATAAAAGTGACGATTTGGTTGTTTCTGTGGATATTGAAGAGTCTGCAAGAAGAGCAGATTGGAACTCCTTCCTAAAAAACCTGTTCAGCAGTACGATATTGCATATAACAATTTCCTGGCCTTGGGAAAATTGAAAAATGTAAAAGGGAATTTCAGTGAACCTATTTTCCTGGCACACTTAGAAGAAAAATCAAGAATATGGAGTTCATCAACTTTGTGGAGCAAATTTTTAATGATGAAGTCAAGCACCCTTATTAAAAATGGTGTGGATGTTAGTGAATATTTTAAGGTAATAGCATATTCAAAACAATATTCTCTTCGTGTATCAAAAATTGTCACTCGTGAACAAGTTGAAAAGTTTATAAATGATGCACCAGATGAGAAATTCTTGATGGTTAAGTTTGCAACTATTTTCGGATTATTCGGAGCCTGTCGGCGTGAGGAATTGTGTAATTTATCAGAGGAAGATATCGAAATGACAAATACATCATTGGTTATACAACTTCCAAACACAAAAACGTCAGTCGTTGTTTCAATATTATGGGAAAGTATGTTGACTATTTTCAGTACTTTGCACAGCGCCCTTCTGTCATCAAACAGTCAAATAGTCGTTCTTTCCAGAAATTCATGAATAATAAATGCACTGCCAATCCAGTTGGTATCAATACATTTGGGAAAATTCCATCTATTGTTGCCGAATTCCTCAAACTGCCAGAACTAAAGCAATATACAGGACACTGTTTACGAAGATCCTCCGCTTCATTGCTAGCAGAATCAGGAGCAAATATTACGGATATAAAAAAACATGGTGGATGGAAGTCTACGACGGTAGCCGAGGGCTATGTTGATCATTCCATTGCATATAGAAATGTCATTGCCGAAAAAATTCTCCCAACCTCAACAGATTTTGGATCATCATCATACAATATTGTAGGGGAAAGAAGGGTAAGATGACGAATAGGGTAAGATGACGAATTCTCGATATTTCCTAAATATATAAGTCTTTCAGCATCAGCTTCTGTCAGACCTGAAAACGTAGTCCTATTCTTCATGTCTTTTATCGGCAGCAAAATACGACGAGAGTTCAGTAAGATACGGGAGTTGATACATTTGATTTCGAGTATTACTGTTTTTAGTGTTTTCTTCATTTCGTTTTCTGTAAGTCTAATTTTTTTTCGAAACTATCATGTTTCAGGAACAATTTGAGTATTGAAAACATTTGTTGGGAATGATGAATTTCATTTTATGATTTTTACAAATTAAAATGCCAAATGCGGGTAAGATGACGAGTTGTTCGTCATCTTTGCTGTTCACTGTGGAGTTGCAGATAGGTTCAACACTACTAAAAGAATGGTGGGAAAAGATTTTGCAGAAGATTTCATGAGGAAATTCAATATTTCTCTACGTAAACCAGAAGCAACTTCCGCAGCTAGGTTAATGGCTTTCAACAAAGTTAACGTAGAAGCCTACTTTAAGAGGTATATAAAGAACTTCATCGAAAATATTCATTTTCGGCTTCTCAGATATATAATATAGATGGAACTGGCTTCTCAACAGTACCAACTAAAGATCCTGAAGTTTTAACTCCAAGAGGCAATCGTAGAGTGGTGGGGATTTCTTCAGCAGAAAGGGGAGTTAACGTAACTGCTGTCTGTGGCATGAATACTCATACCACCGTTCCTGATATTTCCAAGAGTGAAGATGCAGCCGGCCCTAAAAATGGGGCCCCAGTAGGAACCACTGCAGTAGCTCATCCATCTGGGTGGATGACGTCTGAAAGTTTCTTAAAATATTTAGAACATTTTAAGGAAAACGCTCGTCCAAGCGAAAAGAATCCCGTGTTATTATTAATGGACAATCATACAAGTCACGTTTCTTTAGATGCCATCGAATTGTGTAGAAAAAATCATATCATTCTGCTTGGTTTTCCTCCACATACCAGTCATCGCATGCAACCTCTAGATGTATCAATATATGGACCACTTAAAACAGCATATTCACGAGCTTGCGAAGATTTTTTAACAAGCAATCCAGATCGTCTCATAACATTATATGACGTTTCAACTCTCTTTGGAAAAGCATACTTAAAAGCAGCCACTGTATCAAATGCTCTGAGCGGTTTCAGAGCTACAGGCTTATATCCAATTGATAGCCAGGTGTTTGACTATCTTGATTTTGAGGCATCTTTGATAACAGAACGAGATCAACTTATTTCAACAGATGTTCCAACTGCATCTGCTTTCGAAGAGGTAGAACTCGAAGAAATACCAGGATCAGAAACTCACAATTCTGGTCTGAAAGATACAAGAGGAGAAGAGTCTGCTCCGCCTATTGCAACCACGCCAGGTCCATCTACTTCAAATATAGCTGCACATACAACCCCCCCTCATGAATCAGATTGTTTATTGGATAATGGTCTACCTGCTTTACCTGTGGCTGAAGTGAAGTCATAAAGAACCAGAAAAAAATTGCCGTCTTTAATTATTTCCAGTACACCAGTGTTGAAGGTCCTTGAAGAAAAAGAAGCCAACAAAATTGAAAAGGAGAGAAGAAGAAAATTACGAGATCAGAAAAAAAATGAGAATGGAGTTGTGATTGGTGTTTGTAAACATTTATAGGAAATTATGTTGAAATTATGTTATGTTATGTTTACTTCCTAGAATAAATTTATTTTACCTTGATTTGTAAACTTTTTTATATAGCTACCTTATATATTTTTTTAGAATACGTATCTCCTGATATTACTCTCCACAATTCGTCATCTTACCCTCCACGTCGGGTAAGATGACGAATATGACGTAAGCAGATAAACTTCTAATAATTCACTCCAAATAGTAACTAGCAAGTGATTAAAATTTTTTATTGAAAACTCAATAACAGTAAATGACAGAATAGTTTTTTCCACACCGTAAAATGAGCAAATATTCGTTTTATGAATTTTTTTAGCTTTCTGTCGTCATCTTGCCCCTCCTTCCCCTACTTCCGATTTCTAGAAGTACTGATGATGCTGAGGATACAAATAATGTGTTGCGAAGCTCACTGACGTCACAGGGCATTAATATTAGTAATCGTTCTAGTTTTACGATTAATATTAATGTTCATAGGTAATGATTGTTAAATATTGATAATAAAAATTTGCAATTGCTGAAGTTTTTTCATCATAAGAAAATGGAGTTCTGAAAATATTTTTAACGCGCTTCCACGTAAACAATCAATTTTAACATATTCTATATCCCTCTCTGATTGCATAAGAAGCCAATGACAACACATATGTTGTAATACATCAAGCTCTTCAGTCTCAGTCTGTGTGTAAAAAAGAAATGGAGAAACGTACATACTGAACACGCAAATATTCAATCAAGAAACATTTCAAGTTAATACCCTCCTAAGGAATGTGGTCTCAAGAGAAATACAATACTTATAGAAACTCGAACAAATTATTTAAGAAAAAACAAAGAACCTACTGCTCAAACTTAAACTTAAAGTATTTTTACATTGAATGAGGAACAAATCAGATCAAAACATACTCAGTCACCCCCACATTTCATAAGATTCCAATGACAACTCATATGTGGAAATCCAGCGGACTATTCAGCCTGTAGAGTGTGAGAAAGAAATAGACAAACATACATTCTGAACATACAAACATTCAATCAAAAAACTTTTCACCTTTTTTCCTAAGGAATGTAGTCAGCTGAATCTCAGAAGTTGCTCTCCACCACTCTTGTTGAATATTCCGGAGATTAACATGAGGCACAATCGGAATTTTCTTCATTTTCATCATATTTCATCTATTCTCAATGGCTGCTAATGAAAGATGCGAGATGCAAAATGGCGAAGGTGCTGGTTACTGCGGAATGAGGAGAATGCACAATACATGCCATGGGCTGATACGGTGTTTTCATCGATACTGAAATATGAAGGAAGATGATAAGGGATCATCCTTCTTAGCATAAAATGTTGTACGACCAACTTTAAGTCTCCTTTGTAGTGATATTAATTTATCAACATTCTTGAGAGGCAATTTTTCACCCTTTCAAAATTCCCTTCATCCGATGAAAAAATTAACCTGATTTCGGTAATCGCATAAATTATCGCCCCCGAGAAAGTGAACTTCCGCCGAACCCAACAGAATCTCACGGCACTGAAAAATGAATTAATGTAAATTTGTCAGAGAGGGAATCTGAGCAGGAAATCTTGAGCTTAAACAGTTGGCTGAAGTTGCTCCTGAAATATGAATTATGGCAACAGTAATTAGAGTGAAGTTAGCATCTCTCGAAGATTTGCTCGGATTCAACTCGAGATTAATTTCTACCTTTGAAAGCATTGATGACTTCCTCGTTTAATGTGGATTCGGTATATTTCAGGAAACGCTCCGAAGTTTTGTCGAAATGGATCTGATGCTTGAAATTTGTGAGGACGTGTCGTCACTTGTAGCTACGGAACGAATTCAGATGATCTCTGTTTATACAATTATAAAAGCTGCGAGCTCATGTGGGCTTGTTCGATTCGGTACTCAGAGCGGTCACCCGTAAGGAGGAAAATCCGCACAACGCTTTGTTTTTCCTACATTTTTCTTCATTCAATATTAAAACACGAGGTTTCTTGTGATTACATTCTCACTGAGGTAATTGCCCCTGTGCATCTGCTTAAGGTGTCCGCGAAACGAAAAGGCATGACACCCATAGCTGCTGAATTCAAAGCTCAGAATCTTTATCTCGAATTGAGTTGAGTGACGTTATTTTGTACATAATCCTGTGTAAACCCACCTAAAATTAATTTGCCTTATCAGATTCTTCATTTGAGGAAGTGGGCTTGAGTGTATGGTGAATTTTATACATAGTTTATAGAACGATAGATTTTTTTATTATGTTGGGGTTCTCACGAAAGGAATACCCTGTAATGTTCAAAGAACATCGCGAGAACCAAGGGCAAGCAGGTAGGAATTGGTGTTCTTCTTGAATTTCTGGAGGTTATATGCCTCGAGGAACACCTTCCTAGGCAATGTGTTCCAAAGCCTCGCTGTTCGTTGGATGAACGAGTCTTTGAAGAGAGATGTTCTGCAGGTCTCCAAAGTGACCACGAAGGGATGTGAAGACTTGACATGACGGGTTAGTCTCGAAGAGACTGCCAGAGGGGGAACGATTGCTGATAATCCAGAAGAGCATCGCCCATGGAAATATCTATAAAATAGAGACACATCTCCTACTCTTCTACGATGTTCCAGAGAGGCGAGCGAGTTTGTAAGCGAGGCATCACCGACGAGACGAATTGCCTTTTTTGTACAGAATCCAAGAGTTTTAGGGTATGTTTAGGTGCAGCACTCGAAATATGGGAACAGTATTCCAGGACAGGTCGAATCTGTGACTTATTGATCATAAGCAGCTGACCTGGAGTGAAATAGCTCCCAGCACGAAACAGAAAATGCACTTTTAGCAATGGATCTCATGTGATTCTCCCAAGAAAGGTTACTCCCGACAGTAATACTAAGCATCGAAATGGATGACTTCAATGGTATGGCCACTCCCGACAACTCTATGCTGGGCACAGTAGGATCGGCTTTTCTAGAGAAAAGACAAGCTTGTGTTTTGCTTCCGTTGAATTCCAGCAAGTTTTGTAGATGAATTTCTCCATTAGTGTGTTCATTAGGTAATAAAGAGATGAAATAGCAAATGGGAAACACACTTTGATTTTTGTAATTATATACTTTGACGATCGATTTCGGCACTAGGCCATTATCAAGTCAGCTGAAACAAATAAAATTCACTTACATTGAGAGACAGACTAATACAAAATATCAATCATTTCTTCAGAAAAATTTTTAAGGAGATGAACACGTGAGACAGGCTTTATATATTTACTACTCACCGTCAGTGTAATATGTGTTCTGTGAGGTTCAGTATCGTCATGAATCGGTAAAATAGTTTAAAAGAATGTGATGAGGCACAGCAATCAAATTCCTCAAATTTTCAATCAGATTTTTCTCCAGCAAGTTATAAGATCCCCATTCAAGAATTGTCGCCAAGTCCATATTAATGTTGTTAACATTTCTTCCTCGTTCGTTTTTGATTTGGCTGTCTGGTATTGGAGCCCTAGAAGAAAAGGCGGTATGAAGGGTACTATCATCCGCGAAGCTGTGCACTGGACACGAAGTTGCTTCCAGCAAATCGTTGATGTGAGGTAGAAATAGTGTTGGAGCCAAAATTGATCCCTGCGGAACACCAGCATTTATGGGTAGAGAGTCATATGAAACTATTTCGACCACTACATGGAGAGATCTGTTTGAGAGGAAACTAGCCAGCAGAGAACACATTTTTGGGGGCACGCCATAAGATGGAATCTTGGCGAGGAGTCCCTGATGCCAGACTCGATCGAATGCCTTGGAGATATCCAGTGCTACGGCTAGGGTTTCACCATATTTCTCAATAGATAGCTGCCATATATGTGAGACGTAAGCGAGCAAATTCCGATCATTTCGAACGGATTTCCGGAAAATTCAAGTATTGTAATATTCCAATATGACTTGAAAATATTCAACAGGGTGGACAGCTTCAATAAAAGATGAATAACATGTGGACATAAGAATCATTCATGTTGGTGAAATCATAATCCTGCTTTCTCAAGCCAATTCCCTTAAACCTCAGATATTGCAGTGTTCTAATTTTCACACGAAACGTTTTATATGGGGGACTGCCTTTTTTATAGATGAAGAGTCCTATCGTTCTCTTAATTAGGTCTGGTCACCTCATTCATTGTATCATTAAAAAATTCTAAATATCCGACAGAAATAAATAAAAATGGTTTTTATATTATATACATATGAGTCTTTGACTTGTACATATATTTCAACAGCAGATTATATGAGCCCAAAAGAAACTTTTTTTTTATTTTCATTTTTCCGAATTCTGCATTGATTAAAAGATGAAGCCATTTGAAAAAAAAATTGGGCCAAATAATTGTATATGATACGATTCTCTGAAATTGATGCAAAGTTCATATTTCTCGAGTGAAATTGAGTTGATACATTCAGGAAATACTCAAGTACTAACCTTATTTGAATAAGAATGTTACAAACACGATATTTCTCAACACAAACATTAAGTTTCTCCGATGATTTCTGCAATTGAAAAGACATATTCCTCTTACCAAAATGAGTTCCTCCATTATTTTTCTGAAGATTATCTTGTAAACACTCATAACTTGTTCATATTTCCCCTGATATTCCAAAATTATTTCATAAAAAATTGTTTTTTTCACCAACCTATTTCCATTAACCTAGGTCAAAGGATTCTAGGCCAATGACCTAACCTAAATAATCTTTTACGGTATTTCACAGAGGGCCAGATTGTTGATTTCCTCTTTAAAAAATTAAACAATCGTATCACAGTGCGCTTCCTCGCGATGTTAAGTAGCTGGCGCCCAAGACAAACCGTAAGATCCATTAATCGACCCATCTCAAACCTAACATTGTTGTTATGTGTCTCGAACGTCCGTCCCATTAACGACGCATGCGTATAGCGATAATTGTCGTGATGTGAATGGCGTAAAATGGTCAAATCATTCTTAAAGCTATTTTGTTATAGAGAGGGATTATGTGAAGACTTTCAGTGAATTAATGTAAAAACAACCGTGTAGTGTTGAGCTTATAGAATTCCCAGAGGATATTGTTTAGATAGAAACATCGCCACTCATTAATTTTGTTTCGAAATATCTATGTACATCGATTTAGATTGCTTAGACTTGTAAGGTGCCTAATCAAGTATCGCCCCCCGGACGTCTGAAGGAGGAGCAAGAAACAATAGTGTGAATATGCAGCTTTCCTTTCAATTACCCTCCAACAAAGCTCGCCGTTTATCGCCATGAATTAACCGCAATTGCACGTTCCTTATGCATATCTCGGCGGTGTTTTAGATACGACGGAAACTTAGAATCCGATCGCTTTATTTGTATATTCGGGCCTCCAGCACGAAAATCCACTCTGACCCTTATCATCGTCCCGCATCTGCAGTCGGTGAACTGGGGCCTCTTGAGTGCTCCCGGGATGAATAACCAGAGATTAACTATGAAAATCGCATTGAACATTGTGATCTCTGAATATATTATATCGTGACCAATGTACAAATAACCGGCTCTATAACGGTCCAGGTCACGGCGCCCACTCTCTGGTCCCATCAATATTAATAAATGTTTGGGTTGTATGGGATTTGCGGATGATGGAGAGTTTTCTCAGGACGTCAATTCTCGTGTGGAATTCCAAAGAGACCTTTTTCATTCGCTAGCCTGGTCGCAAGGAGAAAAAAGGTAACAATCTTAAATTCCAGTTATTTCTCGAGAAATGTTTCTTTCTTTGTTTTCCCAAATGTGGGATTTCATAACAGATCAATTGTACAAGGTTCTTATGCCTGTTGCGTCTCACTAAGATAACATCTGGACAAAATAAAATTGGTTAGGTAGAAACATCGTCACAGATTATTTACTGCTAAGTTTTATTTCATTTTTCATTAATTTCAACTTAATACGTGGTTTGTATCATGATTGAGCTCATAAAAACTATGCGTATTAAATGGATAATTCATGCTTTTTACAATTCAATTTCAACTCCCACATTTGTGCTACATCAAACGTTTTTTCATCCTTTAGATTTTAGTCTCGACAAAATTGATAAACATTCTGACAACATTGTTAACTTTTTTAGGGACCAGAAAAGTGATAATATTCGATGATATTCAATCCAGATTATTCTTGAAATTCATTGTTTTCCTCGAATGATATCGTATACAATTAAGAATTACTCGAAAACGACGCGTTTTATTGAAGAAACGTAGGAATACTTTTATTTTCTGAAATGATTGATTCTTCAGAAAATATGAACAGTTCATTCTTTCAAGTGGTTTTATGTTATTTTTGCGTGGATTTATGATTCAGTTACGCTGTAACTTTTATACCAGGAGGATTAATGAATGAGTTTTTATTGAGGAATATGCACCATGAATAGAGTACCAACCAAAATTCAGTTCATTTGAAATGAGGGTGCAGAAGTTATGAACAGAAAACTATTTTTTTCATGGATTTTCGACAAAGTGTATCTTTCGAAGTGAACCGAATTTTGAAAAATGATATGGTAAAAAAGTGCTTCGTTTGATGCGAGGAATCTACAGTTGAACTATATATACAACTCGAAGACTCACCCTGTATATGACTCATCCTCATAAGAATTACCCCAAAAACTTTGCTGATTAGCTGGAAAATTGAAAACATCACAAGTAATTCGAGTATTCACATTTAACTGAGGAATTTGTGATGACCCACTCGGTCCCGCTAAATCCATTTCTGTTCTTCGATGGTGAGAAATTAATAAAATCAAAAGACTTTTCGATAGATATCTCATGAACACTGTAACAAACCTAAACATGAAAAACAGTTAAAACCATTTTTACAAATCTAACCCTATTTGAAAACTGACCCGAGTTTCTGATCAATCTGAATGGTACAGAATAATTGCGGTTTACCCTTCGACAGGAAATATCTAGAATCGAGACACGATGTCTCAGACTAAAAGTAACATGTGGCGTTTGGGCGTGCGGTCATCTCGCCTTCCGTCCTTTTCCTATGATGTAGTAGAACACGCTAGACAAGGAAGTGCGAGGACAGCCTCCGCCGTGTACTGCGAGGAGAGAATCGTGAGATATGGAAACGTAGACTCGCATTTCATTGCTATATGATGAAGGAAAATTACGATATAAATGCGTATGAGTGCAGATAATAAAAAAAAATATTTGAATGATCAAATAGAAAATTCATAAAATATGATATTTAAACTTATAATTTTCGAAGTTTATTGGTGACGCACTGCCTTATAGGACAGGCCGCCACTGAGTTCTAGAACAGTGTGAAGAAATTGTTTCATTTCACAGAAGAGGTACGAGGGTATATTCAAAAATTCTTAGCCTACTATTGAACCAAACAAAATTTCAATGTCAAAATATTTCATTACTCGACATATTCTCCTCTTAATTGAATACATTTATTACAGCGAATCTGCAACGTCTCTAGACCTTTCAAAAAATGTTTCTTCTTGCTTTGCAAACCAGTCCTACACAGCTTTCATTACCTCCTCGTTGGAATAAAATTCACGACCTTTTAAAATCCTTTTCAGTTGAGGAAAGAGATGATAGTCGGACGGAGCCAAATCTGGTGAATAGGGGGGGTGTAATTCTGAGCCTAAATCACAAATTTTTTCATTGGAACATGAGATTTGTATACTGGGGATTTGTCCTGTGAAAACAAAATACCTCTGGATAGCTTTCTGCGTCTTTTCTCTTTAATTTTTTTCCGTAGAGTGGTTAGTAATGTCGAATAGTAATCTCCAGTTATTTTTCTTCCCTTATCCAAAAAATCAATCATGATTACTCCATTGCAATTCCAAAAAACTGAAGCAAGAACTTTTCCAGCAGATTTTTGGACACGAAACTTCTTAGGTCTTGGAGAACCAGAGTGTCGCATTCCATAGATTGTTGCTTTGTTTCTGGATCGTAGAAATGTACTCAAGTCTCATCCATAGTAACAACTCGGTTTAAGAAGTCTACATCGTTTTCAAATCGAGCGCAGATCGAACGCGATGCTTCTACCCTTGCACGCTATTGGTCAACATTTAAACATTTGGGTATCCATTTTGCACAAATTTTTCTCATGTCCAAATTGACGTAAACTATATGATGAACGCGTTCGTATGAAATCTTCAGTGCTTCAGATATCCGTTTTTGCCCAATTCGACGGTCTGATAAAATCATGTCATGAACTGCATCGATATTTTTGGGGACTGACACAGAAACTGGCCTTTCCGATCGGTCATCATCTTCAATGGGAAATTTACCCCTTTTGAAGCTTGCAGTCCAATTTTTCACGGCCGCATACGAAGGAGATTGATCACCAAGGGTATTAAGCATATCTTCGTAAATCTGCTTACCTCTTAACCCTTTTAAATACAGGTACTTGATGATGGACCGATACTCCAATTTTTCGATTTTTACAATTTCGGTGGACATCTGTTTTCTTTTAATTTATTGCGTAACTCTGGTTTACTCTTTTGACGTCGAACTCTACACTGTCACTTCTAATAAGTTATTGTTCGTTGATATGGTATCTTTTTGAACGAAAACCAGTCTTCTGATTCAGAAATGACGAATGCGAATTCAAATTCTTCAGCGCTTCTCAATGGCTGAATCTCTTCGGCATCTATCACGTCGAAAAGTTCGCAATATGTTACCCGAATCCCCGTATGTTGCCTTTCTATACAGAAGTACTCCCAGACACTCCTCAATATATAAGGCTGGACTATTCATGTCATAATACCGAATGGAAATTCCGAGAATCGTAAAAGCAAACCATCAACTTCGCCAACCCGAAGTGGATATTAATTTTATTTCGAGTCGGCGAGTCAACAAAGCGAAATGAATTTATAGAAGGAGAGCCGTTTCGTTTAGAAAGGTCTCGCAAAGACTCCGTTGAATAAACTTTTTCGTATACAAAAGTTACTTATCTCCCCCGACCCGCGGTGGAGCGTTCCAAGTTGAAAACAAACAGATGATTCGGAATAGACCAAAAAGTATTTAAAAGCATTTTGAGATTAAACAATTAAGATAAAAGATTGTTTGGCCCTCCCAGAAGTTCGGACAATAAGCTGATGTGATATAAGAATTAGCCCGGAAAGACGGGAGGCATTATTTAGCGGTGACATGGAGGCACGACCCCGGAGTTTTGTATCGATTAAGTTTTCAGATCCGGACGGAGGGAAAGAAGATGTTCGATTAATGGATGATCTGAAAATCCGCAGATGTGGATGGTTTATGATATCGGATGGCTTGATTTAGACTTTTTACGCACTTTGAAACGGTCATAGCTGACCGTCCAAGTGCAACATGTTTCCTTAATCGCCTGGATAAAAAGTCATCCACATGGTTTACCGATGGATGAACATCAGGAAGGAAAAGAGAATATACTGACCCAAACTCAGGAGTGTCTTAAAATGAACCTCGAAGAGGCGCATATATATATCTTCATCACCACGGTCAGACAGGCCACCCTGAGGTACCTAGAATCACTTTGCTGGGGATCTCTGCTGACCTAGGAGTGCCCTAACACCATGAAGCAACTGGCCAGGGGCAATAAAGTGACTCTACTACAGGTGCCAGGACAAAGTGGTGTTGAAATGAAGGAGACGATGAGCTGGCGAAGAATGCATCAAGATTACTACCTTCTGGACCTGAGCTTTTCTGTGAGCTTGGAAAAGACCATAAGGCAGAGGTCTAAGAATGGGAGTTGGACAATAGAATAACCCTCTGGAAAAACACTGCTGGACCAGGAAATTTCTGATGGTTTCACCGATCTATTCCAGTAGGCTCCTAAAGCTGTCACGAGCTGAGCCTCGGGTGATGGTAGGTCTTCTGTTGACAGGGCACTGTCAGTTCAAACATCTTTTGTACCGTATGGAAAAGTTAGCAGATGAGATTTGTAGGCTCTGTGGATCAGACGCAGAAACAGCTGAACATATGGAATGCAAGTATCCAGAGCTGTCTGGTTTATGAACCATCTATACAGGGTGAGTCTTTGACTTGTACATATATTTTAACTGTAGATTCTTGAGGCTAAAGGAAACCTTTTTTCATTTTCCATTTTTCCAAATTCGGCTCTGTTGAAGAGATATAGCCATTTGAAAAAACAAATAAGACTGAATACGTGCCTGATATTATTCTTTAAAAACACCTCAAAGTTCATATTTTTAGATTGAAATTGATGTGATTATTAGATATTCTGGGTGATACATTTGAAAAATACTCAAGCACAAGCCTTATTTGAATAAGAATGTTACAAACACGATATTTCCTAACAGAACACTTAGTTCTGTCCGATCATTTCTGCAATTGAAAAGCTATATTTCTCACACCAAAAGAAGTTCCTTCTTCGATTGTCCTGAAGATTTGTTCATATTTTCCTCGATATTCTAAAACGATCCCATAAAAATTGGTTTCTCAGTAACCTATCTTAACTCCAGTAACCAAAGTCATATGATTCTGGGTCAATGACCTAACCTTACCCATCCTATGTGATATTCACCCACAGAACTCTGGAGAAGACGATGCCAGATTGCCGATTTTCTGTTCAAACAATGGAATAGGCGAACTCAAGAAAGCAGTACGTCCCCTATCGTTAGCGGATTAACTATCACAATTGCTAAAGGCGTCTAGGCGTTGCTCTTTGAAAATGCCAAACGAGTAGTTCTGATTCTCGCCAATATAGCGCTAAGTTCCTAATTTCAGTCGCCACGGCCTACTCTTCCCTTCAGAAGGCCGTGGATGTAGCCGCCACGCAAGACAAACCGTTGTTCTGTGTCTCCAACCAGTCTAACCTAAAACGTTAGTCAGTGATCCCATACACGGCATAAACGAAGTTCACGCTTTATTTATTTATGGAGAATAAAGCAAACAGGTGATGATTATGTAAATGACTTTCAGTGAGTTGATGTGATAGTAGTGTCGTTCTGGTGTCGAGTTATATTGTTTCGATAAATATTTTGCTGAAGGATCGGTAACAATAAATTTTAAATAGAAACTGCCTATCAAATGAATAATTTCATGCTTCTAAGAATTCAATTTTATGTCCTACGAATGTGGAATTTTATTATTACATGTCTCTACATCAAAAGTTTTTTCATCATAGAGATTTTAGTCTTGACAAAGTTGATAAACATTCTGACGACTTTGGTAACTTGTTGAGAGAGAGACCAGAGGAGAAATAATATTCGATGAGATTTAACTCAGGACAGCATTCAGATTATTATACGCTGCAGACCCACAGGCTAAAATTAATTTGCAACTTGTAATCATATTAATATGAATTTTCATCACAAAAATCTTATTTTAATTATATTTTTTTGCAATTTAAGTCAATATCCCTAACTCATGTGAAGCAGTCTAAATGGCAAACGAACTGAGGTATCGAAACCAACATTGTCAGATATATTCGCAGGTATACAAATTCACAGTTCACTTTTATTCAGTGACACTTCTTCCCGTAACTGTTTGGATTTATTTCCGCTATGCAGTTCGATAACATTCGCCTAGATAGAAGATAGGCTCCTGGAGATACATCCAATAAATCAGCCTGCCATTTTAGATAAACATGCTATTTTTCCACCTCCTAGTTTTCCGGGTGTCGTTCAACGAAACAGACCTGAATCGGCACGAACTTGGATCTAGCAATCGCTCACCAGTCTTCCTACTGGATATATCCACCGAGAAAATCCAATTCCTCGATATCTTTCCTGGAATTCGACGTTCCAAACGGTCAAATCGTGATGAAATGGTTCCTTTTTCATTTTGTGTGTTCGGCTGTTCGTGTTTTTCGGATAATTGGATTCCAATTGTACAATGAACTCTGTTCTTCGAGAATAATTCGGTTGTGTTTCTCTATTACATTTCTTCCCATACTGCTTTGTATTTTCAATGTATATTTCTCTAGAATTAGGGGCTGTGTGGTGAAATTTAACAGGAGCATCGAAAAGGCATAGTTTGGTTATCGTCGAGAAAGTATGGATAGATAAATTAGAACAGAATGACTATCCACGATTAAATCACCACCCTAAAACGTGTCATGGTAATTGCGGAGAGCTGATTTAAATAATGATATATTATACTCCAAGGAACTGAAATTGCCCCAAATCCGTAGAGAGCTATTTGTTGCTCGAACGCTTTGTCGACATAAACTCCCTTAAGTTTTGTAGTTCACACTCTATTTTACACGGTGTATTTTGAAATTCGTCGATGTTATTCTAATTTTAATTTCATGAGAATGTTTTATCGAGATTTTAATCAGAAATTTTTTGTGATTAATCCCTCCAAACTAACGCACAAACTTAGAGAATATGTAAAACGAGAGTGCCTATGGAAACTTCCACATGAAACATCTGGAACACTCAGGAATTATCAACGATAGACAATATGGTTTCCGTCGTCAGAGATCCACTGGTGACTTGCTCGCTTACAACTCACATAAATGGTAGCTATCTATTGAGAAATATGGTGAAACCCTAGCCGTAGCACTGGATATCTCCAAGGCATTCGATCGAGTCTGGCATCAGGGACTCCTCGCCAAGATTGCATCTTATGGCGTGCCCCCAAAGATGTGTTCTCTGCTGGCTAGTTTTCTCTCAAACAGATCTCTCCATGTAGTGGTCGATGGAGTTTCATCTGACTCTCTACCCATAAATGCTGGTGTTCCGCAGGGATCAATTTTGGCTCCAACACTATTTCTACTTCACATCAACGATTGGCTGGAAGCAACTTCGTGTCCAGTGCACAGCTTCGAGGATGATAGTACCCTTCATACCGCCTTTTCTTTAAGGGCTCCAATACCAGCCAGGAAATCAGAAACGAACGAGGAAGAAATGTTAACAACATAAATATTGACTTGGCAACAATTCTTGAATGGGGATCTGATAACTTGGTGGAATTCAACGCAAGCAAAATACAAGCATGACTTTTTTCTAGAAGAGCCGATCTTACTGTGCCCAGCATAGAATTGCCGGGAGTGAACATACCATCGAAGTCATCCATTTCGATGCTTGGTATTACTGTCGGCGGTAACCTTTCTTGGGAGAATCACGTGAGATCCATTGCTGAAAGTGCATCCCAAAAACTTGGTTTTCTGTTTCGTGCCAGGAGCTATTTCACCTCAGGTCAGCTGCTTATGATCTATAAATTACAGATTCGACCTGTTCAGGAATACTGTTCCAATATTTGGAGTGCTGCACCTAAACATGCCCTGAAGCTCTTGGAGTGTACAAAAAAGGGCAATTCGTTTCGTCGGTGATGCCTCGCTTACAAACTCGCTCACCTCTCTAGAACACCGTAGAAGAGTAGGAGATCTGTCTCTATTTTATAGATATTGCCATGGGCGATGCTCTTCTGAATTATCAGCAATCGTTCCCCCCCTGGCAGTCTCTTCGAGACTAACCCGTCAAGTTAAGTCTTCACATCCCTTCGTGGTCACTTTGGAGACCTGCAGAACATCTCTCTTCAAATACTCGTTCATCCAACGAACAGCGAGGCTTTGGAACACATTGCCTAAAGAGGTGTTCCCCGAGGCATATAACCTCCAGAAATTCAAGAAGATCACCAATTCCTACCTGCTTGCTATTGGTTCTCGCGATGTTCCCTAAAAATTACAGGGTATTCCTTTTGTGAGAACCACAACATATAAAAAAACTTGAAATTGAATGAGTGAAATAGCCACTAAAAAAAATTTTCTTGTTCTCATAATGTTACTAGCTGGCCCGGCGAACTTTGTTCTGCCTAAATGATACCTACGGTGGATTTCACAAATCGTAATCATCGGTGATCGGAGATCAACAGCTTGGTTCTCTGGTTTTTGAACTGTCAAATGTTTCGATGGATATGAGCTGTCACACAGAACAGATACATAAAAATAATATGTCAATTACCAATTTTAGCAATTTTGGATTTAGTTATTTCCGCAAATATATTTATTACCCAAACAGAAATTCAAAAACATTTTAAAAATTATGAGAAAAGATGAGAATGGACATATCACGATCGAAACTGATCGCCAAAATCGTATATACTTGACATTTCGATAAAAATTCACTGTGATATTGACGCGCTTCTGGATCTGTTAATAGGCCTTCATGGTACTATAAGTCCTATGCAAATTACACAGTAATTGATGTCATATGTTCTTTATTCGACCATTTCAAACAACGACTACCGAAATTCTCGAAAAAAAAAACAGATGACATAAATTGATGGTCGCGAAAGCCTCAACAAATTCATCGCCATCTAATGGTGCTGATGTCAAATATAGTACCTTCACGATAAGATTTCTAGAATAATGGTGTAGGAATGACGTTCGACCAAATCGAAAATATTAGCAACGTGGCGCCGCAATATCATTTCAGTGTATTTTCCGTTGTCAATTTGATGGATGTATTAACAGGTGATTTGCTGAAGTCAATTATGACATGACAGCGGAATGGCATCTTTTTATAATGAAAGTTTTCTACTTTTCCTAAGAACTAATATACATCAGAATGTCAGGAATATAAACACACATTATTGCTTGACAAAATTATCTTCCATTAACACGCCACGTTCGCCAGAATAAATTCAAGTATTTGAAATAACTGATAAAAATCAGTCATAATTTGCGAATAGCGCCACCTGAAGTGGAAAGAACGAAACATTGCTAATATAATCAATTTGGTCACAACAAAATCTAATCAGTGCCTACACCATTATTCTAGACATCCTACTTCACGATAACGTTATTTTGAATAAATAAAACTATAAAATTAACTAATAATCAGTCATAATGTGTGAATAGCGCCATCTGAAGTCGTACGAAATCTAATCATTTTAGACATCTGTACTCCTACGCTAAAATTTTTTAGTGTTGGCCAACGGCGCAAAGTTGTAGGCAACTCAAATTACACACTATTACAGTGACTATAGTGGTAATATAGTCACTGTACACCCCATCTAACGGAGAGAAGTACCTACGAATAAGCGGTAGCGTAACTGTAACTATAGCGACACCTAGTGGCCTCGCTCAAAAGGAGGAAAAGCATTTCCTGTATAAGTGAAATTTTCATCGATTTTTTCGAAGTTTGATTGCATTTTATAATAACCAGACCGTAGACGAATCCATATATGAAGTTTCATAACGAACACTCCATCCGATCTCGAGTTATAAATGGTGTAACCAACATCTTTCTTTTATATATATAGATTGACGTTTCCAATGCACCTCTTCTCGAAAAATACACCTTTTATGTTCAATGCATCCTATGCATCAAATTCCTATCACGAAAATATTCCTCCCTTCTCCCTTTATCATCACGGAAAGCCAGCGTCTTCGGCGTTTCCAACAGCCACAGAGAACAAAGGGGAACAAGAAGAAACATGTGTTCTATTCCAACCAGACAATGCGAGAGCGTTGCCACAAGACGACAGTTCATAAAAATGCTTTCACCATACATGATTAGAGTTCATATCTCCAGCAGTAAGAAGACAACGCCAGACGGTCCTTTCATTCGGCGCAGTCTGGATCTTTGTTGTAATGTCATATCTTCATAAACGTCCGAAAGAAGTGATTTATCATCGCCAGTGCGGATTTTTGAGGCACCGCGTTGACGAGAGAGATATTGTTGTAAAATTGACACCAGCATTATAGAGCCATAAAATGTGCCATTGCGATCGATCATTTCCATAGTCTGACTACGGGCTTTATACATTAGAGGACCCTCCTGGGAAAAAGCTCCTTCGGTGCAATCGTTTATCATCCCAATGAAGTTAAAACTGACTCGTTACAAAAACGGCGATGTATTTTTCGCTCTGAAGCTTCCAGTTTTATCGAGTGGATCCTAGAGGAATTGAATGGCAAGAATTCCTCGGAAATTCATGGAAATTATGGGAGCGATTTAAACTCCGTGACTTGGACAGCTAAAGTGATGAGTTTGTTGTTATTGTTGATACTACAGAGTGCGTCTTTGACTTGTAGATATATTTTTAATGTAGATTCCTCTCATCAAACCAAACATTTTTTATTCTTGCAATTTTTGTCAAATTCTGTTTCATTCGAAAAATACAGGATGTCGAAAATCCATGAAAAAAAAAACTTTTCGGTTCATATCTTCGGAAAGAATTGAATTTTGGTTGATTGGTTACTACTCTATTCATGGTGCATATTCCTCAATCAGAACTTATTCAATAGTCCTCCTGGTATAAAAGTTACAGCGTAACCGACTGATGAATCCGCGCAAAAATACCATAAAACCACTCGAAAAAGACAAACGGTTCATATTTTCGAAAGAATCTATCACATCTATATATATAAAAGAAAGATGTTGGTTACATCATTTATAACTCGAGATGGGATGGACTGTTTGTTATGAAACTTTATATATGGATTCGTCTACGATCTGGTTATTATAAAATACAACAAAACTTCGAAAAATCGATGAAAATTTTACTTATACAGAAAATGCTTTTCCTTCTTTTGAGTAAGGCCACTAGGTGTCGCTACAGTAAGAGTTACGCTACCGCTCATTCGTAGGTACTTCATTCGATATTCTCCGCGATAGATGGCGAAGTAAACAAATAGTGTGTACAGTGACTATATTCCCACTATAGTCACTGTAATATTGTGTAACTCTGCGCTGTTGGCCAAAATCAACATGTCTTAGCGTAGGAGTACAGATGTCTAAAATGATTAGATTTCGTTGGGACATGAAAATGTTTCGTTCTTACCACTTCAGATGGCGCTATTCACACATCATGACTGATTATTAGATATTTTTATAGTTTTATTTTTTCAAAATAACGTAATCGTGAAGGTACTATATTCGACATTATCACCATTAGATGGCGATGAATTTGTTGAGGCTTTCGCGGCCATCGATTGATGTCATCTGTTCTTTTTTCGAGCATTTCGGTCGTCGTGGTTTGAAATGGTCGAAAAAAAAACATATGACAATTACTGTGTAATTTGCATAGGACTTATACAACCATGAAAGGCTATTAACAGATCCAGAAGCGTGTGAATATATTTTTATCGAAATGTCAAGTAAATCGGATTTTGGCGACCAGTTCCAATCGTGAGATGTCCATTCTCATCTTTTCTCATAATTTTTAAAATGTTTTTGAATTTCTGTTTGGGTAATAAATATATTTGCGGAAATAACTGAATCCAAAATTGCCATAATTAGTAATTGACATATTATCTTTGTGTATCTGTTCTGTGTGACAGCTCACATCCATGGAAACATTTGACAGTTCAGAAATCAGAGAATCAAGCCGTTAATCTCCGATCACCAGTGATTACGATTTGTGAAATCCACCGTAAGTATCATTTAGGCGGAACAAAATTCGCCGGGCCAGCTAGTTGTAAAATAAAAGTATTCTTCTGTTTCTTTAACGAAACGCGTCGTTTTCGAGTTGGGTACCTATTCCTTATTGTATACAATAAAATCATGAATTTCAAGAATAGTCTGGATGCTTCCTGGATTAAATATCATCGAATATTATTACATTTCTGGTCTCTAAATAAGTTGAAAATTTTGTTAGAATGGTTATTAACTTTATCGAGAAAAAAATCTAAATGATGGAAAAACGTTTGATGTGGAAATATGTAATGATGAAATCCCACAAATGAGGAAGAGGAAATTGAACATCAAGGATCATGGAATTATACATTCACACGCACAGTTTCTATTGAAAATGTATTGCTGTCGGTCCAGATTAAAAATGAATGTCAACGAAATACCAAATCCAGATATATGAGCTGAGTCACGATACAGAGAACGTATTAAGTTCAAAGTAATCTATATATATATAAAAGATGTTGGTTACACCATTTATAACTCGAGATCGGATGGACTGTTTGTTATGAAACTTCTTTTATGGATTCTTCTACGGTCTGGTTATTATAAAATGCAATAAAATTCAGCGAAAATCGATGAAAATTTTACTCATGCAGGAACTGCTTTTCCTTCTTTTGAATAAGGCCAGTAGGTGTCATCACAGTTGATGGATTTTTCGTAGGTACCTTATTTGATATTACCGCTATTAGATGGCGTGACTGTGTGATTTGCGTAGAACTAATAGTATCATGGAATACTATTTCCACTATTACCAGATCAAATAGCAAATAGCGGGTAAACATATCAAGTTGGTGGAGCAACAATATTGAGTAAGTCGGATTTTGACGATCATTGTAATTGACATTATTTTTCTGTTTCTGTTTGCATAGAGACAGAATTGAGCGCGTGAATAATTTTGAAACGTTTGCTCATCGGGCTACCACTAATGATATAAAATAATGTTTTATTGGTTGCCTAATTTGGCCATTCGACCATCAATAAATCTGAATGTGGATTCAGCACAACCGACAGTGTTGATGATTTTTTGTCTTTCATTTTCACTCTGTGTCGATCGATTTCATTTGAAATTTTGAACATCTCGATTTGCCTTCTAACGAGCTTGATGTAAAACTGTACAACATTCTACCGTCAACTATTAAAAAATTACCTTTCCAATCGTTCAAGCCAGCTATCAGAGCACAACTGACATCAAAATGTTACTACAGTCTGAATGAATATAGGGCCGACCCCCCATGTTGGACTGGATCATGAATTTTAAACATGTTGATCACTATCCAAATTTAGGTTTGTGTATATATGTCTATATATATATCTATATGTATACAGGGTGTTTGGTAATTCGACGTGAACCTTGGAAAGGGATATACTAGACGACATTTGCAGTGAATTGCGTCGAGTAAAGCATGGTCCGAAAATCTATAGTTACGAAGATATGGCGATTTTTCAACTTTTTTGAAATTTTCTGCTTCGTTATCGAAAATAATTGATTTTGTAAAAACTACTCGACTCTAAATAGTCAATGAATATTTTTTTCAATGCTGAGGAGATGGTCCTTATTTCTTGCGAAAAAGTATTCACTAAAAATTCAGATAACCCGAAGTATACAGGGTCATAAATGGCTGCACCTGTTTTCCCCATAAAATCTTGATAAAACAATTGAGAATTACTCGAAAAAAGTATTATGAACTTGGTATACAAATGTAAGGAAAAACTTCCCTGTTCCATCAGCTTTCCAAAAAGATATATATTTCAATAATTCCTTCATGCAATCAAAAAATATGGCCGGAAAACCAAGCAGACAACAGACTTTTTCAAGTCATTTAGTGATCGAACCATGGTCCTCTTACGGCTTACGAATCACGCCGAGTGAAATACAGGATAATAGGATATCTGAATGACTCGAAAAAGTCTGTTGTCTGCTTGGTTTTCCGGCCATATTTTGTGATTGCATAAAGGAATTGTTGACATATGTACCTTTTTGGAAAGCTGATGAAACAGGGAAGTTTTTCCTGACATTTGTACATCAAGTTCATGATACTTTTTTCGAGTAATTCTCAATTGTTTTATCAAGATTTTATGAGGAAAACAGGTGCAGCCATTTATGACCTTGTATATCTCGCGTTATCTGAATTTTTAGTGGATACTTTTTCGCAAGAAATAAGGACCATCTCCTCAGCTTTGAAAAAAATATTCATTGAATATTTAGAGTCGAGTAGTTTTCACAAAATTAATTATTTTTGATAACGAAGAAAAAAATTTCAAAAAAGTTGAAAAATCGCGATATCTTCGTAACCATAGATTTTCGGAGCATACTTTACTCGACGCAATTCACTGCAAATGACGTCTAGTATATCCCTTTTCAAGGTTCACGTCGAATTACCAAACACCCTGTATATTGTATGTGCTTGTTGTTGCTCCTTTTCTCTAGGTTTTATTGTACGTTATTTTAACGGATAACACCAATGTATTCATTGTTCTATATTTTTACCTGACTTGCTACAAATGTAACCCTACATAACGTGGTCAAATAAAAACTATCTATCTATCTATCTATCGTCAACTAGATTGAACAAATTGATGAGATATTGAACCCCTTATTTGCTGCATTGTTCGACAATAAGGAATGCATCTAATTTGGTCAAGCTTTCAGGTAAGCATTGTATGTGATCAAGGAATATTTAAAAATACAAGTTTTCAACATTTTGAATTTTTTCAATAAGATTAAATAACATCTACCGAAATTTTCCATTTACTCTAAAAGGTGAACCGCATCCCAGCCTTCCAGCAGTTTCAGCACACGTGCTGTGTGACAGCTCATATCCATGGAAACATGAAAATCTCGCTGCTCCACCAACTCAGATGTTTTGAGCTTAGCAGAATAGCAATATATATATATATATATATCTAAAATATTAGTGTGAGCACTGATTAGATTTTGGTAAGCCAAAATTGAGAATATTAGAAAACCTTCGTTTTTTCCACTTCAGGTAGCGCTATTCACAAATGACTGATTTTTATTTATTATTCAGTTTTTTTTATCTGGTCAACGGGCTGTGTAAATAGGCGATAGTTCTTTAGCAAACATTTTTTTTATGTTCTTGACATTTTGATTCATTTTATTTCTGAGGAGAAGTATAATATGGATTATTCACCTACCATTCACAGTTACATAGCGAAGCCAAATTTTTGGTGAGATTGATTCAATTGGAAATTCGAAAATTGCGAGAAATGTAGAGGTTATGTATATTCCGAAAGACAACAAAAAAATAGATATCGAGGATGAAAATATGTCACTTTAATATTTCCAGTTCAATTCTTAAATATGGATAGCAGTCGAAAATGATATTCAGGGCTTGAATTAAACGAGAGAAAGAGATTGAAACATTTTACATGAAATTGTGAGGTTACGATGGGAAGTTTTCACATGAAGTATAAATGGCATACGATTCACGACATATTACGTTATGTAATTTACAATATTATTGAAATTTTTTTTATTTTGAACTTCAATTTTGCCTAATTGAATGAAAAATAAAAAGATGCTCAGTACTAAATGATCTGTGCCGATGTTTCTATCTAAACAATATCCTCTTGGAATTTTATAAACCCGAAACAACACGGTAAATATCACATTCATTCACTGAAGGTCTTCACATAATCATCACGAGAACGAATTAAAACATTTTACATGGCCACTTTCCTCTTACATAACCTCGTAGCTCTGAAAAAGATTTTCTTGTTCCTCCATGTTTGTTTGGGGTCCGGTCGCTATACCACAGACCAGGTCTGTGGCTATACGCGTGCTACGTTCACAGATGTTATATTAGTTACAAAGATTATCTCTTCAATCTTGATTACGCAGGCTACGGATGGGTCGATTCACAATCCCCAATACAGAAGACTGATGTACGCAGAAAAACTCGCATCTTTCAGAGATGTCTATGAAAAGTCTCTCTTTCCTGGGCTACAAATGGAGAATAGATTCCGAGAACAAAAATTCCCCGAAGCAAAAATGAATTGCACCATTATTTCACGAAATCATTACCATAAAGCAGAAATCAGGAAGCGAACATTGCATCCAATACCACGTTGAATTCATGATAGCCATTAGTCTGTTAAACAACCAGGACAGCCAGCAGAACCATCAAAAACTTTTCAGCTGGCAGCAGACAATCTTCCCGATATAAAACTCACCACAACGACCTCAGAATAAACCACGGCCAATTTATTCTGCATCTTCACCCAGTTTTCTGACCGATGTTCCGTGAAGCGTAAAGCGAATAACAAACTAAGTCAGCAGGAAGGCCACAGCGACTTCCAACTTATTTCATTTTATTGCCGTTTCTGCTTCTCCCCAGCAGAATATTTCGACCGCTAAAGAGAATAATTTACTGGTATTGTTATTGATAATGCTTTTGTCGCCAGTTGCCGGGAATAAATTCCGAGTCAAATTACCTAGACAAACATCAGCAGCGAAGTTCCATATAAAACTAGCTGGCATAGCTCAGAGCAGCCATTAATAAATAATTCGGAGCTGAAAGGAAAACATATTGCGAAAGTTTAAATTTCCACAGTTTTCTCTTTGGCTTTCAGTCGAATAGAAGAATCGAAATATATAGAATGTTATCTATCGCGTCAGTCTGGATTTATTATTTCAGCTAGTCGGGAAAAGTTTTATGACAGGATTCGGGCGAGTCGAACGTGGTACGGTGTCATGTTCGATAATGTACACCGGGTTGCTTTATGTTGTTAATCCTGTTGTATTGATGAGAAAAATAGATCTGTTTTGAAGGATTAATCACATTTATAAATTGAAAATATAGAAAAATAGCTTATAGTCAGAATGAACAAATAGTAATTCAGGCAATAAGGATCATGAAGACGTGCGACAATAAAAACTATAAGAGCTATAGCCATTTGAAAAAAAAATTGGGCTGAATACGTGCCTGATATTATTCTCTACAAAACTACAAACACTTCCGATTTCATATTTTTCCATTGAAATTGATGTGATTATTAGAAGTTCTACATTCAGAAAATACTCCAGTACTAACCTTATTTAAATGGGAATATTACAAATACGATTTTTCCTAACAGAAACACTTAGTTTTGTCCGATTATTTCTGCAATTGAAACGCCATATTTCTTACACCAAAATAAGTTCCTTCTTCGATTATCCTGAAGATCAGTTTGTTAACACTAATATTTTGTTCATATTTTCCACGATATTATTAAACGATCTCATAAACTCTCACTAACCTATCCTAACTTCATAAACCTAGGTCAGAGGATTCGAGGTCAATGATCTAACGTAACCCATCTTCTGTGATATTTCACAGAACTTTTGGGAAGACGATGCCAGATTGCCGATTTTCAAACAATGTTATAGGCGAAAACAAGGAAGCAGTACGTCCCCTATCGTTAAAGGAGGAACTATCGCAACGGCACTAGTTTTTTTACTTTTCGCTAAAGGCGTCTAGGCGTTGCTCTTTGGAAACGCCAAACCAGTAGTTCTGATTCTCGCAAATTTAGGGCTACGATCTTAATTTCAGTCGCCTATAACATAAAGACAACCGTTTTTGTGTCTCCAACGTTAGTCTTTAATCCCATGAACGACGTTCACGCAATAACCTGCGCCATGGACTTCGATTTATTTATTTCTTCACAGAGAATAAAGCAAACAGGTGATTATTGTGATGTGGAGACTTTCAGTGAACTGATGTGATGAAAACCGTGCAGTATCGACTTGAAATTCCAAGAGGATATTGTTTAGATGGATATTTTCCTGAAAGACCTGTAACAATAAGATTTTAATAGAAACTGTGATTATAAAATGTGTAATTTCATGCTTCTGAGAATTTGTGGGATTTTATTATTACATATCTCTACATTGAACGTTTTTCCATCACAGAGATTTTTGAAAATGGTGCAAATTCCTCAATGAAAAACCCATTGAATATTTCTCCTGGTGTGAAAGTTACAGCGTAGCCGACTCATAAATCCCCGCAAAAATACTATAAAACCACTTGAATTGAATAAGCGGTTCATATTTTCGAAAAAATCAATCATTTTGAAAAATAGAAGAATTCCTATGTTTTTTCAATGAAACGCGTCGTTTTCGAGTTGAACCCAATTTTACCCGATAAAATTTGACGAAGAAATCATAGAACACAAGAATAATCTGGATGCTTCCCTGGATTCACAGAAATTTATAATCTCTCTCATCTCTATACAAGTTAACAATGTTGTCAGAATGTTTATCAACTTTGTCAAGACTAAAATCTTTATGATTGAAAAACGTTTGATGTAGAGATATGTAATAATGAAATCCCACAAATTTGGGAGATGAAATTCGAATTTAAGAAGCATAAAATAATCATTTTATACTCATAGTTCCTACCAAAAGTTTATGGATGCCGGTCCATATTAAAATTAAATGTCAATGAAATACAAAACTCGGAAATTAATGATGAATGTCTATACTAACCACGCATTGAATCGGAATCAATGAAAAATAAAATGATACACCTGGTACTAAATAATCTGTGGCGATGCTTATAAACTCGACACTACACAGTTATTATCACATTGATTTACTGGCATCATCACGAGATAGCTCTAGAAATGATTTGACCATTTTATTCCATTTACATCACACTGTTTATGGTGTTTGTACACCTGTTTGAGAAGTGATCAACAGAATATTCCTCTGGAGAAACACTCCTGGTCTCACCGACTTGTACCAGAAAGCTCCTGAAGCTCTCACGAGCTGAGCTTCGAGTGATGGTAGGTCTGCTGACGGGGCATTGTCGGTACGAACATCATTTGTTCCTTATGGGAAAGTCAGCTTATGAGATATTCAGGCTCCACAAAGCCCATCTGTGAGCCCTGCGCGGCAAATACTGCAAACGATTAAGCGTTTGAACATAGGTTAAGTAAAAATTAAAAAAGAGTCTCTCATAACTTAGCAACATGTCTTCTGTCTTCTCCCTGCCCTCGTGTAGGGTTGAACACATGCGTTCCTCCTTGTACCCTTTCTCTGCCCATCCCCAACGGACCGAAGAGGATCATTTCCTCGCCATTCGGGCGTTACGCCGATCGCGATCGTGTTTTGACATAAATTAGACTATTAATAGGGAGACCGCACCAATTTCGATGACGCTCTGTCCGCTATTTGATCATCTAAGCGTTATATTGTTTGTTGAGACTGCTGCAAATTGATGAACGGTGAATCTGGACCAGCTCATTAATTCATGGCTAAAGTGAGCAGTTTCTCGGTGGTTGAACACTCGCTAGCACGAAATTGTTGATTATGTTTCCGTGTTTGTACGTGCATCATCTCTTTGCTTCATCAGGAGAATGGATCTGATACGGAACAGTTTGGCTTGATGAGAGGGAAATCTGGTTCATCTGATTAGGAGGATTGGATCAGGAAAATTCGGTTTGGGATTGATTAATTATGTATGAAGAGCAGCAAGTGAAGACAAACGGAGTGTTCCTTCTTTCAGCACCTGCTTTCTCTGTCCTTTCCTATCTTTTCACTGCCATTTTCAATTAGGATAACTTTAAATATAAACCAAGATCTTTCTCCTCATTTGCACTGAAAAAATACCAATAAATTCTGGACTAGTAAGTGGTGTTTGTGCTCCCTTTCTGGTTAGTGTGGTGGCATCTTCCTATCCCTTGATTCCCGAGTTTTTTGTGGTTTTCACGAAAAGGAATACCCTGTAATGTTCAGAGAACATCGCGAAAACCAAGGGCAAGCAGGTAGGAATCGGTGTTCTTCTTGAATTCTGGAGATTATATGCCTCGGGGAACACCTCCCTAGGCAATGTGTTCCAAAGCCTCGCTGTTCGTTGGATGAACGAGTCTTTGAAGAGAGATGTTCTGCAGGTCTCCAAAGTGACCACGAAGGGAAGTGAAGACTTAACTTGACGGGTTAGTCTCGAAGAGACTGCCAGAGGGGAAACGATTGGTGATAATTCAGAAGAGCATAGCCCATGGAAATATCTATGAAATAGAGACAGATCTACGGTGTTCTAGAGAGGTGAGCGAGTTTGTAAGCGAGGCATCACCGACGTTACGAATTGCCCTTTTTTGTACAGAATCCAATAGTTTTAGGGTATGTTTAGGTGCAGCACTTCAAATTTGAAAACAGTATTCCAGGACAGGACGAATCTGTGCCTTATAGATCATAAGCAGCTGACCTGGGGTGAAATAGCTCCTGGCACGAAACAGAAAACCAAGTTTTTGGGATGCACTTTCAGCAATGGATCTCACGTGATTCTCCCAAGAAAGGTTACTGCCGACAGTAATACCAAGCATCGAAATGGATGACTTTAATGGTATTGTCACTCCCGACAATTCTATGCTGGGTACAGTAAGTTCCGCTTTTCTAGAGAAAAGACATACTTGTGTTTTGCTTGCGTTGAATTCCACCGAGTTATTAGATCCGCATTTAATAATTGTTGCCAAGCCCATATTTATGTTGTTAACATTTCTTCCTCGTTCGTTTCTGATTTCCTGGCTGGTATTGGAGCCCTAGAAGAAAAGGCGGTATGAAGGGTACTATCATCCGCGAATCTGTGCACCGGACACGAAGTTGCTTCCAGCAAATCGTTGATGTGAAGAAGAAATAGTGTTGTGGCCAGAATTGATCCCTGTGGAACACCAGCATTTATGGGTAGAGAGTCAGATGAAACTCCATCGACCACTACATGGAGATCTGTTTGAGAGGAAATTTGCCAGCAGAGAGCACAGCTTTGGGGGCACGCCATAAGATGGAATCTTGGCGAGGAGTCCCTGATGCCAGACTCGATCGAATGCTTCGGAGATATCCAGTGCTAAGCAAGGCCGTAGCCAGGGGGGGGTCCATGGGGTCCGGACCCCCCCCGAAATTTATTTTTTCAGAAATGCCAGATAATCATTTCACCGAAAATTCTTCGAATAAATTTTTTTTCTAGCTACGGCCTCGGACGGACCCCCCCCGAAATTTTTTTCTAGCTACGGCCTTGGTGCTAAGGCTAGAGTTGCACCATCTTTCTCAACAGATAGCTGCCATATATGTGAGACGTAAGCGAGCAAGTCACCAGCGGATCTCTGATGACGGAATAGTACATTGTATATTCTAAAACTAGTTGCAGAATGGGCTCCGATTCCAATACGCTCCTCCGTCGCTCGTTTTCGAACGCATGAGTATTGGAATGGCATTCTGCAACGAGTATTAGACGATATTTTCTCTATTTCAGTCAAATTTTGTGAAATTCAATGAAAAATTCAAATTATAGGTCCTAGTGACTTTCATATTGTATCTTGGCAGTTGGTAGTTTCACGAAAATTGACATTTCCAAATTGACGTCTGCTGAAATTTGAAAGGATCGGAAGTCATTGCTGACAACCATAAAACAAAAAAGGTAACTGAAAACGATGCTGTAATGAATTCATTACAGCACTGTTTTTAGTACTGTAATGAACTCATTACGATACTGAAATAGAGAAACCATATTGTCTATCGTTGATAATTCCTGAGTATTCCGGATGTTTCATGAGGTCGAAGTTAATGGCTTTTTCCATGACCTTTGAAATAAAAGATAACAGAGCGATAGGTCTGTAGTTGCTAGGTAGGGTCTTTTTCCCTTTTTTAGGGACTGGTTGTACTCTTGCGATTTTCCAGTGACCAAGAACTCAGATTCAATTATTCTCACCTACTTGATTACGTTTTTTTTGGCACCTTCATATTAGCTTTGAGTCGATGACAATGCGAGTTTAGAGCTTTGATAGATGCAAAGCAACCCTCCTAACTCGCACAAGCTATATATAGTTATATAGTGAAAAGGGGTTACAGTCCACTGCGACCTTAAGGTCTATTGTGCCCCCTGACAGAGCTGTCATTATCGCGCCTCCTACAGCTCGCCCTCCAGTTCCAGAGATTTGATGAAATCCAGTATCTGGGACGGCTTCAAGGAGGATAACTCCCCACTTCTACAAGTTTCTTGTCCGAAGCTATCTTTCCTTTGGCTTACAATGGCATAGCATTCCGTAACCAGGTGAATAGGAGTTTCTTCCTCCTCCCCACAGAATCTACACTCATCAGTGTCCGATAACCCATTCTCAACAGATGCTTCTTTAGGCGACAATGTCCTGTGAGAAAGCCAATGAGTAGGTGAAGTTGGTTTTTACTGAGATCCAGATATTTTTCGGATCTAGCAGTTCCAAAGTTCCGGGGGAACTTTTTGGAGTGATCCATTCCTGGGAGATTCCGCCAGAGTTTTTCTCTTTCGGTTTTCTCCTTCAGCATAAATTCCTTCTTATAGGTGCATTTTCCTATACCACAGAAGGGTTCTGAGCCAGTGAGTGGCGTCTGTGCGCCCTTTCTGGCCAGTTTATTGGCCTCTTCGTTTCCTACGATTCCCGAATGACCGGGAACCCAGATTAAAAAGACCTTATTCTTCTTGCCTACCTCATTGAGTTTGTTTCGGCACTCCCAAATCAGCTTTGAGTCAATGACGTAGGAGCTCAGCTTTAATAGCAGCTTGACTATCTGTATGAATAGCTATATCGCACTTCTGATAGTTTCTTTCTAGATGTATATCTAGACATCTTCCGATTGCAAGTATTTCCGTTTGAAGGACGCTTGTACAGGAGCCTAGCGATAGTGCACACTTGGTACTTGTCCCATAAATCCCAGCGCCAGCTCCTGTAGCGGTTTCAGAACCATCAGTATACCATTTCATTGTATTTTCTTTGAGATTGTAGTTGGTGTATTCCCTTTCCCAATCTTCTCTTTTACTTAGCATTGTACTGAAGTTCTTCTCAGTGCTTACTTTCTTGATCATTACATCGCTAGGAAGGTTTGCAGATGAGGTGTAGTCATTCAGAGAGGACCAAGCTCTCTGAAACCTGACTCTCTCATTGCCTGCTCCTTCTTTAGATACTCTGAGGATGGCCTCATGGGCTACCCTATCAATCACTAGATGTAGAGGTGTGAGGTCTGTGATGATCTCAAGCGCCCTGGTTGGGCACGTTCTCATAGATCCCGTGATGCACACACAGGCAAGCCTTTGTACTTTGTCGAGCACAAGCTAAGTAAGCAATGTGTTTTTATGTTTCTTTAGTTTTTCAGGATATTTTCATCATTCCCTAGGATTGCCTGCACGAGTAGAAAGGTCAGGTATTTTTGTGTAAGCTTGGCTTGTTTGAGTTTTGTTAGTAAGCTGCATGCAACTCCAGAAACCTTTTAAAGTCCAGAGTCCTGAAATCTCCCTCAAAGTATTCGGAAATTTGAGTTGTGTGATTTTGAGATCACCCCATGTTTTTATTTGGTTTTTTTGACAATTTAATTTTGCTATGAAATTTGGTGTTTGTTTCGATAATATGAATTCGTTTTGGTGAATTGACCAAATATTTTGATAATTTAGTCTGTTGACGTGACTGGATTAAAAATAGTGTCTGAAAAACCGTTTATTTTATTGAAGTCATAATATACGTCTGAAGTTTAAGTGCGTTGGGCAGTTCCACGCTTTTTCTATTCACGAAGAAAGATCCTAAAAATTTTAATAACATATTTTCTATTCTTTAAGTAATAACACCCCTTGATTGGTGGAAAGCCGCTCTTCCGTCGAATCTTAAGGGGGGTGTTTTTCACATCATTATCAGTCATCAGATATCAGTTTGATCGGAATCTGCTCTCCTTCCGATAGATCTTGGTTTCCGGATAAATCTCACACAACGGAAAACCGGAAGAGATCAGTCTTTCACCCCGTATTATTTATGAATAGAGGAAACATTTAAAGGAACATTAGTCGCTCGGCATTGCTGCGGAATTTTTATGGGATGCGATAATTCATGAGTTCTGGAGGTTTTTCCAAGTTGAAACTATGTTTCTGTTTATCTACTGCATCATTACTCAAAGCTGAAATATGATCCAAATATTTATACCGTTTTTGACCGTATAGCTTCCCCAGTCGCCAATTTCCATACTGCGGAAGGTTTTTCATGAGGTTCATGGTACAGATAAGTATGGGGGTTATTGTGCTGTCGGCGTTAATCTATATATATAAAAGAAAGATGTTGGTTACACCATTTATAACTCGAGATCGGATGGAGTGTTTGTTATGAAACTTCATATATGGATTCGTTTACGGTCTGGTTATTATAAAATGCAATAAAACTTCGAAAAAATCGATGAAAATTTCACTTCTACAGGAAATGCTTTTCCTCCTTTTGAGCGAGGCCACTAGGTGTCGCTACAGTTACAGTTACGCTACCGCTTATTCGTAGGTAGTTCTATCCGTTAGATGGGGTGTACAGTGACTATATTACCACTATAGTCACTGTAATAGTGTGTAATTTGAGTTGCCTACAACTTTGCGTAGGAGTACAGATGATTAGATTTCGTACCACTTCAGATGGCGCTACATTATGACTGATTATTAGTTATTTTTATAGTTTTATTTATTCAATATAACGTTATCGTGAAGTAGGATGTCTAGAATAATGGTGTAGGCACTGATTAGATTTTGTTGTGACCAAATTGATTATATTAGCAATGTTTCGTTCTTTCCACTTCAGGTGGCGCTATTCACAAATTATGACTGATTTTTATCAGTTATTTCAAATACTTGAATTTATTCTGGCGAACGTGGCGTGTTAATGGCAGATAATTTCGTTAAGCAATAATGTGTGTTTATATTCCTGACATTCTGATGTATATTAGTTCTTAGGAAAAGTAGAAAACTTTCATTATGAAAAGATGCCATTCTGCTGTCATGTCATAATTGACTTTAGCAAATCAGCTGTTGATGCATCCATCAAATTGACCATATTCACCGTCGCCATACTGTTGTGCGACAATACCAACTACCCAGGGTTCTTAAATCGAATAACGAAAGTCACTAATTTCTTAGGACCGCGAAAGTTTAAATGGAAATATTTTGATGTCAGTTTTTTATTTTTAGATCTATTTCTTGCCGAATAAGATGTCTTATTGCCGATTAATTACTGACACAACAACCATGGTCTCCCCATTACTGATATCTACCCATATTTCCTGGATTTTATCACAAAATACTTAACCAAAGTTTACCACCAATTTTATATAACCTCTCATACCACATACGATACTAAAAATCTGATAGTATTTTTGATAAACTCAATATTTCTCCGTTGGAAACACTGGGTAGTTGGTATTGTCGCACAACAATATGGCGATGGTGAATATGGTCAATTGACAACGGAAAATACACTGAAATGATATTGCGGCGCCGCCACGTTGCTAATATTTTCGATTTGGTCGAACGTCATTCCATTCAAAAATTGACGGGTGCCTACACCATTATTCTAGACATCTTATCGTGGAGGTACTATATTTGACATCAGCACCATTAGATGGCGATGAATTTGTTGAGGCTTTCGCGACCATCAATTTATGTCATCAGTTTTTTTTCGAGAATTTCGATCGTCGTTGTTTGAAATGGTCGAATAAAGAACATATGACATCAATTACTGTGTAATTTACATAGGACTTATAGTACCATGAAGATCTATTAACAGATCCAGAAGCGCGTGAATATCACAGTGAATTTTGATTGAAATGTCAAGTATATACGATTTTGGCGATCAGTTTCGATCGTGATATGTCCATTCTCATCTTTTCTCATAATTTTTAAAATGTTTTTGAATTTCTGTTTGGATAATAAATATATTTGCGGAAATCACTAAATCCAAAATTGCTATAATTGGTAATTGACATATTATTTTTATGTATCTGTTCTGTGTGACAGCTCATATCCATCGAAACATTTGACAGTTCAAAAATCAGAGAACCAAGCTGTTGATCTCCCATCACCGGTGATTACGATTTGTGAAATCCACCGTAAGTATCATTTAGGCGGAACAAAGTTCGCCGGGCCAGCTAGTATATAATAATAAAAGAAATGGTATTATGGTATTTTCCATCGTAGATATGAACCTGAAGGGCTACAAAGTTGGATAATGGGAATATCTGTAATCTCTCCTCCTTCAAATGCTGAATCTGGGATTCTGCCTGAAGGCTGGAGATATTTCATACATGAAATATCATTGTATCTGAATATTTCGGAGGATAAACGAGATATGTTTTTACAGTTCAACAGCCACTTCAAGGATACTTGAGAATTCTCGGAAATATTGCTTCATTTCGAGTGGATTTGAATTATATGAAATCTGCAGAACATTATCTGTCATGGCTTATACAAATTATTGAATTATTCTGCCTGAAAAATATCTTTAACCGACGTAATAAATCCAGTATTCTATTAATTTTAATATTTCGCACATATTTTTTTCTCATCATAATTTGTACTTCTGTAGATGAAATTGAGTTCAGAATAGCCTTATAGATTGGTGAAGTATAAGAAGGGGCTTGAAGAAAAACACATTATTCTCAATCGATATTATTCAATAATATTTTTCTGGATAACATAACTTTTTTTCATTCTCTTCATAATATTACTCAAACTCGTATGTGATGGAACCTATTGCATTGATGAAATAATTCCATCTCAAGATGGATCAGAATCAGGATTCCAGTTGTTACGTATCTGAAAAAGGATCTTCATTCATAAGAAAGTACAGTCTTATACAGTATCGAATCATCTGATATTATCAGTTTATTATTTTACACATATGATAACAGTGGAATGATAATTATCGATGTGGCAAAAAAAAGTATACCGTTAGGTCGATAATGATCTCAGTCAATGTTTAATTGAGGAAAAATTTGTTTAACTTTGACTAAATACTACTTTCCAGTTCTTGAAAAGCATTTATCACATTCCTTGTGGTTTGTTCAGAATATTCTTTATATTTACCATAAAAAAAAACTTTTTTCTTTAGTTGTTGGTGCTTCTGTTGGTGATGTTGTTTTATTTGTTCCTGGTGTAGTTGTATTAGTTGTTCCTGGTGTAGTTGTTGGTTTTGGTGTAGTAGTCGATTTTGGTTCAGGTGCTGATGTTGTTGTGAATTCGGCTGTTGTAGCTGAGGAATATGAAACTTGGAGTATTCGAAAAAATACTAACCGACAAAGAAACTGCAACACCCAGAAGGAGCTGTTTAAATTCAATTTTTTTCGGAAAAAATGAAGAGTAGAGCAAGGAGTAAATGTTTAAATTCGTGAAAAAAATTGGTTTTTCATGTCATTTTTCAAATTTTTTCAAATTCAACAACGAACCAGCTGTTCGAGGAGAAACAGAGTCGATGTTTAATTGTTGTTCAACTGCCTAAATAAAGCACATGGTCGCGGAATTTATCGCCAGCAAAGTGAATTTGAAAGAGGTCGAATCCAACTACTGTTCTAAGATGTTATAAGAGGGGCCTATACCGTTCTGACGTTCAGTTCAAAACGCGATTCGGGATTTCTCACGATAGAGACCACCGATTTATATGGGGTTCTCACTATTATTCAATTTGAAGAGTTTTTCAAGTCGGAAAGTTCATTACTTTTTTTTTCCTTTCTTAGTGACTCTATATGCATAATTCTAACTTTCCGACCTAGATTATTTTTTTTTATGAATTTCCACACGCTTAAAAACCGATTTCAGTAAAATTAAAATTAAACGATCGTAAAGTGCTGCCACCTAATCGACGAACTTGGATATTTCCATCTTCTACTGATCGTTCCATCTATCTGGTAATACTGCACATTTTAGGATGCACTTTGGGGTTTTCGGTAAATACCAGAGGCAAATATTTATTGTTTTATTGTAAGGCGTCTGTTATCAGTGGAAAATAAAAGTGTGAAAATATGTGCATTATTATTTCTGTTGGACCGGCAAGCCGAAAGCAAATTGGTTCGGTCTTTACATTTTTAGTTAGATCTTGTGACGAGAGACGAGAATCGTGACTTTACACTTGATCTTTTAAATAATTTTTTTATAACGTCATATAAAAACTTATGTTCATCAACATCTGTAAAATAATCTTGGTAATACAAATTTATTTGTCTGATTTTTATTTTATTCATTCATCTCAAAAATCCAAATCAATAAATTAGTGTTTCTTACAATTGAATTTGTTATGTGATGTTTATCCTTCATAGATTTTTTTTTTATATGGCTAGCTATGATTGGATCTGAAAATTCTCGAGATCTTCTAGAATTTCATACAATCCTTCCTCCTTGAATTACCTTGTCGTTTCAATTTCATACAATAATGATATATTTTCTGATCCATGATCTGAGTTAATGAAAAAACTCATCAAATTCAAAAAACTTTCCGAAATTCTTGATATTATAGTCACCAACATAAAAAAAGCTATTTCAAATGAATTACATATATCAAAAAATATATGACTATAATACAGGAATTAGTCTGACTTGAATATATTGGATGTCCCCAGTTCGAGTGCCTATTAGACTTTTCTGGAGAACTGGACATATTTGAAATCTGAGAATTGAGATTATCATATTGTTCGAAATTTTCTACTGAGCTACAATATTTTTGGAGTCTGTGCGCTCTTGGTTATGCAACAAGTGAAAATAGATTTGTTAAATTTTTTTTTTATTTTTTCCTGTGTTAAGTATTCAATTCTGAATAAGTACAGTTCTGTTAAAACCATAGTTTTCAAAATATCGAGAGAAAACCGGAATAAAAGTCAAATACTCAAATACTCGTAGTCAGTATAATGTTCATTTTTCTTATTCTCAACATCCTGAGCGTTAACAGTCCTCATAACATCAAAGTAGAAGAATGTGAAAGGCCATGCAACTTGTGAATTTCAGGAAAATCATCACAGGGTGGTTCAAATTTTGTGTCGAAAACTATGATCGAAAATTGGCCATAACTTATATTTTTCAAATTAGAACCCTATTTTTTATGATTGCGTTGGATTCTGCAAAGAAAAATAATGATTTTACTCCAATGAAAAAAAAAAAAGGAAAAATACTCTGAGAACTATCATCATTTTTTTTTCGCACGATTAAACGCAATCATAAAAAATAGGATACTAATTTGAAAAACAATTTTCGATATTTTGTTCTCTGATGAAAAGTTTCATATACCTACCTATATTGATTGTAACTAATAATGTAAATAGGTATATGCAATTCCTCTGATACAGCATCTCATACAATAAACAAATTTTAATTCATTAAAAAAATTTAGTTTAGGTTTTGAGTCTCCATCACATTTTTTTACTGTAGGTTCATATGTGCATGATTTCACCCGAACCTAAATTACCACCAAAACAGAAATTCGAAATAAATTCGTACAACCAAGAAGGAGTAATATATTCTTATTTTGTTCCTTCACATTTACCAAAACAGGTAACATTCCTGTATGTTGTACTTCAGCTAAAATCAATATTATAGACCGCAACCTTGATAGTGGGAATTCCCTTAGTTTCAAGGAATTCCCTATTATTTCTTTCCATCTGGTAAAACGTAAAGATCTCTGTCCTATGAATTTTCAGTGTTGTCGACAGTTTCCTAAATAATTCCACTTCATTCGTGAATATACGAGGGCATTCGGCAACTTCCGTCTTCCCTTTGGTAAAGGCTGTACGTAACAGAATTCCCGCATGTGGAAGAAAAGGACGGTAAATACGGGGAATGTCTGAGATATCTTCGGACGTCCTGAAAATCGACGATTTCTTAGGGGTGGTGAGGGGTAAGAAGTAGGTAGACTTTGACGTACGCTGAGAATGCGCTATAAACCCCTCTCAAGCTTGGTTTGATGATGCCCAAAATCATCAGGTCGTCTTTTCTGATGAACCTCGATGCTCGATATTCCTTGGGTGTACATGATGGCCGGAGAAGGGTAAGACGGCGTCGGGGAGAAAGACGTGAACCTCAGTTTAATGTTGAGCGTCATGTACAGTAGGCGTTATGGTATGGGGTGCTATTGCACATGCAAGCAGGTTACCATAAGTTCTAAATCGAGATAACATGACCATGACAGCTCTGCTTGCCTTCAAGAAATAGTGTTCTTCTTACCTTAATCGGCTCGAGAATTCAATATTTCAGCAGGATAATGTTCGACCTCATGTTGCCAGAGTTAGATTAAACTTTTTTGAAGCGATCCATGTGAATCTTTTGCCATGGCCGCCCAAATCCCTTGATCTTTCGCCCATAGAGCATGTTTGCCCCCACGGACTATGGCAACTCTGAGACATGAAGTACAGAAAGCTTCGGAGGAGATACAGCAATTCATAGTGCATGCGTCTTTTCAAAATGATTCATGCAGATTTAGATTCATCAGAATTGGCTAACTAAAATTCGTTCACAAATTGTTGTCTAACCTCGAATTTTACTAATAGAAGTTTCGCTGTAACTTATGTTGAGATTCAGTCAGAGAAACTGATATTTTTAGGGTTAAACAAAAAGTTACGCTACCCACCCTTTGTTGTGTTCCCATAAAATGAATTCGATTCATGAGAGGAAAGCTATTATTCTTACGACACATAGAGGAGGCCAACGGATGAGCAGATATAACTCTCAAGCCTGCATAAGCCGTGAGTACCATTCTTTTTGTGTTTACTTCGTGGAAAATAACTACATTTGTTTTTTCTCCAATTTTGGTCCTCCTCTCCAAGAGAACTCTAAATATATTCAACACCCTTCGACATTTATTTCAGTTTTCTCATAAAAGCTGAAGGTGATTGATTGTCAATGACAAATCTGAAAGATGCTATCCTTCTATCCTTATAACTTACCAAATTATAAACAGTGATTTATATGATCATATTTTTTATAGTTCATTTCAATAGTCAATACTCACTGGTGGTACCATCTGTCGGAGGAATAGTGGTGCTGTTAGATGGAGAGGGATCATCTGTGAATGAGATAGTTGAAACTTTGCATGTCTTCATTTCTATTTGTTACCTACCGCATTGCTTTCCACTGAGTCCCAATAGAATCATGAAAACCATCAATAAGATACCAAGTATAACGCTAAGTAATATCAGTTTTTTCTCCAATCCAGTCAGTGAACCCCATGGTGAACTACAAATATATGGATTGAACTATATTTTGCATAGATGTAATTGCTAACATTCATAATTTATTGTATGAAACATCAAAGTCAATGGAGCATCCTACTGTGAAGATCCATCAATAATATTCTTTTTTTTTGGGCTAGACATCGTTGTTTTCGAAAATATGAGATAAAACCTTTAAAGCTGAGAAAGCGGCAACCTGCTCAATTCGTTGGAGCTTATTTCACAATCATTTATAAGATACTCATCTACCAAACTTCGATGTAACAGCAACATATTATCAGTATAAAGAGAGTCTGGACAAAGTTGAGTATTCTGCTCGCATATTATAGATATTATCCCCCTGATTATTCAACTCCACCCCCCGTGAATAGCATTCATATTATTATGCTTCACCAATGAAATTCAATGAAGAAAATGAATCTACCTGGATGAATCTGAATCAATACGCATATAATCAGGCATTTTCAGACACAACACTGCACCAACAATCGTCGTGACTAAGTCCAATTTCGAAATGCAATATTTTCTATAGGTTCCTGATTTGAATTTCGTCTTATCCTTATCGAGAAATTAAATCGCATATTTGATACGTAAATATAGACATTGCAATATGAGGAGTGACCAGGTGATGGCCTACGGAATTGATATCTATATTCATATGATTAGTTTTGAAGTTTCGAAGTGTTTCTGAGATGTATTCAGTACTATTTAAGATGCAGTCCTCCGGTACTCGAGAAGTTGATCTAAAATGCAATTTCATTTTTAGCAAAGTACAGCAATTACTCTAATGAGTGGATTGATGGTTAATATTTTGCTTCTGTTCCATCAACCTATATTCCTATGCCACGAATTCATTATTCGACCCGATAATTTTTCTGTCAGTTGGCAGATTGAGAAAATTTCATTATTTCTTTCATATTCTATCAAAATACTTTTTATTCCAGCTGGCCCGGCGAACTTTGTTTCGCCTAAATGATACTTACGGTGGATTTCACAAATCGTTATCACCGGTGATCGGAAATCAACGGCTTGGTTCTCTGATTTTTGAACTGTCAAATGTTTCCATGGATATGAGCTGTCACACAGAACAGATATACAAAAATAATATGTCATTATATGTCAATTACTACTAATGGCAATTTTGGATTCAGTTATTTCCGCAAATATATTTATTACCCAAACAGAAATTCAAAAACATTTTAAAAATTATGAGAGAAGATGAGAATGGACATCTCACGATTGGAACTGATCGCCAAAATCCGATTTACTCGACATTTCGATAACAATTCACTGTGATATTCACCCGCTTCTGGATCTGTTAATAACCTTTCATGGTACTATAAACCCTTTGTAAATTACACAGTTATTGATGTCATATGTCTTTTTTCGACCATTTCAAACCACGACGACCGAATGTTCGAAAAGAGATGACATCAATCGATGGCCGCGCAAGCCTCAACAAATTCATCGCCATCTGATTCTGATAATGCCAAATATAGTACCTTCACGATTACGTTATTTGGAATAAATGAAACTATGAAAATACCTAATAATCATCAGTCATAATGTGTGAATAGCGCCATCTGAAGTGGAAAGAACGGAACATTTCTCATATCTCAACGAAATCTAATCGTTTTAGACATCTGTACTCCTACGCTAAGACATTTTGGTTTTGCCCAACAGCACAGAGTTGTAGGCAACTCAAATTACACACTATTACACAGTGACTATAGAGGGAATATAGTCACTGTACAAACTATTGGTTTATATCGCCATCTAACGCGGACAATATCAAAAGAAGTACCTACGAATAAGCGGTAGTGTAACTGTTACTGTAGCGACATCTAGTTGCCCTACTCAAAATGAGGAAAAGCATTTCCCGTATAAGTAAAATTTTCATCGATTTTTTCGAAGTTTTATCGTATTTTATAATAACCAGATCGTAGGCGAATCCATATATGAAGTTTCATAACAATCAGTCCATCCGATCTCGAGTTATAAATGGTGTAACCATCATCTTTGTTTTATATATATAGATATATCATCAAATAACTTGTCTTTTTTTTCACATTCATATGAGTTGGCGAGACTGGTTTTCATAGATTTTGACATAATGAACTCTAAAACTCTAAAAATTTGTTGACAAGCCTAAAGCACTTTTGTGATGGGCAGCAACAGCAACATGCATTGGTGCAATGCACTTCAGAAACAATTCCAATTATGAATTTCTCAAAAACTAGGTACCATAACTGATAGACACTAGAGGAAAAGGGTTTTGGGAATATTAAAAAATATTTGAAAGACAATTTAAATATAACGTTACTTATCAAGCCAAAATCTTTCAAGTAGCACTTTCAGAGAATGTAGAAGAAAGTATAGTTTCTATTGCGTAGTCTGATAACTCTGAAATTCATCGAATTGTTTTATTGGTGTTGTCGAATTGAATGTTTTCTGTTTCTGCAGAATTTATGTTTATTCAACTCACCTCCTCCTGGACGAACCAGAACATGAACTAGATGAACATGAACCCGATCTAGACATCTCTAAAATGAAAAATTCACAGACACAACAATAATTTCGAGACTTGACTACATTCATTAATGATTTACCTGTTTTATACTCGCTACCGTTTATTTATAGCAATTTTTTCAGCAATATCCTACATTTAATTGGGCCAGGAGGGATTATTGTTGACCTGCAAAAAACTTCCGCATTTTATATCAATCGATTGATGGATTTTAGGAATATTGCTCAATCTGCATAAAATGATAAGTAGATAATTCCATTCTGAATTACATTTCCCCATTTTCAGTAACTCATTCTGAATTTGTCTGATTGTCGTTTGAATTCCTCCAAAAAAAATGGGAATAACAAATACTTTTGCAAAGAAGATAAATAAGTTTCTATTTCCACCATTTTCATCAATTGTAGCAAATTATTTGTTTGAATAGTGAAATAACGAATTCAAAAGTTTTTTCTTTCGAAATATTCTCAGGCTGCCAACATTCTCAGTGACCGAGAGTTTATCGTAGAAGTAGATGACCTGAGAAGAACAAGGAGACCTTGAAAATGCGGAGTACCACAAGGAACAATTCGAGGAACTATATTATTCACATCAAACGTAAAAACTGAATGTGAATAAACACTTCAATATGTTCCATTTTTCTATTGCCACTTTTGTTGGAATTTTATTAAATGAAGCTTAATGTTGTTGCCTTTCTTCTTTGTTATTCGGATGTTTACGTACATCCATAGGTTAGAGGTCTGATTAGAAAATAGAAGGCTTTAAATTAGTTTCTCCCGCATATTTCATACAATTAGCAATAACGTTTCACATATTCCTGTTTTTTATCATCAACTATCTATATTCAAACAATATCAGAGTGAAGGTTTGGCCATTTATTTTCTAAACTTGTTATTTTTCAATATATTCCATCAAATTCGATATGGTTTCGAATATACGAATTCTTATTTGACAATATATTCAAGCATTTAGACATGTTCTATAGCGCGTTGCTACAGAAATGTATCGGAATGGGTTCAGTTTCGTCCCAGCACTCCCAGCCCCGCTCATTGGGCCTATCAGATTGACTATTATGAGCAGAGCCTGTCAGTGGAGTAGTTCAAATCAAATATCGTTGATATTGATACGAAATTCCGAAGTGCATATTTCGATTCGTGAATGTGTTGCCTGATATATCCAGTCCTGAATTCCTGGATCAACAATTTTATTTACCGTTTACCGTTTTATCACTTGGTCCAGTTCGGAGAAACCCAGAGCAAATAGGGACTGTTTGTTTGTATTATACGAACGCTAGGGGATGAAACGAGGGTCAAATTGGATTGATACATAAAAGTTATTTCGGTATTTTATTTAATAGTGTTTTTATTGACGCGTCGATATACCCCTAACAGTGACGGCCTAGCAGGTCTTCGAAGATGAGGACGTTGACAGCAGGCCAACGAATGCCAAAAATATCAACATCTATTGATCTTTGATACAATAATCAAAAAACGCTACATATTTCACAGATAGTTGGCGTGTGAACATCTAGAGTAAACAATGACAGTTTCATTTCTGTAAAAGATACGGGGATGTATTGATATCTAGGTAGCCTAGACCAGTTCCATGCATAAACAAAATATTGCGATACCATATCAACGAACAAAAACTTAGTAGAAGTGCCAGTGTAGAATTCGACGTCAAAAAAGTAAACCAGAGTTACGCAATGAATTAAAAAAAAAGATGTCCACCGAAATTGTAAAAATCGAAAAATTTGAGTATCAAGCCATCATCAAGTACCTGTAGTTAAAGGCAGATTTACGAAGATATGCTAATACCCTTGGTGATCAATGTCCTTCATAAGCGACCGTGAAGAATTGGACTGCAAGCTTCAAAAGAGGTAAATTTTCCATTGAAGATGATCACCGATCGGTCAGTCCCCGCAAATATCGATGCAGTTCATGACATGATTTTATCAGACCGTCAAATTGGGCTTAAACGGATATCTGAAGCACTGAAGATTTCATACGAACGCGTTCATCATATAGTTCACGTCAATTTGGACATGAGAAAATTTTCTGCAAAATTTATACCCAAATGTTTGAATGTTGACCCAAAGCGTGCAAGGGTAGAAGCATCGCGTTCGATTTGAAAACGATGTAGACTTGTTAAACCGAATTGTTACTAGGGATGAGACTTGGGTACATCTCTACGATCCAGAAACAAAGCAACAATCGATGGAATGGCGAGACTCTGGTTCTCCAAGACCTAAAAGAAGTTTCGTGACCAAAACTCTGCTGGAAAAGTTCTTGCTTCAGTTTTTTGGGATTGCCATGGAGTTATCATGATTGATTTTTTGGATGAGGGTAGAACAATAACTGGAGATTACTTTTCGACATTACTGACCACTTTACGGAAAAAAATTGAAGAGAAAAGACGCGGAAAGCTATTCAAAGGTATTTTGTTTTTACAGGACAATGCCCCAGTACACAAATCTCATGTTGCAATGTAAAAAATTCGTGATTTAGAGTTAGAATTACTAGAACACCCCCCTTATTCACCAGATTTGGCTACGTCTGACTATCATCTCTTTCCTCAACTAACAAAAAGTTTAAAAGGTCATAAATTTTCTTCCAACGATGAGGTAATAAAAGCTCTGGAGGACTGGTTTGCAGAGCAAGAAGAAACATTTTTATTTCAAAGGTCTATAGACGTTGCAGGTTCGCTGTAATAAATGTATTCAATTAAGAGGAGAATATGTTGAGTAATAAAATACTTTGAAATTTTGTTTGGTTAGTAGGCTGAGAATTTTTCAATATATCCTCATATTAGATGCTGACCCAGGTTTTCGATCTGTTTAGATTTCATCAGAGCGAACATGAGTCAACTTCGAAGAAAGAGGTAGTCTTCAGTTTATATTTTGGTATTTTGGGAATAATGCAAATAAAGTTCTACGACCTATTTTCGACAAAGTGTATAATAACATTTTCCAAACACAACAAAACCCCCTCGCTGGTCCGATCCTGATATCGTTTATCTTGCTGTAAAACCGGCACCGAAAGAAGATGATCCTATGCAAATAAAAAACAATCGGGTATAAATCGAGATGTAGCCAGGAATAGGAAGTTCTTTATGAGGGTCCATATTATCTTTATACCGGTTTTATAAATTTAACTGTCTTCGAAATATTATATCGGGGTTTTTATTTCAATGCAAGAAAACAATAACTGATACCTTTATTTATTGGTGAAAAAAATGTTGTATTTCGAACTAATCCTCTCTTCTTGGCAATGGCATACTCTGATGAGATGGCAGTATCACCTTTTGCATCGTGGTAAATCTCCAATCAAAAGTGGTCTCTTTATTTCACGAGTAAGTACCCTAATTTACGACGTAGAGACTTGATTTTTTTTTAAATTGAAGTTGGAGAACGTCCCGAGGGCAAATAGTTTTCTTTTTTCGATTTAATTAGTTTTTCAATTAAAAAAACCAAGGTTATCTTTAGATCTGGGGTTATTGAATATGTTTTTCGTTTTTCATGGGTACCAGAAATAATCATCAAGAGAATTTTTATAATTTATAGAAGATTAAATTGCCGAGGGCAAATAGTTACGATTTTTTCGATTTAATTAGTTTTTCAATTAAAAAAAACAGGTTGAACTTCAGCGTTTTGGAAGCTACATTTAATGATTTTTTTCCGACGGTTATTCATCATTTTTTGGAAAAAATCGCAACTATTTGCCCTCGGCAATTTAATCTTCTATAAACTACAAGAATTTTCATGATGATGATTTCAAAAATGTAGCTTGTTCTCATGAAAAACGAAAAACATTTTCAATAACCCCAGATCTAACGATTACCCTGGTTTTTTTAAATGAAAAACTAATTGAATCGAAAAAAAGAAAACTATTTGCCCTCGGGACGTTCTTCAACTTCAATAAAAAAAAATCAAGTCTCTACGTCGTAAATTAGGGTACTTACTCGTGAAATAAAGAGGTCACTTTTGAATGGAGATTTACCACGATTCAAAAGGTGATACTGCCCCTTAAGGCTTCAGGGTAGTTTGGTAGTTTCATCCTGTACAAAAACTAAATTTTCTCATTATGTGTGAAACACTCATGACCTTCCATTGATCGACTCACCCCCTCCCAACAACAATCAACTGTTCACTCCAAGATGCCGCGAAATTGCTCTAATCTCCTCCTCCTCCCAATGCTTTCCTCCAATTCTATTATTAACTGGTTTATCAGGGGACTCCTTGAGGAGTTCGTTAATAGAAACATATCCAACGGAATTGACAGAGTTCCAGAATTGAGCTATTAATTATGGCGAGGCAAGAAGAAAAACGGGGCTGTCTGAACGGTTTGTGCTCTATATTGGATCACGGTAGCGGATTCATGTCACGTGCAGGGTTGATACTCGTCGTTCTCTATCCAGGGCCTGGAGGTTATACAGGTTGTTTTTGCTAGTCGTTCTTTGAACGGAATGAGGAAGGCATTTTGGGACCGATGTTACTCTTGTCTGAGAAAATTGAAAAACGCCTTGGTGCTTCGAGGAAAGTTGGAAGAATGATGTATTACATGCAGTAGAATAATTCAAGACCAGATATCCCGTAAAATATGTATATGTTCTATTAGAAAAGAATTTATTCTGCGTTATGAACAGGGTTTAGTCTCTGACTTGTACATATATTTCAACTGAAGATTCTCGAGGCCAAAATAATCCTCTTTTTCATTTTCAATATTTCCGAATTCGGCACTGTTTGAAAAATTAAAGACATTTAAAAAAAATTGGGCCAAATACTTGCCTGATACGATTCTCTGCAAATACCTTAAGGTTGATATTACCGAATGAAATCGAGTTGATACATTTAGGAAATACTAAAGTACTAACCTTACTTGAATAATAATGTTACAAACACGATATTTCTCAACAAAGGCACTTATTTTCGTCCGATTATTTCTGCAATTGAAAAGTCATATTTTTCCCACCAAAATAAGTTCCTTCTCCGATTTTCCTGAAGATTAGTTTGTAAACACTAATGACTTGTTCATATTTTCCTCTATGTCCTAAACATATTTCATAAAAAAATAGATTTTTTCCCTTATTTATTATGATTAATCGACCTGACTCCTAGGATTCTAGGTCATGACCTAACCTTACCCATCTTCTATGATATTTCACAGAGCTTTCGGAAAAACGATGCAAGATTGTCGATTTTCTCTTCAAACAATGGCATAACGGTGCGCTACCTCCACCTCGCAATGTGAGGTATCGGGCGCACAAGGAACCCTAAGATCAATGAAGTCACCTATCTCAAATCTTCTTTTGTTGTTCTGTGTCATACGTATAGCGAAAACCGGCGTGATTTAAATGGCGTAAACAAAATAACAAATCATTTCTAGAGCTATGTTGTTTTTTCAGGAGAGGAGAGTGATTATTCCAGGTGATTTTCTTCGATCTTGTGATGATTATGTGAAGACTTTCAGTGAATTAATATACCATTATTCGTGTAGTGTCGAGTTTATAAAATTTCGATAGGATATTGTTTAGATAGAAACATCGCTTCAGATTATTGGGAGCTGAGTATCATTTTATTTTTCATTAATTTCAATTTAATACGTAGTTTGTATCGACACTCATCCTTAAGGTGGGAGTTCAATGAAGTATGTTATTATTTCGAGTTGCATTTGAAAATGATTTATCTTTGAGAATTAAAATTCCGTGGGTGAACTCAAAATGGATTGGAGTTCTTAATGAAATAATTGAAATCGATTTCATTTTGAAAGTTCTTTTTTTTTCTTTCAAAAATAAGAGAAAATGAGCAAACCCATGCTCCTGTTTCATTTCCAACGAAATACCCATAAAAATACTTCAACTCTCGATTATAGGTGAATCTACAGATAATTTCGTTCAGAAAAACAACTTGAAATACGGAATTGGCAGAGAATGACCAAATTCAAATATATAGCGAGAAAAGGTTCCTGCTTTACCTACATATTCACTAATTTTATAGTTCAGCGATTTTCGGATAGACAGTTCATTTCATTCATAAGTAGAGAGATATTCATAGAACTTACCTATAGTGATAAAGTAAGTTCTATGGAGATATTCAATAAAATGCACGTTGGCACCTCTATTGGATTAGTTTTCCTACTCGGTTTGATCGCCGACCTTAATATCCAAATTTTGTATTTCATGAGCATTTCTTTTTTATATAAACCGGTAACAAAAATTTTTTAATACAAACTGTGCGTCTTTAATGTATAATTTCATAATTCTTGGTGTTTAATTTTATCTTCCACATTTCTTGGATTTAATTATTGCGTGGGTAGGTATCTCTAAATCAAACGTTTTTTCATCATTCATATAGTCTCGACAAAGTTTATAAACATTCTGACAACATTTTCAACTTGTTAAGAGACCAGCGGAGAAATAAACTTCGATTATATTTTAATTCAGGAAAGCATCCAGATTATTCTTGAAATTCATGATTTTTTCCTCAAATTTCATAGTATACAATTAGGTATAACTCGAAAACGACGTTTTTTTTAAACATAAGATGACTTTTATTTTCTAAAATGATAGATTCTTTCGAAAATATGAACGGTTTATCTTTTTCAGGTTGTTCCATAGTATTTTTGCGTGTATTTATGAGTCGACTACGCTGTAACTTTTATACCAGAAGCAATAATGAATAAGTTTTGATTGTGGAAAATCCAACATGAATAGAGTAAACAATGAACCAAAATTCAGTTCATTCGCAATATAGTTTCGAAAATATGAACAGGAAAGTTTTTTTTTTTCATGGATTTTCGACACCCTGTATCTTTCAAACGAAACCAAATTTTGAAAAATGGTATGTAAAAGGTTTTCGTTTGATGAGAGGAATCTACAGTTAAAAATATGAACAATATGTATTTTCAACGGTCGCTTTGGTACCGCCAGCCTACTTATGAAAATTTTTTCGAAAAGCAAGACAAAAGACAATGTATATGTTCAATTAAAAGAAATACTACCCATATCAAGGTTTGGATCTCAAAATCTTCCCTTAACTCGAGACTGTGAAAAAGTAGGAAGAGTTATTCCTGATATTTCCTCCAACTCTAAAATACACTCAGCACTCAGCAGAGGTGAACCATGAAGGATACAAGAAAAATACGTGTTCAGCGAGAAGTAATGCATCCATCTCCCCTGCGGAAAAATTGGGGGATCGGAGTGCAGAAATGCCACTGTCAATAAAAGCATCCTAACCTCCAACCTTCCTCGTCGAACGATTCGAGGATGAAACGCTGCATACGGCGACTAGATTCCAGATATTGCACTCTACACATGTACTACGTAACGAATTCCCATGCCCTAGGCGTCCCTGGCTGCGCCCTCCTCGACTTATGGGTTTATGTGTTGTCTTAGGCTTTTATCTTGATACCTCATTCGGTACATCCCACGCTTGTAAAGAGCCAGGGGGATTCGGATAAGACGTGACGCGAATTAGCACACTCGAATCCAATTAGATAACGCGTGATGAAAAGGAGCTTTGTGTCTCGAGCCGAGTTTATGAAGCATTAACCTAAGTGGTGCATGCGAATAAGTGGCAGAAAATTTGCTCGCAATGAGTCGGGGTAGTTCGAAGAATATGGTCTGCGGGAAAGAGAACAAGAAATGGGATGAAAATTAAGTGGGGCGTTTGTAATGCGTGAGCCACTCAGGGTTTCGCGATGCTGAACAACGATTTCAATTCGTCCGCTAAGTTAATATTTATGTATCGAGTTGTTCAATACCATTCGGCTCAGTTCGCAGCCCTAACACAGACCATACCCTCGTCGACACCTTGAAGTGAATTCGTCAGGACTTCACCCAGCGGATACATCTCTCTTAGTCAGAACAACCGTAAGAACTATTCTCACAATGTTCACTTTGTGGTATTTATTTTCTATTCCATACATTCATTTTATTCTTTTATTCTCATGATGATGAGAAATGTTACAGCAGTCCATTCTTCTCTACAAGAGAGCTCCTCAATATTATTCACTGGTATTTTTTTAGAATGATAGAATTTTCAATAGCGACATCTTGTGGTTTGACAGAAGGTAGTGTTATGGTCCCAAATATCCATAGCAAAATTCAAAATTTTTCAATCAATTTGATATATTCCAAATTTATTTCTATTCGGAATAAAAGGCTAATATGTATTAGGATCATAACAATTTGGCGCCCAACGTGGGACTGAAATTTCTTTTGGATATTTAAAATTCAATAATATAGAAGAGTTTTAACAAGATTCAACTCATATATAATAAAAATATATTATGTATTCCGAAGCATAGATATAACATATAAAAATGGCCAACCATAAAATGGAATCAAGAAAAGAAGAAACTGTGACTGATGAGGAAGGAACAACCCGAGGGCAGATACAGGAAAGCCAAATGGAGAAAATTATAAAATTAATAGAGAAAATTGATAAAAAATATGATAATATGGTAGTAGATTTGAAGAACACGCTAAAAAATGAGAAAAGAGAAAATCTAACATAAATAGAAGATAATGAAGATAAAACCAATGAAACAAATAATAAAGTAGAAACAAAAATGGAAATTGATGAGGATGCAATGAAAACAAAAGAACAAGATTTCGCAGGAGAAGTAACAGTACAACGAATATTATCAACAAGAACAACAAGAAAAAAATCAGTATAGTCGAGCGAAACAAAAGGGGAAAAATGAAATTTTAATGAAAAATATTTATAAAAAAATAAATACAAATGCAAATACCGAAGAATGCTTGATATTGATTATAAAAGATGAGTTGCCCGAAACTAATTGAGAATTTGATAACAACAGACAAGAAATTGTAAATGAAGACAATAGAAAAGTGGACATAAATGCAACTGAATATTTGAAGAGAATGGAGATAAGGAAGAGGAAGATGAAGAAAAAGAAGAAAAGGGGGAAAAAGAAGGAATGGAAGAAAAGGAAGAGAAAGAAAATTAAAAAAAGGAATATGTAACATAGGAAGTATTTTGAGTATAAAGAACTATGAATAAAGAAATTTGATGAAATTAGTTTTAATGCTCCTAATTTTCCGAATTATTCAAATATAAACAAATTATTATTGTCTCAAAATGTCCATAGCAAAATTCAAAATTTCTTTATTAATTTGAAAGATTCTAAATTCATTTCTATTCGGAATAGAAGGCTAAAATGAGGAATCGTAACAGTAGTTTGTTGTTTTGACATTTCTGTTCAGTGAGCATTGACAAATTATCATGGAAAGGCTCACACCGCAACAACGTATACAAATTGTTAAAATTCATTTTCAAAACCAGTGTTCTGTTCTCCAAACTCATAGAGCACTTCGTGAAATTCATGGTTTACAAAATCGTCAATAAGTGCAGCTTATTCGTCGAACTATCGAAAGATTTCGGATAACATTTATTCTACTCGATGCAAAATCAACACCAAGACAAAGAACTGTACGTACAGAAAAAAATATAGCCGCTGTGAGTGATAGTGTTGATGAAGATCTAGATTTGTCTATTCACAACAAGTTGGACTCAATAATCATTGTTTGTTGGCTGATTGGGCCCCAGAACGGCTTGAAGTTGATCCATTCTTTTATCGAAAAATTGTGTTTAGTGATGAGCTCATTTATTGTTGAACGGCTATGTAAACAAGCAAAATTGCCGTATATGGAGTGAAAACAGTCCTCAAGAAGTTCTAAAGCTTCCATTGCATCCTAGAAAAGCACTATATGGTGTGCTTTACACTCTGGAGGCATCATCGGTCCATATTTCTTTGAAAACAATACTGGAGCTAATGTTACAATGAACGGTGCTCGTTACAGATCGATGATCAATGATTATTTGTTTCAAAATCTGAATGATATCGACCTGGTCCCAACAATATGGTGCTACACCTCATGCTGCTACCGTAACAATGGATTTATTGGAAGAAAGATTTGGTGATAATATTATTTCGAGAAATGTTCCAATCAATTGTACTCCAAGATCATGCAACCTAACTTCAATGGATTATTTTCTTTGTTGTTATGTCCAGTCAATGGTTTATGCTGATGACCCAGAAACAATAGACGCTTTGGAAGTTAGTAGAAAAAGTGGTCTTGAATTGTTCTGGTCGAATGCGGTTCCTCAGAGCTAGTCGTGGTGGACATATGCCAGAAATCATTTTCAAAACATAAATGTCATAAAATCATATTTCAAATAAAAAGAAAAAGGACCCCGCACTTTCAGTATGAAAAGTGGCGACCGGTCAAATTTTCTGAAAGTTTGGCGTGTTGTTGTACCCGACTCAGTGACCAAAAGTGTCAATGGGCCCAACCCAATCTTATGGCTAGTTTTCTATATACGGGGTGTTAAAGTTGAAAATTGCCCAGATTTTCGGATTTATTTGCTAATTATTAAGAGTTAGATTGGATTTCTGTTGCATACACACGTTTACTACATGTTCTAGTGATGAAATTAGTGGATACGTATGATTAAAAATATTTATATTTACCGGGTGATTCACGAATATATGATGGTAGTTTTTTGCCAAAATTCACTTTTTCTACTGTGACGTCAGGAAGGCATATTTTTGAAATGTTCTTTTCGATTAAGTATTATGACGACAAAATATTGCACCGTGCATATTTTTTATACAGGGTGTTTCACAGAGAGAACCACTAGACATAATCATATTTTTTAGGATTAATTCGAAACCCTGTATTTTTGAATTGATTTTTGGGAAAAGTAATACCACAAACATATGTGTGTCTCTAATTTCCAAAATATTCAGGGTGGTTTATTCATAGGAAGGTATTCTATCTTGGGAGAAGTACAAAAAACATGATCACCCTGTATTCGAAAATTTCCTCGGTCAAATGCAACTATTTTCTCACTATATATTGATTCCCACAACATCTCCCGAAGTATGAATTTTAAATCCGATACTATGACCAGTTTTCGAGATACAGGGCGTAAAAGCGGAGAATAACTTATTTCATCATTTTTTTTTTAAACTGAAAAGCCGAATTGATTTTATGTTGCGCCCATGAGTTCAGTATGAGAGCAGATCAGATGCACATGGAAAGATTCAGATAAAATATTTACTGTTATACAGGGTGATTCACGAATAAATCACAATAGCTTTTGCGAACACTCGATAATTCTACAGTTTCGTCACAGAGAAATTATTCCATGATGTTAATACCTAGTGGTAGGTGATTATTTCTAAATCACCTTGTATATTTATATATTTAAAAATTCTTGCGGTTATGCTCACTTGCTGTTATGTTAGACAGTTATTCAAAATTCACCAGAAAAGATCTCCTTTTCAATTATTTCAAAGCATATTATTTATGGCTCACCCTAAGTGAAAAGTAATTATTATGAAGTATTTAAGACTGAAAATTGTTAACTACTAGGTATTAACTTCATGGAATAATTTCTCTGTGACGAAACTGTAGAATTATCGAGTGTTGGCAAAAGCTATTGTGATTTATTCGTGAATCACCCTGTAACAATAAATATTTTAGCTGAACCTTTCCATGTGCATCTGATCTGTACTCATACTGAACTCATGGGCGCAACATAAAATCAATCCGGCTTTTCAATTTGAAAAAAAATATTGATGAAATAAGTTATTCTCCGCTTTTACGCCCTGTATCTCGAAAACTGGTCATAGTATCGGATTTAGAATTCATACTTTGGGAGATGTTGTGGGAATCAATATATAGTGAGAAAATAGTTGCATTTGACCGAGGAAATTTTCGAATACAGGGTGTTCATGTTTTTTGTACTTCTCCCAAAATAGAATACCTTCCTATGAATATACCACCCTGAATATTTTGGAGATTAGAGACACACATATGTTTGTGGTATTACTTTTCCCAAAAATCATTTCAAAAATACAGGGTTTCGAAAATTTGATTATGTCTAGTGGTTCTCTCTGTGAAACACCCTGTATAAAAAATATGCACTGTGCAATATTTTGTCGTCATAATACTAAATCGAAAAGAACATTTCAAAAATATGCCTTCCTGACGTCACTGTAGAAAAAGTGAATTTTGGCAAAAAACTACCGTCATATATTCGTGAATCACCCGGTAAATATAAATATTTGTAATCATACGTATCCACTTATTTCATTACTAGAACAAGTAGTAAACGTGTGTATGCAACAGAAATCCAGTCTAACTCTTAATAATTAAAAAATAAATCCGAAAATCTGGGCAATTCTCAACTCTAACACCCCGTATTTAGAAAACTAGCCATAGGATTGGGTTGGACCCATTGATACTTTTGGTCACTGAGTCGGGTACAACAACATACCAAAATTTCAGAAAATTTGACCGGTCGCCACTTTACATACTAAAAGTGCGGGGTCCTTTGACTTCCTTAATTCAAATGTGTCGATTTCAATTTGAAGTTCTATTACTCTAAAAAAACACCTCATATGTCCTACTCGATCCCTGGACTTAAAACCCCTGGATATTTTCCTGTGGAGACATATAGAGTAATTAGTTCATACTTGGCCCATGAAAGATGAGGACTATTTAAGAGGTTGTATAATAACTGGATGTTACTCAATAAGAATCGATCTGGTGTTTTTGAGAGAGTTCGGAGTTTGGAGCTATTCATTTCCAACAATTGTTGTAGGTTGAGAGATGATAAATACAATTTTTTGTAATAAATTGTTATTTGCTGAAGAAATGTTTAGTCCTTTATCTTTGCAACTGAGTGCTTTATCGAAAATAATAAAAAAAAACAACATGCCTAAAATAGTCCTAGGAATAACCTCTTAAATGTTTGGTGCACTTTCACCTAACACCATGTATAAACTAACTCGATAAATTTCGGGAATTTCTGGGATACCTGGCGCCTTCGCCATTTTGCAAACACTCCATTTCTGCTGAAAAACAGGTTCTTTCACGTCGAGATGTCTCAGTATCAGTCCTGAATTAAATTAAAGAATAAGGCTCGATAAGACCAGGATGGTAAACAATTAAATTCGAAAGATTGGGAAGAATTAGGCTTCTTTTCGTTGGAAGATTTTAAAAATATTTTAGGGCAAATTTCATAGAAGGATTTCAATCTTGAAGGAGGAGAAAACTTAAGGTGAATAGATCAATTTGGAAAAGATGTGAGTATTTTCACCTAGTTGAAATCACGTTTTTCTGAATGACGACAGGTAGAGTTTCCAACAACCCCAAGCTAAAGACGTTTCTTCACATATACGGCTTCATCAGCACGTATGAAAATAAATCAATTCCCAGGGCGAAAGGAACCCGAATATTGTTTCGGAACGACGTCCCTCCCCATCAGCATTCAGACCCCATTCCTGCAATTTTTCCGAGACAGGTGGGCCAGGAAATATCCTCATCTATCCACGCGAACTGCACCAAGATCGGATTTATCGCGCGTTCCCCCCCGATTCAAAATAACCTGAAATATACGGTATCCGATGAGAACGGGGCGTTTTTCGGAAGTCGTCTTTCTAGATGACGTCATTAAGCGGGGTCGTGGCGCCAGGGATGGTTCGGAGGGCAGACGCCACTCGAGGCATTTGTATTCGCTCAGTGTGCAAAACCCATAGAAACTTTGAATCTAGAACAACATGAATGTACACAACGACGGGTTTCTATAAATAATCCGCTGTTAGGACTGCCAATTCTTTATGAGAGCTAGCTGGTTAATACTCATTAGAATGTATCCAAATGATGTGGCTCGTTCTGGAGATATGATTTATGGAATGGCGGGCAGAAAGCGCGGATTCGATATCGACTACGATGCTTCACTAATCATTCTTCAGTTTCTATGTTGGAGGAAGTTGAGGAAATTCATGAGGTTTCCGGCGAAATCGGCCGAGTACATTAAATGTTATTTGTAACGTTGATTTGAGGCGGATGCATATAAAAGTTTTCGCCAATTACTAATCGGAAATTGAGCAAATTACCAGAATAAACCAGTGGCGGCTTGTCCTATGAGGCAGGTGAGGCAGTGCCTCACCAATAAACGTCGAAAATTACACGTATAAATATCATATATTTATTAATTATTTATTCAACCAATTAAATGCGCATTTATATCGAAATTTCCCTTCATTATATAGCAATAAAATGCGTCTCCGGTTGGGTCTAAGTTTCCGTATCTCACGATTTCTAGGTATCCAATTCCCAGTAAACGGCAGAGGCAGGCCTCACACTGCCTTTCTTTACGCGTCATTTTACATCATAGGGAACGGACGGCAGGCGAGAAAACCGCACCCCTAAACGACAAATATTACGTTGGGTCTGAAGCTAGCCTCTTGATATTCTCTCGCGAAGGGCAAACTGTAATTGTTCTGCACTATTCGGGAACTAGTTCTTCAATCTATGAACTCGGGTCAGTTTTCAAATTGGGTTCGATTTGTAAAAATAGTTTTATCTGTTTTTCGTGTAGGTTTAGGTTTGTCTCAGTGTTCATATGATGTCTTTCAATCTTATTACTGAATTCAATTTCCATCGGAGACCCGAAGGTGAAATGTATTTAACAGGACCGATGGGACGTCACGAATTCCCCAGTTAGATGTAAACGCTAGAAAGACTTGTGATTTTTTTGATTTTTCAGCTAAGCAGCAAAGTTTTTGGCGTAATTCTTATGGGGATAAATCATAAATAGTTCAAGAAGTAAAGCGATCTATTCCAGATTTGAGTGAATGTCTTGAGAATATTACGCAACTGACGAAGAAGAGAGTTCACCAGAATTAGTTATTTATAGGTATATGTACATATACAGAGTGTCCCATTAGTGCAATGAAGTAGATAATCTCATTTCTTACGTCAGTTACGGAATAATTTTACTGCAAAAATGGTTGCTCTTGCACTGATATATCAGCCTAAAATAATAGTACCGGCCACAGGGTGTTCGTTTGAAGCGGTATTACTGGTACATATTAGAATTAGGTCGGTTTGTTCTAATGGTGACCACTTCATATTATTTCATCTCTTAGTGCCAAATTAGTATTTCGATTCATTGGCATCAACATTTTTCTTAATTTATTCGGCGTGGCTGACATATAACGAAAAAATTATGGGAAAGTGGAAGATTTTACTTCATTATCAGAGTGAGATAAACTTCAATATTCTCAATGTTCTAGTTAATGGGTGTTTCAAATCTGATGATATGATGAAAAGCAACTTGCTTGTAGAGGATGTTCTTAACAAGGTCCAGAATAGAAGAATTTCAATAAGGATGCCCATTTTCTTCAACTTTAAAGTGTTTAGTTTTCGAGTATATATTTTACGAAGCAAAATATGACCTTGAGTATGCTAGCGATAAAGAATTATTCTAATCATCAGTTTTGCAATAGCCTTTTTCACGGCAACGCCACGGCAGGAAATCTTTTAAACCGTCACGAGCCGCCACTCGAATAAACTGCTCCACATGAGTTAGGGATATTGACCTAAATTGCAGAAAAATATAGATTTTTGTGATGAAAATTCATATAAATATGATTTCAAGTTGCAAATTAATTTAAGCCTGTAGGTCTGCAGCGTATACAGGGTGGTTAGGAAAAATCGAGTAAATAACGAAATTTTATTCCTAGAGAATTCAAGCATTTTATGACTATCAATACAATGTATATTCTGCCTCCACGAGCAACAATAACAGCTTGACATCTTCTTTGCATACTACACACGAGGTTGTTGAACATTTCTTGAGGAATTTGGTTCCATAAACGGGGCAGAAGCTCTTTCAGATCCTTTAAGGATTGATGATTATCTAATCTTCTTTGGAGCATATCCCATGCATGTTCTATGCAATTCAAATCTGGTGAGTGCGGAGGTATTGGTAAATGTGGAATACCAAGCTCCTCGCGCGCATTCTCAACTATGGCTGCACGGCGCGGTCTAGCGTTATCGTCTAGAAAAGTTTCACCAATAGCAGCGTGAAAATTTGGCACAACATTGTCAATGACATGGTCCCTATAGTGTAAGGCGGTCATATTCATAGGACAGATGTGTAGATCTGTGCGCCCATTGAAACATATCCCGGCCCATACCATGACACTACCCTCTCGGAATGGATGGAGTTCTTGGACATAGCGACGATTACGGGGTATGCGTTGGATTGTCTATATCCTTATTCTTCGAGCATCTGAAAATCGTCCATATCTGTATTCATCAGTGAAAAAGACACTACGCCATTGCTCGTTCCAATTGATATGTTGCCTTGCCCATTCCAGTCTTTGACGCTTATGGTCACGTGTTAATGGAACTCCTCTTAATGGACGTCTAGAACCTAGATTCACATCTCTCAAACATCGTCTGATGGTTTGGATGGAAACTTGGACCCCATCTGCATTTTGAAGAGTATCCCGTAGCATTCTACACGTAGATGTAGGGTTTCTTCTCGCCGAAACGGTGATGATACCATCCTGAGCAGGTGTTGTTTTTCGTCGCCCACCAAGCCTTGGTCTTTCCAACACGGTTCCGTGTTGTCTCCCTGAACCTATTCCAAAGTTGAGATATCACACTTTGGCTGACTTGGAGCCTTTTCGCTACATTAACCTGAGTTAGGCCACTCTGTAGCATTCCGATAGCCCTATTAGCCTCAGCGTTTGTTAATTTACGTCTTGGCTTTTTCAGAAAACTCGTTTCAAATCGAAGCCGTTGATAAAATGACTTCATTTCAAAGTAAGAACATTCATGAAGCATATGCAAAGAATCAAACTTCAGAAAAAAGGCGAACAGATTGACTAAATGTCTCATACTGATTTTTATTGGATCGATTCAAGTTGTTATTGAGTTTAAAATGATTTTACAGCGATTTTCACGAAGATTACATACTTTTAAAAACGATTGAATACGATATCCCTAACTCAGCTACATGAGACGTAGAAATTTATTTATTTCAAGTGCAATCAATATATTTGATAAAAAATCTTTGTTTGTTACTCCTTGCTTTATGCTGGATGGGACTAAATAGGAAAATAAGAAAGATACAAACGTTATTCATTTTTGTTTAATTTTTTGTTGTTGTTGTGATTCTCACGGAAAGGAGTATCCTGTAATGTTCAGAGAACATTGTGACAACCAAGGCAAGCAGGTAGGAATTGGTGTTCTTCTTAAATTTCTGGAGTTTATATGCCTCGGGGAACACCTTCATAGGCAATGTGTTCCAAAGCCTCGCTGTTCGTTGGATGAACGAGTCTTTGAAGAGAGATGTTCTGCAGGTCTCCAAAGTGACCAACAAGGGATGTGAAGACTCAACTTGACGGGTTAGTCTCGAAGAGACTGCCAGAACGGAAACGATTGCTGATAAATCGTGGAAATATCTATAAAATATATACAGATCTCCTACTCTTCTACGGTGTTCCAGAGAAGTGAGCGAGTTTGTGAGCGAGGCATCACTGACGAGCCGAATTGCCTTTTTTTGTACAGAATCCAAGCGTTCCAGGATTTGTTCAGGTGCCGCACTCCAAACATGGGAACAGTATTCCAGGATAGGTCGAATCTGTGCCTTATAGATCATAAGCAGCTGAGCTGAGAATAGCTACTGGCACGAAACAGAAAACCAAGTTTTTAGGATGCACTTTTGGCAATGGATCTCACGTGATTCTCCCAAGTGTTCACGCCAAGTAAACGGTTCAGATAACTTTTCTGAATTTTTCATTTTCATTCATTTCAAGATTAATTTAATTTCTCCGTACTGAGGGAAATCCCATATGTAGTATAGGCGCGAGAAGAAATCGTCAGCTGTGGAGCGCATATGTCGCATATTTGTTTCATTTTCCATATTTTCCATTCAGTTCATTGATTGCCTTAATCGTGAATATATCTGCTACCGCCTATTTAAATTTCTTCTGTTTCCTTTCGTGAATTTAGAAAAGTTCAGTTTTTCTTGTGATTCACAATTTAAGTGATTTCGATTCATTCGAATTACATTCATTTAAGAACATTCGTTTGTGCGAATTTAGTTCGAAAAGGAGTGTTACCAGTTGCGTGGTTATTATTCTGCCACAAGGATAAGTGTTCCTACTTTGACATTTTTAGCAAAGGATTTTCACGTTATCAGCTTCATTCCATGTTCGTGTGTCGAGCTCGATCACTCTGTTCATGGAAATAGGAGTAACCGACATGATCTGGTTGGCCGTTTTGCTGAAATAGGTAAGACCTTGCAATTGTTGATTTGGGTGCATTTACCCTTTCATTTGTGTTGGGTTTCAATAACTATTTACAATTATATACAGTCCATTAGCTCTCTTAACTTTTCATTCAGAAATTTGGTAAATTTTTCATTAAACAAAATTGAACCGCACTTCAGTTGGTAAACTGAAACTCTACCAAACACCAAGAAAGGGTTCTGCCGATAGTAATATCAAGCATCGAAATGGATGACTTCAATGGTATGGTCAGTCTCGACAATTTTATGCTGGGCACAGTCAGATCGGCTTTTCCAGAGAAAAGACATACTTGTGTTTTGTTTGTTATTCCACAACTGAATCCAAATTCAATGTGTTCTTCAGAACTGACTGCAACAGACGGCACCTATGATAGAAATTTCAACAGCACAATTTCCAACGATAACTTCGAACATCAATGGACGGCGCGGATGCCATCATTGGACCCGTAAATCGCACGAGCCTATCGAGAAGTACTCCAATTTATCTGCTGTGTAGAATTTTATTTTTTCAATATACAAAAAACTACCTAACTACCTACATCTCCGACAGTCTCCGAATTTTGCATAATTTTTTTAATTCGTACACCAATTGATATACAGAATGTAAAAGAAAGTTCAGTGAATGAAAAAAATGGTAGATGTTTTAATTAACGATCTATGATTCAGTCAGCTGCAAATGAAGTCAAAGTCAAGCTCAATTCTAATTAACACCATCTATATATATTTCAGCTACAGTTTAGTAGTATTTGGAAGTATCTGTGAACCACGCGATTTTAATGCTATTTCAACTGAATATCCTTATGGTCCATCATAAAAAGACTATTTCTTTTCCTCTTGGACTTTATGACATGACTCCTCGGAGAATTACGAGATTGATAAAATCAGAGGAAAGCTGTAAATGTCCTGGAAGCGAATTTGAACAAGGGTGTTTCGCTAAAGTGAGCTCTATTCAGCGGCCACATTGTCAGAAGTTATTATATTCAGTGCATACTCAGATGCAGCGTAAAAAAAGAATAGGGCTTCCTCATATTCCAACGCAAATCTGAATATTTTCGAAACTGGAGTATTCCGAGCTTTCTAGCCCTGGTCGAATAGGAATTTCACTAAATATGAATGTTTGTCGCAAAGATTCCAATTCATCTGGCGGATTTTAAGGATCACATATACGTTGAGCTCAATAAACAAGTGTTTTGATCAAACCCTGCTTTTGTTGGGAATGGTAATTGGACCCCATGTGTAGAAATATAAGAGGATGTATTGAAATCTAGTTAGCCTAGACCTGTTCCATGCATAAACAAAATATTGCGATACCATATCAACGAACAATAACATATTAGAACAGTCAGTGTAGAGTTCGACGTCAAAAAAGTAAACCAGAGTAACGCAATAAAAAAAGATGTCCACCGAAACTGTAAAAATAGAAGAACTGGAGTATCGAGCCATCATCAAGTACCTGTATTTGAAAGGGTAAAGAGGTAAGCAGATTTACGAAGATATGCTTAATACCCTTGGTGATCAATGTCCTTCGTATGCGACCGTGAAAAATTGGACTGCAAGCTTCAAAAGAGGTAAATTTTTCATTGAAGATGATGACCCATCGGGAAGGCCAGTTTCTGTGTCAGTCCCCGAAAATATCGATGCAGTTCCTGACACGATTTTATCAGACCGTCGAATTGGGCTAAAACGGATATCTGAAGCACTGAAGATTTCATACGAACGCGTTCATCATATAGTTCACGTCAATTTGGACATGAGAAAAATTTCTGCAAAATGGATCCCCAAATGTTTGAATGTTGACCAAAAGTGTGCAAGGGTAGAAGCATCGCGTTCGATATGTGCTCGATTTGAAAACGATGTAGACTTCTTAAACCGAATTGTTACTATGAATGAGAATTGGCTACATTTCTTCGATACAGAAACAAAGCAACAATCGATGGAATTTTTCTTCAAGACCTAAGAAGTTTCGTGCCCAAAAATCAGCTGGAAAAGTTCTTGCTTCAGTTTTTTGGGATTGCCATGGAGTAATCATGACTGATTTTTTGGATAAGAGTAGAACAATAGCTGGAGATTACTATCCGACATTACTGACCACTCTACGGGAAAAATTGGAAAGAAAAGACGCGGAAAGCTATTCAAAGGTATTTTGTTTTTACAGGACAACGTCCCAGTACACAAATCTCATGTTGCCATGAAAAAGATTCGTGATTTAGGGTTAGAATTACTAGAACACCCCCCTTATTCACCAGATTTGGCTCCGTCCGACTATCATCTCTTTCCTCAACTGAAAAAAAATTTAAAAGGTCGTAAATTTTCTTCCAACGAGGAGGTAATAATTGCTGTTGAGGACTGGTTTGCAGAGCAAGAAGAAACATTTTTTTGAAGGTCTAGAGACGTTGCAGGTTCGCTGTTATGAATGTATTCAATTAAGAATATGTTAATAAAATATTTCGACATTGAAATTTTGTTTGGTTCTATAGTAGGCTAAGAATTTTTCAATATATCCTCGTATCTATGTGGGTAGGTTTTGTCTAAACCTTGTGGCCTTGTTTGCCATCAGGCTTCCTTGTAACCATACAGAAGAGGTAGTGCACCGCATCTCTCTACTTTCATAGAATAGTTCATAATTGGCTGCATACTATCGACGTGTTTGAGGAAGACTGACAGTTGATCTTCGCCGAGACTCAAAATCACGAAGGTATCATTCCCATATATGTGCATATGTTGTTCATAATGCATGGTGGCTACAAAAATGCAATGCTGAAACTGAAATTGTTCGAAACGGAGGGGATTAACTGACCGATCACGCCGGCGGTGGGGCTGCTGGTATGGATACAGCGACAAATCCAATAGCAGCAGCGTCAATCGTCGAGATAAAACCGAAGATGCCTACCGCAGTAGGCGTATCCTAATTTTGAAGTTGAATCCGGCCTTGAAAGCCTCCAACAGATCTGAATATTTTGTTTTAGATTATGATTAGACCATATGAATTTCCATTTGAAACCATCTGTTCAGCAATGTTCCAAAATTGAAAACCAAAGATACCACAATATCAAGAATTCCGTCGATCTCTCCCACTTTACTGAATGTCCCACAGACTGTCCATAAAAGCAACGTAAAAACGTCTCGCTACGTCATACAGTATAAGCCCTGGTACAAACATGTTCGCTGATTGCATATCCGCATATTCAATCAGTTTTCATTGCTCCCAACCTTATAAACCCTCCAACTCTCGACCATCAATTTTATATTTTCGCCATAAAGTCTTGCGAATCGCGTGTCAGGGTGAAGGTCCCTAATTCACAGCCAGGTTGCCCGCAACATTTCCCGCAGGACCCGCTGTGTGCCACATGCCGTATTCATGGTGTGAAATCAAGTTTCGGAGTTATTGATTCGTCATCGTATCAGGATATCGGTGTGGTATTCCCACCGAGAAACGGCTTGTAGATCGTATCAATGCGGCGACACATGTTTGATGAGGTATTGAGACGGGACACAAAGACGTCCGAGGGGAATGCCTGGGAGAGGGGCGTCGCAGGACATTCGGCAGGATGCGGAGCGAATTCATTCCCAGAATTCTCCAATTCCTAAATGTGAATATGATAACAATTGATCAATAACTGTTATTTCGTTCTCCAAACGTACTTAATTCCCTTACAATGTGAAGCCAGCGACTGCAGGCGAGTAGAGCAACTACCGAGTAGAATTTTGTACAATGTTTCGCTGATACTGTACATTTAGTTTTTTTGGTGGAAGGGTATCAACGGATGAAGAGAAAGCTTTCATGACGAAAGTTCCATAGAAATTGGGCTTCGATATAAAGAGTGTTTCAATTAGAGAACAAGATTTCAGTTTTCAAGAGAACACTGTTTTCTGTAGCAGATTATTGAAATATTTATTGATTCAGAAAACACACATTTGGGAATTATGTATGAAACAAAACAAACTGCTCCACATGAGTTAGGGATATTAACTTAAATTGCAAAAAAATATAGTTAAAATAAGATTTTTGTGATTAAATACATATTAATATGATTTCAAGTTGCAAATTAATTTTAGCCTGTAGGTCTGCAGCATTTACAGGGTGGTCAAGAAAAATCGAGTAAAATAACGAAATTTTATTCCCAGAGAATTCAAGCATTTTAAGACTATTAATACAATGTATGGCCTCCACGGGCATCAATAACAGCTTGACATCTTCTTTGCATACTACACACGAGGTTGTTGAACATTTCTTGAGGAATTTGGTAAACGGGGCAGAATTTAAGGATTCTGAGTTAGGTTGATGATTATCTAATCTTCTTTGGAGCATATCCCATGCATGTTCTATGCAATTCAAATCTGGTGAGTGCGGAGGTATTGGTAAATGTGGAATACCAAGCTCCTTGCGCTCATTCTCAACTATGGCTGCACGGTGCGGTCTAGCGTTATCGTCTAGAAATTGAAAAGTTTCACCAATGGCAGCGTGCAAATTTGGCACAACATTGTCAGTGACATGCTCCCTATAGTGTGAGGCGGTCATATTCCTAGGACAAATGTGTAGATCTGTGCGCCCGTTGGAACATATCCCGGCCCAAACCATAACACTACCCCCTCGGAATGGATGGACTTCTTGGACATAGCGACTATTACGGGGTATGCGTGGGATTGTCATTACCCTTATTCTTCGAGAATCTGAAAATCGCCCATATCTGGATTGATCAGTGAAAAGGACATTACGCCATTGATCGTTCCAATTGAGATAATGCCTTGCCCATTCCAGTCTTTGAAGCATATGGTCACGTGTTAATGCAACTCCTCTTAATGGACGTCTAGAACCTAGATTCACCTCTCAAACGTTGTCTTATGGTTTCGATGGAAACTTGGACCCCATCTGCATTTTGAAGAGTATTCCGTAGCATTCTACACGCAAATGTAGGGTTTCTTCTCGCCGAAACGGTGATGAAACGATCCTGAGCAGGTGTTGTTTTTCGTCGCCCACCAAGCCTTGGTCTTTCCAACACGGAGCCTGTCTCCCTGAACCTATTCCAAAGTCGAGATATCACACTTTGGCTGACTTGAAGCCTTTCCGCTACAACAACCTGAGTTAGGCCACCCTGTAGCATTCCGATAGCCCTATTAGCTTTAGCGTTTGTTAATTTACGTCTTGGCATTTTCAGAAAACTCGTTTCCAATCGAAGCCGTTGATAAACTGACTTCATTTCAAAATAAGAACATTCATGAAGCATATGCAAAGAACCAAACTTCATAAAAAAAACGACCAGATTGACGAAATGTCTCAGACTGATTTTTATTGGATCGATTAAAGTTGTTATTGAGTTCTATAAGTATGATTTTACAGCGATTTTCTCAAAGATTATATACTTTTAAAAACGATTGCATACGATATCCCTAACTCTTGTGGAGCAGTATATCTTGTAAATGCTTTGCTGGCATATGCGTACCCTTTTGACGAAAAGTTCAATAACGTTTTTGAATACATGTGGTGGTATTTCATCGATACGAAGTCTTATTTTGACTCTCAATGCTTGTATGGTTGCAGGCTTATTGGCATAAATAAACCTGTTACTTCAGATAATCCCTGTTGAAATGACCAGTTCTTGTGCCCGATGGCGACTTGACGTCTCTCGGTGAATTTACGCAGCATAATACTCAAAGGAGCATCACCACAGAATGAATCCGTGAGTGATCAGCAAAGTTGTAAATCTCCTGATGTGGGGTAGATGGCTTGAGGGATTTCAATAAAAACTTTGAAAGTACTATTGAATCAGGACCACAAGTTAACAGCATTTCAAATTCCTCATTATGACATCCCTAACGTTTGTGTTTCCACCCTCTATTTGCGCATTCTATCAAATCCGAGAGGTTTCATATTTCCGGAGCCAGAACCCGATAGGATACGTTCATTAGATCCGGTATAATGAATTAGCAGTAAGTTTCCATTCGATACATCGAATTGCTGACATGTCTTGATGAGAGATGATACTGCAAAATTCCGATTTGTATCAACAATGCTGAATAGCCGGTATAGTGGAGGAGTGTATGATTGACAGGCGGAATTTGAACAGTGAAAACGGATCAATTTATGCTTGTTTGATCTGTAAAATATTGCTTCCTGTTTTGCCGAAGGGAATTTGTATATTTATTTGTTTCTCATTTGTAAACGTCAGTTTCCAAAAACACAATATTAATCAAGAAAGTTTATTTTATAGTCACTAATTTGTAAAACTGACAGTTAACTTGCAAAATTTTTACAAGTTAGTAGTATTATTTACATTAGAAAATTTTGTTTTATCGTCATATATGTTGAAAATCATGGAACAATTGTTATTTCCAGTAACACAGATTTTTGATGGTGAAAGAGTTGATACTGATGATGATGAACCATCTGTTGACTCAGAAACTGCTGAACTCGAGGACTGCAAAAACATTTGTACTCTTTGCTAGACATTTCGATTTTTTTGTTGACCGAATCATCGACATAACTCATCGCAATTTCGGTGCTCTTTCACCCTCCTGCACGCTTTAGTGCTAAAATATTGTGTGAGCGCTGTCTTGAAGAACACACGTCTTTTGTTATTATTGTTCGATCTGTTTTTGAAGTGATTTAAAACTTTCAAAATGACCAATACTAGAAGTGCACAGAAATCTTCTCCAAAAATCGCTAATCCGAAACATTGTACACCCAAGAATGTTAACGAGACAAAACAGTTTGATCTGAAAGTATTTATCGCAGAGAAAATTGATGAGTCTACTAAGTGTTTTAAACAGGAAATCGAACTCTTGAAGAATCAATTGGAAGAGCTGACAAAGTCTAATAGAGAATTGATTGAAATAATCAGTAAGAAACAGTACCTGAATGAAATTGTGAGTACATCTACCTCTACTTCAAATAATCGTGATGAGTCACAGTTATCTGATTATTCTCGCGATTCCGATGATACTGTTATCAATAAGTTATCAGATGTACGGCGCCCTCTGAAAAACAAGAAGATATCGGAGGGATCGGTAGTTGTATCTGATGTTGACAAACACAAACAATCAAGAAGGAATACTATTGTGGGATCTAATACATCTTCGAAGGATATGTCCTTCGCTTCTAAGCCAAAATTATGGCTTCATGTGGGTAGATGCAGGCCGGAAACATCTACGGATCAGATAAAATCATATCTAGATAAAGTTTTACCAAATAATACTTTTGATATTATGAAATTGGAGTCTAGAGGACTCAATTCTTCATTTAAAATTGGTGCTGATATGTCCCTCAAGGATACATTGTTTACTCCTGAATTCTGGCCTGAAGGAGTAACTATCAAGCGATTTTTTTTTCGGCGTCCACCCCAAGGAAACTTGCGCAGCGGAAGCTTTCAAAACTAATGTAGATGATGGGACTATGTCGATGAGAGATGACTGCTTGAGTGTATTCCATCTTAACATTCAATGTTTAACGAATAAAATAACAATTTTTGAATCATTTTTAAACACTTTTAGTAACATAGATATTATTTGTTTAACTGAGCATTGGTTTACACACAAGCATGATTTTAATTTGTTTAATATTAATGGCTATATCAGAATTGCTGAATTCTGCAGAACTCATCATAAAAATGGTGGCAGTGCTATTTTTGTTAAAACTGCACTTGAACGTTACTGTAAAAGGGTCTCCTTAGTGTCTGAGCTAAATTGTGAATTTTCATTCGAGTGTTCTGCCGTTTCAATATCGGACAATGTTTGCGTTATTTGTATTTACCGTTCTGATGCGGGAGATTATCAGGTATTTGAAGAGCAACTTACCAAATTATTGAGTCAGGTTTCAGTGTTGTACCCTTCGATTATCTTATGTGGTGACTTAAATATTGACTGGAAACGGCCAAATGATAGAATTACGAGAAGTTTCCGTGCAATTGTGGAGGGATTCAATGTAGTGAATGTTAATGGGGATTTTACCAGGATATTTAGATCGGTGGACGGGCATATTAGTAAAACTTGCATAGATTATGTTTTGACTAACTTGGAAACAACGGCGATATACAGCTGCAGGAATTTTAATCCTGGCATATCTGACCATAATGCACTGTTTGTTGAGTTCTTGGTTTCTGGATATCGTGCTCCTACTCATGTGCATCAGACTGATATTGTAAGAAGGCGTATATTCAACGAGGAAGCATTCAGTGAGTTTAATTTTTTACTGAGAAGGTCCTTGCACGTAGATCTGGATGCTTCCGAAATTGTGGATGTCAATAAGGTCTTCGACGACTTTTATCAGCAGTTTATATGGTGCTTTGAGGTTGCTTTTCCTGTCAGATCCAGATATGTGAGGTGCTGTGGTGCGGGAAGGTTGCATGTGTCTGATGAGGTGAGATATCTGCTGGGCAGGTTGGAGTTGCTCGGTTGGCTGTCGGGCGGGTTTTCGGGATTTTCGACTTCAATTGTCGAAGAAAGAAAAATGGTGAAGGCGCAAATCAGGTCACTCCAAGAGGAGTCCCAGCGAGAACATAATTTTAGTATGATACAGAATAGTGCTAATAAAATGAAGACTGTATGGAGTATTATAAGAAAGGTTCAGAATAAGGAAAAGAAAAAAGATTCAATCAGGTTGTCTGTGAGTGGAGGGGTGTTGGATGATGCTGCTGAGATCTGTGATGTATTCGGGAAATTTTTCACTGTTGACTTCTATGAAAGAATAAGTAGCTCTTTTCGGATGTCTCTTGATCATTGTACGACGAGAAGATGCCAGCCTCGTGATTCCATGGTTTTTCGGGAGGTAACTACGCTAGAAGTTATCGAGGTCATAAATTCAATGAAAAATAAGTCTTCTGCAGGAATTGATGAAGTCCCTATAATTGTACTGAAGAATTGCAGGGATATTGTAGCTGATTACTTGGCTAATTTGGTGAACATGTCTGTCTGCGTGAGTGTATTTCCGGAGGTGTTGAAAGTGTCGCGGACCCTTCCAATTTATAAAAGGGGTGACCCTTTAATCCCAGATAATTATCGTCCTGTGTCCGTTCTGAGTGTTTTTTCTAAAATTATCGAAAAAATTATGTACCATCGATTGATAAATTATCTTGAAGACTTCAATTTACTATCCAATTCACAGCACGGTTTCCGACCGGGGCGCTCGACGAATACTTTGATGACTGAGCTGGTCCAGGGCATATCTTCACGAATGGATCAGGGTGAGTACGTGGTTGTTATCTGTTTCGATTTGAGAAGAGCATTCGATTGTCTGAAACCTGAATTTGTGTCTGATAAGTTGGAGAAGATTGGAATTAGAGGAGTTTTGAATGGTTGGCTAACATCGTTTCTGACTAATAGAAAAATGGTTGTGAGATTGGATGCAGTCTCTTCCGATTTGTTGGATGTTCAACTTGGTTCACCACAGGGTAGCGTGCTCGGTCCTCTGTTGTTCGATGTTTTTGTGGATGATCTTGGCGAGTTTCTGATGGAATTCTTGTCGGGGATTCTCCTTTTCATGTATGCTGATGATGTGAACGTTCTGATTAGTGACCGGTGCCCAGAAGAACTCAAGATAAAATGTGACCTGGTTTTGGAAAAGTTCAGTAATTGGTGTGAGCGGAATCATCTGCTGATTAATTATGAGAAAACGGTCGCTGTAGAGTTTCATGTTCCTCAGAGGCTAAAAAGTGGTATCGGGTTGATCTTTAATGGAGTTCCAGTGAGGTTTTTGTCAGATGTAAATATTCTTGGCACAGTGGTTGATGAACATCTCAGGTGGGATTCTGAGGTTGATAAAATTTGTAAGCGTCTTCATAAAGCATACTACACTATATCTCACATTAAGAAGTTGGTGGGCAATGACAGCGCATTGGCGTTCTACTATTCGAATGTTTTCTCTACACTGAGATATAATATTATGGTTTGGGGCCAATCTGTCGAGTGGGGGAGAGTTTTCATCTTACAGAAGCGCATTATAAGGGTATTATTCGATCTTCCCTTTAGAGTATCATGTAGGGATTATTTTAAACACCATCACATTTTAACTGTTCCGTCTATTTATATTTTTAATATTTTAATCTATACACACAAGCGAAGTTCTCGAATTCTTAGACGTGAAGAGGTACATTCTTATGAGACCAGGAATAGATATCGTTTATGTGAGGAGAGATCAGTTCACGCTTTTCATAAAAAGTCTCCGAATATTTCGGGTTGCAAACTATTCAATATGTTGCCGACTCATTTAGCGCATATGACCTATAAAAATTTTTGTAAAGCACTAAAGGAGATTCTTGTTGAAAATTGTTTTTATTCCCTTGAGGAATTCTGTAATTTTTTGAAAACTTTTTAAATATGTTATGTGGATTATTCTGTGCCTACTATATATTTTAATATATCTTGATTGTATGGACGTATTCTGGTTTAATGGAATAAATGAACTATTATTATCTCCACTCGAATCCGCAACCATAGTGGCTCCAGTTCTGCGAAGAGTGGCCGGTGTATAACTCTGGGTCTTTTAATCCTAAATATTTCGCTATTTGCTTTGGGACACCACCAATAGTGTGCTGGCCAGCATTAAGGGGAAATGCACTTTCCGAATCGGTATGTCAAAAAAAATCTTAGGCTTTCTGTTCCAGGAGGCCGAAGATTTACATATTTTCTGTATAACATGCAGGGCTTGAAGCTGCAGCCATCATCGGTTATGGTGAATCTTCTTGTTGTTAAATTTTTTGTCACAATAACGTATTTTCCCATATCTCCTACATCATTCATGTTTAAGGAGAGAATTTCGTCACATCGACAACATCCAAAAATCCCAAATATTGTTACAATTTTCGCCAGCAACCACTGGTCATCAGGAGCATGTGAAAGAAATTGTTCAGCCACTTCTTTACTTAATACCTTGGCCTTTTTTGGCGCATAACGCTCATTTTTTCGTTTCAGAAACATTATTACCTTTTGAAATCTGCAAATGACAACTAAACGTCATATTTTTCAATAAATTTTTTAAGAAAAAAAAACCTGCGAACAGGAGCATTTTCTTTCATTTCCAAGTAGCTTTTCAGCAAAGACCATTTTGCCCATGAAGTATTAGGGCTGAATCTAGCTGATAGATGCTTCAAGTAGACCAACAAAACAAATTCAGTTACCCCAATCACACTATTTTTGTTTTGCCACTTTTTGAAGTCGTCGTATTCTCGCTCGTACCTTGAAGCTGATTTTGCAGGTAATAAACTTGAAGCTACACTGCTGGCTGCCTCAATAATTTCTTTTGGTACATTCATTTTCGCTTTCGCCAAAAAAAATGTAAAGAAAAATAAAAAGACATGTTCATGGTAACGCTTCCACAGCTTACGACATTTGCGACAAATTATTGAGATTTTTTTGAAATTTATCTAACCTTTTTACAAATGAGAAACAAGTAAAATATAAAACAATACACGCAAGGTAACGGGTTTTACTGGCTCAAGGAGGTAACTGACTCGCCTGCGGCTTGTCAGTTCTATCGTCCATTCGCCAGTAAAAACCCTCTCACCTTGCTAGTAATGTTATATACTATTGGAAAGTGGGGATTGGTCCAGTCTGATATTTCAGCTTACTCCAATTAATTTTGAGAGAACTTGTAATGAAGAGAGAGATGATCCATCCAGGTAGATTCCCATTCAAGAATCTCTAAACGGTTTTACACACTGTCTATGAATCAATCACGTCAAAATATTAAATTTTCACAATAGTTGGTCAACTTGTTAAAACAAAATCAAATTTCAGGACTGTGGACTTAAGGTGATAGGCGTTTCATCCAACCTTCTTACAATACTCAAATAAGCGGAGAGTACTAAAAATTATTTGGCCTTTCTCCTTTTGACAATTCGTCCAAAGGATGATGAACGTATCCTTGAAAAGAAAACACGTCACTATCACATACCTTCCTTTATCGCCAGTTTAACAACGAGACGTAGTCTAAAATATTTGAAGCAATCCTTGAGATTTAACCACCGATTCAACACTTTACACCGCTATTCCCCGAATAACACTTTTTTCCGTCTCCGTTTTGAGACCTAACTTCCTAATTCTGGAGTACTTCCTAAATCTTCCAACAACTGAACCCGAGCAAACTGAGAACCTTTCCGTTTAAGATTTTTCCAGCTACTATCGCATCTTCGTTCCCAAACTCAATCAAAGATTTTTTTTGCGACCCATTGTCGGCTGATTCCGAGAAGGATCTCGTACCAGTCTGAGGTTTCTGTTTAGTTGCAGCTCTCGCGATCTAGCCTCGAATTCTACACTGCCTCAACACCCTGTCACCCAGGTCGTGGGACAAAAGTCCCGTGATACCGTCTCGATATACAATTTATTTTCAGTTGATAGCGTTTTATGAGGAATTTCGGAGTCTTTATTGATTAACCGCAATCGATTTATTACAGAGGTAAGACTGTGGTTGTATCTCTGGAGCTATGAGAACGTTCCCAACTGGGGGCATTGAAGATCATAAAACAGATCTCACACCACTTGCAATTAGAAACCATCTCAACGAAATTTTGCACATAGTTTGAATACGTCGTAACCAAAATTATCATCTAGATTGAATCCGTTATTTTGAAATTATCAGTAGTAATAACCCAAGGACATTGATAATTGTTCGAAAAAATTCTATGACAGATTTCGAAAGCTTGTTGCTTGGAAACAGACCGACGCCGTAGGCGGAGGTCTGTTGTCTACAAGCAACAAGCTTGAGAAAGTTGTCATAGAATTTTTGAGCATTTATCAATGTCCGAGGGTTATTCGGAAAGAAAATTTTTTGCTAATTATAGAAAAAATACAGAGCTAAAACAGTTTATTTAAAGGTGCAATTAACAAAGGAACAATAAGAATAGTTAAATGAGGATCCAGACGTGTTAGTTTCTATAACTGATGAAGATGTATTTCCACTACGCATGCTGTTAATAATTTGATTATGATGTTCTTCGTCAATATTCAAGTAGGGTTTTATTGAGTTGGCATTGTTGTGACCCGTAATTTTTATAAGCTGTTGTTCTTGTACACCACTTTTGGCCAATCGACTAACCGCGGTCGATCTATTGGAATGATTAGTAATTTTGTTTTCCTTTGTATTCAATCCAATCGCTTCGGCAGACGATCTTGTCCAATTTTGAATCGTATTTCTTCCAATGAGCATATTATCATACCAGTGATCATTTTCGGATTTCCATTGATGATTTGGTCTGACGAATAATCTGTTGGTTTTAATATTTGGGCCCCTTTTCGACATCAATTTTTTGAATAATCGGACAGGACAAACGTTGCTGTCATCGTTTTCTATTAAAAACTTGCTTCCAGTACACATTCTTGAACCACCCTGGCAAGTCTTGCTGAATACATTCCACTCGGTTGGTTACAGAACCATCGTTGTTTGATTCGATACAAAAAAATTCAGTCAAGCAAGCAGCAGCTTCCCCACCTCGCCAAGCTAATTCTACCGCGGCTATGTGATAGAATTTCCGTTGCAGCCCTTCAGGAGTATTTTCATTCCATAAATTCACCATTTTTGTTATTTCCACAGAACTTAATGCTGTCGAACTTTGCTTCCTTTTACTTGGGTCTGATTGCAGTTTTCGTCGTATAGAATCACGGGCAGCTCGCGCTTGTTGAAATACAACACTTTTGAATGGGTCAATAATAACTCTCATTTCTTTATAATATTTTTCTTGTAACAGCTTACTTGTTATATTCCACATGGTTTTGACCGTACTTTCTTTGAACTCTTTACCATCTTTTCTCCTCATGTTCACGGCCCAATACTTTAAAATCAACGCCAATTCTTCCGCCGTCCGATTTCCATCTAATTGATACTTTCTATCGTTGCAAAAGTCTATAAATGCTTTCCATACAAATTTCTTACTGTAAACGGTGTTTTTTGGTATGTTCGATTCTATAATTTCATTAATATTATCGTCAGTATTGCAACCAAATCGTGACATTTCGAAATATTAAATATTTGAAACTTCAAAATCGAAATGAATCAATATGTGTCCATAGCAACGTGAAAACAGCCCAATTTCTGTTATCGATGTAATGTTGACATGATTGGGTGAAATTGTTCATCTGATATCAAATGAGGAAATTTAATTGGTTGTTGGAACTGTCAAAAAATTTTCAGGAAAACAAAATTTTGAACTTCCAAAGGACCCCGCACTTTCCTTATGAGAAATGGCGTTCCGTCAAATGTTCTAAAATCGTATAATGTAGTACTCGACCTACTGATCCAAAGTGTCCACGGCCTCGACTCTATCCTATGACTAGTTTTTGAGATACAGGGCGTTGAAGTTGAGAATTACCCACTTTTACTACGCTCGTATCTCGGAACAAAATCGAATGAACTTCAATTTTTCTCAAGAAACATTTCATTCCATCCCCAGGGACTTCCATATGGAGGAATACGACCAAAAATCGTTACGAATACAGGGTTATCCATAATTGAATGCATGCCCGATTTTGAAAGTATAAAATATGTCAGTTCCAGAGCGAGAACGTTCGCAAAATGAACTATTTCACTAGATATGTTGTTCTCACATTGAAAAAACCTGAAATACCCTGAAGTCATACTGGGTTTTCCATTATTATAGAAACTATTCACAATGAGGGTTAAGTGGACACCCTGTATTTTTGGGTTGATTTAAGATGTTTGTTTGATTTTTTCCGAACATATCACCATGGTCTTCAAAGAATACAGGGTGATTCAGTCATGAAATAAACTGTGGACCTCACGAATATACCCAAAAACCACCTTTTTTTTTCATCGCCCTCTATTCCAAGATTAACTCCGTTGAGGTGGGAATTTTCTTTCACCACTGTACTTGATATAAAAACATCAATACGACTGAGATTTTTCATCCACTTCCTATGACCAGATTTTTTTTATGTCATACGAAAATTATTTATTTATGTTATTCTATTCTTATTCCAGCATAAAAAAATCTGCTCATAGAAAGTGGATAAAAACGCTCAGACGGATTGATATTTTTATATCAAGTACAGTGATGAAAGAAAACTCCCACCTCAACGGAGTTAATCTTGAAATAGTGGGCGATGAAAAAAAAGGTGGTTTTTGGGTATTTTCGTGAGGTTCACAGTTTTTTCATGACTCAATCACCCTGTATTCTTTGAAGTCCATGGTTATATGTTCTGAAAAAATCAAACAAACATTTTAAATCATCCCAAAAATACAGGGTGTCCACTTCACCCTCATTGTGAATAGTTTCTCTAATAATGGAACACCCAGTATGAATTCTGGGTATTTCAGGTTTTTTCGATGTAACAACAGCATATCTATTGAAATAGTTCATATTGCGAACGCTCTCGCTCTGGAACTGACATATTTTATTCTTTCAAAATCGGACATGCATTCAATTATGGATAACCCTGTATTCGTAACGATTTTCGGTCATATTCCTCTATATGGTTGTTTCCTGGGGATGGAATGAAATGTTTCTTGAGAAAAATTGAAGTTAATTCGATTCTGTTCCGCGATACGAGCGTAGTAAAAGTGGGTAATTCTACACTTCAACGCCCTGTATCTGAAAAACTAGTCATAGGATTGAGTTGGGGCCATGGACACTTTTGATCAATAGGTCGAGTACTACATTATACCAAAATTTTAGAACATTTGACGGAACGCCATTCCTCATAAGGAAAATGCGGTGTCCTTTACGGAACCTCTGGTCGAATTAACGGTGAAATTTCAAGATCTTGTATTGAAAGAGGAAAATCGCCAACAAGCCAATTATGACTCGAAGAGATCGTTCAATAAAGTCAATCAACTCGATCCAGTTGTCAGTCCCGTCAAAACCCATTCTTGACAGCCTTCCAAACATCGTCTCCTCATCATATTCACTGCCGATAAAGAAACTCCCCCCGAAGGAGAGCTTTCCTGTCTAGCTCCCAGATTGGCAGTCCCCAATAAATCATTTTGAATGACGCTTTCTCAATAATTCCATTCGTTGATATTCAACGGGGTACCTTGAATTTATTTTTCCTTAGTGTGACAGCATACCCGGAATAATGAGCTTCGTATAAGCACAGCTTCATTTCTAAATCCAGGCAGGTGGTCTTTTCAATTTATATTCCACGTTTCTGCGCAATTACAATCCCTGCAGCACGAGCTGCCTGTTCTGAAATATCGGTTTTCAAGAAAACTTCGTTGTTGCGTTTTTCGAGGTATCAAGTTTTAATTAACTCCTCGTACTTTACGCCCCTGTTGATTTGGATCAAACTAACAATGTCTTCATCTCGAATAATATTCAGTTTGGAATTCAATTCACCATTTGTACAAAACAGCTTTCACAGCATGATTCTAATTTGTGCTAAACCACATTCTGTCAAGGCAAAAACATGAGTTTGAACCAACAGGTGCACACAAGTACTGACTCAATCGGAACTACTATAGTATCTGAGCCTCTAATATGGGTGCCAGGACATTGTGGTCTGAAAAAAAACGTCAAGCTTGCGAAAAAGGCATAAAGGTTAACACCTGATAGACCAGAGCCTTTCTGTTGGCTTAGAAAAGAACAATATAAGGCTGCGGTCCAACAATGGTAGTTGGACAACAGATAACCCTCTGGAGAAACACTCCTGGACTTACTCAGTCCAAGAAGTTCGTGATGATTTCACCGACCTATACCAGTAAGCTCCTAAAGCTGCCACGAGCTGAGCTTTTCCAACTTCATTAATAAGATTTTGTGTACATGAAATCAAAGCACCCCTTACTTATGCCATCAGCACATCCTTTAGAACTGGGGTTTTTCCAGATAAGTTGAAGCTGGCCACTGTAAGACCTTTACATAAAAAAGGAAATGTTTCAGATATGGAAAATTACCGACCAATAAGTCTGCTGCCCGGTTTTTCCAAAGTGTTTGAAAAATGCATGAGTATCAGATTGATGGACTACTTCATGGGGAATGATATGTTGTATATGGGTCAACATGCATACATGAAAGGAAGGGGAACTCAGACTGCTTTATATGAGTTCACTGAATCAATCCTAGAAGCACTGGAGAATAAAAACCATGTGATGGGTCTGTTTTTGGATCTCACGAAGGCTTATGACTGTGTGAGTCACCAACTTTTATTGAAGAAATTGAAGCTGTATGGAGTAACTGGAGGTGTTCTTTCCTGGTTGGGATCTTATCTGTCAGGAAGATTGCAACAAACTGTTGTTACAAAACAAGGAGTAACAGTAAAGTCGAAGAGAGAGATTGTGAGGATGGGCATTCCACAGGGAAGCATAATGGGCTCTGTTTTATTCATTATATGATATATAAATGACGCTCAGAAATGCATTATGGAACAAAATTGCATATTAACCAGCTACGCTGATGACAAAAATATATTAATATCCGCTCAAGAAATGCAAACGCTACTCAATGACTCAGATAGGATTTTCAAATCATTGTTGGAATGGACCGCAAATGAAAGACTCATTTTAAATGAAAAGAAAACAAACTGTATGATTTTTAAAACTAACAGATCTAACTTGGAATGTCCAGACAAAATAAGCTTAAATGAATCTGAAGTTAAAATAAGTACCGAAACTAAGCTCTTGGGAATAACGATAGATTCAGTTCTTTCATTGGAGGCTCATATAGATAAACTCAATAACAGGTTGAACTCAGTCTGTTACACTTTGAGAGTAATGTCAAAATATCTCAACAAAGATGGTCTAAAGGTGATTTACTTTTCAAATTTTGAATTCCTCGTTAGATATGGCTTAATTTTCTATGGTAGTGTCAGGGCAGTAGAAAAAGTTTTCAGAGTACAGAAAAGATCAGTCAGAATAATCAATGGACTTGGTTTCAGGGCTTCATGCAGGGGTTTTTTCAAGCAGAGTAATTTTTTGTACAGTAATAGCACTTCATATCCAAGAATGTATAATGTTTCTTTTTAAGGATAGAGATTATTATAGCTCAAATTTACCATCACATTCTTATAATAGCAGAAATTGTTTTTATGTATATCCAGTTCATAGGTTGACTGTTACAGATAGGGGAGCAAAGTACTCTTCCATGAAATACTTTAACAAGTTACCATTGAGTATAAGGAAAATTGATAACCATAATAGTTTCAGGAAAAATTGCATATGTTTCTGCTAGACCTTGAACCATATACGATGGATGAATTTCTTAATTCCACACTCATTCCATGAAATTTCTGGTTGGTTTTTCGTTAAATATAACTTAGAATTATGGTTTGTTTTTTGACAAATATTTCGTTCTGACTATGTATATAATTATTGAAACTGTATACGTAAGATTTTCGAAATAAATACTACTATTATTATTATTATAGAGCGTACATACACTCAACAAACATAGCCCTCCTTCTGGTGTTGTTAATGAATCAATTGTCTGTTGGAAATTATAACCACGCAAAAAGTATAACTAATTCAAATTCAATTCAAATTGATCTAACAGAATCAGTCTACAAAAATCAGTATACCTACATGAATCAATCTACCAGAATCAGTCTACTAAAATCAGTCTAACAGGATCATTCTACTAGAATCAGTCTACCAGAAACAGTCTATCAGGATCGGTCTACCAGAATCATTCTACCAGGATTAGTCTACTAGAATCAGTTTACCAGAGTCAGTTAACATCGAATGACAGATTGGATATCATGGAATGATTCAACCATAAACTCCAAATTCAGACGTTTTTTGTACATGCATTTTAGTCTCTTAGGTCCCGTGACTTTGAGGGTTGAGAAAAGGCTGATGCATTTGCGACGAGTGCATCAAAGTTTGAGACCGCTGAACCTGAACACTTCTGTGGCATTGGAAATGACCACTATAAGGCAGCATTAATGCAATGGGAGCTGCAAAACATGACACCACTCTGGAGAAAATCACCAGCACAGGGACAAGTGAGAAGATTTGTAGATTTCTTGCCGTCATAAACAAAGAAGCTGACTCTTGTTCTAGTGCGGCGCCCTTGGTCAGTCGAACGTTGGCCTTGTGGCCCATTTTTCGATATAATGAGATGCTTGAGAGACTCAGATCCGAAGGCACGCTGACAGGGAGTTGTACCTCTTACCATGGAGATGGAAGGTGGATTCCCTTGATGTGTTAACATCAATTCTGGTAGGTTATCGCACATTCTGCCCTTGATTGATTGATTGGTTTGCTGACGAAAAAGAGACCGGGTTAGCGCTTGGCCTCCCTGTGACACTGCGACCAACTTGGGTCTATTGTATCACTCTTTCGTCAGTGGTTCCTCACGAGAATAGGTTTGTGTCCTTTATCAGGTTCAGTAGCCTGTTTATGAGGTTTTTGGATCCATTCCTGTTCCCGGATTGATTTCTCCGAAAATTCTGTGGCGCCTTCTTTCCAGGGCGTCGCATTCAAAAATTATGTGAGAGGCTGTTTCTTCCTTTTCACCGCAGAGTCTGCAATCCACGGGTTCTCCAAGTATTGCTGTGGTGTTCAGATGTTTTCTAAGGCCGCAGTGTCCCGTCAGTAGACCTTCTATTATACGTGCCTTTGTTCTGTTTAGATTCAAATAGTCAGCCGTCAAGGTTTGGCTTGTGTGTCCTACCATGACTTTGCTGTGTGTTTGCCCGTCGCTCTGTTCCCAGTGTTGTCGGTGTCTGTTTTGTCCTCTCCCCTCAATGAGGGTCCTGCATCGGTTTTTGCTGATTCCAAGCACAGGTTCTGGCCCTGTGAATGGCGTTTCAGATGCTTGTCTTGCTAACTGGTCTGCTTTTTCGTTGCCCGCTAGTCCCTTGTGACCGGACACCCACATCAAAAAGACCTTGTTGTGTTTTGCCAGCTCCAGAAGGTCCTGGAGGCATTACCAGACGAGTCTAGACTTTATCTGTGTCGAGTTGAGAGCTTTGATGGCGCTCTGGCTGTCAGAGAGAATGTGGATGTGTTTTCTTTGGTAGACACTTTCCAGGTTCTTATGTATGCATGTCCTAATGGCATGTGTTTCAGCTTGAAATATCGTGGCGTGTTTGCCGAGAGGTATTATATAGTCCCTTCTTGGCTTCGTGTATTCCCGCTCCTGTTCCTTCATCTGTCTTAGAACCGTCTGTGTACCAGACTATTTCTGAACTGATTGTGATTCTATACTCGAGTCCCATCTGTTCCAGTCGAGCTGTGTTTTGAATGGTTTTTCGAATGAGTACAAGGGTTGCATGTAGTCTGAAATCATATCGAGCTCGGCTACGTCAGCTACATGAGAGATTCTGGTGTGCCCAGTTGTGCTGGTTCTCCAGTTTTTTGTTTGGATCAGTCTGAGTAGTACCTCTTACCATGGAGATGGAAGGTGTATGATTACCTAGATGTGTTAACATCAATTCTGGTAGGTTACCGCCCGTTCTACCCTTTTATCGGCGTTCCTGCAGTACAGTGGACACTCAGTTAGACCCATTCTTTGTCAATGCCTGTTGAACAGATGTCCAGGAAAAGCCTCAGACACCAGAGATAATTGCTTCCTTTCAAGAATCAAGAGCTTTTTGTCCTCCGGCTTCGAAGGAGGCATCTTGATGAGGAGCCCTGACAGCCTGAGAACCGTTCTTGTGTTCCACTAAGAGGAGAATTTCTCATCAATTCATCTCTTTAAGAATCTAAATGTAATTGCCAAAGCTCTTAGGGAAAGCAAACGATTTATGAGGATGGCAAGTATCTCATCGGGAACTCTAGGGTTTAATAACCAAGGGTCAATCTGGTCTCAGTTCTAATAGGTTCTCCTCTAGCAAACCTCGTCATATATACAGGGTGTTTGGAGGGTGAGTAGCCATAGGTGAATGGTGGATAGGTGATGCTCTTGGCTACTTGTTGCGCCTAATAAAATAACATTTTGCCCAAAGTTCAAGGTGTTATAATTTTTTTACCATTTTTCTAGAAATTTCCCATTTTTCTCATTAAAACCTTGAATTTTTTCAAATTTAATGCTCGAGGTGCCTATAAAATGATTTATTTCCTTAATCTAGTCTTGTCTTATTCATATTGAATCAAAATTTCATACAAACGTCTTCAAAAATCCTGACAGCGTCGTATCAAACTTCAAAATGAAAAAAAAAATGTTGTGTCCACTTTACAAAGTGAAATAAAAAATAAATTTACATAGTGATGGGTTTTAAAATGGCTTTAAAAACTTCTCTTGTTAATACTCTTTGCAATGGTGTGTAACATGTACCATTAATAATCAGATAACTCAACAAAAAACCGTTTTGTCTTCAAGGATGCCTCGAAAGGATGACGACAAAACTATTCCATTGAGCAGGCAAAATATTTTCTCTCATTCTACCACAGCTAAAAATAGCGTGCTCTCTCTATCATCGGCTTACAATACTCCCAAGGGCGACAGCCGCCAGGGAGGGGGCAGCTGCCCCCCGTGCTTCCCCCTCCAATCAGAATAGAAAAAATGAACTGATTTTCGTATATTATGCTATTATTTCATAAGTTTTTAAGGGATTTTTGAGCTCTAGGGGGGGCAGCTGCCCCCTGTACCCCCCCTGCTCAAAAGCTGGGGGGTAGTTAATACATTTGCAAGTCATTTCATAGGCCTGCAGTAAAGGTGCAGTAATGCAGTTTTGAGTTCACTCAACATTTCGGTGGTTCATCAACATATTCTGTAGAAAACTAAAGATAGAGAACTTCAAATCATTTATTTTAAATCTTGTTCAAATTGGCTATTATTTCTAATACATGCGTAACATCCCTTTCTTATTTCCGTTGTGGTGTATACCTTAGTCCAATTTCTTGCTTCATTATCACAAATGCATTATCTATTTTTTCTATTAATTGCCCTCTTGTGTCAATGGCCAACAATTTGAACATATTTAAAATAAATGATTTGAAGTTCTCTATCTTTAGTTTTCTACAGAATATGTTGATGAACCACCGAAATGTTGAGTGAACTCAAAACTGCATTACTGCACCTTTTTGCAGGCCTATGAAATGACTTGCAAATGTAGTAATAGACCCCCCAGCTTTTGAGCTGGGGGGGCATGGGGGGCAGCTGGCTCCCCCCCTAGAGCTAAAAAATCCCTTAAAAACTTATGAAATAATAGCATAATATACGAAAATCAGTTCATTTTTTCTATTCTGATTGGGGGGGGGGTCACGGAGGGCAGCTCCCCTTTCCCTGGCGACGCCTTGGGAGTATTGTTAACCGATGATAGAGAGAGCACGCTATTTTTTGCTGTGGTAGAATGAGAGAAAAGATTTTGCCAGCTCAATGGAATAGTTTTGTCGTCATCGTTTCAAGGCATCCTTGAAGACAAAACGGTTTTTTGTTGAGTTATCTGATTATTAATGGTACATGTTGCATACCATTGCAAAGAGTATTAACTAGAGAAGTTTTTAAAGCCATTTTAAAACTCAACACTATGAAAATTTTTTTTTATTTCACTTTGTAAAGTGGACACAACATTATTTTTTTTTTATTTTGAAGTTTGATACGACGCTGTCAGGTTTTTTGAAGACGTTTGTATGAAATTTTGATTCAATCTGAATAAGACAAGACTAGATTAAGGAAATAAATCATTTTATAGGCACCTCGAGCATTAAATTTGAAAAAATTCAAGGTTTTAATGAGAAAAATGGGAAATTTCTAGAAAAACGGTAAAAAAATTATAACACTTTGAACTTTGGGCAAAATGTTATTTTATTAGGCGCAACAAGTAGCCAAGAGCATCACCTATCCACCATTTACTTATGGCTACCCACCCTCCAAACACCCTGTATAATAATAATCATAGTTCCAGTAAATTCAGAAGTAGTGCTAACGGCCTCAATAATCATCAAAGGGAAGTATGGTAGGTTTGAAGGTCTCGAACAAGAAAACCACTTGTGTACTAAGCCGCCGTTTCGTTTAATATATAAACTTCTTCAGGGCACTAGAAGAGAACAGTGTGGATAAAACGAAATCATCAAACAAATTACATAATTAAAGAGAAGTAATTTTCTTTTGTAGATATAAAAAAATATATGTTATAACTTTTCTTCACGAAAACAAACAAGAAATCACAACAAACAAACAATAGTCAGTAGGAAGGTACATATAATCAATATCTCTACTCAATGAAAGTGAACTACAAAATAATGATCCATCAAAAATTGCCGTGTGAAACAGAAATTATAATCTTCCAAAACTTTTTTTTTTCCTGGTTGTTAAAAATCATGACAAATTACAATTCGATGTAGTGGGAAAATGGAAAATTTACTCACGGTACTATGTAGTTTTCATTGTCAGAAGGTACAAATTCAGACAAAAACACTGCATTGAAATCAAGAACATATTTCCTAGGTAAGAGACAGGCATCAACTAATGAGTTTAATACAAATATGTAATCTGAATGGAAATCGTATGTTACATCTTTGATATCAAATAATAATAAGCGGTGTTCAACTTTTCAATATCGGTTCTCTTGTTAACTGAATTAACATCTCCTTTTATTTCAATCATCTCTTGTAAAAGCCTTTTTTTCAAGATTTGCTGTTTTCCCAGGACTTCAGTTTTCTCAAAATCGAATGCGTGCAAAGTACTCTTACTGTGTTCAGCTAATGCAGTATTATTTTCTTTATGTTTTAAAGGATTAGTACTATTTCTCATGTCTCTCAAATGTTCAGATAGTCTGACTTTCAGATAACGTCCTGTCTGCCCAATATAGGTTTTCGTACAATCAGAGCATGGAATTCTATATATGACGTCAGTCTCTTCTTCTAGTGCCCTGAAGAAGTTTATATATTAAACGAAACGTCGGCTTAGTACACAAGTGGTTTTCTTGTTCGAGACCTTCAAACCTATCATACTTCTCATAGTTCCAGTGCCTACGCGAAGATCGAATAATCCATTAAATTCAAGTTGATTTCGACAAAAGTCTTATATGACGACTCCACAGAGAAGATGCAATAGAAGCGTGAAAATTCAAGCCACTTTTCACTGGCTCTAGAGCGATTCTGCATCCCCCCAAACCAATATAGTTTTACGTCAACCCATTCATGAATTTATGCAGGAGATAAGCAATAACGTGTTGATCATCGTTTTCACTGGGACAATAAACCTTTCATTACAATATTATCTGGAACCGTCGTTGGCGCTAAATCAGTATTGCAAATGCCGTAGAGCCGTTACAGGGGATAAATTGCAGAGGAGGTCTTTCCGGAAGACTCATAAATTCGGTATTGAATCGACTACCTGCTATTTGTTTGTGTTTCGCGCCGCCGGGGTAAGCTACTGTTTAGACTGCTACAGAGCCGCCTAGGTACACATTCCGACGTTGTGAATGGCCAGCAGATGAAGGAACACGTTGGGGAAATATTTGTTGATCGCACATATGTTCCTGCGTGGATAAATGAGGATTTATTAGGATAACAAGGGTATCTGATATGTTAAATCGTTCTCATACAGGTAACACTTCGATTCGAAAAGAACATAACGCCTCTAGTATTTTTTTTCTGAAGAGTAATCAATGCTCTATGCAGGGTTTGTCTTTGACTCGTACATTTATTTTAACTGAAGAGTTTACATTTTTCCGAATTGGGCCCTGTTCAAAAGATATAGCCATTTGGAAAAAAAAAATGAGCCAAATATGTTCCTGGTACGATTCTCTGCGAACACCTTAAAGTGCATATTCCTCGATTGAAATTGAGTTAAGCAATCAGGAAATACCCAAGTTACTTGTGAACATTGTTTTTGGGTATTAGTTTACCTGTGTATGTTCCATTGTGAATAAATAAAATAAAATAAAATAAATGTTAAATAAGAAAACACTTCCTGGTGGATAACGTGTTGTTTATTCACAGTTTATCAGTGGGCTTTATTCGTACAGATTAATACAATGTACGCTCTGTCAGGGAATACAAAATGGCAGGTTATGTTATGTTGTTTACTTGCTTTCACCTTGCTTGCGTATGGTTAGAGCGCGTGGTACTGAGAGAGAGAGAGAGAGAGAGAGAGAGAGAGAGAGAGAGAGAGAGAGAGAGAGAGAGAGCGCGTAGAGAGGGATCATCGAAAGCCATCGCTTCAGATCACAGAGTGTTTGACATTAGGCCTACGCTATAGATTCGGTAAATATGGTCTCAGCTTATTATTATATCAATTCATAAGGGGGTACAAAATTCACATTCCTTACATAAATAAGTACTAACCTCAGTTGAGTAAGAAGTTTTTACAAATACGATATTTCCTAACAAATCACTTAGTTTTGTCCGATTATATCTTCAATTAAAAAGTCATATTTTCCCGAAGTCTAGTTTGTAAACGCTAAAAACTTTTTCATATTTCATTCGAAATCCCGAAAATATCTCATAAAAAATGTTTTTTTCAATAACCTAACATAACTCCATCAACCTAGGTCATAGGATTGTAGGTCAATGACCTAACCTCACCCATCTCCTATGACATTTCACAGAGCTTTCGAAAAGACTATGCCAAATTGTTGATTTTCTCTTTAAACAATGATATAACGGTACCCTACCTCGCAATGCGAGGTAGACAAACCTTTGTTCTATGCAAAGAGGAGTCTTTGGTTCTGTATCTCAAACGCCACTGCCATGAACGACGCATGCGTATAGCGATAATCGGCGAGATTCATTTATTTAATTATTTACAGACAAAATGCAAGGAGGTGTAGGTACAAACACAATGTGATGTAAATGGCTTAAAATGGTCGAATCATTTCTAGGGCTCTCTCATGATGATCATGTGAAGACTTTCAGTGATTAAATGTAATAATAACCGTGTTGTTTCGAGTTTATAAAATTCCAAGAGGGTATCGTTTAGATAAAAACATCGCCACAGATTATTTGGTTCTAAGTATCATTTCATTTTACATTGATTTCAGCAACCCAGACTCATCTAGTATTTTTTTTTGAAGAGAAATTAATGCGCTATACTGCTTCAGAATTTCACGTCTGTAGCTTACCCACAAACAATTTTCAAAGTTTGTGAATTCAACAAAAATAGAATTTAAATCAGAAATTTGAAACTCCATAAATAGAAATCGAGCCAGACACTGAATTACCAGAATGTTATAAAATAGATCAACTTACACTCGACGTAAGAACTAATTGACGTTGTTCATATTTTTATATTCATTCCTTCAGGTTCAGATACTGGAAGAGAAAATCCAGAAATATTAGAGTTCTCCCCAAAGTATCCTCTAATGAATATTCAAATACCACAATTACGTGAATGAGTCATGAAATTCCAGGACTCAGTCGAGGATAGTGAGGAATTATATAGCTTTTTATTACCCTGTAGAAATGAAAGTGGAATACCGAGAAACAAACACTCTAAACATCAGGACTAAGGATAACGATATTTAGTCGTTGAAAATGATTATTTGTCCTTTGAGTCGAATATGTCAGATTATATTCAGTTTATGTAAAGATCAAAGAAAGCTGGTGAACACTGGGGAAGTTTATATTTCAATTCTCTTTCAGTCTAGAGTGGAATTATGTTTTTTGATATCTTCCTCATTAGGGGATTTTAATTGGGACAGGATTCGGTATTTCAGTTTCAATTCATCGAGGATAACATGCTTTTTCACAGCGAAATACACTGCGCAAAAAAGTAACGCAGATTATGGAAATCTCAAATTTATTTTTCAACTGAAGGTGTTTTCAATGATAATTATTTTTATCAGAATTATGCATGTATATGTTATCCACTTTCAACGTTTTTCTTCAATACAGATGTTTTCTCCCAGCAGGAATAAAAAAAGATGATATTATCAGATTTTGAATGTATTGGCTCCATTCTAAAATCAGTTGTTCTCGATCAATTCTAGTGATCAAGTGTTTTTTTTTTTCGTTTGATTTTCTACACTCGATCGCTATGCAACGCGAAACACGCAATTTGACCCAAGAGGAATGTGCCCAAGCGGTAGTTTTGCGAGAAGAAGGGTGGACATACACAAGAATTGCAGAAAGGTTTGGAGTTTCCCATACAAAAAGTGTCCAGAATGTTGCATCGATTCAGGGAGACAGGTATGAATGTCCGAAGACCAGGACAGGGTAGACCACGGGTAACAACTGCCATTCAAGAACGTTACTTGGGAGTTTCTTCGTTGAGACAACGGTTTGCAACCGCTCGCCGCCTTCAAAATCAGCTTGAGCAAACTCATGAGGTGCGAATTAGCACTCAGACAATAAGAAATCGCCTCAGAGAATATGATTGAAGGCCTCGTGTCGCGGCAAGAGGCCCAGCTCTTACCCCAGCCCATCGAAGGGTGCGTTTGGATTTTGCGAGAGAGCATATCCATTGGGAAGAGGCCGATTGGGTAAGAGTTCTCTTCACAGATGAGTCTAGATTCTGCCTCTACCATTGTGATCGAGTTTCCCTTGTATACAGACGTCCAAATGAAAGATATGCTCAGTGCAATTTCCTGAATACTACTGGTTTCGGGGGAGGATCGATTATGGTATGGGGTGGAATATCTGTGACTGCTCGCACAGACCTAGTGGTCGTTGATAATGGAGCTATGAATGCTGATAAGTATATAAGGAATATTCTGGAAGAGCATGTAGTGCATTTGCCCCATACATTGGTGAAAATTTCATTTTTATGGACGATAATGCCAGACCCCATCGTGCGCGCATCGTTCAGGAGTACCTTGAAGAGGTTGAAGTCTCTCGAATGGAATGGCCAGCAAGAAGTCCAGATCTCAATCCGATTGAGCATGTTTGGAACAACCTCAATAGAAGGCTGAGAAGTTCATAAAATCATCCAGCTACTCTTAATGACTTAAGAATCCAACTCGGAGAAATCTGGGAAGGATTAGATCAGAACATTTTAAGATCACTCATTTTGAGTATGAACCGTCGTTGCCGAGCTGTAATTAACGCAAGGGGTGGATATACCAAGTATTAAGTCACTTATCAGCATTTCAGTATCTTGAAAATTGTTCATTTCTCTTCTTTCACATAAGATTCGGTGAAATCCTGAATTTTTATTCCATTTAATGTGTCTTGTTTCGTTCAAAACCTTCCCGAGAGAACATAAAAAATAAGTTATAAAGTCAATGTAGAGTTAACTTCAATTAAAATTGAGATTTTCAGATTATGCGTTAATTTTTTTGCGTGTATCTTCAGGATTATTTTCTGCACTTTGAATTCTTTCCTAGGAATAAATATGTTCTTAAAAAGTTGCAAATTGGCGAATGCGCCGGGTCTGAAATACAAATTCACTACTCGAAGAATTCCGAATTTTTTGGTCTCGTCTACCCATTGTCATATTTTTCAGTTCGAAATGGATCCGCTGCTTACTTAGGATTGACTTATTGGATAACAAGAGGTGGAATATTTATAATTTATCAAAAATAATTTAAGGAAGGCTGAAGGACCCTTGGTCGATGGCCATTTGTATTCTTGCAATAAAACACAGTTACTACTAAGTTAAGGAATAATTAAGATTTTTTTTTGTTTAATCCTGCATAAAGCAAACAGTAAGATTTTCAATCAAATATATTGCACTTGGAATTTAGGAATAGTATATAACAGTTACCTCCTTGAGCCAGTAAAACCCGTTACCTTGCGTGTATTGTTTTATATTTTATTTGTTTCTCATTTGTAAAAAGATTAGATAAATTCCAAAAAAAATTCATTAATTTGTCGCAAATGTCGTAAGCTATGGAAGCGTTGCCATGAACATGTCTGTTTATTTTTCTTTACATTTGTTTTGGCGAAAGCGAAAATGAATGTACCAAAAGAAATTATTGAGGCAGCCAGCAGTGTAGCTTCAAGTTTATTACCTGCAAAATCAGCTTCAAGGTACGAGCGGGAATACGACGACTTCAAAAAGTGGCAAAACAAAAATAGTGTGATTGGCGTAGCTGGTAAGATGTTTTGTTGGTCTACTTGAATTAACTATCAGCTGGATTCAGCCTTAATACTTTATGGACAAAATGGTCTATGCTGAAAAGCTGCTTGGAAATGAAATAAAATGCTCCTGTTCGCAGGTTTGTTTTCCTTAACAAATTTATTGAAAAATATGACGTTTAGTTGTCATTTGCAGATTTCAAAAGGTAATAGCGTTTCTGAAAAGAAAAAATGAGCGTTATACGCCAAAAAAGGCCAAGAATAAGTAAAGAAGAGGCTGAACAATTTCTTTTACATGCTCCTGATGACCAGTGGTTGCTGGCGAAAATTGTAACAATATTTGGGATTTTTGGATGTTGTAGATGTGACAAAATTGTCTCCTTAGACATGAATGATGCAGAAGATATGGGAAAATACGTAATTGTGACATTGCGCCAAACAAAAAATTTAACAACAAGAAGATTCACCTTAACCGATGATGGCTGCAGCTTCAAGCCCTGCATTTTATCCAAAAAATTTGTAAATCTTCGGCCTCCTGGAACAGAAAACCTAAGATCTCTTTTGACATACCGACATGGAAAGTGCATTTCCCTTAAGGGTCTACATCCCTGAAAAAAAGGGAGTCAGAAACGATTTATTTTTCTGACTTATCAAGGGATGTAAGTGTGTATAAAGGTAAAAATAATAAAAAAAATATTTTATGAGTATTGAATGAATAAAAAGGATATTCAACATCATTTTTGGTTATTTTTCAACATTTCCACCATCAAAACGAACCAATATTTTTGTGTTTTTTCATTTCAGTATTGAAGTCTATCATTTAGTTAATGACATGTCTATCTCATTTTTCTTTTATAATTAGCCGTTTTTTTGTAAATGATATCACAAAAATGTGTTGTTTTCGCAAAATTTATTTCCTTGAATTTTTCTATTCGGAATGATAAATATCCATTTTTCTCAAAGACAAGTCATTTAGGTTTGTTTTAGCCGTCGATTAGTGAAAATCAATTGTTAATAACAATTATGGATTTTAAGATGGAATTGAATTTCTTTTAAATGACACGCCCCGCAGGTAGCTCCTCCCAGTTGACTAGTGAATAAAAGAGAGAGCATTTATACAGCTAGTGTGAGATATATAGTTCAGGGTCGGATTTCTTCATTTCTTGTTATATTCCCTGCGCCCCAACATTTGTTCTATGAAGCTGAATAATCCAATATATGTATAAAAATTAATGTATTAATGTTTGTTTCTATTTCTTTGTATTTTCATCTTCATCATCCTCATTATCATCATTAAGATGACGGAATTAGGTTTTTTGGCAAAGGGAACAACGGGAGTAACAGGAATAACGGGAATAATAGGAACATCGGATTATCGGAAATAACGAGAACAAAGGGAATAACAGGAACTATAGAAATTACGGGAACAACGGGAATAACTCAACTGTGTACAAGAAAATCTCAACAATACAGGATGACATAGTTCACATTATCTACAGATAATGGAAACAGCCCAAATAATCTTTGAACAAATATTCCATTGATGACATCTGATCTTGTTTCGAGCATTTCGGCCGGCGTGGTTTATTAGATGTCGACGTTTCGCCAGATCGAGTGTCTGGCATCTTCAGGAATTATTTCTCTCTCGGCCGAAATGCTCGAAACAAGATCAGATGTCATCAAACGATGGCCGCGAAAGCCTCAACAAATTCATTAAATATTCCATTATCAAGAATATCTCGATCACAAAAAGACATAGTTCATGAATGATCTAAAAAAAAACTAATTTGTTGAACAAAATCTGGTCTTATAACATTTATCTAGTTAGGTATATTTATCAGGAAATACACTCGCAGTGGACATGTGTGTCCACTGTCCGCAAGTTTATCACATTGTTTGTAATTTGGGAGAACAAGCACCGATTCGGTCCTGTACAGTGGGCTGACAGCAAAGTGATCGTCAAGCTATAAAGCGGGCGGAGTTAGGATCGGGGAACTCGCACTGCCATCTGGCGGTAAACGTTTCTTATTTTGAAGGCGAAAGACTCTTAATGCTGGCCAGCACACTATTGGTGGTGTCCCAAAGCAAATAGCGAAATATTTAGGATTAAAAGACCCAGAGTTATACACCGGCCACTCTTTTCGCAGAACTGGAGCCACCATGGTTACGGATTCGGGTGGAGATATTTTAGCACTAACGCGTGCAGGAGGGTGGAAGAGCACCGAAATTGCGATGAGTTATGTCGATGATTCGGTCAACAAAAAAATCGAAATGTCTAGCAAATTATTTGGTAGTAAGGAGAGTACAAATGTTCTGCAGTCCTCGAGTTCAGCAGTTTCTGAGTCAACAGATGGTTCATCATAATCAGTATCAACTCTTTCATCATCAAAAATCTGTGTAACTGGAAATAACAATTGTACCATGATTTTCAACATATATGACGATAAAACAAAATTTTCTAATGTAAATAATACTACTAACTTGTGAAAATTGTGCAAGTTAAACTGTCAGTTTTACAAGTTAGTGACTTGATAAAATAAACTTTCTTGATTAATATTGTGTTTTTGGAAACTGACGTTTACAAATGAGAAACAACTTAAATATTCATCCCATTTCCAGAACATAGATTGCTTGTTTCTTAAGAAACCTAGGGGTTCCAAAAGTTTTTACGATGTGTGTATATCGAAAGTGAAATGAGAGTTTTCCTAGAAAAAAAATGCATTGAATGAAAAAATTCTCTTTATTCACGTTTGGATGGACTGTATAGAGTGAAAATACTTGAGGGGTTGACTTCAGCCAATGGAAAAAAATTGGTTCTTCAACAACTTAATGAGCTACTGTCGCATTAAAATTCAAAGTGTCTTCCCTGCGTAATGTCAAACTACCCAGATAAATTCTTCACGGCGAAATTACTATTTTCACCACATCCTAAGGGTTGGGACGCAGTTAGCGGAATTCTTTCTGGAGGGAAGTTCAGCCGTAATTCTCCAGCGACACATTCGGCGGAAGGGGGGTGGGTAATGAGCGGAGTTTTTACGGTCGCTCTGAGTGTTAATTCTTCGGGAAAGTTGATAAGTTGGGCCTGCCAGAAGTGGGGAGACGACCGCTTACAATTGCCGGGATTTCTATCGCTTCTGTGAGTTCAGCGATTCAGGAAATGGGGCTGAATCGTCCCTGTGTGATGATAAGTCAGATTTAATAATTCCCACCAGGCGAACCAACTCTTCTTATCATAATTCGGAATTTGTCTCGACGTAATCTCGATGAGTTAACAAAAGTCCAACAAAATCCAGTTAATTTAGAGACTAAATGAGGACGACCACCTCAGAAAAAATATTCTCTTTGGAATCGACATTTGGGTGGTCTTAGCAAAAACAGCCCAACAAAAAAAAGACGTTTGTCGATAAAATTCTACCCCTTGTGATGGGTGTGAGAAATTTAAAGTCAAAGTTTATGGCTTTTGACTTCTTTAATTTATTCGATATTTTTTATTCGATTCCCGAAATATCAAATTTTTATGATTTTCCCTTGAAATAACTTAGTACTGTCGGATCTTTCGAGATTGAAATTTGAAACCTTGTTTTTATAATAGATAGTCCATCGCAGTAAATTGGTGAACTGAAATTTTTTTTCGGCAACCGTCTGAGATATACCCACTTTCTGCACGCTTTTTTTTTGAGAAAGCATTTCCTGGCCTAGTCCGGAAAGTGCGTACTTTCCGGACTAGGCCGGAAAAACTCACGTCGTTGTTGTCATTGTTATGATCATCACAATAGCAACGAAATAACGGATGACAGTTCTGTTCTGTTTAATTCAAATGAGAATAAAAATGTATATTAAAGAGATGTGTTGTCTCATTGATTTGTAATTCTTCACGGTTGCCGAAAAAATATTGTACGTAACACGCCTCCGGCTCGGCCTAGAATTTTGTCTATTCGTCAAAAAAAAACCTATTTTCCGGACTTGTTACGTAAATTACTATTTAAGTCCCACAAGCGTTCTTAATTAGGGTACATTTCCGGCCTATTACAGCTCTAGGCTAAACAACAACTAAACATCGACTTTGTATCTCCTCGAACAGCTGTTTTTTTGTGAAATATAAAAAAATTGCAAAAAACGACTACAATATTTATATAACAAAAAATGTTCACATGGAAAACCTACACGATTTTTTTCTACAAATTTAAACATTTACTCCCTGCTTTACTATCTACACTGCGCAAAAAAATTAACGCAAATTATGGAAATCTCAAATTTATTCTACAACTGAAGGTGTTCTCAATGATAATTATTTTTATCAGAATTATGCATGCATATGTTATCCTCATTCAATGTTTTTCTTCAATATAGATGTTTTCTCCCAGCAGGAATAAAAAAAGATGATATTATCATATTTTGGCTCCATTCTAAAATCAGTTGTTCTCGATCAATTCTAGTGATCAATAGTTTTTCTTCCGTTTGATTTTCTACACTCGATCGCTATGCAACGCGAAACACGCCATTTGACCCAAGAGGAATGTGCCCAAGCGGTAAGTTTGCGAGAAGAAGGGTGGACATACACAAGAATTGCCGAAAGGTTTGGAGTTTCCCATACAAGTGTGTCCAGAATGTTGCAGCGATTCAGGGAGACAGGTATGAATTTCCGAAGACCAGGACAGGGTAGACCACGGGTAACAACTACCATTCAAGAACGTTACTTGAGAGTATCTTCGTCGAGACAACGGTTTGCAACCGTCCGCCTCCTTCAAAATCAGCTTGAGCAAACTCATGAGGTGCAAACTAGCACTCAGACAATAAGAAATCGCCTCAGAGAATATGATTTAAGGCCTCGTGTCAGTCGTGTCGCGGCAAGAGGCCCAGCTCTTACCCCAGCCCATCGAAGGGCGCGTTTGGATTTTGCGAGAGAGCATATCCATTGGGAAGAGGCCGATTGGGAAAGAGTTCTCTTCACAGATGAGTCTAGATTCTGCCTCTACCATTGTGATCGAGTTTCCCTTGTATACAGACGTCCAAATGAAAGATATGCTCAGTGCAATTTCCTGAATACTACTGGTTTCGGGGGAGGATCGATTATGGTATGGGGTGGAATATCTTTGACTGCGCGCACAGACCTAGTGGTCGTTGATAATGGAGCTATGAATGCTGATAAGTATATAAGGAACATTCTTGAAGAGCATGTAGTGCCATTTGCCCCATACATTGCTGAAAATTTCATTTTTATGGACGATAATGCCAGACCCCATCGTGCCGCATCGTTCAGGAGTACCTTGAAGATGTTGAAGTCTCTCGAATGGAATGGCCAGCAAGAAGTCCAGATCTCAATCCGATTGAGCAGGTTTGGGACAACCTCAATAGAAGGCTGAGAAGTTCAGAAAATCATCCAGCTACTCTTAATGACTTAGGAATCCAACTCGGAGAAATCTGGGAAGGATTAGATCAGATGAACCGTCGTTGCCGAGCTGTAATTAACGCAAGGGGTGGAAATACCAAGTATTAAATCACTTATCAGCATTTCAGTATTTTGAAAATTGTTCATTTCTCTTCTTTCACATAAGATTCGGTGAAATCCTGAATTTTTTTTCCATTTACTGTGTCTTGTTTCGTTCAAAACCTTCCAGAGAGATTATAAAAAATAAGTTATAAAGTCAATGTAGAGTTAACTTTCATTAAAATTGAGATTTTCAGAATGTTCGTTAATTTTTTTGCGCAGTGTATGTATTATCGAAAAAATTCAAATTATAGCAGCTCCTTCTGGGAGTTGCAGTTTTCAAGTCAGCTGGTAACAGTCCATAGCAGTAATTTGCCAAAATCCCAACACTCCGATTCTGCCAACAAATGTCCACTTCTGGCAAAGAGTTACTTCGATTTAAAACAATAAAGCAAAAGGATCCTTCATTCGTGATTTATTGCTGCTTCCCACCTTTGTGAGAATTTGGAAGAGGAAACCATTACAACTTTTTTCGTCGCCGAATTAAATGGAGATAATGAACATTCAGTTAACTTTTCGCTGAGTGCCTTTATGCGGCTAAAAATTCAGTGTAATTAAATGCCAGCACCATTGAATGAGAAAGTACCGCGAATATTTCATAGGTGCAATTAAAGCGAAACTGGATGGTGGCCAGCAATTAATTTATATACATTTTGGAAATTCAACTTTGTGGAATCGATCATGATAGCTGGTGAATAGTGAGGGTTTCTTCACTGTGGAATGGCTTAATCTGTGGGATATATTAACGGTGGAAATGAAAATAATCTATTTGGGGCCTTATCAAATGAACACTCAATTTTAACTTGTTCGGAAATGATTTTTGTGACTTTCACAATTAAATGTACAATATTTGTTTTTATTGAGCCTGTTTTCTTATGAATTTCTCAATGAAAATATCCTCCTTGAACCAATGCCAGATGAACCCCCATCCTGAGATGTCTTTGTCATTCCTCGAAAACCTGAAAAACAGAAGAACATCCTCCCGAAGAAAGTCAAATTCGTGAAATGATTTTTTAGAGGTTGTATTTGCACTATTCACTCTCTCGTTTTTACTTCATTCTATTCGTTTCTTATCCAATCTCGAGATATTTCGTCCAACTCGATCACTCGATTTTTTATTCTGTTATGTCCGGAATTGGCGAATGCTAATTTTCCGATCCCTGATCACGCCACTGCATTACGACGATGCAGGGGGAAACATATTGTTTTCTTGTCGGGAAACCTGTTGTGTCGCCTGCGGTGTGGAACTTTTGAAATTTCGATATGTGGGACAAGGGTGCGGATATGTTGTTTAGTGATTTTAGTTGTGAATTTCGGAACTGAAATACGGTGATAGGTGGATTTGACTCACGTGAAGACTCGAGATCGTTGTTTTCTGCGCATTTCTAAATTTAATGGTGGTTTTCGAAAGTCGAGGAGTTTTGATACTTACCTGCTTTTGGGATTTGAATTTCGAAAACGTTATATACAGTGAGATAATTTCGTTGAGCTTCAGAGCTTATTTGGAGGATTTTGTCTGATCTTACTGTGCCTGTAAAAGGATTCACTATATTGAGAGGTGAGATTTATCATTCCTTCAATTCTGCCTCGTGCAATTTGTGTCTTCTATTTTAGAACCAGGATCAATATTCTGCTGGAACTCTATTTCGGTGAAGTATTTTCATTTATAATCAGTGAGGAAACTTTACTTAATTTGGTACTGAGAGAATTCTCTGAAAGAGGTAGGTACTCCTGATTGGCGAGTTCGCCATTTTGATTTCTTTGAATTTGTGTTCATAGGCCATAGGGTCCTTGTTCTGGGACATTCCAGTGGTTTAGTTGGAATATCTGCAATATTCATTGTCGATTGATAAGTCACCGGGTCAAAAGAGCCCAGGAAAATCAGTCCTGCTGCCGTCAGTTACTTTTTGGTGATTTCAACATCGTGGAGGTTCTAAATCGTCACTACCTTCTTCCCTTTGGATCGAGGAACTTTATCAAGGTCGTATCATCAATTTCTGGAATCTATCAGCGCTAATATCGAACTGTATCATTAAGTTCAAGTCAGATAATAATATTATTAAGTCGCATCACTATTAGGTCAACGTATGAGACCTATTTAAGTTATTTTGATTGGAACCTCATAAGGTTTCTGTACATTATTTCACACATAATTTGCTATCGTTTTATGATCTATTTATATATACAGTGTGAGCCATATATAGCGCTATATAAGAACCTCGAGGTAATTACTCCCCCTTTAGAATTATTGTTAGGATCATTTATCTAGATTTGTTCAGTGATCTCGGAAACTAGAGCAAGTGTGCTGGATGTGAATATTAAATCAATTGGCGCTCCTTAATAAAATCGTTTTTGTATAACCCACTCCCATCTTCAACTGAGGTTTGAAACCATCCAGTATATAAGCGAGATTCTTAGTCCTAAGCGCTAATAAAGAATATTATAGCGTGGCAATTCTCGAGAGGAAGAAATTGTCTCTGGTGACTGGTGCTGTAACTGGCCATCTATTTAACAAACATTTAAAAAGAATGGGTCTAACTGAGTGTTACCTGTGCCGTTGGTGCAAGAACGCGGATGAAACGACGGAGCATATACTGTTCACGTGCGGCAACTTATCTACACTGAGGTCACACCTAGGGACCCCTTCACCTTCCATCTCTATGGTGAGAGAGACTCCTCCTTGTCAGCTCGCGGCATTCTTGTCAGCGTGCCTTCGGGTCTGAGTCTCTCCAGTATTACACAAATGCGGTATGAACAATAGGCCATATGGCCGATGTTAGGCCAACCAAAGGCACCGCACAAGAAGAGGAAGAAGAGGTTCATTTTTAGACATTCCTGGGCACATACATAAACAGCCAGTATCTCGAAATGTAAAAGGCTTTGGATATCCTCACTCTAGGTCCATATACCCGAATGCCAGTGTCTCTCTCTGATTTGGATCCAGCATAAACCATATTTGAAGAAGCAACTGTGAAGACAATGTGGAACTCTTTTTGCAAACTCTTGCAAGAAAAGCACTCAAATGACTTGTATTATGATTGACCCGCTCATCAATTCGTGATAAATGTTCATCGTGTTGAGTTATGATTTTCTCCTCCAAAAATTCTCCGTCAAATATCCCTTGGACATTGTCAAATGCCTTATAATTTTATGACAAATTTTTCTACGATCTTTCAATGGTCATGAATTCATCTCTTCCAGAATCAAGGTTCTAGGGATATTACCATTGATTAAGAAATAAATTCGAATGGAAATTTGAATGATTCTACCACTCCCATTCAATTTTATTCAGAGTACGTACCGAACAATGCTTTAAAGAGATTATATTCGCGCACGCCCATCATACCCTAACAATTACATTCCGCACTGGAACCCTAACTACCTACAATGCCGAATCAATCATCCTTATGCAGACCATCGTCAAGTTTCAAGGACACTAGGAACTATCCCCTATTACTTTCCCAGAATTAGGCATCGAATAGCTCGCTCATCTGACCCTTTCCTTTTAATTATCCAATTTATGGCTGGTTCACGTTGCAATCGGACACAACAACAATATGATTTAGTGGATTAATTTTGGTCAGAATTTGAATAATGGCCCTAAATTTTGGTCTCGATGAACGTGGAATGTATCCGCGATTTGCTGGTTCTAATTGATGGGAATTGGAAATGCATATTTGCAACTTTCTGAATTCCGGTCCTTGCTCCACTCTAAGCTATCCGAGGACGAGGTTGACAGTTCGCTTTGTGGATTCAGCTAAATATACACTATGAATAATAATTCGGGACAGCGTATCATGCTGCGGTCTTGTAGACTGTTATTGTTGAAATAGTTGATTAGACAGGTGAGCTCTAGAGATTAGACGAACATATTGAACGCATCCTCTCATTCGTTTCCAAGTTTGATCGATCAACGAGTAGCTGGTGAAAGCTTTCACTCTTATTTGTGTAACTTCATAGCCCCATAAAAAGTGAATACAGATTACAGCAGCCCCCTACCTGCAATTCTATGCCTTCCGATTCTGTCATTTCCTGTACCTTCCCTAGATGTTCTAGGCAGCACAGACTTCTCCGCGATATCTCTGAAAGGTTACAATTCGACTTTTATGGGAGCTCCTACCGCGAGGTCCCTGAGATCTCTATGTGATGTTACTAAGCGAATTTCCCACTGATATGCCCATGCGATATCTTGGAGACCTCGCCATGCGATATCCTTGGGAACTCTCCATGTGGTAACTTGGAGAGGAGAGCGCACCATGCGATTGACAAGGTCAATTTGTTCACGCAGGCGCTATTTGTCTATCAAATCGACTTGTATAAACAGCAAGTTTACCAAGACATCGAGAGGGGTTTTGTGGATAGATTAGTCAGTTGTGTTTATCGGTGTTACTGTGCTGTGCGAAGTTCGTTATTGTGTGAAATTTCGATGAGGATATTTGTGCTCCAAGTGAGTGTTATTTTCATTAAATTCTGGAGTTTTCTCACCTATTAGGACATATACCGTAACCATTTTCACCGCCATTCATGTTATCCGAGTATTTCAACCACCAATAACGGAATTGATCAATTTACATTAAACGATTTTCTACTTGGTATATTGGCGATCAGGATAATTATTTCTATCAAGAATATGGATGAGTGTAATTACTTCACAATAGATTTTACAAGAATGGTTAGTAGAGTCGAATATCCCACAAATTCAAGCTAATAAATAATTGATAATTCTTAATAGGCATGGTTTACAAATTCCTGTGGAAACCATTATTGCAATTCCAATAGTAATAAAAGAAAACACTTCCATGAGAATTGTGATGATTCGACACTTTCACGGGAACTGTTTGGAATTATATCTCATTTTGTTTCTAGCTGATATATGAATAGGCATTGAAATTTTGTTGTTGACATCCTCTTTGTTCAATTTGTGCTCCGAAAGAACTTGACACAATGTTTATTCACCTTTTGATTCATGTATAAACCACTGACCTTACAAAAGTGTTACCGATGTTCTTCTCAATCTACCGATCTAACGAAAAAGCACATAAATCTACCGAAATTTTATGGAGTGAATGTATGTTTTGATATTCTAGGAAATCATGACTCTTACGATATTATTTTGAAGATTTCCTAAGCATACCATAATTTGATACATTAGTTGAGTTATACGTTGACAAATCTATATTTTTTTCAAGCAATTTGATGTAGGTACATGCGTTTATTTTCAGCATATTTGCTGTTTTAAATAGGTGTTAATTTTTTGAATGCCTATTTGTTTTGTCAGAATACTCATTTTTTGTTCGAGAGATTAGTTTTTCGAACATTAATTTTGTAAATAAATGAAATCCATTTTCGATTTTGCTTCATTCGTAAAATAACCTCCTTGCCCAATATTTCGGATAAATGGTATTTCAACTTGAATAACACGAAAAATATGTGAAAAGGTATTTTTTAGGTATTTTTTATTATTTAGGTACGGAGGGTGGCAACACTGCATACGTGGAGGACAACAGAGGAGTCTTTTCTCAAGATTGGCTGAGAGGTTGTTCCCAGAGGAAGAAAGAAATGCAATGTTTTGAATATATTTTTTTTATTTTTTTGTTGCAATTTGTTGATAATAAAGATTGAAGGATTTATTCGCTTGTTTTAGTTCAACTTCTGTTGCAGCCGAAAATAATGAATAACTTTTAACACTGTTTGTTGTGTAGATCAATTCAATAAAGCTAATATACAGATTGTCATTATAGGAATAGGACAAATCAAATTTAGATTTTGATGTTCTATTAACATTTCATAATGTGACCCGTATATACCTATGCAAAGCGGCCTGTGTAGAAACTTCTTATACATCTCGCAATGCGGAGGTTAATAAGAAGTTCTCAAAGTCCTCGCCGCGGGAGGTGTATGCGAACTCTCAGTGTGGCTTGTTTGAGATTATCCACGTAGGATATCGTCAAGAGTTCTCTGAGAACTCTTTTGTGGCGGACATTTGGAGGAGATATAGAGCTCCCTGCGACCTCCCAAAGAAGTCACAAAAGGCGTCACAACTTCCTAAAAAGAAGTCGCAGGAATTTCTCTGGGATATCTTTGTGTTGCCTAGGATACAATACTAAGTGGAGAAGTTTCAGGAATCTCTGCTAATCTGAGAGTGCCGTAACACCATGAAGTAATTCGCCAGAGGCAATAAAGAGACTATAGTATGGGTCCCAGGCACTGGCATTAGGGTATATGGACCTAAAGTGAGGATCTCTAAAGCCCTGGAAAGTGGGCCCTCCATTGTATAGACCAAGATACAGGCTGCTTACGTATGTGTCCAGAAGTGTCTCAAAATGAACCTCAAAGTGGTCCCTGGAATCACACTGCAAGGGATCTCTGCTGACTTGGGAGTGCCGTAACAACATACAGCAACTAGCAAAAGGCAATGAAGTGACTTTTATATGGCTGCCAGGGCATTGGGATAGTGAAGGAAATGAAAAAGATGATGAGCTCGCGAAATGTGCATCAAGGGTGGCACTTGGTGGACCTGAGCCTTTCTGTGGGCTTGGAATAGACCAATATAAGGCGGCGTTCCAACAATAGGAGTTGGACAACAGATAACCCTCTGGAGAAACACTCCTGGACTTACTCAGTCCACGAAATTCGTGATGATTTCACCGAGCTGTACCAGTAAGCTCCTAAAGCTATCACTAGCATAGCTTTGAGTGACGGTAGGTCTGCTGATAGGGCACTATCTGTACATCATCATTTGTACCGTGTGGGAAACTCAGCAGATGAGATTTGTAGGCTCCATGGATCAGAAGAAGCAGATGAATACATGGTAAGAAAGTGTACGGAGCTGGCTGGCTAAGGATCTTGTCGGTCTCATCAACACCATCGACAACAGTGAGAACTCAGTTGCGCAAATAAGTTATTGAAAGTTTTCAGTTTCAAAGAGTATTCTTTCAGAGAACCAAGAAAACTTGTAAACTAGGTTGCCTCCATCACGAAGGTATCTCTATTACTCCCGGTTCAAAAACAAATTCAATATAAAAACTATCCTGTTAGTTTTGGAATAAACGTCCAATTGATTGCGGTCTTCGAAGATGAAGGTAGAGGGGAAAACGGCAAGTGCCACCTGATAACGATTCAAGAAATTTATAGCAACAATTAATGGAAAGCTTTTTGCTGTTACGGTTGAATCCCCGAACATTGGAGAAGGAGATATTAGATCTGGGGGGCAATTAAGAACAACATCTGAAAGTAATTAGGTGCATTGACAGTGTTTGGTTGAGGGTGCTGAGTTTAAAGTAATCGGGGACTGTTTGAATTATTATGATGAAGTCTTCTTCCGCTAACTGAGAAATAATAAAGATAATCTCAAACAAAAATCTCCATCATTGTATACTTCAATTGATGAAGAAATTGATTGAAATAACTTTTAATCACCTCACTTACCTCAACCTTTTTTCGAAAATAAATTATCAAAAACCCTTCAGCAAAAACATTTAACTGAAAAAAAACAAGTCTTATAGAACTGTAGATTCTTATCATTAAATGAAACACTTTTTTCCCCATACCATTTTTTAAAATTCGTTTTCGTTTGAAAGATACAGGGTGTCGAAAATCCATGAAATTAACACTATTCTTTCCATATTTTCGTAACCGATATTTCGAATGAACTGAATTTTGGTTGATTGTTTATTCTATTCATGGCATATTCCCCAATCAAAACTTATCAAATATTTCTCCTGGTATGAAAGTTACAGCGTAGTCGACCCATAAATTCTGGCAAAATTATTATGAAACCACTTCTTATGTTCTTTCAATGAAACGCGTCATATTCGTGTTATTCCTAATTGTATACATCATGGATTGCAAGAATAATCTGGATGCTTTCCTGGATTGACTTGATAAATATCATCGAATATTATTTCTTCTCTGATCTCTTAGCAAGTTTACATCAATGTTTATCAACTTCGTGAATGCTAAAATCTATATGATTGAAGAACGTTTAATGTGAAAGATGAAATTGAATTCTAAGAGGCTGGAAATTATACATTTCATACGCACAGTTTCTATCAAAAATTTATTGTTACCGGTCCTTCAGGAAAATATCTTTCTAAACAATATCCTCTTTGAATTTTAACCCGACCCTACACGGTTATTATTACATCAACTCACTGAAAGTCTTCACATAATCATCACCTGTTTGCATTATTCTCTGTTAATACATAAATCGAAGTCCATGGTGCAGGTTTTCGCTATACTTGTAAGCGTGTTCATGGGTCCACAGACTGTTCTAACGTTGGAGACACAGAACAAAGGTTTGTCTTGCGAATATGAATTCTAAACATACATATACTCCATTCAGTTTTATTTAATCACATAGGAGGTCATGGTTTTGTTTTCAGGAGTTGGTGCACCTGATGAAAAGCACAGAAAATATCGTTAATGACAAAACGACGTTGCCAGTTTCTTTGTTAACATCAAAGTAAAAGTATCAAAGATATTCCACATTTTGTTAGGTTTACACATTGTTCGCAGATTTTTGGTATTTAATCGACATTTGCAGGTGAGTTTTTCGTCGAATATCCAAGATCCACGTATGTTTATTGTTTTTAGCACCAGTTTGGAGCATGAGGACTATTTTCAAGACCAGGACGAATGTTTACATTTCGAGGTTAAAGGGGTACATGGGAATTTCGTTGAAAAAGCTGTTATTTGGACAGATACCTCAGTAGATGGATCAGATGGAGCCTCCTGAGGTCGATTAGGATGATATTTTTCAGGTTTTCCAAGAAATTTGGCGATATCTGAGCAGATTTGTAAAAGTTAGGTACCTCACTAATGAGGTGGAACTTAGACCTAATTCTCCTAAAAGAAACGCCTTTCAAAGGTCGAGATGGTGAAAAATGTCTTCTTTAGATGTTGTTTGAACAAACGCAGTAGAGTTTTATACCCCAACATTGATTTTAAGAAAGTTATCAACAAAATAAAATTGACATCCTGACATTGCTTGGTTGAAGGAATAAAGAATGTTTTTGAGGTGAGTATAATATACAAAATTCTCAATGGAAGCCATTGTTCTCAGGTACCTGCCCATCATGATATACCATGGGTTGGCAACCTTTTGAGTCAGAAGAGCGAAAAGATATATGTATTTCATGAAACACTGCATTTTTTTGAAGATTCCGCAGAATGTCAATTTCACCCCTTTTTTGAAACCGCTTTTTTTTGCTAATGGAACTGAAGAGCCACAACTCTCATCAAAAGAGCCCCAGGTTGCCAACACCTGCGGATATACATCTGAAGCAAGCTTTGAAAAGTAATTGATCACTGTGAATATCCATCATCCAGTCTACAATGCAGTTATTTCCATAGGACCATTTATTTATAGAGGGTCTTGTATGATACGCAGTATGGTATGGCACCCCATTGCACCAACCCAGCTTACATTATTTTGTGTCTTAATTTAATATGTATTTGCTCTTAATCGGAAGAATATATTATATCTAGTACTACTTCTTTCAAAAGAGACACAAGCTTTTAATGCTTTGAGGGCCCTATAATGTGAAGGAGTTTGTGTCTTATTTTAGAACAGGTGAATGATAAATGTGAAGCATATGTTTGACCTATTCCATTTTATTTGTACAAACCTACTGTGGTAGTAATGTATGAATATTTTTTAAACTAATAAATTACTATACAGTCAGAATATTTTACTCCTTGTTCATAAGATCAAATAAATGAAATGTATATCTATAAAGCTTTCAGGAATTGTAATTCTTGCTTATTAATTTATAATCAGAACTCAGTTACTATTGCATCTATTCATCTTATATCTTTGGGTTAATTTTTTAATGAATTCTTGATAAGAATCAACAATTGATGTCGTCAAGTCTTGAACTTTCAGTTCAAGAGGATAATAAACATTAAATCTATAAAAGCATGCATATGAAAATAATGTGAAAGCAATGCAATTTTCTTCCATGGCGAAAAATAATATATTTCAACAGTGATCTCTTGTACTTCTCATGCAAATACCTAGGAAAGGAATCCTTTCTATCAATTCATATAAACGTTAATTATTTTCGTCCATCACATCTTTTCCAATTCATTCATTTTCCGAATGAATCAATAAATTCACATTCTGAGAAATACGCTAAAAATGTAGAAAGGGCAACATAGTGTTGACTTGGAACATAAAAATATTTTGAAAAACGTCATAACTTCGATACAGAGTGGCATATGTCAAATTTCCAAGGCCAGAGTTGTGATTTTATAATTGTGAATGGAGTATATACAATGTTTCCCATCAAGTTTTGCTCTCAAAGCTGAACTCTGTGAATAGGCAAAAAAAAGAAGTGTATCGTTGCACGAATTTCTGTTACCGAGACGATGATAATATAGTGAATATTGACTGTCTCCGTGTTCAGGAATTCCCATCGAATACTGGATATATGAATCAGAGACTTTTGAATTCGCCATTTCATGAATATTTACAGTTATATGCTACAAATATCTGTATCATATTTCCCATTACGCTTCGAAACTTGAATGCAATTCCAATTCGAGAATATCCCACCGGATCTTAACTATTTGGCTTGTATATCCGATAAAAATTCCCAGACAACAGTTCGTTCCTGGAGTTCAGAGATCAAGGGCTCTTCCTGTTTCCAATGAAATTTTATTTCCTTGATCCTTTACGGAACTCCAAACTTGTTCGCTTACGTAGCACGCTAAAATAAATTAACACCGGTTCTTTCTGGAGTAAAAGAAGTTCCGTTCTATTGTGTTTTACTTTCTAATACTCGTATAACTTGTCCTACAATTGGAATTTTTTCTAAGAATCATCCTCTCCGGGAATTATTCTATTTTTTCGGGGCTTTCTTGTTCCAACTTTTATTTAATTCACGTTATCCAATTTACATAACTGTGAAAGTTTTCTTTTTTCTTTGAGTTCAGCTTTGTTTTCTCGTTCCCATTCTTTTAATGAGTCTTTGTTTGAAACAGCGGAAGAGTAGGTAAGTATACAGGGTGAGTCTTTGACTTGTACATATATTTTAACTGTAGATTCTTGAGGCTAAAGAAAACTTTTTTCATTTTCCATTAAAAAGAATTGGGCTCTGTTAAAGAGATAGCCATTTGAAAAAAAATATAGAGCTGAATACGTGCCTGATATTATTCTTTACAAACACCACAAAGTTCATATTTTTCGATTGAAATTGATGTGATTGATTATTAGATATTCTGGGTGATACATTTGAAAAATACTCAAGCACTAACCTTATTTGAATAAGAATGTTACAAACACGATATTTCCTAACAAAAAACTCAGTTCTGTCCGATCATTTCGGCAATTGAAAAGCTATATTTCTCACACCAAAATAAGTTCCTTCTTCGATTGTCCTGAAGATTAGTTTATAGACACTAATAATTTGTTCATATTTTCCTCGATATTCTGAAACGATCTCATGAAAATTGGTTTCTCACTAACCTATCCTAACTCCATTAACCAAAGTCATATGATTCGGGTTCAATGACCTAACCTTACCCATCCTCTGGGATATTCACCCACAGAACTCTAGAGAAGACGACGCCAGATTGCCGATTTTCTCTTCAAACAATGGTATAGGCGAACTCAAGAAAGCAGTACGTCCCCTATCGTTAGCGGATGAACTATCACGATCGCTAAAGGCGTCTAGGCGTTGCTCTTTGAAAATGCCAAACGAGTAGTTCTGATTCTTTCCAATATAGCGCTACGTTCCTAATTTCAGTCACCACGGCCTACTCTTCCCTTCAGAAGGCCGTGGATGTAGCCGCCACGCAAGACAAACCGTTGTTCTGTGCTACAACCAGTCCAACCTAAAACGTTAGTCAGTGATCCCATACACGGCATGAACGAAGTTCACGCTTTATGTATTTACAGAATAAAGCAAACAGGTGATGAATATGTGAATGACTTTCAGTGAATTGATGTAATAGTAGTGTCGTTCTGGTGTCGAGTTATATTGTTCCGATAGATATTCTGCTGAAGGACCGGTAACAATGAATTTTAAATAAACTGCCTATGAAATGTATAATTTCATGCTTCTTAGAATTCAATTTTATGTCCCATGAATGTGGAATTTTATTATTACTTATCTCTACATCAAACGCTTTTTCATCATAGATATTTTATTCTTGACAAAGTTGATAAACATCCTGACAACGTTGCTAACTTGTTGAGAGACCAGAGAAGAAATAATATTCGATGAGATTCAACTCAGGACAGCATTCAGATTATTCTTGAAATTCATGATTTTTTCCTCTAATTCAATCTTACACAATTAGGAATAACTTGAGAACGACGCATTTTATTGAAAAAATATAGAAATACTTTTGTTTTCTAAAGTAATTAGTTCTTTTGAAAACGTGAACCGTTTTTCTTTTTGAAGTGGTTTTATAGTATTTTTGGGTGAATTTATAAGTCGACTATACTGTAACTTTTTCACCAGGAGAAAAATCAAATAAGTTTCAATTGAGGAATATGCACCATGAGTAGAGTAAATAATCAATCAAAATTCAGTTCATTCGAAATATCGGTTCCGAACATATGGAAAGAATAGTGTTAATTTCATGGATTTTTGACACCCTGTATCTTCCAAATGAAACCGAATTTTGAAAAATGGTATGGGAAAAAAGTGTTTCATTTGATGGGAGGAATCTACAGTTAAAATATATGTACAAGTCTCACAAGACTCACCCTGCATGTTTGAAAAGTATGGAATAAGCTGATGCAGAGTGAAAACTTTTAATCAATAGGTAGTTTCGCATGGCCTTCCTTGATTGGAGCCGCAATTCTTGCATGGTCAATCTCACCCATCACTAGACCATTCATGTCGGCAGTCAAAATCAAAAATTCAACTTCTCTTGCTATCGAAATATGTGTTCATGAATGGTGAATATAAAAACACTGCAAAATCAAGTTTGGCCTCTGTTTGATTTTGTTTTTAAAATTGCTAATGTCATCGTGGGTGGAATGCAAATTCAGCCTTCACGAAAATCCACCCAGTTAAGATACACCGTTCACTTCAGTCTCCCAGACGGCATTTTCCATCCCTAATTGCTATTCTCTAGCATATTCCCAAGCCACTACGTCGACAAAGAAAGTGTACTCCGTATAACACCAGGATGAAATTTCTAGAGTTCACCGTATAAATTACTCCTTAAATAATGCCTCAAAGGGAATAAATAGTTGACGGTGTTTACTCTTTCCACAATGCCTTCTACCAATTACAAATAGACGCCTCATAAATGCGAATCAAGTCAGCCTAGGCTCAGAATTACCTAGTGCTGAATTTCGCGCGCGTGTAATAATAGATCCTAATTAGATTGTGGTGAACTGTTGAAATTGACTCGGGAAGGAAACTGTCCTTCCGAGTTGCTCCCTTCTAATTGCTAGAGGTTTCTTCGTATTCAGACTTTCACATAACAGAAATAAACTAAGTTGTTCTTGCTGGGTACAACGCTCGAATTCGAACAAGTTTCAGGAATATATATGAGACAAGGATGATCCGAGTTTAGTTGTTTCCCAGGATATACACCCATCGTCAAAAGTCTTGGCCCCCCTTTCAACACTCAACTTGTTGAATGTAACTGTACTTCCTATATCTCCCTAAAACCAAACCCGAGTCAACTGAGAATCAAGGCTTCTACAGCTACTCTCAACTTACGATTGAAAACTATACCCCGCTATTCTCCGAATAATACTTTTCCTTAAACCGAACCCGAGTCAACTGAGAACCTTCCCGTTCAAGGCTTCTCCAGCTACACCTTCAATTCTCCGTTTTCAAAAGCCATTTAAGATTTTTCTCTTCCCCACCTCCCGTGAGTGGCTTCCGAAAGGATGTCATAATCGTCTCAGCTTTTAATTCCTTTTAAAGAATAGGATTTGATCTAGGAGCCCCCGAACTGTCTCCCCAAATTTAATTATTTCTACATTCTCCAACTTAATAAAATCCAAGGGTGCAACAGCACTTGCTGGAAATGTTAGGGCACAAAATAGCTAAAGTTGGTTACATCTTCATCTCGTTAATAATTGCGCGATAACTTTCCCCTTACTGAAGTTGTTAACAAACTTTATAACTACAGGTAATTGCTATAATTCAACGCTAATGTAGTATGAAATGCTCTGGGATGATTAATACCCAAACTTAATTTCATCTAAGTGTTCATATTGGATTATAAGTGTTGAAGTATGAACGGGGTTAAACGATTGTTCTGAATACTGGATAGAATTAAAAATGTTGATTATTGTTTTATTTTTGTTTGCATTTTATCATATTTCATCTTGATGTAATAATCACGAAAATAACACCTTTTTCACGGTGTTTTTCGTGGGTGAGACACTCAGTCCAATTGAGGAATTCCTCCAGCAGGTGACAAAGAAACCAGAAATATACTAACTGACAAAGAAAGTGCAACACCCAGAAAGAGGTGTTCAATTTTTTTTTAAAACATAGATAGTATAGCAAGAAGTTAATGATTGAAATTTGAGAAAAAAGTAGAGGGTTCACAATTTATTTTAATAAATTTGTTAATAATCTGTTTGTTCACTGCTATTATCCATACACTCCTCGACACGTCTTGGCATTGATGCAATAAGATGGTCTTTTTCTTCTTGAGGGATACTATCCCAAGCTACCTGTACTTCATGTCCCGGAGCCTCCAAAGTCCGTGGGGCCTGGGGTAAATTTCCAAGCCCATCATGTCCCAAACTTGCTCTATGGGTGGAAGATCGGGGGATATGAGCGGCCATGGCAAAGGATTCACATGGGTCGCTTCAGAAAAGTTTAAACCAACTCTGACAACATGAGGTCGAGCATTATCTTGCTGAAGTATTGGATTTTCGAGCCGGTTAAGGTAAAAGAGAACCTATGGCTCCAATATTTTCCGAAGGTAACGCAGCGTTGTCATGTTACCTCGAATAAAGACCAAAGATGATCTATGTACTTGCTTGTGCAATAGCACCCCATACCATAACTCCTACTGTCCGGTGTACATGACGCTCAACATCAAACTGAGGTTCACGTCTTTCTCCCCGACGTCGTCTTACCCTTTTTTAGCCATCATGTGTACCCGAGGACCCGAGGAGAATCGAGATTCATCAGAAAAACGACCTGATGCCATTCCACATCCAATGTTGACCTTCCCTGCACCACTGTAATAGTAACACAAGATGGGGTCGATAATGCTGCATTCCAAAAGACCTTATCCGGTGGTAAACCGTTCGGACACTTACAGTAGGGTCTTGTTCTCCTAACCACCCATCATCCATGCTACGCTATAATATTCTTTATGAGCGCTTAGGACTAAGAATCTCGCTTATATGCTGGATGGTTCCAAAGCTCAGTTGAAGATGGGAGTGGGTTATACAAAAACGATATTATTAAGGGGGCGCCAAGTGATTTAATATTCACATTCAGCACACTTGCTCTAGTTTCCGAAAAATCACTAAATAAATCTAGATAAATGATCTAAAACGATAATTCTAAGGGGGGGGTAATTACCTCGAGGTCCATATATAGCGCCATATATGGCTCACACTGTATATATAAATAGATCATACGACTATAGCGAATTATGTGTAGAATAATGTACAGAAACCTTATGAGGTTCCTATCAAAATAACTCAAATAGGTCTCATACGTTAACCTAATATATATATATTTTCTTTTGAAAGAGAGAATTACATACTGTTTTGTAATATCAAACAATATAATTATGGCATATGGCACGTGTGAAGAAATGGCGACAAGGAACAGATTGTATAAAAGAATAAAATCTGCTTCCCGCTCCAAATCTGAGTGTTAGCAGAGGGAATGTAAACGGGGTACCATACAATTCTGCGTATGATACACGAGAACAGATAAAAACCTCTGAAAAAACTCTGTCTCCCCGTGTATGTGTGGTGATACTGAATTTGTTCAAAAATATGCTGTTATCCATGTTACAGAGCTCCTTTTGTGCTTGAAAACATGCCTTATTTTCATCTAACTGGAGGCAAATATCTTGAAATTATATCTGTAACAAGAAAAAAAAGAAGAAAAACGAGAAAGAAGCAGTAGAAAAAAATACTTCACCTGCTAAAAAAACCTTTTCACAAAGCCCTAACTCTCTCATGGATCGGGAGGATCTTTCGATCAGGTCCGATCTTCCAAGTGATGATTCTTCTGTTCTTCAGGTGTTCGAGGAAGGCTACAGGCCCCTTATGTTGGGGGATGATCTCCCATAGATTAGAGTGGTTGTTTTTAGCGAAAAATCGCCTAATAGTGATGAGACTTAATAATAATAATACAAGTATTATCTGACTTAAACTTAATGAAACAGTTCGATATTAGCACTGATAAATTCCTGAAATTGATGATACGACCTTAGTAAAGGTCGTAGATCTTAAGGGAAAAGGTAGTGACGATTTAGAACCTCCACGATGTTGAAATCACCAAAAGGTAACTGAAGGCAGCAGGACTGATCTTCTTCGGCTTATTTAACCCGGTGACTCATCAATCGACAATAGACGTTGCAGATATTCCAGCGAAACCACTGAAATGTCCCAGAACATGGATCCTATGGACACAAATTCAGAGAAATCAAAATGGCGAACTCGCCAGTCAGAAATACCTACCTCTTTCAGAGGGTTCTCTCAGTACCAAATTAAGTACAGTTTCCTCACTGATTATAAATGAGAATACTTCACCGAAATAGAGTTCCAGCAGAATATTGATCCTGGTTCTAAAATAGAAGACACAAATTGCACGAGGCAGAATTGAAGGAATGATGAATCTCACCTCTCAATATGGTAAATCCCTTTTTAGGCACAGTAAGATTTGACAAAATCTTCCAAATAAGCTCTGAAGCTAAACGAAATAATCCAACTGTATATAACGTTTCCGAAATTCAAATTCCAAAATCAGGTAAGTATCAAAACTTCTCGACTTTCGAAAAACCACCATCAAATTGAAGAATGCACAGAAAACAACAATCCGAACAGTCTTCACGTGAGTCAAGTCCACCTTTCACCGTATTTCAGTTCCGAAAACCTCAAATAAAATCCCTAACCAAGATATCCTCATCCTTGTACCACAATTCGAAATTTCCAAAATTCGATCTCGTTCCCACACCGCAGGCGATACAACAGGTTTCCCGACAAGAAAACATGTATTCCCCCAACTTCGTTGCAATACAGTGGCGTGACCACGATCAGGGATCGGAAAATTAGCATCCGCCAATTCCGGACATAACAATCGAGTTGTCGCAAATCGGTCTCTACTGGTCACAAGTCTTAGACGTCGATCTTGAACTTCATTTGTGCCCCTTCGATGTCCTGTGCCTACACTTCTTCAATTTTGGGCATTATCAAACCACGCTTGACAACATCGCATAACAAGTTGGATTTCTGTTCTTACGGTTAGCGATTTCTGGAAATGACAACCCTCCCTCCCGTAGACTGATGATTCGACCTCTTTCAGATTAACTTAGCTATGGCGATAAATTCCACGTACACGTGCTCTAGGCATTTCAGCTACAACTGAACATTGACTTTGGATCTCCTCGAATAGCTGGTTTGTTGTTAGATTTAAAAAATTTGCAAAAAACGACTACAATATCCAAGTAACAAAAAATGTTCACATGAAAAAACCTTCACGAATTTTTTCTCCATTTTAATCATTGACTTCTTGCTATACTTACTATCTATGTTTCAGCAAAAAAAAATTTACATTCAAACAGTTCCTTCTGATCTTCTGTATTGTAATTTTGGAGCATTTCAGTTATCGCAACATCTTCTCATACGAATACAGTCCAAACTCACTCGCCTCGCCCAATAACAATCACGACTGGTACCATAATGATCTTCTTTATGATCCTCATTACATGAATGACTATTACAATGCTGTCCTTGGAATGATATTTCATTATATTGTCGGCAATATTGGAGATATATAACAGGTTGCGAGCCCAGTGGAGCGTTATGAATGAATCTCCATGAATGTTATTGCGGCATATCTTCGAAAGAATTCGAGAACATCGAACCCAAGGATATGCGAGAATATTTTCTTCGTAACGCATTCTCCAGAATATATAACATATCGGAGAAGATATCGAACTGAAGAGCCTGCTTCGGATTCATCCAGCCACTCGGCTCTTAAATAACAACGATGCGAGATAGAATCGATGTATTATAAATTTTGATGCCTACAGCCGTTCTGTGAAGCGGCTCCGGAAAAATGATCGATGGGAAATTTGCATGAAAACGATGGCAACGGGCTGAAACTAGCAATAGCAATTGGCCACTATGGGTTGCCGCAGAAAAGCTGGGTGTCTCAGGGCCAACTTAATTTGCCTCGAGAAGCAGCATAGCGGCAATTGTGCTGCTTCCCTGATTCACCTTTTCGTTTTAATAACATTTTCACAATTTTTTTACTGCAATAATAAAGTTTAATTTTCAACCAGTCGTCGAGAGAGAAGAGCCAAAAATATATTTTTTTCATGAAAATGAAAAAAATCTCAATGTTCCTCTCTGCTTTTTACCCGACTGCACCAGAAGGAAATTCTAAAGCACAGCTCACTAACCTACTGATATTTGAAACTACTCCATTCACTTTCATGAAGTATCCCCCGATTGGCCAAGATTCAGGTTAATCAATATTTTTTTACTCGAAACTGACGTAGGTTGGCGCTCGTGAAATGTTGGTAGTGTCAAAATAATTCTGAGAAACGTTTCCCATGCTAATTTCTGCTCTCAAAGTCTCAATCTCAATACAGGGTGAGTCTTTGACTAGTACATATATTTAAACTATAGATTCCTCTCATCAAACAAAACACTTCTTTCCCATACCATTTTTAAAAATTCGGTTTGGTTTCGAAGACACAGGGTGTCGAAAATCCATGAAAAAAACACTTTTCTGTTTATATCTTCGGAATCATTATTTCGAATGAACTGAATTTTGGTTATTCATGGTGCATATTCCTCAATCAAACCCTATTCAATATCTCTACTAGTATAAAAGTTACAGGGTAGTCGACTCATCAATACACGCTAAGACACCATAAAACCACTTAAAAAAAAACGGTTCATATTTTCGAAAGAATCAATCATTCAAGATACTAAAAGTATTCCTATTTTTTTCAATAAAACGCGTCGTTTTCGAGTTATTTCCAATTTTACCCGGAGAAATTTGACGAAAAAATTATTAATTTCAAGAATAATCTGAATGCGCTCTGAATTGAATATCACTGAATATTATTCCTTCTCTGGTCTTTAAACGAGTTCACAATGTTGTCACAATATTTATCAACTTTGTCGAGATATTTTAATAATAAAATCCCACAAATGTGGGACATAAAATTGAATACCAAGGAGGATTTAATACGCACAGTTTCTATTGAAAATTCATAGTTACCGGTGTCCATATTGAAGTTAAATGTCAATGAAATACAAAATTCGTATATCAATGATGAATCTCGATACAAACTACTTATTCAATTGAAACTAATGAAAAATAATACGATACCTGAAAATCTGTGGCGATGTTTCTATCTAAACAACATCCTCTTGGAATTTTATAAACTCGACACGGTTGAAATTATATTAATTCACTTCACATAATAATTACATTAGAACAATAATTTACTGAATGTATTCAGAACTTCACATAATGTTTACAGTTTGTTCAGAGACTCTGGTTTGTTATTGTTTATAGTTGGCCTCCAGAGTACAGATAACGAGATAACCAATACATACTTCCGTTTTCGCCCTACGCATGCGTGGTAAAATTTGGCGGCAAAGTCGATTTATGATGGGAACGGCAGAATTCATAGATTTTTACACAAATGTATCGTGATTTATACTATGTTTCGTAAAAAATCTTTAACCTCAATGAAAATATCAGCAAGCTCACAACATCTTCTTGAAATTTCTGTGCAAAAATTCACAGAATCGATACAAATTAGATTAGGTTAGGTTGTTTAATAATAAATCTGAATGAAAAGTCTTTCTTCATGATATTGTTTGGGAATTTCGAGGAAAATATGAACAAGTTATTAGTGTTTACAAACTAATCTGCAGAAAAATCGAAGAAGTATCAACAGAGAAAAAAGTTCCCTAAACATTCGCCAGGTGTTTGGAATTATTGAATTCACATAATATTCACCCAAATTCATTATTTTCCCAGGGTAAATAAACATTTTGATTAATACGTAATTACTACGACCTCTATGTAGAGAAGATTGTTGTTCATTTTCTACCAAAACTTATGCTTACTTTGATGACTTTATTTCGAAATGTTCTTGTTATACTATAAAATTGTTCTATTAGATTAGTTAACTGTGTACCTATTTCTACACGTAAGAAAATTTACTGTTCACTTTGACATACTTTGTATTTCAAAATAGTGGATACTGTGTTGGGTGGTTGTCACCTGTTTGTATTCCTAATTATCTAAATAAATAAATAAATAAATAAAGACATTACGTAGTCATCTGACAGGAAAATTACTATAACCTAACATTTTCAAATTATACATGGTGAAATGTGTCAGAATGTTATCGCCAACCGTGATACTTTTTGAAAGTGAATGGAGTTTATACTTACTCCTTCAAAAATAGTTGTCAATTTGACATGTCAAAAATGCTGTTTTCAATTTTTCTGAAATGCATTAATATAAAAGTTATCACATAAAATTTTGCATGTAAACAATCATTATGGCACACATCGTGTTGAAAACATTCAAAACTTGCTTCAATATTAGTTTTGGAAGTTCCTTCAGCTATGAAATTCTTGGGGAGAAAGCCAATATTTTTTTGGGAGCATTGAGCACCTCGAAAATTATTTCTTGATATCCTGTAATCTGACATCTGATTACCACTATCCATCAAATAACGACAATTCTGAACGAAAAAGGGGAACGACCCCCCAATATTGATTTTCTGACTGAACTTCAATTCGGGAATAGAGAAGCCTTCCATGATTGATAATGATGCGAAAGTAATTGGATATCTTCGTTGGAATCATATGAGGAAAAAGAGATCTGGGAAATAAAAAGCCAAGTGTAATCGATTCGTTATTGCATTTTTTTTTAATTGAATTTTGTGGGTAGAAAATAATATCGTGTAGGCAGAATGTAGGTCATCACAAATACCACTGTTCTACATCTAGAGATCAATAGGAAAAATGCAAAAGCAATACTTTGTCATTTTCCAAGAATCTGAGACGAGTAGATGCCGCCTTTGATTTCGGTCTTGTTATGACCCTCGTCAGATCAACATAACTCACCTCCGATAAGAACAAATCATAACATTGGTCCTTATTGATAATTTCCAGAAATCACTTTTGAGATATATTCCACTCTCATTGAGGTTCTACAATAAAGGGTGTCGAATTGATCTACAATTTTGGGTCACAGTTTTTAGTTAAGGGTCGTTTCACCAGGCCTCAAATGCATCCACAGTTCATACGAGACTTATTGACATCTCGGGGGGCTTTGGAGAATCGAAATTATATTGGTAATAGCCTATTCAGTAATATTTTGAGTTGCAGAATTCAAGTTGGTGTTGGAAATAACAGTGACGTTTCGTTCTGTCATTAATATTCGAACAAATTTGGCGAATAATTGCCCAAGTGAAAAATTTTTGGAATGAGGCTCTTGAAGAATGTACATTGTACAGCTAATACATGAGAAGTCTGCACAGAGCACGTACAAACAGAAATAAGTGAAGATCAGTCAAAATATATGGAATGTTATTATATTGCTGGCATAAAGCCTTCAATTATGAACATGACGAGTTATGTCCAGATATAGGAATATTTACATTTTTATTATTACATATTTTTCTCCTTTATTGTTCACAAATATTGAAAGTTACAATGTCATGACAAAATTCCTCATGTATTGAATATATCCATTCGTTAAGTTTTGTTTCTATCTTGATATCTATTATAATTTTTCCAATCCATTCACTTTGCAGCAACACGCTTCAAATTATCAAATTGATTTTTCTGGTTTAGCGAATATTCATATTGAACTTTGAAAAGTAACGTGTTTTTTAATCATCCACGATATTTTTCGTTATCGAAACAGAATTTCCAGGCTGTATGCTCCTGTAATTGATCGTTCGAAAATATATCGATACAAGATGAAAATAATATACTGCTGGTATACAGATTCACACGATTGTAATTGTGTGTGATAATTTTGGACATTTTCATGTTCAAAGTGCCTTACTTTGAAACAATGTCATTTAATTCTGAGGTTTTATTTATATATTTACTAGCTGGCCCGGCGAACTTTGTTCCGCCTAAATGATACTTACGGTGGATTTCACAAATCGTAATCACCGGTGATCGGAGATCAACAGCTTGGTTCTCTGATTTTTGAACTGTCAAATGTTTCGATGGATATGAGCTGTCACACAGAACAGATACATAAAAATAATATGTCAATTACCAATTATAGCAATTTTGGATTTAGTGATTTCCGCAAATATATTTATTACAATTATTACCCAAACAGAAATTCAAAAACATTTTAAAAATTATGAGGAAAGATGAGAATGGACATATCACGACCGAAACTGATCGCCAAAATCGTATATACTTGACATTTCGATAAAAATTCACTGTGATATTCACGCGCTTCTGGATCTGTTAATTGACCTTCATGGTACTATAGGTCCTATGCAAAGTACACAGTAATTAATGTCATATGTTCTTTATTCGACCATTTCAAACAACGACGACCGAAATTTTCGAAAAAAAAAAACAGATGACATAAATTGATGGTCGCGAAAGCCTCAACAAATTCATCGCCATCTAATGGTGCTGAGGTCAAATATAGTTAGTATCTTCACGATAAGATGTCTAGAATAATGGTGTAGGCACCTGTCAATTTTTGAATGGAATGACGTTCGACCAAATCGAAAATATTAGCAATGTGGTGGCGCCGCAAAATCATCTCAGTTTTCAGTGTATTTTCCGTTGTCAATTTGATGGATGTATCAACAGCTGATTTGCTAAAGTCAATTATGACATGACAGCAGAATGGCATCTTTTTATAATGAAAGTTTTCTACTTTTCCTAAGAACTAATATACATCAGAATGTCAGGAATATAAACACACATTATTGCTTGACAAAATTGTCTACCATTAACACCACGTTCGCCAGAATAAATTCAAGTATTTGAAATAACTGAAAAAAATCAGTCATAATTTGTGAATAGCGCCACCTGAAGTGGAAAGAACGAAACATTGGCCAACGGCGCAAAGTTGTAGGCAACCCAAATTACACACTATTACAGTGACTATAGTGGTAATATAGTCACTGTACACCCCATCTAACGGCGAGAAGTACCTACGAATAAGCGGTAGCGTAACTGAAACTGTAGCGACACCTAGTGGCCTCGCTCAAAAGGAGGAAAAGCATTTCCTGTATGAGTGAAATTTTCATCGATTTTTTCGAAGTTATATTGCATTTTATAATAACCAGACCGTAGACGAATCCATATATGAAGTTTCATAACAAACAGTCCATCCGATCTCGAGTTATAAATGGTGTAACCAACATCTTTCTTTTATATATATAGATGTTCGACTGCTTCATAAACACTTGATTCATGAATTCGTTTAGCGTCCAGAATTGACTACTTTATTGGACACCACTTTATTGGACACCACTTTATTGGACTCAACTGTCACAGTCTTCTCTCGATTTTGCAATTTTCTTCGTTTCACACCACTTGTTATAGGCCGCATACAAATTTTCATAAGCACTTTTAGTGGGTAGGAGAGATTTTTTGGCACTTGCGGCTAAATTATTCACGCTTTCCTCTTCCGAACTATCCATTTTTGGGATTATTATGACGTTTGTCACAGAATTAACGAAGTAAACAACTTTGTTCAGTGATGTTGCTAAGGTCGCTGATGGTTACTAAGGTAAGATAAGCAAAAGCACACTCAAAGTATTTCTTGAAATAAAGCGACGAATATATTAATTGCCATTTCAGAAAATAAAATGTCTGCATTGCAGTCAAACATAAAGCTTTGTATGCAAACTCGTACATAATTAGGCTTATGGACTTGTCCAAATTATTGGCCTCGCTCGCTTTGCTCGCTCTGCCATAAATTTTGTACTCGTCCATAAAGACCTAATTTATGTACTTGTTACATAAATAGCTATTATTGCTATGAAGAGAGCACAGAAAATTTTTAGTGACTTTTTTGTAACTAGAAATGAAGATGTGATTCAATTTCCAAGGCATTTTTCGATGTCAATAATCCTTGGATGTACTATAATTATATTAGTTTTTTCATTCATTATTTTCTCCTTTAAAAGCATGTAAATATCTTCCTCAATGACACACCTTCTGCATTAATTATTCAGGTATCCACCTCCTCTAATCCACTTCAGGTCTCCAAGGTCCCAATAATGTAACCGTCATCATCACCAATGACAGGACGAATAATTCGCTCACTAGACATCCCTAGCCTCTTGTCTGAAGTTAACCGGTAAACAAGATTCGTGAAGTTTACCCAAACTAGGCCGACACATTTTCTGTAATCTTGTTCCGAATTTGCACTTCAATTTAATTAAACAGTACAGTACGGTGCGGAAGTTTGTGTCAACTCTCAAGGTGATTCTGAACGCAAGAAGGGTCCAATCCTATCTTTGGATCAGGTAAGAAACATGGCCGATATGTGTCATATATATGGCCATCAATATGATTCATGTTTTGGCTATGAAATGCAATTGCAAAGAGAAGACAATCGCCTTAAACTTCTTTGATGGATTGATATTAACCGAGCAAAAACGAGTTTGACAGCATCTCCACTAATAATGGAAGATCGTTCTTTAACTACTCAAATCACACCTCTCTGAATTCAATTATACAGGGTGAGTCTTTGACTTGTACATATATATTCTAACTGTAGATTCATCTCATCAAACGAAACACTTTTTATCCATACCATTTTTCAAAATTCGGTATTGTTTGATGGATACAGGGTGTCAAAAATCCATGAAATTAACATTTTTTTTTCCATATATTTGGAACCGATATTTCGAATGAACTGAATTTTGGACGATTGTTTAGTCTATTCATGGTGCATATTCCTCAATTAAAACTTATTCCATATTTTTCCTGGTATAGAAGTTACAGTGTAGTCAACTCATACATTCAAGCAAAAATACTATAAAACCACTTGAAAAAGATAAACGATTCACGGTTTTCAAAAGAATCAATTATTTCTGAAAACAAAAGTATTTTAATGTTTTTTTCAATGAAACGCGTCGTTTTCAAGTTATTCCTAATTGTATAAGATTGAATTTGATGAAAACATCATGAATTTCAAAAATATTCTGAATGCTCTTCTGAGTTAAATCACATCGAATATTATTTCTTCTCTGGTCTCTCAAAATGTTAACAATGTTGTCAGAATTATTATCGGTTTATCAACTTTGTCAAGACGAAAATCTCTATGATGAAAAAGTAGAGATATGTAATCATAAAATCCCACAAATGTGGGAGATGAAATTGAATTCTAAGAAACATGAAATTAGGTATACATTTTATAGGCAGTTTTTATTGGAAATTCATTGTTACCGGTCTTTCAGCAGAAAATCTATCAAAACAATAAGCGCGTTCGGCGACATCTGACTGGTCGGATTGATCTGAACCGTTCGTTTATTACATCCAGATTGAGGGGAGTACACATCTGGACCGTTCGGCAAGAAAATCTGATCAATCGGATGTAGATCTTTTTGCTCGGTGTATTTCGACGGAGGAAACGGATTTTTTTCCACAGAACAGAAACAGAAATTACTTTTCGGCCCTTGTGAATGGATTTTTTATCCCGCTTCGAATATTCTTGAACAGTCTGTTGAATTTTCGTGTCTTATGTTATTTGTTGTGTAGTAATAAATAAAAAAATGTTGTTTGATAAAAAAATAATGATTTAAAATATTGAATCATCTTAACCAAGGGGTAGAAATGTTGAGAACTATAACAAAAGAATTAAAACAGTACCCAGACTACCTCTACGGACGAATAGACCTTCAGCTCTAATTTGATATCTGGCTCGGTTAAGGCGTTACATACGTCAAACAGAAAAATCGATCTAAATGCTCCGTAGCGTTCGTTTATTACAGAAAAATCTGACAAATCTGTACAATCTGTTATCACGTGACTAAAAAATCCGTCCGCTCTCGGATGCTATTGCCGAACGCGCTTAATATAACTCGACACCAGACGACACTACTATTACATCAATTCACTAAAAGTCATTTACATAATCAACACCTTTTTTGCTTTATTCTCTGTAAATGAATAAATCGATGTCACTGACCAACGTTGGAGGTTGGAGACACAGAAACACGGTTTGTCCTGCGTGGCGGGTACATCCACAGCCTTCAGAAGGGAAGAGTAGGCCGTGCTACATCGCAGCCGGCATCGCACCGTTATGGGCGACTGAAATTAAGAACGTAGCGCTATATCGACGAGAATCAGAACTCGTTTGGCGCCTCCGAAGAGCAACGCCTAGACGCCATTAGCGAAACGTAAACAAAACTGGTGACTTTACGATAGTTCTTCCGTTAACGATAGGGTACGTACCGCTTCCTTGGTTTCGCCTATACTAATGTTTGAAGAGAAAATCGGCAATCTGGCATCGTCTTCTCTAGAGTTCTGTGGAATATCATATCACAGAAGATGAGTTAGGTTAGGTCATTGACCTCGAATCATATTACTTAGGTTGATGGAGTTAGCATAGGTTATTGAGAAACCAATTTTTATGAGATCATTCCAGAATATCGAGGAAAATATGAACAAATTATTAGTGTTTACAAACTAATCTTCAGGAAAATCAAAGAAGGAACTTATTTTGGTGTGAGAAATATGGCTTTTCAATTGCAGAAATGATGGGACAAAACTTAGCGTTTTTGTTAGGTAATATCGTGTTTGTAACATTCTTAATCAAATAAGGTTAGTGCTTGAGAATTTTCTAAATGTATGACCCAGAATATCTAATAATCACATCAATTTCAATCGAAAAATATGAACTTCGAGGTGTTTGTAGAGAATAATAACAGGCACGCATCTCTCTAACAGAGCCGAATTCGGGGAAATGGAAAATGAAATAAAGGTTCATTTTGGCCTAAAGAATCTACAGTTAAAATAGTCAAAGACTCACCCTGTATAGTCCATCATCAAATCTTCTTCTTAGAAAATGGTGTCAGTACTTCTTAGACTTTGACCAATGAACTTGTTGGCATTAGGTAGGTCAGAGGAAACTGCTTCAATTTTCAAAGATGTAAGGAAAGATGTCAGCCATAAGGTCTCACCTCAATGTCATCTACTCCAACACCTATCTCAGATTTAAGGTGCATCTTTGAAAACTGCATCAGTTTTGAGATGAACATTCGATCAATCATCGTCAAAGGAAAACTGAACCGTGACAACATAAAAGGAGATGCGATTTTATCAGGACCCTCACATGCTCAGCACTAAATCCCCATTTTCAATTATGATCAATTCTCCCAGCGCTGAAACCGTTCGAACGAAATTGTCTGCGAATACAATCAGAGCCATTATTACACGGTCAGTGTCTCTCCATGTCCTGCATCCCGTTAGAACACGTTTCTGAAGCAAATTGACTCGTGGAATATCGACAATTCGATGAACGTTTTGGCTGTGGTGCAGCGCATAAGATATTCCGGAATATACTACAACGTTAGGGATGTTGTAATTGAGAACTGAGCAAACAATTTCAGGAATTTACCGATTCTTGGTTGATAGATCAGCTTTGATGGGCTGGCTTCGACTGCGATCAAAGCAAGACGACATGTGTGGCTGTGACTGAGCGATAACGGTATCATGAATTTCTCAATAGGCTGCACTATCAGGAAATCGATAGTAGAATGGATGTTGGGGTTGGATAATTATTTATACGTGGTTTGGGAAGGTATCGTTGATCTAAGCCTCTGCAATTTTAACGAATTTTTTTTGGAATGTCTTAATCAGACTAAATTACGAGAGAATGTGCCTGAGAAAACTCATAGAGGTAGGCAAGAAAAATAAGGTCTCTTCAGTTTGGGTTCCTGGTTACTTGGAAATCAAAGGAAACAAAGAGGCCAATAAGCTTGCCAGAGAAGCTGCATAAACGCAATTCACTGGCGTAGTAGTATAGGGAAATGCACCTATAAGAAGGAGTTTCTGGAGAAAACCGAAAGGGGAACACTCTGAGCGAATCTCCCAGGAATGGATTATTCCACAATGAACCTTTGGAACTTTGAAAATGCAAGATCTATGAGGTATCTGTATCTCAGTAAGAACCAGCTACACCTCCTCAAAGGCTTTCTCAGAGGATATTGTCGCCTCAGGAAGTATCTGGTGAGAATGGTTATCGAACACTGAAGAGTGTAGATTCTACGAAGAGGAAGAAGAAACTTCTATGCACCCAGTCATGGAATGCCTTGCCATTGCAAGCCAAAGGAAAGAATCCTTTGGGCAGGAGAGTTGCACATGTGAGGAACTAGCCTCGTTTAAACCTACCCAGGTGTAGAAGAGGTGAGAAGAGCTCTGTTCGGGAACACAATAGACCTCATGGTCGCAGTTAACTGTAATCTTTTTCTAACCATAACTATGGTTTATAGTAAAAAGGTGTTACAGTCCACCGCGACTTTAAGGTATTTCGTGCCCTCTAACAGAGCTGTTATCATCGCGCATCCTCAACCATAACTATATACAATAGAAAAGGAATGATCTGTTGTAAAAGTTCACTGACACGTTCTGAGACTAGCCAATTTTCGACCTACTGTATAGTTATACAGCTGACCCCCCTTCAATTCCACTGCTAATAATGCAATGAAAGATAATTGATCTTTTTCTAGAAGGTTCCAACTTCATCCAGGAGAAGGACCTTGCTATGATTCAGGAATTTCTTGGACGGTACTGAAACTTCTTCAAAACAATTTCCAGTGCGTCTATTGAATCAACCTGTTCTGTCACTATCGAACATTGGCTAAACTCCTTTTTCAAATCTTATTCGCCCTGCCTTGAACTAATGGTATTGACTACCTTCAAGTGGTTTCCTCAGGGCTCCGTTGTTGGTCCCTCAAATTTAGTTTATGCCGACCTCGAATAATTGATGGCACAAAAAAGAGAGGATTCACATCGAACACCTAATATATCAAGCCTTAGTCTACAGAAAAAAGAGACGCGTCTTTCAAAAATACAGGGTCACAAGAAAAGCTTCGGACAAATTTTGCTGTGGTCTGGAACGAAAGTATTTCAGCGCAGCCAAATAATTTTTATTATCTTGGTTTATCTACACTTTCCTGTACTAATATGTGAATTTTCAGTTTGATATAATTTCATTTCACAGAGTTTTAGAATGTCAAACAAACGTAGTGCGATTTTGGAGCTGTTTCGTCAAGGTAGGCGTCAATGCGAAATTGTTCGTTTGCTCAATGTGTCTCGACAAGCCGTGTCCGATGCAATTCGTCGTTTCAAGGAGCTTGGCAATGATGGTCGTCGTCCAGGACGTGGTAGAAAACGCACTGTCAATACACCTAGCAATCGCAACATCGTCAAGAAGCGAGTCAATCGAAATCCGAGGGTTTCCATGAGGAAAATAGCCTGTGAGACCGGTATCAACCGCGAATCAGTCCGTCCAATTGCCAAAAAGGAGCTCAACCTCTAGCCATACAAGCTCCAAAAAGTTCAACTCCTCACGGAGGAAAACAAGCGCGTACGACTCCAAAAGTGCCGCCAACTCCTTCTTCTCGCCGCCGGTCTGCAATGGGAGCGAATTCTCTTCACAGACGAGAAGCTTTTCACCGTAGAACAATCCCACAACCACCAAAACGACGAGTCTGGTTCGTAGCGGCTCTCGGTACATCGGCCATCGTCGAACACCGTCAAAATCCGTCATGGTCTGGGGCGGAATTTGCGGCAGTGGTGAAACTCCCTTAGGTTTCGTGGATCAAGGGGTCAAAATCAATCAAGAAGTCTACCGCTGTGACATCGTCGAGGCCGTAGTAGTTCCGTGGGCCAAGCAGCACTTCGGCGATACGCATTGGACCTTTCAACAGGACTCCGCTCCGGCTCACAGAGCGAAAATGGCGCAAGAATGGTGTAAGACCCATTTTCTTTGTTTCATCTCATCTGCAGAATGGCCGCCCTACTCACCGGATCTAAACCCAAAGGACTACAGCGTGTGGTCGATTTTGGAGCACCGGGCTTGTGCTAAAAAACAAAAAATTTGGAGTCGCTGAAGCAATCTCTGCGCCGGGAATGGAACCGATTAATGCCCGAGGAGCTGCGGCCCATTGCCGAAAATTTCAAGAAGCGTCTGTAGCTGTGTATCGCCGCCAAAGGAAGCCACTTCGAAACGGCTCGAATATATTATTAACAAATATTCAAGCTATTATTATGTGTTGTTGTTTTGTTCAATTTCTTCTGTTCAATAAAGTTAAACGAAAAAGAGTTTGTCCGAGTTTTTTCTTGTCACACTGTACATGGTGAAGTCCATTTTCAAAAATGTCAAAATTAAACTACTACAGAATCGAAATGAAGTTGAAATGTTTGTGACGTTGTGACGTTCTTTGATATTCAATTATTTTTACGTTTTCAGTTTTTTCAGGTTTTTCATTTTTTTTTCAGGTAGTGGCTAGTGATCAGTTTTCGACCCGTCCGAGCGTTTTTTCCATCTCAAAGATTCAAATTTGTCGTGTAAAAGTTATTGATGGAATACTGAGTCACTCTGTATAAAAATGAAGCGATAAAAAAATTCACTTATGCAGGAGATTGAATTGCCTTTCTAACAAGGTGCTGCTCGACCCATTTTCCCTATTCAAAAATGAGAGATGTTAGGGGTTGCAGCTAAAGGGGTAGTGACAACAAACTCATTTGAACACCCTTATTTGTCCCCCTTTCAACAAAATTTGCATGTCCGAGCGTTTTTTCGTTATTCCATCCCAAAGCTCGAAATTCGGGGTGGAAAGTTAGGGATGGCGCACCCTGTATAATGAAGTATCGGAATGTTCGCGAAACGGCTCGGCCGTTTTTACCTCAGATGATGAATGGACACTTTATGGCAGCACCTTGAATCGTACCGCTATTTTAATTTTGTGTTTCTAATGACGTTTTAAACAGTGTTGTCATCACGATATCACGTTTCATTGCGTACGAAAAGTGAAATTTGGAATTATTTATGAACTAGCTGGCCCGGCGAACTTTGTTCCGCCTAAATGATACTTACGGTGGATTTCACAAATCGTAATCACCGGTGATCGGAGATCAACGGCTTGGTTCTCTGATTTTTGAACTGTCAAATGCTTCCATGGATATGAGCTGTCATACAGAACCGATACACACAAAAAATGTGTCAATTACTAATTATGGCAATTTTGGATTCAGTTATTTCCGCAAATATATTTATTACCCGAACAGAAATTCAAAAACATTTTAAAAATTATGAGAAAAGATGAGAATAGACATCTCAAGATTGAAACTGATCGCTTAAATCCGATTTACTTGCATTTCGATAAAAATTCACTGTGATATTCACCCACTTCTGGATCTGTTAATAGCTTTTCATGGTACTATAAGTCCTTTGCAAATTACACAGTAATTGATGTCATATGTTCTTTTTTCGACCATTTCAAACCACGACGACCGAAAAGCTCGAAAAAAAAACAGATGACATCAATCGATGGCCGCGAAAGCCTCAACAAATCCATCGCCATCTAATGGTGATAATGTCGAATATAGTACCTTCACGATCACGCTATTTTGAATAAATAAAACTATAAAAATAACTAATAATCAGTCATAATGTGTGAATAGCGCCATCTAAAGTGATAAGAACGAAACTTTTTCAAAATCTCAATGAAATCTATAATCAACTGTACTCCTACGCTAAGACATTTTGGTTTTGGAGTTGTAGGCAACTCAAATTAAACACTATTACAGTGACCATAGTGGGAATATAGTCGCTGTACACACTATTTGTTCACATCGCCATCTAACGGGGAGAATATCAAATAAAGTAACTACGAATAAGCTGTACTACAACTATAACTGTAGCGACACCTAGTGTCCTTACTCAAAAGTAGGCAAAGCATTTCCGGTATAAGTAAAATTTTCATCGAAGTTTTTCAAAGTTTTATTGTATTTTATAATAGTCAGATCGTAGGCGAATCCATATATGAAGTTTCATAACAAAGAGTCCATCCGATCCCGAGTTATAAATGGTGTAACCAACATCTTTCTTTTATATATATAGAAGATAAGATATTATTAGCAAAATACGTTGAAAAGAAGTTTCACATGTGTATTGTTTGTGGTTAATTGGACTATTTAAATCCTGATTTGAGTTTACACAGGTATATTCTACGCTTTTCATTCTGAGTGGCAGTGGCGTAGATTCTTCGATCTTTACAAATTCACTTTTCAGATTCCCTTCTGATATGGGGCGGAGGAATATTTGGAAATCAATTCTGAATTTAGCTAACTCTGTTTACCAAACTGAGAATCTGAGACAATGCTCGAAACATTGTATGAATTCGTCAAAAACAGTTAATCCACTTGTAATTTTATTTACATTCATCAATAACACCACGCTACTGAACTTTTCAAAGTGAGATTCTGCTATGTTTCCACGGCAGTATCTAATCATATTGCTATCCTTCATGCTATCTTCGTTACACTCATTGAAAACTGACTGAATTTTGGCTTCGCCCAATCTCGAATTCATGAATGAGATGCAGTGTATATCCTCTTCCTAAGGTCTAAATATTGAACTTTTATTTTGTACGCATAGAAACCAAGGTTATTCTAAGATTCATGAATCCTGCGACTGATTGGACACAAACAACAATTCCTACCCCAACATTCGCCAATAATATACGTCCCCAGATTGCACAACTCTCTATTGGCACATTTCCTTGCAAATCTTGGCACTCAAAATTCCCATTCTTCGGGCACAATCACAACAAAGGCACTCAAAAGGTCCCATGTAACATTCTCGGTATTCGCGCCTTTCTATTGTCCATTCCATGAAATACCCCCATTGTCCTTCAAGCCTGCATCATCAGAGAAAGTATCCATGATGAGAAGACTAGATAAATTAAAATTCAACAAAACACCTGAAAAAAATAATGCTCTGACCTCTTATTGTTCTCGCACCCTATATTCCTTCGCGTTGTCCTGTCGGCATAAAAGATGAACCCGAAGCTTCCAGTTTTGTATGTAAACTCAGGCTACTTGAAGAGTCCGAGTAGCGTTTGTTTGGGGAAACAATAGAAGAGGAAACGAAGCAAAAATCCTACGGAGGATCGAAGAGAAACGGAGTTTCTCATTGTTCAACTACATATGCTCTATGTATTCAATATCGAGGCGGATGTTTTCCTTGGAACTTTTGTTGGAAGATTTATATTGATATAAGGAGGAAAGAGGCTTTTTGTTTCGTATATTTACGTATTTTCTTTGTTGGCCGTCGGATGCACCGAGAAGAGCGGAGGAAAATATTTTTCTTCAATTAGCATGAATCCCGAGGGCGTCAGAGAATATATTCAAATTGTATTCCCTATTTTCGTCCATTAGCTAATACAAATTTAATATTCCTCACACGCTTACAACGGTATCAAATTCTGTCAAAATTCAAAGTGAATTTGCATGGTTGAGACATTTTTTTGTTCCTGTCTTTGGGTTAATAACCTTCCAAAACTTTAATCAGCGAACATACAGGGTGAGTCTTTGACTTGTACATATATTTTAACTGTAGATTCTTGAGGTCAAAAGAAACCTTTTTTTTCATTTTCCATTTTTCCGAATTCGGCTCTGTTAAAGAGATATAGTCATTTGAAAAAAAATTGTGCTGATTACGTCCCTGAAATGATACTGTGGAATTGATTCAAAGTTCATATTTCTCGATAGAAATTGACTTTATACATTTAGGTAATACTCAAGTACTAACCTTATTGAAATAAAAATGTTGCAAACACGATAATTTCAACAAAAATAGTTTCATCTGATTATATCTGCAACTAAAATGCCACATTTATTCCACCAAAATAAGTTCCTGCTTCGATTTTTATGCAGATTAGTTTGTAAACACTAATAACTTGTTCATATTTTCCTCGAAATTCCCAAACAATATCATGAAGAGAGCCTTTTCATTCAGAGTTATTATTAAACAACCTAACCTTATCTAATTTGTATCGATTCTGTGAATTTTTGCACAGAAATTTCAAGAAGATGTTGTCATCTTGCTGATATTTTCATTGAGGTTGAGGATTTCTTACGAAACATAGTATAAATAACGATACATTTGTGTACCGTGGTATAAATATCTATGAATTCTGTCGTTTCCATCATAAACCGACTTTACCGCCAAATTTTACCACGCATGCGTAGAGCGAAAACCGAAGTATGTGTTGGTTATCTGGACTCTGGAGGCCAACTATAAACAATAACAAACCAGAGTCTCTGAACAAACTGTTAACATTATGTGAAGTTCTGAATACATTCAGTGAATTATTGTTCTAATGTGATTATTATGTGAAGTGAATTAATATAATTTCAACCTTTTCGAGTTTATAAAATTACAAGAGGATGTTGTTTGGATAGAAACATCGCCACAGATTATCAGGTATCGTATTATTTTTCATTCATTTCAATTTAATAAGTAGTTTGTATCGAGATTCATCATTCATATCCGAATTTTGTATTTCATCGACATTCACCTTCAATATGGACCGGTAACTATAAATTTTCAATAGAAACTGTGCGTATTAAAACCTCCTTGGTGTTCAATTTTATCTCCCACATTTGTGGAATTTTATTATTAAAATATCTCGACAAAGTTGATGAATATTGTGACAACATTGTAAACTCGTTTAAAGACCAGAGAAGAAATAATATTCGATGATATTTAATTCAGATTATTCTTGAAATAAATGATTTTTTCGTCAAATTTCTCCGGGTAAAATTGGAAATAACTCGAAAACGACCAGTTTTATTGAAAAAAAATAGAAATACATTTAGTTCCTTAAACGATCGATTCTTTCGTAAATATGAACTGTTTATTTTTTTAAAGTGTTTTTATGGTGTTTTAGCGTGTATTGATGAGTCGACTACCCTGTAACTTTTATACTAGTAGAGATATTGAATAGGTTTCGATTGAGGAATATGCACCATGAATAGAGTAAAAATTCAACCAAAATTCAGTTCATTCGAAATAACGGTTCCGAAGATATAAACAGAAAAGTGTTTTTCTCATGGATTTTCGACACCCTGTATCTTCCAAACCAAACCGAATTTTTTTAAATGGTATTGAAAAAAAGTGTTTTTTTTTTCATGAGAGGAATCTACAGTTAAAATATATGTACAAGTCAAAGACTCGCCATGTATATGACAAAGAATAATATAACATAAATAAACACTAAAAGAATGGTACTCACGGTCGATGCTGGCTCGATAGATATATCTGCTTGTCAGCTGGCCTCGTTTTTCTGTGTTGCACAAATTCTTACTTATCTTTGAGATAAACTCGATGGAATAGTTCACCTTTGCTATGTTTATTTTCGCATTCTGAGGAATTCTTTTGAAAGATATCGATAACTAATTCAAATGAATCAATCTGTTCTATTTTGGTTTTTTATGTATCATTTCTGATAATTGGTCAAAGGATCTCGAGAAATAATTTCTATCTAGACCTCAGCATCTTATAGTGCTATTTTTAGATATTATCACATATTGAATAAGTCTTAGATTTTGATTGACAAATAAAAATTATTCTAATACCCTCCATTTTTTTTTGTAAAATTGCCTAAACCTTCATTTTAATGAGACCTGATTCACGTTCTTCAGTAATTTCCTCATAAACAATTTCTGATAGGATCAAATTTCGTTTTATGGTGTCGTAATGAAAACAGTATGATTCAACGTTAAATTTAATCAACCATCCATCAACATAAAAATTCAATATTGCATTAAAATTTATACAAAATTTCCTTAAATATGTATTCACTATATTAATTGCCATTCAGTCGATCACAATAGGGCATTGTCCCTCTTGATAAATTTCTTTTTTTAACACATATTCTCCTAGAACATTCACTTACGTAAACAGGTATAGTGATACCATCACTACATTAAGGATGGCCATATTGTAGCTGACAGCCGAGCTCTGCATAACTGTAAAAGGAGAAAAAAATTATCAGTATTTTAATCAAGGCTCCATCGGGACTACTGAAAGGAGCATTCATGTACCGATCAAAAAACACGAAAGGTGGTATCGACTTCATCAAACGTAGAATCCTGCATTCTCAGAACAAGATGAAAAGACAGAAGAGACTCCCATTCTTTATTGTGCGTGGTTGCTAGTGATCTGCAATGTTAAAACTAAACATGTCGGAATCAGAAGGGTATAAACAGATCGGTCACGTCGACGGTGGGGCTACAACTATAAATACTGCGATAGAATTAACCTGAATCATCACCAATTCGGAGAAGTAAATCGATTGCAAAACAATGTTTCTCTGGTCATTTTCAATATTTCTCCACGTTAGGCCACGAAAAAACTAGGAATTGTTCAGCTGAAGATATAAATCATCCGTTTCTATATGCTGAACTTCTACACATGATTAAATAGGCAATATATCAACCCGAAACTCAGCTTTTGCGTGTCCTTTTTTCAATACTTCCCGGATCGCCCACCACACGGTATTATCCAGTTACAGGACATATCTGGTGGAAATAAATCAAAATGCTCACCTCGGGCTGGGATAGGATCGTTGATGTTATAGAGGTTGAGCTCAGCATCCTTCTGATATAAATTCCCAATCTCTGCGACGCACTTTAGAGTGAGCCGGTTCTGTTGGAAATGAGACGGAAATAATGGCAGTTCTAGGTAATTTTCACTCTCGAATAGATCTCCAGTTCCCGTTTTTCTGGTGACACATTTTTCGCAGACCTGAAAACAAGAAAAAAGGTTTTCTCAAATTCGAAAGCTTGTAAATTTTCAACGAAAGGCTTAAGGGCCAACTGCACCGCTTCTGCTTAACCTCACTCAAATAATTCCATTGCACTGTTGCCAAAGTGCATCTCAAGGCGATTTAAGGGCAACCATTTTCGTGAGGTGTGAGGACTACCGCTTAACTATTTGAGGATCGGATTAAATCCCATAATGTCGGTATTCAACGTGAAAACACTCAAAATAATTAGAAATTGCAAACCGTTGACTAAACTCCACTGAGATCATGACTGTGTAGTTCACCTACCCCTTAAAAATTGAGTGGAGCCGAGCCCAACATAAAAATAAATCGGTGTAGCTGTCCCTAATGGTGCCCACTCACGGAGCGTTTTTACAGGACTTTCGAGCTACCAGCTTCGCCCGAAAGCTTGTAAACATTCTTAATTTACAAGCTTTCGGGCGAAGCTGGTAGCTCGAAAGTCCTGTAAAAACGCTCCGTGAGTGGGCACCATAAGAGATTTTGTCTCCATGGTAACAGCATTATTTAAATGAAGGTGATACAGTCAATCATGCTCTTGCATTGATAAACACTTCACTACTACGACCACCAAAAAATGTTCCAGTTTCACAAATGTCTTTGCCAAATTTTCACGATTCATCTTTATTAATGGCGAATTTTCTACTGGTCAAATGTCAATAAATGAAGGCTTCAAAAGTGACATCTACCGAAATAGCACTTCTTATTGAATAACTCTTTATTTGATTCCGAAAAAGGAAAGAAATCAATCTCAATGCAGTATGCATTTCATCATTTTGATTCATGCTCAACATAATGAAAACCTGGAATACAGAATGCTCGCCATTGATGAATATTTTATAATGCAAGTATTGCGTTCGATTATAAATTGAAAATAACCTCATATATTACCCATCAGTCCCTCATCAATGTTTACGATGATATTACTGCAATAATGAGTTCATCACAACAATCCAATCAAATTGTGAACATGCCTAAATGACATTATAGTTAACTACGAATTCATTTGTCCTGGAATAATCTATTTGGTATAAATGTTCGTTATTACATTGTATCGCTCAGTCAATGTAGGCAAACAAAGGTTTGTGTTCTATTCAAAAATGTGTGTACAAAAATTATTCAACTCGAGAATTTCAGATGGGAACCGAAACAGAGTTTTCCAATTAAGAATCTGCATATCAATTTTTATTGTGCGGTGGAAGTTATTATTCTATTGAAAAAGAGTTCATTTGTGTAATATATCAACAATGCACCCACAGCTATTGAAAAAACTGGGCGATAAAATTGTTTCGTGATATTTTATTTAAAGAACGCACATTCAAAAATGAAAAAAATTTCATATGGAAATCTATCAGTTTTTTGTGTGAAAAGGTTTCAGTTAGTTAGAATAATAATGCTGCGATGAAGAAATCACCAGTTGAATTTTTCGATTTTGACTGCCGATATTGTGATGAATGAGATTGACCGTGCAAGAATTGTGGCTCTGATTGAATAAGGCCATGGTCTAAGGTTGGTGTCTTATAAAGTTGGTATTTCGACAAGTGTTGAACCATGTAGTGATAGAATGCGTGAAACTTATCGACGACGAAACCACAAAAAATGAATTAGTTTATATCTCATGTTTATTGCCTTAAATTTGGGTTAAGAATTGTGATTTTGATAAGACAAATATCACACCAGCGTGCATAACTAACGACATAACATAACTAGTTCTCTCCAGTCTCGATACAGTTAGTATACCATTGAGTAAGGTCCGTCATTTATTCGTTTTCGCATCGCACCGAGGATATTGATAATTTTATTGATAAACTAGACAATATGTATATGTAAATTAAAGACACACTGGTTTTTCTATCTTATTTATTCAGCTATCGATTTCGGCAAAATTATGCCATCATCAGGCCGTTCTGAAAAGACACTCATATATATAAAGAGACGATAAACATACAAAACAAAAAACAATAAAATCTTACCGTCATAAAATACAAGAATAAGCTATAGAATATAAATGCAGCATAAATATAAAGGTGTTTCGAATATTTTTTCGATATTTGTAATATTACACGTCATAAATGAGGTAAACAATTCATTATCTGGGAGACGTAATATGTAGGAAACACAAATACACATGCGTGGTGTTTAAACCGCATAGAAACAAGAAGTTACATAGATCGTAAATTTCTTATTTTTGGCTGCTGCTTCTAAAGGATCGACTTAAAAATATTGTGAAATGGAAATTCTTTTACGTCGTTTAATAGGTTATTGTCATCTTTTCTTTTTAAAATTTCTAATTGTTCCAGAAGGGATAATCTATAAAAATTTCTTTCGTGGTGGAGAATATTGAGACTATGAATTGACGTCTTATGTTTGTTATCAGAAAGATGGTTTCCCATTGCTGAATGGGGTCTATTCTTCACATGTTCGGAGAATCTTATATTAGCAGCGCGTGTAGTCATACCAATGTAATAAGCCTGACAATCTTCACACCCAATTTCATAGACTCCACTTTTTTGCTCCTTTTTCACCTTTGGTTTATTATTAACTAGGATATTTTCTAAAGTGCTACCTCTTTTATTAGTGACATAATAATTATATTTTTGTAGGATTGAGTTGAGATTATAATTGAGGTTTCGACAAAAGGGAATGGAGATATATTTGAGAGCGATGTTATGATGTGGGTAGATCTTTTTGACAATGAGTTCTTTCTCCTTTTTTTGTTTAATCAAGTTATCTATATAAGTTTTGGGATATTCGTTATTCAAGCCAATGGTGTATATGTTATTAAGTTCTTTTCTATAATTTATTTCTGATAGAGGTATAGTATTTAATCTATGGATTAGGAAGTTAAATGCTGCTTTTTTGATGTGTGGAGGATGATGTGAGTTATAAGGGATAATAACGTCAGTATTTGTGGGTTTTCTATAAATATCGATGGAGAATTTGTATGTTTCGTTCAGATTAAGCTGAATTGTTAGGTCTAGAAAATTGATGGTATTTTCTGTGGCTTTTTTAAAGTGAACTTTATATTGAACTGACTGTTCAGATGTTCTAAGAAGGAATCAAGGTCATCTTCACTGCCGGACCAAATACAAAAAACATCGTCCACATACCTTCTCCAAAAGGTCACACATTGACTCAAAGGATGATTCATAATTTGTTTTTCCACGTAGTCCATGTAGGCTTCTGCGAGAGCCCCGCTTAGTGAAGAACCCATTGGTAGTCCGTTAGCCATGATGTAGAGTTTATCCCAAAATGAAAAGAAATTTTGTTCTGTTGCCAGTTTTATTAGAGAAATTATATTCTCGATATCTTCTTCTTCTAGCTGGAAGTAATTGTCTTGAGACAGTTACTTCCAGCTAGAAGAAGAAGATATCGAGAATATAATTTCTCTAATAAAACTGGCAACAGAACAAAATTTCTTTTCATTTTGGGATAAACTCTACATCATGGCTAACGGACTACCAATGGGTTCTTCACTAAGCGGGGCTCTCGCAGAAGCCTACATGGACTACGTGGAAAAACAAATTATGAATCATCCTTTGAGTCAATGTGTGACCTTTTGGAGAAGGTATGTGGACGATGTTTTTTGTATTTGGTCCGGCAGTGAAGATGACCTTGATTCCTTCTTAGAACATCTGAACAGTCAGTTCAATATAAAGTTCACTTTAGAAAAAGCCACAGAAAATACCATCAATTTTCTAGACCTAACAATTCAGCTTAATCTGAACGAAACATACAAATTCTCCATCGATATTTATAGAAAACCCACAAATACTGACGTTATTATCCCTTATAACTCACATCATCCTCCACACATCAAAAAAGCAGCATTTAACTTCCTAATCCATAGATTAAATACTATACCTCTATCAGAAATAAATTTTAGAAAAGAACTTAATAACATATACACCATTGGCTTGAATAACGAATATCCCAAAACTTATATAGATAACTTGATTAAACAAAAAAAGGAGAAAGAACTCATTGTCAAAAAGATCTACCCACATCATAACATGGCTCTCAAATATATCTCCATTCCCTTTTGTCGAAACCTCAATTATAATCTCAACTCAATCCTACAAAAATATAATTATTATGTCACTAATAAAAGAGGTAGCACTTTAGAAAATATCCTAGTTAATAATAAACCAAAGGTGAAAAAGGAGCAAAAAAGTGGAGTCTATGAAATTGGGTGTGAAGATTGTCAGGCTTATTACATTGGTATGACTACACGCGCTGCTAATATAAGATTCTCCGAACATGTGAAGAATAGACCCCATTCAGCAATGGGAAACCATCTTTCTGATAACAAACATAAGACGTCAATTCATAGTCTCAATATTCTCCACCACGAAAGAAATTTTTATAGATTATCCCTTCTGGAACAATTAGAAATTTTAAAAAGAAAAGATGACAATAACCTATTAAACGACGTAAAAGAATTTCCATTTCACAATATTTTTAAGTCGATCCTTTAGAAGCAGCAGCCAAAAATAAGAAATTTACGATCTATGTAACTTCTTGTTTCTATGCGGTTTAAACACCACGCATGTGTATTTGTGTTTCCTACATATTACGTCTCCCAGATAATGAATTGTTTACCTCATTTATGACGTGTAATATTACAAATATCGAAAAAATATTCGAAACACCTTTATATTTATGCTGCATTTATATTCTATAGCTTATTCTTGTATTTTATGACGGTAAGATTTTATTGTTTTTTGTTTTGTATGTTTATCGTCTCTTTATATATATGAGTGTCTTTTCAGAACGGCCTGATGATGGCATAATTTTGCCGAAATCGATAGCTGAATAAATAAGATAGAAAAACCAGTGTGTCTTTAATTTACATATACTTGATCTACACGCTGATGGAGAAGTACATCAATTTCATAGACAATATGTATTCACTCGCTTGACGCTGAATTTGCTATGTTTCCAACACATTTTTCCATACCTGTATACTTACGAGGATATATTGAAAAATTCTTGGCCTACTATAGAACCAAATGAAATTTCAATGTCAAAATATTTTATTACTCAACTTATTCTCCTCTTAATTGGATACATTTATTACAGTGAACCTGCAACGTCTCTAGACCGTTCAAAAAAATTTTGCTTCTTGCTCTGCAAACCAGTTCTCCACAGCTTTTATTACCTCTTCGTTTGGAAGAAAATTTACGACCTTTCAAACTTTTTTCAGTTGAGGAAAGAGATGATAGTCAGACGGTGCCAAATCTGGTGAATAAGGGGGGGTGTTCTAGTAATTCTAACCCTATATCACGAGTTTTCTGCATGGCAACATGAGATTTGTGTACTGGAGCGTTGTCCTGTAAAAACAAAATTCCTCTGGATAGCTTTCCGCGTCATTTCTCTTCAATTTTTTTCCCGTAGAGTGGTCAGTAATGTCGGATAGTAATCTCCAGTTTATGTTCTACCCTTATCCAGAAAATCAATCATGATTACTCCATGGCAATCCCAAAAAAATGAGGCAAGAACTTTTCCAGCAGATTTTTGGACACCAAACTTCTTAGGTTTTGGAGAACCAGAGTGTCGCCATTTCATCGATTGTTTCTTTGTTTCTGGATCGTAGAAATATACCCAAGTCTCATCCATAGTAACAATTCGGTTTAAGAAGTCTACACCGTTTTCAAATCTAACACAGATCGAACGCGATGCTTCTACCCTTGCACGCTTTTGGTCAACATTCAAACATTTGGGGATACATTTTGCAGAAATTTTTCTTATGTCCAAATTGACGTGAACTATATTATGAACGCGTTCGTATGAAATCTTCAGTACTTCAGATATCCGTTTTAGCCCAATTCGACGGTCTGATGAAATGATGTCATGAACTGCATCGATATTTTCGGGGACTGACACAGAAACTGACCTTCGTAAATCTGCTTACCTCTTAACCCTTTTAAATACAGGTACTTCATGATGGCTCGATACTCCAATTTTTCGATTTTTACAATTTCGGTGGACATCTTTTTCGTTTCAATTTATTGCGAAACTCTGGTTTACTTTTTTGACGTCGGACTCTACACTGACACTTCTAATAATTTATTGTTCGTTGATATGGTATCGCAATATTTTGTTTATGCATGGAACTGGTCTAGGCTAACTGGATATCAATACATACTCGTATATGGTGGAGCAAAAACGCAAGAAATGTCTGTACCACGTTCGATTCGGAATAGAAAACTGTTGGAAAGTGATGGGTGAAGCGTATTGAGTTTCTGAAGAATCCTAAGCATAGAGAGCAAATCAGATGGTCGTTCGTTCAGGTTGACTAGACTTTGTATAGATTTTCTTGATGATTATACGATTCGTGTATATCTTTGATAGGATGGACCCAGAAAACATCGAGAAACGAATTGCTGATATATTTTGATTATCTATCTACGAATAGAAGCTATAACTTTCACCATAACATCCATTGGCGTCGTGAATCCCCCTCATGAAAAAACTATTCACAAACCATGAGATTCCTCAACCAAGAACAAAATTGAAAACAACCTCTGATACGTGAGCGATATTACCCCAAACTTTCCAGGCTTGATTGAGCGCGATCGCGTTTTTATCCCGAAAAACTCCAATCAAGCGTGCTCTCCCAAGGACTCCAAGGCCTGGATCGGAAGTTTCCGATTCGAATTCTCCCAAATTGTATGATGCTCGTAGTGAAATAAGAAAGCGGAGGGATTGAACGGAACGGGGCAGCTTCAAATCGAGCGAGAACGTAAATTTTGATTAAACGTTCCGAAGAAAAACGCAAACAAATCGTTGCGGCCGATCGCGGCTGATTGTCTGGAAAATTCGATAATCGGTTTCCACGGCGTATATTTTTTTTCCGATACAGATTTCACTGTGAAAGTGTGGTTTGGGATACAAGGGAGAAAATCCAAGCAATTCTCACTTTGGAAAACTGTGGATTTAGATAAGCTCCCTATGTGTGCCTATCCAAATAAACGTATAGCTTGAACACCATGAAACTCACTTCTATTGGTGATGTGACGACTCACCGCCCACAGAACGCGTTTCACAGAAGCACAACCGTCGGCTTGAGGTCCTTTCACCCTTTACCTTGCTCCTTACGAGTAGGACAATTCTAAAACGTACATCTTTGAAAGGCTCCGATCATAATCGCCACTTCGATCAATCCTATCAGCGGAGCTGGGACGAAATGTGAACCCATCCCGAATATTTCATCTTGACAACGCACCCTAATGAATAAAAAGTATGGTTTGAGGAAATATATAATTTCATGGACCCCGGAAGTAGTTTCTGACTTGCAGATAGTTCATTATACTCTTCGGGCCCCTTGAAATTCACAGGTTGTTGTTGAATTTGCGGCTTTGACGAGGTATTATTAGAATCTCCCAATTTCTCGTACCTACTGAAAGATTAGTGAGTGCTATTTTTTGGTTAAGTACTTATTTTGTGGTGTACATTGGTAGCGCACTCGAGTAGGTATTCAACTGGAATAATATCTTGAGTCTCTTGAAGGCTTCTCTGCCAGATTGCTTCATGTTTAGAATTCTTCGGATTGCTTTGTTCAGTTAAGGGGCAGTATCACCTTTTGAATCGTTGTAAATCTCCATTCAAAAGTGGTCTCTTTATTTTACGAGTAAGTACCCTGATTTACGACGTAGAGACTTGATTTTTTTTTTTTTTGAAGTTGAAGAACGTCCCGAGGACAAATGGTTTTATTTTTTCCGAGTTAATTAGTTTTTCAATTGAAAAAACCAGGGTAATCGTTAGATCTGGGGTTATTGAATGTGTTTTTCGTTTTTCATGAGTACAAGCTATATTTTTGGAATAATAATTATGGAAATGTTTGTAGTTTATAGAAGATTAAATTGCCGAGGGCAAATTGTTGCGATTTTTTCCAAAGAATGATGAATAACCATCGGAAAAAATCATTAAATGTAGTTTCCAAAACGCTGAAGTTCAACCTAGTTTTTTTTATTGAAAAACTAATCAAATCAAAAAAATCGCAACTATTTGCCCTTGGCAATTTGATCTCCCTTGAACAAAAATTTTCATGATTATTATTTCAAAAATATAGCTTGTACTCATGAAAAACGAAAAACATATTCAATAACCCCAGATCTAACGATTACCTTGGTTTTTTTAATTGAAAAACCAATTAAATCGAAAAAAAGAAAACTATTTGCCCTCGGGACGTTCTTCAACTTCAATTAAAAAAAATCGAGTCTCTACGTCTTAAATTAGGGTACTTACTCGTGAAATAAAGAGACCCCTTTTCGATTGGAGATTTACCACGATTCAAAAGGTGATACTGCCCCTTAATCGTAAAGTCATCCACATGAACAAATGAACCTCAAAGGATAATTCCATACGCGACAATGGATCGAAAATTGATATAAGATGTCATTCCTATCTATGTCGCAGTAGTATAAATGGCTACTGATAGCCTCTTCTTTAGGTTTTCAATATTTTATTCCCAGGGAAGTGCATCATCCAAATTTATTTCTGTAATGAGTTTTTGTGTCTCGACTTCATTTATTGAAAGGGAGATACAGTTTAATCAATTCTTTGATTACATAAGAACTTCCCCTTTCATTCGCTTCAAGCATAATAAGTTTAATGCTTTCAGAATATAAGACGTGTAATCAGTCAAGAACAGTGTCATCAGAGAAGCACAAAGTCCATCGTCTCTTATTCACGTCTTTTATGAAAATTAGAAATAATGAAGGGACCAGAATGGACCCCTGGGGAACCTCAAATCTCACTTCTTCCTTTTTTAACTTATTGTTTTGTCACTGAGTTTGTGGTTGTCGGTTTGAAAGGTAGCATAATATTGAATTATAATACAGGGTGTTTGGAGGGTGAGTAGCCATAGGTAAATGGTGGATAGTTGATGCTCTTGGCTACTTGTTGCGCCTAATAAAATAACATTTTGCCCAAAGTTCGAAGTGTTATAATTTTTTTCGCATTTTTCTAGAAATTCCCCATTTTTCTCATTGAAATCTTGAATTTTTTTTAATTTAATGCTCGAGGTGCCTTTAAAATGATTCATTTTTCAGTCTAGTCTTGTCTTATTCAGATTGAATCATAATTTCATACGAACGTCTTCAAAAAACCTGACAGCGTCGTATCAAACATCGAAATAAAAAAAAATAATGTTTTGTCCACTTTACAAAGTGAAATAAAAAAAATTTACAAAGTGTTGGGTTTTGAAATGGTTTTAGAAACTTCTCTAGTTAATACTCTTCGCAATGGTATGTAACATGTACCGTTAGTAATCAGATAACTCAAGAAAAAGCTATGTTCGATTAATTTTACCTGCTCGATAGAATAGTTTTGTCAGCCTTTTAAGGCATCCTTGAAGACAAAACGGTTTTTTGTTGAGTTATCTGATTATTAATGGTACATGTTACATACCATTGCAAAGAGTATTAATTAGAAAAGTTTTTAAAACCAGTTTAAGACCCAACACTATGTAAATTTTTTTTATTTCACTTTGTAAAGTGGACACAACATTATTTTTTTTTCATTTTGATGTTTGATACGACGCTGTCAGGTTTTTTGAAGACGTTTGTATGAAATTATGATTCAATCTGAATAAGACAAGACTAGACTAAAAAAATAAATCATTTTATAGGCACCTTCGAGCATTAAATTTCGAAAAATCAAGATTTTATGAGAAAAATGGGAAATTTCTAGAAAAATGGCAAAAAAATTATAACACTTTGAACTTTGGGCAAAATGTTATTTTATTAGGCGCAACAAGTAGCCAAGAGCATCACCTATCCACCATTTACCTATGGCTACTCACCCTTCAAACACCCTGTATATTGAGTATTCGGGAAAAGTTAACCAACTATTGACACTTGCTTGAGGATCCATATTTTCTCATGTTATCTTGACTACTTTCATATTTGTAGAGATTAATTCTCGGTTGTCTAGGGTTCTGACATGATGAACCTATACAGGGTGAGCTACTATCAATGGTACCCTGTACTTTTACGTAGAACAAGGCATTGCTGTTGAAATTTTGTTTTCTTGGGAAAGAACCACTCTTCCATCGAGCTAAGAAATTTTCGATACTACTGTGCTATCGCTAATCTCGAAAACTATCAACAAATTTGATATTTCAAGACAAATATCCGGTAGGTATATTCTTGCTTCTTTCAATCCGTTGTAGAGTTTTTCCAGTAATCGATTGGTTTACTTCTTTTTTGGTGCAAAACATAGCTTCCAATGAACATTCATTACTTTAGTACCTGGAATCCTAGAGAGTATGTATTACCAATATTCCGCGTATATTCACAAGTTTCCAGTTAATTCTCAATGTAATTCGCCTAATCGGCCTAATAAAAGACGACGAGATTTTTCAATCACGAAGAATCATTGAATTCAGAAAAATATTGGGGAATTTCGGGGACACAGGTAAATGATTTTCTGATTATCTCCCACTAGATGAGTTTCCTACTTACTAGTCGTAACTAGATTATCCACCACCGGATTAGAAAACGCTAAGCTCTGAAATGTGCATTTAAATGTATGTTAATTGTACCCAGCGCATCCGCCATCTTGCGAGTAAATTGAAATATTGATTTGCGATTCGCAACAAATTTCTCCCATTTTTCCTCTTTTATTGCATACCAAGACGTAATATGGTATCGAGTTTGGAGTTTCCAAGCACTTGAGGAGTACAGAAAAAATGTTATGATTATGTTGAAGCAAGATATTTTTCTTCAGAATCTTTAAGCCCTGTATCTCCACAATTGTTTTCCCTACTCATATTCCAGTTCCTTTATTAGTGAGGATTTCGTTCCAACAATACATAGTGATTCTTTCGATTGTACATATATTTCAACCACTCATCAAAATCAGCATTCTTAAAATGATCAGGTCAACTTTAGATTAGATTAGATTTAAGGAGGGGCGTTTAGACTTAGCTTAGCCTCGCAAACACCTTGACCTGAAGATCTATTGTGCTACCCCGCGCTGTTTACCAATCAGGTAGCAAAGCCCCTATGAACTTCACTACTCTTCTCGGTGCCATGCCCATTACTTGTTCCGGTTTTAAGAAACAGAAGTCAAGATGTTGTAGCCTTTTCCTGGAGACAGCTCCACAACTGCAAAGCAGGTGTTCAGCTGTTTCGGTGGCTTCTTGACAGATGCGACAGGTATCATCAGGATGATAATTTACAGGACAGTGTCCCGTGAGTATACCCGTCATTTTCCTCAGTTCTAATCTGCTCAGTGCCAGAACTTTTTGGTCCAGCTCGTTGACTACGAGAGGAAAGATTTAGCCTGTCTCTGTCCCTGGACCAGTCGCCAGGACCAGGTCAACTTTGAGCTATTATTGAATTTTATAAATAAAATCTTCGTTTTCTGTTATAATTAGAAAATTCTTAAAATGTTCAGTCTGATATTACACTATATTATAAGCCCTCGGCTGAGTGGAAAGTTGTGAAGTTATAGGATCTATTCAAAAATGAATATTAAAATTTCAACCATGATTTTCCTTATTGAAATTTCTCGGTTTCCCCACATACCCAATATCGTGGGATGGACGAAATCAACCAAAGAATTTGTGCTGATAATTATAGCCAATCCCTAGCAGATTAACTCTTTCCATCCGATTAGAAACCGTCAAGAATTGCCAGACTACCCATCTTCAAAATTAATACCATTACGATAATGGCGATGAACTATCTCAATTATAAAGTTCGAGTTTTAGGACACCAAATTGGCTCGAAACCGAGCATGTTCCGCATGGAGTTTTATTCAATTTTTCGGCATAGCCCATTTAAGATGCTGCACTGCGCAATGAGTGGCTCTCTTCCAATTTCTCTTTTAATTAACATGAGAGCATACGGAAGTTTCTCATGAATTGAATGAATTCTTGGAGCGTTTCGAGATTATATTCAATTCAGTCGAGTTTTATGTGTACTTAAACTTTGTTTGATATAAGGCTACTCATGTTGGATTCATATTTTCATTTCTGTACAGTTTGAACGAACAGCAAAACTTCTCAACTTGTGGCACAATGAAATTCTCGTATTTCTCATCAGAACCTTTTGTTTATCAAGTTTGCTATTTTTTGGGGGCTAGGGCTTTGAAGATAGGTAGAACCTAGTTCGTGTCTTCATGAAATTAACAGGTAGATTCATCTCATCAAACGAAACATTTTTTTTCCATACCATTTTTTCCAAATTCGGTTTCGTTCGAAAGATACAGAGTTTCGAAAATCCATGAATTCAACAGTTTTCTTTCCAAATCTCCGGAACCGTTATTTCAAATAAACTCAATTTTGGTTGTTTGTGCAATCTATCCATGGTAAATATTCCTCAACCAGAACTTATTCAATTTTCCTTCTGGTATGAAATTAACATCGTAGCCGACTCAAATTCACGCAAAAATACCATAAAACCACTCGAAGAAGATGAACGGTTCATATTTCTGAAATAATCAATAATTTTAGAAAATAAAAAATATTCTAATGTTTTTCAATGGAAAGTGTCGTTTTCGAGTTATTCCCAATTTTACCCTATAAAATTCGAAGAAAAATCGAGAATCATAAGAATAATCTGGATACTTCCCTGAATTTTCAATATCACAGAATCGCCTAGCTTTTAAACCATCTGATCTCTACACAAATTAACAATGTTGTCAGAATGTTCATAAACTTCGTCAAGACTGAAATCTCTATGATGGAGAAACGTTTGATGTAGAAATATGTGATAATGAAATCCCACAAATGTAGGAGATAAAATTTGAATTCTAAAAAGCTTGAAATTATACAGTTTCTATTGAAATTATTGTAACCGGTCCATATTAAAAAAATGCCCATGAAATACAAAATTCAGATATTGAGGGGCAGTATCACCTTTTGAATCGTGGTAAATTCCATTCAAAAGTGGTCTCTTTATTTCACGTGTTACTACCCTAACTTACGACGTAGAGACTTGATTTTTTTAAATTGAAGTTGAAGAACGTCCCGAGGGCAAATAGTTTTCTTTTTTTCGATTTAATCAGTTTTTCAACTAAAACAACCAGGGTAATCGTTAGATCTGTGGTTATTGAATATGTTTTTCGTTTTTCATGAGTACAAGCTATAGTTTTGAAATAATCATCATAAAAATTTTTGTAGTTTATAGAAGATTAAATTTCCGAGGGCGAATAGTTGCGATTTTTTCGATTTAATTAGTTCTTCAATTAAAAAAAACAGGTTGAACTTCAGCGTTTTGGAAACTACACTTGATGATTTTTTCCCGACGGTTATTCATCATTTTTTGAAAGAAATCGCAACTATTTGCCCTCAGCAATTTAATCTTCTATAAACTCCAAAAATTTTCATGATGATTATTTCAAAAATATAGCTTATACTCATGAAAAACGAAAAACATATTCAATAACCCCAGATCTAACGATTACCTTGTTTTTTTAAATTGAAAAACTAATTAAATCGAAAAAAGAGAACTATTTGCCATCGGGTCATTCTTCGACTTCAATTAAAAAAAAAACGAAGTCTCTACGTCGTAAATAAGGGTAGGTACTCATGAAATAAAGAGACCACTTTTGAATGGAGATTTACCACGATTCAAAAGGTGATACTGCCCCTTAATGATGAATGTTGATACAAACCACGCATCAAATTGAAATTAATGGATAATAAAATGATAACTAAATTATCTGGGGCGATATTTCCAAATCTCCGGAACGGTTATTTCAAATAAACTCAATTTTGGTTGTTTGTGCAATCTATCCATGGTAAATATTCCTCAACCAGAACTTATTCAATTTTCCTTCTGGTATGAAATTAACCTCGTAGCCGACTCAAATTCACGCAAAATTACCATAAAACCACTCGAAGAAGATGAACGGTTTATATTTCTGAAATAATCAATAATTTTAGAAAATAAAAAATATTCTAATGTTTTTCAATGGAAAGTGTCGTTTTCGAGTTATTCCCAATTTTACCCTATAAAATTCGAAGAAAAATCGAGAATCATAAGAATAATCTGGATACTTCCCTGAATTTTCAATATCACAGAATCGCCTAGCTTTTAAACCATCTGATCTCTACACAAATTAACAATGTTGTCAGAATGTTCATAAACTTCGTCAAGACTGAAATCTCTATGATGGAAAAACGTTTGATGTAGAAATATGTGATAATGAAATCCCACAAATGTAGGAGATAAAATTTGAATTCTAAAAAGCTTGAAATTATACAGTTTCTATTAAAATTATTGTTACGGTCCATATTGAATAAATGTCCATGAAATACAAAATTCGGATATTAAGCGGCAGTATCACCTTTTGACTCGTGGTAAATTCCATTCAAAAGTGGTCTCTTTATTTCACGAGTATTTACCCTAATTTACGACGTAGAGACTTGATTTTTTTTCAAATTGAAGTTGAAGAACGTCCCGAGGGCAAATGTTTTTTTTTTCGATTTAATTGGTTTTTCAATTAAAAGAAACAGGGTAATCGTTACATCTGGGGTTATTGAATATGTTTTTCGTTTTTCATGAGTACAAGCTATATTTTTGAAATAATCATCATGAAAACTTTTGTAGTTTATAGAAGATTAAATTTTCGAGGGCAAATAGGATTTTTTCGATTTGATTAGTTTTTCAATTAATAAAAACAGGTTGAACTTCAGCGTTTTGGAAACTACACTTAATGATTTTTTTCCGACGGTTATTCATCATTTTTTTGGAAAAAAACGCAACTATTTGCCCTCGGCAATTTAATCTTTTATGAACTACAAAAATGTTCATGATATTATTTCAAAAATATAGCTTGTACTCATGAAAAACGAAAAACATATTCAATAACCCCAGATCTAACGATTACCCTGGTTTTTTAAATTGAGAAACTAATTAAATCGAAAAAAAGAAAACTATTTGCCATCGGAACGTTCTTCGACTTCAATTTAAAAAAAAATGAAGTCTCTACGTCGTAAATTAGGGTAGTTACTCGTGAAATAAAGGGACCACTTGTGAATGGAGATTTACCACGATTCAAAAGGTGATACTGCCCCTTAATTAATGATGAATGTCGATACAAACCACGCATCAAATCGAAATTAATGGATAATAAAATGATAACTAAATGATCTGGGGCGATATTTCTATCTGAACATTTTACAAACTCGACACTACACGGTTATCATTACATTAATTCACTGAAAGTCTTCACATAATCATCACGAGACCGATAAAAACCCATAAACTAATCACTTTCTTCTTTTACAACAACATAGCTCTAGAAACGATTCGATTTGACCATTTTACGCCATTAACATCACGCTGGTTATCGCTATGCGCATGCGTCGTTCGTGACTGAAGTTTGATACTCAGAACAACAGGTTTGAGATGGTTTTACCACTGTTTAAAGAGAAATTCAACAATCTGGCATTATCTTCTCAAAAGCTCCGTGGAATATCGTAGAAGATGGGTTGGGTTAGTTAGAATGCTATGACCTAGGTTGATGGAGTTTGGTAAGGTTAGTGAAAAAACAATTTTTTATGAGTTATTTTTGGGATATCTAGAAAAATATAAACGAATTATTAGTGTTTAAAAATTAGTCTCCTGGTAAATCGAAGAAGGAACTTATTTTGGTAGGAGAAATATGGCCTTTCAATTGCAGAAATAATCGTACAAAAGTAAGTGATGAAGAAACTTTTTGTTCGTAACCTTTTAAGTGAAATGGGGTCAGTACTTTAGTATTTCCTAAATGTATCAACTCATTTCCAATCGAGAAATATGAACTTTGAGGTCTTTACAGAGAATCGTATCAGGCACGTATTTGGCCCAAAATTTTTTCAAACGGCTATATCTTTCAAACAGAGCCGATTCGGAAAAATGGAAAATGAGAAAAGAATTTCTTTTGGCCTCAAGAATCTACAGTTGAAATATATGTACAAGTCAAAGACGCAACCTGTCTACATGGGTCCAATGAGATAGTTCTTGAGATACATCAATAATGTGGAGAATGTCTCGTTACAAAATGTTCACAATAATAGACATTGTACTTTATATTGCGAGCTTTCGAATTTCTTTCTTTCTATTTCTCAAAGTACCTACTCACCACCACAATTCTCGTAGGGGAATGGTAATAGAAAAGCTTTCTACATGTATTTAAGGGATCGTTAAACCTACTCACCTGTACGCCCTTCAAATAAAATGTCAAGGTAGAGGCCGGTCTTGATGGTGGCGAGCTGCAATTAGCTCTGAGCACGTCTCCACTATCGTAAAAACTCCTTTCAGTTGTTAGGGTGATAGGATTAGACGGCAGCACTGAAAAAGAAGAGCGGAGAACTCAGGAGCTTTCTAACGAGCAATTGATTGATTGCAAATATTAGTCTTAGATGCTCGAGGAAGCCAGAGATGCAGTCTGTGGGAAATTCCGATGAATTAATTCTTTTTTCTACAAGCGTGCACTTTCATTCTCTTTCCCGCACGTATTTCAATTCGTAAAGAGTCACATTGCCAAACAGTGTGGGAAAAACCCCTGGATTAGCAAGGGCTTTTCTCGCACGCTTTTTCTAAAGAATAAACTGAATAATGATATATCTCTATGCCACCGACGACGTTACTATGGAAACGGCATGTGAATAAGAATTAATACATTGTCATTATATTATGAAATTGTGTTTAAATATAAATAATATCAACTCGAATTCAATCAGTACGCTCCGGTAAAATGGATACTTCGGGATCTGATGATGGCCTGCCCGAAGAAATATTAGCAGCTTCTTATGAAGCGAGTTTAAATTTGTTACCGGCCAAGTCGAAGATAAAATATGAGAAGCAATATTCAGAATTCATTGATTGGTGTAATTCCAAAAAGGTTCAACCGAGGAAGGAGGAAGTGTTTTCGGCGTATTTTTTGGAAATGTCCAAAATTTGGAGACCAAACACATTATGGTCCCGATATTCAATGATAAAGAGTGTTTGTAAACTGAAACAGGATTTGGATATTGGAAAATTCCATAAATTAACTGCCTTCATTAAACGACAGAATATAGGATTTCGTCCAAAAAAGGCCAAAACTTTTAATGAAGAGGAAATAACAAAATTCATGAGTGAGGCATCTGATGAAATTTACTTGGTGATGAAGTTGGTAACAATTTTTGGATTAGCTGGTGGCTGCAGACGAGAGGAACTTACAAAACTCACCATCGACGATATAGATGATAAAGGAGACTTGATCATCGTCAATATTAAGGACTCCAAAAATCATTCACCAAGATCGTTTGTTATATCCCAAGACACCAATAATGGATATTTTCTGAACATATACAGAAAATATATGAATTTACGTCCAAAGGAAATACCTCATCGCCGAATTTTCATAAAGTATAATCGGGGAAATGTAAGATTCAACCTGTCGGAATCAATACAATAGGAAAAATACCGTCCGAAATTGCAGCTTACTTACGCCTACAAAATCCGGAATTATACACAGGACACAGTTTTAGGCGCTCCTCGGCTACTTTCCTAGCCAATTGTGGAGAAGGTATCACAAATATTAAACATTTAGGAGGATGGAAGTCAACTGCTGTTGCTGAGGGATGCTTGGAAGAATCTATTAACCAGAAAAAAAAATGTCCACTAAAATTCTTAATTTGAATGGTTCTTCCTCTTCAAACTGTAATACAGAATCATTACCTTCCAAAGAGCCTTCGAACAATATGATGGCAAATATTCAACGTTTTGCTTCTTTCTCTTCAAACTGTAATACAGAATCATTATCTTCCAAGGAGCAGCTGACTTCGACCAATATGATGGCTTCTGCTATAAATTCGCATAACGCGACCAACTGCACGTTTACAATAAATATAACTAATAACTGAATATTTCTAATGAATATATTGATAATAATGGGAAGAAACAGAATGTACATAGATTCCTTATCAAAATTCATTTTTATGTGCTGTTAGTCTAGTTTTCTTTTCAATTAATAAAGAATTTATGAATATTATTACAGTTTAAATTTATTTCATGGACTTGTAGTCTCTATGGACCGAAGGTCAACGATGAGAGTACAATGGTAACGACTTGTCAGAGACTTTTGTCATTCATGTGTATTTAGAATGATCAATTCACATTTGATCTGTGTGTTGAAATCGATCTCGTATAAGCGCTTGTAGAAAAAATATTGTTCCTAACTCGTGCGGAAAGTGTTTTTCCCGCACTCAACTGCTTACCCGAACTCCGCTTCGCGTCGTTCGGGTAACGGCAGTTTCGTGCGGGAAAATATCACTTTCCGCACTTGTTAGGAAAATAACTATTTCCCACAGTCGTTGCTTAATTCAACTTTCCACAGGCAGATTTTTTTCATGAGCGATCAATTCCCACTGTTGAAAATTCATATTTTTATTTTTAATACCACAGAGTTCATACTGCGGATGGATTTCGTCGGTAAGAAGAAGACCCAGAGTTCAGTGGTTAACCTAGTATCCTCTATTCTATAGTCTTGAGTCACCCAGAACCCCACAAAAGATTTTAGCTCTTTTCAAACTTATTCGACGTGAGAACTTTCCCATTATTCGAATCTCTTCAACAACCAATATTGAAAAAAATCAATTTTTCCGCATTATTCATCGCAAATTGATAAAACACAATGAATGAACGCTATCTCGTTCTATAAAATCGTACTTTCACGGAAAATGATGCTCAATACGCCCACACAGCAGTTGTGGAACTTCCAAAGAACGAGAAGCGTTTCTTTCTGCTTTTAACAATTTCCTCGATTCAAACTTCTCTTAATTCAGCAGATGCGTCAATGTTCCCTGAAATCAACCTACACAATTTAGCTCTTCTCTGAAATTTCGCATTGTGAAGGAAATTCACGAATTGAGCTTGAAGGCATGAGGCTCAATTATCGATTCGAGGCTGAAACAAGGTATAATCGAGTCATATGTGAAAATGTTGAATCATTAACTACATCTGGAGTTGTCGTTGATGAATAGTTCTGTTTGGGAATAGAATATGGAGCTTGTAGCATTTGCATTGTCGAATTGTTAGCATCAAAGGAAATCGACAATCATCCTTTGCTATTGGTAGGCATGTCCATCACATTATTTGTGGTGAGAGGTTTCCTGGTGAAGAAATGTCATTAAAGGTGCATACAAATTGTTGTCACGTCATGTGAGCTCACGCGAGGAAATGGAAAGAAGATATGGAAAATATAGCTGCTTTTACAGTTGCTGGTGATTCTCATAGAAGAGTTTCGATTTACCAAATGAATCAACGAACAGAGGAAGTGGAGGAATTCCATCAATTAATTCAAGAATTATTTAATGAGCACCCAGATCAGTTTATTAAAATGTATGTCAGAATGACATTTCACAAAATATCAGACCTGATTTCACGTGCATTCAGAAAATGTAAATTTGCGGAATATAGATCTTGCGTGCTTTCAGTGCTATAATGTGACAGCAGAGACAATGTCGCAAACATTTTTACTACATTTTGATTCCGTAGTAGTACAATCAGCCAGTTTAGATCTGATGATTTGGCTTCACTATTAATTATTGAAAGGTGTGTCTCTCTTCCTATGGTCTAAGTTCCATGCATTGTCGTGGTTGCACATTTTGGGAAGATGACGTGATGTGACGTGACATGATAACAATGTGTCTGCACCTTCAATTGCTTTCACATAAGTCTCAATAAGATTGAGCCATTTCTTTCGTTTGGCTTCCCACCAAGCAGTATTATGTCGACGACGTTATATGAAGTGAAAAAAGGAGTCTACATTATCTGAAGAAGAGCAATCGACATATCTAGTTCACTCGTTAATTGGGGTGGGGTTTATTGTCCAATGGACGTTGAGATCTGGTCGAAATAGATCCAAATGGATGGGATCATCATCAATGATATTCTCAGATCTCCAGCCTTTAGCGCTTTTTGAGTAACTTTGGTCGATAAACAAACGTGAAACTGCAATACCTGCGTATTGACATTATTTGCAGTAATATAGGTTAACACCTTAATATATAGAGAGAGGAGATGCGTCTTTCAATAAAGCCAATTTTCAAAATCTTCAGAGCTGAACTGAGTAACTGTACTACTACAAAGTCAAAATGTAGTAGAAGTTCTGACGTTCTTTGATTTTTCTAATGATTGAACTCCCAGCCAAAATGAAACGTACTTGATTGAAATTCATTCACTCATGTGAATGTTAGAAATGAATATTTGCTTCTTCAGATATTGTGCATCCTTCACATTACATATACTGAAGTATCGAAATAATGAATGAGTTATGGCAGCTCAGTTTTCTGAATCAGTGTCCAGTTTATTCATTAATTTCGTTCCGCTATTTTAATTTTGTTACTCATGACGTTTCGAAAAGTAAGCTGCTCCACATGACTTAGGGATATTGACTCAAATTGCAAAAAATATAGTTGAAATAAGATTACTGTGATGAAAATTCATATCAATATGATTTCAAGTTGCAAATTAATTTTATCCGTCTGCAGCGTCTAACAAGGTGGTCAAGAAAAATCGAGTAGAATAACGAAATTTTATTCCCAGGGAATTCGAGCATTTTAAGACTATCAATACAATGTTTGGCCTCCATGGGCATCAATACCAGCTTGACATCTTCTTTGCATACTACACACGAGGTTGTTGAACATTTCTTGAGGAATTTGGTTCCATAAACGGGGCAGAAGCTCTCTCAGATCATTTAAGAATTCTGGGGTAGGTTGATGATTATCTAATCTTCTTTGGAACATATTCCATGCATGTTCTATGCAATTCAAATCTGGTGAGTGCAGAGGTATTGGTAGATGTGGACTATCAAGCTCTTCGCGCGCATTCTCAACTATGGCTGCACGGTGCGGTCTAGCGTTATCGTCTAGAAAGTCTGGAAAGTTTCACCAATAGCAGCGTGAACATTTGGCACAACATTTTCAATGACATGCCCCCTATAGTGTAAGGCAGTCATATTCCCAGGACAAATGTGTAGATCTGTGCGCCCGTTGAAACATATCCCGGCCCATACCATAACACTACCCCCTCGTAATGGATGGACTTCTTGGACATAGCGATGATTACGGGGTATGCGTGGGATTGTCCATACCCTTATTCTTCGAGAATCTGAAAATCGTCCATATCTGGATTCATCAGTGAAAAGGACACTACGCCATTGATCGTTCCAATTGATATGTTGCCTTGCCCATTCCAGTCTTTGACGCTCATGGTCACGTGTTAATGGAACTCCTATTAATGGACGTCTAGAACCTAGATTAACCTCTCTAAAACGTCGTCTGATGGTTTCGATGGAAACTTGGACCCCCCCCATCAGCATTTTGAAGAGTTTTCCGTAGCATTCTACACGTAGATATAGGGTTTCTTGTCGACGAAACGGTGATGAAACGATCCTGAGCAGGTGTTGTTTTTCGTTGCCCACCAAGCCTTGGTCTTTCCAACACGGAACCTGTCTCCCTGAACCTATTCCAAAGTCGAGATATCACACTTTGGCTGACTTGGAGCACTTCCGCTTCAACCCGAGTTAGGTCACCCTTTAGCATTCCGATAGCCCTATTAGCCTCAGCGTTTGTTAGTTTAGGTCTTGGCATTTTCAGAAAACTCGTTTCAAATCGAATACTTCATTTCAAAATAAGAAGATTCATGGGGAATCAAAGAACCAAACTACAGAAAAAAGGCGACCAGATTGACGAAATGTCTCCTACTGATTTTTGTTGGATCGATTCAAGTTTTTATTGAGTTTTAAATGATTTTACAGCGATTTTCTCGAAGATTACATACTTTTAAAAACGATTGAATACGATATCCCTAACTCTTGTGAAGCAGTATGTTTCCATCACGATATTGCGTTTCATTGCGTATGAAAAGTGATATTTGGATATATTTCTGAATATTATCAGCAAAATACGTCGAAAATAGTTTGTTTGAGGTAAATTGGACTATTTGAATCCTGATAGGTATATGTTCTACTCTTACCATTCTAAGAAACAGTGGCGTAGATTCTTCGATTTTCAGATGCCCTTCTGAGATTGGGAAGAGAAACATGTGGTTATCAATTCTGAATTTAGCTGACTCTGTTTACCCAACTCAGAATTTGTATCTATGTTCGTAACATTGGATGAATTCGTTAAAAAGAGTTAATTCACTTGAAATTTTATTTTCATTCTTCAATACCGATAACACCACGCCACTGAACCTTCCAAAGTAATATTCTGCAATGTTTCCACAGTAGTATCTTATGTTATCCTCAATGCTATCTGACTGTATTTTGGCATCACTCATTCTCGAATTTATGAATAAGATGCTGTGTCCTCTTTTTTCATTTCATGGTCTTTGATTAACACTAAATAAATATTCGAATTTGAATTACTGTTGTGCTTTATTGATCAACATTTTCTTCAAAAGTTATAAACAGCGCAACAAAGACTAAATACAGTGTGGCCATAACTTTCCACCCCGAATTTTGAGTTTTGGGATGGAATAACGAAAAAACGCTCGGACAGGTCAGATTCTGTTGAAATGGGGACAAATAAAGGTGTTCAAATGAGTTTAATACCACTACCCCACGATGAAAAAAAATACACTCATGCAGGAGATTGAATTGCCTTTCCAACAAGGTGCTGCTCGACCCCTTTTCCCTATTCAAAAATGAGAGCTGTTAGGGGTTGCAGCTAGAGGGGTAGTGATATCAAACTCATTTGACAACCCTTATTTGTCCCCCTTTCAACAAAGTTTGACCTGTCCAAGCGTTTTTTTGTTATTCCATCCTAAAACTCAAAATTCGGGGTGAAAGTTATGGATGGCCTACCCTGTATGTAACCATTACACACAAGTTGACGTGGGAGGAATGGTGAATATATCTTCGGCCCTAAGCTCTTGCTAATCTCAAAATACTCTCTTCTCTCCTTATACTCGTACTAACTTCAACTTCCGACGAAGGGATTTTATCTTAGACCCAACTCGAAATAAATAAAACACGAGCACAAGCCCAACTAGTAACTAAACATTTATCGATATAAGATCATAGTTACCAACAACTAACATATCCGTTGAGACCACGCGGGTGGAAAAGCTGGGAGCATCTGTGGTCACTTCACAACTAAAGTTTCCAGATAGGTTGAAGCCAACTTCCCTCAGGACCACCTGGCGTTCATCCGAATGGTCCAGCTGGAAGTAAATTCGAAAATTGTTAATTCCTCTCTAAACTGGGATTATTGCAGCAAGTTCATGAAGGATGTTACAGGAAAATTCGCAAATTCATTGTTTGAATATTAACTGGTGATTTTTTCACTATTTCGTTTTCACATTTGCTTGAAATAATCCTCAAACATTGAATTTTATGGAGCGTAATATCGATTCAAATGAAGATTACGTATACAATTTTATGTGTTTTTTTTTTCAATTTCCTATAGTTCTAAAGAATCACCCTTTATATGCATCATATTTCTTTTCTTCCCCACTTATTCAACTTCTTCTTTGTTTGAGCGAGAACACTTACATCGAATGCCGAAAATATTAGTAGCGTCGATAGTTTAATGGGTTAGCACCTCTGACAGAAAATCTGAAGCTCGGTTCGACTCCCGCTCGTACTGAAAATTTTTTCATGATTCTGAAATTCCTCTGATCACTGAATACTGATGAATAATCTTCTCTTTGATTGTTCACAGACGTTGATTCCAGTTTTAAGTACAAATGCTATTTTTACCACACTTTCTTGTCAACTTGAAAACTTTTCGTAAAACTGATCGAAACTATTTTGGACAATTTGAGAAACGATATCACAGAATTTAAGGCAGAAAGAGAACTCCAGGCGACATAACTTTCAGGGAATTTCATTTCCCGCCAGTTGAAGCATAGGAGCCTAGATTTCGACAAAGATAAATACAGACAGATTCCAAGAGATATATTCAGTTACTCGAATTAAATCCCCCTGAAAAACACACCTCCACTGCCTCATAGGTGTAATGAAACCGTGTTTATGATAAACTTCCCTAGCTACGTTTCTATTCACGAAATTGCATTTCCACCGCCTTCTTGATGCGTAATATGCAATTTATCCCCGTGCTTATATGTTCGTTGCGTCATCTTGTGAATTTCGAAAGGAAATAGGGAATCTTCAAAGCGATGCGAAATATCCTTCAGCCGTCCCAATTTACATGCATACCTAAATATGTGTACTATGGCTTAATTAGTCCTTGAGGAACATATAATGCACTAAGACTAGATCTTGATGTCTGAAACGATAGATCGACGAATATTCGTCTTGTTCTGAAATTATCGCAAGTAATGTAGACTTCCCCAAACACAAATAGTTCATCAAGATTCTCCTGAAAACCTCAAAGCAGCCCTGCTGCTGGAGCGGTAACGACCGCATCAAGGGTTATGTGGCACTGATGGAGGCTAACAAGCCAGAAACCGGTTTGTCATTATCCTGCTGTGTCGATGCCACCAGTGGCATACTTCGGAAATTCGATCTCTGCCAGTCCATTATACTGATTTACTGAAGTACGGATAGAAACTGCACTTTTTATATTCTCATTATAAAACTGATAATGACTTGATTATATGTAATACTAGCTGGCCCGGCAAACTTTGTTACGCCTAAATGATACTTACGGTGAATTTTACAAATCGTTATCACCGGTGATCGGAGATCAACGGCTTGGTTCTCTGATTTTTGAATTGTCAAATCGAGTTGATGCTAGATGAAGCTCCGATCACCGGTGATTACGCTTTGTGAAACCTACCGTTAAGGTTGTATAAACTAATCATTGCTATTTTTTCAAGCAGGAGATAAATTAGGAAATATATACAAAATTTTAGTACCATTAGTATTAGTACCATTGTTATTCGCACGAAAAGAATTATCTTTATTTGAGCGGTATCTGATTGTTGAAAATATCACTTTTTGTTTTAAATGCTTTACAGTTCTCTCATTGCAGTGCCTATCTTGTCATGAACGACACCACGAATGCAAATATAAATCACGATCGAATTATATGGTTAAGAAATAATTCCAATGATGAATTACCTCTGATCACTCGATTATATATCACAGTACGCATAGTTCTCAATCAAAATCAAATCACTTCACAGAATACAATTACGCTAAGACGTTCTTTCATTTTTCTTCTTAACTAAGACATTTTTGTTTTGGTCCACAGCACAGAGTTGCAGGCAACTCAATTTACTATAGAATTTACATTGACATCGACCAAACCGAAAATATTTGAATTGTTTCGTGGCGGCGCCGCAACGTCATACGTGTTATTTCATAATTCCAATATGAGCAATGAACCAATGAAAATTGAAGCTGGGATTTGGTAAGAATCCAGATCTGCGCTTGTGCGGCAATATTGAGAATGAAAATAATTTACTAATTCGGTCTCTCTCTGACACATCGTAAAATGACGTGAATCATATTTCATTCATAACTTCATTTGAATGCTCTCGATCATAACCTTATAATTTTATGTGAAATGTTTGAATCGCTTCATTCCGTTTACTCCAAGCCCAGAATATCTTTTATAATTCCAATTCATATTTAAGAATTGAACTCAAAATATTTAAGGAACATATTTTCATCCTCGATATCTATTTTCTTGTCTATTTTCTTTCGGAATATACACCTTCTACATTTCTCGCAATTTTTGAATTTCCAGTTGACGCAATTCTTACCAAAAATTTGACTCTGCTTTGTAACTGTTAATAGTAGTATATGCCATAGTATACCTTTCCTCAGAACTAATATGAGTCAAAATGTCAAGAATATGAACACAAATTATTGCTTGAAAGAACTAACACAACCCGTTCACCAGAATGAATTCAAATATTTGAAATAACTAATAAAAATTAGAACTTATTTTGTGAATAGCGCTTTCTGAAGTGGAAAAAACGAAACTTTTCTAATATGTATTTTTAATGTTGGCTTATCAAAATCTAATGTGCTCACACCATAAATATCTTAGCCTTTTGGTGCTCAGCTTAAAATAATTGGTAAACATCTCAGTTGGTGGAGCAGCGAGATTTCCATGGATATGAGCTGTCACACAGAACAGAAACACAAAAATAATATGTCAATTACTAATTATGGCAATTTTGGATTCAGCTATTTCCGCAAATATATTTATTACCCAAAAAGAAATTCAAAATTATTTCAAAAACATTTCAAAAATCATGAGAAAAGATGAGAATAATAGAAAACTCACGATTGAAACTAATCGCCAAAATCCTATTCACTTGAAATTTCGATAAAAATTCACTGTGATATAATTCTATGCAAATTATACAGTAATTGATGTCAATATATGTAGTACCTTCACGATTAGGTTATTTTGAATTAATAAAGCTGTAAAAATAACTAATAATAATCAGTCATAATGTGTGAACAGCGCCACCTGAAGTGGTAAGAACGAAACTTCTCTCATATCAGTAATATCTCAACTAAATCTAATCATTTTAGAGATCTGTAATCCTACGCTAACACATTTCGGCTTTGGTCAACAGCGCAGAGTTGGAGGCAACCCAAATTACACACTATATGTTTACATCGCCGTCTAACGAGGAGAATATCGAATAAAGTAGCTACGAAGAAGCTGTAGCGTAACTATAACTGTAGCGAGACCTTGTAGACTTACTCAAAAGAAGGAAAAGCATTTCCTGTATAAGTGAAATTTTAATCGATTTTTTCAGAATTTTATTGTATTGTATAATAACCAGACCGTAGACGAATCAATATATGAAGTTTCATAATGAACAGTCCATCCGATCTCGAGTTATAAATGGTGTAACCAACATCCTTCTTTTATATATGAATGCTCTGCCGGATTTTTCAGCAATTGATTCTTGTCAACCTGTTTACTATATTGCTACATTTGAAATTATTCAACTGGAAAGGGTTTTGCTTTGGGGGTCAAACTAGGAAATAGCTTTGAAACTACTTCCACTTGGACTGCTAAAGGTATATCAACAAAAAATGTCCATACGTTAAAAAAACTTTTGTATTCATCCCCCATAAATACGGAAGACTTCATAATTAATCGTCTCGAACCAAGTAAACAAAGTTGTCAACCACCCCAAGAATATTGAACAGACCGTAAACTCCAGACTAATGGCATAAAAAAGAGCGACAATTTCATTGGACCAGCCTCATTGAATTAATGTTGCAGCCCAGAACAAAAACCAGCAAACAGGTAATTTAAAGCAAGCCTGTTCATCATAATCCCGAAATGACGGTAATAAAGGCAACGACCGTGGAAAGAAACGAAATGAAAATCGGGTCTATTATTCAAATTACTCCCGGTATAACTCAGTCACTGCTGCTTTGAATTTAGACAAATATTTCTGTCTTTTCAGTTTGTTCTCTTTCATAAACAAGGATGAATAGAACTCTTCATTTGGGTAAGTGCCCATGGAAAATACAGCGCGGGCAGGAGAATGCGCTTTTTGCCAATATTCAGGAACATGTAATTATGGAGAGTTCTCAGTATTGTTTCATTGTTTTCCGTCCTAATTGGGCGATGTAAAACAGAGCGATATGTTGTTATTCGAAATTTATGTTATGAGCGATGTTTTCAGTTGCTCGCCACTTTGTTCCACTGAAATAAAGGTTATATAAATTTATTACCTTATCACTCGAATATTTTGAAGCGGAGAGACACACGAAATTATTCTTTGATCAATAAGAAGTTGAAAAAATAATGAATTCTGAATTCGGGCGAACATTCCATGTCGTAGCCTCGGTATCATAGAAGTTAGAGTACCTGATCGGAAATCCAGGGGTGCAGGTTCGATTCCTACTAGAGTAGAGTATTTTTTTAGTTTAAAATTTGTCGTAACGCCATCAATTATTTTCTTTCAGAGACATTAGGAGATTATGTTGCGAATGACATGCAGATTTCCGAAATAAGCTGTTTATTCAAGACATGTGCCTCAAGGTGCGAAAACATCTCCTCTCTTATGGAACCTAGTAGTGGATGAGCTGCTACACAGGCTAACGGAGCTTGGCTTCTAAAGTGTAGGCTATGCTAACGAAATAGTCCTAATAATTATAGGCAAATTCGAAGCACTCTTTGCCGCTTACTGCAGAAAAACCCAACCCTAATGGGGCAGTGGTACTTGCTCAGTAGGACTGAGCATCAATCCAACCAAAACTACAGTAATTCCGCTCACGCAGAAAAAAGCCCTTCATCCAGGAAGACGTTATCATAAAAACAGAGATATCTTAGGGTAATGTCAATTACCTGGGAATAACCCTGGATAGCAAGCTTCTGTATCCACTTTTTGTTTATATTTTATTCATCAGTATTGTCCAAAGTATCTCTAGGAACAATGAAATCGATGCAGAATACCCATTTGGCTGATCACCCATGCTTTGAGTGCTGTGAGCGTCTGAACAAAACTCGAAAATGAATTTTGGAAAAAATAAAACAATTGAGAGTCGACTCAAAGAAGGCCTATATGGACATGTTTGGTATCAATATATAGGTTTTCGAGGACGATTTATCCAATGAAAACAAATTCAAGTCGCTTCATAGCATAGTTTGGATTTTCACCTGTCAAATGGCATTTTTTCAAAATCCGAAATTTCAAATCGTCATAACTCCCCTTGTTGGGACCCTATCCACTTTTTGTTTGTATATTGTTAATCAGCATTGTCTAGACTCTAGAGTATCTATGAGCCTAATAAAATCGATATCAAAAATGTCAACTTTTTGGGTGAAAAATGACAAAGGGTGAGACCCCCAAAAACCCCATATTTGCCATCATCAAGAAATCCCAGGTGAAATCAAAGTCCTTTCTTGACGATCTACTACCCATTCGAATCATGCAGAATACTCATCAGACTGATCAGTACCACCTATACTTTGAGTGCTCTGAGCGTCTGAACAAAACTCGAAAATTAACAGGGGGTATTGTTTGTGGGAATAAGGACAAATACTTAAGAACTTTCAAAATATATTTGGCGACGTTTCGCAGATTTTCATCTGCTTCATCAGTATTATATATTATATTCTTAAGTATTTGTCCTTATTCCCACAAACAATACCCCCTGTTGAACCGTGGAGGACACAAAACTCACTTACTCGAAAATTAATTTTGTAAAAAATAAAACAATTGAAAGTCGACTCAAAGAAGGCCTATATGGACATGTTTGGTATCAAAGTATAGGTTTTCGAGGACGGTCTATCGAATGAAAACAAATTAAAGTCGCTATATATCATAGTTCAGATTTTAACCGGTCAAATGGCATTTTTTCGAATTTCAAATCGTCATAGCTCCGGCTCCTGTGATCGCATCCACTTTTAATTTGTATATTGTTGATCAGCATTGTCCAAAGTATCTCTTGGAATAATAAAATCGATTTCGAGAATGTCATCTTCTTGGGTGAGAAATGACAAAGGGATAAAACAGCCAAAAACATCATATTTGTCATCATCAAGAAATCCCTGACCAATCTTAAGGCGTTATTCCATCTGGTAGATCTACTATCAATTCGAATCATGCAGAATACCCATTTGGCTGTTCAGTAACACCCATGCTTTGAGTGCTGTGAGCGTCTGAACAAAACTTGAAAATGAATTTTGGAAAAAATTAAACCAATTAAAGTTCTACTCAGAAAAGGCCTATATGGACAAGCTTGGTATCAAAATGTAAGTTTTCGAGCACGCCGAATTCAATAAGAAATAATTCGAGACTCTATCTACCATTGTTTCGATTTTCACCTGTCAAATGGCATTTTTTCGAAATTTCAACACGTCATAGCTCCCGCTCCTGTGATCGTATCCACTTTTTGTTCGTAAATTGCTAATCAGAATCGTCCAAATTGAATCTAGGCACAACAAAATCGATTTCTTAAATGTGAACTTTTTGGGTGAAAAATTACAAAGGCAAGTCCCCTCAAAAACATCATATTGGTCATCATCAATATCCGTGACCAATATTAAGGCCCCAAATCGGATTGCAACCCAAAAATACTGCGATGGATGTACGTCATGATTGTCAGACCTATAATCACATAAGGGGCAGTAGCCTGGTTTGCTAAGGCAAGTCAGGTAAGTACAAGGAAAATGCTTGACAAAATACAAAGGTTTTCCTGCGTGTGCATCACGGGAACTATGAGAACATACCCAGCTAGGGTAGTTGAGATCATTACAGATCTCACACCTCTTCTTCTGGATTCATAAATTCCATTGGAAACCACCATAAATCGATTTTCATTCCAATGAACAACCTCTGCCATAGTCGAGTCGAAAAAAAAGAGCAACTCAGAGAAAAATGATCATTCGTGGTGTTTGAAAAGTGGACCACTGCAATAAGTTTCTCCCCGGCTTGTCTGGACCTCCTGCTGCACGCTGCGCACACTATATTTCACCTGTTTCGACAGACAATGCCATTATGTGAAAAGCGGATTCGTCAATCAGACACTGAAGGATTAATTTCAGTTTCCCCAATGGAACTGCGAATGTGAAAGCATAAATCAAAAGAGGCATTATTCTCTACTCGGCTTTGATCGACATGTTCGATGAATACACAAGTATCTGGTAGTCTTCAACTATCGAATATATATGGGAACTTCTGCAGTATTCTCCCGTAGAGGTTTTCCAGCAGTCGATGAAGTTATAATAGCTGAAACTGTGGTGGAAACTTGATTACTGAATCACAGAGTTTGATCTGGTGGAGTTTCTCCATAAAATCTCTTAATTCACCATTAATGAAATCATTGAAATCCAATTATTATTATTATTATTATTATTGAACGACAAATATTCAAGAAGTAACATACATTACAAATTTATAGCATACAAAACTAGTCTGGATGTTCAAAAAGATTCGAAAAGGTCCATAAATAGAATATGCCGTCTAATTGCTGTTTATTTCGTTTCACTAAAAACAATCGTCCAAGAAAAGAAAATTGATGAATTCCTGAGAACAAAATCGTTATAAAATTCCGTGAAGATCAAACGAACAAACTTGAAGTAAGGTTCGTCCCGTATAAAACTGGAAAAGACGGTTTGTCTGAGAACCGAACAGGTACAGGAAACAAAATATTAATGAAGAAAGAGTTTACTCCTGCTATTATGACGAGTTTGTTATTTCTGGGTTACAGCGCAAGATAAACAAGAAAGTGGAATTCCTGATGATGAAAAATTAATAACTTTCCACAACACAGTTTTTCATTTTCTATTCGTATTCCTCTGTCGTTTCCTGCAGGGAAAATTCCTTTCGACATTATTTTATAATTCATCCTGAAATCTTTTTTTCATTGCGAGGATAAGAGAATGAAATCCTAATAAAAACACATCAGTGTTTACATTTGCTACGTTGATTAGATGTTATCATTATGAAACGTTGCCTTATAGTTTTTTTCAAACATATATTCATTGTTAAGAATCAATTTTCTTATTCTCATTAATTTTTTGTTATCACAAAGTTGATACTGCGAATGGACAAGTTTGGTATCAACATGTAGTTTTTCGAAGACGCCGAATTTTATTGAAATCAATTCGAGACTCTATCTATCATAGTTTCGATTTTCACCTGTCAAATGGCATATTTTAGAAATTTCAACACGTTATAGCTCTCACTTTCTGTTTGTAAATTGTTAATCTGCATTGGCCAAAGTATCTCTAGCAACAAAAAAATCTATTTCACAAATGTCAACTTTTTGGGAGAAAAATGACGAAGGGTTAAGACCCCCCAAAAACACCATATTCATCATCATTTAGAAATACCTGACCATTCTTGAGGCAATATTTTATCTGGTAGATTAACTATCAATTCGAATCATGCAGAATACCCATTTGGCTGATCAGTAACGCCCATGCTTTCAGTGCTGTGAGCGTCTGAACAAAACTCGAAAATGAATTTTGGAAAAAATAAAACAATCCGACTCAGAGAAGGCCTATATGGGCATCTTTGGTATCGAAATCTAGGTTTTCGAGGACGATCTATCCAATTGAAACAAATTCAAGTCGCTATCTATCATAATTTAGATTTTCACCTGTCAAATGGCATTTTTCAAAAATCCGAAATTTCAAATCGTCATAACTCCCCTTCCTGGGATCCTAACCACTTTTTGTTTGTATATTGTTAATCAGCATTGTCTTGAGTATCTCTGAGCATAATAAAATCGATATCGAAAATCTCAACTTTTTGGGTGAAAAATGACAAAGGGGTAAGACCCCCCAAAAACACCATATTTGTCATCACCAAGAAATCCCTGGCGAAATCAAAGTCCTTCTTCAATCTTGACGATCTACTGCCCATCCGAATCATGCAGAATACTCATTAGACTGATCAGTACCACCTATACTTTGAGTGCTCTGAACAAAACTCGAAAACGAAATTTGGAAAAAATAAAACAATTAAAAGTCGACTCAGAGAAGGCCTATATGGGCATGTTTGGTATCAAAATATAGGTTTTCGAGGACGATCTATCCAATGAAAACAAATTCATGTCGGTATCTATCATACTTTAGATTTTCACCTGTCAAATGGCATTTTTTCAAAAATCCGAAATTTCGAATCGTCATAACTCCCCTTGATGGGATCCTATCCACTTTTTATTTGTTTATTGTTAATCAGTATTGTCTTGAGTAACTCTGAGCATAATAAAATCGATATCAAAAATCTCAACTTTTTGGGTGAAAAATGACAAAGGGGCAAGACCCCCACAAAACACCACATTTGTCATCACCAAGAAATCCCTGGCGAAATCGAAGTCCTTTTTCAATCTACTACCCATTCGAATCATGCAGAATAACCATTTGGCTGGTCAATAACACTCATGCTTTGAGTGTTCTGAGCGTCTGAACAAAACTCGAAAATGAAATTTGGAAAAAATGAAACAATCAAAAGTCCACTCAAAAAAGGCCTATATGGACATGTTTGGTACCAAAATATAGGTTTTCGAGGGCGATCTATCCAATGAAAACAAATTCAAGTCGGTTTCTAGCATAGTTTAGATTTTCACCTGTCAAATGGCATATTTTCGAAATTTCAGCACGTCATAGCTCCCGCTCCTGTGATCGTATCCTTTTTTTGTTTGTAAATTGTTAATCAGCATTGACCGAAGTATCTCTATAAATAATAAAATCGATTTCGAAAATGTCAACTTATTAGGTGAAAAATAACAAAAGGGTAAGACCCCCAAAAACACCATATTCGTCATCATCAATAAATCCCTGACCAATCTTAAGGCTTTATTCCATCTGGTGGATCTACTATCAATTCGAATCATGCAAAATACCCATTTCGCTGATCAGTAACACCCATGCTTTGAGTGCAGTGTGCTTCTGAACAAAACTCTTAAATGAATTTTGGAAGATTTAAAACAATTAAAGTTTGACTCACAGAAGGCCAATATGGACAAGTTTGGTATCAAAATGTAGGTTTTCGAGGACGCCAAATTTAATAAAAGATAATTCGAGACCCCATCTATCATAGTTTAGATTTTCATATGTCAAATGGAATTTTTTCGACATTTCAACACGTCAGCTCCCGCTCCTCTCATGATATCCACTTTCGTGGTAACACAGAGTATCCACACATAGTATTTGACCCACTCTCCTCGACTCTGTTGTCCATAGTTCAATAATAGAGGTACAACAATCAACTAGACCCATCTCTTTCCTCGGATCACCACGGAGTTCGCCATCAGTTCGCACTCTGCTTCAGTTCGCTTAGCGCGAAAATCGTTCGTTCTAGCCGATTCCGGATTTTTTTCTGTCTTTCTATCGAAAGCAAAGCACTAACATCAAATGAAAAGTTCCTAATAAATCTCTTGCTATGACAACAAATGGTGAAGAGTTGAAAATCTCACTTTGTTATTATTCAAATTTCGCCCACAACAAATACTCTATTTACTTAGGTTCACTCTGATTCATATCCTGATGCATCCGCTCCAGAATCACTCAAGAAAATATGAGTTACCTACGAAGGTATGAGGAGTTCTCGTTCCGTGAGAAAAAGGAAAGGTCATCGCATCTGTCTAAGGTTGACGTTTGAACTTTTCCATAAATCCTTACACTGTTCGCATTAGATATATGGGAACCCTTTACGGTTGAATAATCTACAGAAAGTGTTTCGGCATTAAAAGCTGCTATATGCTCCGTGCCACAGAGCTGATGGATTATTCTATGTGTGTGTGTGGAAAATGGGTCAAGGGGCGTTAGTTGAGGGACTTGGATAACATACAGCGACTTCCGAAAGCATATTTATGTTTGCGTCACGTTGCTGGTGGCAGAAATCTATTTTATTATTTTAAAGTATCGCCAGGAGAGATTGGCGTGATTCAATATTCCTGTTCCTCCGTAGGGATTAAGTTTTTATTCGGAGGATAGATTGCTTAATCAAAATACCTACTGTTGGATATAACTCATGCGATAGTTTTGTCTGCCGAAATGAATCGTATGGTGATAATTGAGATTGACGGTGCAAGAATCGTGGTCCCAATTGAAGAAGGCCACACGCAAATATTCTTGGCTGATAAAGTTGGTGTTTCTCTAAGTGACATGGGATCGCCATGTCCAGACAGGCCCGGATCTAGGGGGGGGCAAGCGGGTCGCTTGCCCCGGGCGCCATCTCAAGGGGGCGCCAAAATCAACCAGAGGTTAAAAAAATTTATTTTGGATTTTCTCGGAAAAAATTAATATCCTAGTGCTAAAATCGGAACTGTAGCATGGAAACATGATAAACCATCACTATGCCAAAAATCTTTGAAATCAATGAGGGATGCGTTCACGGAAAAAAAACGCGTCGCGTAAAGATGTGAAGATCAAAATCCAATTTCTTTCCTTGTGATTTTTTCTTATTATTAGAATTTATTTTTATTATTTATTATGAATTCATTATTACACAAATAAAAAATTTTATATATACAGGAATTTTGATACAAATTCAAGATTCTGTATTTTTGTTTTAGAGTAGGTACATGAACTTGAATTGTTAAATATTTTCAAGCGGAATCTAGTTCCTGTTCTACTGGAAACGAATGTAAACTTCGTTATTTCAAATGTAACACCCTGTGTATTTTTAAATATTTGAATTCTTCGTTCAATTCTGCACTGATTTGATGTATGATATGCGTAACCACTTCAAGCGATTGTTGAGTTATAGTCTGATTGTCAAATTTTTTGACAGAAAGAGTGTCACAAATTAGAGTAAATATCTCCAAAATCCCTCATTGTAAGACATTTTTTTGCCACAGTGGAACAAGAGAAAGTACGCTGATACTTCTTCTTGTATGAATTATGAGGAAATATTATACAGGGTGTCTGCAACAGGACTTCAAAGTGATCCTCAATTAAACTCTATGAAATCTCATTTTTTTCAAATGCATGGGAACCAAATAATTTTGTAATTCCGATCGATTGCTCGTCAATAGCTAGTTAGAGTGTTCCGAACATTTCACGTATTCAAAATCAGTAGTTTTGCAGTTATTGAATAAAATTCGAATTTCACGACTAAATAAAGCCATGTTGTCTAAACATATCAACATATCAAGAGAATTTTCAAGTAGGCTATGTCAATAGTAAGAATATGTCAGTTTTAAACTAGGTTTTTTCATTTAGTCATCATTCATTATCTGCTTTGTTTATTTGTCACATTCGCCGCAAAAAGAACAGACTTTTGATATATCAATCTAGTTTAACTTTTCATTATGCTTGTTTTGCATAGTGCTCGATCAATAAAAATGAGTGAGAGTGACAATTCCTAATATAGCCTACTTTGAAATAGACTAGCCTACCACTGATTTTGACAGAATTTCACGACTAAAGCCAGGTTTGGCTCAGTCGAATTCAGTGGTATGCTCGTCTTTTTCAAAGTAGGCTATGTTTGGAATTGTCATTCTTACTCATTTTTATTGATCGAGCACTATGCAAAACAAGCAATAATAAAAAGGTACACTAGAATAATATATCAAAAATCTGTTCTTTATTTGCGGCGAATGTGATGAATAAACAAATCAGATAAAGAATGATGATGAAAAAAATCTTTGTTTAAAACTGACATATTCTTACTATTGACATAGCCTTTTTAAAAATTATCTGAATAAATTTGATTTTTAGACAAAGAGACCTGGCTTTAGCCGTGAAATTCGAATTTAATTCAATAACGGCAAAATTACTGATTTCAAATGCATGAAATGTTCGGCACACTCTAACTAGTTTTTGACGAGCAATCGATCGGAATTACAAAATTATATGGTTACCATTTGAAAAAAAATGAGATTTCCTTTTTATTGAGGCTCACTTTGAATCCCTGTTTCAGACACCCTGTATTCTCATAATTTATACAAGAAGCAGTATCAGCGTACTTTCTCTTGTTCCACTGTGGCGAAAAAAAATTCTTACAATGGGGGATTTTGGAGATATAAACACTAATTTGTGACACTCTTTCTGTCAACAAATTTGTCAATAACTCAATAATCGCTCGAAGTGGTTGCACTGGTTGCGCATATCATACATGGAATCAGTGCAGTTTTAAACCAAGAATTCGAACATGTATGTATAAGTATACAGGGTGTTGCATTTGAAATAACGAAGTTCACATTCGTTTCCGGTAGAACCGGAAGTAGATTCCGCTTGAAAATATTTTATCATTCAAGTTCATGTACTCTAAAACAAAAATACAGAATCTTGAAGTCGTATCAAAATTCCTTCCTGGAATACTTCTAATGAAACACTCAAAAAAATTACACTGTAGATTCATTTTCAAAGCATTAAGTTCTCATATCCAACCTTGGGGAGGGGGGCGCCATCATGAATTTTTGCCCCGGTCAGAAAAAATCGTAGATCCGGGCCTGTGTCCAGACCAATTAACTTCGAGCCAAATAAAGGAATGGTCGATGGCGTGTTACTAATCAACGGCAAAATTACTCTGAATTGAATAATATACACCTATACTCCATTCACTTTTATTTAATCACATAGGAGATCATGGTTTCGTTTTCAGGAGTTGGTGCCCCTGATGAAAAGCACAGAACATATGATGAAAAGTTTGTGCGCGCACAGAAAATATCGTTAATGACAAAACGACGTTGCCAGTTTCTTTGTTTACATCAAAGTGAAAGTATCAGAGAATTTCCACATTTTATTAGGTTTACAAATTGTTCGCAGATTTTTGGTATTTAATCGATATTTGCAGGTGAGTTTTTCGTCGAATATCCAAGATTAACGTATGTTTATTGTTTTTAGCACCAGTTTGGAGCGTGAGGACGATTTTCAAGACCAGGACGAATGTTTACATTTCGAGGTTGAAGAGGTACACGGGAATTTCGTAGAAAAAGCTGTTATTTGGACAGATATCGCAGTAGATGGATCGGATGGAGCTTTGAGAGGTCGATTAGGATGATATTTTTCAGGTTTTCCTAGAAATTTGACGATATATGAGCAGATTTGCAAAAGTTAGGTACCTCACTAATGAGGTGGAACTTAGACCTAATTCTCTTATAAGAAACGCCTTTCAAAGGTCGAGATGGTAAAAAATGTATTCTTTAGATGTTGTTTGAACAAACGCAACCGAGTTTTATATCCCAACATTGATTTCAAGAAAGTTATGAACAAAATAAAATTGACATTATTCTTGATTCTTATAATTACCCATCAATTCATCTTATATCTTTGGCTTGATTTTTTTAATGAATTCTCGATTAGAATCAACAATTGTTGTCGTCAAGTCTTGAACTTTCAGGTCGAGAGGATAATAAATATTAAATCTTCACAAGCATGCATATGAAAATTATGTGAAAGCAATGCAATTTTCTTCCATGGCAAAAATAATATATTTCAACAGTGATCTCCTGTACTTTTCATGCAAATAACTAGAAAAGGAATCCTTTCTATCAATTCATATAAACGTTAATTATTTTCGTCCATCACATCTTTTCCAATTCATCCATTTTCCGAATAAATTCACATTCTGAGAAATACGCTAAGAATGTGGAAAGGGCAACATGGTGTTGACTTGGAACATAAAAATATTTTTAAAAACGTCATAACTTCGATACAGAGTGGAATGTATCAAATTTCCAAAGCCAGAGTCGTAATTTTATAATTGTGAATGAAGTATACGTTTCCTTGATTTTCAACCTTTTCAAGGCAAGTCTTGTGGAACAGCAATTGGTTCTTCATTATCATATCTACATATCCAGTTACTCATCCAATCGATCCACGTATTCCCGTGTTCAAATACTCATTAAGAATTCCTTTCAACTAAATTTATAGCCTTTAGAAGATGAATGTCTTTCGTTTGACTTGCTCAAAGTCGTTTCAATTCAAACAGTGCCGTTTTAGACTAATTCTATCGAATTCATTCGGTATTCAATACTTTTCCTCTTCATTATACTAAGATAGATCGTACCAAATAACAATTTTCCTACTAAAACAATCTCTTCTTTCCTATTTCTCTTCGAAAGCACGAAAAGAACACTCTTTTCCATGTAATGGACTCGTGGATTCAGGGTACATTATTCGAGGTCGAAATATGCTACCGCGAAATGTTTACTGCCCCTTTCCATCTGTTCAGAGTGCCAGCTAGAGCCATAAACCTACACTTTGATTCAAATAGGTCTTGAGAATACTTCCGTCAGTGAATGGAATAGACTGAACGGTTTGGAAGATCCCTTGGAATGCGCAAGCCCAGCGATAATAACTGATCAATTCGAAGTTTTGGTGTTTCAAAAAGAGGACAAGGTTTGAATTTCGCGCCATGTTTGACAGTCATAATGTCACATCATCATAACGTGACATATCGATAGTTGACAGATGGGAGCTAGTGAACATGGAGCATAACACAGTGGAACAACGCGTCCTTATTGTCAAAAATCATTATCAATATTGTAATTGTCACTGTGAAGTGCCTTCAATGTTCGGTCGAAATAATGTGTCTACAGAAAACCATGTTTTGTTGAACACTGAGATCTTGAGCTTTTTTCGAAACAACCTTTATTACCTGTCCCACAATTCTCCCAGATGGAATCACAACACTTTCCTCTTGAATTATTTTTTATTGGAGATGATTATGTAGAATCTCATTCACGAGCAAGTATACATAACCTCCATTCACATTTCACCGTGTATATTTTGAGAATGTAAGGTAATAGTCACTTTCCTGTCAGATAACTACGCAACGTTGTCCTCTCTACATAGAGGTCGTAATAATTACGTATTTATCAAAATGTTCATTTACTTTGGGAAAATAATTGATTTGAGAGAATATTATGTAAATTAAATATTTCCAAAGACCTGGCGAATGCTGAAGAAACTTTTTTCTCTGTTAATACTTAAAATATGGTTCCAACCATATTTTCAGTATTCAGATTCAGTTATGGTATTTTCTTACGGAAATCAAGAAAGTGTTGAAATTTTACTGAAAAATAATGAACAGAATAGTCCGTTACTTTGTGATGGTTCATTCGACAAAAAACTCGAATAACCCAACAGAATACTTCTAAACGAACAGACGGACCTATGGAATTCCCCACTTTTCGAAATCCCCAAGAAATAAGCCTACGGAAGGCATTTAAATACTTTTTTGCACAAATTGAAATACTCCAGTATGAGAAGGTAATAGTACTACGAAACAGTCACAGTTAAACCTCAAAAGAACTAACTCCATTTACAAAATTCTTGGGAATGATACACCGAATTGGGAAGAACATATATGTAAACTGGGATGCAGCTTAGATTCAGTCTGTTATCTTTGGGTGTAATGACAAGATATTTGGATAAATTCTCCATGAAAACTATCTGTCATTGAGAGTAGAAATCAGCATTTATTTGTCGACGCGTTTTTATTAGGACTCCTCGCCTATAATCCTACTAAATAAAACCCAATACGTTACTTGATACTACCTCCCTTAAATTTGCCATTTAAATTTCCGAAATGAACTGAAAACTAAAAAAAACACGTACACCGCTTTCTCTCACTTCATGAAGCTGACCTTATTCAATTCCTAATATGCCATTCAACTATCTCCACCCTAGGGACGGCTGGCCGGTCTAACTAGTATTGTACGACGTTTCAATTTACTAGGAACTAGAAATATTTTATATTTGTATGGTCAGAAAATCACTTAATTTCTATTGAACGGTACGAAAACGTTTTTTGTTTTCTGAGATAGAGATAATATCTAATACTTAATTATTTTTCAACTTTTCATTCAATATTTGGAATAAACAATCAGAAACTGTGATATTCATAAACAGGGTAAGCGTGGGTCGACAGGCCGACATAGTATGTATCAAGCAGCTATCGAGGTATTGTACCGTTTTATTCAAGGGCGAACTGTGTGAACGTAGGTGTTGCATGGTCCCATATTCTGAAGCTCTTCAGCGACTGGCCGGCTCTGTATGTTTCAAGCAGCGACCGAATATCGAGATATTGTTGTACCGTTCTATTTGAATGAAATGCGTGAGTCGTTGGACTCGTAAGTGTTGTTATATTCTGAAGCGCTCGATAGCATACGAAAAGATGGCATGAGGAAGAACTTTTCCTATTCTAAGTGGAAATATAAGATTTCGAGGGCAATAATCGAGATTTGAATTTTGAAATTGAGAATTCAGAACCTTGCAAATCGTCACTTCCAAATACCAAACATAATCGAATTGAATCGAGTATTCTTCATTATCATGAATTATACTTACGTCGACATGCAGATCATCGAACGGAAATATCTTGGTGCTGGGAAATTCCTTCGGCGTGTATCTGTAGAATTCGTGGTGACCGCGATACCACTTCACGGTATAGAGAGGCGCATCCTCGAGGTCGTATCGACAGCTGAGCGTAGAAGAGGCGCCCAGATGAACGACACGTGGTTCTATCTCCAAAACCACATCTTTCAGCGAATGCACAACTGTAATAAGAAGAGATTTCAGTTAGCGATGTGAACATGAACGTATACGATGTTTATTTAATGTGAAGCTGTCTTATATTAGGTTCGACGGTAAATTTTGAAGTAGATCAGTCTTGAAGGCCTCGGTTCAGAATACGTATATTTGTACAGAGCGAGTCTTTGACTTGTACACATATTCCAACTGTAGATTCTTGAGGCCAAAGGTAACCTTTTTTTCATTTTCCAGCTTTCCGAATTCGGCTCTGATGAAGAGATATAGCTAATTCAAAAAAAAATTGGGCCGAATGCGTGCCTGATAGGATTCTCTGCAAACACTTCAAAGTTCATATTTTTCGATTGAAATTGAGGTGATTATTAGTGATACATTTAGGAAATACTCAAGCACTAACCCTATTCGAATAAGAATGTTACAAACACGATATTTCCTAAAAACCCTGAGATCAATCTGCGTGCGCGATATCACTAATTCGCATTCTCAGGCTGAAAATCAAGATTCAGAAAATATAAAAGAAGATTTCCTGAAAACCCATAATACGATAATTTCATCAATCATAAGCGAATCAGACGGCAGTTCGGGAGAAGCATTCCGAGGAAGCTCTATGTAGATTCAACAACCTCAAAAGTAGGTATGTTCCGTCTGCTGAAGATATTCGAAGCTACTGTAACCAGATGCCTTGCAGCTCATCGACAATTGAAGGTTTTGCTGAAAGTTTTTCTCGTTTGAATCATCTGAAGAATGTTTGATGAAAATAGATCATGTGAAAGAAACTTCATGAAGCGCATTACATTCTTGACGGCACTGTACCTAGAAAAGGAAGTACTCCATTTGAAAGATGACGTAAAATGTGGGATAAAATATAACGCTACTGCTTCCAATAGAATTCGATACAGTTGATACGTCCTTCAGAGTATTTCCTGAGAAATATCACACAGAGGAATGGAATCTGCAGTATTCAAGTAGAACGAAATACTAAGATTCAACGGCAACTCACCAATGCATCTGTAAAGCGGAAATCCGGAAATTCAGGCAACTGAAAGATGTAGGTACACAATTTGAGCTGCAAAGAAACTTTATGAAATGGGACTGTGAGAAAACGGATTTCAAACTTCAAATGAATAAACAATCAGACATACAAGAGAACAAAACAACAACACAAAATTTCTTCCTCTGAAGAAATTTTCGAGCAAATAAATTTTACTATAAACATGATATAACGACAGGGATATTCGAAAATTGAAATGACTCACATTCAGGTAGAATTTGGATTTGTTTTTTATTTTATGTTTTTTAGTATTTTTCCTTCATTATATTTTTCCCCTCTCGAATATTAGTTTCGTAGGTTGTTCATAACTTTTGGTCTTCCCAATTCAGTCAGTGTCTTACGATGTGATAAAAAGTTGTTGAATTTCTTTGGGACTGAAGGCATTTGTCTCATCACTTTCTTTTTTTTTCGTTTTTTCTTTCGAAACGTATGCAATTGTTCTTCTTGATAGTTCAATATGATACTGGTTTCATGTTGGCCTGTTTTCTAATGTGATCTCGTTGAAGTACTAAACATTGTAACATTCCAGTTTTGAAATCCTAGGAACATTATGGAAAGAGAAAAGGGACAACCCTGCTCTGAAGAGCTGAGGGTATATTTACGTTAAAGGGGGGGTTATACTTATATTTTTGGCTTGTGATGTGATCGTCTAGATTGGTAGAACTCTATGTTATGTCGTAGTAATTCAGATTCGTAATAACTCAGATTAGTGGAATATAGGATGGGAAATAATGAGGTAAAATAGGTAAATAATACACTAGATTGGACATATAGATGGAACAAGAGCCTTTATTCGTCCAGCACCATAGTTCGAGGAACCATAGCTATATGAAGGGAAAAAAACGAACCAAAACCAATTCCTCATTGGATTTGAAAGCAAAAACCCTTTTAGCATTACAGATGATATGTTTACAATCCATAGAACAATTATTAATAAGACGAACACTGGTGATATGTACAATATGGAGCTTCCTATACTCCGGTAAGGTTATTACTGGCACAATTGTGATAAAAAGCAGAATCCAATACATCCAAAGTTATCCAAAGTTAATAGGCATATAGAGTGTGTCACCTGATTATTAATGAAATTCCTAAGCAGTATCCTTGTAGTTCCTAGCGTGAGAATCCTTCCCTCCAAGTGTTATGTGTGAGATCGTAGCAGTCGCGTTGGTTTGGAAGTGACGATAAACTCCTTACATTTCCTGTTAACTGATAAACGGTGGAACCAGATCGAAGAAATTCTTCACTTGCCTGGCTCGCCATGGGCATGGCCCGAAGACGAGGCTATGTTTACTGAGGACGTTCGTTAGAGAACTCTCAGAGGAAGTCTCACTGCCACTGTTGTGGGGGATGTTTTCCTTGGCACAGACGATATAAACAGTTTATCCTAGGCCTCCAAACCAGTGATTATTGTACGTAAAATATTATATTAAAAGCAACAACTCCAAATGCCTACACCATAGTGGTCACAGAAGAACGAGTTTACTTCATGGTGAATCTCCGATATGATTAAAATCTCTTATTTATAAAGATGCGAATTGCCTAAAGTATTCATTGGAGTCGTACTAATATTCATCATTCATAGAATTATCAAATAATATCAAATAAGTTCATTCAACGTAGTTCCACGTTTCGACAATAGACGTTGCAAAGTTGGAAGCCATGGAGTAGTCTGGCAACGGTGCATTTTATTTTATTGCAGGGTAGGAAATTCAGATATGTAACAACATATTGGATTGAAGTTCACACTGATGAGGGTTAACTATTCGATTTCTCGCAATAGATTATTGGTGAATGTGAGTCATTTTGATTTTTCAACATTCCTTTCGTTTTATCATGTTTATAGTGAATTTCATTTTGATGTGTTGTTGTATTGTTATTTTGTATGTCGGATTGTTCATTTATTGAACTTTTGAAATAACACGAAACTTCAACAATTCGAAGGACTGTGTTATTCGCTCTTACAGCAGTCCTGAAGCCAAGCCCTTTTCTAGTATCGAACAGCATGGACAAAACTTGAAAAAATATAGTTGTACCAATGGTTCGAAGAATGTTATTTACGGGTTCAAGATCGAAGTGTTTCAGGGTAAATCGATGTATTCTCCTTCAAATTACAGACGTCATCATCACCCTTTCGTGTCAATTCGTACGTAAAGCTACAAGTACCTAATATCAAGGTATAATTCCAAAGCTACATGCTCCGGCACATAACAATTTCCCGGAATAAAAGCTAACATGCATTAAAATGGCCATCTCATATCCCACTCTATTTCATCCAAATTCACGTGTCATGTTCATCGTAATTTCCTAGTTTGCACGTTCTCGCCATAATAAAAAATTTATAACCCGAACAGCGAACGTTATAATATTTCACCCTGCACCAGAAATTTAATATAAAAACCTCTATAAATATAATTTGGACACTTAATCTTCCAGAAAGCCGCCACATATTGCATGCAACTCCTTGAGATTTTCTTCTCAGCTTTTGTCAGGCGGAGATGAATCCGTAAAGGTGAATAAATGATGAACTCATCAGCGGCAGTGTTTCCCTGGTTGACGTGGGGAAATTTCTTTCTGGGAAGAGGCGCTTGACTGCAGTGGCTGCGATGGATACGTCTGCTGTTGACTTTTGATGTGCGCTATGATACGAAGGGATGATGAATCGTCCTGCAAGATGCATTGGAGGATTCTGTTTGAATTATGATGTGTGAAATGTGGCGGTTTCACCAAACACCCTTAGTTATGTCGAATTTCAACAGCATTGAGGTGATTTATGGGTTCACTGTTTTATTCAAATCGATTCAATGCTGAGTATCAATGCTAAAAAGAGTGTTGCAGGATTTGCAAGAGTTTTTTTTGACGAGCCTATTTGGTATTAATTCGTACAAGGAGCTCTTTTCAACTCATACTTCGGTTTTAACTTGTTTGAGATTCCTTTTGTGTCACTGAACCACTTTCTCCATATACCCTTTCTCAGAATTCATTTTCCTTTGAAAGGATAAGGATGTTGCATATCCATTAAACAAATTTCTTTTCGAATTGTATTGAAACTCCTAAAAGGCAGTAGCTCTAAGAAGAATTTCGAAAAAAATTCAGAAAGGACTCCGCACTTTCCTTATGGAAAATGGCGTTCCGTCAAATGTCCTAAAATTTTGGTATAATGTAATTCTCTACCTACTGATCGATAATGTTTATGTCCCCAACTCAATCCTATGACTAGTTTTTGAGATACAGGGCGTTGAAGTTGAGAATTACCCATTTTAACTCTACGCTTGTATCTCGGAACAGAATCGAATGAACTTCAATTTTTCTCAAGAAACATTTCATTCCATCCCCAGGGAACAACCATATAGGGGAATATGACCTAAAATCGTTACGAATACAGGGTAATCCATAATTGAATGCATGCCCGATTTTGAAAGTATAAAATATGTCAGTTCCAGAGCGAGAACTTTTGCAAAATGAACTATTTCACCAGATATGTTGTTGTTACATCAAAAAAGTCTGAAATACTCAGAATTTATATTGGATGATCCATTATTATAGAAACTATTCTCAAGGACGGTTGAATGGACACCCTGTATTTATAGGTTGATTCAAGGTGTTTGTTTAATTTTTTTAGAACATATCATCATGGACTTCAAAGAATACAAGGTGATTCAGTCATGAAATGAACTTTGAACCTCACGAAAATACCCAAAAACCACCTTTTTTTTCATCACCCTCTATTTTAAGATTAACTCCGATAAGGTGGGAGTTTTCTTTCACCATTGTACTTGATAAAAAAACATCAATACGGCTGAGAGTATTCAACCACTTCCTATGACCAGATTTTATGCTGGAATAAGAATAGAATAACATAAATAAATCATTTTCATACAACATAAAAAAAATCAGGCCATTGGAAGTGGATTAAAACTCTCAGCCGCATTGATGTTGTTTCATCAAGTATAATGATGAAACACCTCATCGGAGTTAATCTTGAAATAGAGGGTGATGAGAAAAAGGGGGTTTTTGGGTATTTTCGTGAGGTTCAAAGTTCATTTCATGACTGAATCACCTTGTATTCTTTGAAGTCCATGATGATGTTCTAAAAAAATTAAACAAACACCTTGAATGAACCCATAAATACAGGATGTCCATTTAACCTTCCTTGAGAATAGTTTCTATAATAATGGGTCACCTTATATGAATTCTGGGTATTTCAGACTTTTTCGATGTAACAACAACATATCTAGTGAAATAGTTCATTTTGCAAAAGTTCTCGCTCTGGAACTGACATATTTTATACTTTCAAAATTGGGCATGCATTCAATTATGGATAACCCTGTATTCGTGATGATTTTCGGTCAAATTCCTCTATATGCTTGCTCCCTGGGGATGTAATGAAATGTTTCTTGAGAAAAATTGAAGTTCATTCGATTCTGTTCCGAGATAGGAGCGTAGCAAAAGTGGGTAATTCTCAAATTCAACGCCCTTTATCTCAAAAACTAGTCATAGGATTGAGTTGGGGCCATGGACACTTTTGATCAGTAGGTCGAGTACAACATTATACCAAAATTTTAGAACATTTGACGGAACGCCATTTGCCATAGAAAAAGTGCGGGGTCCTTTGAATAAAAAGTAACTTGATTTAGGTCAAGATTTTTACCTTACTGATGGTGCTAATTTCTGGTTCAACACTTACCAATTTTCGAGGATGCGCTGTGCTACTTTCTGGTTTATCGTGAATTTTGACCTGTCCCGTCACTTATTGGGCAGTGTGGAGTTCCTTATTTCTTCAGCGCATTGGTTCCGTCGCACCCCTTGAGGTGGACACCCAGTTGGTGTGACTGACTATTTGCTGCAGTCATCCCATTTTGGGATGACCATCAAGGATAACTCCTGCTATACCTGAGCCTCTCCGCGGGCTTGGAAAAAGACCAAAATAAGGCAGCAGTCCAACAATGGGACACCAGAGTATCCCTCTGAAAAAACACTCCTGGATCTACTCAGTCTAAGAAATTCGAGATGATTTCACCGACTCATACCAGTAAGCTCTTGAAGCTGTCACGAGCTGAGCTATCGGGTGATGGTAGGTCTGCTGACAGGGCACTGTGGGTACAAACATCATTTGTATCATATGGGAAAGTCAGCAGAGGAGATTTGTAGGCTCTGTGGATTCCGCAATTTTAAGAATTTATGTTTTCATCAATTTGAAATCCCAATAACTTTCTGTCTTCGAACCCAAAATGAGATTGAATAAGAAAAGGGGTAAGACTGGTGGGAGATCTTGATTTTCCCTCTTGCTATACCGGGTGGTCTTCAGACCTTCATGTGAAACTATATGAAAATTTCCATCTCCTCAGTCTCTTCCAGACCACAAAGGGTTCTTCCCGGAGAACTGACCTCCATTTCTCCCTTCTGAGGGCCCGCCACACTCCAATTGATACCACCAGCCTCATCAATCAACGTTTGGTAAAAGCAACCGTTCCCATCTCCCAATTCCATTCGAGGTTTCCATAATGGGACTTCCCAATTCTCGATCGCATCCAGATTCCCTTCGTATCCAGAGCGTGGGAAGATCAATTATGAAAGTGAAAATCGAGTTTTCGAAACCCCTCGAATCTCGGAGACCGATGTTCGCGCCGATATAAACTAATTTGCGAGGTAAAAAGCGTCATTTGTTCACGTCATTGCAGTATCTCGCATTCTGACGCTCTCTATATCGGACATGTTTTATTGCTACATAATTTCATGGTACATTTGCGCCGCAACGATTTGATTAATGTCGTGTCGGCGTGATACAGAATATGGGAGGAGTGGGGCGGAAAATCAAACCTGAAGGACCGTTGAATTTGCGATGAGGGTCGATGGTTGTATAATGAAAATTGGTACTTTCGGATAGAGTGTTTTTTTGATTTTTCCCTTTCCGTTATTACATTCACAATGTTCTTTTATTCGGTTCGTGCAGGTGATACAAACCAAGCGCGAGCCTGTAGTTAAATACGAATTTCAGGACGACTATTTGGGGAATGGAAAACTCCAATTGATTCTGAGTGTTCAATTCAATTTTATAAAGTTGGAAACAATTAAAAGATTTTATCACAAGATCAAGAAAAGTAGTCCACTATCATCTTCAGTCCTAATACACTGCGCAAAAAAATTAACGCACATTCTGAAAATCTTAATTTTAATGAATGTGAACTCTACATTGACTTTATAACTTATTTTTTATGTTCCCTCGGGAAGGTTTTGAACGAAACAAGACACATTAAATGGAAGAAAAATTCAGGATTTCACCGAATCTTTTGTGAAAGAAGAGAAATGAACAATTTTCAAGATACTGAAATGCTGATTAGTGATTTAATACTTGGTATTTCCACCCCTTGCGTTAATTACAGCTCGGCAACGACGGTTCATACTCAAAATGAGTGATCTTAAAATGTTCTGATCTAATCCTTCCCAGATTTCTCCGAGTTGGATTCCTAAGTCATTAAGAGTAGCTGGATGATTTTTTGAAATTCTCAGCCTTCTATTGAGGTTGTCCCAAACCTGCTCAATCGGATTGAGATCTGGACTTCTTGCTGGCCATTCCATTCGAGAGACTTCAACCTCTTCAAAGTACTCCTGAACGATGCGCGCACGATGGGGTCTGGCATTATCGTCCATAAAAATGAAATTTTCGCCAATGTATGGGGCAAATGGCACTACATGCTCTTCAAGAATGTTCTTTATATACTTATCAGCATTCATAGTTCCATTATCAACGACCACTAGGTCTGTGCGAGCAGTCAAAGATATTCCACCCCATACCAAAATCGATCCTCCCCCGGAACCAGTAGTATTCAGGAAATTGCACTGAGCATATCTTTCATGTATGTATACAAGGGAACGTCGATCACAATGGTAGAGGCAGAATCTAGACTCATCTGTGAAGAGAACTCTTTCCCAATCGGCCTCTTCCCAATGAATGTGCTCTCTCGCAAAATCTAAACGCGCCCTTCGATTGGCTGGGGTAAGAGCTGGGCCTCTTGCCGCAACACGAGGCCTTGAATCATATTCTCTGAGGCGATTTCTTATTGTCTGAGTGCTAATTTGCATCTCATGAGTTTGCTCAAGCTGATTTTGAAGGAGGCGAGCGGTTGCAAACCGTTGTCTCAACGAAGAATCTCTCAAGTGACGTTCTTGAATGGCAGTTGTTATCCGTGGTCTACCTTGTCCTGCTATTCGGACATTCATACCTGTCCCCCTGAATCTCTGCAACATTCTGGACACACATGAATGGGAAACTCCAAAACCTTCTGTAATTCTTGTGTATGTCCACCTTTCTTCTCGCAAAACTACCGCTTGGGCACATTCCTCATGGGTCAAATTGCGTGTTTCGCGTTGCATAGCGATCGAGTATAGAAAATCAAACGAAAGGAAAACTATTGATCACTAGAATTGATCGAGAAGAACTGATTTTAGAATGGAGCCAATACATTCAAAATCTGATAATATCATCTTTTTTTATTCCTGCTGGGAGAGAACATCTGTATTGAAGAAAAACGTTGAAAGTGGATAACATATGGATGCATAATTCTGATAAAAATAATTATCATTGAGAACACCTCCAGTTGTAGAATAAATTTGAGATTTCCATAATGTGCGTTAATTTTTTTGCGCAGTGTATCACAAGATCAAAGATAATATTCGATAATACACGAGTTTCAGAAAACAGATGATAAATTAGGTGGAAAGATCTCATTCCAGGAGTCCTAGCCTGAAATGTTCAAGAAAGCAGCATACAGAACTGATACCTACTCATCTCAATATGAAAGATCCTGTATTTCAACAGTTTCAACAGGATAGACTTTTGCAAAATGGTGAAGGGGCCAGTTATCCCAGAAATTCCTGGAGTTTCTCGAGTTCGTTATATAATCACTTATGATATCACAAGAGCAAAGGTAATGTTCGATTATACAAGACTTACGAGACGTATGTTACGAATCATAAGGAATTTCAGAAAACATAAAATGAATAAGGTGGAAAGATCTCATTTCAAAAGTCTCAGCCTGAAATTTTTGCGAAAACTACATTCGGTACTGATACAGACTCATCTCGATATGAAAGATCCTGTATTTCAACAGGATAGGCTGTCTGCAAAATGGTGGAGGGGCCAGTTATCCCAGAAATTCCTGGAGTTTATTGAGGTCGTTACGAGGATGTTTTGATATCTAGTTAGCCTAGACCAGTTCCATGCATAAACAAAATATTGCGATACCATATCAACGAACAATAACTTATTAGAATTGTCAGTGTAGAGTTCGACGTCAAAAAAGTAAACCAGAGTTACTCAATAAATTAAAAATTAGATGTCCACCGAAATTGTAAAAATCGAAAAATTGGAGTATCGAGCCATCATCAAGTACCTATATTTCAAAGGGTTAAGAGGTAAACAGATTTATGAAGATATGCTCAATATCCTTGGTGATCAATGTCCTTTATCTGCGACCGTCAAAAATTGGACTGCAAGCTTCAAAAGAGGTCAATTTTCCATCGAAGATGATGATCGATCGGGAAGGCCAGTTTCCGTGTCAGTCCCCGAAAATATCGATGCAGTTCATGGCATGATTTTATCAGACTGTCGAATTGGGCTAAAACGGATATCTGAAGCACTGCAGATTTCATACGAACGCGTTCATCATATAGTTCACGTCAATTTGGACATGAGAAAAATTTCTGCACAATGGATCCCAAATGTTTGAATGCTGGCCAAAAGCGTGCAAGGGTAGAAGCATCACGTTCAATCTGTGCTCGATTTGAAAACGATGTAGACTTCTCAAACCGAATTGTTACTATGGATGAGACTTGAGTACATTTCTACGATCCAGAAACAAAGCAGCAATCGATGGAATGGCGATACTCTGGTTCTCCAAGACCTAAGAAGTTTCGTTACCAAAAATCTGCTGCAAAAGTTCTTGCTTCAGTTTTTTGGGATTGCCATGGAGTAATCATGATTGATATTTTGGATGAGGGTTAGAACAATAACTGGAGATTACTATTCGACATTACAGCTATCCAAAGGTGTTTTGTTTTTACAGGACAACGCCCCAGTACACAAATCTCATGTTGCCATGCAAAAAATTCGTGATTTAGGGTTTAAAACTGAAAAGTTCAAAAGGTCGTAAATTTTCTTCCAACGAGGAGGTAATAAAAGCTGTGGAGGTCTAGTTTGCAGAGCAAGAAGAAACATTTTTTTTGAAAGGACTAGAGACGTTGCAGGTTCGCTGTAATAAATGTATTCAATTAAGAGGAGATTATGTTGAGTAATAAAATATTTTGGCATTGAAATTTTGTCTGGTTCTATAGTAGGCTGAGATGTATCCTCGTATACAGGGTGGTCCAGATCGTAACCAAGAAATTTTAACCACGTATTCTACTTCAAAAATAAGGCCTAGTTTGTCATATAAACATATGTCGAGAAATGTTTCCTCTCCGAGATACGGGGTGTTAAAATTATAGAAAAAAATGTTTTTTATTAATAACTTTCACACTGCTTTCAATACTTTCATGAAATTTGAGACATGGGTTTTGAGCGTCAAGGAGCACTTTTTGCATAATATAATTTCTTTTCTATTCTACCTGTGGCGTCCGTACTGCAGCGAGACTGAATATTTTCAGATAAAAGAATGATACGCCACTGGTTTTTCCGACAATAAAAATTACTATTCGAATCCTTGTTCAATTAGGAGTAAATTCGGTCTCTTGACTTTTTGCTGTACGAGGCACCATTTTCGGTTAAAAAAATAAAACACATTCTCATGCATGAAGAAATCGCCAAAATTTTATATAGCAATAAAAAGCTTACTACGGTTTTGTAGCAATTTGCTAAGATTAGATAAATTCAACTTCTATTTTTGATTCGCGAGTTTGACGCATACGGTGACACATCGCTCTTCAATTTATCCTAGTTTATTCTTTATATAAAGACATATATAATTCGAATGAGTGTATAAGTGCCATATAACTGAAGTTCACGAGTTTTAAGTGGTAAACCGATATCATCGATTGCCGTTATATTGGTAAACAAACATTTCCTTATCTCAACAGTGAAAAGTAATCTGACAACAGAATCGGACATTTCATCCGTATTCAGTCAACAATACTCTATGGTGTATTCGGTTGTGCATACTTCCTGATTACATCAAATTAATACCTCAAACGCTCTTGAGTACAAGGGCGTTGATTATGTTACCTAATAGTCCTATAAATACAATGTCTCCAAACACTGAACAAACACCATCCTCTCAAAGAACTTCATATGTAGCTGCAGCCAAATCAGTCCCTAAAATGAACTTCCCTAAAAAAGAGCAAGCCATCGTAATCCACGCAGAAGAAAATCTGAAACTTCATGATTATATTCAAGCAATTGGTAGAATTGTTCAGCCGAAAAACATTTGCTTTGCATCGAGAATTTCAAACAACAGAATCTGTATCTATCTAGCTTCCGTAGAACTTGTTGATCAGCTAATCAAAACCAATCCAACTGTTTCTATAGGAGATATTAACCTGAATATAAGAAGATTAGTTTCTCCAACAAGAAGAATAGTGATCTCAAATATATCGCCATGTATTCCTCATGAATTAGTTACCGAAGTTGTACAAAACCTTGGACTAAAACTTGCCTCCCCCATTTCATTCCTTAAAGCTGGAATTCCTGGAGAAGAGTATTCACATATCCTCAGCTTTAGAAGACAGGTTTACATTTTTCCCCCAGTGAAAATTTCGAACTGCAAACATCAGCACTCATTCAATACGATGGCAATGACAACAGAATATTCCTATCGACCGACAAGATGGAATGCTTCATCTGTAGACAGACCGGACATATAGCATCAAACTGCCCGAACCCACACTCAGAACATTTAGAACAATCAAATAACAGCCAGCCAATAAAGCAAACCTCGACAAATGAAAAACAGGCTCATATTTCACCGTCACTGATCCCAGAAGCAGGTGAACCACTCGCTCTTAAACGAGGGATATCAGAAATATTATCATCCAGTGATCAGACTAGCCAATCAGAAGGACATATCGAAGCTGACCTGACGGAAGTTACCTCCATGCCTCCCCCCCACATGGTGGCGAAAAATTCTGCAGATAGCAAAAGAGCTCAAAAGAAACGCAAAATAGATTCACTTCAAGATCATGCTTTAAGTGAATCCACCAAAGATGCAATCTCGAAAGCATATCTAGAAGACATTGAAAGTTTTCACCTCCCCTATGACAACCTAGTTGCGTTTTTGGAAAACTCCTATGGTAGCTCCACTCCCTACTCTGAAGCAGAAAAATTCACATCAGATGTTAAATTACTTCTTCAAGACCTGCATAATATTTACCCATATGTAGAAAGATCAACTAAAAACAGAATTACTCGAATTTCCAAAAAAGTTAGAGCCAAATTGGTGGACGATGCAATAGAGGTTGGCAGCCTCAATAGCCTTGATACCACTGATGAAGACGATCCTTCTGAAAACTCCTCACTAAGATCCCAAAATTAACACACAAAAAAAAATCACATTCACCCTTATTCAGTGGAATTGTAATGGGTTCTACTCACGTCTAGAACGAATCCAACAGTTAATATCTGACACTTCACCAGAGGTTATTTGCTTACAGGAAACTAACTTCAAACCTGACCACAAGCCTAAACTAAAAAACTATGCAGGTCATCATTTCATCAGAAATACCAACACCAGGGCCAGTGGTGGTGCATCCATATTTATTTCATCAAACCTTTACTTCAACGAACATTCCCTCAATACCTCTCTAGAAGCTGTTGCTATCACTACCTGGTGTCCCCGAAAACTCACAATTTGTAATGTTCATATACCACCAAATTTTAATCTCACATATCTGGAACTTTCCAATCTTGTCAACCAACTACCAACACCTTTCATATTAGTAGGTGATTTCAATTCGCACAACATCATGTGGGGTTCAGAAAAAACATTCGGCCGAGGAAAGATGATTGAAGATATAATAATAAATCATGACCTCAACTTACTCAATACTGGGGAAAACACTCACTTCGATATGCACACTGGTAAATTTTCTTCGATAGATCTCAGTCTGTGTGATCCTGTCACAGCAACAGACATATTCTGGCATACCCTAGACAGCCTTTATGATAGTGACCACTTCCCCATATCCATGAACGATCAAAATGCCCTGCCCACAGAAAGCGTCTCAAAGTGGAATATAACAAATGCCAACTGGGAGCTATTTTCAGAAGAGGTGAACATCCAAATTAGAATGACTGAATTTTCTCCAAACATTGATCAGACCATCAATCAACTTACATACATTCTGACCTCAGCAGCCGAAAAACATGTCGGGAAGTATACGCTATCTCCAGGTAGGAAGATAGTACCTTGGTGGAATGAATCCTGCAAAAAAGCAGTTAAAGAAAGCAAAAGAGCCCTGAACAGATACCGACGAACCCGAAACCAAGAAGATCTAATAAATTTCAAGAAATGTAAAGCAGTCTCGAAGAGAATTTTGAAACAGAGCAAACGCGAATCCTGGATGAAATACGTCTCCACAATCTCCTCGAGCACACCGTCAAATCATATTTGGAAGAAAATAAAACAAATAAAAGGCCACAACACCAATTACCAAATACCCTCTATACTAGATGAAAACAATGAACCAATCACCAATAGCCAAGACATGGCGAATAACTTAGCCAAACACTACTACGAAAAAACAGTTACCAAAAAAACAACAAATTGCCCTAGAAATGGAGAAACCAGTACAAGTGCACCTGACAACCCTATAAATGATCCATTCACCTTGCAAGAACTCAACTTAGCACTATCTTCCATGAAGAACACAGCAGCAGGTCCCGACAACATTCCTATGAAATTTATGAAACAATTACACGCAGAAACGTTATTTAAACTTCTGGAAATATATAATGACATTTGGAACAATCATAGGTTTCCCACTCAATGGAAAGAATCCCATATTATACCTATCAGAAAACCAAACAAGTCACGACCCACACTCAACTCGTTCAGGCCAATCTCATTAACATGTACCATGTGTAAAATATTAGAAAAAATGGTTAATCAACGTCTTATGTGGCATCTCGAGAAAAACGAACTGCTATATTCAAGACAATCAGGCTTCAGGCAGAACCGCAGCACTATAGATAATCTTGTCATTCTACAAACGGAAATTGTGAACGCTTTTGCTCCCAAACAAGACCTAATTGCCGCACTTATAGATATAGATAGTGCCTTCGACACCACAAGTCGCGAAGCTATCTTGAAAAAATTAAAAAATATCAACCTCAATGGCAATATATTCCTCTTCCTGAAGAATTTTCTAACTGATAGAAATTTCAAGGTGAAAGTAAATGGTGAAATGTCTGCTTCTCACATCACTCAAAATGGCATCCCCCAAGGCTCCGTATTAAGTGCCACCCTCTTCTTGTTAGCCATTAACGACATAGGCAACGTTGTCAAAGCCCCCATTAAGTTAGTACTATATGCAGACGACCTGCTCCTGTTCTGCTCAGGTAAAAACACAAACAGTACGTGCAAACTGATACAAAAAACTCTTAATGACATCACTGCTTGGGCTGGAAACATTGGCTTCAACTTCTCTTCATCAAAATCAAAACTCATCCGTTTTACTAGGAGACATCCAACTGTTCTACCTCACCTTACAATTAACGGTCTCCCCATAGAACTAGTTGACCACCTGAAATATCTAGGAGTGACCTTAGATCAGAGACTTACCTGGACTCAACACATCAAAAACGTCAAAGGTGAATGTATGAAAAATATGAACATCCTTCGAACCCTATCTCATCATCACTGGGGATGTGATGAAGAAATTTTGCTGAGAATCTACAGGTCGTCAATTCGGTCGAAACTAGAATATGGCAGCATCCTCTTCTCAACGTCAAGCAAAACAAATATGAAATTACTGAATGCCGTTCCCAATACTGCATTCCGCATAATCCTTGGAGCATTCCGAACCAGCCCATCTGAGAGCCTTCATGTTGAAGCACAAGAAATCCCTCTGAACCTTCGTCGACATCAAACTCTTCTCTCATATGCTTTAAAGATGTCTGCTTTGCCAAATCATCCGATACTTGAACTGATGAAAACATCAAATCGCCTCATCACGACACACCCTACGACGTTACTTCCAATTCCACAGCTTGCCCAGCAACATTTAGAATCTATTGATCTCAATGCTTTAGTTCCCATGACCTACTCAAAACATGCTCCCTGGTGCAGATACCAACCTAAGCTCAATACAATTCTTCATAGATATAACAAACAGGAAACCCATGGTACAATACTGAAACAATATTTCCTCGAATTGAAAGCTAATGAGAAATTTGATCAGGAATTTTACACTGACGCATCTAAAGATGAAAATGGAATTGCATGCTCAGTCATTGACAAACTCAATAATACAGTATCCTTCAAACTTCCACCAACCTGCAGTATTCATACTGGTGAACTTTTCGCAATATACAAGTCCCTATTCAGCACCATAACGCCTGGCCAACATATAGCAATATTCACAGACTCATTGTCCTCAATTCAAGCTATATCCAACATTTACTCTAAGAACCCATTGATACTAAAGATTCAAGAACGATGCCATATACTTAAAACGAACAAAAACATCTATACGAACATAATTTGGGTACCATCTCATATAGGTATTGAGGGAAATGAAACTGCAGATCAATCAGCGAAACTGGCACGAACCTCTGATCTTCCCATCACAAACATACAGCTGTACTCTGACTTAAAGGCATCAATAAAGTTGAAATCTCTTAGAGACTGGCAAACCCAATGGAATAGCAGCAATAATAAACTTCGTACAATCCAATCCGAAATAGATTCCCCGATAAAAATTTATCTAAAGAGGAAAGACAAAATAGTAATGAGGAGATTAAGAATTGCACACACCAGGCTGACACACAGCTACTTGATGTCATCGGAACAACATCCTATATGCGAATACTGCCCAGAACATCGATTAACTGTGGAACACTTCCTAACTCGCTGTCAACATTATGATGACATCAGACATCGACTGGACCTCAAAGAAAATTTAAGAGACATCCTCAGCTCACCCACACAAATTGAAGCAGCAATAGAATTCCTGAAAGAAAGCCAACTGTTCAATCAAATATGATCAATACATCCATAGTTTATTTCTCTTTCTGTTTATAACCATATTTTGTGAAAATTTTTGTCTTAATCTGTAATGTAAAAATAGAATATTGTACTGTGTCAATGGCCTAGTTGCCGAGACACGATAATTTCAATTAAAAAAAAAAAAAAAAAACTTCTATTTTTAGGGTAGAATAATACGATTAAAAAACTTACCTAAATGACAATTTTGGTTTCCAATTACTCGTTTCAATACAAGCATAACCATAAAAAACTGTAATTTCCTTGGCGATTTCTTCATGCATGAGAATGTGTTTTATTTTTTTAACCGGAAACGGTGCCTCGTACAGCAAAAAGTTAGGAGACCGAATTTGCTCCTAATTGAATAAGGATTGAAAAAGTATTTCCTATTGTCGGAAAAACCAGTGGCGTATCATTTTTTCATTTGAAAATATTCAGTCTCGCTGCACTACAGAGTACGGACGCCACTGGTAAAATAGAAAAGAAATTATATTATGCACAAAGTACTCCTTGTCGCTCAAAACTCATGTCTCAAATTTCATAAAAATATTTCAAGCACTGTGAAAGTTAGTAATAAAAAACATTTTTTTTTCTATAATTTTAACACCCCGTATCTCGGAGAGGAAACTAGGGCTTATTTTTGATGTAGAATACTTGGTTAAAATTTCTTGGTTACGATCTGGACCACCCTGTATATCAGTTATGAGAATTGGAAAGATCTGAGGATTCGAGAGTAGATTTGATAACTCCATGTAAATATCGAGCGAATCATTTTGTCGAACATTGAATTGTCATATTCCCAGAATAAAATGAAATTTCCAGGTTGAATCTCTGGTATTTTATCGAATAAAGCAGGGAAAAGCCGGGAAATTCCAAAATCCACTAAAATCATAACCGAAAACAATTTCAACAAAGAGCACTTCAGGCCCGATTTCCAAAGCTCATTGACCCGAAACTATCGAAATTTTATTTCGACCCTTTTTCAGCCAGAACGGCCCCATCTCTCGCAGTATCGGCACACACAGAAGCGAAATCCAATAGAACGCTGAAACTGTACCCACATTGCTTTTATCAAAGAATGATTCATCCGAGATATGATGGACTTTTTGTTACTTTCGACGGAAAAAGTATCCGGACTGAAGGGAGCCCTTCGTATCCAATTGCTGAAATGTTGTTCGCGAGGTCCTTATTCTTCTTCCTATCTGCACGCCGAGTTGAATCGATTGCTGATTCGTTTCTGACTGTTGAGATAATAGGATGAAGTTGCCTTGAACTTGGAGCGGTGAGTAAAATTGCACAATGCCGTCTGAGGGATTCGGATGGGGTGTGTTGTATTCGGATCCGGATATAGAATGGGGTAGTTCCGTTATATGATATTATATGCTTACGTGGATTGCATCAAAGTCGGCGGGATTAGAAGGAGCTTCATAGGAGTTTCGTCCTGGAAAATCTTCTTGAATAAAATGGATTCCTTTTGTGATTGGGGCACGCAGGGAATTTTTCAAGGGTCACCTTGATCATCTCCGACTTCTGTCCACTAATAATGCATAGTTGGGTGGTTTTAAGTATTCAAAGGATATTCAAGCCTCCACGATGGTCATGGTAGAAATCTGAAGACTGTTTGATTACATTTTCGATTGTGAAGGCATTCAATGATGCTGCTGGTTCCTACCAAGGACGAGTTTACCTCTACAATCCTTATCTCCAAAAATTCATCCCTATATTCTCCCCTCGGAATAGCTTTGGCATTAGTCATTGCTGAGTTATTATTTAAGTATTAACTTCCGTTGACTATTTCATAGTAATATAACATCTTAGAGTTAATTCAACCCTAGACTATAGAAAGAGAAGACGCGCCTTTCAGCAATAAATAGTGGAGCCAATTTTCAAAATCATCAGAACTAAACTGTGTAACTGTACTACTACGGAATCAAAATGTAGTAAATATTTTTGCAACGTTTTGATTTTCTTTGAATTTTTTAATAATTCAACTTCCAATCCTAATGAGAAATACATTAGATTGAAATTTATTTACTTATTAGTGCGTGAATGTCAGAAATGAGTGTTTGTGTCTTCGAATACGCATTCTTCAAACTTGAAATGTTCGCGAAAGGGCTCGGCCGTTTTTGCCCCAGATAATTGATGGGCTCGTTATGGCAGCACCGTTTTTTGAATCTGTGGCCGGTTCATTCATTTATTTCGTACCTCTATTTTAAATCTGTGGTACTAATGACGTTTTGGACTGTGTAATCAATGCGATCCCAGGCAACACAGACTTCTCCGCGATATCTCTGAGAGGTTACAATAAGACTTTTTTGAGAGCTCCTACCGCGAGGTCCCAGAGATCTCTATGTGATGTTACTAAGCGAGTTTTCTACAGATGTACCGATGCGATATCTTGGAGATCTCGCCATGCGATATCCTTGGGAACTCTCCATGCGGTAACTTGGAGAGGAGAGCGCACCATGCGATTGACAAGGTCAATCTGTTCACGCAGGCGCTATTTGTCTATCAAATCGACTTGAATAAACAGCAAGTTGTGGATAGATTAGTCAGTTGTGTTTATCGGTGTTACTGTGCTGTGCGAGGTTCGTTATTGCGTGAAATTTCGATGGGGATATTTGTGCTCCAAGTAAGTGTTATTTTCATTAAATTCTGGAGTTTTCTCACATATTAGAACCGTAACCATTTTTACCGCCATTTATGTTATCCGAGTAATTCAACCACCAATAACAGAATTGATCAATTCACAGTAAACGATTTTATACTTGGTATATTGGTGATCAGGATAACTATTTCTATTAAGAATATGGATGAGTGTAATAACTTCTCAACAGATTTTACAAGAATGGTTAGTGGAGTCGAATATTCCAAAAATTCAAGCTAATAAATTATTTATAATTCTTTAGGCATGGTTTACAAGTTCCTGTGGAAACCATTTTTGCAATTCCAATAGTAATAAAAGAAAACACTTCCATGAGAATTGTGATGATTCGACACTTTCACGGGAATTGTTTGGAATTATTTCTCATTTTGTTTCAAGCTGATATATGAATGGGCATTGACATGTTGTTGAAATCCCCTTTGTTCAATTTGTGCTCCAAATGAACTTGACACAATGTTTATTCACGTTTTGATTAATGTATAAACCACTGACCTTACAAAAGTGTTACCGATTTTCTTCTGAATCTACCGATCTAACGAAAAAGCACATATATCTACCGACATTTGATGGAGTGAATGTATGTTTTGATATTCTAGGAAATCATGACTCTAACGATATGATTTTGAAGATTTCCTAAGCATTCCATAATTTGATACATGAGTTGAGTTATACGTTGACAAATCTATATTTTTCAAGCAATTTGATGTACTTACATGCGCTTATTTTCAGCATATTTGCTGTTTTCAATAGGTGTTAATTTTTGGAATATCTATTTATCTTGTCAGAATACTCATTTAGTTTTTCGAAAACATTAGTTTTGTAAATAAATGAAATCCATATTCAATTTTGCTTCATTCGTAAAATAACCTTCTTGCCCAATATTTCGGATTTATGGTATTTCAACTTGAATAACACAAAAAATATGTGAAAAGGTATTTTTTTCCAAAAATTGACCGATTTTTTCCAAAAATCTACCGAAATCTACGCATTTTTTCCGAACTTGTAGGTACGGAGGGTGGCAACACTGAATACGTGGAGGACAGTCTTTTCTCAAGATTGGCTGAGAGATTGTACCTAGAGGAAGAAAGAAATGTAATGTTTTGAATAATTTTTTTTTAATTTTTTCGTTGCAATTTGTTGATAATAAAGATTGAAGGATTTATTCGCTTGTTTTAGTTCACCTTTTGTTGCAGCCGAAAATAATGAATAACATTTAACACTGTTTGTTGTGTAGATCAATTCAATAATATAGCTAATATACAGACTCTCATTATAGGAATAGGACAAATCAAATTTAGTTTTTGATGTTCTATTTACATTTCGCAATGCGACCTGTGTGGAAACTTCTTATACATCTCGCAATGCGAACTGTTTGAGAATATCTTATACATCTCGCAATGCGGAGGTTTATAAGAAAGTCTCAAAGTTCTCGCCGCGGGAGGTGTATGCGAACTCTCAGTGTGGCTTGTTTGAGAATATCCACGTAGGATATCTTCAAGAGTTCTCTGGGAACTCTTTTGTGGCGGACATTTGAAGGAGATAGAGAGCTCCCTGCGACCTCCCAAAGAAGTCACAAAAGGCGTCACAACTTCATTAAAAGAAGTCGCAGGGATTTCTCTGGGATATCTTTGTGTTGCCTGGGATATCGCCTTTCATTGTGTCTGAAAAGTGAGATTCGGATTTATTCCTGAATATTAATTGCAAAATATGTTGAAATAATGGATCCTTAGTGTCTTATTTGTGGTGAAATGTTCTGTAGGAATCCTGATTTGAGTTTACACAGATATGTTTCACTCTCATCTGTGGCGTTTTGAGAGGGGAAACATTTTGTTATCAATTCTGAATTTAGCTGACTCAGAATCTGTTTCAATGTTCGAATCATTCTATGAATTCGTCAAAAAGTGTCAATTTGCTTGTAATTTTATTTCATTCTTTAATACCGATAACATCACGCCACTGAACCTTCCAAAGTTAGATTCAATAATGTTGCCACGACAGATTTAATAATATTGCTATCCATTATGCTTTCTTCGTCTCACTTTTGAAAAACTTATTAAATTCTGGTATAGTCAATTCTTGAATTTCAGAATGAGATGCGATGTCTCCTCTTTCTATGGTCTTAAATTCGACCTCAACAATTAATTGAAAAAATGAAATGTTTTCTATTCAAATTTTCGGGTCCCAAGTGTATAACTGATAATTCAATCTTGGAATGCTTTATTTCTCCTCGAAGCAATTCACCTAAACAGTTCTTGAAACCAAACGAATGTCCATCGAGGTTAGTTAGAGTCGGAAGAAATTGAAATAATTCATTCCTGCTAATTTAAATAAACGGATTTCATACAAATATTATTCAATGAATGAACCTAGTTACGAATTGAAAAAAACAATAAGTATTGTAAATGGAAAATCCATGGAATCAAAATTTACAGAAATTCAATTGGATATGCCATTTAACGGTGAGCTACAGCGCAGTCTTTCTTTACAATATTGAGAGTTCAATCATTCGCAACAATTTCATTTATTTGTACACCGCTAGAAAGGAACTCACTCCAGCTAGCCTTTCGTTAGAACCAATTCCTCCGCCATTTCGTAATTGAAAGCCTCAATGATTTCACAGAACTATAAGTTACATCATAAACATAAAACGTTTCTGGTTCGATGAACCAATTGAATTGATACTTTGATATGAAAACAATCGAATGATAATCAACGACAATGGCATTAAATATAGAGGTATTTCATGTTACTACGTTTGGAAAGCTACACATTTCAGCGTCACCAGGAAAAATTGTGTTATTCGATATGGAATATCAATATCTGCAGGTGAATTCTATCAAGTCATTCGATCCCTATTGTAAGTTGCCTCTAGCAAATCGTGTGGATGTCAGAATCGATACCTGTGGAACACCAGAATTATTGGCTAGAATGTCAGATGAAACTCCATCGACCACTTCATAAAGAGATTTTTTTGTGGGATATCTAGCTATCCGAGAAGAAAGCTGAGGAAACAAACTGTAAGGTGGAAAGTTGAAAAAATCCAACCAATTCTGTAGAGAATTGACTGGAGTCAGGTAGAGGTCGTTTTCTTTCAACTCAAAGGCAGAAAATTTGAAGACTTTGGTAAAACGAATATGTTACAAATACAATTCTGCAATCGACATCAAGAACTATAACTCAGATTGAATCTTCCATCAGTAATGAATATTTACAACCCTGAACCCCGTATATCAAGGGCTCACAATACCACACAATATCTCATCCGATAGAAAATTTACGAGTTTTTCTTGATTAAAACTAACTCCTATTAGTCTATTCAGCCGGTCGCCTTTCAATTCCATCGAACTAATAAAGATTGCGGTCTTGATATAATAGAAAAAGGGATCTAAATCAGCAAGGCAATTGTTCATGGCCAGCCGGACATTTATCATCCTTTCTTTGTTCGATTAAAATGTGAGCTACCCTAATGGCTGGGAATTGAATGGGTGTGAAAAGTGCGAAGTAATTGATAACACTGTTGGTTTTCAACAAAAGATAAATGCGATATGAAATATCGCTCTTCCGGTTGTATTTCTCTGTTTCCGAATTTAATACGGTATCGATCTCCATTGAAAATCTGAGAGGTTAACTGTACCCGAACTGTTAATGAATACTATCAGCGGAAGAGGCAATATTTTAGCGGGGTTTTAAGTTGTCCTGATAATGAATTATACTTATTGGTCGTCCGTTTTCAATAAACACATAAACGTAGAAGAACCGTCGTATTTCTCAAGTAATGATACTTTTATAACTTGTAGAAAAAACGCCTGACGGCTCGTGATTTTAATACAAATGTCATTCGCGAAATTTCCGAGCAACAAACTTTCATATTACAATCGAGAAATTTTGCCGGCAAAATTCCATCTCTAGTGGTATTACATATGACAATGAACTTCAAAATGCATTTTCTCTATTTCAGTATCGTAATGTGTTCTTTACAGTACAAAAAACAGTGCTGTAATGAATTCATTACAGCATCGTTTTCAGTAGCATTTTTCGTTTTGTGGTTGTCAGCAATGACTTCCGATCCTTTTAAATTTCAGCAAACGTCAATTTGGAAATGTCAATTTTCGTACTACCTAACATTCACACCAACTGCCAAGATACAATATGAAAGACACTAGGACCTATAATTTGAATTTTTTCATTGAATTTCACAAAATTTGAGTGAAATAGAGAAAATATCGTCTAATACTCGTTGCAGAATGCAATTCCAATATTCATGCGTTCGCACCTCGTCGCTCGTTTTCGAATTTCGCATTCGTATTGGAATAGGAGCCCATTCTGCAACTAGTTTTAGAATCTACTATTTATTCGAATAATCAAAAGATTGTTGTGAATGGCAAACGTTGCCAACGTTATGATTACCCACTAACAAATGAGAAAAGACGCTGTAATTTGAATTTCGTTCCTGTCCAATTTTCGCTCTTGGGTTTTTAACTGCCTAATATGTTTGTCGAGAGTCCAATTATCAATAAAAGTGACGATTTGGTTGTTCCTGTGGATATTCAAGAGTCTGCAAGAAGAGCAAATCTGGAACTCCCACCTGAAAAATTCTGTTCAGCAGTACGATATTGCATATAACAATTTCCTGGCCAGGTGTAAATTGAAAAATGTAGAAGGGAACTTCAGTGAACCTGTTTTCCTGAAATACAAAAATCAAGAATATGGAGTTCATCAACTTTGTGGAGCAAATTTTCGATGATAAAGTCAAGCGCCCTTATTGAAAATGGTGTTAGTGAATATTTCAAGGTAATAGCATATTTAAAACGGAAAAGGATATCGTCCCGAAAAATCGAAAATTCTCAATCGTGAACAAGTTAAAAAGTTCATAAATGAGGCACCAGATGAGAAATACTTGATGGTTTAGGTTGCAACTATTTTCGGATTATTTGGAGCCTGTCGGCGTGAAGAATTGTGTAATTTATCGGTGGAAGAGACATCGAAATAACAAATAAATCATTTGTTATACAACTTCCAAACAAAAAAACGAAAGTCAGTCGTTCTTTCAGTATTGTTGGGTAGTATGTTGACTCTTTTTATAAGTTCTTTGCACTGCACCTTCTGTCATCAAACATCGTCGTTTTTTCCCGAAATACATGAATAATAAATGCACTGCCAATCCAGTTGGTATCAATACATTTGGGAAAATTCCATCTATTGTTGCCGGATTCCTCAAACTGCCAGAACCAAAGCAATATACAGGACACTGTTTTCGAAGATCCTCCGCTCCATTGCGAGCAGAATCAGAATCAAATATTCCGGATATAAAAAACATGGTGGATGGAAGTCCACGACGGTAGCCGAGGGCTATGTTGATCATTCCATTGCATATAGAAATGTCATTGCTGAAAAAATTCTCCCAACCTTAACAGATTTTGGATCATCATCATCCAATATTGTACTTCTGGTTTCTATACAAGTACTGATGGTGCTGAGGATTCTAATAATGTGTTGCGAAGCTCCCTAACGTCACAGGGCATCAATGTCAGTAATTGTTCTAGTTTTACGATTAATAATAATGTTCATGAGTAATGATTGTTAAATATTGATAATAAAAAGTTGCAATTGCTGAATTTTTTTCATCTGATTTCATCATAAGAAAATGGAGTGCTAAAAATATTTTTAACACTGATGTTAAAAATATTTTCAACACGCTTTCACGTAAACAATCAATTTTAACATTGTTTGGTGTCATTAAAAGTGTCACTTTCAAAGGCAGTTGTACAAAAAAGCCTTTTATATGAGAGACGTTTATATGAGATTTGTATTTCATGGACAGATATGGGCCGTAGGGAACCACGTTTCTATTATCCACTGTACACGAAATAGTGCCTCTCTGAAACGATGCCATGCGACCGTCGAATATTCGGGATTTTAATTCAGGAACAATGAATACTCCTGATCCAAAACTGCTACATTAACTCACCCCTATTTTACTACCAGGACCCTTTTCAGATAACATCTCAAAACAAACAACTATCTTTTTCTTCCGGAGCTTTCGAACCGGCTATAAACCAACCCGAATTTTACGACTTAAAATGTCATCTTAGACGCTAGCGGCATCGTTCCCTTATAACAAGTTCTTAGCGTGCAAAAAAGGCCGGTCATTTTCTTATTACGAAGATGTAGAGCGGCAAATTCCGCGACAGCTTCCTATTAATTTCAGCTGGAGGATACAAGGCAAAAAGCTTATTATAATCGCGGAGGCAGCGGTAGACTTCGATGCGTCAGCTGATGTGCTTTGTTACTCCCTTACGCGAGAACGGGACATAAAAAGCGGCGTTTTTCGCTTGATGCAGCCCACTTACCATGAAGTGGCGTGGGCGTGTGGATCGAAGTGACTGGGTTTTTCCAGTGTCATGAAATTTGTGGACGATAATGCTGGTTTATCACGAGAACCAAAAATTTTGTGGAATTTTCTCATTTTCGGCTTCCTAATGAAATTGTTCTTGCAAGACTAGAAAGAAAACTAGATATCTAATTGTTGCATGGGGCCACTTTCACGAGAAAACGTCGATGGTACTAATCCCAATTCACAAGTTGCCAATTTGACCCAATCTGTTCGCTCAGCTCTATTTTAAGTTGACCCGTCTCATCCGCCATTTCGCAACTCAATCAAACATTCTAATTTCGGTTGATCGCACAGGAAAATTAAACAGAAACTGTCGCTAGTAGCTTCCGAAATCAGTAGATCAATAAAGGTGCAGACACATTGTTATCACGTCACGTCACATCACGTCATCTTCCCAAAATGTGCAACCACGATAATGCATGGAACTTAGACCATAGGAAGAGAGACACACCGTTCAATAATAAATAGTGAAGCCAAATCATCAGAACTAAACTGGGTGATTGTACTACTACGCAATCAAAATGTAGTAAAAATTTTTGCAACATTGTATCTGCTGTCACGTTGTAGCACTGAAAGCACGCAAGATCTATATTCCGCAAATTTACATTTTCTGAATGCACGTGACATCACGTCTGATATTTAGTGAAATGTCATTCTGACATACATTTGAAACCGATCTGGGTGCTCATTCAATAATTCTTGAATTAATTTATGGAATTCCCCCACTTCTTCTGTTCGTTGATTCATTTGGTAAATCGAATCCCTTCTATGAGAATCACCAGCAACTGTAAAAGCAGCTATATTCTCCATATCTTCTTTCCATTTCCTCGCGTGAGCTCTCGTGACGTGACAACAATGTGTCTGCACCTTTAAATGTAGTGCCTTGAAAATCGATCAAATTGACATAAACGAAAATTCAACTGGGTATGTCCGGTATATCAACAAAAATATAAACTGCTCCACATGAGTTAGGGATATTGACTTAAATTGCGAAAAAATATAGTTAAAATAAGATATATGTGATGAAAATTCATATGAATGTGATTTCAAGTTGCAAATTAATTTGAGCCTGTAGGTCTGCAGCGTTTACAGGGTGGTTGAGAAAAATCGAGTAAAATAACGAAATTTTATTCCCAGAGAATTCAAGCATTTTAAGACAATCAATACAATGTATGGCCTCCACGGGCATCGATAACAGCTCGACATCTTCTTTGCATACTACACACGAGGTTGTTGAACATTATTTGAGGAATTTGGTTCCATAAACGGGGCAGAAGCTCTCTCAGATAATTTAAGGATTCTGGGGTAGGTTGATGTTTATCTAATCTTCTTTATAGCATATCCCATGCATGGTCTGTGCAATTCAAACCTGGTGAGTGTGGAGGTATTGGTAAATGTGGAATACCAAGCTCCTCGTGCGCATTCTCAACTATGGCTGCACGTTGCGGTCTAGCATTATCGTCTAGAAATTGAAAAGTTTCACCAATGGCATCGTGAAAATTTGGCACAACATTGTCAATGACATGCTCCCTATAGTGTAAGGCGGTGTTATTCCCAGGACAAATGTGTAGATCTGTGCGCCCGTTGAAACATATCCCGGCCCATACCATGGAATGGATGGATGAATCTAGATTCATGTCTCTCAAACGTCGTCTGATGGTTTCGAAACTTGGACACAATCTGCATTTTGGAGAGTATTTCGTAGCATTCTACACGCATATGTAGGGTTTCTTCTCGCCGAAACGGTTATGAAACGATCCTGAGCAGGTGTTGTTTTTCGTCACCCACCAAGCCTTGGTCTTTCAAAAGCGGAAACTGTCTCCCTGAACCTATTCCAAATTCGAGATATCACACTTTGGCTGACTTGGAGCCATTCCGCTAAAATAACCTGAGTTAGGCTACACGGAAAGAAATCTATCCTCAAATCAAGAAGCCCAATATTCTTGAAATATTAGAGTTGTTTCAAGTATATATAGAATCAAAACAAGTAAAAAGGGAAATTTTGTATACTTGGAATGAATTTATTTTACTCAAAAAACATATACTTGATTGAAGAATGAAATTCTCCATCGGAGTCAATTATTTATTCAATCCAAACTATTCACTTTTATCAATTCGAGAGTACTTCTATATTTCAGGTAACTATATGATATCTTGACTTCGAAAATATAATATTCTCAGTTCGAGAATTGGAATATACTCATTCCATGTGTTATATTCAAGAAATTAGTTTTCTTGAAATAATAATTTCGATTGACATGAAATAATGAATTGACATAAAATTATGAATTGAATAATTAATTAATCAATCAATAATGATTCGAGAATATTTCGCCAAATGGAATAAAATCGAAAATAAAATATTGCTAGGATAACGTTCAGATTTTAGATTATATGTATTCGATAAGTTAGAAATCTGAAAAAAGTTACCATTGAGATAGATAGACTCTCCTTTCAAAATATATACATTGTATGGATTGAAATATGAAGTTGAAATTATAAAAAAATTGTGAAAATATCATTTGAAAGAAATTTTCAATAAGGTACTTTTCACAAATCGATTTATAATAAAATTATGTGATGAAACATTATAGAAAAAAAATCACCAAATCTATTACACTCTGTAAAACATTTCTCTTAGGGTAATTCCATAATTTTGAAAGGGAAAGAAAGAAGTTGTTGAAAAATTCATCGTATTTGTAAATTTAAGTGAAATGACATGCATTCACTCGATCCAAGTGTAATTTTCAGAATATACTAAGATGCCAATTCTTCTTCCGGTAGTTAGGCAACATGCATGAATAAAAGGAACCGTGATCCGTTTGCGAGCAGTTTCATCGTGATCCAAGTATATAAATGTCTCCATCCACTAGATCCAAGTGATTTATTCGACAATATACGGTCTTTGGGTTAATAATGCTAAACCTCTTTACTTCTGTATTTATGCAAATAAAGTATTGGTATTGAATGTGGTGTCGAAATCGTTCGAGGATGTTACAACCCCAGAAAGGGCCTAGTATTAATAAGGACCCCTTACTTGTTGATTTTGACTTCGATTTCATTATATAGGCATTAAACTTGAGACTGTGAATTATCTCAAAAACTATCAACTTTAGAAGAATATGTTTCAAGTGAAAAATGTTAGATACCACATCTTGTTTTCACCTTAACCTTTTCAAGGTTATTTCAGAGCTAACTTGATTCTTAATGATTTTTTATTGAAGAGAATGTACATCTAATTTTTCCATATTCTGCTACATATAAGTATGTAGTATGAAATATTTCGTTTTGAGTAAATTTTCATAAGGGTAAATATCAAAGTATCCTAAAAATGTTTCTTGAAAAATGTAAACAGAAATCATCAAATCTGGAACATTCAGAAATTCCAAAATTTCGAAAAAAAAAAAGTAGAACAATTCTATATAACTAAAAATTCAAGTGAAACTATATATTACCAATCTTGACAAAATTTTCATTCACATGGTCCGAGTAAGATATTCAGCGATAAACTATAATACGCCAATTCTCCTTCCGGTTTTATCGTAATCCAAGTATATGAATTTCTCAATCCACTAGATCCAAGTAAATTATTCAACAATATACTAAAAAGCGCCCTCTATTCAGTGCGTAAAAGGGGATATCACTCTCGATCTTGAATCGACTTGTTCATATCGCGTCTTTCGTCCAAGTTCAGTGTGTTGAAGAAAGTTTAACCAATTTTTAGTGAAATGTGGAAAAATTATTGGGACAATAGGGATGCTCGGGCAGTATTAGCAAGCTATTTCAATAAGGTAAGATATGCTAGCTATGTATTGATTTAAATTTATATTGAGATTTAAAAAAAACCTAATTTCTACTTTTAATCTTATACGTTTTGAATCACCAAGCTCTTTTCTTTTTCGATAAATTTAATACTTGAAATACTCTAAGTGCGCATCTCTTACATTTCTAAGAACATTCATTTTCAAAAATCCTATTACATTGGGATTATCAATTTTTCAGAACAAGATATTTCCTTATAGTTCTCAAAAAATCTCAATGATCATGATCTCATACCTACCTTAGGAATGAAAACTGATTTCAAGGAAAATTAAAGAGATGAATTCTGAAGCAAGTGAAATATTTTTTATTTTTATGAAATGAATTCGCTTTTACTACTTCTAAAAATGATTTTTCGAATTACACAGTACTGTACGAGCATCGTTAAATAAAAAAAGAGCGATAATCAACCAGTTATACCATGTTTTCTTATGTAACTCACGAATTTTGAATTATTAGATTGAAATGGTCTCGTACACTGTTGTATCTTTTTTGGGGGGAATACCTCATCATATCACTCATTATAGAATGCGGATAATAATTCAGAGGATACAGAATTTATGAGCATTTTTCTTGCAGAGGTTTGGAGATATGGAAAATATTATCCAAGAGCAGAGGCAGAAAACAATACAATGGAAAGGAACGATGCCGCCCTAATTGTTGGTTTTGGGACAGTTTCTATTAGAACCGAAAAGCTTTTTGATTATTGTTGAAAACCTCTACCATCAGTTCTCCTCTGCACGTAAGGCATTCAAAATTATTTTCAAATTGTTTCACGTTTTGAATGTTAATTATCCCGTTCAGTGCCAGTACCTTTATGTGATTATACTGCGATGTGTACCTATATAATTTTTTATTTGTGGTTCTTCTGATATTTCTTCTGTTGTTGATTGTATACTTATTTATATGTGATAATATTTTTAGGATTATGATTTTTCATATAGTTTTTATTTGTGGTATGTACTTATTTTTTCACATCAGTTATTATTGTGTTCATTTGTACCTAGTCCAGTTGATTATATGTTGAATTTAGCATTTTCTCTATTTGTTTTCAGTGATCACTTTTATACTTTTGTTTGTCTATAATTATTTCAGAAGTATAATAAATTTGTTTTCAATTCTTTAAGCCTCGTTTTATGAATATAATCCTCATCCTGAAATCACAGCAATGTTAAACGATTATCTTATTTCAAATAATGTCACTATTTGTCAAAACAAGCATAAAATAAATCTCATTATTCATCTTGAGAATATAATATACTGAAACTGAATATTCAGAATTCTCATTGGTTCAGAGTGAGAATATAAATGGTTTTGACCAAATAGGTATTTACTTCTTGTAAGTAGACCGAAAACTAAATCTGAAGTTAATATTTACTCAAAACCATTATTGAATAAAATTTGATTTGAAAATATGATATACTCAATTTAACAATTTTCTGATGTTGGATTGAGTGAAATTATTGAGTTCATTCAAGTATTTGGTATATTTGCTTCGAACGAAGAAACTACTTAGATTAAGATGTACAATAATTCCATTTGAGATTATGTTTCCCATAGACGAAATATTTCGAATACTCATTTCAAAATTCTCATTTTACTCACAAGGAATATATGAATATTCTTGAATCAATAATACGTGATTTATTAAATTCAAGTATATGATATACTTAGTCGAAAGAATTATTCTATTTGAATTCGGAGAATAAGGTATACTTGAATCGACTAAATCTTATTCTTGCTCATATATGAATCTATCATTTACTTCAATCAAATATTATCCACTTGGTACGAGAATAGATTTCTTTCCGTGTACCCTGTAGCATTCCGATAGCCCTATCAGCCTCAGCGTTTGTTAATTTACGTCTTGGCATTTTCAGAAAACTGGTTTCAAATCGAAGCCGTTGATGAACTGACTTCATTTCAAAATAAGAACATTCATGAAGCATATGCAAAGAACCAAACTTCAGAAAAAAGGCGACCAGATTGACGAAATGTCTCATACTGATTTTTATTGGATCGATTCAGTTAATATTGAGTTTTAAATGATTTTACAGAGATTTTCTCGAAGATTACATACTTTTAAAAACGATTGAATAGGATATCCCTAACTCTTGTGGAGCAGTATATCAGGTGGTTTAAGGAGCCTGAATTCAACATTGTTATCGGCAAAATTAATGACATTCTTTCTTTTCAATCTTCAGATTTCGTTCGTAGATGTCACAGTGCTTTCTTCAATTGGTGTTCAGGGAATGATCGGAAAAAACAAGTTTGTATCACAGGAGCTCTTGTCCAACTGCTGCCATGCAAGTCATTCTTGAACTGCCTCCTCTAGATATCCTTCTTGGAAGTGAGGCGGTCAGGTGGGCTCTAAGGGTGGCAAAGGATCGAGAACTGAAAACTGTCGGCTACTCAAGGCACCTTCTCATTCTAAATAAGAGCAAGAAGCTCCTAGATGTGGTCACAGATTACCTACCAGTGAGACTCAAGTTTCAGAAAGACTTCAACACGGTATTTCCAAGTCGTGAACAATAGGCTAATAATGAAGTGGTTTTCCCCAAGGGATCTGAGGTATTTTATACCGATGACTAGAAAACTAAAGATGGCTTACACGGTCCCTTGATCCAAGTAGCCATACCAATATGTTTTTGTCCTTCGGTATTTCAAGCAGAAACCCTTGCCATAAGGGAGTGCCATAGTATCGGACAGTAAAGCAGCCTTCTTTTGAAGGAGAGAATTACATACTGTTTTCTTAAATCAAACAATATATGGCATATGGCACGTGTGAAGAAATGGCGACAAGGAACAGATTGTAAAAGAATAAAATCTGTTTCCCGCTCCAAATCTAAGTGTAAGCAGAGGAAATGTAAACGGGGTACCATACAATTCTGCGTATGATACACGAGAACAGATAAAAACCTCTGAAAAAACTCTATCTCCCCGTGTATGTGTGGTGATACTGAATTTGTTCAAAAAATATGCTGCTATCTATGTTACAGAGCTCCTTGTGCTTGAAAACAAGCCTTTTCATCGAACTGGAGGCAAATATCTTGAAATTATATCTGTACCAAGAAAAAAAAGAAGAAAAACGAAAAAGAAGCAGTAGAAAGAGAAATACTTCACCTGCTAAAAAACCTTTTCACAAAGTCTCAACTCTCTAATGGATCGGGATGATCTTTCCATCAGGTTCGATCTTTCAAGTGATGATTCTTCTGTCTAGGAAAGGGGGTCAATTCCTTTCACAGGGCTAGAGCCATTTTGTGGCTTCCCAGCCAGTCATCAAGTGATGTCGGTTAAGGAATGAACACAAAAGAGAAAGCTTGCATTCTGGCGGACGATCAATGGCCAAAAACCGGCCAAGTAATTTTTCTTCTCGACGAGCTGGACTAAAAAAGGTCCCTTGACTCAGTACCTGTGCAGTATCATCTGAAGAACATAGGGAAGACGCCAGAAGACACTTGCTGCTTCTGTCAAGAAGCCACTGAGACACCCAAGCACTTGTTATGCGATGGTGAATCTTTTCATCGGAAAAGGCTACAACACCTTGGCTCTTGGTTCTGTAAGCCGGGACAAGTTATGGATGTAGTCCCCAGAAAAGAGATAAAATTCATTGAGACACTATTGCATGAATGGTAAACAGTGTTGGGATCCACAATAGATCTTTAGATCAAGTTGCATGCGAAGTCAGATGATCTTCCACCCCTCCTCTGATCTAATCAAATCTTATTGGTGTTGATACACGGGGAAAAAGGAGCACGCTTCAACTCGAGGTTCAGAAGAACCTATTCCTCCACCATTTTGCAACTGGATACACATTTGTACTCTGAATGATTTCACAGATATGGTAGTCACGTCATGAGCATATGTTTCTATTTTATGATATTCAACGGAATAAAATCATATTGAAACGCCAAAAAGCTCACACCATTCTGTTTGATTAAAAAAAATCATCACAGAATCACACGAATTTCTGACTGAATATTGAACATCAAACCTGTTCGTCAAAAAAATCGAATATCTCACAATTCCTCCATCCCAATGATTCGATGGGAAAATATGACAGGGTACTGAAACATTTTTCTGTTGATTATCAAACAGTTATGTAATCCGCAAAGAATTTCGGGCTCCCAATTCATTATCCCGAATTAAATCTGCCGTTCACAAAACACGGGCATACTTTTCAGGGTATAATTAATTCAGGTTGCATCTGTTGACGGCCGGGGAATGAAGTTCAATTAAGTCCAACGCTTAATTGCGATTCGTTCAAATATCACTGTTTTCTGGTTAGTTAGAGTAGTTCGATATTGAAGTTACCCCAGAAATATCAACAACAGATATTTACTTTGACGGCTTCATAATTTCTTTAAACTCTCTTTCTTATTTTTTGCGTTTCTTTTTGTTTAATTGCTTGTCTTGCGAAAGACAATGCCTGTCATACTCTTTAACAGATAAAAACAAAGCAAAAGATATTACTTCAAATTACAATTATAATCGTTTCCCTTGGTTTTTCCTTTCGTACATTTTCGAGAAGGTTCTCAATGCTAAGTTCTTTCCATCCAACTTTTCAGAGTTCGTAGTTTCATTTTCATCCATACTTGATACCAAATCTCTTCGACTTTGTGGTCTACAGTATTCTAGAACTGAGGTCAGCCAAAATATATCCCTCAAGCCAGCATCAACCGCGGGTACCAATCTTTCAGTGATTACTTTGTGGTATATTTTTTCTCGAATACACTTTCTCTGTAATTTCGTTATGATAAAAATTGGTGTATCCGTCCATTCTTCCCTCGAAGAGATGTATAATCAGTAGTAATAACCCAAGGACATTGATAATTGTTCGAAAAAATTCTATGACAGATTTCGAAAGCTTGTTGCTTGGAAACAGACCGACGCCGTAGGCGGAGGTCTGTTGTCTACAAGCAACAAGCTTGAGAAAGTTGTCATAGAATTTTTGAGCATTTATCAATGTCCGAGGGTTATTCGGATAGAAAATTTTTTGCTAATCATAGAAAAAATACAGAGCTAAAACAATTTATTTAAAGGTGCAATTAACAAAGGAACAATTAGAATAGTTAAATGAAGATCCAGACGTGTTAGTTTCTATAACTGATGAAGATGTATTTCCACTACGAATGCTGTTAATAATTTGATTATGATGTTCTTCGTCAATATTCAAGTAGGGTTTTATTGAGTTGGCATTGTTGTGACCCGTAATTTTTATAAGCTGTTGTTCTTGTACACCACTTTTGGCCAATCGACTAACCGCGGTCGATCTATTGGAATGATTAGTAATTTTTTTTTCCTTTGTATTTAATCCAATCGCTTCGGCAGACGATCTTGTCCAATTTTGAATCGTATTTCTTCCAATGGACATATTATCATACCAGTGATCATTTTCGGATTTCCATTGATGATTTGGTCGGACGAATAATCTGTGGGTTTTAATATTTGGACCCCTTTTCGACATCAATTTTTTGAATAATCGGACAGGACAAACGTTGCTGTCATCGTTTTCTATTAAAAACTTGCTTCCAGTACACATTCTTGAACCACCCTGGCAAGTCTTGCTGAATACAGGGTTATATTCCACTCGGTTGGTTACAGAACCATCGTTGTTTGATTCGATACAAACAAATTCAGTCAAGCAAGCAGCAGCTTCCCCACCTCGCCAAGCTAATTCTACCGCGGCTATGTGATAGAATTTCCGTTGCAGCCCTTCAGGAGTATTTTCATTCCATAAATTCACCATTTTTGTTATTTCCACAGAACTCAATGCTGCCGAACTTTGCTTCCTTTTACTTGGGTCTGATTGCAGTTTTCGTCGTATAGAATCACGGGCAGCTGGCGCTTGTTGAAATACAACACTTTTGAATGGGTCAATAATAACTTTCATTTCTTTATAATATTTTTCTTGTAACAGCTTACTTGTTATATTCCACATGGTTTTGACCGTACTTTCTTTGAACTCTTTACCATCTTTTCTCCTCATGTTCACAGCCCAATCCTTTAAAATCAACGCCAATTCTTCCGCCGTCCGATTTCCATCTAATTGATACTTTCTATCGTTGCAAAAGTCTATAAATGCTTTCCATACAAATTTCTTACTGTAAACGGTGTTTTTTGGTATGTTCGATTCTATAATTTCATTAATATTATCGTCAGTATTGCAACCAAATCGTGACATTTCGAAATATTAAATATTTGAAACTTCAAAATCGAAATGAATCAATATGTGTCCATAGCAACGTGAAAACAGCCCATGGTCTGTTATCGATGTAATGTTGACATGATTGGGTGAAATTGTTCATCTGATATCAAATGAGGAAATTTAATTGGTTGTTGGAACTGTCAAAAAATTTTCAACACAATTATTTTTTATTCGGCCCTGAAGGTGTCTCATTCCCCTGATTACAATCCGGATCTGTTTTCGAGAACAATAAGAGTGCGTCGAAATGGAATGGACCAACTAAATCAACTCGGACGAGGTAACGTATGAATTATCCTAATCCAGAGTAATTTAATACTTTTTATGCTCGGAGCTTGGGTGTATTCCGCCTGCCAGAGATGCCAGAAAAGAGATTTATAAGTGGGAGTTTCTCCATGAAGAATGTATGTTTATCAGCTGATACTGAGTAAGTGTGGTGTTTAAATGATATATGACGCTATTCTGCGGGATTCAGTTGATGCTGAAAAATATCTGGCAGCTGGCAGTCTTTGATACGAAGAAATGAAAACCTGGTTATGGTCCATAAAGCTGCTTTATAATAGCAATTTCATCAACATACCATTTTCTTGGAAATATCGTTGTTTGAATGATTTCGAAAATACTTCTTCGAACTTATCCTCCAGTGCGAAATATTGCGGTTGATCAATATCGAATTTATATTCATGGCTTCGATTATTTTGTTGCAGGCGGGTTTCACTACTAAAGAAACAGGATGTAAGCGAGAAGATAAGCAATATAGCTGTTGATTTTCGGATTAAGTTTCTTCATAAAACGCAATCAAGAAGCGAAAATAAATTGTATATCGAGACGGTGTCACGGGGCTTTGATCCCACGATCTGGATGGCGGGATGCTAGGGCACCGTTCAATCCAAGGCTATATCGCAGGAAGTGCAACTAACCGAGAACCCCATACGGTTACGATACCCATCTCGGAATCCGTCCACGGTAGGTGGAAAAACAATCTTTAATCGCTTTTGAAAACGAAGAAGTGAGAGTAGCTGGAGAATTCTTCAACGGGGAGGTTCTCAGTTTGCTCGGGTTTGTAAGAAGATTTAGGAAGTACTTAGAAAGAACGGTCCCGAAGCGGAGACGGAAAGAGTGCTTTTCGGGGAATAGCGGTGTGTTGTGGGATTCGACGGAAGAGTGGCTTTCCACCAATCACGGGGTGTTATAACTTAAAGATTTTATTGAAATTTTGAAGATATTTCTCCGTGAAGAGAGAAAGTGTGCGAACTGGGAATGGCCCAACGCACTAGGGTCAGGACTTAGTGTTTACTAATTCTCCAGGGAGAGGGATGGTAAATGAAATTGTAAAACAAACATTAGACGTATATTATGACTATAATAAAATAAACGGTTCGACAGACACTAACAATAATCCAGTCACGTCAAAAGACTTAATCATCAAAATATTTGGTAAATTTATCAAATCGAATTCATTCTAACAAAACAAACACCAAATTTCAGAACAAATTTAAATTGTCAAAGACCAAATAAAATTATCAAATTCGAATTAGAGCAAAACTAAATCATCAAAACCTTGGGGTTTTATCAAAATAACCCTGAATCGGAAACATGGGGTGATCTCAAAATAATACAACTCAAATTTCCGAATACTTAGGCGGGAATTTCGGATTTCTGGCGTTGTATGCAGCTAACTAACAATACTCAAACAAACCAAGCAACCACAAAACTACCTGACCTTTCTCCTCGTGCAGGTAATCCTAAGGATGATGAAAATATCCTGAAAACTAAAGAAACACAAAAATACGTCGCGAATTAGCTGTTCACAGATTAATTTCACTCCCGATTTATCGACGAGAAGTAATCTAAATAATTATAATTAATTTCAAAAATCTTTTACTTTCGACTTAACACTTTTCTGCCTTTGTTTGAGACCGTACTTCCGAAAGAACCAAAAATGAGTTACCCTAACACCGTTCCCGAGTCAACTGAGAATCTTTCCGTTTCAGACTTCTCCAGCTACTCTCTCCTTCGTTTTTTAAAAACCAATCAAATTTCTGGGTTCTGAAAGGATGATAAAATTTCCTATGAAGCTTTCAGGTATAAATTTGAACCGAAAAACAATAATTTAAATCGTTATCGTCTCGCCAACATCCTGTACCATACCGATAAGCAATTCAATAATTATCGGACCCATGAATATCAATGTCAGAAGTCTATACTGGTCAACTGAAATATTTTCATTCATTACAGAGTGATTTCTACAACAATGCTTCATTCATTGTGTTACAGACATAGGGAGAGAAACCTTCCAACAGTTTTAATAAAGTATGCGGGTTCTTCATTACAATTTGATATCCACAGAGAGTTCTCTCCAAATGTTATAAAATTCAAAAACTTCTCTCAAGGTCAATCTAACCGAAATAACCATGTTATATTCTTCACACCCCCTTCCTCAATCCTATCCACAGCAATCAGAGGGTCTACTGAGTGTGTTAAAATCGTTATTACCCTCTCGTGCCACATGCTAATCTTCATCTTCGACATCAAGTATGTAAACTTTTCCTGGAAGTGTCATTCCAGGGCGTTGGAACATATTATAATATATCGTTATTGGCAGAGCAGATGGCAACTTGCCGATATTGAATATATGATGGCGATGTCGTTTCTTTCAGAGAGCGTTATATGTGCTATCCAGCATGGAAAAGTATGAGAGGAAAATTGGAAGTGGGAATTTTAGTTTCAATATGAAGATGAATGAGCAGTTCGATCTTCAGGTATATCCTGACCCTTATTTGGGTTAATCACCTTACACAGTCATGTAGATGATATTTTTGCTGTGGTGACTCACTGTCCACCAACGTGTGTAGAAATCTATATACCTAGCCCGCGCTTGGGACCGCGCTCGACAGGGGGCGTCACTTCAAAGTGAAATTGAAAAATATGCTGAATAATCCCCACAGAAATAAAGCTATAGAGACCTCAACAATTTCTTCACAAACTCTAGAGATAGGTCCTAACGAACTCCACTAATAGAACCTCATTAAATATTCTACGTACAAGACTTAAACAAAGGCTCTCCAGACCGGAAATAATTCGGAAACTCAACTAGGAAAAAACATCTCTATTGAGGGACTTATTTCATTCAGATCCAGTCACCACGTCCTATAGGATTATGAAACCAGCTCAGTTTATTTTGCATAATGAAGTTGAGGTGGAACAAAAGCAATACTTGGGTGGCTGAATGCACCAAATTTTGCTTTTATGAATCCGACGTAAGGCCAAACTTTGCCACACATCTTGAAAAGCCTCATTAACGAGAAACAAAGTGAGAGCTTCGCGTAATGCATATGAATTGTTAGCTGATGATTATAAAAGGAATTTTATTTCCCAGTTCACTTTGTGTAGGGAAATGTACAAAGAACGCTAGAACTGGTGTAGGGATTGTTGGCAAATCTAATTTATCAGGTTATTCGCGGTTGAAATTATTTTTCAGTTGGAGAATTCTAGAATCCTTTAATGATATCGAGTAGTTTGAAAGTCAGTCGACAGAGGGCAGATAACTGTCATGCGTTAACGTCAAATGTATTATAATTTCATTTATTATTTGTATTCTCTTTGAAGTAGCTACATTCTTCATGAAGTAGGTACATTCTTCATTCATAATTCAATGTTAATATTTTCTTAATATCATGTTCATGTTCTTTCATATCTTCTTTTTTTCTCTGTCAACATGCTCAAATGTAAATATTTTATATATCTCTCTCTCCAAGTTTTTCTGCAAGTGCTGACATATTCGTTGATCATTGTCACGAAGATGACTAGAGTATAGAAAGAGGAGAAGCTCCTTTCAATGATGAATAGTTGGCTATACTATTTATTTTCAAAATCATTTGAACTGAACTGGTGAACTGTACTACAACGAAGTCAAAATGAAGTAAAAATTTTCGCAACGTTGCGTTGTGACGTTCTGTGAATTTTCTAATAAATAAACTCTCAATCAAAATGCTTTGGAATGGAAAGTCCTATATTCATGACCAAGTGAGTTTTCTCCGAACTGAACAAGATAATTAATTGAAATGAAAGAAAGGAAAGCTGTATTGGAGAGAAAAATAGCGTTGACAGAAAAATTAGTTCTTGAAGGGGGTGGCAAACTTCCGACAGTTCCCAAATTAATTTCACGATATTTGAACCGAAAGTAATGATTAACTAAAGAATAGAAGACGAGGCTATTTCGGGTCAGCAACCGAAGAAATTTCATATTGCTAAGATACTACAGGACTGTTCTGAAAAATTACTTTTCAACATTTTGTTGCAACTGAATACATATCAATAGTATCTCCATTGAGTTTTAGTATACATAGAGGCATAACCCATTTCAACGATTTGAAGCTGAATTAAATGTAGTTCCTTCACTGGTTCATAGATGGATGAGTGGGTTTCACCTGATTTTTTTGGATGCAAAAAAACCGACAATTAAATCTGCCTCTGATTGATAAAATTAGAGGAAAATGAATATCCTACAGATTTCTGTAAATGAATAGTGACAAAATGGATCGGCAGATTCTAGTTCCTTTAGTAGCTAGTATGTGCCGCCACTAAAGTTGGCAAGTTGGCAAGTAAACTGCCAAAAATTTGTGCATCAAATCGTTCAAGGGCGTTGTACCTCTATGTATAGTCCATCCAAGAATTATTGACATCTCGGGCGGCTTTAGAAAATCGAAATTAAGTTGGTGATGCCCGTTCAGTGATATTTTGAGTTGTAGAATTCAGGTTGGTGTTGGAAATAACACTAATATTTTGTTCTGTCATTAATGTTTCGAATAAATTTGGCAAATAATTGAGCAAGTGAAATAAATATCTTTAGAATGAGGCTGTTGAAGAGTGTACAGCTAATAATTGGAAAGGCTTTCCATAGCACATATAAAAAGAAATAAGAGATGATTAGTCGAAATATATGGGATGTTGCTGTCAAAATCTTTCATTATTAACATGATGAGGTCTGCCCATTTGAGGAAATAACAGTTGTGGTTGTTGAAACAACAGTAGAAATATTTACATTTCATATTTTGCACCTTCATTGTTCACAAATATTGAAAGTTACAATGTCATACAAAATTCTTCATATATTGAATAAATCCAATCGTTAAGATTTGTTTCTGTCTTGATATATATTACAATTTTCCCAATCCATTCAGTTTGCAGTTAATAGTATGTGATAATTGAAAACATTTCCATGTTAAGATTGCCGTACTTTGAGAAAATATCATTTAATTTTCAGGTTATTTCTATATTTTTTATTGCTATAATGAAAGCACAGAAAACTTTTAGTTACTTTTTTGTAACTAGAAATAAAGCTGCGACTGGACTTCCAAGGCTTGCTCTGATGTCGATAATTCTTGGATGGACTATATGTATATTTAAACTCAATGATATCTTTGAGAATCTAATCTTTTAGGCTTAGTCGTTATAATGAATAAAAAAAGATCCAAGCAACATGCACTAATGACCAAAATCAAAATAGTTCAAACGAACCCTTAAAACCCAGAGACCAGCATCAGAAAATCATAGACATGACTGTGCGCAATCGAATAGCAACATCCATTCTATTTCAATTGCGACCATTGAGCAAAATGTCAAGGGATCCCTGTTTATTAATCTCAAACGCTGCACATAAATTCATTTCAAGCCGGTCCCACATGGAGTTCGTCCAAATTATGGTCAATTTGTGGTTTGTATCAAGTAGGTGATTAGCGTGGTATGAATCCCTTTTGTGGACATCGAAAAGGCTTTCATGTCGGGACCAGCCTAATGGGCTGGACTTTCATGTGCTCTCTGTTTGGATTTGATGCATGTTCACATCGATGTTTTTCGGGAGATTTTAGGTAATGGATTGAGTTCGTCAAACGAGCAATTATTGATGATTTGATCGTGATATAGATTTAATGAATTCACAAAGGCTCATAAAGCTTTGATGCTTTACCATTTTTCAATAAAGACGAGAGTGCTTCGCGTTATCGAAAACGAAGACGTCAATATTGGAAATATTATTAGCCAATGCATTTTAGGGAGGGAAAAATATTTAATTAACATTCTGCCTAGTGGTTATTGTTGGATCTATGTGATAATGTTCAGCAGGACATTCCTGGACACATAGATTTAACATTTGGCGATCCTGCCAGGATTATGTTGCTTTGTTGGCAGTTAAAACGGGAAACCCTGAGAACTGAAATTAAGGTGGGCGTTTAATGTAGTGTGTTTTTATTTCAAGTTGATTTCGAAAACGGTTTCACTTTGAGAACTGAAATTTTGTGGGTGAACTCAGAAAGGATTACGGTTCTTGTTGAAATAATTTTAATCGATTTCATTCCGACAGTCAATTTTTTTTCTTTCAAAAATAGAAGAAAATGAGCCAACCCATGCTTCTGTTTTATTTCAACCGAAAGACACATGAAAATAGTTCAACTTCCGATTAAAAGTGAATCTACTGATAATTTCGTTCAGGAGATCAACTTGAAATAAGGAATTGGCAGAGAATGGCCAAATTCAAATTTTGGCGGGAAAAAGTTCCTGCTTTACCCACAAATTCGCTTATTCCATAGTTCGGCGATTTTCGGATAGAGAGCTCCATTGTACATTTCATTCAGGATTAGAGAGATATTCATAGAACTTGATAGTGGTAGTGAATGTTCTATGGAGATATCCATAAAATGGACGGTGGCGCCTCTATCGGCTGAGCTTTCCAACTCGCTTTAAACGCCGACCTTAAGAAGATATTTACTGATGTACGTTCCAGTTCTGGGACCAAGGATGAATACACAAGTAGAATATGGAAAAGAACAATTGACGATAAGGCAAAAAGAATTTTCGAACTTGATAATAAAATTGAAGATATTTTGATGTCGGAAGAACCACTAAAAAGAGAAGAATTAATAAAAGAATTCAAGGAGCAAGAATTCTCACGCAATGAAATAATCGAGATCGAAGAAGAAATAAAGGAACTGCCAAATGTTTTTTCGAGAAGATCTACATTAGTCACAGGTTGGAATAAACCAATTATTACTGGTCATCATGCTCATGATGATCAGTGTAAAGCTTTTGTGGTGCCATCAGCAGAGAAGTTGGAAATGGTATTCACACCTGAAGTAGGTGAGGTAATCAAATATGAAGTCAATTCTTATATGGGACCTGGTGTTGCAATGGGAATGTTCAATACTGATGAATCAATTGTTACACATTCATCATTCCAAGTCGCCTTGGAAAGGGGTTATCCAAAGTGTTCGAACACTAAAAACACTATCCTCAAGAAATATGATGGACGTTTCAAGGATATTTTCCAGGAAATTTATGATAAACAGTTTAGATCAAAGTAGTTGAGGAAAGAGATGATAGAAGGACGGAGCCAAATCTGGTGAACAAGGGGAGTGTTCTAGTAATTCTAACCCTAAATCACGAATTTTTTGCATGGCAACAGGACATTTGTGTACTGGGGCGTTGTCCTGTAAAAACAAAATACCTTTGGATAGCTTTCCGCGACTTTTCTCTTTAATTTGTTCCCGAACAGTGATCAGTAATATCGAATAGTAATCTCCAGTTATTGTTCTACCCTTATCCAAAAAATCAATCATGATTACTGGGAGGGAATCCCAAAAAACTGAAGCAAGAACTTTTCCAGCAGATTTTTGGACACGAAACTTCTTAGGTCTTGGAGAGCCAGAGTGTCACCATTCCATCGATTGTTACTTTGTTTTTGGATCGTTGAAATGTACCCAAGTCTCATCTATAGTAACAATTCGGTTCAAGAAGTCTACATCGTTTTCAAATCGAGCACAGATCGAACGCGATGCTCTACCCTTGCACGCTTTTGGTCAACATTCAAACAGTTGGGGATCCATTTTGCAAAAATTAGAAATTTTTCTCATGTCCAAATTGACGTGAACTATATGATAAACGCGTTCGTATGAAATCTTCAGTGCTTCAGATCCGTTTTTGCCCAATTCGACGGTCTGATAAAATCATGTCATGAACTGCATCGATATTTTCGGGGACTAACACTGAAACTGGCCTTCCTGTTCGGTCATCATCTTCAATGGAAAATTGACCCCTTTTGAAGCTTGCAGTGCAATTTTTCACGGTCGAATACGAAGGACATTTATCACCAAGGGTATCAAGCATATCTTCGTGAATCTGCATACCTCTCGACCCTTTTAAATACTGGTACTTGATGATGGCTCGATACTCAATTTTTCGATTTTAACAATTTCGGTGGACATCTTTTTTTTAAATTTTTTGCGTAACTCTGGTTTACTTTTTTGACGTCGAATTCTACACTGACAATTCTAATAAGTTATTGTTCGTTGATATGGTATCCCAATATTTTGTTTATGCATGAAACTGGTCTAGACTAACTGGATATCAATACAGCCTCGTACTATAACTATTTAACTTATCAGTGAAAATAAATGTAACATTCATCTTTATTTTCATCGTTTTTTCAATCCAATTTAACCGAAAATCCAGATTGCATCCATACGAAGATCGCCTAATTATATTGGGTGATAGGCTGGGTTCGGGTACAGCGTGAGCCAGAAAACCACAATTTATTTCAGGTATTATCTGGTGTATTTTACGAAACCTTGATTTATCGGTCCTTTAACATCCTGGGGCGCTTTAAACTGCAGGATTTGCTTTCCTGACCGTCTGATGCGGCAGGAATCCTATCGGATTCGGCGTTCTAACCTTTAATTCTTTAATTAGAAGTCGAATTCGAGGGTTTTTCTAGCGCTGTGCGCTGGGTATCGAAGAAGATTCACGATTAGATGTGACTTTGGATTAGGAGTAAATTGGACCTTCCTAAGATTGATATTGAAATAAATTGCGAAGACATTGAACTAAACATCCTCGAAGTGATCTAAAATTCCGGGTCTAATCTCTTTTCACCTCAATAAGAGCTGGAGAAGGAAGCTATCTCTCAAACCCGATACATATTAACACTTCATCGAAATACAGGGTGTGATTTGTATATTTCTTCAAATTCAGATTCTTATTTCTTGAAGTACAAAGAATTATTTGTTTCGTTTTCTTATTTTTCGTTCGTCTTTGTTGAAAAGATTCAGATTTTTCGATAAAGAAGTGGATCAACTTCAAGCTCTTCTTGGGCTCAATCAGCCAACAAACGACGCTCATTATGGTCAAGCGGCGTTAGTTCTTGAACCACTAGAATCTTGTATGGGTGCAGACTAAGATCTCTACGTAAAATTTTCCATGTCGTTCTTTAAAAACCAATCAAATTAAAGATTTTCCTCCTTTCCACCTCCCGTTGGTGGGTTCTGAAAGTATGATGCAATTTCCTATGAAACTTGCGGGTACTGCCACGTCGCAAATCCCTCAATTTTAGCCCCAAATTCTTCTGCTATCGTACGCATTTAGTGCAACAGATTTTGTGAAACGATTTTCTGATATCGTCTCATGAGAAACTTAAACCGAAAATCAATAATTCCAATCGTTATCGTCCCGCCAACATCCTGTACCATACCGATAAGAAATTCAATAGTTTTCGGAGCCATGAATATCACTTTCAGAAGTCTATACTAGTCAACTAAACTATTTCGATTTATTGCACACCATCGATGGAGATAACGGTTGATTTCATGCTCTAATACGTTGAAACAGACAATCAGATCCGTCTTAAGGACAGCTCTAACGTGGCCGTAGATAATATAGATATAGATATAGAGTGAATTGGAAGTATTGCCGTATATTATATGTTAAGATACTATGGGTACTCGGCAAGGGCTTGGTTGTAAAACAGAGACAACTATTTGTCGTTCGATTGTCTATATTTCGAGCCTATTGTTGGGCTCTTCATCGGGACACGAGCAACTCAGTTGACATTTAAAAAAACTGCAAGAGCAAGGTATTCAAACAGATCATTGATCTTAGAGGACCCATGATCAACAGAAATCATCAATACATGTTAAAAACACACAATTAAAATAAGCACAGAAAAGTGCTTCATAACCTAAAAGTGCAACTGTCAGACAGGCCGGTTTTCTTATTTTAATTGTGTGTTTTTAACATGTATTGATGATTTCTGTTGATCATGGGTCCTCTAAGATCAATGATCTGTTTGAATACCTTGCTCTTGCAGTTTTTTTAAATATCAACTGAGTTGCTCGTGTCCTGATGAAGAGCCCAACAATAGGCTCGAAATATAGACAATCGAACGACAAATAGTTGTCTCTGTTTTACAACCAAGCCCTTGCCGAGTACCCATAGTATCTTAACATATAGATATAGATATAGATCAAAGGCTACGTATTATCTACAGTGTAGATCCAATTCTCACACGAATATTTTCAGTAATGTGTATCCATATTCCATATCCAGTTTGACTGGAAGAGAGTCTTTTCATCGTTGAAACCGTAGGCTGGCATTCAACCACTTGAGAAAATCAACAGCAGCTGTTTCGAGAAATCAGCAACCCAACAATGAATTCACACATTAATATTCTTTGTCTTGAATACCGTCAATAATCATTAAACCACAATCCGATATTGTTTCATTGTTACTGTTCGCAATATTCACTCTGCGCCGTGAAGGGGGAACAATGGTCTTTTCCATCACCCAGGGAGTCGCGGTTGATTGCAGAACCGAGCATGTTTGAAAGGATTGTCGTGAAGTTGAGAGAGGGACTCGAAAAAATATTCTGTTTAATGGAATATACATTTGAATGCCCCTCATTGTGTGAATGGAACTTCAAATCGAACGACGAATTTCGTTCTTCTCTTCAAACCTTGAGTGGGAACCCCTGGGAACTCGAATCCCCTGGTATCCATCCGTACTTTTGATTGATTTTATTCGAGAGGTTTATCCATGGAAAAAGGGTCACTCTCGTGGGAAGTATTGACTTGAACAAAGTTTTATAATTTGTTCATAATAACTGAAAATATAAGGAAATTCTGAAAATCATTCGTTAACATTTTTAGAATGAATATTCATGCGGAATCCGATTTCCAATCAAATATTGAATTATTCTCGTGGGAAGAAGAAATCTTATTTATACAATATGTACATACACGAAGCCAGCAGATATTCTCTCCAGCCAGCATTAACCATGAGTTCCATTCCTTCAGTGTTCACTTAGTGGTATATTATTCAATCTTATACATAAATTTATTTCTTTAATTTTCGTTTTGAATTGGTAAAGCAGTCAATTATCTCTCCAAGAGAGCTCTACGTATATTCAACATTGGTCCTTCGATCAGCAATATATATCAATTCATTATCATATTGAGAATTGAAGAAATCAAAAGTATTAGTTCTCATGTTCAGAACTGTTTATAAAAACTGATATACCAGTTTTACTTTTTATCTGCTTTTCTGTTCTCTTGCACCCGCAAAAAACCCAAATTCTTCAAATACCTGCTCTTTCTCATTGTATTCGAAACCTGTACTAGTTGTTAGCACTCATTAGGGTCAATTCTATAAGAACTGGTTAAAAATTAAAGGCACGTTAAAAAATTTTAACATATATCGGCTAAAATTAAGCGTCTTCCGTCAATATTTCAAAGCTTATGAAGCATACAGAATAGTGAAATGAAGTTAGCGGATAGTTTAATTTTTAACTATGCTTTAAAATTTAACAGTTCTTTACAGAATTGGCCCTATTGTCTGTCTTGATGCCGTACGCTTTCAAAAATAGTCGAACCACCAGGTTAATACGACGACTTCAGAAAATGAGTAAGTGACAAAACAAAAATAGTGTGATTGGGGTAACTGAAGATGTTTTGTTGGTCTACTTGAATCAACTATCAGCTAGATTCAGCCCTAATACTTTATTGGCAAAATGGTCTATGCTAAAAAGCTGCTTGTAAATGAAAGAAAATGCCCCAGTTCGCCGGTTTGTTTTCCCTAAAAAATTCATTGAAAAATATGACGTTTAGTTGTCATTTGCAGATTTCAAAAGGTAATGGCGTTTCTGAAACAAAAAAATGAGCGTTATACGCAAAAAGAGGCCAAGATATTAAGTAAAGAAGAGGCTGAACAATTTCTTTTACATGCTCCTGATGACCAGTGATTGCTGGCGAAAATTGTAACAATATTTGGGATTTTTGGATGTTGTTGATGTGACGAAATTCTCTCCTTAAACATGAATGATGTAGAAGATATGGCAAAATACGTTATTGTGACATTGCGGCAAACAAAAAATTTAACAACAAGAAGATTCACCATAACCGATGATGGCTGCAGCTTCAAGCCCTGCAGGTTATACAGAAAATATGTAAATCTTCGGCCTCCTGGAACAGTAAGTCTAAGATTTTTTTTGACATACCTACATGGAAAGTGCATTTCCCTTAATGCTAGCCAGCACACTATTGGTGGTGTCCCAAAGCAAATAGCGAAATATTTAGGTTTAAAAGACCCAGAGTTATACACCGGCCACTCTTTTCGCAGAACTGGAGCCACTATGGTTGCGGATTCGGGTGGAGATATTTTAGCACTAAAGCGTGCAGGAGGGTGGAAGAGCACCGAAATTGCGATGAGTTATGTCGATGATTCGGTCAACAAAAAAATCGAAATATCTAGCAAATTATTTGGTAGTAAGGAGAGTACAAATGTTCTGCAGTCCTCGAGTTCAGCAATTTCTGAGTCAACAGATGGTTCATCATCATCAGTATCAACTCTTTCATCATTTTTTCATTTTCTAATGTAAATAATACCACTAACTTGTAAAAATTTTGCAAGTTAACTGTCAGTTTTACAAGTTAGTGACTTGATAAAATAAATTTTCTTGATTAATATTGTGTTTTTGGAAACTGACGTTTACAAATGAGAAACAAATAAAAGATTCATGGCACTCGATTACTGTTGCTTCAATTGCCTGAGTACATCTCACTGCGATCACTCTTATCAGTCCGCATATAAATGCAAACATGTTGAATGTTGATCCAGAACACACCACACATTATTGCTTGAGGACAAAACATTTCTTTTCAGAATCCAAGTCGGTCGTTCAAATAGACTTCACCTCCCACTTCTTCGTCGTCGCCTCAATCACCTGTTGGCCAAGTTCAGCCAATTTGATCGGTAGCCTACGTTCTCGTATAATAGTCCTTCGCCGGTTTCAAACTCCACCTTTTGGAGGTCTCGGAATATGAATTCGAAGAAGTGTCGTCGCAAACACCAATTACCATCCAAATTTGTCCTTTAGATACCCTGCGTTGATTCATATATTCCTCCTCCTCATCTCTTTCGTAACAAGCCAGGAACTGAATAAACTGATGAAGACAATAACCCTTCAAGGATGAACCGCCTGAATGAACAATCCAAATCCCCCCAATATTGACTGCCTCCATTCCTCAAAGGGGAAAAAATAAAGCGAACTTCATCCACCCACCCAAGAGAGAGGAACACGCTTCCTCTGAGAACACGTGATTCTTTTCGGAAGTCTCAGACAGCAAACATTCCCGGGGAACGACCATGCGAAAATTCAGACGTATCGCCGACGGGTTCCTCGTGGATCAGATCGCCGGGACCCCTGGGAATCGGCACCGGGATATATCGGGACCGACAGACTCAGAACGGGGTTACTGAGACCATTCTCGGGGTACAGGGACGCCTGGCGTGGGACGTGAACTATCATTATGGGGTAACGGGGGTTCCCCTGGGGAAGATGCAGACCTGTCATCTTCGAATTCGTGACTCGTTTCCACCTGGAAATCGTCTGGTTCGTAAGATGGATGTGTGGAGATCTGCAGCGGGGTTAACTGTTAACGTGACAGTGCTGGTCTTTGCATGAGGAACGAGATCATACTGGATCATTTCTTAAAATTGGATTTGAATTAATGCAGTTCATATTTCTCGAGTGAAAATGAGTTAACAAATTTAGGGAATACCCAAGTACTAACCTTATTGTGATAAAAATGTTACAAACATGATATTCTCAACAAAAACCGTTAGCTTTGCCTGATTATACAGGGTGTTTGGAGGGTGGATAGCCATAGGTAAATGGTGGATAGGTGATGCTCTTGGCTACTTGTTGCGCCTAATAAAATAACATTTCGCCCAAAGTTCAAAGTGTTATAATTTTTTTGCCATTTTATAGAAATTTCCCATTTTTCTCATTAAAATCTTGAATTTTTTATAATTTAATGTTCGAGGTGCCTATGAAATGATTTATTTTTTAGTGTAGTCTTGTGTTATTCAGATTGAATCATAATTTCATACAAACGTCTTCAAAAAACCTGAGAGCGTCGTATCAAACATCAAAATGAAAAAAAAAATAATGTTGTGTCCACTTTACAAAGTGAAATAAAAAAAGATTACATAGTGTGTTAAAATGGTTTTAAAAACTTCTCTAGTGAATACTTTTTGCAATGGTATGTAACATGTACCATTAATAACCAGATAACTCAAGACAAATATGTGTTAGATTAATTTTACCTGCTCAATGGAATGGTTTTGTCGTCACCCTTTTAAGGCATCCTTGAAGACAAAACGGTTTTTTGTTGAGTTATCTGATTATTAATGGTACATGTAACATACCATTGCAAAGAGTATTACCTAGAGAAGTTTTTAAAACCATTTCAAAACCCAACACTATGTAATTTGTTTTTATTTCACTCTGTAAAGTGGACACAACATAATTTTTTTTTTCATTTTGATGTTTTATACGACGCTGTCAGGTTTTTGAAGACGTTTGTATGAAATCATGATTCAATCTGAATAAGACAAGACTAGACTAAAAAAATAAATCATTTCATAGGAATCTCGAGCATTAAATTTTGAAAAATTCAAGATTTTAATGGGAAAAATGGGAAATTTCTAGAACAATGGCAAAAAAATTATAACACTTTGAACTTTGGGCAAAATATTATTTTATTAGGCGCAACAAGTAGCCAAGAGCATCACCTATCCACCATTCACCTATGGCTACTCTGCCTCCAAACACCCTGTATATGAAATTAAAAAGTTATATTCCTTCCATCAGAATAATAACCTTCTTCAGTTTGTATACACTGAAAGCTTGTTCATGATTTCCCCGATATCCCAAAAATATCTTGTATAGAAAGGTTTTTCATTCCATTTGTGACTAATCAAGCTATATTAACGCATTTTGTTCAAAACAATAATCTACTATAAATATTTCACAGAGCTATCAAGACGTTGCCAGCATATTGATTTTTTGGAAAATAGGTATAGTACAGATATCTATGAATTGTAGCATTTGTTAGTATCAGATAGCGACTCTTCTCCACGATGCATGAGTATATCGACAACCAGCAGTGGATATTGGTGATTGCAACTACCGTTGGAAGCGCTGCCGACTGTAAACAAACATGGAGGAAATCTTTTCTGGAGATGTTGTGACGAAAGGGAAACGTAATTATTAGAGGTGTTTTAGTGAATTAATGTAATACTTACCTTGAAGTGTCGAGTCATAAATGTATAAAATGGCATATTTTCTCTTCCAGAAGCAATTGTACGAGGAGGTAGTTTGCAGAAAATTATCACAGAAGATATTGTTCAGATAGAAACATTGCCACAGATTATTTACTGCAAAATATCATTTTATTTTTCAATCATTTCAATTCGATACGTGCTTTGTATCGACATTCATCATTCATAAATATATCTGAATTTTGCATTCCATTATCTTTCATTTCTAATATTTTCCTGGGTGGACCGGTTACAATAAATTTTCAGTAGAAACTGTGCGTATAGAATGTATTATTTCATGCTACTTAAAATTCAATTTCATCTCCCACATTTGTGGGATTTCATTTTTACATATCTCTACATCGAACATTTTGCCAGAGATTTTAATCTCGACAAAGTTGAATGAACACTCCGACAACATTGTCCACTTGTAGTGCGATCAGAGAGTTTCTTCGATTCGGTGATATTTAAAATCCAGTGAAGCATTCAGATTATTCTTCAGATCATTCAAAATGTTCCCAAGATGTGGAAATTAATTTGTTTTTATTGGATTTTCGACACCCTGTATCTTTCAAACGAAACCGAGTTTTGAAAATGGTCAAGGAATAAGGTGAACTTTTTGATGAGAAGAATCTACAGTTAAAATATATGTACAAGTCAAAGACTCACCCTGTATTTTGGAAATGAACAAATTCTAGATACTCGTTGGGTCGTTTGGGACAATTCCAGGCTCAAAATTTGAAAAATGCGGACATCGTGGCCAAATAGCCAGAATTTGAATAGAAAGAGCGCACAAAAAGAATCGTTAAGCAACGAATATAAGAAACTTCTACGAATAATGACATAATTCCGCAAAAGTCGAATATTTCAGCTCTGGCAAACGAAGTTTATTATTCAAATGGAAACTTTTTCCACAAAGACCCTTAGCTAATTTCACTCTCTATATTTCCACCCAATTAGAGCTGTATCCTACGGAAAAAACATCCAGCATTTCCACGTAAATTCAATATTGAGTTTGTTTTTGTCCTACTTTACTCTGGACTGTCTGCAAACATTTCCAAGTCAAATTCTGAGTTGCTCATTTAATTTCAGACCAGGGAACTCAGGTTGTATTCATGCCCTGGAAAAAGATGAATTTTTTATTCAATTTTGACATCCCTAGGACGTATTTATCTCCTTGTACAATTATGTGAAAGTTTTGGAGATTGAATCTCGCTCCAATTTTTGTTCGTGACACTGTACTTCATGTGTGAGTTGTCCATTCTCAGCTAATGAACCATTTTGGCGAATTAAGCTAATACTCAATGGAGGGAGCCACACAGCAGCGATACCTATACTCCGCAAGTCCATCGGCTTCAACTCGAGCCTCTGCTTCCATCTGGTACCCTGGTTCGCTAAGAACTGGGCAACACAACACTCACGTAATCACTGGCAGACTTCATTCTTATCAGCCAATCTGATGAGTCTTATGAACGGAGCAGTAAAGAAACGCAAACCCATCCAGAATTCCAATACAGCTAAAAATCAATGACGTCTAAACAAACACCCTGATGGTTTAATTCTGGATACAAACACCCGTGCAGTCATTCATGGCAGTGACACTTCCGCGTTGTAGCTTACCCACCCTGCGTCGATACGGGCCATCTGCGATAAAAACACAAACAACAGAAAAACTGTTACACATCGACGTATCAAGCTGTGATATATTACACCGTGTTTTGAGATCTGCCAGCTTTCCACTGATCGATCGGCCTAAACAGTGCCGAACACACTTCCATTTCCATCGTTCGAGGCAATCTCTGCTATGAAAACTGCATAAATTCCATTCTGGGGGAGCAAAAACTGTTCTGGGCGAAGTTATTGCCGTTGGGGTCATTGCAAAGCTGGGTTTATGAAAATGGAAAATGGTATTCGGAGAGTAGGTGGTGGGTGTCTTTCGTGCTGGAGAAAGCGAGATTTCAAGACACTGATGCAGATATCGATGAAATTTGAGGTATGTAATTGTCATATCGGGGTACTATAAAATGAAGGTGTAAGTTCCTCATGCTGGCAAGAGTATTGTTCATTTAAAGGACCCCGCACTTTCCTTATGGCAAATGGCGTTCCGTCAAATGTTCTAAAATTTGGTATAATGTAGTACTCGTACTACTGATCAAAAGTGTCCATGGCACCAACTCAAACCTATGACTAGTTTTTGAGATACAGGGCGTTGAAGTTGAGAATTGCCCAATTTTTCTACGCTCAGTATCTCGGAACAGAATCGAATCAACTTCAAATTTTCCCAAGAAACATTTCATTCCATCCCCAGGGAGCAACCATATGGCGGAATATGACCAAAAATCGTTACGAATACAGGGTTATCCATAATTGAATGCATGCCTGATTTTGAAAGTATAAAATATGTCAGTTCCAGAGCGAGAACGTTCGCAATATGAACTATTTCACTAGATATGTTATTGTTACATCGAAAAAACCTGAAATACCCAGAATTCATACTGGGTGATCCATTAGTATAGAAATTATTCACAATGAAGGTTAAGTGGACACCCTGTATTTTTGGGTTGATTTAAGATGTTTGTTACATGGACTACAACGAATACAGGGTAATTCAGTCATGAAATAAACTGTGAACCTCACGCAAATACCCAAAAACCACCTTTTTTTCACCACCCTCTATTCCAAGATTAACTCCGTTGAGGTGGGAATTTTCTTTCACCACTGTAGGTACTTGATATAAAAACATCAATACGGGTGAGAGTTTTTATCCACTTCCTATGACCAGATTTTTTTATGCTGAAATAAAAATAGAATAACATAATTTTCATATTACATAAAAAAAAATCTGGTCATAGGAAATGGATAAAAACTCTCACATGTATTAATGTTTTCATATCAAGTACAGTGTTGAAAGAAAACTCGCACCTCAACCAAGTATTAAATCACTTATCAGCATTTCAGTATTTTGAAAATTGTTCATTTCTCTTCTTTCACATAAGATAAGGTGAAATCCTGAATTTTTCTTCCATTTAATGTGTCTTGTTTTGTTCAAAACCTTCCCGAGAGAACATGAAAAATAAGTTATAAAGTCAATGTAGAGTTAACTTTCATTAAAATTGAGATTTTCAGAATGTGCGTTAATTTTTTTGCGCAGTGTATATTTGCTTCATGGTTAATCCTCAAGTAACTCTGCCGAAGCCAGCTGATGTCCACCCAGAATGAGATCATGTCTGGGGTCCAGTGGAAGCAACTAATTTCTTGTTATTCAGGACCTCCTGAAGCAGTTCATAATGGAAGATGATAATATTTGCTCCTGATTCTGCTAGCAATGAAGCGGAGGATCTTCGAAAACAGTGTCCTGTATATTGCTTTGGTTCTGGCAGTTTGAGGAATTCGGCAACAATAGATGGAATTTTTCCAAATGTATCGATTCCAACTAGATTGGCATTGCATTTATTATTCATGTATTTCAGAAAAAAAACGATGTTTGATGACAGAAGGGCGCAGTGCAAAGTACTTATGAAAATAGTCAACATACTTCCCAATAATACTGAAATAACGACTGACTTTCGTTTTTGTGTTTGGAAGTTGTATAACCGATGATTTATTTGTTATTTCCATGTCTCTTCCACTGATAAATTACACAATTCTTCACGGCGACAGGCTCCAACTAATCCGAAAATAGTTGCAACCTTAACCATCAAGTATTTCTCATCAGGTGCCTCATTTATAAACTTGTTCACGAGTGAGAATTTTCGATTTTTTGGGACGATATCCTTCTCTTTTCTGTTTTAAATATGCTATTACCTTAAAATATTTACTAAAATCCACAGGCCACACCATTTTTAATAAGGTCGCTTGACTTTATCATTGAAAATTTGCTCCACAAAGTTGATGAACTCCATATTTTTGATTTTTCTTCTGAGTATGCCAGAAAAACAGGTTCACTGAAGAGCTCGATGCCAAAATTTTTTTTTTGGAATAAACCAAAGTATACAACACACGAATGAAACGCTTAATACATTTAATCGAATTTCCTCCCATTAAACTGTTCTCAGATTCATCTCGTACCTATCACCACCAGAGCAAACTTTCCCACTTTGAACTTGCCTCAATTACAGAAACAACCTTAAACGTAAACTCAAGTCCTCCTAATCTGAGTAAATGTCTCGGATTCCCCACATAAATGCATCCGCTCCAAGTTTCCAGGCCGAAATCGCCCAGATCCGCTCATTTTAGGCCGATACGATAGACACAGCCAGCTATTAGCGTAATAAAATCGAGTTCTTCGATCTCGATCCACTGCATTCGGAAAGAATGAAAAGTAATCTGGGCTGAGAACTTTGAACCACTTCTAATATCGGGCTTAACTGAATTCGGGATAGCACTCCAACTCCAAACTGTATTATGTTTTAAAAAGCCCTGGCATGCTGAATCATTTCTGCCTGGGGAACAATTTCAGTTCATTGCCGGGGTGGTCGCACAATAATAATTAAAATTGCTGGTTCGGATGTACCTCCATTACGATGCTCTTTCTGGTTGTTCCGCACTTCATGAAATAGAGTGTTGGTCGAAGATTATCCGCAATGGATGAGAATTGGATGCACTTTCCGGTCACTGCTAATTATGGAGTGGTATTTTCATTCGATTTGTTTGAATGTTTTAGTGGTTGCAAGGATGTAGGTTCAAAAGTCCACTGATCAATCGTTTATTAGACCCAAACATTAATATTCGAATAGCGATTCTGTATCGCGATTCAGAGTTAATTTTATCCGACGATATTTTCGAAATAGTTATTTATCATACCTATGACTGTTAAAAATGACGTTTTATTTTTTGAGTGGAAAAGTTTGTGAAATGAGCGGAGCGAATTGAACAATTTCACGAACAAAATAAAATCACTTTTAACACATGCAAATACTATACAATGTTTTTTGTACAACTGCCCTATTTTGATAATGAAATGGGCGAATTTGCAATGACAATAAACTTCAGTAGTAATTTACGTAACAAGTCCGGAAAATAGGGTTTTTTTGGAAGTCTGTGAGTCCAAAAAAACTATTTTCGGGCGTGTTGCCTACAATATTATTTCGGCAACCGTGTAGAATTACAAATCAATGAGATTCTTTATTAAACATTTTGATTATTATTTGAATTGAACAGAAGAGAACTGTCATCCTTTATTTCGTTGCTATTGTGATGATCATCATTCATTACAACAACGACGAGAGTTTTTCCGGCCTAGTCCGGAAAGTACGTACTTTCCGGACTAGGCCGGGAAATGTTACTTTCTCAAAGAAAAAGCGTCCGGGAAGTAGGTACTTCCCGGACGGTTGCCGAAAAATGCATTTTATTATTCAAATAATCAAAAGGTTGTTAAGAATGGCAAACGTTGCCAACGTTATGATTAGGTACTAACAAATGAGAAAAGACGCAGTCATTTGAATTTCGTTCCTGTCGAATTTACGTCTTGGGTTTTTAACTGCTTAATATGATTGTCGAGAGTCCAATTATTAATAGAAGTGACGATTTGGTTGTTCCTGTGGATTTTGAAGAGACTGCAAGAAGAGCAAATCTGGAACTCCCACCTAAAAAAATCTGTTCAGCGGTAGGATATTGCATATATAACAATTTCCTGGCCTGGTGTAAATTGAAAAATGTAGAAGGGAACTTCAGTGAACCTGTTTTTCAGACATACTTAGAAGAAAAATCAAAAATATGGAGTTCATCAATTTTGTGGAGCAAATATTCAATGATAAATTCAAGCGCCCTCATCAAAAATGGTTTAGATGTTAGTAAATATTTTGAGGTAATAGCATATTTAAAACGAAAAAGTGAAGGATGTCGTCCCAAAAAATCGAAAATTCTCACTCGTGAAAAAGTTAAAAAGTTTATAAATGAGGCACCAGATGAGAAATACTTGATAGTTAAGGCAACTATTTTCAGATTATTTGGAGCCTGCCGGTGTGAAGAATTGTGTAATTTGTGAGTGGAAGACATCGAAATAACAAATAAATCATTGGTTATACAACTTCCAAACACAAAAACGAAAGTCAGTCGTTCTTTCAGTATTATTGAGCAGTATGTTGACTATTTTCATAAGTACTTCGCACTGCGCCCTTCTGTCATCAAACATAGTCTTTTTTTCCTGAAATACATGAATAATAAATGCACTGCCAATCCAGTTGGTATCAATACATTTGGGAAAATTCCATCTATTGTTGCCGAATTCCTCAAACTGCCAGAACCAAAGCAATATACAAGACACTGTTTTCGAAGATCCTCCGCTTCATTGCTAGCAGAATCAGGAGCAAATATTACGGATAAAAAAAAACATCGTGGATGGAAGTCTACGGCGGTAGCCGAGGGCTATGTTGATCATTTCATTGCATATAGAAATGTCATTACTAAAAAAATTCTCCCAACCTCAACAGATTTTGGATCATCATCATCCAATATTGTACTTCCGGTTTCTACAAGTACTGATGGTGCTGAGGATTCTAATAATGTATTGCGAAGCTCCCTAACGACACAGGGCATTAATGTTAGTGATTGTTCTATTTTTAGGATTAATATTAATGTTCATAAGTAATGATTGTTAAATATTGATAATAAAATTTGCAATTGCTGATTTTTTTTCATCTGATTTCATCATAAGAAAATGTAGTTGCAAAAATATTTTTAACACGCTTCCACGTAAACAATCAATTTTAACATTGTTTGCAGTCATAAAGGTGTCACTTTTAATGGCAGTTGTACAAAAAAGTGTTTTTTTAATGAGTTTTCGACCCCCTGTATCTTTCAAACGAAACCGAATTTTGAAAAATGGTATAGAAAAAAGTGTTTCGTTTGATGAGAGGAATCTACTGTTAGAGTATATGCTTTGGACACTTGCATACCATGAGTTCAGCCGTTTCTGCTTCTGATCCATAGAGCCTACAAATCTCTTCTGCTGACTTTTCCATACGGTACAAATGATGTTCGTACCGACAGTGCCCTGTCAGCAAACCTACCATCACCCAGAGCTGAGCTCGTGACAGCTATAGGAGCTTACTGGTAAAGGCGGGAAAATAATCACGAATTTCTTGGACTGGGTAAGTCCAGGAGGGTTTCTCCAAAGGGTTATTCTGTTGTCTGACTCCCTTTGCTGGACCACTGCCTCATATTGGTCTTTTCTAAGCTCACAGAGCAGATCAGATCCAGCAGGTGTTAAATTTGATGCACTTTTCGCCAGCTCATCGGCTTTTTCATTTCCTTCAACACCACAATGCCCTGGAACCCACAGTAGAGTCACCTTATTGCCCCTGGCCTGTTTCTTTATGGTGTTTCGGCACTCCCCGGTCAGCCGATATCTCTGGCAATGTGATTCCAGGGACCTCAACGTGGCCTGGCTGTCTGTGGTAATGAAGATATGCTCACCTTCGAGGTTCATTTGAAGACACTCCTGGACGCATACGTAAACAGCCAGTATCTCGGATCGATGGACGATAGTATCAAAGCTAATGTCTGTGGTCTCTGGGTAGAAGTATATCAGTGATATGTTCGTCCAAAACTTCACGATATATTCACGCATATTTTGAAATACACTCAATTCAGCCTCAACTCACACTGGCGCAATCTTATCGTAAATATTCAAACTGATCTCTAGAATGCTAGCTTTCATTGTGATGGGCATTACTATCACAAACAGCATCTTACATCATATAAAATGTTCCATCTTACAATTTCATACTTTCAAACGTCAAGAAATGCCACATACGCACAGCGTTTTAGTACGAAACTTGAGCTCCAAACGTTTTATCTGGAATAACAGAGAGATACGAAATATTTCGCAGCCTCGGGCGAACCTAAAGTTGGCTGTTTATGTAACGCCTTGGCAGCATTTACATATCAATGTCTGAAGGGTGCCCGACAGCCCTCAGCCTACTCTATCATCGCATAATGCACCGCAAAACCAACAATTCACATAAATTCCGCACCACCGAAAGTTCCTAATCAGTCCAAAAGTAGGTCACCGGCTATAACTCAATCCGGCCTCACCATAAAAATATTTTACCTCCTAAGACTTGGAAAGTTTAAGTGCTTTCCTTGATCAGCGAAATCCTGACGGCCGTCAAAGGGTAGTGAGCTTTTCAATTGGGGTATTTTTATCGTCTTCATTTTCGACACGGTCGAGAATAAACGGGCTGGTTTGAGAATGGTCCTTAAAGGATTCAGTCGTAAAACTTCATTGGCTATGAATGAAATGGGTTTCTCGATAGGGGTGATGTTTTCAAAACGTCATAGGCAAGTCCAAAATAGTAGATATGTCTGTTATCCGTAGTATTATCCCAAGGATATTGATAATAGACGAGATAATTTTTTGACGATCGGAAGCTCATTCCTTGCTATCAGGCAAAAATAGTTATTTATGATATGAGTATTAAAAGTGACGTTTTATTTTGTGACTGAAGAATTTTGTGAAATGAGCTGAGTGAATTGAACAATTTCACGAACAAAATAAAATCACTCTTAACACAAATACCATACAAGGTTTTTTGTACAACTGCCCTATTTTGATAATGAAATGGGCGAATTTGCAATGACAATAAACTCCAAAATGCATTTTAATATTCAAATAATCATAAGGTTGTTGTGAATGGCAAACGTTGCCAACGTTATGATTACTAACGAATGAGAAAAGACGCTGTCATTTTAATTTCGTTCCTGTCCAATTTTCATCTTGGGTTTTTAACTGCTTAATATGATTGTCGAGTCCAATTATTAATAGAAGTGACAATTTGGTTGTTCCTGTGGATATTGAAGATTCTGCAAGAAATGCAAATCTGGAACTCCTACCTAAAAAATCTGTTCAGCAGTACGATATTGCATATAACAATTTCCTGGCCTGGTGTAAATTGAAAAATGTAGAAGGGAACTTCAGTGAACCTGTTTTCCTGGCATGCTCACAAGAAAAATCAAAAATATGGAGTTCATCAACTTTGTGGAGCAAATTTTCAATGATAAAGTCAAGCGCCCCCTTATTAAGAATGGTGTGGATGTTAGTAAATATTTTAAGGTAATAGCATATTAAAACGTAAAAGTGAAGGATATCGTCCCAAAAAATCGAAAATTCTCACTCGTGAACAAGTTGAAAAGTTTATAAATGAGGCACCAGATGAGAAATTCTTGATGGTTAAGGTTGCAACTATTTTCGGATTATTCGGAGCCTGTCGGCGTGAAGAATTGTGTAATTTATCAGTGGGAGACATCGAAATAACAAATTAATCATTGGTTATACAACTTCCAAATACAAAAACGAAAGTCAGTCGTTCTTTCAATATTATTGGGAATTATGTTGACTATTTTCATAAGTACTTCGCACTGCGCCCTTCTGTCATCAGACATCGTCGTTTTTTCCTTAAATACATGAATAATAAATGCACTGCCAATCCAGTTGGTATCAATACATTTGGGAGAATTCCATCTATTGTTGCCGAATTCCTCAAACTGCCAGAACAAAAGCAATATACAGGACCCTGTTTTCGAAGATCCTCCGCTTCATTGCTAGCAGAATCAGGAGCAAATATTACGGATATAAAAAAACATGGTGGATGGAAGTCTACGACGGTAGCCGAGGTCTACGTTGATCATTCCATTGCATATAGAAATGTCATTGCTGAAAAAATTCTCCCAACCTCAACAGATTTTGGATCATCATCATCCAATATTGTACTTCCGGTTTCTACACCATCTACTGATGGTGCTGAGGATTCTAATAATGTGTTGCGAAGCTCCCTAACGTCACAGGGCATTCATGTTAGTAATTGTTCTAGTTTTACGATTAATATTAATGTTCATAAGCAATGATTGTTAAATATTGATAATAAAAATTTGCAATTGCTGAATTTTTTTCATCTGATTTCATCATAAGAAAATGGAGTGCAAAAAATATTTTTAACACGCTTCCACGTGAACAATGAATTTTAACATCGTTTGCTGTCATTAAAAGTGTCACTTTTAATGGCAGTTGTACAAAAAATTTATTAATCAACGCAATGAAACATTTATTTATTCATTGAAAAAAAGTTTGTGAAAGTAGGTACTATTAAAATTCAACAAATGAAATCCTTCAATTATCCTGATCTTAATTCGATGCGTGTGATGAACTAGTCAAAGCCTCGAAGCATCAGATAAACCGTTAATAACCTCATTTTCCGAAAACATCCGCACAATTTTCTGCTCGAAAAATTGTCAATTCTTTTTCAGTAATCTCTAAGATATCAGAATCCCCTATCCAGAAACAGAGGAAAAGGCTTAATTAGAGTGCAAATGCCTAACTCCCCAAAGAATATCCCCATCCAAACGAAACTGACAGACAAATTCTCTTAAGTAGGATGACGACATTTTCATTTCAAGTTGAACTAGTTAGCATAACAAAAAAGTACGATTTAATCCCTTTTCACAGAATAGGATTTGTGACGTCGCGAGCCGAAGGAAGAAGTGGAGAAAATAGATTTACAATTAGAACAATCTAGATTAAATTCTTTTCAGACCTGCTCGACTATGCCAGTTTTAATTCGTTCATTCGGACTTTGATTAAATTCTGGAGACCCTTTGAAATCAGCACTGCCGGTGAGGTTTTCTCCATATTTTTCTCGTTTTCGTCCGAAGAGACAGAAATTAAAAATGCGGATGTTTTGCAGTTTGGGAGATCGTATTCTTCCCTCCTTTTGTACGGGATGTCGTTGACTGGAGAAATTCTGTTAACCGGGATGTTATCTCCGTTCGGTTTAAATCGCCCAAAATGATCTAATAGAGCGTGAATATTTAAAGTAACTCAAGACGAATATAGCCCCTTAAACCTGAAAGAATGGTTTATTCACTCTCTATGTGTACAAGAAATCTGATATCTGATTATTACATCAACCGCATTCGATTCTCTCACAAAGTAAGTACTTCAGGGAGTTTCAATCAGCATTTGATAACGTCCTTACTAAGTTTCATCTGAATTGATATCAGCTTTCAATGTCAAGCAAGAGGGTATACAGATAACACTTCTTGCATGATAACTGAATATACGGAATGTATTGGAGATAAGATGATCTTCAACGATCGAACTCTAACTCCTTGAAGTGGCGAATATTATAACACTGTTGTATAATTTTAGTTGAGATGTATGTATACTACATTCACTTTTATTTAATCACATAGGAGGTCATGGTTTCGTTTTCAGGAGTTGGTGAACCTGATGAAAAGCACAGAACATATGATGAAAAGTCAGTGCGCACACAGAAAATATCGTTAATGACAAAACGACGTGGCCAGTTTCTTTGTTTACATCATTGATGTAGAATATTCTAGGTCAATGGTTTACATCAAAGTAAATGTATCAAAGATATTCCACATTTTGTTAGGTTTACAAATTGTTCGCAGATTTTTGGTATTTAATCGATATTTGCAGGTGACTTTTTCGTCGAATATCCAAGTTTAAGTATGTTTATTGTTTTCAGCACCAGTTTGGAGCGTGAGGACGATTTTCAAGACCTGGACGAATGTTTACATTTCGAGGTTGAAGGGGTACACGGTAATTTCGTTGGAAAGCTGTTATTTGGACAGATATCACAGTAGATGGATCGGATGGAGCCTCGAGAGGTCGACTAGGATGATACTTTTCAGGTTTTCCAAGAAATTTGGCGATATCTGAGCAGATTTGCAAAAGTTAGGTACCTCACTAATGAGGTGGAACTTAGACCTAATTCTCCTATAAGAAACGCCTTTCAAAGGTCGAGATGGTGAAAAATTTATTATTTAGGTGTTGTTTGAACAAACGCAGCCGAGTTTTATATCCCAACATTGATTTTAAGAAAGTTATCAACAAAATAGAACTGACATTATTCTTGATTCTTGTAATTACAAATTACCCATCAATTCATCTTATATCTTTGGGTCGATTTTTTTTTTAATGAATTCTTGATTAGAATCAACAATTGATGTCGTCAAGTCTTGACATTTCAGTTCAAGAGGATAATAAACATTAAATCTTCACAAGCATGCATATGAAAATTATGTGAAAGCAATGCAATTTTCTTCCATGGCGAAAAATCATATATTTCAACAGTGATCTCTTGTACTTTTCATGCAAATAACTAGAAAAGGAATCCTTTCTATCGATTCATATAAACGTTAATTATTTTCGTCCATCACATCTTTTCCTATTCATTCATTTTCCAAATAAATCCACATTCTGAGAAATACGCTAAGAATGTGGAAAGGGCAACATGGTGTTGACTTGGAACATAAAAATATGTTGAAAAACGTCATAACTTCGATACAGAGTGGAATGTGTCAAATTTCCAGTGCCAGAGTTGTGATTTTTTAATTGTGAATGGAGTATATTTAGATTCATTCGAAATTTACTTTCTTCCAATATACTGAAGCCCCTTCCAAAATATTCACAATTATTTCAATAAAAGATTTAGTGGCTCTCGTGAAAATTGAAATAGGTAGGTATCACTTTGTCCCTGCCTGCAATAGATTATGGTAATCCCGTCATATTTATATTGATATTTATATCATCAAAATTTCATTGATTTGAATAGGTCTTGTTTTTTTTTCTATTTAAGTTTAATGTTTTCGCATTCGGGTTCATAGTTTATTCTTTAATAATTTGTTTATTTCTGTAATTTCTTTTTCTTGTTGTGCCAAATGTCAAGGTTTTTTCTATTTCAGTTAAATGTTTTCGCATTCGGCTTTCTTGTTTATTCTTTAATAATTTATTCATTTCTGTAATCTCTTTTTCTTTTTGTGCTGAATGTGAAGGGCAAAATAAAATTCATTCGAAAGCAATACAGGATGAAAGGGATTTCCTTGAGATACCTCCCGAAAAGCCTGTGTGGCGGTGTTCATCAAAGCGTCAATCATTTCAAAGCATGAAAAGTGGGTTAGGACATCGCTGGGGGCATCTGACAGGACCCCAAGAAATTTGCCTAATTACATAACTACTTACCGGGTTAAACTGCTCGGGATAATCGCTTTAAATTATATGGAATCGCTCATCCCTAGGGAACTCAGGCCAATCTAATCCGAAGCAAAGAGATCGGCATAGTGCCTTTTCCGGATCGGGATGGGCAAACAAGGGAGCAAAATATGATTTACTTTCGATTCGTTTTCGTCTGAACTTCATTTACATTTTGTTGAAGTTGGCGCCGTTATCGGAAAAATTCATTTTAATTCTCTTCAAAAGTTATCTCTTCATCGTTTGGTCTTCTTAGGAAGATCTTTCGTACGCGATCTACAAATATTATAATCAGGATATGTCGTCGTCCTACCAAACTTTGATTCTTTTACATTTAAGGGTCTACGTCCCTGAAAAAAATGGAGTCAGAAACGATTCATTTTTTTCTGATTGATGAAGGGATGAATGAGTGTATGAAGATAAAAATAATAAAAAAAATATTTTATAAGTATTAAATGAATGAAAAGAATATTCCCCATCATTTCTGGTAATGTTTCAACATTTTGACCATCAAAAAAACGAACAAATATTTTTGTGTTTTTTCATTTCAGTATTGAAGTCTATCATTTAGTTAATCAAATGTCTGTCTCCTTTTTCTTTCAAAATTTACCGCGTTTCTGTAAATAATATTACAACAATGTGTTGCTTTCGCGAAATTTATTTCCTTGAATTTTTCTATTCGAAATGATAAATATCCATTTTTACCAAAGACATTTTATTAAGGATTATATTAGCCGTCGATTAGTGAAAATTAATTGTTTCTTACAATTGTGGATTCTAACATGGAATTGAATTTCTTTAAAACGACACGCCCCGCAGGTATCTACTCCCAGATGACTGGTGAAGGAAAATTAGTGTATTCAGTCAGTGTGAGATCTAGTTGAGGGTAGGATTTCTTGTAAATATTCCCTGCGCCCCAAAATTTGTTCTATTAAGCTGAATAATCCAATAAATAAAAATTAATGCACTGCACCGCTATCTGGTGGTATATGTTTCCTATTTTGAAGGCTGAAGACTCTTTTAAGGGAAGAGTTTGGAAGTGCCTCTTCGCAAGTCAATGAGCTTCTCCATCCTTCATATCAGAAGATCTATACCGTCTCTATTTATAATGTATTGTTTGATCATGTATGGCTTTGTTCAGTTTGTTTATTTTATGCCTCGATCATTAATATTTAGTTCGGTTGTTGATCTTTCTTTATGCGTATTCTTTCACATTGTGATGGGTTTTTGGTTTTTTTCAATGTGTTGGTTTGGTGGCAGATCAGAGTTGTCTTTGCATGTCATCTGAACTACGCCCTTAGATTGTTTTACTCAATTTATTATATTCTTTTTTTGTTACTTGGTTTTGTGGAAATGAAAGTAATTTCAATCAAGTCCTATTATACAGTGCGCGTCGAAATTATGGAACAAACTCATTTTCTCAGAAGAAAAATGTTTGACAACAAAATACTGAAACAGGTCAATTTTTGTTCCACTTCAACCAAATTTGTATGCATTTTTGAAGTATTTTTGTTGCACCCTGTGCCATTCCTATCAACCCTCCAAATTTTTTGAATAGGGAAAGTGGGTTATGTGGTACTTTTTTGGCAAGGTCTTTGTATCTTCTTTTCAGGCGTGCAGAAATTTTTTTTTTATTTTTTTTGAAAAATTAGTTAGTTCGAAGAGGTTTTCAGTATGTGCACTTTGTCATGGCTCATTTACTTTGAGACGATGGTACCTGATGGAATTTGTCACCGAATGAAAGTCGACCATTAAAGTGCAGACACATTGTTATCACGTCACGTCACATCACGTCATCTTCCCAAAATGTGCAACCACGATAATGCATTGAACTTAGAGCATAAGAACAGAGGCAGACCTTTCAATAATGAATAGTAAAGCCAAATCAACAGAACTAAACTGGGTGATTGTACTACTACGGAATCAAAATGTAGTAAAAACTTTTGCAACATTGTATCTGCTGTCACGTTATAGCACTGATAGCACGCAATATCTTTATTCCGCAAATTTACATTTTCTGAATGCACGTGATACCACGTCCGATATTTTGTGAAATGTCATTCTGACATACATTTGAAACCGATCTGGATGCTCATTCAATAATTCTTGAATTAATTGACAGAATTCCCCCATTTCCTCTGTTCGTTGATTCATTTGGTAAATCGAATCCCTTTATGAGAATCACCAGCAACTGTAAAAGCAGCTATATTTTCCATATATTCTTCTCAATTTCTCCCAATTTGTATGCACCTTAAAGGTGCATACAAATTGTTGTCAAGTCACGTGAGCTCATGCGAGGGAATGGGAAGAAGATATGGAGAACATAGCTGCTTTTACAGTTGCTGGTGATTCTCATAGAAGGGATTCGATTCACTAAATGAATCAACGAACAGAGGAAGTGGGGGAATTCCATCAATTAATTCAAGAATTATTGAATAAGCTCCCAGATCGGTTTCAAATGTATGTCAGAATGACATTTCACAAAATATCAGACGGGATATCACGTGCGGTAAGAAAATGTAAATTTGCGGAATATAGATCTTACGTGCCATCAGTGCTATAACGCGACAGCAGATACAATGTTGCGAAAATTTTTACTACATTTTGATTCTGTAATAGTACAATCACCCAGTTTAGTTCTGATGATTTGGCTTCACTATTTATTATTGAAAGGTGTGTCTCCTTTCCTATGGTCTAAGTTCCATGCATTATCGTGGTTGCAAATTTTGGGAAGATGACGTGATGTGACGTGACGTGATAACAATTTGTTTCCGCCTTTACAGTTTTGTTCATGCACAACTTTCAACCCCCTCACGTGAAAAATTAGAATGTTTGAAACACTGCGCTTCAGTTATGATCTCAAGTAGGTATGTTTTTACTGAAGTTGAAACTTTTCGATAATGTTTCATGAAACAAGCATTTTTTTTCATATGGCTTTTCCACGCTGTTTAGTATTTGGAAGTACCAGAGAAAACTCAATGAGGTAAGCAAAAAAATAAGGTCCTTTTACTTGGGTTCCTGGTCATTCGAAAATCAAAGGCAACCAAAAGGCCCATATGCTCACCAGAGAGGGCGCACGAACGTCATTCACTGGCCCAGAACCTCTCTGTGGTATAGGGAGATGCACCATCAAGAAAGAGTTTCTGAGGAAGGAGAAAATAGCAAGGAAAGTACTCTGGCATAATCTCCCAGGAATATATCAGTCCAAAAAGTTCCTTCGGAACTTTGAAACTGCAAGATCCAAAGGGTATCTGGACCTCAGTAAGAACTAGCTAAATCCCCTCATCGGCTTTCTCACAGGACATTGTCGCCTAAAGAAGCATCTGTTGAGAATCGGACACTGATGAGTGTAGATTCTGTGGGGAGGAGAAAGAAACTCCTATTCACCTAGGTATGGAATGCCTTGCCATTGCGACCCTAAGGAAAGACTACTTTGAGCAAGAAACTTGCAGGAGTGAGGAAATAGCCTCTTTGAAACCTGCCCAGGTTTTGGATTTCATTAGATCTCTGGAACTGGAGGGCGAGCTGTTAAAAGCGTGATGAGAAAAGCACTGTTAGAAGGCCCAATAGACCTTAAGGTAGCAGTTATCTGTTACCCCTTTCTAACTATAACTACAACATTTACAAATTTGATACCGTCAATAGTTGTAGTTCTGTTAATGACATTTCTGAATGTGGATCAGGAGAAAATTGACTTCGATGGACAGTTAGACACGCAATTTAACCCTTATTATTCTTCTGATAGAATATACCCTTAAAAATATGAAATATAGTATATAACTTTAAATTAAAGTTTTTCGTCTTCCTTGTTTTCAATACACATACGGGAATTCGTGGGATTGGAAGTGTTTGAAAATAGACACTATGTCATTCCATTAAGCAACGTTTCGTAACCTTATTTTTGTTACTTCATCAGGCTCTACAATATAAAAAAATATATAAAAACACACATCTCTATTACAGGAAATAAACAAGCAACATGAAGTCAATACACATAACATATATACATACCTCGGAAGCGGCAAATGTCCGTCAAACAGTCAAAAATCATAAAGGCATTCAGAAATTACGGATGTTATTCGAATAATTTTAATGACAGCCGGCAGTTGTAAACAAATAATTCCAAGTGATGACGCAGATCGCGCAGATATATTGCAACCTGTTCTTTCAACATATTTTCTTCGAGCTGACCGGACTTCACCACTTCCTTCATGTAATGAACGTTCTCAACTTGAAAAACACTCATGAATTAAAAATCAAAAATTGGAATTACATCTAAAAATTATAAAATCAATGTGATCGATCATCTACCATTTCGAGAGTACAAATTGAGGATATTATGATAAATTGCACTCAAACCTAAGCAGTCTGTTCTTAAGTTAATATTGTCGGTTGAATGAATCTGCATCATCTCCCCTATGTTACGTTTCAACCAATTTGACTCTCTATCCAAAACCACCGTTTCCTCGAAGTTAAAATTGTGTCCGGTCTCAAAGTGATGTAATGCCAGCGCGGTTTTATTTATTTTAGTTTGATTGTGGTTTTTGCAATCATTTTTGTGCTGACTTATTCGCGACTTCAAATATTGTTTCGTCTGCCCTACATATGATTTATTACAGGTGCACGGTATTTTATAAATGACGTTGGATTGATCATTCAGCGGAACTGGGTCTTTCAATTTAGTGAAGAGAACGTTCGTGGTTTTCACACTATGATACGCTAGCTGGATATTTTGAGTAAACATTCTGTTGATGTTTTGCGATAGACCTGGTATAAAGGGAAACCGAAAGTATTTAATCACCGAATTAGCTTCTGAGTTCCTTGTCCGTTCACGTTCAACGAAAAAGGCATTTATGTGTTGGCTGACAAAGGATTTGGGATAATTGTTGTTTCTGAGGATGGTTTTGATTTTCGCGAATGACGGCCATACCCGAAGGGCTCCAAGACATGGTCCTTGATTGTTTCAACTCTTTTCATCCTAATCTGCAGTTCACCATGGAGAAAGAAAAGAACGAGAGAATAACGTTTTTAGATGTGGAGGTTGTTAGAGTTGAGAGTGGCGAACTGGTAACCAACTGGTACACAAAACCAACAAGCTCGGGTAGAATAATGAATTATCTTTCAAATAATCCAATTGCCCACAAAGCGGCCGTAATCAAAGGTCTACTGAACAGAATGGTTAACCTAAGCCACTCCCGCTATCATGATTCTAACATCGCGAAAATCAAAACCATCCTCAGAAACAACAATTATCCCAAATCCTTTGTCAGCCAACACATAAATGCCTTTTTCGTTGAACGTGAACGGACAAGGAACTCAGAAGCTAATTCGGTGATTAAATACTTTCGGTTTCCCTTTATACCAGGTCTATCGCAAAACATCAACAGAATGTTTACTCAAAATATCCAGCTAGCGTATCATAGTGTGAAAACCACGAACGTTCTCTTCACTAAATTGAAAGACCCAGTTCCGCTGAATGATCAATCCAACGTCATTTATAAAATACCGTGCACCTGTAATAAATCATATGTAGGGCAGACGAAACAATATTTGAAGTCGCGAATAAGTCAGCACAAAAATGATTGCAAAAACCACAATCAAACTAAAATAAATAAAACCGCGCTGGCATTACATCACTTTGAGACCGGACACAATTTTAACTTCGAGGAAACGGTGGTTTTGGATAGAGAGTCAAATTGGTTGAAACGTAACATAGGGGAGATGATGCAGATTCATTCAACCGACAATATTAACTTAAGAACAGACTGCTTAGGTTTGAGTGCAATTTATCATAATATCCTCAATTTGTACTCTCGAAATGGTAGATGATCGATCACATTGATTTTATAATTTTTAGATGTAATTCCAATTTTTGATTTTTAATTCATGAGTGTTTTTCAAGTTGAGAACGTTCATTACATGAAGGAAGTGGTGAAGTCCGGTCAGCTCGAAGAAAATATGTTGAAAGAACAGGTTGCAATATATCTGCGCGATCTGCGTCATCACTTGGAATTATTTGTTTACAACTGCCGGCTGTCATTAAAATTATTCGAATAACATCCGTAATTTCTGAATGCCTTTATGATTTTTGACTGTTTGACGGACATTTGCCGCTTCCGAGGTATGTATATATGTTATGTGTATTGACTTCATGTTGCTTGTTTATTTCCTGTAATAGAGATGTGTGTTTTTATATATTTTTTTATATTGTAGAGCCTGATGAAGTAACAAAAATAAAGTTACGAAACGTTGCTTAATGGAATGACATAGTGTCTATTTTCAAACACTTCCAATCCCACGAATTCCCGTATGTGTATAGTATATAACATTACTAGCAAGGTAAGAGGGTTTTTACTGGCGAATGGAGGACACAACTGACGAGCCGCAGGCGAGTCAGTTACCTCCTTGAGCCTGTAAAACCCGTTACCTTGCGTGTATTGTTTTATATTTTATTTGTTTCTCATTTGTAAAAAGGTTAGATAAATTCCAAAAAAATCTCAACAATTTGTCGCAAATGTCGTAAGCTATGGAAGCGTTGCCATGAACATGTCTGTTTATTTTTCTTTACATTTGTTTCGGCGAAAGCGAAAATGAATGTACCCAAAGAAATTATTGAGGCAGCCAGGAGTGTAGCTTCAAGTTTATTATCTGCAAAATCAGCTTCAAGGTACGAGCGAGAATACGACGACTTCAAAAAGTGGCAAAACAAAAATAGTGTGATTGGGGTACTGAAGATGTTTTGTTGGTCTACTTGAATCAACTATCAGCTAGATTCAGCCCTGATACTTTATGGGCACAATGGTCTATGCTGAAAAGCTGCTTGGGAATGAAAGAAAATGCCCCTGTTCGCCGGTTTGTTTTCCTTAAAAAATTTATTGAAAAATATGACGTTTAGTTGTCATTTGCAGATTTCAAAAGGTAATAGCTTTTCTGAAAAGAAAAAATGAGCGTTAAACGCCAAAAAAGGCCAAGGTATTAAGTAAAGAAGAGGCTGAACAATTTCTTTTACATGCTCCTGATGACCAGTGGTTGCTGGCGAAAATTGTAACAATATTTGGGATTTTTGGATGTTGTCGATGTGACGAAATTCTCTCCTTAAACATGAATGATGTAGAAGATATGGGAAAATACGTTATTGTGACATTGCGGCAAACAAAAAATTTAACAACAAGAAGATTCACCATAACCGATTATGGCTGCAGCTTCAAGCTCTGCATGTTGTACAGAAAATATGTAAATCTTCGTCCTCCTGGAACAGAAAGCCTAAGATTTTTTTTGACATACCGACATGGAAAGTGCATTTCCCTTAATGCTAGCCAGCACACTATTGGTGGTGTCCCTAAGCAAATAACGAAATATTTAGGTTTAAAAGACCCAGAGTTATACACCGGCCACTATTTTCGCAGAACTGGAGCCACTATGGTTGCGGATTCGGGTGGAGATATTTTAGCACTAAAGCGTGAAGGAGGGTGGAAGAGCACCGAAATTGCGATGAGTTATGTCGATGATTCGGTCAACAAAAAAATCGAAATGTCTAGCAAATTATTTGGTAGTAAGGATAGTACAAATGTTCTGCATTCCTCGAGTTCAGCAGTTTCTGAGTCAACAGATGGTTCATCATCATCAGTATCAACTCTTTCATCATCAAAAATCTGTGTTACTGGAAATAACAATTGTACCATGATTTTCAACATATATAACGATAAAACAAAATTTTCTAATGTAAATAATACTACTTACTTGTAAAAATTTTGCAAGTTAACTGTCAGTTTAACAAGTTAGTGACTCGATAAAATTAATTTTCTTGACTAATATTGTGTTTTTGGAAACTGACGTTTACAAATGAGAAACAAATAAAAGTGTTTAAAACTCTATTCTAACGTTATTTCATCTAACTTTTCGTTGACTGCTTCCATACTTTCATAATTAAAAAACTCACCTCTCCCAAAAACCACGACAGCCAAAACAGCCAAGAACTTATCAAAATTCCCCATGTTGAAGCTGCTTTTCAATAACCTAGTTCACAACATCTCATAAAACGGTCAGAAGTTCCGAAACTACTCGGCCAATCGAAAGGACCTTCCGCACATTAAACAGTCGTTCTTGGAACGTTCAACACTGCGCACCGATAGCGCCTCTTATCCGTCGTCCCGTACGGGAAATCGACGTCGCGACGCTCTTGAACCGACGTCGGAGGCTGCGAGGGATGCCAGACCGCCGCTGGCTTAGACGCGCTGGACCAAGTGCCAAGTGGCGGAACGACTCTCCGGGGAGCCCGTGGCGCAGGCGTCCGAATTTATGGGCGCTTTGGTTTTGATGCAACTTTGGGGCACTTGGAGGTGCGTGAGAATTGAGGGGGGTAATTGTTTTCATGAATCTTTATCGTGTGTTAGACCTGGGAGTAACGATGAGGTGGAATTAGTTTGTCCATCGAGCTTCGATTGAGGTTTTTGAGAAACAAAGATTCATTTTGGGGTTTCTAGCGAATCGCGTTGTGAAATTGAAGAAACGACAGTGTTTTTCTTCGACGATATACACACATCGTTAAAAGCACGATTTTTTTCGGATTTTAGAAGAATTTTGACCATTTTCGAGCAAGTTTGGAAAGGTTACGTCAGATGGGGTAGAAGTTAGTAAGATTTAGGTTATTTGGGTCTCTTTTTTCAGGTGGAATGGTGGAAACGATGAAAAACCTGTTCTTTAGCTCCTCTTTTAACGAAAGTTAGTCCTGAGAGTAAGGATGGAGTGGAATTAGTTTGTTCATCGAGCTTCGATTGAGGTTTTTGAGAAACAAAGATTCATTTTGGAGTTTTTAGCCCATCGCGTTGGTAAATTGAAAAAACGACACTGTTTTTCTCCGACGATATACACACATCAGTAAAATCACGATTTTTTTCGGATTTCAGAAGAATTTTGACGATTTTCGAGCAAGTTTGGAAAGGTTACGTCAGATGGGGTAGAAGTTAGACTGATTTCGGTTATTTGGGATTCTTTTTTCAGGTGGAAACGATGAAAAACCTGTTCTTTAGCTCCTCTTTTAACGAAAGTTAGTCCTGAGAGTAACGATGGAGTGGAATTAGTTTGTTCATCGAGCTTCGATTGAGGTTTTTGAGAAACAAAGATTCATTTTGGAGTTTTTAGCCCATCGCGTTGGTAAATTGAAGAAACGACACTGTTTTTCTCCGACGATATACACACATCAGTAAAATCACGATTTTTTTCGGATTTCAGAAGAATTTTGACGATTTTCGAGCAAGTTTGGAAAGGTTACGTCAGATGGGGGTAGAAGTTAGACTGATTTCGGTTATTTGGGATTCTTTTTTCAGGTGGAAACGATGAAAAACCTGTTCTTTAGCTCCTCTTTTAACGAAAGTTAGTCCTGAGAGTAACGATGGAGTGGAATTAGTTTGTTCATCGAGCTTCGATTGAGGTTTTTGAGAAACAAAGATTCATTTTGGGGTTTCTAGCGAATCGCGTAGTGAAATTGAAGAAATGACACTGTTTTTCCTCGACGATATACACACATCGTGAAAACCACGATATTTTTCGGATTTCAGAAGAATTTTGACGATTTTCGAGCAAGTTTGGAAAAGTTACGTCAGATGGGGTAGAAGTTAGACTGATTTCGGTTATTTGGGATTCTTTTTTCAGGTGGAAACGATGAAAAATCCGTTCTTTAGCTCCTCTTTTAACGAAAGTTAGTCCTGAGAGTAACGATGGAGTGGAATTAGTTTGTTCATCGAGCTTCCATTGAGATTTTTGAGAAACACAGATTCATTTTGGGGTTTCTAACCCATCGCGTTTGGAAATTGAAGAAACGAAACTGTTTTTCTCCGACGAAATACACACATCGTTAAAACCACGATATTTTTCGGATTTCAGAAGAATTTTGACGATTTTCGAGCAAGTTTGGAAAGGTTACGTCAGATGGGGGTAGAAGTTAGACTGATTTCGGTTATTTGGGATTCTTTTTTCAGGTGGAAACGATGAAAAACCTGTTCTTTAGCTCCTCTTTTAACGAAAGTTAGTCCTGAGAGTAACGATGGAGTAGAATTAGTTTGTTCATCGAGCTTCGATTGAGGGTTTGGAGAAACACAGATTCATTTTGGGGTTTCTAGCACATCGCGTTGTGAAATTGAAGAAACGACACTGTTTTTCTCCGACGATATACACACATCGTGAAGACCACGATATTTTTCGGATTTCAGAAGAATTTTGACGATTTTCGAGCAAGTTTGGAAAAGTTACGTCAGATGGAGTAGAAGTTAGACTGATTTCGGTTATGTGGGATTCTTTTTTTAGGTGGAAACGATGAAAAACTTGTTCTTTAGATCCTCTTTCTACGAAAGCGGCCAAGATTCAGCCTGCAAGATGGATTTCAAGAAAGTTATGAACGAATTTGTGAATGAATATTATTATTATTATTCTTCATCATCGGTCTCCCGGTCTCAGCTCGAGCTGGTATTAAAAAATAAAAAAAATAAAAAATTTCATCAGGTATTTTTGACAGGTCGTTTGCCGTAGGAAGTTGAAAATCGAATATTTTGAAAAAAAAATATCCGCTGGGAGCCACAATCAGCATGTTTAATGTCGTTTTCCGAAGCTTCGTAATGAAGTTTCTCGATTTTTCGAGGTTTGTGTGAAATTTTGAATGAATTTCGAATTTTTTTTTCCAGCCAAATCGGAGGGTGAAAATTTAAAGTTTTTTGGATAAATCTTCGATTTTGAGATGAGATGTGGATTGTTTATCGACAATGGAATGACCTTTTCCTCAATTCAACAGAAATTTTGACCGATTTTGGCCGTTTCTGAAGGAAATTGGGCTATAATTTTAACATGACATTGATTATGAAAAAATTGAGGAAAACTGTTCAAAAACGTGGGCATGATATACGAGGATATATGGAAAAATTCTTAGCCTACTATAAAACCAAACAAAATTTCAAAGTCGAAATATTTTATTACTCAACTCTCTTCTTTATTGAATACATTTATTACAGTGAACCTGCAACGTCTCTAGACCTTAAAAAAATGTTTCTTCTTGCTCTGCAAACCAGTCCTCCACAGCTTTTATTACCTCCACGTTGGAAGAAAATTTACGACATTTTAAATTTTTTTTTCAGTTGAGGAAAGAGATGATAGTCGGACGGAGCCAAATCTGGTGAATAAGAGGATGTTCTAGTAATTCTAACCCTAAATCACGAATTTTTGCATGGCAACATGAGATTTGTGTACCTACTGGGGCGTTGTCCTGTAAAAACAAAACACCTTCGGGTAGCTTTCCGCGTCTTTTCTCTTCAATTTTTCCCGTAGAGTGGTCCGTAATGTTGAATAGTAATTTCCAGTTATCCAAGAAATCAATCATGATTACTCCATGGCTATCCCGAAAAACTGAATCAAGAACTTTTCCAGCAGATTTTTGGACACGAAACTTTTTAGGTCTTGGAGAATCAGAGTGTCGTCATTCCATCGATTGTTGCTTTGTTTTTGGATCGTAGAAATGTACTCAAGTCTCATCCAATGGTAACAATTTGGTTTATGAAATCTACATCGTTTTCAAATCGAGCACAGATCGAACGCGATGCTTCTACCCTTGCACGCTTTTGGTCAACATTCAAACATTTGGGGATCCATTTTGCAGAAATTTTTCTCATGTCCAAATTGACGTGAACTATATGATGAACGCGTACGTATGAAATCTCCAGTGCTTCAGATATCGGTTTTAGCCCAATTCGACGGTCTGATAAAATCATATCATGAACTGCATCGATATTTTCGGGGACTGACACAGAAACTGGCCTTCCCGATCGGTCATCATCTTCAATGGAAAATTTACCTCTTTTGAAGCTTGCAGTCCAATTTTTCACGGTCGCATACGAAGGACGTTGATCACCAAGGGTATTAAGCATATCTTCGTTAATATGCTTACCTCTTAACCCTTTTAAAAAAAGGTACTTGATGATGGCTCGATACTCCAATTTTTCGATTTTTACAATTTCGGTGAACATATTTTTTTTTATTTATTGCGTAACTCTGGTTTACTTTTTTGATGTCGAACTCTACACTGACACTTCTAATAAGTTATTGTTCGTTGATATGGTATCGCAATATTTTGATATCAATACATCCTCGTATGATATATTGTTTATTCTGATTACTCTAAGGTCACCAGAGATGACCCTTTAGGCACCTTAGGATAAATTAACACAATTTAAAGTCAGTACAAGAATTGAATGTTATTTGCAAGATTCTCATTCTGGATTGTATTGGTTTCTGGTCAATTTATGAGAAATAACATATTTTGAGAAGAATGGGAATTTTACATTATTTGAACTATTTTTCAGGCTTCTTCCGAAAGAAACTGCTCTGATTTCATGAATTAGTTTTTTAAAATAACGGCTTTTTTCAGCATCCAAGAACGAGTTGGACAATTTTCCCCCGTCCCTCCCAGAGTATTTCCGTGGAAGAGTGCAATCCAATCATACAGAAGAGGAAAACCTGGCTAATTTTTCACAGTTGGAAAGGACACATGGAAATTGAATAATTTAAAGTGCACCAAAGTGATATATCGATTATATTTTGTAACTATTCGATTGAATACATTGCAGCCTTTGAATAAACAATAAAAAATCGTTATGATCTTGAATTTTTTTGACTCTCAATGCAACAATTCACAACGTTCATTTTTGAAGAATGACGTAAATAAAAAGTAAGTTTTGACGTTTCTCAAAAATTCAGAAAAATTCTCGACTTGGCACGAAAACATCGAGAAAATCTGACAGTTTTAGTTATTCTGATGACTTTCGACGTTGCACTGTCAGAGTTCCAGACAACGACGCACAAATGAGTGTTTTGAGGTTGGATTTTTCGAATTTTCTTGACGTGATGTGACTATGGATAATCACAGAATATTATGACATGTAACCGACATTTTTACCATATCAGACCTATTGGTGTCTTTTACTGTTAAATGCGAATCTACCAAAAAGGTGACTCTGTGGGACCAAACTAGTATTCTATAAAATTAATTCCGATCAAATCAGGAAACGCCTCTGTCTAAAATTCCAATTCTTCATATCGACGGATGGCAGATTGCTACCCACCCTATCTGAAGAGATTTTTTACTCATAATTGAGGACGAAAAAAATTTCATTACACGAATCTTGACTTTAACAAACATCCCCGAGCGTATTCAATAATTCTCCTTCTCCCTTTCGACTTCATTGAAATTGAAGATTTATTTCGAAAACAGGCACCGAAGTTTTTTCGCTGTGAGCGTCATGATAAATTATCGCTCTAATTGCTCTTGTATTCCGATCCTGGCAATTCGCAGACAGAGAACACGCCTAAAAAGAGGGGAAAAAGCGGGACTACAAGAAGTCCCCGGACCAAGTTCCAAAGAGAAATCAATCGTTATTAATTGAGTGACACTTCCCACTAATCTTGACTTCACACAAAGAGACCAACATCTTCGGATTCGGGGGAAAGCCAAGGGAGACAATGGAAATTGCGGGATTTGAGAGGGTGTTCGGGAATTTGTTTCTTATTGTGGAGTCCCAGAGGTGCAAATGGTGTAGATTCATTATGAGAAAGTTGGTACATTGTTTCATGACGATTTTTCTCCGTTTCCTGGAGGTTGAAGTTGATACTGGATGGTTTGCACCCAGTTCATTTCTTTCTAGCTGAATAAATTCGATGGTATTTTAATTAGTAACTTTCAAGTATTCTCTAATCTTCATCTAAACCTCTGGAAGCTACTATCCAGATTAAGATTCAAATGATCCCATATTTGGAGTGCTGCACCTAAACAAATCCTAAAACTCTTGGATTCTGTACAAAAAAGGGCAATTCGTCTCGTCGGTGATGACTCGCTTACTTCTCTGGAACACCGTGAAAGAGTTGGCGATCTGTCTCTATTTTATTGATATTTCCATGGGCGATGCTCTTCTGAATTATCAGCAATCGTTCCCCCTCTGCCAGTCTCTTCGAGATTAACCTGTCAAGTTGAAACTTCACAACCCTTCGTGGTCACTTTGGAGACCTGCAGAACATCTCTCTTCAAAGACTCGTTCATCCAACGAACAGCGAGGCTTTGGAACACATTGCCCAGGGAGGTGTTCCCCGAGGCATATAACCTCCAGAAATTCAAGATGAACAACAATTCCTACCTACTTGCCCTTGGTTCTCACGATGTTCTCTGAACATTACAATACTTTTCGTGAACACCACAGCATAAAAAAACTTTTATATGAATTCTTGGTTGTTTTTGAATGCCATAATTCAAACTAGGATGGACCAAGATATTTGCTCAACCACACACTGAGTAGGCTTTTGGAAATTATTCATAATTTCAAAAGTTCTCAAGCCCTTCAGTTACTTGAAGCTGTTACACTATGAGAAGAACTTGTACGGATACCATAGACGTTGTGTTGTGTTTGTCACCACAATCTATTTTCACACAAGGAAAAGTTAAATCTTCAACGCACAGATTTGACTCCATCCCATTGGTAGGAGAAATGGTTTATAGTTTTGAATAGGGTTACATTGCACTCTTACCATGAAATCTGTTCTCACCACTGCACTATTCTCAGCGTGACCTCCAGATCCAGAGCTCCAATCTAGAAGGCCTTCAAGGAGGCTAACTCTGGATTGAATGGCGAAACACTCTATAGCTAGGTGGGCGAGAGTATTCCCCTCTTCCACAAAAAATCTACATAGTTACAGCTTCTGAGGCGACAGAATCCTTCAAGGAAGCCATTGTGGAACTGTAACATGTTCTTACTGAGATCCAGATACTTCTTGGATCTTGCAGTACCTTTTTGGTGTCATTCTTCTCTGGAAGATTCTGCTTTATCAAAGTTTCATTTTCCTTAACACAGTGATTCCCACCGATTGTATGGCAACTGATCACTTGTTTGATAAGAACCATAAGCAGTATGGTATGCGAATAGCTCTCAGTCAACTGAAAGAGACCTATGTAAAATCTTTGGACAAAAACAAGGAATTATAGTGTTGTCGAGTACCTTCTTGTCTTTTAGTCTTAGCTTAACAAAATGGCTTTCCCATGGGTTCCAGAACGCAGCGACCACAAGGAAAATGAGAGGACGTACAAACTCGCCAAGCCAGGTTAGACGATAGCTAACACCTAATGTAATATAATTTGAACAGGAGTAAAGCTAACTAATTCGAAATAGGGGAAGGTTTCAAAGCTGGTGGAAAATCATCAGGGTGAAGTAGAGCTAAAGGATTCCAAACAAGAATTCTGTCCTTGTTTGCTACAGATCTGCTAAGTAGGGTAAGTAGATGAAAATGATATTGACCCTGTTCACAGGACATTGTAAGCTCAACACCTAAGCCTTGGACACTTGCATACCATGTGTTCAGCTGTTTGTGCTTCTACAAATCTCAGTTTAGTTCTATAAACCCCAATGCCAGTGCCTTTCCCTGATTTTGATCCATCGGTAAACCATGTGGATGACTTTTTGACCAAGCGATTTACGAAACTTATTGCACTAGGAAGGTCAGCTATGGTAGTTTCAAAGGGAGTTTCGAAATTGAAGACTGTTGGCATAGCATCCGATGGTTTCGCCAAGAGGATTGAATCCAGTTGATTCAATATCCTCAAATGCCCAACCCAGTTTTCAGGTAGGAGCTTTCAGTGATGAGATATTTTCATTACTTCCAGCAGGCTGTGTTTCCTCACATGTAGATAGGGAAGGCCAATCAAGTACGTCTGATGTAAATCAAACACTTTTTCTTTTCTGTCATCTTGCTCTGACACTCTCAAGTTTTCTGAATGTAAATCTGAAAGGTCAATGATGTTGAAAGGATAGTAAGAAAAAAAGAGTTTACTGGCCTCTGACTTGCATCCTTAAAGCCAGACGATACACATTGTATACAATTTCTGAGTTGTATGAAATGATTCAAATAACAGAATTTCCGGAGTATTCACTTAATTCTCAGATAAACTCAACTCATTCGATATTCAGACTGTTTGGCTTGCATGAAACAGCATAATATTCCATTATTTAGGAACGTATTCCATGTATTCACCATTCAATTTTTATGTTGGCGCAGATATTTGTTCAGACCATTCAAACAGCTCCCCCTTAATACCACCAGTTTAAACTTAATTTTGGACAACTTAGCTAGTTTCTTTCGATGACCTACTCAATTTTAAAGTGATAGTTGCACTCAAAATTACGGAGTATGAGTTTTTCACCACTACCTTGGTCAATACCATCAGCCATTTCTGATGTTACTGTAAAACTGTTTTGGTCAAAATTTCGCTCATTTTTCACTTTCAAGTTTCACTGATTATTCAAAATCAGACCCCAACGATGATTGACCGAAATGATATAAACATCATATTTTGTCCTTCTTCACGAAATAGGGTCACAAGAATAACAAAACCTCTTCTTTTCTCGTGAAAGCATGCGAAATTGTGTTCCTGACTAGAGCAATTTTCGTGTATCGAACATACACCTCAGGGACCGTTGTGTCCTATATGTTCTTTCGTAAAATTGACCATATGTAACAAAGAAACGGTGATGTTTGTTCGTTTTCTATATATTTCAGGGGTTCGTAGCTTCAAGCTATCGACACTCAACTTTGTAACTTATTTAGAGTGTGATAAAATGGGTTTCGTAACTGTCTGACTTCAGCTGCAGCGTTTTCTGAAATTGATTTTCACAGGGGACGTCACATTCGATGTTATGAGATGAAGAATATGTTGGAAGTTTCAATGGAAAGCTTTCGTCTGAGCTAAATATACAGTAGAAGTTTTGATCTCATCGAATGGAAATATTGATGTCATTTCCTGTAAAACCAAACACCATTGAATATCATTCGACAAATGAACAGCACATTATGAATTCCCATTGAAGCTCGTTGCTTTAAGCTCCGCTCATAGGATTCATCAGAATGGCCATGAGAAGCGGAGCTGTGTACAAATTCCTGTGATTAACTCCGCATGGCTTCTGATGATTTAGCATATTTCGGGTTGTTTCAGAATGTTTCGAAGAATTTTTTTTTATTTTTTTTGTCCCACTATCATTCATTGAATGTGTTCAAGATCCTGGCGATACTGGATAACATATGCAGTCAATACATCATCTGCGTATTCATACATTATCAAGATCTACCAAAACTGAAACACCACCAGATCAAAAAAAATCGCAACAATTTCAATTTGGGCTCTATTCAGGTACTTGTTGTCATTATATCTTGCAGCTTTTTATTTTCTTTATTTTTTCTACAGACAATACATTGGGTGAAAATATCTCATTTCTGAAGTGGAAGCATTGAATTTTTGAGAAAATACTTTTAAAACTGATCCCCTCTCGTGTCGACGTGAAAGATCCTGTATTTTGAATGGAATTGACTATTTGCAAAATGGTGAAGGTGCGAGTTATTTAAGAAATTCCCGTAATTGATCGAGTTCGTAATAGTTATACACAAAAGCATAGAAAATGTTTGATTGTGAACGAGTCAGGAGAAATATTGAGGCCATTTCCTATACAACTTGTCACCATTGAATATCATTCGACAAATAAACAACACATTGGGCGCGTTCATCCGACTAAGCAGCTACCGCCACCGCTCCTTCAAAAGTCAAAACCATATGATTTTTTCGATTCGTTGTGTCAAAATTACTAACTAATTTGACACAACGGATCGAAAAAATCATATGGTTTTGACTTTTGAAGGAGCGGTGGCGGTAGCTGCTTAGTCGGATGAACGCGCCCATTATGAATTCCCATCGAAGCTCGTTGCTAAGCTCAGCTCATAGGATTCATCAGAATGGCCATGAGAAGCGGAGCTGTGTACAAATTCCTGTGAATAACTCCGCATATCTTCTGATAATTTAGCATATTTTGGGTTGTTTCAGAATGTTTCGAAGAATTTTTTTTGTCTCACTGTCATTTATGGAATGTGTTCAAGATCCTGGCGATACTGGATAACATATGCAGTCAATACATCATCTTCGTATTCATACATTACCAAGATCTACCAAAACTGAAACACTACCAGGTCGAAAAAAAATCGCATCCATTTAAATATTGCCTCTATTCAGGTACTTTTTTGCAACCTATTTGAACACGTTCATTATATCTTGCATCTTTTATTTTCTTTATTTTTTCTACAGGCAATACATTGGGTGGAAAGATCTCATTCCTGAAGTAGTTGCATTAGATTTTTGAGAAAATACTTCTAAAACTGATCACTACCCGTGTCGACGTGAAAGATCCTGTATTTTGAATGGAATTGACTATTTGCAAAATGGTGAAGGTGCCAGTTATTTAAGAAATTCCCGTGATTGATCGAGTTCGTAATAGTTATACACAAAAGCATACCAAAAGTTCGATTGTAAACGGGTACAAATCATCTCGAGATCGCAGCTTGAGTTTTGGATAGCAGAAATTAAATAAGGTGAAAAGTTCTCAGTTCGAAAATCCTTGCATGAAATCTTTGGGAAAACTTTTTCTAGTACTAATACTGACTCATGTTGACATAAAAGATCCTGTATTTTAATTGGCATTGACCTGTTTGCAAAATGGTGAATGCATCGGTCACCTCTGAAATTTCTGATATATTTTTATCGCAACTTGAAACAATTTTTGGTATTTCTTTCCAGTTGCCACGCTATAAAATTCTTTATTAGCGCTTAGGACTCAAAATCTCGCTTATATGCTGGATGGTCCCAAAGCTCAGTTGAAGATGGGAGTGGGTTATACAAAAACGATATTATCAAGGGGGCGCCACGTGATATAATGTTCACATCCAGCACACTTGCTATAGTTTCCGAAAAATCACTAAACAAATCTAGATAAATGATCTCTAACAATGATTCAGAAGGGGGAGTAATTACCTCGAGGTCCTTATATATATATATGGCTCACACTGTATACATAAATAGATCATACAACGATAGTAAATTATGTATGAAATAATGTACAGAAACCTTATGAGGTTCTTATCAAAGTAGCTTAAATAGGTCTCATACGTTAACCTTATAGTAATGAGACTAAAAATAATAATGCAAGTATTATCTGACTTAACTTAATGAATATAGCTCGATATTAGCTCTTATAAATTCCAGAAATTGATGATACGACCTTAGTAAAGTTCCCCGATCCAAAGGGAAAAGGTAGTGACGATTTACAACCTCCACGACGTTGAAATCACCAAAAGGCTACTGACGGCAGCAGGACATATTTTCCTGGGGCTGATTCGTCCCGGTGACTTATCAATCGACAATCGATGTTGCAGATATTCCAGCGAAACCACTGAAATGTCCCAGAACAAGGACCCCATGAACCCAAATTCAAAGAAATCAAAATGGCGAACTCGCCAGTCAGAAATACCTACCTCTTTCAGAGGGTTCTCTCAGTACCAAATTATGTACAGTTTCCTCACTGATTACAAATGAGAATACTTCGCCGGAATAGAGTTCCAGCAGAATATTGATCCTGGTTCTAGAATAGAAGACACAAATTGCACGAGGCAGAATTGAAGGAATGATGAATCTCACCTCTCAATATTGGAAATCCCTTTTTCAGGCACAGTAAGATTTGACAAAATCCTCCAAATAAGCTCTGAAGCTGAACGAAATAATCCAACTGTATAAAATGTCTTCGAAATTCAAATCCCAAAATCAGGTAAGTATCAAAACTTCTCGACTTTCAAAAACCACCATCTAATTGAAGAATGCGCAGAAAACAAACGATCCCAAGTCTTCACGTAAGTCAAATCCACCAATCACCGTACTTCAGTTCCGAAATTCTCAACTGAAATCACTTAACAACATATCCTCATCCTTGTCCCACAATTCGAAATTTCCAAAATTCCATCTCGTTTCCACACCGCAGGCGACACAACTGGTTTCCCGATAAGCAAACATATTTTCCCCAAAACTCGTCGCAAAGCAGTGGCGTGTCCACGATCAGGGATCGGAAAACTAGCATTCGCCAAATCCGGACATAACACAGTTGAAAATGGCTGAGATTTCTTTTTTCCAGTCAGGAATTGCTTCTTATTTCTTTCTATTAGCTGCTCTAGCCTTTCTATCATTTTCAAAAATTATATCTTCAAATGGATTTATTTGAACAATTCATAAAACAGTTTAGCAGAAATGTTCCAAATGGTTTTTACTGTACTTTTACTTTTTTTATTTGTACGCTTCATGTTGAACGCCCAATCTCTTCGTATATCTGCTAGTTTTTATTCGATTATTCAATGTTTGTAATTTCGATGTTCACAAAACACCGTAAACTGTTTTCAAACATAATTATTTCTTTTGTAATATGTATTTCCTGGTGTCAATTTTTCAATTTCTTATTCATTTCACCACTAGGTATAACTATAAAAACACCGAAACAATTATACAACGTCGACGAGGATATATTCACTTGCGAATTCTTGGTATTTATTGAACATAGAGCTCTCTAGGAGAAAAGAATGGACTGATATACCAATTCTTATCAAAACGAAAATCAAAGACATAAATTTAAGTCAAGATGGAAAAGAAGAAGAAGTGGACACTGAAAGAATGGTACTCACGATTAATGCTGACTTGAGAGATATATCAGCTTGTCTGCTGACCTTGTGTTTGTCGCTTAGCTGGATTCTTGAGAACTGTAGACCACAGAGTCGAAGAGAGTGGGTCAACTACTGATGTCCACATCTTCTTCGTTAGCGTCCATTCGCAGTAAAAACTTTGTGGTATCAAATATGAATGAAACTTAGCAGTGAGAAACTGCCAGAAAAACCCCTGGGTTTTTAAGGCACTGATATTCATACGTGAACCAACCGTTTTGATAAACAGGGTGAGTCTTTGACTTGTACATATATTTCAACTGTAGTTTCTTGAGACCAAAGGAAACCTTTTTTTCATTTTGCATTTTTCCGAATTCGGCTTTGTTGAAGAGATATAGCCATTTGAAAAAAAAGTTGGGCTTAATACATGCCTGGAACAATTCTCTGCAAACACCTCAAAGTTCCTATTTTTCTATTGAAATTGAGGTGATTATTAGATGTTCTAGGTGATACAATTAGAAAATACTCAAGCACGAACCTTATTTGAATAAGAATGTAACAAACACGATATTTCCTAACAAAAAAACTCAGTTTTTGCGATCATTTCTGCAACTGAAAAGCCATATTTCTCCCACCAAAATAAGTTCCTTCTTCTATTCTTCTTAAGATTCGTTTGTAAACACTAATAATTTGTTCATATAGGTATAACTATAAAAACACCGAAACAATTATACAACGTCGACGAGGATATATTCACTTGCGAATTCTTGGTATTTATTGAACATAGAGCTCTCTAGGAGAAAAGAATGGACTGATATACCAATTCTTATCAAAACGAAAATCAAAGACATAAATTTAAGTATGAGATGGAAAAGAAGAAGAAGTGGACACTGAAAGAATGGTACTCACGATTAATTCTGACTTGAGAGATATATCAGCTTGTCTGCTGACCTCGTGTTTGTCGCTTAGCTGGATTCTTGAAAACTGTAGACCATAGAGTCGAGAAGAGTGGGTCAACTACTGAGGTCCACATCTTATTCGTTAGCGTCCATTCGCAGTGAAAACTTTGTGGTATCAAATATGAATGAAACTTAGCAGTGAGAAACTGCCAGAAAAACCCCTGGGGAAAAACCGGTTTACTGGCCCAGTTTTCCCATGAAAATGAAATAGAAATATCACAATCACTTCGGGTCTCTTCCACTAATATTATTGCCAATACAGAATTGGCATCAAATTCATTATCCGTTTTATGAGCGCCCCGTAACGAAGGATCTCGGAGCAGATTGATCTGGCAGACGATTAAAGCATTCTCTTGCCTCGCCCCATCCTGCTAGATTGATGTTTTATCAGGTTTAACAGTAGCAATAAATTTTATGGCAAGATATAAACAACTTTCAAGATTCCTGTTTTCGTCATCCAACTTCAGCGGAAAAGGAAATAGGCTTTTTTGCACAACAGATATCGCTGTTATTGTTGCAGCGAAGAAATTGTGTGGAATGTATAAGTGACAAAGTATATAGACAAGATAAATTTCGCGTCTGGCAAACTGATTCCGTTCTTCCCCAGTAAATACACGCCGGATTTATCAAATCGGGAAAACAAGGGAGAGGAAGGGTGGAATCTGCGTCACACGCTTCTTTCGTAATTAAGTGATTCTCGAAAAGTTAATTGAACACCAACAGAGACCGTGGCTCTGCCCAAATCCTACGAAATGCGGGCGCTGAAAAAATATGAATATTTCACGGTTCCAGGCACATCGCGTGAAATATCTCGTCAGTTTAATTGAATTAATTATTTTCGGAGATTTTCATTTCAAATATCTGTTATTTTGCGCCGTTTTCTATGAATCCGTGCTTTCAAGGGTACGGTTCCCTACAAGCTGTAACGTCATATAGCGGCAGTATTGTCGACCAATGAGAATTGGTTTCTCACGGAACGAATTCACTTAATGGAAACGAACTAACGTGCGCTTACGTACGGCTAACTGGTTCAGGCGAGTGAGCTGTGTTCGCACTCAGCGAACTGAGTTCGCGCTCGGCGAACTGAAGTGCGAGCTGTTGGTAATAGGGCCGTGTCTAAAATAAGAGAGAGAGAGAGGAGGCGGTTCGTTGATTTGTATCTCTATTTTTCAACTGTAGACTACATAGTCGTAGAGAGTAGGGTGAACCACTCGGATCTTCTTCATGACCGAAGGAATCCATACGCAGTATCAACTTCGTGGTATAAAATATAAAAGAAAAATATGAATTCTGAACATTTATGTTTCATTGGAATATCTTGAACCTGCTGATTTAGGTTCGAGAGAAAACCGAAGAACATCGAAATAACAGAGTTCGCTATTCTGTTCTTTTTTTTTAAGACACTGATATTCATATGTGAACTAACTGTTCTGATATACAGGGTGAGTCTATGACTTGTACATATATCTTAACTGTAGATTACTCTCATCAGACGAAACACTTTTTTCCCATACCATTTTTCAAAATTCGGTTTCGTTTGAAAGATACAGGGTGTCAAAAATCCATGAAATTAACACTTTTCTTTCCATATATTCGGAACCGATATTTCGAATGAACTGAATTTTGGTTGATTGTCTACTTTATTCATGGTCCATATTCCTCCTGGTATAAGAGTTACAGCCTACTCGTCTCATGAATTCATGCAAAAATACTACAAAATCACTCGAAAAAGGTGAACGGTTCATATTTTCGAAAGAATCAACCATTTTAGAAAATAAAAGTATTCTTATATTTTTTCAATAAAACGAGTCGTTTCCGAGTTATTCCTAAATGTATACGAAAAAATCATGAATTTCATAAAAAAATGTGAATGCTTCCCTGAATTTAATATCATCGAATATTATTTCTTCTCTGGTCTATTAACAAATTAACAATATTGTCAATGTTTATCAACTTTGTCAAGACTAAAATCTCTATGATGGAAAAACGTTCGATGTAATAATTGGATTCCGGGAAGCAAGAAATTAGACAGTTTATAAGCATAGTTTCTATTGAAAATTTATTGTTACCGGTCCTTCAGGAAAATATCTATCTGAACAATATCATCTTGGAATTTTTAATCGACACTACACGGTCTTCACATCACAATCATCACCTGTTTGCTTTATTCTCTGCAAGTAAATAAATAAATAAATTGAAGTCCATGTAGAAAGGTTATCGCGTCTAAGCGTCGTTCATTGTATCACAGATGGCCTATGATGGGACTCTGGAGACACAGAACAACGGCTTGTCTTGCGTGGCGGCTACATCGCGACTGAAATTTAGATTGTAGCGCTATATCGGCGAGAATCAGAACTCGTTTGGCATTTCCAAAGAGCAATGCCTAGAAGCCTTCAGCGAATAGTAAACAAAACTAGTACCTCTGCGATGGTCCTTCCGTTAACGATAGGGGACGTACTGCTTTCTTGAGTTCGCCTATATCATTGTTGAAGAGAAAATCGGCAGAGAATTGTTTCAGGCACGTATTGAGACCAACTTTTTTTTTCAAATGGCTAAATCTCTTTAACAGAGCCGAATTCGGAAAAATGGAAAATGAAAAAAAGGTTTCCTTTGGCCTCAAGAATCTACAGTTAAAATATATGTACAAGTCAAAGACTCACCCTGTATAAATAAGACTCAAACAGAACCTTTTATCTATATGTATAAGGCTCAAGAAGATGTCATTATCAGATGTCCACTGTAGATAAAATTTTCCACTTTCAAGAAGAGAAATCATAAATGCGTGGATATTTTGTTCGTTTTAATATTCCTCTTCAATTAAATTTCACTGGTCGATTATTTGTTGTGCTTATAGACCAAACCGAAAATATAAATTCCATATAGATTGGCTCGAATCGAAATGAAAATACGCATGGAAAAGCCTGAAATTTTTCATTAATATTGAATACCTAATCGAAATGTAAATGTGGCAGATAAACTACTCAAATGCTAGGAGTGGAATTCAACATAGCTGTGAGCTACATTAAAAAATGAATTCTTTCTGGAAATCAGTTGTGCGGATTGCAACATTGATAGGAGTTTTTTCGAAAAATCTAACTAAAGCGTTCAACATGGCCACCAAGTGCAAGTAAATATTCAAATACCCAATTAACAAAAGGAATCAGTAAGCGACTAACCACTATAAAGTATTTAAATATACAAACACAATAATAAAATTCATAATCCACAATATAACACAAAACCATACAATCTCAAATAAACAGCACCTATTCCAATCCCGAAGGCTGAAAATGTACTGATGAAGATATAAGAAACAAAGCAACTCATTGGGCCAGAGATTTGGCAAGCTTTCTTAAGGTCGCCGTTCAGAGCGAGTAGGAAAACTAATCCTTACATTTTATGGAATATCTCCACAGAACTTACATTATCACTATAAGTTCTATGAATATCTCTCTAATTATGAATGAAATGTACAATGTCGCTCTCTATCCGAAAATCGCTGAACTATGAAATTAGTGAATATGTAGGTAAAGTAGGAAATTTTTCCCGCCATATATTTGAATTTGGCCATTCTCTGCCAATTCCGTATTTCAAGTTGTTTTTCTGAACGAAGTTATCAGCTGTAGATTCATTTTTAATCGGAAGTTGAACTATTTTTTGAGTCTTTCGTTTGAAATAAAACAAAAGCATGAATTAGCTCATTTTCTCCTATTTTTGAAAGAAAAAAATGAAGTTTCGAAATGAAATCGATTTAAATTATTTCACTAAGAACTCCAATCCTTTCTGAGTTTACCCACAAAATTTTAGTTCCCGAACTGAAACCATTTTCAAATCCATCTTGAAATAAAAACAGACTACATTGAAGGTCAGTTCGTCTCTCCATTCGGCGTTGCCAATATCGTAGATTGATGATCAGTTATCAGAATTTTTCAATTTAGTAGATTCGAAATTGAATGTGTCGCAAATTAGATGAAATAATAAATAAAAGAAGAAAAATTCACCCTTCACAATTTATCACCTCGTCCCCTTCCATACAGCATTATTGCATAATTCCGAGAAACGCTTCAGATGAAATCCTAGCAATAAATATATGAATAATGGGAGAATAACGAGAAAATAGCTGTATAAATTTTTCATGACGTTACGTTCCAAGTTTCCAGAACTCGTTCAAATATTCAAACGAGGTTATGACACACTACCATCATTTCCATAATTCCATTCACATTCCGAATTTGTCTTTCAGCTGTTGCTTAGAAACGCAACAGGGTACTGTGTATACTTGGGGTTGAAGGGTGAATTTGTGCCCGTGGAATAATTGCGAGGCCATATCGTGTTTTGCGTTCGCAACGTTATTTGAATGTTTGAATTCCTGAACAGTCAATCTCACTTATCACTCGACGATTGATGTCGGCAATCAGAGTCCGCTTTTGCGTACTGAAAATGAGACATCCAAAAATGATGTTTCAGTCTACGGTTGCTGATGATATTCTCCCTTCATGTCAGCTGGAATTGCCAGCTTATCAGCTGATTTTCCTGAAAGAAACCGTGTAGCTTTGGGAGTCACGTAAACCCAACGATCATTTTCAGACGAATTTTGAAACGGGGTTCAAATTGCTTCCTGGAAGTAACTAATGAATTCGAATGTGCTTCATTACCGAAAAGATATCCTTCAAAGGTAGGAATCGATGTGAAATCCCCGGAAGCGTACAAGCTGAATTCTAATTGAATTGATTAATTCCACATGTGCTTCACGATTCCCTAAAACTAGGATGGGACGTTGTCAACGTGAAATTTTGCGGTTTGATTTGTTCGAGGGCCATTCATTTACATACTGCAGCTGCAGGAGCTATTATCCAGATTCCCGATGGACGTTATGCTTCGGCTTCGTTTCTGACCTTTCGCTGATCGCTAGAGATGTGCTCACGGAACGAATTCACTTTATGGATACGAAGCTAACGTACGTTCTGGCGAGCGGACTTAGCAAACTGATGTTAAGAGGCAAACTGATGTAGAGAGGCGAACTGATGTAGAGAGGCGAACTGATGTAGGGAGGCGAACTGATGAAGGGAGGCGAACTGATGTAGAGATGCGAACTGTTGACGATAGCCGTAGCAATTCGAAGAGAGAGAGAGAGGAGGGGCTCCAGTCGATTGGTACCTCTACTTGAGAACTTTAGACCATAGAGAGTGGCTAAACCACAGATGTGCAGATCTTCTTCGTTACCGACTAGGGTCTTTCGCAGTTCAACACCAGGTAATTTTTCATTCTCTAAATATACCAATATAAATAATATACGTATTCTTGAGAAAAATGCCTGGACATCATTATTCTTCCTGGTGGGATCTCCTTTCTGCCAAACTCTTCAAAATGTCAATGATCGATCGAACAATCTTCTTTCAGTATATGAGCTTTCATATCGTTAGAATCCATTCAGCAAAAGGTGATTACCTGTATAATCAATTGAGTCAACTGACACCGACTATATCTTCCCATAATATTGCTTTGATGATGATTGATAATTCAAAGTTATCAACCGAATACTGAATTGGATGAGCTGAATCGATTATAGTTCGAGTATAATTAATATTATTCTCGGTTTATCGATTAGACTGCTTCGGAGAATTCAACCAGTGAGAGAAATTACACCGAGAAATTTGCGAAAGGAATTTGTGATGGTGCACTTCTTGGGAAAATCCCCATTTTCAGCAATTTCTTGTGGAAAAAACTGAAAAATATCGCTGAAGTGAAGCTCGTTGATCTGTTGTTCTTTGTCTAATTGCTGTCATCAATTTTATTAGGCTGGGAGAGTCTTTGACTTGTGCATATATATCTCAAGAATGATCTGTATGCTTCCCTGGGTTTTAAATATCTGCAAATCACAGAAATATTATTAACTCTCTGATCACACTACAAGTTTACCATGTTGTCAAAATGTTTATCAACTCGACACTAAAATCTCTATGATGGAAAAACGTTTGAGGTAGAGATCCGCAATAATAAAATAACAAGGACAGGAAATTATACATTTTATACGCACAGTTCCTATTGAAAATTTATTGTTAACGGTCCATTCTTCAGGAAAATATTGAAAATAAATGTCAATGAAATACAAAATTCAGATAAATGAATGATGCATGTCGATACAAACCACGTATTAAATCAAAATTAATGAAAAATATGATACCTAGCACTAAACAATCTAAACAATATCCTCAGTCATAATTCACAACAATCCTAGCTGGAAAAATGATAATGATAATAATCTTCTTATTATTCTTTATTGTTGACCCTTGAACAGTAAAAAAGAACATTACTGGCACCAGGGCCTACTAATAATACATATTATAATTAAAAACTAGAATATAATACAAACAAAATAAAATATTCTCAACTCATCGACAAACAACTTGAAATTCCATTCTAGTTTCAAAAAAATTTTAATGTTATGGCACAATTCGTCACAACTTCTGACGTTTATAATAATTGGGGAATTTCCAACTGGAGAAAAACTTCTGGACAAATAAAGATGCCAATTCATATACGTAAACTCTATGAACTCGACACTACACGGTTAATATTACATTCATTCACTGAAAATCTTCACATAATTATCACGAGATCGAAGAAAACCACAAATAATCGCTTTCTCCTTCCATAACAACATAGCTCTAGAAAAGATTTCCTGCATTATTCTTCACAGTTCAGTTGAAATCGTCAATATACAACTCCGGTTGTCGCTATACGCATGCGTCGAGAACTTTCGTGGTGTGAAGAAGGGACATCACTGATCAAAGACCGATGTTTGAGATGGGTTGATTCCTTATATAAAGGAGAGTGATCTATGGTAGAATTCATAGATATTTATACTATGTTATCCGAAAAATCAATATTCGGGCTACGTCTTCTCAAAAACTCTGTGAAATATTTATAGAAGATTATTGTTTTGAATACAAATAGGTTGATTTAGCTGGATCAATCACAAATTGAACGAAAAACCTCTCTTTACAAGATATTTCTGGGATATCGAGGAAAATATGAATAAGTTATTAACTAATCTTTAGGAAAACCAAAGAAGGAACTTTTTTTGGACAAATAAAGCTTCCTGATCACAGATATAATCGGGCAAAACTAAGTGTTTTTCTTAGATTTATCCTGTTTTCAACATTTTCATTCCAATAGGGTAAGTACTTGAGTATTACCTGAATGTATTAACTCAATTTCAATCAGGAAATATGAACTTTGCACTAATTTCAGAGAATCATATCAGGCACGTTTTTGGCCCAATTTTATTTCCAATGGCTGTATCTTTTTGACAAATCCTAATTCGGAAAAATGGAAACTGAAAAAGAGGGGTCTTTTGGCCTCAAGAATCAACAATTAAAATATTTGTACAAGTCAGAGACTCACCCTGTATAATGGCTATGAGGGTTCCAGACGGAAAGAGAAATGTCTAATTTGTTCAAGAGGACTAAAAGCCAAAATATGTTGCATATTCCGATGATAGGGATTACATATACCCCATTCACAATTTTAAAATCACAACACTGGCCTTGAAAATTTGACACATTCCACTCTGTATCGAAGTTATGACGTTTTTCAAAATATTTTTATGTTCCAAGTCAACACTATGTTGCTCTTTCTTCATTCTTGGCGTATTTCTCAGAAGTGAATTTATTCGGAAAATTAATGAATTGGAAAAGATGTGATGGACGAAAATAATTAACGTTTATATGAATTGATAGAAAGGATTCCTTTTCTAGTTATTTGCATGAAAACTACAAGAGATCACTGTTGAAATATATTATTTTTCGCCATGGAAGAAAATTGCATTGCTTTCACATAATTTTCATATGCATGCTTGTGAAGATTTAATGTTTATTATTCTCTTGAACTGAAAGTTCAAGACTTGACGACATCAGTTGTTGATTCCAATCAAGAATTCATTAAAAAAATCAACCCAAAGATATAAGATGAATTGATGGGTAATTACAAGAATCAAGAATAATGTCAATTTTATTTTGTTGATAACTTTCTTATAATCAATGTTGGGATATAAAACTCGGATGCGTTTGTTCAAACAACATCTAAAGAATACATTTTTCACCATCTCGACCTTTGAAAGGCGTTTCTTATAGGAGAATTAGGTCTAAATTCCACCTCATTAGTGCGGTACCTAACTTCAGCAAATCTGCTCAGATATCGCCAAATTTCTTGGAAAACCTAAAAAATATCATCCTAATCGACCTCTCGAGGCTCCATGCGATCCATCTACTGCGATATCTGTTCAAATAACAGCTTTTTCAAAGAAATTTCCGTGTACCCCTTCAACCTCGAAATGTAAACATTCGTCGTGGTCTTGAAAATCGTCCTAACGCTCCAAACTGGTGCTAAAAACAAAAAACATACGTTAATCTTGGATATTCGACGAAAAACTTGCCTGCAAATATCGATTAAATACCAAAAATCTGCGAACAATTTGTAAACCTAACAAAATGTGGAATATACTTTCACTTTGATGTAAATGAAGAAACTGGCAACGTCGTTTTGTCATTAACGATATTTTCTGTGCGCGCACTGACTTTTCATCATATGTTCTGTGCTTTTCATCAGGGGCACCAACTCCTGAAAACGAAACCATGACCTCCTATGTGATTAAATAAAAGTGAATGGATTATAGTTTCATCAGCTTCAATCAAAAAATAAATACACGCATCAACTAATTTCAACTGTTTCAGTTAGCACATTTTAACCCGGTGGGATTCTATACAAACTTCGTGTTTCCATCATTTTCGCTATTCTCGCCGAATCTAAGGCTACTTTGAAGTGATTTATATGCATCCAAAAATTCCGACCATGGAGCAACTTTTGTCAGGATTACACTTTGAGTAATCCAGGGTCCGAATTAAAATAATCCCCAATTTACAATGGACCTCTGCACTGCAGTTAAAGTTGAGTGTGTTTAATAAAGATTTATGAACTTAGGCCACTATAAGTTGGTCGGGAATGAAACTTGTTTCGAGTTGCTCTATACTATGGAGGAACTCTTCTCTAACTAGAAAGGAATAACGTCGTTTTTACCGGAAATTTCCACTGAAAACTTGAGTTGTTATTCGAGAGTTTGGAATGAGTTCTTATTGGTAAATTGGAAGAGGAAAGTGCCATTTCTTTCGCTGATAGATTTATTGCGTCGTAACTACTTTTCGTTCATTCAAATGGCTTTGATGATGATAAAATGGTGCTGAGATCATTCTGTTTCTGTGGAATTGGTTAAAAGTTTCAGATTGATTCAATTGGAACTCGGAAGTTCATGTCTTAGATGAGAATGTTTGCGGCTTTAGAACGAGGTTTCCTTATGTCTCATAAATCTATAATCTTTTTCCTTTCTCTCAATACGAAGTTTTGTGAATATCTGATCAAAAAAAACGGAAGAGAAAAAAATGATATTTCAGAGTAAATAATAGTTTATTCTAAAACTAGTTGCAGAATGGGCTCCTATTCCAATACGAGGTATGAGTATTGGAATTGCATTCTGCAACGAGTATTAGACGATATTTTCTCTATTTCACTCAAATTTTGTGAAATTCAATGGAAAATTTCAAATTATAGGTCCTAGTGACTTTCATACGTATTGTATCTTGGCAGTTGGTGTGAATGTTAGGAAATACGAAAATTGACATTTCCAAATTGACGTCATTGCTGACAACCACACAACGAAAAATGTTACTGAAAACGATGCTGTAATGAATTCATTACAGTACTAAAAACATTACGATACTGAAATAGAGAAACACTATTAAACATGAAAATATTTTAAATTCCTCAAGTCTAAATATGATGGTAAAAATATGAATTCTGAAATTATAAGAAATCACAGACTGAATCGAAATAATTAATTCATCCAACAAAACAAAATGTAACTATTTCATCGTATGCAATCCTGAAAGGGTCATATCAATCAGATATTAATTCAAAGCGTCTCAAATACAGATCATCCACAAGGGCGATGTACAATGTTGCCTGCAATTATAAAGGGACTAAATTCAAATCGTCTGGATGACCCTTTAGGCAGTTAGTATAATGGAGGGTTGACCTTATTGCTAACTCGTTTAGTGAAAATTTACCTGTGGAAGGTATTGACCCCTTGGGTATAACAGGTTTCATGACACTTTAGTGTACATAGACAAGTTTCATCCCATTGTGGAGTTTGTTGATTGAGTAAACAAACTTCGAAGGGTATTTCTCTGAACGTTTCCAATATAGTGGTGTAGTACTGTAAAAAGCACGCCCTTTAAGATTCGACGTAAGAGCGGCTTTCCACCATTCAGGGGGTGTTATTAGAAAAGGAAAGATGTTTTTTAAAAACCAATGAAATCAAAGATTTTCCTTCTTTCCACCTCCCGCGGGTGGGTTCTGAAAGGATGATGCAATTTCCTATGAAACTTTCCGGTACTGCCACGTTGCAAACCTCACGATTTCAGCCCCAAATTCTTCTGCTATCGTACGCATTTAGTGCAACCAATTTCGTGGAACGATTTTCTGATATCGTCTGGGTGCTGGGTCTCATGATACTCTTGAACCGAAAATCAATAATTTCAATCGTTATCGTCTCGCCAACATCCTGTGCCGACCGATAAGAAATTCAATAATTCTCGGACCCATGAATATCAATTTCAGAAGTCTATACGAGTCAACTGAAATATTTCGATTCATTACAGTACCCTAGGTAATGAAAAAGAATTATTCCATCTTGAAATTCAATCTCATCCAAACGAATAGAATAACACATAAATTAAAGATCGCAGATAAGTAGTTCAAAAGGTTACCTAATCCATGGGGAGCGTAGTCGACAGTTTTCTTGGTCAATCATCGAATTTTTTAGTTTTTTCAACCAGAGAAACTCCTTCTAGAAGGGGACAAAGAGGCAGGGGGAAATTTGCTTTGAATAGAGTAATTTTCGGTAATTAAGTGAGTTCCGCAGTGTCGTGAAGTAGAGAAGCAACGTGTGCATCTAGGGGGAGGGAAAATGCGAATTAGATCGTAGGGAGTACCTATATGCCGATTGGAAGTGAAGTTCGCCTGTTTCTTCAAATCGCAATGTAACTTAAAGGTGATTTAGGATTAAATCAATTTGTTTTTTTTTGTGACTAACAGCAAGTATTTTCGTGAGTGTTTGGTCTAGTAAGAGAGAAATTTTTATAATTAATGGGACTTTCAGACGATTTCATTTAGAAAGGTACTACGTCCCTATCCATTTCAATTTGTTCTTGTTGTTCTATTGTTTTTTTTTATATTTACGATCGCGTCCGTGAAGAGGTCGAAACATGACAATTTTGTAGATGAGACAATTTTTTGGAATGTAACATTGGAATGTTTTATTTTATTTCATCACCTCTAAGAAGAAGATTTCTCGAATTTTTGCTTTTGCTAGGCACGAGTCCAGATTCCTTTTCGGCTGGAAAAGCTTGCAGGCTTCAGAAGGTAATATTTCTTATTTTCGGTGACAGGTGTGTTGAAAAACACCCAAACACACCCCAGGTATCACAGTGGCACACCATTTTCTTCATTGAAAATATAGGTGTCAGTGTCCAGATTCTCTAAGGGATTTTAAGGGCGATGTTAAATATACAAGAGCTCTTTTGGAGAGAAGAATGGACTGCTGTACCAATTTTTATCACCACGAGAATCAAAGAAAAAAATGTATGTATGAGAAAGAAACAAATATCATAATGTGAACACTGGAGAAATGGAACTCAGAGTTAGTCTGACTTGAAGAGATGAATCTGCTGGTTTTATGCCTCGTGTAGTGAATAGTCTTTCTTGTCACGGAACGAATTCACTTTTCAGATACGTTCAGTTTCGTTGAACTACGACCTAAGTCCAAAAGGTTACTTCAAGATTAAGGGATAGGGGAAGGTGGGGACCCTTCGTACGGTTTCAACATTTAATTTTTTTTATTTTTTGTTTTTTCATTAATCAATGACCTGACAGCTTGAATGTATAGTCTAACTATCTGAGATTCATATAAAAAAATTACAGATGATTTCATCTGATGTTTCAACCATAATTATGATTTAAAACTAAATTTGGAATATGTACGAACCTGCCCCAACAAGGGGGCACCTACATACAGTCAGTATAAATACGTGATTTTTTTGGCCGTCGTCCTTTGTTTGTTTCATTACTTCTCACAACAGTCGGATAGGGTCGAATTGCCTCTAGTGTCAAAACTGTCATCAAAGGAGCTACTATTATTTGATGGATTGGTGAATTATTCGAAGGATCTAAATTAAACCTTTGTAGTTCATCATAAGTTAACAATGGTGAGTTAATAGTTTGTTCTCGCGGAACGGCGGAACCTCCAAGAAAGAAGTTAATGCAAAAATGAGCAATTAGTACACTAACACACTAAATCGTACCTAGTTGGGGCACATTCTTACGCGTCCAAATGTGCCCCATCTAGTTCTGTACGAAAGTACCCCACTTACTAAATAACATCAAAATATATCCTCTTTCGATATTGATAGGAAAACGTTATGAATTTATTATTGAAAACGTATCTTAAGCATATTTTGCTAGTTACTGATAGAATTCTCTACACGAAAACCTATCTTATCTACGGTAACAATAGACAAAAATGTTGATCAAAAAATTACTTAGCGAGCGCGAAAACACGTTCGTGCCTGACACTTCGCTCTCACCAGTGCGAATGGCGCGATAGTACGTTGACGTAAAGTTGGTACCTCCACTCAAGCACACATACAAAAGCAAGGCCGTACGTAGTTTCGTTCAAGTTTTATTTTGACTGTATGAATGTGCCCCGCGTACGAAGGGTAACGATCTCCCCCTACTTGTGTTGGCCTTATGAATCTTTCGAAACAAGAAAACTCGATGAATAAACAACTTTGAAAATTAATCGGGTAAATGGACTCCAACATGTATTTGAGGAGACTCAATATAAAGGGATGCCAAAAATTCTGCGGAGCTTTTTCCATATCACTCAATTAATCGATATCCCAAGCCCAGCTCATGTAAACTAGCGGGAGCTATCATTCCGCCCCTGGATTTATTCGCCCGTTATCGTCGGCCTGCTGATGAAAATCACGCGGAATGAACAACGTTTAAAAAAATGGTGTTAGCGGGGATAGAGAGCTACGAAACGTGATTTAAATTCCCGATTCGTTTACTGTAAATGCCATTTGATCGTTAAGTGTCGCGAGGACGATTCTATCGGACGAAATAATCGAAAACGATGAATGCAGACATAGTAGGCGCAATAATGACGTTTCGACCTACCGAAATGTGTTTTCGTGTTTGTATAATTTCATGTTGCAAAACGGTTCATGGATCGGCGAATTCATTGAATTAATTCCGGTGACCCCACTATATCTAAATCATTCGCGTCATCTGGTCCTGTCAAATTTACGTACGCAAAATACAAACAAACGGATGGATGTGATATTGGTGTAGTTTGGGATGTAAATATTCACTCGGAATATTAAATAATGACTGAACGAGGTTGAATTCTGACTCAGCTCATGTTGATGCAAGGACTGCAGTCAGATCAACAATAATCGGTTTTATTCAACTAAACGACTTATATGAAGATGACATTTCAAATTCGCTCCCGCTTTTCGCTCTAGAAGAAACTAATTAACTGACTGACTCGTGGGAATGACTTAATGACCAGACTGACTGACTGAGCTTACTGACTGACCCGACTGACTGGCTGACCCGATTGACTGGCTGACCCGACTGACTGGCTGACCCGACTGACTGACTGATGACATTTCAAATTCGCTCTCACTTTCCGCTGTAGAAGAAACTTATTCACTGACTGACTCGACCGACTGACTAACCTGACTGACTGGCGGATCCGACTGACTGATTGGCTCAACTGACTTACTAATTTACTGACCAGACTGATGGAATGAGCTGACGGACTCTCCCGACTGACTGACTGATTGACCCGATGACTTTTCGAATTCTCTCTAACTGTCCGCTGTAGAAGAATCTAATTCAATGACTAACTCGACTGACTGGCCCTGCTGACCTACCCGACTAATTGACTGACTGACTAACCTGACTCACTGACTTGACTCACTGACCTGACTGACCTGACTGACCTGACTGAAGTGACTGACCTGACTGACCTGACTGACCTGACTGACCTGACTGACCTGACTGACCTGACTGACCTGACTGACCTGACTGACCTGACTGACCTGACTGACCTGACTGACCTGACTGACCTGACTGACCTTACTGACCTGACTGACCTGACAGACCTGACTGACCTGACAGACCTGACTGACCTGACTGACCTGACTGATCCTACTAACTGACTGACTCACCAGACTGACTGACTTACCAGACTGTCTGATCCTACTGACTGACCCGACTGACTGACTGACCCGACTGACTTATTTACAAACCCGTCTGACTGACCTGACTGACCTAACTGACTGATCCTACTGACTGACTCACCAGACTGACTGATACTACTGAGTGACTCACGAGACTGACTTACCGAGTGACCCGAGATACAGATTTACTGATCTGACTGACTGACCGACTAACCCGACTGACTGACTGACCCGACTGACTGACTGACAAATTGACTAACTGTCTGGGCCGACTGACTGTCTGTCTGACTGACTGAAAGAAGTTAGATGATGACTTTGATCAAGATCTCCATAGAACGATAAGAAACCCATCAATAGAGCATGGGGTGTTGGACATCCATTGTTATAGATAATTCATTCATAGAGCAGAGACACTTTAAAAATATGATAAAATGCACATCACTCTTTCCTACAGTCTAGTTAATTTAGGCTAAATCTAAGTTCCACTTATTATTTTGGTTTAATTCAACTATATTCGATTGTGATTAAATCTATCAATGACTGATGTAACTGACAGCAGTTGGTTTTTCATCTTAATTTTAATTCCATCAGGTTATGTATATTGTTCATATTAATTTTTTCTATCGAATTTATATTTTGTTTCCTTATTCACAATTTCAAATATAATAATATGAGGGTATAAACGAATTATACATTTTAACCATCGACTATTATCACTGTATTCAAATATTCAACACCCTTCGTCTGAAGGGTTCTACCACTCTTACGTTTTTTCTTCCACCCCGAAGAATTGCGAACAAGTTACCGTTTAATATCGTCGTTCAAAAAGAAAACAGAAAAAGTGGAACACGTCCATTGTTCGTCAAATTGAGGGAAATTCGCTGTTTTTTTGGGTTAACGGAATTTTAAATCATGCTTCGAGGGATAAAAGGGGGGAAATAAATTCTGAATGAGCTGGGAGAAGTACTATAGACGAAACAAAATCGTGAGCTACCAAATCTCGAAGGAAATTGGGTCATGCACGCCATAAACGACCGTTCTTACGGAAATAAAATAAATAATAAATCCCCTTTATGGAGAATCGGCTTCATCTCAATACCTAGAGCTAGGGAAAAGGATTTCCGCTGTTAAAAATTGGGACAAGCTTTGGTTTCTGGACATGAATATGAAAGAACATGATTTTATTTTGTTCAAAGGAATGAGTAGCAAGTTTTATTTCAGAATGGTTGGGAAATCTAACAAAGAGTTCATTGAAAGCGCTGATGTAGAAGCGTACAAATTTATTTCAACTTTTTCATAAATCCAACACATTTTCCACACATTAATTTCTCTCATTTAATTCCGCGCCAGCGAAGGTGAAATGGGCCCTTTCAGTGAAGATATACGTGAAAATATATGTTCCGTTTAAAAATAACACAATTTGGTCCAGATTAATTCGATTCCCAGTACGGCCTCTGTGAAAATTATTGCCTCCGGCGAGTCTCTTGGGGGCCTCGGCAATCCCACTGTCACTTCAATACCACAGCACTAAATCAAAGCGTTCCAGTCTTCCACAGATCGTAAATAAACACTTAAACGGCTTTTCTTGCTGCCTCATTTGATTCGGCGGAGTGAAAAACAAATTGGGTACATGATGCTCAAAGGACAGAAAAATAATGAGGGTGTTGAACAAAGAACCGATATTTGTGAGCGCTGGATAGATTAAACGGATTATGGTTTTTCTCCAATTTAGAAAATTCAAATTTTGAATAAATGTTCGTTTGTCGATCACTCTGAAAATTGGGACACCTTCAAGGTTTCGCTGATAAAGTTGTTCAAAATTCATATTTTTATATTTAATACCACAAAGTTCATACTGTACCCAGTACCCCTTTTCTAATTGTCGTGATGATAAAAATTGGTACAGCAGTCCATTCTTCCCTCCAAAGGAAGCTCTTGTAGAATTTACAAAAGGTGAGATTTCAATTAAAATGTTTTATTAAACTATTGATAAACAGATAAACTCTCTCATGAAGCACACAAGTACCTGTTGAAGCTACAGCCTAAGCTATAGAGTATCTGTGTCAATAGAAAACGACCAAAATCTCCGCCAGATATAAGGGGGGTCATTTGTCTCGGCGTTCACAGTATTAAGAGGTTACATAGCTCCCTCGAGCTTGCGAAAATTTATAGGCACACCGGTGATACAATTAAAACAAAAATCTTAAACGCGTTATCTCAGCTCAGGCCATAAAATTTGCATAAAAAGTGTATATATTTGGAAGTGAGTAAATTTTACGGTATCGTCATGACACTCTGAATTTTTTGCAGGCAGCCGGATTTCATTGAATAGGTTGTTTCTATCTTGTTCTTCTGGAACATTGTCAGTTTAGGTTGGAAAGAAGTTGTATTCAGGATAACTGAATGCACAAATTATTCTTGTAATGTTTGAAACATTCAGTAAAAGAGGAATTCATGAACATTTTCTATGTATTGACTGAAGGATAATGATATAATATTTGTAAACATACAAAAAACTTCCGTTCGAAAGATATTGAAGGAATAACAAAATTATATAACACACAATAGCTTCACAATCGAATAAAAAATAATGTTCCTTATTTTTTATGGTCCCAAAAAGATATTATTCGGTTCTTTACTCCTTTTATCACCAATGCTCTTTTCGCAAGTGCATCAGTCTCCTCATTCCTCAATGCTACAGTGTCGTGGCACCCATAAGAGCAATGTATGGGCTGTACGGCAAGTGGAGTAGGACCATCTGAGCCCCTGTTATCCTTTCGTTAGGTTGTAGCAGCTCATAATACACCACATCCAGCTAGTCCCACCAACTATACAGACTGATGTTTTCGCCATGAACAATAGGTTGCTATTGAAATGAATTATATATTATTGAATTAGTGTCCTCCAAATTATAATCTACTCAGGGTTTTTTGCGGGAATAGGACAATAGATGTGAAATAAAAATTATCTCATATATTTGGTGACGTTTCGCAGATTTTCATCTGCTTCATCAGACCTACGAAGGTGAAATAAAATAGTAAAACAATTTTGTTACACGATTACACAAACAACATCAATTACCTCTATATGTTAAAAGTAAATGTATCTCGAATTCACAATGATTGAAATCTATTCATGGATAAAATAAGAAAAATTCAAAAGCATCAAAGTCCACCAAAACAACAAACTGGATTAACCTATAACAGGAGATAAGACGACGTCAAGAATAAAACATATTATCATTGTCAAGAGTATCCACCAAATTCTCTCATTCGCGAAATTGCCAAATATGTGTCAGGGACTCCACCAAAATTTTTTTCTCTTTCTTCCTCCGTTCAACTCCGTATCATATTACCATAATTTACGATTATAGAATTATACATTCCGCTTAGATGATCCGTATCTGATCTGAAATTTACTGAGTTATTCATGTTTATATGAATCATCTCCAGAATATTTCTTTTCCTTGATTGTCTTTCCTTGTCAAAAATTTTCACATTAGAAAAATCAAAACTATGATTCTCATTGAAAACATGAGAGCACAGTGCAGTCTTCTCTTTATTCTTCACGTCCCGAACATCATATTTATGTTGTTTTATCCTATTCTGTAAATATTGTCTTGTTTGTCCGACATATACTTTATTACAATCCGAACATGGTATTCCATATATCAATCCTGATTTGAGGTCTTTTCTTATAGGGTCTTTTATGTGACTGTATAGCATGCCAACCGTTTTCATATTGTAGAAGACTAATTCTTTATTTTCCTTTTTTAATGTTCTTTTAATTTTTTGAGAAAGATCTGGAATGTATGGAATCTTGTAATATTTCTTAGTTTGTTCAATTGTGTTCACGTTTCTATTTTTTATTTTCCGTAAAAGTTCTGGAACAATCTTATTAATGAAATGTTTAGGATATCGGTTTTCCTGTAGTATGTTCTTTACTTTTTGTATATTCAGGTCGTGGTATACAGGGGCACTCAAGTTAATAGCTCTGTGAAGTAGGTTATTAATCGCACTGATCTTGAAGTGAGTGGAATGTGTTGACAAAAAATTTAGTATGATACATGAGGAAGTGGGTTTTACATACCAGTTGGTGTTGAGTTTCTGATTTTCCGTTCGATGTACACATACATCCAAAAACGGTAACGACCTTTCATTTTGTACCTCTACTGTGAATTGGATTCTTTCATGATATCGGTTAATAACCCGCATTAGCAGCATTTGTAATGAATGACTTTGTAACAATAATGATAAATCAGCTACCTTTTGTGGTTCCCTTCATCAAATTTTATGTCGATGACTCGATAACAGCTCTACCAAAAGATCAAGTAGACGAGACATTACGGCTGTTTAACCGATATCATGAAAGAATCCAATTCACAGTAGAGGTAGAAAATAAAAGGTCGTTACCGTTTTTGGATGTATGTGTACATCGAACGGAAAATCAGAAACTCAACACCAACTGGTATGTAAAACCCACTTCCTCATGTATCATACTAAATTTTTTGTCAACACATTCCACTCACTTCAAGATCAGTGCGATTAATAACCTACTTCACAGAGCTATTAACTTGAGTGCCCCTGTATACCACTACCTGAATATACAAAAAGTAAAGAACATACTACAGGAAAACCGATATCCTAAACATTTCATTAATAAGATTGTTCCAGAACTTTTACGGAAAATAAAAAATAGAAACGTGAACACAATTGAACAAACTAAGAAACATTACAAGATTCCATACATTCCAGATCTTTCTCAAAAAATTAAAAGAACATTAAAAAAGGAAAATAAAGAATTAGTCTTCTACAATATGAAAACGGTTGGCATGCTATACAGTCACATAAAAGACCCTATAAGAAAAGACCTCAAATCAGGATTGATATATGGAATACCATGTTCGGATTGTAATAAAGTATATGTCGGACAAACAAGACAATATTTACAGAATAGGATAAAACAACATAAATATGATGTTCGGGACGTGAAGAATAAAGAGAAGACTGCACTGTGCTCTCATGTTTTCAATGAGAATCATAGTTTTGATTTTTCTAATGTGAAAATTTTTGACAAGGAAAGACAATCAAGGAAAAGAAATATTCTGGAGATGATTCATATAAACATGAATAACTCAGTAAATTTCAGATCAGATACGGATCATCTAAGCGGAATGTATAATTCTATAATCGTAAATTATGGTAATATGATACGGAGTTGAACGGAGGAAGAAAGAGAAAAAAATTTTGGTGGAGTCCCTGACACATATTTGGCAATTTCGCGAATGAGAGAATTTGGTGGATACTCTTGACAATGATAATATGTTTTATTCTTGACGTCGTCTTATCTCCTGTTATAGGTTAATCCAGTTTGTTGTTTTGGTGGACTTTGATGCTTTTGAATTTTTCTTATTTTATCCATGAATAGATTTCAATCATTGTGAATTCGAGATACATTTACTTTTAACATATAGAGGTAATTGATGTTGTTTGTGTAATCGTGTAACAAAATTGTTTTACCATTTTATTTCACCTTCGTAGGTCTGATGAAGCAGATGAAAATCTGCGAAACGTCACCAAATATATGAGATAATCTTTATTTCACATCTATTGTCCTATTCCCGCAAAAAACCCTGAGTAGATTGAAATGAATGTTTGTTTGTAACCTTAACTTCACTTCAACACTTCAGTTGTTGAAGTGGTTAAGTCGATATGGCCCCCAAAAAGAAGTTCGGAATAGTATTTATAATTTAGCTGGACGAGTCGACGAATCCGAGATAATACGCAATTTTGAAAATCAGAATATAATCCTGTAGAACTATTTATCGGACAATCGCTGAATGTGAGAAAGGTATTCCTTGCATGAACCTTGCAAAAAGTGTAAGCCCTAAGATTTTTGCCCAAGCAAGGACCGTAAGACAGGTAAGAAGAGCGGAAAACAAGGTTGGTACTTCGCTGAGGAAACTATATCGCTAGTTAATTTTATTGAAGCAGAACACGCTGGAGACGATATTATGTTCTGGCCAGACCTTGCGTCTAGGCACTATGCAAGAGAAAATCAAGGTTGGCTAGCCGACCAAAACGTACCATTTGTTCCGCGAAACGGCAATCCCCCTTACCTTCCACAGGCTCGACCCAAATAAGATTTTTCGGCTCTCTTATCGCGAAAAGTTCACGATGGAGGATGGGAAGCCCAAAATGAAGAGGAACTTCGACGTCGAATATACAGAAAGATCCGAGAAATCGATCTAGATACCGTCCAAAACCTGATGCTATACTCCATTCACTTTTATTTAATCACATAGGTCATGGTTTCGTTTTCAGGAGTTGGTGCACCTGATGAAAAGTACAGAACATATGATGAAAAGTCAGTGCGCGCACAGAAGATATCGTTAATGACAAAACGACGTTGCCAGTTTCTTTGTTTACATCAAAGTGAAAATATCAAAGATATTCCACATTTTGTTGGGTTTACGAATTTTTCGCAGATTTTTTGTATTTAATCGATATTTGCAGGTGAGTTTTTCGTCAAATATCCAAGATTAACGTATGTTCATTGTTTTTAGCACCAGTTTGGAGCGTGAGGACAATTTTCAAGACCAGGACGAATGTTTACATTTCGAGGTTGAAGGGGTACATGGGAATTTCGTTGAAAAAGCTGTTATTTGGACAGATATCGCAGTAGATGGATCGGATGGAGCCTCGAGAGGTCGATTAGGATGATATTTTTCAGGTTTTCCAAGAAATTTGGCGATATCTGAGCAGATTTGCAAAAGTGAGGTGCCTCACTAATGAGGTGGAACTTAGACTTAATTCTCCTATAAGAAACGCCTTTCAAAGTTCTAGATGGTGAAAAATGTATTCTTCAGATGTTATTTGAACAAAGGCAGCCGAATTTCATATCCCAACATTGATTTCAAGAAAGTTATCAACAAAATAAAATTGACATTATTCTTGATTCTTGTAATTACCCATCAATTCAACTTATATCTTTGGGTTGATTTTTTTTAATGAATTCTTGATTAGAATCAACAATTGATATCGTCAAGTCTTGATGTTCAAAAGTTCAAAAGGATAATAAACATTAAATCTTCACAAGCATGCATATGAAAATTATGTGAAAGGAATGCAATTTTCTTCCATGGCGAAAAATAATATATTTCAACAGTGATCTCTTGCACTTTTCATGCAAATAACTAGAAAAGGAATCCTTTCTATCAATTCATATAAACTTTAATTATTGTCGTCCATCATATCTTTTCCAATTCATTCATTTTCCGAATAAATTCACATTCTGAGAAATACGCTAAGAATGTAGAAAGGGCAACATAGTGTTGACTTGGAACATAAAAATATTTTGAAAAACGTCATAACTTCGATACAGAGTCAAATGTGTCAAATTTCCAAGGCCAGAGTTGTGATTTTATAATTGTGAATGGAGTATAAATGTTCGCAGAAAGTTGAGCTCTGTGGAAGATAATGGCCTTTTTCATAAAATTTTAATTGATAGTTTTGTTGCTTCTGAAACGTTTATTAATGTGTATCACAATACAATTAACAAATGTGTATTTTTTGTCACTTTTTTTGTCTCTGAAATTTGTGCCAAAACTTATGGGACATAGGTTACCTTAAAATTTCAATCAGGGTATGGCCTTTATATTGGGTTGCTTTGACAGAGTGGGATGCCATAAATCTTCCAATGGATCACTCAGTAGGTTCAAGAGGAAAATCCGACCCTGTCAAATTTCCGGCGGCGATCGATCTTACGTATACAGCAACTTTTAATGCCCTTTTTGTTATATGTCCCAGGCCGGCGCGTCACTCATCAGCGGACTCTTCTTCCTGCGGAATCCAAGCAATCAACCCTGTTACCGAATGAATGCGGTGATCACCACGGAAAGTAGATTTCCTGAAAGGACACTGATGAACCGCGAATGTAACGGATAGCGGCTCTTTCCTCCGCTACAGGAATTGGTTTAGGAAGTTCGACCACGAAAAGTTAGCGTAACTTCATTTCCCACGCCCGGCACGGCGGGCGTGTGTGGACATGAAGACCCCCCTGATTAATTGCATTCAGCGCCGCGAATGACGGCAAAGTCCGGCAAGAAGTCTCGGTAGGGATGAATCTGTGTTATACGAGAAGTTTTTGCGTGGAAGACGACTATGGAACAGTGAGGAAGCGTTTCTATTTGGTCCACCCTGATCGTTTCAAATCATTTTTGGCTCAAGTTTCCACTTTTACAAAGATTTGAGTAAAATTCTTCTCGTGATCAGCTGCTTCGTCTTCCAAATCTCTCAAAAGATGCAAAGATTCAAACAAGTAAAATTCTCGAAAAAAATTGGAGCCACAGTGGCTCCTCGTGTCGATTCTCTACGCCGCACAGTGGGGCAGAACACCTTGAAACCTGGCATTAAATATTTAGGTGTTTGTTTAGTTTAAAAATACAATATATAATTATTTTATATGTTAATTTGTAGAGATAAAAGTCAGTTTGGATCCTACAAATATTTATTAACATCTGAATTGATGTAACCACACATCATAACACAATTAAAGACCTTTCGGATGAATCGGAAACACTGGAATATTCTGATGACTCCAAGTCTTCTTCTAAAATCCTGTAGTGGGACGCTAGCCAAGGGCGGATATAGCTGTTTCTCATGGGAGGGTTAAGAACGATCTTGAGGGAGGGTAATAACGATTGAAAACCATTAAATCAGGTACACAATGTATGAAATATTGTGCACCACCTTTTTCTTTATTAATGGGGGGGTAGTTACCCCTCGTACACCCACCCTCGTAAATCTGCGACGGAGGCAACAGTTTCTGTAACACGGATATATTATTTGGATAGCAGAGCTTCTTTTCTGCTTGGACAGTCTTGTACGAAGGGAATATTTGAGGAGCACTATCCCTCACAGCTCCATATTGATATTGAGATAACTTTGCTGTTATCAAAACAGCTAGACTCTAGAGCATCTTAGCCAGGCATAGATACGGCAGATACGTGAGTCGTATCCTTCTTAAGTTTTAAACCGTTTTGTTTTCTCATCTCTCTGAGCGATCATCAAAGGTAACTTCAGGACGACCAAGCCTACTCTCAGTTATACTAGGAAACGAATTCGACCTCTCCAGTCATTCTTTTTTGTAATTTTGGAAACGTACAACCATTCTTCGTGCTTTTGTGTAACGAGAATCATACTCTGTCTTCAAATATATTTTGTTTTTCAGAAGCTCCTTCTCCTGCTTTGCATTACATTTCGTACTTTTTTTTCATTTCTTCGTTCAAATAATCAATTTTTTTTTCAATTCAACTGTTTCCGCAAGTCCTCTTTATATCTATGAGCTCTTTTCCTTCAAAAATCATTGCGCTCGAAGTCTTTACTAAAGGAGAAATAAATTTTAAAGAAATAATCGATTTTCAATGAGTGCCCGCCTCGCTGTCTAAAATTGATTTTTCTGAAAAAAGGCAGAATATGGGCAACAAATTTTCATGATTCTGAAATGAGCATGGATCAAGCTTCGCAGAAATGTAAATATCACACTTTGGACGGCCTTGGAACATAACTGAAAACCTTCATGATTCTGAGAATACGATAAAATTTTAAAGATTCAATCATAGACAACATCAACAAGAATTTATTATTATTCTATGTAAGTTTTCATTCATACAAAGTTCTTAAATTATCTACACATACCTGAACTTGAAGCTGCCATCAAAAAAACTCGTAACAATCGTGATCTGTTAACAGAGTGACGTTGTAAAACTACAACAATTACGGAAAAATTTTGCAGGCGTCTCGACTTGGCCAAAAAATTGCTACAAAGAAGAGCTGTAGGGAGCGCAGTGGGGATCAGGAAGGGTTAGTATTGTGCTTTTTTGTCGCTTACGGTAGTGACCTGTCGCTTCGACAAATGGCGGTATGAAAATATGCATTTTTAATTTTTGATTTAATGCCAGGTTTCAAGGCATTCTGACCCACTGTGCGCCGTGGGAACATTTCAGAGCCACCATGTGAAAATTGAAGGATCAGGCCATGTTTCTCTGAGCCTGCGGTTGTTTCATCAATTTTATTTAGTCCGTCTCGAGCCTTCGGGCTTGAGGTTGAATTGTTGGATTCTTCTGGCAGTTATTGCAGTTTGCTAGCTTGTTTTCGTCTTTGAGTATTTAGGCAGTTTATAGTGATTTCCGGTGGAACCCTTTCCTCAGGTTCGAAGATATTTCTTGTGGTGACTATTCCTTTAGAGTCCCAAGGTATTCCTGGTGGAAACCGTATCTTTGGTTTTATGTTATTCCTGGTGGGACTGATTTAGAAGATTCGTGAAGTTTTTCTGATAGAGATTGAAGAATTTTGAAGCCACTCCTGTTGGATACTAATCTATGTAACATCTAACGAATTCCTACTCAGAAGTACTGCCGATGAGCTTCCTGCACAACCTTGAGAATTTGAAGTAAGTGGTGTTTTTTCTCGAAGAAAAATGCCATTTTTTCAGATAAATTATCGGATATTTATTTAACTACTAGCTGGCCATGCGAACTTTGTTTCGCCCAAATTATACTTACGCGGTGGATTTCATAAATCGTAATCACCGGTGATCGGAGATCAACGGCTGTCAAATCGAGTTGATTCTAGATCCAACTCCGATCACCGGTGATTACGCTTTGTGAAACTCACCGTTGAAGTTAAAACTGAGCATTGCTATTTTTCAAGAAGGAGATAAATTAGGCAAAAAAAAAGTTCAAAATATACAAAATTTTTATATTATTGTAATTTACATGAAGAGAATTCTCTTTATTTGAGCGGTACCTAATCGTTGAACTTTTTATTTTCAATGTTTTGAAAATCAGTCAAAATAAATTCTCAAAATCTAATCAGTGCTTAGCTATGCTGCTGAGCTCAAAATAGTGGGTAAACATCTCAGTTGGTGGAACAGCGAGATTTTCATGTTTCCATGGATGTGAGCTGTCACTGTCATACAAAACATTTGCTGGGAGGCTGGAACGGGGTTTGCCATTAAGGGTAAATGGAAAATTCCGGTAGAAGTTATTTCATTAAAAAAATCTAAAAGGTTGAAACATGTATTTTTAAACTTTCCATCATCACATACAATGCTTAGCTAAAGGGTCGTCCATATTAGGTGAATTCCTTATTTTCGAACAATAGGTACGGCAAATAAACAACAATTTTAGGGTTCAATCTCTCTTCAATTTGTTCAATTTAGTTGACGATATCAAGCTCGAATGAAGGGAAATCGAGATGTTCAAATGATGTCAATAGCACGATCGACACGGCAGAGTGAAAAATGCAAGAAAAAAAATTATCAACACTGCCGGTTGTGTTGAACTCACATTCAAATTTATGGATGGTCATTCGACCAGATCAGATTAGGCAACCAATGAAACATTATTGTATATCATTAGTGAAACCCCGATGAGCAAACGTTTCAAAATTATTGATGCTTACAATACTGTCTCTCTGCAAACAGAAACACTAAAATAATATGGCAATTACTAATTATGGGCAATTTTGGATTCAGTTATTTCCGCAAATATATTTATTACCCAAACCGAAATTCAAAAACATTTAAAAAATAAAGATGAAGATGGGCAACTCACGTTTGAATCTGATCGTCAAAATCCGATTTACTTGATATTTCGGTAAAAATTCACTGTTCCACCAACTTGAGATGTTCACCCGATTTTTTATCTGGTAATAGACTTCCATCTTACCATGAGTTCTATGCGAATCAGACATCGCCATCTTACAGCGGTAATATCAAATTAAGTACCTGCGACCACGTACAGAGACTTATCTAGTCACTGTACGACTATACGCATCAACGGTAGCGACATCTAGTGGCCTCATTCAAAAGGAGGAAAAGCATTTCCTGCATAATTAAAATTTTCATCGGTTTTTCAAAGTTTTATTGTATTTTATAATAACCAGGCCATAGACGAATCCATAAATGAAGATTCATATCAAACAGTCCATCCGATCTCGAGTTATAAATGGTGTAACCAACATCTTTCTTCTATATATATATAGATAAAGAGTAAGGTTTGCCGTTAATAATGGAAAATAACATCGGCCAAATTTGCACCACGACCACGACTACAGGATCATATCCTTTTCGTGAAATTTTCCATAACCAAATCGCAAAGTGTGTGCCCGGGTCCTCGATAGCCTCACGAGTATCATCCTAGGTCTTGTATCGATGTTGGGCTCTTGGCGTAGACCTTTTGTGTCGAATCACAATGACGTTTGTGGAAATCCTAATTCCGTATAACGACAAGGAATGGACAAACCTGAGTTTTCTGCAACACTTTCCGCTACAGCAGCAATATTCTCGGCTATTCTTGAGCTACGTGCACAGGTTTTATTCTTCACATCACTAACTTGTCCCAACAGCTCAAATTTTTCCACCAATTTCTGTATTGCGGTTTTCCACAAGTTGCTTCACGACGACCCAAAAATGTTTGAGTTTTACGAACCGTCTCTGCCAAATTTTCACCAATTTCATAGTGAATTTTAATGATTTCTCTGCATTGCTTAAGCTTGTATTTTTCCATTCTTATTAATGGCGTAGTTTCTACTTGTCAGATGTCAAAAAAATGACAATTTTAACAGTTGCATCTACCACAATAGGGGGCTATTCAAAATAACACCTCTTATTGAAAAACCCTTCAGGTTTGGCTTAGAAAATCAATATCTAGAATCCTGAGGATTTCCATTGGTATACAATCTTTTTTTTTCTATAATTCCATGTCTGTGTTCAAATAAAATTTGTCTCCTAGAAGCTGCATTACGAATAACGAAGAATGAATCGTTTAAAAATCATCAGTATTCCATTGACTTCAACATTGCAGAACAGGAAAAAATAATGTTTGTGATACAGTTGAAAATTTAAACATTTTTTCTCGTAATAAACTGTTCGGATTGACCAAAATCAACGAGGTGCCAACCTTGATGACAAAGGACCTAATTCATCTGGGCCCATCGAAAGAACATTCTTCAATTATTCATAAAAATAAAACGGCATATAGAGTGAACACAGTGACCAGTTCCTCCGCCAATTTGTACAGCTTAAGAATGTCAAGCTGGAAAATCACGGTTTCGTGATCAGTGGCTCCCACCTTGTCGATTGAAACCATTCTTGACTGAAAATTCGAAACATATAGACATCCTGACAAAATGATATAGGTAGTCCTCGTTTAAGTGGAACGAGCACTCAAAAAGTATCACAAACTTTTGCAAATCCTTTTTATTTTTATATTTATTATCCTATCTTATATTTTCCTGAGTATTTAATCAACACATTCCTTGTGATAACGTCAATAATGGGAATTAGAAACAAAAAATCCACTTCTTTTTCAAATTTATATGCCTACCATACCACAGCTATAAGAAATTCCCTAAAACTTATATAAGCTCAATATGGATAATAATCCTGTTGGTCGGGTTGGCAGGCATGGGAATCCCCAATTCCTGAAATGATTAATTACATTCGAGAATGCAATCTCCAAACCACGCTTTTTCATTTTCGTTTGGGCACCCGAGTGACAAATATTCCCGAAGAAATATATATGAAGTGAGGACCTTTGTCTGACCCTTTCAGAAAGTAAATCTTGCGGCACCTGCTAACGTTCCGAGCAGCTTTCTAGCGGTTCGATGAGATCAGCAGGGAAATATATGGCGCTATTTTCAGATTTGCATAAAGGAGGTTAGGTTGAGTCCTTTTGTTTTTGAAAAGTTCAATTCAAGGTAAATAAAATAATTTCGTATTATTTGCATTCTTTTGGTTTGTTTGTTTTTGTTCCGTTCTATTCGTTTTTCTGTTGTACTGTTGCTTTTCCTTCGTTTCCGTCTTGTTGGGCTTTTTAGCTTTCGTTTGTTTTTGTTTTTGATCACTTCAGTTTCGCCTGTTTGTTTCTATTTGCTTTGATCCGGTCGAATTCAGTTCGTTTTTGTTGATTTTCCATTTTATTGGTAATTTTTTTTTCATTTTTGATCGTTTTCTTTAATTTCATTTGTTTTTAGTTGTATTCGTTTTTTTATTGTACTGTTTGTTTTTCTTTGTTTCCATCTTGTTGGGTTTTGTTGCTTTCGTTTGTTTTTGTTTTCATCACTTCAGTTTCACCAGTTTGTTTCTATTTGCTCTTATTCGATTCGGTTGAATTCAGTTCGTTTTTGTTGATTTTCCATTTCATTGTGTTTTTTAATTTTTTTTATTTCATTTGTTTATTTTTGTTTTGTTGATTTGTGGTTTATTCTTTTCATTTTTTTTCCCGTTCTTGTTGTTTTCAATTGTTTTTGTAGCGGCTCCTCCTATTCACCCTAGACTATTCAATATTTGATAACAAAAAATTCACCAAAAAGAAACGAACAAAAATGACCCAACAAAACAAAAACTAACTCAGTTAAAGCACTGGAGTTGAGTCTGAAACTTTTCAGTGCTCGTTCATCCATCTTTCCTAAACTGGAGAATGCGAATCTACCTACAATATGGATGAAGGACCGCTTAAAAGCTTCTGACTTAACATCAGTGACCCATTTTTTGTTTTGTTCGTCTTTGTTTTGCTGGTTTATTTTTGTTCTAGTTGTTTTCGATTGTTTTAATCTTTTTCATTTTTGTCACAGTTTTTTCGAGCGGAAAAGAAAATTTAATTAACATTGATAATGTTACATTCCTTCACATATGACAAGATACGTCTACTCGTAAGATATAAGGGTTGTCTCGGAATATCAATTTGTATATCAACCCAACCTAGACTCACCTAACCTTTCCTTACCTTACCTAACCTTTTTTTTTGTGCCCTGAGGAAGGAGGAAAGCATCATGCCTTCTCTGCAGCGGCGGTTCAATGATGGGATTCGTGTGGGACTCTAACCCAACTAAAACCTCCTCCTCGCCATCTTAGTCGGAATCCCAAGGACCCCGATTCCAACTATGATGGTTTGCGCAGGCACCATACCGGATCACCAAGACGATTGGTATTTCACGGTGTAGTTTCTGCGTGGTAGTCTCAGACTCTTGCTCCCCTTGGATGTAGGATGTAGGGATTGAGGGGAAGAAACCTGCACCTCGACTGACGGGTCTCACAGTTTGCGGTCTCACAAAGAACTTGTGAGGAGTCCACTGACTGTTGTTGACCTAGTGCCGTATTTTCACCTGGCTTTTTCGCAACGGAACTCAAACACCAGGGATAGATCCTCAGGAGGTCTTGGCCGGCTCACTATCAGTCTGTCAATTACTAACACCCCGATAGCGAGCCGTTGGCCCTGGTCCTTCGGGGATTGAGCTATGAGAGTGCGGTTTCCGTCAGACATTACTCCTTGGGTCTGCCCCGAGTCCGAGGATTCGGGGGGCCAAGTGGGTCATAGTTTCTCTGATTCATGCAGTGGCCTTCAGCCCGAGGGGAAAAGTGAGTCGTAACTCCTTGTCCGCGCCCGAGTTGCCAGTGTGGCGTAGGCCAGATGCAAGTTCTCCACGTTCGAAACACTAACGTTACTCCTTGGGTCTACCCTGTGTCTGTGATTACAGGGGGCCAAGTGAGTCATAGTTGTTCCCTGCATGTGGTGCTAACATTACTTCTTGGGTCTACCCCTCGTCAGTGGACCGGGGGGGCCAAGGAAGCCATAGTTAACCACGCCACTCTCCCATGCTCATCCCTCGAAGCCTTTTCTTGATAGCTCGGTCTCCAGCGTCTTCTAGGTCGTTCAGCCTAGGGGTGGATCGCGAAGATGTCACAATCTAAGCGCACGCTTAGACACGAGCCCTTGGATTTGAAAGGAGTTTGGGTTCGGGAAGTGTGTTGTGAAGTACTAACGTTACTCCTTGGGTCTACCCAGAGTCAGCAGCCTCCAGGGGCCAAGTGAATCATAGTTACTTGTGAAGCACTAACGTTGCTCTTTGGGTCTACCCCGAGTCCTCAGATACGAGGGGCCAAGAGAGCCATAGTCACTCCTTGGTTTTGGTCATACTTGGTTTTTCGCTCTTCCTCCCTAGGATTCACAGCTACTTAAGCCCGTACACCACGACAAGGTGATGACCACGTACGGGTACCTAACCTAACCTAACTTAGCCTAACCTAATGATTGGTTAGAATCGTATGATCTTATTGAAATACAGACTGAGGAAAAAATAATTACAATGTGCATCTCTGATAAAATATGATTCAACTTGATGACGATGAACCAGAAGACGTTTTTATAATCGATTTCAGTTTATGTAATTGAGAAATAATTGTCAATTTAGAAGAGCTCTCTAGGAGAGAAGAATGGAATGCTTCACCAATTCTCATCACCACAAGAATTGAAGAAAAAATGTATGTATGAGAAAAATACCACAAAGTAAGCACATAAATAAGGGTACTCACGGTTGATCTGACTTGGAGAGACGTATCTGCTGATTTTCTGGCTTTGTGTAGGTGTAGGTACTGAAGAATCCTTGGAGGGGTACTGGATACCCTCGTTCTTCAAACTTCAAACCACAGAGTCGAAGAAACCATAGAGCTCTGAGACTTCTTTGTTACCGTCGAAGTCCATTCGCAGTCTGAACTTTGCAGTCTTAAAAATGAAAATATGAATTTAGAACAATAATATTAAAATAAAAAGGAAAATATTCATATCGTTTACTTGGAAATGGTTAGAGAATACGTTTGTTATGTGAAGAAATTTTTGAAATCTGTTTTCTTTGAATGAAACAAACTGAATCTCCTTCAGATGAACACCGAATGAATATAATATTGGAAACAACTTTCTGAAGTCCTTGTGAGGAGAGTAAATTAAATAACTTCGTACTACCCAATTTACCTGAGAATTACAAATTCCCTGACCTAATTTACATTCGATTATATGCCTGCGTAATTCAAGAACTCCAACCAAACTCAGAAACAACAATGGCATTATTTTCGATCGACTTATTCGCTATTTACACCTCATTTTAACTTCGATTATGCCCAGTCACAAGAACAGGAATATTCGCATAATAATCGGCTAAAACAGAACCCCAATTTCGACGAATCGTTAGCACGGCCGTTGTTATAGAACGGAGGTAATGGCTCGTAAACACCTCCCGGATTCTCCTGTTTAAACACGGGGATTTAAATCAAATAGTCCAGGACGTTTGTCCTGCGATGCTGAAAAACGAGAATCTACAGCGGGGAGCGAGGCATGGCGGAAAATCGGCAAAGAGGTGGCCAATTCTGTCCCCCATACGTTCTGGCTTTGATGTCAAACGCTTATTATGAACAACTTTTCCGGGCGCGGTGACTGCGGCGAAAAAAGAGCCGTGCGGTTGTGTAAAATCACTCCTTTTTATTATTTCTCTGGATTTTTTCCAGGTGAGGGTTGGAATGGGAAATAGAGGCTGCTGAGCTTTCTACGTTTTTCTCGGGGATAAGTCGAAAAACTGAGCCTTATGCTATTATGTCACGCTTTGCTTTGATACTGAATATGCGATCTCTAATTGGGAATTTTTCAAGTTTGGTATTACTTTCTGACTTCTAAATACTTTTGTCTCCATTCAGAGAAATATAGTGAAAGGTTTTCCACCATTTTCAAGAAGGCAGCTGAACGCAACAATACAGGGTGTCCAAATTCATATTTTCATTTCGAACACCACAAAGATTTCAACTAGAACCCCACAAACATTCTACCTGTTTTTATCAAACTTCTGCTACATGTCAAGCAACGTCATATAACGCCTTCAGTTCGCCACCCGATCACAGTTCACTTCATATTCTTCCCCACGCTGAAACCCGTTAGTTTAGTATCGATAAAGGGAATTCGTTCCGTAAGATAAGGACTCCACTCAATGCACCCACACAAAAGCAGAAAACCAGCAGATACATCTTTCCAAGTCAGACCAACCGTTAGTACCATTTCTTCAGTGTTTACTTTGTGGTATTGTTTCTATCTCAAACATAGATTTTTCTTTAATTCTCGTGGTGACAAGAATTAGTACATCAGTCTCAGTCCATTTTTCTCTAAAGGAGCTCATGTATAGTTAACACAGGGTGTATTTGAATCGTGGTAGTTCATTGTTTTTTAAGCAAATAATTAAAAACTGTTTCTCGGGTGATATCTTCAGAGAGCTGTAACTGAGCAGCGAGTACTCAAAAACGAAGAGTTTATGTGATAGTCTCGACCTATTTTTGGACAAGAAATCACCGCTCAAATTTTTTCGCATCTATTCATATACATCCTGTATACGAGGTGTCATTGAATTTTAATGAATTGTGGGAGTGACATAGGCTTCCTTTTTCTTGAAATTTTTTCCATAAACTGTGAAAATTTTCAAAATCAGATCAGATTCTGAGAATGTCCCCAACAAAGAGAAAACATTCTCTCACAATACAGAGTCTTTGACTTGTATTTCCTTTTCATTTTCCATTTTTCCGAATTCGGCTCTCTTTAAAAGATCCATTTGAAAAAAATGAGCCAAATACGTGCCTGATACGATTCTCTGCAAACACATCAAAAAGCATATTTTTCGATTGAAATTGAGTTAATACTTTAGGAAATTCTCAAGTACTAACCTTATTTGAATAAGAATGTTACAAAAACGATATTTCCTAACATAAACACTTAGATTTGTTCGATCATATCTGCAATTGAAAAGCCAATTTTCTCCCACCAAAATAAGTTCTTCTCTTTTCCTGAAGATTAGTTTGTAAACACTAATAACTTCTTCATTTTCCTCGATATCCTAAAAATATGTAAAAAAAAATTGGTCATAGGATTGAACCTCAGCCATTTCTATGATATTTCACAGAGCTTTTGAGAAGATAATGCCAGATTGTTAATTTTCTCTTTAAACAAAGGTGTAACGGTAACCAACCTTGCAATGCGAGCCGCGAGGTAGCCATTGCTCAAGACAAACCGTTGTTCTGTGCAAACAGGATTCTTGATTCTTGGGTTCTGTGTCTTACGCCAGTCCCATTAACGACGCATGCGTATAGCGATAACCGGCTTGATGGACTACGATTCATTTATTTAATAACAGAGAACATATTTTGGTGGATTGTGGAAAATATCAGAATATTCGAAACGAATTGAGCATGAGTGACACTATTGAATCTATTTTGAGAGAGCAACCAGAGTATGAGCGAAAACTGGTGATGTTTTTGGAAAGAACACATTTATTGGGGAAAATATAGTGAAATAAAAGAACTCTGTCCATATACTTTTCATTGTGATCCGTCATTGATGTTTTTGTACGTGGATAAATGTGAGTAGAGTGCTACACAAGGCTAATGACCTAAGATGTTGATGCCTACAACTACCAAAAAAAAACAGAGAAGAATACAAACACCCAAAACAATGTGATGATAAATGGCGTACAATGGTCAAATCATTTCTAGAGCTATTCGTCATTATTATGTGAAGACTTTCGGTGAATTAATGTTATAATAACCGTGTGGTATCGAGTTTATAAGATTCCAAGAGAATATTGTTTAGATAGAAACATCGCCACAGTTCATTTAGTGCTAAGTATCATTTCATTTCAATGATTTCAATTCAATACGTGGTTTGTATCGACATTTATCATTAACTAGCTGGCCCGGCGAACTTTGTTCCGCCTGAATTATACTTAAAAGTTGTATAACCTTACCATTGCTTTTTTTTTCAAGCAGGAAATAAATTAAGCAAAATTAAAGTTCAAAATATACAAAATTTTGACAATTTTGTGATTCACATGGAAAGAATTCTCTTTATTTAAGCGGTACCTAATTGTTGAACATATAACTTTTTGTTTTTAATTGTTGTACAGTTTTCTTTTTGCAGTACCTCATGGGACTGTGAATAGCAGGAGTATAATCCATATTAATTATACCTTTCCTCTAATATGAATCAAAATGTCAAGAATATGAACAAAAATTATTCCTTTAAAGAACTTTCGACTATTAACACACCCTGTCGACCAGAATTAAAAAATCAGTCATTTGTTAATAGCCCAACCTGAAGTGGCAAAAACAAAACTTTTCTAATATTGTCAAAATCTAATCAGTGGTCACACCATTATTTTAGACATCTTAGCTATGCTGCTAATCTCAAAATAAAATAATGGTAAACATATCAGTTGGTGGTCATTCGACCAGATCAAATTAGGCAACCCATTAAACATTATTGCATATCATAGGTGAAAGCCCGATGAGCAAACGTTTCAAAATTATTGATGCTTACAATACTGTCTCTGTGCGAACAGAAACACGAATATAATATGTCGATACTAATTATGGGCAATTTTGGATTCAGTTATTTCCGCAAATACATCTATTACCCAAACAGAAATTCGAAAGCATTTCAAAAATAAAGAAAAAAGATGAAGATGGCCAACTCACGTTTGAAACTGATCGACAAAATCAGATACTTGATCTTTCGCTAAAAATTCACTGTTCCACCAACTTGAGATGTTTACCTTTTTGATCTGGCAATGTACTTCCATGTTACCATGAGTTCTATGCGAATCACATATCGCCATCTAACAGCGGTAATGTCAACCTACGACCAAGTACAGTGACTTGTCTATTCACTGTACGACTACGCATCAACGGTAGCGACACCTAGAGGCCTTATTCAAAAGAAGGAAAAGCATTTCCTGCATAAGTAAAACTTTCATCCATTTTTTCGAAGTTTTATTGTATTTTATAATAACCAGACCGTAGACGATTCCATAAATGAAGTTTCATATCAAATAGTCCATCCGATCTCTAGTTATAAATGGTGTAACCAACATCTTTCTTTTATATATATATAGATATCCTAATTTTGTATTTGATTGACATTTATTTTCAATATGGACCGGTAACAATAAATTTTCAATAGGAACTGTGCGTTTAAAATGTAAAATTTCATGCTTCTTAGAACTCAATTTCATTTCCCACATTCGTGGGATTTTATTTTTACTTATCTATACATCAAAAGTTTTTCCATCATAGAGATTTTAATCTGGACAATGTTGATAAACATTCAGACAATATTGTTAACTTGTATAGAGATTAGGGAGTTTATAAATTTCAGTCATTCTCTGATATTGAAAGTTCAGGGAAGAATCCAGATTATTCTTATGATTTTTTATTTTTTTCGTCAAATTTTATCGGGTAAAATTGAGAATAACTCGAAAACTACCCGTTTTATTGAAAAAACACAAGAATTCTTTTAGTTTTTGAATGTTTGATTGTTTCGAAAATATGAACCGTTTATCTTTTTCAAGTGGTCTTATAGTATTTTTGCGTGGATTGATGAGACGGCTAAGCTTAAACGTTTATGCCAGGAGAAATATTGAATAAGTATTGATCGAGGAATATGCATCATGAGTGGGGTAAACAATCAACCAAATTCAGTTCATTTGAAATAACGGTTCCGAAGATATGAACAGAAAAGTGTTTTTTCATGGATTTTCGACACCCTGTATCTTTCAAACGAAACCGAATTTAGAAAAATGGTATAAAAAAGTGTTTCATTTGATGAGAGTAATCTACAGTTGAAATATATGTACAAGTCAAAGATTCACCCTTTTTAATTAGTATTAATAATTAAATAAACGTTTATTTGATCCAAAAAAATCACCATCAAGTGTTGATCAGGTTCAGAGAAAAACACAAAAAGAAATAGAAAAAACAAAGTCAAAAACTCTAAACTAGAGACCTTCAAAATCTCTTTCACAAAGAAATTCACCAAGAGTGTAATAACATTTCCTGATCAAAAATTTTTTCAGTGCCTTTTTTTGAATTACAGCATTTTTACTCTAGAAGTTTTGAGGTTTTATATTCCAAATTTTGAGTATGAATAGATATAGATATAAATGAATAAGAAGTTCCAACGCACAGAAAGAAGGTCCAAACTGAAAATCCTGTAACTTGAGTATCTAGAATAATAAAGTTGAAACAGAAAAAGTGTTTATAGTTCGACCACACGAAAATTTACGATGTAGGAGAAACCGGTTTCCGAATAGAAAAAGTCCCGTTCTCGTGCCCTTCACGACCATTTCTGAAAATCAATTCAAGAAAAACAAAGAACAAATGCACGAAAGTACAATTCAATGTTGGACAAATCTTCCGCAACATTACCTCGAAACCGTGCCAGCGCCAAACCGGAAGTAGAAGCGCCCCCCCAAGCCCCCCCTCCACTCCAAATTTAATACGAAACTCCGAACTTTGATTTTCCAGGAAATTGGATTTTTCATATATGTGCGATTGTTACCGACGAAAAATATGATTCGATAAGTTTCGAACTGGGTCCCTGGAAAAATAGATCTGATTACGGGAAGTTCTAACCGTGGATTAAAGTCGAAGTCGAGGACTTGATCCGGATGAATATGAACTCCGAGACTGAAAGCTCGCTTGGGGCACAAACTTCCCGCTTACAAAACTGGAATGTGGCTCGTTATGATAGATAATGTGGGGAGAGATTGGGTTTTTCGTTTTTATCCACTTCTTGTCTCCAGTAGTGAAGTAACAACTCGTTCAATTTGCCTACGGGGATTTGCTCTGCGTTAACCAGCAAAACAAGAATAGTTCGGCTTTATTTCGTTAAAATACTATATACAACTTTTAACTCGAATGAAAAATACATATTCTTACTCAGAAATCGATGGACTATTTTCTTCAAATTTAAATAATAACTCCATGAATGTCATCCCAAAATCACCTAAAAGAGAAACTTAAGATCCTCCGGTTACACTGTAATCATTTCTGAATCAACAAATTGAAGCCTAGCGAACAAATTCATTCAAGGACACTTGATAAAACCTTAGACCATATGGTATAAGGATATAACCGATTCTAGTGGACGTGTAACAAAATGGTGCAGGAGCCAGGAGTCAAAAGTCTTGGCACCCCTAGGGGGCCTTCGTAAGAAATAAAAACAATATATGTTCTGCAAATGACATGAATATCCTCCTCTATTTCCACTGTAATATATTTGATAAACAATCTTTGTTCCTTACTCTTTGCTTTATGCCTGAATAATATACACGAGCTCTCTTGGAGAGAAGAAATGGACTGCTGCACCAATTCTTATCGCCTCGAGAATTAAAGAAAAAACGGATGTTTGATAGAATTGAAAATAAATACCACAAAGTAAACACTGAAGGAATGGCCGACGGGTAGCTCTATGTCCAGGTGATGGCCGAGGTACTCTTACTTCTTGCCCCTAGGTTTGAGGAACGCAACCGTCTTCTCATGGTACTGATTGAGACTACCCGTCTATAGTTCCTCAAAAAATGACTTCGAAGGGCTGTTAAAGATACCGTTCGATTCCTTCGTGTAAAATTTGGGATATAATGGTCTTCCTTTGCCGACGGTACTCTGGGTCGACCGGGATCCGGTCGCCGGTTTCCAGGACTAGGATCACTATGCGCCTTACTGAAGTCCGTGAAATATTCAAACGTAGCGCAATCCGGTGGTTGGCCAGGGCTGCTTGGTGTAGGGCTATTATTCTTAACTGAGAAATTGGATGTCCCGGCATTTTTCACGGAATATTCTCAATATTACAACTGTCGTTGTTCGCTGAAAACTGATTGGCTTCGAATACACCTGTATTGTTTTCATTTAATTGATAAGATAGTGAAGATTCCACAAAAATTGTCATATTCCATTCAACAAGCTGGGAGTTGAGAGGGGGGGGTGCAAGACTTTTGGCGATGTGTGTATACAGGGTGAGTCTTTGACTTGTACATATATTTTAACTGTAGATTCTTGATGCTAAAGGAAACCTTTTTTTCATTTTCCATTTTTCCGAATTCGGCTCTGTTAAAGAGATATAGCCATTTGAAAAAAAAAGTTGAGCTTAATGCGTGCCTGGATCAATTCTCTGCAAACACCTCAAAGTTCATACTTTTCGATTGAAATTGAGGTGATTATTAAATGTTCTGGTTGATACAATTAGAAAATACTCAAGCACTGACCTTATTTGAATAAGAATGTTACAAACACGATATTTCCTAACAAAACACTCAGTTCTGTCCGATCATTTCGGCAATTGAAAAGCTATATTTCTCCCACCAAAATAAGTTCCTCCTTCGATTTTCCTGAAGATTAGTTTGTAAACACAAATAATTTGTTCATATTTTCCTCGATATTCTAAAACGATCGCATAAAAAATGGTTTTTCACTAACCTATCCTAACTCCATTAACCAAAGTCATATGATTCAGGGTCAATGACATAAGCTTACCACATTCTCTGTGATATAGCACAGAACTATAGAGAAGACGATGCCAGATTGCCGATTTTCTCTTCAAACAATGCGAACTCAAGAAAGCAGTACGTCCCCTATCGCGCTACGTTCCTAATTTCAGTTGCCATGCATCCACGGCCTTCTGAAGGGAAGAGTAGGCCCTTAGACCCTTTGTCTAAGAGTAGGCCACTCTTCCCTTCAGAAGGCCGTAGATGTAACCGCGATGCTCTGTGCTCCAACCAGTCCAACCTAAAACGTTATAGCACGGCATAAACAAATTTCACGCTTTATTTATGTACAGAGAATGAAGCAAACAGGTGATGATTATGTAAATGACTTTCAGTGAATTAATGTAATATTATTAGTGTCGTTCTGGTGTCGAGTTATATTGTTTCGATAGATATTTTGCTGAAGGACTGGTAACAATGAATTTCAAATAGAAACTGCATATAAAATGAATAATTTTATGTCCCACGATTGTGGAATTTTATTATCACATATCTCTACATCCAACTTTTTTCATCATAGAGATTTTAGTCTTGACAAAGTTGAAAAACATTCTGACAACGTTGGTAACTTGTTGAGAGGCCAGAGAAAAATCATATTCCATGAGATTTGACTCAGGGCAGCATTCAGGGTATTCTTGAAATTCATGATTTTTTCCTCTAATTCAATCTTATACAATTAGGAATAACTTGAGAACGACGCGTGTTATTGAAAAAATATAAGAATACTTTTGTTTTCTAAAATAATTAATTCTTTCGAAAACGTGAACCGTTCATCTTTTTCAAGTGGTTTTATAGTATTTTTGCGTGAATTTATAAGTCGACTGTACTGTAACTTTTTTACCAGTAGAAATATGGAATAAGTTTCAATTGAGGAATATACACCATGAATAGAGTAAACAATCAACCAAAATTCAGTTCATTCGAAATATCGGTTCCGAATATATGGAAAGAATAGTGTTAATTTCATGGATTTTTGACACCCTGTATCTTCCAAACGAAACCGAATTTTGAAAAATGGTATGGGTAAAAAGTGTTTCGTTTGATGAGAGGAATCTACAGTTAAAATATATGTACAAGTCAAAGACTCACCCTGTATAAAATATACGAAAATGTATTGATATCTAGTTAGTTAGCCTAGACCAGTTCCATGCATAAACAAAATATTGCGATACCATATCAACGAACAATAACTTATTAGAACTGTCAGTGTAGAGTTCGACGTCAAAAAAGTAAACCAGAGTTACGCAATAAATTAAAAAAAAAAGAAGTCCACCGAAATTGCAGAAATCAAAAAATTGGAGTATCGAGCTATTATCAAGTACCTGTATTTGAAAGGGTTAAGAGGTAAGCAGATTTACGAAAATATGCTTAATACCCTTGGTGATCAATGTCCTTCGTATGCGACCGTGAAAAATTGGACTGCAAGCTTCAAAAGAGGTAAATTTTCCATTGAAGATGATGACCGATCGGGAAGGCCAGTTTCTGTGTCAGTCCCCGAAAATATCGATGCAGTTCATAACCGTCGAATTAGGCTAAAACGGATATCTGAAGCTCTGAAGATTTCATACGATACAAGGCCGTAGCCAGGGGGGGGGTCCGATGGGGTCCGGACCCTCCCCGAAATTTTTCTAGAGCTCAGTTCAACGGACATCCCCCCTCCCCCCGAAATTTTTTTCTAGCTACTGCCTCGGACGGACCCCCCCCCCCCCCCCGAAATTTTTTTCTAGCTACGGCCCTGCATACGAACGCTTTCATGATATAGTCCCCGTCAATTTGGACATGAGAAAAATTTCTGCAAAATGGATCCCCAAATGTTTGAATGTTGACCAAAAGCGTGCAAGGCTAGAAGCATCACGTTCGATCTGTGCTCGATTTGAAAACGATGTAGAATTGTTACTATGGATGAGACTTGGGAAATTTCTACGATCCAGAAACAAAGCAACATTCGATGGAATGGCGACACTCTGGTTCTCCAAGACCTAAGAATTTTCGTGTCCAAAAATCTGCTGGAAAAGTTCTTGCTTCAGTTTTTTGGGATTGCCATGGAGTAATCATGATTGATTTTTTGGATAAGGGTAGAACAATAACTGGAGATCATTATTCAACATTACGTGAAAAAATTAAAAAGAAAAAACGCGGAAAGCTATCCAAAGGTGTTTTGTTTTTACATGACAACGCCCCAGTACACAAATCTCATGTAGCCATGCAAAAAATTCGTGATTTATGCTGGATTTCCTTGCAACCGTCATCCGATGATACGATCGTCCGATCGTCGTTGTGATTGGCTGAAATTTTCAAAATTGAATATTTCTGCCAATCAAAACGACGATCGGACGATCGGACGATCGTATCATCGGATGACGGATGCATGGAAATCCAGCCTTATTCACCAGATTTGGCTCCGTCCGACTATCATCTCTTTTTCAACTGAAAAAAAGTTTGAAAGGTCGTAAATTTTCTTACAACGAGGAGGTAATAAAAGCTGTGGAGGACTGGTTTGCAGAGCAAGAAGAAACATTTTTTTTGAAAGGTCTAGAGACGTTGCAGGTTCGTTGTAATGAATGTATTCAATTAAGAGAAGAATATGTTGAGTAATAAAATATTTTGACATTGAAATTTTGTTTGGTTCTATAGTAGGCTAAGAATTTTTCAATATATCCTCGTACATTGAATTCCATCATTACATCGGTATGTGATCTGAAGTGTGATCGGGCTCAAAGAACTGAAGTCTGAAATAGGGTGGCGAGGGGGAAAGATAGGGAATCCTGGACAGTTACTGGGTACCTCTCCTTCAGAACTTTAGACCACAGAGTCGAAGAGAGTGGGTAAACCACAGAGGTCTGGATCTTCTTTGTTACCGAACTTTGTTGTATGAAGAATCAATAAAAATAAATTAATTCTGAAGACTATTGAATTTTGTGAACCAAGCTTTGTTAAGGATCTTTCTTATTCTTCTTCTTCCACTTATTTTAGAGCTTTTCCTGTATTTTCCATTTCTTCAGTCTCGCTCTTGGGCTGTTGATGTCCATGATTCGGACAATCTCTTCAACCTGCTGGCCTTCTAGTAGTTGGCTTTTCCTTTAATGCTCTCTGCTAGCCGATCTTCCACCTATTCTCTCGACATGTGTCTTCCACTTTCGTCTTAAGAATCATTCACATATATAATGAACAAATGAACTGAACAAGTAATGGAACTGGTTTAGAGTATGTTCACTTAGACTATTCCAATTGTATACCACCCTATCAGATGAGAAGGTCTCTATAAGGAGTAAGAACCAAAATAAACAAAATACGCAGTGATCTCTTCCCCCATAATATAGGTTGCCCTTAAATCGCCTTGAGTTGCGCTCTGGCAACGGCGCAGCGGGATTATTTCAGTAAGCCGCGCTTAGACGTAAAATAGGAGGTATTGGCTCTAAGTGCAGATGTTTGCACCAAACTAGATCATTTTGAAGACGTGCATGTCTTAATTCCAATCGCTCACAAGCAGGTCTGGCTTCCGTAACTAAATGGCCGTAATTACACAGCAAACCATGGCCGAGAGCATTTGTTTGCCTCGCCCCAACCTGTAAAACAAATGAGCCCATCCTTCAAACTCGCCCCGTGAACACAACAGTCCTCCCTGACTGGAAAACAAGAAAATGGACGTGGTTTAAGTCTGAACGCGGGAAACCAAACGTTCAGACGACGGACTATCTTGATTCCGGCGGCGGCGTCTGCCGCCACTGTCTGTACGTCACAAAACCGGATGCGCCGAGATGTTTACCGAATCGAAAGTCTGATTAATACGGCTCTTCGGGCAAACTTCCGGTCCTGATAGAATTGAATATTCCCGCCGTTGCTCCATCCATCTCTGGCGACGGAAGAAGATGTTGAATGTCTGCCGCGTCACGTTGAAAAATGTATTGGCTGCCGAAGGAGACGGTGCATTTAATTAAGTCTCGCGATTTTATTGATGATTTTTTCTCGGCGAGGCCCAATTGGGCTCTCACTGAAAATTGAAATTTGAATGTGTATTCAGGCGGAGTGGAAAGGTGGTCTTGGGGCGGAAAATTGAGTAATAAGTGCCGGAATATTGGAGGAATAACAGCCAGGAGGATTGTTCATTATTGAATAGTTTCGCTAGAAAGTTTATGCCAGGAAATTGATTTCGGGTACTTTTTTTGCTCTTTTTTTCTTTTAATGAGTTTTCCGATTATAAAAACTGCAACGAAAAGTCTGCACACCGAATGATACATACATGATGATCCATTTAATACACGCCGCTGATTTGTAGAGAAACTAAATTCAATTCTATGCTCAATTTAATGTACACTATATTCCATTCACTTTTATTTAATCACATAGGAGGTCATGGTTTCGTTTTCAGGAGTTGGTGCACCTGATGAGAAGCACAGAACATATGATGAAAAGTCAGTGCGCGCACAGAAAATATCGTTAATGACAAAACGACGTTGTCAGTTTCTTTATTTGCATCAAAGTAAAAGTATCAAAGATATTTTGTTAGGTTTACAAATTGTTCGCTGATTTTTGGTATTTAATCGATATTTGCAGGTGAGTTTTTCGTCGAATATCCAAAATTAACGTATGTTTATTGTTTTTAGCACCAGTTTAGAGCGTGAGGACGATTTTCAAGAGGAGGACGAATGTTTACATTTCGAGGTTAAAGGGGTACACGGGAACTTCGTTGAAAAAGCTGTTATTTGGACAGATATCGCAGTAGATGGATCGGATGGAGCTTCGAGAGGTCGATTAGAATGATATTTTTCAGGTTTCCCAAGAAATTTGGCGATATCTGAGCAGATTTGCAAAAGTTAGGTACCTCACTAATGAGGTGGAACTTAGACCTAATTCTCCTATAAGAAACGCCTTTCAAAGGTCGAGATGGTAAAAAATGTCTTCTTTAGATGTTGTTTGAACAAACGCAGCCGAGTTTCATACCCCAACATTGATTTTAAGAAAGTTATCAACAAAATAAAATTGACATTATTCTTGATTCTTGTAATTACCTATCAATTCATCTTATATCTTTGGGTTGATTTTTTTTATGAATTCTTGGTTAGAATCTACAATTGATGTCGTCAAGTCTTGAACTTTCAGTTCAAGAGGATAATAAATAAATCTTCACAAGCATGCATATGAAAATTATGTGACAGCAATGCAATTTTCTACCATGGCGAAAAATAATATATTTCAACAGTGATCTCTTGCATTTTTCATGCAAATAACTAGAACAGGAATCCTTTCTATCAATTCATATAAACGTTAATTATTTTCGTCCATCACATCTTTTCCAATTCATTCATTTTCCGAATAAATTCACATTCTGAGAAATACGCCAAGAATGTAGAAAGGGCAACATAGTGTTGACTTGAAACATAAAAATATTTTGAAAAACGTCATAACTTCGATACAGAGTGGAATGTGTCAAATTTCCAAGGCCAGAGTTGTGATTTTATAATTGTGAATGGAGTATACAGTTAATCCAAGAATTATTGACATCTCGGGGAGCTTTGGAGAATCGAAATTATGCTGGTAATAGCCTATTCTCCTATTCAGTAATATTTTGAGTTGCAGAATTCAGGTTGGTGTTGGAAATAACACTGCCATTTTGTTCTGTCATTAATGGTTCAAACAAATTTGGCAAATAATTGCGCAAGTGATAAATCTTTGGAATGAGATTCTGGAAAAATGTATATCTAATAGATGGAAATCCTGCACAGAGCACGTAGAAAAATAAATAAGAGAAGATTAGTCAAAATATATGTGATGTTATGAAATTGTTGACATAAAGCCTTTCATTATGAACATGACGAGTTCTGCCCAGATGAGGAAATGAGAACAGTGGTTGTTGAAGCAGAATGATAGGAATATTTCGATTTTTAATATTACATATTTTGCTCCTTCATCGTTCACAAATAATGAAAGTTACAATGTCGTGACAAAATTCCTCATATATTAAATAGATCCATTCGTTAAGTTTTGTTTCTGTCTCGATATCTATTACAATTTTTCCAATTCATTCACTTTGCAGCAACACGCTTCAAATTATCAACTAGATTTTGCTGGCTTAGCGAATATTCTTCTTTTTAAACCCGAGAATTGGGTGGTTGTAGCAAAAACACCCGACACCAAAAAAAGAAGTTTCCCGATAATATTCTACCCCTGGCGTTGGCTGTGAGAAATTAAAAGTAAGATTTTATGGCTTGTGACTTCCTTTATTTATGCCTTTGGACGATCGTAACTTGCAGGAATAAAAAAAGATGATATTATCAGATTTTGAATATATTGGCTCCATTCTAAAATCAGTTGTTCGCAATTTGACCGAAGAGTGTAGTAGTTTTGCGAGAAGAAGGGTGCACATATACAAGAATTGCAGAAAGGTTTGGAGTTTCCCATACAAGTGTGTCCAGAATGTTGCAGCGATTCAGGGAGACAGGTATGAATGACCACGGGTAACGACTGCCATTCAAGAACGTTACTTGAGAGTTTCATCGTTGAGACAACGGTTTGCATATTAGCACTCAGACAATAAGAAATCGCCTCAGAGAATATGATTTAAGGCCTCGTGTCGCGGCAAGAGGCCCAGCTCTTACCCCAGCCCATCGAAGGGCGCGTTTGGATTTTGCGAGAGAGCATATCCATTGGGAAGAGGCCGATTGGGAAAGAGTTCTCTTCACAGATGAGTCTAGATTCTGCCTCTACCATTGTGATCGACGTTCCCTTGTATACAGACGTCCACATGAAAGATATGCTCAGATCGATTATGGTATGGGGTGGAATATCTTTGACTGCTCGCACAGACCTAGTGGTCGTTGATAATGGAGCTATGAATGCTGATCAGTATATAAGGAACATTCTTGAAGAGCATGTAGTGCCATTTGCCCCATACATTGGTGGAAATTTCATTTTTATGGACGATAATGCCAGACCCCATCGTGCGCGCATCGTTCAGGAGTACCTTGAAGAGGTTGAAGTCTCTCGAATGGAATGGCCAGCAAGAAGTCCAGATCTCAATCCGATTGAGCAGGTTTGGGACAACCTCAATAGAAGGCTGAGAAGTTCAGAAAATCATCCAGCTACTCTTAATGACTCAGGAATCCAACTCGGAGAAATCTGGGAAGGATTAGATCAGAACATTTTAAGATCACTCATTTTGAGTATGAACCGTCGTTGCCGAGCTGTAATTAACGCAAAGGGTGGAAATACCAAGTATTAAATCACTAATCAGCATTTCAGTATTTTGAAAATTGTTCATTTCTCTTCTTTCACATAAGATTCGGTGAAATCCTGAATTCTTTTTCCATTCAATGTGTCTTGTTTCGTTCAAAACCTTCCCGAGAGAACATAAAAAATAAGTTATAAAGTCAATGTAGAGTTAACTTTCATTAAAATTGAGATTTTCAGAATGTGCGTTAATTTTTTTGCGCAGTGTAAATGCCATCAGATAAATTTTGTATGTACCTAATACGAATCATCCTTATTACATACATAACTATCATGATATCGCTGAGATTGGCGATTGGCAGTGTGTTGTGAAGTGCCAAATTTACTGTTCTCTATTGGTTTAGTCAATGGGTGATCGAAGAAGTCCAGGAAGATCTGACACACTTTCGTTCGATTAATTAACTAGATAATGGCTCTTTTGGACATTTTCGAATGAGACTTCATTGAGATTCTAACGAACGGATTGTATGAAATATGGTCTGATTCAGTAAACCTGAAATCACAGTTTCCCTTCCCCTAAATCAGGCAACATCCCGATTTCCGGATATGGCTCCGTGAAAACTTTAACGATTTCCAACTTCCGGGAAACGTCGAAATGAGTCAGGTATCGTCCCCGAGTAATTAGATTTCTTGTTACGACTTAAGGTGTGTATAAACGGTCTTTAATAGTCCGTTATCGTCGAAAAATTAATTAAATTGCAGACATCGTTCAATGGTCCTGTCCAATTAGCGTGGATCGTTTTCTCAATGTCCCCTTTTCCTTTTCCTCAACCGGTTGGGTCCTCGAGAGTCGAGGCCAATACAGGGGTGCTATTCTTCCTTCAATCACGGGTTGAAAATCAAAAGGTTCCTCCTATTCTTGTTTACTGCATTGTTGAGCACGAATAATGTGCTAGAATTGGATTTAACAACCCCTTTTCTCACAGTTGTCGCCGATATTAAATTTGTAAAACTAAATTGTCGAGGATTTATATCAGGAAAATATTTGAGATTGATCATAAGCAATCTTAATATTATGTATTTCGTTATGGTCACCTGAGAGCCAATTCAAGAAAATAATAATAAGGAAATAATTTAAATCGATTTCATTTCGAAAGTTCATTTTTTTTCTTTTAAAAATAGAAGAAAATCAGCCAACTCATGCTTCTGTTCTTTTTCAACGAAAGACCCATGAAAATGGTTCAACTTCCGATTAAAAGTGAATCTACAGATAATTTCTTTCAGAAAAACAACTTTAAATACGGAATTTGCAGGGAAATATCAGAAATATGCTTGTTGAAAATGTGACATATGAAGGATTCGTTTTTAGAATTACTTCATCGAATACGAAAACAAAGGCAATGCGAGAATTTTTGTAACATCGGGAATATACTAGGATTACATATGGTAGAACATGTTAGACAATATATGACCTTGCAACACAAACGATCAACGTTTTTTGTCCCTTTCAAAAATAAGAAATGCAGGAAACAACCCATTGAAATTATCATCTTTGGTAAAATAAAATGCCAAAAGTTAATGCCCACTTTTTTTTAATTTACCTCACCCTGAAGAATGTACCGGACATCTGCTTCATTTTTGGCTGATTCTGGAGCTGATCTGTGTATAAAATGCGAATAGGTTTTATTTCTTAGGTAAAAATGAAGCATCACACAAACGAAAGGATGCTATCCAGGCAGTAGCGGATTAACCGGTACGCTTAGTACGCTGCAGGGTAGGGCCCCGAGTTTCATAGGGGCCCCCGGCGATCGAATAAATTTTTTTTTCTAGAATGAAAATTCAGTCTGTAAGTGTGAAAAAAATAGTCAGACTGTACTATATTTTATAAGGAGCTCACAGCTCAGAGGCAACTTGTGAACATGAAACGCAATCGAATAACCAAAGCCTCAGAGCAAAATTGGAAAAAACATACCATTCAGCGTACTGTCCCTAATTATCTTATCTGCATGCAATAAATTCCGTCAAGGCGGCAGAATTCAAATGTTTACAATTATGTACATCCTAATTCAATAAATTTGTCGGCATTTCCTCTAAAATCTAGGAATGTGCTACAGAACGGCCAACCAGATGTTGATTCGTTTAGGGGTGTAAATTGAAAAATACTTGTGCAGAAGTTCTTAGGTCTGCATATTTTTTCTCACATTCATTTCACAATAAGATTCGAATAGTGTTGACAGTGACGGGCGAGTTTCGTGTAAGATTCAAGTATTGTGTTGGTGTTGGTGAATCGAACTATTTCTGTTTGTGTATAGATGGGATTATGTTGAGTATTCCCAAATTAAAATATTCCTTAAAATGTTTGAGCGCTACCCGATGGTGATGGTGTGCTCATCATGAGGCTGTTAAAGCATTGAAGTTTGGGTGTAATGATTTATTAAAGGCTTTGAAGCACATTTATTTGGATGAACAGAAATAATAAATTGCAAAAATAAGGCCAAAAATTTATACTTACAAAAGGCTTATCGAATTAGAATACGCTATGTTAACTGTTATTAAAACAATTCTAGAACGCTTTGATAAAGTTTCTTCCAATTTTCAAAAACCTAATTTGGATCTTCAAAGCGGATATCATTTACTGGACTCTTTAAAGTCATTTTTGCAGGAAATTCGGACAAACACTGATTCACAAACAGACCAGATAGAGACACAATCTATAGAGAATTGAGTGAAGATATTGAAAAAGAATACACCCAGAGCGAATCCAAAAACGGCTAAGAAGAAGAAAGTTCAAACGCCAATATTTTCTGGAAAAGATAAATTCAGGATTGAGATATTGAATAAAGTTTTAGATTATTTAATTGGCCACTTAGACCGTCGAAGTTCTGTCTATCGAAATATCATTGTGAAATTCAAATGTATATTTGATATAGGTGATCTCTCGCAAGATAATATTGATAGGAGGAATTTTAAAACACTCTTGGAGTATTATGAGAGAGACCTTGCGGATGGAATTATTAGCGAAGCTGGAAGCATCTCAATTCAAGGTTCAAGGAATATCTTAAAAACTTGAAAAAAAAAATACTAGTTGTTTAGAGATGTTGAAAATAATATATGATAAAGGAATGATATAAGTATTCTCCAATTTATATATAGCTTTAAAGTTATTTGTAACGCTACCTATTAGATACAAGTTGTGTAGCAGTCCGCTCATTTTCCAACTATATATATATATATCAATATATCATTGATAAAAAAATAAATATAGAACTGTTATGACACAAAATATCCTGCAGTTTTTAGGAATTCTATCGATAGTGATATAGCGAGCAGTGTCGATTATTATTCTGCAAAAAAAAGAATTTGCTGATATTAAAATAAGAAAAAAACAATTTTTCTAGTGACATTTTATTTTGTATCTAACTGATTTACAACTTTACGATACTTGTATCTTTTGTGATGATTTAATTTATTCCTTTCTCGATGCCGCAATAAAAAATTTGCAGATATGATATTCTAGAGATATTCTGTATTTGAATTTTTGTGATATTTTTCCCTTTTTTTAAGATTTTTATTCATTTTTTATATTTTGTTTCGATATGCTTACCTACATACCTTGTATTTTATTAATAAACATTATTTTTTGTTTTTAAAGAAGTGCGTTTTAATTAAAAAATTCTTTTGAAAAAAATCGAAAATGTTTCAGAGGGGGCCCCAAAAGTTTTGAAGCGTAGGGCCCCTGAAATCGTAAATCCGCCACTGTATCCAGGAATATTAGCAGACCCTCGAAAGAGAAAGACATCTCATCACTGAAGCTTCATATCTGAATAAAGCCAAAAAGAAAAAAAACAATAATCCGAGGAATCGATATCAAGTATTTACCCAGAACGAAACTTCCTCATAATTGTTCACCTCCCTTTTTCATATTTCAGAGTCTTATCCATAATACGTCCATAACCATCGAACTTGTTCGTACAGCTTTGGAGAAGTGGATTTTCCACTCGCTTTCTACATCTCATTAAACAGTTCTTATTCGAAAACATGTCAAATTCTCATGGTGATTTTCCAACTTTTCCAATCATGGAACATGACGTTGAAACGAAACGCATGAAAGAGAAGAAATAACTAATGAAGCTAAGTTTAAACGGCACGGATATATTGGGAACTTATTGGGAAGCTGTTCAACTAACTCCAGCTATGTTTGGAAGTCGTCAGTAATGAGCTATCCATTTCTGCTTCCGTTTTATTCGATCTCAACTTAATTGATTGATTATACTAATCAGGTACTGAATGTTTTTCGAAAAGAAGAATTTGAAATTATGTGAGGATATAACGATTTTGGTTCATTTCATCGACGAATTCGAAGTTTAATGGAAATCTTTTATGTCGTTGTCACACTAATTGGGATGCCCTTTATTTATTTATTTGTGTTCTTTATTTATCGAAATTATTGTAACCTATAGAAGTCTCTTTCATAAGGATTCAATACGGCGAATGAATGTTCAGTTGGCTCACAAAATTAGGTACAAAAGAAGGTGTGGTTTCTGGATGGAACTTGTGATAGCGTCTTGGTATCCCGTGGCTTGATAGCGGCTACCTTGGAGATGGTTTAGCGTGGAAAAGTTTCTATTGGACGGGTGGTTAACCGACACCGTGCCTTTCTTGACGTCTCGCGGATAACTCGAGCCAAAGCACAGGGTCAATTACTTAGATGTGAATGGTATCACAAGAAACCGCGTGTTTCTTGGTATAATGGTTTCTTTAACTACGCCAATTTAAAAACCAAAATTTTGTTGGAGGACAAATCAGTTTAATAGTATTGTTATGGAAAGCTAAGCAAGCTAAATTCATTTAAAAATATATTAACTATTCAATACATCACCATATAAGTAAATCCACACATTAATTATATTAGCGTATCCACCAAAAGTTCAAAATTCAAATCAAAACATTCACATCTATAAAAAATGGCGCCCAACGTGGGCATGAATAGTTTGAATAACTGAATAATTCAAATTCTATTGATTTCATTTATAAACCAGATAAGACGAGCAGGAGTATGAGTAGAGAGAAAGGAGACAAAACAATGGAAACTCAAGAAACTAACAAAAAACAGGATAAAGAATCAAACATGTTAGAGAAATTGCTAGCAGCAATGAAAAAGAATTCAGAGGAAATGAAACAAGAAATAAATAATAAATTGAAAGAAATGAAACAAGAAATAAATAATAAATTAGAAGATATGAAACAAGAAATAAAAGAAAACTCACAAGAAATAAAAAAAAACAAGAAATGAAAGATATGAAACAAGAAATAAAAGATGATTTAGCTTACATGGAGCAAGAAATGAAAGAAGATGTTGAGAAAGCAGAAAATAGAATGGATGAGAAAATATGTGCTATACATGGAAAAGTTATGACAGAAATAAATTTAATCGACAAGAAATGGGAAAAGGAGAGAGAAGACACCTCAACAAAACGTAATGAAAAACTGGAAATAACAGAAAGAACAAATAGAAAAGAAATCAAGGAAACATCAGATCAGACTCATAGTAAAATGAGGCAAATCATGGAAATACAGAACGAAAAATTTGAGGAACAAGATGAAAAATTTACAAAAATATTAAATAAAAAAAATATAACATCACTAGGAGTAATTAATAAAGGTGAGAATGAATTAAATTTCAATGGAAATATCAAAAGACAACATCCTATACCATTCATTAAATATTTGGAAAATAAAGAAGATCTATTCTTATCAATTTACTACATTTAAAGAATTTATCAGAAATCTATTAGCAGAAGAGGCACTATTGTGGTTCACAAATAAAGAAACAGAATTAGACACTTTTGAGGATTTCAAAATAAAATTTTTGAAATATTTTTGGGGAGAAGCAAGAAAAAAAAATATAAAAACAGAATTATTCAATGAAAAATTTAACCCAATGAAAGGAACCTCCTACCACAAATATGCGATGCAAGTGTATAGTACGGCACAATATCTAAATTCAAATTTCACAGAAGAATATAATATATGTAATGAGTCTGATAATTCAACACTTTGAAAAGGATCTAGAAGATGTATATGTATATGTATATATATATATATATATATATGAACCCCTGTTAAGCTGTGACCTCTGTTAAGTAGACTGGGCGACCTCACCTCCGGGTGAAGGAGTAGTCTCAATGGAAAAATTTTTGTTGATATATGGAGAGGGGAAGCCAAAGAACAAAATTACCGAGAGAGGGGAAAACATTTTTGCTGAAAAAATTTTGTTTGAACAATCGAGGCGCTGTAGCCTCCGCTTATATTTCTTGTAGTGTGAACGTTATAACCTCCGGCGGTGTTGCCAAATTTCGGAGGTGAGTAGGTGAAGTGAATATATGAAATTCAATATTCATATATTGGATGCAGGTGGCTTGGTTTTTCAAGGTTGATTCATGTCTATAAAGGAGTCGGAGATCGGGGATTATTCTTGTTGTTGTGGATTCTAAACTATATTTATCGTTTCGTCAAAATATCTTCAATTGAAGAATTTTCAGCCGAAATGATCTTGAACGATTAGGTTGGAATCAATGGTGAAGAATATGTGGTCAAATCCGAAACTCCTTGCGACCAGTGAACCTTAAATAATTTAATTTTCAAAGGAAATCACCAAGTCTTGAAATCATTGAAACCTCTAGCCATTTGCCACGATTCATCCTAACAACTTGTAAAATAGTAATCCGATCCCAAAGATGGGACTGGTATAATAGTAAAGATACAAAAATTAATAAATCGAAGGTTTCTTTTTGGGGAACTATAAATTCAGAATTTCGTGGAAATCGAATCATTTTTAACATGAATAAAAACTCACGAAATTAATAAAAAGTTGTAATATCAATATACATATTCTGAATTGTGTGAGATCGCTAAAAAAATCCCATCACAATGCTGCGAAATGGAGTTCTTGGAGAAAATGAGTGCAGTTTTTTTCGAAAATCGATAACTAAATAGTAAGAATGAAAATAGCCACAGAAATTGAGGTGAGCGGCTTTTCGTAATTTTCCAATAGTAGCAATTCCAAAAATTATTGAATCAAACAATAACGGAAGAGAATTATATCAAGACGCTATTTTACTTCAATTGGAAAGAAACAAGTCTTCAAATAAAATGGGAGAGTGAATAATTAATTGGTATAAGTGCAGCTTTTGGATGGATAAAATACTCGCCATAAAGAATCATCATTTATTTGATGCATGGAAATATGTAATTGTTATACGGGACTTACGGAAAGACATAATAATCCTTATCTACTCCCATAGAATAATATATCCATTATTCAACTCATTTTGATCTGTAATAGTCTCCATAAACCAATAGTGTGAGGTAATAATAACTCACGCCTAAAACTCACTATAATACAAATAGGAAAAATGTAGCTTACGAATTACGAAATAAATATGAATGTCGAATCGTTTGGGAACTCTATTCCAGACATCAAGGTAACGTTCTCGCCATCCATTTCTACATTTTCTTAGGTCTGAATATCCAAAAATTGCATTTGGAAAACGTGAATTTCTGACGTTTTCTACGGTATTCGATATCGATTAGATTTTCGACCAAAGAAATCGCTTTTGACAACTGTTGTCAATTTTGAAAATGCTGATTGATTCGAATTTCACTGAAGAAGTCGAAGGTAAAGTATAGTGTTCAATTCGCGGAAATGGTCATAACACACTTGATGAATTAGTACACCCCTCGCCTGAAGGCTCGGGCTGCAAAATTCATCTGCGTCTGTTATGACTTACATTATCGCTCATTGAACAATATACTATAAAATTTCATTACCAAAAAGATGTCATATTTATAAATTCCTTCAACCAATAGCTCAACATAATATTGGGCAGGTAACTGAGGGAATGCGGATTGTATATAAGAATTCAATTTATATTGACATACAGGGTCTTTCACGAGGAACCTCACCCATATTTATACGGGAAACTACTGAACGTATTTTCATGAAATTCAGCACTTATAAGTATTTCACGATGCTGATGAAATCTAAAATATTTTCAAGGCATGAGCACCTCCGGTTTTTCCGGAAATGACGTCAACTTCCGTTTTTCAAATTAGAACACCATTTTTTTATTGCAGAAATAGATTTCTTAGAAAATTTCAAGTTATTTTGATGTAACATTTTTCAGTTTTGGTTGGAAAATTCTCTCTGAGCGGGAAAATTCGAAAAAAAAATCGAAAATAGAGCTCCGCTGAAACAAGAATAACTTCGAGGTTTTTGGATGGAAAATTTTCATTTTTGGGATTTTTCAAGATGTAAGATTGATGTATCCACTTAAGAAATCGAAATCGCGATTCATGATACAGGGGGTGAAAAAATCGCTTTCAGAGTTAGGGATGACAAAATCGTGAAAAATCAATTTTTTCAAATATGAACCCCATTTTTTTATGGCAGAAATTGAATCTACGTTAAAAAATAATGTGAGTGTATGCAACACCCTTGCCCTAAAGTGGATATTTTCTGAGTTATTCACAAAAAACTGTTTTTCGTCTTGAATTTTCAGCTATTTCTTTTCCCTTCACGCCAAAAAGATGAAATTTTCAGGAACTGTTACTTAAACCATGTTTTAGATTCTACTACCCTAATATGCAAGAGAAAAAAGTTACAGGTTGTTCCTAAATAGATGGCGAATTTGGATTCGAATTTGTATCGGAAACCTCTTTATTTCAACTAATCGGCCATCGGTTTTCTCTCCAGTGATAAATAAATAATTCCTTTTGAACCATATGCAAAAACTTACCATGTTTTACATTCTTTTTTTTTAATGATAGATATCATTAATTACATCTGCCAAATTCCTCTTTATTCAGTAGCATGTAATTAATGATGTCTATCTTAAAAAAAAAGAATGTAAAATATGGTACTGCTTGCTCGACGAAAAAAAAACAAAAATCTCAACACTCCTTAACAAAATGCGTCGAAGAAAATATTAGTTTGTGGGATAACAAATTCGTTAAATAATTCTTCCAAACTCATTTTTATATTATTTTATATATTTATTGTTTACACCTATTTGTTGAGAGGTTTGTTTCTATGTGATACATAATTTATGTTCGAGATTTCAATTTTTTGTTAAACCCAATCATCCAAAGTAGGTCCCATTTAAGACATGATTTCGACCATTTTCTTCGCTTCAGTATAAAATTTTATCTAAATATACTCATTCCTTCATCCCAATAAATTCATAACCTAATGTAGGCCACTGACGAGGACTCTCTACGGGACTTTCGGGCATCCAGCATCGCACGAATGCTCGAAAAGAGTCCCGTGTATGGCTATCGAGACTACCCTTCGGCGTTCGAGGTAGGAACTTGGAAGCCCATGTATTACATATCCAGAACCTCAAAAATTTCTAGCGATTATCGAAAGAATTTCAAGATATTAAGGTCGGAATCACGGACAGTATCACTGTCAATTTTTTTACGGCCTCAGTCATTTTTTTATAATTACATTCTCGGACTGAAAAATGCGAATCTACCTACTGAGTGGATAGACGAGCACTCAGAAGCTACATACACCAAAAGCTATTTGATTTGTATTTCAAATTTTGAATTCAGTTGCTTGCTGACAGGTATAGGCTCGTTTACTTGTTTACGCTGTTTGGCTGCATACTTTTATTGTAAGATAAGGCTCTTGATGAGAACATTGATTTTAAATTTTTGGGGCCGATCATTCGTAGACATTCAACTTTCGAGAGAAAGGAACAAACACTAGAAATTTTCTTGCTCGCTGTGGAGTCTTGATGGTGAGACTCTCTCTCGAACTAAATCTGTTCGACTGTTTTGGAGTTACATCCATTATCATTCACTCAATAACTCTAAAATACGATCGAATTTAAATTCACCAAAAAGTATATTCCGAGGAAATGATGCGAAATTCTGTGAGGATCGTATTATAAGAAAGTTTCATTTTCACATCTAACCTATTCGTCAAGTTCGGCTGAAATTCTGCATGAACTTTTGAGTCGACATATCCAAGATACCATATTTCAGTTGGATCGAATCTGAAATCTTGAATATATGGTGACATTAACATTTCGGATCTGCTGAATCATCCGGTGGAATTTGAGGAAGCATAATTTTGATGCTCGCAAATAAAGCCGCTTCGTGAATATCGAATCTTCAAGTACTTTCTTTCGGAAATTATTGTGCTCTCGAGAGGCAAACTTTCATATATCTTGAAAAATATGTTACTAAAAAACCTAATGCTTATGTTATGATCAACATACGAATAGAATTATTTATTATTAAGTGTTCATTATTGAAAGTCTCCAACTTTTTTCAAGGAACCTGTTTATGAAGGGTGATTCCACCTTCCACCTTTCTCTTGAATCTGTTTCTGTGGAGAAATGTTCGCAGTTTATCTTAAAAGAAAACTTTTAAAATGCAATCAGTCACAAAGTTTTTTCCTTTTTCAAAATTCGACGAAACGGAGAAATTATGTAGGTACTATTCACCTTTGACGACGAAGCTCCAGTTCGTATATCGTCTAAATATTGGTGCAATGTATAAGGATAAGAATTTATAATTATTTTTTGGGATGATTTCATTAGGCCCTAAGAACTAAAAAACTCAATTCGTGTAGGTAAAAAAAAATAAACGTCATTAGAAAACCGGCTCATAATTCAGTTTCAGGGAAAATATACTGTATTCAGTCGTACTAGTGTATTTCAATGAAATCTGGTATATGCAATTTTTTTATTCTTAGACAAACTCTGGTAATCTTTCAAGATAAAAGAAGAAAGAACTTTATGAAGCTTTTAACAATGACAATAACAAATGTTCCGTTTAAACATTTTTAGTTATCTTATAGTCGGGTCAGAAATATCGACCTCCGAACTTTTCACAAACGATTCATTTTACATCAACCAGACGATTTTATGGTTCGAAAGAATGCCAGATGTTGTTTTGATACACTTTTTTATGCATGCCTCAGTGCACCTGCTCCGTACGAGTATGGTTTACAGTGTTGCCATTTACGGAGGTGACAACGAACTGAATGTCTCTTCGACTTATTTCTCCATGTATAGGACGGCGCACTAGCGCTGGTGGTATATAGCTGAACTAAAAGATTGTACAGTACAGAAATATGGTGCGTTCTGACCTCAAAACGATTTTTTGATATGTTGATCCCTGAAGTCTCCTGAGTCTAACAAGCTAAGAAACAAGGCAAAACGTTGTGACCTCCGATTTCGGAGGTGAGAGCGTTATATATGAGGTGACAACGCTTGTTGAGTTTATATTTTGGAGGTGACAATGACCATTAATAACTATATATATATATATATATATATATTTGTCTGGCAGACGTATCCAGTCCCGGTACGTTCTTAAGGCGACCTAAGACCCACATGATCCGTATGTTTTTTACGAGTATATATGCAAAAAATGGGCTCTTTTAAAATATAACTCCCTAGGCACATTGAGAGGGGAAAGAATTTTTTTCCTTCAAAAAAGTTGTATATTTGATAGTCCTGTTCGGACCCGATACATTGCGCCAACTTTTCAATCCCACATATACTGCACCGGCAAATACGATCAACGTTTTCGATCCCAGCACTGTTGCCAGATTTTCGGGATCAGTCGCTACGATTTCAATGTATAAAAGGGATTGAAAGAGTAGTTGTTATGGTAAGAATTTGTATATGTGTTAGTGAGTCGGCGGGAAGACTAAATATCTTCACGAAGTGAACAATTTTGCTATCTGTGAAGTTAAAATTCCTCATTTTCATTTGTTGAATCAATTTTTTATTGTCACTGACTTGGATTTTCCGAAATAGTGGTTGAAGGATTACGTCACATTATTTTTCTCACATGTATTTAGTTTGTTCCAACTTAGGGACATTATCCTTCTTTTCCGAGTTCTTTTCATTATTTTTCGAGTTACTCTCAACAAGCCCTTCCATTTGATACCCATATTGTAGAAGTGAATAAATATAACTATTTCGAAATCTTTGATGGTCCGCCATATTGGATTAAAAATTACATCGCATTATTTTTCAAGTTACTTTCATCAAGCCCTTTCACCTGATATTATATATTATAGGGCACAGGCATTTTGAATGAGCATTAATCCATTTTGCCTCATTAGATTATTATGCTGTTTGTCATGATTACGAAAAGATCGTATTATTCGTACGAATGAAATTTTGATGCTTATCATTATCTACAAACTACTTTTTTTGATACTGTGGGAATAATTATCTCATTTTTTGAGATTTCCTCTCATTGAAACTTTAAGAATCTGATCTAACAAAAACTATTGTTTTCAAATTCTCTTAAGGTACGAATCCACAATGAGTTAAAAAACTCATGATATTTTTGCCTCACGAGAATTTTGCCTCAGATGTGTTTCCACAAGCATGATAAATTCATTTGAAACATTTGATTCGGGATATTTTGATATCATGAGTCAAATGATTCTGAATGAGCTGTTTCCACACAGTACGTATTTTCTCGCTTGAAAAGAAACATATAGTTTGTGTAGCTCGACGACTTTCATTAGAAGATGTCGACGAAAAAAGATAAAGTGGGAATTGAAAAATTCCCACTTTACTTCGTTCTCTCCCGCAGCCTGACCACTTTTCGGTTTCATTCGTTTTATTTTCAAATACTGGCAACGAAGACTATGTATTTTGTCTTTTACTTCTGGAGCCGCTATTCCCAATTTGTCGGCAATTTCGTCTATCGACTTCTGCCTCAAATTCCTATTTTTGTAATTAATGGACGTGCAATCCCACAAATGCGTAAACAATTCGTAAAGTTCAATCAACATTCAACTTTATCGTATCATTCCTTGTCCATCTGAAAGAATTTCTTTTCTTTTCACTCGAGGAATTCATCACGAAACGAAATCAGAGACTCGCAATATGCAACTGGACGTGCAGCGCGTGAAGCAAATGATGCATGCGAGATCCGCGATACCTCGTGTTGACACGGTGAGTCCAGTTCATGCGTCAAAACACTCATGATACACGGTTTCATGAAATAATCTCAAGACTGATGCCTATTTCCACAATGAAATTCTTGGCTTCGTGAGATTGAGTCAATAAACTCATGATATAATATCATTGTTGATTCGCACCATTAGAAAAACCGCATATTAAAGAAAATGAAACCGAAAACAAAAAATCTGACACATTTCATTGTTGTTTTCATGAATGAAATATTTGATTAATCCTTTTTCCCTTTCAATATTTATTTGCGGTGCGGCTGGAAGTTTGAATTATTTGAACGCATATATTATCACGTGATGTGAAAAAGGCTGAATGCTGGTGTAGCTTGACCAGCCCGGTACACTTTAAAAAAAATTAGAATCAATTCTGGATGCCGTCATATATAACGAATTACATAAAGGGTGTCAGGATTAAACGTTCATATATTTCAGGAGGTGATTCTAAATATCGAAACTAGAAGATATTTCCATATCTACTCAGGTCCTTAATGCATTCCACAGCCCACGGGTGACCTCTAAACTAAAGTACCGTTGCACCAAAATTTATCGAATTTAAATGAAATTGATAGCATGGAGTTTTCTGGATGAACTTGATCGTTTGATTGTAAAAGAACTGATTGATTCCCATCAGTAGCAGAGATAAAAAATCATTTTCAATTTTTAGTGGATGATCTAATTGAAATTTCAGTCGGAAAAATGGGCTCCTAAAATATTTTCAAATTGAAAGCGTTACATAACCCCTATCTCGGAATAAAAGTATTTTAGTGTGATGAAATGCATTCTAAGTAATTTTTTTTCTAAAGGATGGGGCTCCGTAGCTCCGTACCTCTTTTGCTCGAAAATGGTTGAGGAGACCATGTCTTCGACTAACATAATCTCAAAAATTAAAAGTATTATTTTCCTCCACTGATGAGAATCGGTTATCAGACATGGGTGGATATAGTTTTTTTTCATGGGGGGGTAATCTGATTGAAAACCATTAAATCAGGTACACAACATCCTCAAATAAACTTTGAAACGTAATTTCTTCTTGGGTCTTAGATACTTTTTTCAGAATGTCAATAACATCAATCTCAGTGATGTATTAGGAGCTTAATATATTAGGTAGGACCTAGACAAAATTCATAACACTACTCTCCTTCATTCATCACATCGAAAAACACAATTGTATAACTTCTGAAATTCTTATGAAAAATTCGATTTCACTTTTGATTCTCATCGGTGAAATCAAGAATCAGATTTAGAAGAAGCACTGGTTTACTAAAAACAAGAGCCTTGTTATATGTATAATCATTATCCGATTCTGGTACACCATTTACATCATTCCTATCTTTCATTTCTATGAAATTCCAAAACTCAGCGTATTGTGATAATCTCTTCAACTGAATCACACTCCATTTATAAACAAATAATGAATTATACACGGTGGTACTCATAAGTGCAAAAGCTTTCAGGGAATGATTCCTAGCATAAGCTAGTGGGCATTTCCTTTCAATATCACATTCTTCCAAATATGAGGAAAAATACTATTTTTCTCTTGGAAGCGCTAAAAAATTAAATCCTTAGACGTCTGTCAGCTACATTGTAAAAATATTCATTTGAGAGTATTTTGATAACGCACCACTGGTTTCCCGTTGAAACCGCAGTATATCACGTGATTAGCCAGGTATAATTGACGTATTCGATTTTGTGGACATGTCTTACAAATGAATATATTTTAAATTTTTTTTTGTGATCTTTTGATGCTTTTCACGTTAGCCCGTATTCTAACTCAAAATCGTATATTCATCCCCAATACCCGAGGAGGGCTCGAGAGAAACGTTAACATTTTAAATATTCATTGATCTATCATGGGTTTGAACCATTCCTTTTTTGGTAGATTATGGCGAAAAGGTTGATCTATCATAAAGTAGTTTGCTGAGCTCTACTAGTTCCTTAATAATCAAATGAAATACATTGTGTGCCTACATGGGTGCCCACAGGCAGTTGGACACGCCTCCGTCTTGATATTTTGATCCCTTTGTCATTTTTCAGCACAACAAACATATCGTCATAATATGATATTGACATTCTGAAAATGAATTTTGAAATGGGAAAAGTAAATAATTTCTCTTTTGCCCCCCTTTGTGATTGTGCATGAACGAATCTTGTAAATCGGAAACAAAAAAAATTAGTATGTGACTGTAACTTCTTCTTTGCTCACAAAATGCCATTTTTTCAGCACTTAAAAAAGTCTCTCTTCTCACTTTCGAAAGGAAACTCCTACTCGAAGACACACGTACCTACTTGGTAACACTTTGTTTACAGTAATATTCATCGGGTTTGTGTAAGCTTCCATACCGGAGAATCTGCAGATCAGATTGATATAAAGAGAATCCAATATCAAATCTACGAGTGTATTCGAAATATTCACTAAGACCCATGACGACGTTCGTCCATACCGGGATCGTATAAGTACTCAAATAGTGTATTTGAGGTGTATGAACGGAAAACAGCGTTGTCATATTTAGGGACCCAATGCGTTGGTCAACTATACGAATTATATACAGCAAGTGGATGTCGACTGAAGCGCCCTCGCACTGGCCAAACACTGAAACTTTTCCATATATAATCACATGTAAAACCGACTTTTCAGACCCGGCTGAAAATGCACCCCTAGCATCCCCTCAGCCCCCTCATAACGTTTCTATAGTCGAACGTTACCAGTCCCGAAGCCGGGTCTGAAAACGTCACTTTTGGACTGAAAAGTCGGTCGAGTATACCGATTTGGGTCTGTATGTGCGGTCGAACAAATCTATATATATATATATATATATATATATATATATATATATATTTGTCTGGCAGACGTATCCAGTCCCGGTACGTTCTTAAGGCGACCTAAGACCCACATGATCCGTATGTTTTTTACGAGTATATATGCAAAAAATGGGCTCTTTTAAAATATAACTCCCTAGGCACATTGAGAGGGGAAAATTTTTTTTTCCTTCAGAAAAGTTGTATATCTGATAGTCCTGTTCAGACCCGATACATTGCGCCAACTTTTCAATCCCACATATACTGCACCGGCAAATACGATCAACGTTTTCGATCCCAGCACTGTTGCCAGATTGTCGGGATCAGTCGCTACGATTTCAATGTATAAAGGGGATTGAAAGAGTAGTTGTTATGGTAAGAATTTGTATATGTGTTAGTGAGTCGACAGGAAGACTAAATATATTCACGAAGTGAACAATTTTGCTATCTGTGAAGTTGAAATTCCTCATTTTCATTTGTTGAATCAATTTTTTATTGTCACTGACTTGGATTTTCCGAAATATTGGTTTTAGGATTACGTCACATTATTTTTCTCACATGTATTTAGTTTGTTCCAACTTAGGGACATTATCCTTATTCAATCAAATGAACGCGGTGTATCTGATTAATCGATTATTATCCTTATTTTTCGAGTTACTCTCAACAAGCCCTTCCATTTGATACCCATATTGTAGAAGTGAATAAATATAACTATTTCGAAATTTTGATGGTCCGCCATATTGGATTAAAAATAACATCGCATTACTTTCATCAAGCCCTTTCACCTGATATTATATATTATAGGGATCAGGCATTTTGAATGAGCATTAATCCATTTTGCCTCATTAGATTATTATGCTGTTTGTCATGATTACGAAAAGATCGTATTATTCGTACGAATGAAATTTTGATGCTTATCATTATCTACAAACTACTTTTTTTGATACTGTGGGAATAATTATCTCATTTCTCGAGATTTCCTCTCATTGAAACTTTAAGAATCTGATCTAACAAAAACTGATGTTTTCAAATTCTCTTAGAAAAACCGCATATTAAAGAAAATGAAACCGAAAACAAAAAATCTGACACATTTCATTGTTGTTTTCATGAATGAAATATTTGATTAATCCTTTTTCCCTTTCAATATTTCTTTGCGGTTCGGCTGGAAGTTTGAATTATTTGAACGCATATATTATCACGTGATGTGAAAAAGGCTGAATGCTGGTGTAGCTTGACCAGCCCGGTACACTGTAAAAAAAAAAAATAGAATCAATTCTGGATTAAACGTTCATATATTTCAGGAGGTGATTCTAAATATCGAAACTAGAAGATATTTCCATATGCACTCAGGTCCTTAATGCATTCCACAGCCCACGGGTGACCTCTAAAATACCGTTAGTTGGTTAGTTCTGCACCAAAATTTATCGAATTTAAATGAAATTGATAGCATGGAGTTTTCTGGATGAACTTGATCGTTTGATTGTAAAAGAACTGATTGATTCCCATCAGTAGCAGAGATAAAAAATCATTTTCAATTTTTAGTGGATGATCTAATTGAAATTTCAGTCGAAAAAATGGGCTCCTAAAATATTTTCAAATTGAAAGCGTTACGTAACCCCTATCTCGGAATAAAAGTATTTTAGTGTGATGAAATGCATTCCAAGTAAATTTTTTTCTGAAGGATGGGGCTCCGTAGCTCCGTACCTCTTTTGCTCGAAAATGGTTGAGGAGACCATGTCTTCGACTAACATAATCTCAAAAATTAAAAGTATTATTTTCCCCCACTGATGAGAATCGGTTTTCAGACAGGGGTGGATATAGTTTTTTTTTCATGGGGGGGGTAATCTGATTGAAAATCATTAAATCAGGTACACAACATCCTCAAATAAACTTTGAAACGTAATTTCTTCTTGGGTCTTAGATACTCATTACCCCCCCCCCTCTCCTTCATTCATCACATTGAAGAACACAATTGCATAACTTCTGAAATTCTTATGGAAAATTCGATTTCACTTTTGATTCTCATCGGTGAAATCAAGAATCAGATTTAGAAGAAGCACTGGTTTAATAAAAACAAGAGCCTTGTTATATGTATAATCATTATCCGATTCTGGTACACCATTTACATCATTCCTATCTTTCATTTCTATGAAATTCCAAAACTCAGCATATTGTGATAATCTCTTCAACTGAATCACACTCCATTTATAAATAAACTATCTGGCCCGGCGAACTTTGTACCGCCTGAATTATACTTAAAAGTTGTATAAACTTACCATTGCTTTTTTTCAAGCAGGAAAAAAATTAGGCAAAATTAAAGTTCAAAATATACAAAATTTTAATAATTTTGTAATTCACATGGAAAGAATTCTCTTTATAAAAGCGGTAACTAATTGTTGAACTTGAACATATAACTTTTTGTTTTTGATTGTTGTACAGTTCTCTTTTTTTGCAGTACCTCATGTGACTGTGAATAGCAGGAGTATAATCCATATTATAGGTACCTTTCCTCTTATATGAATCAAAATGTCAAGAATATAAACAAAAAATATTCCTTTAATGAACTATCGACTATTAACACAGCCCATCGACCAGAATTAAAAAATCAGTCATTTATTAATAGCCCAACCTGAAGTGGCAAAAACAAAACTTTTCTTATATTCTCAAAATCTAATCAGTGGTCACACCATTATTTTAGACATCTTAGCTATGCTGCTAAGCTCAAAATAATGGGTAAACATCTCAGTTGGTAGAGCAGCGCGATTCTCATTATTCCATGGATATGAGCTGTCAATCTCTCTTCAATTTGTTCAATTTAGTTGACAATATCAAGCTCGTTAGAAGACAAATCGAGATGTTAAAATGTCGATAGTACGATCGACACGGCAAAATTATCAACACTGTGAATTATGTTGAACTCATATTCAAATTTATTGATGGTCATTTGACCAGATCAGATTAGGCAACCCATGAAACATTATTGTATATCATAAGTGAAAGCCCGATGAGCAAACGTTTCAAAATTATTGACGCTTACAATACTGTCTCTGTGCGAACAGAAACACGAATATAATATGTCAATTACTAATTATGGGCAATTTTGGATTCAGTTATTTCCGCAAATATATCTATTACCCAAACAGAAATTCGAAAGCATTTCAAAAATAAAGAAAAAAGATGAAGATGGCCAACTCACGTATGAAACTGATCGTCAAAATCAGATACTTGATCTTTCGGTAAAAATTCACTGTTCCACCAACTTGAGATAAGTTTATCCGCTTTTTGATCTGGCAATAGACTTCCATGTTACCATGAGTTCTATGCGAATCACATATCGCCATCTAACAGCGGTAATATCAACCTACGACTACGTACAGTGACTGTACGACTACGCATCGACGGTAGCGACACCCAGTGGCCTTATTCAAAAGAAGGAAAAGCATTTCCTGTATAAGTAAAATTTTCATCGATTTTTTCGCAGTTTCATTGTATTTTATAATAACCAGACCGTAGACGAATCCATATATGAAGTTTCATAACAAACAGTCCATCCGATCTCGAGTTTTAAATGGTGTAACCAACATCTTTCTTTTATATATATAGATAATGAATCATACACGGTGGTACTCATAAGTGCAAAAGCTTTCAGGGAATGATTCCTAGCATAAGCTAGTGGGCATTTCCTTTCAATATTACATTCTTCCAAAGATGAGGAAAAAATACTATTTTTCTCTTGGAAGCGCTGAAAATTGAATCCTTAAACGTCTGTCAGCTACATTGTAAAAATATTCATTTGAGAGTATTTTGATAACGCACCACTGGTTTCCCGTTGAAACCACAGTATATCACGTGATTAGCCAGGTATGATTGGTGTATTCGATTTTGTGGACATGTCTTACAAATGAATATATTTTAAATTTTTTTTGTGATCTTTTGATGCTTTTCACGTTAGCCCGTATTCTAACTCAAAATCGTATATTCATCCCTAATACCCGAAGAGGGCTCGAGAGAAACGTTAACATTTTAAATATTCATTGATTTATCATGGGTTTGAACCATTCCTTTTTTGGTAGATTATGGCGAAAAGGTTGATCTATCATAAAATAGTTTGCTGAGCTCTACTAGTTCCTTAATAATCAAATGAAATATGTATATTGTGTGCCTACATGGGTGCCCACAGGCAGGTGGACACGCCTCCGTCTTGAGATTTTGATCCCTTTTTCATTTTTCAGCACAACAAACATATCGTCATAATATGATATTGACATTCTGAAAATGAATTTTGAAATGGGAAATGTGAATAATTTCTCTTTTGCCCCCCTTTGTGATTGTGCATGAACGAATCTTGTAAATCGGAAACAAAAAAAATTAGTATGTGACTGTAACTTCTTCTTTGCTCACAAAATGCCATTTTTCAGCACTTAAAAAAGTCTCTCTTCTCACATTCGAAAGGAAACTCCTACTCGAAGACACACGTACCTACTTGGTAACACTTTGTTTACAGTAATATTCATCGGGTTTGTATAAGCTTCCATACCGGAGAAACTGCAGTTCAGATTGATATAAAGAGAATCCAATATCAAATCTACGAGTGTATTCGAAATATTCACTAAGACCCATGACGACGTTCGTCCATACCGGGATCGTATAAGTACTCGAATAGTTATTTGAGGTGTATGAACGGAAAACAGCGTTGCCATATTTAGGGACCCAATGCGTTTGTCAACTATACGAATTATATACAGCAAGTTGATGTCGACTGAAGCGCCCTCGCACTGGCCAAACACTGAAACTTTTCCATATATAATCACATGTAAAACCGACTTTTCAGACCCGGCTGAAAATGCACCCCTAGCATCCCCTCAGCCCCCTCATAACGTTTCTATAGTCGAACGTTACCAGTCCCGAAGCCGGGTCTGAAAACGTCACTTTTGGACTGAAAAGTCGGTCGAGTATACCGATTTGGGTCTGTATGTGCGGTCGAACAAATCTATATATATATATATATATATATATATATATAGATTTGTTCGACCGCACATACAGACCCAAATCGGTATACTCAACCGACTTTTCAGTCCAAAAGTGACGTTTTCAGACCCGGCTTCGGGACTGGTAACGTTCGACTATAGAAACGTTATGAGGGGGCTGAGGGGATGCTAGGGGTGCATTTTCAGCCGGGTCTGAAAAGTCGGTTATACATGTGATTATATATGAAAAAGTTTCAGTGTTTGGCCAGTGCGAGGGCGCTTCAGTCGACATCAACTTGCTGTATATAATTCGTATAGTGGACCAACGCATTGGGTCCCTAAATATGGCAACGCTGTTTTCCGTTCATACACCTCAAATACACTATTCGAGTACTTATACGATCCCGGTATGGACGAACGTCGTCATGGGTCTTAGTGAATATTTCGAATCGACTCATAGATTTGATATTGGATTCTCTTGATATCAATATGAACTGCAGATTCTCCGGTATGGAAGCTTATACAAACCCGATGAATATTACTGTAAACAAAGTGTTACCAAGTCTAGGTACGTGTGTCCTCGAGTAGGGGTCTCCTTTCGAAAGTGAGAAGAGAGACTTTTTTACGTGCTGAAAAAATGGCATTTTGTGAACAGAGAAGAAGTTACAGTCACATACTAAATTTTCTTGTTTCCGATTTACAAGATTCGTTCATGCACAATCACAAAGGGGGGCAAAAGAGAAATTTTTTACATTTTCCATTTCAAAATTCATTTTCAGAATGTCAATATCATATTATGACGGTATGTTTGTTGTGCTGAAAAATGACTAAGGGATCAAAATCTCAAGACGGAGGCGTGTCCACCTGCCTGTGGGCACCCATGTAGGTACACAATATATTTCATTTGATTATTAAGGAACTAGAAGAGCTCAGCAAACTACTTTATGATAGATCAACCTTTTCGCCATAATCCACCAAAAGAGGAATGTTTCAAACCCATGATAGATCAATGAATATTTAAAATGTTTACGTATCTCTCGAGCCCTCTTCGGGTTTTGGGGATGAATGTACGATTTTGAGTTAGAATACGGGCGAACGTGAAAAGCATCAAAAGATCACAAAAAAATTGAAAAAATATTCATTTGTAAGACATGTCCACAAAATCGAATACGTCAATTATATACCTGGCTAATCACGTGATATACTGCGGTTTCAACTGGAAACCAGTGGTGCGTTATCAAAATACTCTCAAATGAATATTTTTACAATGTAGCTGACAGACGTCTAAGGATTTAATTTTCAGCGCTCCCAAGAGAAAAATAGTATTTTTTCCTCATATTTGGAAGAATGTAATATTCAAAGAAAATTCGCACTAGCTTATGCTAGGAATCATTCCCTGAAAGCTTTTGTACTTAAAGTACCACCCTGTATAATTCATAAATATATAAATGGAGTGTGATTCAGTTGGAGAGATTATCACAATATGCTGAGTTTTGGAATTTCATAGAAATGAAAGCTAGGAATGATGTAAAATGATGTACCAGAATCGGATAATGATTATACACTATATAACAAGGCTCTTGTTTTTAGTAAACCAGTGATTCTTCTAAATCTGATTCTTGATTTCACCGATGAGAATCAAAAGTGAAATTGAATTTTCATAAGAATTTCAGAAGTTATACAATTGTGTTTTTCAATGTGATGAATGAAGGAGAGTAGTGTTATGAATTTTGTCTAGGTCCTACCTAATATATTAAGCTCCTAACACATCACTGAGATTGATGTTATTGACATTCTGAAAAAAGTACAAGTTCTCAGTTCTTTTCGTTACTTAATATTGTTTATTGTGTTTTGAATATTTATTGCCTCATTTTTGAAAGCATTCCTTCTTTTATATTTCATTCATAAGATTAAAACATCAATTAAATCTACCATTCCGTACTGATGGCCATCGTGGTTGTGGAATTCTTCTAGGTGAACTATGCATTACTCAAGCCCTTTTACTCCATAACCATAATAAAGGCGTTGTAAAGGAATACAGGGTGTCCGGGTTCAACGTTCATATATTTCAGGGGGTGATTCTGGAGAGTGGAGTTCAAAGTTAGATTATATCAACTTAGGCCCTAAAACACCAGTGCTAGAGGCTCTTCAGCAGGACCTCCAAAGTCCAACTAATTTGCGATAACTATGTCATCATTTGTCGGAATTAAATGAAATTCAGTACATGGGGGTTTCTGGATAAACTGAATCGTCTTATAATAGGGCGGATTTACGGGGGGGGGGGGGGGTTAATGAGTATCGAAGACCTAAGAAGAAATCACGTTTCAAAGTTTATTTGAGTATGTTGTGTACCTGAACTACCTGATTTAATGGTTTTCAATCATATTACCCCCCCATTGAAGAAGAGCTGCATCCGCCCATGTTTGATAACCGATTATGTTAGTCGAAGACATGGTCTCCTCAACCATTTCGGAGCAAAAGAGGTACGGCGCTACGGAGCCCCATCCTATAGAAAAAAAAATGACTTAGAATGCATTTCATCACACTAAAATACTTTTATTTCGAGATAGGGGTTACGTAACGCTATCAATTTGAAAATATTTTAGCAGCCCATTTCTTCGACTGAAATTTCAATTAGATCATCAACTCAAAAATTGAAATTGATTTTTTGAGACACCCCCTATTATCTCTGCTGCTAATGAGAATCAATCAGTTCTTTCACAATCAAACGATCAAGTTCATCCAGAAAACTCCATGCTATCAATTTCATTAAAATTCGATAAATTTTGGTGCAGAACTAACCAACTAACAGTACTTTAGAGGTCACCCGTGGAATGCATTAAGAACCTGAGTAGATATGGAAATATCTTCTAGTTTCGATATTTAGAATCACCTCCTGAAATATATGAAGAATGTTTAATCCTGACACCCTTTATGTAATTCGTTATATATGACGGCATCCAGAATTGATTCAAATTTTTTTACAGTGTCAAGCTACACCAGCATTCAGCCTTTTTCACATCACGTGATAATATATGCGTTCAAATAATTCAAACTTCCAGCCGAACCGCGAAGAAATATTAAAAGGGAAAAAGGAAAAATCAAATATTTCATTCATGAAAACAACAATGAAATGTGTCAGATTTTTTGTTTTAGGTTTAATTTTCTTTAATATGCGGTTTTTCTAAGAGAATTAGAAAACAATAGTTTTTGTTAGATCAGATTCTTGAAGTTTCAATGAGTGGAAATGTCGAAAAATGAGATAATTATTCCCACAGTATCAAAAAAAGTAGTTTGTAGATAATGATAAGCATCAAAATTTCATTCGTACGAATTATACGATCTATTCGTAATCATTTCAAACAACATAATAATCTAATGAGGCAAAATGGATTATTGCTCATTCAAAATGCCTGTGCCCTATAATATATAATATCAAGTCAAAGGGCTTGATGAAAGTAACTTGAAACATAATGCGATGTTATTCTTAATCCAAAATGGAGGACCAACCAAGATTTCGAAATAGTTATAGTTATTCACTCATACAATATGGGCATCAAATGGAAGGGCTTGTTGAGAGTAACTCGAAAAATAATGTGACATAATCCTAAAACTAATATTTCGGAAAATCCAAGTCAGTGACTATAAAAAATTGATTCAACAAATGAGAATGAGGAATTTTATCTTCACAGACAGCAAAATTGTTCACTTCGTGAAGATATTTAGTCTTCCCGTCGACTCACTAACACGCATATACAAATTCTTGCCATAACACCTACTCTTTCAATCCCTTTTATACATTGAAATCGTAGCGACTGATCCCGAAAATCTGGCAACAGTGCTGGGATCGAAAACGTTGATCGTATTTGCCGGTGCAGTATATGTGGGATTGAAAAGTTGGCGCAATGTATCGGGTCTGAACAGGACTATCAGATATACAACTTTTTTGAATGAAACAAAATTTTTCCCCTCTCAATGTGCCTAGTGAGTTATATTTTAAAAGAGCCCATTTTTTGCATATATACTTGTAAAAAACATACGGATCATGTGGGTCTTAGGTCGCCTTAAGAACGTACCGGGACTGGATACGTCTGCCAGACAAATATATATATATATATATATATATATGTATATATATGAACCCCTGTTAAGCTGTGACCTCCGTTAAGTAGACAGGGCGACCTCACCTCCGGGTGAAGGAGTAGTCTCAATGGAAAAATTTTTGTTGATATATGGAGAGGGGAAGCCAAAGAACAAAATTACCGAGAGAGGGGAAAACATTTTTGCTGAAAAAATTTTGTTTGAACAATCGAGGCGCTGTAGCCTCCGCTTATATTTCTTGTAGTGTGAACGTTATAACCTCCGGCGGTGTTGCCAAATTTCGGAGGTGAGTAGGTGAAGTGAATATATGAAATTCAATATTGATAATATATTGGATGCAGGTGGCTTGGTTTTTCAAGGTTGATTCATGTCTATAAAGGAGTCGGAGATCGGGGAGTATTCTTGTTGTTTTTGATTCGAAACGATATTTATCGTTTCGTCAAAATTTCTTCAATTGAAGAATTTTCAGCCGAAATGATCTTGAACGATTAGGTTGGAATCAATGGTGAAGAATATGTGGTCAAATTCGAAACTCCTTGCGACCAGTGAACCTTAAATAATTTAATTTTCAAAGGAAATCACCAAGTCTTGAAATTATTGAAACCTCTAGCCATTTGCCACGATTCATCCTAACAACTTGTAAAATAGTAATCCGATTCCAAAGATGGGACTGGTATAATAGTAAAGATACAAAAATGAATAAATCGAAGGTTTCTTTTTGGGAAACTTTAACCTAAATTCAGAATTTCGTGGAAATCGAATCATTTGTAACATGAATAAAAACTCACGAAATCAATAAAAAGTTGTAATATCAATATACATATTTTGAATTGTGTGAGATCGCTAAAAAATCCCATCACAATGCTGCGAAATGGAGTTCTTGGAGAAAATAAGTGCAGTTTTTTTCGCAAATCGATAACTAAATAGTAAGAATGAAAATAGCCACAGAAATTGAGGTGAGGGGTTTTTCGTAATTTTACAATAGTAGCAATTCCAAAAGTTATTGAATCAAACAATAACGGAAGAGAATTATATCAAGACGTTATTTTACTACAATTGGAAAGAAACAAGTCTTCAAATAAAATGGGAGAGTGAATAATTAATTGGTATAAGTGCAGCTTTTGGATGGATAAAATACACGGCATAAAGAATCATCATTTATTTGATGCATGGAAATATGTAATTGTTATATGGGACTTACGGAAAGACATAATAATCTTTATCTACTCCCAAGAATAATATATCCATTATTCAACTCATTTTGATCTGTAATAGTCTCCATAAACCAATAGTGTGAGGTAATAATAACTCACGCCTAAAACTCACTATAATACAAATAGGAAAAATGTAGCTTACGAATTACGAAATGAATAAGAAAGTCGAATCGTTTGGGAACTCTATTTCAGACATCAAGGTAACGTTCTCGCCATCCATTTCTACATTTTCTTAGGTCTGAATATCCAAAAATTGCATTTGGAAAACGTGAATTTCTGACGTTTCCTACGGTATTCGATATCGATTAGATTTTCGACCAAAGAAATCGCTTTTGACAACTGTTGTCAATTTTGAAAATGCTGATTGATTCGAATTTCACTGAAGAAATGGTCATAACACACTTGATGAATTACACCCCTCGCCTGAAGGCTCGGGCTGCAAAATTCATCTGCGTCTGTTATGACTTACATTATCGCTCATTGAACAATATACTATAAAATTTCATTACCAAAAAAATGTCATATTTATAAATTCCTTCAACCAATAGCTCAACATAATATTGGGCAGGTAACTGAGGGAATGCGGATTGTATATAAGAATTCAATTTATATCGACATATTGCTAAGCTTCTCATTTTTTTATTCATTAGGATAAAGAAGGGATATTCCCTACGGAATACTTTCTGTTATCACAAGCTGAATCATCATTTGGACAGGGTTATTGGATGTTGTAAACTATTCTCAAATTTAGTTCTGATATAACTATACCCTAATTTAGTTCTGATGTAACTATATCCTTTAAAAAAATGTGGAGTGATCTTATTTATTGAACGTAATTTTCGAAGGGATTCTGCCCACTCAATTTTTCGAATAGTCTTCCAATCATACTTTTACTGTCATAAATTTTTCCAAGCAACGATGATTCTTATTCTTGTCTTTCGTATATCGCACATAGATTTCAATTAAGTGACATTCTTTTTCAATGCCATTCCCCTTTTGACAGCTTTTGAATTTCATAACTCTTCTTATAATTTCGAACTTTAAGCTCACTGATTCTTCTATTCAACGGCTTTTACTTTGTGTATTTTTCCAACAGCAACGGGAATAAAGATTAATTTTGTCCATTCGTTTCAGAAGTGAGAAGCAGATATTATAAATGCAAAAAAAGTAACTTGGTCAATAAGAACAACTGATAGAACACCCCTCGAAAATTAAAAAAAAATACCATTTAAGAGATGGTTTTAGTCATTCTTTTCGCTTCGGTATAAAATCTATTCTAAATATCCTCATGTCTTCATCCTAGTAAATTTATTACTAAAAAGCATTTACTCTTGAATAAAGGGAATGATCAATTTTATCCTTCCGCACGAGAACATTCAGAAAATGAAGGAAAACTTGTGTTGAGCCGAAATCGGTTTCCAGATGAAAGACGAAGGAAATAGCAAGCAGTACAACCTACTGCTTGCTCGACGAAAAAAAAAACCAAAAAGCTCAACACTCCTTAACAAAATGCGTCGAAGAAAATATTAGTTTGTGGGATAACAAATTCGTTGAATAATTCTTCCAAACTCTTTTTTATATTATTTTATATATTTATTGTTTACACCTATTTGTTGAGAGGTTTGTTTCTATGTGATACATAATTTATGTTCGAGATTTAAATTTTTTGTTAAACCCAATCATCCAAAGTAGGTCCCATTTAAGACATGATTTCGACCATTTTCTTCGCTTCAGTATAAAATTTTATTTAAATATACTCATTCCTTCATCCCAATAAATTCATAACCTAATGTAGGCCACTGACGAGGACTCTCTACGGGACTTTCGGACATCCAGCATCGCACGAATGCTCGAAAAGAGTTCCGTGTATGGTCTATCGAGACTACCCTTCGGCGTTCGAGGTAGGAACTTGGAAGCCCATGTATTACATATCCAGAACCTCGAAAATTTCTAGCGATTATCGAAAGAATTTCAAGATATTAAGGTCGGAATCACGGACAGTATCACTGTCAATTTTTTTACGGCCTCAGTCATTTTTTTATAATTACATTCTCGGACTGAAAAATGCGAATCTACTTACTAGGTGGATAGACGAGCACTCAGAAGCTACATACACCAAAAGCTATTTGATTTGTATTTCAAATTTTGAATTCAGTTGCTTGCTGACAGGTATAGGCTCGTTTACTTGTTTACGCTGTTTGGCTGCATACTTTTTTTGTAAGATGAGAACATTGGTTTTAAATTTTTGGGGCCGATCATTCGTAGACATTCAACTTTCGAGAGAAAGGAACAAACACTAGAAATTTTCTTGCTCGCTGTGGAGTCTTGATGGTGAGCTCTCTCTCGAACTAAATCTGCTCGACTGTTTTGGAGTTACATCCATTATCATTCACTTAATAACTCAAAAATACGATCGAATTTAAATTCACCAAAGAGTATATTCCGAAAAGGAAATGATGCGAAATTCTGTGAGGATCGTATTATAAGAAAGTTTCATTTTCAGATCTAACCTATTCGTCAAGTTCGGCTGAAATTCTGCATGAACTTTTGAGTCGACATATTTCATCCAAGATACCATATTTCTGTTGGATCGAATCTGAAATCTTGAATATATGGTGACACTAACATTTCGGATCTGCTGAATCATCGGGTGGAATTTGAGGAAGCATAATTTTGATGCTCGCAAATAAAGCCGCTTCGTGAATATCGAATCTTCAAGTACTTTCTTTCGGAAATTATTGTGCTCTCGAGAGGCAAACTTTCATATATCTTGAAAAATATGTTACTAAAAAAACCTAATGCTTATGTTATAATCAACATACGAATAGAATTATTTATTATTAAGTGTTCATTATTGAAAGTCTCCAACTTTTTACAAGGAACCTGTTTATAAACGGTGATTCCACCTTCCACCTTTCTCTTGAATCTGTTTCTGTGGAGAAATATTCGCAGTTTATCTCAAAAGGAAACTTTTAAAACGCAGTCAGTCACAAAGTTTTTTGCTTATTTTTCAAAATTCGACGAAACGGAGAAATTATGTAGGTACTATTCACCTTTGACGACGAAGCTCCAGTTCGTATATCGTCTAAATATTGGTGCAATGTATAAGGATAAGAATTTATAATTATTTTTTGGGATGATTTCATTAGGCCCTAAGAACTAAAAAACTCAATTCGTGTAGGTGAAAAAAAAATAAACGTCATTAGAAAACCGGCTCGTAATTCAGTTTCGGGGAAAACATTCTGTATTCAGTCATACTAGTGTATTTCAATGAAATCTGGTATATGCAATTTTTTTATTCTTAGACAAACTCTGATAATCTTGCAAAATAAAAGAAGAAAGAACCTAATGAAGCTTTTAATAACGACAATAACAAATGTTCCGTTTAAAGATTTTTAGTTATCTTATAGTCGGGTCAGAAATATCGACCTCCGAACTTTTCACAAACGATTCATTTTACATCAACCAGACGATTTTATGGTTCGAAAGAATGCCAGATGTTGTTTTGATACACTTTTTTAAGCATGCCTCAGTGCACCTGCTCCATACGAGTATGGTTTACAGTGTTGCCATTTACGGAGGTGACAACGAACTGAATGTCTCTTCGACTTATTTCTCCATATATAGGACGGCGCACTAGCGCTGGTGGTATATAGCTGAACTAAAAGATTGTACAGTACCGAAATATGGTGCGTTCTGACCTCAAAACGATTTTTTGATATGTCGATCCCTGAAGTCTCCTGAGTCTAACAAGCTAAGAAACAAGGCAAAACGTTGTGACCTCCGATTTCGGAGGTGAGAGCGTTATATATGAGGTGACAACGCTTGTTGAGTTTATATTTTGGAGGTGACAATGACCATCAATAACTATATATGTATATATATATATATATATATATATATATATATATATATATTATTATTATATGATTTCAAAGAAATAGAAACTGATAGGATAAGAGGAATTTTTCATATTCAAACACACCTTGGCCGGTAAAAGAGAATTCATTAAATATTTATAAACTCATATCAGAAATTACTTGAGAAATTTTAATATTTTCAACTCTTTAATAAAAAAAAAATTGAAATATTAAATTTGGGGAATTGTTATGAAAAGCTAAACAAGCTAAATTCATTTAAAAATATATTAAGTATTCAATACATCACCATATAAGTAAATACACACATTAATTGCCGGCGCTACGGGTGAAACATTGAAGCAAATGTTTCAGGGCGCCAGCTTTCTGGGGGCGGCAATTTTCGCCAGCTGACTTTTCGTCAGCTACTGATGGTAGGGCTAGGGCCGCCCGAAAATTCCTTGCTTCAGGAGCCAAACTTACTAGCGCCGGCCCTGTTAATTATATTAGCGTATCCACCAAAAGTTAAAAATTCAAATCAAAACAATCACATCCATAACAGTATATTATGCTATTGAAATTTTTCTGGAATATTTGAATCAAATCATATCTACGAGAGAATTCCTCCAGTAAAGAATATAACGATGAGGTATAATTACTAAAATTACCATCGAAAACTGCCACAGAATGAACGCAACGACAACACAACTATTTTAATATTCACAGTGTAATGAATAGGATGAATATAAATAACACGCGATACCTAACGATTTGGAATATTAATCATAGGGAGACAATGCGAAACTTGCCAGTTTTATCCATTTTTAATTCCATTTGAATGATAAATGGCCCCGTAGTAAGAAGAATGGATCCAATGGAATGACAAATATTTCAGTGAGTACAGCAGGGAATTTTTGTTCGAAATGTTCGAGTCCGTTACACCTGCTATTCGCTACCGTCTTTTAATTTTGGATGGAAGCTGAAAAAGGGTGGAAACGTTGATTGAAATGAAACGGCTCACGATTTTGTTACACTATTTTCTCAATTTTGGATGATTCTCTGAAAGAAAAGATACAATTGTGTGAAATTATTTGTGGCCACTCACTGTTCACAGCTTGTGTGGAATTCTACACATGCAACTGCCCAGCAGAGGGCGCCACAAAAAGTGATACGGGGTACCGCGGTCCTATTGGCTTCAAGTTGAGACTCGTCTTCGAACTCTTAGTGCTATGCCATTGACAAGCTCTGCTCATAATAGCCAATCTGACGTGTCGTATGGGTGAAGCCCGCGTGCGATGGTGCTTGCCTTCAGGGCCTCTATTCTTGAAAACCAGGGAGTAGAACGATCGAGAGAACGGTGACGTGGCCCTACTAATCAGTAGGGCCACGTCGCCGTTCTCTCCATCGTTCTACTCCCTGGTTTTCAAGAATAAAGGCCCTGGTGGTTTACATTTCTAGACGCATCCCGCGTCCGGGCTTCACGGGAAAGCAATCGCCGCGATATATACGGGGCACATTGGCGGGGATGATTATTCAGGGTCAAGCGACGAGTGGAAATAAATATTAGTGCAAATAAATCAGTGGAAATAAATTGTACAGACTTCTGCTAGAATAAGTTCTGAATTGTTGAATAGTAGTGTTTTAACCAGTATAAATATAGTATATAACATTACTAGCAAGGTAAGAGGGTTTTTACTGGCGAATGGAGTTACATCCTTGAGCCAGGAAAACCCGTTACCTTGCGTGTAGGTATTGTTTTATATTTTATTTGTTTATCATTTGTAAAAAGGTTAGATAAATTCCAAAAAATCTCAATAATTTGTCGCAAATGTCGTAAGCTATGGAATATGGAAGCGTTGCCTGAACATGTCTGTTTATTTTTCTTTACATTTGTTTTGGCGAAAGCGAAAATGAATGTACCAAAAGAAATTATTGAGGCAGCCAGCAATGTAGCTTCAAGTTTATCACCTGCAAAATCAGCATCAGGGTACGAGCGAGAATACGACACGACGACTTCAAAAAGTGGCAAAACAAAAATAGTGTGATTGGGGGAACTGAAGATGTTTTGTTGGTCTACTTGAATCAACTATCAGCTAGATTCAGGCCTAATACTTTATGGGCAAAATGGTCTATGCTGAAAAGCTGCTTGGAAATGAAAGAAAATGCCCCTGCTCGCAGGTTTGTTTTCCTTAAAAAATTTATTGAAAAATATGACGTTTAGTTGTCATTTGCAGATTTCAAAAGGTAATAGCGTTTCTGGAACGAGAAGCCAAAAAAGCCAAGGTATTAAGTAAAGAAGAGGCTGAACAATTTCTTTTACATGCTCCTGATGACCAGTGGTTGCTGGCGAAAATTGTAACAATATTTGGGATTTTTGGATGTTGTCGATGTGACGAAATTCTCTCCTTAAACATGAATGATGTAGAAGATATGGGAAAATACGTTATTGTGACACTGCGGCAAACAAAAAATTTAACAACAAGAAGATTCACCATAACCGATGATGGTTGCAGCTTCAAGCCCTGCATGTTATACAGAAAATATGTAAATCTTCGGCCTCCTGGAACAGAAAGCCTAAGATTTTTTTTGACATACCGAAATGGAAAGTGCATTCCCCTTAATGCTGGCCAGCACACTATTGGTGGTGTCCCAAAGCAAATAGCGAAATATTTAGGTTTAAAAGACCCAGAGTTATACACCGGCCACTCTTTTCGCAGAACTGGAGCCACTATGGTTGCGGATTCGGGTGGAGGTATTTTAGCACTAAAGCGTGCAGGAGGGTGGAAGAGCACCGAAATTGCGATGAGTTATGTCGATGATTCGGTCAACAAAAAAATCGAAATGTCTAGCAAATTATTTGGTAGTAAGGAGAGTACAAATGTTCTGCAGTCCTCGAGTTCAGCAGTTTCTGAGTCAACAGATGGTTCATCATCATCAGTATGAACTCTTTCATCATCAAAAACCTGTGTTACTGGAAATAACAATTGTACCAAGATTTTCAACATATATGACGATAAAACAAAATTTGACTTGATAAAATAAACTTTCTTGATTAAAATTGTGTTTTTGTAAACTGACGTTTACAAATGAGAAACAAATAATAGCTATTTATGTAACAAGTACATAAATTAGGTCTTTATGGACGAGTCCAAAATTTATGGCAGAGCGAGCAAAGCGAGCGAGGCCAATAATTTGGGCAAGTCCATAAGCCTAATTATGTACGAGTTTGCATACAAAGCTTTATGTTTGACTGCAATGCAGACATTTTATTTTCTGAAATGGCAATTAATATATTCGTCGATTTATTTCAAGAAATACAATGAGTGTGCTTTTGATTATCTTACCTTAGTAACCATCAGCGACCTTAACAACCTCACTGAACAAAGTTGTTTACTTCGTTAATTCTGTGACAAACGTCATAATAATCCCAAAAATGGATAGTTCGGAAGAGGAAAGCGTGAATAATTTAGCCGCAAGTGCCAAAGAATCTCCCCTACCCACTAAAAGTGCTCATGAAAATTTGTATGCGGCCTATAACAAGTGGTGTGAAACGAAGAAAATTGCAAAATCGAGAGAAGACTGTGACGGTTGAGTCCAATAAAGTGGTGTCCAATAAAGTGGTGTCCAATAAAGTAGTCAATTCTGGACGCTAAACGAATTCATGAATCAAGTGTTTATGAAGCAGTCGAACATAAAATAGTTTATTTATCCCGGGCGTTTTAATATCCAAGAAAACGTAACAATATCATAATTGTTTTCGCATTTTACTTCCATCATAACATAAGATTTGATATCCAGTCTAACGTAGATGGAAAGATTGGAGTAAAACCTTGAATTTATATCTTTCACCCCCGAAGAACGTTTTCGAATCATTGCCTTTAGTAGGCAGATCAAGTACGATGTTTTCTTATCGAAGTCGTTGACTATTCGAAACGATCTATACACATCGGAGACCTTCACGACTTTCTTATGCGAGTCCTTCAAGACGTAGAAAAAAGAACCCATTACTGGCACCTTCCACAGACTTTAAAGTAGGCGAATATTCCAATTTCAGGGAGCCTATTTCAACTCCACCACGTTCTAGATGATTTACAACAAACACCGTAAAAGCGAGAGTTTGTAAAGAGTCGATTTTCTCATACTTCTTTCCGGCTTTCATTCTCAGGGCTCGAGAAAGAAAAATATCGGGAAAAAATGAGGACAAAGTCTGACCCTGCGGCATTGTGGATTCAGTATTCGCGAATGAAGTGAATTTAGTTGGATCTTTTTACTGAATTTCATTATGGGTGGGCGCGAAAGTAATTTAGGTTCCAAAAGGGTGGAGTGAAAGTTGTTTTTCTTACAAAGAATTCGTTTAAATTGATTTTTTTAAACTCCTTTGAAGACGAAATTCACAGATTCTGGTTTCGTCGAGGAAAAACACAAATCCAAAATATTTCAAACCTGGCACAATTACTCATTTAGTCGTCTCCGCGACGTAGAGAACGATACTAGAAATACCAACGTATGCCTCATATCTCTTTGGAGTGCTGCCATGGGCGTACCCAGGAAGTCCTAGGGGAGGGCAGCTGTCCGCCCCTAGAGCTTAAAAATCCCTTAAAACTCATGAAATAAAGCATAATATACGAAAATCAGTTCATTATTTCTATTCTGATTTTTTTTGTCCCCCCCCCCTAGCTCAAAGGCTGGTTTTGCCCCCCCCCTAGCTCAAAGGCTGGGTACGCCCTTGGGTGCTGGTCAAGTTCCTCCAGACAATTAAGTGCATAATGTGGTTTTGTCGTTGATTGGTGGCACGCATTCTACCTCTATTACGTAGAGAATTGATCATATTCACCGTCGCCATATTGTTGTGCGACAATACCAACTACCCAGTGTTCCCAACGGAGAAATATTGAGTTTATCAAAAATACTATCAGATTTTCTGATAGTTTTCAGATTATTAGTATGGTATGTGGTATGAGAGGTTATATAAAATATGTGGTAAACTTTGGTTAAGTATTTTGTGATCAAATCCAGGAAATATGGCTAGATATAGTGGAGGCCATGGTTGTTGTGTCAGTAATTGTTCGGCAAGAAATAGATCTAAAAATAAAAAACTGACACCAAAATATTTCTATTTAACGTTCGCGGTGCTAAGAAATTAGTGACTTTCGTTATTCGATGTTGAGAATCCTGGGTAGTTGGTATTGTCGCACAACAATATGGCGACGGTGAATATGGTCAATTGGCCCGGAGATAACGATTCTGTGTTCGAGTTGACCTTCATCAATAAGAGCCACATTTCTAGAACGGTCAAGCTCACTTATCACTATACGATATTTAGGTAATGTTTATATCAGTGTGAGATAGATTTGTTATCTATAGGGTTTTCCAATAAGAGGTGTCATTTCGAATAGCCCGATGTTTCGGTAGATGTCACATTTGAAGCTGTCATTTTTTGACATTTGACAAGTAGAAACTAGAATGAAAATGGAACGAAACACGCTTCAACAACGCATTGAAATCATTAAAATTCACTATAAGAATGGTGAAAATTTGTTAGGGACGGTTCGTAAAACTCGAACAATTCTAAGTCGTCGTGAAGCACCTTGTCGAACCGCAATATACAGAAATTGGTGGGAACATTTGTGGTGTTGGTACAAGTTAGTAATCTGAAGAATAAAACCCGTGCACGTCGCTCAAGGACAGACTTGAAGAAAACCCAGATTTGTCCATTTCCCGTCGTTCTTTGAAATTAAGCATTCCCTCAAACGTCATTACCCTTATTTTGCATAAATATTCGGATCTTAAGGCTTATAAAGTTCAGTTAAGGGGCAGTATCACCTTTTGAATCGTGGTAAATCTCCATTCAAAAAGTGGTCTCTTTATTTCACGAGTTAGTACCCTAATTTATGACGTAGAGACTTGATTTTTTTTTTAAATAAAAGTTGAAGAACGTCCCGAGGGCAAATGGTTTTATTTTTTTCGATTTAATTAGTTTTTCAATTAAAAAAACCAGGGTAATCGTTAGATCTGGGGTTTTTGAATATGTTTTTCGTTTTTCATGAGTACAAGCTATATTTTTGAAATAATCATCATGAAAATTTTTGTAGTTTATAGAAGATTAAATTGCCAAGGGCAAATAGTTGCGATTTTTTCCAAAAAATGATGAATAACCGTCGGAAAAAAATCATTAAGTGTAGTTTCCAGAACGCTGAAGTTCAACCTTTTTTTATTGAAAAACTAATTAAATCGAAAAAATCGCAACTATTTGCCCCCGGCAATTCAATCTTCTATAAACTACAAAAATTTTCATGATGATTATTTCAAAAATATAGCTTGTACTCATGAAAAACGAAAAACATATCTAACGATTACCCTAGTTTTTTTAATTGAAAAACTAATTAAATCGAAAAAAGAAAACGATTTGCCCTCGGGACGTTCTTCAACTTCAATTTGAAAAAAAATCAAGTCTCTACGTCGTAAATTAGGGTACTTACACGTGAAATAAAGAGGCCACTTTTGAATGGAGATTTACCACGATTCAAAAGGTGATACTGCCCCTTAACACGAGAACTTAAGCCGGCCGATCATCAACAACGTCATGTCATTGCTGATTCTGTCTTTGAAATGTCTGAAAAAGATCCGGAATTCCATCAAAAAATCATCTTCCACCTCGGTGGCTTCGTCAACAAGCAAAATTGTCGCATCTGGGGCTCGAAAAAAAACAAGATTTATTGTTAAACACCCTCTTGATCCTCAACGTGTGACTGTTTGGTGTGGTTTATGGTCCGGCGGGTCATTGGTCATTACTTTTTCGTGAATGAAGCTGGGCTGAGCTACAGTAAATGGATTGCGCTTTCGAGAGCTGTTTAATGATTTTCTGTAGCCGGAATTGGATAGTATTGTAACGTTCTCGGGGTTAAACAAATTGTCTGATTTGTTTAATTGTCTAATTTATTTACAATACTACTAAATATTACACTAATTTATAGACAATAACTAACACTGATTTATTTACACACTTGCTAATTTATCTTCACTACTTGGAATTCGCTATTCACAATTCGATTTGGCTCTATTCAGGAAAGTGACTGACTGGTCTCCAGCGTACGCGTCTTTTTATATCGATACAGCCCTGCTCGAGAACATTCCAGACGAGACGCTTCGAGAGTTTCGGTACATGGAATCACAGAGAGTCCAAAGACGTATTCAGCCACAGTCCGCCACGGTATTGATCTGGACATTGTTCACTATCCACAAGACGGCGCTACGTGCCACACAACGAAACCATTGATCTTTTACCAGAAAAGTTTCCGGACCGTTTTATCTCTCGAAGCGGTGGTCACAATTAGCCACCGGGATCTTGTTATTTAACACCTTGCGACTTCTTCCTTTGAGGCCATGTGATAGAGTAGGTCTACTCCAAGAGCCCACCGTCGATTGAAGACCTCAAAGATGGAATTCCTGAGGCAATCGAGGACTTAGGGCAGCCACTTTGCGATTTGGTTATGAAAAATTTCATGAAAAGGATATGGTCCTGTACTCGTGGTCGTGGTGATGGTCATTTGGCTGATGTCCTTTTCCATTATTAACGACAAACCTTCCTTTTTATAGTGAAATAAACATCCGATCATTCATCTAAAATAATGTCAAAATAACACCTCTTATTGGAAAACCCTGTATGTTCGAGTTGACCTTCATCATTTCTTGAACGGTCAAGCTCACTTATCACTCTTCGATGTATGTCGTCGATTAGTGACCCGATTTTCAAAGTTTACATCTATGTGAGATATATTTGTAATCTTTTATCGAAAACTGGTGAACACAAGGTTCGTTAAAACCCTTTTCCATTGCAGAAAATTTCATGAAACAACACAACATTTATTCATCGATGCGGAAAGTACCGAGCAAACATTCATATCGGCCTCATAACAATGAAAATATCAATTGAATCGAATGCGAGGGGAATGAAATTAACTTTTAATAGCTGCATTGTATGTTGAACAAACACAGACAATGATAACGCAAACATCATCTATGAATCGAACATCAACAGGGATCAGTATCGATGAATTTCATGCGGCGTATATTGAAATGTACATAAAAAATTGGTTCGTTTGTGATGGTGCAAATTTTAAAACAACCTTGTTGTATAAACGTACCTTGATTTTTCGTTGTTGAATTTTTTCAATTAGAGAGATTTGGGTCGAATGTTAACCCTTTTGTCCATATAAACAAGAGCGCGACTGTGGAATAATATTTTGTATTGAAAATAAAGAGATACTCCGACTCCCACTGTTCACTAATTGGAAGTATTAAATGTGCCTGAAAAAGTCGGAATTAAAACGAACGGCGCTTGGTTTCCATGTAGTGAATGGAAATTGAACAAATTGATTATCTCTTGTGTTACCACTCACAACTGAATTCATGTACCAAATTGGAATTAATGGAACAATAGCAAGCAACGAAATTCTCAAATTACACCTACGCTCAAAGCCGTAGCCAATCTGATGAGTCCTATGAACCGAGCTGGGGAGAAACGTAATCCCATCCCGTTTGATTCCTATAGCAATTGCAGGGTGGGCAAAATTCGTAGTCTACTGAAGGAATCTCCAAAACCATAGCAGCTAGAAAAGAAAACCGTTAACCCATTTTCGAGCTCTTTTTTCCTGCCTATATAACCTGAATCAGAAAACAGGTCCAGCCTATTGTTGAAAGATTCTGAATTATGAACGGAAATTGAGAAATTGTCATTTTCAATCATACTGAATAACTCGCTAGTTTGAACTTGTATTCGAAATCGTAGTTACATTCTAGAGTCACTTTTTTAGGAGTAGGTAATTCAAATAGAATATCATGAAATTTTTTAATCCACTTATTTTCGAGAAATGAGAAGGATTTGTGTTTCCTCAAATGTAAACTATAGTCGAAAGTTCTCTTATCTTGCTACAAAATTTTTGCTGATTTCAAAAATGTATCATATGAATGTTACATAAGAAAAAATTTAAATAGTTTTGTCTTGCCTCTCGATTCACTGTTGAATTATAAGTAGGCTGGCGATACCGTATGTGAACTCCACATAATGCCATGTGAACTCAAAATGGAGTGATCAGAACCACCGACTGTCAAATAATTACTTCTTTTTTGTATCGATCTCCTTTTGGAAGAGAATAAAAGACTTTCATCTGATTATTAAGGAAAAAAATTCTTTCAATCATATTTTTCTATTTTCGAAAGAAAATGGATTAAAAATTTTAATCATATTTTATATTTGAATTACCTACTCCTGAAAAATTGCCTGTAGAACAGATTTCAAACAAGCCAGTTTTTCGGCATTATTGAAAATAACAATTCATAAATTGTCGATATTGATAGGTAATTCAAAAACTATCGATAGGCTGGATTTGTTTTCAGATTCAGATTAGTCAGTGAAAAAGAGCTCGAAAATGTATCAGTTTTCTTCTAGCTGCCATAGTTCTCGAGCTCCTTCAGTTGACCCACTCATCTGACTCATCATCAGTAACCCATGCACCCTGTACACTTAAGGGGCAGTATCACCTTTTGAATCGTGGTAAATCTCCATTCAAAAGTGGTAAGTACCCTAATTTACGAAGTAGAGACTTGATTTTTTTTTAAATTGAAGTTGAAGAACGTCTCGAGGGCAAATAGTTTTTTTTTCGATTTATTTAATTAGTTTTTCAATTAAAAAAACCAGGGTAATCGTTAGATCTGGGGTTATTGAGTATGTTTTTCGTTTTTCATGAGTACAAGCTATATTTTCGAAAAAATAATCATGAAAATTTTTGTATTTTATAGAAGATTAAATTGCCAAGAGCAAATAGTTGCGATTTTTTCCAAAAAATGATGAATAACCGTCGGAAAAAAATCATCAAGTGTAGTTTCCAAAACGCTGAAGTTCAACCTGTTTTTTTTTATTGAAAAACTAATTAAATCGAAAAAAACAACTATTTACCCTCGGCAATTTAATTTTCTATAAACTACAAAAATTTTCATGATTATTATTTCAAAAATATAGCTTGTACTCATGAAAAACGAAAAACATATTCAATAACCTGTTATGTATTAGATTAAGTCAAAAGGAAGAAGAAGTGTCAAAAGTGTTTATTCTATGGTTGACACTGTGAATAGAAGATCTATGATTTATTTAGAGAATATATAACCTATGTTCGATAAATAACCTAGCATTGAACGACGACGAACGTTGAACTGATAAGGAGTCTTTGGAAATCTCTTAAATTGCATCGGTGATTTTCCTTATAATCCTTTTCTCTTCATTGTGTTCTGTACGTACCCTGGTGAGTGTTTTTACATAATTTAGGCTGATTGTCATATTTGCATATTTCTTTTTATCTGCACGCCATAAACTGATCCCTCACATTTTGTGTTAAAATGTCTATAGACAGTCCCGGGGGTCACCCCCGGGTCTCGTCTTTATTATCTCCAAGAGCAGCCAATGCTCTTACTAATATTAAATCCCCCAATAGAATAGATTTAAATCTCCTGAGTGAGGAGATTGTTGTGTTGAGACAGACTGCTGTCGACACACAAGATATTGAACTAGCTGACCAAATCGACAATCTATCACAGGTAATATCCAATATTAATAACAATGCCAATCTAGATAGTCATAGACAGTCATTTAGCTACAGTACCTCAGATAGAGGTCCATTTTGTATTATAATTGAGTCTATTTCACAAAACATTGGTAATCTTAATCCCATGAACATTGGCAAGTTGTTACATCAAACACATTATAACAATAATCTTGATATAAAGAATATCTGTAGAAAGGGTTTAAAGCGAACAGGAGTCTACTTTGCTACTGGTGATCAGGCCAACTGGTTTGTCAGCAATCATACCCTTCCAGCAGATAGTTATGAAGTATATATTCCAGCTCGAATGGTTACATCTATGGGCATAGTGAGAGATATTGGGTCAGACATTACAGATGAGGATATAATACTGTATGGTGTGGGTATGTCCCCCAACACTCCTGTACTTAGAGTCAGGAGGTTCAAACGAACAATAAGAACAAGTGATGTACCAACACAAGTACCTTCTGGAACATGTCTCATCACTTTTCAAGGCACTTCTCTCCCTAAATATTTAGATTTGTTTAGCATTCGAACAGAGGTTTCATTGTATGTACCCCCAGTCATACAATGTCGCAAGTGCCTTCGCTATGGTCATGTTCAGGCACAGTGCAGAGGAAATTTCAGATGTCTAACATGTGGAGACCCCCATGAAATAACATCGAATTGTGATAGGTCTCCTAATTGTGTATTTTGTAAGGGTGCCCATCTGGCTAATGACAAGGATTGTCCGGAATACCTTAGACAAGTTAGGATCAGAGAACTTATGGCAATTCACAACTTATCCTTATATGAAGCCAATACAGCTACACGCAATAAATCAGCACCATTACCGTCGGAGTTCCCTGCTCCGGTAGCTTCTAATTCCCAGAGAAATTCCACCTCAACGCAAAATATCCCTATCCCCTTGCACAGCACACAGCTTCGTAAACCTTCATATGCCTCACGTTTAACTAGTAAACCCTCCCCACTAAAGAGGAAAGAAAAAGCACTTGGCTACGATAGGCAGGCACATGCACAGGCTCTCATTACATACACCCCCAATGATACAAACTGTTTAACTTCAGCCTCGTCTTCTAATATACATCCTCCACAAAAACTTATAATAACCGAATCTATTTTGCAAAAGCCCTTACCTATATCACCGAACGACGAAGAATCAATAATTAATGATAGAACTGATAATGATAATAATTCCTTTAGCATGGGAACATTCGACTGGAGTATGGAGGCCTTTCCTCCAGGCTCCAGTGGAACGTAATATGATTTATTAAATAATTCAAAACCAATTTGTTTGCTCATTATAGTATTATATTTTAAAATCTTTTGATACACAATAAACCATTCATGAAAGAGAAAAATCTCAAGATACTGCACTGGAACATTCACTCTTACATGCGCAATTTGGTTGATCTCAAGGTACTTATCAGGGATCACAGTCCTGATATTATTTTACTTAACGAAACTTTCTTAAATCCTTCACTGAGAGTACAACTTCAAGGCTATTCGTTCACGAGACAGGACAGAAATGATGGATACGGTGGAATAGCTGCGGCTATCAAGTGCAACATAGCTTGCTCCCCGGTCTCACTGACCAATCTAACATTTCCAAATAGGGTGCAGATATTGGCGATTGAGGTTGAATCTCTCCGCATATTCTGTATGTATTCGCCCCCCGATATCAGGCTGTCTAGGTCACATTTCGAATCATTGAAGCATTACTTTCGCTCACCCTTCATATTGATAGGTGACTTAAATGCTCAAAATCCCCTTTGGGGATCCGGGGTCAAAAACAGCAATGGTACAGTTCTGGAGACACTGCTACAAACTGAAGATTACATACTCCTCAATGACGGTAGCCCTACTAGATTGACTCCTCCAGGCGTCAACACTAGTGCTCCCGATGTAGCCTTCTGCTCTCCCTCGGTTTCCCTCAGGTCAACATGGCTGGTGATACCTGATTGTGGTATGAGCGATCATTTCCCTGTTCTTGTTGAGCTTGAAGGTCAGCCTTTTGACAGAGATATCAACAGAAGATTCACCACACGTAAGTACAATTTAAAGAGGGCTGATTGGGTTGGTTACTGCGCATATCTTAGTGATCAAATGTATCTGGGGGACTATACTGTTGGCGATTCTGAAGAGTTTCTTAACCTGTTGACACAAGCAGCCGATAGATTTATTCCCAAGCACAGACCCTCATTGAGGGGTAGTTTCAGGGTACACTGGTGGGATGACGACGTTGCCACGGCGGTACTCAGAAAAAGAGAAGCCTTCAGAAAGTATTGCTCCGACCCTTCTACAGATAATTATATCGCGGTTAAACGGGTGAGAGCGTTCTGTAGACGCTTGATAAGAGATAAGAAAAAATCTTCCTTCAGAACCTTTTGCGAAGAAATCGACTTTATAAAAATTAATAAAATGTGGAGAGTTGTTAAAAAATTCTCAGGAGCAACAACTTCAAACTTGGTGGCCCCTCCTTCTAAAGATTGCCTTTTATCTATCCTACGTGGACTGTCAGGGAGTGATTCCCCCACATCACCCACCATGTTGCCATCTGATACTTGCGCTCCATTTACAATGGATGAGCTTTTGCTAGCCCTTTCGGACAGGAGAGACTCAGCCCCAGGATTAGATGGTCTGTCATACAAAATGTTCAACAATGCCCCAATGTCTGCGAAACTATGCCTTCTTCGCATATACAATAACCTCCTTCGTTCTGGGACTGTGCCTCTGGAGTTCAAAGAAACGCTAATTTTACCCTTCCTGAAGAAGGGCAAGACACCCAACACGCCGTCTAGCTATAGGCCAATCGCCCTCTCTCCATGCATAACAAAAATCTTGGAAACACTATTAAAGAACCGCATTGAGGAGCTCATTGAAAACCGAATAGGTTCGGATAGAGCTCTGTTCGGATTCAGGAGGGGTCGGTCTGTCAACGACTGTATTGCGTATCTCTCTGGCTTTGTGTATCGAGCGTTTAGCCGAGGCGAGAAGGTGATGGCGGTGTTTCTCGATATAAAGGCGGCATATGACAATGTCCTTCCCTCAGTACTTCGGGAGGATTTAAGAGCGGCGAATATTCCCTCCCAAATACTTAACCTTATTATGCAACTTCTTTCCAACCGTGCCCTTTACATTACCTTCCCTTCAGCAGGAACCATTCTTGGACCTGTGACTACCTCCCGTGGTCTTGGACAGGGATCAGTAACAGCACCCCCTCTATTCAATCTGTATTCTCTTATTCCTCCTGGTGTCCTGTCGCCTGATACCTTAGCCCTACAGTTTGCTGATGATTTTGGATTACTGATCAGTGGCAGGGACTTACTTCGGATGGCTGAGCAGCTTACGGCAGATGTAAGCGCCGTGAGCTCCTGGCTATCACAGAGAAATTTATGCCTCTCCCCGGAAAAATCGTCGGCTATGATCTTCGTCAAGTCCAGAGTTCCCGGCAATCTTCCGGTCATATCCTGCTGCGGCCGGACGATCGCTTGGAAGACGTCGATAAAATACCTTGGTGTACACCTTGAGAGTAACTTCAGATGGAGTAAACAAGTCGACATGACCTGTGCCAAGATCTCAGGTGCACAGAACATAATCAAAGCATTGGGAAGAACTAAATGGGGCTGTCATCCGGCGGTTCTATTGAGAGTATATAAGGTTCTCGCTCTGCCACACCTCGACTATGCTAGCATCCTTTATGGAAGATGCTCCAAAGCAAATCTTAAACGCTTGGATCGAGCTCAGTATGCTCTCCTTCGAACAGCGCTATCAGTCCTCAGGTCCACCCCCACGAATGTGATACTCTTTGAGGCAGCTCAGCAACCGCTGTCGCATAGACGAAGATGGCTTGCCTACAAATACATCACTAAAATTTTCAGAATAGAAAATCATCCTGTACTCAGAGTAGTTGGTGATCATGAAGAGCTTGATCATCTATGGCGACGAACAACCATGCCTCCACTTTTCGAAGCTTTGAATGACCTCACACCAAAAAAACATCTGATTAAGGTAATGAGGCATATACCATATTTTAACGTTTCTCTTCAGGTCAGGCTCAATACTATAAATGTAGTTAATTCAGGTCTACCCAAATATGCGATATCGAATCCCCAGTCATTCACTGCTCTGACATCAGAGAAGTTTCCTCATCACTGTCTCCTTTATACCGATGCCTCCTTGACCAGAGACCCTGACTCGGTTGGATATGGTGTTTTCTGCCCCTCCCCTTCGATTAAGATTAGAGCCCGCCTGCCTGACCACTGGTCAATATACACAGCTGAAATGTACGCCATCGGTAGTGCTGTTGAGCTGGCTCTTCAGCGCAGGTTTTCAAATGCCCTCATTGTGTCCGATTCGCTCAGTGTTTTGGAGGCCCTCAAGGGCGGTAAATTCAATTCCGGTACAGACTGGATCACCATGAGGACTTGTCAGTTCTTTCACAGAGCCACTACTGTGGGGATCTCGATTAAGTGTCTTTGGGTACCCTCTCATTCATACATCCATGGCAATGACATAGCCGACTTATTGGCCAATGAGGGCAGATATCTAGGAGATCCTCCTGATATCCCCGCTGGTCCTCAAGAACTATGGCCCTGTTTCCGCAACCAACTTAAACGTAGCTGGTCATCTGAATTTTTCAACACTTGCTCCTATAAGGGTCGTGTTTATGCTTCATTCTACGATGCTGGAGCGTTGAGCAGTACCCCATGGTTTAATAAGGTAAATCGCCCACGACGTTTTATTTCCACTATCCTGCGGCTAAAATCCGGTCATTGCTTGACGCCATCCTACCTTCACAGGATAGGCCTCAGAGATTCTGACACTTGTGAGTGCGGAGTGTTGGGGGACATTGTCCACATCTTTTTCGATTGCCCAAGAAATTCGAGTGATAGCGCTCAGTTATACACTGCACTCTCCTCACACAGGTTTCCCTTACCACTTAACATATATGACGCTATTTTCAGTGATAGACTTGATGTGATGGATCTGTTGGTGGAGTTTCTTTCCAAATGTAAAATATCGTTGTAATGTGCATGCTTAATCAGCTTAGATTTGATGCCTTTGTTAATTGTTTTAACCTATGTTGCTTGCCCTACCCTTTTTTTCCCTTGACAACACCGCTTATAGATTTCGTAGAGTAGAGTTGAAGTCATAATCCATCAATCCGCATTAAAATCGTCACACTTCTCAGATAAACAATCTTGGGATTGGAAAACCAAGACTCCTGATGCCCCAGGACCCAGGATCAAGACATAAAATCATTGCGACAGAGATTGGGTACATAGTCTATTGAGGCTGAGCCCATATTCAGACATCTTCAGTCAGGGGCATACTGATTGTAGATCAGTCTGCTTGAGAAGAAAGAAGAATAACCTATGTTCGATGTCTCAACTCAATGTGAGTTACCCTTTTTCCCGGAATATATAATTAAAGATTATTAAACTAATCAAACTTTTTTATCCGTTTACCCGTACACCACATAACCCCAGATCTAACGATTTCCCTGGTTTTTTTCAATTGAAAAACTAATCAAATCGAAAAAAAGAAAACTATTTGCCCTCGGGACGTTCTTCAACTTCAATTTAAAAAAAATCAAGTCTCTACGTCGTAAATTAGGGTACTTACTCGTGAAATAAAGAGACCACTTTTGAATGGAGATTTACCACGATTCAAAAGGTGATAATGCCCCTTAAAACATGATGAGAATACGAAACTAGAGGTCCATGCCCTTCACTACCCGCGTATAACCTAAGCATTGCACAGGGGCCATTACTTATATTCTTACTAGCTGTCTTGCCATATCGTCATTTGAATTTGGATTTCCCTGAGTTTAAATCGAAATCATTTAAGTTTCATTCTAATTCTAATCCATGAGAAATTTCCTTATTGGTTTATCGTTTATCAGTAGACAAAATATCGAGAATTCACTAAAAACAGCCTGATACTGCGGCAGAAAAACCTTTCCACTATGTTTTCCGTAATTCCATTCATTATTTCAGGATAATATAACGTAGGACATTCGGTGGAAAGAGCAGGACCCAAAAAAGTTTCATCAGTGACAGGTGTCGACATTTGTACGCTAAATGAATAGCCGGGCTATTACAGTTGTCGGTATACATTGTAGAGTAAATATACATTCTGGACGTGTGACACATTCTTTGCTTTATTATATTTAACGCACAGACTAATATAAATTCCACCATTCTCCCAAATTGAATCGTTTTTTTTTTCATTTTGTTTCAATGCAGTGGAGGACTATGAGCGGGTAGGCAATATTCTTTGGCTTCAGGACAAATAAATGATGGGTCGATGCAAATCTGATTTCACATTTGCCTGTTGCTTCCTTAATTATCTTCAATATTGATTTTAATTTGTAATCTACTTCACTGATTTTATATATTTTTCTTATATGTATTCACGTTTATTAAACGATTAAACCAAACGTTTGTACAAATAAAACGATTGATTGAATAAGAAACTATGATTCCTTTATTAAAGATTCTCCGATTTCCTATTCTAAAGCATATCAGAAATCACTTTTCACCAATTCCTCTCCGATCCTTTATTCAGTTCTAAGTTTCCCGCATTGATTGCTACCATAAATATTGTCTTGAATATTTCTCACAACCAAGCATCGAGAGTGAGTTTCAGATAGAAGCTGTGGGCAGATTTATGTTTCACTCTATACTACCTGTACACATACTGTAAATATCTTGGAGCAATTTAATATCGCTACTTTCGAAACGCTATACGTTAGCGGTTCGAAGGGTTAACGGCCCTGCTATATCGTGTTTTTCCTGGAATTTCTATATTCCAGCTTTTAAATTGGATTTGTTCAGCTCCAACTGAAGATACAGCAATGCGGTAGGTATATTCGATGTTTTATGTGAAAATACAAAAATGTGAATTGGGTACCATTGATCAGGAAGTAGATACGTATACATGGTGAAAATTGCAACAAATTTAATGACAAATGACGATCAAACACCGCTTCAGTATAGAGGACAGAGGTACCAACTTAGCAACAGAATGAATTTCAGCAGTACTTTTCAGCGGGCATTTTTAAATGAATTCTCGATAGTTTCTTGACTATATTAAGTAATACCCTAATTTGAATATTCATTAGTCATTCAGTGGATTAAATTGATATCCTAAAACCTGCTTTACGGTACAGTATAAAATAATCTTCTTCCAATGGGTCATGAACTCTCCTTTTTTTAAATTAGCAATTTCTGTTCAATTAAAGTTATAAATTTGACTCTGATCAAACAAGCTCAAAAAAACTTTAGTGTCATTTGCGCAGAGGCGGTATGTGATGCCAAAATTGATTAAAAAGGAATCAAAAGAAATAAAACCAAGCAGTTCATTAAAAAATATATTTTTATTAATATTTAATATTCATATTTTAACAATGGAAAAACATTTAAATTTTTCTATAAAATTTGGGTAAAAATATTGAGAGCTGCTCTATTTACAACCTGATTAATATCAATTGAAAATATCTTATTTCACATAATTTAAACAATTGAAACTGGTGGTTCCATGAAATATTGATATAATATCCCCAATGCAATTGTTTTGATCATAACAATGCTTTTAGTACTTACCATCGTCTCACCTTATTTGAGCAATACAACAATATCAAACAGTATTTAAACATTTTGTACAAAAAGAGTAATGGCACTTAGTCATTTATGAGATGAATAATGTTTCAAAACGTCGTAATTTGATAATTCCTTTAAATATAACGGCTAGCATGTAATTAAAGAATCATGAAAAACTATCAAATTTCCTTATATTCCCCTGTACAATGTGAGCAACAAGTAGAATGTACTTGATATTTTTGAAATGGCTGATCATTTGCAGCAGCAGTACCAGCTTCTCCCAATACTGCTTTGCACAACTCCTCATGGTTCATGGAGATTGTTATGGGATCCTGCAAAATCTAAAAGAATTCTTCATGAAAACCACAAAAGTCAAATTTTTCCGAAATTTTCATAAACTGTTTCAAAGCATTTAAGAGTAATCAGGGCTGACAACTTCACAATATTCGCCTTCAAGTTGACTGAGTTTATCCACAGCCTTCTTAGAGATTCTGTATAGGTTACCTATGGTTTATCCATATAAACTTTAGCTTGAAGAGACATTTTATTTTGACCATATCATGATGGTGACAAAGTTCAAATAATACTTAAAACTGCATTATTGGAATTGATAATATTATTTAAAAAAAGTCCATACCTTTCTAGCATATTCCTCATGTCTACTCCTATGAGGCACATCTGTAATTTTATTATAAAACTTTCCAAATTCCTCCTCGTGATATTTACAAAATTTATCAAATAAAACCTGGGTCATTTCCAGATTAACATGTGATAAATAGTTGATATCTGAAGACTTCAGAGGGTTTAGTTTATTTGTATTCACATCAAAGTGTTTTGTAACTTCATTCAGATTATAGCAAGTCTTTATTAAGGATCTGTTGGCTTGACGTCTGTCCTCTAGAAGGTTAGAGATCAAAGATTGTAGTTCTTTGATTCTTATGGTCAGAGCGGATTTCCATTTTGCTAGTTCTTCTACCATTAGACTGAAAAAAAACATCCCATATTGAGGAAAACTGTGATCTTAACTACTGCTTTTATGTTAATGAAGTTAGAGACATTATAGCTAACCACTAACCTTGATGCTAAAAATTTGCTCCTCCAAACCTCACATTGTCCAGAGAGCCACTCAGTCTGTTCTTGATGTGTTGTCAAGTGGTTAGCAGATTTCAGAAGTGCTCTGGCAAGTTGTAGCTTATCTTCGGTCAAATGTGCAACTCTCGTCTCTAAATCTTCACCGACAGCCGCTACAAGAAGTGTTTTTAATTCACTATTCACCTGAAAAAATTCAGATTATTGGAAATATAACAACATGATTGTAAATAATCACTTGTGTTTGCAGCTTCAACTGATTTTCCAAAACACTATTACTCTCTCTCAAATTATTGATATCATTTTCATAATTTTTCTTTTCTCTTTCCCAGTCACTTTTAGAGATAACTATGTCTTTGTCCTCACTGTTGTCTTTAGCCAATTCAGCAGTTCTGAAATCACTCATCTGTGTCACCAAATGATGGATCTCTACATTATTCTTGGATACTTTTGCGGGTAAAAGTATAGGTTTCTTTTTCTTCATAATTATTGGATGAACTGCACCTTTATATGGTTCATATGGAATAAACTTAGGTTCCTTTGGCTTTGACGTCAGGTATTTAGTTCTTTTTTCCTTTGGAATGTATGTTGGAACTGTTTTATAGATTTTAGACATTGGAATAACAGGTCGCATTGACTTCAACATTGCAGTAGATGGTTTTTGGGGCAACTGAAAGTGAAATTCCTTTTTTGAACTAATTTCATTTAGCTCTAGCTGCGACCGCTCCATTCCATCACCAAGGGTTCGTTCTTTTACTATTCCACAAGCTGAAGTCATCAGTGAGTCGTTAAATAAATTGTCAACATAATCATGAGAGAATATTTACCTGTACTCATTTTGAAAACCTATTTTAATATTAGAACAATCTATCTAAAGAACCGATGTCTTTTATGAAGACCACATTAAACATATATGAATAATTGGTCTCAAATGGGAGTAGAAAGTAGAAAGTTTTCAGTAATTAACGCTTTGAGAATAATTAGAATACAACATAATCCACTTATTTCACTACACATACAGTGAACAGTGAAACCTTATGAGCTACAATAAGATCAATTAGGATTTGTTTTCTGTTCAATATAAAATAAAATTTATCATTATTTATTCTGAACGTCAAAATCATATGGAACAAATGGAACTGACACAAACCTAACCAAAGTTATGACGTCTATGCACAGAACTCCAATAGTATTTTGGTTCCTGAAATTGGGAAAAACAATACCTCCAAATGCCTCCATTCCATCACGATAAAACTATCTTCGCTAATGCCATACATGAAAGAGATATTGTTCTTTGTATATTAGTCAAATTTTGCAAATTAAATTTGTCTCTGCTGAACTGGTCCTAACCTATAAACAATCAAAATGTCTCTGCTCCTAACCTAACCTCAAATCGTACTTAGTTTATAAGTCTTTGCGTACTTCCAAAGTTCTAAATAAAAGGAAAAGGACTGAGACTAGAAGGAACTGGACGAATATCGAATAAATTTTGGAATAAACTAGTAATATGGCACTCTGTACACATCTTACAAAATTTGTGAGCACACTCCCCATATACCTTTTCAGTTTTCAGATCAGCAGAGGCTATAATTGAGATGCAACATTTTCATTTGTAGGTTTCTGAAGGCTTAAAAGTAAGATCAGTTGTCAATAGGGCAATTCACACTTCATCAACTCTCCAAAAAAGCCAGGCAGGACGTTACAGAAAAACTCTCAAAGGAGATTTCCCCCTAACATATGAAATGGCAAATCCCCCTCATCAAATAGCTCACAGGAAGTCTTGGAATTCATGGAACACATGTAAATTCACTAAACATTCCTTATAAACTTAAATCCCAAATGTTACTTTCTAGCCAATTTGGACGGAGGTTTGAGAGCATCCGAAACTGCTGTAGAAGACGTATTTATTAGAAAGTTCATGATTGGTACCTGGCATGCGTTATTTGTCAGTGAAATAATAATCAAAAGACAACATAATTTCATCCGAGTAGCAGGGATAATCAGACGGAGTATCAGTGGGAGGAAAATGTATTTCCTGATAGGATATACGGAAGAATTGTTGAGTTTTTGGCTTCAGTGTCCTGTTAAATTAGAATTACAAACTGTGCCTGATAAAAGAGATGTAGTATTCAAGTATATTTAGTCCATGAATCCATTAAATTAAAGACTAGTAATTACAATTTTTTTATTTTGCAATAAATGTATTTGAATAAAATATGTTACCCAAAATCTCTTCCTATTCACTTCCCCAATACATTTCCAAGACATGGATCAAAGGAATCTACTTCAAATGTGTTCTTCAGGGTGAATAAAAAAATTATTTGAACAGTAATGACATTAGAACTGAACACAATGTGTGATTGCAAGACTAAATAAATTTCAATACGTCTGAAACACACTGCGCAAAGGAAGGGTTTTGAACGAAACAAGACACTTTAAATGGAAGAAGAATTCAGTATTTCACCGAATCTTATGTGAAAGAAGAAAAATGAACAATTTTCAAAATACTGAAATGCTGATAAGTGATTTAATACTTGGTATTTCCATCCCTTGCGTTAATTACAGCTCGGCAACGACGGTTCATACTCAAAATGAGTGATCTTAAAATGTTCTGATCTAACCCTTCCCAGATTTCTCCGAGTTGGATTCCAAAGTCATTAAGAGTAGTTGGATGATTTTCTGAACTTCTCAGCCTTCTATTGAGGTTGTCCCAAACCTGCTCAATCGGATTGAGATCTGGACTTCTTGCTGGCCATTCCATTCGAGAGACTTCAACCTCTTCAAGGTACTCCTGAACGATGCGCGCACGATGGGGTCTGGCATTATCGTCCATAAAAATGAAATTTTCACCAATGTATGGGGCAAATGGCACTACATGCTCTTCAAGAATGTTCCTTATATACTTATCAGCATTCATAGCTCCATTATCAACGACCACTAGTTCTGTGCGAGCAGTCAAAGATATTCCACCCCATACTATTAATTACCATAATCGATCCTCCCCCGAAACCAGTAGTATTCAGGAAATTGCACTGAGCATATCTTTCATGTGGACGTCTGTATGCAAGGGAACGTCGATCACAATGGTAGAGGCAGAATCTAGCCTCATCTGTGAAGAGAACTCTTTCCCAATGAATATTCTCTCTCGCAAAATCCAAACGCGCCCTTCAATGGGCTGGAGTAAGAGCTGGGCCTCTTGCTGCGACACGAAGCCTTAAATCATATTCTCTGAGGCGATTTCTTATTGTCTGAGTGCTAATTTGCACCTCATGAGTTTGCTCAAGCTGATTTTGAAGGAGGCGAGCGTTTGCAAACCGTTGTCTCAACGAAGAAACTCTCAAGTAACGTTCTTGAATGGCAGTTGTTACCCGTGGTCTACCCTGTCTTGGTCTTCGGACATTCATACCTGTCTCCCTGAATCGCTGCAACATTCTGGACGCACTTGTATGGGAAACTCCAAACCTTTCTGCAATTCTTGTGCATGTCCACCCTTCTTCTCGCAAAAATACTGCTTGGGCACATTCCTCTTGGGTCAAATTGCGTGTTTCGCGTTGCATAGCGATCGAGTGTAGAAAATCAAACGAAAGAAAAACTATTGATCACTAAAATTAATCGAGAACAACTGATTTTAGAATGGAGTCAATACATTCAAAATCTGATAATATCATCTTTTTTTATTCCTGCTGGGAGAAAACATCTGTATTGAAGAAAAACGTTGAAAGTGGATAACATATGCATGCATAATTCTGATAAAAATAATTATCATTGAGAACACCTTCAGTTGTACGCTGAAATAAATTTGAGATTTCCATAATGTGGCGTTAATTTTTTTGCTCAGTGTATTTGCCAAATTCCTCTGAAATTTCGTATGTAACTCAATGAAATTGAATAAATGAATCACCCAAAAGTTATCATCGGGATTTTTTTTTACCCAAAGATTAAGCATCATCATAGCAGATAGTGTGGAAATTTAGAAATGGCTTTTTTTGAGCACTAGTTCTCCACAATAGTTTGCTTTTTCATGGTTTGACTAATCATGACAAAGCAAACATTGGACTCACGAATCCATAGTAAAATTCGATCCTGTCCGTCCTAGAATTGGGGATCGTTCAGTGGACTTGAAAATAGGAATTTTTTAAATATTGTGAGGGTGTAAGGAATTTCAATGAAAAACTCGCAAAATAATTAACTTTTATTTTATGAAACTATAATACATAAAGTAAATTTATAACATCTCAAAGAAGACGTGACATCTATATGTTTAAATACTTATTTATCTTTAAAAATAACTGAAAAAATAGCCTGAACTGACCAGTTTCAGTATGGATGTCGCACAATGACAAATCTATTTCCTAGAGAAACATTCATGATGACAACAGATAGGCTCGAACGTGTGCAATAGGTATATTGTAATATCTACAAACTAAATATATAGAAAAAAACATATATAAATTGAGTTTGACGAAGAATTCCAATAATTGTTATGTACAATTCGTACATGATAACAATATTCTATTTACAAAATCCAGAATTAGAACATTCTTTCAGGAAAAGTAAGCTACTCCAGTGTGCAATTACTCTTATCTGAAAACACGAGATTATCCCATGTAAAAAATAATATAACTATATAAAATGTTCCAAAAGTCCAAACTAAAAATCTTAATTGCTTGCACCAACCAAGCAGCAGATAAGAGTGATAGCACTACACTTACATCCCAAGACCATCTTAGTATTAACATATACATGCTATGTACAACTGCTCAATTAATAAAAAATTTCAGTCAAATTTACAACGTTTTATCTTGGGAAACAGAACTCGAGGAATCACACGACTGCGACGAATCCTTGAAATCTGAAACGATATGGGATTGCACTGAATTTTCCAAAGAGTTATCATCCGACATCAGATCAGACGAAGCTGATGTAGATTTCTCTTTAGACGAATCTGATTTGCTCAAAAAATTCAAACCGTCATTTTCCATCGGTATATCGAACATTTCTGGAGGTGGTTCGCTCAAAGAACTGCACATTTCCGCTCCCAAACTGCACAAACCTTCTTCCAAAAAGGTGCCTCTCCTGCCTAAATTCGACTCTCTTTGTGTAGTATGTTTCTTTGACGTTACCACAGATGTCTCTGTTCTAGTCGGTTTGGCAGATCCCTGCACTTCCGACTTGGATGCCAGTGAAACAAATGAATGTGATTCATCAATATCTTCAGTTAGTAGAGGCATGCTACTACTGAAAGTCTTGTGGCTTATTTCAGTATGTTCAGAAACGTCTAGGCTGGGTAAGGAGTAGACGAAAGATGGACTGTTCATCTCCGACGTTACAGACATATTGGTTTCGGATATCGGCAAAGACAATTCCAAATTACTCTGAAGATCGCTGGCCATCAAAACCTGCTGATGAGAGACAGTCTGCGAAATGTTTGGATCTGTTATCGTAATCGGTAAATCTACATTTTTGGGCACGTGGGTAGTCAAAATACCAGCTTCTTCATCCGGTATTCTTTTACTATTTGTACTTGGAACTTCCAGGGGAGTCATAATGGGAGAATTCAAAGTCAGACTAGTCTCCAGAACGTTACCTACGCTCATCGGGTATAAAGTCTGTCCAGGACTCAACTGCGAATGCGTAATTTTACCTTGACCCGTAACTTGGTCTTGTTGGAAGACATCAGTATCTGCTAATGCGGCCGCAAGAATATCCTGATTTTTCACAGGGTGAGTCGAGAACATCGGATTGCCCTGTTCTGGTTGCTGCAGTATAGGAGCTTCCGTTGGCTCAGTGTTTATCAAAATCTGTTGACCATCCGCTTGGATCAAGAACGAATTCCCTTCAGCACCAGCTAGAATGTTGGCCAAGTCAGTGCTGCCATCGCTGAGAGAATCCAAGAATTTCTGAGTGGCGGCAGGGTCCCCAGTCAGTATTATTTGTTGACCAGGCTCCCCGTTGATGTTACAAGTCACTTGAACCTGAGCCGCAGGTTGCTCAACTGGCTGCACGATTTGCTGTACTGGTTTAGGAGCCACATGTTGCTGCGCTACAGGTTTAGGCTTCTCTTGAACTGGCGTCGTGATTGGGGCTACGTGCAGTTGGGCCGTTTGATTAACGTTATCCTTGGATGTTCCAGTATCCATCTGGAGCACCATGTTGCTCAGGTCTCCTCCAGCTAATCCCGCCAGACTGGGATCCAAAGACATCAGAGCCTCGTTGTTCAACGGAGTCAAATTACCGGTTTCATCCAATGTGACTAGCATGTAAGATTGAGGTTGCCCATCAACAGTTTCGCTAGGGAGAGCTAAAATTTGTCCTTCGGTGATCGTAGTCTGATTTCCCATGTTATCCTGTATGACCAACTGGTGAAGAGGCCTATCCGCTTTGTTCTGGACAGGTTTTCCTTGGGCTGTCTGTTTCTGGGAATCTACCGTTTTCTTGTCCGGTTTAATTGGCGATAAGGGAGGAATTTTGTTGTCCATCAACCTTGAGGGACCAGAAATCGTCGATGGTGAAGGCTTAGTTTGGGCAACTAGAGTTTGCTTAGGCTCAGGCCTCTTGATCATAGCCTTTCTAGTGGGTGCACTATGTTTACTGATAACATTAGCTCTCGCATTCGCTTCTTGCTGTTTCTGCTGAGCCTTCATGCTGCTTACCTTAATAGCTTCAAGTTGCTCGGCAACCTGTTTATCCAACAAAGCTTCGTTGGTTCCTTGGATCTTTCTGACAGTTTGACCATGTTGATTGGTTATGAGAATGGTTTTCTGCTGAGGCAGTTTCGTATTCTGCGGCCCAGTTATGTACGTCTTTGGGTTTTTACGCGGTGGAACAATCTTCATTTGGGGAGATGCTACTTGGGGCGTACCAACTGACGTCTTGGCCAGTTTCGGAGATTGAATGCTCTGACCTGGAAGTTTAGAAGTTGATGCCAACGTGCTGGTTTGACCTTTAGCCAGTTGAGATTTCTGAGCAGCCGTTGCACTTTTCACAACAGTTTTTCCCGCTACCTGCATGCCAAACAACTTTTGTTGCGCAGGCGTCAAGAGCAATCTCTGTTGTTTACCCTGTTGATTGGTAAAAATCATTACCTTGTGGCCAGTGGATTCAGATGGGATACTTGGAGTACTTGATGCTACAGACGTTACTGGAACGGTCTTTTTCAGCAAGTTTGGCTGTTTCTTCATGATCTGCGGAGGTCGGTTTGGACTGTCAGACACAACTACAAACTTCCCAGCTTTAGAGCTAACACCTGGGGTTACTTGTCTGATAATCTTCTGGCCGGGTTTTGGAGTTTGCAGAATTTTTGGTGTTGTTCTTTTCATAACAGGCGTTCTGATCGGGGGGGAACTACAAGCAGATGCCGATGTCATGGGTACAGGTTTTGCTACCATCTTTGAATTGCTTTGAGGTTTTCTCTCGATGATTATTTTCATATTTTCACTCGCAGGGACCGCTTTTTGCGCTTGATCCCCTAAAACTATCGGCATATTCTCAAGAGTTTCCGGAGTCAGAAGTTCATCTGATAAAACAATTGGCATTGAATTTATGTCAAAATCAACATTGTCTTCAATCACTGTTGCTACTTTTTTAGTTGGAATTTTTTCGCCAGCTGGTCGGATGATGGTCTGATTCAAGATCTTGGCTTTTCCAGAAGATTTTTTCACACCAACAATCTGCTTATTGGCGTTGATTATGAATTGCCTTGAAGAGTTAGCTGGTACCTTTGATGTTGAAGAAGCTGGTAATTTCTGAGGCCCAACAGTTTCCTCTTTCTTGGGTTCCTGTTTAGGAACTTTAGCTATAATGTAAGGTTCAATATCTTCCACATCTTCATATGTCCTTTTTGTAGCAATGGTTGACACTTCCCTTGCAGGTCGTATGATTTTTTCAGATAATATTATAGCCTTGCTTGCAGATTTCGATGTATTAACATTTTTGCTTTTGATGACAGCCTTCAACAAATTCTTAGTAGGATCCATTTTTGATGCTGGTGCTTCTAATTTTGCATCAACTTCTGTAGCTTTTATCTTGGAAATTGGATCTTCCTTCTTATCTGTAGTCAGTCGGCAGAGTAATTTAGACATTTCTGGTTCTTTCTTCGAAACAGCGCCCTCTTTATTTAGCTCGTTGTTCATACCAGCGACTTTCATTACTTCTTCATTTATCTTAGTGCATACTATCTGGGATGGAATGTGATCTTCCAAATCACACATTTCCGTAACAGTTGAACTCTTGGCTGTGTTGTAGATTACTAAAGGCTCATTGGCTACTGGAATCTCTTCAGTTTTGTTGAGTTTCCTCCTGGAGGAATCTTTTTCTTTGGTTCTCAATGGTCCTGCTTCTGAAGACTTGGTAGTGTTTTTAACTCCACTGAAAATGGACAAGAGTGCACTATCAGCTTGTTGAATCTTTTCCATTTTTATCTCTTCCGGTAAAACAGGTTCTAGAATTGCAAATTTTTCTTTTTTAGTTTCAGTCTTCTCTTCTTTATGTTCTGCAGTGTTTGTACTTGGTGTGAATTCTATTTCGAATTCTTTAGTCACATTTAAATTTACCTCTGATAATTCTTTTTCGCTATCCACAACTTGTTCTTTTTCAACTGGATCTGTTAAAGTTTTGGGTTCATTGATAATTATTGCAGATTCCTGATTTGGTATAAACTGTTCAACTTCTACCTTTTCAGTTGCAGTTTTGTCTTTCATTGCATCATCTATGGGCTGTTCTTCTTTATTCTCCAACACCTGGATTTTAGCTTCATCATTAATTATCTGTTCTGTATTATCTAAAGTCTCTGATTTTTCAACAGTATCAACAATCTTTTCTTTCTCTATTCCATCAATACCTTTATTTTCTTCATCTACGTTTTTGTTACCAAGAGATTCAGCAATTACTTGTAGTTTCTCTTTTTTGAAAGCTTCGAAACTTGCATCGCTGCTTTCGTCAGAAAAATCCATGGAGAAACTCGAAATAGTCATGGGTTTTTTGCTGGGCATACTAGCTGTAATTTCAACCTGTCCCTCAGCCAGTTCCTGTTCCGAAACAACAGTCAAATTTCCATCTATAGAAACATATTCCGTCTCTTCTTTCTTATCCTCATCCAACGGAAAATTTGTTGTTATTATTTCGGTTTTTGAAATATCGATAAGATCCTCAGGCTTATCTGTTGGCACTGGTGTTGCAGAAGCCACAATGACATCCTCAACAATCGGAAAATTTGTAGTTATAATTTCTGTTTCGGAAATATCAACGCGATTTTCATGCTTTTCTGTTGGTTCTATTGTTACAGAAGCCTCCTGCACATCCAGACTTGGTTTGGTTGGTTCTAATTTTTCCAAATCGCTGTGGAAGGAATCTGAAGATAGTTCGGTGGATTTTTCAGGAGCAAGATGTTCTTTCAATGTAGAATTATCGGTCTTCAAATCTTCTATTTCTGGCACATCTGCTTTTATCACCTCCTGGTTTAATTTTCCTGAATCCGCAGAAGGAATCTCAAATTTCAGTATCGTATTATCGACATTGGGAATTTCAGCATTTTGCTCAGACGACTTAGTATCTCCTTCGTTGACACAAACTATCTCAGAAGTTTTTTCAGTCTTCGTCTCAGAAGCTTCTTTCGCGCAGATTTTTGTCGTAGTTTCGATTTTTTCAGGTTTGATCACTTCTTTCTTCTTAATAGGACTGATTGGTTTTAACTTAAGAGGTTTGGATTCCATTTTATCGTCGTCTTCATCAAAGATGCTACATATTTTTGAGAGCATCTGTTTCTTTAATTTGAACGCAATAGGGGACTTTCCAGTTATGAGTGACGTACCTGGCCTTGGTACAGGTATACTTGATTTATCTGCTTCCGAGGATTTTTCTCTCTGTTTATTGAGTTCGAAATCTTCGAAAGACTTGACGAATCTCTTCTTTGGATTCGTCAGTCTGGTGGCTACCTCATTTGCTTTGTCAACAGATTTCGCTGGGGCATCTTGAGTATTTGTAGATTCTTTTTCTGTTTTCACCTTTTCTTCCTTCTCTATACTAGCTTTCTCTTCTTTCTCTATTTTCTTTTTTTCATCCTTTTCTATTTTTGCTTTTTCTTCTTTCGCCCTCTCTTTTTCTTTCAGCAAATAAGTTTTCTTAGTTTTAGGGATTGAAGCAGCGGTAGATTCTGATGTCGACGTTGAAGATTCCTCATTTGACACATTTGTTATGGCATCCATGTCCTTTTCTGGAGAATTAAGACCTGGAAGTTTTTCATTTTTTTCTGGAGTATCGAATATCGATTTTTTATCCTGCGGCACTTTTTGTTCCACCGCTGGTTCTTCGTAATGTGTTATTCTAGCTACCTGACTTTCAACAGACTCCAATGTATCAGAAGCTTGTTCAAACGATGGATTTTGGGAGGAACTGCCACATGAAAGAGTTGAGTCATTCATATTTTCGGAAGAATGGGAAATATCTTTTTGTTCATTGATCGTTTCAGGTGCGTTGTTATCTTCGACAAATATATCGTTTTCATGCAATCCTGGTAACGGTGAACTTCCAAAGATTAGTTCAATTTGGGCGGCGTTTTTGTCAGCAAGATCTGAAGATTCTTTCTGATAGAATATGTCTTCCATCTCCTTTTGACTTGATTCGTCAATGCCTACACTTAACTGAGAATTAACGATCGTTGGTTCAGATTCTTGGTTGTGGAGTTGAATCTCTTGTTTATTCTCCTCTGTTTTCTTTTGTTCTTTATTGCTATCTATGTTTGTTTTTTCTTTTTGATCCCACCGGCTAGGTTTTCTACGTTTTTTCGTAGGTAACCTTGCAATTGGTTCTTTCTGATTCTCCACTGTTTTATCCGAGGATTTCTCGTCTTTTTCCAGCACTGTTTCGTGATCCAAAATCTTCTTGTCCTCAAAAGAATTATTATCAGTTTTGGAAGCTTTTTCAGTGTCATTTTTCAAGACTTCCGTCAATTTTTCATTTTGATTTTCAACTGTAACAGTGTGCAGTTCTGACTGAACTTGCTGGACCAATAGTTCTGTTGTGTCTGCATCAGGCACAGGAATTGCTTCCTTCGGCTCTAAGATTACTGCAATTTCTTCTTTACCAACATCAATTAATTCTTCTTTTTGTACATCAATTAATTCTTTGGGTTTTTCGGAACTATCTTCCTGGGATGCTGGTAATTCTGGAGGAGGTACAATAAGATTCTCATCCACAGTTTTTATTTCTTCGGAACAAGGTTGATTTTCAACTTGCTCCGTTTTGTTTTCTTCGTTTTCATTTTCTGTAGTCTTTAGAATGGATTCTGGTGGAATTTCGTCTTTTTTCATATCTTGCGACGCTTCTAATCCAGAAATCTTCTCCTGATTGTTCACTTTCGACTTTCTCTTGTGTCCATAAGTTCTCCTTTTCTTCTCATCGTAGTCAAACGAGAATATACTCTTCAGTTCTTCTCGTTTTTGCTCTTTCGTTTTGCTGACGACAGTTTCAGATGGAGAAAATAGATCTCTGAAGGGATTAGCTTCATCTTGTTTGAAGAGCTTTCCTAATTTTTCGTAACTAGATTGTGGTTTTTCTTTAGTTTCTTCTTTCAACAACAAGCTACTTTCTCCTTGTTTTTTACTAGTGGAAATGCTGGTATCTCCGTCCTCAAGTGGTTTAGAATCCTGAGAGCTTTTACTCGATCTACTTTGCCTCTTAGAACTTCGACTGTACGAAAAATGCTCCTTTCGATCATCTTTCACAGGCGAAATTTTATGCCTTCGAGAATCACTTTCAGGCTTCTTATCTCTCCTGTTACTCCTACGAGGGACACTTTCTTCCTTATCGATGCCAGTAGGAATTTCCAGGTCGCTGCTATGCGCATCTTTAGAGCTGCCAGATTTCTTCGGACTGGAACCATCTTTAGGATGTTTCAGGTTAGGTTCATCAGGTTGAACCGTTTTACCCCTTTCAGAAGAATCTTGTTTCCCTTTTTCATGCCTGCTGGATCTTCTACTACTTCTGGAACTTCTGTGAGAAGAACTGTCTTCGCTTTTGCTTGATTCGTCTCTTTTGTTATCTTTTTCGCTTCTACTTTTCTTTTCGTTTCTTGAACTTCGATGCGATTTATTATCTTTCGCTTTTTCAATTTTTTGTGGGGAGCTTTCTTGCTTCAGATCATTTTTGTCCGGTTTGGATTTTTCAGTTTCTTTTTCTAGTTCCTCAACTGATTGACACTTATCTTTTTCAAGGCTCTCATTGTGCTGTTCAATCACTGGGATTTGTTCAGGTGTTGTTATGGATACTGATTCTTTTTTCTCTTCTTCATTTTCTGGAGCTTCAACGACATTTTTGGGGCTTTCTTCAGTTGATTCAGCCTTAAGCGTTGAATCCTCAGTAGGAATAGCCATGTATTCTTTGATTTCAATAGGACCAAAAATGACATTGTTTATTTCATCTTGGCTAAGAGGAGTCTCTTCTATCGAAGTATCGTTCTTTGGCATATCATCGTCTGTTTTGGATGAGACTGAATCCCATCTTGTTGACTTTCTCGTTGGTCGGGATTTGGATTTTTTAAGTTCCTTTTGGTTAATTTTTTCCGAAGGACATTTGCTGTCGTCGATTATCGATGCTTCAACGTCTTTACTGCGTCCTCTTCTATGACTCTGAGACGAATCTTCTTTAGGTTTCACATCTTCTTTAGGTTTGGAGGACCTGGATGAACCACGAGTGGTCTTGCGCTTTTTAGTTTCAGGTTCATCATCTGTTTCTTCCTTTTCGGCTTCAAGTTGGCTCAATTTCGATTCTATTTTTTCAGATAATGAAGACTGCTCATCAACTGTATCTGTCTCTATCACTGTAACTTCTTCGGAAGTTTCCATTATTTGTGAGGTTTCATCCTTCTTTTGTTTGTCTATATTTTCTTCTGTTGGAACATGCTCTTTTTTATTGACTGTTTTGGTGAATTCCTGTTCACTCTCCTTGTTTAGATCCTGACATATTTTTGTAGATTCAACTTCATTATTATTTGGAAAATTAGATTCTTCCTCAGGAGGTTGAATTTGAGTTTCTTCGGTTACAGATTCCTCAGCGGTAACAGGGAGTGTATTTAATGGCACTTGGATTGGTTCAGACTGTTTTTCCTCCTCTGCTCTTTTTGACTCGACTTCTTGCTTCAACAGTAAAGCATCGATGTCCGACTCTGTTATTTCATGTTTGGACCTGGAAGACTTTCTACCCCTTTTCGATTTTGCCGGTTTCTTCGATTTAACTTTGGACGTTTGATCTACTTCAATGTCTACTAAGTTTTTTTCTTCAACTGATTGAGGTTGATCTTCAGTTTTTTTCTCTTCTACTGCTACGCTCACTTCTTCAGCATCAAGTTTATTAGACTGTTCTTCATGATTCGAAGATTGATCAGTTCCGTTTTTTTCAGAGTTTTCCTTCTTCTTGTCTTCAATCTCAGCCTCAATCACGTCCAAAGAGTCTCCTCTGGTTTTGTCCGGATACTTTACTGTTCTAGCAGAGTGAAAATTTTGCTCATTCTTCAGGATATTCGGAATATCTGGAATGTCCAAATTTTCCGTTGAGTCCATAAGAGACTGATAAGTTTTCTCTAAACTTTCGGATTCTTTTTCTGCTTCCGTCGAAGTCTCGGTTAATTTCGCCAATTCTTCGGATTCTTCAAGAATCTTCCTCTTTTTTTTCTCCTCTTCTTCGTCTTCAGGTTCATCTTCAAGCTCGAATGTTTTTCTACGTTCCGATATCGGAATAACCCTAGGAATTTTCCTTCCGGAAGTAGCATCAGGTATTTTAGTTTCTTCTTCATCTTCGTCAAAGTCGAAGCATGAGATATTTTGGCTTTTCTCTGCATTATCCGCCCCAGGTTTTTCTATATCAGATGCTTCTATTTCAGGTTCAGTTTCCTTGGCTATTCCGGTGGAATCTAAATCTTCACCAGTGAGATGTAGAGCCAAGGAAGAATTGTCGATCGAAGAATTGGCTGCTTCGTCCGACGTCTGTTGAGTTAAGTTCAGGGTGGTGTCTATCGTGGTATCCTTCTCGCTTGAACCTTCATGATCACTTCCATCGTCCCAATCTGCTATAATATCGTTGCAGATGTCTTTCTTTTCTTCTGTAACTGGCTGAGCAGGTTTCTTCCCATATTTACGTATCGCTGAATCCTTAGCAGAGAAGGATATTTCATTTTCGCTCCTCTCATCGTCGGCAAGGAAGGATTCATTAACCTTCTTCTTGGTGTATTTCCTCTTGGCCTTAGTTTTCTTTTCTTCCCCAGATAGATCGTCATCGCTCAATGCTTTCCTTCTCTTCCTTTTCTGGGGCTTCTTCATCAGCTGCCTGGAGTGAAAACTAACATCTTTCACATGACAACTGGTGTGTTTCAACAAAATTCCCAATCTGCCAGTTGAGAATTGACAGACGGGGCAAGTGAACTTGTTAAAGGTTTCTTCTCTAGTCGCAGCAGTTGGGGTATCTTCATCTTCGTCGTGGGTGTCTTCAGCAGTGGGGATGAGTACACGGGCCTCGTAGTCATCGTAGCCAAGAAACCTTCTATGGGTGATAATAGGCTCAGATTCTGGAAACGAATTTTTTTCTTATAAATATTGTTTTGACAAAAACAATTTTTCGACCAATATAAGTAAAACACATGCAGTCACAGCTGATTCTTCAAAAACTGAATTAAGAGAATTGAATTCCATAGACCTTGCTTCGATTCCAAAACATCAGAATTTTCGGCTAAAAACATCATAAATACAACAAAATAAGCAAACTTTGCCTTTAAATTTTGTTTCTTCAACCTTTCGGTTCTGGAAAATACAAACTACATCTATAAAAATGTTCTATATGTTCTTAATAACTTCACTTCGAGTTCAAATTTTGTTAAAATGTTAAAATTAATTTCCGTTGATGTTCTGAAGTAACAATGCCTTCATTATTTTTTGTTGATCCTCACCTGGATTTTCTTTCTAATCAATATTGGGCTCTGAATGACAAATATGAGCACAAAATTTCAAAAAACCTATTTTCAATGAAACACCCAGTATTATCACATAACATGCAATAAGCATTTTTCTTCTCACTCAAAAAAACTACAAGCTGAACTAAAAATATCGCTAGAATTGATACAGAGGTGATTTCCAAAAACTCAACAGATTCATTTCATTTTAAATACACTGCGCAAAAAAATTAACGCACATTCTGAAAATCTCAATTTTAATGAAAGTTAACTCTACATTGACTTTGTAACTTATTTTTTATGTTCTCTCGGGAAGATTTTGAACGAAACAAGACACATTAAATGGAAGAAAAATTCAGGATTTCACCGAATCTTAATGTGAAAGAAGAGAAATGAACAATTTTCAAAATACTGAAATGCTGATAAGTGATTTAATACTTGGTATTTCCACCCCTTGTGTTAATTACAGCTCGGCAACGACGGTTCATACTCAAAATGAGTGATCTTAAAATATTCTGATCTAATCCTTCCCAGATTTCTCCGAGTTGGATTCCTAAGTCATTAAGAGTAGCTGGATGATTTTCTGAACTTCTCAGCCTTCTATTGAGGTTGTCCCTAACCTGCTCAATCGGATTGAGATCTGGACTTCTTGCTGGCCATTCCATTCGAGAGACTTCAACCTCTTCAAGGTACTCTTGAACGATGCGCGCACGATTGGGTCTGGCATTATCGTCCATAAAAATGAAATTTTCACCAATGTATGGGGCAAATGGCACTACATGCTCTTAAAGAATGTTCCTTATATACTTATCAGCATTCATAGCTTCATTATCAACGACCACTAGGTCTGTGCGAGCAGTCAAAGATATTCCACCCCATACCATAATCAATCCTCCCCCGAAACCAGTAGTATTCAGGAAATTGCACTGAGTATATCTTTCATGTGGACGTCTGTATACAAGGGAACGTCGATCACAATGGTAGAGGCAGAATCTAGACTCATCTGTGAAGAGAACTCTTTCCCAATCGGCCTCTTCCCAATGGATATGCTCTCTCGCAAAATCCAAACGCGCCCTTCGATGGGCTGGGGTAAGAGCTGGGCCTCTTGCCGCGACACGAGGCCTTAAATCATATTCTCTGAGGCGATTTCTTATTGTCTGAGTGCTAATTTGCTCCTCATGAGTTTGCTCTAGCTGATTTTGAAGGAGGCGAGCGGTTGCAAACCGTTGTCTCAACAAAGAAACTCTCAAGTAACGTTCTTGAATGGCAGTTGTTACCCTTGGTCTACCCTGTCCTGGTCTTCGGACATGCATACCTGTCTCCCTGAATCGCTGCAACATTCTGGACACACTTGTATGGGAAACTCCAAACCTTTCTGCAATTCTTGTGTATGTCCACCCTTCTTCTCGCAAAACTACCGCTTGGGCACATTCCTCTTGGGTCAAAGCGATCGAGTGTAGAAAATCAAACGAAAGAAAAACTATTGATCACTAGAATTGATCGAGAACAACTGATTTTAGAATGGAGCCAATACATTCGAAATCGGATAATATCATCTTTTTTTATTCCTGCTGGGAGAAATCATCTGTATTGAAGAAAAACGTTGAAAGTGGATAACATATGCATGCACAATTCTGATAAAAATAATTATCATTGAAAACACCTTCAGTTGTAGAATAAATTTGAGATTTCCATAATGTGCGTTAATTTTTTTGCGCAGTGTATATTCATCTACGACAAATAGTTACGATAAGTCAGGCAATTTCAATTTGATGAATGAAACGCTTCAATATATCCATACAAATTGAATAGATAAATGAGGATCAAAGGCAAACACTTACTGCTTGATTGGCTCTTGTGGGATTCCCTCGGTTTCTTGACAGCAGGTGAACCAAAAATTTCTGCTGCATAGTTCCTTTTACGTTCTGTGGTAAAAATAGGGTCACTCAATATATTTGCATTGCCGCCTGTCTTCACTTCAGCAGCGCTTACATCTTTAGGAAATGTACTCAACTTTGGATTCTTTGCCCTGAATGCATCTAAAAGGAGTCTTTATGAAAAACTATCCAATCAGAAGCTGAATTTTAACCTACCCATTCCTTTTTTGATGAAATCCAATTTTCTCTCACAATTGTATGGAAAAATTCCTTCAGGGGTTTTAACGAATTCACTGCAAAACAAGTAATCAAGTTAAAATTGCCAAAAGAACTGAACTCATGTCTAGAACAAGAATAGTGTTCATTGCAAACGTAATGTAAGGATCATCACAGTCCGCTAAGGTATGTTTACTCACAAGTATCCATCTTCGTCGAAAAATTTGACTATAGCTACTGGTTCTTTCTTTAACGTTTCGATAAGATCCTCTGGCACACTTGTCTTGTCTACAACTTCGCCTGGCCACCAAAATGGCCCCAGTTTAACCCAGACAATGTCACTGGGTTTATAATAAACCTCCATTTCATCAAGTGTTGTTGCCAATACAACTAACTCGGAATAATCGCTGAAATAGAATACAGTTAGATATAGCTGAGTTTTAGGAAACTACAGTTTTGTTATGATCGATGTTTTGACAGAAATGCAGTGCATTTTTGAACTTTATCGTCGACATGCATTCATTTGAATATAATAATGACTTACCGTTGCCAAAGTTATATATTTACTTGCATTAACTACAATTATTATTTTACCAAGTCTTCAGAAATCCACGAATTGTTTTTCCGCTGATTTCATTTGGAAATTTCCGATGAATTCTTCATATTTTCAGCATAATAAAAGATGTCTAACTTCACTTGTCTGTCAGACGTACGTGATACCATTTTGCTTGGCGTCGGCGGAATACCAACAGAATAAAAGTAAAATTCTTTAGGTTAGGAGAAAAAAACAAAGGCTTTTTAAAATTCTTCTTCAATATTGTATGATTTTTGTCTGCGAAAAATGACTATACAGTGTGATTTATAATGAATTCGAATCTTCGAAGAGAGTTTAAGCAGTTTTAAGTAATTTTGAAAATGTTCCAAGGTTGGCATTACGATCATGTGTTAACGAGATGCTCTTTGGAAAAATGTGGATTATTTGCATTTCATTATTGTTTATTTCTCAATTTTATGTTGTGATTATTCCGCATTAGTGATAATTATTCCATTTTAGTATTCTTTGATTTATTGATAATTGATCTGATTCGATTTTTATTCTACATCTTATAGGTTATGTTGCGTTCCAAAAAAATACTGTAATTTCTGAAAGTACGAAAAATCGGTTGAATGATTGTGTTGAAATAAAATGCATTTCTGATGAATAAAATCGGCGAATTTGTATAGAAAGAATATCATTTTTATTACTTTCAATCTTTAATCAAAAAGGGTTTCATAACTTTCATATCAATACCAAAACTTTCTGAAAAAATAGTTTATTCAACAATAAATCATCACTATTACAACAGATAATCAACATATAATAACAGTTTGTGAACCTAGATATTTTAATACTTGGATTGAATCAAAGATGAAGAAAATATCTGCTTCAGAATATGAGGTAGTTCACTGACGTCTGTACATACAAACGATCTTCCCACAGGTAGTTTCTCAGTGAGCCTACAAAAAGAAAGGTTTTATACATCATGTAACATTATTTTAGTAATGAAGCTTACATTTCTGCTTGATTTCCCAGACTTCCTATGAAAATAGCATATGAGCTGACTTTGGGTGATGACGATAAAGCATCTGCTAACTTAGATGCAGGAATACCATAGCGTTGTAAATTTGCATCCGATAACATCACCAAAATTGCTTCATCACTGTCATCTTCTGCTAGTGAAGCTACAGCCGATTGAGTCGCTGATAGAGTATGGTCTCCAGACCAGCAATACTGAGAATGAGCATGCATTGTCTGAAATAAACAAAAATCATTGAGTGAAATCAGAAAACTTTGAAATCAATTCCTTCACTCACTCTAATCACGTCAAGCCTTTCTTTGTTGTTTTTTGGTGGTCTGTCTCTGCGAACAAATGTGATATTTGGGGAATCCCCAGAATGACCGAGTATGTCATACTTTATTCTGTCTTCAAATCCTTCGAAGGCTTCCATGACCAATACTACAGCTTCCAGTTCTCTGTCCAATCTTCCATCATAACCATTGAATCTGAAAACGAATAAGTCAGGTTCTGTTATGAATGATACAGGGTGATCCAGTTAGCGTGTGGAAAATAATTACAATAAATTTTGTACTAGCACGATTTTTAAAGGAAAAATGTTCAATTTATGAGAGAATCCACACGATTTTGAGTAAAAAAAAATGCTAGATGTAATAGAAGGCTTTGCTTACAACTTTATGCACTTAAGTCATTAAGAATACATAAACCCACCTGTACATACTACCAGAGACATCTGTTAGGACTCTGAATAATTTGGGCTTGATTTGTGGTGTACCCAGTTCCGGTTCTTCTTCAACACGTCTCCTAAATATTGTTTTTTCCCCAAGAATACCTAAAAATGAAAATTTCGAGATATTCCAACACTACAATGATATTTTCAGTATTCCTTCCGGTGTTAAAATTACATTACCATCGATAAGTTTCACATCGTCAAGTTCTCCAGATGTTTGATGTCTCGTCCACATCCTTTCCTTATTTTTAGCTTGCAAATTCCCTAAAATGACCCTCAAAGATTGCACTTCTCTAGAAACTGAGTTGGAAAATTGAGAATACAGAGTGGCGTCATAACCACTCATTCCTATTTCTTTTAATCGTTGCTCGAACGCCTTTTTTCCCATTTCTCGAGCCGCTCTTTGAACGTGCTCAGGTACGTCGTTCTTTTCTTCATCCGACAACTAAAAAATTACGTTCAACAAAGAAAATTTATTGTTAAGTCACTTCAGTAACCTGATGAACTTTGTGTCCCTTGTCGAGCCTGTATGGTCCTCCTTTACCCCCTAGACCGGCTGTGTCTCTTCCACCAGTGCCTCCAGCCCATGTATTTCCACCTACATGGGGCTCATTTTTGGGGTCTTCCTTTCCATGTTTAGGTTCACTGGTATCTAATCTTCAAATTTCATTGATTCAGATCAATTCAATATACTCTCTTATACAGGGGGGCCCACATAAAAACAGGGGAAGTACGATCAACATTTAAGCGGGATGGCAACCCCCTAAAGAATCTTAAATGACGATAGGGGTGGAGTGACACATCATTTTGAAGGTTTTGCCATTCTATTTAAGTTCATGCTATAAAATTCCTCTTTGGAGTTTTTTTTACTGTGGAAAACTCGTACTTACGGAAATAATCAGATATATTGACGGGGCCACCCCGTACACTTGAGGAGGGGTTTTGTTTTAGATTCATAGTTCAACAGAATTAACAAGGTGCTGTTCTACTTTCGGGAATTAATAACTAGGCTTAGGATACATTAAGAGCATAATACAGAAGGTGTAAGGTGGAACATAAGGCTGACGTTACAACTTTGTAGCATCTTAAGCACTTTAAACCATCAACGCCGACGAAATATATATTACTTTCGTCACCTGAACAAAGATGTTTTACACCTGATATAAATAAATGAATAGATTCCTCTAAATTTTTTACTTACATTTATTTTACTCATATTTATATTATTTTATCTGATTGCATGTCATAATGACAACGTTATGTCACTCAATTTTGATGACATAAGGAAGCTCATTATGGGACTAAGTACCATAATGAATTCATTATGGGACTAAGTACCATAATGAATTCATTATGGTACTAAGTACCATAATGAGCTTCCTTATGTCATCAAAATTGAGTGACATAACTTTAAAAATAGTTGTCATTGTGACATGTCGAAAATGCAGTTTTTAATTTTTCGAAAATGTATTGATATAAATGCCATCAGATAAAATTTTGTATGTAATACGAATCATAAGCAATCATTATGGCACACGCCGTGTTATCGGACTCGGCTACGCCTCGCCCGATAACATTCACGACTTGTACCATAATGATCGTCTTTATGATCCTTATTACATAAATAACTATTACTTACCCACTGTGTCTATTAACAGTTATTTGTAATTCCTTCTGCGCTCTCTTCTTAGATAAATATTCTTGACTGAAAATATTCTTTTTAGCGATACCATGCTTCACTAAAATCTCTCCGAGTGTATCAACCATTTCCGGATTGTATTTGTCGAAATCAAAAACGTTAAACATTACTTCTTCGATGTCAGCCCCGGGAAAATGCTAAAATCGAGAATTCAAAGGTAATATAGGAAGAATCAGTAAAAAAAGGATCCTCTAACAAAATATTGATTCAATAGGAAAACTTTTTGACCTAACCTGTAAATGTTTGATGATGTTGACAACCTCTCTCGTCGAGTACGGATAACTGACCAACCCTGTATCAGCCATGGCTCTAAGTTCCCCAAAAACAGTAACCAACTTCCTCAAAATATCCATAGGCACATCAGGACCATATTGGTTTAACAATGATATCTCAGAATCTGGAGAAGGATTCTCAACAGCGTGGCTGCTGAATAAATCCCCTAAGGCCCCGAAGAAATCGTTTCCCAAAAACGGAAAACCAGGCCTGTTGGCCAGTACCATAACCCTGAAATCTGGGTGAATTTCTATGTACTTATTACAATCGACCCTGTCTGGTATTTTTTTGACGATTCTTCTCCCATCGCTGAGAATCATTTGGCCTGTTTCTACCAGGGATTTCAATATGCATGTCACGTGAGTAGGAGCTTTATCCGCTTCGTCTACCACCAGGATATGACCATACTTGACAGCTTTCACCAAAGGTGAATCCTCATGGATCAAAACTCCGTCTTTGACGTTAGGTTGCGTTGTCAAGGTTTGCACTGTAGTATCTCGATGGAGTTGTATATATTCCCTTGGTCTGTTCATCAGTTCTAAAAACCTGTCTACTATTTTATTCTTCCCCACCCCTTGGTTGCCAACAAGCAAGAGATGCTGGCCAAGTAGGAAGTCTTGTAGAAGCTTCTCCATGAGTTTTATGTGTTGAGGAACATCATAAAAAAGAATGTTGGGAACTTTGGTTAGATGGTCTGTTACATAAACGTTTGTCGATGTCGTTCCTATCGTTAATACGCCGTTTTCAACGTTGCATTTCAATTTTTTTTGACCATCGTCGTCAAGATTCGGGTTTATTCCTAACTTTGAAATAGTTTTTTCTAACGCTTTCTTAGCAAGAGATGGAAGAAATTTAATCATGAATGTTTCTTCAAGAGCTTCATATGCGTCAGTAGGGAAATTCTTCATTCTTGCTGCAATCCTCATTAGCTGCCTTGTTGATAAATGTCCCGACAAGTTCTTCAAAGTTGGATCTGCACTGGTTCTCAAAGTATGGGCTAAGTCGATTATCTGACGAAGAGGCTTAGATATTGGTCCAAACTGAAAAAAAAATCGATTGGATATAAAATTGATGACTTCAAATCCAAATATTTACTTGAGATACAATAATGTGCATTTCTTCCTGCTTGCTCAAGGTCCTCAATTCATGAAAGAGGAACAAACTAAGAACCTCTGAGGTCATCCAGTTGCTTCCATTCGATTGGCCGTTGGGGGGTTCTCCAATGGCGACAATCCTGAAATTGGGATGGATTGGAAAAATTCCTGACCTACTGAGATCCTCTTCTGATATCTTCAGTTTGTCTCTGAGAAACGCGTATCTTTCACTGCTCATAAGCCTCTTCCCGTCATGAAGTTGTAATTCTCTATCATGTACCAAACTACAAAGAAAAACAGTTGCAGCCTCATCATCAAATTTCAGGCAAGAACTTACCGATGTAACACAGATAAAGTACTAGGGTGTATTCTATGTATTCCGTCCAATACAGCAATCTTACCCTCTAAGGCAGCGTTCACAAGGGGCGAGAACACCCAAATTGTGTCGCCGTTGTCTAAAGTACTTCTTTGTTGGATCAAGTCTCTCGAAGTCATATCTTGATACAGCACAATCGTTTCAGTTTGTTGCCCCAAAATTTCAGAAACTTTATTCACCAACAAGCTCTTACCACAACCTTTTGGACCCACTAAGCAAAAATCAGAATCTTGTATAGTTTGGACCATATCATCGATCACGTGGTTTTGATATGGTGTTTCTGCGTAAATACTATTAGTGTTCCTACTGAAGAACATTTGGAATTTACTACTCAAAGTGTTGAGTACATTATTTTCTGTAGGTTTCATACCAAATTTTTCTAAAAGCGATTCTAAATTTTGAACCCCATCTTTCAAGAAAGTCATGTAAGGGTACATTTTGTACAAGACGTCATATGCTGTCTGTTGTGGATTTCGTTCCTGTAAATTAAGGGTTAGTAAAAATAGTCTGCAGTTTGAAAGCTTACCTGCCAGTAGTCTTGCTGCTGAGACCAAGCTCTCGACTGGAAACTCAGGAAGGCCTAGATTCGAGCTTTCTTTGCTTCTTAATGCAAGGGCTGCTGATAGAATGGCTTCAAGTTTGTCATGAGGGGCGTTTGGAGCCTCCCTTTTCATTTTCATGAGATATTCCTTGAAAAGAAACAAAATAGTAGTTGCTCTAATTGTGTTTTTATTATACAGGGTGTTCCAGAAGTCCCGCACTTCCTTGAGGGGATCGAAAGTGAAAAATATTCTAAGCCCAAATATCCATGTTTGAAATTTTTTGATGAATTAGTTAATCAGTAATTAATTAATGAAAGTGACCAATCAGGAGCGCGCTATAGAAGAATGAGTAAGTAGTTGGGGACGCGAGAGAGAGACGCCAGAGCTGCTGCCGGCTTTTCACACAGTAAACCGAGACTGGCGTCTCACTTTCGCGTCCCCACTACTTACTCAATCTTCTGTAGCGCGCTCCTGATTGGCCACTTTCATTAATTAATAACTAATGAACTACGTTATCAAAAAATTTCAAACATGGATATTTGGGCTTAGAATATTTTTCACTTTCGATCCCCTCAAGGAAGTGCGGTACTTCTGGACACCCTGTATAACTGCTTTTATTAAGTTTTTGTATATCATTCTTTCTATACCATACTATAATGATAACAAGAAGAAATCGGGAAAACACAAAGTCCAAGCTTCAATATATGAGGCTTGGACTTTGTGTTTTCCCGATTTCTTCTTATTGAAAATTGGAAAGTGTCTTTGAGAAAAAAAATGGATGTTTATTTTAAACTATAATGATAACTCTGTGGATCAACCTGAGGAAATCTGTCGAAAAAGTGGGTACAGAAGAATTATAAAATCGCAGCAAAGCTGCGATATAGATAGGAAATTTCGCGAATATCGCAAAAAAAAAAATCCGGCAAACAGAGCAATTTTGAACTCGATAAAACTTCTTTCAAAGATATTCTGGCCGTGATGTAAATCTATGGATCGAAAGAAGAAAAATCAATGCAATATAGCTTGGTATCAGTGGCGGCTTGTCCTATGTGACATATAAAGCAGTGCCTCCCCAATGAATGTCGAAAATTACACGTATAAATATAATATTTTATTAATTATTCATTAGGTACACACTTTTTTATTATAATTCATATTCATTTATTTGTACTGACAAATCAACAGGCCTAAGCCCAATTACAGACAGACAGTTCATATACAGTAAGTACATTGCACATAAAAAAAAACAGAAAATATAATACACACAAATTACCAAAATCACAGTTGAGTCAAAAATAAAAATAAAAAAAATAAAACAGGAACTCATAACATCGCTAAAAATCCCAACAAACATATTAGCCTATAACTGACGAACAGTCATACGCATTTATATCGTAATTTCTCTTCATTGTATATGAATAAAATACGGTCATGGATCTTCGTTTACATTTCTCACGATTTCGGTGTATCCATCTCACTTCCTCATCTCCCAGTGAACGGCATAGGCAGGCCTCGCACTTCCTCGTCTAGCGCGTTATTCTTCATCATAGGAACCCGACATGACCCTGAGAAGACGCACGCCTAAAAACCAAATGTTAAGTCGAGTCTGAGGCTAGCCTCTCGAATCTAGATGTTCCCTCGCGAAGGGCAAACTGCAATTATTTTGCACTATTCAGATTAATGAGGAACTCGGTTCAAGTTTCAAATTAGGTTGGATTTCTAAGAGGAGTTTTAACTATTTTTCGTGTAGGTTTAGGTTTGTCTCAGTGCTCGTATGATATCGTTCGAAAAGTCTTTTGATTATGGTTAGTAGTTTCAATTACTATCCGAGTCCTGAAGGCGAAATGGATTTGTAGGGACCAAGTGGAACTACACAGATTGCCCAGATAAATGTAATCACTCGAATAACCTAGATTTTTGAAATTTTTCAGCTGATCAGCAAAGTTTTTCGAGTAATTCTCATGAGAATAAATCATGTCTACATATACTCCATTCACTTTTATTTAATCACATAGGAGGTCATGGTTTCGTTTTCAGGAGTTGGTGCCCCTGATGAAAAGCACAGAACATATGATGAAAAGTCAGTGCGCGCACAGAAAAAATCTTTAATGACAAAACGACGTTGCCAGTTTCTTTGTTTACATCAAAGTAAAAGTAGCAAAGATATTCCACATTTTGTTAGGTTTACAAATTGTTCGCAGATTTTTGGTAATGAATCGATATTTGCAGGTGAGTTTTTCGTCGAATATCCAAGATTAACGTATGTTTATTGTTTTTAGCACCAGTTTGGAGCATGAGGACGATTTTCAAGACCAGGAAGAATGTTTACATTTCGAGGTTGAAGGGGTACACGGGAATTTCGTTGAAAAAAGCTGTTATTTGGACAGATATCGCAGTAGATGGATCGGATGGAGCCTCGAGAGGTCGATTAGGATATTTTTCAGGTTTTCCAAGAAATTTGGCGATATCTGAGCAGATTTGCAAAAAGTTAGGTACCTCACTAATGAGGTGGAACTTAGACCTAATTCTCCTATAAAAAACGCCTTTCAAAGGTCGAGATGGTGAAAAATGTATTCTTTAGATACAGCCGAGTTTCATATCCCAACATTTATTTTAAGAAAGTTATCAACAAAATAAAATTGACATTATTCTTGATTCTTGTAATTACCCATCAATTCACCTTATATCTTTGGGTTGATTTTTTTAATGAATTCTTGATTAGAATCAACAATTGATGTCGTCAAGTCTTGAACTTCCAGTTCAAGAGGATAATAAACATTAAATCTTCACAAGCATGCATATGATAATAATGTGAAAGCAATGCAATTTTCTTCCATGGCGCGAAATAATATATTTCAACATGCAAATAACTAGAAAAGGAATCCTTTCTATCAATTCATATAAACGTTAATTATTTTCGTCCATCACATCTTTTCCAATTCATTCATTTTCCGAATAAATTCACATTCTGAGAAATACGCTAAGAATGTAGAAATGGCAACATAGTGTTGACTTGGAACACAAAAATATTTTGAAAAACGTCATAACTTCGATACAGAGTGGAATGTGTCAAATTTCCAAGGCCAGAGTTGTGATTTTATAATTGTGAATGGAGTATAGGTAAAGAATTGAAGCGATCCGTTCCAGATTTGAGTGAATGTCCTGTGAATATCGGTGGTACCGAAAAACCAAATCGAGGATTTAAAAATACATGGTATGAAAAATACTACTGGCCCACCGGTAGTATTATAACATTGAATTAATTATTTTGGCAATTAATACTAGCTAAATATCGACAATGCCCGTGAAATAGAAATAGAACATTTTAATGCAAGAGTAAAATAGCTTAATCCGAAAACCTAATTTACAATTTTTTTTCTGGTGTGCCTCATCACGCTATACTTTCACCAGCCGCCACTGCTTGGTATTCATATTTTCCATGAGTTTCTCAATTTTTCAGAAAATCCTATAAAATCAACTGATTCGGAGAGATTTACCATCTACCGATAAGAATAAATACTTGAGGTAGATATAGGGGCACTACTAGTAAATCTCTAATTGGCTCGACTCAAAGAGAAGGCTACACTCCATATTGTCCATAAGAAATCGTGATCAAACGATAAACGTGGTTGTAGTTCCCCCTGGTAAGAAACTGTGTTTTCAAGACTCAAAATTACAGCAAAATGAGCCCGATATTTCTATCGAATGTACCGAACCCTAAAAATAACCTAACCACGCTCCAACGTGCCCTATATCCGATAAGAAAATGAATTGAAACTCAGCTACAGGTGCAGATCCATCAAAACGTCGAGCCATTTCAAATTTCAATTACGGGTTGAAAGCAGAACAACAACCGCGTCAAAACTTCAAGACGAAGCTACCGGATACGTCCAATTTGTTAATTTCCAACGTCCCTACGGCCCCCACACCTCATTCGATTCTCCCCGACCCGACAGGTCGAAACATGTCTATATCAGATTCGATTAACGCGAAACGATGGTTCGCGAACGATTTTCCAAAGACTTTCCGGAAGGTGTGTTTTCCAAAACCAATTTACACGACACTTGTGGGCTCTGGATTGCCTCGAACCATGCGATTATAGTGTTTTGTAACTGTTTCAATTTAGGTTCTTCCGTATTGTGCGAATGGGTTTAGTATTGCGGGGGACAGGGTCGAATTGTTTATATTCCCGCTGGAAAAGTTGGGGCTCAAAATCCGTCCAAGGGAACTGGGAAGTGCAAACGAACGCCACAGTATGTGAATGAATAAAAGTATGAAACACAAACAAGCCGGGTAAAAATTTGTTTCACGCGACCACTCTTTTATAGATAGCATGTCCCCCTCTCACAATTCGGTGACCTCTCCTACCCACGTACTTACCACCGAGACGCATTTTGTGCGGTCGTGTGGTTTTATCTTCAACACTTCAACCTGCCATATCTTTTGATGTACTCGTTGTAATTGCATGATGTGAAGGGCAATTTCGTTCTAAATTAAATACTGGGGATGAATAACGTATCAAGTTGGATGAGGATCAATACCCTATTCATAAAAACACACTCCCAAATAGTGCATAATTAAGGAAAACATCTGATTACCATAAACAGGTAATAGCAAGTCAATCTTGAGAGATAAATATATGCTATAGCGGACTTTTTTGTAGAACTATTTAAGAAGTACATTTCTGCCACACATTGAATCCACGTAAATCTTACGGTTTTTGCAGCGCACGTGAAAATAGCTGATTATGACTGATTTGTTTGTAATTATTGAAGTTATAGTAAGTATCCTCAATTTTTTTCGGGTGAAAAGTATAGCCTATGTCACTCAGGGATAATGTAGCTTTCTAAGAGTGAAAGAATCTCTGAAATAGGTCCAGTAGTTTTAGGGTCAAGTCGTATCGAACACACAAACAATACAAATCTTTCCTCTTTATAATATTAGTATAGACATATACTGCGTTCGTTATTACCAATCCAGGGAGAAAACGGACACAGAACATCTAATAAATAAATAAATCCTCTCTTTCAGCCAGAGGGAGAGAGAGAGATCCGAATTATTTGATGTTCTGTGTCCGATCCACCTCCGAAAGGGAATACCGAATGCGCCTATTGAGTTTGAATAAACATAGAGACACAACCCAGTTCATTGATTTGATGCACAAATTTTTGGCAGTTTACTTGCCAATTTGCCAACTTAAGTGGCGGCACATAGTAGCTACTAAAGGAACTATATTCGTCCGATCCATTTTGTCACTACTCATTTATCGAAATCTGTAGGAGATTTATTTTCCTCTAGTTCTATGAATCGTAAGCAGGGTCGGATTCGTCCAAATTCGTTACAAACGGTGTGATTCAATAATGATGAACTATTAGCCATGAATTTCTCCAATTTCTACTTCACATCAACGATTTGCTGGAAGCAACTTCGTGTCCAGTGCACAGCTTCGCGGATGATAGTACCCTCCATACCGCCTTTTCTTCTAGGGCTCCAATACCAGCCCGCCAAATCAAAAACGAACGAGGAAGAAATGTTAACAACATAAATATGGACTTGGCAGCAATCCTTGAATGGGGATCTAATAACCTGGTAGAATTCAACGCAAACAAAACACAAGCATGTCTTTTCTCTAGAAAAGCCGATCTTACTGTGCCCAGCATAAAATTGTCGGGAGTGACCATACCATTGAAGTCATCCATTTCGATGCTTGGCATTACTGTCGGCAGTAACCTTTCCTGGGAGAATCACGTGAGATCCATTGCTAAAAGTGCATCCCAAAAACTTGGTTTTCTGTTTCGTGCCAGGAGCTATTTCACCTCAGGTCAGCTGCTTATGATCTATAAGGCACAGATTCGACCTGTCCTGGAATACTGTTCCCATATTTGGAGTGCTGCACCTAAACACACCCTAAAACTCTTGGATTCCGTACAAAAAAGGGCAATTCGTCTCGTCGGTGATGCATCGCTTACAAGCTCGCTCACTTCTCTGGAACACCGTAGAAAAGTGGGCGATCTGTCTCTATTTTATAGGTATTTCGATGGGCGATGCTCTTCTGAATTATCAGCAATCGTTCCCCCTCTGGCAGTCCCTTCCAGACTAACCCGTCAAGTTAAGTCTTCACACCCCTTCGTGGTAACTTAGGAGACCTGCAGAACATCTCTCTTCAAAGACTCGTTCATCCAACGAACAGCGAGGCTTTGGAACACATTGCCTAGGGAGGTGTTCCCCGAGGCATATAACCTCCAGAAATTCAAGAAGAACACCAATTCCTACCTGCTTGTCCTTGGTTCTCACGATGTTCTCTGAACATTACAGGATATTCCTTTTCGTGAAAACCACAACATAAAAAAAAAGATATGTCATTCGGTTGTACAGGTTATGTTTGAGGCGAGCTCAACTAAAATTTCCTTGAGTACAATTGACCATATTCACCGTCGCCATATTGTTGTGCGACTACCCAACTACCCAGTGTCCTCAACATCGAATAACGAAAGTCACTAATTTCTTAGGACCGCGAAAGTTTAAATGGACATATTTTGGTGTCAGTTCTTTTATTTTTAGATCTATTTCTTGCCGAACTATTACTGACACAACAACCATGGCCTACACTATAGACTATACTGATATCTTCATCTACCCCACGGATACTCAAACAATTGAGTATCCGTGAATCTACCCATATTTCCTGGATTTTATCACAAAATACTCAACCAAAGTTTACCACCAATTTTATATAACCTCTCATACCATAGACTGTGCTAATAATCTGATAGTACTTTTGATAAACTCAATATTTCTCCGTTGGGAATACTGGGTAGTTGGTATTGTCGCACAACAATATGGCGGCGGTGAATATGGTCAATTCTTCAGAAAATGGCAACGTCGCTTCCTTTGAGACAAATGGAAAGAAGAGTAAGAACGAGCATGAACATTCTTCTATGACAAGAGAGCAAATATAAGATTCAAAATTTGAATTATTCCATTTTGAACAAGTTGGTGAGAGCTTTTGTAGTTGTGATTAAAAATAGTTCAAAGTGTCGAGAATCATGTCGAAAACTGAAAGTTTATGTGAAATAGTGACCGAAGAAAAAAATGAACAGTTGACTGAAGAGCTACAATTAAAAAAAAATTCCATCATGGAGGTATTGCAACAAAAACAAATTTTCTTCCTGGAGGAACAACATAAGAAACAAATGAATATGCTCGATGAAGAGATGCTGAAAAGGATGGGATACCTCGAGAAGGAACATCAAATGAAAATGGAGTTGTTAGAAATAAAACATGCTGAGGTGATGAAAGGAATCCAAGAGCATAACAATATAAAGAAAGAAATTTTATTACTGAAGCAGCAAATTTTATTAAAAAAATTAGAAGAATAGCATTTTGTACCAATAAAGTTTTATATATAATTGAATGTTTTTTTTTAATTGACAAGAGGAAATTTAGTTATCAATCTATAATGGTGAACACTGTAGATCATTGAAATAATTTATAATTTGGTGCCTTTTCACACTATATCATATGTACCTCTATTATTTATTGAATGGTTTGGTAGATGGTTTTCAAGCTTGCCTGAATCAGTGAATCTGCATACACGTGTTAAATTTCGTATCTGGAATGACTCGGCCCTGAATTTCGTACAACACAAAAATAGATACATTTATCCATGCATTTCATTTATTCTCCGCGTCCAAACTTCTCCCCATTATTCAACACCAAACTTTCAACTTGAATCACACGACAACGAAAATTGCCAATTCGCGTGAATACCCATTGTGGAACAATCCACATATAATTGTTGCGAACTATTTCTGTTTATTTATGTAACCTTCTTCGCCTTCTGCATATTCATTTTCTTGCAGAAAAGTTTGAGGGCATTATTTCACTGCAGTGGGCAATCAAATGCAGGTGGCATGTTGAAACAATTCCCACATTAAGGCCTAATTTGTCATTTAGGTTGCTTCCTATAGTTAGAAGGGAGAAAATTAATCATAAGTTTTGTTTACACTTCATAGTGTAGGTCAGATATTCTCGACCTGTATTAAACAATTTTTCAAACAATGCCAATATCTTGGAAATTAAAACAATATTAAAAAAAGCATCTCCAGTGCTGGTGGTCAAACAAAGGAAATTTAGCCGTGTTCATGTATACTCCATTCACTTTTATTTAATCACATAGGAGGTCATGGTTTCGTTTTCAGGATTTGGTGCCCCTGGTGAAAAGCACAGAACATATGATGAAAAGTCAGTGCGCGCACAGAAAATATCGTTAATGACAAAACGACGTTGCCAGTATCTTTGTTTACATCAAAGTAAAAGTATCAAAGATATTCCACATCTTGTTAGGTTTACAAATTGTTCGCAGATTTTTGGTATTTAATCGATATTTGCAGGTGAGTTTTTCGACGAATATCCAAGCTTAACGTATGTTTATTGTTTTTAGCACCAGTTTGGAGCGTGAGGACGATTTTCAAGACCAGGACGAATGTTTTCATTTCAAGGTTGAAGGGGTACACGGGAAAATCGTTGAAAAAGCTGTTATTTGGACAGATATCGCAGTAGATGGATCGGATGGAGCCTCGAGAGGTCGATTAGGATGATATTTTTCAGGTTTACCAGAAATTTGGCGATATCTGAGCAGATTTGCAAAAGTTAGGTACCTCACTAATGAGGTGAAACTTAGACCTAATTCTCCCATAAGAAACGCCTTTCAAAGGTCGAGATGGTGAAAAATGTATTCTTTAGATGTTGTTTGAACAAACGCAGCCGAGTTTCATATCCCAACATTGATTTTAAGAAAGTTATCAACAAAATAAAATTGACATTATTCTTGATTCTTGTAATTACCCATCAATTCATCTTATATCTTTGGGTTGATTTTTTTAATGAATTCTTGATTAGAATCAACAATTGATGTCGTCAAGTCTTGAACTTTCAGTTCGAAAGGATAATAAACATTAAATCTTCACAAACATGCATATGAAAATTATGTGAAAGCAATGCAATTTTCTTCCATGGCGAAAAATAATATATTTCAACAGTGATCTCTTGTACTTTTCATGCAAATAACTAGAAAAGGAATCCTTTCTATCAATTCATATAAACGTTAATTATTTTCGTCCATCACATATTTTCCAATTAATTCATTTTCCGAATAAATTCACATTCTGAGAAAAACGCTAAGAATGTAGAAAGGGCAACATAGTGTTGACTTGGAACATAAAAATATTTTGAAAAACGTCATAACTTCGATACAGAGTGGAATGTGTCAAATTTCCAAGGCCAGAGTTATGATTTTATAATTGTGAATGGAGTATAGATATTGAAAACGTTTATTTGTTTGAAAAATTATTTTATGGAGGCCTTTTTTGATATTTTTAGTCAACCTTACGCTCAATAATATGATAACATTAAAATTATGAAGAATTAGTGCATTTTTATTTTTATTATTATTTATTTCACAAAGAATTTGATATAAACAGAAAACAAGCATCAAGTCTCATCTAATTGTACAATTGAACTACATTTACTAACAGAGACCTCATCAACTTCCAACATCATCTGAGGCAAATTCGGCATGAAAATATGCAACTGTCTTTTATCATTCACACAACAATGCTTCACATTTTCACCGATTTCATCGTCTTCTTTCGAAACAGATACTTCATTTAATCCCATCTTTCCTTTTTCTAAATTTATAGCGTTACACTTCAAGACAGAATCGTCGCTACTATAACAATCATCCTCCAAATCAGATGTTAAACTGTCTTCATCGTCGAGGTCGAATCGACATTGTCTTTGTAAACTTATTCTGGACTTTTCACAACTGTTAAAATAAGTTCTATTGGATGGAAAAACACCTGCCGTGGTCAGTCTTGGTTTTGCGAAAGTGATCCTCTTGAAATTTGCTACGGATTTAGAGCAGGAACCGTTTTGGGTGGCTAAGTCCAACCACATGAGCACTCTGTCACTTAGAGACGTGAAGTTATCATCCGATTGTAGCAGTTTAGTTCCTATTGGGTAGTTATTAGCTAGTATACTGTTTCTAGAGGCATCTTCAACGTCTATAGTGAACGATTTGGTTATTTTTCTGTATTTGTTTTCGTTATGCTGAGACTGCAATCGCAGCTCTTTTGCTTCATTCTCTATTTTTTCGTTTTCTTCTTGGTCATCAAGTAAAACCTCACGTTTTTTCTTTTTGGACGACTTCTTACCTTTACTTCTCTTAACGGAATCTATTCTTAATCCCATGAATTTCTTCAAACGCAACTTGATGGATGGAACCCTCAAGTGTTGCGAGAAGGACTTAGCAGAGGTAGCAGGTTTTGAAGAGTTGGTCCTTGGCTTGGTTGCTTCCGTCGGTGACTTTTGAGAGTTTTTTACTGCTTCTTCTTGGAGTAGGACATGTCGATGGCCATCCTTCCATACCGTTTTGACGAACAGTGACCTGGTGCTTGATTCCCACAAGGCTGCCATGGTTTAATAGTATTCAAATTAAAAGAAGTTTGTTTGTTCGAATTGTATTTTATCGTTATTTGGTTTTATATTTATTAGGACGACGATTTTTGAGTAATTGTTTCCATTGGTATCCATTCATATTCCTCTTTGTAGTGTTGAGTTATTGTTCTATAGCTGTGCAGTCATAGATAATTTTTTATTCATGTTTATTTCTTCTTACTTATCTGTTACAAGTTCCGCTCGATGTGAGATATGTTCGACGAATATTCCTGGTTTTACCAGACACATCAAAAGACAGTTTTCCATTCTTTCTAGCAATCTAGTCACTGTTCACGTCGATAAGCATCAATAATGAATGCACAATTCGAATTTATAGCGGTAACCAAGCGATCAAAAGTCGCGTTTCTGTGGTGAGTAAAAACTCGCCGAATTCGAATTTGGGGGTTGTTCATTCAAGAATGGGGACAAACTGCGAAGATTACTCCAAGATGCTCTGGGGACAGGTACCGTCTATCGCGCCGTGCGACTGTCGCGTCGGTTGGTAACGGAATGATGGGGGAGGATTCAGGAGAAAGCCTTTATACTTTTGACGTGATTTGCGATACACGTGATTCTTGGGGTTGGGGGAAATAGTTTGCGCCAGTTTGTCGAGAAAGGGGAGATGAATTGATTAAGTTAATTTCTTGGGATTACGTTGGAATTCATGACTGATATTAATTTATTCCGTAGCTGATCCTTCATAGGATTGATTAATTAATTTTTGCAAATGTTGGTTTGTTCGACTAATTTATGACTTAGGATTTTTTAAGTATTAGTCGGAAATTTGGTGAATTTTGTTGCAGTGTAAAGTTTTGAAATTGGTTTTACATATGGAATGCTTCAATGAAATCCACATTATTATTTAACTATGTCATGCCAAAACTTGTTGAAATCGTGATTGATTTGTTTTTAACTTTATTGTACTGTTGAAATGGGAACAAAAATTCTAGGTTCAATATTGAAATGTGGAGCCGGTCCTAGCTAGTGTTCCCTATAATTTTTCACTTATCTCAACCAATAATAGGTACATGTCATCAAGACAACACGACCGCTCTGCTGTTTTTCTCTTAGTTTGGACTTTCGACGAAAAAGTTATTCAAAATATTTGTTAAATTTTTATCTCCACAAGCCTGATTTAATTTAAAAACGTTCCTCTCAAACTTTTAGCATTGCACACTCAGTGAAAAACATAAGAAGGACTAGCTGGCCCGGCGAACTTTGTTCCGCCCTAATGATACGTACGGTGGATTTCTCGAATCCACTCTGATTTTGGAACTGTCAAATGTTTCCATGGATATGAGCTATCACACAGAACAGATACACAAAAATAATATGTCATAATATGTCAATCACTAATAATGGCAATTTTGGATTCAGTTATTTCCGCAAATATATTTATTACCCAAACAGAAATTCAAAAACGTTTAAAAAATTATGAGGAAAGATGAGAACGGACAATTCACGATTGAAACTCATCGCCAAAATCCGATTTACTTGAAATTTCGATAAAAATTCACTGTGATATTCAACCGCTTTTTGATCTGTTAATAGCCTTTCAAGGTACTATAAGCCCTATGTAAATTACACGGTAATTGATGTCATATGTTCTTTTTTCGACCATTTCAAACCACGACGACCGAAATGCTCGAAAAAAGAACAGATGACATCAATCGATGGCCGCGAAAGCCTAAGCAAATTCATCGTCATTTAATCGTGATAATGTCAAATATAGTACCTTCACGATTACGTTATTTGTAATAAATAAAACTATAAAAATAACTGATAATCATCAGTCATAATGTGTGAATTGCGCCATCTGAAGTGGTAAGAACGAAACTTTTCTCATATCTCAACGAAATCTAATCATTTTAGACATCTGTACTCCTACGCTAAGACATTTTGGTTTTGCCCAACAGCGCAGAGTTGTAGGCAACTCAAATACACACTATCACAGTGACTATAGAGGGAATATAGTCACTGTACACACTATCGCCATCTAACGCCGAGAATATCAAATGAATAAGCGGTAGCGTAACTGTAACTGTAGCGACATCTAGTGGCCTTACTCAAAAGGAGGAAAAGCATTTCCTGTATAAGTAAAATTTTCATGAAGAGATGTATGAGTGTATAAAGATAAAAATAATAAAAGAAATATTTGATAAGTATTGAATGAATGAAAAGGATATACCCCATCATTTTTGGTAATTTTTCAACATTTCCACCATCAAAACGAACAAATATTTTTTTCGGCAACCGCTTTTTCTTTGAGAAAGTAGCATTTCCCGGCCTAGGCCGGAAAGTACAAGTACGTACACGTCGTTGTTGTCATTGTTATGATCATCACAATAGCAACGAAATAACGGATGACAGTTCTGTTCTGTTCAATTCAAATATGAATCAAAATCAATAAAGAGATGTGTCATCTCATTGATTTGTAATTCTTCACGGTTGCCGAACAAATATTGTACGCAACACGCCCGGAAATAGTTTTTTTGGACTCACAGACTTCCAGGACTCGCCTCCGGCTCGTCCTAGAATCTTGTCTATTCGTCCAAAAAAACCTATTTTCCGGACTTGTTACGTAAATTACTATTGTGTTTTTTCATTTCAGTATTGAAGGAATAGGATTTCTTGTTAATACTCCCTGCGCCCCAACATTTGTTCTATTAAGCTGAATAATCCAATAAATAAAAATTAATGCACTGCACCGCCATCTGGCGGTATAGTTTCCTATTTTGAAGGCTGAATACTCTTAACTCTCAACAAATTGTATAGAAATATGTCCAATCTTCGAAACTCTCTAATTTTTGTTCTATCTGAGTAACCAAACCTTATCTTATGCAATTGATCAATTGTAAAACAAGAATCCCAAGCCCCGATGAGGATGAAGCTCAAATAAGCCTTACTTCCTTGCTAATTCATAGATGTCACCACTTGGTCGCGGTTTCGATCTTGTTTTGTTTCGAACCGCCAACCAGTAGCGACATCTATAAATTAGGACGAAACTAAGGTTTTTTTTGGTTTAATTCTGTTGAAATGGGTTGTAAATTTGTTTCATGGATACTAATCACCTTCAATAAAATGAACTGTTGTTATTTATTCTAGTTATACTATTCAAAAAGACTAATAAAAACGTTCTGATAAGCCTTTTCTGTTTCGATTCTAGAATTGTGATGAACTCATCTAAAAAACTTCTAGAATTTTTTAAAATATCACTACTAATTTGACTGATCCGATTTTGATTACATGCACATTTATCAATAAATCCTACCTGGTAACTGAACATGTTGACGTCTCTAGCTTGAAATCTCGACCTTAACGGTGGGTCCAGTGGATTGCCTCTATATCTATAAAATTGAATGCGTTTTGACCACAATAACCACTGTGGGGCAAGTTCTAATCATTCCACTGCGTTTATACACTAGCAGGCAAGGAGAAAGTGAAGGTTAAAGCCGTAAATGCGGTGGTGGATATATGATTTCAGAGGCCATACGAGTAATGTTTAAAAGGAGGCTTATACTTGATTTAATTGGTAAACAAAATCCATATGGAATGAAAAATCGTTAGAATCTTTAAAAGATAAAATGTTGTTGAATAGAAAAACAAATAGGCAAGTCAATGTTAAGTTTTAACGAAAACTATAAGATGGCACTATTCAATTTTACCTACTGAAGCCCACAACAGGGCTAGGTACTTCGCTACATCATCTGCATGCGGAACTAATTTCAAATAACAACGGCAATACTTATTTTTGTGAAATAAACAATAGTTCTTATACCTTGGTACTGGCAGACCTATGGCAATGACCCTAAAATTTTCATCTACTCTTACTAGCTTCCATTTGTTCATTTCTTCTTCACCATAGTTCTAGGAAGAAACAAACCCCATGATTATTCATGCGAAATTTGAGGTAACAGCGAGTAAAGTTACCTTGAGAAGCTCATCATATCTGTGTGCCGGAATGAGTGATCTACCATCTTCAAGGTGCATTTCCCTATTTTCCAATAAATTATTCAATACTGGTAACACATTTCTTTCAGCTTTTTCAATTCCGTCCAGCACTAAAACTCGCCCCTCAGTTGCTGCTCTCACTGCACTCTATCAAAGACAACATATTGTGTAATATCAGTATGATATATTTGGATTCAATCGTTATATACCCATCATTACCTGGTCAAAATATGTAGCAGTTCCATTAACAATTTCTCTCCTTTGCTTCAAATCAGATTCCGTGGTATCCCTACTCAGGGAAATATATTCAAGCTCTCTATTTGTCAACTCTAAATATTGCATTGCTAAGTGTCTTTTACTAGGCCCTGGTGGACCCAATAGAAAAATGTCTTGCCCTAACAAATCCTTCTTCATCATCCATTGTATGTGATGTAGAGTGCTCTGGTTTTCTGATCCGGTATCTAAGGATTGAAGAAATTTAGCTAACAGCCTTGGTTTGGTAACGCAAATCTAACTTACAGTACTTTCTGGGGACATACTCTTCTTTTTGAACATTTTTTATTTCCTTAGTTATATTGCCAATTGTAACAGATTCTGTTGAAAATGATGCATTCATTAAGAAGTTTGTATTTTGTGAAATTCTCTTTAAAATCCTTAATTTTTCCGCAGCTCCGTTGCGGATCATGATGATGATTTTTTTCACTACCGATATAGGGGTCAAGGTTCAGGCAACGCGGATATTAGACACTATTAATCACTAACATAAAGTGAAATCATATTAATTGAGATGATGAAATATTTGAAATTTGAAGACCTTTCCAAAGGAGGTTAAATTTGATACATTTGAGCTACAATTCATTAGATCTAAAGATCAAAAAGAATAATAATTTTTTTACAGGTTTTATCTTATCGCATCCTGTTGTATGAAACATGAATTCGAAATCATTCCTCTAATGAAATATTTTTACTATATTGAGTCGAGACAGTAACCAATTAACTACCAAATAACTGCAATCCTTGTTTAAAAAATTGGACATTAACCTTTCGGAGGGGGCTGAGGCTGATTCCAAATGTAACTTGAATACTTAATCAAAAAAATAAGGTAATTTGTAGAATATCTAAGGTAATGTCAAAGGGTCTCTGGTAGTGTTATATTAGAAGCAGAAATTTCCGTTTTCTTTCAACTATAATAAAATTCGGGTTGCGCGTTGCGACCTAAGATATAGTCTATAGTCTATAGTCTATAGTCTATAGTCTATAGTCTATAGTCTATAGTCTATAGTCTATAGTCTATAGTCTATAGTCTATAGTCTATAGTCTATAGTCTATAGTCTATAGTCTATAGTCTATAGTCTATAGTCTATAGTCTATAGTCTATAGTCTATAGTCTATAGTCTATAGTCTATAGTCTATAGTCTATAGTCTATAGTCTATAGTCTATAGTCTATAGTCTATAGTCTAGAGTATACAATAGTCTTAAGTCTATAGTCTAAAGTCTATAGTCTAAAGTCTATAGTCTAAAGTCTATAGTCTAAAGTATATAGTCTATAGTCTATAGGCGTCTGAAATTAAGATCGTAGCGCCATATCGGCGAGACTCAGAACTACTCTCTACACACTACAAACATATACCTATTTGTTTACGTTGCGAATGCTTTTACGTTGATCATGCTTTCACACGTTGTTCTGGCAAAGAGATTTTGTTCTGGTTTGTGTTAAGAGTTGTTCAAGTGAGGTACATTCTGAATGTGATTTGATTGTGGATAATAAATCTGTTAAACAGAAGGGATATTCAAGTGAAAAATCAGTCATTTTCTTATTTCCTACTTTTGGAAGGGTATGAAAACTATATTCAGGATTTCTTTTAGTTGAATATGAACAATTAGGTACAAAACAATAGTTATTTATGATCTCAGAAGAAAAAAGTAAAAAATAACCCAAATGAAACAAGTGTAATTCAAACTGTAAACAAAACAATGTAGTGTGGTTGCATAAGTTCATTCGTTAACGCTAGGGGGCGTACCGCTTCCATGGATTCGCCTATAGTCTATAGTATATGGTCTATAGTATATAGTCTATAGTCTATAGTTTATAGTCTATAGTCTATAGTCTATAGTCTATAGTCTATAGTCTGTAGTCTATAGTCTATAGTCTATAGTCTATAGTCTATAGTCTATAGTCTATAGTCTATAGTCCATATTCTGGAAACGGGTGCATCAAATACCGCGTTCATTTTCCCAAAGCGGAATTCGTTCAAACAAATAATGCGCAACAAAAATCACCCATAACTATCGCGTTCGTCCAAGTGATCGTGACGAAATGATAAAGCCCTCGTTTAAGTAGGACGAGCGCTAAAAAAAACACAGAAAGATATATCAAATGTGGGACGTTTTTATTGCACGGTGAAGCGTTTATATGACCTTATAATTAGTAGATTGCTGATAAAAAGGGCTATTTCATACCCTTCATTTCACCCTTCTACGACTCTGTTTTGTTTGATCCTAGCATTTATTGAATTTCCTAGTCAGTGGTGGAGAAAGGGAAATGTTAATATTTTTGGTTAATTTGTTTGAAAAATTTGAGTGAAAGATAAAACATTATTCAAATGAACGAATTGTTTTGACAGATTACAATTTTACTCAACTACGCGAACTTAGTTGCTGGTATTGCTAGTAGTATATAATGGGGTATCACTTTTCCATATATCTATTCAATTTAAATTCTTTTTATACGAGTCACCTCTGAATGCAGCAATGGACACGCACAAGAATGGATTACCATCAATTATTCCCATTGAGTACCTTAGCTGCCTTATCATTATGCAGTTAAACATCCCATTCGGATGACTACAAAACTCTTCTTTTGTGTAGATTTTTCATTGCTCCAACGATTTGGAAATGTTTCGTATCCTTCTAATCAAGCTAGTCTTATTTCAACTAACAGTCCAAAGTTTTTATTCTGAGACTTTTCAGTCGACGTTAGTAGCACAAATGAAAGCCAATTTTTCTTTGGGGATTTCTTTGGGCCAATGTCTTTCCACCATAGGAAGTAATTTCTTCGATTTGCGTAAAGATGTTATCATTATTGAATCCGAGAATCAAAGGACCTTCAAAATACCGAAATTCGGCGTAGGTAGGTAGTTTTTCAACATATTTTTTTTCGCATCCCAGTGTTAACTAATTTTTTATTAATTTCTCTAGATTTAAAGAATAACCTTGACTGGACCTTCTACACTGCTAAATTATATTTCCTGCCTAACATATTCCAATGCTACGATAAAAATTACATTTTGGAAATTGGTAGCTACGAAGAGGCTTTCAGAGCATTCCAGATCATCAAGCTACTCAATTGTTGGAATCCCAATCAGAGAATATTCGTTTATTCATCAGCAATCAAGGAGAATCAATCTGCTGAGTTTCTGGAAATGGTCAGTCTCACCCAAAAGCAGATGCTCAGTAATGTGGTGGTCATGCTCCCTACCAAGGAAAGAAAACTTAATTTTCAAATTTACTACTGGAGCTCGAAAGACAATGAAAAATGTGTAGGTAAACCTGTCTACCCTCATTTCTTCAGGTGCAAGTTGGGTAATGTATCAGCATTCGAAGACAACCTTAATGGTCCTTCTGAGTGTTCACTGAAGGTTAAGGCTGTTGTGTCTCCACCTTTTGTTGTGTATAAAAGAAAGAACACTGTTATGGCCTCAGATCTAACGCCAATCCAAGAGGGACAACTAGGTGGAGTTGAAATAGAGTTGATGAACCTGATTTCTGAGCTGATGAAAATTGATGTCCAATATTATGTTTCAACGAAAGAAGATTGGGGTAGATCTTTCTTCAACGGAAGTACAACAAAATCAATGGAAGAACTCACTACCAAAAAGGTGGACATAGTTATTGGTTCACTCACAACGAGTTTGTCGAGGTATCTTCTTTTCGAAACAACCATGCCTTACAGTGAGGAAAATTTGGTGTGTTGTGTTCCTCATCAGATTAATTTCGAAATGTATTCAGCTTTCTCTGACACATCCAGCTTGAATGTTTACTTTTCCATCTATCTTATTTACGTCTTGCTCACATCAGTGGTTTGGTTCACTGCCCAGTTCAGCAGAAGGGAATTCCAGATTTACAAAAAGGGACCTTCGGTCTTTCTCTACAGTTTCGCAGCTATCATTGGCAATTCTGTTAGTACCCTACCAAAATCTAGGAGAGTGAGGATGTTCTTTCTTATGTTGCTTATATTCCAATTCTTCTACGTAGCTTTCTATCAGTCTTTATTGACCAGTGAGTTATCCACTCAGAAATTCGACGAAGAAATCAAAACTATCGAGGACATTTTTAAAAGGAATATGAATATATACAATCAACCAGATAATCATCGTTATTTCGAATACGAACCAAAGAAAATTAGAGAAATGATCGCAAAACATTGGATAAACTGCGACAATACTACAAAATGTTTGGAAGACGTGTACAAAAGTAGAAAAGAGGCGATATGCCTTGATGAAAGTTACAAGAACTATATCACTCAAAATAGCAGAAGAGAGGGTCGATCATCCTTATACTGCTTGAAACGCAAGATTCTTTGGTATCCAGTGGTGATGATTATGCGTAAATCTTTACCACTTCGAGAAAGAATAGATACAATAATTGGAAGAGTGGTTGCTGCAGGTCTAGTGGACAAGTGGATGTCCTCTTTGTTCCTCAACAGTTCCAAAGTATCTCTAGACGTACCAAAAGCTTTAACTGGAATACTGGGGTTTTCCCATTTGAAACCTGTCTTTGTTCTTGTGGGTGTGGGATATAGTTTAGCTTGGTTAGTTTTAGTTGTTGAAATATTGTATTTTTTGTACTCGAAAGCAGATTAAATGATTTTTTGAATCTTTGCCTCTCGTTCTCTTATTTTAGGTATTCAAAACACCCAATGAGTTGGACAAAAAAATAGAGTTGATAATAAAAAATGTACAGTTTTGAGTGCGATAAAAAATTTTTTTTTATTATTTTTCATTTTTCAATTTTATGCGAATTATAAAATACAAATTGTATTAATTATTCATCAGCACTGATGTTCATCCTTAAGATGCCGAATTATTTGTCTCTTCTTTTCGAAGTAATACTTAACATGCTCGCAAAAAAATGCGATGAAAGATAAAGAGATACCGATGGTGTATAGGGTGAAGTGAGATGTGAATTCTTCCATCTTAACACGCTCTATTGATTGCTCATCGGTATTGAAGAAACGTTTATTCTGCCACAAGACATCCCTCAACCATTTAGCCATCAGTCCAGCTGAAAATATAAAGTGGATAATCTCGATTTTCGATTAACTGAATTCCTTTTGTTGGTCAGCATCAATTTGTGTTGTGGATTAGGTATTATTTCTTTTCTAGTTTTATAACTTTTATATATTTTTATGTATTGAGTTTATAGGTTCAACCTTAATTCTTCACAGTTAGTTAATAATAATACTTATTTTTACAATAAATAGTTGTTCATACTTTTTATTTTATATACCACAAAGTTTATATATGTATAGGATGGGCTTACTCGGTTAAGAATAAGACCGAGATTTTCTGTGCTCTGTGCGATTCTATAGCTGTTTCAAAAATCTCACAAGCATATACCTGCTCAGTTCTCCAAGATACCTGCCTTCAGTCGCATTGTTTTTTACACGGCTTAGCTCGAAGCCCTTAACAATTACTTTCCACGTCGTCGGTCTTTAGTTCGCCAAAGTGAATTCTGTGATAAGAACTTTTACCCTGTACAATACCGCATGAAACCAGACAAGAAGCAGATACGTAACTTTTAATCTGAACAACCGTAAGTACCATTCCTTCAGAATTTGCTTTGTGGTATTGTTTTTTATTCCATACATAAATCTTTCTTTTTCTTTAATTCTCGAGGCGATAAGAATTGGTACAACAGTCCATTTCTTCTCTCCAAGAGAGCTCGTGTATATTATTCACATAGTGAAAAAGTGAATAAGCTTAACAAGGAAATCAACAATTTGGAAACAAAAAATAAATTATATTTTCATATATTTTTTGTTTCATTAATATTTCATGTAGAAGAAGAGTAAAAGAGCAGTCTGACGTCGAGTGAACACCCTGTGAATAGAATGTTTTAGGGAAGTAACGCAAACTTACAAGCTTGAATTCTCATGATTTTCTCGTTGAACGCATCTACAAAGGGGGCACCTTTTCTGAACAACCATCCATGCGTCACTACAGACAAGGGTTCCGGAGTGTAATTAACATCGTATGCGTAACTCTTTTGATGATAAGTCTGGCAATGATATTTCAAGAAGGATTTTTCACCAGAAAGTGCTACCCTTTCATTCAGAACCCTGGGAACTGCCGAGCATAAGACACTGACGTTAAAGAATTTCCTTAAAAAAATTGTCGATTAAGTTTTTACTCTTATTGTTGAGTAGTATATTTTGAAGAATGTAGTGTAGTTTCAACATTAATTAAGTTATTTTTCTACCAATTGTATCTATCATGTTCTTACTCTTTCATTTTGCTATCCCCATGCAAATGCTTCGACTTCAAAAGTGCATCCAAATATGGCGTTTTCTCTTGTTCCATTCCAATGCTGTAACCATTTCGCACAAGTTCGTAAACGTTTCTGTAGAGTTCGACTGGAGGGTGTATGATTTGACTAGCCAAGCTAGACTTGTAGATAGTGTTGAATTCTAAACAACCAAACATCCAACAAAATGAAACGATCAACACTGACGTCTTGATGTTCTTGGTCAAACAAGCTTTGAAAACAGGCTGTTCGATCATTATTCTTGGTGGTACCTGCAAGTGAATACCAAATGAATTGGATCATATTGAAGAAGGGAAGATCTCAGTTAGGAAAGCTATTCTTGCAGGGAGATAGATATCCTTGAGCGCACAGCTCCTACAGCAGCGATTCAGGCCATACTTCATTTGCCTCCTTTATATCTACATGTGAGGAAATACAGTCTCTGCTGGATGTAATCCATTAACAAGAAGCTCCTACCTGGCTTGGGGATATGAGGATATTGAATCAACTGGATTCAAACCCTTTTAGCAAAACCATCGGATGTTATGCCATCAATCTTCGATTTTGAAACGCCATTTGAAACGGTCATAGCTGACAGTCCTAGTGCAATAAGTTTCGTGAATCACTTGGACAAAAAGTCATCCATACGGTTTACCGATGGATCAAAATCAGAGAGAGACACTGACATTTGGATATAAGGACCTAAACTGAGGATATCTAAAGCCTTGGAAAGTGAGCCCTTTATTTCACATTTCGAGATAGGGGCTGTTTACGTATGAACCTAGGAGTGTCTTAAAATGAACCTCAAAGGAGGGCATATCATCATCACCACGGACAGTCAGGTCTCTGGAATCACACTGCCAAGGATTTCTGCTGACCCGGGAGTGCCGTAACACCATAAAGCAACTGGCCAGAGGCAATAAAGGGACTCTTCTATGGGTGCCAGGACATTGTGGTCTTGAAGGAAAAGAATAAGCTGATGAGCTTGCGAAAACTAAACCAAGGTTAACACCAGCTGGATCTGAGCCTTTCTGTGGGCTTGGAAAAGACCGAAATAAGGCAGACCAACAATATGAGTTGGATATCAGAACAACCCTCTCGAGAAAACCTCCTGGAATTACTAAGTCTAGAAAATTCGTGACGATTTCACCGTCCTATACTAGGAGATTGTTCTCCTTGAACAATGCTAGTAGGCTCCTAAAGTTACCACAAGCTGAGCTTCGGGTGATGGTAGGTCTACTGACGAAGCACTGTCGGTATAAATATCATGAGATTTGTATAGGCTCTGTGGATCAGAAGCACAAACAGCTGAACATGCATATGGTATGAAAGTGTCCAGAGCTGGCTGGCCTAAGAACCAAGGCTCTCAAAGATGTTGTCGATTTTATCAACACCATGAACGACCTCCTTGGGTTTCAATGAATGGTCGGAGTTCCCGGATGCATTTTTCCGTTCCCTATACAGTCAGCGCGACAGTTCGCTCTCAACGTATGGGAAACGGAATGCAAAATGGAACACTTCGTTTCCTAGAAGATGTGCGCGATGTGCTCACTGCCCTGTTAGTCTTCTGGGTGCCGATGGGACAAATTGCAAATTATTAATAAAGTTTTCTTACTTTCTGTATAGCTTTATTAGGTAGAGTCTACCAAATTTTTCCTCTGTGAACATTTTTGTAGTCACGGTTTATTTCCAGCAAACCTCTCGTAAGTCGACCATATTTTCATTTTTCTTAAATCAAACATACACTTTTTTGTAAAATGCAATCATAAAAACAATCTGGGAGAAATGAGAAAACATGATTGTCTACCAACATAAACATGACTGAAAATCGCATTTTTTCAAAGTATTAATACTCTCCCGATTTTTTCAGAATCGGTTGATACAACCATATGAAGTATGAAAATGCAATTGTCCGACAAAAAATGTGGCGATTTCCTTGTCTGACAAATGGAAAACGAGGATTTTATGGGATAAAAAATTATGAATAACGTCTTTTTTTTCTTATTCTCTCTCCACCTTGAAAATACAATGTAGGGCACCAGTTGTCCGACGAAAAAAATGTAGCGTTCATTCAAAAATTAAAGAATTCACTGCTCTCATTTGGTAATGAATAGACTATATGCATTTATCGGATATAACTTTGCTCATGTTACAAATAAACACTTGAGTTTTTGATGACCATTTAAGAAGAATGTGCTGAATACTATCATCCAGCTGTCCGACGAATAAAGTTCGGCAATTCCAGTTGTTGCCGATATAATATTCTTAGTAGTGATGGAGTGTTTTTTGTGCAAACATTTAAAAAATATCCGTGACTTTAAAACGAAAAAGGAGGAAGTGGTATCCTCAAACTGTGCAAAATATTCTTGGCATCAAGAGAACATCATAATCATAAATATAGAAATGTCATTGTACCTGACGATTGGTGTGATACTTTTACTGGATACCATTCGTCTTGTTACAATGAATTCAATGTGAAGAAGTAGTATTTTCATAGTTTTTTTTATTAGATTTGAATAAAAATGTCAGTAGACAATTTGAATTATACCTACACTTACAATCAAAATCAATAGTTTCATTTCAATAATAATCGAGAAAAGATTCTGAAACGAAACCATTATATTCAACTAGACTAAGGATTTGCCGCATTTTATATGGTGGACAGTTGCTTTTTCTATGAAACGAATCTCTCTAATACATAAATTAATTCTTGTCCAACAAATATTAATGAATTTAAAAACTCAAAAAAATCGTTGATTTTCATCTGTCGGACAAGAAAAAGCCACATTTTTTTGTCAGACAATTGCATTTTCATATTTCATATGGTTTAATAAATAGATTCTGATATAATCAGGAATGTATAAATAATTTTAAAAATGCGATTTTCAGTCATGTTTATATTGGTGGACAATCATGTTTTCTCATTTTTCCCAGATTGTTTTTATGATTGCATTTTACAAAAAAAGAGTAGGGGGAGATCGTTACCCTTCGTACGCGGGGCACATTCATACAGTCAAAATAAAACTTGAACGAAACGACGTACGGCCTTGCTTTTGTATGTGTGCTTGAGTGGAGGTACCAACTTTACGTCAACGTACTATCGCGCCATTCGCACTGGTGAGAGCGAAGTTTCAGGCACGAACGTGTTTTCGCGCTCGCTAAGTAAATTTTTGATCAATGTTTTTGTCAATTTTTACCGTAGATAAGATAGGTTCTCGTGTAGAGAATTCTATCAGTAACTAGCAAAATATACTTAAGATACGTTTTCAATAATAAATTTATGAAGTTTTCCTATCAATATTGAGACAGGATATATTTTGCTGTTATTTGGTAAGTGGGGTACTTTCGTACAGAACTAGATGGGGCACATTTGGACGCGTAAGAATGTGCCCCAACTAGGAACGATTTAGTGTGTTAGTGTACTAATTGCTAATTTTTGCATTAACTTCTTTCTTGGAGGTTCCGCCGTTTCGCGAGAACAAACTATTAACTCACCATTGATAACTTATGATGAACTACAGAGGTTTAATTTAGATCCTTTGAATAATTCACCAATCATCAAATAATAGTAGCTCCTTTGAAGACAGTTTTGACACTAGAGGCAATTCAACCCTATCCGACTGTTGTGAGAAGTAATAAAACAAACAAAGGACGACGGCCAGGAAAATCACGTGTTTATACTGACTGTATGTAGGTGTCCCGTTGTTGGGGTAGGTTCGTACATATTCCAGATTTAGTTTTAAATCATAATTATGGTTGAAACATCAGATGAAATCATCTGTAATTTTTTTATATGAATCTCAGATAGTTAGACTATACATTCAAGCTGTCAGGTAATCGATTAATGAAAAAACAAAAAATAAAAAAAATAAAATGCTGAAACCGTACGAAGGGTCCCCACCTTCCCCAAAAAAAAATGAAAATATGTTCGACCTACGAGATGTTTGCTGAAAAAAACCGCGACCACAAAAATGTTCACTGAGGAAAAATGTGGTAGACTCTACCTAATAAAGCTATACAGAAAGTAAGAAAACTTTATTAATAATTTGCAATTTGTCCCATCGGCACCCAAAAGACTAACAGGGCAGTGAGCACATCGCGCATATCTACTAGGAAACGGAGTGTTCCATTTCGCATTCCGTTTCCTATACGGTGAGAGCGACCTGTCGCGCTGACTGTATAGGGAACGAAAAATGCTTCCCGGATGGGTAATCGAGCCTAAACAACCCTGGTTCAAAGATAATAATAATTCTATTCATCATGTCTTGAAAACGCATTTTTAGTTGACTTACCAATAAGAATTCGAGGAAAGTAAGGTTACTTTTGCCTTTATAAGAGATCTTTATGAAAGCATACATTCCTATCGACACCACCAGCGAGGTAAATCCGACAAAACACCATATAGTAGAGGAAAATGCGTTGGAAAAAGCGAACACTCTATCATTCCATCCAGTGTGAAGTTTATACATCACCACAAAATTCTCATAGTTGATCATCCTGGAGAAAAGGAATTTTTTTATCCTTGTGGCTGATAATCCGATGCCACCAACAGCAAAATCGATGTTCTTGTTTCTACTTATAAACGGCAATATTTTTGCAACTGTAATATACTCAGTGAGCGCTATTAAGTCGTAGGAGAAATTCATGGTTTTAGAAAGAGTATCAAGAAGCATCCCTTCTGAACCCACCCATTTGATACACCTGTTGTAAGTTTTATTGAAGTGAATTGTCGGCACGTACTTTAAGCAGTGCATAAAGGGAAAGTACTGGTTGAACAAAACCGTGAAGTTGTTGCCGTAGAAATGCCGAAATGAGTTCGGCCAAATCAAGGTTGGATTCAATTGCACCTTGCTAGTATTAGTCTTCTGCACATCCATAATCCTATTTTCTGCTTCCCCGCAATACTGGCAAATGTGTAACAACTCAATGTCTTCAACATTAAAGTTCAGAATTAATAAGTTACCAGCACCATGTCTATGTTTAATGTGCAAATCAGCAGGCAACTCTTTGTTGAACGTTCTGTTGACTGTTATTATCATCAAAACATCTCTGCCACTTATATTCGAATAATCCTTGATATATCTGGCAATCTTTTTGACATCTCTGAAGAAGAAAATGTTGAGTATGTCGCCTCCTATTGGCCTCTGCAGAGTTTGGTTGGAATCATGGTTATAAACCATGATTTGGAGGGACAGTTTGTGGCCTGCAGTTAGATACTGTGCAACATTGTATGTCTCACGGTCAACGTGGAATATTTTATCGAAACCTCTGTAGAATGTTAGGAGATTCTTGAAATATTCGATTCTGTAATCATCTGGTTCTTGCTTGAATATTTCGATTGAGATAACTTGATGAAGGGAGAAGAAGAGTAACAGTACATACCATAGTTTCGACATACTTGAAAAAATTCAGCAACTGACGAATCTTCTGGTTTATATAATAAAACTCTGGCAAATATTGGCTCAAAAGTAACTAGACATTGCCATGAAAATTTAATGGACTCAAACGAATATGAAGTATGTTCAATAGACACGATTTACCTCTTCGTAATCATTTGTAAATAACTTTTAATTAGTTGTATGTGGAGTGTTCATTAAAAATGCATTAGGATGAAGCGTTTCGCTATTTTGAACACATATGGTACTAATTGACTTCAATATAAAATTCAATGAGTTAAAGTGGAGTCCAAGAAATTAAAAGAAATGCACGATGAGTAAGTATGTACCAATTTAATAGAATTTGAATCTTGAAAGTCCTTTCAGCAACTGAAAGCACTCATAAGGAAGATTTATTCTCAGATTTGAATGAAATACGAAATTTTTGAGAGAAAGTTAGACGTTTTAGAACAAAAAACAGCAATTTTGATGGTTTAGAAAGCATTTCAACCCTTAATGAGTTTCATCTTACAGTTTATTTTTTTTTTAATCAGAATAAATTGTACTTCTACTTCAGAATATATGCTAGTTTTATGGTTTTGAGTGGCAGTTAGCATAAGAATGATTTTGATCAGGTATCCTTTGAGTTTTGTTGGTTTCTTCATTTTTTCTAAGTAAAAAGTACGTATAGGTATTGATTTGGTTTCACTGGCGCCATCTTTCGGCCTGAACAAGAAAGTTTCTAGCTGAAAGCTGGTATTGATTTTCTCCTTAATTCATGAAGGGTTTGAAAGATATCTTCATGGAATTCTTGTTCGAATTCTAGTGCGCCCTCTATCGCATGGAAAATTATTTCTTTTAATTGAAGATAGAAGGGAATTTTACTGAAAAGTTTCAAGATGGACTGGACGAATCGATACTGTTCTCATTATATATTCATCTTTCATATACCCTCGTCAACTGCATCAACGTGATGAAAACTACCTACCCATATATACTCCATTCAATTTTATTTAATCACATAGGAGGTCATGGTTTCGTTTTCAGGAGTTGGTGCCCCTGATGAAAAGCACGGAACATATGATGAAAAGTCAGTGCGCGCACAGAAAATATCGTTTATGACAAAACAGCGTTGCCAGTTTCTTTGTTTACATCAAAGTAAAAGTATAAAAGATATTCCACATTTTGTTAGGTTTACAAATTGTTCGCAGATTTTTGGTATTTAATCGATATTTGCAGGTGAGTTTTCCGTCGAATATCCAAGATTAATGTATGTTTATTGTTTTTAGCACCAGTTTGGAGCGTGAGGACGATTTTCAAGACCAGGACGAATGTTTACATTTCGAGGTTGAAGGGATACACGGGAATTTCGTTGAAAAAGCTGTTATTTGGATAGATATCGCAGTAGATGGATCGGACGGAGCCTCGAGAGGTCGATTAGGATGATATTTTTCAGGTTTTCCAAGAAATTTGGCGATATCTGAGCAGATTCGCAAAAGTTAGGTACCCCACTAATGAGGTGGAACTAATTTTCCTATAAGAAACGCCTTTCAAAGGTCGAGATGGTGAAAAATGTATTCTTTATATGTTGTTTGAACAAACGCAGCCGAGTTTTATATCCCAACATTGATTTTAAGAAAGTTATCAACAAAATAAAATTGACATTATTCTTGATTCTTGTAATTACCCATCAATTCATCTTTGGCTTGATTTTTTTTAATGAAGTCTTGATTAGAATCTACAATTGATGTCGTCAAGTCTTGAACTTTCAGTTCAAGAGGATAATAAACATTAAATCTTCACAAGCATGCATATGAAAATTATGTGAAAGCAATGCAATTTTCTTCCATGGCGAAAAATAATAAATTTCAACAGTGATCTCTTGTACTTTTCATGCAAATAACTAGAATAGGAATCCTTTCTATCAATTCATATAAACGTTAATTATTTTCGTCCATCACATCTTTTCCAATTCATTCATTTTCCGAATAAATTCACATTCTGAGAAATACGCTAAGAATGTAGAAAGGGCAACATAGTGTTGACTTGGAACATAAAAATATTTTGAAAAACGTCATAACTTCGATACAGAGTGGAATGTGTCAAATTTCCAAGGCCAGAGTTGTGATTTTATAATTGTGAATGGAGTATAATTTAAATTTTCGTTTATAAGACTTCGTTGCCTTCCTTTATCTGATAATTCTTTCGGAAATATTCTGAATTCAATAAAACCACATTCAATTTAGCCTCAAATTAATTATATAATAGAACGCATAACTGAGCGAAGGAATTAATTGAAATTATTGAAATATAATGAAATGTTCAGCCTTGAAAAGATCAAACATTTCATCAATTGAATTGAATTAATGGGTTTTAATCGATTGGTGTTGGTAATTGAGTCTTCAAACTAAGGAGAAACTTTAATTCCGTACATATTCTACCAGAACTATTTCGATGCGATGTCGTTTATCTGAAGGAATTTACCCGACTAGTATTCCGATACTAAATGGCGGAGGCGTTGGTCATTTAAAGACGATTATTTAGATGTATGTAAATGTATAAAGGCGAAGGGTTACAGTGCCCAACGACCTTAATATATAGTCAGAAATAAGAGCCTATATCCTTACGCAAACTTTGAAAGCGTACCACAATTATTTTCAATAAATATCTGAGAAATTTTTGAATGATAAAAATGAAAATAGAAAATAAATGAATAAATTGAAAACTAATAAAAAACAAAGACTTTAGAAATTAGGGCACACATGCTTTTTTCTACAAATTGTATAAGTCTTCACGTTTCATTTGATTCTGGAGTGACAAGAAACTCAGATTAGATTGTAGACTGTAGTCTACAGAGTTCTGATGAACTCCAGTACCTGGGATGGCTTCAGAGAGGTTATTTCCGTCACCAGGTGGTTCGGAGTTTCACTCTCCTTCCCACTCATTGTTTTCTTCTGAACCATTCTCATCAAGTGCTTCCCGAGGAAGCAATGTCCTGTAAGGAACCCACTGAGAAGGTGTTGGGAATGATTCAACCCAGGAACATTCCACCAGAGTATTTCTCTTTCGATCTTTTCCTGTAGGTACATTTGTTTATAGCACAGAAAGGTTCTGGGCCAGAAAAAGGAGCTCGTGATCATTTTATGGCACTTGTGTTGGCATCTTCAGGTCCTTTGATTCTCCATTGGACGGAAACTCAGAATAAGCAGACTTTGTTATCTTGCCTTTTTCTTAGAATCGATTGTATCAGAGATCAGTGTTTTGATAGCAGCCTGATTGTCAGAACTTATCGCTATATCCTATTTCTGGCAGTTTCTTCGAAGGTTGATTTCCACACATCATTCAATTGCGAGCATTTCTGCCTGAAAGACGCTTGAACAACAGTCTAACATTGGAGAGCATTTGGTGCCAGCTCCAAATACTCCAGCAACAGTCCTCGTCTAGGTTTCAGAATCATTTGTGAACCATTTGATGGTATTCTTTTCGAAAGCTGGTATTGTGGGCCTCCTTTCTAATTTCTTTGTATTCTACTCAGCATCGTAGTGAAGGTTTTCTTGATGCTTGATTTCTTTATCCTCTCGTCGCTGGATAGGTTCAGTGATGAGATCTATTTGGCCAGAGATGACAACGCTTTCTGATTCCTAATTGCCAGTTCTTTCCCTGGATAGTCCTAGAATGGCCTTATGGGCCATGCGGAGGTGTGAGATCTGTCAAGATCTCCGATGCTTTAGTTGGGCATGTTCTCATTGCTCCAGTGATACAAACACAGGCTGATCTTTGTAGGCTATCGAGAAATTCCCTCATACTATTCTGGCTTGCCTTGGCATACCAGACTGTTGCCTCATAAGTTATTATCAGCCTCACAATCCTGACGTAGATCCATAGCAGTATTTTTGGGTTACATCCCACAGTTGGGTCTCAACACCAACTAAGCCAGTGGATCCGACGGAATCCCACCGATTGTTCTCAAGAAATGTGCTCCCGAACTACCACCTGTCCACCTGCAAGTTGTTCAACCACTCTTACAAATTGGATGTTTTCCCATCCAACTGGAAAATCGCAAGACTACAACCAGTCCCTAAAAAATCTATCATTTCGAAGGTCATGGAAAAAACCATCAACTTCGAGCTCATGAAACAACTGGAACACTCAGGAATTATCAACGATAGACAATATGGTTTCCGTTATCAGAGATCCACTGGTGACTTGCTAGCTTACGTCTCACATAAATGGCAGCTATCTATTGAGAAATATGGTGAAACCCTAGCCGTAGCACTGGATTTCTCCAAGGCATTCGATCGAGTTTGGCATCAGGGACTCCTCGCCAAGATTCCATCTTATGGAGTGCCCCCAAAGCTGTGTTTTCTGCTGACTAGTTTTCTCTCAAACAGATCTCTCCATGTAGAGGTCGATGGAGATTCATCTGACTCTCTACCCATGAATGCTGGTGTTCCGCAGGGATCAATTCTGGCTCCAACACTATTTCTAATTCACATCAACGATTTGCTGGAAGCAACTTTGTGTCCAGTGCAAAGCTTCGCGGATGATAGTACCCTCCATACCGCCTTTTCTTCTAGGGCTCCAATACCAGCCTGCCAAATCAGAAACGAACGAGGAGGAAAGGTTAACAACATGAATATGGACTTGGCGACAATTCTTGAATGGGGATCTAATAACTTGGTGGAATTCAACGCAAGCAAAACACAAGCATGTCTGTTCTCTAGAAAATTTTTTGACAGTTCCAACAACCAATTAAATTTCCTCATTTGATATCAGATGAACAATTTCACCCAATCATGTCAACATTACATCGATAACAGACCATGGGCTGTTTTCACGTTGCTATGGACACATATTGATTCATTTCGATTTTGAAGTTTCAAATATTTAATATTTCGAAATGTCACGATTTGGTTGAAATACTGACGATAATATTAATGAAATTATAGAATCGAACATACCAAAAAACAACGTTTACAGTAAGAAATTTGTATGGAAAGCATTTATAGTCTTTTGCAACGATAGAAAGTATCAATTAGATGGAAATCGGACGGCGGAAGAATTGGTTCTAAAGGATTGGGCTGTGAACATGAGGAGAAAAGATGGTAAAGAGTTCAAAGAAAGTACGGTCAAAACCATGTGGAATATAACAAGTAAGCTGTTACAAGAAAAATATTATAAAGAAATGAAAGTTATTATTGACCCATTCAAAAGTGTTGTATTTCAACAAGCGCGAGCTGCCCGTGATTCTATACGACGAAAACTGCAATCAGACCCAAGTAAAAGGAAGCAAAGTTCGGCAGCATTAAGTTCTGTGGAAATAACAAAAATGGTGAATTTATGGAATGAAAATACTCCTGAAGGGCTGCAACGGAAATTCTATCACATAGCCGCGGTAGAATTAGCTTGGCGAGGTGGGGAAGCTGCTGCTTGCTTGACTGAATTTTTTTGTATCGAATCAAACAACGATGGTTCTGTAACCAACCGAGTGGAATATAACCCTGTATTCAGCAAGACTTGCCAGGGTGGTTCAAGAATGTGTACTGGAAGCAAGTTTTTAATAGAAAACGATGACAGCAACGTTTGTCCTGTCCGATTATTCAAAAAATTGATGTCGAAAAGGAGCCCAAATATTAAAACCAACAGATTATTCGTCAGACCAAATCATCAATGGAAATCCGAAAATGATCACTGGTATGATAATATGCCCATTGGAAGAAATACGATTCAAAATTGGACAAGATCGTCTGCCGAAGCGATTGGATTGAATACAAAGGAAAAAAAATTACTAATCATTCCAATAGATCGACCGCGGTTAGTCGATTGGCCAAAAGTGGTGTACAAGAACAACAGCTTATAAAAATTACGGGTCACAACAATGCCAACTCAATAAAACCCTACTTGAATATTGACATCATAATCAAATTATTAACAGCATGCGTAGTGGAAATACATCTTCATCAGTTATAGAAACTAACACGTCTGGATCTTCATTTAACTATTCTAATTGTTCCTTTGTTAATTGCACCTTTAAATAAATTGTTTTAGCTCTGTATTTTTTCTATAATTAGCAAAAAATTTTGTATCCGAATAACCCTCGGACATTGATAAATGCTCAAAAATTCTATGACAACTTTCTCAAGCTTGTTGCTTGTAGACAACAGACCTCCGCTACGGCGTCGGTCTGTTTCCAAGCAACAAGCTTTCGAAATCTGTCATAGAATTTTTTCGAACAATTATCAATGTCCTTGGGTTATTACTACTGAAAAGTCGATCCTACTGTACCCAGCATAGAATTGTCGGGAGTGACCATACCATCGAAGTCATCCATTTCGATGCTTGGTATTACTGTCGGCAGTAACCTTTTTAGGAGAATCACGTGAGATCCATTGCTGAAAGTGCATCTCGAAAACTTGGTTTTCTGTTTCGTGCCAGGAGCTATTTCACCTCAGGTCAGCTGCTTATGATCTATAAGGCACAGATTCGACCTGTCCTGGAATACTGTACCCATATTTGCAGTGCTGCACCTAAACAAATCCTCGCTCACTTCTCTAGAAAACCGTAGAAGAGTAGGAGATCTGTCTCTATTTCATTTCATTTCTGGGCGATGCTCTTCGAGACTAACCCGTCAAGTTGAGTCTTCACATCCCTTCGTGGTCACTTTGGAGACCTGCAAAACATCTCTCTTCAAAGACTCGTTCATCCAACGAACAGCGAGGCTTTGGAACACATTGCCTAGGGAGGTGTTCCCCGAGGCATATAACCTCCAGAAATTCAAGAAGAACTCCAATTCCTACCTGCTTGCTCTTGGTTCTCACGATGTTCTCTGAACATTACAGGATATTCCTTTTCGTGAGAACCTCAACATAGAAAAGTCTTCATAAATTTCTGCAAGTCATTAAAGCCTTTGTTACTTTGTAAACAGTAACCACAATATGCTTGTTCCTTAGAAGCTTTTTATCTTGGGTTATTTCCAGATATTTGCCTTCAGACTTCCACTGTATGATGTCCCGAATTTAGAGAGAAGGATCTCATAGCCGGATTAATGAGATTACTGTATTCAGCATTAAATCTAGACTGAAACAACTCTATATTTCTTGCCCATTTCGTTGAGTTGTCTTCGGCACTCCTATATCAGGCCATGCTGGGATCAAATACTCTTGCTCATGCTCCAGTTAAGGTTTTTGAACCATCTGTGTACCATTCAGTATTATTTCTTCTGAAAATCTGACTGGTGGGTTCCGTTTCTGAGTCTTCGTTCATACTTGTTACCTCAATAATGCTTACTTTCTTGATCAGGGAAGGTTTGCTGATGAGATGTACTTGGTTTGGGAAAAGCAGGCTCTCTGATTTTTGATTCTTTCACTACCTGTTCTTCTGGTAGATTGTAGATTCGCTGAGAAATCCAGAGTTAATCAAATGTAAACGGTTCATCAGCTACAGATGATAGGAAGTTAGGAGTTAAGGATTCCCTATTTTTGCCAATTTGCCAGTGGCACGAAGCAGTCAGACGGATGTGACCGATGTAAGTATATCCTTTGTCTTACGAAAATTCAAATAAAAGGGGATATGGACGCTATCTCAACGTACGCCTACTTGAGTAATCTGGAGCATATACGGCGAGAAATATACGGCTTCAGAAAACGGGGTCAACCATCTCTCGAATAACTTTTCTGTATCTGCGCTCCGGGATGCTCCTTTGTGGAACTCTGGATAAGAATGGGAGGCAGATGTGGCTTCAAAAACACACGGCTGGAAATTACGGGGAGGAGGGTCTTAAGGAGGGAATGGCGTCAATTTCGAATAAATTAGGAGGGAGAACGATCGGCGTTTTGAACACGGAATTATGAAACGATACTGTATTTGGGTGCTCGTTATAGTTAAACGATGTCTGTATTTTACAGGTTCGTTAATGGCAATATTAGACTAATGGCCGTTTGCACCGTTTCACTGCTAAGCATGGTTAAACTAACCGATGTTAAATATTTAAACGTTGTTTAGGGCGTTGCCGATTGCACCGTCGAATCTTAATCGTTGTTTAGTTGAATCGTCGATAGGTTTGGCAATGTCGCTCACGTTATAAGAAATTCATAGAATTATGAATAAATATATTGAATATTGTGGAGAAATTTGATGTTTCGAATTCCTATGACAGTATTTCTAGCTTTCACATCTTTGCAATGAAAAATTTGATACTGGTGTTGAAAGTGATTGGGATAATGGAAAGCAAAGTATTGAAAAGAAGTTATTCCCAATGCGAGAAAGCGTAAATATGAAGGTATATCACATATGTACTTTTAGGTGTCTCTCAGAATACACCATCCAACAATAGTGAAGGCTCTCACCAGAACAGACTTCGCAGAAAAATATAGTCTACTCATTGATAGAAGGTTGGCTCTCATTGACAAACAAGAAGAAAAAGTCAATGAGGAAATCCTCGCTATTCTAGAGGAAAGTGTGGCAAAAGCCCGAATATTTCATTTATATATAGAAATAAGGGAAGAGCAGTTGAAAAAACTGAAACAAATTAAAAATGTGTAAAATCTACTCTCATTCCATTTCATAATGATGTTGTATTTCAAGAAAAAATAAAAATGGCTATGTTCATTTCAGTATAGTACTTTTTATCCATGCTCTCAAAATAGTTTCTTCTTCGGTAAAATCTTAGAGGGAAACCAAATTCAATTATTTCTAGAACTTTATGCAATTGCGCGAGTAAATCTGAATATTCAAATATTCCACTGTCAATCGTTTTTGACATTAATCGAGCTCTAAACGAGCAAATTTCTGTGTTTAGTTTAAACGACGTTAGATGGCCATTTAATCATTCGTTAGGAACGGTGCAACCCGATTAGAGAATAAAACGTTGTTTATGAATTTAATCATTGTTTTGACAAACGGTGCAAACGGGCATTGGGTTCAGTGAATATGGCTGTTCGAATTTTTTTTATCCTGGTTAATTTTGTTCTTTTTATTTCGTTCTTGTTAGGCGTCTTTATTAATTTGTGTTCATAGTGATTTTCATTCGAAGACAAAATGGTCTTGTATTGAATAACTCAGATTAGTGAACTATAGGATGGGAAATAATGAGGTAGAAAAAATAAATAAAACACTTGATTAGAGACAAAGGTGGAACATGCCTTTATTGGTCCAGACGAGTAGTTCGAGGAACTACTTGCCTTGAGGGAGAAAAACGAACGAGATCCAAATTATCATTGGACTCAAAGCAAAAATCTTTTAAGCATACAATACAGATGAAACATTAACAATCAATGAATCCATTATTGATTAGACGAGAACTGGCGATATGTACAATATGGAGCTTCCTATACCTAAGGTAAGGTTATTACTGGCACAATCTTGATAAACAGCAATAATACATTAAGAGTGTGTCCCTTCCTATATCTCACAAATCTGAGTTATAACGAATCTGAATTACTGCGACATAACATAAAGTGCTACCAACCATAGACGATCACAAGCCGGACCAAAATATAAATATGAAATTCCCTTTATCGTAAGTGACCTTTAGGTGCCAAGGGCACTACTTAATTTACACGAGGTCTCTTGGACTCCAGGAGACCTCTCCAAGAATTGGAGAAAAGAAATGGACTGCAGTACCAATTCTTATCACCACGAGAATTGAAGAAAAAATTGATGTATCAAATAAACTGCTCCACATGAGTAAGGGATATTGACTTAAATTGCAAAAAATATATTTAAAATAAGATTTTTGTGATGAAAATTCATATTAATATGATTTCAAGTTGCAAATTAACTTTTAGCCTGTAGATCTGCAGCGTATACAGGGTGGTTAAGAAAAATCGAGTTAAATAACGAAATTTTATTCCCAGATAATTCAAGCATTTTAAGACTATCAATACAATGTATGGCCTCCACGGGCATCAATAACATCTTGAAATCTTCTTTGCATACTATACACGAGGTTGTTGAACATTTCTTGAGGAATTTGGTTCCATAAACGGGGCAGCAAAAGCTCTCTCAGACCATTTAAGGATTCTGAGGTAGGTTGATGATTATCTAATATTCTTTGGAGCATATCCCATGCATGTTCTATGCAATTCAAATCTGGTGAGTGCGGAGGTATTGGTAAATGTGGAATACCAAGCTCCTCGTGCGCATTCTCAACTATGGCTGCACGGTGCGGTCTAGCGTTATCGTCTAGAAATTGAAAAGTTTCATCAATAGCAGCGTGAAAATTTGGCTCAACATTGTCAATGACATGCTCCCTTTAGTGTGAGGCGGTCATATTCCCAGGACAAATTTGTAGATGTGTGCGCCCGTTGAAACATATCCCGGCCCATACCATAACACTACCCCCTCGGAACGGATGGACTTCTTGGACATGGCGACGATTACGGGGTATGCGTGGGATTGTCCGTACCCTTATTCTTCGAGAATCTAAAAATCGTCCATATCTGGATTCATCAGTGAAAAGGACACTACGCCATTGATCGTTCCAATTGATATGTCGCCTTGCCCATTCCAGTCTTTGACGCTTATGGTCACGTGTTAATGGAACTCCTCTTAATGAGTGATTTACCTCTCTCAAACGTCGTCTGATGGTTTCGATGGAATCTTGGACCCCATCTGCATTTTGAAGAGTATTCCGTAGCATTCTACACGTAGATGTAGGGTTTCTTCTCGCCGAAACGGTGATGAAACGATACTGAGCAGGTGTTGTTTCTCGTCGCCTACCAAGCCTTGGTCTTTCCAACACGGAACCTGTCTCCCTGAACCTATTCCAAAGTCCAGTTATCACACTTTGGCTGACTTGGAGCCTTTCCGCTACAACAACCTGAGTTAGGCCACCCTGTAGCATTCCGATAGCCCTATAAAGCTGAATACAGATTACTCTGACGTGACGTGTAAGGACGTCACGTCAGACGTGTACTGTGCTCCTATTGGCCTAATATGAACGTGAACGTCAAAATGTGAGTGAAATAAAAATGCAACACATTGTTCTGTGCGTTCACGTTCATATCAGGCCAATGGGAGCACAGTACACGGCTGACGTGACGTCCTTACACGTCACGTCAGAGTAATCTGTATTCAGCTTTAGCCTCAGCGTTTGTTAATTTATGTCTTGGCATTTTCAGAAAACTCGTTTCAAATCGAAGCCGTTGATAAACTGACTTCATTTCAAAATAAGAACATTCATGAAGCATATGCAAAGAACCAAACTTCAGAAAAAAGGCGACCAGATTGACGAAATGTCTCATACTGATTTTTATTGGATCGATTCAAGTTGTTATTGAGTTTTAGATGATTTTACAGCGATTTTCTCGAATATTACATACTTTTAAAAACGATTGAATACGATATCCCTATCTCTTATGGAGCAGTATAGAAATAAATACCACAAAGTAAACATTGTGAGAATAGTGCTTACGGTTGTTCTGACTAAAAGAGATGTATCTGCTGGCTGTCTGGTTTCGTGTGGTGTTGTACTGGGTAAAGTCCTGGCGAATTCACCCTTAGGGCCGACGAAGGTAACTATTTGTTAAGGGCTCCGAACTAAGCCGTGTATAAGCAGGTAGGAATAATGTAACAGTCATAGACTTGTTCTTCTTAGTTACGGCACCAGTACACAGTAGAAAACTTTGGGGTATAACAAGACAAAAAAATATGAATTTTAAACAGGTTCGTTTTACCCCTTTTAATATTTATAATAATATTTTCTTGCTTTCATAGGCTGGAATGTTCGAAGTTTTATAGTTTTTGCTTATTTGCGTTCTTCTCTTGCTGCCATATCGAATCTAGCGTCATCGTTGTTTACAGAGTGAAGTGGAAAAATTGGCAATAAAGGAGAACTATCTACACCTAGTATTCTATGAATCTTGGAGGCATCTCTATCCCAATAAGCCTGTGACATCAGAAACAGGATCATTGATGGTTTCTTTGACAGCTGTCGTCGAAATTGTATTCTTTAACAGGAAAATGCGAATCTACCTACTAGGTAGATGAACGAGTGGTTGAAAGTCCCAACTGCTTTTTCATTTTATCTTCTCATGAATTGATTCATTTTAGGAATGGAATGAGATCGACCTATTTCGAATACTTCCTAGTGAAAATGTACATTTTCCGTATCGACCATCGAAATAGTTCGAAACATCGAAAATAAACTTGAGAGGACAGAGCTCTTGGCCAATGCATGTTCAAATATTTGCACCCTTGATGCATCTGAAGCAAGCAGTATGAAAGCTTTCCGGAAAAGATCAATAGTAAACTGCTGCATATAAAATTCCGACTCTATTTTAGGTAAAAAACGCAATAAAAGATATGCCATAAAATGAAACTACGTGAAATTTATCGGATAAAGTTTCCGTGATAGGTTCTTCATATCTACTGAGAGACCTCATTTTTCCACTGACTTACATAGGAATATATTCCTTGGAATTCAGTTGGATTTGGTCGAAGGAAAACTTTGTGGCTACTCGCAATTCTCCCTTACAATTTTCATTACATTCTCTATTACAAGTTTGGTAATACTTAACATATTTTATTTCCTTTTTTTTATTTTCTTAATTCATTAAAATCGAAATCTTTATTGAGTTTTCACAAATGGTATTATATGTCATTGAGTTTCTAGTATTTCGAATAATATTTCTAATGGGTGTTTTTTGTTGAGGTGTAGTTGTCATCATTATAGTACTGAGTATGGCGTTCAGATTCAGTTCTTTGAGCTTGTACAAAAATCGGCAGTTAAGGCTTCATTCCTTGTCTTTTTCAAGCTAGATTGATTTTGATCATTTTGCAATATTTTTAATTCATTATTATTGTGGATGATTTTAAATATATAAGTTAGTTCTTCTCAGTGGATATAGACATATGGAGAATATGTCTCACATAAAGGTATCTTCTTAGAGAAGTAGCACATAAGGAACTTTTGTTTTCTAGTAGGTACATTTTATTTGATTCAAAACTGCATATTTCTGATTCTGACTTTTCGGATGTATGATGGAAAATAAGAATTTAAGAACGTATTCTAGCTGAGTGTCAATTTTTGAATGTCTATTTGAACTGCTAGGAGGTACTTAAAGCAACAGTGGCCCTTGCGAAAAAAGGTCATCGTTATCTCGGTAAAAAAGTAAAATGGAATTCATTACGATCATTTCGATGCCATTATTGGACCTTTTTCTTGACAATCTCAGGAGGACTTGACAGAACTCATTAGTATAACTGTTAAACGATCAGGATATCGTTTTCTCGCTTTATTGAGGATATTTAACGAGTCGGTATTTTCTGAATGATATTATCGACAGGTATTTCCATTCTGAAGAATCAAAATGTTCTTTTCAATTACGTTTTCAAACAATTTCACGTCTCGATTGTTACTATTGAGGGGTAACCTAAATATAGAATGGACCCCACTTAATGAGACTCTCTGCATAATTTGTTCATTAATGTAGTTCAATATTTTTGAATCCATGAAAATGTTCTCAATTCAAATTATTCCGATTCATCAAAAAATGTTAATTAGTGATATTTATAGGCTATAGCAATCGATGAAAATTATATAGAAAATTTTTTGACAGTTCTAACAACAAATCCAATTTTATGATTTTGTATCATATGCAACCATTTCAGCCAATCATGTCAACATTACAGCATAGATGCATCTATATTACATCGAAAACTACATCCAATGCAATTTTCAATCCCAATGATAACACGATAGAGTCTTATAAAATTATATAATAGTTCCATGGCAACATCATTCCAAACAAATTTCAAAATGTCACGTTTTGGTAATGTTAAAAATATAAATGAGCTTATCAAAGAAAACATTCCCAGAAATACTTCCAATAGCCACAAATATATTTGGGGAATATTTATGGAATTTTGCTACGAACGATCATACGAATTGAATGAACGCAGAAGCTTGGAAGAATTGGCGTTTATACTCGAAAATTGGGCTGTCAATATGAGAAAAAAAGACGGAACAGAATTCAAAGAAGCAACGGTAAAGACAATGTGGAATGTTTCGAGCAAACTCTTACAAGAAAAGTATTATAAGGACTACAACATTATGATTGACCCGTTTAATAATATAATATTTAAACCAGCCCGAGATGCCCGCGATGCAATCAGAAAAAAATTGCAAGCAGACCCAAGTAAACGTAAATCCAGTTCAGTTTCGTTAAATTTGTCTGAAGTTAACAGAATAATATTGCTATGGGATGAAAATCCTCCTGAAGGTCTTATGCGTAAATTGTATCATATTGCTGCAGTAGAACTAGCGTGGCGAGGAGGAGAGGCAGCTGCTTGTTTGGTGATTTTTTTTCAAATCGAGAAGAATGACGATGGTTCTCCAACAAATCGCATTGAATACCATCCGGTATTCAGTAAAACGTGCCAAGGTGGTTCTAAAAGCTGTTCAAGTAGTAAATGATTGGTTTCCAATAGTGAGAGACAAAGCTGCCCTGTACGTCTTTTTCATAAACTAATATCAAAACGAGGCGAAAATATTACCTCACCACGACTATTCTTGAAACCAAATCGATATTGGAAAAAGGAAACTGACAAATGGTACGATAATGTACCTGTTGAAAGGAATACCATAAATAAATGGACTAAATATGCTGCCGAAGCAATTGCCTCGAATGTCAAAGACAAAAAGATAACGAATCATTCAAATAGATCAACAGCTGTCAGTCAATTAGCAAAAAGTGGTGTAGAGGAATAACAATTGCTGAAGATACCTGGTCATAGCGATGAAAATTCTATCAAACCATACCTAAACCTCGATCAAGAACACCACAACAAAATAATAAATATTATGCGTGGAAATGGATCTTCTATACAAGAGAACAGCAACGAATCTAATGTTGAGTTGAATTTTACGAATTGCACCCTCACTAATTGTACTTTCAATAAATAAATAAATGTTTTGTTGTGTTGAGTTATACATTTTTTCTGTCAAAAAATTTTCTGCCGAATATTCCTCGGACATTGATAAATGCCTCATAGTTTTATAACCAATTTCTCAAGCTCGTTGCTTGGTAACAGCCCCCAGCCTTCGACTTCGGGCTGTTACCAATGAACAAACTTTCGATGGTCATAAAATTATCTCGTCTATCATAAAGGTCCTAGGGATATTACTACTGAAAACTTACGATGATTTGACTTTCGTCAATCATATATGGTCGCAATGAAATGTGTTAATTCTTTTAGTTGGCTTGATTAGCCCCCAAAATTTCTATGCTTTGCATACGTCCATATTCCCTTCCTAGCTATTTTATATTATAAATGTTTTGAGAACAGAATAAATCTTCTTTGAGACGAAGTCCAATGAGAAGAAATTGAACTATTTCAATTTCAAGCTACCTTGGTTTTCATTGTGATTTTATGTAACGAATTTTCTGCACCTTGTCTAATTAAAATAAACTATTTATTTTCCTTTAAGTCAGAGTTATACCTTATTCTGAATTTTCTTCGAATCACTTGGATAGCTTTTTCTAGATTGAATATTTTTGCTCGTACTTATAAATCCTTGTTTCTTTGAAACTGAATGCGAAGCAACGCCTACTGGCTCTGGAACAATTTGGCATGAATTCAAGCTATAAATTCGATGTGATATCGTAACAAAGTGCCAGTTGAATTTTATTTCACGGATGGAAGAAACTAAGTTCCTAATATTTCAATGGGGATGTTTTGGATTCGAACATTTCCGCCATATTTAGTGAATATACATTCATAATAACCCAGCCTTCAGACTAATTGTGGTTATCTGGCGATATAGAGATTTTGAGTTGCGATTATTGAAGAACTTTGTCCTGTACTACTCGTAGTTCATCTCCCAAAAATGTTTAATATTCAACCTCATTTGTAAGGCAAAATTTCTTTGAACTTCAATTCATTCCGTGCACGATTGCTGTTTTTCAGAACACGAAAAAATTGATTTGAAAATTAAATTTTTTTCCACTGAATATTTTGCATCAAAATAATTAGTACTTTCATCCCTCAAATCGATATTATACTTGGAACACTCTAAGACCATGTCCAAACCTATGTTTGACGAAAGGAAACAAGTTCCTGTGTATAGTTTCGTCGAAACCACAAAGGATCATATTTCCTCAAAGGATAATCTAGTACAGCTTTCCCTTGTATGGGGCTATCTAGCAGGAATTTCATTAAATCTGTGGTGCATCATCTTCTCACCACGTGTGAATCCTTTATCACTTGATTCCATTGGAATGCTCCTATATAGGTACCTGATTCATGGCCGATGGACTGAGATTTATATGCATTATCAGCATCATGCATACGTCAAAGCTGGTTGGAAGGTCGACAGCTTCGTAATGATATGACAGACTGAGGGATTTTGGGGTAAGTTACTGCATTGAATTTGACATAATGTAATCGTAGTTGATCGTTGTCCTACTTTGGCTGGATTGATTGTAAACTTCTTGAATCATATCTGAGTATTAAATCAACACAAACCAGGAGTCTCTTTATTATTGAATAATTGGCGCCCAACGTGAGATCTTTTCATTTTTTCTTAGATTTGAGTATCTGCACGAGAAGAGAATAATATCGCAATGACTTGGGACGTGCATTTCATTAGGTACCCTTATACCATAGTTTTTGTTGCTTTTCTCAATTTGATCTATTTTCATTTCTGAAATTATTTTGATGAGGTAGTGTTTTCTATCGAGTGCTACCTTTTCTGGTATTGTTTTCGATGAGTTTTATTTTTATTAATTGTATTGAATTTGTTCTTCTTTCGTTCTTTTTTTGTTTAAATTGTGGAACGTAAACTTTTGAAGTTATTTATTCCAGATATCTGATTTGGTTTGAATAACATTTCCACCTTTTTGGCAAATCTTCAAATCGAGAACTCATGAAACAAAGATAAAATATTTCCACTCAGGAATTTCTTTTCTTGGATACAACCCTTCTTTTCATGTTGACGAAGGGTATGGAGCCCTTGAAAGGGCGATAGAATGGTGACGTTGTGGCCATAAATTTACCACGGGAGTTTCCTGGTCCCAGACTTCCATAACGAAATCAATACTTCCTTTGAACCGTTTTTGGGACCCCTGCAGGATATGGTATTCCGAAGGTAACTCGACAAAGACGTATGAAAATTAGATTTTGATATATTAGTAACATTACACCGCAGCGATCATGCGGAAATACGAAATTTTCATTATTGTGGCGTTACGGGGATTTATACTTTCTTCTTCCGTTTTCTACGGTTTATTGCTTCGTTTACCTACAGGTTAGGTATTTGAATCGGTACTGATTTATATGAAGCAAGAAATAGAGAGAGAGAATGCTGAATTGAAAAAACTCATAAGAGCTTCAGTTATAAAAATAATAATATTAATAAAGGGTCTTTATTTTGCATTCTATACAATACAATCATGAAGCGAAGTCCAGCTTTCGCTATTCTAATAAAACTTCTAAAACTATTGAATGAAATATAAATACAGAAAAAATTAGTACAGAAAATGGTGAAACAATATAGAACAAAAAACGACAAGAAAATAATCAGATACTCTACAGAAACATTAACAAACACTATTCTCATACATCAGTAAACGTGTTCTCCATTGTTTTGATTTGGAATCTTTAGGGTTTCACGAATTATGTTTCATTCCTCATCATCTTCACAATGAGTTCCAGAGCCTTGCTGTTTGTTGGATGAACAAATCTTCGAAAAGAGATGTTCGGCAGGTTTCCAAAATGGCAACGAAAAGGTGTGAGGTGTGAAGACTGAACCTCTCGAGTTAATCTAAAAGGGACTGCTGCATAGAAACGATTGACGATAATTCAGAAGTGCATCGACCATGAAAGTATCTATAAAATAGAAAGAGATCAGTAATTTTTTTACGGTGTTCCAGAGAGGTGAGCGAGTTTGTAAGCTAGGCATTACCGACGAGACAAATTGCTCTCTTTTGGAGAGAATACAAAAATTTCAGGACATGTTTACGTGCCACACTCCAAACAGTACTCTAGGACAGGACGAATCTGTGCCTTAAAGATCATAAGCAGTTGACCGAAAGTGAAATAGCTGACAGACGCTTTGGATAACACATATCTACTTTTAATCTTGATGCTCTAACCTTTAACATCTTTAATACCAACTGTTAATAATGCAAGAGCTGTTTTGGAGAGAAGAATGGACTGCTGTACCAATTCTCATCACCGCGAGAATTAAAAAACAAATGTATGTAGGAGAAAGAAACAATACCACGAAGTAAACACTAAAGGAAGGACACTTGCGGTTGGTCTGACTTGAACAGATGTATCTGCTAGTTTCCTGCCCCGTGTATTGAATAGTTTTTTCTTCCCACAGAACGAATTCCTTTTTATTAGATAAGAAACTAACGCCTTGTTCGATTATACTTTTCAGGGTCAGTAAAAGGTTTCTTTTTTGAGAATTAATTCTGTTAGAAGAATGATTTGGAAGTTTGTAACATTCCAGGTTTGTAAATCCTAGAACATTATGAAAAGAGAAAAAAGGGGCAACCCTGCTCTGCTCTGAAGAGCTGGTTAAAGGTAGACTTACGTTAAAGGGGGTTTTATACTTATATTTTTGGCTTGTGATGTGATCGTCTAGATTGGTAGAACTCTATGTTATGTCGTAGTAATTCAGATTCGTAATAAATCAGATAAGTGAAATATAGGATGGGAAATAATGAGGTAAAATAAATAAATAATACACTAGATTGGACATAAAGATGGAACAAGAGCCTTTATTCGTTCAGCACCATAGTTCGAGGAACCATAGCCATATGAAGGGATAAAAACGAACCAAATCCAATTCCTCATTGGATTTGAAAGCAAAAACCCTTTTAGCATTACAGATGATATGTTTAAAATCCATAGAACAATTATTAATAAGACAAGCACTGGTTATATGTACAATATGGAGCTTCCTATACTCCGGTAAGGTTATCACTGGCACAATTGTGATAAAAAGCAGAATCCAATACATCCAAAGTTATCCAAAGGTTATAGGCATACAGAGTGTGTCACCTGATTATTAATGAAATTCATAAGCAGTATTCTTGTAGTTCCTAGTGTGAGAATCCTTCCTTCCAAGTGTTATGTGTGAGATCCTAGCAGTCGCGTTGGTTTGGAAGTGACGATAAACTCCTTATATTTCCTGTTAACTGATGGACGATGGCACCTTCAAAGCACTCCTTGCTTATCGGGTACGCCAAGGGCCCGAAGACGAGGCTTGGTTTACTGAGGACGTTCGTCTATAGAACTCTCAGAGGAATTCTCACTGGCCACTGTTGTGGGGGATGTTTTCCTTGGCACAGACGATATAAACAGTTTATCCTAGGCCTCCAAACCAGTGATATTTGTACGTAAAATATTATCCTAAAAGCAACAACTCCAAATGCCTAAACCATAATGTGCAGTAGGCCTTACGAACAGTATAAGAATATTCCAAATGGGTTGGTAGCAGAACAGAGTTCCACAATATTCAATAGAAATGCAATAATCAGATAGAATAAGCTTACATGGGATTAAATCATGTGAAATGAAACAGAGTTATCTATGGGGACAGTGTACATACCAGATAACAAAGAAGCGTCTTTAAAATATACTAAAATGGCGGATTCCTATAGGAGGAACCCCATTTCAAAGGAACACTATTGTGAACCCGAATGAAAGGGAAAAACAGACAGCAGCCGAGTGAAAGTGAAGCAAAAAAGGGCCCTTCCATTCGTTGTCGTTTCGGAGGTTAGTTTTTCTTCCACAGAATCGTATTTCTTCGATGGTCACAGAAGTTTACTTCATGGTGGATCTTCGATATGATTAAAATCTCCTATTTATAAAGATGCGAATTGCCTAAAGTATTGATTGAAGTCGTACTAATATTCATCATTCATAGAATTATAAAATAATATCAAATAAGTTCATTCAACGTAGTTCCACGTTTCGACAACAGACGTTGCAAAGTTGGAAGCCATGGAGTCTGGCAACGGTGCATTTTATTTCGTTGCAGGGTAGGAAATTCAGATATGTTACAGTCGACCCCAGAAGCTTGGACGTTATGATGAAAGAGAATAAGGGCGAAGCTTCGAAAATAATAACAAGAGAATTTCCATTTTTAGAAGTAGGTATAGGTCGAAATATTTTTCTGTGGTTTGGATTGACTGAAAATGAATGGTGAGAATTAATACTGAATGGATAAGTGAAATAGAAATGGTCAGTGCTATCTGAAATAATGAACAGCAGAAGTTGCGCAGTGATTGTAGGTTAAAATGTCAAACAATGTCGACAATAGACGTTGCAAAGTTGGAAGTAGTCTGGCAACGATGCATTTTATTTTATTGCAGGGAGGAAATTCAGATATGTTACAAGTTAGACAACTTGAAAACTGTCTTAACTTTCAAAGGAGAGCACAAGACATAAGTGGCCTTTTTTCCTGACACATTCACGTCGGATCGAGTGGTGCAGCTTTCCCAGGGATAGTTTCAAACCGAACCACCTATCGCCCAACCGCTTTCCGCTTGCAGCTTTCCCAAGGCGCTTTCCGCAGCCAGCCTCCAACCCTCGGCCGTCCGGACGCACAATTTCCACTGCGCATCGGTCGGAAAATCCGTCTACGTTGCATCATGGCGGCCTCACCAGTTACTCGTAAGATCCTGTGGCGTCACGTGTTGTGAAAAAAAGTGCCGATCTGGATATGTCCCGCCGCAAGTTCCGCGTCCCTTCAGGGCGATTTTGGTTGTTCCTTCTGGTGTCAGTGAGTGCTTGAAAGCCAGTGGTGCATTGGACCCCAGCGCAGCTGAGGACGTTGTCCAGTGTTCCTCTGCCGCATGATGTCGCTGCTCAGTGTTACAGGTCTGTATAGCTCTGGATATTGGTCTGGATGTGAGGGGAGTAGGGAAAAATTGAGGTCTTGAGATTTGGATGGCCACGTGCTATTTCAGCGCACCAATCGATATTGCGCTACACGCAAAGGACGTAAAATTCCGGTGAATAACCTCTCACAAGATTTTGAGCTAATTTGGACTATTCCACGTGATCATTTGAATTCTCCAGAGAATGGCGTTCTGGAAGAGTTCAGTAATTCATTCTACATTATATTGAGGAATTTGGAATCATGGTCCTTCTTAACCTATCATCTAACCTGCAATGATAGTCCAAGAATATTAATTTAGTTGCCCTCCAATGCTATGTTCATTTTCGCCAATAATAAAGGGTGCTATAAGCTCGAGTGCCTATTGGAGTTTTGGAGCTTCAGCTCTTCCAGTTTTACCGAAAATCGAAATGAATTGCTTCAGGAAAATGTTTTTAATATGCCTAAGTTTTCAATTTTCATGTGACTTCATTTGGACCTAAAAATCTTTATAATATCAAGAAAAAACTGGAGAAAAGTGGCATAAACGTTATTACTATCATGTATATAATTTTCATTCTCAATATTCTCAGCGATATTTGTCTTCACATTATTGAAGTCGAAGGATGTGGAAATATGTTTTATCTCTGGAAAAGATGTGGAATAACTTTTGTTTTTCAAATCAGAACACTATTTTTTATGATTCCAATGTTTTCGACTAGAAAAATTAATGATAGTGTTTCAGGATAGTTATGCTTCTGAATTCAATAATTTAGGGGTTATTTGAGATTTTGTTTGTCTATATTCTACCAATTTCATTGAATATGTAGAATTTTTATTGTATTTATATAGTTTCTATTGCTATTATCAGAACATTCTCTAACAATGAAGGCAACTATACTGCTCTTTATAATACATAGTTCATTCATAGTTCACTGCAACCTTAAGGTCTATTATGCCCCCTAACAGAGCTGTTCCCACCATGCACTTTACAGCTCGCTTTCCAGTTCCAGAGATCTTATTAAATCAAATATCTTTAAAGGTTTTAAGGAGGCTAGTTCCTCACTCCTGCAAGTTTCTTGTCCAAAAGATTCTTTCCTTTGAGTTGCAATGGCAAGGCATTCCGTGACTAGGTGAATAAAGGAGTTTCTTCCTCCTCCCCAAACAATCGAATCTCTTCAGGAGACTTAGGAGCTCAGTGCTTCAATATTTTTCGAAATTATCTGCCTAAAGATATTAAACTTGAAATTTATTTTGAAATAAAATCATTCCTAAATGATCTAAAACTTTATTCACTCAAGAAATACAACAGGGTACTAACATTCAACAGAGTATTCACAACATGCTTCTTTTTATGTAAAAGAATAAGGCAGCAAACAAAGAAAAAAATTAACATTGTATGGATAAAATCATTGAGATCACAAAAAAAATTAAAATGAACTAAAATAAGAACATAATAATAATAATAGAAAATAACATCATATAAGAAATTCACAAATCGTTGAGAAATATATCATTGAAAATATTCATCTCATCATATGAATATAGGATGTTTCCTGTTTCCTCATGAACTGAACGAACTGTCGATGAACATGAAGACGAGATCTAGAGAAACTTTTTTGCGTTATGATATAAAATCTGTTCTGGAACTGGAGGCATCACATTTTTGCAGAAAACCAAAGTTGTCTATTTTGGATCCAGATTGCCTAATTGGAATACATTATTTGAACTTGGTATCCTTAGAAATTTCTGGGAAAAAATGTCCATATCTGAATGCCCATGGTTGAGGTCATTGATGGACAAAATTCGATCAGGGTTTTCGTAAATAAGGCCATTCGAAATATTGTTTTCCTGATAATGTCGAAATCAGAGATTTGAAAGAGATGAAATTTCTCATTTGGGTAGAGGAATAGTTTATTTTGATGTGTATTACGAGGATATATTGAAAAATTTTTATCCTACTATAGAACCAAACAAAATTTCAATGTCAAAATATTTTATTACTCAACATATTCTCCTCTCAATTGAACGTCTCTAGACCTTTCAAAAAAAATGTTTCTCCTTGCTCTGCAAGCCAGTCCCCGACAGCTTCTATTACCTCCTCGTTGGAAGAAAATGTGCGACCTTTTAAACTTTTTTACAGTTGAGGAAAGAGATAATAGTCGGACGGAGCCAAATCTGATGAATAAAGGGGGTGTTCCAGTAATTCTAACCCTAAATTTTTGCATGCAACATGAGATTTGTCTACTGGGGCGTTGTCCTGTAAAAACAAAATACCTTTGGATAGCTTTCTGCTTCTTTTCTCTTCAATTTTTTCCCGTAGAGTGGTCAGTAATGTCGAATAGTAATCTCCAGTTATTGTTCTACCCTTATCCAAAAAATCAATCATGATTATTCCATGGCAATCCCAATAAACTGAAGCAAGAACTTTTCCAGCAGATTTTTGGACACGAGACTTCTCAGGTCTTGGAGAAACAGAGTGTTGTCATTCCATCGATTGTTGCTTTGTTTCTGGATCGTAGAAATGTACCCAAGTCTCATCCATAGTTACACTTGGGTTTAAGAAGTCTACATCGTTCTCAAATAGAGCACAGATCGAACGCGATGCTTGCACGCTTTTGGTCAATATTCAAACATTTTGCAGAAATTTTTCTCATGTCCAAATTGACGTGAACTATATGATGAACGCGTTCGTATGAAATCTTCAGTGCTTCAGATATCCGTTTCAGCCCAATTCGAAGGTCTGATAAAATCATGTCATGAACTGCATCGATATTTTCGGGGACTGACACAGAAACTGGCCTTCCGATCGGTCATCATCTTCAATGGAAAATTTACCTCTTTTGAAGCTTGCAGTCCAATTTTTCACGGTCGCATACGAAGGACATTGATTACCAAAGGTATTAAGCATATCTTCGTAAATCTGCTTACCTCTCAACCCTTTCAAATACAGATACTTGATCATGGCTCGATACTCCAATTTTTCGATTTTTACGATTTCGGTGGATATCTTTTTTTTAAATTTATTGCGTAACTCTGGTTCACTTTTATGACGTCGAACTCTACACTGACATTTCTAATAAGTTATTGTTCGTTGATATGGTATCGCAATATTTTGTTTATGCATGGAGCTGCTCTAGGCTAAGTATAAGATATCAATACATCCTCGTATTTCGAATTGTCATTGATTTGGAATATCGATCTTCTTCATTTCCTGTGAGTAACTAAGCCTGAATTCAACAAAACGTTGATCAAAGAATCGAGTTCCTAATGGAAGGATTCTATGCCTTCCTTTTATCATCGCCTTATGAAAAATCCAGTATTATTCCCTGAACTGAGAAAAAAATAAAAGTTGTATATTGTAGAATGATAAGCAAATATCACATTGCGAGGGGAACCCCAACTGCTCCTTGTGCCTTCTTTTTTATTTATACAATTAAACGTCCACATTTTTTTCAACCCTTATAAAGATAAAAACAAACGATCATTTATTCGCACCAAACGGCTGAGAATTTCTCCAGATGGCACTGTTACTGCATTCCTTATCCGAAACATGTTAGGCTAACGTCAAGCCGAAATATTCAGATAGCACAACATTGGAGAAGGAATGTAGAAAGAGCAAGGGAAATTAATGCGATACAATTTCCTGAAGAAAGAAACTAACTATATTAAATTATACCCAATACTAGTAACCAGGAATAAAGAAATAAAAAACCATTGACACTTCAAAAGAAAGAAATTCTGAATTCATCTAAGAGCTTTTGATGTTCACACATCCAGCATTATTGTGAGAATCTCCTTTTGGAATTAACAATGACAAAATGGCGGTGTTTTCCAGACCTAGTTGTCAGTGTCGAAATCCTATTACACACATGTTAAGCCACAATTAACACGCTTCAACCTTTGCCTGTCAACCAGTCTGTTGCAATGTAATTGCACAAGGAGCATACTTTATTTGGCATGGACATGAGTGCAAACCTCCTGTTATTAACTGGAGGCGATTGAGTAGAGCCTCATACGCTTTGATGATCGAACAACGTCATTTCGTCTGAATATTACAGGGTAACGCTTAATTGATAGTCGATGTATTTTGTGCTTATGGTAATATAATTCGATAGAGACAATTGAATTGGATGTACCTAATAGTGTTTCTTGAGAATCGATCGTAAGGGTTAATATTAATATAGCAATATCGTTCAGTTTGAAATGAAACGACTCAAGATCTCGTATATAACCCCTGACACTTCGTGAGATGTCACTTGACAAGAGGGCTGCAGCCTTTGCGATAGCAAGTCAGTGGATAATCCTTCTCACTATACTCAACTGCCGCCTTGTTCTAATGACATATGTCAACCGTCATCCTGTCATCCGAAGCGTCATAATATTTAGTTGAAAGATGGCCATTTAACAATATGGATCGTTTCTCTACTGCTAAAATTTTTTATAATGTATCCCGGTTGGCCTTGACATTCTGACATATTTCACCGTGGTCATTTTGAAAATGTTAGGTTAGAGCCATTTTCCTGTCAGATAACTAAGCAAAGCTGTCCTTTCTACATAGATATCGTAAAAATTACGTATTTATCAAAATCTTTATTTACTTTAGGAAAATTATGTATTTGAGAAAATATTGTGTGAATTCAATAATTGCAAAGACCTAGCGAATGTTGAAGAATTTTTTTTCTCTGTTATTACAGGAAATATTTTACGTATATAAATATGGCTGGAAATCAAAAATCGAGTGTTGAAATTTTACTGAAAAATAATGAACAGAATAGTCTGTTACTTTGTGATAGTTTATTCGAAAAAAGAATAAAAGTACTCGAATAACCCAACAGGAAAACTTCTAAACGAACATACGGACCTATGGAATTCACCGATTTTCAAAATTCTCAAGAAATAAGCCTACAGAAGACACATAAATACTTTTTTGCACAACTTGAAATACTCCAGTACGAAAATATAGTAGTACTTCCAATCCTCTGTCACATTTAAACCTTAAAAGAACTCACTCCATTTACAATAATAAAAAAGAGTAAATAGAAATTAGCATTGTCTCTGAGAATTATTTGACATTTCACGAGTACCAACCTGCGTCAGTTTTAAGTAAAAATCTTGATAAACCTAAATATTGGCCAACCGAGATACTTTATAAAAGTGTTTGCGAGTCGTCCAGGTACAATCGAGGTACTCAAAGTTGAAATTCGTGAAGAAGTTGAAGGAATAGACGAAGGTTTGATACGCCGTGTAATTAACCATTTTTTATATAATATTGAAAAATGTGTTGAAGTTGATGAAGGTTATTTAGAAGACGTGATTTTAGAAAGTTAGAATTAAATTAGCTAAATATTTATAAGTTATCATAAATCCCAATGAGTTGCTGCAATTTAGTACAATAAAAAGCTTGTTTTGTCAACTAAACAAATTTCTAAATTTTGAATATTAAAATGGGTAGCCTATTATGGGGAATCCTGTATAATTGTATTATTTCGGCCTAATGTTCTGACCAGGATAAAGAAATATTTAAATACAGGATCCTTCAAATTTTTTCATTCGCTTGACTCTTACTTTTTCTAAATACCTTCCAATTGAATATTATGTATTATTATTGATCTAATTGGAGGTATTTCAATGTTGAAAAATTAATTTAATGATGAAGAATATATTTATATGAAATTTAATATTATGTTTGCCAGGAATTTTGATTTTTTGATGAGTAAAAACAATGGTAATATGAATATTTAAGAATTTTAAAGATTCATTAAAAACCTGAGGATCTGAAGATTTGAAATGGTCATAAACAGATAATTATTTTTTTATGTTTGATAAATATTTGTTCTGCCCCTTTTCATGGCAATTCATTTGTGATTAGTCCAAAAATTGTTTTAGTTCGAAGTTTATTCAAATGGTTCTTAAGGTGGGCGTTCAATGTAGTGTGTTTTTATTTGGTTTCACTTTGAGAACTGAAAATTTGTGGGTAAACTCAGAAAGGATTGGAGTTCTTGATGAAATAATTGAAATCGATTTCATTTCGAAAGTTCATTTTTTCTTTCAAGAATAGAAGAAAATAAGCCAATCCATGCTCCTGTTTTATTTCAAACGAAATACCCATGAAAATAGTTCAACTTACGATAAAAAGTGAATCTACAGATAATTTCGTTCAGAAAAACAACCTGAGATACGGAATTGGCAAAGAATGGCCAAATTCGAATATATGGCGGGAAATAGTTCCTGCTTCACCCAAATTTTCACTAATTTCATAGTTCAGGGATTTTCGGATAGAGAGCGCCATTGTACATTCCATTCGTAATTAGAGAGGGATTCATAGAACTTATAGTGATAATGTAGGTTCTATGGAGGTATTCCATAAAATGCACGGTGACGCTTCTATCGGATTAGTTTTCCTACTCGCTCTAAACGGCCACCTTAATTGTCAATATCAATTGTCAATTCGAGCCACCAAAAAAAGTGTTTGATGGAAATTCCTACCGTTCCTACCATTCTTGAATTCATCTTGTTATTTGAGATAAGTGGAGAGTTTCAAATCAAATAGAAATGATTTTACAACTCACGTTTCAATGCAAAATCACGAATTCACTGAAATATCTTATCAGAGCGAGGATAATCGAATCGTTACAAATTGTGCACAGACATCATATCCAGAATCCTCCCGATACAACCTGCAACTCTTTGTATCTGAAACCTCCATCCGCTTCAATGGAGCCGAATTTAATTATTTATTTGTGGAACCGGCTCTCATTTAATTGAAAATGTCTTCGCTAATTCTCTGACGCTCTGTGCTGATTGAATATACAAGCGCGAAATTGCTTTATCGAAATTTCAATTACCTTTTGTTATTTTATCTTATTTTCACCTTATCCTTCTTCCGAGATGAAAATACTAATTAACAAAGTGATTCGTTAGGCAAGCCACCGAGGATATCATTCCGGGCCGGATTTATTCCAGGAGATGATGAAACGGACCAATAGGGCTGGTGTATTTGTATTTTAAAAGGGATAACAGGAAGGTAATCGGATGAAACCGAATATGAGAGCAGGGTTGAGATTAATGCATCCTCTTTATTTTATCTCGAAAATTTGTAAACAATATCACAATATGAATCTAGGTTCGTCGTTTGTTTTCTGTTGTCTTGGTTAATTAATTAATTAGACATTACATGCGACATTCAAAATATTTTTTCGTTTTCGGGAGAAGTACAGTCGTCCCTGGAAACATTGACGAGAAGTCTCTAGTCAATATTCCCAGGGGCGACTGTAGTGGTTCAGAATCTCTAGACAAAATATTTCATTGAAATAACATAAATAGCTGAGAGTGGTTCAGTTCAAAGATGCTTCCTTGTCGTCATTATATGCGACATTCGAAATATTCTTGAGTTTTCAGGAAGACTACAGTCTTCTTCATCTAATGCATATCCATTAATGGATGTTTGCGATAACAGTTTCCATTTCCTCTCTATTCCTTGCGGTGTTTATTAACGACTGTACATCTTGTAGTCCTGTCCATTGTCTGATATTTCGGAGCCAGGACATTTTATTCCTCTACGACCTTCGATCTTGCCCTCAATTAGCGAATGCAAGAACTGATATTTCGTGTTTCGGACCTCAAACAGTTCACGTTGTTTGTTAGCACGTCTAAGAACTTCCTCATTTGTCATCCTAGCCGTCCACGGTACCTTAAGAATTCTGCGGTACAGCCACGACTTGTTCACTGCGTTTGCTTTCAATGTCCAACCCTCCATACCATAAAGAAGCACCGACCAAACATAGCACTTTGCGAATCTCAGTCTTAGGTTAAGGTCAAAATCGGAGCAGGTTAGCACATTTCGAAGCCTCAGGAACGGCTTTCGGGCTTTCTCTATGCGACATTTTATTTCCTTATCTGATATCCAGTCTTCAGAAAGCCGAATGCCCAAGAATTTAAATTTTTCCACCCTCTCTATGGGCCTTGCGTCAAATATCAATGTGGAGCTTTCGAACATATGAGAGTTTCTTGAGTTAATCATATATTTTGTTTTTTTGGTATTTATATTCAACCCCATTGATTTGCTTCGTTCGCCCACATTGTTGACCAGTTGTTGTAGGTCGGTATTCAGACTACAGTCGCCCCTGAGAATATTGACAGGATTCTTTCGGTCAATATTTCCAGGGGCGACTGTAGCCTTTCCGAATCTGTAGACAAAATAGTTCATCAAAATATCCCGAAAAGCTTAGATTGGCCCTATTTGTATTTGCTAACTTCTCGATCCTGAAGATCTGAGAGCCGTGACTTAGGGGGGCTGTGAAAGGGGTAGGTATACACATTCATAGTGTGAATGATAATTAACAAACTGCAATTTCTACAAAATTTCAATACTGCTGAAAGACAATAGTTTCGCATCACTGTTCACATTGAGGTCATCCCTTTAAATATTGTTACCAAACATGGTGAAAATTAAAGACAATAAAATGGTAGTAAATCATATTGGAATCTGCTGCTGGGATTCCCAAATTATCAGATATTCAAGGGAGTTCTATTCACATCTGTTTGCTCATTTATAAGAATTCTCAGGGAATATTACCTGTAATACGAGTGATTCTAGATGTGCTAATCTAGAGCTCTTATTTTCGTCATGCAAAATTTCATAGTTATTGTTGAAATTCTCTTTAATATTTCGCATTGTTCAATTGAAAAACCATAGCGTAGTTATTTTAATGTAATGACAATATCAAGTAGAAGACTGTGGTACAGCACTTGCTCTCCTTATTGTTTCTTCTAAAATGATTTTCTTGATATCTGCCATAGGACACTTGCTTCATACTTGCTATGCCTAGGTTCCTTATTTAAATTATTTCGCCTTCGTTGAACTGGAGACCTATTAACTCTTGAACCACAGGAATAATTTAAAATTTTTCCACATTTTCTTCGCTCATCGGTGACATAAGCTTCGTCTTGATGAAAATTAGTTTTCGGATAACCGGTGGTTAAATATGCACATAAATAACGCCTAGGCCACGCCGTTAGAACAGGGGGTAGCACCCAAATTGGAATAAAATCGACAAACCCCCCTAACAAGCACCGAAGTGGTAAACTGAGCGGGATTCCTATTTTGCCCCTCTATAACGTTCATAACGAATGGCGTTTCCCATTTGCTAAAACGACTCGCGTGCGAAACGTTTATAGATTAATTCTGGGTGAACAATCCAGCCATTTTGGGCTGCCGTTCGTGTTCGTGGTCCTGATTTTGGGCAGATTGAGCGATGATGAACAAACCCACTGTGGGAATTATTTCTTTTTGGACGGAATACGAATATTTCGATGCGGATTTGGGAAAAAGAATGGGATGTTAACAGGAAAAGCATGAGCCTAAAAAAATTCAGAATTAATATTTTTCTTTCGGTTCATACTCAATACCACAAAGTTCATACTGTAACATTCCAGGTTTGTAAATCCTAGGAACATTATGAAAAAGAGAAAAGGGGCAACCCTGCTCTGAAGAGCTGAGGGTAGAATAACGTTGAAGGGGGGTTTATACTTATATTTTTGGCTTGTGATGTGATCGTCTAGATTGGTAGAACTCTATGTTATGTCGTAGTAATTCAGATTCGTAATAACTCAGATTAGTGAAATATAGGATGAGAAATAATGAGGTAAAAAAAGATAAATAATACACTAGATTGGACATAAAGATGGAACAAGAGCCTTTATTCGTCCAGCGCCATAGTTCGAAGAACCACAGCTATATGAAGGAATAAGGAACGAAAATCAATTGAAACTCAAAGCAAAAAACCTTCTAGCATTACAGATGATACGTTTACAATCCATAGAACAATTATTAATAAGACGAGCACTGGTGATATGTACAATATGGAGCTTCCTATACTCCGGTAAGGTTATTACTGGCACAATTGTGATAAAAAGCAGAATCCAATACATCCAAAGGTTATAGGCATATAGAGTGTGTCACTTTATTGTTGCGCAGCGCTTTTACAGTTCCATGTGTAAGAATCCTTCCTTCCAAGTGTGTGTGTGTGTGATTTTATTCGCGTTGGTTTGGAAGTGGACAATAAACTCTTTAGATTTCCTGTTGACTGATGAACGGTGGACCCGGGACGAAGAAATCCGGCCTAGGATACTTGCCCGGCTCACCAAGGCCAATGACCAAGGCTTGTTTTACTGAGGACGTTCGTCTACAGAACTCTCAGAGGGAAGTCTCCTCCACGATGCTAGGGAGGATGTTTTCCTTAGGCACAGGCGATGTAAGTAGTTTACCTTAGACCTCCAAACCATGTTTCCCCTGTACGTGAAATATTATACTAAAAGCAACAACTCCAATGCGTATACCATAATGTCGAGTGAATAGTTAAATGTGCAGTAGGCCTTACGAACAGTATAAGAATATTCCAAATGGGTTGGTAGCAGAACAGAGTTCCACAATATTCAATAGAAATGCAATAATCAGATAGAATAAGCTTACATGAGATTAAATCCTGTGGAATGAAACAAAGTTATTTAAATGTACATACCAGATAACAAAGAAGCGTCTTTGAAATATACTAAAATGGCGGATTCATAGAAGAGGAACTCCATTTCAAAGGAACACTATTGTGAACCAGAATATGAAAGTGAAAACAGACCGCAGCCGAGTGAAAAAGTGAAGTAAAAGAGAGCCTTCTATTCGTTGTTGTTTCGGAGGTTAGTTTTTTTTCCACAGAATCGTATTTCTTCGATGGTCACTTTTTGGTGGATCTTTGATATGATTAAAATCTCCTATTTATAAAGATGCGAATTGCCTGAAGTATTGCTTGAAGTCGTACTAATATTCATCATTCATAGAATTATAAAATAATATCAAATGAGTTCATTCAACGTAGTTCCACGTTTCGACAATAGACGTTGCAAAGTTGTAAGCCATGGAGTCTGGCATCGGTGCATTTCATTTTATCGCAGGGTAGGAAATTCGGATATATTACAATACTGCGAATGGATTTCGTCCGTAACAAAGAAGATCCAGAGCTCTGTGATTTACCTACGCCCTGCACTCTGTGGTCTAAAGTTCTCAAGGAGGCTGGGTACCTGCAAAGATTCTCCCCTAGGTTCTTAATACAGTGGATAGACAAGATGGCGAAAATCGACAAATGGAAATTTAAAACGTTGCTCTGAAGATGGAAAATTGAATGTTTATTTTGATCTTTGATTTCCGCTGATTGCAACGAAAACGAAGTATTAGTGCCTGACAAATTCAGCAAAAAAAAAAAAATATTTCGTCAATATTTCCAGGGGCGACTGTAGTATTCCCGACAAGGGAGCATATACGAACAAAGCTACTCTCAGCTATCTTTGATATTCCAATGCATATTTATGTCAAGAAGTTCGGGATTGGTACCATTTTAAAAATGTCCAGACACTCCAATCGACAATCTTTTCCCCACAAATCATCCAAATCACTCCCAAATTGCAAATCGACTGCGGCTGCCGGTCTTCCTGACATTCACACCGAGTAACTCAACGGAATACAGATTCGGCCGCCGCGCGCCGTACGGCGACCGTTGTACGCTTAACTCGCAAAAAGCTTATCGGATATCGATCCGGGCAACCGGGAGGAAGAGCGGGTTCACCGGTGGCCGATAATATCATCTCCAGCCAGCAGGGACCTGTAAATCCCGACTCTGCCCGCCGTCACCTCCGCGACCGGCATGGCTCACCGCACCAACTTCTCAATTACTAATCAATTATTAGTTGATATTAATTACCAGTTAAATATCCCTATTCCCCTTTGACATGAGTCCACGTGGGTAGTTACGGAGTTTAGGGATGCTGTAACCAAGCTGGCATCTGTTTGAACTTTACGAGTTGTTACGATTGACTGCTCTTCTTTGTTCTGTGAGCTGTTATGAACTGTTAGATGATGCTGTGAAACTTATAGCTCTTCTTGGACTCATTCAGAGCGTTCAATTATAACACCCGCGCCCCACGTCTACAGCAGGCTCCTACCAAGCTATATTGATAAGTTCAAATAGAGTAAGATCCCAGAGCAATCAGACATAACTTATTTTCACACGGATGAAACCTGAAGTTTTCAGTAGCGTCTCGTGTGCCTTGAATACCTATGCGCTTTGTGGAACTTACCGAGTGACACCTGGGCAGGTACCAGGTGAGAAAGGTAACTAAAAATAAGAATTATTTAACTTAAATTCACATGGCTGATTTTTATATATGTCATGTAGAATATTATTTTAAAGTGATATCATAAGTGTCAGACACTTCTGATGGACCAGAGCTTTTGTCAGACGCTTTTAAGCTTCCCAAAAAATAAATGAACTTTACTTATTTTTACATGTCTGATTTTCTAATATGTTATTGAAGTATTTATTCAAAAGTTATATTCAATCAGTCAGACAAATTAGAGTGACCAAACATCCCCTAAGACAAAAATTATTCGGCCAGAAGTATGAGGGCGAGAGCACTATGCATGCGCTTCAGAGTGAGTGAGACGTCCATAATAACTCGGTTCCCCTTCTTAAACTCATCACGCTCATATAGATGACGTCAAAAATAAAAAGGTATCCTTACGAGTGGCCCGTTCTAAAATAAAAATCGACGTGTTTCGGGATTTTTCCTTAAATTCGGCAGTTCACAAAATAACGAATTTATTCCTTTCATTTGCACCATACTGTATATTTATATTATAAGTTAAATAATATTAGGTACACGCAAACAGCACATACACAGTGACTGAAACAAGCGCATGCATAGTGCTCTCGCCCTCATACTTCTGGCCGAATAATTTTTGTCTGACTGATTGAATATAACTTTTAAATAAATACTTCAATAACATATTAAAAAATCAGACATGTAAAAATAAGTAAAGTTCATTTATTTTTTGGGAAGCTTAAAAGCGTCTGACAAAAGCTCTGGTCCATCAAAAGTGTCTGACACTTATGATATTACTTTGAAATAATATTCTCAAGACATAATATATAAAAATCAGCCATGTGAATTCAAGTTAAATAATTCTTATTTTTAGTTACCTTTCTCACCTGGTACCTGCCCAGGTGTCACTCGGCAAGTTCTACAAAGCGCGTAGGTATTCAAGGCACACGAGACGCTACTGAAAACTTCAGGTTTCATCCGTGTGAAAATAAGTTATGTCTGATTGCTCTGGGATCTTGGACTAAAAGGTAGGAGCTGGAACGACACGTGGAATGTCCTTAAATGAAGAGGTTTGTGGGCCTCACAAACATCCACGTCGCTAACCCACAATATAAAATTTTCTAGGTTATCCCCTGATAGTGAAATAATTATTGTATTCTTCTCCTATCAACCTGTCCGAATAAAATACTGTATCAAAGTGCCATAATGTTGATAAAACAATGACGAAAGGAGCTTATGGAAACTGACGTCAATGTTGTTGTCGATTAATTATAATAAACGTTATCGCGAGCTCCTCTTTTCGCCTCAAACCGGAATAATGAACAATGAATGGGATATGGCAGCAGAGCCAATAAATTAATTCTATCAGGATGTTCCTCTAATGGCCGCTGATAACGAATATTTATCTTTAAGCACATGATCAGGCAATGTCCATCTAATGACATCCCACGCATAGCTGATAAAAGCATTGATTTTGCGTTGGCGGGTAATTTGCTATTGGAAATTCTCTCTGAAATATTGCTGGGATCAGATTGACGATGTGGGATTTCATGCAGGATAATGTGTACATAGTTAGCTTTTCTCAATTATTTCCATTCCTCTAGGATGCTTTATTCTATTTCCAAGGAATGCTGCACTACAGTCGCCCCTGGGAATATTTACCAGAGACTTCTCGTCAGTATTTCCAAGGACAGCTGTAACTATATTCCCGAAAACGAAAGAAATATTTCGAATATCGCAAGTAATGTCGAGGAGGAAGCATCGACAAACTGGGCCACTCTTAGCTATTTCTGTTATTTCAATGAAATAGTTGGCTAGAGGTTCGGAATCACTACAGTCGCCCCTGGGAATATTGACCAGAGACTTTTCCCTCAATATCTCTAGGGGCGATTGTAATATTCCCGAAATAGAGCAAATATTTCCAATGTCGTATATAATGACGACAAGGAAGCATCTAGAGATCCACTCCTAACTATTTGTGATATTTAATAGCATTATTTATGTCTAGTAGTTTATGTTGAAAATTTCGATGTGGGATTTCATGCAGAACCGAGTGTACATAGTTTTAATTCTTCAATTATTGCCATTCATCCAAAATGCGATATCCTTTTTCCAAGAAATGCAGTATTTTTGTGGAGAAGTTTTTTTAGAAATATTCATCTTATCGCTGAGATTTTGTTGATTTTTCTTACTGGAAGTCCAAAAAGAACCTTTTATGTCAATTTAGGGACAGAGTTGCAAATTATATTTTATTCAACCTGTTATCTGGTGGAATGGTAAACAAATAATCGTGATAGGTTGTTCTTAACAATAACAACAGAACCAACAAATAATAGTTCGAAAATATTGGAGCTCTTGCATCTTGACGTAGAAGAGTTATGGCATTTGACCTTGACGTCTAGAGTTGCAAACTAGCTGAAGCTCACTGTTTAACCTTCAGGGCATCATCGTGTTGAACAATTACAGTAAATTAGTTCTTGTTATTAATGCTGAAGGGCACCTGTACCGATCTATAGTTTAAGTGATGTCATTAGGATCTCAAAGATTGCCAATATGGAAAAATGATGACTAGTTGACAAAAGGTTGTTTTTTTCAATAAAAAGCTATGTTTTCTAGTAATTCCGAGAATATTTCACCCATAATAATCTGGATGCTTTCCAGGTTTTGAAATCAAATAAAATCACAGAATAATTATTCACCCTCTGATCGGAATTGAATGTTCACGATGTTGTCAGTTTTATTCTGGTTTCTGACGAATAGGTAATAGGTGATCTGTCAGACTTTTTATCAATTATATGTATTCTATATCTAATAATCAACATCGTGTGAAATATATTCGATACAAACAATTTACAACAAAAAGGCATCTGTTGTCTCAAATTCCCAAGTAAACTGCTCCACATGAGTTAGGGATATTGAGTTAAATTGCAAAAAAACATAGTTAAAATAAGATTTTTGTGATGGAAATTCATATTAATATGATTTCAAGTTGCAAATTAATTTTAGCCTGTAGGTCTGCAGCGTATACAGGGTGGTTAAGAAAAATCGAGTAAAATAACGAAATTTTATTCCCAGAGAATTCGAGCATTTTAAGACTATCAATACAATGTATGGCCTCCACGGGCATCAATAACAGCCTGACGTCTTCTTGGCATACTACACACGAGGTTCTTGAACATTTCTTGAGGAATTTGGTTCCATAAACGGGGCAGAAGCTCTCTCAGTTCATTCAGGGATTCTGGGATTGATGATTATCTAATCTTTTTTGGAGCATATCCATGCATGTTCTATGCAATTCAAATCTAGTGAGTGCGGAGGTATTGGTAAATGTGGAATACCAAGCTACTCGCGCGCATTCTCAACTATGGCTGCACGGTGCAGTCTAGCGTTATCGTCTAGAAATTGAAAAGTTTCACAAATAGCAGCGTGAAAATTTGGCACAACATTGTCAATGACATGCTCCCTCTAGTGTAAGGCGGTCATATTCCCAGGACAAATGTGTAGATCTGTGCGCCCGTTGAAACATATCCCGGCCCATACCATATCACTACCCCCTCGGAATGGATATCCATATCGGGGGATTCATCAGTGAAAAGGACACTGCGCCATTGACCGTTCCAATTGATATGTTGCCTTGCCCATTCCAGTCTTTGACGCTTATGGTCACGTGTTAATGGAACTCCTCCCAATGGACGGCTAGAACCTAGATTCACCTCTCTGAAACGTCGTCTGATGGTTTCGATTGAAACTTGGACCCCATATGCATTTCGAAGAGTATTCCGTGGCATTCTACACGTAGATGTAGGGTTTCTTCTCGCCGAAACGGTCATGAAACTATCCTGAGCAGGTGTTGTTTTTCGTCGCCCACCAGGCCACTTTTTTCCAAAACGGAACCTGTCTCCCTGAACCTATTCCAAAGTCGAGATATCACACTTTGGCTGGCTGACTTGGAGCCTTTCCGCTACAACAACCTGAGTTAGGCCACTCTGTAGCATTCCGATAGCCCTCCTCAGCGTTTGTTAATTTACGTCTTGGCATTTTCAGAAAACTCGTTTCAAATCGAAGCCGTTGATAAACTGACTTCATTTCAAAATAACAACATTCATGAATCATATGCAAAGGACCAAACTTCAGAAAAAAGGCGACCAGATTGACGAAATGTCTCATACTGATTTTTATTGGATCGATTCAAGTTGTTATTGAGTTTTAAATGATTTTACAGCAATTTTCTCGAAGATTACATACTTTTGAAAACGATTGAATACGATATCCCTAACTCATGTGGAGCAGTATAGATTGATATAGCTTGATGAATCGGGAATTGGATGAAAAACGTTTGTTTGTAAGACATTTTCGAGGTATAAAGAAAATTATGTACAGAGTATTAGAGTTAACAAAAAAATTTTTGTTAAGAAATATCGGGTTTTTAACATTTTTATTCCAATATATATATATATATATGTCGCAGTCGGATACTAAAATCCGTCAGTTTGCGAAATGACTAGGCAGTTTGTAAACTGACGAACATTTTCTAAAACGCTCTTGAAATGAAGATCGTTTTACAATCGGTCTGAAAGTTTTAGTCAGTTTGTAAACTGCGAACAACGCATCCGACGGATTGTCAAATCATTTGAAGCGTATTCTGAAAACGTTACGTGTCTTAATGCAACTTGAATAACTGTTATATTTGTACAGTGCGGTGGAATAAGTGTTACCCCCCCCCCCCCCCCCCTATTAACTACTCTATTTTTATATCTCAAGAAAAAAGCTCAAACAGATCAATTTTTATATTGAACGTAGTATATTATTCGAGCCTGACATAATCCCTCTTCATGCGGGTGTCACCTCTTCGATTTTTTTAAGTGAGAAAGTGCATCATGTGACATCTCATTTGAAACCTATTGAAACATTGGTTTCAAAAATCCATAACACTTCGGTTCAAAAATTAACGGAGTCTGAGTTATTGGAGAGTTTTAATCTTACCTTGCATGAATTCAATGAATTGTGTTGGCTTGACGGTAGGTTTTTTCATTGGAGGCTTGGAAGTGTTTTGTCTTCAAATAAACCTTCCCTACATTGTGAGTGTTGGTAACTGAATTTAATCATTTAATGTAATAAATTACAAGTAACAAACTGAAAACTAAATAAATTTTAAACTTAAACAGTAACCAAAGTGTTATACATTTTTGAAATCAGTGTTCCAATAGGTTTCAAATGAGGTGTCGCAAGATGCACTTTCTCATTTGAAAAAATCGAAGGGGTGACACCCCCATGAAGAGGGATTATGTCAGGTTCGTAACTTTTATGTCATAACATCCTACGTTTGATATAAAAATTGACCTGTTTGAGCTTTTTTCAAGATATAAAAATAGAGAAGTTAATAGGGGGGCGGGGGTAAAACTTATTCCACCGCACCGTATAATCAGCTGTACTTCATTATTCTGGATACAGAAATAATATAGGAAAAATAATATTCACACTTATTATTTTAATATTTTATTATCGAAAGACCACAAAAAAATAAAACCATTATTGCTTATTGCAGCAGGGGCCACTCAAATGGCACCTGCTGTTGCATTTTTGATATGCTTCGAAACAAAAGCATATCCTTGTATTACACTGATTTTTGTTCGGACGGCAAGCACATTTTTTGAAGCCTTGGCCGCCCAACTTTGAGGAATTCGCTAGTGTTTCACTTGATGTTAGGTATTGCTTTTTCAATTGGAACGTTGAATTCTACAGAATTGGGTGAGCTGTTCGGTATCAGTTCCTCCCTCGAAAAACATCGGTTCAAAATGCCATTTTCATCAGTACCTATTTGATGAACGCCATTTTTTTCTATCTATGATTGTAGCTAATATATTTTTCGGATCAAGAGGAGCGCAATCAATTTATAAAATTGCGTGAACGTCAGCAGTTGCACTTGGTTAAAAAAAATATGAAACTGAAGTAGTTTCAAGTGGAACGTTTAAAAGGATGTAAGATATGACAATCCGTCTGATACGTTATACGCGGTTTACAAACCGACTGAAAATTTCAGGCGGATTGTGAAACGATCTGTATGTTGAAAGCGTTTTAGAAAACGTTCGTCAGTTTACAAAGTGACTAGTCATTTTGCAAACTGACGGATTTCAGAATCCGACTGCGACATATATATATAATATTAACCGTATCAGATTTAATTTCCACCGAAAGAAAATTCCCAACCCAAATGAAACTCCCCCCATTTTTCAATCCGGATATCTACAAAAGAATTATCCTTCTTTCCGAAACGACGCATATTCTTCGCCGCCAAGGGCTGGGGACGCTGGATAAATTTCTTTCACGAGGTTATATTTCTCCTCCGGACCGACGAAATCACTGATAGATGGGACCGCGCCGAAAACGACCCTGAAGTAGGTCAATTCACGCCGTCCGAAACCGTCACGAAGTCTTCCCATCTCATTCCCTCCGAACCCTTCGATCCGGGTTATCCGGTGTTATCTCTTGAGGCAAGAAATTGATGATGGCTATGTGTGTGTGCATGGTCTTTCGTTATTCTCGATAAGCGCTTTTCATTTCGATTTTCTTTGTGGATTGTTGGTCCGCGAATTGATAGTTGTTCGGATGTTTCAGGACGATGCACTTCGGAAAAGCGAGTCGGCGAACCGGAACATGGTTTATGAACCAGCAGTCGATGTTTTGTTACTGGTTTAGTTTATTCGACAAATCCCTTTTCAACATTCATTTTTCTTCATTATCTGAATTAACATTCAACAATTTTCTCATGCCTTACTATTGAAGCGTGGATCGCGATGCGGTTAAAGTTTCGCCCCAGCTCCGCTCATAGGACTCGTTTTGGCTATATCGGGCGATCTCTGCTAATGACCTAGGTGTTGGAATTGCCTAGTTGTGGCACTGGCAAAGGGATATATGGACCTAAACTGAGGATCTCTGAAGCCCTGGGAAGTGAGCCCTCTCTCTTAAATATACAGACCGAGACACTGCATTACGTCTGCGTCTTAAAATGAACCTCAAAGGGGCGCTTATCTTCATCACCACTGACAGCCAGGCAACGCTGAGGTCCTTGGAATCAAACTGCCAGGGATCTCTGCTTATCTACACTGAGGTTAACACACCAAGGGAACCCTACACCTTCCATCTCTATGGTAAGAGAGACTCCTCCTTGTCGTCTCGCAGCATTCCTGTCAGCGTGCCTTCGGGTCTGAGTCTCTCCAGTATTACACAAATGCGGTATGCACAATGGGCCATAAGGCCTACGTTCGGCCAACGAAAGACACCGCACAAGAAGAAGAAGAAGAAGAAGATGACTTGATCGAAGCGAAGGAGGGTGGATAGACGTAGATCGTCTTGAAGCCGATCGGACTGCGGTACCCGGTATCGTTTCTGGGTAGCGCCCTCTGCTGAGCCCTTGCTCAAGCACGGACTGCGTTTGTGTAATAAATTTAAAATTGATGGTTTTTTCAATTTATCCATTTTTATATAGTTCTATATTGGAATTTTTTCGTAAAATGCTTAATTTTTATGAGTTCTACCTGCTGCCACAGCAAATATTCAATCTTGAGGCTTTCACGGACGGATTTAACTTAAAAAATTGATATTTTTACGACTACTAGATGGAGTCATTGCAATTGAAACAGCACCAAAGGAAGCATTGAAATGACTACGATATGTGGATGCTACATTCGTGACTTGGAGCCACGGTAAAGAATACCTGAATATCTTCCTTCAACACCTCAATAGCAGGCTCTCAAACTTCAAGTTCACCATGGAAATAGTGAAGGATGGTGAAATACCTTTTCTGAATGCAACGGTTAGTAGGAGGCCTAATGGCAAACTAGGACGCAAGGTTTATAGAAAACCTTTCCACATAGATAGTATTCTACACAAGGAGTTCAATCACCATCCCCAACAAAATCGGGGTGTGATCAAAACACTTGTTGAGAGAGCTCGACGTATATATGTTACGGGCAATGTGAATAATTGGGCATTGTTTATAATTCCCAGGCAATTTGAAAAGTGCCCGAAATAATAAATTATGTTGCAAATATTACATTGCCCGGTCATTTTGTATAATGCTGAAAGTCAAGTGGGCAATTCAAAAATCATTTTAATTCATATTTCTCTTTGAAAATAACAAATTTTTCATAACCTAACTGACAAATTAACAAACAAAAAATAAAAAATCCTCGGGATTTTCATTTGCCACTTTGCTTCTTGATGTTTTAACCTTTTCTATTAACTCCAAGTATTGTGGCTGTGTGAGAATTTGTGTATTCTGCTCTTTTGAAGATTAATGCTGATTGGACAGTCAGAATCACACCACACGTGGTTGTTTCATTGCTGGCAATTAATCAAAGTGCCCAAACAAATAATAGCGCTATTTATAATGACCGGACAATGTGAGAAATTATCGTAAAGTGATTCAAATTTATAAAATTGCGCAATTTACATGGTCATTATTCATAATAACCAAGCATTATGAATATTGACCTCAATAATTACATTGCCTGTAACATACAGGGTGAGTCTTTGACTTGTACATATATTTTAACTGAAGATTCTTGAGGTCAAAAGAAACCTTTTTTTCATTTTTCATTTTTTCGAATTCGGCTCTGATAAAAAGATATAGCCATTTGAATAAAAAAATTGTGCTAATTACGTCCCAGAAATGATACTGTGGAATTGATTCAAAGTTCATACTACTAACCTAATTTGAATAAAAATGTTGCAAACACGATAATTTCAACAAAAACAGTTAGTTTCATCGAATTATATCTGCAACTGAAAAGCCACATTTATTCCACCAAAATAAGTTCCTTTGTTCCTTCTTCGATTTTTCTGCAGATTAGTTTGTAAACACTAATAACTTGTTCATATTTTCCTCGAAATTCCCAAACAATATCATAAAGAGAGACTTTTCATTCAGATTTTTTATCAAACAACCTAACCTTATCTAATTTGTATCGATTCTGTGAATTTTTGCCCAGAAATTTCAAGAAGATGATGTCAGCTTGCTGATATCTTCATTGAAGTTAAGGATTTTTACGAGACATAGTATAAATCACGATACATTTGTGTACCGTGGTATAAATATCTATTAATTCTGCAGTTTCCATCATAAATCGACTTTGCCGCCAAATTTTACCACGCATGCGTAGAGCGAAAACCGAAGTATGTATTGGTTATCTGGACTCTTGAGACCAACTATAAACAATAACAAACCAGAGTCTCTGAACAAACTGTAAACATTATGTGAAGTTCTGAATACATTCAGTGAATTATTGTTTTGATGTGATTATTATGTGAAGTGAATTAATATAATCTTAACCGTGTCGAGTTCATAAAATTTCAAGAGAATATTGTTTAGATAGAAACATCGACACAGATTATAAGGTATCATTTTATTTCTCATTAATTTCAATTTAATAAGTGTTTGTGTCGAGATTCATCATTCATATCCGAATTTTGTATTTCATCGACATTTAACTTCAGTATGGACCGGTAACTATGAATTTTCAATAGAAACTGTGCGTGTTAAATCCTCCTTGGTGTTCAATTTTATCTCCCACATTTGTGGGAATTTATTATTAAAATATCTCGACAAAGTTGATAAACATTGTGACAACATTTTAAACTCGTTTGAAGACCAGAGAAGGAATAATATTCGATCATATTTAATTCAGAGACGCATTCAGATTATTCTTGAAATTAATGATTTTTTCGTCAAATTTCTCCGGGTAAAATTGGAAATAACTCGAAAACGACGCGTGTTATTGAAAAAAATAGGAATACCTTTAGTTTATTAAATGATTGATTCTTTCGAAAATATGGTTTGATGAGTCGACTCCCCTGTAACTTTTATTCGAGTACTAGTAGAGATATTGAATAGGTTTCGATTGAATATATGTACAAGTCGAAGACTCACCCTGTATATACGCCTGAATATATGCCAGAGGAATTGAAAAATTTGCGACAAGCATTTATTTCAAATGAGTACAACTCGAAATAGATCCATCGAGCCTTAAGGCCAAATTGAACAACAAATGAAAATAGACCACCCGAAATGATTTCCAAGGAAAAGACATTCTTACCTCTTTCGGTGCGACTTGCGACTGCAGGAAAGTTCACATCGGGACTTCTTAAAGGAGCATTCATACACGGATGAAAGCACACGAACGAGGTTGTCGACTGTATCAAACAGAAGAGTCTGCACTCGCGCAACATGCTCTGATGGATGGAAATCAACATTCTGTTCGCTAAAACAGAGGTCATTCCCATCATCAAGAGTTACTAACCTAAGATGAATGTGGATACCATCGGAATCTACAAGCACAAAAACAACATAGACAGAAAATTCCCATGGTTCGTAGTGCTTGGTTGCCAGCCATCTGCAATGCTAGGACTAAACCTGTCCGAAGCGGAGGAGTGAACTGACCGGTCTCGCCCCCGGTGGGACTGATACGGCTATGAATACAGCGGGGGATCCATTATCATCTCTAGTTCGGAGCGGTCATTCGTCAGGGTACAACTTCTGACCGAGAAGACTCTAAAGATGTCTACCGAAGTTGTAGAAAAGAAAATATACCTCAGGAATAGATATATTACCAATTCTTGGGTTGGCTTTCTTCATAGTTGTGGAATGTCACAAATAATTCTAAAGCGAATTGAATTGGAACTTCTGCTCCATATTACATATATTAGATTGCCGCAGAGGCAGAGCACATAACCAATTGTGGATGAACATCATAACACGACAGGAAATTGAATTGACTTTGTGATCTCGATAAGATATTGAATATTGGATTAATGGAACGATATATAGATATGATTGGATCGATTCGGATGGCTGAAAATAATAAAGGTCTCGTTCACAATTCAGGTTGAAATTGCTGGTTGCTCGGTTATTTCTTATCAGCGGAGCGGGTTCGATTTCATCCACTCGAAATAAGTCCGGAATTTCTCACCCGATATCCATCGAAGGAACTGACTCTTTTCATAAAAATAAACTACGCGAAAAAAAATTAGCACATTCTGAAAATCTCAATTTTAATGAAAGTTAACTCTACATTGACTTTATAGCTTATTTTTATGTTCTCTCGGGAAGGTTTTGAACGAAACAAGACACATTAAATGGAAGAAAAATTCAGGATTTCACCGAATCTTATGTGAAAGAAGAGAAATGAACAATTTTCAAAATACTGAAATGCTGATAAGTCATTTAATACTTGGTATTTCCACCCCTTGCGTTGATTACAGCTCGGCAACGACGGTTCATACTCAAAATGAGTATCTTAAAATGTTCTGATCTGATCCTTCCCAGATTTCTCCGAGTTGGATTCCTAAGTCATTAAGAGTAGCTGGATGATTTTCTGAACTTCTCAGCCTTCTATTGAGGTTGTCCCAAACCTGCTCAATCGGATTGAGATCTGGACTTTTTGCTGGCCATTCCATTCGAGAGACTTCAATCTCTTCAAGGTACTCTAGAACGATGCGCGCACGATGGGGTCTGGCATTATCGTCCATAAAAAAGAAATTTTCACCAATGTATGGGGCAAATGGCACTACATGCTCTTCAAGAATGTTCCTTATATACTTATCAGCATTCATAGCTCCATTATCAACGACCACTAGGTATGTGCGAGCAGTCAAAGATATTCCACCCCATACCATAATCGATCCTCCCCCGAAACCAGTAGTATTCAGGAAATTGCACTGAGCATATCTTTCATGTGGACGTCTGTATACAAGGGAACGTCGATCCCAATGGTAGAGGCAGAATCTAGACTCATCTGTGAAGAGGACTCTTTCCCAATCGGCCTCTTCCCAATGGATATGCTCTCCCGCAAAATCCAAACGCGCCCTTCGATGGGCTGGGGTAAGAGCTGAGCCTCTTGCCGCGACACGAGGCCTTAAATCATATTCTCTGAGGCGATTTCTTATTGTCTGAGTGCTAATTTGCACCTCATGAGTTTGCTCAAGCTGATTTTGAAGGAGGCGTGCGGTTGCAAACCGTTGTCTCAACGAAGAAACTCTCAAGTAACGTTCTTGAATGCCAGTTGTTACCCGTGGTCTACCCTGTCCTGGTCTTCGGACATTCATACCTGTCTCCCTGAATCGTTGCAACATTCTGGACACACTTGTATGGGAAACTCCAAACCTTTCTGCAATTTTGTGTATGTCCACCCTTCTTCTCGCAAAACTACCGCTTGGGCACATTCCTCTTGGGTCAAATTGCGTGTTTCGCGTTGCATAGCGACCGAGTGTAGAAAATCAAACGAAAGAAAAACTATTGATCACTAGAATTGATCGAGAACAACTGATTTTAGAATGGAGCCAATACATTCAAAATCTGATAATATCATCTTTTTTTATTCCTGCTGGGAGAAATTATCTGTATTGAAGAAAAACGTTGAAAGTGGATAACATATATGCATGCATAATTCCCATAAAAATAATTATCATTGAGAACACCTTCAGTTGTAGAATAAATTTGAGATTTCCATAATGCGCGTAAATTTTTTTGCGCAGTGTATAATACAGTTTGAGTAGAAAGTATAGCACCATTTCGTATGAAAAGGTCAGTCTTCATTTCAAATTTCGCATTTTTTTATGGGGAATTAATGATGAGAATGATTTGGTCCTTAATGCCATTTTTCATCGACCCCTGTTAAAATTATCAAAATAAACCAACAATGGTCCTACGAGTAAATCCTATGCGAGCCCAGAATATAGTTGCTTGTCTCATAATAAGCGGAAATGACACAGCAGAAGCTGACTATCGATCTATTCCGGTTATGGATGATGAAAAATGGAAGTACATTTGACTCGGAAGCCTGTGGGCTTCGCTTCTGGCTTTTTGACTTATCGAATGTAGATTTTTACTGCGGAATCAAACGACATCGCATTTATTTTCCACGTGGGCGATGCAATATGTGTGGGTTGACGGAGAATGAAGGTGGATAAAGATAGAAGGTTAGTTATAAATGTATGGGAAAAATCTGTAGGAAGTATCTTGTTGAAATTCATTTACAGACTTGATCTGTGTTAATGATGATAATCCATGAACTCGAACTGACGAAATTGTCGAAAATGATTCATATCTTCAATAGAAAACGGGTTAGAAATGGGAAAAATATCTCAATGTAGATCTTCATATCCATTTTTAATTCACAAGCTTGAATCGATGAACTGAAGTATACAGGGCGAGTCTTTGACTTGTACATATATTTTAACTGAAGATTCTTGAGGTCAAAAGAAACCTTTTTTTCATTCTCCATTTTTCCGAATTCGGCTCTGTTAAAAAGATATAGCCATTTGAAAAAAAATTTGGGCTAATTACGTCCCTGAAATGAAACTGTGAAATTGATTCAAAGTTCATATTTCTCGATATAAATTGAGTTTATACATTTAGGGAATACTGAAGTACTAACCTTATTGGAATAAAAATGTTGCAAACACGATAATTTCAACAAAAACAGTTAGTTTCATCGGATTATATCTGCAACTAAAAATCCACATTTATTCCATCAAAATAAGTTCCTTCTTCGATTTTTCTGCAGATTGGTTTGTAAACACTAATAACTTGTTCATATTTTCCTCGAAATTCCCAAACAATATCATGAAGAAAGACTTTTCATTCAGATCATCAGAATTTATTATTAAACAACCTAACCTAATCTAATTTGTATCGATTCGGTGAATTTTTGCACAGAAATTTCAAGAAGATGTTGTCAGCTTGCTGATATTTTCATTGGGGTTGAGGATTTTTTTACGAAACATAGTATAAATCACGATACATTTGTGTACCGTGGTATAAATATCTATGAATTCTGCCGTTTCCATCATGAATCGACTTTGCCGCCAAATTTTACCACGCATGCGTAGATGGAAAACCGAAATTTTGATCCAACTATAAACAATAACAAACCAGAGTCTCTGAACAAACTGTGAACATTATGTGAAGTTCTGAATATTTTCAGTGAATTATTGTTCGAATGTGATTATACTGATTATTATGTGAAGTGAATTAATATAATTTCAACCGTGTCGAGTTTATAAAATTCCAAGAGGATGCTGTTTTAGATAGAAACATTGCCACAGATTATCAGGTACCTATCGTATTATTTTTCATTAATTTCAATTCAATAAGTAGATTGTATCGAGATTCATCATTCATATCCGAATTCTGTATTTCATCGACATTTACCTTCAATATGGACCGGTAACTATGAATTTTCAATAGAAACTGTGCGTATCCTCCTTGGTGTTCAATTTTATCTCCAACATTTGTGGAATTTTATTATTGAAATATCTCGACAAAGTTGATAAATATTGTGACAACATTGTAAACTCGTTTAAAGACCAGAGAAGGAATAATATTCGATGATATTTAATTCAGAGACGCATTCAGATCATTCTTGAAATTAATGATTTTTTCGTCAAATTTCTCCGGGTAAAATTGAAAACGACGCGTTTTATTGAAAAAAAAAATAAGAATACTTCTAGTTTCTTAAATGATTGATTCTTTCGATAATATGAACCGTTTATCTTTTTAAAGTGGTTTTATGGTGTTTAAGCGTGTATTGATGAGTCGACTACCCTGTTACTTTTATACTAGTAGAGATATTGAATAGGTTTCGATTGAGGAATATGCACCATGAATAGAGTAAAACCTCAATCAAAATTCAGTTCATTCGAAATAACGGTTCCGAAGATATAAACAGAAATGTGTTTTTTTCATGGATTTTCGACACCCTGTATCTCCCAAACCAAACCGAATTTTGAAAACTGGTATAAGAAAAAAGTGTTTCGTTTGATGAGAGGAATCTACAGTTAAAATATATGTACAAGTCAGAGACTCACCCTGTATATGATTTGTAGTCGATATTCACGATATTTGTAAGCAATCTTGAAGCAATATTCCTCTTTAGAATCGCTTTCAAAGCGTTGATATATTCACAAATATCATAGTTATACTTAGCAGATATAAGGTGTTCAGTAGAAACCGAATCCTCCGCCATTTTGCAACAACGTATAAAGGCCGTTTCAAAAAGTGCAAGATTTTAGTGTTCAAAAAAACACGATTTTCTGTGGGAAAGTATTGGAATATTTATTGATTAAGAGAATATACATTTGGGAATTATGTAGGAGGATATATTGAAAATTCTTAGCCTACTATAGAACCAAACAAAATTTCAATGTCAAAATATTTTATCACTCAACATATTCTCCTCTTAATTGAATACATTTATCACAGCGAACCTGCAACGTCTCTAGACCTCTCAAAAAAAATGTTACGTTTTGCTCTGCAAACCAGTCCTCCACAGCTTTTATTACCTCCTCGTTGGAAGAAAATTTACGACCTTTTGAATTTTTTTTTCAGTTGAGGAAAGAGATGATAGTCGGACGGAGCCAAATCTGTTGAATAAGGGGGGTGTTCTAGTAATTCTAACCCTAAATCACGAATTTTTTGCATGGCAACATGAGATTTGTGTACTGGGCCGTTCTCCTGTAAAAACAAAATACCTTTGGATAGCTTTCCGCGTCTTTTCTCTTTTATTTTTCTTCCGTAGAGTGGTCAGTAATGTCGAATAGTAACCTCCAGTTATGGTTCTACCCTTATCCAAAAAATAATCAGGATTACTCCATGGCAATCCCAAAAAACTGAAGCAAGAACTTTTTCAGCAGATTTCTGGACACGAAATTTCTTAGGTCTTGGCAGTGGCGCACCGAGGGGGGGGGTTGTCGGGCTGCAGCAACCCCCCCCCTCCCCGAGCTGTGACAAAAAGGTAATTCAAATATTTTCATCTTATTATTTTTCTAAAAGTACCTACCTAATAATAATTATTTTAGAACAGAATGGAAACTTAAACATTTCCTTTAGAGATAGAAATAGGGATAGATATTTTTACGCGCATCCTATTCGATATGCAAAACTGTGTGTTTTGGCCTTAAACATCGTGTCACTGCTTGTCGCTGCGTTGCGGCCATTGCGAAAGGCTGTTCTTGAAAGTAGAAGACAAATGTAAAGAATATGAAGTTCCACTGATGCAAAAAATCAAACAAAACGATGTAATGTAGAATGCGAAAATGCAGGGACTTTCGAATTTCAATATTTATCCCATTTTTTGATAATTTTATAGCACAAATTCACAATCGATTCTTAAAACACGTTTTGTCGTCATTTATGTGCAGCTTATTGCCAACGAACACTATTGATGAGTCTTACACTGATGATCTAAAAAAATTTTTCTTATTTTACGAACAGGACCTTTCTTCCGAAAACGATGCGTTTTTGAATGACTATTTCACTCTTTCCGTTTTTAGTGAGGAAATTTCCGTAGCAACGATCGTTTCATCTCGATAAAACTTTCAAGCTGGCAAAACCAACAAGTTGGTTTCCAGCGATAAGATTTTTGACGTTTCTACAATTCATAAATAGCTTCGGAAATGAATATCATAGAGAAAACATACAAAGTTTAGTTAATCTATGAATTCTAATTAGCCAAATAGCGCAATCCGTGTCAAATATGACTATATTACTTAATGTTAGACATTTTCTCGAGAAATAGTCATGCCGAATACACTCGAGATGAAATTTTAGCTGCTTAAATTTCATCTCTATAGTGGTGTTACATATGACTATTTCACTCATTCCATTTTTAGTGAGGATGTTTCCGTAGCAACGATCGTTTCATCTCGATAAAAGTTTCAAACCGGCAAAACCAACAAGTTGGTTTTCCAGCGATAAAATTCTTGACGTCTCTCCAATTCATAGATAGCTTCGGAAATGAATATCATAGAGAAAACAAACAACGTTTAGTTATTCTATGAATTGTAATTTGCCAAATAGCGCAATCCGTGTCAAATGTGACCATGTTAGACATTTTCTCGTGGAATAGTCATGCCGAAGACCACTCGAGATGAAATTTAAGCAGGTAAAATTTCTCTCTTGTAATATTCAAGTTTGCTGCTTTTCGGAAATTTCGCTCATGACATTTTTTTTAATTCTTCAGAATGATTAATCAAGTTTTAGGCGCGTCCTCTTACCCCCTTCACTTAGTATTTGTGAACAAAATAAAATATGCATTTTTCAAAGCAAGTCTTCCCAAAATAACGAATGCAATATATCCATTACTTAAGAAGGTTTTGGCTTGCGGCGCATTATTTTTTTGAATTATATAACTTACAAAAACCTGATTACTCTTGAGCAGCCCCCCCCCGAATAAAATTTCTGGGTGCGCCGCTGGGTCTTGGAGAACCAGAGTGTCGCCATTCCATCGATTGTTGCTTTGTTTCGGGATAGAAATGTACCCAAGTCTCATCCATAGTAACAATTCGGTTTAAGAAGTCTACATCGTTTTCAAATCGAGCACAGATCGAACGCGATGCTTCTACCCACGCTTTTGGTCAACATTCAAACATTTGGGGATCCAGTTTGCAGACATTTTTCTCATGTCCAAATTGACGTGAACTATATTATGAACGCTTCCATAGGAAATCTTCAGTGCTTCAGATATCCGTTTTAGCCCAATTCGACGGTCTGATAAAATCATGTCATGAACTGCATCGATATTTTCGGGGACTAACACAGAAACTGGCCTTCCCGATCGGTCATCATCTTCAAAGGAAAATTTACGTCTTTTAAAGCTTACGGTACAATCTTTCACGGTCGCATACGAAGGACATTGATCACCAAGGGTATGAAGCATATCTTTGTAAATCTGCTTACCTTTTAACCCTTTCAAATACAGGTACTTGACGATGGCTCGATACTCCAATTTTCAGATTTTTACAATTTCGGTGGACATCTTTTTTTTAAATTTATTGCGTACCTCTGGTTTACTTTTTTGACGTCGAACACTGACACTTCTTATATGTTATTGTTCATTGATATGGTAACGCAATATTTTGTTTATGCATGGAACTGGTCTAGGCTAACTAAAATATCAATACATCCTCGTATATCTATTTTTATGAAATTCTTATAACATTATTCGAATAAAGCTGTCATGCCCCCACTGTACTTTTTTGGGTGAAACTAAATCTAGGCCAACTACGAACACGATCTATTCAGGCACCTGTGGACATGCTGAAACTTCAGCTAGCACGGGTTGAACGAATCTAGCCTGTTCTATCGATCTTCCATGGTACGGCCTCAACTTCTGAAATAACAAAGTAACATTTGGCCTTTATGACTTTGTGTCGTTTTCCACCCGTTCAAATGAGCTCCTTGTTCGAAAACAACTTTTATCATGGTAAATATTGGGGAATCGAGCCGACGAAAGATCGCCTGAGGTTGACATTCTAGGAAAGGTCACGCAGAAAGAGATTTCGTGTGTTCACCTTGAATTTCTTTTCGGCTTGTTTTCTTCTGACCGGGAAATATTAACGCCGGGAAAAGGATGATCAGACATTTATAGATTCTTCACGTTCACATTTTGCTTGTTTCTATCCTTGAAAAAACACCTCATTCATTGAAATTTTCTAAATCCGTTTGGGAATGTGAGAACATCACACAAAATTAGGTAAATGCTCTTCACAGTTTTATGCAGATTGAGTTCATGAAAGAATCATACATAACAGAAAAAGTATTATCGATATTTTAAATCGAAAACAGCACAGCAACTGAAAACAAGATTCTGGTGTCCATCAAGGCAAAAACAATCAAAGTTCAGTCTTACCTGTACAACATTGCGCCCTCAAATTCCTCCAGTTTGATAATGTCCATCAGGATTAAAATCAGTGTGAAATGGTTAAGAGCTAGACAATAGTTATCTGATCCGATATTACATTGGCAACGGATCCTACTAACTGATTCGATGTGCTGGCAACATCGCACTGCCGGTACTTGATATTTTTGAATGGCGAACACTCACAGTTTCATCTCTGGTCTGGAGATGAACAATGGTCCACCAGGTTCGGCCAAACAAGGGCACCGCACAGGAAGATGAAGAAGATGACATCAGAATGGAGATCACTATAAAGATTGACGGGAGGTGTTAAGTACTCAAGAGCTCTCTTGGAGAGAAGAATGGACTGCTGTACCAAGACTTATCACTACGAGAGTTGAAGGAAAAATATTGTTTGTATTTTTTTTTAATGTTGTGGTTCTCACGAAAAGGAATACCCTGTAATGTTCAGAGAACATCGCGAGAACCAAGGACAAGCGGGTAGGAATTGGTGTTCTTCTTGAATTTCTGGAGGTTATATGCCTCGGGAAACACCTCCCTAGGTAATGTGTTCCAAAGCCTTGCTGTTCGTTGGATGAACGAGTCTTTGAAAAGAGATGTTCTGCAGGTCTCAAAAGTGACCACGAAGGGGTGTGAAGACTCAGGTTAGTCTCGAAGAGACTGCCAGAGGGGAAACGATTGCCGATAATTGTGAAGAGCACCGCCCATGGAAATATCTATAAAATAGAGACAGATCTCCTACTCTTCTACGGTGTTCTAGAGAGCTGAGCGAGTTTGTAAGCGAGGCATCACCGACGAGACGAATTGCCCTTTCTTATACAGAATCCAAAAGTTTTAGGGTATGTTTAGGTGCAGCACTCCAAATATGGGAACAGTATTCCAGAACAGGTCGAATCTGTGCTTTATAGATCATGAGCAGCTGACCTGAGGGGAAATAGCTCCTGGCACGAAACAGAAAACCAAGTTTTAGGGATGCACTATTAGCAATGGATCTCACGTGATTCTCCCAAGAAAGGTTACTTCCGACAGTAATACCAAGCATCGAAATGGATGACTTCAATGGTATGGTCACTCCCGACAATTCTATGCTGGGCACAGTAAGATCGACTTTTCTAGAGAAAAAACATGCTTGTGTTTTGCTCGGGTTGAATTCCACCAAGTTATTAGATCCATAGTCCATATTTATGTTGTTAACATTTCTTCCTCGTTCGTTACTGATTTGGCTGGCTGGTATTGGAACCCTAGAAGAAAAGGGGGTATGAAGGATACTATCATCCGCGAAGCTGTGCACTGGACACGAAGTTGCTTCCAGCAAATCGTTGATGTGAAGTAGAAATAGTGTTGGAGCCAGAATTGATTCCTGCGGAACACCAGCATTTATGGGTAGAGAGTCAGATGAAACTCCATCGACCACTACATGGAGAAATCTGTTTGTGAAGAAACTAGCCAGCAGAGAACACAGCTTTGGGGGAACACCATAAGATGGAATCTTGACGAGAAGTCCCTGATGCCAGACTCGATCGAATGCCTTGGAGATATCCAGTGCTACGGCTAGGGTTTCACCATAATTCTCAACAGATAGCTGCCATATATGTGATACGTAAGCGAGTAAGTCACCAGTGGATCTCTGATGACGGAAACCATATGTTCTATCGTTGATAATTCCTGAGTGTTCCAGATGTTTCATGAGCTCGAAGTTGTTGGCTTTTTCCAAGACATAGGAACAATACCACCAAGTGAACACTGAATAAATGGTAGGTACCTACGGTAGGTCTGAACTGAAGAGATGTATCTGCTGGTTTTCTTGTCTTCTGCAGGTGTATCGAGTGGAGTTCTCATCTCACGGAACGAATTCACTGTATCAGATACGAAAATAATGGGTTCCGGCGTGTGGAATCTTTTGTGGGATTCTAGGTTACACGACCATAGAATAGAGAACATAGAGTTCTCGGCCATATTATTAACCGGTGAAGTCTATCCACAGTATGAACTTGGTGGTATTAAAAAATAAAAATATGAATTTTGAACACGAGGTGTGATATGTTTTCGAAATTCTTCATCTATTATCGCAGGATCTACAAATAGAAATCGAATGAAGAGACAAACTTTCACATGCTCACATGATTATCTATGAATGAAATCCTTCAGCTACGTAACATTGAAAACTCAATATTGCACTCGTGCGAAAGAACAAGCTTCAGGATGTAACATAATTATCGGATTAGGAGATTATCCTCTGTTTATTGGTACAAAGGTACACTCAATCTAATTTTTATTCAAGCATGGATTATATTCATTCTTATGCCACGTCACAGGATGGATTTCGATCAGTGCATAAAGGGCAGTTGGGAGTGGATTATACCTTACCCTTCAACGAATGTAGTAGTTCAACAATTCAACAGAAAAATATCTCACGAAATTAATATTCATTTGATTATCTATTGAAGATATCGTCTTGAATATTGAATGCACTGTGATCACAACGTTCCAAGAGTTTCTGCGCAATCGATATATTTTTTTTAACGTCCGTGTAAGAGGAAAACCCTTTATGGGCACGGAGAGGGTCCGCAATCTCGGTAGTGTGAGAATCCAAGATCTTGTTTGGCTACTCACTAAAAACCTCTCACACATTCAATGGAGGAGTTCTTCATCCTGCCCTCGTAGCGTCCATTAACAAAAGAGATGAGCTGCAAGTGGCTTCTAGAGTTCATGGGATCTGATGGTATGCAGTGACCCGAGCAACACTGCTTTCTGCATTCTGTGCGCCAATACCTCGGCGAGTGATCTACAGACCGGGATAATCTTCAGTTCATCTACGTAGTTAGCTCTCATTCCACCGAGACATCCTATGATTAAAACGACCATCCTAATTTTATGACCTGGGTATAAATTTCCAAGCTCGAACATAAGGTCTTTGTATTTTTGCCTCTTCTGTTCTTCCTTCATCACAACATTATTTTCAGCAGGGGAGGAGAATTCCACGACAAATAACTCCTTCAGCTCCTTGTCCAGCAGAAGTATGTCTGGCTTAACAGCATTGATCTGCCTTGTTGTTGAGACAGTATAGTTCCAGCATATCCGAGCTCTTTCGTTCTGGACCACCGCTTCAGTCACCAGAGGCACATATGGTAGCACCGGTTCTTTGTCTATCCCATACGCGGCTCTCAGATGGAAGTATAGAATTCGTAGTGCCGCGTTGTGCCTCTCTACATACCCTGATGGAACATGGACTCTGCAGGCGGAAAGGATGTGCATAATCGTTTCCTGTTGCCTATGGCAAGCCCTGCAAGTTGTTGTGGTGTCCATTTTCATTATGTTCTTTTTATACCATCTCGTATTTAGTACTCCATCTTGACACGCCATCACAAATCCCCCCGTCTCTGACTCAAGGCGAAAGGCAATTCCTCAGAAAGGTCCTGGTCTTTTAAACTCCTGAAATAACATGGAGTGCAAGTTCTTACTCATATGATGTTCGAGTAATGTATCCGACTGAGACTTTCGGATCAGTCTCGCTAGGCTTCTTTGGTCTGCCTGAGTGATGAGTGTTTTAGCGAGCTCAGGATTGATCGATACGCCGGTTATACTGAGCTTCTCCACGGCCCTTTGAGCAGCTCGGAATAGGAAGGCCCCATCGTTCGCAATTTCATGCTGAGCAAAAAATCTCATCTGCTGACTTTCTCATACGGCACAAATGATATTTGTATCGACAGTGCCCCATCAGCAGACCTTCCATCACCCGAAGCTCAGCTTTAGGAGATTACTGGTATAAGTATCGATGATATCATCACGAATTTCTCTGACTGAGTAAGTCCAAGAGTGTTTTTCCAGGGGGTTATTCTGTTATCCAACTCCCATTGTTGGATTGCTGCCTCATATTGGTCTTTTCCAAGCCCACAGAAAGGCTCAGGCACAGCAGGTGTAAACCTTGATGCACTTTCTGCAGGCTCATCAGCTTTTTCATTTCCTTCAACACCACAATCCCTTGGCACCAATAGCGGAGTCACTTTTTTGCCTCTGGCCAGTTGCTTTATGGTGTAACGACACTCCCAGGTCAGCAGTGATCCCTGGCAGTGTGATTCCAGGGACCTCAGCGTGACCTGGCTGTCCGTGGTGATAAAGACATGCTCCCGCTTGAAGGCTATGAAAGTTAGCGAAGAAAAGACTGCACAAATTCTGCCAATATCGAATATAAACTAGTTCCATATTCGCGATATCGTCCTCTGAAAGAACAACATAAGAATAATCAAGGTTCATAGCGCCTTCAAGCGATTCAGATTAGACTTCCTGAACTCGTGGGAAGCAGTAATCCTCGTTGCGACCGGAATATAGAGGCCCCGGAAAATTGCTTCGGCAAAGTTGTAATTGAAGTATCGAAGAAATCATTAATCAATCTGTACGGGGCAAGCTTCGGTGCACAATTGAATTAGTCGCTTCGATCCCGACGAACTCTCTTCGATACGCCTGATTTTTTATAATTAAGTTGGACCATTTCTTGTCCAGAGGAAGCCGGTGTGGGTCCCGGAAGATATGGTCCATTCGCTCCAGATATGGGGGTATTGCAAGCATCTGTCGAATTTAGTGGAGTTTTTCTACGGAATTAGATGTTCCGAATGTAGTGAATTTGAAATTTATAGAGCATGGAATCATATTAAAATAAGCGGTTTAACGATTTGGATAACACTACAAACTGGCGAATGCGCAGGGTAGGTAAATTCCTGGTTGGCCAAAATTTAGGTTTATCAAGTTTTTTTGACTTCCAACTGACGCAGGTTGCCACTCGTGAGATATCGTAAATGCCAAAATAATTCTAAGAGACGTTTCCAAAGCTAATTTCTACTCTCTTGCTTTTGAATTGAATGATAGATAGTTTTTATGGAGAATTTATCCAGATACCTTGTCACTGCACCCAAAGCTGACCGACCAAATCTAAGCTGTATTCCTGTTAAGAAATATGTTCTTTCCAATTCAGGGAATCATTCACATAGATTCCTAAGAACTTTGTACCCATATGGAGTAAGTTCTTTTAAGGTCTAACTGTGACACAGGTTTAGTAGTACCTACTACTGTATTTTTATACTGGAGTATTTCAAGTTGTGCAAAAAAGGATTCAAATGTCTTCTGTACGCTTTTTTCTTGAGAATTCTGAGAAGTGGGATTCCATAGGTCCGTCTATTCGTTTAGAAGGTTTTCTGTCGGGTTATTCGAGTACTTTTATCCTTTATTCGAATGAACTATCACCAAGTTAACGGACTATTCTGTGCATTACTTTTCAGTAAAATTCCAACACTCGATTCTTGATTTACGTACAAGAAAATAGCATAACTGAATCTTCCAAGGTTCATATACGTGAAATATTTCTAGGATTAACAGAGAAAAATGTTTCTTCAACATTCGTCAGGTCTTTGGAATTATTGAATTCACTTAATATTTTCTCCAAAGTAAATAAACATTTTGATAGATACGTAATTAAAACGACCTCCACGTAGGGAGGACAACGTTGCGTAGTTATCTGACAAGAATATATATATATATATATATATATATATATACATATTCAAAATATACAGGGTGAAATGTATCGGGGATAGGAAGTGAATGGAGTATCCAACGAAAAACAAATTTTGTCAAAAAAAAATGACAGCAGCTGCCAAAGCTATTGTCCATGATCCTGGATATTAGATAACAGAAATATTCCGATTGATCGCTAGAATTTTATGATTCTGGTTGAGCGAAATGGATACATTAAAATAGACACATTCATCTCGAAGGTGAACGATAAGAGATCCATACAAATGACAGATGCCAACCTGTGACATCCGTAGTTTATAAAAATTGATATGTCCAACATGAGAATTAGCAGTATTTTATTTCTAAGAATTGGCTAAAATCTTCTGGAAGTCCCTTGTATAGTCGCTGTGTAGAAGTTTCATTGGCTGAGATTAAATAAGAAGTATATATATTCTTTTGGAAGAGAGAATTACAAACTGTTTTGTAATATCAAACAATATATGGCATATGGCACGTGTGAAGAAATGGCGACAAGGAACAGATTGTATAAAAGAATAAAATCTGTTTCTCGCTCCAAATCTGAGTGTTAGCAGAGGGAATGTAAACGGTGTATCATACAATTCTGCGTATGATACACGAGAACAGATAAAAACCTATGAAAAAACTCTGTCTCCCCGTGTATGTGTGGTGATACTGAATTTGTTCAAAAAATATGCTGCTGTCCATGTTACAGAGCTCCTTGTGCTTGAAAACATGCCTTTTCATCGAACTGGAGGCAAATATCTCGAAATTATATCTGTAACAAGAAAAAAAAGAAGAAAAACGAGAAAGAAGCAGTAAAAAAGAATACTTCACCTGCTAAAAAAACCTTTTCACAAAGTCCTAACTCTCCCATGGATCGGGAGGATCTTTCGATCAGGTCCGATCTTCCAAGTGATGATTCTTCTGTTCTTCAGGTGTTCGAGGAACGCTACAGGCCCCTTATGTTGGGGGATCATCTCCCATAGATTAGAGTGGTTATTTTTAGCAAAAAATCAGCAAAAAAGCAAGAGCAAATTCGAAAAACGTCTGACACTTCATTGTCATTAGTGAAATAAGAAGTAAATCTTCATTTTCATTTAAACTCTCCTCTCATATAGTGTATTCTACGCATTTTTAGCTTCTTTTAGTGAAAATGATAAGAGACTTATGACGAGGAATTCTTGATTCTCTGCTACGCTATAATATTCTTTATTAGCGCTTAGGACTAAGAATCTCGCTTATATGCTGGATGGTCCCAAAGCTCAGTTGAAGAAGGGAGTGGGTTATACAAAAACGACATCATTAAGGGGGCGCCAAGTGATTTAATATTCACATCCATCACACTTGCTCTAGTTTCCGAAAAATCACTGAAAAAATCTAGATAAATGATCTATAACAATAATTCTAAAGGGGGAGTAATTACCTCGAGGTCCTTATATAGCGCTATATATGGCTCATACTGTATATATAAATAGATCATACGACGATAGCTAATTATGATGTCCTCGATTTTAACTTTATGAGGACCAAATTCTATAACCTTGGATTTCGCGGTATATTCATAGATTGGCTCGACAGTTTCATTGCCAACAGAAAAATGATTGTGAAGGTACAGGATGTATGCTCTGAAGCCTTTGAAATTAATTCAGGTGTGGCCCAAGGGTCGGTATTGGGTCCGATTTTATTCATTCTCTTCACAAATGACCTTCCAAATTGCATCCCGTGGTGCAAATTAACCCTATTTGCCGACGACTCCTCAGTGGCCATCTCCACTGAAAGTCAGACAGAGCTCGCATTAGCTTGTGGTCGTTTAGTTCCATGTTTCACTGAATGGTGTCGAACGAACGCACTGATTGTGAATGAGGGTAAAACGGACTGCTTACATTTCGCCCTAAGAAATCTGAGCAGAACGCCACTACTTATAGAGACTGAAAATTCAATAGTTGAATCGAGAAACCATGTGAAATTCCTTGGAGTCCACATGGATTGTAATTTGAGATAGTGTCAACATGTTGAAGCATTATATAAAAAATTGAGTAGCTCCTATTACGCAATAAGTAAATTGAAACGCTGCCTTCCAAGAGGATCGATAATTGATATTTACTATAGCTTATGCTATAGTCATATATCTTACAATATCTTATTGTGGGGAATTTCTCCTGATGTGAATAGGGTATTCATAATGCAAAAACGAATACTACGGAATATATTTGATTTGGATCCCAGATCTTCTTGTAGGCCGATATTTATTGCATGGGATCTGCTTACGGTGCCTTGTGTATACATATTCAAGAGTCTGTTATACATTAGAGAGAATTTGGGTAAGTTCACCAATCTTTCCAGTTTCCATCAATACAATACAAGAAACCCAGAAGTACTGCTGCTACCGGCGCACAGAACTTCAAAATATGAATCTTCACCATCCTATAGGGGAATTAAATTGTATAATCGGTTACCTAACTCACTGAAATGTTTACCTAAAGCTAAATTCAGGAAAGAAATAAAGAAATTCTTAATCAGCAAATGTTACTACACAGTAGATGAGTTCTTAAGTGATAACAGCTTATAATTGCAAATACTGTAAAATTGACGTATCCTATGCATGTAAATGTCCCAAAGGATGAATAAATATTATTATTATTATTATGTGTAAAATAATGTATAGAAACCTTATGAGGTTCCTATGAAAATAACTTAAATAGTTCTCATACGTTAACCTTATAGTGATGAGACTTAATAGTATAATATAATAGTATAATAGATAAAACAAGTATTATCTGACTTAAACTTAATAAATACAGCTCGATATTAGCGCTGATAAATTCCAGAAATTGATGATACGACCTTAGTAAAGTTCCTCGATCCAAAGGGAAGAGGTAGTGACGATTTAGAACCTCCACGATGTTGAAATCACCAAAAGGTAACAGACGGCAGCAGTACTGATTTTCATGGGCTGATTCGACCCGGTGACTTATCAATCGACAATTGATGTTGCAAATATTCCAGCGGAATCACTGAAATGTCCCGGAACAAGGCCCCTATGAACACAAATTCAAAGAAATCAAAATGGCGAACTCGCCAGTCAGGAATACCTACCTCTTTCAGAGGGTTCTCTCAGTACCAAATTGAGTACAGTTTCCTCACTGATTATAAATGAGAATACTTCACCGAAATAGAGTTCTAGCAGAATATTGATCCTGGTTCTGAAATAGAAGACACAAATTGCACGAGGCTTAATTGAAGGAATGATGAATCTCACCTCTCAATATAGCAAATCCCTTTCCAGGCACAGTGATATCAAACAAAATCCTCCAAATAAGCTCTCAAGCTAAACGAAACAATCCCACTGTACATAACGTTTTCGCAATTCAAATCCCAAAATCAGGTAAGTATTAAAACTCGTAGACTTTCGAAAACCACCATTAAATTGAAGAATGTGCAGAAAACAACCATTCCACTAGTCTCCACGTGAATCAAATTCACCTATCACCGTACTTCAGTTCCGAAATTCTCAACTAAAAATCCCTAACCAACATATCCTCATGCTTGTCCCACAAAACGAAATTTCCAAAATTCTATCTCGTTCCCACACCGCAGGCGATACAACAGGTTTCCCGACAAGAAAACATATTTTCCAACAACTTCGTCGTAATACAGCGGCGTGACCACGATCAGGGATCGGGAAAATTAGCGTCCGCCAATTCCGGACATAACAATAGTTACAATATGAATGCTCACATCGTTATAGGAGTGACGTTTATTCATGTGAATTCACAGTTTCAAAATTGATGGGAAAATTTTGTGTACTTTAGGGTGTGCTTTATACGTGGATAAAAGCGATACTGCAAGATTTATCCAACGCAGAAAACACCCCAAAATACATCAATCACGTATATTTCCAACTCGTTCCACATTTTAGAGCCACCAGAAATGCCACAATCGACAAACAATGTAGAAATACGCGAACATTTCCTATAATCCTTGAAATCCTGGTGACGTGACAGTTCCATCGCATTTTTCCGATTGTAATTTCGCAAAGTTCAGAATTATTCGGCGAATTTATTCTGTTTGCTCGTGCTGTCCAAAATGATGTAATTACTGTCGAAATCGTTTCGCATTTCCGCCAAAACTGTCAAGACATTTTAATGATTGGATTTTTCCTTTCAACAGAAATAATTCGAGTTGCATTAATACTAGTTTAACTTCACAAGAGTACAGATAGTGTCCGACATACAGGGTGCCTCAAAAGTCGACGTCCAGTTGAAATAGGGTAACAAGCTGAGTCATACTAGACATCGGAAAAATATCTAAAAAAATTCAAGTCCTGTAAGTTTCAAATCATATTTTTCATTTGAGAAAATCCACATCCAAACATGATTTTTGAGTTCAAGTTTCTTCGAATCTTTAGTTTCTTCCAATTTAATTTTTCCTTTGATATCCTCAACAGGGCTTCTACAACTTGTAACACTTAATTCTGAGCCAACTTTTTCAACTTGGAAGATGTCACTTTTTCCGAACCAAATATTAAAAATAAATATTTTGCTCAACCTTGAATGACTGTACTGAAAAAAATATACTACATCAGTTGGTAACATTCAAAAATTTTTGGGTCGTCGTGAAGCACCTTGTCGAACCGCAATACAGAAATTGGTGGAGCTGTTGGTACAAGATTCATGATTTTATGGCCGCATTTGAATGGTTTTGATCCGGACAACGTAAACTTTCAACACACAAGCAACAAAACCATTGATAATATGATAGGGAAAATTTTTCCAGACCGTGTTGTCTCTCGAAGAGGTGATCACAATTGGCCACCGAGATCTTGTGATTTAAGACTTTGCGACTTCTTCTTTTGAGGCCATGTCAAAGAGAAGGTCTACGCCAAGAGCCCAGCGTCGATTCAAGACCTCAAATAAGGAATTCGTGAGGCTAGCGAGTACATAGGGCAGCCACTTTGAGATTTGGTTATGGAAATTTTCATGAAAAGGATATGGTCCTGTAGTCTGGGTCCTGGTTGTCATTTGGCTCATGTGATTTTTCATTATTAACGCCATACTTCTCTCTTGATGATGAAATAAACATACGATCATTTATTGAAAAAAAATGGCATTTTTCTTCGAATATCAAAATAACACCTCTCATTGGAAAACCCTTTATAATTGACGAGATGTTATGTCCGGAATTGGCGGATGCTAATTTTCCGATCCCTGATCGTAGTCATGCCACTGTATTACGACGAGGTTAGGGGAAAACATGTTTTCTTGTCGGGAAACCTGTTGTATCGCCTGCCTTGTGGGAACGAGATAGAATTTTGGAAATTTCGATTTGTGGGACAAGGATGCAGATATGTTGTTTGGGGATTTCATTTGAGGACTTCGGAACTGAAATACGGTGATGGGGGAATTTGATTCACGTGGAGACTTGTGGAATGGTTGTTTTCTGCACAGTCTTCAATTTAATGGTGGTTTTCGAAAGTCGAGGAGTTTCAATACTTACCTGATTTTGGGATTTGAATTTCGGAAACGTTATATACAGTGGGATTGTTTAATTTAGCTTCAGAGCTTATTTGGGGGATTTTGTCTGATCTTACTGTGCCTGAAAAGGAATTCGCCATATTGAGAGGTGAGATTCATCATTCCTGCAATTCTGCCTCGTGCAACTTGTGCTTTCTATTTTAGAACCAGGATCAATATTCTGCTGGAACTCTATTTCGGTGAAGTATTCTCACTTATAATCAGCGAGGAAACTGTACTTAATTTGGTACTGGGAGAACTCTCTGAAAGAGGAAGGTATTGCTGACTGATGAGTTCGCCATTTTGATTTCTTTGAATTTGTGTTCATAGGGTCCTTGTTCTGGGATATTTCAGTGGTTTCGCTGGAATATCTGCAACATCTATTGTCGATTGATAAGTCACCGGGTCAAATAAGCCCAAGAAGATCAGTCCTGCTGCCGTCAGTTACCTTTTGGTGATTTCAACACCGTGGAGGTTCTAAATCGTCACTACCTTTTCCCTTTGGATCGAGGAACTTTACTAAGGTCGTATCATCAATTTCTGAAATTTATCCGCGCTAATATCGAGCTGTATTCATTAACTTCAAGTCAGATAATACTTGTATTATTATTAAGTCTCATCACTATTAGGTTAACGAATAAGAACTATTTAAGTTATTTTGATAGGAACCTCATAAGGTTTCTATACATTATTTTACACTCAGTTTGCTATCGTCGTATGATCTATTTATATATACAGTGTGAGTAATATATAGCTATATAAGGACCTCGAGGTTATTACTCCCCCTTTAGAATTATTGTTATAGATCCTTTATCTAGATTTATTTAGTGATTTTTCGGAAACTAGAGCAAGTGTGCTGGATGTGAATACTAAATCACTAGGCGCCCCCTTAATAATATCGTTTTGATATAACCCACTCCCATCTTCAACTGAGCTTTGGGACCATCAAGCACATAAGCGAGATTCTTAGTCCTAAGCGCTAATAAAGAATATTATAGCGTAGCAGAGACTCAAGAATTCCTCGTCATAAGTCTCTTATCATTTTCTCTGAAAGAAGCTGAAAATGCGTAGAACACGATCTGCAGATCAGGTCAAGCACCTCCTCCATGCAAAAAATTAATCCAATCTGAAATGAAACTCATCTTGTCTGGAAAGCTCTCAGTTATAAGGATCGAGTGAACAAGTATCAATTCTTAGCTAGCGAGCTGCACCGTTATTTAATTGAGTTTCGTCATCTTGGAACGGAGATGCTAGTGATGCGAATTACTTTTTTCAGTTACCCGTCGCCTGAAGCTTCGAACTTTAGGAATTTCAGCCCGTCGGGTACTCAAGAATTCGAATCCTTAGGTCATGAACTCTTGAGGATTTTTTGTGTAGTCGGGAACCTCATGAATATTCTCATGAAAACATATTTAGCCTACCACATCGTTTATTGAATACTCGCAGGAGAAGTTCAGGTTCAGGTGAAATTGATTTGCATTTCGCATTTTGGAGGAGTCCATCTCATTCATTATGAAAATTGATGATCAATCTGGTTTTTTGGTCGCATCGCTCCTTGAAAACCGTCACGGAGAGTTCATAGATATTTACTCTTATCCAACGAAAAATTAACATTTCAAGAATATGGCCTTGCTGGCAGCGTCTTCACCAAAATGTTTCTGTGTCTCTTGGAGGGTTTTCAAATAAGAGGGGTTATTTCGATATTCGAAGAAGAATGTCTTTTCTTGTGAATAAAGGGATGTTTTATCTATATATATGTAAAGAAACTATATTTCTTTATTCAATTGATTTAGAGATTAGGATTATAAGAGGCTTAGGATAAATGATTTGACGTTCAATCGAAAAATCTAATTTTCGAAATAATATTATATTATATAATTGTTTGATAGAGATTTAGGATTTGAAGAATCGACTTCAATTGTCGTTTCTTTATATTCATAGGTAAGATTGTAAATAGTTATGTAATTTGCATAGGACTTATAGTACAGGGTGCGGCACGGAGGATGGATGGTTTTAAAAAAATAATAAAAGCGTTAATTTTTACTCAAAAACACATTTATTGACGGAATCAGATTCTCAAGGAAATAGCATTTGAGACAGTCAAGTGTGGAAAATCACATCAGGCATTTGGTGGCCGAAATCGGTGATGCAGTGCTGGAGGCGCTCTTGGAAGTTCGCGTAGACTCTCTCCAACATCGCTCTCTCAACTTGGGCAACTTCCACGCGAATAGCCCTTTTCAATTCGTCCAGAGTTCGGGGCTTGGTCTCGTATACTCTAGCCTTGAGGTGTCCCCATAAGAAAAAATCGCATATGGATAAATCTGGGGACCGGGGAGGCCAATGAACATCGCCAAACCTGGAAATAAGGCGACCAGGGAAGAGAGGGCGAATAACGTCCATTGATGCTCTGGCTGTGTGGGCGGTCGCCCCATCCTGTTGGAACCACACACGTCGGATTGGAACACGTTGCCGTCGTAAATCGGGGATAAAGAAGTTGTTGATCATTTCGACGTACCGCTCTGAGTTCACGGTAACAGCACGACCATTAACGTCTTCGAAGAAGTAAGGGCCAATGATGCGAGTTTGCGACAACTGGTAAATAAATGCTAGGAACACACGAGTCTAACGGCACCTTCCCCACTTCTCTCGTCCTCAGTGGGGGAAAGTTATGCCCATCTGAAAAACGTCCGCCCTCCGTGCCGCACCTTGTACCATGAAAGGCTATTACCTGAGCCAGAAGCGGGTGAATATCACAGTGAATTTTCATCGAAATGTCAAGTGAACCGGATTTTGGCGATCAGTTCCAATCGTGAGATGTCCATTCTTATCTTTTATCATAATTTTCGAAATGTTTTTGAATTTCTGCTTGGGTAATAAATTGCCATAATTGACATATTATTTTTGTGTATCTATTCTCTGTGACAGCTAATATCCATGGTAACATTTGACAGTTCAGAAATCAGAGAACCAAGCCATTGATTTCCGATCACCGGTGATAACGATTTGTGAAATCCACCGTATCAGTATCATTTAGGCGGAACAAAGTTCGCCGGGCCAGCTTGTTTCATTATAAAAGGAAAGATATGCCGTTTACAATGAAAAATAACATCAGCCATATGACCACCACGACCAAGACTACAGGATCGTATCCTTTTCATGAAATTTTTTATAACCAAATAACGTAGTGGATACCCTATGTCCTCGATTGCCTCACGAATTCCATCTTTGAGATCTCTTGGCACAGACCTTCCCTTTAACATGGCCCTAAAGGAAGAAGTCACAAGGTGTTCAATCACAAGATCTCGGTGGTCAATTGTGATCACCTCTTCGAGAGATCACAAGGTCCAGGAACTTTTTCCGTGAAAAGCATGGGTTTCGTTGCTTGCGTGGCACGTAGCGTCATCTTGTTGAGAGTAAACGTTCTCCAGATCAATCCCATCAAATTCCGGCCATGAAAAATTAATAATAATCTCCCGATAGCGCAATCTGTTCAGCATTACTGTTGCTCCAGCTTCATCATCGAAAAAGACAGGTCCAATGACCCCTTCGGGCCATAAACCGCTCTAAACAGTAACACATTTAGGATAGAGAGGCTTTTCAACATAATTAACTCTTGGGTTTTTCGATACCCAGATGCGACAATTCTGCTTTTTGAAGTAGCCACTGAGGTGGAAATGGGCCTCATCAAGCAAGATGATTTTTCGATGGAATCCCGGATAATTTTAATGCATTTCTAGGACCCAATCAGCAAAGACACGACGTTGTTGATGATCGGCCGGCTTGAGTTCTTATGTTAACTGAACTTTATAAGCCTTAAGACCCTAATCTTATGGTGTAATGATGTTTGTGGAATGCCTAATTCCAATGAACGACGAGGAATGGACAAACTTGGCTGTTCTTGAGCGACATGCACGGGTTTTATTCTTCACATCACTTGCTTGCCCCAACCTCTCAAATTTTTCTACCAATTTTTGTATTGCGGTTCGACAAGGTGCTTCACGACGACTCAAAAATGTTCGAGTTTACGAACCGTCTCTGCCAAATTTTCACCATTTTCATAGTGAGTTTCAATAGTTTCAACGCGTTGTTGAAGCGTGTATCGTTTCATAGTCATTGAACTACTTGTAAAATGTCAAAAAATTAAAGCTTCAAAAGTGACATCTACCGAAATAAAAAGCTACTCAAAATAACACCTTTCTGGACTAATCCAACGAAAAATTAACGTTTTTCATTTCAAGAATACGGCCTTACTGGCAACGTCTATACCAAAATATATCTGTGCTTTTTGTTAAATAATCAGGAAAGTTTCATATTCGAATTTGAATAATTCCAAGTGTGGGTTTTGATAGTATATTATTCAATGAGCGGTAATGTAAGTCAAAACACACGCAGATGAATTTTGCAGCACGAGCCGTCAGGCGAGTGGTGTGATTCATCAAGTGTGTTATCTTATCTATACGTTATCTTCGACTTCTTCAGTAAAATTCAAAATAATCTGCATTTTCAAAATTGACAACAGTTGTCAAAAGCGATCTCTGTGGTAGAGAATCGAATCGACATAGAATCCCGTAGAAAACGTCAAAAATTCACGTTTTCCATATGCAATTTCTGTGTATTCAGACTCAAGAAAATGTGGAAATGGATGGCGAGAACGTTATCCCGATGTCTGAAATGGAGTTTCAAAATGATTCGAGTTTCTTATTTATTTCGTAACTAGCTGGCCCGGCGAACTTTGTTCCGCCCTAATGATACTTACGGTGGATTTCATAAATCCACTCTGATTTTTGAACTGTCAAATGTTTCCATGGATATGAGCTATCACACAGAACAGATACACAAAAATAATATGTCATAATATTTCAATCACTAATAATGGCAATTTTGGATTCAGTTATTTGCTCAAATATATTTATTACCCAAACAGAAATTCAAAAACGTTTCAAAAATTATGAGGAAAGATGAGAACGGACAATTCACGATTGAAACTGATCGCCAAAATCCGATGTCATATGTTATTTTTTTCAACCATTTCAAACTACGACGACCGAAATGCTCGAAAAAAGATCAGATGACATCAATCGATGGCTGCAAAAGCCTCAACAAATTCATCGTCATTTTATTGTGATAATGTCACATATAGTACCTTCACGATAACGTTATTTGGAATAAATAAAACTATAAAAATAACTGATAATCATCAGTCATAATGTGTGAAGTGGTAGGAACGAAATTTTTCTCATATCTCAACGAAATCTTATCATTTTAGACATCTGTACTCCTACGCTAACACATTTTGGTTTTGCCCAACAGCGCAGAGTTGTAGGCAACTCAAGTTACACACCTTCACAGTGACTATAGAGGGAATATAGTCACTGTACACACTATTTGTTTATATCGCCATCTAACGCGGAGAATATCAAATGAAGTACCAACGAATAAGCGGTAGCGTAACTGTAACTGTAACTGTAGCGACATCTAGTGGCCTTACTCATAAGGAGGAAAAGCATTTCCTGTATAAGTAAAATTTTCATCGATTTTTTCAAAGTTTTATTGTATTTTATAATAACCAGACCGTAGACGAATCCATATATGAAGTTTCATAACAAACAGTCCATCCGATGTCGAGTTATAAATGGTGTAACCAACATCTTTCTTATATATATAGAGATTTATTTTTTCCCGTTTGTATTAGATTGAGGTATAGGCGTGAGTTATAATATAATAACTCACGCTATTGGTTCATAGATACTATTACAGATCAAAATCAGTTGAATAATGGACAAATTATTCTTTGGGATTAGATAAAACATGATAAATCAATCTGTGATAAAACAACATTGAAAACAATCCATCTGTCTAGATAACTAATGACTAATACGTCAGGGTTAGACCTTTCGGTCTATTAGAGTTTCTCCAAGACGATTAAAAATTTCCCCAATTTTTTCCACAGATAATAAACTCAAGACGGATTTGACGTGCCCCAGAAAGTTTGGGTCTGGTGGTCGAGAAAGATGCATGGCTTTGGCGGAACGATACTTAATTAAAAACTGGAATGTACCTCTTAACTTCATATTTCGGGCAGCAACTTAAAATAAACGTAATAACTCACAAATGTCTTCATTTCCCGAATCACGCCTCTCCTGATCTACTTTACACAATTCCAACTCCCCTGAACTTTTGAACCTAGACCCTCGTAACTCCTCCAGTACCGTGGGGTGTTTCACCCTCCACCCACCTTCGGTCATAACGATGGAGAGTTCAGTAAGCCGATTTGAGAAGAATAATTGCTGGTACAACAGAGAAACTCCAAGAAAAGCTGAGAATTCATCATTACTTTTCTGTTATATGGCCGAAGTTGGAAGTGGGTAATTTAAAACAGACGCGAATTCATTACTTCCCAATTGATGTGTTTAATAATCTGCTGTAATTCTGTAGAACAGTTTGAACTTTCGAGTTTGCGAGATGGAGGGGATGAAATTCACGGTTGGAAGTTTTCAGGGTGTGAAGCATTCAATGAAAGATTCTCAGAATAGTATGTAATGCAAGTGCAACGATCATGTAATGATGGTTATTAAAACACGAGCATAAACCGGGATACGAAATGAGCCGGAGGCGAATTTCTTATGGTTTATGCGAGTGTATTAATTAAGAGGAATTTCGACGCCGAATTTCGAAGATCCGAGAATTCGATCTTGAAACCGTCGAACACCTGATGCTAGGTGCAGAAAGTTGCGCTTTGTGGAAGATAATGGCCCTATTCGTTTAATTTGAATTGATAGTTTTGTTGCTTTTGAAACGTTTATTGATGTGTTTCACAATTCAATAAACAAATGTATTAATTTTGTCACTTTTTTGGTCTCTGAAATTTGTGCCAAAACTTATGAGACATACGTTAAAATATGAATATGATAATATTTCTCACCATACAAAAATTTATAATATTTTTTTTTGTTTCAGTGAAAAAGGCTCATTTCGTGGGAGCACAAGGTAAGTTTAAAAATTGACAATTAAATTTATATCTCGTTTGCAATTATTGAGAAAATCAACCAATTGAAAAGATTATAATAACATTTTCACGTGAATATCGAAAAAAGATGGCATGGTGTTATATGTAATGAAGAATGGAAACAAGTGAATAAACTCTCTTTGGAGACGTCAAGAAATGTTACGAACATTGAAACAGATTCTGTGTAAGGTAAATAGAGTTCAGAATTGATAACCAAATGTTCAAACTCTAAATATCAGGGGCAATTTGAAAAGTGAAATTCTAAAAATCTAAATATCTACGCCACTGTTATACTTAGAATGATAAGAGTAGAAAATACCTGTGTAAAATCAAATCAGCATTCAAATAGTCCAATTCATCACAAACAAGACACACGAGAACCATTTTTTCAACGTATTTTGCTAAAAACAATCAGAAAGAAATCACAATGCAGTGTGTTTTTATTTCAAGTTGCATTTGAAAATGGTTTCACTTTGAGAACCGAAATTTTGTGGGTAAACTCAGAAAGGATGAAATAATTCAATATTCAAATCGATTTGATTTCGAAAGTTCATGAGCCAACTCATGCTTCTGTTTCATTTCAAACGAAAGACTCATAAAATAGTTGAACTTCCGTTTGAAAGTGAATCGACACATAATTTCGTTCAGAAAAACAACTTGAAATACGGAATTGACAGAGAATCGCCAAATTCAAATATATGGCGGGAAAAAGTTCCTGCTTAACCCACATATTCACTAATTTCTTAGTTCAGCGATTTTCGGATAGAGAGCGCCATTGTACATTTCATTAATGAAGATAGAAATATTCATAGAACTTATAGTGATAATGTAAGTTTCATGGAGATATTCCTTAAAATGCACGGTGGCGCCTCTATCGAATTAGTTTTCCTACTCGCTCTGAAAGGCGACCTCAATGTTCACACACAAATGAATTTCAATCTAGTAGTACTCTTCATTTTGATTGGGAGTTCATTTAAGAGAAAATTCAAAGAACGTCAAAACGTTGCAAAAATTTCTACTATATTTTGATTCCGCAGTAGTAAAGCTACCTAGTTCAGTTTTGATGATTTTGAAAATTAGCTTCACATTCATTATTAAAAGGCGAGTCTCCTCTTTATAAAGTCCAAAACAAACTGTCATATCTAGTTCATTTTTCTGATCAAATTCGAGCATGCTTCCTGATCTGGATGCTTCCCTGGTTTAGAATTATAATCAAATGACAGAATAATCACTTACTCTTTGACCGAAATTGAATGTTAAGGTCAGCGTTTAAAGCGAGTAGGAAAGCTCAGCCGATAGAGGCGCCACCGTCCATTTTATGGAATATATCCATAGAACATGAATTATCACTATCAAGTTCTATGAATATCTCTCTGATTATGAATGAAATGTAAAATGGCGCTCTCTATCCGAAAATCGCCGAACTATGAAATAAGTCAATTTGTGGGTAAAGCAGGTATTTTTTCCCGCCAAAATTTGAATTTGGCCATTCTCTGCCAATTCCGTATTTCAAGTTGTTTATCTGAACGAAATTATCAGTAGATTCACTTTTAATCGGATGTTGAACTATTTTCATGGGTCTTTCTGTTGAAATAAAACAGAAGCATGAGTTGGCTCATTTTCTTCTATTTTTGAAAGAAAAAAATATAACTTTCGAAATGAAATCGACTAAAATTATTTCATCAAGAACTCCAATCCTTTCTGAGTTTACACACAAAATTTCAGTTTGCAAAGTGAAACCATTTTCAAATGCAACTTGAAATAAATACACACTACATTGAACGCCCACCTTAACAATGTTATCAGTTTAATTCTGCAGCAGATACCTAATAAGTATTATAATTTCTTTGTTTGAGATATTTTGTGTAAGAAATAGTTCAGTAGAATTTTTTTGCTGGCAGTCTATACGAAAATGTTTTGTTGCCTCTTGTGAATTAATGATACAAGTTCAATATTTTGACTGTTTCGAGTTCAAAATAGATGGATATAGCTTGATGAATAATGAATTGAATGAGAAACGTTTGCTCAAAAGATATTTCTGGGAAAATATGAAGAAGGTATTTTGGGGAAAGAAATAAGGTTCTCTTATTGCAAGCATAATTGGACAAAACTTCCTTTGTTTGTTGAGAAATATTAGGCTTTAAACATTTTTATACCCATAAGGACTTGGGCATTGAATACATCTATTGATTCATTCTCAATCGACGAAAATAAGAGAACCGTTTAAGGGAGGTTATTGGTCCCATCTTTTATTTCCAATGGCTATATATTTTCAAAAGAGCCAAATTAAAAAAAAAAATAGAAAATAGCTTTTTGACCGCAACAATCTACAGTTGGAAACAATGTAGATGTCAAAGACCCTGTATATTCGCAAAATTTAAAACTTCAACCGAACTGACGAAATTTGACAGTAACAAACAAAATAGTCAAAATAGCATATAATCAGATGAAAACCCTGTGTACCTACCAAAATATAAAATGAAGGAACAAGACGAAATAACAAAAGGAATGAAAAAGTCATTGAGAATAGACAGCATTGGCTGTCATTTAAAACCAAACCAACAGTAATGACAGCAGAAGGGATTCTACGAAAAATACATCTTTCGAAATGACCAACTAATATGAAAAATCTGTGAAAGAAACCATAGAGTTATCACTTCACGTTACTCTCCCAAACGAGTCAACTGAAAGCCTTCGACAAACAACCTAAACTAGAGGGAGAAAATCTCATTTTCGAAGTCAACACCAGGGAGGTGAACCAAACATGAATATTTATGGCCAAATACAAAATTAATAGCTTACTTGAATGCGATATTACCGCCTGAAATATATAACATGAAGTTTGAATATTGGAGAGACATCGGCAATTTACTCCGGTGGTATAGATTGCTTTCCTAAATTCCCATTAAGCCCGACTAAATAGGGCGGAGAACCATTCTGACGACTGTACTCAGAGTATAATACATTGAATTGAAATTTCCGAATCATTAGGGATCTCATATTTCGCAGAGCGGTATTCAATTAATCATTTTGTGGATGCAAATGAGCCGCAGATTGTTTTCGTACGCTAGAATGCTGAAATGTATCTTCAGTCATATTAAATCCTCAGTAATCAACCAGTCATAACATAATAAAAGATGGAGTAACAGTTTCAATAAACATTCGTAATGGAGGAAATGTATTTTCATATCATCTGGAGTACTTGAAATACCATAAGCGCAACAGTTAAAAGGGTTCAAGCCGGTAACATTTTATCGAAAAGTTTCAACTTCAGTAGAAACGTACCTACTTATAACATACCTACTTAAGATCATAATTGAAGCAGTGTTTCACACATTCTAATTTTTCACGTGAGGGGGTTGAAAGTTGTGCAAGAACAAAACTGTAATGATCGACTTTCATTCGTTGGCAAATTTAACCAGGTACACCATCGTCTCAAAGTAAACGAGCCATGATTGACAAAGTGCACATACCTACTGAAAACCTCTTTGAACTAACTTATTAAAAAAATATATTTTTTCTTGAAAATTTCTGCACGCCTGTAAGGAAGAAACAAAGACCTTGCCAAAAAAGTACCATATGACCCACTTTCCCTATTCAAAAATTTTAGAGGGTTGATGGGGATGGCACAGGGTGCAAACAAAAATCCTTCAAGAATGCATAAAAATTTGGTAAAAGTGAACCAAAAATCGACCTGTATCAGGATTTTGTTGCCAAATATTTTTATTCTGAGAAAATGAATTTGTTCCATAATGAGAAAAAAAATATCGGGAAATTGGACTCTATACAACTTTTATTTAAAAACTAAGCCGACGTTTCGAGGCAGGTTTCCTCTTTTTCAAGGCTAAAAAACAATTATAAAATAAGGGAGAGTACAACACATGTAACCATCCGGAACTATGATGTCAGTCAGTGACTCTACTGATGAGAAAGAGTTTTTTATGCTATATGTGGAAGTTGACAAGTAACTAACAAAAATGGTATGTAAGTATCTAGCTAAACTAGTCAATACAACTTACAATTGGTCTCATACTCAGTGTTGTCTTATGAATCTTTCTCAAACAATAAAGCCTAGGAGGGATACTATTATGTTTAACCATATTTTTGTATTCTCTATCAGATATGAACTGACGTTCTTTTAAAACTTTGATTATCTGGTTAATATTTTTCTGGATACTAGTATTAGGATCCTTTTAAATTTTTTTGTAAATGTTTGGATCATCTAACATTTTATAAGTATACTCCACTATCATATTCATCCCTGTTCATAATTATACAGTTATATTTCCTTTATCTGACTTACTAACTACCAGTTATTGGTTATTCTTAATGAAATCAAAAGTTGCTCTAATGTATCTTTTCGAAAGAATGTCTTGTTTTTTATGTTGATGTTTTGTTAAATAATTTTTTCCCACACCTACACGCTTAGCTCGGAGGTTATCCTTCTCACCACTACTTAACTGTTGAGAGTCTATACAAAACTCCAAATCCTTGATAATGTTCATCACAGGAAGTTCATCAGGAAGAAAGCTATGTTTTTCACCTAAACTGAGGACCATCCTTACTTCATCAGGAATGCTCACATTGGTGTAATTGATCAGGAACTCTTCAGTACATTGGGACGGTGTTAACAAACCATATTTGAATTTCAATTCTTGCAGCTTTTTCAGGTTAATGTCTTTCACTTTTTAAAATGATCACTGAACACTCCAGCAGCCATGTTCGTGACACCAATCAGCAATTGTGAATCCAGATTCTCCCGCAATGACTCTTGACAATGACTAATTTGATTTTGGAGGTCACCAATCTTCCACACACATAACTTGAGCTCAATGTTCAATATGGAAGAACGAAACCGTGACAGGGTTCTATGTATTGAATTTCTAAATGGGTGATTCTCTAGTTCCAAGGAACAAATTTGTTTAACGTTGTGTACTATATGGTTTGAAAACGCTTGGTATCTTCTACAACTAAGTAAGAAAATTCTTCTATTAAGTAGTGGCGTTTTTAAATAAAAGTTGTATAGAGTCCAATTTCCCGATATTTTTCTTTCTCGTTGAAAAAATGGACGTAAACATATCACATTTGTTCCATAATTTTGACGCGCACTGTATAAATGAATAGAGTGTTTCATTTCGGAGAAGACGCAGGATACAGGTGTGGCAGTCAAACTAAAATCACATTCCCTACTCCCTAGACAACGGAAAACAGACAAACATGACAGACAACCAGCTATCGATAAAACGCGAACCAAAACCCCCAAATCGATGGAAACTACGAAACGCACCAGATTATTTTTCCCATTCGGTCAATTCCCGAGATTTCGCGGTCCTCTGAACCGAACCGGATCACATTATCCCGTTGTGCCGAATTCGGAGGGGGTAACAAAATTTTGGAACCAATTTGCCACGTCCTGTTTACGATGAGGTTCGGGTGTGGTTTGTGTGTGCCCGTTTAATTGTTTGCGTATTGGTGCATCCCTGGTTCAGCCTAGCTGATGTTTTTCAGGTCCGAATTTGCATTTAAGCCTCCCTCTTTTACGACGGAATGGATTTAATGGTCCTTCGCTATAAATTTCTCGATATTTTTTCTGGGTGAAGTTTAACTAAATTCCTTTCATTACCACCCCTTTTTTTTGGAGTGGCAATAGGATATACGAGTCTATAAATGTTCTGTACCCAACGTGTATCACTTACGTAGATCGAGTTTGGACGGAATCTGGTAGTTGACGCACGGTTTAACCGTCGGTTCTCCTTTTATAATACCGGCCCTAAGAAGTTGTTGCGATAATTGACAAGCTCCTAAATTACAATACAGGAGGTCTGGTAAATACTGATCTTAAGGGTCTACGTCCCTGAAAAAAAAAGGAGTCGGAAACGATTTATTTTTTTCTGATTGATGAAGGGATATATATATTCTTATGAAATGGAGCTGTACAGATTTGATTCCAAATATGGCATGTGTCTCGAAAAGGCAACAAGGAACAGATCATTCAAACAAACATATTGATCCATTCCCCGCTCCTAATCTCAGTATTAGCAGAGGAATGTGAAACGGGGCACCATACAGTTCTGCGTATGATGCAAGAGCACAGATAAAAACCTCAGCAAAAACTCTGTCTCCCCGTATAAGTGTAGGGATATTGGATTTGTGTACAAATATTCATGTCGGAGGGCATCTTCTTCGAATGTAAATGCTTCTTCATTTCTTCAAAGGGGTTGACAAAGCATTTTTAAATAATCTGAAACAAAAACCAAAGGGAGAAAAAAGGAAAAGCAAAATCCACTAATATATTCAAATTGTTTTGAAGGTACCAACCCATCTCAAAAATGAATCAGATACTGAATGAATAGAGTTGAAACCATCTGGAAATTTATATATTGGACAATTATTGACCAAATGGTCAATAGTTTGCTCTTCATGCCCACACTCACATCTCGGGCTATCAATAGCATTCCATTTGAAGAGCATGCTATTACAACGTCCATGACCTGTTCTAAGACGATTCAGAAGACACCAATTTTTCCTAGACAGATGAAAACCGGGAACTTTCTCTGAAGGATCGAGAATTAAACTTTTATTGAAAAAATCATATGAAGTCCATTCCGAACTCCAAATTTCTTTATGATTTTTTTTAGAATAAAGAAAATTATTTATCCATAAAGGCTTTCGAGATTTCAATCTAGCCAGTCTTGTATCTGGCATATAACTCATAATAGGAAATGAATTTGGAAAGGAATGAAATTTATCCCAAGACTTCATGGCAGCAACCTGTCTACGAATATGAGGAGGTATTATATTAGAAAGAACTGGTAACCAAGCTAATGGAGTAGATTTAATGGTTCCAGTTATAATCCTCATAGAAATATTGAGTTGAAGGGATGTATGAGTGTATAAAGATAAAAATGAAAAAAAAAATTTTTTTTATAAGTATTGAATGAATGAAAAGGATATTCTCGCCATCATTTTTGGTTATTTTGTTACATTTCCACCATCGAAACGAAGAAATATTTTTGTGTTTTTTCATTTCAGTATTGAAGTCTATCATTTAGTTAATCAAATGTTTATCTCCTTTAATTAATTGTTTCTTACAATTGTGGATTCTTACATGGAATTGAATTTCTTTTAAATGACACGTCCCGCAGGTATCTATTCCCAGATGACTGGTGAAGGAAAATTAGTGTATTATACAGTCAGTGTGAGATCTAGTTCAGGGTAGGATTTCTTGTTAATATTCCCTGCGCCCCAACATTTGTTCTTTTAAGCTGAATAATCCAATAAATAAAAATTAATACACTGCACCGCCATCTGGCGGTATACGTTTCCTATTTTGAAGGCTGAAGACTCTCAAAAGGCCTTATCAATATGGCGGTAGAGTTCTGGTTTCCTTGTCGTCAGCTGAAGCTTAGACTAATATAAAGACTACGTATATTTTGAAGAGCACAATGAATGTTTACATTTTGAATGTTATGGGTACACGAGAAAATCGTTTGAAAAGCTCTTATTTGGAAAAATATGTGTCGGATGGAGCCTTTACAGGTCGATTAGGATGATATTTTTGAGGTTTTACAAGAAATTTGGCGATATCTGAGCAGATTTTCAAAAGTGAGGTCCCTCAGATAGGGTAGAAGTTAAACCGATTTTCCTATTTAAAAGAGGTTTTGCAGGTGGAAATGAGGAAAAATGTGTTCTCTAGATGTTCTTTAAACGAACGCAGCCGAGTTTTATACCCCAGCATTGTTTTTTAAGAAAGTTTTCAACGAAATAAAATTGACATTCTGACATTGCTCAGTTGAAGGAATAATGAGTTTTTTTGTATAGAAAAAGAAAGGTAGAAGGTCAATTCTGTTCGAAAATGTGAGTTTACGTTTTTTTTCAAGTTTTAGCTTAAATTCCAAACGGAAGAAAGAATGTTTATTTACATTAAAATTAGTCGCATCTGAAACTTAGAGCTGGTCGATTTAACCTCATACCGGTCCACTGGAATCGTTTGCGATATTCTCATGTTGCCAAAACTGAGCAGATTGTATGTATCTCTGATTATACACATAAACTATTTCTCTTATTCACAATGCTGAATTGATTTAACATCTCGTAATTTTTAATTGAGACAGTCTTTTCGGATATATTATGAATGAGTGAATCAAAGAATAAAGTTGATTCTGCTATTTTATGCTAAAGGCTATTGTACCAAAAAAAATTCAGGATTCATTTATGACAACACCACTCGTATCTCTATTTGAGTCCGAAGAGAGATAGAAAGATACTTTTCTCAACACGTGGTTATCGATTATCGAAGAGACATGTTGCCGGTAAAATGGGGTAAAATGGTGGTTGCTTTTGATTCAGTGGCGTACAATCTTTAAATAAGGAAGTTTTCAGCTTGTATCTGTTCAGGTATGAATTCATATCACAGTCAGGATTGTTTGTTGTTTTGTAACAATGTATACAGTATACAGTCTTTATTGTCAGCAGTTTGTTGTTACATAAACACTCGTTTCAAAGAATAAGGTCTTGATTGGTCAAAAATTTTAGTCTTTTGGGGAAACTATCAGCATTGAGTTCAAATATACATAAAGGTACATCGCAGTTGAACGATTTGAAACTGATTTTAGTTGTAGACTCTTCACCCGTTCGTAGAGGGGCAAGTGTGTTTCAGAGAATCGAAAAATTTTACCCATTCGGTGGTGAGTAGCTCAACGTTAAAGCACTATTTCCTATGCTCAATGAATTGACATTATTGGTGCCACTCTTGACGAAAGGAACTCCTTCGATGAAATAAGACTATGTAATGTCCTTGAAAGTCTGAAATTAGGAATCTAGGGAAAAGTTTGATGACAATTACTAGAGGCTAGAATCTTAGACTATGGAAAAAGGTGGGCGTTCAATGTAGTGTGTTTTCATTTCAAGTTGCATTTGAAAATGGTTTCACTTTGAGAACTAAAATTTTGTGGGTAAACTCACAAAAGATTGGAGTTCTTAATGAAATAATTGAGATCGATATCATTTCGAAAGTTGATTTCTTTTATTTCAAAAATAGAAGAATATAAGCCAATTCATGCTTCTGTTTCATTTCAAACTAAAGACACATGAAAATAGTTCAACTTCCGATTGAAAGTGAATCTACAGATTATTTAATTCAGAAAAACAATTTGAAATACGGAGTTGGCTGAGAATGGCCAAATTCAAATATATGGCGGAAAAAAGTTCCTTCTTGATTCACAAATTCACTAATTTCATAGTTCAGCGATTTTCGGATAGAGAGCGCCATTGTACATTTCATTCATAATCAGAGAGATTTTGATAGAACTTGCAGTGATAATGTAGGTTCTATGGAGATATTCCATAAAATGCACGGTGGTGCTTCTATCGGAATTGTTTTCCTACTCGCTCTGAACGGCGACCTTGAATAATAAATAGAGGAGCTAATTTTCAAAATCATCAGAACTAAACTGGGTAACTGTACTACTACGGAATCAAAATGTAAGAGATATTTTTACAAGGTGTTAACGTTCTTTGAATTTTTCAATGAATAAACTCTCAATGAAGATGAAAAATACTGTAAATTGAGATTAATTCACTCATTTTTGCGGGAAGGTCAGAAATGAGTATTTGTTCCTTCGAATATTGTTCATTCTTCGCATTTTATTTACTGAAGTATTGAAAAGTTCGCGTTTCATTATGCATGAAAAGTGAGATTTGGATTTATTTGTGAATGTTTTCAGCAAAATACGTCGATGAAATGGTTCGTGAGTGTCGTGTTAGTTGTAAATTAGACTATGTATTTGAATTTGAGTTGACACATGTATGTTCTACTCTTATCATTCTAAGTAACAGTGGCGGAAATTATTGGATTTTTAGAATTTCACTTGTCAGATTCCTTCTGATATTAGGGAGGAACATCTGCTCATAAATTCTGAACATATCTGACTCTGTTTACCTAATTCAGAATGAATTTCTATATTCGAAACATTGTATGAATTCGACAAAAAAGTTAATTTACTTTTCATTTCATTTCCATTATTCAATACCGATAACACCACGCCACTGGACCTTTCAATGTTACATTCTGCAATGCTGCCACAGCAGTTAAAAATGGTATTGCCATCCTTAATGCTACCTGTCAATCATTGAAAACTGAATACATTTTTGCTTCACCAATTCTCGAATTTATGAATGGAATGCTGTGTCTCCCCTTTCTATGGTCTAAGATAAGAATGCATTATTCAATGTATTCACTAATTATTTTAGATTTTCCGTGAGATAGCGATACCACATCATTTCTCGAGAACCCTTTATATAGTGAAACTCAGTACGACATACCTTGAACAAGAATTCCTTCCACGAAATTATCTACCAACATTCTCCACATTTCCTCTTTTTGCAGCGTTCCTACCTTCCTACCGTCCTTTCTCTTCCTTCCAAGAACACAAACGCTCGAAAAAATCAGCGAAATCTCAGCTAATTCAATCATGTCATCCGATAGAATGGGGGAAAATCGACGTTAGGAGAAAAAGCAAGAGTGTGAGGAGCTTAAGTGTTCGATAGCAAACAAAATTTAATATCAGTTCGCGACGGATACGAGAGTTCATTCGATTCACTTTTCATGTTTCGAAAATTCGATTTCGATGAGGATGATTTACGCAGAGTTTTTCTTTGATTCTGTTTCGGAGTGACTTGACATTCGTCTTGATTGGCCTCAGAGGTCATTTCATGGAATTTTTTGAGGAATAAGACTTAAATAAACTCCTCCTAACGAAAAGCCAGATCATCTTTCTAGACCTGGGCTTCATCCCCCCCCCCCAAAACAGAAGCCCAGGGTCCACACTTTGGTCACTATGGTAATAATTCCACTGATAACCTAAGGCTCTGTGGTGTGATCAAAGAAAGCCTACAATAACTCGCAAATAATAAAAATAGATTGAGATTCACCAGCTTTTTTCTTATTTATGAATGATACTGCACAATTACCAGTTTCTTATATGATCTAAATTTTTTTCAGCATCACAATTCAACACATACGTTACGTTGAAACTGCAAAACGTCAAATCAACAACTGTAACTGTCAAAGGAGCGACACCATGCTGGGAGCAAGATTTTCTATTGTGAGTATTGATCTATAATATATTTTTATCTTTTTTTCAACCCCTTAACTACCCCAAAAACTATAATTCGATCTTAAGTGGCTGTCATTTTTCTGGATCGAGAATAAATGAGAAGTTCATTGTGTCCCAGCAGTCGCGCACCCCATTGAGGGGATCGAAGGGATCTAAGCCCAAAAACACAAATTCGAAATTTTTTGATAACGTAGTGAATTAGTGATTAATTAATGAAAGTGACCAATCAGGAGCTCCCTAAAAAAGAATAAGTAGGCAGTGGGGACGCGAGAGTGAGACGCCAGTGTCGGTTTACTTCGTGAAAAGCCGGCAGCAGCTCTCGCGTCTCACTCTCGCGTTAATTACTAATTAACTACGTTGTCAAAAAAATTCAAACATGGATTTTGGGCTTAGAATATTTTTCCCTTTCGATCCCCTCATTGGGGTGCGCGACTTCTGGCACACCTTTATATTGAAATTCTTGATTCCTAAGAGCTGCATGGTCGACTTTGGTATCAAAATGTAGGTTTTCGAGGTCGCGGGATTTAATGAAAACTAATTCAGAGCATTTTTCGAAAAAACACCATATTCGTCGTTGCAGAAGAAATTGAGCTGGATGTAACGGTGATATTGAATGTTGAAGTAGTTCGAACAACTGAAATCTTTCATAATAGCCACCATGACCATCGATAACACCCATACCTAGGGTGCTGTGAGCTGCTGAACAAAACTTGAAAATGAATTATCGAAAAATGAAAAATTTTAATTATTGGCTCCTGAAGGCTACTCGGCCGACTTGGGTATCAAAATGTAGGTTTCGGAGGTTGCTGAATTCAATAAAAAATAATCCAGAGCTCTATCTATCATAGTTTAGATTTTCACTTGTGAAATGGCATTTTTCGAAAAATTGGCAATTTCAACTGTCCTAGCGTCCGTCCCACTCACCGCAACCAAGATTGATTTAAGTATATATTATTGATCAGCATTGGATCGAGTATCTTTGTGCAGAATATGAGCTATTCAAAAAATTCGAATTTTTGGGTGAAAAATGAGTAAGGGGTAAGACCCCTCAAAAATACCATATTCGTCGTTATAGGAGAAATCTAGCAGGATGTAATGGTGATATTGAATGTTAAAGTTGTTCGAACAACTGAAATCTTTCATAATAGCCACCATGATGATCGATAACATCTATACCTAGAGTGCTGAGTGCTGAAGAACAAAACTTGAAAATGAAGGAGTGACAAGGTCCAAATTCATCCACTTCTTCGAGCTGGTATTTAGAGAATACCTCATGACTGCGAGAAAGCTTCATACATAAATAAAATAACACGAACAGTGTTGTAGACTGTATCAAACAGAGAAGTCCCAACTCACTCCATTTCTTTGATGAATGGAATTAATTTTGTTCGCTAACACAGAAGACATTTTCAACATGAAAGGCTTATATTCGAGGATGAATATGGAAGACATCGAAATTTTCAAGCTCCAAAACAACTTGATCAGGAAAGAAGAGACTCTCAATTTTCGTCATGCATAGTTGCCTACCATCTGCAATACTAGAACTTAATCTAGAAAGCCTATGAATTTCTAATTTTGTAGTTGAGCCTGACCATGAAAGCATTCATCAATAAATTCCCTCTTGTTGTTATGTCACGAAATAAGGGAGGACTCTTGGACAAGATCATGCCTTCCATGTCAGAGTCTGCGAAATTGCTGTAATTTCCAAAGTACAAGCAGACGGGGGTATAGGTAGACAAAACAACGTCTGGACCCTTCCGAAAGAAGACAAACATCATCCCCTTCCTAATTTATACATCCTCTCCATTCCCCCTACTCTCCAAACTGCCGATGATAGCAGAATTGCTTCCATTCCTGTTATGACAGACGTCGTGCCATCCCTAGCAGCCAGGATTTACATAACTTTCTGATTTTAATCCTCACCGACTGGAATTAAATTTTGTAACCGCTCCATCCTGCCGGTCGACCACTTGTTAGCGTTTCCAGACCTAATCCTCTGCAGCAACCCTCCGCCGAAATAATACGGGTTAAATGTTGATGGTTCTCTCCGTAGGACCATCGAGATAAATGGGAAATTGAACATTTAGGCCGGTTTCCTATTTGGATTGTGAACCTGGGAGACCTGATTTTTCAGGCGTGGCCCTCGTTTTGGGGGTGGCAGTTATGATTGGATCGACGGAGTGGAAATTGGTATTCAAATTGTGTGGTGGTATCGTTTCGAGAGGACCGTAACAGAAAGCATAGGTTCAATTTTTTGGTTGAGTTTCTGTCGGTGTTTGTTTCGATGTTCATTTAGGCTTCATCGAAAGTATGTACCGAGGGCATGCTGCGCTTCTGGCACAGCTGGCAAAGGTCTTGAAGGTCTCAAAGGACACCACTTTCTATATTGAAGGATTACCTTGATTACAGAGTGAGACTAAGAGAGTTCCAGATCAGAAGTGTAATTATAGACTCGTTGAAGAGTATCGGGAATTTTTCATTAGTTTGACTGGAAGCGGCATAGAATGTATAATGAGAAAGGACCACCCAGGGGACAGGCATATATTAATAGGGCATTCATTACCTATTGTGAAAACCGAAGATGAAAGAGTGGAAGCTGGCGTATACAGCCCCTTGATCCAATTAGCCATACCAATGGGTTTCTGTCCTTCGGTATTCCAAGCAGAAACCCTTGCCATAAGGCAGTTGTTGCGCTCTGCATGAGACGCAACTACCAAAGAACAAGAATATACATGGTATTGGATAGAAAAACAGCTTTGCTAGCGCTTGACTCCCCACTAGTTAAGCTAAAGCTGGTCTATGATTTTGAAACGCCCCTCAACATACTCGGAGAGAGAAACCAGGTCAATCTTATTTGGGTACCTGGCCACTCCGGGGTAGCTGGCAATGAAGCGGCAGACCGACTGGCCAGGAAAGGGGGGGTCAATTCCTTTCACCGAGCCAGAGCCATTTGGTTATCAAGCGATGGCAGTTAAGGGATGGGAGCAAAAGAGATTAAAGAGAGGTCAAGTCATTTCTCTCCAACTCGACGAGTTCGGCTAAAAAGGTTATTTGACTCAGTAAACTGGAACTGTGGAAACTGACAGGTATCATCTGAGGAACACGGGGAAGGCACCGGAAGGCACTTGCCGCTTCTGTCAAGAAGCCACTGAGACTTCCAAGCACAGAAAAGGCTACAACAACTTGGCTCTTGGTTTTTATACCCGGAACAAGTGATGGATGTAGTTCCCAGAAAGGTGATTAAGTTCATTGAGCCACTATTGCTTGATGCACAATTGATCTTTAGTTCAAGGAGCATGCGATGATGTTGAAATTATTGCCTGTTGTCGGACTGTTTGATGGTAAAACGTCAAATATTACGGTTGTTAAATAACTAGTGTGATGAGATTGGAAAAGTTGAGTATTTTGTATTTGTGCACATTTGAGAGTTTGAAAGAGTTGCATATAAAAATGCTGAGGCGCTTAAGCTTAGTAGACAGCTCCTACACAGCCTCAGACAGAGCAGCTGACAGGTACAGCACAGCTTCAGATACCACCAAACGATTTGATAGAATGGAAGCTGTACATTAAGATATTCGGTTGTTAAAGTAAAACTTAAGACAGCCACGAGACACCTTCAGACAGCTCCAACAAGGTCTGCTTGCATATCAGAAACGTCTTTCGAATTATCTACTCAATATCAACCAGAAACTCAGACATTAAGATGATATCACCATCAAATTGTTACTATCTGACATTGACATTAGGTAATAAACGACTATAACATCAACATAATATTACCATCCTAGCCACTCTGAAGTGCATGGGTATGAAATGGCTGACCAGCTACCAAGGAAGGAGGACTAATCTCTCCATTGAAATAGAGCCATTCTGCGGCTTTTCAGCAAGCCACCAAGCGATGGCTGCTAAAAAATGAGACCAGAAGAGGAAGACTAGGTCCTGGCAACTGATCCAAAGACAGGCTAAGTCTTTCCTCTCGTATTCAACAAGCGGGACCAAAAATGTTATCTCACTAAGCAAATCAGAACTGAGGAAAATGACGGGACACTGTCCTGCTAATTATTATCTTCGGAACATGGAAAAGGATCTCGATAATACCTGTCGCTTCTGTCAAAAAGCACCCAAAATAGCTGAACACCTGCTTCGCAATAAATTGTCAAGCTGTCTTCAGGAAAAGGCTGCGACATCTTGCCTTCTGTTTCTTAAAACCGGAACAAGTAATGAGCGTGGCACAGAGAAGGGTAGTGAAGTTTATAGAGGCTCTGCTACCTGACTGGTAAACAGCGCGGGGTTGCACAATTGGTCTTTGGGTTAAGTTGTTGGCGAGGGATAGCTTAGCCTTGTCGTCCCTTCTCAAATCTGATCTAATCTAAGACCACCATTATCAGTGGCGACGCTAGGGGGGTCCAGGGGGGCCCGGGCCACCCCTAAGATTTTGCTGGCTCCCCCTAGAATTGTTTGACTTCCATTTCCCCTTGAACGACTCTACATTTTCTCTTCTGGCCTGGAACTCTGATAGCCCCTATATTGGGAGCAATATGTTCGATTCAAAGAGGACATCCGTGGAAGTAGAACATTTAAATATGGGATCCCACAGGGATCTGTACCGAGGTCTTAATTGTTCTCTCGAAATACGGAGTCTTTATAAACGATCGTAACATCATTGTGGCTTGATATTGTCTTTTCGATCAGCCACTACGATGTCACAATCATTTAAAATTATTTTTGTACAACTGCCATCAAAAGTGATACTTTTAATGACAGCAAACAGTGTTGAAATTGATTGTTTACGTGGAAGCGTGTTAAAAATATTTTTAACATTATATAGTGTTGAAAACAGTTTTAGCACTCCATTTTCATATGATGAAATCAGATGAAAAAAATTCAGCACTTGCAAATTTTTATTGTCAATATTTAACAATCATTACTTATGAACATTAATATTAATCGTAAAACTAGAACAATTACTAACATTAATGCCCTGTGACGTTAGGGAGCTTCGCAACACATTATTAGAATCCTCAGCACCATCAGTACTTGTAGAAACCGGGAGTACAATATTGGATGATGATGATCCAATACTGTTGAGGTTGGCAATTTTTTCAGCAATGACATCTCTATATGCAATGGAATGATCAACATAGCCCTCGGCTACCGCCGTATAGACTTCCATCCAGCATGTTTTTTTATATCCGTGATATTTGCTCCTGATTCTGCTAGCAAGGAAGCGGAGGATCTTCGAAAACAGTGTCCTGTATATTGCTCTGGTTCTGGCAGTCTGAGGAATTCGGCAACAATAGATGGAATTTTCCCAAATGTATTGATACCAACTGGATTGGCAGTGCATTTATTATTAATGTATTTCAGGAAAAAACGACGATGTTTGATGACAGAAGGGCGCAGTGCAAAGTACTTATGAAAATAGTCAGCATACTTCCCAATAATACCGAAAGAACGACTGACTTTCGTTTTTGTGTTTGGAAGTTGTATAACCTATGATTTATTTGTTATTTCGATATCTTCCACTGATAAATTACACAATTCTTCACGCCGACAGGCTCCAGATAACCCGAAAATAGTTGCAACCACAACCATCAAGTATTTCCCATCTGGTGCCTCATTTATAAACTTTTCAACTTGTTCATGAGTGGGAATTTTCGATTTTCTGGGACGAAATCCTTCACTATTTACTAACATCCACACCATTTTTAATAGGGGCGCTTGACTTTATCATTAAAAATTTGCTCCACAAAGTTGATGAACTCCATATTTTTGATTTTTCTCCTAAGTATGCCAGGAAAAAAGATTCACTGAAGTTCCCATCTACATTTTTCATTTTACACCAGGCCAGGAAATTATTATATGTAATATCGTACTGCTGAACAGATTTTTTAGGTATGAGTTCCAAATTTGCTATTCTTGCAGACTCTCTCAATATCCACAGGAAAAACCAAATCGTCACTTTTATTAATAATTGGAATATCGACAAACATATTAAGCAGTTTAAAACCCAAGACGAAAATTGGACAGGAACGAAATTCAAATAACAGCGTCTTTTCTCATTTGTTAGTGATCACAACGTTTGCCATTCACAACAACCTTTAGATTATTTGGATATTTAAATGCATTTTGAAGTTTATTGTCATTGCAAATTAGCCCATTTTATTATCAAAATAGTGCAGTTGTACAAAAAACATTGTATGGTATTTCTGTTAAAAGTGATATTATTTTGTTCGTGAAATTTTTTCACTCTCAAAATAAAACATCACTTTTAACACTCATATCATAAATAACTATTATAATTACGATAGCGGGTGTGGAACAAATACTATAACCATTTGTTTTTAAAATATGCCGACGTTTCGACGTTTATTTTACGTCTTTTTCAAGGCTGAAAGAACACAAACATGTAACATCATAATGTTCACTGACAAACAATACATCACATAATAGTGAGAAAACTATCACGCAAAATTACACATTTTCTTCTGATAGAAAGGGTATAAATACAATTCAAGAAACAGAAAGTGACCTACCTATTCTACACTACTGGAAAAAATTAAAGGATCAAAAAAAGATTCCAAATTTCTCGGCAATTTTCAACATGCCGTAACTTTGAGAGGAATGGTCGTACAAGGAATTCAAAAAAAGGAAATTGTAGCTCCAAGTGTCTAGTTTTTGGATTAGAAAATTTTAAGTTTCAGTGGTTTTCGAGTAATGATAGAAAAATCGGCAACAAAAAAATTACCAAAATTTTACCACTTTTTTTTTCTTGTCTACGAGCGTGGTAATTTTATTTTTGCATGATCATTATAATGATGGGATACTTTGTTAATTCAGCTTTAATTTATTTTTTTATTGACCTCAATACGTCCACTTCTCGCCGAGATATCGTTCTTCAAATGGAAAAGGATCCATTTGTCTTTGATTATCGATTTCTCAGCAACGAATGATCGCACAGAAAATTGAAGGGGGGTTTCAAGACCTTGAATGAACTCCTATTAATGAACAACCATTGCTTATTCATAGAAAATTTTTTTTCTTAATGTCGCATCAATATGAAAATTTAACAAAAAAAGAGCTTTTGGTGATTTCTTGGAAAATCTACCGCTGGATCGAAAATGTTGAGGAAACCAATAATGTAAAGTGTGACTTTCACAGTTCAATATGTTGATAAAAACCTTACGAAGAGCCAACCCAATTTAGCGAGCCGTTTTTTTGTTTGACTCGATTGAATTTTTGAAAAAAAATAAGGATCACGTTTTTTGCCTGCATTAACATGGCTGAACGTTTGAGAGCCGTTATTGAAAACAGGGGTGGCAATACCCGTTATTAAATTAATAAAAATGTTATTTGTTGTTTTTTTTATTTTCTTTATTTGAAATTTATGAACTATCTGCAATTAAAATGTGGAAAAAGCTCGAGAAAATTCTTTTTTGCCTTTTTTAAAGATTACGAGCTTCTCAGAGCAAAAAACGTGATCCTTATTTATTTTCAAAAATTCAATCGAGTCAAACGAAAAAACGACTCGCTGAATTGAGTTGGCTCTTCGTAAGGTTTTTATCAACATATTGAACTCTGAAAGTCACACTTAACATTATTGGTTTCCTCAACATTTTCGATCCAGCGGTAGATTTTCCAAGAAACCACCAAAAGCTCTTTTTTTGTTAAATTTTCATATTGATGCGACATTAAGAAAAAAAAATTTCTATGAATAAGCAATGGTTGTTCATTAATGGGAGTTCATTTAAGGTCTTGAAACCCCCCTTCAATTTTCTGTGCGATCATTGGTTGCTGAGAAATCGATAATCAAAGACATATGGATCCTTTTCCATTTGAAGAACGATATCTCGGCGAGAAGTGGACGTATTGAGGTCAATAAAAAAATAAATTGAAGCTGAATTAACAAAGTATCCCATCATTATAACGATTATGCAAAAATAAAATTACCACGCTCGTAGACAAGAAAAAAAAAGTGGTAAAATTTTGAGAATTTTTTTGTTGCTGATTTTTCTATTATTACTCGAAAACCACTGAAACTTAAAATTTTTGAAGTTCTAATCCAAAAACTAGACAATTGGAGCTACAATTTCCTTTTTTTGAATTCGTTGTACGACCATTCCTCTCAAAGTTGCGGCATGTTGAAAATGGCCGAAAAATTTGGAATTTTTTTTGATCCTTTAATTTTTTCCAGTAGTGTATATATCAATGGTTAGCGTTGCAGCACCATGGTGACTTTTCCATTACACATAAAGTATTGTTGGAGAACAGGTCCAAACAACCAAGCAGATTGAAGTCATCGATTTTGAAGTTATAGTGCATCAACAAACTTTAAAAATTGTATTTTGCAGCGAAAATTCTTCGAACATGAAAACATATGATCCATCAACTGAAATGTGTGGTTCACGACGACATATACTGTCAACATTTGACTACGTTCCATTTAAGGAATATTGGTGTATTCTTTCTTTGAACAAGTTTATGATATAGTTGTATTGTGTACTAAGGCCCTGTGTATCTGTCCTAAGATTGACCGTATCATTCAACTGAATAAATATCATTTCGCTTATATTTCTTTTTGAGTGGCGTTTTTCTTTGTCGGGAATAGTGGTAGCTTGAAAATGGAAATTATGTCCCAAAGAAAAGTGGTGTTCCGCTAGTGCGGTTTTCTCCCTTTTATTCCTAGTTAGGAATAAAAAATACAATTTTTAAAGTTTGTTGATTCACTATAACTTCAAAATCGATGACTTCAATCTGCTTGGTTGTTTTGGACCTGTTCTCCAACAATACTTTATGTGTAATGGAAAAGTCACCATCGTGTTGCAACGCTAACCATTGATATATACAGGGTGACTGGTGACGTAAGGGACAACGGCTAAGTAGAGATAGAGGACCTCAAACTGAATGAGAATTTGGGTTTCAAATGTCCCATAAGGGTATTCGTTTCGGAGATATAGGGTGATTTATGAAAAAATGCTAAATCTATGAACTCCCGTATCTTCGTTAATATGATATGTTTTTCGCTGATATTTTACATGTTTGTTCATACAGGCATTCTCTGTCAGCATGAGAAAAAAAAATTGAAAAAATTGCTGGCCCGTACTCAAAAATTTCAATTTACATGTCAAGTGAGAAATATCACACGGTATATGAGATAAAATAAAATCGAATAGAAATTTGGAAAGAGGGAAAAAACTGATAAAATATCTGTTTTTTGTTTGAATGGCACAAATTTTCTTTCGTTTCTATGATATGTTGAAGTAAGAATATTACAATATTTTTATATTCAAATCATGAAAATTAGTACTACTGATAGAAAAAACCTTGAATTCGAGGTATGATTTTTCAACATGATGGTGCACCTCCTCATTTTGCAAATGAAGTAAAGAATTTTCTGAATAGGGAGTTTCCTGACAGGTGGATTGGTCGGGGAGGTTCTAGGAATTGGCCTGCTAGGTCACCCGATCTAACACCTCTGGATTATTTCCTATGGGGTCATCTTAAGGATACGGTGTATAAAGAAACAATAACAAGCCGTGAACATTTGAAGAACACAATAACTGAAGCATGCGAAGAAATTAAAACAAATATTCCTCTGATTAGAAAAGCTGTGCTTCATTTGTTCAAGAGAGCCATTAAATTTATGGAGGTGAACGGCTCTCATTTCGAACATTTGCTTACTTGATTTTTTTATGAATTATATTTGCGACTTTTTCTAGTTTTGTTTTTGAGTATCCAACTCTTTCATCACCCCATCTACAACAAATTTTATTTTGAAATTTTATATGGCATCGAAATATTAATTGATAAAAATAGATTTCAAGATTTGAAGGAATATTTTGATGCCAGGCTCATTCTAGCGCCTGGAATTCAAGGTTTTTTCTATCAGTAGTACTAATTTTCATGATTTGAATATAAAAATATTGTAATATTCTTACTTCAACATATCATAGAAACGAAAGAAAATTTGTGCCATTCAAACAAAAAACAGATATTTCATCAGTTTTTTTCCCTCTTCCCAAATTTCTATTTGATTTTATTTTATCTCATATACCGTGTGATATTTTTCACTTGACATGTAAATTGAAATTTTTGAGTACGGGCCAGCAATTTTTTCAATTTTTTTTTCTTATGCTGACAGAGAATGCCTGTATGAACAAACATGTAAAATATCAGCGAAAAACATATCATATTAACGAAGATATGGGAGTTCATAGATTTAGCATTTTTTCATAAATCACCCTATATCTCCGAAACGAATACCCTTATGGGACATTTGATACCCAAATTCTCATTCAGTTTGAGGTCCTCTATCTCCACTTAGCCGTTGTCCCTTACGTCACCAGTCACCCTGTAGAATAGGTAGGTCAGTTTCTGTTTCTTGAATTGTATTTATATCCGTTCTATCAGAAGAAAATGTGTAATTTTGCGTGATAGTTTTCTCACTATTATGTGATGTATTGTTTGTCAGTGAATATTATGATGTTACATGTTTGTGTTCTTTCAGCCTTGAAAAAGACGTAAAATAAACGTCGAAACGTCGGCATATTTTAAAAACAAATGGTTATAGTATTTGTTCCACACCCGCTATCGTAATTATAATATATTTCTCGGGAACGCTATCACAATATGTATAAATAACTATATTATAAGATTGTGACAATTTTCTAATCAGGTTTTTTTCTACAGCGAAACGAACGACTTGAATACCGGTCTGCTCATCGAAGTCTGGAGCAAAGGCATGCTGTGGGATCGTGCTATGGGCTACCATTACATCCCCCTGCAAACCGTACAGTACTCCAACGAGGTGAGTTCAACCTTTTCCATTACACAGTCGATCATTTCGAGCACGGAGCGGAAAATTTAATCGATCGGGAATGGGAAATTCAGTGCCTCATTTCGGTCATCAAAGAAGGCGTCCTGATCAAGTTTAAAAATGTGCGGGAGTTTATTGAATTGGGATCTTGTGGGAGGGGTTTGAAGACTGGTCTTGAATATTAATGTTGGGATAGTTATTCGGAAAAAGATAGAGAGTATCGATCTCGAATAACTTCGTTGAAGCGTGAATTAATTTTTGGTTATTTCCATTGAATTGTCTGAGGATTTTGCTGATAGAATTTGTTCAGCAACGAAGCAAAGAGAGAATGAAGCCTCCTCTTCTCCAATTTCCTTCTTCATGCGAAACCTGAAAGAGACTGGAAAAGCACAACCTCGAGGAGCTAATCGAGAAATGTATCAGCGATTTATTCATGGCCTCAAAGACATTCTGACAAAAATACCGGAGTCTCGCGTGATAACCGGGCATTTCTAAGGCTTCATTATTTATATCTGCGAATAATAAAAAGGCAGCCTTGAAGAATTTGCGTCTCTCATAATCCCCTCTTTGTTGAGCTGTGCGTTATCGAACCGTCGTCGACGTAATATCCGGAAAATTTTTATTCTTCGAGTAGCTTTTCAGCTCGACATACTCGAAAGAACAACAGTTCCTGATTTCTTTTTGATGCCTGAAAAACGAAAAGTTTTCTTTGGACTTAGGTTGTTGTTGAGACTTTTCGAGAAATATCGAACAATGCAGGACGATTCGAAGATGCAACAAGAAATAGAAATAATTGTTGTCGTTTGCCTCTGCCATCCTTAAACTCCGGGTACTCAAGGATCATTATAAACCTACGTCAACAATATCCTTTGTTCGATTTTATTGCCACGAGGAGGACAAAATTCGAGCATTATTCATTTTACAGATTTTATAGAAATCTGTAGGATATTTATTTCATTTGTTTCTCATTTGTAAACGTCAGTTTCAAAAAACACAATATTAAGGTGGGCGTTCAATGTGTGTTTTTATTTCAAGTTGATTTCGAAAACGGTTTCACTTTGGGAACTGAAATTTTGTGGGTGAACTCAGAAAGGATTAGGGTTTTTGTTGAAATAATTTTAATCGATTTCATTCTGACAGTTAATTTTTTTTCTTTCAAAAATAGAAGAAAATGAGCCAACCCATGCTTCTGTTTTATTTCAACAGAAAGACCCATGAAAATAGTTCAACTTCCGATTAAAAGGGAATCTACTGATAATTTCGTTCAGAAGATTAACTTGAAATACGGAATTGGCAGTGAATGGCCAAATTCAAATTTTGGCGGGAAAAAGTTCCTGCTGTACCCACAAATTCGCTTATTCCATAGTTCGGCGATTTTCGGATAGAGAGCGCCATTGTACATTTCATTCATGATTAGAGAGATATTCATAGAACTTGATAGTGATAGTGCATGTTCTATGGAAATATCCATAAAATGGACGGTGGCGCCCCTATCGGCTGAGCTTTCCAACTCGCTTTAAACGCCGACCTTAATCAAGAAAGCTTATTTTATCAAGTCACTAACTTGTAAAACTGACAGTTAACTTGCAAAATTTTTACAAGTTATTAGTATTATTTACATTAGAAAATTTTGCGTTATCGTCATATATGTTGAAAATCATGGTACAATTGTTATTTCCAGTAACACAGATTTTTGATGATGAAAGAGTTGATACTGATGATGATGAACCATCTGTTGACTCAGAAACTGCTGAACTCGAGGACTGCAGAACATTTGTACTCTCCTTCCTACCAAATAATTTGCTAGACATTTCGATTTTTTTGTTGACCGAATCATCGACATAACTCATCGCAATTTCGGTGCTCTTCCACCCTCCTGCACGCTTTGGTGCTAAAATATCTCCACCCGAATCCGCAACCATAGTGGCTTCAGTTCTGCGAAAAGAGTGGCCGGTGTATAACTCTGGGTCTTTTAAACCTAAATATTTCGCTATTTGCTTTGGGACACCACCAATAGTGTGCTGGCCAGCATTAAGAGAAATGCACTTTCCATGTCGGTATGTCAAAAAAAATCTTAGGCTTTCTGTTCCAGGAGGCCGAAGATTTACATATTTTCTGTATAACATGCAGGGCTTGAAGCTGCAGCCATCATCGGTTATGGGGAATCTTCTTGTTGTTAAATTTTTGTTTGCCGCAATGTCACAATAACGTATTTTCCCATATCTTCTACATCATTCAAGTTTAAGGAGAGAATTTTGTCACATCGAAAACATCCAAAAATCCCAAATATTGTTACAATTTTCGCCAGCAACCACTGGTCATCAGGAGCATGTAAAAGGAATTGTTCAGCCTCTTCTTTACTTAATACCTTGGCCTTTTTTGGCGTATAACGCTCATTTTTTCATTTCAGAAACGCTATTACCTTTTGAAATCTGCAAATGACAACAAAATGTCATATTTTTCAATAAATTTTTTAAGGAAAACAAACCTGCGAACAGGGGCATTTTCTTTAATTTCCAAGCAGCTTTTCAGCATAGACCATTTTGCCTATAAAGTATTAGGGTTGCATCTAGCTGATAGTTGATTCAAGTAGACCAACAAAACATCTTCAGTTACCCCAATCACACTATTTTTGTTTTGCCACTTTTTGAAGTCGTCGTATTCTCGCTCGTACCTTGAGGCTGATTTTGCAGGTGATAAACTTGAAGCTACACTGCTGGCTGCCTCAATAATTATTTTTGGTACATTCATTTTCGCTTTCGCCAAAACAAATGTAGAGAAAAATAAACAGACATGTTCATGGCAACGCTTCCATAGCTTACGACATTTGCGACAAATTATTGAGATTTTTTTGGAATTTATCTAACCTTTTTACAAATGAGAAACAAATAAAATATAAAACAATACACGCAAGGTAACGGGTTTTACTGGCTCAAGGAGGTAACTGACGAGCCGCCAGTAAAAATATATACTATTGCTCTGGTTCTATGAATCATAGGCAGTGCTTTATAGTTCAGCTACTCTCCGCAAGATGCCAGGTTAAAAATGTTCGATTCTCCGAAACACACTTATCCATCTATGAACCGGTGAAGGAACTACGCTAAAATCAGCTTCAAATCGTTGAACTGGGTTATACCTCCATGTATTTTTAAACTCAATGGTTATATAAAAAATTCAGGTCTATTTTGATTAAGCCTGTTACCCGATTCTGGCTTGACGTCAACATTTGGAACAGCCTGTATAAGGAAAGTTGGACAACACAAAGCACAGATTGCATGTATGTTCGTTCTGTAAAAAACACTGAAATTTAGAAAGTCCTGTTAACGTAACTGTGTCGTGAAATAAAACATGACTTTGCCCCTCTGGAAAAACGGCGGTGCATAATCGACGAAACAAATATTCTAATTCTGGACTACGATCAGAGAAAAACACGTAAATATTCATGATTTTTCCATTCGAATAAATAGAAACGGGGCAGGACCTGTGCGCTACATGTACTTTCGCCAGACACGAAACCATTTCTGTCAAGCGTTGCTCGTTTGAATTCTTAATGGTACTATCCCAGATTAAAACACGACTGGATAACGCAACTTTGGAAGATTGATGTTGGGAGATAATTTTCTATTGCCGTCTTCATGCATTTGCGGAATCAACATTCAGAATTCAAAGGTGGAAAGGAAAACAAAAATTTATATTCTCACTACGAAAATATCTGGACAAAATAAATTCCATTTGCTATCAAAACTGTCTTATTTAAAATACACCGCGCAAAAAAATTAACGCATATTATGGAAATCTCAAATTTATTCTACAACTAAAGGTGTTCTCGATGATAATTATTTTTTATCAGAATTATGCATGCATATGTTATCCACTTTCAACGTTTTTCTTCAATACAGATGTTTTCTCCCAGCAGGAATAAAAAAAGATGATATTATCAGATTTTGAATGCATTGGCTCCATTCTAAGATCAGTTGTTCTCGATCAATTCTAGTGATCAATAGTTTTTCTTTCGTTTGATTTTCTACACTCGATCGCTATGCAACGCGAAACACGCAATTTGACTCAAGAGGAATGTGCCCAAGCGGTAGTTTTGCGAGAGGAAGGGTGGACATACACAAGAATTGCAGAAAGGTTTGGAGTTTCCCATACAAGTGTGTCCAGAATGTTGCAGCGATTCAGGGAGACAGGTATGAATGTCCGAAGACCAGGACAGGGTAGACCACGGGTAACAACTGCCATTCAAGAACGTTACTTGAGAGTTTCTTCGTTGAGACAACGGTTTGCAACCGCTCGCCTCCTTCAAAATCAGCTTGAGCAAACTCATGAGGTGCAAATTAGCACTCAGACAATAAGAAATCGCCTCAAAGAATATGATTTAAGGCCTCGTGTCGCGGCAAGAGGCCCAGCTCTTACCCCAGCCCATCGAAGGGCGCATATCCATTGGGAAGAGGCCGATTGGGAAAGAGTTCTCTTCACAGATGAGTCTAGATTCTGCCTCTACCATTGTGATCGACGTTCCCTTGTATACAGACGTCCACATGAAAGATATGCTCAGTGCAATTTCCTGAATACTACTGGTTTCGGGGTAGAATCGATTATGGTATGGGGTGGAATATCTTTGACTACTCGCACAGACCTAGTGGTCGTTGATAATGGAGCTATGAATGCTGATAAGTATATAAGGAACATTCTTGAAGAGCATGTAGTGCCATTTGCCCCATACATTGGTGAAAATTTCATTTTTATGGACGATAATGCCAGACCCCATCGAGCGCGCATCGTTCAGGAGTACCTCGAAGAGGTTGAAGTCTCCCGAATGGAATGGCCAGCAAGAAGTCCAGATCTCAATCCGATTGAGCAGGTTTGGGACAACTTCAATATAAGGCTGAGAAGTTCAGAAAATCATCCAGCTACCCTTAATGACTTAGGAATCCAACTCGGAGAAATCTGGAAAGGATTAGATCAGAACATTTTAAGATCACTCATTTTGAGTATGAACCGTAGTTGCCGAGCTGTAATTAACGCACGGGGTGGAAATACCAAGTATTAAATCACTTATCAGCATTTCAGTATTTTGAAAATTGTTCATTTCTCTTCTTTCACATAAGATTCGGTGAAATCCTGAATTTTTCTTCCATTTAATGTGTCTTGTTTCGTTCAAAACCTTCCCGAAGAGAACATAAAAATAAGTTATAAAGTCAATGTAGAGTTGGGGCTTGTTCGGACTAGGCCAGTAGATTAGTCGAGTAGCGAATGATTTTGTAATTTCCCGTGTGCGAACGCCAGCAATCGAGTCGAGTAGAGTCACAGGATGATGTACCTACTACCTTATACTGTTTAAGAGTCTTTGATACTGTGGTAGAGTAGTCAGTGGGCGAATCGACTCTCCACTAGACTAAAATACTGGCCTAGTCCGAACAAGCCCTTAACTTTCATTAAAATTGAGATTTTCAGAATGTGCGTTAATTTTTTTGCGCAGTGTATATGGTGACACATTTATTGCAGGACAAGTTGAAATTGGGAAGCCCATATCAGACATCGAATGCCCAAGACCAAGGGTGCTCCCATTGGTCTGTAGAAGCAAGAAACGGATTGTTTTTCCCACTTTAGTCAAAAATTACAAATAAGAGCACTTCTGTGGCTTAGCAAGGCGTTTTCAGATTCTGACACCCAATCAAGAGTTGATGTTTCTTTTTTTACTCAGAGGAAATGAAACTCCATTTTTTCCAGCTTGTTTTTTAAATCCTATGTTACAGAGACAAGCACCCAGTTCTCTGTTAGTCAGTTCTTAGTCAGTTAGTTGTTACTCAGTACGAAGTCGTCAGTTGTTAGTAAATTGTGCGAGTTATTTTTCGTTAGTCAATTTGTTACTAAATCGCTAGTTAACCATAAATATTTATAGATCACAACCGATCATTTTGCTTTTTTGATATATATTTTCATATAGACAAAAAATTTTAAAATTTTATACATATTTTTTGTATAATTATTTTATCTCTGTTATCTGAGTTTTGTTAACAAGAAAATACAGTTCGTTGTTTTGTTCGAGGGTGCGTTCAAACTATACCATTTCCTCATCCTCTTTGCAGTTGTTATCTAAGTGAGGTGAAGTGGGGTAAATGTGATAATGGGGCAATTGTGATAACGGACTATATATTCAGATCAAATTTATAAATACGGCTGCCATCTATCTAACACGTGTTCAAACTTGCAAGCGTTGACTGAAATAAGTTTATAAATTTTTTAATAACTGAAATATTTTAATTTTGTAAAAAACAAAATATTCAAAAAAATAAGTTTTTTATACATTTACCCCAGTCCTTTCAAAATAACTTAGTTATAGGCAGCTACAAATTATTAACACATTTACCCCAAATTCTGGGGCAATTGTGATATACCGTCATTTATTTTTTCAAAATAACCCAAATTTCCCAGAAAAGATTTCAAAGAGTGACCCTCATACAATCAATTGAGAACTATATTGTGATCATGCATGAATTTTTTTTAACGTTTAGCTTTATTTGAAGTGTTACTTATAACGCTTTGTTTATGAACTATTCAAATACTATATCACATTTACCCCACTTCACCTTACTGATAAAAACTTATCGCAGTGATCATCAAGATTAACAGAAATTTCTTGCATACCACAAAATAGAAGCAGTTCAGACCATTATCCTGGTAAAACCATCGGGGTACAAAAATAAAACCAGTAAACCAATCAAGGTAGAAAACACAAACATTTTTCCAAAACTTCCCGAACGAAATTAAATCGATCACTCAAACACCCCTGTTTTCCCGTTATGAAAAATCTCAAAGGAAATCGACCTCCGTTCCCAACATGAAATATGCATGCCATCCAACGGAAAATGAACTGACATCCTAACTGCACGATGGCCTCAATACAAGGCTGCATACAAATTGAGATCCATCCGAAATGGTTCTTTATTATCTTTTTCTTCCCCTGTATACTAATTCCGGCGTTCCATTAAAGTCGGTTCATTTAATGTTCGCGCAGTTGTGTTTATGTATGTGGATTGCGTTCAATTTTCGTTTTTATATCTCGGGGATTATGTTTGTAGTTTGGAGCTATGATTACATTTACATCCGGGATATAGAGAACTTTGTTTCTGTTTAAGTGCATGGCGTTCTCTATGAGTTTTACGGAATGGTCATATAAGCTTGGGAATGGAATGGGAAGCATATTTTTTCGAGAAAAGTTTCAATTGAAGTCATTGTGTTTGATGAGTTTCCAAGGTTCCTTTTCGAAATTTTTCAGTTCTAAGATTGTTTAGGTGGGTAAAAAAACATTGTTCTTGAGATTCACAGATAATTTTGATCATTGTGTGCCTTCCTATGGACAAAAGAAAAATTATAAACTACGAATGTCTGCAAAATGGTGAATGAGCCGGTTATGTCAATTCAAGTTTATTGGCATTATATTCTATTTTCGTGAATGTTAGGAACGACACAGCAATAATTCACCTTGAGTATTCAATTTAGATCAAAAAAGTATGAAACATACTAGAATTTGGAGTGGTTTAATAAAGATTTGAGTGTTCAACAATGGAAAAATCATTCGACGGAAATAAAATCAAGTTATCAGTAGTAATAACCCAAGGACATTGATAATTGTTCGAAAAAATTCTATGACAGATTTCGAAGGCTTGTTGCTTGGAAACAGACCGACGCCGTAGGCGGAGGTCTGTTGTCTACAAGCAACAAGCTTGAGAAAGTTGTCATAGAATTTTTGAGCATTTATCAATGTCCGAGGGTTAATCGGATAGAAAATTTTTTGCTAATTATAGAAAAAATACAGAGCTAAAACAATTTATTTAAAGGTGCAATTAACAAAGGAACAATTAGAATAGTTAAATGAAGATCCAGACGTGTTAGTTTCTATAACTGATGAAGATGTATTTCCACTACGCATGCTGTTAATAATTTGATTATGATGTTCTTCGTCAATATTCAAGTAGGGTTTTATTGAGTTGGCATTGTTGTGACCCGTAATTTTTATAAGCTGTTGTTCTTGTACACCACTTTTGGCCAATCGACTAACCGCGGTCGATCTATTGGAATGATTAGTAATTTTTTTTTCCTTTGTAATCAATCCAATCGCTTCGGCAGACGATCTTGTCCAATTTTGAATCGTATTTCTTCCAATGGGCATATTATCATACCAGTGATCATTTTCGGATTTCCATTGATGATTTGGTCTGACGAATAATCTGTTGGTTTTAATATTTGGGCCCCTTTTCGACATCAATTTTTTGAATAATCGGACAGGACAAACGTTGCTGTCATCGTTTTCTATTAAAAACTTGCTTCCAGTACACATTCTTGAACCACCCTGGCAAGTCTTGCTGAATACAGGGTTATATTCCAGTCGGTTGGTTACAGAACCATCGCTGTTTGATTCGATACAAAAAAATTCAGTCAAGCAAGCAGCAGCTTCCCCACCTCGCCAAGCTAATTCTACCGCGGCTATGTGATAGAATTTCCGTTGCAGCCCTTCAGGAGTATTTTCATTCCATAAATTCACCATTTTTGTTATTTCCACAGAACTTAATGCTGCCGAACTTTGCTTCCTTTTACTTGGGTCTGATTGCAGTTTTCGTCGTATAGAATCACGGGCAGCTCGCGCTTGTTGAAATACAACACTTTTGAATGGGTCAATAATAACTTTCATTTCTTTATAATATTTTTCTTGTAACAGCTTACTTGTTATATTCCACATGGTTTTGACCGTACTTTCTTTGAACTCTTTACCATCTTTTCTCCTCATGTTCACAGCCCAATCCTTTAAAATCAACGCCAATTCTTCCGCCGTCCGATTTCCATCTAATTAATACTTTCTATCGTTGCAAAAGTCTATAAATGCTTTCCATACAAATTTCTTACTGTAAACGGTGTTTTTTGGTATGTTCGATTTCATTAATATTATCGTCAGTATTGCAACCAAATCGTGACATTTCGAAATATTAAATATTTGAAACTTCAAAATCGAAATGAATCAATATGTGTCCATAGCAACGTGAAAACAGCCCATGGTCTGTTATCGATGTAATGTTGACATGATTGGGTCAAATTGTTCATCTGATATCAAATGAGGAAATTTAATTGGTTGTTGGAACTGTCAAAAAATTTTCAGTAGTAATATCCCTAGGACCTTGATAATAGACGAGATAATTTTATGAGCATCGAAAGCTCGTTCATTGGTAACAGCCCGAAGCCGAAGGCTGAAGGCTGTTACCAAGCACCGAGCTTGAGATATTGGTTATAAAATTATGAGGCATTTATCAATGTCCGAGGAATATTCGGCGGAAAATTTTCCGACAGAAAAAATGTATAATTCAACACAACAAAACATTTATTCATTTATTGAAAGTACAATTAGTGAAAGTGCAATTCGTAAAATTCAACTCAACATTAGATTCGTTGCTGTTCTCTTGTATATCTACTTCCACGCATAATATTTATTATCTTGTTGTGGTGTTCTTGATCGAGGTTTAGGTATGGTTTGATAGAATTTTGATTGCTATGACCAGTAATCTTCAGCAATTGTTGTTCCTCTACACCATTTTTTTGCTAATTGACTGACAGCTGTTGATCTATTTGAATGATTCGTTATCTTTTTGTCTTTGACATTCAAGCCAATTGCTTCGGCAGCATATTTAGTCCATTTATTTATGGTATTCCTTCCAACAGGTACATTATCGTACCATTTGTCAGTTTAATTTTTTCAATATCGATTTGGTTTCAAGAATAGTCGTGGTGAGGAAATATTTTCGCCTCGTTTTGATATTAGTTTATGAAAAAGACGTACAGGGCAGCTTTGTCTCTCACTATTGGAAACCAACCATTTACTACTTGTACAGCTTTTAGAACCACCTTCGCACGTTTTACTGAATACTGGATTGTATTCAATGCGATTTGTTGGAGAACCATCGTTATTCTTCTCGTTTTGAAAAAAATTCACCAAACAAGCAACTGCCTCTCCTCCTCGCCACGCTAGTTCTACGACAGCAATATGATAAAATTCACGCATAAGACCTTCAGGAGTATTTTCATCCCATAGCAATATCATTCTGTTAACTTCAGACAAATTTAAGGAAACTGAACTGGATTTACGTTTACTTGGTTCTGATTGCATCGCGGGCATCTCGGGCTGGTTTAAATATTATATTATTGAACGGGTCGATCATAATGTTGTAGTCCTTATAATAATTTTCTTGTAAGAGTTTGCTCGAAACATTCCACATTGTCTTTACCGTTGCTTCTTTGGATTCTGTTCCGTCTTTTTTTCTCATATTGACGGCCCAATCTTTGAGTATAAACGCCAATTCTTCCAAGCTTCTGCGTTCATTCAATTCGTATGATCGTTCGTAGCAAAATTCCATAAATATTCCCCAAATATATTTGTGGCTATTGGAAGTATTTCTGGGAATGTTTTCTTTGATAAGATCATTTATATTTTTAACATTACCAAAACGTGACATTTTGAAATTTGTTTGGAATGATGTTGCCATGGAACTATTATATAATTTTATAAGACTCTATCGTTTTATCATTAGGATTGAAAATTGCATTGGATGTAGTTTTCGATGTAATGTTGACATGATTGGCTGAAATGGTTCCATATGATACAAAATCATAAAATTGGATTTGTTGTTAGAACTGTCAAAAAAATTTCAAAACTACATAAAACCGAAAACTTGGAGGTGGCAATGAAATTTTCTCCATTTCAACATTTTTTGACTATCATGTGTTTTGCAGTAGGGCTTTTAGTTTGAAGTTCAACAAATTGTTATCTATATTGAGCTTGGAAGTATCATGAAAAATTAATTTTGTAAATCTAAAATGGATATTTGTTTCCAATGCTGAAATTTCTAATGATGTTTCAAACTTCAATTTCCTCCTCGAAAAATCGAAAAGGATCATAGACAAGTAATCAACATTTTCATTATCATGAAAAGTATTTTTGTGAACAATGCAAATCAGTTCATTTGAACGGGATATATACGTTGAATTCTGAATGGGTAATTGAGGAGTAAAATAACACGCGATATGGTCATCAACGATGGTGAAATAAATATTCTTGACAGATATGAACGAGTTCGGAATGAGATATTCATTCTTTGAGGATTTTCTGAATAATGGGTTCAGAGAAAGTTATTTTCTACCTGTCCAACGAGGCAATAAACTTCTAAATGAAAATTGCTTTGATGGAAAAAGAGCAGAATATAATGAAGAAAAACGTTTTATCAATTTCGATCTTTTGTATAGAAAATGATAAGCACAGATTATTGATATCTGCATATCTGACACTCATGCACCAATAAAATATTGAACACGATACAAAATTCTGTTTGTTTGCACATAATCAAGCATCGAAAATCAATACTTACCTTGAGATAGGTCACATGGGTGATCAGTAAGGTTGTGAATTTCCTGATTCACTTTGTTAGTGTTAAGCCACAAGACAAATAAGTCCATAAATTCTTCCTATTTTAAAATCAACTACATGAAAGCCTAGTTAATTACTGCCATAAATTTTTCGAAATTCGCTGTCGAGATGTAAATCATCTGCACATACGGTTCTTATTACCGTTAAATACGCCTAATTTGCATCCCTATCGCTGTCTGGAGATGATTGTTAAACTGTGTTCCTACTGATTTCAACCTACCGGGGGTGAAAATAACTTCTTTGCTTTTTCAATTTTGTGTTACTGATGACGTTTCGAAGACTGTTGTCATGACGATATCGCGTTCAATTGAGTACGAAAAGTGAGATTTGGATTTATTTCTGAATATTATCAGCAGAATACGTTGAAAATATGGTTCGAAGTGTCTGTTGCTGAATTTTTAGATCCATTAAAGAATTCTTCAAGGATCATCAATTTCCAGTGGATTTTTTACGGTGATCCATTCGATAGAGCTGAATAGGTAGCAGGAAATGATTTGAAATGCCTGGAAGCCATTAGAATTGAGATCTTAATAGATTTTTAATTAGATCGAAACGATTCGAGCGCGTCGAGAATTGCATTATATCAAAGCTATGGAAAATAGAAGAGCCAGAAGAAGAGGTTTTGAAGAATACAGGATGACCATCTAAAATTGGAGTTTCTCATTTGTAAACGTCAGTTTCTAAAAACACAATATTAATCAAGAAAGTTTATTTTATCAAGTCACTAACTTGTAAAACTGACAGTTAACTTGCAAAATTTTTACAAGTTAGTAGTATTATTTACATTAGAAAATTTTGTTTTATCGTCATATATGTTGAAAATCATGGTACAATTGTTATTTCCAGTAACACAGATTTTTGATGATGAAATAGTTGATACTGATGATGATGAACCATCTGTTGACTCAGAAACTGCTGAACTCGAGGACTGCAGAACATTTGTACTCTCCTTACTACCAAATAATTTGCTAGACATTTCGATTTTTTTGTTGACCGAATCATCGACATAACTCATCGCAATTTCGGTGCTCTTCCACCCTCCTGCAAGCTTTAGTGCTAAAATATCTCCACCCGAATCCGCAACCATAGTGGCTCCAGTTCTACGAAAAGAGTGGCCGGTGTATAACTCTGGGTCTTTTAAACCTAAATATTTCGCTATTTGCTTTGGGACACCACCAATAGTGTGCTGGCCAGCATTAAGGGAAATGCACTTTCCATGTCGGTATGTCAAAACAAATCTTAGGCTTTCTGTTCTAGGAGGCCGAAGATTAACATATTTTTTGTATAACATGCAGGGCTTGAAGCTGCAGCCATCATCGGTTATGGTGAATCTTCTTGTTGTTAAATTTTTTGTTTGCCGCAATGTCACAATAACGTATTTTCCCATATCTTCTACATCATTCATGTTTAAGGAGAGAATTTCGTCACATCGACAACATCCAAAAATCCCAAATATTGTTACAATTTTCACCAGCAATCACTGGTCATCAGGAGCATGTAAAAGAAATTGTTCAGCCTCTTCTTTACTTAATACCTTGGCCTTTTTTGGCGTATAACGCTCATTTTTTCGTTTCAGAAACGCTATTACCTTTTGAACTAAACGTCATATTTTTCGATAAATTGAACAAAAAATCTGCGAACAGGGGCATTTTCTTTCATTTCCAAGCAGCTTTTCAGCAGAGACCATTTTGCCCATAAAGTATTAGGGCTGAATCTAGCTGATAGTTGATTCAAGTAGACCATAAAAAACATCTTCAGTTACCCCAATCACTCTATTTTTGTTTTGCCACTTTTTGAAGTCGTCGTATTCTCGTTCGTACCTTGAAGCTGATTCTGCAGGTAATAAACCTGGAGCTACACTGCTGGCTGCCTCAATAATTTTTTTTGGTACATTCATTTTCGCTTTCGCCAAAACAAATGTAAAGAAAAATAAACAGACATTTTCATGGCAACGCTTCCATAGCTTACGACATTTGCGACAAATTATTGAGATTTTTTTGGAATTTATCTAACCTTTTTACAAATGAGAAACAAATAAAATATAAAACAATACACGCAAGGTAACGGGTTTCACCTTGCTAGTAATGTTATATACTATTTCGTTTGTTCTAAAGTGTCAAGTATTCTTTATTGTTTCAATAACTGTTAAGCCTCTTTTAATATCACTGGTTGAACTTGAAGACAAGCTGAAACCTCTTTCTCACGATGATTTAGGGGATGATTCAGGGAATTCACCTCTTTCAAAATCATCGAATAACGTATTTATAGTCATATGTGTATTTAAGCATAAATAACTTGTAGTTGATGAGTATTAATTCACTGGTTTGTCTAACTCCAATGATGGAGCAAATAAATGAGAAATGGACACTCACAGTAGGTACTCTATTGTTCTCATACAGACCTTGAGTAATGTAATGAAGAAATCTTCAAGGCTAGTAAGCCGATAATGGTAATGGAGTTAACCTCAATTCGTTTGCTAACTTGAATTCAGTTTGTCATGAAATTTACCTGTATAGCGATAGATTTTCTGACTTCTATCGATTATATACATGGATAGTAATGAAATTGGTTTCTGTGGTGACATCGTACATTCCTTTTACTGGATTTGTGATCCACTCAAAAACCTTCATTGCAAATCGAATAATTCATGAAAGAAATCAAATGATCACATCGTAATTTCTATAAACACGAATTGTTGGCACAGATTCATTTTACCAAGAGAATTCTCCAACAATTTCCACAATAACAGAAAATCTCCATTCACAATAAAACCAGAAATTTCAGAAATGAGTGCTCTATTAGACAAAAAATCGAGTGCTAGAAACTGACTCAAACCGTAAGTAACGCTAAGAAGTTTCGCGGGCTATGAAAACGACGCTTGAATGTGTCCTTAAATAGAATTCGAGCATTCACTTTGAGGCACTACATGAGAACATGATTCATGCCATGTGGACCATAAATGGTTCCAAATCAACTGTATGGTTAAAAAAAACAAATATTCCCAGCTCAAATTCAACAATTCTAATTATAGTTGCATTAGTTCAATCTCCTTTCTACCCACGAATGAAACATAGCCAACAGAGATTAGACCTAGATTCTGATCGTTCAAATAGATCACACACACAACTTTAGTACCACCAGATTCTTAGCCAACTCGCACACTCTTACAAACACATTTACACCCAGAATCTAGATTTTTAGCCAATAGCATTCTGCACGTTATTTCAGGAGGGTTCTGGACAATGGCTGCCACTGGAGGCAGAACTCCTCATGAGCGATGGAGAAGTGATTGGCACGGAAAGTCCAACTGGTCATTCTCTGCTGGTCGACTGCAGGTTCGAGCTTCCTTTCGGTGAGTATCGTTTTGATTTTGAGTAGTTTACTTTTAGAAATGCATGAATGGTATGCTTTGTCAACAGGAATTTTTTTACTATTTGCTCCTAATACAATAGAAATGGCCAGGCAACATCTCTTCTGGTGTCAATAAAAATAATGAAAAAGGAATCTGACAGCTAAGTAATTTCCAGGTTGACCACTCAAGTGAGGAAGATTATTTGATTGATCTTATAAGATTCGAGAGTCAAGGTCCTTCTGACAGGTTGGTCCATAAAAACTGGTAACGCATGAAGGGTTAAAATTCTTAGATAATTCAAGAACTAACTGTATAAGACTTCCCCAAGAGTAAAGCTTTCTTCCGAGCTGTGCCCAACCTTTGTGTGGATCAGGCCACATCCTTCTGTTAAGAATGGAGAAGCTCTCTTCCATTTGAATGAAAGAGTTATAAATAGAACTGTAAGTACTGGGAGGGTAAGAACCTTCATTATCCGAGTCGAACACTTCTTTATACTACCAAAGCCTTCCTGTAACTCGAGAGTATTGGGTGCCAGGACATTGTAGTGTTGAAGACAAAGAGAAAGTCGATGAGCTCGCAAAAAGTTTGTCAAGGTTAACACTTGCTGGATCTGGGCCTTTCTGTGGACTTGGAAAAGACAAATATAAGGCTGCTGTAAAACAGTGGGAGTTGGATAACAGAATAACCCTCTGGAGAAACACTCTTGGTCGGAGAAATACGAGAAGATTTTACTAACCTATACCAGTGAGCTCCTAAAGCTGTCAGGAGCTGAGATTCGGGAGAGGGTAGATGCTTCCTGTGGCAACAATTGTAGCAAAGCTGATCAGGAGCTGTAGCTGGTTCTCACTGAGATCCAGATACCATTTGAAACTTGCAGTTTCCAAATTCCGAAAAAACTTTTTGGGGTGATACATTTCTGGGAGATTCCGCCAGTGTTTCCCTTTCGGTTTTCTCCTTCCCCAAAAACTCGTTCCTATAGATGCATTTCCCTATACCACAAAAAGGTTCTGGGCCAGTGATTGGCGTTTGTGCGCCCTTCCTGGCAAGTATATTGGCCCATTCGTTTCCTCTGATTCAAGAAAAGGGTATTATCCACTATTCTACCAACTTTCTCCCCCAGACTGAAGGTGAGAACACGAAGGGAGTATCTTTCTACTATCCCACTCCATCCCCAGGTTATTATAAATTTAGACTGGGAGCACACCGACAAACTTCCGTCTCGAAAAATCCTTATTGAAGCATAAACAAAGACTAAAGACTAAACTAAGTGCTTGTCAGAAACTGCATCGCAATGGATATCTGAACTAGGAACTAATGAAGAACTTCTTGCAGCTCCATAAGCTGTTATCTATGTATGCACAAGGAAGTTTGTGGGAGGTAGACGAACACTGTCTCGCTAGTATTGTTCTTTCTATTACCTACTTAATGGTGTTGGTTTTGAAACTCGTTAGTTTTGACGTAACTGTCGAAATGGTGATAGTTGAACCAGATTAGAAGGAACTTGGATAATTCTAACAACGAGAGTGAGGGTGATCACTCGAAAGCGTTCTAAGCGTCACAGTACCCCTGTGACGTCGATCATTCGATCGAAATTTCACGAGGAATTCAATAAAAATAATGAAAATAAATTATTGTTACGACTGTTCATCATTTTCATGAAAACATTCTACGAAATGACAACACATGAGTATTTACATCTACCTTGAACTATGATCTGAATATGAATCTGAAGTTCTGATGTAGCATAACAATTATGAAGATCATTATAAGCAAGTGTCACTTTCACATCTTGAATATCCTTGAAATATAAAGTGGTAAATTAATCAATTCAACCTCAAAACTTGGCTATTGAATACAACTTTTCAAAATGTTTACTAAATACTGAAAATATTCACTGAAAATATTGTTTGCAGTTGTTTGAGAAACTCTAAACGAAATACTTTTTGTAGCAAGGTCCCTCTATCTATGGTTTATTTATTCATGCTTTTGTTCAGTCCAATTTTTCCAACATACCGAAGGCATTAGTGATATACAGTGCACGTCAAAATTATGGAACAAATTCATTTTCTCAGAAGAAAAATATTTGAAAACAAAATCCTGAAACAGGTCAACTGTTGTTTCACTTTTACCAAACAATTATGCATTTTTGAAGGATTTTTGTTGCACCCTGTGCAATCCCCATCAACCCTCAAAATTTTTTGAATCTGGAAAGTGGGTCATGTGGTACTCTTTTGGCAAGGTTTTTGTATCTTCTTCACAGGCGTGCAGAAATTTTCAGGAAAACTGTAATGTTCGACTTTCATTCAGTGACAAATTTCATCAGGTACCATCGTCTCAAAGTAAATGAGCCATGACAAAGTGCTCATACTGAAAACCTTTTTGAACTAACTAATTTTTCAAAAAAAAATTTCTTCTTGAAAATTTCTGCACTCCTGTGAAGAAGATAGAAAGACCTTCCAAAAAAATATCACAGGACCCACTTTCCCTATTAAAAAAATTTAAAAGGTTGATGGGTGCAACGAAAATCTCAAGTCCCAGACGGCATCCCAAAAAATTTGGATAGTGGTATCTTGTAGAGCATGCTGAAACACATCTTCCACAAAAAGTTTTTTTCGAACACGCTCATCTCTGGAAAATATGAAGGTTTTAATTTGAAGGAAAACCGTTGCTGGGTCATTTTTCACATTTCTCAAGTCCCAGACGGCATCCCAAAACATTTTGAGAGTGGCATCTTGTGAAGCATGCTGAAACAAATCTCCCACAAAAAAAAATGGTTTTCGACCAAGCTCATCTCTCGAAAATATGAAGGTTTTAATTTGAAGGAAAACCGTTGCTGGGTCATTTTTCGGATTTCTCAAGTCCCAGACGGCATCCCAAAAAATTTGGAGAGTGGTATCTTGTGAAGCATGCTAAAACACATCTTTGACAAAAAAATTTTTTCGAACACGCTCGTCTCTGGAAAATATGAAGGTTTTAATTTGAAGGAAAACCGTTGCTGGGTCATTTTTCGGAACAAAAATTGACGTGATTTCTGGAATCACGTCACGTCAGAATAGTCTGTATTCACCTTTATTTTATTATTTATTCTAGTCATCTGTTTAAACGCTCTTATTCATATTCTTATCTTATATGCTGTATAAACCCGCCTTTACAATTGTAAACAGTTTTTTCAGTGCTAATTCTTAGCTTACTCAATGTTTTATAATCAATCCATCAAAACATTAATCCCTTCGCTCACTTTACCTCATGTAAAGTCTGTCTTACAGAAAGATGAAGACACAGCTGAGAACCTTGAATTAATATAATCAATTTCATATCACTCTTGTTGATAATTATGGAATTAACCTTTCTCATCAGTTTAAACCGCATCAGAAAATTGAACTCAAATAAAACACCTTGTAACCTGGAATATGTAATATTTTTGAATAATATTGTAAATGAATAAGACTGATATAAATAAATACTTCCTCAGCAGTCTTTATCTCAATACGAATTAATCTGCTCAGAACACGATTAAAGCTTCTAAATTTCCGTCAAGAATACATGGATATGAAACAAAATATTATAGCTCAAAAGCACATGGAATATATAAGATCCCGAAGGAAAGAGGGCTTTAAATCTTTGTATTTGCCAATTGATGTGAAGATTTATCAAAATAAGTTGTTGCGAAATGGCGGAGGATTTGGTTCCTTTCAAGAATCTTATATCTGCTATAATTTTGATATTCGTGAATGTATCAACCTTTCAAAAGGAATTTCAAGGAGGAATGCCAATTTTCAATTGCTTCTATCAAATAATAGATATATCAAATCATTAGATATTCAAGTTGGCGAATTAAAGATAAAATTGAAGATATACATTGAGATGATGTTTTCATTTCTGATCCGTTTTCATTTGAAGATATGGAACATTATCAACAATCTCTTCAGTACAAGTACAAGTACAGTACAAGTAGCAAAGAACAACATCCAAACTAAATTTCTACTGGAGGATTCCTACAAATCTTACTCATACTTCAAAACGTGAAACAACAAATAATCCATAACAGAGAAAAGCATCGATATATTTCGAATAAAATGAATTCTAATTCCATTGCTACAAGATCGTAGCAGCAGAGTGCTCTCCAAATCAGCATGACCTAATTTCATCGAATCTTGTGCTCCATAACAGTCTCCCTGAAATATAATTAAGATCCCTAATGCAGTTTAAACCTGCGCGTTTTACTGACCATCCCTTCGTATCATGGCAGAAGCAATGGTCTCTTCATTCCGGCAATTGCAGCTAAAGTTTGCCTCATTCGTATTCACCGAACGATATGATGCAAACCAAGGGATTCGAACCAGGGGCGGCTCGTCGTGTGCGACAGGGTCGGCACTGATCGATAAAGGAAAGACAACTCTCAACTTCATCTCAACTAGTTGATCCTAGATTTATTCTAGAGCCCTTCTTCTCACGGAACAAATTCACCCTAATGTTCAAGCAGGTGTGTGCTAGATCGCGTTGATGCCAATAACTGGTTCGAGCGTGTAAGAGCTAGAGAGAGGGCTGTATGGCTTGACTAGACGAGATGTGAAAGTGGGAAAAAGAGGGGAGAATCCTTGAATGGGTAGTGGGTACCCTCATTTGGAGACTTCAGACCACAGAGTCGAGGAGTGGGTAAACCACAGAGCTCTGGGTCTTCTTTGTTGCAGTCGAAGTCCATTCACAGCATGAACTTGGTGGTATCAGATATAAAAATGTCGTCTTCATACTATGACGATCCCCAATTTCGGTTCCTCGAAATTGAATTATTGTCAGCGAGAGGAACACGCCAAGTAACGAGTGTGAACGTGGCATTGCTCTGTAGAAGAGGTAAACAAGAAAGCCTCCGATAAGAGAGAAGAGAATAGATAAAATACTTGACGTGTGTTTGTTAGTGGATGTTCCCTCTTTACTCTCGCGTTCGCAAAGAACAATAAAAGCCCCCCGAAGAGCTGGTAGTTGAGGATCGTTTTACGTATGTGCCATTTATTGCCAATTTATCTATAAAAGCGTACGCTCCTAACAGTGTTGTCATAAAACTGCGATAAATTGCAGATTGACTTCCATTTTGTATTGATTGGTTGCGAGGGTGACTGTTATAAAGTTTGCTGTAGGAAAAACAGCTTCGTTATTTTCATTTCGAGCATATTTTATCTGAATCTCATAATGATCCTTTAGTCATGTTTCTTTAAAATGACGAGGATATTTATGAAAATGATTCTCAACATTATGAATGATGATGAGACCTATGAATAATAACTCGGTGATTTTTAACAGGTTTCTAGGTCCAAAAATAATTCACAAAACCTTTTTTTTGGAAAAAAGGCCAACTAGTTTCGATTTTATTCTAAAATCTTCATCAGGGCTCTGAAATGGAATAACATACACTTCAATAATCTAAGATGTTCGAAATTACAATTAAAAGATTAAAATCATATTTTTTTTTAACACTTATTTTAAACACATACAAATAAACAAGTATATAAATGAGGAAATTGGTTCGGAATATAGTGTGAATTTTCGACTTACATTCTCACTTTGTGTGGTTTCGTTGTCAACAGTTCTGATGTCAAAAATTAATAATTTGGAGAGGACAACAACTGCTCGCATGGAGGACTTTAAAAGATTGATGTCATCAATTAGATGATTCTGGAGTATGCGCGGATTATTATAACAACTTACACACCTGGGTTGGAAAACAAACTTCTATACATCCCCGATTTTTCAATTAAATAATAATATGCGGTATTCAAATTTTCTATGTCGTTTCTTTTATTAATGGAATTTTTTTCTTGTTTGATTAATATCATCTCATCTAATAACCGTCTTTTCAAATTCGTTTGCCTACCTTATATTCCAACCGAGCCAGGATCGAAATTAAAGGAGTGGAGAAAACTTTTTACATGCTCAGCTAGTGCCGTATTATTTTCTTTTGTGTTTTTCAAAGGATTGAGGATATTAAGGGAGTCTCTTTTATGTTCAGAAATTCGATCCTTAAGGTATCGACCAGTTTGACCAATATATGTGGCTGGACAGTCGTTACAAGATATTTTATATATGATGTTACTGAGTAATTCTTTTGGAGTTGCAGTCTTAGTTTTTGTAAAAAGTTTCTTAACAGTATTGTTAGATTTGAATGCAATTTTTCTGTTTAATTTTAATTGTAATTTTAATTTTAATTGTAATTTCGAACATTTAAGATTATTGTAGTGTATGTTATTCAATTTCAGAGCCCTGATGAAGATTTTAGAATAAAATCGAAACTAGTTTGCCTTTTTTCCAAAAAGATGGTTTTGTGAATTATTTTCGGACCTAGAAACCTGTTAAAAATCACCGAATTCTCAACATTATTGAATTTCCAGTAGCAGAAAGATAGAAGAAACTTTTTATTGACACATCATTGAAATTGAGAGTTTAATTTTAAGTTCGAGTTCAAAAACTTTTCGAAAAAAAAAAACATGGCCTAGCTAATTTTTCCAGTTCAAGAAGTGTAAGAATGTTATTTCAGTGTTCACTGTACAGGGTGGGCAAAATTCGTTGTCCACTCAAGAGATCTCGAGAACTATAGCAGCTGAAAGAAATCTGATGAAACATTACCTTGCTTTTATTCTGACTACTCTGAATCTGAATACAGATCAAGCCTACAATTTGTTGTCAAATTCTAGAGGCACTTTTTTAAGAGTGATTTGAATATGAAATGATCGAATTTTTTAATTCAGCTGTTTTCCCGAAAAGTGAGTATTTCTGATTTCTCAAATGCATACTATGATCGGAAGTTTTTCAAAAAACTATCATATGTCGCTATTCGCATGAAAAATACATCAGAAAAAATTTAATACTTTTGTCTTGCTTCTCGATTCACTGTTGAATTATAAGTAGGCTGGCGGTACCATAGTAACGGTTAAATATGTATTTTTTTCTGTGAACTCGAGCCTTTATGAGTGGAATCTCCGATTGCTGAATGACAATGATACTTAGAGTCAACCATCTCATTTTGTTCAATATTACCATTGATTTTAAATATGGTATATTTGAACTCAATGATATTACTTATACTCCATTCACAATTATAAAATCACAACTCTGGCCTTGGAAATTTGACACATTCCACTCTGTATCGAAGTTATGACGTTTTTCAAAATATTTTTATGTTCCAAGTCAACACCTTGTTGCCCTTTCTACATTCTTAGCGTATTTCTCAGAATGTGAATTTATTCGGAAAATGAATGAATTGGAACAGATGTGATGGACGAAAATAAAAAACGTTTATATGAATTGATAGAAGGGATTCCTTTTCTTGTTATTTGCATGAAAAGTACAAGAGATCAATGTTGAAATATATTATTTTTCGCCATGAAAGAAAATTGCATTGCTTTCACTCTTTCACATAATTTTCATATGCATGCTTGTGAAGATTTAATGTTTATTATCCTCTTGAACTGAAAGTTCAAGACTTGACGACATCAATTGTTGATTCTAATCAAGAATTCATTAAAAAAAATCAACCCAAAGATATAAGATGAATTGAGGTAATTACAAGAATCAAGAATAATGTCAATTTTATTTTGTTGATAACTTTCTTAAAATCAATGTTGGGATATAAAACTCGGCTGCGCTTGTTCAAACAACATCTAAAGAATACATTTTTCACCATCTCGACCTTTGAAAGGCGTTTCTTATAGGAGAATTAGGTCTAAGTTCCACCTCATTAGTGAAGTACCTAACTTTTGCAAATCTGCTCAGATATCTCGCCAAATTTCTTGGAAAACCTGAAAAATATCATCCTAATCGACCTCTCGAGGCTCCATCCGATCCATCTACTGCGATACCTGTCCAAATAACAGCTTTTTCAATGTGTACCCCTTCAACCTCGAAATGTAAACATTCGTCCTGGTCTTGAAAATCGTCCTCACGCTCCAAACTGGTGCGAAAAACAATAAACATACGTTAATCTTGGATATTCGACGAAACTCACCTGCAAATATCGATTAAATACCAAAAATCTGCGAACAATTTGTAAACCTAATAAAATGTGGATTATATTTGATACTTTTACTTTGATGTGAACAAAGAAACTGGCAACGTCGTTTTGTCATTAACGATATTTTCTGTGCGCGCACTGACTTTTCATCATATGTTCTGTGCTTTTCATCAGGGGCACCAACTCCTGAAAACAAAACCATGACCTCCTATGTGATTAAATAAAAGTGAATGGAGTATACTTTTTGAATTTCTTCCATTAATAGAAAGAAGATAATTGAACAGTCGTTTTGGTATCGTCAGGCTACTTATAATTCAACAGTGAATCGAAAAACAAGACAAAAGTATAATTTTTTTTCCATCTAATATTTATTTAGAAAGCGACATGTGATAATTCATTTTTTAAATCAGCAAAATTTTGTAGCAAAATAAAAGAACTTTCGGCTATAGTTTACATTTGAGAAATCAAAAATTCTTCTCATTTCTCAAAAATAGCTAGAATAAAAAATTCAATCATATTTTATTCGAAATACACCTAAAAAAGTGCCTGAAGAATGTAACAACAGATTAAAAATAAGTGTTCAAACAAGCGAGTTATGCAGCATTATTGAAAATGACAATTTTCCAATTTTTGTTCATTACTCAAATTCTCTGAACAATAGGCTGGTTTTATTTTAAAATTAGCATAGGTCAGGTAAAAAAATTCGAATATGTGCTATCAGTTTTCATCTAGCTGCTATAGTTCTCAAGATCCCTTTAGTAGACAACTGATTTTGCCCACCCTGTATATCATTTCTAGCAATCGCATTTGAATATTTTTTATTTTACTCTTCAGGACCCTACGATCCACCTACAGGGTGGAAAGAACTACTTGAATCGACCATAACGATCGACAGAAAAACAGATGACGTTAAAATGCGTATAGGTAAAGCAGCAGTTAGATGTGTGCACAATACCACAGATCCTTCTATTTATTCTTCTCCGTCCTATTTATGACTAACTTCTTCCTCAAGATTTAGGATTCTCTGAACCCTTTACTAGTCTTTTTCTACCTTCTTGATGTCTAATTATTTCGGATGCTGTCTATTCTCGATGTTCTTTTCTGGATCTTACAGCACCATTTTTGTCGGGTAAAGTAAAATGAAAAGTGCATGAGGAATGATTGTTCGATGGACCCATGTTGACATGGATGATTGTCACTTTTTATTGGTATGCGGGCGAATTTTGAGATCCGAAAAAAATTTTCACCTTGAGCGGGACTCGAACCTCGCATCTTCAGATCACCGGTCTGAGTTTCTGACCATTGAACTATCGAAGCTACTAATCTTTTCGGAATCTGACGCTTCCCACACGTTGTATCTCGTCGAAAACGAGAAAATGTGCGAAATGCAGCCGTCAACAAAGCCTCACTGCAACGAAGCAGTGAATTAAGCCTCCCAAAGTAGACCTTTGAGGTGCCCACCCTACACTTTCATTGCAACAGAATGAAAATATCACGCTCGGGAACTGGCACGAGTGGAAACGTTCATAATTTGTTACTTTGCGAACAACTCGGCATCCGCAGTATAACACACGTGCCTGACGTACGGATATCAAGTATCCTTTGTGTTCTGAGCGTCTGCATGGCCCGTGGTGTGAGGCTAAAGCGATGCGGTCGAAATACATATTCATGTTTCTCAATTTTTCATTGCGGGAAAGAGATTGCTTCGGAACGTGTTGAGGTTTATTGTAACGAATCCAGGTGAATGAAAACTGCGACGAAATGAGGGAGAGTAGAATTATTTTTTACGGGGAGAAGTGACAATTATAATCGGGTAGCGGTTGGGGGGAGATAAAACATAGATAAAGCTGGAAGGCGTGAGAGGTATGCGACGAATGATAACTGAGGGGTAGGCGTGAGGAACGAAATGGTGAAGGAGCCAGGCCAGAAAGGCGCGGCCGCTTTTAGATAAAGGGTTTACCAATAAGAGGTGTAATTTCGAATAGCCCGCTATTTCGACAGATGTCACTTTTGAAGCTGTCATTTCTTGATCTTTGACAAGTTGAAACAACGCCATCAATGAAAATGCAACGATATACACTTCAACAACGCTTTGAAATTATTGAAATTCACTATAAAAATTGTGCAAAGGACCCCGCACTTTTTCTATGGCAAATGGCATTCCGTCAAATGTTCTAAAATTTTGGTATAATGTAGTACTCCTTCATACAAACATATGGCAAAATTTGCGAGAAAACTCAAAACGGGAAGCATAAGGCTTTTTCCCTGGGATGCCTGGACAAATGTTGGGTACACCACTGGGAAGGTCAACGATCGAATTTTCGATTGGCACAAATCTCCTTTTCCTACGATCTCCAGTATTCTTAGGATCTTTATACAAACTTCTGGCAAAATTTGCGAGAAAACTGAAATCGGGGGAGCATAAGGCTTTTTTCCTGGGATACCTGGACAAATGTTGGGTACACCACTGGAAAGGTCAATTATCGAATTTTGGATTGCAACAAATCTCTTTTTCTTACGATCTCCAGTATTCTTAGGATCTTCATACAAACTTCTGGCAAAATTTGCGAGAAAACTGAAATCGGGGGAGCATAAGGCTTTTTCCCTGGGATACCTGGACAAATGTTGGGTACACCACTGAAAAGGTCAATGATTGAATTTTCGATTGCCACAAATCTCCTATTCCTACGATCTCCAGTATTCTTAGGATCTTCATACAAACTTTTGGCAAAATTTGCGAGAATACTCAAAACGAGGAAGCATAAGGCTTTTTCCCTGGGATACCTGGACAAATGTTGGGTACACCACTGGAAAGGTCAATTATCGAATTTTCGATTGCCACAAATCTCTTTTTCCTACGATCTCCAGTATTCTTAGGATCTTTATACAAACTTCTGGCAAAATTTGCGAGAAAACTGAAATCGGGGGAGCATAAGGCTTTTTCCCTGGGATACCTGGACAAATGTTGGGTACACCACTGGAAAGGTCAATTATCGAATTTTCGATTGCCACAAATCTCTTTTTCCTACGATCTCCAGTATTCTTAGGATCTTCATACAAACTTATGGCAAAATTTGCGAGAAAACTCAAAATGGGGAAGCATAAGACTTTTTCCCTGGGATACCTGGACAAATGTTGGGTACACCACTGGAAAAGTCAATGATCGAATTCTCGATTGCCACAAATCTCCTCTTCCTACGATCTCCAGTATTCTTAGGATCTCCATACAAACTTTTGGAAAATTTGAAACTAGAGGGTGATGAAAAAAAGGTGGTTTTTGTGTATTTTCGTGAGGTTCAAAGTTCATTTCATGACTGAATCACCCTGTATCCTTTGAAGTCCATGATGATATGTTCTAAAAAAATTGAACAAACACCTTGAATCAACCCATAAATACAGGGTGTCCACTTAACCTTCCTTGAGAATAGTTTCTATAATAATGGATCACCCAGTATAAATTCTGGGTATTACAGACTTTGTCGATGTAACAACAACATATCTAGTGTAAAAGTTCATTTGGTGAACGTTCTCGCTCTGAAACTGACATATTTTATACTTTCAAAATCGGGCATGCATTCAAGTATGGATAACCCTGTATTCGTAACAATTTTGGGTCATATTCCTACACGTGGTTGCTCCCAGGGGATGTCATGAAATGTTTCTTGAGAAAAATTGAAGTTCATTCGATTCTGTTCCGAGATACGAGCGTATTGAAAGTGGGTAATTCCCAACTTCAACGCCCTGTATCTCAAAATCTAGTCATAGGATTGGGTTGGGGCCATAGACACTTTTGATCAGTAGGTCGAGTACTACATTATACCAAAATTTTAGAACATTTGACGGAACGCCATTTGCCATAGAAAAAGTGCGGGGTCCTTTGTCAGAGACGGTTCGTAAAACTCGAATATTTTTGGGTCGTCGTGAAGCACCTTGTCGAATCGCAATATAGAAATTGGTGGTAAAATTTGAGCTTTTGGGACAAGTAAGTGATGTGAAGAATAAAACCGGTGCACGGTGGTCAAGAACAGCCGAGAAAATCCAGGTTTGTCCATTCCTCATCGTTCTTTGGAATAAGGGATTCCACAAAAGTCATTTCATCATATTTTGCATGGAGATTTGGGTCTTAAGGCTCATGAAGTTCAGTTAACACAGGACTCAAGCCAGCCAGTCATTAACAACGTCGTGTTTTTGCTGATTGGGTCCATGAAATGCATGAAAATGATCTGGAATCCCATCGAAATATCATCTTGAGGGATGAGGCCCATTTCCACCTCAGTGGCTTCGTCAACAAGAAAAATTGTCGCATTTTGGTATCGAAAATCCCAAGAGTTATCGTTGAAAAGCCTCTCTATCCTCAACCTGTGACTTCAATTGAAAACAAAACCACACCGACTTATTTGTTTTCTCAATACACTGCGCAAAAAAATCAACGCACATTCTGAAAATCTCAATTTTAATGAAAGTTACTCTACATTGACTTTATAACTTATTTTTTATGTTCTCTCGGGAAGGTTTTGAACGAAACAAGACACATTAAATGGAAGAAAAATTCAGGATTTCACCGAATCTTATGTGAAAGAAGAGAAATGAACAATTTTCAAAATACTGAAATGCTGATAAGTGATTTAATTTTTTTTTTTTTTAAATAAATTCTTCCATAGTATGTTCTATGAACGAATAAGTAGAAATTGAAAGGAAACACACTATATTTCAATATTTTTTAATTCTTAGGCGATCGATTTCGGATAATTATTCCATCATCAGGCCAGCTGAAAAATACACAACGATTTAAAAAAAAAAATTTAATTTCCCGCTCGCAGAGCATATACACCAATATGACGTTGAGAGCAGACCATAACCGTTTCCTGTTCATTCCTGACTGACACCACGCTAAGAAAAGAGATAATCATATAATTCCAATCGATTAATTAAGAAATCTAAAGAACAAAAACAGACATTTAGCCGAAAAATTATCATAAACAATAAATAACGAAGAATGATTGATCCATATTGACTTCCATACGACAGTAAGTTTTATAAGTTGCATACTCTTAACCTAAAATATCCATCCCCGAAAAGAAAATAATAAATGTAATATAAAAAGAAATCAAAAAATGTGTATATGTATCGTTGTGTATTTTTCAGCTGGCCTGATGATGGAATAATTATCCGAAATCGATCGCCTAAGAATTAAAAAATATTGAAATATAGTGTGTTTCCTTTCAATTTCTACTTATAAGTGATTTAATCTTTGGTATTTCCACCCCTTGCGTTAATTACAGCTCGGCAACGACGGTTCATACTCAAAATGAGTGATCTTAAAATGTTCTGATCTAATCCTTCCCAGATTTCTCCGAGTTGGATTCCTAAGTCCTTAAGAGTAGCTGGATGATTTTCTGAACTTCTCAGCCTTCTATTGAGGTTGCCCCAAACCTGCTCAATCGGATTGAGATCTGGACTTCTTGCTGGCCATTCCATTCGAGAGACTTCAACCTCTTCAAGGTACTCCTGAACGATGCGCGCACGATGGGGTCTGGCATTATCCTCCATAAAAATGAAATTTTCACCAATGTATGGAGAAAATCGCACTACATGCTCTTCAAGAATGTTCCTTATATACTTATCAGCATTCATAGCTCCATTATCAACGACCACTAGGTCTGTGCGAGCAGTCAAAGATATTCCACCCCATACCATAATCGATCCTTCCCCGAAACCAGTAGTATTCAGGAAATTGCACTGAGCATATCTTTCATGTGGACGTCTGTATACAATGGAACGTCGATCACAATGGTAGAGGCAGAATCTAGACTCATCTGTGAAGAGAACTCTTTCCCAATCGGCCTCTTCCCAATGGATATGCTCTCTCGCAAAATCCAAACGCGCCCTTCGATGGGCTGGGGTAAGAGCTGGGCCTCCTGCCGCGACACGAGGCCTTAAATCATATTCTCTGAGGCGATTTCTTATTGTCTGAGTGCTAATTTGCAACTTATGAGTTTGCTCAAGCTGATTTTGAAGGAGGCGAGCGGTTGCAAACCGTTGTCTCAACGAAGAAACTCTCAAGTAACGTTCTTGAATGGCAGTTGTTACCCGTGGTCTACCCTGTCCTGGTCTTCGGACATTCATACCTGTCTCCCTGAATCGCTGCAACATTCTGGACACACTTTTATGGGAAACTCCAAACCTTTCTGCAATTCTTGTGTATGTCCACCCTTCTTCTCGCAAAACTACCGCTTGGGCACATTCCTCTTCGGTCAAATTCCGTGTTTCGCGTTGCATAGCGATCGAGTGTAGAAAATCAAACGAAAGAAAAACTATTGATCACTAGAATTGATCGAGAACAACTGATTTTAGAATGGAGTCAATACTTTCAAAATCTGATAATATCTTTTTTTTAATTCCTGCTGGGAGAAAACATCTGCATTGAAGAAAAACGTCGAAAGTGGATAACATACCTATGCATGCATAATTCTGATAAAAATAATTATCATTGAGTATACCTTCAGTTGTTGAATAATGTTGAGATTTCCATAATGTGCGTTAATTTTTTTGCGCAGTGTACATTGCGGCTTATTGATAATCACTTAAAAAGACGAATGATCTTAAAATTTTTTTGAATTCTCGTTTATTTTCTTCATTCCAAATGTTATATTACTTCAAACCTGTTTCGAATATATGAGTAAAACTTAGCAATTTCATCAAAATCACTACAAATCGAATATGAAAGGAAAATAATCACCGTCTGCTAGTTAAAAACTAATAAAAAATGAATTCCGCACAAAGTTAGAGCATTTGTGGAAACCGAAAACCGATAAATTTCCATACAAAGTGAAACCTATACCCGGAATCACTCAAAAAAACGTCAGTAATGTTTGTGGAATAACTATACAGAAAACTGGCAATACATAGTTAGCAGAAGGATGATTTTTCTCTTCGTAAAACGAGGGCAAAATCAATTGGTTGAGTTATCTCTTTTGTATTTTTCAGACCCAGAAAATATAGAGGCTTCGGAACTCCAGAGGAAATTAGAGATGCTGAACAATATAATGGATCAAGAACAAAGAGCAGAACAAGCAAGAAGACAGATGCAGTTCGTTGGACATTGTAGGTTCCAAATATGTTCATGATTGACAGTTATTTGTTACTGTTCCTATCGATGTTTTATTGAAAATCTCAATTTTGTCCCCATTCTTATTATGTATGATGCAACATGTGTTGACAACGCAGTGTGAGCTCACTCTCATCCATTTTCACGAAGCTGTATATTGTATATTGCATGTTTCATTTAAATTGTTTTTAAATCTTGGGAAATCGAATAATATTGCTCTGGTATTCTTCCCTGCAATATACACTAAAAGTATCATTATCATACAAAGATCCAAGTAGAAATGGCTGGAAGTTTAGTCTAATGGAAATCATGATGTCCTGATTGAATGTCTTCGTTGACGTATCGAAATACAGGGTGTTAAACATGCTGATTCAAGGTTGGTACTCAGTTTTGGAAAATCGAAGTGGCGATAATTTCTTCACAGACGTCGTTATACGTCTGTATCAATCTAAATAATTTTAATTAATTTCAAAAATCTTTTACATTCGACTTAACACATTTCTGTCTTCAAAAGAACCAGAAATGAGCCTTTCACGAGTCAACTAAACTTCTTTCGTTCAAGACTTCCCCAGCTACCCTCTTCTTCGTTTACTTCAGAAACCAATCAGATTAAAGGTTTTCGTTCTTCGTTTGTTTTTTAAAAACCAATCAAAGTAAAGATTTTCCTTCTTCGTTTTTTCAAATCGATCCAATTAAAGACTTTTCTTCTTCCAACCTCCCGTGGGTGGGTTCTGAAAAGATGACGGAGTTTTCCATGAAACTTTCGGGTACTGCCACGTTGCAAATCCCACGATTTTAGCCTCGAAATTTTCTGCTATCGTACGCATTTAGTGCAACCGATTTCGTGAAACGATTTTATCATATCGTCTGAGTCCCATGAGAAACTCGAACCGAAAATCAATAATTTCAATCGTTATCATCTCGCTACACATCCTGTGCCGACCGATAAGAATTTTCGGACCCATGAATATCAATTTCAGGCGTCTATACCAGTCAACTGAAAATATTTCGATTTATTACAGTGTCAACCTGAACATTTGATCAGGACATCATAATATACTTCACCAAAAAGTAGAGCATCACCCAAGTTGACCTGCTGATTCGCATCAGCAAAAACCTGAAAGCACAAAGCACCATTTTGCACAAAAAAATTGCATGCAGCCGCCTCTTTTCGTACAAATTGAGTTTTATCCATCCTCCTTTACCACCTAACGAATACTTAATCACATTCTCGTCTTTTCAGCATGTAGTAATGATTTTGACAATGACATTTCAGCGGGTTACTCAGAAGATAGCGATTACACGTCGGATTTGAATTATCCCGTAGGTCAGCACGCGAATTCGTCCGCGTCTCAGTTTCGTGCGGCTGCGCATCAGTTGACCACGCCGCAGAGGTCGCTCGAAACATCGCGGGAAAATTCTTACGAGAGAGAAGATGGCGTCAATCACCATCATCACCACCTGCCGCAGCCACCTATCACGAATCAGCATCACTTGAGCCCGGGTTCTATATCCAGAAAGGTAGGTTGATCTCAGCTTGATTGCTTCATCAGCCGAAAGTGCTGGTCGATTTTGACTTAGCCATCTGGTAAACAAACTTGTTTAACACAATTGGTGAGAAGAATAGACTGCTGTACCAATTCTTATCACCACGAGAATTCAAGAAAAAAATGTATGTAAGAGATAGAAACAATACTACGAAGTAAACTACTCACGGTTGGTCTGATATGAAGAGATGTATCTGCTGATTTTCTTCCTTGTGTGGTTGTAGTCTTTATCTCACGGAACTAATTCACTATATTAGTTAGGAATATAACGGGTTCCGACGAGGGTATACAGGGTGAGTCTTTGAATTGTACATATATTTTAATTGTAGATTCCTTTCATCAAATGAAACACTTTTTTGCCATACCTTTTTTCAAAATTCGGTTTCGTTTGAAAGATACATGGTGTCGAAAATCCGTGAAATTAACACTTTTCTGTTCATATCTTCGGAACCGTTTTTTCGATTGAACTTGGTATAAAAGTTACAGCGTAGCCAACTCATAAATTCACGCAAAATACTATAAAACCACTCGAAAAAAAAAACGGTTCACGTTTTCGAAAGAATCAATTATTTTATGAAATAAAAGTATTCCTATGTTTTTTCAATGGAACGCGTCGTTTTCGAGTTATTTCTAATTGTATAAGATGAAACATGAGGAAAAAATAATGAATTTCAAGAATAATCTGAATACTGCTCTGGGTTTGATATCATCGAATATCATTTCTTCTCTGCTTTCTTAAAAGGTTGACAATGTTGTGAGAATGTTTATAAACTTTGTCAAGACGAATATCTCTACACAATCCCACAAATGTGGGACATAAAATTGAATTCTAAGAAGCATGCAACCATACATTTTATACGCAGTTTCTATTGAAAATTCTTTGTTACCGATCCTTCAGGAAAATATCTATCGAAACAATATAACTCGACACTACACGACACCACTATTACAACAATTCACTTAAAGTCATTCACATAATCATCACCTGTTTCCTCTTTTCTCTGTACATAAATAAATCGAAGTCCTTGGCGCAGGTAATCGCGTGAGCGGCGTTCGTTGGAGACACAGAACAACGGTTTGTCTTGCGTGGCGGCTACATCCACGGCCTTCTGAAGGGTAGAGTAGGCCGTGCTACATGGCAGCGCACCGTTATAGGCTAATGAAATTAAGATCATAGCGCTTCATCGGCGATAATCAGAACTACTTGTTTAATGTATCCGAAGAGCAACGTCTGGACGCTTTAAGCGAAAAGTAAACAAAACTTGTGCCCTTGCGATAGTTCATCCGTTAACGATAGGGGACGTAAGGCTTCTTTGGTTTCGCCAAAACCATGGTTTGAAGAGAAAATCGGCAATCTGGCATCGTCTTCCCAAAAGTTCTGTGAATTATCACAGAAGATGGGTTAGGTTAGGTCATTGACCTCGAATCCTATGACCTAGGTTAATGGGGTTAGGATAGGTTAGTGAGAAACCAATTTTTTATGAGATCGTTTTATGATATCGAGGAAAATATGAACAAATAATTAGTGTTCACAAACTGATCTTCAGGAAAATCGAAGAAGGAACTTATTTTGGTTTGAGACATATGGCTTTTCAATTGCAAAAATGATCGGACAGAACTTAGTGTTTTTGTTAGGAAATATCGTGTTTGTTACATTCTTATTCAAATAAGGTTAGTGCTTGAGAGTTTGCTAAATGTATCACCCAGAACATCTAATAATCCCCTCAATTTCAATCAAAAAATAGGAATTGTATCAGGCACGTATTTGGCCCAATTTTTTTTCAAATGGCTATATCTCTTCAACAGAGCTGAATTCGGAAAAATGGATAATGAAAAAAAGGTCTCTTTTGGTCTCAAGAATCTTCAGTTGAAATATATGTACAAGTCGAAGACACACTCTGTATATCTGTGTTAGGATGGCGAACTGAGCAATATGACCGTTGCGACTAGTGGCAGAGGTATAAATAGAGAGAACAGGTTGAAAAAACGAAAAATTCAGCATTATCGTGAGATATCACGGAGAAATAACCAGCGGTCATCGCTCACGTTCTTGTGGTAACACGAGAACAAAATTCGATTAAACTTCTCGTTAGTTGACTGGAGCCAACAGCTCCTATCCATTTCAGCTGTCAGTTATCATTGCAAAAAATGGGAGAAAAGTTTCTCTGTTTGATTAGACCTGTGAGCGGTCAGTTGCATTGGCTGCGGTATGTTAGGGACTGAAGCTGAATTTCCAGGAAATGAATAAATAATAACACCAACTTTCGAAAAGTTCCGTTTCCGAGTTGATTACGCGAACTAGGTTTCGTTAGTCGCTCGTTATGTCTTGAGTTAGCGGAAGTTTTTGATTGCATTAGTTTAGTCTACATCACTGCGCAAAATGGCTAACGTGTATTGGGAATTGGAAGCAGCAGATTTTTTCTGAGGAAACAATGAGAATAATAAATGAAAGACTTTCTAGAGAAGCGTAGGGGAATTGAGATGCAGGAAGTTATTTCAACAACCCAGAAGTAAATTCTCAGGGGGGATTCTTTATGATATGATTCGAGGAAATAGTTGCTGGGAGAAAAGCTGTCACCAATACTTATACTCATACTAAGTAGTGTACTACTGAGAATATCAAAATTAATTGTGGATCCTATACATAGGTGAATCAAATATAAACGGGATTTCTGTTACTGAACGTAACTGAATGGTTGGTAGCAATAAGCGCTGGCTTCTAGTATGGTTGGCTTGGGTCACTAAGAGTTGGAGGAGCGAGTCGTTTTGCACTTCCAACTGGTTAGGCAATATGGCCTTCGCGATATCGGAGCAACAAGTGCACCCTTTTGCTGCGCAACGCATTATAAATTTCTCTCTCAAATGATGCATTTTGTCACCTGTGACTGGACATGGGTCAACCATTACACTCCAGAGTCAAAACAAGCCATGGAGTGGCTGAAGAAAATGGAGGCGGCTCCAGTAGAAGTCAAGACTCGACTGTCAGCTGGCAAGATTCTTGCAACAGTGTTTGTTGAGCAGCAAGGCATTTTGCTCATTGATTTTTTGTACGAGCGACGCACAATCAATGCGAGCTATTGGCTGTGGTAAGAGTTGCCACAATAGACGAAAACAACGAATTCTAGAGGTCATCCTCCTCCATGACAATGCCAGACCCCACAACAATGTCAGAACTGAAAGAAATGCACTGGACTCAACATCAACATTCTTTTTACAGCCCCGAATTGTCGCCCTGCGATTTTCATCTGTTTGACCGCTTAAGGAAGCTTTAGGAGGGAAAAGGTTGGAAGATGAACTTCCCTTTGCACTAGGAAACATGTTTTTTTTTAAGCAGAAAACTACGTAGAAAAATAATTCATATTGGCCATTCATCATTCAATTACATACGGTCTATTTAAAAAAATTCCCGTTTATATTTGATTCACCCTAGTAAATCGAGTTGGCTCTTCAAGGTTTCATAAATTTCTATAGTATCAAACTAGCCTCATGCGATGAATAGGACATACAATTTCTTCCTGAATCTAGTTGAGATTTTCACACTTAACAATGATTTCAGAGATACTCTCCAAACGCAGATGACTTCAGTAGCTATGGTTCTTCACATACTGACCCAAACAACAGAGGATATTGTCAAGAGAACAACATGGATTCTGAACCCTTGTTCTACAACAGTAGGCCAAGGAACAAGCGAGATTATTCAAGGTGGGTGTACAAAACGTATTTGAAGATTATTCCTTTTTCAAAAGACGCATCCCAACATTCATCTATAGGAGAACCTTTCAGAACTGCGACCAAATTGGTCTTATATCATTATACCCTAATGAATCAACTCTTGAGGAGTTTATCTTCTGTCCTCATCTATCCAGCGAGAACTCTACAAATGCTTTCGCTTGTCTTAGTCCTGGAGACCTTCTCCAGGGAAGTGTCATCTCCTATTGCTGTAACTCTGCACATAGTGGTTTTTTTCAAGGCCACAAAAGTGTTAAAGTGTTAAGGTCAAACGGCATCAGCCTTCTCATCATGTGCATCAGCGTTCTCTTTACCCTCCGTGCCTCAAAACCCATAGGGGAGTCAATATTTTCCCTTTGAAAAGCAGTTTGAAGAATATTTCTTTCCTAGTAGACGCATTTGAGAAAGGTACAATGAATTCAAGTTTGTAACGTTCCATCCGAAACAGCTAAGCGGAAAATATACAAGAGCTCTCTTGGAGAGAAGAAATTGACTGCTGTACCAATACTCATCACCACGAGAATCAACAAATGAAATAGGGGCCAGCAGTATTTTCCAGCTTATCAGGAATCTTTTCACGAATTATTTCCAAACCTATTTTCCTGAAAATTATAACGACCTCTGAAGCGTGAGGTAATAAAATATCATCTTCTGAACTACCCCCTGAATGGTTTCAAATAATCGAAAAAAAAAGAAAAAAATAGAAAAAGAAAAGAAAAAAATTTGAAAAGCTATGAATTTCTTCTATGAAAAGTAAAAGTTTTGAAAACTTTTATTTCTTGTTCAATAGCTTCTATTTGTGAATTTAAAAAAAAGCTAATCCAAATATAAAAAATGAGAGGAACAAACGAATGGAGTCTAAGAAAACAACATTCATAAAGGAAATGAGTAGGCACCTAAATTTACACTGGATACTCCCAGCATTTCGAATAGAACAAAGACAGGCTTTCACGCCAGATTGCTATCGTTACAGGTGTTCTAAAAGCAACGACAACGTTTCACAAAATCGTTGTGAATGTAGCGTCGGAAACTTCGTCCTTCATATCCGTTCGCATTTTACGTGTCTGCCAGGACAATTTTACCCGTGAATTATACAATTTCTGAGTGTAACTGATTCAATAATGCTTCTGGGTCACGCCACGTTCGGGTTCGACATGAAAATGAACAGATACACAAAGAGTTACGCCTGGATGAATTGAGAGGATACCACATCGTTATCTGTTCGAAGGATGAAGATATTGCTGTGAATTATACGTTATCTCGGATGGATATGTGATAGGAAGGGGTGGAGAGCTGGGTATGATGAGTCCTATTGTTAAGGGTAGAATAGGTTAAGGTTAAACTAACTACTGCCTGGAGTATGTGGCAAAAGCTTGATTTTTAAGAACATACGGATACGAAAGATGTTCAGTGACCTCAAAACTACTTGATATTGCCATTGAACAGTTGCCACACCAGTTATAGAAGGGAGGTTTATTCCAGGTATTTCACTTCAAACTCTATCTCCATTCAGAGACAGGCATTTCACTGCTGGAAGTTTATATTTCTAGTAAAAGGCCCTACTGTGGTGTTGGTTTGACTAGTATTCAGCAAGTAGTAGTTATGGGTATATTAAGAAAGGGGTTACAGTTTCCTGCGACCTGAAGTCATCCAGAGAACTCTGAATAACAAAGAAATCGCCATGTGTGGATGTATCTTGGGCCTTTGACAAACACAACACACGTGTCTGTCAGAGATGCACTTGAGAGGCGAGGAGTGAATGATACCATCTTGAAATGGATGTATGAGTTGTTAACGACGAGAGTAGCTGAGACCTAGTGGAACACCTGAGGGTGGGGTGATGTCTCGCCTTTTATGGAGCCTAAAGGTGGATGAACTTCTACACAGGCTAACGGAGCTGGGCTTCGAATGTGTATGCTATGCTGACGACATAGTCCTAATAATTAGAGGCTAGTTCGAAGGTACTCCCTATTGCAGAAGAGCCTCAGAATTATTGAACAGTGGTGCTTGTCAGTGGGGCTGAACATCAACCCAACCAAGACAACATTGATTCCATTCACCCGGAAGAGGAAACTTCCAGCCATGAAGACGTAAACATTGAACGGAAATATCTTGAAGTGGGGGTCTCAAGTCAAATAACTAGGAATAACTTTAGATAGCAAACTTCTGTGGAACAATCATGTTGATAATGCTACTGGCAGAGCCACAAGGGCTCTGATGGCGTGCAGGCGTCTATGCGGCAGGAATTGGGGTTGCAACCCAAAAATATTGCGATGGATGTACGTCATGATTGACCTATAATCACATATGGGGCAGAAGCCTGGTTTGCTAAGGCAAGTCAGGTAAGTAGGAGAAGAATGCTCGACATGGTACAAAGGCTTGCCTGTGTGTGCATCACGGGAGCTATGAGAACGTGCCCAACTAGGGCACTTGAGATCATCACAGACCTCACACCTCTTCATCTTGTGATTGATAGGGTAGCCCATGAGGCCATCCTCAGAATATCCAAAGAAGGAACAGGCAACGAGAGAATCGGGAATCAGAGAGTGTGGTCCTCTCTGAATGACTACATCTCATCTGCAAACCTTCCTAGTGATGTAATGATCAAGAAAGTAAGTATTGAGTAAAACTTCAGTACAATGCTAAGCAAAAGAGAGGACTGGGAACGGGAATACACCAACTACAATCTCAAAGAAAATTCAATGAAATGGTATACAGATGGCTCTAAAACCGCTACAGGAGCTGGTGCTGGGATTTATGGGACAGGTACCAAGTGTGCACTATCGCAAGGCTCCTGTACAAGCGTCCTTCAAACGGAAATATGTACTTGCAATCGAAAGATGTCTAGATAGAAATTCAGAAAGAAACTATCAGAAATTCGATATAGCTATTCATACAGATAGTCAAGCTGCCGTTAAAGCACTGAGCTCCTATGTCATCGATTCAAAGCTGATTTGGGAGAGCCGGAACAAAGTCAATCTCTTCATAGCTAATGCCATTCTCACAATGCCTTCTATATTTATTTTCAAATGTCTCATTTATGTGAAAGAAAATGAAGATAAATTCAAAAAGCTTAATAGCTTCCATCGTTATAACACGAGAAATGAGGGAACTTTATTCATTCCTAGACATAGAACTACTAAGTTTGAGATGTCTCCGATGTTTCAATGTGTTAGATTATATAATCATTTGCCATATTCTGTACAAACACTTAATATTAATAAGTTTAAGAAAGTTGTCAAATCACATTTATTGAAAAAATGTTATTACTCTGTAAAAGACTATCTCTCTGACTCTGTGGAGACTAGTTGATAATTATCTCTTGACCTGTCCTATACATGTATATGTCTTAAAGGATCAATAAAATTTATTTATTATTATTATTATTATCCTTCTCATCGGTCTCCCGTTCTCAGCTCGAGCTGGTAATTCTTCTATGAACCAGTGAAAAAACAATTCAGTTCCTCCCACTAGTTCAGAATTTTCCGCACGATGTGAAGGTTTGCAAATCCACAGCCAGCTGCGCACATCCCGCGATCCTCCGGGATAACTCGATCCCTTGAAGATTTCTCTTCTCCATCCAGGAAGTGGTTTGTCCTCGCAATCGTTCACGTAATGAAAAGCTCGCATTACTTCAATATTCATTTCGCGGCTCCACTGGATACGTGCGTTGCGAGCTCCCCTGCGGGCAGTCCTCCTCACGTTGGTCGAGCCAGCAGGTGGAGTGGCATCTCGATCTTCTGCCGTGATATCGGTTTCCACTTCTCGTTCATGGGTTTGCCACCATTTACCCTTGGTGGTCCAGGTTAATCGGGCCGTGGGGACGTCACCCCCCATGTGGCATGGCCGAAACTACACCACACCCGTGCGGTGTATTATTATTATTATTATTATTATTATAATGAGGCAGGCAAGAAGAATGAGGTCTTTTAAATCTGGGTTCCTGGTCATTCGGGAATCGTAGGAAACGAAGAGGCCAATACACTCGCCAGAAAGGGTGCACAAACTACACTCACTGGCCCAGAACCCTTCTGTGATATGGGAAAATGCACCTATAAGAAGGAGTTTATGGTGAAGGAGAAAACCGAAAGGGAAACACTCCCGGAATCTCCTAGGAATGGATCACTCCGAAAAGTTCCTCCGGAACTTTGAAACTGCTAGATCCAAAAAATATCTGAATCTCAGTAAGAACCAACTACACCTACTCACTGGCTTTCTCACAGGACATTGTCGCCTGAAGAAACATCTGTTGAGAATAGGGTTATCGGACACTGACGAGTGTAGATTCTGTGGGAAGGAAGAAGAAACTCCTGGCATTGCAAGCCAAAGGAAAAGTGAAGTTATTCTTCCTCAAAAACACTTGACTGGGAGCCTCACGATAGAGTATACTTGGTTCTTGCCACAGATACCCAGGCTCCGGTCTCCATCGTGGTCTTACAACCATCTCTACACCATTTTACGGTATTTTCTTTGAGATTGTAGTTGGTGTATTTCCATTCCCATTCCTCTGAAGTTTCTCTCAGTTCTTATTTTCTTGATCATTGGATCTCTTGGAAGGTTTGCAAATGAGATGCAGTGGTTCAAAGAGGACCATACTCTCTGACTCTCGATTATCTTGTTACCTTCCTTATATATTCTGAGGATGGCTTCATAGACTACCCTAGCAATCACTAGACGTAGAGGTGTGAATTTAGCAAGTTTACAAATTCATAAAATTATTGGACTGGACTACCTTATATCCGTAAATGTATTGTTGGTTTCAACAGTTCAGTAGAAGAATCTCAAAAATAAAATGAGTTAATTTCTAAAGAATGTGAAGTCTAGACAGACGAAACAGCAACATAGTTATTCCAGGTCTCTTCTTCACATCAAAGTGATTCCATTTGCCCATTTCTGCATAAAGTCGAGAGTCTATTGAATGCTCCGTATGCGGCATGAGTATACAAACATCGATTTGAATATAAGCAAGTACGTGACATCGTAAACATCTCGAAAGAGATCTATTGTTACTCCGGATTTCTGATTTCGTGATTCAGGGGGAAAATGACATTCGAAAAGGAGAAGTATCATATAACTTTAGTATAGACAGTTTATTTTCGACCGAAATTCATGTGAAAAATCTAAAACTTAACCGTTAAATATTATATGTGCTCGACGTAAAAGTAGAGAAAATTGTATCATTATTATTAAAAGGAAATTAAACTGATGATGATTTTTTTTCAGCCAAGACAATTGGGTCAGCTGTGAGAGCACCTTTTATAATCAGAGTGCAGACAGTGTGGATGCTGGTTACTCAGTGGATTCTGAATATTATACACAGAAGAAAATAAACAGAGGTTTGTATCTCCATCACGAATATTTAAAAAGGATCGATAGTTTCACATCGAGCATTCTAATTTGCATCGGTTGTATGATGATCTGCATTGTTATAATGGTTTTATTACACCAGAAGTGGGATAATGGAATAATTAAATAACTGGGTTTTAATCTAGTATAGTAAAAAACACATTTACATACTGAATGGACTTTTGGTTAATGAAAATGCCATTTACTTTTGGTATTTCTCACTTCGATAAATGTTTCATTACTATTAAAACAACATACGTTGAATTTGGGTATCGTAACAGATGAGATCGAGAGAAATACATGGTGGTCCACTCGGTACTAGCGGCACTTCAATAGTAGATGAAAAAAATAACAATTACAATGTTATTATGTAGCACAAATTTTGTTTGAGTACCTCCAATGGAGCATTGTGAAAAATTGATTTTGATTTTCGATCAACTTTAGTTTTTTCTTCATATTGTTACATTTGATTAGTTTGTCTATCTACTATTTAAGACTTTTTAGTAAGAATAGACCAACCTGTAAACGCACTAGCTACATGGTGATCCCATACTTCGTGCAGTGATATCAAGGAAGACTCTTTAATGAAATGCTGTGAATATCTATCTCGTAGTCTTCAAGTCAAGTCTCTGAATATTGAGTTAAATTTATTTGAGCCTTCACCTTATCACTGAGAAAAAAAAAGGAGTTCTTGAAAGCTTTCGAAAAATATTTTGACATAAACTCAAACATCTGTCAGTCCAAGAAAAGTTTTATTGAATAAAGTTCACATTTCATCTGTAATTATTATCTTATTATGTTGCTTATTTATTATTTCTTCTCTGATCCTTCAGGTTGCTTGCTCTCCTCGCTCTTGCTTTGCTTTTCTCTCATTTTGTCGGCATCTCTTTCCTTTCTTTTTTCCACGGACATTTCATCCTCAGAAGATTTCTTCTTTTTTCCTTCTCCTTTTTTCTTCATCGTCTTGGTACGGGCTACCTCTCTTTGGTTTCCTCGAGTCATGATGGTATTTTTTCTGGACTGGTATGTGGAATACGTGAATTTTATTGAGTGACAATTTTTGACATGTGGTCGTTTGATTTTGAGGTGAATAATTCTGTACCACAGAACCGAGTATTGATGTAGAGTGATCTTAATTATATGAGCAAAACTGTTCTTGTTGAGATGAGAAAGAAAAATGTTATCAGGGTCTATAAAGAATATATTCAGAATTTGAATGAAAACTATTCCAAATGTATATTTGGGTATGTATGCTTGAGAAAGTTTTAAAATGTTCTTTTTTCATTTTTTATCTATCGTTTTGGATCACAGGCCTTATTATTTCTGGAAGGTTACAATTATAACCAGAAATAATTTTATGGATTATATACTGGCTCATTTTGACGTGTCCCCATGGAATTGAAATTGCTTTTTCATTCCTAATACTCACAAATACAGTGTCTTGTTTCAAAAACCCAATAAGACCAGGCAAAATATGGCTCCCATTAGTTTTAATCGGAATAATACTAGAAAACGAAACCAAAAATTTAACATTTTGTGTCTGCAAGAATGAATCCACAAAACAGGAATCTAATACTCTTGTTTCCCTCTACACAGGAGTTGCCTCAACGCATTATAAGTTCGGAAAATCTCCACTAGGGGGCTAGGAAAATCAATATCTCCACAAGAAGTTCAGTTAGTCGACATAGATGGCACTGCTGATCGCTCTAGTTATTGATTTATATTCAAAATTTGTGTTGAATCAAATTCCATTTTTACCAGTGATCTCTCTTGAAGTTTATGAATGTTCATTTTCTTTCTCACACTGATGAACTCCTCGTTGTATTTGTGAGAGACATTTCCGAGTCTACTAAAAACTCATCAATTTTGTTAGAATTAATAGTATATTATTCGATGAGCACATAATGATTACTATTATTCACGAGGGGGAAGTTTGCGACGCGAGCCGCCAGGCGAGTGTCGCAATTCACCCGTGTGAATAATAATAATTATGTGCGAATAGAATACTATACTTTGTCCACGACTTCCTCGGTAAAATTCGATTTAATCTGCATTTTCAACAACGAAAATAGTTATCAAAAGCGTTGACATAACATTTTCTGTGTTCGCACTGAATAATGCAAAATCTCGATAAACGTCAAAAAGTTCAGTTGACATCGATTCATTTCCATACTTTCGCTCTGATGAAAATGAAATACAAATGTATGCAAGCAGTGTTTCACCTTCATCACAAGATATTCTTCAGATGCTTCAGGAATAAAACTCTAGCTTTCTTCCTTCTGATTTCCTTTTCAAAAGTGAACGGTGTTTTTCATAATTTCCAATATCGTTGCCTTCATTTATGTTGAGAGTATTCTTGAGCATGGAATAATGGCCCCATAGGGTTGTTTGTTCATATAGGTAGCTGATATTTTCGAAAAATAAGCCAGTAAAACTGACTCCGAAAATGAGTGGATTTTATTAGCTGCTCTCAGTCCATGAAATTATTAAACGCTTTTAGGCTGAGATTCCTTGATTTTTCCGGCAATATATGTAATGCATTATTTCTTGCAGCCTGTCTTATTTCTGGTGGAGTACACAAAATTTCTTCATGACTCTGTAATGCAGGTATCTTCGATAAGAATTACAACTTATGGGAGGCTCAATGAAAACAGACGGTTTGAATATTTTTCAGCTTGTCAAACTGAATGGGAATCATAGAAGAAAACATTAAGTGGTTATTTTTTCTCTTAATTGTCATTGCGCTGATGGCTTGGTGGTTGGCAGTCATTTTTCCGTCGTGGAAAAAGGGCGTCTCGGGTTCGAATCCTGACGAATTAAAAATTTTCAGAAGTGCAATTCAGCAGTGATTAATGAATCATTATTCACTGCCATTATTCACCGGTGAATGATGACTATCATTATGTTTCTCAAAGATCATTCGAAATGTAAGGATTATAGGGAAGTCGTGGACAAAAATATTTTTTACTCAAGGGGAGTCTGAGAAAAATACAATTTCTACTTCAATAACTTAATAAGTTTGCAATTATCAGGATCAGCCAGAAAATCTATAATGAACTTTGGATCAGATCATTCGAATTATAAAATTGAAATGCTAAAGTGATTGGATTTCAAATTATCTTCACGTTTTGATGAGATATTCAAATAGAAAAAAAAATTAGGCAATAAGACTCTAAGGAATTTAGGGAGATCTGATTGCTGGAATTCAAAAATATTTTTAGAGGTTTATAATTATTTTCATTAATTTGTTTTATTTTACAGGCATTAGGCGACCAAGTTTAGAAAGACAGACAACTCTTTACGATGATAATTTGTACAGTGAAACTGATAATATTTACCATAATCCCACCATCACCCAGGTCAACTATGTTAACTACAAGTAAGTATATTGTGGGCTTATTTTCACGGTTTATGAGCTTTTCGCTCTCATCACTGGAAAAATTTTGTATGTGTATGTCTGTAATTTTTTTTAATTTCGAGCCCATCGATGAAGATTTCGTGGTTAATTTCAATTGTGTCCGTTCGTTCAGCTGTAAACATGATGACTTTCGAAAGAAAAGTCCTACAGATTTTAAATAAGCCCAAAAACAATAGTTGATTTCGAAAACATGTTGAATCAGCTCAATAGTTTCGAACTTTTCATTTTAATCAATATAAGCCTTTCGTTGGTCTGATAATTGACGATAAGCTATGAAATAAAGACAAAATTTCGCGAAAATCGTGTTATGACAAGAGTTAAAACGATGTTTGAATAAAATACAATTTCATCACAAAAATGATGGGAGTTCAGAAGAAATAACTGAATAGGGAAAGAGGCATATCATCCAGAAAGATGAAGACATGGAAATAAAACTGACAACTTCAAAAACATGAACTTAAGACTACTGAAAAATACAATAAATTATTTTCCTGGACAAAAGGGAAAAAGAATAGAATATATTTTCACATAATCCTCGAACTCATTTTTCGATTTATAAATGAAACAAGACTTCGGCAAACAAACAAACTGAATTTAATTTACTAATTTTCCTGAAAAAGTTCAGTGACATCTTCTTAAGAGTTATTCCGTAGAAATGAAGAAAATTATTCAATCCAAATTGTTGAAATCAAGATACTCTGAGAACTTTGGAAAAAGTCTGAAATATACAGGGTGAGTCTTTGACTTGTACATATATTTTAACTGTAGATTCCTCTCATCAAACGAAACACCTTTTTCCTATTCCATTTTTCAAAATTCGGTTTGGTTTGGGAGATACAGGGTGTCGAAAATCCATGAAAAAAACACTTTTCTGTTTATATCTTCGGAACCGTTATTTCGAATGAACTGAATTTTGATTGAGTTTTTACTCTATTCATGGTGCATATTCCTCAATCGAAACATATTCAATATCTTCACTAGTATAAAAGTTACAGGGTAGTTGACTAATCAATACACGCTAAAACACCATAAAACCACTTTAAAAAGATAAACGGTTCATATTTTCGAAAGAATCAATCATTTAAGAAACTAAAAGTATTCTTATTTTTTTTCAATAAAACGCGTCATTTCCGAGTTATTTCCAATTTTACCCGCAGAAATTTGACGAAAAAATCATTAATTTCAAGAATTACCTGAATGCGTCTCTGAATTAAATATCATCGAAAATTGTTCGATCTCTGGTCTTTAGACGAGTTTACAATGTTGTCACAATATTTATCAACTTTGTCGAGATATTTTTTAATAATAAAATCCCCCAAATGTGGAAGATAAAATTGAACACCAAGGAGGATTTAACACGCACAGTTTCTATTGAAAATTCATAGTTACCGGTCCATATTGAAGTTAAATGTCGATGAAATACAAAATTCGGATATGAATGATGAATCTCAACACAAACTACTTATTAAATTGAAGTTAATGAAACGATACCTGATAATCTGTGGCGATGTTTCTCTAACTAAACAACTCATCTTGGAATTTTCTAAACTCGACACGGTTGAAATTATATTAATTCACTACACGTAATAATCACATTAGAACAATTAATCCACTGAATGTAATGAATGTATTCTGAACTTCAAAAAATAATGTTTACAGTTTGTTGAGACTGTTCAGAGCCTGCATTGTTATTGTTTTAGTTGGCTCCAGACTAGATAACCAATATTTCGGTTTTCGCTCTACGCATGCGTGGTAAAATTTGGCGGCAAAGTCGATTTATGATGGAAACGGCAGAATTCATGGATATTCATACCACGGTACACAAATTTATCGTGATTTATACTATGTTTCGTAAAAAATCCTTAACCTCAATGAAAATATCAGCAAGCTGAAACATGTTCTTGACATTTCTGTCCAAAAATTCACAGAATCGATACAAATTAGATTGAGTTAGGTTGTTTAATAATAAATCTGAATGAAAGTCTTTCTTCATGATATTGTTTGGAAATTTCGAGGAAAATATGAACAAGTTATTAGTGTTTACAAACTAATCTGCAGAAAAATCGAAGAAGGAACTTATTTTGGTGTGAGAAATATGGCTTTTTTGTTGAAGATATAATCCGATGAAACTAACTGTTTTTGTTGAAATTATCGTGTTTGCAACATTTTTATTCCAATAAGGTTAGTACTTGACTACTGGAGTATTCCCTAAATTGGGCCTAAATGTATAAACTCAATTTCCATCTAGAAATATGAACTTTGAATCAATTCCACAGTATCATTTCAGGGACGTAATTAGCACAATGTTTTTTTTCAAATGGCTATATCTTTTTAACAGAGCCGAATTAGGAAAAATGGAAAATGAAAAAAAGGTTTCTTTTGACCTCAAGAACCTTCAGTTAAAATATATGTACAAGTCAAAGACTCACCCTGTATAGGTACAGAGCTGAGAAATTAAAAAGAAGAGTAAGAACATTTTTTTGTGAACGCACTATCACTATACACATCACGAATGAAGAAAAGTCCCATTATTGTTGAACTTACATTTTTTTCTTTTCCCAGTTCTCAACCAAACAAACTCTACCAGAACAGCAGCTACGATGAGTACTACGACACATCATCTGCCCCCTTCCAACAAGAGATGTTCGGCCAAGACGAGGAGGACCGCCAATGGGATTCAGGAGGGTTCAGCTACCTGCCCCCAGTCAAAGCTCCAGGTTCCAAAAAACTGCCTCCCATACCCACTCAAAACGTCACCAAGCGTCGACTTTCTTACGTCAACAACGACTCCTTCTACTCCGTGTACGACGAAAGAAAATCGGCTACTCCAACACCTCGGAGGAAGATGCCTCAAATTCCAAAACGCAGCGCTAGCAGGCAATCGTCCATCGACCGCTTGGATACTTACCAGAACACGTCGCACAGAGGAGCCAGTCTTCCACCCACCCCCACCAAAACATCTAAGATAATCAAGAAGAACACTAACGTAGCTCAGAACTTCAACAGCCTACCCCCAACTCCAGGTAGACAGCTACCGAAGCCAAATCTCAATCACCGCAGTGCCAAGACGAAGAGGAACGGATTCATCAAACGCACCAGCTCAGCGGAATATGCTGACGACATGGATAAATACAACAATTTTTATTACACGAGACCTGGGGCGAATAGTGCTGGGGAGATGTATAACGAAGACTATAACTACGCATATCAGAGTATAGAAGACAACTTGCCGAATCAACAAGACGCTGTGACTAGTGTAGCACCACCGTTCACCAACGAGAGCCCAATGGTATCTGTTCAAAGTAGTGTCAAACCGGAAGGCAACCAAAACCGTTACGAACCTTACGCGGATATTTATTACAGCCCTCAGGAGGAGTACAAAGATAGGAACTGTTACGACCCACCCTCACAAGTTTCCAAGAAAGACTCAATTAGTATACGCAACGATTTACAGGAGCAGAACACAGATAGTTTAGAATCTCGCGATGACGATCTGAGGAACTCCTTCGATACGGCCATCTCCTCCGGTGGTACATCCATGATGAACAGATCAACTTACAGTGAATACGCCACCGCAGGGGACACGACTATCACGAATACCACTTATTACGCGCAAAGTAGCTTAGACCGCAGTGTCATTAAGACAGAAAACCAGACGCAATACCAAGGGGACCAAATATTATCACCACCCAAAGCAATATCAGAGCTGATTAGTTTAGGAAGTAGCGCAAACGTTCAGGCTAGTGTCACTGTAGCTCAGATACACAGCGAGAACACCGCCAGCGTTCAGTCTAGAGGTTTCTTCAAGCAGCAAGAGACCATCCAGGAGGAGTTTTATTACAATAGGGACGAAGAGTACGAAGACAAAGACGATATCACCGCCTACCTTCCACCTCAAGAGTCTGTGGAAACTTACGTGGAGGAGGGGACGGCGACCAATGGGTTCAAGGATTATAACAAAGCAATAAACCATGACTCCCCTGTGTCTGTGATACATGTAGATAGTTACGAGGATAAACAAAGCCTTCGCAGGGGATCATCTCAAGTTACAGTGATAGACCCTTACCATCCTTCGAACCAGAGAGCACCGGACGAGGCTTACGTGCCGATCTCCAGACGCGGATCTATGATACCGGAGGCTTACGCCCAGTGCACCAATAGGCGCATTTCTGCGGAACTTTACGACGATACCTCGAACGCTGCGGGATCGCGAAAACCCTCGGTTGACAGCTATCAGTCTGTCATACAGAGACGGGCGTCGATACGTCAAAAGTCTCCCTCCAACGAGACTATTCCGGAACAGCCTCCTACGATCGAGGTGACGGCTCCAGTGGCGGGCGAAGTTGTCGAGTCGGTTGAAAAAAAGAACATTTCGTTTGAGGACGAGGACAAGGACAAGAGGACGCAGGTGACGGCGCAGCAGAGGTGGCTGTGGGCGTACAACAAGATCATTATGCAGCTAAACGTGAGTACGCTTTTTTATCTCACATGATTTAGGAATGAAGAAGCAGTTTTAGGTTTCCTTTGAAATTTCAAAGGATTTTTTGGTGTTTCAAGTACTGATAGGGCTTGTAATTCTTTAGTATCAAAATGTACTGGTTTTGATATTAAGACCACTAAATCATCAAACATAACAAGTATAATTTTCATATTGTTAGTGACGAACTGAAGACTCTTCCCTTCCGTTCCACGGATATCTTAAACAATGCCCAGAGACAATCACTAGATATAACCTAGATGGACAATACGACGTATATCAACTCGATTCACCAAAAAAATCTTAACCTGAATGAGGGACTTATAGTCCATCCAAGAATTATTGTCATCAAAGCAGGCCTTGGAAGTCCAGTTGCAGTTTTATTTCTAGTTACAAAAAAGTAATGTTTGATGCTTTCATTATATCAATAAATATATGAATATAATCTCAAAATCAAATGGTTTTTTCAAAGTAAGGCACTTTGAACATGAAAATGTCCCCAATTAGCACAAACGATTACCATCCTGTAATCTGTATACCAGCAGTATATTATTTTCATCTTGTATTGATACTTTTTCGAACGATCAATTATATGAGCATACAGCCTGGAAATTCTAGTCCGAGATCGAAAAATATCGTGAATGATTAAAAACATGTTCCTTTCCATAGTTCATTATGAATATTCGCTATACTAGAAAATTCTAGTTGATAATTTGAAGCGTGTTGCTGCAAAGTGAATGGATTGGAAAAATTGTATTAGATATCAAGATAGAAACAAAACTTAACTAATGGATCTATTCAATATATGAACAATTATGTCATGACATTGTAACTTTCAATATTTGTGAACAATGAAGGAGTAAAATATGTAATATTCCTATTATTCTGCTTCAGCAACCACTGTTATTATTTCTTCATCTGGACAGAACTCGTCATGTTCATAATCAAAGGCTTTATGTCAGCAATATGATTACATCATATTTTGACTTATCTTCTCTTATTTCTTTTTTGCGTGATATGTGCTCGCTGTCCATTTATTAGCTGTACATTCTTCAAGAGCCTCATTCAAATTTGATCGAATTCCAATGACAGAACAAAACGTCAGTGTTATTTCATAGATGCATAGAACACCTGGTGTAACGACTCCCTACTAAAAATCGTGACCAAAATTTGTAGATCAAAACAGCATCCTAGATTTCAGATTTTGGACTAGTTCCGGAATAAATCCGCAATATTTATCGGTCGTGGCGCTACTGCGGCAACGACAAAAAACGCGACCCCTTTCGGGAGAAATGAAAAGCTGCACAAAATATCACGTTTTCGATCGACAAGAAAGTCTTAAACAAAATCTAATCAGTGCCAACACCAGGTATTTCTATGCATCTATGTTATTTCCAACACCAACCTGAGATGTCAATAATTCTTGGATGAACTGTATTCTCTAGTAAGCTTTTGACGGAGAATATGTTCTCCTGATATTGGCAATCTGTGGAAAATAGGTTCAAAGGAAAACCATCGAAAAACTTCGAAATCACAGAGTTTTTCCGTTCTTCTTAAATTGGGGACGGTGATATTCATTGGACCCACGACCCAACGTGAACTAACCTTTCCAATATATGAATCAGGATCAAATTTATATCCAGGTTATCAGAATTATCATGCCTATCGATTTTGCTTGATGATGCTGAATCAATCATTCTTGCAGTACCGGACTAGGAAATAAGAATTTACGCCAACGTCATCTATTTTTGTTGAAAGGGAAGGAAAATCTGATCTTGATCTTTTCATTTCTAGATGTAACTAAGAGTTGAATTTATCTCAAACAACATATTTAAATGGTTAATCAGGAAAAATGTTCTGTCTTTTTCTTGTTGGAGGTGAGTTATGTTGCTTTGACGAAATCTAAATAGATCGAAGCTTGGATCAGCATTCTGAAGAAGACAATTCTTGAATGGGGATCTAATAACTTGGTGGAATTCACCGCAAGCAAAACACAAGCATGTTTTTTCTATAGAAGAGTCGATCTTACTGTGCCCAGCATAGAGTTGTCGGGAGTGACCATACCATTGAAGTCATCCATTTCGATGCTTGGTATTACTGTCGGGAGTAACCTTTCTTGGGAGAATCACGTGAGATCCATTGCTAAAAGTGCATCCCAAAAACTAGGTTTTCTGTTTCGTGCCAGGAGCTATTTCACCCCAGGTCAGCTGCTTATGATCTATAAGGCACAGATTCGACCTGTCCTGGGATACTGTGCTGCACCTAAACATACCCTAAAACTCTTGGATTCTGTACAAAAAAGGGCAATTCGTCTCGTTGGTGATGCCTCGCTCACAAACTCGCTCACCTCTCTAGAACACCGTAGAAGAGTAGGAGATCTGTCTCTACTTCATAGATATTTCCATGGACGATGCTCTCCTCAATTATCAGCAATCATTTCCCCTCTGGCAGTCTCTTCGAGACTAACCCGTCAAGTTAAGTCTTCACATCCCTTCGTGGTCACTTTGGAGACCTGCAGAACATCTCTCTTTAAAGACTCGTTCATCCAATGAACAGCGAGGCTTTGGAACACATTACCTAGGGAGGTGTTCCCAGAGTTATATAACCTCCAGAAATTCAAGAAGAACACCAATTCCTACCTGCTTGCCCTTGGTTCTCGCGATGTTCTCTGAACATTACAGGGTATTCCTTTTCGTGAGAACCCCAGCATTAAAAAAAATATTTATAATTCATTCAGGGGTTATAGTCATTAAGTCTTACAAAGGTTTAGTTACCTGCTGGCTTATTCCGTGTTCAATCTCTTCTTGAGATTTCTTTGTGTCTGCAGAATTATGTAGAGAGAGAGAGATGAGTTATTTTGTTGACATAGAGAAGAAGGTAAGATCAGAGAACATGAACAAATAAAAAAATAAACCTAATTAATGAAAAATGCACCTACCTAAAAGAAAACAAATAATAAATGAAACCATATTACGTTTGACGCTGACGCATGACAGTTATAGAGGCTGACGCCATCTATCGGGTGACATTCAAAATACTCAATATCATTGAAGGATTCCAAAATTCTCCAGCTTGGATATTTATCGTTGCTAACAAAGTCTATTGACGATTTGGAAAGAGACGAAAATTAAAGATATCGTGAAGTTAATAATATTGCACGAAGAGAATATCGTCCTAAGGTCATCATGATACTACCACGATAAGGGTTGTGTGGCACTGAAGAAGGCTAATAAGCCAGAAACCGGTCTGTCATTATCCTGTTGTGGTGGTTCCACCAGTGGTGTACGGTGTACTTTGGAAATTAGATCTCTGCTAGTCCAATTTCTTCGTAATAATATTGCATTTTGGTTCGTCGAAAATCATTTTCTTCTGCATTCAATGATAACCTCCAAACTTTATATCGAGTAAGTGATGCAGCGAAGATACAATGAGAATTTCGATCGTATCATGTCAGTTTTCATGAACCATTCCGAATAACTTCCTATATTTACGTCCTGTCATCATTCCCCTATCCTACAAAGTTCAAAATTGCGGAGACAGTTACTCGATTAAAGTGGCGACGCGGGGTCTTGTCCCCACACGCTGTTTCCTGAAAGCAACAGCCTGGCATCCCGCCATTTTCAAGGCGAAAGTAATTCTCTGTACAGTAGGCAGTCCAACTGCTGGCTAGATCTACAATTCGCAAGTACTCCCTAGGTTTGCCAGTGAATGATTTGCGAGAAAAAATGTTTAAATCGGATGACTGGATCGAATTCAGCACGGAAAGATGTGATTGAATAATATATACAGGGTGCACCATTGATAGAGAAACATATGTCTTCTCTAGAAGGACAATCGGACAATCAGAATTTTGGAAAATGGCTAGGATCCATCAACTTTGTTCGTAAGAGGGGAATCTTTAAAATACACTGCGCAAAAAAATTAACGCACATTCTGAAAATCTCAATTTTAATGAAAGTCAACTCTACATTGACTTTATAACTTATTTTTTATGTTCTCTCGGGAAGGTTTTGAACGAAACAAGACACATTAAATGGAAGAAAAATTCAGGATTTCACCGAATCTTATGCGAAAGAAGAGAAATGAACAATTTTCAAAATACTGAAATGCTGATAAGTGATTAATACTTGGTAGTTCCACCCCTTGCGTTGATTACAGCTCGGCAACGACGGTTCATACTCAAAATGAGTGATCTTAAAATTTTCTGATCTAATCCTTCCCAGATTTCTCCGAGTTGGATTCCTAGGGCATTAAGAGTAGCTGGATGATTTTCTGAACTTCTCAGCCTTCTATTGGGGTTGTCCCAAACCTGCTCAATCGTATTGAGATCTGGACTTCTTGCTGGCCATTCCATTCGAGAGACTTCAACCTCTTCAAGGTACTCCTGAACGATGCGCGCATTATCGTCCATAAAAATGAAATTTTCACCAATGTATGGGGCAAATGGCACTACATGCTCTTCAAGAATGTTCCTTATATACTTATCAGCATTAATAGCTCCATTATCAACGACCACTAGGTCTGTGCGAGCAGTCAAAGATATTCCAGCCCATACCATAATCGATCCTCCCCCGAAACCAGTAGTATTCAGGAAATTGCACTGAGCATATCTTTCATGTAGACGTCTGAATACAAGGGAACGTCGATCACAATGGTAGAGACAGAATCTAGACTCATCTGTGAAGAGAACTCTTTCCCAATCGGCCTCTTCCCAATTGATATGCTCTCTCGCAAAATCCAAACGCGCCCTTCGATGGGCTGGGGTAAGAGCTGGGCCTCTTGCCGCGACACGAGGCCTTAAATCATATTCTCTGAGGCTATTTCTTATTGTCTGAGTGCTAATTTGCACCTCATGAGCGGTTGCAAACCGTTGTCTCAACGAAGAAACTCTCAAGTAACGTTCTTGAATGGCAGTTGTTACCCGTGGTCTACCCTGTCCTGGTCTTCGGACATTCATACCTGTCTCCCTGAATCGGTGCAACATTCTGGACATACTTGTATGGGAAACTCCAAACCTTTCTGCAATTCTTGTGTATGTCCACCCTTCTTCTCGCAAAACTACCGCTTGGGCACATTCCTCTTGGGTCAAATTGCGTGTTTCGCGTTGCAAAGCGATCGAGTGTAGAATCAAACGAAAGATAAACTATTGATCACTAGAATTGATCGAGAACAACTGATTTTAGAATGGAGCCAATACATTCAAAATCTGATAATATCATTTTTTTTATTCCTGCTGGGAGAAAACATCTGTATTGAAGAAAAACGTTGAAAGTGGATAACATTTGCATGCATAATTCTGATGAAAATAATTATCATTGAGAGCACCTTCAGTTGTAGAATGAATTTGAGATTTCCATAATGTGCGTTAAGTTTTTTGCGCAGTGTAATTTGTACAAATCGTGACACTTCACAATAAACTGCCAAAACCTTCATGAAATCCGACATTAAGAAAGTCTTGATAATAAATCGAAAAATTCACCGTTTGTCCCAAAAAAGTATCAGCTTCGTGGACTTCCTACTTCAAAAGGAAAAAAAGATAATTTATTTCCTTCAATATATACCAGACGGTCCATTTAATACCCCCAGCATCGCTTTCCCGCCCTGAAAATCTGTTTATGGAATTTTACCGCGGAAGTTTTCTCATAACTGAATTTCAATTAACGGAAGTTGCCTGAATCCAGGGTGGCCGGTGACTCGAGCCTGCCTCCGTTCGAGTGAAATGAAAAAAGTGAGACTGACGGAAAATTGGTTGCTGCAATTTATTATACATAACAAGTTTTAAATGGGTTATTTTTGGTTGAGTTGAGCTTTGATCTGATTTATTCGATGGTTACTCGATGATTGTTTTTTTATCCGCTATATGGAGGGTTATTTTGAATAGCCCGCTATTTCGGTATATGTCACTTTTGAAGCCGTCATTTTTTGACATTTGACAAGTAGAATCTAAGCCATTAATGAATATGGAAGGATACACGCTTAGACAACGGATTGAATGTATTAAAAATTCTCTATAAAAATGGTTAAAATTTGACAGAGACGTTTCGTAAAACTTGAACATTCTTGTATCGTCGGAAAGTACCTTATCGAACCGCAATGCAGAAATTGGTGGTAAAATTTGAGCTGTTGGGACAAGTTAGTGATGTGAAGAATAAAACCCGTGCACGTCGCTGAAGAACAGCCGAGAATTTTGCTGCTTTAGCCGAAAGTGTTGAAGAAAACCCAGGTTCGTCCATTCCCCGTTTTTCTTTGGAATTCGACATTCCACAAACGTCATTACACTGTGCTTTGCATAAAGATTTGGGTCTTGAAGCTTATAAAGTTCGGTTAACACAAGAACTCAAGCCGGCCGATCATCAACAACATTGTGTCTTTGCTGATTGGGTCCTTGAATTGCACGAAAATGATCCGAAATTCCATTGACAAATCATTTTGAGTGATGAGGCCCATTTCCACCTCGGTTTCTTCGTCAAGAAGCAAAATTGCCGCATCTGGGGCTAGGAAAACCCAAGAGTTGTTGAAAAGGTTCTGTATCCTCAACTGTTTGGTGCAGTTTATGGTCCAGCAGGGTCATTGGACCTTACTTTTTCGAGAGTGAGATATCTTAGATGGATTGCGCTATAGAGGTGACTAATGTTTTTTTTTCTGGCCGGAATTGGATGGTATTGATCTGAACAACGTTTACTCTCGACAAGACGGTGCTCCGTGCCACATAAGCAACGAAACCATTGATCTTGTAACATTACAAGTTTAAAACCCTAGGAACATTATGAAAAAGGGGCAACTCTGCTCTGAAGAGCTGAGGGTAGATTTACGTTAAAGGAGGTTTTATACTTATATTTTTGGTTTGTGATGTGATCGTCTAGATTGGTAGAACTCTATGTTATGTCGTAGTAATTCAGATTCGTAATAACTCAGATTAGTGAAATATAGGATGGGAAATAATGAGGTAAAATAGATAAATAATACACAAGATTGGACATAAAGATGGAACAAGAGCCTTTATTCGTCCAGCACCATAGTTCGAGGAACCATAGCCATATGAAGGAAAAACGAACGAGAATCAATTGAAACTCAAAGCAAAAAACCTTCTAGCATTACAGATGATATGTTTACAATCCATAGAGCAATTATTAATAAGACGAGCACTGGTGATATGTACAATATGGAGCTTCCTATACTCCGGTAAGGTTATTACTGGTACAATTGTGATAGAAAGCAGAATCCAATACATCCAAAGTTATCCAAAGGTTATAGGCATATAGAGTGTGTCACCTGATTATTAATGAAATTCATAAGCAGTATCCTTGTAGTTCCTAGTGTGAGAATCCTTCCTTCCAAGTGTTATGTGTGAGATCCTAGCAGTCGCGTTGGTTTGGAAGTGACGATAAACTCCTTCTAAATATTTCCTGTTAACTGATGAACGATGGCACCACGGCACCACGGGTACGCCAAGGTCCCGAAGACGAGGCTTGGTTTACTGAGGACGTTCGTCTATAGAACTCTCAGAGGAAGTCTCACTGGCCACTGTTGTGGGGAATGTTTTCCTTGGCACAGACGATATAAACAGTTTATCCTAGGCCTCCAAACCAGTGATTATTGGACGTAAAATATTATACTAAAAGCAACTCCAAATGCCTACACCATATAATAGTGTCGAGTGAATAGTTAAATGTTCAGTAGACCTTACGAACAGTATAAGAATATTCCAAATGGGTTGGTAGCAGAACAGAGTTCCACAAAATTCAATAGAAATGCAATAATAAAATAAAACAAGCTTACATGAGATTAAATCCTGTCAAATGAAACAGAGTTATTTAAATGGGGACCGTGTACATACCAGATGACAAAGAAGCGTCTTTGAAATATACACATGTGGTTTTCTTGTTCGAGACCTTCAAACCTATCATACTTCCCATTGTTGATTATTGAGGTCGTTAGCACTACTTCTGAATATACTAAAATGGCAGATTCCTAGAAGAGGAACCCCATTTCAAAGGAACACTTTCGTGAATCAGAATGAAAGTGAAACCAATGGATAACAGCAGCCGCAGGTTAGTTTTTCTTCCACAGAATCGTATTTCTTCGATGGTCATGATGGATCTTCGATATGATTAAAATCTCCTATTTATAAAGATGCGAATTGCCTCAAGTATTGATTGAAGTCGTGCTAATATTCATCAGTCATATAATTATAAAATAATATCAAAAAAGTTCATTCAACGTAGTTCCACGTTCCGACAATAGACGTTGCAAAGTTGGAAGCCATGGAGTAGTCTGGCAACGGGGCATTTTATTTTATTGCAGGGTAGGAAATTCAGATATGTTACAATCTTTCACGGGAAAAGTTTCCGGACCGTGTTATCTCTCGAAGAGGTGATCACAATTGGCCACTGGGATCTTGTGACTTAAGACCTTGCGATTTCTGTCATAAGGGCCATGCGAAAGAGAAATTCTACGCCACAAAATTAATGTAAATCTGCCAAATTTAGACGGATTTTGCGAAAAAATAGTATGATCACCTCGTAGGAAAAGCGACATTCCTGGACTCTGTGTTGTCAAGTCTCGGCTTGCGCATCGACTTAGCAATCTTCACACTCGTCCAGGAATGTTACGCTTTTCCTATCTGGTAAATAATGTACTACTATCAACATTTTTTCCTCAATATAGGTTCGGCAACAATCATTGGTTCGAATTCATATTTGGGGATTTTTGAAGTATACGATTATGACAGTTATATCAGAATTCATAAATTCAAAATGGTGGCTTCAATATGCCGGTCATGTTCCATGATTGTTTTCTTACTTCAATTGAAATTAGTAAATGGGGGTTTCAGGTTAGGAGTTTCTGAGATCTTCGAAAATTCCTGAAGTCAAAATGGCGGTTTCAGGATGGCAGGCTAAGAAATTCTAGATATTGTCCGATACGATTGAAAATGAATGACGAATATATAGGAGATTTTGTGCACGGAGATTTTAAGTTTTATACAAGGGGATGATAACGATGTCAAAACCCATATATTCAAGATGGCGGCTTCAAAATGGCGGGCGTGTTTTTTGATTCTCGCCCGATTTTATTAAAAATTAGTAAGTGGTAGTCCTGAAATCAAGATGGCATTTTCAAGATGGCGCGAGAATTTTGCCATTGCCATCTCCAAAATGGCGGACGAAGGTTGGGATTTAAGATCCTTTATGTTGAAAATAAGAATGTAGCAGTTTTTCAGTAGGCGATTATGAATTCTGATAAAAATTGTGGAGTATGGAGATTTTGTGTGTCAAAATTTGCAGAATTATAGTTTGTTTCCTGCACCGTTCTGTTGAAAATAGGTCGATTTATGACTAGTTCATTGCAGTAGGAATTTGCCATGTTCAAGCATTCATAGGCCAGCAGTCATAGAGTATATTTCCGGTTAATTTTTTATTTTCAAATAGATCTACATCCCACGTGAAACCTGATTTAACGAACAACATATCACAAAGACATATCGAATATGAATCCCTATTTGATCACGGGAGCACGGTATCAAGCCGCCTATGACCACGGCGAACGATAACCGCATTAGTCTCTGGCTGAGCAGTTAAAGTGAACACTGTGGAGAGGAGAGTGGGGCAAAATCCTTGCTCAATATTATTTTATCCTGATATACACTTTTCCGAAACATTATGTCGAAGGTGACGTGCTGAAACGGTGTACTCTTCGTTGGTGTTTTTGTTGCAAATGCGTCGCTATCGAGGAGGCGGTGATTGAATGTTAGACGGCGATTAGCGTTTGTTTTCCGTTGTGATTAGTTGGTGGAGTGGAAAGATAATGTGGCGCCCTTGAGATGAGCAAGAGTCGTTTTGGGGTGATTTAGGTGTGAGGGGGGCCTGAGTAACATACGCTTTCTTAGGTATTGTGGATTTTTTTGAGAAAATGATACCAAACACCATTAGATATTTCGCCAGTCCCTGAAAACCTTTTCTGTCTTAAAAATTGAAATGATGAAAAAATAACATAAAAAAGATTCGTAATTATTGATATTTAATGCCCGCCAAAACTGATATAAGAAGCGCCATTTGATTGCACGAATCCTCAGTAGCAGATCATTTAAACTTTCCATCAAGGGAAAACAAATAGTTTACGGAATTAAAGATCGAATTCTCTGCCAGAACATTGATTATAATTACAGGGCACCAATGAATAAATCAGTTTTCTTCAATTGGTGCATTCGCCATTCTGTTATTCCAGAAGTTTTCAAATTGCGTGCTCAAAACTTTAGATTTGCCCATTCATTCTTTGAATTAAGGAAGTTTGTATTTTTTGATATCTTTGAGTTTGTGATGAGTTCATTAGAAAACTTGCAGGTGCATGTTTTGAGAAAAAAGGTTGAATGTTAGCAGATTTCGATGGATACCTACTTGAATATTGATAAGAACTGAAATTATTTATGGTAAACTCACACAAGATCATTCCCCAATAAGCTGAGTACTTCTAAGTTTAAGATTATAATCATTTTATTTTTCTAATCTTTAGAATGTCTCCAAAATTTGTGTTTAATGTCACCCTCGGTTTCCCCAAAATTTCAAACATACAAGTCTGTATACAGCGTATATTGATTTTAAAAGAATTATGAAGAAACTTGAATTCTTTTTTGACTGAGGAAAAATCTTATTTTAATTAATTTTCCCCCAAAAAAATCGAAAACTTTTGATTTGCGTATTTTTTTCTAAATGAGGAAGAATATATTTTTTGGATATCTTTTAGTTTGCGATGAGTTCAAAAATACCTATAGGTGCTTTTATTTAGAAAAAAGTTCAAATGCCAGAATTTCGGGAAGCTGATTTGGATGTTTACTTTCGAGTATTGATAGGAACTGAAATTATTCATCAGAAACTCACACAATAGTAATTTACTTAACAAGTCCGGAAAATAGGGTTTTTTTTGGACGAATAGACAAGATTCTAGGACGAGCCTGAGGCGAGTCCCGGAAGTCTGTGAGTCCAAAAAAACTATTTCCGGGCGTGTTGCGTACAATATTTTTTCGGCAACCGTGAAGAATTACAAATCAATGAGATGACACATCTCTTTATTGATTTTGATTCATTGAATTAAACAGAACAGAACTGTCATCCGTTATTTCGTTGCTATTGTGATGATCATAACAATGACAACAACGACGTGTTTTTCGGGAAAGTACGTACTTTCCGGCCTAGGCCGGGAAATGCTACAGAAAAAGCGTCCGGGAAGTGGGTACTTCCCGGACGGTTGCCGAAAAAATTATTTTTTAATGACTTGAGTACTTCTCAGGCTCACATAGTTTTCATGTTACTCAATTAGCTAATCTTTAAAGTGTCTTGAAAATTTGTGTTCACTGTTTCCTTCGATATTCCCAAAATTTCAGACATACGATTCCATACAGTGTTTATGGATTGTAGAGAACGAATGAAAAAACATGAATTCTGTTTAGAATGAGGAAACATTTTGTTGCCTTCATAACTCTCTGTTAAAATCGAAAAGTTGTTGCGAAATATACAGGGTGTCTCAAGTTCGAGTGCCTATTAGACGTTTCTGGAGAACTGGACATATTTGAAATCTGAAATTTGGGATTATGATATTGTTCGAAATTCTCTACAGACCTAAAATATTTTCAGAGCCAGAGCACTTCCGGTTATACAGGGAGTGAAAATAAATTTGCTCAAAAAAATTTTTTTCAATGTTTTAGTTTCTGATATGATTGAGTATTCAATGCTGAATACATTTCTGTTGAAACCATTGTATTCATTCGAATAGTTTTCAAAATATCCAAAAAATACCTGAAAAAAAGTAAAATATTCATAGTCAGTATTATGCTCATTTTTCTTACTCTGAACATCCTGAGTGTAAACCGTTTTCACAACGTCAAAGTAGAAGAATGTGGAAAGGTCATGCATCTTTTGAATTTCATAAATATCATCACAGAGTGTTTCGAAGTTCGTGTCAAAAACTGTGATCCAAAATTGGCCATAACTTCTGTTATTCAAATTAGAACCCTATTTTTTTATTATTGCGTTGGATTCTGCGGAGATAATTAATGATAGCATTCTCAGAAGCTCTTGCTCCTAAATTCAGTTATTCCCGAGTTATTTGAGCTTTTCTGGATTCATGTTGTACGTAGAGTAAAATTCATCATAAAGGATAGCAATATCAATTTATACTACCGTGGCAACATTGCAGCATCTAACTTTGAAAGGTCCAGTGGCGTGGTGTTATTGGTATTGAAGAATGGAAATGACACTACAAGTGAATCAACTTTTTTTGACGAATTCATAAAATGTTACGAACATTGACAAAGATTATGAGTCAGGTAAACAGAGTAAGCTATATTCAGAATCGATAACCGCTGGGTTATTCTAGGAGCAATGGCTCCTCTTCTGAATATCGAAAGGAAATCTAAAAAGTGAAATTCTAAAAATCGAGGAATCTACGCCTCTGTTATGATGAGAGTAGAACATACCTGTGTATACTCAAATCAGGATTAAAAAAGTCCAAAAAACCGAAAACAAGACACATACGAACCATTATTTCAACGTATTTCGCAAATAATATTCAGAAATAAATCCAAACCTCACTTTTCATACGCAATGAAGGCGACTTAGTGATGACAACACTGTCAAATCTCATTGGTGACACAAAATTGGAAAAGCGGTTCGAAATGAATGAACTGGCCACAGATTCAGAAAACGGTACTGACATACAGTTCCCATTTATTATCTGAGGCAAAAACGGACGAGCCGTTTCGCGAACATTCCGATACTTCAGTATATGTAATGTGAAGCATGCACAATATCTGAAGAAACAAATTAATCATTTCTGACATTCACACACAAATGAGTAAATTAATCTCAATCTTGAGTACCTACTTTTCATTTTGTTGAGAGTTAATACATTAGAGAATTCAAAGAACGTCACAACGTTGCAAAAATATCTACTACATTTTGATTCCGTAGTAGTATAGGTACTCAGTATAGTTCTGATGAATTTGAAAATTGGCTTCACTATTTATTATTTGAAGGCACGCCTCCACTTTCTATCGACTAAGATTGCTTCTAATTTCAAAACCTTTCAAACGATGTTTCACAAGCTGTATCTTCCCTATCAAAGAAATTCCACCCTTCATAAGGGTTTTTTTCCAAGAGTTGTTAACTGCATCAAAATATGCTCTCCCTTGAACCAAAGTTTGGTATTCGTGCTTTTACTTCATTTTTTTACTTGTAACTTGACATTATCATTTTTGCGAATAATCACTCTGTACGGGATTATGTTGTTTTCATATGTTTTTCTAAACTTGCATTATTAATCAATTGTTAAAGTTTGTCAAAAAATATTGATTTGAGCTTATTCTTCAAAAAACTCACTCCCAGAAAACACACAAACGTAGACATAGGCCAGCATAATTCCAAACCTTGTCTAAACAAACAGGTGAATAATTGTGTTCTCGCTCCAATTTCTGGTAATAATATTCGACCCTTTCAATGACGATCCTTTCAATACCGCGAAGATGTGTCGACCTCCTGTACATGTAATTTAGTAAATTCATAAGAAATCGATATTGAACAATACTGTTAGATACATGCTGGTACCGAATTAAATCGACAAGGTCTTCTCAGAACTACATTGACCCATGTTTATGAGGAAGAAGTTCAAATATATACAGTGCCTCATATGTTTTGCGAAGATACAAGAGATTTACTCACCATTTATTATCAATAGAATAGAAAGGCATCAAAACCTAGATAGATTTGCCTCGTGGTAAACCGATGGGAAAATAGAAATTTCCATTTTCATGTCAGTTTCTCAAGGTCTCAGCATACATCAATTCCACTTGGGTAATTTGAGACGTTGTTTCGGTAGATATTGTGAAAGAAACATCCGGAAGTTGTTGGGTTGTGAAAATAATAACATAGGGTAGTTTGTTTCTTGAGAATTTCACTGGGAAGGTGAAGTGGAAAAACCGAGAATTTTTCCATAAACTTCGGTATGAAGAACTGTGTTTACGGATTGAAAGAGAAAAACGAGATGGAAATGACGTTATACCAAGTTCAATTCACTAAATTTTGAATTCTCGAATGAAAATGCGAAGACTATAATTCTCCTTTGTCCCTGCCTGCAATACATTGTAGCATCCACGTAATATTTGTATTATAGTATGATGTATACATATTCATCGGGATTTTTGTTTAAAACTCTTTTCTCTATTTCAGTATCGTAATGAGTTCATTACAGTACTAAAAACAGTGCAGTAATGAATTCATTACAGCATCGTTTTCAGTAACATTTTTCGTTTTGTGGTTGTCAGCAATGACTTCCGATCCTTTCAAATTTCAGCAGAAGTCAATTTGGAAATGTCAATTTTTGTATTTCCTAACATTCACACCAACTGCCAAGAGACAATATGAAAGTCACTAGGACATAAGAGTATACAGGGTCTTTCACGAGGAACCTCACCCTATTTATACGGGAAACTACTGAACGTATTTTCATGAAATTCCGCACTTATAAGTATTTCACGATGCTGATGAAATCTTAAATATTTTCAAGACATGAGCACCTCCGGTTTTTCCGGAAATGACGTCAACTTCCGTTTTTCAAATAAGAACACCATTTTTTTATTGCAGAAATAGATTCCTTAGAAAATTTCAAGATATTTTGATGTAACATTTTTCAGTTTTGGTTGAAAAATTCTCTATGAGCGGGAAAATTCGAAAAAAAAATCGAAAATAGAGCTCCGCTGAAACAAGAATAACTTCGAGGTTTTTGGATGGAAAATTTTCATTTTTGGGATTTTTGAAGAAGTAAGATTGATGTATCCACTTTAAAAATCGAAATCGCGATTCATGATACAGAGGGTGAAAAAATCGCTTTCAAAGTTAGGGATGACAAAATCGTGAAAAATCAATTTTTTCAAATTAGAACCCCATTTTTTTTATGGCAGATATTGAATCTACGTTAAAAAATAATGTGAGTGTATGCATCACACCCTTGCCCTAAAATGGATATTTTCTGAAATATTCACAAAAAACTGTTTTTCGTCTTGAATTTCCAGCTATTTCTTTTCCCTTCACGCCAAAAAGATGGAATTTTCAGGAACTGTTATTTGAACCCTGCTGTAGATTTTTCACCCCTTCTTGAAACCGACTTCAAGTTACTATTAGGAGAACCATGGCAAACTCTCGCAGTTATAACTAGAGAAGATGCTCAAAGTTTTGACCGTTAATTTCTAGACATTTATTTATACGTCTCAGGAATGCTTCGTGCGTTGCTCTTCTTATTTCATCGGGAGGAAGAGATCTGCAAAAGTGTTTAAAAACCAAATTAAGTTTCAAAACTATGAATCTAAAAATCTAAACAAACCTGAACGCATTTCTGACTCGTTCTATGCAGTCCTCTTTATCAGTCAGGGGAGTTGAGTAGACAATATTGTTTATCCTACCCCAAACATAATAGTCTAAAGGAGTTAAATCGGGAGAACGTGGTGGCCAAAGATGTGGACCATTGTTCGCCAACCATCGATCTTCAAATAGCCTGTAGAGGATATTTGACACATTGAGTGAATTGTGTGGAGGCGCGCCATCTGGTTGATACCATAAGTCATTATGGTTCTGTACTAGCGGCTCAATTATTTGAGTCAATTTGTCAGAATATCTATCTCCTAAGGGAGAACATTCTTTAAATAATGCAAACATGTGTAGTGTTCTATCTTACCAGTTAAAGTCCCATCATAAATGTGACATCGAGAATTGCATTATTTTTGATGGCGCAAAAAACATTGAAACTCCAGGTCTCTTGAAAGTTCCATTGTCTGAAGTGGTGGTTGTTCTCTTCATCCCAATAATGACTGTTATGCATATTGAAAGAACCATTCTTTGTGAATTTAGATTCATCTGTCCAAATTATACAGTCCAAAAAGTTTTCATTCTCTTGAAATCGAATCATCATAGCTTCGCAAAACTCTGTTCTCCTGACAAAATCAGTTTCCTTCAAATGCTGTACCCTATTGAATTCATATGGGTGCATTTTATGTTTTTTAATATTCTCCAAACACTCGATTGAGATAATCCCAGATCAATCTCGGCATCTTTGAGAGAATTTTAGGGATTCACACGAAAATATGCAAGAACTGTAATTTCGTTGTTCTCATCTTCTACTACACTTTTTTCTCTGTGTATAGTTTTCTTAACGAAAGATCCGACATTTTTCAAGTTTGTCATGGTTCTGTTAATGGTATCTCTCGTTGGTCTGGGTCAATCAGGAAACCTCTCAATGAACAGTCGAATCGTTCTATCTACAACTTTATTACATTCTCCATGAAGTTGAATGAGATTTAAATAATCTTCATTGGTAAAATTAGGCATAGTGATCGATTTTATAACTTAATACGAATTATCACCAAATTAATAGTTAACACAAAATGCTACTGAATAAAGAGGAATTTGGCAGATGTAATTAATGATATCTATCATAAAAAAAAGAATGTAAAACATGGTAAGTTTTTGCATATGGTTCATAAGAAATTATTTATTTATCACTGGAGAGAAAACCGATGGCCGATTAGTTGAAATGAAGCAGTTTCCGATACAAATTCGAATCCAAATTCGCCATCTATTTAGGAACAACCTGTAACTTTTTTCTCTTGCATATTAGGGTAGTAAAATCTAAAACATGTTTTAAGTAACAGTTCCTGAAAATTTCATCTTTTTGGCGTGAAGGGAAAAGAAATAGCTGAAAATTCAAGACGAAAAACAGTTTTTTATGAATAACTCAGAAAATATACACTTTAGGGCAAGGGTGTGATGCGCACACTCACATTATTTTTTAACGTAGATTCAATATCTGCCATAAAAAAATGGGGTTCTAATTTGAAAAAATTGATTTTTCACGATTTTGTCATCCCTAACTTTGAAAGCGATTTTTTCACCCCCTGTATCATGAATCGCGATTTCGATTTTTGAAGTGGATACATCAATCTTACATCTTCAAAAATCCCAAAAATGAAAATTTTCCATCCAAAAACCTCGAAGTTATTCTTGTTTCAGCGGAGCTCTATTTTCGAATTTTCCCGCTCAGAGAGAATTTTCCAACCAAAACTGAAAAATGTTACATCAAAATAACTTGAAATTTTCTAAAGAATCTATTTCTGCAATAAAAAAATGGTGTTCTAATTTGAAAAACGGAAGTTGACGTCATTTCTGGAGAAACCGGAGGTGCTCATGCTCATATTTTAGATTTCATCAGCATCGTGAAATACTTATTAGTGCTGAATTTCATGAAAATACGTTCAGTAGTTTCCCGTTTAAATATGGGTGAGGTTCCTCGTGAAAGACCCTGTATACTCTTATGTCCTAGTGACTTTCATATTGTCTCTTGGCAGTTGGTGTGAATGTTAGGAAATACAAAAATTGACATTTCCAAATTGACTTCTGCTGAAATTTAAATGGATCGGAAGTCATTGCTGACCACCACAAAACGAAAAATGTTACTGAAAACGATGCTGTAATGAATTCATTACTGCACTGTTTTTAGTACTGTAATGAACTCATTACGATACTGAAATAGAGAAAAGAGTTTTAAACAAAAATCCCGATGAATTTCATCGTCATATGATAAATTCGAAAGTGGAAAGAGGAATGCATTTTGATGAAGAAACGGAAGATGAATACACACCTGAACGAATCAAGTTGATGAAAACTCAACACTAGGAGTTCCTAATAAATAAAAGGAATCAAGAACGTAAAAAAAATGCAGACACAATTACATTTAATTAGCATAGATATAGAGCCAGTTAACAATCATTCTTATTTTTATAAGGAATCTGAAAGAGCTACTAAGAATAGAATGAATAAAAGTGTATCAGAAACAGAGAATGACCTGATGTAGATGAATTTGCTTTAACTAAGAGTACTAATAAAAAGACGCAATTGTACGATGAATTGGTCAATAGAATCAAAAGGTAGAAAGAACTCATCATTATTTAAAAAACTGGAAATTAAGAGACATATAGGTAGCAAGTAGAAGTAGTGTTCACCTCCTTAAAAAGTTAATAAAGGCGGTAAATGCAGAGCCTCCATGTAAATTTGGCAGTATGAAAGAAAAAGTCTCATTTCGAAGCAAATGTGTGAAGACCAATATTCCAATTTCTCAAATACCATCTTCATACTGTTCGTTAATGAATCCGTAATAAACTTGGCCGCTGAGTAGGCCAGAACCTTCTTTAATGATACCGTGCGATGGAAATTTCTGAAGTTCGATAACAAGCAGAACTAAAAACGGAATAATTCCCTTGTACGATAACCGACGCAGTTCCGAATTTGAATTTCAAAGAGGCATCGAAATGAGCACACATCGAGCTTTTATCAGACGCCTGGCCGGAAGAGAGGAGTTTGTAACCCGAATACGAGACCGCGTTATCAATTCACTGACAAGGTTCTGGAAGTGGATGGCAATTTCAATTAAAGATGGCATTGTGCTGGGAAGGCTGCCGCGATACAAGGTTTACGTGCACGCTCGTATAATTTATCAACAGTTTTCGCGAGCATTAATCATTCTTTCTTCAGAGAAATGAAACAGTTTTCCAAGGGTTTTCAATACGTCATCAATCGTTTAGGAATTGAAAGTCTGTACTCTATTCACTTCTATAATGAATTCCGGTTGGCCATAATATAGGTTTATCAAGTTTTTTTACTTGCCACTGACGCAGGTTGGTACTCGTTGAATGTCAAATGATTTTCAGAGACGTTGCCAATGTTAATTTCAATTCACTCGTTTTTAACTTTGTGAATGGAGATAGTTCTTTTAAGAGTCTTCAGCCTTCAAAATAGGAAACGTATACCGCCAGATGGCGGTGCAGTGCATTAATTTTTATTTATTGGATTATTCAGCTCAATAGAACAAATGTTGGGGCGCAGGGAATATGAACAAGAAATCCTACCCTGAACTAGATCTCACACTGACAGTATAATACACCCTCTTTCCTTCACCATTCATCTGGGAGTAGATACCTGCGGGGCGTGTCATTTAAAAGAAATTCAATTCCATGTAAGAATCCATAATTGTAAGAAACAATTAATTTTCACTAATCGACGGCTAATAAAATCCTTAATAAAATGTCTTTGGTAGAAATGGATATTTATCATTTCGAATAGAAAAATTCAAGGAAATAAATTTCGCGAAAACAACACATTGTTGTAATTTTATTTACAAAAAATGAAAGAAAAAGGAGATAGACATTTGATTAACTAAATGATAGACTTCAATATTCAATTATTTTTATCTTTATACACTCATATATCCCTTCATCAATCAGAAAAAATAAATCGTTTCTGACTCCCTTTTTTTCAGGGACGTAGACCCTTAAGGTTCAAATTTGACACAGGTTTTGTAGAACTACTTTATTTTCATACTGGAGTTGTGCAAGAAGGTGTTCAAATGTCTTCTGTAGGTTTATTTCTTGAGAATTTTGAGAAGTTGGGAATTCCACTGTCCGTCCTTAAGTTTTTCTGTAAGGTTATTCGAGTACTTTTATTCTTTTTTCGAATGAACTATAACAAAGTAACGGATCATTCTGTCCATTATTTTTCAATAAAATTTCAACACTCGATTCTTGATTTCCGGACCAGAGAATAGCATAACTGAATCTTCCAACCATGTTCATATACGTGAAATATTTCCAGTACTAACAGCGTAAAAAGTTTCTTCAACATTCGCCAAGTCCTTGGAAGTATTGAATTCACATAATATTTCCTCAAATTCATTATTTTCCCGAAGTAAATAAACATTTTCATTAAAACGTAATTACTACGACATCTATGAAGAAAGGACAAAAATGCTCAAACTTGACTTTCAATAATAAAATTGAAAGGAAAAAGCTTAAATTAATAATATATGAATAATGAATAATTATGAAAAAAAAAATTGATTCTAAGATGATTTTTTTTTTTCAAAAACTTCTGATTCGTCGATGGCCAAAACTAATCAACTAATCACGAAAAAAATTGAGTGTTATTTCGTAAGAAAAGATAGCAGTATTCGAACTCAACATATTTGGCTTTTACCCTGATCTTGAAAACTCGTAATGCATTTCTGGTATTTAACAGCCTGCATTTGAATAAAAACTAGGTCAATGCCTTAATAAACCGATACTCGATAGTCTGAACATGTTCAACGAATACATTCAAGTTTTGGTTCCTTGGATTACATACGATTAATATTCATTTATGGTAATCATCAGGGGTTCGTTGAATATGGAAAATTTTGGGGACTAAGTGATTCAAAGATATTGCTTGATTCACAATCGCTGCTAAAAACTTTTTCCTTTTTTATTCTATACCGAAATATTATGATTTTAGAAAATAATAACTGGTATACAAGGTGCATTTTCGACTTGTACCGGGTTTTTCACTATAATTTGAGTAATCGCAGCCTGCCACTTGAAAAGTTATTGCTGAGCTTGCCAGGTTGTTCTTCAAATTTGAAACTCTGTGGTGCTCAGAATAAGATAGATAGACCAACATATGTTACATATTCGAAATTAGGGGAAAAAGAGCTAGCCAAATATAGGAAAATATACAGGGTGTTCCATTTGAAAAAATGAAGTTGACATCAATATGTTGGCCACCTTGTATATATTTCAGTTCGTGAAGTCATATTAAAAAACCTCAGTTGATTTCGTGAAATTTTTGTATGAAACATTTTTTTGTATCTCCTTTAGTAACAAAGTTAAAGGGGGGGTCAAATTATAGTGAAAAACTTGGTACATATATTTTAACTGTAGATTCTTAGGGGGCAGTATCACCTTTTGAATCGTGGTAAATCTTCATTCAAAAGTGGTCTCTTTATTCCACGAGTGAGTACCCTAATTAACGACGTAGAGACTTGATTGAAGTTAAAGAACGTCCCGAGGACAAATAGTTTTCTTTTTTTCGATTTAATTAGTTTTTCAATTAAAAAAAACAGGGTAATCCTCAGATCTGGGCTCATTGAATATGTTTTTCGTTTTCATGAGTACAAGCTATATTTTTGAAATAATTATCATGAAAATTTTTGTAGTTTATAGAAGATTAAATTGCCGAGAGCAAATAGTTGCGAATTTTTCGATTTAATTAGTTTTTCAATTGAAAAAAACAGGTTGAACGTCAGTATTTTGGAAACTACACTTAATGATTTTTTTCCGACGGTTATTCATCATTTTTTGGAAAAAATCGCAACTGTTTGCCCTCGGCAATTTAATCTTCTATAAACTACAAAAATTTCATGATTATTATTTCAAAAATATAGCTTGTACTCATGAAAAACGAAAAACATATTCAATAACCCCAGATCTAACGATTACCCTGGTTTTTTAATTGAAAAACTAATTGAATCGAAAAAAAGAAAACCATCTGCCCTCGGGACGTTCTTCAACTTCAATTTGAAAAAAAATCGAGTCTCTACGTCGTAAATTAGGGTACTTACTCATGAAATAAAGAGACCACTTTTGAATGGAGATTTACCACGATTTAAAAGGTGATTTTGCCCCTCAATGCCAAAAGAAACATTTTTGTCATTTTCCATTCTTCCGAATTCGGCTCTGTTAGAAATATATAGCCAATTGGAAAGGAAAAGTTGGGCCAAATACATACCTGCTCTCTGCAAAGACCTCAAAGCTTTCATTTTTTGATGTAAATTGAGTTAAAACATTTAGGGAATACTCAAGTACCAACCTGATTGGAATAAAAATGTAACAAAAACGAAATCTCCCAACAAACACATTAAAATTTGTTCGATTGTACCTGAAACTGAATAGCCATATTTTCCCCACCAAAATTGTTCGTTTTTTCTGTAGATTAGTTTGTAAACACAAATGACTTCTTTATATTTTTCTCGATACCCCCTAAATATCATAAGAAGAATGGTTTTCCATTCAATTCATGAATAATCAACCTAACCTAACCCATGTTGGAATCGAACAACAATCTTCAATGACATTTTCTCTAGAGTTATGTTGATTACAAAAGGGGGAATTTATCATTTTAGGTGTTTTTCTTCGATATTGTGATGATTATGTGGAAGAATTCCAGCGAATTATTATTATATTCACATTGAAGTATCGAGTCTCTAAATTCCTAGAGGATATTGTTCAGATAACAACAGATTATTTTGTGCTAAGTATCATTTATTTTTAATTTGAATTTGATACGTGGTTAGTATCGACATTCATCCTCCATATATCTGAATTTTGTATTTCATTGACATTTATCTCCACTGTGGACCGATAACAATAAATTCTTGATAGAAACTAAGCGTATTAAATGTATAATTTCATGCTCCTTGGTGTTCAATTTTATCTCCCACATTTGTGGGATTTTATTATCTCATATCAATCCATCAAACGTTTTTCCATCATTTAAATTTTAGTCTCGACAAAGTTGATAAATATTCTGACAACTTGTAGTGCGATGAATTTTTCTGCGATTCTGTGCTATTTTGAATCCAGGGAAGCATCCAGATAATTCTGAAGATTTCGTCAAATTTTATCCCATGAAATTAGGAATAAATCGAAAACGACGCATTATAGTAAAAAACGTAGGATCACTTTTATTTTGTAAAATGATTGTTGTTTTCGAAAATATGAACTTTTTATTTTTTCAAGTGTATCATAGTATTCCTGCGTGAATTTATGAGTCGGCTACGCAGTAACTTTCATATCAGGAGAAATATTGAATAATTTTTGTTTGCGGAATATGCCCCATTAATAGAGTAAACAATCGAACAAAATTCAGTAGTTCATTTGAAATAATAGAAGGTATGAAAAGAAAAGTGTTTGTTCAATAGATGTTTGACACCCTGAATCTTTCAAACGAAACCTTATTTTGAAAAATGGCTTCGAAAAAGTGTTTCGTTTGGTGAGAGGAATTCACAGTTAGAATATTCGTACAAGTCAAAGACTCACCCTGTATTAGATGAGGGTTTACTCGTAACATTGAGTTCAATATCTAAGCAGAGGGAAAAGGATTCAAACGAAGAATGTGATGTATCCAATTTATCAGTAATTAGCGAAAACTACAGTATGAATCGAACTATTATTCTTCTTGCAAACGTCAACAAAAAGTTAATCCCAATGGAGTTGAAGCTATGATCAACCAAGTTTTGTCGAAATCAAACTTCTGTTTTTTTGTTGGAAGGACACTTATCATCAGTTTTATTCCTACTGTGTTTTTTAGTAATTGTCGAGATATAAAGTTCCAAATTGAAAGACGATCTAGATAACCAAAGTATCCTTCTACATCGCTCATAAACGAAGACAGTTCCCTTCCTTCACACCTAAATCACCCCAACGACTCACGGATCACGGTCTTCTCTCAATAGGCATAATTAAATAAGCTCATCAAACCCCGCAATTACCCCCATGGATAACGGTCGCGAAAAACGAAGTCACACCAGCGAGTGGGGGCTCCTCTTCCCCCTCAGAACCGGCCTGTTCGCGATGCGACCCTCCAACAGTCGCTCCACGGACCGCCTCAAATGCAAGACGAACTCCAAGAAAGTGGCGGAAAATGAGAGGATCCGCATGCGGAGAGGCTCCAGCCTCTCCGAGCTGGACAAGCTGGCGGACAGCGGTCTGCCCGACCTGGTCAGGTCCACGACAGCCCAGCACCAGCTGTCACTCAGCCCCGCCTCCTTGCCTCACAGCCCGTACCTCTCGAGGTCGCTGATGAGCAGCAACACGACCTCGATCAGAGGCAGCATTGGCGACTTGATGAACGAGAAAAAGTTCGGTAGCAGTCAGTGGAGCGTGAGGAGTGAAACTTTGATAGCTAAGACGGTGCCTCTTTCCACCGTTACGCCGAGGCATTCGCCGCCCCCGGTTTGTTGTGATGTGGCTGATGATAGGACATTGGAGGAGCTAGATTATTTGGGGCCTTTGACTGCGGCTCAGCGGACTCAGAAGCTGTCCAGGCTGATCAAGCAGCAGAGGTCAGCGATTCAAAGAACGGTAGGTTGTGTTTTATATTTGAAATCTGCTTATTTCAGTTAACTATAGGACCTTCACTTGCTTTGTGTGTTATATCTTGAAAGTGTTATGAAAATCGCAACAGCAAGAACTACAGACCAAACACGGCAGAAATAGACAACTATCAGAGGTAAAATTGTTCGAAGATTAAATGATGAAGAATGTTGAATAAGTGCAAAATTTTCATCAATAATGTGCTGAATAACTAGAGGCATCTGCAGATGACACATTCTTCAGTTCTCTAACTATAAGATTTCAAACATTTTCGGATGATCACTCAATCGGCTTGAGCAACAACCTCAAGTTTTTGACGATTCTATAAAGAGGAATGAGGCATTTTTGTGCTAACATGCCTTTTTCCAGCACAAGCTGAGTTGGTCTGAAGTGTACCTTCCGGTTCATTCATTACCATATACCTGTCAATGTTTATGAGACAGTAACTCGTAAAAGTGATGATTAGCTTTTCCCAAACTATTTCGACAGAGTTTCGTTCTCACATAATAAGGAATTCACTATGGTTTAAATGCGGTCCAAAGTAAGTTTGTAATAAGAGGAGAAGCTTCGTTCTGCTGAAGAATTATTACTTTCGACTGCTGAAGATGAAGAAAGTCTTGCAATAAATGGACAAGCTTCATCAAGCTAAAAATTCAGACTAAATCTCATTTTCACACCAAGCAGGCAAATCGACAATTTCTACACTTCATGGTCTTACCAGTACGCTGGAGAAAGATATAGAGTATAAAGAGATAGCATGCAAGTCGCTCGAACCTTAACGCACAACTCGAGTGTCCAAGAAGGACTCAGTGTGAACCCTGAACTGAAAAGAACTATCTAGTACCAGCCACAGGGAAACAGAATTTTTTTTGAAGCACTCAGAATGGAAAGAACCCAGTTGGTACTCACGGAGCACACTGAATATCTAAGTGATATTTTTGACCAGATGCTCTCTTGGAGTTACTATCTGGAGGTTTGTAGCAGAGGAGGTCTGAGAACTCTCTTCGTTTGCCAGGGAATGGTTGGAAATACTTGGCGACGAAGACCAGACCTGATGTACTGGATTTATGAATACATTGTGCGGCCAATAGTGAGCTACTGAGCTGTCATTTGGTGGCCGAGAGCCAAATCAATAAAGGAACAAACAACTCTCGACAAATTGCAAAAATGTTGCAGACGAATGAATACCTTCCATCTGCTGAAGATGAAGAAGAGTAAGGGATTCTGCTAACCCATCAACATATCCAAGAGCTTTCATATTGTCTTGAATTCATACCAAAAGAGACCTGCATTTATAAGTTCTGGCCTTCGATACCATAAACCCAAATTGTTGGCCTTGCAACATAAAATCATGTTTCCAAAACACAGCATCTGCTGAGCCAAAGATGTCGACAGATCTATAGCAATGTATGCACTAGAAACTACTTTTTCGATCAATATAAGGAGACGTGCAGATAGGAAACCTTTACTGGCACAAGCATGATATCGTCTCCTTTCTAGCGAGTACGTCAATTTGAGAGGCTGTGGCATATAACTGATCCCTATGCCTATGGTTCCAACAAACATCCTCAGAAACATCACTGTCGTTTTCAAGCTGAAAGTAGAAACACAAAATTTAGCCAAGATAGTTGCTGCTCTGAATCTGAGGTGGTAATCCATATCTAGAGAACCATTGATGGGTAGTTGGTCTAATACTGGAGAATGGGCCTCTTGTCGCCATTTGCTGAATAAACTTGCAGACGATGTGCTTTTACTGGCATTAGAAATTTGGGTGAAGAATGATGATATTGATGTAGGCAAGTTTGCTCTTGGCAAAGACCAGTTAATGTATCAATTTTGTGGTATCAAATCTAATAGGTTCGAAGTCTGAACAGAGGAATAAAAATGGAAAATTGAAATTCTGCGAGAACATTGAGAGAAATTGATGGATTAACACGTTGAACATGTTACAATAAGTAATCCTGACTTGTATTCATTTCAATATACTCTGGATGAACTTCAACTGTTGCCCCAGTTGTCTCGGTTGATCGAATGGCTCTCTTGTCTCACCAAAGCAGATTAGAATATTGAAAGCACAAGTCGTTGCATTCAGATAGATCACCACGTTCCAATGAGTCCACTATCAGATTATTCCATCAATCAGTTTAGCGAATAGAAAAAATTGGAACTCGCCTGTCCATAATTGCCTAGCTTGCTAAATCACAGGGATATCGAAACGAGTCGCAAATGGAATCTGATAAGATAAACTTGCAAAAATAATTTCCGAAGAACTTGTGTCAATAACGAAATGCCTATGATAATAACTGTTTCGGGAATTCCCTGATATATGATTTGAGGATTCAGTCTTTGTATATATTTGATTCATTCGGTCTCACATGATCACATGAAGTGATCGTGATTGGACCTCCTGACAGTCTCATGTTTATAGTGATCCGCACGTTTCAGTGACATGATTCTCTACCTGGATCCAAGACTTATATTTCAGCTCTGTTCTCATTATTATGATCATACGATTGGGACGATTGGCTATAGAAGAACCTTCCAGAACTGCGAGTCTTATAATGGTTCTTTCTAAGGTCACAAAAGGGTTGGGTCCAACGAGTTAAACCTTTGATGCACTTTACCCCCATTACCCTCAATGTCACAGTACCCTGGCATCCATATGAGAGCACTTTGTTGCCTCTGGTCAGTAGCCGTTTATTGAGATTCAGCAAGCTTCTCTCAGGCCACTTTCATTACATTTAAATGTAGAGAAGCCAGATTGAGTATGACCTCTAGGGCTGCTATGGGAGTACTTTTGCCAGTTCATGTTATACCTACACAAGAAAGCCGTTGCAGTTTCTGTAGGCGATGTGGTGACCTCTTCTGATTTTGTCCACCAAAGGTCATAATGGGGCTTACTATAACCACGTAGGACCAGAGTACCCTGTGACCTTTGAACGAATTTATTTGATGTATTGTTAAGGCTTCTATGTGGTGTGACACCTAGGTATTTGACCTCTCTTAAGGATCAGTCCATTCGATAGTGCTCTAAGATTGAGATTCCTTCTTCTAGTTCATGGAATAATGGATTCTTTCTTGCACTACTTTTTGGTGATGCATGAGGCTTTTTACATACGGTCATTTATAGTGTCTGTCTCGTTACCTCTAATTGTTATCATCAGATCATCATCAAAAACCTGAGTGTTAAGACAGTTCGCAGTAAGCCTTTCCAGAACGTCCATCAACAGGAACTTTTCCTTCATCATCCACTTCGTTATATTCGCTGTCTCTGTACAGTCTTATCCAAATTTTCATGTAGCAGTATTCACTGAAGACTGGCCTACTCTTTTCGTGGTGCTAATCCAAGGGTCAACTCTTTATTAACTATCTATTATATTAGACTGATAAAGTTACGAAGCTCAAGTCAATCAAGAAAGTCATAAAGAGCTCGTAAGATCATTTGAAACCTCATTTAAATACCTTCGTATTTGACTCTGGTTTCGGTTTATTTGATCATATTGGAAAAACTTCTGAAGACATGAAGTTTGATTCGACTTTAATTCAGAAACCAATGAAACTATATTCCTTCCTTTGAATTGCCATGGAAAATCTAGATAATTTTCAGCTTGATTTCTATTTACAACTAACAAAATCCATGTCCTCAAATCGCATTTTATCTTTAATATGAATCACAGTTACTGTTCTTCACTTCTGAAAGTGAAGAATTCCAATTTCATCTTGAAACACAATTGGTCTGTAAGAACTCATTTCTCAAAAACCATCAAATGAATTTAGTTCAGGTATTGAACAGTTCCTCTGCAGAAATAAAATCATTTCTGGAAGCGATTTCCTTAGCACATTTCGGAATAAAACTCATTCATAGCATCGTTAACTCCCTGGGGTAAGTCATCAAGATAATTCCAGTTATAAGAGAAGGAGAGGAATCCAATTTCAAACGGAATATTAAATTGAAAACATTCTCCTTCTTGAGAAAAAACTGAATTTATCGTTTCATATCGTGCGAAAGCACATTGGACAGCTAAAAATTTTATATCCCCTGACAAATGATCCTTCGAATGTCACTATCAGCCTTTTTATCTGAAGATAAGGCTGGAATAACGACAAAAAAATTTGTCGACCAAATCAATCATTTCTAACGACCTGGATGTTGAAAGGAGAGAAACTGAATTAGAATAAATCTATGATCATTGTCATTGTGTTAATTTTACAAGAGCTTCATTAGAGAAAAGAATCGAGTTCTGTACCAATTCTCATCACCACGAGACGTCGAGACTGACAGAAAAATACAGGGTGAGTCTTTGACTTGTACATATATTTTAACTGTAGATTCCTCTCATCAAACGAAACACTTTTTTTCCATACCATTTTTCAAAATTCGGTTTGGTTTGGGAGATACAGGGTGTCGAAAATCCATGAAAAAAACACTTTTCTGTTTATATCTTCGGAACCGTTGTTTCGAATGAACTGAATTTTGGTTGAGTTTTTACCCTATTCATGGTGCATATTCCTCAATCGAAACCTATTCAATATCTTCACTAGTATAAAAGTTACAGGGTAGTCGACTCATCAATACACGCTAAAACACCATAAAACCACTTAAAAAAGATACACGGTTCATATTTTCGAAAGAATCAATCATTTGAGAAACTAAAAGTATTCCTATTTTTTTTCAATAAAACGCGTCGTTTTCGAGTTATTTCCAATTTTACCCGCAGAAATCTGACGAAAAAATCATTAATTTTAAGAATAATCTGAATGCCTCTCTGAATTAAATATCATCGAATATTATTCCATCTCTGGTCCTTAAACGAGTTCACAATGTTGTCACAATATTTATCAACTTTGTCGAGATATTTTTTAATAATAAAATCCCCCAATTGTGGGAGATAAAATTGAACACCAAGGAGGATTTAACTTTAACACGTGCGTGTTAAAGTTTCTATTGAAAATTCATAGTTACAGGTCCATATTGAAGTTAAACGTCGATGAAATACAAAATTCGGATATGAATGATGAATCTCAACACAAACTACTTATTAAATTGAAATTAATGAAACGATACCTGATAATCTGTGGCGGTGTTTCTATCTAAACAACGTCCTCTTGGAATTTTATAAACTCCACATGGTTGAAATTATATTAATTCACTTCACGTAATAATCACATTTGAACAATATTACACTGAATGTATTCAGAACTGCACATAATGTTTACACTGTTTACTCTGGTACTGGTTTGTTATGGTTTAACGTTGGCCTCCAGTGCTCCAGATAACCAATATTTCGGTTTTCGCTCTACGCATGCGTGGTAAAATTTGGCGGCAAAGTCGATTTATGATGGAGATGGCAGAATACATAGATATTCATACCACGGTACACAAATGTATCATGATTTATACTATGTTCCGTAAAAAATCCTTAACCTCAATGAAAATATCAGCAGGCTGACAACATCTTCTTGTCATTTCTGTGCGAAAATTCACAGAATCGATACAAATTAGATTAGGTTAGGTTGTTTAATAATAAATCTGAATGAAAGTCTTTCTTCATGATATTGTTTGAGAATTTCGAGGAAAATATGAACAAGTTATTAGTGTACAAACTAATCTGCAGAAAAATCGAAGAAGAAACTTATTTTGTTGGAATAAATGTGGCTTTTTAGTTGCAGATATAATCCGATGAAACTAACTGTTTTTGTTGAAATTATCGTGTTTGCAACATTTTTATTCCAATAAGGTTAGTACTTGACTACTTGAGTATTCCCTAAATTGGGCTCAAATGTATAAACTCAATTTCTATCGAGAAATATGAACTTTGAATCAATTCCACAGTATCATTTCAGGGACGTATTTAGCCCCATGTTTTTTTTAAATGGTTATATCTTTTTAACAGAGCCGAATTCGGAAAAATGGAAAATGAAAAAAAGGTTTCTTTTGGCCTCAGGAATCTTCAGTTGAAATATATGTACAAGTCAAAGACTCACCCTGTATATGTAGAAAATAAGAAAAAATACCACCATGAAAACACTGAAGGAATGGTACTTACGGTTGGTCTGACTTGAAAAGATGTATCTGCTGATTTCTTTGTCTAGAGCTGAGTACAGTCCTTATGTCAGGGAACGAATTCACTTTTTGGATTTTAGACTAACGAGTTCTGCTAGTAAAGTAGCATTAGAAGAGGTAGAATCTTTTTCGGACTTCTGGGTGATTCCTTCAGACCACAGATTCGGAGAAAGTCATAGAGCTGGTTCTTCTTTTTTACCAACAAAGACCATTCGCAGTTTTAACTTCGTGGTTTAGAGAGCGTGGAAAACGAACGATTTATCGACGAATCAGAAGTTCCATCAAATAATTTTGTATGGACAACACAAAATTGCTACATCCAATTTTCCATTCAACATATTTCGAACCAAACGATGGTCGCGTGGGTAGATCGCCAGGTGACAGTCCTTGTCTCCCCGTAATTTCTGGCACTTCCGCCTTTCATACCCAAATTTATTCGCCTGTGAATATTTCCGAAATCTATTATTGATGCCATGCTGAACACGCATCCATTCAAGATGTCCCTTGTTCCGTGTCGTTTTAGAACTCCGTATAATTAGGGTAGGTACGAACCCTGATCTCGAATTCGCCCTTCAGCAAGGACTAGGCATCGTTGTTCTTCAAGTAAGAATTGTTCGTTGAGGTGTGATGTTTCATTCTGGCTGGATCTCACCCAAAATGTGAGTTCATAACAAGTGCCTCACTCGCTTGTTCTTAAATATAAAGCATCCCAGAAAACCTTTACCTCTCGTATTCACGTTTGGTTTCTAAAAAAGTGAGGGTCTTTAGGTATATTCTAATTGAAATGGCTTATTTGGGATTTCATTAAAATCGAGTATTCATTGTCACATTAGATTTGTGAATTGGGCTGCATCGTTAAGGGCATTTTCAACCTCTTCTTCTGAAGCACATTTATTTTTATACAGGGTGAACATGTGGAAAACCTCATGAGGTTATTCCTTGGACTATTCTGAGGATATTTTATTCTTTCATTCATTCTGAAAAAGCTATTTTCTTGCGAGAATATGGGGTGAAAACATTCAAAGTAAGAAAAACAAACTTCCTGCATTCTCTGCTCCTTTATCGCTCTGTGGTACGAGGATATATTGAAAATTTCTCAGCCTACTATAGAACCAAACAAAATTTCAATGTCAAAATATTTTATTACTCAACATATTCTCTTCTTAATTGAATACATTTATTACAGCGAACATGCAACGTCTCTAGACCTTTCAAGAAAAATGTTTCTTTTTGCTCTGCAAACCAGTCTTCCACAGCTTTTATTACCTCCTCGTTGAAAGAAAATTGGCGACCTTTTAAACTTTTTTTCAGTTGAGGAAAGAGTTGATAGTTGGACGCAGCCAAATCTGGTGAATAAGGGTGGTGTTTTAGTAATTCCAACCCTAAACCACGAAAATTTTGCATGGCAACATGAGATTTGTGTACTGGGGCGTTGTCCTGTAAAAACGAAATACCTTTGGATAGCTTTCTGCGTCTGTTCTCTTTAATTTTTTTCCATAGAGTGGTCAGTAATGTCGAATAGTAATCTCCACTTATTGTTCTACCCTTATCCAAAAAATCAATCTTGGTTAGTTGGTTACTCCATGGCAATTCCAAAAAACTGAAGCAAGAACTTTTCCAGCAGATTTTTGGACACGAAACTTTTTAGGTCTTGGAGAACCAGAGTGTAGCCATTCCATCGATTGTTGCTTTGTTTCTGGATCGTAGAAATATACACAAGTCTCATCCATAGTAACAATTCGGTTTAAGAAGTCTACATCGTATTCAAATCGAGCACAGATCGAAAGCGATGCTTCTACCCTTGCACGCTTTTGGTCAACATTCAAACATTTGAGAATACATTTTGCAGAAATTTTTCTCATGCCTAAATTGACGTGAAATATATAATGAACGCGTTCGTATGAAATCTTCAGTGCTTCAGATGTCAGTTTTAGCCCAATTCGACGGTCTGATAAAATCATGTCATGAACTGCATCGATATTTTCTGACACAGAAACTAGCCTTCGCCCGATCGGTCATCATCTTCAATGGAAAATTTACCTCTTTTGAAGATTGCAGTCCAATTTTTCACGGTCGCATGCCAAGGACATTGATACCAAGAGTATTAAGCATATCTTCATGAATCTGCTTACCTCTTAACCCTTTTAAATGCAGGTACTTGACGATGGCTCGATACTCCATTCCTTCGATTTTTACAATTTCGGTGGACATATTTTTTTTTCAATTTATTGCAATCCATATATCGTCGTATATCCCACTCCTCCGAACTGTCAACCAAGATTTATGGAACGACAAATTGATGCTGACAGCTCCTGAAAATACTTAAATTCATAAGTTCAATACAATTATTTTTACCTAGGGACCAAAAAAAGGTTTACTTTCCCTTTATTTCTATCCTGCGTGAATTTAAACAAAGATTCCATTGCTGATGCTTCCTAGATTTCCTGTACATTTTCCTTTACTCTGCTTCCTGCCGGAAGGGGGAGACACGCTGTTAGTTACAGGATAAAGAGCCTCTCGTTAGAGAGCTCATAGCATGTTGCCGGATTAGAAAATGTTTCCCAAATTCAGGAGTGCTCAGGAATTAATTTTTTTTATCTGATTGTTCATGGAAACGATTATGAATTTTTAAAGTTTCAATCTGAGCTATTACACCATGACTCAAGCCAAAAAAGTCTTTGCTTTCTTCCACTCTACCCAATGAACTTTGCGCGGGAGAATGAAGCATTCATCGCCACCTAATACCCAGTGGTTTCAGTAATAATGAAGACTTGAAACTCTACAACAAACCAACAAGACTTCCACGGATACCTGCCTCGTAGAAGTGATTTGGAGATTTCCTGTATGTCTTAAATATCGACTTCAAAAACGTTCACTCCATATCTAAATTTTACCGACCTAAACCATCTCTGCCTTTTTTATTGAATTCTTTCAATATTCCCGACATCAAAATCTCTTTTCAACCTCGATTAAGCACGATATATCCATTTTCACCCCCGACTTATAACCGATTGATGATCTCCAATCTATATTCATTGTTTAAACGTCATCTCATAACCCATTATCGAGTTTTGCCTCTCCAAAATACAATTTTCTGACGGCAGCTCGTCTCTCTCGTTCTCGATATTCATACCCTGAAGTGATTATTACTCAGGAAGACTACCTCGTTAAAAAATCATCACCGAGAAGATTGTTTTTGGTTAGGTCCTTCCACAAGGATTGGTTAAATTGAGCCTCTTAGGGGACGAGGTAAAATAAGTCTTTTAGTGCGTGGTATCGATTCGTGAAGAGGATAGTTCGACGTAGCTTGGAGAGATGGCGGCATAGGTTTACGAAAGCTGATAGCTGGTGGTGAATTCAATGTTGGTTTTCGAATTTCGTCACTTTTCTGTGCTTTGTCATTGCCAACTGATTCGGAGAGACTGATTGGATGGGTCAGAAATGATCCTCCCTCATCTAGATGATATTATCTTCAAGACATTTCTGAAAAAATTTGATTATGTAGGCTTTCAAAATAAAAATAATCTTTTTAATATCTTTGTTTCTTTTTGTTCAACAGCTTCTTCAAATGCGGAGAACTAGTTGTCGCACCCTGTATAAAATTTCAACTCGGAATTCACAGCTCCGTTAAATCTATTCTCTTCATGAATCTACTTGAACTGAATATTGAAATATGTAATTACTTATTATGTAACTTTTCGAATTGTTCGAATGGAAATTTCCAATAAACAAAATTCATCTTCATAATTTCACCTCATTTCCCTACATGACTTACTTGTTGGTATAAACTATTCACAATGCACAACTTGCTAGAATTAGCCTTAAAAGACATTTACTACAAAATTATTTTTTGCCATTTTAAGATATTTCTGATCAAGTTATGATAGAAAATGCTGAAAATTAATGAAAATTAGCTTTAGATCTTGGTCAAGAAAAGTTCTAGATAAAAAAAAGAAAAAGGTGTGGCACTAAATCATACATCATAATGTGAATAAAAAGAAATTTATTTATGAAATGTACAGTAGGTTTTCAAAGTGGCCACCACTAGCCTCAATACACATCCTACACCTTCTTAAAAAATTTTCTTTGAATCGCATAAAACCTGCCCTGTTCTCTCTTAGGACACGTTTGGCTTCTCTTAACTTCAGTCGTAGCTCGTCTTCACTCGAACATTCTCGGGCGTAAACAATTTCTTTGGAATAACCTCAAACGAAAAAATCAATGGGATTAAGGTCAGGTGAAAGTGGGGGCACTTGATTAGTCCGCTGCGCAGCAATGCAAAACCGATCGGGATTATTTAAATTTTCGAGAACAATTTTTTATTAACCACTTGAATGAATGATACCCGAATAGATGGTTCGGACGCAGTCGACCAATCAGGGGGCCCCCACGTTCACCTGACCTCAATCCCATCGATTTTGTCGTTTGGGATCATTTCAAAGAAATTGTTTACACCCGAGAATGTTCGAGTGAAGACGAGCTGCGACTGAAGATGAGAGAAGCCGAACGTGTCCTGAGAGAGAACAGGGCAGGTTTTATGCGATTGAAAGAAATTTTTTTAAGGAGGTGAAGAATATGTATTGAGGCTAGAGGTGGCCACTTTGAAAACCTACTGTACATTTTGTAAATAAATATCTTTTTATTTACATTATGATGTGTGATTTATTGCCACACCTTTTTCTTTTTTTATCTAAAACTTTTCTTGACCAACGTCTAAAGCTAATTTTCATTCATTTTCAGCATTTTCTATCATAACTTGCTCAGAAATATCTTAAAATGGCAAAATATAATTTTGTCGTAAATGTCTAGTTCTTTGAGTTTTTCTACCTCGATGACTTTGGAGGCTAATGCTAGCAAAAGTAGGGAGTTAAGTACCATTTTTCATCGATGATTCTAAAAGCTGACTGTTGAGCGCAGTTTTTAAGCATACCTACTAAGAAACCGTGAATTAGCCTTTTCACATTTTCAATTTCGATTCGAAAATTCACAATCCAATTTACGTAACTTTTTCACTTGAGACCAACATTTTCATAATTTTTATCGAAGTTACGAATCTGGTTATTTTATGTATAAAAGTACAATTCATGGATATTAAGCTTCGAAAAGAATTTCACAGAGAAGTCTTGTACTTTTTTTATATCTTTTTCAAGATGGTCAAGTTGAAAATTCTCAAAGTTCATAAAAAAATTCATAACTCGACAACCGTGAAAAATAGCATAACATACATGGGGGTGATTCGAATAGCCCATGACACGAGGGACCTGTTTTTTCCTTTTTGACGTCAATCTCGTAGCCACCCTGTATAATCTATTCAAAATGCATAATTTATTATTCAGACTGCCACACACCAGCAAATTCAATCAGTATTCCGTGGATGGTTATAAGTGGTGAATTCAATAATAATAATTAATAGATCACATGTGAACATGCAATAAATGGGCCTAGAGCATAGAGGTTGCGGCTACTGGCCATCGAACGGAAACAAGTTGGCTTTGAATCATGAAATACGATTGTTATAGTTGTAATTATAGCATTAATTATCAAGATTATAATTGTTGGGAATGACATAATTCTAGAGGAATAATGAATAAGATTCGCATAGTTTCAATAATTCCGGAAACATTATTGAACGAAAATGGATTTGTACTAACACGGTTCCGATTTTGCACCGCCAATGCAGAGCCATCTATAAATATGATGTGAGCTATTGCACCCGAATTTACATCTACATCCTGCTGCTTTAGCTTATGTATCGGAATGGGGCTAAAGTTTCGTCCCAGCTCCGCTCATAGGACTTATATTGACTATTATGAACGAAGCCTGTCAATGACGTGAATGTTGAAGTTGCTCTGCTATGAGCGAACCATGAACTTAGCCAAGGAGAATTCATTTCTGACCATCGAGAATTATCCTTGGTACTACCACCCAGTGATTGAAGCTATCAAGAACACATGGCATTCTACAACAAACTGTCAAAGCATGTCTAGAGATCTGTGGAAAGTAAAACTGGCAGATCTCCTGTAAGGATAACGAATTCATCTCAGCGATAAGATAAAGATTTAACATGGTTAGAATCTTCATCAATAAGGAGATATTTGAGATGTAATGATTTTTTCTTGGAAATGAAATGAAGGCTCCCAAACATGATTGAAACAACTAAGTTCCCTTAATTTTAAATGAAATCCTACATTCATGTCGGCAAATGCTTTGTGCTTTGATCCTCATTATATGAGTGGAATTCGCTTTGAGTCCTTTTTATCCAGCTATATTCATTTGCTGATGAATTTCCTGGAACCCAATGTATGTTTATTTGCTTTCCACTTCATTGGTGGAAATGAGCTGGAAAACATATTTCATTTTCCGCAGAATTTGTTTTTACGGCAACTTCTGGAAGAAGAAGATTCGTTTCAAAAATATGTGAAATATGTCTCATTTGAAACTCTCATCCATCACAAAGATTTTTTTTGTCAGTTTCATGTTTGTCTCTCAGCTATAAAATAACATTGTGTTTAGTAGAAAATTCTTGTATTCATTATGAGATGCGTCAAAGGTTTTTTCAAAGGAAAAGATGGATATACTCAACAAAATATCTCAAAATTTTATATTATACAGAGGAAGTCTTTGACTTGTACATTTATTTCAGCCGTAGAATATTCTCATTAAGGTCGGCGTTTAAACCGAGTAGGAAAGATCAGCCGATAGAGGCGCCACCGTCCATTTTAAGGAATATCTCCATAGAACTTTCATTATCACAATAAGTTCTATGAGTATCTCTCTAATCATGAATGAAATGTACAATGGCGCTCTCTATACGAAAATCGCCGAACTATGAAATACGTGAATTTGTGGGTAAAGCAGGAATTTTTTCCCGCCAAAATTTGAATTTAGCCATTTTCTGCCAATTCCGTATTTCAAGTTGATCTTCTGAACGAAATTATCAGTAGATTCACTTTCAATCGGAAGTTGAACTATTTTCATGGGTCTTTCTGTTGAGATAAAACAGAGGCATGGGTTGGCTAATTTTCTTCTATTTTTGAAAGAAAAAAATTAACTGTCGGAATGAAATCGATCAAAATTATTTCAACAAGAACCCTAATCCTTTCTGAGTTCACCCACAAAATTTCAGTTCTCAAAAATCCACTGACAAAACACTTTTCTTTCCATATCATCGGAACTATTATTTCAAATGAACCAGTTGATTATTTACTCTCTTCATGGTTCATATTCCTCAATTGAAACTTATTTTATATTCCTCCTGGTATGAAATTTTGTCAGAATGTTCATCAACTTTGTCGAAACTAAAATTTAAATGATTGAAAAATGTTTGATGTAGAGATATGTAATAATGAAATCCCACAAATGTGGTAGTTACAATTGAAAACAAAGGAGCATGAAATTATACATTTAATACGCACAGTTTTTATTGAAAACTTATTGCTAGCGGTCCATATTTGAAGATAAATGTCAATGAGATACGATGAACGTCGATAAAAACCACGTATTAAATTAAAAATAATGAAAAATAAAATGATACTTAGCAAAAAACAATCTGTGGCGATGTTTATCTCTGAAAATATCCTCTTGGCATTTTTATAAACTCAACACTACACTGTTAATACAATATTAATTCACTGAAAGTCTTCACATAATCATCACCAGGTCAAAGAAAAACAGCTAAAAGAATGAATTTCCACTTCAATAACACCATAGCCATGGTTGAGTTGGGTTGATTAATCATAAATTCAGTGAAAACCTTTTGTTATATAATATATATTTCTCTATTTCAGTATCGTAATGAGTTCATTACAGTTCTGAAAACAGTGCTGTAATGAATTAATTACAGCATCGTTTCCAGTTACATTTTTCGTTTTGTGGTTGTCAGCAATGACTTCCGATCCTTTTAAATTTCAGCAGACGTCAATTTGGAAATGTCAATTTTCGTATTTCCTAACATTCACACCAACTGCCAAGATACAATATGAAAGTCACTAGGACCTATATCATGCGTTCGTATTGGAATAGGAGTCCATTCTGCAACTAGTTTTAGAATATACTATTGGGATATCGAGGAAAATATGAACAAGTTATTAGTTTAGTGTTCACAAATTAATTTTCAGGAAGAAGGAACTCATTCTGCTGGGAAATATGGCATCTTAATTGCAGATATAGTCGGCCAAACTGAGTGTTTTTGTTGAGAAATATCGTTTTTTAACATCCTTATTCGAATAAGGGTAATTTTTGAGTATTCCTCAAAAGTATCAACTCAGTTTCGATCGGGAAATATGAACTTTGAGTTCTTTGCAGATAATTATATCAGGCACGTATTTGATTCAATTCTTTTTCAAATGGCTATATCTTTTTAACAGAATTAGGAAAAATTAAGAATGGAAAAAGGTTCTTTTTGACCTTAAGAATCTACAGTCGAAATATATGTACAAGTAAAAGACTCACCTTGTTTACACATATATTGAAAGCTTTGCATCACCTCATTCTCATATTGGGGAATTTTTCATTATCAACAATTTATTCTGTGTATGTTTACCATTGTTTATCCCTCTAAATTGTCACATATTTTTGTCGAAAATATATAAATGTTCACAAAATTTTTGGAGATCACATTCTCGATGCGATTTCCTCATCAAAAGCAGTTGAATTTCACTTTTCTGACTGCCGAAATGAATCGAGTAGTGATTAGTGAGATTGACCGTGCAAGAATTGTGGTTCTCTTTGAAGCAGCGACCGACTACGTTCCACTAATCAACAAGACCACTTAATCCACTTAACTGTACGGTGAAATCTCGTCGTCCGGTCCCTAAATTATGGTTGCCTTATTGACATAGATTTTTCTCTTCAGATGTCAACAAATAATTGACGTTTAATCGCCATCCACATTTGGGTTATTGTGACTGATTTCATACTGATATCTCTCGACACGATTTAATCCAACGACTCCATTTCCGCATGCCACCCTCCATCAGGGGGTGAATCTGTCTAAAACCGTCAATATATGCGACGCTCTCTTATCTTCCTGCACAATATCGTTCAATTACGAGTTCGCAAGACCAGTTAAGTCTTGAGCTATTTTCCTCACGTACCTCAGGATAAGTGGATGCAGGAACTCAGACCTTGAGGCGTTTCCTCAACGCTGGGGAAACATCAAAGTTATCCGAAATATTTGAGGCTCTAAGGGTAATAATTACGCACAGGGTGGATTGGAGGCATGTTAAACTTATGGCATATTTGGTATGCTATGCGAAGGGGATGAAGTGAAGTGTATAAGGTTAGTTCTTTGGTGGAATTGTGGTTTCGAGTTAACTTCGAATTTTCCTGATATTTCCTTGTCTATGAACCGTGTTTGCACTCTCTCTTATAGAGAAGACCCAGGTTTACTGGTGAAATTTTCTCAAACTAGGAAGAATCATCACTCAATAGAAAACGTTGTAAACTGTCCAAGTCTATTGAGATACTTCTTGGCTCAGCCTCTGGTACCTTCTTGAACAATGGGATTCTGAGTGCAACTTGATATTTGTCATATACAAAGGTGCATTGGTCATTTGTCGCAGGGTTTGATTGACATCTTCGTATGGTTGTATCCTCGGCTTTCCACCAATGAAGGGGTGTTAGTACTCAAAGAAAAGAAAAGAAAATATTGAAATATTGAAGATCTTTCTCCGTGAAGGGAGAAAGTGTGGGAACGGCCCAATGCACTAAGGTCAGGACTTCGAAAATGAACTTTAGACGTATATTATGACTTGAACAAAATAAACGGTTTTACAGACACTATTTATGATCCTGTCACATCAAAAGACTGAATTATCAAAATATTAGTTCAATTTACCAAATCGAATTCATATTATCATAAAAAACACCAACTTTCAGCAGAATTAAATTGTCAAAAACCAAATAACCATGAATATCAATTTTAGAAGTCGATACTAGTCAACTGAAATATTTCGATTCATTACAATTTTACTGGTTGTTTCTCCTCTTACACTTGGATAGCTGTTGATTCAGGTTGTGGAACCCAAAAAAGACCAAGAAATCATCTTCATTTAATTTTTATCAATGCCAGATCAGAAATTCATTTCTTTTCTGTGGATTGTTTTGCGCCAGTGGAGCAATCGCAATGCCAAAGAAAGACGTGCACCGAATGCCGTCGAAGCTTTTTCTCACACAGCAAATTTCTGACTGCTTCCAATGAAATTCCTAGACGTTTTATTGTCGTCTACCGATCTGTCGGACGTCAGTTGCAAAATATAATTTATATTCCGAACTTCTTCCGTCGCACTACTCGTGGTTTCATTTCGAATTCGTTCAGGACCGAACGGAGGTCTGCTAGCGCGATTCCAGGCCGGAGAAGGTCCTTTGTATTCTATAAACATTGCGCCGGAAGCACGAGATGTCAGAATGAACAATTCTGTCTCGCTTTTAATTGGATCACACGCCATTTTCGTTTATTGTGCCATTGTCGTGGGGCTCAATTTAATCTTGACGCCGAATGGGACCGGTCTTTGTGGATCCTCATTATTTTTCACGTTGTGCCTACTGGGAATATGCCGTTCCTGATTTTTTATCGCTTGGAAGATTATTCAAAATTTCTTCAGGCCCTGCACCTTGTTGTTGTCTACATGTTCACATCTAGTGATTGATAGGTTATCCCCTACGCGATTAGCGTAGGGTCAGTTTTTAGTAGCTTAGGGTCAGTTTCTAGTAGCTTAGGGTCAGTTTCTAGTAGCGTAGGGTCAGTTTCTAGTAGCGTAGGGTTAGTTTTGATTAGCGTAGGATCAGTTCTGATTACTTGTGATTATCGAAGAGTCACAACCATAGATAATTAGAGTGAAACCTAAAATTATTTATATAAAAGGTGATTCTGAATGTCTGACTAAAAATGTTGTTTGACATCGATGTTTTCGAAAACGATGTGTCATCTTGACGCCGAATGAGATCGGTCTTTGTGGTCACGTGGCGCCTACTGGGAATATGCCGTTCCTGATTTTTTTTCGCTTGAAAGATTATTCGAAATTTCTTTGGACACACCTTGTGGTTGGAGTTGAAGGAGGATTCAATCAATGTACCTTAACTTAAGTGAGGGTGTTATAGATCTCACACCTCTACATCTAGTGATTGATAGGTTAGCCCCTACGCGATTAGCGTGGGGTCAGTTTTTGGTAGCGTAGGGTCAGTTTTAGTATCGTTGGGTCAGTTTCTAGTAGCGTAGGGTTAGTTCTGATTAGCGTAGGATCAGCTCTGACTATTTGTGATTATCGTAGACCACAACCATAGATAATGAAAGCGAATGTTGTTTGACAGCGATGTTTTCAAAAACGATGTGTCATCTTGACGCCGAATGGGATCGGTCTTTGTGGATCCTCATTATTTTTCACGTAGCGCCTACTGGGAATATGCCGTTTGTGATTTTTTATAGCTTGGAAGATTATTCAAAATTTCTTCACACCTTGTGGTTGGAGTTGGAGGACAATTGAATAACTGTATCTTAACTTAGGTGAGGGTGTTATAGATCTCACACATCTAAATCTAGTGATCAATAGGTACGCCCCTACGCGGTTAGCATAAGGTCAGTTACTAGTAGCGCAGGTTCAGTTTCTAGTAGAGTGGGTTAGGCTCTCGTAGCGTAGGGTCAGTTTCTAGTAGCGTAGGGTTAGTTTTGATTAGTGTAGGATCAGTTCTGATTACTTGTGATTATCGAAGAATCACAACCATAGATAATGAGAGTGAAACCTAAAATTATTCAATTACTGTTTCTTAACTTAGGTGAGGGTGTTCTTGATCTCACACCTCTACATCTAGTGATTGAAAGGTTAGCCCCTACGCTAATAGGGTCCGTCTCTAGTAGCGTAGGGTCAGTTTCTAGTAGCGTAGGGTTAATTTTGATTAGTGCAGTATCAGTTCTTATTACTTGTGATTATCAAAGAGTCACAACTATAGATAATGGGAGCGAAACCTTAAATTATTCATATGAAGGGTGGAAAAGGTGATTCTGAATGTTGTTTGACATCGATGTTTTCAAAAACGATGAGCAGTCATTTTAGACAAGCGAAAAGGCATTCAGGGAATTTCTTTGTGGTATTCCTCTATGATCGCAAGGGGTAGAAAAAGCCACCCCTAAACCTTGTTTCGCGAGAAACTTCTTTCATATTCATAAGAATATATAACGTACGCTGAGCAAAAACCAAATTCTCCACAAGAAATTATTCAAGATCAACGCCTGCCAATACACTTCAAAAACATATCGTATATATTGGACAACCCTCCACAATTTATCCTGATCCTCCACCCTCTGTTTGGGCTAAAAAACCTGATTGAAGCAGAGAGCAAACTACTGATACGGCTAATTCGTTCCCAAAAAAATAACAGATCTCCCCGTTCGCGGCGTATCTCTCCCAGCAAAAAAGAGCGTATTTCAAGATAAAGATGAATGTCTGGACCGTTTCGGAAGCCCCCGCGTATCGATCGAAGTCGACGAACTCCCTGTTTCGGCCGTTTCATGTTCATTATCGTTCGGGAACAGAGATTTGTTTTCTCTATCGAGGGGATTTGGTTTCAACTTAATTAAACACAGATATCGGGTCCGAAAGTCCGACTAATAGGGATGGGAACGATACCTCGATGTGTTCAACACAACGACGTATGGCCCAAATATCGATGTGAACATCGATATCTCGATAGAGTGTCTATATATCAATGACTTTTGGATGGCCTACATTAGCGCATTTGCAATTAGCGTAGGGTCAATTCCGATTAGCGTAGGGTCTGTTGCGATTAGCGTAGGGTCTGCTGCGATTAGCGTAGGGTCAGTTTCTAGTAGCGTAGGGTCAGTTTCCAGTAGCGTAGGGTTAGTTCTGATTAGCGTAGGATTTTTCTTGGAAACGACATGAGGTACGTTGACTGCGATTGATTGTACTTTTGAATCTGGTGAATTGAGTGCTTATATAGGCACAGAATGGCTTTATTTTGGTTTGGGAGATACCGATGACGACGTAAAATATAGGTTTGGAAGGCAAAACAAAAGTCACAACTATAGAGAATGAGAGTGGATCCTGCAGTTGTTCATATGAAGGGTGGACAAAGTAATTCTGACTCTCTGACTAAAAATATTAGTTGTTTGACATCGATGTTTTCAGAAACGATGTGTCATCCCTACCGACAAATAGGGAAACTCTTGCTGGTCGAAATTTTAGCGTTTTTTGCGTAGGCGGGCTTGATCCAGAAAATATTTTCTTGACGTTGAATCGGTTCGAATGGAAACACAGATTAATTATCTGGTTCGAGCATAATGGACGTATCTTTGGCAAACGACATGAATGTGTGGTTGTTTTCCTGTTCGAACTGATGAATTTCGTTCAACGTTTTTAATTGATGGCGGTTTCAATGCAATAAAGTTCATTCAGTGAATGATTGATGACAAGTTTTTTCAGATTCAACAATTGAAGTGGACTAAACTATATGTTTTTTGCCATTTTTATGTTTCAAAGATTATAACGTATGCCCATGGAAATGACAATGAATAAATACAAGGCAAACTTCATGAAGCGAGCGTAATTCTTTGAGAGTCTATACAGTTCATATCTTTTTATGGGCTGTGTTTTTTCACAGCATGTAAAATTCAAACTATGATGTCTCCAGTTTATTTACGTCATTTTCGTTTCGTTCTAGAAATAATCACCGAATATATCCTCAAATTTGAAGTCCAGTATGCGAAAGCATGAGATCTAGTAACCATAAATCATATATGTCCGTTCTAACAACTTGGAATCCTCAACAGCAATTTCATCTTAACGACGCAATTTGTACGAACTATATACATCGGGACCAACTGCAATTTTCATGCTATATTTATTTTATGTTCTTTCATTTTTTTGGGTAATAATCTTTTCGAATGAATGAATGATGCTCACAGTTTTCTTGAAGATTTTCTTGAGAGGCTCTCCCTTATAATGACCTATGGAAAACATGGACATAATTTTCAAATACACAACAGAATATAGTGAACCTCAACGTTTATTATTACAGTTGAATATGAAGGTTAATTGTAAAGGTACGATCAATTCAGCTTTGTTTATATTCTAGACCCCATCCATGTATCTATCTATCCCATATAATACCTAAATGAGATACAAACCTACCCAAGACTCAACCAACTAAAGCAGATGAGGAGATATTGCGGTTTTATTATCTTTCGCAAAATCTCACCATAAAATTAAACGTCAACTTTGCTTTATCCTCAGCGGTTCGCCGTACTGAAGCGAGATATTAGAATTCTGTGGCTTTCGAAATCCCAGGATTTGCATCGAGGAACGAGCCCGGTAAGGTTGACAATCAAACTTATCCCGTTCGACGTTGTTGTTTTCGAAAATTCGAAAGTATTCAATCAGGCCGGCTGTTCGGGAAGTTTGCGAAGGGTCACTCGATTAGATTTACATGCGAATGGTGTTTTACTAAGGAAAAAGAAGGGACAGAATCCAAACACGGAACGAGAGTTTATAGTTTGCAGATCGATTTTATCGTCCCAACTCGAAAGGAATAAGTAAAGGTTTCCCATATTGATGAAGGCTTCCACAGCCTGATTCAACTTCGACACTAAAATATTCCTTGCTTTCTTGCCTTGTTCCAATAGAAATTTCACCTTACATTTCGCCTAGAACTTCGTTATATGAACCGACCTGCCACGTTGGCGGTGGGCGATAGATCCTGTTACATCACAAATTCGGGGTAGTCAATCATTCGGTACCAACCTCCGACTGATATACCTCCGAAGATGCCTAACAGTTTCTTTTTTTTTCTATCCATCGGTTAACCATATGTATGACTTTTTGTCCAATCGTTTTACGAATCTTATTGCATTAGCGGCCGTATTCGCCGTTTCCCCTCTTAAGCGAAGCTTTCGTAAGCGCGCTTAAAACTTGAGCCAAGCTTAAACTTATGCGTTATGTACCGCAGTATGATAAACGTGGCTCAGCTAAGCGTGAAAAAAACTGGGCAACATTGCTTTTTTCAAGCGTTTCAAAAATATTTCACGTGTCAAACGTGAAAAGTCATAATTGGAAGTGATGGATCGTCATTTCGATTTCAAAGTTCTCATTTATATTTACGTGTCTAGTTTTGTAGTATCATATCATCCATTATAGAGGATGAGAAAACCAATAAGGCTTCTGGATAGAAAAAGGAAAAGACCTAGCAGCAGATCACAGAAGAGTTCAACGTATTTTCATCTACTGGTATAGTGATATATTACGCAGTATGATTTCTTTGAAGAAATGCTACGAAGATCGAAAAAAGAGCTTAGGAAAACCTTGGCGGAAGAAAAGAAGGAAGTTACTACTGGCGGTGGCCCACTACCAAAGATATAAATGGATGAGACTGACGGTCTTTCAATGTCGAATATCGATAAAAATATATTGGTGGGTGTTGAAAACAAATTCGATGATGATGGAGATGAAAGCACTAGTCTGAATAGAGACCCAGCTGAAGAAGAAGTGGAATATATAGTAGACGATAATAGCGCAGAAAACACATACTCTGGAAGGGAGACATCGCCATGATCGACTAGGAAACTGAAAATCATTTTCACTGAGAATTTCAACATGACTATATTTATAAATACTACCACCTATTACTTCAAATACTTTTAATAACAGATTTCCAAAGTAATTGTCTATAATAAAATTTCTAAAATGATGCAATAAATTCTTCTGAGGATTAATCGGGGTATGTCTCCTTGTTGGACTCAATATTCCAATACCTCCATATTCAGGCACACTGGAGGTGGCGGATTACCATTGTGGATTACTCTAGTGATATTGTGTTTTGTCTTTATGCATTGTATTGATTAAAGAAGGTAAAAGATATAAATGTTTTGTATACAATTCGTTTTCGAATTCTAAAGCATCTTCTAAGAGCTCCAGCACTCATAGTGTTGTAGACTTTGTCAGTCGGAATCTTCTATTAAAGGCCATATCAACAATCTCCTCGAAATAGTTGGGCCTCCAGAAAATTCTTTGTGGAAATCCGAAATCCATAACATCTAATATGCCATTATCATCTTCCAGAAGGATTTCATCTTCTAATTCCATCATTGGTATACTTCTTCACCTCCTAATACCAAAAGGGCAAATACTAATATTTATATTTTTGACAATATCAAAAAAGTGGCGTTATGATGTCAGCATAAGCCTGGCTTAAAATATAAAGCTGCCGAATATGGCCGCTTAGAGTTAAGCCGGCCTAAAGGCGTTCATGGATACGGAGCATACAAATTCATAAAGTTAAGCGAGCTGAAGCTTTAAGCTTGGCTTAATAGTATACGGCGAATACGGCCGTTAGACGTTCATTTCCGAAGATATATTGAGAAATTCTAAGCCTACTATAGAACCAAACAAAATTTCAATTTCAAAATATTTCATTACTCAACATATTCTCTTATTAATTAAATACATTTATTACAGCGAACCTGTAACGTCTCTAGACCTTTAAAAAAAATGTTTCTTCTTGCTCTGCAAACCAGTCCTCCACAGCTTTTATTACCTCCTCGTTGAAAGAAAATTTACGACCTTTTAAACTTTTTTTCAGTTTAGGAAAGAGATGATAGTCGGACGGAGTCGAATCTGGTGAATAAGGGGGTGTTCTAGTGATTCTAACCCCAAATCACGAAGTTTTTGCATGGCAACATGACATTTGTGAACTGGGGCGTTGTCCTGTAACAACAAAATACCTTTGGATAGCTTTCCGCGTCTTTTCTCTTTAATTTTTTTCCGTAGAGTGGTCAGTAATATCGAATGGTAATCTCCAGTTATTGTTCTACCCTTATTCAAAAAAAAGTCAAGATTACTCCATGGCAATCCCAAAAAACTGAAGCAAGAACTTTTCCAGCAGATTTTTGGACAAGAAACTCCTTAGGTCTTGGAGAACCACAGTGTCGCCATTCCATCGATTTTTGCTTTCTTTCTGGATCGTACAAATGTACCTAAGTCTCATCCATGGTAACAATTCGGTTTAAGAAGTCTACATCGTTTTCAAATCGAGCACAGATCAAACGCGATGCTTCTACCCTTGCACGCTTTTGGTCAACATTCAAACATTTGAGAATCCATTTTGCAGAAATTTTTTCATGTTCAAATTGACGTGAACTATATGATGAACGCGTTCGTATGAAATCTTCAGTGCTTCCGATATCCGTTTTATCGCAATTCGACGGTCTGATGAAATCTTGTCATGAACTGCATCGATATTTTCGGTTACTGACACAGAAACTAGCCTTCCTGATCGGTCATCATCTTCAATGGAAAATTTACCTCTTTTGGAGCTTGCTGTCCAATTTTTCACGGTCGCATACGAAGGACATTGATCACCAAGGGTATTATGCATATCTTCGTAAATCTGCTTAACTTGTAACCCTTTTAAATACAGGTACTTGATGATGGCTCGATACTCCAATTTTTCGATTTTCACAATTTCGGTGAACATCTTTTTTTTATTTATTGCGTAACTAGGGTTTACTTGTTTGACGTCGAACTCTACACTGACACTTCTACTTAGCTATTGTTCCTTGATATGGTAACGCAATATGTTGTTTAGGCATGGAACTGGTCTAGACTAACTAGATATCAATTATCCATACATCCTCGTATGATCGTTTCAAAGGGCCGGGCGTTTCGAAATCAGATTGTTGGCATAACATCCGATGGTTTTGCCAAGAGGTTTGAATGCAGTTGATTCAATATGTCCAACTCAGTTTTCAGGTAGGAGTTTCCCGTTAGGGGACATTCTTATTGCTGTTCCCCATAAAATTATGTTGAATCGATTCGAATACCTCTTCATCAGCAGTTTTCGACCAACTGGAGGCTTGCGGAATAATAATCCGATAATGAAATCAATTATTTCTCGAATGACATTTAGGAAATACCCTTTTCTTTCATGGCAGGCCCTTTATTTTATTCAATCGGTATGATCGGGTTTACGTGCCTGTTGAAGTTTATGCGTGACCAAGATAAGGAAAGATTTTCATTTATTTATGCCTTGAACTCGATATTCAATGGAAATAAAGAAACCCGTTTCTGTGGAAGCTTGGGCTTTGGATAGCATGCAATACCGGCCAAAAAATCTCACCAAGTCCCTCGATACGAACCAGACGACAATGTGAATCAAAGTTCACAGTTGAATAGACTAATAAAATAATATTAAGAAAGACATATCAGAATTGGACTAGTAGAAATCTACTTTCCGAAGCACACCACCAGGTGGCACCACTACAGGAAGACAATGCACTACCGGTTTCTGGCTTATTGGCCGTCATCAGATGCATGAGCCTTATCCTGAGATGAATGCCAACTGAAACGGCAGAACTTATATTACTCCCTAGCAAGAACTATTGAGTACAGTTTTGTACAGTAGTTCCACCTAGGGGGCAAAAAAAAACCTAGGGGGTTATGTATTTTAGTTTGTTCCAACTTAGGGACATTATCCTCCTTTTTCATGATTAAGAAAGACACATGGTATTCCTTCGAAATTAGAATACAGCTTTCACGTCATAAGTCAGCGATGTTATTTTACATTTTGAACCAAACGTAAAATGAAGATTCACTAGAAAATGATTGCCTTGAAAACGTCTGAAATACTTTCTGATTTCTGAGTCTTATGTTTTCCAATCTTTGTGGGATTGCCGATGTAACAACTGTTGATATTCTTACTACAGTATTTATTCATTTATTCATTTCATTTGTGAAAATAATCAGTGCCGGCTTGATTTTATCCGCTACAGTTTTCAGCAATTACACATATCCAACTTGTACTTTTCTCCAAAAATGAATTTCATCCAAAAAAAAATGTGCAAGTGCATTTATTTGTGCAACTCTATTTAATGAAGAGTCGAGAGTTTTTAAGCTGTCCAATATAATTTGATAAATTTCCTCGGAAATGCAGTGCCGTATCTCGGCTATAACATTAATCTAAGTACATCCCGTTGGGCGAAGTTATATTACCATCGATTAAATTGCTTGTTAATTTACAAGCGAATTGCCGCTACTGACGATGCGGTAGAGATTTGGAGCTTTTCCCACCTCGATTGGTACGGAAATTCTTCGATATTTATGGCTTATGGACATAGTCTTAAGATTCATGAACTGATGCACTAATAATAATTTTTTGAGCTCCAGAGGACATGAAATAGTCTGCCATAGTTCAAGGAAACTTGTGGAATGTTACAGTAGGATATTTCTGTCTATTTCCATGAAATACTTTTTAGAAAACTAGTGGAAAGATACATAAAATACCTCATATTGTAGAATATTTCATAAAGATTCATTGAAATATTTCTGTAAATTACTCAACAATTTTGGTGCAATGTTGCATGGGGACAAAATTTGATGGTTACGACGAAATATTCACACAATATTTCGAATTTTCTCCGAGAACTATGCAGTGGAAATGTGTGATAAATTCATAGTATATACTTAAAAAATCATTCAGTAATATTTCGACTTGAAGTGGGCGTTCAATGTAGTGTGTTGTTATTTCAAGTTGCATTTGAAAATGGTTTCACTTTGAGAACTGAAATTTTGTGGGTAAACTCAGAAGTGATTAGAGTTCCTACTGAAATAATTTAAATCGATTTCATTTCGAAAGTTTATTTTTTCCTTTCAAAAATAGAAGAAAATAACGAAAAGACACATGAAAATAGTTCAACTTCAGATTAAAAGTGAATCTACAGATAATTTCGTTCAAAAAAACAACTTGAAATACGGAATCGGCAGAGAATGGCCAAATTCAAATATATGGCGGGAAAAAGTTCCTGCTTTACCCACATATTCACTAATTTCATAGTTCAGCGATTTTCGGATAGAGAGTGCCATTGTATATTTCATTCATAATGAGAGAGATATTCATAAAACGTTTAGTGATAACTAGGAGCATAAAATAACTGGAGGGAAGGCTTCATACGCTCGACAGATCATTTTGAACTGCCAATAACGGCGGAGGTTAGAGTTTCGTGTGACGGCCAATAGATAACGCTGAGATCCTTTATTCAGTAACATGTCAGATATTTTGTTCTATGGCGCTACAATTGAAAAGAATATAATGTGGCTGTCATTGTTATTGATACATTTATGCTTTTTTTTTAATTGAAAATGGCCATAAATCAAAACATAGACAATACTGATGACATAAAATCGCATCAACTTTTTATGCGCAATTTTATGTGGGAGGTCTGTGATCGGTAATAAATTTGTCAAAACAATATCCTTATCGGAAAAAGCGAACATTCAGGTAAGTATTATTATTATTATACGGGAAGACTGAGGTTTTATCTGTTCTCGTGTATTATACGCAGAATTGTATGGTACCCCGTTTACATTCCCTCTGCTACCACTTAGATTCGGAGCGGAAAACAGATTTTTCTTCCTATATTCAATCTGATCCTTGTAGCCATTTCTTTACACGTGCTCTATGCATTATATTGTCGGATTTACGAAAAAAAGTATGTATTGCTTTCTTTCAAAAGAATATATATTATGATATAGTAATAAATGGTACCTATTAAGTAATAACAACGAATAACCATTAAAGATAATTTTATTAAGGATAGCCATGTTGTAGGAAGAAACGACGTTGTCGCCATCTCGTGACCTTGCGGCGAACTGCCAAGTTAGGACGTTTTTGGCAGTTCATTTTCGTAGGGGAGCCTTCTCTCCAGTTATTCTATGCTCCTAGGTGATAATGTAAGTTCTATGGGGATATTCCATAAAATGCACGGTGGCGCCTCTATCGGATGAGTTTTAATACCCGCTCTGAACGGCGACCTTAAGAAACGAAAACCACAAAATAAAGCAGATACTATTTGGCATGTCAACTTTTCTTTTTCATTGGCATTGAAAAAGTTCACTACTAAATTATTCCTTAAGAATTATTTCTCACGATTCACTTCGAACATTGCCACTCTTAGAGCCTGCATTAAAGCTTTAAAAATTTTCTATCTCCTCCCAACGAGCGTGATATTGCCTCAGGAATTAATTCGAGAAGTTTTTCCCGAGCCGCCTATGATACTTCCGAAACTTTCCGCGTTGTCCCTTCGCTGAGCGAGCGTGATAGGCTTATTATCAAGACGAGGCAAAAACGTCGTGTTGAAGGGGAAAAATGCCCAACTTCACTTTTTTCAAGATCAACATCCATAAAGACGGCGTCTAGGAAATAAGTTATATTTGTCATTTGCAGAAAGTGATTTGGCCTGAATGGAGATAATTATGTTTACTGCCGGGAACCACGCAATTTTTCAGCAGGAATCGGGATTTATGTATCACGCTTGCTGGTGGATAGAAACGATGATAAATGGTGGGAATAATGCAGGGTATTGTTTCATTCTTTATTTATTTGCGTCAGAAAAATCGTTCCTCATGAGAATGTTGACCAGAAAAATGTTGTGAGCTACTTATGACCGGGAGTGTTTTGACATTCTCATTCAGATGAGGTAAGTGCTTTAGTATTTCCTAGATGTATCAACTCAATTTCAATCGAGAAATATGAATTTCGCATCAATTCCAGAGAATAGTATCAGGCACGTATTTGGCCCAATTTTTTTTCGAACGGCTATATCCTTTTAACAGAGTCGAATTCGACAAAATGGAAAATGAAAAAAGGTTTCTTTTGACCTCAAGAATCTACAGATTGAATATATGTACAAGTCAAAGAGGAACCCTGTATATTTGACCTATCTGGAGAAATTCAGAGTTTGACCATTCAGTGATGGTACGCCAAGATTAAAAGTCCTTTTTCTAGAGAAATGAGTACGGGAGATCTTTGAGGGATTGCTCCACTTTTCGGTGATATATTACCATTGGTATCAAGATCGTCGGCATAAACCTGAATGTTGAAGCTTTTCCAGGAGGTAGAACATGTCCAAGCTTCACAGAAATTATTATGATGACTTAAGATTGCAGATGGCTAGAATGATAAATTTTGGAAAATGAAATGCAAAATAAAGTCTAACATTAACTATCAGGAAATTAAAAAAAAAACTGAAATATCTTTGAGCAGCACGAATACCGATAATAAGTATACTGCTCCACAAGAGTTAGGGATATAATAATAATAATAATAATAATAATATGTTTCGTATTCAATCGTTTTGAAAAGTATGTAATCTTCGAGAAAATCGCTGTAAAATCATCTAAAACTCAATAACAACTTGAATCGATCCAATAAAAATCAGTATGAGACATTTCGTCAATCTGGTCGCCTTTTTTCTGAAGTTTGGTTCTTTGCATATGCTTCATGAATGTTCTTATTTTGAAATGAAGTCAGTTTATCAACGGCTTCGATTTGAAACGAGTTTTCTGAGAATGCCAAGACGTAAATTAACAAACGCTGAGGCTAATAGGGCTATCGGGATGCTACAGGGTGGCCTAACTCAGGTTGTTGTAGCGGAAAGGCTCCAAGTCAGCCAAAGTGTGATATCTCGACTTTGGAATAGGTTCAGGGAGACAGGTTCCGATTTGCAAAGACCAAGGTTTGGGGGGCGACGAAAAAAAACCACCTGCTCAGGATCGTTTCATCACCGTTTCGGCGAGAAGAAACCCTACATCTAAGTGTAGAATGCTACGGAATACTCTTCAAAATGCAGATGGGGTCCAAGTTTCCTTCGAAACCATCAGACGACGTTTGAGAGATGTGAATCTAGGTTCTAGACGTCCATTAAGAGGAGTTCCATTAACATGTGACCATAAGCGTCAAAGACTGGAATGGGCAAGGCAACATATCAATTGGAACGATCAATGGCGTAGTGTCCTTTTCACTGATGAATCCAGATACGGATGATTTTCAGAGTCTCGAAGAATAAGGGTATGGACAATCCCACGCATACCCCGTAATCGTCGGTATGTCCAAGAAGTCCATCCATTCCGAGGGGGTACTGTTATGGTATGGGCCGAGATATGTTTCAACGGGCGCACAGATCTACATATTTGTCCTAGAAGTATGACCGCCTTACACTATAGGGAGCATGTCATTGACAATTTGGTGCCAAATTTTCACGCTGCTATTGGTGAAACTTTTCAATTTCTATACGATAACGCTAGACCGCACCGTGCAGCCATAGTTGGGAATGCGCGCGAGGAGCTTGGTATTCCACATTTTCCAATACCTCCGCACTCACCAGATTCGAATTGCATAGAACATGCATAGGATATGCTCCAAAGAAAATTCGATAATCATCAACCTACCCCAGAATCCTTAAATGATCTGAGAGAGCTTCTGCCCCGTTTATGGAACCAAATTCCTCAAGAAATGTTCAACAACCTCGTGTATAGTATGCAAAGAAGATGTCAAGCTGTTGTCTTAAAATGCTCGAATTCTCTGGGAATAAAATTTCGTTATTGTACTCGATTTTTCTTAACCACCCTGTATACGCTGCAGACCTACAGGCTAAAATCAATTTGCAACTTGAAATCAATTGATATGAATTTTGATCATCTCATTTTAACTATATTTTTTTTGCAATTTGAGTCAATGTCCCTAACTCATGTGGAGCAGTTCATTTCGTTTTTCAATACTGAATTTGAATTAATCCATCTGAAATAATCTCTATTCCATTCATTTCAAAACGCCTCGTACCACTCTAGTCCCATTAAATTCCAAACTTCGAGAACATGACTCTTTCTCGTACACGTAGGTAACACTCAACTAAAACACTGTTCCAGCCTCGCTATCTCCCGTTCTCATTAAAACTCCGCAACTACTCATAACGTGACGCAGAAAGGCTTTCAGCAACCAAAACCCAATATCTCCTCCGAAACTTCAGGATAGATCCGCTGAAAAAAGTCTCTCAGAGCAAGCCGCCTTTTTTTCGACCGATAAGAGCCTAGAAACGGATATATGTTCTTCCAGCGAGTGCAGACGCTGTCTCTTGAATTTGATGGCTCGCAGAAGGTGTCAAAAGAAACCGCAGCAAGTTCTGAGACGCGGCAATAACATCCCATCACTCGAGAGATGTTTCGAGTGGAATTTCAAAACGATCTGTTGTCGTTCCGGAATTTCATTGACAAATCCCCGTCTTTTCGTCCTGGCGAAAGGGAAGATGGCGTTTCTGGTTTCTCGCATTTCAGGGGGATTATTGGCCTTTTGATGATCGAATTCCTTGTCATACGTAGGTCGGACGAGATGAAAAATGTTCTTTTTGTAAGAGACAGGTTTTCGATGGGTTCAACTAATATTGGGCTCCAAACTTCAAAATGCTGGTAATTCCCAACACCCTACCTTAGAATTGTTTCCGAATCAAATATTTCAATTCGCCTTGAAAAACATTGATATCGGTGAAATCCTTACACTAAACAGGGCGAGTCTTCGACTTGTACACATATTTCAACTTATTCTTGAGGTCAAAAGAAACCATTTTTTTCATTTTACATTATTCCGAATTCGGCTCTGTTAAAGAAAAAAGAATTGGGTGAAATACGTGTCTGATACGATTCTTTGCAAACACCTCAAAGTTCATATTTTTCGATTGAAATTGAGTTGATACATTTAGGGAATACTCAAGTACTAACCTTATTTGAATAAGAATGTTAAAAAAAAATATTTCTTCACAAAAACACTTGGTTTTGTACGATTACTGCCATTAAAAAGCAATATTTTTTCCATCAACATAGGTTTCTTAAACTAGTTGGGAAATTAACGTCTGTGAAAATATAAGAGAGAATGATTATCGGTATGCAGACGGATTTTTTCGAACTCCGGAAAAGTTTTCGTCATGAATTTTCAGCTATTTCTTTTCCCTTCACGCCAAAAAGATGAAATTTTCAGGAACTGTTACTTAAACCATGTTTTAGATTTTACTACCCTAGTTAAAGTTATAGTTATAGTGAAAAGGGATTACAGTCCACTGCGACCTTAAGGTCTATTGTGCCCCCTGACAGAGCTGTCATCATCGCGCCTCCTACAGCTCGCCCTCCAGTTCCAGAGATTTGATGAAATCCAGTATCTGGGTCGGCTTCAAGGAGGGTAACTCCCCACTTCTACAAGTTTCTTGTCCAAAGCTATCTTTCCTTATACTACCCTAATATGCAAGAGAAAAAAGTTATCACTGGAGAGAAAACCGATGGCCGATTAGTTGAAATGAAGAGGTTTCCGATACAAATTCGAATCCAAATTCGCCATCTATTTAGGAACAACCTGTAACTTTTGTCTCTTACATATTAGGGTAGTAAAATCTAAAACATGGTTTAAGTAACAGTTCCTGAAAATTTCATCTTTTTGGCGTGAAGGGAAAAGAAATAGCTGAAAATTCAAGACGAAAAACAGTTTTTTGTGAATAACTCAGAAAATATCCACTTTAGGGCAAGGGTGTGATGCATACACTCACATTATTTGTTAACGTAGATTCAATATCTGCCATAAAAAAATGGGGTTCTAATTTGAAAAAATTGATTTTTCACGATTTTGTCATCCCTAACTTTGAAAGCGATTTTTTCATCCCTTGTATCATGAACCGCGATTTCGATTTTCAAAGTGGATACATCAATCTTACATCTTGAAAAATCCCAAAAATGAAAATTTTCCATCCAAAAACCTCGAAGTTATTCTTGTTTCAGCGGAGCTCTATTTTCGTTTTTGTTTTTCGAATTTTCCCGCTCAGAGAGAATTTTCCAACCAGAACTGAAAAATTTTACATCAAAATAACTTGAAATTTTCTAAGGAATCTATTTATGCAATAATGTTCTAATTTGAAAAACGGAAGTTGACGTCATTTCCGGAAAAACCGGAGGTGCTCATGCCTTGAAAATATTTTAGATTTCATCAGCATCGTGAAATACTTATAAGTGCTGAATTTCATGAAAATACGTTCAGTAGTTTCCCGTATAAATATGGGTGAGGTTCCTCGTGAAAGACCCTGTATATTTCCTCCTCAGGATTCCACTCATCACGAACAGCAGGTAAAGATTAAGAGATAATCCCAAACATGCTCTTTGGTCTTGCGAATGTCGAAACCAACTTCGTGTAGTTCCAACTGCAATCCTATGTTCTCTGGGAAACGATTATAGGTCTGTTTTTCTTGCGGCTAATGAAATTTACTTTTGCAGTTTCCAGCAGCAATTCTGGTTCTTATCTCTCTCGTAATTCTCGTGTCATGTACACTGTACAGCTTCAGATTCGATATAAAAATGTAATCATCTTAACTGTCTTGATACGAAACAGTGATAACTTATTGCTAGAGTAATCAATTTTTTGAACTTCTCTCCTGGAGGTTACTGCTTCAGCCTTTCAATCAATAATCAATATTCTCATCCTGCACAAATCTATCCATCTTCTGAACACAAATAAAAAATGGTTGATGGGGTACTGTCTGTTTTTAGTCTCAGGTCTTCCTTAAGGGTGGTACAGACGTTAGAATGCCATCAGTAGCCCATAGGTACACTTGGGATGGCATTCAAAATTTTTTTTCTGTGATAGGAGTTTGAATAATCTCCAGGCCATGGTTTTGTGAAGATTCTCTAAACTACATTTTGGTATCGAACTTTTAATGCAGAGTGCCTAGGGCAAATATTTCTGAGAAGTTTCATGGAATAGTTGATTCTCAAGGTATCACATTATTTATTGGTTATCATTAAGAGTCGCGAAAGATATGAGAATCTCCTGAAAGCACCCAGTTATGTTCAAACATTTCTACGGAGTGCTTTTTGAGAATTTTCCTCAAGGAAAAATATTCCAATTCTTCGGAACATGATTCTGCTACGTAATAGAGAAAGTATGTACGAGGGGCTGTATCGATCATACCATATTTGGAACTCGAACTGCTTAAGGTCATATGAATATTTCATAGAATTGAGCCTATATTTTTCAAGAAAGCGAGTAAGACATAATGTCGTTTACATAAAAGTGTAACGTTTTTCCTATAAGAGACTAGCAGTATGCTTCAGTTTTTCAGGGCAACATTACGAGTCAATTGTAGCATCAGTTCTATTTCTAGAATTCTAATACAAACAGGGTTTTTCCATATTAATGGTCTTTTCAGTTTTAATTATGTGTGTTCGATTGTGAAACGGAAAAAATATGGATAAGAGAGATACATACAAGGATATATTGAAAAATTCTTAGCCTACCATAGAACCGAACAAAATTTCAATGTCAAATATTTTATTACTCAACATATTCTCCTCTCAATTTAATAAATTCAACACAGCGAACCTGCAACGTCTATAGTCCTTTCAAAAAAAATGTTTATTACCTCCTCGTTGAAAAAACATTTACGACCTCTTAAACTTTTTTTCAGTCAAGGAAAGAGATGATAGTCGGACGGAGCAAAATCTGGTCAATGAGGGGGGTGTTCTAGTAATTCTAATCTAACCCTAAATCTCGAATTTTTGCATGGCAACATGAGATTTGTGTACTGGGGCGTTGTCCTGTAAAAATAAAATACCTTTGTATAGCTTTCCGCGTCTTTTCTCTTGAATTTTTTCCCGTAGAGTGGTCAGTATTGTCGAATAGTAATCTCCAGTCATTGTTCTACCCTTATCCAAAAAATCAATCATGATTACTCCATGGCAATCCCAAAAAACTGAAGCAAGAACTTATCCAACAGATTTTTGGACACGAAACTTCTTAGGTCTTCGAGAACCAAAGTCCATTCCGTTGATTGTTTCTTTGTTTTTGTATCGTAGAACTGTACTCAAGTCTCATCCATAGTAACAATTCGGTTTGAGAAGTCTACATCGTTTTCAAATCGAGCACATATCTAACGCGATGCTTATACCCTTGCACGCTTTTGGTCAACATTCAAACATTTGGGGATCCATTTTGCAGAAATTTGTCTCATTTCCAAATTGACGTGAACTATATAATGAACGCGTTCATATGAAATCTTCAGTGCTTCAGATATCCGTTTTAGCCCAATTCGACGGTCTGATAAAATCATGTCATGAACTGCATCGATATTTTCGGCAACTTACACAGAAACTGGCCTTCCCGATCGGTCATCATCTTCAATGGAAAATTTACATCTTTTGAAGCCTGCAGTCCAATTTTTCACGGTCACATACGAAGGACATTGATCACCAAGGGTATTAAGCATATCTTTGTAAATCTGATTACCTCTTAGCCCTTTTAAATACAGAGGTACTTGATGATGGCTCGATACTCCAATTTTTCGATTTTTACAATTTCGGTGGACATCTTTTTTTTTTAATTTATTGCGTAACTCTGGTTTACTTTTTTGACGTCGAACTCAACACTGACACATCTAATAACTTATTGTTCGTTGATATGGTATCGCAATATTTTGTTTATGTATGGAACTGGTCTAGGCTAACTATATATCAATACATCCTCGTATCTTTGTCAGGTAAATGGAATCCTTCCATATCTGCATAAATTCAACATGACCGATAGTTCCATAAAAGAAAAGTCTTCCTTTAACCTATCCGGTTGTCGGCTTTAATCTTTTTCCAGGATTTCCTAATAAGACACAAGCACCAGTAGAAGTGTATAGCAGTTTGCCATTTTCGTTCATTGCGCCATTCAACTGGAGAGCTGTCCCTGAAGTGGAATCATTTATATTTATTCCTTCCAGAGTCTTCTCCCACGTAAAATTTCAAAGGAAAATGGATAAATTCTTCTTTCGTGGATGACTGTTATTATTCCTCTTTGTCATTTCTCATTGCGTTGTATAATGGAGGATTGTTCCGGAATTGCAAAATTTTTGCATATACGACTTCAGAATGTTTTATTTCTACTATCTTTGTTCGTAATTACTTTTGGTAGTGGTTTCGTAGGATTGCATTGAAAAAAATAGGAGCTCTTTGGAGGAAATTGAAATATGCAAAAAAAAGTTCAATCCTATAATCTTTGGACAAGTATTATCATTCTGCACAAATGGCAGCAATCTCCGAATTTCCAAGAAATAAATTCGAGAAATCTGAGATATCCTTTTATCAAAATAATCTCCAGCGTTACATCATTCTCGTTGAAAGGAATACAATAAAAGCCTCAATCCCGAAGAAAATATTATCCAAACTCCCGCCCTAATTCCCGCGTTCCCCACAGGAGGCAAAAATTAAGAATCATCAAGCCGGCTTTATTCGAGATCACACCGGGAAAATTTCACTTCGAATACACTCCCTTTCGGAGGCTGGAGACGAGGAATTCCTTTGTCTTTGCCTATTTCAACAGGTAGCGCTTAAAATCGTTGGAAAAACGTATCTGTTGCTCTTGGCGACGGATCAGATTTTCAATCTTTCGAAATCTGTCGAGAAGTAGGATTGGATGGAGAATTTACAAGAAGAATTGATTCATTTCCAGAGATAATTTAGGAAACACTCCTCGGGAGGGGACATTTCCTGTAGATTTGGATGGAGGGTTATCAATTTGATAAATCTGGATCCTTGTTATTCTGGATTCTTTTAATTCTTGATAATCTCTACTCTAGAGGATATAAAGGATAAAAGTGTATTAAACAAATTCTTCATGAACAATAACTCCTAACTCCTCACAAAATTTGATACTTATCAAAAATCAACTCTATGAATCTTATAATATAATTATAAATAATATACATTTTCAATTCTTTCCTGTTTTTATCTTCCGTTTTTGTTTCAGGTGAGTTCCTCCTCTTATCATCTCGTAGTGATTTATCTTCCCAGGTAAGTTTTCAAATGTTCCAGCTTGTAGATTTTCGTGAAGAAAGCGTTATCCTATCAATACGTGGTATCTATGGGAATAAACTTCGTTATGAGAGTATTAACTGAGAGCTGTTAGACAATTAATCCATTTCAGAATGTTTCCTGTCCCAACAAAAATAGGGCAATTTTTATTATCGTTTTTACTGAACATTTGACACTCGAAAACACTTCGTATTCAGTGATATTAAGTCAAAGATTTATCTATTCCCTGCTTCTAATCTCAGTATTAGCAGCGACAGTGTTAAACGGGGCACCATACAGTTCAACGTATGATGCAAGAGCACATATAAAAACCCCAGCAAAAACTCTGTCCCCCTTCTGATAAAATGAGGATGATACACGAGATACTAACATTGAGATAGCTGTCCTTCGCCATATTGCAACTTACGCAATTCCAACTGGGTATTTGAAAGTAGAAGTGGAAGACAATGTGCTGGACATGATAGGAGAAGATCCAGGTACTTCTACGCTAAAACTTGCAAATAATTTGAATGAAAGTGGTTGGACTGTTCGAAAAATTCTGAAGATAAGTTTCTTGCTGAATGTGGGCTGACGAAAATTCGCATGAAATTTTGAAGATTGATTTCAACATCAGTTGTCATTGAACGTTTGGGTTGCAATTGTGCGTAACTGGCTAATGGGACTAGTTTCATACCAGGAATACTAACTGGCGAAGTATACCGTGACTTTTCAGAAAAAACAGTACAAACACTACCTCAGTTTATGCATGATGGTATCCATCTAACTTCCTCACCTCCCAGTAAACGGCGAGTCTGGCCTTACACATCCTTGTCTAGCGCGTTATTCTACATCATAGGGAACGGACGGCAGGCGAGAAAACCGCACGCCTGAACGCCACATGTTACGTTGAGTCTGAGGCTAGCCTCTAAATTTTAGAAATGTCCTCGCGAAGGGCAAACTGCAATTATTCGGCACTATTCAGATTAATCGGGAACTCAAGTCAGTTTTCAAACTGTGTTGGATTTGTAAAAATAGTTTCAACTGTTTTTCGTGTAGAGTTAGGTTTGTCCCAGTGTTCGTATGATATCTTTCGAAATGTCTTTTCCATCGTAGACCCGAAGGCGAAATGGATTTAGTGGGACCGAGTGTATCGTCACAAGAGCCCTAGTTAAATGTAAACACTCGAAAAACTTGTGGTTTTTTTTTCAATTTTTCAGCTAGTCAGCAAAGTTTTTGACGTAATTCCTGAGAGGATAAATCATATGAGGTTCAAGAAGTAAAGCGATCTTTTCCAGATCTGAGTGAATGACTTGTGAATATTACGCAATTGACGAAGAAGAGAGTTCATTAGAATTAGTTATTTATAGGTATATGTACATATACAGAGTGTCCCATTAGTGCAATGAAGTCGAAAATCTCATTACTAACGTCAGTTACGAAGTGGTCGCTCTTGCACTGATATATCAGCCTTGAATAATAATACAGAGTGTTCGTTTGAAGCGGTGTTAGAATTGGGCCGGTTTGTTCCAATGGTAAATCCTTCATGTTATTCTCATCGTTTAGAGCCAAATTAGTACATATTTCTCTTTATTGGCATCGAAATTTTTCTCAATTTATTTGGCGTGGCCAACATATTAAGGAAAAATTATGGGAAAGTGGAAGATTTCACTTCATTATCAGAGTGAAATGAACTTCAATATTCTCAATGTTGGGTGTTTCAAATCTGATGAAATGATGGAAAGCTATTTTCTTGTAAAGGATGTTTTTTAACAAGGTCCAAAAATTTGAGAATTTCAGTAAGGATGCTCATTTTTTCAAATGGCTTCGAATTACTTTTCATACTCAGTACTCACCCTTTTAAATCTTTAAACGAGTAAGTTAATTGTTCATCGCTGGAAGTTAATATTTTACAAAGCAAAATGTTTCTCGAAATATATAATCTTGAGTATACCAGCGATAAAGCATTATTCTAATCATCAGTTTCACAACGTTGAATAATATACACGAGCTCTATTGGAGAGAAGAAATGGACTGCTGTAGCAATTCTTATCGCCTCGGAAATTAAAGAAAAAAAATGGATGTTTGATAGAATATTTGTAACAGCCATAGAATCGCACAGTGCACAGAAAATCTCGGTCTTATTTCTAACCGAGGAGGCTCATCCTATATATAAACTTTGTGGTATATAAAATAAAAAGTATGAATTTCGAACAACAGCTCTTTCCTCAGCAACGCCACGGCAAGGAATCTTTTTTTTTTCTGAATGCCTCACCACCTTAAACCATCACGAGCCGCCACTGAAGATTGGATGATTGCATCCGAACCAGAGGTAGCCATTTTCAACAATTGTTGAAGGTCCAGAGATGTTACATGTAGTTTCTACTGTTTCTAGTAATAAATTGTTGAAAACCTGTTTCGTCCTATATCTTCGCAACATATCGCTTTTTCATGAATAATCATGGAAGACAATATCCCTGAAATAGTACAAAGAATAACCTCTTCACACACTCACACATTCACCCAACACCATGCATAACGAACTCGATGAATTCCAGGAATTTCTTAGTTGACTGGCGCCTCCACCATTTTGCGACCATTCGATTACGGTTGAAATACATGATTTTATGCTTGGAATTTCGAAATGGGATCCTTTCACCTATTTTTTTTTCTATTTTCCGGAATTCGAGCTGCGCTTTTGTGATGTTTCGCAAATATTCTCCGATGACTCGAGCATAATCGAATATTATCATTAAGTCGTGAATTTCTGTGACTACTGAAATGAGATTGTTCGAGCAACCTCGAAAAGTAATGACCGATGACGTAAAAATGGCTCTGCAGGACTAGAATGTTACATTCTCTTCCTTGTCAAGCCTTACATCCATAAAGGATTCCGCAGCGATCCACATGTGAAAACAACCTCTCATACACGACGTAATAGTCCATTCTTTTCGGTCCATGCGGAAGCAATTCCGAGAAAATGGTAACTCTCGTTCCGCAAAACTTTCCCAACTCTCTTCAAGTCACGGCCGCCCCAGAAAGTGTGGCCGAAATTTCCTTTCATGTCCCCTTCCGTCATCTCACTCATCATCATCCTTTCTGGGTCGGATCCTTTTATGCATGCGGACAAAAACAAATCTCCATTAAGGGGCCGAAATTACTTCAGATTGCTTTCGCGGGGACTTGTTCCGTTTTTTTGGGGGGGAACTTTTTTTTCATCGACGATGTAGTATTGGGCAGCCCTGTAATGTGTGGCAGGGAAGGCCATTCCGAGTTTATGAACACTTGTTGAGGGCTGTTTTACGAGATTTTTTGAGGGGTTAGGTTGTTGGATTGTAATGATTCCGGGATTTTTCGGGTTTTGTTTTTTTAATGAGGGAAAACCATCGAAATTTGCAGCTCTCATGAATTCTCATCAGTAATTTATTCATTAAGGTTGAGTGAATTCGGCTTCTACTTGACTGAAATAAAAAAAGCCTTTTTAATTAAATAAGATCTGAGACAGTCTCAGGAAAATCGACAAGAAAATGAAATATAAGAAATCATTTTTAATCGGTATTCAGACGAATTTTGCATTCCGAAAAAAGTTTTTACTTCGGGAGGGAGTCGAACCACGTATCTTCGGATTTCCGGCCCAGTGTGCCACCAATTACACCACCGAAGTTACTAATTTTTGGGAAATTCGATGTTAATTATGCCACGCAGACCAAATGTTTACGTGGTGAGAGAAATTTTATGGGTGGGGAAAAACTCATTCGTTATCATCTGTCAAACTTTATATCAATAGAAAATGAAGTATTGCGGTGTTTCAGAAAACCTTTTCGATAAAATGTTTCAAATCAAAGAAAGAGCCATGACAAATTGCACATACTGAAAACCTCTTTGAACTAACCAATTTTTCGAAAAAAATGTTTTTCTTGAAAATGTCTGTACGCCTGTAAAGAAGATACAAAGACCTTGCCAAAAAAGATCCACATGATCAACTTTCCCCTTTTCAAGAAAGGACCCCGCACTTTTAGTATGTAAAGTGGCGACCGGTCAAATTTTCTGAAAGTTTGGTATGTTGTTGTACCCGACTCAGCAACCCAAAGTATCACTGGGCCCAACCCAATCCTATGGCTAGTTTTCTAAATACGGGGTGTTAAAGTTGAAAATTGCCCAGATTTTCGGATTTATTTTTTAATTATTAAGAGTTAGATTGGATTTCTGTTGCATAGACACGTTTACTACATGTTCTAGTAATGAAATAAGTGGATACGTATGATTAAAAATATTTATATTTACCGGGTGATTCACGAATATATGATGGTAGTTTTTTGCCAAAATTCACTTTTTCTACTGTGACGTCAGGAAGGCATATTTTTGAAATGTTCTTTTCGATTTAGTATTATGACGACAAAATATTGCACAGTGCATTTTTTTTATACAGGGTGCTTCACAGAGAGAACCACTAGACATAATCAAATATTTTTAGGAATAACTCGAAACCCTGTATTTTTGAATTGATTTTTGGGAAAAGTAATACCACAAACATATGTGTGTCTCTAATTTTCAAAATATTCAGGGTGGTTTATTCATAGGAAGGTATTCTATTTTGGGAGAAGTACAAAAAACATGAACACCCTGTATTCGAAAATTTCCTCGGTCAAATGCAACTATTTTCTCACTATATATTGATTCCCACAACATCTCCCGAAGTATGAATTCTAAATCCGATACTATGACCAGTTTTCGAGATACAGGGCGTAAAAGCGGAGAATAACTTATTTCATCATTTTTTTTTTAAATTGAAGAACCGGATTGATTTTATGTTGCGCCCATGAGTTCAGTATGAGTACAGATCAGATGCACATGGAAAGGTTCAGCTAAAATATTTACTGTTACAGGGTGATTCACGAATAAATCACAATAGCTTTTGCAATCACTCGATAATTCTACAGTTTCGTCACAGAGAAATTATTCTATGAATTTAATACCTAGTAGTTAACAATTTTCAGTCTTAAATACTTCATAATAATTACTTTTCATACAGGGTGAGCCATAAATAATATGCTTTGAAATAATTGAAAGGAGATCTTTTCTGGTGAATTTTGAATAACTGTCTAACATAACAGCAAGTGAGCATAACCGCAAGAATTTTTAAAAATATAAATATACAACGTGATTTAGAAATAATCACACATTTCTTGCATGCGTAGATCATCCTAAATAAACTTTTTTTGTTGAAAAAAGTATATTTATAAAGTGATAACCGAGGTTATGACTATAATGAGATTTAAACTTTTCAATATACCTAGTTTTAACTCACTCAACACGAATATTGTGGACTGTGGAGTACCTACCAATAAAAAAATATTCGTATTTACCTACATAAGAAGAAGGTTTATTGTCATCTTTTTGGGGGTGATAGCGCAATTAGTAAGCGCGCTCATAAAGATACTCAAAATTCACTAAAAAGTTCTTATTTCAATCAATTCAAAGTATTTTCGGTATGGTTGGCTGTAGGTATGACTCACCCTGTATGAAGAGTAAACATAATGAAGTATTTCAGACTGAAAATTGTGAACGACTAGGTATTAACTTCATGGAATAATTTCTCTGTGACGAAACTGTAGAATTATCGAGGGTTCGCAAAAGCTATTGTGATTTATTTGTGAATCACCCTGTATAACAGTAAATATTTTAGCTGAACCTTTCCATGTGCATCTGATCTGCTCTCATACTGAACTCATAGGCGCAACATAAAATCAATTCGGTTTTTCAATAAAAAAAAAATTGATGAAATAAGTTATTCTCCGCTTTAAGCCCTGTATCTCGAAAACTGGTCATAGTATCGGATTTAGAATTCATACCTCTGGAGATGTTGTGGGAATCAATATATCGTGGGAAAATAGTTGCATTTCACCGAGGAAATTTTCGAATACAGGGTGTTCATGTTTTTTGTACTTTTCCCAAAATTGAAAACCTTCCTATGAATAAACCACCCTGAATATTTTAGAGATTAGAGACACACATATGTTTGTGGTATTACTTTTTCCAAAAATCAATTCAAAAATACACGGTTTCGAATTAATCCTAAAAAAATATGATTATGTCTAGTGGTTCTCTCTGTGACACATCCTATATAAAAAATATGCACGGTGCAATATTTTGTCGTCATAATACTAAATCGAAAAGAACATTTCAAAAATATGCCTTCCTGACGTCACAGTAGAAAAAGTGAATTTTGGCAAAAAACTACCGTCATGTATTCGTGAATCACCCGATAAATATAAATATTTTTAATCATACGTATCCACTAATTTCATAACTAGAACATGTAGTAAACGTGTGTATGCAACAGAAATCCAATCTAACTCTTAATAGTTAGCAAATAAATCCGAAAATCTGGGCAATTTTCAACTTTAATACCCCGTATTTAGAAAACTAGCAATAGGATTGGTTTGGGCCCATTGACACTTTTGGTCACTGAGTCGGGTACAACAACATGCTAAACTTTCAGAAAATTTGACCGGTCGCCACTTTTCATACTAAAAGTGCGGGGTCCTTTGGAGGGTTGATGAGGATGGCACAGGGTGCAACAAAAATCCTTCCAAAATGTATAAAAATTTGGTGAAAGTGAAACAAAAATTGACCTGTTTCAGGATTTTATTGCCAAACATTTGTCTGCTGAGAAAATGAATTTGTTCCATAATTTTGACGCGCACTGTATTAGGACTGGCCAGTATCAATACTTGTTACTCGTACTTTTATACATCACTTGTTCAATTAAAACATAATATTTGATATGAACATAGCTGATAATTGTCCAAATTTGGACTAGACCATGCCGAATATCCAACACTGGCGTTAGCCTGAAATATGTGTTATGTAAGCCATTTTTATTCGATTAGACCAATTAAAAAGTACTCACGCTAACGTTGAAAATTTGTCCATTAGGTAGATTCATAACTGTAACGCTTTAAGCATTAATTCGAAAGTATTGTGAATCGCTCGTTTTTTGGTGTACAATTTTATATGGAAAGTGCAATTAAATTTTATATTCATACATGGAAAGGGCAGTCAGAGGTATATTACACAAAGTATTCTGCAGTTTTCAATTTTCGAACGAATAACTAGGTTGCCCCAAAAACATGTACATTGAAAATATGATTTGGAATGCTCCAAGAACTCAACTTTGGCAAAATGCAAAAAATGTAATTGCGGTTAACTTTGTTGTGAAAAGCTTCATTTCCAATTTTTTCTTTGTAAATTGCAAGTATAGATCCATTTTAAAAACTCCCAACTTCTCAAAGTCAGTTCAGCTTGAAATGCAGGAATTTCATACAATGATAAATTGAGAGTTGTTCCATTTTCAAAGCCAAGTATTACATAATCGAGTGATTACAAATGGAGAAAAATTTTTACTGTCAAATTCAGAAGAAGAAGACCTTCTCAACAACATACCGTACGACTCATCTTCTCAATTAAAATTTGTGAGGTCGTGGTTGAGGGATGAAATTATATGATGATGGTTCCTCGCAAGAACAAAACTCACGGGTCCGAGCCATTTTCTGTTCGAAGTGACCCCCTGTATATTTATTGAAAATGTATAAATCTATCATTTTCAGCATGGAATAAAATTAGAGGACCATGTGGCTCGATAAACTCACTTCTTCGACTGTCTATTAGTTCGTCTTATATTCTGTACATTTTTGAACCGGCTCATTCACCAATTTGTAACCATTAAGGGACAATTTATGAAGAACCCAATATACCCAGATATAGTATCTGACAAAATGAATTTTTCATTCTTTTCTTAGGACATTACCAATCAAAGGGATTGATCATTGGATGTAGTGTAGTTTTTTTTTCGAAACAATTTTGAATGTAAATTGTGAACGAATAATTCCATTGGCTGTGTAATACGAAATATGAAGTAGGTATTGAAACAAGATTAATCACCGAGATTTTCCACTGGGGTTGTGCTCCCAAATAGATCGTTTCATTTTGGACACCATTCCTGAAAACTGTTGCACATCGTTTGGCACACACAAATGCACTGTTGCGCAAAACCGTTAATTCCGGAGGAAACTAGAACTTGCCAAGAGTTTTTGTATCTCATCCAATTTTTCAGCTTTCTAAGCTTCGTGCTCAAGTTCAGACTTGCCACGTCAGAAATTGCTATAGAATCAATTATTGAATTTTTAATTCCTATAAACCTTCCTATTGATGATATATGACTTATAGGAATAGGACTCATTTTTTATATTTTTCACGAAAGTTAGGTGTAGTTGCTCCTCATGCCATTTATCCTCATTAAGTTAAAACTGCGTTAATAGCTCATCGTCTTATAATAAATGCAAGTTCAGTTAAAATTCTAGATTAAAAAGTGAAGACACGAAAAAAATTAGCATATTGAGAACATTGGTATTTCGAATAAAAAAATTCAAGGAAATAAATTTCGCGGAAACAACACATTGTTGTAATATTATTTACAAAAAAATGGTATAATCTGAAAGAAAAATGAGATAGACGTTTGATTAACTAAATGATAGGCTTCAATACTGAAATGAAAAAACACAAAAATATTTGTTCGTTTTGATGGTGAAAATGTTACAAAATAACCAAAAATTATGACGAATATGCTTTTCTATTCATTCAATACTTATAAAATATTTTTTTATTATTTTTATCTTTATACACTCATACATCCCTTCATCAATCAGAAAAAAATAAATCGTTTCTGACTCCTTTTTTTTCAGAGAGGTAGACCCTTAGTGTAAAGTTTTAAACGAAAACTGCATTTGTTGAGTTTTTATCGGCTAACGATACAGTGTGAAATGATAATATTTTTGCTTGGTAGAGCTTTCTCAGAATCTACTCAAGGTTATACAACTTTTACATTTATGATACCGGCCCTTAAGCTGATAACCCAGAAACAATAGACGCTTTGGAAATCAATATAACTCGTGTTATTGCTGAAATAATGCCTGAATTACTTGACAAAGAATATATTCAGATAGACTGATTTGGCTAGAAACTTCTCTTTCTTTTATATTTTTCTCGTAAAATGTTCCCTTTTGAAATAAAAATATCAAATGTAAACCAATTCTGGAATAAATTGCTTTTATCGACACGTAACGATTTACATTTTATTGCAATTACAATTATTACTTACAAGAGATTAAAAAGTTTCTAACTCAATTAGGCTAACCGAATTCAATTCTATCCAAGTGTTGCGTATGTTTTTTTTTAATTTCATCTTTGAACAGCGGTACCCACCCTTTATTTCGAATAAGGAATCCCCCTTTGAATTCTTTCACATCAATTCAGAAACACCCTGTACAGTTTATAGTTTGGCAAGGGGGTTACATTCCACTGCGACCTCAAAGTCTATTATGCCCCCCATTAGGGCTGCTTTCACAGCAGAGCTTTTTACAGCTCGTCCTCCAGCTCTAGAGCTCCACTGAACTCCAGTATTCAAGGGGACTTCAAGGAGGTAACCTTCCCTAGACATTCTAGAGATATCTTCATGGGCTACCGTTCTGATCATCAGATGAAGAGGAGTGAGATCTGTGCTACTTAAAGAGCTTTAGTCGGGAACGTTCTCATAGCTCCTGTGATGCCAAGACAGGCAAGCAGTGTCTTTAGTTTGGTGAAGGTTGATCCCTACCCTAATTGATAGGTTCAATAGAGATGTTGGGCTTAAACACATGTCCAAGAAAGCTTTCTTCAAACCAAGACGATATCGCAAGTCAAGCCAGGAAATCAGCCACCTGCCTAACTTACAACTTGGTAGCTCCAGTGTACCAATTGTCTTATTTTCCTTAAGGTGATTAGTGTTTTATTTTGTCTTATCTTGTGTTAACCAGCAGAGCTTTTATTGGTGTTATTGAATCCTGTATTAAACTGACCTATATGTAATTTTAAGATATGAAGAGTCATTAAGAGCCTGTCTTTGAATGGTTTTAAGGGATCCTCATTGATCATTCTCCGGTTCTTTCAATATCTCCGGAGCATTCCTACTGAATGAACCTCCCTCAACTTTGACACCATTCCAAAACACAAAACACTGTTGCGCATCACTTCTGGCACCCCGAGACCTCCCGGCTTGCCAAGAAACCCCGCGTCTCACCCAATTTTTCACCCTTGCCACCGTCAATCCCAAGTTCTTGACCTGCAGCTCCAGAAAACGAGAAAGGTGGCAGCCACCTGATTTCCTAAAATTTTATATAACGGATTATCATCGTGCGATAAACGTGGAAATTCTTCGTACGGGCGGGCGCAAGCGGGGTTGAAAATCAATATGAGGGGTGGCTTGAGGGGCGCAGGCCCCAGCCCCCTCGAGCCCAGAGTGCCAGTACGCGTCCGACTCACTCCAAAAGCGCGTCCACACGACGGCGGTCGAGCGAAATACGAAATCGTAAATTTTCCGCGACCGGAAAGAGGAACTGCTCGCTTGTCGCCAGTCGCCAGGTCCACCGGAACGAGTTGCAACATGCCGTGCATGTTCGATGTGTGCTTTTGTTGTTGCGACCGGAAGATAATTACGCGAGTAGTACGCCTCGACTTCTTCGGTTGTCACGTGTAACCCAGTTCCATGCGTCAATGTGCTGTCAGTTTCGGTAGACCAAGAGGAGCGTTTCGGTGCACGCGGTGTTGAAGGTCTTGCACGAGGAATTTGGTTTTGAGATTGAGGATATGATAGCTTTCAACGAGGTGGATTTTTAGGTTATTTTGCGGTGGTCAAGAGGTCTTAATTTCGTTTGGTTAGAGCAAGAGAGTTGTGATTCATTTAGAGGAGACACAAACTCGCAAAGAACCGCAGTTTTTTAGTTATTCAAGGAGTAACTTATATTGAGTATTCCTAAATAGTAGGTACAAACGAAGAGGAGAGATTCCTCTTGTAATTTTCAGAAGAAAATGTGCCATAAACATTAGACCGCAATGGTTTCGTTCTCAAGATATCTACATTCCACCTGAAATTTGGCATATACGGGTTATTTCTAAATCCCGAAAGAATTCTGGAGGTGACTGCTCGTATGAAAATACGATGGGCCTTTTCATAACGATATTTCCTCAGCTCACCCCTTTCCGAGATATTACCCTTAAAAGGTGGTGACTTAATTAAATTTTTTCTCTTAAATTTCAATGAAGTTAGTAATTATGTTATTTTCGTGCCCTCGCAAAGGACTCGCCACTGTTACATTATACAGGGTTGAAATTTGCAATATTCCATATCTAAACCTTTTTTTCGAAATGAATTTTCATGAAATAAAATTATAAATTGATACAAATAACAATGTCCAAGTACCAATAAATGAACTAGGAAGTAACATATCTTTTTATTTAATTATAAATTGAATTTCTTGTTTTATTTAAAACAATTTTCTGTTCCTAATTCTTTCCCAAAACTAATAGCTGAAGAGGATAAAATGAAAACTCTATTTTAGTCTCCACCATTTGAGGGTGATATCTCGGAAAGGGGTGGGCTGAGAAAATTTTGTTACAGAAAAGACCCTTCTTAATTTCATACGAGCAATCACCTTCTGATTCTTTTCGCGTGAATTTAAAAACACTCTGTATATTACAGATGAGGGTTAAAAGCATGTGACATGCCAAATTCGATTTCAAAAAGGCAGGGTGTTCTTTTTTCTGGAACGCTGTCCCCTGTTTTCTCCCAGATTTTTTTTCAGTGAGCCTCTGTTCATTTGAAAAATTGTAAATGACTTTGATGTTTTATTCAACTTTATGCTCCCTTGTAGTTTTGCCGTTTTTGCATAAAGGGTGTTTCAAAATCATCGGGGGTTCAATGAAACATCGTGTTTCTGTGACGAATAATTGAAATATTTATTCATATGTAATACCACTAGAGATGGAATTTTGCCGGCAAAAATTCTCGATTGTAATATGAAAGTTTGTTGCTTCCGAAAAGCAACAAACTTCAATATTAAAAGAGAGAAATTTTACCTGCTTAAATTTCATCTCGAGTGGTATTCGGCATGAAGTAATATGGTCACATTTGACACGGATTGCGCTATTTGGCAAATTAGAATTCATAGATTAACTAAACGTTGTTTGTTTTCTCTATGATATTCATTTCAGAAGCTATCTATGAATTGGAGACACGTCAAAAATTTTATCGCTGAAAAACCAACATGTTGGTTTTGCCGGTTTGAAAGTTTTATCGGGATGAAACGATCGTTGCTACGGAAACTTCCTCACTAAAAATGAAAAGAGTGGAATAGTCATTCAGAAAATATACACATGGGAGTTAGGTATGGCAAAAAATATCTTGTACATGGCCGCCACGGATTTGCTGGCGTATGGTTACTCTTTTCACGAATTACGTTATTGAAAACATGCTTGTAATTTCGGCTTTCAATGCTTCAATGGTTGCAGGCTTATTGGTATAAACCTGTGACTCCTCAACCAGAAGCTTAAAGGCGTTAAATCCCAAGAGCGTGTAAATCAAACCGAGAAATGACACGATGAGGAGCATACTCGTGCAAGATCGTCAATGTTTCTCGGGCAGTTTGACATGTGGCACCGTTCTGCTGAAACCGCATGTCGTCCAGATTAATAGCTTCCAAGTGAGGCACAAGAAACTGTGTTATCATAACGTTCGCCATTCATCGTTACGCATTATCTTCTTCGTTTTCGAAGAAAAATTGTCCAATTATTCTTCCAGACCATAATGCACACCAAACAGTCACCCGTTGTAGATTTTCTAATCCCCAATGCGACAGTTTTGCCAATTAATGGAGCCATCGGGGTGAAAATGAGCATCATCAGTAATAACTTGGTGGAATTCAACGCAAGCAAAACACAAGCATGTCTTTTCTCTAGAAAAGCCGATCTTACTGTGCCCAGCATAGAGTTGTCGGGAGTGACCATACTATTGAAGTCATCCATTTCGATGCTTGGTATTACTGTCGGGAGTAACCTTTTTGGGAGAATCACGTGAGATCCTTTGCTAAAAGTGCATCCCAAAAACTAGGTTTTCTGTTTCGTGCCAGGAGCTATTTCACCCCAGGTCAGCTGCATGATCTATAAGGTACAGATTCGACCTGTCCTGGAATACTGTTCCCATATTTGGAGTGCTGCACCGAAACATACCCTAAACCGCTTGGATTCTGTACAAAAAAGGGCAATTCGTCTCGTCGGTGATGCCTGGCTTACAAACTCGCTCACCTCTCTGGAACACCGTAGAAGAGTAGGAGATTTGTCTCTATTTTATAGATATTTCCATGGGCGATGCTCTTCTGAATTATCAGCGATCGTTCCCCCTCTGGCAGTCTCTTCGAGACTAACCCGTCAAGTCAAGTCTTCACATCCCTTCGTGGTCACTTTGGAGACCTGCAGAACATCTCTCTTCAAAGACTCGTTCATCCACACGAACAGCGAGGATTTGGAACACATTGCCTAGGGAGGTGTTCCCCGAGGCATATAACCTCCAGAAATTCAAGAAGAACACCAATTCCTACCTGCTTGCCCTTGGTTCTCGCGATGTACATTACAGGGTATTCTTTTTGGTAAAAAAAAACGAATAATGAAAATCAAATTTTCACCATTTTGATTATAACGTTTGACTGTCAGGACGCGTTATTCTACCGTGTAATGCTCCATGTTTACTAACTCCCATTTGTCAACTTTCGATCTGTCACGTCATAATCATGTGACGTTATTACTGTCAAACATGGCGAGCAATTCAAATCTTGCGCCCTTGTACCTATCTCGAAAACGGAACGTTTGCGATTCCACATTCATGGGACTTTTTCTTCTTGAAATTATGCAAGAAATATACCCTATTTATTTGTACCCACAATTTACGAATACCCTGTATAGATAAAATGAAATCTGGCATTGGAAGAGGATGGATCAAATTGGATACCTTTTAAGAAAAGTTAGTAGATATAGTTAGTACCATGTTGGAATGATAAGATTTGAAAGAAGTAATGTATTCACGATAACAAAAATACAATATAATGATCCCAATTATCAGATAACGGATAGCACAAATATTGGAAATTTTTTTGGCAATAATTCGCAAATTTTTTTATAGTCCTTGTCGAGCGATCTGTAGAAAACTTCTCATTCAACCTGAAAACGTCAACTTGTTGTTTTAAAACATCTTGGAGATTTAACAATTTTTCAATGGCGCAATGATATCAGATATTACCAAAATTTTTTCACATTGAAACGGCACAATACTCAGCCAACTGAAAAAAATATCAATCATTTGTAACATTCTGCATATTCTCCTTCACAACGAAGGCATATTCGGCTGGTTTTTGTGTAATAAACTAATTTTTTTGTAATATTCTTCTCCCACGTAACATTTTTCCATCGACAAAGTTATATATTATATCAAAAAACAAGTTGAATGTGTTCCTTGGAAATATCATTGCTCTTTTCTGATAGTTCGAAATGATCGTCCATAAAAGCTGGTAGCTAGAAAATATAAAGAAAGCATATCACGTTCCTCTTGTTCTAACCTGAAGTCCCGTATATTTCATTCAATAAATAACACACATTTATTACTTCTCGTTCAGCAGTTTTACCCTACAAAAGAATCGAAAATACCCTCATCTATTCATTATGGCTGTGCTTTACAGTCTTAATGAGTTTTACCTGAACAAATGTGCTTTCATATTGTCAAGCTAGTCAGACGAAATGAATTTCCATAATTTCTGTCGAAATGGTATTTCATGTTTATTTTATGGGCCATAACGATGAGAACGTGCCTTTTTTGTGAAGCATTCATGTATGAATTATTACAGTCGGAATAATAATTACCCTGACTCTTTTAAAGGGCATTTTCCACGTGATTATCATCTTAATGAAGAGAAAATTCGTAATGACCCAAAAGAAATGATCGAATTTGAAGTTGAATAGGTTTTTTTTTTGTGGAGGACATTGAAAAAACAATTAATTTTTTCCTACAGTGAAATTTGAGGTGATGTTGATCATCAATTTAAATGTATACAAACAACTTGCCTATTGGAGGGAATATTGGTTTCTACATAAATTTATTTATGATTTCTTTCTTGTTACCTATGTTAATAAATGAATTCTTGGTGAATATATTTCGAAGCATCTTCATATTTATCTCAAAGAATTAAATGATGATGTGAGCAGTGAAGCTGAATTACCCAAAGAATTTTAATTGTATAAATTTTTTACTGTAAATAAGGAACCCTATCAGATACTTCATTTTTAAATTACCTCTCTCGGTATTTCTAAAGAAGAATTAAGTTCAGAATGATTGTTTGTTTTTCCGGGAAACTTCGAACGAGACAATTAGTTTCCCTGCTTACTCTTCTCCACTTCACTGAATTTTCATCTTCATCGTAACCTTCAAATTTCCTATTAAACTCTAATGTTGACATAGTGTGTTAGCTTGATGCGTATCGAAAACCAATTGAAGTGCCCCAATTTTAGCCAGAAATTGACGTTTAATTATGCATATCCCTCCTTCTTGACCTTGAAGACCTTTATTGTCGAACAGAATGTCTGGGGAAAATGGCTGAAAGGAAATCGAACATAAGAGTTGACAAGTACAACTCAACTTGTGCCAAACGGCTTCTAATAAAAATGCCTCTAATAAAATGCTGAAAAATATCTACCTAGTGTCATAAAACGATTTATTCGAAGTACCTCGTTGAAAGCTACTGTATTTTGTTACGCTTCATGCAAGAGTGTTTTTCATTAACCATTTGGTGTGTGGAAAATGTTAACTTTTTCTTCCAGAGTTAAAACAAAGTGTACTTCAGTGCCTGTCTGCGTGTTGTTGCGATTGAAGACTGACATTATACAACGAAATAAAAAGATATCGTCTCTATAAGAATAAATGGTGTGACACCTCAAGAGGACAGTGTATTTCAATTTAACGATGTGTCCGTATGTTCTGCAGTTTCCGAATAGATTTCTCAGGTCAGTCGTTCAAATGTTATGGATATGTTTGGTGATGTTTCCGAGTATGTCGTGAAGAAGGGAAGCACTCATAGTATATTGATGATTAGAGAATTGAAACTTTCAGCAATCTCGCTGTGGTGGATATTGAGCTATGAGTGCTCCAATTCTCGACAGACTCATCTCAGTCACATTCAGAAATTTGGATAAGTTGAGTGGAATTTTCGGAGAATAACTCAGTAAATGGATGTTTTTGGAAATCAGATATAATTCAAACAAGACAAGCTCTCAAGCCCTATAATATAGTAGAGCAACTTTGGAGATAATTGGTGCTTTTAGATTATTCCTTGGAATTACATAAATAACTCAAAATTCAGATAGGAAAGCCGCTCTATATGAAAAAATTATAATTTTCCCAATGAATATGGAATCACAATAATTATTAATAAATAGGGGAAATATACTAGCAGAGATTTAATTTAAGAAGTACACCATTGGTGTCGGCACCACAGCAGGATGACGACAAATCGGTTTCTGGCTTCTTGTCATCATCAGTGAAACATAACTGGGACGGCAGTCCTAGGGAGTTATCCCCTATTATTATTATTAATAAATAGGTCCGAACGAATCGATGATGATTATAATTCAGAGTGTTATACGATCTAGTGCTAAACGAGACTTTCAGACGGAAGACCATTTCAACATGAATCAATGAAGGAATATTAATATTCGACAGTTAATTAAAAATTGATCCATTAATTGAAGAATGCAGAAATAATTGAAAAAAATCATTTTGAGATGTATAATTCGAAAGGATACCTGACAAAAAACCACCAAGAAATTTTTTCACATTGAAACTCATCATTTCATCCTCAGCGAAAAGTATACAGTGAAGACAAAATCGATTATTCTCGTCGCAATGCGAAAATTGAATTATTCCTGCCTCGAACGAAAAGAAAATTAGCCAGTAATAACTGGGGAGGAATTTAAATACCTCTTTGTTACGCCAAATTATTGCTTCGTAGCTTCTGACAATCTGACAATATCAGGAGTGAAAGGCATATTATTTCATTGTGTTTTTTGCCATTTTTCTCGCCTACATGTTTCTCTTGTGACATTAATTTTGATTCATTGCCTAGGACTCACAAAAATATTCAATAGGTAAAATAGTAAGATTCTTTATTTTCTTCCCATTTAAAAGAATCTTTCAGTCTTTCAGTTCATTTCAGAGGGTTCAAATGAAGACTCTTTATGAACCCTATTACCAATTCTTTCTGTAATTGAGTTTGAATCAACCTAAACCTCGCCAACCTAGCGTCGAGCTAAGAAAAACCATCCACGAAAGCGCCGAACTTAGTTCAAACTTTCATCAGCAACGAAACTAATTCTATCAGGATTGTAGCAAATGTTAACGAAATAATTAAATGTTTCGAACTTGTGACGTTGTGGCAAAATCGCATTAGTAGCTGGGAAAGAAGTTGTATGAACTTGGTGCATTCGTAAGTTTGGGATTAGCAAACTCAAATTACATTGATACTTTATTCTTCTATTTCTGACTACCGCTTTAGTTCAGATTGGATTATGCTGTTTTCATGAGGGTATTCAATAATAAATATTGAGGAATTCATTCGAAGACCTATTTATAATATAGAAAATATTTATTCATCTTCATTCGCTGTTAAGTTAAATTGTCAGCGTTATGTCTAAGATGGTTCAAGTGAACAGCATCGAAGCCTAACCAGAGAACACTTCTCTGGTATTGGCACTAATTAAATTTTGTTTAAGACTTTATACAGCGTGAGTCTTTGACTTGTTCATATATTTTAACGGTGAATTCCTGTCATCAAACGAAAAACTTTTTTGTCCACGACTTCCCTATAATCCTTACATTTCGAATGATCTTTGAGAAACTTAATGATAGTCATAATTCACCGGTGAATAATGGCAGTGAATAATGATTCATTAATCACTGCTGAATTGCACTTCTGAAAATTTTTAATTCGTCAGGATTCGAACCCCTTTTTCCACGACGGAAAAATGACTGCCAACCACCAAGCCATCAGCCATCAATGACAATTAAGAGAAAAAATAACCACTTAATGTTTTCTTCTATGATTCCCATTCAGTTTGACAAGCTGAAAAATATTCAAACCGTCTGTTTTCATTGAGCCTCCCATAAATTGTAATTCTTCTCGAAGATACCTGCATTACAGAGTCATGAAGAAATGTTGTGTACTCCACCAGAAATAAGACAGGCTGCGAAAAATACTGCATTACAACTATTGCCGGAAAAGTCAAGGAATCTCAGCCAAAAAGCGTTTAATAATTTCATGGACTGAGAGCAGCTAATAAACTTTCGGAGTCAGTTTTACTGGCTTATTTTTCGAAAATATCAGCTATATAAACAAACAACCCTATGGGGCCATTATTCCATGCTCAAGAATACTCTCAACATGAATGAAGGCAACGATATTGGAAATTATGAAAAACTGCCTTCACTTTTGAAAAGGAAATCAGAAGGAAGAAAGCTAGAGTTTTATTCCTGAAGCATGCGATCAAAAATATCTTGTGATGAAGGTGAAACACTAGCTTGTATACATTTATATTCATTTTCATCAGAGCGAAAGTATGGAAATGAATCGATGTCAACTGAACTTTTCGACGTTTATCGAGATTTTGCATTATTCAGTGCGAACACAGAAAATGTAATGTCAACGCTTTTGATAACTATTTTCGTTGTTGAAAATGCAGATTAAATCGAATTTTACCGAGGCAGTCGTGGACAAAGTATAGTATTCTATTCGCACATAATTACTATTATTCATTCGGGTGAATTGCGACACTCGCCTGGCGGCACGCGTCGCAAACTTCCCCCTCGTGAATAATAGTAATCATTATGTGCTCATCGAATAATATACTATTATATTACCGATTTTCAAAATTCGTTTTCGATTGAAAGATACAGGGTGTTGAAAATCCATAAAAAAAACTATTCTGTACATATCTTCGGAACAGTTATTTCAAACGGACTGAATTTTGATTGATTGTTTAGTGTATTCATGGTGCAGAGTCCTCAATCAAAACTTATTCAATAATTTTCCTGGTATGAAAGTTATTACTATTATCAATACTTTATTTGCTTCAATACATACTCTCATGTTTAGCATCGTCAATTTACAAAGGAAATATATGAAGCAATGATGAAGTGAAACAACGAAATTAGTTTTGATTCTACTTTCACTGCAAACTATTTAGGAATTCTTCGATTTTGTATGGACAGATCTCCAATATTAGTTTTTTTGTTTCTCGTCTGGAAAAAGTTACAGCGTTACCGATTCATAAATCCACGCAAAATACCATACAACCAATTGAATAAGATAAACGGATCATATTTTCGAAAGAATCAATCATTTAAGAAAATAATAGTATTCCTATGTATATTTCAAAAACGCGTTGTTTTCATGTTATTCCAAATTTATTGTATACGATAAAATCTGCGGAAACAAAAATGAATATCAAAAATAATCTGGATGCTTCCATGAATTGAATATCATCGAATATTATTACTTTTCTCATCTCTAAATAAGTTAACAACGTTGTCAGAATGTTTATCACCTTTGCTGAGACTAAAGTCCAAAAGGTGGAAAACGTTTTATGTGGAGATATTTAATAATGAAATCCCACAAATATGGGAAATAAAATTGAACCCCAAGGATCATGGAACTATAGATTCAATACCCACCTTTCTATTCATAATTTATTGTCACCTAATCGTATTGAAAATAAATGTCAATGAAAAACAAAATTCGAATATATGAATGTCGATATAAACAACGTATTAAATTGGAATTAATCAAAAAGAAAATGATACTCAGCACTGAATAATCTGTGGTGCTGTTTCTATTCAAACAATATCCTCTTGGAATATTACAACTCGGCACTACACGGTTAACAGTACATTCATACACTGAAAGTCGTCAAATAATAATCACGAGATCGATGAAAAACACCTCAAACAATCACTTCACCCTTAAAAACAACATAGCTCTAGAAATTATTTCCTCCGTATTTGTTATTTTGCTTACGTCATTTACGGATAGTTTGAAACAAACAATGAAAGGTTTGACATGGGTCGATTTATGGATCTTACGGTTTGTTTTGCGTGCTTGCTTCCTCGCAAATAAAATAAACAATCTGGCATCGTCTTCTCGAAAGCTCTGTGAAATATCCATAGAAGTTTGATTTGGATCCAATGAGCTAGGTTGATTAATCATAAATAGATTGAAAAATCAATTCTTTATGAGATATTTTTGGGATATCGGGGAAAATATGATCAAGCTAGTGGTGTTTATAAACTAATCCTCAGAAAAATCGTAGAAGGAATTTATTTTGATGGGAGAAATATGGCTTTCCAATTGTAGAAATGATCCGACAAAACTAAGTGTTTTCTGAAGAAATATCAGGTTTTTAACATTCTTATTCGAATTAGTTTATTTCTTGAGTACTCCACCAAATGTATCAACTCAATTTCAATCGAGAAATATAAACTTTGAGGTATTTGCAGAGAATCGTCTCAGACACGTATTCAGCCCAATTTTTCCTTCAAATGGCTATATCTTTTAAGCAAAGCCGAATTCAGAAAAATGGAAAATGAATAAAAAAAATTTTTGCCTCATGATATCCTTAAGGTATTCCACCCAGACCAGAAACTGGGATCAAGGATGATTTTATTTAATGATAATAATAAGCTTTATCAATCCATAAAGACACAAAAAAATATGTGTGTGACATTAATAGCCTACAACAACAATAGCCATATCATTTCGAACGTGTATAAGTCAAAGGCGTAGAATCATGTTCATGAATGAAACTTCTAATTTGAGACCCATTCTCGATGCGATCTTCGATTTTTCAAAAGCTACATGTTCGACATCGAAGAATTGATTTCCCACAGCTTCCAATAGCTCGGAAAAACTCCTCGAGCATGATCTAATAATATATGACTCCTATACTGCTTTCGCGGAAGGACACCCGGGAATAAAGGACGAATTCCTCGCTGCATCACGCAGCGAAAATGAATATTAACCCAATTCGTAAATTGCGATTGTCTTCAGTCGTCTGGGGAGCGAAACTGGGTTTCGGTCTTGAGCATTTCCGCCATAAATTGCGTTAGGATATGTCTGGAAATAGGGAGTGTTCATCAGTGGAATCCGCTCACTGGCGGAATCGATAAATTAATTACCGTTCTCTATTTTTCCATCTCGGGTATCGTTTCAATCGGAACCTTTTAGAGGAAGCTTCATTCACTTTGGACTAGCCATTATCGCTACATCGCGAGTTTTATTTTGGACTTGTTTCATGACATGGATTCCTGAAGTTTCAGGCAATAGTTTTAAGTCCATTGTATTTAAAAGTGATTTTATAACTAGCCCCGTGGTTAAGGCGATTGTCTCTGACGTTCAATCCCGAGGCTAGGAAAGACATTTTCTAGTCAACGGTAGTGGGCCACCATTTCACTGTTGGGTCGGAAATATAGACTTCGACAATTACTCGACAATTATTTATAACCATTTTCATGATATTTGGTCGATATTGGGAAAGTGGTTCTGCTAACTTAACGTTAAGTTAGCAAAGCCACCCCGTAGAAAAAAATTAAGGACGCGACAATTTTTTTCTTTCACGTCAAATTCGGGACAGGTATTCGAAAATTAATGCAATCAAGAAAAAGTCAATAACGAATATGCTGTTGCCAATAATGGGATAATTCCAGAAATATCTCGAACTCGCGGGAAAAAGACGCGAAGCAATGGAATTTTGTGTTTGTTTTACTTCGTATGGACTTCGACAATTACTCGACAATTATTTATAACCATTTGGTAGATATTGAGAAAGTGATTCTGCTAACTTAACGTTAAGTTAGCAAAGCCACCCCGTAGAAAAAAAAAACTAAGGACGTGACAAATTTGTTTTTTTCACCACAAATTCGAGGCAGGTATTCGACAATTAATGCAATAGAAAAAGAGTCGATTACGAATGCGCTGTTGCCAAAAATTCGATAATTCCAGAAATATCTCAAACCCGCGGGAAAAATACGTAAAATAAACAAGAAGGAATGGATTTTTTGTGTTTTTTTCACTTCATATAGACTTCTACAATTACTCGACAATTATTTATAACCATTCCCATGATATTTGATAGAAATTGAGAAAGTGGTTCTGCTAACTTAACGTTTAGTTAGCAAAGCCACCCCGTAGAAAAAAAGCTAAGGACGCGACAAATTTTTTTCTTTCACGACAAATTTGACGCAGGTATTCGACAATTAATGCAATAGAAAAAGAGTCAATTACGAATGCGCTGTTGCCAAAAATGCGATAATTCCAGAAATATCTCAAACTCGCGGGAAAAAGAAGTAAAATAAACAAGGAGGAATGGATTTTTTGTGTTTTTTTTACTCTATATGGACTTCAACAATTATTTATAACCATTATCATGATATTTGGTCGATATTGAGAAAGTGGTTCTGCTAACTTAACGTTAAGTTAGCAAAGCCACCCCGTAGAAAAAAAACTAAGGACGCGACAAACTTTTTTTTTCACGACAAATTCGAGGCAGGTATTCGATAATTAATGCAATAGAGAAAGAGTCAATTACGAATGCGCTGTTGCCAAAAATGCGATAATTCCAGAAATATCTCAAACTCGCGGGAAAAAGACGTAAAATAAACAAAAAGGAATGGATTTTTTGTGTTTTTCTCACTTCATATGGACTTCGACAATCACTCGACAATTATTTGTAACCATTTTCATGATATTTGGTAGATATTAAGAAAGTGGTTCCTAACTCAACGTTAAGTTAGCAAAGCCACCCCGTAGAAAAAAAAACTAAGGACGCGACAAATTTTTTTCTTTCACGACAAATTCTCAACAATTATTCGACAATTAATGCAACAGGTTTTATTAATTTTCTCGCAAATGGCACTGCTAACTTCATAGACATCACCTTTCGATCTGTCTTGTCATAATCATGTGACACTATCACTGTCAAACATGGCGCTCAATTCAAATCTTGCGCTCTTATTGAAATACCTCTTATAACCATACTCTCATGCAGAACACCTATCACATCCCCCTCCTCCGTATGAAAAATGGCTTCTGGATGATCCTCGAAGATTTCCGTATCTTATCATAAAAGCGGTATTCAACTCGATCGAAACAAAAAGAAAACGTCACTTCGGATACCGGCGTGCATACGAGAATACCCTTCTAAATGGCACATAAATCAGGTCTGAGTCTAAGTAACAAAAAACTAAGAGTCTGGAAGATATCCGGATATTGCAAGTTCAATCTGGGAACAAATGCGGCATTCGAAGGCCCTGTTTCCGTATATATTATAGGGAGTATCGGAGTGTATGAACGATAATAGCGGAAAGGTTGTGTCGAGTGCACGGTAACGAAACAGCGAGCTCGAATAATTCGAAAAGCATAATGCCCAACGGTATCGACTGATATTCAGGTTTTATGGTTTTAACATACTGGGACTGGGGATTTGTACGGGCTGATTTATCGACGGTGCGATCCTTCACTTTGGAGTTTTACGGTCTGGAGGGTCTCCAGAGGTGAAACCATCGAATTATGCGTGATATCATCGACACCTTATTTGGGAGTGTTACGTAGAAAAAACTGATTCAGTTCCTTTGTTTGAAGGGTTCGTAACATGGGAAATAGTGAGGTGAAATAGATGAATAAAACACTGGATTCGACACAAGGGTGGAACATGCCTTTATTGGTCCAGCGCGGTAGTTCGAGAAACTACACCCTTTGAAGTGAAAAACGGAACAAGATCGAATTTATCATTGAACTCCAAGCGAAAAACCCTTCTAGCATTACAGATGACATGTTAACAATCCACAGATCAATTATTAATTAGACAAAAACTGGTGATATGTACAATATGGAGATTCCTACACCTCGGTAAGATGGTTACTGGCACAATCATGATTAACAGCAGAATACAATACAGCTACAGTTGTTCAAAAGGAGATAGGCATATAGAGTGTGTCACTTTGTTGTTATTCCAGTGTAAGAATCCTTCCTTCCAAGGGTTTTGTGTGTAATCCTATTCGCGTTGGTTTGGAAGTGGCCAATAAACTCTTCAGATTTCTTGTTGACTGATGAACGTCGTACCCGGGACGAAGCAATCCTTCTGTAGGATACTTGCCCAGCTCACCAAGGACAATGACCCAGGCTTGTTTTGCTGGGGATGTTCGTTTATAGAACTCTCAGAGGGAAGTCTTCGGCCACAATGCTGGGAAGTATTTTCACCTTAGGTACAGGCAATGTATAGTATGTATAACATTACTAGCAAGGTAAGAGGGTCTTTACTGGCGAATGGAGGATATAACTGAAGAGCCGCAGGCGAGTCAGTTACCTCCTTGAGCCAGTAAAACCCGTTACCTTGCGTGTATTGTTTTATATTTTATTTGTTTCTCATTTGTAAAAAGGTTAGATAAATTCCAAAAAAATCTCAATAATTTGTCGCAAATGTCGTAAGCTATGGAAGCGTTGCCATGAACATGTCTGTTTATTTTTCTTTACCTTTGTTTTGGCGAAAGAGAAAATGAATGTACCAAATGAAATTATTGAGGCAGCCAGCAGTTTAGCTTCAAGTTTATTACCTGCAAAATCAGATTCAAAGTACGAGCGAGAATACGACGACTTCGAAAAGTGTCAAAACAAAAATAGTGTGATTGGGGTAACTGAAGATGTTTTGTTGGTCTACTTGATTCAACTATCAGCTAGATTCACCCCTAATACTTTATGTGCAAAATGATCTATTCTGAAAAGCTGCTTGGAAATGAAAAAAAAATGCCCCTGTTCGCGGGTTTGTTTTCCTTGAAAAATTTATTGAAAAATATGACGTTTAGTTGTCATTTGCAGATTTCAAAAGGTAATAGCGTTTCTGAAACGAAAAAATGAGAGTTATACGCCAAAAAAGGCCAAGGTATTAAGTAAAGAAGAGGCTGAACAATTTCATTTACATGCTCCTGATGACCAGTGGTTGCTGGCAAAAATTGTAACAATATTTGGGATTTTTGGATGTTGTCGATGTGACGAAATTCTCTCCTTAAACATGAATGATGGAGAAGATATGAGAAAATACGTTATTGTGACATTGCGGCAAACAAAAATTTAACAACAAGAAGATTCTCCATAACCGATGATGGCTGTAGCTTCAAGCCCTGCATGTTATACAGAAAATATGTAAATCTTCGGCCTCCTGGAACAGAAAGCCTAAGATTCTTTCTGACATACCGACATGGATTTCCCTTAATGCTGGCCAGCACACTATTGGTGCTGTCCCAAAGCAAATAGCGAAATATTTAGGTTTAAAAGACCCAGAGTTATACACCGGCCACTCTTTTCGCAGAACTGGAGCCACTATGGTTGCGTATTCGGGTGGAGATATTTTAGCACTAAAGCTTGCAGGAGTGTGGGAGAGCACCGAAATTGCGATGAGTTATGTCGATGATTCGGTCAACAAAAAAATCGAAATGTCTAGCAAATTATTTGGTAGTAAGGAGAGTACAAATGTTCTGCAGTCCTCGAGTTCAGCAGTTTCTGAGTCAACAGATGGTTCATCATCATCAGTAACAACTCTTTCATCATCAAAAATCTGTGTTACTGGAAATAACAATTGTACCATGATTTTCAACATATATGACGACAAAACAAAATTTTCTAATGTAAATAATACCACTAACTTGTGAAAAATTTTCAAATTAACTGTCAGTTTTACAAGTTAGTGACTTGATAAAATTAACTTTCTTGATTGATATTGTGTTTTTGGAAACTTACGTTTACAAATGAGAAACAAATAAAACACTTTAACTTAGACCTCCAAACTATGTATCTTTGTACTTGAAATATTATCCCAAAAGCAACAACTTCAAAGCCTATACCATAATGTCGATTGAATAGTTAAATGTGCAGTAGTCTTTATCGAATGTATAAGAATATTCCACGGGGATTAATAGCAGTAAAACGAAGTTTCACAATATTCAACAGAGATGCAATAATAAAATAGAATAAGCTTATATAAGATAAAATCCTGTGAAAAGAAACAGAGTTATATCAATGTAGAAAACGTACATACCAGAATGAAGAGTCTAAAATGGCGGGTTCCTAGAAGAGAAAACGCCATTTCAAAAATACCTATTGTGAAGCAGAATTAAAGTGAAACGAATGGGATCAAGATAAAATTGAGAAGGCAGCAAAAAAAAGTGATCTCTTCCATTTGTTTCTCTTCCACAGAATCGTATGTCTTCTGTGGTCCTCCCACAGCATCGATGGAGTGCATGTTGGGCATCCCTCCCATACACCTCGCCATCATAGAGGTGGCTATGAAGACAACACTCAGAATCTGGGAACAGGGACAATGGCGGGATCGCGGAGGATACAGGGAAAACGTCAAGGCTCTCAAGATGTTAAGAGACATTAAACCGTCCCTCCTCCACAGAGGGGACCGTGGGGGCGACCGATTCTGCTTCGACGAGCCCTACAAAGTGGTTGTCAGAAATCAGTGGTGTAAGCCAGAAAGGCTACTAAAACCTGAAGGTCCCACCTGGTACACCGATGGCTCGGTTTGCAACACCGGTGTCGGTGCTGGGATTGTTGGACCAAGAACAAAGTTGTCCATTCCTCTAGGAAAAGACTGCTCCATAGCACAGGCAGAGCTATATGCTACCCTCGTATGTGCGGTGGAGCGTATCCACATAGGATACTCAGGGAAACACATATACATATGTTGCGACAGTCAGGGCACACTGAAATCACTCTCTGCTATAAAAGTAACCTCAATCTTGGTGTACGAATGCAAAAAGACCCTGCGCACGCTTGGCTCAGATAGCAATCTCAATGTTGTCTGATGCCCGGCGCATGCGTCTATCTCTGGTAACATAAAAGCAGATAACTTAGCCAAAGAAGGGGCTCGCTCGACGTTTACTGGACCAGAACCCGCGCTTTCTATCTGTATTTCAAAAACCTCTTTAAGAGATGGATTGATAAGAAATTCTTCTCTGAGTGGAAAACGAGAACTGATCTCAAGCAGTCGAGACTCCTTATCAAGGGACCTTCTTCGAAGGGGGAGGCCAAGAAGCTCTTGATTCTCGAGAGGAAGCGATTGTCTCTGATGACTGGTGCTCTAACTGGCCATCTGTTCAACAAACATTCAAAAAGAATGGGTCTAACTGAGTGTTCCTTGTGCTGTTGGTGCAAGAACGCGGATGAAACGATGGAGCATATACCATAATAGGTAAAAGAAAACTCTACCAGAGCATATACCGTTCACGTGCGGCAACTTATGTACACTGAGGCTAACACACCTAGGGAACCCTACACCTTCCATCTCTATGGTGAGAGAGACTTCTCCCTGGTCGGCTCGCAGCATTCTTGTCAGCGGGCCTTCGGGTCTGAGTTTCCCAAGTATTACACAAATGCGGTATGAACAATGGGCCATAAGGCCTACGTTCGGCCAACGAAAGGCACCGCACAAGAAGAAGAAGATGTCTGCGGAGGTCACAGAAGAACGAGTGTACATCATGGTAGATTTTCAATATGAGTAAAATCTCCTATTTACAAGGATGCCAATTGCCAAAACTATTGCTCGAAGTCGTACTAATATTCATCATTCATAATATTATAAAATAATATTAAATAATTTTCATTCAACGTAGTTCCAAGTTTCGACAATAGACGAGTCCCTTCATGCTGGCCAACTGTTTAAAAATACCTGAAAATCACTTCCCTTTTTTTCGCAATGATTCAACTCTTACCTGAAAGTTTTAATCCCAATGAGTGTATCCTGAAAATATTAGATGTCACGAAGGTCTTCATCAAAAGCTATAAATTTTTGTTTTCTTATGTTTTCATTAATGGAAATCTATGACTTTCCAACCTAGAAAACGACTTGTTTATATTTTTACTTGCTCCTAAGCTGTTTTCATTGACTTAGAAATTAGAATATCTATTTTAAATCAATGGCTGTTTCATGTATTCTTGAGGGATATGATCCTCGTAATTCGAGGTACTGAGCTGTGACTTCATCTTTCTGTAAGATGGAAATCAGAAAAGGTGAAGTAGGTATCTGCACGAAAAGATTTTTATGTTTCAAACCTCATGATATATTTGAATTTTAGGCCAGTAGATGATTATATAACAATGTAAGCAAAGTACTAGTACTGGAAAAAACGGTTCTCAATTGCTCTTCAAGGAAAAGTAAAAACACGGCTGTTCGTTTTGATAAATTTCCTGAGAAAGATGCCTCAACACCGAATATCACTAATGCCTTTGGCATATTGCATAAATTGGACTGGAGAAAAGCATGGATAGACAAACTATGGATGGGAACCATGCTGCAAAGAATATATGAGTTTGTTCCCTTCACGTGGACGATTATGTCTAGTTAATTTCAGATTTATATCCAGATTGAAAAATCCATAAATAAATTGATCCAGAGAGATTAGTTCCAGTATTAATAAAACTGAAACTGTTTGTGAAGTAGCCATTTTTGGGAGTTTCTCAATCAACTGCGAACAATATTTTTAGTGAATATATTGTCTGTATTTATTATTTTGAGATCTGGTATACACTGGCCAAGTTCTGATGTTGAATTGATGAATTTACCACTTTACATATTAAGAATATACCTACTATGAATTCAAAGTGATACTTCATTATAATGATTTTCCAGTACAATGATCCTAATTTCTCATGCGGCATCAGAACTTAGTCACATCCAGATCATAGTCTATGGCAGTTGTAAATACTTTTGGGTTGTTATTCTGTAGTAAGTTTCCATGCAAATAAAGAACATTAAAAACAATCATTTATTTCCCTAATTTCCTTTGAATTCCTCGTAGAATTTCTATCCAAATAGAAGCGAAAACCCAATTATGCACCTATATTTAATAAACTCCACAATACAGGGTTAATAATACATTAATTCACTTAAAGTCTTCCTATGATCTCTACGAATTCAAAGAAAACACCTATAATAATCAGTTTTACATCTTGCAACAGGTCTTTATACGAGTGCTCCTTCTTCGGAAATTAATGAAATTTGAATTTGATATTTCTGCAGTATCTTGCATCATTTTTACACTGTTAATAAAAACATCTCATTCATCAGAAAAGTTATAAAAAACAAACTCAAGCGAAATCCTCATTTGATTCGAAAAATTAAAATTCTCCATTCAAACATTTTGGTGGGGATATTTATTTTCCATTGATGAAACCCTAAGAAAACAAAAATTTATAGCTTTTGATGAAGACCTTCGTGACATCTAATATTTTCAGGATACACTCATTAGGATTAAAGCTTTCAGGTAAGAGTTGAATCATTGCGAAAAAAAGGGAAGTGATTTTCAGGCATTTTTAAACAGTTGGCCAGCATGAAGGGACTCGTCTATTGACTTCGCAGAGTTGGAAGCCATGAAGAAAGTAGGTCTGGAATCGGCTTAGAGAGTAGGAAATTCAGAACTGTTACAGCCTGTTTTCGTTTGTCTAGGTTCATGTCTTTTAATTTAGTTCCCAAACTTATATCTTCACTCAACTCAATCTCTTTTTTTCTACAGGGTGTTTCTAACTGCAATTGGACCATTGGCGTAGGTTTCTCCCTCTCTAGATACTTCAGCGAATTCTATGACGAACTCGATAAAATCCCAAAATTTCTGGGATACCTAGCGCCTTCACCATTTTGCAAACAGGCTATTTCTGTTGAATTACAAGATCTCTCTCGTCAAGACGAATCGGTATCAGTACTGAACGAAGTTTCCTCAGAAAATTCATGCAAAAATGAAAAAGAATCTCAATTTTGGAGGTGGCAATGTCGAGAACAGTGAATCCAAGGTTTCAACCTCAAATACCAATTTTGATGTTGCCTCATTTCGAAGGATTCTTAGATCATTGAGAACCATCATCATAAATTTGATCCGAAACTAACTATTTATCTTTCCAATAACACCTGTAATATTATTGCTTCCATCCAGCAAATATCCGGTTATCGCTTGCTCTATTAAATTTGACAGATAATGCCTCAGTTTATAGCTCAATTCGACTTCACATCTGAGACAATAACGGAACACGGAGAGCGTAATTTCTTTATGATCTTCCCAGACGAAATTCCGCTGACAATTATTTTCGGGTCATATCAGAGATCGTAAACTTGAATCGTAATTCATCTTTTGTGATTCACGTGGGGCGATGATGCTGACACCGTTATGAGTATTGCTCCTTCATAACTGCAGAGATGGATTTAAAGACAAAATGGAGGGAATTATAGAGATTTTATTGACCCTTGGCGTGATGGTGACATAAAATATATCATTGTAATTGGATATGACTGCTGGTATTATCAAAGAATCTCGATTCTCTGAGAATACGAGCATTCCAAAACTTATACCGACACAAAAATAAACTAAAAGTAGAAGCATTTTAACCTTGTAATACTTGTTAGTTTGGACTATACCTCAGATAGATAGATCTAAAACCAAGTTTGAGCTGTTTTAAAATTACATAACTATCCAGAGTTCTATCTTCTTAGGGGCTGATGGAATAGCAGAACTAGCATAGTTATTTAGGAAGAGAGAGATTCATCTTTTTTTTCTCATTAAGTTCTCGATGATAATCAGTAGTTGAATGATGTATTCATTTCCCCAAACATCCCACAAAAAACTCAAAAATTGAACTGCTCCACAAGAGTTAAGGATATCGTATTCAATCGTTTATAAAAGTATGTAATCTTCGAGAGAATCGCTGTAAAATCATTTAAAACTCAATAACAACTTGAATCGATCCAATAAAATCAGTATGAGACATTTCGTCAATCTGGTCGCCTTTTTTCTGAAGTTTGGTTCTTTGCATATGCTTCATGAATGTTCTTATTTTGGAATGAAGTCAGTTTATAAACGTCTTCTATTTGAAACGAATTTTCTGAAAATGCCAAGACGTAAATTAACAAACGCTGAGGCTAATAGGGCTATCGGAATGCTACAGGGTGGCCTAACTCAGGTTGTTGTAGCGGAAAGGCTCCAAGTCAGCCAAAGTGTGATATCTCGACATTGGAATAGTTTCAGGGAGACAGGTTCCGTGTTGGAAAGACCAAGGCTTGGTGGGCGACGAAAAACAACACCTGCTCAGGATCGTTTCATCACCGTTTCGGCGAGAAGAAACCCTACGGCCTACATCTACGTGTAGAATGCTACGGAATACTCTTCAAAATGCAGATGGGGTCCAAGTTTCCATCGAAACCATCAGACGACGTTTGAGAGAGGTGAATCTAGGTTCTAGACCACCATTAAGAGGAGTTCCATTAACACGTGACCACAAGCGTCAAAGACTGGAATGGGCAAGGCAACATATCAATTGGAACGATCAATGGCGTAGTGTCAATTTCACTGATGAATCCAGATATGGACGATTTTCAGATTAACGAAGGATACGGGTATGGACAATCCCGCGCATACCTCGTAATCGTCGCTATGTCCAAGAAGTCCATCCATTCCATTATGGTATGGGCCGGGATATGTTTCAACGGGCGCACAGATCTACACATTTGTCTTGGGAATATGACCGCCTTACTCTATATGGGGCATGTCATTGACAATGTTGTGCCAAAGGTTCACGATGCTATTCGTTAATATTTTCAATTTCTAGACGATAAGCTAGACCGCACCGTGCACCCATAGTTGAGAATGCGCGCGAGGAGCAGGAGGAGCTTGGTATTCCACATTTACCAATACCTCCGCACTCACCAGAGTTGAATTGCATAGAACATGCATGGGATATGCTCCAAAGAATATTAGATAATCATCAACCTACTCCAGAATCCTAAAATGATCTGAGAGAGCTTCTGCCCCGTTTATGGAACCAAATTCATCAAGAAATTTTTAAAAACCTCGTGTATAGTATGCAAAGAAGATGTCAAGCTTGAATTCTCTGGGAATAAAATTTCGTTATTTTACTCGATTTTTCTTAACCACTCTTTATACGCTGCAGACCTACTGGCTAAAATCAATTTGCAACTTGAAATCATATTAATATGAATTTTCATCACAAAAATCATATTTTAACTATATTTTTTTGGCAATTTGAGTCAATATCCCTAACTCATGTGGAGCAGTTTATTTGTGATTCATAATTTTCATTAATAAAAATCATTGTAAAAGTGTCTTTGCATGAAATAGTCGAGAAAACTACTTCTTATACTAATACTGACTCATTTGGAGGTAAAAGATCCTGTATTTCAACTGGAATAGGTTATTTGCAAAATGGTGAAGGCGCCAGTCATATAAGAAATTCCTGGAATTCATTATTCAGCGTTCCCCATAAACGGCTACCCAGTTCAACCTCTCAATCTGCATTTCTCAGAGTCTTTGAGAATTTCCCGAATCAAGTCATCGTCTTCACTTTCTCCCGAATCTTTCATTCCAAGTAATTCATTCGATTCGCTTAGTCCTTGAAAGATGTTCCCGAACCAATTAGGGTCCACCGTTTCCTAAAGCCTCCCCACCATCATGGGCTACATTTCGTTGAATATAACAAGCCTGCAAAGTAGGCATAATGCTATTACGCTTCTATCATGGCCTTCTCGAGACGTCAGAATGGTGTAAATGTATTAAAGAAAGCTGCAGAGGGCATGGTCCAATCATAAAACGAACGAAATTACCGGGAGTTTATGCGAAATATAGGGGTGCTGGGAAGGGTATGCGGTTATCAGTTTATGTTGTTATATCGGGGGTTGTTAAGTATTCGATGTAAGGCAGGGGTCCCCCAAGAGACCTGCAACGATGTAATTTCGTTTGGGAATTTTGGCCGGTTGATGCCGCATTACTGAATGTGGTTTAGTGTTTGGTTTCCGTCAATGGCCTTTCTGTTTTAATATTTTACTTGATATGTTTGGGTGATGTCATCGAGCTGCCCTTGAGTTTAATTAATTTAAGTTTTAGAAATGGACTAGTTTGATAAGATAATTTTTCTCAGAGTGTGTGAGAGAGGAGAAATTATAAACGCATTTTCTTCAGCCTCGGTTGGCCTTCCATGTGTTCAGATGTTTCTGCTTCTGATTCGTAGAACCTTGAAATCTCATCTCCTGACTTTTCCCTATGGTACAAATGATGTTTGCACGGATAGTGCACTGTCTGCAGACCTAACATCACCCGAAGCTCAGCTCTCGACAGCTTTAGGAGCTTACTGGTTTAGGTCAGTGAAATCATCTCGAATTTCATGGACTGAGTTAGTCCAGGGGTGTTTCTCCAGAGGGTATATCTGTGGACTAACTCCCATTGTTGGACCATTGCCTTATATCTGTCTTTTCTGAGCCCACAGAAAGGCTCAGGTCAAGCAGGTGTTAATCTTGATGCACTTTTCGCAAGATCGTCGACTTTTTCATTTCCTTCAACACCACAATACCTCGGCACCCATAGTAGAGTCTTTTTTTTGCCTCTGACCAGTGGCTTTATGGTGTTACGGCACTTCTAAGTTAGCAGAGATATCCCCGGCAGTGTGATTCCAGAGACCTCTACTGAATTTTAATATGATTCAATCTCAAAATAATTTTGTTCACGTTGTAAAGGAATTATGACCTCCAAAGTTGTTTATCTAGATACCTGGCTACGACGTGCGCAAGAAGGCCCTTGGAGATCATAACAGATCTCACAACACTTCATCTTGTGTTGGAAAGATAAAGTCAATCTAAGACTATCCAAGGAAGGTGCTGGCAATGAAAGAATTAGGAATCATTGAGCCTGGTGATCTCTGACCTGATAGAACCCAGCAGCTTACCTTCCCTGTGACGAGTGATAACATGAGCATTCAGAAAACCTCCAGTGCGATGCTAAGTAGAAAAGGATTTGGATCACAATATCAGCTCTCAAAACGAATACCAATAAATGCTACACAGGTGGTTCAAAAACCACGACGAGGACGGCTGTAGGAGCATTTGGGGCTGGAATCAGATGCTCACTACCGTTAGGACGTTGTCCAAGCGTCTTTCATGCTTTCTCTGGCTCAGAATCTCCTTAATCAATCAGTTTCAGTAGACAGTAATCACTGAGAGAAGAAAAGAGAGAGAGGCACTGTGGCAGAATCTTCCTCGATCTGTTTGAAAACAACGAGTGAAAATTCTTTTGAGTTGCAGAAGAAACTCCTAAACATTTGGTGACAGAATGCTTCACCATTGATATCCCACACAAAGAATGCGTTGGACAAGAAATTTGTAAAAGTGAGTAAGAAACCTCCCAGATACTGGAGTTCATTAGAACTCCAGAAATGGAGAGTGAGCTGTAGACTACCTAATGACAACATCAGCTCTGATGGAGGACAAAATGGTCAAAATAGGCCTTGAGGTCGCAGTGTCATGAAACGTCTATGTTTATCGCATTATAGATTACTCCTTTCGAAAGTGCTAGGAGGCATTTAAATTAAACTAGCTGGCCCGGCGAACTTTGTTCCGCCTAAATGATACTTGCGGTGGATTTCACAAATCGTAATCACCGGTGATCGGAGATCAACGGCTTGGTTATCTGATTTTAGGATTGTCAAATGTTTCCATGGATATGAGCTATCACACAGAATAGATACACAAAAATAATATGTCATAATATGTCAATCACTAATAATGGCAATTTTGGATTCAATTATTTCCGCAAATATATTTATTACCCAAACAGAAATACAAAAACATTTTGAAAATTAGGAGAAACGATGAGAATGGACATCTCACGATTGGAACTCATCGCTAAAATCCGATTTACTTGACATTTTGATGAAAATTCACTGTCATATTCACCCGCTTCTGGATCTGTTAATAGCCTTTCATGGTACTATAAGCCCTATGTAAATTACACAGTAATTGATGTCATATGTTCTTTTTTCGACCATTTCAAACCACGACGACCGAAATGCTCGAAAAAAGAACAGATGACATCAATGGATGGTCGCGAAAGCCTCAACAAATTCATCGCCATTTGATTGTGATAATGTCAAATATAGAACCCTCACGATTACGTTACTCGGAATAAATAAAACTATACAAATAACTAATAATCATCAGTCATAATGTGTGAATAGCGCCATCTGAAGTGATAAGAACGAAACTTTTCTCATATATCAACGAAATCTAATCATTTTAGACATCTGTACTCCTACGCTTAGACATTTTGGTTTTGCCCAACAGCGCAGAGTTGTAGGCAACTCAAATTACACACTATTACAGTAACTATAGAGGGAATATAGTCATTGTACACACAATTTGTTTATATCGCCATCTAACGCGGAGAATATCAAATGAAATACAAACGAATAAGCGGTAGCGTAACTGTAACTGTAGCGACATCTAGTGGCCTTACTCATAAGGAGGAGAAGCATTTCCTGTATAAGTAAAATTTTCATCGATTTTTTCAAAGTTTCATTGTATTTTATAATAACCAGACCGTAGAAGAATCCATATATTATGAAGTTTCATAACAAACAGTCGATCCTATCTCGAGTTATAAATGGTGTAACCAACATCTTTCTTTTATATATATATAGATTATATAATCTCCAGAACTCATAGATTGGAATCTGTTGATTCAACTCTATTGATACCACAGTGTTTTGGTTGTGTTTTTCGAACTTTGGTCCGAAAGCTCTTCGTAGTTGATACCTGATTTAAGAATACTTTAAAATTTTGGGGTTAGAACGACCGAACTGAATCTGTTTGAAAAAAAAAGAAAATGAATTCAAGAATACAAACAACTTCGTGTAGATAATTGTTTTACTCTATTACACGATTCAACCAACTGAAAATTTCAGAAGTAACAACACAATAAGTGCCCATTAAATTTACTCAAACTATGTTATTTAAGAACTTCCTCTACCTCTGGATCAACCTCAAGTATTAGGTACTAATGTACTCCCGAACAAACACAAAGTGAATTTTTTTAAACTGCGTTGCATTATTTGTTCAACTTTTTAAAAGGTTCCATATGCAGATAGTGAACATCGAATGGCGCCTTTGTAATAGCTGGGAGTGCATTCCAGGTTGATTAATATTGATGATATCGAAATGCACTAACTGTCAAGTTTCGTAGATAATTAATTCCTGATCATTGATTTATAGTCCTAGTAATCAAGTTGCATGAGGCTTTCAGGAGATTCGAACATGGCTTCGAAGCACTATTAGAAATACTTTTTCGAAAAAGAAATTTTTTCACATATATTCATGTTTGTCAATTGTTTCGTAGTGTTTCATTTTGTTTCTGGGCTGCAGTTTATTTCTTATTCAAGGTTATTTTCAATATTTTGACAACCCTGTGACAGTTGACGCACTGAATTAATTACTTTCAAGTATGTGTTTTCTGGAAAAGCTCCCACTCACGAAAACGTTGGTCTGGACTGTTTTATGTGGACCATCCTTTATACAACAGGAAGCAAAATCTCGTTTCCAGTGTACGTCCATTGTACCGAATCAGAGTAGAACATCAAACAATCCCATACTCGAACACATGAATTAATCCAGAGAAGTACACTCAGAAGATGCTGCATCGACTGACTGAAAGCTGTGTCTGATTGTCCAATTTTCTGAACAAACGTGAAGCTCAAGCCTCGAATACTAGATGGACGTTCACAGGAAATAAATGATCTTTTTCAGTTTGCTATGTGTGAGACGTGTCCTGTACTTGAAGTGTTATATTGAAACTGGATGTTGCTATGAATGCAGGATTCATCCTTCCAGGAAAAAGGATAGCTTGAACACCATTTCGTGGAGCTGTTACGTTTCTGACAGGGTTTTGCATTTCATGTTTGCCACGTTGATCGATAAAGCTCTTGAGTTGTAATTCGAATTCAGTAGAATGCATGTGATGTTAATGGAGAATGTTGCTTCATTCTATTCCACGTACGTTTCGATATCTAGAATATCTACAGTGTGGACAGGCTAAATGGAATAAATTCACTATCGCGGTTACTGTAACTATTCATGAAATATCCTGAATCACATGGAACTTAGAGGATGGGTTCACATTTCAACGCAGAAGAATAAAGTTTCAAAATTTAAATTTGATGTGTTTCAGGATTTTCCTAAACACAATACAAAGGACCCCACACTTTTTCTTTGTCAAATAGCGTTCCGTCAAATGTTCTAAAATTTTGGTATAATGTAGTACTCGACCTACTGATCAAAAGTGTCCATGGCCCCAACTCAATCCTATGACTAGTTTTTGAGATACAGGGCGTTGAAGTTGAGAATTACCCACTTTTACTATATACGCTCGTATCTCGAAACAGAATCGAATGAACTTCAATTTTTCTCAAGAAACAATTTATGACATCCCCAAGGAGCAACCATATAGAGAAATAAGACCGAAAATCGTTACGAATACAGGGTTATCCATAATTGAATACATGCCCAATTTTGAAAGTATAAAATATGTCAGTTTCAGAGCGAGAACGTTCACAAAATGAACTATTACACTAGATATGTTGTTGTTGAATCGAGAAAGTCTGTAATACCCAGAATTTATACTGGGTGATCCATTATTATAGAAACTATTCTCAAGGAAGTTTAAGTGGACACCCTGTATTTATGGGTTGATTCAAGGTGTTTGTTTATTTTTTTTTAGAACATATCATCATGGACTTTAGAGAATACAGGTTGATTCAGTCATGAAATGAACTTTGAACCTCACGAAAATACCCAAAAACCACCTCTTATTTTCATCACCCTCTATTTCAAGATTAACTTCGATGAGGTGGGAGTTTTCTTTCACCATTGTACTTGATATAAAATATAAAAACATCAATATGGCTGAGAGTTTTAATCCACTTCCAATGAACAGATTTTTTCATGCTGTAATAAGAAAAGAATAACATAAATAATTTCCATATTACATAAAAAAAAATCTGTTCATAGAAAGTGAATAAAAACTCTCAGCCGTATTGATGTTTTTATATTCGGTACAGTGGTGAAAGAAAACACCCACCTCATCGGAGTTAATCTCGAAATAGAGGGTGATGAAAAAAAAAGATGGTTTTTGGGTATTTTCGTGAGGTTCAAAGTTCACTTTATGACTGAATCACCCTGTATTTTGTGAAGTTCATGATGATATGTTCTAAAAAAATTAAACAAACTCCTTGAATCATCCCATAAATACAGGGTGTCCACTTAACCTTCCTCGAGAATAGTTTCTATAATAATGGATCACCCAGTATAAATTCTTGGTATTACAGACTTTTTCGATCTAACAACAACATATCTAGTGTAATAGTTCATTTTGTGAACGTTCTCGCTCGGAAACTGACATATTTTATACTTTCAAAATCGGGCATGCATTCAATTATGGATAACCCTGTATTCCCAACGATTTTCGGTCATATTCCTCTGTATGGTTGCTCCCTGGGGATGTCATGAAATGTTTCTTGAGAAAAATTGAAGTTTATTCGATTCTGTTCCGAGATACGGGCGTAGTAAAAGTGGGTAATTCTCAACTTCAACGCCCTGTATCTCAAAAACTAGTCATAGGATTGAGTTGGGGCCATGGACACTTTTGATCAGTAGGTCGAGTACAACATTATACCAAAATTTTAGAACATTTGACGGAACGCCATTTGCCATAGAAACAGTGCGGAGTCTTTTTCTCATTTTCTATTTTTTCGTATTCGGCTCTGTTTGAAAGATATAGCCAATTGAAAAAATGGGCCAAACCCGTGCCTGATACGATTTTCTGCAAAAAATTCGAATGTCATTTTTCTCGATTGGAATTGAGTTGATAAGTTTAGGGAAAACTCAAGTACCTAATTGAATAATAATGTTAAAAACACGATATTTCTCAACAAAACGCGTTGTTTTGTCCGATTATTTCTGCAATTAAAAAGCGGTATTGCTTCAACCAAAATAGATTCCTTTTTCGATTATCCTGGTGATTAGTTTGTAAATTCTAATAACTTGTTCATATTTTCTTCGATATCCCAAAAATATCTCATAAATAATTGGTTTTCACTCTATTTATGATGATTGAACTCATAGGATTCTAGGTCAATGACCAAACCTTACACTTCTTCTATGAATATTTCACAGGGCTATGTTGTTATGAAAGTAAAAAGAGATTATTCAGCGTTTTTCTTCGATCTCGTGAGGATTATGTGAAGACTTCGTGTGAATGAATGTAATATCAACCGTCTAGAGTCGAGTTTATGAAATTCCAAGAGGATATTGTTTAGATAGAAACATCATCACAAATCATTTTGTGCAAAGTATCATTTTATTTTTCATTAGTTTCAATTGAATACGTGGTTTGTATCGACATTCATCATTAATATATATGAATTTTGTATTTCATTGACATTTATTTTCAATAGGGCCGGTAACAATGAATTGTTAATAGACTCTGTGCGTATTGAAAGTTCAATTTAATCTCCCACATTTGATGGATTTTACTACTTATCTCTACAACCAACGTGTTTCATTCAGATTGTAGTCTCGACAAAGTTGATTAACATTCTGACAACATTGTTTACCTGTTTAGAGACCAGAGAAGTAATAATATTGGATGATATTTAATCCAGGAAAGCATTCAGATTATTTTTGAAATTAATGATTTTTTCCTCAAATTTTATCGAATATAATGAGGAATAACTCCAAAACGCGTTTCATAAAAAAAACATGAAAATACTTTTATTTCCAAACGTTCGATAACAACGACAGTTCTTGACTGACAGGATCATCGAAAAGTTCTATTTCTCCGCCTAGGCGGAGAAATATTTACTTTTCCCCCCGGCGGCAGGAAAAGTGTTGCTACGAAAAAGATTACTTGGTTACCATGAACATAGATGCATAGAATACAAAAACTTCCAATTCAAACGTCATTTGTATTTGATAAAGTTGCATTAAATGTACAATTTTCATGAATTTTAAAACGTTTGTTAATAAAATAGCATATTTCATTCGGAGAAGAAGTGACTTTTCGTGGCTCGCTTTCAATTATCCGCCTCACTCCGTTCGGCGGATAAACTCAAGCTCGCCACGAAAAGTGACACTTCTCCTCCTAATGAAATAATATACTATTATTTTCTGAATTGATTGGTTCTTTCGAAAATATGAACCGTTTATCTTTTTCAAGTGGTTTTATGGTATTTTTACTTGGATTTATGAATCGACCACACGTAGCTACTTCCTTACCTAGAAAAATATTGAGTTTCCAAAGCCCTACAAATAGGAATCAAATTGATAAAGGTATTAATAATGCTTAAATTCTCTCAGCATTGCGTCACAGTCCCTACACTGCTCAGTGCAGGTATTCCAGAAAAATATGGAAAAACTTTCTAATTCTTTTCCGGTTTCCTTCGCTGGAAGTTCACATTTGAGTTTTCATATTCCCCTGTCTCAATACTCGACGGGAAATCTTAATAAGCGAAATAGCGATCACATAAAACATTCCTGGCAGCAATCCCAGCATCAAAAAACCGCATTCTACTGCAACAGCGAATCGCAACTCGCTAAGGACAAGTGGTTTTCTAACAAGTGGTTTCGAAGTAATATTCTTAGGGGTCAGAAGCGTTCAATAAAGCCTGCATTCTCACGGCTACCACGTCAGGTGCTCACCTTTGTGAAGAATATTCAGCGACCGGATCGATAGACATTGTGGCCCATTCGTAGATGCTTCGGGCTGACGCTCTCCAGGGATCCCCTGTCTCCGCGTCTTCCTCTGAGCGGGAAGATGCGAAACTATTAATCTGCAAATACCCGGGTTCGACCCAGAATGGATTTGAGTTTCTCTCTATTGGATTTCGAGCAGGCAATATCCGTTTATTTGTGGAGTAGCCCGAGAGCTAATAGATGATGTGATACCTCTCTGGAGACGGAGTTTCCTAAGCTGTAGCTGTTTTGTGGGCGTTTGCTTCATCAGCAGCATTGATTGCGAAGGTTTTAAAATCTACAAGCAGATCGTTACGGGATTACTATATTATTCTACCTGAAGAGGCAAGGAATGACTAAAGTGAAGAGATATTATGGACTGAAAAGGCCTTTAAGGGACATTCAAACTTAATTTTGGGTCATGGGAGTGATCGCCAAATATTTTTTCATGGAATAGAACAACACATATTCGTTTCGAAGAAGTCAAGAGGCATAAATAGATTTTCTTGGCTCTCCAAACCATTCATCACCAATGGGACAACAAACCCAGGTTCGAATGTCTTCCCGATAGAAGCGATAAGGCGGTCAGGAGTGTCCCAGAATGAACCTCAAAGGAGAGCATATCTACATCACTGGAATCACAAGTGTCTCTTCTATGTGTGCCAGGGCATTGTGGTGTTGGAGGAAATGGAAACAGCCGATGAGCTTGCAACAAGTGCATCAAGGTTAACTCCCGCTGAACTTGAGCCTTTCTGTGGGCTTGGCAAAGAACAATGAAAGGCAGCGGTCCAACTGTGGGAGTTGGATAATAGAAGAACCCTCTGGAAGAACAATCCTTGACTTACTCAGTCTGAGAAACTCGTGATGATCACACTGACCCATACCAGCTCCTGAAGCCATCTCATGATCGCTTCAGGAGCTCATGCTGAGCTTCGGGTGATGGTAGGTCTACTGAAGGGGCACTTTCGGTACAAATATCATTTGTTGAGATTTGTAGGGTCTGTGAATCAGAGGCACAAAAAGCCGCTGAACACATGGTAAGCAAGAGTCCAGAGCTAGCTGGGGAAACCGATTCTGGATACTCACGAGGTAACAGCCAAGGCTCCTTATGATTTTGTTGGTTTTATCAACACCATTGTTGACCTATTTGGGTTTCAATGAATGAGTAGGACAGAGAACAAATATCTACATGGTCGCCCGTGAGGAATCTTTGAGTTCTCTTCTTCTCCATGAGTTCATCATTTCGTATTGCTAACAAGGTTTTGCTCCTTGTCATTACGAAGGATTCATCAACAAACTTCTCAAATATACCTAGATTATGGTTGGTGACCATAAACCTTCAGAAAAGTAGAGAAAGAAAAGTTGTGTTAGTCAAGTCTCGCATGAAGACTCTGTTTATTCCCACTTGGACCCATTATGTTCAAAATTTCGTATATATCTTGCAAACCTTAGTTATATTCAACAACGGCAACATTCGCATCAAATGCAGAACAACAAAAGGATTAGAAAAAGATGGAAGCCAGTGAGTAACCTCCATGATAATAATGTTTATGTTCAGTCCTGAAAACTATGCAAATTAACTGGGGGAACATCATAAAAGGAGTCGACTGAGCCGAGAGGTGGAGCTCTCCAACCAACACATTATTTTCACGGTGTTTTCTGAAGATCCGGAATGTTTATCTACCCCAGAGTTGGAGGAAACACCACGCAATATATTTCAACAAATAGGGGATGGTTTCGGGATTCGTTCGCGTTCTCTTTTGGTGGGGATTTTCCAACCCAAATAGAAAGATCAGCGGATTTGGTACGGAGATTCAGAGCAGAGAATGTTGTTGTAGTTCTTTCGGTTTGATATCTCAAAGAGTATGAGTCGTCTGGGGGTATGACGAACTCTTTCGTCATCTAAAAAGAAGTGTCTGTCAGAAATTTTGTACATTTCAAAAGTTGCCGATATTTGTCCACCAAATGTTCATTCATGAGAAATTAAATGTTTACTACTTTATTCCTTCATTAATTTTTGCTCCTAGTTTGATAACTCTTTCAGCTTCAGGCCAGTTCTTGTCGTTTGAGTTTCTTAGAATTTTTGATCAATAGGCCACGAGTTTTTTCTTTCTTGCGGCAAATTTGTAGGATAAGTGGCTCTTTTCACCATTTTTTCAATTTATGTTGCACTCATTTAAACTCTACTTATTGGTCATTGTATTCAAGAAGCTTTTTGATGTTACATATACTTTTTATGTTCATTCGATATATTTCTATTTTTGTAACTCTATATGAACGAAAAAACATATACAGTCAGCATGCATAATGGCATAGGTATTTCAGCTGAATTAACAATTTCTACCGGACAAAAGCAAGACAATTGATCACAAGCTTCATCAGCTTTGAAAGAATCAGGACTTGTCTTAGCATATTCAGAACAAAAACATTCATCTGCGTCTGATAAAGGCGATGCATCTTATCCTACTCTAACAGTTCCTATGAAGAGATTTCTCCTATCTCTGAAAGACGAATCATAAGTGGACAAGGCAAACTTGAGCAGAAAACTCGACAAAAGTACTTAGTTTTCGAGTTATTCCTAATTGTATTCGATAAAATTCGAGGAAAAATCATGAATTTCAAGAATAATCCGAATGCTTCCCTGGATTAAATATCATCGAATATTATTTTGGTCTCTCTGTTGAGAGTTAACAATGTTGTCAGAATGTTTATGAACTTTGTCGAGACTAAAATCTAAATGATGGAGAAACTTTTAATGTAGAGATATGTAATAAAAAAAATCCCACAAATCTGGAAGATAAAATTTAACACCGAGACTCATGAAATTATACATTCAATACGCACAGTTTCTATTGAAAATTTATTATCACCGGTCCATATCAAAAATAAATGTCAAAGAAATACAAAATTCGGATAAAAATGATGAATTTCGATACAAACCACATATAAAATTGGAATTAATGAAAAATAAAATGATACTCAGCTCTGAATAATCTGTGGCGATGTTTCTATCTAAAAAATATCCTCTAGGAATTTCTTAAACTCAACACTACACGGTTAATATTACATTCATTCACTGAAAATTATCACTCAATCGTAACGATATCGCTGAAAAACTCAAGAAACGATTTCCGCCATAATTGTGTGTTCACAGTTGGCTCTGCTTCCATTGATCATGGAGATGTGTCCTCCGACAGTTTTCGATATACGCATGAGTCGTGTAATTTTGCGGTGTAGTCGATCTTAGATGTGAATGACAGAATTCATAGATATTCATGCTGTAACGAGAAAAATTCTTAACCTCAATGGAAACATCAACAATCTGTAAAATCTTCTTAAAAGTTCTGAGAAATATTCGCAGAAGATCATTGTTTTTAATACGAAATAGTTCAATCTATATTGCTCATTCAGGAGGGAATGAAAAACCTTTTTTCATGAGATATTTGTGGTATATCGAGGAAAACATGAAAAAGATAATAGAGTTTACAAACTAATCTTAAGGAAAGTCGAAGAAGGTACTTATCTTGATAGAAGAAATATGGGTTTTTAGTTGCAGATATAATCAGACAAAACTGAGTGTTTTTATTGAGAAATATCGTGTTTGTAACATTTTTATTCTAATAAGTTGTACTTGAGTATTCCCTGATAGTATCTTATATTTCATCTCTGTTCTGACTGAGTGAAGAACATTTACTGTTCTATATTGCTTTTTCTGAGGGCTGTCTTTCCCATTTTTGTCTCGATATTTGTTCTTCCCCATTGGAGATATATATATATATATATCCGGTGGAATGATACAAACAGTTCAGGACTAAGAATGTTACTTAGCGCACAAAAATCTTCCAATGATCATTAAGTATTGCTGCTTCCAAGGACATTTTCCTGTCAGGATAACCCCGGAAAAGCGTATCCCAGCGTGTTTATACACCCTAAACTTATCGACTGCCACATCCTGGCTGTCTCGCCGAGCGCCAGGCCAAGGACACGTCGACAGTCATTTCCAATTCCTCCCAGAAGTCGAGCAGGAGAATATTGCACAGAAATGCGATCTCGGACTACTGCTCGAGTTTGTTCAGCTTTATCAATTTTCTTCCTACATCCGGAAAACAAATAGACGTTTCGTTTAGAGCCGAGAGTATAATTGGAAGCTGTCGTACTCATTAGCACTTTAATTAATTTCTGGCTTGAGATCATGCGACATTTGCAGTTCTGAAGGGTGGAAATCGTGTGGAAAATTATTAGGGGAAGGAAAAGTGAAATTCCTTATGAAATGAAGTCATCTGAAAGGAGGTCTTGAATTTTGAGTGGTGAAATTATATTCGGAATTTTCCAAGGGGAAATAATAATAATTTTATTCAAACAACAATAACAAAATGATCTAAAATACATTTTTGATCCGAAAAAAGTAGATCGTAAAACCTGAATCAGGCTCGTCTTCAATTTAATTGTAAATGTGTTTTATTTCAATTCAAAGTTTTATCATTCTAAAAAAACACCCGATACTTACGCTTTGTCTGAATTGAAGAGATGTATCTGCTGGTTTTCTGACCTCGTATATTGAATAGATTTCTTTTCACGGAACAAATTCATTTTATTCGATAAGAAACTATCGGTAGAACCTTGGTGCGGTGTTGGGTGCTTTCCTTCTGAACTCCAGACCACAGTTTTGAAGAAAGTGGGTAAATCATAGAGTAGTATGAACTTTGTGTTATTGAAAAAATATACAGGGTGAGTCTTTGACTTGTACATATATTTTAACTATACATTCCTTCCATCAAAAGAAACACTTTTTTCCCATACCATTTTTCAAAATTTGGTTCGGTTTGGAAGATACAGGGTGACAAAAATCCATGAAATTAACACTATTCTTTCCATATATTTGGAACCGATATTTCGAATGAACTGAATTTTGGTTGATTGTCTACTCTATCCATGGTGCATATTCCTCAATTGAAACTTATTTCATTTTTCTCCTGGTAAAAAAGTTACAGTATAGTCGACTTATAAATCACTCAAAAATACTACGAAACCACTTGAAAAAGATGAACGGTTCACGTTTTCGAGAGAATTGATTATTTTAAAAAACAAAAGTATTCTTATATTTTTTCAATAAAACGCGTCGTTCTCAAGTTATTCCTAATTGTATAAGATTGAATTAGAGGAAAAAATCATGAATTTCAAGAATAATCTGAATGCTGTCCTGAGTTAAATCTCATCGAATATTATTTTTTTCTCTGGTCTCTCAACAAGTTACCAACGTTGTCAGAATGTTTATAAACTTTGTCAAGACTAAAATCTCTAAGAAGCATGAAATTATACATTTTATAGGCAGTTTCTATTTAAAATTTATTGTTACCGGTCCTTCAGCAAAATATCTATCGAAACAATAACTCGACACCAGAAGGACACTACTATTACATCAATTCACTGAAAGTCATTTACATAATCATCACCTGTTTGCTTCATTCTCTGTAAATAAATAAAGAGTGAACTTCGTCTATGAGATCACTGACTAACGTTTTAGATTGGACTGGTTGGAGCACAGAACAACGGTCTTGCGTCACGGCTACAATGGCTACATCCACGGCCTTCTGAAGGGAAGAGTAGGCCATTGGCGACTGAAATTAGGAACGTAGCGCTATATTGGCTAGAATCAGAACTACTCTTTTGGCATTTTCAAAGAGCAACGCCTAGACGCCTTTAGCGATTGTGATAGTTCATCCGCTAACGATAGGGGACGTACTGCTTTCTTGAGTTCGCATTGTTCGAAGAAAAAATCGGCAATCTGGCATCGTCTTCTCTAGAGTTCTGTGGGTGAATTGAATATCACAGAGGATGGGTATGGTTAGGTCATTGACACCGAAACATATGACTTTGGTTAATGGAGTTAGGATACTTTAGTGAGAAACCAATTTTTATGAGATCGTTTTATAATATCGAGGAAATATGAACAAATTATTAGTGTCTATAAACTAATCTTCAGGACAATCGAAGAAGGAACTTATTTTGGTGTCAGAAATATAGCTTTTCAATTGCCGAAATGATCGGACAGAACTAAGTGTTTTGTTACGAAATATCGTGTTTATAACATTCTTATTCAAATAAGGTTAGTGCTTGAGTATTTTTTAAATGTATCACGCAGAATATCTGATAATCACATCAATTTCAATCCAAAAATATGAACTTTGAAGTGTTTGCAGAGAATAATATCAGGCACGTACTTAGCCCGATTGATTTTTTCGAATGGCTATATATCTTTAACAGAGCCGAATTCGTAAAAATGAAAAAAAGGTTTCCTTTGGCCTCAAGAATCTACAGTTAAAATATATGTACAAGTCGAAGACTCACCCTGTATATGAAATATGAAGACGTAGATTATTGAAATATTTCTATTATGCACTTCGATATCTTTCTTCTTCTTATTCTTATTCGAAATGTGAACCTTTAAGAACAACACCCTCTATTTCCAAAACTTCATAGGCATTATATACGCCGCTAACGAAATGGGCTTTTGACGAGGCGTCACTTGAACTCGATGAGAGGCGGCTTAATTGAAGTAGAGATCAAAGCACGCCGAAGTTGCGGCTATGCTGTTTCAGTTATGCAGAAAGCATCTATTCGGTGGTTCAATCGATTAAATAATACCGGTACGTGGCTAAAACCAATACTGTCGATTATAACCGAATCATATTTGCTCCCCTGGATTCTGATCTCAGGCTCAGCAACTATTTGTAACGATACTTGGCTTCTTGGTTGAATTATGAATGAACTTGTAGCTTTGGGGACTACGTATATTCTTTTTATTTTTCATTTGCTCATCTTCTGAATTTTATAAAAAGAAATCTCATGGCGAACACCCTGTTTATGATCCATCAAGTCATGCGTCCACAATAGTAGTACCCTGTCATGTTCTTTCTGTCTTTTGGTGGCATAGTCATATCTCAGTATCAAAGGTAACATTAGAACAGCTTCAACAGCTGCACTATAATTCATGTTGAGCCAATGACCCCTGCGCCTTTCCATACCAATAGATGCTAGAATTTCTCAGTACTGATCATGAAACGATTCATTACAAATATCACAAAAGAATGTGAGGATCATGTTCCAAGTGACCTCAACAACTCACTCCGCAGTATCCCTAGTGAAGTTGCAGCAATGCCTGGCAGTATCAGAGAGTTAGATGAACGAAGAGCAGTTTGATTGATTGATTTATAAACTGACAAACAAGAGACCGGGTTAGCGCTTGGCCTCCCTGTGACACTGCGACCAACTTGGGTCTATTGTATCACTCTTTCGTCAGTGGTTCCTCACGAGAATAGGTTTGTATCCTTTATCAGGTTCAGTAGCCTTTTTATGAGGTTTTTCGGATTCATTCCCGTTTCCGGATTGATATCACCAAAGATTCTGTGGCGCCTTCTTCCCAAGGCGTCGCATTCAAAGATTATGTGAGAGGCTGTTTCTTCCTCTTCGCCGCAGAGTCTGCAATCCACGGGTTCTTCAAGTATTCCTATGGTGTTCAGATGTTTTCTGAGGCCGCAGTGTCCCGTCAGTAGACCTACTATTATGCGTGCCTTTGTTCTGTTTAGATTCAAAAAGTCAGCTGTCAAGGTTTGGCTTGTGCGTCCTACCATGGCTTTGCTGTGTGTTTGCCCGTCGCTCTGTTCCCAGTGTTGTCGGTGTCTTTGTTTTATCCACTCCTCAATCAGGGTCCTGCAACGGTTTTTGCTGATTCCAAGCACAGGTTCTGGCCCTGTGAATGGCGTTTCAGATGCTTGTCTTGCTAGCTGGTCTGCTCTTTCGTTGCCTGCTATTCCCTTGTGACCTGGCACCCACATCAAAGTGACCTTGTTGTGTTTTGCCAGCTCCATAAGGTCCCGGAGGCATTCCCAGACGAGTCTAGACTTTATCTGTGTCGAGTTGAGAGCTTTGATGGCGCTCTGGCTGTCAGAGAGAATGTGGATGTGTTTTCTTTGGTAGCCACTTTCCAGGTTCTTCTGTATGCATGTCCTAATGGCATATGTTTCAGCTTGAAATATCGTGGCGTGTTTGCCGAGAGGTATTATGTAATCCCTTCTTGGCCTCACTCCATGTATTCCCGCTCCTGTTCCTTCATCTGTCTTAGAACCGTCTGTGTACCAGACTATTTCTGCAGATGATTGTGATTCTATACTCGAGTCCCATCTGTTCCAGTCGAGCTGTGTTTTGAATGGTTTTTCGAATGAGTATAGAGGTTGCATGTAGTCTGAAATCATATAAAGCTCGGCTACGTCAGCTACATGAGTGATACTGGTGTGCCCAGTTGTGCTGGTTCTCCAGTTTTTTGTTTGGATCAATCTGTATGCACCCATCCTAGCCTCTCCCATGACATGTATGTCAAGGGGTGAGAGGTTGAGGATGACCTCCATAGCAGCTGTTGGAGTGCTGTTCATTGCACCCGTGATGCAGAGACAAGCAAGCCTTTGGATTTTTCCAAGGTTGGTTTTTGTCTGTCTCTGATTTGTTTTTGGCCACCACAGGAGTGAGCCATAAGTGATTCTGGGTCTTATTACCGCTGTGTAAAGCCAGTGCATGGTTTTCGGTTTGAGTCCCCAAGTTTTTCCAAAAGCTCTCCTGCACATCATAAGTGTCGTTTTACTTTTGTTGGTTACATGATGTAGATGTGGGTTCCAGGTTAGTTTCTTATCGAGAATCAGCCCGAGGTATTTTACCTGTTCTACAACTCGTAATGTTTCGCCGAAGAATCTGGGAGGTGTGAGATCTCCCATGTTTCTTTTGCGAGTGAAGGGAATGAGTGCTGTTTTGTTCGGATTTGCCCTTAGGCTCTCTCTGTTGCACCATTCCTCTACAGTCCTCAGTGCGTTTCGCATAAGTTCTGAGGTTATTCCGGTGTATTTTCCCTTGACGAGTATGACTATGTCGTCTGCGTATCCTTGAGAATAATATCCTTGGTTATTCAGGGAGGTTAGCAGCTCGTCCACCACCATGTCCCACAGAAGAGGGGATAGTATGCCCCCCTGTGGGGTACCTCTGGCAATTTCGACCTGCAGTTTTTCTCCGAGCATGTTGGCCTGGACCAGTCTGTTGTGAAGCATTGAGCGTATCCACCTGCAAGTGGTCTCATCAATGCCTCGTCGAGTAGCCGCAGAGACCATGCTTTCGAAGGAGGTGTTGTCGAAAGCTCCTTCGATATCTAGGAAGACGCATAATGCGATTTCCTTGATTGCCAGAGACTCTTCAATCCTCGAAACGAGATGGTGAAGGGCTGTCTCGCAGGATTTTCCTGTTAGATAGGCATGTTGGTTTTGGTGTAAAGGCCGCTCTATGAGAGCGGTTTCCCTTATGTCTCTATCTATCAGTTTCTCTAAGCCTTTCAGGAGGAAGGAAGATAGGCTTATTGGTCTGTATGCCTTGGTCTGGTCGTAGGAGTCCCGTCCAGGTTTCGGGATAAAGACCACATTCACAGTTTTCCAGGTTTGAGGTAGCCATCCAAATGCTAGACTCAGCCTGTATAGTCTGCATAGTTCTGGTGCCAGATCTTCAATTCCCTGCTGTAGTAATACTGGGAATATTCCGTCAGGACCAGGTGATTTGTATGGGTTGAACGAATTGATTGCCCATAGTACCTTAGAGTGAGTTACAATCCGTTTTGCCACCCCCCAGTCTTGCCTTCTTGCCCTTGTTTCAGGGTTTACGAGGATTTCATCTCTGGGGTTTTGGTATGTGGTAACGGTGGATCCTGGGAAGTGTGTTTGGAGCAGAAGTTCCATAGTTTCTTTCCCGGAGTTGGTATAGTCGCCATTGGGTTTCTTGAGAGTCCCCATTGGATTGATTGGATCTTTTGAAAGGATGCGATGGAGTCTTGCACTTTCTGAGGTTTGTTCTATATCCTCACAAAACTTCCTCCAAGCCTTCCTTTGCGCCGCTCTTATTTGTTTGTTATATTCTGTGAGTGTTCCGGAGTATTCCCCCCACTCTCCAGTTTTCTTTGCCCGATTGAATAATTTACGGGTTTTATTTCTGAGGTATTTGAGTTCGTTGTTCCACCAGCTCACTTTACCTTTGGTATTACTGCGATTTAGTGGGCAGTTGTTTTGATATGAAGTTATTATTGCCTCTTGCAGCAAGATTGAGGTTTGCTCTATATCATAGATGGTGTGTGTGTTAGATTTGACATTTCTAAGATTAGTTAGGTTATCTCTGAGCTCCCTCCGGTATCCCGACCAGTCGGTTTTTCTGGGGTTCCGACACATTCTTACAGGTTTACTGGCGTGACCAATCTCCACATGTATGTGTCGGTGATCCGAGTTTGAAGGTTCCTCAGATACCGCCCATTTGCCAACGTGCCGAGACACCAGGGGGGTGCCCACAGTTATGTCAATGGTTTCCCGCCTGTTGCGGGTGACAAAGGTTGGCTCATTGCCCTTGTTAAGTACTTCCAGGTTGCTGGAGACGATAAATTCAAGCAATGACTCACCTCTTGTGTTCGTGTCGGTGCTTCCCCATACACTATTGTGGGAGTTTGCATCGGCTCCGATAATTAACTGGAGTTTTGAGTCCTCGCAGTGTTTGACCAAAGCCTTCACTTGTGCTGATGGTGGAGGGCTTGGAGAGTCATAAGGCATGTAGACGGAGGCTAGCACTATGTTCCTCTCTACTCCATCCTCGATGTAGGTCGTCTTGATTGCTGTGATGTCTCTAAAACAGAACTCAGTCAGATTCAAAACATTTAAATCATTCCTGACAATTATGCAGGATCTGGCATTTCCACAGTGCTGATTATAAATAATCTTACCCTTGGATGGTCCAAGGCCTGATATGCGCCCTTTCACTAGCCATGGTTCTTGAACTAGGGCAGCGTCGATGTTGCCCTGTGCGAATATTCTGCACAGGGTTGCTGTAGCAGCCTTACTGTGCTGCAGGTTGGCTTGAACTGCCCGCAGCATTAGGATTGCTCCTGGTAAGGCTTATGTTCTTGAAGTTAACCTGCGTTAGTCCCAGGAATGCTTTCATTCCCCTGGCCTGCAGGTTCTTCAGGGAGGTCTCATCAATTTGGAGAACAAGAGTTAGGCCTGTGGCCTCCTCTTGTCTCTTAATGACAAGCCATTCTCCAGTTTCTGTCCCCATGTTCTGGGTTTTAATCAACTGGAGGATTTTTCCGGATTCCATTTTGTTGTGTGGTTTTGGAATCCAGACCACTACCTTGGAGGTTTTGAGGATCTCCCTGGCGAGTCCTGCTTTGAGGACGGCCCCCTCCCAAGGTTTCAAACCGGGAACACATTCAAGCAGCCAGGTTTTGGTTGTTTCTTCCGAGCATGTCAGGAACAGCACGCCCTTGTGAACGTAGCTGTTCCTGAAGTTCGGACCTTTCCCCGGCTCGCACTTGAATATCTCCCCAGTGATTGCTTCCTGCAGAAGAATTCCCTGGTCTTCGGTCAACCGCTGCTCCGGATAACTTTCCAGGGCAACGGCCATCTTCAGACCTCTGGCGGCCACCTCGTAGCCGTCCCGCTCAGTTTGGTTACCTGAGGCTGAGACTTCCACGGTCAGCTCGCGTTTCGGTTTTTTCTTCTGCACAGAGCTCTCTGTGGAAGAGGGCTGGCTTCTTTGTGAGCGATCCCTTTTCCTGATTGGAGTGTCTGATTGCCCACTGCTTCCAGCGGTGCTGGAAGTTTGTTCGGGACAATCAGTTTTCCCTTCCGGGCGTCGAAAGCGGCGGTTGTTACGGCGTTTTCTGGGTTTAATTTCTTCCCCAGCTGCCTTAGCCGCCTCAATTCGCGCCCTTCTTTTCGCAGCTCCTGAGAGCTTCTTTTTGTCCTCCAGATGTAAGCGGTTTACACCTGAAGCTACATGTTTCAGAGCCGAAGGGTCTGAAGGTTTAGTGGAACTGCCACTGCCCCCAGGTTGTTCCCTGTTCTCTGTTACCAGGAGTTTTTCAGTGGAGGTTTGAGCCTCCACTGATCCCTCGCTGGATTTTGCAGCGGTTTCGGATGCCGAGTTCGATTCAACTGGAATCCCCTCGACTTCCATGGCCGCCGGTGTTGAGCAGTTAGATCTATTGATATATTTTCTCAGAAGGCACCATTGATGAACACAGATTGACTCTGTACGACTTATGTGAAGCCTCCTTTCAGCAATAAACTAACAGGATAATCAGAGAAGAATCACTTTGTGGAAGAGGTTTCCAGGGAAAAGAGATGGAGCCAACAAGACCTGTCGAAGACTTTTTCTTTGGCCCCGCTCGGATCCCTCATGTAGTCTAACAAAATCAGAATTGAGGCAGACCATTAAGGAATAGTTGAAAACACCTGATCGAGGAAGGTGATAAGAAACTCAAGGAAGAATAAAACTGAAAGATTCATGAAAGGCTCACTGTCCAAGTTTACAAAACACCTGTTAAGTCAGTCTCTGACAACTGTAATCAGCCTACTAATAGGATGTCAACTAACAAACTTGCAGAAGAAGTCAAGTGCGGTTTTCGTTAGGTAAATAAGGAAACTGTCACCATATCTAATATACACTGACAAAGGTGAGATTTTCTCATGAAGGCCTGTAATATCCTTATCCAGGTAGGTGAATGAAGTTCCAAAGCATATTGAGAAGACGAAGATAGTGCCGGTCATTTATTAGTGGACGAGCATCACAATAGGTCGTGAAGACCAGAAGTCTGACATCTGACAGCCGTATACAGGGTGAGTCTTCGACTTGTACATATATTTTAACTGTAGATTCCTCTCATCAAACGAAACACTTTTTTCTCATACAATTTTTCGAAATTCGGTTTGGTTTGAAAGATACAGGGTGTCGAAAATCCATAAAAAATACACTTTTCTGTTTATATCTTCGGAACCGTTATTTCGAATGAACTGAATTTTGGTTGAGTTTTTACTCTATTCATGGTGCATATTCCTAAATCAAAACCTATTCAATATCTCTACTAGTATAAAAGTTACAGGGTAGTCGACTCATCAATACACGCTAAAACATCATAAAACCACTTCAAAAAGATAAACGGTTCATATTTTCGAAAGAATCAATCATTTAAGAAACTAAAAGTATTCCTATTTTTTTTCAATAAAACGCGTCGTTTTCGAGTTATTTCCAATTTTACCCGGAGAAATTTGACGAAAAAATCATTAATTTCAAGAATAATCTGAATGCGTCTCTGAATTAAATATCATCGTATATTATTCCTTCTCTGGTCTTCAAACGAGTTTACAATGTTGTCACAATATTTATCAAATTTGTCGAGATATTTTAATAATAAACTCCCACAAATGTGGGAGATAAAATTGAAAACCAAGGAGGATTTAATACGCACAGTTTCTATTGAAAATTCATAGTAACCGGTCCATATTGAAGTTAAATGTCTATGAAATACAATATTCGGATATGAATGATGAATCTCGATACAAACTACTCATTAAATTGAAATCAATGAAAAATAATACGATACCTGATAATCTGTGGCGATGTTTCTATCTAAACAACATCCTCTTGGAATTTTATAAACTCGACATGGTTGAAATTATTTTAATTCACTTCACATAATAATCACATTAGAACAATTGACTGAATTGTATAATATAATGAACATTTTATTCTTCCTAAATCATTTATTTTGTTGAGCTTTGAATAAAATTGGCAATGACTACACAGTCTTCCTTCGTTACCTACCATTGAAATGGCACCAGAAACTGTTCGAACTTAACTCTTTAGTTCATGCTAGGAGTAGGAAGGAGTCGCAAATAATTCAAAGTAGTCTTCATCGTGAAATATGAGACGTCTGCTGGAAGTTTACCATGTAACTCGAATTTCATAGCTTACCAACGAATCCATTTCGTAAATCGAGTTTAAACTTGTCAACTTACTCATTCAACTTTCCTTAATCGAAACAAATGCGGGCAGAAGATGAATTACTTTAGTTTTAATCCTACAGCCATTATTCTTCAGATTTGTTGGAGTAATTCACCGCAGTTTATTCAATGATGCTGAATAATGCGAATAAACTTCGATAATATCACAACTCGATAAACACAAACGTTGGGAAAACGTTGTATTTCTCAAGTAGTAAAACGTTCAAACTCGTTGAAATAAAAGTCGTTAGGCAATACGTTTCGTTCCGGTTTTCATGTAACGTTACCTTTACACGTTAATTAAACGTTATTTATTCGTTGTTATCGTAACAAAAATCAAAAAAATCTTATCTATTTCAAGTCAATCATTCTACAATTTTTTCTGAGTGGCTTTTCGCTCACATAAAAGGTCTGCACAATTTTATTCCTGCCAGGTTTTTGGTTTTAGAGAATTCTACATTTCAGCAGGATAATGCTCGACCTCATGTTCCCAGAGTCGGTTCGAACTTTCTTGAAGCAGCTTATGTGAATCTTTTGCCATGGCCGCCCAGATCTCCCGATCTTTCGCCCATAGAGTATGTTTGGGAAATCATGGGTAAAAGGCTTAGAAATTTCCCCCAGCCCCCACGGACTTTGGAAGCTCTGAGTCATGAAGCACAGGTAGCTTGGGATAGTATTCCTCAAGAAGAAATAGACTATGTTATTGCATCAATGCCAAGACGTGTTGGGGAGTGTATAGATAATCGGGATGGACAAACACATTATTAACAAATTTATCAAAAAATATTGTAACCCCTTCGTTTTTTCTCCAAATTTTTAATATTCACTCCTTGCTTGTTTCACAAAAAAAAATTAAAATTTAAACAGCTCTTTCTGGGTGTTACAGTTCCTTTGTCAGTAAGTATATCTGAGCTTAGGTATATGTGCATTACACACACAAAAAATTATAGAACAAGTTGGGTAGGTATAGTATCTCATTCAATTATATCCTATCTTCTATTTCCCATATCGAAACCACTCAAGAGATGCCGCAAATTGCTTCTAACACAGGTGTTACAGTAAAGTTTGGTATCAAATATCACACATGAGCTATAAAGCGATGTGGAAATTGATACGTTTCCCAAGTTTTAGTTTGCGGTAACGGCGGTTATATTGCACATATAGTTATTCCCAAATAGTTTCCAATGTGGGACTAATTCGTCAAAACATTGACGTTTATATGTCACTTCTCCTTGCATGAACGCACAAGTCTCATCAATCACACCCAGATGCCATTTATGAATGATAAATCGGGGTGAATTGAAAACGGAGTGCCTCGAATGTTTCGAACGCAATAACACCCCGAATATTGCGGTTGTTTGAAGAACAGTATTCCAACAATTGTTGAGAGATCGTTAATAAATAACAAAATCAACAGGGGACCTAAAACAGATACTTGTGGAACTCCTTACTTCAGCAGGGTCATCTATACAATATCAAATCACCTCAAAGCCTTTAAAATATCGGAATATTATCAATTTCACTCAAACTGATGAAGTACCCATCAATCCAGATGGTTTGTCGGTATACCTAATTGAATAGACCAGTCCAACAAAACAGCTGATCACCTTTTCAAGATGGCTGCTGGGAGCAAACAAATAACAAACATTTCGAATCAGTATTTCTGCTAGAGTGTAACTCTATTATTACTTTAATTTTCTCTGAGTTTGAGTGTTGTGATACCAATTTTTGAGTGAATAAACATTGTGTGATATCAGATGACTATCCAAAATGAGTAATTATTTCGTAAAATTGCAACTGAAGAGATGTTGCTGTAGCACAAAGATATCGCCAAAAAAATGTCTACGTGTAAACAACATGAACGTTTTTTTTGTTGTTGTGGTTCTCACGAAAAGGAATATCCTGTAATGTTCAGAGAGCATCGTGAGAACCAAGGGCAATCAGGTAGGAATTTGTGTTCTCCTTGAATTTCTGGACGTTATATGCCTCGAGGAACACCTCCCTAGGCAATGTGTTCTAAAGCCTCGCTGTTCGTTGGATGGACGAGTCTTTGAAGAGAGATGTTCTGCAGGTCTCCAAAGAGACCACGAAGGGATGTGAAGACTTAACTTGGCGGGTTAGTCTCGAAGAGACTGCCATAGAGGAAAAGATTGCTGATAATTCAGAAGAGCATCGCCCATGAAAATATCTATAAAATGGAGATAGAAATCTCCTACTCTTCTCCGTGTTCTAGAGAAGTGAGCGAGTTTGTAAGTGAGGCATCACCAAGGAGACGAATTGCCCTTTTTGTACAGAATCCAAGCGTTACAGGGTTTGTTTAAGTGCAGCACTCCAAATATGGAAACAGTATTCCAGGACAGGTCGAATCTGTGCCTTATAGATCATAAGCAGCTGGCCTGAGGTGAAATAGCTCCTGGCACGAAACAGAAAACCAAGTTTTTGGGATGCACTTTTAGCAATGGATCTCACGTGATTCTCCTAAGAAAGGTTACTGCCGACAGTAATACCAAGCATCGAAATGGATGACTTCCATGGTATGGTCACTCCCGACAATTCTATGCTGGGCACAGTAAGATCGGCTTTTTTTAGAGAAAAGAGAGAAAATTTTATGCAATTTGTAGGAAATGCTATTTAAAATCAAAGAATGTAAACTGATTTATTGAATATGTATATAAAATAACTAAAATACTTGATATAGTTAAGTTGAAAAAATTAGAACAGGTAAAACTAATACATGGCAAAAAGAAAAATAAATTAAAAACTCAAATGAAATCGAAACAGACAATACAATGTCATCATCATTTGACCAGAGAGAGAGACATTCAGAAATAAATTTAGAAGAACAAATAAAACTCAGAATTCCCCTATTTTTAGAAGCATCAATGTGTTTAACTCAATCTCCCCAAATATTATAAACGCCAGAAGTTGTAAGGAATCGTTCCATAACCTTAAAAACTTTTTGAAAGTAGAATAGAATTTTAAGTTGTTTGTCGATGAGTTGAGAATATTTTATTTTGTTTGTATTATATTTTAGTTTCTAATTATAATATGTATTATTAGTAGGCCCTGGTGCCAGAAATGTTCTTTTTTACTGTTTAAGGGTCAACAATAAAGAAGATTATTATTATTATTATATATATACATAAAAAATGTTTGGATACGTACGTATACATTGAAGACATGACAAAGGTACAATTTGAGGACATTGAAATACAAAACTCACAAATATCAGGTGCCTCTAACTGTAATAAAATGTTTTTAATATTCACTAGTATTCTTCAATTTAGTCGTCCATTTAGTCGTATTTTATGAGTGAAATTGAAGTAGGAGAAATTTTATAGAATTTCACAATGTCAAGAGGTCTTCTTCTTCTCCAATTAACCACACAACAAAATGATAGCATGTTTTTATAAGACAAAAATGAAGCAATTGCGTGAAAAAACACAGAGTAAACAATCGGACAGTTGTTTGTTTGCTCCCAGCAGTCACTTAAACAGCTGATCGTGACAGATCGTTGGACTGGTCTATTCACTCAAACAAATAACTATCAAGGGTCACAACCCAATTTCCACGAACAAACTATGGTTCAACCAAAACGATAAAATGTGGGCTATCCAAATTTATTCAGCAATAGAACACTTACAACTCCGGCTTTTCTGTCTCTCGAAAAGAGAAGTCATATTCAAACGAATCCTGCCCTTCTATCGGAGCATCCCCACAAGATGACCATCTACAAATCCAACACCCTAGAGGCAACTCGTTTGAGCTCCCATGAAAGCGCCGCATGAATCGTTTTTCAACAAAGAACGCCGTTCAAAGCAGGGAAATATAAACATAACTTTCGTATTTCAACTAAGCTAGCCCTGGGGAAATGATGACCCATCAATTAGCCTCAGAACGGAACCTCTGCCTTTTTGCTAAAGGGGCAACTCTCTTTCAAACGTGGAAATAAATAAACACGTAAGCTTTCCTTTCCGTATGTCTGCCTCTTTCGTAGCCCCATATATTTCAGCCTTGCGGAATTTACGATATATCGATTGAGTCAAGAATGCAATGATATCGTGTTGCGGTATGAAATCAGTATTTTTCGGGCATTCGACGTGTTTAAAAAAATAAAACATTGAAAATAAACTGTAGAATGAAAGTCTAAGAGCTAACTAAGACTCGAACAAAATTAAAATGAAAGCAACCCAAAGAGGGCTATCAAGCGTCACTTGAATATGTCAACCAATATAATTCACGATCTATTAGATCTGATTGGACGATTTGAATTGGAGGAAGATCACAGATTGTAATAGCATGCTTGTTACAGCAAGCTACAAAATTTTTAATGTGGAAAATTCAGAACTGAAAACGTTGCAAATTTTGACCAAATAAGAAATGATAAAGAATTAAATTATTTGTAATGTAAACAGAACTCATTGTTAGAAGGAAGACATTCAGGAACTGTGGCTTGATAGATGAAGAAATAGATTTAAGGAGTGAAGACTAGTGGAGCTTCTATAGTCCATCCAAGAATTTTTGAAATCAGAGCAAGCCTGCCTTAAGGCTTGCTTTATTCACAAAAAAGTTACTAAAAATTTTCTGATCTTTCATCATAGCAACAAATATACCTTCGAATTTAAATAGCAGATTTGGCTTTTCTGTGGTAATTGAGAACTGTCAAATCATTCCACTCAAATTTAGCATTATTGAAGCTTCAATTCATATTACACATATTATAGCGAATGAGGAACTAGAAAGTTTTGATGTATGTACTCAAAAATGTGATGAATTCAGTTACTGAAGACAGAAACTTGCTTTCTGGACCCATTTTTCGAAATACATTTTTGATAATTTTCTATGTTTCTACTTGAAGAGTCTCATCTTGCAAAAATTTCAATCAAGCTTCAAGCTTGGGAGCTTGAAGATCTGCGTGCGTGCCTGTGAAACTTATGAATATCTGTTTGATGTTTTTAACAGGAGTTAGGACTAGTGGTGAAGAAGACTAGGTTGAACTAATTGCCAACGTTTCGTCCGTATATTCGAACTTTTTCAAGGCAAGTTCATTTAGTCTACTGAAATGGATGTTATTGTTAACATTCGGAAATTCAGCCAAGTAAACACTTTGTCAACTCTTTTAAAACAAAAATTCGCAATGGAAATCACCATTGGAACTCGTCGAAAGTATAAAAAAAATATCATTTTATCGAAGAAAGTTGTATAAGGATAAGAGCGGGCACTTTTTTGTATCCTAGAGTTTCGAAACTCGTTTTTTTGTAGCATTCGTAATTTGTACATTCAAACTCATTTTGTATTTTTGAATTTTTACATCATTGTGTGAGTATTCATGCTATCCGTAAAAACTATGATGATATGAATTGAAGCTGCAATGATGTAAATTCTGAATTCTCAAAAACCACAAAAGAGCCAAATTTGCTTTTTGAATTCGGAAGTAAACGTGAATTAAGCGGAAAAACTCTAAAAAATCCTAATCTGTTGAAGATATGCATATCATGGATTTGACAAAAAATGAAGTAAAATGAATGGTGATTACAATGATGAGAAAAATTATATGCATTGAAAAAATTAAAAAGAGTCGATTTGAAATTCGTCATGTTGATATTCTTTTTGTGGACATTCCATATGCTGGAGATGCTTTATTATAGCTGGCTAGGATACTTTGAAGTCTTGTCTTTCGATCCATATGAAGCTGTTATTGGTATGTGAAAGGGTTCGTGAAATATTATTGGATAACATAGCCTCTACAAGCATAATTTTTTCGTCAAAATATCCAATATTTCGAAAACTGTCGAATGAAAATATGTAAAAAGAATACGAAAACATGCAGGAAGTTTCAGAGAATTTAAAAACACTATAGAATATAGGGTGTCCCATTTGAAAAAACAAAGTTACCCTCTATTCCTCTTTTGTGGGCCACCCGATATATTCGAAAATATTTTTAGTTTGTGCTCTTCTTGGAGTATATCATTTCTGCATCAAAAAATTTTGCCAAACTCAGACCGTTACGCGTATATCGTCCGCTGCGGCACTAGTGAGACACCCTGTATAAATATAACCTCGAAATTAAATTTTATTTTGTCAAAGTAAGGCACTTTGAACATGAAATGTCCTCAATTATCACATACGATTGCCTTCGTCAGAATCTGTATACCAGCAGTATATTATTTTCTTCTTGTCTTGAAACATTTTCGAACGATCAATTATAGGTGCATACAGTCTGGAAATTCTAGTCCGATAACGAAAAATAACGTGGATGATTAAAAAGCATGTTCTATATGAATATTCGCTAAACTAGAAAAATCAAGTTGCTAATTTGAAGCGTGTTGGTGCAGAGTGAATGAATTGGAAAAATTGTACTTGATATCAAGACAGAAACAAAACTCATCGAATGGATCTATTCAATATAATATGAGAAATTTTGTCATGGCATTGTAACTTTCAATATTTGTGAACAATAGAGAAATAAAATATGTAATATCAAAAATGTAAATATTCCTATTATTATGCTTCACCAACCTCTGTTATTATTTCCTCATCTGGGCAGAACTCGTCATGTTTAATATAATATCTCCAAGGATATTATGTGCATCTCACAGGTGCTGGCTGATATGAATTCTGTTTTGCTGCACAACTGTTGAAAACATATCACATTTCTTTTTCTGGGAGCTTGATTTTCGAAAATTGATATCAGCATGTTCCTGTGAAATGCTCATACTATCCTTTGGATTTTCATATCAGAAATTGCATAAATGCTTACAGACACAGTGCCTTCTGGAGTATCGAAGTCTCTCTATATAATTTGCAACCTTCTTCCCGTCTCTGTATCCCTTTTTCTCTCCCCCTCTCTTATTAGCCAGGTGCCACTTTACCGGTCGAATTCCAATGACGATCGGCAGTAGCAAAAGCTTTCGAATTATGTTTCCTTTTCCTCTCAAAGGTCCCTTATCCCTAAGGCGCAAGTGTCTTGATAACGATATGTGATTTTCCATCGGAGCAATACACACTCGAATGACGCAGATGGTACATCTGAGACTTTCACAAAGGGCTGTCCGATGTAGATTTTATTTCCGAGGGTTTGGCTTTGTGAAGGCAATTTCTGCCGAGAACAAGCGGAGGTTCGATGCGATCCAGTCCTGCTTGACAGGAATCTTTTTCGAAATCTATTCATGAAAAAAGCGATGAAGGTCACCCATCTAGAAAAGTTGTATGTTTTTATCGCATATTTAATTTTTATCGTTCGGGCGTATCTGAACAGCCTAATCTAGAGCGATGATGGCATGCGACTGTGTTACCCAGGTTCACCCCATTTACGTTCACACCTTCGACTTTCTAAAAGGAATTCATATAAATAGCTAATTTACTACATCTAGTTCCGAGGGAGTATGCATAAACACGCTCGAAAACATTACTTATGCATACAAGTTCAATCTCCATTTCTTACGTATATAATGTTATGGTAGTGCACTTTTCAGCTTTGACTCGATTAGGAAAAGCGATAATTCACGTCTCAAGATAAAAAAAAAACACTCCCTCGAATTTGTCAACTTGGATTGTGATTGATTGTAGTTCACGAGCAGTAAAAAGTCTAAAGGGGGCTTTTATTTTCTCTATAAAATTGCGTTCGTTTCATTTCTGTAATAGTCCATCCAGGAAGAATTATTGACATCAAAGCAGGCCTTGTAAGTCCAGTCGCAGCTTTATTTCTAGTTACGAAAAAGTAACTAGAAATTAACTGTGCTTCCATCATAGCAATAAATATATGAATATAACCTAAAAATTGGCCTTTTTCAAAATAAGGCACTTTGAACATAAAAATGTCCTCAATTATCACATACGATTACCATCGTGTGAGTATACCAACAGTATCGTATATCATTTTCGTCTTGAATTGATACATTTTCGAACGATCAATTTCAAGGGTATACAATCTAAAAATTCTGGTCCGATTCGAAAAATATCGTGGATGATTAAAAAGCATGTTCCTTTCCAAAGTTCAATATGAATATTCGCTAAATCAAAAAATCTAGTTGATAATTTGAAGCGTGTTGCTGCAAAGTGAATGGATTGGAAAAATTGTAATAGATAACGAGACAAAAGTCAAACTTAATGAATGGTTCTATTTGATATACAGGGTGAGTCTTTGACTTGTACATATATTTCAACTGTAGATTCCTCTCATCAAAAGAAACACTTTTGTCTCATACCATTTTTCAAAATTCGGTTTCGTTGGAAAGATACAGGGTGTAAAAAATTCATGAAAAAAAACCCTTTTCTTTTCATATATCCGGAACCGATATTTCGAATGAACTGAATTTGGTTGATTGTTTACTCTATTCATTGTGCATATTTCTCAATTGAAACTTATTCCATATTTCTCTTGGTATAAAAGTTACAGTATAGTCGACAAATTCACGAAAAAATACTATAAAACCACTCGAAAAAGATAAACGGTTCGCGTTTTCGAACGAATTAATTATTTCAGAAAACAAAAGTATAAAAGACGTCGTTTTCAAGTTATTCCTAATTGTATAAGATTAAATTAGAGGAAAAATCATGAATTTCAAGAATAATCTGAATGCTGTCCTGAGTTATATCTCATCGAATATTATTTCTTTTCTGATCTTTCAACAAGTTACCAACGTTGTCAGAATGTTAATCAACTTTGTCAAGACTGAAATCTCTATGATGAAAAAACGAGATATGTAATAATAAAATTCCACATTCGTGGGACATAAAATTTAATTCTAAGAAGCATGAAATTATACATTTTATAGGCAATTTCTATTAAAAATTCATTGTTACCGGTCCTGCAGCAAAATATCTATCGAAACAATATAACTTGACACCAGAAACCAGAACGACACTACTATTACATCAATTCACTGAAGGTCATTTACATAATCATCACCTGTTTGCTTTATTCTCTGTAAATAAATTAAGTCCATCGCGTAAACTTCGTTTATACCGTGTATGGGATCACTGACTAACGTTTCAGCTTGGACTGGTTGGAGACACAAAACAACGGTTTGTCTTGCGTGGCGGCTACATCCACGGCCTTCTGAAGGGAAGAGTAGGCCGTGGCGACTGAAATTAAGAACGTAGCGCTATATTGACGAGAATCAGAACTACTCGTTTGGCATTTCCAAAGAGCAACGCCTAGACGCCTTTAGCGATTGTGATAGTTCATCCGCTAACGATAGGGGACGTACTGCTTTCTTGAGTTCGCCTATAGCATTGTTTGCAGAGAAAATCGGCAATCTGGCATCGTCTTCTCTAGAGTTCTGTGAGTGAATATTACAGAGGACGGGTAAGGTTGGGTCATTGACCCCGAATCATAATAATATGACTTTGGTTAATGGAGTTAGGGTAGCTTAGTGAGAAACCAATTTTTATGAGATCGTTTTAGAATATCGAGGAAAATATGAACAGATTATTAGTGTCTATAAACTAATCTTCAGGACAATCGAAGAAGGAACTTATTTTGGTGTGAGAAATATAGGTTTTCAATTGCCGAAATGATCGGACAGAACTGAGTGTTTTGTTAGGAAATATCGTGTTTGTAACATTCTTATTCAAATAAGGTTAGTGCTTGAGTATTTTTTAAATGTATCACCCAGAATATCTGAAAATCACATCAATTTCACTCGAAAAATATGAACCTTGGGGTGTTTGTAGAGAATAATATCAGGCACGTATTCAGCCCATATTTTTTTCAAATGGCTCTATCTCTTTAACAGAGTTGAATTCGGTAAAATGGAAAATGAAAAAAAGGTTTCCTTCAGCCTCAAGAATCTACATTTAAAATATATGCACAAGTCAAAGACTCACCCTGTATAAAGAATTTTGTTATGACATTGTAACTTTCAATATTTGTGAAATATGTAATATCAAAAATGTAAATATTTCTATTATTCTGCTTCAACAACCACTGTTATTATTTCTGCATTTGGGCAGAACTCGTCATGTTCATTATTAAAGGCAATATTCTTGGATGAATATCCACGACAAACAAGAAAAGGTTAGCTGTATGTTTGGGATTTGAGATAAATTAAAAAAAACAAGGGTCACTTAGGCAGAAATACTTGCAACCGAAATATGCGTAGGCATAAACCTGGAAAGAAACTATCAAGCTGATATGGGAGTGCCGAAGAAATCTGAATAAGGTAGTCAAAAACAACAAAGTCTTTTCAGTCTAGGTGCCTGAGTGATCAGGAACTCAAATCTACTTGAGAATTGGAAGACATTGAATGAGAAACTAAAAGAAGATTTGAAAATAATTTAATTGAATCAATGTACAGAATGATTATTCCTTTTTGCTGTCTGTAATATTACATTGTTTCCTAACTTGAGCATCGTTAAGTCTCAAAGGTTTCACAATACTCAAAAAATCATCGAGGTCACATTCAAGACTGCAATTCTTCATCTTCAAAACTTCCAAGCCTTCATCTGTTTTATACAGAAGTTGCACGAATGGTTTGGATGTCTTTGTATTATTTCTTAGCTCGAAAATCAGACCGCTGGCATAAGGAGAAGGTCTGAAAGATTTCAGAGCATTCGTAATATCGCAAATGTTGGTTTGGTGTCCAGAAAACAGAACCATCTTCTTCGCCAGTAGGCCTTCGTTGGTGTTGTTGCTGGCTGCTTGTAAATGCAGAGAAAGCTTATCGAAGAAAGGTCCAGTACCAAACCGAGCCAACTCTTGGTCATAGCTGGAGATCTTTAAAGTCATTTCGGCCCATTGCTTCATCTGATCTGGATAGACTTTCTGAGTCCAATTGGGCAAAGTCAAGTTGTTCAGTTCTTCTATTCTGAGTGTATCGTACCAAATTTGGATATCTGCGAAACTTTCAATCCTCACACCCAGGTTCGAGCTGAGATAAGCGTAAAGCCCGGAATTCAAAGCGTCCATTTCCTTGAACTCCACCGAGTTCAGGAGATCCTGATACAACTCTTCGTATCTGGGACAGAGGACGGCCATTTGCATGATGTAATCCTGGGGAATTGGCAGGGAATGTATCGGGATGGGTCTCCAGGGCAGGTTGGAGTTCCAGATTTGGTCATCTGTTGGGGGATACAACCCGGCTAAATTCGATGCGGCTGACATGAGGCATCGATCAACCGAAGCCGATTGGACGTAGATGTCTTCTTTGACGTATTTGGCGGGGAGAAAATCTCCGTAGCGTTCTCTCAGCCATTTTCCCAAATTGTAGTGTTGCTGGATTCCCACCTGGAAAAAACATTGTTCTTGTAGCGTTCGTTTGAATCAATGAGAAGTCAGATTCATTAGTCTTTTATATTGTCGTTTAGGTTATTTTCGAAATTGCATGAATAAAGGACCCCGCACTTTTTTATGGCAAATGGCGTTCTGTCAAATGTTCTAAAATTTTGGTATAATGTAGTACTCGACCTACTGATCAAAAGTGTCCATGGCCCCAACTCCATCCTATGACTAGTTTTTGAGATACAGGGCGTTGAAGTTGAGAATTACCCACTTTCACTACGCTCGTATCTCGGAACAGAATCGAATGAACTTCAATTTTTCCTCAAGAAACATTTAATTCCATCCCCAGGGAGCAACCATATAGAGGAATATAACCGAAAATCGTTACGAATACAGGGTTATCCATAATTGAATGCATGCCCGATTATGAAAGTATAAAATATGTCAGTTCCAGAGCGAGAACGTTCACAAAATGAACTATTACTAGATATGTTGTTGTTACATCGAAAAGGTCTGTAATATCCAGAATTTATACTGGGTGATCCATTATTATAGAAACTATTCTCAAGGAAGGTTAAGTGGACACCCTGTATTTATGGGTTGCTTCAAGGTGTTTGTTTAATTTTTTTAGAACGTATCATCATGGACTTCAAAGAATACAGGGTGATTTGGTCATGAAATGAACTTTGAACCTCACGAAAATACCCAAAAACCACCTTTTTCTTTCATCACCCTCTATTTCAAGATAAACTCCGATGAGATGGGAGTTTTCTTTCACCACTGTACTTGATTTAGAAACATCTATACGGCTGAGAGTTCTCATCCACTTCCTATGACCAGATTTTTTTATGTAATATGAAAATTATATATTTATGTTATTCTATTCTTATTCTAGCATAAAAAAAATCTGGTCATAGGAAGTGGATGAAAACTCTTAGCCGTATTGATGTTTTTATTTCAAGTACAATGTTGAAAGAGAACTCCCACCTCATCGGAGTTAATCTTGAAATAGCGGGTGATAAAAAAAGGTGGTTTTTGGGTATTTTCGTGAGGTTCAAAGTTCATTTCATGACCAAATCACCATGAATTCTTTGAAGTCCATGATGATTTGTTCTAAAAAAATTAAACAAACACCTTGAATCAACCCATAAATACACGGTGTCCACTGAACCTTCCTTGATAATAGTTTCTATAATAATGGATCACCCAGTATAAATTCTGGGTATTATAGACCTTTTCGATGTAACAATAACATATCTAGTGTGATAGTTCATTTTGTGAACGTTCTCGCTCCGGAACTGGCATATTTTATACTTTCAAAATCGGGCATGCATTCAATTATGGATAACCCTGTATTCGTAACGATTTTCGGTCATATTCCTCTATATGGTTGCTCCCTGGGCATGTCATGAAATGTTTCTTGAGAAAAATTGAGGTTCATTCGATTCTGTTCCGAGATACGAGCGTAGTAAAAGTGGGTAATTCTCAACTTCAACGCCCTGTATCTCGAAAACTAGTTATAGGATTGAGTTGGGGCCACGGACACTTTTGATCTGTAAGTCGAGTACTAAATTATACCAAAATTTTAGAATAGTTGACGGAACGCCATTTGCCATAGAAAAAGTGCGGGGTCCTTAATTTCTGCAATTATCAGCACCTGCTGTAGAGTGTTTACTGCTTGATGTTGAATTTTGGAAAAGTCTTCACAAGTGAAAATACCATTTGCCATATCTTTAAAGAATATCCATAAAATTTCTTGATGTACGGGGATGTATTGATATCTAGTTAGCCTAGACCAGTTCCATGTATGAACAAAATATTGCGATACCATATCAACGAATAATAACTTATTAGAAGTGTCAGTGTAGAGTTCGACGTCAAAAAAGTAAACCAGAGTTACGCAATTAATTAAAAAAAAAGTGAGCACCGAAATTGTAAAATCGAAAAATTGGAGTATCGAGCCATCATCAAGTACCTGTATTCAAAAGGGTTAAGAGGTGAGCAGATTTGCGAAGATATGCTTAACACCCTTCGTATGCGACCATGAAAAATTGGACTGCAAGCTGCAAAATAGGTAAATTGTGTCAGTCCCCGAAAATATCGATGCAGTTCACGACATGATTTTATCAGCCCGTTGACTTGGGCTAAAACGGATATCTGCACTGAAGATTTCATACGAACGCGTTCATCATATAGTTCACGTCAATTTGGACATGAGAAAAATTTCTGCGAAATGGATCCCCGAATGTTGGAATGTTGATCAAAAGCGAGCTAGGGTAGAAGCATAGCATTCGATCTGTGCTCGATTTGAAAACGATGTAGACTTCTTAAACCGAATTGTTGCTATGGATGAGATGGGTACATTTCTACGATCCAGAAACAAAGCAACAATCGATGGAATGGCGACACTCTGGTTCTCCCAGACCTAAGAAGTTTCGTGTCCAAAAATCTGCTGGAAATGTTCTTGCTTCAGTTTTTTGGGATTGCCATGGAGTAATCATGATTGATTTTGTGGATAAGGGTAGAACAATAACTGGAGATTACTATTCGACATTACTGACCACTCTATGGAAAAAAATTAAAGAGAAAAGACGCGGAAAGCTATCCAAAGGTGTTTTGTTTTTACAGGACAACGCCCCAGTACACAAATCTCATGTTGCCATGCAAAAAAATTCTTGATCTTGACCCCTTATTAACCAGATTTGGCTTCGTCCAACTATCATCTCTTTCCTCAACTTAAACAAAGTTTAAAAGGTCGTAAATTTTCTTCCAACGAGTAGGTAATAAAAGCTGTGGAGAAATGGTTTGCAGATCAAGAAGAACCATTTTTTTGAAAGATCTAGGGACGTTGCAGGCTCGCTGTGATAAATGTATTCAATTGAGAGGAGAATATGTTGAGTAATGAAATATTTTGACATTGAAATTTTGTTTGGTTCTATAGTAGGCTAGGAATTTTTCAATATATCCTCGTAGCACTATGTGCCTATCTGCTTCGATAACAGACCTAGCTTTGGTTCGAGTACCTACCTACTGAATTCGGCCTATCTCTAGCTTCATTAGAATTGATTTCAATCAGGTTATATGATGAGTCTCCTTATCAACCTCATAATGATTCAGTCGAGTGGGTTCTGAGATTGAAGTGCGACAAATCCGAAAAAATTTTGATTAGATTCATTTAATTGAATAACGATTTACTATAGATCCTGTAACATCGCCAATTCTGAGCGGTCAACTGTCGGGTTAAAACCTCCGTCCGAGATACATCTGAAGATACCTTCCGCTGTTGTACGCTAAACGTTTGTTGGAATTCCTATTGCACTACGACTAGAAAGCTTGAATAATTCTTATTCCGGATGTTTCTTCTGAATATTTCTTTCAAAAGGTAGTCTCGGATGATATTCCGTATCTTATAATACAAAATTAGAAATATAATCCCACAATCGTTGAAGAACTAGTATTTTATTTTGGACTTACGTTTGTTAGTTCTCCTCTACCGGCTGGCCAGAACTTGGGATCACTATATGGGTCCAATGGTGCAAACTTTGTAGGAGTACGATCACCATGTCTGAAAATCTGCAAGAAAAAAAGAAACTAGAAATTCATTCAGAGACAGAGTTCTAGCCGATTCATTGTCAGAATTTCATGTTCCTCTTATATTCCATTGCACCGCTCATGTTCGTAATAGGCTTGCGTGACATAAATGAAATACCTAACTGTGATTTCTTAAAAAAATCTATTTCTACAGTTGCATGTACAAGTAAAAGAGGAAAATTCTTTCATTTTATCATGAATGAGATGGATAGTTAAAGTTCATTCACTGTGTACCTATATAAAACTTACCGCAACTACTGATATTAAGTCACTATTGTTCGAAGCAAAAGCCGAAGCACACAAAAAAACTAAATAAAGTATAGTCGATTTCATCATCGTTTATTGTAGGTATCTCCCTCAAATCACTGGCTTTCATTCAACTACTACCATTACTTTCGGCTTCAATACACGACGCTTTGTTATCGTCTGATTGTTATCAAGCTCTCCGCAAAGTACTTCAATTACTTGTTGTGGAGACGAAAATAAATATGAATAATGAGAGCCATTCGAATCTCTTCGGTAATTTGGTATTTCCAGTTTACTTATATGATAGTCATTCAAGTCGTTAGACTTATCGGTTACAATTCATCTTATCAAGCAGCTCTCATTTCGTTGATTTGTGGAGTGTAACGATGAGTGGTTGGATATTTCTTAACTGGTGGAGCATCACATACTACAGGATGTCCATACTCAATCTGCACTTTCTTCATCCTCTAAATTGGTTAAAAAAAAATCCCTCTCTGAAATAAAAGTAACCTCAAACTTGGGTTATGAATGCAGAGAGGCTCTGCGCACGCTTGTCTCACATAACACTCTCAATGTCGCCTGGTGCCCGGCGCATGCGTCTAACTCTGGAAGTATAAAAGCAGATGAATTAGCCAAAGAAAAGATCGCTCGACTTTCACTGGGCCGGAACCCGCGCTTCCTATCTGTCAAACATACATCGAAAACCTCTTCAAGAGATGGATTGATGAGATTTTCTCCTGTTAGTGAAACACAAGAGCAGATCTTAGGCAGGCGAAGCCTCTTATCAAAGGGCCTTCTCCAAAGCCGGAGGTCAAAAAGCTTGATTCTCGAGAGAAAGCAATTGTCTCTGGTGACTGGTGCTTTAAATGGCCACATGTTTAACAAAAATTTGCAAAGAATGTGTCTAACTGAGTGTTCCCTGTGCCAACCAAGGACGCCGCACGAGAAGAAGAAGAAGTGCGTTACAATAGGTACTTATATCGATATAACCCTTTCAGCAGTCCCACAATACACCGAAGCTCTTGCCACTTTAGTTGGACAAGCTTGTTTCAGTTCTGAAATATTTCTTGTAGGCTTTGTTACTGTGACTTTAGGCACAGCACTGTTAATTTTCGACCCAGCAGTGAAATGGTGGCCCACTACCGGATCTGGAAAATTCCTCTCGGGATTGAACTCGCGGTTTTCTGCGTCAATTGCCTGTGGCTACGGCCACATACGAAATGACTTTTTGTCTATTTAATTTACGTAGTCCAATACACGTTTTTAGCTCTTCAATCTACAAATAACAAGTTGCAATTCTGTCCAGTAATCTGCATTAAGAGAGAAAAGGTAACAGCTCTTTTTCTACTGTAAACAATGAACATACAACAGCAGAATTCACCTCTAACCATCGTAAATCATTGTCCCAATGATTGAAGCTGTAGAATGCACTTGTGCTTCACAACAAAAAGCCGAAGCTTTTATGTTGATATGGCGGGAGGAAAACTGACATATTTCCCATGAAAAATATCGCATACGCGATAAAATAGAGCTTTTATAAGGTTGAAATCTACCAACTGCAAAACTCAAAAAGGATCTCTTTCTTGGGAATAAAACAAATCGTCCTATAGAAGAATGGGAACTATCAAGAGATATCATTAACTATGTACACCCGATCGGAAATCAAATCCTCTTTCTATTTCTTCCATCTCCGCTTACAAACTGAATACGTGGCTGAACAACGTGATGTATTTCGAATCAAAAGCTCTAAATCTCGAACGTGATAGTCCACTTCATCGTATCAATATAATCTCCATCTCACGTTTCATAGCGGGGTACTGGTTTATTTGTCGCTTTTCATCATAAAACATCCCTCCGATCTGCCGATAAAAAATTTATCGAACTTTCCTTTTCGTCGTGAATTATGCTCTTATTGGTCGTAGTATGGTTCAAGGGCTATGGCTAGTTAACGATAGTCCATTTGTTACGCTTAATATACGTTGATACTCGACCTGATAGGGTAATAATAATATTATTACGCCATATATGGTTCGAGAGTTCTGTGTCAATGCGCAGATTGTGTAAATGATACGGCTGTAATGAATATAAGGAGTTATGGATAGTGGTTCCAATGGTCCACTAAAGTTATATTCAATCAGAGAGCGCTATGAAATATTTTTATAATCCATATATCCGAAGAGTGTATAAAAAAAGTTCACACCTCATTTTAATTAATGAAATCGCTGTAGTTACCACTACTAGTTAAATGGTTGAACTTTTTTTTTCATTTTATTTTACTTATTAATTTCACAACTATGATACCTCCATGCTGAATATCTTTATGTATCACATTTGTCACAGAAACAAATATAATATCTTCGAAACAAAGCGCTTTATCAAAAATAATCAAGAGATAAAATATCCTTAAAATAGTCCAAGAAATTGCTTCTTGAATTTTCGTCGCATGTTTACCTAACACTGTTCAATAACTTCAAAAACTGTTCCTACATAATGGAAAAAAAAATATAATTCTTTATTGGGCTTTTGTTGGGAACAATCGAAATAATTGATAGTGGCTCATCTGAACATGCGTGATGGTAATCAATTTACGTGGCCAAATTCCCAATTCCATTCAACACAATGTGTGCTCTGCATAACAAAAAATTGCGGTCATTCGTTTGATAGATCTATAAAATGGTTGTGCATTTAATTTTCACTCTATTCATGGACAAAGGAATTTTTCAACATTGCGTCAATTCATTTTATGTCATTTTGTGAAAACACACAATTTTTCGAAACATAGTACAGGGTGTCCCAAATTCGATGATCACTGAGAGTATCCGGGAACCATAAGGGTTAGATAAAAGATGTTCAAGGACTCCCGATCTCTTTTTTCAAAATAATTAATTGCCAGTAAACAGATCCGAGATATCTGAATATGTTCTCGAGTTACAGGGCGTTTCTCAAAAATTGCTGTTTCAAATATTTCGCTATATCTCGTTTTCAGTTGTAATTTCCATTGCCTATACGCTGCTTCTATCTGATTCGAAAAATTATTCGCCGTTCAAGTGCTAGAGACAAAAGTTTGTAGTTTTTAAATGGGACACCCTATATTTTTCATCATTGCTTCTTAGCCGCAAATTCACCGAGTATCACCCTGTAACCGGTTTCTCGAAAATCTGATCCGTTTCAAAGATATTGATATTTTCGTCTCCAATTGAATTGGGACAGCCAGTATATAAAGATTTTCCTTTTATTTGGAGATATTTTATTTTCTTTTCTATTGAAAACTAATATTAATCGAATAAAAACTTGAATAAAAATCAATTCTGAAAAAAAAACTACAATAAATGTTTGAATTGAATCTGATGATTTCCTCTTTTCAAGATAATCATCTGGTTAAAATTATAAATAAAATCTTCTATGAAATCTCTTTCATTCAAGAAGATCAGTTTATTCAAAAAAACAAACTAGAAAAAAAAATAGAAATAAAGTATCTCCAAATAAAAGGAAAATCTTCATATACAGGCTGTCCCCATTCAAGTGAATACGAAAAACTCAATATCTCTGAAACGGATCAGATTTTCGGAAAACCGGTTACAGGATGATACTCGGTGAATCTGCGGCTAACAAGCAATATTGAAAAATACAGGGTGTCCCATTTAAAAATTACAAACTTTTCTCTCTAGCACTCGAACAGCAAATAATTTTTCGGATCAGTTGGAAGCAGCGTATAGGCAATAGAAATTTCAAATGAATTTCTGGAATTTTCGTGATATCTCCAACAGAAAACGAGATATAGCGAAATATTTGAAACAACAATTTTTCAGAAACGCCCTGTAACTCGAAAACCAATTCAGATATCTCGGATCTGATTACTGGCAATTGATTATTTTGAAAAAAGAGATCGGGAGTCCTTGAACATTTTTTCTCTAACTCTTATGGTTCTCGAGATGCTCTCAGTGATCATCGAATTTGGGACACCCTGTACATTCAGTATTTGTTTCTTATGTTTTTAAATACAGCGTAGCGGTGAAACTTTGTTTCTCTCACCTCTGGTCTTGTTGAATTGCCATGTGGGATCTCTGAACCGCAAAGCTGATTGGTCGACTTTGTTATCCTCAATAATGATCTCGACCTTTTGTGTTCTTATTTTCTGTTCACCAATTTTTTCTTCATTATCAATTGTTAACAATCTTTTTATCAATTACAGTTCTCACGTCTATGAAGATTCTTAATGATATTTGGATAAATAGTTAGAAATACGATGAGGAATATCACAATATCAGGTGGAGTATCACATATTTCACGAAATTAAGGGAATTCTCCTTTCCAACATACATTATTATCATACAGCTAGTTATTCTAACGTGTGGTCATTAATTAACCACCATTATTCGCTTGATATATCGGACAATTAGAAATTTCGGTTTACTGTGAATTTAACCCATGAACTCTATAATACAGCAAGAAGGATAATATTGAAATTGAGTATGTGTTTGGTAAACATACAACGGGTAACCATTGTTACCAAAGTTGGTACAGTCTGTGGTTTTTGGAAGTTATATTGTAGGTAAGCCACTAACCTCTTTGTTCGAAGAACAGGCAATGCGTTTCAAGGGAGAACCATAGAAACCCTAGAGTAACTCATACCTGGAAGATATACAGGATGAGTCTTTGACTTGTTTATATATTTTAACTGTAGATTCCTCTCATCAAACGAAACACTTTTTTTCTATACCATTTTTCAAAACTCGGTTTGGTTTGGAAGATACAGGGTGTCGAAAATCCATGAAAAAAAAACACTTTTCTGTTTATATCTTCGGAACCGTTATTTCGCATGAACTGAATTTTGGTTGAGTTTTTACTCTATACATGGTGCATATTCTTCAATCGAAACCTATTCAATATCTTTACTAGTATAAAAGTTACAGGGTAGTCGACTAATCAATACACGCTAAAACACCATAAAACCGCTTCAAGAAGATAAACGGTTCATATTTTCGAAAGAATCAATCATTTAAGAAACTGACAGTATTCCTATTTTTTTTCAATAAAACGCGTCGTTTTCGAGTTATCTCCAATTTTACCCGCAGAAATTTGACGAAAAAATCATTAATTCTATACTATACTAAACTGGTAACTCTGTGGACCGGCCCGAGGGAATCTGTCAAAAAAGTTGGTCCAGATGAATCTTAATATCGCAGCGAAGCTGCGATACATCGAGGAGATTCTTGTTTCAAGAATCATCTGAATGCGTCTCTGAATTAAATATCATCGAATATTATTCCTTCTCTGGTCTTTAAACGAGTTTACAATGTTGTCACAATATTTATCAACTTTGTCGAGATATTTTAATAATAATATCCCCCAAATGTGGGAGATAAAATTGAACACCAAGGAGGATTTAACACGCACAGTTTCTATTGAAAATTCATAGTTACGGGTCCAAATTGAAGTTAAATGTTGATGAAATACAAAATTCGGATATGAATGATGAATCTCGACACAAACTTCTTATTAAATTGAAATTAATTAAACGATACCTGATAATCTGTGGCGATGTTTCTATCTCTTGGAATTTTATAAACTCGACACGGTTGAAATTATATTAATTCACTCCACATAATAATCACATTAGAACAATAATTCACTGAATGTATTCAGAACTTCACATAATGTTTACAGTTTGTTAGAGACTCTGGTTTGTTATTGTTTATAGTTGGCCTCCAGATAACCAATATTTCGGTTTTTGCTCTACGCATGCGTGGTCAAATTTGGCGGCAAAAAATTTATACCACGGTACACAAATGTATCGTGATTTATACTATGTCTCGTCAAAAATCCTTAACCTCAATGAAAATATCAGCAAGCTGACAACATGTTCTTGAAATGTCTGGGCAAAAATTCACAGAATCGATACAAATTAGATTAGGTTAGGTTGTTTAATAATAAATCTGAATGAACAGTCTTTCTTCATGATATTGTTTGGGAATTTCGAGGGAAATATGAACAAGTTATTAGTGTTTACAAACTAATCTGCAGAAAAATCAAAGAAGGAACTCATTTTGGTGGAATGAATGTGGCTTTTTAGTTGCAGATGTAATCCGATGAAACTAACTGTTTCTGTTGAAATTATCGTGTTTGCAACATTTTTATTCCAATAAGGTTAGTACTTGTATTCCCTAAATGTATAAACTCAATTTCTATCGAGAAATAGAAACTTTGAATCAATTCCACAATATCATTTCAGGGACGTAATTGGCACAATTTTTTTTTTCAAATGGCTATATCTTTTTAACAGAGCCGAATTCGGAAAAATGGAAAATGAAAAAAAAAAGTTTCTTTCGACCTCAAGAATCTTCAGTTAAAATATATGAACAAGTCAAAGACTCACCCTGTATAGCCGATATGCAACTTGCTTCTGATTGTTAAGTTAGCTAGTCTAGTTCTGCAGTAATCCGCAATATTTCAAGGTCATGGCATTGTTGATATCTTGAGACAGGTTATGTTTCATCATTAAGATGATTCTTGATACAGTCGATGATGAAAATGAGAACAAATCTCCTGGAAATGGAGTTCTGAATATTTTCCCTTCCTATAAAAGTGAATGTATATGTAGTAGTCCTATGGATATTTATCCAATCACAAAAGTGACTGCGTAGGGATGAATGAATATTCAATGGTTTCCCCAGCAGCCCGTCGCGAGTTTCGGGTGGGTACACTCCGGCAGGAAAATGAAATTAGTCGGCGAGAGATTCCCGTTTCCAAACATTTTCACCTCCACGTTCAATGCCGCCGCTGCTGCGCATGCGCCGGTGTAAAAATAGCCGGCAAACCGACATCTAAAATTCAGGAGGAGGTGAGGGATGGTTCGCTAGGAATTCATGGCTGGAGCAGATTGAAATTGTAGGAAGAATTCTTCAGTGCGAAACAGACCGAATTCAGGATGATGCTGCTTTATTTGGCGTTCCTAAATTCGTCAAATTCGGATAAGAATTTTTTAATTTCGGGCGTTTCCTATTTTTTCGCCTTGGGTTTCTCAGGAGCCTGATTTATTCGAGATGGAAATTTCAGGAATATTCCAATCGAATTCCCTTCGTGTGGGAGACATTTTTGTATTTGAAGATCAATAAGTAATTTTTGGATTCTAGCAAGTGTGTAGCCTCTTCTTTTTCTTCGATATTGATCTAATGGCTGTCTGATTGTCTTGATGTATCGCTATATCATATTTCTGATTGTTTTTTCTAGGTTAATTGCTGAACATCTTAAGCTTGCAAGCATTTCTGTTTGAAAGACGCTTAGACAACTGCCTATCTTGAGAAACGCAAGCAACAAGTAGTTATTAGGAACAGTGAAGGTGTTACAAGATCAGATTTAGCCCAAATTCGGTTGGGTATTCCGCAAGGTAGTATATTGGGTCCTTTGTTGTTCATCATCTTCGTCAACGACCGTTGCGGTATATTGAATAATAGTAGACAAAAAATTCTAAATTATGTTGATGATACAAACTTATTGATAACAGCGAATAATATGAAGGAATTGGAGATAGAAACCTCTAATTCACTTAGTGTAGTACTTGACTGGATGTCACAAAATCAATTAATTATCAACAAGGAGAAGACGAAATATGTTTTGTTTAGAATTAATAGGTCCACGGAAGAGAATGAACGAATAAATATCAATGATCAAGAAATAGAAATGGAAAACAATACAAAATTTTTAGGCGTAAAAATAGATAAATCATTGAATTGGGAAGCACATATTGATGAATTGAGAAAAAAATTGAATTGTGTGAATTACAGTCTGAGAACATTAAAGAAATACATGTCCTATGCGTCGATTAAGACCATTTATTTTTCATGTTTCGTTGGTAAATTAAGATTTGGAATTTTATTTTGGGGTGGTGGAAGAGTTTATGATGTAAATAGCTTATTTGTAGTACAGAAGCAAGCAATAAGAATTATGTATGGTATTCATCCAAGGGAATCTTGTAGAGGTATTTTCAGGTTGAATAATTTTCTTACTGTATATGGTATTTATGTGTTCGAATGTCTCATTTTCATTTTCAAACATAAGGAAAGATTCAGTGGGTCCGTTTCGAACCACACTTATAATACTCGAAATGTCAATCTGTACAATATACCAATACATCGATTAAGTCAATTCGAAAGAGGACCCTATTATGCAAGTGTGAAGTTTTTCAATAGATTACCTGTACAATTAAGAACAGAAAATTGTTTGAAGGTGTTTAAGAGAAAAATCTATAAGTTACTAATTGATATCGAACCATACAATGTAGAAGAATATTTTAATTCCGTTTTGTTAGTTTAAGGATAATATATTAATATGCATATTTGCTTGACACTTTTCAACCCACTGTAATCTGGATGAAAATCTTGTAATGAATGTGGCTGTTTGAAATAAATTTATTATTTATTTATTTATTTAACAGTAGTGGGCATCAGGTGCCAGCCCAAGTACTCCAGCACCCATCTCGTCCTTGTGTTAGAACCATCCTAGTACCATTAAATGGTATTCTTTTCGAGATCTGGGATTGAGAGGTTTCTTTCCCAATATTTTTTCTATTTAGCATCATAGTGAAGGTGTTTTCGAGGCTAATTTTCTTTATCATCTGGTCACTGGTACTGTTTACTGATGGGATGTATTTGGTCATGAATGTCTAGGTTCTGCATAATTTTAGAATGGACTCATGAGCTAATCTGTCTATCACGAGATGTATTGGTGTTAGATCTCTGATTATCTACGGTGTCCTAGTGGTGCATGTTATCATACCTTCAATGATTAGATCAGGGGCAAAAGATCATCAGACATGCACCTTGACCTAAAGATCGCATAGCCAGAGCTTGGATGTCTCAGTGGCTTCTTGACCGAAGCAGCAATTGTCTTTTGGCGTCTTCCCCATGTTCTTCAGATGATACCCCACAGGACAGTTTCAGTTTACTGAATGAGAGTACTTTTTGAGTCCAGTTTGTCGACTAATGAGAGAAATGACTTAGCCTGTCTTTGACCACTGATCCTTCGCCAGAACGAAAGCTTACTCTGTTGTTCCCATTCCTTTAGTGGCATCGCTGGATGACTGAATGGGAAGCCATAAAATGGCTCTGGTCCGGTTAAGAGGATTGTTGAGTTGGTCTGCTGATTCATTGTCAGTTATACCCAAATATGGTTAACCTGGTTTCTTTCTCCGAGTACGTTGAGAGGCGTTTCACATTCCCAGACTTACTTTGACTCAACTAGTGGGGAGTCAAGCGCTAGAAGGGCTGCTCTGCTGTCCAAAACTCTGTATATTCTTGTTCTACGGTAGTTGCGTCCTGTACAAAGTGCAACACATTCCCTTATGGCAAGGGCTTCTGCTTGGAATGACGAAGGAGAGAAACCCATTGGTATGGCGAATTGGATCGAGGAACTCTCAATAGGTAAATGGGATCAATGTTGTCTTGGTTGGGTTAATGATTAGCTCCTCTGACCAGTACATTGCTCGATAATTCTTAGGCTCTCCTGAGAAACACTTAGTTTCAGCAAATGCTCTCAATATCACTGATGATATAGAGCATCAATCATTTCACAATTTCATCTCGTCTTCTGAAATATGTGTCGATATTCATTCCGAAGAGCAAGTATGTTTTGGCACATATTGGTGATGCTATAGTTATAATTATAGTTAGAAAGGGGTTACTGTTCACTGCAATCTTGAGGTCTATTGTGTCTCCCAACAGAGCTGTTCTCACCACGCTCTTCCAGTTCCACAGATCTAATGAAAATCAAAGATCCGAAGGAACGTTTTGAAATGATCCTTTCCTAGGAGATTCCTTAGAGTACTACCCTTTCAATTTCTTCTTTCTCCAGAAACTCTATCTCATGGATGCGTTTTCCTATACCACAGAAAGGTTCTGTTCCAGTGAATGCTGGTCGTGCAAACATATTGGCCTCTTCATTTCCTTTGTTTCCCAGATTAAAGAGACCTCATTTGTCTTGCCTACCTCATTGAGTTCACTCCTACTATAGTCATTCGAAATATTTGGGAACTCACATCAGAAACTCTCTGGTCGGAAATAAGAATTATGAACATCATTATGGTCCTCTGCATGACATTTGACAATCTGATCAATGAGGAATATTGGCAACCAAAGAGCTAGGAACAAGATTGGTTATATTTTAGGCCCTGAGACTCAGTCGGCCTGAAATTCGACAAACTGCGTGACAAAAATACAGTCGCACATGAAAATCGCATGTTGAGTATCTACGATTGACGTTATGAGGAAAATTTACATAACTCTCTTCGCTTACACCCCATATTCGCGTCAAATTTGTGTGCGTCGCTAGGTCTCTCGAACTTCGCATGTTTCGTAGTAACCGATCGTTAAAAACCGCGAAAGTGCGGCAATGGTAACAACACGAAAACCCTGTATATTCCGAGGACGTGCAGACTGTGATCCACCAACGCCTCGACATTTTCATCAATATTGCATGCGGTGTAGGCACTCACGTTACTACTATGTCACCCTCATCGAGTTGGTTCTTCAATTATGCATTTCTTTTAATTGTTTCCATCAACAGAATCACGATGCGTGTGGATCCTAAGATAGAAGGTGTTCGAAAACATCACTCTGGTGATATTGTAAATGAAAATGCATCATGATTGCTTCTTCTAACTCCTCTTAACAATGGGTGGTTCATTATAATTATAAGGTTGGCGAGTCCTTTGCCAGAGCGACCAGAAAAATATTTTGCAGCTTACCAACGTGGAAAACACAAGAATAAATCATATCTAGATAAATGGATATAGGTCAACAAACAACATTATCATCATCAATAATGCAAGAGAAAAATGCATTTTCAGTACATTATACCAACAAAACGATGCGATTACGGTGAATAATTCATTGAGTTTTATCGTCGTTTTTCCATTTCATTCTAGTTATTATTCGTTGTTTGGTCATCACAATCGAAAAGTCGTTTTCGTTGGAAAGAGCAATACACATTGACCTCAATGAACTCACATTCAATATAAAAAATCATATCCCTCCAAATGAATAGATTCTGACACATTGAAAAAGGTGTCCCAGATGAACACTGTAAAGACGATCTATTGAGGGGTCTGAATAAAATACAAAACAAAATATATCTCCAGTATACTAGTTATTTATGATATGAGTGTTAAAAGTGACGTTTTATTTTGTGAGTGAAAAAGTTTGTGAAATGAGCGGAGCGAATTGAACAATTTCACGAACAAAATAAAATCACTTTTGACACAACTACCATACCTACAATGTTTTTTGTACAACTGCCCTATTTTGATAATGAAATGGGCGAATTTGCAATGATAATAAACTTCAAAATGCATTTTAATATTCAAATAAACAAAAGGTTGTTGTGAATGGCAAACGTTGCCAACGTTATGATTACTAGCAAATGAGAAAAGACGCTGTCATTTGAATTTCCTGTCCAATTTTCGTCTTGGGTTTTCAACTGCCTTCCACTTATTATTAAAAGTGACGATTTGGTTGTTCCTGTGGATATTGAAGAGCCTGCAAGAAGAGCTTATCTGGAACTCCTACCTAGAAAATCTGTTCAGCAGTACGATATTGCATATAACAATTTCCTGGCCTGGTGTAAATTGAAAAATGTAGAAGGGAACTTCAGTGAACCTGTTTTCCTGGCATACTTAAAAGAAAAATCAAAAATATGGAGTTCATCAACTTTGTGGAGCGAATTTTCAATGATACAGTCAAGCGATCTTATTGAAAATGGTGTGGATGTCAGTACATATTTTAAGGTAATAGCATATTTAAAACGGAAAAGTGAAGGATATCGTCCCAAAAAATCGAAAATTCTCACTCGTGAACAAATTGAAAAGTTTATGAATGAGGCACCAGATGAGAAATACTTGATGGTTAAGGTTGCAACTATTTTCGTATTATTTGGAGTCTGTCGGCGTGAAGAATTGTGTAATTTATCAGTGGAAGACATTGAAAGAACACAAATAAATTATTGGTTAAGTATACAACTTCCAAACACAAAAACGAAAGTCAGTCGTTCTTTCTGTATTATTGGGAAGTATGTTGACTATTTTCATAAGTACTTTGCACTGCGCCCTTCTGTCATCAAACATCGTCGTTTTTTCCTGAAATACATGAATAATAAATGCACTACCAATCAAGTTAGTATCAATACATTTGGGAAAATTCCATCTATTGTTGCCGAATTCCTCAAATTGCCCGAACCAAACCAATATACAGGACACTGTTTTCGAAGATCCTCCGCTTCATTGCTAGCAGAATCAGGAACAAATATCACGGATATAAAAAACATGGTGGATGAAAGTCTACGACGGTAGCCGAGGGCTATGTTGATCATTCCATTGCATATAGAAATGTCATTGCTGAAAAAATTCTCCCAACCTCAACAGATTTTGGATCATCATCATCCAATATTGTACTTCCGGTTTCTACAAGTACCTACTTATGGTGCTGAGGATTCTAATAATGTGTTGCGAAGCTCCCTAACTTCACAGGGCATTGATGTTAGTAATTGTTTTACGGTTAATATTGATGTTCATAACTCATGAGTAATGATTGTTAAATATTGATAATTGCAATTGCTGGATTTTTTCATTTGATTTCATCATAAGAAACTGGAGTGTTAAAAATATTTTAACACGCTTCCACGTAAACAATCAATTTTAACATTGTTTGCTGTCATTAAAAATGCCACTTTTCATGGCAGTTGTACAAAAATATCTTTTTTTTTCTAAATAATCCATCAGTTTCTTCATGGCAACAAATTTAATTGGAGATAGACTTTGTTTTGTATTTTTTGAGAGCGCCCAATAGCTCTTCCAAATTGTGTTTTAGAATTATCCATCCATTCTTTAATCAACTGGATTCAAACCTCTTGGAAAAACCATTGGACGTTATGCCTCCAATCTCTAAAGCCATGTAGAGTGAGCCCTCTATTTCACAGAACGAGATACTGGCTGGAGTGTCTCAATATGAACCTCGAAGGGTCGCATATCTAAATTACCATGGACAGCCAGGCTATGCTGATGTCTTTGGAATCACACTGCTGACCTGGGAGTGCCGTAACACCATGTAGCAACTGGCCAGAGATAATAAATCGACTCTACTATGGGTGCCAGGGCTTGGTGGTGTTGGGGAAATGAAAAAACCAATGAGCCTTTAAAAAGTTGAGTCTAGGTTAACACCTGATGTACTTGAGCCTTTCTGTGGGCTTGGAAAAAACCAATATGAGGCAGCGATAGAACAAAGGTAGTTGGATAACAGATTAACCCTCTTCAGGAACACTCCTGGACCTACTCAGTCAAAGAAATTCGTTATTATTTCAACGACCTGTACCTCCTGAAGCTTACAGAGCTGAGGTTCGGGTCATGGTAGGTCTGTTGACGGGGCACTGCAGGTACAAAAATCATTTGTACCGTATGGGAATGTCAGCAGATGAGATTGGAAGGCTCTGTGGATAAGGAGAAGAAACAACTGAACACATGGTATGCAAGTGTCCAGAGCTGTCTGGCCTAAGAACGTTCATATGGGGAAACCAGTACTGGATACCCACGAGGAAACGGCCAAGACTCCTTGAGATGTTGTCGGTTTTATCAACACCATTGACGACCTCCTTGGGTTCCAATGAAGAACGACCCCGGTTCAAATAATAATTACAAATCCATTCATTCTTCAACATCTTGTATTCTATATCATTCAAAAGGTGAAGAGTTAATTTGACCAAAATCAAACACAATGTGTAGAGCTTTCATAAACGTATGGATCCAAATTATCAACCAGAAATCCATTCACTGAGTTATTCACAGCTCAAAGAAAAAATAACTAACAGCGCAATTTCTCTTACAGATCGCACAGATGAAATCGTCCAAAGCGCCCAAGCTCAGTGTTAAATCGAACAAAGACAGAAAAACTAATTGTCTAACAGACTCTCACGCGTAATATCACAGGGCGATAAGATGCGGTTCAGACGCGTTATAGATGGAGACGGAAGGGAAAGAGCGTTCTTCCCAACGATGCTAATCCATCCACACAAATCCCAAGATACCACGTAATGCCACACTCGCCAGAGTGCGGAGCGCTGTAGCCCCCAACGGTTCCAATTCGTCAAGAGTGCGGGAAATGAGTGCGTTCCGTCGTTCAGTAACGAGATAATGTGTGACAGACGACAGTGCGTGCTTTCGGCCGAACTGCAGTGCGCGGCATAATGAGTGACGAACTAAGACGCGTAGTGGACCATGCTTCGGAAGCCATGGCGCCTGCGATATCACAGAACAAATACGAGAGTAACGACGACTACGTGATTAACGAGTACATGGAACGTCTCGGTACTCGCTTGAACATTTTAGAGACTGAGCTCAAATACGCTTGGCGCGCCCTCGACCTCCTGTCCCAGGAGTACATCAAGATGTGGGAGAGACTCGAAAAACTCGAAGGACTCCTCTACGAGCAACAGAGCGTTATATCCCAACTCCTCGACCACTACACCTCCGGCGCTGGTAGCCACATGGGCCCAATGGCCAGTGGTGCTGTAGCCTTACTCGAAGGTCGCCTAAGCGAACTCGAGGTCATCCGGGAGATACTCGGGAATGGAACCGTCGAAGATGGCCTTGAAGAAGGACTCGATGTAACTGGAGCCACCTCTCATCCCCAAACAGCAGTCATCCAAGAACTCGACGAGTCAGACGCGGACGAATTCAACCTACCTGAAGAAGCCTACTACAGAAGCCTAAACCAGGCTTACAGAGAAGATTTAGTGGGCTGTGACCCCACCGTTCAAACTAGCCAGTTGGATCTGATTTGGGAGGAGAAGGAGGAAGGGGACGATATGGGGGATAAATCGGACACCAATCAGGATCCTAACAGTTGCGAAGAAGTGTACAGTTCTATGGATTATAGGGAATACAAGGGAAACTCACCCTGCGTTAGCGAACAAGATATAGCTCAACTTACTAGGATAGACACGATAGACCACGTTGCAATCGAAAAACTCAACGAACTAGATAGACTGAGTAACAAATTACAGCAAGATTCGGCGAATATTAGACAACTTCAAAGGAAATTGTTGGAATCTCCTCTAGCAGTGACAGGCCTACCGAAAGACATTGCCGACTCCAAGGAAAAAGCGGAGCTTCTAGACGATAAGATCAGACAGATGTTTGGTAGCGAAAACTGGAGCTTCTCTAACGAAGCCAAAAACCACACTGACCTCATATCCATCGCCAAATGTGAACTACCTAACTCAATTCCCAACGCTGGTTACACGAGACCCAGTTCAAGACCAAGCTCCAGACTATCAGTTTCAGACAGCGTTATAGGAACCGATAACGAAGTTGCTGAAGTATTCGGTGGCCCAATCAGAACCCCTACTTCCCCCAGAAGAAGAACCATAGAAATCAACACATGTACAACTCCCTTTACAACAGTTACCGGTAGACTGGCCTATAGCAACGCTGTTCAACAGGCTGAAAATGCCGAGGCAGCAGCAGCTATCCACAACTCAAAGAACCCTTTTTACTGCAGCGGTTCAGAGTTGAATTCGATCATAGCTGCAACCTACGAAGCTGTAGCCAACTCCTCCCCTTCAGTCTTCAACGTCAGATCAGAAAAAGTTAACTCTCCCACACTTTCAATATGTAGTATACGAACAAGACAGGATGGTTACATTGGTTCGTCAGATAAGAAAGATGAATCTACTAGGCCTTCCTCGAGAACGAGTCCAGCTCAAAGTACGACGTCGAGAGAAATAAGTTTGTCGTACAGTCCTAAATATGGTAACAATGATTTGCAGTCAGCGTCAAGTCAAGTCTTCCTTGGAACTCATACCATAGTTCAGCCTTTGTCAATTAGCAGTAAAGATCGTGGTCATCTCAGTCCGAAAGCACCAAATTCTCCAAGATCTCCGAAAACGTCACCAAAGAAACATAAGTCCAACTCCGGAAATATTGTGGCTGCGAAGTCCGACTCTGGACTGTCCTCGATGAGTGGATGGTCAAGCCTGGAGAAATCCCCAGGGTCACCAAAAAACGGTTCCTTACGATCCTACGCTAACTACGGAGACAGCAGACACTCTAGTTTCGATATGCAGTACAGAAACGTCTCTCCTGCACCATCATTAAGAGGGCAATACATGGAGTCAAACACAGACTCAGTGATACCATCTGACCTATTTTCAAATAGTTCTGTCCTACCAGGTGGTCATCATCTATCGGCCTTCACATCAGTTAAATCTCCATGCAGTTTGGAAACTTCGGAAGGTTACGGAACCTTTGTTCCTGCTCCAGCTCCAGCTTCTGACATCAACGTTAGTCCAAGAAAAAAATCGAAACATCAGCAAGCGTCCAAATCCAATTCTTTCTGCGAATATATGTACAGAAATGATCAACCGGCTATCTATTCGGTCGCTGGAAATCACTCGCAAACCTACACTTCAGTTTATACAAGCAACAGTGCCGATTATATTAATCAGACTTTGAATTATCCAGATTTGATTGAGCCTTACGAAAACAACGAATACCAAAACGCCCAGAGTTTACAAATTTATAATACTGTTACTAATACCCAATATCCTGATATGAGTGATGAATATGCAAGTCCTAGAAAGTTAGTGAGAGGCCACTCAGAGCCATACGATTCAAATAGGATGCTCAACCATGAGAATTACAAACCAGGCATTTACCCAACGGCACTACCATCTGGTGATACTACTTATCAAACCACTCCAGTACATTATGGAACAGAGCAGCAAGAAACTAGAAAAATGGATTACAATGGTGAATCTTGGGCTCGCAACCAGGAAAACATTCACTACAGAGACGGTCAGTTCAGTTACCAGGGTCAAAATGTAAGAGACTATAATAACAGTCCCTACAAAGACAACAACCACCAAAATGAATCACGTATCATAGAACAGCCCATATACGAAAACCAGGCTCAAATCGACCAGTATAATAAGCAGTGGAACCAAAGACAAGAAATTCCATTTCTTGAACTCGATTTGAGGAACAGAAATGTCCCGGACTATGTCCAGAACCTACAAGGTGCTGACAACAGTAACGTCATCATAACCCAATCTGGATACGTCACTATTTCTTCAGGAATGACTGACTCCAAATCGGATAGGAAGAGAATGCGACGTCATAACACTCTCAAATCAGCTATGAACTCAGTTACTCACTGGTTACCAGATCTACATCTTCCTAAAAGGAATAGATCGTACTCCTTGCCACCTGGGGCCCATCGTCAAGACCTAGACAAAACGCGCAGAAATTTCATGAAGTCCAACGAAAGTCCCAAGAAAAAGAAGAAAAACGCAATCGTATCTACAGTATCTGGAATTTTCCAGAAGGCCAAGAAAAAAGCGTATAATCAGCACAGAACCCAGTCGTTGTCTGATCCAGAACAGACTGAACATGAGTGGATACTGAAAAGAGCTAACTCTCTTATAAATGATGTTGATGGGGATAGGAGTGAAGATAGCAGCAGTGCATTTTCTGAAAATAACTATGACAGAGAAAGTTTATTCCAGAAAGTGTCCAACAGCAGACATAGTACCAGAAGAAGTAGTCCTCACGAAATAAATAATCAGATCCAAACTCAGGGAGGACAAACAGTTAATGATATTCCGGATGCAGATAAACCACCTGAAGCAAGTTTTAGTAATTCGGATCAAAAAGAATCGTCACCACCATTTCGAAATATGGAAGAAGATGGATCAAATGATAATGGAGATTCCATATTTGCTAAAATAGGTGATAGCAAGAAGAGCTCCAATTCATCGGAGCAAAGCGATGAGGGTGCTGCACCCGAACCAAAAATAAAGATTCCTGTCTGTAATCCATCAATGGAATTCGCAGTTTCAAGAGCTCTCGGTAAATACAGACAAAGACAGTCATCCACAACATCCGACGAACAATATAGCAACGGTGACGCATCTCTACCTGAAGAAGATTCCAACTCCAACAAACCAAAGACTCCACTTAAAAACGATACTCCCAACCATAAATCCTCAGATAGTCAATCGAGTGGTGAGCCAGCAAGGCCAACTGAAGTTGAAAATAACATGGTACCTGAAAGCAGTCCATCTGCTGCTACCATTAAAGCACAATACAATAGGTTTTTTCCTCGGCATCAGCAAAGTCTAGAAATCCCAGGCTACCGTATGAACCACGAAGAAGAAGATAACAGGAGTACTCACTCTTGGAGAAGTACTTCCAGGGTTTCTTCCCGAAGACAAAGCACTGAAGATAGTATTGACAGTGAAGATGAATGGTACTGCTACGAATTGAAGAAACTGGAGGAAATGGAGAGGCAATCACAACTCGAGGCAGAAATGGGCCATGCACTTCAAGAAGAACCGGAATTAGAAGATGAATCATACGAACCCATGGAAGACATTAAGGAGAAGATGTCGTTCGTTCTACGTGAACTGCGAATGAAAGCGAAAGTCGTAGAAGGTGTCTTAGACGAAAAAGATAATAACTTGCATGTCGTTCAGTCTGCTAAAAGACGTGAAAGCTCGAGAATGTCCAGCGAATTCGATTCTTCAATTTTCGCCAGAGTTAAACCTACAAGAATGGACACTCTAGATGCTGCAGATGAATACCAAGAACCTGTTGAAGAAGTCGTGATGAAGGAGCAAGAAGAAGATGAAGAGCATTCTTCAGGTGATACGTCCGGCCCTGATAGTCCACATCATAGCACGGATGAATACGAAGAAAACGAGGCTGCTTTCAACCAAGCATTTGCTCGTTGCATGAGCATCCGAGAGAAAGATCAAGAAGATGACGAGGAACTGCAGCAAGAGGTTCAACCCCCACCTCCTGATAATTCCGCTGGTGTTCCCAAGATAACGGTTGAAACTGTTCAGCAGAAGATAGAAGGCAAGGAAACTGGTCCATTAGGAAGCAAATGGAAGCTTCTGAAAGCTCTAAAGGAGAAGAAGGCAGAGGAGAAAGAAAAAACTACGGACAAACCCACAGAAACCCCAACAGAAAAAGACAAAGTGAGTATGTTGGGGTACATGCAGAAATTCTATGAGATTCACGTTAGAACCTAAACTACCCTGTCCCCGCCGAATTTAAATCTAGAATCATGTGAAAACCAAGATAGCTTCCGCTATTTTAGACGAGAATCACTTCAAGCTAGATTGATGTTGAGAAAATAACGCTTTTGTATTAGATTTGTGATAGTTAACTACTTGACAGCCACAATCGCCTATTGCTATCCAAAACAATAATATTTATAACAATAAAGTAAATTTGTTAGTACATTTTTAACGCTTGGAATATAGTTGTACCTTCTTCTTGAAGCAAGAACTGATATATTTGGTCGAAAGTCATTCGGAAAATCAAAATGAAAGATGAGGAAATCAAGCTACATTCTATCGAAGATCAATTTGAACCAACTTCATATCATCAATAAATTCGGTGTTTTCATTTTTAATCTACATCTGTTCTTTGGTCTTAAATATACTTTATCATATAGTTTAAAGATTCTTGAATGTTTGACGTCCAAAATGAAGCGATGTTCTTCAAAATTTTGTAAATGAAACACGTAGTTTGCACACTTGGCAATTCAATCTTAATGTTTTATATTTGATCACGAAAACATCAATGTTTTGAAAAAAAAACTTTGAGGTGTTGTGGGACCAACACAAATACAGCACCAATTTTAGGAAGATTTTCCATTGATGGTTTTCTGGGTGATTTTCGACAAATAAATTCATGAATCAACCTCAACCATATTTATCACAATATCATAATCATTATCATAATCATATCCATCTCCATATCACAAATGAGTAGAATTGTTTGAAAATGCACACACATATTTTGAATTTATATCCTCTGAATAGATGAAATGTCCTCTTTCAATGATAAAATAGGATATTGTAACTAGCATTGAGAAAATCGATTGACAAAATTAAACACCACAGTGAAAAAGCTGAATAATCATTTTGAAATTTCCACATTCGCAGACTTTCGTTGTTTTTCCTTATGAATTAATGATACTGTTAAAGTCTTTACTTTTCCTTACTATTCTTCTATTCTTCAGTATAGTTTCTGTAGGAATTCAATTTTGGTCATTGAAGTAACAATCATTTTTCTTAATGCTCCTTATATGCACTGATAGAGTTACTAGCAAGTATTCCTGAGTATTATCCACAATAATATTGTAAGCAGTATTATTTTCAATGCTTGAAGATGAGGTCAATTATGTTGAAAACACTGGAGCACATGAGATTGTTACAAATTAATTACTGATGCAACAAATTGTTACTTTCCTTCATTTTAATTTTTAAAGGGCTGAATTGTATTCGAACACTTTAATATCATATCCTTCCACCAATATATAAAATATTCCTTTCCACTCATGCCTTGAAAATCAGCACGAGTTTCATATAGAGATTTTGACCTAGTTTAAATGTTTTATCGAATGAAATGCAAACAATATCAGTTTAATCCATATTCATGAGGTTCAATTAATTCAATTAGTTTATTAGCCAAAATTCATAAGTCATTGCTATTTCACTGTTATCCAAACTTTTGCTCTGTTCGTATGTAAATTAAGTATAGTTTGTTTATCTTTCGTATTGATTTCCAATTAGAGTATCGTAATTTACTTTTGTGACAATTTAATGTTGCCCAGGCCTGATATTTTTGATAGTATAATATTCCACATGTAACTGTGCATAACTATTGTTGAAGATCTATTGAATAAACTTGTATTTTTGACCCCCATATGGGATGACTTTGTTGCTTTTTTGTTAATGTATTTTCTTTTTTTTAGAATGGACCTGGCATTGGCGGGGATGCCACAGGCAGAACTAATGGGTAAGTTCACATTTTATTTCGAACAACTCTTAGAATCGGGTGTCAGAACAATTCTTCTTATTATTTTTTTGAAGATATTAAAAAATTTAGCGTTTTTTGCATTGAACGTTGTTTTTTGATTCATTAAATTTACAACTTCTTGCCACCATTATTTGTTCAATTACTGAGTCTCAAGCTACATTCCAGTCCTCACTCAACAGCTCAAAACATCTCTCATACCGTTCAAAAGAACTAAGCTAAAAAGCTGAAAGCATTGATTTGAACTCTGTGGGAGTTATTTTGAATGCTACGAGAGATGTTTTGAACATTGTGGGAGCTGTTGTGAGTCTTATGAGTGTACCAAAACTAGGAATGCAAAAGACCTAACTTATTTATCTACCGGTCACGTCGGTGGTGGAACTGATCCAGTAACATCACCAGTTCGGAGCAGTCAATCGTCGAGTTACGGGTTTCCACTGAAGATGCCTACCGTTATGTTAAATGCCTATTGGGACACGGCTTTAAAGCCCGGAATACTCTTAATTGTAAGTTGAATTCGGGCGTGGAAGCTTTCATGTTTTTGACGTGCCAGTGTCATGAAAGGAACTCAAATTCGACTCATTTTGCTGATCTCTGCTGAATTAAGAAAGTAGAATTCGTTCTGTCGCATACGACAGCTGGAATTTTCCGTCAGATGTACCTGAGCTCGAAATTAATATCCTGAAACCCCAAATTCGATCTACGACCGCCTTTACGCTAGGAACTATGCGGAGCGGAAAACTTATCCTAATTAGGGCTAAAGCGGAAGCCCACCCTAGACTTTCGCGAATTAATCCAAGCTTTAATAATTCTCGATTGTGGAGTAGAGCAATTCGTTAGAGCGACGCTTATCCTTACTTTTTGTGTTTCTTATCTGATGATTCACGACATCGAGTTGCTAAAACCTCTAAGAATATTAATGGTTCTGAAGGGTTGTTATTTTGTTAGGAAGAGGGAGGAGCACTCAACGACTATAAATAATTCCGTTGAAGATTATTTTTACATGAATTATACAGCAAGTTTGAAATTTGTATGTAGGATCTTGAGGTTCTTCCATTGTGAAGATTTTCGGTCGTATACATATATCTTATTGAATCATTCACACACATCGTCGAAAGTCTCACAAACATGGAGGAAATCTTCTTCAAAGCTATGTTGTTATAAAAGAGGAAGTGATTATGTAAGGTGTGTTTTTCTTCGTTCTCCTGATGATTATGTGAAGACTTTCAGTGAATGAATTCAATATTAACCGTGTAGTGTCTAGTTTATAAAATTCCAAGAGGATATTGTTCGGATAGAATCATTGCCATAGATTATTTAGTGCTAAGTATTCTTTTATTTTTCAATAATTTCAACTTAATACGTGGTTTGCATCGTGATTCTGCTCATATGAGCAGAATCACGATTCAGATATATATCTGAATTTTGTAATTCGTTGACATTTATTTTCAATCTGGACCGGTAACAATGAATTTTCAATAGAAACTATGCGTATTAGATGTATATTTTCATGAACCTTGGTGTTCAATTTTATCTCCCACATTTGTGGGATTTTATTATTACATACAGGGTGACTGGTAACGTAAGGGACAACGGCTAAGTGAAGATAGAGGACCTCAAACTGAATGAGAATTTGGGTTTCAAATGTCCCATAAGGGTATTCGTTCCGGAGATATAGGGTGATTTATGAAAAAATGCTAAATCTATGAACTCCCATATCTTCGTTAATATGATATGTTTTTCGCTGATATTTCACATGTTTGTTCATACAGACATTATCTGTCAGCATAAGAAAAAAAAATTGAAAAAATTGCTGGCCCGTACTCAAAAATTTCAATTTACATGTCAAGTGAGAAATATCACACTGTATATGAGATAAAATAAAATCAAATAGAAATTTGGAAAGAGGGAAAAAACTGATGAAATATCCCAAACAACACACACACATCTAAATGACATCTAATCGATATCAAAAGTGATCTAAAGCCATCTTGCTCTGAATTCTGATTGAAATTAGATTATCTAAATAAGATGTTTTCTATACATGATGTCTAGAAGACATCCTTTAGATGCATTATCTAAGACCTGAAAAATTTTTTATATCCTGCAGACATCCAAAAATGTATAGCTTTTTGATTACACGTTTAAAAGCCGTGTATTAAATATCAAATTTTCAAAATCGTGGAGGGGGTATTTTATTTAACGTTTAATGGACATCTTTTGTTTTACGTATATTAGACATCAACATTTGGCTCTTTTTTGTCATCTAAAATACATCGATAAAACATCTAACTCATATGGTCATAAAACACTAGATTGATTGACATTTTTTAGATATATACTGTATATATTGTCTTTAAACGTACGGTTTTGTATGTCTCAAATATGTCGAAAATTGTAGTTCAATTCGACCACACGTTTTTCAAACGTTTATAAGATTTCTAATTGATACTATCGAAAAAAGAATAACTTTTTGACGTGTAATAGATATGCCATGCCACATCGATTTTAGACATCATTATTCGACATAATTTAGTCATCTAGAATACATATATAAAATATCTAACTTCAAAGGTCAAAGAATTGTGAATTGATTAACATCTTTAAGAAGTTATATTTATATAAAGTCTCTCAACCAATGATTATAAATGTTTTTAAGATGTTGATGGAAATATTGCATTTCGACCATACGTTTTCAAAATGTTTATAGAATATCCATTTGATGCAATAGAGAAATGAGCAATTTTTGACGTTTTTCAGATATGCTTGACACGTAAACTACGTTCACATATTTTGGCTGGAGGTTATCATTTCCAGCATTCAGCATTTATTATGTTTTTTTCAAATGGCGCACTAGGTATATTTTTTCACATTTCTATTGTAAATATCAATTTTAGTACAAATATGTGTCACTTGTTAACATAATATATTATGTGATTTTTTTTATTATTTCAGTTTCGTCCTAAATGAGTGAAAATGTCATCGTTGAATTTTCATTCCAACATCAGGAAAAAAATTGACCCCCCAAAAAAAGTCTAAAATTTCCCAGTTTCTTCAGCCTTCAATATTTTCGGAATGTTAATCTTTTTCTTCAGATTTAAATGCATTGGAAACAAAGTATTATTAGAAAGGCCATTTTTTCTGCTTGATTCGATACCTACATAATACATCAGAATCGCATTTTTAATTATCAAGAGATAATACTCTGAATCTGGCAATCTTGTCAGATGACGCATATTGTGCTCTGGAAATAAAATATAAATATAAATTCTAATATTTCGGTACGATCGGAAATACTTCAGACAATTTATCTAAGTCAAATTTAAAAAAACGAAATCGATAACTTGAATAGCACCTTTTCAAATGTGAGCGTGTTTCCATATTCTGTTAAAATATAAATATAATCACGATGAGAAAAGAGAGCGAGTTGCGAACATCTATATCGGGCTCGATCACGTGGTAACGAACCGCCGATGTTAAAGTTCATACAGGGATAGCGGATAGGGTTATAGGTAGGAAGACATTTGAACTTGATCATTTCGTTAGAACACTGCTTCGTCAAAAGGTCAAGTCGAATAGTGATTGTTTTCGCTTTCACCTTAGCTTAGTGAATATAGTATTTAGTGATTAGTGCTGTCACAATTGAAGAAGGTGAGTGCAAATGTTGCGTATTGGACCTAGTTCAAGTAAGTATAATTTCTTCATCATTTAGCTCTTGAAATGAAGCTGGTTCAGGTCTGGGCTCACTATTATAAAAATGAGATTTATTTATAATTTTCGAAAACTAGCCTGCATTTCTGGATACAAGCAAAATCTAGGTATTATGGTAGATCTTAAATGAAAATATCTTCCATAAATGGATCATCTATTAAGATCTATTGAATGATGTTTTTTAGATAACCGTTCAAAAGTGAATAATATGTAATGTTGAATTATATAGGAACCTACTATTCCCGGTGTAGTACCTAAAATGTGTTCCTCCGAATAATGTCTTGACACTGAGATATGCTAATTATTATAAAATTGGGGATGATCTAGAAAAGTCGATTGAATGATATCTTTCAGATAACCGTTCACTAGTGAATATCTTTTGATTTGGTACTACTCCCTGTAAATTATACCTATAACATGTGTCCTACTGGAGAATATGTTGATTAATTATTATGAATTAGGTAGGTATATTGTGATAAGAAATTTGAAACCTTTCATAGAATGATCATCTGAAGGAGTCTATTGAATGATATCTTTTGAATAACCGTTCCATTGAACTGTTATGTCTGTTATCACTATTTTGAATACTCTGTTTATTTAGATATTATCCCAGGAATATAATACCTGGAATCCACTCTTTCTGAAAATATGTTTATAGTTCACACGATGATCGGTTTTGAAATCTTTTTCAAATAGTTAAGGATAAATAAATATTTCAAGATCATCTGAAATTTCAAATTATAGAATTTCATAATTTGCGTTGGAGATTTCTTAGGGCTGAAATTATAACAGTCCCTATCATAGTAGTAATATTTTTCTGAATAAATAACTTGGTAAGAATATTATCTAAGAAATCTATTGATAGACCTCTTTGAGATATTGGTTGAGTAATGAATAATACTCAACCACTCGACTTGAAAAACTTGCTGAAAACTATTACCATTACACTTCAAAAAGTCGAGCACAAAATAGATTCTATCAGGATTTGAAGAATTATTGATTAATTGAATTTCCAGAGTTAGAAATCTTCGAGGAAATGTTTAGATGTTTTTCAGATCATCTTAGACTTCAAATGTAATTTGTAACTCGATGTTCGAATTAAAAACTTTCGTATGAATTGAACCATTAGAACCCCAATTATAGCAGTAGGTATAAGCGTTTTCCATTTCTGTGTAGAATGTTGCCCTTTTTCAGATATCGTTTCAAAATAGGATATTTATTCAATATAAGTACTCAATATAATATACAATGTCAAAAAATGTAGCATTTATATGAAGGATAGATTTAATAAACAATATTGCAATTTTATCGATTTTGGAATTATCAGATTATTCACAGTTAGGTACTTGTTGACATTTCTTGATCATCTTGAATTCCGAATATCATTTTTCTGATGTTGTATTGGAAGGTCATATTATTACGAATAGGTAGAAATCTAAAAAAAAATACACTCTGTATTCATAAACTTTCAATTCTTTCGATTTCTTAGAAAAAACTGAAAGCAATATAAAAGTATATCGTTTGAAAACACACTAAAATAATTTTCTGCAAAACTTTGCTATTCTTTTGTTCTAAGATATAGCATTTGTTGTGATTGTTTTTAAATGTTGTACTTAATTTCAATAAAATAAAAAAATCACTTATTTTGATTTGTGTGTTGGTTCCAGATGCTGTTTATAATCTGTTCGAGAGTGAAACACGTCAGATCTCAACGACACGACCATAAAAAGGGCAATTCAAGACTGGTTACGCCTTGCAAACCAACGATACGAATATGAAACAACGAAGAGCAAATCCTCACAAAGTGCCAGTATGCCTACGACACAGTTATATATATTTTTATTTAAACAAATTGTCTCGAATACATTGGTCATTGACACAATTTATATTTTTGATACATTTGAATTATGTTCATTGATTTTTTTATTATTATGAATATACCTTTTTATTTTTTCATATCGGAAGTTGTTTTTGCTTTCCTTACTGCTATGAGAGATTTCAACTGTGTAGATAATAATATATTATATCTGATTAGCCGGGCCGCACACCACATAAACATGAAACGAGAAACAAAAAACATAAAACAGTTTTCATTGATATAATAAATTTGTATGTATTCTTCATACTCACAATCTGATCTAATGGATGCAATAATATTTCAAAATAATAATTTAAATTTATATCTGCATACTTTTGAAGTCTCTCACCAAATCTCCTTAGGATAACCATGATCTTGAAACTATCAAATGTCAATTTTCTTTGAATTTTTAGACCATATAACCCTTCTTCGAAAAATCTGGTGGAATAAATCAGTAACAGGTCATTAATATGACGTTTTTCAACATCATCAATATTGACAGTAATTAGATGTCAAAAACTATACAATACAAAGGCTCTTTAGGGACATTGAACAAACGTTCATCTTATGTCATCTAATGAACGTGTACAATATCACCAACTATCTTCAAAAATAATATTCCGTCTAATAGACGTCCAATTTCGATCATGACGACAATGCTCCAAAAAAGGTCTATGATGTTATATATTTTAGAGGTCATGAGTGTGGATGTTTTTTGGATCATCCATATATTATCAGATTGTTGATCGAAAAAAAACGACAAAAATCTAATGAAATATAGACATAAGCGAGTCATAACAATAACATAAATCGTCAAACGTCTATTACATGTCAAACGTGATACTAAGTTAGGATAAACTAAAAAAAGACAAAAATTTCACTTGTTATAGAAATACTTCTTTTTACGTAAAATAGACGTCTAAAAAAGTGATATTTTTCAACGTAAATCTCGCGGACATTTTTACGTCGAATCTAGGTTAGAAATTCAATACATTTTGATGTTTTATAGATCATCTAATAATCTATTTCATGTCGTCTATAAAATGTCCAAAAGATGTTTGTGTGTTGTTTGGGATCTGTTTTTTGTTTGAATGGCACAAATTTTCTTTCGCTTCTATGATATGTTGAAGTGAGAATATTACAATATTTTTATATTCAAATCATGGAAATTAGTACTACTGATAGAAAAAACCTTGAATTCGAGACGCTAGAATGAGCCTGGCATCAAAATATTCCTTCAAATCTTGAAATCTATTTTTATCAATTAATATTTCGATGCCATATAAAATTTCAAAATAAAATTTGTTGTAGATGGGGTGATGAAAGAGTTGGATACGCAAACACAAAAATAGAAAAGTAAGCAAATGTTCGAAATGAGAGCCGTTCACCTCCATACATTTAATGTTTCTTTATACACCGTATCCTTAAGATGACCCCATAGGAAATAATCCAGAGGAGTTAGATCGGGTGATCTAGCAGGCCAATTCCTAGAACCTCCCCGACCAATCCACCTGTCAGGAAACTCCCAATTCAGAAAATTCTTTACTTCATTTGCAAAATGAGGAGGTGCACCATCATGTTGAAAAATCATACCTCTCTGATTAATTTTATTTATCTTTGGCGACATGTGCAGGGCGTGGTGAGAACAGCTCTGTTTTTGTTTTATCAAGAATATTATTTTTCGTGATGGGAATATAAAAATATTGTAATATTCTTACTCCAACATATCATAGAAACGAAAGAGAATTTGTGCCATTCAAACAAAAAACAGATATTTCATCAGCTTTTTTCCCTCTTTCCAAATTTCTATTTGATTTTATTTTATCTCATATACAGTGTGATATTTCTCACTTGACATGTAAATTGAAATTTTTGAGTACGGGCCAGCAATTTTTTCAATTTTTTTTTCTTATGCTGTCAGAGAATGTCTGTGTGAACAAACATGTAAAATATCAGCGAAAAACATATCATATTAACGAAGATATGGGAGTTCATAGATATAGCATTTTTTTATAAATCACCCTATATCTCCGAAACGAATACCCTTATGGGAGATTTGAAACCCAAATTCTCATTCAGTTTGAGGTCCTCTATCTCCACTTAGCCGTTGTCCCTTACGTCACCAGTCACCCTGTATATCTACATCAAACGTTCTTCCATCATCAAGATTTTAGTCTCGAAAGGTTGATAAACATTCTGACAACATTGTTCACTTGTAAGAAGTATTGTGTCCTTAAGATATAGATTTCAGGTTACTGAAATTATTCACTTGTTTCGAGGCCTAAAAAGTAATAATATTCGATGTTATTCAATCCAGGGAAGCATTCAGATAATTCTTGATGTTTTCCTCAAATGTTATCGTACACAATTAGGAATAACTCGAAAACGATGCGTTGCATAAAAAAACCTAAGAATACTTTTATTTTCTAAAATGATTGATTCTTTCGAAAATAAGACGATTAATTTTTTTCAGTGGTTTTATGGTATTTTTGCGTGGATTTACGTGATTTACGAAAATTCAGTTCATTCGAAAAAATGGTTCGGAAGACATGAACAGAAAGGTGTGAATTTTTTGTAGCCCCCTAGTTCTTCAATTGCAAAATGATTTTTTGTCCCTCCTGCATACAACAAGCGCTGGCTGAAATGAAGGTGCAATTCTGTATTCTGTTATATGAAAACCCCCTGAAGCGGAAATTTTCGAGATGGAAGAAAACCTCAATTTTAACTATACAGTGTTTTTACTTCACTCCCACAATAGAAAATTCGTTTTCACCCTGATGCAGCAAATCCTTTTCGTGTAGTTCGTTTTGATCACGCTGCTTCATCATGTTCCTATCAAAGCTTGCAATCTGAAACCGGGTTGAAAGGAGGCCTTCTGATGAGACCGAAACCTCTTTCTCTTCACCAATATTCTGCGAAATAGCAGGGCGGTACTTCTAATCAGGAAAAAGGTGAAATGTAATTATTGCGGAAGGTGAGGAACGAAGAGGCGAGTCTTGTGCTGTGTTAAAATCGTAATTACTGAAAATCTGCGTGGTATTTAGCGTTCAATCGGGTTTTTGTCTCGTTCTCGACTGATGGACTCTTTTCTTTCGGATTCAGCAAGGGGTTTATTGATTTCGATTTCATCCTGATTTTTTCAATATACTCTCAACTAACCCTGCACTTCTCATAACAAGAATGCCCGTTTTTATTCAAGTACACAAGGTGAGTCTCTGACTTGTCCATATATTTAAACTTCAGATTCTCGTGGCAAAAAAAACATCTTTTTCATTCACCATTCTTCCGAATTCGGCTCAGTTCAAAAGATATAGTCATTTGGAAAAAAAACTGGGCCAAATACGTGCCTGCGAAGACCTCAAAGTTCATATTTCTCGATCAAAATAGAGTGGATACATTTAGGGAATTCTCAAGTATTACCCTAAAGGTGCATACAAATTGTTGTCACGTCATGTGAGCTCACGCGAGGAAATGGAAAGAAGATATGGAAAATATAGCTGCTTTTACAGTTGCTGGTGATCCTCATAGAAGGGATTCGATTCACCAAATGAATCAACGAACAGAGGAAGTGGGGGAATTCCATCAATTAATTCAAGAATTATTGAATGAGCACCCAGATCGGTTTCAAATGTATGTCAGAATGACATTTCACAAAATATCAGACGTGATATCACGTGCATTCAGAAAATGTAAATTTGCGGAATATAGACCTTGTGTGCTTTCAGTGCTATAACGTGACAGCACATACAATGTTGCAAAAATTTGTACTACATTTTGATTCCGTAGTAGTACAATCACCCAGATTAGTTCTGATGATTTGGCTTCACTATTTATTATCGAAAGGTGTGTCTATCTTCCTATGGTCGAAGTTCCATGCATTATCGTGGTTGCACATTTTGGAAAGATGACGTGATGTGATGTGACGTGACGTGATAACAATGTGTCTGCACCTTTATTTACGAAAACACTTAGTTTTGTTTGAAGATTAGTTTGTAAACATTGATTGCTTGTTGATATTTTCCTTGATATCTCAAAAGTATCTCATAAATAATTGTTTTTTTTCTTCTTATATGATTAACCTAACCTAACTCATAGAATCCTAGATCAATGACCTAACCTAACCCATCTTCTATGAATATTTCACAGAGTTTTGAGAATACGATGCCAGATTGTTGATTATGTTTTCAAACAATGCTATGACGATGTGTCTTGCGGGGTAGCGGGCACGCAAGACAAACCGTAGGATCTATGAATCGACCCATCTCAAACCTTATATTGTTGTTCTGTGTCTCAAATGTGTGGGTCTCTGAACGACACATGCGTATAACTGCGATAACCGACGCGACCCGTAAATGGCGTGAGCAAATATGGAGGAAATCATTTCTAAAGCTATGTTGTTATAAAAGGGAAAGGTGATTATTTTAGATGTTTTTCTTCGATCTCGTGATGATTATGTGAAGACTTTCAGTGAATTAATGTAATATTATCCATGTAGTGTCGAGTTCATAAAATTCCAAGAGGATATTGTTTAGATAGAAACAACGCCACAGATTATTCAGTGCTAAATATCATTATGTGTTGGAAAATGTCATCGAAAATTGGACCTTCAGCTTAGACTACTTCCGAGCCAACTATGGCTGTTATATGCCAGAAATCTTGTGAATCATAACGACAGAAGATTTTCTCTCGAATAAAGTAAACTTTTTGTAAATTCTAACAATGCATCTTTGTTTTCTTCCATTTCAAAGTTTTATACTTCTAAAAATCTCACCCTTTTAAACGTGCAAATAAATATGGGACAAAACACGTTCTTATTCAGAACTTGTTTCAAATTCTTCAAATAACCTAAATATTCTTGTTAAATATTCAGAAGCTCTCTTGAAGAGGAGGATGAACTGCTGTACCAATTCTTATCATCACGAGAATTAAAGAAAAGATGGACCTATGTGCGCGATAGAAACAAATACCACTAAGTACACATTAAAGAAATGGTACTCACGGTTGGTCAGACTTGAAGAGATGTATCTGCTGGTTTTCTTGTTTTACGTGTATTGTTATATAGAGTATAGTCCTCATCTCACGGAACGGATTCACTTTTAAAAACGAAATTAACGGGTTTCAACTGGGTGAACTGTTAGGGTGGCGAACTGAAGTGGCAGTAGTCTAATTGAACAGAACAGGTAGGAATTTTTTGGGATTCTAGGCGAGGCCTCTAAGAACAACAGAGAAAGGGGTAAAGTCATAGAGATGGTTCTTCTTTGTTGCCGACGAAGTCCATTCGTAGTGGGAACCTTTGTGGTATTCAAAAATAAAAATATGAATTTTGAACAATTCTATTCACCTCTGTGGACAAGTCCCAACAATCTAATAGATTTATTTCCTTGAACAATCGTCACATGCCTCGTTACATACCGAAAACACGCGAACCAGAGTGAAAGCCCACAATGGCGGAAAAACCAATAAACGACTCGGAATACAACGTTACAAACGATCGCATTATTTACTTTAACTCGGCCAAAAACTAAATGGCGCACACCGAAATGGTAATATTGCCAGCGACATAACACGAAAAATTTTACGAGTCGACAATAAAATTCGCACACGCCAACAATGGCGCTGTCCGACGCCTATATAATCAGAGTCGTTCTCCGCCCGGTGCTACGTGAGACCAACAATGAAAATGAAAAGCTCAAACTTCAAATTCGTCGGATATTTATCGTATCGCGTGTAGTTGTGTCGTGATTTCTCCGAACACATTAAAGAGTGACGCCCATAAGTCGCGAATATGAGGGCTAAAGCATTGGCAATCGTGAGATTATAATGAGCGATTTTGGCGGTATTTTTATTGGGGAAACTATTCAGTTTAACACGTTAGGGTACGTTATTTTGAACACCTCAAGCTATAATTTCACCGCTATAAATAATGTTACAATAAGAGTGCAAGATTTGAATTGCGCGCCATGTTTGACAGTCAAAATGACACATGGTTATAACGTGACAGGTGACAGATCGGAAGTTGACAAATGTGAGTTAGTGAACATGGGGCTTCACACGGTAAAACAATGCGTCCCGATTGTACAATGTTCGGTCGAAATAATGTGCCTTCAACTGAGAGAAGAATAATCAAATGTGAATCGTGTGAAATACACGATACCAGCTAGTAGAGGTAGTTCAAAAGAAAACATCACTGCATCAATTCGGATTTGTTGAAGAGATATAGCCATTTGAAAAAAAAATAAGTCTTAATACGTTCCTGATATAATTCCCTACAAACACCTCAAAGTTGATATTTTTCGATTGAAATTGATGTGATTATTAGATATTCTGGGTGATACATTTAAAAAATACTGAAGCACTTACCTTATTTTAATAAGAATGTTACAAACATGATATTTCCTAACAAAACAACACTTATGGTGGTATTCTGCTTTTCATCTGTAAGCTACGATTCTGTAGCGTACGATCGATCTGTAAGTGGCCGACTTACAGATTCGTAAATATTGCTATTCTGGAATTGTTCCTGTAACTATCTCAGTTACAGTGTTACTTTTGAACTACTTAAGTACTTAGCGATAAACATAACCTGCAATCGTAAGTTCGAATATTTGAATGTTATTGTTATGGGTACCTAGTTAACGTGTTTTCGTTTCGTTGTAAATCAAAAATAGGTAAGAAAAAAATGTCTAGTCCATGGTAAGTTAATTCGTGATTAATGATTTTGTAATACTTATTGTTATTTCAACATTTCAGCGTTGATATTTCAATAGGCACTAAAAGAAAACGCACCAAAACACAAGTCGTGAGCAGATGGAAATCTATTTACAGGCGATGGAGGACGATTATGTTCTCCGAAGCTATACTATTAATCCTACCTTGGGACCAACTTATCTGCAGGACAAATGGGATCAGCTGAATTCTGCAGGTGATGGTCCAGTTTTGACTGTAGATGAATGAAAACGGTAATTTTTTCTTAAATGAAGTGAAGAAAATAAAAATTTGGATTATATTTTAAAGATCCACTGATTGGAAATATTCACTGAAAGCAAAAAAAAGAAAAATAGAAGCCCACCAGACAAGGACTGGTGGTGGCCCAATGATGCAGACCATATTGTCTGAAATAGAGGAGAGAGCTTTAGATGTTTGGGGTCGGGTAACAGTTGAAGGTGCTGATGTTACAAGGTACGAGGGCATAACTATAAATAATGATCAAGAACAGCCAATTTTAATTGAAGTATTAGATGAGGACACAGTAGCAGTAGATGTGCAAGAAAAAGAGAAGGTGGAAGAGAGAAAAAAAAACAATGTGAATAAAAAAACTAAAGAGAAACCACTATCGTTATTAGCTGAATAATTAGTAACCGTGACTGATGAAAACACAAAAAACCAAAAAGATCTGGTCGAAGCTATAAAGAACTTTTTTAAGGAATATTGTGATCTGCAGAAAAAAAATTGGAATTCAAGATTAAAACATTTCAGTATTTACATCCAGATTTTAAAATGGAAAAATGATTTCAAACCTTTTTTTACCTTTAATTTGTATAAATTTTGTGATATCTATTAGATGATAATTTAGAAGAGATTATTATTTTTGTTATAACTTATGAATGAGGTTAAGTGATAAATAAAGTTCAAATGATGTTTTCAGATTGGTTGTAATTATATTTTACATTTTCCTTATCTAATGGTTTCTGGCTTCGATCCCCCTCTGGTATGCTAACAATATTGCCACCACCAACAAGATCTGAAACTTATGGTAAATAAATCATTAAGTTTATGGCGCACTGCTTCTTCCATCTAAACATTTTTATAAACTGAGCATCCGGCATTTCGAAAGGATTCATTTGATCACGCAACCTTCTCCTTTCAATTCTCATAAAGTTCCTATTAAAAATAACAATGATTTTCAGATCATATATATTATTGTGCAAAAATACTCACCTGTTATGGTTTTCTTCTAATAAAAACCCAATAAACAAAGACACTATTATCATCCATTATGAATCTTATTTCAAAAAGTTGTTCACCAGAAAATAAACAAAGCATTCGACATAACCTCACAATATATCATCCGATAGGCTTCCGACCACCTCTTGAGTACTCGTAAATATTAACGGTTTCTGTGAGCTACAGATCACCGAAAGAAAGTCCAGAATCGCACTCTTCCTGTAAGCTCGTAATAAGTTACAGATTGGCTTACAGATGAAAGCAGAATACCACCATTAGTTCTGTCCGATCATTTCGGCAATTGAAAAGCTATATTTCTCACACCAAAATAAGTTCCTTCTTTGATTGTCCTGAAGATTAGTTTATAGACACTAATAATTTGTTCATATTTTCCTCGATATTCTAAAACGATCTTATAAAAGTTGGTTTTTCACTAACCTATCCTGATTCCATTAACCTAAGTCATATAATTCGGAGTCAATCACCCATCCTCTGTGATATTCACTCACAAAACTCTAGAGAAGATGATGCCAGATTGCCGATTTTCTCTTCAAACAATGGTATAGGCGAACTCAAGAAAGCAGTACGTCCCCTATCGTTAACGGATGAACTATCACAATCGCTAAGGGCGATTTGTTCTTTGGAAATGCCAAACGAGTAGTTCTGATTCTCGCCAATATAGCGCTACGTTCTTGATTTCAGTCGCCACGGCCTACTCTTCCCTTCAGAAGGCCGTGGATGTATCCGCCACGCAAGACAAACCGTTGTTCTGTGTCTCCAACCAGTCCAACCTAAAACGTTAGTCAGTGATCCCATACACGGCATAAACGAAGTTAACGCGATGGACTTTATTTATTTACAGAGAATAAAGCAAACAGGTGATAATTATGTAAATGACTTCAAGTGAATTGATGTACTAGTAGTGTCGTTCTGGTGTCGAGTTATATTGTTTCGATAGATATTTTGCTGAAGGACCGGTAACAATGAATTTTTGATAGAAACTGCCTATGAAATGTATAATTTCATGCTTCTTAGAATTCAATTTTATGTCCCACAGATGTGGAATTTTACTATTACATATCTCTATATCAAACGTTTTTTCATCATAGAGATTTTAGTCTTGACAAAGTTGATAAACATTCTGACAACGTTGGTAACTTGTTGAGAGACCAGAGAAGAAATAATATTCGATGAGATTTAACTCAGGACAGCAATCAGATTATTCTTGAAATTCATGATTTGTTCCTCTAATTTAATCTTATACAATTAGGAATAACTCGAGAACGACACGTTTTATTGAAAAAATATAGGATACTTTTGTTTTCTAAAATAAATAATCCTTTCGAAAACGTGAACCGTTTATCTTTTTCAAGTGGTTTTATAGTATTTTTGCGTGAATTTATGAGTCGACTATACTGTAACTTTTATACCAGGAGAAATATGGAATAAGTTTCAAGCGAGGATTATGCACCATGAACAGAGTGAACTTCAACCATATTTCAGTTCATTCGAAATATTGGTTGCGAATATATGGAAAGAATAGTGTTAATTTCATGGATTTTTGACACCCTGTATCTTTCAAACGAAACCGAATTTCGAAAAATGGGATGGGAAAAAAGTGTTTCTTTCGATGAGAGGAATCTACAGTTAAAATATATGTACAAGTCAAAGACTCACCCTGTATATTAGATTTCACTGCGTTGTTGAAGGTGTATCGTTCCATTTTCATTAGTTGCGTAATTTCTGATTGTCAAATGTCAAGAGTGACATCCATCCAAATAGCGGGCTATTCAAAATAACACCTTTCAATGTCAAACCAATTATTCCTTGTACATGCTCACGTTCACTTTCTCCTTCTGGAGACTATCCACGATTTCTGATAAGTCATTGAAAAAAATTCTCTCGAAATTTTCACCTTTCGGTTTAATCAATAACATCAGTGAAAAGATTCAAGATCAGCTCCAGCAAATTCAGAAGCAAACTTCGAGCCAAGAAAAAAAATTCAAAAAGTCACAACTCTTGACCCAGCTTTTCACGGCTCCACATCCTACGCCATAAAGCCACACAAAACAGATTTTTGTAAAGCCCGATCCTATTGGATCCGAATGAAGGATACAAAAGCAAACTTGCGGGATCAAAAAACGTCGAGCGAAACCGGATGAAAGCGACATACACGCGAGCTGTTTCGTTCTGGAAAACACACATTTTCATTGCAATTAATCCCTTTCAAAAGGCTGAGAGCAGGGAACGAGGCGTTAATTCCCGGCTCGAATGCTCCAGTTTTCGAAATGCTATCACGGAAGAGAACTGAACATTTGTTGATTGAGGAAGTGCTCTTTTCCAATTGAGTATTTGAACTTGGGTTTTCTCTCAATAAGAGGTTGTCTAAGATTATTTGATTCTCTCATTAATTGATAATTGGGATATCCGTCGGATAGAAGATCATTTCTGGGCTCTCCAAGCTCTTAAGCTGGAAGTATCAGCCGTTTAATTTTGTCTGCTCCATCGGATGAGGAGAATGTTATCATGCTGTGCCAAGGTAGATTACTGGACCACCTACAAATCTTTGATTTGTTGACTTCAGAAGGATCAGAACCAACATGACTATGGTAGAGGAAAAGGTGGTAATGGTGGTCAGTTGAGCTCTTTTTGGAATTGAGCTCAAATAATAAATCTCAGCTTTATTAGGAACACTAGCTGGCCCGGCGAACTTTGTTACGCCTAAATGATACTTACGGTGAATTTCACAAATCGTAATCACCGGTGATCGGAGATCAACGGCTTGGTTCTCTGATTTTTGAATTGTCAAATCGAGTTGATGCTATAGATGAAGCTCCGATCACCGGTGATTACGCTTTGTGAAACCTACCGTTAAAGTTGTATGAACTAATCATTGCTATTTTTTCAAGCAGGAGATAAATAAGGCAAAATACACAAAATTTTAGTACCATTGTTATTCGCACGAAGAGAATTATCTTTATATAAGCGGTATCTGATTGTTGAACATATAACTTTTTGTTTTAAATGCGTTACAGTTCTCTCATTGCAGTACCTATCTTGTCATGAACGACACCACGAATGCAAATATAAATCACGATCGAATTATATGATTGAGAAATAGTTCCAATGATGAATTACCTCTGATCACTCGATTATATATGCGTTCTGTGACTCGATCACTGAATAAACCACTTTAGTTTTGCCCATACAACGCTGAAAATTCGAATTGTCTATAGTACTTCAACTTCACTTCACAGAATACAAATACGCTAAGACGTTTTCTTATTTTTCTTCTTGACCAAGACATTTTTTTGTTTTGGTCCACAGCACAGAGTTGCAGGCAACTGAATTTACTATAGAATTCACATTATAATGGAACGATATGAGCCTTGCTTAAGATGTCTAAAAACATGTCAATTTTTGAATGCATTGACATCGACAAAATCGAAAATATTAGAATTGTTTCGTGGCGGCGCCGCAATGTCATACGTGTAATTTCATAATTCCAATATGGGCAATGAACCAACGAAATTTGATGCTAGGCTTTGGTAAGAATCCAGATCTGCGCTTGTGCAGCAATTTTGAGAATGAAAATAATTCACTAATTCAGTCCCTCTCTGACACATCGTAATATGTCGTGAATCATATTTCATTCATAACTTCATTTGAATACTCTCGATCATAACCTTATAATTTCATGTGAAATGTTTGAATCGCTTCATTTCGTTCACTTCAAGCCCTGAATATCTTTTCTAACTCCAATTCATATTTAAGAATTGAACTCAAAATATTTAAAGAACATTATTTTCATCCTCGATATCTATTTTCTTTCGGAATATACATACCCTCTACATTTCTCGCAATTTTTGAATTACCAGTTGACGCAATTCTTACCAAAAATTTGACTCTGCTTTGTTAATAGCAGAACTAATATGAATCAAAATGTTAAGAATATGAACACAAGTTATTGCTTGAAAGAACAATATACTATTATCACAACCCGTTCACCAGAATGAATTCAAATATTTGAAAAAACTAATAAAAATTTGAACTTATTCTGTGTATAGCGCTTTCTGAAGTGGAAAAACGAAACATTTCTGAATATGTAATCTTAATATTGGCTAATCAAAATCTAATAAGTGCTCACACCATAAACATCTCAGCCTTTTGGTGCTCAGCTTAAAATAATTGGTACCTAAACATCTCAGTTGGTGGAGCAGCGAGATTTCCATGTTGCCACGCATATGAGCAGTCACACAGAACAGAAACACAAAAATAATATGTCAATGACAAATTATGGATTCAGTTATTTCCGCAAATATATTCATTACCCAAACAGAAATTCAAAAACATTTCAAAAATAATGAGAAAAGATGAGAATAATGGACAACTCACGATTGAAACTGATCCCCAAAATCCGATTTACTTGAAATTTCAAAAAAATTCACCGTGATATAACTCTATGCAAATTATACAGAAATGTAAATATAATATGTAGTACCTTCACGATTACCGTATTTTGAATAAATAAAGCTGTAAAAATAACTAATAATAATCAGTCATAATGTGTGAATAGCGCCACCTGAAGTGGTAAGAACGGAACTTCTCTCATACCAGTCATATCCCAACGAAATCTAATCATTTTAGAGATCTGTAATCCTACGCTAAGACATTTCGGCTTTGGTTAACAGCGCAGGGTTGGTGGCAACAGGCAACCCAAATTACACATGTCCGTCTAACGGGGAGAATATCGAATAAAATAGCAACGAATCAGCTGTAGCGTAAATGTAGCGACACCTAGTAGCCTTACTCAAAAGAAGGAAAAGCATTTCCTTTATAAGTAAAATTTTCATTGAATTCTTGAGAGTTTTATTGTATTTTATAATAACCAGACCGTAGACGAATCCATATATGAAGTTTCATAACAAACAGTCCATCCGATCTCGAGTTATAAATGGTGTAACCAACATCTTTCTTTCGAACGCATTAATCCGCTCTCTACGATATCTGACACCCTTTCTATCGCAACCCTTTTTCTATCCCCAAAATATTAATTCCGCTGTCAAGCTTCGCTACAGGAAGATTATTAATGTCCTGTTCTTTTCCGTTTTTCCAGGCATCCAGGGGACAATCCGTTCTACAGCAATATCGATAGCATGCCGGACATCAGACCCAGGAGGAAGTCCATACCACTCGTATCGGACTTGGTAGGTAGCATTATTTATTGTTATATAGGGCTATGAGACGTCATCGAAATACTACCCTATTAGCGGAGGGATGAGATTTTGTGTGTTGAGAAAGGTCTTAAGATGTGTTTTGGTCGTTTGGGGTGTTGGAGAAGCAATATATTTTGTTAACGGTCAAGGCTTGTGTCTTTATCTTCTGATATTTGGGTCGAGTTTGCTTTTCGTGTAGTTTCTATCCGGTCTGCTTAAGCTGCGGAAAAGCCAGCTCTCTGATTTGCAGGATTTTTTGGGTTAAATTCACTGATACTCAGGTTTCATTACTAACTAGATTTCAGGCAACTTAAAAAAAATTCATTATGTTTTATGTCACAATTTTTCCAAACCAAAGGACCCCGCACTTTCCTTATGGCAAATGGCGTTGCATCAAATGTTCTAATATTTTGGTATAATGTAGTACTCGACCTACTGATCAAAAGTGTCCACGGCCTCAACTCAATCCTATGACTAGTTTTTGAGATACAGGTCGTAGAAGTTGAGAATTACCCACTTTTACTACGCTTGTATCTCGGAACAGAATCGAATGAACTTCAATTTTTCTCGAGAAACATTTCATTCCATCCCTAGGGAGCAACCATATAGAGGAATATGACCGAAAATCGTTACGAACACAGGGTTATCCATAATTGAATGCACGCCCGATTTTGAAAGTATAAAATATGTCAGTTTCAGAGCGAGAACGTTCGCACAATGAACTATTGCACTAGATATGTTGTTGTTACATCGAAAAAACCTGGAATACCCAAAATTCATACTTGGTGATCCATTATTATAGAAACTATTCACAATGAAGGTTAAGTGGACACCCCGTATTTTTGGGTTGATTTAAAGTGTTTGTTTGATTTTTTCAGAACATTTCATCACGGACTTCAAAGCATACAGGGTGATTCAGTCATGTAATAAACTGTGAACCTCACGAAAATACACAAAAACCAACTTTTTTCTCATCGCACCCTATTTCAAGATTCACTCCGTTGAGGTGGGAGTTTTCTTTCACTACTGTACTTGATATAAAAGCATCAATACGTCTGAGAGTCTTTATCCACTTCCTATGACCACATTTTTCTTATGCTTGAATAAGAATATAATTAATATGCTAGTCCTAGGGACATTATCCTCTTCGTTGTTATAAATAAATAATTTTCATATTAAATAAAAAAAATTGGTCATAGGAAGTATTGATAGCAGTATTGATGTTTTTATATCAAGTACAGTGGTGAAAGAAAATTTCCACCTCAACGGAATTAATCTTGAAATAGAGGGTGATGAAAAAAAAATGATTTTTGGGTATTTTCGTGAGGTTCACAGTTTATTTCATGACTGAATCACCCTGTATTCTTTGAAGTCTATGGTGAAATGTTCTGAAAAAATCATCAAACAAACATCTTAAATCAACCCAAAAATACAGGGTGTTCACTCAACCTTCACTGTGAATAGTTTCTTTAATACTGGATCACCTAGTATGAATTCAGGGTATTTCAGGTTTTTTCGATGTAACAACAATATATCTACTAAAATAGTTCATTTTAAGATTGTTCTCGCTCTGGAACTGACATATTTGATACTTTCAAAATCGGGCATGCATTCAATTATGGATAACCCTGTATTCGTAACGATTTTCGGTCATATTCCTCTATATAGTTGCTCCCTAGGGATGAAATGAAATTATTCTTGAGAAAAATTGAAGTTCATTCTATTCTGTTCCGAAATAGGAGCGTAGTAAAAGTGGGTAATTCTCAACTTCAAAAACTAGTCATAGGATTGAGTTAGGGCCATGGACACTTTTGATCAGTAGGTCGAGTACAACATTAAACCAAAATTTTAGAAAATTTGACGGAAAGCCATTTTCCATAAAAAAAGTACGAGGTCCTTTGACCACCTTGTGTTTTCTTACCGAAGTATTTTCCGAATAAAGTTCATAAATCAAACTCATGATTTTTTATTTCCGATCGTTCCATGAATATCATGCTTCGAAAACAGAAATGGAATTAATTGAATTTTCAGTTGTTTATTTACTCTGAAAATTGAATCAAATATTTTGCTTGAAATCGATAAAATGTTTATTCAGCTATAATATCACGGCAAACAAATATTTCACGTTGCAATAAATACGGTTTATAATCGTTCTGTTTTGATTTTGGGTTATTGAAACTTCATTCAGATTCTGAAACAATATTTTTCGATATTTTCACAAAAAAACAGCTGTATTTTTTGGTTCAAGGGTGGGATTGAATCGAGAATAGAAATATATTGCTTCTCCTCCTGATGAACATGAGTATAAAGCAGAAAAATATAGTTTGAACATTTTGGAAAGAAAAACATTCAAACCATCTCTATCATAATCAATATTAATCTAATGCAAAAAAATAATATATTCGGGGAATAAACATACTAATTTTATTCTGAACTATTGCTCCTATTCATTACTTTGGATTAACTCTAGATAGATTCATGAACTGATTCTTATCAGTTAAAATATATAAAATATTATCGCTTATACAATTTTGTTAATGTCAAAAATTTCAATGTTGATTTCATCATTCACATAATTTGTGGAGGAATTCTAAGATGGTTTCTGTTTCTCAGTGGATTCTATCAAGAGTTTGATGCCCAAAGTGAATTATTGGCCATTTCTGAGGATTAACATTTCTAATGAAAAATGAACAATGAGGTTTTTCGAGTTGGTTCTCGATGAGATCAATAAATTCCAGCGATAACTACTGGATATTTAAGAAAATGTATTTTTTGAGATTGGCTCACCCTGATATCAATTATTATTATCAATGAGAAAATTCAAGTTGTTAGTTTTCATTACCATTGTTTCATTTTTATCGTTGGGTGTTTCCTAATTCCTTTCTTCCTTTCTTTATCCTCATATAGAGAGTGAATAATGAAGAAGGTCCTTTACAAAATTTTCGACAGGAACTCAATGAACGCATGAATGTATTCGGTTAAACCTTTTTTTTTAATTTCTGATAGTTGATTATGATTATACTGATAACTCCTAGGTCTCCTGAGGAAACACCTCAGAAGCTTAGGTATAGCTTGTGCCAGTTGGGAGAATCAGTTGTTTTCTGTGTAGGCTTTGTTACTGTTGTTACTCAAGAATTTGAAGAATCTTTTAATGAAAAAAGAATATGTATTTGAGAAACAAAATTTGAAATAATCTCCAGTAAATTCAAAAGAATCGAGTTCTCTTGCTCAAGATAATTTTGCTACTTCATGCATTTATCTGTAGTCCTGTTCTAAAAATGTCAACGAACTGTTTTCGTGAATCACCCTGTATATTGAACCTTCAGAGTGAGTGTTATTTGTTGTTAACTCAGGACCTGTATGACTTTAAATGTTTCGAATATTATATTTGCTTCGTATCGCTTTTCTCAATTTATTATGTGATAAAAAAGAGAAAATCGATTTGAATTTCATCTTCTATTGATAAAAATGGGACTATTCATTCTGGTCCTGAGTAGATACCCTTACCTTCATCACATTCATCCCAGTACATTGTTCTGTGAGTGTTGAATGTATTCCTGTACATCCTCTGAATCATTAACTAATGTGTATGATTGTTTGTTCTCTGTTTGATGGTTTGCCCTCTCCGCCGCTTCTAATCTCCAGGTGCTCAAGGTATTTGGTCTGAACTTCCTACTATTTTTTCTTCTACTCGAGAATATCGCCTTTACTTTCTTGGATTGCTAGGCACATTGGGTCGGATGGAAATTGCTTGTACATTATTTGTGGCTTTTGCTCATTAACGAGTTGTTTTATACTTAGACAGATAGCAATTATTGAATCGAATGGAAGCTACTGCCAGAGAAGCATTGAACTGGATAGAAGATTTCAATAATTTTTCAGAATTATGAAATTAATTTTGTTTTGTTTTTGTATTCCTTCCTCTTAAATATCGAACTCTTGTTTCAATTCAGAGTGAACTGAACTTTTTTCTTTTAGAATGAGCTTTATCTATGAATAGCTCCATTGAAGTTCCAATCGAAATCTCAGGAATAAAATAAATGAAAAAGAATCTCAAAAAAAAATATTAAAAAGATCACAAGCACTTCAAGAATGGAAATGAACAAATATTTTTGTTTGCTGAAATACAGGGTGTTTGGAGGGTGAGTAGCCATAAGTAAATGGTGGATAGGTGATACTCTTGGCTACTTGTTGCGCCTAATAAAATAACATTTTGCCCATAGTTCAAAGTGTTATAATTTTTTTGCCATTTTTCCAGGAATTTCCCATTTTTCTCATTAAAATCATGAATTTTTGAAAATTTAATGATCGAGGTGCCTATAAAATGATTTATTTTTTTAGTCTTGTCTGGTCTTATTAAGATTGAATTATAATTTCATACAAACGTTTCGAAAACCCTGACAGCGTCGTATCAAACATCAAAATGAAAAAAAAATAATGTTGTGTCCACTTTACAAAGTGAAATAAGAAAAAATTTACATAGTGTTGGGTTTTAAAATGGTTTTAAAAACTTCTCTATAGTTAATACTCTTTGCAATGGTATGTAACATGTACCATTAATAATCAGATAACTCAACAAAAAACCGTTTCGTCTTCAAGGATGCCTTAAAAGGGTGACGACAAAACTATTCCATTGATCAGATAAAATTAATCTAACATAGCTTTTTCTTGAGTTATCTGATTATTAATAATATATGTTACATACCATTCCAAAGAGTATTAACTAGAGAAGTTTTTACAACCATTTCAAACCCCAACACTATGTAAATATTTTTATTTTACTTTGTAAAGTGGACACAACATTTTTTTTTCATTTTAATGTTTGATACGACGCTGTCAGATTTTTTGAAGTTGTTTATATGAAATTATGATTCAATCTGAATGAGACAAGACTAGACTAAAAAAATAAATCATTTTATAGGCACTTCGAGCATTAAATTTAAAAAAATTCAAGATTTTAATGAGAAAAATGAGAAATTTCTAGAAAAATGGCAAAAAAATTATAACACTTTGAACTTTGAGCAAAATATTATTTTATTAGTAACCAAGAGCATCACCTATCTATCATTTACCTATGGATACTCACCCTCCAAACACCCTGTATATTATATAAGACACTCATCCCATTTGGAACGTAGAAGTCATTCAATCGCAAATAAATCATTCATTTTCTCGATTTTCCAGCAGGCACCTAAATAAAGAAAGTACAGCAACTTGATATCCTCACACATCACAAGCAATTTCTGTGTGGTACCAAAAACAAACTAAATATTCGAATTTTCATTTTCAGTACTTAGCCAAGTAGCTTATTCTCTCCAAAATATAACGAATATCTAGTTCAGCACAATTGCTTTTTTCGAAATCGATTTATTATGACCGGGGTTGTTACATGCCACATGTTTATTTATAGATAAATAAAATAGATCAGAAACGATAACATTTATGCACATGATACACACCCCTTGCCAGGAAAAAAATGTTGAGGTGGAGTTCTTTCATTGAGTTCCATTATGAAAATTAATTTTTTACAAAATTTATCATTGCCTGGACTTAGATTTTCGTGAAATTAATACAATATCTACAGTGCGCGTCAAAATTATGGAACAAATTCGTTTTCTCAGAAGAAAAATATTTGGCAACAAAATCTCGAAACATGTCAATTTTTGTTAAAATAAAATAAAAAAAAATAAAATAGATTAAAAACGATTACATTTACATGATACACACTCCTTTTACCAGGAAAAAAAATGTTGAGGTGAAGTTCTTTCATTGAGTTCCATTAGGAAAATTAATTTTTGCAAAATTTATCATTGCCTGGGCTCAGATTTTCGTGAAATACAGTATCTACAATGCGCGTCAAAATTATTGAACAAATTCATTTTCTCAGAAGAAAAATATTTGGCAACAAATTCCAGAACCCGTCCATTTTTTTTTCACTTTCACCAAATTTTTATGCATTTTGAAGGATTTTTGTTGCACCCTGTGCCATCCCCATGAACCCTCTAACTTTTTTGAATAGGGAAAGTGGGTCATGTGGTACTTTTTTGGCAATGTCTTCTTTACAGGCGTGCAGAAATTTTCAAGAGACTTTTTTTATTTAAATTAGTTAGTTCAAAGAGGTTTTTAGTATGTGAATGTGTCATGGCTCTTTATTCGAATTGAAACATTTTATCGAAAATTTTCAACTTCAGTAGAAACGTACCAATAACATAACTACTCAAGATCATAACTGAAGCGCAGTGTTTCACACATTCTAATTTTTCAAGTGAGGGGGTACCATTGTCTCAAAGTATATGAGCCATGACAAAGTGCACATACTGAAAACTTCTTTGAACTAATTAATTTTCCGAAAAAAAAATTTGTTTCTGAGAATTTCTGCACGCCTATAAAGAAGATACAAAGAGCTTACCGAAAAAGTACCACATGACCCACTTTCCCTATTCAAAAAATGGCACAGGGTGCAACAAAAATCCTTCAAAAATGCATGAAAATTTGGTAAGTGAAACAAAAATTGACCTGTTTCAAGATTTTGTTGCCAAATATTTTTCTTCTGAGAAAATGAATTTGTTTCATAATTTTGACGCGTACTGTATATTATCTGTAATTTCTCTCAAACAAATATGATTATTGTGAGGCGCTGGGGGTCTTCAAGAATTAAAATTACTGTCACCCATATAAGTCTGTTGAATACATGATTTTATAAGATAAATAAAAACACGGTGGGTAAACACAAGATTAGTCACAAAAGAACGTCACTTAACTTAAAAAAAGACAACAGAGTTGCAAAAATTGAAAGATAAATTCAAATAACCCCAATACTGATACTGAAGACTCTTGGCTACTCCAAAATGAAGCCTATCGATCTCAAATTGGGTGTCAGTGAGAGAAGGACAATTGGCATCCTTAGGGATGTTGCCATCTGCCACCTCCCCCATTTGTGCGATGAGAATGGAGAGGGTGAGAATTGCTAAGATAGCGATTCGTAGTTCTGATAAAGGGTGTTGAGACAAGGATTTCTAGCATTCGAATCAATCGAATTTTCTCCACTTCCACATTGAAAATTTACGAGAATGTCAATTTTGGAGTTGAATCCGTAGTAATTAAGTTTTCATTCTTGTGTGAACATATGGCATGTAAAACTCTGATAAAATCCGCTTCAAACTTTCATACCACTTCTTTCTATTGAGTAGAACATTTGAACGTAGTTCTCAGCATGTAACCTATCAGCTATTTCCGCTAGAACATCTCACAACACCTAAAATATCCATCACAAAATCAACAGGTAAGGCTTACTGGTGCCGAAATGATAGCTTCCGCTAAAATACACTCATTTGACCTAATGGAAGGTTACAGGAAAACTATCCTTAGAATAGTGCATCGCTAGAATTATTAATCGACAAAATAGGCAGTTTAAACTAACCTGTTGGTCGCTCACACTATTATTTCATTCCTTGGAACCGTGGAGTACTTTGAATTATTCACTAGATAATGGAACACTAGCTCGGTAGAAGCTCTCACAAGTCATTGAATATCTGGATCCAAGAGTTTTTCCCTTCCAAGGAATACGAATGATGAAAAGCATAAAATAGAGTGAACCACCATCTTTGTTAGTAGCCTTTAGAATCGTATTTATGAAATTTTTAAGTCTTGTTGGTGATTATGGGTTTTGCTTTTTATTCGCTTAACAATAGATTAGATCTTGCAACCTTTCATAGATAATTTGTAGATATTGTAGTGTTAAATGAATATTGATGATACTTTGTTATTCAGACCATGGCTGCTACCAAAAGGAATGCCGGATTGACATCAGCAGTCCCAAGGGCTACGTTGAACGATGAGGAATTGGTAAGTTAAATCTCAATCTTTACGAGAATTATTTCAGTATACTTTAACTTCAAATGATGAGTCCTCCAAAAAATCTCCAAAAAACCTCCCAAAAAGTGCTATGAATACATCATATTCGATTAAAAAAATGCATGAAACGAAAGCAATAACAGAATTCTGTAAAGACGTTGAAGCCCCAAAAAATCAGGTGTTTACTATCTCCACTAGTAAGAGATGGACAGAAAAGTCCCTCGTTTCTTCATCCCTCCCTTCACAAAAGTACTATGGTCTCCACACCTTCTGTCTCCTACAAACCATTATCTCTGTCTCAAACTCAGTATTTACTCATCGTTCACCGATCAAGAAAACTCAAAATTGGAGTCAACAAGGAAATAAGGTGTACCAACCTAATCATGCCGGTGTATCGATCCGGAAATGCTATATAATTACTACAGACAGGCAGAACCGATACTTATTCCATTGAGTGTGCATTTGCTTAATTGTGTTTGTATGGAATTCGAAAAACATCATGCTCTGTCATTATTCGTTGACAATATTTCCAACGTTCTGTTTGTTTCCCATCGATTGATTTATGAGGAACTCGAAATTATATGTATGGTGTTTTTGAAAACTGCTTTGTTTTCGTACTGAGTAAGCTAATTCAATCTTGAACCTTTACTTACTTCAGTTTTCCTGTGACAGAAGATGCAAGGAGAGTTGATACTCAAAAGCACGTTAACAGTGGACCACATAATCTCACAACGCTAAGTGAATAATATACACGAGCTCTCTTGGAGAGAAGAAATGGACTGCTGTACCAATTCTTATCGCCTCGAGAATTAAAAAAAAATGGATGTCTGATAGAATGAATACAACAAAGTTAACACTGTAAGAATGGTACTGACGGTTGTTCAGATTAGAAGTTACGAATCTGCTTCTGTCTGGTTTCGTAGGTGTTGTACTGGATAAAAGTCTTTATCACACGAATTCACTCTGTAAAGGGTGGCGAACTGAAGGCCGACGACGTGGAAAGTATTTGTTAAAGGCTTCGAGCTAAGCCGTGTAAAAACAATGCGACTGATTGCAGGGGTCTTGTTGAACTGGGCAGGTACATGCTGCTTGTGGGATTTTTGTAACAGCCATAGAATCGCACAGAGCACAGAGAATCTCGGTCTTATTCTTAATCGAATGAGCCCATCTTATGCATAAACTTTGTGGCATGATTAAATAAAAGGTATGAATTTTGAGCACTAAGAGAAGGCCTCATGGCGCCTAACCTTATCATTGAGGTTAGGTTAGAATTTCGGTCACAGAATCGACGGTTTTCTGCCTAGTCAGTTCCACAGCAGACACCTTTACAGAAAACCTAGTCATGTTCACCATATTTACTGCATGAAATCAGTCCAATGAAAAGAGTGTAATACTTCAATCGTTCTTTAAACTTTACGATAGGAATCAACAAATAAATTCTGCTGAGGAAGCATAAAGCAACAGCCCAGTATACCTCTACTCTCAATCTTGGGCAGCGGTTTTTTCGAGGCTCTGAAAAATTCATGTCTAACTCGACCCTATTTCCGATGTAGGAGATCTATGATCGTGGAACGACGGAAGTTGCCAATAAAAATGTCAACGCAGCTGGAGAGACCGTTTTATAAGTGTGCTAATGTCCTGCACAAGAAATGGGGCGCCTCTTAAAGGAGATTGACCTTGTTCTTGGCCGTTGGTTTGGAGAAAACATCCCAGAAACCACCCCTTACTTTTATTTCCTGAAGCAGGGATGTTTGACAGAGTTGGTGGAGGTTTCAATTATAAAAAAGTGGGATTTTTTTTTGGTATTGAAATCTGCAGAGGTGAAAAAAAATTTCAAGTTCCTCGCTGTCTCATCATCATAAGTTGGTAGTCTTGCTCTTCACACGACAATGAAGTTGGTATTTTTGGTGAATGTCAGCTGACTAAATCTCTTGTGTGACAGCAGCACGTAGTGTTGGGGACACAATCACAAACCGTCAACAAGGATTTCAAATATCTCATTTGGCAAATAAACTGCTCCACATGAGTTAGGGATATTGACTTAATTTGCAAAAAAAATATTGTTAAAATGAGATTTTTGTGATGAAAATTCATATTAATATGATTTCAAGTTGCAAATTAATTTAGGCCTGTAGGTCTGCAGCGTATACAGGGTGGTTAAGAAAAATAGAGTAAAAAAACGAAATTTTATTCCCAGACAATTTAAGCATCTTAAGACTATCAATACAATGTATGGCCTCCACGGGCATCAATAACAGCTTGACATCTTCTTTGCATACTACACACGAGGTTGTTGAACATTTCCTGAGGAATTTGGTTCCATAAACGGGGCAGAAGCTCTCTCAGTTCATTTAAGGATTCTGGAGTAGGTTGATGATTATCTAATCTTCTTTGGAGCATATCCCATGCATGTTTTATGCAATTCAAATCTGGTGAGTGCGGAGTTATTGGTAAATGTGGAATACCAAGCTTCTCGCGCTCATTTTCAACTATGGCTGCACGGTGCGGTCTAGCGTTATCGTCTAGAAATTGAAAAGTTTCACCAATAGCAGCGTGAATTTGGCACAATATTGTCAATGACATGTTCCCTATAGTGTAGGGCGGTCATATTCTTAGGACAAATGTGTAGATCTGTGCGCCCGTTGAAACATATCCCGGCCCATACCTTAACACTACTCCCTCGGAATGGATGGACTTCTTGGACATAGCGACGATTACGAGTATGCGTGGGTTTGTCCATATCCTTATTCTTCGAGGATCTGAAAATCGTCCATATCTGGATTCATCAGTGAAAAGGATACTACGCCATTTATCGTTCCAATTGATATGTTGCCTTGCCCATTCCAGTCTTTGACGCTTATGGTCACGTGTTAATGGAACTCCTCTTAATGGGCGTCTAGAACCTAGATTCACCTCTCTCAAACGTCGTCTGATGATTTCGATGGAAACTTGGACCCCATCTGCATTTTGAAGAGTATTCCGTAGCATTCTACACGTAGATATAGAGTTTCTTCCCGCCGAAACGGTGATGAAACGGTACTGAGCAGGTGTTGTTTTTCTTTCGTCGCCCACTAAGCCTTGATCTTCACGACACGGAACCTGTCTCCCTGAACCTATTCCAAAGTCGAGATATCACACTTTGGCTGACTGGGAGCCTTTTTGCAACAACAACCTGAGTTAGGCCATCCCTTCCGAAGGCCTATTAGCTTCAGGTTTGTAAATTTACGTCTTGGCATTTTCAGAAAACTCGTTTCAAATCGAAGCCGTTGATAAACTGACTTCATTTCAAAATAAGAACATTCATGAAGCATATGGAAAGAACCAAACTTCAGAAAAAAGATTCAAGTTGTTATTGAGTTTTCAATGATTGAATACGATATCCCTAACTCTTGTGGAGCAGTATATACCTCATCCACTTTTCACTCAAAAATCAAGAGTTCAGCTAAATCCTTTTTTGAACAAATCCACAAAATTAATCGTAAAATTGCTATTGGCTTGAAACTACCCCACATGCAACAAAGTTAAAGGAGCTCATGTCTGGAATACCAATTTAGCAAAATGTATTCCTCGAACCCATATTTCCAGGTTCTTTCATTTCGTCCTTAACGTTCACCTTGTTCGTTCAACCTCGGATGTAAAGCCCAAACATGAATCTGTAATATCCATAAAAGGAGTCTTGAAAGGCTTCGTCGTCAATTCAGAATTTTGTTAGTGCAAATCTGAAGAGTTCTGCTTATTACCCTGTGTGGAATTCATTAAGTTTTATGGTCGAAACGACTTTGTAGGGGAGTTTATTTAGTGGAACATCGTAAACTTTCATGTCTGGAAATGAAAATATTTATGTAGGGCTTCATTCCTGATCAAGTGTACATATTTTATAATCCGAGAGAACGTTTTATGGGGTTTCAGACGGCTTTGAAATTCGTAAAAAGTTCTGACTTCGAACGGGAATCGAACCTCGGATCTTCAGATATATGGTCTACTGTTCTGACCACTGAACTACCGAAGCTACTTATCTCACGGTAATTCGAAGTTAATGTTACTGGATTCCGAAACCATCTGAAAACCGATAAAAAAAAATTTATTTATAATATTTCTTGATACTTTTTAATCGTTTCTGAAATGATTCATTTTGTTGATTATCCCAACAGAAAATGCACGTGTACAAGAAGACGCTGCAGGCGCTGATCTACCCGATCAGCAGCACAACACCGCACAACTTCGTCCCCTGGACCGCCACCTCACCCACCTACTGCTACGAGTGCGAGGGGTTGCTCTGGGGCATCGCCAGGCAGGGGGTAAGGTGCACGGAGTGCGGGGTCAAGTGCCACGAGAAGTGCAAGGATCTGCTCAACGCCGATTGTCTGCAAAGTGAGTCCCTCTTCCTTTGTCATTGTACCTTATTCGTTTAACTCAGCTCGCACTTTTGTCGCGAAAATTGTTGTTGACGTGTTGATCTGTGCGGAATTGGTGTTATTGTTCGTCGACTGTTTCCTCGTTCTCTCGTTCTGAGATGTGACACCGGAATTATAGACAGAATAGCGTATTGAATATGTTTGGGAGGGAAATATCGACACCGGCTCCTTCGCCAATTTGTATATTTATATCAGCAAATATTTTTATTTGTTTCTCATTTGTGAACGTCAGTTTCCAAAAACACAACATTTATCAAGAAAGTTTATTTTATCAAGTCACTAACTTGTAAAACTGACAGTTAACTTGCAAAAATTTTACAAGTTAGTAGTATTATTTACATTAGAAAATTTTGTTTCATCGTCATATATGTTGAAAATCATGGTACAATTGTAATTTCCAGTAACACAGATTCTTGATGATGAAAGAGTTGATACTGATGATGATTAACCATCTGTTGACTCAGAAACTGCTGAACTCGAGGACTGCAGAACATTTGTACTCTCTTTATTACCAAATAATTTGCTAGACATTTCGATTTTTTTGTTGACCGAATCATCGACATAACTCATCGCAATTTCGGTGCTCTTCCACCCTCCTGCACGCTTTAGTGCTAAAATATCTCCACCCGAATCCGCAACCATAGTGGCTCCAGTTCTGCGAAAAGAGTGGCCGGTGTATAACTCTGGGTCTTTTAAAACTAAATATTTCGCTATTTGCTTTGGGACACCACCAATAGTATGCTGGCCAGCATTAAGGGAAATGCACTTTTCATGTCGGTATGTCAAAAACAATCTCAGGCTTTCTGTTTCAGGAGGCCGAAGATTTACATATTTTCTGTATAACATGCAGGGCTTGAAACTTCAGCCATCATCGGTTATGATGAATATCTTGTTGTTAAATTTTTTGTTTGTCGCAATGTCACAATAACGTATTTTCCCATATCTTCTACATCATTCATGTTTAAGGAGAGAATTTCGTCACATCGACAACATCCAAAAATCCCAAATATTGTTACAATTTTCGCCAGCAACCACTGGTCATCAGGAGCATGTGAAAGAAATTGTTCAGCCTCTTCTTTACTTAATACCTTGGCCTTTTTTGGCAAATAACGCTCATTTTTTCGTTTCTGAAACGCTAGTACCTTTTGAAATCTGCAAATGACAACTAAACGTCATATTTTTCTAAAAATTTTTTAAGGAAATCAAACCTGCGAACAGGGGCATTTTCTTTCATTTCCAAGCAGCTTTTCAGCATAGACCATTTTGCCCATAAAGTATTAGGGCTGAATCTAGCTGATTCAAGTAGACCAACAAAACATCTTCAGTTACTCCAATCACACTATTTTTGTTTTGCCACTTTTTGAATTCGTCGTATTCTCGCTCGTACCTTGAAGCTTATTTTGCAGGTAATAAACTTGAAGCTACACTGCTGGCTGCCTCAATAATTTCTTTTGGTACGTTCATTTTCGCTTTCGCCAAAACAAATGTAAAGAAAAATAAACAGACATGTTCATGGCAACGCTTCCATAGCTTACGACATTTGCGACAAATTATTGAGATTTTTTTGGAATTTATCTAACCTTTTTACAAATGAGAAACAAATAAAATATAAAACAATACACGCAAGGTAACGGATTTTACTGGCTCAAGGAGATAACTGACTCGCCTGCGGCTCCTCAGTTATATCCTCCATTCGCCAGTAAAAACCCTCTTACCTTGCTAGTAATGTTATATACTATTCCATTATCCTTTCAATCTGCTATGTTTCAACCAATTTTTTCTTATTAATTTCATCGCCATACAACCAAATATGGGAATAATAATCATGTAACACACATAAGGGAACATAAATCATAATATTATTAAAATTATATTACAAAATTCACATTTCTCGTTATCTTTCTCCTGCTTTGTAATGATACTCTCCGTAAAATTCTGAGAATTTCTTAACGAAAACAGTTTTCAGGGGACAAATTATACTCACACACTTTTTCCTCAATCTCAAACATCAAATTACACAAAACAAAAAGAAACTTATCAAGAAGATTATCCACCAAAGGAAAACCTCAGGGTTCTTGATGTTGATTTTCTCGGCTAGATTCTTCCAACCAGCGTCAACCCCAGATCTATGATCTGAATGTGTTTGCTTCAAAAGTCTTCAATATCCATCACAAAATTTCAGATCTTTGGAATGCCTTCAAGGTTCGAAAAAGGTTAGCTCTACTAGAAATAACTTGGTATAAATATATGGGATCCACACCAAAAATGAAAGCTGAATACATTATCCAAGTTTTTGGAACTACTAACCATACAGTTCTTTGCTCCTATATCATTGACTCAAGGTTGATTTGGGAGTACCGTAGAAAACTCAAGGAGGTAGGAAAGAAGAATAAGGTCTCTCTAATCTGGGTTCCCGGTCATTCAGGAATCAAAGGAAACGAAAAAGTCAATATGCTTGTCAGAGAGGGCGCACAAACGCAAACAGGGAAATGCACCCATAACAAAGAGTTTCTGGAGAAGGAGAAAACCGAAAGGGAAGCACTCTTGCGGAATCTCTCAGGAATGCATCTCTCCAAAAAGTTCCTTCGGAATTTTGGAACTGCAAAATCCAAAAGGTGTCTGAATCGCAGTAAAAACCAGCTACACTTCTTCACCGGCTTTCTCACAGGACATTGTCGTCTCAGGAAGCATCTGGTGAGAATGGTTTATCGGACACTGAAGAGTGTAGACTCTGTGGTGAGGAGAAAGAAACTCCTATCCACCTAGTCAAGGAATATCTTGCCATGGCAACCCAAAGGAAAGGATCCTTTGGGTAACAAACTTGCAGAAGTGGGAATTTTACCTCGTTGAAACCTTCCCAGATATTGGATTTCATTAGATCTCTGGAACTGAAAAGCGAGCTGTGAAGTGCGTGGTGAGAACAGCTCTGCTGGGGACATAACAGACCTTAAGGTCGCACTGAACTGTACCCTTTGCTAACTATAACTACAACCATGATGAGAAGATATATCATAGGCGCAAAACAAGCAATAAAATATCTTATCCTTGACTCAAACTCAATATACACTAAAATTTAAATGTAACTACAAAAACCCATACGATGAATCGAATAGAAATCTTGTAATCAACATAAATACTTGAGTGCTAATTCAAGTTCAAACTAACATAAGCGTTCCAACATAACCACCAAGTTCAAGTAATGTGAATCTCCTCATTTCAATCAAGAAACTGAACTCAACACCATGAAGTGCTTGAATATCCAAATACAAAAACAACAAAACAAAAACAAAATGAACTCACAAACCACAATGAATTTCAGAAGTTTCCAAAATATTTCACAGACATGCATCTCCACTAAACAGCACCTGTTTCAAGCCCGAAGGCTAGGGACAGACGAAACTGAGATATGAGCAACAAAGCAACCACAACTCCTAGAGATACGATGATCTATAGAATTCACGCTCCTTTAAATCTCATTGGCTGATTCAAATCTGAAGGAATACCAAGAATTAAGAAGTGGTCAAAGCAAATCATGAGAATTCCGTCTCTTCTGTCGACGTAGCCAACATCAATCCACGAAATAAGTCCAAATATGTTTTAGTATACTCAGAATGGTGTTTGCGACAAGATGAGATTCGAGTATCGTTCTAACAATGTAGTGAATTCAAACTCTTTTTATGTGTGATTCAAATTTCTTGTCTTATGATTCAAATTTTCAATTTTAGTCAACTGCTTCTCACACTGAGCCCTATCAAGGTCGTGAAGGCATTATTCTTCAATTTAATCCGTTGTAGGTTCAAGATACCTACTGGTAATATCTTCCAATTCATCTCATTCATTTAGCGCAGTATTACAAAAGCATAAAGAAAATCTGTATGAAATAGTACTAATCGAAAAGAATGACAAATACCGATTAAAAAGAGGCAAGCAATAAACATAAAATGCCTGAAGATCCGAACCTCTATAACCCTCTAGAAATCTTCATTAAATTACTTCGAATGAATAAAAAATTGCATCGCAAACGATAGCGATCAATTGCACCATCCAAAATAGAATTGGCTCCATTGTATAAAACGAACGCCGCGTTCCCATTACCGGTAATTTTATCGTAACGTAACGCCAAAATCGCAACGTAACGCCAAAATCGCATCGTACCAACCTGAGGTCGCGTCTAATACGCCGTATGCAACCGACGTAATAGGCATAAAAGACGATCGCATCAGGCGCTCGTCCGGTAAAACCGCGTTTACCCATCGTGCATAAAACGAACGATTGTCGCCTTGCGAATGCGATACGAAGCGTACGTATACGAGCGGCGCGAGCTTCCATCAAGTTTAATTAGGAACAAATGGGCAATCCGCTGCTTCTCCTATTGGACGGTTGTTCGGAGATGCAAATGGGGTAGTTTGGACGGACGATTATGGTTTCGTTCGAATACACTTCGCGTTTTCGGTGGACGTTTGATTGCTGTCATTTTGTCGTGACCGATTTTCGTGAATATGACGCTTCCGGGGTGTTACAAGGTGGTCGGTTTTCACCTGTTGTTTATGTGATTCTTATTGTAATTTTACTAGTATTCATCGATTCTTTTTGGTGTTGTAACATACCGGACTTTGAAGGTAAGGAATTTTAAAGAAAGAAATTGAAGAGGCGAAACCTACCCTACCCTGGGCACCTATATATTTTATACTTATATTCTTGGCCTGGCTTGTGATCGTCTCTAGTTGGTAGGACTCTATGTTTGGTCGTGGTTATTCAGAATCGTAATAACTCATATTAGTGAAATAGAATGAGAACAGTCGACGTGTAGCATCAGCCGAGATCGGTTATCATCTGCGACGTTCTACTAAGTGAATTCAATAATTTCTAGAAGCGAAATATAGTTATCAATATTAGCTATACCCAACATGAATTCGTCAAGCGACGGAGAATACACAGAAATGGAAATTGAAGATGACGGACAATGGAAGAAGGCAAGATATAAAAGGAAGAGAATCAAAGATCCGAATTCCCCGACAAATCTAAACCCAAACAAAAAACGATTTCCATCTGCAGGTGAATATTCTCAAACAATAACAACTTCTCCACATTCCACACAACAACTACAGCTGGGTAATCCCACAAATTATCAGTCATCTGGACGGAATCCCGTCTCTAATCATAATCAACATACGACGGCCACTCCACGGATGTCGAATACGAATACACCACATAAACAAAACAACTTTTCCCATCAGCTGCTTAACAAAATAAACAAATCATTTCAACACGTATTCTATTTATCAACAAAAAAAGATATCTCGAGAATAGGCATGGCCGATCTCTGGACAAATCACTACCCACAAAATAAAGACATCATAATAAAAACATCAAAAGGATTTATCATAAAAAGCGACTACGATAAAACTAAACTATCAGAAACGTTAACTACTTTGAAAACGGAAGGAGTAATCGAAAGCTATGAAGAAACTAAAGAGTCCATTAAACCCCCTACCACTAAAAACTATTCCAATACTTACTCAGTTGTTATCGGACAAGTTGATCAAGACATTACAGACCAATAAATCAGCGTAGAACTCAACAAAAATGATCTAGAACACCGATTCTGCAAGCGTATTACTTCCAGAGCCACCGGGAAATCAACATACCTAATTAGAATAATAACAGGTAACGTAACAGTTTTCGAATATCTCCTCAAAGAAGGATTCTACTATAAATGCAGACACTACCCGATATAATCCAGCCTGCCCCCACAGCCGGTACCAATTCCTTGCTCCAAGTGCTGCTTATTTACCCATACAACAGATAACTGCAACACACCCGTTCAATGTGATAAATGCAAAGGAGCCCACAAAACCAGTAACTGTACATCTCCACTACCACCTAAATGTAAATCTTGCGGCTCTGAAGAACATGAAGCCTGGTCAATGAAATGCCCAAACCGACCAACACGTCCAATTGCAGGGATTCCGAATGCGCGAATAAAATCCAACAATAAAAGATCATCTGAATTGAATAAAAAAATAACCAGAAATAGTAGAATTCACAATTCAATGACAATCCACGACTTTATTGTTGACACGTACGTCAACAAATTAAATAACCCAAATAATACTGATAGGCAGATACTAATATCAAAACTCAAAAAAAGGTTCATCGAAAGTCACAACATCGATACCACGGCTGTCTTCTCAGGAAACAATGTTTACATCCTTATGTTCGACTTATTCAAAGAAAACGCAAACACATCAACTGAACCAAAAGAAGGCACCCAAATTCAATGCAATGGATAGCTCCATCAAACTTCTGTACGCCAACATCAATAGCTATAATCGAAGACGCCATCTCATAAATCACTACATTGAAAAAAATAACGTGAACTGTACGCTCTTCGTGGAAACCAAAGCCAAGCCCAATCAGCCGTTAGGATTCAGAAACTGGACAATACTAAACAAATATGGAAATATTACAAACAACAACACTAGGGGAGGAAGCTTAATTCAAGCTAGCAGGGAACTGAAACTAGGCAAAGCAAACCCACCTGCCATAAATAACCCACTAAATGAAGCCCTTCATTGCACATTTCCATTCTTAAACGATAAATTGCATATTTTTCTAGCTTACATCCATCCAAACTCCATGATTGAAGAAAACATTTTTGTCAAAGCTGTACAATACGAATATGCTCTTATAATAGGAGATTTCAATGCCAGTACAAGTAGAAAAAAGAAACAACTCCGACAATTCACCGAAAACAGCAATTTCATACAGATTACCACGTCACCAACCTTCCTTATGAAAGATAACCCTGATTCAACCCCAGATATAGTTTTATGCACGAACAATTTGAAGAACCATATAAGAGCTACGGTCATTCCAGATCTGACTTCCGATCATTTAGCAATCGAACTAATCATAGACTTGACAACACCAGTTAATACTATTCCAGAACCTATTATAACAAACTTTAATCGATGTGACACTGAAAAAGTCAATCAAGAACTTATCCGACACGTCCAACAAAAAGAACCAATTACAGCCATCACCATATCTGAATTCATGAAAACACTATCACAATCTATCGAGAATAATAGTCCAACAAGAAAACATAAATACTACTTACACACGCTTCCTCCTTACATACTTAAATTAATCAAGACAAAAAAGCAAATATATAGAGAAATGAAACAGAACTCTGACATAAATCTCAAACAGAAATTCAACAAGTTGAACAAGGACATACATTCAATGATTCAGGAATATAGATCGCATCAATGGATTACAACATGCAAAAACATTAATGACAAAAGAGGTCGCAACTATTGGCAAGAAATAAAAAAACTTTCCAAATACAAACCAACAAGAAGAATATCCAATTTGATAGTAAATAATGTTTCCATCGATGCAGATCCAGAAATTGCTGAGGCCTTCAAATGTCAGTTCGAGGATATATACAGGGAGAACCGTATTAACAACTTCGACCAACAATTCAGAAATGAAGTAGAACACTACCTTACCGAAACTTTAAAAGACCAAGCAAACTTCAAGATGACGGAGATTACAGACGAAGAATATACCGAGACCCTTTTCTCTGGAAAAAATACAGCTGGCGGATATGATAATATACCCAGAAAAATACTCAAAGAACTTGACCCTCTGATACACGACCACTTGAAGAAAATTTTCAATTACTGTCTAGAAAATGGGTACTTCCCAGCAGAATGGAAAAGAGGTCTAATAATTCCGATTCCAAAGCCAAACCAGAACCATCAACTCACTTCAAACTATCGGCCAATAACTCTCTTACCAGTTGCAGGCAAACATTTCGAAAAAATAATAGCTAGACGTTTAGAAGAAGAACTCAAACACGTGATACCCACATACCAATTCGGATTCAAACGTAAAAACTCCACAATACACCCACTTATAGCACTCACTTCAAATATTCAAAATAGTATGAAAAAAGGGAACAAATCTGCTGCAGTATTTATGGACATTACCAAAGCCTTTGATAGTGTTTGGCACAAAGGATTGATATATAAATTAATGAAATGTAAAACATCAGACTATCTGATAAAAATAATACAAGGGTTCTTGAAAGATAGGAGGTTGCAAATCAAGATAAATTCTTCTCTATCGGATATGTTCACACCACAGCAAGGTCTACCTCAGGGCTCACCACTATCCCCCATACTCTACAACATTTTTTGTCATGACATGTACAACCACGACCTCAACAACAACAAAAAAGTAGATCCACATTTGTATACACTTCAATTCTGTGACGATACTGCTCTTGTCTCACACAACAGAACCCTGAGTAAAACGATTGAAGGTCTCCAAAGATTATCTGACAAAATCGTAACTTGGATGAAAAAATGGCGCATCTCTCCCAATCCTAACAAAACTCAATTTATTATATTTGGACATAAAATTACAACCTCATCGCCAATAATAAACATGTTACATCACACCATCACACCTACACCGACAGTTAAATACCTGGGAATAGCAATTGACAACAAACTCAACTTCAAGCATCACACACAAATCATGAAGAAAAAGATTGTCACAAGATCCAGACACTTCAGAGCACTCACGTACAAACGGGAAGGAATCAACTACAAGACAGCAACAAACACCTACAAAATGATATGCAGACCAATCATAGAATATGGACACCAACTATGGATAAACGCAAGAAACCCTACATTGAAAAATTTAGAAGTGGCAGAAAGAAGCAGTCTAAGAATAATAACGAAAATGAGGCACCCTAGAAACCCACTACATAATCCATCGAATACTATGCTTTACGAAAAAACCCAAATTGAACCAATAACGACAAGATTCCACAAATTGAATATAAAATTCGCAAACAACCGTAGCAACATGGAGATCCTTCAACTGGTGACGACAAACAACCACGCCCAAGGCAACAGAAGAATATATCCAGCTAAAATTCTAATTTCGGAATTGGAGGAACTCAGAACATAAATTTATTTATGTTTGACTGATTCATAAACACTTGATTCATGAATTCGTTTAGCGTCCAGAATTGACTACTTTATTGGACACCACTTTATTGTACTCAACTGTCACAGTCTTCTCTCGATTTTGCAATTTTCTTCGTTTCACACCACTTGTTATAGGCCGCATACAAATTTTCATAAGCAGTTTTAGTGGGTAGGAGAGATTCTTTGGCACTTGCGGCTAAATTATTCACGCTTTCCTCTTCCGAACTATCCATTTTTGGGATTATTATGACGTTTGTCACAGAATTTACGAAGTAAACAACTTTGTTCAGTGAGGTTGCTAAGGTCGCTGATGGTTACTAAGGTAAGATAAGCAAAAGCACACTCAAAGTATTTCTTGAAATAAAGCGACGAATATATTAATTGCCATTTCAGAAAATAAAATGTCTGCATTGCAGTCAAACATAAAGCTTTGTATGCAAACTCGTACATAATTAGGCTTATGAACTTGCCCAAATTATTGGCCTCGCTCGCTTTGCTCGCTCTGCCATAAATTTTGGACTCGTCCATAAAGACCTAATTTATGTACTTGTTACATAAATAGCTATTAAATATGTTTATAATTTTTTTTTCCCATAAACGTTACTTTTCCCTCTTTATATAGAATTATTAAATACATGTAATGTAGAATAATGTAAACGGGCAGAAAGACCTCGGTCGATAGCTCTTTGGTCAAACCAATAAAAATTATTATTATTATTATTTAGGATGAGAAATAATAGAGAGGACAAGATAAATAATACACTCGATTGGACACAAAGGTGGAACAAGCCTTTATTGGTCCGGCGAAGCAGTTCGAGGGAACGGTTTTGCTCTGAAGGCAGAAAAACGAACGAGATCCAATTTATCATTGGACACTCAAAGCAAAACCCCCTTAAGCATACATTACAGATGACATGTTATAAATCCAGAAATCCATAAATCAATTATTAATAAGACAGGAACTGGTGGTCTGTACAATATGGAGCTTCCTATAGCCCTGTTACTGGCACAATCTTGATAATCCGCAAAATACAATACAGCTACAGTTGTTTAAAGGTGACACGCATATAGACTCTATGTCACCCTATTGTTTTCCCATTTCTACGCAGCGCTCTCACAGCTCCATGTGTAAGAATCCTTTCTTCCAAGTGGTATGAGTGTAATACTAGTCGCGTTGGTTTGGAAGTGGTCAATAAATTCTTCAGATTTCCTGTTGACTGATGAACGTTGGAACCATGCCGAAGCAATACTGCAGTAGGATACTTGCCCAGCTTACCAAGGCCACTGACCAAGGCTTGTTTTGCTGAGGATGTTCGTTTACAGAACTCTCAGAGGGAAGTCTCCTACCACAATGATGGGAAGGATGTTTTTCCTTAGGCACAGGCGACGTAAACATTTTACCTTATTCCTCCAAACCATGTAAACCAAATATTATCCTAAAAGCAAAAACTCAAATGCCTATAACATAATGTCGAGTGAATAATTAGTTGAATGTGTAGTAGATCTTATCGGGGGTATAAGAATATTCCAAACGGGTTTATAGTAGTAGAACGAAGTTCCACAATATTCAATACGAATTCAATGATGAAATTGAACTAGCTTGCGTGAGATTAAATCCTGTGAATAAACACAGAGTAATATTGAAAAGGAGAAAGTGTACATACCAAAGAGAATATCCTCGAATGAGATTTGCCGCAAATTTTTTCAATAGTCGAATAGGTGAAGTCAGTTGTCCAAAACTCCAGTGACAGAATACCGCAAGCTTCCGACTCTTACATCATTAATTCCTTGTTCCTTTTTCATTTTCATCTCAACGAAGAAAGCAGATAAATTGAGCTGGACAATGCAGGAGCACTTCGAGCTTTCTTGTTACAAAATCTGGAAACTTGAAAGACTATTATATCTCAGTTCTGGGCCTCATTCTATTCGAGATGGCCGAAAGGACGATTAATCATACTGAATGATGACAGTTTTTGTCTCGGTTTGGAACTACCCAGCCACTTTGTTCGATAACTAATTCATTGTGTAGAAAGGGCTGATCAGCATTTCCACGATTATCTTTCGTAATTAGAGTTGCTTGATTGCTCTCAATTAATTAGTCTGAGGGAATTTTTCGATCAACTGTTATATCGATGGAACTCAACAGAATTCATACAGAAGAAAGTGCTTTGGTTGCTGAAGATACGTCATCGTATTACTCTCACATCTTATTATAAAAAGATTACTCCTTCCTTAAATTTGGCTGAATTTTTGCTGAGCCACGTCAACAGGTTACAAATTCTCAGCAATCAGTCTGGAAGAATGATTTGTTTGCCAGGATATGCCAAGTCCGGCCAAGGACGATGAGAAAAGACATATTTATTTGATTGATGTAATAATTGAAGGGGTGTGCATTGAGGAGGACTCTTACAAGATTTCTTGTTGAAAGGAAGAATAAGAAAAGGAATACATTATTCAAAATGTCAGAAATAATACTATTAAAAGTATTGCAGATGGTCCTAAAACCACGATATGCCAGATGACAGACAATTACATTATCTTTGAATAAAGAAGAACAACTTTGTATCTTCCCCAGCACATCTCAATATATTCAGTGTTGAAATCTGAATGCAAACCCAATCAGAAAGAGTTTGAAAAAAAAATAATATTCATTCATAAAAATGGGTACAGATCCGAAAGAAAAACCATCCAAGAAATGGACGCCACGCTTTTCTTTGCTGAACAGTGCATAACTGCATAAACATGAAATACACAGTGAACAACTCACAACATAGTAAAAGACAAACATAGATATTCAACAATTAAGAATATCGAACCAGCGAAACTAAAGATTAGCGTATGTCCCATGAGTTTTGGCACAAATTTCATAGACCAATAATATAGTGGAGATAAAAAGAAGACAGTAGGTTGTTGCTATTGAAATATAGTTGACTTCGCTTTAACACTTCAGTTGTTGAAGAGGTTAAGTATGTATGGCTTAAAATTCTTACAAAAAAGAAATTTGAAAAAGTATTTATAATTTAGTTGGGCGAGTCGATAAAGCCGAGATAATACGCACTTTTGAGAATCAGAATATATCCTGCAGAACTATTTATCGGACAATTGCTGACTGTGAGCAAGGTATTCCTTGTATGAACCTTGCATAAAGTGGAAGACCTAGAAATTGCCCAAGCAAGTAAGATTGGCAAGAAGTGCGGAAAACAAGGTTCGCTAAGAAAACTAGCAGGTCAATTTAGGACATCTAACTATATCGCTAGTTAATTTTATTGAAGCAGAACACGCTGGAGACGATATTATGTTCTGGTCAGACCTTGCGTCCAGACACTATGCAAGACAAACTCAAGATTGGCTAGCCGACCAAACGTACCATTTGTTCCGCGAAATAGCAATCCCCCTAACCTTCCACAGGCTCGACCCATAGAAGATTTTTTTCGGCTCTCTTATCGCGAAAAGTTCACGATGGAGGATGGTGAGCTCAAAATGAAGAGGAACTTCGGCGCCGAATATACAAGAAGATACCGTCCAAAACCTGATGCTAGTTGTTCGCAGGAAGTAGCGCTATGTTGAAGATGATGGCCCTCTTCATTTAATTTGAATTGATAGTTTGTTGCTTTTGAAACGTTTATTGATGTGTATTACAATACAGTAAACAAATGTATAATTTTTGACACTTTTTTGGTCTCTGAAATTTGTGCCAAAACTCATGGGACATATACTCCATTCACAATTATAAAATCACAACTCTGGCCTTGGAAATTTGACACATTCCACTCTGTATCGAAGTTATGACGTTTTTCAAAATAAGTGAGTTTTGTGTCCTCCACGGTTTAACAGGGGGTATTGTTTGTGGGAATAAGGACAAATACTTAAGAACTTTCAAAATATATTTGACGACGTTTCGCAGATTTTCATCTGCTTCATCAGGCCTAAAAAACACCAGAGGTGGCAAAAACATACAAAACAATAAGATAAAATTTACCTCTATAAATTTAAGCTCTATTGGAACACTTTGAACAACATTAAATGTTAACATCAGTCATTAAATTCAATCATCAAAATATCATAATCTGAAATACCACATAATATCATTTCTAGAAACGTCAGAAAAGGAATGTTCTAGAACAAGTCATACAGTACCATTAACCTAAACAGTAACATTCAAAAACCCACCACAGATACACTGTCAAAACCTTGACCAACATTATTTCAAATTTTTGTACTTGGTTAATATGGAATTATATAATTTACTAAGATGTTCAGTGTCTGATCTAAAATTAACAGACTTATTAATATTTATATGTATCATTTCCAAGATGTTTCTTTTTTTAAAATGTTCTTCATTGTCTAAGATCTTAACATTTGAAAAATCAAATTTATGGTCATCTCTGAAATAATGGGAACATAAAAAAAAGACTGCTTTATGTTCCCATTATTTCAGAGATGACCAAAAATTTGATTTTTCAAATGTTAAGATCTTAGACAATGAAGAACATTTTAAAAAAAGGAACATCTTGGAAATGATACATATAAATATTAATAAGTCTGTTAATTTTAGATCAGACACTGAACATCTTAGTAAATTATATAATTCCATATTAACCAAGTACAAAAATTTGAAATAATGTTGGTCAAGGTTTTGACAGTGTATCTGTGGTGGGTTTTTGAATGTTACTCTTTAGGTTAATGGTACTCTATGACTTGTTCTAGAACATTCCTTTTCTGACGTTTCTAAAAATGATATTATGTGGTATCTTAGATTATGATATTTTAATGATTGAATTTAATGACTGATGTTAACATTTAATGTTGTTCAAAGTGTTCCAATAGAGCTTAAATTTATAGAGGTAAATTTTATCTTATTGTTTTGTATGTTTTTGCCACCTCTGGTGTTTTTTAGGCCTGATGAAGCAGATGAAAATCTGCGAAACGTCGCCAAATATATTTTGAAAGTTCTTAAGTATTTGTCCTTATTCCCACAAACAATACCCCCTGTTTTTCAAAATATTTTTATGTTCCAAGTCAACGCTATGTTGCCCTTTCTACATTCTTAGCGTATTTCTCAGAATGTGAATTTATTCGGAAAATGAATGAATTGGAAAAGATGTGATGGACGAAAATAATTAACGTTTATATGAATTGATAGAAAGGATTCTTTTTCTTGTTGTTTGCATGAAAATTACATGAGATCACTGTTGAAATATATTTTTTGTTCGCCATGGAAGAAAATTGCATTGCTTTCACATAATTTCCATATGCATGCTTGTGAAGAGATTATGTTTATTTTCCACTTGAACTAAAAGTTCAAGACTTGACGACATCAATTGTTGATTCTAATCAATAATTCATTAAAAAAAATCAACCCAAAGATAAAAGATGAGATGATGGGTAATTACAAGAATCAAGAATAATGTCAATATCATTTTGTTGATAACTTTCTTAAAATCAATGTTGGAGTATAAAACTCGGCTGCGTTTGTTAAAACAACATCTAAAGAAGACATTTTTCACCATCTCGACCTTTGAAAGGCGTTTCTTATAGGAGAATTAGGTCTAAGTTCCACCTCATTAGTGAGGTACCTAACTTTTTCAAATCTGCTCAGATATCGCCAAATTTCTTGGAAAACCTGAAAAATATCATCCTAATCGACCTCTCGAGGCTCCATCCGATCCATCTACTGCGATAACTGTCCAAATAACAGCTTTTCCAACGAAATTCCCGTGTACCCCTGTAACCTCGAAATGTAAACATTCGTCCTCACGCTCCAAACTGGTGCTAAAAACAATAAACATACGTTAATCTTGGATATTCGACGAACAACTCACCTGCAAATATCGATTAAACACCAAAAATCTGCGAACAATTTGTAAACCTAACAAAATGTGGAATATCTTTGATACTTCTACTTTGATGTGAACAAAGAAACTGGCAACGTCGTTTTGTCATTAACGATATTTTCCGTGCGGGCACTGACTTTTCATCATATGTTCTGTGCTTTTCATCAGGAGCACCAATTCCTGAAAACGAAACCATGATCTGCTATGTGATTAAATAAAAGTGAATGTATACATTATATTATGAAAGCGTTAAAATGGAAAGATGGTTGATGCCGTTAATGCCTGAGGAAACATAACCGAATTGGAATTCTTCTGTTGAGTGTTGCTTCAGCTTTTCTGGCAAGCAAATCAAAAACTATTCAATTCCAGAGACACGCTCGTTACCTGCATATCGCGGAAAGCAACGCCTTCAACTGCCAACACTAACGGTTCATTAATTCCACAACAAAACACCATGCTATGTGTTGCTTAATAGAAACCCATTCATTCAACCCTGGCATGCCTCCAACATCACCATACACTTGTTGATATCCGGCAAAACGAAACAACGATCAAAGCCAGAACTTTTCCTCGAAAATATTACGTATGAGTTCATTCAATCCTCCCTCCCGAACGAATCAATACTCCAAATGGGGGACGGGGTCGGGAATTTGCCCCAAATACGGCGAGATGCTCTCCTTGATAAATCGCTCTAGCCGTCTAATCGAAAACGATTAATTGAATTATAACCGTTTTGAATTGTAGGAAGTTGCCCCCAAGTTTGTAGACCGCTTGGGGGTGGATTGATCGTTTTGGGGAAGAGGGATGGGGTCGCGAAAATGATACGAATGGAAATTCATCGACGTTATCCACTTCGTGGGACGTCTGTCGTCTTCTGCGCTGAGTGGCTTAGAGACCGGGGGTTGTTTGGATATCGGTGGATGCGGTTTGTCGAAGTTTAAGGGTGGTTTGGTTAATGGGAGTCCTGAGATTGGGCGAGGGAGGTTTTAGGTCTTATTATTCGGGATGATGCGCCCCAAAAGCAAGACAATCCTTTTTGGTACGTATTCACAAAAGGGGGAATCAGTGTTTTGTAGGATGGGGTTCATGGAGTGCTTCTTGAAGTGAAGAAATCCATCATTTTCGAGGAGGCCCAATTATGGTTTGGACTGGTGGTTGTTTCGATGGTAGAACTGACCAGTTCTTCCAACAACTATTATATTCTGATGAATCAATCAACGGTGTAGTTTCACAATTTCGTCCAGCTTCTTGCGAAAGCTCCGTTTGTCTGGATGATAATGGCCAGCCACATAAAGGCCACAAGGTGATTTATGTTAAAGGAAACCAGGATTTTACACATCTAACATTACCTTCAAGATCTCCTGACCTAAATTAAATGGGGTACACATGGGACCAATTGCGAACAACTTTTGATGCCCACAGATCACACCCGCAAATGATTAAACACCTCCGAGATATTTTGTCACAACTTTGGCAACAAATTGAGCAGGATATTCTCAATAATGGGAGAGACAAAATGCTAATGAGGAACATTATTGAATTGGGCGAAATTCGTTCCTGATGCGATTCCTTGGAATTGATGCGAAGTTCATATTTCTCGCTTGAAATTGAGTTGATACATTTAGGAAATACTTGAGCACTAGCCTCATTCGAATATGAATGTTACAAACACGATATTTCCTCAACAATTATTTTCTGTAATTGAAAAGTAATATTTTTCAAACCCAAATAAGTTTCTTCTTCGATATTCCTGAAGATTAGTTCGTAAACACTGATAATTTGTTGATATTTTCCCCGATATCCCAAAAAATATCACATAAAAAATTGTTTTTCACTTATCTAACCTAACTCCACCAACGTATATCATAATATTCGAGGTCAGTGAGCTACCCTAACCCATCTTCTATGGTATTTCATATAGCTTTCGAGAAGACGATGACAGATTGTGTTAATTTCCTCCAAACAATGGCAGGCGAAAACCAACCTTGGGAAAATCCAGAGGCTTGCCTGTCTCTGCATCACGGGTGCAATGAATAGCACTCCAACAGCTGCTATGGAGATCATCCTTAACCTCTCACCCCTTGACATACATATCATGGGAGAGGCCAGGATGGGTGCATACAGACTGATTCAAACAAAAAACTGGAGAATCAGCACAACTGGGCACACCAGAATCACTCATGTAGCTGACGTAGCCGAGCTCGATATGATTTCAGACTACATGCAACCCCTATACTCATTCGAAAAACTATTCAAAACTCAGCTCGACTGGAACAGATGGGACTCGAGTATAGAATCACAATCATCTGCAGAAATAGTCTGGTACACAGACGGTTCTAAGACAGATGAAGGCACAGGACCGTGAATACATGGAGTGAGGCCAAGAAGGGATTACATAATACCTCTCGGCAACCACGCCACGATATTTCAAGCTGAAACACATGCCATTAGGATATGGATACAGAAGAACCTGAAAAGTGGCTACCAAAGAAAACACATCCACATTCTCTCTGACAGCCAGAGCGCCATCAAAGCCTTCAACTCGACACAGATAAAGTCTAGACTCGTTTAGGAATGCCTCCAGAACCTTCTGGAGCTGCCAAAAGAGAACAAGGTCACTTTGATGTGGGTGCCAGGTCACAAGGGAATAGCAAGCAATGAAAAAGCATACCAGTTAGCAAGACAAGCATCTGAAACTGAATAAGCAAAAACCGATGCAGGACCCTGATTGTGGAGTGGATAAAAAAAAGACACCGACAACACTTGGAACAGATCGACGGGCAAACATACAGCAAAGTCATGGTAGGACACACAAGCCAAACCTTGACGGCTGACTTTTTGAATCCAAACAGAACAAAGGCACGTATAATAGTAGGTCTAGTGACGGGACACTGCGGCCTTAGAAAACATCTGAAAACCACTTGGAGAACCTGTGGATTGCAGACTCTGCGGTGAAGAGGAAGAAACAGCATCTTACATCATTTTTTAATGCGACGCCCTGGGAAGAAGGCGCCACAGAATCTTCGGAGAAATCAATCCGGAAACGAGAATGAATCCGAAAACCCTCATAAATAGGCTACTAAACCTGATAAAGGACACACCGATTCTCGTGAGGAACCACCGACGAAAGAGTGATACAATAGACCCAAGTTGGTCGCAGTGTCACAGGAAGGCCAAGCGTCAGAAAATCAATCAATCAATCAATCAATCAATCAATCAAGGGCACTAGTTTCGTTCACTTTTCGCTAGTGGCGTCTAGGCGTTCCTCTTTGGAAATGTCCAACTAGTAGTTCTGATTCTCGCCGATATATCGCTACGATCATAATTTCAGTCGCTTAAAACGGTGCGCTACATCGTAATGCGAGGTAGCTGACGCGCAAGACAAACCGTTGTTCTGTGTCTCCAACGTTAGTCCCATTAACGACGCATACGTATAGCGATAACTGGCGTGATGGACTACGAAATATTTACCTATTTATTTACAGAGAAAAATGCAAACAGGTGATGATTATGTGTGACTTTTCAGTTTTCAGATCGCCAAAGATTATTTAGCGCTAAGTATCATCTTATTTCTCATCAATTTGAATTTAATGCGTAATTTGTATCGACATTCTTCATCAATACCCGACATCTGTATTTCATTGACAATTATTTTCAATATGGACAGGTACCAATAATATTTCAATAGAAACTGTGCGTATAAAATGTATAATTTCATTCTTTTTAGAATTCAATTTTATCTCCCACATTTTTAGGATTTTATTCTTAGATATTCTACATCAAACGTTTTTCCATCATAGAGATTTTAGTCTTTACAAAGGTGATAAACATTCGTACAACATTGTTAACTTGTATAGAGATCAGAGAGATTATTAATTTCAGCCGTTCTGTGATATAAAATATCCAGGGAAGCATTCAGATTGTTCTTATGATTTTTTTCGTCATATTTCATCGGGTAAATTGAGAATTACTCAAAAACGACGCGTTTCATTGAAAAAAACAAAAGAATACATTTATTTTTTTAAATAATGGATTCTTTTGATACAATGAACCGTTCATCATGTGGTTTTATAGATTTTTTGCGTGGATTCATGAGTCGGCTATGCTGTAACTTCCATACCTGGATGAATATTGAATATGTTTTGTTTGAAGAATATGCACCATGAATATAGAGTAAACCATCAACCAAAATTCAGTTCATTTGAAATAGCGGTTACGAAGATATGAACAAACGGAATTTTGAAAAATGGTATAGGAAAAAAGTGAACTTGAAGCAGACAATGCATCAGAAAGGGAAACCTATCTAAAAATATTCTAGGATCAGATCAATAGAAGCTTTCGGTTCTCAACCTCGTATAGTATCCTTCAACTTCTGCGGAGATAACCAAAACATGCCAGTCCCTTATTAATGTGTTCCTATAAATCCTGTCCCAGTTGAGACGAAAAAAATTTTGCTTTCGGATAAAAAATAAATTTCCCTTGGAACCAACTCGCATGACATATTCCATTAGGAATAAATTCGAGCCTACTCGGAGAAACAAAGCGAATCCTTGGCAGGGTTGTGAAACGGATTATTTTCTTCAAGATTCATCTGGACCAAGAAAAAATGCGTGTAACGAATGATGTAGTCAGAAGAGAATGACTGTAGAAAAAGACGACGAGGACGAGTTTGATTTCGAAATTGCAGAAATTTGTTCTCTTCTCCTATTTTTGAATTATTACTGTAAAAATATAAAGTTTTCTGTTTGAATTTGTTAATCGTAAGAATCTGAGTTCCCATTGACATTCCGCCATATACAACTCAAAAATTCAAGTTTCCTCATCTGTTCCATATTTCGTGTGGATATTCCATGAGCTTTGACAATATCACGATGAACACGCGAACTTAAGTTTTATCAATAGGTTGATCCATAGAAATCCACAATAAGGACACGCAACAGGCTTTTCCACGTGCCAATTATTCTATAGGCTCACTGTATTGTGGTAAACAACATGACTGCAAGCGAACTTTAGACAGATTATTAAAGGGGAGTTTATTGTGCCTTCCATCAGAGCTATTCTTGCCATTACGTAGTCTACAGTTCGCCATCCAGTTCTAGAGTTCTTATGAACTCCAATATCTGGGATGGCTTCAGAAAGGTGACTTCTATAAATATCTTGTCCAAGGCATTCTCTGCGTTGGCTAATAATAACAAGGCCGTCAGGTGGTTTGGAGTCTCCTCTTCCTCCTCACAGAACCTACGCTCGTCGCTTTCTGTTAGACCCATTCTCTTCTGCTACTTCGTGAGGCGACAATGTCCTAGGTGGAATCCAGTGAAGATCTGTAGCATATTCTTGCTGAGATCCAGATGCTTCTTGAATCTCACAGTATTGAAGTTTTGAAGAAACTGCTTGGAATGATCCAATCCCTGTTGATTCCTCCAGGGAACCTGACGATAGCGAGCATTTGGTGCTAGCATAGAAATCATAATATATATACTTACTCTAGAATGCTAATTCCTTCTAGTTCCGCAGCGAAAAACGTGCCGCATAGGCAACTGATTCACAATGTGCGCATGCTCACCATTAGGAAATTTCACGTAGAACGATGCAAAGTCCCTAAATGTTTTGTCGGTTCTATTTTAAGTTCAATATAATTAAACAATAAAAATATTCCATTGAGTAACAAACTTATTTTATAGCTCATGCGCGACTTCCTACGACTATTAGGCACATTAATATCATAAGTGAATTGCAATATTTGTGGAATTGGTGAGAAAATTAGAGCAGTAATGTAGTAGGTTTCACTAAATAGATATAGACCGTGCAACACCGCTTTTTCTTTCTCATGGCAAATGACTTTGAAATGACCTTAATGAAAGTCTAGACAGGAACGAGTCAGTGTCAGTCTGCAGCCACAGTTTATTTTACTGCATAGACAAACTAGTTTACTTGTGCTTAACTGTTATTTTCGTGTTTGATATTCTTCGTGTGCATTTTGCTTTTGTTGTGTGTTGTGTTCGATTTGGATTTTTTCGTATCCGATAAACAATGAACTGTATAGTGTTGTGGTGTCATTGTCTTGACCTGTTCATTTCCCACTTAAGTATGTAAACTATGTGCACCTTTTCATTCATATAAACTGTTAAAAATTTATGCTTAACGCTTTGCTTTTCATTCGAGTGATACATAGCTATCCACTCACACCATGAGATTGGTTCTTTATATAGCAAAAGAACGCAATTCATTATGAAAAATCATGAAATCTTGTGAGTAAACCATCTTTTAATGGATAATTCGAACTCGAAAATAAAATATGTTGAAGTAAAACTTTGCAGTTTCATTCAGATAACAGATTGATTTTGGAATATAGTCGGAACTCAAAAAGACAAATGACTTGAAGAATGAATGTAGGTATCAGAATTCACTCATGAAACGATGCAGAGTAACACATTGGCAGATGTACAATACATTTTCATGTTTCCACTATTTTCAGGAACACCGAAGAATAGAACTGTCCTTAAGGGATATATTAGTATATTTTGCTCATTTGATTTATTTTCTGTACTTAACCAAAAGATTCGTTGTTTGTTAACCAGAATTTGTCTTCCTTGATCCTTGAATTAATTTTTATACCGAAACCGGGTTTTTTCAACGCCTGAAGAGGTTTTGGAATAATGAAAGATTTTCAGCTTATCTTCCAGTCGCTGATGATTCCAAATTTACCATTCAAATAGCTGTTGAAAATTATCAATATGTTGAAAACAACTAGTGTCGAATACTTATTATGAATTGATTAAATCCAACTGCATCATTACAGCATAAAATTTTATTGAAGCCGACCCTGTTCAAAAACAACCGGATCGCACGTATGCGCATTATGGACCACACTGAAATTTTTACAACACTTCGGTCCAATTGATTTAGCATTCTAGAGTAAGTATATATTATATTATGATTTCTATGGGTGCTAGTCCCAAATATCCTTTTCTACTCAACAACGTATTGAAGTTTTTCTTGGTGCTAATTTTCTTTCGCCACTGGAAAGGTTTGTTGATGGGATATATTTTGTCAAATATGACCAGGATCTCTGATTCCTTATTCTCTCACTGCCAGAGCCTTCCCTGGATAGTCTTAGAATGGCCTTATTGGCAAATACATCTATCAAAAGATGAATAGGTGTGAGATCTGTTATGATCTCCAATGCCCTAGTTGTTGACCATCTCATAGCTCCAGTGATACAATAACTGGCTTACCTTTGTCTTCTATCAAGAGCTCTCCCAGTACTGTTCTGACCTGCCTTGGCATACCCGACCTCATAAGTAACTATCGATTGGCGACTAGGATTCATCTTGGTCTTAGTAGGGTTAATGTTCTGCCCCATTGACCACTACCATTGCGCGATAATTCAGAGGATCTCTTGCATTGAATCTAACATTTCTCTCACTATTTGGACTATGTCGTCAGCATTGACTTCACATTCGAAGCCAAGCTCCGTAAGCCTGTTGACTAGCTTATGTACCACTAGGCTCCTTGAGGTGGTTTGCACCTGTGCTTCTGCTATTCTTGTCTTCAGTATCTCATACATCCATTTGATTATCTGGTTCTCTTTCTGTCAGACACATGTGTTCTGTTGTCAAAGGCCCCAGATAGGTCTTGGAAGTCACACATTGCGATTTTGTTATATTTAGAGTACTCTGGATGACTTCAATCAGTTGATACAGAGCAATCTCTGTTAATTGGCCCTCTCTGTGAGCACTTCTTTCTCCACCGTTTGTGGTAGAAACGATTTTGTGCAGATGGGACTGCAAGATCGTGGATCAGTCCCATCTTTCTTCCTTATTTTTGTTATGAGGGTTGCTTTGAACCTACCATAGTTTAGGTATATGATCCGATGCTTATCAGATTCTTCTGACCTTCAGATGGTGAGGAAGAATGGAGGAGTCCATTCCTGTCTGAAGGACTACTGGGAATATCCCATCTACTTCTAGTGATTCATCCTGTTACAAGGTGTTTATTGTTGAATGAAACAGGTGCCTTGTGAATATTTTCCAAGCAATAGGTCAATCTTCGTAGATTGCGAGGATTCTCGATTTGGATGGCTGTGCCAATACTGGGTAGGGGTTTATTTCTTGAGTTTTGAGAACGTTCCTCGTCTCCCTCTGGCTTCTTGAGCGACATTGTGGTGTTGCTTCCCCTTAATTCCATGACCTTTGGTAGTCTTGCTGCTGTGGTTGTAGAAGTAATCTTTGCCCTAAGAGGCCTGAAAATTTAGAATTTTGGCCTTCCTGACCTTCTTATTATACTAAGTATGAGCAGGGCCCTGTCAAAAAGTCAGTCAGATACTGTAGCATAATAATAATCATAAGCAGACAATTGTTTTTTGGCAACATCTTCAAAAGTGTATTGATGGCAAGGTAAATGACTCGTACATAGTTAGCATTTTAGTACCTACTTTGTGCGTAGGTACCTGACAACTAGAAATATACATATATTTCTTGTAGTGACCATACCATTGAATTCATCCATTTCGATGCTTGGTATTACTGTCGGCAGTAACCTTTCTTGGGAGAATCACGAGAGATCCATTCCATTTCGTGCCAGGAGCTATTTCACCTCAGGTCAGCTGCTTATGATCTATAAGGCACAGATTGGACCTGTCCTGGAATACTGTTTCCATATTTGGAGTGCTGCACCTGAACAAATCCTAAAACTCTTGGATTCTGTACAAAAAAGGGCAATTCATCTCGTCGGTGATGCCTCGTTTACAAACTCGCTCACTTCTCTAGAACGCCGTAGAAGAGTAGGAGATCTGTCTCTATTTTATAGATATGTCCATGGGCGATGCTCTTCTGAATTATCAGCAATCGTTGTCCCTCTTGCAGTCTCTTCGAGACTAACACGTCAAGTTAAGTCTTCACATCCCTTCGTGGTCACTTTGGAGACCTGCAGAACATCTCTTTTCAAAGACTCGTTCATCCAACGAGCAGCGAGGCTTTGAAACACATTGCCTAGGGAGGTGTTCCCTGAGGCATATAACCTCCAGAAATTCAAGAAGAACACCAATTTCTACCTGCTTGCCCTTTGTTCTCACGATGTTCTCTGAACATTAGAGGATATTCCTTTTCGTGAGGACCACAACATGAAAAAAAAGTCGAGGTAACTACCTGCATAATACGACGTTGCTATCCTAAGTGTATTGTGATAATCTAATTTTCAGTATTCTTTTCTCTTTGAATTTCGAATGAATACAGTTAACATTATCAATCTTTGTACTCCAATTCAACAAATGGAACTTCTGTAGATTTAACATTCTGTTTCAGTAATGTGAACCCCAAAGAAACAAAAGCTAATTATTCATTCCATGTTCCATCTGCTTCCCGAAAAGTGCAGGATGCCATCGGTTTCGTTTACATCTTTTTTCGGGAAGCTCGTTACAAGTTCCGACTCCACCAAGTTATACGGTGTAATCGGATTTGCATAAGGAATTTCGCATCCTCGATTCGTATAATTTGACGGTCTCTGTAATTAGATGTCTATAAATCTGCTGCTCTGGTCTCAGTAGCATGTTCCTCGTTGTTCAGTCCCTCGAAATCGGATTAGACAAACGGAAAAATACCTAATTGATAAGCTGTAATATAGGATTGTCTCCAGAAATATCTCCTGAATGCGAAATTTGTTTGATGCTGCATACCGAAGCTCTGACTCCTCATGACGGATTTTACAGGGAGTCACATCCAAAAAGGAACAGAGGTCAATCAAGATTTTGGAAAAGAGGCTTCAAGGAGGCGACAATGTCTTATAAGGTAGCCATGGAGAAGACGTATCTCATTCTTTTTGATATCCAGATGATTCTTGGTTCGCAGTTCCGAAATCCCTAAGGATCTTTTCGAAATGATACATTCCCTGGAAGATTCCTCAAGATTGCTTCTCTTTCAGTGTCTGCAGAAGGAAGAAATACTTCTGCAAAATTTCCTCCTTACAAGTGCATCTGCCTATACCACAGAATGTTCTGGGCCAGTTAGTTACGTTTGAGCTTTCTTTCTGGCTAGTGTGTTGGCCTCTTCGTTTCCTTAGATTCCTCAGTGAACAGGAATCCTGACTAAAGAAACCTAGTTGTTCTGCCTATTCCATTGAGTTTCCCTCGGCACTTTCATATCAGCTTTGGGTCGATTACATAAGAGTTCAGTGCTTTCATAGCAGCTTGATAGGATGGATCACTTTGTCACACCCTTGATAGTTTCTTTCCAGGTTTATGTCGATATTTACTTTCAAATTTCGGGCACTGTATTCCTCTTCTCATTCTTTCTCTTTACGTAACATCGTCTTAGAGTTCTTTTCAATGTTTACCTCTTATTCATGGCATCAATTCGTAGGTTCGCTGATGATTTCAATTTTATGCTCCATATAAAGAGAAAGACATTCTCAACAACATATCGCACAAATCACTCATGGCCTAGAACAACTGGTCGAGCTACCAACTCGCATCCCAGATGTCACCAACCACTCTGCCAATATACTGGATCTCTTTCTCACCACCAATCCTGATCCATATAGAATAGAAGTTTGCGCCCCACTTGGAAACTCCGACCACACCCTAATCTCCACAACTTGCTCTTTTCATGTACCATCAAGCAGCACAATACCACCCCGTCTCATGTGGCATTACAAATCGGCCGACTGGGAAGGGCTTCGTATGTTTTTCTCAGCGTTCCCATGGAAGAGAGCTTGTTTATCCTCAGTAGATCCAACAAAATGTGCTGAGACAATTTCTGAAATAATTATGTTGGGGATGCAAACTTGCATACCGAACACAGCAAGAAGAACATTATCCGATAAGACCTGGTTTAACAAGAACTGCTCTAAAGCTGTCGCCTCCAAACAGGCAGCATACCATCGATGGCAAAAAAATCCAGGCCCTGAGACTAGAGCAAAATATGTGGAGGCTAGAGGCATATGCAATGAGACCATCAAATCTTCAAAAGATGCTCACAATGCCAAAATAAGATCTAGACTTGTTGAATTCCCTAACGGATCCCGTTCATTCTGGTCCTTCGCCAAAGCTGTTGGAAGAAATTTCACTTCCAGCTCGTTTCCCCCTCTAACCAAGGAAGATGGAACACTAGCAACGACTGCCATGGAAAAAGCCAACATCTTCGCGCATTTGTTCGCTGAAAATTCCACTCTAGACTCATCTGGAAAACAACCCCCGAATATTGCATCTATTGACACCCATATGCCCGAGATAACCTTTCGCCCACGTACTATCAGAAAGATTCTGTTGGGTCTCAACACCAACAAAGCCAGTGGATCCGACGGAATCCCACCGATTGTTCTCAAAAAATGTGCCCCCGAACTAACACCTGTCCTCTGCAAATTGTTCAACCACTCTTACAAATTGGGTGTTTTTCCATCCAACTGGAAAACCGCAAGAGTACAACCAGTACCTAAAAAGGGCAAAAAGACCCTACCTACCAACTACAGACCTATCGCTCTGTTATCTATTATTTCAAAGGTCATGGAAAAAGCCATCAACTTCGAACTCATGAAACATCTGGAACACTCAGGAATTATCAACGATAGACAATATGGTTTCCGTCATCAGAGATCCACTGGTGACTTGCTCGCTTACGTCTCACATATATGGCAGCTTTCTACCGAGAAATATGGTGAAACCCTAGCCGTAGCACTGGATATCTCCAAGCCATTTGATCGAGTCTGGCATCAGGGACTCCTCGCCAAGCTTCCATCTTATGGCGTGCCCCCAAAGCTGTGTTCTCTGATAGCTAGTTTTCTCTCAAACAGATCTCTCCGTGTGGTGGTCGATGGAGTTTCGTCTGACTCTCTACCCATAAATGCTGGTGTTCCACAGGGATCAATTCTGGCTCCAACACTATTTCTACTTCACATCAACGATTTGCTGTAAGCAACTTCGTGTCCAGTGCACAGCTTCGCGGATGATAGTACCCTCCATACCGCCTTTTCTTCTAGGGCTCCAATACCAGCCCGCCAAATCAAAAACGAACGAGGAAGAAATGTTAACAACATAAATATGGACTTGGCAGCAATTCTTGAATGGGGATCTAATAACCTGGTAGAATTCAACGCAAACAAAACACAAGCATGTCTTTTCTCTAGAAAAGCCGATCTTACTGTGCCCAGCATAAAATTGTCGGGAGTGACCATACCATTGAAGTCATCCATTTCGATGCTTGGCATAACTGTCGGCAGTAACCTTTCCTGGGAGAATCACGTGAGATCCATTGCTAAAAGTGCATCCCAAAAACTTGGTTTTCTGTTTCGTGCCAGGAGCTATTTCACCTCAGGTCAGCTGCTTATGATCTATAAGGCACAGATTCGACCTGTCCTGGAATACTGTTCCCATATTTGGAGTGCTGCACCTAAACACACCCTAAAACTCTTGGATTCCGTACAAAAAAGGGCAATTCGTCTCGTCGGTGATGCATCGCTTACAAGCTCGCTCACTTCTCTGGAACACCGTAGAAAAGTGGGCGATCTGTCTCTATTTTATAGGTATTTCCATGGGCGATGCTCTTCTGAATTATCAGCAATCGTTTTCCCTCTGGCAGTCCCTTCCAGACTAACCCGTCAAGTTAAGTCTTCACGCCCCTTCGTGGTAACTTTGGAGACCTGCAGAACATCTCTCTTCAAAGACTCGTTCATCCAACGAACAGCGAGGCTTTGGAACACATTGCCTAGGGAGGTGTTCCCCGAGGCATATAACCTCCAGAAATTCAAGAAGAACACCAATTCCTACCTGCTTGCCCTTGGTTCTCACGATGTTCTCTGAACATTACAGGATATTCCTTTTCGTGAAAACCACAACATTAAAAAAAAAATGCGAATCAACTCGATTGAAAAAAGTAAAGAATTTTGAAAGCGATGCTTAGAAGAATTGGCTCTTCTTCGAAGATATGTATTATTGTGAAAGAGTATTACCTGAATACGGAAAAGCGTTAGCTGCAGCATAATATCATACCTCGTAAATGGGTATATTCGCGTCAGAACTTCCTAAAACTACTCACATCAGAGTTGAAGAAACACATTTATAATCTCGCTAACTTCCTGGTACCCCATTCATCCCACCCACAATTACACGATTCCCACAAGTCTCTTAATTAATCCTTGCGTCATTTGAAGCTGGAAATTGGTGAGCAAATGGCTCAGATGTTATGGTATGCTGCCGTATCCATTTACAGGCATATCAAACGAGGCTCGTTATAAATGTCTCACCCAGTTTGTGATGAAACGATCTCCTCGGTCGAACTTGCATAATATGGGGCTCTGTGGACGATGGGACCATTTAAATCATACATCAGATCGAAATATAGAGTGGCGAGTAATTTGCACTGTACCAATTTGAGATTCCCACTGTTTGTTGAGGATTATGTAGTTTATGAATCAAACCATCTTTCCACGCTGTATTGTATGCTGCAGATAAGTCCACGAATGCTGTTCCTATTTTAAATTTATCGCTAAAACAAGATGTGACTCAGATCCTGGTCCCAACAATCCATATTCTTCCTGATGCCTTTCTGGCAATTCTGTAGAACGTCATATCTATTGTCGTTTCAATCTTGAAGAGAATCAACCTCTCCAAAGTTTGAAAGAAGGAAACACTTAATGAACTAATGAGTTGATAAATACTATGGGAGGGGAAGGAAACCTAATGAAATAGATATGAACAACAAGATCTCTTCAGCCTGGGTTCCTGATCACTCAGGAATCAAAGGAAACGAAGATGCCAAGACTCTAGCCAAAAAGGAAGCACCAACGTCACTTGCTGGCCCAAAACCTCTGTGTGGTATAGGCAAATGCATCTATAAGACCTGGCAACTGTGCCTTTTACTTTCGGCGGATAACCTATACAGGGTGAGTCTTTGACTTGTACATATATGTTAACTGTAGATCCATGAGGCCACAAGAAACCTTTTTTTCATTTTCCATTTTTCGGAATTCGGCTCTGTTAAAAAGATATAGCCATTTAAAAAAAAATTGGGCTGACTACGTCTCTGATATGATTCTCTGGAAGTGATGCAATGTTCATATTTCTCGATAGAAATTGAGTTGATACATTTAGGAAATACTCAAGTACTAACCTTATTCGAATAAAAATGTTGCAAACACGATAATTTCATCAAAAACAGTTAGTTTCATTGGATTATATCTGCAACTAAAAAGCCACATTTATCTCACCAAAATAAGTTCCTTCTTCGATTTTTTCTGCAGATGAGTTTGTAAACACTAATAACTTTTTCATATTTTTCTCGAAATTCCCAAACAATCTAATTGAAAGAACAACCTAACCTAATCTAATTTGTATCGATCTGTAAATGTTCGTACAGAAATTTCAAGAAGATGTTGTCAGCTTGCTGATATTTTCATTGAGGTTAGGGATTTTTTACGAAACATAGTATAAATATCTATGAATTCTTCCGTTTCCATCAGAAATCGACTTTGCCGCGAGATTCATCACCACGCATGCGTAGAGCGAGAACCGCCGGTTTGGTTATCTGGAGGCCAACTATAAACAATAACAAACCAGAGTCTCTGAACAAACTGTAAACATTATGTGGAGTTCTGAATACATTCAGTGAATTATTGTTCTAATGTGATTATTATGTGAAGTGAATTAATATAATTTTCACCGTGTCGAGTTTATAAAATTCCGAGAGGATAGTGTTTAGATAGAAACATCGCCACAGATTATCAGGTATCGTATTATTTTTCATTAATATCAATTTAATAAGTAGTTTGTATCGAGATTCATCATTCATATCCGAATTTTGTATTTCATCGACATTTAACTTCAATATGGACCGGTAACTATGAATTTTCAATAGAAACTGTGCGTATTAAATCCTCCTTGGTGTTGAATTTTATCTCCCACATTTGTGGGATTTAATTATTCAAATATCTCGACAAAGTTGATAAATATTGTGACAATATTGTAAACTCGTTTAAAGAACAGAGAAGAAATAATATTCGATGATATTTAATTCAGAGACGCATTCAGATCATTCTTGAAATTAATGATTTTTTCGTCAAATTTATCCGGGTAAAATTGGAAATAACTCGAAAACGACGCGTTTTATTGAAAAAACATATAAATACTTTTAGTTTCTTAAATGATTGATTCTTCCGAAAATATAAATCGTTTCTCTTTTTAAAGTGGTTTTATGGTGTTTTAGCGTGTATTGATGAGTCGACTACCCTGTAACTTTTATACTAGTGGAGATATTGAATAGGTTTCGATTGAGAAATATGCACCATGAATAGTGTAACCAATCGACCAAAATTCAGTTCATTTGATATAACGGTTTCGAAGATATAAACAGAAAAGTGTTTTTTTCATGGATTTTCGACACCCTGTATCTTCGAAACCAAACCGAATTTTGAAAAATGGTATGAGAAAAAAGTGTTTCGTTTGATGAGAGGAATGTACAGTTAAAATATATATACAAGTCAAAGACTCACTCTGTATAGATATAGTTATAGTGAAAAGGGGTTACAGTCCACTGCGACCTTAAGGTCTATTGTGTCCCCTGACAGAGCTTCATCATCGCGCCTCCTACAGCTCGTCCTCCAGTTCCAGAGATTTGATGAAATCCAGTATCTGGCGGATAACCTAAGCCATACACAGTATAAATTGTAGATGAATTCAAAATATGACGGTCAAATAATTTCCCCCCACAAAAAGTCTATCTCATTTCTTCGCATGCATCATGGAGCATTCCGAAAATGAATGAAACTGAAAAGGGTATAAGGATAATTATTCGGATGATTAAAATTCGCGGCGCGAACCGTGCCAGCACTCGAGCTACATTTTCGGCGCCGAATTACGAGTTTGGCCATGCGACGTGAAATTAAATAAAACTCCATTTCATCATATTCATTTCCATATCTTCTCGATATTTTCGGATTCGTCCACGCCGCTGGCTTTGTGTTTGTTGTTCCGTGGAGACCAATTCATTCGGATGGAACTTCGGGCATTAATTATTTCTGGAACAATGTCCGCAATCAAGCAATCTGGGAACTTCGGTGGTAGACGACGTTTCGGCCTCACGTTCCGTTTGCAGATTGTTTGGGTCGGGGTTCATTTGGCAGAAGATGTTTAGAGACGTATGAAAACGTCCCAGGGCAATGGGTTTCCTTCAGGTTGTATACGAGGCAGACGTACAAAACTGGAGAAAGCTGAGTTTACGAGCTCCAGTCTATCTGTTAGAGACGTATATCTTTGAATAAAGTTGGGAATGTATTATGTTCAGTCCAGGAACTGTTGTATTTCAACAAAATCGAGACGTGAACCTCTGTCTTTTCCCCAATTAAGTCGCACAACATCTAGGTTCCTCCAATGGATAAGTTTAGTCTAAGTTATACGAGTGTTACGCCAATCCTCGCTTGTGAATACAGGATGAGTCTTCGACTTGTACATTAATTTGAACTATAGATTCTTGAGACCAAAAGAAACCTTTTTTTCATTTTCCATTTTTCCGAATTCGGCTCTGTTAAAAAGATATAGCCATTCGAAAGAAAAAAATAGACCAAATACGTGCCTGATACGGCTCTCTGCAAATACACCAAATTTCATATTTCTCGATTGAAAATGAGTTAATACATTTGGGGAATATTCAAGTACTAACCTTATTTGAATAAGAATGTTGAAAACACGATATTTCGCAACAAAAACACTTACAGTTTTCTCCGTTTATTTCTGCAAATGATAGCCATATTTCTCCCATCAAAATGAGTTCCTTCTTCGAGTTTTCTGAAGATTAGTATGTATACCCTAACAACTTGTTTATATCCTCTTCGATATCCCAAAAGTATTTTGTAAAAAAAGGTTCCTCATCCAATTTTGATCAATCAACCAAACCTTGCCCATTTTGCGTACAAATGAAAATCTTCTATGATAGAGCTATCACAGAGCTTTCGGGAAGACGATGCCAGATTGTCGATTTTCTCTTTAAACAATGATGCGAGGTAGCGTACACGCAAGATCTATGCATCGACCCATCTCAAACCTTACATTGTTGTTCTCTGTCTCAAAAGTCATCGTCTGTGAACGACGCATGCGTATATCGACAACTGGTGCGATTTGCAAGTGTATACAAATATGGGGGACATTTGTTCTAGAGCTATGTTGTTATAAACATATTATAAACAATTCGGATCTAAGGTCTGTGGAGGAGTGGTGTGCTGCCAATTGTCTCACTATCAACATCAAAAAGTGTAAATTCATGACGATTTCCCGTTTGGAGTGCCCTATCACGGTCGATTATATTATTGGTGGTATACCTATTGATAGAGTGTTTGTTTTTAAGGACCTAGGTGTTTCTTATGACAGCACGTTGTCTTTTAAGGCACATATTCAGGCAATTTCTGCTGCTTCTCTCAGAACTTTGGGATTCATAATGCGAAATACTAGGGACTTTAACATCGAGACCCTACGACATCTGTATGTTTCTTTAGTTAGACCTATGTTGGAGTTCTCATCTGTCGTTTGGTCTCCATACATCTCGGTCGACAGTTCATTGATAGAGAGGGTCCAAAACAAATTTCTTAGGTGTGCGGCTGTTAGAATGGGTACATTTTCGATTCATACTTTCTCCGCGAGTCGAATGCGCAACTCTCTTGGACTGTCCTCCTTGAGGACTAGAAGATTTCATGCAGATGTGGTATTTATTGCAAAACTCTTTCAGGGCCTTTTGTACTCCCCTGACTTGTTGTCACAGTTCAATTTATATGTTCCCTGTAGACCCATCCGAAGGTTTGATCTATTTCGACCCGCCCAATCAAGAACCAATTATTGCTTTCATTCTCCGGTTTCGAGAATAATGCGAAACACCAACGTCGTGGACTCCTTGGGAGTTGACATATTTCATGACTCTATTTCGAGATTGAGGAGAGATTTGAGGTACCTGATAGAACTGTAATATTTCGAGTTCAATTGTATTGATGCTCTTTAGCTTTTTTTTCTGTTAATTTTATTTTATCATATACATGCACTCAATATTTACTATTTATTGTGTTATGCTGCTTTGGTTTGTGTTCGTTTGATTTTCTTCTTGTTACTAAAAAGTTCATGTACCGTTAATAAATAAATAAATAAATGAAATGAATAAACGAGGAAATTGATAATTTTAAGTGTCCCTCTTCGATCTCGAGAATATTATGTGGAAGACTTTCGGTGAATTAATGTAATATTAACCGTGTAGTGTCGAGTTTATAAAATTCGAAGAGGATATTGTTTAGATGAAAACATCTCCACAGATTATTTAGTCCTAAGTTTCATTTTACTTTTCAATAATTTGAATTGAATAAGTGGTTCTTATCGACATTCGTAATTCATAAATGTGAATTGTGAATTTCATTGACCTTCAACTTCAATATGGACCGGTAACAATAAATCTTCAATAGAAACTGTGCGTATTAAAATGTATAATTTCATGCTCCCACATTTTGTGGGATTTCAATATTACATATCTCTACATCAAAAGTTTTTCCATCATTTAAATTTCAGTCTCGGCAAAGTTGAAAAATATTCTGACAACATTGTTAACATGTAGTGGGATGAATTTTTTTGCGATTCGGTGATATTTAAAATCCAGGAAAGCATCCAGATTATTCTCGAGATTCGTGATTCGTTTTATCCGATCAAATTAGGAATAACTCGAAATTGACTCGCATTTTCTGAAATGATTGATTTTCTCGAAAATATGAAACGTGTATCTTTTCCAATTGTTTTTATGGTATTTTTGCGTGGATTAACTAGTCGACTATGCTGTTACTTTCATACCAGAAGGAATATTGAATAAGTTTCGATTGAGGAATATGCACCATGAATAGAATGAACAATCAACCAAATTTCAGGTCATTTGAGATAATGAAAAAAAAAAGTATTTTGTAATGGATTTTCGACCCACTGTATCTTTCAAACGAAACCGAATTTTGAAAAATGGTGACGGAAAAAGTGTTTTGTTTGATGAAAGGAATCAACAGTTAAAATATATGTACAAGTCGAAGACTCACCCTGTATATAAATGGATAATTAAACTGCGTGAAAACAATTTATCAAAATCCGTAAAAAGTTTGACTTCGAGCAGGAATCGAACCTACACCTCCTGATTACTCTTACCTTGAAACTATCCTAGCTACTACATAGCATGATTCGTTCGATTAACCATTGCTACGTTGTGGGAATTTCTGTACCCTGAATCTAATTCCTCCATTTTCAGCGTACGGAACTCGGTTCGAGTTCAAGTTCCTGAATTCTTATTATCAAACCCAAATAATTGCCCTGGAATCGATATCTATTGTAAATAGATGGTCTGTCAGTGAACAGTGTTTGTTGGAACAGGCAGGCTGTCAGCTCGAGAATCATTAATTTTTGCTGAATGGCTATCTTGAACATTCGCGAACACATGCTACGTAACGATTTTCCTCTTGTATCGTTCTGGAACTGAAGGTGTTGAAATATACCTCGTTCCCAGGAGTTTTGTCATTGGATGCTTCGTTGAAACATGGAAAGTAGTCAAAGTAAGGCTTCCTAGGAGATGGTTTTTCGTTGATAAGTCCATATTGAACCTATAAATAGGGGGTCAACTGCCTTTCACGCTTGAACAATGGTTTTACGATATACACAAGATTTTGGAAGAAGTACTTATTGATTTTCAGTTGATGAAGCAGAAATATCGTCATTGCCCCTAATCTATTTCAAACGAAATTTATTATTCTTCAATGACATCGTTTGAAAATCTTGACAGTTTATGAATAATTTTCAATTTCGTGTAGAATAATTCTAGACATTCATCAACTCGTTATTTAAGACTGAATTTTGTTATTTACAAGACAAACTTTCGTTCTGAAATATCGCTTTTGTGATCCATAAAGAATGGATGATGTTTGTATTGTGAGCTAGCTGACAGGTCCTAATGAGTTTCAAGGAAAAGTAACAATTATTTGAGTTACATTTAGTCTGCAGCAGGGTTCGTTACTTTGGAAGTCAGTAATTATTCATTCCAATAGTATTTGCATATCTTTCACATTAACAATAGCAGTGTCATTAACTTGAGTAAATGACTGAAATTGAAGTTATTATTCAAAGACGTATAATAAGTGTAATGGGGCTGCAGGCCATTCGGTTTTATTTTTATGAGTTGAAGGAAAACTGTTTTATGCGAATGTGTTACTGAGGACTCATAAGCGATAATTGAGTTTTTCACAAAAAATTCAGATGTCTATAACTTTGCTTGGTGGTTGAAGACAGGGTACACATTTTTACGTAGGAGAAGTGTAGGGACCAAAAAGGGAATGCAGCCTGATGGAAGTAATAAGAATAAGACCTGAGCCTTTCTGTGGGCTTGGAAGAGACCAATAAACAGCAGCAGTCCAACAATGGGAGTTGCATAACAGAATAACCCCTCTGGAGAAACAGTTCTGGACTTATTAAGTCTAAGAAATTCGTGATGGTTTCACCGACCTATACCAAAATGCTCCAAAATGCTTCAATCAATCAATCAATCAGTAGCGAAACCTAATGGCCTTATTCAAAAGAAGGAAAAGCATTCCCTGCATAAGTAAAGTTTTCATCGATTTTTTCAAAGTTTCATTGTATTTTATAATGAACAGATCGTAGACGAATCCATAAATGAAGTTTCATAACAAACAGTCCATCCGATTACGAGTTATAAATGGTGTAACCAACATCTTTCCTTTATATATATATATATATATAGATTACCCACTGCAGTAATTTAACATCATATCCTCCTACGATTGGAAGCCCTCAATACCTCCACTGAATCAAAACTTTCCCATTCAATAACCTCAAAAATCATCATCGATATAGTTAAAAAACTGACAAATAATTCTTGTGCGGCGAACTAAAGGGCATAACACTATACTTCTCACGTTCCCATGCGTTGACATAAATGAATCGGAAGCATAGGGTGCTTTAGTTGATAACGACCGGTCTGCCGCCATGAGTTATGGAGGAAATTGTTGAGCGCTGTAGGTGCTTCACTGGCAGAAAGCCATAACCAAGATAGTGGGATTCTCAGGTGGCCTACGAAATAAACATAAGGAAAACGTCCGGCCATTCATCTCAGTTAAGCAAATGGACAAGGTCGAAGGGAAATAAAAGTGATTCAGAGGGTTTTCCACTTTCCAAAGTTATGCGTTCTCCTACGGTATGTTTTTCAGACCTGATTATGGTTACACTCAACATGAATTCTCCTGGGAGAGGTTTCGATGGCCCTTACTTGAAGGATCGAAAACGAAGGAGGAACCAACAGTTCGCCTACCCAAAGCAAAACACCCAATCAGAATGTAAAATATTATGAAGACCTTACAGAACATATGAGCTCATGTGATATACTAATTGAGTCATCATCAGTTCTCGAAATAGAATAGAGTAAATCAGTTCATTCAGTTCTCAAAGTCCAACTTCTCCTCAGCCAGTGTATTTGGACGTTTCATAGTGTCCTACCTCAGCTTTCTGATGATAAGGCACTGAGATCGACAGAACCCCTGATCCAAGCCACACGCTGAAGTTGCTACGTCATTACAGGGGTAAACTACTTCAGAAATTGTCTATACCTTCACCTTTAGCCTTCTGACAATTAGGCATTGATATCGATAGAGTTCCTGAGTCCAGGACCCACACAACGTCCTTAAGAGTTCATGTAGTTCTGTATAACCGAAGATAATCAACAGAGTTGTTTATTTTTTGGTATAACTAAGGCAACTGACAGTCCACAGCGTGTGAGCAAGTTCTCAGTAGGGGGCGCCATCCAAAAGCGATACCAGGGTACCGCAGTTCAGTCGTCTATAGTCTTTTTGATTTGCTTCAATTCCTATTTAGAATTTCTGTTTACTCCAAAAATTCCTCTCTTCTGAATATCCAGAATATATTTCGATTCGAATAACGAAATGGCCAACATTCCAAATTATTCACACGTTGGAAGGTTAAACACAATTGTGATAACCAAATCTCATGCACAAAAAAGGTTTTGACGTTGATAAAAACCAGGAAGTTTACCCGAACGTGTGTCGACCCGAATAATAAGCAGCATCCCGCTAAACTCGCATTGGGATATATCTGATTGCTCTACTATATGTTTTAGTTCATTATCCTTCTCTGCAATGAACGAGGAACAGGAGTGGAACTAATGTAATCAGGAAGCAGTTTGTCCTACCTCCACGAGCAGAATGTGAATCGGTGCTTTAATTTCGTTTCCGGGCCCCATAACCTTTTCGCATCAAGAACCATTCTACCCTTGGATTGGGCTGTGACGAATGCTTCAATTCTCATTCGTCCTAAGTACGATACCTTCTTTATACAGTGTAGAAAAGTTAAATGGAATGAATTCTTGATTGATTGGCTGACGAACAAGAGACCGGGTTATCAATTGGCCTCCCTATGACACTGCGACCAACTTGGCTCTATTGTATCACTCCTTCGTCAGTGGTTCCTCACGAGAATAGGTTTGTGTTCTTTATCAGGTTCAGTAGCCTGTTTATGAGGTTTTTCGGATTCATGCCCGTTTCCGGATTGATTTCTCCGAAGATTCTGTGACGCCTTCTTCCTAGGGCGTCTCATTCAAAGATGATATGAGAGGCTGTTTCTTCCTCTTCACCGCAGAGTCTGTAATCCACGGGTTCTCCAAGTATTTCTTTGGTGTTCAGATGTTTTCTAAGGCCGCAGTGTTCCGTCAGTAGACCTAATATTATACGTGCCTTTGTTCTGTTTGGATTCAAAAAGTAAGCCTTCAAGGTTTGGCTTGTGTGTCCTACCATGGCTTCGCTGTGTGTTTGTCCGTCGCTCTGTTCCCAGTGTTGTCGGTGTCTTTGTTTTATCCACTCCTCAATCAGGGTCCTGCATCGGTTTTTGCTGATTCCAAGCACAGGTTCTGGCCCTGTGAATGGCGTTTCAGATGCTTGTCGTGCTAACTGGTCTGCTTTTTCGTTGCCCGCTATTCTCTTGTGACCTGGCACCCACATCAAAGTGACCTTGTTGTGTTTTGCCAGCTACTGAAGGTCCTGGAGGCATTCCCAGACGAGTCTAGACTTTATCTGTGTCGAGTTGAGAGCTTTGATGGCGCTCTGGCTGTCAGAGAGAATGTGGATGTGTTTTCTTTGGTAGCCACTTTCCAGGTTCTTCTGTATGCATGTCCTAATGGCATGTGTTTCAGCTTGGAATATCGTGGTGTGTTTGCCGAAAGTTATTATATAGTCCCTTCTTGACCTCTCTCCGTGTATTCCCGCTCCGATTCCTTCATCTGTCTTAGAACCGTCTGTGTACCAGACTATTGCTTCAGATGATTGTGATTCTATACTCGAGTCCCATCTGTTCCAGTCGAGCTGTGTTTTGAATGATTTTTCGAATGAGTATAGGGGTTGCATGTAGTCTGAAATCATATCGTGAGGTGTCGCTACAGTTGATGGCTTCTACGTAGGTATTTCATTTGCTCTTGCCACTATTAGATGGCGTGAATGTGTGATTTGCATGGAACTTATAGTACCATGGCAGGCTATTTACATTTTTACCGAAATATCAAGTAAATCGGATTTTGACTATCAGTTTCAATCTTGAGTTGCCCATCCGACAACCTAGTTGTTGATCTCCTTTCATCGGTGATTACGATTTGTAAAATCCACCGTAAGTATAATTTAGGCGAAACAAAGTTCGCCGGGCCAGCTAGTTAGAGCTTTCTTGAAGGCAAGAACAGACGGATCTACCAATTCTTAATAAAACGAAAATAAAAAAAATGTAAATGTGAGATACCACAAAGTGAACACTGGAAAATGTTTCTCACGGTTGATGCTGGCTCAAGAGATATACCTGCGCTGGTGTAGGTGTTGCACTAATAAGTGATAAAAAACAAATATTCCTCTATGTCTTTTGGCAATCAATATTTTTTTCCACTTCATTTCACTTACTGAGTCAAGCCACATATCTTCAAATGCAGGTGAGGTGAAATTTAAATCTATCCACGTTTCCAAGCTGCTCCCCAGAAGTTTATTCTTCCACAACCATGAACGTTGCCATAATTAAATTATTCAGCATCCATAGTCGTATGGAATACGATTTCAGCCACTGTAAACAGATGAAGGTAATCAAAATTTAATTAATTTATTTATCATGGAAACGTTTGTGACGGGATGGTTATTGCGTGCTATTTCATAATTGAACAATAGACAGTTAAACTCGAAAAAGGGGCATCGTCGTAAAGTTACCTTATTAACTCAAGGATAATTGCAGATAAGCTTTTTGAAGTTGGCTTGGAGTTTATGTTTCATTAAAATGCTCATCTTGGGGAACCGTACTGATTAAGACTTGGAATTGAATGGATTGTTATTGCTTCAACCTTTCCTGGTTGTATCTGCCATACTTGATGAGGCAATATCATCAGGGATTTTCAGTGGAAGTAACAGGGACATCACCCACATATAATTAATTATGTATAACTTGATGATAGTTATACATAATATGCATATACTGAACAATCACTATAACAGAGTAATGTTTGGTTTAACTACCAAATATTTTACGACAGATTGGAATCATAACTATACTCCATTCACAATTATAAAATCACAACTCTGGCATGGAAATTTGACACATTCCACTCTGTATCGAAGTTATGTCGTTTTTCGAAATATTTTTATGTTCCAAGTCAACACTATGTTGCCCTTTCTACATTCTTAGCGTATTCCTCAGAATGTGAATTTATTCGGAAAATGAATGTGTTGGAAAAGATGTTATGGACGAAAATAAATAACGTTTATTTCCAAACGTACGATAACAACGTCAGTTCTCGACTGACAGGATCATAAAAAAGTTCTATTTCTCCGCCTAGGCGGAGAAATATTTACTTTTCCCTTCGGCGGCAGGAAAAGTGTTGCTACGAAAAAAAAATACTTGGTTACCATTGAACATAGATGCATAGAATACAAAAACTTCCAATTCAAACGTCATTTTTATTTGATAAAATTACATTAAATGTGCAATTTTCATGAATTTGAAAACGTTTGGAAATAAAATAGCATATTTCATTTGGAGAAGAAGTGACTTTTCGTGGCTCGCTTTCAATTATCCGCCTCACTCCGTTCGGCGGATAAACTCAAGCTCGCCACGAAAAGTGACACTTCTCCTCCTAATGAAATAATATACTATTATATGAATTGATAGAAAGGATTCCTTTTCTAGTTATTTGCATGAAAAGTACAAGAGATCACTGTTGAAATATTTTATTTTTCGCCATGGAAGAAAATTGCATTGCTTTCACATAATTTTAATATGCATGCTTGTGAAGATTTAATATTTATTATCCTCTTGGATTGAAAGTTCAAAACTTGACGACATCAATTGTTGATTCTAATCAAGAATTCATTAAAAAAATCAACCCAAAGATATAAAATGCATTATGGATGGGTAATTACAAGAATCACGAATAATGTCAATTTTATTTTGTTGATAACGTTCTTAAAATCAATGTTGGGGTTTAAAACTCGGCTGCGTTTGTTCAAACAACATCTAAATAAGACATTTTTCACCATCTCGACCTTTGAAAGGCGTTTCTTATAGGAGAATTAGTTCTAAGTTCCACCTCATTAGTGAGGTACCTAACTTCTGCAAATCTGCTCAGATATCGCCAAATTTCTTGGAAAACCTGAAAAATATCATTCTAATCGACCTCTCTAGGCTCCATCCGATCCATCTACTGCGATATCTGTCCAAATAACAACTTTTTCAACGAAATTCTCGTGTTTAACCTCGAAATGTAAACATTCGTCCTGGTCTTGAAAATCGTCCTCACGCTCCAAACTGGTGCTAAAAACAATAAACATACGTTATTCTTGGATATTCGACGAAAAACTCACCTCGATTAAATACCAAAAATCTGCGAACAATTTGTAAACCTAACAAAACGTCGAATATCTTCGATACTTTTACTTTGATGTAAACAAAGAAACTGGCAACGCCGTTTTGTCATTTACGATATTCTCTGTGCGCGCACTGACTTTTCATCATATGTTCTGTGCTTTTCATCAGGGGCAGCAACTCCTGAAAACGAAACCATGACCTCCTATGTGATTAAATAAAAGTGAATGGAGTATAAATAAAACTTTTTTGCGTAGAGTTCTTCTAATCTGTCGTCAAATATGAGATCTTCTTCTTTTTGTGCGGCTGCCTTGGTTGGCCAAACGTAGGCCTTGTGGCCCATTGTTCATACCGCATTTATGCAATACTGGAGAGACTCAGGTCCGAAGGCACGCCGAGAGGAATGGCGCGAGCCGACAGGAAGGCGTCCCTCTCTCTATGATAGAGATGGAAGGTGTAGAGTTCCCTAGGTGTGTTAGCCTCAGGGATAGATTACCGCACGCGAACAGTATATGTTCCGCCGTTTCATCCACGTTCCTACTCCAACGGCACAGGGAACACTCATTATTTGCAGCGTGTGTTAAACATATGGCCAGTGAAAGCACCAGTCACCAGAGACAATTGCTTCCTCGCGATAATCAAGACTTTTTGACCTCCAGCTTCGAAGAAGGCGCCTTGATAAGGAGCTTCGACTGCCTGAGACCCGTTCTCGTGTTCCACTCAGTAGAGAATTTCTCATCAATCAATTGATGAGGTTTTCGATGTATGTATGACAGATAGGAAGCGCGGGTTCCGGCCCAGTGAAAGTCAAGCTTTCTTCTAGAGATAGACGCATGCGCTGGGCACCAGACAACATTAGGAGTGTTATCTGAGTCGAGCGTGCGCAGAGCCTTTCTGCATCCATAAACCAAGTTTGAGGTCACTTTTATTACAGAGAGTGATTTCAGTGCTTCATTGCGAACCTCTGCTGAAACTCTTGACCTCCTTTATCTCTTCGGGCGCTACGCAGAGAACCTCGAATGAACTGGTGGAGATATTCAACAAGCCATCAAGTCAAAAATAAGCAAAACCATCGAATCGGAGCAAAGTTTTGAATAGCCGAAATGTTCTATCCATATGCTAATAGGAAACGCTCCCAAAGTTTCCAGGAATCCTCTCGTTGGCCGCGCATCCGGTCGGGACCCACATCAAATTCCTGGAAGAATTCGGGAATCGGTTTTCCTCCAGGAAAACTACCTATTTCAACATCGTCGGTCGGATATTTGCATAGCATTACCCGCCGAACTGGGTACTCAAAATTCGATAAATAGTTGACAAACAACATGGACCCGTTATTCGATTGTTTTTGGGATGAGAAGGGATGTTTATATTTACGCGGATGAAAATTGAAACGTCACTTCGGGAAAATCGATCCTGACGGGTCGTTTCTGTCTACGCGGTCGCTCGGGCCCGTTTTACCCATTTTTATGGACTGAAAATCAATTGAAAATGGGGTGAAGCAGTGGCGTTTTATAGCGATCGCTCGTCAGGCTTGTTTGTTCGATTTATTGCACCTAGAGCACTATTTAATTGGATATACTCGTGGAATTAATTTGCAGTCAAAAGGTTAACGTGTTTATGAGAATGAAAGTTGATTTATTCGGAAGGGTTTTAAAATTAGGGGTTTACAGGAAAATGCGTTTTTGTGTGAGGAAAATTCAATTTTCGTTTGATAGGAAAAGGTTTGGCATTTATTCATTCATTGATTGTAATAGATACCCATGCATGTTTATGGGTTATGCAGTTTCTTTGTCAGTATACAGGGTGTATTTTAAGGTGAGGCTTTTCTTTTGACAGATGAAAGAACTCATCTAAATAAGTCATTTTACCGAAAATTTTCTTATATGAAATGTTCAATTTGAAAAATTTATAAAAAATTTTGGGCATCAATTCCTTAATACCACTCTGGTCTGCATCTCTCTGTTCCAGGTTTATGAACATCCGTGAACATTAGCGGAAACCTTCTTTTGTTTTATTCACCACAAATTAAAAGCATACCAACAAGTTCATTATTTGAATGAACGTAAACACTGGTATAATCTACATCACACCCTCGCTGTAACTCATGTCAGTCATGTATGATAGGAGGCAAAAAACAAGAGGTGTTGATATCTACACGAATAAGCAGGCCAGGGAGCAGGTTCCGACTGAAGAATTTTCAGATTCACCTAGAAACTAGAAAATATTCTAGTTTCATTTTCTCGAAACAAGGGCATAATTCATATGAAAAATTTTTGGTAAAATGACTTATTTTGATGAGTTCTACCATCTGTCGAAAAAAAGCCTCACCTTTAATTACACCCTGTATACTAACTGAAAAAGAAACTGCAACACCTTGAAGGAACTGTTTAAATTTTAATTTTTTTTTGGTGATACATAGATAGTATAGCAAGTAGTAAATGATTAAATTTGGAGAGAAAAATCGTTAACCTTTCCTCATGTGATAATTTTATTTGTTTCTCATTTGTAAACGTCAGTTTCCAAAACACAATATTAATCAAGAAAGTTTATTTTATCAAGTCACTAACTTGTAAAACTGACGGTTAACTTGCAAAATTTTTACAAGTTGGTAGTATTATTTACATTAGAAAATTTTGTTTTATCGTCATATATGTTGAAAATCATGGTACAATTGTTATTTCCAGTAACACAGATTTTTGATGATGAAAGAGTTGATACTGATCATGATGAACCATCTGTTGACTCAGAAACTGCTGAACTCGAGGAATGCAGAACATTTGTACTCTCCTTACTACCAAATAATTTGCTAGACATTTCGATTTCTTTGTTGACCGAATCATCGACATAACTCATCGCAATTTCGGTGCTATTCCACCCTCCTGCACGCTTTAGTGCTAAAATATCTCCACCCGAATCCGCAACCATAGTGGCTCCAGTTCTGCGAAAAGAGTGGCCGGTGTATAACTCTGGGTCTTTTAAACCTAAATATTTCGCTATTTGCTTTGGGACACCACCAATAGTGTGCTGGCCAGCATTAAGGGAAATGCACTTTCCATGTCGGTATGTCAAAAAAAATCTTAGGCTTTCTGTTCCAGGAGGCCGAAGATTTACATATTTTCTGTATAACATGCAGGGCTTGAAGCTGCAGCCATCATCGGTTATGGTGAATCTTCTTGTTGTTAAATTTTTTGTTTGCCGCAATGTCACAATAAAGTATTTTACCATATCATTCATGTTTAAGGAGAGAATTTCGTCACATCGACAACATCCAAAAAACCCAAATATTCTCGCCACCAACCACTGGTCATCCGGAGCATGTAAAAGAAATTGTTCAGCCTTTTCTTTACTTAATACCTTGGCCTTTTTGGCGTATAAAGCTCATTTTTCCGTTCCCGAAACGCTATTACTTTTTGAAATCTGCAAATGACATATTTTTCAATAAATTTTCTAAGGAAAACAAACCTGCGAACAGGGGCATTTTCTTTCATTTCCAAGCAGCTTTTCAGCATAGACCATTTTGCCCATACAGTATTAGGGCTGAATCTAGCTGATAGTTGATTCAAGTACACCAACAAAACATCTTCAGTTACCCCAATCAGACTATTTTTGTTTTGCCACTTTTTGAAGTCTTTGGATTCTCGCTCGTACCTTGAAGCTGATTTTGCAGGTAATAAACTTGAAGCTACACTGCTGGCTGTCTCAATAATTTCTTTTGGTACATTCATTTTTGCTTTCGCCGAAACAAATGTAAAGAAAAATAAACAGACATGTTCATGGCAACGCTTCCATAGCTTACGACATTTGCGACAAATTATTGAGATTTTTTTGGAATTTATCTAACCTTTTTACAAATGAGAAACAAATAAAATATAAAACAATACACGCAAGGTAACGGGTTTTACTGGCTCAAGGAGGTAACTGACTCGCCTGCGGCTCGTCAGTTATATCCTCCATTCGCCAGTAAAAACCCTCTTACCTTGCTAGTTATGTTATATACTATTCTATTACTTAGATATTGTAGTCGTTTCTGCAAATTTTTTAAATTTTACCACTAATCAGCTGTTTGAGGAGATCCAAAGTCGATGTTCAGTTGTTGTTAAAATGCCTAGAGCACGTGTACGCGAAATTTATCGTCAACTAAGTGTTTTGGAAAGAGGTCGAATTATTGGTTTACGTCGGGAGGCGGGGTTGTCATTTGGAGAAATCGCTAACCGTACGAACAGAAAACCAATTACTGTTATGAGATGTTGTCAAGCTTGGTTTGATAATGCCCAAAATCGAAGGAGAGTAGGCACCGGACGTCGAAGGAGAACAAATGAAGTTAAAAATCGACGTTTAAGACTTATAGCCGTTAGAGACCGATGCGACAACTCGATCTTTGGCTGATGAGTGGTTAGGAGACCAAGGCCATCCTAAAACTTTCCGAATGGTTCACCGCTGGATAAAGTCTTTTGAACCGCAGCATTATCGACCCCAACTTGTGTTACCTCTGACGGTTGGGCATCGCCGGCAACGATTGCAGTGTTGCAGAGAACGTCAACATTGGAATGTGGAATGGCATCAGGTCGTCTTTTCTGATGAACCTCGATTTTCCTTGGGTGCACATGATGGCCGAATAAGGGTCAGACGACGTCGGGGAGAAAGACGTGAACGTTTGATGTTGAGCGTTATGTACCCAGGACAGTAGGCGTTATGGTATGGGGTGCTATTGCACATGCATGTAGGTCCCCTTTAGTCTTTATTCGAGGTAACATGACAGCGCTACGTTACCTTCAAGAAATAGTGGAGCCATATGTTCTCCCTTAGCTTAACCGGCTCGAGAAGCCAATATTTCAGGAAGATAATGCTCGACCTCATGTTGCCAGAGATAGTTTCAACTTTTTTGAAGCGACCCATGTGAATCTTTTGCTATGGCCGCCCAGATCCCCTGATATTTCGCCCAAAGAGCATGTTTGGGACATCGTGGGTAGAAGAATTGGAAATTTATCCCAGCCCCCACGGACTTTGGCGGATCTGAGACATGAAGTACAGGTAGCTTGTGATAGTATCCCTTAAGAAAAAATAGACCATCTCATTGCATCAATGGCAAGGCGTGTTGGGGAGTATATAAATAAATGCGGACGACAAACAAATTCATTAAAAAAATTGTAAACGTTTTCTTCTCCATATTTTTATTATTTACTCTTTGCTATACTATCTATATTCCATCAACAAAAAATTCAAGATTCAAACAGGTCCTTCTGGGTGGCAGTTTCTTCGTAAGTTATTTTACATGGTTTTTCGAAGCATAGGCAGATCGGATTTTGTTCGGGAAATTAATCTAGAGACATTAAGAGACTAAAGGTGCAGACACATTGTTATCACGTCACGTCACATCACGTCATCTTCCCAAAATGTGCAACCACGATAATGCATGGAACTTAGAGCATAGGAAGAGAGACACACCTTTCAATACTGAATAGTGAAGCCAAATCATCAGAACTAAACTGGGTGATTGTACTACTACGGAATCAAAATGTAGTAAAAATTTTTGCAACATTGTATCTGGTGTCACGTTATAGCACTGATAGCACGCAAGATCTATATTCCGCAAATTTACATTTTCTGAATGCACGTGATACCATGTCTGATATTTTGTGAAATGTCATTCTGACATACACTTGAAACCGATCTGGGTGCTCATTCAATAATTCTTGAATTAATTGATGAAATTCCCCCACTTCCTCTATTCGTTGATTCATTTGGTAAATCGAATCCCTTCTATGAGAATCACCAGCAACTGTAAAAGCAGCTATATTTTCCATATCTTCTTCCCAATTTCTCGCGTGAGCTCACATGACGTGACAACAATTTGTATGCACCTTAAGGTGCAGACACATTGTTATCACGTCGCGTCACATCACGTCATCTTTCCAAAATGTGCAACCACGATAATGCATGGAACTTAGAGCATAGGAAGAGAGACACACCTTTCAATAATAAATAGTGAAGCCAAATCATCAGAACTAAACTGGGTGCTGTACTACTACGGAATCAAAATGTAGTAAACATTTTTGCAACATTGTATCTGCTGTCACGTTATAGCACTGATAGATCACATGACGTGTGAGCTCACGCGAGAAATTGGGAAGAAGATATGTAAAATATAGCTGCTTTTACAGTTGCTGGTGATTCTCATAGAAGGGATTCGATTTACCAAATGAATCAACGAACAGAGGAAGTGGGGAAATTCCATCAATTAATTCAAGAATTATTGAATGAACCCCCAGATCGGTTTCAAATGTATGTCAGAATGACATTTCGCAAAATATCAGACTTGGTATCACGTGCATTCAGAAAATGTAAATTTGCGGAATATAGATTTTGCGTGCTATCAGTGCTATAAAGTGACAGCGATACAATGTTGCGAAAATTTTTACTACATTTTGATTCCGTAGTAGTACAATCACCCAGTTTAGTTCTGATGATTTGGCTTCACTATTTATTATTGAAAGGTGTGTCACTCTTCCTATGCTCTAAGTTCCATGCATTATCGTGGTTGCACATTTTGGGAAGATGACGTGATGTGACGTGATAACAATGTGTCTGCACCTTTAAAGGTGTTTTTTATGTGGTTTCGAAATGTTCATCAGATACACTGTAGATAGTTGTATTTGAATATACTTGTTTATAGCATAGACAGTATTTTTTTTTTCCTTCTACACTCAGGACAAATACACCTAATAATAAAAATTTCCACTGTACTATGTACATTCGAAAATCACTCAGAGTCTACTTTCAATGGAGATTGTTGTGATGAATTCAAAACAGATCCTAACATTACCCTCAAAAGAGGTAACTGAGCCTGCAAAATGTGTTCCACAAAAAATTCGACATTAAATGTTCGACATGGATGGTTTCGTAATTCCTGTTTCTCCAGCATACCTACTCTAACCATGTCAGTTCGTCAGACTCTGATATTTCAACCCAACCGCTGTCTCCTTCAGTTTCAGACATGTTCTCCCTTGTGAAAATACGAAACACCGAATTCCGTTCTCGAAACGTTTCGAAAATGTTTTCGCTGAGCATAAATATCATTGTGTCCCTTCCAGGGCTCCTACATGATATATTCTTGAAATATATCGGGAATCTTCAATATTCCGGGGATGTTTATGGAAAGCGTGGACCGGAAGAATCATCATAAATTGTAAAATAGTGGCCTACGTTCAGATGTCGACGACGGTTGGGGCGTATGAGAAGAAAAAAAATGAGGAATCGAAAAAATAAATCGAATTTATTCGAACTTTAGTGTCAGGTTAATAGAAAAAAGGCTGAATTTACTGAAAGTATACAGTTCTTTTATGAACTCGTCCAAATTTATGCCACCAGGCTTCGTGACATTCATTTGTGGTGTGTATCGCAAATCCTTGAGACCAAAGGAACCTTTTTTGCATTTTCCATTTTTTCGAATTCGGATCTGTTTAAAAACATTTGAAAAAACAATTGGGCCAAATACTTGCATCAAACGATTCTCTGCGAAGACCTCAAAGCTCATATTTCTCGATTGAAATTGAGTTGATATATTTAGGGAATACTCAAGTACTAACCTCATTGGAATGAGAATGTTACATACACGATATTTCTTAACGAAACACTTAGTTTTGTCCGATTATTTCTGCCATTGGAAAGCCATATTCCTCCCATTGAAATGGGTACCTCCTGAGATTTTCCTGAAGATTGGTTTTTAAACACTAATAACTTGTTCATATTTTCGTCGATATCCCAAAAATTTCTCATAAAGAATTATTTTTTCACTCTATTTATGATCAGTCAACCTATTACCCATAGGATTCTATGTCAACTAAACTTAACCATCTTCGATGAATTTTCGCAGAGCTTTCGACGATACGATACCAGATTGTTGGTTTTCTCTTCGATCAATGGTATAACTGTGTGCGAGGTAGCGAGCGCTCGAGACAAACCTTAAGATCATTGAATCGACCCATCTCAAACCTTATATTGTTGTTCTGTATCTCAAACATAAGTGTCTGTGAACGACGTATGCGTATAGCGACAACCGGCGCGATCCGTAAATGGCGTCAACAAAATACCAAATATGGAGGAAATCATTTCTAGCGCTATGTGACAAGAAAAACCTCGGACAAACTCTTTTTCATTTAACTTTATTGAACAGAAGAAATTGAACAAAACAACAACAAATAATAATAGCTTGAACATTTGTTAATAATATATTTAGGCCGTTTCGAAGTGGCTTTCTTTGGCGGCGATATACAGCTTCAGACGCTTCTTGAAATTTTCGGCAATGGGCCGCAGCTCCTCAGGCGTTAATCGGTTCCATTCCCGGCGCACAGATTGCTTCAGAGACTCCAAATTTTTGTGTTTTTTAGCACAAGCCCTGTGCTCCAAAATCGACCACACGCTGTTGTCCATTAGGATGAGGTCCGGTGAGTATGGCGGCCATTCTGCAGATGAGATGAAACAAGGAAAATGGGTCTTACACCATTATTGCGTCATTTTCGCTCTGTGAGCCGAAGCGGAGTCCTGTTGAAAGGTCCAATGCGTATCGCCGAAGTGCTGCTTGGCCCACGGAAGTACTACGGCCTCGCGGATGTCGCAGCGGTAGACTTCTTGATTGATTTTGACCCCTTGATCCACGAAAACTAAGGAAGTTTCACCACTGCCGCAAATTCCGCCCCAGACCATGACTGATTGCGGATTTTGACGGTGTTCGACGATGGCCGATGTACCGGGAGCCTCTACGTACCAGACTCTGTCATTTTGGTGGTTGTGGAATTGTTTTACGGTGAAAAGCTTCTGGTCTGTGAGGAGAATTCGCTCCTATTGCTGACCGGCGGCGAGACGAAGGAGTTGGCGGCACCTTTGGAGTCGTACGCGCTTTTTTTCCTCTTTGAGGAGTTGAACTTTTTGGAGCTTGTATGGCTTGAGGTTGAGCTCCTTTTTGGCAATTTGACGGACTGATTTGCGGTCTCACAGGCTTTTTTCCTCATGGAAACCCTCGGATTTCGATTGACTCGTTTCTTGACGATGTTGCGATTGCAAGGTGTTTTCTACCACTTCCTGGACGACGACCATCATGGCCAAGCTCCTTGTAACGACGAATTGCATCGGACACGGTTTGTCGAGGCACATTGAGCAAACGAACAATTTCGCATTGACGCCTACCTTGACGAAACAACTCCAAAATCGCACTACGTTTGTTTGCCATTCTAAAACTCTGTGAAATGAAATTATATCAAACTGAAAATTCACATATTAGTACAGGAAAGTGTAGAGAAACCAAGAGAATAAAAGTTATTTGGCTGCGCTGAAATATTTTTGTTCCAGACCACAGCAAAATATGTCCGAAGTTTTTCTCGTCACATTGTAAAAGGGGAAAGTGATTATTTTAGGTGTTATTAATCAATCTCGTGATGATTATGTGAAGGATTTCAGTGAATGTCTGTAATATTAATCGTGTAGTGTCGTGTTTATAATATTCCAAGAGAGATAGAAATACAGATTATTTAGTAATAATTATCATTCGTTTTTCATTAATTCAATTTAATGCGGGGTTTTTTTTATTTTTGATATGGACCAATAACAATAAATTTTTAAATGAAACTGTTCGTATTAAATGCATCATTTCATGATCCTTGGTGTCCAATTTCGTCTTCCACATTTTTGGGATATTATTATTACTTATCTCTACATCAAGCGTTTTTTCCTCATTTCAGTCTCGATAGAGTTGATAAACATTCTGACAACATTGTTAGCTTTTTTAGAGAACAGAGAAGTAATGATATTCGATTATCTCCAATCCCGCGAAGCATCCAGATTATTCTTGAAATTCATGATATTTTCCTCAAATTTTATAGTATAAAATTAGGACTATCTCGAAAACGACACGTTTCATCGAAAAAATATAGGACCACTTTTATTTTCTAAAATGATTTATCCTTTGAAAAAATGCACCGTTTATCTTTTTCGAGTGGTTTTATGGTATTTTTGAGTTGATTTATGATTCGGCTACGCTATTTCTTTCATACCGGAAGGAATATTGAATAAGTTTTAATTGAAAGAAAGACGAAACCTTTCACATGTGCGTCGCTCGCTGAGGCCGTCATTTGGATGATATTAATTTCAGACATAAATAAGGAAAAAACATGATGGCTTTCAAAATGAACAAGAATTTTTTCGATATCTCTTTCGTATTTTTTCAACAGCGACTAAAAAAATGCCTTATTATGACATTTCAAAATGATGGTGTTGCCAGATGAAGCTCAATGAAAGTAAATTCAATAAAAATGAAACCGCATCCAGTTATTCATTCTCCTTTCGTCATTCTCTCGAATAGGTCCAGCATCCAAAGCAATAACTCCCTATATCGACTGAATAAAGACCGAAGGAATTCAAACCCGGCAATTTTCCTGAGGAAACTCCTTATATAAAGCCGAATCAGCTTTCAATCTCGCTCATTACCCCCCCATTGTACCTCGATCAATTTCCTCGTCATCCCGAACTGTCCGGCGATGTGCAAGACTCAGATTCATTCATCGCAGAAATATATAGGTCAATTCTGTCCATTTCACTCGTTATTTATAACAGACTTCCGTTTCACGTTGGACGGACAAAATTGGACTTTTTTCCAGCGAATAATTCCGATTGATTTATCGGTAGGTATTCGACGTGAAACTCGTTTTCAATTTTCAACTCGAAGGAACAATTCGCGAGTTAAAGGGGTGTAATTTATTCGGAAACTGCGACCAACTGTAGGGTTTCTGCAGGAATGTGCATGCTCGGCAGATGCTTCAATAATCGCGTAGTCGAACATATTGGAAATGCATAGATAAGAGCCTGGGAATGTTTTAAAGCGGGTAGATATCGCGTTAGAACGAAACGAAAACTAGCTCGTTTCCGGTAATTTTATAACGTGACAGTATTACAGAAATAAGCCATAATCAGCACTTCCTAAAATGCAGTCGACAGCATTTATGCAAAATGGCGAAGGTGCCGGTTGAAATGCATGGTGAGTCTTTGACTTGGACATATATTCAAACTGTAGATTCCTCTCATCAAACGAAGCACTTGTTTCGAATACCATTTTCCAAAATTCGGTTTCGTTTCAAAGATACAGGATGTCGAAAATCAATGAAAAATCTTCGGAACCGATATTTCAAATAAACTGAATTTTGGTTGATTGTTTACTCTATTCATGGTGCATATTCCTTAATCAAAACTTATTTAATATTTTCTAAGGTATAAAAGGTACACCGTAGCCGACTCATAAATTCATGCAAAAATACTATGAAACCACCTGAAAAAGATAATCGGTTCAGAGTTTCGAAAAAATCAATTATTTTAGAAAATAAAAATATTCCTATGTTTTCTCAATAAATCGCGTCGTTTTCGAGTTATTCCCAATTGTATACGATGAAATTTGAGGAAAAATCATGAATTTCAAGAATAATCTGGATGCTTCCCTGGATGAAATATCATCGAATAATATTTCTTCTCTGGTCTCTCAACAAGTTAACAATGTTGTCAAAATGTTTATCAACTTCGTCAAGACTAAAATTTCCATGATGGAAAAACGTTTGATGTAGATATATGTAATAGTAAAATGTGGGGAATGAAATCGAATTCTGAGAAGCATGAAATTATACATTTTATACGCACAGTTTCTATTAAAAACTAGCTGACCCGACAGACTTCGTCCTGTCAAAAAGATTTGTAATGTGGCAGTTTTTGTGCCTACGTATTTAAAAAAATTCTCCTGAACAGAACCGTCACCCTGGTGATAGGGCGTTGTGAATAAAAAATAATTAAATAAAACATACTCTCTGTATAAAAAGTACCCGGAAAATGTTATTTAAATGAACCGCCAAAAAGGAATCGGTAATTTTTTTTTCTTAAAGTTGGTAGGACCTTCCTTTATTACCAAGCCAAATTTGAGCGCGATCTGTCAACTAGTGTGTTTACAACAGCTGTCAGTATCAGTCGACCTCAAAAGTGCTCTGCGAATTTTACAATGGAAAAAATAGTTGATCAAAGAGTTTGCCTCAAATTTTGTCTTGCAAACGAATTTTCTTGTGCCGATTCATTGAAAATGTTAAAAAAAAGCCTTTGGTGATAATTGTATGTCAAAAACACAAGCATACGATTGGTACAAATCATTCAAAGACGGTCCGAAAAAACCACGTCAAAGTCGATCGAAAATTAAAGTTTTGCTCACTGTTTTCTTCGATTATCGTGGTGTTGGGCACTCAGAATTTCTTCCTGAAGGACAGACAGTGAATAAGGAGTATTACTTGGGTGTATTGAGGCGTTTGCGTGAGAATGTTCGTCGTAAACGGCCAGATTTATGGAAAGACAATTCGTGGATTTTGCATGATGATAACGCGCCGTCGCACCGAGCCATAATTATTAAGGAATACAAGACCAAAAACTCAATAAATACCATCGAACAACCGCCGTATTCACCTGACTTAGCTCCGTGCGACTTTTTTCTATTCCCAAGACTCAAATTGCCCCTACGTGGAACGCGTTTTGAGTCCATTGAAGCCATCAAAACAAATTCGCAACGAGAACTGAAGGCCATACCTTTGGCGGCGTATGAGCGGTGCATGGAAAAGTGGGTTCGCCGATATCATAGTTGTATTGTAAGCAATGGGGACTATTCTGAAGGAGACAAAATAAATATTGATGATTAAATTTAAATTTATGTGTTTTTTTTTACAATTCCGGGTACTTTTTATACAGAAGTATATAAGGATTTAAAAGTAAGTAATCGCTTTATTGTTAATCATGTGAATCATAATTATTATTATTATCATTGTAGTGCTTTGTGGTATACGATGTTTTTTGTTTGATTACCTGGCGCATAGATAAACAAATCTGATGGTTTTCCAACACGGGAACAGGCAACATACAATTGACCATGTGAGAAACATGGGTTTTCTAGATTAATACCACAAACACTTAATGATTGCCCCTGGGACTTGTTTATAGTCATAGCAAAAGCAAGCCGCACTGGAAACTGTAGTCGTTTAAACTCAAATGGCACATCAGTCGGAATCATTGGGATGCGCGGTATGAGAACATCTTCTCCTTTATACTTTCCTTTGAGTATAGTTGCTTCTATCACATTGTTTAGTAATTTTTTTATCGCTAACCGTGTACCGTTGCAAAGACGCGGTTGGTTGATATTTCGCAACATTATAACCACCGATCCAACCTTTAATTGAAGATTGTGAGGTGGCAATCCTGGCAAATCCAGCGAGTTAAAAAATTCCGGTGGATAGTTGACTACATCATCTTGATTAGTAGCCGAATCAACTGATTTATATATCCTCAATTCGCCTGTAATTTGTTCTTGAATTTTGAAATTTAATTCATTTACATCTATGTTTTTTGCAGCCAGTATAGCTCGTTCGCTCAACCAATCATGGTTTCTGTAATTTTGAGAAACATCTGGAAACACCTTCTGAAGTTCATCTTTTGATTGAGTTAACTGACAAAAACTTTGAGGAAAGTTAATGCAGCCAGTCAACATGTTAAAGGGCTATTTTTAGGGTTTTTCCAGCAATAATTCTAATTTTTCTCGCCGTAAAAACCATCCTTGAACTTCAACGAACATTTTAAAAAAAGATTTGGCCAAATTGGTCCAGGCGTTGTTGAGTTATGCGCTTACCAACACATTTTGCGATTCATTTTTATATTATAGATTTATTGTTACCGGTCCCTCAGGAAAATATCTATCTAAACAATATCCTCTTGTTATTTTAACTCGACACTACCAGGTTATTATTACATCAATTCACTGAAAGTCTTCACATCACAATCATTACCTGTTCGCATTAGTCTCTGTAATAGTTATTTATGTAATAAGGATCATAAAGATGATCATTATGGTACAAGTCGTGAATGTTATCGGGCGAGGCGTAGCCGAGTCCGATAACACGGCGTGTGCCATAATGATTGTTTATGATTCGTATTACATACAAAATTTTATCTGATGGCATTTATATCAATACATTTTCGAAAAATTAAAAACTGCATTTTCGACATGTCACAATGACAACTATTTTTAAAGTTATGTCACTCAATTTTGATGACATAAGGAAGCTCATTATGGTAATTAGTACCATGATGAATTCATTATGGTACTTAGTCCCATAATGAATTCATTATGGTACTTAGTCCCATAATGAGCTTCCTTATGTCATCAAAATTGAGTGACATAACGTTGTCATTATGACATGCCATCAGATAAATAAATAAATCGCACTCCATGACGCAGGTTATCGCTCTACGTAAGCATCGTTCATGGGACCACAGACTGGTCTTTTATGGGACTAACGTTGATGACACAGAACAACGGTTTGTCTTGCGTGGCGGCTACCTCGCATTGCGACTGAAATTAAGCGCTATATCGGCGAGAATCAGAACTACTCGTTTGGCATATCCAAAGAGCAAGGCCTAGACGCCTTTATCGAAAATTTAAAAAATTAGTGCCCTTGCGATAGTTCTATGAACGATACGTGACATACTGCATCCTTGGTTTCGCCTATACCATCGTTTGAAGAGAAAAACAGCAATCTGGCATCGTCTTCTTAAGAGTTCTGTGAAATATCACAGAAGTTGGGTTAGGTTAGATCATTGACCTAGGTGAATGGAGTTAGGTTAGGTTAGTGAGAAAAAAATTTTTATTCGATAGTTTGGGAATATAGAGGAAAATATGAACGAGTTATTAGTGTTTACAAACTAATCTTCAGGAAAATCGAAGAAGGAACTTATTTTGGTGGGAGAAATATGGCTTCTCAGTTGCAGATATAATCGGAAAAAACTTAGTGTTTTCGTTGAGAAATATCGTGTTTGTAACTTCAAATGAGGTTAGTTTTTGAGTGTTTCCTAACTGCATCACCCAGAACATCTAATAATCTCCTAAATTTCAATCGAAAAATATTAACTTGGAAGTGTTTGCAGAGAATCGTATCAGGCACGTATTTGGCTCAATTTTCAAATGGCTATATCTTTTTAACAGAGCCGAATTCGGAAAAATGGAAAATGAAAAATGGTTTTTTTGGCCTCATGAATCTACAGTTAAAATATATGTACAAGTCAAAGACTCACCCTGTATAAATAACTTTGATTATACCTTGGACCGTAAATATAAATGAGCCTTATTGTTTCATAAAAAACATGGTGAGGAGCCCAAACTGGTTTATATGCACAGATGCCATATTTTTTCAGAATACTGACCCAATGAGGATAGAGAAAAATTGGAATATTGGAACATTGTTCTCCTGGATATTATTGGGTCATATTTTTGTATAATATAAAATAAGGGACAATTATAATAATTATATAAGATCATTCTGTTTCAACCTAAATCAAAATAAAGCAGAAGAAAAGTCTCGAAAGCACTTCTGTTTGTGGAACCATTTATTTCAAAATCATCCGGTGACATGTTTCGGCACATTCGCCATTATCAAACCAAGGAATTCTGAAAAGATGTTACTCGATATAACTCAAAAATCAGGCAGTAAACCGATTGAGGGTTTAGTTGGAAAAAAATTTTAAATTTGCTAACACAGAGAAAATAAATAAACAATAGGGAATCGTTCGATGAAAACTTACGATTTTAGGTTCCAGAGTCATTAAAAACATATCAGTCAAAAAGGTAAAAGCCAAAAATAATACATAAACTCAGTTAAAAGGCTTAGATCTGGTGAGCATGTAAAATGACAGATAAAAACAAAACATAAACGAAAGACGAAAAACTGACATTCGCGCAGACAGGTTCCTGCTCTTTTTCTTTCAACCAGGGTGCTGCAGGTGTGAAATTATAATTATTATTTCACACACAAACAGGAGTGCTTTCAAGATTTTTCTTCTGCTTCATACCTAGCGCTTCATTATGGGATTTCATCAGTTTATAAATCTAAATATACTGAGAACTATTCAAGATAAGTTTTTTTTTTGGAATCCATGTATTTACTCTTTTTTAGCAGATATAATTAAATACAAGTTGGAGAATAATCTATGTGTTATCAGAAAGTTGAGTATTCCAGGAAAATCCCACAAAAAATAACCTCAGAACAAAATTAATTTTCATCAACTACAAAATGGCGAAGGGGCCGGTTACAAGTTTCCCTATTGCACAGATTTCTATGGTTTCGGACATGAATATTTCACATTGTACTGAGTCAATTTCTGCGACGAATTTTCTCCACTTGTGAAGAAAAAAGTCTCCCAGGTCACCAGACAAACCTGAAATCTCAAACTTTCTCTTCAAATTGCAGGAGCCGCTGAAAAGAGTACCAAACATGGCGCTGAAGATAAGGCAAACAGCATCATAACAGCGATGAAGGACAGGATGAAACAGCGGGAGCGAGACAAACCAGAGATATTCGAGCTTATCAGGTAACCTCATTTCCATATTTTCCGCCATTTACTTCGAATATTATGCGTATGAATCTAAACGATACTCGGATTTTCGAAGTTTTTTCTCTAGGTTTCTACGTCAATGAAACTTCAAGACGAGGAGAAGATCTCCACGATTTTTATTATCGAAGTTGAGTTTTTGAGAGAACGATTTAATTCTTTCGAATCTGTATGGTATGGTTTTTCAGCCTCTTGAAGTTTATAAGTGCCATTTCCTCGTTGACTATACAGAAAGCCAAACTTGCATTTATGATAGAAACTGAATGTACGCTGCTTCAATCCATAAAAATATGTTGATCCAAAGAGTGTATTCAAGGATATTTGAAAATTAGTCCATGAGACATTTTTCAATAGACACTGAAACTTTTTGATATTAATATTATAAAAACGTTCGAACAAAACTGACACGGTTTGTATGTTTTTTTTTTTAATGGTTACCTTTTTGTAGTAAACAGTAGCAGAATCGATAGAAACTTCAGTAATATCCTATTTCCTGGCTAGCAATAAGAGGAAATAACCATTGATTATAACGCTTATGCATGCGTGTTTCAAAGCAATTGAGCAGTACTCTATAACTGTGTTTTATGAAACTACCGATATTATCTTGATGACACGGTCTTTTTGAATGGTTCAGGTTCTCAATTTACATTGATGGGAAAATGAATTACATTCATAAGTTTGCCCACAAGTTTATGAAAAACGAGATCATTCTTAATTACAAATAATTATCATTTATATATACTCCATTCACAATTATAAAATCGCAACTCTGGCCTTGGAAATTTGACACATTCCACTCTGTATCGAAGTTTTTCAAAATATTTTTATGTTCCAAGTCAACACTATGTTGCCCTTTCTACATTCTTAGCGTATTTCTCAGAATGTGATTTAATTCGGAAAATGAATTAATTGGAAAAGATGTGATGGACTAAAATAATTAACGTTTATATGAATTGATAGGAAGGATTCCTCTTCTAGTTATTTGCATGAAAGGTACAAGAGATCACTGTTGAAATATATTATTTTTCGCCATGGAAGAAAATTGCATTGCTTTCACATAATTTTTATATGCATGCTTGTGAAGATTTAATGTTTATTATCCTCTTGAACTGAAAGTTCAAGACTTGACGACATCAATTGTTGATTCTAATCTAGAATTCATTGAAAAAAAATCAACCCAAAGATATAAGATGAATTAATGGGTAATGACAAGAATCAAGAATAATGTCAATTTTATTTTGTTGATAACTTTCTTAAAATCAATGTTGGGGTATAAAACTCGGCTGCGTTTGTTCAAACAACATCTAAATAATACATTTTTCACCATCTCGACCTTTGAAAGACGTTTCTTATAGGAGAATTAGGTCTAAGTTCCACCTCATTAGTGAGGTACCTAACTTTTGCAAATTTGCTCAGATATCGCCAAATTTGTTGGAAAGCCTGAAAAATATCATCCTAATCGACCTCTCGAAGCTCCATCCGATCCATCTACTGCGATATCTATCCAAATAACAGCTTTTTCAACGAAATTCTCGTGTACCCCTTCAACCTCGAAATGTAAACATTCGTCCTGGTCTTGAAGATCGTCCCCACGCTCCAAACTGGTGCTAAAAACATTAAACATACGTTAATCTTGGATATTCGACGAAAAACTCACCTGCAAATATCGATTAAATACCAAAAATCTGCGAACAATTTGTAAACCTAACATATCTTTGAAACTTTTACTTTAATGTAAACAAAGAAACTGGCAACGTCGTTTTGTCATTAACGATATTTTCTGTGCGCGCACTGACTTTTCATCATATGTTCTGTGCTTTTCATCAGGGGCACCAACTCCTGAAAACGAAACCATGACCTCCTATGTGATTAAATAAAAGTGAATGGAGTATGTTCGACTCTGAATGGATCAACTATTCATATAGACCCTGTATACAGTAAATAAAATGCTATTGTATATCACGATACTCCTATGAATGTTCTCTATATATTTATGATTCAGATAAACCAGATATTGGTCAAGGTTTCCTTATTCATCCCTCAATTCAATAATAAAAAGAAAAGGAAATTCGATTTCAACCAGAAAAGTTCCCATATTATAGGTCTTGTGAAAGAATTTCCAACAAAAGACTTCCCCATTTTGACCAGATCTCAACCGAATACAGACAGCGGAAATGCGACAAATTCAGAAGAGAAAAGTTCTGTAAGTTCATGAATATCTGGATCTCTCCGAACACATCATCCTTTTTATTGCGTTTAAAATTTCCGGAATCGTAAGAAGAGAACTGGAAACTCCTACATATCTACACAGTTCTTCTTGAGTACCGTTAAACTGAAAAGAATGGATTCAAACGGAATTAGTGAGATTAAAACTTTCAGTAGAAGTTCAAGCAGATAAACACAAATCCTTTCACAGTGTTGCATGGTTGAGAATTCTGATTTGGAATATTGAAATTCTACTTCCTGTCAGTATTTGCTCAATTGAATTTAGAATGAAGTGGCAGTTCAGTAATACGAGTAGTAGTAGCTACATATCACATTCCTTTTGGGGAGCACTTGAAATAGAATAGCTGCAAGAGAAATAATCACCAATCGAATTTCACTGGGGGTATTTGACCAAGTACACAACATTTGCACACATATTTATTCCCTCATTTGTTCATCCACCCTGAATAACAATTCTGACTCATTAACAGGTAGAGCAATAAATTACAAACGAACCAACCATATCAGCAAAATACATCCCTGAATGTATATCATTCCTTTTAACATAAAGGTGATACTGGCATTTGAAGTAAGCACCTTAATTAAAATCCAGTTAATTAAGCGTGGAATGGTCAGTTACATCCACAGGAATATTTACATTGCATGCAAACAATTTAGCCAAAGGCTTGTCGGTATATTCGCGAGTGAAATGGCACTGCACATTCGGAGAAATCCAAATTTAGGTTCTTGATGAGGTGGAAACCATACTGGACGAACTCGAGAGAATTAATCGAAATGATATTTTGGGTTATGAGTGTGTTGTAGTTTCGAACTATTTCGTGTACTGCAAACTATAATTATACAGGGTGAAACAGCGAAGTAAGTTTTCCTTATTCCTTCAACTGTTCTCATAAGAGTTTCATGTTTCATGAAAAATCGTTTCGGCTTCTTTTGTTCTATAGTTTTTTGTCTGCACTAACTACCCTCTTTTATATTGGGGTATACATAAAATGTGGAGAAGCCAAATGGATTCAATTCATTATTTTGGTAACTATACAGGGTGGGCCAAATTCGTTGTCTACTGAAGGAATCTCGAAAACTGTTGAAGCTAGAAGAGAATTGATAGTACATTCTAAGGCTTCTTTTTCCTGACTAGTCTGAATCTGATCCAGCCTATCGTTAATAGATTTTGAGTTATGAACGAAAATTAGGAAATTGTCATTTTCAATTATGCTGAATAACTCGCATGTTTGAACTCGTATTCAGAATCTGTTGTTACAAAATTTCGATCACAATTTATTTGAATTACACCTGAAAAAGTGCCTGCAGAAGCACTTTTTCAGGTGTACAGGTATAGGTGCTTCTACAGGCACTTTTTCAGGTGTACCTAATTCAAATAAAATGTTATCAAATTTTTTCTGGTCCAGCTTTTTTCGAGAAATGAAAAGGATTTATCATTTGAAACTATGGTCGAAAGTTATTTTAGCTTCCTACAAAATTTTTGCTGATTTAAAAGATGTATCATATGTCGATATTCACGTGAATATCACATGAGAAAAAAATTGAATACTTTTGTCTTGCTTTTCGATTCACTGTTGAATTATAAGTAGGCTGGCGGTACAATAGCGACCGTTGAATATAAATTATAGTTGTTAATTCCACATAATTTAATGTGAACTCAACCTTCTGCGATGTCGAATAATTATTTCTTTTATGTATCGATATCCTTCAGAAGAGAGTAAGAGACCTTCATCTGATTATCAAAGAAAAAAAAATTTCTACTCATGATAGAAGTTAAACTAATATTATCATTTTAACGAAAGTTCAGGGCGTTTTTCATTATGTTTCTTAACTGTACGTAGTTTGGCAAATTAACCATAGAAACGTGTATTCCGCAATCGGCCACTCCAATCATAGAGGGTACTGTTCACAAAAGATCATGCATATTCAACGGTCTCTATGCTTCCGCCAGCCTACTCATAATTCAACAGTGAATCGAAAAGCAAGACATCAGTCTTCAATTTGTCTCTCATGTCATTTTCATGTAAAAAGCGACATATTGGAAATCAGTAAACATTTTGTGACAAGAGGAAAGAACGTTAGACTATACAGTGCGCGTCAAAATTATGGAACAAATTCATTTTCTCAGAAGAAAAATATTTGGCAACAAAATCCTGAAACAGGTCAATTTTTGTTTTACATTTACCAAATTTTTTTGGATTTTTGACGAATTTTTGTTGCACCCTGTGCCATCCCTATCAACCCTCTAAATGTTTTGAACAGGGAAAGTGGGTCATGTGTTACTTTTTTGGCAAGGTCTCTGTATCTTCTTTACAGGCGTGCAGAAATTTTCAAGAAGAAATGTTTTCTTTGAAAATTTTGTTAGTTCAAAGAGGTTTTCAGTATATGCACTTCGTCATGGCTCTTTCTTTGAATGGAAACATTTCACCGAAAAGTTTCATCTTCAGTATAGAAACGTACCATTAACATACCTACTTGAGATCATAACTGGGGCGCAGTATTTCACACATTTTAATTTTTCACGTGAGGGCGTTGAAAGTTGTGCATGAACAAAACTGTAATGATCGACTTTCATTCGGTGACAAATTTCATCAGGTACCATCTTCTCAAAGTAAATGAGACTTGACAAAGTGCACATCCTGAAAACCTCTTTGAACTAACTAATTTTTCAAAAAGATGATACAAAGACCTTTCCAAAAAAGTACCCCATTCAAAAAATTTGGAAAGTTGATGGAATGGCACAGGGTGCAACAAAAATCCTTCAAAAATACATAAAAATTTGGTAAAAGTGAGACAAAAATTGACCTGTTTCAGGATTTTGTTGCCAAATATTTTTCCTCTGAGAAAATTAATTTGTTCCATAATTTTGACGCACACACTGTATTTTATATTTGAGAAATCCAAAATCTCCTCCTTTCTCGAAAATTGCTTGATTAAAAAATTCAGTAATATTATATTTGGATTTCTCCTAAAAAAGTGACTTAAGAATGTGACGACCGATTTCGAATACGAGGTCAAACAAACAAGTTATTCAGCATTATTGAGAATGATAACTTCTCAATTTCCGTTCAGTCAAAATCTATGAATGATAAGCTAGATCTGTTTTCAGATTCAGATTAGTCAGAAAAAAAGATCTAGAAAATGTTTTATCAGTTTCTTCTAGCTGTTGTAATTCTCGAGACCCCTTCAATAGACAACGAATTCTGCCCACCCTGTACATATTAGTGGAAAATCCAAAACACGCCAAAATTAAATTGTCAATTATCATTTTTCGTAAAGATGCTAACCCTACCTAAAAATCCCTTCGAAAGAGGGTTCAACCACAATCTTTTGAAACTGTAAGAATATTTGGTACATCCAGTATCAAAATTCTCTTTACGAAATATAGATCACCAGAAACTAAAATACGAAAAAATGTCTACTTCAATGAGAAAATACCACAGATTTTATTATTTTCTGAATGAATTCACCGAGGATTCGCAACAATATTGTTACATGATTGAATTAAACTGTTCTACGATGGTTGACGAATTGAATATTTCGAAATTAACTCTATTTTTCAGCTGAAATTTTCGAAATGGTTTGCAGCAAGATAAATCGCTCCATCAGATAAAGAACGAAGCTCGACCTAATAAACTTTTCAATGACTGTAAAATTTATCTTTCATAATCCAGATAAAAATGGCTTTTTCATCTCGAATGAAATATTACTCATTTAATTACATCCCCAGAATTTCCAGGGGTTTAAAAAAACACAAATCCTCCAACGAGTAAAATTGCACATAAGCTCCATTTTCTATTATCCCATCTATTCAGAGAGAGCAAATTAAGCAATAGCGGGAAAATCTACAATATCTAAATTTTATTTCCCACAAGCAGAGTAGGAAACAATAATTATGGGTATCGCTTATGAAATATATTGCATTTCTTTGGCCTCTGGCGATATAAACGGCGCAAAAAAATTAACGCACATTCTGAAAATCTCAATTTTAATTTTTAATGTTAAGTTAACTCTACATTGACTTTATAACTTATTTTTTATGATCTCTCGGGAAGGTTTTGAACGAAACAAGACACAGTAAATGGAAGAAAAATTCAGGATTTCACCGAATCTTACGTGAAAGAAGAGAAATGAACAATTTTCAAAATACTGAAATGCTGATAAGTGATTTGATACTTGGTATTTCCAGCCCTTGCGTTAATTACAGTTCGGCAACGACGCGACGGTTCATACTCAAAATGAGTGATCTTGAAATGTTCTGATCTAATCCTTCCCAGATTTCTCCGAGTTGGATTCCTAAGTCATTAAGAGTAGCTGGATGATTTTCTGAACTTCTCAGCCTTCTATTGAGGTTGTCCCAAACATGCTCAATCGGATTGAGATCTGGACTTCTTGCTGGCCATTCCATTCGAGAGACTTCAACCTCTTCAAGGTACTCCTGAACGATGCGCGCACGATGGGGTCTGGCATTATCGTCCATAAAAATGAAATTTTCACCAATGTATGGGGCAAATGGCACTACATGCTCTTCAAGAATGTTCCTTATATACTTATCAGCATTCATAGCTCCATTATAAACGACCACTAGGTCTGTGCGAGCAGTCAAAGATATTCCACCCCATACCATAATCGATCCTCCCCCGAAACCAGTAGTATTCAGGAAATTGCACTGAGCATGTCTTTCTTGTGGACGTCTTTATACAAGGGAACGTCGATCACAATGGTAGAGGCAGAATCTAGACTCATCTGTGAAGAGAACTCTTTCCCAATCGGCCTCTTCCCAATGGATATGCTCTCTCGCAAAATCCAAACGCGCCCTTCGATGGGCTGGGGTAAGAGCTGGGCCTCTTGCCGCGACACGAGGACTTAAATCATATTCTCTGAGGCGATTTCTTATTGTCTGAGTGCTAATTTGCACCTGATGAGTTTGCTCAGGCTGATTTTGAAGGAGGCGAGCGGTTGCAAACCGTTGTCTCAACGAAGAAACTCTCAAGTAATGTTCTTGAATGGCAGTTACCCGTGGTCTACCCTGTCCTGGTCTTCGAACATTCATACCTGTCTCCCTGAATCGCTGCAACATTCTGGACACATTTGTATGGGAAACTCCAAACCTTTCTGCAATTCTTGTGTATGTCCACCATTCTTCTCGCAAAACTACCGCTTGGGCACATTCCTCTTGGGTCAAATTGTGTGCTTCGCGTTGCATAGCGATGGAGTGTAGAAAATCGAACGATAGAAAAACTATTGATCACTAGAATTGATCGAGAACAACTGATTTTAGAATGGAGCCAATACATTCAAAATCTGATGATATCACCTTTTTTTATTCCTGCTGGGAGAAAACATCTGTATTGAAGAAAAACGTTGAAAGTGGATAACATATGCATGCATAATTCTGATAAAAATAATTATCATTGAGAACACCTTCAGTTGTAGAATAAATTTGAGATTTCCATAATGTGCGTTAATTTTTTACGCAGTGTATTTTATGGTTACAACGATTCTGCTGTTCCCAATATTGTTTTTCAATCATACGACGGTTTTGTACGAATCCTGTTGTACTTTTTTCGTGTCCATTTCGAATTTTTTTGAATTAAAGGAAGCACTCGAACAGGGTGTCATAAATAGAGTTGAATTTGATCTTCACCAAAGCTCCTGGAGATATCATACTATCAATCTGATCGTGGTTCTGAAAGATTCTTCTATAGCCAATGGTCCCCATCCTAATGACAACAGAAAAAAGTATTGCCCCCATCTCGCAACATAAAAATTTCACCGATCGACCCATTAGATCCTACGATAATTCATCTATATTCAGGTGATGCTAACAGCAACTTCCAATTCACATAAACATCCATATATCCTGATAAACCGTATGGGAAACCAGTACACGATCATCGATCTTGACTATGTGCCAAATGTAATGTATGTTCGGATCGCGTTATCCAAATCTGCTTTTCGACGTTCATAAAATCATTCTGTCGTTCATTTTCATCAAACGTCGGACGGAATGGGTTTTTTGCGTACGCAAAATGTATCGGAATATGGGGCAAGTTCTGAGTAGTTTCGCTTAGAAGGTGCGTAAACACTTCATCGAGATTTAGAGGTTTTACCAATAATCCTATCATAATCCGTCTACTGAAATATGATGTTTTCAAACTGAGAGACTTTCAAATTATCAATAATTTGATTCGTCTCGGAAAAAACGAACTGATAGAGATAAATAATTGATATCTCAAATGAACAAGATGCTTCCGTATACTTTTCACATATTTTAATTCGACAGTTTTCGAAATATTGGCCATTTCAACAAAAAAATGATACTTGTAGAGGCTATGTTATCCAATTATATTTCACGAACCCTTGCACATACCAATAACAGCTTTATATGGATTGAGACACAAGACTTCAAAGTATCTTAGCCAGCTATAATAAAGCATCTCCAGCATATGGAGTGTCCACAAAAAGACTGTGAACATGACGAATTTCAAATTGATTTTTCATCATTTTTTCAAAAGCAATGCATATATTTTTTTTTCATCATTGTTATCACCATTTATTATACTTCATTTTTTGTCGAATGCATGATATGCATATTTTTAACAGAATAGGATTTTTGAGAGCTTTTTCGAAATGTTTCCCTAAAATTTACACATACCTTCGAATTCAAATAGCAGATTTGGCTTTTCTGTGGTTAATGAGAACTGTCCAATTATTCCACCCAGAATAAGCATCATCGAAGCTTCAATTCATATTACCTATAGCGAAATGAGGAACTTGAAAGTTTTGATGTATCTACTCAAAAATGTGATGAAATCAGTTACTGAAGACAGAAACTTGCTTTCTGTTCGCATTTTTCAAAATACATTTTTGATAATTTTCTATGTTTCTACTTGAAGGGTCGAATCTTGCAGAAATTTCAAACTAGCTTCAAGCTTGGGAGCTTGACAATCTGCGTGCGTGCCTGTGAAACTTATGAATATCATTTTTTCAAAGAATGTTTTATAAGGATAAGAGCGGGCACTTTTTGGTATCCTTAAGTTTCGAAACTCGTTTATTTGTAGCATTCGTAACTTGTACATTCAAACTCATTGGTATTTCTTGAATTTTCACATGATTTTGTTGATGAAAAAAAATTATATGCATTGAATTTGAAAAAATGAAAAAAATCGATTTGAAATTCGTAAGGTTGATAGTCTTTTTGTGGACACTCCATATGTTGGAGAGGCTTTATTATAGCTGGCAAGGATACTTTGAAGTCTTGTCTTGCAATCCATATAAAGCTGTTTTTGGTATGTGCAAGGGTTCGTGAAATATAATTGGATAACATAGCCTCTACAAGTATCATTTTTTTGTCGAAATGGTCAATATTTCGGAGGCTGTCGAATAAAAATATGTGAAAAGTATACAAAAGCATGCAGGTAGTTTCAAAGAATTGAAAAACACTTTCGAATATACGGTGTCCCATTTGAAAAAACAAAGTCACCCTCTATTCCTCTCTTGTGGGCCACCCGATATATACGAAAATATTTTTAGGCTGTGCTCTCCTTGGAGTATATCAAGTCTGCATCGAAAAATTTCGCCAAACTCAGATCGTTACGCGTATATCGTCCGCTGCGGCATTAGTGGGACAGCCTGTATAGAAGATGAAAAAGTTTCTAACCGAACCAGGTTAAGGGGCAGTATTACTTTTTGAATCGTGGTAAATCTCCATTCAAAAGTGGACTTTTAATTCACGAGTATGTACCCTAATTTACGACGTGGAAAAGAGATTTTTTTTTCAAATTGAAATTGAAGAACGTCCCGAGGGCAAATAGTTTTTTTTTCGATTTAATTCGTTTTTCAATTAAAAAAACCAGGGTAATCGTTAGATCTGTGGTTATTGAATATGTTTTTCGTTTTTCATGAGTACAAGCTATATTTTTGAAATAATAATCATGAACATTTTTGTAGTTTATAGAAGATTAAATTGCCGAGGGCAAATAGTTGTGATTTTTTCCACAAAATTATGAATAACCGTCGGAAGAAAATCATTAAGTGTAGTTTCCAAAACGCCGAAGTTCAACCTGTTTTTTTTTAATTGAAAAACTGATTGAATCGAAAAAATCGCAACTATTTGCCCTCGGCAATTTAATCTTCTATGAACTACAAAAATTTTCATGATTATTATTTCAAAAATATAGCTTGTACTTTGGCGGTATGCTGTAAAGAGTTAAGGGGCAGTATCACCTTTTGAATCGTGGTAAATCTCCATTCAAAAAGTGGTCTCTTTATTTCACGAGTAAGTACCCTAGTATACGACGTGGAGACTTGATTTTTTTTTAAATTGAAGTTGAAGAACCTCCCGAGGGCAAATAGTTTTCTTTTTTTTGATTTAATTAGTTTTTCAATTAAAAAAACAGGGTAATCGTTAGATCTGGGGTTATTGAATATGTTTTTCGTTTTTCATCAGTACAAGCTATATTTTTGAAATAATAATCATGAAAATTTTTGTAGTTTATAGAAGATTAAATTGTCGAGGGCAATGAGTTGCCATTTTTTCGATTTAATTAGTTTTTCATGAATAAAAACAGGTTGAACTTCAGCCTTTTGGAAACTACACTTAATGATTTTAGTTCGACGGTTATTCATCATTTTTTGAAAAAAATCGCAACCATTTGCTCTTGGCCATTTGATCTTCTATAAGCTACAAAAATTTTCATGATTATTATTTCAAAAATATAGCTTGTACACATGAAAAACGAAAAACATATTCAATAACCCCAGATCGAACGATTACCCTGGTTTTTTAATTGATTATTCCACTCTTTTCATTTTTAGTGAGGAAGTTTCCGTAGCAACGATCGTTTCATCCCGAAAAAATTTTCAAGTCGGCAAAACCAACATGTTGGTTTTTCAGCGACAAAATTTTTGACGTTTCTCGAATTCATAGATAGCTTCGGAAATGAATATCATAGAGAGAACAAACAACGTTTAGTGGTTTAGTTAATCTATGATGAATTCTAATTTGCCAAATAGCGGAATACACGTCAATTGTGAACATATTACCCTATTTTCTCGTGGAATACTCAAGCCGAATTCCACTCGAGATGAAATTTAAGCAGGTAAAATTTCTCTCTTGTAATATTCAAGTTTGTTGCTTTTCGGAAATTTCGCTCATGACATTTTTTCCAAAATCACTCGCCTGACGGCTCGTGATTTTGATACAAATGTCATTCGCGAAATTTCCGAGCAACAAACTTTCATATCAATCGAGAAATTTTGCCGGCAAAATTCCATCTCTAGTGGTATTACGTATGAAAAACTGATTAAATCGAAAAAAAGAAAACTATTTAAAAAAAGTCTATACGTCGTGAATTAGGGTACTTACTCGTGAAATAAAGAGACCACTTTTGAATGGAGATTTACCATGATTCTAGAGGTGGTACTGCCCTTAACCGAATTTAATTCTATCCAAGTCATTGCTTAAGTCTTCCTCCAAATTTCGTTTTCCATATTTGAACCGCGCTATTTTTTTTTTAACGTTTGAATTTTGACCAACATTTATATGTCAAACTGCCCTTCATTTTGAACAAGGAATCAGCCTTTGAAACCTATCGAATCAATTCAGAGACATCCTGTATAAGTTCCTATGAAAATGATAGAGTTCGTGAATTAACCTTTCAGATTATGTCTTCTATATTTTTTAGTACAAATCCGATTTCAGAATCCGGTTCAGAAACTACAATTACCGGAGTAAACTTGTCCAACATTTCATCCCATGAGATCTGGAATACAGTTTTGTGTTCCGTTCAATTTCCTAGACAAGCTGGTTTTGTCCATGATTCGCTAATAGCGAACATTAATATCAGAATCACGGATAATCTAAAACAATATTGTAGTCACGGAAACGTGGTAAATACTAATTTGGAAGCTGCAGGATTGTCGTAGTCCATAATGTACAAATTGGATTTCCAGGTCCCTCTGGTTATTTAGGACCATTTCTCGTTCGAGGGTTGTTTCAGGGCTATTTATAAGAGTTTTTAGAGGTAATTTTGGCTCGAGGAAGAACTACGAATCATTTGTAACACACTAGGAGCTTCGTTCTTCCGTTGGGGCGAAATATATCTTCACAAATATTGATTCAAAGAACATAACTATTTAAACAGTGCCTAGTAGTTATAGATTGTGTCGGGATGGAGCTTGCGTTTCGTCCCAGCTCCGCTCATAGGACCTATTGGCTATTATGAACAGTCAAATTCCTGGTTTCAAAACAATTTCGTTATGAAAAATTCGTCAACCATCGAGAACAGTAATAATTCCTCGAACAGCGAAGAAAACGGGTTGTCTGGCTTTTCATAACATGGAAATTTTGAAAATGTTTTGTGTTATCGTAACTTAGGGAGGTGTTTGGAGTAGAAGACAAGAGCCATGCGGGCCACATGAAGGCCGTCAAACAGTCGGTCTTGGATGGAACCTGCAAGTGGTCGGCCAAAATAGTCATCACAGGTTTGTTGACGAGGATGCATTGATGACATAGAAATGGAGATTTGTCGATGTATATATTTGTTCTATAAGGGTGGGGACACACGTCGAAGCGTAAACTTTGCATGCGTTACCTTCAATTTTTATATCTGTGATCGTTTTACGTTTCGATGATGGGTCTCTGCCAGAATGCAGAATGTATAACAGCTGCTTTTGCTATTATGAATATACCAGATGATACCTTTCTCCTATAAAATTCCTTTATGCTCCTTACACTGATTATTCCACACATCAAATACTGTCCTTAATACAATGGAAAAATTCATTCTAGATATAAATTTTTACAATTCTATCATCTAGGTGTAAATGTTGCCAACTTTCAGGAATGAAATAGTTTATGATTTCCTATAGTGAAAGGAAAGATACAGGGTGAGTCTTTGACTTGTACATATATTTTAACTGTAGATTCCTCTCATCAAACGAAACACTTTTTTCCTTCACCATTTTTCAAAATTCGGTTTGGTTTGGTGCCGAAAATCCATGAAAAAAACACTTATCTGTTTATATCTTCGGAACCGTTATTTCGAATGAACTGTATTTTGGTTGAGTTTTTACTGCAATCATGGTGCGTATTCCTCAATCGAAACCTATTCAATATCTCTACTAGTATGAAAGTTACAGGGTAGTCGACTCATCAATACACGCTAAAACACCATAAAACCAGTTTAAAAAGATAAACGGTTCATATTTTCGAAAGAATCAATCATTTAAGAAACTAAAAGTATTCCAATTTTTTTTCAATAAAACGCGTCGTTTTCGAGTTATTTCCAATTTTACCCGGAGAAATTTGACGAAAAAATCATTGATTTCAAGAATAATCTGAATGCGTCTCTGAATTAAATATCATCGAATATTATTCCTTCTCTGGTCTTCAAACGAGTTTACAATGTTGTCACAATATTTATCAACTTTGTCGGGATATTCGAATAATAAAATCCCACAAATGTGGGAGATAAAATTGAACACCAAGGAGGATTTAATACGCAGAGTTTCTATTGAAAATTCATAGTTACCGGTCTATACCGAAGTTTAATGCCGATGAAATACAAAATTCGGATATGAATGATGAATCTCGATACAAACTACTTATTAAATTGAAATTAATGAAAAATAATACGATACCTGATAATCAGTGGCGATGTTTCTATCTAAACAACATCCTCTTGGAATTTTATAAACTCGACACGGTTGAAATTATATTAATTCACTTCACATAATAATCACATTAGAACAATAATTCACTGAATGTATTCAGAACTTCACATAATGTTTACAGTTTGTTCAGACTCTGGTTTGTTATTGTTTATAGTTGGCCTCCAGATAACCAATACTTCAGTTTTCGCTCTACGCATGCGTGGTAAAATTTGGCGGCAAAGTCGATTTATGATGGAAACGGCAGAATTCAAGGATATTTATAACACGGTACACAAATGTATCGTGATTTATACTATGTTTCGTAAAAAATCCTCAATCTCAATGTAAATATCAGCAAGCTGACAACATCTGCTTGAAATTTCTGAGCAAAAATCCACAGAATCGATACAAATTAGATAAGGTTAGGTTGTTTAATAAAAAACCTGAATGAAAAGTTTTTCTTCATGATATTGTTTGGGAAATTCGAGGAAAATATGAACAAGTTATTAGTGTTTACAAACTAATCTGCAGAAAAATCGAAGAAGGAACATATTTTGGTGGAATAAAGGTGGCTTTTTAGTTGCAAGTATAATCCGATGAAACTAACTGTTTTTGTTGAAATTATCGTGTTTGCAACATTTTTATTCCAATAAGGTTAGTACTTGAGTATTCCCTAAATGTATAAACTCAATTTCTATCGAAAAATATGAACTTTGAATCAATTCCACAGTATCATTTCATGGACGTAATAAGCACAATTTTTTTTTCAAATGGCTATATCTTTTTAACAGAGCCGAATTCGGAAAAATGGAAAATGAAAAAAAGGATTCTTTTGACCTCAAGAATATTCAGTTAGAATGTATGTACAAGTCAAAGACTCACCCTGTATATTTATTTAGTCTTTAATTATATAAACTTCAGATAAACTCTGAAACTGCAGAATTCACCTGCTTAAATTGTGAAGCCTGAGAAGTATCTGAATTAAACTTAAAAATTTGAGAAGGGCACAATGAAAAATCTCCTACCTACGTAAGTTATCCTCAGTACGTCCACTCACCAATCAAAACAGTAAACAACACTTAACTCTTTACAGCATACCGCCAAATTGAAGAAAAATTTCGTCCCTCGTTTAAATGCCAAAAAGATATATTTCAAGCAAAGAAACATATAGCGTAATTGCATGGAAACTATCGAGAAATATTATAAACTATGGTAAACTATGTACCCTTGATCGGAAATCCTATATCTTAAATCACAGATCATGTTGCATCTATCGGAAGAAAGGTTAATCCTAAGGACCAAGTCACAAAGTAAACACTGAAAAAATGGTCCTCACGGTTAATGCTGGCTGAAGAGATATACAGTATGAACTTTGCGGTATCAAATATAAATAAAAATAAGTTGAACATAATTGTGTATGAGAAAATGTTTAGTTACTTGACTGGTAATTTAAAAAGGCCATGAATGCCTGTTAATAATTAACAAGAGCTCTCTTGGAAAGAAGAACAGAGTGCTGTACCAATTCTTAACACCACGAGAATTAACATGAATATTTGAAAATAAAAATAAATACTTACCACAAAGTAAACACTGTAGGAAATGGTGCTTACGGTTGTTCTGACTGAGAGAGATGTATCTGCTAGCTGTCTGGTATCGTGTTGTACCGGTAGAGTCCTGGTGAATTCACTTTCAGGGCCGACGAGGGTATATATCTGTTATGGGCTGCGAGCTGAGCCGTGTATAAACTCTGCGTCTGGTGATAGAGATGTTCGAACTGAACAGGTAGAAAAATGTAGGATTCTTGTGACACGGCCAAAGACTCGAGAACACACAAAATCTCGGCCTTAGTTTTAACAGAGTAAGCTCATCCGATGTATAAACTTTGTGGTATAAGGAACAAAAAATATGTATTCTGAACAGCCTGTAAAACAAAGCACACCTGCATCATCCTGAATTCATATTGCAACATTCATATCTAACCTCATTATCGAGAATCTCACCTCGCCATAAGATCAAGTTTTGTTGTCACGTCGCGAGAGCCAATCCTGAGACTCCCCAACACAATGGAATCACGTACAAACCCAAATTCATTCCCTAACCACCCCCAATCTCCCCCTCCCCCCACGTTATGCCTGAGACTTGGCAGGTTCAGGTGAGCCCAAAATGGGATTTCCGATACAACAAAGAATTGAATTATTACATCCAATTTTCCGAGTGAATCTTGCGTAACTTGTTATTCAGAAAGTCTTATTGGACCCGAATGAGGCAAAGTTTGGTCCTCCGATGCTGTGATTGTAATTACGGAGCGTTCTACGGCATGATGGAGGTATGGTATCGACTATCGTCTCTGAACTCGACTCTTTTGCTTTCCTTGTTCATTCTTCTCGATCAGAGCGATCGAATTTGGATTACTTCCCGAGTGAGATTTGAGACTGTATAAGCTGACCAGAGCAAGGAAGGGTACATAAGGAATGCCCGATTAACTGAGTTGTAACATCAGCTACCGAGGTTTCTGCTGTACCAATTCTTATCACCACGAAAATTCGAGAATAAAATGGATGTATTGAATTGAAATAAATACCACAAAGTGAACACTGTAGGAAATGGTCTACTTGAAGAGATATATATGATATCTGCTAGTGGTCTGTAGCCTCTTGGGGATAAATAGTATTATTTCACGGAACGCTGTATGAACGCATAGGTTTCAGTATTTCTTGTCACAGAACGTGTTAGGGTGGCCATCTCAGCCATATGACCGTTGCGGTTAGTTGCATATTTGAATCGAGCAGATAAAATTTGTTTGAAGTTCTGGGTCATTCCTTAGGACAACAGATTCGAAGAAAGTCATAGATTGTTCTTCTCTGTTAACGCACCATTCGCAGTAGGAAACTTTGTGATATTAGAAAACAAAAAATATGAATTTCGAATATCTATTCTTTCTTCTTTATCAGAAAATTTCCCAAATACAGAAAATAAGCAATCTTTCCTCTCCGTAAGGTTAAATATTTTCTGATTTCGCTCGGGTTGCTCTTCATTTATGAAGCACCATGAATTCGCGATAATGAAAACCGTAAATCTAAACCAGCTCCTATTTTCACATCGTCATAGTTCCGGGGTCCCGGCAAACCACAAAAGCGTAAAAATCACAGATGTGTGCATCTATTGTGGCGAAAAGTCGTAAAATACGTTGAATTTTCCCCTTGTTGATACGGCCAACTCGGCGTATAATACGACGGGGTGTCCTATGTTTCGTATCGTGGAAAGTTCGACGTGAAAAATGCCGACGTTGAAAAAAGGGCCAGACCTGTATGTATGACCCGTAAATCTCAGTTAAATTTATGTCTGGTGGACCTGGTTTCGGAGCTGATCTCGTTTTGCCATAATTTAGAGTTAGTTTAGATGCACGTTGGCGATTCGACGTCATGAATCAAGTCCGTATGCAAATCATTCAATACAGGATGGTCCGCTTTTTTGTACACAATGGAAAAAAAGGCCTTTTCTCCTGAATATGGCAGTATATATGTTTATTATACAAGAACTCTCTTGAAAAGAAGAATGGAGTGCTGTACCAACTCTTATCACCTCGAGAATTAAAGGAAAAAGTCTGAAGGGAATGCTACTCACAGTTGATCTGACTTGAAGAGATGAATCTGCTGGTTTATTGACCTCGTGTATTGAAAAGTCTTTCGTCCTCACGTAAGAAATAAATTTTTGAGATACGGAACTAACGGATTCCGGCGTGGGGAAGATTATATGATGAACTGTGTTAGGGTAGCGAACTCGAGGCCGTATGTCGTTGCTAGAGTAGTAGAAGCGTGTTATATGAGTTCTCAGTTTTCTTCTTTTCTGACGAAGTCTATCCACAGAATGAACTTTGTGGTATTAAAAAATAAAAAATATGAATTTTGAGCAATATAATTTGTTTTCAATTTGATCATTCGTTTACGTATTTTACCCTCATATTTTATTCCATTGACATTGGTAATCATTCTATGCTCAAGAAAACTTGAAGAGTGTTTAATTTTCACAGCTGAATACTACGTGAACGAATAATTAGTTCTTGAAAAGATGTTCATTGTTATATTCAGGAGGAAAAGACCTTTTCAACAACATATAGCAGGACCCATCTTCCCCATTCAGATTTGAGGGGTTGGGGTAGCCACGCAGAGGGATGGAATGATATAATGATGGTTTTTATCTGAAAAATGTCCCCCTCTAGAACAAAACTCGTGGACCGAGCCATTTTCCAAAATCTTCACTTCTCTATACTTCTTGAAGTGACACCCTGTATATTTCGAAACAATGCATAAATTTTGCACTCTGAGCATGGAACAAAATTGGATGACCATGTGACATGAGAAACTTACTTTCTTCACTGTCTATTGTTAATTAGTCCTTCTTATTGGTAAAATTTTTAACTGGATCCTCCACCAATTTGTAACAATGCTCTTGTTACTGGTCGATCTATAATGACCGCACAATATACCGAGCGATCGGTATTGATTCTGAAGTCTTACGAAATCAATTTTCCATGCTTCTCCTATTGATTTCTCTGGTGAATTTCATCTGGAGTGATTGAGTGGAGAACAATATTACTTTCGAATAATTTTTTCAATGGCACTCATAAATCGCTGTCATTGGCTCAGAACTATTGTATGAATAATTTTTTGCAATGAATACACACTTTCCAGACAGTGAACCCATACTTTCTGTACACAGCAACCCAAACCAAGAATCTTCGCAAAGAAGACTGGGATATTGATAAGAAAATATTTACAAGGCTACGGTTGAAATGGGTAAAAAGCACCTTCCAAGTGTATAAATCACCAAGGGTAGACGGTCAATTCCCCAATACTCTTACAGACGGAAATGGTGGAGATTCTTCCTCATCTTCTTAAAAATACAAGGAAATCTTCAGCAGAGCAAGAGAGAAACGGAATCTTCCTGAGTTGGATTATTGCAAAAAGATTTTTCTAAACTCCAATACAGCGAAATCTCTTATTATTATTATTATTTGCACTGGGGTCGTAATGGCTCAGTTAGCCTTCTGGGAACTGCGACCACATAGATCTTTTGTTCTCTACCCTACTCATTCATTGAAACCCAAGGAGATCGTTGAGGGTGTTGATAAGACCGACCACATCCTTAGGAGCCTTGGCCAGGGTATCTAGGATCTGTTTTTCCATAAGAATGATTCTCAGACTAGCCAGTTCTGGACACTTGCATACCATGTGTTCATCTGTTTCTGCCTCTGACCCACAGAGCCTACAAATCTCATCTGCTGACTTTCCCATACATATGAACGATGTTTATACCAACAGTGCTCTGTCAGCAGACCTTCCATCACCCGAAGCTCAACTCGTGACAGCTTTAGGAGCTTACTGGTATTGGTCGGTGAAATCATCACGACAACTGCCTTATATTGGTCTTTTTCGAGCCCACAGAAAGGCTCGGGTTCAGCAGGTGTTAACCTTGATGCGCCTCTCGCAAGCTAATCGGCTTTTGCATTTTCTCATTACAGCGAGATCTAAGAAGTATCTGGATCTTATCCAGAATATACTGCAACTCCCCAATGGATTCCTTACAAGGCATTGCTTTCTCAGGAGCACTCAATGAGAATAGGTCTTGCAGAAAACGCCGAGTGCAGATTTTAAGAGGAGGAGGATGACTCCTAAGCACCTGGTAACGGAATGCCTCACTTTTTCTAGCCAACAGGTTGGACAAGAAACTTGTAGACGTGAGGAAGAAACCTCCTTAAAGCTTTTCCAGGTTCTGGAGTTTATTAGAGCCCTAGAACTGGAGGGCGAGCTGTAGCCTAAGTGATCGCGAAATGAGCACTGATGGGAAGCAAAATAGACCTTGAGGGCACAGTGCAATGAACACCACTTTAAATCTACAATCTGTACCCCTGTTTCCTGTTAAATATAACACTATACAGCTGAAAGAAACATTGAAATTTCAGATGCATTGCAAACGAATACGCTCCCCTCCAATTTAAATTGCAAAACCAATAATCTTCCAGCTCAGAACACTGACACCGTAATGAATTCCTAGCGGTTACAAAACCCAGAACCAATAGGATAATTTCATTCTCATCCAACAATGGGTATCTGATAACAGGTAGATACTCAATTTACCGAAACGCGTTGAACAGTCGGGTAACCATCTATTTCCACGGTTAGCGGTAAGTGACGCTATCCACTGAAATAATGACGGAGTCGTTATGCGATTTATATGACCCGTATTCGCGACATGGCTGCCTATGATTCACTGCCATCGAAAATGCCAATAACATCGTTGGGCCGAAAATTGATTTGTTCTTGTTCGGAAGGCTGCATATACATGAGTTGATGCTCCATGCTGCCTTTTATCGAATATTGAAATTTGAAAGCAGAACGGAGGGACAGATAGAACAGTGAATATTCCATGGATTTATTCACTCGCAGGCACTGAACTATCTGTAACATTTCGTCTTGTGCCAAAGCAAGTTGTGCTTTTACTGGGCAATTCTTAGGAGTTCAGAGAACTTGCTGTAAGGCGCCTCAGGATCTGGACTTCAATAATTGATGAAGAAGAACTCACTCAGTATATACATAAAGCTCTCTTGGAGAGCTTGGAGGTTTATGCTTGCTGGGGAGATAAATCTGCTTCTCTTCTGGCTTCTCATATGTGTTATATCTACGAATCGGTGTCCTTTTTCTAAAGAAACCAATTCACATTCTATTGGTACGAAATTAAAGTGCGTTCAGGCGAACGGACTGTGTTCGCGCTTGGCGAACTTAAATAGAGTGGCGAACTGATGTCAAAAGCCATGACGATTCGAAGAGTGGGGGAGGTTCAGTCGATTGGTACCTCTACTGGTTAACTTTAGACCACACAGTCGAAGTGAGTGGGTAAACCACTGTTAAACCACGTTACCGAAGAAGTCCAGTTGCAGTATAATCTTCGTAGTATCGAATATGGATAAAAATAAAAATATGATTTCTGAACGGATAGTATAGGCACGTGAACAGTGAGAGAATTCCAAAGTTCTCTATTGATTAGCTCAACGTTGTCTTCGATATTAATATAAGTCTAGATTCTGGGAAATGACTTTGACATTGGCTGGCAAGTCTTCATTTTGCATCTACAATCGGCAGGGCCGTATCTAGGCACTACTGCGCCTGTGGCAGGATTTTCTTCAGCGCCCCCAAATTGGCGTAGATTTTTTTCATCATGTTCCAATTTTTTTTTTGAATAAACTAAATATATATATATACATGTATAATCGAAAATTCGTTGCTGATAAGTTATTAGATGAAAAATTGGATAGTGGGAATTGCAGTAATTAATGAGGTACTCTTTTTTCTTTGCTCGAGCTTTCGAGATATTTATTTATCTCTTCATCAGGAGAACTAAAATAAAAAGAAAACGGTAGAAACAAATAAGATGATATCATGAAAAACTTACGAAATTGAGAATGTATAAAAAGATGGAGGTTTCCAAAATTGACATCACTAACTTAGGTGTATAAAAATTGAAAACATATATTACTTTCTTAATATAAATAATGAAGTTGAATTTTGATTAAGGATGTCGAATTGACAGTGATTTTACATATCTTGATTTAAGCATTATGGATTTGGAAAACATTTCTCTAAAAACTCAAAATTCAACTTCATTATTTATATTAAGAAAGTAATATATATGTTTTCAATTTTTATACACCTAAGTTACTGATGTCAATTTTAGAAACCTCCATCTTTTTATACATTCTCAATTTCGTAAGTTTTTCATGATATCATCTTATTTGTTTCTACCGTTTTCTTTTCATTTTAGTTCTCCTGATGAAGAGATAAATAAATATCTCGAAAGCTCGAGCAAAAAAAAAAGAGTACCTCATTAATTACTGCAATTCCCACTATCCAATTTTCTATCTATATACATATATATATTATAATATTTTTTCATAATATTATTCAGATATTTTCGTCACAAAGCATTTTCTATTTTTTATCTTCATTATGAAACCAACCTGCGCGAAGATTTTAAAAAAATTCATGGTTTCTGTCGGAGAACACAATGCTTCAAAGGTAAGCCTAGGATTCTGCAAACATTGGAGAGATGATATCTAGTGAAATTGTTTTTTTTTTTGAGAAATTTGTTAGTAAAACTACAATTTCTGAATGCATAAATAATATAATACTCAATCAACAACCAACTCTTGATATCAACGTTTTGTTTTAAATAATTTTTTTTCTCATTTCTAACTACTCCTCAGAAAGACTCATAAAACAAAAAACTGAAATCAATTTTTCCGAAAAAATTTTGAATTTTCGAATATGCTATCAGTCCTCCTCACTTCCGCAGAAACCTAAAGTTAATACTTCAATACAGTAATAAATAAGTTTTGATAAATGCTTCGATTTCGTTTAACTCTGCAGTTACACTTGTTCTCTTCACCCTATTCTTTGTTATTTATTCACCGTTTCCAGTCACCGATCGGAGCACCTCAGAGGCGCCCCCGAAGTGCGCCCATCCACTGTTCCAGTCAACGGTGCGTCATGTCCTCGCTCTACCTTCCTCTTTCCTTTGTAGGAACAGTAGCACCCACCGAGTTTATTTACAAGATCTATTAGTGAGGATTTTTTCCCTTCTCTTTATTTGGGTTCTGCTCTTATTGACAATGTACCCAGATTCAATCTTTAAGTCAATCAATGTATATAATATTATATATTCTTTATAAAAAACTACCAGACACACACAAACACCCAGACCTCTACAGGAATCGAACCCGCAACCTTCAGCCACAATAAGCTACAAATTCATAAATAATGCAATTCTGGAATTCTTCCTGTAAATATCTCATTTGCCATTTGAAGTGTTACAGGAGGAATTCCAGAATTGCATTGTTTACATCTGTTAGTTCGGCCACTTACAGCTCGATCGTACGCTACGATATCGTAACATATAGATGAAAAGCAGAATACGGGCATAAATAATTATGGAGCGAGTTAAAACAAGAACATCTGTTTAATCCTTTACCTGGTGACTAAAATTCTACGTTTCTCTATTCCACACCGTGATACATTTATCGAAATAACAAATGTAATAGCTACCTTTAGTATTTACTTCATTCAAAATCTTACCTCAATATTGACTATAATTATGTTTTTCGACGATTTTCCTAATATTATTGCACTTGTTCACAAATAGTATATTTTATTACTAGTCCAGAAAGTAAGTATTCGTGCAAGCACGGAAAAAGCCTTTCTGGACGTGTAATGAACGATATTTTTCATTACACCTCTCTGAAAACAATCCAACGATATTTGTTCTTCAACAGAAAGCATTTCGATATTGTAACACAATAATTATTCGAAACACTGACGTCTACTGTCATCACGCAATCGTTGCTTTGTGTCTCAGCGTAGATGCATCTATGTCTCAGCGCACGGAAAAGGATCACTTTCGGTGCGGCCGCACGGAAAAGGGTCACTTTCGGTGCCCTGAATCGACATGTTTTGATAGGGTTTTCAGAGCGGTGTAATGAAAAATCTATTCGTACAGGCAACACAACTACATGATCATCTATCTAATCTACAGTAACTAACTCTTCTTTTCCCTGCTTTTAACTGGAATGGCCTCATGATGCACGGTGCACACGGCCCGATTCAATCGGTCCAATACTGTAGACGGTAGGGAATCTAGGCGAGCCCTTTTCGGCTTGTCAGCGGACACATCTATGTACACGCGGTCGGTTTTCACATCCTACCTGGCGGAGTCGCGACATCGCTCCTTACGCAAAAAAATATTTTTGGCGTATACATTGGCGCTCAATTTTTTTTTTTCATTTGATATTTTTTGGCGCCCCTGCGGACCTTGCGCCTGCGGCGGAAGAGATACGGCCCTGACAATCGGTAGTTCATTCTAGTCTCAATAGCCGAGTTCTTATTATTTACCTACAGTCTCCTTATTATCGATTTGTATGTAGGACTTTCATTTTCAATCAAGTGTACATAGTTACGATATTTCCTTTCAATAAGAGGTTGACCTACCACGAAAGTAAGGACCTTACGTTTCCCGAATAATTTGAGCGATGCACTGATAATGAAATCTTTCAAGGAAAAATAGTATTTCGTCTTGAAAATTATCTGTGAGTGTCAAAGAACATTTTCAAATTCTGATTCTGTCATATGTTCATTCCATAGGAATTATTTGGTGTGCATTTGAATGTGCCAATGACATTCTGTATAGGGTGGGCAAAATTCTTTGTCTACTGGAGAGATCTCGAGAACTATAGCAGGTAGGAGAAAACTGATAACACATTCCCGACTAGAAAACAGAAAACAAATCCAGCCTATCGTTCATGAGTTTTGAGTTATGAACGAAAATTGAGAAATTGTTATTTTCAGTGATGCTGATTGCTGAATAACTCGCTTTTTCGTACTCTTATTCTGAATTTGTTGTTATATTCCACAGGGACTTTTCAAGGTGTAATTCAAATATGATATGATCGAATTTTTCAATCCAGCAATTTTCAAGAAATGAGAAGGATTTATGATTTCTCAAATATAAACTATGGTCGAAAGTTCCTCATCTTGCTACAAAATTTTTGCTGAATTCAAAAATGTATCCTATGTACACATTGATATTACATGAAAATACTTTTATCTTGTTCTTCGATTCGCTGTTGAATTATAAGTAGTTCACGAACTATAATTCATATTCAACGGTCTCTATGGTACCGCCAGCCTACTTATAATACAACAGTGAATCGAAGACAAAGGTATAAAAAATTTTTCTCATGTAATATTCATGCGAATAGCGACATATGATACATTTTTGAAATCAGCAAAAATTTTTTAGCAAGATAAGACAACTTTCGACTATAGTTTTCATTTGAGAAATCATAAAACCTTCTCATTCCTCGAGAATAGCTGGATCAAACAATTCAATCATATTATATTTGAATCACTCCTAAAAGGCACCTGAAAAGCACCTGTGGAATGATTTCGAAAACTAGTTCAAATTTTCATTCAGCATGATTGAAAATGACAATTTCTCAAGTTTCGTTCATGACTCAAATTTTATGAACGATAGGCTAGATCTGTTTTCAGATTCGAATTACTGAGAAAAAAAGAACTCGAGAATGTGTTATCAGTCTTCTTCTAGCTGCTCTTGTTCTACAAATCCCTTCAGTAGACAACGAATTTTGCCCACTCTGTATATTTACTCAAAAATACTCTAAATGAACTGGTCAACTTCAATTGCTCAATCCCTGATACCATAGAGAACTCATTAAATGACCCTCAGTCCGACAGAAATAACTTTCAGTGCTTCCCAAAGCTCCGCCGTCTAATAACATTTATCTCCTGTAAGGTGGCACCAATTACATCTCACTCGGGAATCGATAAATTCAACAATACCAACTCTCCACTGTCCTAAAGGACCTTCCGCAAGAAGCGTCTAATGATGATCGTAGATCTTGCTTGTGTACACTTTGTTTTGTGTGTTGAAATTGGCAATTTTCGAACTTGGCTGCTGTGTCCCACTTTACGAAGCCCTTAGAGATGGAAACCTTGTTATATTAGCGGATTTCGAGTTCTGATTTACATATACTGGATGTAAAAAATTAATGTTTACATAGGAATCATTAATTTTGGTGAAATCATAAATAGTATCTCGAGTCAATTTCCTGAAAACTCATAATTTGCACTGTTTCAATTTTTACTCGAGACTTTTTGATTTGAAGGAGTGGGCTTTAGTGAATGATGAATTTTAAACATAGTTAAGAGAATTTCAGATAATGGCGAAAGCAAATTCCGATCATTCAAAGCATTTTCACCAAAAATTCAGTGATTGTTAAATTCAAATTCAACTCGAAAATATTTAACAGGGAAGACTTAGCTTTATTAAATGATAAAAATTCATGTACACATTAGAATGAGGTATACTCTATATCAATTAGCTCAAAGTGGAAAATGGAAGCAGTAAGGCATCTCCTTAACAAATTCTCCTCAAGGCACAATACAGAAAGCAATAAAAATCTCTTTTCGCTTATTTCATTCGTAATCCATTTAAGCGAAGGAAATACCTCAGAATCCGGATGTTTTCCTTGACCCTCAGTCGGCTATGAAATTCATTATTTTTCGGTTTTCGGTAACATCCTTTATTGAATCCTTGAATGCCCGGGAATTTGAAATATTTTCTAATGAGATCCTTTCATGGCTAAGAGAAATTAAGAGCCCGTCTCGGGAGGAATTCCATCGATGCTTAGAACCACAACAAAGAGAGCCCTATCTAGCATGGGAAAATCACATTGACCTACGCTGTATCGCCGAACAATGACCAAGATAGAGATAAATTGGTTTTCCTGTAAAAATCTTGTCGGGAGTGAGGATAATCTGGCCTACTAGGACGATGGCGATAGATGTTTCTTTTGGAAACACACTAAAGGATGTTTTAGAGAAATAAAAGACAATTTCAGGTGCCAAATGAATATATCGCCAATTCAACACACAAAACGAAGGTTTAAACCATTTTATTGGTTGTTCGGACTTCATTTTTTTATTATGGAGTTACTCTGAACTCAAAATGTCAATATGTGAGACTCATATACAGGGTGGGTCTTTGACTTTTACACATATTTCAACTGTAGATTCTTGAGACTAAAGAAAACCTTTTTTTCCCTTTCCATTTTTCCGAATTCGGCTCTGTTAAAGAGATATACGTGCCTGATATTATTCTTTACAAAGACCTCAAAGTTCATATATTTCGATTGAAATTGATGTGATTATTAGATATTCTGGGTGATACAATTAAAAAATACTCAAGCACTAACCTTATTTGAATAAGAATGTTACGAACACGGTATTTCCTAACAAAACACTTAGTTCTGTCCGATCGGCAATTGAAAAGCTATATTTCTCACACCAAAATAAGTTCCTTCTTCGATTGTCCTGAAGATTTGTTCATATTTTCCTCGATATTCTGAAACGATCTCATAAAAATTGGTTTCTCACTGACCTATCCTAACTCCATTAACCAAAGTCATATGATTCGGGGTCAATGACCTAACGTCACCCATCCTCTGTGATATCCACCCACAAAACTCTAGAGAAGACGATGCCAGATTGCCGATTTTATCTTGAAACAATGATATAGGCGAACTCAAGAAAGCAGTACGCCCCCTATCGTTAGCGGATGAACTATCACAATCGCTAAAGGCGTCTACGCGTTACTCTTTGAAAATGTCAAACGAGTAGTTCTGAATCTCGCCAATATAGCGCTACGTTCCTAATTTCAGTCGTCACGGCCTACTCTTCCCTTCAGAAGGTCGTGGATGTAGCCGCCACGCAAGACAAACCGTTGTTCTGTGTCGCCAACCAGTCCAACCTGAAACGTTAGTCAGTGATCCCGGACACGGCATAAACGAAGTTCACGCTTTATTTATTTACAGAGAATAAAGCAAACAGGTGATGATTATGTAAATGACTTTCAGTTAATTGATGCAATAGTAGTGTCGTTCTGGTGTCGAGTTATATTGTTTCGATAGATATTTTGCTGAAGGACCGGTAACAATGAATTTTAAATAGAAACTGCCTATAAAATGTATAATTTCATGCTTCTTAGAATTCAATTTCATGTCCCACGAATGTGGAATTTTATTATTACATATCTCTACATCAAAAGTTTTTTCATCATAGAGATTTTAGTCTTGACAAAGTTGATAAACATTCTGACAACGTTGGTAACTTGCTGAGAGACCAGAGAAGAAATAATATTCGATGAGATTTAACTCAGGACAGCATTCAGGAATAACTTGAGAACGACGCGTTTTATTGAAAAAACTAGCTGGCCCGGCGAACTTTGTTCCGCCTAAATGATACTTACGGTGGATTTCACAAATCGTAATCACCGGTGATCGGAGATCAACAGCTTGGTTCTCTGATTTTTGAACTGTCAAATGTTTCGATGGATATGATCTGTCACACAGAACAGATACATCAAAATAATATGTCAATTACCAATTATAACAATTTTGGATTTAGTGATTTCCGCAAATATATTTATTACCCAAACAGAAATTCAAAAACATTTTAAAAATTATGAGAAAAGATGAGAATGGACATATCACGATCGAAACTAATCGCCAAAATCGTATATACTTGACATTTCGATAAAAATTTACTGTGATATTCACGCGCTTCTGTATCTGTTAATAGACCTTCATGGTACTATAAGTCCTATGCAAATTACACAGTAATTGATGTCATATGTTCTTTATTTGACCATTTCAAACAACGACGACCGAAATTCTCGAAAAAAAAACAGATGACATAAATTTATGGTCGCGAAAGCCTCAACAAATTCATCGCCACAACATCATTTCAGTGTATTTTCCGTTGTCAATTTGATGGATATATCAACAGCTGATTTGCTAAAGTCAATCATGACATGACAGCAGAATGGCATCTTTTTATAATGAAAGTTTTCTACTTTTCCTAAGAACTAATATACATCAGAATGTCAGGAATATAAACACTCATTATTGCTTGACAAAATTATCTACCATTAACACGCCACGTTCGCCAGAATAAATTCAAGTATTTGAAATAACTGATGAAAATCAGTCATAATTTGTGAATAGCGCCACCTGAAGTGGAAAGAACGAAACATTGCTAATATAATCAATTTGGTCACAACAAAATCTAATCAGTGCCTACACCATTATTCTAGACATCCTACTTCACGATTACGTTATTTTGAATAAAAAAAACTATAAAAATAACTAATAATCAGTCATAATGTGTGAATAGCGCCATCTGAAGTGGTACGAAATCTAATCATTTTAGACATCTAAAAGTTGTATGCAACTCAAATTACACACTATTACAGTGACTATAGTGGTAATATAGTCACTGTACACCCCATCTAACGGAGAGAATATGAAATCAAGTACCTATGAATAAGCGGTAGCGTAACTGTAACTGTAGCGACACCTAGTGGCCTCGCTCAAAAGAAGGAAAAGCGTTTCCTGTATAAGTGAAATTTTCATCGATATTTTCGAAGTTTTATTGCATTTTATAATAACCAGACCGTAGACGAATCCATATATGAAGTTTCATAACAAACACTCCATCTGATCTCGAGTTATAAATGGTGTAACCAACATCTTTCTTTTATATATATAGATATAGGAATACTTTTGTTTTCTAAAATAATTAATTCTTTCGAAAACGTGAACCGTTTATCTTCTTCAAGTGGTTTTATAGTATTTCTGCGTGAATTTATAAGTCGACTATACTGTAACTTTTTTACCAGGAGACATATCAAATAAGTTTCAAATGAAGAACATGCACCATGAATAGAGTAAACAATGAACCAAAATTCAGTTCATTCGAAATATCGGTTCCGAATATAAGGAAAGAATAGTCTTAATTTCATGGATTCGCCCTGTATACATGATAAGTCTTTGACTTCTACAAATATTTTAACTGCAGTTTCCTCTCATGAAACAAAACACTCTTTTCCTATACCATTTTTCGAAATTCGGTTTCGTTTGAAAAATACAAGGTGTCGAAAATCCATGAAAAAACCTTATACATTCAATACTCACAGTTTCTATTAAAAATTTATTGTTTCCGGTCCATGAAATACAAAATTCAGATATATGAATGTCGACACAAATTACGTATTAAATTGAAATTAATGAAAAATAAAATGATTCTTAGCACTGAATGATCTGTGGCGATTTTTCTATCTAAACAATATCCTCTTGCAATTTTATGAACTCGACACTCCACTGTTAATATTGCATTAATTCACTGGAAGTCTTCACATAATCATCTCGAGATCGAAGAAAAACACCTTAAATATCACTTTCCCCTTTTATAACAATATAGCTCTAGAAATGATTTCCTCCAAATTTGTTCAGAGATCGCGCCGACTGTCGCTATATGCATGCGTCGTTCACAGACGTTAGATTGCGTAGGCTTCTTTTGGGTCGATTCATAGATCTCACGTCTTGCGTAGTTTTAGGAATATTGGTGAAGCTTGCGACGTACACATCGAAATTTCTTTGAAATATTCACACAAGTTTATTGTTTTGGATACAAAATGGGTTAGGTTAGGTCGATTAATCATGAATTGATCGAAAAACATTCTTTATAAGATATTTTTGGGACATCTAGGAAAATATGGACAAGTTTTCACAAACTAATCTTCAGGAAAAATGAAGAAGGAACCTATTCTGAAGGGAGAAATATGGCTTGTTGATGGCAGTTATAATCTTACACATATAAGCCGTTTTGCAAAGAAATATCGTGTTTTTAACATACTTATTCCTATTAGGTTAGTAGTTGAGTATTCCCTAAATGTATCAACTCAATTTCAATCGAGAAATATGAACTTGAGCAGTTGGCCTCAAGAATCTACATTTAAAATATATGTACAAGCCATCAGTCAGAGTTTCAGCCTGTACACTCTGTGGATTGTCAATAATTACCGACAAACTCAGTAAGCAATCGACCAATAAGTACCCTGATCGATAGGAAATCGATGGTTTATGATTTCTTCCTTATTTGGACTCGTCAGGATCGATCAATCCCTGTTCCCTCTATAAATATAAACGAAGTAATCTTTTGGGTATCATGAAACAGAAAACAGTGCATCTTTATAGGAAGAACTGAATAGTTCCACAACTATCGCTTGTAATATTGAATCCTGATGAGTGCAAATGAGGACGAAACCACGGTCGGTCAATTTCCTCTCGAAAGGGTTGATTATTTGAGGGCTGCTAGTGAGATAGTGAGTCAGCGCATTTAGGCTTCCGATTTGAATTCAGAAATAATGATTTGTCACTAGCAAGGTACAAAGGATTCCTGTGAAACCATATACAGTGTGTCCAATCAGTACGATAAAGTAAAACATCTCATTACTAATGATAGTTAGTTTCAAGCAAAAGTTGTTGCTTTGGCATTGATGCTTCAGCCTCAAATAATTTCAATAATACATTGTGTTCGTTTGCAGCGGTAAGAGGATTGAATTGAATCAACTTATTTCAGGCTGTAAGGATCGTTGCGAGAACAACAGTTTTTCAATCTTATTCAAACCTAATTTTTGAACTGATAAGCCTTGAAGAATTTCCAGAGAAAACACCTAACCCACTCACAACCTGACACAATACCATAACCTTAAAAAAGATTCCAATATGATCCCTCCCAAGTCCCGCCTGCTGTGTTCAGATGTGTTGTATTCGGTATTCTGTTGTTTCCGGTTCCTTCGATGCGCAGAACAACATTTTCTGTGGACCCAGACACACACATTGATTCAATAGAGCAAGCGGAGCAAATGACCATTGAAGGCACCTCAAAGTGGTCGTGCAAGATTGCTATTACAGGTATTACTGGCTGCATTCTATCGGGGGACTGTTCATATTTTGATCTATATAATCTATTGTGAATTCTGTACGCGAATATGTCTAATGCCAAGCAACAGATTGACGGTATCGAGAACAGTTTCTAAAACAGAAGTAACAGAACTAAACCGCGCAAGCGCTCACGCATCAGCTCAACAGAAACGGTTTTGGGTAGTCAAAATAGCAAACTGATGTATCTTTTGACATTTAGTTATTTTGGCACTCAAAGATTTCCTTATTTTGATCTGAATCAGAAATAAATTGTTGGTTCAAACTTTGGTTCAAATTAAAGTTTTTTTATTTTCGAGTTATTCTCATTTTTATGAGGACAATTTCTCTGTAGTTTTTTCTGTGTTAGTATTTTACAACTTCCAAATTTATACTTCAATTAAAATATTCCACCATGCTTCCTTCTACTTCAACATAAAATAATGAAGGACTATGGAAAATATTTTTCGAAGATTTTGGAGTACCTTCTATTTAATTAAAATCACAAATAATTTCACTACATTTTAGTGAATGATTATTGCAAAATTAATGAGGAATATCTCGGCAAAAATACACACATCGACAAAAGTCTTACCCCCCTCTCAACTTGTAAAATATAGCATGACAATTTTTTGCGTGAGGAATCTTTACTATTTAATCACTTGAATTAAAATTTGAGGTCACAAGCCTTGACGTATCACTCGTCACAATTGTCCAAAAAATAAAGGCCTAAAATCAGTAAAAAAAAACTAATAAAATATCTGTCATTTTGCACATATCGGTCAAGATTCAATAATCTGGCGTTTTAATTTTTTTCCTTTTACTTGAAGTCAATTTTGTAATGGTAGGTAGTTGTTCTTTTCCGCTCTTCGTCGTGTATCGACTAATATACTTTGTTTTGTAATTTTGTTCCATCAATTTTATTTCAAAATTTGTGTATATATGCAAAGGGTCAAACTCTTGCGGTTGCATTTTCCCTGCACCAATATCAAATCGTAATATCCTCTGAGTTTAAGTCCAGATTTATGCAACAATTCATATCGTTCGTTGCACCATTCGGAAGCTGGAACTGTTCCAAGCATTAGAGTTCAACGCTTCATAATGCATTTCTTGGCATTCTTGGAACATTGCCAACAACGAGCGGAACATTCGCCCGATAAAATAATTCTAATGCAATATTCCCACCGACTTTCCCTTACAAGTTGGCAGTTAAAATTTATGCATAATTTCTCTACCTGGTGTTCTTTGCATTCGCCTTTTTCTACATTTTTCCGCGTAATAAAGATGAAAAATAGTGGGCGGTACGGCACATTATTCTGAAAATTCATAAAAAATTATGGAACATCATTCCAACTGTTATCTACTCGAAATAAAAAGCTTTACACATTCCGCAAACTTTAACGAATATTGTAAAAAGTTGCTTGGCATTATGCAAAATATCTACAACACTTGCTCAGTACCGAATGCCTTTCAAGCTTGAATGATTATTCTTCCAAACCAAATGCAAACACAACAGAGAGAACTCTAGAAAAAACTTGTAATCACTTTACGAAATATTCACACCAAATAACACAACTTCTATGCAGTATGAGCTTTTACTTCTCTCTCTATTTCTGGAGCTTAAAACTTCAATGGATGTACTGAATTATGTACATTGCAAGATCGAAATCTTCTCTACCTATTAATTCTGGAGATTTACAGCATGTTCTTACTACTTGTAGCATGTCTCAACACTGAAATTATATACAAACTGAGAAACAAATTGAGGAATCTGTTCATAAACAAAAATAAGTCAGTTGAATTTAATTTTACGATTTAATTTTGAATTTACATCCATGACAAATCATTCAAGTGTTGTTCTGAAGGAATCAAATCTTTTTTGTCGAATTCAAGTGGTGAACTATGGTGGTATATGTTCATGGAAGTAAAAGAAAAATTAGTATCAAACCTCATTCATCTGACTGTCTTTTGAAGTTGAATTCGAAAAATGCTATATTTCTTATAGCATTTCGACAAATTTGTGAGTTCTTCAACAATTAAGATCAAAGGAAAGGCTCTGTACTCAGCAGGTTAACCGAATGTCATTTTAAGTGCTGTTTTTGGAGAAAAATATGTGCAGGAAGCTTTCCCATAGAATGTAGCAATTGACCTGCCTGAAAATCCGATTTTGAGTAGACAACTCTACAGTTGGGAAGCACCTTACTAAGAACCGCTTACTTTTTTGATCTGTTACAGTTACCACATCCTCTGTTCCAAGAACAGATGCTATCTTCCACTTATCACACTCTATCGGTTGAGGCTTTGGAGAAATCAATCAGCATGCGCATTTGTTCAATCAACTCACAATGGGTTTAATGATTATCATTGATCTAATCAGTTTTTCACCTGATACAGAGAGACTACATTAATTTAGTTTCAAAAAAAGTCATGTCAAAATTTGAATTTTTCTTTAATTATGTCAGGAATGGTTGATTGATTTCTCCACTGATTTTCCTAATAATAGTTCCAAATTTTTATATTCCAGTAGTTTTAGCTAGTCATGAAAATTCTTACATAGAAATCCATTAGTTATTCGAAATTGAATAAGAGTGCCTGTGATACAGATTACCGAGAGAAAACCTTGAAATATTTTTTCTCAAAATATATATTGATTTTGCTAACACTTTTCATGATTCAGGATTGTTAAAAATAACAGGTTAACTCTGTATCACAGGACGTTGATCTTTCAGTAGAGTCTAGTATAAAACCCTTTCATCATTATGGATTAATATTTAATTATTGATTTTTCAATAGAATAGGAATATGTGAAACGTGTAAAAAATTTGGAACACTCACATCAATATTCTAATCACACTTGCACAAAACAAAACCACTGAACTTACAATATTTTATTCAACAATTTGTACACGTTTGACACATTTTCAACCTTTTCCACATCAACACTTTTTTCAGGTTTCAAATAAAAAACGTTCGAAAAATTTCATGGTCATGTTGAATTTTCAAAGCAGAACTTCGCTGGTACCATATACAGGGTGTTTCGTCATAAAATATATCGTCGTGTTGATGAGATCGGGAGAAATATTTGTCTATTTATTGTTGGACGCCCTGTATACCTGGTAGGTGTTCTGATCTGATACCAGTTGAGAACTGCTTTCAAAAGTCGTCAACTTATTTGATCGCGAATTTTTCGAACGCTCGTCACATGGGAAAATGTAAAAAAAAATGATTTTGGTGGGAGAATTTGATCAGATACTGAAGACATAAATTTAAATAAATGCTTCAACTATTCGTAATATGATTAAATACAATAGTACCTTCCTCATTTTTTTTGTTCATCTCTGATTAACATCAGGATTTTTCGAAAAATGTCCAACTGTCCACCAGAGTTTTCAAAGTTAAAACTGTAATCATAAAAATAGAAACAAATTCTCCTTCCGCAAAATTTCCCGAAGCATTCAAACGTAAACTTCGAAGTTTGTACTCGATTGTCCTGAACAATTCGATCTACGAATAAACCGGATACAATATTCGATTCAAAACTTTGAAATGAATCAATTTCAGCAACTTTTAACGAGTTGAAAGATTTGCTTCATATTCTTGCTTCTGTCACCTGACCTCTTTCTTTTCCGATGCATGCTATCCAAATTTCTTCATGCATGTCTCACGTTTCTTGTTGATTTTTAATGGTGCTTTGTGGGTTTTTGAGGAAATTGGGAAAAAGTGGTAGTAAGTACTAACTTTCTGTTCTAATCGATGCTTGACACGATGCTTTCCGGAGTGAGGATTTTTGGGACAATTGGAGCGAAGAATGTCTGATGTTTTTTCACATTTATTGAAAGAGAATTGAAAAGAATCATACAGGGTGTCACACTTAAGAGGCAACAGAGGTTTTTTCTGGTAGAAAAATCAAGATTTTGGAAAAACTCTGGGACCAATCATTTTTGTTGTTGACATCCCTCATTGAATAATTCCTTATGTTGATATAGGTAAAAAAGGATCAATAAAAGGTACTAATTTCTCCACAGAAAATCTCAAAACTTGTCGATCAATTTAATCCTTCATTATTTCAGACTTTCGAGTTCATTCTTCTTCTTTTCCTTCACGAAAACCCACTTTGAACAAAAATAACGACCTCTCCTCACTGAAAATCAACTCAGACAAGTTCGCTCGAATTTTTTCAATCCTCGCACGGGTCCGCTTTCAAAGCTCCTCTGTCACACTCTCCCCTGTCACCCTTGGATAATTCGATAAAGATGCAATTGAATGTTCCAGTCAAGTCTGCACAAGGTCTCATCGCCAAAGATAAGAGCGGAACCTCTGATCCCTACGTCACAGTCCAGGTTGGGAAGGTGAAAAAGCGTACAAGGACGATGCCCCAGGAGCTCAATCCCGTATGGGACGAGAAGTTTTACTTGTAAGTTTCTTTGAGAGTTGTTTTACGGTCACACTGGATGGAATTCGATTAATTTTATTCTATTCAGCGAAAGAAGGTTCAGATAATGTGAAAAATAGTTGAATAACATCGTTTACTTGATCAAATATGTGGTAGAATCTATTAAGAAGTGTGAATAATTAGTTATCAACAACTATCTCAGCTGGAATTTACCGATTTACTTGAAAATGCTTCTCAGCGTCCGACCGGGGAGATCATCCTCGCTCAACTGCCGTCAGGCCGCGCCCGGCGCGCTTATGATATCAACGAATTCTCGGACTCTGGAAATTTCATGTAGAAACGTCAAAACTTCGAATTGAGATATTTATGGAATGAGGGCGCTCAAGCAATGGTGAATACCTTCACAAAGACCTTGCATCCTTCCTCTTTTGTTTGGTTTAGGCCGTTTTCGTCCGGGAATTGTGTGAAAAAAGCCTTTCGTTCTCGGCCGTGACCTCATTTAGCGATTCGCGTATTATTAAAAATACTTTCCGGGGTTTTGGCTGGACGAAAAATGTACCAGCGAACTGCTTCTTTCGGCTTGTGGGACCGCAATTTTTGTGTTGCAAACAGAATGGCTGAACAAGGACCTATTAAGCAAAGCAACGAAAGATTGGATAACGTTTTGGTAATTAGGACGAAATGAGTAGCACGGAATGGAGAGGATTTATTACTGCACTCAAGATTTCATTAGAGGAAATGGGGGGGAATAGACTCAAATTAATTTTCTTCCTCAAAGAATTCAGTAGTTGAGTTGACTTATACTCCGTAATTTCTTTTAGTTGTTATTAATACTACTCGAAGTGATTGGAAGTTATTCAGTGTAAATTGAACCCACCAAAAACATTCTGTAAAAACTAGCCAAGTCTCGGTGGAGCTGCTTATTTATCTCTAAAAAGTAATGAAATCTAGAAAAAGTCGAGCCAAGTTTAAGGCTCCTTACTGTGATTTCTTTATTATTATAGTTAATGTTGTGTGACTTGGCCGTTGAACATTCTTATACGTTAGTGGGTACAAGTCAATTTTGTTTACACGTAATGCTATATCTGTTGTAACTACCAATGTTTGTTAAGCGAGATAATAGCCCATGCTGGTATTGGTAATTGGACGCTAGTGTCTCATTTCAGACTGTTGTTGATTGTGCAACACATATGCATTCAGCATTGACAATGCTGACTTCTGCTCCCTTCTTTTTGGAGCGTCAAATCGACCACCGATCTAAAATAAAATAGACGTACAGACGGTCTTCTATCAATGATTAGAAGTCCCTCTGTGCTGGAAATAATTTTATATACTGTTTGTTTCAGGCTCGTATTATTGAATACGCAGCTTTATCAAGCCTACAATTGAATAAACGTTTTCCAAGTGGCAATTTTTCATCGTCAATGGGTTGCGTTTCTGGCGACAGATTGGTGCAATGGTGTCATGGAGCACCTGGTTTTGTACCCTTGTGTACCCTTCAACGGCCAAGTCACACAACATTAACTATAATAATAAAGAAATCACAGTAAGGAGCCTTAAACTTGGCTTGACTTTTTCTAGATTTCATTACTTTTTAGAGATAAATAAGCAGCTCCACCGAGACTTGGCTAGTTTTTACAGAATGTTTTTGGTGGGATTTCACTTCTTTTTGTAGAAACGTGGGCATATTGATCTATTTTATTAGATTTTCTTATTTGACACTTTTTTTAAGAGTAGTTTTTCTATTAAAAATCTTTATTTTTTTTCGGTTTTGAACTATGGTAGATAGAGCCTTCGAGTATTTTTTATTAATTTCAGCGTCCTCGAAAACCTATAGTTCGATACCAAACTTGTCCATATAGCCCATCTCTTACCAGATTCTTTTTCGGATTCAATTTTTTCTCTCCCAATCTAAGCACCGCAGACCCATCTGATGATGTTTTTTCTGAAGAGCAATAGAGATTCTATATTGCACATAAATTTCATAGCATTTTCATATTCAGTGATACAGAGCGAAACACAGTTTCTTCTTCATCAAGCAAGAGCTTCCGAAGACGGAATGGAAAGAAGATATAGAGAACATAACTGCTATTACAGTTGCTGGTGATTCTGATAGAAGAGATTTGATTCACCAAATAAATAAACGAAGAGAAGAAGTGGGAGGATTACCTCAAATTGTACAACAATTGTTGAATGAGCACCCAGCACCCAAGCTTGTTGTCGTACATTCTGATCCCTGTACTCTGATGAAGAATGATCATAGATCACTTCATGAAGCCTGACAAGTTCGATCAAATTTTCATCCATTTTCACTTCATCAATCACTTCACAAAATATTCGACGTGATATCACTTAGGGTTAGAAAATGTAAATTTTCGGGTAGTTCTGGTGTGCTATCAAGTGACAGCAGATGCTAACTTCGTGAATGCGTGAAATGATAACAATTGAAAAAAGGATAATAATCGGGTCATCAGTCTTATACACAGTGATAATTTTTACTGTCTCATTTATTGTTCTGGCCTAGCTTTCGAAAACCTATCGTTTCCTTGAACAATAAATGAGACAGTAAAAATATCACTGTGTATAAGACTGATGACCCGATAATTATTTTCTTTCAATTTGTATTCTAAAGTCGATATTCACATATTGGGTATGATAACAATGTTTTTCCAAGCGCATAAACTTCCATACATTATTGTGGTTGCACATTTTGCGAAGATGACGTGATACCACGTGAGCTCACGTGACGTGCCAACAGATTTTCGATTATCCTAGTTTTTATAATTTTCCCTTTATGTGGCCATTAAACCCTAACTATGTACCAAATTTCAGCTCTCTGAGTTTATGGGAAGTATTAGTTCTATTTTGATGATCATGAGTGAATTAGGGTCGAAAATGCGAAAGTTTGCTTTCGCGTAACTACGGAACTAAATGACCTACACACTTGAAATTTTGGATTTTGGGTACGTGATTATAGCTTACTGGATGACAAAAATTTCGGCGTTCTGGTCTCATCCTGAGGTTCTCAAATAGGGGCTTGAAAATGCGGCGAAATGGTTCGGGTAAAGATAGTACGGCAGTGTTTGCTTCGCGCTCGACTTGGCGGGGTCACTGCCGTGCCCCCAAATGATTCTTACTCGAATTAAAAATCTTTTTTTTCTGCAAAGAACCTTTTAAGCCTGATCAGGAGGCTTCATCAATCATCGATATTCAGAGTAAAACAAAATGAATGAACATCCTCAATATTTCTGTCGTTATTAATGTCCTTCTATAAATAAACATGTTCTCTTTCCCCCATTTTCCAGCGAATGCCATAACTCATCTGATCGAATCAAGGTGAGGGTTTGGGACGAGGATAACGACCTCAAGAGCAAACTCCGACAGAAGCTCACGAGGGAATCGGACGATTTTCTAGGTCAAACAATCATAGAGGTGAGTTATGCCTTAGATAAACCTCCTCCCTTCGCAAATTGCCGTATCGAAAATATTTATTTTCGGGAATATCGAAAGTTAAATCTGTTGTGAAAACCTCGATTGCTCTGAAAAGAGGGATTGCTTTCAGTGCTGGTATTCGGACTGAAAACAATTTGTGAAATGCATGGAAAACAAGAATTGAAATTTGCAAAGTTTGTCTTCTCTTTTCATGGTCTAAGAAAGACCCACTCTATTTTTTTACGAGGAATCATCCCCTAAACATTTTCTTATTTTATATTGATGAGGCCGAACTAAAGCTCCGCAAATAGCTCCAACGCAAATCCTGTTGAATAATAAGGTGACCTATGACACTCTAACTATCGGTTTATGTAAATGTGTTATGCTGGAGCATGCCATAATTTGTCCTGCATTGCTTGTAACCACTGTCTCTGATACAATTACATTCGGTACAATGATCAGATATTGTGCATAGCAAGTCATATAATACCGACAAACACCTACCGGCAAATTCAACTTGTCCACGAGAGATAGAGATTTTGGATGAATGCAACTAGTTAACAAGCTAATCTAGCTGATAACTATTCAGTAACAAAAATGTTTTAAAAGATAATAAGGATTAGAAACCATTAGTAAGAAATGAAAAAAAATAGATAAAATAATGTTAATTTAAAAACTCCAATTTTCTGTGGGATCTAGAATTAATGCCAAAAAACCTCCCAAGCTCTTCTTCCCTGCTGAAATTTTCACGGCATATTTCATGAACTCTCATTCAGAAAGAAGATACCAAAATCGAGAATACCTTATTAATTTTCAATGTCCCTTGTCGAATGGCCGTGAAACATAAAAGCTTTGATGAAATTAATGAAGTCATATACATGGAGCAGACACAATGTTATTACTTTTTCCTGGACTCCTTCAGGGTTTATAAAATTTACCGCTCGCTCTTCTGATTTCTTTGATACCCTCTCGTCTAAAAGAATGTACCATCTTCCTCCATTCAATTATCTTCCTCTCTCTTCACTGGGAATTTAAGCTGAGCGATTCAAAAGGGTGTTTCAATAAGAGTCCAAGATTTTAGTGTTCAATAAAACATTGTTTTAATTGCAAAGTATTGCAATATTTATTGATTCAGGAAATGAACATTTGGGAATTATGTATGTGGGGAATTATAACGCCTACCCTGTGTTATAATCTATCAATAATGCAGACTTAGTCGAAAAAGGGAAATATGTATTTCTTTTACGAAAATTGGCAAACTCAACCTGTCACATTAAAATTCAAATCCCGTCGTATGTAGCGTGATTCCCAACAATGTATATAATCACTTTTCTTCGAGGAAGTTTATAGAAATGAATGAATACCTTAAGTGTTTCTCTGTAATTACAGTTTATTTTTAACTTTTTATTCACAGTAAATACTATTCGAATGTCACCTGTAATCAAAGAAACGACATTTAAGTGTATTCTTTGATGTGGTAACATCTTATCAACTCAAAATTAGAAAACAATCGCTATGACATTCAATTATCAGTGAACTATTCTAAATCATGTGAAAAAATGATAATTCTATATAATTCGCAGTCTCAAGTGCGCGGTAAATTCAGATAATAGTATATCGTTCAATGAACGGTAATGTAATCAGTTGAATAATGGATAATATATGTATCCTGTTCAATTTCATTATTTTGTTTCTTTTTTGACTTTTCCCATTTTCGTTGTTTGTAACAATTATTATTGGTGAATAAACGTTATTATTATTCTTCATCGGTCTCCCGTTCTCAGCTTGAGCTGGTAATTCTTCTATGAACCAGTGAAAAAACATTTCAGTTCCTCCCACTAGTTCAGAAATTTCCGCACGATGTAATATGTTTGCAAATCCACAGCCTGCTGTGCACATCCCGCGATCTTCTGGGATAATTCGATCCCTTGAAGAATTCTCTTGAATGATTCCCTTTCGTCTTCTGAAGTTCCGGATGCCTCCCAGTGAACTCGGTATAGAGGGAGTATCTCCATCCAAGAAGTGGTTTTTCCTCGCAATTGTTCACGTAATGAAAAGCTCGCATTACTTCAATATTCATTTCGCGGCTCCACCGGATGCGAGCTCCCCTGCGGACAGTCCTCCTCACGGTGGTCGAGCCAGCAGGTGGAGTAGCAACTCGATCTTCTGCCATGATATCGGTTTCCACTTCTCGTTCATGGTTTTGCCAACATTTACCCTTGGTGGCCCAGGTAACTCAGGCCGTTGGGACGTCACCCCTCATGTGGCGTGGCAGAAACCAAACCACGCCCGTGATTATTATTCTTCTCCATCGGTCTCCTGTTCTCAGTTTGAGCTGGTATTACTTCTATGAACCAGTGAAAAAATATTTCAGTTCCTCCCACTAGTTCAGGAATTTCCGCACGATGTGACAGGTTTGCAAATCCACACCCTGCTGTGCATATCCCGCGATCCTCTGGGATAATTCGATCCTTTGAAGATTTCTCTTGAATGATTCCCTTCCGTCAGCTGAAGTTCCGGATACCTCCCGGTGAACTCGGTATAGTGGGAGTATCTCCATCCACGAAGTGGTTTGTCATCGCAATTGTTCACGTAATAAAAAGCTCCCATTAGTTCAATATTCATTTCGCGGCTCCACTTGATACGTGCGTTGCGAGTTCCCCTGCGGACAGTCCTCCTCACGGTGGTCGAGCCAGCAGGTGGAGTGGCATTTCGATCTTCTGCCATGATATCGGTTTCCACTTCTCGTTGCAGGCTTGATATTTTCTCCATTTTCATGGGTATGCCACCATTTACCCTTGGTGGCCCAGGTAACTCGGGCCGTGGGGACGTCACCCCCCATGTGGCGTGGCAGAAACCAAACCACACCCGTGCGTTATTATTATTATTATTATTATCCATTATTCAACTGATTTTGATCTGTAATAGTCTCTATAAACCAATAGGGTGAGTTATTATAATAACTCAAGCCTATAACTTACTCTGATACGAATAGGAAAAATTAAATTACTTACGAAATGAATAAGGAAATCGAATCGGCAAGAACCTCTTTTTCAGACATCGAGATAACATTCACGCCATCCATTCCTACATTTTCTTGGTGCTGAAAATCCAAAAATTGCATTTGGAAAACGTGAATTCTTGACGTTCTCTACGGGATTCGATATCGATTAGATTTTCGACAACAGAGATCTCTTTTGACAACTGCTGTCAATTTTGAAAATGCAGATTGATTAGAATTTTACTGAAGAAGTCGAAGAAAGTATGATGTTCAATTCGCAGTAATGATCATAACACACTTGCGTGTGTTACATTACCGCTCATCGAACAATATACTATTCTGTACATCTCATTGTTTTCACTGTAAATAATGAGTTTAAAATGAACTTTGATTACAGAGAAACACTTGAGGTATTCATTTCTATAAACTTCCTCGAAGAAAAAGTTATTATTAAACGTAATTTAAGTGTATTCTTCGATGTTGTAACTTCTTATTAACTCAAAATTAAAAAAACAATCACTATGACATTCAATCATTAGTTGACATCAGTGAACTATTCAAAAACATGTGAAAAAATGATAATTCCATAGAATCCGCACTCCCAAGTGCGCGATAAAATTCAAATGAATGATATTTCTTTATTTTATACATGTTGTATTATCATTATTATCAAACCAGATTACAGAGTTGAGGTACATTATCTACAGGGTCTTTCACGAGGAACCTCACCCATATTTATACGGGAAACTACTGAACGTATTTTCATGAAATTCAGCACCTATATGTATTTCACGATGCTGATGAAATCTAAAATATTTTCAAGGCATGAGCACCTCCGGTTTTCCCGGAAATGACGTCAACTTCCGTTTTTCAAATTAGAACACCATTTTTTTATTGCAGAAATAGATTCCTTAGAAAATTTCAAGTTATTTTGATGTAACATTTTTCAGTTTTGGTTGGAAAATTCTCTCTGAGCGGGAAAATTCGAAAAAAAATCGAAAATAGAGCTCCGCTGAAACAAGAATAACTTTGAGGTTTTTGGATGGAAAATTTTCATTTTTGGGATTTTTCAAGATGTAAGATTGATGTATCCACGTTTAAAATCGAAATCGCGATTCATGATACAGGGGGTGAAAAAATCGCTTTCAAAGTTAGGGACGACAAAATCGTGAAAAATCAATTTTTTCAAATTAGAACCCCATTTTTTATGGCAGATATTGAATCTACGTTAAAAAATAATGTGAGTGTATGCATCACACCCTTGCCCTAAAGTGTATATTTTCTGAGTTATTCACAAAAAACTGTTTTTCGTCTTGAATTTTCAGCTATTTCTTTTCCCTTCACGCCAAAAAGATGAAATTTTCAGGAACTGCTACTTAAACCATGTTTTAGATTTTACTACCCTAATATGCAAGAGAAAAAAGTTACAGGTTGTTCCTAAATATATGGCGAATTTGGATTCGAATTTGTATCGGAAACCTCTTTATTTCAACTAATCGGCCATCGGTTTTCTCTCCAGTGATAAATAAATAATTCCTTATGAACCATATGCAAAAACTTACCATGTTTTACATTCTTTTTTTTTACTGATAGATATCATTAATTACATGCTACTGAATAAAGAGGACTTTGGCAGATGTAATTAATGATATCTATCATTAAAAAAAAAGAATGTAAAACATGGTAAGTTTTTGCATGTGGTTCATAAGGAATTATTTATTTATCACTGGAGAGAAAACCGATGGCCGATTAGTTGAAATAAAGAAGTTTCCGATACAAATTCGAATCCAAATTCGCCATCTATTTAGGAACAACCTGTAACTTTTTTCTCTTGCATATTAGGGTAGTAAAATCTAAAACATGGTTTAAGTAACAATTCCTGAAAATTTCATCATTTTGGCGTGAAGGCAAAAGAAATAGCTGAAAATTCAAGACGAAAAACAGTTTTTTGTGAATAACTCAGAAAATATACACTTTAGGGCAAGGGTTAGATGCATACACTCACATTATTTTTAAACGTAGATTCAATATCTGTCATAAAAAAATGGGGTTCTAATTTGAAAAAATTGATTTTTCACGATTTTGTCGTCCCTAACTTTGAAAGCGATTTTTTCACCCCCTGTATCATGAATCGCGATTTCGATTTTCAAAGTGGATACATCAATCTTACATCTTGAAAAATCCCAAAAATGAAAATTTTTCATCCAAAAACCTCAAAGTTATTCTTGTTTCAGCGGAGCTCTATTTTCGATTTTTTTTTCGAATTTTCCCGCTCAGAGAGAATTTTCCAACCAAAACTGAAAAATGTTACATCAAAATAACTTGAAATTTTCTAAGGAATCTATTTCTGCAATAAAAAAATGGTGTTCTAATTTGAAAAACGGAAGTTGACGTCATTTCCGGAAAAACCGGAGGTGCTCATGCCTTGAAAATATTTTAGATTTCATCAGCATCGTGAAATACTTATGAGTGCTGAATTTCATGAAAATACGATCAGTAGTTTCTCGTATAAATATGGGTGAGGTTCCTCGTGAAAGACCCTGTATACTCTATACTAATATTATAAAGAGGAAAGATTTGTATTTTTGTTTGTTTGATACGAATAGGCTCAAAAACTACTAGACCGATTTCAGAAATTCTTTCACCCTTAGAAAGCTACATTATCCCTAAGTGACATAGGCTATACTTTTCACCCGAAAAAATTAAGGATACCTACTATAACTTCAATAATTACAAAAAAAATCAGCCAAAATCAGCGATTTTCACGTGCGCTGCAAAAACCGTAGACTAACGTGGATACAATGTATGACGGAAATTTACCTCTTAAATAGTTCTACAAAAAAGTGCGCGATAGCATATATCTATCTCTCAAGATTGACTTTGTTTATGGTAATTAGATGCTTTCCAAAATTATGCACTATTTGGGAGTGTGTCTTTATGAATTGGGTATTGATCCTCATCCAACCTAATACGTTTTTTATTTCCAGTATTTAATTCAAAACGAAATTGTCCTTCACATCATACAATTACAACGAGTACATCAACAGATATGGCAGGTTGAAGTGTTGAAGATGAAACCGCCGCGTCAAACAAATTTCCCCGGGCGAAGCTGGGACGGCCTGCTTGTAACCTATAAACTCTAACTTAAAAATGAACAAAAAGTCAACTGTGAAAAAAAAATGAAACCAGTAAAACAAGTGAAATAAACGAAAAGCGAAAAGCAAGGACATTCAGAAATCAAACAATAAAAACACCGAATTGACATATTGCTACATGAATGAAATAAAATATCTTGAAAATGGCCGCTACGTCTTTGCTGACACGACGAAATTTACAATAACGTTGTTGATTACATGTGGTGGTATTTCATTGATACATCGTCTAATTTTGGCTTTCAATGCTTCGATGGTTGTATGCTTATTAGCAAAAACCTGGGACTTCAGATCACCCCACGCCCAGTAGCCTAGAGGCGTTAAATTGCTAGTTTGTGGGGAGCAATTCTCGTCACTGCAGCGAATACCGAGAAAATACGTAGCCCAAGCACCGAACCCTGTGGCACACCAGATATTTCGCTTCTAGGAGCAAACACTGCATCTAGTTTGCTACCTATGACAACTGTCATTATACTGAATCCCCTCTCTTCTAGGTACGGACGTTGTCAGGCGAGATGGACGTGTGGTACAACCTGGAAAAGCGAACGGACAAATCGGCCGTCTCGGGCGCCATCCGTCTACACATTTCGGTGGAGATCAAAGGCGAGGAAAAGGTGGCGCCGTACCACGTGCAGTACACCTGTTTGCACGAGAACCTCTTTCATCACCTGTGCGAAATGAACAGCGGGATAGTGAGCCTGCCCCAGGCGAAGGGGGACGACGCCTGGAAGGTCTATTTCGACGAAGCGGCCGAGGAGATAGTGGACGAATTCGCTATGAGATACGGCATAGAGCTGATTTATCAGGCCATGACGTGAGTAGATTCATTGAATTTTCTCTTTTTGAGTGACGTGGATAAATTGTTTTTGTCGGCGTGAAAACTGATCGTTATTGAACTATTTGATGTTTTTTCGAATTTTGGATGTGTTGAGTCGAGTTCACTCGGAGGTTGACTTAACACTCTAGACTATTCATGGTCCCCTCATGGGTGCCCGCAAGAGTGGGCCAGGGGGCCATGCCCCCCCTGAGAATTTGATAGCCTTGTCGTTTTTCAGCAAAACACCCTCAATATTACTTGCTTAATACAAAGGGCAAGGAAAAATGCCCCCCCTGGGAAAAATTCGTGCGGGCACCCATGATAAAAAATAGAAAGCAGCATTTGTCCAGTGCAAATTTTCCGGTAGAGACAGCCCTACAAATATGACTAAACTTTCGGGAATTTCTTGAAGTACCAAACCTAGAAAGAAACTAATTGCAGATTCTTAATCCACGACCTTGAATTAGTGAATACAATAACCTTGGTGGCTATCTGAGGAGATCTTTCGGAAAATTTTCCATATTTTAGGAAAGGACCCCGCACTTTTTCTATGGCAAATGGCGTTCCGTCAAATTTTCTAAAATTTTGGTATAATGTAGTACTCGACCTACTGATCAAAAGTGTCCATGGCCCCAACACAATCCTATGACTAGTTTTCGAGATACAGGGCGTTGAAGTTGAGAATTAGCCACTTTTACTACACCCGTATCTCGGAACAGAATCGAATGAACTTTTTTTCAAGAAAGATTTCATTACATCTCCAGGGAGCAACCACTTAGAGGAATATGACCGAAAATCGTTACGAATACAGGGTTATCCATAATTGAATGCATGCCCGTTTTTGAAAGTATAAAATATGTCAGTTTCAGAGCGAGAACGTTCACAAAATGAACTATTACACTAGATATGTTGTTGTTACATCGAGAAAGTCTGAAATACCCAGAATTTATACTGGGTGATCCATTATTATAGAAACTATTCTCAAGGAGGGTTAAATGGAAACCCTGTATTTATGGGTTGATTCAAGGTGTTTGTTTAATTTTTTTATAACATATCATCATGGACTTTAAAGGATATAGGGTGATTCAGTCATGAAATGAACTTTGAATCTCACGAAAATACCCAAAAACCACCTTCTTTTTTCATCACCCTTTATTTCAAGATTAGCTCCGATGAGGTGGAAGTTTTCTTTCACCACTGTACTTGATATAAAGACATCAATACGGCTGAGAATTTTTATACACTTCCTATGATCAGATTTTTTTTATGCTGGAATAAGAATAGAATAACATAAATAACTAATTTTCATATTATGTACCTACCTACATAAAAAAAATCTGGTCGTAGGAAATGGATAAAAACTCTCAGCCATATTGATGTTTTTATATCGAGGAAAATGGTGAAAGAAAACTCCCACCTCATCGGAGTTAATCTTGAAATATAGGGTGATGAAAAAAAAAGGTGGTTTTTGGGTATTTTCGTGAGATTCAAAGTTTATTTCATGACTGAATCACCTTGTATTCTTTGAAGTCCATGATGATATGTTCTAAAAATATTGAACAAATACCTTAAATCAATCCATAAATACAGGGTGTCCATTTGACCTTCCTTGAGAATAGTTTCTATAATAATGGATCACCCAGTATAAATTCTGGGTATTTCAGACTTTTTCGATGTTACAACAACATATCTAGTGTAATAGTTCATTTTATGAACGTTCTCGCTCTGAAACTGACGTATTTCATACTTTCAAAAACGGGCATGCATTTAATTATGGATAACCGTATTCGTAACGATTTTTGGTCACATTCCTCTATATGGTTGCTCCCTGGGGATGTAATCAAATGTTTCTTGAGAAAAATTTAAGTTCATTCGATTCTGTTCCGAGATACGGGCGTAGTAAAAGTGGATAATTCTCAACTTCAACGCCCTGTATCTCGAAAACTAGTCATAGGATTGAGTTGGGGCCATGGACACTTTTGATCAGTAGGTCGAGTACTACATTATACCAAAATTTTACAAAATTTGACGGAACGCCATTTGCCATAGAAAAAAGTGCGGGGTCCTTTAGCGTATTTTGAGAAAAAAATTGTTCTCGGATCTCCACCAAAGTTGCTGGATTGACTAATTCGAGGGCGTAAGTAGATTAAGAATATGCAATCAGATATTTTTTATAAAATATATTCTTCGAGTAATGAACATCAAAAAATACAAAAATTGTCGGAAATTTTCCTGAAGTATCAAACCTAGAAAGGAACTGATCACAGATTCGTAATCTACGACCTCGAATTAGTGAAAACAACAACTTTGGTGGCTATCTGAGAAAATGATATTTCGGCAAAATTTCCATATTTTAGCAAATTTCGCGTATTTTGAGATAAAAAAAATTTCTTAGATCTTCACCAAAGTTGCCGGATTCACTAAATCGTAGATTAAGAATATGCAACCAGATATTTTTTATAAAATACAGTTTTCGACTAATGACCATGAAAAAATCCAAAATTTTGGACTGTCACGAAAAATATCATGAAATCCGAACTGATCTGTGGAGATGAATGAAAGTTAAATAATTCCATTCACAAAGGAACACTCTATAATAAACATGGGTGCCCGCAAGGAGGGGGCCAGGGGGGCCATTGCCCCCCCTGAGATTTGGATGACCTTACCGTTTTTCAACACAACACCCTCAATATTATTTTTTTCATACAAAGGGCAAGGATAAATGGCCCCCCCGGAGAAAAATTTCTGCGGGCGCCAATGGGTCCCCCCTTTGGACCTCGAAATTGACAATAATCCCTTTATGAGCAGTCCAATTCATGCTCTCTCCCCTGAAAACGTTTTCGTATTGAAAGGGGACAAAAAGGTGAATGCGCCGGTTACAACAACCACATCATACATAGTATAAAACAAAGTCGCTATCGGTGTCTGTCCCTATGTATGTTAAATCTTCAAAACTACGCAACCGATTTTGAAACGTTTTTTTTAATAGATAAAGTGATTCAAGAGGAAGGTTTATATGTATGATACTTGTATAATATTCTAGAGAAACACTGATGAATTTACAGGTTTCTAATGTGATGTCATAAATAAACACTTTTTTTGCGCTTACATTGCAAACGCTGGCTGAACCCCACGAGATAAATCAAAATAATGTACTCGGTATTGCACCCCTAAAAAAGGTCAACAAAAAAGTCCGCGATGTATATGTCTATCTCTCAAGGATAACTCACAATAACCATTTTTATCCTTCACATTTTCAGGAAAAAATGGGTTATTTAGGAAGTTATTTTAAGCAATACAGCATTAATCCTGATCCATTTAAGTACCTTAAATACATTGTCCATTCAGTATAGATCGATACCTTTACAGCATGTAATTTAAATGAATATTTCCGAAGATATTACAGATTTGAAATGCAGGGACATAGCGGTGCGGCGCTACAGAATTTCTCAATTTTTTGAACCCGTCTGGACTCCCTTCTCATAAAATGGTGTTGAATTGAAAGTAGGTTGTCCTGTTATTTTATTAAGAAACCTGAATTCACCTAAACTTTGCAATGACACGCGTTTGCTGGTAAAATCACTAAAAACGTTCATAATAGAGTGCACAATACTCACCGGATGTGGTACCGGAGAAGACGTATTAATTTCCCGAATTCCGCTGATACCATCAGATTTACTTTTCCAATTTGAACGCCTACAATTTCCGATAAAGACATCTTTTGCAATGACCATTAATAAATCGCAGGGTCAAACTTTCAACGTTGCGGGCTTAGATTTGAGCGTTGAATGTTTTTCTCATGGTCAATTATATGTCGCTCTTTCAAAAATATGTTTGTAATGTCTAATGACAAAAAAGCTGTAAACGTTGTTTATAAGGACATTCTGTAGTAGGTAGCAGGTATTCAGTATCAGCATTGCATCCGTGCGAAGCCTAGTTGAGATTTGGATTCCTTGGAGAAAGAGTAGATATTCGGAAGGCAAGTTGACCCTGAAAAGTCTTTATTGCAGGGTAATCATCATCACTCTTGTAGAGTAATTGTTACATTTCTTGTTGTTGAGAACGACATCTATCTAGCGAATTTCCTACGAAGGATATTCTATGAAGACATAATATCGAAAACGTATTTGCAACATCGTCATTCGCATTCTTGAAGGAGACATCAACGTCAAAGCAATCTGTCAAATTCAAAGGCGTCGGTATGAATACAAATACAGTAATCTTCTTTCCATTTTCGTGCTTATGACGTGGTTTCTGAGGCGGCTAAAGTCGGTGCAACACATGCCGACAATGTACTCTGCATACTCATGGATAATATTCCTTTGAAAGTGGGGTATGGCGGTAGATCGTTACACACATATGACAAGGATTTGTGACACCGGAATATCGCCGTGAAACTTTGGCAGCATTGGAAATTACGTGATAAATTGGGATGTTGGGCACTCTAACCTGTTGAAAAGTTTGAAGGTTAGGTTCTGAATTATATCGATTTGTTCATGAGGTAATGGCTGTGAGGAAAAACGACGAAATACTTGTAGAATAAGCAAAGGACCCCGCACTCTTCTCATGGCGAATGGCGTTCCTTCAAATGTTCTAATATTTTGGTATAATGAAGTACGCGACCTACTGATCAAAAGTGTCCAGGCCCCAACTCAATCCTATGACTAGTTTTTGAGATACAGGGCGTTGAAGTTGAGAATTACCCACTTTTACCACGCTCGTATCTCGGAACAGAATCGAATGAACTTCAATTTTCCTCAAAAAACATTTCATTCCATCCCCAGGGAGCAACCATATAGAGGAATATGACCGAAAATCGTTACGAATACAGGGTTATCCATAATTGAATGCAAGCCCGATTTTGAAAGTATAAAATATGTCAGTTCCAGAGCGAGAACGTTGGCAAAATGAACTATTTCACTAGATATGTTATTGGGAATAAATAGTTTTTTCTTTCTCGAAAGAGTTCACTGTATGAACACTTAGGTTTTAGTCTTTGTTGTCACGGAACGAATTCACTGTGTTAGGGTGGCGATTTGAGCCGTTTGACCGATGCTACTAGTAGCAACGGTATGACTGAAGTGTTTTTTGGATTCTAGGTGAACCACAGAAAAAGTGGGTACAATTTTGAATACTCTCACTTTTTCATTGCAAAGAGAAATTCGTTATGGCAATATTTTTGATATTGCAATCATCAGTCCTCAGGTGTCTCGAGTGAGTTTCAATCGTGATTACGCGAGTTTTTCAATTTTCAGAGAGATTCAAGATTCAGTTCTGGTTCTCTAATCTGAATACATGATTACTTTGGCTCCCAGAAGTTCCCGAAGCTCACCACTATCTCAATTCCGGGTTGGACTAACCCATATCCCAACTCATTTCCCTCCATACATAAATTTCGCCTCATCCCGAATGAATTTCCTTCTCATATCTAATTTGGGCCAAGAATTCGAATTAAATATTTTCCACGCGGCCGTATTTCTCTCTTCTTCGTCAATTTTCCTCTGTTTCGTTATCAGATTAAGATTCCGGTGGCTCAAAAAAAAAACGGGGAACTTAAACGGCGCGACTGCAGGTTTCCAGGAAATACCGACGGTTTCTTTCGAGCGAAAACGAGAAAAAATTGGGATGCCTTCGCCCGCTTTATTGTCCTTCTGTGAGGGCGAGAAACGACGTCTCAGTTTAGCCTGACGGGAAAAACAGAAGATGGATGTTTTGTGAGGGAAAGGGGATAGTTTGTGGGATGTTTTGTGTTGTGTCACAGTTTTTTAAGTGACGATTCCCCCGATGTTTTCAAAATCCATATATCTAATAACTAGCTGGCCCAGCGAACTTTGTTTCGCCTAAATTATACTTACGGTGGATTTCATAAATCGTCATCACCGGTGATCGGAGATCAACGGCTTGGTTCTCTGATTTTTGAACTGAGAAATCGAGTGATTACGCTTTGAAACCCACCGTTGAAGTTATATAAACTTACCGCTGCTTTTTATCCAAGCAAGAGATAAATTAGGCAAAATTGAAATTCAAAACATACAAAATTTTTATAATAATTCTGTACCTAATTAAATTTACATACAGAGAATTCTCTTTATTTGTGCGGAACCTAATTGTTGAACTATAGCTTTTTGTTTTTAATGTTTTACAGTTCTCTCTGCAGTACCTTGTGATGAACGACACCAGGAATGCAAATGTAAATCACGATCGAATTATATAGATGATTGATTTGCTGACGAACAAGAGACCGGGTTAGCGCTTGGCCTCCCTGTGACACTGCGACCAACTTGGGTCTATTGTATCACTCTTTCGTCAGTGGTTCCTCACGAGAATAGGTTTGTGTCCTTTATCAGGTTCAGTAGCCTATTTATGAGGTTTTTCGGATTCATTCCCGTTTCCGGATTGACTTCTCCGAAGATTCTGTGGCGCCTCCTTCTCAGGGCGTCGCATTCAAAAATGATGTGAGAGGCTGTTTCTTCCTCTTCACCGCAGAGTCTGGAATCCACAGGTTCTACAAGTATTTCTATGGTGTTCAGATGTTTTCTAAGGCCGCAGTGTCCCATCAGTAGACCTATTATTATACGTGCCTTTATTCTGTTTAGATTCAAAAAGTCAGCCCTCAAGGTTTGGCTTGTGTGTCCTACCATGACTTTGCTGTGTGTTTGCCCGTCGCTCTGTTCCCAGTGTTGTCGGTGTCTTTGTTTTATCCACTCCTCAGACAGGATCCTGATCGGTTTTTGCTGATTCAGGTTCTGGCCCTGTGAATGGTGTTCAGATGCTTGTCTTGCTAACTGGTCTGCTTTTTCATTGCCCGCTATTCCCTTGTGACCTGGCACCCACATCAAAGTGACCTTGTTGTGTTTTGCCAGCTCCAGAAGGTCCTGGAGGCATTCCCAGACGAGTGTAGACTTTATCTGTGTCAAGTTGAGGGCTTTGATGGCGCTCTGGATGTCAGAGAGAATGTGGGTGTGTTTTCTTTGGTAGCCACTTTCCAGGTTCTTCTGTATGCATGTCCTAATGGCATGTGTTTCAGCTTGAAATATCGTGGCGTGTTTGCCGAGAGGTATTATGTAATCCCTTCTTGGCCTCACTCCATGTATTCCCGCTCCTGTTCCTTCATCTGTCTTAGAACCGTCTGTGTACCAGACTTTATTTCTGCAGATGATTGTGATTCTATACTCGAGTCCCATCTGTTCCCGTCGAGCTGTGTTTTGAATGGTTTTTCGAATGAGTATAGCAGTTGCATGTAGTCTGAAATCATATCGAGCTCGGCTACGTCAGCTACATAAGTGATTCTAGTGTGCCCAGTTGTGCTGGTTCTCCAGTTTTTTGTTTGAATCAGTCTGTATGCACCCATCCTGGCCTCTCCCATGACATGTATGTCATGGGGTGAGAGATTAAAGATGATCTCCATAGCAACTGTTGGAGTGCTATTCATTGCACCCGTGATGCAGAGACAGGCAAGCCTCTGGATTTTCCCAAGGTTAGTTTTTGCCTGTCTTTGATTTGTTTTTGGCCACCACAGGAGTGAGCCATAAGTGATTCTGGGTCTTATTACCGATGTGTAAAGCCAGTACATGGCTTTCGGTTTGGGTCCCCAAGTTTTTCCAAAAGCTCTCCTGCACATCATAAGTATTGTTTTACTTTTGTTATATGGATGAGGAAGAATTCCATTGATGAATTACCTCTGATCACTGTATAAATCACTTTAGTTCTGCAAATACAACGCTGAAAATTCGAATTGAAATACTTTGCCTATGGTACTTTCACAAACTTGATTGTATTTTATAATGAGCAGACCGTAGACGGATCCATAAATCAAGGTTCATAACAAACAGTCCAACCGACCTAGAGTTATAAATGGTGTAACCAACATAATTCTTTTATGGCATATACCCCTTCTATTCACAGTCACTGAGTGAAGCTGAATCGTTAGTAAGAATTTAATTGTACGCATGCGTCAACAGGAAATTCAAAACGTAGAATTTATGGATATTTCGAGTGTCAACAAGAAAATAGATATTGCGGATAAACATGTGTCACATAATTATTTTTGGTTCAATTCGAAAATGGGAAAAAAGAAAACAGCGATATACTAGACCTTCACAGTAGCTCTAGGTATTTTAAATAGTCTTGTCAATTGAAAACTTCGATATTTATGCAAATCAAGATGGCTTTAACCTATTAAGGGAAAGGACCCAAATCTGGTGTTTCCCGGAATTACCTTTTCGAAATCTTGATCAGCCGACCAAGAGTTTCGTACAAATAATATAAAATTTTGGACCGAAACTATAAATATATTTCGGATATTACAAGTGAATGACCATTATAAATTAGAACAGAGATCTTTTACGAGTCTTGTCAATTTAAAACTTCGATATTTATGCAAATTAAGATGGCTTTCACCCATTAGGGAAAAGAACCCAAATCTGGTGTTTCCCGGAATTACTTTGTCGGAATCTTGCAAGATTCCGACCCAAATCTCTAAAACTCTGGTATTTCCTGAAATTACCTTGCCGCAATCTCGAGCATCCGAAAAAGAAATTATTCAGTAGATTATAATATGAAAACAAAAAAAAATAAAAAAAAATAGGGTACGTCGGATATAGAATGTTTATGACAGTTGCAAATCATAACAGAAATTTTGCTCTAGAGTTTCTGAGGAAAAACTTTCTAATGTGGGCATTGCTCACTCGAATTATTGAATCATTTCTATTCAGTACCATAAACAGTTCGTTCCGAGTACGATCTTGGTAGTCTCTTAGGGCGTTAAAAGGGAGCGTTTTTATGACCGTTTGACCAATAGGAGCTTTATTTTGCTCAAACCAGACGATTCTTTTTCTTTACAAAGCTCCTTCTTATATTTCAACGGACTATAGAAAGGTCAGCTATGACCGTTTCTAAGGACGTTTCGAAATCGAAGACTGTTGTCTAGAGGTTTGACTCTAGTTGATTCAATATACTCTTGCCCATCCCAGATTCCAGGTAGGTGCCTTCTAGTGGAGGGATATTCTTATTGCATCCAGCATGCTGCATTTCCTCACATGTATATGTAAAGGAGGCAAATTCAGCATGACCTTGAGCGCTACTGTAGGTCCCGTGGCACCAATACAGGCCAGCCTTTGCAGTTTCTGCAACCGTCACAGCAGTCATAATACAGGGTGGCTCATTGAAAAGGAAATATTTTGATCCTGAGAGGGACGATTTTTCATCGTGATATCTTTTCATCCTTAAAATTTCCAGTTTTGCGGTCCACCTAAGGAACCATAAACATTTCGACGCTGTAAAATCGCAAATTCGTTATCTTTCGGCGTGGAAGGACCAAGAGGCACTCGGCGCATTTGCTAATTAATTTCGTGATCATTCCGCTGTTTGTACAGGCGAAATTTGTCGGCGTGTTTCAGTGGGAAATTGTTCAAGATTCGTGGATCGTCGTGCAGCGTGAATAATCGCGTTTTCCCTCTGAAAGGCTTCCCATTGGCCTCGGATTTAATCAGCCCTGGCACTACTTCCGCCGTTTGGCGTTGCCGAAAGGGTGTTCGTTGTTTCAAGTTGTGGCGGTTGTTGATTTTCACTGCGCTTAGTACCTGCAATTGAATTCAGCGAGATAGAATTACTCAATTTGCAGTATATTAAGATGTCACTGGAAACGAGGTGTTCTCATTCCTTGCAGTGTCGGACTAGGCAGCCGGGCAGATGTAGCTCCCCTTAAAATGTCCAAAACTGACTCGAATATCGAACAAAATTCTTCTTCTTCTTCTTCTTCTTCTTCTTCTTCTAGACCTTAAAGTCTGTTCATCGTAAAGGTTTCCTCATTGGGCTTCCTGGTAGATTGAATTCCAGCTATCCTTCCATCGTTTGGGTGGTCTTCCTAATGGCCTTCTGCTTGCTGGTTTCCCGTCCTCAGTGATGTATGCTAATCTATTCTGGTCCATTCTTTCTACGTGGTCTCGCCAATATCTTCTCCTCTTCCTTCCCCATCTCACTACACAGAGAGATCTTATATCGCTGTTTCTTACTTCATCTCTCAATGTTTTTCCCCCGATGGTTCTGAGAGTTTTCATCTCCGCTGTTCTTAGGGTATTCTTCGTTCTATTCGTGTCAGCTCGAGTCTCTATATCAAAGGTTAGGACCGGTCCAACACATTGTTACCGGTCTTTCAGGAGAATATCTTTCTAAACAATATCCTCTTGGAATTTAAACTCGACACCTCGACACTACACGGTTTATTACATCAATTCACTGAAAGTCTTCACACCACAATCATAACCTGTTTCCTTTATTTTCAGTTAATAAATAATTAAATCGAAGTCCATGGCGCAGGTTATCGCGTAAGCTTCGTTCATGGGATCACAGACTGGTATGTGATAGGAACTAACGTTGAAGACACAGAACAACGGTTTGTCTTGTGTGGCGGCTACATCGCAGCGCACCGTTATAAGCGACTGGAATTAAGATCGTAGCGCTATATCGGCTTTAATCAGAACTACTCGTTTGGCATTTCCTAAGAACAACGCCTAGACGCCTCTAGCGAAGAGTAAACAAAACTAGTTCCCTTGCGATATTTCATCCGTTAACGTTAGGGTTCCTTGGTTTCGCCTATACCATTGTTTGAAGAGAAAATCGGCAATCTGGCATCGTCTTCTCTGAAGTTCTGTGAAATATCACAGAGGATGAGTTTGGTTAGGTCATTGACCTCGAATCCTATGTCCTAAGTTAATGGAGTTGGGATAGGTTAGTGAGAAACCAAATTTTAAAGAGATCGTTCTAGAATATCGAGGAAAATATGAACAAATTATTAGTGTTTACAAACTAATCTTCAGGGAAATCGAAGAAGGAACTTTTTGGTGGGAGAAATATGGCTTTTCAATCATCGGACAAAATTAAGTGTTTTTGTTAGAAAATGTGATGTTTGTAACATTCTCATTCAAATAAGGTTAGTGCTTGAGTATTTTCTAATTGTATCACCCAGAACATATAATAAACTCAATTTCAATCGAAAAATATGAACTTTGAGGTGTTTGCAGAGAATTGTATCAGGCACGTATTTAGCCCAATTTTTCAAATGGCTATATCTCTTGAACAGAGCCGAATTCGGAAGAATGTGAAATAGGTTTCCTTCGGCCTCAAGAATCTATAGTTAAAATACATGTACAAGTCATAGACTCACCCTGTATTCGCACTTTTCAATCGACATCCATATGCTTATTCATTCGACATCTTCTAGACAGCCAGATATTACTGAGGCCTTGTTGGCCTGTTACTTGATATCCTGTATCGGATTTTGAGGGAAAAAATCACTTGAAAAAGCTCACAGAACAATCATCAACTCATCCACTACCTGAATTCACACCTCTACATCTAGTGATCGATACGGTAGCCCATGAGGCCATTGTCAGAATATCTCATCTAGGAACCTTCCAGTGATCTATAATGATCAAGAAAATAAGCACCGAGAAAAATTTCGGTAGAATGCTGAGCAAAAGAGAAGAATGGGAACGATTTAAAAAAAATACCGTAAAATGGTATACAGATGGTTCTACACCCACGATGGGGGCCGGTGCTTGTGTATACGTGGCAAGAAACAAGTACCGTAGAGCGGTGTGACTTTGCACCACTTTTTGAGTATTCTTGATGTAACTTCCTCGTTTTTTTGTAAAATGAGTTGTGTTTGAATTATATTTAATTTCAACAATCTAGCTATCGATTTCTGTTATTAGAAACGCAAGAAAAAGTGTGAAACAATTTTTTTTTCCATTTTAAAAATTTGGCAAAGTCACCCGCACATCGGTGCGAATTTGCCACTTGCATCAAAATGCGTTTGTTGGCAATTTAATCAAGTGCGGGTGGTATTTTTGCCACGAGAACGTTTTTCTTTAACTTTTTTGAAGGTTAGTTAGCTAGGTACTAGTCGCGAATAAAACAACAAATTATAAGAAAATAAAATCTATTAGATATTCTTCATAAAATACATAAAATGAGTCTCTTTGTAAATGAACAATATATAATAATGATAATTCATACTCGTATTCCAAAACAGCAGAACTGTTGCTTCCATTCAATTTTTTATCCTCCTACGAAAAATCGCTTCCATTTTCCTCTTCCCAACGTAGATGGGTTGTCTGCATAAATCTGCAAACAATAGAATAATTTCCTGAAATTTCGAGACCCGTCCAACCAAATGCTCTGAGTTTTTTTCTACGCGACTCTAAATACTTGTGAAATAAGCTGCTAAATGTATTTTGATGTACCATTTTTCATGTTTTCTACACAACCCTTAGTATTTCGCATTTATAAACACGTTAAAACTTACCTGCTCACACAACACAGCATAGCACACCCTTCAATCCAAGCCAAAGGACTGCGACTGTTGAAACAATGTGGGGATATAGTGTCTCTTAGGTTCCGATTCGTGCTGTCGTTGAGAAGTTACTGACTTAAAATGAAACATAAAACATTAGGTAGCTTGGCAAAGTCACCTCCGTTGGCAAAGCCACACCGCTCTACCGTATAAACTATCGTAAGGCTTCCATTCGAGGGTTTTTCAGGCAGAATTTCTGGCAATTGAATGATTTCTAGACAAAAACCAGAAAGAAACTATCATAAGTGCAATATAGCCATTCACTTGGATAGTCAAGCCATTGACTCAAAGCTGATTTGGGATTGCCGGAGAAAACACAATGAGGTAGGCAAAAAAAATAAGGACTCTCTAATCCAGATTCCCTTTCATTCTGGAATCAAAGGAAGCGAAAAGGACAATATGCTGGCTAGAGATGGTGCACGAACTCCATTCACTGGTCCAGAAACTTTCTGTGGTATAGGAAAATGTACCTATAAGAAAGAGTTTCTGGAGAACAGCAAACCGAAAAGGAAACATTCTGGTGGCATCTTCCAGGAATGGAATGGATCACTCCAAAAAACTCCTTCGGAACTTTGAAACTGCAAAATCCCTTTCTACCTATAAACTAATAAACTACTACTGCAAGTTCAGTTGGAACAAGAAACATATGTCATTTTGACAGATGTCAAGAAAGTTTGACATCGGCAGTCGAAGAAGAAGTCCCTTGATCAAGATTCAGGTTAAATAAGCTATAGAATTAATGAAATCCAATCAACAGACTCGATAATTATCTGAATTTATTTTCGACCTACTCTTATCAGTTTGTTAAACCAAATTTGAGGTTGATAAGCGCCAAACTTGTTAGAGTAATCAGGTCTACATGAACTATCCATTAGTGCTCATCGCTGTAGTTCAAACATTTGAACACGAGGTGGATAACAAGCTAATGTCTGTGGTTGAATTGGCTAGATTTTAACGCATCATCGGTTGTTTAAACTTCATTAGTTCGAATTAATGGTGATTGTTCATTGAAAATTATAGCAAAGTTGAATCTTGAGGTTTATCTGACATAAGTTGGTCCTCAGTTATGGGTTTTAGTTCATTTATTACTGTATTAGTTTGTTCTTTCTTAAGCAATACAAGTTATCCAAGAAATAAATGAGTAAATTTTTTTTTTCAAGAAAATCGCACATTATGTTGTGAAATATGTAAATTCGTCAAAATGTAGTATTCATTTTTCTTATTTCATTGTTCTTCCACCAAAAAAATCTAATAGGTACATCAACCCAATCTGAAAACATTGGGCGCGTTCATCCGACTAAGCAGCTACCGTTACCGCTCCTTCAAACGTCAAAACCATATGATTTTTTCGATTCGTTGTGTCAAAATTACTAACTAATTTGACACAACGGATCGAAAAAATCATGTGGTTTTGACGTTTGAAGGAGCCGTAGCGGTAGCTGCTTAGTCGGATGAACGCGCCCATTGTTTTTTAGTTCTCGTGTAACTTGCGCATTCACCATTCTGTGTCCACATAGTAGGAACTTTTTGAAAAGAGTATTTTGAGTGAATATCCACAAGCAGTCATATTTTCCACAATGAAAAGTCATACCAGACAAATAGAGTGATCAAGAATTGTTTTTTCTATCGGAAATCCCCCACAGGATCCTTGCAAAACGATAACTCGCGAACAGATTGACCTAGAGACTTGAAATTTTCAGATTATGTTCTGCTTTTGATTGCCGTGATTGAGTTTGTTAGCGTTCAAAAATTCGGCAAGGGTTTCTGTGAATACGGTCATGCGAAATTTCGTTTTCCTGAGAATTTCAAAACTACAGATTCATTCTACATTTATATGAATATGAATTTTGAATTTGGATGAAGAATGACATAGCCAAGCTATACTCCATTCACAATTATAAAATCACGACCCTGGCCTTGGAAATTTGAGACATTCCACTCTGTATCGACGTTTTTCAAAATATTTTTATGTTCCAAGCCAACCCTATGTTGTCCTTTCTACATTCCTAGCGTATTTCTCAGAATGTGAATTTATTCGGAAAATGAATGAATTGGAAAGGATGTGATGGACGAAAATAATAAACGTTTATATGAATTGATAGAAAGGATTTCTTTTCTAGTTATTTGCATGAAAAGTACAAGAGATCACTGTTGAAATATATTATGTTTCGCCATGGAAGAAAATTGCATTGCTTTCACATAATTTTCATATGCATGCTTGTGAAGATTTAATGTTTATTATTCTCTTGAACTGAAAGTTCAAGACTTGACGACATCAATTGTTGATTCTAATCAAGAATTCATTTAAAAAAATCAACCCAAAGATATAAGATGAATTGATGGGTAATTACAAGAATCAAGAATAATGTCAATTTTATTTTGTTGATAACTTTCTTAAAATCAATGTTGGGGTATAAAATTTGGCTGCGTTTGTTCAAACAACATCTAAAGAATAAATTTTTCACCATCTCGACCTTTGAAAAGAGTTTCTTATAGGAGAGTGAGGTACCTAACTTTTGCAAATCTGCTCAGATATCGCCAAATTTCTTGGAAAACCTGAAGAATATCATCCAAATCGACCTCTCGAGGCTCCATACGAACCATCAACTGCGATATCTGTCCAAATAACAGCTTTTTCAACGAAATTCCCGTGTACCCCTTCAACTTCGAAATGTAAACATTCGTCCTGGTCTCGAAAATCGTCCTCACGCTCCAAATTGGTACTAAGAACAATAAACATACGTTAATCTTGGATATTCGACGAAAAACTCACCTGCAAATATCGATTAAATACCAAAAATCTGCGAACAATTTGTAAACCTAAGAAAATGTGGAATATCTTTGATACTTTTACTTTTATGAAAACAAAGAAACTGGCAACGTCGTTTTGTCATTAACGATATTTTCATCATATGTTCTGTGCTTTTCATCAGGGGCATCAACTCCAGAAAACGAAACCATGACCTCCTATGTGATTAAATAAAAGTGAATGGAGTATATGTGCAAAATTTTATTCTGATCATTCAATCAGAACTGTATCAAATGCGAATTATTGACAAAAAGTTCCAATCATTTTTGTAAAAACATAATATTCAGAATCATGGACAGTTGCTTTGACAGCTGCTGTCAAGACGGATTCTTGAATGAGGGTATATCTATAAGAGGGATCAACATAAAAGATTAATCTACCTATAAGATTTTCTGCTTCAAGGTAAATGCCATTAAATATTTGGTAGATCACATAATGAGTGAATATTTTTGAATGGTTCAGCTTGAATAGTTGTTGTAAGCACAAGGATTTGATAAAAAATCTGGTGTTAATTATTGTACCCTCATCTAATTCCCATACACAATGATGCTAACAATATTTTGATAGTTAAATTTAAAGAGTTCGTGACATAAAATGTGAGTGAGATCCATAGCTTTACCGTCATAAAAGAACAACGCTCAAATCTAATTCATCTAAGTTGAATATCCTATTCCATAAGTGCCACATTTGTGAGTCCCAGTTCCTTATCCTAACTGGAAGTTTTCCTAAGCACAATTCCAATTTTACAGTCGACACTGAACATAAAACCAGTTTTATGCCATTCATCACGTGTACTTTGCTCCTTACTGAAATTCTTCAGGGTATGAAATTCTGAAAAACCGTTGCATAAACCAACTTTTATGCACTCAACGTGAAGTTTAGAATAATGGGACATATACAGTATGCAGACCGTATTTTAGTGCAGTGTTGAGGAACTTTACAAATTGGGTAATTTTCTTTCGTCATCATGACACAATGCGGTACCTGAAAATGGAGGTTTTATCTTTATTGAGATGAAAGTGTACTTCTTGTGAGCTATTTTCATTGTCTTCTGAATGAAAATATTGCGTATGTATAAGATGAAAACCGTCAGAGAAAATTTTAATACTGAACAATCTCTGAACAGTAAGCTGTTCTACAGCATGTGGGACAGTAGCGGATTAACCGTTACGCTTAGAACGCTGCAGCGTAGGGCCCCGAGGTCCATAGGGGCCCCCGGTGATCGAATTAATTTTTTTTTCCAGAATGAAAATTCAGTCTGTATAAGTGTGAAAAAAAATAGTCAGACTGTACTATATTTTATAGGAAGCTCAGAGGCAACTTGTGAATTATGAATTATTACATTCACATGAAACGCAATGAATAACAAAAGCCTCAGAGCAAAACTCCGATGTTGGAAAAAACACACCATTCGAGATTCAGCGTATACTGTCCCTAATTATCTTGTCTGCCTGCAATAAATTCTGTCAAGGGTGGCGGCCGAATTCCAATGTTGACAATTACATCATAATTCAATAAATTTGTCGGCATTTCCTCTGAAATCTAGGAATGTGCTACAGAACGGCCGACCAGATGTTGATTCGTTTAGGGGTGTAAAGTGAAAAATACTTGTGCAGAAGTTCTTAGGTTTGCATATTTTTTCTCACATTCATTTCACAAGATTCGAATAGTGTTGACAGTGACGAGCGAGTTTCGTGTTAGATTCAAATATTGTGAAAAACTGAGAAGTGTTGGTGAATTGAACTAAACTGCTCCACATGATTTACAGATATTGACTAAAATTGCAAAAAATATAATTAAAATAAGATTTTTGTGATGAAAATTCATATTAATATTATTTCAAGTTGCAAATTAATTTTAGCCTTTAGGTCTGCAGCGTATACAGGGTGGTTAAGAAAAATCGAGTAAAATAACGAAATTTTATTCCCAGAGAATTCAAGCATTTTAAGACTATCAATACAATCAATACACACTCCACGGGCATCAATAACACCATGATATCTTCTTTGCATACTACACACGAGGTTGTTGAACATTTCTTGAGGAATTTGGTTCCATAAACGGGGCAGAAGCTCTTTCAGATCATATAAGGATTCTGGGGTAGGTTGATGATTATCTAATCTTCATTGGAGCATATCCGATGCATGTTCTATGCAATTCAAATCTGGTGAGTGCGAAGGTATTGGTAAATGTGGAATACCAAGCTCCTCGCACGCATTCTCAACTATGGCTGCACGGTGCGGTCTAGCGTTATCGTCTAGCAATTGAAAAGTTTCACCAATAGCAGCGTGAAAATTTGGCACAACATTGTCAATGACATGCTCCCTATAGTGTAAGGCGGTCATATTTTAAGGACAAATGTTAGCCCGGGAGCCAGTGATAGTTTTTAGTCAGTCATTTTAACCCTGGCCATAGTTTGTATATAGCTTGATTTGGTTGTTTTCTTAGCCAAAGTGACCGTCAGCTGGCTCAACAGTGGTGGGTTCGCCAACGGGAGCAACGAAAACATGTAAAAAAAATATTGAGTTTCAGTCATTTTAACCCTGCTGAAATTAACAGAGATAGTAAGTAGTGTGTATAATAATTCGAATAAAAAAAAACGTCCGCTGGCTGTACGTTGGTGGAAACCCCGTCTGCTGGACATGTAATACAGTAGTATCTACAAATTTCAAAACGCTACCTGCACTTTAGCTGATGATGGCAGCTCAAAAATTCACTAATGCAAAAGAAATTTCCAATATTTCTGTACTATCAGATTATGTATAAGAGACGATTTATTTGACAGTACCTGTCAAATTACTTCGTCAGCTGTCAAAAACTTTTTTCGTTGAATTCTTGAATGCGAATCTACCTACAAGGTGGATCAACTAACAAATTGGATGAGGGAGAGCTCAGAAGCTCCTGGAATGTTTCTGGAAGTTTGAAAAATTAAAGAAAAAACAAAACAGAGATATCCAATTTTAAAAACTGATTTTCTTTCAGGCACTTCCATTGTCTGTCCACCAAATACCTTTGTCCAGGTGTTCCTGCAGTGATGAGTATGCTACTGGCCAATATCAACGCCTACTACGCTCACACAACAGGTCTGTCAGCTGTATCAGCTAGTGATCGTTTTGCTGCATCAAACTTCGGCGTAAGTATTGAAAATTTTGTATGAATACAAGAAGAGAATAAAATTTATGGACCATAGCATTTTCTCTATAACCTTCAGAAGTTCTGAATTTGTTTAGGGATCAACAGGGGCGGTTCTAGGGCGGTGCGAGCGGTGCGACCGCACCGGGCGCCATCATGCAGGGGCGCCAAAATCAAATATGGGGTAGAAAACGGGACGTCGCGACGAGCGGAATTAGGGGCTGTTGAATTTTGAAGTCTTGCTCCTCTTTCGGACTCGCGCGACTATACAATTCGACCGAAAAAATAGAGAAATATTTTCATATATTATCAATAAACAGCTTGGGTTTTCAGTCGGCATGCCATGTCTTTCCCTGCGATCAAATATTTAAGTTCCTTACGCTTGTCGGTATTTTTTTCAAACGTCACCCGTCACCCAAATAGTTTATTGGGCGGCTCCTCTGATACGTGATTCAGGCGGCTTCTTTGATGAGCTGTTCTTAATGCGGCTTTTCTGTTATGATTGTCCATCCTCCAATCAGAGTTTTCTTTTAAATAAGGGTGGAGAATCTCACGAAGTATTTTCATTTCTTTTTTTCTAATTCCTGAGAACAAACATTCGAAACCACGTTGTGTTGAGATTCTGTTCAGTGTTGAAATTATAAAGTTTTTACTGGGTAGGTATTCTAAATTTTTATGTCTAAGGAATTTAGGATTTCTTATTGTGTATTTAAGATGAACTCATAATTAATTGAGTAGCTTTTTAACATTCAATTTTCTTTCGATAAGAAACAACAAAACGAGTGTTTCAATAATATGATTATCACTTCTGTGATTGTCTTTTTTAGCCTTGAGAAAGAGAAAATCGATCCTCGAAACGTTGGCCTTGTGAATAACAAAAGGTTAATAAAACTTTGCCTGTTGCCCAATATTGTTTTTATTTATTATCACTCCTTTTCTATTATGACATTCTTATCTAATACAAAATGAAGATATTGCCGGTTATACAGGGTGTTCAAATTTTGCTGGGCTGACCCAATTTTTTTTTTTTTCGAATAAAAGCCTATATTTTATATCACTTTTTCAGTTTCCACATGAAGAATATTGAACACTTTTTAGTTTTTACACAGCTTCGTCTTCACTTCGAAAATATTGAAGGTATCCGAGATTTTCAACATAATGGAATTCAACCCAAGATTCTTCACTTAGAACGTTTCAAGTCATCATTAATAGTTGAATGAGAATGAGAAAAATTTGGAGTAGAGCTTTTTCAAGAGTGAATGACTCTTAGACTTCAAATTAAAAATCAAATATATTTCTTGTTTGTTTAGAAAGTAGTTTACTCAAATTCACTTTTTTTGGTTACTTGTCAGTTTTTGAAAAAAGGTTTTTTGAGCACTTCTGAAGCTTACCATAGGTAATGCTCAATGAAACTTAAAGAGGCCTTTTTTCGCGCTTCTTATGAATCCGTAATATTCAAGGTGTTCCATTTGAAATAAGGAAGTTTTTTGCCTGTGCTGATTTGAAAATCGCTTTGAGTGATGGTGAAAAATGTGATTTCTCTGAATATGCTTTTGTTGAAGAACTTGTGAGCCTGAATCCAATATTGAAGAATCTTCAAGCAGCAGAGCCAATAACAGTTCTTCGACTTGCAAGATATTTTCCCAAATGGGACAGCGTTTCGTATATCTTGCTAACTGTTCCTATAAACGTAGCCAAAGGAGAACGAAGTTTCAGTGAATTGAAGCTTATGAAAACTCTACGATCTACAATATGCCAATGAAGACTATCCGATCTTGGAATTTTGTCTATAGAAAAAGCTATTGCACAAAATATTGTGAATATTTTGAATTGATGAACAAAATTCGCGATAGCTAAAGCCAGAAAAGTGCATATTTGAGTTGTTTGAAATAAATAAAAGTTGTCAAATCTAATATCTATTATTATACTCGCACTATGAAAGATCCTACTCTCAAAAACACGCACAAATTGGTGAAACGAACTTTTCAATTATTTGAATTCATGACAGCAATAATTCGGTTTTATCGTTGTAGGGGCGCCACTTTCTAATCTCGCACCTCCCAAAAATATTGATAGCACCGCCACTGGGGATCAAGAATAGTGGTAGTTATATATATTCTTTTGAAAGAGAGAATTACATACTGTTTTGTAATATCAAACAATATATGGCATATGGCACGTGTAAAATGGCGACAAGGAACAGATTGTATAAAAGAATAAAATCTGTTTCCCTCTCCAAATCTGAGTGTTAGCAGAGGGAATGTAAACGGGGTACCATACAATTCTGCCTATGATACACGAGAACAGATGAAAACCTCTGAAAAAACTCTGTCTCCCCGTGTATGTGTTGTGATACTGAATTTGTTAAAAAAAATATGCTGCTATCCATGTAACAGAGCACCTTGTGCTTGGAAACAAGCCTTTTCATCGAACTGGATTCAAATATCTTGAAATTATATCTGTAACAATGTGAAAAAAAGAATAAAACGAGAAAGAAGCAGTAGAAAAAAAATAATTCACCTGCTAAAAAACCTTTTCACAAAGTCCTAACTCTCTTAGGATCGGGAGGATCTTTCGATCAGGTCCGATCTTCCAAGTGATGATTCTTCTGTTCTTCAGGTGTTCGAGGAACGCTACAGGCCCCTTATGTTGGGGGATCATCTCCCATAGATTAGAGTGGTTGTTTTTAGCGAAAAATCAGCAAAAAAGCAAGAGCAAATTCGAAAAACGTCTGACACTTCATTGTGGTTGAATAGTTGAATAGGTACTACTATTTTCGGTATACTCCCAAAGGTGAACCGCTCGATTCGGCTACGATAATGGCTGCTTGGACATCATAACACCGCGTATTCGCGTACGATTTTGGTTAGGATGATAAAAAGGCTCAATTAAACAAAATCTTCGAATTTCTTTATACAAATTTCCAATCTAACTTCAATACTCTGTGTTGGGATCGATCCATAGACGAAAATACAACATGGTAGTTGGTTCTTAAGCAGTATCAATGAAAATTCTAATTGAGTTACCTCAAGATCAAGTTTCACAGAAGATTCATTACGTAATTTGCTAGTTAACCAACTGTTCATGGAGATGTTTCAACATTAATCTTGAAAGTTTCAATTGCCACTACTTCGTAAATAGCTGATTGAAGCAATATCATTCCAAGTTCTCTCCATTCCAACAGCGCATTAATCATCCTATAATATGAGTTTAGGGTTAATGAGCATATACCCCATTACGTTCAGTTCATTAGTTCCGATTATTGTGATTGAATATGGCAGATTCGTGCGAACTAATGAAATGAGTATTCTATAAAAGGATTTTTGGGACGTTTCACCACATAATTGATCAGTTGCTGAGCTAAGTTCCATTGGTAGGGGTCTAGATTGCAAAATATCAGCAATAACACGATTTATGTTGGTTTTCAAAGCGTCTGTTGTTCTGGTTTATCAGCATAAACTAATGACTTGACATAACCCCAAAGAAAATCCACTGAACTTATGTCACATGATCTTGGAGGCCAATTTATTGGACCATTTCTCGAAATAATAATATCGCCAAATATTTCTTTCAATAAATCAATGGTTTCGGTAGCAGTTTGAGCAGTGGCGGGTCCAGCTCTTGAGAAAGGGGGGGGGGGTCACGGTCAGGTGGATTACATACCCGCCAATTGATTTTGTGGAGACAAATCAGCATCCCCAAAATGAAATTCTGATGAGGTCTAACACAAACAAGAAGTTTATTTGATTTATTACAAAAATAAAAACTTAATGAGAATAATAACAAAGGTATAACTAAATATCAAAGGGAATTTTTTTATTTCTCCTTCTTGCGAAACGAGTGATGACTTCCTCTACATCAACAGATATGTCATTATGGATATGAAGAAGTGCTTGTCAAATAAGTCGTTCTTCTGCCATCGAAACTCTTAACCATGATTTGAGCCTCCTCAGAGTGGAAAATGACCTCTCTGCCGTTGCCACACTAACTGGTAGTGTTGCGAGTATACTGAGAAATTTTCTCACATTTGGATACATGTCAGAATCACAGTTTTCTAGGAGATTATACAGGGTGGCCATTTGAAAACGAAACAGACGAGATTACAGACGAAATAAATTTTTTCGATAGAAATGCTCGGACAGGTCGATTTCTGTTTCGATGGGGACAACTTAAGATGTAGGTTACGGACGCATAGCGCTTCAACCCCTGCTGCTACAACCCCCACCCCCAATTTTTGAATAGGGAAGATGGGGTGAGTGATACCTCAATTCAAAGGTATTTTTATACTGATTTCAGCACAGTAATATTTTTTTCATTTTATGCATTAGTTCTCGAAATATTCATGCGTTAGTTAATTTTATCACTCAAATTAATTTTGTGCGAATAATTGACATTTCGTGCTTCCGAAACACCAAAATTTCCGTACTTGTATTTGAAATTGCAAAACATCTACCACCAAATGAAGTCATACCGTACGTGTTAATGCTACTAGGGTCAGATCTTCGACATATGATATTGTTTATCCTGATTACTCCTAGGTCTCCTGTGGAGACCCCTCTGAAATTACAAGCTTCGAAGCTTGTAACTTGTGCCGAGTTCGGAGTAAGCAGCTGTGTTCTGTGTAGGCTTTGTTACTGTGTCCTTACGCCACCTTAGGCACAGCACTGTTAATTTTTGACCCAACAGTGAGAATGGTGGCCCCTACCGAGACTAGAAAATTTCTTTCCTAGCTCGGGATTGAACTTTGGGTCTTAATTCCAACGCTCTGCCACTGAGCCAGGGGCACTCATGCTGTTTTATTCACTGAAATCATTCTCCAACTGTACGGTATCAGAACGATTTGAAGTATTGATCTAAAAAATAAGACTTTTCAAAGTAAAGTAAATAATTTATCAAAAACTCACAGTCATGGTTGTTTTGAAGCTCAAAATGTCGATTTTCCACAAAAAAAAACTACAAGTGCCATGAAAACACCACTTCATTTTCAAATACTTAGTTAAGAATATTTCGAGGACTAATGCATAAAATGAAAAAAAAATTAATGTGCTGAAATCAGTATAAAAATACCTTTAGAATGAGGTATCACTCACCCCATCTTCCCTATTCAAAAATTGGGGGTGAGGGTTGTAGTAGCAAGGGTTGAAGCGCTATGCGTCCGTAACCTACGGACGCATAGCGCTTCTATTCTTAACTAAGTATTTGAAAATGAAGTGGTGTTTTCATGGCACTTGTAGTTTTTTTTGTGAAAAATCGACATTTTGAGCTTCAAAACAACCATGACTGTGAGTTTTTGATAAATTATTTACTTTACTTTGAAAAGTCTTATTTTTTAGATCAATACTTCAAATCGTTCTGATACCGTACAGTTGGAGAATGATTTCAGTGAATAAAACAGCATGAGTGCCCCTGGCTCAGTGGTAGAGCGTTGGAATTAAGACCCAAAGTTCAATCCCGAGCTAGGAAAGAAATTTTCTAGTCTCGGTAGGGGCCACCATTCTCACTGTTGGGTCAAAAATTAACAGTGCTGTGCCTAAGGTGGCGTAAGGACACAGTAACAAAGCCTACACAGAACACAGCTGCTTACTCCGAACTCGGCACAAGTTACAAGCTTCGAAGCTTGTAATTTCAGAGGAGTCTCCACAGGAGACCTAGGAGTAATCAGGATAAACAATATCATATGTCGAAGATCTGACCCTAGTAGCATTAACACGTACGGTATGACTTCATTTGGTGGTAGATGTTTTGCAATTTCAAATACAAGTACGGAAATTTTGGTGTTTCGGAAGCACGAAATGTCAATTATTCGCACAAAATTAATTTGAGTGATAAAATTAACTAACGCATGAATATTTCGAGAACTAATGCATAAAATGAAAAAAATATTACTGTGCTGAAATCAGTATAAAAATACCTTTGAATTGAGGTATCACTCACCCCATCTTCCCTATTCAAAAATTGGGGGTGGGGGTTGTAGCAGCAGGGGTTGAAGCGCTATGCGTCCGTAACCTACATCTTAAGTTGTCCCCCTCGAAACAGAAATCGACCTGTCCGAGCATTTCTATCGAAAAAATTTATTTCGTCTGTAATCTCGTCTGTTTCGTTTTCAAATGGCCACCCTGTATATCGTCTGTGGAGTCTTCTTCTCTCGTTGCCATTTCATCTTCCATAAGCGATATTCATTCGTAACGATTGAAACATGAGGATTGTCTAATAGAAGTTTGTACTGATTAACCAACTCATTAACTATTTCAATATCTTCATTTTCATTTTTTGAATAAATTCATTACTTCAGATGACAGTCGATCCTCTAGGTCGTTTATTATTGAATCCAGAAGAGGAATGTACACAGACATGCGGAAATACTCTTCTGCAGACTGGGCAGGCTGATTATTGGCTCTGTGTATTTGTATTTTGACTATTCTAGGGCATTTAAAAGTCACATCTAGCTGATCAGCTACTTCCTTTGTCTCTTCAAAAAGCTGTCGGAAAACTACGTCCGCTTTTTCCCTTTTTTCTCGTAACACACTCATCGTACCTTTTATGGCATCCGTAGCTCTTTTCAAATCAATTGAGCTGGTTTGTAATATCTACTCAAAGAAATGGACAAATTATTCTCCCAGAATACAGATTTTTTTCATCATTGGAACTAATTACCCTCCAATATTCACTTAAATATGATTCAATTCTATTTTTTCAATCGAAACATTTTTTCATCAAACACAAGATTTGAGTGTTCGTCCAGTCCAGGAGGGGGGTCATGACCCCCATGACCCCCCCCCCCTGGATCCGCGCTTGAGTATGAGGTGTAGCACCATGTTGTTGGAACCAAAACTCTTCTGGGTCTATACCATTAAAATTTTGAAACAAATAATCATTGATCATCGATCTGTAAGATCTGTTACGAGCACCGTTCACTGTATCATTAGATACAGCATCGTTTTTAAAGAAATATGGCCCGATGATGCCTTCAGCGTGTAAATCACACCATACAGTGCATTTTTCAGGATGAAATTGAACCTGCAGAACTTCTTGAGGATTGTTTTCACTCCATATAAGGCAATTTTGCTCTTTAAGTAGCCGATCAACCAGAAATGAGCCTTATAACTAAACACAATTTTTCGATATGAAAGTGGATCAGCTTCAAGCCTTGCTAGAGCTCAATCAGAAAACAAACGACGCTTATTATGGTCAAGTGGTTTTAGTTCTTGAAACAGTTCGATCTTGTATGCGTGTAGACCAAGATCTTTACTTAAAATTTTCCATGCGGTAGATGCATATAGTCCAAAGTCCAACTTGTTGTGAACGTCGACGAATAGACAAATCTGAATCTTTATTATCAGTATCACTTACAGCAGCGATATTTTTTTTTTGTACGTACAGTTCTTTGTCTTGTTGTTGCATCGAGTAGAGAAAATGTTGTCCGAAATCTATCGATAGTTGGACGAATAAGCTGCTCTGATGGACGATTATGTGAACCATAAATTTCACGAAGTGCTCTATAAGTTTGGCGGATAGAACACTGATTTTGAAGATAAATTTCAACGTAAACGTTGTTGCGGCGTGAGTATTTCCATGATAATTTGCCAATGCTTACTGAACAGAAATGTCAAAACAATATGGCTTCTACCCTCTGTCAAATTACAGTTATCCCAATCGAAAATTATATCACTCTTAAAAAAACTCCCCATAGTTGCCGAATGAATTACCCAAATGGCTGAAACTCATGTGCCCAAACCTTCTTCAGATTCAGCACTCGAAAAGTTGAAAACTAAGGATTAAATAATATTCTCGTCTTTGAATTACAGAAAGAGAAGTTCGTCAAACTCCTGGATCAGCTGCACAATTCCCTCAGGATAGATCTTTCCATGTACAGAAATAACTTCCCAGCATCCAGTTCTGACAAACTTATGGACTTGAAATCCACGGTGGATCTACTCACCAGCATCACCTTCTTCCGCATGAAAGTACAAGAATTATCCTGTCCTCCAAGAGCCAGCACTGTGGTCAAGGATTGTGTCAAAGCTTGCCTTAGGTTTGTCAATAGACCACACTGGAACTGCTTTAGTGCAGCTCTATAATATTGTTTTCTCTTTTCGCAGATCGACATATCAGTTCTTGTTCGAAAACGCCCATGAACTGTTCAACCGGGACTTCATGGTGGAACCCAACGAGCCTAAGAAAGAGCCAGAAGATCATGGTCCAAGATTGGACACTGTAAAGTTCTGGCACAAGCTGATTGCTCTCATTGTGTCTGTTATAGATGAGGATAGGAATAGCTACGGGCCAGTGTTGAACCAGTTTCCTCAAGAGCTCAACATTGGACAGGTAAACATTGTAACATTCCTTTAGGATACTTAATAATACCTCTTTCTCTTAAAGTTGTCAGCAGCCACAATGTGGTCTTTATTCGCGGTGGACATGAAGTATGCCTTGGAGGAGCACGAGCAACATCGACTCTGCAAATCATCGGACTATATGAACCTTCACTTCAAGGTCAAGTGGTTGTACTCGAACTACGTCAAAGACGTACCTCCGTATAGGGGAGCTGTACCAGAGTACCCTGCTTGGTTCGAGCCTTTCGTGATGCAGTGGTTGAACGAAAACGATGACGTTTCCCTTGAGTATTTACATGGTGCCTTCAATAGAGATAAGATAGAGGGCGTAAGTATCTCCTATCAGCAAACCACGAATTCGTGACCTCTTTTTCAGAGAATAGGTGATATCTCCAAACGGTATTATGCTTCAAACAACCTTCAATTCATGTATCATCTGCAGAAGATGCAGCAGATTCCTAATCATATGTAAAAATGTATTCATCAGAACTTTCTGCCGAAATTGGTTGTAAGAATCTTATCCCTTTTTGCAGTTTTATGTCATCAAAAAGCGATCTAGACAGGCTTGATCCCTGAATCAGAGAGAACATACTTCCTTATCTATCATAAATGGTCAGAAATTCATTTTCTCGTTCTTTCCAGTTTCAGAAAAGCAGCGAACATTCCCTATTTTCTAATTCTGTAGTGGACGTTTTCACCCAACTCACACAATGTTTCGACGTGGTGTCAAAGTTAGAATGCCCAGATCCTGAGATCATGAAGAGGTACATGAAACGATTCGCCAAAACGATCGTCAAAGTACTCATAGCCTACGCTGACATCGTCAAAAAGGAGTTTCCAGAACACTTGAAAGAAGAGAGAATAGTAAGTTATCATTCATCCAAGCTCAGTCTTCTCAGCATCAAAATTATCTTCGGTTTTGTCCAAATCCTCTTACGTTTCAATATTGTAGGCTTGCATACTGATGAACAACATCCAACAATTGAGGGTGCAACTTGAGAAGATGTTCGAATCGATGGGTGGTGAAAAATTGGAAGAAGATGCTGCAAACATCTTGAAGGAACTGCAGCAAACACTCAACGGCTGCTTGGATGAGTTGGCTACTCAGTTTGCATCCAGGTATGTGAGACCCCCTTGCAACTAGTCAACAGTGATGTTAAATATTCTATCATTGTGTTTTATTGCAGTTTGGAGCCGAGAATAACTCTCAGCGTACGTGAACTGGGAGATCTCTTGCTGGCCATCAAAGGTGGTGGTCAACAAACCAACTTGAACCAAGCGAATGCTCGGAATACGGTAGCGAATGATGCTGACGAAGTGCTCAGGCCTCTGATGGATCTCTTGGACGGCTCCCTTTCTCTATATGCTCAATCCTGCGAAAAGACTGTACTGAAAAGACTGCTGAAGGAGCTTTGGAAGATCGTCATGAGGATATTGGAGAAAACTGTCGTCTTGCCTCCAATGACCGACAAAACGGTAAGTTTCTACTTGGATTTCATCAAGTTTCCTCTTATGTGGTGCAATGAAAATGACTCTCAATTGAGTAACATTTGATTGTTATACGATAGGTTCGCTTGTGCAGAGAGGGGCCAGATTTGATAGTAAGATACTGTGTGAGCATGAAAATAGATGTGATCCCTTGGAAATGCACAACGCTCTAACCTTGCTCCACTGTGTCTGCTCTATTATGTGTTGATTTTTCAGGGGATTTAGAGAATGGCAATCATTTTTCAGTAGCCATAATAAACATAATTTTTGCTGATTCTAAATTGCGATTTAATTTAGGCGACAGAGTGAAAGGCCTAATATTCTTTGAATATTCAGTTTGAACACAGGTGTTCCTCAGGGCTCAATTTTGTCAACCACGACCTATATATAAATCACGTACTTGGTTCGACCAGGACCACATCGGATGGAGGTGAAGATAAATTTGCGAGACCAGGCAAAACATTTGAGGTACCTGGAGTGAGAAGAGTAGAATCTCCCCAAAAAAACTCAATGCATCTTCTTGGCGTGATTACCTTTCTGTGGGATAGGAAATATGACTAACATTGCGCTGGGTAGTGAACTCTACTGGAAACAACACAGACAAGGCCACAGTGGCAATATGGGCATCGAAGGGCTCTTTGGAAAGACCTAGAGGCTGAAACCACACATGGTACTCTGGTCCTTCAAGGGTTTGGGAGGCCCTATTGTCACCCATGCGTCTTTAGTGTGGTGGACCAAATCAGAAGAGGTCACCACACGTAATCGCCTACAGACAATGCAACGGCTTGCTTGTGTAGGTCTAACTGGAGCTGAAAATACCACTCTGACAGTATAGCGCTAGAGGTCATTCTTAATAGGCCCCCTCCATCTACACGTTGGAAATGTGGCCTGATGCAAGACGCTTGTATAATCTCATTAAACAGCAAGCTCCTACCTGGTTTGGGTGGGACATATGAGGATGCAGAATGAAATAGTGCACCAGACGGTCAATCAGCACTAGGAGCTCTAGAATCTAGCTACAGGGCTTCTTTGGGGACAAGTTTCAGTTTAAGAAAACAGCTAATGGTTACTTCTGCTGTTGTGAAGCATTCTGCTTCAAAATGTTTCAAAAACTATTGAAAACAGAAATTGGTTTAGAGTAATTGTTAGAGTAATAGTTTGTATTTGTTCCATAACAATTTCAGCCCTTCTCCAAACAAGCCCCATCTTTCTGCTTCCCCTTCTTCTTTGTCTTTCTCTTCTTTGTCGCATCTCTATTCAATCCAAACCCTTTACTCTTCCAGATGATGTTCAAAAACTTGACAGACAACGCCAAAAACTTGGCGGCAAACACCAAGATCGAAGACATGTCCAGGATACTGAAGAACAAGATGACAGGCAAACAGGACATGAAGCAAGCACTCAGTGGCGTCATGGACATCTCCAAGGAAGTGGAGAAGAATCTTTCGCCCAAGCAGTGCGCTGTGTTGGACGTCGCTCTGGATACCATCAAGCAGTACTTCCACGCTGGAGGTAATGGACTGAAAAAGGCCTTCTTGGACAAGAGCGCTGAGTTGCAGAGCTTGAGGTACGCGCTGTCGCTGTACACGCAAACGACGGATACTTTGGTCAAGACCTTTGTCCAAACTCAGTGCAATGAAGGTGAGTGTGGTCGAAAGAATGAGATTTTTGTGGTTGCTTTCATTGTGCTGTTGATGGAATTCAAAACTGGTCTAGAATTTCGAATAATTGTCTTAAAACCATGTAAAAAGGTTCAAGATTTTGTTGTTGGCTGTCAGAATTCAATGTCAGTTTTTTTCTTCTTGGAACTTTCTTTTATTCTTTGTTTCTAATGTCTGAATTCCAAATTTTGAATTGCATCAATTCTCACCTAATTGTCGTTAAGTGTGCTCAGCGTCCTAACTCATTGACCCTTACTCGTTCTTAAGTGCCGCTTAACACTAACGAAACAATGCTACAAAGGCAATTCTCGCTCGAGAGAGAAGAGTCCGAAGCAGGGATGGAAGGTTTGGAAGAACCGCTCAAAGCTAAAAAGAGAAGGGAAAGTCGTCAAGGTACAAGAGTATTCCGATTTACGAGATTTTTGCTAGTTGGCGAGCTGCGTAGTACCAGTGGATTACTCTATTGGCTCCAAGGCTTACATAAACTTAGATCATCTGAATCGTAGATGGCTCATTGAAAATGACGTTTGAACAGAATTCTGAACATAGAATAGTGTCCCGAATCAATCTAAATTGTTGTGGACTAATTTTTTGTAGGGAGTCACTACGACCTAGTGTTAAAAAAATGTACCTACCTACTCCCGTTTGGCCAAGATTTAGGTTTATGAAGTTTTTTTACTTAAAACTGAAGCATGTTGGTACTCGTAAAATATCAAATAATTTCCAGAGACGTTGCCAATGCTAATTTTTATTTAATATATTTTAACTTTGTAAATGGAATTAGTTCTTTCAAGGTTAAACTGTGACAAAGGTTTCGTAGTACTACTATACATTTCATAATGGAGAATTTCAAGTTGTGCCAAAAGTTATTTAAATGTCTTCCGTAGGCTTATTTCTTGAAAATTTTGAAAAGTGGGGAATTCCATAGGTCCATCTGTTCGTTTGGAAGTTTTTCTGTTGAGTTATTCGGGTACTTTTTTTTTTTTAATGAACTAAGTATCACAAAGTAACGGACTATTCTGTCCATTATTTTACAGTAAAATTTCAACATTCGATTCTTGATTTCCGTACAAGAAAATTGCATAACTGAATCTTCCAGCCATGTTTATATACGTGAAATATTTCGAGCATTTTAACGGAGATAAAAGTTTCTTCAACATTCACATAATATTTTCTTGAATTCAATATTTTCGCAAAGTGAATAAACAGTTCCATAAATACTTAATTACTACGACCTCTATGTGGAAAGGACAACGTTGCTCAGTTATCTGATAGGAAAATTTCTATAACCTATCATTTTCAAAATATACACGGTGAAATGTGTCAAAATGTCATGGCCAACCGGGATACATCATAAAAGTAGTGTTAGATATCGAAAATGCCACAATCTGTCAAACGTATTTTCAATAGCCAAAGCAAATACATACTGAATAGCTTACAGGCTTCAAAACAATGAAACTAGAAGAGTTTTTCATTACTGAAAAAATTTTATGGCTTTATAAATTAATTTTAGTGCCAATAATCTAGCTGTACGTCAACTGACACTCCGAAGCAATAGACTATTTTTCTTGCATGTTCAAGAGCTTTGGTTAAATTTCCAGCAGAGAACAGTTAAAACTCTGTTGGTATTTTTAATAATTCTATATAATTTCATGATGTTCTGAGACGAAATAAAGCCAAATGGGTTCGGTATATAATGGTATATCTCTTATGTTTTTGTCTTTTCAAGATACATATTTCAGAAATCATCTTCTGTATTTCTTTCCAAAATGAATTAGGATAATATCAGATATCCAAAAATTTTAATTTCAACCTCTTTTCATTTTAATTCTTTCCACCCCCACATTGATATCTTCTTCACTGTGCTATTTGCAGAATTTAGAAATGAAAGAAATAGAGAGCATGTTAAAAAATAGTAGAATATGAAATAGGTTGTAGAGATATAGATTTCACAGAAAAACTTCTCTCTCTTTCTGAAATGTATCCTTCCAAATGTACAGTATTGATAGTTCTTATATAGATTAGAACAACGGTTTGAACAAATAAAGCAGATTATTTAAATCTTCCACTTAGGAGAACTTTTCGATGGAATCAGAAGTGGGAATTTTCACTATAAAATATTCAAGATTAGGTTGATATTATTGAGTAATGAGAACTTTTAACGAATGCTTATTTCCAATGCGATAAATGTTATGATTACCCAATAATATCAATCGAGGACATTCTCATCCTCATAGATGGTCTTTTCGTTCAATATTGCACTCTCAAAATTATTCAGCCATTTTTCTGATATGATCTTCAATGAAAAATTGAATGAATTTCACTTGTCCATCTACTATAACTTCACTGTTCATCTTTCAATTGCTCAATGACAGCTTTTTTAGAAAAGGGGATTGAATCTGCAGCCTTTACGATTCACTCATCAGAATTTTTTACAGATCCAGCTTCAGAAGGACAAGAAGGTTGTGTGGGAGAGCTTTCAATTCAAGTTGAAATATTCACTCATCCTGGCACTGGAGAGCATAAAGTTACTGTTAAAGGTGGGTGCTTATTTTTGCTCCAATCCAGAAATACAGAAATAAATGTCAAATTTTGTTCTAGTTATCGCTTGTAACGACCTGAAATGGATCGCCCCTTCAGGAATGTTCAAGCCATTCGTCGAAGTTAATCTCATAGGTCCGCATCTAGCTGACAAGAAACGGAAACACGCAACCAAGACGAAATCTAGTAACTGGTCACCTAGATATAACGAAACATTCAATTTGTAAGTAAAATCTTGTATTAGTCAAGCAGAATTTATTGTCTCCCCCAGTACACAAGACAAATGGATACTCATCTTTTGTTTTGACTAATTTAATAATATGAATTTTTAGTATGATCGGTAACGAAGAATCCTTGGACTACTATGAGCTACACATATGTGTTAAAGATTATTGTTTATTGAGGGAAGACAGATTGGTTGGAGTAGCAGTTATGCAATTGAAGGATATCGTGGATAAGGTAAATATACCTGAATATCATTCACTTCAACGAATACTTCTTGTAATTCAACGAATATCGCTTGAAATTCGAAAGAAGGTGTTCGTAATTCGACGAAAAATGTTTGTAATTCGGCGAAACGTGTTTGTAATTCGGCGGAAAGTATTTGTAATTCGGCGAAAGTCTTCGTAATTCGGCGAAAGTGTTCGTAATTCTGATAAAGTGTTTGTAATTCGGCTTATTCTGCTTGTAATTCGGCGAATAGTCCACCTTTCTGCACAATCTCACATATGTCTTTTCAGGGAACACGCGCCTGCTGGCTGAGTCTGGGCAAGCGCATTCAGATGGACGAGACCGGATGGACCATCCTCAGGATCCTATCTCAGCGCACAAACGACGAAGTAGCGAAAGAATTCGTCAAACTCAAGTCTGACATAAGACAGGAAAATCCGCTTCCCAATCAGTGAATTCCAGACGTTAACCGTGTTGCCGATAATACTAAAAATTAAGTGACAAGTAACAACTGTGTTCATCGCTATAAAAACCAGTTCAACAACAACAAAGATTAATGTTTGGACCGTCCTTAAACCTGACTCGATATATACTTTCGTACATGGAACCGTTTGATATATCGTCGTGATCTGAATAATATTTAATGTGCCTCCTCAAATGAGTATGAACAATAATCTATTGAAACGTTATAGGTAATCATAAACCCTCTTGATGATGTTCTCTTAAAACACAAAATAGTTCTTGTTGTAAGAAGCTCGCAATAACCGAATCATTGGAATACGAGAGTTGGTTTCAATTTTGATTTTCGAGAAATATCGGTAGATTTCTGGAAGATTTCTTGCTCCAAATTTGAATCGATATAAGAGAAGATGATGTGATGGTGCTGGTTAACATCACTGGACCCAAGCTCGAAACTTTCAAGCTGGCGGAGTTGTAAGCCCTTGAAGTAGAATTCAGAAAAATATTCCTCGACAGCTGTAATTTCATAAAAATCTGGACAAACGATTTCATTTCCATGATATCCCCGTCAATTTTCGGGATGAATGTATGAAATTTTCAGTATACATGCAGGTACATGCAGTACATGCGGAATAATATTTTGCAGAATGTGTATTAATCAGTTTCTCTGTTCATTGCCCATGAATTTTTAAATAAATTATATAGTAGGAATTTTTTGGTCATATTTTCAACCAGGTGTTTTCCTAATATATTAGGCTTTTCTGTTTTTCTTCGTATACGAAGAAAAACAGAAAAGCGAGTAATACACATTCTCCAGAATATTATTCCGGCATGTATACCTACTGAAAATTTCATATATTCATCCCTAAAATTGACGGAGATATCATGGAAATAAAATCGTTAGTCCAGATTTTCATGAAATTACAGCTCACCAGGTTTTTTCCAAATATTCGAAGAAAAACGGAAAAGCGAGTAATACACATTCTAGAGAAATGATCAAGCTTTAATTTAAAAAAAAAATTGTTGGTCTAGGCCGCATACGAACTGAGATATCATGGAAATAAAAAGCCCAATTTTCGAGGGGAGCTCGCGAGCTCGAACGTGTAGCAATGATAATGTTGAAACTACCTGACCAGTCAAGTGATGTTAACCTCAAATCGCACACGAGTAGCTAATTTAATCATGGGAAGTGCAGTTCCAAGACTTCGCCCACCAAAAGTGTAAATATATTCCGAGTAAAACACTTCTAATGATTCTTACATTCGACATTAATTGTACTTAAAATGTGATTCAACTAGACTAAGGTTATTCGTGTATTGAAATAATGACATACAATTATTTTTGTAAGCATACAGAGCGATTCGAATGAACTACACTAGCATTCGGATGCCACTCTTGTTGCACAAAAAAAATCTTCGATTAAATCCATTCGCTTGAATCATCTTAAAAAATTCGGGCTGTATACTGTGGTGTATAATAATCTTACTATCTGAAAATGACTACTAGACACGAAAATGTATCTATTTTATTCTAGCTTCTATCTGACTGTGGACGTGATGAGTTTTTTCGAAAAGATTCTTCGCTGTGATAACATTTTCTCTAGGAGTTAATATCTGATTGAACACATTCATATAGGAAAGCTGGCAATTATGTTCGAATAGAATAGGAGCCTAGGTACCTACTATCAATTTCGAAACTCAAATGTTGAAATTATGGAGTGATTGTTCAGATGATTCCGCCGTGATATTAACTCCAAATGAAGGTGAAATAATGTGTATTTTAGTTGAATCTTAAATTAAATTCTATCAAATATATATATTCTTCCTTCCTCAAATCATTATATTGGTCTTATTCAACTTTATTGGTCTGCAAATACTTCATTATTCAATAACTCCCTCTCAAGACACATGATCCACTTAAAAGTACTTCAGCAGTCTACAAAAACCCAAAATTTCGAAAAAAAAAATTCAAGTTGACATAAACCCATAAATTCTTCAATTCAAAGACTACCAGCTTCAGAATATTAAAAAAAAAGATTTATAATTTTTGGAAAATCGTTATAACCCGGCCAAATTTGTTCTGTTTTTTTTTACGTAAAAACAATCATTATATCAATTCATCCCTCTCTCAAAGAAGGCACTGAGTTCAGTATCTTTGAAGAATAGTGGCCATATGTCGACATGAAATTTTTTTTTAATATGATTTTCTATAAACTGTAAGAATACTGTCAAAGAAGTGGAACAGCCTGTATATTAGATCATGATTTTTCGATGTAGGTATTCATGAATTTGAGTCAAGATAATTCCACTTTTGTATTCAAATTAAATTTATTCATTACCTATAATAATTCTTCACTCTTAATTTTTTTCTCGTTATACGAAAACCCATTCCACATTTCAAACAGAAATCACTTACATATCATCTACTTTTATAACATGAAAAATGTAGATATCATCAATAGATAGATAAATTCTATAAAAAATCTGAATCGCTCATATCCGGAAGTATCATGGAAAGACAGAGATCAGAAAGGATGATAAATTCAGGTTCGAGAAACAATCGACATTGTGCATTTCCTGTTGAAACAATTAAAACCATAACTTTCACAATTTTTTTTTTTAACTCATCCACACAATTCATTAAAAAAATTATATTTCAGCATGAAGTGCCAACGTCTTTGCAATCATATAATAGTCCTTCATATCCGAATATAGGTGCTTACGTCTTTCATTCTGTATATCAAGTTGCTGTGTAATATGTTGAGCAATTTCATGATTAACACAAAAATTCGAAAATGAAAAAAAATCGTCAGAATCGAAATATTTTCAGTATATCATAAAATTGCTTGATCATTTGATTGGTTACAAAAGTCCGAAATCGTTAACTTGAAAATTTTCTATTAGGAAATTGTAAATTGTTTACATTAACTTTGAATATTTTAATCATATGGTTTCTCTTCATTAACTGTTTAGAATTTATTGATATAAAAACGTACAAAATGTTGGTTGGTAAACAATTACTTGTTTTTTGTAAATTACTAGTTGTCATTTATTAGATCAATATTATATAAGTATATTATAAACATACATTAATTAATATAGCTCTTTTTTAATTTTTCATTCTTTCACAAGAAAATGACCAAATGAATGTAAAATTATGTAAGTTTAAATGTTTTTCTGTAAAAAGGATAATGTTAATACATGACTGTAAATTAAAAAGTCTAAAGTTGTCCTGAATGTGAACCAGGACATAATATATTATACATATTAAAATGTAATCTTGTTGAAATATTCAATTTGTAATTCAGATTGAAAATTCCTATTGTATATACTTAATACATTGCTGTAAAAATTATCATTTCAATTTCAATTAATGCTACACTTTAAAATGAAATGGACCATACTCTCTTTGTTTTATTTCTCACAATCCGTCACAGTGAACTTGGTGAATAATTTATCTGATGAAACAGTAACGGATCCAAGGGGTAAATAAGGTACCTAAACCTAACCTCCCAAGTCTTCAAAACTTCTCATTATTGGAGATATCATAACCAAGCCTCATCATCAATGGTAAATTACAACGAATCCGAAAAAGCATCAATACTCTATAGTAATTTCAAGGGTTTATTGAAGTGTAATTCAAAGGATTCAAACTATCCTAATTACATCTTAAATCATATTGCAGTAACATTGGTTGCCTATGTCGCTGGCGAAATATTCTTCAATAGGCATATCTCTTGAATTTGGTGGTCAATATCCACGGATACTCAAACAGTTTGAGTATCCGTGGTCAATATCTCTCTTTTCAGCTGATCTGTATCATAATTCTAATTCTCTGATTCCTTGTTTCATAAAGAACAGTAAGTATATAGCATCAGTGTAGTATTATTCAAAATATAATAAAAATAAAAGAAACCATTATCTTGATTGTACTATACATAAAAACGGCTAGCAGTTCCTCTTTGCAACAGTGTTCTGTGTTCCGAACCTTCTGTGACGATAACCGTCAAAAAAGAGGTTATATTATTGAATTTCATCGGTAGTGAGCACTACTTTCTAATAAGATATCCTTTTCCTTTCGTTTCTCAGCGTGGAGTTATACTGGCAAGTAAATCGTTTTCTGATATCGATTGAAGTGGTGCGCTCATTCATCAATCAATTTTTAATTGTCATTTATAGATTTTCGGTCAAATACTCGATATCTAGCGTAGTTCTATTATACCACCATTGTAATTGGAGTTGACACATTTTACTCTGTCAATTGTCAGTTGACTCCTAAACGTCAGCTGGTGAGGTGCTAGGTGAATGTGTGTGAGTGAGTGCGAAATAGTGTAATAAAGCTGGACAGAAATGGCGACCCTCTGTCCAGGGATTCAATATGGTTTATCATCACAAAAAAATTTCAGTGAGACTAAAGAACTTATTTTCGTGAAATTAACGGATTCATCTTTGCGTGCAATAGAAGAATACGTGAGGAATAGGGTGAGTTATATTAATCAATCCATTATTAGTAGATCACCATCCAATCTGTTGTACGTCAGTCAGACAGGTCGCCATATTCAGTCATTTCATTAACCTATTATTTTCGAAAATTTGACTGTAACCATTAAAGAATTCACACAATTTGATGGTACGAAATTATACAGAGATGTGTCTAGATTCTATTTTTCCAGGTTTTTTCAAAAAACGGTCTCGCCACGTCAACATATCGACCAATATATTTCGTAATTCTGGAAGTCGAAAAATTGCTTATTTCTCGAGAATAATCGAATTTTACTGATTGTAATGAGGCAAACCTATGATTTTTTCGAAAGAATTAATCAGTTCAGGTTTGTGTTTCTATTTCTAGTCGATCAGCTGTTAGCAACAGTCACTTTTTTCAAGTTCTTGAAGTAGATATTGGAAAGTAGTGAGATTACATAAAATGTCTTATCCTGAATAGTGAAGTTCGTTATTTTTCGATTGAACAATGCTCCTATTTGGTTTGTTCCTTATTTCCTCAAGTGCTGGTTGCCATGTGATCCAAATTTCGTAAAATGACTGTCTGAGGACATTTTGAAATGGTACACCAAAGAAGTTTGAAGAAACTCATGATTCGAGTGTATGTCTCGATATATTGCTGTATAAATCTGGAGATTCAGATTTAAAAAATTTGAGATTTACCTGACACCTTTCCCATCTTTTTTTTCTATTAATAGTCATTTGTTTTGGACGATTTATATCGTACTGAATATTTTATTTCTAGGTATTTTATTCAGGTCATTATTAGGACACCTTTCAAGGTAACACTCAAGTTGTGTTAATCGAGCAGCACAACCTTCTGTATTACCCAACTCATAATACCTTTTTGAAATACCTTTACCAGGTCTAAGTTACTACTTTAAATTATTTTTTATGTGAGGACCCAAGTTATGGATAGTGAAAAAGTCGTTTCGTTTTGGTTGAGTAGTGGTTTTCAAAGAAAATTGGAATCTAAGAAACTCTTGATAACGAAGAGCACCTACGTACAAACCTTTCTATGTTGTTTTCTTTTTCAAGCATTGTTCGTTGTATAGTTAACTCATGAGAGATTAGATATTCAGCGGTGAACTTCAATGTTGATGTCTTCACTGATTTAAGGCGAATTTTAAAATAAGTTCTTCAATTATTGATTTTATCTTTCTTGAATATTAGATTACAGTTCGGTTCATGGCGAATAAACTTTTTGAACTTTATACTGTGAAGTATAAGGTGCGTGATTAGGTACCTATTTGTGTTGCCAATCTCATTTTATGCTAATATTTTTTACAAGTGTTAGATTGTCCCAGAATTGAGTTTACACATCGCTGGAGTACTCTTAATTCTTTTATAGCTACAGAGAGGCTAAATAGAATATATTGCATACACATTCATCTTCCATTCTTTATTATTCTACTTCGAATATTGCATTACTCAAATTACATTGATGATATTTATGTAACCAAATTATCTTGAATGATACAATGATCAACAGCATCTCCACTGGATTAATAAGTCAATAAGTTTATTTATATCAGTTGATATTTGTATTGTGTACATTCTATGATAAGAAAAAATAATTAATGATGAATACTGTAAATTTCCTTGATGGCTTGACGTGATCAGTGAAACAACTTCACAGAAAAATTTCTAGTTTTGTTTTTAAATTGAAGGAACATTGTTATGGTTGAGCTTTCTTGGGTATTGAGAAGAACGGAATCTGAATTGGAATCATATGGATCAACTGCTGTAGCTAGTGCCTGTTGCTAGAGTTTATTTTAATTAAAATCAAGTACCTAAATAATTGTTTAAACAACAGATCATATTGAAAACTGCCAGTACCCAAAGAACAGAATATTTTTCTGCTTCGGAGAAATGTAAAAATACATCTGGAGGTATGATGGAATACCATTAGTATTGTTTGCTAATTTTTCGTATATTGATAATGAATCTTAAAAAAATAAGGTATGATCAAGATAGTATACCAAATTCATAATGTTCAACATATCTCTGACATTAGGAGATTTTGGTCAAAATATGGCAAAAAAATTGACAGAAGGTATTGTCTCTATCTCTAGTTCTGCCAACGAAGGAAAAATAAATGCAGGGTGGGGGTATTGATTTACCTAAGTGATATTGATGACCCCCCTGGTATAGGGAAGGTCTCCAGCCAGGGGTCGGCAGGAAGGTGGGGAAAAGTTATATTCTTAGGTTTCTTGCTAATATTTAGAATACTAAGATGGTGTAATTTTTCCATTAATCTAATTCTGTACAAAAAAAAATGCTTTCATATTCTGGCTAGAAGCATTATTAATGGAGGTACCTAGAAATACGAGTTGGGCATAAATCCGTTTTCTACATTTGCAGAATATGAAATTTTACCATTTTTAAATTGCCTTTTGAAATAGGTAGGGTTTGAAAGCTGACAGGTACTAATATTGATATTTTGGTCGTATACTTTATTGGGTTTAAAGGATTATCTCTTTTGAATTCTTGAAACTCAGTTTAGGGTTGTTCTGCGCAAAAATAAACTCTTTGAATGGAGCAATAAAAATGCCTGTTGCAAATCTAGTGGCAATTTATTATCCTGTAAGCTCAACGGTTAGGTTTATGACTAGGATATTCAACCTATTCATTTTGACAGGGTTGGATAACAATATAGTCGAAGAACAACTATACTACTAAGTCAGGTATCAAAATGTAACTTCAGAAGACAGTGAATTCAATTGAAGAAAATTCGGGACAGTATACTCCATTCACAATGATAAAATCACAACTCTGGCCTTGGAAATTTGACACATTTCACACTGTATCGAAGTTATGACGTTTTTCAAAATATTTTTATGCTCCAAGTCAACACTATGTTGCCCTTTCTACATTCTTAGCGTATTTCTCAGAATGTGAATTTATTCAGAAAATGAATGAATTGGAAAAGATGTGATGGACGAAAATAATTAACGTTTAAATATGAATTGATAGAAAGGATTCCTTTTCTAGTTATTTGCATGAAAAGTACAAGAGATCACTGTTGAAATATATTATTTTTCGCAATGGAAGAAAATTGCATTGCTTTCACATAATTTTCATATGCATGCTTGTGAAGATTTAATGTTTATTATCCTCTTGAACTGAAAGTTCAAGACTTGACGACATCAATTGTTGATTCTAATCAAGAATTCATTAAAAAAAATCAACCAAAAGATATAAGATGATTCGATGGGTAATTACAATAATCAAGAATAATGTCAATTTTATTTTGTTGATAACTTTCTTAAAATCAATGTTGGGATATAAAACTCGGCTGCGTTTGTTCAAACAACATCTAAAGAACACATTTTTCACCATCTCGGCCTTTGAAAGGCGTTTCTTATAGAATTAGGTCTAAGTTCCACCTCATTAGTGAGGTACCTAACTTTTGCAAATCTGCTCAGATATCGCCAAATTTCTTGGAAAACCTGAAAAATATCATCCTAATCGACCTCTCGAAGCTCCATCCGATCCATCTACTGCGATATCTGTCCAAATAACAGCTTTTTCAACGAAATTCCCGTGTACCCCTTCAACCTCGAAATGTAAACATTCGTCCTGGTCATGAAAATCGTCCTCACGCTCCAAACTGGTGCTGAAAACAATAAACACACGTTAATCTTGGATATTCGACGAAAAACCCACCTGCAAATATCGATTAAATACCAAAAATCTGCGAAAAATTTGTAAACCTAACAAAATGTGGAATTCTTTGATACTTTTACTTTGATGTTAACAAAGAAACTGGCAACGTCGTTTTGTCATTAACGATATTTTCTGTGCGCGCACTGATTTTTCATCATATGTTCTGTGCTTTTCATCAGGGGCACCAACTCCTGAAAACGAAACCATGACCTCCTATGTGATTAAATAAAAGTGAATGGAGTATACCTATCACAGTTCAAATTATCATCTGCGAAATTGTAGTTTGACAAGAATCAAAATTTCAAATTGACTTTGACTGAATTATCCCGGTTCATTAGAAAAATTGATCTTGCTTAAGAACGTTGGTGTACAAGGGCCATATAGTAATTTTGACATTTGTATCAGTTACATTCTTGATAACTAGGTTGTATCATATCCGCATGGGTTTCACTTTGAGGAAGGTGGTTGTGAGGCCGCGTTTCGGTAGCTTAGTGGGCTGAGTTGCCATACCGTATATCAGGAGTCGCGGGTTCGAATCCCGCCCGAAGCCAAACTTTTTTTGGCATACAAAAATACCTGAAATGAATAATTATCAATTACATATCCACAGACAGATTCTGCTGACATTTTTGTTCGTTTATTTGACGTAAGCCGAACAATGGTTGACCCCAAATTTTCCTGAAGGCTCATTTTCATATCCGAGCTACCGCATTGTTACCAAAATTAAAAACCTGCCTCCGGGAAAATTCCGACAGAACCAGTGGCCCCTCTCCCCCGTCGCGTCCATAATTAAGGGAACACCGGGGATATGCGAGCTACGACGTACGTAAACATGACACCCCTCGGGGTTCGTCTTCCCCAAAATCGACGGGGCGAGACGTGTGGGTTGCAGCGTGGGCGCCAAACCGTCGTTCGAGTTGGAGCGACGCCCGTTCGTTTCCGGGCGTCCGTTTTTTAGTGCGACAACGGGGCGTTTAATTGCTTCGTTATTTTCGGTGTCGAAAAGACGGGGTTGATGAAGAAGGGGATCTGGTACGTTTTTATTCAAATTAGTCGCTGGGTCTGGTGGAATGGGAATTTATCCGTTGGTCGTGAGGGTTGGAAGGGCGTTTGAACCTTTTGTGTTGGGGTGAATAAGAAGATATCGGGGTATTGTCTTTATTGACTTGTTTATACTTCTTATACTGAGTGTTCTTTCGCAGTTTCTTTTATGGATTCTCAGATAAGATTTAAAACGGAACCTTTATGGTTAATTTTATAGGATCACCGTGTTTGCCAACTGACCATCATAATTTTTTAAGACGGCTTTACGTCCACATCAGTTTGAAAATTGTTGATTCTAACGGAGTTATACAGGGTGTATTTAAAGGTGAGGCTTTTCTTTTGACAGAAGGTAGAACTCTTAAAAATAAGTCATTTCACCAAAAAAAAAATATATGAATTATGTCCCTGTTTCGAGAAAATGAAACTAGAATATTTTCTAGTTTTCAGGTGAATCTGGAAATTCTTCAGTCCGAACCTGCTCCCTCGTCTGCTCTTTCGTTTTTGTCTTCTTATCATAAATGACTCAGAATATCGAATGTGATCAGTAATCTTCGATCGTGTTACGGCGAGGGTACGAGTGTTTTATGCTTGGAAAATGCCGCACGTTTATTTATTCAAATAATGAACTTGTTGATATGATTTTAGTTTATGGTGAATCAAAACAAAATGCCAGTTCAGCGTTTAAGTTGTACAGAACAATATTTCCGCTAAGAAATCGCCCTACTTCGCGGATGTTCATAAAACTGGTGCAGAGATGTAGAGATATGATGAACAGAGAGATGCAGGCCAGAGTAGTATCAAGGTATTGAGGCCCTAAATTTTTATACTTGAACATTTCATATAAGAAATTTTCGGCAAAATGCGAGGCAAAATGACTTATTTTGATAGGTTCTATCACCATTCAACAGAAAAGTCTCACCTTAAAAAACATCCTGTTTCTACCCGAAGATTTCTTAGGTACCTACCCCAAATAGTTCCGACCAAAAACTATAGTAGTACAGTGTGACAAGAAAAACCTCGGACAAACTCTTTTTCATTTAACTTCATTAAACAGAAGAAATTGAACAAAACAACAACAAATAAAAATAGCTTGAACATTTGTTAATATGTAATACATTTAAGCCGTTTCGAAGTGGCTTCCTTTGGCGGCGATACACAGCTTCAGAAGCTTCTTGAAATTTTCGGCAATGGGCCGTAGCTCCTCGGGCGTTAATCGGTTCCATTCCCGGCGCAGAGATTGTTCTAGCGACTCCAAATTTTTGTGTTTTTTAGCACAAGCCCTGTGCTCCAAAATCGACCACACGCTGTAATCCATTGGGTTGAGATCCGGTGAGTAGGGCGGCCATTCTGCAGATGAGATGAAACAAGGAAAATGGGTCTTACACCATTCTTGCGTCATTTTCGCTCTGTGAGCCGGAGCGGAGTCTTGTTGGAAGGTCCAATGCGTATCGCTGAAGTGCTGCTTGGCCCACGGAAGTACTACGGCCTCGAGGATGTCGCAGCGGTAGACTTCTTGATTGATTTCGACCCCTTGATCCACGAAAACTAAGGGAGTTTTACCACTGCCGCAAATTCCGCCCCAGACCATGACGGATTGCGGATTTTGACGGTGTTCGACGATGGCCGATGTACCTGCAGCCTCTACGGACCAGACTCTGTCGTTTTGGTGGTTGTCGGATTGTTCTACGGTGAAAAGCTTCTCGTCTGTGAAGAGAATTAGCTCCCATTGCTGACCGGCGGCGAGACGAAGGAGTTGGCGGCACCTTTGGAGTCGTACGCGCTTGTTTTCCTCCGTGAAGAGTTGAACTTTTTGGAGCTTGTAATCTTGTATGGCTTGAGGTTGAGCTCCTTTTTGTCAATTCGACGGACTGATTCGCGGTTGATACCGGTCTCGCAGGCTATTTTCCTCATGGAAACCCTCGGATTTCGATTGACTCGCTTCTTGACGATGTTGCGATTGCTAGGTGTATTGACAGTGCGTTTTCTACCACTTCCTGGACGACGAACATCATGGCCAAGCTCCTTGAAACGACGAATTGCATCGGACACGGTTTGTCTCAGGCACATTGAGCAAACGAACAATTTCGCATTGACGCCTAGCTTGAAACAGCTCCAAAATCGCACTACGTTTGTTTGACATTCAAAACTCTGTGAAATGAAATTATATCAAACAGAAAATTCACATATTAGTATGTGTAGAGAAACCAAGAGAATAAAAATTATTTGGCTGCGCTGAATTACTTTTGTTCCAGACCACAGCAAAATTTGTCCGAAGTTTTTCTTGTCACCCAGTATATAAGAGTAGACAAAGGTGCTTTCAATAGCCTCTAGCCTAGAGAGGCAGGGGGGTTGTACAATGACATGTGCTGAGAAAACATTTTACTTATGTTCAAAAAAATATTCACTATATCATACTCAAAATTTGGAATAACTCAAAACTTCAAAAGTAAAAATGCTGTAATGAAAAAAAGACAATGAAGATGTTTTTGATCAGGAAATGTGATTACACTCTTGGTGAATTCATTTGTGAAAAGGTTTTGAAGGTCTCTAGTTTTGGGTTTTTGACATAGTTCGTTTTTTCCTGTTTGTTTTTTTTCTCTGACCGTGATCAACGCCTGAGGGTAATTTTTTAGATCAAATAAACGTTTATTATTATTATTGAAAACCCCTGCATATGATGCCAAATGGTTTGTTTACCACATGTTTAAGCTTGGAATATGCCGTTTTCGATATGTCAGAATAGACCAGCACTCAAGCTTGAGCCATCTATTGACCATATTCACCGTCGCCATACTGTTGTGCGACAATACCAACTACCCAGGGTTTCAACATCGAATAACGAAAGTCACTAATTTCTTGGGACCGCGAAAGTTTAAATGGAAATATTTTGGTGTCAGTTTTTTTTATTTTGAGATCTATTTCTTGCCGAACAATTACTGACACAACAACCATGGCCTCCACTATACTGATATCTACCCATATTTCCTGGATTTTATCACAAAATACTTAACCAAAGTTTACCACCAATTTTATATAACCTCTTATATCACATACTACACTAATAATCTGATAGTATTTTTGATAAACTCAATATTTCTCCGTTGGGAACACTGTGTAGTTGGTATTGTCGCACAACAATATGGCGACGGTGAATATGGTCAATTGTATTTATTGAATCTGGTCATTCTGAGACCATGTAAACGTCACGAGCTTCTAGTCCTAGTCGATACCAGCTCAAATGCATCATGTAACAAAACAAACGCCTGAATAAAGTGAACAATCACATAGGTACCTAAAGCTGCGAAATCCCAACCTGTGGGTTTCCCAGATGCCCCCAACCTCGCCGCCGCTCTTGCCCCGGCAATTCCGACAGATGTTACCCCTACCGGTCGGTCGTCGCCAGTTGTAGGTAGTGTTGGGTAGTACACGTCTCAAAATTGAGTTTGTAAGAGGCGCCTCATTTTTGTACTGAAGCGGTACAGTGTACCGCTTCAAATGAGGCGAGGTGGCGAGGCGTTCATGACGCGATAGGGAGTCGGGACAAAATATGTACTACTACAGAATCTGTAGTAGTACATATTTTGTAGTAGTACAGAAACAGACTGACGACGAGTAGTTGAGGCGAGGTAGGAACGTTGACAGTCGGTCTCGATGACTCGTCACACTTCAAATAAGTCGATGCAAAAGGAGGGTAACGTCGACTGAGTTGAAACACATTCGCCCTTTTATAATAATAATGATAATGTGAGAAATGGACTAGTAGAGATCTAGTTCCAACTTAGGGACATTATCCTCCTTTTCATTCTTCAATAAAGATAATAATAATTCGTTCAATTTTTCGTCGAATCGACGATTCATGTGCATTAATTTTTCTTTATCTGTGTCGAACAGAATTCTCAATAATAATTAATAATTATTGTTCAATCGGAAAGATTAACACGCTAATGTTATGAGATTCTAGTAAATAAATAGCAGGTTATAATCGAGAGCTGAGCATTTTGATCCTTCTCTGAAAAATAAATATTCTCTTCAAACAATGATTGAAAATAAAATTGATTTTCTGTTGAGTTGAAAATCAAAGGAAACTCCTACAAAATCCCTGCATATTCGGTAAGAGGAGCCAAAGATGCCGCCCCATAAAACCAACCGTAATTCCATAATTTATGACATCTGTGTAATATGAGTATGAGTCATGAACATGAAACACTTCAGTCGTTCAGTACATTCCCTCATCATACATAAGGTTGTCCCGGCGGCCGAGACTTCATCCCTTCCCCCTCTTTCGGATCCATTTGTCGCGTTCTCCTCGATCGCCTCTTGGGCCTCCTCGAGGATTCGAGGCATAGTGGGACACTCGAATTGAGGTGGTACATTTCATAAAAATGAGCCGCTCTTACATTTCTTCGTCGTGTACGGGACAAATGAGCCGCCTCTTGTAAGACGTACCCAACACTAGTTGTAGGTACCGGCGGAGAAGGCAAGTGATTCGAAAATAGAAAAAGAACGCGGAGAAATCGACAGGTGCGAGCTGCCAACCCCGAACTAGATCGTCTCTGTCGAATGTCGAGTTCAACAACTCGCCAACAGCATCCCGTCTCTCTCCAGAGATCGCAGGGCCGAGATGATCAGGTGGTTGTGGTGCCCGTAGTCGCGAACATCTGCCGTTTTTCGTTATTTGTCTCGGGGCCGGAAAGACGAAGGGGCCATTGTAACGATTTGTGTGAAAGAACGGGGCGAGCTTATTTCGGGGTCTTGTTTTGTCTGTCCGGAGATTTTCGGGGACGGTTTGTTGACGCCGGTTTGATTTAGCCATAGGTGGCGGGTTGTCGTGTGCGCGGGAACTCGGGGTTTAAGTTGAGGTTCGGCACAAGGTCGATAAACCTGTCGAGATTCGCTTAGGCGTAGATTTGGCCGACCAGGAAGTCGGCCTTGGTGCCTAATGGAGGTCCTTAATTATTGAGGGAAATGGACTAGTAGAGATCTAATTTCCAAAGTTTACCACCGGGTGGCATATTCATATCCCACGTACCGTATCGCAGCTCGGAGACAGCCGAAGCTTACTCGATAAACCACGCGCGTGATCGCGTCTTATTTGGCGATATCAGTCGTGGAATATGAATTGGGATTATACGTTATATCGATACCCCGATTCTTTTAATTATTTTCAGTTCAAATAATAACGATTAGGTTTTTTCCATATTCACGAATAATAACGGCTACCTCTTATTCAAGAGTGAATGCTTTAAGGTTATGAATTTATTGGGGTGAAAAAATAAGTAAATTTAGAATAGATTTTATACTGAAGCCAAAAGAATGATCGAAATCTTCTCTTTAATGGTATATTTTTTTAAACTTTTTGAGGGGTGTTCTAATAGTTGTTGTCATTGATCGAGTTACTTTTGTTGCATTCATAAGTTCGGCCTCCCACTTCTGAAACGAATTGACAAAATTAATCTTAATTCACATAGCTATCAAGCAAATTGAATTTTGTGAGGAGGTACATATTATATTCCGTTGCTGTTGCAAAGATACACTAAGTAAAAAGCTGTTGAAAAGAAGAATCACTGAGCTCAATGTACACAATTGATAGGGGAGTTATGAAGTTCAAAAGTTGTCAAAAGGAGAATGGTATCAAAAAAGAATATCACTTAATTGAGATAAGTTGTCCAACATACGAAAGACAAAAATAAGGATCATCGTTGCTTGGAAAAATTTGTGAAAGTAAAAGAATCATTGGAAGACTATTCAAAAAGTTAGTGGGACAGAATTTTTTCGAAAATTATATTCAGTGAATAAGATCACTCCACATTTTTCTCAAATGGTATAGTTATATCAGAACTAAATTTGGGAATACCTAATTAACAACATCCAATAACCCTGTCCAATTGATGATTCAGATCGTTATAACAAAAAGGAGTAAGAGTAACCCTATTTTACCTGAATGAATAGGAAATAGGAGCTCAGCTATATGTCGATATAAATTTCATTCTATATATAATCCGCAATCCCTCAGTTGCCCGCCCATATCTTATGTTTAGCTATTGGTAAAAGGAATTTATAAATATGAAATTTTTTTGGGTATGATATTTTAAGATTATTAAAATCTTTTCACAATTAACTTTGTTACAATTATTTCCATTCATCAAATAAATGATGATTCTTTATGTTGACTCAGATTCTTTTATCCATTCAGAAACTGCACTTACCACTTCATTATTCAGTTTCCTATTTTATTTCAAGATTTGATTTTTTTAATTGTAGTTAAAGAAGGTCTTGATGTAATTCCCTCTCGTTTTTTGATTCAATAATTTTTCGAATTGCTACTATGGGAATATTACGCAAAACCCCTCACCTCAGTTTCAATTTCCCCTTCTGTGGCTGTTTTCGTTCTTACTATTCAATCATCGATTTGCAAAAAAAATCTGCGCTTATTTTCTCCAAAAACTCTATTTGGTAAGAATGCGATAGCGATCCTATACAGCACATAAAATACGTTCAAGACAGCAGGAACGGACGCGATCTCTTACGTTGAGTTTACTTCGGCTTCGGGTGAATTCGGACTGCGATACGGTACGTGGGATATGAATATGCCACCGGGTGGCATCACAGCAGCAGGATAACGACATACTGGTTTCTGATTTATTAGCCGTCATCATTGCCATATATTCCATTGCTACGATGGATACCAACTGAAAACGAAGAACTATATACTAGTCCATTTCCAGTGGCAACGCTAAAGGGGGGGGGGCACCCCTAGAATTTTGCTGCCCCCCCCCTAGAATTTTTTGACATACTAAAACTTTAAATTTTCCCGTTGTATTTCTATTTACTTTGGCCCCTCCTGAAAAATTCCGACCCCCTCTCGGCCACCCCTGTCTTTGAAAGCTGGCGTCGCCACTGTCCATTTCCCTCAATGGTTATTCTATGTCTTGTAAACTTTAACTTCTATTGTTGGTCCCTATTTATATTCTTAGAAATAGAGGGAAAGCCTAGGGGATCAATTTCACATAATCATTTCCACACAATTCCACGAATTTCCATTCAACTCCAAGCATTTCCACACATTTCCAAGACATGCCATTTTTTTAAATGACCCCTGATGTTTAGATGGCTCATAAGATAAAATATGTATTTCTATAATGGAAGCTATGATTGCAGAAGATAGATGTAGTATGATAACTTGATAGGTGACAAATAAACTGCTCCACATGAGTTAGGGATATTGACTCAAATTGCAAAAAAATATAGTTAAAATAAGATTTTTGTGATGAAAATTCATATTAATATGATTTCAAGTTGCAAATTAATTTTAGCCTGTAGGTCTGCGGCGTATACAGGGTGGTTAAGAAAAATCGAGTAAAATAACGAAATTTTATTCCCAGAGAATTCCAGCATTTTAGGACTATCAATACAATGTATGGCCTCCACGGGCATCAATATCAGCTTGACATTTTCTTTGCATACTACACACGAGGTTGTTGAACATTTCTTGAGGAATTTGGTTCCATAAACGGGGCAGAAGCTCTCTCAGATCATTTAAGGATTCTGGAGTAGGTTGATGATTATCTAATCTCCTTTGGAGCATATCCCATGCATGTTCTATGCATTTCAAATCTGGTGAGTGCGGAGGTATTGGTAAATGTGGATCAGTGAAAAGGACACTACGCCATTGATCGCTCCAATTGATATGTTGCCTTGCCCATTCCAGTCTTTGACGCTTATGGTCACGTGTTAATGGAACTCCTCTTAATGGACGTCTAGAACCTAGATTCACCTCTCTCAAACGTCGTCTGATGGTTTCGATGGAAACTTGGACCCCATCTGCATTTTGAAGAGTATTCCGTAGCATTCTACACGTAGGTGTAGGGTTTCTTCTCGCCGAAACGGTGATGAAACGATCCTGAGCAGGTGTTGTTTTTCGTCGCCCACCAAGCCTTGATCTTTCCAACACGGAAACTGTCTCCCTGAACCTATTCCAAAGTCGAGATATCACACCTTGGCTGACTTGGAGCCTTTCCGCTACAACAATCTGAGTTAGGCCATCCTGTAGCATTCAGATAGCCCTATTAGCCTCAGCTTTTGTTAATTTACGTCTTGGCATTTTCAGAAAACTCGTTTCAAATCGAAGCGGTTGATAAACTGACTTCATTTCAAAATAAGAACAATCATGAAGCATATGCAAAGAACCAAACTTCAGAAAAAAGGCGACCAGATTGACGAAATGTCTCATACTGATTTTTATTGGATCGATTCAAGTTGTTATTGAGTTTTAAATGATTTTACAGCGATTTTCTCGAAGATTACATACTTTTAGAAACGATTGAATACGATATCCCTAACTCTTGTGGAGCAGTATATTTAAAAATTACGGCTGATGTTGAGTTTATAGCTCCTGGATAACACATAAATTTCTGTTTTTGGCTGTCCTACCACAAATACGATTGCACCCCTAAGTCGAAAAAACTGGACACTTCGATTAAATGATAATTACATCGATCTGAAGATATTGAGTAATTCAAAAACGATCCGTGTATACCTCGTTAAGTGGCACTTTGGACTTTTATGGTCAGCGATTCAGCGGTCATGAAAGACCGGGTAATTTTGCGCTAAACTGACGATTAAAATATTGGAGAATGCAATTATTGCCTTTTCCGATCGGTACCTCTGGTTTGTCTACTTTCGAAAAGAAATTACGCGCGTTAATCGGAATAGTCAACTTCAGCTGGTCGATCCTATGAAAGACATCAACATCAAGGTAGAGAATCTTCTAGGATAAGCGCTTATTTGATTTGTTATGTGAGCAGTCCGATATTGCATTATAAATATAATTTGATATCAACTTAGCGAAACAACTATCCGAAAAATGTTTTCAGCTAAAAACAAAGTATCTCATCGTTTTCTGCGATTCATCCGTAAATTTTCCGTGGTGAAAGGAAATTCATATCTTTCAAGGTTTCGTAGAAAAATTACAAAATCTGATTGATAGTTCTGCGACCGTCGGAATGTATATCAGGCATCACAAGAGTGGCGATGTCTTTTTTCTTAACAGATGAATCACTGAAAACTTTTTTGGATAGTTGCTTTGTCAAGTGGATACCAAGTTAGCGAAACATATATTTTTTTTTAAATACAAAAGTGACGATTCAATGAAAAAATATCCAAGGACATTGTTTCATTTCAGCTTATTTCTCATACAATGTGGTGAAGGTGTACTTAAACTGCGTCGAACTTATCTACGCAATAATCGGACACTTTAGGCGATAAAACGTGGGAAAAACATTAAATTATTTACCTAATGAGATAGGAAGTTGAGTCTGGGACAATCGAGAAGGAGAAAGGAGGAAAACGAGTGATTCTAATCGCGTCCGTACTCGAACGATCGAACAAAGCTTCGAAAATTCGTTAATTTATTAATTTTAACCGATAATGAAAATTTTGAGATATCGGCGATGGGCTGATTGATAAGATCCTCATTTGAGAACTTCATGCTAGACAATGAATTATCTAGAGGGGGAACAACGCAATATTGCAAAGTCTTGCGCTTTCATTGAGGGATGTTTTTACGAGCTATAATCCATCCAAGAATCATTTACATCAAAGCAAGCCTTGGAAGTCCAGTCGCAGCTTTATTTCTAGTTACAAAAAGTCACTAAAAATTTTCCGTGTTCTCATCATAGTAATAAATATGTATAACCATAAAATTAAATGGTATTTTTTCAAAGTAAATCACTTTGAACATGAAAATGTCCACAATTATCACATACGATCACCATCGTAGAAATCTGTATATTAGCGGTATATTATTTTCATCTTGTATTGATACATTTTCGAACGATCAATTATAGGAGCATACAGCCTGGAAATTCTGGTACGATAACGAAAAATATCGTGGATGACTAAAAAGAATGTTCCTTTCCAAAGTTCAATATGAATATTCGCTAAACCAGAAAAATGTAGTTGATAATTTGAAGCGTGTTGCTGCAAGGTGAATGGATTGGAAAAATTGTAATATATATCAAGACATAAACAACAATGAATGGATCTATATATGAGGAATTTTGTCATGACATTGTAACTCTCAATATTTGTAAACAATGAAGGAATATGTAATATTAAAAATGTAAATTTTTCTGTTATTCTGCTTCAACAACCACTGTTTTTATTTCCTCCTCTGGGCAGAACTGTCATGTTCATAATTGAAGGCTTTATGTCAGCAATATCATAATATCCCATATATTTCGACTAATCTTCTCTTATTTCTTTTTCTACGTGCTCTGTGCAGGCTTTACATTTATTAGCTGTACATTCTTCAAGAGCCTCATTCCAAAGATTTTTCACTTGCGCAATTATTTGCCAAATTGGTTCGAATATTGATGACAGAACAAAACGTCAGTGTTATTTCCAACACCAACCTGAATTCTGCAACTCAAAATATTACAGAATGGGCTATTATCAACATAATTTCTATTCTCCAAAGCCCCCCGAGATGTCAATAATTCTTGGATTAACTGTATATTTAAAAAACCCCCCAAGGACAGGGTGAAAGATAGCTTTGTTGTTCCTTGAAATATGAAAAAATTTAGAAAATGATTATTACATACCGAAAAGTTCAGGAAACAATACAAAAGGTGGGGATCTACCAGAAAATCAGTGGATCGAAGTTTGAATGGACCCGGCTGACAATACCATTATTAACATTGCGCGCATATTGACAGGGACACCCGTCATATAACTCGTGGTTTTCTAGGCCGAAATCGCCCGCCTACCTCAACGCGGCGGAATCCTATCGCCAGGTAGTTTTTTTTCGTCTATCGAATTCCAGATGGACAGGGACTTCCACTTTTCGGTCCGTTACCGTTATGAGGCCGTTTCGCATCTTGTAGGTGCGAATCCATCGCCTATAAATATAGTCGCGTCGGCGAAACAATAACAGTTTATGTTGCAAACCGAAAAATTTCGTTGACCTACTTTATGTCACCGCACAGAGGTAGTACGACTTTATATTTGATGGGCGTCACTTTTCGGCAGTTTATTTCATCTCAGATATATTCTTTTCGTACATTTTTTTCTTCAAGTTATAACCTATATCATCAATGCCCTGAGCTGTCTTTTGGTTTCAATCCTCTCGAACGTCTCATGAATCCGTAGTCGATAATCGTGTTCTCATATGTCTATGAGATATTTGCCTACAAGTTAGAGCCTATTATCTATAGCTTCAAGCTGTCTTTCCGTTATAGCCTATACCATCTAAGTCCTTAAGCTGTCTTTTGGTTTCAATCCTCTCAAACGTCTCATGAATCCGTAGTCGATAATCGTGTTCTCATATGTCTATGAGATATTTGCCTACAAGTTAGAGCCTATTATCTATAGCTTCAAGCTGTCTTTCCGTTATAGCCTATACCATCTAAGTCCTTAAGCTGTCTTTTGGTTTCAATCCTCTCGAACGTCTCATGAATCCATAGCCAGTAATCATGTCTTCTGATTTTTGCCTACAAGTTATACCCTATTATTTCTATAGCTTCAAGATCTCTTCACGTTATAGCCCATATCATCTAAGGCCTTAAGCTGTCTTTTGGTTTCAATTCTTTCGATCGTCTCAACAATTCATAGCCTATAATCGTGTTATCTGTTGTCTATGAGATATTTGCCTACAAGTTATAGCCTATTTGATCTAAGGCCTTAAGTTGTCTTTTGGTTTCAATTCTTTCGATCGTCTCAAGAATTCATAGTCTATAATCTTGTCCTCTGTTGTCTATGAGATATTTTCCTACAAGTTATAGCCTATTATCTATAGCTTCAAGCTGTCTTCATCTTATAGTCTAATTCATCTAAGGCGTTGAGCTGTATTTTGGTTTCAATTCTTTGGATCGTCTCAAGAATCCATATCCTATAATAGTGTCCTCTGTTGTCTATGAGATATTTGCCTACAATTTATAACCCATATCCGATAATCGGGTCATCTGGTGTCTATGAGATATTTCCCTACAAGTTATACCACCCTATTATCTATAGCTTCAAGCTCTCTTCACGTTATAGCCTATGTCATTCAAAGCCTTGAGCTGTCTGTTGGTTTCGATTCTTTCGATCGTCCCAAGAATCCATAGCCCATAATCGAATCCTCTAGTGTCTATGAGATATTTGCCTACAAGTTATAGCTTATTAGCTCTAGCTCCAAGCTGTTTTCACGCTATAGCCTGTATCATATAACTATCGAACGTCTCATGAATCCATAGACGATAATCGTGTCTTCTGGTGTCTATGAGATATTTGCCTACAAGTTATAGCTTATTGGCTCTAGCTTCAAGCTGTTTTCACGCTATAGACTGTATCATATAACTCTATCGAACGTCTCATGAATCCATAGACGATAATCGTGTCTTCTGGTGCCTATGAGATATTTGCCTACAAATTATAGCCTATTTTCTATAGATTCAAGTTGTCTTAACGTTATAGCCTATATATCGCAGGCCTTAATCTGTCTTTTGGTTTCAATTCTTCCGATCGTCTCAATAATCCATAGTCTATAAAAGTGTCTCTTGTTGTTTATGAGATATTTGCCTACTAGTTATATCCTTTTATCTATATTCTAAAGCTTCAAACTTTCTCCACGTTATAGCCTATCTAAGTCCGTAAGTTGTCTTATGGTTTCAAAAAATGCTTTTATCTCATATATTCTTTTCGTACATTTTTTGGACATGGCAGGTGGTCGTACATAAAATTTTGTATGCATCTGGGTCATAACACCATGAAACATTTTATTTGTCTGATAAAAATCTTCTTTTTATGCTGAGATATCTTATTATTATAATTTTCAGGGTTAATGTTCATAAGATAGTAAGAATGAGAATTCAGTTATTGAATTCCCATTTCCGCTCTACCGTTATTGATGCTTCGAACCTTATCGTCTTCGATAGGTATTTATTTCAGACCTCAGAAATCCCATTACTTTCCCAATTATGTGTTCGACATAATCTTCGACTGTCTTGATAGAAGCTTCAGCTTCAGTAAATTACCCATTATTCTATGGCTCGTGTATTCTTTAAATGCGATTTTAAAAGATTCCATTATTTTTATTGCTTCAACACAGTCATGATTATTTTTCAACATTAATATAAAACATTTAAATCGAAATGAACGGCAGAATAATTGAAATATTGAGCTAAAATTTATTCCAGGGGAGTACTCATGGGGCATACTCACTGGGCAATTTCTCATTCGATATTGCCACTGTGCTCCTCTGAAATTGTTGGCCTGAAAGCATAAACCAACGACTCAACATAAGCATCAGACCTTCTTATTTCTAGAGATCAATGAATCAATTGTTTGACCGCTGTGTGGCATGTGGTACCATTTTGTTGGAACTACCTTCGTTCCGTGCACATGATACCACACAGGTACCATACAACAATTTAATAGTTTCCCAACAGTTTGCAACATTGTCTGTGTATTCAGTTCAGACACTGTATTTCATTTTCTCCACCTGTAGCATGCACAGTATGTCTGTAATATAATTGTAAAACAGGAAACGAAATAAGTCTAGAAGCTATCTAAGTCGACTTGGCAATAAAGTTAATAGATTCTTATCAGTACTGTATTGACAGATGGCGTCACAGTTGCCATAAATTACAGTAATCTAATTTCTATTACAGTAAACTGTAATTTTCGAAGACTTCAACTGAATACTTTCCCAGATACGTTGGGTAAAGTTGTAGCAACCGATTTCCGAACTTTTAAAGACGGAGATCTCAATCTAGGAGACCGTTTAAAGGTCGAGATGCTGTAACAGTTACCTCGACGGATCGATCCTTGGGATTTTCGCGATTCGGACAACTCCTAAATCATTTTGCCGATCAGAAACGCGCGCGCGACGGCACGATACCGGGGGGAAATGATACGGTCGGCAGAGCATGTAGGCATTTCGACCGGACGGTTTTTCCAATTCTTCGCCGTGTGACCTTGCAGATGTGACAGTCCGATATAACTGGTAGTCAGGTGGCGGTGACGTACGCTGTCCTCGTTCGGTGCAACCAAATCTTCGTATAAAGCGCTTAAGCACGAACTGGACGTACGGCTTTAGGGGCCATTCACACGGCGCGAATGCGTCATTCGCATGGCCCACTACAGGAGGTTATATCTGATTTTCCATCGGCATTTGCCGAAACTTGATGATTTTTGCCACAGTTTGGTCACTGAAGGAACGGAAAGTACATTTTATGACCTGGTCAACACTTTTCAAAGTTGTGAAGTTGTTTCAGTCTACACTAGTGGGGACTCCCTCTAGTGGCAGGTAGCGCAAACCAAATAGTCCGAGGCGTATTGATATTGCGCTGTACTTGGCTGAAGTCGCTGGCACCGTTGTAACGGATTTAGGGCCTATTTTTCATGTTTCAAAAAAAGGAGACTTCCTATTACATATTTCAAGCATATTGGGATCTGAAAGAAAATCCGCTCTGTCCAAATTTGTTCATGGGAACTCCGCTTCGAAAATAACCTCGACCAAACCTCGTATCTTGCGAGAAATTATTCGGTTCATAAATGTCGAATGCCGGCCGGTTCACGGCTCGCGTTCAGGGATTATCGAGAGACGAAATCTGGTAAAAGTTGGTTTAAATCGAAAGCTCCGATATTCTAGAGGTCATTGACGACCTTCTACGGGTGTTTATGCACATGTCGGGCCGACATTTTTCGAGCCGTTTCGATTTCCGAGAATCGCAGCCTCAATTGCATCTCAACGAGATATAGGCGTACACCTTCGAGATGAAGGTCTGAAATTGTGGGTTTCTTGCGTGTTTGGGTATAGATGAATTATTAAATGTTGATGTGTGTCGTTCGAGTTCATCGTTCTGTATGTGATAAGGTGTACCGATAAAATGAGTCTATCGCTCTAATTATTTCCGTTGGTACATGAATCGAGTCGGTTATCATAGGCGAAAATACATCTGTGGGTGCTATCAAGGGCGTTTCTACCATTTTGACCTTGAATTTCATCTCGTCTTTCAGTATTCGCTTTTCATGGATGGAAATGATATTCTCAAGAATTTATCTCCTCTTGATTTTGCCTTTACATCTCAAGAATTCATAGCCGATAATCGTGTCCTAAGAAGTCTATGAGATATTTGCCTACATGATATAGCCTATTATCTATAGATTGCTCCCTACATCGTCCAAGTCCTTCAGCTGTCTTTTGGTTCGAATTCTTTTGATCTCCTCAAGAATCTATAGCCGATAATCATGTCCTTTGGTGTCTATGAGATATTTGCCTACAAGTTATAGCCTATTATCTATAGCTTCATGCTATCTTCACGTTATTTCCTATATCATCCAAGGCTTGAATTCTTTCGATCGTCTCAAGATTCTATAGCCGATAATCTTGTTTCTATGATATATTGGCGTATAAGTTATAGCCTAGTATCTACAGCTTCCAGTCGTGTTCACGTTATTGCCTATATTTTCTACATTCTAAGGCCTTAAGCTGTCTTTTGGTTCGAATTCTTTCGATGGTCCAAAGAATCCATAGCCGATAATCGTGTCCTCTGATGTCTATGAGATATTTGCCTACAAGTTATAGCCTATTTTCTATAGATTCCCGAAGTCTTTACGTTATAGCCATGATCATCTAAGGCTTTGAGCTGTATTTTGTTTTCACTCGTTTCGAATGTCTCATGAATCCATAGTCGATAATCGTGTCCTCTGGTTTCTATGAGATATTTGCCGACAATTTATTGCCTATTTTCTATAGATTCAAGCTGTCTTTACATTATAGCCTATATAATCTAAGGCCTTGTGTTGTCTTTTGGTTTCAATACATACTTTCGAATGTCTCATGAATCCATAATCGATAATCGTGTCCTCTGGTGTCTATGAGATATTTGCCTACAAGTTATAGCCTATTATCTATAGCTTCAAGCTGCCTACATCATATAAGTCTTTGAGCTGTCTTTTGGTTTCAATTCTTCCGATCGTCTCAGAAATCCATAGTCGATAATAGGTACTGTCCTCATATGTCTATGAGATATTTGCTTACAAGTTATAGCCTATCATCTATAGCTTCATGCTCTCTTCACGTCATAACTTATATCATCTATGTTCATTTCTTTCGATCGTCTCAAGAATCCAAAGCCGATAATCTTGTCCTGAGTCTTGTTTCTATGAGATATTGGCCTATGAGTTATAGCCTAGTATCTACAGCTTCCAGTCGTGTTCACGTTATTGCCTATATCATCTACATTCTAAGGCCTTAAGCTACCTTTTGGTTCCGCTTCTTTCGATGGTCTGAAGAATCCATAGCTGATGTCTATGAGATATTTGCCTACAAGTTATAGCCTATTATTTATAGCTCCATGCTGTCTCCACGTTAAAACCTATATCATCTAAGGCTTGAATTCTTTCGATCGTCTCAAGAATCCAAAGCCGATAATCTTGTCCTGAGTCTTGTTTCTATGAGATATTGGCGTATAAGTTATAGCCTTGTATCTACAGCTTCCAGTCGTGTTCACGTTATTGCCTATATCATCTACATTCTAAGGCCTTAAGCTACCTTTTGGTTCCGCTTCTTTCGATGGTCTGAAGAATCCATAGCTGATAATCGTGTCCTCTGATGTCTATGAGATATTTTCCTACAAGTTATAGCCTATTATATGTTATCTTCACGTTATAGCCTTGGTTGCAATTCTTCAGATGGTGAAACAAATCGTCTCAAGAATATATAGTCGATAATTTTGTCCTGTGTCTTGTGTCTATGAGATATTTGCCTAATAATTATAGCCTAGGACCTATAGCTTCAAGTTGTATTCACGTTAAAGCCTATATCATCTACATTCTAAGGCTTTAAGCTGTCTTTTGGTTTGAATTCTTCCGATCGTCTCAAGAATCCATAGCCGATAATCTTGTCCTGTGTCTATGAGATATCTGCCAATGAGGTAAAGCTTAGTATCTATAGCTTCAAGTTGTGTTCTCATTATAGCCTATATCATCTACATTCTAAGGTCTTGAGCTGTCTTTTGGTTTCAATTCTTTCGACCGTCTCAAGAATACATAGCCGATAATGGTATCCTTTGGTGTCTATGAGATCTTTGCCTTCAAGTTATAGCCTATTATCTATAGGGTCAAGCTATCCTCACGTTATAGCCTATATCATCTTAGGTCTCAAACTGTCTTTTGGTTCCTTTTGGTCGATAATGGTGTCCTCTGGTGTCTATGAGATATTTGCCTATACTTTATAGCCTATTATCTGACAACAGCGTCTATTCTATGATCATCATAGAAGTAAATTTGGGTCATAGACCTCTTGTTGTCGGCATCTTTCCACAACCGATCCCTTCATATCGAATACGTGGCCACGTGTCTTCAGGGACGACCCCGATGCTCGAAATTCGGTTTTATCGCGCCCGAACGCCCCGAACCCTTCGTAGGTCGATCACGGTGCACCCGTACGAGTCCTTGGCCCGGCCGCATATACGTATACTGCAGACGCATAAGGCATAGCTGAACGATTCGGCTTTTCAAGATCTATCCGACCAATAACAATAGCAGTAAAGTGAAGACGTAGATTGTCCTTATGACTCCTTATACGTCTGCAGTTTACTACGGTTGGTCAACATAGGCAAGGGCAGACGTAGTTTATGTTAGTACGTCTATAAGTATGCCAGTTTATAGAATGTAAATAAGGCGCAGTATAAAACCAACTTTTTAATTGCTTTCATATTTAAATCAGCATAATGACAAATTTACATCCGCTAAAAATCACTATTTTCTAAATTTATTGCCACCTAGAGCTAGACCAATGTTACTCTCTACACACAGTTGCAATTTGTGTGGTGCTCTTTTTTGCTGTTTTCTGTTAGATTTTCCAGGTTTTCGTCCAGCTAACGATGCTCTTCTACCTGTCAATGTAACCTTACGTCTCGATATTGTCGGTTGTACAGATATTTTTTCCTTGTCTTAATACTGCCTAATTTGACGAAAAGAAAAATATTGATATAGAAGCAATGAAAACTAGATAGACGGCACATTCGAATTCAATTATGTCAAAGCATGAAAGCGATATCTACTGAATCTTCTGGACCCGCTATAATGAAATATTTGGACAACTGTACCAAGTATGCCCAATCAAATCAATCATTGATATCAGGCATGCATTGTGCTTTCGAATACAGGGTTGGGATAAAGCATGGAATCAAGAGAATGTCTTTTAAACAAAAAGAACGATAATTATGAAAATTTGCAGGTAAGTGCAATGAAACAAAATGCGTCTGATGTACATTTTTTGTTAATAATATACTTCCGGTTCAACCGGAAATGCCATCAACTACTTTAATTTAAATGGGACACCCTTTATATTTTTACAGATTTTGAAAGAGCTTATTATTTTGAATTTATACTTACTGAGTTTAGTGAAAAAAATTGTAAAATCGAAGAATATAACACTTGGATCAACCTCCTTTGAGTTTTTTTGCATTAGAGCAGAAAACTATTTAGATAAACTAATTGATGTTGTTTGTATGCATAGTAATAAATAAACGAGTACTGTTTACGTCTTTTGTTTTCCAAGTGTCAAATTTTAATTGACGGAAATAAATTTTTCAATTAGGAATGGTTCAATTAAGTGAAAAAGAGCGTATTGAAACTTTAATGATTATCGGTTATGGTGATCGTGTTAGAACCCATGAAGAAGTGTGTCATATTTTTAATAATTTGCATTCGGAGAAAAATCCTATATCACGCTCAACAGTAACTAAAACATTACAACGTTTCAATACAACTGGGATGGTAAAAAATTTGCTAAAACCTGGAAGACCGTGGACTGCAACGAACGAAAATGTTAAACAAAATATTGCAATCGATTTAGAGGAATCACCTCAAACTTCCACCACAAATTTGGCACTAATCCATGGTATCAAAAAACTCAAAGGAGGTTGATTAAAGTGCTATATTCCTCGTTTTTATACATTTTTTCACATTAAACTCAGTATGTATGAATTCAAAATAACAAGCTCTTTCGAAATCTGTAAAAATATATAGGGTGTCCCATTTAAATTAAAGGAATTGTGGGCATTTCCGATCAAACCGGAAGTATATTATCAACGAAAAAATGTACATCAGATGCATTTTGTTCCATTGCACCTACCTGGAAATTTTCATAAATACCTATCATTCTTTTCGTTCAAAAGATATAGCTTATCCCAACTCTGTATAATTATATTCAAAATCCTCTGGCACTATATTCTCCATTGTTCATATCATTTTTGTAACTAAATACCTAATGGAAATTGCAGACGTGTAAGATCGAACCAGACCCAATTACGTCGCCAGTTTATGCCGTGATTGTCACCGATCGTAGCCGATCATATGCGAATTGTGTGCCCATCCCTTGTGCGTCTGCAGTTTACGTATATGCGGCCCGGCCCGTGTGCCTACCGGAAGTTACGCGTGCCCGTGTGCATTCCGACCTACTTGCCGCCGGTCGCAGCGTCTCCGTTCTCGACGTGCCCGCATCAAGTAGCCTTGTCCGCTCAGCCATCGACAACCGGATCTCTCTCTATGTTCCCTCGATTCCAACGAGACGATTCTATGACGCGCGGAGGGGTCGCTTTCCGCAATTTAGAAATAGGAGGCAGAGGAAATAATCGTGTTATTTTTTCGTATGGATATTCAGGAAGTACCGGTTATTCCGAATGGCTGCGATAATTGCGCAAGGCGATGTGTTCAGCGGTGGATAACTTTGTGAAACGTAAATTGAGTCACCGTCTCGCTACGTTTGGTTTCGGTAGTTTCTCTTGTCTGGAAGTTACCGTTTAGGATTCAGATCTGGTTCTTCGATTAACGAACGCAGAAATGGTTTCGTAGAAAGACGGAGAATAGCCGATGAGTTTTCTGTGGATTTCTGCGTAGGTACGTCAGTCTGTGACATAGAAGTTGAACGCGTTGAATGTGGTATAGGTACAACAAATTATCTCTCAGAATTTTCTAAGCAGTCCAATCACTTACATTCAGAGTACACTGCGCAAAAAAAATTAACGCACATTCTGAAAATATCAATTTTAATGAAAGTTAACTCTACATTGACTTAATGACTTATTTTTTATGTTCTCTCGGGAAGGTTTTGAACGAAACAAGACACATCAAATGGAAGAAAAATTCAGGATTCCACCGAATCTTATGTAAAAGAAGAGAAATGAACAATTTTCAAAATACTAAAATGCTGATAAGTGATTTAATACCTGGTATTTCCGCCCCTTGCGTTAATTTCAACTGGGCAACGACGGTTCATACTCAAAATGAGTGATCTTAAAATGTTATGATCTAATCCTTCCCAGATTTCTCCGAGTTGGATTCCTAAGTCATTAAGAGTAGCTGGATGATTTTCTGAACTTCTCAGCCTTCTATTGAGGTTGTCCCAAACCTGCTCAATCGGATTGAGATCTGGACTTCTTGCTGGCCATTCCATTCGAGAGACTTCAACCTCTTCAAGGTACTCCTGAACGATGCGCGCACGATGGGATCTGGCATTATCGTCCATAAAAATGAAATTTTCACCAATGTATGGGGCAAATGGCACTACATGCTCTTCAAGAATGTTCCTTATATACTTATCAGCATTCATAGCTCCATTATCGACGACCACTAGATCTGTGCGAGCAGTCAAAGATATTCCACCCCATACCATAATCGATCCTCCCCCGAAACCAATAGTATTCAGGAAATTGCACTGAGCATATCTTTCATGTGGACGTCTGTATACAAGGGAACGTCGATCACAATGGTAGAGGCAGAATCTAGACTCATCTGTGAAGAGAACTCTTTCCCAATCGGCCTCTTCCCAATGGATATGCTCTCTCGCAAAATCCAAACGCGCCCTTCGATGGGCTGGGGTAAGAGCTGGGCCTCTTGCCGCGACACGAGGCCTTAAATCATATTCTCTGAGGCGATTTTTTATTATCTGAGTGCTAATTTGCACCTCATGAGTTTGCTCAAGCTGATTTTGAAGGAGGCGAGCGGTTGCAAACCGTTGTCTCAACGAAGAAACTCTGAAGTAACGTTCTTGAATGGCAGTTGTTACCCGTGGTCTACCCTGTCCTGGTCTTCGGACATTCATACCTGTCTCCCTGAATCACTGCAACATTCGGGACACACTTGTATGGGAAACTCCAAACCTTTCTGCAATTCTTGTCTATGTCCACCCTTCTTCTCGCAAAACTACCGCTTGGGCACATTCCTCTTGGGTCAAATTGCGTTGCATAGCGATCGAGTGTAGAAAATCAAACGAAAGAAAAACTATTGATCACTAGAATTGATCGAGAACAACTGATTTTACAATGGAGCCAATACATTCAAAATCTGATAATATCATCTTTTTTCATTCCTGCTGGGGAAAACATCTGTATTGAAGAAAAACGTTGAAAGTGGATAACATATGCATGCATAATTCTGATAAAAATAATTATCATTGAGAACACCTTCAGTTGTAGAATAAATTTGAGATTTCCATAATGTGCGTTAATTTTTTTGCGCAGTGTATTTGCAAGTTTTCGCGTACAGAACATGGATCTTCTTCTACCATGTCCAGTACATTGTCTTCCACTCCTATTATTCTTATAGTCTTTGGCTTTCCTGGTCCTCCACTTCCATCACAAACACTTGGAGCTTCGAAATCTGCCAAATGCAGTAAACTTCACCAATGAACCAGTAGCGTTTCCTTCGATTTTCTCCAACATCCAAGGACATGAAGCTGTATTGTTCGATAAGTGCATTGGCTTGTCGAAATTGAGACATCCGTAAATGGTCTTAATCGTTTGGAGGTCATTCATTAGTTCCGCTAGACATATATCCGTTTCCTGAGTCACCACCGGTTATTTGGCGTGGATTCTTGAGAGCATGAACGGGCCCGTCTGTATATGAATGAGTTGCGAATATTCACCGTTAGAGGCGCCACTACCGGATGCAGCGCCACCCATTCTTTTTTCTGGGTTTCTTGAGGATTTCCAACGAATGTGGATTTTCAGCGATTCGAAACAATGAAACTCTGATTTGACGTATTCGTTGAAGTATGATGCAACTCGCTTCGCCTTTACAGAGGTACCGAATTGAATCGGCGAAGAATATGTCGAGGTCGTTGATTTGAAGGTAAATGATCTTGGAGCTCTTCAGTTTCCGTCCGTTGACCACGCCTTCCAACCGATTGCAATGATGTGTTTCACTTCACCTTCGAAATATGATTTGAGGATCTCCCAATTAGATTCTCATACAAAGTGGCCCACATAATTATTCTTTAATTGAATTGCTCGGCGTTTTCTGGAAAAAATTTACTGGCTCGAATGTGGGTCACCCTGTATACTAATCTACTTGACAATGAAACGAATTGATGAGTCAAATCACATTTTTTTATTCAGTGTAATCTACTACATTTTATCAGGTATTCCCAATTGATTTGCATTTTGAAGTGATTCTGGCCCTTGAACATGCAATCCCTGCCCTGTTATTCTTGTTGGAATATTGCAATGTTTTCAGATTCACGAGAACAAAATACATTACAAAAACTGAACCTTTTCTCATACAAAAAGAACGATAAATGAATGGGTGATTAAATTCGAAGCTCTCATTTGAGATGGAAATGACTCGAGTTACAAACAAGCAGAGACTGGCAATTTAGTCTCTTTCTCTTCGCTGACCTGCAGAAAGGAATGTACTTTCCTCACCTCCGGTTACGTCACGCAATTGGATACTCGAGTGTTTGACGTGACAACCTAAATCGTACAATTTTGGCCATTGTCAACAGTTCTGAAGCTCTTACGAATCATTGTTTTATTAATTTTACAGAGCTCAATTATGAAAGCTGAGGTTCGGCGATTTATTTTCTTCCGGAAATCCGGGAAAAGTATCATACTCGCTGGTAGCTTAGAGGTAAGAGCACCCGCCCGGAAAGCAGGAAGACGCAGGTTCGATTCCTGCTCTGTGTGTAACTTTTTTTTCTCTTATAATTTCAAAGATGTTGAACCCATTTATATATTTTCTTAATATAATGCCTAGAATTGAATGCTTCACATTTTTGCAAAAGCAACTTCGAGGTTATATCCACTCCTGCGTCTGGTAAATAGAAATATGCCTTTTAACACAATTTGATTTGAATATGAACAGATCACTGAAGGAATCAAAAAAAAAATAACGAATACATATACTCCATTCACAATTATAAAATCACAACTCTGGCCTTGGAAATTTGACACATTCCACTCTGTATCGAAGTTATGACGTTTATCAAAATATTTTTATGTTCCAAGTCAACACTATGTTGCCCTTTCTACATTCTTAGCGTATTTCTCAGAATGTGAATTTACTCGGAAAATGAATGAATTGGAAAAGATGTGATGGACGAAAATAATTAACGTTTATATGAATGGATAGAAAGGATTCCTTTTCTAGTTATTTGCATGAAAATTACAAGAGATTTCCGTTGAAATATATTATTTTTCGCCTGCGTTTGTTCAAACAACATCTAAAGAATACATTTTTCACCATCTCGACCTTTGAAAGGCGTTTCTTATAGGCGAATTAGGTCTAAGTTCCAACTCAATAGTGAGGTACCTAACTTTTGCAAATCTGCTCAGATATCGCCAAATTTCTTGGAAAACCTGAAAAATATCATCCTAATCGACCTCTCGAGGCTCCATCCGATCCATCTACTGCGATATCTGTCCAAGTAACAGCTTTTTCAACGAAATTCCCTTGTACCCCTTCAACCTTGAAATGTAAACATTCGTCCTGGTCTTGAAAATCGTCCTCACGCTCCAAACTGGTGCTAAAAACAATAAACATACGTTAATCTTGGATATTCGACGAAAAACTCACCTGCAAATATCAAAAATCTGCGAACAATTTATAAACCTAACAAAATGTGGAATATCTTTGATACTTTTACTTTGATGTAAACAAAGAAACTGGCAACGTCGTTTTGTCATTAACGATATTTTCTGTGCGCGCACTGACTGTATTTAAACTATATTGGTTTCAGATATATCATTTTCCTGGCATTGTAGACATTTTCATGCCCACAGGAATGAAAATAACCCCAAGGTTGCTACTGCAAAAATATGAAGAAGAGAGAGATTTAGCCTTCTTTCATCGCACCTTATCCAAGAAGGAAACCATGCCTCTGTATCAACAATGAAGGCTATAAAGCATTGCAGTGTCACAATTGAGTGCCATTCTGCCTTTTTTGCGGCAGACAATAACTGCAAAGGACGACGTTGCGTCGACTTTCAGTTTCAACCTCAGAGATGTCTTATCTGTCAACCTGCCCATGCGTGGGTGACGCTAAAATCCTGTTTCGAATGTTACATATTATCCGATCTCTTCTTGGGTAATTTTAAGTGCGCGATTAGATAACCACAAACGGAGGAAAGATAAAAAACGTTCGAGTTTGACGATTACTTTCCCAACTGTGGTATCAGAAAGCGGTTTGTTCTATCAGCTGACGAAGAAAAGGCAGGCTGATAAGTTCGCAAGTAGAAACGTAAACAACTCGGCTATTCAAGCCCATATTTCAAGTTTGCAAAATCGACTATATTTAGCCTAGGTATATCCGGCTCAAAGGGCCAATGTTTAGAAAATGAATTCATTAAATTTTTGTAAAATTCATATCTGCGTTTTTTTTTGGAAATTCTAGTGGCCTTTTTAGTGTAGCGGGTGCTACCAATTGTGGACCGGTATGAGTTTAACGTCTCGTCCCAGCTTCGTTCAGAGTAGACGTGACTCGTCTTCAAGCCTATAGGACCGTCGTACGCTGGTTAGTTCTGGCGCCCTCTACCGAGCAGGTGCTCAAGTGCGACCGGCGTGTGTAGATTTCTGCACACGCTGGTAAACAGTGAGTCGCCACATTAGAATTCAGAACTTAATGTTCGTTTACCGCTTTTAGTTTTTAAATCAACTATAATCTTTTTTGAAGCTCATTATCCTCTGATTTATCTCTTTTCATTTCCACACGGATTGGAAATTAAGAAATCGATAAAACCGAAATGGAATGGCAATGCATGCTGTCTCAACAATGGGTTTTTCTGTCGCCGAACTGTTCAATCGTAACACTTGCATAACCTCGGTAATGAGTCTGTGGGAAGTTTGGTTTCATGCTAGATTTATTCTTTAACGCTTTGGGGACACCCGAAAAAAAAAGGAATTCGGAATTACGTCTAGCTTGATTGAATTACAGATGAACATACGTCGATATGCGTTTTTCTGTTTAGATCTTTATATTATTAAGGAAAATTTTTAGCATATTAGAATGCTTTCGTATTAGTTTCTCTTCATGGATTTGCAATTATGTTTAAGGTAGCACATATTCAATAAAATGACGGATTTAATGCCTCAATTTTGAGAAGCTCTATTATTAATCCAAGTAGAACTGGCAGTCTGAGATATCTCATTTGAAATCCCACCGAAGCTTTTGGCAACTTTCTATCGTACACTGTCATCAAACGCCAAATGTGTTCGAAAACATTGTTATTCCAGGATGATGAGCGATTTTAAGTACCTCGCGCATTTGGCGAGAAATATACGTTCCAAACATCAATTAAGCCTGTAACATCGCGATAAAAAGGCTAACTATCGATGAGAAACTTTCACAATCGCACTGACTGACACACAGACTGACCTAGTGGGTCAAGAGCGTTATCGGTACTTTGTTCTGTCTGAACAGGAAGATTTCGTTCGGTTGAAATGGTCACACATCATATTTAGTCCTTCAGTGTCACCATTAAGTTTGAATATACACTGCGCAAAAAAATTAACGCACATTATGGAAATCTCAAATTTATTCTACAACTGAAGGTGTTCTCAATGATAATTATTTTTATCAGAATTATGCATACATATGTTATCCACTTTCAACGTTTTTCTTCAATACAGATGTTTTCTCCCAGCAGGAATAAAAAAAGATGATATCAGATTTTGAATGCATTGGCTCCATTCTAAAATCAGTTGTTCTCGATCAATTCTAGTGATCAATAGTTTTTCTTTCGTTTGTTTTTCTACACTCGATCGCTATGCAACGCGAAACACGCAATTTGACCCAAGAGGAATGTTCCCAAGCGGTAGTTTTGCGAGAAGAAGGGTGGACATACACAAGAATTGCAGAAAGGTTTGGAGTTTCCCATACAAGTGTGTCCAGAATGTTGCAGCGATTCAGGGAGACAGGTATGAATGTCCGAAGACCAGGACAGGGTAGACCACGGGTAACAACTGCCATTCAAGAACGTTACTTGAGAGTTTCTTCGTTGAGACAACAGTTTGCAACCGCTCGCCTCCTTCAAAATCAGCTTGAGCAAACTCATGAGGTGCAAATTAGCACTCAGACAATAATAAATCGCCTCAGAGAATATGTTTTAAGGCCTCGTGTCGCGGCAAGAGGCACCGCTCTTACCTCAGTCCATCGAAGGGAGTATTTGGATTTTGCGAGAGAGCATATCCATTGGGAAGAGGCCTATTGGGAAAGAGTTCTCTTCACAGATGAGTCTAGATTCTGCCTCTACCTTTGTGATCGACGTTCCCTTGTATACAGACGTCCACATGAAAGATATGCTCAGTGCAATTTCCTGAATACTACTGGTTTTGGGGGAGGATCGATTATGGTATGGGGTGGAATATCTTTGACTGCTCGCACAGACCTAGTGGTCGTTGTTAATGGAGCTATGAATGCTGATAAGTATATAAGGAACATTCTTGAAGAGCATGTAGTGCCATTTGACCCATACATTGGTGAAAATTTCATTTTTATGGACGATAATTACAGACCCCATCGTGCGCGCATCGTTCAGGAGTACCTTGAAGAGGTTGAAGTCTCTCGAATGGAATGGCCAGCAAGAAGCCCAGATCCCAATCCGATTGAGCAGGTTTGGGACAACCTCAATAGAAGGCCGAGAAATTCAGAAAATCATCCAGATACTCTTAATGACTTAGGAATCCAACTCGGAGAAATCTGGGAAGGATTAGATCAGAACATTTTAAGATCACTCATTTTGAGTATGAACCGTCGTTGCCGAGCTGTAATTAACGCAAGGGGTGGAAATACCAAGTATTAAATCACTTATCAGCATTTCAGTACATATTTTGAAAATTGTTCATTTCTCTTCTTTCACATAAGATTCGGTGAAATCCCGAATTTTTCTTCCATTTAATGTGTCTTGTTTCGTTCAAAACCTTCCCGAGAGAACATAAAAAATAAGTTATAAAGTCAATGTAGAGTTGACTTTCATTAAAATTGAGATTTTCAGAATGTGCGTTAATTTTTTTGGGCAGTGTACATAGAGGAACAACGTACTTGAACGATTTGATGCCAAATTTAGTGCGGCACATAGTAGCTACTAAAGGAACTATAATTTGTCGATCCATTTCGTTGGCTATCCATTTCTGTAAATGGAAATCTGTAGAATGTTTATTTTCTTTTAGTTCTATGAATCATAGGCACAATTATTGATTGTCGTTTTATTGCATCCAAAAAATCAGGTGTGATGAAATACTGAACATCCCACATTTCCATAAGCCGGTCCTGATCGTCATCGCATTCGGCTTAGGAAATAGTTCATCTACTCACCGCCAGATGGGAGAGCAAAAATTTTCGATTGTCTGAAACACACTTGCCCCTGTATGAACAGGTGAAGAAACTACAACTGAAATAAGCTTCAAATCGTTAAACTGTGATGTTCCCCTATGTATATTCAAACTCAACGGTGTCACTTTATATTGTGTTGAAAAGTACGTAAAGTTTTCCTTGATATAATCTAAAGGCATGAAAAGCGGATTTCTCGGAAAACTGTGTGATGAATGGGATTGCCCGATTGGGAAATGCCCAGTAGAATTTATCGTTATTCCACTGAAAACGTTCAACATATCATCGTATATCGCTGAGTTGGTGTTTACCTCTTGAACGAATCGATTATTCTGCGAAAATTAGTTCGGGAACTCCTTTGTTACCAGGAAGTGATTCCATCAGTTTTCTAGTCGACAAGTGTAATGTTAATTCCCGGTTCTTGAAGGTTGAAAATTCTGACCCTCCTCGTGCTTCCCAATATTATTTTATGATCGATACTTTCAATCTCAGTCTAAATCGAATACATTCAATGAAAATCTCATTGGAACTGAATGTCATCGTTAAACAATCGATGAGTTTGACCACAATTATATTTGGTATAAAAACCGCAAAATGTCAATAATGGTTTATGAGTTATAAAACAGTTCAAATGATATCAATAGATTTATCCATAGCCACATAGAGTAGACGTATGAATAGTTTTTGGAAATTTTAATCTACAAGGTGCGGCACGGAGGGCGGACGTTTTTCAGATGGGCATAACTTTCCCCCACTGAGGACGAGAGAAGTGGGGAAGGTGCCGTTAGACTCGTGTGTTCCTAGCATTTATTTATTTTGCATATGGATCTTCGCTTTCACCCATCATTGGCCCTTACTTCTTCGAAGACGTTAATGGTCGTGCTGTTACCGTGAACTCAGAGCGGTACGTCGAAATGATCAACAACTTCTTTATCCCCGAATTACGACGGCAACGTGTTCCAATCCGACGTGTGTGGTTCCAACAGGATGGGGCGACCGCCCACACAGCCAGAGCATCAATGGACGTTATTCGCCCTCTCTTCCCTGGTCGCCTTATTTCCAGGTTTGGCGATGTTCATTGGCCTCCCCGGTCCCCAGATTTATCCATATGCGATTTTTTCTTATGGGGACACCTCAAGGCTAGAGTATACGAGACCAAGCCCCGAACTCTGGACGAATTGAAAAGGGCTATTCGCGTGGAAGTTGCCCAAGTTGAGAGAGCGATGTTGGAGAGAGTTTACGCGAACTTCCAAGAGCGCCTCCAGCACTGCATCACCGATTTCGGCCACCACATGCCTGATGTAATTTTCCACACTTGACTGTCTCAAATGCTATTTCCTTGAGAATCTGATTCCGTCAATAAATGTGTTTTTGAGTAAAAATTAACGCTTTTATTATTTTTTTTAAAACCATCCATCCTCCGTGCCGCACCCTGTATAATTTAATCAGATATATGAAAGAGATTGCTATATGCAAAAAAGATTGAAGTTTATGCAGAATTGCACGAGCACCAACTATCTTTGTTCAGGTTAACAGCGAAAGGGAGTTCTGGTCTTGATATTTTCACTTCTAGATGTCGCGTAGAGCGAAATAGTACCATACAAACCGATAGCTCTCTATTATGCCTTTTCCGAACTCTACTATGCCTTTTTCAACTATTCTGTCTGTCTAATTCTATTTTGCCTTCGTCCAAGTTTATCATGCCCCTTGCCAACTTCATTATGCCTCTTATACTTTTTCGAACTAATTGCCTTTTTCGAAATCTAAAATGACTATTGAAACTCTATAATGTCTTTCGAATGAATGTATGAGTGCCCATGGTCCAGTGGTTAGGACGTTGGATTAGGACCTGGCAAGTCCGAGTTCAATCCGCTAGGAAAGAAAATTTCTTGTCTCGGTGGGGGCCACCATTTCACTGTTGGTTCAGAAATTAACAGTGCTGTGCCTAAGGTGGCGTAAGGACACAGTAACAAAGCCTACACAGAACACAACTGCTTACTCCGAACTCGGCACAAGTTACAAGCTTCGAATCTTGTAGTTTCAGAGGAGTCTCCTCAGGAGACCTAGGAGTAATCAGGATAGACAATATATCATATCATCAATTATGCCTTTTTGAACTCTATTATGTCTTTCGAAAGAATTATGGCTTTTCCGCACTAGTATGACCTTTCAAACTCTATTATGCCTTTTCGTGCTAAATTCCCTTTTTAACTCGAGTTTTAACACCATTATTTCTTTCGAATTAATTATGCCTTTTCGATCTCTAATAAACCTTTTCGAAGTACATGCCCTTTCGAAATCAACAATGCTTTTTTCAACTCTATTATGTCTTTCAAATTGATTATGCCTTTTTCGAATAAATAATGCCTTTTCCAAACTATCTACTCTACTATTCCTTTTTCAAACTTCATTATGCCTTTTCGAAATCTTTTGTGCCTTTTTCGAAGTTTATTAGCCTTCTTCAACACTATTATGTCTCTGGAATTAATTATGCCTTTGTCAACTCAGGTGAGAGGATATATTGAAAAATTCTTAGCCTACTATAGATCCAAACAAAATTTCTGTCAAAATATTTTATTTCTCAACATATTCTCCTCTTAATTGAATACATTTATTACAGCGAACCTGCAACGTCTCTATACCTTTCAAAAAAATGTTTCTTCTTGCTATGCAAAACAGTCCTCCACAGCTTTTATAACCTCCTCGTTGGAAGAAAATTTACGAACTTTTAAACTTTTTCTCAGTTGAGGAAAGAGATTATAGTCGGACGGAGCCAAATCTGGTGAATAAGGGGGGTGTTCTAGCAATTCTAACTCTAAATCATGAATTTTTTGCATGCCAAATGAGATTTGTATACTGGGGCGTTGTCTTGCAAAAACAAAATCCTTTTGGATAGCTTTTCGCGTCTTTTCTCTTCAATTTTTTCCCGTTGAGTGGTCAGTAATGTCGAATAGTAATCTCCAGTTATTGCTCTACCCTTATCCAAAATATCAATCATGATTACTCCATGGCAATCCCTAAAAACAGAAGCAAGAACTTTTCCAGCAGGTTTTTGGACACGAAACTTCTTAGGTCTTGGAGAACCAGAGTTTCGCCATTCCATCGATTGTTGCTTTGTTTCTGGATCGTAGAAATGTACCCAAGTCTCATCCATAGTAACAATTCGTTTTCAAATTGAGCACAGATCAAACGAGATGCTTCTACTTAGGCACGCTTTTGGTTGACATTCAAACATTTGGGGATCCATTTTGCAGATATTTTTCTCATGTCCAAATTGACGTGAACTATATGATGAACGCGTTCGTATGAAATCTTCAGTTATCCGTTTTAGCCCAATTCGAAGGTCTGATAAAATCATGAACTGCATCGATATTTTCGGGGACTGACACAGAAACTGGCCTTCCCGATAGGTCATCATCTTCAATGGAAAACTTGCCTCTTTTGAAGCTTGCAGTCCAATTTTTCACGGTCGCATACGAAGGACATTGATCACCAAGGGTATTAAGCATATCTTCGTAAATCTGCTTACCTCTTAACCATTTTAAATACAGGTACTTGATGATGGCTCGATACTCCAATTTTTCGATTTTTACAATTTCGTTGGACATCTTTTTTTTTATTTGTTGCGTAACTCTGGTTAACTTTTTTGACGTCGAACTCTACACGGACACTTCTAATGAGTTATTGTTCGTTGATATGGTATCGCAATATTTTGTTTATGCATGGAACTGGTCTAGGATAACTAGATATCAATACACCCTCGTATATCTTTCGAATTAATAGGGATGTTGACACATGTTACAAATTCATATAAATTGAGGTTTTCCACATTGAAGGTAGTTTTTGAAATACTATAATAATATTTTATTGATCTAATTACTCCCATTTAATTAAATAAAATCGATTTCAAATGTGTAATCTATTACCGTTTATCACGTGACTGCAAACACGAATGAGAATACGTGACGTCACTGTTCTGTAAACAAGCTAACCTATAACCTTAGTGTCATCACGAGTACGAACTTACGAAGAACAGAAGAGAGTAAAACGTATCACCAGCGAACTATTTCACGATTATTTGATATTACGCAAACGATTCTTTCGCAAGAAATCACACAAGATCAGTTCGCTTTGACAGACGGCGAAGTCTGTTTACCGTATAGTGACGTCATCATAATCACTTCGTTTCAATGGGAATTTTGAAAACTATTTTTATTTACGCATTTTTTATTGGTATTTGCTATATTTTTTCCATGGAAATATTTTTTTCGTGTTTGTATAGGGCTTATCTACAAATTAACATCATTTCCAAAAAATAGTCAACATCCCTATTATGCCTTATTCAACTCATGATGACTTTCAAATTAAATATTCCTCTTTCGACTCTATCATGTCTTTCGAATCAATTGTGCTTTTTTCAACTCTATTTTATCTATTATATCTTTTCGAGATCTACAATGCCTTTTTCAACTTTCGACTTAATTATGCCTTTTTCGAACTATTATGACATTACACCTATCATGACTTGAATTCAGGTCATTTGATATATAAGTTACAAAAAAAATGTTTTTTTTTATGAATCTTCGGCACTGTATCTTTCAGACGAAGACGAATTTTGAAAAATAGTATGGGAAGAAAATGTTTCGTTCGATTAGATGAATCTACAGTTTGAATGTACACGTCGAAAGACGCACCGTGTATATTATGAATCCATAAATCCATGCATATCTGGTACTCGACTTAGAAGAACGTTCTGTATACTCGACAACCGAGAACACCTTACGCAACACCTTACGCAACAGCAACGCAAGTTTAGAAATCAGTCTAACAATGGATAATATGTTCGACAGCCAATTATGACGGTAATGGCAGTGACATATAAGAATAGATTTTTTTGTGTGTCGATCTGACGTAACACCTACTGGAGAGTCGATTGTTACGAAATTTGGATTTAGAATGAGAAGAATCAAAATAAGAGAGAGGACTTTTCATTCGCTCTCTATCGTTTCGAAGAAAAATTGGTTTTCGTGAAGCGAAAACAACAATAGAATTAAGAGTTTTGGGCTATTTATAGCAAAACGTTGGGTACTTCCTAAAATCCCTTTATCGGATCATTTTCCACACGAAAAAAGTCGATGGGTACAAAATCGGTAAACACTCGAGCGCTATCTGCGAAACCTCTACTTGGAGTTCAAGGTCGAATGTATTTACAAATTTTAGAAAAGCAAACAATGGTAATACGCTTCGCTTACATTGAAATGGCATGTATTACTTGAGGTCGAAAGCGACCTATGTTGATGTTTGGTGCATGAACGAGAAATTATGATAATTGATGGGCTGAACGTTTTAGTTACCTCAAAATGGACGTTTCCTTGATTTCTCTGCCTGCACGAACATCCGTCAGAATAGAGAATTACTTACTATTCGATGCTTAGATTAGAATATCGTTTTGCGTATTTGTTCATTCGATCATTGTGAAATTTGCTTTCATATCGCTGACGTACCTATAATCGAAAAGTGTTCGAACATTTGGTCCTTTGAGCAGGAATTTAGTTTAAAAAAAATGGACGCTCGCATAGCCATTTGCATATGCAAATCGTTATTGATTTCCACTTACGGAATTCATTATCGGCTATGGATTTCAATATACATCGGAAACAAGCGTACCAACAAAACAAAAACAAGATTATGCTTATCTGATCTGAATATAACGGAATATACCAGATAATTTGTTTTTATTTTGCAAATTTTCATATGCTACGTTATATTGATTCTTGAGTGAAGTTTTCGTTCTTTAAGATGTCTAATAAGCCATAATTATCTAGAAAAACAAAAGTTACACCGTATTACCGTTCTTTTGAACAATGTTGGGCCGAGAACGGAGCCTTGGGTCACCCCCATATCAAATAATTATCGGTGTTGATGAACAATAATAACTAAAATGATCCAATTCATTTTTTGCACCTTGTCGCTATATTTCTTTCTCCTGAGCGACAATAATGGACGATTTCCGTTCCTCGACAATGTTTCGCATATTTGTCAGAAATATGATGGATTTTTAACGACTGCGGATGATTATGTTATTTACGTAATGAGTATGAGGAAATAAAGTGCGTCATTTATAGGAAAAACATCTTGCTATTCAGGATAATATTGGCAAGAATTCCAACGATGAATACTTTCTCTGGATTTTTTTTCGGAAATTGTAGCGACAATGATATGAGTGGAAAGATTATGAATATTGGTAGGAATTCTTGCGTATATATTGATGGTGATTGCGAATTTTCAACAGATTGTATGGTGTTCTCCTGCGATGTAAATTTAAAAAAATATATTTTCTTCTTTTTCATATTTTTGCATTTGATGTAATTTTTTATTTCTCTTTTCAGAACAAATTTAACACTCAACAGACACCAACGATACAGTTCCTAGGAAATGAAGGGGTAAGTTCGTAACTACCTAATCAAGCTTGTTTCAGGTTGATCGTTAAATTTTGAACGAAATAATACCCTGAGTGGGAGGATACAACTTTCTTAAATTTTCGTAGAGATAAAAATCATTTGCACCAAAAAAGTAAATGAAAAAATAGAAACTGAAGCGTTATGAACGTAACTTTTCCTCTTTTGATGCCGCTATTTGCTATATTCCGATGATAAATCTGAACAAATCACAGAAGAGAAAACATGACTAACGAAAATAAAATTGAAATAAAATACTTGAGCCGAGTATAAATTAATCCGTAACTTGAAATTCTCAATACTACCCCAAGTGAAATCGAAAAAGTGAAGGATAAATGGAGTCTTATGGAATCGAATCTTCAATAAAAGCCATTTTGCGGACTGACCGGACCCTTACCTTGGGTGGTGTGAGCTCGTGAACAGAACTCAAAAATGAAAAATCGAAAAATAAAGAATGGAATATTTCATTATCTATGGGGGTTGCATGGGTGATTTTGGTATCAAAATATAGGTTTTCGAGGACGCTCCATTCAATTAAAAATATTTCAAAGCCCTTACTATCACCGTTTAGATTTTGACCTGTCAAATAGCATTTGTTGAAAAATTGGAAATTTCAAAATGTCTCCACGAATAACTATCCCTTTATCACATATTTTGTCTTTCGAACTCTATTATGTCTTTCAGAACTCTGCTTTCCGAGAAATTACTACTTTTCAAACTCTAATTTGCTTTCTTCAACTTTATTATGTCTCTAGAATGAATTATGCTTTTTTCAACTCTTTTTCTTTTCTTTCGAATTGATTATGCCTTGTTTAACTCATTATGTCTTCACGATTAACTATTCTTTTTTACATATTTTGTCTTTCGAACTCTATTATGTCTTTCGAATCAATTATGCCTTTCTGAACTGTTACGACCTTTCAAACTCTATTATGCCTTTTTCGAAGTTTATTATGCCTTCTTCAACTCTATTATGTCTCTCCAATTAATTATGCCTTTTCGAAGTTTATATTGCCATCTTCAATTCTCTAGAATTAATTATGCTTTTTTTCAACTCTATTATATCTTTCGAATTACTTAAGCATTTTCGAACTCCATTATGCCCTTTTCGAAGTTTACAATGCCTTCCTCAACTTTATTATGGTTTTCGAATCAATTATGCCTTATTCAACTCAATATGTCTTTAGAATTGATTATGCCTTTGTGAACTCAATTATGCTTTTCGAATTTATTATGCCTTTTCGAACTCCATTATGCCTTTTACTAATTACATACTTAATGCTTTTATCGTATGTCTTTCGACCTATATTTTTCTTTTCAAACTCAATTATGCCTTTCTGGTTTTACAGTTGCGGAATTAGATAAGTATAAGTTTGAAGTACATCCTTCTGTTAAATCTTTAACTTTCATTCGCACTGTTAATCATGTTAAGCCCCTTTCATCTACCTAAAGAATGGAGGGTACCCCTCATTATTGGTTTGGGGCAGAAGTCTGCAGAAAAAACAGCTTGGTGGGAATTTGTAACCTCTTCAATCATACCCTGGACTGTGCAAAGTTTGCGGATCGACCTCTAGATTCTCGTCCACCGTTTGTGGCGTCGGAATCCACGCCAGAGGCGCCCCTACGACGGGGCTCCGGTGCGCCCAGGAATATGCAAAATCGATAGCCGATTGCCGTCACACAACGGTGGCGGCGTCGGGCGCGGGGGACAGCCCCGTGCGAATTATTGAATGCGGCCGCCGATATCATAGGTCGGGAAATCCGCTAATGGGAATTGGATATTTTAACGATCGCTTTCAGGCGATATTTAATCGCAATTGGAGAATGTTGATCGAGTCGGTCACCGCGTTATTCGACTCGTTTCCGCGTTCTGCGGCGGGGGCGGTCGGTGTGCGAGGAAGGTTAGCGTCGGATTTAACGCGAATTATTAGATTGACAGATGGAGAATTGGTGTGTCAATGTTTGCCGGGCGAAATTAATCCGTCGGATTGATCGGGGAAATTGAATGAACCGGTTCGTTTTTCGCCGAGTACTGAAAGATACTACAAAGATTCTTTTGATGCGATGTGAACTGAGTAGACAAAGGACCCCGCACTTTTAGTAGGTAAAGTGGCGACCGGTCAAATTTTCTGAAAATTTGGTATGTTGTTGTACCCGACTCATTAACCAAAAGTGTCAATGGGCCAAACCCAATCCTATGGCTAGTTTTCTAAATACGGGGTGTTAAAGTTGAAAATTGCCCAGATTTTCGGATTTATTTGCTAATTATTAAGAGATACATTGGATTTCTGTTGCATACACACGTTTACTACATGTTCTAGGTATGAAATTAAAGGATACGTATGATTAAAAATATTTATATTTACCGGGTGATTCACGAATATATGACGGTAGTTTTTTCCAAAATTCACTTTTTCTACTGTGACGTCAGGAGGGCATATTTTTGAAATGATCTTTTCGATTTAGTATAATGACGACAAAATATTGCACCGTGCATATTTTTTATACAGGGTGTTCCACAGAGAGAACCACTAGACATAATCATATTTTTTTAGGATTAATTCGAAATCCTGTATTTTTGAATTGATTTTTGGGAAAAGTAATACCACAAACATATGTGTGTCTCTAATCTCCAAAATATTCAGGGTGTTTCATTCATAGGAAGGTATTCAATTTTGGGAAAAGTACAAAAAACATGAACATCCTGTATTCGAAAATTTCCTCGGTCAAATGCAACTATTTTCCCACTATATATTGATTCCCACAACATCTTCCGAGGTATGAATTTTAAATCCGATACTATAACCAGTTTTCGAGATACAGGGCGTAAAAGCGGGGAATAACTTATTTCATCAATTTTTTTTTTAAATTGAAAAGCCGAATTTATTTTATGTTGCGCCCATGAGTTCAGTATGAGAGCAGATCAGATGCACATGGGAAGGTTCAGCTAAAATATTTACTGTTACAGGGTGATTCATGAATAAATCACAATAGCTTTTGCAAACACTTGATAATTCTAAAGTTTCGTCACAGCGAAATTATTCCATGAAGTCAATACCTATAGTCGTTCACAATTTTCAGTCTGAAATACTTCACTTGATGTAATGTTCGACAGTTATTCAAAATTCACCAGAAAAGTTCTCCTTTCAATTATTTCAAAGCATAATATTTATGGCTCACCCTGTATGAAAAGTACCTAATTATTATGAAGTATTTCAGACTGAGAATTGTGAACGACTAGGTATTAACTTCATGGAATAATTTCTCTGTGATGAAACTGTAGAATTATCGAGTGTTTGCAAAAGCTATTGTGATTTATTCGTGGATCACCCAGTAACAGTAAATATTTTAGCTGAACCTTTCCTTGTGCATCTGATCTGTACTCATACTGAACTCATGGGCGCAACATAAAATCAATCCGGCTTTTCAATTTGAAAACAAAAAGATGAAATAAGTTATTCTCCGCTTTTACTGTATCTCGAAAACTGGTCATAGTATCGGATTTAAAATTCATACCTCGGGAGATGTTGTGGGAATCAATATATAGTGATAAAATAGTTGCATTTGACCGAGGAAATTTTCGAATACAGGGTGTTCATGTTTTTTGTACTTTTCCCAAAATTGAATACCTTCCTATGAATAAACCACCCTGAATATTTTGGAGATTAGAGACACACATATGTTTGTGGTATTACTTTTCCCAAAAATCAATTCAAAAATACTGGATTTCGAATTAATCCTAAAAAAATATGATTATGTCTAGTGGTCCTCTCTGTGAAACACCCTGTATAAAAAATATGCACGGTGCAATATTTTGTCGTCATAATACTAAATCGGAAAGAACATTTCAAAAATATGCCCTCCTGACGTCACAGTAGAAAAAGTGAATTTTGGAAAAAAACTACCGTCATATATTCGTGAATCACCCGGTAAATATAAATATTTTTAATCATACGTATCCTCTAATTTCATACCTAGAACATGTAGTAAACGTGTGTATGCAACATAAATCCAATGTAACTCTTAATAATCAGCAAATAAATCCGAAAATCTGGACAATTTTCAACTTTAACACCCCGTATTTAGAAAACTAGCCATAGGATTGGGTTGGGCCCATTGACACTTTTGGTCAATGAGTCGGGTACAACAATATACCAAATTTTCAGAAAATTTGACCGGTCGCCACTTTACCTACTAAAAGTGCGGGGTCCTTTCAAGTAGAGGGTATTTCGGTAGATGTCACTTTTGAAGGTGTAATTTTTTGACATTTGACAAGTAGAAACTACGCCATTAATAAAAAATGGAACGATACACGATTCAACAACGCTTTGAATAATTAAAATTCACAATAAAAATGGTGAAAATTTGGCAGAGACGGTTTGTAACACTGGAAAATTTTTGGGTCGTCGTGAAGCACCTTGTCGAACCGCAATACAGAAATTGTTGGAAGAATTTGAGCTGTTGGGACAAGTTGGTGATGTGGAGAATAAAACCCGTGCACGTCGCTCAAGAATAGCCGAGAATATTGATGCTGTTGCCGAGAGTGTTTGAGAAAACCCAGATTTGTCCAATCCTCGTCGTTCTTTGAAATTAGGCATTCCACAAACGTCATTACAAAGATTTGGGTCTTCAGGCCTATAAAGTTCAGTTAACACAAGAAATCGAGCCGGCCGATCATCAACAACGTTGTGTCTTTGCTGATTGGGTCCATGAAATGCATGAAAACGATCAGGAATTCTATCGAGAAATCATCTTAAGCAATGAGGCCCATTTCCATTCGGTGGCTTCGTCAAAAAGCAAAATTGTCGCATCTGGGGCTCGGAAAACATAAGAACCTATAATAATAATAATACACTGCGCAAAAAATTTAACGCACATTCTGAAAATCTCAATTTTAATGAAAGTTAACGCTACATTGACTTTATAACTTATTTTTTATGTTCTCTCGACACATTAAATGGAAGAAAATTTCAGGATTTCACCGAATCTTATGTGAAAGAGGAGAAATGAACAATTTTCAAAATGCTGAAATGCTGATAAGTGATTTAATACTTGGTATTTCTACCTTTTGCGTTAATTACAGCTCGGCAACGACGGTTCATACTCAAAATGAGTGATCTTAAAATGTTCTGATCTAATCCTTCCCAGATTTCTCCGAGTTGGATTCCTAAGTCATTAAGAGTAGCTGGATGATTTTCTGAACTTCTCAGCCTTCTATTGAGGTTGTCCCAAACCTGCTCAATCGGATTGAGATCTGGACTTCTAGCTGGCCATTCCATTCGATAGACCTTAACCTCTTCAAGGTACTCCTGAACGATGCGCGCACGATGGGGCCTGGCATTATCGTCCATAAAAATGACACTACATGCTCTTCAAGAATGTTCCTTATATACTTATCAGCATTCATAGCTCCATTATCAACGACCACTAGGTCTGTGCGAGCAGTCAAAGATATTCCACCCCATACCATAATCGATCCTCCCCCGAAACCAGTAGTATTCAGGAAATTGCACTGAGCATATCTTTCATGTGGACGTTTGTATACAAGAGAACGTCGATCACAATGGTAAAGGCAGAATCTAGACTCATCTGTGAAGAGAACTCTTTCCCAATCGGCCTCTTCCCAATGGATATGCTCTCTCGCAAAATCCAAACGCGCCCTTCGATGGGCTGGGGTAAGAGCTGGGCCTCTTGCCGCGACACGAGGCCTTTAATCATATTCTCTGAGGCGATTTCTTATTGTATGAGTGCTAATTTGCACCTCATGAGTTTGCTCAAGCTGATTTTGAAGGAGGCGAGCGGTTGCAAACCGTTGTCTCAACGAAGAAACTCCCAAGTAACTTTCTTGAAGGGCAGTTGTTACCCGTGGTCTACCCTGTCCTGGTCTTCGGACATTCATACCTGTCTCCCTGAATCGCTGCAACATTCTGGACACACTTGTATGGGAAACTCAAAACCTTTCTGCAATTCTTGTGTATGTCCACCCTTCTCGCAAAACTACCGCTTGGGCACATTCCTTTTGGATCAAATTGCGTGTTTCGCGTTGCATAGCGATCGAGTGTAGAAAATCAAACGAAAGAAAAACTATTGATCACTAGAATTGATCGAGAACAACTGATTTTAGAATGGAGCCAATACATTCAAAATCTGTATTGAAGAAAAACGTTGAAAGTGGACAATATACAGGGTCTTTCACGAGGAACCTCACCCACATTTATACGGGAAACTACTGAACGTCTTTTCATGAAATTCAGCACTTATAAGTTTTTCACGATGCTGATGAAATCTAAAATATTTTCAAGGCATGAGCACCTCCGGTTTTTCCGGAAATGACGTCAACTTCCGATTTTCAAATTAGAACACCATTTTTTTATTGCAGAAATAGATTCCTTAGAAAATTTCAAGTTATTTTGATGTAACATTTTTCAGTTTTGGTTGGAAAATTCTCTCTGAGCGGGAAAATTCGAAAAAAAAATCGAAAATAGAGCTCCGCTGAAACAAGAATAACTTCGAGGTTTTTAGATGGAAAATTTTCATTTTTGGGATTTTTCAAGATGTAAGATTGATGTATCCACTTTGAAAATCGAAATCGCGATTCATGGTACAGGGGGTGAAAAAAATGCTTTCAAAGTTAGGGATGACAAAATCGTGAAAAATCAATTTTTTCAAATTAGAACTCCATTTTTTTATGGCAGATATTGAATCTACGTTAAAAAATAATGTGAGTGTATGCATCACACCCTTGCCCTAAAATGGATATTTTCTGAGTTATTCACAAAAACCTGTTTTTCGTCTTGAATTTTCAGCTATTTCTTTTCCCTTCACGCCAAAAAGATGAAATTTTCAGGAACTGTTATTTGAACCATACTGTAGATTTTTCACCCCTTCTTGAAACCGACTTCAAGTTACTATTAGGAGAACCATGGCAAACTCTCGCAGTTATAACTAGAGAAGATGCTCAAAGTTTTGACCGTTAATTTCTAGACATTTATTTATACGTCTCAGGAATGCTTCGTGCGTTGCTCTTCGTATTTCATCGGGAGGAAGAGATCTGCAAAAGTGTTTAAAAACCAAATTGAGTTTCAAAACTATGAATCTAAAAATCTAAACAAACCTGAACGCATTTCTGACTCGTTCTATGCAGTCCTCTTTATCAGTCAGGGGAGGTGTGTAGACAATATTTTTTATCCTACCCCAAACATAATATAGTCTAAAGGAGTTAAATCGGGAGAACGTGGTGGCCAAAGATGTGGACCATTGTTCGCCAACCATCGATATTCAAATAGTCTGTAGAGGATATTTGACACATTGAGTGAATTGTGTGGAGGCGCGCCATCTTGTTGATACCATAAGTCATTATGGTTCTGTACTAGCGGCTCAATTATTTGAGTCAATATGTCAGAATATCTATCTCCTAAGGGAGAACATTCTTTAAATAATGCAAACATGTGTAGTGTTCTATCTTACCAGTTAAAGTCCCATCATAAATGGGAACATCGAGAATTGCATTGAAACTCCAGGTCTCTTGAAAGTTCCATTGTCTGAAGTGGTGGTTGTTCTCTTCATCCCAATAATGACTGTTATGCCTATTGAAAGAACCATTCTTTGTGAATTTAGATTCATCTGTCCAAATTATACAGTCCAAAAAGTTTTCATTCTCTTGAAATCGAATCATCATAGCTTCGCAAAACTCAGTTCTCCTGACGAAATCAGTTTCCTTCAAATGCTGTACCCTATTGAATTTATATGGGTGCATTTTATGTTTTTTAAAATATTCTCCAAACACTCGATTGAGATAATCCCAGATCAATCTCGGCATCTTTGAGAGAATTTTGAGGATTCACACGAAAATATGCAAGAACTGTAATTTCGTTGTTCTCATCTTCTACTACACTTTTTTCTCTGTGTATAGTTTTTTTAACGAAAGATCCGACATTTCTCAAGTTTGTCATGGTTCTGTTAATGGTATCTCTCGTTGGTCTGGGTCGGTCAGGAAACCTCTCAATGAACAGTCGAATCGTTCTATCTACAACTTTATTACATTCTCCATGAAGTAGAATGAGATTTAAATAATCTTCATTGGTAAAATTAGGCATAGTGATCGATTTTATAACTTAATACGAATTATCACCAAATTAATAGTAAACACAAAATGCTACTGAATAAAGAGGAATTTGGCAGATGTAATTAATGATATCTATCATTGAAAAAAAAGAATGTGAAACATGGTAAGTTTTTGCATATGGTTCATACGGAATCATTTATTTATCACTGGAGAGAAAACCGATGGCCGATTAGTTGAAATAAAGAGGTTTCCGATACAAATTCGAATCCAAATTCGCCATCTATTTAGAAACAACCTGTAACTTTTTTCTCTTGCATATTAGGGTAGTAAAATCTAAAACATGGTTTAAGTAACAGTTCCTGAAAATTTCATCTTTTTGGCGTGAAGGGAAAAGAAATAGCTGAAAATTCAAGACGAAAAACCGTTTTTCGTGAATAACTCAGAAAATATCCACTTTAGGGCAAGGGTGTGATGCATACACTCACATTATTTTTTAACGTAGATTCAATATCTGCCATAAAAAAAGGGGTTCTAATTTGAAAAAATTGATTTTTCACGATTTTGTCATCCCTAATTTTGAAAGCGATTTTTTCACCCCCTGTATCATGAATCGCGATTTCGATTTTTAAAGTGGATACATCAATCTTACATCTTGAAAAATCCCAAAAATGAAAATTTTCCATCTAAAAACCTCGAAGTTATTCTTGTTTCAGCGGAGCTCTATTTTCGATTTTTTTTTCGAATTTTCCCGCTCAGAGAGAATTTTCCAACTAAAACTGAAAAATGTTACATCAAAATAACTTGAAATTTTCTAAGGAATCTATTTCTACAATAAAAAAATGGTGTTCTAATTCGAAAAACGGAAGTTGACGTCATTTCCGGAAAAACCGGAGGTGCTCATGCCTTGAAAATATTTTAGATTTCATCAGCATCGTGAAATACTTATAAGTGCTGAATTTCATGAAAATACGTTCAGTAGTTTCCCGTATAAATATGGGTGAGGTTCCTCGTGAAAGACCCTGTATGCATGCATAATTCTGATAAAAATAATTACCATTGAGAACACCTTCAGTTGTAGAATAAATTTGAGATTTCCATAATGTGCGCAGTGTATGTTGCACTCCCTATTGGAAAATTCTTTAGTATCAGCATTAGACGGTTTTTGACCGCGGTACAAGCGATTTTCACGCCGTATTCTAGGAATTTAGGTGATAGTGGTACTTCGGCCGATATCGATGCAACTGAACCAGAATCCTCGGGTATATCTGCCATATTTCCTCTTTGCTATTTATCTCGGCTAGATGAATCTGTACGTGCCGCAACTGTCGCGTGACATAACGACTTTCTTTCTTCTCTATCGGCCACCTGCAATGCATCGTTAATTTCATCGCCGTTTGCCGGTACACGAAAAAATAGAAAGTGCAATTGGGGAGAGGGGGACGAAGAACGTGCGGCGAAGAGCGTTGCTCAAGACGTCGTCAGCATCCGACCGGTCGGATGACCTATCTCGTTTCGGCCGCGCGGAATTGGGTCACGCTGTAATTCCATATCGCGGTTTTATCGCTCGACTCGGCAACAGAAATCTCTCGATATTTACAGTTTTATTCTCTTGACAAGAAGTTGAGGGATTTCAACGATTGTGTGCAAAAGCCATTGACGAAATGCAATACTTGGAGCAAAATCCGCAGGAAGAAGCTTGAATGTGGCATAGGTTCAACAAATTATCTCTCAGAATTTTACAAACAGTCCAATTACTAACATTCAAAGTATTCGCAAGTTCTCGCGTACAGAACTTGGATCTTCTTCTATCATGTCCAGCACATTGTCTTCCACTGCTACCGTTCTTACAGTCCTTGGTTTTCCTGTTCCTCCACTTGGCTTCAATGATCCCGTTGGTCGAAGACATTGATGAATATGTACTTTGAAATACAGGCCATTTGAAAACGAAACAGACGAGATTACAGACGAAATAAATTTTTTCGATAGAAATGCTCGGACAGGTCGATTTCTGTTTCGAGGGGGACAACTTAAGATGTAGATTACGGACGCATAGCGCTTCAACCCTTGCTGCTACAACCCCCACCCCCAATTTTTGAATAGGGAAGATGGGGTGAGTGATACCTCAATTCAATAGTAATTTACGTAACAAGTCCGGAAAATAGGGTTTTTTTGGACGAATAGAGAAGATTCTAGGACGAGCCGGAGGCGAGTCCTGGAAGTCTGTGAGTCCAAAAAAACTATTTCCGGGCGTGTTGCGTACAATATTTTTTCGGCAACCGTGAAGAATTACAAATCAATGAGATGACACATCTCTTTATTGATTTTGATTCATATTTGAATTAAACAGAACACAGAACAGAACTGTCATCCGTTATTTCGTTGCTATTGTGATGATCATAACAATGACAACAACGACGTGTTTTTCCGGCCTAGGCCGGGAAGTACGTACTTTCCGGCCTAGGCCGGGAAATGCTACTTTCTCAAAGAAAAAGCGTCCGGGAAGTGGGTACTTCCCGGACGGTTGCCGAAAAAGGTATTTTTATACTGATTTCAGCACAGTAATTGTTTTTTCATTTTATGCATTAGTTCTCGAAATATTCATGCGTTAGTTAATTTTATCACTTAAATTAATTTTTTGCGAATAATTCACATTTCGTGCTTCCGAAACACCAAAATTTCCGTACTTGTATTTGAAATTGCAAAACATCTACCACTGGGCAAATGAAGTCATACCGTAAGTGTTAATGCTACTAGGGTCAGATGTTCGACTAGCTGTTTTATTCACTGAAATCATTCTCCAACTGTACGGTATCAGAACGATCTGAAGTATTGATCTAAGAAATAAGACTTTTCAAAGTAAAGTAAATAATTTATCAAAAACTCACATCAATTAATTAAATATTCAAATTGTTCACCATTAGCTTCCATACAATGAAATAAGTTTTGTTCGAAACGATGGCGCACATTTTGCAGCATTTCTGGAGTGATTTGACGACATTCGTTCACTATACGTCTTCTTAAATCTTCTATGGAATCGGGCCGTGTAGAGTAAATTTTACTCTTCAAGTGGCCCCAAAGAAAGAAATCTAGTGGTGACAGATCTGGCGATCTGCCTGGCCATTCAGTGGGACCCCTTCTTCCAATCCACCGATTTGGAAATCTTTGATCCAGATATTCGCGAACTGGTAAGGCGTAGTGTGGAGGAGCTCCATCCTGCTGAAACACAATCTGATCTGCCACATAATTTCCAGCATTGTGTTCAATAATTTCCAGCATTGTTTTCAATAATTTCCTTCAAAATTGGATCAATCTGATTTTCCAATAAGTCCAAATACATACAGAGCTCCTTCGCAATACGCTTTGTTTGTTCGACATCTTGATTAAAGATTTCTATGTCAGTGGATTGGAGGAAGGAAGCCACAGTCATGGTTGTTTTGAAGCTCAAAATGTCGATTTTTCACAAAAAAAAAAACTACAAGTGCCATGAAAACACCACTTCATTTTCGAATACTTAGTTAAGAATATTTCGAGAACTAATGCATAAAATGAAAAAACAATTACTGTGCTGAAATCAGTATAAAAATACCTTTCAAATGAGGTATCACTCACCCCATCTTCCCTATTCAAAAATTGGGGGTGAGGGTTGTAGTAGCAAGGGTTGAAGCGCTATGCGTCCGTAACCTACATCTTAAGTTGTCCCCCTCGAAACAGAAATCGACCTGTCCGAGCATTTCTATCGAAGAAATTTATTTCGTCTGTAATCTCGTCTGTTTCGTTTTCAAATGGCCACCCTGTATACGGCTCCACAAGAGTTAGGGATATCGTATTCAATCGTTTTTAAAAGTATGTAATCTTCGAGAAAATCGCTGTAAAATCATTTAAAACTCAATAACAACTTGAATCGATCCATCAAAAATCAGTATGAGACAATTCGGCAATCTGGTCGCCTTTTTTCTGAAGTTTGGTTCTTTGCATATGCTTCATGAATGTTCTTATTTTGAAATGAAGTCAGTTTATCAACGGCTTCGATTTGAAACGAGTTTTCTGGGAATGCCAAGACGTAAATTAACAAACGCTGAGGCTGATAGGGCTATCGGAATGCTACAAGGTGGCCTAACTCATGTTGTTGTAGCGGAAAGGCTCCAAGTCAGCCAAAGTGTGATATCTCGACTTTGAAATAGGTTCCGTGTTGGAAAGACCAATGCTTAGTGGGCGACGAAAAACAACACCTGCTCAGGATCGTTTCATCACCGTTTCGGCGCGAAGAAACCCTACACCTACGTGTAGAATGCTACGGAATACTCTTCAAAATGCAGACGGGGTCCAAGTTTCCATCGAAACCATCAGACGACGTTTGAGAGAGGTGAATATAGGTTCTAGACGTCCATTAAGAGGAGTTCCATTAACATGTGACCATAAGCGTCAAAGACTGGAATGGGCAAGGCAACATATCAATTGGAACGATGAATCCAGAATCCAGATTCTCGAAGAATAAGGGTATGGACAATCCCACGCATACCCCGTAATCGTCGCTATGTCCAAGAAGTCCATCCATTCCGAGGGGGTAGTGTTATGGTCTGGGCCGGGATATGTTTGAACGGGCGCACAGATCTACACATTTGTCCTGGGAATATGACCGCCTTACACTATTGGGAGCATGTCATTGACAATGACAATGTTGTGCCAAATTTTCACGCTGCTATTGGTGAAACATTTCAATTTCTAGACCATAACTCTAGACCGCACCGTGCAGCCATAGTTAAGAATGCGCGCGAGGAGCTTGGTATTCCACATTTACCAATACTTGCGCACTCACCAGATTTGAATTGCATAGAACATGCATGGGAATGCTCCAAAGAAGATTAGATAATCATCAACCTACCCCAGAATCCTTAAATGATCTGAGAGCGCTTCTGCCCCGTTTATGGAACCAAATCCACACATAAATTGCATATCAGTCTTCTCGGCTTTCGTATAGTGTTTGACTATGATGAAGAGATAGGGAAGAGGTGTGGATAAAGTGCGACCCAATAACACAAAATTTGAGTAATTGCTTGAAGTGTTTGATGGGGTATAATTGATACTTGATAAACTAATTTTGAGAAGCTCTAAACTCAATTATGAGAAACCTGGAAATGTAACCCATATAGGCCGTCCCGCGGATAACTTGAGTAATGCACGGGGGCAATCGCATAATTGTGATTGTCATCTCAAACGAACTCTATCTGCAAATTAGACACCTGGTCGTCGAACGCGATTTTAATGAATGAACATCTGAGGCCCGTTTCCCACGCTAGATCGACGGCGATCGGTTAGCACCGTTTCCGCGCGATGATCGGCCGTCTCAACAGTCAACTTTTTCAACCGTCTTGTCTCCGGATTCGATTCCTCTTGATCCGGTTGTGAAACTTGGAGTTCGAAGCGATGAAAAAGACAGCCTGTAGGCAAGCAGTTTTTTAGCTATCGCGACCCGGTTGAACAGACGCGGATTTTGTTCGTCACCGTGTATGTATTATTGCTAATAGCGACTTATTTCCGTTCTTCCTGGTTCAGGAACGTGCAGTTCGTAATTTGAACGGGTCAAAGAGAGACTAGATAGGTACGTGAGTAGACGCGATTTGATCTCGATTTAGAACTCGAGAAAAATGGCTTGAAGAGATGAGGAATTGTTGAGGTGGGTTGGAAAATTATCGGAAATGTTTAACTGATACCTAATGATTTTATTTCATTATTCAAAACGATAACTTTCTCTCTTGATTTCATTTTTACGGATTCGTTGACTAAAATCTCCGTTCTCTTTGTAAAGTTATCATTGCAAGCATTTTTCTAGTTTCCTTGAAATGTAGCCTCGACATTTCACTGATATATGGCCAGCCACTAGACAAACTTTCATTCTTCGTCGATCTCTAATGCCGAGTTAACACGAATGCCAGTTGGAAGACCAGTTGCTCAGAGCCAGTCAACTGGCATCGAGTGAACTCGTTCCAGTGCAGCGGCTAGTAGTTGGCTTCAGACAGTCCAGTTACGGCAGCAGTAAAAACTTAGCATTGTCTAGTTGGAGGTGTTTGCCACACCGGACGTTTCAGTCCAATCTAGTTGGCCGCATGGTAGTGGCACCAGTTGACGCAAACTGAACGATAACTGGCTCCAGCTGGTGGGACTGTCTACTAGTCATCCTGACGGCATCAATTCTCCATTCAAAAAGTGCGTTTCGTTTTTCCAAGTTAACGCTTACAATTTTCCACCTAAAGACTTAATTTTTTTTTAAATTGAACTTTACGGATGTCCTTAGGGGACTTCAATTTATTCTCGTTGAGAAAAACGTTTTTTCATATGTAATACCACTAGAGATGGAATTTTGCCGGCAAAATTTCTCGATTGTAATATGAAAGTTTGTTGCTCGGAAATTTCGCGAATGACATTTGTATCAAAATCACGAGCCGTTAGGCGAGTGATTTTGGAAAAAATGTCATGAGCGAAATTTCCGAAAAGCTTCAAACTTGAATATCACAAGAGAGAAATTTTACCTGCTTAAATTTCATCTCGAGTGGTATTTGGCATGAGTATTCCACGAGAAAATAGGGTTCACATTTGACGCGTATTGCGCTATTTGGCAAATTAGAATTCATCATAGATTAACTAAACCACTAAACGTTGTTTGTTCTCTCTAGGATATTTATTTCCGAAGCTATCTATGAATTCGAGAAACGTCAAAAATTTTGTCGCTGAAAAACCAACATGTTGGTTTTGCCGGCTTGAAAATTTTTTCGGGATGAAACGATCGTTGCTACGGAAACCTCCTCACTAAAAATGAAAAGAGTGGAATAGTCACATGAAAAAATCGGGTTGAATTTGAAAGTCTATGGAAATTGACTTCATAAAAGTCTTTATTGAAATTACCCAGTTCTTCAAAAAACAGTGATTAGTAATATAGTCCAAAAACAATCAAATGAATTCATGAATTGAAGTAAAAGAATCTCAAGAAGGGGATAGTTTGCAAAATTGATCCGAAGATCCAAAAACCCATTACAATGTGAAAAGGATAGCAGACATAAGGGGTGTTTTATCTGAAATGAATAAAAAAAAACTTGATAAAGCTAGAATTAGGACCAATATTGGCAGAAAATTTGTTACTATTTTCATTCTTTCTATCTACCCTATGTTACGAGGATATATTGAAAAATTCTTATCCTACTATAGAACCAAACAAAATTTTAATGTCAAAATATTTTATTGCTCAACATATTCTCCTCTTAATTGAATACATTTATTACAGCGAACCTGCAACGTCTCCAGACCTTTCAAAAAAAAAGTTTCTCATTGCTCTGCAAACCAGTCCTCCGCAGCTTTTTATTATCTCCTCGTTGAAAGAAAATTTACGACCTTTTAAACTTTTTTTCAGTTGAGGAAAGGGATGATAGTTGGACAGAGCCAAATCTTGTGACTAAGGGGGGTGTTCTAGTAATTACTAAATCACGAATTTTTTGCATGGCAACATGAGATTTGTGTACTGGGGCGTTCTCCTGTAAAAACAAAATACCTTTGGATAGCTTTCCGCGTCTTTTATCTTTAATTTTTCCCGTAGAGTGGTCAGTTATGTAATCTCCAGTTATTGTTCTACCCTTATCCAAAAAATCAATCATGATTAACTACTCCAAGGCAATCCCAAGGAACTGAATCAAGAATTTTTCCAGCTGATTTTTGGACACGAAACTTCTTAGGTCTTGGAGAACCAGAGTGTCCCAATTCCATCGATTGTTGCTTTGTTTCTGGATCGTAGAAATGTACCCAAGTGTCATCCATAGTAACAATTCGGTTTAAGAAGTCTACATTGTTTCCAAATCGAGCACAGATCGAACGCGATGCTTCTACCCTTGCACGCTTTTGGTCAACATTCAAACATTTGGGGATCCATTTTGCAGAAATTTTTCTCATGTCCATATTGACGTGAACTATATGATGAACGCGTTCTTATGAAATCTTCAGTGCTTCGACGGTCTGATAAAATCATCTCATGAACTGCATCGATATTTTCGGGGACTGACACAGAAACTGGCCTTCCCGATCGGCCATCATCTTCAATGGAAAATTTACCTCTTTTGAAGCTTGCAGTCCAATTTTTCACGGTCGCATACGAAGGACATTGATCACCAAGGGTACTAAGCATATCTTCGTAAATCTGCTTACCTCAACCCTTTTAAATACAGGTACTTGATGATGGCTCGATATTCCAATTTTTCGAATTTTTGCAATTTCGGTGGACATCTTTTTTTAAATTTTTTGCCTAACTCTGGTTTACTTTTTTGACGTCGAACTCTACACTGACACTTCTAATAAGTTATTGTTCGTTGATATGGTATCGCAATATTTTGTTTATGCGTGGAACTGGTCTAGGCTAACTAGATATCAATACATCCTCGTACCTAGGTTACCCCAACTCTTGACACCCTGTATATTTCGAAAAATCAACAGTTGCTGTCATACAACGACTCGTTTGTATTTTCCTATGGGTATATCGATGAAATCTGACCATCCCAATTGATCGATCAATCGGTTCTTAACGATGCATGTAAATGCACCTAAAATTACATCCAATCTCAATAAAAATTTTATGCGTCTCCGTCCGTGGGCGAGATATCCTTCGCGAGCATCGATTAGCATTTTCACGGAGACCGGCAACGAGGTTCCCGGCATGCGACCGTAAATTCCGTCGAATGGCCAGAAATAGCATCTTATTTCGGTCATTTAGGAATTTTTATCCATCGGTGTAGAAGGTGCAACAGGGCAGATCGATGAGCGATATAATTCGCCTCGTATTTTGGAAATTAAGTTCGGTACGGACCAATATTCGCTTTATTTCCGGTTTACTACCAATTTTGGGCACCATATAATTTTGAGATCTGCTTTTGCGGCTTCATAAGGGCGCTTTCGCACTATGTTGATTCAGCCGAAATTGCGTCCACATTCGTTTTGCAGCGTGGTTAGTTACATGTAGTGACTAAATAAACTCGACACTACACGGTTAATATTGCATTAATTCGCTGAAAGTCTTCACATAAACATCACGAGATCGGAGGAGAACACCTAAAATAATCACTTTCCCCCTATTCATTTTCTCAGAAGAAAAATATTTGGCAACAAAATCCTGAAACAGGCCAATTTTTGTTTCACTTTTACCGAATTTTTATGCATTTTTGAAGGATTTTTGTTGCACCCTGTGCCATCCCCATCAACCCTCTAAATTTTTTGAATAGAGAAAGTGGGTCATGTGGTACTCTTTTGGCAAGGTCTTTGTATCTTCTTCACAGGCGTGCAGAAATTTTCAAGAAAGTTTTTTTTTTTTAATGGTAAGTTCAAAGAGGTTTTCAGTATGTGCACTTCGTCGTGACTCTTTCTTTGAATTGAAACATTTTATCGAAAAGTTTCGACTTCAGTAGAAACGTACTAATAACATACCTACTTAAGATCATAACTGAAGCGCAGTGTTTCACACATTCTAATTTTTAACGTGAGGGGGTTGAAAGTTGTGCATGAACAAAACTGTAATGGTCGACTTTCATTCGGTGACAAATTTCATCAGGTACCATCGTCTCGAAGTAAATGAGCCATGACAAAGTGCACATACTGAAAACCTCTTTGAACAAACTAATTGAAAAAAAATTTTTCCTTGAAAATTTCTGCACGCCTGTAAAGAAGATACAAAAACCTTGCCAAAAAAGTGCCACATGACCCACTTTCCCCAGTCAAAAAATTCAGAGGGTTAATGGGGATGGCACAGGGTGCAAAAAAATCCTTCAAAAATGCATAAAAATTTGGTAAAAGTGAAACAAAATTGACCTGCTTCAGGATTTTGTTGCCAAATATTTTTCTTCTGAGAAAATAAATTTGTTCCCTAATTTTGACGCGCACTGTGATTATTTTAGGTGTTTTTCTTCGATCTCGTGATGATTATGTGAAGACTTTAATTGAATTAATGTAATATTAACTGTGTAGTATAGATAAATTACATGTATATAAAAGATCTAATTTGATATATAAAATTGAATGTAACGATTGTGATGAATGTTATATTGGCCAGACTACCACAAAATTGAAACAGAGGATTGCACTTCATAAAAGTAATATTAGGACAAAAAAAGATACATGCTCTCTTGCAATTCATTCGATACAAGAGGAACATGAACCAAATTTTGAAAGTGTAGAAATAGTAGATTCAGAGAATAATTCGAAAAAAAGAAATTTTCTTGAAATGTTCAGAATTGCCCTAAATGATAAATGTATGAACTTCAGAAGAGATATAGGGGGTCTTAGTTCCATTTTTTCATATTTGATCCATTTAGATTCTTCAAATTCTAGTTGAGTTTTTAGAGAAATGTTTTCAAAATCCATAATGCTTAAATCAAGATATGTAAAATCACTGTCAATTCGACATCCTTAATCAAAATTCGACTTCATTATTTATATTAAGAAAGTAATATATGTTTTCAATTTTTATACACCTAAGTTAGTGATGTCAATTTTAGAAACCTTCATCTTTTTGTACATTCTCAATTTCGTAAGTTTTTCATGATATCATCTTATTTGTTTCTACCGTTTTCTTTTTATTTTAGTTCTCCTGATGAAGAGATAAATAAATATCTCGAAAGCTCGAGCAAAGAAAAAAGAGTACCTCATTAATTACTGCAATTCCCACTATCCAATTTTCTATCTGTGTAGTATAGCAATATAGCTTACTTACCTACTAGCTCTCGAAATGATATCCTCCATACCCCATTCACGGATCGCGTCGGTTGTCGCTATACGCATGCGTCGTTGACAGACACTCATGTTGTAGGCACAGAACAACAATTTCAGGTTTGAGATGGATCGATTCATAGATCTTACCACCTCGCATAAGAACACCGTTATACCTTTATTTGAAGAGAAAATCAACAATCTGGCATCGTCTTCTCAAAAGCTCTTTGAAATATACATAGAAGATGAGTTAGATAAGGTCATTGACCTAGAATCCTATGAGTTAGGTTGATTAATCATAAATAGAGTGGAAAAGAATTCTCTATGAGATATTTTTGGGGATATCGTAGGAAGTATGAACAAGTTATTAGTGTTCAAAACCAATCTTCAGGAAAATCGAAGAAGGAACTTACTCTGTTGGGAGAAATATGGCTTTTTAATTGCAGAAATGATCGGACAAAACTACGTGTTTTTGTTAAGAAATATCGTGTTTTGAACATTCTTATTCAAATAAGGTTAGTACTAGAGTATTCCCTAAATGTATCAACTCAATTTCAATCGAGAAATATGAACTTCGAGGTCTTTGGAGAAAATCGTATCAGGCATGTATTCGGCCCAATTTTTTTCTTCCTGATGGCAATATTTTTTAAACAGATCCGAATTCGGAATAATACAAAATGAAAAAAAAGGCGCCTTCACATGTTCCTATATCCTTGATCAGTAAAGATCACAATATTAGGTATCCGAGTGGGAAAGCCCAAAAAGCAACTCTATTGTTTCGCATCCTTGAAACGTCGGTTACTTGTTGCACATAGAACAAAAAGGACAACCATCGAAGGTGCGGCCCCTTTGGCACGTTCAATGCGCTCGCTCGTCTAGTTTGATATACGCGACAGAGGCGGCGCCACTGTCGGTGCACCCGACTGATTTAATTTATGGCATATTGATATATAATGGCGGTGTCACGTTTTATCGCCCGAACAACCTCTTGAACGCCGATATTTATAGAATGTTTCAGTTTTACGTTACATCATTTCGGTTATCATCAACGCGTTACGTGTGCGCTTTCAACGTGCGCTGGAAACACCTGAAGGAGATCGCATTTCACCGAAGATATGTCGTCTCGATGGGCTCCTTTTCTTGGAACGATGTCAATTTTTTTTTTCGGGAGATGTCGAGTAATTCCGGTAGATGTGGCAACGGTGTATCTTGTAGGGTTGTTGCTTTATGAAAATGGAAGTTGTGAAGAGCCTTTTTGACCTCGAGGATGTTGAATTATATGTACAAGTTGAAGAATGACCTCGTAAATCCTCGCCATATTATCTCTCCAATTATCCACTCTACGTAATGATGGTTTTTCCTTCGATTTTCTTGTTGGAAAGCGGAAAACCTTGTTTTCTACACGATGAGTCGTCCTCCCCACATAATTTACTGTTGTTTGCGTTATGGTAATGCACAGTATAACTTGATGGAAAAATTAATATTAATAAACGATTGAATTTGACTGTGGAACATTATTTCTCGATTACTATCGATAACCTGATTGAAAAGAGTTGAACGAACTCTTCATTCTTTCATTTTGGTGGCGTTTCTGAACATGCAATATCGAAAGAGCTTCAATTTATCGATATTCTGTTTACTCGAAAATTTTTTGACAATTCTAACAACAAATCCAATTGTATGATTTTGTATCATATGGAACCATTTCAGCCAATCATGTCAACATTACATCGAAAACTACATCTAATGCAATTTTCAATCCCAATGATAACACGATAGAGTCTTATAAAATTATATAATAGTTCCATGGCAACATCATTCTAAACAAATTTCAAAATGTCACGTTTTGGTAATGTTAAAAATATAAATGAGCTTGTCAAAGAAAACATTCCCAGAAATACTTCCAATAGCCACAAATATATTTGGGAAATATTTATGGAATTTTGCTACGAACGATCATACGAATTGAATGAACGCAGAAGCTTGGAAGAATTGGCGTTTATACTCAAAGATTGGGCTGTCAAAATGATAAAAAAAGACGGAACAGAATTCAAAGAAGCAACGGTAAAGACAATGTGGAATATTTCGAGCAAACTCTTACAAGAAAAGTATTATAAGGACTACAACATTATGATTGACCCGTTTAATAATATAATATTTAAACCAGACCCAAGTAAACGTAAATCCAGTTCAGTTTCGTTAAATTCGTCTGAAGTTAACAGAATAATATTGCTATGGGATGAAAATACTCCTGAAGGTCTTATGCGTAAATTTTATCATATTGCTGCAGTAGAACTAACGTGGCGAGGAGGGGCAGTTGCTTGTTTGGTGAATTTTTTTCAAATCGAGAAGAATAACGATGGTTCTCCAACAAATCGCATTGAATACAATACGGTATTCAGTGAAACGTGCCAAGGTGGTTCTAAAAGATGTGCAAGTAGTAAATGGTTGGTTTCCAATAGTGAGAGACAAAGCTGATGCCCTGTACTTCTTTTTCATAAACTAATATCAAAACGAGGCGAAAATATTACCTCACCACGACTATTCTTGAAACCAAATCGATATTGGAAAAATGAAACTGACAAATGGTACGATAATGTACCTGTTGGAAGGAATACCATAAATAAATGGACTAAATATGCTGCCGAAGCAATTGGCTTGAATGTCAAAGACAAAAAGATAACGAATCATTCAAATAGATCAACAGCTGTCAGTCAATTAGCAAAAAGTGGTCTAGAGGAACAACAATTGCTGAAGATTACTGGTCATAGCAATCAAAATTCTATCAAACCATACCTAAACCTTTATCAAGAACACCACAACAAGATAATAAATATTGTGCGTGGAAATTGATCTTCTATGCAAGAGAACAGCAACGAATCTAATGTTGAGTTGAATTTTACGAATTGCACTTTCACTAATTGTACTTTCAATAAATAAACAAATGTTTTGTTGTGTTGAGTTATACATTTTTTCTGTCAAAAAATTTTCTGCCGAATATTCCTCGGACATTGATAAATGCCTCATAATTGTATAACCAATATCTCAAGCTCGAAGGCTGAGGGCTGTTACCAATGAACGAGCTTTCGATGGTCATAAAATTATCTCGTCTATTATCAAGGTCCTAGGGATATTACTGCTGGTGATGTCTTTTCAAATCCAATTTCGACCTGGGGGTGGTTTTGCTTGTATTATTTCACATCGAAGTAGAATCGAACATCAGACTCCATTATTGAAGTCGAACACCAAAGATATATTGTCAGGATACACTGATATCCCTCTCTGAAATTAAAGTAACCTTAAACTTGGTTTGTGAATGCAGAGAGGCTCTGCGCACGCTTGGCTCAGATAACACTCTCAATGTCGTCTGTTGCCTAGCGCATGCGTAGATCTCTGATAATATGAAAGTAGATAAATAAGTCGAAGAAGGGGCTCGCTAGACTGTCACTGGGCCGGAACCCGCGCTTCCTATCTGTCATAAATACATCAAAAACCTCTTCAAGAGAAGGATTGATGAGAAATTCTCCTATGAGTGAAACACGAGAACGGATCTAAGGCAGTCGAGGCTCTTTATCCAAGGGCCTTCTTCAAAGCCGGTGGTCAAAAAGGTCTTAATTCTCGAGAGGAAGCGATTGTATCTGGTGACCGGTGCTTTAACAGGGCCATCTGTTCAACAAACTTTTGCAAAGAATGGGTCTAACTGAGTGTTCCCTGTGCCGTTGATGCGAGAATGATGAAACGGCGGAACATATACTGTTCGCGTGCGGTAATCTATCAGTATTGAGGTTAACACACCTAGGGAACCCCACACCTTCCATCTCTATGATGAGAGGGACTCCTCCCTGTCGGCGTGCCTTCGGGTCTGAGTCTCTCTAGTATTGCATGAATGCGGTATGAACAATGGGTCACAAGACCTACGTTCGGCCAACCAAGAGAGCCGCACGAGAAGAAGAAGAAAATTATATTGTATACCTCGCCATTGGAAATAGTCTCGACTTAATAATGAACATATGACGTTAGCGGATTGCGAATTGGAGAACGGTACAAAAACGAAAATACCGCCGCTGATTTATAAACGTAAATAAGTCGCTTTGTTATCAATTATCTCTAATAAAGTACATTGTCGAGTACCTATACCGAGTCTAATTAAATTCTCGAAACCGACGATCTGTCACTCGTTAATCATCTGCCCGTTTCTTTATCACGAGATTCGATTAATTGATTTTTTATTCGTTCGGCAATGATGATTCAATGTAATTACATGTCCGCCATTTAGTACATCCTATACAGTGGAAGAGGAGCTAATGTTTTCGAATTAAATATCGCTAATAAATTGGATGTTGATGTCTAATTGAGGATCATTAAAAAGTTTATTATCTAATCTCGAAGGATTATTATTTATATGTGTAAATAATCCGTTCTTTCTAGTTACAACAATATTGATGCGCTGTTTAAAATTGACTGAATGTGTGCTTCTGATACTTGGCGATTGAAGGCGTGTCCTAATCAGAATTAAAATTTAACAAGATCATTCTTTGGTTGAACAATCTTGAGAGGATATGAGTGGCTAATTTGAACGCGGCTGAATCAAATTTGCGAAGTTTCAAAAATACTGGCAGCATTGTAAACGTAAACGAAGTTCGCCTTTCGAAAAACAGGAATGTACGAGCATATATTGAAAAATTCTCAGCCTACTATCAAACCAAACAAAATTTCAATGTCAAAATATTTTATTGCTCAACATATTCTCCTCTTAATTGAATACATTTATTACAGCGAATCTGCAACGTCTCTAGACCTTTCAAAAATAATGTTTCTTCTTGCTCTGCAAACCAGTCCTCCACAGCTTTTATTACCTCCTCGTTGGAAGAAAATTTACGACCTTTTAATGTTTTTTTTTCAGTGGAGGAAAGAGATGATAGTCGGACGGAGCCAAATCTGGTTAACAATTCTAGTAATTCTAACCCTAAATCACGAATTTTTTGCATGGCAACATGAGATTTGTGTACTGGGGCGTCGTCCTGTAAACACAAAATACCTTTGGATAGCTTTCAGCGTCTTTTCTCTTTAATTTTTTCTCGTAGAGTGGTCAATAATGTCGAATAGTAATCTCCAGTTATTGTTCTACCCTTATCCAAAAAATCAATCATGATAACTCCATGGCAATCCCAAAAAACTGAAACAAGAACTTTTCCAGCAGATTTTTGGACACGAAACTTCTTAGGTCTTGGAGAACCAGAGTGTCGCCATTCCATCGATTGTTGCTTTGTTTCTGGACCCAAGTCTCATCCATAGTAACAATTCGGTTTAACATCTACATCTACATCGTTTTCAAATCGAGCACAGATCGAACGCGATGCTTCTACCCTTGCACGCTTTTGGTCAACATTCAAACATTTGGGGATCCATTTTGCAGAAATTGACGTGAACTAAATGATGAACGCGTTCGTATGAAATCTTCAGTGCTTCAGATATCCGTTTTAGCCCAATTCAAAGGTCTGATAAAATCATGTCATGAACTGCATCGATATTTTCGGGGACTGACACAGAAACTGGCCTTCCCGATCGGTCATCATCTTCAATGGAAAATTTACCTCTTTCAAAGCTTGCAGTCAAATTTTTCACGGTTGTTTACGAAGGTCATTGATCACCAAGGGTATTGAGCATATCTTCTTAAATCTGCTTACCTCAACACTTTTAAATACAGGTTTTTGATGATGGCTCGATACTCCCATTTTTCGATTTTTACAATTTCGGTGGACATCTTTTTTTTATTTATTGCGTGACTCTGGTTTACTTTTTTGACGTCGAACTCTACACTGTCACTTCTAATAAGTTACTGTTCGTTGATATGGTATCGCAATATTTTGTTTATGTATGGAACTGGTCTAGGCTAACTAACTATCAATACATCCTCTTAATATGGACAGAAAGTGATAAAAAAGAGAAAACAAAATCATCTCAACGTGCTTAGACGTCCGTCCCATACTTTCTGAAAAATATATTTCAATTGAAGATCTTCTAAATTCTATATCCGGGGTTCCACAGGGGAGTCTTTTTGGTCCGATTCATTTCATTACAAGTCGAAATATTCACTTTCACGATGACGCCATACTTCCGAACGTCCTGTATACATCAAATCGCCTTCGAACCTCGCGAACGAGAATTATTCCACAAGCTCATCCTCACATTCAAAACCGGTCCGTTTCAACCCCTAAATCCTTCCCTTCGAACGTGACAGTTTTCCCGAAACATGTTTCCGAAGTAACGACCTCCTTAAGGCTTCCTCCTCGCGATACAAACCCGGGGACCGGAAGTGGCCCTGTAGACAGAAGGGAGCAATATTGAATGTTGTTCTGGACCTGGAAGAAAGCCTGTGTGGGTAGTGGATTTTCACGCCTGGAGAATCACGCCCGATAAATCTTCTGATTTATTCATGAGGATGCGTTATTACGAATACTTTACGAGGGTTGGAGGGTTAGTTTTGGCGTTTAATCGTAAGATTTCTGGGAGTGTTGGTTCTTTTTACGAGGTAAGGAAAATCTGGATAGAATTCGATGAAGGAAATCCATTCGGCAAAGACAGGAGAAGTGGATTTATGTCTGAGACTGTTTTCTTTGATTACCATGGCATGGCGTACTATGAGTATTCGACCCCTAGGCCAGGACGTTAAGTTCATAGGTCTCATGAACGTGAGAAGCTTAAAATCATGAGCATAATAAGAACACGGTAACTATACTCCATTCACAATTATAAAATCACAACTCTGGCCTTGGAAATTTGACACATTCCACTCTGTATCGCAGTTATGACGTTTTTCAAAATATTTTTATGTTCCAAGTCAACACTATGTTGCCCTTTCTACATTCTTAGCGTATTTCTCAGAATGTGAATTTATTCGGAAAATGCATGAATTGGAAAAGATGTGTTTTGGACGAAAATAATGAACGTTTATATGAATTGATAGAAAGGATTCCTTTTCTAGTTATTTGCATGAAAAGTACATGAGATCACTGTTGAAATATATTATTTTTCGCCATGGAAGAAAATTGCATTGCTTTCACATAATTTTCATATGCATGCTTGTGAAGATTTAATGTTTATTATTCTCTTGAACTAAAAGTTCAAGACTTGACGACATCAATTGTTGAATCAGGAATAATGGAACATTATATCCCAATATTGGAATCCAAATAGTTGAAGGGAGTTCTGTGCGAGAGGAACTTTTTCTTGTAACATAACCTTAATAGCTAACTTAATAAAAATAAAAGTAGAAGATATACATTTCATTTATTTGATCTTATGAACAAGGAGTAAAATATTCTCCCTGTATAGTAATTTATTAGTTTAAAAAATATGCATACATTTCAACCACAGTAGGTTTGTACAAATAAAATGGAATAGGTCAAACATATGCTTCACATTTATCATTCACCTGTTTTAAAATAAGACACAAACTCCTCCACATTATAGGGTCCTCACAGCATTAAAAGATTGTGTCTCTTTTGAAAGAAGTAGCACTAGATATAATATATTCTTTCGATTAAGAGCAAATACCTACCGTTGAATGTTAAATTTACAAATTTCTTCAAAATGGGCTTATACGAAGTGGTTTTTTTCTGAAACGTGAAAACGATCAACAATAATCAGTGACCGATGATGGCCATCCAAAACACGTTTACTTACGAAAATCGGGCAATTTCATTCTGCAAGTTCTTTCCTCATAATTCCTCGAAAATCCTACCTGAACCAAATTTTCCGGTCGCTTTCGTGAGAAGATCCTATGAGGAAGCCTTATTTGTCCATTTACACATTCCAAATAAATTTTGAGCACCAAAAACGATACCGAAACTAACCAAACTTCTGGGGGACCGGAATTTCGTTTGAAATCTTTCCAAACGGCCAGATGCCTAAAAAAAACTTCGTTATCAAGTGTAAAAAAGGCGATTAGTACTTACTTTTGCTTTATTTATGCTTATAAATCGATTTTTGGTCCAATTCAAATTTGCCGTTTGTACCCATGCCAAAATATCTTTGATACTCTTTAACTTTGATGTAAACAAAGAAACTGGCAACGTCGTTTTGTCATTAACGATATTTTCCGTACGCGCACAGATTTTTTTTATCAGGGGCACCAACTCCTGAAAACGAAACCATGACCTCCTATGTGATTAAATAAAAGTGAATGGAGTTATAAAAATATGATTCCTGACATAATAGATCTTAAATGAAATGGGACTCGAACGACTCCCCTGGGGAAGCCCGGATATGGCTTTCACTGACTTGGTCGTCAATTGAAGTACACGTTTCGTTATCCGACAGGAGGAAGTCTCTATCGAGCCAGTTTGGAGAGGAAATGATTATTGTGTCCACCATCAGAGCTTTTTTGGCAACTGCAATATCTACAGCTCCAAATATCCAGTGAACTCCAGTATCTGAGAAGCCTTCAAGGAGGCTAAAAGCTCATCCCTTCTATAATTCTCTCGTCCAAGGCCTTTCCTTGAGAGAAAACTAGTAAGAAGGCGTATTGTATTCTTACTGAGCACCAAATAGTTCTTGGATTCTTGGGATTCCAAAATCCCTAAGGAACTTTTTGGAATGATCCATTCCTGGTAGATTCCTCCGAGGTGCATCACTTTTAAGAGTAATTCAGGCTTTACTTCAGCAACAACGCTTCCAAGTCTATTGTTTCTGGTTTATCATGCATAAATCAATGGCCTGACATAATCCATTTCTCGAAATGATGTCATCGCCAAATCTTTCTTTCAATAAATCAATCGTTACGGTAGCAGCATGAGGTGCAGCACCATCTTGTTGGGACCAAAACACTTCTGGGTCGATACTATTCGAATTTTGAAACAAAGAATCTTTGATCATCGATTTGTAACGAGCACCATTCACTGTAACATTAGCTCCAGCATCGTTTTTGAAGGAATATAGACTGATGATGCCTCCAGCGTGTAAAACACACCATCCAGTGCATTTTTCAGGATGTAATGGCACCTGCAGAACTTCTTGAGGAGTATTTTCACAATTTTGCTTGTTTACGTAGCCGTTCAACCACAAATGAGCTTCATCACTAAAGACAATTTTTAGAAAAATAAATGGATCAACTTCAAGCTGTTCTAGGGCCCAATCAGCAAGCAAACGACGCTTATTATGGTCAAGTGGCTTTAGTTCTTGAACCAGTTGGATCTTGTATGGGTGTAGACCAAGATCTTTACGAAAAATTTTCCATGTGTTGGATGCACATTGTTCAACTTGTTGTGAACGTCGACGAATGGATCTTCATTAAAACTATCACTTACAGCAGCGACATTTTCTTCTGTACGTAGAGTTCTTTGTATTGTTGTTGTTACATCGAGTAGTGAAAATGTGATTCGAAATCTATCGATAGTTCGACGAATGAGCTGCTCTGATGGACGATTATGTGAACCATAAATTTCACGAGGTGCTCTCTAAGTTTGGCGAATAGAACACTGATTTTGAAAATTATGCAACGATTTGTAATCGTTGTTGGGGCGTGAGTCTTTTTATAACAAATGGTCAATGCTGACTGAACTTCTAGACAAATTTGGTCGGATAATTCACACAGTTACTTAAATTCATACAAATTCGAAATAAAAAAAATTGTGTCCTCCTCAAAATGCATAATTCATGGTGTAAAACTGAAGAAAGGAACAATCATAATTAAAAAAAAAATTAAAATCTGATTCATACACGTACATGAAACCATTGTGTTGTCTTTGTACAATGATGGAACCTACAGATCTTTGATAAATTCCTTATCTTTGGTCAACCGCTTCCTATTATTCCCATTTACCTTTCAAACTGTGCAAGGAATTCGAGATGGTCAAACCGCAGAGCACAGGAACGTATTAAATTTATTTCTCGAACAGAAAAACGAAATGTACTTTAGTCTGGATCCGAAGAATCATTGTTAATTATACGTAGAGCTCTATTGGAGAAAATAATTCATTGTTTTACCAATATTATTCACGGTCGATGCTGGCTTGAGTAATATATCTGCTTGTCTAATGACCTCTTGTGAGTGTTATACGAATTAGAGTCCTTTTTCTCACGGAAAGAATTCTCCTCCTGAAAAGACGTGGGTTGTATCCGCTCCAAACGAGATCGCCGACCATTTCTGTCTAATTTCCTCATTGATTTCCCTCCGTATACGTCGTCCTTCGTAAGTGTACCGCACCGGCTTCAGACGGAGACGCCCACGTCCCGACGGACGTCGAGACGGCGCCGAGTTTTACGATAAAAGTCCGATACATCGAAAGTTCTCATATCCGAAAGAAAAGAAGTTAAGGTGTCCGTAAACTTGGTTATTCGAGCCAAGAGGGGTGAATGCTGCTTATAAACGTGATACAGTTGAAGTATCCCTTACGTCTTCGAAGGGGAGGAATCTAAGTATCCGTTCTTTTATTGGGGGTCTTTCTTTCACAACGTGGTAATTGGTTTCAGCGTGATAGGTATCGTGTTTTTGGTGAGATGGAGAATTTTCTCTGTTTAGCGTTTCCTTCGGGTGGAAAAAATGTTATTCTGAATTGTTCACGTGTTTTTAACGTGATATTGCTAATCGAATTTAACCTTGTTGCGTGAATGAACGGTGCGACATGCACAAAATCTGAAATCGTGACCATGGGCGGATCCTGAATCGGGTCATAGGTCGCAGACGACCTTTGAACCTTTGCATCTTCGGTGTAGGGTCGACTGTCGATATTTTGAAGGAAAAGGGACCAGGAAAAAATTTCTGGTTATCTGCGGATGATTTTCTTTTTGTTTTCTCAAAAACCGTGAACTTTAGCAAGGAATTGTAGGAGACCTTATTTGTTAAAAATGGAACAAGCTATCCAAAATAAGTTCAATTATTGTAAAACATGAGCATGGAAAAAAGTTTCGTGCGAAACAAGGTTTAAGGGTGACTTTTTCTACCAATTGCAATAATAGAGGAACATCTCCAAAAAAAAAATTTGAAGGGCTTGTCGCTCGCCTAAGATGTCTGCCCAGTTTTATTCTTGCCAGTTTTTTGGTTTTGAAGAAAAAAATCAAAAAAATTGCTGTACAGCATCACTATTTATACTTCATTCACTCTAATGAAGTATCCCTGTTGGCCAAGATTCAGGTTTATGAATTTTTTTTACTTGAAAGTGATGCAGGTTGGCACTCGTGAAATGTCAAATAATTCCCAGAGACGTTGCCAATGGTTATTTTTATTTACTCTTCTTTAACATTGTAAATGTAGTTCTTTTGAGGTTTAACTGTGACACAGGTTTCGTAGGACTACTATATTTTCATGCTGGAGTATTTCAAGTTGTGCAAAAAAGTATTCAAATGTCTTCATGAATATTTTGAAAAGTAGGGAATTCCATAGGCCCGTATGTTCGTTCAGGAACTTTTCTGTCGGTTTATTCGAGTACTTTTATTATTTTCTCGAATGGCCTATCACAAAGTAACGGACTATTCTGTCCATTATTTCTCAGTAAAATTCCACTACTTGATTCTTGATTTCCGTACGAGAAAATAGCATAACTAAATCTTCCAAGCATGGTTATATACATGAAATATTTCCAGTATTAATAGAGAGAAAAGTTTCTTCATTCAACATTCGCTTTGGAATGATTGAATTCACACAATATTTTCTCAAATTTATTAATTTCGCAAAGTGAATAAACATTTTGATAAATACATAATTACTACCACCCCTATGTAGAAATGACAAAGTTACGTATTAAAATGACTATGGTATATACAGGGTGAGTCTTGTACATATATTTTAACTGTTAATTCGTGAGGCCAAAGGAAACCTTTTTTTCATTTTCCATTTTTCCGAATTCGGCTCCGTTAAAGAGATATAGTCATATGATTCGAGGTCAATGACCTAACCTAATCCATCTTCTCTGTGATATATGTCTCTAGAGAAGACGATGCCAGATTGCCGATTTTCTCTTCAACAATGGTATAGGCGAACTCAAGAAAGCAGAACGTCCCCTTTCGTTAACGGAAGAACCATCGCTGAGGTACTAGTTTTGTTAACTTTTCGCTGAAGGCTTCTAGGCATTGCTCTTTGGAAATGCCAAACGAGTTCTGATTCTCGCCGATATAGCGCTACGATCTAAATTTCAGTCGCGACGTATCCGCCACGCAAGACAAGCCGTTGTTCTGTGTCTCCAGAGTCCCATCACAGGCCACTGGCCAGTCTGTGATACAATAAACGACGCTTAGACGCGATAACCTTTCTACATGGACTTCCGATTCATTTATTTATTTACTTGCAGAGAATAAAGCAAACGGGTGATGATTGTGATGTGAAGACCATGTAGTGTCGATTAAAAATTCCAAGAGGATATTGTTCTGATAGATATTTTCCTGAAGGACCGGTAACAATAAATTTTCAATAGAAACTGTGCTTATAAACTGTGTTTCATGCTTCCCGGAATTCAATTATTACATCGAACGTTTTTCCATCATAGAAATTTTAGTCTTGACAAAGTTGATAAACATTGACAACATTGTTAATTCGTTAAGAGACGAGAGAAGAAATAATATTCGATGATATTTAATTCAGGGAAGCATTCAGATTTTTTATGAAATTCATGTTTTTTTCCTCAAATTTCTTCGTATACATTTAGGAATAACTCGGAAACGACTGAAAAAATATAAGAATACTTTCATTTTCTAAAGTGGTTGACTCTTTCGAAAATATGAACCGTTTTTCTTTTTCAAGTGATTTGATAGTTTTTGCATGAATTTATGACTCGACTACGCTGTAACTTTTATATCAGGAGGAATATGGAATAAGTTTCAATTGAGGAATATGCACCATGAATAGAGTAAGCAATCAACCAAAATTCAGTTCATTCGAAATATCGGTTCCGAATATATGGAAAAAATTGTGTTAATTTCATGGATTTTTGACACCCTGTATTTTTCAAACGAAACCGAATTTTGAAAAATGGTATGGGAAAAAAGTGTTTCGTTTGATGAGAGGAATCTACATTTAAAATATTATACAAGTCAAAGACTCACCCTGTATAAGGTGATGATATACTTCCCGTTTCAAAAAAAATATATAATTTCAGTTGCTCATACACAATATGACAAAAAAATTTCATCTAATTTTTGTTGTTGTTCTTTTCTTTGTTGCTGCTTATTGTTTCGTTTCTCCCTCTCAGTTTTTCTGTCCTGTTCTCCCTTTTCCCTTTCTTGTTTTCTTTCTTGTTCCTTCTTTTCTCGTTCGTCTTTTCTATCTTGCTCTTTTTTATTTCTCGCGTCTTTTCCAACCTGCTCCGATTTGTTCAATCAAATTTTGACTAAAATTGTAATTTATTCAAGACGGTTTTTTTCGCATTTGAGAATGTTTTTCATTTGTGAAAAACCAAGCTGAACGACAATGTATAATTCAATCACGAATGTTGAGTTATGAATGATATTTTAATTTTTTTCTTTTTTCAGGTGAGTTTCACGAGTCCTAACATGTCCAGAATACGTGAGTAGCACACTTTTTCTCACATATTCATGAGTGGACTTTTGGTCGCAATGCCTACTTGTCCAATCTTGGTTTTGTCGTCTGTGACGTCCATAGCTCCTCGAGCGTGGTGAATAGTCGGCAGGGATAATTTTCTTGATCGCTCGAAAGTAGAATCCTTCGCGAATATCTCCATTTTCTCGATTATTAATGTCACGCCATATCGGAATACGTTCGATCGCCATTTAAAATGGAACCTGGCTCTTTGTTGTTTACCTTGTACGTCTACAGGCCGCAAACATCCTAAGGAGTACCTTTCACTCGGCTGCGGCGGCCGACGAAGAAACGATCGGAAAATGAATAAAAACTCGAGGATCGTGCACGTGATCGTTGTCCCGTACCTACGGTTGAAAATGGGGGGTTTTGCGCATTCGCGAAACCCGAGGCAAAGGTCGGCGGATGATTAATTTCGCCTGTTGCGGCAATGAGCTTGCCCCGTGCTGCCAAAAATGGGATAGAGGTAGGATTGCAAGGTGCAGTGGCGGCTTGTCCTATGAGGCAGTTAATTTAAAGCTTTTTTATTATCTGCATCCATACGCATTTAAATTGTAATTTCCCTTCATTATCTAGCAATCAAATGCGTCTCCGAGCCTACGTTTCGATATCTCACGATTTCTGTGTATTCATCTCACTTCCTCAACTCTCAGTAAACGACAGAAGCTGGCCTCGCACTTCCTTGTCGAGCGCGTTATTCTACATCGTAGGTAACGGACGGCAGGCGAGAAAACCGCAAGCCTAAACGCCACATGTTACGTTGAGTCTGAGACTAGCCCCTCGATTCTAGATATTCAATCGCGAAGGGCAAACGGCAATAATTCTGCACTATTAATCGGAAACTCGGATCATTTTGCAAATTGGGTTGGATTGGTTAAAACAGTCTCAACTGTTTTTCAAGCAGTTTTAGGTTTGTCTCAGTGTTCGTATGATATCTTTCGGAAAGTCTTTTAATTTTATTACTGAATTCAATTACCATCGGAGACCCGAAGACAAAATGGATTTAGCGGAACCGAGTGGGTCGTCACAAATTCCCCAGTTAAATGTAGACACTAAATACTTGTGATTCTCTAAATTTTTTCAGCTAATCAGCAAAGTTTTTGGTGTAATTCTTATGAGGATCGAAATGTTTCTTCGTTTCCATTTATGTGATTTCCATAACCTAACGATAATATCGAACGAGTATGTTCATCCTATTTTATACTGCATGTATTCCTGGTTGAATTCAGTTTTTAGAACGAAGATATCGCATTTCATTGTGCATAGCTTCCAGCCGATTTCAGTGTTACGCCTAAAATAGACGATCCTGATGATCTGAGGACCGTGACTTGGTCATCTTAAATAGTGGGGCCCATGAGAGAGACCTGAAAATGATTTGTCACCTATGTCTATGTGTTCTGCACATTCGATTGATGTCAACTTGCTGTGTACTTGATGATATACAGGGTGGCCATTTGAAAACGAAACAGACGAGATTACAGACCAAATAAATTTTTTCGATAGAATGCTCGGACAGGTCGATTTCTGTTTCGAGGGGGACAACTTAAGATGTAGGTTACGGACGCATAGCGCTTCAACCCTTGCTGCTACAACCCCCACTCCCAATTTTTGAATAGGGAAGATGGGGTGAGTGATACCTCATTTGAAAGGTATTTTTATACTGATTTCAGCACAGTAATTGTTTTTTCATTTTATGCAATAGTTCTCGAAATATTCTCAACTAAGTATTTGAAAATTAAGTGGTGTTTTCGTGGCACTTGTAGTGTTTTTTTGTAAAAAATCGACATCTTGATTAAAGATTTCTATGTCAGTGGATTGGAGGAAGGAAGCCACAGTCATGGTTGTTTTGAAGCTCAAAATGTCGATTTTTCACAAAAAAACACTACAAGTGCCATGAAAACACCACTTCATTTTCAAATACTTAGTTAAGAATATTTCGAGAACTTATGCATAAAATGAAAAAACAATTACCTACTGTGCTGAAATCAGTATAAAAATACCTTTCAAATGAGGTATCACTCACCCCATCTTCCCTGTTCAAAAATTGGGGGTGGGGGTTGTAGCAGCAAGGGTTGAAGCGCTATGCGTCCGTAACCTGCATCTTAAGTTGTCCCCCTCGAAACAGAAATCGACCTGTCCGAGCATTTCTATCGAAAAATTTTATTTCGTCTGTTTCGTTTTCAAATGGTCACCCTGTATGTAATACTTTTCAATTTTTGAGCCTAAGGGTTTTTGCTTTAGGGAACCGACCAACTGTTGGTTTTTCTACTTTTGCTTGGTAATTGGGGAACTTTCTGTATACCTCTTTCCCACCGAGACATACAGGGTGATTTTTTGACTTGTACCTATATTTTTACTGAATATTTCTCTCATCAAATCAAACACTTTTTTAACATACCATTTTTCGAAATTCGGTTTCGTTTGAAAGAAACAGGGTGTAGAAAATCCATTAAATTAACACTATTCTTGCCATATATTCGAAACCGATATTTCGAATGAACTGAATTTTGGTTGATTGTTTTCTCTATGCATGATGCATATTTCCCAATTGAATCCTATTCAATATTTATCCTGGTATGAAAGTTACAGCTTAGTCAACTCATAAGTTCACGCAAAAATACTATATAACCACTTGAAAAAGATAACGGTTTATATTTTCGAAAGAATCAACCATTTTAGCTAATAAAAGTATTTCTATGTTTTTTTCAAAAAAACGCGTCGTTTTCTAGTTATTCCTGATTGTATACGATGAAATTGGAGGAAAAAATCATGAATTTCAAGAAAAATCTGGATGCTGTCCTGGATTAAATATCATCGAATATTATTTCTTCTCTGGTCTCTCAACAAGTTACCAATGTTGTCAGAATGTTTATCAACTTCGTTAAGACTAAAATCTCTATGATGGAAAAAGTAAGATGTAGAGATATGTAATAATAAAATCCCACAAATGTGGGAGGAAAATGAACTCTCAGAAGGATGAAATTCCACATTTTATAAGCACAGTTTCTATTAAAAATTCATTGTTACCGGTCCTTCAGGAAAATATCTGTCTAAACAATATCCTTTGGCCTTTTAACTCGACACTGCACGGTTATTATTACATCAATTCACTGAAAGTCTTCTCATAACAATCATCACCTGTTTGCTGTATTCTTTATAAATAAATAAATTAATCGAAGTCCATGGCGCAGGTTATCGCGTGAGCGTCGTTCATGGGATCACAGACTGGTCTGTGATGAGTCTAACGTTGGAGACACAGAACAACGGTTAATCTTGCGTGGCGGCTACATCGCAGCGCACCGTTATAGGCGACTGAAATTAAGATCGTAGCGCTATATCGACGAGAATCAGAACTACTCGTTTGGCATTTCCAAAGCAACGCCCTGACGCCTTTAGCGAAAAGAAAACAAAACTAGTGCCCTTGCGATAGTTAATCCGTTAACGATAGGGGACGTACTGCTTCCTTGGTTTCGCCTATACCATTGTTTGAAGAGAAAATCAGCAATCTGGCATCGTCTTCTCTAAAGTTCTCTGAAATATAACTGAAGATGGGTTAGGTTAGGTCATTGACCTCGAATCCTATGACCTAGGTTAATGGAGATAGGATAGGTTAATGAGGAACCAATTTTTTATGAGATCGTTTTGGAATTTCAAGGAAAATATGAACATTATTAGTGTTTACAAACTCATCTTCAGGAAAATCGAAGAAGGAACTTTTTTTCAGGAGAAATATGGCTTTTCAATTGCAGAAATAATCGGACAAAACTAATGAGTTTTATTCAAATAAGGTTAGTGCTTGAGTAGTTCCTAAATGTATCACCCAGAACATCTAATAATCATCTCAATTTCAATCGAAAAATATGAACTTTGAGGTGTTTGCAGGGAATCGTATCAGGCACGTATTTGGCGCAATTTTTTTCTCAAATGGCTATATCTCTTTAACAGAGCCGAATTCGGAAAAATTGAAAATGAAAAAAGGTTTCCTTTGCCTCTAGAATCTACAGTTGGAATTTATGTACAAGCTGTATGTCGAAGAAAGTATTTTTCTGTCCGTCCGTCCGAAGCCTCCTGGACGGCACGTTCCTATCCAGCGTCTAAAAATAATAAAAAGTCGAGGCGAACCGTGGCGAACGCTGTCGGCTCCCGTGTTGTACCTAACCTTATCCAACAAACGTGGAGCGGGCATGCTGCACAGCTGTTCCCGCTTCAACTTCAAGGCAACCTCGCCGGGATCATTCTCAAACGTCGTGGTATCGATTTCAATTGTTTCGCGTACCAGAACCGGACGACATTTCGCGATAATTGCCTTACGTCGATCATGACGTACGATTCTCGTTGCGGAAAATTGCATGTGTAATATTAGGCACGTAATTGGGGAATAACTTTGAGCGCGTAGTGATTCGCGTTGCTTTGGTCTTTGTATCGTAAGATTTCGATGACGTCGAGCTATGGTCTATCTTGGAGTAGTCGGTAAAATTGCAATTCCCATTATGTTTTTGGTGGGACTTATGCGGACCACTCACGGGGCATCTGTTTCGAGTATTTTGGAAGCCGACCTGGACGCCCGACTTTTCAGGCACCCAACCTGGAATCAGAGCGTCCAAAAATTCACCGGTGAGCTACCTCGCAATGCGAGGTAGCCCGCGCGCAAGATAAACCGTAAGATCAAAGAACCTTTTGTGAGATCTATGAATCGGCCCATTCGTGGCCTACGTTCTTCTTGGATCTCGTGATGATTATGTGAAGACTTGCAGTGAATAAATGTAAACATAACCGTTTTGCTTCGGTCTTTGTATCGCTTGAGTATAATTACATAGTAGTATGGGATCTTGGATCCACCCCTCTCTGTATACATACAGAGTGTTAGATAAACATGCGCACAAATTGAATATGTTATTCCTTAGACTATTTTAAAGATATTTCATCCTCCTATTATTTGCGAAAAAGCGCTCTTTTGCGAAGATATAGGTCGAAACAAATTCTCAGCAGATAACAATCAATTTTTAATAATTACATTTAACAGTTCTTAAGGGGAAGTGGTACACCTCCGAGCTCCCTTAAAAAATTGGGCTCTTTATTTCCATGATATATCAGTTCGTATGCGGCGAAGACCAACCATTTTCTTTAAATTAAAGCTTAATCATTTCTCTAGAATGTATATTACACGCTTTTCTGTTTTTCTTCGTAAATTAGGAAAAAAACCTAGATATCTCCGTCAATTTTCGGGATAAATGTATGAAATTTTCAGTATACATGCGGAATAATATTTTGCAGAATGTGTATCAATCAGTTTTTTTGTTTATTTCTCCCTGAATTTTTAAATAAATTGTAGAGTAGGAACTTAATTGGTCATAATTTCAACCAGGTTTTTTTCCTGATATAAGAAGAAAAACGGAAAAGCGTGTAATACACATTCTGCAAAATATTATTCTGCATGTATACTGAAAATTTCATACATCTAAATATCCCGAAAATCAGCGTTTTCGGCATGATAGAGAACTTCGTTAACAATCGTTTACACGTACAGAACTATCCACCAAAGAGCGGTAAAGAAGCAAAGAATGCAATGATTATAAAAGAGACTGTGCAATCCGTAGAGAACAAATTTACTAAAAAATGTTCAGTCGATAGGCTGAATGTAGGAAAACTCTGTATATTGAATCCATGAAGGTTTTCTCCATTATGAATAATGGATATTATATAAATCTTTCTCACTTCGCATGTAATAGTTGCAAAAACATTTCTATCTATAACATTTTAATCGAGCACAGCAAATTGAAAACAAATTAAGGAAGAAATACGACTTTGAAATTGTAATCGTCCAATCTTATTTATCTATATATATATATAAAAGATAGATGTTGGTTACACCATTTATAACTAGAGATCGGATGGACTGTTTGTTATGAAACTTCATTTATGGAATCGTCTTCGGTCTGGTTATTATAAAATACAATAAAACTTCGAAAAAATTGATGAAAGTTTTACTTATACAGGAAATGCTTTTCCTTCTTTTGAATAAGGCCACTAGGTGTCGCTACCGTTGATGCGTAGTCGTACAGTGAATAGACAAGTCACTGTACGTAGTCGTAGGTTGATATTACCTCGTACAGTGAATAGACAAGTCACTGTACGTAGTCGTAGGTTGATATTACCGCTGTTAGATGGCGATATGAGATTCGCATAGAACTCATGGTAACACGGAAGTCTATTGCCAGATCAAAAAGCGGCAAAACTTATCTCAAGTTTGTGGAACAGTGAATTTTTACCGAAAGATCAAGTATCTGATTTTGACGATCAGTTTCAAACGTGAGTTGGCCATCGTCATCTTTTTTCTTTATTTTTGAAATGCTTTCGAATTTCTGTTTGGGTAATAGATATATTTGCGGAAATAACTGAATCCAAAATTGCCCATAATTAGTACCTACTTCACCTATTATATTCGTGTTTCTGTTCCCACAGAGACAGTATTGTAAGCTTCAATAATTTTGAAACGTTTGCTCATCGGGCTTTCACTTATGATATACAATAATGTTTCATGGGTTGCCTAATCTGATCTGGTCGAATGACCATCAATAAATTTGAATATGAGTTCAACATAATTCACAGTGTTGATCATTTTGCCGTGTCGATCGTACTATCGACATTTTAACATCTCGATTTGTCTTCCAACGAGCTTGATATCGTCACCTAAATTGAACAAATTGAAGAGAGCTTGACAGCTCATATCCATGGAATAATGAGAATCGCGCTGCTCCACCAACTGAGATGTTCACCCATTATTTTGAGCTTAGCAGCATAGCTAGGATGTCTAAAATAATGGTGTGACCACTGATTAGATTTTGAGAATATAAGAAAAGTTTTGTTTTTGCCACTTCAGGTTGGGCAATTAACAAATGACTGATTTTTTAATTCTGGTCGACGGGATGTGTTAATAGTCGATAGTTCATAAAAGGAATAATTTTTGTTCATATTCTTGACATTTTAATTCAAATAAGAGGAAAGTTATAATATGGATTATACTCCTGCTATTCACAGTCACATTAGGTACTGCAAAAAAAGAACTGTACAACAATTAAAAACAAAAAGTTATATGTTCAAGTTCAACAATTAGTTACCTCTTAAATAAAGAGAATTCCTCGGAGAATTCTTTCCATGTGAATTACAAAATTTTGTATATTTTGAACTTTAATTTTGCCTAATTTTTTTCCTGCTTGAAAAAAAGCAATGGTAAGTTTATACAACTTTTAAGTATAATTCAGGCGGTACAAAGTTCGCCTGGCCAGCTAGTCTGAAATAAATCATATGATCTCATGGAAATACATATGTATTCTATAAAAACTGGGAAACGGTATTCCACATTCTTCTACAATTATCAATTAATTTTTCCCCATTGTAAATTTATTCTGCGAACGTATTTCGTATTGTTCCATATTTTTCCAGAGATTTTTAAAAACGAGTTATTTCAATATAAAACGAGAACTGTTTTATTTATTCAAATGCTGCATAAATATGTTTTGAAAAAATGGAATGATAATGGAGATAACTGATTAGGTGAACGGAATTATATCGAGAATAGCTGACTGTTGTCAACATTTCCTATTTGACCTATTAAAACGTCGTGAGGTTACCTAAGACTGGATTTAATATTCTCAGTGAGTTTGTGGTCGATCTGTGGATGAACGCTTCACGAGCTGTGGTCGAAAATCGATTTTGAAGCAGTTATTATAGTCTAGAATGAAACATCCTTGATCCATTATGAGTCAACAGTTGTATAATCTCCATATTTTTACATAAAATTTCAGTTAGCTCCGATTGGACATGAACAGAGTGAATGTCTCGGGGTCCTCTTGGTCATAGGGATCGTAAGTAAATTATAGGGTCCCTTCATAGTTTTTCATTCAGGCCATGAATGAGTATGAATAGAATTTTTTCCATGGTTAGTTTCTGACGAAGTTTTGTCCCTCTGTGGGCTTATTGGGCTATGATCATTAATTCCCTTATAATCGAGATCGAGATTCTGTTCTGGAAAAATCGAGTTAGTACGTTGTGCGTGATTGCCCCTGTGCATTTTTTTTAAATGCAATGAGAAAGGTTGGTAACCTCTGGCCCCCGAGATCATTCTCCTTGCCGAATCCTTCGATCATTCGCCCCTGAAGTCTAGCCTTAATCAGCTCTCGTCCCAATTAATTTTCTTTCACTTTATCGTTCTCCCGCGAGGTAATTACCGCGCGTTAAAACAAACACGAGGAGTTATCCTTGTAGCGGAACGCAGGTACTGGTTGATCGAAGCAGAAGTATAATTGGATCATAATTCCAGACGAATATGCGCCGCCGGTGATTTCTGATCTGTCAGACGTGGAAGTAGAAATGTCATCTCGGAAATGTAAATTGAACTGAATAATTCGAATTGAGACTGAGATAGATTCTGTTTTTCACTCTGCTGAACTTTAACTCATACAGGCACGAATGTATCAAAAAAGTGATTCTTTTAGGAGATTTTCTTCGATCTCGTGATGATTATGTGAAGACTTTCAGTGAATTAACGCAATAATAACCGTGTAGTGTCAAGTTTATAACATTCCGAGAGGATATTGTTAAGTTAGACACATCGCCACAGATTATTTAGTGCTAAGTATCATATTATTATTCTTCTTCATTATTCATATGCAATGAGATAATCAAATCTTCAAAAGATGCTCACAATGCCAAAATAAGACCTAGACTTGTTGAATGTCCTAACGGATCCCGTTCATTTTGGTCTTTCGCCAAAGCTGCAGGTAGAAACTTCACTTCCAGCTCATTTCCTCCTCTAACCAAGGAAGATGGAGCACTTGCAACGACTGCCCTGGAAAAAGCCAACATCTTCGCGCATTTGTTTGCTGAAAATTCCACTCTGTATTCATCGGGAAAACAAACCCCCAATATTACACCTATTGACAGTCGTATGCCCGTGATTACCTTCGCATACGTACTGTCAGAAAGATTCTGTTGGGTCTCAACACCAACAACGCCAGTGGATCCGACGGAATCCCACCGATTGTTCTCAAGAAATGTGCCCCCGAACTAACACCTGACCTCTGCAAGTTGTTTAACCACTCCTACAAATTGGGTGTTTTCCCATCCAACAGGAAAATCGCAAGAGTACAACCAGTCCCTAATGAAGGCGAAAAGACCCTACCTAGCAACTACAGACCTATCGCTCTGTTATCTATTATTTCAAAGGTCATGGAAAAAGCCATCAACTTCGAGCTCATGAAACATCTGGAACACTCAGGAATTGTCATCGATAGACAATATGGTTTCCGTCATCAGAGATCCACTGGTGACTTGCTCGCTTACATCTCACATAAATGGCAGCTATCTATTGAGAAATATGGTGAAACTCTAGCCGTAGCACTGGATATCTCCAAGGCATTCGATCGAGTCTGGCATCAGGGACTCCTCGCCAAGATTCCATCTTATGGTGTGCCCCCAAAGCTGTGTTCCCTGCTGGCTAGTTTTCTCTCAAACAGATCTCTCCATGTAGTGATCGATGGAGTTTCATCTGACTCTCTACCCATAAATGCTGGTGTTCCGCAGGAATCAATTCTGGCTCCAATACTATTTCTACTTCACATCAACGATTTGCTGGAAGCAACTTCGTGTCCAGTGCACAGCTTCGCGGATGATAGTACCCTTCATACCGCCTTTTCTTCTAGGGCTCCAATACCAGCCAGCCAAATCAGAAACGAACGAGGAAGAAATGTTAACAACATAAATATGGACTTGGCAACAATTCTTGGATGGGGATCTAATAACTTGGTGGAATTCAACGCAAGCAAAACACAAGCATGTCTTTTCTCTAGAAAAGCCGATCTTACTGTGCCCAGCATAGAATTGTCGGGAGTGACCATACCATTGAAGTAATCCATTTCGATGCTTGGTACTGCTTGGTTACTGCCGGCAGTAACAATAAGTATACTTTCATGCTTCTTGTAATTTAATTTTATCTGGAATTTTATTATAACATATCTCTGCATCAAACGTTTGTCCATCATAGAGATTTTAGTCTTGACAAAGTTGATTAACATTATGATACCATTGTTAACTTGTATAGAGATCAGAGAGTTTCTGAATTTCAGCCATTCTGTGATATTAAAAATCCAGGAAAGCATCCAGATTATTCTTATGATTTTTCATTGCATGCATTTTCATGCATCTATGTTTTGCATTACCAATTCTGTGAATAGTTGATAGAGTGAGTGTGGGTCCCTAGTATGAAGACGGTAATGGACATCCATCGCCGAATCGACTTTTCCCGCCGAAGATCGCCTTTTCTTCAATTCGGGCACCTCCAGGTATATCGTTCTCGATTATTATGTACACCGATCAAGATTCCTGACGTTGTAAATTTAACTTTCACATTCTCCGTCCGTTTCGATACGGAAGCGACTCGAACATAGCGGTCGAAACGCAAAAATAATCCGTTCAGAAGAAACGAATCGAAACTTTCTAACGTTCGAATAAACGTATACGTGAGGACGGTCTCGTTTCTTCGGTCCAGCCGTCGTATACGGTTACAATTACGAGAGAGAGAGAAGGAATTTCGGGGTTAAAGGAGCTGAAGTCAGGTCAGAGATAATGAAAGACAATTATGTACATACTCCATCCTTATGAAATGGGCGAATTTGCAGTGACAGTAAACTTCAAAATGCATTTTAATATTCAAAAAATCAAAAGGTTGTTGTGAATGGCGTACGTTGCCAACGTTATGATTACTAACAAATGAGAAAAGACGCTGTCATTAAAATTTCGTTTCTGTACCATTTTCGTCTTGAGTTTTTAACTGTTTGTCGAGAGTCCATTTATTAATAAAAGTGACGAATTGGTTGTTCCCGTGGATATTGAAGAGTCTGCAAGAAGAGCCAATCTGCAACTCCTATCTAAAAAATCTGTTCAGCAGTACGATATTGCATATAACAATTTCCTGGCCTGGTGAAAATTGAAAAATGTAGAAGGGAAATTCAGTGAACCTTTTTTCCTGGCTTACTACAGAAAAATCAAAAATATGGAGTTCATCAACTTTGTGGAGCAAATTTTCAATGATAAAATCAAGGGTCCTTATTGAAAATGGTGTGGATGTTAGTAAATATTTCAAGGTGATGGCATATTTAAAACGGAAAAGTGAAGGATATCGTCCCAAAAAATCGAAAATTCTCACTCGTGAACAAGTTTAAAAGTTTGTAAATGAGGCACCAGATGAGAAATACTTGATGGTTAAGGTTGCAACTATTTTCGGATTATTTGGAGCCTGTCGGCGTGAAGAATTGTGTAATTTATCAGTGGAAGACATCGAAATAACAAATAAATCATTGGTTATACAGCTTCCAAACGCAAAAACAAAAGTCAGTCGTTATTTCAGTATTATTGGGAAGTATGTTGACTATTTTCATAAGAACTTTGCACTGCGCTCTTCTTCATCAAACATCGTCGTTTTTTCCTGAATTACATGAATAATAAATGCACTGCCAATCCAGTTGGTATCAATAAATTTGGGAAAGTTCCATTTAGTGTTGCCGAATTCCTCAAACTGCCAGAACCAAAGCAATATACAGGACAATGTTTCCGAAGATCCTCCGCTTTCTAGCAGAATCAGGAGCAAATATTACGGATATAAAAAAAACATGGTGGATGGAAGTCTACGACAGTAGCCGAGGGCTATGTTGATCATTCCATTGCTTATAGAAATGTCATTGCTGTAAAAATTCTCCCAACCTCAACAGATTTTGGATCATTATCATCCAATATTCCACTTCCGGTTTCTACAAGTACTGATGGTGCTGAGGATTCTAATAATGTGTTGCGAAGCTCCCTAACGTCACAGGGCATTAATGTTAGTAATTGTTCGAGTTTTACGATTGATAATAATGTTCATAAGTAATGATTGTTAAATATTGATAATAAAAATTTGCAATTGCTTATTTTTTTTTCATCTGCTTTCATCATAAGAAAATGGAGTGCTAAAAATATTTTTAACACTAATGTTAAAAATATTTTCAACACGCTTCCACGTAAACAATCAATTTTAACATTGTTTGATGTCATTAAGAGTGTCACTTTTAATGGCAGTTGTACAAAAAAGAATAAAAGTACTCGAAATTTCCCACTTTTGAAAATTCTCAGGAAATAAGCCTACAGAAGACATTCAAATACCTTTTTTCACATCTTGAATTACTCCAGTATGAAAATGAAGTAGTACTACGAAACCTGTGTCACAGTTGAACCTTAAAAGAACTAACACTTCATTTACAAAGTTCTTGGGAATCTATGTCAATGAAACAATGAATAGGGAAGAACATTTTTCTAAACTGGGATATAGTTTCGCTACAGTCTGTTATATTTGGGTGTAATGAGATTAGAAATTTGAGGCTGCAGCACTACCCCTCGTGTTCTAGGGTATTCAAAGGAAAGTTATTCCTGCTATATCTTATGATCGTGAATTGAGCTGTCCTAAAAATATAAAGGCTAAGCTTGTGATAGCTGCAACTACTTGCTTGTGTAGGTCCCCGGAGCCGGTAATAAAACTGCAGCAACGAGAAAGGTAAATACCTGGTGTCACACTAATAAAAAACAGGAAAAACACTTTTCCAAAATTCTTTCTTAAGGCCACAGCTTCCATATGGGCTTGCAGAACGCTCTTTGGAAAGACTTGGAGGCTAAAACAACCCATGGTACTCTGGTCCTACGTGGCTATGGTTCGCCCCATTGCCACCTATGCCTCTTCAGTATGGTAGACAAAATCATAAGCCACCATAAGCAATTGTCTGCAGGCAATGCAAAGGATTGCTTGTGTTGGTGAAACTGGAGCTGGCGATATGATTCCCAGAGCAGAGCTAGAGGTCATGCACAGGCATAGGAGTATATGGTAAAGCTGAGGCTCTCCATGCCAATTGGGCAAGAACCCTCTGTTTTGCAAGAGAAAATAATGGCTGCCTATGCATGCGTCCAAAGTGTCTGAAGAGAAATCTCAAATGGGCGTGCATACATAGTGCTACAGACAGTCAATCAGCAGTAGGAGCTCTGGAATCTAACTGCCAGTGTCCAGTGTTCACCTGGGAATGTCACAATACCATAAAACGACTTTCCGTTCCATAATAAAACGACTAGCCAGAGCAACAAAGTGACTTATATGGCTGTTAGGGCACTGTGGCATTGAGTGTAATGAGAAGGCTGATGCACTTGCAAAAAGTTAAACCCGTTAGACTTGAACTCTTCTGTGGCTTTGGAAGGGATCACTTTAGGGCAGCTTGACAGCAATGGGAGATGCAAAACATGCCATTTCTCTGGAGAAGATCTCCAGGACAAAGAAAAGCGAAAATATTTGAGCTCCTATGGAGATCATAGGATTTATGGAATTGTCGAGAATTGCTTCAGTATGGCATATGAGCAGTTCTAAAGGGTTTTTCTGTAGCCAATCGACCCCATCATACAACAATAATAGCTGTACCACAAAAGCAAACTTCACTCTCAATCTGGCTCGGTTGTTAACTAAATTTTCATTATACCGCTCTGAAAACCCTATCAAAACATGTCGATTCAAGGCACCGAAAGTGACCCTTTTCCGTGCGGCCGCACCGAAAGTAACCCTTTTCCGTGCACTGAGACATAGATGCATCTATGCTGAGACACAAAGCAACGATTGCGTGATGACAGTAGACGTCAGTGTTTCGAATAATTATTGTTTTACAATATCGAAATGCTTTCTGTCGAAGATCAAATATCGTTGGATTGTTTTAGGAGAGGTGTAATGAAAAATATCGTTCATTACACGTCCAGAAAGGCTTTTTCCGTGCTTGCACGAATTCCTCTTCGCGCACACGGAAAAAGCTTACTTTCTGGACTAGTAATGAAATATACTATTTCATTACACCGCTCTGAAAACCCCATCAAAACATGTCGATTCAGGGCACCGAAAGTGATCCTTTTCGGTGCGGCCGCACGGAAAAGGGTCACTTTAGGTGCGCTGAGACATAGATGCATCTATGCTGAGACACAAAGCAACGATCGCGTGATGCGTGATGACAGTAGACGTCAGTGTTTCGAATAATTATTGTTTTACAATATCGAAATCTTAGACCATAGAAAGAGGAGACACACCTTTCAAAAATAAATAGTGAAGCCAAGTTTCAAAATCATCAGAACTGAACTGGGTGATTGTAATACTACGGAATCAAAATGTAGTAGAAATTTTTGCACCGTTGTGACGTTCGTTGAATTTTCTAATAAATGAACTCTCAATCAAAATGAAAAGTTTCTTAGATTGAAATTCATTTACTCATTTGTGCGTGAATGCCAGAAACGAGTATTGGTTTCTTCAACTATTGTGCATTCTTCACATTACATATACTTAAGTATATGTAAATGTTCGCGAAACGGATCGATCTTTTTGCTCCAGATTAATGTATAAAAACGTTTGGCAATACGGTTTTTTGAATCTATGTCCAGTTCATTCATTAATTACGTGCCGCCATCTTTATTCTATGAAATTTCTGACAATTCGAACAGTGTTGTCAACAAGATTTTGAGCTTCATTGTATGATAAAAGCGTTATTTGGATTTATTTTTGAATATCTCCAGCTAAATACGATAAGAAAATGGTTCGTAAGTGTCTTGTGTGTGGTAAATTGGATTATTTGAATCCTAACTTGAATTTGCACAGGTATGTTCTAATCTTTTCATACTTAGTATCAGAGGCGTAGATTTTTAGAATTTCACTTTCCAGATTACATTCTGATATTGAGAAGAGGAACATCTGGTTCTCAATCCTGAATATTACTTGATGATCTTTCTCAGAAACTGTTTGTATGTTCCGAACACTTTGAGCTAAAAGATTTCGTTATTCGAGTGAATGGTACCAGATATCTCAAAAATGATGCCAATCCCCTTCTTGCCAAACCAATCTTCGAACTTTCGTCCTTAAGGTAAGTTTCTGGGAATTTCCAGAGAAAGAACCAAAATACTGAAATCAAATATAAGCCATTTCACCAAAAAAATCGTCATTGTGCCGGTACTCTGGAAACTCAACAGAGGGATGGATCAGATATTATAAGCATCTCACATATGATAAATTCGATAAATTGATAAGTCTCTTCCCAGTACCTGTTCTCCTACCGGCAGGTGGAATGGTTGTAATTTTTGTTGCATTAGTGATTAATTATATCTGGTGTAATCTGTTTTGCAGGGTTGAAAAAATTGAGCCAGTGGAGAAATGAGATTCATGTTCCCGTTTCACTGAGGCACCATCTTCTTCTAAAATTAGAAGAATAAGGTGAATATTTCATCACAAATCTCTTAAATTCCATTAACTCTGACAACTAAGTCATGATCATATCAAAAAATCTTCTCTTCTTTTCAGGCATTCATTAATTCAGGAGTTGTAAGAGATTCATTTCAAAGAATGTTGAAAGATCCAAGCAAGCAGGAGTACAACGTACAACCCATCATTGAAAGCCTTTGCATTAACATTGGCCTCTTTTTTCCCCAAGAATACAATTCATCAACAGCCCTCCCCTTTTAGAAACTATCTCAAAGTATAGAAATGTGGATGGAAGTCCAGGTATCATAAAAGAAGCATTGACTGCTCTGGTCCAAAGACAAGAAGAAGTTTCATATCCCTGGTACTGGTACAAGATTCTCAGGATATGTTAATAATATTGGTACCAACTTGGATTCTGCCTTCCAAATAGAACTATGACTATCGAATGTATATAGGGCTTTGGGAGGAGCATTTAACAACCAATGGGCCTGTTTTCAATATCAATGTTTATTTTAATATCACATTCAGTAGATTTACTATGGTTTTACTTATGGTTTCATGATTACATGTTCTTCTTCATGATGTGGATAGTGGATGAATAAATGAGGTTCACTTTCTTCAAGGAATTATGCTAAATTTTGTGAATAAATAAAGAAGGCATGAATTATTGTTGTTTTTTTCATACTGAACGCCGTTCATAGGCATATAATCAATAATGTACGCTCGGCAATTCGCCGCCCCGTAGATTTTCATCTCAAATATTGATGATTCGGTTTGATGCTTTTTACAGCCATTACTTATCATATTTGTAATAACGTGATAAAATACCTCAATTAATATAAAATCTCGTGAAGAGGAAAATCTGATTCCTTCACATGAATTTACACATTTTTGTGGTCAGTTTCAGCATTTAATGAATCGTGCAGTTTATTTTATATACCTTAATTGACTTCCTAAAGAATCAATTGTTTTCCTATAATTTTTCATACTTATTTTCACTAATTCCAAGTACATAATATAAAAAAGCTACGCATTTTAATATGTTTAATAATTCATTTGCATCAATTACGAATCTTCAAATATATTTATAGTACAAAATAATTTCACATTTCTATAAACCGCCCTCGTACCAATATTGAGAAAATTCGCCATAAAAAGATTATTAACTCGTTATTTTATTTCCATTCTTCAAAATCAATAACTCCACGCCACTGGATTTTTCAAAGTTAGATTCTGCAATGTTGCCACATAAATGTAAAATGATATTGCTATCTTCGTCCCACTCATTGAATTCTGACTGAATTTTGGCTTCATCAATTCCCGAATTTATGAATGAGATGCTGTGTCTCCTCTTTCTATGGTCTAAGATCGAAATGCTTTCTGTCGAAGAATAAATATCGTTGGATTGTTTTCAGAGAGGTGTAATGAAAAATATCGTTCATTACACGTCCAGAAAGGCTTTTTCCGTGCTTGCACGAATTCCCGTGTTCGGCTCCGCCTCACACGGGAACTCTCCGCGCGCGCACGGAAAAAGCTTACTTTCTGGACTAGTAATGAAATATACTATTTCGTGTCTGATCAGGAAATAACCACCCAACTTCAAATGTCAGATCCGGTTAACCCAAGATTGTCAATCTGGTGAAGCCTATAGATAACCTAGATATTGCATATTTTGTTTCAGTAAATGATACATGTCGATTCAGAGAACCTTTAGCAAAACCCTCTCAACCACATTGTAATCTGCTTTCCGACCTCGTCTGTGTCATAAAATGGTACAGATTATCCACCAAACGTCAACGTTCCTTTCCTCGTAGTTCACGCAACAGCCGACACTAACTCAAGTAGCTCCACTTGTCGATCGGAATTCTCCCGGATTCCTTCGCTCTATTGGACGTACCGATAAAGCGGTATCGACACCAACGATAATACGAAGAAATCCACTTCCCATACGGATCAGACAATCATACCATTGGACGGCAAAAAGCAACATCGGCGAGCCAGGGGGCTCTACCTTGGCGCCGAGGTGTCAGATACGCGATTAGCGGCCCACACTCGGCGGGCGATTATCGCTTATCGCTAGAGCTTCCGATCAATCGCGCCACGGTCGTACGGGGAGCTTTCTTCATTCGTCTGTTAACGAAAACAAAGGTTTGATTCGTGATCGAACGATAACGGTCGCTTGGATTCGACGAGCGGGAAGATTCCAAGGCGATGTCCGTAAATATAGGCGAAACCAAGGAAGCAGTACGCCCCCTATCGTTAACGAATGAACTAACGCAAGGGCACTAGTTTTGTTTACTTTTCGCTGATGGCGTCTAGGCGTTGGTTTTTGGAAATGCCCAACGAGTAGCTCTGATTCTGTTGAAGCCAGAAGTCTTTTCGACATTGAATAATTTTCTATGTCAACATGAATCCAATATATCAAAGTAGTTTTTGATAAATAAATGATTTTTGATTGGATAAAATCTGTCAAATACACGAGTTGGACTTTCATTATTTTATATAAAGAAGATCTATTTAAACTACTTCAATAGATTCTCGCCAATATATCGATATATATTCAAAAGAAGGAAAAGCAATTCTTGCATAAGTAAAATTTTCATCGATTTTTTTTGAATTTTATTGCATTTTATAATAACCAGACCGAAGAAGTATCCATAAATGAAGTTTCATAACAAACAGTCCATCCGATCTCGAGTTATAAATGGTGTAACCAACATCTTTCTTTTATATATACAGGGTCTTTCACGAGGAACCTTACCCATATTTATACGGGAAACTACTGAACGGATTTTCATGAAATTCAGCACTTATAAGTATTTCACGATGCTGATGAAATCTGAAATATTTTCAAGGCATGAGCACCTCCGGTTTTTCCGGAAATGACGTCAACTTCCGTTTTTCAAATTAGAACACCATTTTACTATTGCAGAAATAGATTCCTTAGAAAATTTCAAGTTATTTTGATGTAACATTTTTCAGTTTTGGTTATGAAATTCTCTCTGAGCGGGAAAATTCGAAAAAAAAATCGAAAATAGAGCTCCGCTGAAACAAGAATAACTTCGACGTTTTTGGATGGAAAATTTTCATTTTTGGGATTTTTCAAGATGTAAGATTGATGTATTCACTTTAAAAATCGAAATCGCGATTCATGATACAGGGGGTGAAAAAATCGCTTTCAAAGTTAGGGATGACAAAATCGTGAAAAATCAATTTTTTCAAATTAGAACCCCATTTTTTTATGGCAGATATTGAATCTACGTTAAAAAATAATGTGAGTGTATGCATCACACCCTTGCCCTAAAGTGGATATTTTCTGAGTTATTCACAAAAAACTGTTTTTCGTCTTGAATTTTCAGCTATTTCTTTTCCCTTCATGCCAAAAAGATGAAATTTTCAGGAACTGTTACTTAAACCATGTTTTAGATTTTACTACCCTAATATGCAAGAGAAGAAAGTTACAGGTTGTTCCTAAATAGATGGCGAATTTGGATTCGAATTTGTATCGGAAACCTCTTTATTTCAACTGATCGGCCATCGGTTTTCTCTCCAGTGATAAATAAATAATTCTTTATGAACCATATGCAAAAACTTACCATGTTTTACATTTTTTTTTTTTAATGATAGATATCATTAATTACATCTGCCAAATTCCTCTTTATTCAGTAGTATTTTGTGTTTACTATTAATTTGGTGATAATTCGTATCACTATGCCTAATTTCACCAATGAAGATTATTTATATCTCATTCTACTTCATGGAGAATGTAATAAAGTTGTAGTTAGAACGATTCGACTGTTCATTGAGAGGTTTCCTGACCGACCCAGACCAACGAGAGATACCATTAACAGAACCATGACAAACTTGAGAAATGTCGGATCTTTCGTTAAGAAAACTGTACACAGAGAAAAAAGTGTAGTAGAAGATGAGAACAACGAAATTACAGTTCTTGCATATTTTCGTGTGAATTCTCAAAATTCTCTCAAAGATGCCGAGATTGATCTGGGATGATCTCAATCGAGTGTTTGGAGAATATTAAAAAAACATAAAATGCACCCATATAAATTCAATAATTCAATAAATGAATGATTTTTGATTGAATAAAATCTGTCAAATACACGAGTTGGACTTTCATTATTTTATATAAAGAAGATCTATTTAAAATACTTCAATAGATTCTCGCCAATATATCGATATATATATTATATTCAAAAGAAGGAAAAGCAATTCTTGCATAAGTAAAATTTTCATCGATTTTTTCTGAATTTTATTGCATTTTATTATAACCAGACCGAAGAAGAATCCATAAATGAAGTTTCATAACAAACAATCCATCCGATCTCGAGTTATAAATGGTGTAACCAACATCTTCCCTTTATATATATATAGATTTCTTTTGAAAATTCATTATTTTAACCTGAAACATTTTACCTGTCCATATTTCAAAAGGAAATTGTGTTTTTTCGAACTTAAGAGCCTTGTGAAACCTATTGTAACTGGCACCCGAGTAGAAATCGACAGAATACGAATAGACAAACATATTGACACATTATTTTTTTTTTGCAGTCACTGGCATTCCCGTCGGCCAACTCATCGACCTCGTTCTCCTTCTCCGTGTCCTCGACGCAGGACATGGAGGGGCCGGGGGGCAGTTTCGAGTGCATCACCCAGAACGGCCCCCCGCGCGGTCCCATGGAGCTGCTCAATTCCATCCCCAACAAGATTCGCATCCACGCCAACGACGACATCTACGCAGCTACGAAACAGAGGATGACCGTCGCGGAGGAGACTCACAAGAATAAGTGGTGAGTTCACACGTTTTGACAGGAATTAGAGACCAGAAACCAGAATTTGACTAAGGACTGAACAAGAATAAATTCGCTATCACAAAAACGCCTATATCTCTTGAACATAGATGCATAGAAATACCTGGTGTTGGCACTGATTAGATTTTGTTTAAGACTTTCTTGTCGATCGAAAACGTGATATTTTGTGCAGCTTTTCATTTCTCCCGAAAGGGGTCGCGTTTTTGTCGTTGCCGCAGTAGCGCCACGACCGATAAATATTGCGGATTTATTCCGGCACTAGTCCAAAATCTGAAATCTAGGATGCCGTTTTGATCTACAAATTTTGGTCACGATTTTTAGTAGGGAGTCGTTACACCAGGTGTTCTATGCATCTATTCTTGAACCAATTGAGAAAAAATCAAAATTTGATCATAGTTAGCTTTGTTATGAGCGTCAGAATCATGTGGAACATTTAGGTCATAGATATTCCAATTCTCTGTCGCAAAATGTCGAGCGCAGTGAAAACACGAGAATTAATAGTGAAACTTTCTCAAAATAATCAAAAATGGAGCTTCAAAAGAATCGCATAAGAGGCTCGCGTTCGTCCGGAAACGGTATCAAGAGTTGCTAAGCGCTTCAACGAAGATCTTACAATTAACCGCAAGGAAGGAACCGGGAGGAAAAAGGGGTTTCATAGCCCAAAAAAAGTGAAGAAAGCCATCAGCCTTTTACAGAAGAATCCTAACCTTTCAGGACGGAAAGTGGCCCAAATAGTGGGTTGTTCGCCGTTCAGAAAATCAAGTCGAGTTGTGGGCTTAGAACATACAAAGTGCAGAAAGTGCCAGACAGGAACGCTGTGAAGAATCAAGAAGCGAAATCAAGAGCAAAGAAATCAAAAAAAGATTTCTTGAAAAAATTTTCCTGTTGCGTGATGGGCGACGAATGTCTTGGCTGATTTCTCGCAACTTCCTGGTCAGGAATTTTATACTGCAGATTCTCGTGGAAATGTTGACGAACAATTTCGCGTGAAGAAACAAGCAAAGTTTCCTAAAAAATTCCTGGTTTGGCAAGCAATTTGCACTTGTGGAAAAAGGAGCAAATTTTTCGTTGGCCAAGACTGTGTTGACTCGAAGATATACATCGAGGAATGCTTGAAGAAGCGACTTTTACCATCTTTACGTGAGCACGATGTGTCAACAATCTTTTGGCCAGATTTAGCTTCATGCCACTACAGAAAGGCCACCAAGGAATGGTACGAAGCTAATGAGGTGGTTTTTGTCCCCAAAGAGGCCAATCCACCAAATTTCCCAGAACTCACGCCAATCGAAAGATATTGGGCCATGGTAAAAAGAAAATTGAAGAAGACTAAGAAATCAACGAAAACATTAGCGGAATTCAAGCAAAAGTGGAAGACAGCATCCCAGAAAGTGACTGAGAATACTATAAGAAACATGATGGGAAGAATGCCAGAAAAAATTCATGTATTTTGTAAAAAAATAGTTTCGGTTTTCTTATCGTAAAAACAGTTTTCATTAGAATTAGAAGATGATTGGAAAATGAGTTTGATTTTCGAAATCGGTCCAGTGGTTCAAAAGATATAAGCGTTTTTGTGGTAGCGAATTTATTCTCGTTCAGTCCTTAAAAAGATATTCGGGATATTTGAAAAATTAACAGAAGTATTAATATCGAAACAGATTCCGAAAATGGTAGGTTATGTCACTGTTATCGGGCAGCGTCGACAACGGCTTGACTGATCGGATTGAAATTTGGCATGGGGAACAAATTCTTCATCGTCTAACCTAAAAGCCCAACCCGGCTGAATTCTGTTTTTTATATCCATGAAATAGATTGAATGAGTCGAAAAATCGTTATTATCGTGCTATTAGAAGATCAGAAAGTTAATTTTGTCTAGAAACCAAGCAGTTTATTCGGTTTCTGAGTTTGGCACTGAGCTAGAAAAATCATCTCTGAAGTTATTGCATCTGAGCATGTACTTCGCCCATTAAAATATTATATAGTTAGTTCGAACAGTCGTCAATAAATTAAAAAATGATTTTTCAACATTGGGTGAATTTATTGCCGATGTAAAACGAATTAACGACATTTCAATAAAATTCCCTCGAAATGGTAATTATATGCGTTATTACTCGGTTTTAGTAGTTCGTTCATATAAGAACGAATTAAAACCGTAATATTGTTTTTGGTTATGTGAACGTGATACTTATTGAATTCTCGATTGGATGTAACTCCAATATAATGAATAACCTGTTCTGGTCTAATGGTGTGTTTCAAAACTCGGCTCAATTTCTCTTCAGTTTCATCAACAACCTTTGAATCAGACATTATAATTGTAACCTTGATATTTTAGTCCATCTACTCTTAAGATCTCGATTTGCTTCGCTTCACTATAGGTATTGAATTTGATGTAAGTCTTCGATTTCACTAAAACAGGCTATAAGAAAACATACACACTATAAAACTCACATGGAATAACTGGTTCTTTATCGAAAGTTTGATTCGAAAAAATCAAAAGCTTCAAAAGTATTTTACTCCTAAAAATATTTTTAAACCCCTAAAAGATTTCAATTTCAAAAACCCACTTTTTTCAAAATTCTAAATACCTTAACCTTGGATTCAAAAAAATTTTTATGAGAAATTTTTTTCTCAATGTCTTAATTTCGTTAATCCCTTTTTTTTAATCCTTAAATGAACCCTGAAAAGAGTTCTCAGAAATACAATATCTTTTTTCTTACTACAATTTCTTTTCAAGGAAGACTAATGGTAATTTGAAATATGTACCTAATTATTTTTTTTTTTTTTTCAATTTAAAAATTCAACAATTTTCTTCGAAAAATTTCTTATATTTTTAAATTCGAATGAATATTGAAATGAAAATATTCAATTATGAACTCTTCTGTTGTAATGAATATTAAAAAACAAAATTAAATTTTGAATATAGGTACCTCCGAGAATAAATATAAATATTCAGGGTATCGGATATTTTTTTCAGAGTGGTAGACTTTAAATTGAAATAAAACTTTACCGATAGTTAGATTCGAAAAAATCAAAATCTTCAAAAGTATTTTACTCTTAAAACCATTTTTAAACTCCTTAAAGATTTCAACCTATGAATTTCATGAACCCACTTTTCGAAATGCTAATTACCTTAAAATAATTCCAATCTTACATTCTTGATGATAAATATTTGAAATTGAATCCTATAAATTTTTTATGTGCGAAAATTTTTCTTAAGGGGCAGTATCACCTTTTGAATCGTGGTAAATCTCCATTCAAGAGTGGTCTCTTTATTTAATCAGTTTTTCAATTAAAAAAAAACAGGGTATTTGTTAGATCTGGGGTTATTGTATATGTTTTTCGTTTTTCATGGGTATATTTTTGAAATAATAATCATGAAAATTTTTGTAGTTTCTAGAAGGTTAAGTTGCCGAGGGCAAATAGTTGCTATTTTTTCGATTTAATTAATTTTTCAATTAAAAAAAAAGGTTTAACTTCAGCGTTTTGGAAACTACACTTAATGATTTTTTTCCGACGGTTATTCATCATTTTTTTGGAAAAAATCGCAACTATTTGCCCTCGGCAATTTAATCTTCTATAAACTACAAAAATTTCATGATTATTATTTCAAAAATATAGCTTGTACTCATGAAAAACGAAAAACATATTCAATAACCCCAGATCTAACGATTACCCTGTTTTTTTTAATTGAAAAACTGATTAAATTGAAAAAAAGAAAACTATTTGCCCTGGGGACGTTCTTCAACTTCAATTTAAAAAAAAAATGAAGTCTCTATGTCGTAAATCAAGGTACTTACTCGTGAAATAAAGAGACCACTTTTGAATGGAGATTTACCACGATTCAAAAGGTAATACTGCCCCTTAATGCTTTAATTTTATTAATCCCAATTTTTAAATCCTTAAATAAACCGTAAAAAAAGTTCTCAGAAATACAATATATTTTTTCTTACTACAATTATTATGTAAGGAAAACTAATGGTAATTTGAAATTGTGATTTTTTTTCGCAATTTAAAAATTCAACAATTTTCTTCGAATAATTATAAATCAACTGCTGAAAAATATTTAAATGAAAATATTCAAAAATTAACTCTTCTGTTATAAAGAATATTAAACGAACAAAATTAAATTTTGAATATATGTACCTCCGAGAATAAATATAAATATTTATGGTATCGTGTATTTTTTCAGAGTGATAGAACTTTAAATCGAAATAAAACTTTATTGAAAGTTTGATTCGAAAAAATCAAAATATTCAAAAGTATTTTACTCTTAAAATTATTTTTAAACCCATAAAAGATTTCAACCTTGGAATTCCATAAACCCACTTACATTATTGATGATAAATATTTGAAATTGAATCCTATAAATTTTTTATATGCGAACATTTCTTCTAAATGCTTTAATTTTGTTAATCCCAATTTTTTAAATCCTTGAATAAGCCCTAAAAAATGTTTTCAGAAATGCAATATCATTTTTCTTACCACAATTTTTATTTAAGAAAACCTGATGGTAATGTGAAATATGTAACTATTTTTTTTTAATTTAAAAATTCAATAGTTTTCTTCGAATAATTCCTAAGCCAATTTTTTTTTATTTCAAAGACAATTTAATGACATTTATGTTTCAAAAATAATTTCCGACATGAATTGTTTCTGATCTGAAATTGACTCGTGTCTCTCAAACAACGACAGGTCCAATGCGATATTGTTATGGTCGTTAAAAGTGTTAGGTTACTCAGTAACATGTGTATTGTTGGATTTACGTTTACGAGTACAGCTTGCTCTTTAATTACGCGTATCGCGAAGCCGTGAATGTGTCAATATGCTGAGTAAACACGAAAAGTAATTAGTTCCAACAACCCCCAATGTTTGTGGAAGATTTATATTTCACGGTAACGAAGAGTTTAGCACGATGCTACAATATGGTTGTAAGTGTTATTGCTACCACCTGTTGGATCAATTCGATTTATTGGCTTATACAGGGTGTTCTTAGAAAATTCAATTTACTATCATTGAATTTTTTTTTCTGTTACTACAAAAAAAATGTGTACTCAATAATTCAAATTGAGTGAGGTTCATTACGAGCTTTTTCATAACTTTGGAGTTGTCCTACAAATAGACTTGAAAAAACTCTCGTTGAAATCGTCTTTTTTTGTCATCAATTATTTTAAGTTCAGTCAAAGACTCCTACTTATCTAATTCTCTTCAGGTTTTTTTTTTTTCATTTCTTACTCGCACTTAAAATTCTTCGCAGTATGAATTACTGAACTGAATTTTGCCACATAAATTCTTAGGGAAAAGAGTGCCCTTTTCTATTTTATACTCACTTTATCCCTCTCTTTGTCCAGTTTTTTTAGTTGAAATGAATTAAATGATAACAAATTAATGTACATATACAGTCTCATTTTAGGGTTGATTATAATGTATTCAATACTACGAATTCGAAGAAAAGTTTCCACAAACAATTCCTTCAGATTTATCAAGTCAGCTGTTCCTCGAGAGAATCATTAAAAATTAAAAAATCGTGTCCTCAATTAGAGAAAAACTGTAATAACATGGAAAGAAAGTAAATGAAGGTATTTGTTGAGAATGTGATCTGAGATAGAATGCATATATATTCAATTGACTATATTAATTAAATTTATAATTAATGTGAAAATTCTCATGAAGTGACTGGATTATTTATGGTTAATTACATTTATACGATTCTCCTCTCAGGTAATTTGTATCAACAGTTCGTTTCCTCTGTTTGAATTAAAAAAAAATTTGATAATGAATGGTGCTAAATCGGTATAGTGTGAATATTAACTGAATTATTGAATGAAAAATGCTGAAATTTTAACCTGAAATAATTATCATAACCAACACATGTGGACTGGACTACAGTTTTAGTGCTACTCCAATTTTTTTAGTTTTTTTTTTTCAATTTAATTCCTTTTTTCATTATTTTGAATACATTTTCGACAACCTCATGCTAATATGCATTTAAAACTGATAATTTTATTCAAATTTATATACATACAACTAATACAAAGTGAAGTGATGAATTAATACGATTTTGACCAAATCAACGACAAAAAAATACTATACAACGAAAGATTCTTATCCTGATCTGGGATATAATCTAGCAAATACACCAACAATGTATATACCCCCCTTCATAAAACTAATTCTAATAAACAGTTTCAATATCTTATTAATTAGACTTCATCGGTCTGTGGCAAAGGTCAATTTTGCCAGATAAAGTTCAGCCAGCAAAGATAAGTGAATAATTACTGAAAATACTATATTTATTGTCTCAAAGATCTGAATTTGAATAAATTCTATGTATTCTATGTCAGTTACTTCCTAGAGAAACTATAAAAAGACACTGAAAAAATAATTAAGGGAATGATAAATCTGTTGTGGTGTAAAGCTTCATTTAAAATTGTTTTTCAGAATCATTTATGAGGGGAGTATATTTTAAATGTGGAAAATTCTCATAAATGATTTCGAAAAACAATTTTTTTTTGTTTTCTTCATTTTATCTTTTGGATCTACTAGAAAACTAAAACGGATTTTTAATCCACAATTTGGTGTGATTTTTATTGAAATTGTTGAAGTGCACCTGAAAGAAGTTCTAATGTTCCTTTTTATGAATTGAAACATACTTTTGAAATGTATCCTCATCAGTAACTTAAATCAGTTTTTCAATTGATATGAACACCTTTTGACCTTTGGTTTTTTATTCATTCATTTAAAAATTCTCAAGTGAATAGAATTCGAACTTCCAAATTCAATAATCATAAAAGAATTCAATTGCTCAGAAATTTTAAATTCTTTAAGATTTCTTTTTTTCTATTGAAAATTATATTTCGAAGGATAATACCATACTAAAGTATTGTATTTTTTCACATATTCATACTCCATATGTTATTTACCTACATTATCCCAAATTATTGTGGTAGTCGATACTAAATAAAGTTGTCCTCTACAGAAGTTCATTGGCAAATGTGATATTATCATTATTACTACTCCATAGGTCAATAGACGTGTCTGTCACTGTCTTACAAGTAAAAATACATATGATGTCTCTTGTGTTTGCTTGTATACTGTACATGCATCGAATATACAAAGAATCTCGAAACAAGAAAATGAGGAATACAGAATAAAAAAATGTTCAAAAAAATTGAACTCATTCAAAATCGCTTTATAACGGTATCCAAACAAGAAAATTGCCTTTGAGTACTTCCGGAAATCATTAGTTAAATTTATTAGAGCAGAGCATCTTTTTTTTTACTTTAAACGTCAATTCAATCATAATAGTCATAATACTGAATTAAAATTTGTTTATCTATTTAAACCATCAAGTATGAACCTCAAAAGTATTATATAAATGGTGGCGCCCTCTAGTCATTTCCAACGAAATGAATCAATCTCTCCTGATGACACAAGTCTGGCATCAGGCGTTCAGTGATGAGGCACAGGTGTCACGTGTTGGAATCCCAGTATATTATCAACACAGGATGGCAGGAAGACAGAGATCAAAATCCATATGACATTATTCTAAATACATACCTACTTCAAGAGAGGAAGGATAGGTATCACCAGAAAAATGCAAATTTCTCCAAAACAACATTTATTCAAATATTCAACAATTACAAGATACTAAACTAAAAAAATACTACAATAAATAATTTCACCTCACCAAAATACTGCTCCTGCACTGTTCTGCTCCATGGTCTACTGACCCCCACACCGCACTGGTCACTGAATTGTCGGTGATTTTACGTCTCCTTATATTCAGTCAAACTGGCCCCCCACCAGTCGATATGCGATTAGAGATAAGTGCTAACCATAGAGTGGGGTTACTGCTTAACTTAACTGACACGCCATAGAGAAGCGGACGCTACGAATATTCGAAATTTATGTACTAGAATCGTCAGTTGACCCGACACGTGCTATGAAACCGAAGGAATACTATAAATTTTCGATTTTTTTTCTTGAAAAAGAGAACCTTGTAGTTCAAAGTACAAAGACCCGCAAACACGAATTCATATCATGATCGTTGTATCACATTGGAATACAATGTTTTTTATCGCACTTAAACATGATCTTGCGTTTGGTACTATTATATTCATATCTCGGGTTATAACGGTATGCTTTTGTAAACACTGACAACACGAGGAACACAATAGATTATATTTTTCTCCGTTATTAAATTGGAGATATCCTGAAGGTTTCTTATACACTGCGCAAAAAAATTAACGCACATTCTGAAAATCTCAATTTTAATGAAAGTTAACTCTACAGTCTACATTGACTTTATAACTTATTTTTTATGTTCTCTCGGGAAGGTTTTGAACGAAACAAGACACATTAAATGGAAGAAAAATTCAGGATTCCACCGAATCTTATGTGAAAGAAGAGTAATGAACAATTTTCAAAATACTGAAATGCTGATAAGTGATTTAATACTTGGTATATCCACCCCTTGCGTTAATAACAGCTCGGCAACGACTGTTCATACTCAAAATGAGTGATCTCAAAATGTTCTGATCTAATCCTTCCCAGATTTCTCCGAGTTGGATTCCCAATTCATTAAGAGTAGCTGGATGATTTTCTGAACTTCTCAGCCTTCTATTGAGGTTGTCCCAAACCTGCTCAATCGGTCTTCTTGCTGGCCATTCCATACGAGAGACTTCAACCTCTTCAAGGTACTCCTGAACGATGCGCGCACGATGGAGTCTGGCATTATCGTCCATAAAAATGAAATTTTCACCAATGTATGGGGCAAATGGCACTACATGCTCTTCAAGAATGTTCCTTATATACTTATCAGCATTCATAGCTCCATTATCAACGACCACTAGGTCTGTGCGAGCAGTCAAAGATATTCCACCCCATACCATAATCGATCCTCCCCCGAAACCAGTAGTATTCAGGAAATTGCACTGAGCATATCTTTCATTTGGACATCTGTATACAAGGGAACGTCGATCACAATGGTAGAGGCAGAATCTAGACTCATCTGTGAAGAGAACTCTTTCCCAATCGGCCTCTTCCCAATGGATATGCTCTCTCGCAAAATCCAAACGCGCCCTTCGATGGGCTAGGGTAAGAGCTGGGCCTCTTGTCGCGACACGAGGCCTTAAATCATATTCTCTGAGGCGATTTCTTATTGTCTGAGTGCTAATTTGCACCTCATGAGTTTGCTCAAGCTGATTTTGAAGGAGGCGAGCGGTTGCAAACCGTTGTCTCAACGAAGAAACTCTCAAGTAACGTTATTGAATGGCAGTTGTTACCCGTGGTCTACCCTGTCCTGGTCTTCGGACATTCATACCTGTCTCCCCGAATCGCTGCAACATTCTGGACACACTTGTATGGGAAACTCCAAACCTTTCTGCAATTCTTGTGTATGTCCACCCTTCTTCTCGCAAAACTACCGCTTGGGCACATTCCTCTTGGTTCAAATTGGGTGTTTCGCGTTGCATAGCGATCGAGTGTAGCAAATCAAACGAAAGAAAAACTATTGATCACTAGAATTGATCGAGAACAACTGATTTTAGATTGGAGCCAATACATTCAAAATCTGATGATATCATCTTTTTTTATTCCTGCTGGGAGAAAACATCTGTATTGAAGAAAAACGTTGAAAGTGGATAACATATGCATGCATAATTCTGATAAAAATAATTATCATTGAGAACACCTTCAGTTGTAGAATAAATTTGAGATTTCCATAATGTGCGTTAATTTTTTTGGCCCGTGCATTTTTCTCCGTTATTAAATTGGAGATATCTTGAAGGTCTCTTACATTTAGTGTAGCATGCTATCGAAAATGCCACGAGATATAATGGAGTGATTATGATTGATGGCGTTGATTTTTTCATGTTTGAAAGAATAATGCTACTATTGCTACTTCTATTTGGGATATCCCCAATTTTATCTTGATATTTTTTTAATTAGAAATGATTCCAGTGTGAACTGTGAAAAAATATTATTAATGATCTTTGAAATGAATTCCAGTAATTTCATTTTTTCATTGACTTGCTTCGCTGATAATTTATATTCACTCTGGGCCTGAAGTTCAACCGAATTCAACATCGGAGTTCACCTCCGTGCTTAGCTGCGATTCGGATAGAATTAACGGTCCCATTGTTTCCGAGGACGTAGAGGATCAATACCGAAATTCCTACGTGTGTGACGACGGCCTATCTCCTACGTCAACTCTCCGAGTTATTGATAATTTAATAATAAACAATGTAGCGGGATGCCAAAACCGAAGTAAAATTACTTGTCCCACTCGACGGGGCTCAATGCGTGTGGGATTCCGTAACCGTGATTCGATTATGTGGAACGCGGCCTTTTTAGACACTGCCGTATGGGTCACCAGCATCGATGGCGGCGGTCCTAACCTAATAGGGACGAAGATCCGAGTCGATGGTCCGCGTAAATGAGGTTATCGCGAAAGTGCTTCTGTGATCTACCACGGAATTTAATAAGGCTTCGGGAATTGGCTGCGTTCAGAAATGAGCCCCTGTCGCCTTCGATACCACATTTAAAAAGTATCATTCACTCAAGCTCCACTCAAATTACCATTTCGAGGTATTAGGAATATCAGTTAAAAAAAAATATTATCGATTGCGAAACTGTACAAGGAAATGAATTAATCTCTCTGGCCACTCTCGTTTACTCTGGAAATGAAATACTTTATCTCAAAACAGAAAAATTGTTTTTGTCAGTTCTTCCTATTACGAGAATATATTGAAAAATTCTTTGCCTACTATAGAACCAAACAAAATTTCAATGTCAAAATATTTTATTACTCAACATATTCTCTTGATTGATTACATTTTTATTACAGCGAACCTGGAACGTCTTTAGACCTTTCAAAAAAAATGTTTCTTCTTGCTCTGCAAACCAGTCCTCCACAGCTTTTATTAACTCCTCGTTGGAAGAAAATTTACGACCTTTTAAACTTTTTTCAGTAGAGGAAAGAGATGATAGTCGGAAGGAGCCAAATCTGGTGAATAAGGGGGGTGTTCAAGTAATTCTAATCCTGAATCACGAATTTTTTGCATGGCAACATGAGATTTGTATACTGGGAACTTTGTACTGCAAAAACAAAATCCCTTTGGATAGCTTTCCGCGTCTTTTCTCTTTAACTTTTTCCCGTAGAGTGGTCAGTTATGTCGAATAGTAATCTCCAGTTATTGTTCTACCCTTATCCATAAAACCAATCATGATTACTCCATGGCAGTCCCAAAAAACTGGAGCAAGAACTTTTCCAGCAGATTTTTCGACACGAAACTTCTTAAGTCTTGGAGAACCAGAGTGTCGCCATTCCATCGAGTGTTGCTTTGTTTCTGGATCGTAGAAATGTACCCAAGTCTCATCCTTAGTAACAATTCGGTTTAAGAAGTCTACATCGTTCTCAAACCGAGCACAGATCGAACGCGATGGTTCTACCCTTGCACGCTTTTGGTCAACATTCAAACATTTGGGGATACATTTTGCACAAATTTTTCTCATGTCCAAATTGACGAGAACTATATGATGAACGCGTTCGTATGAAATCTTCAGTGCTCAGAAATCAGTTTTAGCCCAATTCGACGGTCTGATAAAATCATCTCATGAACTGCATCGATATTTTCGGGAACTGACACAGAAACTGGCCTTCCCGATCGATCATCATCTTCAATGGAAAATTTACCTCTTTTGAAGCTTGCAGTCAAATTTTTCACGGTCGCATACGAAGGACATTGATCACCAAGGGTATTAAGCATATCTTCGTAAATTTGCTTGCCTCTTAACCCTTTTAAATACTCGATACTCCAATTTTTCGATTTTTACAATTTCGGTGGACATCTTTTTTTTTTAATTTGTTGCAGAACTCTGGTTTACTTTTTTCACGTCGAACTCTACACTTACACTTCTAATAAGTTATTGTTCGTTGATATGGTATCGCAATATTTTGTTGATGCATGGAACTGGTCTAGGCTAACTAGATATAAATACATCCTCGTACCTTTGCTATTTTTCCAAGCAGGCGCTAAATTAGGCAAAATTAAAGTTCAAAATTTACAAAATTTTCATAATGATACTGTAATTTACATGAAGAGAATTCTCTTTATTTGTGCGGTACCTAATTGTTGAACATTTAACTTTTTGTGTTTTACAGTTTTCTCTTTGCAGTACCTTGTGATGAACGACACCTGGAATGCAAATTTAAATCACGATCGAATTAAATGGATGAGGAATAATTCCATTGATGAATTACCTAATCACTGTATAAACCACTTTAGTTCTGCAAATACGACGCTGAAAATTCGAATTGAAATACTTTGCATATGGTACTTTCACGAGTTTTATTGTATTTTATGGTTTCTTCTCTTTCTAGCACGCGAGAGATCAAACCCAATCAGACAGACATAGGAAGAAAGGTGAAGGTGAAGAACATGCAGAACAACAATCGCGGTTCCATGCCAACCATCCCTCCTCCGAGGGTCAGTAACGGCAGCAGCGGCAGCAGCAACAACGAAAGGACCAGTCAGCCCCATCCCTCCATGCGCGAGAGCCTTCTCAAATCGTCTTACCAGACCCCCAGTCCACCCGTGACCAAACCGCCCACGTCCAACGGTATGCCCTCCATTAACGGCGGCATGCAACAGCAGCAACAGCACCATCTGACGTCCAACGGACTCGGCAGCAATCACGTCAGCAGCACCAAGCCGCCCCAGAACAAACCCACCCAGCCGGACATACTGAAGAGGCCACTGAAGTATGTTGACACTTTCGACCTACATTCGCACTGTGGGTTACCGCAGATGGCAGCTAGATCGGTTTGATATTGAGTGCTGCCATCTGTCGGTTCGCACTAAGTAGTTTTTTCGGTTTAAAGTGGGGATTCTCTTGGTAGGGACATCCCTGGCCTTGTCAGGGTACAATGAGCCTGCCAAAAAAGCATTATTTATCAAATAATGCTTTCAAACCGGCTTTCAGATAAATATTGCTTTTTGAAGAAGGACATTATAGGAACTCCATTCTGAGGCGATCCATTCGCTACAAATTTTTTACCATGATTCAAATTAATGGACAATACTAGGTGTCACTGAAAAACCCGCATTGTTGTATGTATACTCCATTTACAATTATAAAATCACAACTCTGGCCTTGGAAATTTGACACATTCCACTCTGTATCGAAGTTATGACGTTTTTCAAAATATTTTTATGTTCCAAGTCAACACTATGTTGCCCTTTCTATATTCTTAGCGTATTTCTCAGAATGTGAATTTATTCGGAAAATGAATGAATTGCAAAAGATGTGATGGACGAAAATAATTAACATTTATATGAATTGATAGAAAGGATTCCTCTTCTAGTTATTTGCATGAAAAGTACAAGAGATCACTGTTGAAATATATTATTTTTCGCCATGGAAGAAAATTGCATTGCTTTCACATAATTTTCATATGCATGTTTGTGAAGATTTAATGTTTATTATCCTCTTGAACTGAAAGTTCAAGACTTGACATCAATTGTTGAATCAAGAATAATGGAACATTATATCCCTCTACTGGAATCCAAATAGTTGAAGGGAGTTCTGATGCAACAGGAACTTTTTCTTGGAACATAACCTTAATAGCTAACTTAATAAAAATAAGAGTAGAAGATATATTTTTCATTTATTTGATCTTATGAACAAGGAGTAAAATATTCTGACTGTATAGTAATTTATTAGTTTAAAAAATATTCATACATTACAACCACAGTAGGTTTGTACAAATAATATGGAACAGGTCAAACATATGCTTCACATTTATCATTCACCTGTTCTAAAATAAGACACAAACTCCTCCACATTATAGGGCCCCTACAGCATTAAAAGCTTGTGTCTCTTTTGAAAGAAGTAGCACTAGATATAATATATTCTTTCGATTAAGAGCAAATACCTACCGTTGAATGTTACATACACAAATTTCTTCAAAATGGGCTTATACGAAGTGGTTCTTTATCTGAAACGTGAAAACGATCCACAATAATCATTTAGAGACCGATGATGGCCATCGAAAACCCGTTTACTTACGAAAATCGTGCAATTTCATTCTGCAAGTTCTTTCCTCATAATTCCTCGAAAATCCTACCTGAACCATATTTTCCCGTCGCATTCGTGAAAAGATCGTATAAGGAAGCCTTTTTTGTCCATTTACTCATTCCAAATAAATTTTTAGCACCAAAAACGATACCGAAACTAACCAAACTTCTGGGGGACCGGAATTTCGTTTGAAATCTTTCCAAACGGCCAGAAACCTAAAAAAACTTAGTTATCAAGTGTAAAAAAGGCGATTAGTATTTACTTTTGCTTTATTCATGCTTATAAATCGATTTTTGGTCCAATTCAAATTTGCCGTTTGTACCCATGTCAAAATATCTTTGATACTTTTACTTTGATGTAAACGAAGAAACTGGCAACGCCGTTTTGTCATTGAAGATATTCTCTGTACGCGCACAGATTTTTTAACAGGTGCACCAATTCCTGAAAACGAAACCATGGCCAGAGTTGTGATTTTATAATTGTGAATGGAGTATAGGTGAAAAACCCTAGGCTTTATTTCCATTGAGTTTTAATTATAGAATGAATGGTAAGCAATTCTATGGATTCAATAAATCTCTATCTATCAGTACTTCATCTTTGAATCATCAAACCGAATCGTTTATTCTACGAGGGTGCAATACTTTCAACTATAACAAATTTCTTTTTTTTTTTTTAGAGAACGACTGATTCATCTGCTTGCCCTAAGACCATACAAAAAGGTGGAATTGTTTGAGCGTCTCACTAGAGGTATGTTCACACAAATGAGAAGATCGAACGCAATTTTACTACTTATTTTTTTTTCGATTTCAGAGGGACTTCGTGAGAGAGGTAGCATGAGCTCTGTTCTAAAGCAGGTGTCTTTCATGAAAGACAACGCATATCACTTGAATAGAGCTTGCTGGCACGACGTTAGAGAAAACTGGCCTTTCTACACCGAATCCGAGAAACAAATTCTAAAAAGGTCAGAATGATTTTTCTTTTCTAGAGGCTCGGGAAATATGGCGAAGCGAGTTGATGCTATAGGGCGTGCAGTGTACTACTCGATTATTTCTGTCCCACTTATACCTTCATTTTGTTTTTCTTTTTTATAATGTATTGAAATTTGAAGCAGGAACTTTTTTCTTCCACTGAATTATCAACATGATGTTTGAACACCTTGAAGGTTCACCCTTCACACTGGCCATATTTCGGGTGTTTTTTTAGAGTGATGGAATTTTCTGATTTGACAGAAGGTAGAAGTCATGTTGTTTTGACATTTCTGTTCAGTAAGCATTGACAAATTGTCATGGAAAAAACTCACGCCGCAAAAACGTTTTCAAATCGTTGAAATTAATTTTCAAAATCATTGTTCTATTCGCCAGACTTAAGAGCACTTCGTGAAATTTATGATTTACATAATTGTCCATCAGAGCAGCTTCGTCGAACTATCGATAGATTTCGGTCAACATTTGCTCTACTCTATGCAACAGCAATAAGACAAAGAACTGTACGTACAGAAGAAATTTTCGTTGCTGTAAGTGATATTGTTAATGAAGATCCAGATTTGTCTATTCGTCGACGTTCACAACAAGTTGGACTCTGTGCATCCACCACATGGAGAATTTTGCTTAAAGATCTTGGTCTACACCCATACAAGATCCAACTGGTTCAAGAAGTGAAGCCACTTGACCATAATAAGCGTCGTTTGTTTGCTGATTGGTCCCTAGAACAGCTTGAAGCTGATCCGCTTTTTTATCGAAAAATTGTGTTTTGTGATGAAGCTGATTTCTGATTGAACGGCTACGTAATCAAGCAAAATTGCTGAAAACAATCCTCAAGAAGTTCTGCAGGTTCCATTGCATCCTGAAAAATGGACTGTATGGTGAGCTTAACACGCTGGAGGTATCATGGGTCCATATTTCTTTAAAAACTATGCTGGAGCTAATGTTACAGTGAATGGTGCTCGTTACAGATCAATGACCAATGATTATTTGTTTCATAATTTCAATGGTATCGACCCACAAGTGTTTTGGTTTCAACATAATGATGATGATACTCCTCATGCTGCTACCGTAACAATTGATTTATTGAAAGAAAGATTTGGCGACAACATAATTTTGAGAAATGGTCAAATTAATTGGCCTCCAAGATCATGCGACATAACTCCAATGGATTATTTTCTTTGGGGTTATGTCAAGTCATTGATTTATGCTGATAAATCAGAAACAATAGACGCTTTGGTAGCCAACATAACTCGTGTTTTTGCTGAAGTAATGCCAGAATTACTCGAGAAAGTGGTCCAAAATTTGTCTGGTCGAATGCGGTTCCTCACAGTTAGTAGTGGTGGACAAATGCCGGAAATTATTTTCAAAATATAAATTTCATAAAATTATCTTTCAAATAAAAAAAATTGGCTTCCATCTTTATTTGAATGCCTTTTATTTCAATTTAAACTTCTGTCACTCTAAAAAACACCTGGTACTTCTATTTATCAGAGCGATAGAGCTCCTTTTGTTCTTGTTGATTCTTTGATTACACCTAAAGTGCTACAAAATTATTAGAAAAACATTAAATAAGAATTCAATTGAATCGGTCAGTTGAAGAACAGTACTAGTCCAAAATTGCTATTAAGGGATAATCACAAAAAACTTTGCAATTCCTCATTCGTTGATTTAACATTGTTCAACATTGTTGCTTTACAAATTTGTTGATTGTAACTAGGTGGATAGATTAAAATCAGAACTAGGTAAATTTTGGTTTATAGAAATTAGTTATTGAAGAAATAAGAGCGCGGACATGTATTGTAATTGAAGTGAATGGTTTATGGATAGCCGGAAATAAATAATATCAGAATTTTTTCGAAGGAATATACTTTTCATTGCAAAAATCACCGCAGAGAAGATGGACATGGGAAAGTCCTGACAAGAGAACTAAGAACGAAATTGACTATATTATATCCAACAAAAAACATATTGTCCAGGATGTCTCGGTGATAAACAGGTTTAGCACCAGTAGTGATTATCGGCTAGTCAGAGCGACGGTTAAAGTAGATTTATCATTTGAGAGGAGAAAATTGGTACAGTCAGGTCGGTCCCCCACACTAGATCAGCTTGTGGAGAACTTGAACAAATACCAAGAAGAACTAAAACAAAGATTGCAACCCAAAGAAATGCTTGCCGAAATGCAGATGAACCCTCTAGAAGAAAAAATAAAACTGGATATGAAAACGGTAGTTAAGAAGTTATCATTCAGAGATCAAAAGGCGAATACAAGATTGAGTAAGGAAACTAGACAGCTGCTGGGCGAAAGAAGAGAGTTAGGAAGAAACACATCAGAATACACGATTACACGGAACTCAACAAAACCATTAAAAAGAAAATAAGAGACGATATAAGGAAGTATAATACTGAAAAAGTGAATAGGGTCATAGAAGGCAACAAATGTATGAAAGTTCCAGTGGCGTAACTATAGGGTGGCAGGGGTGGCAAAATGCCACGGGCCCCCGACCCAAGGGGGCCCCGGCCCAAGGGGACGCGAGCTAAAAATATTTTTTTACACTACACCTAAAAATTTTATTTTAGTTGAAAAGTCTATTTTTATAAGTTCTGCTTAAAATCCAAAGTGAGACAACTAAAGACCATAATACAATTTTGAGTTTATCGTTAAGCATTTCAACCAACCTAAATAAAAAGATGTTGATTCATTTTTAGAGATGTACACGTTACCCGTGACGAATAATTTCACGTAATTATGACCGTCAAAAAACCGTCAATCAATTCTGTTAAATGGCAAATCAGATGAAAGAAATGAAGCTGTTTCACTCGAAAAGAAGATCGAAAACTTCAATTTTATTATGTTATTGAATTTTCATTGCAAGATTCTACTTACTATCGATGCAGCCTCTAAAGCACTTCAGTCTAAAACCACCGATCTTTCAAATGCCTTAAAACGTTTGAAAATTTGTATAGAAGAATTGGAAAGGTATCGACATGAATTTGAAAATTTAAAAATGGAAGCAAATAGTGTAGCAGAAAAATGGTCCATCACCCCTGAATTTTCTAAAACTCGTCAGAGAAAGGTAAAACGCCATTTTGATGAGCTTTGCGAAGATGAGCGTCTCCAAGATCCGGAAAGTTTTTTCAAAGTGAACATATTTTATCGAGTATTGGACATCATTATAAATCAACTGAAATCACGTTTCCTTCCAATGAATGAAATTGTTTCAAATTTTAGTGTTTTGGAGCCTTTTACTTTGAATGTTTTAAACGACACTGATCTATTAAAAAAAAGCTCTAGAATTTGTTGAGATATATAAAACAGACATATCTGAATCATTTGCCAGAGAAATTCTCAGTTTTCGATCCACTTTCAGAGACGAAATAGAAAAATCTTCATGTATTAGAGACCTTGCTGATTTATTAATAATAAAAAATCATTTTATGTCCTGCAGCTTTCCTGAAGTATGCACTGCGTTTATGTTATTTCTAACAATTCCTGTAACTACAGCTAGTGCTGAAAGATCATTTTCAAAACTAAAATTGATAAAAACCTATTTGAGAAATTCTATGGGACAAGACAGGTTATGTAACTTGGCTATTCTGTCTATTGAAAATTCTATGGCCCGATCTATAAACTTTGAAAATGTTATAGACACTTTTGCGGAACAGAAAGCTCGAAGAAAAGATTTTTCTTAATAAATATCTTATTGAAATTGAATTGTTATTTTTATTTCATTGTAAATGTATGCAGGTTTCCTCACGATGTTGTTCCTTCACGGAAAAGCTAGCGAATAGATGATGAATGCTTCGAGATATCATGTTCTATGGATGAATGTGAACTCTCCAATACAACATATACAACGTGTAATTGAGTATGCTGAAAATCTCGAAGTTCATTAAAATTACTGAGTACAATGTGACGATTTTTACTCATAGGGCCCCATCAAAAGAATTTGCCACGGGCCCCAGATGGTATAGTTACGCCACTGGAAAGTTCTGCAAAAAGATAGGACAAATGGGAAAATACAAATTCATAAATTAACGAATAAATATGGCGAAACCAAGCACGATCATATAGACATAGCTAACATAGTCGGAGAATTCTATACCGAATTATATACCTCCACAAAAAAGCCGCCAATATCGAAACCAATACAGAAATCTAATCAAGTATATTTATGATTACGCCTCCTTCAACGTCAAAGTTTCAGACGACATAAAAACAAATAAAATTCGAGTTGAAAAAGGAGTTCGTCAAGGCGATACAATATCTCCTAAATTGTTCACTCTCGCTTTCGAGGATGTATTTCGGAAGCTCAATTGGGATGACAAAGGCATAAACATCGATGGAAAACGTCTTACACACCTTCGATTCGCAGATGACATTGTGCTGATAAGCAAGGATGCCGCCGAATTGTTGACAATGTTGGGAGACCTAGGGAAGGCTTCAGAAGAGATAGGACTAACGATGAACATCTCGAAAACCAAGGTGATGTCTGGAGAGGACACAGAGTTCATACTGGGTGATATAAAATTGGAAAAAGTCGATGAATATATATATCTGGGCCATAAAATCAAACTTGGAAAAGAAAATCAGACAGCCGAAATTGAAAGACGCATACGTATGACTTGGGCAGCGACGGGTAAACTGGGATTTGTTTTGAGGGATCCGAACATACCAATAAATTTGAAAACAAAAGTTTTCAACTCGTGTGTTCTCCCTGTTATGACATATGGAATGGAAACTATGTCTCTGACTGTAAACACAGCAAACAAACTTCGAACAACACAGAGAGCTATCGAGCGTGCCATGTTGGGAGTAAGCCTGAGAGATCGAATACGAAATGACGACATAAGGAGACGAACGAAAGTCGAGGACGTCATCGTCAGGATTGCCAGACTGAAGTGGAGCTGGGCAGGACATGTGGCCAGAGATCAGGAAAATAAGTGGACTAAACGTTTGTTGGAGTGGAGACCGAGAGACCAAAAGCGGAATAGAGGTAGACCACAGAGACGCTGGGCAGATGATATAACCGACCAAGTGGGAAAGAACTGGATGAGAGAAGCTCAGGACAGAAAAATGTGGAAATCAAAAGGGGAGGCCTTTGTCCAGGAGTGGGCTATGAGAGGCTGCTGATGATGATGATGATACTTTTCATCTTCTATAGGTTCTCTCCCTTATACATAAACTTAAACAAAAATGAAAAAACGGAATTGTTCAGTTATTTTCAGAATCTGCTGTCTTCCAAGATGTTATATGATAATAAAACTCTAAATTTCCCTTTATGTATCTCATCACTTTTTTTACGTTGTCTGTTTTTTAATTGAGTTTTTTTAAATATTGGATAGAGTAGTCCGTTACTTTGTGATAGTTCATGATGAGGAATAAGTAAAATAAATTTACTTTGTTTTCTATCACTTAATTTGAGGTTTTTTTTGCTGAGGTTTTTATCTGTGCTCTTGCATCATACGCAGAACTGTATGGTGCCCCTTGACATTCCTCTGCTAATACTGAGATTAGGAGCGGGGAATAGATCAATATGTTTGTTTGAATGATCTGTTCCTTGTTGCCTTTTCGAGACACATGCCATAATTGGAAACAAATCTGTAAAGCTCCATTTCATAAGAATATATGTATATATTGATCGGTATTGGTTCGGTATTAGCAGATTCAGGAGGCAGCTAATGAGAAGCTTCATTTTGCTCCAGCAATAAAAGAACAGTCCTGGATTGGTACTGTTGGTAGGATAACTGATGGAAATTGGGAGGGTGTCATACAGCCGTTGTGTTCGTATCAATCATACTGTTCTCTCGCTGAATCGATAGAGCCACAAACTATGAGAATTTTGGCGATCTCAGATGAAAATGACTAATTTTGGACTTGTACTGTTCTTCAACTGACCGATTCAATTACTTCCTAGAAGCGAATGAGTAGTTTCTTTTATTGAATGGTCCTCTAAGGACGCTTCTCTGTCTTCCGCCAATTTCCCGATTATAGTCGCACAATCCTTCATTCTTTTCACATTTTCAGACGTAAACCTCAGAACCTCACACCGCCAGGCAGCAGCGACAGCGCCAGTTCCGGCAGCGGCCAATCGCCCACAAGCACCCACCCGGGATCGCCGCCCCTACCGGTACCGACGTCCACCAAACGTCCGGGCTACTACGACGGCGCCGACGGCTTCCCGACCAAACGTCAACGCGTCTCCCACTACAAAAAACCCGCAGAACCGGCCGTCAACCCGCCGCCGGCCGAGAACAAAAGTCAACGTCGGCCCCCGACCGACTCTAGGGATTCGAGCAACATGAACCCGCGCAGCAGGGAATCCCCGTCCACCACCACCGTCAACCCGCCGGTCACCACCAATCAGGGACTGACCAACGGCCATCATCTCTCCAACGGTCATCATCTTTCCAACGGTCATAACCTCACCAACGGCTACACCAACGGTAACGTTAGGGAGAAACGAAGTGCCTTGAGCGACGACGAGGAGGACGAGATCAACAGCGGCGCGTCCAACAGGAAGAGGCACTGCGACAGCTACAACAGGGTCGGCTTCGAGACAGGCAGGCCCGAGGTGGTCGACAGGAGTCCGTACGCGAACGGTTTCGAGGAGAAGCGCGAGATCGTCGATTACAGTTCGTTAGATGGCGCCAAGGACGTCGCGTATCAGAACGGCGAGGCGTACCATCCCGAAAGGTGGGCGCCTGAGATGATGAAGAGGGAGGTTAGTAAGTACGAGAACAAGTACGACAGGGACGTGACGTCTTCGGCCGGGGCTGCTAGGGTTAGTCCGGACAGTCAGACGGAGCCGTTGCTGGCTTCTGAGATTCCCGCTGAAGAGAACCACGGTTCGAAACTGGCACCTGATTATCTTACGTAAGTTTTTTCCCCTCGGATTAAGGCTCTTCCTTCCAAATAATATAAAAAGTTGTCTGAAGAATTCGGGGCCTAATAATTGGTCTTAGGGCCGGTATATTCAACATGTCCATGAAATGTCTAATAACTCACCTTTCGTCAATTTTATCCACCTGTATCTATATTTATAAAACAAAGTTGTTGGTTACACCATTTATAACTCAAGATCGGATGGACTGTTTGTCATGAAACTTCTTTTATGGATTCGTCTACGGCCTGGTTAATATAAAATACATTAAAACTCTGAAAAATTTGCTTATGTAGGAAATGCTTTTCCTTATTTTGAATAAGACCATTAGGTGTCGCTACGGTTGATGGCGTATTCGTGAAGATACTATATTCGATATTATCGCCATGAGATGGTGATGTATACAATTACTGTGTCATTTGCATAGAACTAACAGTAACATGGAAGGCTATTACCAGATAAAAAAGCGAGTAAACATCTCGAGTTGGTGGAGCAGTGAATTTTTACCGATATGTCAAGTAAATTGGATTTTGACGATCAGTGGCAATCGTGAACGATCAGTGGCAATCGTGAGTTGTCCATTTTCATCTTTTCTCTTTATTGTTGAAATGTTTTTGAATTTCTATTTGGGTAATGAATACACTGCGCAAAAAAATTAACGCACATTATGGAAATCTCAAATTTATTCTACAACTGAAGGTGTTCTCAATGATAATTATTTTTATCAGAATTATGCATGCATATGTTATCCACTTTCAACGTTTTTCTTCAATTCAGATGTTTTCTCCCAGCAGGAATAAAAAAAGATGATATTATCAGATTTTGAATGTATTGGCTCCATTCTAAAATCAGTTGTTCTCGATCAATTCTAGTGATCAATAGTTCTTCTTCCATTTGATTTTCTACACTCGATCGCTATGCAACGCCAAACACGCAATTTGACCCAAGAGGAATGTGCGCAAGTGGTAGTTTTGCGAGAAGAAGGGTGGACATACACAAGCATTGCAGAAAGGTTTGGAGTTTCCCATACAAGTGTGTCCAGTATGTTGCAGCGATTCAGGGAGACAGGTATGAATGTCCGAAGACCAGGACAGGGTAGACCACGGGTAACAACTGCCATTCAAGAACGTTACTTAAGAGTTTCTTCGTTGACACAACGGTTTGCAACCGCTCGCCTCCTTCAAAATCAGCTTGAGCAAACTCAGGAGGTGCAAATTAGCACTCAGACAATAAGAAATCGCCTCAGAAAATATGATTTAAGGCCTCGTGTCGCGGCAAGAGGCCCAGCTCTTACCCCAGCCCATCGAAGGGCGCGTTTGGATTTTGCGAGAGAGCATATCCATTGGGAAGAGGCCGATTGGGAAAGAGTTCTCTTCACAGATGAGTCTAGATTCTGCCTCTACCATTGTGATCGACGTTCCCTTGTATACAGACGTCCACATGAAAGATTTGCTCAGTGCAATTTCCTGAATACTACTGGTTTCGGGGGAGGATCGATTATGGTATGGGGTGGAATATCTTTGACTGCTCGCACAGACCTAGTGGTCGTTGATAATGGAGCTATGAATGCTGATAAGTATATAAGGAACATTCTTCAAGAGCATGTAGTGCCATTTGCCCCATACATTGGTGAAAATTTCATTTTCATGGACGATAATGCCAGACCCCATCGTGCGCGCATCGTTCAGGAGTACCTTGAAGAGGTTGAAGTCTCTCTAATGGAATGGCCAGCAAGAAGTCCAGATCTCAATCCGATTGAGAATGGTTTGGGACAACCTCAATAGAAGGCTGAGAAGTTCAGAAAATCATCCAGCTACTCTTAATGACTTAGGAATCCAACTCGGAGAAATCTGGAAGGATTAGATCAGAACATTTTAAGATCACTCATTTTGAGTATGAACCGTCGTTGCCGAGCTGTAATTAACGCAAGGGGTGGAAATACCAAGTATTAAATCACTTATCAATTTTGAAAATTGTTCATTTCTCTTCTTTCACATAAGATTCGGTGAAATCCTGAATTTTTCTTCCATTTAATGTGTCTTGTTTCCTTCAAAACCATCCCGAGAGAACATAAAAAATAAGTTATAAAGTCAATGTAGAGTTAACTTTCATTAAAATTGAGATTTTCAGAATGTGCGTTAATTTTTTTGCGCAGTGTATATTTGCGGAAATGACTTAATCCAAAATGGCCAATAATTAGTAATTAACATATTGTTTTTATGTATCTGTTCTGTGATACAGCTTATATCCATGGAAACATGAAAATCCCGCTGCTCCCTCAACTGAGATGATTACCCATTATTTCAATTTACACTTCAGGCGAAACAAAGTTCGCCGTGCCAGATCGTATATTCGTATCTCATAATTCCAATATGGGTAATGAACCAATCAAAATTGAAGCCCGGCTTTGGTAAGAATCCCGATGCAATCGTGTAGCGCTATGTGACAGTTTACAGCTAGATGAATATACCGGCCCTCAGACGAATTTGAGCCTTTTCTTCTTGAAGGGACAGTTCTTTGACCACAGTTAATTTTTTTGCAGGGAATATACAACAATAACAACTTATGATCAAAGAAAACGGTACAAAGACGATTTCAATGAATATTACAATGAGTACAAGGTACTCCATGAAACTGTTGATAAGGTGTCTAGGAGATTTTTAGAATTAGAAGAGAGGCTGAAGCAGGAAAATATTAAAAGCCCTAAGTATAAGGTAGGTCGATCTTCAAGAGATGATCTTGCATGGAGATTTTTCATTTGTTTTCGTCATGGTTATGGTGATTTGTCTCTTTCAGGATTTGAAGAAAACAATCATGAGGGAATATAAAGAGATTAAAAAGGATACGGATCATGAAAAGGCTAAGGAACGCTTCCATTATCTACATGACAAGCTGTCTCACATAAAGGATTTGGTTAAGGTGTACGACGACTCAATAACAAACCAGCAACAGTATACTAATCACCGGTACTGACCCTGGATGCAACACTTATTGACCCTGCTGTCTACCACTCGCTACCAAGGACATTCTCTCTTTCCCATAACATCACCAATTACTGTACAATTATCTTTATGTTACTATAAGTATCATAATTACCGAAGAAAAAGACAAAGATTTAAATTTATCTTCGAAAAGTGATTGAAGTGAAGTCTCAGATTCGTTAAATGGACAGAGGTGGTTTATTTTTGTTTTAGGTGTAATTTATTATTGAAATTCGATTACGTTTTATTTTTACCATTGAATATTTTTGGCATTGTCTCGTTGCAAATATTGAACATGTATCTCCCCGGAATTGGTATTCTGGAAACAACTTTTTTGGAACAGGAAGAAGTCACAACTGGAATTGATGGTGATTGGGTTCATCAGCAGTCGTTGTGGTCTTCGGATTTTGTGACACCATCAGATAAAAAGTGAGTGTTTATTTTATTCATCCTTTTTTTATTGGTTTGATTATTTTTTATTTCTTCGGAAATTCCAGCACAATATTTTTTTTTAAGAAATAAACGGTGTTATAATGATAATATTTTTTCAGATTACGTTTTTATTCATTAACTGAATCTAAATCCTTGAATGGAACACATGCTCCATTCGAAACTTCGATTTGAATCAGACTTGAGCAATTACAGAAGGAAGTGTACAACATATCTGCAGTTCAGTAATTAGAAATCCATAATCGATGATCATTCAAAAAATTGAAACATACATTTTGCCATATCGTTGATTAATCATTTTGCATCAGTTGTTCCGGATACATATCCTCTAAGAAGGAATTTCAATATCAGAATTGTTTAGGATCAAACCAAACGATAAAATAGTTGTGCTGTTATGATGATACAAGCCGCTGAAATGTTGAATTGTCAACAACGAAGAATTCTTAATACAGCGAATTTTTGGCTGAACATTTCCATTTCACATATTCTTCCTGAAAAATAGTCTTTGTTCGATCTAGAACGCATTCCACTTATTTGAGACCTAATAATTCGAGCTTCCAAGCTTTAGGGATCAAATTGAATTTTTTACAGCACTAATTTGTTGTAAATATCATTTTTTATTTAGAAAATGCATTTAATAGGTTTTGAATGTATACTTTTTTATTTGTTACTCAAAATTAAAATAGGAAAACATTGTTGAAAAGCCAAATGGCTCTCTGTTTTCTAATTTTTAATAGGTGCTACTTAAACAAAAATAATTCATATCCACTGCCTGAGTGGGTTGTTTTAATTTATTTCATTCGTATTGATGGAGAATTGCATGGTTTTAGATTTTTCACTTAATTTTTATGATTGGACATTTGTTTTAAAAATACTAAAATCTACTAAATGCACTTATTTTATAAATTCTATATTCGAAAAATCTGAGAAAAACTGGGGCCTTTGATGATTTGAATTTAAGGAATTCAACATTTCAGAGGTATATTGAATTTTGCTTTTCGATTGTTTCCATTGTTATAACCTTTGTTATATATTTTATACATGTTTTCAGTAAGTACTGTTATTGCAAATTTTGAATCAGCCATTTTAGACAGTTACCAAGTTACTCTTCTTTACAACCTTTTTCTTGAATTTCTTCTGTCACATACCTGAAATTTGAATGTTAGTGTGCCAAAAAATTTGATGAATAGAAGCAGATTTGGGTGAGTGTAATTTCATTAAAGTGATTTAAACAACAAAGTATCTTCGAAACATTATAAATATCACCACTCATCCAGAGCTGAACATTACAATATGGCATACTTTACAAGTTTGCTATTTTTGGTTATCTTGTTGTGTTATTATTCCTCGGTGATTTGCATTTGCTAGTTCTATATTGCCAAGTTTAATTTAATGCAGATCATTGTTATGCCAACAAGAAAGTGATTTATCTGTATTGTAGTTCAATTTTTGTAATTTAAATTATAGTTCATTTTCTAAATTTTCGCTATTATCTTGAAATCAACCTTGAAGTTAACTGAATACAACAAGTGGAGGAAGAACTATATTGACATGTTTTTGGTATTTGGGTGTAACAAACGTGATTATCAGTCCCATCTCGGGTTAATAAAATTGTATATAAATTATTTATTTGCTTCTTGATAGTTTTTTTCGCATTTCCAATCGAAAAACCGTCTGAAATTTTATCATTTTATGCATGATTTTATGTGTATATTATATACATTGTTATTATATATAAAGAAAATAAGATATATGATTATCGATCACAAAAAACGTCCCACGGTTGATAATAATTTTTTTGATCAATTCAGAAACTTGATTCAATCGAATATCATATGTTTCTTCATTTTATAGACTGATTCTTTTACTATTAGCGATCAAACTGTATTTTGCGCAATTTCAAATCATTTCCATCCATCAGACTATTCAAGTGAATCGCAAGTTTCTAAAACTGATGAATTTTTGGATAAATTTGCTCAGAATCGCCTAACAAGAAAGTAGCCTTGATTGTACATAATTACGATGTTTAGAATGTTTGGGCAGTGTTTGATCAGAATCTCTGCTTGTATTGTATAAAGTTATATTTATTAAGACAATCATAACTCAAACCATCCAAAATTAGAAGTAGAATATCTATTGTTCTTCCTCCTCAAATCAAAATAACCAAGAACGAAGACTGATTGTTTGTTTTTAAGAAAACGAGATCCAGACTTTTGGATTGAGGATATGAATATTTCTGAATTGCTGCAAATAGCGCAGGTGAGTCAGTTCAAAGAGCCTACTTTTCACTTGTTCAGCGAAGCACAAAGTATTTATTTTGTGTTAAAACCCTGAAACTTTGTTTTCATTTTTCTAAATCAATTTTGTCAGTGTAATTTCTTTGGACATCCTCCAGCACATCTATCCTCGCACAAATTCTGTTAAATTTCTTCCGGATTGTTTGGCTGTCTATTTGCATCAGTTTCTTGAATTATGCTCAAACTTACAAAAATTGAAAGTAGTTTTTAAGGTTGAACGAACAATCGTCGTTGTTGTTGGTGAATAAATAGAACAATTATATCAAAACTGTGATGGTCACGCTCATTCCAATAAGATTGTTTTGTCCAGTAGCAGTGCCCTCTTTCTGCCAAACTGACTGTCCGACAGTCGCTATTTTTTGCGATGTGTGGTTGTGATTGTATATATGACCTCCGATGACGACCTGGCCTGACCTTGACTCATCAATGTTTATAAATATATGAAAATTATATGAATATAAATAAATAAATATATATATATACATACTTATACAGTACCATGTATCTATACTATTATTAAACATGTTATTGATTAGAATATGCTTAAATGTCTCTATTCTGTCTTGCTTATGATTTTTGAAGAACAAGCAAATATGAAAATCAAAAAAAAATTAAAACTCGTAAAATAATTAAATGTCGTTAGTCCGGGGTTGTGTAATTCTTTACGTACTGAGTCAATATTTCAAAAGAAAATTCTCGATTTTGATATTTTACTCATTTGACTGATGGCAGCAAATATTGTACTTCGATTTCCAACCCTATATTTGTAATATCTTGCGACTTATCACTGATACAAGTATTTCACATATCTAGGTTATTTTACCGGTGAACGATCTGCAAGAGGGAAATCGATTAATTTTATACATTTCAATGAATCTCTTCGATGTAGATTTTTTATCAAGTTTTTTTTAGAGTTCTATCGTGGATCTAAAAAATCTCTGCAGGATCTCAGATTACCAACATTTCCCTCTCTTCTACATATCTTTTCACCGATTGAGGAATATAGGCTTGAAAATCGAAATTTCCAAGAGGCTCTGCTGCCCCTCTCCCAAAATTACATAACGCATGGATTAATGTGATAAAATTGATAAAATGTGGTTGATTGGTTTTTATTTTTTAGTACATTTGGAATTGAATTGTTTCAAAAATTCCGATGACTGTACGTAAACTAACAAGTTTCTACATATCCGCGAACCTAGCGGACTTAATTCTGGCCAGGATTCGTGAATCTTGTTGTCCATTTCGTTAGAATACCAAAAATATCAGATCGGCCAGTGCTTTGACCGCTAGGTTTCGGATATAATTTCTTATCGAGTGCATAATGTGCTCTCTTTGTTACAAATGGAAGGACCAGCCGCTTGCGATGCCAAGTCGAGATTTTTGTTAGCTCGTTATCTGTAAAAGATCGTGTTTGTATATTTATGGAGAAGCGATTTGTATAAAATCATCTATTGTAAAGAACTTTGTGTACTGTATAGGATTCATATTGACTCCTATTTTTTTGAAACAAGTGGCATTGGTTTATGTAACAAACGACATGTTGTATTGTAAATTTGAAATATGCAATATATTGAAAAGCATCCTGAGATTTTGTTTTATTTGAACTTCATTCACGATAAATTCGTCCTCATCATCAAGATCGATACAGAAACATTTGGAACATCCAGTGTTTGTACATCATAATATCTACTGAAATTACGTTGGTCAGTTGAGCATTATAGTTATTGAATTTCGAAACATCGTTGATAATTTCGAACGAAAATATACTAACTGCCAAAGAAGGACCCAGAAGGAGCGATTTTAATTTTTTTTGGGTAAAACATAGATAGTACAGCAAGGAGTAAATGATTGAATTTAGAGAAAAAATCGTGAAGTTTTTTCATGTAAACATTTTTTGCTACTTAAATAAACTGCTCCACATGAGTTAGGGATATTGACTTAAATTGCAAAAAAATATAGTTAAAATAAGATTTTTGTGATGAAAATTCACATCAATATGATTTCAAGTTGCAAATTAATTTAAGCCTGTAGGTCTGCAGCGTATACAGGGTGGTTAAGAAAAATCGAGTAAAATAACGAAATTGTATTCTCAGAGAATTCAAGCATTTTAAGACTATCAATATCAATTGATCCCTCCACAGGCATCAATAACAGCTTAACATCTTTGCATACTACACACGAGGTTGTTGAACATTTCTTGAGGAATTTGGTTCCATAAACGGGGCAGAAGCTCTCTCAGATCATTTAAGGATTCTGGGGTAGGTTGATGATTATCTAATCTTCTTTGGAGCATATCCCATGCATGTTCTATGCAATTAAAATTTGGTGAGTGCGGAGGTATTGGTAAATGTGGAATACCAAGCTACTCGCGCGCATTCTCAACTATGGCTGCACGGTGCGGTCTAGCGTTCTCGTCTAGAAATTGAAAAGTTTCACCAATAGCAGCGTGAAAATTTGGCACAACATTGTCTATGACATGCTCCTTATAGTGTAAGGCGGTCATATTCCCAGGCCAAATATGTAGATGTGTGTGCCCGTTGAAACATATCCCGGCCCATACCATAAAACTACCCCCTCGGAATGGATGGTCTTCTTGGACATAGCGACGATTACGGGGTATGCGTGGGATGGTCCTTACCCTTATTCTTCGAGAATCTGAAAATCGTCCATATCTGGATTCATCAGTGAAAAGGACACTACGTCATTGATCGTTCCAATTGATATGTTGCCTTGCCCATTCCAGTATTTGACGCTTATGGTCACGTGTTAATGGAACTCCTCCTAATGAACGTCTAGAACCTAGATTCACCTCTCTCAAACGTCGTCTGATGGTTTCGATGGAAACTTGGACCCCATCTGCATTTTGAAGAGTATTCCGTAGCATTCTATAGTAGGGTTTCTTCTCGCCGAAACGGTGATGAAACGATCCTGAGCAGGGGTTTTTTTTTCGTCGCCCACCAAGCCTTGGTCTTTCCAACACGGAACCTGTCTCCCTGAACCTATTCCAGAGTCGAGATATCACACTTTGGCTGACTTGGAGCCTTCCCGCTACAACAACCTGAGTAAGGCGACCCTGTAGCATTCCGATAGCCCTATTAGCCTCAGCGTTTGTTAATTTTCGTCTTGGCATTTTCAGAAAACTCGTTTCAAATCGAAGCCGTTGATAAACTGACTTCATTTCAAAATAAGAACATTCATTGAGCATGGCCGACAATAATTACAGTGGTGCTGAGAACGTCAACAGTGGTATGAGGAATGGCAGCAGGTCGTCTTTTCTGAAAAATCTCGATTCTCCTTGGGTGCACATGATGGCCGAAGAAGGGTTAGACGACGTTGGGTAGAAAGAAGTAAACCTCAGTTTGATGTTGAGCGTCATGTACAGCGGACAGTAGGCGTTAGGGTGCTATTGCACATGCGAGTAGGTCACCTTTAGTCTTTATTCGAGGTACCATGACAGCGCTACGTTACCTTCAAGAAATAGAGGAGCCATATGTTCTCCCTTACCTTAACTAGCCCGACATTTAAATATTTCTGCAAGATAATGCTTGACCTCATGTTGCCAGAGTTAGTTTAAACTTTTTTGAAGAGACCCATGTGAATCTTTTGCCATGTCCGCCCAGATCTCTTTCACCCATAGAGCATGTTTGGGACATCATGGGTAGAGGGCTTGGAAATTTACCTCAAAACCCACGGACTTTGGCGGCTCTGAAACATGAAGTGCGGGTAGCTTGGGATAGCACCCTCAAGAAGAAATAGACCATCTTATTGCATCAATTCCAAGACGTGTTGGGGAGTGTTTAGATAATCATGCTGGACAAACACATTGAGGACTGAACGAGGATAAATTCGCTATCACAAAAACGCCTAGGTATATCATATCCCTTGAACCAATTGAGAAAAAATCAAAATTTGATTATAGTTAGCTTTGTCACAGTATAAGGTACCTTATACTGTGGCTTTGTTATGAACGTCAGAAACATGTGGATCATTTACTTCATAGATATTCCAATTCTCTGTCGCAAAATGTCAAGCGAAGTGAAAACACGAGAATTTATAGTGAAACTTTTTCAAAATAATCAAAAATGGAGCTTCAAAAGAATCGCAAAAGAGGCTCGCGTTCGTCCTGAAACGGTATGAAGAGTTGTTAAGCGCTTCAACGAAGATCTTACAATTAACCGCAAGGAAGGAACCGGGAGGAAAAAGGGGTTTCATAGACCAAAAAAAGTGAAGAAAGCCATCAGACTTTTTCAGGAGAATCGTTACCTTTCAGAACGGAAAGTGGCCCAAATAGTGGGTTGTTCGCAGTCAAAAGTTAAGAAAATCAAGTCGAGTTGTGGGCTTAGAACATACAAAGTGCAGAAAGTGCCAGACAGGAACGTTGTGAAGAATCAAGAAGCGAAATCAAGATCAAAGAAATTAAAAAAAGATTTCTTGAAAAATGTTTCCTGTTGCGTGATGGACGACGAAACCTATGTCTTGGCTGATTTCTCGCAACTTCCTGGTCAGGAATTTTATACTGCAGATTCTCGTGGAAATGTTGACGGACAATTTCGAGTGAAGAAAAAAGCAAAGTTTCCTAAAACATTCCTGGTTTGGCAAGCAATTTGCACTTGTGGGAAAAGGAGCAAATTTTTAGTTGGCCAAGGCTCTGTTGACTCGAAGATATACATCGAGGAATGCTTGAGGGAGCGACCATTTTTACGTGAGCACGATGTGTCAACAATCTTTTGGCCAGATTTAGCTTCATGTCACTACAGCAAGGCCACCAAGGAATGGTACGAAGCTAATGAGGTGGTTTTTGTCCCCAAAGGGGCCAATCCACCAAATTGCCCAGAACTCAGGCCAATCGAAAGATATTGGGCCCTGGTAAAAAGAGAATTGAAGAAGACTAAGAAATCAACGAAAACATTAGCGGAATTCAAGCAAAAGTGGAAGACAGCATCCCAGAAAGTGACTGAGAACACTATAAGAAGCATGATGGGAAGAATTCCAGAAAAAATCCATGAATTTTGTAAAAAATAGTTTTGGTTTTTTTATTGTAAAAAACAGTTTTCATCAGAATTATAAGATGATTCGAAAATGAGTTTGATTTTCGAAATCGGTCCAGTGGTTCAAAAGATATAAGCGTTTTTGTGATAGCGAATTTATTCTCGTTCAGTCCTTATTAACAAATTCATTAAAGAAAATTGTAAACCCTTCGTTTTCTCCAAATTTTAATCATTAACTCCTTGCCATACTATCTAGGATTTACCAAAAAAAAATTGAAATTCAAAAAGCTCCTTCTGGGTGTTGCAGTTTCTTTGTAAGTTATTATAAAAACAGCATTAATAGGAAAGAGTAGACTCCTATTGTTCATAGTGCTTGGTTGCTAGCGATGTGCACTGCTAAAACTAAACCAGTCCGAAGCGGAGAAGATGAGCCGACTGGCCGGGCCGGCGGTGGGGCTGCGACTATACAGCGATAGACCCAGTAACATGAGCAGTCATTCGTCAGGTTACAATCGCCGAGATACTTCTGAATATGCCTACAACTGTTGTAGGCGGAACGTTAGGTGAAATTCGTATTTGACTACGGCTATAAAAGCCGGAATACTCCAAAATTGAACTTGAATCCAGGTGTTAAAGCCTTTATCACATGCTGTGGTATGCATCATTTTTTAAATCGAAATAATGGAGGAATCGCTAGATTGCCCCGCCATTGCAAGCCTGCACAGATAATGTCTTGGACAAGAAATTTATAGGAGGAACTTGAACCTTCTTGAAGCCTTTTAGGACTTCATTGGAGCTCTTAGCTGGGGGGAGCTGTAGATGGCGCAGATGCGAAAACAGCTACCAAATGACGTTGCTCCAATTACCAAAATGAAAAACTATTATTTCAACAAAACGCCCCTCGTATCATCCCATGACAGTTAAACGTCAACTAAGATATTTTGAGGTTATATTTACATTGTCAAATTGTCATACACCTTCAAAAATGGGGTCAGAGGTGTGTTTTTCGATATTATTTAAGAAATTCACTTTCTTTAACGTATTCTTCTCTTTCTTAGCCTACAGCAGAATCCCTCAAAGAGTTAGGAAACAAAGCAGTACAGGAAAAGAAATATCTTGAGGCAATTTTACATTATACTCACGGAATTAAACTAGATCCCAATAATTATGCACTTTATAGCAATCGGTCTTACGCATTCCTAAATGAGCAACAATTTTATTTAGCTTTAGAAGATGCTAATGAGACTATCAGACTTTGTCCTAATTGGGCTAAGGTAATTTTTCTCAGAAATCATTGAATTTATAGAAATGTATAGTCATCTTTCAATGGGGCTATGAAGAAATATATTTTTTAGGGTTACTTTCGGAAAGCCGAGGTGGAATTCGCTGCTCACCAATATTTGGAAGCATGCCAGTCTTATAAGAAAGCATTAGAGCTTCAACCGGGTGATGTGAAACTTATGGAATCCCTGAATCGTGCTTCGAGAGAAATCCTGAAAGCTCATAAAGGTGATAAACTAGATTCAAATTGTTTCACATACTCACACTAATTTTTCAGCTGATGAAACTACACCCTGGCTTGGTGCTGGAATCGGACTCATTGTTGGAGTTTGTATAATGATTTCAGATTACATTTTTACTACAAATCCAACTGTGAGTAATATCCCATTCGCTGATTGTTTCGTGTTCTCATAAAAACATTCAAAATGCATTTCATTTGTAGCCTTCTGTTTCTTTTGTTGTGTTTACTTGAAGCATATTCATACTGACAGGTAAATTGAGATGGAATGATCAACAGCATACATGTATAGTTTCAGCTAACCACTAAGTTATATTTAATTTTATGCCAATTTAATAATTATTTAATTGCAACAAGAAAATATTTGAATTTCAGCATCCTATTCTTATGTCTTTAGTGACTATTGTTATTGCAATGGTTGGTTATGGAATAGCAAAAACCTACAGATACTACTCTAAGGTTTCCAAAGAAGGTTTATTGGAGCCTCCTCCTTCCTTAGGTAAATTAACTGATGATTATTGAAAAACTTAAGTTTCTGAGGTGGATATTTCAGGTTTTGATGATGATAAAGAAGATACCACTGAAGAGGAACAGAAAACCCATATCCGTTATACCAAATCACAAGCTAGGCAGAGATATAAAAAGGGTAAAATGTAAAAAAATTGTTTTTTTTTCAATTTTTGAATCGACCAATTTATGATTATTAATAAATTAATTACAAAAATCTTTTGAATTATATTTATTCCTTTCTCACCAAGGTCTTTGAGAATTTATATCTGAGTATACAAGTTATGAATACTTCAACATTTTTATCCATATTATCTGGCTTATTTTGATTAGATAAAAATGTTGAATAAGAAAGTTGTGCAGAATAATGGAAGCTATTTTACAAAAATATTCTTTTATATGTACTCATAGTATTACAGAATTGAGTGGCAGGCTGAAGGTATGATTTTCCCTGTGGAACACCCTGTATATTTCCAGATATTTAGATTCTCCTTAAAATTCTGAACATTTTTTATATTATGTCCTATATCTAAGTTCAATATTTTCTGGATTGAACTCATTTAAACTTTCCATCTAATTTTTAAGCAGTTACATTCGAAATAAAAATTCTAGTACATATTTGGATGTCCTTGAATAAGACATGCATGAACACTAAAATATTTAATTTTCATGTGCTTAGAAATTGGAAAAAAATTAAATGAGATTATCTGAACTACTATTGAAGTTAGACATACAGTGTAAAAGATATTCAGAAGGCTCTAAATAACTCATAATATAAAGGTGTTCCATCCGAAAAAATACAGCTTTATCCTGCCATTCATTTCTGTAATACCCTGTATATTTATCAATGTCTCCTGCAAAAACAGCATCTGAGAAGAACTCGTGGTCAAATCCAATTATGTCCGCCTGGTCGTAGATGCATATGAGTTAGGTACCTAATTCGCTATAGCCAAAATTAAATTGGTGAAGTAGTTCGATAATCTGATATTTTAAACTCAAAAACTGCAGAAGCTTAGAAGAAAAACAAAAAAACTGAAAATTTCGGAACACCCTGTGTAGATCGGTAACTGACTGATTGCAAACCTGAATTTTCATTCAGAGAATAATACAACGGAATTTCCTAGCTTTTCCAGAGTATGCCCATAATATTCGAGAACACCCTGTATAATTTACAGAGAAATTGTTTTATATAACTTCCCTTGTACTTGGTGGTACTGAAAAGAATTTCCCAAATATTCCATCATATGCTAATTTTTCACACAAAAAATTATAACTTGGAAATGACCAAGATAGAAGAGGTAGAAAGCGAATACAGTATAGGCTACACTCAGCACACTTGAATTAAACACTATTTTTTATAAAATTCAAATTAACTAACAGCATTCAAGTTCTATAACTGAAGTGTTAATAGCAAATCATTCGTATTTTGTGGTTCATCTAGCTTAACAAAATAATTTAATGCATTTTGCATTTCGTAAAAAGTGGGTTAAGTCATATAAATATTTAGGAAAAATTTAACTAATCAGAATTACTTTTTGTGAATTACCAAAATGAAACGACTCGGGTATAAACGTGAGGCCTTTCGGTTGGGTTCGAGAAATATCGTAACGTATATATCAACGCGCGCTTGAATTTCACAAACATTTTCAGAGGACGGTAAGATGCAGACCCTCCCGTATTTGTCAACAGTGCGAAAATTATAGCAGCGGAAATATAACTAATACGACATGGAAGTTAGGCCCCAAGGAACCTCAAGACTATTTTTAACAACTTTCGTGGAAAATAAAGACGATTTAGAAGAGGTAATTCCATTAAAATCACTTTAATTGCGAACGATGGTGCTTTGTCCGCCATTTTGAATCTCGCCCTGTCTTGTATTTATTCATACTGTCAATACCGCAGGCGCGGTTAATTCAAATTTTCCTTTTCTGATTTCAGAAACTTGAAAGAAGTTACCTATTTCTTCAGAGCATTATCGCAGGATTGAGTGATAAAGATGCACACGAAGCCCTTAATAGAGCATTGTCTAAAGAAAAAGGTTATGAAGATGTGTCACTTGGACTTCTGGTGTCAATATTATCGGACCCACAAAGTGCTACAAAAAGTTATAGAGACTTAACTTTAATTACTCGTGACGGTTTTGGACTGATATTAGTGAATTTAACACAATTAGTGGGTGAAAGATATTTAAAATTTAACGATGTGGTGAAATCTCAACTAATATGGCTAGTGAGAGAAATGATAAAGAATGCAGTGAATGGTGTGGATACATTGTGCTGGAATTTGATGAGACATGCAGCTGGTGGTGACGTATCTCAAAAAAATCTTACGCTTACAGAGTCCTTATTAGATGTTTTCATCGACTACAGAGGATGGCTAGAAAAATTTCCATTTTTAATTGCCTCAGTTGTATATAATTATTTACGATTGATAGAAGACCACAATGCGCCTTCTCTAATGAATTTAAGACACAAGGAAGTGGAATTTATTGTTAGTCTCATGAGAGATAAGTTCACCGAATGTTTAGTAATAGGACGAGATCTTGTAAGATTATTACAAAACTTAGCTAGGATACCAGAATTCGAACAGTTATGGAAGGATATTTTGTTAGCACCAAAAACATTGAGCCCTAACTTCTCAGGTATCTTACAACTTCTACAAACCAGGACCTCCAGAAGGTTTTTGCAGTCACGCTTAACTCCAGAGATGGAAAAGAAAATGGTATTTTTAACCTCCCAAGTTAGATTTGGGAATCACAAACGATATCAAGACTGGTTTCAGCGTCAATATTTGGCCACCCCAGAATCCCAGAGTCTCAGATGTGATATTATCCGATTTATAGTCGGTGTGATACATCCTACCAATGAATTGTTATGTTCAGACATTATTCCTAGATGGGCTGTTATTGGTTGGTTACTGACCACTTGTACTTCAACTGTAGCTATGTCCAATGCGAAATTAGCTTTATTTTACGACTGGCTCTTTTTCGAATGCGAGAAAGATAATATAATGAACATTGAACCGGCCATTCTCGTTATGTATCATTCAATGCGTTCCCATCCAGCTGTTTCCGCAACCTTGTTAGATTTCTTATGCAGAATCATAAGTAATTTTTACCCTCCTTTAACTGAGAAGGTGAGAGGTGGCATTTTTTCCTCCTTGAGACAAATTTTGGATAAAAGAGTTCTACCTTCCCTGTTGCCTCTTTTCGATAACGCCAAGTTGGATAGGGATCTGAGGATAATGGTGAAAGAAACTTTCAAGGAATTCTTCAGCGTACCAATCCCAGAGACCTCGTCCAAACCGGATGATTTCAACATGAGTAACCTGACCAAATTCGAAGAGAACTACAGCGAGCCAAGACCAAACCATTTGCATGTTAACCATCTTCTGGATAACGAACCGGCTTTTAGTGACGATGAGGAAGAATTAACCATAGCTATAAACCCACCAGAAGAGGATACTGATGATGATGACATTCCGTTGTCGGAGGTGAGGTTAAAGAAGATTGTGGATAAGGATGATAGTCTTATTGAGGGACCATTAGGTGAGACGCTGTCAAAATTACATCAAGAAGTGGATGTGGCTAAACGTTGTTTAGTTATGGAGTCACTGGTCAAAGAAGTGGTTGTTTTGGATAGTGAGGATGAGAATTTACCGTTGATTGCAAGATCTATCTGTAACGCCATCAAGGATGATTTTCAGGAGGAGATTTTTCCTTTGGTGGTTAGTAGTGAGGCTCTCTTGGACAGTATTAAATTACCTTTGTTCGTTATATACAAAACTTTATATTCTTTCACGAGTAAAGATGATACGGGTAAGGATACACTTTATAAGTTGATCGCGGAGATGTCAAATCATCAGAACAATCTCGGTTACCTTTTACTTTATTATTTGAAAGTGCAAATTCGGACAGAGAATAAAAAAGAAGATCAAACTAAAGCTAGTGCGCTCAAGACAAGCGTGTACAAAGATTACTGTCAGTGCATCGATAAAAAGTTGGAGTATTGTTTGTTCCACGATTTGAACAACGCACACCTAACGAATAACAAATTGATGATGTGGATAGTGCCAGATCTGTACAGGGACTTCAAACAGCAAACCCTCAACAATTCTCAAATACTTCGAGTCATTTTGTCCAGTATCGACTCCAGGCAGTTCCAAACGCTTCTTGGGAAGGTTCTTCAAGGTCACCTGGTGATGTTCAAGAGCGAAAACATCCTGCCTCTACTTAAAACGAGCCTATCTTGGGAAAGCATCGAGCAGTTCTTCTTCTGGCAGCTGATAGACGCTCACAACATCTCGATAGACGTCATCCTGCCTTTGATCAACAACCTGGACCAGGACCAACATTCTGAGGCTCTAACGGCTATAATGCTGATGCTCAAACAGGAAAAACCGAACGCGGACTACATTAAGTGTTTATTCTCTAGGGACATAAGTGATAATGGTGATCTCTTCATTTTCACTATAATCAAATATTGGTGCGACGAGTACATCGACAAAGTGGCCGAACTGATATCGTCTCTCCTGAGCACTAGGTACCCCTCGACGTCACCAAATAAAAGAAAAAGATCGGGAACTAAAACCATAAGTGCTACAGTGCCCAGTTCGGATCATGTGTTAGGACATTTAGAACAACTAAGGATAATCTGTGAGAGGCACGACTGCATGGCCATATACACCTTGGACTCCATGCAGAGGGCGCTGAACATCGCTCAAATGAACAGTACGGACAGTCAGAAGAGACAGTTTAGTGAATTGTTCGCGTTGATGGAAGAAGAAGAAGAGATCAGTTCAACTAAAAGGACGCACGGTAGGGGGCGAAAACCAGCCAACAAACCTGCGGTGAAGAGGCCCATTACTAGAGATCTCTCAGGCTCCTCGGACGAAAGTAGCGAGGTGAGTTTTTTGTCCGAAAAGAAACCTGGGAAAAACAATTCATACCAACCAAAAAGAACCAAACTTAAATGACGTTAAAAAACCTATATCAATTGATTTTTGCAAGAATGAAATGTTGTCCAATGAAAAATCCTCTTGTTTATACCCTTGTTATTGAATTATTTTTAAAATGATTTAAAATTATAGCTTGTATGGTTACTCTTTAGTTTCATTTAATGTTTTGAAGATTTTCTTCTTCGAACAACCATTATCGATCATTAAAACGAATTCATTATGATTTATGCTCTCCAAACAAATGTGTAACATATAAATCAGAGCAAAGTAGAGCTTTTTTGGAGGAATGTTGCGCATTTTATTTTTTTCTGTAGAAATTTGAAGTCTCAAGGATTTCCGTATAGTTTTTTTGTAATGTATGAGACCACCTTGATATTCTTGACTGAGCATGGAAATGACCAATAATATAATAAATAAATAATATAATTTAATAGGTAGATTTAGGGGCTCTACTGCCTTTACTAGTTTATCAGTAAGAATTGAAAACTAGAGTCTTTATGCCTGAATATTCTCCTGATCTCCTACTTTAGTTAATTCAAGAAATAATCGGCTCGTTAACAAATATAGAAAAACAGATTATTGAACTGTCCTGGCCTACTTAAATCTTGTCGTTTTTCACCGTTAAAGCTGGTATTACGGAAAGAACGCAGTGGTAATTCATTGTTATTTGTTTTGTAGTTGCCAAGAATTTGAAAAAAAAAGTGTTATTTTGTTCAGATAAGAGTTCACGACCTATTCTATTCACATAGATTGTTGTTTAATCTTAACCTAACCTAACTAGTTGGCATCGTTGCTAAGAATAATACTGCTTCCCAGAGTGCGATGTGAATAATTACGCTGTCTATTTTGTCATAAACTATTTTTATAATTGGGGATTTGTTGATATTCTTGGTATTGATATTAGAATGCCAGAAGCAGTAGCAATAAATTAAGGTAATCATACTCCATTTACTTTAATAATGTATCCCAGTTGGCCATGAAGTTCTGAAACATTTCACCGTGTATATTTTGAAAATGTTAGGTTACAGTCATGTTCCTGTCAGATACATACAACGTTGTCATTTCCACATAGAGATCGTAGTAATTTCGTATTTATCAAATGTTCATTTACTTTGCGAAAATGATTAATTTTAGAAAATATTATGTGAATTCAATAATTCTTTTTTCTCTGTTAATACTGGAAATATTTCACGTATACATATTAACATGGTTGGAAGATTCAGTTATGCTATTTTCTTGTACGGAAATCAAGAATCGAGTGTTGGAAATTTTACTGAAAAATAATAGATAGAATAGTCCGTTACTTTGAGATAGTCCCTTCGAAAAAAAAAATTAAATTACTCGAATAACCCGACAGAAAAACTATAAAAGTAAATGGAGTATACACACATCGTCAAAATTCTTTGCGCCCTTAGGTATCTCAAGAAATTAACAATCTATGTTATGGAAATGAGATGAATATTTTCCTCTATTTCAATTGCAATTAATTTGATAGAAAATCTTTGTTTGTTAATCTTTGCTTTATGCAGACTGAGACAAAATATTAAAAATGAGAAAAAAATCGATATGGGTGAATGGAGTATATACCTATTTGTCTTCATCTCATCTGCTGATGTTGTCTGATAATTGTCTGAGTAGGTATATTCTGGAAAAAGGCAAGGATATTATCGAAAAATTCACGTTCAAATGTGAAAACATTAAAAATAATCCTGCCTTTTAATTTACAGTTTATGTATGTCTATGTTTACACCAATTATAAATGCATAAAAGGATGGTAATGCAGTGCTCAAATTAAATTAGCATTGTGAATAACTTTGGTTCATTGTTCACCATAATGAGCTTTTGGAATTGTTGAAATGTGAGACAAAAAGTAGGGAATAATCACATTTCAGATTCCGGAAATTGTAGGACAAGAATTAATTGAACCAATTACGAGGAAAATAATTTATTTCTTTAACTTTGGTCGTTGGGCTTTTAAAAATTACCCGAATAATAACACGTAATTTAAAAAAAAATAGTGTTCTTCCGCTTAAATGTTACTTCGTTCACTTTTATAAATTATTCCCCAACACATTTTTCCGTCCATATTTTGAAAATGTTAGGTTATAGTCATTTTCCTGTCAGATGAATACGCAAGGCTGTCCTTTCTACATAGGGGTCGTAGTAATTACGTATTTATCAAAATGTTCATTCACTTTGGGAAAATATGCAATTGACAAAATACACAAAAAATTAACGCACATTATGGAACTCTCAAATTTGTTCTACAACTGAAGGTGTTCTCAATGATAATTATTTTTATCAGAATTATGCATGCATATGTTATCCACTTTCGACGTTTTTCTTCAATACAGATGTTTTCTCCCAGCCGGAATAAAAAAAGATGATATTATCAGATTTTTAATGTATTGGCTCCATTCTAAAATCAGTTGTTCCCGATCAATTCTAGTGATCAATAGTTTTTCTTTCGTTTGATTTTCTACACTCGATCGCTATGCAACGCGAAACACGCAATTTGACCCAAGAGGAATGTGCCGAGGAATGTGCCCAAGCGGTAGTTTTGCGAGAAGAAGGGTGGACATACAGTACATACACAAGAATTGTAGAAAGCTTTGGAGTTTCCCATACAAGTGTGTCCAGAATGCTGCAGCGATTCAGGGAGACAGGTATGAATGTCCGAAGACCAGGACAGGGTAGACTACGGGTAACAACTGCCATTCAAGAACGTTACTTGAGAGTTTCTTCGTTGAGACAACGGTTTGCAATCGCTCGCCTTCTTCGAAATCAGCTTGAGCAAACTCATGAGGTGCAAATTGGCACTCAGACAATAAGAAATCGCCTCAGAGAATATGATTTAAGGCCTCGTGTCGCGGCAAGAGGCCCAGCTCTTACCCCAGCCCATCGAAGGGCGCGTTTGGATTTTGCGAGAGAGCATATCCATTGGGAAGAGGCCGATTGGGAAAGAGTTCTCTCCACAGATGAGTCTAGATTCTGCCTCTACCATTGTGATCGACGTTCCCTTGTATAGACGTCCACATGAAAGATATGCTCAGTGCAATTTCCTTAATACTACTGGTTTCGGGGGAGGATCGATTATGGTATGGGGTGGAATATCTTTGACTGCTCGCACATACCTAGTGGTCGTTGATAATGGAGCTATGAATGCTGATAAGTATATAAGGAACATTCTTGAAGAGCATGTAGTGCCATTTGCCCCATACATTGGTGAAAATTACATTTTTATGGACGATAATGCCAGACCCCATCGTGCACGCATCGTTCAGGAGTACCTTGAAGAGGTTGAAGTCTCTCGAATGGAATGGCCAGCAAGAAATCCAGATCTCAATCCGATTGAGCTGGTTTGGGACAACCTTAATAGAAGGCTGAGAAGTTCAGAAAATCATCCAGCTACTCTTAATGACTTAGGAATCCAACTCGGAGAAATCTGGGAAGGATTAGATCAGAACATTTTAAGATCACTCATTTTGAGTATGAACCGTCGTTGCCGAGCTGTAATTAACGCAAGGGGTGGAAATACCAAGTATTGAATCACTTATCAGCATTTCAGTATTTTGAAAATTGTTCATTTCTCTTCTTTCACATAAGATTCGGTGAAATCCTGAATTATTCTTTCATTTAATGTGTCTTGTTTCGTTCAAAACCTTCCCGAGAGAACATAAAAAATAAGTTATAAAGTCAATGTAGAGTTAACTTCAATTAAAATTGAGATTTTCAGAATGTGCGTTAATTTTTTTGCGCATTGTATTACGTGAATTCAATAATTCTCAAGACCTGGCTAATGTTGAAGAAACTTTTTTCTCTGTTAATACTGGAAATATTTCACGTATATAAACATGGTTGGAAGATACAGTTACGCTTTTTTCTTGCCCGGAAATCAAGAATCGTTTGTTGAAATTTTACGGGGAAAAATAATGGACAGAATAGTCCGTTACTTTGTGACATTTCATTCTAAAAAAAGAATAAAATTACTCGAATAACCCGACAGAAAAACTTCTAAATGAATAGACCGACCGATGGAATTCCCCACTTTTCCAAATTCTCAATAAATAAGCCAACTGAAGACATTCAAATTCCTTTTTGCACAACTTGAAATACTCCAGTATGAAAATGTGGCAGTACTACAAAACCTGTGTCTCAGTTAAACCTTAAAAAACTAACTCCAAGTTAAAGAAAGTGAATAGAAATGAGCTTTAGCAACATCTCTGAGAATTATTTTGACATTGTCGATATTTCAAGAGTGCCAACCTGCGTCAGTTTCAAGTAAGATAACTAGATGAACCTAAATTCTTGGCCAACCGGGATACTTTATAAAAGTAAATGGAGTATAAACTCCATTCACAATTATAAAATCACAACTCTGGCCTTGGAAATTTGACACATTCCACTCTGTATCGAAGTTATGACGTTTTTCAAAATATTTTTATGTTCCAAGTCAACACTATGTTGCCCTTTCTACATTCTTAGCGTATTTCCCAGAATGTGAATTTATTCGGAAAATGAATGAATTGGAAAAGATGGGATGGACGAAAATAATTAACGTTTATATGAATTGATAGAAAGGATTCCTTTACTAGTTATTTGCATGAAAAGTACAAGGGATCACTGTTGAAATATATTATTTTTCGCCATGGAAGAAAATTGCATTGCTTTCACATAATTTTCATATGCATGCTTGTGAAGATTTAATGTTTAATAATATCCTCTTGAACTGAAAGTTCAAGACTTGACGACATCAATTGTTGATTCTAATCAAGAATTCATTAAGAAAAAACAAGCCAAAGATGAATTGATAGGTAATTACAAGAATCAAGAATAATGTCAATTTTATTTTGTTGATAACTTTCTTAAAATCAATGTTGGGATATAAAACTCGGATGCGTTTGTTCAAACAACATCTAAAGTATACATTTTTCACCATCTCGACCTTTGAAAGGCGTTTCTTATAGGAGAATTAGGTCTAAGTTCCACCTCATTAGTGAGGTACCTAACTTTTGCAAATCTGCTCAGATATCGCCAAATTTCTTGGAAAACCTAAAAAATATCATCCTAATCGACCTCTCGAGGCTCCATCCGATCCATCTTCTGCGATATCTGTCCAAATAACAGCTTTTTCAACGAAATTCCCGTGTATCCCTTCAACCTCGAAATGTAAACATTCGTCCTGGTCTTGAAAATCGTCCTCACGCTCCAAACTGGTGCTAAAAACAATAAACATACTTTAATCTTGGATATTCGACGAAAAACTCACCTTCAAATATCGATTAAATACCAAAAATCTTCGAACAATTTGTAAACCTAACAAAATGTGGAATATCTTTGATACTTTTACTTTGATGTAAACAAAGAAACTGGCAACGCCGTTTTGTCATTAACGATATTTTCTGTGCGCGCACTGACTTTTCATCATATGTTCTGTGCTTTTCATCAGGGGCACCAACTCCTGAAAACGAAACCATGACCTCCTATGTGATTAAATAAAAGTGAATGGAGTATACACGAAATTCCTAAAACTGTATTTCTGGGAGTCAGAGCTGTTACTGAGCTCATATTTTGATGAGTCACAAGATGATTTATCATTCCTTTAAGGGATCACGCTGAGCTTTCGACCACTCGTGTCGAGAGTCGAGCCGTCGGTGATGTAATCCGAAAATTGCTACATAATTGCAGAATTTCTCAAACTCGTACCCATAACTGCGCGAACTACATTAAATATTGATTTTCGCATGGTCCGAAATACAGGGAGGCGCGAAAAACATGCAAGCGACGAACAATATCCGTGGATTTCGTTGAGCGATGCAACTGTAGACTCGTTATCAGTTCCCGACACTAATTAAACAGCCGTTGGGCGAATTTGCCCACGTGTACGTTCGGAGGATTTAGTCCCCGGTTAGATTATCCAATATTTCTTGCGTTTCTCAACAGAGCGCTCCGCGATAGTGAGGAGCGGATGGACTGACTGTCTGCCGTCTGAAAAAAACCGCTATTCGAGCTTTAAAGCGACGGAACATGAGGTTTCCTAATGGAATCGGTGAAAGGGACTGCGTTGTGTATTTCTGGTTTCGGAGCAGTGGTTCTTGATAGGGATAACACTGGAAAGTGGATCTTTTGTTTGCGGTACGGTTGTTTAGTTGAGAATTTTCGACCCGTCTGTTTAGAAGCATCAAATTCCTCATGTTTCGTTATTTTGATGGTCTCGAACTCTGGAAGCTGTTCCGTTGAGTTTGTTCACTCACCCACAAAACTGGGTGACGTCTATAATTCTACTAGAAAAATCCAGGATTTGAAGCAGTGGTTTTATAGGAATTTCACTCAACTCCATCAATATCTCTCAAATTTTGTTCAAAAATTTTGAACTTAAACCAATTTTCAATCTGCTTAAAAAAAACAATATTGGGCTACAATTTAAACTACAGGAAGAGGTCTCCTCTTTCTATACTAATATTATAAAGAGGAAAGATTTGTATTTTTGTGTGTTTGATACGAATAGGCTCAAAAACTACTGGACCGATTTCAGAAATTCTTTCACCCTTAGAAAGCTACATTATCCCTGAGTGACATAGGCTATACTTTCACCCGAAAAAATGAAGGATACCTACTATAACTTCAATAATTACAAAAAAATCCGCCATAATCAGCTATTTTCACGTGCGCTGCAAAAACCGTAAGATTTACGTGGATACAATGTATGACGGAAATGTACCTCTTAAATACACTGCGCAAAAAAATTTACGCACATTATGGAAATCTCAAATTTATTCTACAACTGAAGGTGTTCTCAATGATAATTATTTTTTTCAGAATTATGCATGCATATGTTATCTACTTTCAACGTTTTTCTTCAATACAGATGTTTTCTCCCAGCAGGAATTAAAAAAGATGATATTATCAGATTTTGAATGTATTGGCTCCATTCTAAAATCAGTTGTTCTCGATCAATTCTAGTGATCAATAGTTTTTCTTTCGTTTGATTTTCTACACTCGATCGCTATGCAACGCGAAACACGCAATTTGACCCAAGAGGAATGTGCCCAAGCGGTAGTTTTGCGAGAAGAAGGGTGGACATACACAAGAATTGCAGAAAGGTTTGGAGTTTCCCATACAAGTGTGTCCAGAATGTTGCAGCGATTCAGGGAGACAGGTATGAATGTCCGAAGACCAGGACAGGGTAGACCACGGGTAACAACTGCCATTCAAGAACGTTACTTGACAGTTTCTTCGTTGAGACAACGCTTTGCAACCGCTCGCCTCCTTCAAAATCAGCTTGAGCAAACTCATGAGGTGCAAATTAGCACTCAAACAATAAGAAATCGCCTCAGATAATATGATTTAAGGCCTCGTGTCGCGGCAAGAGGCCCAGCCCATCGAAGGGCGCGTTTGGATTTTGCAAGAGAGCATTTCCATTGGGAAGAGGCCGATTGGAAAAGAGTTCTCTTCACAGATGAGTACCTTGAAGAGGTTGAAGTCTCTCGAATGGAATGGCCAGCAAGAAGTCCAGATCTCAATCCGATTGAGCAGGTTTGGGACAACCTGAATAGAAGGCTGAGAAGTTCAGAAAATCACCCAGCTACTCTTAATGACTTAGGAATCCAACTCGGAGAAATCTGGGAAGGATTAGTCAAGAACATTTTAAGATCACTCATTTTGAGTATGAACCGTCATTGCCGAGCTGTAATTAACGCAAGGGGAGGAAATACCAAGTATTAAATCACTTATCAGCATTTCAGTATTTTGAAAATTGTTCATTTCTCTTCTTTCACATAAGATTCGGTGAAATCCTGAATTTTTCTTCCATTTAATGTGTCTTGTTTCGTTCAAAACCTTCCCAAGAGAACATAAAAAATAAGTTATAAAGTCAATGTAGAGTTAACTTTCATTGACATTGAGATTTTCAGAATGTGCGTTAATTTTTCTGCGCAGTGTAGTTCTACACGCATATATCTATCTCTCAAGATTGACTTGCTATTACCTGTTTATGGTTATCAGATGTTTCAAAAATTATGCACTATTTGGGAGTGTGTTTTTATGAATTGGGTATTGATCCTGATCCAACCTAATACGTTATTTATCCCCAGTATTTAATTCAGAACGAAATTGCCCTTCACATCATACAATTACAACGAGTAAATCAAAAGATATGGCAGGTTGGAATGTTGAAGATGAAACCGCCGCGTGAAACAAATTTCTACCCTGCTTGTACTTTATATAGATCTATTTTCAGCAGAAATAAGATGTAAATATTTTATATTGCAGAAGAACTAAAAAATATCAATATAATCTATACAAATTTCACATAAAAATAGGTCTCATATAAACAATATTGAAACAAGAAATAAGAATATACAGAAGAAAATTACTACTGTCAATAATACATACATCAGTTGTATAATTTTTCTTGATACTTGATGGCCTACAACACAGGAATTGAGTATTCTGATGGGGAAAAAATTATAAACAAATCTATTTGAATCAAAAATATTGTAGTCACATTTTGTTTTGAAGAGAGATGAATTTTTTTGTGCGGGTTTCTGTATTTACCGTATTGATTAATACTAATGAACTTCAATTTTTGTGAATAAACTAACTGAAAGTTAAAATGAAAACAATGCTTACAAAACGGAGTTTGTCATTTTTTATACAGATATAGGATCACACTCAGGAAAATATGTTTCATTTGTAGTAAAAGTCAATCTGTTCTAGAAAATTGAAATAAATTAAACCCATTGCAACTCTTTTTGGGGGCAAAATTCCATATGTAGGAATGTTTTCAATCTGTTTTTTGGATAGTTATCCTGGATAGATGCGCTGTCGAAAGTTTACCATCAATTTTGGGGAGCTTTCATAGTTTTTTTTTAAACAAGCTCAAATTTCATATTTTGCTTATTTCCTCATTTTAACCTAACGTGGTGTTAATACTGGAAATATTTCACGTATATAAACATGGTTGGAAGATTCAGTTATGCTATTTTCTTTTACGGAAATAAAGAAACTGAAAAATAATGGACGAATAGTCCGTTACTTTGTGATAGTTCATTCGAAAAAAGAATAAAAGTATGTACTCGAATAACCCGACAGAAAAACTTCTAAACGAACAGAACAGACAGACCTATGTAATTCCTCATTTTTCAAAATTCTCAAGAAATAAGCCCACAGAAGACATTTGAATACCTTTTTGCACAACTTGAAATACTCCAGTGTGAAAATGTAGTAGTTCTTCGTCACTGTATCACAGTTGAACCCTAAAAAGAACTAACTCCATTTTCAAAGTTGAAAAATAGAACATTGGCATTGTCAACATCTCTCAGAATTATTTGACTTTCAGGAGTGCCAACCTGCGTCAGTTTTAAGTAAAAGAAAGAATCATATAATTCATAAAAGTGAATGGACGCCCCAGTATCAAATAGAAATTAATCAAGGAATTATCTGTTTACAGTAGTACAGTACTGGAATTAAACTGAAGAAATTCGGGTGAATAACGGTTTTTTTGGGAAAGATCTGGGCGAATGTAAGAATATTAAATTTTGGCGGATGCGCTTTCGCGATCTATTAGGACGAGCGGAGCATTCGCCAAATATTTACTGTCGAAATAACCGAAAGAGTTTCATGTTGAAGCACTCCGAAATCGAGAAAATAAGTGATGAAATTCCGTCTACAACATTCATTAAAACTTTTCGTATTACCCAGAAAACTTTCCAGTATCCTCAAGAATAAATAACCTGTTTGAGAAATGGCCATTTTTCAGTAGAAGGAGAATCTAATATCACATGGAATTATTCCGAGAATTCCGTAAGATGAGGGATTCTGAATTTTATGCTCTTCGAGACGAGTTCGCGATATTCTCGGGAAATTAGCGTGAATTTTCGTCGTTCTCCCAGATTTCCCGGATTCTTTCAATTCAGCATTGTCCGTTTCTGTTCCGTTCACGTTTGAATGTGCCGGGTTTTATCGGATCAAAATATCCATGGGGATTTGAGAGCTTTTCGTTAACGGGGCTGGTATTTCGTGAATGAATTGACGAGTTTAGTTTTACCCGCTGGGAATGGGGAATAATGGAGCTCTTCATTTTAGCGGTGCATTCAGATTTCAGAGAATTATGAAATGTCGGAATTATGGAATTGGGTTCAATTTATACAGAGTATACCTACAGCGTTTTTACTGTAAGTAGGGATTATTTTTTTAACGGATGAAACGTAAAATTTCGCTATGACTATATCAGATTTGATTTATTCACATCAATGTTGACATACACACAGAGTGTAACAGCCAACTGGAATAAATTCGATAACGAATAAATGACGGGGTGTTAGGAAAAACGCTCGGGCACGTCGATTTGTAATTTTAAATGGGCATATTTTTCAAGAAAATGAAATTATATAGTGTGTTCCATGCGACCGTGGCCAATACCAACTTTCTTATTTCAAATGCAACAACCCCCTGTATATTATTTATTTTTTGGATTCTTCAGAAAATTCTAGACATAATTCATGTGCAATGTCCTATACTTATCTTCAACTTTTTCGGAAATATTAAGTGTTTTCAGATTTTTTACAAAAATTAACATTTTAAATGAAAATTATTTTATTTCACAAATTCGATACATTACACTCAATACTTATTTCCCATTTACCTCTTGATATGAAGAAAGTAAGCAAAAACTGAGAAGAAATAAAAAAAAACAAAAACAGATTTGTTTATTCTCATAGCCTTAGTAACACGTTGTCTGTTTGCATGACAATAAGTGATCAGTGTAAGTGCTATTGTCTTTTGAATTTCGATAACTGTACGTAATAATATTAGAAAAATGGTTCATTTAACAGAAATGCACAAAATAACCATTCTTCAAATGATTGGTTATGGAGATTACACACGGACACAAATGGAAGTTTCTCGCTTATTTCACGAAAAATTTCCAAATTTGCCGCCTATATCCCAAGGAACAATTAGCAAAATAGAAAAGCCGTTTCGAGAGCTTGCAGAATTATGTGGAAAGCCCACATAATTCTGTTCGAAAAGTAGCCCCGCTGTTCACCGTCAGCCACACGTCAATATTTCGAATATTAAAGGAAAGTAAGATGCATCCCTAATGTTTTCTCTTTTCTCTGAAGAATCCAAAAAATAAATAATATACAGGGGGTTGCATTTGAAATAAGAATGTTGGTATTGGCCACGGTCACATGGAACAACCTATATAATATTATTTTCTTGAAAAATATGCGCATTCAAAATTACAAATCGACGTGTCCGGGCGTTTTTCCCAACACGCCATCCTTTATTCGTTATCAAATTCATTCCATTTGACTGTTACACTCTGTATAGTCCATCCCTCGGTCCATCCAAGAATTATTGACATCAAAGCAAGCCTTGGAAGTCCAGTAGCAGCTTTATTTCTGGTTAAAAAAAGCGAGAACTAGAAGTTTTCTGTGCTTTCATCATAGCAATCAATACATAAATGTAACTTTGAAATTAAATAGTATTTTTTCAAAGTAAGGCACTTTGGACATGAAAATGTCCTCAATTATCACATACGAATACCATCGTGTGAATCTGTACACCAGCAGTATATTATTTTTATCTTGTATTGATACATTTTCGAACCATCAATTATAGAAGCATACCGCTTGGAAATTCTGGTCCGATAACGAAAAATATCGAGGATGATTAAAAAGCTTGTTCCTTTTCAAAGTTCAATATGAATATTCGCTAAAGCAGAAAAATTTAGTTGATAATGTGAAGTGTGTTGCTGCAAAGTGAATGGATTGAAAAATTTGTAATAGGATATCAAGACAGAAACAAAACTTAACGAATGGGTCTATTTAATATATGAGAAATTTTGTCATGACATTGTAACTTTCAATATTTGTGAACAATTCCTGTCAGTTAACTAAGCAACGTTGTCCTTTCTACATAGATGTCGCAGTAATTACGTATGTATTTATCAAAATGTGACATTATGACTGTCAAACATGGCGCCCAATTCAAATCAGGCGCTCTTATCGAAACACCCCTCACAAAGGCTTATTCCAAAAGTTGACGTTACAAGGACAAATCTCAAAATCCGAACAATTCCACTGGAAATCAACACGTTTATGTAGCACCGCACGAGGTCCGGATTTTCCGTTAAACCGAGCGCACACGTAAAAATGTGCGTGTCTCGAGATATCCCCGACATTTGAATGAAGATAAACGTGTTCCCTTCCGGATTCGTTTTCGCGCCGGTTGTTTTCTCTGCCTCGTTAGGGCCCCCATAATAACATATATTTTCACGTTAAGGTCGAACGGCGGATTCTCTTATCGGTTTTGATAGCGACACCTTTTGAGCACCACCCGAACGAAACGATAAAAAACTGTGTCAAAAAAATACCGTGAATCGGTCAAGGAAACACAAAATATAATGAATAAGGAGGATCATGTCCCTAAGTTAGAACAAACTAAATAAGTGTGAGAAAGAACCTCCGGGATGAAGCGTAGACATTTGCCCCCTAAGTGGAACACTGTACAAAACTGTACTCAGTTGTTCCTGCTGGGGAGTAATATAAGTTCGACCGTTTCAATTGGTTTCTAGCACGGAATAAGACTATATGGCTCTGATGACGGCTAATAAGCCAGAAACCGGTAATGCATTGTCTTCCTGTGGTGGTGCCACCTGGTGGTGTACTTCGGGAACTAGATCTCTATTAGTCCATTTATCACACAAAATATAAAAGATTTAGGTTTATCAAGTTTTTTTTTACTTAAAACTGACGCAGGTTGGTGAAATGTCAAATAATTCTCAGAGACGTTTCTAATGCTAATTTCTTTATAACATATTGTTTTTTGTTTTAAAAATCATTTCCCCCAAAAATGAAACTATTGACGCCATTTGGAGTCCATCAAACCCAATAAGTATAACTGATATTTTATTTATTTATTTATTCACTTTACATACACCAAAGGTAATTACATGCAAAGGTATTCTATAAAGACTGGATTTACAGTCTTGAAATATAAAATATAAGGAAAAGCAACAGAATCAATAGAAAAAAAATAAACAAAAGATGATGAAAGTAAAGGTAATAAGTAGCATATCACATTTCATTGAATTGGTATGGTGAAGGTGCCCAATAAGGGTTCTGTTTCATCCTATGCCAGCATTTACCTAACCCTAACTGCCAAAAATAGTACATCCACCAAAATCTACCCTTGCGTTCACGAATAAACTGCTCCACATGAGTTAGGGATATTGACTCAAATGGCAAAAAAATATAGTTAAAATAAGATTTTTGTGATGAAAATTCATATTAATATGATTTCAAGTTGCAAATTAATTTTAGCCTGTAGGTCTGCAGCGTATACAGGGTGGTTGAGAAAAATCGAGTAAAATAACGAAATTTTATTCCCAGAGAATTCAAGGATTTTGAGACTATCATTACAATGTATGGCCTCCACGGGCATCAATAACAGCTTGACATCTTCTTTGCATACTACACACGAGGTTGTTGAACATTTCTCGAGGAATTTGGTTCCATAAACGGGACAGAAGCTCTCTCAGATCATTTAAGGATTCTGGGGTAGGTTGATGATTATCTTATCTTCTTTGGAGCATATCCCATGCATTCAAATCTGGTCAGTGCGGAGGTATTGGTAAATGTGGAATACCAAGCTCCTCGCCCGCATTTTCAACTATGGCTGCACGGTGCGGTCTAGCGTTATCTTCTAGAAATTGAAAAGTTTCACCAATAGCAGCGTGAAAATTTGGCGCAACATTGTCAATGACATGCTCCCTATAGTGTAAGGCGGCCATATTCCCAGGACAAATGTGTAGATCTGTGCGCCCGTTGAAACATATCCCGGCCCATACCATTACACTACCCCCTCGAAATGGATGGACTTCTTGGACATAGCGACGATTGCGGGGTAGCGTGGGATTGTCCATACCCTTATTCTTCGAGAATCTGAAAATCGTCCATATCTGGATTCATCAGTGAAAAGGACACTACGTCATTGATCGTTCCAATTGATATGTTGCCTTGCCCATTCCAGTCTTTGACGCTTATGGTTACGTGTTGATGGAACTCCTTCTAATGGACGTCTAGAACCTAGATTCACCTCTAACAAATGTCGTCTGATGGTTTCGATGGAAACTTGGACCCAATCTGCATTTTGAAGAGTATTCCGTAGCATTCTACACGCAGATGTAGGGTTTCTTCTCGCCAAAACGGTGATGAAACGATCCAGAGCAGGTGTTGTTTTTCGTCGCCCACCGAGCCTTGGTCTTTCCAACACGGAACCTGTCTCCCCGAACCTATTCCAAAGTCGAGATATCACACTTTGTCTGACTTGGAGCCCTTCCGCTACAACAACCTGTGTTAGGCCACCCTGTAGCATTCCGATAGCCCTATTAGCCTCAGCGTTTGTTAATTTACGTCTTGGCATTTTCAGAAAACTCGTTTCAAATCGAAGCCGTTGATAAACTGACTTCATTTCAAAATAAGAACATTCATCAAGCATATGCAAAGAACCAAACTTCGATGCGAGTTGTTATTGAGTTTTGAATCATTTTACAGCGATTTTCTCAAAGATTAAATACTTTTAAAAACGATTGAATACGATATCTCTAACTCTTGTGGAGCAGTACGAGTATTTCTCAGAGACGTTGATAATGCTAATTTCCTTATAACAGCTTGTTTTTTTGTTTTAGAAATCATATCCCCCAAAAATAAAACTATCGACTCCCCTTGGAGTGAATCCATCAAACCCAATAAGTATAACTGATATTTTATTTATTTTTTATTTATTTATTCACTTTACATACACCAAAGGTTACATGCAAAGGTTTTCTATAAAGACTGGATTTACAGTCTTAAAATATAAAATATATTTATAAGGAAAAGCAACAGAAAAAATTGAAAAAAAAAAATTAAAGATGATAAAAGTAGTTAGTAGGTTATGAGTAGTATATCACATTTAATTAAATTGGGTCGTTGAAGGTGCCCAATAAGGGTTCTGTTTCATAGGATGCAAGCATTTACGCAACTCTAGCTGCCAAAAATAGTACAGCCACCAATTTTTTCTTCCTTTGCGTTCACTAATAAGTTTGTGTATTGTCCCAACAACAATTCCCTCTGTATTAAATCTGGAGTTTGTGTAACGACGAACCAAACTTTAATTCGCCCGACACTTCTGTCATGACTTCAAATTTTATCGTTGCAACTCGGGATGCGAGAACACCTTGCTTTGAATCCTAATTGGATACCTCGGAACAAGTAGGGCGCTGCCATGTCGATACCTTGTAGCAATTAAATTGGAAGCAAGGAACTTGAATAAGTTCCGGGTATTCGGGCGAACCAAGTCGCGTTTGCCTCCCGATATTTGTTCCTCTGTGGAGAAGTTTATTGGAGTTTCATATAGCGGAGGAATTGGCTATTGGGAAAATTGATGGAAAATTCAAAGGTACTGGAATATAATGGGAAAGGTTGAACGGTTCTGGGATAAAACTTGCGGTATATAAATTTCAGAGATCATTAGATCGGCTACCCAATGGTTCTACTATTCTGAAGTCTTTTTCGATGCATATTTTCTTCAGTTCGTCATTGGAGAGGTTTGCTGATGAGATGTAGTTGGTTTTTTATGTCCGGAATTGGCGGATGCTATTTTTCCGATCCCTGATCGTAGTCACGCCACTGTATTACGACGAGGTTGGGGGAAAATATGTTTTCTTGTCGGGAAACCTGTTGTGTCGCCTGCGGTGTGGGAACGAGATTTTGGAAATTTCGATTTGTGAGACAAGGATGAGGATATGTTCGTTAGGGATTTTGATTGAGGATTTCGGAACTGAAATACTGTGATATGTGAATTTGATTCACGTGGAGACTGGTGGAATGGTTGTTTTCTGCACATTCTTCAATTTAATGGTGGTTTTCGAAAGTCGAGGAGTTTTGATACTTACCTGATTTTGGGATTTGAATTTCGAAAACGTCATATACAGTGGGATTGTTTCGTTTAGCTTCAGAGCTTATTTGGGGGATTTTGTCTGATCTTACTGTGCCTGAAAAAGGATTTGCCATATTGATAGGTGAGATTCATCATTCCTTCAATTCTGCCTCGTGCAATTTGTGTCTTCTATTTTAGAACCAGGATCAATATTCTGCTGGAACTCCATTTCGGTGAAGTATTCTCATTTGTAATCACTGTACTTAATTTGGTACTGAGAGAACCCTCTGAAAGAGGTAGGTATTTCTGACTGGCGAGTTCGCCATTTTGATTTCTCTGAATTTGTGTCCATAGGGTCCTTGTTCTGGGACATTTCAGTGATTTCGCTGAATATCTGCAATATCTATTGTCGATTGATAAGTCACCGGGTCGAATCAGCCCAAGAAAGTCAGTCCTGCTGCCGTCAGTTATCTTTTGGTGATTTCAACATCGTGGAGGTTCTACATCGTCACTACCTTTTTCCCTTGGATCGAGGAACTTTATTAAGGTCGTATCATCAATTTTTGGAATTTATCAGCGCTAATATCGAACTGTTTTATTAAGTTTGAGTCAGATAATACTTGCATTATTATTAAGTCTCATCACTATTAGGTTAACGTATGAGATCTATTCGAGTTATTTTGATAGGAACCTCATAAGGTTTCTGTACATTATTTCACACATAATTTGCTATCGTTGTATGATCTATTTATATATGCAGTGTGAGCCATATAAAGCGCTATAAAAGGACCTCGAGGTTATTACTTCCCCTTTATAGAATTATCGTTATAGATCATTTATCTAGATTTATTTAGTGATTCGGAAACTAGAGCAAGTGTGCTGGATGTGAATATTAAATCACTTGGCGCCCCCTTAATAATATCGTTTTTGTATAACCCACTCCCATCTTCAACTGAGCTTTGGGACCATCCAGCATATAAGCGAGATTTTGAGTCCTAAGCGCTAATAAAGAATAATATAGCGTTTCAGGTTTGAGAGGATCAGTATCTCTTATTTTCAATTCTGGCATTACCTGTACCTTCCCCAGATATTCTGAGAATGACCTCATAGTCTAACCTTTCCTCCACTATGTGGAGAGGATCTTAGATGATCTCTTCTGCTTTATTTGGCCATGTTCTCATGGCTCCAGTGATGCACACAGGGGCAAGTCTGAATCTTGTCGATGGTCTTCCTTGCGTTGTTTTCACTTGCTTATGCATCTTATAATCATGACCTGAATGCAGCTTCAAGTCTTACAGTTACAAAAACTCTTTTGTAGGTGCATTTGCCTGTACCACAGAAAGGTTTTGGGCCAGTAAGTTGCGTTTGTGCTCCCTTTCTGGCTAGGGTTTTGGCCTCTTCGTTTCCTTCAATTCCTGCGTGATCAGAACGCAGACCAAAGAGACCTGAGGGCCGATTGCACCGTAGACAAAACTGTAGATTAAATCTTAAACCTCGATTAGTATCTATTGATTATCATAGACACCAATCGAGGTTTACGATTTAATCTACAGTTTTGTCTATGGTGCAATCGGCCCTTATTGTTTTTGCTTAATTCATTAAGTTTCTCCCAGCACTGCAATATCAGCTTTGAGTCGATGCCATAGGAGTCCTGAGCTTCGATAGCAGCTTGACTGTCAGAATGGATCACTATATCACACGCTTGATAAGGACTGAACGAGAACAAATTCGCTATCACAAAAACGCTTATATCTTTTGAACCACTGGACCGATTTCGAAAATCAAACTCATTTTCGAATAATCTTCTAATTCTAATGAAAACTGTTTTCACAATAAAAAAACCAAAACTATTTTTTACAAAATTCGTGGATTTTTTCTGGAATTCTTCCCATCATGCTTCTTAAAGTGTTCTCAGTCACTTTCTGGGATGCTGTCTTCCACATTTGCTTGAATTCCGCTAATGTTTTCGTTGATTTCTTAATCGTCTTCAATTCTCTTTTTATCAGGGCCCAATATGTTTCGATTGGCCTGAGTTCTAGGCAATTTGGTGGATTGGCCTCTTTGGGGACAAAAACCACCTCATTAGCTTCGTACCATTCCTTGGTGGCCTTGCTGTAGTGGCATGAAGCTAAATCTGACCAAAAGATTGTTGACACATCGTGCTCACGTAAAAATGGTAAAAGGAAAAATGTTTCAAGGAATCTTTTTTTGATTTCTTTGCTCTTGATTTCGCTTCTTGATTCTTCACAGCGTTCCTGTATGGCACTTTGTATGTTCTAAGCCCACAACTCGACTTGATTTTCTGAACGGTTGACTGCGAACAACCCACTGTTTGGGCCACTTTCCCTCCTGAAAGGTTATGATTCTTCTGAAAAAGGCTGATGGCTTTCTTCACTTTTTTTGGGCTATGAAACTCCTTTTTCCTCCCGGTTCCTTCCTTGCGGTTAATTGTAAGATCTTCGTTGAAGCGCTTAACAACTCTTGATACCGTTTCCGGACGAACGCGAGCCTTTTTTGAAGCACCATTTTTGATAATTTTGAAAAAGTTTCACTATAAATTCTCGTGTTTTCACTTCGCTTGACATTTTGCGACAGAGAATTGGAATATCTATGAAGTAAATGATGCACATGTTTCTGACGTTCATAACAAAGCTAACTATGATCAAATTTTGATTTTTTCTCAATTGGTTCAAGAGATATAGGCGTTTTTGTGATAGTGAATTTATTCTCGTTCTGTCCAGGAAATTTTGGATAATGTATTCCCTTCCCCATTTTTCCTTTTTACAAAGCATCGTGTTAAGCCTCAAGTCCAGCTAGTCTTCAGCTTCTTCAGAGCCTTTGTTGCTTTACTAGCAGGGACCTCAACTTGCTCATTTAAATAGATGTCCAGGTATTTTTCCATATATGCATCTTCAGACTTCCAATCCATAACATTCTTATCAGAAAGAGTCAAAGGAAACGAAGATACTTACCAGAGAGGGCCCTCAAACGCCATTCACTGGTCCTGTATCCTTCTTAGGTATAGGGAAATACACCCATAAGAAAGACTTTCTGGTGAATTAGAAAACCGAAAGGAAAACACTCTGGCTGAATCTCCCAGGAATGTATCACTCCAAACAGTTCCTTTACAATTTTGAAACTGCAAGATCCAAAAGGTGTCAGGATATCAGTGAGAACCAGCTTTCTTACTTGTCGCTTCAAGAAGCATCTGGTGAGAAAGGGTTTATCGGACACTGAAGGGTGAAAATTCTTCGGGGAGGAGGAAGAAACTCCTATTCATCTAGTCACGGGATGCTTTGCCATTGTATCCCAAAGGAAAGGATCCTTTGGACTTGAAACTTGCAGGAGTGAAGAAATAACCTCGTTGAAACCTTCTCAGATATGGAATTTCATTAGATCTCTGGAAAAGTAAATGGGATTGCTGTAGTCTTGGTTGTGTCAAGCAACATTGCTAGAATTCTTATGCCCTCCAGTACTGATTCTCACAAACTGTCACGACTATGCCTTCAGCAGAGCCCGTAGATTCGAAGCCTAGCACCGTTAGCCTCTGGTGCTCTCATTTACCGCAAGGCTCATATGGTATCCACTCACGAGGCTTCCTTATGACAGTTTATAAGGCCACGTGCGAAAAGAGTCTCCGTGATTGGTCAAGGGCTCATAAAGTGTCATAAAAGGCCATATAACGCCCGTCTCGGCAGCCTCGTGGATGGTGACCAATAGGAGGGAAGATATTACTACCCCTCGAGGTCGATTGAGGTCTACAACCCTTCGTTGCTTCCTTTCATTGCGAAAAACAGTCCCTTTCCACCTGGATAATTCGAATTTACCTGGAAGAAACCTTCCGATTGCGTATAAAACAATTTCCAAACTCTCGGCGGACTTCAATTACTTCTCATTCTTTCCGATTCGAATCAGCGCGGAAACATGAAGAGTTTCCCAAGTCGAGGGGAGAGGCACTCGACACGTGACCAAAAAGGAACGGGATGAAATTAAAGCACTTCCGAGCTCGGGACTAGCTTGCGAATTATTTCGTTGATTCCCGCCAGAACTTGGCCTAGGCATTCTGGGCAAGCACCCGGTTAATGAGTAGCGCTCATACGGGGGCCGTTTGGGAGATTTATTACCGTCTGTTATTGTGTTTGATATTTATACTTTGAATTTGGGGAGGATTCCTGGGTCGGAAGTGGTCGCGAATGAAAAAGGGCATGTTACGTTGGTTGGAGTTGGTCTACGGAATACAGTAAGAGGGGCAAACTTTTATGATCGAATTTCATTAATTTACGTATTATTCTTGTTCAACATTACATTATCAGATGAGGATTTGGTTAGCGTAGCTCATACATGAGATGAATCAAATGGGTAAGTTATGTTTATTTCTAATTATCACCCGTAATGACTAGGAGCATAGATACCTGGAGAGAAGGCTCCGCTACAAAAATGAACTGCCACAGACGTCGCAACTTGTTAGTTCTCCGCACGGTCACGAGGTGGCGCCAACGTCGTTATAGGCTTCAAGCAGGCTATCCTTTCAAATAAAATTATCTTTCAAGTTTCAACAATTTTATTGAAATTTCCAAGCTTCTTGCGGATCACTATGCCTTCGTCAGGGAACTAGAAGTTTACAGTAAAATTAATAATTAAAGATTTTACACTTCTGAACTCACTTACTCCAATGTGAGGTTCACTTTGTCCAAGGATTCAAAAAAACAAGACACATGGCAGTGGAAATTTTTCCAACAAGAAACTAACAAATAACTCCAGTGATCTGCGAGGATATATTGAAAAATTCTTAGCCTACTATAGAACCAAACGAAATTTCAATGTCAAAATATTTTATCACTCAACACATTCTCCTCTTTATTGAATAAATTTATAACAGCGAACCTGCAACTCTAGACCCTTCAAAAGAAATGCTCTGCAAACCAGTCCTCCTCGTTGGAAGAAAATTTACAACCTTTCAACCTTTTTTTCAGTTTAGGAAAGAGATGATAGTCGGACGGAGCCAAATCTGGTGAATAAGGGGGATGTTCTGTAATTCTAACCCTAAATCACAAATTTTTTGGGTGGCAAAATGAGATTTGTGTACTGGGGCGTTGTCCTGTAAAAACAAAACACCTTTGGATAGCTTTCAGCGTCTTTTCTCTTCAATTTTTTCCCGTAGAGTGGTCAGTAATGTCGAATAGTAATCTCCAGTTATTGTTCTACCCTTATCCAAAAAATCAATCATGATTATTCCATGGCAATCCCAAAAAACTGAAGCAAGAACTTTTCCAGCAGATTTTTGGACACGAAACTCCTTAGGTCTTGGAGAACCAGAGTGTCGCCATTCCATCGAATGTTGCTTTGTTTCTGGATCGTAGAAATGTACCCAAGTCTCATCCATAGTAACAATTCGGTTAAAGGAGTTCACATCGTTTTCAAATCGAGCACAGAGCTTCTACCCTTGCACGCTTTCGGTCAACATTCAAACATTTGGGGATCCATTTTGCAGAAATTTTTCTCATGCCCAAATTGACGTGAACTATATGATGAACGCGTTCTTATGAAATCTTCAGTGCTTCAGATATCCGTTTTAGCCCAATTCGACGGTCTGATAAAATCATGTCATGAATTGCATCGATATTTTCGGGTATTGACACACAAACTGGCCTTCCCAATAGGTCATCATCTTCAATTATAAATTTACCTCTTTCTAAGCTTGCAGTCCAATTTTTCACGGTCGCATGAGAAGGACATTGTTCACCAAGGGTATTAAGCATATCTTCGTAAATCTGCTTACCTCTTAACCCTTTTAAATACAGGTACTTGATGATGGTTCGATACTCCAATTTTTCGATTTTTACAATTTCGGTGGACATCTTTTTTTTAAATTTATTGCGTAACTCTGGTTTACTTTTTTGACGTCGAACTCTACACTGACACTTCTAATAAGTTATTGTTCGTTGATATGGTATCGCAATATTTTGTTTATGCTTGGAACTGGTCTAGGCTAACTACATATCAATGCATCCTCGTATGTGTGCCTCTAGATACAGTTTGTGTATCGTACATGGTTCAAGTTAAGCTTAATTGTCCTCGTATTTTTCCGAACACTCGTTATTTTGTCGTTACATGTTTCATATTATTCTGTGCTTCATAGAGAGTTCTTCACTGCATAAAGTGGAATACGCTAAGTAATGAAAAAATAACAGGAGCTATCAACCTTCGTATCGCACAGTAAAGTGGAAATTGCCGCATAATGGTGATGAAAATTTCGAAGCTCATATCTGACAAACTACAAAGTCGTATCGCTTTCTACATCCGTTTCTATTCAAACAGCGCTCGGCACAATATACGAATGACATTTGCAGCAAATATGTATACAGAATGTCCCAAAGAAAAGAATGTATATCAATTTGTACTGAACGCCGATCTGTTCCCTTGGGACTGGGAAGTCTATCACGTACGCTAAGTAATGAAAAAATAACAGGAGCTATCAACCTTCGTATCGCACAGTATAGTGGAAATTGCCGCATAATGGTGATGAAAATTTCCAAGCTCATATCTGACAAAGTACAAAGTCGTATCGCTTTCTACTTCCGTTTCTATTCAAACAGCGCTCGGCACAATATACGAATGACATTTGCAGCAAATATGTATACAGAATGTCCCAAAGAAAAGAATGTATATCAATTTGTACTGAACGTCGATCTGTTCCCTTGGGACTGTGAAGTCTATCACGTCGAAATGAGTTTTTTGAATTATTCGCCGGGCGTTGTTGCATCCAAACTGTAATACGGAATTTAATTCGTTTCCGTGTCCACGGATTGCTCTACAATTTGCAATACGTGCGAATTTTCATTAACTGTTGATTCGTTCATCTTCCTCCATTTCCCTTTGATGTATTTTTGAGTTCGAATCGAGTGTTGTTGACCGATATAACGTTCGGTGTCGGTTGCAAATTGACGGTCCCGGTATTTTATTACTTATGAGTACGCCTCTAGTTCGTTTAATTTACCGTTGTCAGACTGTCGAAACTATCCTCTCATTAACTTTTCAAGAAGTCTCTAGGACGATATGTTTCGGAAGATAATTGATGCTAGATCTCTTGAATATGACAGCTTTATTAAAAGGACTTCAAAGAAACCAACCAATTCTTATTACGAATCATATTAATAAAAAGTTTAGTCAGAATTTAAGCAACTCATCGGAAAATATAATTTCTTCAGTTTGAGAGATCCTCTAGCTTACTTGAGACACCCAGTACAACGTTGAGACCCGATTTAAGCTAAGGAAAAACCCAACCAATAGAAACGATACCTAATATTATGTCCAAAATCCGATATTTTTCAAAGCGAGCATAATTCCCTTTCACTAATCCAGTTATCAATCCATTTCAATTTTCAATGAAACAATTGCTGCAATTATGTGCAAATCATGCGGGATATAAGTTCAATGCGAAAAATGGGTTGCTGATAGTAAAGGGGCGGTTGAGACCTACATAAATCTAGGAAAAAACACACCCAACCCAAAACATACTTGCTTTCATGTGCAAAATCCGATCACAATCACAAACAATTTTTTTTAAGCTGGCATAATTCTCAATAACTAATTCATCATTCGATGAAATGAATGCTGGAATTATGTGCAAATTTTGTGTGATTTTATGAGCTACATTTTTGGCTTGCCAGCAAGGTAGCACAATTGTCAATACTCAATTGGTTGATCATTTGATCCAATTTAAAGGAATGCTCCAATTATGTGCAATTTATGTTTGAGTTCATTTTTTTTTTACTGAGAATTATGCCATCTTGCTGTACAAGCTACCTCAATTCTGACTGGCTAATTCATTTATCACTCGATTTCAATGGAGCAAATGTTTATGTGCAAACTTGTGTGATTAGCACTGTCCAATAATTTTCAATTGTGAACTATACAAGCTGGCCTGGTTAGCTATCGCAATTCTCAATTAAATGATTCACCCATCGAACACCATTATGTGCAATTTTTGTGCATTCACCAATCATTATTTCTTGAGATTTGTGTCAGTTTGCTTGAACATAAATCACACATAATCTGCACCTCATTCCTGCTTCGGTTTAATCGAAATCGAGCGATAACTGAATTAGTTATAGAGAATTGTGCTTTCTGGAAGGTTGTGCAAATTATTTCTGATTTATGTGCGACAATTTACAGCCTGGCGGTAAGCTAGCACTATTTTGAATAATGAATTCATTTTTCGTTCGATTCAAAGGAAAATGCTGGATTTATATGCAAGTTATTTGTGATTTATATGCAAATTCAGTTCAATAAATTTGAGATTGCCCAAGCTGACACAGTTGTCAATAGAAATTTGTTTATGGCCAGATTTAGTAATATCGAAATTATGTGCAAATTCAGTTCTATATTTTTTTCATTGAAAACAGTGCTGTTTTGCACATTGCAATAGCCATTTGTTTATCGAAATATCGAAATTATGTGCAAATAATGTGTCATTTATGTGCAAACTAGCACAGTTTCAAATAACTTAATAATATATCCATTGAATTCGAATAAACACTGAAACTATATGCAACTTTATTGTTTGCTTGGCAAGTTGCACATAAATCACACATAATTTGCACATAATACGTGCATTTGGTTTATTGGAATCTAATGATGATTTTGAGTTGTGGTTGCTTTCCGGCAAGCTAGCACGATTTTCAATAAAAAAGATTGGCGAGTGCTCACAAAAAAATTGGACTCCTCCAATGATTTCCACATAATTTTATATGCAAGTTATTTGTGATTTACGTACAAATTCAGTTCAATAAATTTGAGATTGCTAAAGCTGACAGTTGTCAATAGAAATTTGTTTATGGCCAGATTTAGTAATATCGAAATTATGTGCAAATTCAGATCAATTTTTTTTCATTGAAAACAGTGCTGTTTTGCACATTGCAATAGCAATTTGTTTATCGCATGATTTCAAACAAATATCGAAATTATGTGCAAATAATGTGATTTATGTGCAAACTAGCACAGTTTCCAATAACTTCATAATGTATCCACTGATTTCGAATAAACACTGAAACTATATGTAACTTCATTGTTTGCTTGGCAAGTTGCACATAAATCACCCATAATTTGCACATACTACATAATTTGGTTTATTGGAATCTAGTGTTTATAGAATTAGTGATTGCGAGTTGTGGTAGCTTTCCTCCAAGCTAGCAAGATTGGCGAGTGCACACAAAAAAATTGGACGGCTCCAATGATTTGCACATAATTTTGAAGTGATTGTGTTCAACTTGATGAGAGTCAGGTCGAGTGCTGTTGGATGGAAATATTCGACAAAAGAAAGGGTACCGATGTAGTTTTCCTTAAAGGAAATTGTCGTCTTGATAAAACCGTTTCGAGTTCACCGTGTCGCATGCTTTTTCATCAAAAGACAGGATTTTCTTCCACTTATCCGAGAGGGGGGATTCTAAAGCGTCTACGACATAACGTCCTTTATGCCGGGAATTCTTCGCATTCTACATTTTCGCAATAAGCCTTTTACGTCGTCATCAATGCGATGTTTCGAACTCGAAACCACCGAGTTGTTCAATCACTTCAGGCGAATACGCGATAAAACCATCGGAAATTGAATAACGAATCGGTACGGTTGGTTAATATAGTAATTGTGATGTGCGTCGAAATTTGGGGTGATAATTCGGTAGGACGTTTCAGGCATCGATCAGATCTGGATAAAATTGAAACATGTTCATTTTGGTCCATTATTTTCAATTAGGATGATATTTCCTAAATCCGATAGACCTGTACTCCTTTCACATTTATGAAGTATCCCGGTTAGCCAAGATTTAGGTTTATCAAGTTTTTCTATTTATCATTTTTTTAACTTTGTAAATGGAGTTAGTTCTTTTGAGGTTCAACTTTGACACAGGTTTCGTAGTACCTACTACAACATTTTCACATTTAAATGTCTTATGTAGGTTTTTTTTCTTGAGAATTTTGAAGAGTGGGGAATTCCATAGGTCAGTCTGTTCGTTTATAAGTTTTTCTGTCGAGTTATTCGAGTACTTTTATTCTTTTTTCGAATGAATTATCACAAAGTAACGGACTATTCTGTCCATAATTTCTCAGTGAAATTTCAACACTGGATTCTTGATTTCCGTACAAGAAAATAGCATAACTGAATCTTCCAACCATGTCCACATACGTGACATATTTCCAGTATCAACAGAGAACAAAATTCTTCAACATTCGCCAGGTCTTTGGAATTATTGAATTCAGATAATATTTTCTCCAAATCATTATTTTCCCAAGGTAAATAAACATTTCGATTAATACGTAATTACTACGACCTCTACGTAGAAAGGACAACGTTGCTTACAGGAAATGATTATTCAGAAAGTGAACCTAGGTCCTAGGGTCACAGGAATATCACCATTTGCTAGCACAACTGGTATTTTACTTTGTCAGCCAACCTTTACTCTTTATTATTATTGCATTAGTAAATCTATAATTCGCAAAGTTTGTCATACAGCTTGTAGAACACCCTGTATATCTCGCAAAAAATGAAAACCGGTCGAAGTAAAAATTCTCAATCAAGTTTCTCACAGACCTCTCATCCCCTATCAAGCCCCCTCGTCCAGGGTAGAAAAAAGCGATTTTTCATACTTGCAAAACAGGGTTTCGCTTATCTATCAAGGCCTCCTTGGATCGGGAATCGAACCTTTCCGCCGGACCCCTTCGCAACGTTCGAAATTATTCCACAAAGTTCCCGAAAGTTAATCATGACTCAAAAGGGCATAGTTGAAATTGTTCTTGGAACATGAAGATTTTTCGTGTTTTTTTGTGTTTTCAATCGAGGGAGGGAAGTTTAATTATAATCCACTTCGTTTCGGAAATATTGTTGAGCTCGACGGTGGATAGATAGACGGGAACTTTTCCGATTGAAATTCGATGACGAAATTGCTTTGCTACGCCGGAGACTTAAGAGGGTAGTAAGTGGAATATTCTATTTATGGGACGACAGTGAATTTAACAGACCGAAGCTGAGCAAATGGATTTATTCAGGTAGTATAATAAAATGAGAATGATATCCTCTTTGTCCCTTCCTAACGTATACACCATTCACTTTTATGATGTATCCCGGTTGGCCATGACATTCTGACACATTTCAACGACCACCGTGTATATTTTGAATATGTTAGGTTATAGTCATTTTGCTCTTAGATACATACACATCTTGAATCGATCCAATAAAAATCAGTATGAGACATTTCGTCAATCTGGTCGCCTTTTTTCTGAAGTTTGGTTCTTTGCATATGCTTCATGAATGTTCTTATTTTGAAATGAAGTCAGTTTATCAACGGCTTCGATTTGAAACGAGTTTTCTGAAAATGCCAAGACGTAAATTAACAAACGCTGAGGCTAATAGGGCTATCGGAATGCTACAGGGTGGCCTAACTCAGGTTGTTGTAGCGGAAAGGCTCCAAGTCAGCCAAAGTGTGATATCTCGACTTTGGAACAGGTTCAGGGAGACAGGTTCCGTGTTGGAAAGACCAAGGCTTGGTGGGCGACGAAAAACAACACCTGCTCAGGATCGTTTCATCACCGTTTCGGCGAGAAGAAACCCTACATCTACGTGTAGAATGCTACGGAATACTCTTCAAAATGCAAATGGGGTCCAAGTTTCCATCGAAACCATCAGATGACGTTTGAGAGAGGTGAATCTAGGTTCTAGACGTCCATTGAGAGGAGTTCCATTAACACGTGACAAAGACTGGAATGGGCAAGGCAACATATCAATTGGAACGATCAATGGCGTAGTGTCCTCTTCACTGATGAATCCAGATATGGACGATTTTCAGATTCTCGAAGAATAAGAGTATGGACAATCCCACGCATACCCCGTAATCGTCGCTATGTCCAAGAAGTCCATCCATTCCGAGGGGGTACTTTTATGGTATGGGCCGGGATATGTTTCAACGGGCGCACAGATCTACACATTTCTCCTGGGAATATGACCGCCTTACACGATAGGGAGCATGTCATTGACAATGTTGTGCCAAATTTTCACGCTGCTATTGGTGAAACTTTTCAATTTCTAGAGGATAACGCTAGACCGCACCGTGCGGCCATAGTTGAGAATGCGCGCGAGCTTGGTATTCCACATTTACCAATACCCCCGCACTCACCAGATTTGAATTGCATAGAACATGCATGGGATATGCTCTAAAGAAAATTAGATAATCATCAACCTACCCCAGAATCCTTAAATGATCTGAGAGAGCTTCTGCCCCGTTTAGTGAAATTCTTCACTTCTCAAAATTCTCAGGACATAAGCCTACAGAAGACATTTAAATACCTTTTTGCACAACTTGAAATACTCCAGTATGACAATGTAGCAGTACTACCAATGCTGTGTCACAGTTAAACCTTAAAAGAACTCACTTCATTTACAAAGTCAAAAAGAGTAAATAGAAATTAACCTTGGCAACTTCTTACAGAATTATTTGACTTTCACGAGTGCCAACCTGCGTCAGTTTTAAGTGAAAGAACTTGATAAATCTAAATCATGGGCAACCGGAATATTTTGTAGAAGTAAATATAATATGTTTATCAGGTTTGACATCCAAATATTATTTAGCAAGCAGTGACAGTGTTTGTATATGGGAATTCTACTGGAAATTCCTTGAGAATAATCACCAACCTGACCACACAGAATTAAGTGCATTCCGAAGACTTGGAGAAACATATAAACCTCCTCCAAAAAAGCAATTCGACCAACAGAAGAGAATGAAGTAAATAAAGAAAGTTTTATTGCTGTTTTTCACTTATCTCCGAATACTGAATGGCGTTTCTTAAACAAGGAAATATGGCATTCATTTCACAGATAAAATGTATAAGTTTTACATGCTGGAGATGCCCCACAACAGTTGGAATTTTTGTTCAACAACATGCATAAAATAATAGATTCCTTTTCCTTCATGGGGTCTGACAATAACCATAACAAACATGTGTCGGCATTGCATACTAGTAGACTCCAGCAATGTTTTTGATGTCCGTACATGTTATTGTATTATCGTTTTGATACATGTTTGTATAGAAACTTTTGGAAATGCAACCTTTTTGAGTTCATTGATGTCATAGAGCTCAACATGTCACATAGAGAGTGACAAGAAGTTCCTTGGTTGAAAGAACATTTCGAGGGGGACTATAGCACTGTCGCCTAGCTCACTGGATCTTAATTCTCAAGATTCTTGTGGGGGACATATTATGAACTAGTCACTTTTATTTGATGAATTCAAGATGCAGCTAGGTGGATAATAAACGACCCAAATCTCAACCGTCTTGTAACAGCATCTATTGTTCGTCGATGTGAGGCTTGTATTCAAGCCCTAGGTACAATTTCTATAATAAGATTGTTAAGGAATATTGATACAATGAAAAAGAATTGGACCTATGTTCATAGAAAAAAATGCTGAGAATAGGCACAATATTCGATTTGGTTTGATTTAAAAAATATATAGCAAATACTTGTCAACTCAATCTACAACCAGTTCGTTACTTTTTCCAAAGGATGTAAGTTGTTGGAAATCTTCCGTCTTCTCAATTTAATGAAGTACCTCGTTTACTAATGCTCTGAAATGAAACCTCGAAGTTCTCCTCTCTCTCTACCTCCCACTCATCAAAAGGAATCAATTTCAAAGATATTCCCAGTAGACGAGAACGTCACGATGTGATACCCATAATAGATTCGACAATATAAAGCACCATAACCGGTTACTCTTTTGTATATTTATAATGTTGTACCGTATTTTGAGGAAGTCGCGAAGAATATAACAATGATAAATCATCTATGCTAAACGTTGCACGTCCGTTAAAAGTTCAAACTGGTTTCTCCTCCTGTTAAATGCAGAAAAAAACATGAAATTATCGACCTGTATTGGAAATCTGCCAGTTCTTAGGCGGTTGCATTCACATTTCACAAAAAGAGGATGTATTGATATCTAGTTAGCCTCGACCAGTTCCATGCATAAACAAAATATTACGATACCATATCAACGAACAATAACTTAATAGAAGTGTAAGTGTAGAGTTCGACGTGAAAAAAGTAAACCAGAGTTACGCAATAAAAAAAAAGATGTTACGAAATTGTAAAAATCGAAAAATTGGAGTATCGAGCCATCATCAAGAACCTGTATTTAAAAGGGTTAAGAGGTAAGCAGATTTACGAAGATATGCTTAATACCCTTGGTGATCAATGTCCTTCGTATGCGACCGTGAAAAATTGGACTGCAAGCTTCAAAAGAGGTAAATTTTCCATTGAAGATGATGACCGATCGGGAAGGCCAGTTTCTGTGTCAGTCCCCGAAAATATCGATGCAGTTCATGACATGATTTTATCAGACCGTCGAATTGGGCCAAAACGGATATCTGAAGCACTGAAGATTTCATACGAACGCGTTCATCATATAGTTCACGTCAATTTGGACATGAGAAAAATTTCCGCGAAATGGATCCCCAAATGTTTGAATGTTGACCAAAAGCGTGCAAGGGTAGATGTAGACTTCTTAAACCGAATTGTTACTATGGATGAGACTTGGGTACATTTCTACGATCCAGAAACATAGCAACAATCGATGGAATGGCGACACTCTGGTTCTCCAAGACCTAAGAAATTTCGTGTCCAAACATCTGCTGGAAAAGTTCTTGCTTCAGTTTTTTTGGATTGCCATGGAGTAATCATGATTGATTTTTTGGATAAGGGTGGAACAATAACTGGAGATTATATTCGACATTACTGACCACTCTACGGAAAAAAAATAAAGAGAAAAGACGCGGAAAGCTATCCAAAGGTATTTTGTTTTTACAGGACAACGCCCCAGTACACAAATCTTGTGTTGTCCGTAAAAAAATTCGTGATTTAGGTTTAGAATTACTTATTCACCAGATTAGGCTCCGTCCGATTATCATCTCTTTCCTCAACTGAAAAAATGTTTAAAAGGTCGTAAATTTTCTTCCAACGAGGAGGTAATAAAAGCTGTGGAGTACTGGTTTGCAGAGTAAGAAGAAACATTTTTTTTTAAAGGTCTAGAGACGTTGCCGGTTCGCTGTAATAAATGTATTCAATTAGGAGGAGAATATGTTGAGTAATAAAATATTTTGACATTGAAATTTTGTTTGGTTCTATAGTAGGCTAAGAATTTTTCAATATATCTTCGTATATCTAGATTCTAAACTGGCTTGGTGACCTGTTTGAGTATTTTCGTTACCCAACGAAACACCCTGTATAATAAGCGATTCATCATTAATTATAATTAACATAGCTAATGATGAAGTCACGATTTAGACCATAATATTGTCGTCAATAATCCATTTCCGACTCCCACTATTGGAGTAAATGATTCCTGTAAGATTGCAGGGATGGCATAGGACAAATTTTAATCATTAAAATTTCGCATAGTTAACACAGATGATAAACAACTTGACGGCCTGAGGGGCCATTAAGATTAAATGGTGAAATATATAATTTGCATCGTTGTGAACAGAGTTCCACGAAAAGCGCTTCAATTTATACTTCTGGAAATCGATACAGGCCAGGAGTTCGATGCTTATAATTTTGTCGAATCGACTCTAATCCAGCTCGATGGGGAAAAAGGCACGGACAAGCAAAGCTACGATTAGAGCGTTCCGTAAACACAATGGGTTCTAAACTCAACAAAACATTGTAAACTCTTCAGACGTCTTGTTACTCAAACTTTTGAATTGAGGCAAATAATATTAATGGTGAAGCAATTGGAATTTTGAATTAAGCTTGCATCGTCAAGGTAGCCGATTTCTAAGCTCCTTGAGAAAGCTGTCATTCTTGCCAGATAAAAAGTTTCTCATTTTTTGGGTCTTATAAAAAATTTTAGTAATTTTACTACTGAAACTCAAAATAAGAATGAGAAGGATGCATTGATTATTCAGAGGCTTCGTCAAGTATCAAATGCATAATTAAAATAACACAAGTTGGCATGTGAACCTTCAACGGTCTTTTGTTACATCGTATTCATTGATATGTTAGGTTAGAATTCTAAAATGTTCTGTCAAATAGGGACTTACAGCTCCAACTGGTCTCTAGATTCATCCACTTGCTGAGATAAATTTACCAATCCATCTTTCCTACTGTAAGATGAAAAGACGTTTACGAACCGCACTAGCGTTATTTGACACTTCACAGGTAAACCATGGACATATTTAGGTTTATCAAGTTTTTTTACTTAAAACTGACGCAGGTTGGCACTGGTGAAATATCGGCAATGTCAAAATAATTCTCAATGCTAATTTCTCAATAAACAATTCCGTATCTTGCTTTTGACTCGAATACTGCATGATAGATAGTTTTCATGGAGAATTTATCCAGATATCTTGTCATTACACCCAAAGATAACAGACTGAAGCTAAGCTGCATCCCAGTTTAGTAATATTGTAACGTTCTCGGGGTTCAAACAAATTGTCTGCTGAATTTAAACGTCTAATTTATTTCCAATACCACTAACTTATCACACTAATTTATGTACAACAACTAATACTGATTTATTTACACACTTGCTAATAATGCTGATTTATATTCACTACTTGGAATTCGCGATTCACAATTCAATCCGGCTCTATTCAGATAGTAACTGACTGTCCGCATTGTGCGCGTCTTTATATACCCAATACGTCTCTGTTTCTAGAACGATCGGATATGTTCTGGAGGCTTCTCGAATAATTCCTGTACGCGGAATCAGAGAGTCCAGAGACGTATTCAGGCGGACTTCGTCCGTTACACTGCCCCCTCCTTAAGACGTTCGGTCCCCGAACACCCTGGATGGTGTGGCTGAATCTACAGGCGTCTCCTTTTCTGCAGCACCCCTGTCGTCCGAAATAGCACTCCACTGTCTTCTTCTTCGGCGTATATCCGCTCGGGTTGAAACTGCAGACCAGTATCTTCATTCCCGTCCTATGGAAAATGACCTCAAGCATACTTCGAACGATTCTCCAGTTGAGCTGATCTAGACCACAACCCAGCTTTGGCACAGCTAGCTTTTTCACCTTCAACTTGGTGAGCTCGTCTCTCAGCTGCAACAGGGTGTCCCACATACTTTTGTAGCTGGGTTTGTTGTCGGAGAATCTCTTGGTTACCAGGTGGAAGAGGTAACGCTGGCCATCAGCCAACCTCAGCGTTTTCCCAGTACGAGGATGTTGTTTCAGGAGCTCTGGTACACGGCCAAATTTCTTCCGGAAGACGAATGCTATTCCTCTCGACATACGCAGGTCTTCCGAGACACAATGGGCTAGTGAATAGTCTTCAGATACAGAGAAGAGATCTTGCTGTTTCTCGATGGTTACTCCGAATCTTGCCTTTCCGGTTCCACCGTAGTTTGCCATGAATAGGTCAAAACTCATCTCCTCACGCTCCGCTTTCCGAAAAGTCGTTCTTCTCAGATGGGTTTCGTCATGTTCTTCGTAGTCTGCCTCATATTTGCCTAGACGATTTATATGGACCACACGTTTCTTGCCTCTGGGTAGTTGCTGGATACGGTACACTACATCGTTGATTCGTTTTACTACTCTGTATGGCCCTTCCCAATCTTTCTGCAGCTTAGGTGATAAACCCCTCTTCCTCTGGGGGTTGTACAGCCAGACTAGGTCTCCCACATTGAAACCACCTTCTGCAGCTTTGCTGTCATACCGAGTCTTCATTCGGTCACTCGCTATTTGGAGGTTCTGTCTGACCTTTTCATGGATGTAATGTAGCCTACCCTTCAAGAGGCTCGCGTAGTCCTCACCAGCTATCTCCGTTCCCGGCTTGCATCCAAACTCCAGGTCACAAGGCAACCTTATTTCTCGGCCGAACATAATACAGGCTGGTGTCTCTCCGGTGGATTCTTGCACTGACGACCTGTAGGCCATAGTGAACAGATGGAGATACCTGTCCCAGTCTCTTTGGTGATCAGAGACCACTTTAGCCAGATATTTTCCCACAGTTCTATTCATTCTTTCGACCATGCCATCTGACTGTGGGTGAAGCGCAGTTGTCCTTGTCTTTTTGATTCCGAGTAATTGGCATACATTCTGGAACAGGCTAGACTCGAAGTTTCGTCCTTGATCCGAATGAAGTTCGAGAGGCACACCAAATCGGCTAAACATCTCCTTAATCAGAACATCCGCCACTGTCGAGGCCTCTTGATTTGGAATAGCATAAGCTTCAACCCATTTGGTGAAATAATCCATCGCAACCAGTATGTACTTATTCCCATCTTCGGTTTCGGGGAATGGACCTGCAATATCGATGGCAACTCGTTCCATAGGACTCCCCACGTTATACTGCTTCATTGGAGCTCTACGACTTCCCCTCGGGCCATTCGATGAGGCACATAATCTGCATTTCCGGCACCAGTCTTTAACATCTTCTTTGCAGTTGACCCAGTAAAAACGCTCTCTAACCTTTTCTAGCGTTTTTTTGATACCGAAATGGCCACCAGAAGTTCCGTCATGTAACTTCTCTAAAACCTCTCTCACTCGACTCCTGGGAATTATCAGCTGTTTCCTTGCTGCGGTACCTTCGTCATTTTCGATGGACCAGCAGTCCATCCTCCAAAATGATAGAATCCCACTGTGCCCAGTAGGACTTGACCCTAGGATTCAGATGACTCACTTCCTCCCATCTTGGTCTCTGGCCGCTTATCTTCCAATGCAACAGCATCTTCAATTCTGGGTCACTTTCCAGATCTCGCTTCAGGGATTCTGGCATCCAGTCCGTATCAACTATGGTCGTTCTCAAGCAGAATTCTTTCTCTTCTACTTTATTGCAGTGCTTGCAATCTGACGGACATGGTCTCCTAGATAATGCGTCAGCGTTACCATGAGTTCTTCCTGCACGATGTTCGACAGTAAAATTATATTCCTGCAATCTTTCTATCCATCTGGCAACCTGACCCTCTGGATTCTTGAATTGTAGAAGCCACTTCAGAGCGGCGTGGTCAGTCCTGAGAAGGAATTCTCGGCCGTACAGATATTTATAGAAGTGTTCCATGGACTTCACTGCAGCGAGAAGCTCTCTTCTTGTAACGCAATAGTTACGTTCGGGCTTTGACAGGACCTTGCTGAAATATCCTATTACTTTTTCTTGGCCATTCTGAATTTGGGACAATATGCCCCCTATGGCCATGTTACTCGCATCTGTATCCAAGATGAACTTTCCACTGACTTGGGGATAACTTAGAACAGGAGCCGTTATTAGAGCTTGCTTCAGCCGATTGAAAGCATCCCCGCATTCCATATCCCATTTGAAATCTTTTCCATCTTCCGTGAGTCTCGTCAAAGGCTTCGCAATATTGGCAAACCCAAGAACGAATTTCCTATAGTAGGTACACAATCCAAGGAAACTTCTTACTTGATGCCTGTCTTGCGGTATCGGCCATTCTTGTACGACCTTGACCTTGTCTGGGTCAGCACTAATTCCATTTTCAGAAACTACATGTCCCAAGTATTTTACTTCTCTCCTGAACATGTGGCACTTCTTCGGACTGAGTCTCAAATTTGCAGTGCGTAGCCTCTCCAGAACGTCTCTTAAATTTCTCAGGTGTTCTTCGAATGTCCGACCAAAAACAATGACATCATCCAAATAAACCAGGCACGTCTTCCAGGATAATCCTCGAAGAATGGTTTCCATTAATCTCTCGAAGGTCGCAGGTGCGTTACATAGACCAAATGGCATTACTGTGAACTGCCACAGTCCTGTCCCAATGGTGAAAGCTGTTTTCTCTTTGTCCTTGGGGTCTAGTTCCACCTGCCAATACCCGCTCTTCAAGTCCAGTGTGGAGAACCATCTTGAGCCAGAAAGAGTGTCCAAAGTGTCATCAATCCTTGGAATGGGGTAACAATCCTTCTTAGTGACTTCGTTCAGACCACGGTAATCTACACAAAATCTGGTGCTGCCATCTTTCTTTTTCACCAGAACTACAGGTGATGACCAAGGACTATCTGATGGCTCTATTATTCCTTGTTGGTGCATGTCCTTGATAATATTTTCTGCTTCTTCCCTCTTTGCTATCGGAAGTCTTCGTGGGTGTTGGCGAATGGGACCGGATTTATCAGTGTTGATTGAATGTCTCACAACATTTGTTCTTCCCATTTGAGTATCATCCGTAGCAAAAACGTCGCTGTATTCACTTATCAATTTCTTCACCTCGCTTATGTGTTCTGGTTCAAGGTCTATGTAGGAAGAAGTCAGTATCTCAAGTAATTTTTGCGAACACTTCCTCCTTCTGGTAACCTTGTTCTGTTCATCCCGAATGTCTCCTGTCACACAAAGCACGGAGCAGCTTTCCCCCAGAATCGTGTCCTTCTTCAACGTCACCGGATACATGTTGGTATTCAATATCCTCACCGGAACTTCCTTTCCGCCTCTCACTAAGGTTTTTCCGACTAGCAATCCCTTTCCTAGGTTATTCTCACTAGCTGGTTCAATGAGTCTTGTACCGTTATCTCGAAGGTTTCTGTCTAAGTACCCCTTCACTATCGTTTCTGCCTGGCCACCTAGGTCAACATCTTCGCTGAGCAAGACTCGAATTGATGCACCTTCACATCCCAGGAATGGGATTTCCAGACTTCCAATTCTCAAGACATCATTCCTCATATCCATCTGGAAGCCATAACCTTTGATGACATCCATTCCCAGGATGACTTCCTCCATGATATCTGCTACCAGCACCTCATGTTCGAGAGTTATGTCTCCAATGCTCAGGACAATCCTTTTCTTTCCATGTGTTGATACGTCCTCTCCAGTAGCTGTTCGTAAACGGACCATTGTTTGTCGGATTTTTCCATTCCTTTCAACTATTCCTGGCTTTACTATGGTCCGGGTTGCGCCTGTGTCGACTAACATTTTAACCGACCGCCCATCAACTTTACCGTCGACATAAATACTTGAAGAGATGGTCTGAATTATGACTTCTGGGGCATTGTCATGGCGGGTCGGTTTATGCCCCTTCTCACCAACCCGTTTTAGTTTTCCTGTTCCTGACGTTTAGCTGGCTCTTTACAGTAGCGCCGAATATGTCCTTCTCCGCCGCAATTCCAGCATCTTGGTCTTAGTCCTCTATTCCGTCGCTCTTGACGAACTCGGCGTAGTACCTCTTCTATGATTTCATCGCTGACCGAGGAATCATCCACAGTGCGCCTCACCTTGCTGTGTCCCCTGTGCGAAGCCTGTTTGGCAGCTTCAAACTCTAATGCAAAGGCCAGGGCGTCATCCAGAGTCTTTGGTCGGGCCAATCGTAGTGTCTGTTGGGTTTCCATATCTCTCAGACCATCGACAAAGGTCTGGATAGCGAGCTGTTCCAGGAAGCTATCCGGTGCTGTAGGATATGCCAGTCTTACCAACCTTGCTATATCGGCTTCAAATTCCTGCAAAGTTTCTGTACTCCTCTGCTGGCGACCCTTGATCTGTGCGTGATACACTTGTTGGAGGTGTGCATCACCATATCTCATTTGGAGTTTAGTTGTTAAAGCCTCGTAATTACCTTGTAGGCTTGCAGGAATGGTCTGGAGTATATTCAATGCATCTCCCCTTAGTGCAACAATCAAGGCTGTCGCTTTCTCTTCCGCTCCCCAACCATTGGCATTCGCTGCTGCTTCAAATTGCTTCTGGTACGTGCACCAAGGTGTTTTGCCGTCAAAAGTTGGAGGTTTAATCTTCATTTTACTACTTTCTGTGTTGTTTTCTGATTTCACGAAGTTATTGGATGGTGAGGCTCGAGTTTCTTTTCCATGTGACGTTCTCTTCAGGGACTCTATCAACTTGGCATGATGTTCAATTATCTCTGATATGTCTTCGAATTTTTCGTCCACTTTATCAAATTTTCCATTGACTTCTTCAAATTTTTCGTCAACCTTATCAAATTTTTCATTGACTTCATCTATTATTACCTCCTTGATGGTTTCCATTTTCTCATCCAATGTACTTGCGATTTGACTCACCAATTCATTACAATTGTTCATTTTTTCCTCCACTTTATTTTCCATTTTATCCATTTTTTCTTCCATTTTTGAACTCATTTCTCGAGAATTCTCATCCATTTTTTCTTCCAATTTCGAGCTCATTTCTCGAGAATTCTCTTCCATTTTCAAGCTCATTTCTCGAGAATTCTCTTCCATTTTCAAGCTCATTTCTCGAGAATTCTCTTCCATTTTCAAGCTCATTTGTTCAAAGGCTTGCTTGAAGAATTCCATACTCGCCTGGTCCATTTTCTCCTTTTGCGATCTTGTTGTCGGCATTCAAAAGTTCCACAATGAAGTCCACAATTCACTTAGCACAGCAGTTCAATTGATCCCACTTCTGACACCAATGTAACGTTCTCGGGGTTCAAACAAATTGTCTGCTGAATTTAAACGTCTAATTTATTTCCAATACCACTAACTTATCACACTAATTTATGTACAACAACTAATACTGATTTATTTACACACTTGCTAATAATGCTGATTTATATTCACTACTTGGAATTCGCGATTCACAATTCAATCCGGCTCTATTCAGATAGTAACTGACTGTCCGCATTGTGCGCGTCTTTATATACCCAATACGTCTCTGTTTCTAGAACGATCGGATATGTTCTGGAGGCTTCTCGAATAATTCCTGTACGCGGAATCAGAGAGTCCAGAGACGTATTCAGGCGGACTTCGTCCGTTACAATATGTTCTTCCCAATTCAGTGTATCATTCACATAGAAACTTTATAAATGGATTTAGTTTTTTCAAGGTTCAACAGGTTTCGTAGTACTACTACATTTTCATACTGGAGTAATTCAAGATGTGCAAAAAGGTATTCAAATGTCTTATGAAGGTTTATTTCTTGAGAATTTTTTAAAGTGGGGAATTTCATATGTCCGTCTGTTCGTTTTTCTGTCGGATTATTCGAGTACTTTTATTCTTTTTTCGAATGAACTATCACAAAATAACCGACTATGCTCTCCATTATTTTTCAGTAAAATTTCAACACTCTATTCTTGATTTCCGTGCAATTAAATCTTCCAACCATGTTTATGTAACTGAAATGGTGGCAGTATTTTCAGAGAAAAAACTTTATACAAGTTAATTGAGTATACAAGATGAATATACCGACCTTAGAATAAGCGCAGCTATCATCTGTCATAGCTTGTGGACCACTTTGTATTACCAGTGTATGCATTAGAATTGGCAACTGTACAAATAACCATATTTAATGTTCTTCCCATGTATTCCGTAAAATTATTGGTTTATTCATACTACACTGCGCAAAAAAATTAACGCACATTATGGAAATCTCAAATTTATTCTTCAACTGAAGATGTTCTCAATGATAATTATTTTTATCAGAATTATGCATGCATATGTTATCCACTTTCAACGTTTTTCTTCAATACAGATGTTTTCTCCCAGCAGGAATAAAAAAAGATGATATTATCAGATTTTGAATGTATTGGCTCCATTCTAAAATCAGTTGTTCTCGATCAATTCCAGTGATCAATAGTTTTTCTTTCGTTTGATTTTCTACACTCGGTCGCTATGCAACGCAAAACACGCAATTTGACCGAAGAGGAATGTGCCCAAGCGGTAGTTTTGCTAGAAGAAGGGTGGACATACACAAGAATTGCAGAAAGGTTTGGAGTTTCCCATACAAGTGTGTCCAGAATGTTGCAGCGATTCAGGGAGACAGGTATGAATGTCCGAAGACCAGGACAGGGTAGACCACGGGTAACATCTGCCATTCAAGAACGTTACTTGAGAGTTTCTTCGTTGAGACAACGGTTTGCAACCGCTCGCCTCCTTCAAAATCAGCTTGAGCAAACTCATGAGGTGCAAATTAGCACTCAGACAATAAGAAATCGCCTCAGAGAATATGATTTAAGGCCTCGTGTCGCGGCAAGAGGCCCAGCTCTTACCCCAGCCCATCGAAGGGCGCGTTTGGATTTTGCGAGAGAGCATATCCATTGGGAAGAGGCCGATTGGGAAAGAGTTCTCTTCACAGATGAGTCTAGATTCTGCCGCTACCATTGTGATCGACGTTCCCTGGTATACAGACGTCCACATGAAAGATATGCTCAGTGCAATTTCCTGAATACTACTGGTTTCGGGGGAGGATCGATTATAGTATGGGGTTGAATATCTTTGACTGCTCGCACAGTCATAGTGGTCATTGATGATGGAGCTATGAATGCTGATAAGTATATAAGGAACATTCTTGAAGAACATGTAGTGCTATTTGCCCCATACATTGGTGAAAATTTCATTTTTATGGACGATAATGCCAGAACCCATCGTGCGCGCATCGATCAGGAGTAGGATGAAGTCTCTCGAATGGAATGGCCAGCAAGAAGTCCAGATCTCAATCCGACTGAGCAGGTTTGGGACAACCTCAATAGAAGGCTGAGAAGTTCAGAAAATCATCCAGCTACTCTTAATGACTTAGGAATCCAACTCGGAGAAATCTGGGAAGGATTAGATCAGAACATTTTAAGATCACTCATTTTGAGTATGAACCGTCGTTGCCGAGCTGTAATTAACGCAAGGGGTGGAAATACCAAATATTAAATCACTTATCAGCATTTCAGTATTTTGAAAATTGTTCATTTCTCTTCTTTCACATAAGATTCGGTGAAATCCTGAATTTTTCTTCCATTTAATGTGTCTTGTATCGTTAAAACCTTCCCGAGAGAACATGAAAAATAAGTTATAAAGTCAATGTTGAATTTCATTAAAATTGAGATTTTCAGAATGTGCGTTAATTTTTTTGCGCAGTGTATTAGCCTTAAGATACCAATGTTTTAAACCTTTGTTTTTGCCAAAGCATTCGACTAAGAGTTTTTCTCATTTTTTTTCAGGAGGAGGAGATCGTGAAGCCAAAGCAAGCGAAGAAGAGAAAAAAAGTGATGTCGGACAGCGATTGACCTGACCAGCACGCCGCAATCAACACCCCCGAATGGTACTTTTATCATCGCCCCTCCGAGATGACGAGGAGGACAGAAGACGAACGTCATATCAGCTTTAACCTATGTGATCCTGAACTTGCAATTTACGAATTGCAAAAGAGGTTAATATTATGAAGAAGAATCGAGAAACGGTACGACATGACTCACTGCCGTAACTATACGAGTATTGGACGGTCCCCGTATGATTTTTTTGGGAAAGATTGGGGGGCGAATTTCCACGCAGTCGTCACAACGAATTCAAAAAGGTTCACGAAAAAAATTAAGTTATAGATGAATCAATTCGAAATTTTTCGCTAATTGTTGCTGAATGATCATTGTCAAGTTCTGACAATGACATTTCAGAATCCACTAGCGAATTTAACAGAAAACCCAGCCTCTTCAACAAACTCAACTGAAACTTTTAGATGATTCTGCTTGCCCTGTTTTTATTTCGATATAAACTGGACCAATGATACAACTGACAGTTTTTCGTTAAAATTCGAACATCACCAATTTTCATTCAGATTTTGCCCGCTTGATCTCGACGAGAATTTCTTGTTCAACACATAGAATGTGCTACGTCATTATTTCCTTAATTGTGGACTCAAAAACCTCATAAGTTATTGATTTTTAAGAACTTAATTTCTACTTTCCAAATTACTAATGATTCTATGATGTTTCACAGCGGAAATTATTTATTCCTTTTTGTTTCTTTTGTCCTTATTTCCGACACTGTGTGAATAAATCCAGTAAGTATTTTTAGTTTCCGATTTCATCTTTAACTTTTATTTTTCTGTTCAGAGAGGGGTTCCATATTCTCACATATAAATATTTCAATTTATTCATTGGCTGCCAATATCAAAATCCACGACAATATTTAATTTTATTCATATTCAATGAACAATATTTTTGATATGGAGTTAATATAAATCATTCGCAGATACAAATGTTCTAGAGATTAAAAAATAAATTGCTGCCCAACTTTACATTAAAATCATCCTGGACCTGCCAGTTAGACAAAACGATGTCTTGGAAAATGTACCTTAATTTTGTTGGAAATCAAACTGTGAAATTCATTTTTTGATTATTTTGTTTTCAGTTTTCCGACTAAGATTCTTTCTGTAGTATACATTTTTTATTCATGTAAATATCTATTGTTAAAAATAGTTGCCCTTTCTTGTTAGTTTCTTTGGGATATTGTGAAATACATAATGAATTTTTAAGCAAAAATGTAAATTAATTCTAATGTTTTATTACAGAAGGAAGTGTAAATAGAAATTTGTAAATATATTTATAAAGTGCAAATTGTGTTTTTTTTGGAATGGCTAAAGTGTTTTTAAACTTCACTTGCAGAAGAAGAATATCACTTGAAAATTTGAGTCATTGAGTGTAATAAAATCAAACACTAAGAAAAATGGCATTGTTGAATAGTTATTAAAGGAAGGAGTAACAAAAGGATGAAGGTAACTTTTAGTTCCAAGAATTTCAAATTAATGACATAAAGCAGACGCTTTCAATACAGGGTGAACAGCATAAAACAACCTAGTCTGATATTTCCATAACTTTGTTTTTCTGGAAAATGTCGAAACAGGTCAGTTTTATTTGCAGGAATATATATTTCCATTGCCCTATTAGGGAATACCACGACCTGTCAAATATGTTTTGAGGTTAGTGCTGGTGGAATTTAGCTTAGTTAATTTTGTTAATAAAAATTTTTTGGTTGAAAATTGTTTTTAGGTGAATTTTTTTGATATTTTCGGTCAATATAAACCCAGTGAAAATGTTATTAATTAAGTGCAATTTCATTAAGAAAACATCCACTGTGTGTAATTTTCTGTATTGTCCACATATCGTGAGTCTTACCAGGAAACGGAGGAAAATTTGGTCAGTTGTCATCAAAACTTGAGAAAATAGAAGATATGAAACTGAACATTTCTTTGTAAATAATGTATGCAGTACATGTTGTAAATTAAACTGATGAATATTTGAATTTTATATCATTTAAAAGGTATGAGAAGTTCCAGGGCTCTCTTATAAATATTCCTTCTCCAATACTTCCTACTTCAATATGATTGAGACAAATTTTCCTTGTCAGTGTTGCTTCAACATTTTTTTTTTATATTACAAAGCATGAAAACTTATTCACTCATAAAATTCATCATATTTACCGCTAATCAGTGACCTGTCATTAACGTTTTGAGGTTAACAGTGGTGGATTAATCAAATGGTTTGGATCACATATAATAATTTGGATTGTATCATACTCTCAAAGCCAGTAACTATTTAATCTTTGAAAAAGTTGGATGGTGTAATGAAAAAAGCTCATCTTAAAATAACCCTTTATTCACACTTCAATATCATATAAAATTATAAAAGTATATTAAAATACTTGGGTAAGGTATATAATAAAATATATTTATATAGTTTATAATTACATTTTTGTCAAATTACGATAAAGGCACAATAAAAATCTCAAATAACCAATTATCAAATCCAAATGTAAATTTTTTCTCTTATATAATTCTTAAACCTAGAAATGCAAGGACAGCCTTTCCAATTACTTGATAAGGGAACATTTACTCAAATTGATCAGTAATTTTTATGCAACTGTTTCCTTGCAGCCTTAATCAATGGTAACAGAGACTTCAAGTCAGCTTTATCTTCCAAAAACGGATGTTCTAACAATTCTTCAGCAGTGGCCCTTTTGTCTACTTCAACCTGAAGGCACCAATCGATAAAAGACCTCAAGTTTAAGGAAAGACTGTCCCATTTCGTAATTTTTGGTCTGCCGTTAACTGTTATTAAATAAAGAGCTCTGAGAGCCGGTTCTCTTAGATACGGAGGCTCTCCGTCCAACATTTCGACTATCATTATACCTAATGACCAGATATCCACTTTTTTTCCGTATTTTTGTCTGGTAACCACTTCCGGAGCCATCCAGTATGGAGTTCCCACCATTGTCTCCCTCTGTTCGTTCCCAATGACATGGGCACAGAAACCGAAATCACTTACTTTCACGGAACCATCCATTCCCAATAAAATATTATCCGATTTGATATCGCGATGAATTGTTCCTCTCGAATGTAGGTAACTAATCGCTTGTAGCACCTCGTAGCACACGGCTGCAATCTGGGTTTCCTTCATTACTGTTTCAGTAACCACGTCTGTTAAAGGACCCCCATCGCAAAGTTCCATAACAACCCATAAATGTTCATCGAACATCACAAACGCTTCAAGGAAATTGACTAAATTTTTATGCTTGAAATTCTTCATAATCCGAATCTCACTCACTAGCAACTCTTTTCTGGACTGCTTTTTCATATCTATATCTTTAATTGCCACTGTTTGCTCGGTCCGGAGATCTTGAGCTTGGAAAACTATTCCTGAAGCTCCGGATCCAAGGTCTTTGTTAGTTTTCAAATAATATTGGTTAGGGTCACCAGGGGTACATAATTTCCTCAACTGCACCATGTAGTCTTCGTCAGTCATACCGGTTTTTCTTCTAATGAATTCGTACTCGCTTGAGTCTGATTTTTTTCTTATCTCTACTGTTTCGTTAATACTGAGATTTTCTATACTTTTTGCTAAATTTTTCGTTTTAATTAAATTTTGTTCCTCTTCTTTGGTTTTTGGTGTTGTTGTAAACGTCCCTGGTCTGTAACATAGGGAAATATAATGTAACTAAACTAATATCAACAAAGGGATGAGGATATTCCATGAAAATGATGATGAAGAATTACCCCACTGATTTTTCAATAAATTATATGAAATAGTTAGTAAAATGTAACAAAGATGAGACATAAAATACTAATTTGAATTAGAACTGAGTTTTGTAAGTTCCAAAATGTTTTTTTTTCTAATCAGACAGAGATAATGCAATAGTTTCATTTTTCCTCAAGATTTTCCTTGTAATAATTTCAAAACCCTCAAATTTTTCAATCGGAAATTAGCTTAGTCATTCCCAAATTCACCTATTGCATTAAAAAACTATCTAATTCAATGAGAGCTCACCTGGTATTTTCATATTCCGTACATGACGAAAGTATCGATTCTCTACTGGTATGAGCCTCTTTTGAATTCTCAAACCTACTGATTTCCTCAGATTCCTCATCGATATAGTTTTCGGTGACCAAAGGTTTGAATTGTGGGGTTGCTTCTTGCTTTTTCATGGAATAGTTATAGTATCGGAGAACTTGTCTGACAGCTACAGGATTATTTTCCTGTTCTTCTTTGGTGATTTGCTTTCCAATTTGTCGGCACCATGCCGACGGTAGGCCTTCCAATATTCCATCTTTATTAATACTCACATGAATGTCATGATTTACATTTGTTGGGGTTCCTATTACTGCTGCCCCTGGACTTTCAGGGTGGCTCTTTTTTCTAAAGAAGAACATTTTTAGAGGGTTTGAGTTGCTCGACATTACCTATACTCTAGTATGGCTTATTTGCTACAAATATTTGGTAGGATTTTGGTGAAAGATTCACATTTGAGCAAAAATAAACATTTCGGATGACAACACCCTCTAATTGTCAATTAACTAGTTGGATCACTTGACAGATGACAGAACCTCAAAATCTTTTGTAAATGTTTGACATGCTCCAATCAGTCTTTTGTTTATTTGGCGCGAGTTTGAAATATGCAATTCAAACAAATCTCCAGATATGGCAGGTTCTTTTTTTCAAAAATCAAGAAATAAGTGAGAATTCTCATTATTGACTCAATCTTTATTCAACGTGGGGACTGAATCTAAATTTAACGTTCATTCAATAAACAATGATGATTACCTATGGCAATGTGTATTCTGTAACCAGCTTTCTATTTTAATAGAAGTTTTCTTTTGCCGTTGATGAATTTCGAGAGGGATGGTGGCTGCAACCCATTTGTCCACCCATGTGTACGTTGAACTGGATAATGCAGAAAACAGTATGTGCCTACATATGCGGAAATACACTGCCTAAAAAAAAATTAACGCACATTATGGAAATCTCAAATTTATTCTACAACTAAAGGTGTTCTCAATGATAATTATTTTTATCAGAATTATGCATGCATATGTTATCCACTTTCAAAGTTTTTCTTCAATACAGATGTTTTCTCCCAGCAGGAATAAAAAAGATGATATTATCAGATTTTGAAGGTATTGGCTCCATTCTAAAATCAGTTGTTCTCGATCAATTCTAGTGATCAATAGTTTTTCTTTCGTTTGATTTTCTACACTCGATCGCTATGTAAATTGCAGAAAGGTTTGGAGTTTCCCATACAAGTGTGTCCAGAATGTTGCAGCGATTCAGGGAGACAGGTATGAATGTCCGAAGACCAGGACAGGGTAGACCACGGGTAACAACTGCCATTCAAGAACGTTACTTGAGAGTTTCTTCGTTGAGACAACGGTTTCCAACCGCTCGTCTCCTTCAAAGTTAGCTTGAGCAAACTCATGAGGTGCAAATTGGCACTCAGACAATAAGAAATCGCCTCAGAAAATATGATTTAAGGCCTCGTGTCGCGGCAAGAGGCCGGCCAGCTCTTACCCCAGCCCATCGAAGGGCGCGTTTGGATTTTGCGAGAGAGCATATCCATTGGGAAGAGGCCGATTGGGAAAGAGTTCTCTTCACAGATGAGTCTATATTCTGCCATTGTGATCGACGTTCCCTTGTTTACAGACGTCCACATGAAAGATATGCTCAGTGCAATTTCCTGAATACTACTGGTTTCGGGGGATGATCGATTATGGTATGGGGTGGAATATCTTTGACTGCTCGCACAGACCTAGTGGTCGTTGATAATGGAGCTATGAATGCTGATAAGTATATAAGGAACTTTCTTGAAGAGCATGTAGTGCCATTTGCCCCATACATTGGTGAAAATTTCATTTTTATGGACGATAATGCCAGACCCCATCGTGCGCGCATCGTTCAGAAGTACCTTGAAGAGGTTGAAGTCTCTCGAATGGAATGGCCAGCAAGAAGTCCAGATCTCAATCCGATTGAGCAGGTTTGGGACAACCTCAATAGAAGGCTGAAAAGTTCAGAAAATCATCCAGCTACTCTTAATGACTTAGGAATCCAACTCGGAGAAATCTGGGAAGGATTAGATCGGAACATTTTAAGATCACTCATTTTGAGTATGAACCGTCATTGCCGAGCTGTAATTAACGCAAGGGGTGGATATACCAAGTATTAAATCACTTATCAGCATTTCAGTATTTTGAAAATTGTTCATTTCTCTTCTTTCACATAAGATTCGGTGGAATCCTGAATTTTTCTTCCATTTAATGTGTCTTGTTTCGTTCGAAACCTTCCCGAGAGAACATAAAAAGTAAGTTATAAAGTCAATGTAGAGTTAACTTTCATTAAAATTGAGATTTTCAGAATGTGCGTTAATTTTTTTGCGCAGTGTAGTTACAGGAATTATCAATATATCAATCAAGATCTATACAGCCTAGGCAGTGCCCGTATGTCATACAACCCTGTAAATAAAAATTAATAACAATTTCAATACATATTACAATTACTCTCGAAAATCTGATGATGCCAAGGAATCCAAGCAATTGTTGAATTCTTCCTATTTAAGGGGGGCTCTCCAGACTGCCCCAAGAAATTATGTACCTACATAGAAATGAGCTGAAAAGTGGAATAATAAAATAAACGCATTCTAATTATTACATTTTCTTTATTCTCATACATGTCCCATACATTAAATGCAATTGAATATATTTTACTCCTAACATTTTTAAGCTAAAGGATAGGACTTTGACTAGAAGCTATATGATTTCATAATATAGAAAATTTTAAGTGACACACATGTTTTTTCCAACAAAATATAAAATTACACACCTCTTTGTCAAACGTATCTACTGGAATAGAACAAGTCATCAATGTGCGCTTAAAAATAAATATATGATTATTAATTGCAAATAAATTAATGAGAATAAATACGATTATTGACAGTGAATATAAAACTGAAATGGATTGTTCTATTCCATCCATAGACACGAAACCTAGCAGGCCAATCTTCAGGTTATTCTCTACTCCCTTAGCCCATTTTCTCTCATTTCCTCAATTGAAGATTTCCCAGAAGGAAATGAGTCCAGAACCATTCACCAATTTGAAAATTTCCTACAAACCAGGTGTCGCACATTATGCGGAAAACCTTTCAAGGCAAACTTCTTATAGCACCAACTTACATATATAGTCAACAATATTTAATTTATTGTTTTGTGTATCATTCAAAAGCTCGATCACAAAATATTGGTTTTTCTCGAGTTCAACCATAAATAATCGTGCAAGAAACATTTTTTTCTGATCAAACCACTACATATTTAAATTGATTCGGCTGAAATTTTGGTAGAATTAAAGAATACCTTCTTTTTTTCGATATTTTGTTTGTATGAGAATTAGTTTTTTGCACGTTGGTTCAACTCGAAGAAAAGGAGACTATTTAAAAACAACAGTAATTCTTCCAAATGCATTAAACAGAAACCTGGATATTCATAGGCCATTATTGCAGGTGAATTTGAAAAATTATTCAGATATATGCTGAGATAAAAGGAATAATCGATAACGGAATATTACACATTAAAATGCAACATTTAAAGCTTAAGAAATAATTATATAGCATGAGCATTGATTGAACTGAACTTCAAGAAATGAAATGTGCTAATTGAATAACTGAGAATTGTTAAAATTATGCGAGGAAGATTGTCTATTGTTGTTAATGCTATCTATTTAATTATTTCTTGCAGTCTAAGCTATCGATCTTTATAGCTCAAAGTTTAAATTTCGAATTGTATCTATTCTAATTTTCAAAATTCAAGAACCGACATCCTAGTCGCAGTTTAACACTGAAGTTCACAACATCAAGTGTTTCAATAAATTCAAAGTATTCTAAATTTGGTTAGTCTCTCATCGAGGTACCAGTCTATGGCACCCAACGATCAAATTCTCAAAACTACCTAACTTTTAACTTGGGTCTATGCTAGGCGTTTGATGAAGGAAAATATATTTTAAGAGTTACAAACAAGGAAGATATATGGGCATATCTTGGCTTTAAATTGTGGTATTAAAATGGACGTTTCAGAGATGGATTCAGTGATTCTTGGCCAGTGTCTTGTCTCGGTTCGTTGCGTTCAAATTTGAGAATAGCGTTTGTAGAAACCAAGTTTGCTGATGCGTGGATCGGTGCTTTAGAATTCCAAGCGATAGGCTGAACATGATGTCTCGTGGTCTTGGAGGTTTATGGTACATCGGCTGGCTGAGGGGGAGAGGTCTATCTTGTACTTAGTCAAGAGTTCTTCGTTTTCGGCTACCCAGTAGCCCAGAACATCTGTGTCGTATGTTGGGATGATGGTCACTTCTGCAAAAAAAAATTTTTAGATGTATTGCTTTCTACAAAATGTAATTTTCTTCCTATATGGATTGATTCCTTTCCTCGTAAGATACATTATTCATTCATTAGGCAATCCAACGACCTGTCAAATATTTTTGGAGGTTAGGCTGGTGATCAAACAATGGGAATTCAGCATTGTTCATGGAGACATTAAAACCCTTCATTTGCTTGAAAAATTGTTTTATGTGGGCATTTTTTTGATCTTTTTATTCAATCTTACTCTAAGGAATATTAGACCAGTGAGAATTATTTAAATGAAGTGCATTTTTATTAAAACAATGCCATAAATGTGTGCCAAAGTAGGCTGTGCAAGTCGTTCAAATTGAGAGGATTTTCTTGACTATTTTGGAAGAAGATGAGAAACTGAAGTGAATACCTATTTCTTCGTAGACACTGAAATAAGCAGTATTCACTCAATGATAAATGTCAGTAAAACTGATGAATATTCAAATTTCATATTCTTCTGCTGCCTAGTTTTCTCTCGAACAGATCTCTCCATGTAGTGGTCGATGGAGTTTCATCTGACTCTCTACCCATAAATGCTGGTGTTCCGCAGGGATCAATTCTGGCTCCAACACTTTTTCTACTTCACATCAACGATTTGCTGGAAGCAACTTCGTGTCCAGTGCACAGATTCGCGGATGATAGTATACTCTCCATACCGCCTTTTCTTCTAGGGTTCCAATACAAGCCCGCCAAATAAGAAACGAAAGAGGAAGAAATGTTAACAACCTAAATTTAGACTTGGCATCAATCTTGAATGGGGATCTAATAACTTGGTGGAATTCCACGCAAACAAAACACAAGCATGTCTTTTCTCTAGAAAAGCCGATCTTACTGTGCCCAGCATAGAATTGTCGGGAGTTACCATACCATTGAAGTCATCCATTTCGATGCTTGGCATTACTGTCGGCAGTAACCTTTCTTGGGAGAATCACGTGAGATCCATTGCTAAAAGTGCATCCCAAAAACTTGGTTTTCTGTTTCGTGCCTGGGGCTATTTCACCTCAGGTCAGCTGCTTATGATCTATAAGGCACAGATTCGACCTGTCCTGGAATACTGTTCCCATGTTTGGGAACTCCTAAAACTCTTGGGTTCTGTAGAAAAAAGAGCAATTCGTCTCGTCGGTGATGCCCCGCTTACAAACGCGCTTACTTCTCTGGAACACCGTAGAAGAGTAGGCGATCTGTCTCTATTTTATAGATATTTCTTCTGAATTATCAGCAATCGTTCCCCCTCTGGCAGTCTCTTCGAGACTAACCTGACTAACCCGTCAAGTTAATTCTTCACATCCCTTCGTGGTCACTTTGGAGACCTTCAGAACATCTCTCTTCGAAGACTCGTTCATCCAAGGAACAGCGAGGCATTGGAACACATTGCCTAGGGAGGTGTTCTCCGAGGCATATAACCTCCAGAAATTCAAGAAGAACACTAATTCCTACCTGCTTACCCTTGGTTCTCACGATTATGAACATTACAGGATATTCCTTTTCGTGAAAACCAAAACATAAAATATTGGAGAGACCATTCAAAAGAATCTGAATCAATCCCGATTCAAAAAGTTCCTAAAACTAGCTCGACTGGGACAGACAGAAAAAATTCGAGATCGTCAAACATTCTTTGAATGAAGACCATAGAATGGGCTGAAGCTTCTCTAACAGAAGCACCTGTCATAGTGATCACTACAAAAACTCACCTGATTCTTTATCTTCCCAAGTTTGCTTGGCTTCCAGAAGAGCGTTATAGACCTCTCGACTAGGCTCGATGCCAGAGAATACGTAATACCTCGCTCTCACCCTCTTGAAGAAATCAACGTAGGCGTAATTGGAATTTCCATGGTGGGGAACGTATGTCAGATCGACGTACACAGGATTTATCTTCTTCTTATTCTTGGATGGGGACTCCGACCTGGCTCTATCGTCATTTATCCTGTTCTTAGCCATAACGTTTGAAGGCACCTTCCTCTCCTTCTTCGGCGTGCCCTTTTCGTTTGGTGGAGCGGGACTAGGGAGTCCCAACGGTTTTCCCCAGGACTCTATCGGATCTTTCTCGTCTTTCTCCCCAGGTAATTCCCCGTAGAAACTGGACGTCATGGGATCTTGCGCAGGAAACTGAGAAACGTGTTCTGGGAACATTTTCCCTTCGAACTTCGCTTTGGTGATATCGTGAAGATGAGTCAGTGGCACCTCCGATCTTCCCGAAATATCGTCACCATCGTCTAGGATGTCATCCCTATCGTCATCGGGAAGAGCTCCGTAAAAGGACATCATCATAGGATCCATTTGTTCGGCCATTTTATGATGGAGTTGTGTGCCGAAATCATCTTCAGAATCACTGCATTTATCACCACCAACCTGAGCTTCAGTAGCAGATGTGACATTTTGGACATCCTTAGAAGTCACCTCTTTGCTAGGCACATCTGTGATATGTTTATCGAGTTCAGGTGCTTGTGATGAAGGTCTACTGGTAACTGAATCCTCGGATGTGATATGAGGTATCATCTTCGTGGTGATCTCTTCCTTAACTCTATCTTCTTTTTCGTCTTTTTCCCCAGTCTTCAGATCGCACTTGCTGCTGGAATCCTTACTTTTCTCATCAACGAATATTTCAACATCTGATATAGATAATTTCTTTTCTTGACTAACCGCTAAGCCTAAATGGGTCTGTACATCACCTTTGCTAATATCACAAGTCTCTGAATTATCACCAGATTTTCCTAATCCTACATTTCCCATCAAATCACATTTATCCTTATTTACACCCTCATTACTTCTAGAACCATCTTCTGGATGACTACACGAATCCAGCCCAGAATGTTCAGAAGTGACCCTGTTTTCTTTTTGTACACAACCTACCTTACTATCTTCAACTTCAACCTTTGTATTTGTTGATTTTTTCTCAGCTTCTTTAGTCTTTATCTCTTCCTTAGGTTTCTTGCTCCCGAATAAACCTCCGAACAATTTTTTACCAGCATCGAAAACATCTTCAACAGCATGTTTTACTTCTGATTCGATTTCTTTCCCAGCCATAACGATAGCATCTTTTTCCTTCTCAAGATCTTGTTTTATATGACCTATGCTGGACTCAACACTTTCTTTGGTTTCTGTGAAAGCTTCCTCCACTTTATCTTTGGTATCTTTGATTTCTTTCGATAAACTGTCAGCTTTTTCGAGTATTATCGTCTTGGTCCCCTCAACTTCTGTTTTTAAATCAGAAACTTTTTTCTCAATCTCCTGCTTGGTTTTTTCTGCTAATTCATCAGATTTCTCGGAAATTGTTGAAGTCACGTCTTTTATCGCACCTTTGGTATCTTCTTTGAAAGAGTGGGCGGAGTCAGTTGCCGTTTTAAGGGATTCTACGACACCAGAAGAAGCTTTTGGTACTTCTTGTGCTAAAGTTTTCTCTATTCCAGCCAAATCTTTTAGAGAGCTATCGATTTCTTCTTTAACTATACTAGATATATCGTTTATCACTGACTTTGTCGTGTCCTGTTTTTCCTCAACCATATCTAACACATCTTTTTTCATGTCTTTAACATCAATATCATGCTTTATTGATTCAAAAGAAAGTTTGGCGTCTTCTTCAATACTTTCAGCAGATTCCTTGAGAGTATCCTTGATTTCGTCCGTGTAGGACTTCATCATACTTTCAGCTTTCGTTTCTAACCTACTCACAAGGGACTCTTTCTCTTCTTCCAATTCAGATTCATCATCTTTTTCTATTTTATCAGCAGCAGGATGAATAGTTTTTTCCATTAAATGAGACAAATTACTGGACGCTGCTTCAACAGAAGATTGTACGCCATCTTTCAAATTTTCTAGAGAAGAATCTACAACTTTCTTTAAATTTTCTTCAGTATGCTGTAGGTCCTTCTTCGCAGAATTAAGGGAAGCCTGAGATTCTTGAGCAATATTTTTGGCTGATTCTTTCAACGGTTCAGTCGTCTTTGTCAAATCAGCTGACATTTCTTTCAAAGTATCCTTTGAATCTGAGATTTCAGCAGAAATTTTATCTTCAACGGATGAAATAGCACCAATGCAACTTTCCGTTTCTTTCTTCATTTCGTCAATCACTTCATCTCCTTTTGTACTTACAATCTTCACGAAATCTTCGATTTGTTCTTCAGTATCATTGACCTTTTGAGCCAGTCCGTTTACAATTCCATCCTTGATGGATTCAGCAGCACCTTCAGACTTCTCAACAGCATCTGCTGCAGTTCTTTTGAGTTCATCAGCCTTCTTTTCAATATTTTCCTTGATAGATTCCTCTGCTTCAGATATCTCATCTTCTATACTCTTCTTGGATTCTTCTATTTTTCCGTTAATTTCATCGATTGCTTTTTTGCCCTCTTCACCAAAGGATTTCATTGCATCAGATATTTTGCTATCAGCCTTTTTGGATTCTTCCACCATTTCACTCAAACCTTCTTTTGCTGTTTCTACTGTTTTGGTGATTTCATTATCAATATCCTTAGATAATTCTAGTCCCATTTGTAAGCATTCGTCCTTCTTATCCAATATGTCTTTGAGACCTGAAACAGCTTCAGCTTCTTCCTTCTCTAAGTCTTCACTCACAACTTTTTCTGCATCTTCAATTTTGTTCAACGTTTCTTCGATTTCCTTTGTAGCGCCACTTATGAGGGATGAAATGGATTCCTTCAAGGGCTCTTTCACATCAGTATGAGTTTCTTTGACATTATCTGTAGCATCTTTCAAGGAGGGATAAATTTGTTGAGTTATTTCTCCACCTGCTGATTCAATCCAGTTTTTGATCTCGTCTGAAGTTGCGTCTTCAATCGTTGAGATGGTTTCTTTAGGTTCGATTTTCTTCTCTTCTGGTTTAGTTGCTTCAATTTTTTCTTCGTGATGTTTCATTGATTCCGCCAAATTTGAGAGAGCGTCTCCAAGTGTTTCTCTCAATGGTGCGGCCATCTTGTCCAGAGTATCCTCTGTTTGTTTTACCAACGAGTCCTTAGCTTTGTCAGTTTTATCGATGGTATCACTTATAGCCGTTACTGATTCCCTCAAATGATCAGCAACGATGTGTTCGGCTTGCTCTTTCTTTTCTACTAGGGTATCTACTACTTTAGTTTCAACATCTTCGATTTTATGCTTTACTTCGCCAATCTCACTTTCTACTTTTTTCAAACCTTCATCGATGCTCATTTCCACAGCTTTCACACTGTTAGTTATTGAATGGCCTAAAGATTCACTCACTTTGGAAGCACTAGAGAATATGCTACCAAAAACATTTCCAATTTTGCCAGTTATTGTTTCCTTGATATCTTCAGCATCTCGGGATACTTCTTGTAAAGCTTCGGTTAGAATTTCTTGGATTTCACTTGGTTTTTCTTCTTTTTTCTCATCACCTGCCTGACTTTCTTTCTTATCTTTCCTGACAGCCTCCTCGATTTGATCCTCCAATGATTTAACTTCTTGTTGCAAGTCAATTCCTGGATAGATTGGTTGTGCGGAGTGAGCTTTGTCTGTTTTTGGGGCTCCTTCCAAGCTACCTTTGGACACTTTTACCACTTTGATTTCTTCTTCGATAACTGGTTCTTTATTGGCTTCTGTGGCTTCTTTCACAGTGTTCTGATCAGATATGGTGTCGAGAATAGATGAAGTTTGGGATAATTGTCTGGACATATTTTCAGGGGACGATCTTCCAGAACTTTCAGAACTTCTGGAAAATGTTATTGTTCCAACAGGACATATTTCAATTTCTTCACCACCGTCTTCACTGGATGCTGTGACCAACATTCTGTGGACAGTTCCAGAATCTTCCAGTTCCTCATCCTTGGTATCTTCATCTTTTTTGGCTTCAATGCTAGCTTCAAGATTCTTCAAAAATTCTGAATCTTCATCCTTGTAATCTCTCTTCTCATGGAATTCTATTTTGATGTCTTTTTCGGTAACTGGAGAGTCACATGTTGTTATGTGAGTTTCTCTCAGTTCAGTTGTATAGAGTGGTATTGCTTTGTGGAATTCTTCTAATGGTGCTTCGGATTTCAATACTGTCGCTACACTAGCTACAATTTTGGCAACATCTTCTTCTCTTTCTTTAGGTGATTTCCTTCCCAATTCTATTTTGTCGATGTCTGTTGGCAAGATGGGTAGAGAAGGAACGAAGTTTATGACAGGAGATTCTGGTGTAGATTTTAAAACTACGGATTCTGCATGCTCCGGTTTATCAGTGAGATCTATTTGGATCTTTTCAGTTTTCATCATTTTACCATCAGATAGAATAGAATCATGTTTCTCTTGTGATGTTTGTTCATGATCTCCCTTTGGTTTTTGTATTTCTTTTTCTTTCTCATCCTGATTTTCTAGTGATTTCAATTCGTTTTCTTGTAATTCTTTTTGAATTGCCTGTATTGGAGACATTTTACCTGATTTTGTTTCTTCTTCAGATTTTGTTAATTCTTCTGCTGGTTTACTTTCATTTTTTATCAATTTTTCTTCTGGTAGACCTCTCTCTTTATGGCTGTGCAGTTTTTCCATTTCTAGGAAATCATGAATCTCACCCAATGGTATCTTCTCCTGGGACTTCTGTTCTTCAACCTTTTTCAACACATCCTCTGTTGCTTCCATTGTTTTGTCATCAATTTTAACATCTATAGACCCTTTTTCAGTTTCAGCAGTTTCGTGATCCTGCTTTTCAATAATTTCAACTTTTTCCCTATCTTCTGGAGATTTCGTCTTGCTTCTATCCTCTTGAACTGATTTTTCCTCACTTCCTACAAGATTGGAGTCAATACTCTCAGTCTTATCTCCTTTGATAGAGGGAAACTCACGATTTAAATTGATGTCCTCTGATTCCTCGGCTTCTTGAGATGCAGAAGCATACTTATTATCTTGTTGATCTAATGTATAAACTTTATCACTGGAACTTTGCTTTTCCTCTGATGTTTCAGGTGATTTCTTTTCGACTGGCGTGACAGATTTTTCTTTAGGTGTATCTGCTTTTTCATCAGTCTTTTCTACTTCTTTTTCCATTTTGTCAGTGCTATATTGTTCGGAAACAAAGCTAGTAGGTTTTTCGTCAAAGGATTTCGATTCTGTTTCAGTTTCAACATGAGGTTTGCTTATGTCAGAAATAATTTTATCTTTATCGGTAGTTTCGTGTTTGATTCCTTGATCTTTCTCACTCGAACTTAAATCTTTAATTGTCTTTTCGTCGTGAGTCGATTTTTTATCTTCCTTTGCCATCTCAATTGGGGATGGACTACGTGTTTTTTCAACTTTTTCGGTCGTAGCCTCTTCAAGAGGCTTCTTGACTTCAAGCTCAGCAGGAGATGATGTTTTGGATATTTCTTCGTTTGCCTGTATCAATGAGCTTTTCCTACTCTGTATTTGCGTTTCTTCCATTCCATCTTTGGCTAATTTCTCAGCAGTTTCTTTCTCAGTCTTCACCGATATTTCATCTTTGGTTTTGTCTGGAATTTTATCGTCCAATTTGTCTAATTTTTCATGAGGTTCCATTATGGTTTCTGAACTCTTTTCACTCTCTTCAACTAATTTACCAGATATTTCTTCAGATTTTGATGGAAGCTCCTTCTCAGAGTCTTGTACTTTCTTTTCATGTATCGAATCTTTCCTCTCTGTGTGACTGCCAGTTTGAGTTGTTTCTTTTTCGGTTGTAACAGTTGTAGATGTTTCTACTGAAGAAATACTATCAGGAGATCTCTCCTTCACTTCGGCGATATTGGATGTGTCTGAGTCATTTTTGGCAGAGCTTTCGGTTGTTTCCTTCTCTGGGTGAACAACACTGAATTTTCTTGTAAGGAAGGATTCAGTACTTTCAACCTTCTCGATTGATGCCTTTCTGTCGTCTTCAAGCAGTGTTTCAATTTCTTTTTCTGTATCCTCTTTTTTCATATCAGTTGGAGGTATCAGAGGAATTTCTTCTTTCAAACTGATAGAAGTCTTTCTTTCTAGAGATTCGGCAGTGCTTTCTTTTGGTTTTGTTGGTGATGTTTGTTGAACTGACGATAATGACTTTGTTATTTCTAATTCCTCGACAGATTTAGTTTGTTGGCTACTAATCTCTTGCTCTGGTGATTTGGCTCTAATGCTTTCCTTGTCATGGGTAATCAGATCTTCCCTTTTATCTTCGATATCAACAGAGGACGTAGATTTTGATATTGCTTCCTTGGAATCTTGAATTGTTTCAATGGTTTCCACAGAAGGCTTTCTTTCATCTGTAACTGATTTTAGATCAACGTCGAGTTGATCAACTTTCACGTCCTTAGTTTTCAGGATTTCATTGTCTGATTCTAATGTGTGGACTTCTTGTTCTGCAGGTTTGTGAAGGTCCTTCTCAGTTTCGACCTTTACTTTTTCTCCTTCATCCAGTTTTTCAATTGTTCTTTCTCCCTCTGATTCATCAACATCTTTTTCAGATATTTTTGCTTCACTTTCCTTAATTTTCTCTGTTACCACAGATATTTCGGTTGCTGTTGTTTGTTTAGATAATTCTTCACCGGCAGGTCTACTCAGCTCCAAACCTATTTTCTTCTCTGGAGTTTCTTCGATGCTTTGACTCTGAGGTTTTTCCTTCTCAACTTCTTTTGAGGGAATTTCATTTTCAGGTTCACCGAGATCACTTATACTGGATTTCCTATCTGTTTCCGTAGGTCTATCCTTTTCTGTTGGTATTGAATGTATCAGATCTTCTGTTTTACTTTCTTTATCTTCAACGATTGAAATGATTTCCTTAGGGGAGGTTGCACTTGGAAGACTGGATATTTGATCTTTGGTTTCTTTTTCCGTAATATCATTTACTTTTTCAAAAACGGTGCTGTCCTTTTCCTCAGTCAACACTGTTTCGCTTGCTTTTCTTTCTGCTGTTTCGATTAATTCCTTTTTATCATCTGTTTGGCGTAAGTTTATATCATCACTTTTTTCTTTTGTCTTTTCTTCTTTTGTGTCAGATTTTGATGAATCAATTTCAAATTCCATTTTCGACTGAGGACAAGACTTCTTCGGAGATTCAATTTCATTTTCGTCTCTGGCTGGCTTAACTTCCTCAGTCGTTTTGTCTTCATTACTAATACCACTGTCTGAGGATTTCCTAAGATCTGACGAACTCATTTTTCTATGCAGTGTTTCTTCTACTTGATCTTTCGTTGAACCTTCAAGATCTTTATCTTCCTTTTCGAAAGTCTTCTCGTTTCCGAGAAGTTCGGCATTCTCTTTCTGGATATTTTCATCTCCAGGTGTTGATTTAGAATCTGAATCAGTGGTTTTGTGATCATCGGACTTTTTATCTTCATCTTTCGATATTATTTCATTCAATTCGTCTCTTTTGTGAACTGTATGTTTAGATGTTTGTTGTTCCAGATATTTTTCCACTTCGGGGGTTGATTTTTCATCAATATGTGATTCATCTTTTATATCTGGCTTCATCGATAAAGTGACTTCATTATGTTCTTCATCTTTAGATTTTCCTTCTTTTGATTGTGGGTGTATTTCTTGATCGGTGATAGTTAATTTCTTTGTGATGATTTCACCTGTTGGCGGTTTTTCTGGTTCCGACGTGCCCAATTCTATTTCTTTGCTTACTTTGGGCGAGGGTGATCTGGATATCTCTAGTTTCTCATCTGATGAAATTTTCCCATCTGGGGTTGATTTGACAGACGGTTTTTCTTCGTCTTTAGTTTCTTTGTCGTGTTCTTCATCCTCAACTTTCTTTTCTTCGGTTTCAATCATTTTAATTGGGGATGGACTTCGTGATTCTTTCAACTCAGTAGTTTTCTGATCCAAACTTATAATATCTTCTTTTTCTTTAGGCGAAGAAGGTATTTCAATTGCCTCGTTGGGTGGTATTTTCGAGTCTGAAGATGATTTTTCGTGATCCATTTTCGAGTCCATGGATATGCTTGGTTTTCGTTCTTCTTTCTTTTCATCGAGTTTGTTGTCTGGTTTAGCTATAGCTTTCGTCTCTTTTTCAATAGCAGTTGACGTGATTTTTTCATGCTTCTCTAAACTGGGATCAGGAGATTTATCATCTTTATCCTTCTCTATTTTTTCTTCATTTTCTTTTGGTTGTATTTCTGGTTTTATCGAATCTTCAACATGGATTTTTGCATTTGATTCTACGATTTTATCATCATGAACGTCACCCAAAACTTCTTCTGATGCAATGCTAGGTTTCCTTTGTTCGTCAGCACTTGACTCGACTTCCTTCGTCTTCTCGTCTTCCGTTGCCTTCAAACTCGATTCAGAAGGTGCTTGGTCTTCCTTAGGTGCATCTGCTGTAACTGGCTCCTGATGTTCTTTCTGGATCGATTCTGATTTTGTCTCTTCTTTACTAACAAATTCTTGTTTCTCCATATCAAGCACACTCGGTTTCCTTTTATCTTCTTCAGCCTCAGTTGGGGCATCTTTTTCAATGATACTCATCTTCTTATCCTTTGATACTGTTTGAATCTCTTCACTTTCTTCAGCTGATGCTATTACTGAACCTTCCTTTGCTGATAATCCTTCTTTTTCTTGAATTTCAAGCTTCCCGTTTTGATCTTCTGATTCCTTTGGACTCAATAGATCAGATTCATGTTTTTCATCTTTGTGATGTTTGACTGCTTTTTCTTCATCTTTGTGAGGATCGACTGCTTTTTCTTCATCTTTGTGGAGTTCGACTGCTTTTTCTTCCAATTTCAATGGTTCACATTTCTCTTCTATAACTTGCTCCTGGTGTTCTTTCTGTAATAACTCTGCTTTTTCATCTTTTTCTGTTACCTGCGATGATAAGCTCATTTTTCTTTCTGATTCTGTTTTGATTGGAGATGGACTTCTCAAATTCTTATCAGTATCGGACATCGGGGCAGATATATCTTTTTCAGTGACGCTCATCTTTTTTTCTTTATTTTCTCCAGGGGATGGTAAACTGCAAACGTCTTTTATTGATTCTTTCTCTGCTGAATCAGGCTTCTTTTCTGATTTATCAGAAGGTTTCCCTGATTTTTGTTCTGCCTCTGGGGCTTTCGATTTCGTTTCTACTGATTCTGTTCTTTCTGGTTCTTTCCTTTCATTTAAATCTTTTTCTAATTTCTCTTGTTTCATATCCACCTTTTCTTCTACCTCTTTTTCGGTTTGATCGATCTGGATATCTTTCTTAACTTCTTCTTTATCTACATGATTTGCCTTGTCTGCATCTTCAACAGGAATGGATTTCTGAATAGTTTCTTCCGCATGTGGAACGATTTTTTGAGCATGGTGCATATCATGGTCATGTGCTTCCTCAGATATTATTTGCTCTGCCGTATCCTCCTTTAATTCTACCGGTTTAACATCTTCACTTTCTTCCTTTCCTCGAATGTCAAGTGGTTTATTTGTTGTCTCAACATGTACGTCCATTTCTTCTTGTAACGGACTCTTTTCCATAGCTTCATTTTCTTTCAAATCAGGTTTTTCTGCTTCCTCCCCTATTTTGATATCACCTTCAATTTTTTCTTGAGGTATAACAGGAATCTTTTCTTCTTCATCAATTGGTTTTTTGTCATCTTTGTCATCGTCTTTTGGACTTTCTTCTGATTTTCTTGGACTAGTGGACTCCTCGTCCTTCACTGGGGAGTCTTCGTAGAGTTCATCTTTTGATTTTATCCTTTCGTGAGTGTATTCCGTTAAATGTTCTACATCAACTTCTTCATGAACAGGTAAATCAGCTACTTCATCTGGGGTCTTCACTATATCTCTGATTCTAGTTTCCTTATCCAAACGTATGCCCACAACAGCTGGAAGTTTGGTGAGATTTTCTGCAGTTTTAGTCGTGAAAGTGATAACTGGAATCTCTTCTTTCGTCCCCTTTTCTTTAGTTTCTTCTTTCACATGTTTTTCTTCGATTTGATCGCCTATATCTTCTTTTATTTCATTCAAGGGTATTCTTTCATCTTCTGGCAGAGTGGGAGCTGTAGTTGTTGCCCCCGATTCAATGTTAGCTGATATTTTTTCGTCGGGTTGAGACTCTACAGCTTGCTCCTTTATTTCGTCATCTTTAGATATTATCTTCTTGTTTTCTTCCGGACTTTGAATGGAAGCTTCTTTTGAAATTCCTTCCCCATCCTCGATATCAGTTTCTTGCTCACCGATACCACTTTCTTCTTGTTCTGTATCGACTTGTCTATCTTTATCGAGGTCATCTTTGGTATCAGAATCGTCTTTCTTCTTTTCACTTTCTTCACTATCTCTTGCTAGTTTAACAGTTTCCTCTTCCTTTACGTCGGTTTCGCTTTCTTCTGGTTGACTTGGTTCTATTATTTCTTTCTCAACAATAAGATATTCCTCATTCTCTGTTTTGTCGTCAATAGAAATATCTTTCACCTTTCGAAGATTGGATGATTCTGCTGTCATTTTATCCCCTTTTCTGAATACAGCTTCTAACTCTTTGATGGCTTCTTGTTCTTCCTTGAGTTCAGCAAGTTCTTGAGCTTTGAGTTGCTGAACTTCTTCGGGTGTCAACTTGGTCAGATCCTTCTTCAGGTTATCCTGATCTACAGATGGTGTACTGACAGTGCTTGAATCTGTGGTAACATCTCGATCAAGTTTACCTTTTCTGGATATCGAATCTGGTTTCTGTGCGCCATTTATGGCTCTTTTAACTGGACTCTGTGGCATCTTGGCGTCAGTTTTTGGTCTTCTGGAGATGGGTTTCCTCTCGACTTTCTTAGCTTCCTCTTTCTTTTCTGATGGTTTGGAATCTTTTACTTCCCTCTTTGGTGCTGCACGGCTCTTGGACTCTAGTACTCGTCGGTTGGTAGCATCTTTGGTACTCTTTGCTGGGGTTGCACTAGGAGATATTTTACTTCTCACTCGTTGGTTACTCGTGTCTTTATCTAGTTCGGATTTTTTGGAATCTAATGTTTTCTTTGGTGTAGTTGGTGAAGGCTTCTTTTCAGCAGGTTTTTGACGGACTCTGAGCCCATTGGTCTCTGGTTTGGACCTTTGAATTTTCTCCTTTTCTTGCTTGTTATTTTCTACGATTTTATTTTCTTCTCGTTTGGGTTTCGGTGGTTTGGATTCACTTTTGTCGCTTTCAACTGATCCGGATTTTTTAACAATTCTTTCGGCATGGCCATTCTGCATTCCATTTTCGATCAGTTTGTTTTCTGGCATTTGTCTCGGTTTGGTTTTCTTGATATCAGATTTAGGTTTTTCAAGTGGTGCTATTTTATCTAGGATGTTTTCTTTAGATTTCACTTTGGGAGCAGGTGTTAGAGTTTTTTCGGTACAAACTGTGTGTTTGATGCATTCTAAATTTTTAAGCCTATCTAAACCTTCGAAGATTTTGTTTTGTGGTGCACTTCCAGGAAATAGGATTCTGGTGATGGTATCGTTAGGATTAGCAGGTCTCCAAACTAGGAGAGCGCATATTGATACGATATTTTGCAAAGGTAACATACATTCCCTACTGAATTTATGATTGGCGAAAAGTTTTAAGTCATTGCTGTTCCATCTGAGTAAAAATTCCTTGACTTCTCTAGAATCTTTGGCAGGATTGATTACGTACATATCTAAAGTACCATGGCCTACTTTATGATACAAATTGATAGGTTCGGAGTCGCGATAACACAGCTGAGGATTCAGTTCTAGACTACGAAGGTTTGAAACTAGTTCATGGCCTTCTTCTAAGAGGTTAACAACTAAGGGATCCTTGTCTTTGTCACCATCAGGACTGAGGTTGGCCTTACGGTTCTGGAAAAAAAAGGTATTTTAAGGTTATGTTAATGAAAATGGATTATGGTTTTCACCTGGATGTTGCAGAAGAAGTGCCCAATTTGTGGGTAAACAGCATTTTGAGCTTTCCTTCTTAGCACAGCCCCTATTCCATTGGCGTTACTGTTATTCAGTCTTGTAAGCATGACTGCATCCAGTCTAAAATGAAATGAAGTTTAAAATTTGGTTTTAATTAACTATTAGTTCAAAAAACTTTTCTAGTTCAACACTGAATTAGCTATGTTTCCAATTTATTTTTCCAAAGCTGTATAGCATTTGGAATTAATTCAAAAAATGAAAGCTCCTTTGCCACGTTAGAACGTGTACACTTGAGCTAGATCAATTCACCTGTCTAGATGTCGAACGAAATCCCAGAAGCATGCTTTTCTGCTAAATCCCCCATCTACCAGCATGTTGAATCCATTGATGCCGAATAAGGCTGCATCACCTTGACCTCCTGGGAATACGTATAGGGTTGGCCTGGAAAGCAAACGTAGAACTATAAATGAACTACTCTGTATATTATTCATATTTCAACTGCAGCAAAGGGTTCACACCCTCTCTATGTCCTCTAAAGCATTTTACCTGGAGAATCTTATGTTTCCCACAACATCTGAGCTTTCCAGGATATTTTCCAGTTCAGCAGGAACCAGAAAAGGCGAAATGTAGTTGACGAAGTTGGCTATGGCTGGCGTTCCAGAATCTAACCTGTCGTCTGGATTCACCCTCAATTTACATCCTCGTGTGAAGGATTCTTTAGGAAGTCTCATCCATTCTCCTTCAGCAGAACAATGGATGTCGAACGAAATGCCATTTTCGTAAGCTCTTATTACTCGTTGCACATCGATTTCTTGGAATGCCTCTGCGAAATCTGCTAAGGAAAACGTTCCATCCTGCGAAAATGATATTTAGCCATCGTTAGATGTATTATATTGTGGTTTGAGTCAGAGTCTTACTTGTAAGATCCAGGAACCGTTGGCTGCAAATGTATACCCTGCATGAATGATGTGGCGATGTCTAGTAAAGCTGCTTAGGAGGTTTCGAACGCACTGAACAAGCGTGCTAACTGATGGGTGGATTAATATTTCTGTGACTAGGTTTTCGGAAGCGAATTGGATCAGTCTTTCACCTGCAAAAAATATTAATGGCATTACTCAAACTGTTTCTTATTGGATTGAGAGAAGTCAATTTCACGTTCTTCTCACAGAACTTAATCTTAATTTTTTTTTACCTAGGATAGGTTAGGATACGATGCGATACGATACGATACGATACGATACGATACGATACGATACGATACTATACGATACGTTACGATACGATAAAAAATGATAAACAATATAAATAATTGTATGTCTTTCGTCGAATACCATAAAATTCTTCAATAAAATGCCGGATTAAATATTATTTCAGCTGAAAAAAATGGCAACATAATTCTAAATTAAGAGTAAGCTGTCCCAATGAAAGAATTGGTGTGTTCAACAATGCCTGGTGTAGTTATTCACTGACTGGGTGAATAATAGATTCGAAATACCATGTGAATGGACCTGGTAATGGACTGCAAATTTGCTGTTAATTTAAATGCAACTGCCGCTGAAAGTCCGAATAGGGCAATTAGCGACGAAAATACATAATTTAGGAGCAACTGCTCTGAACAGATGGCTTTCATTGACACGATGGAATTGATACAAATGGAATCTTGTTTGAACCCATACTTCGTCGATTTTCTGTTTCTGAAGGTGATTCACCCTGAAAACGTACATCAGTAGAGGCCCAAATCTATTTTGGTTCATTAAATTTAGTTGAAAACCAGTCCGAACATGCTCCAGTAAGAGTTATTATTTTGAATAGCCCGCTATTTCGGTAGATATCACTTTTGAAGCTGTAATTTTTTGACATTTGACAAGTAGAAACAACGCCGTTAATAAAAATGGAATACCCGCTTCAACAACTCATTGAAATTATTGAAATTCACTGTAAAAATGGCTCGAAAAACTCGAATATTTTTGGGGCTTATAGTTTTAGAAGAATTAGAAGAACTCAAGCCGGCTGATCATCAACAATGTCGTGTTATTGCTGATTGGGTCCTTGAAATGCATGAAAATGATTCGGAATTCCATCAAAAAATCATCTTGGATGATGAGGCCCATTTCCACCTCACTGGCTTCGTCAACAAGCAAAATTTTCGTATCTCGTGCTTGAAAAACCCAAGAGTAATTGTATAAAAGCCTCTCTATCCTCAACTTGTCAATGTTTGGTGCGATTTATGGTCCGGCGAGGTCATTGGATCTTACTTTTTCGAGAATGAGACTGGAACAACAGTAACGTTGAATGGATTGCGCTACCGAGAGATGATTAATGATTCTTTATGACCGGACTTGGATGGTATTGATCTGGACAACCTTAACTTCCAACAAGATGGCGCTACGTGCCACACAACCAACGAAGCCATTGGTCATTTGCGGGAAAAGTTTCCGGACCGTGTTTTTTTCGAAGAGGTGATCGCAATTGGCTACCGAGATCTTGCGATTTAACACCATGCGAATTCTTCCTTTGGGGCCATGTGAAAGAGAGGGTCTACGCCAAGAGCCCAGCGTCGATACAAGCCTTTGAAGATGCGTGATACTCTCGAGGACATAGGGTAGCCACTTTGCGATTTGGTTATGGAAAATTTCATGAAAGGGATATGGTCATGTAGTCGTGGTGGTCGTTTGGCTGATGTTATTTTCCATTATTAACGCTATACCTTCCTCTTTATAGTAAAATAAATATCCGATTATTCATCTAAAAAAAGGCATTTTTCTTTGAATGTCAAAATATCACCTCTGATTGGAAAACCCTATATAATGAAGTATGGATAAGGGAGGTAAGTAGTATATAACATTACTAGCAAGGTAAGAGGGTTTTTACTGGCGAATGGAGGATATAACTGTCGAGCAGCAGGCGAGTCAGTAACCTCCTTGAGCCAGTAAAACCCGTTACCTTGCGTGTATTGGTTTATATTTTATTTGTTTCTCATTTGTAAAACGGTTAGATAAATTCCAAAAAAATCTCAATAATTTGTCGCAAATGTCGTAAGCTATGGAAGCGTTGCCGTTGCCATGAACATGTCTGTTTATTTTTCTTTACATTTGTTTTGGCGAAAGCGAAAATGAATGTACCAAAAGAAATTATTGAGGCAGCCAGCAGTGTAGCTTCAAGTTTATTACCTGCAAAATCAGCTTCAAGGTACCAGCGAGAATACGATGACTTCAAAAAGTGGCAAAACAAAAATTGTGTGATTGGAGTAACTGAAGATGTTTTGTTGGTCTACTTGAATCAACTATCAGCTAGATTCAGCCCTGGTACTTTATGGGCAAAATGGTCTATGCTGAAAAGCTGCTTGGAAATGAAAGAAAATGCCCCTGTTCGCAGGTTTGTTTTCCTTAAAAAAATTATTGAAAAATATGATGTTTAGTTGTCATTTGCAGATTTCAAAAGGTAATAGCGTATCATAGATGCATAGAAATACCTGGTGTTGTGTGCAGCTTTTCATTTATCCCGAAAGGGGTCGCGTTTTTTGTCGTTGCCGCAGCAGCACCACGACAAATATTGCGATAAATATTGCGGATTTATTCTGGAACTACTCCAAAATCTGAAATCTAGGATGCCGTTTTGATCTACACGATTTTTAGTAGGGAGTCGTTACACCAGGTGTTCTATGCATCTATAGCGTATCTTAAACGAAAAAGATGAGCGTTATACGCCAAAAAAGGCCAAGGTATTAAGTAAAGAAGAGGCTGAACAATTTCTTTTACATGCTCCTGATGACCAGTGGTTGCTGGCGAAAATTGTAACAATATTTGGGATTTTTGGATGTTGTCGATGTGACGAAATTCTCTCCTTAAACATGAATGATGTAGAAGATATGGGAAAATACGTTATTGTGACATTGCGGCAAATAAAAAATTCAACAACAAGAAGATTCACCATAACCGATGATGGCTGCAGGTTCAAGCCCTGCATGTTATACAGAAAATATGTAAATCTTCGGCCTCCGGGAACAGAGAGCCTAAGATTTTTTTTGACATACCGACATGGAAAGTGCATTTCCCTTAATGCTGGCCAGCACACTGTTGGCGGTGTCCCAAAGCAAATAGCGAAATATTTAGGTTTAAAAGACCCAGAGTTATACACCGGCCACTCTTTTCGCAGAACTGGAGCCACTATGGTTGCGGATTCGGGTGGAGATATTTTAGCACTAAAGCGTGCAGGAGGGTGGAAGAGCACCGAAATTGCGATGAGTTATGTCGTAGATTCGGTCAACAAAAAAATCGAAATGTCTAGCAAATTATTTGGTAGTAAGGAGAGTACAAATGTTCTGCAGTCCTCGAGTTCAGCAGTTTCTGAGTCAACAGATGGTTCATCATCATCAGTATCAACTCTTTCATCATAAAACATCTGTGTTACTGGAAATAACAACTGTACCATGATTTTCAACATATATGACGATAAAACAAAATTTTCTGATGTAAATAATACTACTAACTTGTAAAAATTTTGCAAGTTAACTGTCAGTTTTACAAGTTAGTGACTTGATAAAGTAAACTTTCTTGATTAATATTGTGTTTTTGGAAACTGACGTTTACAAATGAGAAACAAATAAAAATAATTTACTAGTGCTGAATGAAGTTTAGAACTGATTTATTTTTGATTTAGGTTTGGATATTTTTCCATTTTTTTCTTTTGTGTTCTTGATAAGTTGAAATCAATTATTGTTTTACGTTTCTGTAGTTGCTCATGGAGAGTATATTCGAAATTATAGTTGTTATACGATTCCTAAAAAAAGAAGAATAATGGCGAACGAAATGAGAATTTCGCCATGAGAATCATTTCGAATTTTGAGTGTAGTTTTCTGAAGAATAGTTCATTACATGAGCATAGGTTTTCCATGAAGAAAATTCAACGAGGCAGTGAGGTTTAATTATGCGTTGATCCAAATTTTCCCTTCACAAAGGGATAATAGAAATTCGATTACCGATCCAAGGCACATCAGGGCTATGTTGGAGCAGGAAATTATTCTCCAAGATTTACCCTGATTGCATGTCGACAACATTCTTGTTTTGTTCCTGGTTGCAATTTACTTTATTTTTTCGTACTTCGTACCTCAACGATAACAGTTAATCCATCATATAGAAATTTGTAAAACTAAGAATCAAGCCTTCTTTATATCTGCTTTGGAGATTATTTTTCAAAAAACTACCACGTTTATGTTCTGCACTGAGCATTTCATCCAGATAAGGCAAAACTTTTCGTTCAACCCAAAAGAAAATCTCTGTTTGTCATAAAGCAAATTATTTCCTTTATGCATATTACAAGCAATCAGAAACATCTGATATGTTCTTCAAAGAAAGATGTCTGGAAGAGATGCAGAAGTGCACTCAACTTGTTGTCATCAGTGTCGCATATTTTAGTTGGAAACTCTTGTGGAGATTGCTTCTTTTCCGTCTGGATGAACAATGAAGGATGGAACACTCCTAAAAGCCATTTGTCGGAAGAGTATACATAATTACTCGTTCATATAATACCTACTTCTTGCGGAGTGGCCTGAGATATAAGACAAAATTGTGGAAAATCGCTTTGCTATGTCAATTCTGTTGGAATAAATACTGAAAAATCTATAAATTTGACGTATTGGAAAGGACAGACAAGAGCCCATTGAATGAATTTTAATTTGTTATAACTAGTTATGAATTAGCATTGGCAACGTCTCTGAGAATAATTTGACATTCAACAAGTACCAACATGCGTCAGTTTTAAGTGAAAAAAACTTGATAAACCTAAATCATTGCCCACGGGGATACATTATAAAAGTGAATGGAGTATAATCAATATTTCATGGCCAACGCAGCATCGAGACCTTTTCCAAATGGAAGAAGAGATAAGAACGAAGAATTGGCCAGTTCGACAGTTTCACTAACATCTTCAGACGCTCATTTTCGGAGCATCATCACGCCAAATTTCCCTCAACCCTTTGTCATCTTCCACTTCCTTTCATCTTTTGTGCCATAAGCACGAACCCCAATTTTGTGTGTCCAATCCTGTATACCTTTTTAATATCGGTGCTCTTTTCCTTGGCAGTCGGGAGGATTATTTTGTCGGCTATTTGTCCTCCGAAGGTTGCCTCAGACAGCTTTATCGGGAAGGATCGAAAAGTCATTTGTTCTGAGTGTGGATCTTGAAAGGTCTTTCTGACCTAAATCAGCGATGAAGATCTTGAAGTGAATGCTGGGAGTTTTTTTATACAATATTATGAAACGGGATTTTTCACGACAAGAGCCGAGGCATATACGAGGATATATTGAAAAACTCTCAGCCTACTATAGAACCAAAAAAAATTTCAATGTCAAAATATTTTATTACTCAACATATTCTCCTCTTCTATATATATATAAAAGAAAGATGTTGGTTACACCATTTATAACTCGAGATCGGATGGAGTGTTTGTTATGAAACTTCATATATGGATTCGTCTACGGTCTGGTTATTATAAAATGCAATAAAACTTCGAAAAAATCGATGAAAATTTCACTTATACAGGAAATGCTTTTCCTCCTTTTGAGCGAGGCCACTAGGTGTCGCTACAGTTACGCTACCGCTTATTCGTAGGTACTTGATTTCATATTCATTCCGTTAGATGGTGTGTACAGTGATCATATCACCACTATAGTCACTGTAATAGTGTGTAATTTAAGTTGCCTACAACTTTGCGCCGTTGGCCAACACCAAAAAGTTTTAGCGTAGGAGTACAGATGTCTAAAATGATTAGATTTCTTACCACTTCAGATGGCGCTATTCAGACATTATGACTGATCATTAGTTATTTTTATAGTTTTATTTATTCAAAATAACGTAATCGTGAAGTAGGATGTCTAGAATAATGGTGTAGGCACAGATTAGATTTTGTTGTGACCAAATTGATTATATTAGCAATGTTTCGTTCTTTCTACTTCAGGTGGCGCTATTCACAAATTATGACTGATTTTTATCAGTTATTTCAAATACTTGAATTCATTCTGGCGAACGTGGCGTGTGTTAATAGTAGATAATTTTGTCGTGTGTTTATATTCCTGATATTCTGATGTATATTAGTTCTTAGGAAAAGTAGAAAACTTTCATTATAAATAGATGCCATTCTGCTGTCATGTCATAATTGACTTTAGCAAATCAGCTCTGTTAATACATCCATTGAATTGACAACGGAAAATACACTGAAATGATATTGCGGCGCCACCACGTTGCTAATATTTTCGATTTGGTCGAACGTCATTCCATTCAAAAATGACGGGTGCCTACACCATTATTCTAGACATCTTATCGTGAAGGTACTATATTTGACATTAGCACAATTAGATGGCGATGAATTTGTTGAGGCTTTCGCGACCATCAATTTATGTCATCTGTTTTTTTTTTCGAGAATTTCGGTCGTCGTTGTTTGAAATGGTCGAATAAAGAACAAATGACATCAATTACTGTGTAATTTGCATAGGACTTATAGTACCATGAAGGGCTATTAACAGATCCAGAAGCGCCTGAATATCACAGTGAATTTTTATCGAAATGTCAAGTATATACGATTTTGGCGATTAGTTTCGATCGTGATATTTCCATTTTCATCTTTTCTCATAATTTTTAAAATGTTTTTGAATTTCTGTTTGGGTAATAAATATGTTTGCGGAAATCACTCAATCCAAAATTGCTGTATTTGGTAATTGACATATTATTTTTATGTATCTGTTCTGTGTGACAGCTCATATCCATCGAAACATTTGACAGTTCAAAAATCAGAGAACCAAGCTGTTGATCTCCGATCACCGGTGATTACGATTTGTGAAATCCACCGTAAGTGTCATTTAGGCGGAACAAAGTTCGCCGGGCCAGCTAGTAATTGAATAAATGTATTACAGCGAACCTGCAACGTCTCTAGACCTATCAAAAAAATGTTTCTTCTTGCTCTGCAAACCAGTCCTCCATAGCTTTTATTACCTCCTCGTTGGAAGAAAATTTACGACCTTTTAAACTTTTTTCCAGTTGAGGAAAGAGATGATAGTCGGACGGAGCCAAATCTGGTGGACAAGGGGAGTGTTCTAGTAATTCTAACCCTAAATCACGAATTTTTTGCATGGCAACATGAGATTTGTGTACTGGGGCGTTGTCCTGTGAAAACAAAACACCTCTGGATAGCTTTCCGCATCTTTCCTCTTTAATTTTCTCCCGAAGAGTGGTCAGTAATGTCGAATAGTAAACTCCAGTTATTTTTCTACCGTTATCCAAAAAATCAATCATGGTTACTCCATGACAATCCCATGAAACTGAAGCAAGAACTTTTCCAGCCGATTTTTGGACAATAAACTTCTTAGGTCTTGGAGAACCAGAGTGTCGCCATTCCATCGATTGTTACTTTGTTTCTAGATCGTAGAAATGTACCAGAGTCTCATCCTTGGTAACAATTCGGTTGAGGAAGTCTACATCGTTTTCAAATCGAGCACAGATCGAACACGATGCTTCTACCCTTGCACGCTTTTGGTCAACATTCAAACATTAGGGGATCATTTTTTTCAGAAATTTTTCTCATGTTCAAATTGACGTGAACTATATGATGAACGCGTTCGTATGAAATCTTCAGTGCTTCAGATATACGTTTTAGCCCAATTCGACGGTCTGATAAAATCCTGTCATGAACTGCATCGATATTTCAGGGGACTGACACAGAAACTGGTTTTCCCGATCGGTCATCACCTTCAATGGAAAATTTACCTCTTTTGAAGCTTGTAGTCCAATTTTTCACGGTCGCATACGAAGGACATTGATCACCAAGGGTATTAAGCATATCGTCGTAAATCTGCTTAGCTCTTGACCCTTTTAAATACCTACAGGTACTTGATGATGGCTCGATACTACAATTTTTCGATTCTTACAATTTCGTTGGACATTTGTTTTTTTTTGATTAATTGCGTAACTCTGGTTTACTTTTTTGACGTCGAACTCTACACTGACACTTCTGATAAATTATTGTTCGTTGATATGGTATCAATAGTTTGTTTATGAATGGAACTGGTCTAGGCTAACTAGATATCAATACATCCTCGTATGTGTATTCAATATTTTTTGATGTTTGTAACATCCCTAGACGAGTTTATTTAATTCTCGTGAATTTCAAAACGTTCAAATCTTTTGGAAACGTCTATTGAAAAGAGTTAGTTAGCAAATTCATGAAAATCCATATTTCATTGGTTGATCGCATCGCGCAAAAAGACATTAAATCAAATAGTTCGTTCCATGCATGTGATACCACAATCACCAACAAACCATTGAACTAGGAGGTATAGACGTCACAGATAGTTTCATCGATAAAACAAATGTTAAGCTGAGAACTGCTTCGAAGAGATACATTTTCTATGGACTTTTCTAAGTAGAAAATCCAAGTTCTCCATGATAAGGACTTGTGGATCAACATAACAAGAAACGAATCAGCATCAGATGCCGGGGAAATATTCATGTTACTCCCTTTTGTCAGCAGTGGTAGAAAATTGCCAATTATGTCTCACTCATATTTTCCATTATACTCCTCATCAATTTGTGGTTGGGTCCTCGGGGTCCTCGATGCTCTTCGTTTAGAAATGGAGTTTACGAAGTTGCAAACTTTCTATTGCCGAGTAATTAAAGCGACCCGCAATTCGGGAACCGTAAATTGAAACCTCCGATTGTTGTGTCTCTCGATTTCTCATAAAACGAATATTCGCTTTATCCCTCCCCAAGTGGAGACACTTGCGGCGTTAAATTTCTGCAGATGGTTTCTGTTAGAGCCATTATAGAATGAAGTTTCTGTTTCTAAGTGTTATTACGAACAGAAAATAGAAATGGAAGGGTATTTTTTTGTTCGAATGAGGTTTTTTTCTGAGGCATGAGTTTTCATATATACTCCATTCACTTTTATTTAATCACATAGGAGGTCATGGTTTCGTTTTCAGGAGTTGGTGCACCTGATGAAAAGCGCAGAACATATGATGAAGAGTCAGTGCGCGCACAGAAAATATCGTTAATGACAAAACGACGTTACCAGTTTCTTTGTTTACATCAAAGTAAAAGTATCAAAGATATTCCACATTTTGTTAGGTTTACAAATTGTTCGCAGATTTTTGATATTTAATCGATATTTGCAGGTGAGTTTTTCATCGAATATCCAAGATTAACGTATGTTTATTGTTTTTAGCACCAGTTTGGAGCGTGAGGACGATTTTCAAGACCAGGACAAATGTTTACATTTCGAGGTTGAAGGGGTACACGGAAATTTCGTTGAAAAAGCTGTTATTTGGACAGATATCGCAGTAGATGGATCGGATGGAGCCTCGAGAGGTCGATTAGGATGATATATTTCAGGTTTTCAAAGAAATTTGGCGATATCTGAGCAGATTTGCAAAAGTTAGGTACCTCACTAATGAGGTGGAACTTAGACCTAATTCTCCTATAAGAAATGCCTTTCAAATGTCGAGATGGTGAAAAATGTCTTCTTTAGATGTTGTTTGAACAAACGCAGCCGAGTTTTATACCCCAACATTGATTTTAAGAAAGTTATCAACAAAATAAAATCGACATTATTCTTGATTCTTTTAATTACCCATCAATTCATCTTATATCTTTGGGTTGATTCATTTTAATGAATTCTTGATTAGAATCAACAATTGATGTCGTCAAGTCTTGAACTTTCAGTTCAAAAGGATAATAAACATTAAATCTTCACAAGCGTGCATATGAAAATTATGTGAAAGCAATGCAATTTCCTTACATGTCGAAAAATAATATATTTCAACAGTGATCTCTTGTACTTTTCATGCAAATAACTAGAAAAGAAATCCTTTCTATCGATTCATTTAAACGTTAATTATTTTCGTCCATCACATCTTTTCCAATTCATTCATTTTCCGAATAAATTCACATTCTGAGAAATACGCTAAGAATGTAGAAATGGCAACATAGTGTTGACTTGGAACATAAAAATATTTTAAAAAACGTCATAACTTCGATACAGAGTGGAATGTATCAAATTTCCAAGGCCAGAGTTGTGATTTTATAATTGTGAATGGAGTATATGTATGTGGGACATATACAGATTTCTATGGATAATCACTTCGCATTTTTAGAACTATACAGGGTGTATTTGAAGGTGATACTTTTTTTTTGACAGATGGTATATTGATCTTTTTGTTTTGTTATGATGACTCTGTGAATCTTTCAGTAACCAAAAATTTGTATCATATTCGTGTTACATCTTGTTTTTGCAATCTTTTGAGGTCTTCAGCGGAGTGCTGTGCTATCAACTTTTTCCAGTTTTTTCAGAATAAGATCTGAACTGTTGAAAAATACTTCTAAGATTTTGCGTTTCAATGAAGATACTGAAGGTTATTATAAATACATGGAAATAGACAGGTCAATCCATTTGAAAATGACCCGTTTGTTGAATATACTTTTTCGAGGACTACTTATAATTTCTTGAAAAGCGAAAATGGAAATGCAAGAAACATGTTATTGAACGAAATTTCCGACTTGAATAGTTTTGATTTATTCTCATACCAACTGGATTTTTCTGAAGATTTTTCAAAATTTTCTTCTCGAAATCTGTAACAGATACGACAAAACTACAGGAGATTATAAAGTTTCGTTTGACAACAAAGCTTCTTTCCATAATTTTTGAAACTAACAACGACCCGCCAAAAAAAAGTTCTGGAAGAAAACAGAAGACAGTGATCCTCGAAAAATATCACCCTGTAGGTTTCAATTCAAAATTGGCATGTCACTTGGTTCGAATTCTAAATTGTATTATCTATGCGAAATTTCAGCTGAATATCTCTTAAAATGCAGATACTATAAGATAATTCAACATTCACATTGACCGGCACCTTCACCATATTGTTACTCTTACCGATTTATCTCAAAAATAAATAAATATCGAGTTAATATGGGGAAATTGAAAAAAGTTTTAATATTTTGGGCTAAAATTCTCTTGATGTGATCAAATTTCCATACAGATAGAGAAAATTACCTAATTCTTCCTGAAAAATTGAAGAATTAGAATAAGAATGAACCGGCGCACTCGCCATTTCGTCACGATGCCTTATGATTTTAAATATGTCAATGAAAATTTCATTCAAGGAATTCAAGTTATTTTATATGAATTGCAAGAAAATTCAACTTTCATAGAGAATTCCAACTAGTTCAAAACAAAATCAGAACATTATTCCATGCTGAATACAAGTAAGGACTGAAAAACGCCTATATCTCTTGAACCAATTGGAAAAAAACCAAAATTTGATCATAGTTAGCTTTGTTATGAACGTCAGAAACATGTGGAACATTTACTTCATAAATATTCCAATTCTCTGTTGCAAAATGTCAAGCGAAGTGAAAACACGAGAATTTATAGTGAAACTTTTTCAAAATAATCAAAAATGGAGCTTCAAAAGAATCGCAAAAGAGGCTCGCGTTCGTCCGGAAACGGTATCAAGAGTTGTTAAGCGCTTCAACGAAGATCTTACAATTAACAGCAAGGAAGGAACCGGGAGGAAAAAGTGGTTTCATAGCCCAAAAAAAGTGAAGAAATTCATCAGCCTTTTTCAGAAGAATCCTAACCTTTCAGGACGGAAAGTGGCCCAAATAGTGGGTTGTTCGCAGTCAACCGTTCAGAAAATCAAGTCGAGTTGTGGGGTTAGAACATACAAAGTGCAGAAAGTGCCACACAGGAACGCTGTGAAGAATCAAGAAGCGAAAACAAGAGCAAAGAAATTAAAAAGAGATTTCTTGAAATTTCTTTCCTGTTGCGTGATGGACGACGAAACCTATGTCTTGGCTGATTTCTCGCAACTTCCTGGTCAGGAACTTTATACTGCAGATTCTCGTGGAAATGTTGGCGAACAATTTCGCGTGAAGAAACAAGCAAAGTTTCCTAAAAAATTCCTGGTTTGGCAAGCAATTTGCACTAGTGGGAAAAGGAGCAAATTTTTCGTTGGCCAAGGCTCTGTTGACTCGAAGATATACATCGAGGAATGCTTGAAGAAGCGACTTTTACCATTTTTACGTGAGCACGATGTGTCAACAATCTTTTGGCCAGATTTAGCTTCATGCCACAACAGCAAGGCCACCAAGGAATGGTACGAAGCTAATAAGGTGGTTTTTGTCCCCAAAGAGACCAATCCACCAAATTGCCCAGAACTCAGGCCAATCGAAAGATTTTGGGCCCTGGTGAGAAAAATTTGAAGAAGACTAAGAAATCAACGAAAACATTATCGGAATTCAAGCAAAAGTGGAAGACAGCATCCCAGAAAGTGATTGAGAACACTAACGTATGGTCCGAAAGTTTTGGGAAAAATTTCATCTGGTCTGATTGAGAAGCAACGTGTCAGGGGAATAATTAGGCAAATCGAAAATAATGGTCCCTTGTCTGTTACTTGAATTTTGATTTATAATAAGGATGGTTAAAATAAATTGTTGAATAATTCGATAAAAATATAAGATTATTTAAGTCAGAGTTAAATGCTTTTGAAATTTTTCCCAAAACTTTCGGACCATACGTTATAAGAAGCATGATGGGAAGAATTCCAAAAAAATCCATAAATTTTGTAAAAAATAGTTTTGGTTTTTTTATTGTGAAAACAGTTTTCATTAGAATTAGAAGATGATTCGAAAATGAGTTTGATTTTCGAAATCGGTCCAGTGGTTCAAAAGATATAAGCGTTTTTGTGATAGCGAATTTATTCTCGTTCAGTCCTGGGGTGAGAATTGGAAGCTCATTCTTCCCGAGATGTTATTTTGTCTGTTTTCTATAGAGTTTACTCACAACGTTTATATTCATCACAGAAGCTCTCTTCCCCGAATTCAAGATCTATTATGAATAAGCCTCGCTCTATTTTCGTAGAAAACTCGCTTCAACCCAACTGCCATCTTGAATTCATCTCTCGACTCTATTGACTTTTATTGAATAAACAATGATGCTCTTGCTCTCGTAACGCAATTAGGAATGACTTCAGTCTCAAGAAATGAACCAACCTACTGCTTTTCCTTGGAAGTGTCAGTATTGTTTTATAGGCTTTGAAAAAATATGGGGATCAGATTGCGCATCTCATGAGATATGTATGCATATTAGATAAATTCATAAGTTAGTAGGGATTTCCGTTTTTCATTTCGGGGATGTGGCTATAAATAATACCGGAGAAGCGGCAGAGAGAAGATACAGAATGAGAACGAAGAAGATGTGATGTAATTAGATTTATAGAGGAGGGTGTGGAGGAAATACGACAAAAACAAGTTGGAGCAGGACCAATTTTGATTACAACATTTCGAAAGGTTTCTTTAGGCAGGAAATTAATTTTAGAGTCGGAGCAGATGCCTGTTTTAAGGTGGCAAGTGATTGAAACCTGGCATCTCAGAGGAGAATTGTCAATGAATGATACTGAGACGAATAAAAACGATCTTCTCATATAAAAAATCCGAAGCTGATAATTTATTCCGTTGTACAATTCAGAATAGCATCTCACACTATTATTCTATCACGAGTATAAATAAGTTCGTGCAGTTTGGATAACCTACAGGGTGCGGCAAGTTGTTCTCCCACATTTGACGGAACTGTTAAAAAATACAAGGAAAGTTATTGAAAAATTTATTCTTATGTTGAAAGCCAGCATTATCAAGTTTGTTTTGATTTATGTCTTGAAAATAATGTTTTTGATTACTCTCATCAGCATAGCGAAGATTTAGACTATTTAGAGGGTAGGCTCGTTGAAGATCCATCACACACGCAAGAAGAACTCTCCAAAACTCTTGGAGTCACTCAAGCAGCCATTTCTTATCATTTAAAATCAATGGGAATGATCCGAAAGGTAGGAAATTGTGTGTTGTATTATCTGAAGCCGAGAGCCGTCGAACGCAGTTTGTTTACTGATTTGATGAGTGCACCACAAATCTTCACTTCCGATCTACCAGATGGAAAACTTTCACGTGGCTTCTTGTATTGTTTGTTCATGGAGATATATGTATATTGGACTGTTTCACCCCTCCAGCCAAAATCTAGATCTGCTCACTCACTCAATTTATGGCTGTACTTCCAGACGCAAAAACAGGAAGAACTATGCTCCCCAACGGCAATAACTTGTGCAGAATTCCTCACGAAATTTCACCGCGCTTTTCGTCGGAATTTCCAAGCTGAATCAATACCTCGGCGCAGTTCCGACAATGAGCTTTCTTGCTCTTATTTTTACTTGTTTCGTAAAGGGTTTAGCCCATCGATTTCCACAAATGCGTCTTCTGTCCAACTGGCTTTGAGTGCTTCTCAGTAAGAACCACTTTAACGTGACGCCTCACTTTTGCTGCTGCAGGGATCGGATATCTGAAGCTTCATGCTCTGACTTGAAACTTGGGATTCTCTCTTTATTGATAAATTGTAGCGTTTCAGAAAGTACAAACGAAGGAAATACACACATCGTCAGAAGTCTTGCCCCCATAGGTTCTCTCAAGACATAAACAATATATTTTCTTGCAATGAGAATATTTTTTCTATGTGAACTGCACCTGGATATGACCTTATTTTGCTGATTTATATATCTTCTCGGAATTCTATAAACTCGACACTACACGGTTAATATTACATTAATTTATTACTAGGTTATCATCCATTGTAAATAAATCTTTGTGGTGAGCAAATTGTAAAAAGCACACTTAACATTTAATTCTCTGAATATTCTACTTATTCTATGAGAAAGGCCAGGTAGGTATGGGAACTTGAAGTAGGAAGTAGCAGCTGTTGTTATGTACAGGGACGAGTATAGAGGTGAAGTGGAGAGAATGCTGAGTGATGAGGACACCTATAGAGTTGTGAAAGCTGATCCAACGACAAAGATTCAGAATACAGTGAATAAATGCCTGAGAGGACTTAAGAAAGAGGAATACATAACGGATGCAAAGTATAAGACCTTGATAAGACATAACAGTCTACCACCTAAACTGTAATGTTTACGTAAGGTCCACAAGAATGTTCTCAATCTGACACCGATAGTTAGTTGCGTGAAATCTCCCACTTATAACATCGGTAAATATTTACATGATATTTTAAACTCCGCTTTGTCCACTTCCATTTTTAATTTGAAGGACTCTTTCTCATTGACCACAATTTTATCAGAAATAATCGTTCCACCAGGGTACATACTCATCTCGTTAGATGTTGTTTCCCTATTCACAAATATACCAAAAGAACTTGTTGTCAGTGTCATCAAGGGAAAATGGAGCTTTATTGGCTGCCATACAGATCTTAATAAAGAGAAGTTCCTGGAATTAGTTGATCTGTGTTTTGAGGGTGGATATTTTCTTTATGAGGGGAGATTCTATAAACAACTCGATGGTACAGCTATGGGTGCTCCAACTAGTCCAACATTTGCTAATTTAATAATGAACGAGATCTTTTATTATGTTGTTGACAAACTTAAATTTTATATTCCACTCATCCAATTCTATGTAGATGATACGTTATTGTTGGTACCATATGACAGGGTACAATACGTTTTGGACATTTTCAACTCTTACCATCAAAAAATACAGTTCACACTTGCAGTAGAGAAGGATAATAGTTTACCCTTTTTAGATTTATTGATAATTAGGGAAAACTCTCATATTATAACAGATTGGTACACTAAACCAACAAGTACCAATAGAATCATAAATTTTTATAGCAACCACAGCATGCAACAAAAAATCAACATAATGGATAATTTGATAAAAAGATCATTAAAACTCAGTAATGAAAAGTTTCATAGGAAGAACTTCGATAAAGCTAGAGACATTCTGAAACAAAATAACTATCCTGCCTACTTAGTGAATAGAACAATAAATAAGCACACTTCCAATGTCAGCCATATAGTTAATGTTCCTTCTAACACGACTGCTACTTCCTACTTCAAGTTCCCATACCTACCTGGCCTTTCTCATAGAATAAGTAGAATATTCAGAGAATTAAATGTTAAGTGTGCTTTTTACAATTTGCTCACCACAAAGATATTTCACACTAATATAAAATTTAAAACTCCTTTTAATTTAGAGTCGGGAGTAGTATATAAGATACCTTGCGCTAACTGTAACAAGTGTTACATTGGCCAAAGAAGGCAGTATTTACGTGAAAGAATGAAACAAAACAAGTACGATAGTGAGAATGTTGCTAATTTTGAAAAAACAGCTCTAACTCTACATCGATTTAATACAGGACATAAATTTGATTTTGATAGTGTTCAGATTCTTGACAGGGAGGAGGTTGGTTATAGAAGAAATATAAGTGAGATGATCCATATAAAAAGAAACTATACTGTTAATCACAGAGAAGATGTGCAACACCTTAGCATTATATATAACAATATATTGAGGAAATGAATACTGGCCTTGTCGATTTTGTTGAGTCCATCTAGGAAAGTGTTAAATGTTATAACCTTGTGTCAGTCAGTGTTGATGTCATACTTTTGCGAGCCTCAATCCGATAGATAGATGTTGCGTACCTGCTGTAGTATTATGTGATTTTCCGAAATGTTTCATTATTTTAAGAACCGTACGATATTGTTTTGCCGTGACTAGGTAACGTATTTTTATTTAATGTCATTGTATACCCAATATATATATATATATATATATATATATATATATATGTGTTTATTTTTTAGCCCTGAAGAAGAAACAAGTTGTTTCGAAACGTCGGCGTTTGTTGCAAGTTAACAATTGAAATAAAGAGAATCCAAAATTCCCGATATTTTCATTTAAATTACATTCATTCTCTGAAAGTCTTCACATAATCATCACGAGATCGAAGAAAAACACCTAAAACAATCACTTTTCCCTTTCATAATATTATAGCCTGGAAATGATTTCCTTCATATTGAATTACGCCATTTACGGATCCCGCCGGTTGTCGCTATACGCATGCGTTGTTCACAGACGCTGAGGTTTGGGACACAGGACAACAATATGAGGTTGAGATGGGCCGATTCATAGATCTAACGGTTTGTCGCATCCGTTACCTCGCAAGACACACCGTTATACCATTGTTTGAAGAGAAAATCAACAATCTGGCATCGTCTTCTCGAAAACTCTGTGAAATATTCATAGAAGATGGTTCAGGTTAAGTCATTGACCTGGAATCCTTTAAGTTAGGTTGATTTATCATGAATAGGGAGGAAAATATGAACAAGTTATGAGTGTTTACGAACTAATCTTCAGGAAAATGGAAGAAGGAACTTTTTTTTCCTGGGAGAAATATGGCTTTTCTATTGCAGAAAAAAATCAAACAAAACTGAGTGTTTTTGTTAAGATATATCGTGTTTTTAACATTCTTATTCAAATAAGGTTAGTACCTTAGTAATCAGGATAAACAATATATCATATCATATCACTTGAGTATTCCCTAAATTTTACAACTCAATTTCAATCGAGAAATATAAACTTTGAGGTGTTTGCAGAGAATCTTATCAGGCACGTATTCGGCCCAATGTTTTTTCTCGAATGGCTATATCTTTTAAACAAAGCCGAATTAGGAAAAATGGAATAGTATATTCTGAAACTAGTTGCAGAATGGGCTCCTATTCCAATACGAATGCGAAATTCGAAAACGAGCGACGAAGGGGCGAGTTTTCGAACGCATGAGTATTGGAATTTATTCTGCAACGAGTATTAGACGATATTTTCTCTATTTCATTCAAATTTTGTGAAATTCAATGAAAAAATTCAAATTATAGGTCCTAGTGACTTTCATATTGTATCTTGGCAGTTGGTGTGAATGTAAAGAAATACGAAAATTGACATTTCCAAATTGACGTCTGCTGAAATTTAAAAGGATCGGAAGTCATTGCTGAAAACCACAAAACGAAAAAGGTAACTGAAAACGATGCTGTAATGAATTCATTACAGCACTGTTCTTAGTACTGTAATGAACTCATTACGATACTGAAATAGAGAAAATAATTTTTTCAATTGTAGGTAGTATTTCAGCTCTATTCCGTTTATCAAGAAATATCAGGAAAATGGACTCTCATTTAGGAATATTTCGGTTTGACTCTTCATTCTCTGACTGATTTGGACTAGGAAACAAGTTGCTTTTTTGTAAGACCTTTTACATTCCTGTTAGATTTTTCATTTTTCATATATTTGACTATTAATCGTTTTGAGAAAAACGCTTGATTCTTCATGAGTAAAAGACACCCAAAACCTGGAAAATGCGAATATGCCTAAGGGGTGGATGAGAATTTCAAGATTTTAATCGAAATTCTTCAACACCTAAGATTAACAATTAAGTTGTCGGAAAGCAATCTTGGTTAAAATCTGGCAGGGCGCTGATTCTGTCAATATTTACCAGCATCCAAAACAATCTGCTTACGCAAATGTTTACCCTACACAGGTTCGTTGTTCTTCCTGTTCGAAGTGTACAGAGCTATCACAAGCCACTTCTGTATTTCGAGGCTATATTTAAATGGCGTACTCCGAATTGGAAATTCTATCAGCACACGACCCTTTCGTTTTATCCTAAACCAATAAACCTTCCGAATTACTTCAATTCTCGCGGATCTGAAATCCACATAAAAGTGGGCTCAGATCATAGATTAAAGAATTATATAGATTCGACACCCCCCCTCTAATAGGCGGAAAATGGTTGAGCGCTATTTCGCGGCGGATGCGAACAGAACTAGCAGTATATAAATAGAGATATAGAAATCTACTTTATCGATGAATGGCGCGAAAATTTGAATTTGCCTTTGGGTTCTTGGTGGTAAAAAAATATCTTGAAGTTGGTAGAAATTCATTTTCAATGTAATCAACAAACTCCAATTTTGTTGAAGTTGTCTAAATTACATTGAGAATGAATTTCTAATAGTATAGGTGGAATTTTGAATAGTGAAGAAAATTGCTGTTAATAATATAATTATTTATTCATACATAATGATACAATCGAATGCAAAATTATGATTTTCACCTATATATGTAAGTTGTATACATATCAATTTAATTCTACATTTCTGATTATCAACATATTGTAGCGTCTCCTGAAGAAAGCTTAAATAAAGCCGAAAGCTTGAGAAACAAGGAAAAGAGTGTTTCTTTTATTACCGACTGCTAAGCCAAATGAAATCAACTAATTATGTATATATATATATAAATATTGGAAATGAATATCTGACACATATAATTTACTTTAGTAGGAACATTCTGAGAACAAACAGTCTCGTCTTAGAAGCCCTAGGCCTAGAGGAATCAATACTCAGATTAGAATACTTTTGTAATGAGGACTTTACAACAAGGCACTATATAAATTAGAAGACGAACATGAATACCCTTAAAAAATAATATATGATGTTGACAGATGATATCCTACAAGACTTCTATACTCATCAAAGGCACCTAGTGTACAAAATAAATTCATATTAAAAATCTGCTCCTCGTTCATGAAAATTTGAATTGTTCAATGATTGTAACTTACATATCAATCATATTTCTTTCTGTAAAAGTAAAAAAACTTATAATTGCATGTGATACATACAGATGTTAAGCATCTAGGTGTCATTGTTGATAAATAAATAAATAAATAAATTGATGAGCCTAATTTCTTACAAAATATTTCGAGAGCATCTCTCTATCTACGTTTCCTTCTTGAATCGAAAGAATTTTTGGCTTGAACCTATCTATCAAGTGTTTGTCTGGATTACTTGAGAGAAATTTGAAAAATTTTGAATCGCCTTAATTAGCAATTTTATTTATTTGATTACACCACCAAAACAAAGAACACCGAACAATTGTTTCACACATCACTTCGTCAAGGTTGTGTGTTGGGTATTCAATAATTTTAAAATTGAAATTTGTTAGAAGGATTTTTTGAAGTTATTTTGAAATATTTTTTGTTTCGCAAATTCTAGGGATTAAATAAAACAAATAATTGAATGAATGAGTGAATAGGAAAGAATTTGCATTTGCCTGGTTTGATTAAATGCCCAAACTCATACTCTCTACAATCAATAAAATCTAGATCTTGTCCCAACTCATTATTACTGAGCAGGTTATTCCTACAAGATTCACAGTCCTTAATGAATTTATTTTTTAGAAGAATCTTGCAAATTGCACCACTCATATAAACGAGAGTGCATCTTCCAAGTTTACTTCTTTTATAAAGTGCTACGCTTGGAGGAATAACCGCAGATATTTCATCAACAGTTAATGGGGCACTAGCTGCTGATGGAATGTTCCGTGTAAGAAAAGATTTAAGATTATCCAAACACTCTGTGGACAAATCCTCCCGACAATTTGAGCCAGAAGAGTGTACAGATAAGAAATTATTGATTAGTAAAGTTTTGAATGACATAGTAAAGTGTGCAACATCTGAATTGGTGTACCTTACCCCATGAGATCGGATGTAGCCAAAAAAATTTTCCAGAAAATCTTGATTAAAAGCCCTTGTCAAGATGTAGCTAAAACCCTTTCTGTTCAGAAGTTTTGGTCATAAATAGAGAAATGCTCTCAAACTTTGCACCATGTTCTTTACACTGGGTACAACAACAAAACTTTTCTTCGAGGGACAGTAAAAAGTCATGCTATTCAAGACTTCTATAGCATGCTGCCAGAAACTATCATGATTTGAATTACTGTTTACTTCCCTCTTCAAAGGTTTTGCTGTTGGCCTATATGCTACGTTAACATTCAAGGAATCAAACAATTTATCCAAAAATAGTATTAAGTCTGCCGTGTCTGCAGCTTCTGGAGATAGCTTGAAGTCGCTGTTTATATCTGAAATGAAAAATATATGTATCACTTTCTTTTTTCAGAAAGAAAAAACTTAGTTGGATCATTTTTTTCATATGACTTCATAACTACCAGAAACAACCTATTGTTGGAATAATATTACAAACCTTTTAGTGCTTCCTCCTCTGTAACCTGCATCGCATCAGAACATGTTGGCTCATCAAAATAAACAGAAGTATCACTTATGTTCTCCTCAACATTAATTAGCTCCAGAATATGTTGGTTGATCTAACGAAACATAATCATCTTTTAAAATAAACAATGCAATTGATGAATTTCAAAGAACTGAATATTGTTTTTGTAAAACTTACCAGGAACATTTATAGTAGGGAACGCATCAACTGTAAGACCCCTTCTAAATTCTGGCAAACTATGAGCCTCAGAAAAATGTGCATGGCAGACATAATACCTGCTGTAAATCTGATCATTGTAAAATTTTGCCAATTCAGAGGTTTAATAATTTCTATCCATCTTTTGAACAAAATTGGATTGCTCTTCGGTAAACGATGTTTTTTGCCCACATCGTCGTTCGTCGTTGCACCCAGGTACACAGCATTTCCTTATTCTCGACGGCATTTTTCACTATATTATTGTAGTTGACTAACTTAAAATTATTAAAAATTCCACGTGTTACAAGAGCAATCTTGTTTCTTAAAAGCAAATAAACTAAGTTCTAACCAAAAAGAACCTCAAACGCTGAAATCAAAACAACGAAAGAAACGACATATACAGCGCCGTATACAGGCGACTGAACTTATTAAAAGCGTATGCAGCGCCCCTGGTGTATGCCCACATAAATAAAACTCGTTGAATGGTGGGGGAAAGGAAGTGCCAGGACCCTGGCTCAGATACCGAAAGTTTCCAGGTACAATTGCGGGCTTTCAGCATAGAGGTATGTTACACTAATGGCCTCAGCTTTCCCCTTAGGGAAGGCTGACCTAAATGTCGGAGTACTCAGAAATGAACGTTTGAATTCAACTCTTTGAAATGGAAAAATGCGCCTGATCTTTCGACGGAATAATTTTGTCGAAAAGCTGGAGGGGTTTGAATATAAACCAGGCATGAAAGTCAAAATGGTGATATGGTAATGTCGAGGAAACTGACAAGAACCTACGATCATATTTGAATTCGACTTTAGTTCATTCAGTATTAATCCTTCGAGCGATGTTATTGCCTTTTGAATTCGCTCTAACTGTAGGCATTTTCACCCCTATACTCTATTCACTTTCAGAATGTATACCAGTTGGCCATAACATTCTGACGCATTTCACCGTTTATATTTTGAAAATGTTAGGTTATAGTCATTTTCCTGTCAGGTAACTGAGCAACGTTGTCGTTTTTACATAGAGGTAGTAGTACTTACGTATTTATCAAAATATTTATCTACTTTGAGACAATAATGAATTGGAGAGAACATTATGTGAATTCAATAACTCCTAAGACCTGGCGAATGTTGAAGAAACTTTTTTCTGTTGATACTGGAAAAATTTCACGTATATAAACATGGTTGGAAGATTAGTTTATGCTTTGTTGAAATTTTACTGAGAAATAATGGACATAATAGTGCGTTACTTTGTGATAGTTCATTCGAAAAAAGAATAAAAGTACTCTAATAACCCAACAGAAAAACTGCTGAACGAACAGAAGGACCTATGGAATTCCGCACTATTCAAAATTCTCAAGAAATAGGCCTTCAGAAGACATTGAAATACCTTTTTGCTCCACTTGAAATACTCCAGTATGAAAATTTAGTCTTACTACGAAACCTGAGTTACAGTTAAACCTCAAAAGAACTAACTCCAATTATAAAGTTGAAAAAGAGTCAATAGAAATCAGCATTGGCAGCGTCTCTGAGAATTATTTGACATTTTACGAGTATACTCCATTCACTTTTATTTAATCACATAGGAGGTCATGGTTTCGTTTTCAGGAGTTGGCGCCCCTGATGAAAAGCACAGAACATATGATGAAAAGTCAGTGCGCGCACAGAAAATATCGTTAATGACAAAACGACGTTGCCAGTTTCTTTGTTTACATCAAAGTAAAAGTATCAAAGATATTCCACATTTTGTAAGGTTTACAAATTGTTCGCAGATTTTTGGTATTTAATCGATTTTGCTGGTGAGTTTTTCGTCGAATATCCAAGATTAACGTATGTTTATTGTTTTTAGCACCATTTTGGAGCGTGAGGAGGATTTTCAAGACCAGGACGAATGTTTACATTTCACAGGAATTTTGTTGAAAAAGCTGTTATTTGGACAGATATCGCAGAAGATGGATCGGATGGAGCCTCGAGAGGTCGATTAGGATGATATTTTTCAGGTTTTCCAAGAAATTTGGCGATATCTGAGCAGATTTGCAGAAGTTAGGTACCTCACTAATGAGGTTGAACTTAGACCTAATTCTCCTATGAGAAACGCCTTTCAAAGGTCGAGATGGTGAAAAGTGTATTCTTTAGATGTTGTTTCAACAAACGCAGCCGAGTTTTATACCCCAACATTGATTTTAAGAAAGTTATCAGCAAAATAAAATTTACATTATTTTTGATTCTTGTAATTACCCATCAATTCATCTTATATCTTTGGGTTGATTTTTTTAACGAATTCTTGATTAGAATCAACAATTGATGTCGTCAAGTCTTGAACTTTCAGTTCAAGAGGATGATGAACATTAAATCTTCACAAGTATGCATATGAAACTTATGTGGAAGCAATGCAATTTTCTTCCATGGCGAAAAATAATATATTTCAACAGTTATCTCTTGTACTTTTCATGCAAATAACTAGAAAAGAAATCCTTTCTATCAATTCATATAAACGTTAATTATTTTCGTCCATCACATCTTTTCCAATTCATTCATTTTCCGAATAAATTCACATTCTGAGAAATACGCTGAGAATGTAGAAAGGGCAACATAGTGTTGACTTGGAACATAAGAATATTTTGAAAAACGTCATAACTTCGATACAGAGTGGAATGTGTCAAATTTCCAAGACCAGAGTTATGATTTTATAATTATGAATGGAGTATAGGTACCAACCTGTATCTGATTCAAGTAAAAAAACTTAATAAAACTAGGATCTTGGCCAACCGGGATACTTCATAAAAGTGATTGGAGTATACATGAAAATAACCCCAAGGTTGTTTCTTAAAAATCGATCATCATAGGAACTTGGGAATGTTACATCAGAGAATATCAAGAATCTGAGAGAATTTATCAATTAACTTCGGATAGCCTCTATATTAGAGATGATCATGATCGAATGATTCTGTGGAGAATATAACCTGAATAATTTTTACAGCAGGTTCCATGGTTTCGATCTTTTCTTCCGTTATCTCATATCTGTTCATGTTCCAATCAAATATACTGTAGCGATGGCATATTTCTATTTGCAACCTCAAGGTTGGTTTTGAAAAAATGTGAAGCATTCAATTCTATGTATTACAGCAAAAAAAATCGGCGTTCCATTTGAAAAAAATCGAGAAATATGAATTTTTGGTTCATTATATTTGGCAATCAATAACGGACATCCTGTATATGGCAGATTGATCTTTTTGTTATGTACACTCTATGAATCTTTTAGTAAACAAGAATTCGTTTCAATTTCTTGTTACGTTTTGTTTTTGCAACCGTTTAAGCCCTTTTAGTGGAGTGCTGTGCAATCAAACTTTTTCAGTTTTTTCCGAATAAGATCTGTAGGTACCGTTGGAAAAATATTCCTAAGATTTTATGTTTCAATAGAGATAATGAAGGCCATGAAAAAATCACCTGTTTGTTGGATATCTATTTCTGGGAACGCCCTGTATATTGGAGAACAGTTTCTTGAAATGCAGAAATAGAAATACAAGAAATTTGTTTCCCAACGAAATTTCGGAGATGCCTGTTTCTGTAGTTATTTATTGATGGATTATAAAAATAAACCATTCACAATAACGCCAATATCTGCATGACTTTTGTTTCGACGCCCATTACCTAATGACTTCCCCCCTAATATCCATATTATTTCCGGCCAAACATCCAATTAAGCGAATGATGTAAATTAAGCTAGCTTTAGGTTAAATTATAGGTAATTTCGCATTAATCCCTTGGATATCGAATTCACCAAATTATATTCATTTCATATGAGCCTAATCGATGTGATGAGGTTAGTCATGAAATTCCTCCGACATTAATGCATAGTTTGCGTTATTTGGGTAGGAAGCTTGTGGTATGCGAGCGCATTATACAGCATGAAACAATTTTAATGGTATGATGAAATTTGTCTTGGAGAAGGATCAATGTTATCGTTTATCATATTCGCACTGATTGCGAAACCCTGCCAGAAACATTGCCGCAAACAGAAATACAGGACGTCAATCGGAAGGAAAAAGCTGTTTGAAAAAAATATTCAAATGAAAGTTCTATCAATTTCGGAATAAAAACAATGTCTTTTCGTGGTTCTCTGTTCATTTTCAATACTGCTAGTGTGAACTGCGGGACATACAGGGTGATTCACGGTGGATGGCACATTAGACGTTTCTGGAGAACCAGACTTCAGATCGATTTGAAAATTTAATGGAATGCATTATCGGACCTGTTCTACCCAACTAAAATATTTTCGTCGATGCTGTGTTGCCACTTCTATTAGAAAGTAGTAGCAACTTTGCTTTTTCAAATGGAACACCCGGTATATTATATTATTTTTGGAATCTCCATCAACTTCTCGACAACTTTTATCGACATCTTGAAAATTGGTGACCTTACAATAATCATACGTGTATGGGATGGTGGTGAAAAGGTCTGTTTTACAGGAATTAAATCTCCAACTTAGCCAACGTTTCGGAAATTATATTTCCATCATCAGGGCACTATAACAAAAGTAATGGCATTGGTAAAACCACGAAAATACTCGTACAGTACAGAGATACAAAATAACATTGATGGAAATTGCTGATGGTGACTTTCTTAAAAGCATTCCTTTTTTCTTTTTTCTATAAAAATGATCAACTACAATAATAAATGTGACTTACAAAATATACATAAGGGCTCAATAAGAATGGAAACATCACGAAGGGCAATTCAAAGTTGCACAGCGTTTTACATTAAATGATGGCAAGAGCAGGAAAACAAACATACTATTAAAAAACATAATCGTGGCAAAATCGCCAAAATACACAATTGAAATAATTGAAGTGTGACAAACCGATACTTACAAGGTGAAATCGCTTTTCCCAAAGTCATTAAAAACACTAACAAAATATAAAACTTCATCCAGTTCCACAACAATGAGATCGTTCATCAATCGAGATAAGTAGAATGACAAATCTAGGAGCAGAGAACAGGTGTCAAACGCGGGCGTATGGAACCGTAAAAACCATAGGCGTATCGGTTAATCGGGTGTTATTTCTTAAGTTTTACTTTCTTCAATAAATTGTAGTAAGCTCGCGAAAGGTACTGAATGTCTGTTCTGGAATTTACGGAATTGTGAATTTTGATCTGTATCATTTCGTGTAACAAGCGTTTATTAAGTTGGGGGTGTCTGCCTAGGATGTCGACATCATCAAAGTTGAAGCGATGGCCAGTGGACTCGCTGTGGTGAGCGAGGGCAGTTTTAGGGTTAGTGATGGGCAGACGAACTGAACGTTTATGCTCTTCAATTCTAGTTTTAAGGTATCTACATGTCTGCCCAACATAGACCTGTGAGCAATCACTGCATCTTATCATGTAAATAATGTCCGATTGGAAAGACGCTGGAGTTGTATCTTTAATGTGGGTGAAAAAGTTGGAACCCGCTGTGTTTTGATTCTTGAACGCTACATGACAATCGTTTGTTCTCAGTATCTGTGCTAGTCTCTCTGAGAGGGACCTTACGTAAACGAGTCCATAGAATCTTCTGATTTTGTCCTCCGTGTTATCTATGCTATGGGAGGGAACAGGGGCGCTGGGGGAGTCCTCGTTGAGCACGCGGTTCACGATGGACATAGGATAGCTGTTTTTGACAAGGATTGTTCTAATATAATCTATGTTTTTCCTCCAGTGTATTTCGTCAGAGAGATGTAATGCTCTATATTTCAGATTCCGGATGATATTTATTTTATGCACGAGTGGATGGTGTGAGAAAAAGTGTATATACCGTTCCGAAAAAGTGGGTTTGTGGAACCAATCAACAGTTAAAACATTAGCTTCGTCTCGGTCAATCTTGAGGTCCAAAAAACTCAAGTGACCATTGCTCTCATTTTCCAAAGAAAATTGCAAGCGGGGGTGGAAACTGTTGAAAGTACGCAGGACCGTGTCGTCGCTATCGACGGGTATTGAGATGAGTAGATCGTCTACGTATCTACGGAAAATCGGTATTTCGAAAGGTAGTTTTGCGATGCATGTATTTTGTAACTGGGACCGATACGCCTATGGTTTTTACGGTTCCATACGCCCGCGTTTGACACCTGTTCTCTGCTCCTAGATTTGTCATTCTACTTATCTCGATTGATGAACGATCTCATTGTTGTGGAACTGGATGAAGTTTTATATTTTGTTAGTGTTTTTAATGACTTTGGGAAAAGCGATTTCACCTTGTAAGTATCGGTTTGTCACACTTCAATTATTTCAATTGTGTATTTTGGCGATTTTGCCACGATTATGTTTTTTAATAGTATGTTTGTTTTCCTGCTCTTGCCATCATTTAATGTAAAACGCTGTGCAACTTTGAATTGCCCTTCGTGATGTTTCCATTCTTATTGAGCCCTTATGTATATTTTGTAAGTCACATTTATTATTGTAGTTGATCATTTTTATAGAAAAAAGAAAAGAGGAATGCTTTTAAGAAAGTCACCATCAGCAATTTCCATCAATGTTATTTTGTATCTCTGTACTGTACGAGTATTTTCGTGGTTTTACCAATGCCATTACTTTTGTTATAGTGCCCTGATGATGGAAATATAATTTCCGAAACGTTGGCTAAGTTGGAGATTTAATTCCTGTAAAACAGACCTTTTCACCACCATCCCATACACGTATGTTTATCGACATCTCCCTATACCTATCTGTTGCCGTTTTCGAAATATAAATTAATTTCAATTTTTTTCACCGGAAAACATGACCTCTAAAAATGCTGATAACTTCGGGTTGAGAAACACAATGGCTTTGAAATTTGGTTTGGAGTTAGGTGATACATAAATTCTTCCAACACTTCAGCCTGATTTACGTTACTTCGATACAGGGTGTTAAAAAAATACAGTCTTTTCGGTTGCTTGAAAAAGTGGCTGAAAGTTGTTTATTTCAAATGGAACGCCCTGTATATTATTGGAAATTCGGAAAACTGATGAAATTCGCTTTCATTCTATGTATATCAAGCCTGTACCTAACTAGTCAAATTTCGGACTTATGAGCATTTATTTGTCAAAATGTCTCTTCAGAATGGCATTTCCATTCGGTATTTGGTAGGCAGGCCATGATTACTATTTAACAGTAACTTGTGATACTTTCCTAATAATAAAGGCACCAAGAAGCTTGAATTTCGACATTTTCTTCATTTCAGAAGTCACAAATACCCTCGAAACAATGGAAGAAAACTATTCAAACGAAGTGTACCCGATCTTAGTCCGTTAGATTTTTATCTGTGAGGAATGTTGAAAGAAAAAGTTTACAAAACACCCGTGCATTCGAGAGATGAATTGTTGGAAAGGATTGCCCAAGCATTTGAAGATTTGGGTTTCAAAGAAATACGATCTGCCACGACGAAAGCAGTCAACACCCGCATCTTTAAGTCCTTGGAAGTGAACGGTCAGCGATTCGAACATACTTTGAAGTATTCGATATGATTGTTCTACTTTTTAATAATAATTCATATAAATAGTTTGACTCTCAAGTTTCTTGATGCCTTTATTATTAGGAGAATGTCACAAGGTACTATCAAGTAGTAATCATGGCCTGCCTACCAAATACCTAATGGGAATACCATTCTGAAGGGACATTTTGACAAATAAATGCTCATAAGTCCGAAATTTGACTAGTAAGGTATAGGCATGATATACATAGAATGAAGGCGAATTTCATCAGTTTTCCGAATTTCTAATATTATACAGGGCGTTCCATTTGAAATAAACAACTTTCAGTCACTTTTTCAAGCAACCGAAAAGACTGTATTTTTTTATCACCCTGTATTGAAGTAACGTAAATCAGGCTGAAGTGTTGGAAGCATTTATGTATCACCTAACTCCAAACCAAATTTCAATGCCATAGTGTCTCTCAACCCGAAGTTATCAGCATTTTTAGAGGTTATGTTTTCCGGTGAAAAAAATTGAAATTAATTTATATTTCGAAAACAAAAACTGATAGGTATACGGAAATGTCAATAAAAGTTGTCGAGAAGTTGTTGTAGATTTCAAAAATAATATAATATACCGGGTGTTCCATTTGAAAAAGCAAAGTTGCTACTACTTTCTAATAGAAGTGGCAACACCGCATTGACGAAAATATTTTAGTTGGGTAGAACAGGTCCGATAATGCATTCCATTAAATTTTCAAATCGATCTGAAGTCTGGTTCTCCAGAAACGTCTAATGTGCCATCCACCGTGAATCACCCTGTATTTTAATTAGAAGTGCAACAGTAGGAGTTGCGTTAACGGTATTAACCAATTTACTGTAACGCTTTTGCGTTCAATACGTTCTACTTAGGATCAGCAATCTATTCCTTATGAATCGAAATATTTGCGTGTGATAGCTAATGAGAGTGTTCGTTTCTCAGACTATAGAAAGAGGAGACGCAATAATATTTTCAAAATCATCAGAATTAAACTGGGATACTTTATTACTACGCACTCAAAATGTCGTTTGAAATTTTTGCAACTCTGTGAATTTTCAGTAGAACCTAATATCACAAGAGATTGAATTTCCGTGATAAGTCTATCGATTTATTTTCAAACTAAAATGAGTTGCGTGGAAACATCACGAGTCCGTAGAACGAGTGGTGTTTCCTTAAAACAACTCATTTGAGTTTGGAAATAAGAGATAGACTTATGAGGTAAATTCAATCTCGAGTGAAATTTCATAAGACTATTACACGAACAAAATAAAAGGTCAGAAATTCCATATTCGAGAAAAGCAAAGAAAAACCCATATTGACGTCTACAATTTATATTTATCAGTAAAGTTGTCAAACCGTTCGTATCCATAGTTCAATCACAGATTATTCTGTAGTTCAGTCGCTGAAAATACCGAAGTTGTCAGACCAATCATAATTCAGAGACAGTTGGTATTATCGCGATAATACGAGCTGTCTTTGGACTGTGATTGGTCAGTTATTGAAATGAGTGAAATAGTCTAATAAATAAACTCCCAATCAAAATGAGAAATATGTATTTCAGATTGAAATTCATATACACATTTGAGCCTGAATGTAAGAAATCGCTATTTTAATTTTGTGTTACTTATGACGTTTTGAATAGTGTTGTCATCACGATATCGCGTTTGAAAGGTGAAATTTGGAAGGAGCATTCGGTTATAAATTCTGAATTTAGCTGACTCTGTTTACTTAACTCAGAATCTGTTTTAATGTTCACAACATCGTATGATTTCGTCAAAAGAGTTAATTCACTTGTAATTTTTTTCCATTCTTCAATACCGATAACACCACGACACTGGCGTTGTGTTGCAGTTAGATTCTGCCATGTTGCTACGGCAGTATCTAATGATATTGCTATCCTTCATGCTATCGTTCCACTAATTCAAAACTGACTGAATTTTGGCTTCACAAACTCTCGAATTTATGTATGAGATATTTTGTCTCCCCTTTTTATCTTCTCATTTTTTTTGAAAAAGGACAGAATTGAGATATTGTATTCAGATCAAGATAATTTCGTGAACGAATTTTTGAGATCATTTCAGGAAGAATTTCTTTCAGTAGTAGCTAAAAAGATCGTCTACCTATCTATACATAGTCTCAAAATCATAAATAGGAAATTTTTCGCTCAGTTTTCAATCAGTTATCATTAGGAATAGTTGCATTCCACCACTTATAATTCAAATTCGCACATTATCTACGGTTCTCTATTTCAGGATTCATGTATGCATTATATTTTAATCGGCATCAATAAAACCAATATTTTCGACTACGTGCAGTAAAAATATCAGAGTCGATAAAAGCACAACATAATAGGATTACAACTGAATTGAATTTATGTGCATGAAAGCCTATGGTTTATTGTATTTCCACAATAACCCCCACAATCTGTTTGGGAAATATTTCCATTATAATGTTGTTTTTTCAGACTGAAACCATCGATATTGTTTCATTGGAAATTATATAAATTTTCATCAATTAAAACTTAATTGGATAATCAAAACACAATAATATTCACCAAGTGCTTAAAGCCTTAAAAATCCTCAACACAAACTGTTGGGTGAGCAGAACTATTAGGAACTACTGAATTTCCATCCCAGTTCGAAGCTTATCATAAATTCAAATTGAGATTATCCCAACTCGACGCAACATTAGAAAAGCAATTAAGGGATCTTCGGGAGGCGCAGGTAAAAACACTTTAACTGGAACAGATGGCTTTGAAGTTTTGAGGGAATCGAAGGAGGTGCTGACTGTGAGCAATTCCGATCCACCAACTCGAGTTCGAGTGTGAATAGGTGGAAGAACTTTTAATTATGCATACCATATTTCGTCTATATTAATACTCCTTTTGTCTTGCTTTTGGATTCACTGTTGAATTATAAGTAGGCTGACGGTACCATAGCGTGTGCTAATCACTGTCTTAGTGTGCTAATTTCAGTCAATAATCGTGAACTTACCATATCTAGCTTCTTCTCCTTCTAATCCCTGTTCCGTTACTATGGTTAACTCTTTTTCTAAATCAACAAGGCATTCGTTCACATTCCATGACAAGAGACCTGAAACAAAAATGAAAAAATCAAACCATGAACTATCAAAAGTAGTTTGCGAATACTATGATATTTCGTTGAAATTTTATTTTCCTGTGATCTTCAAGGAATTATAGAAATAATCACAGTTAAGTAGAACAATTTCTATTGATAAAGATAGATTCAGAAGATTTGAATTCAATATTTTTCCAGAATATTTACCAATTCATTATAAAATTCTCATTTCCACTTCAAAATATTTGGACTTCTCTGCTTCTTTCAATTTCAAGTTCAAATTTGGGAGTAACTCTTAGTCGAGAGTTTTCCTTATATGCAGGTATATTTTATTTTTAGCGTCGTTTTCAGCGCAGACTTCTACGTGATGTCCTCCATTGTACACGGCATATAAAATGACATTTGCATACGGCATTACGTCAACTTGGGCGGAATAACTTTATGAGGAAAGTAGTAGAGCCTGCCTGAATTTTCTCTAGGACGCTATGTAAATAGACTCACTTTGAATAAATCTGGAAACTTAAATTAGGTGGAAATCCGATGGAGGTGAATTGATTTTTCTCCAGGAGTTTTGAGACAACAGAATATACATATTGGCGATGTTTTTTATATAACTTTCTAAAATCTGAGGCGACGCGTTTACGGAAAACATTGAAACACTTGTGTACGAGGACGTAACTTTATTTTTGTGGAGACCTATTCTAGCTCTTAACCAACAACTCCATCTTTCACCCATTGCTGTGGCATTTATAGACCTGCCCAATGGGCTCCGTGGACTTGCGCTTCCCAAAACTTTCTAGTCCTTCTTGTACCTGAAAGTGACCGATATTCTTCGAAGGTTTTTTGTTAATGCAATTCTGGAGTTTCCTTGACGGTAGAGAAAGTTGAGGGTCAAGTCCAAGAATGCCATTGTTACAATGTGCAGGTATCTTACAAATTATGGGGGTGACAAACTTGGTTCGACACAGGCACTGTGTCGAATCGCTTCTGTCGCCACAAATCTTTCGAAAATATCCTGAGTTAGAATATTTTTAAGGTGATGAATAATTATCAATAAAAATGGGCAGACATTTAATTTTTTCCTCAAATTCGGTATCAGATACAACGAAACTTCAAGATACCATAAAGTTAAGTACGAAGGCAAAGCTTCTCGTCACAATTTTACAAAACTAATAACTCTTTTTCTTGAAATTATGCAAGGAAATCAAGGAAACTTTCCTGTTCGTGTGTTCCTCCAATTTAGGAACGCCCTGTGTATCAAACAAAGGAGTGCATGTGTTCCTCGACTGAAAAAACTGCGGAAGTTTTGCACCAAAATTCCGAAAAATGTTGATCTTTTCTCCAAATCGAAATTTATTTACCGTCGCATTCACCATTTCGCGACACTGTAGCAAGGCTGTTCATAGAAATAAAAATGTTGTGGAGTGATTCTTTGTCCAAATTTGTAATGATTATTGGATGGAAAAAGGAAATTAATGACAAAAATTCACTTGTTTACCTCCAAATATTCCATTATTGAATACATATATCAATTTGATGTTCATAACCATCTCTGAAGGATACTCTCAGACTCAACATTGATGAAGTATCAACTCATGAATTTCGCCTACCGAATTTCGAAATGTTAAACCTCTCTACCCATTTTATTTCCATCTGCTAGATGGAATATTAAGAATTAACGGGGTGAGGATAAGTTTTACCTCACTTTAATTGGTTAGTGGTGGCTCCAAGGGAAAACGAATACATTTTGTGAAATTGAATTCATTTATAATTGACGAAGAACGTGACTATGGAGACTTATCTGAAATTTCAGGAGATGAAACTCTGTATTCCTAGGGAGATCTTCTCGAAATTGAAAAATCTCAATAAGGACTGAACGAGAATAAATTCGCTATCACAAAAACGCCTGTATCTCTTGAACCAATTGAGAAAAAAATCGAAATTTGATCATAGTTAGCTTTGTTATGAACGTCAGAAACATGTTGAACATATATTTCATAGATATTCCAATTATCTGTCGCAAAATGTCAAGCGAAGTGAAAACACGAGAATTTATAGTGAAACTTTTTCAAAATAATCAAAAATGGAGCTTCAAAAGAATCGCAAAAGAGGCTCGCGTTCGTCCGGAAACGGTATCAAGAGTTGTTAAGCGCTTCAACGAAGATCTTACAATTAACCGCAAGGAAGGAACCGGGAGGAAAAAGGGGTTTCATGGACCAAAAAAAGTGAAGAAAGCCATCAGCCTTTTTCAGAAGAATCCTAATCTTTCAGGACGGAAAGTGGCCCAAATAGTGGGTTGTTCACAGTCAACCGTTCAGAAAATCAAGTCGAGTTGTGGGCTTAGAACATACAAAAAGCAGAAAGTGCCAGACAAGAACGCTGTGAAGAATCAAGAAGCGAAATCAAGAGCAAAGAAATTAAAAAAAGATTTCTTGAAAAATTTTTCCTGTTGCGTGATGGACGACGAAACCTATGTCTTGGCTGATTTCTCGCAACTTCCTGGTCAGGAATTTTATACTGCAGATTCTCGTGGAAATGTTGACGAACAATTTCGCGTGAAGAAACAAGCGAAGTTTCCTAGAAAGCTCCTGGTTTGGCAAGAAATTTGCACTTGTGGGAAAAGGAGCAAATTTTTTGTTGGCCAAGGCTCTGTTGACTCGAAGATATACATCGGGGAATGCTTGAAGAAGCGACTTTTACCATTTTTACGTGAGCACGATGTGTCAACAATCTTTCGACCAGATTTAACCACTACAGCAAGGCCACCAATGGTAGGAAGCTAATGAGGTGGTTTTTGTCCCCAAAGAGGCCAATCCACCAAATTGCCCAGAACTCAGGCCAATCGAAAGATATTGGGCCCTGGTAAAAAGAGAATTGAAGAAGACTAAGAAATCAACGAAAACATTAGCGGAATTTAAGCAAAAGTGGAAGACAGCATCCCAGAAAGTTACTGAGAACACTATTAGAAGCATGATGGGAAGAATTCCAGAAAAAATCCATGAATTTTGTGAAAAATAGTTTCGGTTTTTTTATTGTAAAAACAGTTTTCATTAGAATTGGAAGATGATTCGAAAATGAGTTTGATTTTCGAAATCGGTCCATTGGTTCAAACGATATAAGCGTTTTTGTGATAGCGAATTTATTCTCGTTCAGTCCTTAAAAGGTAATATTTTTTCCTTCGTTATTAATTAGATATCCCAATTTTTTCAATTAATTCTGTTTAGATTACAGATTAAGGGCTGGTATATTCAACTAATCCATGAAGTGTCAATTTAACAACCGTTAGAAAGAATAAAATTTGAATATGTTATAATTCGTAAATGCTTGATGATCTTCTTATTCGTGATTTGTTTTATTTTTTGTCACTTATAAATTTTTTGGTGTGTTCATTTTCAATTTCATTTTCTACGAAGATATTATAGAATAAATTGAAATGAAGAACTTGACCATATTTTCATGATATTATTTCGAAAACCATCACAACTTTGCATCATCCATTGCTTCCTGAATTCCATTAAAATTTTTTTTTTCTATAAAACAAACAATTGATTGAATATTAAGGATATGATATCGATTTGAGAGCTCAATCTGGAATTCATGAAACATGAATCTTTCAAAACGTATATAACATTTGGTTTTACTGATAATCAAAAGGTGTCCCTGATATTGTTGGGTTTAAGAAGACACCAGCTCATCCACCATTTAGTATCGTCTATACTCTATAGAAAGTGTTGGGATCATTAGATTTGAATTAATTCAGGATTCCTTTTTTGTTACTAACCGAATTATTATCCTCCCTTTCAAGAATCACTGAATTCACTTCTATGTTCCATTGAAAACCTTATCCTACAAACTACCAGCAACGAAGTTTACTATTCACTCACGAATTTCCAATTGCATTACCTGAACTCATACAAGTCGGGTCTCTGTACGGAAAAACGAAAAAAAAGAGGGGAACTTTCGAATAGAAGTAACTCATGATTCAATTCTAAATCTACTTATGCAGGTTTCGTAATTGGGGCTGCTGCAATGCAGGTTTAGGACCCTCTTGACCTTTCGGCATTTAGGGGTTGTTTCATATGAGTCAGCAACATTGATGAAAATGCTTTACGTTTAGATAGTCAGAGGTTGTTTGGGAATTTGATATGAAAAGAGCTGAAATTTGCTATGTAAATGTATTGTTTTCTCACAATATCCCGGTTGTTCATATTACGAGATGCAGTTTCAGAAATGTTTCTGAAATTTACAGAAACAGAAGAATATCAAAAAATAAGTAGCTATAGATCGCTGCTCTCTTTAACCATCGTTAAGTGTTAAATATTTTTCATATTATACAATAATAATTACTTTCACTTATTTTTTGGTTTGGTTTTATACTTTCTAGAAATTTTTGTCGACATTTTGAAACATTGAGTTTAACTATGCCTTAGAGTTTCCGACGTTTAAAACTATATATTGATATATTTCACTTGTTTATCATTATCTTTACTTTTGAAAGCTTTAGTATTAAAAGTTTCTCCAATCGAAATATGTAGTAGAAAACAAGATATATGAAAATAGAATGAAAATGAAACTCAGTTCCTCATAGAATGTTCGTTTATTATCTGTCAGGCCTCTTCATGTCACTATGACAGCTATTGGATACCAAGGAATGCATGATAATAAACTTCCTGGTCCCTACGCATCAGTTTCCATCTGGAATATGATGAAAGTAATCCTGTATACTCGTTTTGACAACATCAGCAACTGGAACAGCAACTCAATTATATTCGCCTCGAATGAGGGTGGGATATTCCTCTGTTCGATTATGTAAATCTGGAATGTTCATCAAAGGCGGATTTAGGAATAGCTTCAGATATATATCTGCTGCTATTCTAGCTTTGTGTAGATATTGTACTTATTAGATTGCATTTCTCGCGGAACAAATTCACAAAACTAACTTTCGCTTACGTGCGGCTAATGGTGTGGCCAGCGCGAACCGTGTTCGGGCTGAGCGAACTGAAATAGAGTGGCGAACTGATGATGAGAGCCGTAGCAGTTCGAAGAGAGGGGGAAGGTCCAACTGATTGGTATCTCTACTGGAGAACTTTAGACCTCAGAGTCGAAGATAAAGGATTAACTACAGATGTGAGGATGTTCGCAGTATCAACTTTGTGGTATCAAATATGAATATAAATGAAAACTAGCTGACCCGGCGAGCTTTGTTTCGCCTTAATGATACTCACGGTGAATTTCACAAATAGTAATCACCGGTGATCGGAGATCAACGGCTTGGTTCTCTGATTTTTGAACTGTCAAATCGGGTTGATGCTAGATCAAGCTCCGATCACCGGTGATTACGCTTTGTGAAACATACCGTCAAAGTTGTATGAACTCATCATCGTTATTTTTTCAAGCAGAAGATAAATTAGGCAGAATATACAAAATTTTAGTATCGTTGTTATTCGCACGAAAAGAATTCTCTTTATTCAAGCAATATCTGCTTTGTGACTGTTAATAGCAGGAGTATAAGCCATATTATACCTTTCCTCAGTACTAATATGAAGCAAAATGTCAAGAATATGAACACAAATTATTGCTTGAAAGAACTATCGACTATTAACACAACCTGTTGACCAGAATGTATTCAAATATTTGAAATAACTAATGAAAATTAGAACTTATTATGTGAATAGCACTTTATGAAAAAACGAAACTTTCCTAATATTCTCAATGTTGGCTAAACAAAATCTAATTAGTGCTCACATCATTATTTCAAACATCTTAGCCTTTCGGTGATCAGCTAAAAATAATTGGTAAACATCTCAGTTGGTGGAGCAGCGAGAGTTCCATGTTTCCATGGTTATGAGCTGTCACACAGAACAGAAACACAAAACTAATATGTCAATTACTAATTATGACAATTTCGGATTCAGTTATTTCCGCAAATATATTTATTTCTCAAACAGAAACTCAAAAACATTTCAAAAATTATGAGAAAAGATGAGAACGGACAACTAACGATTGGAACTGATCTCCAAAATCCGATTTACTTGAAAATTCGATAAAAATTCACTGTGATATTCACCCGCTTCTTGATCTGGTAATAGCCTTTCATGGTACTATAAATACCACTGTGCGCGGTAATTGTATATACTTCGCCATCTAATGTTCATAATATCAAATATAGTACCTTCACGATAACGTTATTTTGTTTTGAATAAATAAAACTGTAAAAATAACTAATAATAATCAGTCATAATGTGTGAGTAGATCCACCTGAAGTGATAAGAACGAAACTTCTCTCAGATCTCAACGAAATTAAATCATTTTAGACATCTGTACTCCTACGCTAAGTCATTTTGGTTCTGGTCAACAGCCCAGAGTTGGAGGCAAACCAAATTACACACTATATGTTCACATCGGCATGTAACGGGGAGAATATCAAATAAAGTACCTACGAATAAGCTGTAGCGTAATTGTACCCAAACAACACACAAACATCTTTTGAACATTTTATAGACGACATGAAATAGATTATTAGATGATCTATAAAACATCAAAATATATTGGATTTCTAACCTAGATTCGACGTAAAAATGTCCGCGAGATTTACGTTGAAAAATATCACTTTTTTAGACGTCTATTTTACGTAAAAAGAAGTATTTCTATAACAAGTGAAATTTCTGTCTTTTTTTAGTTTATCCTAACTTAGTATCATGTTTGACATGTAATAGACGTTTGACGATTTATGTTATTGTTATGACTCGCTTATGTCTATATTTCATTAGATTTTTGTCGTTTTTTTTCGATCAACTATCTGATAATATATGGATGATCCAAAAAACATCCACACTCATGACCTCTAAAATATATAACATCATAGACCTTTTTTGGAGCATTGTCGTCATGATCGAAATTGGACGTCTATTAGACGGAATATTATTTTTGAAGATAGTTTGTGATATTGTACACGTTCATTAGATGACATAAGATGAACGTTTGTTCAATGTCCCTAAAGAGTCTTTGTATTGTATAGTTTTTGACATCTAATTATTGTCAATTCCAAAACAATATTGATGATGTTGAAAAACGTCATATTAATGACCTGTTACTGATTTATTCCATCAGATTTTTCGGAGAAGGGTTATATGGTCTAAAAATTCAAAGAAAATTGACATTTGATAGTTTCAATAAGATCATGGTTATCCTAAGGAGATTTGGTGAGAGACTTCAAAAGTATGCAGATATAAATTTAAATTATTATTTTGAAATATTATTGCATCCATTAGATCAGATTGTGAGTATGAAGAATACATACAAATTTATTTTATCAATGAAAACTGTTTTATGTTTTTTGTTTCTCGTTTCATGTTTCTGTGGTGTGCGGCCCGGCTAATCAGATATAATATATTATTATCTACACAGTTGAAATCTCTCATAGCAGTAAGGAAAGCAAAAACAACTTCCGATATGAAAAAATAAAAAGGTATATTCATAATAATAAAAAAATCAATGAACATAATTCAAATGTATCAAAAATATAAATTGTGTCAATGACCAATGTATTCGAGACAATTTGTTTAAATAAAAATATATATAACTGTGTCGTAGGCACTGGCACTTTGTGAGGATTTGCTCTTCGTTGTTTCATATTCGTATCGTTGGTTTGCAAGGCGTAACCAGACTTGAATTGCCCTTTTTATGGTCGTGTCGTTGAGATCTGACGTGTTTCACTCTCGAACAGATTATAAACAGCATCTGGAACCAACACACAAATCAAAATGAGTGATTTTTTTTTATTTTATTGAAATTAAGTACAACATTTAAAAACAATCACAACAAATGCTATATCTTAGAACAAAAGAATAGCAAAGTTTTGCAGAAAATTATTTTAGTGTTTTTTCAAACGATATACTTTTATATTGCTTTCAGTTTTTTCTAAGAAATCGAAAGAATTGAAAGTTTATGAATACAGAGTGTATTTTTTTTGAGATTTCTACCTATTCGTAATGATATGACCTTCCAATACAACATCAGAAAAATGATAAATGATATTCTGAATTCAAGATGATCAAGAAATGTCAACAAGTAACTGTGAATAATCTGATAATTCCAAAATCGATAAAATTGCAATATTGTTTATTAAATCTATCCTTCATATAAATACTACATTTTTTGACATTGTATATTATATTGAGTACTTATATTGAATAAATATCCTATTTTGAAACGATATCTGAAAAAGGGCAACATTCTACACAGAAATGGAAAACGCTTATACCTACTGCTATTTTGGGGTTCTAATGGTTCAATTCATACGAAAGTTTTTAATTCGAACATCGAGTTACAAATTACATTTGAAGTCTAAGATGATCTGAAAAACATCTAAACATTTCCTCGAAGATTTCTAACTCTGGAAATTCAATTAATCAATAATTCTTCAAATCCTGATAGAATCTATTTTGTGCTCGACTTTTTGAAGTGTAATGGTAATAGTTTTCAGCAAGTTTTTCAAGTCGAGTGGTTGAGTATTATTCATTACTCAACCAATATCTCAAAGAGGTCTATCAATAGATTTCTTAGATAATATTCTTACCAAGTTATTTATTCAGAAAAATATTACTACTATGATAGGGACTGTTATAATTTCAGCCCTACGAAATCTCCAACGCAAATTATGAAATTCTATAATTTGAAATTTCAGATGATCTTGAAATATTTATTTATCCTTAACTATTTGAAAAAGATTTCAAAACCGATCATCGTGTGAACTATAAACATATTTTCAGAAAGAGTGGATTCCAGGTATTATATTCCTGGGATAATATCTAAATAAACAGAGTATTCAAAATAGTGATAACAGACATAACAGTTCAATGGAACGGTTATTCAAAAGATATCATTCAATAGACTCCTTCAGATGATCATTCTATGAAAGGTTTCAAATTTCTTATCACAATATACCTACCTAATTCATAATAATTAATCAACATATTCTCCAGTAGGACACATGTTATAGGTATAATTTACAGGGAGTAGTACCAAATCAAAAGTTATTCACTAGTGAACGGTTATCTGAAAGATATCATTCAATCGACTTTTCTAGATCATCTCCAATTTTATAATAATAAGCATATCTCAGTGTCAAGACATTATTCGGAGGAACACATTTTAGGTACTACACCGGGAATAGTAGGTTCCTATATAATTCAACATTACATATTATTCACTTTTGAACGGTTATCTAAAAAACATCATTCAATAGATCTTAATAGATGATCCATTTATGGAAGATATTTTCATTTAAGATCTACCATAATACCTAGATTTTGCTTGTATCCAAAAATGCAGGCTAGTTTTCGAAAATTATAAATAAATCTCATTTTTATAATAGTGAGCCCATACCTGAACCAGCTTCATTTCAAGAGCTAAATGATGAAGAAATTATACTTACTAGAACTAGGTCCAATACGCAACATTTGCACTCACCTTCTTCAATTGTGACAGCACTAATCACTAAATACTATATTCACTAAGCTAAGGTGAAAGCGAAAACAATCACTATTCGACTTGACCTTTTGACGAAGCAGTGTTCTAACGAAATGATCAAGTTCAAATGTCTTCCTACCTATAACCCTATCCGCTATCCCTGTATGAACTTTAACATCGGCGGTTCGTTACCACGTGATCGAGCCCGATATAGATGTTCGCAACTCGCTCTCTTTTCTCATCGTGATTATATTTATATTTTAACAGAATATGGAAACACGCTCACATTTGAAAAGGTGCTATTCAAGATATCGATTTCGTTTTTTTAAATTTGACTTAGATAAATTGTCTGAAGTATTTCCGATCGTACCGAAATATTAGAATTTATATTTATATTTTATTTCCAGAGCACAATATGCGTCATCTGACAAGATTGCCAGATTCAGAGTATTATCTCTTGATAATTAAAAATGCGATTCTGATGTATTATGTAGGTATCGTATCAAGCAGAAAAAATGGCCTTTCTAATAATACTTTGTTTCCAATGCATTTACATCTGAAGAAAAAGATTAACATTCCGAAAATATTGAAGGCTGAAAAAACTGGGAAATTTTAGACTTTTTTTGGGGGGGTCAATTTTTTTCCTGATGTTGGAATGAAAATTCAACGATGACATTTTCACTCATTTAGGACGAAACTGAAATAATAAAAAAAATCACATAATATATTATGTTAACAAGTGACACATATTTGTACTAAAATTGATATTTACAATAGAAATTTGAAAAAATATACCTAGTGCGCCATTTGAAAAAAACATAATAAATGCTGAATGCTGGAAATGATAACCTCCAGCCAAAATATGTGAACGTAGTTTACGTGTCAAGCATATCTGAAAAACGTCAAAAATTGCTCATTTCTCTATTGCATCAAATGGATATTCTATAAACATTTTGAAAACGTATGGTCGAAATGCAATATTTCCATCAACATCTTAAAAACATTTATAATCATTGGTTGAGAGACTTTATATAAATATAACTTCTTAAAGATGTTAATCAATTCACAATTCTTTGACCTTTGAAGTTAGATATTTTATATATGTATTCTAGATGACTAAATTATGTCGAATAATGATGTCTAAAATCGATGTGGCATGGCATATCTATTACACGTCAAAAAGTTATTCTTTTTTCGATAGTATCAATTAGAAATCTTATAAACGTTTGAAAAACGTGTGGTCGAATTGAACTACAATTTTCGACATATTTGAGACATACAAAACCGTACGTTTAAAGACAATATATACAGTATATATCTAAAAAATGTCAATCAATCTAGTGTTTTATGACCATATGAGTTAGATGTTTTATCGATGTATTTTAGATGACAAAAAAGAGCCAAATGTTGATGTCTAATATACGTAAAACAAAAGATGTCCATTAAACGTTAAATAAAATACCCCCTCCACGATTTTGAAAATTTGATATTTAATACACGGGTTTTAAACGTGTAATCAAAAAGCTATACATTTTTGGATGTCTGCAGGATATAAAAAATTTTTCAGGTCTTAGATAATGCATCTAAAGGATGTCTTCTAGACATCATGTATAGAAAACATCTTATTTAGATAATCTAATTTCAATCAGAATTCAGAGCAAGATGGCTTTAGATCACTTTTGATATCGATTAGATGTCATTTAGATGTGTGTGTGTTGTTTGGGTAACTGTGGCGACACCTAGTGGCCTTACTCAAAAGAAGGAAAAGCATTTCTTGTATAAGTAAAATTTTCATCGGTTTTTTCAAAATTCCATTGTATTTTATAATAACCAGACCGTAGACGAATCCATAAATGAAGTTTCATAACAAACTGTTTATCAGATCTCGAGTTATAAATGGTGTAACCAACATCTTTTTTATATATATAGAAGATATGAATTCTGAACCTCTTTAGTCTTTGAACTATGCCAACCCATGGCCGTCAGAAGGGACATTCGTGGAATACCGTTTCATTTATATGAATTCAAAACTTGAATTGAATTCGGACGTTCATTCCGGTTGAAAACAAGCACTTTCCTCACCAACTGTATTCGCTTTGGGTTGTTCGCAACAACGCACAACTTTTAACGATTCGAGAAGCCTAAGGGATTAAACCACAATTTCGTTTAATTCTTAATTAAGTGAATTTGTTTCAAGGATTCCGTTGCTGGGACTCTGGGGAATGACATTCGAGACCATCCTCGTTAATTATGACATTTCAATTACCCGTTGGATCGAATGTGTGGAACACGCACGCCCTTGTGAATTACGAGTTTGTTGATCTTTTTGTGGAATGTGTCGAGTGTTTCTCGTTTCTCTTATCTTCTAAATGGATATGATTAAAAATGGAATATTTCTTTTGGAATAAAAGAAGTGAAATTTATTAGAAAACTTCCATATTTTCTTCAATTAAATGTACAAAATACAAGGTGACAACAAAAACTTCGAACAAATTTTGCTGTGGTTTGGAACAAAAGTATTTCAGCGCAGCCAAATAATTTTTATTCTCTTGGTTTCTCTACACTTTCCTGTACTAATATGTGAATTTTCAGTTTGATACAATTTAATTTCACAGAGTTTTAGAATGTCAAACAAACGTAGTGCGATTTTGGAGCTGTTTCGTCAAGGTAGGCGTAAATGCGAAATTGTTCGTTTGCTCAATGTGCCTCGACAAACCGTGTCCGATGCAATTCGTCGTTTCAAGGAGCTTGGCCATGATGATCGTCGTCCAGGAAGTGGTAGAAAATGCACTGTCAATACACCTAGCAATCGCAACATCGTCAAGAAGTGGGTAAATCGAAACCCGAGGGTTTCCATGGGGAAAATAGCCTGTGAGACCGGTATCAACCGCGAATCAGTCCGTCAAATTGCCAAAAAAGGGCTCAACCCCAAGCCATATAAGCTCCAAAAAGTTCAACTACTCATGGAGGAAAACAAGCGCGTACGACTCCAAAGGTGCCGCCAACTCCTTCGTCTCGCCGCCGATCAGCAATGGCCAATGGGAGCGAACTCTCTTCACAGACGAGAAGCTTTTCACCGTAGAACAATCCCACAACCACCAAAACGACAGAGTCTGGTCCGTAGAGGCTCCCGGTACATCGGCCATCGTCGAACACCGTCAAAATCCGCAATCCGTCATGGTCTGGGGCGGAATTTGCGGCAGTGGTAAAACTCCCTTAGTTTTCGTGGATCAAGGGGTCAAAATCAATCAAGAAGTCTACCGCTGCGACATCCTCGAGGCAGTAGTACTTCTGTGGGCCAAGCAGCACTTCGGCGATACGCATTGGACGATTTTGGAGCACAGGACATGTGCCAAAAAACACGAAAATTTGGATTCGCTGAAGCAATCTCTGCTCCGGGAAGGGAATCAATTAACGCCCAAAGAGCTGCGGCCCATTGGCGAAAATTTCAAGAAGCGTCTGAAGCTGTGTATCGCCGCCAAAGGAAGCCACTTCGAAACGGCTTAAATATATCATTGACAAATGTTCAAGCCATTATTATTTGTTGTTGTTTTGTTCAATTTCTTCTGTTTAATAAAGTTAAATGAAAAAGGGTTTCTCCGAGGTTTTTCTTGTCACACTGTATATTATAAAATAATTTTCTATTTTAAACCTGAAGTTACCTATAGTCCATACAAGAATTATTGACATCAGAACAGGCGTTGGAAGTCCAGTCGCAGCTTTATTTCTAGTTACGGAAAAGTAACTGAAATTTTTCTGTTTTCTCATCATAGCAATAAAAATATGATTGTAACCTAAAAATTAAAAGGTCTTTTTTTCAAAGTAAGCACTTTCAACATGAAAATGTCCTCAATTATTACATACGATTACCATCGTATGAATCTGTATGCCAGCAGTATACTATTTTCATCTTGTATTGATACATTTTCGAAGGATAATTTATAGGAAATTCGGGTGCGATAATGAAAAATATGGTGGATGATAAAAAGCATGTTCCTTTTCAAAGTTCAATATGAATAATCGCTAAACCAGGCAAATCTAGTTATAATTCGAAGCGTGTTGCTGCAAAGTTGATGGATCGGAAAAATTATAATAGATCTCGAGACAGAAACAAAATTTAACGAATGGATCTATTTAATATATGAGGAATTTTGTCATGAAATTGTAACTTTCAATATTTGTGAACAATGAAGAAGTAAATATTGTAATATTAAAAATGTAAATATTCCTATTATTCTGCTCCATCCACCACTGTTATTATTTCCTCATCTGGGCAGAACTCGTCATGTTCAAAATTAGAGGTTTTATGTAAGCAATATCATAACATCCCATATATTCTAACTAATCTTCTCTTATTTCTCTTTCTACGTGCTCTGTGCAGGCTTTCCATTTATTAACTGTACATTCTACAAGAGCCTCATTCCAAAGATTTTTCAGTTGCGTAATTATTTGCTGAATTTGTTCGAGTACTAATGACAGAACAAAACGTCAGTGTTATTTTCAATACCAACCTGAATTCTGCAACTCAAAATATCACTGAATGGGCTATTACCAACATGACATGGGCGAAGCCAGCGTGGGGCAGGGGGGGGCAGCTGCCCCCCCCTGGAAGAAAAAATGAATTAAATTTGCCTTTTCTTTTTATCCCAAAATTTCACATTTTGAACGACCTTGGACCATGACCATGGTTTGCCCCCCCCCTGTTATAAATCCTGGCTACGCCTGTGCAACATGATTTCGATTCTCCAAAGCCCCCCGAGATGTCAATAATTCTTGGATGAACTGTATATATTTTATCAGACGTTATTGTGAACGCCAAAAATTTGGGTACCCCAAGACAAAAAAAATTCCACTAAAATACCTCCGTTGCCATGGTGATGTCTCACAATTACAGGTGTGTAATTTTAATTCGAACAAAATGAACTTATAACACTATAAATGAATATAAAAACAAATAATGAGAGACAGATATTTTTTGATAGATTTAAAATACGCCTTCCTCATAAACATTTCTGGAAGCTAACCGAAAAACAAGCTATAAAGGGGTAAAATGGTGTGATATTCATTTCCTTCACACCTGTTTATTTTTACACAGAGCTCGTTTGACGGAATACGTGCAATTGGAAAGCAGACAAAAAATAAACACCTCTGGCATAAGCCACTGTTCAACGTACCGTATAATCTTTGTTGGATGCTTTTTCATAGTCAGCATTCATTGGTCTTCTTTTCCATAATATCCGGACATCAAACAACGAAAAAAAAACCACCAAAAGAGTACGAGTATTGTTCCACTCGGTAAATCCAGCTTTTGTAGTGGCTGAATGAAAAAGGCAATCTCCAGACCGAAGCGCAATTCAAACAGATCTTTAACGGCTCTGGAGAGTTTTCTATTTCAGTGGGCTATGTTGGATCTATTTTGCTAGTCTGGTAACCAGGCAACGCGTAGGTCAATACCACCGCGGTGCAGCTCGTCACTATGGCGCGAAGAAGAGATTTCTTGAGTTTTCAGACGACGAGAACAGATCAAGGTATCCAAAATTATTTTTTCTGTTATAGAATATGATTATGGAAAAAAAGTTTGTGGTGAAACAAGATTATTTACAATCACAGTATTAGCAAGTTTTCGCGTAGAAGTACTGGATCTTCTTCTATCATGTCCAGCACATTGTATTCCACTTCTACCGTTCTTTCAGTCCTTGACTTTCCTAGTCTTCCACATTGCTTTCATGTTGCCGTTTCCCGAAAACCTTGATGAATACTTCGAAATATTTTTCTTTTTCGTTCAACGTACTGTCGTTTAACACCCTGTATAGTGGAAGACCCATTTTTATTCTGTTCACAGCAGTATAAAATGTTTGATGGCGTACCTATCTGCAAGCAAATTCTCAGTTATTCCCTTGGCAGCATCAAAGCTGGGCATCACGCCAGTGCAATCCCAAATTCACGAGAAGGTTTCTACTTGGATACACAGATTGTGCTGTAAAGTCTTTGTTCGTTTAGGCAGAAATAAGAGAATATTTCCGCCTGCCTGACTCCTTAGAGAAGTCTGGATGGCATCTACCAATGCAGATCTGTTTTGAATCTTCTAAAGGATGTGAAGGATATATCAGTTGTTCAATAAGTTGATTCGGAAGATTATCCTTCCGACTGATCGCTATAAAAGCTTTGGTAGTTCATTGTGAAGTTTCTAGTGTTGATTCACTTACTGGATTTTTCTTGGCTCAGTTCGAAGGGTTCAATTGTTTATAACAAATTGTGGTCTCTGCTTTAGCTCGTTCTCCAAAATGGGCCAGTTTCTCAATTATTTAATCCTCCTGCAAATAGGTAACTTAATCTGCTATTTTGCGTAAACATTTGCTTCCTAGACTTGAAGCTAATTAGTGAGGCAATTATGCATTCAAAGTAGTTCATGAAGTGTCCGTAGTTGCGGATTTAAACCTGTACATACATGCCTAAATAGATGTATGAATAAGTCGACAGTAAGTTCCAGGTAAGTGAGGATCCTCTAGTCAGCAATGAGCAGGAGCATAATTATGTCGTCATTCCTCTGAAGTCCATATCAGACTTTATGAAAAGACCTACGAGGATGTATTGATATCTAGTTAGCTTAGACCAGTTCCATGCAAAAACAAAATATTGCGAAATCATATGAACGGACAATAACTTATTAGAAGTGTCAGTGTAGAGTTCGACGACAAAAAAGTAAACCAGAGTTACGCAATAAATTGAAAAAATGTGCACCGAAATTGTAAAAATCGAAAAATTGGAGTATCGAGCCATCATTAAGTACCTGATGTATTTAAAAGGGTTAAGAGGTAATCAGATTTACGAAGATATGCTTGATACCCTTGGTGATCAATGTCCTTCGTATGCGACCGTAAAAAATTGGACTGCAAGCTTCAAAAGAGGTAGATTTTCCATTGAAGATGATGACCGATCGGGAAGGCCAGTTTCTGTGTCAGTCCCCGAAAATATCGATGCAGGTCATGACATAATTTTATCAGACCGTCAAATTGGGCTGAAACGGATATCTGAAGCACTGAAGATTTCATGCGAACGCGTTCATTATATAGTTCAAGTTAATTTGGACATGAGAAAAATTTCTGCAAAATGGATCCCCAAATGTTTGAATGTTGACCCAAAGCGTGCAAGGTAGAAGCATCGCGTTCGATCTGTGCTCGATTTGAAAACGATGTAGACATCTTAAACCGAATTGTTACTATGGATGAGACTTGGGTACATTTCTACGATCCAGAAACAAAGCAACAATCGATGGAATGGCGACACTCTTGTTCTCCAAGACCTAAGAAGTTTCGTGTCCAAAAATCTGCTGGAAAAGTTCTTGCTTCAGTTTTTTGGGATTGCCATGGAGTAATCATGATTCATTTTTTGGATAGGGAAAGAACAATAACTGGAGATTACTATTCGACATTACTGACCACTCTTCGGGTAAAAATCAAAGAGAAAAGACGCGGAAAGCTATCCAAAGGTATTTTGTTTTTACAGGACAACGCCCCAGTACACAAATCTCATGTTGCCATGCAGAAAATTCGAGATTTAGGGTTGAAATTACTAGAACACCCCCCTTAGATTAGATTAGATTTAAGGAGGGGCGTTTAGGCTTTGCTTAGCCTCGCAAACACCTTGACCTGAAGATCTATTGTGCTACCCCGCGCTGTTTACCAATCAGGTAGCAAAGCCTCTATGAACTTCACTACTCTTCTCGGTGCCACGCCCATTACTTGTTCCGGTTTTAAGAAACAGAAGTCAAGATGTTGTAGCCTTTTCCTGAAGACAGCTCCACAATTGCAAAGCAGGTGTTCAGCTGTTTCGGTGGCTTCTTGACAGAAGCGACAGGTATCATGAGGAACCTTTCCCATGTTCCGAAGATGATAATTTACAGGACAGTGTCCCGTGAGTATGCCCGTCATTTTCCTCAGTTCTGATTTGCTAAGTGCCAGAACTTTTTTGGTCCAGCTCGTTGAGTACGAGAGGAAAGACTTAGCCTGTCTCTGTCCCTGGACCAGTCGCCAGGACCTACTCTTCCTTTCCTGTTCCCATTTTCTAAAACACCCCCCTTATTAACCAGATTTGGCTCCGTCCGATTATCATCTCTTACCTCAACTGAAAAAAAATTTGAAAGGTCGTAAATTTTCTTCCAACGAGGAGGTAATGAAAGCTGTGGAGGACTGGTTTGCAGAGCAAGAAGAAACATTTTGGTGAAAGGTCTAGAGACGTTGCAGGTTCGCTGTGATAAATGTATTCCATTAAGAGGAGAGTATGTTGAGTAATCAAATATTTCGACATTAAAATTTTGTTTGGTTCCATAGTAGTCTAAAAATTTTTCAATATATCCTCGTATGATATTGTTGATGTTCATCATTATCGTTATATCTAACGATAATTTCGATCATCCGAATCATCTTGAGTGTGTTTCTTTACCAATATTTATCTTGCTTAATCGTCACATATTTTTTTCAAGAAATTTTTCCGTTAGAAGAAGCAGCTGTGACTGCCGACATGAATAGTAGAGTGATAAGCGAGATTGAACATTCAGGAATTGTGGCTCTAATTGAAGAAGGCCGTGCTCCAAGGTTTCTTGCTCATTAAATTGATGCTTCAAAAAGTGTCATAACTGAGACGAGAAATTGCTCTCCAGACCAATTCTCTTCGTGACAGACCAAGACGCAAGAAAAAACCTACTCAACTGAAAAGAATACTGCCCCAGAAAAGTAATCTTCATCCTACTGATCCACCTGGATATATTGGAGCATTCTGAATTAACAATAACATCAGTTAGTCCATGCCAGATTGCTACTCTTCCTCTTACACGACAACCTCATCACATTCAACCCGAAGACTGTCACCTGCCAGCTGAGGTTTCTAATTTTCCAATTACAGCGATCCCATTTGCGGCAATCTCCGAAATATTGAGGAAGCATTTCCCAAATAATCGACGAGATCCTGCAGATCGGAAAACCTCATTTCCGCCGACAATTTTCATCTCAGGGTGAGTTTGTCGCTCCTGTGGTTGTGGTTTCGATTTAAAGCCATCTAAACAACGTTATTGTGAAGTTTGAACCGCAGGCTTAACAGCAGATGTATCGGGAAAATTGCTTTTATGTTAGTGAAAGAAGAACCTTTTATAATTTCTGTTCACAGAGTCAAAGAAAGTGGGTAAACCATAGAGCTCGTGGAATTGAAAATGAAAATATAGATTTTCAACATTGTTTAGCATCGAAACACAATCTTATGCTGTCTGAAACTAATCAGTAACAAGAATTTCCTCTCAATCCGATTCAGGCTATCAATAATGCTGTATACAGGGCTTTAATCGAAGACTTCGATAATAATTCATGCCGCCCCGAAATTTCTGATAAAATTTGAAGTTCTAAGATATCGTTCTCGACTTGTTCAAAACTGTATTGGAAGTTTACGGTTAGAGGAGTTTTAGAAGTTCCGTTAAACGCTCTCCGGCAAAATATCTCATGAATTCAGTCGATTATAGCCTGAACAAAATAAGAGGTGACATGGACCTAACTTTCATGGACTGAGGGAAAGTCTGAGTTGAAATCATGGGTTTTAAAGTTTTGAGTTTTGGATTATCTCCAAAAACGAGCCTGACTGAGTATGGACGATATTTTCATAGCGAATATTACAGTGTAAAATGTATTGTATTGAAGTTTTCAACTTCACAGTTTTTTTCTATTCCCTGTCCACGCAAATGCTGCAAAAAAACTTTAAGCTTTCCAGAGCCTCTGAGACGCTGTTCAGTTCCTCATAAGAGTCCTTCGTCCTATTTTTCCATTTTGTTTATTCTGTGGAAGCAAACAACCCATCCTCTGAAAGGCGACGAGGGGTAGGATCGATACCGGAAAAATTCGTTTGATTTTCTTCGGAATTTTTATTCAATCCATTCCTCATATCTCCGAGGCAGACGAAAGTGGATATGGGACGCTAGGAGAAAATAACCTTCATAATGGCCCAAGAAAGCTTTACCTTGGGGCCCTTCCGAGGTAATCCTTCACTCGAATAACTTGTTCCGTGTGAGAAAACGGCTGGCCGGGGAGAACTGAAGCATATAAAATACCTGAGAACATTTTTTCCCCAGGTCACAATGTGGAATTTTCATTTCTACTGTGGGCTGCAGGGTTTTATAGAAATTTCTTCATATTGAGTTTTCTTTCTTCCTATTTTAAGTATTTCTGCTATTGTGAAGTTCATTTTTTTGTCTATATCAACTCATAAACATAGTAGTTCTATCGAGGTTGAAATTGTGATGTCCACGAATTTCTAGACACAAATATTTGTTCATTTGAATATCACAAATAGCTGAGAGTGGCCCGGTTCTTATATGCTACCGTCTGGAAATAAAATACGACGTTGCCACGTTGTTTCACGGCTTGTAGTAGGTAGAGCCAGTTTCGTTCATCGATTTAATGGTATTAACACTCCAGATTGGATCCTAGCAGTGTTCCTCGTTTTCACAGGAATTACTGGTTGCATTTTCAGTGTAAAAGAATAATTATACTTTGAGAACTGAATGAACCCATTTATTGGAGTATTGCTCAAGCTTGCTCTTTCTATCTCCTTTTTAGAGATCTGATAATGGCATGATCAATATTCTTCACCTATTCTCATGTTCTCAATGCCCTAAATAATATTCTACCAATTGATTGTTGCCTACATGCTTGAAACTTCATGTAATATTGTTCGATCGAAAACCAAGGGTTTTTGCTTTTGGGAACCAACTGTTGGTTTCACTTTCGTTCTCCCTCTCAAGTGGCTCGAAAATACTGCCCCAAGGACCTATAAAGGTATCATCCCTTATGTCCAACGAAGTGTTTAATTGAACTGTTTTAACCTCTTTTTTCCACCCATTAAATCACGAAGCTTCAAGACTATGTCATAACATGGAGTCCTACCAAAAGATTAGACGATCATATACAGGGTGAGTCTTTGACTTGTACATATATTTCAACTGTAGATTCCTCTCATCAAAAGAAACACTTTTTTCCATACCATTTTTCAAAATTCGGTTCCGTTTGAAAGATACAGGGTGTCAAAAATCCATGAAATTAACACTATTCTTTCCATAAATTCGGAACCGATATTTCGAATGAACTGAATTTTGGTTGATTGTTTAGTCTATTCATTGTGCATATTCCTCAATTGAAACTTATTCCATATTTCTCCTGGTATAAAAGTTACAGTATAGTCGACTCATGAATTCACGCAAAAATACTATAAAACCACTTGAAAAAGATAAACGGTTCACGTTTTCGAAAGAATCATTTATTTCAGAAAACGAAAGTATTCTTATATTTTTTCAATAAAACGCGTCGTTCTCAAGTTATTCCCAATTGTATAAGAATAAATTAGAGGAAAAAATCATGAATTTCAAGAATAATCTGAATGCTGTCCTGAGTTAAATCTCATCGAATATTATTTCTTCTCTGGTCTCTCAACAAGTAACCAACGTTGTCAGAATGTTTATCAACTTTGTCAAGACTAAAATCTCTATGATGAAAAAGGTTTGATGTAGATATGTAATAATAAAATTCCACATTTGTGGGACATAAAATTGAATTCTAAGAAGCATGAAATTATACATTTTATAGGCAGTTTCTATTAAAAATTCATTGTTACCGGTTCTCCAGCAAAATATATATCGAAACAATATAACTCGACACCAGAACGACACTACTATTACATCAATTCACCGAAAGTCATTTACATAATCATCACCTGTTTGCTTTATTCTCCGTAAATAAATAAAGTCCATCGCGTATACGTCGTTTATGCCGTGTATGGAATCACTGACTAAAGTTTTAGGTTGGACTGGTTGGAGACACAGAACAACGTCTTGCGTGGCGGCTACATCCACGGCCTTCTGAAGGGAAGAGTAGGCCGTGGCGACTGAAATTAAGAACGTAGCGCTATATCGGCGAGAATCAGAACTACTCGTTTGGCATTTTCAAAGAGCAACGCCTATACGCCTTTAGCGATTGTGATAGTTCATCCGCTAACGATAGGGGACGTACTGCTTTCTTGAGTTCGCCATTGTTTGAAGAGAAAATCGGCAATCTGGCATCGTCTTCTCTAGAGTTCTGTGAGTGAATATCACCAGAGACAAGTTGTCTCTGATATCACAGAGGATGTGTAAGGTTAGGTCATTGACCCCGAATCATATGACTTTGGTTAATGGAGTTAGGATAGGTTAGTGAGAACTGAGAAACCAATTTTTATGAGATCGTTTTAGAATATCGAGGAAAATATGAACAAATTATTAGTGTCTATAAACTAATCTTCAGGACAATCGAAGAAGGAACTTATGTTGGTGTGAGAAATATAGCTTTTCAATTGCTGAAATGATCGGACAGAACTAAGTGTTTTGTTAGGAAATATCGTGTTTGTAACATTCTTATTCAAATAAGGTTAGTGCTTGAGTATTTTTCAAATGTATCGCCCAGAATATCTAATAATCACATCAATTGCAATCGAAAAATATGAACTTTGAGGTGTTTGTAGAGAATAATGTCAGGCACGTATTCAGCACTATTTTTTTTTTCAAATGGCTATATCTCTTTAACAGAGCCGAATTCGGAAAAATGGAAAATGAAAAAAAAGGTTTCCTTTAGCCTCAAGAATCTACAGTTAAAATATATGTACAAGTCGAAGACTCACCCTGTATAAGTATAAAATCTCCTTCAGTGTAAAAGACTCTATTGAGTTACTGGTTTGGATAAGCCTTTTCGTCTTCCTTTCGAAAATATACTCAAACTCTCTTGCCTGGGTGCAGAATAATGAACACATATTAACGAAAGGTATATCCATAGTGAACGTATTGCCGATATATATCAAAATGGCACCTGGCGAAGTGCAAAACGCAATCGCCCATACTTCATAACCCCTACAAAGCTTAATCATCGTTACCTATGATGAATCCATGAAATAAATCAATCTCAAAAAGCTGAACAAACAACGGCAGCTATAACCTTATTAATCTTCTTTTTCTCGGTCACGTCGAGCGAGAGGTAACACCTGATTAATATTTTTCACTCTTGGCCTTAATCTGACGGGAAGGCTTCCCTGGTATTCGTTTTTGTTGAATCATGAACTTGTATTTAAATAGACAGCTATTTTCGGAGCAGTTGTTAACCTTTCTCAACCTTCCATCGCTTGAGTTCCTGTTAAAAATAGTATCATAGTTGTCGACTGCTTTGATTAACTGTTCGACTGCATTGTTTACGGAATCGCATATGATATTTGAATATTAGCAGTGAAAGAATTAAAAATAAAATAAATTCTGAATCGTAAAGCTCGAAGTACCAATGTTTGAATTCGATTCGGCACCTCGAGAACTGGATCCCTTCTGAATCAGAAGCTGTTGTTTTTCTCTAGGATAGAACATCTTTGAATTCCCAAAAACTGAACATCCATTCTGCTCTCATCCTATTCGAATCCAATTGCTATTCATCATTCCAACAGCAGCATCGGCAAATTCGTTGTTGTTTATGTTCGCGGCGCCCCTGTTCCTCTGACGTTTCCCTATAAAGCATAAATTTATAGCCAAGGGTACAAAAAAGGACCCTTGTTACTTCTTCAAACTCGTTCTTGTGCTCCACTGTTCATTGCTGATTTATGTTGTGTGTTCGTTAGGCCAGTAAATGGCAACCGAATGGGTAACTAACGATCTTCGTTACATGGAAATTCTGTTTGCGAGGCATGAAAAATAGTGGTGAGTGATTGAGTTCTACTATTTCACAGAAACGCTGTTCGAAGAAAATGCTTGTAGGTGGAGAATTGTAGCTTTTCCTGGATGAATATTCGTTATTCCAACCTCCGGGAGAGTTGGGATGTTTGGATCATTATTCCCAGACAAAATAACGATCAAATACTCCTTTTCATGAATGTCTACTGAAGCTTGGATAATGAAGGTAGTAATTGCAATTTGTAGAGCCCCCATGCTTGCTTTTCATCTGCCAATCCGTTTTTATTTTTTTATTAAATAAATCGATGTGAGATTTGAACAGTAACAATATATCCACCTATATCATCCATTGAACCAGAAAAGATCATTTGTGCCGTGAATACTAATTTGTGCTGTGACTGCTGATTCGTATTTTAGCTGCTAATTTGTGTTGTTACTGCTTACTTGTGTGGGGACGGCTAATTTGTGTAGTGACTGCTGGAGGGAGTCGTGACTACTACCAAAGAGTAGACACAAGAGAGATCACTTAGGCTTAGCGCGAAATATTGGTTCGTCGACCTTGAATTTTACTACAACAAAGAGGATCAATATAATACTATCAAATCTTGGAGTGTCATAAATGCGATTACTCTTTGATGGTGAAAAATAACCTCTCTAGAGATTCAAATTGTCAACAAAAGAAAACGTCGAAATCGGATTTCAAATGCAAGGAATCGTTTATATTCATGATATCCGTTTATATTTAATAAAACTGGTCGCTTTAATATTTAACTAATCCATAGTGACCCAAATGAGGAATTTTTGCAAGTTCTTATGATTTTCCGCTTGAAGAAATTATGTGCCCAGGTCCAAAGCACGATCTTAAAACATATTCTCACAACAATCAAATAACAGTGAGCTGAATGAGGTAAAAATGAAGTGAAAAATGTATGAACGAAATCTTGAAAAAGTATTTGTTTCAGGCAGAGTCTTTTACAATGAGAAAAATGGTTAATTTTAAAGTGAATAACTCGCACAACAAATTGGATTACAGACAAGGAATACAGTATCAATCTCTTTCCCTAATGTTTTTGGAACCACAGCTGGACTTTCTTGTGTCAGTGTTTTCTTACTAAAAACCAGAAGACTTCACGATATTCTTTCTTGCAAGCTACATGTGTATTTCAACTAATAGGGAGTGATAATGATATTCAGATATATATTGTAAAATAAATAATTTAATATGATCATCCTAAATATATATTACAAATCTGAAGTTTCTATTGCATGATCCAACAATTAATTGATCACTTGATGAACACCGTTATCACCTCATTGATTTACCTTCTTCCGAAGTTTAAATATAACTGAACATGCTAAATATTCAATAAAATGCAAGGACACCAAAGGTTTGTCAACATCTAAGATATCGATGTGAAAAGATCATATACCCGGATAAAATTTTGGTAATCTGTTATTTGTCAGTTCCACTAGTAAAATAAGGATAGAGCGTTTACTCAAAAATAGATTCATCACTACCAAATGACAACACAGAGATAATTTACCAAATCGTAAACTGTATACATTCCCTTTGTTGCTTTTGCTTTGGCAGTGCTACTCACACTATGGCTTCTTCTGGGGCAACAAACCCCAAACCAGGGCATGAAAGTTCTCTGGGAATTTTATTTCAGAAATTCTTGAAAAGCAGTAAGAACAACTTCAATGTAACATGTTTATTAATCATATATATTTTTCATTTGTTAACTTCATGTGTAAGTTACACGATATACATGTACCTAAAATACAAATTTAAAACATCTTGACATCTTCATAAACTCATCAAGTGTGATCATGAAATCAGTTTTCAGATTGAAAAACCTGTAACCTTAGTTGAACATAACTGCAGAACATTATGTTTAAGCAATTTACCTTTCAATATGAACAGGAAGACCTTTTTTGATAGGATTTTAGAAGTTTTGTATTCATGAAATTGCTTTCTCTCCCTCTATATCTATTTTCACTGGAATAATATCAGTCAGTGTACTGGACATAAATTCTGTTGTTTTTTTACCAGCGAAAGAGATACCTGAAAGAGGTTTCGATATTGAAATTGTAAAATATTTTAAATATTTGTTGACATAATTCTTCCGTCAATTTCATTCTTCTCGGACAGCTCGAATCTGATTGGACCAGTGAAAATACTGGGCTGTTATTGGCACCCCTCGATTAGACCTCGTCATTCACAAATGAATTTCAAGGTCAAAGAAACGATGTTCGCGATTTCATTCATAAAGAGGGGGAGTGATGTCTCTTGTATCTACTCTTTGCTACTACTTTGTGTTATGACTGCTCATTTGTGCTATGACTACTTAAGGGGAAGTATCACCTTTTGAATCGTGGTAAATCTCCATTCAAAAAGTGGTCTTTTTATTTCACGAGTAACTATACCCTGATTTACGACGTAGAGACTTGATTTTTTTTAAGTTGAAGTACGTCCCGAGGGCAAATAGTATTTTTTTTTTATTTAATTAGTTTTTCAAAAAAAAACAGGTTCGTTTTGGAAAGTGCACTTAATGATTTTTTTTTCGACGGTTATTCATCATTTTCTGGAAAAAATCTCAACTATTTACCCTCGGCAATTCAATCTTCTATAAACTACAAAAATTTTCATGATGATTAGTTCGAAAATTTAGCTTGTACTAATGAAAAACGAAAAACATATTGAATAACCCAAATATTGCAGAGATCTAACGATTACCCTGTTTTTTTTAATTGAAAACTAATTAAATCGAAAAAAAGAAAACTATTTGCCCTCGGGACGTTCTTCAACTTAAAAAAAAAAATCAAGTCTCTACGTCGTGAATTAGGGTAGTTACTCACTTTTTGAATGGAGATTTACCACGATTCAAAAGGTGATACTTCCCCTTAAGGGTGTCATGGCTACTAATATGTGTTGTGACTGCTAATTTATGTGGTAACCGCCAATCTGTGTTCTGACTACCAATTTTTGTTATGACTGCTTATTTGTGTTATGACTGCTTATTTGTGTTATGACTGCTTATTTGTGTTATGACTGCTCAAGAGTGTCATGGCTATTTATTTGTGTAATAACTGCTTAAGGGCGTTATGGCTACTAATTTGTGTTGTGACTGCTTATTTGTGTTGTGACTGCTGATTTGTATTGTGATTCCTTAACCGTTTTCTTACTGCTGATTTGTGTCGTGACTACTCATTTGCGTTGTGACTGCTAATTTTTGTTGGGACTGCTAATTTGTGTAGTGATTACTAGAGGGAGTCGTGACTACTTCTTTGTTTTGTGATTGCCAATTTTTGTTTGACTGTTGATTTGCGTCGTGACAGCGAATTTGTGTTGTGACTGCTAATTTGTGTTATGACTGCTAATTTGTGTTATGACTGCTAATTTGTGTTATGACTGCTAATTGGTGTTATGACTGCTAATCTGTGAGGTGACCGCTTAAGTGTGGCATGGCTACTAATTTGTTTTGTGAATGCTGAATTCTGTGGTTACTGCTAATTGATGTTCAGACGACTAATTTTTGTTGTGACTACCGATTTGTAATGTGACTGCTGATTTGTATTGTGACTGCTGATTCATGTTATTACAGCTGATTTGTGTCGTGACTTCTAATTTGTGCTGTGACTGTTAATTTGTGTTGTGACTGCTAATGTGTGTAATAACTGGTCAAGGGTGTCATGGCTACTAATTTGTGTTGTGACTGCCAATTTGTGGGGCAACTGCTAATTGGAGTTCTGACTACTAATTTGTGTCGTGACGACTAATTTGTGTCGTTACTGCTAATTTTGTTGTGACTACTAATTTTTGCTGTTGATCGTGTTGCTACTGCTGATTTGTGCTGTGACTGCTAATTTGCGTCGTGACAGCTTATTTGCGTTGTGACTGCTGATTTGCATTGTGACTGCCGATTCGTGTTATTACTGCTGATTTGTGTCGTGACTTCTCATTTGTGTTGTGACTGCTAATGTGTGTAATAACTGCCCAAGGATGTCGTGGCTACTGATTTGTGTTGTGACTGCCAATTTGTGTGGTAACTGCTAATTTGAGTTCTGACTACTAATTTGTGTCGTGACTGCTAATTTGTATGTTAACTGCTAATTTGTGTTCTGACTACTAATTTTTGCTGTGACTGCTAATTTTGTTGTGACTGCTGATTTGTATTGTGACTGTTGATCGTGTTGCTCTTGCTGATTTGTGCTGTGATTACTTAGTTGTGCTGTGACTGCTAATTTGCGTCGTGACAACTAATTTGCGTTGTGACTGCTATTTTGTGTTATGACTGTTTATTTGTGTAATAACTGCTTAAGAGCGCCATGACTACTAATTTGTGTTGTGATTGTTGATTTGTGTTATGACTGCTCATTTGTGTTATGACTGCATAAGGGTGGCGATTTGTGTTGTGACGGCTTATTTGTGTGGTTATTGCTCATTTTCGTTCTGACGACTAGCTTTTGTTGTGACTGCTAATTTGTATTGTGACTGCTGATTTGTGTTGTTACTGCTGATTTGTGTCGTGACTTCTTAATTGTGCTGTTACTGCTAATTTGTGTAATAACCGCTACTAATTTGTGACTGCTGATTTTGTGGTGACTTCTTATTTCTGTTGTTACTCCTAATGGGTGTTGTGACTTGTGATTTGTATTGTGACTGCTGATTCGTGTTGTTACTGCTGCTTTGTGTTGCGAATGCTTATTTGTGTTGTAACTGCTTATATGATTTTGTGGTTCTTGTATAAATCACTGCAATTTGCCCACTACCAATTTCAAGACCAGCAACTGTTTTAACTTGGCAACTTTTCGAATAGAGACTTTTCTATTTCTTTTATTCAATATCAATATGAAAACTACTGTCGAATTAACGATGGTGGAGCTCCTTCAGTCTGCAATCTCATCCGCAGACTGTCTCAGTCCATTTTTCATCACGCATGAATACATATTCGAGTAGGACTGCCAAATAACCTTCCCGATCGAATCTAAGCCGCTCTCCATTCCCCGAACCGATCGAGACATCGAATGTACAATCGCAATGCTCATCAATGCGCTCATGGAATTATAAACATCTAGGAATGCCTGAAGGGACCGAACTCCAATTTCACAGCAGCATACTGCCGCTGCGGGCTTATTAGGAAAGTTGCAAAATTCATAACATCCGATACTCGCTGCGAGATATGAGAGAGACGGCAGGAACGTTAATTAACTCGTAAGCGACAAATTTCCCGTTTTTAGTAATTAGGAGTCATCAGTTTTGGGATGCAGAACCATCGATGTTTCATTGGAGCGAAATGGAGGAGACATATTTCTATTGATTGTCATGAAATGTGTTCATTTCGCACTATTCTGACAGGCCGGGGCATAAATTCACGATGGCGCAACAGCTCTCATTTTTGAATAGGAAAAAAGGGGTCGAGCAGCACCTTGTTAGAAAGGCAATTCAATTTTCTGCATGAGTGTATTCTTTTTTCATCGCTTTATTATTATACAGAGTGACTGAGTATTCCATTAATAACTTTCACAAGCCGAATTTGGATCTTTTTTTGACCCGTCCGAGCGTCTTTTTCCATCTCAAAGATCCAAATTCGGCGTGTGAAAGTTATTGATGGAATAATGAGCCACTTTGTATAATAATAAGGCGAAAAAAAAAACACTTATGCAGGAAATTGAATTGCCTTTCTTACAAGGTGCTGCTCGACTCCTTTTCCCTATTCAAAAATGAAAGCTGTTAGGGGTTGCAGCTAGAGTGAAAGGTTGGCGTAGTCAAAGATTGTAGAACAAAGCGTGCAGAAAAATACAGACGTAGGCGCTGTGCTAAGCAGCTTAGCTTAGATGTGTTAGAATGATGCTTAGTTGCTGATAAATTAAAAGATATTCAGATATTTTTCAAATAGCTTATTAGATTTTGTCCTTCAGGCAGTAAGTTCGATAACTTTTGAAGGAAAATACCGTGAGTTTTTCATTAATTTAACTACCAACATTAAGTTGACGAGATTTTTGAATCAAAACTTCACCATCAAAGGCAGAATTTCCAGAATCCCGTATAATTAACCGTCTATTTTCGTCCGCTCAACGTTCGGGAGGCAACAAAAGCGCAATTTCTCACTCATCAAGCCAATTCTGGCGATTGCGACGAGAAATTAGAGGCAGGCGAGCGATCGCGCCTAGGGCCTCGCAGCAAAATGTTTTCACACCCTAATTGCGCGCGATGTTCGATCGAGAATTGCCCTTTGTGAGATTGAAGTGTTTGTTTGGATGTTGCTGTGAATGATACGCCCGGAAAGCAGCCCTTCAAGTTGATAATCTGCATGAATTTCGAGAAAAATGGGGAGACAAAAGGGAGGCCGACTAGTCGTTGTAGTCAGGTGTTAATGGAGCCGTTCCGTCCTTTGTTTGCGGATGCAAAACTCGTTGGGAGTTTAGAAAAGTTTTATCTTGGCGGAAGGAAGTATCTAGCGGTGAATTATCCACGTAATTTATTCTCTGGATGAGAATGCAGATGCATTAAAGCCCGCAACGGACGGCGAGCGATATATTATATCTCATATATTACACCAATATCGCTCCTTATGAAAATACACCAAGCCCCGCGGACGACGCTATAATATATATTCCCATATTACGATATTTTTCCATACTAAAATGACATATGTCAATGCAAAGCTATAATATATATTATATTATCGCTCGCCGTCCGTTGCGGGCTTTAAAGTTGGTTCTAATTGAGGTTGTGTGTCTAGGAATTTTTCAAGTTTATGTTTAGTATGCAACATAGAAAAAGAATAATATCATCAACGAAAACTATTCATAGAACTTATAGTACTATAAGTTCTATGAAACTATTACATTGTTCTATGAAACTATTACATTGCTTATTCAATTTGAGACGTTTGGAACTTATGGTGTCTTAATCAAGGTTGAAAGAAACATCATAAGCATCAGCATGCATTTTAGGGGAAATAGACGACAATTCAGGAAGCGTTGCCATGAACATGTCTGTTTATTTTTGTTTACATTCGTTTTGGCGAAAGCGAAAATGCATGTACCAAAAGAAATTATTGAGGCAGCCAGCAGTGTAGCTTCAAGTTTATTACCTGCAAAATCAGCTTCAAGGTACGAGCGAGAATACGACGACTTCAAAAAGTGGCAAAACAAAAATAGTGTGATTGGGGTAACTGAAGATGTTTTGTTGGTCTACTTGAATCAACTATCAGCTAGATTGAGCCCTAATATTTTATGGGCAAAATGGTCTATGCTGAAAAGCTGCTTGGAAATGAAAGAAATTGCCCCTGTTCGCAGGATTGTTTTCCATAACAAATTTATTGAAAAATATGACGTTTTGTTGTCATTTGCAGATTTCAACTTCAGACTTTTTTGTAAAACTATTCAAGAGGTACATTTCCGTCATACATTGTATTCACGTAAGTCTTACGGTTTTTGCAGCGCACGTGAAAATAGCTGATTTTTTTGTAATTATTGAAGTTATAGTAGGTCTCCTTGATTTTTTCGGGTGGAAAGTATAGCCTATGTCACTCAGAGATAATGTTGCTTTCTAAGGGTTAAAGAATTTCTGAAATCGGTTCAGTAGTTTTTGAGCCTATTCGTATCAAACAAACAAAAATACAAATCTTTCCTCTTTATAATATTAGTATAGATATAGATTATGTGAATTTAATAATTCCAAAGACCTGGCGAATGTTGAAGAAACTTTTTTCTCTGATAATACTGGAAATATTTCACGTATATAAACATGGTTGGAAGATTCAGTTATGCTATTTTCTTGTACGGTAATCAAGAATCGAGTATGGAAATTTTACTGAAAAATAATGGATAGAATAGTGCGTTACTTTGTGAGAGTTCATTCGAAAAAAGAATGAAAGTACTCGAATAAACCGACAGAAAAACTTTTAAACGAACAGCTATGGAATTCCCCACTTTTCATAATTCTCAAGAAATAAGCCTACATTACTAGCAAGGTAAGAGGGTTTTTACTGGCATCCTTGAGCCAGTAAAACCCGTTACCTTGCGTGTATTGTTTTATATTTTATTTGTTTCTCATTTGTGAAAAGGTTAGATAAATTCCAAAAAAATCTCAACAATTTGTCGCAAATGTCTTAAGCTATGGAAGCGTTGCCATGAACATGTCTGTTTATTTTTCTTTACATTTGTTTAGGCGAAAGCGAAAATGCATGTACCAAAAGAAATTATTGAGGCAGCCAGCAGTGTAGCTTCAAGTTTATTACCTGCAAAATCAGCTTCAAGGTACGAGCGAGAATACGACGACTTCAAAAAGTGGCAAAACAAAAATAGTGTGATTGGGGTAACTGAAGATGTTTTGTTGATCTACTTGAATCAACTATCAGCTAGATTGAGCCCTAATATTTTATGGGCAAAATGGTCTATGCTGAAAAGCTGCTTGGAAATGAAAGAAATTGCCCCTGTTCGCAGGATTGTTTTCCATAACAAATTTATTGAAAAATATGACGTTTTGTTGTCATTTGCAGATTTCAAAAAATAATAGCGTTTCTGAAACGAAAAATTGAGCGTTATACGCCAAAAAAGGTCAAGGTATTAAGTAAAGAAGAGGCTGAACAATTTCTTTTACATACTCCTGATGACCAGTGGTTGCTGGCGAAAATTGTAACAATATTTGGGATTTTTGGATGTTGTCGATGTGACGAAATTCTCTCCTTGAACATGAATGATGTAGAAGATATGGGAAAATACGTTATTGTGACATTGCGGCAAACAAAAAATTTAACAACAAGAAGATTCACCATAACCGATGATGGCTGCAGCTTCAAGCCCTGCATGATATACAGAAAATATGTAAATCTTCGGCCTCCTGGAACAGAAAGCCTAAGATTTTTTTTGACATACCGACATGGAAAGTGCATTTCCCTTAATGCTGGCCAGCATACTATTGGTGGTGTCCCAAAGCAAATAGCGAAATATTTAGGTTTAAAAGACCCAAAGTTATACACTCTTTTCGCAGAACTGGAGCCACTATGGTTGCGGATTCGGGTGGAGATATTTTAGCACTAAAGCGTGCAGGAGGGTGGAAGAGCACCGAAATTGCGATGAGTTATGTCGATGATTCGGTCAACAAAAAAATCGAATTGTCTAGCAAATTATTTGGTAGTAAGGAGAGTACAAATGTTCTGCAGTCCTCGAGTTCAGCATATTCTGAGTCAACAGATGGTACATCATCATCAGTATCAACTCTTTCATCATCAATAATCTGTGTTACTGGAAATAACAATTGTACCATGATTTTCAACATATATGACGATAAAACAAAATTTTCTAATGTAAATAATACTACTAACTTGTAAAAATTTTGCAAGTTAACTGTCAGTTTTACAGGTTAGTGACCTGATAAAATAAACTTTCTTGATTAATATTGTGTTTTTGGAAACTGACGTTTACAAATGAGAAACAAATCAAAGGTGTTTGCTACTTTGGTAGTTTATTTTAATTTTTATTGCATATTGTCTAGACTCTAGAAGGTATAATTGAATGAAATGAGAACATCTGGGAAAATTCAAGTTTCCCAAAAACTCCAGTCCAAACGGTTTAGATTGTCATCTTTAATTACAGCAAGGAAATATAAAAATGCTTTATGAAAATTAATTCTGTAAGAGCCTGCTCGCAATTTATTCACCTCCATAATCCCCTCATCTAGCCCTACAGCAATTAAGTTTAAGCCAATTAGATTTATTGGTTCTTGGGACCCGCTAGGTCGGAAATTAGACTGGTGGTATCATGCCCTTAAAATAAATCAACCTCTGTACTTGATGTTTTCCGGAAGTTCAGGTAAAAGGTAGCATAAACTCAGGACAGGCAGGAAAATTTGAGGAACGTATGTATCCTTTAATTACCATCTCACGATGTAAAGGGGTTGCATGTACAGAGAGACTACAGAGATGGTAAAAGCAGAGATTCTTCCCCACGAAATGCTTCCTTCATAAGGAGATTATCGATAAATAATGAACTAAGTAGTGTATTGATGCCAGAGTATGACTATGAATAACTAACATCCTAGGCTTGTGGGGTTGGCTTTGTGCTTCATATACGTACTCCAAAACCTCCATTTTGCGATTTCGCAGAAACGTCACTCTTCACCTTCCCCCATTAATATACGAAACCCGGATCAAATGGCAACGAGATGATGAAGCTTTTATGACAAACCTAACAGAGAGAGAGAGAGTTTCCAGGTTATAAATTACAGAACACAAGGAACAAGGATAATGGGACATTCGAGGTGTTCTCTGGTCTTTAATTAGGGTGTTACTTTGAGTAATATAGTGTTGCTCGAGCTTGATGGCCGCCAGAAGCGATTTTTCTTATTCTCAGACGAAAACTGTGAAGGGATCAAGGAATGATATGTTCTATTCACCCTAACTTATTCTGTAGACCAAAATACTGACTGTTTACGTATGTCTTGGGCTACGCCAGCTCTGACCCACACTTTTGGATTCTTGAAGTGGTCAGATGCTGATCTGAATGAGTTGGACCGAACCACCCGTCGGCTAATGACTAAGTTCAGATATCTGCACACCAATGCATTAGTGAAAAGGCTCTATCTACCTAGAAGAGATGGCAGACGAGGTCTGTTGAACATCTCTACAGAACCTAGGAGATAAACTGGAGGCAGGGACTGCTCGAGCCTGAACTGAAGAAAGCCTGATGAAATTGGTGACAAAAGAGGATAAGGGATACACACATTTGAAACAACAATACAGAGAACCGATGTTCGATATCACAATCAGAAGCGAAGATAGAAGTATATGGCGGGAACAAGCTTTTCACGGCAGATTTCCCAAACACCTTTAGGAGGAAAATGTCGATAAATAAGCTTCTTTGTCGTGGTTGAATGCGGGACAATTGTATTCAGAAACTGAGGCATTTCTGACGGCTATCCACGACCGAGTTTAAGAACTCGCAACGACGAGAAACACTTTTTGCAGCTGAACGTGGAGGACAAATAAGGGTGCAGTTGGCGAGTCTATTGAACATATAATCGCCGGTTGTCGGATTCTTGCCGACAACGCATATCTGGGCCGACACAACCAAGTGGCAAAAATTGTTCACCAGCAGTTATTAGCTCTTAAGCATGGTTTTTTGGATACTTGTCCGCCATATTATAAGTATCAACCTGCAGTGGTGTTGGAAACGGACGCAGAGGTTCTCTATTGGGACAGACCCATAGCAACAGATAGACCAGTGGACTACAATAGACCGGACCTTGTGTTCATTGAGAAGGATCAGAAGTATGGGGTGATAATTGATGTGGTAGTACCATTGACTCATAACATCAGAATAACGGAGTCAGAATCAGAAGCGAAGATAGAAGTATATGGCGGGAACAAGCTTTTCACGGCAGATTTCCCAAACACCTTTAGGAGGAAAATGTCGATAAATAAGCTTCTTTGTCGTGGTTGAATGCGGGACAATTGTATCCAGAAACTGAGGCATTTCTGACGGCTATCCAAGACCGAGTTTAAGAACTCGCAACGACGAGAAACACTTTTTGCAGCTGAACGTGGAGGACAAATACGGGTGCAGTTGGCGAGTCTATTGAACATATAATCGCCGGTTGTCGGATTCTTGCCGACAACGCATATGTGGGCCGACACAACCAAGTGGCAAAAATTGTTCACTAGCAGTTATTAGCTCTTAAGCATGGTTTTTTGGATACTTGTGCGCCATATTATAAGTATCAACCTGCAGTAGTGTTAGAAACGGACGCAGAGGTTCTCTATTGGGACAGACCCATAGCAACAGATAGACCAGTGGACTACAATAGACCGGACCTTGTGTTCATTGAGAAGGATCAGAAGTATGGGGTGATAATTGATGTGGTAGTACCATTGACTCATAACATCATAATAACGGAGTCGGAAAAAACAACGCAGTACGAGAACTTGGCAATAAAACTAAAGAATATGTGGCAATTGCCGAACGTCACTATTATACCATTGGTGATTTCGGCTGAGGGAGTCATGTCAAAATCATTCAAGAGAAATCTTCAAAAGATCGAACTACCCCAGAGGATCGCAGGATATGCACAACAGGCTGTAGCTTTATAAACCTGTCACTTCGTGTGGAAATTCATGAACTAGTAGGGGGAATTGAAATGTTTTTTCATTGGTTCATAGAAATAATACCAGCTTCAGCTGAGACAGATAGACCGACGATGGAGAATAATAATAATACCCCACCCTATTGTCTATAAGGAAAAAGTTTTACTGACCTATTTATTTACACCCTGTACATCTAAATTTCGAGTTTGCCGTTATAGAACCCCACTCCCGGAATAATATATCAATCTCTCCTCCTATAACATAGACGTTCACGGTTGAATACCTTGCCAAATCTGATATAGACCCGATCTCTCCAAGGATCTTCCTTCCAATGTCATCTCATACAGCATCCTACTTCATATTATAACAAGCACATAAAGGTCTACGAGACGTGGGTTACGAATATCGGCAACAAAGGAGGATGAAGCCGATAATATTATATAAAAGGTCGTGAACAACTCGATTCAGCTCTGTCAAAATCAGATAGAACAAGTAGGTAGTAGGGAAGTTGAATAGGTCAGATTATACAATTGACTCTAAGAAGAAAAGCAGTCTTTGTAATTCTAATCGAAACTAGAAAGCTGTTTTTACGATGATTTAGATTGCAAAATTGTTGATAAACACATGAAGCAACCCTCCTAGTACTTTTCTTGATTGATGGTTTGGCACTTAAGGAAGAAAACTGCAGATTCTGTGGTCGAGTATTGGATTCTGCGCCTGGAATTCCAACCTCACTACTCGGCCAGCAGCCGTCCAGGGCCTCTATTCTTGAAAACCAGGGAGTAGAACGATCGAGAGAACGGTGACGTGGCCCTACTAATCAGTAGGGCCACGTCGCCGTTCTCTCTACTGATTAGTAGGGCCACGTCACCGTTCTCTCGATCGTTCTACTCCCTGGTTTTCAAGAATAAAGGCCCTGGTAACATCGTTATTACATGATGCCTTGCTGGCAGATTCAGTGAAACAATGAAGTTTTACAATCAGGTATTGATTTCGAGTTGGAAAGTTGTTAAGTTTGTACTGAGTATCAGCTCTTCTTGTATTGGTTGTTTTTTTCAAAGTGAATTTTTGATAGGGGTATCTTTGATTCAACTGAAGGTAGGAACCATGTTTTTTAGACATTTCTTTTCAGTAAGCATTGACAAATTATCATGGAGAGACTCGCGCCGCAAGAACGTTTACAAATTGTTGAAATTTATTTTCAAAATCAGTGTTCTATTTGCCAAACTCATGGAGAACTTCATGAAATTTATGGTTTACATAGTCGTCCATCAGAGCATCTTATTCATCGAACTATCGATAGATTTCGGACAACATTTTCTCTACTCGATACAACAAGGCAAAGAACTGCACGAACAGAAGAAAATATCGCTGCTGTAAGTGATAGTGAATGAAGATCCAGATTTGTCTGTTCGTTGACGTTCACAACAAGTTGTAATCTGTGCATCCACCACATGGAAAATTTTGCGTAAAGATCTTGGTCTACACTCATACAAGATCCAACTGGTTCAAGAACTGAAGCCACTTGACCATAATAAGCGTCGTTCGTTTGCTGATTGGGCCCTGTAACAGCTTGAAGTTGATCCACTTTTTCATGGAAAAATTGTGTTTAGTGATGAAGCTCATTTCTGGTTGAACGGCTACGTGAACAAGCAAAATTGCCGTATATGGAGTTAAAACAATCCTCAAGAAGTTCTGCAGGTTCCATTGCATCCTGAAAAATGCACTGTATGTTGTGCTTCACATGCTGGAGACATCATGAGACCATATTTCTTTGAACACGAGGCTGGATCTAATGTTACCGTGAATGGTGCTCGTTACAGACCGATGATCCATGATTATTTGTTTCAAAATTTGAATGATATCGACCTAGAAGTGTTTTGGTTCAAACAAGATGGTGCTACACCTCATGCTGTTATCGTAACAATTGATTCATTGGAAGGCTTGAATTAGGTAATCGAAAAAGTGGTCCAAAATTGGTCTGGTCGAATGCGGTTACTCAGGGCTAGTGTCTCACACTCCCTTTTATTGGCATCTCTGAAGGGGTGAAATTTCCCTAACTAATGAACAATTATAAATCGTTATTTTTGGATCGACTTGCCAGCCAAAATTCCACTAGGGACTGTGTGCCTGTCACAAATTGTGTTCTAGATTTTCAACAGTTGAATATATTCACGAATTATCTATATGCGGCAGGAACTAATGATGTTATATGCATATAATTAATGAAACTAATTATGGGATTTCAGCGCTGTTGTTTACCTCCCTAAATTAATCGAAACAAAAGTCTGAAACAATGTGATTCCATCAGCCTCTGAAACTCGAACTACAGTTCCATTCGTCTAGTTAAATTGGTATTCAAAGCTTTCATTCCTCATTAGAGGAAACACATATTCCTCTAAACCCTAGGTAACATCTAATTATCTGAAGGCTGTGCTTCACTTTGTTGCGGAGGGTGCAACTAGTTTAGGGTTTCATCCCTTTGTGCTGCAAGATTTCAGGCCTAATTCGGCTTTTTTCGTATAAAGTTAAAAGCTGCAAGAGCCAAAGAGAGTAATTTGAAATCACCTTCAGAACAGAAAATACTAGACTAATTTTGACAGCAAAAAGAGCTAAATAAAATAACAAATATTTCAAATGAATCAGAGTTATGAAAATCACAAACCTTGAAGATATACTCCATTCACTTTTATTTAATCACATAGGAGGTCATGGTTTCGTTTTCAGGAGTTGGTGCCCCTGATAAAAAATCTGTGCGCGTACAGAAAATATCGTTAATGACTAAACGACGCTGCCAGTTTTTTTGTTTACATCAAAGTAAAAGTATCAAAGATATTTTGGCATTGGTACAAACGGCGAATTTGAATTGGACCAAAAATTGATTTATAAGCATAAATGAAGCAAAAGTAAGTACTTATCGCCTTTTTTACACTTGATAACGAAGTTTTTTCAGGTATCTGGCCGTTTGGAAAGATATCAAACGAAATTCCGGTCCCCCAGAAGTTTGGTTAGTTTCGGTATCGTTTTTGTTGCTCAAAATTTATTTGGAATGTGTTGTAAATGGACAAAAAAGGCTTCCTCATAGGATCTTCTCACGAAAGCGACCGGAAAATGTTGTTCAGGTAGGATTTTCGAGGAATTATGAGGAAAGAACTTGCAGAATGAAATTGCACGAGTTTCGTAAGTAAACGTGTTTTGGATGGCCATCATTGGTCACTAAATGATTAATGTTGATCCTTTTCACGTTTCAGAAAAAAACCACTTCGTATAAGCCCATTTTGAAGAAATTTATGCATGTAACATTCAACGGTAGGCATTTGATCTTAATCGAAAGAATATATTATATCTAGTGCTACTTCTTTCAAGAGAGACACAAGCTTTTAATGCTGTGAGGACCCTATAATGTGGAGGAGTTTTTGTCTTCTTTTAGAACAGGTGAATGATAAATGTGAAGCATATGTTTGACCTAGTCCATTTTGTTCGTACAAACCTACTGTGGTTGTAATGTATGAATATTTTTCAAACTAATGAATTACTATACAGTCAGAATATTTCACTCCTTGTTCATAAGATCAAATAAATGAAATGTATATCTTCTACTTTTATTTTTATTGAGTTAGCTATCAAGGTTATGTTACAAGAAAAAGTTCCTCTTGCATCAGAACTCCCTTCAACTATTTGGATTCCAATAGAGGGATATAATGTTCCATTATTCTTGATTCAACAATTGATGTCGTCAAGTCTTGAACTTTCAGTTCAAGAGGATAATAAACATTAAATCTTCACAAGCATGCATATGAAAATTATGTGAAAGCAATGCAATTTTCTTCCATGGCAAAAAATGATATATTTCAACAGTGATCTCTTGTATTTTTCATGCAAATAACTAGAAAAGGAATCCTTTCTATCAATTCATATAAACGTTCATTATTTTCGTCCAAAACACTTCTTTTCCAATTCATTCATTTTCCGAATAAATTCACATTCTGAGAAATACGCTAAGAATGTAGAAAGGGCAACATAGTGTCGACTTGGAACATAAAAATATTTTGAAAAACGTCATAACTTCGATACATAGTGGAATGTGTCAAATTTCTAAGGCCAGAGTTGTGATTTTATAATTGTGAATGGAGTATATATGAAAATTGGTTTATCTTTTAAAAGTGCTCTACCATAGCAGATTAGGTTGCTAGTGAAGATGGATTAAAAGTTTATTCTCATTTGCATAATGGCTCTATTCCATCAGAAGTTGAACTATAATGACCAAATAACTTATGAGATATAGATTTCTTGGACGTATTCCAAAATTACCTTGGATATTTCGAAGGTCTATACGAGGAAAACGAATGAAATAGCGTGTCTGAATAACAAAGTTGAAATGAATAATATTCGAAACGATTTATTTATAATAGGAACCAGAATTATTTCCTACCTTCTTGGATCAGTCGAAAACGGACACTTCCATAATTACTTCAGAGTCCAACAGGACTTAATGTCCACAATGTGCTGTCGCAGCTGTAATTTAACGGGTTTTCGTGTGAGCAAACATCTCAAATGACCCAAAAACATCATAGTTTCTCACAAAGGAAGTTTGGGGTAACGGAATATCAAAGCAGGGACAATTACATGTGTAACGCTGACGCAGATATATTGAGTTTCGTCCTGGTATCCTCTTCAGGGTGACTAACTCCAAGGGAGGAACATAATCAGGCTTGAAATTTAGGGTTTAATCGAGTAGATTAAGGATCTATGGTTTTGGGATGTCGCCAAAGTTTGCATTGACTTGTGTTAGTTCTGGAGAGTTTCATTGGCAGCGTTTTCAAGCTGAAGTTTCATAGTTTGTTTAACGAGTATTTATATTTCCTTTATGGAGCAGAGGACCCACCACTGAGAGCGAATTGTTGTTAAAAACACTCAAAAATACCTGATACTATGTTCAAAGGCTCAAGTAATTACCACATTGAGAATAGACTTTCTAATGAAATCTCCTCATGGTCTAGCTTGCTGGTAGGAAAGACAATTCAAAAGATCTTCTACAGGGTCAAAAAGCTCTTGATTCTCGAGAGGAAGCAATTGTCTTTGGTGACTGGTGCTCTAACTGGCCATCTGTTTAACAAACATTTAAAAAGAAAGGGTCTAAATGAGTGTTCCCTGTGCCTTTGATGCAAGAAAGCGGATGAAACGGCGGAACATATACTGCTCACGTGCGGCAACTTATCTATTTTGAGGTTAACACACCTAGGAAACCCTACACCTTCCATCTCTATATGGTGAGAGGGACACTTCCATGTCGGCTTCTTGTCAGCATGCCTTCGAGTCTCTCTAGTATTATACAAATGCGGTATGAACAATGGGCCATAAGGCCTAAGTTCGGCCAACCAAAGGCGCCGCATAGGAAGAAGAAGAGTGGGTCCTTGCTGGTTCATCGATGGCTTTACACCTAATCTAGAAACGGGAATGGAAGTCTATGAAAGACAAAACTCTCTAATGTTACAATCTGGAAAGATTGGAAACTATTTCGCAATTGATAGGAGTGAGTTCGAACTGGGTACTTAGAACTTTACTGGACTGGTAGATCAATACAAATCCTTGAAAAAAACCTGAAATGTTCGGAAAGTATTGGCAGCTGACAGCAACAAATTGAGCATAAACTTCTTTGGCTCTACTTCTTGGTAGTTAGAAGATTTTTTTGTCAGCAGAAAGCTTGGTATAGCTTTCACAAAGGCAGATGAACAATATTCTCTTACAACGGAGTGTTTTGGAGTAGTGGAAAAGTCTTCCTAGGGTTTCTCAAGAACCAAATCTTGGATAGCTCATTCTGAAACTGATCTAGGAATTATTCCATACAAAACATAGTGGAATCAGATCAAATGGACTCAAACCTCTTGGCGAAGCCATAGGATGTTATGCCAATATGCCGATTTTGAAATGCCCTTTGAAACGGTCATAGCTGATCGTACTAGTGCAATAACTTTCATAAATCGCTTGGACAAAAAGTCATCCATATGGTTTACCGAAGAATCAAAATCTGAAAGAGGCACTGACATTAGGATATATGGACCTAAACTGAGGATCTCTAAAGCCCTGGGAAGTGAACTCTTTTTTTTCACAGACCGAGATACATGTGATTTACGCATGCCCTCAGGAGTTTAAAGGAAATGAGTCTTTCTGAGGCCTTAAAAAAGACCAAAATAAAGCAGCGGCCGAATAAGAGAAACACTTCCTAGCTCTGAAACAACCTGAAGGTGTTGAACGATGAAAAAACTGGGATAGGTCATCTCGAAACTGATCGGAGAACTGTTTCACACGAAGCATATGGAATCAGAAAACATCTACATAAAACTCGCAGCAAGAAGGATGACAACTAATTTGAAATCCACTATGTCAGCCTCCCATTCTAATGGCTGCACAAAAGGTTTCTGATTTTGCAGCATATCTTTTTTCTGAGACTCCAAAATACATTTCTGTATCCCTCTGAAACTACGGCCGAGATGAAAAAACTCCGAACTGCTGATACGCCGAGAAATTCGGTTCTGCATGCAAAAGAGTTGAATTTCAAATGTATACTAACAAGACTGTTGACATGGGTCTGACAGAGGCACACCGTCCGAAAGAGATATCATGAATTATGATTCGAAAAAGGAATTTATGTACAGGAGTTTATTCCCACGGGATTATCAATTTTCGACTTTCCGTTGCTTCGGAAATTGAAAATGGATTTCGCGAATCACTGGAATAATACTAATTGTTGCAGAATAGACCATTTATCACTTATTATTCTTCCGGCGGAACTTTGAACGAAACGGTTTTTTCTGACGTTTAAGAAATGAATGAACTGTGTGTTTTGAACCGTTTGATGATTTGCGATGCTCCACCAACTAATTATGACAGCTCTCATTAGTTTTAATTTATAGAGCAGATTTGATGGGGTCAATCAACTTCATGTAATCTATTCTCGATTCTTGAATTTCAACCTCAGAGTAGAAGACAAGTATAGGTACTAACATTTTTACATCAATAAATTCTATCTGAGGGGAGATTTGAAGACTTGCTCATTCTCTATTTACAGTTTATTTAAAACGGGAATAAACATTGGTTTTATACATATACAGGGTGAGTCTTTGACTTGTACATATATTTTAACTGTAGATTCCTCTCATCAAACGAAACACTTTTTTCCTATACCAAAATTCGGTTTGGTTTGGGAGATACAGGGTGTCGAAAATCCATGAAAAAAACACTTTTCTGTTTATATCTTCGGAACCGTTATTTCGAATGAACTGAATTCTGGTTGAGTTTTACTCTATTCATGGTGCATATTCCTCAATCAAAACCTATTCAATATCTTTACTAGTATAAAAGTTACAGGGTAGTCGAATCATTAATAAAAGCTTAAACACCATAAAACCACTTCGAAAAGATAAACGGTTCATATTTTCGAAAGAATCAATCATTTAAGAAACTAAAAGTATTCCTATTTTTTTCGAGTTATTTCCAATTTTACCCGGAGAAATTTGACGAAAAAATCATTAATTTCAAGAATAATCTGAATGCGTCTCTGAATTAAATATCATCGAATATTATTCCTTCTCTGGTTTTTAAACAAATTTACAATGTTGTCACCATATTTATCAACTTTGTCGAGATATTTTAATAATAAAATCCCACAAATGTGGGAGATAAAATTGAACACCAAGGAGGATTTAAAACGCACAGTTTCTATTGAAAATTCATAGTTACCGGTCCATATTGAAGTTAAATGTCGATGAAATACAAAATTCGGATATGAATGATGAGTCTCGATATAAACTACTTATTAAATTGAAATAAATGAAAAATAATACGATACCTGATAATCTGTGGCGATGTTTCTATCTAAACAACATCCTCTTGGAATTTTATAAACTCGACACGGTTGAAATTATATTAATTCACTTCACATAATAATCACATTATCACAATAAGTCACTGAATGTATTCAGATTATTCAGAACTTCACATAATGTTTACAGTTTGTTCAGAGACTCTGGTTTGTTATTGTTTAACGTTGGCCTCCAGAGCTCCGGATAACCATAATTCGGTTTTCGCTCCACGCATGCGTGGTAAAATTTGGCGGCAAAGTCGATTTATGATGGAAGCGGCAGAATTCATAGATATTTATACCACGGTACACAAATGTATCGTGATTTATACTATGTTTCGTAAAAAATCCTTAACCTCAATGAAAATATCAGCAAGCTGACAACATCTTCTTGAAATTTCTGTGCAAAAATTCACAGAATCGGTACAAGTTAGAATAGGTTAGGTTGTTTAATAATAAATCTGAATGAAAAGCCTTTCTTCATTATATTGTTTGTTAATTTCGAGGAAAATATGAACAAGTTATCAGTGTTTACAAACTAATCTGCAGAAAAATCGAAGAAGGAACTTATTTTGGTGGAATAAATGTGGCTTTTTAGTTGCAGATATAATCCGATGAAACTAACTGTTTTTGTTGAAATTATCGTGTTTGCAACATTTTTATTCCAATAAGGTTAGTACTTGAGTATTCCCTAAATGTATAAACTCAATTTCTATCAAGACATATGAACTATGAATCAATTCCACAGTATCATTTCAGGGACGTATTTAGCCCAATGTTTTTTTTTCAAATGGCTATATCTTTTTAACAGAGCCGAATTCGGAAAAATGGAAAATGAAAAAAGGTTTCTTTTGGCCTCAAGAATCTTCAGTTAAAATATATGTACAAGTCAAAGAGTCACCCTGTATATAGGGTGGGTCTTCGACTTGTACATATATTTTAACTGTAGATTCGTTAGGCCAAAAGAAACCTTTTTTCATTTTCCATTTTTTCGAATTCGGCTCAGTTAAAAAGAGCCATTTGAAACGAAAGCAAAGACCTCAAAGTTCATCTTTCTCGAATGAAATGGAGTTCATACATTTAGGGAATAATCAATTACTAGCCTTATTTGAATAAAAATGTCACAAACATAATATTTCCTAACAAGAACACTTAGTATTGTCAAATTACTTTTTCATTTTACAAGCCATATTTCTCACATCAAAATAAGTTCCTTCTTATTTCCTGTAGATTGGTTTTCAAACTCTAATAACTTGTTCATATCATCCTCGTGATCCGAAAATATCATAAGAAGAAAGAATTTTCATTTAACTTATGATTAATCAACCTAACCTAACCCATGTTGCATTCTAAGATAAATCTTCTATGACAGAGCTGTCACAGAGCTTTTTAGAAGACGATGCCAGATTGTTGATTTTCTCTTTGAACAATGGTTAACCGTTGTGTCTTGCGCGCCCGCTTGCTGGCACGACAAACGGATCTATGAATCGACCCATCTCGAACCTCATATGGTTATTCTGTGACTCAAACGTCAGAGTCTGTGAACGACGCATGCGTATAGCGACAACCGGTGCAATCTGCAACTGTAAACAAATATGGAGGATATAATTTCTAGCGCTATGTTGTTATAAAAGGGGAAAGGGATTATTTTAGGTGTATTTCTTTGATCTCGTGATGATAATGTGACGACTTCAGTGAATTGATGTAATATGAACTGTGTAATGTAGAGATTAGGAAATTCCAAGAGGATATTGTTTAGATAGAAACATCGCCACAGATTATTTAGTACCAAGTATCATTTTATTTTTCATTAATTTCAGTTTAATACGTGGTTTATATCGACATTCATCATTCATTTATCCGAATTTTGTATTTCTTTGATATTTATTTTCGATATGGACCGATGACAATAAATTTTCAATAGAAACTGATGGGTAGAATTTCAGTTAAACAACTGAAGTGTGGTTCAATTTTATTCGATGAAAAATTTGTCTGGATAGAAAAATAAGGGAGCTAATGGACTGTATGTGAATATAAATAGTTATTAAAACCCAACACAAATGAACGGATAAATGTAGGTACCCAAATTTCAGCAAAACGGTCAACCAGAGTGATCGAGCTCGACAAACGAACATGGAATGAAGCTGACGTGAAAATCCGTTGCTAAAAATGTCAAATTTTGCACACTTATCCTTGTGGTATAGTAATATAACCACGCCACTGGCCACAGTCTTTTTCAAACTAAATTCGCACAAACGAATGTTCTTAATTGAATGTAATTCGATGAAATCGAAATCACTAAAACTACGAATCACAGGAAAAACTGAAGTTTTCCGAATTCGCGAAAGGAAACAGAAGTAACATCAAATAAGCGGTAGCAGATATCTTCACGATTAAAGCAATCAATGAACTGAATGAAAAATATGACAAATTAAAGAAATATGCGACATATGCGCTCCACAGCTGACGACTTCTTCTCGTGCCTACATTCCATTTGGGATCTCCCCAAGTACGGAGAAATTGAATTAATCTGAAATTAAATGAAAATTATGAGAATTCAGAAAGGTTAATCTGAAACGTTCACTTGGCGTGAACAGAAACTATGCGTATTGAATTATAATTTCATGATCCTTGATTTTATTATTACCATATCCCTAGATCGAACGTTTTTCCAACATTTAGATTTTAGTCTCGACAAAGTTGATAAACATTCTGACAACATTGGTAACTTGTTTAGAGACCAGAAAAGTAATAATATTCGACGATATTTAATCCAGGGAGGCATCCAGATTATTTATGATTTTCTCGTATACAATTAGGAATAACTCGAAAACGACGCGTTTTATTGAAAAAACATAAGAAAACTTTTATTTTCTACAATGATTGATTTTTTTATTTTTTCGGTAAAATTTTATCATTGGACGTAGAGTTCGTTAGAAATCGATTATTCTGATTCCATTGCTTCTAATTTTTTTCCCAGGCGAATCTAGTGGCCTTCTTCACGACTATGTACCTCGTTTATCATTCCTGCGGACCAAAAACCGCTATAAATTTTTTTCTCTGCGCCTCATCCATCACCAAATACCAACTAGCTCATAATACATCCGCTTTTTCGTGGTTCGCAGCGCATCCCGACAACATTTAATTTACGACCGACTTTAGGAACAAACAGACAAAAAACCCCACCTGGATTACTCATCAGATCAGCCGACTCTATCGTCGTCAACTCCCGATGTTCCAGGGGGAACACGATTCGGGATATTAGGACCATATGACGGATGGAAAAACCACGAGGAACGGTGCCAGGAACACGCCTGTGATTTATAATACTCGTCTTTTTCGCCACCAATAATAACTTTGGTGGCGTGGCGGAATTTGCTGAGTTGGAACGGGAAAAGGTCAAGAAATCCGTGTTGGCTTTTATCAGTGTGGCCTAAATCTTGAGGGCGGATCGATTTTTCCTTGGGCATAGACAAAAACTTCTCAATGCTGAATTCATTGAAAATGATGAACGATATTTACAATATATTCACTCAAATCTGGAACGGATCGCTTTACTTTACATGAACTATTCGAGGATGTATTGATATCTACAGGGTGCGGCACGGAGGATGGATGGTTTTAAAAAAATAATAAAAGCGTTAATTTTTACTCAAAAACACATTTATTGACGGAATCAGATTCTCAAGGAAATAGCATTTGAGACAGTCAAGTGTGGAAAATCACATCAGGCATGTGGTGGCCGAAATCGGTGATGCAGTGCTGGAGGCGCTCTTGGAAGTTCGCGTAGACTCTCTCCAACATCGCTCTCTCAACTTGGGCAACTTCCACGCGAATAGCCCTTTTCAATTCGTCCAAAGTTCGGGGCTTGGTCTCGTATACTCTAGCCTTGACCATTAACGTCTTCGAAGAAGTAAGGGCCAATGATGCGAGTTTGCGATACAGCGCACCAAACCGTAACTTTTGGGCTGTGCAGCGGTCTTTCGTGTAAGTGTTGCGGATTTTCATTAGCCCAATAACGGCAATTCTGCCGGTTAACCATGCCGTTGAGGTGAAAGTGGGCTTCGTCACTCATGAACAAAATGAGGTTCTCATTTTGATCGATCAGTGCTTCCATCTCACGTGCGAAGTTCATTCGTTGTGCATAATCTCCGGGGTGTAACTGTTGCACAATGGCCAATTTGTAGGGGTGAAAGCGAAGATCCAACTGGTAAATAAATGCTAGGAACACACGAGTCTAACGGCACCTTCCCCACTTCTCTCGTCCTCAGTGGGGGAAAGTTATGCCCATCTGAAAAACGTCCGCCCTCCGTGCCGCACCTTGTAGTTAGCCTAGACCAGTTCCATGTTCCATGCATAAACAAAATATTGCGATACCATGTGAACGAACAATAACTTATTAGAAGAAGTTCGACGTCAAAGAAGTAAATCAGAGTCACGCAAGAAATTAAAAAAAAAGATGTCCACCGAGATTGTAAATATCGAAAAATTGTAGTATCGAGCCATCATCAAGTACCTGTATTTAAAAGGGTTAAGAGGTACGCAGATTCACGAAGATATGCTTAATACCCTTGGTGATCAATGTCCTTCGTATGCGACCGTGAAAAATTGGACTGCAAACTTCAAAAGCGGTAAATTTTCCATTGAAGATGATGACCGATCGGGAAGGCCAGTTTCTGTGTCAGTCCCCGAAAATATCGATGCAGTTCATGCCATGATGTTATCAGACCGTCGAATTGGGCTGAACCGGATATCTGAAGTACTGAAAATTTCATAAGAACGCGTTCATCATATAGTTCACGTCAATTTTTTTCATTTTTTCGTTTCAGAAACGCTATTACCTTTTGAAATCTGCAAATGACAACTAAACGTCGTTTTTCAATAAATTTTTTAAGGTAAACAAACCTGCGAACAGGGGCATTTTCTTTCATTTTCAAGCAGCTTTTCAGCATAGACCATTTTGCCCATAAAGTATTAGGGCTGAATCTAGATGATAGTTGATTCAAGTAGACCAACAAAACATCTTCAGTTTCCCCAATCACACTATTTTTGTTTTGCCACTTTTTGAAGTCGTCCTATTCTCGCTCGTACCTTGAAGCTGATTTTGCAGGTAATAAACTTGAAGCAACATTGCTGGCTGCCTCAATAATTTCTTTTGGTACATTCATTTTCGCTTTCGCCAAAACAAATGTAAAGAAAAATGAACAGACATGTTCATGGCAACGCTTCCGTAGCTTACGACATTTGCGACAAATCATTGAGATTTTTTTGGAATTTATCTCACCTTTTTACAAATGAGGGAAAAATAAAATATAAAACAATACACACAAGGTAACGGGTTTTACTGGCTCAAGGAGGTAAGTAAAAACCCTCTTACCTTGCTAGTAATGTTATATACTATTTCAATATATTCTCGTATGACGTGATTGCTATTATATTAATGTACCAACTACAGGCATATAAATCCAGCAAGCTATAATCTGCCGAAGTTAGAATTACAGCTCATAGAATAGTTTGACGTCAATAGGTAAATTCGAAAACAAACCATTACTTAGTTCTAATGAGAATAATACATTACGTCACCGTGACGAAGTACGAAATGTTTATAAACATCCCATTTAAATCGAAAACAGGGACCATTAATAAAGATTCTCCTCCTTCATTATACCTTATCTGAGTTACAACTTGTCCGCATTCAGATACTTTAAGGCTATATTACCCAATCGACCTTGTTTAATGGCTGCACCATTGTGTGGGTCCAACTGAAAGGATCGATACAAGCTAGGACGACTAGGATCAGTTCCCTTTTCTTCCGTTTCCTTTGTGGGAATGAATAAGCGAATGGGCTATAATGGTGGGACCATCCAACCGATGAAATATTCGCTGAACGCCATTACTGTTCATTTTCCCGTCAAGTCTTTGTTGGAGATGGGTCGTTCGAACGATATTGAAATTTGCAGATATTGGGGGGTTGGGTATTTCAGGGGATTGGTTCGAAATTAAGAAGGTTTGCTTTGATGTCATGAAATTGAGACTCCAGAGGACTACATCTCATAGATATTAGCAATTTGAATTTTGTACCCCCTATGAATCGACATAAAAACTGAGGCCAGATCTTCACTACCAGAAGCGAAGATAGAAGTATATGGCGAGAACAAGCTTTACACAGCAGAGTTGCCAAACACCTTGAGGGGGAAAATGTCGATGAATTCGCTTCTTTGTCGTGGTTGAATGCGGGAAAATTGTATCCTGAAACTGTTGGATTTCTGACGGCTAACCAAGATCGAGTTATAAGAACTCGCAACTTCGAGAAACACTGTCTGAATGTAGAGGAGAAATGCGGCGCAGTTGGCGAGTCTATTGAACATATAATCGCCGGTTTTCGAATTCTTGCCGACAACGCATATCTGGGCCGACACAACCAAGTGGCAAAGATTGTTCACCAGCAGTTAGCTATTAGGCATGGTTTTTTGGATGCTTGTCCGCCATATTATAAGTATCAACCTGCAGCACTGTTGGAAACGGACGCAGCGGTTCTCTATTGGGACAGACCCATATAACAACAGATATAATGGTGGAATACAATAGACCGGACCTTGTGTTCATTGAGAAGGATCTGAAGTATGGGTTGACTCATAACATCGGGAACGGAGTAATAACGAAGTACGAGAACTTGGCAATAGAACTGAAGAATATGTGGCAATTGTCCAAAGTCACTATTATACCATTGGTGATTTCAGCTGAGGGAGTCATGTCAAAATCAATCTTCAAAAGGTCGAATTATCCCAAAGGATCGCGGGATATGCACAACAGGCTGTAGCTTTGCAAATCTGTCACATCGTGCGGAAATTTCTGAACTAGTGGGAGGAACTGAAAAGTTTTTTCACTGGTTCCATTAAGTTTAAATATACATAGAGATACAACCCAGTTCATTGATTTGATGCACAAATTTTTGGCAGTTTACTTGCCAATTTGCCAACTTAAGTGGCGGCACATAGTAGCTACTAAAGGAACTATATTCTTCCGATCCATTTTGTTACTACTCATTTATCGAAATCTGTAGGAGATATATTTTCCTCTAGTACTATGAATCTTAGGCAGGGTCGGATTCGTCCAAATTCGTTACAAACGGTGTGATTCAATAATGATGAACTATTAGCCATGAATTTCTCCAGAGGAGTGTTCTCAGGTAGGAAATGAGGGGTGAAAATGTTTCTTGGAGGGACATAAAAGAAACGTACTTAATCGATGAAAAGAATTGTCTTTCTCGTACCCTCTTGAAGATAACTGAAAACCACAATCTAAACGCCTTCCAGAAAATGAAGGTTAAATTGGCCACTCAGATTTTCATTAGAACTTTATATTCGGCTATGAGAAGAGTCATTGCAACTGGTGAGCTTAGGTCCAGAAGTGCCAATTCAACTGCTCAGTTCATTCTGAAAATGAATGATCTTTTCGACTGCCTCAATTCGAATGGAAAATTTGAGGGGAATTATCATCCATCAGCAATACAAACTCTGACGGAATCAATTGAATTCATTAAGTCTTGGAAATTTGGGAAAAATATTCCCTATTGTTTCAACGGTTTGATACAAACCATCAGTAGCATCATTCAATTGTGGGAGGAGACGAAGGAAACAATTTCATATTTGATAACAATCGGCTCAACCAGGATCCAATCGAGAATTTATTCTCCAGAATAAGACAGCGTAGGGATTATGATCCAAACCCCTCAGCTCGATGCTTCAGATTTGGGTTGCAGTCGGTCATGACTGGTTGTCTTGAAAAATGTTCCGATAATTCTAACTGCCAAGACGACACTGATTTCGACCTGTGTACAATGGGGGAATCTGAAAGTACTAGTAGGCCCATTGATGTGGTTGATTGGACAGATTCGACCATTTCTTCTGCGGATTCGGGCAACTGTAAGCCTTGTGAGGGTATATAAGGGATAAAGAGTTAATTGAACCCCTAAATACCCTAGAATCCAACTCAATCGCAAGTTTCTCGGGGTATTTGATGAGGAACATTTCCAAAAAAAAACAAATGCGGTAAATCCGAAAAAGCACTCCTCATTGAATAAGCTTGGTAATGATTGGATATATATTGCAAATCGAAATCGGATACATTTGAGAATTCCCTCAACCGATTTCAAACATTTGATGAGGAAAGCCCTGTTGGTCATGAATAAAATTAGGGTCACAAAATCAGAAAAGGTATGACTTCAAAGGTATATTTTAGGAAAATTAAAAAAAAATGAATTTATAGAAGATTGGAACTCTCCGTTAACTCCAGAATTTGATAAGCACAGGATTAATTTGTTGAGACAACTGATTAGAGTGAAGCTGTACAGGGGACCGAAAAAAACCAAAGAAATCTCGACACAGAAGCATCCCGCTGTTTATAAAAAATTAAATATTTTTAAAAATTCATACAAAATCTATTTATGAATTTCTGAATGAAGAAAAAATTGCATGCATTTATTTTTTCATACATCAGTATTTTATATTCATGAAAGATCAAAAATAATTGTCGTTTTATTGCATCAAAAAAATCAGGTGATGAAATACTGAACATCCCACATTTCCATATGCCGGTCCTGATCGTCATCGCATTCGGCTTCGGAAATAGTGCCTTATAGTTCAGCTACTTACCGCCAGATGCGGGAGTAAAAATTTTCGCTTCTCTGAAACACACTTATTCAACTATAAACCGGTGAAGGAACTACACAAAATTTAGCTTCAAATCGTTGAACTGGGCTGTGTCTCTATGTATATTTAAACTCAATGCTGGTTCATAGAAGTAATATCAGCTCAAGCTGAGACCGGGAGACCGATGATGAAGAATAATAATACCATCAAGGAATCTGGAAGTATCCGAACATATATGGGAAAATGAAAAATCCCCTTCAAGTAAAGAAGCGTCTAAAAACTGCTGACTTGCTTAATCTAAACACATACGGAAAACTTGGCTGGATACAAAGCAGCTTTAATCGAAATCCTCCAGCGCCTAAACCAATTTACTCCGATCGAAGTAACATGCAGCCGAAATACTAAGCTTTCTTCATCCAATATTAAATGGAATTGCATCCAGTGCTATCGACCGTAGCCGCTAACATCCTAGATGTGGTCCAGTCTTCCAGTCCAGAACTTATTGAATCAACTTCGAGGCGGTAAATTTCATGCCTTGAGTACGGTCTGGACGAATTTTTCCCTCTCGTAAAATGGAAAGTTTCCAACTCTTACGTAAATGTATAAATCTTGTCGTGGAAAGTTTCGAAGAAAGAAAAATGAGGTTTGGTCAAGGATCATATAATGAAGTTTTATTTCTTCATAGTTTCCTCTCAAATATCATTTTCAATGGAAAAAAGAAATCTGGCTGGAAAGGAAAACTGGATAGGGTTCATGGAATTCTTCTTTACTTTCCACTAATCTCATCAATACTTATAAGGACCTATTCCTATAATCTTAAAAGTTTCTTGAAACTAAGAAAAAGAAAAGAGGAAAATTAATATCAAAACATTAGAAAAGATGTGAGAAATTTCCCTTAGCCGGAGACTAAGAAAAAATTTCTAAGGATCTATAATAAACTATTCGGACATAAAAAAGTATAACTACAAAGATACAACGAATAATGATAAAGCTCCTAAAGAAAACATGTAATGGCATCAAAAAACAACATATCCATTGTCAACCGGTTAAACCAAGATCATGCTCCCCCATCAAACATGTATGGTTTCCAGCCACATTATATGCATTCCCATCAAAGGATCTGATACTATCCAGTCTTGTGTTCGTCCACGTAAGGATTCTATGACTGTTTATTCGAGCGTGAATATTACAACGGATTATAGGGATAAGTTAATTAGATTTTGAATGTTAGCTTACGTAAGTCGTTCCACTGTGTATTTCTGAATAATCCGGAGGAATAAAGTTGTGTGATATCAAAAATATGTACTCGGAAAGAAGTCGAAGTGTTCTAATTGACCATATTTGTGATATTTCATTCTGACCCTACGCCTACTTGATATTCTCAGAATCCCTTATGAAACGAACACCTAAGAAATAGAGCTTCTCTCTCCCTACTCCCACGCTTCCCAATTTTCCACCTGAGTTCAGATATCACATGTTTTCCAACTGGAAAATCACATATCTCCCAGGAAACAGGCTAGAGAAGCTTGTCCCAAACACCGATATCATAAAAGCGTTTCACCGTGAGTGGTCCGTCAACAGCTTTTCCACGAAACTCATCTCGGCAAGCATTCTCTGGCTATATTTAGAATCTGAAGTTCCCTATCATTTTTCTATCTCAGTGATCCTGGCATTACCCGAAGGAATTATGAATCTGACAATAATAATAGTGACGAGACAGGGCGGAGCTTCCAAGGTACTGGGGGTGCAGCGTTGCCGTTACATCGAATCTGATGCTGGGATTCTTGCCATTATTTCACCCATACATCTCATAAGCCTGCTCCACACTCACGGCGCGAATCGCGCCAAGGATTCTTGCCGTGAACTTGGGCAAGAATTCGCGGCCAAGAAAGTCATCCACACTCACACAAATATTCGCACTTTGGTTCGCGGCATCCTCGCTGTCTACGAAGACTTTTCGCCTGTTGATCCAGCTATAAAAAGGGTTTATTCTGATAATAATCAAGAAATTCTCATTCCACTTATCTAAATCTGAATCTATTCTAATTTCACTTCATTGCTACATGAACTATTCATATAGCCCGCTCCACACTCATGGCAAGAACCTCGGCCAATACCGCGAACGTGAGTGTAGATGACTTTCTTGTGTCACGTTCGCGCTTCGCGGCCTTCCCCGAGAGTTTGCGGTCTCCTGTCCCGCGACAAAGGCTTCGCGCCTAAGCACAAATGTTCCATCCACACTCACAGGTCTTCGCGGTTCCTACGCAGTAATGATTTAATGCTTGTTCATTGACTTTATTCGCTTTTGAAATGAATAGTTTATGTAGCAATGAAGTGAAATTAGAAAAGATTCAGATTTAGATAAGTGGAATGAGAATTTCTTGATTATTATCAGAATAAACCCTTTTTATAGCTGGATCAACAGGCGAAAAGTCTTCGTAGACAGCGAGGATGCCGCGAACCAAAGTGCGAATATTTGTGTGAGTGTGGATGACTTTCTTGGCCGCGAATTCTTGCCAAGTTCACGGCAAGAATCCTTGGCGCGATTCGCGCCGTGAGTGTGGAGCGGGCTTTTCAAAAGCGAATAAAGTCAGTGAACAAGCATTAAATCGTTACTGCGCAGGAACCGCGAAGACCTGTGAGTGTGGATGGAACATTTGTGCTTAGGCGCGAAGCCTTTGTCGCGGGACAGGAGACCGCAAACTCACGGGGAAGGCCGCGAAGCGCGAACGTGACACAAGAAAGTCATCTACACTCACGTTCGCGGTATTGGCCGAGGTTCTTGCCATGAGTGTGGAGCGGGCTATAGGGCGATATCGGCAAAACAAGGAGTACAAAGATCCAGCTAATTGGTGTTAATCCAACGATACTCAGGTAGTCGATGGAGTTTCATCTCTCTACCCATAAATGCTGGTGTTCCGCAGGGATCAATTCTGGCTCCAACACTAATTCAACTTCACATCAACGATTTGCTGGAAGCAACTTCGTGTCCAGTGCACAGCTTCGCGGATGATAGTACCCTCCATACCGCCTTTTCTTCTAGGGCTCCAATACCAGCCCGCCAAACCAGAAACGAACGAGGAAGAAATGTTAACAACATAAATATGGACTTGGCAACAATTCTTGATCTGGGATCTAATAACTTGGTGGAATTCAACGCAAACAACACACAAGCATGTCTTTTCTCTAGAAAAGCCGATCTTACTGTGCCCAGCATAGAATTGTCGGGAGTTACCATACCATTGAAGTCATCCATTTCGATGCTTGTTATTACTGTCGGCAGGAACCTTTCTTGGGAGAATCACGTGAGATCCATTGCTACAAGTGCATCCCAAAAACTTGGTTTTCTGTTTCATGCCAGGAGCTATTTCACCTCAGGTCAGCTGCTTATGATCTATAAGGCACAGATTCGACCTGTCCTGGAAGACTCTTCCCATATTTGGAGTGCTGCACCTAAACAAATCCTAAAACTCTTGGATTCTGTACAAAAAAGGGCAATTCGTCCCGTTGGTGATGCCTCGCTCACAAACTCGGTCACCTGTCTAGAACAGCGTAGAAGAGTAGGAGATCTGTCTCTATTTTATAGATCTTTCCATGGTCGATGCTCTTCTGAATTATCATCAATCGTTCCCCCTCTGGCAGTCTCTTCGAGACTAACCCGTCAAGTTAAGTCTTCACATCCCTTCGTGGTCACTTTGGAGACCTGCAGAACATCTCTCTTCAAAGATTCGTTCATCCAACGAACAGCGTTGCTTTGGAACACATTGCCTAGATATGTGTTTCCTGAGGCATATAACCTCCAGAAATTCAAGAACATAAATTCCTACCTGCTTGCCATCGGTTTTAAAGATGTTCTCTGAACATTACAGGATATTCCTTTTCGTCAGAACCACAAAAAAAAAAAAGTTCACTCCAAAAACTTTGCAGGACGAATTGGATATGCAGAATTTTTTCATTAGTAACTATGCTTATAAGACATTGTTCCTTCAATAAGGAAGAGATTTCAATGTCTCTACATTTCAACCATGCATGTTGAATGAAGCTCACCACAACTTTTCGATCTCGATCAGCCAGCTTCACATTCAGCACACGATTCGACGAAGAGGACAATACGTATTGGGCTACCCACAAATTGCCAGACCTCGGAGACAGTAAAACAAAGAGGACGTGTTTGAGCACGTCCAGACGAAACCAATATACAAATCCTCCCGGAAGGAACTTTACTAAATTGGATGAACTTGCCAGAGAAGGTGGAACTTCGGGCGGAAATTTGGGCAATTATTTACTAGCACTGTCGTATACGGGGCCAAGAGGTCAGCTGCAGACTTGGGAAGAACCTGCCTGATTCATTTTATTCTGTCTTTTCAAATGAGTGTTCATTTCAGTTGTAGGTTTTATTTTTTACTAGCTGGCCCGGCGAACTTGGTTCCGCCTAAATGATACTTTCGGTGGATTTCACAAATCGTAATTACCGGTGACCGGAGATCAACGGCTTGGTTCTCTGATTTTTGAACTGTCAAATGTTTCCATGGATATGAGCTGTCACACAGAACAGATGTCAATTACTAATTATGGCAATTTTGGATTCAATTATTTCCGCAAATATATTTATAACCAAACAGAAATTCAAAAACATTTTAAAAATTATGAGAAAAGATGAAAATGGACATCTCACGATTGAAACGCCAAAATCCGAATTACTTGATATTTCATTCACTGTGATATCCACCCGCTTCTGGATCTGTTATTAGCCTTTCATGGTTATATAAGTCCTATGCAAATCACACAGTAATTGATGTCATATGTTCTTTTTTCGCCCATTTCGAACCACGACGACCGAAATGCTCGAAAAAAACCAGATGACATCCATCGGTGACCGCGAAAGCCTCAACAAATTCATCGCCATCTAATGGTGATAATGTCAAATATAGTACCTTGACGATTACGTTTTATTTATTTTATTTATCGTATGGCATTATAGCGACAGCAGTTTAAAAGTATAAATGTCAGTGACCATGAATATATAACAAAGTACAAAATAACATAAAATAAAGGTTAAACATAAATGTATAAATAAGCAAAAAAATTTAGAGAATTTGAGGGTGAATATTTGCGACGACAGATGTGATGGTGACTTCAGTCAGAGCTCTCCATCCAGGGAATGCAGCCAGTCCAGTGCATGAGGTGTCGCATTGATGATGTCTCTGAATGGTCCCAGGTACTTCCTTAAAGGGCATTCCCGGGCGATGTGCTCCACGGTTTGCTGATCAGCTCCGCAGTCACAGGCTGGGGAGTCGCGGAGTCCCCACTTATACATCATGGCATTGCATTTTGCATGGCCTGTCCTAATTCTATTGAGTCTGCTCCAGGTGCTTCTCTTCAGATCAAATCCTGGTAGAGCAAGTGTGGGGTCTACTATGTCATGTTTATGTATTGGTGCCACGTTCCATTTGTGGCGCCAGTCTTCTTTGATCTGGGAGTTATGTTCCGCCTCAGCCCATAGAGGGCTCCGGGATTTGAGGCGGTTTGGTGGAGGGTTGTTTAGGGTCTCGTGAATTGGGAGGTACTGTGGGTGGCTTGGATGTTTTAGCTTAGCCCGTACTCTTACAGTGGCATCCTTCCGTCTTAGTTCTGGTGGTGGGATGTTACTGATAGTATGCAGCCAGGGAATGGGTGTAGATTTCAGGGTACCCGTGACGATTCTCATACAGTCGTTCAGGTGAACATCTATCTTCCTGGTATGGGCACTCCGTTGCCACACCGGGGCACAATATTCAGCCACGGGATACACCAGAGTCAGAGCAGCAGTGCGTAGGGTCGATGCGTCGGCTCCCCATGAGGTCCCAGCCAGTTTCCTAATAATATTGTTACGAGTCTTGACTTTCTGGCTCGTATTTTCCAGATGTTTTTTGTACGTAAGTGAGCGGTTATTTGGAATAAATAAAACTATAAAAATAACTAATAATCATCAGTCATAATGTGTGAATAGCGCCATCTGAAGTGGTAAGAACGAAACTTTTCTCATATCTCAACGAAATCTTATCATTTTATACATCTGTACTCCTACGCTAAAACATTTTGGTTTTGCCCAACATCGCAGAGTTGTGGGCAACTCAAATTACACACTTTTACAGTGACTATAGAGAGAATCTAGTCACTGTACACACTATTTGTTTATATCGCCATCTAACGCGGAGAATATCAAATGAAGTACCAATGAATAAGCGGTAGCGTAACTGTAACTGTAGCGACATCTAGTGGCCTTACTCAGAAGGAGGAAAAGCATTTCCTGTATGAGTAAAATTTTCATCGATTTTTTCAAAGTTTTATTGTATTTTATAATAACCAGACCGTAGATGAATCCATATATGAAGTTTCATAACAAACAGTCCATCCGATCTCGAGTTGTAAATGGTGTAACCAACATCTTTCTTATATATATATATATATATATATATATATATAGATTAACAAAACACAAAACCAGAATAAAAATCAAGAAGCTACAAAACGAATTTCGTTTGATCCATTAAAAGCTGAAAACGTTCCTGTTGTTATACCATGTGCACGGATCGAATTACTGGATTTCCGATTCGAAATTGGAAATATTTATACGACAGATCAGGAAGCAACTCCAGGTTTGGACGAATAATATCGAAATATCAATTTCTCTGCCACAATTATCCACATGTTTTTCTCATTTTCACGCCTCAATTCCCTTCCGGATATCCGGTAATCCCTTCCGGATGAGATTTTCCTCACTCGTGTCTCCCATTTTCATAACAGCTGAATTCGTCGGGCGGTTGCCCCAGAGAAAACCGTGGAAATGAAAATACCGCGGTGAATATCGATCTAGCGGGCAAGTTCAACTCTCGAAGGGAGGAAATAAAGAAGGGTTCCATAAAAAATAGCGCGGAAATACCAACGTTGTGAAATTACCAAACGGTATTCCAACCAATGGGAGTAACATTGGTCTGAAATGTATGGATATATATCATACTTGATTTTCCTGACGGAACAACTTTTCATGACAATGAAAAATGAAAAATACCGCCATTGTCCTTTGAGATCCGATGTAGAGGAGTATGGGGATGTAAATGTCGACAGGGTAATTGATTCTCAGCAATTTATTTCGAACTTATCAGGTCGTTTTTACGATGTTGCACCGCGGGGATTTGCTTTGAAGTATATCAAGAAGGATATATTGCCGATATTGAATCGAATGATGGATGGGTGTTCATCATTCCAAAAAGCCCTTACAAAATCTAGGGAAGAAGGTTCTAACAATGTCAGAAAATGAATTTCTGCCAGAGCTTGCAAATTAGTGATATCGCGCATGCATATTGACCTCAAAGTTGGGTGCTTTTCTATTTTCGTCATTTAAAATAGAAATATTAGTTGATATACATTTCACCGTGTATATTTTGAGTATGTTAGGTTATAGTCACTTTTCTTTCAGATAACTGAGCAACGTTGTCCTTTCTACATAGAGGTCGTAGTAATTACGTATTTATCAAAATATTTATTTATTTTGGGAAAATAAGTAATTGCAGAAAATATTATGTGAATTCGATAATTCCAAAGACCTGACGAATATTGAAGAAACAGTTTTCTCTATTAATACTGGAAATATTTCACGTATATATACATGGTTGGAAGATTCAGTTATGCTATTTTCTTGTACGGAAATCAAAAATGGAGTGTTATTATAGACAGAATAATCCGTTACTTTGTGATAGTTCATTCGAGAAAAGAATAAAAGTACTCGAATAACCCAACAGAAAAACTGCTAACCGAACAAACGGACCTATGAAATTCCAAACTTTTCAAAATTCTCAAGGAATAAGCCTACAGAAGATATAAATACCTTTTTGCACAACTTTAAGTGTCTTCAGCCTTCAAAATAGGAAACGTATACCGCCAGATGGCGGTGCAGTGCATTAATTTTTATTTATTAGATTATTCAGCTTAATAGAACATATGTTGGGGCGCAGGGAATATTAACAAGAAATTCTACACACAAGATTTCACACTGACTGTATAATACACTAATTTTCCTTCACCAGTCATCTGGAAGTAGATACCTGCGCGGCGTGTCATTTAAAAGAAATTCAATTCCATGTAAGAATCCACAATTGTAAGAAACATTTAATTTTCACTAATCGACGGCTAATAAAATCCTTAATAAAATGTCTTTGGTAAAAATGGATATTTATCATTTCGAATAGAAAAATTCGAGGAAATAAATTTCGCGAAAACAACACATTATTGATATTATTTACAAAAAAAAACGTGAATTTTGAAAGAAAAAGGAGATAGACATTTGATTAACTAAATGATAGACTTCAATACTGGAATGAAAAAACACAAAAATATTTGTTCGTTTTGATGGTGGAAATGTTGAAAAATTACCAAAAATGATGGAGAATATCCTTTTCATTCATTTAATACTTATAAAATATTTTTTTATTATTTTTATCTTTATACACTCGTACATCCCTTCATGAGTCAGAAAAAAATGAATCGTTTCTGACTCCCTCTGTTTCAGGGACGTAGAATCTTAAATACCCTAGTTTGAGAATGTAGTAGTACTACGAAACCTGTGCCACAGTTAAACCTTAAAAGAACTCCATTCACGAAGTAAATAGAAATTATCATTGGCAACGTCTCTGAGACTTATTAGACTTTTCACGAGTATCAACCTGCGTCAGTTTTAAGTAAAAAAAACTCGACAAACCCAAACCTTGGCCAACCGGGATACACCATTCACTTTTATAAAAATAAAAGTGAATGGTGTACATGTCTACAAATGAATAAAATTGAAAAAAATAGAGATAAAATGGTTCAATTTCATCACTGATTCGAAAGAAATAATATTTCTAAAGAAACACTGATGAGTTATATTGATAAACTTGGATGATACCATAAATGATGCTATTCTGGTTTCAAATGGCTGGCAGAGGGAAGTAACATTCACCAATTGAACGTTCTATTCTAGAAATTGCCTCTACGGTATAGAATTTGAGGTCGGCATTGAACCAGAAATGCATGACATTGTACGGATTGCAATATGCTGCATGCATACTGTATGAGCCCATTCAATGATATTGGATAGGTAGAGCATATGTCGATATTTTGTGAATGTACCCCTTTCACTTACACTATTGGATACGAACAGGGCATACAATTGCCATTCCTTGAAAAGTTGGGGGTGATATGTTATAACGGCTAGTTTTTTTGTTCTGTACATAAATTTTCAACGTTTGGCAAGCCTTTTCTTGGCTTCATCAGGGTAGAAATCAGAATGATACATGTCGGGTCAAACCTTCGAAAAGTTAGGATATATTTATATGATTATATGAAAGAAAGGATATAATATGCAAGAATCAGGAAAAAAAGTATGTTCGATTGGGAGAAACTGAAAAAACTAGTAGGCTCAACATTTTTGGCAGGAAGACTCCAGAGTTTTCGGTAATAACTAGGAGGTTAGACGCAAAGGAATACATAGACAATATGTGAGTACCTACCCTGAATAAAATCTGATCTTAAGATTGAACTGGATCCAAATTAATAACTTGTGCATTGGCACAATCGAAGAAGGTCCCAACAAAAAGTTTTTCGAGAGATTACCCTGATGGAGAATAGCTTGCCAAAACTGCAGAAACCAATTCAATACTGCTGGACACAGCCCAAATAACAAGTTACAGTTCAGAATAATTCAACAACAGTTGATGATATTCTTTACAAGTTTTTCTTTACCAGAGTCCACCTGCCAAATAACCAGCATCCGAACTAGTTTCAAGTTTGAAACGGTCGAATATCTTGCCAAGAATACGAAATAAATATCGTAAAAAAACAATTCTAAAACTCATTTTATTTCCTGATATATTTCCGGGTATAAGAGAATATCAATTCCTTCTGATTATGACTGAGAGACAAATTTCCTCTGGATATGAAATTCTTGAAAGGACTGCTGACGGATATCTCAGTAGATGGATCCACAACGTTGAATCATCTGAAATAACATCCGTACCCCTTGGGAATACATGCTTTTCCGGGAAGAGAATGCCTGATATTCGAGATGAGCATAAACGAAATTAGAATGTTGTATGAGGATTTTTATCTCTGCAGTGAAATATTCATAATTTGGGATTTTCTCATGCGACCATTGTCAAGTAGGTACTTCTTTTATCTCTTCTTTGCAGCTTTCTCTTAGTTCTTCCCTGAAGACAGTTATGATGAATGTCAGATTTTCTCAGGAGGATCCATTGCCTTGAAAAACTTGAGTTATTATTCCAGGCAGTTCTGTTTGTCAACACTAATATATTATTAACGCTGAGTTCTGGATCAAACTTCATGGTAGTTCATCTGTCAAAACCCTCTTTTTCCCCAGACATGATTACTGATAATTATTTTTAATTTTTGAAAGATCTGAACACAATGTCTTGTAACTGTAGCAATGTTTGACAACTGTTCAGGAAACGCAAGAGTCTTCGAAGGAAAATTCACTCTGGAACGGTCTTCAATTATATAAAAGCTAATTTTTCTGAGAAAGTCTCCTAGTCAACGCTGCCAATGACACATAATTTGGAGGGAGGTTTGACAAGTGAAAGTAACAAAGCAATAAACGAAAATAGTTCACCGAAACACCCAGACAAATAACGGAGCGACGAAACAACCCCGAATCATCCCTTAAACATTCTCCCTAATCGGAAACTATTCCATAGGGTGGTGACGGCTCTAGGCGACGACTACGGCGAAACAGCGTGCTTATTTCGGCGGCAAATCCTCCTCAATCTCCATCCAGTCATTAATTTCGGATGCTGTGAGAGGTCGAGACGATAAGCGTTCGTTTATTGCCAGAAAGTGGATTACATTGTTGTATGTCATATCCTGTTCGCTGGCGAGAAGAGTTGGAGTCAAGGCTGGAGGATGCAATTTCATTAACGCTTTTCATTTTGGGTAAAAGTCTAATCAAAGCTACAAAGCTAATATCTTCGAGTGCATTCTGTGTATTTGTTCATTCGGCTTGCTTAACCGACTGTATGCAAATGGAGTTACTCTAGAAGAGAGCTAGGTTCAATATATTTTCCAGACAATCATTATGTTCTGTTATGTAAGAGGTCCTTCGAATCAAGGGAAACGTAGAAGCCAATATGCTTGCCAGAGATGGAGCAGGAATGCCATTCACTGGCCCAGATCCTTTCTGTGGTATGGGCAAATGCATCTATCAGAAAGAGTTTCTGGAAAGGGAAAAAACCTCAAGGGAAACACTCCGGTGAAATCTCCCAGGAAAAACGTTCTTTCGGGATTTTGAAACTGCAAGATCCAAAAGGTATCTGGATCTCATCTTTGCTGGACCTTCAGAGAAGCACTTGGCAGAATCTTCATCTGGCTTTGTCTGCCAGTCCGACGTTGTGTATCTGTATTTACTGCCATGTCAGGAGCCTAACAGTAAATCGGACAAGATCCTTGCGAGATTTCTACGAATCTTTTCGCTTGTCTTTGTCCTGAAGATCTTCTCCAGTGGAGAGTCATGTTTTGCTCCTTCAATTGCTCCAACACTATTTCTACTTCACATCAACGATTTGCTGGGAGCAACTTTGTGTCCAGTGCACAGCTTCGAGGATGATAGTACCCTCCATACCGCCTTTTCTTCTAGGGCTCCAATACCAGCTCGCCAAATACGAACGAGGAAGAAATGTTAACAACATAAATATGGACTTGGCTACAATTCTTGAACGGGGATCTAATAACTTCGTGGAATTCAACGCAAACAAAACACAAGCATGTCTTTCCTCTAGAAAAGCCGATCTTACTGTGCCCAGCATAGAATTGTCGGTAGTGACGACATTGAAGTCATCATTTCGATGCTTGGTATTACTGTCGGCAGTAACCTTTCTTGGGAGAATCACATGAGATCCATTGCTAAAAGTGCATCCCAAAAACTTGGTTTTATGTTTCGTGCCAGGAGCTATTTCACCTCAGGTCAGTTGCTTATGATCTATAAGGCACAGATTCGACCTGTCCTGGAATACTGTTTCCATATTTGGAGTGCTGCACCTAAACCAATCCTAAAACTCTTGGATTCTGTACAAAAAAAAGGGGCAATTCGTCTCGTTGGTGATGGCTGGCTTACAAACTCGCTCACTTCTCTAGAACTCCGTAGAAGAGTAGGATATCTGTCTCTATTTTATAGATATTTCCATGGGCGATGCTCTTCTGAATTACCAGCAATCGTTCCCCCTCTGGCAGTCTCTTCGAGACTAACCAGTCAAGTTAAGACTTCACATCCCTTCGTGGTCACTTAGGAGACCTGCAGAACATCTCTCAACAAAGACTCGTTCATCCAACGAACAGCGAGGCTTTGGAACACATTGCCTAGGGAGGTGTTCCCCGAGGCACATAACCTCCAGAAATTCAAGAAAACACCACTTTCTATCTACTTGCCCTTGGTTCTCACGCTGTTCTCTGAACATTACAGGATATTCATTTTCGTGAAAACCACAACATAAAAAAAATGCTGCCCTATAGTGCCCATTCCAAGGCCACAGAAAGGTTTAGGTCCAAGAGGTTCAACATTTGAAGCATTTTTCGCAAGTGCATCAGACTTCTCATCACTCTCAATGCCACACTCTCAATGTCACACTATTGCTTCAGTGAGCACTGAGCAAAGGTGGTTAGATTCCAGATCTCTTAGTGCTGATTGACTGTCTACTGCTATATTTATGCGACCTCCTCTGAAGCTTTTTTTGAAACTCTCTTGAACGCAACATAGACATTCATTATTTCAACTTGGAAAAAAGGAGGGTTCTTGCCCCATTGATACAAAAAGTCTCAGTTTAGGATCATATATACTTCTATGTCAGTTCCCTCGGCAGCTTTGATCCATGAGTGTACCAAATATTTGACTTTTTTCTATCTGATTTACGTACTCCACTGCACTCTGTATTCAAGATACTCCGTTCCTCCTTCCCTGGAAATGGTCTTTCATGTTGCGCTCCAACAAAGACGGGTTCAGGACTATTTGGTGCTCATCCTGCTCCTCTTCGGACCAGTGAAACAGCCTCTTCATTGCCCTTGTCACCTGTGTGGTCTCATACCCAGTCCGAAGTCAGTCTGTTTGGACTGCTCAACTCTTGAGGGGTTTTCGGCTAATCTCAGACTTGTTTGGGGTCTACTGGCATGGAGTGGATTACTTTAATAGCTGCTTGGAAGTCGCAGCACTCTTGCCTTTATTGTTTGGTGAGGGGAGTACATTGCAATGTGACCTCAAGGTCTATTGTGCCATCCATCAGAGCTTCAATCAACTCCAATATCTGAGAGGCCTTCAAGGAAAATCGTCTATTCGAACGAACTATATCTGCTACAGTAATTTTAATTTTTGAGAAGTCCAAGCGTTCTCTTACTTGGGTAGTTAGCTCGAATAACTCAATTAGCAATCTTTCTTTCCTACGAACTTTTCGACAGCAACCTTTGGGCATTGTTAAATCAGCAAAGGCATTGTGAGAAAATGTTCACAATGATTTTCCTTCTTCTTCACTAATTGCATCGTTTTAAAGAAAAACGAATTCGGATTAAACGATGTTAAGCCCTTAATATCATTCTGTTTTTCATCTGAACTCTCAGTGGTGCTTTATATTCAGATTCCTGTTATCAGCTAAATTATATATCATTTCTCATTCATATTCATTTTAAATTTTGCGTGCCTTTAATCAGATCAACTTCTCCAGTTGCTCGCTCCTATTTAAAAAATATCGTATTATTCCTCTCATCTCCCCTCATTCATACTGCAACGAATCTAAATATAAAAATATTCTTTTTTCCATTCATTTAATTTTCTTTTATGCCATATTGGGATAGCTTATCCAGATATACTGGAACATCTTATCATTCCACAGAAGCGTAATTGGAACATTTCATTGAAGCGAAGAACAGCGGATTAAAGTCCCTGGGGATCATCCGAAATACACGAAAAGCTTTCATTTCATCCCAATGAATAAATTAATGTTGCTCCACCAAGAGTATCTGCATGCTGTGTTGGTAATATCGCATAAAATGCTGAAATACGAAAATTTCCATATTGGAGTTATGACTGGGAGCTTCGGAATGAAACAGAAAGATAAAATCTACAACTTCGTCGAAATGTAAACTTGACACAGACCGGAGCCAAAGAAACAACAAAGGAGAATGAGGATTAGTCAAAACTTGAATTCACGAAGCAGAATATAAAGGCAATGTTGGGCAAGAAATAAAGGATGCTTTCTGGAATATGACTGGGCATCTTTTAATTTTCTGAGCTTATATTGAGGTAGTTCATTCTATTTTCATTCTATAATTGAACAATATGAATGGAATAAGCAAAGTTAAAACCCTTTAAACTTCCTGCTTGACAATATTCTCAGCGTAGAACAAAGCTATATTTATTTTTATTGACATTTCCGTATAAAAAGCATTCATATATTAATTTACATCCATGTCAATATATGTATGTATTTCATCAATCTCGGATCTCTCGACCCAGATTACCATCAATTCATCAACGGTGTTTGAATTTTTTTAAACACAATAGGCGGAACAACATGCATCAAATACCTCCATATTCTCAATGAAATAGGATGGGTTCACAGCGTTCTGACTCTAATAATAAAAAGGATGATGAATGATCTGACATTGATGGATGCTTATCCATTTTGTAGGAACTTGCAGAAACTTAGTTTGAAAAATGTTGAGGTTCCGATGAGATTCTTTCGGCGTAGAATAAATTACTGAAGATGGAATTCTGAACTGCAGCAAGGGGGAATCTCGTTACACTCAGCTGAAGAAAGTACTCAAGCATGTAACGCATTATTCTGAGTATTCATTTCTATCACCCATACGGTGTTTTGAAAGCACCATTGCAAACAGTGGAGTTTGAGAGCCATACGAGTTCTCTTGTGGCAACATCAAAATTGTTCTGTGTTTTGGCTGTAATTCTGATTTCTCATACATTATGGTATAGGCATATAAGTTGTTGCTTTTAGGATAATATTTTATGTACAGGGACACATGGTTTGGAAGTCTCAGGTGAACTGTTTACATCGCCTGTGCCTGAGGAAAACATACTTTCCTGCGTTGTGGTCGGAGACTTCCCTCTGAGAGTTCTGTAAACGAACATCCTCAGCAAAAAAAGCCTTGGCCATTGGCCTTGGTTAGCCGGGCAGGTATTCTACGGAAGGATTGCTTCGTCCTGGTTCCAACGTTCATCAGTCAACAGGAAATACAGGGAGTTTATTGTGAACTTCCAAACCAAAGCGAATAGGATTAGGTACACACATAACACATGGAAGGAAGGATTCTTATACATGGAGCTGTAAGAGCGCTGAGTAGAACTGTGATAACAATAAGGTGACACACTCTATATGCCTATACCCTTTTGAACAACTGTAGCTGTATTGTATTTTGTTTATCATGGTTGTGGCAGTTACCAGGGTATAGCATATTGCACATACCACCAGTTCTTGTCTAATTAATAATTGATGGATTTATAACATGTCTTCAAAGTATGCTGAAAGATTTTTTTTGCTTCGAGTCCAATGTTAAATTGGATCTCGTTCGTTTTTTACCCCTTCAAGGCAAAGCCGTTCCCTCGAACTGCTTCGCTGAACCAATAAAGGCCTGTTCCACCTTTGTGTCCAATCGAGTGTTTCATTTATTAATTTCACCTCATTATTTTACGAATCTGAATTACTAGGACCTAACATAGAGTCCTACGAACCATAGACGATCACAAGCCAAGCCAAAAATGTATGTTTCAAATCCCATTCAACTTAATTGACCCTCAGGGTTGGTTTCACTCCTTTTTCTCTCTTCAAATAATATTTCATTAATTTCAAAGTCTGGAATGTTACACGCTTTCTGTTGGTACATTTCCTGGAATATTCCAACTGAGACTTCTATCTCTATACCTTCTCGACCAAGCATCATTTATATTTCGATGTTTATGTTAACGTTGGCTGACCACGACTACTCAGAGCGAAAACACGAGTAACCACATCTAGAGGGGGCCATACATAAACATGTATGCCAAGCTCAGCAAATTGAACATCAAACCCTTAGACACCTCGTGGCCTCGTGGACCCTTAAAAGAGCTGAATAGTTTTGCATGAATATTGAGAATTCAGATTTAGATTCTACTAAACCCGAAAATGTATTCTTGGATTTTAGAACGCAAAATGGGTAGGAACATACAGGGTGTGGCATGATGAATGGAAAATATGGTATCTGCTGATAGAGGACTTAGGGGCGGACTTTAGATCCACCATATTTTAGGAAGGTGATGGTTTTTCTTCCTCGATAGTCAAAAACCTCAACTTTGCCGGACCTTCAGAGAAGCACTTGAAAACATCTACATCTGGCTTTGTCTGCTAGTCCGATGTTGTTTATGTGTCTTTAGTGCCCTGTCAGGAGCCTAATAGTGAATCTGACAGGCTTCCTTGTGTAAGAAGCCTAGATTTCTACAAAGCTTTCCGCTTGTATTTGTCCTGAAGATCTTCCCCAGAGGAGTGTCATGTTTTGCATCCATCATTGCTGTAACGCTGCCCTATAGTGACATTACTTCCAAGGCTACAGAAGGCTTCAGTTCCAAAGGTTTTAACCTTTGATGAGTCCGTGCGTCAGACTTCTCATTATCATGCCACGGTGCCCTGGAACCCATGAGAGAATCACTCTGTTGTCCCTGGTCATTTGCTTCATGCTATGCGGCATTTCCAGGTGAACACTGAGCACTGTCAGTAAGATTCTAGAGCTCTTAGTGATGATTGACTGTCTGCTGCTGCTGCTAGTCGCCATTCGTCTTAAACCTGGTCGGTTTCGCTATATTCTTCGGTAATTTCAATATAGTGTGACGTGATTCTTAGGTTGGTTTCTTTATATATAAAAGAAAGATGTTGGTTACACCATTTATAACTCGAGATCGGATGGACTGTTTGTTATGAAACTTTATATATGGATTCGTCTACGGTCTGGTTATTATAAAATACAATAAAACTTAGAAAAAATCGATGAATATTTTACTCATACAGGAAATGCTTTTCCTTCTTTCGAGTAACAAATAGTGTGTAATTTGAGTTGCCTTCAACTCTGCGCTGTCTTCCAAAACCAAAATGTCTTTTTGTGGGAGTACATATTCCTAAAAAAAATCAGTCTCGTTTTTACAACTTCAGGTGGCCCTATTCACACATTATGACTGATTATTATTAGTTATTTCAACAGTTTTATTTATTCAGAATAATACAATCGTGAAGGTTCCATATTTGATATTGTCACCATTAGATGGCGATATATATACAATTACTGGGTATTTTGCAAATAACTTATAGTACCATGAAAGGATATTCATTACCGGTTCAAGAAGCAGGTGAATATCATAGTGAATTTTTATCGAAATGTCGAATAAATCGAAATTTGGCGATCAGTTTCAATCGTGAGTTGTTCATTCTGATCTTTTCTCATGATTTTTAAAATTTTTCGAATTTCTGTTAGGGTAATGAATATATTTGCGGAAATAACTGAATCCAAAATTGCCATAATTAGTAATTGACATGATATTTTTGTGTTTCTGTTCTGTGTGACAGCTCATATCCATAGAAACTTGGAAATCTCGCTGCTCCACCAACTGAGATGTTCACCAATTATTTTGAGCTGAGCACCAAAAGGCTAAGATGTTTATGGTGTAAGCACTGATTAGATTTTGATTATCCAACATTGAGAATATTAGAAAAGTTTCGTTTTTTCCACTCCAGAAAGCGCTATTCACAAAATAAGATCTTCTTTTCATCAGATCATAGGTGATTAATCATCGGAACTATTTCTCATCCATATAATTCGATCGTGATTTATCTTTGCATTCGTGGTGTGGTTAATCACAAGATAGGTACTGCAATGAGAGAACTGTAAAGCATTTAAATCAAAAAGTTTTATGTTCAACAATTAGATACCGCTTAGATAAAGAGAATTCTTTTCGTGCGAATAACAATGGTACTTAAATTTTGAATATTTTGCCTAATTTATATCCTGCTTGAAAAAATAGCAATGATTAGTTTATACAACTTTAACGGTGGGTTTTATAAAGTGTAATCACCGGTGATAGGAGCTTGATCTACCATCAACTCGATTTGACAGTTCAAGAATCAGAGAACCAAGCCTCTGATCACCGTTGATTAAGATTTGTGAAATCCACCGTAAGTATCATTTCGGCGAAACAAAGTTCGCCGGGCCAGCTAGTAAACTTATAAACTGAAAAAAAAGTGTGTTTCAGGATTTCTTTGATTGAAAACTTTGAAAGTGTGTGTCTAGATTTGTTTCAAAATGCAATCAAAACTTCAGTACCTTGATAGAGTCAAAAATTTCTTATTTATGGATGATTCTTTTCATCGAATTGATACAGGGTTGCTTCAAAACGTTTTCAAGATAGTTTCAGACCAGTACGTTTTCAATTTCGGTCGAATGAAAGGAAAAGCGTTGAGAAGGAAACAGAAAGAACTTTCATCTTAGAAAACTCCAATGTCTTAATTGAAGCTAGCGAGTCACACAATCAGAGATAAGAGCCCATACAGGCCTTCGCAACCTTTGACCTTTCCCAAAACTATCTCAATGATTTATCGTCTCGGCCAACTCCGACTTCTACCCCAGAAACCGAGATCTACCTTCTCAGCGCAATACCACCGAGGGGGCGGCGAACACCAGCCTCGGAGGGGGTGTGACGATACGTCCTTCTCCTGACCCGGTGCGCCACCGTCTGGTTCCGCGCCAGTGGCGGCGCGCACGATCAATACGCATTCAGCCCTCAGCCGATTTCGCAATTTCCCTTTTTTGGCCGGCGATTTCGCCGCGATCCCCCCCAGCTCCCGTTCCCCTCGAAGAAGGCGCTATTAGCCAGACAGACGACTTGTTTTTCTGTTTTTCGGCGTGGGGAAGGGTGGGGGTATAGGTCGGGAGATGGGGGGATGTCGACGTCAATTATGGGAGGAAGAACTATTTCCGGTTCCGGTCTGGACGTTGGATGTCAAAAAAAGATTTTATGACTTAAGGTTGAAGGGGGAGAGATACTTGGGGGTCTTTATTGGATTTTGTCTTGAAGAAATGAATTGACACCATGAGGAACGAATGAAGATGTCGTGGCCAAAACAAAAACGCAAATGATCATGTTTAATCTATATCTATATTTTTTATATTATATTATATACTTATATAAAAGAAAGATGTTGGTTACACCATTTATAACTCGAGATCGGATGGACTGTTCGTTATGAAACTTCATTTATTGATTCGTCTACGGTATGGTTATTATAAAATACATTAAAAGTATGAAAAATTTGTGTAATGTAGGAGATGCATAGCCATGGTAAGTTCATACAATTTTAACGGTGGGTTTCACCGAACGTAATCACCGATGATCGGAGCTTGATCTTGAATCAACTTGATTTCATAGTTCAAAAATCAGAACTGGTGACTACGATTTGTGAAATTCACCGTAAGTATCATTCAGGCTAAGCAAAGCTCGCCGGGCCAGCTAGTTTTCTATACAGGGTGTATTTTAAGGTGAGGCTACCGAAAATTTCTTAGAATATGAAATGTTCAATTTAAAAAATTCATAAAACATTTTGGGCATCAATACCTAAATACTACTCTGGCCTGCATCACTCTGTTCATCATATCTCTACATCTCTGCACCAGGTTCATGAACATCCGCGAAGTTGGGTGATTTCTTAGCGGAAATCTTGTTCTGTACAACTTATTGGCTGAATTAGCATTTTGTTTTGATTCACCATAAATTAAAAGCATACCAACAAGTTCATTATTTGAATAAACGTGCGGCATTTTCAAAAGATAAAATACTCGTATACGCGGCGTAACACGATCGAAGATTACTGATCACAATCGATATTTTGATTCATTTATGATAGGAAGACAAAAATAAGAGATGTTGATATCTACAGAGGAGCAGGCGAGGGAGTAGGTTCAGACTGAGGAATTTTCAGATTCACCTAGAAACTAGAAAATATTCTAGTTTAATTTTCTAGGAACAGGAGCATAATTAATTTAAAAATGTTTGGTCAAATGACTTATTTTGATGACTTCTACCATCTATCGAAAGAAAAGCCTCACCTCTAAATATACCCTGTATTCCTCATGAAATGCTGAATAGAGACTTAACTTTAGCCAACAGAAAGATCACAATCATCAAGCTAGTGAATTGTTTTCATATGAAACAAACTTCGAAACTTTGAGGTTAATTATTCGGAGCCAACTTATACCAGTTTCCAACATAATATTAGGCTAATTTTGAGGCAATATTCTAGTCGTCAGGATTTTCATCCTGTTATTATTCTCTGAAGTCATTATGTGAGCAGAATTTGATCTATTTTGTTGGAATATGAACCTTTATGATTTGGATTGTAATATGAAAATTGAAGTTTTCATTTCATCTTCTTCAACAGTTGAGGAAACATGCATTTTGTCGGTTTTTGTCTCTGGTACATTTATCAAAAAGGCTTTGACTTGTAGATATATTTCAACTGTAGATTCTTGAGGCCAAAAAAAACCATTTTTTATTCTTCATTTCACCAAATTTCGCTCTTTTAAAAACAGATAGCCATTTGAAAAAAAAATTGGGCCAAATACGTGCCTCATACGACCTCAAAGTTCATATTTCTCGATTGAAAATGAGTTAATACATTTGGGGAATACTCAAGTACTAACCTTATTTGAATAATAATGTTGGAAACACGATATTTCTCAACAACAACACTTAGCTTTTCATCCAATTTATGATTTATCAACCTAACCTAATCCATTTTGCGTACAAACAAAAATCTTCTATGCTCTGTCATAGAACATCGCGACAACATATTAACGGCGCGATTTGCAAGTGTGAACAAATATGGAGGAGATTTGTTCCAAAGCCATGTTGTCAAAAACGGAGAAATTGATTATTTTAGGTGTTTTCCTTCGATCTCGTGATGATTATGTGGAAGACTTTCAGTGAGTTTATGTGATATTAACCGTGAAGAGTCGAGTTTATGAATTCCAAGATAATATTGTTTGAATAGGAACATTGCAACAGATTATTTAGTGCTAAGTATCAATTTATTTTTCATTAGTTTCATTTTAATACGTGGTTTGTATCGACATTCATCATTCATATATCTGAATGTTGTATTTCATTGACATTTAACTTCAATATGGACCGGTAACAATAAATTTTCAAGAGAAACTGTGCTTATTGAATGTATAATTTCATGCTCATTGGTGTTCTCCCACATTTGTGGGATTTTATCATTACATATCTCTACATCAAACGTTTTTCCATCATTTATATCATCGACAAAGTTGATAAACATTCTAACAACATTGTTAATTTGTAGTGGGATGAATTTTTCTGTGATTCGGTGCTTTCATTATTCTCGAGATTCATGATTATTTCCTCAAATTTTATCCGAAAATTAGGAATAACTCGAAAACGACGCGTTTTATTGAAAGAACATAAAGATACTTTTATTTTCTAAAATGATTGATTTTTTCGAAAATTTGAACCGTTTGTCTTTCTCACGACGTTTCAAGGAATTTTTGCGTGGATTTACGAGTCGACTGCGCTGTAAATTTAATACCAGGAGGAATATTGAATAAGTTTTGATTGAGGAATAAAGTAAACAACAGCTAAAATTCAGTTCTGGATAAATGGAAAGAAAAGTTTTTTTTTTCATGGATTTTTGACACCTGTATATTTCAAACGAAACCGAATTTTGGGAAGTGTTTCGTTTGATGAGAGGAATCTACAGTTGAAATATAAGTGAATTTGGTAATAGCGATGTTTACAGTCTTGTTAACCATCGAAGTTTTCTATATAATAAGACAAAGGCTATCTTCTGTGCTGATATTTTTATTCCTTATTTCATCTCATGTCCCGTATAAAAACTTCCATTGAAATGAGCATGTTCATCTTTCTTATACTGTTCTTATTCTTATCTTATTTTTATCTCATTTGCTGTATAAACCAGCCTTAAGCTTTAGAATCTTATTTGTAATTGTATTCTTCCTCACAATATCATGCTATTATCAAGTTGTCAAATTACTTAATTCAACCTGTAAGCCTTCCATACCGCTACCTTTGCACATTGTAACATTTTAATTATGAATTATATTCGCATAGAGGAGTTGGGATAATTTTGTCGTCTGGAAATGTAACAAAACTTCAGACAACCCAGCGAATATATTCTAATTAACTGAACCTTCGCACCAACCCTTGTGAAAATGCGTGTTAAGGCCATTCCACATGCTAATTCCTTCATTAACCCAGGAGGCAATATTAAAGAGAGGAAGTTGTGTGTGAACCTTCACAATTGAATAATCTTTCAGAATTTGGGAAGGCTGAATGAACATGGAATATCAACGATTTAGATACAGAAACTTATATTCCTGAATGACTGTGTCAAGTATTTTCATCTTATTTCTTTTCGAGCAAGTTAATACTTGAAAAACAACTCACTCACTTAGTACTGACTGGGGTTTGGAAGACAGATGGATATCCCAAACATGAGCTGAGTATCTGGGGTTCAATAAATGACCCAAGTCCAAAAGGTGTTTAAACAAAGAACGAAGATTGTAAACCAAGGAATATCAACAAATATTGCAGTACAAGCGATCGATCTCATCAACCTATTTTAAACAAGAGAGCTCCATTTTTATGGCCAAAAGAATTCCATTTTGCTCAGATGTTGTCGTAGTGAGACGGAAGACAAAGTAAGTAAACTTCTATGGACAAAAAATCGTTTACACATCCCTGAATAAAATAGGGGCAGATATATCGAACATCCTTTGATATCTTCGGTTAATTTAACACAAATATCCTACAATATCTGCTCCTTAGACGGTCCATTTCGCTACTAAAGTGAGCGTGCGAATCTCGCTTGGAATGAAAGATAAATGTTTAATTCCGTGCTACCCCTGTGAAGACGAATTGACCGGGAGAGGGTCTAAATCAAGGTTCGATAACTTGTTGCTTGAAGGGGATGAATGCCTTCGATTTAACCAGAACCGTGGATGTGGAGCGTAAAATAGATATGAATGTGTGTGCCGAGGAAATTGGGGAGGCTGAGATTCGAATTTAGATATTGCATGAGATAGGAATTGACTATGGATGACTTCACTCCTTCCTACGGCTTCGATATTGAGGTGCGCTAGAGTTACCGCTATTTGTCAATAGAAGGCTCCAGTTGTAAGTCGATTTTGACATATCCTAAACGTCATGAACCAAGCTTGGACGTATGGTAACGGTTTCAACACATATATCGGGTGTTTTTAGATTGATAGAATTTTCGAAATAGATAACTGTGATTCGAGAGAAGATAGAAGCCATATTGTTTCGACAAATTATCATGGAAAGATTCACGACAAAATAAAGTTTACAAATTGTTGAAATTAATTTCCAAAATCAGTGTTCTATTCGCCAAACTTATAGATCATTTGGTGAAATTTATGGTTCACATAATCGTCCATCAGAGCAGCTTATTCGTCAAACTATCGATAGATTTCGGACAACAGTTTCTCTACTCGATGCAACAACAACAAGACAAAGAACTGTACGTACAGAAGAAAATATCGCTGCTCTGAGTGATAGTGTTAATGAAGATCCAGATTTATTTATTTGTCGACGTTCACAACAAGTTGGACTCCACCACATGGAAAATTTTGCGTAAAGATCTTGGTCTACACCCATACAAGATCAAACTGGTTCAAAAACTAAAGCTACTTGACCATAATAAGCGTCGTTTGTTTGCTTATTAGGCCCTGGAACAGCTTGAAATTGATCCACTTTTTGTTCGAAAAATTTTTAGTGATGAAGCTCATTTCCGGTTGAACGGCTACGTAAACAAGCAAAATTGCCGTATATGGAGTGAAAACAATCCTCAAGAAGTTCTGCAGGTTCCAATGCATCCTGAAAAATGCACTGAATGGTGAGCTTTTCACGCTGGAGACATCATAGGTCCATATTCCTTCAAAAACGATGCTGGAGCTAATGTTACAGTGAATGGTGCTCGTTACAGACCGATGATCCATGATTATTTTTTTTCAAAATTTGAAGGTTATCGACCCAGAAGTGTTTTGGTTCCAACAAGATGGTATTACACCTTATGCTGCTACCGTAACAATTGAATTATTGAAAGAAAGATTTGACGATAACATCACTTCGAGAAATGGTCCAATTAATTGGCCTCCAAGATCATGTGACATAGTTCCAATGGATCATTTTCTTTGGGGTTATGTCAATTCATCGGTTTGTGCTGATAAACCAGAAACAATAGACGCTTTGGAAGCCAACATAACTCGTGTTATTGCTGAAATAAGGCCTGAATTACTCGAAAAAGTGGACCAAAATTGGCCTGGACAGTTTTCAAAGTAGAAATGTCATGAAATTATCTTTCAGATCAAAAAATTTGGCTGCAATCTTAATTTAAATGTGTTTTATTTCAAGTTAAAGCTGAAACGATATTTATTCGGATTGTGTTACAGAATGGCGAATGCGCTGGTCGATAAAATCGACTTGTACATACCAAGATGTTGTAGACTTGTAGACAAATAAGTTCTATGTACCTGAAAATGAAGAAAAGAGACATAAGATACAACGTTTCAAAGGTGAAGAAATATTCAATACAACAATTTCATTTGCAAAGGCTTAAATATCCTGAGCTGGTGAAAGTAACCTTATGTAGGTCAGAAGGATAATATTTTCCTAACATTTTCACTGAACCGAAATTCAAGATTCGGATGTTACGATATCAAGTGTTCGCTAACGAAAGAAATTTCGGAATTTCCGATGAACACTAAAGAATATTACATTCGAACTGGAAGAGATAAGGGGGCGAGAAAGTTTCGTGCTGACTGTCTAACGAGGTGTTTGGTATAGCTTCTCATTTCTCGAGCTATTCTTGGATTAACAAATGGCCGTGTCACAATTCTCGGCACTCAGTGCCGAGATTCGTTATCGAGCACTCGCAGTAACGTTTATTCGTCTTATTCTCCGCCAGAGTAGAAGAAGACTTAAATTTTGGATCACGCTAGTCCAGAAACGAGGAAATGTACAGGTTTTAATTTTTCTTTTCCATTATCGATTCTGGAAACTCTTAAGGCTAGTCCGCACAATGTCAATTCAGCTTTTTTACGACAGCTTGATCTTCTCGACATGGATTTACGACTTGAAAGTTGATGATGAGGCATGGGCAGGTTATATACGTTTATAAATTATCTAAATGGACCCATTTTTCATTGTCAGTCACAATCCGACGCAAAAACCTGTCCCTTGGCTTTAGTTCATACGGCACTCAATTTCCTCCCTTTCGGACCATTCCCATTGTTTTCAGAAGATGGCAAATGGATGTTTGAGTGACAACCGACAATTTTGAGAGTTCCTCTGGCGTTTGTGAAGGATCTTCATAGAGAATTGCCTCTAATTCCTCATCCATAAAATTTGGTGGTGCTCCTGGTAGTTTTTCGTCTTTCAAACCCAATTGACCAATTTTAAAAACCAGGCAAACCACTTTTCACACGTCAATTCAGCCAGAGTATCATCACCTCTGATTTACAATGACTTTCAACTTCCATCTTCATCATATTGAAGTAATGAAGGAAAACTCCCCGCAGAAATACAATTAGGTACTGATATGAAGTTTAATGTCTGTGAAATGATTTCTTACAATTAGGTAAAAAAGTTCACATTTTCAGAGCCAACAGAAACTCTAGTGAAATGACAGATACTGAAAAAGGAAGCCTGAAGCTGACCCTTCGAAATGACGGTGTTGCCAGATGAAACAATGGAATCATGAACTAGTAGCGATGTTTAAAGGGTTTCCCAATAATTATTTTGAAAAGCCCGCTATTCCGGTAGATGTCACTTTTGAAGCTATCTTTTTTTTGACATTTGACAAGTAGAAACTACGCCATTGGTAAGAATGGAACGATACACGCTTCAACAACGCATTGAAATTAGCGTCAAAAATGGTGAAACTTTGACAGAGACGGTTCGTGAAACTCGAATATTTTTGGGGTGTCGTGAAGCGCCTTGTCGAACTGCAATGCAGAAATTGGTGGAAAAGTCAGAGCTGTTGGGACGAGTAAGTAATATGAGGAATAAAACCCGTGCACGTCGCTCAAGAACAGCCGGAAATATTGCGGCTGTGTTGAAGGAAACCCAGGTATGTCCATTCCTAGTCGTTCTTTGGAATTAAAGATTTATGACCGTAATTGGATGGTCCTATACGTGCCGCCGCACAAGCAACGGAACCATTGGTCATTGACGAAAAAAGATTCCGGACCTTATTATTTCTCGAAGAGGTGATCACAATTGGCCATCGAGATCTTGTGATTTAACACCTTGCGATTTCTTCCTTTGAGTCCAAGTGAAAGAGAATGTCTACGCCAAGCGCCCAGGGTGTCGATTCTTGACGTTCACCGAGGATCGTACCTCGATTCTACTCTATTGCTGCTCCCTACCATCCTAATTCCGTATTCTCGAGCATAATGGAAGGAGCATGAAATGGGGGAACCAAACTACAGCGTTGCCGATTTTTTGACCAATCCTAAATACGAATGTTTCGACAGCCAAGGCTGTCATCTCATAATTGTCATCCCGTTTTTAGTCGTTCATATGTATAAATTGATAATAAGTAATGGAGTTCAACAAAAATGTGAAATGTAACCTAATGTATCTACAAACTGCATTCATTGTACAACGTCATTGAGGTTATTTGTGATTAAGTTAAGGATATTCCTTAAAATTTATTATAATACAATATAAATTGTCATTGTTTATTGACAATAACTATTTTACCCTTGTAAGACAATATAAATCCATGCTTATAAGGCTCATCATGAAACTAGTTTGCTTGAGTTTTTTTACGTTTCCATAATATAGAATGGACTGTTAATGCTGATGTTCTAGTAGGTTCGTGGATGTAAGGCCAAATATTTATAAGATTCTCACACAAAGGCTGTGAAAGTTTGAATAACTTTCGAAATTTTTCATCGGACAGATCGAAAGGATCTGTCCTTGGAAGTACTTCCTGCCTTATGTTATAAAATTCTTCAGCATCTTCAACATCTTCCATAATTTCTTCCCACAATACAAATCTTTAAAGATTGTTTTTCATGATTATTGTAGTAGCTAGCCGATATAATCAGTGATCTAATTTAATTTAATCCGAGCTATGTAGATATCTTATAACACAAGATAGATATAATTAAAGCACAAAACAAAAAAATAAGTAGAATTTGTATCCTAAAATGTCAAATTATTGGTCTTCCCCGGCTGATCCCCTGAAATTATCCAGTAGAAGCATCAGGGAGCCATCCTTCTGTTAACGTCCGATAGAAAGACATTCAAGAATACCACTTATAGATTATCAGTAGAACCACGTCACCGTTCTCTCGATTGTTCTACTCCCTGGTTTTCAAGAAAAGAGGCACTGCTTGGAAACAAGACCTCAAAGATGAAATTCGTGAGGCCATCGAGGACTTAGGGCAGCCACTTTGCGATTTGGTTATGGTCGTGGTCGCGGTGGTAATTTGGCTGATGTTATTTTCCATTATTGACGCCATACCTTCCTCTTCCTAATGAAATAAACATCCGATCATTTGTCTGAAAAATGGTATTCTGCTTTGAATGTCAAAATAAGCCCTACTAGCGCTTGACTCACCACTAGTTCGGTCAAAGTTAGTTTGGGAATGCAAAATGTCACTCAACGCACTCGGGCTTAAGAATCAGAACAACCTCGTTTGGGTACCTGGCCACTCGGGAGTGCATGGGAATGAAATGGCTGATCAGCTAGCAAGGAAGGGTGGACTTGTCCCCTTCGTTGGACCGGAGCCTTTCTGCGGCTTCCCAGCAAGCCATCAAGCGATGGCTGTTAGAAAATGGGAACAGGAAAGGAAGAGTAGGTCCTGGCGACTGGTCCAGGGACAGAGACAGGCTAAGTCTTTCCTCTCGTACTCAACGAGCTGGACCAAAAAAGTTCTGGCACTTAGCAAATTAGAACTGAGGAAAATGACGGGCATACTCACGGGACACTGTCCTGTAAATTATCATCTTCGGAACATGGGAAAGGTTCCTGATGATACCTGTCGCTTCTGTCAAGAAGCCACCGAAACAGCTGAACGCCTGCTTTGCAATTGTGGAGCTGTCTTCAGGAAAAGGCTACAACATCTTGACTTCTGTTTCTTAAAACCGGAACAAGTAATGGGCGTGGCACCGAGAAGAGTAGTGAAGTTCATAGAGGCTTTGCTACCTGATTGGTAAACAGCGCGGGGTAGCACAATAGATCTTCAGGTCAAGGTGTTTGCGAGGCTAAGCAAAGTCTAAACGCCCCTCCTTAAATCTAATCTCAATCTAAATCTAATGTCAAAATAACACCTCCTATTGAAAAACCCTTCATCATCAAAACCGCAACAACTTATTTATACTCCTGACACATTCTTGTATCGTATTGAAGTACTCTAGAAATAGGTCAGATATAATTGCTTCATCTTCAGAACATCAAAGATACAAGCATTTTTATGTTAATTCTAAAATGAATGGCGACATAACCCAGTTGAAGTATGATCTCGTTAGAAAGAGATATATCAGTATTTTTATCGTTTCAATTCCTTTTCGTATCACAACTGGATATGAAACAGTATAAAAGCTGAGAAATAATTTTCTCCATGTTTCCTTCCATTGAAAATGCAAATAACAGCATACTGTCTTACATTTTCTATTCTCTTTGAATTCTTTCCTTGTTTTCAATACTCAAGGGCGAACAATACTTAATTGGACTGACGATTTTTAAAAGAAAAGAAGAGAAAGCAGGACAAAGAGATCCATAATTAGTATTCAGATAGGAGGTTTTTTATTCCAGTAATTTATTTTGTTCTTCGTTTGGAAATCATAACAAGGTTTTCGAATTAGATGGTAATGGTATTTTCTAGTTTTGTTTTTATGCAAGTGTCTCGGAAAAATTCTGAAAGATATAAGTTGAATGGCTATGGGGAAAATAGCCATCTACATTTATTTATTCATGAAGGGCTAAATGGAAGCGAGTGGTGGATGTCAAGCAGTATTAATAGCCTCGAAAATTTTAGGGTTGGTTCAAGAGCCTGGGGGATTGAGAGGTATTGTAGATTAGCCTGGTAGGTAGTGTTATGAATGATATTTATGTTATGTTAACAGACATGATGAATTTTTAAAGTGATAGGGGAACTTACGAGAGATGTTCTAGGGATTATATCTTCTTTGTGCTTCTCAACTTATACAGTCTGTCTGCTTTATACGGCTAAGGAGGAAATTAAGACTGAAACAACTGACTGTTCGATCTAGAACATGGCTTTTCAATCTAACTTATTCGAAGGCTTTTATAGAGCTAGGAAAGAAATTCTCGTGAAGAATATAAAAATGTTTCCGCTAATTCCAAATGAATAACATTGGTGCAAATGAATAGGCTTTAAAAGTTCAGCTTGATTGTGATCCATTAAGACCACATCGCCCTAGCTACGCTGTTATTAGATTCTGGTTTCAGTATAAATGGCACAGGGATTTGTTTTGTGTCTGCTGCCTAGGAGGCCCATCCGTAAAGCCGTTTAGAAAATTTACTGGGATTAACTGATGCATTTTCGGTCTGAGTAAAAAAGGAACAAGAAATTTGGATGGTGAATGGCGAACGATATCGTCATAAAACAGTTTCTTGTGCCTCATTTGGAAGCTATTGATCTTGATGACATATGGTTTCATGTCATACCGCCCGTGAAACATTGACGATATTGCACGAGTTTGCTCCTAGTCTTGTCATTTCCCGATTTGGTGTCCAGAATTTGTTTCCGCACTCTTGCGATTTAACGGCTTTAGACTTCTGGCAGTGGGGTCAACAGAAGACTCAGGTTTACCTATGCAAATGAGCCTTCAACCATCGAATCATCGAAATTAGACGATGTATTAATGTTTCGTCTTTGAGTCAATAAATATACTACTCCACAAGAGTTAGGGATATCGTATTCAATCGTTTTTAAAAGTATGTAATCTTCGAGAAAATCGCTGTGAAATCGCTATGAAACTCAATAACAACTTCAATCGATCCAACAAAAATCAGTATGAGACATTTCGTCAATCTGGTCGCCTTTTTTCTGAAGTCAGTTTATCAATATGGCTTCGATTTGAAACGAGTTTTCTGAAAATGCCAAGACGTAAATCAACAAACGCTGAGGCTAATAGGGCTATCGGAATGCTACAGGGTGGCCTAACTCAGGTTTGTGTAGCGGAAAGGCTCCAAGTCAGCCAAAGTGTGATTTCTCGACTTTGGGATAGGTTTAGGGAGACATGTTCCGTGTTGGAAAGACCAAGGCTTGGTAGGCGACGAATAACAACACCTGCTCAGGATCGTTTCATCACCGTTTCGGCGAGAAGAAACCCTACATTTACGTGTAGAATGCTACGGAATACTCTTCAAAATGCAGTTGGGGTCCAAGTTTCCATCGAAACCATCAGAGGAAGTTTGACAGAAGTGAATCTAGGTTCTATAGTCTGTTCAAATATAAGAGAATGTAAACAAACAAACCAAATCGGTTTGTTATGCGCATACTAACAGCTTATTGGTCAAAGGATCTTTTCTACAATTCTTGTCACGCCCCCAAAAGACTGCCAGGATCGTACTTAAAGCTTAGAACGGAATGTCGAGAGTTATGAAAGTTATGAAATTTGAATACAAGTGAATGTTTTGGATTTCTTTGTTACACTCAGTTACACCCTTGTAACCCTTGTAATTAGGTCCTCTAAAATTCGCAACGGTTATAACCTGATATATCTGAAGTAGGTACCTCAATTTGTCCCGGTTATAAATATTTGTTTGAACTGTACTTAACCCTTTGTCGGTTTCCGGGAGCTATAGGCTCGATTGGTGCTGAGAAATGGAAGAAATGCATACATCATGTTGTAACTGATGTCGAAGAAAAAATGTGTCAGCTCGATAATATCATGGAGTCAACAATAGAGCGAGTGCTGGTGAATCTGGATGAAAGTGACACAGAAGAAGACCAACAAAATTCTGAATAATTTTTAATAGGGTAATACATAATATATTATTTTGGACGCTGCATTATTTTTTTCAAACTTATGACATTTGTAATTTGAATATGTTGAATAAATGAATTTGAGTTTATATGATTGTGTGAACTATCCTCGATCCGACCCTGGAGCCCTGAAATAAAGTCTCTACCTGAAGAAAGCCCATCCTACCTCTGCGCGACTTTGTTTATTTTGATGTCTCTTATATTTGAACAGAGTATAGAGGTCCATTAAGGGGAGTTCCCTTAAGACGTGACCATGAGCGTCAAAGACTGGAATGGGCAAGGCAACATATCAATTGGAACGATTAATGGCGTAGTGTCTTTTTCACTGATGAAGCCAGATATGAAAGATTTTCAGATTCTCGAAGAATAAGGGTATGAACAATCCCACGCATACCCCGACATCGTCGCTATGTCCAAGAAGTCCATCCATTCCGAGGGGGTAGTGTTATGGTATGGGCCGAGATATGTTTCAACGGGCGCATAGATCTACACATTTGTCCTGGGAATATGACCGCCTTACACTAAAGGGAGCATGTCATTGACAATGTGGTGCCATTTTCACGCTGCTATTAGTGAAACTTTTAAATTTCTAGACGATAACGCTAGACCGCACCGTGCAGCCATAGTTGAGAATGCGCGCGAGTAGCTTGGTATTCCGCACTCACCAGATTTGAATTGCATAGAACATGCATGGGATATGCTCCAAAGAAGATTATATAATCATCAGCCTACCCCAGAATCCTTAAATGATCTGAGAGAGCTTCTGCCCCGTTTATGGAACCAAATTCCTCAAGAAATGTTCAAGAACCTCGTGTGTAGTATACAAAGAAGATGTCAAGCTGTTATTGATGCCCGTGGAGGCCATACATTGTATTGATAGTCTTGAAATGCTTGAATTCTCTGGGAATAAAATTTCGTTATTTTACTCGATTTTTCTTAACCAGCCTGTATACGCTGCAGACCTATAGGCTAAAATTAATTTGAACTTTGAACTCGAAATTATATTGCTATGAATTTTCATCACAAAAATCTTATTTTGACCATATTTTTTTGCAATTTTAGTCAATATCCCTAACTCATGTGGAGCAGTTTAATTCAAAACTTCGCTATAGAAAACCATGTTTTATTGAACACTGAAATCGTGCGCTCTTATGAAACACCCTGTATTAGAGATATTAGTCATCGATGGGTCATTAGACCCATTTCTTCTTGAACACAGAGCCATCATCAATATCCACGTGTCATTGGCCTATGGAAGCATTAACCCATAAAGTTCGCAAACAGCAAACGTAACAATCTTGACATCAAAACTTACTATACGACGAACTAACTAGGTACCTGACATTAAATAAAGTCGTTCCAAATCTATCAACCTGATGAAGCTCCGGAAGCTCGTTGAACACGCTTTTTTGTTTGCACGTTAAATTCAATGCGATGGAAATTGCTGAGATATACCCAATCACAAGGGGAGTTAAGTTATAAAAGGTGGATATCTGTTACGAGTATATAAAATTCTGCAGATTTTTATAGCCATATATACAAGGATATACTTCACATAAACTTATATTACAGATGAGAATAAATGGGTCAATACAGGGATTTCATATTGCTGAAGAGAATAGATAATAGATAGATGCATAGAATACCTGGTGTATCGACTCCTTACTAAAAATCGTGACCAAAATTTGTAGATCAAAACGGCATCCTAGATTCCAGATTTTGGTCTAGTTCCGGAATAAATCCGCAATATTTATCGGTCGTGGCGCTACTGCGGCAACGACAAATAACGCGACCCCTTTCGGGAGAAATGAAAAGCCGCACAAAATATCACATTTTCGATCGACAAGAAAGTCTTAAACAAAATCTAATCAGTGCCAACACCAGGTATTTCTATGCATCTATGATAATAGTTATTCATGATATGAGTGTTAAAAGTGACGTTTTATTTTGTCAGTGAAAAAGTTTGTGCAGTGAGCGGAGCGAATTGAACAATTTCACGAACAAAATAAAATCACTTTTAACACAAATACCATACAATGTTTTTTGTACAACTGCCCTATTTTGGTAATGAAATGGCCGAATTTGCAATGACAATAAACTTCAATTTGCATTTTAATATTCAAATAATCAGAAGGTTGTTGTGAATGTCGAAAGTTATGATTACTAACAAATGAGAATGTCATGTGAATTTCGTTCCTGTCCAATTTTAGTCTTGGGTTTTTAACTGCTTAATATGTTTGTCGATAGTCCAATTATTAATGAAAGTGACGATTTGGTTGGTCCTGTGGATATTGAAGAGTCTGCAAGAAGAGCAAATCTGGACCTCCTACCTAAAAAATCTGTTCAGCAGTACGATATTGCATATAACAATTTCCTGGCCTGGTGTAAATTGAAGAATGTAGAAGGAAACTTCAGTGAACCTGTTTTTCTGGCATACTTAGAAGAAAAATCAAAAATATGGAGTTCATCAACTTTGTGGGGCAAATTTTCAATGATAAAGTCAAGCGCCCTTATTGAAAATGGTGTGGATGTTAGTAAATATTTCAAGGTAATAGCATATTTAAAACGGAAAAGTGAAGGATATCGTCCCAAAAAATCGAAAATTCTCACTCGTGAACAAGTTGAAAAGTTCATAAATTAGGGCAATGATGGTTGAGGTTGCAACTATTTTCGGATTATTTGGAGCCTGTCGGCGTGAAGAATTGTGTAATTCATCAATGGAAGACATCGAAATAACAAATAAATCATTGGTTATACAACTTCCAAACACAAAAAGGAAAGTTAGTCGTTCTTTCAGTATTATTGGGAAGTATGTTGACTATTTTCATAAATACTTTGCACTGCGCCCTTCTGTCATCAAACATCGTCGTTTTTTCCTGAAATACATGAATAATAAATGCACTGCCGATCCAGTTGGTATCAATTCGTTTGGAAAAACTCCATCTATTGCTGCCGAATTCCTCAAACTGCCAGAACCAAAGCGATATACAGGACACTGTTTTCGAAGATCCTCCGCTTCATTGCTAGCAGAATCAGGAGCAAATATTACGGATATAAAAAAACATGGAAGATGGAAGTCTACGACGGTAGCCAAGGGCTATTTTGATCATTCCAATGCATATAGAAATGTCATTGCTGAAAAGATTCTCCCAACCTCAACAGATTTTGGATCATCATCATCCAATATTGTACCGGTTTCTACAAGCTTTGATGGTGCTGAGGATTCTAATAATGTGTTGCGAAGCTCCCTAACGTCACAGGGCATTAATGTAAGTAATTGTTCTAGTTTTATGATTAATATTAATGTTCATAAGTAATGGTTGTTAAATATTGATAATAAAAATTTGCAATTGCTGAATTTTTTTCATCTGATTTCATCATAAGAAAATGGAGTGCTAAAAATATCAGATGATGAGTTTTCAAAATAAAAATTTGTTGATGGTTTTTATTTTGAAAACTCATCAGTAGGAATGATGATTCATGACGTTTGTTGAAACTTTTGACTTTACCCGATAGACATCGTATAATGACACTAATTCTATTAACACTTTAAATTATTTAAATAACAATTGTTTGGCTACTCAGTAGCTTCTTCAGATTTAACATTTTTGAATAACATCGTGGCGAAACAATTCTTATTTCAATAATTAAAATAGAAAATAGAATAACGTTTTCATTTAATTTGGAATTTCCTCAAGTGAAGATCGAGTCAATCCAATATTTTGAATCCAGTTGTAATTTTGCTATTGAATTATTGAGAATATTGTGATACCAATTATATAAAAAATTCAATTCTAAGTTTATTTAGAAAATGTTAATTTTCAAAAATAATTATATGATAGTCTTGCCTGATAGTAATCCCAACAAACTAGAATTTTTGGCCAATCAAGACCTTACTTTTTGCAACGAATTGTTATGTATCAACAAACTGCTGACAATAAATGTAGCAAAGACTCTCCAAATTGTGATATGAATTTGTACCTGAACAGATACAAGCTGAAAACTTCCATATTTGAGGTTTCTACCCCACTGAATCATGAACAGCCACCAAATTCAACAAAAGTTTTTCTTGAAATTCAACTACTTTCAACCCCATTTTACTGGCAACGTGTTTTTTCGATAACCACGTGTTGAGGAAAGCATATTTCCATCTCTCTCCGAACTGACGTAGAGATGAGAGCAGTGTTATCTTAAATGCAATCTAAATTTCTTTTAATATTTCCGAAAAGACTGTCTCAATTAAAAATTACGAGATTTTATATTAATTCAGCATTGTGAATGAGAGAAATAGTTTTTGTGTATAATCAGAGATACCTACAATCTGCTGTTCAGCAACATGAAAATATAGCAAACGATTCCAGTGGACCAGTACAAGGTACAATCGACCAGCTCTTAGTTTCAGATGCGACTTATTTTAATGTCTGAGGTTGAAACCAAGCCAAATTTCAGCTTTGGAAGTCTCATAACTGGCCATCCTATACCGTAACCTCTTGGGTAATTAATTGAGTGATAGAACAGTTTTCACATGAAATTCGCAAGTTTCCACATCGGGGCCACGCTCGTAAACTGGAGGTGCGATAAAAGACATGCTCTCATCGATTTAGCGAAATGGGCTCGGCAATTAAGGATAATTACTGCGGAAAGGTGTGGGTGAAAACCATCGATACCTCCTGTCAGATAGATAATGACGTGTTAATTGAAAAGTATGGGAGGTTTTCATGCTGAGAATGTTCACTGTAGAAACACTCTATTGACTCTATTACGGTAATTGTGGTCAAGAAATTGAACGAAAAGAAAAATGCAAGGGGAAAGACAAAAAAAACGAAGAGTTGAAGGCAATACCTACTTAAAAAGGCTGAAGGGAAGAAAATGACTCTCCAATGACTGACGTAGATTTTGACGACCACTGCGTCGATGATCATACTTTTGATGATGATAACTCAGAAAATTATCTTCTTATATGCGGGGAATTTGGCCGAAACAAAACTCACCAAAATTTACTCGTTCAATATTCAATATCTGCTCGAAAATATAAAACCATTTCTGCCAGCCCATAATGACCGGAGTAGACTACCATAAGCGCTCAAAGAGGCCAGAAAATTAGGTTCAACTATGTCACAGTATCATACCCAAAACTTTCAGGAACTGTTATTGATAATATATATTGAATCCATAAAAATAATGACAAAACTTTTTCGTCCCTCCCAAGTGTTGGCAGAACTCTTTGAAAATTCATTAAGAACAGCTGTACTTATGTCATTTCAGTACGCTTGAAATTTACAGGAAATAAAGAAAATATCTCGAGAAAGCATTTATAATCATGACAGAAATTTTTTACATCACGAACCATCTGCCAGAACGAGAAATGTTGCAAGTGCGAGCGAAATGAGCTTATTCATATTTTATGCAAGTCAGACTTAGAGCACATATTGGGCATTTACGAGACTCATCAAAAGTTGTTAGAAAATTATGTGGAGGAAACTAAAATTCTTTTATGAAATTATAGAATTTGTTTTCAGTTTCATTCACCCGATCCGAGGATAAGGGTATTCGCTATGTACTCGTTATACTAAAGCTCACTGTGAAAGTCTTATACTCTCTTTTACTACTTTTAGTCTACCCAACTTTTGGGGTTTTAAATGCCCTGATGGTTCATTTTTTACCCCTTAATGTGACTGAGATCTTACACTTCTTTGAATATTTCGTAAGTCACACAGGTATACTCAAGACCTCCCCAATCCATTCGAAAAATTCTTGGAGCTCAGTTCAGATTCGAGCATAAATTCATCTAACAAAGCCAATGTTTATCAATAATCTGTTGGTGAAAATATTTTTACTGGATGCGTAGGAAGAGCATATTTTTTTGAATAGTTTATTACTAAATAAATTGTTGTAATGTTAAAAATAAACACCTTTAATTTATGCCTTTAATTGACAATAACACATGTCCAATATGCGCTCTCGGTCTGACTTGCGAATATGAATAAGCTCATCCCGCTCGCACTTGCGCGGCAACATTTCTCGTTCTGGCGTTCTGGCAGATGGTTCGTGATGTAAAAAATTTCTGTCATGATAATAATTCGCTTTCTGGACACATTTTCTTTATTTCCTGTGAATTTTAAGCGTACCGAAATGACAAAAGTACAGCTGTTCTTAATGAATTTTCAAAGAGTTCTGCCAACACTAGGAGGGACGAAAAAGTTCTGTCATTATTTTTTATGGATTCAATATATTATCAACAACAATTCCTGAAAGTTTTGTGTATGATACTATGACATGGTTGAACCTAATTTTCTGGCCTCTTTGAGCGCTTATGGTAGTCTACTCCGGCCATCATGGGCTGGCAGAAATTGTTTTTATTTTCGATCAGATATTGAATATTAAACAAGTAAATTTTGGTGAGTTATGAAATGACATATGAAAATTGGTCACTGGCTCTTCCTCTATTCCATTTTTACCAATGGCGTTGTTTCTTCTTGTCAAATGTCAAAAAATGACAGCTTCAAAAGTGACATCTACCGAAATAGCTTGCCATTCGAAATAACACCTCTTATTGGAAAACCCTTTAGAATTTAGATGAACTTTTTTTTTCAAAAGTATATGACTGAATTTCAATTTCAATATTTGCCAACCTACAATCAAAACATCTGCCTCAGTTCGGTTTTCAATTAATTCCCGTTCATCGACAAACAATGTCGACGCATTAATTGGATTCTATGGAGCTTAATTGAATTTAGTTCTTAAGAGCATTACGCGCCTCTGCAATCAGCAGACATGTTCGATTTGGCCTTATGGCGCTATAAAAACAACATTATCGGTATGACAGCATAGAATTCTAAGAATTCTACAGCGGTCAACGATTGAATCCCTTTTCCGAATTGAATTGTACGAAAACGATCAGGCCTATCCACCTAGTCAATGTCGAGACCAGGCAAGATCGTAACGAAAACACCCAAAAGAAGTTACAATAAGCTTCGATACAACGGAATGAGGCAGCAGAAACATGAAACTCAATATTCCGCGTGGACATTTTCAACAACGGACTTTTACTGTTATGGGTTTCCTCTGAGGATAAAAATGATCGTAAAAGAGTTATAAATTTGGTTGTAAAAGTGGAGGGATTTCCAACCGTAAATTTTCACGGAAATGACCATGTCGGTCATTTTCCAGTGAAAAATGTCATAAGTTGTTAGGTATACTGGACCGCTTTGAAAAGGTTACGATGTCATATAGAATAATTGGAATCAGAGGGTTTATGTCTCATTAACCATGATGAAAACACTCATCTTCTATGGTTGTCTATTCGAATCAAAAATGTTTATTTTGATTCTGTTTTGTAAAATTAAAAACACCTATTTCTATATACTCATGAAAAACATTCATAATTGAGTTAGATTTTTTTTAATATGCATTTTACATCAGTCGCCAAGTCCTTTAGCGTCATAACATACAGTTCTCCATTCGGCTTTACCTACATATGATTCATGATTTTAAAAATAAAACCAATTAGCATTGTATGCAGTTATGGAAAATGTGTGATTATTATTTCTCCAGACTATATAATGAGTGGGTGTTAACCCTGACCCAAGTTCATGGAATTGCCCTCACATCTGCTATCATAAACACACAAACACTTGATTATTTACTGACAAAAAAGTTTATAACTCAGCATTTCAAGTTTATCAGTTTATTATTGACATGAAAATTTTGTATCAGGTAGGAAAGGACCCCGCACTTTTTTATGGCAAATGGCGTTCCGTCAAATGTTCTAAAATTTTGGTATAATGTAGTACTCGACCTACTGATCAAAAGTGTCCATGGCCCCAACTCAATCCTATGACTAGTTTTTGAGATACAGGGCGTTGAAGTTGAGAATTACCCACTTTTACTACGCTCGTATCTCGAAACAGAATCGAATGAACTTCAATTTTTCTCAAGAAACATTTCATTCCATTCCCAGGGAGCAACCATATGCAGGAATATGACCGAAAATCGTGATGAATACAGGCTTATCCATAATTGAATGCATGACCGATTTTGAAAGTATAAAATATGTCAGTTTCAGAGCGAGAACGTTCACAAAATGAATTATTACACTAGATATGTTGTTATTACATCGAAAAAGTCTGTAATACCCAGAATTTATACTGGGTGATCCATTATTATAGAAACTATTCTCAAGGAAGGTTAAGTGGACACCCTGTATTTATGGGTTGATTCAAGGTGTTTGTTTCATTATTTTATAACATATCATCATGGACTTCAAAGAATACAGGGTGATTCAGTCATAAAATGAACTTTGAACCTCACGAAAATACCCAAAAACCACCTTTTTTTATCACCCTCCATTTCAAGATTGACTCCGACGAGGTGGGAGTTTTCATTCACCACTGTACTTGATATAAAAACATCAATGCGGCTGAGAGTTCTCATCCACTTCCTATGAACAGATTTTTTTTATGTGATATGAAAATTATTTATTTATGTTATTCTATTCTTATTCCAGCAAAAAAAAATCTGGTCATAGGAAGTGGATGAAACCTCTCAGCCGTATTGATGTTTTTATTTCAAGTACAATGGTGAAAGAAAACTCCCACCTCATCGGAGTTAATCTTGAAATAGAGGGTGATGAAAAAAAAAGGTGATTTTTGGGTATTTTCGTAAGGTTCAAAGTTCATTTCCTGACTGAATCACCCTGTATTCTTTGAAGTCCATGATGATACGTTCTAAGAAGATTAAACAAACACCTTGAATCAACCCATAAATACAGGGTATCCACTTAACCTTCCTTGAGAATAGTTTACATAATAATGGATCACCCAGTATAAATTCTGGGTATTACAGACTTTTTCGATGTAACAACATCATATCTCGTGTAATACTTCATTTTGTGAACGTTCTCGCTCTGAAACGGACATATTTTATACTTACTTTCAACAAAATCGGGCATGCATTCAATTATGGAAAAAAACTATGCATGCGTCCCAAAAATCATAGTTTATATGTGTCAGAATTTCATGGCAAACCAGGATACTTTATAAAAGTGAATGGAGTATGCATACAATTTTTTCCTTAACTCCCGTATTTATAGTAATTGGTATAGATCTTGAATAACAAACACCAAGAAAGACAGTGGATTTTGTGACCATACAAAATATGTAATTCTTAGCCTGTTTTTGCCTGTTACTGTTTATCTTTCAACTTTAATGCGTTATTATGATATTTTTGGTTTCTTGTTCAAATTAGTTCATTTTCCCATCACCAATTTCAAAACCAGTTCCTGTAAGGTATATTGTATCCCATTAAGAAATACACCCATATTAAACCAGGATTTACAAAATCTCCAGACATTCCAGATAAAATTCAATGAAAGAAAGTGTACCTAATCGCACTTTATTGAGAGCGGCAACCTGAATGCAGAATTCATGAACGTATTAAGCTCCTTCCTGCCAGACTCCAATTTCTCAGCTGAATGTGAGATATTCTCGGTTTTCTTCATAAAGATGTCGCGAAAAACTCACCCCTGGGTATAATTCCCTCTTTTCTGCCAGTATTTATTTCCCTATCGTTCTTGTGAAGTGAATTATTAAATGCTTGCCTGGATGAGAGATGAGAACGAGTCACGTAACAATCTAAGAGGAGATGATCGCTTTCATCTTCTTGTAAGCGAAAAAAGTATCAGGCCAACTGAAAATGAATAAGAGAACCTAACTTCCTTTATGTCTCGTCGTACTAAGTGATAATTTTATAGTGATTGGAGAATTTCCTTGGTCCTTTGAGTTGAATAATTAACATAAAGTTTATTATTATCATTTATTTAGCAAGTGTTTCGAAATAGTTATTTATGATATGAGTGTTAAAAGTGACGTTTTATTTTGTGAGTGAAAAAGTTTTCAATTCGCTCCGCTCATTTCACAATTTCACAAGGAGCTCTGTAACACAGATAGCACATACACGGGGAGACAGAGTTTTTTTAGAGGTTTTTATCTGTTCTCGTGTATCATACGCAAAATTGTATGGTACCCCGTTTACATTCCCTCTGCTAACACTTAGATTTGGAGCGGGAAACAGATTTTATTCTTTTATACAATCTGTTCCTTGTCGCCATTTCTTCACACGTGCCATAGAACATATATTGTTTGATTTAAGAAAACAGTATGTAATTCTCTCTTTCAAAAGAATATATATATACAGGATGGCCATTTGAAAACGAAACAGACGAGATTACAGACGAAATAAATTTTTTCGATAGAAATGCTCGGACAGGTCGATTTCTGTTTCGAGGGGGACAACATAAGATGTAGGTTACGGACGCATAGCGCTTCAACCCTTGCTGCTACAACCCCCACCCCCAATTTTTGAATAGGGAAGATGGGGTGAGTGATACCTCATTTGAAAGGCATTTTTATACTGATTTCAGCACAGTAATTGTTTTTTCATTTTATGAATTAGTTCTCGAAATATTCTTAACTAAGTATTTGAAAATGAAGTGGTGTTTTCATGGCACTTGTAGTGTTTTTTTGTGAAAAATCGACATCTTGATTAAAGATTTCTATGTCAGTGGATTGGAGGAAGGAAGCCACAGTCATGGTTGTTTTGAAGCTCAAAATGTCGATTTTTCACAAAAAAACACTACAAGTGCCATGAAAACACCACTTCATTCTCAAATACTTAGTTAAGAATAATTCGAGAACTAATGCATAAAATGAAAAAACAATTACTGTGCTGAAATCAGTATGAAAATACCTTTCAAATGAGGTATCACTCACCCCATCTTCCCTATTCAAAAATTGGGGGTGAGGGTTGTAGTAGCAAGGGTTGAAGCGCTATGCGTCCGTAACCAACATCTTAAGTTGTCCCCCTCGAAACAGAAATCGACCTGTCCGAGCATTTCTATCGAAAAAATTTATTTCGTCTGTAATCTCGTCTGTTTCGTTTTCAAATGGTCACCCTGTATATATACGAACAATAAATCACTTTTAACACAAAAACCATACAATGTTTTTTGTACAACTGCCCTATTTTGATAATGAAATGGGCGAATTTGCAATGACAATAAACTCCAAAATGCATTTTAATATTCAAATAATCAAAAGGTTGTTGTGAATGGCAAACGTTGCCAACGTTATGATTACTTACAAATGAGAAAAGACGCTGTCATTGTGGCTGTCATTTGAATTTCGTTCCTGTTCTAATTATTAATAAGAGTGACGATTTGGTTGTTCCTACTTCCTGTGGATATTGAAGAGTCTGCAAGAAGAGCAAATCCGGAACTCCTACCTAAAAAATCTGTTCAGCAGTACGATATTGCATATAACAATTCCCTGATCTGGTGTGAATTGAAAAATGTAGAAGGGAACTTCAGTGAACCAGTTTTCCTGGTAGAAAAATAAAAAATATGGAGTTCATCAACTTTGTGGAGCAAATTTTCAATGATAAAGTCAAGCGCCCTTATTGAAAATGGTGTAGATGTTATTGAATATTTTAAGGTAATAGCATATTTAAAATGGAAAAGTGAAGGATATCGTCCCAAAAAATCGAAAATTTTCACTTGTGAACAAGTTGAAAAGTTTATAAATGAGGCACTAGATGAAAAATACTTGATGGTTGAGGTTGAAACTATTTTCGGATTATTTGGAGCCTGTCGGCGTGAAGAATTGTGTAATTTATCAGTGGAAGACATCGAAATAACAATTTAATCATTGGTTATACAACTTCCAAACACAAAAACAAAAGTCAGTCGTTGTTTCAGTATTATTGGGAAGTATGTTGACTCTTTCCATAAATTCTTTGCACTGCGCCCTTCTGTCATCAAACATCGTCGTTTTTTCATGAAATACAATAATAATAAATGCACTGCCCATCCAGTTGGTATCAATACATTTGGGAAAATTCCTTCTATGGTTGCCGAATTCCTCAAACTGCCAGAACCAAAGCAATATACAGGACACTGTTTTCGAAGATTCTCCGCTTCATTGCTAGCAGAATCAGGAGCGAATATTACAGATATAAAAAAAACATGGTGGATGGAAGTCTACGACGGTAGCCGAGAGCTATGTTGATCATTCCATTGCATATAGAAATGTCATTGCTGAAAAAATTCTCCCAACCTCAACAGATTTTGGATCATCATCATCCAATATTGTAATTCCGGTTTCTACAAGTACTGATGGTGCTGAGGATTCTAATAATGCGAAGCTCCCTAACGTCACAGGGCATTAATGTTAGTAATTGTTCTAGTCTTACGATTACTATTAATGTTCATAAGTAATGATTGTTAAATATTGATAATAAAAATTTGCAATTGCTGAATTTTTTTAATCTGATTTTTTCATCATAAGAAAATGGAGTGCTAAAAATATTTTTAACACTAATGTTAAAAATATTTTTAACAAACTTCCACGTAAACAATCAATTTCAACATTGTTTGTTGTTCATTAAAAGTTTCACTTTTAATGGCAGTTGTAAAAAAAATTATTTGAACTCAAAGAAATTAAAAATAAATACGAATGCACACAGCTAGGCAAAAAAATTATGAATTACAATTGAAAATAATAAGCAAATACTAAAACAAGGAGGAAAAAAAACTTCTTCTTAAGTTTGGAAGATTGATGAACACTTTGAAATTTCTATTTTTCTGTGTCAAATAAGAATAAGGAGAAAAATAAAATCTTCACGAGAATTTCAATTTGAAATGGAACAAATTGTGGAAACCGATTGTGCCTAAAATAAACCATCGAGGTCAGAATGTCACAACGTTATTGATAATGAAGGAAAAAATATAGCAGAGTGAGCTGGGATGTTGAAAGCTCTGTACCACCTGTTCATAACGCTTCAATGATATTTCCAATCAATGTGAAGACATATTTTCTGCACGAGTGATGAAACGTTTCGAGACCAAGGTCATGAACTGTTAATTTTCTGGTGATTGAGTATTTTAATTGAAAACGTATATTAACGTTGCTCTGCGTTACTGCGACTGAATCAATATTATGCCGAGTAATGGATAAAAACAGAATGCAGAACTAATTTGGCTTCTCTGAAGTTCTACATTAATTGGAGAAGTTTTTAGAATAAATGATTCCAATATTTCTTGTGGTTCTGCTAACTTTCAATATGGGCTAAATTTAAATTCCTTGTTTCGAGTATTTCGTATTATTTTCTTCACTTCATTTTTTCTTGTTTATTGGTGAAATTATTTCTGTAATGAAAAGAACTAATTTAGTCTGTTGGTTCAATCATTGGTACAGTTGTTTCTGAACTATCTTTTTAACATCTTGCAAAAATGTTTGATGCAAAAAATTGAGATGAAATTTTTACATTTTCGAGTGCCTAAGAACAACTGGAATAGCTGAAGCTCAAAAAATTTTTGGTTTATCAGAGAATTTCGAACAATCTCATAACTCAGATTTCAAATAGGCCTAGTTCTCCAGAAACGTCTACTAGGACTCGTACTTGGAACAACCTGTAAATTATATTCAACCTCCTGATTGTCTGTATCACTGCCACAGTTTCAATATCCATGTACATTCCACAGGAATGTAATTTGCCAGAAATCGATCGAATATTTCGTTACCAAAATGGACAAATGTTTTTGTATGATGCAACATACGTATTTCCAATTATCCTTTGTTCTGACATTCTTGAATACGATAGGTACAAAGTAGAATCAATCAATGAATCCAATCCGCTCATTGTCTGCGTAGTAACCCAAAATATCAGGTTGATATCAACGTTTACACAACTCCCTACCACGAATTCAATATCTTTGTGGTCGAATATGATATATGTACATGCTATTATGAAATAGAAGGGGAGTTCACTTATGTTTCCTTATATACCGGGTGGCCAGTGCCAACGCTTGGAATAAATTCTTATTCAATGGTATTTGAACCTGATTCACATATCGGAAAAATTTGTTTACATAAGAATTAAGTCCAGTGAATGTCATCGTCCTCAAATGAAGAAGAAAATAGTTCTTGATTTCGATGATCTTCTGTGCTTTTGCTCGAACCCCAACCTTTCACATTGCCACTAACAAGTAGAAAATATTCGGGTAAAGGAAAGACATCCTGTCGAAAGATTACTAACCAACAGCAAAAAGTACTACAAACTATCAATAACAACACTAAATAAAATTTTGGATACAGCCTAGAAGCAATATATTCATTAATAGAAAAACATAAAAATGATGTGTTGGCATGTGACCATTCTTTATTCTGTCAGAATATGAACATACTTGGTCTTTCGATTATTTTTTATTTAGATTTCAAAATTTTTTCTATGATGTATTTTATGATTGTTTTTCTTTAATTTTTTATACATTCGTTTGATGTATTTCATGTTATTTCTTCGATGGGAAATCTAACGTTGTTATTATTCTAAATTTATGGTCGTAAATGTCTGGTAGTTTGAAATTTCAGAAATGATTTATTCCCCAACATAAAACTTCAAATAATGAATGATAAAAATATGTATATGTTTTTTTGAAAACATCAATAAAGAATAATCCATTTTACAACTAAATTTTTTTCCAACTACGAGTGTTTCAATATCTTGCTTCAAAAGTATAGCATGTCAAATTGTCGTGTCTAACGTACACCCTAGTATGACCTTCTTTCCGTAAGGGAAAGTTTTCCCCTAAATTCGTTTCAACGACCCCAAATATATCGATCTCGACGGAATACCAGACAAACGATCACGTGTCTGCTCAAATATTAATGACATTATGAGGCCATCATAGGCTTCAAGATGACCTGTAGAGTATCACTAACCGACACTGGTTATTTCGGGTAATATCGATCGGTTGGGTAACGAACTTTGCTAAAAAAAATTACGAAAAGTTTTACCGATATCAAGGGATCATCTTGTTCATTAAATGGGATTAAATTGGTGGTTTGGTTATGGAGAATCTGATGGAAATCGAGACTGTTTAATGTGTGAAGGTTAAAGATTGTTCGCGAAGTTTCAATTAAATCTGATATTGGGGATTAAATGAAACCAAAATACCTTCTCAAATATTTTCATGTTTGGCTGAAGGACTTAGGTCGATGGCCATTTGATTACATCAATAAAAAACAGTTATCTATCTATCTATCTATTTTCATGTTGTTGAAATTGTACTCTATATAGTTTTTTCTACACAACAGTGGTTAGTACAGAGTAGATAATATCGAATGATGGTTTCTCGTACTTCTCACTTAGTATCTCTTTCAGCCTTGTTTTGTAAAAATGTTTTTATTAATTTTTTTTTCATAAACAAATATCTCCCAGAGTGGCTGGAACCTTTGAAAATTATACAGACCTGAAGTACAATGGACCTGTCGACCTGAACACAGTTTTTTGTTCCTTTGTTCCTTCGCTTGTCTATTTCATTTGAATTTTGGAATTGTTACACATACCGAATCCTTCGCCAATTTGTAACCACAATTGTTGCTATTATTTCAGATATTCTTGAACTTATATGGATTTACCGAGAGTTTTGCAGCATAACAATATCTATAGTTGGGAAGGCATAATACGATAGCATAGCCAAATTCTGATGCTAATGTAGTGGGAAGAGTACAAATCTAGATCTCAATAAAATCATATTTGTTTTTCTCATCAAAGTTTTTAAAATAGAACATCCGATGTCATAAGAACGGAGCGATTCTATTCGCACAATCAATTAAACTTCTCGTAACAGCTTTATTTATATGAATCATACGAAGGAAACCGCAAGTGATGAATCATCAAGCCGCGCCATTTGTTGGTATTGAAGGTGGTATCAACGTCTACATTTACACCGTAAGCACGTAGGTAAATTGAATGAATTATGGTCCCCAACTGCACTTTCGTACGGCTTCAGGAAGTGGTCTTTTGAGGCATGTGTTAAGGAAATAGACGAGTGGGCCTTTGAAACAGTTCGAAATGAGGCACAGATTGTTAGCTCTTGGAGTTTACCTTGCTTCTGTTTTTGTCGACTAAAGTCATTCTAGACAGCTCTAGTATTCTCTATTTATATATTTTTGTATAATAACTTCATTGCATGATTGTCTATTAACTAAGTTCACTATTATTATTATTTTTGTTATTGTTACTCTTCAATACTTTCGTGAGGCGTTATAATATAATTTTCACACCACGTTAGAATCAACAAATTGACTTAAACATAAACTGAAGCATTTCAACCAACAATTCATCCAAGAATTATCGACATTTCGGTGGGCTTTGGAGAATCAAAATTATGTTGGTCGTAGCCCATGAATTCAGTAATATTTTGAGTTGCAGAATTCAGGTTGGTGTTGGAAATAACACTGACGTTTTGTTCTATAATTAATATTCCAACAAATTTGGCAAATAAATGCACAAGTGAAAAATCTTTATAATGAGGCTCTTGAAGAATGTAAAGCTAATAAATGAAGAGCCTGCACAGAGCACGTAGAGAAAGAAATAAGAGAAATCAATCAAAATATATGGAATGTTATGATATTGCTGACATAAAGCCATTAATTATGAACATGACGAGTTCTGCCCAGATGAGGAAATAATAGAAGTGGTTGTTGAAGCAGAATAATAGGAATATTTTCATTTTTAATATTACATATTTTACAACTTCATTGTTCACAAAAATATTGAAAGTTACAATGTTATGACAATATTCTTCATATATTAAATAGATCCATTGGTTAAGTTTTGTTTCTGTCCTGATATCTATAACAATTTTTCAACTCCGTTCACTTTGCAGCAACACACTTCAAATTATCAACTAGATTTTTCTGGTTTAGCAAACATTTATATTAAGCTTTGGAAAGAAACATGCTTTTTAATCATCCAAGATATTTTTCGTTATCGGATAGTAATTTCAAAGCTGTATGCCCCAATAATTGATTGTTCGAAAATGTATGAATACAAGATGAAAATAATATACTGCTGGTATACAGATTCACACAATGGTAATCGTATGTGATGATTGAGAACATTTTCATGTTCAAAGTGCCATCCTTTGAAAAAATACCATTTAATTTTAAGGTTAATTTTTAGTTACTTTATGTAACTAGAAATAAAGCTGTGATTGGACTTCCAAGACCTGTTTTGATGTCAATAATTCTTGGACGGACTAAAGCAATACTAGTTAGTTTGAACTACGCCCAAGGGGCACTAGATAGAGGATAAATCAATCTACAGCCACGTTAAAGCCTCCACAATAAAGGGTGCTCTTGTAGAACGCACTGAACCCATTATAATTCTGGGTTCCCCCAAATATAACGCTCATAATTTATGACGACTTTTTATTGCTGAAACATGATGTTTACCCGGATAGTTCCAAGGGTTTCGTGATACAAACATGGTCGACAAACGACATCAATCATTTTTCGACAAATTGACAATGTATTTTATTCATCCTAGATAACACATGTGAATGTTCAGGATAGGATGCCATAAAACCACTCAAAAGGAAGATGCAGCCTCCAAAACCAAAGACTTAATAGTTGTGCATTGATCTTCCAGTGACTTTGGAATTGATATATGCCATAGTCGCATTCTCCATTTCCTCAGAAGAATCTTTAGTAATTCTATGTACATCTTTCACGAAATTCTATGTCAGCTTATATCTGTCAGTTTCTGATAAGCCCATTCCATTGCTGGAAGATTCCGCCAGAGTGCTTCTCTTTCAGTTTCTGCCTTCTCCAGAAACTCTTTCTTATAGGTTCATTTGTCAATACCACAGAAAGGTTCTGGGCCCAGTGAGTGGCGTTTCTGCTTCCTTTCTGTCTAATGTGTTGGCCTCTTTATTTCCTTTGATTCCTGAGTGATCAGGAACCGAGATTAAAGACACCTTGTTGTTCTTACCTACTTCAGTAAGTTTATTTCGGCACTCCCAAATCAGCTTTGAGAAGAGGAATGCAGTGATTTGATAGCAGCTAGACCATCAGTATGAATCACCAAGTCACACCCTTGATAGTTTCTTTTCAGGTTTACGTCTTAGCATATTTGGATTGCTAGTATTGCTGCCACTCAAGTAGGAGTATTATGATGTTGACTTCTTGATCTTCTCATAGGACAAGTAAACTTACGACCGTATCCAAAAACAATAAAAACAATTCAACTTTCATTCTATAAGTAGTCTGATCTCATGCTCTATATTCCACTGGCTTAAAGTTGAGCCTTAAGTGAGTTGGGCATGAAGCTAAACTTTTCTGAATAGATCAGCTCAAAGTTGTCCAGTCTGTTCTACTATTTTCTTCCAGGAATTTGACTGACGAAATATATCTTTGATAAAAAAATAAATTATTGAAATCTCAGAGCTTTATGAGTTCAGTTCCTAGCCAAAATAATAGCACTACCTTCTCTTGAGAGTAGTCAACTAGCCTGCTGTTTACTATCCTCATTTGAAAGAAGTCAACTGACCACCTCATCCACAAACAACAACAACAATTCATCTCTCGACGCCACTGTCGGCTCGTCGAACACAATACCATGAATATTAATCCATGCATCCATAAAATTCACCGCATTAAAGACATAATTCCGTATCTAACAGTCCGTAGGATATTCCAAACCTGCTGCTTGTCGTTCCGCATGACAGGTCTGGTTACAATTCGCCACGTCCAGACAGACATTCAACCTTCGTGACAATTTGCCTGTGACTGTTATTGATTTTGCAAGTCTGAGACCCGAAGATAAGACTCGCATGGACGGTTCTATCCCGACGCATTGTCGATTTGTCCGTTTTTGCCTGGATGTTGCCTCGTTGGGTTGGCAGCAGCGATAATGTGCTGGATTTCTGAATCAGATGACGCGATTGTTTTTGGGACTGTACTCCAGTAAGCCTCTGAAAGAACCCCAGAGGTTTTTTGCAACGGATTTACTGAATCAGACTATTTTTCTGGTTTTTGCTCATATCTCTGAAACCATACGTTTTTCGAAGTTGGCCACTCCTCACAAAATCAAAGTAGGCAACATTTCCTACATAACAGACTGACTAACTTTGAACTTAGACCTATTAGAATCGGAGTTAAAGCATTCTGAAAAAACTCGATATCAACTTGGCGAAACAATATCCGAAAAATGTTTTCAGCTAAATTCAAACTACCTCATCTCTATCAGTGATTTATCCGTAAATTATCTGTGAAGAAAAAAAACATCGCCACTCTTGTATTTAAAAAAATATAACTTGACATCAACTTAGAGAAACAACTATCCAAAAAATGTTTTCAGCAAAAAACAAAGTATCTCATCGTTTTCTGTGATTTATCCGTAAATTTTCCGTGATGAAAGGAAGTTAATATCTTTCAAGATTTTGTATAAAAATTACAAAATCTGATTGATAGTACTGCGGCCGTCGGAACGTACATCAGGCATTACAAGAGTGGCGGTGTTTTTTCTTCACGGATAATTAACGGATAAATCACTAAAAAAAATTATCTGTTGGCTGCTAAAATATTTTTTCAATTTGTGACCTGGTAGGTAATTTAATTCACACATTTTGAAAACAGAAGCGAAAAAAAATTTCTATTCAAGGATGAGTCAAGAATGGAAAGCCTCATCTTTCTTTCAAATTTCAACAATATTGCATGCATAGTTTCGATAAAAATGCCTGATATATGTTCCGACGGCCGCAGAACTATCAATCAGATTTTTCTAGAAAACCTTGAAAGATACAAATCTTTTTTCACCACGGATAATTTACGGATGAATCAGAGAAAACGATGTGATACTTTTTTACTGAAAACATTTTCTGGATAGTTGTTTCGTCAAGTTGATATCGAGTTAGCGAAACATATAATATTGTTTTAAATACAAGATGGCGATATTCTTCTCGTCAGGGATAATTGACGGATAAATCATTGAAAAATATGAGTTATTTTGATTTTTGGTGAAAACATTTTTTGAGTAGTCTTTTGGTCAAGTTTATATCTAGTTAGCGAAACATCTAATATTTTTAAAAATAGAAGAGTGGCGGTGTTTTTTTCTTCACGGATAATTAACGGATAAATCATTTAAAAAGATGAGCTAGTTTGATTTTTGCTGGAAACATTTTTCGGATAGTTGTTCCACTAAGTTTATCAACTTAGCTACACATGACATTCTTGTTTGGAAAAAAAAAATTACACGGATAAATTACGGATAAAGAACGATAAATTTTGAGCTATTCCGAGTTTGATTCGCGAGATTTGTTTTGCTAACTTTATTTACATCTAATGTCTACCACTCCTAGGTCACTTGTCATTAAATACCAAACGTCATGTTTTCTCCAAGGTTCTAATCAAATTTCGAATCATTAGAATAGTATACCTTGGCAAGCAGTGGTTTGAGGTCGAGAATTCATTTCCTGAATCTTCTTCACGTACTTAGGAAACCCCCTGTATATTATTATCACCTAAATATAAACCCGTTATGAAGATGATTCCTTTTCCATGTGTATTCCACCTATATTCTTCGAGATTCAAAAGATAGACTACTACATGCAGTCATTGGCGTTTTTAAATAGATGTTCATGGATCAAGTGCCTCGAAAATGAGACATAATTGCATATTTAGATACACAGAACGATTCGCACGTGAGTATGATCGTAATTAAGTCAGGTTTAATTGCACATATAAAGGTTTCAATTAAAAATTCCCCCTTCTGTTGCTTTAGATTAAAGAAGTTTATGCGTTCTATTTTGTTCCATTTTTTAGGTGGACTTTTTACTTAATTAACACATTTAATTTTGCTCAACGCGGTATTATGTCACGGTTTATGAGAATGTGTAGAAGTTAAAAAATTTGAGAAATCTTTCAAAACTGTATATATTTTTCTGGAGAAGCGGACAATTAGAAAACAATGGTAGAAACTCTTGAATTATTGAGCAAAATCTATCAGCAAAGCCAACAGAATACGACAAAGTTGTAAGCAGCATTTTTTCAATTACATGTTTTTTTTTTTATAATAAAAGCATGATCATGAACTCTTTTGGATCACAGTTGAAAAATGTATGCTTATCTAAAGATTCTTTTTCATCTACAATTCCGAAAATATACAGAGCTCAAAATAGGTGTGTTGAAGAAAAAATTCTAATTTTATGGGCTGTCGGGTGAAATGCATAACCACTTCTTTATGCAGAAGGCCTTGACCGCCTATCTCGATCGAACTCAATCAATACATTTGTGATATCGCTTCATTCATTATTATTTTTCCATTATCAAAAGCAACACAATAGGAATAAACTGCAGTATCAATAGATTTATTGATTTTCGGACTCACTTGCATTCGCTTCAATAGAGAATCTTTCTATTTATGTACTGTTGCTATTATGAATCATAGTTTTGACGATGAAATGGATCATTAAAATTTCCAGACTTAATATTCTGTTATTTTCTGAGATTTATACAAGCACCTCGACCATGTATTCGATGAACATCATCAGAAGAAGAGCCTACTCACATATTATTGTAGTGATCTTCTAGATCTGTCCAGTTGAAAAAATTTGCAATCTTTGTTATTTTGTTTTATGTGATTTTGATTCTAGTTTTTTCTCTATTCTCATTAATGACTTTTCTCAATATTCATGAAGGATCACAGTTGCGATTTTTCGTATAAGATAATCAATCATTTTGCACAGAAAATATCTTGAGTTTCGCGAAAGTCAAGTAGACTTTTTGTTTTATTATGCATCATATTTAATGATTTCAATTAATGTAGGTTTTGTGGAGTTGACGTTTCGATTCTACATGAGCTCTAATAACTTTTTAACAATGAACGTGTTTTTATTAGACTTGGTGATGTTTTCCATTTTTGATGATTTTTTTTTATTTCTTTTTGTTTGTATTTCATGCGCCTCCATTTTATAGCTAACTTATAGTTTATTTCAAATTGAAACTTCGAGAAAATCTTTTCGAGTACAATTATTTTTCATTACAATTTATTTCATTCCATTCTTGATAAACAAATAAAAATTAAAAATAGAATTTTGATGATTTTATGTGCCTTCTACACTTGTATTGACTTCCTAGGTGAATTGAACTCAATTTGTTTCGAAATTGGATGAATCTTACACAACAACGCTCAATGAATGTTAATTTTGTGATAAGAAATACAATATTTAGCTAAATTGTAGTTTACCTCGCTTCAAAGTAGAATCATTTTGACAGTTACTAAAGTGCAAAACTTTTTTTTTGCCACGGTTTGAAGGTGAATGACGAAGAAAGGGGGCTATTGAATCAGAGTGTTGACAATTTTTTTATTAGGTACACATAAAATTACTTACATTTTGCTCAGATAGTAAGGCTTGACTTGACTGTTTCGAGACAGTATTGATTCTACATGAGATCTGATATATTTTTAACGATGAATGTTTTTTATTAGACTTGGTGATCTTTTCCATTTTTGGTGATTTTTTCCATTTCTTTCTCTGTTTGCATTTCAAACGCCTCTCTTTTTTCATAGCTAACTCATAGTTGATTTTAAATTGAAATTATTTTTTATTTCAATTTATTTCATTCATTCTTGATAAACAAATGAAAAATAAAAATAGAATTTTGATGATTATATGTGCCTTTTATACCTGTATTGACTTCCTCAATTTGTTTCGAGTTTGGATGGATCTTACACAACAAAGCTCAATAAATGTTAATTTTTAGAGTAATTTTGACAGTAACAAAAGAGCAAATTTTTTTTTCGCTACGGTTTGAATGTGAATGACAAAAGAGGGGGCTATTCAAAGTGTTGACATTTTTTTCATTACATATACATAAATTATTCACAAAATAATTTTTGATGAATTATGATGAATGCAGAAAACATTTTTTTGAATTCAGCATTTAAGTGAATACATTTAATATTGAAGGGTTTTCTGAACACATATTATGCAACTTTGGTATTCTCACATTTGAGTTCGTATTTTTTGTTTTTCTCATTATGCAATATTATTAAATACCACGACCTTTTCACTAGCTATTTAATTTTGTTCCTCACTTTAGTTTTCGTTTTGTTGTCCATTATCTTTAGTTTTCACATTTGTTGCCAGTAGTAAAAGAAAAATAATAATTTATCAATCGGTTAAATGAACTCATATTGATTTCTTTCAATATAAGCAGTGAAATTTTTCTTTCGCCAAATATTTGATTTTAATTTTAGGTACATTCTACTATTTTCCAAGCAAAATCATACTCCAATTTGTTTGAGAGTTTAAATTGTTTAAGTATATATTTCTCTTCTGATGAATATAACTGGTATTCGAACAGCAACGTAAATTTTTGTAATTTGAGGCTCATAAGTGAAGGTGAAGTGTTGAATGTTCGTTGTAGAATTTAGAATTCTGGATTCGAATCCTTTGGTACAATGAGAAGAGTGCGATTGAAATGCTCGCATCAGGAACTGTCACAAATCAATCTAGTTACCATAAAAATGGGCACCGGCTAAACGAACTATCGATTTTCCACCCCTAACCTAAAAATAACCATTCGAACTCACCTTTAGCCAGTCTCTGCAGTATAATATCCTTGTGGGAAGCAGTGTGGGGTTCCCCGAGCACTACCAGCAAATAGCACCCTGTCAGGGGGCTGGGGGGTGGCGGCCCTTCGGCCACACCGTTCACAGCCTCCATCCAAACACCCTGTCTATTTCACAGCCCCTGTATCGGCAGTTTTTCGTTCGATCCAGCCAAAACCTTCTCTGATGGGAAACGAAGAGGATTTTTCTGAAAACCGGGTTCAGAGCTCGCGGTGTGAGGTAAAACCGGCCTCTTCGGAGGTCCGTCAACTCGCAATTGCCGTGGCGCGTTGCGCTATGCAGTGGCTACGTCCCCCACCACCGTGACACCCCTAACTCAGCTGACGACGGGGATGTAGGGCACCGGCGTCGGATTTTGTGCTAGAGCACGCAGAGGATGCTGCCGACGCGTCGTTGCAGACTTTTTGGAGGCGCCGCGACGTTCTAGCTAGCCGAGGACGACGGAAGGAATGAACGGAACGGGGATATTGAAGAAGTTCCTCCTGCTGGCCTGGCGGTGCGGAGACGTGGATGGGATGGTCTAGAGACGGAGGTCTACGGATTGTTAACGATTCGAGTCGGTGCAACTTTCATCAGGTCTCTGGTCTCTGTCCACCTCGCAAATATACAGGGTGTTTGAAACAAGTCCGAAAAATTTAAGGGGTTGATTCCTTGTTCAAAATTAAGTTTGTAAAATAAGTGTTGGGTCAAAAGTTTAACGTTAGGGAGATATCGCGATTCAAAGATGGCGGAAAAATGAAATTCAGAAAAAAAAACTTGAGCAACGACTTGTAGTGAATTTCGTGTATTTTTCTCGTAAAATGTACCATTTTTAAATGAAAAATAAAATGTGAAACTTAAATCTCAATTTGAATCAATTTCGTTAGGATCCATGGTTACCTAAACTTCTTGGAAAATATTTTACCAAATCTATTGGAAAATGTACATATCCGCTCTATGTGTACTGTCAGCATGACGGAGCACCACCTCACTTTGCATTGAATGTGAGAAATCACCTGGATGTAAATCATCCGAACAGATGGATTGGTCGTGGTGGCCACAAAGATCGCCTGATTTGAACCCTTTAGATTGTTTTGTGTGAGGACATCTCAAAACAGAAGTTTATAAGGTTGAAATTAGAAGTAGAGAACACCTAGTTGAAATAATTTCCGAGGAATGTAATATCTTAAAGCAAAATAAAGACCTCATTACAAGGTCAATTGGAAATTTAATATAAAGGTCGCGCATATGTATTCAAAAAATAGGAAATCATTTCGAACGTTCCATGTAAATTTTGTGTTAATCCTTAGTTTTGCCTTTCATAATAGTTTTCGAATGTTTATTCTGTATTAGTTGTAGATTTTTTGGTTTACGTAGGTACGTATAATAGTTATTTATGATATGAGTGTTAAAAGTGACGTTTTATTTTGTGAGTGAAAAAGTATGTGAAATGAGCGGAGCAAATTGAACAATTTCACGAACAAAATAAAATCACTTCTAACACAAATACCATACAATGTTTTTTGTACAACTGCCCTATTTTGATAATGAAATGGGCGAATTTGCAATGACAATAAACTTCAAAATGCATTTTAATATTCAAATAATGTTGTTGTGAATGGCAAACGTTGCCAACCTTATGATTACTAACAAATGAGGAAAAGACGCTCTCATTTGAATTTCGTTCCTGTCCAATTTTCGTCTTGAGTTTTTAACTGCTCAATATGTTTGTCGAGAGTCCAATTATTAATAAAAGTGACGATTTGGTTGTTCCTGTGGATATTGAAGAGTCTGCAAGAAGGGCAAATCTGGAACTCCTACCTAAAAAATCTGTTCAGCAGTACGATATTGCATATAACAATTTCCTGGCCTGGTGTAGATTGAAAAATGTAGAAGGGAACTTCAGTGAACCTGTTTTCCTGGCATACTTAGAAGAAAAATCAAAAATATGGAGTTCATCAACTTTGTGGAGCAAATTTTCAATGATAAAGTCGAGCGCCCTTATTAAGAATGGTGTCGATAGTAAATATTTTATGGTAATATCATATTCAAAACGGAAAAGTGGAGGATATCGTCCCAAAAAATCGAAAATTCTCACTCGTGAACAAGTTGAAAAGTTTATAAATGAGGCACCAGATGAGAAATACTTGATGGATAAGGTTGCAACTATTTTCGAATAATTTGGAGCCTGTCGGCGTGAAGAATTGTGTTTTTCATCAGTTAAAGACATCGAAATAACAAATAAATCATTGATTATACTTCCAAACACAAAAACGAAAGTCAGTCGTTCTTTCAGTGTTATTGGGAAGTATGTTGACTATTTTCATAAGTACTTTGCATTGCGCCCTTCTGTCATCAAACATCGTCGTTTTTTCCTGAAATACATGAATAATAAATGCACTGCCAATCCAGTTAGTATCAATACATTTGGAAAAATTCCATCTATTGTTGCCGAATTCCTCAAACTGCCAGAACCAAAGCAATATACAGGACACTGTTTTCGAAGATCCTCCGCTTCATTGCTAGCAGAATCAGGAGCAAATATTACGGATAAAAAATAACATGGTGGATGGAAGTCTACGACGGTAGCCGAGGGCTATGTTTATCATTCCATCGCATAGAGATATGTCATTGCTGAAAAAATTCTCCCAACCTCAACAGATTTTGGATCATCATCATCCAATTCTACAAGTTTCTACAAGTACTGATGGTGCTGATGATTCTAATAATGTGTTGCGAAGCTCCCTAACATCACAGGGTATTAATGTTAGTAATTGTTCTAGTTTTACGATTAATATTAATGTTCATAAGTAATGATTGTTGAATATTGATAATAAAAATTTGCAATTGCTGAATTTTTTTCATCTGATATGATCATAAGAAAATGGAGTGCTTGAAATATTTTTAACACTATTGTTAAAAATATTTTTAACACGCTTCCACGTAAACAATCAATTTTAACATTGTTTGCTGTCATCAAAAGTGTCACTTTTAATGGCAGTTGCACAAAAAGATATTTTCTGGGTTGAATGATTCTATACATCAGAATATGAGTGATCAAAATGAATTTCCAATTTGGAAAAACTACTTTAGAGAGTTTTGTATCATTCGACGATACAGCTTTACTATCTAGTTCAGAATATTCTCACTGCCTTGGAGCGAAATAACGATATTGTTCATCTTTGAAAATTTTTTCTAGGAAAACTGGACGTGTGCCAAAAAAAATAAAAACGCTTCAGTAATATAAACTTATGGTAGAATCTGAAGCAGGTAGCGATTTTCTGAAAACGGAATGTACAGGGTGTTTTTTCATCCTGCAAATTTAATCGGAACTTATCCTAATTCTCACCGTGTATTTTTGAAAATGTGTTGGAATTGTTGAAAGTAGACAATCATATTGCTTTACACTGAAAATTTCATCAATATTGATCAAGCCGTACTAAAGTTATGAATAAAAGAAAAATCGGTCGAATCGGACAAATCACCCTGTAGACTCTCAATGAAGGCCTTGACTAGTGTAAACTTCAGCTAAAATCTGACGGCCTCCTCCGGAATCACCCTGTATACTATATTTTTTTCAAACAACTGGTGGTCAAATGATGACCAAAAATGAAATCATAATCTTAGTAACTCAAGCCAATTTCCTGAAAACTCAGGAAATGTGCTAATTTTTACTCGAGACTTCTTGATCTGAGGGAGTGGGTTTGAGTGAATGATGAATTTTAAACGTAGTTTGAAAAATTATGGTTATTGGCATAAGAAAATTATCATTTTATTGTACATCAACTAATATATGCAGTCCTTTTTGCCAACAGAAAAATAACGCAAGGAACTGCATCAATATCATTCGCCTCTCCAAATATTACTTTCAAATGTGAAAACGGGATACGTGCCTCAAACGAGTAGACCTGCATGGATGAATGTTTCATCGTTGTCCCAGGATATTCGGGTGGCCCGAATCAATAGACAGTTTTCGTCGTCTCCATATACGGAACAGTTATGCAAAAGTGGCAAGGGAAGTCCATGAAAATCCGGACGGAATATAAATTATATACATAAAATTATTTAGCGATTGATTTTATTCGAGTCGCGGCTGCATTGAGTCTCTTGGCGCAGACGCTGGGCATGTTTTAACAATTCCGGCTATTTTGGGACACTTCCAGAAGGTGTGAATAGAGCCAGAAAGGCCGAAGAGTATACAGGGTAAGGCGTGATGAATGGATGATATGGTACCTGGGGTAGAGGACAGAAAGAGGTGTTTTATCGGATGGCATGTGTCCCAATTTTGATGACATCAGGAAGCTCATTACCATATTAAGGGGCAGTATCACCTTTTGAATCGTGGTAAATCTCCATTCAAAAAGTGGTCTCTTTATTTGACGAGTAAGTACCCTAATTCACGACGTAGAGACTTGATTTTTTTTAAATTGAAGTTGAAGAACGTCCCGAGGGCAAATAGTTTTCTTTTTTTCGATTTTATCAGTTTTTCAATTAAAAAACCCAGGTTAATCGATAGATCTGGTATTATTGAATATGTTTTTAGTTTTTTATGGGTACAAGCTATATTTTTGAAATAATCATCATGAAAATTTTTGTAGTTTATAGAAGATTAATTTGCCGAGGGCAAATAGTTGCGATTTTTTCGATTTAATTAGTTTTTCAATTAAAAAAAACAGGTTGAACTTCAGCGTTTTGGAAACTACACTTAATGAAAAAATCGCAACTATTTGCCCTCGGCAATTTAATCTTCTATAAACTACAAAAATTTTCATGATGATTATTTCAAAAATATATCTTGTACTCATGAAAAACGAAAAACATATTCAATAACCCCAGATCTAACGATTACCCTGTTTTTTTTAATTGAAAAACTAATTAAATTGAAAACTATTAGCCCTCTGGACGGTCTTCAACTTCAATTTGAAAAAAAAATCAAGTCTCTACGTCGTAAATTAGGGTACTTACTCGTGAAATAAAGAGACCACTTTTGATTGGAGATTTACCACGACTCAAAAGGTGATACTGCCCCTTAAGCTTCATAATGTATTCATTATGGTACCAAGCACCAAAATGAAATTCTATATGAAAAACATGTGATGGTAAGATCAAAAAAGTTCATTCAAAATGTATACCTATGTACAAAACTATTTATTATAAATAGTAAAACAACATTAATTTACTACAATTTGGAATATTGATTCCAAGGGATTCTAGAGGTTTTTCATCAGTAGATGAGGCAATTTGGTGAACTTGCAATCTTGTTCGGTTGGTGGCACCAAAAATTTCTTCTGATATTTCCTTTTGCCCTTTCGAATTTTTATGTAACCTTCAGCATCACTTCTTTTCCATCATCTATGGCGCGTCACAGTACACAGTTCCAGAATCGGCCAAAAATATCACATCTTATTGGAAAACTCTTTATTTACTTCTTCAAAAATAGTGGCCATTGTGACATGTCAAACAGCTTAAATCCACTGTTAGCATTCAGATTTCAATTTTCACTGCGCAAAAAAATTAACGCACATTATGGAAATCTCAAATTTATTCTACAACTGAAGGTGTTCTCAATGATAATTATTTTATCAGAATTATGCATGCATATATGTTATCCACTTTCAACGGTTTTCTTCAATACAGATGTTTTCTCCCAGCAGGAATAAAAAATGATATTATCAGATACTGAATGTATTGGCTCTATTCTAAAATCAGTTGTTTTCGATCAATTCTAGTGATCAATAGTTTTTCTTTCGTTTGATGTTCTACACTCGATCGCCATGCAATGCGAAACACGCAATTTGACCCAAGAGGAATGTGCCCAAGCGGTAGTTTTGCGAGAAGAAGGGTGGACATACACAAGAATTGCAGAAAGGTTTGGAGTTTCCCATACAAGTGTGTCCAGAATGTTGCAGCGATTCAGGGAGACAGATATGAATGCCCGAAGACCAGGACAGGGTAGACCACGGGTAACAACTGCCATTCAAGAACGTTACTTGAGAGTTTCTTCGTTGAGACAACGGTTTGCAACCGCTCGCCTCCTTCAAAATCAGCTTGAGCCAACTCATGAGGTGCAAATTAGCACTCAGACAATAAGAAATCGCCTCAGAGAATATGATTCGAGGCCTCGTGTCGCGGCAAGAGGCCCAGCTCTTACCCCGGCCCATCGAAGGGCGCGTTTGGATTTTGCGAGAGAGCATATCCATTGGGAAGAGGCCGATTGGGAAAGAGTTCTCTTCACAGATGAGTCTAGATTCTGCCTCTACCATTGTGATCGACGTTCCCTTGTATACAGACGTCCACATGAAAGATATGCTCAGTGCAATTTCCTGAATACTACTGGTTTCGGGGGAGGATCGATTATGGTATGGGGTGGAATATATTTGACTTCTCGCACAGACCTAGTGGTCGTTAATAATGGAGCTATGAATGCTGATAAGTATATAAGGAACATTCTTGAAAAGCATGTAGTGCCATTTGCCCCATACATTGGTGAAAATTTCATTTTTATGGACGATAATGCCAGACCCCATGGTGCGCGCATCGTTCAGGAGAGTACCTTGAAGAGGTTGAAGTCTCTCGAATGGAATGGCCAGCAAGAAGTCCAGATCTCAATCCTATTGAGCAGGTTTGGGACAACCTCAATAGAAGGCTGAGAAGTTCAGAAAATCATCCAGCTACTCTTAATGACTTAGGAATCCAACTCGGAGAAATCTGGGAAGGATTAGAACAGAACATTTTAAGATCACTCATTTTGAGTATGAACCGTCGTTGCAGAGCTGTACTTACCGCAAGGGGTGGAAATACCAAGTATTAAATCATTATCACCATTTCAATATTTTGAAAATTGTTCATTTCTCTTCTTCCACATAAGATTCGGTGAAATCCTGATTTTTTTCTTCCATTTAATGTGTCTTGTTTCGTTCAAATCCTTCCCGAGAGAACATAAGAAATAAGTTATGAAGTCAATGTAGAGTTAACTTTCAGTATAATTGAGAATTTCAGTATGTGCGTTAATTTTTTTGCGCAGTGTATTTTGCCACATTCCAATTTCATTGCTTATTAGGCAATTTTTTTAAAATACGAAGAGTTATTGACAAGTTCGAATCAGACTGCGAGGGAATCCATTGGAACGCGTACCTATCGATTTTATGCCACATCTGGGTTGTCAGGATTAGAGACAACTGGTAATCTAGTTTCAAAGGAGGCAGCCAATCGAACAACGGGCGAGAGACCGGAAAAAGAGGTGTCGCCATTTTCATCAATCAGCTGGTCTAGAACTAGGTAACTGCAATCGTTAATTCAATAATTTGGTCCACATAATAGAGCCAGACTGGATTGATGGATGGGGAGGGAGATTGTCGACTTCATTAATCCTCCCTCGAAATCCGTATTTTTCAGGAAGCAGAATGAGTTTCTCGGAATAAAAAAGATCGTTTGAAAGTAATGAATAGAGTTTTGATGGAGCTCGCAATTTGTAGGTACTGAAGTTGAAGCCTAATTTTTCAGTGAAGAATGTTTCTGCTTCTGTTGGAATTCCTGAGGAAACTGAATGGAGATTTTGTTTTAAATGAAGAACTGGTTTATTGGTACTAATACTCCATTCACTTTCATTTAATCACATAGGAGGTCATGGTTTCGTTTTCAGGAGTTGGTGCCCCTGATGAAAAGCACAGAACAGATGATGAAAAGTCAGTGCGCGCACAGAAAATATCGTTAATGACAAAACGACGTTGCCAGTTTCTTTGTTTACATCAAAGTAAAAGTATCAAAGATATTCCACATTTTTTTAGGTTTACAAATTGTTCGCAGATTTTTGATATTTAATCGATATTTGCAGGTGAGTTTTTCGTCGAATATCCAAGATTAACGTATGTTCATTGTTTTTAGCACCAGTTTGGAGCGTGAGGACGATTTTCAAGACCAGGACGAATGTTTACATTTCGAGGTTGAAGGGGTACACGGGAATTTCGTTGAAAAAGCTGTTATTTGGACAGATACCGCAGTAGATGGATCGGATGGAGCCTCGAGAGGTCGATTAGGATGATATTTTTCAGGTTTTACAAGAAATTCGGCGATATCTGAGCAGATTTGCAAAAGTTAGGTACCTCACTAATGAGGTGGAACTTAGACCTAATTCTCCTATAAGAAACGCCTTTCAACGCTCGAGATGATGAAAAATGTATTCTTTAGATGTTGTTTGAACAAACGCAGCCGAGTTTTATATCCCAACATTGATTTTGAGAAAGTTATCAACAAAATAAAATTGACATTATTCTTGATTCTTGTAATTACCCATCAATTTATCTTATATCTTTCGGTTGATTTTTTTAATGAAGTCTTGATTAGAATCAACAATTGATGTCGTCAAGTCTTGTACTTTCAGTTCAAGAGGATAATAAACATTAAATCTTCACAAGCATGCATATGAAAATTATGTGAAAGCAATGCAATTTTCGTACATGGCGAAAAATAATATATTTCAACAGTGATCTCTTGTACTTTTCTTGCAAATAACTAGAAAATGAATCCTTTTTATCAATTCATATAAACGTTAATTATTTTCGTCCATCACATCTTTTCCAATTCATTCTTTTTCCGAATGAATTCACATTCTGAGAAATACGCTAAGAATGTAGAAAGGGCAACATAGTGTTGACTTGGAACATAAAAATATTTCGAAAAAGAGTGGAATGTGTCAAATTTTCAAGGCCAGAGTTGTGATTTTATAATTGTGAATGGAGTATAGGTACACGAAAATCATACCCCAGTATTATTGATTTAGATTTAATACTCACGCCCAGATCAACAGATATCTCTGGCTTGTATGAAAGCAGCGTATCTCAACCAAAAGAAAATGGTAGGTTTTGTCACAGTTACCGGTCTCAGCTTCAACAGATTATATCAGAAAGAAAGAGAGAGAGAGAGAGATCCACCCTATAGATCTTTGCAGTAGACATGGCCTCAGTATATCACAATGTCAATTCATAGGGAGTACATTGAAATTGATTACATAGGTACGTGGGTGAATCAAATATAAACGGGATTATCGATACTGAACGTCTATGGTTGGTAGCAAAATGGGCTCGTGCTTCTAGTATGGTTGGCTTGGGTCACTAGGAGTTGAAGGAGCCAGTGGTTTCGCACATCCAACATGTTATTCAATAGCTTCAGACTCAAAACAAACCAGTATGGAGTGGCTCGACTGTCAGCTGGCAAGATTCTTGCAACAGTGTTTTTTGACCAGCAAAGCATTTTGCTCATTGATTTCTCGCACGTGCGACGCACAATCAATGCTGCTTATTATTGTGAGCTATTGGCTAAGGTAAGAGTTGCCACAAAAGACGAAAACAGCTGATTCGAGAGGTCATCTTTCTCCATGACAATGCCAGACCCCATAACCATGTCAAAACTGGTAGAAATGCACGGGACTCAACTTGAAAATCCTCCCTACTTATCGCCCTGCGATTTTCATTTATTTGGGCCGCTTAAGGAAGCTTTAGGAGGGCAATGGTTTGAAGATGACGAAGGTGTGGAGGAGTAGGTGCGCAATTGGCTTCTGACCCAACCAGTTTCATTTCACAATGACGAAATAAAAAACCTTTCTACGCGCTCCGAAAAATGTATTTTTGAAGTGGGAAACTACGTAGAAAAATAATTTTTATTTGTCATTCATCATTTTATACATACAGTTTATTAAAAAAAAATCCCGTTCATATTTGATAACATTAATTTTCAGCATATTCGGTGTCTGGAGTAGATTCTGCCAAAATTCGAATCATTCCCCCAGTCCGAAATTTGCAACAGCACTGTTGACTCACCCTATAAGTCTGAGCTTGAATCCCATGCGAATTTCAAAATAAATCAGAAAGAAGAGCATAAATCACCGGCTCCCAACCCGATGTATGTAATCGTCTCTTCAACAACGGGATGCAATATACTTGGTTATCTAAATATACACATTGCTTTCAGCGAAATCTTTTTAATTCCAAAAATAGTCAGTCTCGCCGCATCAAAGACAGAGGCTGAATATATCGCTGAAAGCTTCGCATTATGTCTGAAATATCTGGATTAATCGCATTGTTTCTGACTGAATCCAAATACCGGAAAGGATCGATGGAGAATTATCGAGAAATGCTCATTGAAAAAAATACAGGAGCTTCCCTTGGATAGAAAAATGGACTGCTGTACCAATTCTTATCATCATGAGAATTAAAGAATAAAATATTTGAAAAAAGAAATAAATACCACAAAGTAAACACTGTGAGAATGGTACGGTTGTTCTGACTAAAAGAGATGTATCTGCAGGCTGTCTGGTTTCGTGTATTGTTGTACCGGGTAAAGTCCTGACGATTTCACTTTTGAGATAATTATTTGTTAAGAGCTGCCAACTAAACAACAATTTTTTTATGACAAACTACTCTTTTAATATTTTATTTATTTTATTTATTTATATTATTTAATTTTATTTATTCTTGTAGATTTCAATTCTTAACTGTATCGGTATGAATGAATCTTCAGTCATTTATTATTACTTTGTGTTTCGGCAAAATTCAGATCACTATTTTTCTGAACTTCTCTACTTCAATAATAAATATTATGACTAGATGTTGAAGTTTATGTTTTAGTGGGAACCATCAGCTTGATTTTATAACAAACTGTGATCTCTTACTGAAAAAGAAGTTTCCTATTTATTTACCACTTTCAAATAGGAATATCCTTTTCGAAGAATGAAAATATATCATTCCGACAACATCAATAAAAATCTTCTTGTCCGGAGCTTTCTATATGAAAGGATCGGCAAAAACACAGAAACAATCTCAGAGGATACAGAAAAGGAAAAATAGATATCGATGGAAGGAAAAAAATTAAATGGTTCATCTGGAATGTGAGTCAGGAAAATTCGTCCCATATGACACGAAACAAGTGAACGTCAGGAAGATTAATTGTCGGACGTGTTTTGTTTCACAGTTGCCACGTAATGCTTTCAGAGCAGGGGAGCTGAGATAATGATTACATTTATTCAGCTCTTGATTAATTGTCTCTTCGAAATGGAAAAAAATCACATGCTGCTTCAGAAAACTAGTTTCCTAGCCACTCAGCAATGAGTTTGGATATCCTTCGTTATCACTAATGGCTTCAGATGTAACTGGTAGAAGTGGTAGACTTTGGAAAGTTGTTTCGTGGAAACCCTATTGAACCTATTAAAAGGAGATTAATTGAACAAAAAAGGATCGCCAGTTTTACTTTCAGCGTATAAGCACAGGGGAAAGGACTTGACTGTGAATGGGCCAATGGGCACGTGAATTGAAACGATCACCTGAATAATAATATTCAACAATTAGTTTCCCAAAAATAAGGTCAGCAGTTCCAAAGTTGTAGAGAATATTCCTGATTTCCTGATAAGTGTAGGTCCTTTTTTAACAAAGACCAGATCAACGTTACCATTATGGTAGAACTCCAGTGACCATATTCTCGTACATTGCATCCCAACAATATCCTATATCATCTTTTTTGGCGCAAAAGAATAGCTGCATCGAATCGAATACAGTTATTATGTCTGCCAGTTGTGGTTTTCGCTTGTTCCGAAGAAATCGGAGTTATTCCTGATCCCGTTAAAATCATTCGTCTGTGTCTTCCCGTTCGAATAGACTTGCATGTACTGTGAAGTTTTCGTCATTAAAATATGCAAATGGTAAAAAAAGTTCATTAGGTGTGGTCGCTACAATCGATAGAGTATGCGTTTAATTGTGAGTGGTCGTTAAAAATGTGAGACGAGTAGAAAATAACGCATTTATAAGACTTATAGATCTTAAATTGGTTCAATTAGAAACTCTTGATCGTTAGGTACTGCAGGAATTCACAATTATAAACAATATCGGCCTAATCTGAAATGATTGAGACATTTGGTCTAACTATACTCCATTCACTTTCATGAAGTATCCCGGTTGGGCGTTGGCCATGACATTCTGACACATTTCACCGTTTATATTTTGAAAATGTTGGATTATAGTAATTTTCCTGTCAAATAAATACGTAGCGTTGTCCTTTCTACATAGAGATCGTAATAATTACACATTTATCAAAATATATATATATATATATATATATTCTTATGAAATGGAGCTGTACAGATTTGATTCCAAATATGGCATGTGTCTCGAAAAGGCAACAAGGAACAGATCATTCAAACAAACATATTTATCAAAATGTTTATTTACTTTGGATAAATAATGAATCTGAGAAAATATTATGTTAGTTCAATAATTCCAAAGAACTGGCGAATGTTGAAAAAACTTTTTTCTCTGACAATACTGGAAATAAATAGCTCCACATGAGTTAGGGATATTGTCTTACACTTCAAAAAAAATATAGTTAAAATAAGATATTTGTGATGAAAATTCATATTAATATGATTTCAAGTTGCAAATAAATTTTAGCCTGTAGGTATGCAGCGTATACAGGGTGGTTAAGAAATATCGAATGAAAAAACGAAATTTTATTCCCAGAGAATTCAAGCATTTTAAGACTATCAATAAAATGTATGGCCTCCACGGGCATCAATAACATGCACGAGGTTGTTGAACATTTTTTGAGGAATTTGGTTCCTTAAACGGGGCGGAAGCTCTCTCAGATCATTTAAGGATTCTGGGGTAGGTTGATGATTATCTAATCTTCTTTGGAGCATATTCCATGCATGTTCTATGCAATTCAAATCTGGTGAGTGCGGAGGTATTGGTAAATGTGGAATACCAAGCTCCTCGCGCGCATTCTCAACTATGGCTGCACGGTGCGGTCTAGCGTTATAGTCTAGAAATTGAAAAGTTTCACCAATAGCAGCGTGAAAAATTGGCACAACATTGTCAATGACATGCTCCCTATAGTGTAAGGCGGTCATGTTCCCAGGACAAATGTGTAGATCTGTGCGCCTGTTTAAACATATCCCGGCCCATACCATAACACTACCCCCTCGGAATGGATGGACTTCTTGGACATAGCGACGATTACGGGGTATGCGTGGGATTGTCCATATCCTTATTCTTCGAGACTCTTAAAATCGTCCATTTCTGGATTCATCAGTGAAAAGGACACTACGCCATTGATCGTTCCAATTGATATGTTGCCTTGTCCATTCCAGTCTTTGACTCTTATGGTCACGTGTTAATGGAACTCCTCTTAATGGACGTCAAGAACCTAAATTCACCTCTCTCAAACGTCGTCTGATGGTTTCGATGAAAACTTGGACCCCATCTGCATTTTGAAGAGTATATTCCGTAGCATTCTACACGTAGATGTAGGGTTTCTTCTCGCCGAAACGGTGATGAAACGATCCTGAGCAGGTGTTGTTTCTCGTCGCCCACCAAGCCTTGGTCTTTCCAACACGGAACCTGTCTCCCTGAACCTTTTCCAAAGTCGAGATATCACACTTTGGCTGACTTGGAGCCTTTCCGCTACAACAACTTGAGCATTCCGATAGCCCTATTAGCCTCAGCGTTTGTTAATTTACGTCTTGGCATTTTCAGAAAACTCGTTTCAAATCGAAGCCGTTGATAAACTGACTTCATTTCAAAATAAGAACATTCATTGAAATTTTACTGAAAAATAATGGACAGAATAGTCCGTTACTTTGTGATAGTTCATTCGAAAAAAGAATAAGTACTCGAATAACCCGGCAGAAAAACTTCCAAACGAACATCGGACCTATGGAATTCTCAAAATTCTCAAGAAATAAGCCTACAGAAGACATTTAAATACATTTTTGCACGACTTGAAATACTGACGTATGAAAATGTAGAAGTACTACAAAACCTGTGTCACCTTGAAATAACCAAATCCAATTATGAAGTTTAAAAGGAGTAAATAGAAATTAACATCGGCAACGTCCCTGAGAATTATTTGGCATTTTACGATTGCCAACCTGCGTCAGTTCAGTAAAAAAAACTTGGCCAACCGGGATACTTTATAAAAGTGAATGGAGTATAGTTTGATACAAGGCGCGCCAAAAATATCATCATTTGAGAGTTTATCGAACTTCCATCTTCTGACAAATGAAATGAAAAAAATTGAGAATCGTTCAAAATCAGATTTGTGCAATTTTTCTTGAGTACATATGGTCCCTGGTGAATTTTACCCATTTCCAAACTGTTTCGTAACAGGATCTACTTCTAGACCACATATTTCAACATTCCACACACAACTTCCTATGTATTCCTTCATGAAAGCCAAAATAAGAGCCCAATAAAGATTCCAAAGTTGCTGTCAGGGGCAGAAAAGCGGCGTACGAGAGCAATGGTGCTCAAGGTTGTTAGGCCATTTTCCAACCCCTTATGTATTAATAAAATGCTGCTCGTGACACACTTGCCCCAGGAATTTTTCTCAGGGGTACCATAAAAGGGCGATCGCTGATAAAAATTCTGAATTCCTGATGAGCAAAGTTCGTGGAAATGAGATGGGAATTTTCATTAAGGTGTTATAGTTTCCACATAGATCAGTACCTTTTAATAAAACATGGGCTGATACATGGATATTCGATTAAGCTTAGGAAAACTCATGGTTTATCAGAACGATCGATGCCAATAACGAGCAGTGGCGTTACTTTGAATATTCTCTATTTTAATGGAGGTATAACAGTATAACCATTCGAATTTTGTGTCATATGAAACAATTTCACCTAATAATAGTGACTTTCGACAATTGCCACATTTTCTTCAGTTTTATTGTCAAGTTCTCGTACTTCGTTATTTTTTCGGACTCCGTTCTTCCGTTGTTATGACTCAATGGTACTGTTACATCAATTATCACCCCATACTTCTGATCCTTCTCAATGAACACAAGGTCTGGTCTATTGTAGTCCACCGTTCTATCTATTCTTATAGATCTGTCCCAATAGAGAACCGCTGCGTCCGTTTCCAACACTGCTGCAGGTTGATACTTGCAATATTGAGGACAAGTATCCAAAAAAAACATGCCTAAGAGCTAACTGCTGGCAAACAATTTTTGCCACTTGGTTGTGTCGGTCCAGATATGCGTTCTTGGCAAGAACTCGACAACCGGCGATTGTATGTTCAATAGACTCGCCAACTGCGCCGCACTGCCTGCATTTGTCCTCCACGTTAAGCTTCAAACAGTATTTCTCGTAGTTGCGAGTTCTTATAACTCGATCTTGGATAGCCGTCAGAAATCCCTCAGATTCAGGATACAATTGTCCCGCATTCAACCGCGACAAAGAAGCAAATTTATCGACATTTTCCCCCTCAAGGTGTTTGGGAAATCTGCCGTGCAAAGCTTGTTGTCGCCATATACCTACCTTCGCTTCTGGTAGTCGAACGTCAGTTCTCTGTGTTGTAGGTTCAGACTGTTCAGAGGTATGTATCTCTTATCCTCTGTTGTCACCAATTTTATCAGGCTTTCTATAGACTCAAGCAGTCGCTGCCTCGGTTCTGCAGAGATGTTCAACAGATCTCGTCCGCCATCTCTTCTAGGTAGATAAAGCCTTTTTTGTACAACTGCCATTAAAAGTGACACTTTTAATGACCCTCAAACAATGTTAAAATTGATTGTTTACGTGGAAGCGTGTTAAAAATATTTTTAACATTAGTGTTAAAAATATTTTTAGCACTCCATTTTCTTATGATGAAATCAGATGAAAAAAATTCAGCAATTACAATTTTTTTTATCAATTTTCAACAATCATTACTCATGAACATTAATATTAATCGTAAAACTACAATTACTAACATTAATGCCCTGTGACGTTAGGGAGCTTCGCAACACATTATTAGAATCCTCAGCACCATAAGTACTTGTAGAAACCGGAAGTACAATATTGGATAATGATGATCCAAAATCTGTTGAGGTTGGGAGAATTTTTTCAGCAATGACATTTCTATATGCAATGGAATGATCAACATAGCCCTCGGCTACCTTCGTAGACTTCCATCCACCATGTTTTTTATATCCGTAATATTTGCTCCTGGTTCTGCTAGCAATGAAGCGGAGGATCTTCGAAAACAGTATCCTGTATATTGCTTTGGTTCTGGCAGTTTGAGGAATTCGGCAACAATAGATGGAATTTTCCCAAATGTATTGATACCAACTGGATTGGCAGTGCATTTATTTTTCATGTATTTCAGGATAAACCGTCGATGTTCGATTACAGAAGGGCGCAGTGTATTTATGAAAATAGTCAACATACTTCCCAATAATACTGAAAGAACGACTGACTTTCGTTTTTGTGTTTGGAAGTTGTATAACCAATGATTTATTTGTTATTTCGATGTCTTACACTGATAAATTACACAATTCTTCACGCCGACAGGCTCCAAATAATCCGAAAATAGTTGCAACCCTAACCATCAAGTATTTCTCATCTGGTGCCTCATTTATAAACTTTTCAACTTGTTCACGAGTTGGAATTTTCGATTTTTTGGGACGATTCCTTCACTTTTCCGTTTTAAATATGCTATTACCTTAAAATATTAACTAACATCCACACCATTTTTAATAAGGGCGCTTGACTTTATCATTGAAAATTTGTTCCACAAAGTTGATGAACTCCATATTTTTGATTTTGCTTCTAAGTATGCCAGGAAAACAGGTTCACTGAAGTTCCCTCCTACCTTTTTCAATTTACACCAGGCCAGGAAATTGTTATATGCAATATCGTACTGCTGAACAGATTTTTTAGGTAGGAGTTCCAGATTTCCCCTTCTTGCAGACTCTTCAATATCCACAGGAACAACCAAGTCGTCACTTTTATTAATAACTGGACTGTCGACAAACATATTAAGCAGTTAAAAACCCAAGACGAAAAGTGGACAGGAACGAAATTCAAATGACATCGTCTTTCGTCATTTGTTAGTAATCATAACGTTGGCCATTCACAACAGCCTTTTGCTATTTGAATATTAAAATGCATTTTGAAGTTTATTGTCATTGCAAATTCGCCCATTTCATTATCAAAATAGGGCAGTTGTGCAAATAACATTGTATGGTATTTGTGTTAAAAGTGTTAATAACTATTCACCGATACATTGGTGTGCAGACATCTGAATTTTGTCATTAGGCGACAGGTGAGTCGCCTAATGATCAGCATCTGACCATTATTATTATGAAAAGAATAAGAATAAACTCAAAATTTACAATATTCTGGTTGGTACACTTGGACTTAAAAAAATTAAAAGTATGTGAAAAAAGAAGGAGAAAAAAGTCATCACACTTAACAACACCAGAATTTTCCAAACCATGGGGTTACTACTGATGATTTTCCTCAATAATATTTACCACCTTCCAAATACAGAAAAACTTATAAAGCAACATCAAGCGCCGTTGAAGTGTAACAAAGCCATTAGGAAACAAAAGGTGAACCCTGTTTACACAAACGCGGCCACAATACGAACTTCATGAAAACCTTCAAATTCCGCATTTCCGTTAACCTATCCCCCCGCAGTACATTCAATTCGGAAGTCATATTAATCCCACAACGAAGTTATATGGTTTTCACAATGAACACAATAAGTTTCCAGATTTGCGAGACGTATTAGAGGAAATTTCGCCCTAGGCATTAACGCCGCTGCATAATCCTGAGAAACAAAAGGCGCTGACGACAGCAGTACCATCAGGACTTCCTCGTTGAATAGCAGGATCGTATTGTTGGACCATACGAGGATTTAGAGATGAAAAATGACTGAAAGTTTGTTGTTCGATTAAATTCTGGGTTGACACAGGGTGTATATTATTCGAATGATCTGTGGGGTGCATATGGCATTTCTCATGATTATTTGGTTATATCTATTTAATTTGTTTCATTACAAGCATTATTGACATCAAAGCAAGCTTTGGAAATCCAGTCGCAGCTTTATTTCAAGTTACAAAAGTCATTAAAAATGTTCTCTGCTTTCCTCATAGTAATGAATATATAAATATAACCTTCAAATTAAATGGAATTTTTTTCAGACTAAAGCACTTCCTCAATTATCAATTATCACACACGACTACCATCGTGTGAATCTGAATACCAGCCTGCAGTAGGTATATTATCTTCATCTTGTATTGATACATTTTCGAACGATCAATTATAGGGGCATACAGCCTGGAAATTCTGGTCCGATAACGAAAAATATCGTAGATGATTGAAAAGCATTTTCCTTTCCAAAGTTCAATATGAACATTCGCTAAACCAGAAAAATCTATTTGATAATTTGGAGCGTGTTGCTGCAAAGTGAATGGATTGGAAAAATTGTAATGGATATCAAGACAGAAACGAAACTCAACGAATGGACCTATTTTATATATGAGGACTTTTGTCATGACATTGTAATTTTCAATATTTGTGGACAACGAAGGAGTGAAATAGGTTACATTAAAAATGTAAATATTCCTATTATTCTGCTTCAACAACCACTGTTATTATTTCCCCATTTGGGCAGAACTAGTCATATTCATAATTGAAAGCTTTATGTCAGCAATGATAACATCCCATATATTTTGACTAATCTTCTTTTATTTCTTTTTCAGCGTGTTCTGTGCAGGCTTTCCATTTATTAGCTGTTTATTCTTCAAGAGCCTCATTTCAAAGATTTATCATTTGCGCAATTATTTGCCAAGTTTGTTCGAATATTAATGACAGAACAAAATGTCAGTGTTATTTCCAACACCAACCTGAATTCTGCAACTCAAAATATTACTGAATTGGCTATTAACAACATAATTTCGATTCTCCAAAGCCCCCCGAAATGTCAATAATTCTTGGATGAACTGTACACATAAATTCGAGAGTAATGCATCACCCTGTATCTCCGAAAGCCGACGTACATCCATCGCAGTATTTTTGGGTTTCAACCCCAATTCCTGCCGCATACATGGGCGTAGCCAGCCATGGGCAGGGGGGCAGCTGCCCCCCCTGAAAGGAAAAATAAATTAAATTTGCCTATTCTCTTTATCCAAAAATTTTACATTTTGAACGACCATGGAAGATGACCATGATTTGCTCCCCCTCCCCTGTTATAAATCCTGGCTACGCCCTTGGCCGCATAGAATACTTTATTCATTAGTGTGAAGAAACGCACCTACAGTTTTTATACGAACTTTGTAACCCACTTTTAACCTTTCTTTAGAAAAGAAGAATACATGCATTTACAAATTGATTATTTTGTCTGAAAAATGAAAACGAAAATTAACATTGGGAAACATCAACCCCATCATTAGCCACTAACCTTCGAGCATAGCATTCCTCGTTTAGAGCCGTAATTCTTGTACGTTCAATCTCACTTATCACTCTACGATTCATGTCGGAGAGCAAAATCGCAAAATTCAACTGCTTCTGATTGCGAAATAATCACGCTAAAAATGTGCTCTCCAAATAAATTTTGAGCAATATACAGGGTAATTCTTTCTTAGCATCACCCACTCACTATATTCCCTCTATTGTCACTGTAACAGTGTGTAATTTGAGTTGCCTACAACTCTGCGCTGTTGGGAAAAACCAAAATGTCTTAGCGAAGGAGTACAGATGTCTAACATGATTAGATTTCGTTGAGATATGAGAAAAGTTTCGTTCTTACCACTTCAGATGGCGCTATTCACACATTATGCCTGATGATTATTATGTAGTTATTTTTATAGTTTTATTTATTCCAAATAACGTTATCGTGAAGGTACTAAATTTGACATTATCACAATTAAATGACATGAATTTGTTGAGGCTTTCGCGGCCATCGATCGATGTCATCTGTTCTTTTTTGGAGCATTTCGGTCGTCGTGGTTTGAAATGGTCGAAAAAGAACATATGACATCAATTACTGTGTAATTCACATAGGGCTTATAGTACCATGAAAGGCTATTAACAGATCCAGAAGCGGGTGAATATCAAAGTGAATTTCCATCGAAATGTCAAGTGAATCGGATTTTGGCGATGAGTTCCTATCGTGAGATGTCCATCCTCACCTTTGCTCATAATTTTTAAAATGTTTTTTAATTTCAGTTTGGATAATAAATATATTTGCGGAAATAACTGAATCCAAACTTGCCATTATTAGTGATTGACATATTATTTTTGTGTATCTGTTCTGTGTGCATGATAGCTTATATCTTATATCCATGGAAACATTTGACAGTTCAAAAATCAGAAAACCAAGCCGTTGATCTCCGATCACCGGTGATTACGATTTGTGAAATCCACCGTAAGTATCATTCAGGCGGAACAAAGTTCGCCGGGCCAGCTAGTTTGAAATAGTTAAATTATTGGCACTTGAATTGGCTAAAGTTTAACCAACATCCTGTACATTGTACAACATTGTGCGAAACTATCAAGAGTATTGATACAATATACAGGGTTTTCCATTCGTTTGTCCGCCTCCACGTGTGTGGCCACCAATGCCACCATAACACTAATCCGTAATTCTTTTCTGATGAATCGATGCGGCCGAAATCGTTGCCTGATTTTCCGCAACCAACAAAACATTAACTACACACGTCACACCACTTTCCCTTCTTCCTAGACTCCTGATACAAATGAGGTACATACTGCACCAATGCCGCGCATTTGGTGCCTCAACATCTTTACGCAGACTCTTGAAGATGCGCGAAGGACCATCTCCAGTAGGAGAGCCATCGATTTTCTTGGTATCAGCTGGAACTGGCACGTGGGTGACCTAACCTTCATCTTTCTCTTCTTCCAAATGCAGATAATGGTAGAAAGATGATTCTCCTAATGAATTTGTCTTGAATTCTTCAAAATGTCTTCTTCAGATCATCCTAAAGTTGGAAGAATGTGTCGTGTTCTCTTTTGACTTGATTCCAGAAGTATTTGAATGATCTTCATACCTGTACCATAAAAAAAATGGAAACAGGTTTAATTCAATCATGTCAAATGTCCTTCTTATTTATTCTTTGGCACCAAAAGACAAAAATATCCAGAAACATAGGGTGCTACTTCAGTTATTTGAATTTGCCAACCGTTCTACCAACGCGCATGCTTTCTCCTTTTTTTAACCCTTCCAACTCCCACCAATAGCGCAAACTCACCAGAGAAGAGGAAATTCGTATGTGCAACGTTCCGGATTTCCTAATTTCCTCCTTTATCGATCTGAGACATCCCCTCCAGATTATCCTTCTTGCATGGAAATTAAGAGAAGAGCATACACGATTGTTTGGATGCTTTCAATGAGAGGGGAGTGACAGCCTGTCTGAGAGACAGCTGTCAGCCGTCTATCATTTCGGGGTTACATCGTCACTTTACCGCACTTCTGATTAGGAGATCAGGATGTTGCAGGAGGTATCCTCTCCTTCATTGTCAATACAGAGAAGAAACAGAGGGGTTAGTCTTCCTATCTTTCTGTTTCCAGGATCAAGGCGTGTACCCTTTTTATGATGATGATGAGAATATGAATTGGGAGAAGTCATAGATGATTTGTTTCTCATTAAATTGGAATTTCAAAATTAAATTGGGCTTTGTCAAATAATTAAGAAGATTTCATGGAGTGGGTGATAGGTTATGATGGGTTCGTGTGGTGAGAGCTTTTTTCTAGCATTTGTAACCTACCCTATAGAGTTTTGACGACTAGGAAGCTGCTGACACGAAATACATGTTACTGATACAGTGATACGTATCAATATATTCTTTTTTTCTTTCAAACATCCCCAGAGTTACAGTTTGACAGTTGTCTAGGCTCAGGCAGACTTTGGATACATCCATTGTCAAATTGTAGGCATTAGACAACTCTTGGTGACATAGCGATATCACCATAAGTGCCAAGTTGGTTGAGAGAACACCACGGTGACATGAATGCAATGAAAAAACCTTTCTTCCAGATATCTGTTCGCAAATTTCATCCTGACCAGTGGCGCACCGAGGGGGGGGGCTGTCGGGCTGCAGCCCCCCCCGAGCTGTGACAAAGAAAAGTAATTCAAATATTTCCATCTTATTGTTTTTCTAAAAGTAATGATAATTATTTTAGAACAGAATGGAAACTTAAACATTTCCTTTACAGATAGAAATAGGGATTGATATACATATACAGGGTGTTTCATTGGTGAATGAACATACGTTGACCTGAGCTAGAGCTAGGCGAGTCCAAAAAACTGTCTAATCAATTCCATAACCGAGATACAGAGTGGTTTATGTATTCACCAAAACTTTCAATTCCTCATAACTTCTGAACCAACTAGTATAGCTGGTTAATATTTGGAACGTATGATTCACTTCTACAGGTCGATCGATTCACTTTTGAATTTCCAAAGAATTTCAGGTCCGTATTTGAAAAATATGGGACTTCTTCCAAGATGAGATTCACCCTGTATATTGAAATTTTGGGATTTTATTGAGATATTTGAAAAGAGAAGAAAAGTTTCAATGGGGTTCAGTAGATTTCATTGTCCCGCAGGTCATTTTGCTCAAAAAGAGCTTAAGGGAAAGATCCAATTGAATATTGGAATTCCACAAAATTCTCAGAAAAATCGTACATTATGATCAAATTGATCTTGAGAAGATACAACGATTGGATCCAGGTGATGAAATTAGAAGAACTAACTTTAGTAGCTGGATTTTACGAAATGAAAGAATGGTCAACAGAATTTTATTATGCAATGAAATACGTAATAATCCAGACATGATCCGAAAAAGTATCAGACATATTTTTTGAAGAGGGCAAGAATGTGTATTGAACAGAATGGTGGTACTTTCGAGCACCTTCTGTATTTCACGTTGAATTTTTATGTTTCTTCAGTTATTTATTCATCTTTGTTGACTTCAACTGAATTTTTCTCGATGAATAATGTTTTTCCGGAAATAACTCCAAATGATTCCACAGAATATTATGAAATTCGAACGTGCAATGAGTGGGACAAAAAAAATTCAATCAGATCATAATGTACGATTTTTCTGAGAATTTTGTGGAACTCCAATATTCAATTGGAAATGACGTGCGGGACAATGAAATCTACTGAACTCCATTGAAAATTTTCTTCTCTTTTCAAATATCTCAATCAAATCGTAAAATTTCAATATACAGGGTGTTGAATCTCAGCTTGGAAGAAGTCTCATATTTTTCAAATACGGACCTGGAATTTTTTGGAAATTCAAAAGTAATTCGATCGACCTGTAGAAGTGAATCATACGTTCCAAATAACAACCGACTATACTGGTTGGTTAAAAAGTTATGAGGAATTGAAATTTTTGGTGAATACATAAAGCACCCTGTATCTCGGTTATGGAATTGATTAGACCTATCATATATCGGTTTTTTGGACTCGCCTAGGGTAGCTCTAGCTCAGGTTACCGTATGTTCATTTACCAATGAAACACCCGGTATAATAACGAATGCGATATATCCATTACTTAAGAAGGTTTTCGCTTGCGGCGCATTTTTTGAATTATATAACTTACAAAACCCTGATTAATCTTGAGCAGCCCCCCCCGAAAAAAATTTCTGGGTGCGCCACTGATCCTGACTGAATTCCGGAAATGAAATTTATTTTAGTCATGTATTTCTGTTTTTATTTTTTCTATAAATTTCTCCTATTCATAACTTTTATTATTTCTAACCCATAAAATTTCAATCAAAATTAAAATAAATGGTTGTTTTCCTTCAAACTGGCTCCAATAATATCTCCGTTTCTTTGGCACGTTGCTGCGTTCTCCAATCAGATTCTAGAATGTCAGTAACTCGTGTGGGGACAGAGAGGTTAATGCGAAATCCGTTGGGGTAGGTCAATGAATTTTTTTTATTATTTGAACTCTTAGTGCGACCGATGTTCTGTGTATCCGGACTGTAGGAAAACGAGGAAGTTGTCTAGACTAGAATACAGGTGTGCATGAAAATATTCATCAACCAACTATAATATTAAATATTGAAGGAGAGCCCAATCAATGAATTCTTGCAAAGGGATGACTTTTGGCCAAGTCCAATTGAATCAGAGTATCTATTTCAGTAGAATTTTTAATTATTTGTGTATACCGACAAAGAGTACCACTACCGCCTAGAAAGTTGAAAAACCTATTTGGTGATTGTGGACGAGTGAGTGAGATGGGCAGATAATGAGAGGGAGAGGCTGGCTGAGAGAAGCATCTCACATATGAGACCCCACATATGATGAAATGGTTACACATGGTTGCTGCAATTCGGGCATTCGTACCAGGTGGACAGAAACTCGAGGAGTTGTTGGGAGAACAAAAATCGATGAATTTCCCACTCCTGAATACTTCGAAATATGATATATTTAGGCTTCCTAGGCTATATCAACGTCATTTAGTGTTCACGTCTTCAAATTTTGAGTACTTACCAGGGAAATATTTTTCGAATCTAATATCCATTGAAGAAATTTGATGCAGCTAATAATGAACAGCAACAAAGCCAGTATTATCGGCTTATCGCTTGAAACAGGTCCGGAATAATATAATCTCTAACAGAATTCACTGTCAAAATAAATTAGGCGCTTTTTACGAGGAGCAAAAATGTTGTTTGTAGTTTTGCATCAAACGCTCTCACTTCAATCGAAACACTCAAACACTGTTATGTTTTTTTTTGAAATTTCAGTCATGTTCATGTTTGTGGTTTTGCGTTTACTGTTACTTTAATATGAGTGAGATGAAAAACAATTTTTCCTCGATTTTGAGCGTTTGATGATGTGCATATACTTTTTTTGTTTTGATTCCGAATGTTTTAAGCTTTATCATTCTTTATTGTTCTATTCTTTAGTTGTATTGATAGTTTTTTTTTTATTCAAGAGACTTTCCGGCTGCATATTGAATACTTTCAGTGATATATCGCGTTGCTAAAGGAATAAATAGGAATGGGTTCGTATTTCGTCCCAGCTCCGCTCATAGGACTCATACAAGGTGAAGGGAGGAAAGGACCTTAGGACGTGGCTAGCTTTGAAGCCGATCGGTTCGCTTTACGAAGGTTCTGTAGACAGTTGATGTCATATAGCGAAAATAGCGAAAATCTAGTCAGCAAATTTACCTAGTTCTTTCGTTGAACCATTGTAAGTTTGCAAATCAGGTTTTGATTCTTTTTTTTTTTTAATAAATGAATAACTCAAACTGTGAGTGATGTATTTTTCTGATTGCCTTTCCGGAGTAGGAGTAAGCAATAAATCGTTTTGAATAGGCAACAATTTGAGAATTACACATTTGGCAACTGCACAAAATTGACTTCTTCTCTACGGACCTTTTTGGTAAACTTTCGTCTTGCAACTTAGAGCAGGAGAAACCTGTTTTTTTGTATGAAACATGGTGAAATAAAGGGTGTATATGTACTGTATATACCAGAACCTGAATACAACCCTGTACCATTGCAAGCAGAGCAATATCCCCAGTGAGTCGGAGATATATCCATCTCTCTCTTAACAATCGTTACTGTATATGTCATATTTTTATGGGTAATATCGAACTGGGTGGGCGTCCCCAATTTATTAGATATATTATTAATAATTTTGTGCTGTTTCCACAAATTCGAATTTTCTGTTTTCGGGCTTTTTCCAGAAAATTTTTATATAAGGTAGCAGGGACACAGGATCGTACAAAAGGTAGTAGTTCCGGAATAGCAACTTCCACAGAAAACCCTCTAGTCGACACTGTGAGGGCTTAATTGGTTTACCCAAAGAAAATCAGGAAACTACAGTAGGAAATTCATATCGTAGTTTCAAACTTAGTGCCAGGGTATACTATGATCAGCATATTTATTCATCATAACATACATCTTCCAATAACGATTAAAAATCGAAAATTATTGGACTAATTACAAAACATGATAAAAAGAAATGATATTCCTAAAATTATTCATTTCAGTTTTTCCAGTGGTCCAAATTATAGAGCTGATTGAAAAGACACGTACGTATGACATACTTTTTCAATCCTTTTTCGAACCAGTTATGCCTTTGAACTTCCTCCAACCTATGTGACCCTGATCCAACTTTGTATTCATTTGCATAAAATATATTGGGAAAAGGGAGACTATTTTGAACCATTATCATGAATCATCGAAATGAATAAATAAATGAATAGCATGTTGTTTCTTGTTTCTAAATAAAACATTGAAAGCAATAAAAAGAATCATTATTAATTCTTTTTTATGTCATTTACAATACAGAAATAATAGAGATCAGATAGATTTGTTGATTTGGTTCTTCGGTAGGTGTTCCAAAATATACAGATACTTTCTCATCTCCTTAATCCTTTTCAATCTAGAAAAGTGGGTGTTACGGTTTTTTATGTAGGATGCAGGAATTATTGCCTACATAGGTATCAGGGGATGAGGAGAAGAAGGATATAGCATACGCATTCCGATCATTTCAACCATAATCTGCCATCTAGTGGTTATACAATCCACACAGGAAGTCATGGAACGATATAACAGTTTTCTGCGTGAGCTTGTGCTCCAAGTTTCAAAACACATGAAAATCTTTCTAATTTTTCTAAACATATAGCCCCTATAAGCTTGTGTCTTCGGAGTTCTATATTTCATTCTTGCTGAGGGTTAAATTAAAAAGGTCTCCACAAACCTATCCTTCTGTTGAAGCTTATTTATTGCCCTGTTCCTTTAAAGCTATGTGAAGCTCTATGACGTGCACCCAGGCGCGTACCCAGAAAGGTGTGTTGGGGGGGGCTCAGCTTTTATCCAAAAATAGTTATGTTTTTTAACCATGAGAAATCGTGAAAAACGAATAAGAAAATATTAAAGCATGCATTTATTTCTTGTAAATATGAATCTTCAAAAAACAAAAAAAAACAAATTGATATTGAATCTTCCAAGGGTTTATTAGTTTTTAGTTATTAAATAAAAGTTCCAAGCGCCAGAATTAGCAAATCTGGTCACAACCATTTCTGTATCTATGACTATCTCGTAATTTATGTGCATTAGAGCTAATCCGTTCAAGCGGTTTTCTGCCATAGATATGCGATTTTCGCGACCCTGTATCACTTTTCTGTAAAACTTCCAAAGCCACAAACAGAAATATTCCAACTACTCTTGTTCCTGAAATACAGGGCGAAAACGAAAATGTTCCCTTTTGGAGATGTAATTATTTCTTAGGCCCTGTATAAGAAAAAAAAATATTAAAACGGTTTATAAGAGATATTGAGAGCCCTGTTTTTAAGATTGGGCACAAACTTGGTATTTTTAAATGGAATACCCTGTATATTTAAACGTCAAATTTTTGCGATTTTTTTGAATACCTTGATGTATCGCAACCTTATCTTCAATAAATTATAGCTTCAAAAATCAGAAAAATCCATATTTATGTTTGTTTTTTAATAGTAGGCCATGAATTCTTCCACACCTGCATTAAATTATTACTTTTTCGAAACGCCATGTGATTCAAACCTTTTTATTCAATTATCTTTTGAACATAAACTCAAAATATCACGCTTCAACATAAACTTAAAAATGTTGTAAACAAAAAAATATATCGGTACAGATTTAACATTAACTGATGTAATTACAAGATTCTATTCAGACAATTTATTACATAAACCAAAAATAAACATATAGATCTAATGAAGTTGTTCAAACTGTCGTCCATTTTGTCTTATACATAAACAACATTGAAAATTATTAAGGATTGCCTTTGTGGGTTTCTGAATGCTTCTTTGGTTGGGGCTCATCTATATTATAACGCCGATATGCTTACATTTTATATTTTCATATAATATTTTTCAGATTTTGAAATTCCATGTTTTCACCGTCAGCCATCATCATTGATTTGTTTTGACTCTGTTTGTGACTCAGTTTTCTTGAATGCAATAAACAAAACAATATTTTATGCATGTTCAACTTATGGAGGAATTTTTGCATTTAGGAGATTCTACTTGATCTTGCTGATGACTATAGCTTATTTTTATGACCATTGGCTGTGAGTGTTCTATTGTTTTGCTATGTTTGTATAATTTTGTTCCACTGACAATCTGTCTTTTCAGACCCTGAGGATGACACAAATTGGTGTCGAAATATAGGTATTCGCTAAAAAGGTCTTTCAATTACCATTTGCCATACGCCGCATACCCTTATTTTGCTGAATTATCATTTCTCGGCGGTGAATTTGTCTCAATTTGTCTCTATGTTCAACTTTTATGCATGTGTGAAAGGATTCATGGCCTAGTTCAAAAACATCAATTTGGATTTTTCTGATTCTCAAAGTTAAAACTTATTGAAGATTGGGTTGTGATACATCAATGTATTCAGAAAAAAAATTGCGAAAATTTGACGATGAAATAAACAGGGTGATACATTTGAAAAATACCAAGTTTGTGTCCAATCTTAAAAACAGTGCTCTCAACAAAAATTAATTTTTTTCCTATCTTATACAGGGCCTAAGAAATAATTACATTTCCAAAAGTGAACATTTTCGTTTTCGCCCTGTATTTCAGGAACAAGCAGTAGTTGGAATATTTCTGTTTGTGGCTTTGAAAGTTTTACGAAAATGTGATACAGGTTCGCGATAACCGCATGTCTCTATCTTCAATCATAGCTGAGATACAGTGCAATCTCAACCAAAATGGGACACAGTGTACCCAAATATTTGAAGCAATATGTATAAATTTGGATAGAAATCTCCGCTACATTTCTCTAGAGCTGAAAGTGCAGATGAAGCACATGATTTGGAATCATCCGGTGTTGAAGTTGCCCACTTTTCTTCCATCTTTTTGATTCACTGGAAAGAATGAGGCGCTTTCGCCTGAGGCGAAAGCCTTGGGGGGGGGCTAGAGCCCCAATAGCCCCCCCTCTGGATACGCGCCTGCGGTGCACCAAATGGTCATTGAGCAGACTCTTCTTCAACTTTTCATTTACTTTTTAATATTTTACAAAACTTTGGTAGTGAACACTAAGCGTAAGCTGCGTAAGCCTTGCTTGTTACAGACGTTGCAGTCTCTCATCATTTTGATTGCTTCTTTGACTTCTTCCATTGACGTATTATAATTATTTCTTATTTCGTTGATATTCTTGGTTTTTGGTATCAAAACATCATTAACTAGATCGAAAAGTTGCAAAGTTTCACTGTGTCTGTGCTCTTGGGCGAATCCGATAATAATTTGTCTCTCCACTCACTAGATGGCGACAGAAGGCAAAACTCATCAGGTTATGGACTCTCTCCCCTCCAACAATGAGCGCACTGCGAGCAGCAGTGGGAGGGATGACAGCGTTCAAGAAAATGCCGCTAACACAGCGACTTTTGCAGGTTTTCCACCAGGCTAACAGGATCACAAGGAGGTGGAGTGTCCACATATCGAAGCAGATGCCGTCTTCTCGGCTCGTCCAGGAGTCCTCCTCGCACTCCTTTTCTCCTGGCGGCAGAAAGACCACCGAGGCGGTCCTGGGGGTTGGCTAACACTCCGGGGCGTCGTCCTCACCTCCAAGAAAACACTCCCTACATCAGAATTCGATTAGAGCCGGCTTCTTATTATGATACCACTCCCCCACGTCTGATGCCTGAACATTTTGTTTTGAGCCTGCGGAACCCACCGATTGCGGAAGGTTCAGAACGTGCCCATCGTGGGCGGGAGCGGACACCTGCCGCGATTTCGGGGAGGTTGGCAGTTGTATCGGGTCGTTTGGCCCCCTTATAATGATTTCCAACCCTCTTCCTATGCTGATGCAGTCCAATTTCCATCCCCCGAGCGTCGATGAGGCGAAATGGACGGCCAGTCTGATTTATCAGTTGTATTTGGTGATTTTACCGGCGCATGAGGTCAAACATACATACAGGGTGTTAGGTAAACGTATTTTAAGTTATCTCTCAGAATTTCCCAAACTGTCCAATTAGAAAGTATTTGCAAGTTTTCGCGTAGAAGTACCTGGATCCTGGATCTACTTCTATCATGTTCAGCAATTTGTCTTCCACTTCAACCGTTCTTACAGTCCTTGGTTTTCCTGGTCCTTCACTTGGCTTCAATGTTCCGAAGACGGTGATGAATAACGTATACTCCATTCACAATTATAAAATCACAACTCTGGCCTTGGAAATTTGACACATTCCACTCTGTATCGAAGTTATGACGTTTTTCAAAATATTTGTATGTTCCAAGTCAACACTATGTTGCCCTTTCTACATTCTTAGCGTATTTCTCAGAATGTGAATTTATTCGGAAAATGAATGAATTGGAAAAGATGTGTTTTGAACGAAAATAATTAACGTTTATATGAATTGATAGAAAGGATTCCTTTTCTAGTTATTTGCATGAAAAATACAAGAGGTCACTGTTGAAATATATTATTTTTCGCCATGGAAGAAAATTGCATTGCTTTCACATAATTTTCATATGCATGCTTGTGAAGATTTAATGTTTATTATCCTCTTGAACTGAAAGTTCAAGACTTGACGACATCAATTGTTGAATCAAGAATAATGGAACATTATATCCCTCTATTGGAATCCAAATAGTTGAAGGGAGTTCTGATGCAAGAGGAACATTTTCTTGTAACATAACCTTAATAGCTAACTTTACAAAAATAAAAGTAGAAGGTACACATTTCATTTATTTGATCTTATGAACAAGGAGTAAAATATTCTGACTGTATAGTAATTTATTCGTTTAAAAAATATTCATACATTACAACCACAGTAGGTTTGTACAAATAAAATGGAATAGGTCAAACATATGCTTCACATTTATCATTCACCTGTTCTAAAATAAGACACAAACTCCTCCACATTATAGGGTCCTCACAGCATTAAAAGCTTGTGTCTCTTTTGAAAGAAGTAGCACTAGATATAATATATTCTTTCGATTAAGAGTAAATACCTACCGTTGAATGTTACATGCACAAATTTCTTCAAAATGGGCTTATACGAAGTGGTTTTTTTCTGAAACGTGAAAACGATCAACAATAATCATTTAGTGACCCATCCAAAACACGTTTATTTACGAAAATCGTGCAATTTCATTCTGCAAGTTCTTTCCTCATAATTCCTCGAAAATCCTACCTGAACCATATTTTCCGGTCGCTTTCGTGAGAAGATCCTATGAGGAAGCCTTTTTAGTCCATTTACACATTCCAAATAAATTCTGAGCACCAAAAACGATACCGAAACTAACCAAACTTCTGGGGGACCGGAATTTCGTTTGAAATCTTTCCAAACGGCCAGATACCTAAAAAACTTCGTTATCAAGTGTAAAAAAGGCGATTAGTACCTACTTTTGCTCTATTTCTGGTTATAAATCGATTTTTGGTCCAATTCAAATTTGCCTTTTGCACCCATGCCATCATGCCAAAATATCTTTGATACTTTTACTTTGATGTAAACAAAAAAACTGGCAGCGTCGTTTTGTCATTGAACGATATTTTCTGTACGCGCACAGATTTTTTATCAGGGGCACCAACTCCTGAAAACGAAACCATGACCTCCTATGTGATTAAATAAAAGTGAATGGAGTATATGTCCCATAAGTTTTGGCTCATTTGTCAGCAAAAAAGTGACAAAAATTATACATTTGTTTATTGCATTGTGATACACATTAATAAACGTTTCAGAAGCCACAAAACTATCAATTTAAATTAAATGAAGAGGGCCATTATCTTCCACAGAGCCCAGAGCGCAACTTTCTGCGTTTCAGGTTTTGGACGGTATCTAGATCGATTTCTCGGAAACTTTTCGCGATAAGAGAGCCGTAAAATCTTCTATGGATCGAGCCTGTGGAAGGTTAGGGGGATTGCCGTTTCGCGAAACAAATGGTTCGTTTTGGTCGGCAAGCCAATCTTGAGTTTCTCTTGCATAGTGCCTGGACGCAAGGTCTGGACAGCACATGCTATCGTCTCTAGCGTGTTCTGCTTCATTAAAATTACCTGGCGATGTAGTTAGATGTCCTCTATTGACGTGCTAGTTTTCTTAGCCAAGTACCAACCTTGTATTCCGCTCTTCTCACCAGTTTTACGGTCCTTGCTTGGGCAGAAATTCTATGTCTTCCACTTTTTGCAAGGTTCATACAAGCAATACTTGGCTCACATTCAGCGATTGTCCGATAAATAGTTCTACAGGATATATTCTGATTTTCAAAAATGCGTCTTATCTCGGCTTCATCGACTCGTCCAAGTAAATTATAAATACTTTTCCGAATTTCTTTTTTGTAAGCCATATCGACTTAACCACTTCAACGTCTTCAACAACTGAAGTGTTAAAGTGAAGCCAAGTTTACAAACAAACTTTTATTTCAATAGCAATTTATTGTCTTCTTCTTGTCACCACTAAGCACTGAACGAGAATAAATTCGCTATCACAAAAACGCTTATATCATTTGAACCACTGGACCGATTTCGAAAATCAAACTCATTTTCGAATCATCTTCTAATTCTAATGAAAACAATAGAAAACCAAAACTATTTTTTACAAAATTCATAGATTTCTTCTGGAATTCTTTCCATCATGCTTCAGCTTCTTATAGTGTTCTCAGTCACTTTCTGGGATGCTGTCTTCCACTTTTGCTTGAATTCCGCTAATGTTTTCGTTGATTTCTTACTCTTCTTCAATTCTCTTTTTACCAGGGCCCAATATCTTTCGATTGGTCTGAGTTCAGGGCAATTTGGTGGATTGGCCTCTTTGGGGACAAAAACCACCTCATTAGCTTCGTACCATTCCTTGGTGGCCTTGCTGTAGTGGCATGAAGCTAAATCTGGCCAAAAGATTGTTGACACAAAATGGTAAAAGTCGCTTCTTCAGGCATTTCTCGATGTATATCTTCGAGTCAACAGAGCCTTGGCCAACGAAAAATTTGCAAATTGCTTGCCAAACCAGGAATTTTTAGGAAACTTTGCTTGTTTCTTCACGCGAAATTGTTCGTCAACATTTCCACGAGAATCTGCAGCATAAAATTCCTGACCAGGAAGTTGCGAGAAATCAGCCAAGACATAGGTTTCGTCGTCCATCACGCAACAGGAAAAATTTTTCAAGAAATCCTTTTTTAATTTCTTTGCTCTTGATTTGGCTTCTTGATTCTTCACAGCGTTCCTGTCTGGCACTTCCTGCACTTTGTATGTTCTAAGCCCACAACTCGACTTGATTTTCTGAACGGTTGACTGCGAACAACCCACTATTTGGGTCACTTTCCGTCCTGAAAGGTTAGGATTCTTCTGAAAAAGGCTGATGGCTTTCTTCACTTTGTTTGTGCTAAGAAACCCCTTTTTCCTTCAGGTTCCTTCCTTGCGTTTAATTGTAAGATCTTCGTTGAAGCGCTTAACAACTCTTGATACCGTTTCCGGAAGAACGCGAGCCTCTTTTGCGATTTTTTTGAGGCTCCAATTTTGATTATTTTGAAAAAGTTTCACTATAAATTCTCGTGTTTTCACTTCGCTTGACATTTTGCGACAGAATATTGCAATATCTATGAAGTAAATGTTCCACATGCTACTGACGTTCATAACAAAGCTAACTATGATCAAATTTTGATTTTTTTTCTCAATTGGTTCAAGAGGTATAGGCGTTTTTGTGATAGCGAATTTATTCTCGTTCAGTCCTTATATTGGACTATGAAATTTTCGCCACAACTTATGGGATATACATACGTGTTAGCAGTGGCGGCTCGTGAACTTTTATCTTGGGTCGGCAGATATACAGGTGTCCCAAGTTCGAGTGCCTATTAGACGTTTGTGGAGACTTGGACATATTTGAAATCTGAAAATTGGGATTATGATATTGTTCGAAATTCTCTACAGACCTAAGATATTTTTGGATCCGGAGCACTTCCGGTTATGCAAGGATTGAAAAGAAATTTGTTCAAAAAATTTTTTTTTAATTCTTCGTTTTTTATATTTTCCGATTATTTTCGATATTTTTAAATCTATTCGAATGAAAACAATGGTTTTGACATAAATGTATTGAGCATTGATGACTCAAACATATAATAAACGAAAAAATGAAAAAAAAATGAAACAAATTTATTTTCACTCCTTGTATAATCGGAGTGCTCAGGCTTCAAAAATATTTTAAGTCTGTAGAGTGTAGAGAATTTCGAACAATATCATAATCCCAATTTTCAGATTTCAAGTATGTCTGGTTCTCCAGAAACGTCTAATAGGCACTCGAACTTGGGACACCCTGTATATAATAAACAATCCGCATACCGCAATACAAACGAAAACAGTCGAGGTACCCCCGATCCAATCCTTTCTCGTGTCTACGAATCAAGGCATTTCCAGTACGGCATAATCTCATTTGCCGTACCTGAGCCTGCAATAAGAGTCTAACGGCTACTGTTCAGCATTTTTTTTCGGCTAAAAATTTCTGGAAATAGTGGAAATAGACGGAAATTCATATAAGTACTATCATATTTAGCATTCACGTCTAAAAAAGTAGTAAAAGTACGAAATACGACAAAAATTCGTTTTAAGCAACTTTTATCTCTTATAATTTGTGAGATTGAACGAAAACATCCCATTTTCGATTATGAAAAAGCATTAACTGAAAGGCGAATATAATATTTATCATTATCTGAATAAAATTCCAACAGAAATCAGTCGTTTCGTCTCATTCGTATTCGCCTTTCATTGATCCAGTACGGCCGAGTACGGCATGCCGTACCTGCTTTAACGTCGGTCCCCAGAAAGCGTTTGATGCTTGCTTGGCGCTCTCGTCTTCCCGCAGTTACACACATTTCAATTCTCGGACTGATTTGGGTTGACGAAACGGCGCGGCGTTGAGATTGGAAGAGCGTGTTTTCAAGAAGTTGAAATATTTCAGTTTATTTATTCACATAGGTATTGGGAATACAATAATTATAATAAATTTGGTAATTTAACAGAAGAAAGAGTTATTTAAATTTTGGCTGAACACAAAATATATAGGGTCGGCAGTGCCGACCCTGCCGTCCCTGACGAGCCGCCACTGCGTGTTAGGTACTCTGAAATAGTTTTTTATCGGGCAGTATTGGCGTGGACATCGTGAACTTCTTTCATTGTTTTGATTACAATTGAAATGCTCCTGATGTTTGTTGAGTTTTTTAAATTGCAACTCCAACTTATTGTTTTAAAAATGAAGAGACTTTTTTTACTGAAGGTGATTTCGACATTGAAGGGGTTTTAATCAACCCTTTCATCAATAAAGGGATGAAATGGTTGATTTCATTCGAATCTTCACATTTTCCACGTATTCTGAGGTCGATTACAAAAAATTGGGCTAATTCCAGTTTAATGATAATACGATACGCAATTTATTTATTGAAATTCGGACCTTTTATGTACGCGTCGTCTATATCGACGATAAATATTTTTATGGTAAATTTGTTGCGTCAATTGGAGAAAAACGATACTTAAAAATTTGAGTGTTTCATTGATAAGTTCATTGAATGTCACCGAAATCAATATGATATTCCGCCTCTTTTCAAATCGTATAGTATTACAGCTGAAACGTCATATAATATACTGAAAATGTGAACGTGGGCGTTATCCGATTAAAGGTGTTCTGTCCCAATTTTTTTAGCTCATTGAACAATTTTCAGACTGATTAAAGTTGAGTACAATTGAAATTGGTAGAGGCTTTTCAGTGTAAGAAAATTCAATTTTGAAGATTCTCTCAGAAAGAACAGTTGACAGTTCTGAAAGGCTACCTCCGCAAAATCGGTAAATTGGTTTCAGAGGTTTTCAATGAAATACAGGGTGTCTCATTGAAAAGGAAGTAGAGGCTTTTTTTTGAGGGAATGTATGCACGTGATGTCACATTGTACATTTCTCAAATGTTCCTTTCGGATCACTGGCGGATACAGACAGTTTTTCAGGGGGGCAATTAATTTTTGCAGGGGGGGCCATGAATTGATTTATTGAAAATATTAGTGATCAATTGAAGGGGTTATTATTGTCAATTTCGAAGTCCAAGGGGGGCCACGGCCCCCGTGTATGCGCTAGTTTTTCGGATAGACTAACATAGTAAGACCCGACTGATCCATTGTTGGAAAGCAATTGATCAAGCCGATTGCACTTCCGTTGATTTTTTTATTTGGTAATGTTATCATAAAAAAATTTACGTATGTAGATGCATTGATAAAGTGACCTGTTCAATCGACGAAGCCACTAATTATCGTTATTATATTTGATTGTCGCGATGCCTGTGTTTAGAAAATCGATGGAATGTAAGATTATGCGTTTTGATTGCCGGACGTGAAACCGGCTCATTGGCGTAACACTCATCGGAGATTTCTTTCATCATTAAATTCCACAGTTATAAAATCAATATCTTTAAGTTGATTCCAAATAATACCCCCTGTTATTCCAAATAATGTTTAATCTAATGTAGTGTACATAAATATAAGGTCACTTGAGTGGAAAATCGAGAGAAGATGTCCGTTTCTTTAAAATAACTCAATGTCTTTCCTGGATTCAATACAAAATAAATTTCTATTACAATGTGTCGAGAGATTTTTACTTAATCGCAAAATTGCTTAAATTAACTTTACTTGAAATTAGAAAAATAGAGTTTTCAACTGTGGTATTTAATAATGCAAGAAACGACAGAAAACGACAATTTTAAAATATCGTTTTATCCACGAAAAGTGTGGCCAACATGAGATCTCATACATGCTCTACATCTGCTTCAATGGACTATGAAGAACATTGTTTCTGAAAATTTCAAAACCACGTTGTACTAGAGCTAAAACTAAATTTGATTTGACATTAAACCAATACTTGACTCGTTGTGATAGGAATTAATTTTGTATTGAAAATGGTTTCAGTTTGAGAACTGAAATTTGGTGGGTAAACTCAGAAGGGATTGGGGTTCTTAGTAAAACAATTGAAATAAATAGATTTCATTTCGAAAGTTCATTTTTTTTCTTTAAGAAATAGAAGAAAATAAGCCAACTCATGCTTCTGTTTTATTTCAAACGAAAGACCCATGAAAATAGTTCATCTTCCGATTAAAAGTGAATCTAAAGATAATTTCTTTCAGGAAAACAACTCAAAATAAGGAATTGGCAGAGAATGGCCAAATTCAAATATATGGCGGGAAAAAGTTCCTGCTTTACCCACATATTCACTAATTTCATAGTTCAGCAATTTTCGGATAGAGGACGCCATTGTACATTTCATTCATACGGACAGAGATATTCATAGAACTTATAGTGATGATGTAAGTTCTATGGAAATATTCCATAAAATGCACGGTGGCGCCTCTATCGGATTAGTTTTCCTACTCGGTCTGAACGGCAAACTTAAATGCTGCAAATTAAAGCGAGTTATACCATTTCGAATTCTCAATGAAACTGGCATATTTTTCTCTGATTTGGCATTCAAGTGAATTTTTTCCATCTCGTTAGGATGAACTTGGAAAAAAATTAGGTTAACATAAAATTTGAGCTAGATCTTTGTTCGAAGAAAAACTATATATGCGGCCCAAAAATTATAGCTTGCATTCTATCCAGAAATACCATCCAAAAAACAAATAGAAAAATTCCTTTATTTGAAGTGTTGCCACCAAAAAGAGTGGCGAAGGGTGTAGTTTTTTTTTTAATTTTCTAAAATATCGAAGAACGATTTTACTGAATATAAATCATTTTTCTGAATAATAACAAGATCATCTACCTCCGGTACAGGGGCGTCGATAATTTTTTTCTTGGGAGGGGGTTAATAAAAGAAGCATGCTTAAAAATGGTGAATGAGATGAGGCATTTTTCAAAAAATAGACTGACTTTCGAAGTTTTAGGAAACTGAATGAAGGGTTTTTGTTTATTTCAGGAGCGTGCATAAATTGATCAGAACAATATTGAAAAAAAAAAATAACCTCAGACACAGAAAAACCTATTCTTCGCCATTTTGCAGCTTTCCCTCATATTCGAAATAGAACCTAAATATCAGGGGAATTTTAATTATTTTCCCAACCAAAAACGTATTCTACGCCACTGGAACCCAGCGTGGTCATAACAACTCCACTATCATCACAACCTGACTCATTCTCTGCCTGTACCCAGTGTAGTAGAAATAGAAATCCAGTTGGCTTGTGACTGCTTTAAAGGGTACCTGTATCGCTTCTCTCTCTTGTTTTGATTGAACGCCGAGCGTATTTACATTTCGGTGACTACTAACACAGATAAGAGGTTTTCTTCCTTATTCTTTTTCTCCTAAAATGGCCCTAGCCTATGTGACTGTGTAACTGGTGTTTGTGCTGTGTTTTGATTTTGTTCTGTTTGTTGAAATATTCCTTTTTGTTTTTTTGAAGCCTGGATAACATGTCATGGTGAGTTTGATTGTAGTGGTAGTTTTTCATTTCAATCTGTTCAAACGAACCTTGATTTTTTTCAATGTGTGCAAGGTATTTTGAGGTGTATAGGTACATGAGAGATAATATCTTATCTATAAGCACATATGAATGTCAGCATAAATTATCTCTTTATCTCAATATTAATTCTGAGGGCATCATCATGATATTGTTTAATTTTTTGTGAGGAAAATTTTTACGAATTCGCTTGTTAATTTGGAGGCAGAGAACTCTCAGCTTCATTGAGTCAAATTTTGATTTTTCAAATATTGGTGTGTTTTTGATTTCAAAAAACAAAATAATATAAAAAACTTCTAGAAATTTTACAATTCAAATATAATTCTGACGTAAAGTAACGCAGAGAAAACAGTGGATATAAAAAAATTGGACCTGTTTGGTAGCTTCTGTGAAAGGAAATAGTAAATTAATAGGTTATGAATAAATGGAATTACGAGTGTTCAAGTCGCCACTTTTAATTGCAACAATAATTAAATATTGAAATATACAATAGATATTTTTCTGAATATGAAATAATTCACTAACAAGAATTTCCGGTGTAAGTTTTTCAAGCTCTGTGTTATGATCAATATTAACAAAAAACATTAAAATTTGAAAATGGTTTTAATAATAAGTGATGAAAAATTAATTGTGAAATTCAGTTCTGTCCGTTAGTAAACACGAAAAACTAGTGTTTTTGTCAGGAGCAACGAAAAAGTCGACAGGAGAAAAATTTAAATGGTGTATTATCTTCTAGACTTAATGTCTTCATTAATTTACTTCCTTGTGATATATTACTCAACAGTAATTATTTAGGAAATTAGTAGGAAGCAACATCAGGTGATTGCTACGTTTCGTGAATAATATTTTGCTTCTTCAGGGCAAAGCCAAACTAATTGAGTTGGCGTTAACTGAGTGTTATTATTTCTAAGCACTCTCCCAACTCCTGTTAATTATTGTTGATTATTATCTTGTAGTTTCCTCCAAGGAAACAAAAATATGGTTTCTCCAACCTACTAAAGATACAATAAATTAAAAACCTCCCGGTAACGCAATCGAGTACAGGTCGATCGACTGCATCTGAGAAAAGTATTCCCCCATAGGAGAAGTGATTCTTAATTGGCCTTAAATGCAAATGAAAGTAGTAGGTCTAAAAATAAACCTGTTTTCGTAGTTCACAAATTGGGGCGCACTTGTAATTGAATAAGAGATTTCTGCAAATGATTCTATTATAAACCAATTAAATGATTGAAAACGTTTGTCCATCTGATTGACACAAAAGATCCCCTGTTATCATATTGTTAAGGTTAATTGGTAGTTTATTCCATTGATGCTGAAAATTTGCGAGTCATCCTTGATTCGATTGCCCTACTTCTCAATACCTTCTCATAATATAAGCATAAATCTACAGACTGATCGTCTATTTTGTCCCACCCTCTCAATTTTCTTGTTTTCAAATCAGACAAAAATAACGAGAAAGTTGTGCAGAATAATAAAAGAAGAATTCTAAATTAATAAGTTTAACCATTTGATTCCTATAATGAAGAAAGGATTGTTAAAAAAATCCCATAAATTACCTCAGCAACAAGACATTTTCTACAGATGTAAATGATTTTTTGGAGCATTATGTACCCTCTCAGGATATGGAGATTGGGGTAGATTTCCACCCTTTGTCAGTATGCCAGTTATCTGAGAAAAATTTGATATTGATAGTTTCAGTTAATATCTGTTTTTTAATTGTTAGCTCTTATCCAGAGTTCTTCAATGGTTTTTGGAAAATGAAATGAAGGGTTGATGATTCTAAAAAATGCAAATTCAGTTTTGGCTTCTTCCGTGTTCTATCCAAATTATTCAATATATAAATGAGATATCCCATTAGCTAGTTATTCCAGCTCATTATCAACACAACGTCAGGTGAAATCCCAGGTGTTTTCCTCAATCACCATCGTTATCATTATTGATAAATAGAGTATTCTGCAAAATGACGATTGGAACCTTTCATTATTCTCCAGGAATTGCACGGTGAGAACGTGTACTGATAACAAACGTTGAGCAGGAAGTTTAGATATGCTCATTGTTAATTAGGTAGGTTCGCCAGCTACAGAGCGTGCCTTTGACGAACTGTAATCTAGTGAATGCATTTTGAAGAGATTTCTCACTTCCTGGAATTACGCTTCCTGGTATTTATGCGGAAAAACGAGCGATTTTGTGTGCGGAATTGTTCAAATAATGTACAGGTTGGGACGAAGATCAAACTAAGTAGAATTTTATTTCCATTCTTATTTTTTTCTTTATGCTATACTAGAATAGTAAACTCTGTGGACTGATCCGAGGGAATCTGTCGAAAAAGTGGGTCCAGAAGAATCAAAAATCGCAGCGAAGCTGCGATACTGTGAAGATATTTTTATACGATCGGAAAAAGAAATAATCTATTCATACGTGGTTGAAACTTCGATTCACTAGGGGAGGTAGAATTATTTCTTAAAAATTTGCGAAAAAATCCGACAAAAAGGGGCAATTTCAAAATCGATAAAACTGTTTTCACAGATATCCTGGGCGTGATGTAAATATATACGGATCGAAAAGGAAAAGGTCAATGCAAAATAACTTGGCATTCTTGTTTTCCATAATTATTCCATTTCTTCAGAAAAATTGATCAAACTTTGACATTTCGCCTATAAAATTACCCAATTTACAGAGATCTACAGACTTTATAGGTTGATCTAGTTCTAGACTCTAGAGGCCCTACTAGCTTTTTTTCTATATAACACCAGAGCAAATTGGATTCATAGTGGCAAAAGTTGTACGAGGGTTTATCTGATTCTCACTGCTATCTGTATATTTTTATTTATTATTTCCTTTAATTTTTCATTGGAATAAATTAATAAACATAAAGTGAAGAATTGAATCAAATCATTAAATTTATATTTAATATTTTAGAGCATATTCATTCATTAAGAGTTAGATATAAAATAGTGAATTATAAATATAGAATAACGTCAGGAAATAAAGACTCAGTTTCGAATAGAGTGTTTATCTGTTTCTCACTGTTATCTGTATATTTTTTTTTATTATTTCCTATAATTTTTCATTGGAATGAATTAATAAATATAAAGTGAAGAATTAAATCGAATCAATAAATTTATATTTAATATTTTAAATCATATTCATTCATTGAGGGGCAGTATCACCTTTTGGATTGTGGTAAATCTCCATTCAAAAGTTGTCTCTTTATTTCACGAGTAAGTACCCTAATTTACGATGTAAAGACTTGATTTTTTTTTTAAATTGAAGTTGAAGAACGTCCTGAGGGCAAATAGTTTTTTTTTTCGATTTAATTAGTTTTTCAATTAAAAAAACCAGGGTAATCGTTATTTCTGGGGTTATTGAAAATGTTTTTCGTTTTCCATGAGTACAAGCTATATTTTTGAAATAATCATCATAAAAATTTTTGTAATTTATGGAAGATTAAATTGCCGAGGGCAAACAGTTGCGATTTTTTTCCAAAAATGATGAATAACCGTCGGAAAAAAATCATTAAGTAAAGTTTCCAAAACGCTGAAGTTCAACCTGTTTTTTTTAATTGAAAAACTAACTAAATCGAAAAAGTCGCAACTATTTGCCCTCGGCAATTTAATCTTCTATAAACTACAAAAATTTTCATGATGATTATTTCAAAAATATAGCTTGTACTCATGAAAAACGAAAAACATATTCAATAACCCCAGATCTAACCTGTTTTTTTAACTAATTAGAAATTAAATCGAAAAAAGAAAACTATTTTCCCTCGGGACGTTCTTCAACTTCAATTCAAAAAGAATCAAGTATCTACGTCGTAAATTAGGGTACTTACTCGTGAAATAAAGAGACCACTTCTTGAATGGAGATTTACCACGATTCAAAAGGTGATACTGGCCCTTAAGAATTAGATATAAAATAGTAAATTATAAATATAGAATAACGTCAGGAAATAAAGACTCAGTCTCGAATCGAGATAAAACTTTATTTGTTGATAATCATCGACAAACACATAAGGTATGAATCAAACTAGCCTCTCTACAAGCAATCAATCAATACATCTTTCAATTGCAAGTACATCTGTTTGCCTGAAATTTAATTATCATGAACAGTTTTTTTAACTTTATTATTTTTCCTTTGTTATTACAGGGTGTAGCGAAATGAATGTATAATATGATACTTGCGGTTAGAGGACTTTTTGGTGATTCAGAAAAATATGCCTTAGGTATTGTTAAAGCCTCTCGGTTTTTGAGTTTTGACATTTTCGAAAATTCAAAAGAATTACACTCTTTGCCACTTTACAGAATTCCAACTGAAGGAATTTTTCAATCCATTTTTTTTAATAGTATTCCTAGGAAGATGCGCTATCGAATTTGAATTATCATTTTTGCGATATTTTCTTTGAACAAAAATCTAGTTAAAATTTCATCTTTTGCTTCGTTTTCTCAAGTTTAACCTAACTTGTTATGGTCACCTGAGTGCCAAATTAAAAAAAAATGCCTGTTTTATTGAGATTCCGAAATGGTCTAACTAACTGTTTTTCCAGCATTTAATACAAATTAAATTCCCATTACAATTATTCAAGAGCTTTTTTTCTAATGTACAAATGTTCTAAAATAAACATGCTATTGTAACAACCATGTTTCATCAGAAAATATAACCGAAGCTTAGAGTATTCAGTTGACGACTTTTTTACTGAAGAGTGTTTCGAAAAAATTGGTGCCTCAAGCGAGGTTCAGGAAAATATTCTGAAATAAAACACATCACCGAAGCTTTACTATGAACTGAAAAAAAAATAGCTTCCATTCATTGTCAATTTTTTATCACTTCTGAAAGATGAATATTTGCCGCAAAAAAAAATGCTTAGACGTGGATTCAACAAATAAAAGTCACTCTAATATAACTTCGATGCGATTGTCTTGAGAAGAAGAAGAATTTATAGATAGCAAAATCGCCATAACCTATTCACTGATGAACAAGACGCTTTTGTTGCAATCGAATGAAATAAAACAAAATGAGTATATTTTCGCTGAACATTTTTTCACCTAAATTAAAATACTTAAAATCAAGTTTGCAATAATTCACAAGAATACAAGATAAAAAAGGTACAGGGTACAGTGAATAGAAAGGGATATGAGAGAGTGCGATAGCAAAATAAACCAAGTATTTGAATCGAATGAATAGAATAGAAAACCACAAAACAAACTGATGTCTTTGTTTCTTTCAGTTTCAATATTTACGATTCACTGAACTCAGGTTTATTGATCCTAGATCCCACAAAGAAATAAAAATGGAGATTTCGAAAAATTCTTGCATAATAAAAATAAAATTATCTAATCATAATCATCCACACAAAGATGGTTTTATTTCTTGTGGTTGGAAACAAAAGATTCAGAGAGAATGACAAATTTTTCTTCATGTTACATAAATTAATATTTCTAACGTTGCAGTCAACGAAAAGAAAAGTAAACCATATTTCACTGTGGATTAACACCTGATCTCAAATTCTGCTCTACTTATTTTATCACTCATTCTCTCGCAGACTTATGGAAGCGTAAAAATACCATTATCCACGTATATCTCGCTTAAAACTGCAGTTTAAGATAGTGAAACTACACTCAAAATTCGAAAATTCACAGTGGTGATAGCTCATTAAAAATGGAAATTCATTTCACGTTTATTGTTCGCAATATTCCTTGGTTTCATAAGGAGGACGCTTCAATGTTTCGTCAATAAGTAGTTCGTGCTGGCATGTGGGTGAAATGGAAACTCATTAATCGATTTGGAGGAATATTTATACAGAGAACGAGGTCGATATGCAAGAAATCCGGAAAGTTTGTCGTAGGTTACGTCAGTACCAGGGTCGGACAAAAATGGAGAGGAATCGGTTTGATGAATTTTTCTTGAAATATTTAAATGTGTCAAGAAAAGCATCTTGATCACTCGGAAAAATATCACGAAATAATGAGAAATATTTCCTGAATTAATAACACCTAGATAACTCATAAAGCAGAAATAAATTGAACATCAATTTGAAAACATGCCGTTTTTTATTTCTCGTTTCATTTCCTAAAATAACTTGAGTCACACAAATTTCATTTACTTGAATTTTTGTAGAATTCTACAAATGCTATAAATAAAAATATCTCAAAAATGAAACCCTCTCTAGATTTCATGTCAGCGAGAAGGCACTCAAAACAATTTTAAGTGGCCTTCCTGTATGATTGCAAGGGGTAGAAAAAGCCACCCCAAACCTTGTTTCCCAAGAAACTTTTTTCCATAGTAATATTTCACAATAACTTTTGGATAGCTTGATCCATTCTCAACAAATACGGACTTCTGTAATTTATTTCTAAAGTTGATGGTATTTGAGAAAAAAATTATCAACAGAATACGCCTGATGATTCTAAGAGGCTGGAGTTATTTTCGACCTCAAATTTATTCGTTGTGTGGATATCAAGTTGGCATTTTTGTTTAGAACTTGTACAAATATTAAACAAATGTAACAAAACGAACAATTTTTTACTTTTCACATATCAAATATTATATTTTTCGGGCGCCATTTTAGGGGGTTCAAAAGAGATAAGTTTTTATGAAAGACCTACTCTCTCTTTTGACACAAGGAATTACACCCTAAATTTTCCGAAACTATTTATATTCTGTATACTGAAATAAATGAATATAAACTGCGCAAAAAAATTAACGCACATTATGGAAATCTCAAATTTATTCTACAACTGAAGGTGTTCTCAATGATAATTATTTTTATTAGAATTATACATGCATATGTTATCCACTTACAACGTTTTTTTTCAATACAGATGTTTTCTCCCGGCAGGAAGAAAAAAAGATGATATTATCAGATTTTGAATGTATTGGCTCCATGGCCTCCATTCTAAAATCAGTTGTTCTCGATCAATTCTAGTAATCAATAGTTTTTTTTTCGTTTGATTTTCTACACTCGGTCGCTATGCAACGCGAAACACGCAATTTGACCCAAGAGGATTGTGCCCAAGCGGTAGTTTTGCGAGAAGAAGGGTGGAGAAGAATTGCAGAAAGGTTTGGAGTTTCCAATACAAGTGTGTCCAGAATGTTGCAGCGATTCAGGGAGACAGGTATGAATGTCCGAAGACCAGGACAGGGTAGACCACGGGTAACAACTGCCATTCAAGAACGTTACTTGAGAGTTTCTTCGTTGAGACAACGGTTTGCAACCGCTCGCTTACTCCAAAATCAGCTTGAGCAAACTCATGAGGTGCAAATTAGCACTCAGACAATAAGAAATCGCCTCAGAGAATATGATTTAAGGCCTCATGTCGCGGCAAGAGGCCCAGCTCTTACCCCAGCCCATCGAAGGGCGCGTTTGTATTTTGCGAGAGAGCATATCCATTGGGAAGAGGCCGATTGGGAAAGGGTTCTCTTCACAGATGAGTCTAGATTATGCATGAAAGATATGCTCAGTGCAATTTCCTGAATACTACTGACTACTGGTTTCGGGGGAGGATCGATTATGGTATGGGGTGGAATATCTTTGACTGCTCGCACAGACCTAGTGGTCGTTGATAATGGAGCTATGAATGCTGATAAGTATATAAGGAACGTTCTTGAAGAGCATGTAGTGCCATTTGCCCCATACATTGGTGAAAATTTCATTTTTATGGACGATAATGCCAGACCCCATCGTGCGCGCCTCGTTCAGGAGTACCTTGAAGAGGTTGAAGTCTCTCGAATGGAATGGCCAGCAAGAAGTCCAGATCTCATTCCGATTGAGCAGGTTTGGAACAACCTCAATAGAAGGCTGAGAAGTTCAGAAAATCATCCAGCTACTTTTAATGACTTAGGAATCCAACTCGGAGAAATCTGGGAAGAATTAGATCAGAACATTTTAAGATCACTCATTTTGAGTATGAACCGTCGTTTCCGAGCTGTAATGAACGCAAGGGGTGGAAATACCAAGTATTAAATCACTTATCAGCATTTCAGTATTTTGAAAATTGTTCATTTCTCTTCTTTCACATAAGATTCGGACCATTCGGTGAAATCCTGAATTTTTCTTCCATTTAATGTGTCTTGTTTCATTGAAATTGAGATTTTCAGAATGTGCGTTAATTTTTTTGCGCAGTGTATTTATATTCTGTATACTGAAATAAATAATATATTCGAAGCAGATTCAATGGAATTGCATCGATATTATCCTGATTTAATGAATGAAAATGCTCTACTAGTAAAGTAAGAGTAACATCTGGAACAAAATTAATATCAGCCCATTAACCAATGAAACCTACCATCAATGAACGATCTTACTATTTGTTCTAACATCTTGCCACCGATACGTGCCAATTACTTCAGCGAAAGTTGCCAATAACAAATAATTTCTGAACCAATTTGAAGTATGATAAGACCTAATCACTATTCTATGTGTGTAAATCTTAATCATCCATACCGCTCTAATGTGGCATGATGCTCCGTCTTTTTGTTCATCTTTCGTGTCGATAGAAATAAAATTTGAAGGAAAAGAAAGTGAATAGATGGTTTGTCGTGAAACTTAAGTGGGTTAAGTTCACTGTAACGAATGAATGTGATTCATTCTAAGGAAATTCCTTTGTGCTTGAAGTCATGTTGAAATTAGGGAATTCCAGAGGTGCTGGCCGCTGTGAAGTGTTCGAGTCTTTATTTATACCTGAGATTCTGACTTACCTACCTACGGTTTGAAATGTCATCACTGACCTTTGGAAAAAATCGATTCGAATATTTTAGATGAGCAAATCGACAGCTAAATTAAAATGACATACTACAGAAATCTACATAAAATCCATTCAAGTTACCAACCCAAATAGTTTAAATATTCTAGATGTTACTACTGTTTGAACAAAATCCAATTTTCTTCTTGAAGAATATAGATTCAAAATTTCAAACTTGTCTCATTTTAGATAAGTTGCCTATGCAAGGTAGTAAAATAATAATAAAAATAAATGAATATACTAACAATGAAGAACTCATATTCCGCAAAATTAAATATTGTTACACAACAATTGTTTCGTTCCGATGAGGCTTTAAAAAAACTACATAAACAAAACTACATAACTACATAAAATCTATCCAAGTTCTTCCAATAATTGACCATGAAAAATTGATACAGCTTGTATAATATCCTATTCTTTCCGTAAGGAAAAAAGATTCAAACCAGTCAGTAACTTGCTCCAATTAGATAATTCAAATAAAACATAGTAAAAAATAATAAAAATGAATAAATACACGTTGTAAAAACAATTTCAACTATCAACAGGTTCTCCACTTGTAACAGTGTTGCTTATATCTCACGTCAAAATCAGTCTTTTATAACCTTCAAAAACATATAAATGTCGAAACATATATTTTGCAGTACCATTAAAATCTGAAGTGCATCTTTATCATCTCACTAACACCAATGCTGAATAGTAGAATGCAGATTTTTCCCACAAACAGCCATGGTTATCAAGAACGTTTAACATTTCAAAACAATAATCTGTTACCTGTGTAATAATTTCCCATTGTTAACATTCTTCTTGATAACTCTCTTGATGCTCTAACACGTGCTTATAAATGGATGTTGCTTGGTGCCAATGTATTTATAATTTTACGCAAAGGTCAAATATATAGTTGCAAGAGATGTCCTGAAGCTGATTATTTAGTAATTAGTGTCAATGACTGTGTAAGAACTATGGTATATTATGGGTATTATGTTTTAATTTTTGTTTCTGAATTATTATTTTACGAGGATGGTGGTATTGTTTTTTGTTGGTGCTTTGCATGCAGTTTAATTTATTCGAATCAATAATTCGAACAATATTCTTTCCATCAACATAGTTTTCGAATGTCTAGTTTCCTCCTCAAAACTAGTGAATCTTCTGTGAAACTTCATGACGTTACTCAAGATAATTACCTGGTAACGAAATAAACCAAATATTTCCAGCATTCTCAAGATTGTTGAGAAATATGATAACCAACACCGACTAGTTCATATCGTCTAGCAATCAGGAAGCCAACAACGATTGCATACTTAACCTCAACCAAAAGGTGTTGTCATTGTTCAGAATAAATTAACACCAACAAGAAATATAATAATAATTTTGCTAGCTGGGTGTACTATGGAATGAAACAAAGTGAAAGGCGTTTATTTGCTCTATTTCAATGGTTCTGTTTGAACACAATACAACATTGTAGACAAAAAGTGCATGGTTCTTCAGCTGAATCTCGCCTTCTTGAAGGTCTTCATTATATTCGACCAAGTACGTATTGGTTTTCTAGGATATTTGGGTCTGAGGATCCTGTTGGATTTCTTCCTCGTCTTTCTGGGAGTCTTCATGAGGTCTGGACTGATCTCGAATTTACAGATTTCGGCATATCTGTGAAAAAATACTTCAGCTAAATCATTTTCCAATAAGAGGTGTTATTTTGAATAGCACGCTAAATCACTTAAAGTTAGTGATGTGAAGAATATTGCTGTTGTATTCGAAAGTGTTGATGTAAACCCAGGTTTGTCCATTCCTCGTCATTTTTAGGTATTCGACAAACGTCATTACACCGTATTTTGCTAGGTATGAAGAAGAGGAAAAGTCTCGAAAGCACTTCTGCTGTGTAACCATTTATTTGAAATCATCCGGTGACATGTTTCGGCATATTCGCTATTATCAAACCAAGGGATTGATTTTAAGTTCCAAAGTCATACGGTAAAATATGCATCTAGTCAAAAGCTAAAAGTCTAAAATAATAATACATAAAATTAGCCAAAGGGCCCAGATTTGCTGAAACAGAGCATGTAAATGACTGCAGTACACACATTTCAGGTTGTAGGGATCTATCATAGTGGCTCCTAAGCTTGACATCACTTCTCAAGAGAAAATCTTATCAGTCATGCAAGTCCAGCCAACCAACCATTTGCCATCATTTAAAGGCAAAGGGAATGATCCGATAGGTAGAAAATTGGTTACGGTATATCCTGAAGTCTATTTGGTGTGACTAGCTGGGTTTTGGTGTATTATGGGTTACTACAATCAATAGAAAGGATCACAAGGGACGTCTACCAAAGACGATAGATGAATTTGAGCCGAGTGTTGCGACAGAAACGACAAAGATATTTTGCAGTGACCAATGATATGAAAGCAGAATAAAGTAGATAATAATTTGGTATTCCTCATGTGCTCCATTTTATTTCATGCTGATTCCACTGCGTCGGTGACTTTTATATGGAAATCTGTTGAGTTTTTCACAGAAAGCAATCAGTGATTTCTTGCAATTAAATAAAAATGTCAAAAAAATTGCAAGGACTTTCTCTGACGGCTGGAGGTCTGAGTGAACACAGCTAATAGTTCAGCTATCAGTTGCAATTGGAAGCAGTCATCATCATTTTCAGTAGAAAGTGAAACAAACAAATAATTATAGCACCATCATGCCGAACATTTTCTGCATCAGTCTGTAGAAGCATACAGAAAACATAAAATTCTAGAGAACCATAATTACTAGATATGGTTTCACTGCGATCATGCTCTCGTCGTTGATTTGATGATAGGAAAACATGTGGGTGTAATTGACACCGCACACGAAGCAATTAACGACATGAAAAGTAGAATTATTGATATTACGAACAATTTTTAAATATTTGAATGACTGAACGGTTTTTATGGAGACTTTCAACGCATTCAGCAATTCTGTATCTCGATTAATATCCTTTGAAAGATAACAACCAAAAATAGATATTTTTTATGTGAAGAAACAGGAAAAAGCCCTTGACTCAGTGGTAGAGCATTTGATTAGGACCCGACAAGTCCAAAATTCAATCCCGAGCTAGGAAAGAAATTTTCTAGTCTCGGTAGGGGCCACCATTCCACTGTTGGGTCAAAAATTAACAGTGCTGTGCCTAAGGTGGCGTAAGGACACAGTAACAAAGCCTACACAGAACACAACTGCTTACTCCGAACTCGGAACAAGTTACAAGCTTCGAAGCTTGTAGTTTCAGATGGGTCTCCTCAGGAGACCTAGGAGTAATCAGGATAAACAATATATCAATAAAAAATAAAATCAATCAATAAGGTTGCAATTATTGTGGTTACTGAAGATTTGAAAGATAAGGTATTGTGACCTTGGACCTTTTTTAAAGGACTTCTGATATTCTTAGTGTTCTCTTCCCTTTAAAATTCTCAAATTCACTGAATGCTGCATTGTTCGAGAATTTGACTGCAGGTTTCTATATGTAAGTAAGATAGAGCTTCAACTCCAGATAAGGTTAAGATACAAATACGGTACTGGTAATAAAACGCAATGATAAATATCTCTTGAAGCATGAAGGCGAATTTGTGGTATATTAATAACCAGAGCCTTGTTCCGTTTCAAACCTTGTATCTTATGTTTGGAGAACGTGAATACATTTATTCATTAGTATGCAAGAGCAGCTAATAATTTTCAACGCGGATATACGGGAATTCTATATCAGAGTCTTATTAAACAAATTGGCGTATCTATTTGGAAATTGGATATGTTCGTTTGAAATTGAACGTAACAACATGATTTGGGTAATAATCAATTCGTAATTTCTATGCGGAACTCAGCTCATTTTATTTAAAGGTATAACTTATTCTAATATAGAAGAATCTAGGTAAGTATATGAATAATTAGTTATTAAATCATCCTGTATGTTTCAATCGAAAACGAAAATGTTGTTTAGTTTCTACAATCATTATTCAGGAGTAACCTTCATTGACTTTTGACATAGGTATCTCATTCATGCGGGGACAAAGAGCTTGAGAACGAAAATTGAACTGGACTTGCGTTTACGTGGATCTGCTTATAGTTGTACAAAATTTGAATGGTTGTTTGAACTGTCAAATTTCTCCTAGTAATAAAAACTATGAGTCCCTTTCATAGTTCCAATAAAATCGGAGATATCATGAATAAGAAAAGAGAAATCCGTCTCGTTGCTAAAATCGCGATACCGTCTAACGAAAGAGTTCAGTGACGAATTTAAGTCATGGCTAAGCTAGTTCAGGGTCAATCATGACTCAAGTTGTCCGACAGAAGAGGTAGAAATTGCGCAACATTAATTGTATATAATATTTTTATTGTTCACGTATGTAAACGCATATTCCTAAAGTTTTGATAACAACTGAAATTGTTGTTGTCGGAACTCATTGATGGAAGATGTCAGAAATTTTGGCTAGATACTTTTACAATAGCATAGTTGGGATGACTGCAATGACGAAAACTCATCGTGACAAAGCGTTAATGCTCATTGACCAAAGATTTTATTAGCTATTTAACCACTGTATCCAGTTAAGCAGGCTAATCAAACGCCCTAGATTGCCTCTACCGCAGGCTTGTGTTTAGCCACCTTTCGCCGCCGATGTAAACAGATGAATCAAGAAATTCAAAACCTCTTCTCCCTTCCTTTGAAATTTATATCCTTATTCAAAACACGCACAATTCGATGGAGACATCTCAATGTAAACTTGCTTAAGTCTTTGTTAGTCTCGGGATTTGTGAAGTTTATTGTACGCGGGGTTTCTTGACCTTATACGCCGACATCGTCAAAGAGGTTTATTCATTTATTCCAAACACGCTTTCTCCACCGTCGAATTTCACCCTTTGTGAGTGGTGACCTCTGAATGATTTCTTCAGTATTCATTAGAGTGAACGAAATCTGAATTTGTCACGAAACCTAACCCTACAATGAAGGGTCGAAATGAAAAATGAAAACGGTTTTGGTTCATTCTTCTGAACCCTTTATGGAATTTCTGCTCAGACTCTCCATATTGACATTAAAAGTCGATCAGATATTCGGTAACATATCGAGGTATCAAAATTGGGGTTCAAAAAATATTCTAGCAAAAAAATAAATATCCGTACTGTTAATACCGTCAAAACTTCGAACGCAATGAAGATGGGATGTGCAAACCGAGAATGCCGTTAATTCCCCATATTGTAATTTGATGAAGCAACCTTCAGAAACCGGTGTCTTAATGGTGGTCGCAAAACCATGAAGTCATCCTTATCTAACGGTTTCGTCAGTCACTGTCTGATAGTCTAGGAGTCTGAAATATTTCTGGACTTAACTGCACGCAGAACTGCTTGGAATGATCGGAATTTTCTTTGCCAATATACATAATTTTCCAAACTACGATTGAAATTCATCATTCACCTAAGCCCACTTCCTCAGATCAAAAAGTCTCGAGTAAAAATTAGAACAGTGCAAAATATGAATTTTTAGGAAATTGGCTTGAGACAGTAGGATGATGATTTCTTTAAAATTAATGATTCTTATGTATACTCCATTCACCTTTATTCAATCACATAGGAGGTCATGGTTTCGTTTTCAGGAGGTGGTGCCCCTGATAAAAAAATCTGTGCGCGTACATAGAATATCGTTAATGACAAAACGACGTTGCCAGATTCTTTGTTTACATCAAAGTAAAAGTATCAAAGATATTTTGGCATGGGTACAAACGGCAAATTTGAATTGGACCAAAAATCGATTTATAAGCATAAATAAAGCAAAAGTAAGTACTAATCGCCTTTTTTACACTTGATAACGAAGTTTTTTTTAGGTATCTGGCCGTTTGGAAAGATTTCAAACGAAATTCCGGTTCCCCAGAAGTTTGGTTAGTTTCGGTATCGTTTTTGGTGCTCAAAATTTATTTGGAATGTGTAAATGGACAAAGAAGGCTTCCTTATACGATCTTCTCATGAAAGCGACCGGAAAATATGGTTCAGGTAGGATTTTCGAGGAATTATGAGGAAAGAACTTGCAGACTGAAATTGCACGATTTTCGTAAGTAAACGTGTTTTGGATGGCCATCATCGGGCTCTAAATGATTATTGTTGATCGTTTTCACGTTTCAGAAAAAAACGACTTCGTATAAGCCCATTTTGAAGAAATTTGTGTATGTAACATTCAAAGGTAGGTATTTGCTCTTAATCGAAAGAATATATTATATCTACTGCTACTTCTTTCAAACGAGACACAAGCTTTTCATGCTGTGAGGGCCCTATAATGTGGAGGAGTTTGTGTCTTATTTTAGAACAGGTGAATGATAAATGTGAAGCATATGTTTGACCTATTCCATTTTATTTGTACAAACCTACTGTGGTTGTAATGTATGAATATTTTTTGAACTAATAAATTACTATACAGTCAGAATATTTTACTCCTTGTTCATAAGATCAAATAAATGAAATGTATATCTTCTACTCTTATTTTTATTGAGTTAGCTATTAAGGTTATGTTCCAAGAAAAAGTTCCTCTTGCATCAGAACTCCCTTCAACTATTTGGATTCCAATAGAGGGATATAATGTTCCATTATTCTTGATTCAACAATTGATGTCGTCAAGTCTTGAACTTTCAGTTCAAGAGGATAATAAACATTAAATCTTCACAAGCATGTATATAAAAATTATGTGAAAGCAATGCAATTTTCTTCCATGGCGAAAAAATATATATTTCAACAGTGATCTCTTGTATTTTTCATGCAAATAACTAGAAAAGGAATCCTTTTTATCGATTCATATAAACGTTAATTATTTTCGTCCAAAACACATATTTTCCAATTCATTCATTTTCCGAATAAATTCACATTCTGAGAAATACGCTAAGAATGTAGAAAGGGCAACATAGTGTTTACTTGGAACATAAAAATATTTTGAAAAACGTCATAACTTCGATACAGAGTGGAATGTGTCAAATTTCCAAGGCCAGAGTTGTGATTTTATAATTGTGAATGGAGTATATACATCGATTATTCATCATTCAGTAAAGCTGAGTCCACCCTGTTAAATATTCTCAAGTTGAATTTGAATTTGTCAATATCTGATTAAATTAAACTGAATCTCTTTCTTGGTTGTGAGGCCGTATGAAATAAGAAAAAATCTCTTTGATCAATTGTTTAATAAGAAAATTTGTTTGCGCCCTCATTTTGCGTCGAACCCTATTCGCTCAGTAGCAATTTCATATTGATGATTCTTTTAGTCCTTTTATTACCTTCAATGAATCAGTTAGGTAAATCACCCTGTGCAAGAATAGGGTCACTCACCTGTAGCTACAGAACTATGCGAATTATACCTACAACCTAACCCAACAATCCACTACCTGCCGCAGTCACGTTTTCTATAATTTGTGGCTAGAAGTTCGATCCTACCGACTCTCAACGTTGTGTTTTATTTTATTATACACTCCGGTATTGCATAAGCGAAAGGATAGGCAGAAGCTGATCATTTCGGTGGTATGCGAGGATCAACCGGAAGATACAACAGGTTTTATATAAAAATCAAGCGAAGGAGTACGCTAAGAAGGAGGCCATGAGTGCACGTGACCCCAAAGTGGCTCAGAACATGAGTACATATTTCTTCCTCGTATGTCAATCTTTTTGATTGTTATATTCTTCTCTTAGCCCATACGATAAAACTGTCAAATTCTTCTTGTTGATTGCTTCTCTGCAAGCAGAAGTATTGTAAGAATCTGCTATTTATTTTCTGACTTTGCAACTCAACGCGACGCTTGGAGAATCAGCCCTGAATTTCATTTATTTACTTCTCGCCGCGCCACCCGCCCTGACGACAGGTTTTCGCGAAGTTGCAACCCGCCAATTTAGAAATGGAAACGCTTATGAAAGCAATACGTGAACTTTTTGTCTTCATGACGTATAATCCTAATTTCAGAGGAATCGAATAGTTGATATTTCTCTTGTTCCTAGTGGTCGTTCGATCCAAACAAGTCTCGATATCATCGAGGTCGCCACAAGCGTTCATTCTACCCTTGGAAGGCATCAGTTCAATCCTGATATTTCACCAGAATCGCAGACAATTGTGAAATGGATCCATCAGCCATCATTTTCTGCGTTTCGCAAAGCTCATCACGTTCTTGTTGTTAACGATTTAGAAATCGTGGTTCCTACGCTGTACGATTCAGGATGACCCACTGAAATGATTCTCCTATAGCGGCAGAATACCGAGACCACAGATCAGATCGGGTTTCGTATCGGACCAGTTGCGGTTGTAGCTATTGGCGTATGAAATGCGACTTCCGCAAACGCCGTGTGGTAGATCTTTAGGTGAGGTGAACAGTGGGTGTTGAGGTTTTGGGGACGAGACCGAAAGGTGCTCTCGCTGTGAGAAAAGAGGAAATGCAGTCGTTCGGGTCAGATGCGCTGCGCTGAAACCGTAGATGCAGAAATAATCATTTTGAAACCGCTTGAATTGCCGAGTATTGGTTTCTGCGGTACCAAGAAAATGAGCTCGACTCCCTCATCAACTTTGATGACATAAGAGCTCACTGCTTTGATATCAGCTTGAAATTTTTTTCTGGTTCTTCTTCAACGTCGAAACAAACTGCCCCGTATTTAAGAAAACATTGTTCTTCTCTTCCCTTATCCATACTTTATCATACAAGGTTTTCCAAGAAGAGGGGTTATTTTGACATTAAATTCGGCATATTCGCCATTACCAAGCCAAGAGATTGATCTTAAGGTGAATACAGACTATTCTGACGTGACGTGATTCCACGTCACGTCAGACACCCTCAGTGCTCCCATTGGCCTGATATAAACGTGAACGCACAGAACGATGTGTTGAATTTTTATATCACTCACATTTTGACGTTCACGTTCATATTAGGCCAATGGAAGCACTGATACACGTCTGACGTGACGTGGAATCACGTCACGTCAGAATAGTCTGTATTCACCTTTAGGTTCCAAAGTCATATGGTAAAATATACATCTAGTCAAAAGGAAAAAGTGTAAAATAATAAAACATAAAATCAGCCAAAGGGTCCAGATTCTCTGAAACATGCTGGAAATTCAAGGCAATCAGTTCCCCTTCGCTCAACCAAAGTGATTCATCTTGACACCTCGAGCAGACGCTCTCTACATAAACTTATTGACACTGATGATGGCACCCGTGTTCCCCATCTATTTAAATTTTTCCATTCGCAATGACCTCTTCCTTGAACAACTGTAAAAGTAACAGCGTATAAAATAGCCAGGCGAGGCGAGCAGTTGGAAAAATTGGAGCTAAAGGTCATTCTCCGCTCCCTGAACGTACCTAATTGCAATTGTCGAGTTTATTCAATTGAACTGGAATGTATTATCCGGTGTACTGCCGTGAGAGGTACGGTTTTCTTCGAAATGTTATTTTCAGGCGGTAATTGAAGCAGATGGCATCATATGAGACATTAGGTAGATGGTAGACCACCAAATGAGACTAAATTGATAGGCTGAGATCGCATTTGGAAATTCTGACTTCTGACAATTAGTTTCAACGACTTGTTACCTTTATCTAATTCACCTCAAAGAAATGTTACCTTCTCCATTTTTCCTGAGCAGACAATGTCTGTGACATCTTCGCCATAAGTGACTAAGAAGTTAAAAACCTTCCATCTGAAAAAGTTCAGGAGGTCTTTGAACCAATCCTGTTAATCACTACGGTATCCAAGAGTGAAAGACAAACTGAGAGTCCACAACTTTTGATCCAGCGGAGAAACGAGAGTCTCCTGAGCAGATGTTTTGGCATCTTTGTCATAAGTGACTTAGATGTCGAAAAACCTTCTTCTGAAAGAGTTCAGATGTAATCTGCACCAATGCAGTGGGCCACTGTAATACCTGAGGGTGAAAGGCCAACTGATAAGAAGTCCAAAACTTCTGATCCGGCGGAGGGACTACAATCATTCATCCCTCCTGAGCAAACAGATTGTGTAGCATCTTCGCCATAAACTATTAAATAATTGAAAAACTTTCATCTGAAAAAGTTCAGAAGGTCTCTGAATCAACCCAGTCAATCACTACGGTGTCCAAGAGTGAATGACAAACTGAAAAGTCCGGAAATTCTCATCCGGCGGAGGGAAGATTATTATTTGAACCTCCTGAGCAGACAATGTTTTGGCATCTTCGCCATAAGTGACTTAGAAGTGGAAAAACATTCATCTAAAAAAGCTCAGCAGTAATCTGCACCAATACAGTCGGTCACCGTGGTACCTGAGGTTGAAAGGCAAACTGAGAAGTCCAAAACTTCTGATCCGGCGGAGGGACTACAGTCATTCAACCCTCCTGAGCAAACAGCTTGAGTGGCATCTTCGCCTTAAATAATTGAAAAACTTTCATCTGAAAAAGTTCAGAAGGTCTCTGAATCAACCCAATCAATCACTACTGTGTCCAAGAGTGAATGACAGACTGAAAAGTACAGAAATTCTGATCCGGCGAAGGGGTACGACTATCATTTAAACCTGAGCAGACAATGTTTTGGCATCTTTGCCATAAGTGAGTAAGAAGTCGAAAAATCTTCATCTGAAAAAGTTCAGCAGTAATTTGCACGAATACAGTCGGTCACTGTGGTACCTGAGGGTGAAAGGCAAACTGATAAGTCCAAGACTTCTGATCCCGCGGAGGGACTACAGTTATTCAAGCTTCCTGAGCATACCCTTGTGTGGCATCTTCGCTATAAGTGATTAAATAGTTAAAAACCTTCCGTCTGAAAAAGTTCAGGAGGTCTCTTAATCAATCCAGTCAATCACTACGGTGTCCAAGAGTGAATGACAAACTGAGAAGTCCAGATCTTCTGATCTGGGGTAGGGACTACTATCATTTAAGCCACCTGAGCAGACAATGTCTGTGATATATTTGAAATAAGTTTCTAAGAAGTCAAGAAACATTCATCAGGAATAGTTCAGGAGTTTTCTGCACGAATCCATTCAATCACTTCGATGGCAAAGAGTGATAAACAAACTGATAAGTCAAAACTTCTGATCCGGCGGAGGGACTACAATCATTCAACCCTCCTGAGCAAACAGCTTGTGTGGCATCTTCGCCATAAATAATTAAATAATTGAAAAACTTTCATCTGAAAAAGTTCAGAAGGTCTCTGAATCAACCTACAGTGACTATATAACCACAGTGACGACAACTGGCTATAAAACTGTCAAAAGTCCGCCATGTTTTGTCGAGATGTTTTGGCGGTATTTTTGAATTTTACATCGGTAACTTACACTTACGGCAATATTTCATATTATAGGTCTCAATTTCATTAGGAAGTAACATTATGTTCCATGAATTCGATCTAAGATATGACGTTGCAAATGAACTGAATCGTGCTATCTATTTTCCCGAAGATACAGATCGAAAATATTGTAGGAACAGCATAGTGTTTCAACTTCCTTTTTCCATCAACTCTCACCTTCTCCCACATATCAGGAGCGAAATGTACCTGAAATATTTTATGTTTAATAATATGTATAATTTCTGAGGACTCTAATTTAATAGCATAGAAATTATATTTCTTAGAACTTTTTTGTTTTTTTATTTGAAAGTTAACTAGTAAAATGAATGGACTTACTTCACACAAAAAAGAATTATTAGAAGGGAACCAGTTTGCTCGTCTTGTTCTTAATGCCCAATCACTCCACTGCTTCACACGCGTTACAAATAAACAATAACAATCATATATAGATGGGTTAGAAAATCTGCGCACTGTCATTTCGACGTTCGACAAAACATGGCGGCCGACCAATAGAAAATGAGATACGAGTTGTCGTCACTGTGGTTATACAGGGTCTTTCACGAGGAACCTCACCCATATTTATACGGGAAACTACTGAACGTATTTTCATGAAATTCAGCACTTATAAGTATTTCACGATGCTGATGAAATCTAAAATATTTTCAAGGCATGAGCACCTCCGGGTTTTCCGGAAATGACGTCAACTTCCGTTTTTCAAATTAGAACACCATTTTTTATTGCAGAAATAGATTCCTTAGAAACTTTCAAGTTATTTTGGTGTAACATTTTTCAGTTTTGGTTGGAAAATTCTCTCTGAGCGGGAAAATTCGAAAAAAAAATCGAAAATAGAGCTCCGCTGAAACAAGAATAACTTCGAGGTTTTTGAATGGAAAATTTTCATTTTTGGGATTTTTCAAGATGTAAGATTGATGTATCCACTTTGAAAATCGAAATCGCGATTGATGATACAGGGGGTGAAAAAATCGCTTTCAAAGTTAGGGATGACAAAATCGTGAAAAATCAATTTTTTCAAATTAGAACCCCATTTTTTATGGCAGATATTGAATCTACGTTAAAAAATAATGTGAGTGTATGCATCACACCCTTGCCCTAAAGTGGATATTTTCTGAGTTATTCACAAAAAACTGTTTGTCGTCTTGAATTTTCAGCTATTTCTTTTCCCTTCACGCCAAAAAAAAGAAATTTTCAGGAACTGTTACTTAAACCATGTTTTAGATTTTACTACCCTTATATGCAAGAGAAAAAAGTTACAGGTTGTTCCTAAATAGATGGCGAATTTGGATTCCAATTTGTATCGGAAACCTCTTTATTTCAACTAATCGGCCATCGGTTTTCTCTCCAGTGGTAAATAAATAATTCCTTATGATATGCAAAAACTTACCATGTTTTACATTCTTTTTTTCAATGATAGATATCATTAATTACATCTGCCTAATTCCTCTTTATTCAGTAGATGTAATTAATGATATCTATCATTAAAAAAAAAGAATGTAAAACATGGTAAGTTTTTGCATATGGACCATATGGTTCATAAGGAATTATTTATTTATCACTGGAGAGAAAACTGATGGCCGATTAGTTGAAATAAAGAGGTTTCCGATACAAATTCGAATCCAAATTCGCCATCTATTTAGGAACAACCTGTAACTTTTTTCTCTTGCATATAAGGGTAGTAAAATCTAAAACATGGTTTAAGTAACAGTTCCTGAAAATTTCATCTTTTTGGCGTGAAGGGAAAAGAAATAGCTGAAAATTCAAGACGAAAAACAGTTTTTTGTGAATAACTCAGAAAATATCCACTTTAGGGCAAGGGTGTGATGCATACACTCACATTATTTTTTAACGTAGATTCAATATCTGCCATAAAAAAATGGGGTTCTAATTTGAAAAAATTGATTTTTCACGATTTTGTCATCCCTAACTTTGAAAGCGATTTTTTCACCCCCTGTATCATCAATCGCGATTTCGATTTTTGAAGTGGATACATCAATCTTACATCTTGAAAAATCCCAAAAATGAAAATTTTCCATTCAAAAACCTCGAAGTTATTCTTGTTTCAGCGGAGCTCTATTTTCGATTTTTTTTTCGAATTTTCCCGCTCAGAGAAATTTTCCAACCAAAACTGAAAAATGTTACATCAAAATAACTTGAAATTTTTTAAGGAATCTATTTCTGCAATAAAAAAAATGGTGTTCTAATTTGAAAAACGGAAGTTGACGTCATTTCCGGAAAAACCGGAGGTGCTCATGCCTTGAAAATATTTTAGATTTCATCAGCATCGTGAAATACTTATAAGTGCTGAATTTCATGAAAATACGTTCAGTAGTTTCCCGTATAAATATGGGTGAGGTTCCTCGTGAAAGACCCTGTATAGTCACTGTAAATCAACCCAGTCAATCACTACGGTGTCCAAGAGTGAATTTCAAACTGAAAAGTCCACAAATTCTGATCCGGCGAAGGGACGACTATTATTTAAACCTCCTGAGCAGACAATGTTTCGGCATCTTTGCCATAAGTGAGTTAGAAGTCGAAAAACCTTCATCTGAAAAAGTTCAGCAGTAATCTGCGTCAATACAGTCGGTCCATGGGCGCCCGCAGAAAACCGTAGAAATTTTTCTCAGGGGGGGCCAAAATAGAGATTAGAAGGTAATATTGAGTTGTCCTGATGAAAAACGTTAGGGCCATCAAAATCTCAGGGGGCCATGGAACTCTGCATCAATTCAGTCGATCACTTTGGTACCCAAGAGTGAGCGACCAACTGAAAAGTTTAAAACTTCTGATCTGGCGGGGGGACAAGTATCATTTGAGCCTCCTGAGCAAATATTTTATGTAGCATCTTTGTTATAATCGACTAGCTCTTCGTGTTCGAGTTCTACTCCTTGCCTTTAGTTTCAAAATACCTTCAGTACTCCTATATTTTGCACACATGTATCAGTTCATCAAACATGATGCTGAAGCAGAGTAACAAAAACCTGTAAGTCTGAAGCATTACAGAGGAAATAGTTCAGCATAACCAGTTCTTCTGGATAAAATAAAGCCGAGAACTCTATCCTTGCTACGCATAATGACTTCGCTTATGCACAGGAAAGGAAACGAAATTCAATAATAATTCATAATCTCAGCACGCGCGTTCACATAGGTATCACGTACACTGTATACGTAGTTGTTCATTGTAATGCCCCAATCAAAATTCGTGTTTCATCTTATCTCCAATATATCAAACAACCATACGAAATATGGTTTTACGACCATTTCATGAAGATGTTTTCGATGGAGCTTCAACAGAGAATGAACAAAGAAATGAGAACTTACTAAGTACATATTGCTAAGTCGTAATAAACTTGAGACAAGAACAATCCTTTATGGAAGAAATACCAATGCCGAATAGGTTTCATAACAACATAATAATTCTATAGATGGTGTTCAATAAAAAAAGCTTTATTCCTCCTCAATTTTAACTGCAAAAAGTATTTTTGATGGACTTACCCGAGTACAGAAATTAGATATTCACAATGGGACGTTGACAATTTGAAAGTCGATGACATAATTATCCACGAATTAAGAGAACTTAATGTATGATCACATTGTTGAGAAAATTTCTTATATTTTGGGCTTATGCCATAACACTGACATTTCGTGACATAATTAGGTAGCTTAGATGTTCTGTATGAATATACTATGTTCCATAATAGATGCATAGAAATACCTGGTGTTGGCACTGATTAGATTTTGTTTAAGACTTTCTTGTCGATCGAAAACGTGATATTTTGTGCAGCTTTTCATTTCTCCCGAAAGGGGTCGCGTTTTTTGTCGTTGCCGCAGTAGCGCCACGACCGACAAATATTGCGGATTTATTTCGGAACTAGTCCAAAATCTGAAATCTAGGATACCGTTTTGATCTACAAATTTTGGTCACAATTTTTAGTAGGGAGTCGTTACACCAGGTGTTCTATGCATCTATGTTCCATATAATGTTCCATAATATGATTGACATACTACAGGGTGTGCCTTGCAAACTGGCTCCCTTCCAAGGTTTGTCGTTCAAGTCGCGATAATGCCTACTTGGACGTTACAACACCGCGTATTCGCGTACCATTTTTACTAATTTATTCATAAGAATTCTCAAAACTCGACAGACAACTCTAGACTCAGAAATGCAAGCCTTCTTTAGATGTCTACCACACATTAGTCATCGGTAAACAATCAGAAAAACAACAGGAGCCCATCATTGAGCTCCAGTCTACCTTAATAGGCGGAGAAGCGGTTAAATTGGCGATATGTAGGTCATACGTCAATTATTAAAGAACCGATTACGAAAAATTCAGGTTCATAATTAAGATGAACGTGAGTGAGATAATAATGGTATTTCGGTATTTGAAATGAGTACAGTGCTGTCATCTGAAGTATAATAAGGTAGATGAGTTGAGGAATTTAAGCAGCAATAATGCACTTCACTTTGCTACATATAAATGCAAGATTCTGCGAGTTGATTGAGATATTGAGAGTTTTTCTCCTCAACTCAGAAATTAGTACATATCTTTTGAGTTTTTCGTATCAATTTTATATTGATGAAAAATTCTCTTCGATTGAAAATATGATATGAATATCCTAAAAGCTATGTCTATAAATTTTCCTGAAGGAAATCGAGACTAATTTCCTAATTATGTGATAAAAAATATAACGACTCTTTTAGCTTCCCTATAACACCTACAACATAATATCTATTCAACCTCAATTTGTTTAACACAGAAACTCAATTACATAATTACCGTTGTTATGTAACACCTGTGAATTCCTTTTATAATTAATGTCTGTGCCGCATCTTTGCTTTCCTCACATTCATTCGTTTAGGTATGTGGGAATCCTCTTCCTTTGTTTTCGATCTAAGGAATTGGATCATTAGAACCACGCATCAATTGCGTAGGTCAGTTTTCACTCTCATTGATTTGAGCTGAAGCGAAATCTTATCTAGTAAATAATGACATAACAAAAAGGATATCTTTATGAAAAAAAGACGAAACAAACAATTATCATCAAGTTACCAATAGCCACCCCGTTTCTCTGATATATCTTCATTTGATTTCTCTGTTTAAAAGGATTTAAAAGATAAAAACACTCACAAAATATGCTCATCTAATCAGATATAATTATAATAATGTACAGTATAAGAAAACTGATAGATAAAACATTTAAATGCTCAGCGATTTATTCCCATCACTGAATGATCGTATGATTTTAATGCAAACTCATTAAACCAATCGAGTACATTATATAATAATTGATCGAATTGAATCAAAGTTCTCACAATAATGGGGGAATTCTACAGGTAATTCCTTTGAATCCAAGTAGGAATATCAGATATAGAAAGACTTAATAACTACCGAGCGAAATATCTACAACACATCTATGCAACTTATGCTCCACGAGAACAATGTGTAATTAAATCACTGCACACCTTCATCTTGCGCAGTAATCTAACAATGCAAATTATTGCAATTGCAGGAATTTTTGTGAATTGTTCAGTTAGTCAATAACATACAATGTTAATTATACGAAGAGCTCTCCTGGAGAGAAAAAAGGACTGATTTAACAATTATTATCGAAACGAAAATAGAAGAAATAAATGGAACGGAAGATTAACACAAAAAAAACTGAAATATTGGTACCATCCACTTAAGGGATTTATATCTGAGGTTCTTCTGGCCGCATGTAGATATTGTACTAATTAGAGTCCTTCTTCTCACGGAACGAATTCACGTAACGGATACGAATCTGACTAGTTAAGGTGCTTTAAGTGTGTTCGGGCTTAACGAACTGAAATAGGGTGGCGATAGGATGGCCTTGCTAAAGGAAGAGGGAGGGAATCCATATAGGGTACTAGGTACCTTTTCTTGAGGCCTCAGAGAGAGAGGTTAAACCATAGAGTTCTGGATCCATTTGCAGTATGAACTTTGTGGTATGAAAAGGAAAAAGGATCTTGACGTGTGAATCCTTTATACGAGTATATATTGAAAAATTCTTAGCGTACTATAAAACCAAACAAAATTTCAATATATAGTAATTTACGTAACAAGTCCGGAAAATAGGGTTTTTTTGGACGAATAGACAAGATTCTAGGACGAGCCGGAGGCGAGTCCTGGAAGTCTGTGAGTCCAAAAAAACTATTTCCGGGCGTGTTGCGTACAATATTTTTTCGGCAACCGTGAAGAATTACAAATCAATGAGATGACACATCTCTTTATTGATTTTGATTCATATTTGAATTAAACAGAACACAGAACAGAACTGTCATCCGTTATTTCGTTGCTATTGTGATGATCATAACAATGACAACAACGACGTGTTTTTCCGGCCTAGGCCGGGAAGTACGTACTTTCCGGCCTAGGCCGGGAAATGCTACTTTCTCAAAGAAAAAGCGTCCGGGAAGTGGGTACTTCCCGGACGGTTGCCGAAAAAAAATATTTTATTACTCAACATATTCTCCTCTTAATTGAATACATTTATTACAGCGAACCTGCAACGTCTCTAGACCTTTCAAAAAAATGTTTCTTCTTGCTCTGCAAACCAGTCCTCCACAGCTTTTATTACCTCCTCGTTGGAAGAAAATTTACGACCTTTTAAACTTTTTTTTTAAGTTGAGGAAAGAGATGATAGTCGGACGGAGCCAAATCTGGTGAATAAGGGGGGTGTTCTAGTAATTCTAACCCTAAATCACGAATTTTTTGCATGGCAACACTGGCAACAGGAGATTTGTGTACTGGGACGTTGTCCTGTAAAAACAAAATACCTTTGGAAAGCTTTCCGCGTCTTTTCTCTTCAATTTGAGTGGTCAGTAATGTCGAATAGTAATCTCCAAATATTTTTCCACCCTTATCCAAAAAATCAATCATGATTACTCCATGGCAATCCCAAAAAACTGAAGCAAGAACTTTTCCAGCAGATTTTTGGACACCAAACTTCTTAGGTTTTGGAGAACCAGAGTGTCGCCATTCCATCGATTGTTGCTTTGTTTCTGGATCGTAGAAATGTACCCAAGTCTCATCCATAGCAACAATTCGGTTTGAGAAGTCTACATCGTTTTCAAATCAAGCATAGATCGAACGCGATGCGTTACCCTTGTACGCTCTTGGTCAATATTCAAACATTTGGAGATCCATTTTGCAGACATTTTTCTCATGCCCAAATTGACGTGAACTATATAATGAACGCGTTCGTATGAAATCTTCAGTGCTTCAGCCCAATTTGACGGTCTGATAAAATCATGTCATGAACTCCATCGATATTTTCGAGGACTGAAAAAGAAACTGGCCTTCCTGATCGGTCATCATCTTCAATGGAAAATTTACCTCTTTTGAAGCTTGCAGACCAATTTTTCACGGTTGCATACGAAGGACATTGATCACCAAGGGGTATTAAGCATATCTTCGTAAATCTGCTTACCTCTTAACCCTTTTAAATACAGGTACTTGTTGATGGCTCGATACTCCAATTTTTCGATTTTTACAATTTCGGTGGATATATTTTTTTCAAATTTATTGCATAACTCTGGTTTATTTTTTGACGTCGAACTCACTGACACTGACACTTCTAATAAGTTATTGTTCGTTGATGTGGTATCGCAATATTTTGTTTATGCATGGAACTGGTCTAGGCTAACTAGATATCAATACATCCTCGTATATGATATCTGCTGGTAGTCTGTAGCCTTTTGAGGATAAATAGTTTTTTTCTTTCACGGAACGAGTTTACTGTATGAACACGTTTAGGTTTTAGTCTCTCTTGTCACGGAACGAATTCACTGTGTTAGAGTGGCGATCTGAGCCGTATGACCGATGCGACTAGTGGCAGGTAGGACCTTTTTGGGATTCTATCTGAACCACTGAGAAAGTGGTGAAGTCATAGAGCTGGTTCTTCTTTGTTACCGTACCATTCACAGAAGGAAACTTTGTGTAGTATTAGAAAACAAAAAACATGAATTTTGAACATTGAAATGTAGTAAATACATAAATGACTTTATTTTGATGGTAAGAATTAAATAATTTATGAATTCTGCTTCAGGGAAATCCATAACCTTCATGAATAAAATATTTCCAAAATTGAATAACTACATTTCCAGTAACAAACATACCGGCAAGAATATCCGTCTTTCTTATATAATTACGTGGTAAATTTATGGTATTAATTCCTCATGAAATGCGCTTGATCGAAACCATTGAAATTCAGATCTGAAATATCCATTTTTATTCCAACACAGTCGTGATATATCCCTGTTGTATTGAATACATTATCCTTGGGATTGATGGTAGAATGATTGGATTGAATGCGAATTTTTAAAAGTCGCAAAAGGCACACCTTCCATTGTTATCCGCCAGTATTTCTGAATTGAAGGCGTAGGTGTAGCTCGTATAAGAAAAGTGAACGGTCATAAAAATGAACTCGATTTATGTTATGAAGAAAACTGGTTACGTCGTGACTTTTGGATTTTATAAAAGCGTAGATTTGATTCGTGGAATCGTGATATTTGAGTCCATGTCTCAGCGATTCTTTCATTATCTTGATTTTGCATAGAAGGGGACAAAGATCATCACCATCGAGTTGCAACACAAAGAATATTCAGTTGTGAGCTTCGAAAGCAAGACAAGACTGACTCTTCGAGATGGTATTACGTGTAAACGTCCTTATTGAACCCATCAATAAGGGAAACTAAAGACCGACACGTCCTTTTATAACCTGAGAAATGCACAGGGGCAATAACTCAAATCAGGCTCAAACAGAGTGTTTGTAATTCAATTTCTACCGGATGTAAATGTTATCTCGAATAAAACTTCGCTTTTCATTGTGTTTTACCCGTTTCAAAAGATTAATAAAGAGTTTGAATGCTCAATAAATATTAAAGCGTAAACAAATTACCAAGTTATGCGATTCCAGAAATTTCTTAAAAAAGCACATAAAAGGTTTCGTATACGATCATAAATTCGACAAATCTGTGTTGTGCATATCACATCGGATAATAACCAATTCTGTTTCAAAGTTATATAAGTTTATTGGCTTATTATGCTAGTGAAATATTCACCTTGAAACCTGTTTCATTTATTAGTCAAAATTGGCAAACAACAATATTTTCGAACATGAGTACCACGTGAATTCCGAATGTGACAGATTATCTTACGTCGTTATACAGTGGTTCTTATTACATTGGTGAAACTCTGTTGCATTTAATCCATTTTTGGATATTCGAGAATTCTTTGTGATTAGCTTATTATTTTTTGATTGATGTGATGCATGAATTTTATTTTTTGAGATAACTTGGGCTCCACAATGGGCTACTCGACATGTAAAAGTATATTTCGAAAAAAACTATACAGCCCAAAACAATGAGGGTTCAAATCGGTTTATGTGTTTATTTTTGTAAATTTGAAGCTTAATTGTGGAAAAAACACCCATACATTCAATGTTCGAAGTATTGTCCGTCACTGGGTACTACTTTATCCCATCTTTTCGAAAATTGACGGATGCCATCATGCCCCTTGTCTAAAGGTCATATAGTACCCAATTTCCTAACTTTCGGATCATTCCCATTGCTTTAAAACGATGGCAACCCTCAGGTTGAGTAACTCCAAGTGTTTTTTCTTTTTACACTCATACACAGATCTCTCTAATATAGTTCAGAAGTTATCGGAAGGACTTAACAATTCTTAGAAATTAATTTGAACACGTTGTATATCAAAAATAAAACGAATACGGACCGGGCCATTGCATATAATATGATCTTTCTGTCCAAAAATCATGCGTAATCCTCTCAAATATTGTCATTGAATTAAATATTCTGTTTATACATATACTCCATTCACAATTATAAAATCACAACTCTGGCCTAGGAAATTTGACACATTCCACTCTGTATCGAAGTTATGACGTTTTTCAAAATATTTTTATGTTCCAAGTTAACACTATGTTGCCCTTTCTACATTCTTAGTGTATTTCTCTGAATGTGAATTTATTCGGAAAATGAATGAATTGGAAAAGATGTGATGAACGAAAATAACTAACGTTTATATGAATTGATATAGAAAGGATTCCTTTTCTAGTTATTTGCATGAAAAGTACAAGAGATCACTGTTGAAATATATTTTTTTTCTGCATGAAAGAAAATTGCATTGCTTTCACATAATTTTCATATGCATGCTTGTGAAGATTTAATGTTTATTATCCTCTTGAACTGAAAGTTCAAGACTTGACGACATCAATTGTTGATTCTAATCAAGAATTCATTAAAAAAAATCAACCCAAAGATATAAGATGAATTGATGGGTAATTACAAGAATCAAGAATAATGTCAATTTTATTTTGGTGATTACTTTCTGAAAATCAATGTTGGGATATAAAACTCGGCTGCGTTTGTTCAAACAACATCTAAAGAATACATTTTTCACCATATCGACCTTTGAAAGGCGTTTCTTATAGGAGAATTAGGTCTAAGTTCTACCTCATTAGTGAAGTACCTAACTTTTGCAAATCTGCTCAGATTCGCCAGATTTCTTGGAAAAATATCATCCTAATCGACCTCTCGAGGCTCCATCCGATCCATCTACTGCGATATCTGTCCAAATACAGTTTTTTCAACGAAATTCCCGTGTACCCCTTTAACCTCGAAATGTGAACATTCGTCCTGGTCTTGAAAATCGTCCTCACGCTCCAAACTGGTGCCAAAAACAATAAAGAAACGTTAATCTTGGACATTCGACGAAAAACTCACCTGCAAATATCGATTAGATACCAAAAATCTGCGAACAATTTGTTAACCTAACAAAATGTGGAATATTTTCGATACTTTTACCTAGGAGCATATAATTCTATGCTCCTAGCTTTTACTTTGATGTAAACAAAGAAACTAGCAATGTCGTTTTGTCATTAACGATATTTTCTGTGCGCGCACTGACTTTTCATCAGGTTCTACCAACTCCTGAAAACGAAACCATGATCTCCTATGTGATTAAATAAAAGTGAATGGAGTATATGTAGTTGCATTCTTTGCGAATGATGTGCCAATATTTCACCATCTAACAATTTTTTTTTATTTCAGGTGATATTACCATCGTGACAATGCATTATGGTCTTCATGTTTCGCTTGATATCAGGTATGATATACACTAAGTTGAATAATTTCTGTTTATGGATTCAATTCTCAATACTGAATTTTTGAGATTGAAAAATCCGTGGGCTATATCTCCGAAACCTATGGGACATTGTTGTTATCTGGAAGTTGCTCTGGTCGGATTCAGTACCTGAATGAATGACCGCTCTAGCTATAGATCAGAGAACAAACGTACAAAACCTCCTTATTGCAGATAATGGCTGTCATAATTTTTATTCCACATTAAAAAGCTTTCTACGTCAATTCAACATCAATTATTATTGCTCTGTCGAATCGAATTGTCCCCGGCATCATAACTGTTTCAGAAACATTTGCCACGGTTTTTTGAATTCGCAAGCACAATAACATTATTCGCGACTAATGCAGATAATGCTCTTACGGTAAAATATTCGACGCACCAATTCATTACAGTCCATGCACCTCAATGACTCATGAGCACAAAGAACGTCTACAAAACTATCTAAGATTATTGCTGATTAATATCTCACAAACAGGTCAGATGTTGAAGTTCAAGAATGCGAAGAAAAACATCATTTGAGTCACCGGATATTTGGTGATTCAAAGGGTCGAGGAACTCCTGTCAAACTCTTAGCCTTCAGACCTGATTTCTTTCCATCAACTCTACAACCCGCTCATAAAAGCTCATTTTGAAATAAAGGGGCAGTATCACCTTTTGAATCGTGGTAAATCTCCATTCAAAAGTGGTCTCTTTATTTCACGAGTAAGTACCCTAATTTACGACGTAGAGACTTGATTTTTTTCTAATTGAAGTTGAAGAACGTCCCGAGGGCAAATAGTTTTTTTTTCGATGTAATTAGTTTTTCAATAAAAAAAGGGTAATCGTTAGATCTGGGGTTATTGAATATGTTTTTCGTTTTCCATGAGTACAAGCTATATTTTTGAAATAATCATCATGAAAATTTTTGTAGTTTATGGAAGATTAAATTACCGAGGGCAAATAGTTGCGATTTTTTTCAAAAAATGATGAATAACCGTCGGAAAAAAATCATTAAGTGTAGTTTCCAAAACGCTGAAGTTCAACCTGCTTTTTTTTAATTGAAAAACTAATTAAATCGAAAAAATCGCAATCATTTGCCCTCGGCAATTTAATCTTCTATAAACTACAAAAATTTTCATGATGAGTATTTCAAAAATATAGCTTGTACTCATGAAAAACGAAAAACATATTCAATAACCCCAGGTCTAACGATTACCCTGTTTTTTTTTTTAATTGAAAAACTAATTAAATCGAAAAAAAAGAGGACTATTCGCCCTCGGGACGTTCTTCAACTTCAATTAAAAAAATCAAGTCTCTACGTCGTAAATTAGGGTACTTACTCGTGAAATGAAGAGACCACTTTTGAATGGAGATTTACCACGATTCAAAAGGTGATACTGCCCCTTAAGCCTCCAATGTATGAAACTTGCAGTGACTAACACTCAGCATAAATGCAGAAAGACTTGTCCTAATGAAGGCGATTGCTGACAAAAAAGTTTCCTCCACGGAATTCATATCAACGTTTCATTCATATAAAATTTCGTCAATAAGATGTACTTCCAGTCTTCAGTAGAGGTTCTTATACTTCCTCAATTCTTTTTACACGTTTATGACCTCAAGAAACTGGTTTTGTCTATTTCGGAAGTCAAGCTTTAGGTTACGTTACTTGCAAAAGAATGTTAAAAACCTGTTTCTTGAGCACTTACGATAAGAATGATGTCTGTACTGATATTATTCATAGAAGAATATCACGATTTTTGTCTTTATTATTCTCATCCAAGATTATCTTTGCAGCTCTACTCATCCTATCCTTGAATGCAGTAGGTACCACAGAAACAGCAAAACAAAACTTGGACAATTCTAACGGAACAACATCATACGATGGAAACGCAACCACTGAACCATTGTCCGTTAAATATAACACTTTGCCTCCATACAAACCCTCCATTACTGATAAAGATGTAGAGAACATAGTCAAACCCTTCAAATTCGCCAAGGAAAATGAAAAAAACATCCCTAGCGTCAAATTGGAAAAGTCTGAACCTTACACTAGTGCAATAGTCCCAAATAGGACACATTCTGGAAGAGCAGTTGATATAGATGTTGATAAATACTCCGCTCCAGTCGATCATAATGCTGTTTACAGTGTGCCTGATGACAACCAGAAAGACAGAGCATTCAAATCTTTCCACAGCGCCGAAGAAAGTTCTTTTGAAAATATAGGACCCTTAACAACACCTCAAACGCCATTTTTCGATCAAAAATTCAAAGAAACCGTCGAATCCATAAACAGAAACTTGAAAAACATCCCAGATTCTGATCTAGAAAATTCAACTTTATCCAAAAACCAGAGTACAGACAATTTCATTGACGGTTTAGATGGAGTCAACGACGAAGCAAAATTAGAATATGAAACCTTCGGGAAAAAGAAGGGTCAAAACGTGACAGAAACAAGAACAACAATCCAATACGAAAACAAATATAACATCTCTTCTTCATACGAAAAGGTAACACCAAACGAAGAAACCAACGAGTTACATAAAGAGACAGTTAAACGATTACTGAAGGATGACAACGTCAACGAAGTCAAACAAAATCCTAACATCGTTTCCGGAATAAGAAACAATTCACCTGTAACAACTTTGAAATATAGCATCACAAGAACAACAGACAGGGGTGACTCAGCTATAATAAGCAATAAAATAGAAGGGGACATTACAACCACCCCATTAACTACTCTCCCCCTATTCACAAACAAACCAAACATTTCCAGAAGGGGTTCAATCAAATTTGCCGATTACAACAAAGTGGAAATAAGCACTGTTTCTTCCCCTCCTGGGAATAAACCACATGAACAAACCGTGGAGGAAAACCAAGTGGTCCCTGTACTTGTTACAGCACCAGACAATGCTGTCACCACCAATCGTATCACCTCCCCAAAGATCGAATCAGAAAGAATTACAACAGTAAGAACAAAGTCTGTCGTTCTCAAAAGTAACACAGCTCAATCAGACGATCATCAGAGTACAACGGTGTACATATTCGTCCAACCGGAAGATATGAAAGATTTAACGACCATTAGGAATGAAATTGATGAGGTTCATAAGACTTCCGTTGCATCTACACCAAGAGCCTTCCAACCAGTTTCTACAACTTTTAAAACAGCTGAGACAAAATCTATTCCGTTAACTACAGAAGAGATCACTACAAGCGCTGAGATAGATGAGAGAACACAAGCTGTTACTTCGATTCCTAGGGGATTCAGTCTGCCAACAACTGCAGGTTATAGTACAACTGAAGAACTACATACAACTGTAGAAGAAAAAGAGATGTCTACCTACAGTCCTACAATTGCCACAGAAACCACAACAGAAATGCTTAAAATCGAGTCTACTGAATCTACAGAAGGACCAAAAACTACAACAGCTGCTTTGACTTCGACTTGGAATTATGAACCAGAAGAAAAAACGACAGTAGTTCCTATAGAAACCACAACAATTATTTCTGAAACTACAACTCCTTCGCAAGAGGCCACAACAGAAATCTACGAACAAACAACGGTTTTACCTGAAACCACAACAGAGATGGAACAAACAACAACATTCACAGAACTGCGATGGTCCAAAAATATGAAGTTCGTACCGACTACTGAAGTATTCACTACAGAGGCTTCAGAGTTGACAACATTAAAACCAGTGACCTCCGAAGAAGTTACTACATACACTGATAACCCTTCTGAAACAACACCTTCATTTAGGGAAGAAAAAACGACTCCAGAAATCAAAGAAGCTACCACTGAAGTTCCAACTACTACAATTGGAATACCCCAATCTTCACCCAAGGAAGAAACATCGGAATTAGCTACCAAAATTGTGGTCGATACCACCCCAACTAAGACTCTATTAGAAAATGAAACGGCGGACGAAAAGACCACTCAAGAGTTGAAAACCACACCTTCAACCTCTTTCAATTTCATTCACATCAACAACATCGACAAAAACCATACAACTTTAACACCAGACGAGCTGAAACCGAATGAAATCTACAAAACGCCAGAAGTATCTCCTGTTTCACCTGATAATGTGAAGACCACTACGGAAACTGCCGACGAGTCCACGTCTTCTGGTCTGGATGGACCCAGCAGTGGTAATGGAACAGTTGTGGCCATTATTATTGCTGGTGTTGGAGGCGTATGCTTGATAGCCTTGGCTTGTCTATTGGTAAGTGGTATTTTCTGGATATCTCAGTTCACCTTGTTAGAAAGACGAACCCACTGCTCTTAACGAAGATATTTAAATTCAATAATTCAGGTACGATGGATACGGGGAACCACCTAAAATGCAGACGAGTATTTGGTTTTACCTGCCTCGCAGTTCTCGGAGCAAATAAGATCTTTATTGTGTGCAATAAGTACATACGGTTATGAATATGAATTGGCAGTCAATACGTGTTTTTCCTAATAAATATTCTTGTAATAAAGCACAAACCAGTATCATGTGTTTGTGGCTTGATAATGGAAAACAACAGACTGTCCTCCTCAGTCATGTTTAAGATGTACGCCAGTGATCAGATGACCTCCTTTAGACTAGGAAAATCATGGGTAAATAAAGGAAATTTCGGTTTACATTCTTGTTCGACGTCGATGCAATATTGTTGATGTTTCCATAGGTATTCATTGAATATGAAGACCTTTTATAGGAAGATATAGATTCTTGTTTCTGTTTTCTGAATTTTGGGCTACAATGTATTCTGCGAATTATTCCAGATTGTCATGAGAAATCGCCAGAACAGCTTCAATTATGGACAGAGATGTAGACCCGTTTCTTTGGACGATTACAGCGTTGACAACGTCTCAGTTTTCAACAGTGTAAGAAGAAAGGCTGCCATCAGAGGATCCAAGAGGTCTTATGGAAATCCAGCATTCGAAGATCCAGTAAGTTTCTTCGAAAACTGAGCTAATAAACAGTAGAAATATCCTCATTAATCATCCAGTGAACCACTTAAGGTGCAGACACATTGTTATCACGTCACGTCACATCACGTCATCTTCCCAAAATGTGCAACCACGATAATGCATGGAACTTCGAGCATAGGAAGAGAGACACACCTTTCAATAATAAATAGTGAAGCCAAATCATCAGAACTAAACTGGGTGATTGTACTACTACGGAATCAAAATGTAGTAAAAATATTTGCAACGTTGTATCTGCTGTCACGTTATAGCAATGAAAGCAAGCAAGATCTATATTCCGCAAATTTACATTTTCTGAAAGCACGTGATATTACGTCTGATATTTTGAGAAATGTCATTCTGACATACATTTGAAACCGATCTGGGTGCTCATTCAATAATTCTTGAATTAATTGATGGAATTCCCCCACTTCCTCTGTTCGTTGATTCATTTGGTAAATAGAATCCCTTCTATGAGAATCACCAGCAACTGTAAAAGCAGCTATATTCTCCATATCTTCTTCCCATTTCCTCGCGTGAGCTCACGTGACGTGACAACAATTTGTATGCACCTTCATTCGTAATTATGCTAGATATGCATCCACTAATGATTCTTTTTTCAGGTTTGTCTTAGTCATCCTTTGAATTTCCCCGCTATTTCCAAATTTGCCAGCAACCAAGAAGATGTGACTGCTGAGTTCCAAGACATACCCCAAATAGTAGCAAGGACATCAGAACTTCCTGAAGGATGTGAAACTAAGAACAGATATGCTAATGTTATACCTCTTCCAGAGAGTAGAGTTTTCCTGAATCAAATAGATGGATATCCCAACAGTGATTACATCAACGCCAATTTTGTAACGGTAAGCTACTTAAGATCAGACTTACATTGTGTTTTTGCTTATATGTACATGTCTCTTCCTTGTATAGAGACAATTTTTTGAGCCAATAACATGAGTTATTACCTTGCAGGACCTGAACAGAATAGATTATTTACTGAGTTTACAAAAGTCTATTCCTCGAAAAGCAAATAGAGTCAAGCTTATTGTGGTATTTTTTTCAAACTGGGAAAGTTCCCAAATTATTTTTCATGCTCAACTTTTCGATACAATGCTACTGTTTATTAAGAATAATAATGTTATGATCTCCTCGCATCCACCATTGCTGAAATATTGGCGAAGGTGCTGAGTATAAGAAGATCAAATCTAACAATTTTTTTGATTTCCAGGGACCTAAGAACATCAGGAAGTATTACATAGCATGTCAAGCCCCAATGTCCAACACCGTTGACGACTTTTGGCGTATGATTTGGGAGCAGCAATGTAAAGTGGTCTTGATGCTTACTCATCTCTTTGAAAATGGAATTGTGAGTTTGGAACATTTCGAATTCAAGTACTCTTAAACCATGAAATATTTTAATTGCAGGAAAAGTGTTTTGATTACTTACCCCCCTCGGAAGTGCTTGACTGTCATCGACTGTTTGGTGACTATCAAGTCACCCTGAAGAAACGAGAGGTCAAAGAGAAATATATCATCTCTAGTATACAGTTGAAGGTAGGCGTTAATTAAAAAAATATTTTTGTACAACTGCCATTAAAAGTGACACTTTAAATGACAGCAAACAATGTTAAAATTGATTGTTTACGTGGAAGCGTGTAAAAAATATGTTTAACAATCCTGTTAAAAATATTTTTAGCACTCCATTTTCTTATGATGAAATCAGATGAAAAAAATTCAGCAATTGCAAATTTCATTATCGATATTTAACAATCATTACTTATGAACATTAATATTGATCGTAAAACTAGAATAATTACTAACATTAATGCCCTGTGACCTTAGGGAGCTTCGCAACACATTATTAGAATCCTCAGCACCATCAGCTCAGTACTTGTAGAAACCGGAAGTACAATATTGGATGATGATGATCCAAAATCTGTTGAGATTGGGAGAATTTTTTCAGAAATGACATTTCTATATGCAATGGAATGATCAACATAGCCCTCGGCTACCGTCTTAGACTTCTATCCACCATGTTTTTTTTTATATCCGTAATATTTGCTCCTGATTCTGCTAGCAATGAAGCAGGGGATCTTCGAAAACAGTGTCCTGTATATTGCTTCGGTTCTGGCAGTTTGAGGAATTCGGCAACAATACATGGAATTTTCCCAAATGTATTGATACCAACTGGATTGGCAGTGCATTTATTATTCATGTATTTCAGGAAAAAACGACGATGTTTGATGACAGAAGGGCGCAGTGCAAAGTACTTCTGAAAATAGTCAACATACTTCCCAATAATACTGAAAGAACGACTGACTTTCGTTTTTGTGTTTGGCAGTTGTATAACCAATGATTTATTTGTTATTTCGATGTCTTCCACTGATAAATTACAAAATTCTTCACGCCGACAGGCTCCAAACAATCCAAAAATAGTTGCAACCTTAACCATCAAGTATATCCCATCTGGTGCCTCATTTAAAAACTTTTCAACTTGTTCATGATTGAGAATTTTCGATTTTTTGGGACGATATCCTTCCATTTTCCGTTTTAAATATGCTATTACCTAAAAATATTTACTAACATCCACACCATTTTCAATAAGGGTGCTTGACTTCATCATTGAAAATTTGCTCCACAAAGTTGATGAACTCCATATTTCTGATTTTTCTTCTAAGTATGCCAGGAAAACAGGTTCACTGAAGTTCCCTTCTACATTTTTCAATTTACACCAGGCCAGGAAATTGTTATATGCAATATCGTACGGCTGAACAGATTTTTTAGGTAGGAGTTCCAGATTTGCTCTTCTTTTTGCAGACTCTTCAATATCCACAGGAAAAACCAAATCGTCACTTTTGTCATTGCAAATTCGCCCATTTCATTATCAAAATAGGGCAGTTGTACAGAAAACATTGCATGGTATTTGTGTTAAAAGTGTTTTTATTTTGTTCGTTAAATTGTTCAATTCGCTCCTCTCATTTCACTTTTAACACTCATATCATAAATAACTATCAGACTAGGTATATGATGTTTTAATGGTTGTGTAATGCTTTTAAATGCTTTGTTTCCAGAATATGGTTTCTAACAGCTGGAGGGAAGTGACCCATTTCTGGTACATGGGTTGGCCAGAGAAAGGAGTTCCATCTGAAGCCAATTCCATCATAGCGTTCCTTATCGAGGCGAGAAGTTTCATGAAAACCGTCACTATCGATAAAGTGAGTAACCACCCCTTGTTAGATCCCCAATTTTATTCTAAACGTTGAAAATGTTTCTCAGAAATTCATAAGGAATGGTGATATGAACGGAACTGCTGAAGTGAACCCAGTGGTGGTGCACTGCAGTCCTGGAACTGGAAGAACTGGTGCTGTAATAACTTGTGATATCGCTATAAGAGAATTCGAACAAACACGTCAAGTTGACATTCCGAAGATAGTTTATAAGATCAGGAGAGATAGGGCTGGAGCTGTGCAAACTAAAGAACAGTATTCATTTATATATAAGGTGAGAATGACTTAAGAAAGATTTAATTTATAAGGGTACATTTTCCTGCAAAATTATGAATGATCGCTGATGATGAATGCTAAAAATTCTCATTAAATACTTCTAAAATATATATTTCCAATAATTTTTCGTAACAGAAAGGGAACACTTACACAGATTTGTTACTTTTAATGAAATTTGAGGTTGTAAGAGAGATTTTCTTGGAAATTCTCGTAAAGTACTTGGAGAATTTATTCTGAAATCTCTTTTTCTGATGTATATCTTAGTTATGAAATTTCGTTTTTTTTCTCTGAGAGAAGCAAAATAGCCCTTCGATCGTAGATTGCAGAGATACTTTATCAGAGACAACTTCTTGTATTTTTTTCTATTTATTTTTACTACCCTGGTCTTTTTATGGATATTATAAGAAGGTTTGGAGGCTGGAGCAATACTTGACAGCTTGCTCCATCTACCAACGACAAGATTAATTCTACTGATATGCAGCAAAATGTTTGGAGAATTATTGGAAAAAATTCGATGAAATATTTGTGAAATTCCATTCATATTTCTCATAATCTGATAAAATATGCCTTAAATACAGGGTGTTTCTGATGTGATGTGAAAGATTTCAAAGGGTGATTCCTTGTTCAAAATAAAGGGAAAAATGAAACTTAAATAAAAACTAGTTAGAAACTTTTTCAATTCTTGTATTTTTCTCGTAAAATTCCTCGTAATTAAATTCAAGTCATAATCAGTTTATTTTAGAACTGTTTTACATTTTATTTTTTATTTGAAAACAGTACATTGATTGTTTTCCCAGTGGTCTACTTCAACCCACCCATTCTAAAAATATAAAAGAATATCAAGACAGTGTACTTCCATAAAATATCATCATTTTATCGCTTTTCGTTTTCAAGATACAAAATAAAAACGTCATTTTCCGCCATCTTTGAAATATTTCATTAAAGATCAATATATTATTTACAGAAAAATAAAATATGTCATTCAAGATCAATATATTTTTCACTGAAACATTTCGATTAAAATATTTATGAAATATTTCGTCAGTAAAAAAAATTCTAAATCTGTAATAAATATTTGATAAATATTTTGACAACATCTCTAAAAAGTCTCTCATGGGAAGATAATCTTCTATTCTGTGTCTTGAATTGAAAATATTTTCTGATATACGAAATAATGATATTCGATTGAATTAATGAAGCGTTACAAATCTGGAAAATCAGGGAAATTCGTTTTTAAAATTGGATAGAAATGATTATTTTTTAACGCCAGCAATGAGGAAAGAAATCATTTTTATTCTAAGGCAAAAGCTTGAGAGGTTCCCAAAAAAATTACATAGAAACTGTTAATTATTCGAATATGAACTTCTCCTATAATTGAACCCAAATGAATCAACTTGGGTTTTATTCAATCGATGCATAATTTTGAATCTGAAGTTTATCGACATTAGTCTAGAAATTACCGAATTGAACTCGCTCGACAACTAGAAATGATTTACCAATCCACTGATGAATTACTCCTAACCAACCCGTTGTGGATTACTCTGGGACTCGCAAATTGATTTTAATTAGTCAGATGACCATTTCTGTTCCCGAACGTTAACTCCATCTTCTCGTTTTTCAGGTAATTGACTTGTATGCAACAAAACTAGCTGGTGGAAATTTGGAATCTATCTGAGAGGATTTCGAGAACCACACACGTCATGGAATTTTTGTGATATTAGTTTCCGTCGACGTTTCTTATACGAAACATCAGGAAAGAGAAAACTAAGATTTAACTTTATGACCAAAAAAGAACAAAAGTATTATGGAATAAATCTGCAATAATATCCATCCTTAGAATTCCGTTCAAATTGGTAGATTAAGACTATTTTATATCTTTTTCATTTTATGTTACCTTTTCTGTGACCTATGAAATTTGTATATAGTTGTAAAACATTGTTTCTGTATATATAGTTGTTTCTTTGAGAAGTCTTCATGAGAAATTATTAGTTGTGTATCATATTTTACTTCGATGGTCTCATATCATTCTCGTTTTTTTTATTCGGTGAGAAAATATACGAAATCAATGAATGAATAAATATTTTGAATATCAGAAATGGTTTTTCTTCTCCCAATCTCTTCCAAAACAAAAGAAATCTTCATCAATTATTCTACTCACCTACGTACTCTATTTTTCATATGTTTTTAAATATGTTTTGAATTATGCATTACGAAATTCCAAAAATAATATATTGACAATTGAGTTAATTTGAAATGTGCGTCGATAATTTGGTCGCAAACTATCGGGAGTTTTTTTAGAGTGATAGAATTTTCGATAGGGCTAACTGTGATTTGACAGAAGGTAGAAACCATGTAATTTTGACATTACTTACTGAAGTACCTAAGCATTGACTAATTACGATGGAAATACCTAGGAGTATACAAATAGTCATTCTATACTCCTAGGAAATACGCCGCAACAACGTTTAAAAATTGATGAAATTTATTTTCGAAATCAGTGTTCTATTCGCCAAACTAATAGAGCACTGCGTGAAATTTTTGGTTTAAATAATCGTCCATCAGAGCAGCTTATTCGTCGAACTATCAATAGATTCCGGACAACATTTTCTCTACTCGATGCAACAACAACAACAAGACAAAAAACTGTACGTACTCGTATACATATACTTGACCATTATCAGCGTCGTTTGTTTGCTGATTGGGCCCTAGAACAGCTTGAAGTTGATCCACTTTTTTATCGAAAAATTGTATTCAGTGATGAAGCTCATTTCTGGTTGAACGGCTACGTAAACAAGCAAAATTGCCATATATGGAGTGAAAACAATTCTCTTGAAGTTCTGAAGGTTCCATTGCATCCTGAAAAATGCACTGTATGGTGTGCTTTACACGCTGGAGGCATCATCGGTCCATATTTCTTTAAAAACGATGATTGGGCTAATGTTACAGTGAATGGTGCTCGTTACAGATCTATGATCAATGATTATTTGTTTCAAAATTAGAATGCTATAGACCCAGAAGTGTTTTGGTTCCAACAAGGTGTTGTTACGCCTCATGCTGCTACCGTAACAATTGATTTATTGAATGAAAGATGTGGCGTTGACATTATTTAGAGAAATGGTACAATTAATTGGACTTCAAGATCATGCGACATAACTCCAATAGATTATTTTCTCTGGGGTTAAGTCAATTGATTTATGCTGATAAACCAGAAACTATAGACGCTTTGGAAGTCAACATAACTCGTGTTATTGCTGAAATAAGACCTGAATTACTCGAAAAAGTGGTCCAAAATTGGCCTGGTCGAATGAGGTTCCTCATAGATTTTCGTGGTGGACATATGTCGGAAATTTATTTTTAAAACATTATACACTGCGCAAAAAATTTAACGCACATTCTGAAAATCTCAATTTTAATGAAAGTTAACTCTACATTGACTTTATAACTTATTTTTTATGTTTTCTCGGGAAGTTTTGAACGAAACAAGACACATTGAATGGAAGAAAAATTCAGGATTTCACCGAATCTTATGTGGAAGAAGAGAAATGAACAATTTTCAAAATACTGAAATGCTGATAAGTGATTTAAAACTTGGTATTTCCACCCCTTGCGTTAATTACAACTCGGCAACGACGGTTCATACTCAAAATGAGTGATCTTAAAATGTTCTGATCTAATCCTTCCCAGATTTCTCCGAGTTGGATTCCTAAGTCATTAAGAGTAGCTGGATGATTTTCTGAACTTCTCAGCCTTCTATTGAGGTTGTCCCAAACCTGCTCAATCGGATTGAGATCTGGACATCTTGCTGGCCATTCCATTCGAGAGACTTCAACCTCTTCAAGATACTGCTGAACGATGCGCGCACGATGGGGTCTGGCATTATCGTCCATAAAAATTAAATTTTCACCAATGTATGGGGCAAATGGCACTACATGCTCTTCAAGAATGTTCCTTATATAAATGTTGAATCACAGGAATGTGGACAGAATGAAAGACTAATCAGTTATGATTTTGCCGACGTTTCGGAACTCTTTTATATACTTATCAGCATTCATAGCTCCATTATCAACGACCACTAGGTCTGTGCGAGCAGTCAAAGATATTCCACCCCATACCATAATCGATCCTCCCCCGAAACCAGTAGTATTAAGGAAATTGCACTGAGCATATCTTTCATGTGGACGTCTGTATACAAGGGAACGTCGATCACAATGGTAGAGGCAGAATCTAGACTCATCTGTGAAGAGAACTCTTTCCCAATCGGCCTCTTCCCAATGAATATGCTCTCTCGCAAAATCCAAACGCGCCCTTCGATGGGCTGGGGTAAGAGCTGGGCCTCTTGCCGCGACAAGAGGCCTTAAATCATATTCTCTGAGTCGATTTCTTATTGTCTGAGTGCTAATTTGCACCTCATGGGTTTGCTCAAGCTGATTTTGAAGGAGGCGAGTGGTTGCAAACCGTTGTCTCAACGAAGAAACTCTCAAGTAACGTTCTTGAATGGCAGTTGTTACCCGTGGTCTACCCTGTCCGGGTCTTCGGACATTCATACCTGTCTCCCTGAATCGCTGCAACATTCTGGACACACTTGTATGGGAAACTCCAAACCTTCCTGCAATTCTTGTGTATGTCCACCCTTCTTCTCGCAAAACTACCGCTTGGGCACATTCCTCTTGGGTCAAATTGCGTGTTTCGTGTTGCATAGCGATCGAGTGTAGAAAATCAAACGAAAGAAAAACTATTGATCACTAGAATTGATCGAGAACAACTGATTTTAGAATGGAGCCAATACATTCAAAATCTGATAATATCATCTTTTTTTATTCCTGCTGGGAGAAAACATCTGTATTGAAGAAAAACGTGGATAACATATGCATGCATAATTCTGATAAAAATAATTATCATTGAGAACACCTTCAGTTGTAGAATGAATTTGAGATTTCCCAAATAGCCCCCATATCCGATTTCCATAATGTGCGTTAATTTTTTTGCGCACTGTATTTCAAAGAAAAAAAAATTGGCTTCAATCTTGATTTGAATGTGCTTTTTTTCGATTTAAAGTTCAATCACCCCAAAAAAACACCTGTTCTTCCATTAAATTTATTTTTTCAATATTTGAATAACAGAATGATTTCATAAGAAATGCATCCAAAACATGACATTTTCGAAGGTTAGTAAACAAATAAATGAAATCGAATTCCGTTCTATCCCAAGTTCATTGCCGTGGCAGGCTCCCAAGTATTACAAATCGAAACATTCGCCAACAGGAAGGTTAATATCCTTATGGATCTACGATCACTCTCCCTGAAATTGTTTCGAAATATTTTCATGAGGCATATCATCTCATTCCAGATATTGGCGCCACATTCAATGATTCCCGGTATTCCTCCAATTATTGTTATTTCCAGATAAGTGACTCAACATCCTTCATGGCAGTTGAATGAAAAATTATTCGAGTATTCGTAAAATTTGACAATTCAAGTAATGAATTCATATACACATTTCACCGTGTATATTTTGAAAATGTTAGGTTATAGTCATTTTCCTGTCAGATAGCAAGGCAACGTTGTACTCTCTACATAGATGTCGTACTAATAACGTAGTTATCGACATGCTTATTCACTTTGGGAAAATAATGGATTTCAGAAAATACACTGCGCAAAAAAAATTAACGCACATTCTGAAAATCTCAATTTTAATGAGAGTAAACTCTACATTGACTTTATAACTTATTTTTTATGTTCTCTCGGGAAGGTTTTGAACGAAACAAGACACATTAAATGGAAGAAAAATTCAGGATTTCACCGAATCTTATGTGAAAGAAGAGAAATGAACAATTTTCAAAATACTGGAATGCTGATAAGTGATTTAATACTTGGTATTTTCACCCCTTGCGTTAATTACAGCTCGGCAACGACGGTTCATACTCAAAATGAGTGATCTGACGATGGGGTCTGACATTATCGTCCATAAAAATGAAATTTTCACCAATGTATGGGGCAAATGGCACTACATGCTCTTCAAGAATGTTCCTTATATACTTATCAGTATTCATAGCTCCATTATCAACGACCACAAGGTCTGTGCGAGCAGTCAAAGATATTCAACCCCATACCATTATCGATCCTCCCCCCGAAACCAGTAGTATTCAGGAAATTGCACTGAGCATATCTTTCATGTGGACGTCTGTATACAAGGGAACGTCGATCACAATGGTAGAGACAGAATCTAGACTCATCTGTGAAGAGAACTTTTTCCCAATCGGACTCTTCCCATTAGATATGCTCTCTCGCAAAATCCAAACGCGCCCTTCGATGGGCTGGGGTAAGAGCTGGGCCTCTTGCCGCGACACGAGGCCTTAAATCATATTCTCTGAGGCGATTTCTTATTGTCTGAGTGCTAATTTGCACTTCATGAGTTTGCTCAAGCTGATTTTGAAGGAGGCACTATTGATCACTAGAATTGATCGAGAACAACTGATTTTAGAATGGAGCCAATACATTCAAAATCTGATAATATCATCTTTTTTTATTCCTGCTGGGAGAAAACATCTGTATTGAAGAAAAACGTTGAAAGTGGATAACATATGCATGCAAAATTCTGATAAAAATAATTATCATTGAGAACACCTTCAGTTGTAGAATAAATTTGAGATTTTCATAATATGCGTTAATTTTTTTGCACAGTGTATGTAAATTCAATAATTCCAAAGACCTGGCGAATGTTGAAAAAACTTTTTTCTCGTTAATGCTGGAAATATTTCACGTGTATAAACATGGTTAGAAGATTCAGTTATGCTATTTTCTTGTACGGAAATCAAGAATCGTGTGTTGAAATTTTATAGAAAATAATGAACAGAATAGTCCGTTACTTTGTGATATTTCATCCGAAAAAAAAATAAAAGTACTCGAATAATCCGACAGGAAAACTTCTAAACGAACAGACAGATCTATGAAATTCTCCACTTTTCAAAATTCTCAAGAAATAAGCCTACAGGAGAGTGGAGACATTTAAATACCTTAAGATAATTATTTTCACATTGCTGATATTTCGAGAGTGCCAAACTGCGTCAGTTTTAAGTGAAAAAACTGGACAAACATAAATCTTGGCCAACCGGTATACTTCATAGAAGTGAATGGAGTATAAGTCATTTCCTTCAATTTTGTTTATTTATTCGAAATTTCACAACGTAAATGGTAGTAATAATTAATATTATTCGTCTTCACATTTGGATCCACCCAGTACAGTTGCCCAGTAAGTAATCACTAACCGAATCTATTAATATTGAAGCAATAAAAGTAATCGATTATTAAACCTCAATTCGAAGATGAGTGCTGTGACTGATTTGAGTGAAAAACTAATAAAATCCAGATATATCCCAAGCGAACGCATTTCCATTACTTTCATCCATGAATATGGGGTTTTGGTTGCTGGGAAATCTTCATAAACTTACGAAACATCAAATCGATATTTCGAAAAGGTTTTGAAACCGATATTCGAGTTTGATTTCCATCCACTTGAATACGATGAAGATATAGGCATAAAAACTTTAAGCAGCCATTCGGAATCCTTTGTTAAATCTGAGAATATTTCCTCGGCCTTCTCTATTGATGGCAGAGAAGTTAAACTCAAAACAACCGTTTTCATCTCATGAAGGACCCCTCAGACTATTGCAGTGGGCATAATCCACTTTATGATTGACCAAAAAAATTGTTCCATAGTACACGTCCTGTGAAACTTGCATTCCAGTAACCAGAGCACTATATCCTAATTCCCCCATTTTTGCATTTTATGTCCTTTTAATATCCAATCAATCAACTCTCTCTCTAGGGCTCTCCATCATTGGAAACTCCGTATATTGGAAGGCTTTTAACGCAACGTTTATCGATCGATTATAGGTAAACGAAAATTAAATTAAAAATTCAATCAAGATAATGTTGTAGGTGCGGTATTCATGTATCGAAATTCAGAGTAAAGAAACCTGCTGCAACATGTACTATCGATTACGTAAGTCAAGCTGTTCAATTTCATGCTACGCTCGACTGGAGGTGAAGAAGAATCACCAACAGAAATCCCTAATAAATTATAAAATTCACGATCGACCAGCTTTAGTTCCGTTCCAAAGGATATTTATGACATATCAGATAGTAGAATGCACATCCCTCAAAATTTGAGCACAGGTACACAAAAATAGTGATTTTAAACAAACTCTGGCATTGGATTTGTATTTTTCTTGAGTTAAATGGCAATAAATAAGGATGTAGAGTTTTCAAAATTTATACTGCGAATGGACTTCGTCGGTAACAAAGAGGACCTAACTCTATGACTTTCTTCGAATCTGTGGTCTGAAGGAATCTCCCAGAACCCCACAAAACATTCCAGCTGTCCAAGAGACTTTTGCTACCTGTCGAGCAACGACCACATACGGCCTTCACATTGCCACCTTAAGACAGTTCACCTAAAATTTTTCCCCACGCCGGAACCCGTAAGTTTCATATCTGAAAGGTGAATTCGATCCGTGAAATAAGGACTGACTCTTCTGAGTACAACAACACACGAGGCAGAAAACCAGCAGGTAGGTACATTTCTTCAGGAAAGACCAACCGTTAGTACCATTTTGTCAGTGTTTACTATGTGGTATTTGTTTCTGTTTCATAAATACGTGTTTTTCTTTTTTCTTTGATTCTCATGGTGATAAGAATTGGTAAGCGGTCCATTCTTCTCTCCAGGATGGCTCAAATATTGATTAAAATTCTTCACAATTGTACTTCACTGAAATTTCATCTTTTAGTCATTCAAATACTGACATTTGTTACCTTCGAATGGAACTTTTGATGAGTCATTTTCTGTGCATTTTTAAAATATTGAGATCCATGTTCCTTGACTGTTGAAAACTAAGAATAGAATATGAATTATTGTCTTTCTTGTCATCCACTTCGAATAAAAAAGTGAATTTCATACGTAATAATCTCAATAAGTAATAATTTCGAGGAACAATGTGCAAAATTAATGTATTAGAAGTATTAAAAAGCCATTATTCTAGTAGTTTTTTCTTCATTCATCAACGACATTTAAAATCCCATTTATAATGTCAACAAAATAATCTCAAGATAAAGAAGGATCCGAATTTTCGTGGATTCAAGTTTTATATAAGATTTGCTGGATTTATAATTGGTTCTAACTGGAAATTCATGACGGGTAATATTTTTTTTGAATTCATCAATCAACATTTCGAAAGCACATGCAAATAGTTCATGGATACACATCAAATATCATTCAATAAACATCCACACCATGTATGGATCAGTGTCGACGACTTGAGAATCTTCAAATCAATCAGCGTGAAAAAAATATTAATTATCAATTAATAGAATGTTAAAACTTTTGTATCAGTTTCATCAAAATATTTCAATGAATTAGCAGTGGAAAAAAATAGTACCTATAAATTATGAAACAAATGAAGTTGAAATACAATTTCTGCCAAAACATACTGATGCAGAGAAAAAATTAATAAATAAAGAAATAAAAGAAACTGAATAACAATACATTAAAAAATATGCCCTAGTCTTGAATCAAAAAAATATTCAATCATTTCTTGATTTATGATGTGAGTTTCTTAGAAGGGTCACATGTCTGAAATTTCCAGAATGTGCAATCGAAAATATGAGTTCATTCTTGATTTAGATGGCTAAATTGAATGATTTTAATTCCAGTTTTTTTTGTTTCGCGATTCGGATTCCTCGCTGGAACCCATCAAGGCGCTGACTTCATTCTTACAAGAATAACAAAACGACTTGTATAAAATTGCTTGTTCAGTTCAGATCGCCAATTGAGACCCACCCGAAACCAAAACATTGCGGTTAGTATCTCATTCTTAATTATTGGATGCAGTCCAATTAATATTCATGTGAGTTATTGACTTATCATGTGAATTTATTGTGGGATTTATTATTACCGAGAGTAACCAACTATTACTAATATCTCGAACATTTCAATCTACAAATTTTTGATCTATTTCGGATGTTGGTTCTGCGAAAAACACGTGTGACAAATTTTTAAGGGACCTGAATAATTCTGGATGCCTAGAATTGATTGGTGATTCATTCGTTTCTCAGAGGAATCGATCGATTGGATGGAATATTTAGGGATTTCTTGGATATATTGCGAGCTTCTAATAGAATTGTTTTTTAATTTTCCTCTTGAATTAGGTTGTTGGCAATGTACAGGATGTTTTAATTCTTTTTGGCTGGAATTTGGTAGTAATAAAATTTATTCAACAAAAAAAGTTCATGTCTACGGAGGACCGTGAAGAGGACATTTTGAGAATTTGTTGTAGTTTTGTATCTTTTTATTTTTATATTTATTTTTTTTTAACGTTATATTTTGAAGCAATAAAATTATTTTAACGGAATGCATTCCAATTTTTTTTCTCAATTTACATTTTCATATCTTATTTTTATGAACGAATGTTTTCCTCAAAAATTAAACTGTTTGTTTGCTTTAATTCCTTACATCATTTCCATTGAAAAAAAAATATAATAGCAATTAATAATATATTCTAATTATATTACAATTATTTATAATTTATAATGAATAATGATAATTATATATTATATTCGCATTCAAGTTGGAGTTCATTCGATGCTTTGAGGAAACTGGATGAAGCAACTCCTCAAGTGATGCCATTTTCCAAAATTGATACTACGTCGACTAATTGATGTTTGGAATTCGTTTCAAATTCCAAAATGAAATTCCGAAAGACGAAAGTAATAGTAATCGTAAGTCGTGGAAAGAATTTTTCTGATAAAAATTCTAATTTGCAAATAAAAAAAAATTCTGATCTTTATTTTATGATGAGTTGAAAACAGGAACAGCATTTGTGAATTTCTATGCGGCATATACATACGACATATGCAAACGAAGATTTGATTTTCAATCTGATCAATCGTCCAAAATAAATTGGGTAATTCTGAAACCAATTGTAATTCATATTAGTCAAATCAATTTCAGAAACGTCAACTGTATTTCAAATTAGTCAATTCAATTTTAGAAATCTGTAATAATTGTATTTTAGATTAGTCAATTGAATTTTGGAAATGGATATTTCAAATGAAGTTCAGTCACATTCATTTAAAAAATCATCAATTGTGATTCAGAATTAATCATATGTATTTCAAAACCGTCATTTGTAATTCAGAAAGTACGATTTTTTAATTTTTTCGTCAATAGTTAAGTGTTTTACAAGACGATAAAATTTATTGATGACAAGTCGTTTCTTTCTGAATTACAATTGAAATTTCCTGAAATACAGTCGACTTATTCTGTGATCAATGTTATTGCGTAACCTTAATTTCAAATAACAAATAACCATTCCTGAAATTGAATTGACCAGTCAAAATTACGTTCGATGTTTTCTGAAATACAATTGACGTTTTCCGAAATGAATGTAGCTAATCTGAATTACAAATGAAGGTTTCTGGAATAAAAATGACTCAACTAAATTTGAAAAGACCATTTCTGAAATTAAATTCACTAATTGGAATTACATGTGATAATTTCTGAGATAAACTTGAATTATCTGAAATACAAGAGATGTTTTCTGAATTTAACTTCATTATTTCTGAATTACAAGTGGAAAGTCTCATTTATTCCACAAACTTTCAATTGTAATTCAGATTGAAGATTAAATATCTGAATCACATGAATTTCAGAAACCGCCATTTGTAATTCAGAAAGTGGGAATTTAGATTCTCCCATTAAGGAATGAGTGTTTCACAGGAGAATGTATTTCAACTGATAATTTCCTTCTGAATAACAATCGATATTTTCGGAAAAACAATTGACTTATTCTGAAATAAATTTGAAGGCATAAACTGGATTTCAAATGACCATTTCTGAAATTGAATTGACTAATTTGAATTACGTTCGATGTTTTCTGAATTACAATTGACGTTTTATGAAATGAATACGAGGAATCTGAATTTTACAATTGACGGTTTCTCAAATAAAAGTGACGTTGTGACGTACTCATTTTCAAATGTCCATTTCTGTGATTAAATTGACTAATCGGAATTACATTTGATATTTTCTGAATTCACATTGACCATTTCTGAATTATGAGCGGAAATGGTGTAGTCTCATTCATTTCGGAAATCATCAATAATTGTGAGTCAGTTTAAATCATATAAATTTCAAAAACTGCCACTGGTAATTGAGAAAGTGGGTTTTTAGATTTTTTCGTTGAGAAAATTTCACAAGAGAATAATTTTTATATATTTCAATTGATTTCCTTTTGAATTACAACCGAAATTTTCTGAATTACAATTGAGTAATTCTGAAATAAATGTGAATACCTTAACTGAATTTCGAATAACTTTTTCTGAAATTAAATTGACTTATCTCAATTACTTTCGATGATTTCTGAAATGAATGTGTCATTTGTAATTCAGATTATGAATTACAAATGAGGCTTTCTGAAAAAAATGGACAGAAAAGAATTCCATTCGAATTTTTCTTAATTGAACCTGACAAATCTGAAATGGAAGTTATGTTTTCTTAATTTAACTTGACCATTTTTGAATTACCACTGGAAATGGTGAAGTAGCATTTATTCCAGAAACCTTCAATTATGATGAAGATTTGTCACATTTTTTCAGAAATTTTCAATCGGTTTTCTGTATTTCTGAAACCGTCATTTGTAATTCAGAAATTAGGATTTTTTCATTAAGAGTTAAGTGTTTCACAAGAAAACAAATTATTTCTATTTCATTCGATTTCCTTCTGAATTTCAATCGATATTTTCTGAAACACAATTAATTAACTCTGAAATAAATGGGAAGACATAAACTGAATTTCAAATGAACATATCTGAAAGTGAATTTACTAATCTGAATTACAAATGACGGTTTTTGGAATGAATATGTGACTTAAGTGAATTTCAAATAACCATTTCTGAAATCAAATGAATTATTCTGAATTACATTTGATGCTTTCTGAAATGGACTTGACTATTCTGAAGTACAAGTGGTGTTTTCTCAATTTGACTGAATTTAACTAATAATTGTGTAGTGGTACTGCATGGGATGCTGATGTAGATTGAATGAAGATAATTACTGGAACGAATAGATCTTCCCCATTCAGGGAAAAACTAGTTCTCAGCCTCGATTTTCAGCACGCCCACGCCGTTCCTGAAACGAAAACAAACCACACGATTTTCCCCACAACTCCATCTTATCAATTGCGCGGCCTACTTAAAGAAAGCGGTCTGCTGGATGCGCCTCAGTTACTCTGGCATCCACTCCCGAACCGGAAAGGAACTCGAGGACGCCTCTCAGGGTGCACCCACTGACCGAAGCGTTTTTCACTCCAGTATTTCGAGATGACGGACGCGGGTTCGAAGCCCAACGGCGGCGTCGATAACGCGGCTTTCGAACTTCGCGAAAAGTGCGTGGTGATCAACGAGACGGACAGGGTGCCGGATTTGTCGAAGAGTACGAATTTTAACGGGTGTATTGTTGACCATTACATGCCGAGGAGGAAGAAGTCGTTGGTGCAGTTGACGCGAGAGGCCTTGCCTCGATTGGAGAATTACAGGAACTCCAGGAGGGCCATCAAGAGACCGTCTCTGGGAGAGCTGCACGGGGGGGATGACTGCATTAAAATTGGGGGTGAAAAGGTATGGAGTAACCTACTAAAGCTGCCTTGGACAATTCAAAATAATATTCGCCCTAATTTAGTAATTCACAAACCTTCAATTGCATTTCAGATTAGTCAATTCAATTTTAAAAACCATGAATTGTATTTCGGTTCAGTCAATTTTATTTCAGAAATGATAATTTTAAATTCAGTTCAATTAGATTTTCAAAAAGCGAAAATTGTTATTATAATCAGTCTAATTAGATTTCGGAAATCATCACTCGTAATTCAGAATAAATCATAAGTATTTCAAAAACCGTCATTTTTAATTCAGAAAGTAAGATTCAGAAATTGTCAATTTATTCAGATTTTTTTAAATTTTTTATTTATTTTTTATTTATTTATTTATTCATTTATTTATTGCTGACTCCTAAACAACATTTATTTACATTGCTGGTATCAGGGCCTTAATTAAACAATATATTCAACAAAAACGTTAATCCTCAGTATTGAAATAAATAAAATTTTTATCAAAATTAAATAAAATGTTTTCCTTAATCCAGTGCTTCGATGTATTGTTTGAGCTTGCGAGGATTAAATTATATGTATTTCAAAAACCGTCATTTGTAATTCAGAAACCGTCAATTTTAATTCGGCTCAGTCACATTTATTTCAGAAATCATAAATTGAATTTCAGATAATATGTATTTCCGAAACCGTCATTTGTAATTCAGAAAGTGAGACTTTTGTCGTTAAGATTGAAGTGTTCTATAAGAGAATATAGTTTATGAATCTTGATTGATTTCCTTCTGAATTACAATAGATATTTTCTAAAATACAATTGACAATTTCTGAAATGAATGTGACTGCATCAACTCACTTTCGAATGACGGTGTCTAAAATTCACTAATCTGAATTACATTTGAAGTTTTCTGAAATAAAATAAACGTTTCCTGACATAATTAACTGTTACTAATCTGAATTACAATTTATGTTTTCTGAATTCTGAAAAAATTTTTACTGTATATACCAAAACTTAAATGACCGTTTCTGTAATTGAATTGATTAATATGAATTACATTTGATGCTTTCTGAATTACCATTGGCGGTTTCTGAAATAAATGTAACTAATCTGAATTACAATTGGTACTATCTTACTGAATTAACTTAATATCAAATGACTGTTCCTGGAATTAAATTGACTAATCTGAACTACATTTGTTTTCTGAAATATTATGGACGTTTTCTGAAATAAGTGAAACTAATCAGAATTACAATTGATACTTCTAGAAATGAAATCGACTGAAATAATTGTTACTGCATGAAATTAATTTCAAATGAGTGTTTCTGAAATTGAAATTGAACTGACTAATCTGAATTACATTTGATGTTTGCTGAAATTAAGTTGACGATTTCTAAAACATAATTGAAGTTTTTTGAAATGAATTTTAATCCGGGTTACTCACATTTATTTCAGAAATCATAAATTGTATTTCAGATTAAGTCATATGTATTTTCGAAACCGGCATTTGTAATTCAGAAACAGATACTTTTTCGTTAAGATTGAAGTTTTCTACAAGAAAATAAAGTTCATCAATCTTGATTTATTTCCTTCTGAATTACAATAGATATTTTCTTAAATACAATTGACAATTTCTGAAATGAATGTGACTGCATAAACTTAATTTCAAATGACGGTGTCTGGAATTCACTAATCTGAATTACATTTGCTGTGTTCTGAAATATAATAAACGTTTCCTGACATATTTAACTGTTACTAATCTGAATTACAATTTATGTTTTCTGAATTACAACTAACGTTTTCTGAAAAATTTGTTACTGTATATACCAAAACTTAAATGACCGTTTCTGTAATTGAATTGATTAATATGAATTACATTTGATGCTTTCTGAGTTACCATTGGCGGTTTCTGAAATAAGTGAAACTAATCAGAATTACAATTGATACTTCTAGAAATGAAATCGACCGAAATAAATGTTACTGAATCTGCATGAAATTAATTTCAAATGACTGTTTCTGAAATTGAAATTGAACTGACTAATCTGAATTACATTTGATTATTGCTGAAATTAAGTTGACGTTTTCTAAAATATAATTGACGTTTTTCTGAAATAAATGTGAATAATTTGAATTACAATTGAGGATTTTCGAAATAAATGTGTGTCAACTGAATTTTACACATTCCACATGTCTAAATGTCAACTTTAAATAGAGTAGATATATGTATATGTCAACTAAAAATCAGAGATAACCACAATAACGACGAAAAAATGGTAGGGATTTTTTAAGAAGAATAGAATTGTTCTATCTTCATCATAAATATATAATTTCCATTTCATAAGGAGAGTACCTACATAAAATTAAAAAATAGAATTGTTGAGAATATATGGACGCTACCGAATCAATATTGGATTCTCAGTTGATTAATAATTAATTGGTGCTTCAATTGCAAATTATAATACAGGGCGTTCGCAATAAATATGGAAATATATCCTGTTGCAAAAACGACGAATGGATTTTTCACGAAAATAACAAATATGACCACAACGTAATTGATGCAAAATTAAAAAATCGTATTTTATTATCGCAATCGCAAAACTTCTTATCGTTGAGTCTCCAAGGAACATTTTTTATGTTGTTCGAAGTGAAATCGTTGTCCATATCGTGAATGAATTATTGACGAATGTATGTAATTTTTTCAGAATGCTAATTTTCCGCGTATTAAGTTTTATGTCCGATTAAATCATACAACGTGCTTTTTAAATTCACTGTTTTCAATCTTATTGAAGTCAAATGCGATTTTGAGTACCTTAATATTTTCGGATTGTGATCAAACCGTTGAATCGTGTATTTTGTCATGATGAATCACCATAATATAATTGATTAAAATGACATCTCGATTATTTTAAATATGCCCCCTTAACATTTAAAAAACACATATTTCGTTTTAGGAACTCTTTTCGTGAAATATAAAAATTATTTGTAGCACATTTTGGGAACTGTCACTGCAGTTAGCAATGTTGAATTATACAAAATAAGTTAAAACAAACGCACAAAAGTCAAATCTGTTAAAACACGAAAAAAATTGAAAATTCTCATGAAGAGATAAAATATACTGCAAGGTTGATATTCAAAATATCAAATATCCTAAGACAATGTTGTAGTTTCATAATTTCACCTTTTCATTCGTTGAAACCATACCTTCTATATACCTAGCAACACGTGTCTGACACCAGGCGTCTAATTTCATATACCTACCTAACAACAAATGCATTCAAGAGACCAATTAGATACCACGTTGGTATAATCCGGAAAAATCTGACCTTATCATTGAAATTGGCAGCATATTTCTATAAAATATGGATGAATGATAACTTACATCACCTTTTTAGGTCATTGTCATAAAAAATGTGATCAAAATCGAGCACTTTGAAATTGCTTTATATTATTGGATCCGAAAATGATTATCGCGAACATCACTCGTATTCATTTTGGTGTTCGATAATGATTCTAATTCATTCATAAACATTTTCGGATTTATTGTTCGCCTCATGGAAAATTGGCAGGTACTAGATATTTCGTTGTCCTTGAATGTGAAAATGATAGAAATGTGTTCATTTTTCATGTTGGAAAATAATTCTTTCAAAGGTAATCCATCACGTTTGAACAATCGGATATGCTCATGATGAGGTTTAAATGCTCATCCACGCTGTGTCGAATAATCAATTGACGTTTGCTAAAATCATTCGAAACTGACCATTAACAAAGAAATTTAATTTCTCTGTCAACACTTATACATGCCAGCTATATCAATGAATCTTTACGTATTTTGATGTGGCATTTCCAATTTCTATCTCTCAGGATTTGTAGCGATACTACCGAGGTGTTACCTGTAAATTTTTTATGTTGCATTGATAGAGCCACCCTAGCTTATATGTCCTGATTCCAACAATATTCATTTTAAGGGAAGTAACGATTCATAACGATAGAATAACTTCAAAATTCTACTAGTCGAATGCATTGATACTTTAATGTTTTAGGATATGCATAATGAAGAACTTTGTTTAATTCATTATAGGATCCCAATGGCAATACAGAATCTATAGAGAAACAGAATCCACCTCACGAAGGTATAAAATTGGGATGGATACAGGGAGTACTTATACCATGTCTTCTCAACATTTGGGGAGTAATGTTATTCTTGAGGGTGTCTTGGGTAGTAGCAGAAGCAGGAATAGGTGAGTTAAAAATATTTATCACGTTCCTATGAGATACATTAACCCAGAGAAAATTATTCAAAATCTCTGTTTACTTTTCAATGTGTCACCCTGTATGTACATTATCATTTTGAGATCTAATAAATACTTTAATTTAAATTACACATCCGATATCAGCATTCGAATCAAAATTCCTCTCATATTTTACAAAAAAAAACCTTCAAAATTATAGATCATATCAAGATATCGACAAGATTTATTATAGACGTAAACAATTAAACATATCACCTGTGAAAATATGATCAACAAAACGATTTTATTGTCAGTGATTGTTCTATATCCTTATCTGATTCTCATAAAAAAATGGATACAATTGATTATCTAGATTCTAGAAGTAACTCCTTCTGTGTCATTGATGATGATGATCGTCTCAAGTGCTAATAAATAATGTGAGACTAATACTTCTGCCATCAAAGCAAATAATTGGAATTGGCCTATTTTAATCCAAATTAGCACCAACTTGTCAAAATTATATTCACGTAATAGTTGATTTGTTCTTGAAATAAATATTTTCCTCATATAGTCCTCGTATAGTCATTAGATTTGGGATAACTGGTGAAGTTCGACAGAAGTTAACATACTTAATGGTGAAACAACCAACCTTGCTCTCCTTAGAAATAACTGTTCATCATATACCTACCTTATAATCCTTATCTTAGATCTTGAAGCTGAAGTATGCCCAACTGTATAAATTTATCTATCATCACACTTAATTTGTATTCATATACATTTTTATTCACGTTTTGGTGACATCGAATTTCTTTTCCAGGTGGATCACTGATAATAATAGGAATCTCAGCATTAATATGCGTTGTTACAACGTTGTCCTTATCAGCAATAAGCACAAATGGCGAGGTCAAAGGAGGTGAATATCTTAATTTGTACGAAAAAATGAACACTAATAAATCAATCAATACTGAGCAAAATTTAGCAATATTAAGCAATATTTAGCAATGTTAAGCAATTTCAAGCATCATTGAGCAATATTAAGCAAATATTGTGCTGAATTTGGTATGGTTGAAACCCAAGAAATCAATTCTTTTCGTGTTTTACAGGCGGCATTTACTACATAATATCCAGATCCTTAGGACCCGAATTTGGAGCGTCAGTAGGCATAGTTTTCGCCTTCGCAAACGCAGTATCCGCCTCCATAAACACCATAGGTTTCTGCAACTCCCTAAGCAAATTGCTGAATCTCTACGGCATCACTCTAATCGACGGTAACTTGAACGATACCAGGGTGGTGGGCATCATTGCCATCGTGATCATGATCATGATCTGCGCTATTGGAATGGAGTGGGAATCGAAAGCTCAGAATTTCCTCATCGCCATCATTTTGGCAGCGATGGCTGACTTCATGGTAGGGACGGTGATTGGACCTACCACTGATGAGAAGAGAGCGCAAGGTTTTGTTGGATTCAATAGTGAGTATCTCTGGCAATGTTGATGTTGATAACATACTATACTATTACTTTGTTTTCCGAATTCATCTACATGTCATCCAAAAACAGCCCTTATTAGAATAGGAGGAATAGTAAGTAAATGTTCGGCAGCTACCTTGCTATCCATCTGCTTCGGAGTCACGTGATCGAATCCAAATGTATTGAAGTAAAGAATGCAATTTCTAGGATATCCCGTTGTCAAAGTTTCCTAAAGATTGAAACTGTGTGATGTAGTGCAAGAAATACAATTTCCCTCTTCCGAATAATTTCGTATCTTGAAAGAGCGACTACAAACTGATTAATACATACGCCTTTCAGAATACATTAATCTTCTTGTCAGTGGTTTTCATCACACACTTTACTGGTTCCATTTATAGTCCCTCAATTAAGTTGTGTGACAAATTGATTTAATTAAAAAAATTGCTCCTACGACAGTGGAGGAGGTGTATCGATTTTTTCGATGGGGTATACGCAAACATTGTTATCTTATCTCTACCATGATCACCAGGGTAGACCAGATCCTGAATTGATTACAAGTAGAGGTGAAGGACAATCGATTAGGCTAAAGGAGGAATGAAAAGGAAAAATAAAATTGGGTTCATGAATTATGTGCATTAGATAATTACAGGGGCCACAAGAAAAGTCGTCATAAGGGCCACTGCCTCACTGCCTGTTTTCAAAGCAGAGGCGGCCATTTTGAGCAATTTATATGATAAATTTGTTAGTTTGTTCATTCAAAATGATCAAAAGTACAGGGTGTCCCAAATTCGATGATCACTGAGAGCATCTCGAGAACCATAAGGGTTAGAGAAAAAATTTTCAAGGACTCCCGATCCCTTTTTCCAAAATAATCAATTGCCAGTAAACAGATCCGAGATATCTGAATTGGTTCTCGAGTTACAGGGCGTTTCTTAAAATATTGCTGTTCCAAATATTTCGCTATATCTCTTTTTCTGTTGGAGATATCACAAAAATTCCAAGAAGTTTTCTTTTGTAATTTCCATTGCCTATACGCTGCTTCTATCTGATCCGAAAAATTATTCGCCGTTCAGGTGCTAGAGAGAAAACTTTATAATTTTTAAATGGGACACCCTACATTTTTCATCATTGCTTCTCAGCCGCAGATTCACCGAGTATCACCCTGTAACCGGTTTCTCGAAAATCTGATCCGTTTCAAAGATATTGAGTTTTTCGTCTCCAATTGAATTGGGACAGCCGGTATAAAAAGATTTTTTTTTATTTGGAGATATTTTATTTTCGATTCTATAAAAAACTAACATTAATCGAATAAAAACTTTAATACGAATGAATTCTGAAAAAAAACTACAATAAATGTTCGAATTGTATCTGATGATTTCTTCTTTTCAAGATTATCATCTGGTTAAAATTATTCACTACATACACTAGACAAATTATATTTGAAGCAAATGGAATATATATGCATATTTACAAATGAAGTTTTCCATTTTATAGGATCGAAATTTTCAGGAAATATTGTAATCTTCTATGATATCTCTTTCGTTCAAGAAGATAATGTTCATTCAAAAAAACACACAAAAAATAAAATATGTATCTCCAAATAAAAGAAAAATCCTTATATACAGGCTGTCCCAATTCAAGTGAAGACGAAAAACCAAATATCTCTGAAACGGGTCAGATTTTCGAAAAACCGGTTACAGGATGATACTCTGTGAATCTGCGGCTGAGAAGCAATGATGAAAAATATAAGGTGTCCCATTTGAAAATTACAAACTTTTCTCTCTAGCACTTGAACGGCGAATAACTTTTCGGATCAGATAGAAGCAGCGTATAGGCAATGGAAATTACAAAAGAAAACTTCTTGGAATTTTTGTGATATCTCCAATAGAAAACGAGATATAGCGAAATATTTGAAACAGCAATTTTTCAGAAACGCCCTGTAACTCGAGAACCAATTCAGATATCTCGTATCTGCTTACTGGCAATTGATTATTTTGAAAAAAGATCCGGAGTCCTTGAACATTTTTTCTCTAACCCTTATGGTTCTCGAGATGCTCTCAGTGATCATCGAATTTGGGACACCCTGTACAGTACTGAGTTTTTATTTTATTTCAATTTTCACAAGGGTCATGTTCAAACAGCAATAACTCTCAAATCATGTAAAATACAGAAATGATGTGGGTGTCTTTTTGTCCTTGCGTGTCAGTTTATTGAAAAAGATTATATTCCAATGTGCTAGTTTATGTACTATTGAGGATTTACTAAAAAATCTGTAAATTTTTTTTTAAGAATTTTTTCATGACATTTTTGAATTGAATATTTTATATTGTTCTACTTTAATAAAAGTATTATCTTTCAAAAAACATTTTTTTCACATCTGTAGGACCTTTATGTCCAGCGAAATCGATATCATTTGAAAGAGTCAACTAAAATTTAAAAAAATAATTTAAAATGGCGGCTATTCCAAAAATAGGGGGGTATACTCCCCAATGTGGGTGTTTTTGTCGATAAAATTAGGTATATTTGATGGCCTTAAATTATCGCTAAGTCATACCGAAACACACTGTATAACAAACTACCCTTTATTTTGAACAAGGAATCTTTCGCATCAATTCAGAAAACATTGTTTATTTCTCAATAATCGAAAAAGTTCTGAGAACTTTTTACTTTTCAAAGGTGACCTGAATTAATAGTGTATTCTTAATTATTTCAGTGACAATATTTCAAGAGAATTGGGATCCAAAGTATAGACCGAATGAAGGGGTTAACTATGACTTCTTTCAAGTGTTTGCTGTTTTCTTCCCTTCAGTAACTGGAATACAGGCAGGGGCCAATATTTCTGGAGATTTGAAAGTGAGTTTCAGATTTCAATCGAGGGAATTTTGGCTTAAAAATGCAACATTTTGTTTCACTCTTCTATTGTGCATTTTTATGGGGCTATAAAAACCCCATAAAGGTCAAATACCTGAAAATAACTACATAGGTCGATTGAATCTCCTCATAAGATTCATCATTCACAATAATTGTGCAAACCTTCAAATTTTGTTCTCAAAGATTTCATCTTACAGTCTCTTTATCGATTGAATAGTTTATCATGGTTTTGATAATTTTTTCTAAAGTTATATTATTTATTTTATTTATATTTTCTTATTGACCATTTATCGTAATCGGTACCAAATTTAAATCAATGGGAATAAGGACTGAACGAGAATAAATTCGCTATCACAAAAACGCTTATATCTTTTCAACCACTGGACCGATTTCGAAAATCAAACTCATTTTCGAATCATCTTCTAATTCTAATGAAAACAGTTTTTACAATAAAAAAACCAAAACTATTTTTTACAAAATTCATGGATTTTTTCTGGAATTCTTCCCATCATGCTTCTTGTAGTGTTCTCAGTCACTACCTGGGATGCTGTCTTCCACTTTTGCTTGAATTCCGCTAATGTTTTCGTTGATTCCTTAGTCTTCTTCAATTCTCTTTTTACCAGGGCCCAATATCTTTCGATTGGCCTGAGTTCTAGGTAATTTGGTGGATTGGCCTCTTTGGGGACAAAAACCACCTCATTAGCTTCGTACCATTCCTTGGTGGCCTTGCTGTAGTGGCATGAAGCTAAATCTGGCCAAAAGATCGTTGACACATCGTGCTCACGTACAAATGGTAAAAGTCGCTTCCTCAAGCATTCCTCGATGTATATCTTCGAGTCAACAGAGCCTTGGCCAACGAAAAATTTGCTCCTTTTCCCACAAGAGCAAATTGCTTGCCAAACCAGGAATTTTTTAGGAAACTTTGCTTGTTTCTTCGCGCGAAATTGTTCGTCAACATTTCCACGGGAATCTGCAGTATAAAATTCCTGACCAGGAAGTTGCGAGAAATCAGCCAAGACATAGGTTTCGTCGTCCATCACGCAACAGGAAAAATTTTTCAAGAAATCTTTTTTTAATTTCTTTGCTCTTGATTTCGCTTCTCGATTCTTCACAGCGTTCCTGTCTGACACTCTCTGCACTTTGTATGTTCTGAGCCCACAACCCGACTTGATTTTCTGAACGGTTGACTGCGAACAACCCACTATTTGGGCCACTTTCCGTTCTGAAAGGTTAGGATTCTTCTGAAAAAGGCTGATGGCTTTCCTCACTTTTTTTGGGCTATGAAACCCCTTTTTCCTCCCGGTTCCTTTCTTGCGGTTAATTGTAATATCTTCGTTGAAGCGCTGAACAACTCTTGATACCGTTTCCGGACGAACGCGAGCCTCTTTTGCGATTCTTTTGAAGCTCCATTTTTGATTATTTTGAAAAAGTTTCACTATGAATTCTCGTGTTTTCACTTCGCTTGTCATTTTGCGACAGAGAATTGGAATATCTATGAAGTAAATGTTCCACATGTTTCTGGCGTTCATAACAAAGCTAACTATGATCAAATTTTGAGTTTTTCTCAATTGGTTCGGGAGATATAGGCGTTTTTGTGATAGCGAATTTATTCTCGTTCAGTCCTTATACAGAAGGTTGAATACTTCTGAGACACATTTGTCAATGATGTTATTCGAGATTCATTATGAAAATCAAATATTGATCATAAATAAACAAGTCAGTTATTCCCAAACAACCGATCGACATAACCATTGTAATCCCTACGGAATTCCCAACAGACAGAATTCATAATTCTCCTCCGTCGACGCACCATAACCTGATGTAACATCACCTTTTCCACGCGAAAGGTAACCCATTGGTAAATTTAAATGACCAGATATGATCATTCGGAAAGCCTATATAGCGGTTCAGTGAGAATAATGAATGCTTTGACCATAAACCGGCCTAGACAATCCGGAATGATCCGGATGAAAGTGGGTAAAAGCGGGAGACCAGAGACTACTTGATACCCGAGTTCAGGAAAAAAATCGCTTCGAAAATTTAAATTTTACGATCTTGTTGCTCAATTCGTCGTATCGATGAACGGAGGACGGCCGCCTTGATTCGTTTAATGAAAATTGATATTTCTGGCAATTTGTGAATAAATACGGTAATTGTTTCAGTCAACGACTCGCATTTAAGAGAATACGCAAGGCGGAAAAGTAGGAAGTACTAGCACGAAAAACATAACACATAGAAATTTTCAGGAAGGGATGAATAGACATATACTCATATACAGGCTGTCTCTCGAGCAATAGGTATAAGGACTGAACGAGAATAAATTCGCTATCACAAAAACGCTTATATCTTTTGAACCACTGGACCGATTTCGAAAATCAAACTCTTCTAATTCTAATGAAAACTGTTTTTACAATAAAAAAACGAAAACTATTTTTTACAAAATTCATGGATTTTTTCTGGAATTCTTCCCATCATGCTTCTCATAGTGTTCTCAGTCACTTTCTGGGATGCTGACTTCCACTTTTGCTCGAATTCCGCTAATGTTTTCGTTGATTTCTTAGTCTTCCTCAATTCTCTTTTTACCAGGGCCCAATATCTTTCGATTGGCCTGAGTTCTGGGCAATTTGGTGGATTGGCCTCTTTTGGGACAAAAACCACCTCATTAGCTTCGTACCATTTCTTGGTGGTCTTGCTGTAGTGGTATGAAGCTAAATCTGGCCAAAAGATTGTTGACACATCGTGCTCACGTAAAAATGGTAAAAGTCGCTTCTTCAAGCATTCCTCGATGTATATCTTCGAGTCAACAGAGCCTTGGCCAACGAAAAATTTGCTCCTTTTCCCATAAGTGCAAATTGCTTGCCAAACCAGGAATTTTTTAGGAAACTTTGCTTGTTTCTTCACGCGAAATTGTTCGTCAACATTTCCACGAGAAACTGCAGTATAATTCCTGACCAGGAAGTTGCGAGAAATCAGCCAAGACATAGGTTTCGTCGTCCATCACGCAACAGGAAAAATTTTTCAAGAAACCTTTTTTTAATTTCTTTGCTCTTGATTTCGCTTCTTGATTCTTCACAGCGTTCCTGTCTGGCACTTTCTGCACTTTGTATACACAACTCGACTTGATTTTCTGAACGGTTGACTGCGAACAACCTACTATTTGGGCCACTTTCCGTCCTGAAAGGTTAGGATTCTTCTGAAAAAGGCTGATGGCTTTCTTCACTTTTTTTGGGCTATGAAACCCCTTTTTCCTCCCGGTTCCTTCCTTGCGGTTAATTGTAAGTTGAAGCGCTTAACAACTCTTGATACCGTTTCCGGACGAACGCGAGCCTCTTTTGCGATTCTTTTGAAGCTCCATTTTTGATTATTTCGAAAAAGTTTCACTATAAATTCTCGTGTTTTCACTTCGCTTGACATTTTGCGACAGAGAATTGGAATATCCTTAGAGATAGAATTGGAATATCCTTAGACCATACGGTCTAAGGGAATATCTATGAAGTAAATGTTCCACATGTTTCTGATGTTCATAACAAAGCTAACTATGATAAAATTTTGATTTTTTCTCAATTGGTTCAAGAGATATCGCGTTTTTGTGATAGCGAATTTATTCTCGTTCAGTCCTTAATGGAAATATGGAAGATTAGCAAACATGAACAAATAAAATCGATATGACAAAATTTATCAACCGTCAAAACATTGAATTAGAATTCAATTACACGTAGAAGACAATGATAAACAAAACATAAACAACATATAAAGAGCCTTTCAATCACCAGTATTTTGCTTTGGTTTCGGAAAAAACAAAAATTGCTGGCGCTTGATAACCTTGCCCAGTCAACTAATTGAGTTTCTTCATCTCAGGACCCAGCATCAGCAATACCCAAAGGCACATTCCTTGCCTTGGTCATTTCGATGATTTCCTACGCTCTCTTTGTTCTTTTCGCTGGTGGAGCTGCTTTGAGAGATGCTAGCGGAAATATTACTGACTTGATCAACGGAACTCTTACAGATTGTGTCGCTGACAATTCCTGCCAATACGGCTTGTACAATAGTTACCAGGTGAGTCAAACAATCTCTTAGTGTTTTTTGTAACGTTTTTTTAGACACTTATTCAACTGCACAAGAGCTAAACATCATCGGTTTTACTATTTTATATCTTTAAATTTATTTCGGGAGTTATATTCTTTCTGTATTGTCATGTATCAATAATTTTTCTTCTTTTTTTGCAATAATTTTTTTTTTGTTATTCACAAAATCAATAATTCATATTTTTTTGATGAGAATTCTTTCTTCACTTCGCCATAATTTGACCCATCTTGCCTGGTATATGTAATATAGTTCACAAGATAGGACGAGGTCTGAATTTCGGCCATCCTGTACATATGAAAGATTGAGCTTTCCATTGAAACTTTCCTTTCCGTCAAAAGTAATAATCCATTAGCTGTGTTTTGGTTTCCAGGCACCGAGAGGGACAATAACGATCGAAAATAGCGCATTTACAATAAACAATATTATATTTACTGTAAAGTTTCGAATGATTTCAATTCAGACCATAAATATTTTGCCGAGGATGATTTCGATTCGAATTTAATTCAGATATTATGATGGAGAATGCAATGAAAATAAACAGTTTCGAAAGGCAAGGCAGTGGTGGAATTTTATTGAAAAGTGGGTCTCAGATATCATTGGGTAGGTAGTGTTTGATAGTTGGATGCTTACCTATCTGCGTGAATATGTTTGTACGTTTTCTCTGATGTCATCTGCTGTTCGTGTTTTCGATAATTCTGGGTCAAGAATATGGATTATCAGGTGTACAGGACAGTACTGAAATGAATATTCCATAACACAGGGTTGATGAAACTAAAAGGCTTTCCAATGAGAGGTGTTACTTTTGACATTCGCATTTGCCATTTCTCAAGATAAATGATCATTTGTTTATCTATATATATAAAAGAAAGATGTTGGTTACACCATTTATAACGGATGGACTGTTTGTTATGAAACTTCATATATGGATTCGTATACGGTCTGGTTATTATAAAATACAATAAAACTCTGAAGAAATCGATGAAAATTTTACTTATACAGGAAATGCTTTTCCTCCTTTTGAGTAAGGCCACTACATGTCGCTACAGTTACAGTTACGCTACCGCTTATTCGCTTGTACTTCATTTGATATTCTCTGCGTTAGATGGCGATATAAACAAATAGTGTGTACAGTGACTATATTCCCTCTATAGTCACTGTAATAGTGTGTAATTTGAGTTGCCTTCAACTCTGCGCTGTTGGGCAAAACCAAACTGTCTTAGCGTAGGAGTACAGATGTCTAAAATGATTAGATTTCGTTGAGATATGAGAAAAGTTTCGTTCTTACCACTTCAGATGGCGCTATTCACACATTATGACTGATGATTATCAGTTATTTTTATAGTTTTATTTATTCCAAATAATGTAATCGTGAGGGTTCTATATTTGACATTATCACAATTAAATGGCGATGAATTTGTTGAGGCTTTCGCGCAGAGGCGTAGCTAGATAGTCCGGGGCCCTGGTGCAAAAATCGAAGAGGGGCCCCTTTGAATTGTTTTCGAGTCAAAATATAAATACTTCGAAGAAGCAAAGTTACTTACTGAAGGTACAGTTGAGGAATATACTTGAATAAATTATGTTGTTATTTAATTATTTGAGTAGGTATATTAAATTCATTATCTTAATGTTATATTAATGTGGATGAAAAAAAGGGCTTCGAAAACATTTTTTATAGATATTTACTATATGTACAAATATTCACAAAAAAATTGTCATTGTCACTATGACCTTCTAGCCTTATTTTTTTATTGATACGTTAGATTATTTGGTGGAATCACATTAAGAATAAATTATTCGAGGAATGAATTCGAATTAATTATTGGCGATTCGAACCTAGAGGTCAAGTCTAGATTTGGAATCATTTATTCTCTGGGAAAAAATATGTTTACATACTCTTTCTAGACCTACTCTTTGCGAAAGATTCAATGACTTCACTCAAATCTAGACTTGATGCAGCTTCATTTTCAATTGATAGGTATAAGCCATAAATGTCCCAGTTGAGCTTGGCTCATAGTGTTCCACAAATAATTTTATATTATTCTTAATTTGCTGAAAGATCTTTCAGCTTCTACAGAGGTGACAGGAAGATTGTATGGAATAGTAATATTGCTGTAAATATTTCTGTTAGATCGCATTCCAGCATTCCGTATTTCCTTATTATTTTCATATGCAATTCATGAATTGTCCATGCCTTATTCAATTCAGGTAGAAAAAGGTGATAAATATTGAGAACTTGAATTTAAAAGTTGGTCCCTTTCATATCGCAATATTTACAATGAAATTGGTCGAAGCTTTGAATTACAGTTTTTTCGTCTACCTATATCTAGTAGAAATGATGGTGAAAATTCAAAATTTTGTTGACTGCAGTCATACACCCGAAACTTGAATTCAATCAATCAATCAAATCTTTATTGTACTAGAGGCTTAATACAATAGCGTGTACTCGTCAATTTTCAGCATAAATAACACATTATTAAAATAAATATGGACATAAAATGAACTTACAGTCTAGAGCAAACTATACCTACTCATATCACAGATAGGTTTGTGTCGCAGAAAAACTCTTAGAGCGAATAATACGCTTTTGTTACAAGGAGCGCCTCCAATTCTCTTTTAAACTTAATGAAACTTAATAGTTTCCAATGATTCGGCAGTTTGTTGAAAACTGCAACCGAAATATAAGACGGCGACTTCTAAAATTGAGAAATTATTGTATCGAGCACTTTATTGAAAATATTTATTTCGGAAGATTCTCCCCTGCTTCGAAATCGGTGATCGGAAGCTAATTCATCGAAATATTTTTTATCTTTTTTTTTGTCTATTTTCTTCGAAATGGGGATCTTGACCATATGCTATGACATTTTTTCTAGCCTTGCACTTGAAGGCCTCGAACTAACTCCTATAAAATTTTTTCTTTGTATTCGTCTCCTCCAAAGCTCTGCATACGTCGTCCAGACTGACGTCGCATTTTTGTAATACTTCAGATGCATAATTGATATCATCGAGAATGCGGTGCATTAAATCGCCGAGGAAAATAAATTCAAAATTCAACATTTAATTTTAATTTCTCCTTGTTTTCGCTCTTATTTGCAAGAATTTTTCATAACTATTTCAGCTAATGCACGAATGATATGAAAAAAATGAAATTTGATTGCCGAAATTATGTTAACCCTACTGGACCATCTAGTCGGATTTAGTTTTTTTAGATAGGTGTCCGATTCACCAGTGAATTTTGGCAATAAATCCCTACATTTGATGATATTTCGGAAAAAAATTTTTCAACAACTGAATATAATGAAAACAATGTTATTCACATAATAGATCACAGAGCAAAATCAAAGTTTGAATATTTTTCAAGTTCAAACGCGATTTGATGACATCGCATTTTTGTAATACTTCAGATACATAATTGATATCATTGAGAATGCGGGGCATTAAATCGCCGAGGAAAATAAATTCAAAATTCAACATTTTTTTTAATTTCTGCATGTTTATTTTCTTATTTTCTTTATTCTTCTATTTCAGCTAATGCACGAATGATATGAAAAAAATGAAATTTGATTGCCGAAATTATGTTGACCCTACTGTACCATCTAGTCGGATTTAGTTTTTTTAGATAGGTGTCCGATTCACCAGTGAATTTTGGCAATATGTATATCCCTAGATTTGATGATATTTCGGAAAAAAAAAATTTTCAACAACTGAATATAATAAAAACAATGTTATTCACATAATAGATCACAGAGAAAAATCAAAGTTTGAATTTTTTTTCAAGTTCAAACGCGTTTTTATGGTCAGCGCTTGGGGGCCCCCTGAGGTCGGGGGCCCTGGTGCACTGCACACCCCTGCACCCACGTAGCTACGCCGCTGCTTTCGCGGCCATCCATCGATGTCATGTGTGTTCTCTTTTCGAGCATTTCGGTAGTCGTGGTTTGAAATGGTCGAAAAACGAACATATGCCGTTAATAATGGAAAATAACATCAGCCAAATGACCACCACAACCATGACTACAGGACCATATTCCTCTCATGAAATTTTTCATAACCAAGTCGCTTCGTTGCTTGTGTGGCACGTAGCGCTGTCTTGTTGAAAGTAAACGTTGTCCAGGTCGATACCATCCAATTCCGGCCATAAAGAATCATTATTAATCTCCCGATAGCGCAATCAATTCACCGTAACTGTTGCTCCAGCCTCATCCTCGAAAGAGTATGTTCCAATGACCCCGCCGGACCATACACCGCACCAAAAAGTCACACGTTGAAGAGGCAGAGGCTTTTTAACAACAAATCTTAGGTTTTCTGAGCCCCAGGTGCGACAATTCTGCTTGTTGACAAAGCCACCGAGGTTGAAATGGGCTTCATTAATCAAGATGATTTCTTGATGGATTTCCGGATCATTTTCATGCATTTCAAGGAACCAATCTGCAAAGACACGACGTTGCTGATGATGGGCTGGCTTGAGTTCTTGTGTGAACAAAACTTCATAAGCCTTAAGACTCCAATCTTTATGCAAAATACGGTAAAATGACGTTTGTAGAATGACTAATTCCAAAGAAAGACGAGAAATGGACAAAGCTGGGTTTTATTTAACATTTTCGGCAACAGAAGCCATATTCTCGGCTGTTCTTGAGCGAAGTGCACGGGTTCTATTCTTCACATAACTAACTTGTCCCAACAGCTCTAATTTTTTCACCAATTTCTGTATTGCGGTTCGACAAGGTGCTTCACGACGACCCAAATATGTTCCAGCTTTACGAACCGTCTCTGCCAAATTTTCACCATTTTTATAGTGAATTTTAATAATTTCAATACGTTGTTGAAGCGTGTATCGTTCCATTTTTATTATTGTCGTAGTTTCTACTTGTCAAATGTCAAAAAATGACGGCTTCAAAAGTGACATCTACCGAAATAGCGGGCTATTCAATATAACTCCTCTTATTTGGAAAACCCTTTATTTGTCGGCTGTCAAAAGTGTTTTCAATTGGATTCTTGAAGTGGCGAAAACGCTAATCTACCTATAAGTTGGATGAATAACCGCTCAAAAGCTTTTGAGTTCAGGAATTTTCTTTTTGTCTAATTTTTCAGTAATCATCTCAGAATTTAGTTGACGTGTTTTCCTATAATTCAATATTCTATTATCCATGTTATTGCCCTTTTTCTGGATTTCAATTTTCTCAATCATTCAACAATGATCAATTCAAAATGAGAATACAACAAAATATCTCACGTTTTATTACAACCAAAAACTGAAAATTTATGACGATCTAAAGCATTCGTCTTCACCTCCATGAAACACCCTGTATTGCTAAGTCTTGTTGTTGGTTCAGAATCGAACACCAAGAAATTGAAATGAGATTTTCCCAGAGTGCTTCCCTGTTTACTCCTTGTTTTCCTGTCACGGGAGTTTACAGAGCAGAAGTGACACACCCTGTCTGTGTTACCAATTATATTTGATGGCGCGATGTGGAAAATACAAAGAAGGATTTCCAATCGTTACGGCGATAAAGAAATGATGCGTAGTAACACGTGGGGTCGAAGAAAATTCAATATGTTTACAAACAAAGGGATATGGGTACACAACATTCCCTATCGTAGGGGGTTGAAAGACCAGAGTAACTGATTTCCTAATCTTCCTACATTGTCTATCTTGCATATTCAATTTCAGCTTTCTAGGATTTAAGGAAAAAATTTCATGAACATATCTACATCTCCATAGAGTTAGGAGGATAATGTTGGTTTTTCCAAGTAAAACCGAATTTATTTTTTCAGATGATGACCATTATGTCTTCCTGGGACCTCCTGATTTACGCAGGCTGTTTTGCTGCCACACTCAGTACAGCCTTAACGAATCTCCTTTCAGTACCTCGTCTGATACAGGCCTTAGGTATCGATAGAATATACCCAGGACTGATTTTCTTCTCCAAAGGGTACGGAAAATCCGGAGAACCCTATCGAGGCTATTTCCTCACTTTCATTGTATCCGGAGCTTTTCTCTTGATAGGTAAGTGTTGTTATTAATTTGTTGTTTATTTTCTTAGATATATCTCTAGTTGTATTTTATTCGAATTTCAGCTGAAATCAATGACATTGCACCTCTTATATCTAATTTCTACTTGGCTTCCTACGCTCTGATCAACTTCTGCACGTTCCATGCAGCTTTCGTTAAACCATTGGGATGGCGACCAACCTTCAAGGTAATATGGTCTCATATTCCCAGAAAATTCCTGAATTTAACTGTAGTTCTTTTATAGTATTACAATATGTGGTTGAGCCTTGCTGGGTTTTTCACATGCGTGGTCATCATGTTCATGATTAACTGGCAATCTTCACTAGCAACATTTATAGTCATTTTGGGCCTGTATCTCATCGTGGTCTACAGAAAACCTGGTAAGGAGCAATTTAGACCTCAAAACCATGGAACTTGTTACGTAAACAGCTCAAGATATTCTTTCAAAACACCATAATTGTTTCAGATGTGAATTGGGGATCTTCCACACAAGCTCAGACTTACAAGACTGCTCTTGGAATGGCTCTCAGGCTGAACAGTATAGGTGAACACGTGAAGAATTACAAACCTCAAATACTGGTTCTATCAGGTTCCCCAAAAGCAAGGCCACCATTGGTCGATTTCGCAAACTTAATAACGAGGGGTAATTCCCTCTTAATACTTGGAGATGTTAAAGAGGTACAAGATAAAATAATGGGAATAACAGTGTTTGTTCACATATTGCACTTTTTAGAAACGTATTCCTCACAGAACTAGAGCCACGAAAATGAATACGGTATATGCCTGGTTGAGGACAAACAAAATCAAGGGTTTTTACACTATTGTTGATAATATGAAATTTGAGGATGGCTCCAAGGCTTTGATGCAGTCTTCAGGCATTGGGAAGCTAAGCCCTAACGTTCTACTGTTGGGCTACAAGAATAACTGGATGTCATGCAATAGGGACGACTTGTTAGCATATTTCAATGTTTTACAGTGAGTAACTACTCATCGTTTTCATTTTTCATTAATTCATCGTTTTCAGTTTCAACATTTTTCATTCTTCAAATAATTTTTCAGTGCTGCTTTCGACTATCGTCTTTCAGTGACCATTCTCAGGGTCAAAGATGGCTTGGATTATTCCAACCTAACCGAAGACGATGAACCAGCAGGTAACGGCAACGGAACTGTGGACCAAATCATTCCTCATCCGCCTTCTAGCACGGATCTTAGAACTTTCAAATCTAGTAACATGATGCATGCTGATTCTAACCTATGTTTGGCTGATTTAGATGGATCTGTTACTAAGAAAACTCCGCCGACATCTACTACTCCCACCTTGTGTAAGAAATCACCTAAGTATTCAATTCCATATGCTCTGATGTAAAGTTAACTGCAGAAGTTGTTATAATGAGTCATACAATTTTCGAAATCGAGTCGCCATAGGATAAACATAATTGGCGCCCAATATTTTCTGCTATCCCGAATTGATGCGTTACAAAAAATCAATTCATTTACTATTCCTAAACTTGACTCTGAACCTAAAATTTTTTCAATGTACTGAATTGTATGATAAGAGTTGGATATTATTAATAATAACAAGAGATAGTGCATGAACCTTATACAGGGTCTTTCACGAGGAACCTCACCCATATTTATACGGGAAACTACTGAACGTATTTTCATGAAATTCAGCACTTATAAGTATTTCACGATGCTGATGAAATCTAAAATATTTTCAAGGCATGAGCACCTCCGGTTTTTCCGGAAATGACGTCAACTTCCGTTTTTCAAATTAGAACACCATTTTTTTATTGCAGAAATAGATTCCTTAGAAAATTTCAAGTTATTTTGATGTAACATTTTTCAGTTTTGGTTGGAAAATTCTCTCTGAGCGGGAAAATACGAAAAAAAAATCGAAAATAGAGCTCCGCTGAAACAAGAATAACTTCGAGGTTTTTGGATGGAAAATTTTCATTTTTGAGATTTTTCAAGATGTAAGATTGATGTATCCACTTTATAAATCGAAATCGCGATTCATGATACAAGGGGTGAAGAAATCGCTTTCAAAGTTAGGGATGACAAAATTGTGAAAAATCAATTTTTTCAAATTAGAACCCCATTTTTTTATGGCAGATATTGAATCTACGAAAATAATGTGAGTGTATGCATCACACCCTTGCCCTAAAGTGGATATTTTCTGAGTTATTCACAAAAACCTGTTTTTCGTCTTGAATTTTCAGCTATTTCTTTTCCCTTCACGCCAAAAAAATGAGATTTTCAGGAACTGTTACTTAAACCATGTTTTAGATTTTACTACCCTAATATGCAAGAGAAAAAAGTTACAGGTTGTTCCTAAATAGATGGCGAATTTGGATTCGAATTTGTATCGGAAACCTCTTTATTTCAACTAATCGGCCATCGGTTTTCTCTCCAGTGATAAATAAATAATTCCTTATGAACCATATGCAAAAACTTACCATGTTTTACATTCTTTTTTTTTTTAAAGATAGATATCATTAATTACATCTGCCAAATTCCTCTTTATTCAGTAGCATGTAATTAATGATATCTATCATTAAAAAAAAAGAATGTAAAACATGGTAAGTTTTTGCATATGGTTCATAAGGAATTATTTATTTATCACTGGAGAGAAAACCGATGGCCGATTAGTTGAAATAAAGAGGTTTCCGATACAAATTCGAATCCAAATTCGCCATCTATTTAGGAACAACCTGTAACTTTTTTCTCTTGCATATAAGGGTAGTAAAATCTAAAACATGGTTTAAGTAACAGTTCCTGAAAATTCCATCTTTTTGGCGTGAAGGGAAAAGAAATAGCTGAAAATTCAAGACGAAACACAGTTTTTTGTGAATAACTCAGAAAATATTCACTTCAGGGCAAGGGTGTGATGCATACACTCACATTATTTTTTAACGTAGATTCAATATCTGCCATAAAAAAATGGGGTTCTAATTTGAAAAAATTGGTTTTTCACGATTTTGTCATCCCTAACTTTGAAAGCGATTTTTTCACCCCCTGTATCATGAATCGCGATTGCGATTTTCAAAGTGGATACATCTATCTTACATCTTGAAAAATCCCAAAAATGAAAATTTTCCATCCAAAAACCTCGAAGTTATTCTTGTTTCAGCGGAGCTCTATTTTCGATTTTTTTTTCGAATTTTCCCGCTCAGAGAGAATTTTCCAACCAAAACTGAAAAATGTTACATCAAAATAACTTGAAATTTTCTAAGGAATCTATTTCTGCAATAAAAAAATGGTTTTCTAATTTGAAAAACGGAAGTTGACGTCATTTCCGGAAAAACCGGAGGTGCTCATGCCTTGAAAATATTTTAGATTTCATCAGCATCGTGAAATACTTATAAGTGCTGAATTTCATGAAAATACGTTCAGTAGTTTCCCGTATAAATATGGGTGAGGTTCCTCGTGAAAGACCCTGTATAGTACGTAGAATGTAGATAGACATTCTCTTTTCTTGATGAAACTGTTCAGAACCCAAAATATACCTTCATCCTCATCTATCGATTCACTTGAGAAGAAGGCTTCTGGAAGTTATAAAAGTCAATACTTCTAGTCATCATACTACTTCTGCATGTAACTTGTCAAATAAGACTATCATTAAAGAGTCCCTTCTTCAGATAACGGAGATACTGGCAAATCCAGCGAGGACACGATAGAGATCAGGAAGATTAAAAAAGAAGCTTTTTCAAAATTACTCAGACGAAACTCAGATTTGAACAAGAGCATGGGCATTGAAAAAATGATGCTGTTTAGAACGAAACAGAACAAGGGAAATATTGACGTTTGGTGGCTTTACGACGATGGAGGCTTGACAATGCTGTTGCCCTACATCATTTCGAGCAGACAAGACTGGGAAAACTGCAAGCTGAGGATATTCGCGTTAACTACAAACTCCCATATCGTTGACGAAGAAAAAGCAAAGTAAATACCATTCAAAATTCTCAACGCAATTCGTTCAATCAACAATTATATCCTTCATCGCTCACATTTATTTTTTTTAGCATGGCAAACCTTCTCACGAAATTCAGACTAGAATACTCAAGTTTAGAAATGGTTTCACTTTCGGATAAACCAAAAGACGAAACGATAGATTTCTTCAACGAACTGTTGAAGGACTTCAGGTCTGAAGACACTGAAGGAGACGGTAAGATTTTATACAGTAAATTTCCGACGCAAATCCAACTCCAAATTTTTTAGAGGCTCGAGTCTCTGAACATGAATTGACTTCGTTGCAAGAAAAAACGCACAGGCAGTTGAGGCTGAGAGAATTGCTGCTAGAAAAATCCAAAGATGCCAATTTGGTGGTGATGTAAGTATTCAGTTAGTCATTGGACTCAAAAATGTTACAAATACTACTTTTTTCAGGTCATTACCAATGCCTCGAAAAGGAACAGTATCCGCACCATTGTATATGGCATGGTTAGAGGCTTTAACAAGAGATTTACCTCCCTACTTGTTAGTTAGGGGGAATCAGCAGTCTGTGTTGACATTTTATTCGTAAGAAAAAGTATGAATGGAGAGAATGAACAAACCCAGTTGATGAATGATGCAAAATGAATGAAGACTCTTGAGTCCTAAGTATTATTTTTTTTTAAGTGTAAAAATCATTATTCTCTATACTACGTGCCTGTAATTTGATTTTTTAACTGTATTCCGAAGTGTGAACTCCTTGACAAATTGTGAAATACATTACATAGCCGGACCAAAAATGAGTAAGAATGAAGAAAAACTATTTTTTAATATGTTATTTTATTTATTTATAATGTATTTAACAAACTAATAAATTTTAATGTTTATACAAATATTATAAAAGCAAAACTTGTTAAGTATTTGCAATTGTGATGTATCTATAATCTCAGTTTCAAAATAATAATAAATAGAATTAATACAATGTTTCAATCAAAAGCACCTTTAGGAATGTCTTACATTAACTTACACTACAATAGATCGTCATCGTGATCACGCAAATTGAATTTTATGATCTGGGTAGGTAATTTGAGCGAAGAAAAAAAGATGGCAGTAATTATTCTACCCGCCTGCCAATTGAGCTATAAAATGAACAAAATTCAACGAAAGAACGAATTCCACTTGCAATAAATAAACACAACAAACTAATACTGCATAAAATCAAACAAAATCCTTTCAAAATTGTCATAAAACAATAAAAAATTCCAGAATCAAATGATCACATCAAAATACTGAATAATTGCACTGTAAAATAAATAATAAATTATGCGAAGGTCTATTTTGTACTGAACTCTTCACATAGTCATTTTCTTGGTTTTTATCGAATCATTCGCAATTCTTGACAATGAGATTATATAAGTTACTTCATACATATGTACATTGAACAATAAACGTTGTCGATAAATATCTATGTCTTTTACAAATCCGCAATATCTAACAAGATTATCTTTGAAAAACGTACTTTCGTACATAATTGATAGTTCAAATTCGCTCACCTCACAAAAATTGGTTTGAAATGATTCAAGATTCACTCCAGATTAAAATTCCGCTCGAGAATAAATCAATTTCATTGCTTTCAGTTATTGAATGAAGTTACAACTTCATGAGATATACCTACCTTTTTTTATCGAGAGCAAATCTTGAAGGTCCGATATATAACCTACAATCTATCATATGTTGGTTGAAAAACACTACTTTGAATTCGCATATATTGCACAAAATATGTCAAAAGCTTCCCCAGATTGGATACTTTCATAAATATTCCGAAAATCTATACATATATTGTTTTCACTCAAAGAACACAATTTTCAAAGCCACTGAGAGCGTACATCAAAAGTTCCCTTTTGAAGTAACAAATTAGAATTCTTTATCCAATAAAAACAAGAAGTTTATATCGAGAACTGACTTCATCTTAAACCAACGAACCTTTACTGAAAATGTTTTATCATTTCGAGCGTAACAAATACAATATAAAAATAATTTCACCAGTATTTGGCGCGATATTATCAAATTTGGCTCTGAGAGCAATTATTACTCAATTTCATCCTTGGACAAAACTCCCCTGATCAATAAGATCAATAGTAAAACCAAGAATATCCGTTAAATTGAAATAAAAACGGAAAACTCTTTCAAAAGAGCGACAAAAAACTTTCAGTCATGTGGAATTGTAAATTTCAATATCAATTGGAGAGGATTAGTTGGTTCTTTATGGTTAAACTACCCTACTCTATATTTAGCTTTCCAGTAACAAATTATTATCATAACCTCAAAAATCAACCCAATATACTCCCTACAATTATTCTTGCAGAAAGTTAACTTTACAACTTCAAAAGACAAGTTATGAGGTAAAACATCTTTGAACACGATCGTCTTTTCTGTACTACAGGTATTTGAAAATATCGGAACAGAACAGAAAAAGTCTCCCACGCAGTGTATTCCTCAGATTAAACTGCAGTAGGAGTTCTTGAATGTCAGTGACGCCATTTGGATATCTGTGCGAAAATATCAGCTCGTAGATTCTGTGCGAAACAGATGCCCAATATCTGCGAAATTTCAAAGATTCAGATAGGTTATTGTCTGAATTAAAGAAATAGTTAACCGAAGGACGGTTTATTCAACCTCTCCGCTCTCTAAAAAGTGTCTGTCGCGTACTCTGTTTACCAATAGGTGAATATACCGGCCCTCAATCATTTGGAATGGTACCAAATACCAATTCTAAGAAATTATGTAATGATAGGTCTATGCAGGGTGTTTTAAAAGGCCAGTCTCTATTTACAATTCGAAGTACACTGCGCAAAAAAATTAACGCACATTATGGAAATCTCAAATTTATTCTACAACTGAAGGTGTTCTCAATGATAATTATTTTTATCAGAATTATGCATGCATCTGTTATCCACTTTCAACGTTTTTCTTCAATACAGATGTTTTCTCCCAGCAGGAATAAAAAAAGATGATATTATCAGATTTTGAATGTATTGGCTCTATTCTAAAATCAGTTGTTCTCGATCAATTCTAGTGATCAATAGTTTTTCTTTCGTTTGATTTTCTACACTCGATCGCTATGCAACGCGAAACACGCAATTTGACCCAAGAGGAATGTGCCCAAGCGGTAGTTTTCCGAGAAGAAGGGTGGTCATACACAAGAATTGCAGAAAGGTTAGGAGTTTCACATACAAGTGTGTCCAGAATGTTGCAGCGATTCAGGGAGGCAGGTATGAATGTCCGAATACCAGGACAGGGTAGACCACGGGTACCAGCTGCCATTCAAGAACGTTACTTGAGAGTTTCTTCGTTGGGACAACGGTTTGCAACCGCTCGCCTCCTTCAAAATCAGCTTGAGCAAACTCATGAGGTGCAAATTAGCACTCAGAAAATAAGAAATCGCCTCAGAGAATATGATTTAAGGCCTCGTGTCGCGGCAAGAGGCCCAGCTCTTACCCCAGCCCATCGAAGGGCGCGTTTGGATTTTGCGAGAGAGCATATCCATTGGGAAGAGACCGATTGGGAAAGAGTTCTCTTCACAGATGAGTCTAGATTCTGCGTCTACCATTGTGATCGACGTTCCCTCGTATACAGACGTCCACATGAAAGATATGCTCAGTGCAATTTCCTGAATACTACTGGTTTCGGGGGAGGTTCGATTATGGTATGGGGTAGAATATCTTTGACTGCTCGCACAGACCTAGTGGTCGTTGATAATGGAGCTATGAATGCTGATAATTATATAAGGAACATTTTTGAAGAGCATGTAGTGCCATTTGCCCCATACATTGGTGAAAATTTCATTTTTATGGACGATAATGCCAGACCCCATCGTGCGCGCATCGTTCAGGAGTACCTTGAAGAGGTTGAAGTCTCTCGAATGGAATGGCCAGCAAGAAGTCCAGATCTCAATCCGATTGAGCAGGTTTGGGACAACCTCAATAGATGGCTGAGAATTTCAGAAAATCATCCAACTACTCTTAATGACTTAGGAATCCAACTCGGAGAAATCTGGGAAGGATTAGATCAGAACATTTTAAGATCACTCATTTTGAGTATGAACCGTCGTTGCCGAGCTGTAATTAACGCAAGGGGTGGAAATACCAAGTATTAAATCACTTATAAGCATTTCAGTATTTCGAAAATTGTTCATTTATCTTCTTTCACATGAGATTCGGTGAAATCCTGAATTTTTCTTCCATTTAATGTGTCTTATTTCGTTCAAAACCTTCCCGAGAGAACATAAAAATAATTATAAGGTCAATGTAGAGTTAACTTTCATTAAAATTGAGATTTTCAGAATGCGCGTTAAATTTTTGCGCAGTGTAGATCTCAAATAATCCAATTTGCATAAAATCGCCTACATAAAACATTAAAGATGGCGAAGTTATTAGCCTTTTATATCAAATTCTATTCCGATGATTCTTTCCCTTTTTCTCCTTGAGACCTTTGTATAGGACCTTTTTGGTGATATGGTATATTTTGATGAGTTTTACATCTTGTTGAAAGAAGACTCGCCTTTACAAACAACCCGTGTAGCGGAAAAATAGCATTTTGAGGTTAGGTAATGCAGAACAAAGAAATACACAGAGTGTATCCTGATAAAAACTTGTGCCAATGCAAGCTTATCTAAAATGCTTTTCCACACATGCACATGCATAATTCATGAACAAAAATATACTGTTAAGTTTTTCATCAATATTCTTCACAAATCCGAAGGGGAAAATTTTAATTAGTGAGGAAGGCTGTACCACAGTTGAGAACCTGATATAAGTGGGAAAAAATTGAATAGAGTCACTTACATGGAAAAAGAAGTAAACAAAAATATATGTTGCTATTGGAATCATGTTCCTCTCCAGCCATTCTTCAATTGCTTCCAAACAACCCCTCTCATTTATAACGAGAGAAGCATTGAGATTCTGGAATGCAATTTCAAAAACAAAATACAGTAAGTGCACTCATAAATGCTTGTGGACCAATCAGGAAATATTTATTCGAAATCATACAGACAACAAATTTTATAAAATCTTTTTTCAAGATGCATGAAAAACTTGTAGGCAATCTACTATTCATGCTCTAAATTTTGATGTGATACCTGAAGTACCATTACTGCAACATTTACAGCAGCTACAGGCACTAAATTGGTCTCTATCCATTCTTCACCTGCCCTCAGGCAACCTCTTTCAAATATATGCCTTTCTCCTGTCTGCATTGAAACAAGAGGAAATTCCCAATTTGAAAAAACCTTGATTCAATTTGTAGCTTTGTTCATAGGATCAATAATTATTTCTTTTGAATATTATCTTCATGATTTATCAAATGAAAACTAAAGGGCAGTCATCTATTTGTATTTAACAGTGATGGAAATATGTTTACTAATTTATGAAATATAATATAATTTTCCCCAAGAGAGAAAAAGCACATGCAGATAAAATAATCAACAACTGATTCTAGGAACACAGCTAAGGATCTATATTAATTTCTGATTATTTTCCTCTTGTACTAGTTGAAAGAAAACCTAGCAAATAATTTTCAATACTTACAAATCCAGGTTTTCTCACATCATATCCACATTGTTTATTTTTGATTGCTTCCTGAAGAAAATTAAAACAATGACAAAAAATATGAAAAACTTTGATTACATAACCGTATTCATATACCAATTCATTTTGATTACTAAAACTCACATTAGGTTTTCTTTTACAACATGAGAAGGGCACCCCACAAGCTTCCCTGCTTCCCACATCACTAGAGGAACAGTTGAAATATTGGTTATAGTCCCAGTCTTTCGGTCCCTCTACTCCACAACAGTGAAGCTATTGAAAAAAAATAGAGGTGAATAAAAAAGTTTGTTTAAAGGAACATGGTTCCAACCAAACATACCCATTCTTCCTGAATCCAATCTATTAAATTTTGCTGGTCGGGATCATCTCTATAATGAACAATGAAGGTTTGGAAGCCCGTTGACGCTTGCGATTTGATCTGTAAATTCGTGGTAGATTGAAAATGACAATTGGTTCGGTGTATCAATTCAGATAATTTCGAAATGGGTGACATAAAAGTATAATGGTGGGTTTCACAAAGATAGTTGATTGAGTGATTCACAGAATACCTTGACGTTTTTGTCAAATCGACCAATAGAATTTCAAATTTACGGATTTTTTATCACAGAATCGCTCGATTAAGCATTTAATCACACGATCAACTTTTGTGAAACCCGGCTTAAGTTGATAAAATAAATGAATAACATGTCAAAAAGACATGTGACATTGACAGTAAAGGTTAGGGTAACAATTTCAAAGCAGCAAATAGAAAGTTCGCATCACCTAAACTTTTATAAAGAGGTAGTATATGACTTCACTTCTTATGGAATGACCTTGAAAGAATTTGTTAGTGAATATTGATTCAATGAAAAGTTCCAATTAAGAAGTAGATTATGGAATTATTCATACACGTTACTCACCCAATCTTTGAATATGAAGCCTAGAATTCCAGCACTCATTTCAAAGAGAAGAAGTATAGATAGAATGAGGGCATACTGAAATAATCAACCATTAAAATATTTCATGGCTGAAACGATAGGGCTTACCATTCCCAGTAGGCACGTATTCTCTCGTAGAGCTCCTACACACCCGGTAAAACCGATTAGAAAAGTCAAGGCTCCAATACATATCAGAACGAAGGCTGGGTCCAAATAAATATTGGCCACTTTTCCTAAATTGTTGAAAGTGTCCTTTTCGGTCCAAGCCCATAATCCAACAGCAAGAACGAGCAATCCAAAAAACTGTAATAAAGTTTGTTGTTTTCACTTTTCCACAAAATATTGAATTCTGAGCAATGGAGCATGAAAAACAACTTGAGTAGGTGTAACCAAAGGTAGATATGAATCATTTACTCACCCACAAAACAACATTGAAGGTGAAAATCATATATTTCAAACAACTACTGACTTCACTTGTATGCCTTCGTCTTTTCCTTTTATGATGATGCGACTGGGTGGTTCTGAATGTTTGAGTTTTATTTTGGTGTTGAACAGTGGTGGTAGTCGTAGTTGCCACAGCCATGGTCCAATGAAAACTCTTTAACTAAATGCAAATTATCACAGACTTCTTCATGTTTTGATCAGCAATTTCCCCGAGGTTTCCTTTGTTCCACTACATAGACTCTTCCATTTCTCGGTATTAGGCGCTTCCACTGCTTTCTCGGAAAAGCCTAGTCTGCTTCACTTTTCGGAAACCACCACAAAGGAAATGCACATGTCAATAATAACATCCAATGACGTTTTAGAAAATGAAATTAACCTACGTTTACTATGGTTGTCAAAACTGACAGTTGGACTGGAGAGTGGAGACTCCAGAGCGTTGCCAGACTGACAAGAATTTGTCGGAAGAAAGGATTATACATAGTTAATTGCTTATATGTCTGTAATATCGTATTATTTTTGAAGGAATAATGGAATTCGATCATTTAAGAAGCATTTGAACATATTTCATCTATTGTGAAATTGGTTATACGCTCGAAATTAGTGTTCTTTTGAAGTGGATATTGAGTGTCAAATAAAAATTCATATCTTCTGAAATACAATGTGTTCGAAAAAAATTTTTTTGTGGAATATGTGTTTTTACATGCTCTACAAGATACCGCTTTCCAAATTTTTTGGGATGCCGTCAGGGCTTGGGAAATCCGGAAAATGATCTGGAAACCTCCATATTTTCCAGAGATGAGCGTGTTCGAAAAAAATTTGTTTGTGGAAGATGTGTTTTCAGATTCCCTACAAGATACTACTTTCCAAATTTTTTGGGATGCCGTCAGGGCTTGGGAAATCCGGAAAATAATCTGGGAACCTCCATATTTTCCAGAGATGAGCGTGTTCGAAGAAAATTTTTTTGTTGAATATGTGTTTTTGCATGCTCTGCAAGATACCACTCTCCAAATTTTTTTGGATACCGTCTGGGATTTGAGAAATCCGAAAAATGACCCAGCAACGGTTTTCCTTTAAATAAAAACCTTCATTTTTTTCGAACACGCTCATCTCTGGAAAATATGGAGGTTTCCAGATCATTTTCCGGATTTCCCAAGCTCTGACGGCATCCCAAAAAATTTGGAAAATGGTATCTTGTAGAGAATCTGAAAAGAAAACACATCTTCCACAAAAAAATTTTTTCGAACACGATCATCTCTGGGAAATATGAAGGTTTTAATTTGAAGGAAAACCGTTGCTGGGTCATTTTTCGGATTTCTCAAGTCCCAGACGGCATCCCAAAAAATTTGGAGAGTGGTATCTTGTAGAGCATACTAAAACACATCTCCCACAAAAATATTTTCTTCGAACACGCTCATCTCTGGAAAATATATAGGTTTTAATTTGAAGGAAAACCGTTGCTGGGTCATTTTTCGGATTTCTCGAATCCCAGACGGCATTCCAAAAAATTTGGAGAGTGGTATCTTGTAGAGCATGCTAAAACACATATTCCACAAACAAATTTTTCTCGAACACCCTCATCTCTGGAAAATATGGAGGTTTCCAGATCATTTTCCGGATTTCCCAAGCCCTGACGGCATCCCAAAAAATTTGGAAGGTGTTATCTCATAGAGCATGCTAAAACAGATCTTCCACAAAAAATTTTTTTTCGAACACGATCATCTCTGGAAAATATGAAGGTTTTAATTTGAAGGAAAACCGTTGCTGGGTCAAAGAATTTGTAGAGTGGTATCTTGTAGAGCATGCTAAAAACACATCTTCCACAAAAAATTTTTTTTCGAACACGATCATCTCTGTAAAATATGGAGGTTTCCAGATCATTTTCCGGATTTCTCAAGCCCTGACGGCATCCCAAAAAATTTGAAAAAGGGTATCTTGTAGAGTATGCTAAAACACATATTCCACAAAAAAATTTTTTTCGAAAACGATCATCTCTGGAAAATATGAAGGTTTCAAGATCATTTTCCGAATTTCCCAAGTGCTGACGGCATCCCAAAAAATTTGGAGAGCGGTATCTTGTAGAGCAAGTAACAACACATATTCCACAAAAAAATTTTTTTCGAACACACTGTATTTCAAAAGATATGAATCCTTATTTGAGACTCAATATTTATCAGAAATGACAATGAAGTGTCAGACGTTTTTCGAATTTGCTTTTGCTTTTTTGCTGATTTTTTGCTAAAAACGACCACTCTAATCTATGGGAGATGATCCCCCAACATAAGGGGCCTGTAGCGTTCCTCGAACACCTGAAGAACAGAAGAATCATCACTTGGAAGATCGGACCTGATCGAAAGATCCTCCCGATCCATGAGAGAGTTAGGGCTTTGTGAAAAGGTTTTTTTAGCAGGTGAAGTATTTTTTTCTACTGCTTCTTTCTCGTTTTTCTTCTTTTTTTTTCTTGTTACAGATGTAATTTCAAGATATTTGCCTCCAGTTCGATGAAAAGGCATGTTTTCAAGCACAAGGAGCTCTGTAACATGGATAGCAGCATATTTTTTAACAAATTCAGTATCACCACACATACACGGGGAGACAGAGTTTTTTCAGAGGTTTTTATCTGTTCTCGTGTATCATACGCAGAATTGTATGGTACCCCGTTTACATTCCCTCTGCTAACACTCAGATTTGGAGCGGGAAACAGATTTTATTCTTTTATATAATCTGTTTCTTGTCGCCATTTCTTCACACGTGCCATATGCCATATATTGTTTGATATTACAAAACAGTATGTAATTCTCTCTTTCAAAAGAATATATAATATACACTTCCAAAGAACACTAATTTCGAACGTATAACCAATTCACAATAGATGGAATATGTTCAAATGCTTCTTAAATAATCGAATTCCATTATTCCTTCAAAAATAATAGGATATTACAGAAACATAAGCAATTAACTATAATCCCTCCTTCCGATAAATCCTTGTCAGTCTGGCAACGCTGCGCGCATTTCGACCGTCGCGTCAGAAACCGTTGCTGGGAATCCGTGTCTAACTTCTAACCAATGAGCTAAGGAACGTTTGAACTACCATACGTTAGATCTATTCTAGGCAAGCCTACGTAGGCTACGGGATGACCTCTAGGATTTTGGGACGAGAGTACTTAGGAGTAGTCAAACAAATCTATAAAATTTGAGTCAAGTGAAAGGTAGGGTCAGAAAATTGAACCGGAACGTTCTATCAACCTATGGGGTAATTATCGACCTTCGAAATCAGAGCAAGCATAATGCCATGTTGTTAAAACCATATGTTACTTCATCCTTTTTGAATAAAGATTCATCTGCCCATATATTTTTTCATGAATAAGGTACTTGCATCCATAGGGAAAATCAACAACGAACAATCAATTTTAATAACGCGAATAGCCTATGCTAACTTGTAGGCGAATGTTCTTGATGAAAATCCTTGTCCCGCCACATCAGCAGAATAACTTTGTGGTCTTGTGGAATTTCTTAAACTTATGGGATATTTTTTGTATTTTTTTCAAATATCTCGAAAAGGAATTGTTTGACAGCCACTTTTTGTAGAAAATAAAAATACCTACAAAATGATTTTTTGTATGACTAGATTGGTGTGTTTTTCACTGAAAATAATCGGAAAAACCTCAAAACAGAGACTGTTTTTGAAATTTTTCATAAATTTTACAAAATCAATGCTTTTTGTGCGACATACAATTTTGTGTAAACTGATAGATAATAATATGTATTTCAACTGTGTTCAATATTCCTCCAAAAATATTGAACTCTTTTCATATTTGATTCCCCTATTCTATTCGAATTATTTGCATTGGAAAAATGATGGAAAACAAAATAAAAAATCTACAAATTACAGTGAGAAACAGAAAAACACATTGAAAGTCACACAAAGGTGACATAATCATCTTTATTTGTAAGACGAAAATTATACAAATATAGTGAATCCATATCAAATTACATTTCGAATGGGAGAAAAGTAATTTCTTTCTAATGGAAGGTGATTTTTCTAATAAAATATTTGATTGTATGGACATTCGGACGCCACTGTTCTGAGTAGAAATATTCTGCTTATTCCTGATTTATTTTGTCGTATCTTCTGGTACCGAATATAATGTGCACATGCACATTGCAAAGCCTTTTCGAAATACTTGTGACTGTTAATAATGAAACAAAGATGACCGGCTCCTGCACCATTTTGCAAAATGTGGATATTGATTTTTGACGATATGATAGCGCATTATGTTCATAATGAAAACCACCTTTTCTGATTCGACGTTAGCATCATTTTCATTACTGACACAAATTATCTTATTTATCGTGAAGTAAGAAACAGTTATCTGTTCATATTAAAATCAAATTGTATGTTGCGATGGCATATTTATATTTGCCCAGACGCAGGAGTGAGAATAACCCCAAGGTTGCTTCTGGAAAAATGTGAAATAGTCAATTCTCTGAATTATAGAAAGAAGATACAGGGCGTTACATTTGAAAAAATCGAGAAATATCAATTTCAAGTTCATCATATTTGGGAATCAATAACGGACACTGTATAGCAGCTCAATTTTTTTGTTGTGATAACTTCATGAATCTTCCAGTTAACAAGAATTCGTATAACTTTCATGTTACGTCTTGTTTTTCACAAGTTTTGGGTCTTTTAGCAGAGTGCTGTGGGCTCAACTTTTTCCGAATTTCTATGAATAAGATCTGAACATATACAGGGCAAGCTAAATCAGGTGTTTTTTTAGAGCGATCACTTTAAATTGAAATGAAACATATTTGAATTAGGATTGAAGCCAATTTTTTTTATTAGAAAGATAATTTCATGGGATTTTTTTTTAATAATTTGCGGCCCATGTCCACCACACAAGCTCTGAGAAACCGCATTCGACCAGACCAATTTCGATGTCTATAAAGTTAGCAGTGCCACTTGCGAGAAAATCAATGAAACCTATACTCCATTCACTTTTCTTAATCACATAGGAGGTCATGGTTCCGATTTCAGGAGTTGGTGCCCCTGATGAAAAGCACAGAACATATGATGAAAACTCAGTGCGCGCACAGAAAACATCGTTAATCACAAAACGACGTTGCCAGTTTCTTTGTTTACATCAAAATAAAAGTATCAAAGATATTCCACATTTTGTTAGGTTTACAAATTGTTCGCAGATTTTTGGTGTTTAATCGATATTTGCAGGTGAGATTTTCGTCGAATATCCAAGATTAACGTATATTTATTGTTTTTAGCATCAGTTTGAAGCGTGAGGACGATTTTCAAGACCAGGACGAATGTTCACATTTCGAGGTTGAAGGGGAACACGGGAATTTTGTTGAAAAAGCTGATATTTGGACAGATATCGCAGTAGATGGATCGGATGGAGCCTCGAGAGGTCGATTAGGATGATATTTTTCAGGTATACCAAAAAATTTGGCGCTATCTGAACAGATTTGCAAAAATTAGGTACCTCACTAATGAGGTGGAACTGAGACCTAATTCTCCTATAAGAAACGCCTTTCAAAGGTCGAGATGGTGAAAAATGTAGTCTTTAGATGTTGTTTGAACAAATGCAGCCGAGTTTTATATCCCAACATTGATTTTAAGATAGTAATCAACAAAATAAAATTGAAATTATTCTTGATTCTTGTAATTACCCATCGATTCATCTTATATCTTTGGGTTGATTTTTTTTTAATGAATTCTTGATTAGAATCAACAATTGATGTCGTCAAGTCTTGAACTTTCAGTTCAAGAGGATAATAAACATTAAATCTTCACAAGCATGCATATGGAAATTATGTGAAAGCAATGCAATTTTCCTTCATGGCGAAAAATAATATATTTCAACAGTGATCTCTTGTACTTTTCATGCAAATAACTACATAAGGAATACTTTCTATCAATTCATATAAACGTTAATTATTTTCGTCCATCACATCTTTTCCAATTCATTCATTTTCCGAATAAATTCACATTCTGTGAAATACGCTAAGAATGTAGAAAGGGCAACATAGTGTTGACTTGGAACATAAAAATATTTTGAAAAACGTCATAACTTCGATACAGAGTGGAATGTGTCGAATTTCCAAGGCCAGAGTTGTTATTTTATATTTGTGAATAGAGATATTGCATTAATTGTCGGATAATTGTCGATAATTTGTCGTGAAAGAAAAAAAATTGTCGGGTACTTAGTTTTTTTTCACGGGGTGGCTTTGCTAACTCAACATAAAGTTAGCAGAAGCACTTTTTCAATATAGACCGAATATCATAAAAATGATTGTAAATACATGATTGTCGAAGTCCATATGGAGTAAAAACACACAAAAAAATCAATTCCTTCTAGTTTATTTTACGTCATTTTCCCGCGATTTCGTGCTATTTCTGGAATTATCGCATTTTTGACAACAGCGCATTTGTTATTGCATTAAATGTCGAATACCTCTCCTGATTTTGTCGCCCTTTATTTTTTTTCTAGGGATTGGCTTCACTAACTTTATATTGAGGTAACAGAACTAATTTCCCAATAAAGATCGAAAATCATCACACTGCTTATAAATAATTGTCGAAAATGCTGTCACCCTAAAAAAATACCTGATATTTGAAAAATCACTCGATCTTTTTTGGGATGTATATAATGTGTATTGGAAAATAAGTCCTTGAGATGCAGGAATAGGACTACGAAAATTCTGCTTCGGCAGCTATGGATGAAAAACGCACCATTGCAGGACCCTGAATTTTTCGTTAAAATTATTTTCTTATTTGAATAAAATGCAGAATATCTTTCTTAATAAGTTTCAAGGTAAATCTTTTGTGGTGATCTGGAATGTTGATTCTTGAGCAGGTAAGGCAACGTAGTCTTGAAGTTTTCCAAATTTTGTTGACCTCAAGGCGTGCTGAACCAAAAAAGTTTCCACTTTAGGAATTTCGGAACCTCCAGCGAGTTCCCTCACGTTTCCAACGGATTAACCACGACAGCCTTCTTCCGAAGGACTCCAGACCCGCTGGGGGCATTCTCCAGGATTGGCGCTTGCGTTCACCACGACGCAAAACTGGCGTTGAAAGTTTTGGCGCCATGCGGCTGACTTCAGTGTCCTATACCGAAATCACAGCCTGCTGCGTTTCCTCTGCAGGGAATAAGACGCGCATACCGTGCGATAAAAAAACAATATGAATAAACTGGATGAGTGAAATGACATTGCCTTTAAATTTTCAGAGGTTAATTTACGAAATTTTTTTCGATGGACGAAATGTCGCCTAAGGGAATAGTTTTGGTGACTTTGAGAAGTGTCGAGTGACCTTTGTGGTTTGTGCCTTGGTGTCCTCAGGTCCTTCTATCTTACGAATATGTTTGTAAGTGGTGGTTTATCTCGAATTGTTGTTTAATAAATTCTGATAAATATTACTGATAAACCCTTGAACAAATAGTGTTATTACATAATATTATTCAAATGAAATTGAAGGAGCGAAGTCATAAAATAGTTTATCAAAATCGAATGACTCTCCTCATAATTCAACCAAATGTCATTGCTAAATTAGGAACATAAATGAAAAGGTTTCATGTTGAAGTTTGGTTTTTCAAAGTTTTTCTGTCAGATTTTCCATCTGAAATTGAGCTATTATACTCTAGATGTACATTCAATGATATAGAGTAATATTATTTCTGAAACTATGTCCCCTCTTCTCTCCAGAACTTTTGTGGGATGCTCCTTGTTAAAAAATACAGAAACATTCTTTGAATTATTTGAGAACTTTTTGATCCCTTGACATTTTCACGTTTTTGCTGCCGTTTTCGAGAAAACAAATGTCAAACAATTCTCTCTGTCGTCAGGAAAATCGAAATTTTCAAAAACAGTCATTAGACTCTGGCATATTTCGATTAACTCAAGGTTCCATTATTGGTTCCTTCGGCAATTTTATTGTTATATGGCAGTGGTCCATGAAAATTCGTATGAAAATTGAAAAATACGAAAAATTAATCATAATATAAAGAAAAAACTAAAAATCGTCTGCAAAAACATTTACTTGGAAGAAAAATCTATACATAATCAATATATTTTTGTGTGAGAAATGTATGGGATGCAGATGCACTTCGCAATGTTTTCATCCTACCTGACCAGAAAATATTAAAGGGTGTTACAGTGTTCAATAAAACATGGTTTTCTGTAGCAAAGTATGTATTGATTTAGTCAATATACATTTGGGAATTACTAGGTTGTATTGATATCTAGTTAGCCTATACCAGTTCCATGCATAAACAAAATATTGCGATACCATATCAACGAACAATAACTTTTTAGAAGTGTCAGTGTAGAGTTCGACGTCAAAAAACTAAACCAGAATTACGCAATGATTAAAAAAAAAGGTGTCCACCGAAATTGTAAAAATCGAAAAATTGGAGCCATCATCAAGTACCTACCTGTATTTAAAAGGGTTAAGAGGTAAGCACATTTACGAAGATGTGCTTAATACCCTTGGTGATCAATATCCTTCGTATGCGATCGTGAAAAATTGGACTGCAAGCTTCAAAAGAGGGAAGGCCAGTTTCTGTGTCAGTCCCCGAAAATATCGATGCAGTTCATGACATGATTTTATCAGATCGTCGAATTGGGCTATAACGGATATCTGAAGCACTGAAGATTCCAAACGAAAGCGTTCATCATATAGTTCACGTCAATTTGAACATGAGAAAAATTTCTGCAAAATGGATCCTCAAATGTTTGAATGTTGACCAAAAGCGTGCAAGGGTAGAAGCATCGTGTTCGATCTGTGCTCGATTTGAAAACGATGTAGACCTCTCAAACGGAATTGTTACTATGGATGAGACTTGGGTACATTTCTAAGATCCAGAAACAAAGCAACAATCTATTGAATGGCGACACTCTGGTTCTCCAAGACCTAAGAAGTTTCGTGTCCAAAAATCAGCTGGAAAAGTTCTTGCTTCAGTTTTTTGGGATTGCCATGGAGTAATCATGATTGATTTTTTGGATAAGGGTAGAACAGTAACTGGAGATTACTATTCGACAATACTAACCACTCTACGGAAAAAAATTGACGAGAAAAGACGCGGAAAGCTATTTTGTTTTTACAGGACAACGACCCAGTACACAAATCTCATGTTACCATGCAAAAAATTCGTGATTTAGGGTTAGAATTACTAGAACACCCCTCTTATTCACCAGATTTGGCTCCTTCCGACTATCATCTCTTTCCTCAACTGAAAAAAAGTTTAAAAGGTCGTAAATTTTTTTCCAAGGAGGATGTAATAAAAGCTGTGGAGGACTGGTTTGCAGAGCAAGTAGAAACATTTTTTTTCAAAGGTCTAGAGACGTTGAGGGTTCGCTGTGATAGATGTATTCAATTGAGAGGAGAATATGTTGAGTATGTAATGAAATATTTTCACATTGAAATTTTGTTTGGTTCTATAGAAGGCTAAGAATTTTTCAATATATCCTCGTATGTATGAAACAAAATATCTTGTAAAGGGCCACCACGGCTTTGCTGGCACAAGAAACTGTGTAATCATAGCACGATATCGTGTTATCGCCATTCGCCGTTACTGCATTATTTGCGCCCTGTCATACCTTATAATGCTCCATATTTACTTACTCCCATCTGTCAACTTTCGATCTGTCACGTCATAATCATGTGATATTATGACTGCCAAACATGGCTCGCAATTCAAATCATGCAAAACAGAAAAGATCATTTAGTAACGCTTCTAACATTTTAAATCTAGCAGTCATTATGTATTTTGGATCCACCTATCTGTCATCCCTTTAAGACAATTAGCATTTGTTTCAAATGAAGAAATTTTGGGAACCTTATTCCATCTCGACAGCTTCCGGGACAATTTCATGCACTTACTCAATGTTTACGCTACTTGGCTTGGTATTTTCAGCTTTACAAATTACGCTTACAAGTATTCGTTCCTTTATCCAGAAGAAACTTCTCGGGGGGATCTTTATTAATTAGTTCCAGCTCCGATTTCCACCTCGTCAAGTGGGCGTTGAAATTCCTCGTAATTATCTGCCCTAATTTTCGAAAGTGGCACGAAGCAGTGGCGGCTCGACGGTCAATTCGCCTTGGTCAATAATTTTACTTTTGGAAACTGCACATATTCAGTGGCAGCTAGTTTATTATGGTACTAGCTGGCCCGGTGAACTTTGTACCGCCTGAATTATACTTAAAAGTTGTATAAACTTACCATTGCTTTTTTTCAAGCAAGAAAAAAATTAGGCAAAATTAAAGTTCAAAATATACAAAATTTTAATAATTTTGTAATTCACATGGAAAGAATTCTCTTTATTTAAGCGGTAACTAATTGTTGAACTTGAACATATAACTTTTTGTTTTTAATTGTTGTACAGTTCTCTTTTTGCAGTACCTCATGTGACTGTGAATAGCAGGAGTATAATCCATATTATACCTTTCCTCTTATATGAATCAAAATGTCAAGAATATGAACAAAAATTATTCCTTCAATGAACTATCGACTATTAACACAGCCCGTCGACCAGAATTAAAAAATCAGTCATTTGTTAATAGCCCAACCTGAAGTGGCAAAAACAAAACTTTTCTTATATTCTCAAAATCTAATCAGTGGTCACACCATTATTTAAGACATCTTAGCTATGCTGCTAAGCTGAAAATAATGGGTAAACATCTCAGTTGGTAGAGCAGCGCGATTCTCATTATTCTATGGATATGAGCTGCCGATCTCTCTTCAATTTGTTCAATTTAGTTGACGATATCAAGCTCGTTAGAAGACAAATCGAGATGTTAAAATGTCGATAGTACGATCGACACGCCAAAATTATCAACACTGTGAATTATGTTGAACTCATATTCAAATTTATTGATGGTCATTCGACCAGATCAGATTAGGCAACCCATGAAACATTAATGTATATCATAAGTGAAAGCAAACGTTTCAAAATTGTTGACGCTTACAATACTGTCTCTGTGCGAACAGAAACACGAATATAATATGTCAATTACTAATTATGGGCAATTTGGAATTCAGTTATTTCCGCAAATATATCTATTACCCAAACAGAAATTCGAAAGCATTCCAAAAATAAAGAAAAAAGATGAAGATGGCCAACTCACGTTTGAAACTGATCGTCAAAATCAGATACTTGATCTTTCGGTAAAAATTCACTGTTCCACCAACTTGAGATAAGTTTACCCGCTTTTTGATCTGGCAATAGACTTCCATGTTACCATGAGTTCTATGCGAATCACATATCGCCATCTAACAGCGGTAATATCAACCTACGACTACGTACAGTGACTTGTCTATTCACTGTACGACTACGCATCAACGGTAGCGACACCCAGTGGCCTTATTCAAAATAAAGAAAAGCATTTCCTGCATAAGTAAAACTTTCATCAATTTTTTCGAAGTTTTATTGTATTTTATAATAACCAGACCGAAGACGATTCCATAAATGAAGTTTCATAACAAACAGTCCATCCGATCTCTAGTTATAAATGGTGCAACCAACATCTTTCTTTTATATATATATATATAGATATATAGATTTTTACACCGAAAATATTTTCCGCGAAAAAATTCTTCTCATCTTCTTCGAGAATCTTAAAAAAAATAGTTGTCCCCAAAAATTCCTAACAAAATCGTTCTTTGGAATAAATTACGTCATTAAACCGTATTTTGCATAAAGATTTGGGAATCATAAAGTTCAGTTAACACAAGAACTCAAGCTGGCCGATCATCAACAACGTCGTGTCGTGTCTTTGCTGATTGGGTCCTTAAAATGCATGAAAATGATCCAGAATTCCATCGAAAAATATTGTTGAGTGATGAGGTCCATTTCAACCTCAGTGGCTTTGTGGACAATGAAAATTGTCGCATCTGGGGCTCGGAAAACCCGAAAGGTATTGTTGAAAAGCCTCTCTCACCTCAACATGTGACTATTTGTTCCGCCTTATGGTCCGGCGGTGTCTTTGGACCTTACTTTTTCGAGAATGAGGCTGGAGCAATAGCCACGATGAATGGATTGCGCTATCAAGAGATGTGCAACGCTATAAAATTCTTTATTAGCTCTTAGGACTAAGAATCTCGCTTATATGCTGGATGGTCCCAAAGCTCAGTTGAAGATGGGAGTGGGTTATACAAAACGATATTATTAAGGGGGCGCCAAGTGATTTGATATTCACATACAGCACACTTGCTCTGGTTTCCGAAAAATCACTAAATAAATCTAGATAAATGATGTATAACGATAATTCTATAAAGGGGGAGTAATTACCTCGAGGTCCTTATATAGCGCTATATATGGCTCACACTGTATATATAAATAGATCATACAACGATAGCAAATTATGTGTGAAATAATGTACAGAAACCTTATGAGCTTCCTATCAAAATAACTTGAATAGGTCTAATACATTAACCTAATAGTGATGAAACTAAATAATGATGCAAGTATTATCTGACTTATACTTAACACAGTTCGATATTAGCGCTGATAAATTCCAGAAATTGATGATACGACCTTAGTAAAGTTCCTCGATCCAAGGGAAGAAGGTAGTGAAGATTTAGAACCTCCACGATGTTGAAATCACCAAAAGGTATCTGACGGCAGCAGGACTGATTTTCCTGGGCTTATTTGACCCGGTGACTTATCAATCGACAATGGATATTGCAGATATTCCAGTGAAACCACTGAAATGTCCCAGAACAAGGACCATATGAACACAAATTCAAAAAAATCAAAATAGCGAACTCGCCAGTCAGGAATACCCACCTCTTTCAGAGGGTTCTCTCAGTACCAAATTAAGTACAGTTTCCTCACCATTACAAATGAGAATACTTCACCGAAATAGAGTTCCAGCAGAATATTGATCCTGGTTCTAAAATAGAAGACACAAATTGCACGAGGCAGAATTGAAGGAATGATGAATTTCACCTCTCAATATGGTAAATCCCTTTTTCAGTCACAGTAAGATTTGACAAAATCCTCCAAATAAGCTCTGAAGCTAAACGAAACAATCCAACTGTATATAAAGTTTTCGAAATTCAAATCCCAAAATCAGGTAAGCATCAAAACTTCTCAACTTTCGAAAAACCACCATCTAATTGAAGAATGCGCAGAAAACAACGATCCCAAGTCTTCACGTGAGTCAAATCCACCTATCACCGTATTTCAGTTCCGAAATTTTCAAATAAAATCACTAAACAACATATCCGCATCCTTGTCCCACAAATCGAAATTTCCTAAACTCTATCTCGTTCTCACACCGCAGGCGATACAACAGGTTTCCCGACAAGAAAACATATTTTTCCCCCAACATCGACGCAATGCAGTGGCGTGACTACGATCAGGGATCGGAAAATTAGCATTCGCCAATTCCGGACATAACAGATGATTACTTATTTTTTATGGCCGGAATTGATCTGGATAATGTGTACTTTCAACAAGACGGCGCTACGAGCCGCCACTGGCACAAGGACGGACGACGCCGGGGACGTCGCGACGAAAGGGATGTAGCGTCGCGAGTTGCACACTTGGGATTCCCATGCGGACCGAAGATCGGAAGGTGAACCCAGAAATTCATTATCCCCCATTCGTCAAAATTACAACTCACTGAAACATTCCGACATTCCATCCTCGATTCAATCAGAAAAATAATGGATCGGTTCGGTCGTGGACAAGGGGCTTAATTATCTGGGAGATACCAGCGAGATGTGTGATCAATTATTCAGATTTAATTATCGCTAACGTGAATTTCGCAATTCTGAATGAGCGCTGAGTAGAACAGCCATGAAATTTTTCCATGCTTTCCAAGTGTGAGATACCGAGTATAGTCCTTATATCACGGAACGAATTCACTTCTTAGACACGAAACTAACGGGTTCCGGTGTGGGGAAGAATAAAGGGTATACAGGGTGAGTCTTTGACTTGTACATATATTTTAACTGAAGATTCTTGAGGCCAAAAGAAACCTTTTTTTCATTTTCCATTTTTCCGAATTCGGCTCTGTTAAAAAGATATAGCCATTTGAAAAAAAACATTGTGCTAATAACGTCCCTGAAGTGATACTATGGAATTGATTCAAAGTTCATATTTCTCGATAGAAATTGAGTTTATACATTTAGGCCCAATTAAGGGAATACTCAAGTAGTCAAGTACTAACCTTATTGGAATAAAAATGTTGCAAACACGATAATTTCAACAAAAACAGTTAGTTTCATCGGAATATATCTGCAACTAAAAAGCCATATTTCTCACACCAAAATAAGTTCCTTCTTCGATTTTTCTGCAGATTAGTTTGTAAACACTAATAACTTGTTCATATTTTCCTCGAAATTTCCTAACAATATCATGAAGAAAGACTTTCATTCAGATTTATTATTAAACAACCTAACCTAATCTAATTTGATCGATTCTGTGAATTCTTGGACAGAAATGTCAAGAACATGTTGTCAGCTTGCTGATATTTTCATTGAGGTTAAGGATTTTTTACGAAACATAGTATAAATCACGATACATTTGTGTACCGTGGTATGAATATCTATGAATTCTGCCGTTTCCATCATAAATCGACTTTGCCGCCAAATTTTACCACGCATGCGTAGAGCGAAAACCGAAATATTGGTCATCTGGTCTGGAGCCAACAAAAACAATAACAAAGCAGTCTCTGAACAGTCTGAACAAACTGTAAACATTATTTGAAGTTCTGAATACACTCATTACATTCAGTGGATTATTGTTCTAATGTGATTATTACGTGAAGTGAATTAATATAATTTCAACCGTGTCGAGTTTATAAAATTCCAAGATGATGTTGTTTGGATAGGAACATCGACACAGATTATCAGGTATCGTTTCATTAATTTCAATTTAATGAGTAGTTTGTGTTGAGATTAATCATTCATATCCAAATTTTGTATTTCATCGACATTTAACTTCAATATGGACCGGTAACTATGAATTTTCAATAGAAACTGTGCGTGTTAAATCCTCCTTGGTGTTCAATTTTATCTCCCACATTTGGGGGATTTTATTATTAAAAAATATCTCGACAAAGTTGATAAATATTGTGACTATTGTAAACTCGTTTAAAGACCAGAGAAGGAATAATTTTCGATGATATTTAATTCAGAGACGCATTCAGATTATTCTTGAAATTAATGATTTTTTCGTCAAATTTCTGCGGGTAAAATTGGAAATAACTCGAAAACGACGCGTTTTATTGAAAAAAAATTTTAATGATTTTAGTTTCTTAAATGATTGATTCTTTCGAAAATATGAACCGTTTATCTTTTTAAAGTGGTTTTATGGTGTTTTAGCGTGTATTGATGAGTCGACTACCCTGTAACTTTTATACTAGTAAAGATATTGAATATGTTTCGATTGAGGAATATGCACCATGAATAGAGTAAAAACTCAAAAAAATTCAGTTCATTCGAAATAACGGTTCCGAAGATATAAACAGAAAATTGTTTTTTTCATGGATTTTCGACACCCTGTATCTCCCAAACCAAACCGAATTTTGAAAAATGGAATAGGAAAAAAGTGTTTCGTTTGATGAGAGGAATCTACAGTTAAAATATATGTACAAGTCAAAGACTCACCCTGTATAACTGTGTAAGGGTGGCAACTGAAGGCTGTTGCTGGACTGAATTAGCACGAGTCTCATAAAGAGAACAGGTAACATGTTTTGTGGGATTCTGGACGAGATATGTTCTGCAGACACTTACTTCATCAAAAATTCGAAAAGATTGCGAGAATCTTCGGCTGAAATGCGTGCAACATTCAACAACACCAAACGTGACTTCTTAGGTAATCTTATAATGAAATTATTCCTATTATGAATCTACGAATATCCCGCTGGGTATAAAACTCATTTGTATGCGTTCTACGCAGAAGGGAACAAAAGGAAATCAGGAACTTGGTGATCTTTCTCATTTCTTGTCCTCATTAGTAGTCATGGGACCCTTCATTTAGCGGGCAACAATTCAATTACATAATTAGATAGTGTCAAGACTTGTATGGGTATATCCTCAATATATTTCAATAAAGAAGAGAGGAGAGCAACACGACGGAACGTTAAATTGTCTCAGAATTAGCCTATTTATATCATCTCACGCTTCGGTCCGACAGTAACACATTATGCTATTGAAAAATTATGAAAGAAATAAGCTAGTTAAGAGTTCCTGAGATTCGTAGCCACATCTTAAGGTCCCGTTCAGAGCGAGGCGCCACCGTGCATTTTATGGAATATCTCCATTGAACTTACATTATCTCAAAAAATTCTATGAATATCTCTATCCTTATGAATGAAATGTACAATGGCGCTCTCTATTCAAAAATCGCTGAACTATGAAATTAGTGAATGTGTGGGTTAGGTAGGATTTTTTTGCCCCATATATTTGAATTTGGCCATTCTCTGCCAATTCCGTATTTCAAGTTGATTTTCTAAACGAAATTATCTGAAGATTCACTTTTAATCGAAAACTGAATAATTTTCATGGGTCTTCCGTTTGAAATAAAACAGAAGCATGAGTTGGCTCATCTTCTTTCATTTTTGAAAGAAAAAAAATGAACTTTCGAAATAAAATCGATTTAAATTATTTCATTAAGAACTCCAATCCTTCCTGAGCTTACCCACAAAATTCCAGGTCTCAACTTGAAACCATTTTCAAATGCAACTTGAAATAAAAACATACTACATTCAACGACCACCTTAATTATATATTATACTAGGTGGCCCGGCGAACTTTGTTCCGCCTAAATGATATTTACGGTGGATTTCACAAAACGTAATCACCGGTGATCGGAGATCAACGACTTGGTTCTCTGATTTTTGAACTGTCAAATGTTTCCATGGATATGAGCTATCACACAGATCAGGTACACAAAAATAATATGTCATAATATGTCAATCACTAATAATGGCAATTTTGGATTCAGTTATTTCCGCGAATAGATATATTTATTACCCAAATAGAAATTCAAAAACATTTTAAAAATTATGAGAAAAGATGAGAATGGACATCTCACGATTGGAACTCATCGCCAAAATCCGATTTACTTGACATTTCGATAAAAATTCACTGTGATATTCACCCGCTTCTGGATCTGTTAATAGCCTTTCATGGTACTATGTAAATTACACAGTAATTGATGCCATATGTTCTTTTTTCGACCATTTCAAACCACGACGAAAAAAGAACAGATGACATCAATCGATGGCCGCGAAAGCCTCAACAAATTCATCGCCATTTAATTGTGATAATGTCAAATATAGTACCTTCACTATTACCTACGTTATTTGGAATAAATAAAACTATAAAAATAACTAATAATCATCAGTCATAATGTGTGAATAGCGCCATCTGATGTGGTAAGAACGAAACTTTTCTCATATCTCAACGAAATCTAATCATTTTAGGCATCTGTACTCCTACGCTAAGACATGTTGGTTTTGCCCAACAGCGCAGAGTTGTAGGCAATTCAAATTACACACTATTACAGTGACTATAGAGGGAATATAAAGCGCGTTCGGCAATAGCATCCGAGAGCGGACATATTTTTTAGTCACGTGATGACAGATTGAACAGATTTGTCAGATTTTTCTGTAATAAACGAACGCTACGGAGCGTTTAGATCGTTTTTTCTGTTTGACGTATGTAACGCCTTACCTGAGCCAGATATTGAATTAGAGCTTAAAGGTCTATTCGTCCGTAGAGGTAGTCTGGGTACTATTATAATTCTTTTGTTATAGTTCTCAACATTTCTACCCCTTGGTTGAGATGATTCAATATTTTGAATCATTATTTTTGTATCAAACGAAATTCTTTTATTCATTACTACACAACGAATAACAAAAGATTCGAAATTTCAACAGACTGTTCAAGAATATTCGAAGCGGGATAAAAAATCCATTGACAAAGGCCGAAAAGTAATTTCTGTTCTGTGGAAAAAATCCGTTTGCTCCGTCGAAATACACCGAGCAAAAAGATCTACATCCGATTCATCAGATTTTCTTTCCGAACGGTCCAGATGTGTACTCCCCTCAATCTGGATGTAATAAACGAACGGTTCAGATCAATCCGAGCAGTTAGATGCCGAACGCGCTTAATGACACTGTACACACTATTTGTTTATATCGCCATCTAACGCAGAGAATATCAAACGAATAAGCGGTAGCGTAACTGTAACTGTAGCGACATCTAGTGGCCATACTCAAAAGGAGGAGAAGCATTCCCTGTATAAGTAAAATTTTCATCGATTTTTTCAAAGTTTTATTGTATTTTATAATAACCAGACCGTAGGCGAATCCATATATGAAGTTTCATAACAAACAGTCTATCCGATCTCGAGTTATAAATGGTGTAACCAACATCTTTCTTTTATATATATATATATTATACTTCGAAAAATCTCAAAAATCCCCACAAAAATTGCTATCACATCTACAGCACAATAATAGTTTATCTTTCAACTAACCTTTCAGTTCTGCATTTAAGTTTCTGGCTTGTTCCGAAAAGGATGAGGAGGAGGAAGATACATATCAACGCTGGGTGTCTCAAGGATAGATTTGGAAGTTAATTGATCCAAATTACTGGTTGAACGCCAATTGATTTGGGTTCTGCACTGGTTGGCGTTTTGAATTTCTTCGAATCTATATTCCGAGACCTCCAAAGAGTGGAGCTTGAAACTTGCGAAGGAGCGTTATCCGATGTTGCGATCAGCAAGAAGGCTGTTCGAATCAGAAACGAGATTGAAAAACTTGAAAATTCTCCAGTGAAGCCGTTGACACTGGGGAAATACCTACCGATATCTTCTCGTATTTTTAGGATCGTAATCCCACAACTCATTTCTAGCCTCTGTCGCGCCTTCTTATTTATATTTTTACAGAAACCATTTTCTCTCCACTCAACATCCAGAATGAATGTGGAGCGTCGCAGAGGACCAATGTTTCCCGCAAATCCCTTCGGCATAACAAGTTTGTTCGCCAAACACTTTCTTGTCGTAATAAAATCCGAGGACCTTTGTTCTCTTCGGGGAGGAGAAAACAGGGGAAAACCTCGTTTATACGGGAAAAGGCCGTCGTTCGGGAGATTTCGGAATTAACAGTGGTAAATATGGTACGTACAGCGGGCAATAACACTCATTGACTACCGAATTCCCTGTTTTTGCCACCGGGAGGTTCTCGCACAAACGGCAATCGGAGCCTGGGGGTAGGAAATGAAGGATAAGTCCGTTAAACTTGGTTACTCTGCCTATCCTTTATTGAATCGTCGAACACTACCGTTCGAATTAGCAAAGAGTAATTAGTAATTCCTACTCTCGTTTTTACTCTTTGGTATTAGTTTATTTTTCTCTGGTTTAGGGAAGAAAAATGAGTGATCCAAGAACAAATCTAGTTCCTCATTCTATTCGTTTCTTGTCTTGTTCGCAATACATTGATAAATAATTTATTAATCCTTTTAGACATACCTTTTAGACAATCCAGTAACAAAAATAAAGAAAGTAAGAAATGAATCAATATTACAAATTTAAACAAAATCGACATCATCCAAATATTCCCCTATACTATAAATAGTAAGCTTAAGTAGTAGTAATTGATTGTATTGGAATCTACACATGAAATTCATGTTAGATAGAGATCTGCAACCTTTGAAGCTTCAATTTAATGTTGCTTTTCATCTGCCTCTTCAAGTGTCTTAATCCCATATTTCGAGGTTATACTGAACTGTCACTGTTGATATTACTGTGTGTTGACTTTATCTTCCTTGGTTCCCACTATCTGCTGTTATAGTGCCCATCCACGGGGGACACCGAATCGGAAACATTGTATCCCGATCTGCAATAAATCATGGCCAATAAAATGTGCCGCTTGGGTTTTGACAAGAGGTAGACGGATTATGTTGCTAGGATTTGCCAGCGTTGCCACTTCTATTATTTTCTTTGTTTATTGAATCAATTCCTACTCTGGGTTCTTCCTGATCTTTTCTGAAGAGCAGCATATCGAAGTACCATAAATCGATAATTGTCCGGCTCCTGACCTTTGGGAATCCTCTACTTTTTTGTATTCCCTTCTGAATGCACTCCGTATCGTCTTAATTTTTCTTTTCACCCAGGCTATATCTACTGATTCATTCTCATTTTTTTCCTTACAATAGATCATAAGTTCCTCATAGGCCTTATTTTTAAGATATCTGTTGGAATATCCTGTGCTTTTTACTTTCCACAGGCAGGTTTTCTGCCTGTAAAATTCTATGAATCCTGTTAAAAATTCCTTCATTTTAAGCAAAGTTGCTTCTGAATTCCAACTAGAAGATGTTCTGGAATCGACTGCCCATTGCTGCCACACGCGTAACTTAAAGATGAGCTGAAAAAATTTGTACGGTAAAATTATGAAAGAAACCAATAACGGGAAGTCAAACATACCTTTTAAATTGAATAAAAATGTCACACACCACAATGAATTTCCACAGAAAATGAGGAAGCTATCAGTAAGTAGGCTGGAGAAAGACTGAGTATAAAATGAATAGATAATTCTTAGCGGAAATCACAGGTGCAAACACAACAAAATCTTGATTACCCAAATTCGACCGTCTTCTCATAATAATAAGAGTGAAAATAGCGTACCTACCTGTACAAGCACCACCAGTCTAGGTACAAAGGGTGCGAATTGTAAACAGATGTATTTTTATGACATCTAATGCCAGCATAACCAATTTTGCAAAACTGATAAGAATTCAACTACCTGGTGCAATAATATTCAACAAAATCGGAGATGCCGTTGAAACTTTCTGAATTCCCTAATTCTACGGAAATTTTCGTAGAAGTGACTGACACAACTGCAAAAATTCCGATGTTCTTCATGGGAACTGATAGCATCTGCAATGGCACGCGCCGGATTTTATGGCCCTTTATTATCTTTGCCGCTTGTATCCAGTTTGGTTGCCCCGTGGGTGGAGACCATTATGTATTGTGATGAGTAACTTCTGTTCATACCCTTTTTGTCTATTCCTCCATTGATGGAATTTTTGATTTTGTTTTATGTGAATAATTGCCAAGAATTCTCTAGTTTTTTATTCTTTTCTTTTTCCAATATCTTTGTGTCTTCGAAGTTTTGAATGTGGGTTCATCATCTACTATGTGTTTATAGAGGGCTGTCTGGGCTTTACAATATTCATGTCCTTTTATTCTGCCACTCAAATTTTGATGTGTTTGCTCTATGTATATTCCATTGCATTCATTCCATTCATACAAGTCTAGCAGTTATTCTTTAAGCTAAAAGAAAAAGTCCCAAAAAATAAAAAATCACAATAAATGCAATGGAATATACATAGAGTGTGACCTTCAAGAATTGCAATGTTTATGAAATTTATATAAACCGTTAGCGTTTCCTTTACTTTCAATTATTTCAATTCTGCTTTTAATGTGTGTTGCTTCATAGTCTTCAATTGTCCATAAACATGTTTTCAACAGGAGCACATCTTTTTCGAGTGAGAATGATGAAATTCAATCTCCAAGCTACTGAGATATGCATGACTGAACAGTACTATCCAAATTTATTTCGTCGTATATTCGTAGCTTATGGAGAAATGAATAGCTCGCTCAGAATTCCTACATGGCGAATATGACGTGAATTTTAAAATCATTTGATCATTTAATTAAAAATTATTTTATGGATTCGTCTAGATTATGCACCAGTAATTCGTTTTCATATTGAAGTCCAGGATACGAGTTCTACTTGAAATATCAAAGCGTACTACAAATAAAATTTGTAAATTGCAGGGATCTCCTTGACTACCGTTCTAGGGCAGTTTGGGGAATAGAGTGGAATTTTGTCAAGGCTAATGCGATTTTTCGCATATGCATGTTTATCCAAGTTATTTTAATTAAATTCAGGGGACACTGACAATTCTGGATCACTAGATGAGATGAGAAAAGTGAGGAAGAGTTTAATGTTCAGTAAAATACTTAGATATTTGCAATTTTTTGAAATTCAAAAAAATTACGTGCTTTTCCACACTTTGTGGTGGAAATTGTTATCAGAGCCAGAACGCACTCTTCAGTAGAGTCTCTGGTGTAATTGGATTGCTCTTGAAGTCATCACTGAGATTAAAATCAGAGACAAACTGGGAATGTAAATTAACCGGCGATTTCGCCATTTTGGAAACTGAATCTTTACAGAAAGTGACGTGATGATTGGATGATATTAGAGGAATATTAGGTTAGAGGACATTGTGGTGGTTCTAGAAAATATGTTTTATTGTTTATTTTTTTCGGAAATTCCAAAAAATTATACGCTTTGCCACTCTATTTGGTGGTAAGACTCCAAATCTGTTTTTTGGATAAGATTCCTGAAAAGATTCGTTATCTTATGTGAACTATAATTTTTGAGTATGGTATCCTCTTCGACCAAAGTTCTATCTCAGATGTCATGTTTTTTCAATTCATTTCCTGATGTGGAGAGAAAATATGGTCACCTGAGCACCAAATTGAGGAAAAACAAGTCTTTTTCATTGAGAATCTGGTATATGACTCACTGTATTTCCAGCATTCAATTCAAAATATATATATTTTTATGGAAGACAGCAATTTGTTCGGAAAAAAACAAACATGGCATGTGTAATGAAAAGGCAACAAGGAACAGATCATTCAACAAACAGATTGATCTATTCTCCTTTCCTAATCTCATTATTAACAGAGGAATGATGAAAGAGCACAGATAAAAACCTCAGCAAAAACTCTGTCTCTTCGTATATAAGTGTAGGGTTATTGGATTTATTTGCAAAAAATGCTGATATTTATATTGAAGGACATCTTCTTCTTAGAATACAATTGATTCTTTTTTTCTCCAAAGAGGTTGGAAAAGCATTTTGCCATTATCTGAAACGAAAAACAAAGGGAGAAAAACAGAGAGGGGAAAATCAACTAATATATTCTTTATCAAATTGTTTCGAAGGTACCGACCCGTCTCAAAAATGAATCAGATGCGGAATGGATAGTCTTGAAACTATGTGAAAATTTATATACTAACCAATTATTGATCAGATGGTCAATAGTTTGCTCTTCATGACCACAATCACATCTCAGGCTATCAATGGCATTCCTTTTGAAAAGCATACTGTTACAACGACCATGACCTGTCCTAAGACGATTCAAGAGACAGCAATTTTTCCTGGACAGTTGAAAACCCTGGAGATTTTTTAGAAGGATCAAAAAATAAACTTTTATTGAAAAAATCATATGGATTCCATTCTGAACTTGAAATTTCTTGATAATTTTTTTTAAAATAGAGAAAAACTTTCGGGACTTTATCCTAGCCAGTCTCGTATCCGGCATAAAACTAATTGAAAATACATTCGGAAAGTAATGAGATTTATTCCAAGACTTCATGGCAGCAACCTGCCTTCGAATACGATGAGGTTTTATGTTGAAAAGAACTGGTACCCAAGCTGATGGTGTAGATCTAATGATTCCACTAGGACCTGACAAGTCCACGTTCAATCCTGACGGAGGAATACTAGGAAAAAATTTTCTAGTCTCGGTAGTGGGCCACCTTTTCACTGTTCGGTCGAAAATTCAAAGTGCTGTGCCCAAGGTAGAGTAAGGACACAGTAACAAAGCCTACACAGAACACAACTGCTTCTTCAAACTCTCACAAGTTACAAGCTTCGAAGCTTGTAGTTCCTGAGAGTTCTCCTCGGGAGACCTAGGAGTAATCGATATAATCAATATGGAGACAATAATCCTCATAAAAGTTTTAAGTTGAAGTAAATTTCAGCAATTTTGTAATGCAAAGAAAAGCCCTTGACTGATTGTAACAGGAATTTATTTTGTATTTAATGCTGGAAATACAGTGTGTTATTCCATTTCGGAATCTTAATGAAACAAACATGCTTTTTTCAGTTTGGAATTCTGGTGACCAATTTTTTTTTCAGTACACATTAGTTTAAACTTGGAAAAGCAATGAGGAGAACATGAAATTCTAGCTAGATCTTTGTTCAACAAAAAAACTATGCATCCGTTCTGGAAATCATAGCTTGAATTCGATAGCGCATTTATTTGGAAATACTACACAAAAACCCTATTGAAAAAATTCCTTCATTTGGAGTCTTGCCACCAAAAAGAGTGGCAAAGGGTGTAATTTTTGGGAATTTTCGAAAATGGCGAATATCTCGAAAATCAAGGGTGTCTTAGTGATCATTAAACATATTTTCCTGAAGAGTCACATTATACAAAGCAGTATGAGTGCTCATTGGACAAAACTAATGATATTTTCTCTAAAATTTAAAATTCGCTAACCGTCGCATTCACCATTTTGTGACATAGCAGCAAGCCTTTAATTGGTCAATTATTATTAGAAAATGCAGGAAGGAGGAAAGCCACTTTATTGATTGAATCGAGAGTTTTAGCCCCTGGAGAGAAAACAAAATCATAAAAACTCTTGGAAAACGTAATTCCGAAGCTTTTTTGCTCCTCTCTCCTTTTTATCGATTCCCCGAAACAATATTTTAATCTTCCCATTTTCCACCGACCTGAATCGAACAGTCACCTGATCCAACAGGTTCCATCCGACCCGTCCTACATCCCACTCATCCATGTGACACGTTCCATTCTATTCTGGGTCAAAATCTCGAAAGCGGCGGCGGCATGGGCAGAAGAGCTCAAACGTAAGTCTGACGGAATAAATTCAAAATCAATCATAACGTCCTATACGGGGATGATAATAGGGGCAATTGACACACGCCCGGCCTAATATTAGACGGTTCTATTCACGCATCTGCCGGGTTTGAGGGGTCAATTTGTGTATGAATGAGCTTACGTGTCTCACCTGCTGCTCATCTGATTGCATTCGCGTGTTTCCTGTAGATTGGAGACGGGAGAATTCGGGGATTTTGACAGGGGCGTAATTGGGCGTTTAGCACCCACGCAATTTGCATGAAATATCACGATATCGTGTTTCAACTCCATCTTGGGGTTGCTACTCTTATTACCCCAGCCTAGATCCGCCCCTGTGGTCGCTCAGTATTATTTCTTTAACTGGATAGTGCCAAAGCCTTCTTCATCACAAGGTGTGAACTAATGCGCACACATATACTCCATTCACAATTATAAAATCACAACTCTGGCCATGGTTTCGTTTTCAGGAATTGGTGCACCTCATAAAAAATCTGTGCGCGTACAGAGAATATCTTTAATGACAAAACGGCGTTGCCAGTTTCTTTGTTTACATCAAAGTAAAAGTATCAAAGATATTTTGACATGGGTACAAACGGCAAATTTGAATTGGACCCAAAATCGATTTATAAGCATGAATAAAGCAAAAGTAAGTACCAATCGCCTTTTTTACACTTGATAACTGTAATATATTAGCTTCTAAGAGAAACTTGGTTCTTAAATTGGAAATTAACTTTATTTCATTTGACAACTAATTGACAATTGATTATCATAAAATAATACAAGGTGACTACAAGATTTAGCTACCTTACAAATATATATACAGATGTTACACTCCTCCGTCCTTAAGTGTTTTCTCATAATCTTAAACTATAGATTCAGACGATCGGGTGCTTTGATTTGTCTGTTAAATCTACTCAAATTTGTTGGTGAAGTTATCTTGATCTAAAAGTTTTCAGAATTACTATTTGATGACAGATTGTCTTTTTTCATTATTTCTGAATTTTCATTATCATAAAAACTTCCAACTTTTATGATCTGATCAAGATGTCTTCTCCACTCTAATCTTGATTCATCTACAAGCCTTCAGAGATAATTTTCTAAACCCAATTTCGAAACAATGATTGCTTTTGTCCAAAGGGACCTTTGTGGATTTCTATAATCTCTTACATATACTATCTCTCCTTCCTCAAAAGAAGTCATTCTTTCACCATGATGATATCTAATTTGTCGTTCTTTGGCTTTATCAGATGTTGAACGAGTGAGAAAATCTAAACGAGTTTTTATTTTTCTTGAAAACATCAATTTTGATGGTGGTTCACCAGTTACCGTATGTTGTGTATTTCTATATGAAAATAAATACTTGCTAACTAATGTAGACATGTCATGAGAATTACTATTGTCAGTCAATAGTTTATTCATACCCATTTTGAATGATTTTACACTATTCTCAGCAGCACCATTCGTTGCTGGGTGATACGGTGGTGAAGTTACGTGATTAATACCATTGATCGTACAAAAGTTTTCGAATTCCGCTGAGACAAACGATGAACCGTTATCCGAAACGATAGTATTCGGAAGACCATATCTTGAAAAACAATCCCTCAATTTATCAATAGTATTTTTTGAATCAATTTTGGACATTCCATAGACTTCTGGCCATTTAGAAAAAGAATCGGTAATAATCAAATAAGTCTTACCACGAAATGGACCCAGAAAATCGATATGTATACGATCAAATACATGTTTTCCATCGTTGAATTTGATCAAAACAGATTTATTTGGTGTTTTAGAATTGATCATGCACGAATCACAATTTTTAACATAAGTTTCTATTTCGGAATCTAAATTAGGCCACCAGAAATATTGCCGCGCGAGAGTTTTCATACGAACCATTCCATTATGAGCTCCATGAATCTCATCAAGCATTTGTTTCCTAAATTTTCCCGGAATCAAAACTCTATAACCCCACATGATCAAGCCATTATCTATGCTCAAGTCTGACATTCGTCTAAAATAAGGTTTGAGTTCATCAGGAATTATCTCTGGCCAACCATCTCGAACATATTTAAAAACTTTACTGAGAATGATATCTTTTCTCAATTCCTTAATTATATCATCGGATTTGATAGGAATTTTATCCTCAATCAAAAAATTTAAATAATCATGAAAAACTTCAGGTGGTTCGAACGATTCCACAGGAAAACGCGATAAACCGTCCGCTCCTCCATTTTCTTTACCTTTAATATGACAGAAAGTATAATTGAATCCACTCAAAAATATTGCCCATCGCTGTAATCTACCAGCCGCTATTTGTGGTATTCCTTTTTTTTCCCCGAATAATGCCAACAACGGTTTGTGATCAGAGCATAAAATGAACTTATTTCCCATTAAATACTGGTAAAACTTGCGTACAGCCCAATAAATAGCTAACGCCTCTTTGTGTATAACTGAATATTTCATTTCAGTCCTACTCAAAACTCGTGAAGCAAAACTTATAGGTTTTTCAGTCCCATCATTCAAAATATGTAATAATACACAACCAATACCTATTTTAGAAGCATCGCAAACTAATTTTATTGGAGTATTCGGATCAAAATGTGCTAAGCTTTGCTCAGCTGATACGGCCTCTTTAGATTTTAAAAATGCTTGCTCACATTCGTTAGTCCAGTTGAACTCAGTGTCATTCCTCAACAATTTGTATAATGGTTCCAAAATTGTTGATAAATCTTTAACAAATTTTCCATAATAGTTAATCATCCCTATATATGCCTTTACTTGAGATACATCAGTTGGACGTGGACACTCCACCATTGCACGTGTTTTTTCGGGATCTTTATGCAAACCATCTTTATCAATAAAATGACCTAAATATTTTATTTTTGGTTCGAAAAATCTACATTTCTTTAAGTTCAAACGGAATCCTGCCTTCGAAAATCGTTCAAAAACACGTTCCAAATTATTCAAGTGTTCTGCCCTATCTTTTCCCGTTACTACTATATCATCCATGAAATTGATTACCCCTTGTAACCCCTGTAAAACTTTCTCGACTGTTTTTTGAAAAATAGCGCATGCTGGTTTGGTTCCAAAGGGAAGTCGATTAAGTTGATAGATGCCCCTATGGGTACTCCAACATAATAATTTTTTCGTATCATCAGTTAATTCCAATTGATTATAGGCATTGAGAAAATCTAACTTTGTGTAACGTTCACCCCCTTGTAATGCCGCGAATAATTCTTCAATCCTTGGAAGAGGATGTTTGAAATCATGAACGAATTTATTAATTGTTACCTTGTAATCCGCACATAGTCTTAATTTACCTGTTTCTTTCATAACAGGAACTAATGGTGTGCCCCATTCAGAATTATCTACTAATGTAATAACTCTTTTTTTTTCTAACTCGTCCAACTCTGCATTTATTGAATCTCTGAATGAAAAAGGAATAGGACGTGGTTTACAAAAAATTGGCTTTACATTTGGATCAACTTTCAACTCTACTTTTTCATATTTGTATAACCCTAACTCATCTTTGAACAATTCCTTATATTTTTCTAATAATGAGTCCAACTCCTTGTCACACTCAATATTATTGATATCAGAAAAGTTATTTAAATTAAATTTGAAAACTTTCAAGAGATCACGACCTAATAAAGGTGTTGAACCATTTTCAATTATGATTAACCTACAATTATCCTTGGAAATATCATTGTATTGCATAGAAACAAAGATTTCACCTTTTGGTAATATGATCGTTCCATCATATGATTTTAAACGTATCAAAGTTTGTTTCAATTCACATTCTTTGAATTTTTCCATGTAAACATTTTCTGGAATTACAGAAACACCAGCCCCTGTATCAAGCTCCATAGCTAGTAGCTTATTATTTATCAGCATTTGAATTTTTACTGGCTTAACATAATCATTCGTGTTCATGAAATACATTTCCATGAAATCGTCTGAATTTACCTGATCTTCCTGCTGATCTTCAATAGCTTCTACGAAATGAGCTGATTTGCTGTCAAAATGACAAGCTCTAGCTAAGTGCCCAACTTTTTTACAAATTTTACATGTATAACCTTTATACTTGCATCTTGCAAAATTATGGTTGCCTTTACCACAACTATTACACAATAATACTTTTCCTTCATTTTTCTTCTGTGGAAACTGCATTTCTTTTCTCTGCCCTGCGACCTGACGACTCTGTGGTTTCTTTTGTTCTACTCTTCCTTCAGACTGTTGATTCAAAAGTTTATGAATTCGGGAGTAATTCACCAGAGAACTTTCTTTCTTCAAAGCAGCTTCAATTATCACTTCCAATGTAGCCGTATGTTCTTCTTCACATACTTTGTCTACCACAGGTCCTCTACGTAGTCCAGAAACAAATTTATCTTTCAAAACTTCTGTGAGAGAGCTACCGAACTTGCAATTGATAGCCTTATTTTTTATTCTAACGTACCAGTCTTTAACCATTTCGTTCTCAAACTGCTTCAATTCATAGAATTCGATTCTTTCCTTGAAAACTGAAATTTTTTTCGAAAACTGTCCTCGTAAAATTCTACACAGATCATCGTAACTCTTGCTTTTTGGTAATTCAGGATCGCAAAGATCTCGCAAAATTTTATATGGTTGTTCGCCAATCAGAGTTAGAAGTACTGGAACTTTCTTGCAGTCTTCTACATAATTAGCTAAAAAATATTGTTCCATGCGTTCTTCATACGTTCTCCAATCGGTGCCCATTCTGTATTCAGCAAGGGAACCTATGGTTCCTCGCAGAACTTGTTGAACCGGGATCCGGCTTTCAGTTTTTGGCATTGTACTGTATTATTTGAATTATATGGATTGATTGTTAATTTGGAATGCGCATACCTGCGCGTTTGTACTGGTGACTTTTTTAAAATAAAGAACAGTCTTAGATGATCTGCGGAATAACGAGTATCTCTCAAATACCTTCCCAGAAACTATATTAAATAGCGAATATATCACAACTTGGCGACGAGGATAAAAACTCGAAACTACGCTAACCTAGCTAACCAAGCGAAATACCTATTATAGTGAAGTCATCATAAAGTGAAAACTTAAGTGAAAACAAAAACGCAAAAAAAAAACTATGGCAGCCATGATCGGTAAACTAAGAGAATTCAATCTCGACGAAACGGACTGGTCTATCTTCCAAGCTCGATTAGAACAATATTTTATCGCAAATGAAATTTCAACCGCGGAAGTAAAAAGGGCGTTATTGTTAAATGCTTGTGATGAAAAAGCGTACCGATTAATTTACAATCTCTGTCTACCTACGTTGCCTGAAGATAAAACGTATGAAGAGTTAGTGGAGATTTGCAATAAACATTTTAGATCGACCATCAGTGCCTTCGCGCAAAGATATAAATTTTATTCCGCTGTGAAAAGTAGTGAAGAATCAGTTCCACAATGGGCAGCCCGAGTGAGATCGTTAGCTGTTAAATGCGAATTTGGAGCAGAATTAAACATAGTGCTACGAGACAAATTCATAATGGGTTTAGATAATCCGAAGATAATGGAAAAAATCTTCGAAGAGAAGGTCATCATCGAATTCGACAAAGTTATTGAATTAGCCAGCAGCCAAATTGATAAGCCCGTGATAAAAACTGTTCCAGTGAAACAAGAAGTTTTTTATCAGCATATGGGTAAACAGAATTCGAGAAAATTCGGTACCGGCAGCAGTGGCAAGGATGTACAACGTTCATATGGCACCAACGCTCCAAACACCGGCGCGCCACGACCAGCGCAAGGAAGAAGGGACATGCGTCAAAATGGAGCCAATGGGCCATCGTTCTGTACGGTCTGCGGGAAAATGAACCATTCAAAAGATAAGTGCTTTTATAAATCTTTTAAATGTAGAATATGTGATAGGGTAGGACATTTAGCAAAAATGTGTAATAATAAATCCGCAAATTATTTAGATGATGATGGTGATGAGTCAATGTCAGACTTGGCCGAAGTGTTAGACACCATGTATCAAATTCGAGCTAATTCAAAAAGTAAACAAACCAGCAATACTCCGATTGTATTACAGGTGAAAATTGGGAAAAGAAATTTCAATTTCGAATTGGATACAGGAGCATCTCTTTCTGTAATTTCGTATTATTTTTGGCAACAAAATTTAAATCATATTGAAATAAACAAAACAAATAAAATACTGATAAGTTATGATGGCTCAACAATTTTGCCAGTTGGGTTTGTAAATGTAAATATGGTTTACAACGGAGTATTGGAACCAATTAATCTTTTCATAATAAAAGGGGGAGGTCCACCCCTACTAGGTCGTGATTTCTTCAGTATATTCAATCTGACAATTAAACATATTGGAATACTACAAAAGAATATTAACAATATAGAACATATTAAACAGCAATTAGTTTTATCATTCCCTAATGTTTTCTCTTCTGATTTAGGTTGTTACAAAGACGGCACCATACATCTGACTGTGCGGGAAGGAATTATGCCAAGATTCTTCAAGCCGAGACCATTGCCGATTGCGTTGAGAGAGGCAGTAGAAAGGGAACTGGATCGGTTGGTAAAGGAACGTGTTTTGATCCCTGTATCGCATAGCGACTGGGGAACTCCTATCGTACCGGTAATAAAAAAAGATGGAGGGATTAGAATATGCGGTGATTTTAAAGTAACCCTCAACCCTGCATTGCGTAAAAATGAATATCCCTTGCCTCGCATTGAGGACATTTTCAGTAAATTACAGGGGGGACAGGAGTTCACCAAAATAGACCTGGCTCAAGCTTATCAACAAATTGAATTAGATTCAGAGTCTAAACCATTAACAACTATAAATACTCACAAAGGTTTGTTTCAATATAATAGGTTGCCCTATGGAATTTCTAGCTCTCCTGCTATATTTCAGCGCACTATGGAGAAAATTCTTGCTGGTTTGGACGGGGTAACTTGTTTTTTGGATGATATTCTTATAACGGGTAGAAATAGAATCGAGCACATTGACAGAGTAAATAATGTTTTAAGTAGGCTGAATAAATCTGGTCTTACAATTTCTATTAAGAAGTGTGAATTTTTCAAGGATTCTGTAACTTATTTGGGATATAAAATAGATAAAAACGGTTTGCATACTTGTAAAGAAAAAGTTAAAGCGATTCTAGAGGCTCCAGTACCTCAGAACGTAACTCAGCTGAAGTCTTTTTTAGGATTTGCCAATTTTTATAATAAATTTATATCTAATGCGTCTATTGTATTACACCCTTTGTATGAGCTCTTGAAAAAGAATGCAATATTTAATTGGAATAAAGATTGTGACAATTCATTCCAGAAAGTTAAAGAAATTTTGGGTTCTGCACCGGTGTTGGTGCATTATGATCCTAAATTACCAATTGTTTTGTCAGTAGATAGCTCTTTTTATGGTGTGGGCGCAGTGATTTCTCATCAATATGGCCCAAATGATGAGAGACCCATAGCATATGCCTCACTCACGTTAACTCGCAGTCAACAAAACTATTCCCAAGTCGAAAAAGAGGCTTTAGCAATGATTGTAGGCGTAAAAAAATTTTTTTATTATCTTTATGGTAGGAAATTTACGATTAAAACAGACGCAAAATGTTTATTAACCTTATTTGGAAGTAAACAAGGCTTGCCTATGTTAGCAGCTCATAGACTGCAACGCTGGGCCTTATTTCTGTCCAGTTTTGATTATGATATTCAGTATATCAAATCTGCCAAAAATCACTCAGATTTATTTTCCAGATTACCACTTAAAGAATTAGTTGACCATAGAGATGCAGAAAACCCATTTTTGAATTTTATTGCCTCTAGTAATGATTTGATACTAAACTGGTCTGAAATAAAAAATGAATCAGATAAAGAATCAATAATGTTGAAAGTTAAATACTATGTATTACATGGTTGGCCTAAATTGCTTGAGCCAGAGTTAAAACCATACTCAGTTTGGAAAAACCACTTTTCAATTATGGATGGCTGTCTGATGCTAGGGCACAAAATAGTCGTTCCCGAGTCACTGAGAGTTAAGTTTTTGAACATGTTGCACTCGACGCATTTGGGGATGGTCAAAACTAAAAGTTTGGCACGTTCATATGTATGGTGGCCAAATATAAACGATGACATAGAATTAATAATTAAATCTTGCGAATATTGTGTGAATACCCGTTGTACTCCAAAGGTCCCATTAAAAGTATGGAAATATCCTAATTCTCCCTGGGAGAGAGTACATGTAGATTACTTAGGCCCTATAATGGGAAAATATATTTTCATTTTGGTGGATGCTTATAGTAAATGGCCAGAGGCTGTTATAACTTCTAAAATAACATCTTCTTGTACAATTGATATTTTGAGAGACATTTTTGCCAGATTTGGATTGCCGAAAAATATTGTTTCAGATAATGCCACATGTTTTAAATCAAGTGAATTTCAATTATTTTTAAGTAAGAATCAGATAAATTTTAATGAAATTGCTCCATTTCACCCTGCCACTAACGGCCAGGCAGAGAATACTGTTAAAACTATTAAAAATGCAATATTGAAAGTATCAAAACATATAACTCTTAGCTCGTTGAGTTTATATTTAAATAATTATCTGTTATCATATAGAATAACACCACACTGTACAACAGGTCTTTCTCCTGCCGAATTAGTATTAAGTAAAAAACCTAGGACTATTTTGGATTTTGTAAATATGGAAAATAAAATGTTGTATAGTGATAAGTTAGTGAATAAGGTACAAGAAAACGTATTAAAGCATCAAGAAAAGCAAAAAAAATATTACAGAGGTGTGGAAAGAAGGGAATTCAATAAAAATGAGATGGTAGCAGTAAAGGACTATCGAAATCCTAATAAGTCTTCTTGGTTGAAAGGCATTATTCAAAAGAAAATAGGGTCAAGAACTTATTTTGTATATATTCCTTCTATTGAAAAAACGTGGAGAAGACATATTAATCAGATTGTTGATTTTCCTGTAGATGTAGCTAATAATAAGTTGGGAGACAAAACTGTTGGACTGAATTCGAGCAATGTTGAAAATGTTCATATTCGGGAAAATTGCGAAGATGAAATTGTAACTAGCAAACAAGCTGCTACTAACAGTGAAATTAAGGAAGAGAATTAAGACGTAGTGAACGAAATTAAACAAAAATATAAATTACAAGGAATGATGTTAGTGAATGAATGTATGACATTTTAGAATTAAGTTTAGTTTATTTTTATTTAAAGGGGGAAATGTGTACTGTATTATTTGAATTATATGGATTGATTGTTAATTTGGAATGCGCATACCTGCGCGTTTGTACTGGTGACTTTTTTAAAATAAAGAACAGTCTTAGATGATCTGCGGAATAACGAGTATCTCTCAAATACCTTCCCAGAAACTATATTAAATAGCGAATATATTACAGGCATATTGAAATTTTTTCTTCTTGAACAATAATAAGTTCGCCTTGAACTCTATTTATCGACTCTGACGAAGCACCTTGCCCCAATTTCCGATTAGCTCGTCGCCAATTTGTAATATATTAGCTTCTAAGAGAAACTTGGTTCTTAAATTGGAAATTAACTTTATTTCATTTGACAACTAATTGACAATTGATTATCATAAAATAATACAAGGTGACTACAAGATTTAGCTACCTTACAAATATATATACAGATGTTACAATAACGAAGTTTTTTTTAGGTATCTGGCCGTTTGGAAAGATTTCAAACGAAATTCCGGTCCCCCAGAAGTTTGGTTAGTTTCGGTATCGTTTTTGGTGCTCAAAATTTATTTGGAATGTATAAATGGACAAAAAAGGTTTCCTTATACGATCTTTTCACGAAAGCGACCGGAAAATATGGTTCAGGTAGGATTTTCGAGGAATTATGAGGAAAGAACTTGCAGAATGAAATTGCACGATTTTCGTAAGTAAACGGGTTTTGGATGGCCATCATCGGTCTCTAAATGATTATTGTTGATCGTTTTCACGTTTCAGAAAAAGAACCACTTCATATAAGCCCATTTTGAAGAAATTTGTGTATGTAACATTCAACGGTAGGTATTTGCTCTTAATCGAAAGAATATATTATATCTAGTGCTACTTCTTTCAAAAGAGACACAAGCTTTTAATGCTGTAGGGGCCCTTTAATGTGGAGGAGTTTGTGTCTTATTTTAGAACAGGTGAATGATAAATGTGAAACATATGTTTGACCTGTTCCATATTATTTGTACAAACCTACTGTGGTTGTAATGTATGAATATTTTTTGAACTAATAAATTACTATACACTCAGAATATTTTACTCCTTGTTCATAAGATCAAATAAATGAAATGTATATCTTCTACTTTCATTTTTATTAAGTTAGCTATTAAGGTTATGTTACAAGAAAAAGTTCCTCTTGCATCAGAACTCCCTTCAACTATTTGGATTCCAGTAGAGGGATATAATGTTCCACTATTCTTGATTCAACAATTGATGTCAAGTCTTGAACTTTCAGTTCAAGAGGATAATACACATTAAATCTTCACAGGCATGCATATGAAAATAATGTGAAAGCAATGCAATTTTCTTCCATGGCGAAAAATAATATATTTCAACAGTGATCTCTTGAATTTTTCATGCAAATAACTAGAAAAGGAATCCTTTTTATCAATTCATATAAACGTTAATTATTTTCGTCCGTCACATCTTTTCCAATTCATTCATTTTCCGAATAAATTCACATTCTGAGAAATACGCTAAGAATGTAGAAAGGGCAACATAGTGTTCACTTGGAACATAAAAATATTTTGAAAAACGTCATAACTTCGATACAGAGTAGAATGTGTCAAATTTCCAAGGCCAGAGTTGTGATTTTATAATTGTGAATGGAGTATACACTTCCAAACACTGAAGTACTTCTTAAATCTTCCTAAAACCGAACCTGAGTCAACTGAGAACCTTCAAGTTTGAGACTTCTACAGCTTCTCTTGACTTCCGATTCAACACTTCACTCCGCTATTCCCCGAATAACACTTTTTCCGTCTCCACTTTGAGACCGTAGTTCCAAACACTGAAGTACTTGTAGATTTCCATATGTCCGAATAACTTTGGGTATGTCCCGAAACATTTCAAACTCCTGACAGATACGAATCAGGGTCGCTACTCAGACGATCTGGTAATTCATCCTCCGTATTCAAACGTGACAATTAGGCATAATAGAACTAATTTCCATCCGCAACCTTCATCGGTTCGTTCTATGGAATTCACAATTTCCCCGTCAGGATAATCGAATGCTCATTCTGATGGCTATAAAGTTATGGTTTCGGTGATTAATTGACTTATTACCAACTGACAATCGAGATTCGAAATGCTCTGGAGTCAGCAGATTTCGAGCTAGAGTTACAAGCTTCCCTGTGGGTGTTCACTGGTGCAAGAACTATTTGAATCTGCACTGAGGTAATTTTAGGATTCCCTCCCCAAATTAGCATTTTTCAGAGTAGTATGGTTTATTTCTGGTTTCTGGTTAAGGTCGCCTTTCAGAGCGAGTAGGAAAACTAATCCGATAGAGGCGCCACCGGGCATTTTATGGAATATCTCCATAGAACTTACATCATTATTATAAGTTCTATGAATATCTCTATCCTTATGGATGTACAATGACGCTCTCTATCCTAAAATCGCTGGACTATGAAATTAGTGAGTATGTGGCTAAAACAGGAACATTTTCCGGCGATATATTTGAATTTGGCCATTCTCTGCCAATTCTGTATTTCAAGTTGTTTTTCTGAACGAAATTATCACTAGATTCCCTTTTAATCGAAAGTTGAACTATTTTTATGAGTCTTTCGTTCGAGATAAAACAGAAGCATAAGTTGGCTCATTTTCTTATATTTTTGAAGGAAAAGTATGAACTTTTGAAATGAAATCGATTAAATTCATATCTTCAAGAACTGCAATCCTTTCTGAGTGTACTCACAAAATTTTAGTTCTTGAAGTGAAACCATTTCCAAATGCAACTTGAAATAAAAACACACTACATTGAACGCACACCTCAAGTCCTTCTTCGAAGTTGTTTATTACTCTACGATTTATGTGAGGCGAGATTGATTCGACTTGATTTTTGATTGTTATTTATATACCAAGATATTCTAACAGCGTCCTTAAATTTTGGAACTTTAGAAGCTCGCAAGATAATAAAGACTTCAAAAAAGAGCTTGAATAAGAGAAATGGCAACTTGAGTAACGCATCGCTTAAAACACATCAATATTGATCATCCTTAAACGGAATTATTTGTGGTCTTCGATAATAATTGCATGAAATATAATAATTATTTAAAGTAAAGAGTTTGAAGGTCATTTCCGGTACAACTGGAAGTGGCAGAAACTTCAAAATAATTTGACTAGAAAGATCTTATTCGTAAGCCACTGTGTACGAATTTTTGGGAGACTGGCACCTGTAGTTTTTCAAATACAATACATATTAACTCCACTGGCCGTGAAATCCTCGTGCGACGCGAATTGGCGGATACGCCGGTGATGTGAAATGGTTGAGTTCGCAACTTTTCTGGCATTGAAACAGGATAATCGCTAAAGTTTTCCTGTAACATATTGGTTGACCTCTGAATCCTACACAGTATGGAATATTGTGGTATAATATTTCATTATATTCCTCTGAAAGTCTTTTTAAAAATGTGGTCGAAGGATTCATTAAATATCGTGCGGTTTTGATAACAGATATTGATACTAGTTTATTATTCCATTGTTTAATCTGGCAACACCGTCATTTTGAAGTGTCATCATCAGGCTTCTTTTTCAGAATATGTCATTTCGCTGAAGTGTAAACAACATACAGAGTGTAACAGCCAAATGGAATAAATTCGATTTGTCGATTTTTCAAGAAAATAATATCATATAGGGTGTTCCATGTGACCGTGGCCAATACCAACTTTCTTATTTCAAATGCATTTATTTTCTGGATTCTTCAGAGAATTCTAGACACAATTAATGCACAATGTCCTATACTTATCTTTAACTATTTCGGAAGTATTAAGTGTTTTCAGATCAATTGCAAAAATCAACGTTTTAAATAAAAATTATTTTATTTCACAAATTCGGTACATCCTACACTCAAAACCTAATAAGTAATACTGATTATTTCTCAATTGAAAAAAAAACAAAAAAACATTAATGTCAATGTAGGAAATGTTCAAAATGCTCGCGGCGAACGTCTTGGCAACAAGCTAATCTGGTGTAGAATTGTCTTCTAACGTTACTCAACATTTCAGGCGTGACTGATCTAATCGCTAGCGTGATTCGGTTTTTTAGGTCGTCTAAGTTTAAGGGTTTCGTTTCGTATACAATACTTTTGACATATCCCCGCAAAAAGAAGTCTAATGGTGTCAGATCAGGAGATCGTGCTGGCCATTCTATCGATCCGCGCCTCCCTATCCACCGATTTGGAACTATTTGGTTCGAGTACTGCCGGACATTGATTTGGTAATGGGGCGGTGCTCCATCTTGCTGAAACCATATTATATTGGCAGGAACTTGTGGATTTGCTGGATCAGGATATAAGTTTATCAAAGTTAGTACGACATTATTTTGGAGTAGTTCTAAATATTTTTCTTCATTCAAGTTGCCGTCAATGAAAAAGGGACCTACGATATGATTTCCAACAATTCCTTCCCAAACATTAACTTTTTCAGGATATTGCGTATGTTTATCTCTCATCCAGTGAGGATTCTCATCAGACCAATAGCGGCAATTTTGACGATTAACATGACCGTGTAGTGTAAATGTACTCTCATCAGAAAACAAAACATTTTCTGATTGGATCACATTGTTATCTCACATTGCCATCATTTGCTCACAAAAATGCGTTCTTCTATCGAAATCGTCTTCTATGAGCTCCTGAGTTGCCATCTTACTTTCCTTCAATATTCGAAATATTTACGTGTGGCTGACGGAGAACAGCGGGGCACTTTTCGAACAGAATTATGTGGGCTTTTTTGAAACTCAATCATAATATCCAATTTCGTATCATCACTTACTGCATTGGCAGCAATTTTTTTTTATTTGTCTTACATGACCAAGGTCTCGAAACTGCTTTTAAATTTTGCTAATTGTTCCTTGTGATATAGGCGGCAAATTTGGAAATTTTTCGTGAAATAGCGAAAAACTTCCATTTGTGCCCGTGTGTAATCTCCATAACCAATCATTTGAAGAATGGTTATTTTGTGCATTTCTGTTAAATTAACCATTTTTCTAATATTATTACGTACAGTTATCGAAATTCAAAGGACAATAGCACTTACACTGATCACTTATTGTCATGCAAACAGACAACGTGTTACTAAGGCTATGAGAATAAACAAATCTGTTTTTGTTTTTTTTAATTTCTTCTCAGTAATGGTTTTTGCTTACTTTCTTCATATCGAGAGGTAAATGGGAAATAAGTATTGAGTGCAATGTATCGAATTTGTGAAATAAAATATTTTTCATTTAAAATGTCAATTTTTGTGAAAATCTGAAAACACTTAATATTTCCGAAAAAGTTAGGATAGATAGGTATAGGACATTGTACATGAGTTATGTCTAAAATTTTCTGAAGAATCCAAAAAATAAATAATATACAGGGGGTTGCATTTGAAATAAGAATGTTGGTATTGGCCACGGTCGCATGGAACACCCTATATAATTTTATTTTCTTGAAAAATATGCGCATTTAAAATTACAAATCGACGTGACCGAGCGTTCTTCCTAACACCCCCTCATTTATTCGTTATCGAATTTATTCCATTTGGCTATTCTGTATAATAATAGTTATACTTTATTAATCCACAAGCAGGCCGTCCCAGCTTCGCCCGAGTAGAAATTTGTTTCACGCGGCGGTTTTCATCTTCAAAACTTCAACCTGCCATATCTTTTGATGTACTCGTTGTAATTGTATGATGTGATGTGAAGGGCAATTTTGTTCTAAATTAAATACTGGGGATAAATAACGTATTAGGTTGGATTAGGATCAATACCCAATTCATAAAAACACACTCCCAAATCGTGCATAATTTTGGAAAACATCTGATTACCATAAACAGGTAATAGCAAGTCAATCTTGAGAGATAGATACATGCTATCGCGGACTTTCTTGTAGAACTATTCAAGAGGTACATTTCCGTCATACATTGTATCCACGTAAGTCTTACGGTTTTTGCAGCGCACGTGAAAATGGCTGATTTTGGCTGATTTTCTTGTAATTATTGAAGTTATAGTAGGTATCCTTAATTTTTTTGGGTGAAAAGTATAGCCTATGTCACTCAGGGATAATGTAGCTTTCTAAGGGTGAAAGAATTTTTGAAATCGGTCCAGTAGTTGCAGAAAAGAAGAAGAGGTCCTTTATCCCACAATCTTTATTAAAAACTAAATACAGTTGACGACTAGTTTCGGAATTTTTTCCCTACAATTCCATTCTCAAGTCTAAGATACAAGCTACAATCTTCGGAAAATTCGTCAAATAATCAATCTTCCAATTTATGGTCCAGTAGTTTTTGAGCCTATTCGTATCAAACAAACAAAAATACAAATCTTTCCTCTTTATAATATTAGTATAGATATAGTTAGCTGACATATGAATTCAATAAGGAAAATAAATTATTCGCTTGGTTTACTGGATTGAGCAATGACTATCACTTACCGATATTCGATATTCGCGATTGAGGTGTTAATTCAGCCACTGATGTGGTTTCTGCTGAATGCTGGATTTTGGAACTCATTTTTAAACCTGATAAATTAAAAAATCAATGTCAATAGAGCAAGAAAGACATCAGACATCCGTATAATCCCATAAGGATTTAGTTTCATCGTATGGTGCTCTGGAAATAAAAATATATCGAGTATCTTCTCAAAGTTCGTCATTATAATCTCTACGATCGTTCTATTGATGAAAAAAACCGAGCTATATTCCTGTGATGAAATGCGTGCTTCGAATTTACATACGTCTGGCATAAATTACCATCCCCAGATCCAATCAAGCGCTGCTTCACAGAATAATATTTCATATATTTTCGAAATTAGAGACACCCATCAGGTTATTGGACTCGGCAGTAACTTCAAACGGATACTCCCATGATATTTCTACACGGTCGGAAAATTCGGCTTTTTATTGGGTGTCAAAAATCAATTCCTTCGTCTCCAATTATTATTCTCCGGAAGGCAAGGAAGTGAGGTACAAAGGCGAACTTGTCACTGTTCACGGTTGATTTGTTGAGGAGGTTTATTGCGCGCCATGGAGAATTGATTCGGGGGCTGAAAACAAAGGGGTTGTGACCTCTCCGACAACGGGGGATATGAAAAACTGGAAGAGCGTTTTATATTGCAATTTTTTTGTATGGGCCAGTGCGTTTGGAATGATACAAATCGAGGCTGGTGAAGAGGAAAGTTCATCGATTTCTATTGAAATGTGTTGGCTTTGTTGGAAAGTAGAAGTTCGATACAATTGTATGATTATGATTTTTCATTGAAGTGACGGTGGTTGTTGTAGAAAAATATACTGAATGGCATTTTGATGGACTGGGCTTCAATGCGCGATACGACTATTGTTCAGGTGAATCCCAGTCAGGTAGCATGTTGAATATGACATAACATAAATGCTCCATTCACTTTTAACAAGTATTCCGGTTGCCCATGGCACATTTCACCGTGTATATTTTGAAAATGTTAGGTGTTAGTCATTTTCCTGTCAGATGAATAAGCATCGTTGTCCCTTTTACATAGAGGTCGTAGTATTTATCGAAATGTTCATTTATTTTGGGAAAATAATGAATCCGAGAAAGTATTATGTGAATTCAATAATTCCAGAGACCTGGCGAATGTTGAAGAAACTTTTTTCTCTGTTAATACTGGAGATATTCCAAGTATACAGAGTGTAACAGCCAAATGGAATAAATTCGATAACGAATAAATGAGGGGGTGTTAGGGAAAACGCTCGGACACGTCGATTTGTAATTTTAAATGCGCATATTTTTCAAGAAAATAGAATTATAAAGGGTGTTCCATGCTACCGTGGCCAATACCAACTTTCTTATTTCAAATGCAACCCCCTGTATATTATTTATTTTTTGGATTCTTCAGAAAATTCTAGACATAATTCATGTACAATGTCCTATACCTATCTTCAACTTTTTCAGATTTTTTACAAAAATTAACATTTTAAGTGAAAATTATTTCATTTCACAAATTCGATACATTACACTCAATACTTATTTCCTATTTATCTCTTGATATGAAGAAAGTAAGCAAAAACCATTACTGAGAAGAAATTAAAAAAAACAAAAACAGATTTGTTTATTCTCATAGCCTAAGTAACACGTTGTCTGTTTGCATGACAATAAGTGATCAGTGTAAGTGCTATTGTCTTTTGAATTTCGATAACTCTACGTAATAATATTAGAAAAATGGTTCATTTAACAGAAATGCATAAAATAACCATTCTTCAAATGATTGGTTATGGAGATTACACACGGACACAAATGGAAGTTTCTCGCTTATTTCACGAAAAATTTCCAAATTTGCTGCCTATATCCCAAGGAACAATTAGCAAAATAGAAAAGCAGTTTCGAGAGCTTGGTCATGTGAGACAAATCAAAAAAATTGCTGCCAATGCAGTAAGGGATGATACGAAATTGGATATTATGCTTGAGTTTCAAGAAAGCTCACATAATTCTGTTCGAAAAGTAGCCCCGCTGTTCACCGTCAGCCACACGTCAATATTTCGAATATTAAAGGAAAGTAAGATGCATCCCTATAGAATGATGGCAAGTCAGGAGCTCATAGAAGACGATTTCGATAGACGGATAGAAGAACGCATTTTTGTGAGCCAATGATGGCAATGTTAGATAACAATGTGATCCAATCAGAAAATGTTTTGTTTTATGATGTCATGTTAATCGTCAAAATTGCCGCTATTGGTCTGATGAGAATCCTCATAATATCCTGAAAAGGCAGGAATTGTTGGAAATCATATCGTAGGTCCCTGTTTCATTGACGGCAACTTAAATGGAGAAAGATATTTAGAACTACTCCAAGATAATGTCGTACCAACTTTGATAACCTTATATCCTGATCCAGCAAACCCACAAGTTCCTGCCAATTTAATATGGTTTCAGCAAGATGGAGCACCGCCCCATTACCAAATAAATGTCCGGCAGTACTTTAACCAAATTTTTACAAATCGGTGGATAGGGAGGCGCGGATCGATAGAATGGCCAGCACGATTTCCTGATCTGACACCATTAGACTTTTTGTGGGGATATGTCAAAAGTATTGTATACGAAACGAAACCCTCAAACTTAGACGAACTAAAAAACCGAATCACGCTTGCGATTAGATCAGTCACGCCTGAAATGTTGAGTAACGTTAGAAGACAATTGTACACGCGGCGAGCATTTTGAACATTTCCTACATTGACATTTATGTTTTTTTTTGTTTTTTTTAATAATTAAGAAATAATCAGTATTAATTAATAGGTTTTAAGTGTAATGTACCGAATTTGTGAAATAAAATAATTTTTATTTAAAACGTTGATTTTTGCAATAAATCTGAAAACACTTAATACTTCCGAAATAGTTAAAGATAGGTATAGGACATTGTGCATGAATTGTGTCTAGAATTCTCTGAAGAATCCAAAAAATAAATAATATACAGGGGGTTGCATTTGAAATAAGAAAGTTGGTATTGGCCACGGTCACATGGAACACCCTATATAATTTTATTTTCTTGAAAAATATGCGCATTTAAAATAACAAGTCGAAGTGTCTGAGCGTTTGTCCCAACACGCCCTCATTTATTCGTTATCGAATTTATTCCATTTGGCTGTTACACTCTGTATAAACATTGTTGGCAGATTCAGTTGTGCTTTTTTCTTGTACGGAAATCAAGAACCGAGTGTTGAAATTTAGCTGAAAAATAATGAACAGAATAGTCCGTTACTTTGTGATAGTTCAATCGGAAGAAGAATAAAAGTACTCAAATAACCCGACAGAAAAACTTCTAAACGAACAGACGGACCTATGGAATTCCCCATTTTTCAAAATTTTCAAGAAATAAGCCTACAGAAGACATTTAAATACCTTTTTGCACAACTTGAAATACTCCAGTATGAAAATGTAGTATGTATTACTACGAAACCAGTGTAACAGTTAAACCTCAAGAGAACTAAGTCCACAAAGTTTTAAAAAAAATGAATGGAAATTAGCATCGCCTACAGTTATAAATTCTCATCATAGCCATACTTCAATGAATATCGATGTAATACCGTATGCTTTATTCACCCCCTAAAAGTGCGATATGTCTCTAGCGTTTAACTTTTGACCCAACATTATTATAATAAACTACCCTATTTTGTATTTTGTAGAAGGAATAACCCCCTTGAATTTTTTGGACTTGTTTTGAAACACGCTGTATATAGGGTATATGGACAAGCCCGCAAATATTCCCCATCATTTTTGGTAATTTTTCCACCATCAAAACGAACAAATATTTTTGTGTTCTTTCATTTCAGTATTGAAGTCATTTAGTTAATCAAATATCTATCTCCTTTTTTTTCAAAATTTACCGTTTTTTTTGTAAATAATATTACAACAATGTGTTGTTTTCCCGAAATTTATTTCCTTGAATTTTTCTATTCGAAATGATAAATATCCATTTTTACCAAAGACATTTTATTAAGGATTTTATTAGCCGTCGATTAGTGAAAATAAATTGTTTCTTAAAATTGGGGATTCTTACATGGAATTGAATTTGTTTTAAATGACACGCCCCGCAGGTATCTACTCCCAGATGACTGGTGAAGGAAAATTAGTGTATTATACAGTCAGTGTGAGATCTAGTTCAGGGTAGGATTTCTTGTTTATATTCTCTGCGCCACAACATTTGTTCTATTAAGCTGAATAATCCAATAAATAAAAATTAATGCACTGCACCGCCATCTGGTGGTATACCTTTCCTATTTTGAAGGCTGAAGACACTTAAGTGATTTCTGATGGTATGAGTATATAGTTTTGTCAATTGGAACAATGCAATATTCATCGTGTAATGATGAAAGTGTTGTTCGTAAATGACATAATTTTTGTGTAATATCCGAATTGAACCCAATCTCTCTGTGTTTCCATTTGAGGAAACCGCCTACTCATCGACGAAATCGTTTCTGAATAATAAATTCAATAATCCTTTCTGAATCCAACTGAATTTTTGGCTCTTTGTGGAAATTAATTGCATTCTTTATTGAATCCACGGTAAGGAATGGTAAGTTGTTTTATATCGGGAAGGAATTTCTTCCATTTCGACTTATTAAATTTTCACCCCTTTCTCATTATTTCAACATACAATAAAGATTCTCAGTATCAAAAACATCAATAACATAATGATAGTAAATTGAGTTTTGTCGGAAAAATCTTCAGAGAAAACAGTAACTCTCGAAACACATTAATTAATTTTCTTATACGTATACCGAAGAATATGAAATATTCAGCGTTAAGCTTGCCTTTAATCTGTTTCAGCAAGTAGGAATCGTTTCTTAAAGAATTCAACACTCAGAATTATTTCTTCAGTCATCAGTGATAAAAATTTTCTGAATAGTTGCTATCATAACTTATGCAAAAGCGATTGAAAATATAAGTTTTGGCACTTCTATAAATATGATTAACTTTCATATCGATGTGCCTCATGCATTTACATCAACTTCCAAAATTATTCTACAGCAACTCCGTTATGTCAGGTCTGTTAGTGATTTATAGGCCAACGACTAAAAGCACATCCTTCGTAAAGTGGAAACCAAATATTTGACACATCACAGTTATGTTTTCGTAAATATTTGTCTAGTCGAATTAGTTTTCCATTTCCATTTATCCCCAACATAAAGCAAGTCGTTTTCCAAATCAGAAGTTTATCGATAGGGCGAAAAGTTAACCCACTGAGTTTGTTACCCAGGAAGAAAAATTTTCATGCTAGACGTCTCGAAAGCTTAACTGATATTCATGGGTATTATTCTAGATAAGCTCTCTTTTCTCTAGTCATTGAAAAGTTTCAAGAATGCAAATACGTTGGCGTTTAGAAGGTTGACACTGCATCGAATTTATATTCCGAGACCTCCAAAGAGTGGAGTTTGAAAAAGGCGAAGGACTGTTATGCGATGATTACATTCGAACGGAGGCTGCCGATAAAATTGGCTAAACTTGGTGATTGAGGCGTTTTTCCAAAATGGGCATTTGCCTTGAATGCGTTGGAATGTTCATCTTTGTCATATGGAGCAATGGAGCATCGACGGGTAATGAAGAGTTGTTCAAACTGTTTCCGTCGATGATATCGAAGCAAAATAACCTCCAAGCATTTATTCATGAATTTTCCGTTTCTGGCGCCAAGAAATGTAAATGAACATTCGTTCATGTTTCCTTTTCACATACAACCGCCCAAAATATTTATTGCCGCTGCTTTGTGGGCGTGAGAATCATTAATAAAGTGGAAATAAGCCTGGTGAGCCACATGAAACGAAATCGTCTAGTTGCCTAGAGTGTTCAGACATGTCGAGGGTGAAAATAGCTCTGCTTTTGATATGAATTTCCATGCCGTGATCTCAAACGAAGGGTGAATATACGAAGGTGCTTGATACGCTTTGCTTGTTACATTCTCCACGTTGAATGTGTAATGTTTCAATAATTAAACATACAGAGTTACCCTTCGATAGAAAGAGGATTATAAAGGAGGACACTAGATAACCACATTTGACATTGGAAATGGCCCCTTCTGAGGAGTGGAATAGACTGAATGATATCCATTCAATCAATAAATTAGGAACTAATTGGGTAATTGATCATACTCACGGATTCTGCTTCTGGGATGCCTGTATCTTCTATTTGGGGTTATTTCATACGCATAGAACAAGAAATTCAATTCATGACCCGAATGGGAGTTTTTTGCACGAAATTGGGTATTATTATTATTTTGAAAAGGCGTCGATATTTCTCGGTTAGCCTTCTGGGAACTGCGACCACTTAGATTGTTTGTTCTTTCAATTATTTATTGTTGTTTCATTATTATAGGAAGGTTCAGTGGCGGATTTACGATTTCAAGGGCCCTACGCTTCAAAACTTCTGGGGCCCCTCTGAACATTTTTAATTTTTTTCAAAAGAATTTTTTAATTATAACTCACTTCTTTAAAAACAAAATATAAAGTTTATTAATAAAATACAAGGTATGTATATCAAAACAAAATATAAAAGATGAATAAAAATCTTTAAAAATGAAAAAATTCCACAAAAATTAAAATACAAAATATCTCTAGAATATCATTTCTGCCAATTTTTTATTGCGGCATCGAAATTAAGGGATAAATAAAATCATCACAAAAGATACAAGTATCGTAAAGCTGCATATCCGTTACCTACAAAATGAAATTGCACTAAAAAAACTGTTTTTTTCTTATTTTAATATCAGCAAATTCTTTTATTGTAGAATTATAATCGAGACTGCTCGTTATATCACTTTCGATAGAAAGTATTCCTAAAAACTGCAATCTATTTTCTGTCATAACAGTTCTATATTTATTTTTTATCAAGGACAGTTTGGAAAATGAGCGCTGTGCTTCACAACTTGTAATATGTACCATTAGGTACAAATAACTTTAGAGCAATATATAAATTGGAGAATACTTCTATCATTCCCTTATCATATATTATTTTCAACATCTCTAAACAACTAGTATTTTTTTTGTTTCAAGAGTTCAAGATATTCATTGAATTGATGAGATGCTTGCTTCTCTAATAATTTCCTCCTCAAGGTCATAGTTGACAATGTGTGCGAGGAGCTTGGTATTCCATATTTACCAATACCTCCAAACTCACCAGATTTGAATTGCATAGAACATGCATGGGATATGCTCCCATGAAGATTAGATAATCATCAACCTACCTCAGAATCCTTAAATGATCTGAAAGAGCTTCTGCCCCGTTTATGGAACCAAATTCCTCAAGAAATGTTCAACAACCTCATGTGTAGTATGCAAAGAAGATGTCAAGCTGTTATTGATGCCTGTGGAGGCCATACATTGTATTGATAGTCTTAAAATGCTTGAATTCTCTGGGAATATAATTTCGTTATTTTACTCGATTTTTCTTAACCACCCTGTATACGCTGCAGACCTAGATGCTAAAATTAATTTGCAACTTGAAATAATATTAATATGAATTTTCATCACAAAAATCTTATTTTAACAATATTTTTTTGCAATTTTAGTCAATATCCGTAACTCATGTGGAGCAGTTTAGTTCAATTCACCAACACTTCTCAGTTTTTCACAATATTTGAATCCAACACGAAACTCGCTCGTCACTGTCAACACTATTCGAATCTTGTGAAATGAATGTGAGAAAAAAATTGGCAAACCTAAGAACTTCTGCACAAGTATTTTTCACTTTACACCCCTAAACGATGTTGATACATCTGGTCGGCCGTTCTGTAGCACATTCCTAGATTTTAGAGGAAATGCCGACAAATTTATTGAATTATGATGTAATTGTCAACATTGGAATTCGGCCGCCACCCTTGACGCTATTTATTGCAGACAGACAAGATAACTAGGGACAGTACGCTGAATCTCGAATCGTGTGTTTTTTCCAACATCGGAGTTTTGTTCTGAGGCTTTTGTTATTCATTGCGTTTCATGTGAATGTAATAATTCATAATTCACAAGTTGCCTCTGAGCTTCCTATAAAATATAGTACAGCCTGACTATTTTTTTTCACACTTACAGACTGAATTTTTATTCTAGAAAAAAAAATTAATTCGATCGCGGGGGGCCCCTATGGACCTCGGGGCCCTACGCTGCAGCGTACCAAGAGTACCGGTTAATCCGCTACTGGGAAGGTTGTCTTCTTTCAATCGATTCAAAATCTGATTCTGAAATGAAATCGTAAGATTCAAAGTTGTGTAAAATAGAGATTTCTCAATAGATCTCTCAATTCACCATCCGAAGAATCCGCGAGTCGGCTGCCCGACCCTTTCTGTGAGAAAAGGTTGTCGAGCACCACAGGTGGATTCCGTTACCTTTCTCGACATCCACCGATGACGAATGCCTGACAGATGTGGAAGCAGTGTGTGGTGGTTCGGCACATAAAAGCCGAAGCTCAACTGAGTGGAAAGTGTCATCATGCTTGAACCACAAAGCCCGTTTGTGATCAACTGTATGTCTAATTTCATGCATACTTCGTCTATCCCCCTCCCTGGATCGATGGTCGGTTCAGAAATGAAATACGTGTCCACAGACCGCATATGGGTCGGGCTTGTAAATGTATGTTGTTCATTTATACTGGATGGCTCTTCTAGGTTGGAATTGCTGGCTGATTTATTTTTGCTGAGCACAGGAAATTCATCTTATTGTAGAGGAATTCGAGAGCACCTTAAGTTATATTTCTTATATCAGAACTACCTCTTCTTGGAATAGTTAGTTACTGTCTTTCTGGTTGAGTATTGTAATTCTGGTTTTATACTGAAATTTTGAGAAATTGCTGTAAACAAGGAAGTAACAAGTATTTCTCCTCCTATTCTCACTTTTTTCTTTTTCATTTGGACATTCGAAAATATTGATGTTAAAGATGGAAAACCATATTTTGATCGGGAATGAATATGGTATAAAAAATTTTCTGAAGACACGAAATGATAATAATGCATAATTATACCCCATTCACAATTATAAAATCACAACTCTGGCCTTGGAAATTTGACACATTCCACTCTGTATCGAAGTTATGACGTTTTTCAAAATATTTTTATGTTCCAAGTCAACACTATGTTGCCCTTTCTACATTCTTAACGTATTTCTCAGAATGTGAATTTATTAGGAAAATGAATGAATTGGAAAAGATGTGACGGACGAAAATAATTAACGTTTATATGAATTGATAGAAAGGATTCATTTTCTAGTTATTTGCATGAAAAATACAAGAGATCACTGTTGAAATATATTATTTTTTGCCATGGAAGAAAATTGCATTGCTTTCACATGATTTTCATATGCATGCCTGTGAAGATTTAATGTTTATTATCCTCTTGAACTGAAAGTTCAAGACTTGACATCAATTGTTGAATCAAGAATAATGGAACATTATATCCCTCTACTGGAATCCAAATAGTTGAAGGGAGTTCTGATGCAACAGGAACTTTTTCTTGGAACATAACCTTAATAGCTAACTTAATAAAAATAAGAGTAGAAGATATACATTTCATTTATTTGATCTTATGAACAAGGAGTAAAATATTCTGACTGTATAGTAATTTATAAGTTTAAAAAATATTCATACATTACAACCACAGTAGGTTTGTACAAATAATATGGAACAGGTCAAACATATGCTTCACATTTATCATTCACCTGTTATAAAATAAGACACAAACTCCTCCACATTATAGGGCCCCTACACCATTAAAAGCTTGTGTCTCTTTTGAAAGAAGTAGCACTAGATATAATATATTCTTTCGATTAAGAGCAAATACCTACCGTTGAATGTTACATACACAAATTTCCTCAAAATGGGCTTATACGAAGTGGTTTTTTTTCTGAAACGTGAAAACGATCAACAATAATCATTTAGAGACCGATGATGGCCATCCAAAACCCGTTTACTTACGAAAATCGTGCAATTTCATTCTGCATGTTCTTTCCTCATAATTCCTCGAAAATCCCACCTGAACCATATTTTCCGGTCGTTTTCGTGAAAAGATCGTATAAGGAAGCCTTTTTCGTCCATTAACACATTCCAAAAAAATTTTGAGCACCGAAAACGATACCGAAACTAACCAAACTTCTGGGGGACCGAAATTTCGTTTGAAATCTTTCCAAACGGCCAGATACCTAAAAAAAAACTTCGTTATCAAGTGTAAAAAAGGCGATTAGTACTTACTTTTGCTCTATTCATGCTTATAATTTATAAATCGATTTTTGGTCGAATTCAAATTTGCCGTTTGTACCCATGTCAAAATATCTTTGATACATTTACTTTGATGTAAACAAAGAAACTGGCAACGCCGTTTTGTCATTAAAGATATTCTCTGTACGCGCACAGATTTTTTATCAGGTGCACCAATTCCTGGAAACGAAACCATGGCCAGAGTTGTGATTTTATAATTGTGAATAGAGTATACTTACTAACTTTAGGATTTGTCATTTTGAAAGAAATGCATTAAAGCCTTATCATCCTACTTTCAAATAAAGAAACAAAATCCTCTCAATTCACCTGAAGATGCTATTGTGATATCTAAGCACGTGTAGTGAATGGACGCAAACTCATCCTCAGTTGGAATATCTCCTTCTCATTATTTTCTTTCCTGCATTTCAATGTCTTTTATCAAATGAATAAAGGGCTCTCCTCGTCATATCATGTTTTCTTAGAACACAATAAAGGGATTCTGTATGGAAAATAGCATAATACGAAGGGTTGCTACATTTTCCATTCTTTTAATTGTTGAAATCGTAATAAATGACGTGATTTCCCCCCTTCAAATGAGCTAGCTGTAATTACAACAATGCGGTGCACTAATTGCGTTACCATCAAGCTGATATATTGTTAAAATACATTTTTGTCACAAAACAGGCATACAGTGTTGTTGTTTCATAATAGGTCTGTTGTTTAGCTCTAGATTGACCCTAGGATGCAGAGGTGCACAAAAATGGCATTTAGAGGAAGCAGGTTTGACCTTTTTTCACTATTCTCTCATTCTATTTCTATACTATACTGAAATGAAGGGAATCTGTCGAAAAAGTGGCTTCAGAAGAATCTTAAAATAAAATTGAGTAAATTTTTGTACGGTCAAAAAGAGGAGTAATTGATTCATATACTCCATTCACAATTATAAAATCACAACTCTGGCCATGGTTTCGTTTTCAGGAATTGGTGCACCTGATAAAAAATCTGTGCGCGTACAGAGAATATCTTTAATGACAAAACGGCGTTGCCAGTTTCTTTGTTTACATCAAAGTAAAAGTATCAAAGATATTTTGACATGGGTACAAACGGCAAATTTGAATTGGACCAAAAATCGATTTATAAGCATGAATAAAGCAAAAGTAAGTACTAATCGCCTTTTTTACACTTTTTAACGAAGTTTTTTTAGATATCTGGCCGTTTGGAAAGATTGCAAACGAAATTCCGGTCCCCCAGAAGTTTGGTTAGTTTCGGTATCGTTTTTGGTGCTCAAAATTTATTTGGAATGTGTAAATGGACAAAAAAGGCTTCCTTATACGATCTTTTCACGAAAGCGACCGGAAAATATGGTTCAGGTAGGATTTTCGAGGAATTATGAGGAAAGAACTTGCAGAATGAAATTGCACGATTTTCGTAAGTAAACGGGTTTTGGATGGCCATCATCGGTCTCTAAATGATTATTGTTGATCGTTTTCACGTTTCAGAAAAAGAACCACTTCGTATAAGCCCATTTTGAAGAAATTTCTGTATGTAACATTCAACGGTAGGTATTTGCTCTTAATCGAAAGAATATATTATATCTACTATCTAGTGCTACTTCTTTCAAAAGAGACACAAGCTTTTAATGCTGTAGGTAGGGGCCCTATAATGTGTCTTATTTTAGAACAGGTCAATGATAAATGTGAAGCATATGTTTGACCTGTTCCATATTATTTGTACAAACCTACTGTGGTTGTAATGTATGAATATTTTTTAAACTAATAAATTACTATACAGTCAGAATATTTTACTCCTTGTTCATAAGATCACATAAATGAAATGTATATCTTCTACTCTTATTTTTATTAAGTAAGCTATTAAGGTTATGTTCCAAGAAAAAGTTCCTGTTGCATCAGAACTCCCTTCAACTATTTGGATTCCAGTAAAGGGATATAATGTTCCATTATTGTTGATTCAACAATTGATGCCAAGTCTTGAACTTTCAGTTCAAGTGTTCAAGAGGATAATAAACATTAAATCTCCACAGGCATGCATATGAAAATCATGTGAAAGCAATGCAATTTTCTTCCATGGCGAAAAATAATATATTTCAACAGTGATCTCTTGTACTTCCCATGCAAATAACTAGAAAAGGAATCCTTTCTATCAATTCATATAAACGTTAATTATTTTCGTCCTCACATCTCTTCCAATTCATTCATTTTCCGAATAAATTCTGAGAAATACGCTAAGAATGTAGAAAGGGCAACATAGTGTTGACTTGGAACATAAAAATATTTTGCAAAACGTCATAACTTCGATACAGAGTGGAATGTGTCAAATTTCCAAGGCCAGAGTTGTGATTTTATAATTGTGAATGGAGTATACGTGGGCAAAATTTCGTTGCTCTAGGATAACTAATTGATTAGTAGAAGCAGGGGCTCTACTAGTTGAAATAACCTGTTGATCAGCTTAAAGGCCAAATAAAATTCGACAAATTTCAAATGAACTAATTTTTAGTGAGCTAAAATACTCATCTCTATGTTACAGACATGAAAATCAACCCTGGAGTCTGGCAGAGCTATGAATATCTCTGAACCATCCGTCCAATACATCTGGGAGTTCCCCAACCTCACATTCTTGGATTTCAACTACACCAACACCACAGACCCTGCCAGAGATGCCTGGGAACACTGGAGCTCCCTCATGCAAGACAGGGCCATCGTGGTGTCCCTCCTTTTATTATTCTCCCTCACCACCGTCTTCGGCAACATGCTAGTGATTCTTGCGGTAGTTCGAGAGAGGTACCTACACACCCCTACCAACTACTTCATAACATCACTCGCGGTGGCGGACTGTTTGGTTGGTTTAGTCGTTATGCCATTCAGCGCCCTCTATGAAGTGCTAGAACATACTTGGTTCTTCGGGACAGATTGGTGCGACATCTGGAGATCCCTGGATGTACTTTTTAGTACAGCTTCTATTTTGAACTTGTGCGTGATATCTTTGGATCGTTATTGGGCGATAACGGATCCGATAACGTATCCGATGCGTATGACTAGGGTGCGTTCCGTTCTTCTGATAGCTGGTGTGTGGGTATGTTCCAGTGCAATTTCTTTCCCGGCTATAGTCTGGTGGCGGGCTGTGAGAACTGAACCAATACCACCTTTCAAATGTCCGTTCACTGAACATTTAGGGTATTTGATATTCTCTTCTACCATCTCCTTCTATCTTCCTTTATTCGTGATGGTCTTCACCTACTATCGTATATACAGGGCGGCCGCAGCTCAAACCAAATCCTTGAGACTCGGAACGAAACAGATCCTGCTGGGTTCTGGAGAACTGGAACTCACATTGAGGATTCATCGGGGTGGAACTTGTAAAATACCAGAAACCAGGCAGTTCTCGGGGCAAGAAGACGAACCGTTGACCGCTCTAGCTAATAACGGATTGACGCGGCTGGCGTCTAACCGAGGTGTTAACAGTAAGAACTTCTCGTTGTCCAGGAAGCTGGCAAAGTTCGCGAAGGAGAAAAAGGCGGCGAAGACATTGGGTATTGTGATGGGAGTGTTCATAGTGTGCTGGTTACCGTTTTTTGTGGTGAACTTATTGTCAGGGTTTTGTTCGGACTGTATATGGCAAGAGGAGACTGTACTGGCAGTGGTCACGTGGTTGGGTTGGGTCAATTCCAGCATGAATCCGGTGATATACGCCTGTTGGAGCAGAGATTTCAGAAGGTGAGTAATACGTTTTGTCGAATAATGAACAACTTATGCATGCAGATTTCTTTCGTTGTTGGGTTTTTACTTTAGATGCCAAACCTATATTTTGCATCTTCGGCAATCCACGAGGGATGCGACAAGAGTTCGCAACAAAAGTTCGCTTCGATCCAGTTCGCGAATTTCCACATTATGTAGAAACAAAAAATTTATTCGGTCAATTCACAAACTTTTGAAGATTCGTTACTGTGACGGCAGTGATGACAGCAATGAGATTCCTTCGTGGAATAAAGCATTGATTCTCCTTCAGATACAGAATACAAGAAGTGTATGCGGTACTGAAATCAGGAGAAGAAAAATTCAATCTAAAAAAAAATCTTTTTTTTGGTCTAATTCTCAAATTTGAAAATACGTAACTTTGTTTAGGAGCAATCTACAGTGAAGGGATCCTCTCATGCAGAATACCCATTAGACTGATCAGTACCACTTATACTTTGAGTGCTCTGAGCGTCTGAGCATAATAAAATCGATATCCAAAATCTCAACTTTTTGGGTGAAAAATGACAAAGGGGTAAGACCCCCCAAAAACACCATATTTGTCAACACCAAGAAATCCCTGGCGAAATCAAAGTCCTTTTTCAATCTTGACGATCTACTACCCATTCGAATCATGCAGAATTCCCATAAGACAGATCAGTACCACGTATACTTTGAGTGCTCTGAGCGTCTGAACAAAACTCGAAAATGAAATTTGGAAAAAATAAAACAATTAAAAGTCGATTCGAAGAAGGCCTATATGGACATGTTTGGTATCAAAATATAGGTTTTCGAGGACGATCTATCCATTAAAAAAAATCAAGTTGCTATCTATCATAGTTTAGATTTTCACTTGTCAAATGGTATTTTTTCAAAAATCCGAAATTTCAAATCGTCACAACTCCCCATGTTGGGATCCTATCCACTTTTTGTTTGTATATTGTTAATCAGCATTATCTAGAGTATCTCTGAGCATAATAAAATCGATATCGAAAACCTCAACTTTCTGGGTGAAAAATGACAAAGGGGTAAGACCCCCCAAAAACACCATATTTGTCATCACCAAGAAATCCCTGGCGAAATCAATGTCCTTTTTCAATCTTGACGATCTACTACCCATTCGAATCATGCAGAATACCCATAAGACAGATCAGTACCACGTATACTTTGAGTGCTCTGAGCGTCTGAACAAAACGCGAAAATGAAATTTGGAAAAAATAAAACAATTAAAAGTCGACTAAAAGAAGGCCTATATGGACATGTTTGGTATCAAAATATAGATTTTCGAGGACGATCTATCCAATAAGAATCAATTCGAACCGCTATCTATCATAGTTTAGATTTTCACCTGTCAAATGGCAGTTTTTCAAAAATCCGAAATTTCAAATCGTCATAACTCCCCTTGTTGGGATCCTATCCACTTTTTGTTTGTATATTATTTGTCAGCATTGTCTACCATATTTTGCATCTTTGGTATTTCTCGAGGGATGCGACAAAAGTTCGCAACAAGAGTTCACAACAAAAGTTCGCGTCGACCCAGTTCGTGAATTATCACATTATCTAGAAACAAAAAATTTGTTTGGTCAATTACCAAACTTATGAAGATTCGTTACTGTGAGGGCAGTGATGACAGTTATGAGATTCCTTCGTGGAATAAAGCATTGATTCTCCTTCAGAAACAGAATACTAGAAGAGTATGCCGTACTGAAATCAGGAGAAGAAAAATTAAATCTAAAAAAATCTTTTTTTTGGTCTAATTCTTAAACTTTGAAAATACGTAACTTTGTTTAGGCGCAAACTACACTGAAGGGATCCTCTCATGCAGAATACCCATTAGACTGATCAGTACCACCTATACTTTGAGTGCTCTGAGCGTCTAAACAAAAGTCGAAAATGAAATTCGGAAAAAATAAAACATTTAAAAGTCGACTCAAAGAAGGCCTATATGGACATGTTTGGTATCAAAATATAGGTTTTCGAGGACGATGCATCCAATAAAAATAAATTCAAGTTGCTATCTATCACAGTTCAGATTTCCACTTGTCAAATGGCATTTTTTCAAAAATTCGAAATTTCAAAACGTCATAACTCCCCTTGTTGGGATCCTATACACGTTTGTTTGTATATTGTTAATCAGCATTGTCTAGAGTATCTCTGAGAATAATAAAATCGATATCGAAAATCTCAACTTTTCGGGTGAAAAATGACAAAGGGGTAAGACCCCCAAAAACACCATATTTGTCATCACCAAGAAATCCCTGGCGAAATCAAAGTCCTTTTTCAATCTTGTTTATCTACTACCCACTCGAATCATGCAGAATACCGATTAGACTGATCAGTACCACCTATACTTTGAGTGCTCTGAGCGTCTGAACAAAACTCGAAAATGAAATTTGGAAAAAATAAAACAATTAAAAGTCGATTCGAAGAAGGCCTATATGGACATGTTTGGTATCAAAATAAAGGTTTTCGAGATCCATCCAATAAAAACAAATTCGAGTCGCTATCTATCATAGTTTAGATTTTCACCTGTCAAATGGCATTTTTTCAAAAATCCGGAATTTCAAATCGTCATAACTCCCCTTGTTGGGATACTTTTCAACTTTTTGTTTGTACATTGTTGATCAGCTTTGTTTAGAGTATCTCTGAGCATAATGAAATCGATATCGAAAATTTCAACTTTTTGGGTGAAAAATGACAAAGGGGTAAGACCCTCCAAAACACCATATTTGTCATCACCAAGAAATCCCTGGCGAAATCAAAGTCCTTTTTCAATCTTGACGATCTACTACCCATTCGAATCATGCAGAATACCCATTAGACTGATCAGTACTTCCTAAATTTCAAATCGTCATAACTTCCCTGATTGGGATCCTATCCACTTTTTGTTTGTATATTGTTAATCAGTATTGTTTAGAGTATCTCTGAGCATAATAAAATCGATATCGAATATCTCAACTTTTTGTGTGAAAAATGACATAGGAGTAAGACCCCCCAAAAACACCATATTTATCATCACTAAGAAATCCCTGGCTAAATCAAAGTCCTTTTTTAATCTTGACGATCTACAACCCATTCGAATCATGCAGAATACCCATTAGACTGATCAGTACCACCTATACTTCGAGTGATCTGAGCGTCTGAACAACACTCATAAATGAAATTTGGAAAAAATAAAACAATTAAAAGTCGACTAAAAGAAGGCCTACATGGACATGTTTGGTATCAAAATATAGGTTTTATAGGACGATCTATCCAATAAAAATCAATCTGAACCGCTATCTATCATAGTTTAGATTTTCACCTGTCAAATGGCAGTTTTTCAAAAATCCGGAATTTCAAATCGTCATAACTCCCCTTGTTGGGAGCGAAATCAAAGTCCTTTTTCAATCTTGACGATCTACTACCCATTCGAATCATGCAGAATACCCATTAGAATGATCAGTACCCCCTATACTTTGAGTGCTCTGAGCGTCTGAACAAAACTCGAAAATGAAATTTGGAAAAAATAAAACAATTAAAAGTCGACTCATAGAAGGCCTATATGGATATGTTTGGTATCAAAATATAGGTTTTCGAGGACGATCTATCCAATGAAAATCAATACGAGTCGCTATCTATCATAGTTTAGATTTTCACCTGTCAAATGGCAATCTTTCAAAAATCCGAATATTCAAATCGTCAGAACGCCCCTTGTTGGGATCCTATCCATTCTTTGTTTCAATTCTCAAACTTTGAAAATTCGTAAATTTGTCTGGGAGCAATCTACACTGAAGGAATCCTCGCGTAGAATCGAGCATTGATTTCTCTTCAGAAAATTCTGAGAGGAGTCTTCGGAGCTGAGAACAGGAGAAAAAGATGAGTATAAACAATTTTTTTTTCTGTCCAATTCCCAAATTCGTTACTGTGTTTGTGGTCAAGCTACAGTGATGAAATTTTTGCGCACAATAGAGTCACTGGCGGATGCAGGCAGTTTTTCAGGGGGGGGCATAAATTCTTTCAGGGGGGGCCATCAATAGATATAAATTTTTTACCAACGTTGTAGGACCACTAATAAAGGGATTATTGTCAATTTCGAGGTCCAAGGGGGATGGGGGGGGGCATGGCCCTACGGCCCCCCCTGTATCCGCCAGTAATAGAGCATTGATTCCTATTAAGAAAAACGAATTACAAAAGGAGTCTGAGGTGGTGAGATCTGGAGAAAAAAATAAATATAGAAACAAACTTTTTTCATTCAATTCACAAACTTTGAAGATTCGTTACTGTGCCTGTAGGCAAGCTACAGTGATGAAATTCTGGTCCCATCTTGAAAAATATTACTAAAATTGAGAATCCTTGATATTTGGGGAAAGCAAATTCAGATTATTACAAGAAGTTTTCCCTCTTACATCACAAACGTTACATATGATCATTAGTATCATTGATGTCGCCAAAACCCAATATCTCGAGAAGATTGTCAATCACATAAATGACACTTTTGAATAAATCATTTTCATACAGAGCCATTCCAATATTTTTTGAATCATATCGGAACCTCTCTCGAAGACAGATTATTAATAGCGCGAACTAAGGCTCCAATTACCAAGAGTTCAACACGCCGATCCAGAAATGATTGATAGCATTATCCACCGTCTTCGAAAGCGAGGGGGTAAACTGTTCACGAAATCCTCCAGTTATTTATGTTCGATCACTATTCCGTCTCCTCGACCCGCAACATCCATTCGTGTCGAAACGGTATCCGTATAAAAAGTTGACAAATCCCCTCAGGATCTGACGGGAACCGTCACGACAACGGCCCGATAACTAATGAACTCCCCCGGAGCGGCTCCAGGGCTTCGCCGGACCAGCGAGGAACCCAATTTAACGGCCGTCGGTGGCTGAAAAAGTTGCCGAACAATCATTACTTAAGACCTGCCGGAGGGTATGTGTTTAAGAGCCATTAAGAGAGGAACTGGAACTCCGGAAAATCCAACGTCTCGCGGCTCCGGACGAGATCGCGGAAGCGATACCTTTCCGGTATATGAAAGGGAGGATTGGGCTGATGGAGGCCTGACCTATATTTTTACGGATTTCTGAGATATCCTTTCATCCCCTGCTTCATACAGGCATTTTCGTATATTGCTAATATGTCTACATAAAGAGTTTCGATTTTTTGTGGAAGCTGATGTTTTCGAAGGAAATCCCTATGCTGGATCCCATCGTATGATATACAGAGATCTTTATTTTAACAGAAAATAGAACACAATTGAATAAGTAGACGATCCTGAGGATCGCGCCGTGACTTAGTCGGCCCAGCTATTGGGGACTCTGAAGGGTGTAATTGTATTAAGGTAATGACGATAACAATTAGAAGGCTGCGAGACAGTAAGAAATCAGGAGAAAAAAATTAAATCAAGAAAAAGAATTTTTTTATTCAATTTACAAACTTTGAAAATTCCTAACTGGGCAAGCTACAGTAATGATATTCTGGCGTGAGATAGAACATTGATTCCTCTTCAGAAAAAAAATACCAGAGGAGTCTTCGATGCTGAGATCAGGAGAAAAAAATGTAAACTAGAAAAAGAATTTTTGTACAACTACCATTGAAAGTGACACTTTTAATGACAGCAAAGAATGTCAAAATTGATTCTTTACGTGGAAGCGTGTTAAAAATACTTTCAACATTAGTGTTAAAAATATTTTTATGACTCCATTTTCTTATGATGAAATCAGATGAAAAAATTCAGCAATTGCTAACTTTTATTATCAATATTCAACAATCATTACTTATGAACACTAATATTAATCGTAAAACTAGAACAATTACTAACATTAATGCTCTTTGACGTTAGGGAGCTTCGCAACACATTATTAGAAACCTCAGCACCATCAGTACTTGTAGGAACCGAAAGTACAATATTTGATGAAGATGATGCAAAATTTGTTGAGGTTGGGAGAATTTTTTCAGCAATGACATTTCTATATGCAATGGAATGATCAACATAGCCCTCGGCTACCGCCGTAGACTTCCATCCACCATGTTTCTTTATATCCGTAATATTTGCTCCTGATTCTGCAAGCAATGAAGCGGAGGATCTTCGAAAACAGTGTCCTGTATATTGCTTTGGTTCTGGCAGTTTGAGGTATTCGGCAACAATAGATGGAATTTTCCCAAATGTATTGATACTAACTGGATTGGCAGTGAATTTATTATTAATGTATTTCAGGAAAAAACGAAGATGTTTGATGACAGAAGGGCGCAGTGCAAAGTACTTATGAAAATAGTCAACATACTTCCCAATAATACTGAAAGAGCGACTGACTTTCGTTTTTGTGTTTGGAAGTTGTATAACCAATGATTTATTTGTTATTTCGATGTCGTCCACTGATAAATTACACAATTCTTCACGGCGACAGGCTCCAAATAATCCGAAAATAGTAGCAACCTCAACCATCAAGTATCTCTCACCTGGTGCCTCATTTATAAACTTTTCAACTTGTTCACGAGTGAGAATTTTCGATTTTTTGGGACGATATCCTTCACTTGTCCGTTTTAAATATGCTATTACCTTAAAATATTTACTAACATCCACACCATTTTCAATGAGGGCGCTTGACTTTATCATTGAAAATTTGCTCCACAAAGTTGATGAACTCCATATTTTTGATTCTTCTTCTAAATAGGCCAGAAAAACAGGTCCACTGAAGTTCCCTTCTACATTTTTCAATTTACACCAGGCCAGGAAATTGTTATATGCAATATCGTACTGCTGAACAGATTTTTTAGGTAGGAGTTCCAGATTTGCTCTTCTTGCAGACTATTCAATTTCCACAGGAACAACCAAATCGTCACTTTTATTAATAATTGGACTCTCGACAAACATATTAAGCAGTTAAAAACCAAAGACGAAAATTGGACTGGAACGAAATTCAAATGACAGCGTCTTTTCTCCTTTGTTAGTAATCATTCATAACGTTGGCAACGTTTGACATTCATAACAACCTATTGATTTTTCGAATATTAAAATGCATTTCGAAGTTTATTGTCATTGCAAATTCGCCCATTTCATTATTAAAATAGGGCAGTTGTACAAAAAACATTGTATGGTATTTGTGTTAACAGTGATTTTATTTTTTTCGTGAAATTGTTCAATTCGCTCCGCTCATTTCACAAACTTTTTCACTCACAAAATAAAACGTCACTTTTAACACTCATATCATAGATAATTATTTTTTTTTGTTCAATCCACAATCTTGTAAAATTCGTAACTGTGTCTGTGGACAAGGTTCATTAATGAAATTCTAGAGTGAGATAGAACGTTGATCCTCTTTCAGAAAGAAAGTAACAAGAGGGGTCAGCGATCCTGAGGTCGGGAGAAAAAAATTAATAAAAAAAAATTTTTTTCTTCAATTCACAAATTTTAAAATTCGTTATTGTGTCTGTGGGCCAGCTAAACTGATGAAATTCTGGTGTACGATGAAACATTGATTCCTCTCCAAGAGAAAAATTACTAGAAAGGTCTGTGGTGCTGAGATCAGGAGAAAAAATGGAATTTAGGAAAAAAAATGTTTGATTTGTTCAATTTACAAACTTTGAAAATTCGTTAGTGCGTCTGCGGGCATGGTACACAGTGATGAAATTATGGTGTGATATAGAGCATCAATTCCTCTTCAGAAAAAAATGCAAGAGGAGTCTGAGATGATGAGATTAGGAGAAAAAAAAAACAAATATAGAAAAAAAATTCGTTCAATTCAAAAACTTCGAACAGCCCGAACTAGATCTGTTCATTTCTTCAGAGATCTGTCACCTGTGCTTATACGTTCTCATTTCTCTGCATAATATTCTACCAATTGTTCGTTGTCAACCTGCTTTGTACTAGCTACATGTCATATCCAATCGTAAAGCCGAGGATTTTTGCTTTTGAGACCCGTCCAACTGTTGGTTTCTTTTTCGTGTTTTCCATCAAGAAGAATTCTATTCACACGAACCAAAAAACGACGATGTTCTCATGATCGGGATGACACGCACAAAATAATTTTCTCGTCTCCTTACAGTTTGCGATGATTTGTTTATATTTCTCCTGTTAAAAATATCTTCTTTTATTCTTGATGATTTGTAATTTACAACAGTATTTTTTCGAGTATTAGTCTATTTTTTTGATCGATTACAAGTAAGATCATCGATGTAGTTATCTTCTTTGATGTATACTTTCTGGGTTATACAAACATTTTGGAATTCCAAATATCATGTAGAGAAGTAGAGAATGCTTCATTCCATCAAATATCCTATTCAATCTTGTAGTATATTCTCACGAGTAGTTGGGAGAGGTGGATAACTCTCAAATGTGTAAAATATATATTCGAATATAGCTACATTTTAAACATACATATAATAATATTTCATTGTATGGTTGACTCAGTCAAAAAAATTCAATCTCAAATTTGTTCCTTGCAAATCAGCAATGGCGGCATGGTACATTCACAAACTAATGGGACTTCCCTTCCATATGGCTGAACTTTTGTCTTGAAGCCATAACCCAAAGGCACCTTTCTTTCGCCAAATTTACACGATAGACCTGTTGAAAAAACACATCATTAGTGGAAAGATTCATTCATCGAGGAATAAAACTAAAACGTACCAGATTCAGACGTAGTTTTCTCATTAATTTGGACAACTTCTTGACCTTCGTCTGCAAAAAATTGATGGCAATTTCAAGATTCCTTTGATTCAATTCAGAACTCACCAGCTAACCAAATGTTGGGACAGCAGTTTTCATCTTTGAAAAATATAGGAGCTCCATTTTTCTCTACAGTTTCAGTGAAGGTAGCTTGATCGTAACATTTTCTCGGTCGACAAAATGGAGATTTCATCTCGAATTTATAATCGCACACACAAACCTCGCATTTTTCTTTCAAGAATACAGTGTTGCCCTCTTGGTAGGTAGTTCCCTCGATTTCACAACTCGCAATAGGTCCTATAATCAATGAGTATAGTAGACATTGCATGAAGGAAGACATTGGTTTTTTTTACCACAAACTGAATCAACTGGACAGCAACTGTCTAAGCTATATTTGAAATGGGAACATCCTGATTTAAGTCTTTCGAAGCAGTCGTAATGAGCACAGACAATATGCCCGCTGAAAAAAGGTCTTAGGTGATTAACTGTTGATGATAATTGATGGTTTCGAGCTGGAGGCTGAATCATTGAATTTCGAAGCATCTTAATTTATCTGTAGCTCTATTATAGCATTGAGAAATTGTGAATATGAAGAAAACTCCTTGAGTTTTGCGAAACCTTAAGTTTTTTATGATACGAATTTATTCTCAAGTGTAATCCCATCGAAAAGGGTGTTCTTACGTGTGGGTAGCAGTAATATCTGCAGAAGGCAGCTCCTTGAGATGAATTAATTATTGACTCTTCATTAAATATGATTTGAATTCCTCCCTTCCTTGAGATTTCCTATGGGTATGGCAAAATCCAACGAGCTCCAAAGTAAAAGGATGCATTAAAGCATACCCATTCAAACTTCCTGAAAATTTTCAGGACTCGTAGGTCCAAATGGTAAACGGATCAGCATGAAGGCACTCAACGTTCTGAGGGAACAAACCTCACCTTAAAACCCCTGTGAAGTTCCTCCCCAAATCCTAAAACTCAACGAATCGACTAAAACCGCCCTGAACAATGCCCCCAGATCCTAACTGAATAACTTCAGGATACGAGAGTTTTCTCCTATTCCAATTGAAATTCAAATTACATTTGATATTTGAGGGATTACCTAGTACCAATTAGGGGTACACAGCTGCATAGAAACTCATTTCGGAGAGGAGGCACGTTCGATTCTTGTTGAATGAATTGGGATGAAGATAAGGAGGAGAAGATACGAAAATACAGTTTCGTACTAAGCCGCGAGTGGATCAGCTTTGATTCGATGAATGTTGGAGCAGATGGGATGTGGAGGGCATGAAAATGTCTCTGCCATTTGGGATTTTCGTATGAATTTAATACGGAGCGTGTTGAGGAATGATTACAAGAAATACTTTTCATTGGTATAACCACTCTTAAAAAAATTCAAAACATACAAAATTTTAAGAAAATTGTAATATACATTGTAATAGTACATGGGGAGAATTCTCTTTATTTAGTCGGTACTTAATTGTTGAACATATAACTTTTTGTTTTAAATGTTTTACAGTTCTCTCATTGCAGTTCCTTGCGATGAACGACACCACTAATGCAAATTTGAATCACGATCGAAATATATGGATGAGGAATCGTTTCATTGATGAATAACCTCTGATTACTATATAAACCACTTCAGTTCTGCAAATACAACGCTGAAAATTTGAATTGAAGTACTCTGTCTATGGTACTTTCACCTCACTTTACAGAATACAAATACGCTAAGACGTTTTCTTATTCTTCTTCTCGACTAAGACATTTTGGTTTTGGTCCACAGCACAGAGTTGGAGGCAACTTAATTCACCATAGACTTTACATTATAATGAAATGATATTAGTCTTGCTTAACATGTCTAAAAAATTTCTTCATTTTATTTTATTGAAATAAGATTTCTTAAAAATTTCTTTATTTTATTTTATTTTATTATAAAAATCTAAAAGATTGAATTTATGTATTTTCAAACATTCAATCTATCTTCAATTAGTTCAATTTAGTTGACGATATCGAGCTCGTTAGAAATTATATATGTATTCATTACCCGAACAGAAATTCAAAAACATTACAAGAATAAAGAGAAAAGTTGAAGATGGGTAACTCACGATTGAAAACTTATCTTCGAAATCCGATTTACTTGATATTTCGGTAAAAATTCACTGTTCCACCAACTCGAGATGTTCACCTGCTTTTTGATCTGGTAATAACCTCCCATGTTCTATGGAAATTACACAGTGATTGTATGCATCGCCATCTAATAGCGGTTATATCAAATAAAGTACCTAAGAATAAGCCATCAACTGTAGCGACATCTAGGAAAAGCATGTCCAGCATAAGTTAAATTTTCTTCAATTTTTCAAAGTTTCATTGTATTTTACAGTAACCATCCGTAGACGAATCCATAAATGAAGTTTCATAACAAACAGTCCATCCGATCTCGAGTTATAAAGGGTGTAACCAACATCTTTCTGTTATATATAGATTTAATAGATTATCACCCAGCAGAGAGAATATTGTGAGAAATATTTTGATATAACTACATTTTTCAACTCTAGATTCCCCACTTCAAAAACACTGTATTGCATCTACATTTTTCCGAAAGAATTATGAAGAATAGGGCGTTATAATTATTATTATATGCTGCCCATGGCCAGTTGCTTAAACCGACCGACTACGTCGGTGGTGAGCTTCGGCTTCAAATACAGTGCTCTGAGTATCATCACCAATTCTGAGCAGTTAATCTTCGGGTTACAACCTACGACCTTATCGAATTTGTAGGCACAACGTTAGATCCAATTTCTATTAGAAACTGTTTGAAAGACCTTGATTCTCTAAACTCTTCAGTTGAACCCGATCGTGAAATCCTTCCAAAATACTCGTAGTTTTTTCAAAAATTTGCATATAAAGCTATTAAATATAGATAGTGCCATACCATAATGATAAATAATTATATTGTTCTCAGTTATCGTTCCGGATACTTGAGTCTTCACTGAACAACAATAATGCTTATAATTTCTTGTAGATCCTTGAAGTCTCTATGATTGGCATCATTATGAATCTGTCATAGAATCCAACATAGTTTGATTTTAATGAAGCTATTGCTCGTCTCGTTCCTCAACAGTGAGAGCCAGGTAGGAAACATTTCGTAGGGAATGTGAGAGATTCAGATTATTAAATGAACAGGGATAACATCAATTTCTTTTTTTTGTCAGGTGCTCTGATACTCTTGAGCTTGTCTCTTTTAATTTTTATTCTTTTTTATTTTTTCGAGATGTTGAGCGCCTTGCTGCTTCTTCAATATTCTACATGAACAAAGGATATTTTACAGTTCTTTCTCAATTTTTTTGTGTCTTCAGTTTAGATCGTGTTATGCTAATATCATACCTCCTTTCAATCCGTTTTATTCCTTCAGACAAAGCGGTTTGAATGTTCAATTATTGAAAGAATATTCTGAGTAATTGTGTTACAGTTTGTTTTATTCAATATTCTCTTTCCTTTCTTATTGTCTATTTGTTTTGTTTTGAATTCTGTTCGTATTTGTATGTATTGAATTTGATCTTGACTTGAGCTCTTCTGTCTTCGCAATTGTGTCTTACTTTTATTTTTAATAAAATGTTGGCATTTGCAGATAATTATGATGATCTATTAGTTTGACTTTTATATTTTTTGAAGTTTTCATAAAGTTTCATTCAATGGATACTATTTTTGGTCGTAAAAAGCATCTGTTTGTATTCTAATTCACAAATGAATGAATAAAAAACTTGGGAGTGTTGACTTTGTCATTGTTATGTTGTATAAGGTCTATTTTACTCTCTATACGGCTAATATGATATGCATTTCCACATCAAATATCGAAGGCAAGATTACCTTCCTGAAGAAAACCTAACAGGAAATGCTTATCCGCAATAGTTTCAAGAAAAAACTTGCTGAAAGAATAATATCCGTCAATGATTCGAAATATCTTCAAGAAATTCAAATGAATTATCACTTCAATTGTTGTTGTTGTTGATTAGTTTGGGAATAAGAGATGGATTCAGTATCTAAAACATTAAACTGAGAGAAGTATCACTATTTATTGTTATTATTTGGCTTCGATTTCTTCAATTGCTTGCTACGTAAATTTTCGAAAATAGGAATGGTAACTGACAAGATTGAATCTATTTAGTAAACCCAGTAACTTTTTGTCGTATTTTGATCAATACAATATGCTCATACCATGTAAACACTTTTGAACACGTAATTCAAACCGTTTTTGAGAAAACTAAGTCAGTCAGATTTCCCAAAACGTAATATACAAATTAAACATATTCAATGAATATAAAAAAGTACGACTTACTCTTGGCCACATTGGCATTCTGCATGACAGCTCCCTTTCAATTCCTCACGATCCACCTTGTCACCCACATTCAGAAGCTTATTTTTGAACATGCAAGTTCCGTTTTTGGAAAGGAAATCTGGACACTCATATTGGACACTGTTTCCATCACTCTTTTGTACGCATCCTAGTTCTTTATAAAGGTACGTTCCTACAGCTTCAGACGTGGTGGCATCTGAAAAGAATTGTATATATTTTGCTTTTATCATAATTCATTATTTTTTGCTTTATTTGATTCGAAGAAAAATATGTTTCGTATATTGGAAAACGCTTGTCGAAAATATTTGAAAGATTTTATTATTATTATTATTGTTAATTATTATTAATATTCATCAAATCTGCCCAAAAACTCACAATCTGACACGATGAGAATGAAGAAAGAACTGAACAATACCACACTCTTCATGGTTCAAATTCAACTAAGCAACTGAAAATATAAGATCATCTCACGTATTCCGTCTAGTCTAGTCGTATTCTTGTTGATCAACAAGGTCTCAAATCAGGTATTCCAAGTACAAGTACACTTACACCCACATAAATTATTCTTGACATTGAAACCTGAGACATCTCCGTATCTGGAAACTGAATGGTAATTGAATATCCTCTCTTGCTTCACCTCGCTCGAAAACTTTAAAAGTGAGAAACATTACGGAATTTGATGGATATTTTATATTTTCAACACGTCTAGATTCCAGGAACCTCAACTGGGACCTACAGTTTTCAATATACAGGGTGGGCTGCGGTCAAGTTGGTTCAAACATTTTTTTCTGCTGCGAATAGAGTACATAAAAAAAAGAAATACAATTTGACAGCCGTGACTGCTAACTGCGAACTTGACAGATTTTCCACCATTTTTTCTGCAACATATTAGAATTGAGCACCAAAATATGCAGGTAGATCCCACCTTAGGTAGATCAAACCAAATAGTCTGAGGCGTATTGTTATAGCGCTCTACTTGCCTATTGTTATTAATTGATTCCTGCATTTCATATTCATTAAAAGTATTGATTCGAATATACACGTTTTATTCATGTTCTCTATTCATTTGAAACAATCTATTATTCAGGATATTCGTCAAACATAACAGACATGTATACACGGTCGTATGTGCATGAAATAAAATGTCACTATAAATCAGACATAAAGTTTGGAACAAAAACCTTGACCCAGAACAATTTATGGACGAACTAGATAACCCAGAATTATATTTATCATTCTTTATGTATCGGAAAAGTAATCAATAGTTTTGGAACTCAGATGGTGATCAGAATGGATGTTTCTTCCGTAGATAGTCTTGGGTGAGGAAGTAAAGGGACATTTCATGGCAGGAAGAGCTGCAATGCGAAATAACATGAATTATGTTACTCTATTTAAGTACTAGCTGGCCCGGCGAACTTTGTTCCACCCTAATGATACTTAAGGTGGATTTCACAAATCCACTCTGATTTTTGAACTGTCAAATGTTTCCATGGATATGAGCTATCATACAGAACAGATACACAAAAATAATATGTCATAATATGTTAATCACTAATAATGGCAATTTTGGATTCAGTTATTTCCGCAAATATATTTATTACCCAAACAGAAATTCAAAAACGTTTCAAAAATTATGAGGAAAGATGAGAACGGATAATTCACGATTGAAACTGATCGCCAAAATCCGATTCACTTGAAATTTCGATAAAAATTCACTGTGATATTCAACCGCTTTTTTATCTGTTAATAGCCTTTCATGGTACTATAAGCCCTATGTAAATTACACGGTAATTGATGTCATATGTTCTTTTTTCGACCATTTCAAACCACGACGACCGAAATGCTCGAAAAAAGAACAGATGACATCAATCGATGGCCGCGAAAGCCTCAACAAATTCATCATCATTTAATTGTGATAATGTCAAATATAGTACCTTCACGATTACGTTATTTGGAATAAATAAAACTATAAAAGTAACTAATAATCATCAGTCATAATGTGTGAATAGCGCCATCTGAAGTGGTAAGAACGAAACTTTCCTCATATCTCAACGAAATCTAATCATTTTAGACATCTGTACTCCTACGCTAAGACATTTTGGTTTTGCCCAACAGCGCAGAGTTGTAGGCAACTTAAATTACACACTATTACAGTGACTATAGAGGGAATATAGTCACTGTATACACTTTTTGTTTATATCGCCATCTAACGCGGAGAATATCAAATGAAGTACCAACGAATAAGCTGTAACGTAACTGTAACTGTAACGACATCTACTGTCCTTACTCAAAAGAAGGAAAAGCATTTCCTGTATAAGTAAAATTTTCATCGATTTTTTCAAAGTTTCATTGTATTTTATAATAACCAGACCGTAGACGAATCCATATATGAAGTTTCATAACAAACAGTCCATCCGATCTCGAGTTATAAATGGTGTAACCAACATCTTCCTTTTATATATATAGATTTCCAACTATCTGCGATTTGTTATATGCTTAACATTGAACAATTTTATTTTTTGCACTCCTTAATAGTTGCCATATGTTTTTTGTTGTTGTTCGTTTCGTGATTCTCCCTATTTATCACTGTTGAATACAAGTCCTCTAAATGAGCATTCTGAAGGGATGAACTGAGTTTTTGAGGACTTCAAAGTGACGTTCCTCCATCTCCTCAAAGTTTTCATTCATATTTTCCTTCCATTATGCCGTTTCGAGCTGCTTGGATATGCGTGTATATATGAAGAACTAATCAACAAACGAAAGTGCTTTTTGCGCTCAAAACGGAGTTACAAGTGTTCCGAAGTGAAATTAGAATGTTCCTACTTTCATCAACTTGATATTCCTCCAACCAAACTCAGAAGTTAATGGAGTTCTTGAACTTCATGATGAACTTCAATATTTGCATAAGCGACAAACATTGCCCTATTTCATATTTGACAGTGTTTCACATTCTTCCTCTACCTTTTCATATATGCGGGCATCAGAAGATCTAAAGAAGGTGATATTTGAAGAGCACCGTTTATTCTATTTTTATCTTGATTTTCTGATAAATTGGAAGTGAGTAACAACATTAACGTGACATTTCACTCCCTGTTCACAGATTAATTTCACTCCCGGTTTATTGACGAGACGTGATCTAAACAATACTAATTATTTTCAAAAATATTTTACTTTCGACTTTACACTTTTCTGTCTCCGTTTGAGACCGTACTTCCAAAAGAACCAAAAATGAGTTACCCTAACACCGTTCCCGAGTCAATTGAGAATCTTCCCGTTTTAGACTTCTCCAGCTACTCTCTTCTTCGTTCTTCAAAAACCAATCAAATTCAAGATTTTCCTTCTTCCCACCTCCCGTGGGTGGGTTCTGAAAGGGTGATGCAATTTCCTATGAAACTTTCGGTTACTGACACGTTTCAAATCCCACGGTTTTAGCCTCAAATTCTACTGCTATCGTACGCATTCAGTGCAACCGATTTCGTGGAACGATTTTCTGATATCGTCTGAGTCTAATGAGAAACTTGGACCGAGAATCAATAATTTCGATCGTTATCGTCTCGCCAACATCCTGTACCATATAAATAAGGAACTCAATAATTTTCGGACCCATGAATATCAATTTCAGAAGACTATACTAGTAATATTTCGATTTATTACAGCAGCGATATTTTCTTCTGAACGTACAGTTCTTCGTCTTGTTGTTGTTGATGCCTCGAGTGGAGAAAATGTTGTCTGGAATCTATAATTGTTATTCTGTTCGTGAATTTTTGCATGATTCTTTTAATGATTTTTTGTGTTGTTTTTCCTTTTTCTGACTTATCTCACACATAATTTCATGTATTAAGAGATTAATAAATGATTCATTTATAAATATACTAGCTGGCCCGGCGAACTTTGTTCCGCCTAAATGATACTTACGGTGGATTTCACAAATCGTAATCATCGGTGATCGGAGATCAACGGCTTGGGTTTCTGATTTTTGAACTGTCAAATGTTTCCATGGATATGAGCTATCACATAGAACATATACACAAAAATAATATGTCATAATATGTCAATCACTAATAACGGCAATTTTGGATTCAGTTATTTCGCAAAAATATTTATTACCCAAACAGAAATTCAAAAACATTTTAAAAATTATGAGAAAAGATGAGAATGGACATCTCACGACTGGAACTCATCGCCAAAATCCGATTTACTTGACATTTCGATAAAAATTCACTGTGATATTCACCCGCTTCTGGATCTGTCAATAGCCTTTCATGGTACCATAAGCCCTTTGTAAATTACACAGTAATTGATGTCATAATGTTCTTTTTCGACCATTTCAAACTACGACGACCGAAATGCTCGAAAAAAGAACAGACGACATCAATCGATGGCTGCGAAAGCCTCAACAAATTCATCGCCATTTGATTGTGATAATGTCAAATATAGTACCTTCACGATTACGTTATTTGGAATAAATAAAACTGTGAAAATAACTAATAATCATCAGTCATAATGTGTGAATATCGCCATCTGAAGTGGTAAGAACGAAACTTTTCTTATATCTCAACGAAATCTATTCATTTCAGACATCTGTACTTCTACGCTAAAACATTTTGGTTTTGCCCAACAGCGCAGAGTTGTAGGCAACTCGAATAACACACTATTACAGTGACTATAGAGGGAATATAGTCACTGTACGTACACACTATTTGTTTATAACGCCATCTAACGCGGAGAATATCAAATGAAGTACAAACGAATAAGCGGTTGCGTAACTGTAACTGTAGCGACATCTAGTGGCCTTACTCAAAAGGAGGAAAAGCATTTCCTGTATAAATAAAATTTTTATCGATTTTCTCAAAGTTTTATTGTATTTTATAATAACCAGACCGTAGACGAATCCTTATATGAAGTTTCATAACAAATAGTCCATCCGATCTCGAGTTATAAATGGTGTAACCAACATCTTTCTTTTATATATATATATATATATATAATCACTGTATTCATAAGAGCCTTAATAGTTTAATTTAAACTTCACGATAAGGGTCTACTGGCTCAGGTTTGGGGAGTGAATGATGTACATCATTCACTCCCCAAACCTGAGCCAGTAGACCCTTATCGTGAAGTTTATATATATATATATATATATATATATATATATATATATATATATATATATATATATATATATATATATATATATATATATATATATATATATATATATATACTTACATGCCAAGCGACGTTCTTGAGAACGATAGATACAAGCTGTATTGGGACACATCAATAATAACCGACAGGCCGGTGAAGCACAACAGGCCCGATATCGTTCTGTTGGATCGGGAAAAGAGGGAAGTCAAGATCATCGATGTGACAATACCCGCAGATGATAACATTGAGAAGGCATACACTGAAAAACTTTCCAAGTATCACGACCTTGCTTTTGAAATGAAAGAGATATATAGGCTGAAATCAACATCTATCATCCCCTTGATACTGTCTGTGAATGGATTGGTCGAGTCGCATCTGCCGGAGAATACATCAAGGTTAGGGCTGGAACAAGATCTGATCAGCAAGGCGCAGAGAGAAGTTATACTGGGAACCACTAGAACTGTAAGAAAGTTCCTGACGAGCTCGTGAGGGTATCTTGGCACTCGTGCCCGGCACTCCCACGTAACAACCCGTCTACAAACGGTGAAGAATTAAAAAAAAAAAAAAAAATATATATATATATATATATTTAAAAAAGAGTACCTCATTAATTACTGCAATTCCCACTATCCAATTTTCTATATATATAGATATATAGATGATGATTACTTCCAAATGATAGTAGGTTAGGAGGTTATTTGGGTTGAAACAGCCTCATATTTTCAGATGAGGATTTTGGAATATTTGATCCTCTCATGCTGCTGTTGCTCAGCCAATTCACTAGGCACGTCTTTATATCTGAAAGAGAAATTATTAATCTGGCGATGGTTCGTAGTATAAGAAAACCCAAAGGAAATTTATGGCCTAGGGACATCAGTGGAGTCATCTTCTTGTTAATTTCACCGACGACTAGGGAGAAGATAAAAACTTTCGAATATCTTCTCGTATAGACCCGATCTCGTTAATAAAGTAATTAAAACTCCTGTAAGGCCCGAATTAGATTAAACGAACTTTCACTTCGACATGATTCATTGACCAACTTCTGAATAGAACAATATTTCGTGGTTTAACTGAATGGTGGTTGGTAGATTTAGGGCGAATGGAGTTTTCTTCGGTATTCTTTGAAGGAATGTTTCTATCAACCCTAATCTAATTTTCGTTGTGTTCTTCAAAGGTGCTGCAGGCAAGGTAAAGAAATGGTTACAGATCTTCTGAAGGAGGGACTTTTGGTTAGGTAGCTGGAAATGAACGTTTCTTGTGATTGGAATAGTCCCTATCTATCCTGGTTTACTTTCCATATGCGAAATTAAATTTTCTCAAAATATCATAGCTCCCGTTTTTATGATCGTATAAATCCATTAGCCGTAAAACGAAGCTTTATTTTATACCTACAGCATCGATTTCAACAGCTACAGGTTTCAATAACTCATGACGAAGGGCGATGTAATAAAAATTCATCTTCATCCCCAGAATATGGAAAAAGATTGACCTCGATTTTGAAACGCCCCTCGTAAAACCCTGAACATCAACACGTAAAGTTTCATCAAAAACCCTTCCAGGATCAGTAAATCCGAACTAATCTGCGTATAGGAAGCCAACTTTCTTCAAAATTTATGTTTCAATTTGCACAGGGCAACTTTATCGACATCTGGGAACTTTTCGATTTTCTATTATCGTGTAAAATCCAGGGATAAAACTTGGCGCATTTACATGTGTTGTTAGGGGGGGAATGCTGGGTAACCAAACAGAATCTGGAAAGATTTATGGATGATAAAATTTATCACAACTCTGAAAACCTGATGTAATCTTACATCAGGTGGACGATACTCAATTTATGAATGTCTTGCAGGTTCTATATTAGATTTTGGATATAGAAGAAGAAGATTTAAATTCATAGACCACTGAAAATGTCGTATCAACATTCAGTAGTCTCCTATCTTCTCTGAAAACTTCGTTTTGGCAGAATCTGTCATCAATCACAAACATCAAATTCGAACCAAAACCCTATCAAAACTGAATCATGGGAGATGAAACCATCAGCCAAGAAAAAGATGAAACAGAGGAAGAATCAAAAGCCATAAACGTAACCATCAAAACTCAAAAAGAAACGCAATGTCTAGAACTACCCGAAGATACTTTAGTATCAAACTTCAAAGAGATCATAGCTCCCAAATTCGATACTTCTCCTGAACTCCTGCTGCTGATCTTCGCTGGTAAAGTGATGAAGGATCAAATGACATTGAAACAGCACAATGTTCAGGATGGCTTCACCATTCATCTTGTGATCAAGACAGTTCCTCCTCTGAATACAAATGAAGCTCAAGGCTTACCAAGAGCCTCCAGTAGCTTCGTTAATGTGGAACATAGCCCCCTCATGGGTTTAGCTGGTGTTGGTGGATCGAATAGTCCGTTTCTGGGTCCTTTCTTATTGGATGAGAATACCGTAAGAACAATATTGAGTAAGTTAGATCATTCAGTTTGATTCTTGTATTCTTCATACAGTGTACATATATTGTAACTGTAGATTCTGGAGGCCAAAAGAAATCTTTTTTTCATTTTCCATTTTTCCCAATTCGGCTCTGTTGAAAAGATACAGCCATTTGAAAAAAAAATTGGGCCAAATACGTGCCTGACACGATTCTCTGCAAAGACCTCAAAGTTCATATTTCTCGATCGAAAAAGAGTTAAAACATTCATGGAATACTCAAATTCTTACCTTTCTTAACAATAACACCTAGTCATCACCGATTATATCTGCAATTGAAAAGCCATGTTTATCCTATCAAAATTAGATCCTTCTTCGATTTTCCTGAAGATTAGTTTGTAAAATGATAACTAGTTCATATCTTCCTAGATATCCCAAAATATCTCGAAAAAAATGTTTTTCGTCCAATTTGTAATTAATCAACCCAACCAAGTTTGCGTACGAACAAAAATCTTCTATGACAGAGCTATCACGGAGCTTTTGAGAAGACGATGCAAAAATGAAGGACATTTGTTCCAGAGCTATGTTATTAGATAAGGGGAAATTTATTATTTCAAGTGTTTTCCTTCGATCTCGTGATGATTATGTCGACGACTTGTGAAATGTAAAATTACCCGTGTAATGTCGAGTTTATGAAATTCCAAGAGAATATTGATTTAATGCTTAGTATCATTTTATTTTTTACATATTTCAATTCAATACGTGGTTTGTATCGACAGTCCTCATTCATACAGGGTGAGTCTTTGACTTGTACATATATTTTAACTGTAGATTCCTCTCATCAAACGAAACACTTTTTTCCCATTCCATTTTTCAAAATTCGGTTTGGTTTGGGAGATACAGGGTGTCGAAAATCCATGAAAAAAACACTTTTCTGCTTATATCTTCGGAACCGTTATTTCGAATAAACTGAATTTTGATTGAGTTTTTACTCTATTCATGGTGCATATTTCTCAATCAAAACCTATTCAATATATCTACTAGTATGAAAGTTACAGGGTAGTCGACTCATCAATACACGCTAAAACGCCATAAAACCACTTTAAAAAGATAAATGGTTCATATTTTCGAAAGAATCAATCATTTAAGAAACAAAAGTATTCCTATTTTTTTTCAATAAAACGGGTCGTTTTCGAGTTATTTCCAATTTTACCCGGAGAAATTTGACGAAAAAATCATTAATTTCAAGAACAATCTGAATGCGTCTCTGAATTAAATATCATCGAAAATTATTCCTTCTCTGGTCTTTAAACGAGCTAACAATGTTGTCACAATATTTATCAACTTTGTCGAGATATTTTTTAATAATAAAATCCCCCAAATGTGGGAGATAAAATTGAACACCAAGGAGGATTTAACACGCACAGTTTCTATTGAAAATTCATAGTTACCGGTCCATATTGAAGTTAAATGTCGATGAAATACAAAATTCGGATATGAATGATGAATCTCAACACGAACTACTTATTAAATTGAAATTAATGAAACGATACCTGATAATCTGTGACGATGTTTCTATCAATTCTATCTAAACAACATACTCTTGGAATTTTATACACTCGACACGGTTGAAATTATATTAATTCACTTCACGTAATAATCACATTGAAACAATAATCCACTGAATGTAATGAATGTATTTAGAACTTCACATAATGTTTACAGTTTGTTCAGACTGTTCAGAGACTGCTTTGTTATTGTTTTAGTTGGCTCCAGACCAGATAACCAATATTCCGGTTCTCGCTCTACGCATGCATGGTAAAATTTGGCGGCAAAGTCGATTTATGAAACGGCAGAATTCATAGATATTCATACCACGGTACACAAATGTATCGTGATTTATACTTTGTTTCGTAAAAAATCCTTAACCTCAATGAAAATATCAGCAAGCTGACAACATGTTCTTGACATTTCTGTGCAAAAAGTCACAGAATCGATACAAATTAGATTAGGTTAGGTTGTTTAGTAATAAATCTGAATGAAAGTCTTTCTTCATGATATTGTTTGGATATTTCGAGGAAAATATGAACAAGTTATTAGTGTTTACAAACTAATCTGCAGAAAAATCGAAGAAGGAACTTATTTTGGTGTGAGAAATATGGCTTTTCAGTTGCAGATATAATCCGATGAAACTAACTGTTTTTGTTGAAATTATCGTGTTTTCAACATTTTTATTCCAATAAGGTTAGTACTTGACTACTTGAATATTCCCTAAATTGGGCCTAAATGTATAAACTCAATTTCTATTGAGAAATATGAACTTTTAATCAATTCCACAGTATCATTTCAGGGACGTATTTAGCCCCATTTTTTTTCAAATGGCTATATCTTTTCAACAGAGCCGAATTCGGAAAAATGGAAAATGAAAAATAGGTTTCTCTTGGCCTCAAGAATATTCCGTTTAAATATATGTACAAGACAAAGACTCACCCTGTATATACGAATTTTGTATTTCTTTGTCATTTAAATTCAATATGGACCGGTGACAATGACTTTTGAATAGAAACTGTGCTTATTAAATGTACCTACAATTTCGTGTTCCGGTGTTCAATTTTATCTCCTACATTGGTGGGATTTAATTATTACATATCTTTACATCAACGTTGATAAACATTCTGGCCACATTGTTGAATGTGGAATGAATTTATCTGCGATCAGGTGCTTTTTAAAATCCAGGGAAGCATCCAGATTATTCTCGAGGTTCGTGATTGTTTCGACAAATTTTATCCGATAAAATTGTAACTCAAAATAGAAAAGTCTGAATTTGGGGAAAACTAGATCTAGATCTCGAATCTATCTTATAAGTGTATGCTCTGAACATCTTGGTGCTTCCATCCAATAAGCCACTCTGAATTCTACCCACGATTCTCGATTTGACTGGCAGTCATGATGACGGTATGATTAAACGCGAATTTTTCGCTTGCACTCCACGAAACCGAAATGAAAAAGTTATATTCAGATCAGAAGTGCCCGGCCATCAGAACCGTCATATCCGTTTGGGGGATAAATTTACGATTAAAACGAGTCGGCTCGTTTCAAGAATTCGAATCTGTACTGAGCCAACTTGATTCACTTTGAGCGTTTGAAGGGATTATGGTAAATTCACGTTTTCGGTCGACAATAAGTTGTGATTAAAATTTTGTCCGCTCTTTGTGATCATTAAGTGGAAAACTTATCTGGTTATAATTTTAATGCGTTCTTCAAGCGTGTATCATTCGATTTTTATTGATGGCGTAGTTTCTATCTGTCAAGTGTCAAAAAATAGCAGGAAACTTTTTTTTCATTTTCCATTTTTCCGAATTCAGCTCTGTTAAAGAGATCTATAGCCATTTAAAAAAAATTGGGCCAAATACATGCCTGATATGATTCTCTGCAAAGACCTCACAGTTCATATTTTACGATTGAAATTGAGGTGATTACTGGATGTTCTGGGTGATACATTTAGGAAATACTCAAGCACTAACTTTACTTGAATAAGAATGTTACAAACACGATATTCCCTAACAAAAACACTTAGTTTTGTCCGACTATTTTCGAAATTGAAAAGCCATATTTCTCCCACCAAAATAAGTTCCTTCTTCGATTTTCCTGAAGATTAGTTTGTAAACACTAATAATTTGTTCATATTTTCCTCGATATTCCAAAGCTCTCCTCATAAAAAATTGTTTTCTCTCTAACCTAACGAAACACTATTAACCTAGGTCATAGGATTCGAGGTCCATGACCTAACCTAACCCATCTCCTGTGATATTTCACAGAACTTTAGAGAGGACGAAGCCAAATTCCTGATTTTCTCTTAAAACAAGGAAGCAGTACGTCCCCTATCGTTAACGGATGAACTACCGCAAGGGCACTAGTTTTGTTTACTTTTCGCTAATGGCTTCTAGGCGTTGCTCTTTGGAAACGCATAACGAGTAGATCTGATTTTCGTCGATAAAGCACAACGATCTCAATTTCAGTCGCCCATAACGATGCGCTAGCCGGCACGCAAAACAAACTCTTGCGTGTAGCGATAACTCACGCCATGGACTTCGATCTATTTATTTAATCACAGAGAATTATGCAAACAGGTGATGATTATGTGAAAACTTTCAGTGAATTGATGTAAAAATTCCAAGGGGTTGTTGTTTAGATCGCCACATATTATGTAGTGCTAATTATTTATCATTTTATTTTTCATAAATTACAATTCAATACGTGGTTTGTATCGATATCATCATTAATATTCGAATTTTGAATTTCATCGACATTTATTTTGAATATGGACCGGTACCAATAAACTTTCAATAGAAATGTGCGTTTATAATGCATTATTTTATGTTTCTTAGAATTCGATTTCATCTCCCACATTTGTGGGCTTTTATTATTACATATCTCTACATCATGGAGATTTTAGTCTTGACGAAGTTGATAAACATTCTGACAACATTGTTAACTTGTTAAGAGACCAGAGAAGGAATAATATTCGATGATATTTCATCCAGGGAAGCACCCAGATCAAACTTGAAATTCATGATTTTTTCCTCAAATTTCATCGTATACAATCAGGAATAACTCGAAAACGAGGCGTTTCATTGAAAATCCTTCCTGTCCAATATTTTCGAAGCGAATTTTTATTTTACCAAATCTGGGTTTTCTCGAAATTGGCTTGAGATAGAAGGATTCTGTTTTTACTAAAATTCAGGAATCTTATATGTACTCGGAGTTAACATCATCAGAAGAAGCTGAGTCCAATATTTTCGAAGAGAATTTTTATTTTACCAAATCTGAGTTTTCTCGAAATTGGCTTGAGATAGAAGGATTCTGTTTCAACTAAAATTCATGAATCTTATATGTACTTGTATCAACCCTCATCGAATGAAGTCAAGTCCATATGTGCAATATTTTCGAAGAGAATTTTCATTTTACCAAATCTAGGTTTTCTCAAAATTGGCTTGAGCTGGAAGGACTCTGTTTTTACTAAAATTCATGAATCTTATATGTACTCGTAGTGAACATCATCAGAAGAAGCTGTGTTCAACCCGTCCAATATTTTCGAAGAGAATTTTTATTTTACCAAATCTGGGTTTTCTCGAAATTGGCTTGAGATAGAAGGATTCTGTTTTTACTAAAATTCATTAATCTTATATGTACTCGGAGTAAACATCATCAGATGAAGCTGAGTCCACCCCGTCCAATATTTTCGAAGAGAATTTTTATTTTACCGAATCTGAGTTTTCTCGAAATTTGCTTGAGATAGAAGGATTCTGTTTTCACTAAAATTCAGGAATCTTATATATACTCAGAGTTAACATCATCAGAAGAAGCTGAGCCCACCCGTCCAATATTTTCGAAGAGAATTTTTATTTTACCAAATCTGAGTTTTCTCGGAATTGGCTTGAGATAGAAGGATTTTGTTTTAACTAAAATTCATGAATCTTATATGTACTTGTATCAGCTCTCATTGGATGAAGCTGAGTCCATATGTCCAATATTTTCTAAGCGAATTTTTATTTTACCAAATCTGGGTTTTCTCGAAATTGGCTTGAGATATAAGGATTCTGTTATTACTAAAATTCATTAATCTTATATGTACTCGGAGTAAACATCATCAGATGAAGCTGAGTCCACCCCGTCCAATATTTTCGAAGAGAATTTTTATTTTACCAAATCTGAGTTTTCTCGAAATTGGCTTGAGATAGAAGGATTCTGTTCTTACTAAAATTCATGAATCTTATATGTACTCGGAGTTAACATCATCAGAAGAAGCTGAGTCAACCCCGTCCAATATTTCCGAAGAGAATTTTTATTTTACCAAATCTGAGTTTTCATGAAATTCGCTTGAGATAGAACGATTCTGTTTTCACTAAAATTCATGAATCTTATATGTACTTGGATCAAATCTCATCGGATGAAGCTGAGTCCATCGTGTCCAATATTTTCGAAGAGAAGTTTTATTTTACCAAATCTGATTTTGAGGAGTACTCTCATTTTCTAAAATGGTTGATTATTTTGAACATAGGAACCGTTTATCTATTTATAGTTTTTTCGCGTGAATGCATGAGTCGACTACGCTGTAACTTTCATAGCCGGAGAAATATTGAATGAATACGTTTTGATTGAGGAAAATGCACCACGAATAGAGTAAACAATCAACCAAAATTCAGTTCATTCGAAATATAGGTTCCGAAGATATTAGTTTTTTTCCTGGTTTTTTGACACTCTGTATCTTTCAAACGAAACCGAATTTTGTAAAATGGTATGGGGAAAAAGTGTTTCGTTTGATGGGAGGAATCAACAGTTAAAATATATGTACAAGTCAAAGACTCACTCTGTATATAAAACACTTTCTGCGGCAATGTTAGTTTCTTGAGAACGCCTTCGTGCTGATAAGTTGTAGTTTATAATTTGTCTACTTTGTGTTTCAAAGTCATTAACTATCGAATTATGATTCGATTAACGGAAATGCACAAGATGTAAATTTGGAAAATGATTGATTACGGAGATATGAAATTCGAACTACCCTTTCAATTTGATGTGAAACCACTGATTTAATTTTATTAGTTTTTCCTGACATTAAATCTCAATCATAAAATCTTCCTTCGAAATACGATGGAATACTCGAGCTCCCGATATTTCTTTTTCCAGATCTCCTCTCCAACTCCACCATAAAATTCTATTATTTCAGCACAAATACCGCAGATCCAAGCTCTCGTTGAATCCAATCCCGAATTCAGCCAAATCATCAACAATCCGGAGCTGATCCGCCAGACTATAAATATGGCCAGTAACCCTTCCCTGATGCAAGAAATAATGCGCCAGCAGGACAGAGCTCTCAGCAATATTGAGAGTCTTCCAGGAGGTATGGAAGGAAATGCATTGCGGTATCTCAGAAATAGGAATGTGGTTGAAAAATTGATCGATTTATTCTCAAACGAAATTGAGTTGCTTTGAAAACATCACGAGTCCGTAGGACGAGTGGTGTTTTCTTTTAAGCAACTCATTTGAGTTTGAAAATAAAAGATAGACTTATGGGTAAATTCAATATCATGTGATATTTTATAAGACTATTTCACGAACAAAATGAAAGGTCAGAAACACCATATTCGAGAAAAGCAAAGAAAAACTCATGTTGACGTCTACAATTTATATTTATCAGTTGTCAAATTGTCCGTATCCATAGTTCAATCACAGATTATTCTGTAGTTTAATCGTTGAAAATACCAAAGAATAGTTTAACGTCTGTAAATATAATTAAGGAAAGAAATAACGGCATGCAGACAATTGAATATTTTTGAAATTCCGGAAAAAGTCACACACCGTGCAGGAATCGAACCTACGTCTCCCTACTTTCCGGGCATGGGGCCTTGACCACTGGGCTAACGATGCATATGATACTTTTCCCGGAATTCAATATCCTGAGGTTCACCTCATATGTTGGTGAGAGGGGGGATCCTAGTTGGGGAGCAATGATTCACCATCATTGGTCAGGGGATTCCACTTATCCTTCACTCCACGTCATCGAATTTTTCGATTTCAGTTTTAAGATCGGATTTCGGATTCCGACCAATGATGTTATTTTAATAAGCCGAGAATAATACATGAGAATAGTTTAACGTCTGTAAATATAATTAAGGAAAGAAATAACGGCATGCAGACAATTGAATATTTTTGAAATTCCGGAAAAAGTCACACACCGTGCAGGAATCGAACCTACGTCTCCCTACTTTCCGGGCATGGGGCCTTGACCACTGGGCTAACGATGCATATGATACTTTTCCCGGAATTCAATATCCTGAGGTTCACCTCATATGTTGGTGAGAGGGGGGATCCTAGTTGGGGAGCAATGATTCACCATCATTGGTCAGGGGATTCCACTTATCCTTCACTCCACGTCATCGAATTTTTCGATTTCAGTTTTAAGATCGGATTTCGGATTCCGACCAATGATGTTATTTTAATAAGCCGAGAATAATACATGAGAATAGTTTAACGTCTGTAAATATAATTAAGGAAAGAAATAACAGCATGCAGACAATTGAATATTTTTGAAATTCCGGAAAAAGTCACACACCGTGCAGGAATCGAACCTACGTCTCCCTACTTTCCGGGCATGGGGCCTTGACCACTGGGCTAACGATGCATATGATACTTTTCCCGGAATTCAATATCCTGAGGTTCACCTCATATGTTGGTGAGAGGGGGGATCCTAGTTGGGGAGCAATGATTCACCATCATTGGTCAGGGGATTCCACTTATCCTTCACTCCACGTCATCGAATTTTTCGATTTCAGTTTTAAGATCGGATTTCGGATTCCGACCAATGATGTTATTTTAATAAGCCGAGAATAATACATGAGAATAGTTTAACGTCTGTAAATATAATTAAGGAAAGAAATAACGGCATGCAGACAATTGAATATTTTTGAAATTCCGGAAAAAGTCACACACCGTGCAGGAATCGAACCTACGTCTCCCTACTTTCCGGGCATGGGGCCTTGACCACTGGGCTAACGATGCATATGATACTTTTCCCGGAATTCAATATCCTGAGGTTCACCTCATATGTTGGTGAGAGGGGGGATCCTAGTTGGGGAGCAATGATTCACCATCATTGGTCAGGGGATTCCACTTATCCTTCACTCCACGTCATCGATTATTATTCTCGGCTTATTAAAATAACATCATTGGTCGGAATCCGAAATCCGATCTTAAAACTGAAATCGAAAAATTCGATGACGTGGAGTGAAGGATAAGTGGAATCCCCTGACCAATGATGGTGAATCATTGCTCCCCAACTAGGATCCCCCCTCTCACCAACATATGAGGTGAACCTCAGGATATTGAATTCCGGGAAAAGTATCATATGCATCGTTAGCCCAGTGGTCAAGGCCCCATGCCCGGAAAGTAGGGAGACGTAGGTTCGATTCCTGCACGGTGTGTGACTTTTTCCGGAATTTCAAAAATATTCAATTGTCTGCATGCCGTTATTTCTTTCCTTAATTATATTTACAGACGTTAAACTATTCTCATGTATTATTCTCGGCTTATTAAAATAACATCATTGGTCGGAATCCGAAATCCGATCTTAAAACTGAAATCGAAAAATTCGATGACGTGGAGTGAAGGATAAGTGGAATCCCCTGACCAATGATGGTGAATCATTGCTCCCCAACTAGGATCCCCCCTCTCACCAACATATGAGGTCTCAGGATATTGAATTCCGGGAAAAGTATCATATGCATCGTTAGCCCAGTGGTCAAGGCCCCATGCCCGGAAAGTAGGGAGACGTAGGTTCGATTCCTGCACGGTGTGTGACTTTTTCCGGAATTTCAAAAATATTCAATTGTCTGCATGCCGTTATTTCTTTCCTGAAAATACCAAAGTTGTCAGACCAATCATAATTCAGGGACAGTTGGTATTATTGCGATAATACGAGCCTAAGGATTGTGATTGGAGTGAAATACTCACCGAAATTCAATCTCTTGTGATATCACTACTGATAATTTCAGCATTATATGAGAATGTGGTTATTGCAACCTTCGCCTCCACCATTTTGTACACCAATACGAAAACTTTTTCTATTTTAGTTTCAAGATGGACTTGCGGCAAAATTTAAATAGTTTATAATAATAATAATAATAATAATAATAATGACTTTATTTTCACAATAATAATTTCACAAGAAAATAGCTTACATACAATAATTTATAATTGCGAAAAAAGGCGGAGTCCAGTTATGCACATGCATATTCTGCTCAACTCAACCCGAAACAAAAAATAATTCTAATTATTTTAAATTTTCAATTTTTTCAATGGCGTTCTGCGTTCACTATTAAGGAGAAAAAAAAATACATATTTAGGGAAAGTAGTTCAACTATCAAATGAGAAACCTATCAACCATCTGACCATAATATTAAATACCACAGTGTAGGATATAAAAAATTAGCACTTGTTCTGTTCACTCAGATAAAGTTCAAAGATGCAAGATCTAAATTTTCTTGCGTTCAAGGACTTGAAATTCAAAGGAAGGGAGTTGTAGGCATTTGCTATGTTGTATGAAAAGCTTCTCTCGAATAAAGTCGTTCTGTGAATAGGGGGTGTGATAAGACCTTTATTTCTGATATTGATGTTGTGAACATGACTTCTATATATTATTTTCCTGTGAAGATAACTAGGTACTTTATTCAACACTAAGTTATGGTAAAAACAGGCCGCATGTAACTTCCGTCGGTATTTCATGTTCAACCAACCTATTTCCCTGAGTTTATGTGAGATTCTCTCAAACTTACGAATACCGTATATGAAGCGTAAACATGAGTTTTGTACTTTTTGAATTCTCATCTCAACCATGCTAGTTAGGCAGTTTCCATATACAGTATCACCAAAATTGAAAGTTGAGAGTACAAGGGAGTCGCATAATATTTTTTTTTGTTTTTCCGGAATGTAATGACGATAGGAGTACAGCATTCTCAGTTTGTAGTATGCACGACGTATGCAGTTAGAAATATGATCATCAAATCTCAGCTTATTGTCCAATGTGATTCCAAGATTACGCTTACTGCTCTCAATTTTTAGCGTTCTGTTTCCAATCTTTACATCTATCAATGTCTGAACTTGCTCTAAATAATTTTTAGGACCAAAAAGAACTGCGCTACACTTCTCCGGATTAAGATGAAGGTGATGCCTCAAGGAATATTCTCTAAGTTTTTCAAGTTCTAAATTTAAGGTATTACATGCTTGGAGAGTTTCATCCTTGTCAAAGGATAAATATACCTGCGTGTCATCGGCGTAATAGTGGGCTTTGCAGAGTTTGAAGGAGCAACCCTGTTCAGAGGTGTACACGGCATACAGAATTGGACCCAAAATTGATCCTTGCGCAACGCCTGTTGGGACAGACAGTTCCTCGGAGAGAACACCATCAATCACGACCTTTTGAGTCCTTCCTTCAAAATAACTCTTGAAAAATTCAACTGCACTTTCATCCAGACCTATGTAATGAAGAGCCGCCAATAATATTGAACGATTCAGGGTGTCAAAAGCTCTAGTGTAATCTAAGAGGACCAGTAAGGTGAACCGATTGACATCCTCTGCACGTAGAATATCGTCTGTGATGTCAGTGAGTGTTGTAGAACAGTTGTGATATCTACGAAAGCCAGATTGCGTTTCAGGAAGTATATTATTGGTTTCTATGTGGTTCAAAAGTTGTTCATTAATCACTTTTTCCAAAATTTTTGATAAGCAGGGAAGGATACTTATAGGTCTAAGGTCTTTGTACTCTTTCGGCGAGGATATTTTTGGTTTGGGTATTATGAGTGCCTTCTTCCATGTAGTTGGGTACACTGAGTTGGAAATGCAATAGTTAATGAGATGAGTGACGAATGGGAGAATGAATGGAGTGCACAAGTGTATTACGTATATACCGATGCCATCAACGCCACAGGCTTTAGATTTTATCTGAGAAATAATTTTAAGCACCTCAATTTCCGACACCGTGCTGAATTTGAGGAAAGAGGTCAACGATTCTTTCGTGTTTTGCGAGTAGTACTTGATAGTATCTTCTGAATCATTTAGAGTTTGTGGTACTGAGGAAATGAATGAACGGTTTATCTCATCAGGGTTTTTTAAGTTGTCCGGTATCTGTGTAGAAACATCTTTGAAATGTCCACTGTAATATTTCAGATCCTGCCAGAAATTATTGGCAGTTGAGAATTTCTCACGAAGAAAAGATTTTTTTTCACGTTCAATTGTTGAAGATGTCAAATTCCTCAGTGATTTATAATAAGCTCGATTTTCGTCAGTTCGATGTTTTTTATATTTACTCAATGCGCTATCTCGCAATTTCATTAGTTGTTTTACATTTTCTAGCCAAGGTTGTTTTTTCTGTTTGGACAATCTGATAGTTCTTTTTGGTGAGTGTAAATCAAGCAAAGTATTGAGATTTTCGTTAATGAAGTCAACCTTACCGTCAGCATTATCAATATCATAGATATTCCGCCAGGGAATTGACCGCAAGTCTTGATCAAATTGATGTACATCAATATCACGCCAGTTCCTGCATTCCCTATACTCTACCTTTTTTCTCAAACATGGTAGCCTTATTTCACAGAAAATAAATTCGTGATCCGAAAATTGCGAGGGTAAAGTATCACATAAAACAACCTCTATGCTATCAGATAAAATGACAAGATCAATTAAGGATTCAGACTGCGAGGTTATTCGAGTAGGTCGAGCAAGAACTTGAGACAGACCCATAGAATTTAGCAAACAGTTAAACTCGATAACACTTTTTGATGAGAAATTTAAGTAATTTAAATTGAAATCTCCAACACAGCACATTTTGTCGCAAAGAGGGGATAATGAAGCTAGGATGTCATCGAAGTCTGTTAAAAAATTAGATTGATGGTAGTGGGGAGGTTTATAGACACATCCCATAATAATATCTGTTTTATTGAGATGAATTCGTATCCATATTTGTTCAAAATTTATGTTGTTAGTATGCTCATTCTCAATGCGCGAATACCTAAAGCCCTCCCTCACGAACAGACCCACGCCCCCACCCCTTCCATGCTTATTCTGAAAAATACCCTCAAATCCATCAACCTTAACACTCTCGCATACAGCATCGTCATTCAGCCAGGTTTCCGACACACCCACAAAATCGAGTTCGTTGGAGCTAATGAACTGCCTAAAGTTTTCAAGATCTGGAATTAAGGATCTTATATTTATATGACCTATCTTTGAACTACAAATAGACATCGATGCGAACAGAACAAATCCCGTTTATTATTCAATAATAACAATCAGTAACAATGTGATGGTATGAACAAAAATCTTCGGAAATTGTCAGAACTATGGTAGGTATACGAACGCAAAAATGTGATTACGATTATGAACTGAGAAAGGAATTTGGTGAACACAGACGCAAATTATAGTTAATCCCTTTAGTAAAATAAAAGTCCCCGATTTAAAGTTGAACCATTCAACAACACAGTTTCCCACTCCGCTCCTAGTTCATTAGTAAACTTAGATGATTCTCGTCGAGAACGTTGACTTTTCTATCATTATGAATAATAAAAACTTTACCCCTGTCAGTCCATGAGTTATTCTTGAAACTCTCCCGTACCTTCAGGAATAGATCGAATGTTTCCTTAGTCAGGAGTTCAAAGATTGAAAATTTCGATCCCTTCAGTAGTCTTTTGTTGTAAAAGACTTCATCACGACGCCACTGTGTAACAAATTCCACAACTAGAGGTGACGGATTGTTATCTTTTCGTTTGTTGTCGTTTTTTCTCAGACGATAGCAGGTTACTAATTCGGTTCTGTCGATGTTCAATTTCATATTTTCATGAAAAATATTCAATAACTCTTCCTTCACATCAACTGGACCATTTCTCTCAGGAATACCTCTTAGTAATAGTTTCTTATTGTTGTTGTTGTGTACAATTTTTTCAATGTTCCGTTTATTCCCTTGTACTTTGGATTGAAGTGATGATAAGTCATCTCTTAGAATCTTCATATCAGATTTGATTTCGATTTCGAAATTTCTCAGCTTTTCTTCGAAGTTTGAAGGATTGTTCAGATTTGAGGTAAAAGAGTTCTGTTCAATATATTCCTTACGTATTTTATCCAGTCCTTCTTGAAATTTTGCTTCCATTTCCGTCATTCTCTCAGAGATATCCGAAGTGTTTTGGGTCTGAGGATTTCGTCTTGTACCACCCATATTAATGTGAGATTCGAATTAATTGGGAACTATATTTATCTGTTAAAAATATACTCTTCGACTAATATTTTCGAAATTTTAGCGGAGCAGTTTCGAGACGTGATTACGCTACAAACGCCATATATCTTGTACTATTATGGGGATATTTCACCATATGATTTTTTTTTGAAAAAGCGCTTTGTTGCAAAGATATAGGACGAAACAAATCTTCAACAAAACAATTCAATACTAGAAATCTAATACTTACGTCTCAGGATGTTTCATTGGTAAATGAACATACGGTAACCTTAGCTAGAGCTACCCTAGGCGAGTTCAAAAACCGATATATGATAGGTCGAATCAATTCCATAACCGAGATACAGGGTGGTTTAGGTATTCACCAAAAATTTCAATTCCTCATAACTTTTGAACCAACCAGTATAGTCGGTTGATACTTGGAACGTATGATTCACTTCTACAGGTCGATCGCTTTATTTTTGAATTTCCAAAAAATTCCAGGTCCGTATGTGAAAAATATGGGACTTCTTCCAAGCTGAGATTCAACACCCTGTACATTGAAATTTTGGGATTTCAATGAGATATCTGAAAAGAGCAGAAAATTCTCAATGGGGTTCAGTAGATTTCATTGTACCGCACGCATTTTGCTCAAAGAGAGCTGCAGGGAAAGATCGAATTGAATATTGGAATTCCACAAATTCTCAGAAAAATCGTACATTGTGATCTATTTTTTTTTTGTCGTACTAATTGCACATTCATATTTCATAATATTCTGAGGAATCATTTGGAGTTATTTCCGGAAAAACATTATTCGTCTAGAAAAAATTATTTGAAGTCAACAAAGATGAATAAATAACTGAAGAAACATAAAAACTTAACGTTATGTGAAAAAGCTGTTCGACCATTTTGTTCAATACACATTCTTGCCCTCTTCAAAATATGTCTGATACTTTTTTTGATCATGTCTGGATTATTACGTATTTCATTGCAGGCGACTTCGATACGTTGAATGAGGATATCCTCACTTCCTATTTCAGATGAATATACTGAACATTTCAAATAACCCCAAATGAAATAATCAACAGCACTGAAATCTGGTGATCTCGCGGGCCAGGCAGGCGGTCCACCTCTGCCTATCCACATATTTGGAATGTTATGATCTAAAAATTGTCTTACCATTCATTACTCTAAGATGGGGTGGAGCTCCATCATGCTGAAAATGCACTCCTGCAATGTCCGTCCCTTCGAGTAGGTAATACAGGAAGATGATTTTGGAGGAAATCTAAGTAAAGATCACCCGTAAGTCGTCTTGGTAGGACGTGTGGTCTAATCAATCGATTTTTATAAACGCCACACCATACGTTTTTTGGAAATTTTTATTGATATTTCGTATGCCCGACTGCATGCGGATTCTCTTCAGCTCATTCATGCGAATTTACCATATTGAAGATCTCATCTCTCGTGAATATGGCTTCATCGGTAAATGAAATTCTGTTGACCATTCTTTCATTGCGTAAAATCCAGCTACTACAGTTATGAAATTCGAATGTGCAATTAGTGGGACAAAAAAAATTCAATTTGATCATAATGTACGATTTTTCCGAGAATTTTGAGGAATTCCAATATTTAATTGGATCTTTCCCTGAAGCCCTCTTTGAGCAAAATGACGTGCGGGACAATGAAATCTACTGAACCCTTGAAATAGTCCAAGGTATATAACCTCTCAAATTTTTGTCGAATGTTTATCCAAATCCTAGCATATCAGCTGCCTTCTTTCTACGTCCTTCAAGGCAGACCGTGTTGACGTCTACATGAGAATGTACCCTTTCTCAGGATAACAAACTCCGGCCCAAAAGACCTTGAAGTTTCACGTATTTCTCACGTTCGAGAAAATCACGACGCATAATATTTCCACCATTACTTTCTCCCTAACGTGAAACCCCCTAATCCCTTTCGACCTCTTCGCGACAGGTACCCAGATTCTGGAACAGATGTTCAGAAACGTGCAAGAACCGATGATGAACGCAGTGGACGAGAGCCTTCGCGCCAATCCTTTCGCCTCCAACGACATCCCTGCTCCCGGTGTACAGCAGCAAGGCGCTGAGAACAGGGACGCTCTCCCCAACCCCTGGTCCGCAGACCGGAACCCCGAGAGCGCCCCAGGTTCGAACCCCTCTCCGGGAAGGCCAGTCGGACAGCCCAACCTGACTAATTTGATTCAGCAAATTATGCTCAATACGGAATACGATCAAAGTAGGTAAATAGTTGATGATGGTGAGGTAACTTGATTCCAAAGGGGGAGATATGAATGTTTGTTCGGGTCAGAGTAGGTGTGTCTGCGTTAAGTTACATTCTATAATTATCGGAGAGAGTGGTTCTGTTAACTAGTAACCTTGTTACCTAATTAATTGCGGTTTGATGAATGTTGAGGAAACGAGGGAGTTCTGTTGCATTTCCGACTTGCCATCTTCCGAACAACGATACGAGTGACTTGAAATTGTAACACCAAGGCAGGTCAGGACAGAAATCGTTCGTCCAAACTTATCAGGAATGTCCAATTCGGTACTTAAAATTCGTGATTTATTGAAAATTCGTGAACGAGAATAGAATCGAAACAAAATTTCGAACAATACAGGGTAGAAATGTTCATATTCTTTAAACACAACCACACTGTTCGTGATTTAGAATCTAGCAGATGGTTGATCTCCTCTCGTGTATTCTCAGCAACCAGTAGTTTGAGCTGAAGAGTTTGCAGCATCAGATGAGGAAGCAGAAATTCCCTCAGTCTTGTAACAATCCTCCTACTGGAGGTGAGGAAATATTATAAAAAAAAATGAAAACAGGCAAAACCTACCCTGGGCACCTATAGGGTCAATTACCTTAAAGGGGATTTCCTACTCATACTTTTTAGCTTGGCTTATGATCGTCTATGGTTGGTAGGACTCTATGCTATGTCCCAGTAATTCAGATTCGTATTAACTCAGACAAGTGAAATATGGGATAAGAATTACGAAGGTGAAATAAATAAATAAAACACTCGATTGGACACAAAGGTGGAACAGGCCTTTATTGGTGGAGCGGAATAAGTTTGAGGAACCACAGCCGTAAAGGGGGAAAAACGAACGAGATTCAATTTATTATTGGACTCGAAGCAAAAACCCTTTTTGAGCATACATAACAAATGAAATGTTAACAATCAATAAATCTATAATAAAACTGATCCACATGAGTTAGGGATATTGACTTAAATTACAAAAAAATATAGTTAAAATAAAATTTTTGTGATGAAAATTCATAATAATACCTTTGATTTCAAGTTGCAAATTAATTTTAGCCTGTAGGTCTGCAGCGTATACAGGGTGGTAAAGAAAAATCGAGTTGAATAACGAAATTTTATTCCCAGAGAATTTAAGCATTTTAAGACTATCAATACAATGTATGGCCTTCACGGGCATCCATAACAGCTTGGCATCTCCTTTGCATACTACACACGAGGTTGTTGAACATTTCTTGAGGAATTTGGTTCCATAAACGGGGCAGAAGCTCTCTCAGATCATTTAAGGATTCTGGGGTAGGTTGATGATGATTCAATCTTCTTTGGAGCATATCCCATGCATGTTCTATGCAATTCAAATCTGGTGAGTGCGGAGGTATTGGTAAATGTGGAATACCAAGCTCCTCGCGCGCATTTTCAGCTATGGTTGCCCGGTGCGGTCTAGCGTTATTGTCTAGAAATTGAGAAGTTTTACCAATAGCAGCGTGAAAATTTGGCACAATATTGTCAATGACATGCTCCCTATAGTGTGAGGCGGTCATGTTCCCTGGACAAATGTGTAGATCTGTGCGCCCGTTGAAACATATCCCGGCCCATAACATAACACTACCCCCTCGGAATGGATGGACTTCTTGGACATAGCGACGATTACGGGGTATGCGTGGGATTGTCCATACCCTTATTCTTAGAGAATCTGAAAATCGTCCATATCTGGATTCATCAGTGAAAGGGACCCTACGCCATTGATCGTTTCAATTGATATGTTGCCTTGCCCATTCCAGTCTTTGACGCTTATGGTCACGTGTTAATGGTACTCCTCTTAATGAACGTCTAGAACCTAGATTCACCTTTCTCTAACGTCGTCTGATGGTTTCTATGGAAACTTGGACCCCATCTGCATTTTGAAGAGTATTCCGTAGCATTCTACAAGTAGAGGTTTCTTCTCGCCGAAACGGTGATGGAACGATTCTGAGCAGGTGTTGTTTTTCGTGGCCCACCAAGCCTTGGTCTTTCCAACATGGAACCTGTCTCCCTGAACCTATTCCAAAGTCGAGATATCAAACTTTGGCTGATTTGGAGCCTTTCCGCTACAACAGCCTGAGTTAGGCCACCCTGTAGCATTCCGATAGCCCTATTAGCCTCAGCGTTTGTTAATTTACGTCTTGGCATTTTCAGAAAACTCGTTTAAAATCGAAGCCGTTGATAAACTGACTTCATTTCAAAATAAGAACATTCATGAAGCATATGCAAAGAACCAAACTTCAGAAAAAAGGTGACCAGATTTTTATTGGATCGATTCATATTGATATTGAGTTTTAAATGATTTTTCAGCGATTTTCTCGAAGATTACATACTTTTAAAAACGATTGAATACGATATCCCTAACTCTTGTGGAGCAGTATATAACATTCGATTGGAAAAAAAGGTGGAACAGGCCTTTATTGGTCCAGCGGAAGTAGTTCGAGGAACCACAGCCGTTAAGGGAGAAAAAAGAACGAGATCCAATTCATCATTGGACTCAAAGCAAAAACACTTTTTTAGCATACACATCAAATAAAATGTTAACAATCCATAATTAATTCGAAGACAGCAGGTGATATGTACAATATAGAGCTTTCCATACTCTGGTATTGTTATTACTGGCACAATCTTGATGAAGGGCAAAGCAAATTGTAGTTTGAGGTACATAATTTGTAACATCAGATGAGGAAGCAGAAATTTCCTCAGTCTTGCAACATTCCTCCCATGGAAGGTGAGAGAATATTATTAAAACAAAATGAAAACGAGCAAAACCTACCCTGAGTACCTAAAGGGTCAATTACGATAAAGAAGATTTCCTACTTAAACTTTTTAGCCTGGCTTGTGATCGTCTATGGTGGGTAGGACTCCATGTTATATCCCAGTGATTCAGATTCGTAATAACTCAGATAAGTGAAATATAAGATAGGAAATAATGAGGTATATATATATTCTTTTGAAAGAGAGAATTACATACTGTTTTCTTAAATCAAACAATATATGTCTTATGGCACGTGTGAAGAAATGGCGACAAGGAACAGATTGAATAAAAGAATAAAATCTGTTTCCGGCTCCAAATCTAAGCAGAGGGAATGTGAACGGGGTACCATACAATTCTGCGTATGATACACGAGAACAGATAAAAACCTCTGAAAAAACTCTGTCTCCCCGTGTATGTGTGGTGATACTGAATTTGTTCAAAAAATATGCTGCTATCTATGTTACATAGCTCCTTGTGCTTGAAAACAAGCCTTTTCATCGAACTGGAGGCAAATATCTTGAAATTATATCTGTAACAAGAAAAGAAGAAGAAAAACGAGAAAGACGCAGTAGAAAAAAAATACTTCACCTGCTAAAAAACCTTTTCACAAAGTCCTAACTCTCTCATGGATCGGGAGGATCTTTCGATCAGGTCCGATCTTCCAAGTGATGATTCTTCTGTTCTTCAGGTGTTCGAGGAACGCTATAGGCCCCTTATGTTGGGGGATCATCTCCCATGGATTAGAGTGGTTGTTTTTAGCAAAAAATCAGCAAAAAAGCAAGAGCAAATTCGAAAAACGTCTGACACTTCATTGTCATTTCTGACAATAAATGAAACACTTGAATGGACACAGCTGTAAAGGGGGAAAAACGAACAAGATCCAATTTATCATTAGACTCAAAGCAAAAACCCTTTTTTAGCATACGTAACCAATGAAATGTTAACAATTCAGAAATCCATGCTTAATTAGAATAGAGCTGGTGATATGTACCATGTGGAGTTTCCTTCACCCCGCTAAGGTTATTACAACCTTGATAAAGGCTCCAATGCCTATACCATAATATCAGGTAAATAGTTGAATGTGCAGTAGGTCTTACCAGATGTATAAGAATATGGGTTGATAGCAGAACGAAGTTCCACATTATTCAAAAGAAATACAATAATGATAAAATAGAACAAGCTAACATGAGATTGAATCCTGTGAATAGAAACAGAGTTATATTAAAATGGGGGAAGTGTATATACCAGTGGACAAAAGAAAGCTTTCTAAAAAGAATCTGAAATGGCGGATTGCTGGAAGAGTAATGCCTTTGCAAAGAAAATCAAGATCAAATTAAAAAGTATATGAAGTAGTTCCCCATCGGTTTTTGTTTTGAAGAAGAGTTTTTTCTCCACAGAATCGTATGTCTTCGATGGTTGCAGAAGAACAAGAGTACATCATGAAGAACTTGACGTTCTTTCATGTCTTCTATATATGATGCTGGTGGTTCATAATCTTCGAACGAGGTCTCTCATAGACCAAAGAAGAGCTCGAAGTTATGTTCTGATTCTAACTCACCCTGGTCAAAGGCTTGGTGTAGCTCTTTCAATGTCAATGAGTACTTACAAAAGGTTTGAGAGTAAATTAGTTGTGATAATGAGCGTTAATTACAATAATTCTCACGCTGCGTAGGGTCATTGGCAATAGAAGAGATGGAAGATGTCTCCTCGATCCCCCATCTGTCCATTCGGTGGAAATAGCTCCCCAGAAATCGTGCTTTAGACTCATCTTAAGCTGCGTTCATCTGTCTCATTTCGCCAATCTTGAATATGCCCGCAGTTATCCCAAAATGACCAATGCTACTGTCACTCTTTTCACTCTGGTTATGCCAACCCCTCCAAGCAACAGGTTCATCTGACTGATGAATTCTGGGATTATGAATGAAAATTTCGTTCTCAAAATATACGTTTTACGTTGGTGGGAAAGTCTTTCCCTTCAAAGGCACCTACCGACATGGACGAATAACTGGGATCAACGAAACCGATGTAGTAACCCTCAAATATCGACATTTTCATATCATTCCAATCCTGACTGAACATGAAAAGAATGCTTTCGGGTATCTACATTTTTTGAAGTTATAGATCAAAGACATATCCACCGCTGTCAGCGAGAGGCAGGTAAATATGGATTTGTTGCCTGCGTACGACATTCGATTCGGATGCAAACCTTATTTCGCGTTTGCTTCTCACCAGTTCACAAAGGATCCTAGGGAAGCACGTTTCATTCAATAGAAAAACCCATTGCTGCTCGAGAAGATTCAAATCCACAGCTGGCTCATATTTGAAATTGCAGGCCCTGTACTCTGCTTCGAAATCAGTATTGTTCGGATGATGTAAAACGACAATTGTTTTCAGTTTTGTCTTATGGGCCTCACACACTACACGATTGCCTGCATGTCGTCGCCTCAATAGGAGAATAGGAGAGCAATATCGCAGAGCAGCATAGACTATCTCGTTCCTGCAGGCCAACTGTCAGTGTGTGGCTGAGATCACCGTCTGACTGTCGGACTGAAAATCAACCCAACCAAAACCACAGTAATTGTATTCACCCAAAAAAGAAACGTTCCATCCTTGGAGACGTTATCATAAACAAGAGATATCTTGGAGCGGGTGAAAGTCTGAAGTTGAATACCTGAGAATAACCCTGGATAGCAAGGTTCTGTGGAATAAGCATGTTGATACTGCCACTGGCAGAGCCACAAGGAATCTAATGAAGGCAGGAATTGGGGATGTAACCCAAAAATACTGCGATGTTCGTCAAGATTGTGTGACATATAATCACATATGGGGCAGTATCCTGGTTTGCTGAAGCAAGTCAGGTAATTACGAGGAAAATGCTTGACAAAGTACAGAGGCTTGCCTGCGTGTGTATTACGGGAGTTAGGAGAACCTGCCCAACTAGTGCCCCTGAGATCATTACAGATTTCACACCTTTACATCTAGTGATTGGGTAGCCCATGGGACCATCCTCAGAATATCTAAGGAAGGTGCAGGATACGAGAGAATCAACAGTCAGAGAGTCTGATCCACTCTGAACAACTACATTTCATTCGCGAACCCTTCTGGTGATCTAATGATCAAGGAAGTAAGCCCTGAGAAAAACTTCAGTACAATGCTAAGCGAAAGAGAGCAATGGAAACAGGAATACACTGGCTATATTCTTGAAGAGAATACCTTAAAAATGGTGTACAGATGGATCTAAATCAACGATAAGGGCCAGCGCTGAAGAATTCTGGGCAAGAACCAAGTGAACACTATAATGAGGCTCTCACTCGAAAATCTGGCAGACATATACTCCATTCACTTTTATAAAGTATCCCGGGAGGCCAAGTTTTAGGTTTATCAAGGTTTTTCACCTAAAAAATCGCAGGTTGGCACTTGTGAATGACATTACGTCAATTAATAAATGTCGGAGACGTTGCCGGCGTTTATTTATCATTATTAATTATCAAGCCTGGAAACTAAGAATGCCGAAGGAAGTTTCGAAAAAGCAGAGGTAAAGTATCAGGAAGTGCTATTTAGAATTGAAATTTGTGAATTCTAAAAGTTACCCTGATAATTTGGCATCGAAAGTTCATCACCAGCTATCCAACATTTTCGACGTATAAGTGAGTGAAAACCAAGGTTTTATATTTTATATGAATAGAATTTCATTTTTTAGCTGCACATAAACACAATTAGGAGGATTTTAAGTGAAAGAGACGACAAAGAATTTCCTACTATTGGGGCACCCAAAAAGACACTGACTGAAGACTTTATTTTGAAGAAAGATCTGACACGACAAATTTGGAATTATAATTTGAGAAATGAACACTTTTCGATTGATACACTACTCACTTTTGCGAAAGAGCTGCCTTTTTCAACAGAACCCTCTATGCAGTGTGAAAGATCTAACATAAAACATTTGGGTTTTCTTGTACATATTGCAAAAATGTCGAATACCCTCCTTATAAAACTAGTACTGTATCGAAGATTTTCTACGATCAAGGAGGTTCAACTGAATCAAACAAAATGAATTATATTATGAATATGGAAAGGGAAGTTGCTGCAAACCACCTAGATAGAAAAATAACCAATTGGGAAAGGCTTTCTCTTTATAAGGGACATTAAGCTTCTTCGTAAACCTGAGGATCTCAAAAATAATTGCTTGGAGGACCAGCTATGGTCGGAAGACCTTCGTTGTCAAGGACCAAATGTGGGTTAAGTATATACTATGTCCTGATGATTTTCTATCTCCTTTTCGGTTGCAGATTTCAAGATATTTTGTCATTGTCAATCCAAAAGAAAGATGAAATGTTGTCCGTTATGAATATGTCAGCCTATTCTTTGAAAAAAATTACAAAATCTCTATACTTATACAGAGGTTTTTATCTTTGTGCTCATGTATCGTGGGTAAAAATGTATGGCGTACTATTCAAATCTTTTTTCCTAATACTGTAATTGCTTTGAACATGCCATATTGTTTGATACATTAAAGAATTTAATGCTCTTTCTCAAAAAGAAACTTATACATGTAACGATGTTAGAAATTATTGTTTTGTGATGGGAAATTGTTGAAGTTTTTTTTATTATGTATCAAAACCAATTTCTTTATTGTGTTGCCGTTTTCTCAAGTTTTGTTTCCAATCATTATATGCTAGTTGATATGATAATTAAATTTAAGACGTTTAACACCCACCTGGAGATTGAATATTTGAATTGACTTCGAAGTATGTCCATAAAACATAATTCCATATCTTGCTTTTGACTCGAATACTGTATGATAGATGGTTTTCATGCAGAATTTATCCAGATATCTTGTCATTACACCCAAAGATAACAGACTGAAGCTAAGGTGCATCCCAGTTTAGAAATACGTTCCTCTTGATTCGGTTTACCTATCATTCACATAGATTCCCACGAACTTTGTAAATGGAGTTAGTTCTTTTAAGGTTTAACAGTGACACAGGTTTCGTAGTACCACCACATTTTCATACTGGAGTATTTAAAGGGGTGCAAAAAGGTATTTCAATTTCTTCTGTAGGCTTATTTTTTGGAAAGTGGGGAATTCCACTGTTCGTTTATAAGTTTTTCTGTAGGGTTATGCGAATACTTTTATTCTTTTTTCGAATGAACTATCACAAAGTAACGACTATTTTGTCCATTATTTTTCAGTAAAATTTCAACACTCGGTTCTTGATTTCCGTATAAGAAAATAGCATAACTGAATCTCCCAACCATGTTTATATAGGTGAAATATTTCCAGTATTTAGGCGAAAAAAGTGTCTTCAACATTCGCCAGGTCTTTGGAATTATTGAATTCACAAAATATTTTCTCGATTTCATTATTTTCCCAAAGTAAATAAACATTTTGATAAATACGTAATTACTACGACATAAATGTAAAAATGGCAACGTTGCTTGTTCAAGTGACAGAAGAATGACCATAACCTAACATTTTCAAAATATACACGGTGAAATGTGTCAGAATTCCAAGGCCAACCGGTATACTTTATAAAAGTGAATGAAGTATACTTGCAATTGGAAGATATACCTAGATACAAGGTGCGGCACGGAGGGCGGACGTTTTTCAGATGGGCATAACTTTCCCCCACTGAGGACGAGAGAAGTGGGGAAGGTGCCGTTAGACTCGTGTGTTCCTAGCATTTATTTACCATAATAATTTTGCATATGGATCTTCGCTTTCACCCCTACAAATTGGCCATTGTGCAACAGTTACACCCCGGAGATTATGCACAACGAATGAACTTCGCACGTGAGATGGAAGCACTGATCGATCAAAATGAGAACCTCATTTTGTTCATGAGTGACGAAGCCCACTTTCACCTCAACGGCATGGTTAACCGGCAGAATTGCCGTTATTGGGCTATTCGCGTGGAAGTTGCCCAAGTTGAGAGAGCGATGTTGGAGAGAGTCTACGCGAACTTCCAAGAGCGCCTCCAGCACTGCATCACCGATTTCGGCCACCACATGCCTGATGTGATTTTCCACACTTGACTGTCTCAAATGCTATTTCCTTGAGAATCTGATTCCGTCAATAAATGTGTTTTTGAGTAAAAATTAAAGCTTTTATTATTTTTTTTAAAACCATCCATCCTCCGTGCCGCACCCTGTATAAACATGAAAGAAACTATCAGAAGTGCGATATAGCCATTCACTCAGATAGTCAAGCCGCTATTAAAGCACTGAGCTTCTATGTTATCGACTCAAAGTTGATTCAGGAGTGCAGGAGAAAACTCAATGAGAAAGTCAAGAAAAATTAGGTCTCTTTGATCTGGGTTCTCGGTCATTCAGGAGTCAAAGGAAGAGGCCAATATGCTTGCCAGAGAGGGCGAACGAACGCCATAAACTGGTTCAGAACCATTCTATGGAATAGGAAAATGCACCTATAAGAAAGAGTTTCTGGAAAAGGAGAAAACCTATTAAGTAACACTCTGGCGGAATCTCCCAAGAATGGATCTCTTCAAAAAGTGTCTTCGGATCTGGATCTCAGTCAGAACCAACCAATGGCGGATAGAGTTCTCTTCAGGGAAGGGGTAATAATGATCATGGAGGGGGGGTAATAACGATTGAAAACCACTAAATCAGTCCTGCCATTACAAGCCAAATATAATAATTCTTTGGGCAAGAAACTTGTAGTAGTGGGGAACTAGCCTCGAAGAAGCCTTTCTAGATACTGGATTTCATTAGACCTCAGGAACTGGACCGCGAGCCGTGAGGAGAACAGCTCTGTTAGGTAGCAAAATAGACCTCAAGGTCGTAGTGAACTGTAGCCCCTCTCAAACTTTGACTATAACTAACAATCGCCCATCTGTCCCACATTCCATGTCTTTACACACCTTCAGTTCGTGCCAATTGAATTCGAAAATCTTCAGATTAGGGAGAAAGGGGGTAATGGCGATCAGTTAAGATCTTTCTAGAATGAAATTCAAATTATAAATCACAGCTCTATTGGGAACATAACATCACAATTCTGCACTAAAGGACTATTAATAAATTGAGGTCACAGTAATAAACTTCGGAGTTACGATTTATTAGTAATAATAGTCTGAAAAAAGAAAGTTTTTGACCACTTTTGCACTCATATGAGGGCAATGGTAGTCATGATGTTGACAATGATGATCAATTACTTCTAACGTGCGGAATCCAAGCCAGTGTCAGCAAAATGTGTCCAAAGCCCACAGGAAGTGCATAGGTACCATACTTCGTTGTTTTGGCCAAATTCCCCACATATCAGATAATTATTTTTTGAGTTATCTTCATCAAAAGTATCATCATCGACGCAGTGGTCGTCAATGTCTACGTAAGTCAATGAAGAGTCATTTTTTTCCTTTCAGCCTTTTCAAGTCTCTCCTTCAACTCTTTGGTTTTTTGTCCTTCCACGTGCATTCCCTTTCCGTTCAAATTCTTGACCACAATTACCCGCAATATAGTAAATAGAATGAATTGTGAATAAAAAAAGGAATACCATATTTTGATTCAAATTGAACATTATTATTTTATGATGAACAGTTTCAACCAACTTTCGATGATTCACGTAAAAAAAATTTCATAACTTACCTTGATAACTTAAAAAATAAATTGAAAGCGAAAACGAAAGACACTTGTCATTATACAGGGTCTTTCACGAGGAACCTCACCCATATTTATACGGGAAACTACTGAACGTATTTTCATGAAATTCAGCACTTATAAGTATTTCACGATGCTGATGAAATCTAAAATATTTTCAAGGCATGAGCACCTCCGGTTTTTCCGGAAATGACGTCAACTTCCGTTTTTCAAATTAGAACACCATTTTTTTATTGCAGAAATAGATACCTTAGAAAATTTCAAGTTATTTTGATGTAACATTTTTCAGTTTTGGTTGGAAAATTCTCTCTTAGCGGGAAAATTCGAAAAAAAAATCGAAAATAGAGCTCCGCTGAAACAAGAATAACTTCGAGGTTTTTGGATGGAAAATTTTAATTTTTGAGATTTTTCAAGATGTAAGATTGATGTATCCACTTTGAAAATCGAAATCGCGATTCATGATACAGGGGGTGAAAAAATCGCTTTCAAAGTTAGGGATGACAAAATCGTGAAAAATCAATTTTTTCAAACTAGAACCCCATTTTTTATGGCAGATATTGAATCTACGTTAAAAAATAATATGAGTGTATGCATCACACCCTTGCCCTAAAGTGGATATTTTCTGAGTTATTCACAAAAAACTGTTTTTCGTCTTGAATTTTCAGCTATTTCTTTTCCCTTCACGCCAAAAAGATGAAATTTTCAGGAACTGTTACTTAAACCATGTTTTAGATTTTACTACCCTAATATGCAAGAGAAAAAAGTTACAGGTTGTTATTGAATAGATGGCGAATTTGGATTCGAATTTGTATCGGAAACCTCTTTATTTCAACTAATCGGCCATCGGTTTTCTCTCCAGTGATAAATAAATAATTCCTTATGAACCATATACAAAAACTTACCATGTTTTACATTTTTTTTTAATGATAGATATCATTAATTACATCTGCCAAATTCCTCTTTATTCAGTAGCATTTTGTGTTTACTATTAATTTGGTGATAATTCGTATTAAGTTATAAAATCGATCACTATGCCTAATTTTACCAATGAAGATGATTTAAATCTCATTCTACTTCATGGAGAATGTAATAAAGTTGTAGATAGAACGATTCGACTGTTCATTGAGAGGTTTCCTGATCGACTCAGACCAACGAGAGATACCATTAACAGAACCATGAGAAACTTGAGAAATGTCGGATCTTTCGTTAAGAAAACAGCATGGTTCAAATAACAGTTCCTGAAAATTTCATCTTTTTGGCGTGAAGGGAATTTTGGCGTGAAGGGAAAAGAAATAGCTGAAAATTCAAGACGAAAAACAGTTTTTTGTGAATAACTCAGAAAATATCCATTTTAGGGCAAGGGTGTGATGCATACACTCACATTATTTTTCAACGTAGATTCAATATCTGCCATAAAAAATGGGGTTCTGATTTGAAAAAATTGATTTTTCACGATTTTGTCATCCCTAACTTTGAAAGCGATTTTTTCACCCCCTGTATCATGAATCGTGAATTCGATTTTTAAAGTGGATACATCAATCTTACATCTTGAAAAATCTCAAAAATGAAAATTTTCCATCCAAAAACCTCGAAGTTATTCTTATTTCAGCGGAGCTCTATTTTCGATTTTTTTTTCGAATTTTCCCGCTCAGAGAGAATTTTCCAACCAAAACTGAAAAATGTTACATCAAAATAACTTGAAATTTTCTAAGGAATCTATTTCTGCAATAAAAAAAATGGTGTTCTAATTTGAAAAACGGGAGTTGACGTCATTTCCGGAAAAACCGGAGGTGCTCATGCCTTGAAAATATTTTAGATTTCATCAGCATCGTGAAATACTTATAAGTGCTGAATTTCATGAAAATACGTTCAGTAGTTTCCCGTATAAATATGGGTGAGGTTCCTCGTGAAAGACCCTGTAGAATGCCGCGTGTGGAATGACCTAGGGTGTGGAGAATGTGAGGTTACCACACTTCGCACGCATAGGCAACTTCAATTTTTCCAGCTGCGGGCATGACTACCATTGCCTGCTGACCACGATTGCCCCATTTTCCCCTGATCAATGTCTTTTTCTTCGCCCCAAATGAGAACACTACTCCATAAACTTCTCTGATGATATTTCAAGAAAAAATTTCGTGTAGTCTACTTCTAGCTCGATTCTCGAATTCGGCAAATATATCCGAAAATAGTTTCATCATTATCATCTTATCGATAACTCCCCTATCTCCAGCATCCACTTGACCAATTCCCACAGCTCTTCCGCAAACGAACGGTAAACGCGGTACCTGAAATACGCAGCACGCGGTTGTTAAAATTGTCGAAACGAAGCCACGATACTCGACACGACACGTTAAATATCGTGCGAATCGAGAGCGGAACGGCGTTTCGCGACGCTTCAATAAAAACCGGATAGACCGTTCGTGCGAGGCCTCGCATGATTATCGCTCTCGAAGAGCGCGAGAGATGATCGCGTGAAACGGCAATAAGTGGGAAATTCTCGTTGCGGAAAAACCGGCCGAAGTTACCGGCAAGTTCGCAAGTTTCAATCACTGCGGCGGAAACGTGTGAGTTCGACGTAACGGTACGATAAGGCGGCGCCGGTTGATGTAAACGGATGTAAAACCGGTGACGAGGGCTTTACCTGGCTTCGAGTTCGTATCGAGAGTTCGATTCATTGCGTACAATCGATGTTATGGTCCTTTGCTTCTGTTCATTCATCCAATTATGCAAAGTCGAGAATCGAGTGAATGAATTCGATTCGATTGCGATATTTGGCGCAGCTGAGTTATCAAAATACAGAAACACACTCTTTTATGCATCATCAACATATGTTGAAATCGTTGAAACTTCAATAGCAGAAAACATAACGCATAACGATGATACATTCGATCATGCTCTTACATTGTTTACATTAATTGACAACTGTGCCATGAATATTCGGATAATATGATGGAAGATCCAGTATTCACTTATATAATAATTTTAACAGATCATTTCAAAAGATTTTCATCAAATTTATTTCATGATGAAGCTTTATAATGTGAGTTTCCATAAAAGTTTCATTTGTTCAGGGTGGACAAAATTCCTTGTTTACTAAATAAATCTCGAGAACAACAGCAGCTAGGAGAAAACTTATAATACAGTTTCGAGCTCTTTTTTCCTGACTATTTTTTTTTCTGATCGGAACAATATTGAGCAATATCGCCTTAGTTACCATATGTCATAACACACTGGTATTTCCCAAGGGAAATATGAAACGTCAAGTCATATTTCCCTTGGGACAATATGATGTATTCATATTTCACTATAAGAAATATTTCATTTATTTATTGGAAAAAGAAAAGTGCAATTCTTAAAATTTCCGCTAAAGGTATTGTACCCAGATACAAAAGATGAAATATCTTGTTCGCAATTCGTCGATGAGACTGCCCTTTCGTTATGAACATTCCTTTCAGCTTTAGTCTCGAACGATTCTCCAAAAATCGTCTCCAAAGATTGTGATGATTGTGCTTCACGCGATGCCATCATCGACACTTCAGAAACCTTCATTCTTCATCAATTTATTGTAAATGTCCTATTTATATCATTCTTCGATTAGACACTTTGATCACGATCACCGACCAACTATCTTCGATATCGGAAGATATATTCACCAATTTGTTCTCTCCGGAACCAAACATTCACGGGCTTTTGCCGCTTGAGTTTCCACGTAATTTGACATTATTTCATCAATTTTATTTCTGACAAGACATGAAAATCAAAACAGAAACTATGATTTTCAGAAACACGGCCCATAGAAACGTTAAAAATCCAATGAATTCAAAAATTTGCAATATAATACTAATTTTTCCATTTTCAGAACAATAATGTTTCAATCAGAAAAAAACTATTGATTACAACACAGGAAATATGAATATATTTCCCCGGTTGTCTATACATCCCTCGGGCTTCGCCCTCGGGATGTAACTTTGACAACCTGGGAAATATACTTTTCATATTTCCCTTGTTGTAATAATAGCTATAATTATTTATTTATCTTCAACTGGAATCGTTATGGCGGGGTTAGCCTTCTGGGAACTGCGACCACATAGATCTTCTGTTCTCTACCCTACTCTAACCTTGATCAACGATATGAACATGCATTCAGCAATAGGTAATTCCAATCGCAGAAGCTCAAGTTCACATATTCAACGGTTGGTATGGTACCGCCAGCCTACTTATAATTCAACAGTGAATCGAAAAGCTATTCAATGTATGTATAGTTCAACTAAGAATTATTGACATCTCGGCGAGCTTTGGAGAATCGGAAATATGTTGGTAATAGCCCATTCAGTAATATTTTGAGTTGCAGAATTCAGGTTGATGTTGGAAATAAAACTGACATTTTGTAATTAATATTCGAACAAATTTGACAAATAATTGCGCAAGTGGAAAATCTTTGGAATGAGGCTCTTGAAGAATATACAGCATATAAATAAAAAGCCTGCACAGAGCACATAGAAAAAGAAATAAGAGAAGATCAATCAAAATATATGGAATGTTATGATATTACTGACATATAGCCTTTAATTATGAACATGACGAAATCTTTTCAGATGAGGAAATAATAACAGTGGTTGTTGAAGCAGAATAGTAGGAATATTTACATTTTTAATATATTTTACTCCTTCTTTGTTCACAAATATTGAAAGTTACAATGTCATGACAAAATTCTTCATATATTAAATAAATCCATTCGTTAAGTTTTGTTTCTGTCTTGATGTCTATTACAATTTTTTCAATCCATTCACTTTGCAGCAACGCGCTTCAAATTATCAACTAGATTTTTCTGTTTTAGTGAATATACATATTGAACTTTGGAAGGGAACATGCTTTTTAATCATCCCAGATATTTTTCAGGCTGTGTGCTCCTATAATTGATGCTTCGAAAATGTAGCAATACAAGATGAAAATAATATACTGCTGGTATACAGATTCACACGATGGTAATCGTATGCGATAATTGTGGGCATTATCATGTTCAATATGCCTTACTTTGAAACAATACCATTTAATTTTATATTTATACTAGCTGGCCCGGCGAACTTTGTTCCGCCTAAATGATACTTGCGGTGGTTTCACAAATCGTAATCATCGGTGATCGGAGATCAACGGCTTGGTTCTCTGATTTTTGAACTGTCAAATGTTTCCATGGATATGAGTTATCACACAGAACAGATACACAAAAATAATATGTCATAATATGTCAATCACTACTAATGGCAATTTTGGATTCAATTATTTCCGCAAATATATTTATTACCCAAACAGAAATTCAAAAACATTTTAAAAATTATGAGATAAGATGAGAATGGACATCTCACGATTGGAACTCATCGCCAAAATCCGATTTACTTGACATTTCGATAAAAATTCACTGTGATATTCACCCGCTTCTGGATCTGTTAATAGCCTGTCATGGTACTATAAGCCCTATGTAAATTACACAGTAATTGATGTCATATGTTATTTTTTCGACCATTTCAAACCACGACGACCGAAATGCTCAAAAAAAGAACAGATGGATGACCGCGAAAGCCTCAACGAATTCATCGCCATTTAATTGTAATAATGTCAAATATAGAACCCTCACGATTACGTTATTTGGAAAGATAAAACTATGCAAATAACTAATAATCATCAGTCATAATGTGTAAATAGCGCCATCTGAAGTGGAAAGAACGAAACTTTTCTCATATCTCAACGAAATCAAATCATTTTAGACATCTGTACTCCTACGCTAAGACATTTTGGTTTCGCCCAACAGCTTAGAGTTGTAGGCAACTCAAATTACACACTATTACAGTGATTATAGAGGGAATATAGTCACTGTACACACTATTTGTTTATATCGCCATCTAACGCGGAAAATATCAAATGAAGTACAATCGAATAAGCGGAGCGTAACTGTAACTGTAGCGACATCTAGTGGCCTTACTCAAATGGAGGAAAAGCATTTCCTGTATAAGTAAAATTTTCATCGATTTTTTCAAAGTTTCATTGTATTTTATAATAACCAGACCTTAGACGAATCCATATATGAAGTTTTATAACAAACAGTCCATCCGATCTCGAGTTATAAATGGTGTAACCAACATCTTTCTTTTATATATATAGATATTTATTGCTACTATGAAAGCACAGAAAATTTCTAGATACTTTTTTGTAACTAGAATAAAGCTGCGACTGGACTTCCAAGGCCTGCTTTGATGCAAATAATTCTTGGATGAACTGTATTATCAGTTTCCTCTAAACTGCTATAGTTCTCGAGATTCCTTCAGTCGACAACGAATTTTGAGTTGCTAGCAAATTTATAAATTCATTAATGTTTCATCAGGTCTGAACAATAACATCAGCTCCGACACCAACTACGCACCTCAAACGGACCGTTTAATGGATATGCTGTCGAGGATGCGAGAAACAAGCCAGCAGAACAGTGGCGCTTATGAAGAACAGTATAGAGGCGAACTGGAACAGCTTGCCTCGATGGGCTTCGAGAATCGCGAAGCCAACTTGAGAGCCCTAATTTTATGTTTCGGCGACGTCACTGCAGCAGTTGACAGGCTGCTGAACCATAATCTAAGTGGTTTGCAGTGATGAATGACGGTTATCTTATTCACTTTATATGCCGCTGTTTGTATGTTATTCCTCTTGAAAATACATTTGTTTTCAGTTTTGCATTTCAATATTATATGAGTATCTCAAGTTTTTTATTGATTCACTCCATGTGCTTACGTACGAGACGTTTCTCTTAAGACTGATGATATATCTCTATTATTCAAGAAGCTCCCTTGAAAGAAGGTATCGAATACAATAAAGATTAATGCCGTCAGCTTGGCAACATGATAGATAGAGATAAAGCTTTACACACTTCCGAGAGCGATTCTATTCTTCAAATATCTAATATAAACCGACTCCATTTTATTGCACAAAGAATGCCTATAATAAATTCTTCCTCGTAAAAACCTCATATGTTCGATACTGCCGCTCTACGGACATTCTGAAACAATGCAAAAACTCCGCGAATGTCAGCAAGGATCTTTTGTGATGAAGACAAATAGAAAAATAAATTTCTGTCTTCGCGTGAAAAGCTTCTGAAGGAGGATGCATTCAGTCCATTCAAGGGTTAGCTAGATCCTCGGAGATTTTCACTTCGTATATAAGCGCGACTTCCCTTTTTCGAGGTGGGGTTTTAATTCAATTTAGACGTTTTTATATTTGCTTCAACCGTTATGTCTATTCTTTCAGGCTTTTCTCAGTGAGCAATTTCATGAGTGTAGTGGAATCTTCAAATTATGGTCATCCTTCTTCGATCGATCCAACTCTCAATCGTTAATAAAACGTAAAAAAAATAATTACTGAGACGTAGAATACAGATTTCTCAGTTTGGTAGAAACTTCAAGGTTTTGTATAGTGTCATTCAAAACGTAACTTTCATATTGAATATATGCCGAAGAAGCACGATAAGCACACGTTACATGATGCCAAAGGAAACCTTTTTTTCATTTTCCATTTTACGACTTCAGCTCTGAGAGATATAGCCATAAAAAAAAAATTGGGCCACATACGTGCCTGATAGGATTTTCCGCAAACACCTCGAAGTTATTATTTTTCGATTGAAATTAAAGAAAGACTGAAGCACTAACCTTATTTGAATAAGTATGTTACCAACACGATATTTCCTAACAAAAACACTTAGTTTTGTCCGATTATTTCTGCCATTGAAAGCCTCCCACCGAAATAAGTTTCTTCTTCGATTTTCCTGAAGATAAGTTTGTAAACACTAATAATTTGGTCATATTTTCCTCGATATTCCAAAACTCTACCCATAAAAAGTTGTTTTCTCACCAAAATAACCTAACTCCATTAACCTAGGTCATAGGATTCGAGGTCAATGACCTAACCTAACCCATTTTCTGTGATATTTCACAGAACTTTCGAGGAAACGATGCCACATTGCTGAATTTCCCTTCAAACAATGGAATAGGCGAAACCAAAAAAGCCGTACGTCCCCTATCGTTAACGTTAACTATCGCCAGGACACTAGTTTTGTTTACTTTTCGCTTATGGCGTCGAGGCGTTGCTCTTTGGTAATGCCCAAAGAGTAGTTCTGATTCTCTCCGATTTAGCGCTACGATCTTAATTTCAGTCGCCTATAACGGTGCGCTAGCCGGCAAGCAAGACATACCGTTGTTCTATGTCTACAACGTTAGTCCCATCACAGACCAGTCTGTGGTTCCATGAACGACGCTTGCGTATAGCGATAACTTGCGCCATGGATTTCGATTTATTTATTAATTTACAGATAATTATGCAACCAGGTGATGATTATGTGAAGACATTCAGTGAATTGATGTAATAATAACCATGTAGTGTCGAGTTAAAATTCCAAGAGGATATTGTTAGGATAGAATTATGTAGTGCTAAGTATGTATCATTCTATTTTTCATTCATTTCAATTCGATACGTAGTTTGTATCGACATCATCATTAATATTCGAATTTTGAATTTCATCGACATTTATTTTTAATATGGACCGGCAACAATAAATTTCAAATAGAAACTCAGCGGATGAAATGCATAATTTCGTGCTTCTTAGAATTCAATTTTATCCCCCACATTTGTGAGATTTTATTATTACATATCTCTACAACAAACGTTTTTCTATCATAGAGATTTCAGTCTTGATGAAGTTGATAAACATTCTGAAAATATTGTTAACTTGTTAAGGGACCTGAGAAGAAATAATATTCGATGATATTTCATCCAGGGGAGCATCCAGATCATTCTTGAAATTCATTATTTTTTCCTCAAATTTGATCGTATACAATTGGGAATATTTCGAAAACGACGCTTTTCACTGAGAAAACATAGGAATACTTTTATTTTCTTAAATGATTGATTCTTTCGAAAATATAAACGGTTTATTTTTTACAAGTGGTTTTATAGTATTTTTGCATGTATGTATGAGTCAGCTACGCTTTAACTTTTATACCAGGGGGAATATTGAATTAGTTTCGATTCAGGAATATGCATCATGAATAGAGCAAACAATCAACCAAAATTCAAATTATTTGAAATAATGGTTCCGAAGATATGAACAGAAATATGTTTTTTAATGGATTTTCGACACCCTGTATCTTTCAAACGAAACCGTATTTTGAAAAATAGTATGGAAAAAAAGTGTTCAGTTTGATAAGAGGAATCTACTGTTAAAATATATGTACAAGTCAAAGATTCATCTTGTATAAATCTGTCGAGTTCGACAATTTTCGGCGAATTTTGCACTTTTTGGGGAATTTTTTAAAATTACTTTCTGGCCTCATCGAACCGAAAAAAAGCTACTCATGCAATCTTCGATTCTTCTCCTTTCAATCCCTTCCGGAACCCACTTTTGTCGAAATCTGAAAGTCCATGGTGATTCGACCATATTTTTCTAGGTCAGTTCTACCGAAATCTATCAAAAAAAAATAATTTGAGTCAGATTCCACCGAGGATTCCACGCATCACAGGTTGTCAGAATTGGGCCCCATTAATGGCCGCATATGATCTATTCAGCATTTTTTCATTATCCATTTCCAATAGTCCATTCCAAATATCCTGTTGCGTACTAATTCGCATTTCCAATCTATGCACTTGGGGGAATCCCAGCAGATTGACTAGCGATGGATGATCAAATAACGAGATAATTAGTAGAACATTCTATATCAATTTGTTCTTTGCAACGCAGTAAAGTTAGAGCGTTATGACTCTTTGGCTCAGCAGTTACGGAGTAATTGGGATGTAATTCCGTGCATGGGAATGTTGCCATTGGAATTGGTACAGTCCGGCAAGGACGTTTCAGGACGTGAGTGTCCGGATTTTGGCCGGCGGCCATAATTTTGGGATCGATTCCAGAGGTCGTGACATCGAGATGGGGAGAAGACAGGAAAAAGAGGAATTTTGTTTATGTCGGAAGCAAATTCGGCAGAACTGTCGGACTTCTTTTACTGTTGGATGGGACGATGAAAGGAAAGATAGAATTTGTTTTTTGGGTTTTTATGGGGATAAGCTCAGAGTAGGGTCGCTTGAATATTGAATTTATTTTGGCAATAAAATATGGATGTTTCGTGATCTGCAGAATGATAATAACCGAATTATGCTCTATGGATTTTCCTGAAAGTGTTCAGTATAACTACATTTTTCAAATGAAACAGAATGCCAACTTATTCATTTATTTATTGAATAAAAACAGTCGAGGTTAAACCTGTAAGACTAAACATAAATTAAGGAAAATTAACACAAACTTTCTATGAGTACCTACCCACAAATAAAAAAAAAATGAAATACAGAAAAACAAAAATCCCAGAATACTAATCTAACTGCGATATGTAAGCAAATGGAATAACAAACTTTTGAATGGATGACATCAATACACACCACGTTTATAACATAATTGTAAGTTAAGGGTCTCTTTATTTCACGAGTAAGTACCCTAATTTACGACGTAGAGACTTGATTCTTCTTTAAATTGAAGTTGAAGAACGTCCCGAGGGCAAATAGTTTTCCTTTTTTCGATTTAATCCAGGGTAATCGTTAGATCTGGGGTTATTGAATGTGTTTTTCATTTTTCATGAGTACAAGCTATATTTTTGAAATAATAATCAGGAAAGTTTTTGTGGTTTATAGAAGATTAAATTGCCGAGGCAAATAGTTGCGATTTTTTCCAAAAATTGATGAATAACCGTCGGAAAAAAAATCATTAAGTGAAGTTTCCAAAACGCTGAAGTCCAACCTGTTTTTGATCGAAAAACTAATAAAATCGAAAAAATCGCAGCTATTAAACTACAAAAATTTTCATGATTATTATTTCAAAAATATAGTTTGTACTCATGAAAAACGAAAAACATATTCAATAACCCCAGATCTAACGAATACCCTTTGTTTTTTTAATTGAGAAACTAATTAAATCGAAAAAAAGAAAACTATTTGCCCTCGGGACGTTCTTCAACTTCAATTTAAAGAAAATCAAGTCTCTACGTCGTAAATTGGGGTACTTACTCGTGAAATAAAGAGACCACTTTTGAATGGAGATTTACCACGATTCAAAAGGTGATACTGCCCCTTAAGCATCAAATTGGCCTAGAAGATCCAACCTATTCTTGAACACATTGACACAGGGAGAGTTCACTATAGCACTAGTGAATGCTTTCCAACCTTGAAAAACTCGGTTGCTGAGGAAATGCTGACCGGATTTTTTCTTGAAATTTTTCCTTTCGAAGCTTCAAATTATGTCCCCACAAATTATTGCAGTTGACCGAGTACTAACTCACGTTTCATTAGATTCAGATATGACACCAGCTCCTTCGCCATTTTGCAACTCAAATTATTCTAAACAAAGATGGTTTTCTTCAATTGTTGTATCGGTGATATTTCACGACACTGTTTTTATTCCTCCATCTGAAGGAGCACCGTTTAATTTACATTTGGGACAGGATTTATGGATCTGGACTGGACAGACTTGGCTTTATTAAATGATGATTAAACAATATAGTTATTAGTATCCTTTTTAAATATACAAAAGCTCTCTTGGACTGATCTACCAATTTTTATCAACTCGAGGATTAAACATGTATGTATAAGATAGAAGCAATACCACAAAGTGAACAATGAAGGAATGGTATTTACGGTTGGTCTGACTTGAAGGGATGTATCTGGTGGTTTTTTGGTCTTGTGTAGGTGTATCGAATAGAGTCCTTATCTTACGGAATGAATTCACTTTGTCGATACGAAACTAACGGGTTCCGGCGTGGGGAAGGATATGAGGGCAACTGTTGTAGGGTGATGAACTGAAGGCGTTGTTTGACCGTTGCTAGACAAGCTAAAGTGTGATAAAACAGGTAGAATCTTTGGTGGAGTTCTATGTGAGTCCTTTTTGAATTTCAGACCATAGAGAATATGTGGAAGATCATAGAGCTCTGAGTCTTTTTGTTACCGACGAAATCCATTCGCAGTTTGAACTTTGTGGTATTTGAAATGAAAATTGAATTTGAAACAATCATTAACTCAATTTGAGGGTGTATTTCGACCCATTACATTCGACAGTTGTGAGTTGTGGTTGCTGGGTAAAACTTGTTAGCTCAAAACCCTGTTAAAATATTTGTATATAGAGGTAAATATCGAAAAGTATAAATAACGAGAATTATAACCATTGTATGAGAAACAATGAAACTACAGTGAAATTTTCATGAGCTTTTGTCTGTTCGGAAGGCCATAATTGGTAATTCAATGGAAATAGAGCTTTGCCCATTCGGTTTTCCGGGATAAAAACGAACGGAAAACCATTTACGTCAGAAATTTACGCGGACGCCATATACTCCCACGCGGAGTCCCTATCAGGATCAGAAAGAACTCTTCTCGGTGTGGTAATAATTTTCCATTCTGCTCATGCAGCCGTGAACTTTCGGAAAGGGAGGCACGGAGGTCGGAGTTATGCACCCGGAAGAATCCAGGAAAGACCATTTGCCTGAGTTATGGCGCCCGGTCTTGAATGTTCTTATTAACGGCGTGTTTTCTCTTAGATCAGTTTGCGGTCTGCACTCAAACAGTCTATCTCACACCAGAGTTTTGGTTGATATAGTCGATTAGCAAGATTTTCGCCTGATTTCCAACTCGAGGAGACTTGGGACGAAAGGCAATAAAAGCCAGGAGCATAGAATCAAAACTTCACTCAATACATTCGGCCCGAAGGACCAATGTTGAAGCAGATACATAATGGTGAAAGCAACGATAGTGAAGCGGATGAAAATAATTATGAAAGTAAGAGGCACTAGAGCGAACGATAGTGAAGATGAAACAGACATCTTCTAAGACTTGAGATTTTTTTAGTAGAGTTAATTCAATCGTAATAATAATGTGGTGGCCGATGGCGTTCTACCCGACCCTTTCTCCATTCACTGAAGGTTGCCAGAAATTCGAGAGGCTTCGTCAAGCCGAGGGGTTCCATTTTCTGGGACCACTTGTCTGGACGTTGTTGGTTCACTACCGTACCCGATTTATATTTGATTTCATTTTATTTCAAGATTTCATCTTGTATTTTGATTCCCTTGTGGGGCCTCAACCTCTGTATTTATCAGCGACCTTTTCTAGGAATGAGATTGGCGAGATCACAACGGGGTTACGACCGAGCTTCACCCATTTTCCTGGAGCTACTTGTCTGTACGTTGTTGGTTCTCATCCTGATGCCTATTCAACTCAGCGGTTCTCGAAGATTCGTATTTCGCAGCTACGTCCTTGTGAGTGGATATTGGCGAGATCACCACGGGGTTACGGTCGCGCTTCATCCTTTGTCAACCGGCTGGACGTTTGCGGATTTACTAGGATTGCTTCGTCAGGTCGAGGGGTTCCATTCTCTGGAGTCACTTGTCCGGACGTTGTTGATGCCACAGCTACCCCTGTACTTGATCCAAGAAGAAACAAGAATTTCAGGAAATTCACAAGAACTGAATAATCGTCGTCTTCCCTACAATCACCACATAATCAAATTCCATTCACTGCATATTCTATTCCTTCAAACCGTACGGAGTAACTCAATGGCCAAGTTTTGCCTTCAGGCTGTTCTCCATACTTCACCGACTTCCCGGCTACCTTAATCCAGAATAACAGACTTCAAAAAGTCACACGAAACTTTCTAGAGGGGGCCTTTAATCCGATCCGCAAACATTTAGCGGGGAACTCCTAACAACATTGTTTTCTTCGACAACTTAAAGAGGATTACAGTTCTTTATTATGTTTGAAGCTTTGCCGCTACTGTATCGGCATTTGAAGGATAAGCGTTGGTCAAAGACTCGAGGAAAGTTGGAGGAGATTGGAAAATTGGTAGATTCGATCGAGGGGCCTGCGGATGCCTTTCTTAGAATGTATAGAGAGGCTGGATGGCGTATGAAATGGATTGGATTTTTATGAGTGCTCTCATGAGAATTCTGAAGAAACAGTTTCTTGAGTTATGTGTAGGTTTAAAAGGGAAAGGCACTGTAAAGAAAGTTTATATCCGATAAAATATGTTTCTCTCTCCTATGACCACGTAAATTTTTCGTCACAGAAATGCTATCCGCATATAGACACTTTCGAAGCATAGATGGAGAGGAGGCTCCGCTATGTTACTGAACCGCCAAAGACTTGTTAGTTCGCTGAACGGTCACGAGATGGCGCCAACGTCGTTATGGCTCTAACGGGGCTATAATGAATGAATAACACTGATGCCCTGAAGTCCTGTCGAGCTTATGAAGCGCTTCACTATCGTTGCTTTCACTATTATGTATCTGTTTCCACGTTGGTCCTTCGAGCCGAATGTATTAGGTGAAGTTTTGTTTCGTCAGTGATCTTGAACATCACATGGTAACCGGACCTGGAAATAGGCACAAAACTCTCATTTTCAGATGACCCAAATCTAAATTTCCTATCATTCTTCAGATTGGAGCTGAAATATTGCCTCTCGCTTTTACGAACGAACCATATCAATCAAATCGAACAAAATGAACACATCTGTAACAAACGCCGCAGGTTCGCATCAATCTTCCATATCATCCTTCCGTTACAACTCTAATCCACGAAACTCACGCTGTTCTAACCTCATAAAATCTCCACTTTCCCGCCTAACGCGATAAATCCGAAAAAATTAATTTACCAGATCATTGGTCAGCGTTTCCCTTTAACGGCCGTGTTGATTCATAGCATTTCAGTTTGGCCAGAACCCATTGTCTTCGTTCATTGCTGCGCTGTTATGAAAGCGCGGACAATCGGAACTAATGGAAGCCAAATAGTCTATAATTTGGCTCGAAAATGTTTGTGATTTATGTATCTGAAAGTTGTAGGCTGGAAATGGATAGTGAAATCGTATTCAAAAACCGTTCCGTTATTATTGAGGATTTTCTACGCAAATTTGAGCTTTCCAGAGAATGCTGATCTTGTTTTAGATGTGCTACTGTAAAAGATTGAACATCAGAGCAGCAATCGCATCTTTGACCAAAGACTTCTCGTCAATATTCCCAGGGGCGACTGTAGTGTTTCCGAATCTTTAGACGAAATAATTCAATAAAATAGCACAATTAGAGTGACCCTGTTCGTAGATCCTTCCTCCTCAACCGTCTAAATATTGTTCCGTTTTCAGGAATACAAAAGTCGCCCCAGGGATTATTATCAAGAAGTCTCTGGTCAATAATCCCAGGGGCGACTGTATATGATGCGTTCCCATCTGAAAACATTTGTTTCTGGAGAAAAGGCTGCGGCATGACATCATTCTAACTTTATGTTTATAATTGAAATTCTGAGCTGCCCAGTAAACTCTCAACTTTCCCCTGAAACCCTACTCTTTCCCGAATGAAAAATGTATTGTCCCGGGGCCCCATTCTTATTCAATCACGTGTCCAATAATCGAAAGTTTTGCCAGGCGCCCTGAAAGGAAAAAGCAGCGGACAATATCGATGAAGAAACGGCTTTATTCGAATTTGATTGGCCTCTTATTGGAGTCGGCCGGAAAGTTTTCAATATTGTCGTTAGGTCAAGAAAATAAATGTCACGCAGATAAAGGGTCGAGCCATCTGTTCCACGCTATGGAATCGACAGATTCCATTCTAAATTCGAATAGAATCTTGACGGGAATCTGCATAGAGAAATAAACGAAGTTCGTGGTTGATGGCAAATAGGAGCTGACGTACCTAAATTTGATGTACATACGTCGTGGTTACTTGAAAATTGTGATATTACAGAGTGATGTTCTTCATTGTGTGTTAATTTATTTTGCACATACCATTATTCAAATTTGATTGTTTCTAACCTTCAACTTGACTATTGGAAAATTAATCGACAAGGTCTGAAAGGAATTGGGGAACACGTAGACATCATGTATGGAAAAAAACAATATACAGGATGGGTCTTTGACTTGTATACATATATATGTTCGGCTGTGTTCAAAAGATACATCCATTTGAAAAAAAAAGAATGGGATGCTGATAAGATTCTCTGCAAATACCTCAAAGTTCATAATTTCTCGATCGAAATTGAGTTGATACATTTAGGGAATACTCACGTACATAGGTACTTATCTTATTTGAATAGGAATGTTAAAAACAAGATATTTCTAAACAAAAACGCTTAGTTTTGTCCGATTATTTCTATAAGTGGAAAGCCATATTTCTACCACCAAAATAAGTTCCTTCTTCGATTTTCCTGAAGATTAGTTTGTAAACAGTAATAACCTGTTCATATGTTTCTCATTATCCCAAAATATCTAAAAAAAGTATTGATTTTTCACTGTTATTATGATAATTCTACCCAACTAAGAGATTCTAGGTCAATGACCTAACCTAACCCATATTTTATGGAAATTTCCCAGAGATTTTGAGGAGACGAAGCCAGGTTGTTGATTCTCTCTCAAAACAATGGTATAACGGTGTTCGAGGTAGCGAGCGCGCAAGACAAACCGTAAGATCCATGAATCGACCCATCCCAATTCTTGCATTGTTGTTCTGACGAGATCCGTAAAAGGCGTAATCAGAATAACAAATCTGGAGAAGATCATTTTCAGATCTATGTTGTTATTAAAGGGTAAAATATTTTTTTAGGTGTTTTTCATCGATCCCGTGATGATTATGTGAAGACTTTCAGTGAATGAATGTTCCATCAACCGTGTAGCGTCGAGTTATCGATATTCCAAGAGGATATTGTTTAGATAGAAACAGATTATTAAGTCTCATTTTATTTTGCTTTAATTTCAATTTAATGCGTGATTATTATCGACATTCATCATCCCTATATCTGAATTTTGTAATTCATCGACATTTATTTCGAATATGGACCGGTAACAATAAATTTTCAATTGAAACTGTGCGTAATAAATGTATGTAAAGAAACTGTATTTCTTTATTCAATTGATTTAGAGATTAAGATTATAAGAGGCTTAGGATATGACAGCTATAGAATGATAAATGATTTGACGTTCAATCGGAAAATCTAATTTTCGAAATAATATAATATTATATAATTGTTTGATAGAGATTTAGGATTTGAAGAATCGACTGCAATTGTCGTTTTATAAGACTGATTCTCCAATAAGTCCTTCGGAATTAGAATAACTTCAAATGTGTTGCTCTATGAATATAAAGTTTATTGTTATCACAAAATATTGATTGAAACTATTTACAATCTTACCAATGAATATAAAGAAACGACAATTGAAATCGATTCTTCAAATCTTGAATCTCTATCAAACAATTATATAATATAATATTAATTCGAAAATTAGATTTTCCGATTGAACGTCAAATCATTTATCATTCTATAGCTGTCATATCCTAAGCCTCTTATAATCCTAATCTCTAAATCAATTGAATAAAGAAATACAGTTTCTTTACATGTATAATTTCATGATCCTTGGTGTTCAATTTCATTTTATTATCTCTACTATCTCTATCATTTTATTATCTCTACATCAAATGATTTTCCATCATTTGAATTTTAGTATCGACAAAGTTGAAAAACTTCCTGATAAAATTGTGAATTTGTAGTGCGAATAATTTTTTGCCATTTGGTGCTATTTAAAATACAGGGAAGCATCCAGATAATTGTTGTGATTTGTTATTATTTCGTCAAATTTTATCCGATGAAATTAGGAATAACTCGAAAACGACCAGTTTTATTAAATAAACAAAGTGATACTTTCATTTTTCAAAATGATTGATTCGTTCCGAAAATATGAACGGCTAATTTTTCAAAAGGGGTTCATGGTATTTTTGCGTGGATTTATGAGCCGACTACGCTGTAATTTTCATTCCAGAAGAAATATTAATGAGTTTTAATTGGGGAATATGCACCATGATGAAGATATGGAAAAAAAGAGTTTTTTTCAATGGATTTCCAACACCATGTATCTTTCAAACGAAACCGAATTTCGAAAAATGGTATGAAAAAAGTGTTTTATTTGATGAAGGGAATCTACATGTAGGTACCCTGTATAGTTCACACCATAAAGGTGACAGAACAGGAGATTCGCTTTTGTCGAAAATGTTCGAACATCACTCCATAAACTGTGATAAAAAACCGACAAAATCAATGTAGGTTTCATTGTTGTCTAGAATCTTTGAAAACGATATTCACTTTGGCTGCCAAATCTATACTTTGAACCTATCGCTACTGAAACGAAATACTCTCTTTCTTTGGACTTCCATGATCAAAAAGACTATGTTGAAGTAACAAATACAATCTCAAAACAGACACTGTTCGACGTTTAGATCCTTATTACGATAAGCTAACTAAACCTAAACTTCATTTCCACGTCTCAGTCTCAGTACGTTTTCAGTTTTAATGACTAATAATTTTATTTCTTTGAGTCTTGCAATTGCTCAAAATAACAATTTTGAAAATTATAGTTACAGAGATAACACCCGAACACAAAAAGAAGTAAGTCGCATCCTTTTGTCCCAAGGGACAGTAAGTAAAATAGGCGCATGTGTTAGCCACAGACCTGGTCTGTGGTATAGCGACCAGTCTTCAAACAAATATGGAGGAAAGAGGAAATCTTTTTCAGAAAAGTGATTTTATTAAGTTTTTTTCTTCGTTCTCGTGATGATTATGTGAAGACTATCAGTGAATGAGTGAAATATTAACCGTGTAGTGTCGAATTTATAAAATTCCAAGAGGATATTGTTTAGATAGAAACATCACCACAGATAATTTAGTGCTTAGTATCATTTTATTTCTCATTAATTTCAACTTAATACGTTATTTGTACCGTGATTTGGCTCATATATCTGCATTTTGTATTTCGTTGACGATCTGGGGATCGACAGATCGATTTATGAACGCCTTTGGATACCGCACGATATCCCATAACGTAGTTCACCAATAACTCAAATATTGCTGCCAAATACTTCTTCATCCACAGACCACACGATCGTCCAGACCCCATTCATACGGAATTCTGCAGAGGCGTCGTTTCAATACCGTCTCGGAAAAAATCCCTTTTGAACCCTGCCGCTGTCGGGTTATCAGATGAAGCGCATTCATTTCAGGATACATTGCCTCCCACCAGAAAAGAATACGAATCAGGCCTGTTCTGCCGACGTTGGGGCTCAAATCAGTTCGCCGAACCGGAACTTATAAACGGCCCTGATTAATTTGAGCTGATTAGGCGGGAACAAATGGGCCTTAAATAGATTTCGGGGCTTCCAGTGAGACGTCCGTTCTCCTGTAAGTTCCCAGACTGGCTCTGGGGCTGAACGATGTTTGTTTGCGTATTTCTGAAGCTGTATTACGGCGAGACGGTCAAAGTACTGGGTGGGTGTATGAACTTCGACCTTTTGTGTATTCAAAGAGTGGCTGAAATTCGAACCTCATTGTTGTTACACCGTATATGGTACAAAATACGGCGTCGACTGAAGCAATAAAAAAGTTGCGTAATATCATATGGGCTATCAAATGTATCTATCCATAACAAATCGTATCATGTTATCTGCGCTGATGCATATCTTCAACGTATCACATCTAAAAAATGCGATCGATATCAGAAATAATACAACGAAATTGGGCCGAATACGTGTCTGATACGATTCTCTGCGAAGACCTCAAAGTTCATATTTCTCTATTGAGATCGAGTTGATACATTCAGGGAATACTCAAGTACTAACTTAATTTAAATAAGATTTTTAAAAACACTATATTTCTCAACAAAAACACTTAGTTTTGTCCGATTATTAATGCAATCAAAAACCAAGTTTTACCAACCAAAATAATTTCATTCTTCGATTTTCCTGAAGATGAGTTCGTAAACACTAATACATAGCTTGTTCTCTTGTTCATATTTTCCTGGATATCCCAAAAATATCTCATGGAAAATTGTTGATGAATCAACCTAACTCATAAGATTCTAGGTCAATGACCTAACCTTACCCAACTTCTTTGAATATTTCACAGAGATTTTGAGGAAACGAGTTCAGATTATTGATTTACTCTGTGAACAATGGTATAGTTCTCGAACTTTCTTGTTATTAAAGAGGAAAGTGATTATTTTAGGTGTTGTTTTATATCGTTATGATTATGTGAAGCCTTTCAGTGAATGAAGCTAATGTTAACCGTGTTCATGCAACACATTTTTCCCATGTTTCTTATGTTTCTCATTCTAAATTCAAATTCCTCGTTGAATCAATTTTTACAATTAATTTTCTCATTTTCCATTCATTCATTTATTCCATTTCATTTCATCATCAAATACGTTAGGAAATCTTGGACTACATATGGGCGAGATTTAGTATGATTTCTCGATTCACGAAGTGTGCAACAATTCAAGTTTTCATCAATTCTCAAAAAGTGTATCATCGTCCCATTCTGGATTTCATCCCGAGAAAGGTAGGTCGAGTGCTCCCAACGTATCTTTTGTTTCTACTTTTTTTCACGCTTTATTGTTCTACAATCTCAATTTCTCTGAGCTATCGTAACAATCAAGTTTCTAAAATTCCAAGAGGATATTGTTTAGATAGAAACATCGCCACAGATGATTCAGTGCTACGTATCATTTTGTTTTTCATTTATTTCAGTTCAATACGTGGTTTGTATCGACAATCATCAATCAAATTTTGAATTTCATTGACAAATATGTTTAATTTCATGATCGTTCGTGTTCAATTCTATCTCCCATATTTGCGGGATTTTATAATCACATATCTCTACATCAAACGTTCTTCGATCATAGTAATTTCAGTCTCGACAAAGTTGATAAACATTCTGAATACATTCTTCATATGTTCAGATTTAAGTATACGATGATATTCAATCCAGGGAAGCAGGGAAGCATCCAGATTATTCTTGAAATTCTTGATTTTTTTCGTCCAATTTTATAGAATAAAATTAGGAATAACTCTGAAACGACGCGTTTCATCGAAAAAACATAAGAATACTTTTATTTTCTGAAATGAATGATTCTTTTGAAAATATGAATCGATAATTTTTTTCAATTGGTGTTATGGTATTTCCGCGTGGATTTATGACTCAGCTACGCTGTAACTTTCATAGCCGGAGAATTTTTGAATGAGTTCGGATTGGGGAAAATGCACCATGAGTAGAGTAAACAATCAACAAAAATTCAGTTCATTTGATATAACGATTTCGAAGATATGAACAAAAAAGTGTTTTTTCATGGATTTTCAACATCCTGTATTTTTCAAACAAAACCGAATTTTAAAAAATAGTTCAGTAAAAAAGTGTTTCGTTTTATGAGAGGAATCTACAGTAAAACTATATGTACAAGTCAGACATTCACCTTTATGTTGTACTTATTCCAGGAAAATTGCCAATAGTTAACAAATTGGCGAAGGTGCCCGTCAACATTACTTCGATGGTTTTGTCAATTGAAAAGAATAATATGAAAGCAAACAAAAATTTTTCAATTTCGAAATGCTTCTTTCTGTGGAGAGCAAATGAGTGGGAGCATATATTGCTATGTCCACTATTAAATAGAAGTATCCAATAAACGTCCAGGATTGGACATTACAGCATCTTTTTATACCAGGAATATTTTTAGCAGGTGCTTTTATATCCCACCTAAAATTTGATGTTCACAAAAAAACCAGATTCAACTGGTATCCGCAACAATACATCCCTATCGAACTTGTGGTGTTTTCCATTTTCCCACAAGTTGTTCGGGTAGCCCATTCCTTCTAATTTCTGGAAGCGAAACCTAGGTTGTTAGCCATTACAGCGAATGTGTAGCGGCTGGAATGACAACATCGCTTTGGAACAATTCGAATGCCACGCGAAATAGTTTTTACGACACCTTTGTCGATTTATATTTTCGGTTATGGTTGCCTCGAGCCCCAAATACCTTTCCTGGAGCTAACCGCCACTTTTATGGAGAAAAACAATTCTGAGCATTCAGAGGGAATGGAGTAATCTGGAAATAGTTTAATGGGTGCCCGTGAATTATTGGTCAGTTTTATCTCATTTGGATTACCCACTCTCTTCGACTCTGTGGTCCACAGTCCAAGAATGGAGGTACGACAATCGACTGGACTCCTCTGGATAGATCACCAGCCTGAACCGGTTGCGCAGTTGAAAACAATGTTTTCCATAAAGTGAATTCGTTCCGTGAGCAAAGGACTCATATTCCTACAATACAAACACGAGGCCCACAGACAAGCAGATATATCTCCCGAACTAAAAATCAACTGATTTTTCAGCGTTCACTTTGTCTCATATACAGGGTGTCCAAGAAGTCCCGCACTTCCTTGAGGGGATCGAAAGTGAAAAATATTCTAAGCCCAAATATCCATGTTTGAAATTTTTTGATAACGTACTTCATTAGTTATTAATTAATGAAAGTGACCAATCAGGAGCGCGCTACAGAAGGATGAGTAAGCAGTGGGGACGCGAAAGTGAGACGCCAGTCTCGGTTTACTGCGTGAAAAGCCGGCAGCAGCTCTGACGTCTCACTCTCGCGTCCCCAATTGCTTACTCATTCTTCTGTAGCGCGCTCCTGATTGGTCACTTTAATTAATTTAATTACTGATTAACTACTTCATCCAAAAATTTCAAACATGGATATTTGGGCCTCGATTTGGGCTTAGAATATTTTTCACTTTCGATCCACTCAAGGAAGTGCGGGACTTCTGGGACACCCTGTATACATTTTCTTCTTCAGTTTTCGTTCTGATGATAATTCAGTTCATTCTTTTCTTCAAGAATGTTCTGAGTAAATTTAGCATTTTGTGAAAATCAATATCGATATATCAGTTTGTCCCCACCTGCAATAAAATAGAACATCGAAATCAGTTCTCGTTTGGGACACAGGGTTTCGAAAATCTAGGGAAAAACCTTTTCTTTCCATATCTTCGACACGTTATTTCAAACATACTGAATTTTGGTTGATTGACTCTAATCATGGTGCATGCAGCTCAATCAAAACACCTCCTAAATCCATACAAAAATACCTCAAAACCCTTTGAAAAAGATAAACCGTTCAAATTTTCGAAAAAATCAATCACTTTAGAAAATCGAAGTTTTTCAATATTTTTTTTTATGGAACGCGTCGTTTTCGAGGTATTCCTAATCGTAAACGATAAAATTTGAGGAAAAAATCATGAATTTCAAGAATAATCTGGATGCTTCCCTGGATTTCAAACATCATCAAATCGCAGGAAAATTAATGGCACTACCAGTTGACACTTTTGTCAGAATGTTTATCAACTTTGTCGAGACTAAAATTCAAATAATGGAAAAACGTTTAATTTAGAGATATGTAATAATAAAATCTCACAAATGTGGGAAATGAAATTGAACACCAAAGAGCATGAAATTATACCTTCAATACTCACAGTTTCAATTAAAAATTTATTGCTACCGGTCCATATTGAAAATAAATGTCAATGAAATACAAAATTCAAATATATTCAATATGACAAATGTCGATACAAACCACGTATTAAATATAAATCGATGAAAAATAAGCTAGGAATTGGTCGGTTCATAGATCTTGCGTGGTTTCAAGAATATTGGTGAAGCTGGCAACGTACACATCGAAATTTCTGTGAAATATTCATAAATGATTTTTGTTCTGATTGGTTTGAATGCAAAATGGGTTAGGTTAGGTCGATTTATCATAAATTGAGTGGCAAAACATTCTTTATAAGATATTTCTGGGATATCGAGGAAAACATGAAGAAGTTTATTAGTTTTTACAAACTAATGTTCAGGAAATTAAAGAAGGAACTCACTTTGTTGGGAGAAATATGGCTTTTTAATCGCAGATAAGATCGAATAAAACTAGAAGTTTTTATTTAAATGAGGTTAGTACTTGAGTATTCCCTAAATGTATTAACTCAATTTCAATCGAGAAATATGAACTGCAGAGAATCAGGCACGTATACGGCCAAATTCTTTTCAACAGAGTCGAATTCGGAAAAATGGAAAATGAAAAAAGGTTTCTTTTGGCCTCAAGAATCTACAGTAAAATATATGTCAAAGGCTCACGCTGTAAATTACTTGTGACTCAGGTAGGTAACGAGAAAAACCATTGCGAAGTGCATTTCATACATTTCTCACACACAATTATATTGATCAAGTGTGGGTCTTTTTTTTTAGTTAAATGTTCATGTAGACGGGAATTTTGTTTTCGCTCCAAAAGTTTCAGATAATTAGGTCTCAAACTTTATTGTTTGCTGATTTTGTTTGTTCGTGTGTTGACAATAAATTTTGTTAGTAAATTTTTTTAAGAGATTGCATTGTTAGTTCTCCTTCTTTCCTGTTTGTATCCACATCTCATCTTGCTGTTTTGATAAAATACTTCACGGTATAACCTGTGAACTCTCAAGCTCTGATAATATTTTATATTGTATTTCGAATATTAAAGTTTGTATTTCATCTCATCATTCGTAATATAATTAAGGCGCCAATTAGTAAGGCTTCCTGAATTATGTCATAGATTGTACACCATCATTTTTCCTATCATATTTCGTGATAATTTCAATTCGCTATCCTATTTCTGACGTTGGGAAAGCTTTCCATATAATTCCAATTCCGAAATGCTTCTTTAATTCAACGAGATCATACCGACAGCGTTAACGATGAGGAAATCCCTGACGACTCCGGCGATTCCCGCCATCTCGTATTACCGAGTCCTTCCTATCCCACTTTCAAAGTTCCCATGTGACCGGAATAATCAAGTCTGAACTTGACGTAACGAGGCTCTGCGTGGACCTAGGCGGTAATTGAAAGTATAAATTGTCATAACCGATGTCGAAATTGTCGGCTTTTAGCCTGCTTTGTGATCATATTGTGGCAGGAACGTTTCTACTGAATGGAATTTAGAGCGTAAGAGCCCACGCTGGTGTTGTTTCTTATGTAGGTGTTAGCTGGTTGAGTTTGTGTATCAAGTTGGAGCGAGTTTGTTTGAGTATTGATATTAGTTCGGGTCTTTGGTGGATAACCATTCAGTGAACTTTCATAGTTATTGCTTGGTTGCATATGTGGTACCCAATGCTTGGAAACTAGCCATGTTTCTATGTAAAAGATGATAATAGGTTATGGATTCAGGATGACTCTTTGACTTGTGCAGTAATTTCACCTGTACATTCCTCTCATCAAATGAAACCCTTTTTTCCCATTCCATTTTTCGAAATTCTGTTTCGTTTGAAAGATACAGGGTGTCAAAAATTCGTTGAGAAAAACACTTTTCTGCTCATAACTTCGGAACTATTATTTCAAATGAACTGAATTTTGGTTGACTGTTTACTCTATTCATGGTGCATATTCCATAATCAGAACTTACCAAATACTTCCTCCTGGTATAAAATTTACAGCGTAGCCGACTCATATATTCACGCAAAATTACCATAAAACCACTCGAAAAAATAAACGGTTCATGTTTTCGAAAGAATCAATCCTTTCAGAAAATAAAAGTATTTCTATGTTTTTCAATAAAACGCGTCGTTTTCGAATTATCCCTAATTTTATACGATAATATTTGCGGAAAAATTAATGAATTTCAAGAATAATCTGGATGCTCCCCTGGATTTCAAATATCATGGAAAATGATCACTTCTCTGGTCGCTAAACAAGTTGACATTGTTGTCAGAATGTTTATCAACTTTGTCGAGACTAAGATCACTGTGATGGAAAAACGTTTGATGTGATGAGATGTGATAATAAACCCCCACAAATGTGGAAGATAAAATTGAACACCAAGGAGCATGAAATTATACATTAAATACGCACAGTTTCCATTGAAAATTCATTGTTACCGGTCCATATTAAGAATAAACGTTAAAAAAATGCAAAATTCAGATATATGAATGATGAATGTCGGTACAAACCACGTATTAAACTGAAATTTAATTGGAAAATAAAATGATACTTAGCACTGAATAATCTGTGGTGATGTTTCTCCTAATATCCTCTTGGAATTTCATGAACTCGACGCTACACGGTTAATATTACATTAATTCACTGAAAAGTTTTCAAATAATCATCACGAGATCGAAGAAAAACACTTAAAATTATCAACAACATGGCTCTTGAAACTATTTCCTACATATTTGTTTGCGGATTGCGCCGGTTGTCTCTATACGCATGGGCCGTTCACAGACAATGACGTTCGAGACACAGAACAACAATATAAGGATTGAGCTCGGTCGATTAATAAGATCTTCCTTTTTGTCTTGCGCGCCCGCTACCTCGCAAGATACGTTGTTTAAAGAGGAAATCTACAATCTAACATCGGCTTCTCAAAAACTCTGTGAAATAATCATAAGAGATTTTTTTTTAATTAAAGAGGGGTTAGGTTGAATTGATTAATCATAAATTGATATTTTCCGAATATCGAAGGAAATCTCGAAGGAAATATGAAAAAGTAATTAATGTTGACAAAATGATATTCAGGAAATCGATGAAGAAACATATTTTGATGGGAGAAATATAGCTTTCTAATTGCAGAGATAATCGTACAAAACTAAGTGTTTTGTTGAGAAATATCGTGTTTTTAACATTCTTATTCAAATAAGGTTAGTACTCGAGTATTCCCCAAATGTATCAACTCAATTTCAAGAAAAATATTAACTTTGAGATATTTGCAGAGAATCGTATAAGGCAAGTATTTGGCTCAATGTTTGTTTCGAATGGCTTTATCTATTTAACAGAGCTGAATTCGGAAAAATGAAAAAAATAACAATGTTATCTCAGAGTTGAGTGCTTCTGTATTTTCGTCATATTTAAAGAATATTTGTAACTATAAATACAAGTGAAACTCTGACTGATTTCTGAAAGTAGGTGCCAAAGGTTTTTATGACATCACATTCAACCACTTGAAGAAAAAAATCCCCATATAATTCCGAACAATCGAATTCAAAATTCAACATAATTGGCTGAACGAAGGACGTACGTGAATTTTCCCTTTTCAATGACCCAAATCTCCTCGACTGCGGTATATTCCCCCATATTTGCCGAAGGAATTACCTTTATTGGCCTCGCCACAATCGTTCACCACTTCAGAAAACTCAACACAAATAATCCGTCAGCAATGAAGCCAAGGAATGTGAAAGCATAGAATTCCGGCCCATAGAAAAGCGGCACTCAAAGCGGTAGAAATTGGACAACAGAAATTTATTCGGGGTTGACGATTTTTCAAATATCTCTTAGGAATTTCGGTCGCCATTCTCTTGCCTGGTAGATCTAGAACTAGATTTGAATTTAGATAACGTTCTGGATGGAGGATGGAATTAAGATATATTGGCTTTGTTTTCGGCTGAAAGGAAACAGTGTACGATGACAGGGTCGAAATGGTTCTCTTGAGGTGGGGTTGGTTCAAGTTTTCGTTATCTTTAGGAAATTTATTGAATTATCTTCGTGAATGCCCTTTTTGTAGCTAAAATGATATTTGAAACGGGGAGGTTCAATATGGTTTCATGAATTGTTGTGACTCATAAATAGATCTCTGAATTGAAATCGAAGGAAGAGGGAAAGCGTTAACGGCATACAGACATTTTTTTTCAAATATAGTTTTGGATAGCTCAGATGGGGCGTTTTGAGGTGGATTACGACGATATTTTTCGAATGTTGACGTTAGTAAGAAGCAGGTAGAACCTGGACTGATTTCGGTTATGAAGGGGTCTTTTCTCAGAGAACTATGAAAAACATGTTCTTCAGATCTTTCTTAAACAGAATTTCTGTATGCTCACTCTTATCAATTCACAGATGTTAAATCCATTTATATATCAAATAAAGAGGTTCCAGCACTTTTCAACTCAAACTGATGGAATATGTTGAATATCCATCGAAAATTATCTTTGGTTTAGCAAAAAATAACCCAGATAATGAAGCAAAAAAAATATTAACAGTTTGAAACGAATTGTCAGTTTAATTGCAGATTTGTCCACACAAAATAAAGCATCCCTCACACGGAACGAATAGAAACAGCCATACAGAAATATTACAACTAAGTATGGGTGTCTTTTTCCGAGATATTACTGTGATTTGACAAAAGGTGGAAGGTTTCTTGTATTAACATTTCTGTTCAGTAAGCATTGACTCACGCCGCAACAAAAAGTTTAAAAATTGTAGAAATTCATTCTCAAAATCAGTGTTTCATTCGTCCCACTCATGAAGCACTTTCTGAAATTTATGGTTTATAGAGGGTGATTAACGGTGGATGGCACATTGGACGTTTCTGGTGAACCAGATATCGGATCGCTTTGAAAATTTGCATGAGTGCATTATCGAACATTCTCTACCCAACTAAAATATTTTCGTCAATGCGATGTTGCCACTTCAATTAGAAAGTGGTAGCAACTTTGCTTTTTCAACACACCTGGTATGTTATATTTTTTTTGGATCTCCAACAACTTCTCGACAACTTCTCTTAACATTTCCTTATGCCTATCTGTTGCCAGTCTCGAAATATAAATTAATTTAAATTTTTTCACCGAAAATCATGATCTCTGAAAATGCTAATAAATTCGAGTTGAGAGACACTATGGCATTGAAATTTGGTTTAGAGTTAGGTGATACATGAATGCTTCCAACACACCAGCCTGATCTACGTTACTTCAATACAGGGTGGTAAAAAATACAGTCTTTTTGTTTGCTTGAAAAAGTGACTGAAAGTTGTTTATTTCAAATGGAACGCCCTGTATATTATTAGAAATTCAGAAAGCTGCTGAAATTTGCTTTCATTCTATGCATATCATGCCTTTACCTAACTTGTCAAATTTCGGACTTATGAGCATTTATTCGTCAAAATATCCCTTCAGAATGGTATTTCCATTCGGTATTTGGTAGGCAGGCCATGATTACCATTTGATAGTAGATAGATGCATAGAACACCTGGTGTAACGACTCCCTACTAAAAATCGTGACCAAAATTTGTAGATCAAAACGGCATCCTAGATTTCAGATTTTGGTCTAGTTCCGGAATAAATCCGCAATATTTATCGGTCGTGGCGCTACTGCGGCAACGACAAAAAACGCGACCCCTTTCGGGAAAAAAAAGCCGCACAAAATATCACATTTTCGATCGACAAGAAAGTCTTAAACAAAATCTAATCAGTGCCAACACCAGGTATTTCTATGCATCTATGATAGTAGGTACCTTGTGACATTCTCCTAATAATAAAGTCACCAAGAAACTTGAAGGTGAAGGTCAAACTATTTATATTAATTATTACCAAAAAGTAGAACAATCATGTCGAATATTTCAAAGTATGTTCGAATCGCTGGCCGTTCACTTCCAAGCATTTCAAAATGCGGGTGTTGACTGCTTTCGTCGTGGCAGATCGTATTTCTTTGGAATCCAAATATTAAAATTCTTGGGTAATCCTTTCCAACAATTCATCTCTCGAATGCAAGGGTGTTTTGTAAACTTTTCCTTTCAACATTTCTCAGAGATAAAAATCTAATGGACTAAGATCTGGTAATCATGCTGGTCAATTCCAAGTTCTCAGACGCCTCATCCACCGATCGTCAAAAAGTCTCTATAGTTAATAATAATAAACAAATTCATGAGCACTTCGTTTGAATAGCTTTCTTCTATCGTATCGAGAGTACTTGCAACTTCTGAAATGACGAAAATGTCGAAATTCAAGTTTCTTGGTGCCTTTATTATTAGGAGAATGTCACAAGGAATACCATTCTGAAGGGACATTTTGACAAATAAATGCTCATTAGTCCGAAATTTGACTTGTTAGGTATAGACATGATATACATAGAATGAAAGCAAATTTCATCAGCTTTCTGAATCTATATATATTATATATATATATATATATATATATATATATATATATATATATATATAAAAGAAAGATGTTGGTTACACCATTTATAACTCGAGATCGGATGGACTGTTTGTTATGAAACTTCATATATGGATTCGTCTACGGTCTACTGGTTATTATAAAATACAATAAAACTTTGAAAAAATCGATGAAAATTTTACTTATACAGGAAATGCTTTTCCTCCTTTTGAGTAAGGCCACTAGATGTCGCTACAGTTACAGTTACGCTACCGCTTATTCGTTGGTACTTCATTTCATATTCTTCGCGTTAGATGGCGATAAGAACAAATAGTGTGTACAGTGACTATATTCCCTCTATAGTCACTGTTATAGTGTGTAATTTGAGTTGCCTACAACTCTGCGCTGTTGGGCAAAACCAAAATGTCTTAGCGTAGGAGTAGGTAGAGATGTCTAAAATTATTAGATTTCGTTGAGATATGAGAAAAGTTTCGTTCTTACCACTTCAGATGGCGCTATTCACACATTACGACTGATGATTATTGGTTATTTTTATAGTTTTATTTATTCCAAATAACGTAATCGTGAAGGTTCTATATTTGACATTATCACAATTAAATGGCGAAGAATTTGTTGAGGCTTTCGCGGCCATCTATTGATGTCATCTGTTCTTTTTTCGAGCATTTCGGTCGTCGTGGTTTGAAATGGTCGAAAAAAGAACATATGACATCAATTACTGTGTAATTTACATAGGGCTTATAGTACCATGAAAGGCTATTAACAGATCCAGAAGCGGGTGAATATCACAGTGAATTTTCATCGAAATGTCAAGTAAATCGGATTTTGGCGATGAGTTCCAATCGTGAGATGTCCATTCTCATCTTTTCTCATAATTTTTAAAATGTTTTTGAATATCTGTTTGGGTATTAATATATTTGCGGAAATAACTGAATCCAAAATTGCCATTATTAGTGATTGACATATTATTATGACATATTATTTTTGTGTATCGGTTCTGCGTGATAGCTCATATCCATGGAAACATTCGACAGTTCAAAATTCAGAGAACCAAGCCGTTGATCTCCGATCACCGGTGATTACGAATCGTGAAATCCACCGTTAGTATCATTTAGGCGGAACAAAGTTCGCCGGGCCAGCTAGTTTCTAATAAAATACAGTGCATTCCATTTGAAATAAACGACTTTCAGTGACTTTTTCAACCAAACGAAGAGAATGTATTTTTACCACCCTGTATTGAAGTAACGTAGATCAGGCTGATGTATTAGAAGCATTCGTGTATCACCTAACTCTAAACCAAATTTCAATGCCACAGTATCTCTCAACCCGAAGTAATCAGCATTTTTAGAGGTCATGATTTTCGGTGAAAAAAAATTAAATTAATTCAAATTTCGAAAACGGCAACAGTAAGGTATGGAAAAATGTCGAGGAAAGTTGTCGAGAAGTTGTTGGAGATTCCAAAAAAAATATAATATACCAGGTGTTCCATTTGAAAAAGCAAAGTTCCTACTACTTTCTAATGGAAGTGGCAACATTCCATTGACGAAAATATTCTAGTTGGGTAGAGAATGTCCGATAATGCACTCATGCAAATTTTCAAACCGATCCGATATCTGGTTCACCAGAAACGTCTAATGTGCCATCCACCGTGAATCACCCTGTATAATCGTTCATCAGAGCAGCTTATTCGTCGATCTATCGATAGATTTCGGAAAACATTTCCTATATTCGATGCAACAACAACATGACAAAGAAATGTACGTATAGACGAAAATATCGCTAATGTAAGTGATAGTGTTAATGAAGATTAAGATGTGTCTATTCGTCGACGTTCACCACATGAAAAATTTTGCGTAAAGATCTTGGTCTATACCCATACAAGATTCAACTGGTTCAAGAACTAGAGCCACTTGATCATAATGAGCGTCGTTTGTTTGCTGATTGGGCCCTAGAACATCTTGTAGTTGGACCACTTTTTTATCGAAAAATGGTGTTTGGTAATGAAGCTCATATCTGGTTGAATGGCTACGTAATCAAGCAAAACTGTAGTATATGGAGTGAAAACAATCCTCAAGAAGCTCTGCAGGTTCCATTGAATCCTGAAAAATGTACTGTATGTTGTGCTCAAAACGCTGGAGGCATCATCGGTCCATGTCTCTTTAAAAACGAAGCTGAAGCTATTGTAACACTGAATGGTGCTCGTAACAGATCGATGATCAATGATTATTTGTTTCAAAATTTGAATGGTATCGAATCAGAAGTGTTTTGGTTCCAACAAGATGGTGCTACACCTCATACTGCTACCGTAAAATTGATTTTTGTCCAATGGTCCACTTAATTGGCCTCCAAGATCATGCGAAATTACTCTAATGGATCATTTTATTTGAGGTTATGTCAAGTTATTGGTTTATGTTTATGCTGATATACCAGAATCAATAGACACTTTGGAAGCCAACATAACTCGTGTTATTGCTGCAAAAAGGCCTGAATTACTCGAAAAAGAGGTCTAAAATTGGTCTGGTCAGATGTAGCGTAGTGGAGATATGCCGAAAATTATTTTCAAAACATAAATGTCATAAAATTATGTTTCGAATAAGAAAAAAATTGGCTTCAACCTTGATTTAAATGTGTTTCATTTCAATTCGAAGTTATTTCACCCTGAAAAAACACCTGATATATTTGAGTGCTCTGGGAATATGAAATCTCAAAGAAATTTCGAGTATTTCTTGAGAAGACAAATACTATTTGCATAGAAAAAATATTATTTTCGTCTGTCGAGAAGAATTGCAAATATCACTTTTTCTCTTTTACAGCTTCGACTGCTAGGGTCATTAGCTATTATATCAGATGTAATCTGTTTCTTTTTCATTTCTGACAATGCTTTTCACCGATTTCCACAAAGACGGGAACTTAGTCTAATCGAGCTTTATGCCATTACTGATGAAAGAATTACAAGATCTCCATATAATGAACGACGCTTTCTCAACGCATAGCCCTCCCCCTGCGAGGCTTATAATAAGCCCACTCCAACAAAAGCAAGAGGGTCGGTTGCGTTAAATAAATTCACCCCAGGAAAAACCCTTAGATTTAACACTAAAGCCCCACAGAATTGAAGTGCGACCCTGTAAGCTGTAGCGAAGCTAGGTCAAATTTCTGGGTGTGAGAAGAATATCTGATTTTTCCATTATAAGAAATATCAATTTTAATTGAGTAACAGCCCATAAAATAAATTTTAGGGGTTATATCCCTAGCGAATTAAATTTATTCAGGAAAAAAGAATTTTCATTTTGTGATGGTGGAGGAAAGAAAAGAGTTACACATTTTTTCATTATTGTTCAATCCTTGTCAATATTGATTCATTCATTTATTTCAAACTAAGATTGGTTTTGCTAGATATTTCCATACATTTTGAATACTCTGGAACAGAATAAGAAAGTAATTGAGCTATTGTTAGGCAAGAATTTTCAATACCAGGATTGTATGTGCTATGAGAATCAAATGTATTCATTGGAAAAGCCATAGTCTCACTTGTAATTATCTTCAATTTCCAATATCCAAATTATTCATTACATACCAATAAACCCATGGGCTGGCGTGGCCTGGCTGTCCGTGGTGATGAAGACATGCGCCCCTTTGAAGTTCATTTAAGACACCCGTGGTCGCATACGAAAACAGCCTCACTTGCCAGGGCTTCACAGATCCTCAGTTTTGGTTCATATATCCCAAAGCCAGTACTTCCTCTGATTTTGATTCATCCGTAAACCATATGGATGACTTTTCGTCCAAGTGATTCACAAAATTTATTACTCTAGGACGGTCAGCTAAGACCGTTTCAAAGGGCGTTTCGAAATCTAAGATTGTTGGCATAAAATCCAACATAAGACCTTTACTCAGCCCAATATCCAATTAATTCGACGTTCATAGAACTAATTTTCTTATTGAATACCTCTGCTTTCTATTCGGGAACGAATATTCAACCTCATTTCGCCGAAGAATATTATATGTCGATTCACATCATTACCATCTGCAGGAACTCAAGCTATCGACAAGTTGGTAATTAATTAACAGGGTCCATATATCTAAGCTTCAAAGCTTGGGAGCACTGATCTTGTGATGGAGTTTTTATCTGAGAAGTTCACAGCGGCTGTAACGATGAAATGGTGAACTTCTAACCTGCGAATTTTCGAACAGATCAATTTGAAGGCTGTATGCTGTATGCTGTATACAAGAGTTAGGGATATCGTATTAAATCGGTTTTAAAAGAATGTAATTTTCGCTGTTAAATCATTCAAAACTCAATAGCAACTTGAATCGATCCATCAAAAATCAGTATGAGACATTTCGTCAATCTGGTCGCCTTTTTTCTGGAGTTTGGTTTTTTGCATATGCTTCATGAATGTTCTTATTTTGAAATGAATTCAGTTTATCAACGACTTGGATTTGAAACGAGTTTTCTGAAAATGCCAAGACGTAAATTAACAAACGCTGAGGCTAATAGGGCTATGGGAATGCTACAGGGTGGCCTAACTCAGGTTGTTGTAGCGGAAAGGCTCCAAGTCAGCCAAAGTGTGATATCCCGACTCTGGAATAGGTTCAGGGAGACAGGTTTCGTGTTGGAAAGACCAAGGCTTGGTGGGCGACGAAAAACAACACCTGCTCAGGATCGTTTCATCACCGTTTCAGCGAGAAGAAACCCTACATTTACGTGTAGAATGCTACGGAATACTCTTCAAAATGCAGTTGGGGTCCAAGTTTACATCGAAACCATCAGACGACGTTTGAGAGAGGTGAATCTAGGTCCTAGACGTCCATTAAGAGGAGTTCCATTAACACGTGACCATAAGCGTCAAAGACTGGAATGGGCAAGGCAACATATCAATTGGAACGATCAATGGCGTAGTGTCCTTTTCACTGATGAATCCAGATATGGACGATTTTCAGATTCTCGAAGAAAAAGGGTATGGACAATCCTACGCATACCCCGTAATCGTCGCTATGTCCAAGAAGTCCATCCATTCCGAGGGGGTAGTGTTATGGTATGGGCCAGGATATGTTTCAACGGGCGCACAGATCTACACATTTGCCCTGGGAATATGACCGCCTTACACGATAGAGAGCATATCATTGACAATGTTGTGCCATTTTTTCACGCTGCTATTGGTGAAACTTTTCAATTTCTAAACCGCACCGTGCAGCCATAGTTGAGAATGCGCGCAAGGAGCTTGGTATTCCACACTTACCAATACCTCCCACACCAGATTTGAATTGCATAGAACATGCATGGGATATGCTCCAAAGAAGATTAGATAATCATCAACCTAACCCAGAATCCTTAAATGATCTGAGAGAGCTTCTGCCCCTTTTATGGAACCAAATTCCTCAAGAAATGTTCAACAACCTCGTGTGTAATATGCAAAGAAGATGTCAAGCTGTTATTGATGCCCGTGGAGGCCTTACATTGTATTGATAGTCTTAATGCTTGAATTCTCTGGGAATAAAATTTCGTTAGTTTACTCGATTTTCTTTACCACCCTGTATACGCTGCAGACCTACAGGTTAAAATTAATTTGCAACTTGAAATCATATCAATATGAATTTTCATCACAAAAATCTTATTTTAACTATATTTTTCTGCAATTGTAGTCAATATCCCTAACGTATGTGGAGCAGTTTAATTCTACAGCTCAATTCATTCCGCATTCCTGTGGAATTTTCAGCTGTGTATTTCTTAATAAATTAAAAATATAAATGGACATATTTGTGAGTTTCTGAGTGAATAATGAGAGTTCAAGAGCGATACATGATAAAGCTTGGAATATTTAGAGCATCACAAATACACGTGTGTTGAAGCAGCGTTAAATTCATCAACCCGAACAAAATGGTAGGTTATGTTACAGTTACCGGTCAGCAGGTTATATCTTGGCGGAATGGCGTGGAGAAAGAGAGAGATGGTCTCGAGGTACATCTATTTGTTTTTTCATTATCTTCGCAGCATATTATAATGTCACTTAAGGTCACATTGTTGTCAAGTCACGTCACGTCACATCACGTCATCTTCCCAAAATGTGCAACCACGATAATGCATGGAAGTTAGAGCATAGGAAGAGAGACATACCTTTCAATAATAAAAAGTGAAGCCAAATCGTCAGAACTGAACTGGGTGATTGTACTACTACGGAATCAAAATGGAGTAAAAATTTTTGCAACATTGTATCTGCTGTCACGTTATAGCACTGATAGCACGCAAGATCTATATTCTGCAAATTTACATTTTCTGAATGCACGTGATATCACCACTGATATTTTGTGAAATGCCATTCTGACATACATTTGAAACCGATCTGGGTGCTAATTCAATAATTCTTGAATTAATTGATGGAATTCCCCCGCTTCCTCTGTTCGTTGATTCATTTTGTAAATCGAATCCCTTCTATGAGAATCACCAGCAACTGTAAAAGCAGCTATATTCTCCATATCTTCTTCCCATTTCCACTCGTGAGCTCACAATTTGTATGCACCTTTAAAGGTGCATACAAATTGTTGTCACGTCACGTGAGCTGACGCGAGGAAATGGGAAGAAGATATGGAGAATATAGCTGCTTTTACAGTTGCTGGTGATTCTCATAGAAGGGATTCGATTTACCAAATGAATCAACGAACAGAGGAAGCGGGGGAATTCCATCAATTAATTCAAGAATTATTGAATGATCACCCAGATCGGTTTCAAATGTATGGTAGAATGACATTTCACAAAATATCAGACGTTAAATCACGTGCATTCAGAAAATGTAAATTTGCGGAATATAGATCTTGCGTACTATCAGTGCTATAACGTGACAGCGGATACAATGTTGCAAAAATTTTTACTACATTTTGATTCCGTAGTAGTACAATCACCCAGTTTAGTTCTGGTGATTCGGCTTCACTATTTATTATCGAAAGGTGTATCTCTCTTCCTATGCTCTAAGTTCCATGCATTATCGTGGTTGCACATTTTGGGAAGATGACGTGATGTGACGTGACGTGATAACAATGTGTCTGCACCTTTATTCACAGATGGACGTGGTCTGTTCCATCAAGATATACGTGGATGGCGAAAAGTAGAAACAAGTCAAACTTCACTCTTATTTTTGATTTAATTCGTGGAACTCGATTCGTTGACCTTGAAATCAACTTATGAATGACCAGAGGTCCTGAGGTCACCAATACCATTTCTGTGAGCCTGATTTGATTATGGTAATTATTCGAATGATCCCGTCAGTCCTCTCGTTCCTACAACCTGCCAAACTGCCCAAAGCTTGTAAATCCACTCGAACATCTAAATTCCTGAATTCGTTATCCCGCAAACCATCTCACGTACCGAAATGCTCGACCCACATGCAACCCAACAATCTCACTTCATCAGCTTGCCGAAACACAAAGCCCAATTTTTCATCTGAGCCATAAAAGGCGACCGGAATTAAAACACCACATCCATGCCGGTGCCTGATAAATCAAGGAGGCCTCGCTTTCCGCCCTCGGGCATTTTTGTCGGCCGCACTGAGGGACGGGCTTCGCGTATATATGCGTAGGGTTCGTCTACGGCCATGCATTATCGTGGTTGCACATTTTGGGAAGATGACGTGATGTGACGTGACGTGATAACAATGTGTCTGCACCTTTATTCACAGATGGACGTGGTCTGTTCCATCAAGATATACGTGGATGGCGAAAAGTAGAAACAAGTCAAACTTCACTCTTATTTTTGATTTAATTCGTGGAACTCGATTCGTTGACCTTGAAATCAACTTATGAATGACCAGAGGTCCTGAGGTCACCAATACCATTTCTGTGAGCGTGATTTGATTATGGGAATTATTCGAATGATCCCGTCAGTCCTCTCGTTCCTACAACCTGCCAAACTGCCCAAAGCTTGTAAATCCACTCGAACATCTAAATTCCTGAATTCGTTATCCCGCAAACAATCTCACGTACCGAAATGCTCGACCCACATGCAACCCAACAATCTCACTTCATCAGCTTGCCGAAACACAAAGCCCAATTTTTCATCTGAGCCATAAAAGGCGACCGGAATTAAAACACCACATCCATGCCGGTGCCTGATAAATCAAGGAGGCCTCGCTTTCCGCCCTCGGGCATTTTTGTCGGCCGCACTGAGGGACGGGCTTCGCGTATATATGCGTAGGCTTCGTCTCCGGCCTCCGTCAGATTAACGGCAAAAAAGAAGGCCGAGAACCTCGTCAAGATGAATGTTTTGACTGTATCGCGCTTTCGGAGATTGAAACAAGAGACGATCCGGCGAGATCGGCGTTAAAGCTACGTCGTAGGGGTGGCGGGGAGTGTTTGAATCCAGTGGCGTTTTTACTGGGGGATTATTAGTTTCCATCAAATATGGTTTATGTAAAATATTTGAACATCGAATGATGGTGAATGATAGATTTGGTCAAAGTTAGCGAAACAGTAACATATATATTCTTTCGAAAGAGAGAATTACATACTGTTTTGTACCATCAAAAAATATATGGCATATGGCACGTGTGAAGAAATGGCGACAAGGAACAGATTGTATAAAAGAATAAAATCTGTTTCCCGCTCCAAATCTGAGTGTTAGCGGAGGGAATGTAAACGGGGTACCATACAATTCTGCGTATGATTTATTTATTTATTTATTTATTTATTTATTTATTCTCAAACCAACACAAATATAAATTGTAATTATAGGAAAGAGACAAAGAAAAAAAAATATATATATATATATATAGTTAACAAACTGAACACAAAACTCAATAAAAAATAGTTCACTGCTGTAAGATGAAGTAAGTTTTTTTAATTTCTTTGGCATTACTGACATCAAACAGGTCGATGCTACATACTTGCAAGAACAAGTTACTCTGCTTCATCATTTTTCTAAATGGAGAGCAATCAGCATTATCAATGTATAATATCTTTTTGGTTAGCATCCGCAAGTTTATTTTAGGAACTGATATTTTAATATAATTTATTAAGTGTAGACCCCTGTATTTCAAGTCATTGACTATAAAGTATACAAAGAGTACACTTTGTAATGATCTGCGGCTTTGCAATGATACAATATTGAAATCTTTGAGCATGCTTCTGTAGGAAATCATTAATGGATACACAGGATACACTTTATACTTTCTGAAGTATAGGTACCTGAGAAATCTTTTCTGTACCTTTTCTATTAGATTTATGTTGGTTTCTGCTTGTGGTGACCATACACGAGAACAGATAAAAACCTCTGAAAAAACTCTGTCTCCCCGTGTATGTGTGGTGATACTGAATTTGTTCAAAAAATATGCTGCTATCCATGTTACAGAGCTCCTTGTACTTGAAAACTTGAAAACATGCCTTTTCTTCGAACTGGAGGCAAACATCTTGAAATTGTATCTGTAACAAGAAAAAAGAGAAGAAAAACGAGAAAGAAGCAGTAGAAAAAAATACTTCACCTGCTAAGAAAACCTTTTCACAAAGCCCTAACTCTCTCATGGATCGGGAGGATCTTTCGATCAGGTCCGATCTTCCAAGTGATGATTCTTCTGTTCTTCAGGTGTTCAAGGAACGCTACAGGCCCCTTATGTTGGGGGATCATCTCCCATAGATAAGAGTGATTGATTTTAGCGATAAATCAGTAAAAAAGCAAGAGCAAATTCGAAAAACGTCCTGTTGATGCAAATTTAAATTATATTGACTAGTAGAGCCCTTAGATCTACCTAATAAGTAGTTTTCCTTATCGGTAGATCTCTGCAAATCAAATCATCTTGATAAAAAGGCGAAAATTATGGAAAATATGTATAGCAAGCAATTTTGCATTGACTTTTTTTCCCATTCCATTTTTCAAAATTCGGTTTCGTTTGAAAGATACAGGGTGTCGAAAATCCATGAAATTAACGCTATTCTTTCCATATATTCGAAACCGATATTTCTAATGATCTGAATTTTGGTTTATTGTTTACTCTATTGTATGTGCATATTCCTCAATCTAAACTTTTTCAATATTTCTCCTGGTATAAAACTTAGGCGACTCACAAATTCACGCAACAATACGATAAAACCACTTGAAAAAAATTAACGGATCATATTTTCGAAAGAATGAACCATTTTAGAAAATAAAAGTATTTTTATGTTTTCTCAATAAAACGAGTCGTTTTCGAGTTATTCCTAATTGTATATGAAATCTGAGGAATAAATCATAAATTTCAAGAAAAATCTGGATGCTTTCCTGGGTTAAATATCATCGAATGTTATTTCTTCTCTGGTCCCTTAACAAGTTAACAATGTTGCCAGAATGTTTATCAACTTCGTGAAGACTAAAATCTTTATGATGGAAAAATTTTTGATGTAGAGATATGTAATAATGTAATCCCACTAATGTGGGAGATAAAATTGAATTCGAAGAAGCATGAAATTATACATTTTATACGCACAGTTTCTATTTAAAATTTATTGTTACCAGTCCTTCAACAAAATATCTATCTAAACATTATCCTCTTGGAATTCAAACTCGACACCACAAGGTTATTATTACATCAATTCACTGAGTCTTCACAAGTTTGCATTATTCTCTGTAAATAAATAAATGAATAAATCGAAGTCCATGGCGCAGGTTATCGCTATACGTCAGCCTCGTTCATGGAACCATAGATTGGTCTGTGATGGAACTAACGTTGGAGACACAGAACAACGGTTTGTCTTGCGTGGCGGCTACCTCGCATTGCGAGGTAGCGAATGCGAGGTTGGCGCATCGTTATAGGCGACTGAAATTTAGATCGTAGCGTGAGAATCAGAACTACTCGTTTGGTATTTCCAAAGAGCTACGCCTGGATGCCTTTAGAGAAATGTAAACAGACCTAGTGCCATCGCGATAGTTCATCCGTTCATGATGGAGGACGCACTGCTTCCTTGTTTTCGCCTATACCATTGTTTGAAGAGAAAATCAGCAATCTGGCATCGTCTCCTCAAAAGTTCTGTGAATTATCACAGAAGATGTGTTAGGTTAGGTCATTGACCTCGAATTCTATGACCTAGGTTAATGGAGTTATGTTAGGTTAGTGAAAAAACAATTTTTTATGAGATAGTTTTAGAATATCGAGGAGAATGTGAACAAATTATTAGTGTTCACGAAATACGAGTAAACTTCAGTAAAATCAAAGAAAAGAATTATTTTGGTGGAAGAAATATGACGTTTCAATTTCAGAAATAAACGGATAAAACTAAGTTTTCTTGTAAGGAAATATCGTGTTTGTAACATTCTAATTCAAATAACTAACAAGGTGAGTGCTCGAGTATTTCCTAATTGTATCACCCAGAACATCTAATAATCACCTCAATTTCAATCGAAAAACATGAATGACGTTTTTGCAGAGAATCTTATCAGACACGTATTCAATCAAATTTTTTTTTCAAAATCTTTTTAATAGAGCCGAATTCGGAAAAATGGAAAATGGAAAAAAGGATTCTTTTGGCCCCAAGAATCTACAGTTGAAATATATGTACAAGTCAAAGATTCACCCTGTATATACGTAATTTCAGTAATAACAGAGAGAAAAGTTTCATCAACATTCGCCAGGTCTTTGGAATTATCGCATTCACATGTTATTTCCTCAAATTCATTATTTTCCCAAATTTCCCAAAGTCAAAGCACCTTTTGATAAATACGTAATAACTACGAACTCTATGTAGAAAGAACAACGTTGCTGACAGAAAAATGACTACAGCATTATTTATGGATGATTTTCGTCAATAAAACGGTCCTTCGAGCCGAATATTACTTATTTTCCGTGAGTTTGATGTAGAGTGCTCTGAAAAGTTTGAGTTGAGTCGTAAGAATGAATTTTACTTGATTCCCTGTATCGGTATATTGGTGAGTTTCTTCAAAATGTCAAATGTTCAAAATTTCCAGATGATTCCAGCAAGAAAAAAATGGCAGAACATTGTTTCAAAATAATCGTACTAGGTTTTACTCCATCCCAAACTGTCCTAGCAGCAAGAAAACACCCATTGCCAGTTATATTCAACTACCCAATGAACGTTCCAGTTTTTGCGACAGTATCACTGTTTTTCTGCTTTCTCATTATCGCCCTCCTTCCCCCCTTGCCTCCAGCCAACGGAGCCAATGACTTTCATCCGATTTCGTGGCGCTTCACCCGACCAAGCTATAACTGGATAATCTAGGATTACTAGATTACAGTTCATGTTCTTCGGTTAAATCCCAGTTCGAGTTACTTCAGATAGTCAGTCTGGAGAAAGTGCTTCTGTCGTTCAGCCCGCTGGAATTGGAGATTCTGCACAGACTCGACGAATGAATTGCTCACCGTTAGGAGATCTGAAGATATACTGATATGCCGGCAGGAATTTCCACTGGAGGAAGAAAAATGGGAGTGGGAATTGATATCAGGGCCTGGACGTATTTTTCAGTTGGATCTGGAGGGTAATTGGATTGGTCTTGAAGTCATCACCGAGATTAAAATCTGTTTTCCTGAGAAAACTGAGATTTTGAATTAACCGGCGATTTCGCCATTTTGTATACCGAATATTTTCATGTATGTATGTATCTGTGGTTCAAAAAAAGATGCGGATAATGGCCGAATTCAAATACTCTCTGTATAAAAAGTACCCGGAAAATGTTATTTAAATGAACCGCCAAAAAGGAATCCGTAATTTTTTTTTTCTTAAAGTTGGTAGGACCTTCCTTTATTACCAAGCCAAATTTGAGCGCGATCTGTCAACTAGTGTGTTTACAACAGCTGTCAGTATCAGTCGACCTCAAAAGTGCTCTGCGAATTTTACAATGGAAAAAATAGTTGATCAAAGAGTTTGCCTCAAATTTTGTCTTGCAAACGAATTTTCTTGTGCCGATTCATTGAAAATGTTAAAAAAAGCCTTTGGTGATAATTGTATGTCAAAATCACATGCATACGATTGGTACAAATCATTCAAAGACGGTCGTGAAAAAACCACGTCAAAGTCGATCGAAAATTAAAGTTTTGCTCACTGTTTTCTTCGATTATCGTGGTGTTGTGCACTCAGAATTTCTTCCTGAAGGACAGACAGTGAATAAGGAGTATTACTTGGGTGTATTGAGGCGTTTGCGTGAGAATGTTCGTCGTAAACGGCCAGATTTATGGAAAGACAATTCGTGGATTTTGCATGATGATAACGCGCCGTCGCGTCGCACCGAGCCATAATTATTAAGGAATACAAGACCAAAAACTCAATAAATACCATCGAACAACCGCCGTATTCACCTGACTTAGCTCCGTGCGACTTTTTTCTATTCCCAAGACTCAAATTGCCCCTACGTGGAACGCGTTTTGAGTCCATTGAAGCCATCAAAACAAATTCGCAACGAGAACTGAAGGCCATACCTTTGGCGGCGTATGAGCGGTGCATGGAAAAGTGGGTTCGCCGATATCATAGTTGTATTGTAAGCAATGGGGACTATTTTGAAGGAGACAAAATAAATATTGATGATTAAATTTAAATTTATGTGTTTTTTTTTACAATTCCGGGTACTTTTTATACAGAAGGTATATGGCATTCCTGCTTTAGCTACATATTCACTAATTTTATAGTTCAGCGATTTTCGGGTAGAGAGCGCCATTGTACATTTCATTCCTAAGGAGGGAGATATTCCATAGAATGCACGGTAGTGCCTCTATCGATGATTAGTTTTCCTACTCGTTGTGATCGGCGACCTTGAGTATTGAGTGAAACCGGAAAATATTTCCTTCCCCTTCAGAAACAAATGAGGTTTTTTCAGATAATTGAAGGTTGACAAGCCTTAATGTTCACTTATGAAAGAAGCCCATGCATATTCAAAAATAATGAGTATAATTTCCATTCGTGAAACTATAATAAATCCCTTTTTAATCAACGTCACAGACGTAGCAACACAGAGCTACCAACTGTTTTGATTAAAAGTCCCACTTCCTTCCTCTTCAACGATTTTTGTGTCATTTTAATGAAGGAACTCGATCCGCATCGGTTTGAATGTCTTCACGCTTCAAATTATCTGCCTGGTTTATACTTCCAAATTAGTTTATAATTAAAGTTGTGCTATTCGTTCATTATAATGCGATTTCTGGTGGTGTATTCCTATTCTATTCCGGTCTTTCAGAGTAAAGGTATTGTTAGGGGAGATGTTTTTAGTGGATAATCGGATTAGAAGATTCTATGAGGATGTTCATCCTATGTACTTGTAGTTCAGTTAAGTTCTCAGACTAATGATAATGTAGTATGTATGAACAACCTGTATATTTCGTACGTGAGATAACAATGACTATTCGACTTCCCTTTAGACCTGAAGCAGCACGTAAAGCCAGAGCTCTAGGTCTCGCCATATTATGTTTATCAATTATGATGTTATTAAAACAAGTAAACATTTATAGAGAATATATATAACAATTCGCTAGGAACATTCATTCAAAAGCGTTTACGTATTGATTGCTTGTTAGTCAACAGTTATTGTCGGTATAGTAAACAGTGTCATTCAATGTGAGTTCAGTGTGTCTAAGAAATAAACCCCTTTGATGAGTCTGCATCGCATTATTCACCATCCCTCAACTGTATAACGATTGACCGTACCTACCCTAACGGGGTACATCACAATAATTCAATGTGATAGGTGCCCGCATTTTTCATTGTGACGCCCACTATCTAAGTGTTTTTGTTAGAAAATATCCTGTTTGTAACATTCTTATTCAAATAGGGTTACTTCTTGAGTATTTCCTAAATACACTGCGCTAAAAAATTAACGCATATTCTGAAAATCTCAATTTTAATGAAAGTTAACTCTACATTGACTTTATAACTTATTTTTTATGTTCTCTCGAGAAGGTTTTGAAAGAAACAAGACACATTAAATGGAAGAAAAATTCAGGATTTCACCGAATCTTATGTGAAAGAAGAGAAATGAAGAATTTTCAAAATACTGAAATGCTGATAAGTGATTTAATACTTGGTATTTCCACCCCTTGCGTTAATTACAGCTCGGCAACGACGGTTCACTTTCATTATCAATATTTTTAGACCTGAGTCGAGCCTTCGACTGTGTGGCTCCACAGGCTCTTGTTAGCAAGCTGTCAAAGTATGGTTTCGATGAGGTTGGTCTCAGACTCATCCAGTCCTACTTCTTCAACAGACCCAGAGGGTCTTCTGCAACAACACTTGGTCCACAGAGGGTCATTTGAGTCTCGGGGTGCCACAGGGTTCCATATTAGGACCCCTTTTATTTATAATTTTTATGAATGATTTTTCTCTTTTCACGGCAGCTTACGAACATCTTTTATGGGCTGATGACTCAGGAATTACCGTGGAGCATAGGGAGCTGCAGGGAGCTCAGCAGCTTGCATATGCAGCAGAATTAAGGGCCAAGGAGTGGTTTGCATCAAACAAGCTTGTATGCAATGAAGAGAAGACAGACACCATGTTGTTCAACCTGAGAGGACTTAAAGATAATAACACCAATGAGTCAATAAAGTTTCTGGGAGTTCATTTGGACTCCAGTCTCACTTGGATTTCTCACGGCAATGAAATATCCTCAAAGGTAGTCAAAAATATCTTTCTGCTTCGTAACTTGGCGAACATCGTGTCCAAGAAGGTTGTAAAGGTTGCCTATCACAGCCTCCTTGAATCGCATCTGCGTTATTGTGTGCTTGTATGGGGTAACAGTTCCAGTAGGGAAAGCATTTTCAGACTGCAGAGGAGAGCGGTTAGTGGCAGGCCTGGGATATAGAGATGATTGCTTGAGCGCCTTCAAAAGTCTTAAGATACTTACTTTTCCATCAATATACATTTATGAATGCCTTGTCTATGCTTATAATAGTGTCGGGGATCTTCCAAAATATGGGGACACCCATGACTATTGTACACGACACAGGAATAATATAAAATCAAAGTATATGCGACTCGAAGAATCAAAGAATGGTCCCAATTTCATTTCCCATAAACTTTTCAACAAGTTACCTGAAGAGGTTAAAAGGCTCAATCTTAAGGAATTCAAAAAGAAAATCAATCAAGTATTGCGGCAGAATGCATTTTGGAACGTGCAAGAGTTCCTGTCCAGTAATTTGAAATTTTAATATTTTAAACTAATTTATTAAATAACTGTAGTTTGTTTTTGATGTGGAATAGTGTTTTGTATCATTCCAATTTTATTTATATGTATATATGTGTATATTGCCTGGACTTTTTATCCTTGTTGACTGTTCATGTTGTATTTATATTATACATTTTTTATATACGAGTATATTTCTGACAATGATGAGAGATGGTTATCATCCTAAAATTGTTATTTTTGATTTTAAATTTTACTGACTTGTGCAATACGATGTACTTTGTAAGAGGGCACCAATAAATTATCTTTATCTTTATCTATCAAAATGAGAGATCGTAAAATGTTCTGATCTAATCCTTCCCAGATTTCTCCGACTTGGATTCCTAAGTCATTAAGAGTAGCTGGATGATTTTCTGAACTTCTCAGCCTTCTATTGGGGTTGTCCCAAACTTGCTCAATCGGATTGAGATCTGGACTTCTTGCTGGCCATTCCATTCGGGAGACTTCAACCTCTTCAAGGTACTCCTGAACGATGCGCGCACGATGGAGTCTGGCATTATCGTCCATAAAAATGAAATTTTCACCAATGTATGGGGCAAATGGCACTACATGCTCGTCAAGAATGTTCCTTATATACTGATCAGCATTCATAGCTCCAATATCAACGACCACTAGGTCTGTGCGAGCAGTCAAAGATATTCCACCCCATGCCATAATCGATCCTCCCCCGAAACCAGTACTATTCAGGAAATTGCACTGAGCATATCTTTCATGTGGACGTCTGTATACAAGGGAACGTCAATCACAATGGCAGAGGCAGAATCTAGACTCATCTGTGAAGAGAACTCTTTCCCAATCGGCCTCTTCTCAATGGACATGCTCTCTCGCAAAATCCAAACGCGCCCTTCGATGGGCTGGGGTAAGAGCTGGGCCTCTTGCCGCGACACGAGGCCTTAAATCATATTCTCTGAGGCGATTTCTTATTGTCTGAGTGCTGATATGCACCTCATGAGTTTGCCCAAGCTGATTTTGAAGGAGCCGAGCGGTTGCAAACCGTTGTCTCAACGAAGAAACTCTCAAGTAACGTTCTTGAATGGCAGTTGTTACCCGTGGTCTACCCTGTCCTGGTCTTCGGACATTCATACCTATCTCCCTGAATCGCTGCAACATTCTTGACACACTTGTATGGGAAACTCCAAACCTTTCTGCAATTCTTGTGTATGTCCACCCTTCTTCTCGCAAAACTACCGCTTGGGCACATTCCTCTTGGGTCAAATTGCGTGTTTCGCGTTGCGATCGGGTGTAGAAAATCAAATGAAAGAAAAACTATTGATCACTAGAATTGATCGAGAACAACTGATTTTAGAACGGAGCCAATACATTCAAAATCTGATAATATCATCTTTTTTTATTCCTACTGGGAGAAAACATCTGTATTGAAGAAAAACGTTGAAAGTGGATAACATATGCATGCATAATTCTGATAAAAATAATTTTCATTGAGAACACCTTCAGTTGTAGAATAAATTTGAGATTTCCATAATGTGCGTTAATTTTTTCGCGCACCCAATTTCAATCGAGAAATATGCATTTTGAGGTGTTTGCAAAGAATCGTATCACTTCTTTGGCCCATTTTTTTTTCAAATGGCTATATCTTTTAAACCGAGTCGAATTCGGAAAAATGGAATAAGAAAACAAGGCTTTTTGTGGCCCCAAGAATCTACAGTAAAAATATATGTACAAGTCGAAGACTCACTATGTATACTGATAAAACCATATCACGTATGCCTTGTAATCCTTCAGAAGGCTAAAGCGACTCAATTCAAATATAAACATTAATTTGCCACCTACACGATTACCGTCTTGTACTAATAAACCGGAGATCCGATGTTCACTTCTAAGGGATGAAATTGCCCCAAATAATATCACAGTGGAGGTAAACATATTCCGAGCTCCGTTGAAGACAAGAGAATCGACGGGGCAAGCTTCGTTAGGCGCTTTACGGTCGAATGATTCCTTCAAATAATTAATCAATTTGCCGATAATGAATACCCTTCCGTCAAACTCAGGTTGTTTGAACGCGAAATATCTTGTAGATGAGTGGGGAAATGAGGAAGGCTCTGAGTCTTAATGACGAAGAGTTTATCATTTGGAAGTTTGGGAACGTTTTATATTTCTGTCGATGGAATTGGGTCTCATTACATTGGTACGAATCCCCTAGCTACTTCATCTGCTTTATTCACAATTCGTAAGTATATTTGACATTTCTGAGGAAAATGGAATAGCAGTTCACCACTGGTGGCACCACCACAACAGAATAATGACAAGAGGTTTCTGGCTTGTTAGCCTTCATCAGTCCCACATAACCCTTACTGCAGTAGTAACAAACTGAAACGACAGAACTTATATTACATCCTAGCAGAAACACTTGAGTGCAGTTTTAAATGTACAGTGTCACACATAGCGGGTAAATGTGTACGCTTCATCCCAGAGGTTTCTTCAAAAACTATATCTCTACGTACATTCATTTTTCCCTACGGTGTTTCGCAAGTACTCCCTTCCGGAGTCTCATGCGGTTTACCGTGGGAAGTTGACCTTTCTTCCATCACTGAAGACCCTGCATTACATACACCGCTAGATGGGAGTCAAATTAAGGTTTTTCCAATGTGAGGTGTTATTTTGACATTAAAAAAAATCCATTTTTTTTTAGATAAACGATCAGATGTTTATGTCATTATAAAGAGGAAAGTTGCCGTAAATAATGAAAAATAACAACAGTGTGCTACCCTATGTCCTCGAAAGTCTCACGAATTTTATCTTTGAGGTGCCAAATTTTCGCCATTTTGACTTGAAAACTTGAAAGCCTTGTTGAAGCGTGAATCGTTTTATTTTTATTAATGCCGTAATTTCTAGTTGTCAAATGTCAAAAATATTGGAAAACTCTTCAGCAAACGCTCATAATTTTACCTTCTACCAAGAAAAATACACAAAATTACACTCGATAAAAATTGGAACGTGGATTGAGAAGGAAATTTTCGAATTATATAACCAAATAAGTGCTCAGAACAAGTGCCGATGCCAATAAATACAGTTAACACTCCTGTTCAAACTGAGACAAGATAACCAGATATTCTAGTCGCACCACCGTGTGTATCTCTGATTAATCGTTATGATTCCACAGTTTGCCTAACTGCCTGCAGTCAGCAAAGGTACTCCCAAGCACACAAAGGTAGATATGTGCCCTTAATTACTCGGTACACGTTAGATCTCGGGAATTACATAATTGGGTAATTTAGGATGGGACACATTGTCGGGAATTGCAGTAGGCTAATATTACTATACGGGATGGATATTTGTCTCCACAAATAACCTATAAGTGGGATTTGTGCTTGTCAGCAACAAAAAGAGCCAACGTCTTTCAAGATCTGATTCAACTCTGCGTACATTATTCTGTGAAATAAAAAAGACCTAATGAAATCGGCTCAAAGGACCAAAGAACACATGCATCGAATCATACATAACTCCAACAAATTGTGACCAAATGCCCCAGATTCATGCACGCCAACCCATTTCAAATCATCATCAGACCTACCACAGAGAAACCACTGCCCTAGTCCAGATTCAATTTCGGTAGCTCGCCTAATGACCCGAAATCTAGGACAAATTAACGCAGATCTGAAAGCCAGCTTCGGTCTCGTCTAATTTCTTGATAGTTCCTCGGACCTTCTCGTCCAAAGCCACGCTTATTAGCATATGAAGAGACCCTGGAGCGTTTTGCTGTATCCGCAGAATTGTTGGGAAGAATCCTGGAGTCAGGAAAGCATGTATCCTGGAGATTCTTACTTCGGAAACTAAATAAGTGTGGACGCTTGAGCTATAAATCGTTTGGATTTGAATTTTGATTGGGGTTGTTCAACTTTGTTGAATAGGTTAGGTTCAGTCCAGTTCATTCTGGAGAATCTGCAGCCTCATTCTGCTATTTGCGAGCTCTTTGTACTCGAATTAGAGCTACATTATTTCGTCAAGATAGTTTTAACAATTTGTACCCGTTTAAGTTCCTAATAACCAATCTGTTGATTCCTATGAACTGGACCAGGACGAAACGTAAAACTCATCCTGATACACGTCCCTACACAAACTTGCTCTAGTATAATTGATGGTATTTGTCACATAATTGTTGATTCTTCTGAACATATACAGGGTGAGTCTTTGACTTGTACATATATTTCAACTGTAGATTCTTGAGGCTAAAGGAAACCTTTTTTTCATTTTCCATTTTTCCGTCTCTTGTCTCTGTTAAAGAGATATAACCATTTGAAAAAAAATAGGGCTGAATACGTGCCTGCCTGATATTATTCTTTACAAACACCTCAAAGTTCATGTTTTTCGATTGATATTGATGTGATTATTAGATATTCTGGGTGATACATTTAAAAAATACTCAAGCACTAACCTTATTTGAATAAGAATGTTACAAACACGATATTTCCTAACAAAACACTTAGTTCTGTCCGATCATTTCGGCAATTGAAAAGCTATATTACCCACACCAAAATAAGTTCCTTCTTCGATTGTCCTGAAGATTTGTTCATATTTTCCTCGATATTCTAAAACGATGTCAAAAAAATTGGTTTCTCACTAACCTATCCTAACTCCATTAACCAAAGTCATATGATTCGGGGTCAATGACCTAACCTTACCCATCCTCTGTGATATTCACCCACAGAACCCTAGAGAAGACGATGCCAGATTGCCGATTTTCTCTTCAAACAATGGTATAGGCATAGGCGAACTCAAGAAAGCAGTACGTCCCCTATCGTTAGCGGATGAACTATCACAATCGCTAAAGGCGTCTAGGCGTTGCTCTTTGAGAATACCAAACGAGTAGTTCTGATTCTCGCCAATATAGCGCTACGTTCCTAATTTCAGTCGCCACGGCCTACTCTTCCTTCCAGAAGGCCGTGGATGTAGCCGCCACGCAAGACAAACCGTTGTTCTGTATCTCAAACCAGTCCAACCTAAAACGTTAGTCGGTGATCCCATACACGGCATAAACGAAGTTCACGCTTTATTTATTTACAGAGCAAACAGGTGATGATAATGTAAATGACTTTCAGTGAATTGATGTAATAGTAGTGTCGTTCTGGTGGCGAGTTATATTGTTTCGATAGATATTTTGCTGAAGGACCGGTAACAATGAATTTTAAATAGAAACTGCCTAAAAAATGTATAATTTCATGCTTCTTAGAATTCAAATTTATGTCTCACGAATGTGGAATTTTATTATTACATATCTCTACATCAAACGTTTTTTCATCATAGAGATTTTAGTCTTGACAAAGTTGATAAACATTCTGACAACGTTGGTAACTTGTTGAGAGACCAGAGAAATTAATAATATTCGATGAGATTTAACTCAGGACAGCATTCAGATTATTCTTGAAATTCCCGATTTTTTCCTCTAATTCTTAGGAATAACTTGAGAACGACACGTTTTATTGAAAAATATAAGAATACTTTTGTTTTCTAAAATAATTAATTCTTTCGAAAACGTGAACCGTTTATCTTTTTCAAGTGGTTTTATAGTATTTTTGCGTGAATTTATAAGTCAACTATACTGTAACTATTTTACCTTGAGAAATATGAAATAAGTTTCAATTGAGGAATATACACCATGAATAGAGTAAACAATCAACCAAAATTCAGCTCATTCGAAATATCGGTTCCGAATATATGGAAAGAATAGTGTTAATTTCATGGATACTGTATACTCCATTCACTTTTATAAAATACCCTGGTTGGCCAAGATTTTGTTTCATCAAGTTTTTTCACTTAAAACTGACGTGAGTTGGCAATGGTGAAAGTAAAATACTTCTGAGAGATGTTGCCAATGCAATTTTTTTTTTACTTTTTCTTAACTCTGTAAATTAGTTCTTTTAAGGTTTAACTATGACACAGGTTTCGTAGTACCGCTACATTTTCATACTGGAGTATTTTAAGTTCTGCAAAAAGATTTTAATTGTCTTTTGTAGGCTTATTTCTTGAGAATTTTGAAAAGTGGGGAAGTCGTTTATAAGTTTTTCTGTCGGGTTATTCGAGTACTTTTATTCTTTTTTCGAATAAACTATCACAAAGTAACGGACTAGTCTGTCCTTTTTTTTTCAGTACATGGAAATAGCATAACTGAATCTTCCAACCATGTTTATATACGAGAAGAAGTTTCTTCAACATTCGCCAGGTCTTTGATCATAATATTTTCTCAAATTCATTATTTTCCCAAAGTAAATAAAAATTTTAATTATTACGTAATTACAAAGACTAATATGTATAGAGTACAACGTTGCCTATAACCTAACATTTTCAAAATATACGCAGTGAAATGTGTCTTTATAAAAGTGAATGGGGTATACGGCAAAACATCTTTTATTGCGGAAGAAATTCCTGGGGTTGTACACTATGGTGAAGGCGTTTCAATACCAATAACGTCAACAAACAGACTACGCCACATCCCTACCTTTCATATACTTTTTCATCTGCTATTCAATTGGAAATGTGGAGAAAATTCAATTATGCTTTCCCATCGCATATGTCTGAAAAAATATATCAACTTTTCGTTTGAGACGACATAAGGAATATTCGGAGAAAACATGGGTTCTTTCACTGTCATGTCAGAGGGGAATTTTGGTCAATACTCCACACTTTCATTTCACAAAATTGCATCTAGGACTGCTAAACGCAATTATTGACTTATAGTAAATCCTTAATTGATTGCAACTATGCTTTTACCTCACAAACACACAAGTTTGAGGTTAAATTACCCTATTTTCGTTCTAATGAAATTTTTATTATTCCTACGTGCAGTTCAACACTACGAATATATTGAGAAGTGTTTGAAACTTTCCTCCGACAAAAATGTTGCATTCTAATGAGTCAAACTTTTTAATTTTAATCTGATTTCAACGAGACCCAGTGAATCCGTAGACAAATTCGAAAACTCTCCAAAGTTTCTGCAACTGATCGCCATTGAATTTCATCTAAGTCCTATCTAGCACTTCTTTTGATGCTGTAATACCCAAATGACCCCTATAAATTGTCCGCAAACCCACAGCTCCTCGATTTACAGCCCAGTTAGTGCACTGGCTATGACGTCATGAGTTTAATTCCTCTAGTTCTGTTCCATTTTGCCGGTCCCTCGTGATAGGTCATGTTTTTATTAAGCATCCCCCGATTGCAGCAGTGATATATTCGAGTAGTTATCAAACTGTTGTAATGGGTTAATTGGATGCATACAGGGAGGTCAGAAACGGCGAGAAGGAGGTTTAGAAGATTCAGAACCAGCCATTCATGATAAATTCAGGTTGGCACATTTTTAGGAATGTTAACTCAGTCACTCAGGAATACTAATAGGCCTGTTGTATGTTTCTCAAGGATTTCATCTGAAGCTATGAGCTCTCCTAGTCTTGTCCTATTTTTCGTATCGTCAACTCTGGAGGTCATGTTGTTTTGGTGGCGTCTGTCTTATCTGCAGCCAAATCACCATGAGATGTTTCAAGTTGATGCAGTTTACGTAACTCAGGCCATCGCTCAAATTCGGCTAGATCTAATCAGCAGAGTTGTTGAAGAATGTATCAACGCTATCGTGAGAAGCCAAGACAGACATTCGAACGATTGTATATTGAAGACATAAGGGCATTCATGGACCTTTCAAATAAGAAAAGTTAGTCGTTAATACCTCACCCACAGTTTGTTTTATTCCATCCCCCACATCGACTCGTCCTTACTGAAAAATCCTTTATTTCGTTTCAATCAACTTCAGTCAATGCGCATTCTCAAAACTCCTCAAAAAATTCCTTTCATCTCCACAAAACGTGTACCATCAATGCTGTCTAATTTAGATCAAAGATTCATTCCACGATGAACTTTTTCAGAACTGATGCCACAAAGATAAATTATGTATACACCTGGGTGAGGCGAATAAAGTGGTCTGGAAGGTCAGGTAGTTTTTTCCCGCTGCGGAATCAACAATCTGATAAAATATTCATCAGCCAATAAATCATCCGCAATTTCCAACTCGAGAAAGAAGGATTTCCCCAATTTGAAAGGGTTTCTCTTTATTTGGATTCGATATCGCTGCTGCAGAATTCATGGCTTATTGGTGAATTCGGAATATTGCCAAGTGGCGCTGTTGTGGAGGAAATCGTAGATCGGGAAAATTTTCATGAAATGGAACAAAGGGTTTTCAGACAGTTCTCCATTCCGATTCTCCGAAGTAATTTGAGTGGAAGTTCCGAGAAAACTGCAGAGATTTCCGATCTATCAACCACCAAAATGTGCTGTATATCTTCATAAATCGAAGGTATAACAATTAGATGGCTCGAAAATGAACTCCTTTAAAAATTCAACATCAACAATGGACTCGAACAAAAGATAACAGATACAACATGATTGAGGACTGAACGAGAATGAATTCGCTATCACAAAAACGCCTATATCTGTTGAACCAATTGAGAAAAAAAATCAAAATTTGATCATAGTTAGCTTTGTTATGAACATCAGAAACATGAGGAACATTTACTTCATAGATATTCCAATTCTCTGTCGCAAACTGTCGAGCGAAGTGAAAACACGAGAATTTATAGTTGAAACTTTTTCATAATAATCAAAAATGGAGCTTCGAATGAATCGCAAAAGAGGCTCGCGTTCGTCCGGAAACGGTATCAAGAGTTGTTAAGCGCTTCAACGAAGATCTTACAATTAACCGCAAGGAAGGAACCCGGAGGAAAAAGGGGTTTCATAGCCCAAAAAAAGGGAAGAAAGCCATCAGCCGTTATCAGAAGAATCCTAACCTTTCAGGACAGAAAGTGGCCCAAATAGTGGGTTGTTCGCAGTCAACCGTTCAGAAAATCAAGTCGAGTTGTGGGCTTAGAACATACAAAGTGCAGAAAGTGCCAGACTGGAACGCTGTGAAGAATCAAGGAGCGAAATCAAGAGCAAAGAAATTAAAAAAAGATTGCTTGAAAAATATTTCCTGTTGCGTGATGGACGACGAAACCTATGTCTTGTCTGATTTCTCGCAACTTCCTGGTCAAGAATTTTATACTGCAGATTCTCGTGGAAATGTTGACGAACAATTTCGCGTAAGAAACAAGAAAAATTTCCTAAAAAATTCCTGGTTTAGCAAGCAATTTGCACTTGTGGGAAAAGGAGCAAATTTTTCGTTGGCCAAGGCTCTGTTGACTCGAAGATACACATCGAGGAATGCTTGAAGAAGCGACTTTTACCATTTTTACGTGAGCACGATGTGTCAAGAATCTTTTGGCCAGATTAAGCTTCATGCCACTACAGCAAGGTCACCAAGGAATGGTACGAAGCTAATGAGGTGGTTTTTGTCCCCAAAGAGGCCAATCCACCAAATTGCCCAGAACTCAGGCCAATCGAAAGATATTGGGCCCTGGTAAAAAGAGAATTGAAGAAGACTAAGAAATCAACGAAAACATTAGCGGAATTCAAGCAAAAGTGGAAGACAGCATCCCAGAAAGTGACTGAGAACACTATAAGAAGCATGATGGGAAGAATTCCAGAAAAAATCCATGAATTTTGTAAAAAAATGTTTTGGTTTTTTTATTGCCAAAACAGTTTTCATTAGAATTAGAAGATGATTCGAAAATGAGTTCGATTTTCGAAATCGGTCCAGTGGTTCGAAAGATATAAGCGTTTTTGTGATAGCGAATTCATTCTCGTTCAGTCCTTAGTCTCCCTTGCTTCCTCTGATGATCCAATAGTGACATTGATAGGTACTTAGCCACTATTAAGTCTATGAATCAAGTACAAAATCGAATTCAAAGCCATCAATCATTGTTATCAAATTGGTCTGTGGCATATTAGGGAAAAACTTTCAGCTTTCGCTACCGAAATACATGCATATTAAATTCCTCAATGCAATTGTAAAAAGCACCCTCTTTGTGATTTGACGGAAGAGCGGCTTTCCACCAATCAAGGGTGTTATTACTTAAAGAAAAGAAAAGATGTTATTTTAATTTTGAAGTTCTTTCTCCAGAAGGGAGAAAGTGTGGGATCGGCCCAACGCACTTGGGTCGGGACTTAGTGTTTAAAAATATTCTCTAGGGAGAGGGATGATAAATGAAACTTTTTGGGTTAAATTTAAGACGTATATTAAACCAAATCAACTACACAAATTCTCACCAAATTAGATATGTGTTACTTAAATCAAATGATTTAAATTATTAAATGTTCGGATATTTCTTAATTCGAAAGGAAATAATCCCATCAAATAAAACTTCACATAGATAAGGGAAAACTCAACAATAGTTTCCTTATGATCTTTCAAATGAACATGAGTTTTCTCAGCAGGAAAACTCCACTTAGACCTTCAACTACTTAAGGGTGATTACAAAGATTATAATACGTCTTAAGAAAAAAAATACGAAAATGTGAAATTATGACTTATAGAAGATTTCAGGACTCTGGACTATACATATATTTTGGGCGGGCATGCGGCTTTTCTACCAATCCTCAAAAATAGCTAAGCATAAACAATTTATCTGACCTTTTTCCTGAACCAATGATCCCAAGAATGATGAACCTAGGAGGATAATTCTACGACGATGCTTCTTTCCTGAAACAGACAGATTAAGCACCAAACACGACACCCACACGTTTTCGCCAAATTGACCTTCACTCCCGAATATACCGACGATACGCAATCTAAATAATTCCAAGTAATTTTGGACACTTTACCAATCACGACTTAACACTTTTTTATATGTCCCTGTTTGAGACTGACCGTCCGAAATAAGACCAAGACTTATGAGTTACCCTAATGCCGTCTTCCGAATAACTTTAACTGTTTTCGTCTCCGCTTTGAGACGGTACTTCCAAACACTGAAGTACCTACCCTAGAACCGTACTACCCTTAGTTTCCGATTCAACCTTAACTGTTTTCGTCTCCGCTTTGAGACCGTACTTCCAAGCACTGAAGTACCTACCCTAAAACCGTACTACCCTTAGTTTCCGATTTCAAACCTGAGTCAACTGAGGACCTTCCCTTTAGGTTCCTCCAGTTACTCCCTATTACCGACGCGAGTACTGGCGACCTTCCCGTTTTAAGGTTTCACCAGACACTGCCTTTTTCGTCTCCCGAGCAAGTCGAAGTTTTTTTCCCCTCTTCGTCTCCTCCAAAAACCAATCGTCAATCTTTCAAAACCAATCAAATCAAAACTTCTTCCATCTTTGTTTTTATGAACCAATCAAATTAAAGATTTTTTCTGCTACGTGACAATTCTCAACAATGCCTGCGTTGAATTTTATTCCTGTCATCGTGTGCAGTAATTGCAACCAAATTCGTGGGACAATTATAATTTATCATTTAGTTCTCTAAATAAACTTAAACTGAAAATCAACAATTTCGGTCGTTAATGTTTCGCCAGACATTCCTATGTGGACTTGATAAACGATCCATTAATTTTTCTAACACAAGGCTATTAAATTTCAGAAGTTGAAGTGGAAAATACCGGTTAAATATTACAGGAAAGAAAACGTTCAAGTCCCAATTTTCAAGACATGTCTGTTTTATAGTTTCAAAAATTATCTCCCCTATTACAATATCCCCTTCTTTGAAAAAGTTTTGGCATCGTTTGCCATAACTTTTCCTTGACCATCATCCCCAATAGTCCAATAGTCCCTTGTCTTCCGTTTAAGACATTATATAACAGCTATAAAACTTAATTATATCGAACATAAAACTCATATCTCTCATGCATCATGCCTTAAATCTAAATATCATTCTCGCAAACTAATTAGTCTATAGTAAACAATATCCCTCAGGATCAATTAAACTTCAAGAAATAAAAAAAATAAGGTTCAATACAACAAAACATCACGTGCATAACTCAAATTCTTCGAAAGAAAATTTAAGAAAATCTGTCCGTCACTGCACTTCTCCTACATGGAGTTCATTATTGTCTATTTTTCGGATTTTCAAACTTCACTCGCGATCACCACAGAATCTTCTTAATCCGGTTCTGACTATCTCCATATGTTTATTTCCTTTGGAGTTTGGGGCTGACCTTCACCTCGAGAATGACCTTTCGGAGATGCACGACGACCTAGTCTCTCGTATTTAGCGTACCGCACTTTGTGTCCGATAAATTTGGTTTCCAAACACTCGAATTCAATGTTTACGTTCGTCACCATCAATCATCGTTATCGCGAGAGATGTCCCTCTACACAGCACCTATTCCGGGCTCGCGACCGATAACAACATGTGCACTTTCTTCTTCAGTCCAGTGTGGTGCGTTCGGTTTTACTGTTGGGTAAAATCCCGACGGTCATGTCTTTGCTGCTACAGCTACGTCCGCCTCTGCATCCTTATCTCTTCTCCGGTTCTCTTGTCTTGTTCTGTGTCGATTCATAATCTAATAGTTGGAGTGATCCATAGGCTAGCCAACAGGGTTATCCCGCATCCAAAAATCTCATATAGGTGTAGTCCATTCAATATAACTCCTATCTCCTATTCCATACTTTATGATTCGGAATATCGCATAGAAACCCATTAGTCTGCTCATGAACAGGAAGTCGGTGAACCATCCTCATATCTGTCTTACTGGGTTGTGTGCCAGCTTTCTCATCCCTTCGGTGTTGACCATGTTGATCGTTTTGAACCATTAAACCATTTGTCAAAAGTCTCCATTTTTTTGGTACTCGTCGATGATGTTTTCCACGGTTTTCAAACGGTGAATGAAGTTTATTATACCCTCGGCCACGATTAAGCTACGCCTATGATTCCCGCAATGTTTAATCAGTAATCGCTCAAGCTTACTCGACACAGTCGGTCCATACGGTTTTTTAATTGTTACTACGTCCCTCTGGTAACACGATCCCTTTGACGGATTAACTTCTGTAGATGTTCTCGAAGTTTTCGCGGCTTCGCGTATAGACACCGCGGTTATCTCACTGTTTTTCTTCGCACACGCGTACGCGATTAGCGCCTCAGTATTGTTTTACTTTTACGAATAAGGTCATTCCTCTGGATAGGGTCAGTACCTTTCCAATACTTGTAATTGGCTTGGATCCTCTTGAAACATCTTGAAACATCTTGTGGGGAAATGTACAATAAAATACAGTAGCAACAACAAATAAAAAAAAATTAAATATTCACAATTTTACATACATTCATAGAACAATTTAAAATGAAAAATACGTAAATCCCATTTTTCCCTATTCGTCCTCCTATGATCGCTTACATAATTAGTTCCCTTTTAATCATCTGAGGAAGAATACCACAAAAATACATCCACATTTGCTTTTTGTTGTGGAACACAAAACGCAAAATCTTATCACGATTGTTCCGAAACGATTCCCGCAAACAGTATATTATACCTTAGCCCTAGTGCTAAAACTGAAATTATAAAGTCGAGTGGTACTTCTTGATAGAGGAAAAGATGAATTAAAAAAAAATCAAATACGCACTGAAAAGGTTTTTCCAATTTCGCTACTTCAATAAAAAAAATTTGGCGTTAAAAATCAAAGACTTTAGCACAGCTACTCCCAAATCACCACACAGACGTTTCAAATGACTGGAATCTACGAAATGGGCAGGAGTCGATTCACCCCTCCTGGAAGGCTGGTGAAGAGTTGCCTTCTCGCTACCCGTGTTCCTGACTAGTTTATCCTTGGAATCTAACGAAATGGGCAGGAGTCGATTCACTTCTCCTGGAAGGCTGTTGATGAGTTGCCTTCTCGCTACCCGAATTCCTGGCCAGTTCTTCCCCGGGTCCGGAGGGCGCCTTGCCCTCGAAGATCGTCGTAATGGTATGGCTACCACTACCGAGCTTCCCTGCTCCTCGTGACCCACCGCTTCTTCGAGTTTCTGCCTCTTTTTCAACGTACTTTCCCTGTTGGATACGTTTATTATCTTGATCCAAAATCGTTCCCTATTTTTCTCCTTCCTCAGTTTGGCCTCTACCACCATTTCCGAACGGGCGGGGATGGTGATCCCCGACATCAACATAACGTCGGTTTCCCAGGTACCATTTTCCTCAACGGCTGATTCCTTCCTGATAGATACCCGATCTATCCCTTCAGCCGGAGACACATTGTTATTCCAACGAAGCTCCCCTTCGTTATTCTCGTTCGTCATCTCCACATCCTTTGACCCTGTGACAACACCATTCCATTCCCTTATGGTGTCACCCTTCGACAGTCCATTGCTGTCGGGTCCCTCTGCACCCTCCGTCTGAGTGCTAACACTGGTATTCCTACTTCCAGTCCTCTTCAAATCCCTAACTTCATAGGAATTTTCTGGTTGTGTATCTACTTTCCTGGACGTCCTGTCAACCTTGTACATTACATTTTTTTTCTTAGTGTCCTCCCGGACTCCTCTCTGATCATTAAAATGTTCCATTTTCCCACTGTCCTCGTCTGTTCGGGGATAGTGGCTTCCAAAACTTGGCCCTTCAATATTCCGTATTACCCCGGAAATCTCCTCTACACCCTCATCTACGCCTATGCGTTGGTTCCAGGAAGTATTCGGTTCCTCTATATATTCCCTCCTCAACCATTTGACCTTTGGCTCCCGCCATCCAGCCGAACCCCTGCTAGGGCACTCCCTTGCCCAATATCCCTGTTGGTTACAGTTATGACACACTCCCTGTGTCATTTGTCCTCCTTGCCTGTTATTCCGGCAATCCCTCGCGAAATGGCCTGTTTGGCCACAAGAATGGCATGTCCTTGCATTACCTCTTTCCCCATTTCCTCGGTTCTGCCTTACACTCCTACACCCCTTCGCGGTGTGGCCTTCTTTGTCGCACAGTTGACATACTTTTTCGGTGTCAGCTGTCGATACCCACATATTTACCGACCTCCTTTGCAACATCTTGCTAGTGGTCTCCTGCAGCCTAACAAGTTCCTCCGCCTTTTCCAAATCCAGGTTCTCCTCTTTCAACAACAAAATTCCAATTTCCCTCATTACGTCCTTCCTTAATCCTATCTTAAATTGATTCAACATTAATTCCCGGTTCTTCTTTCTTATTCCAGGTTCTTCATCCCTTAATGCTCCGGCTAAATCCTCGTTCAGTAACCTCGCCCCTACTGTACGCAGTCTAGTGCAGAACGAGGACACATCCTCGTCCTGTCTTTGATAGCATCGGCTAAGATTCCACTGGTTCTCCCCAGGAAATCTAACCGTTGTGAACTTCCGAACAAATTTATTCTTCAGATCATTATAATCCAGGAAGTCAAAGGTGATATCCGACTTGAAGAAACTATAGGCATCGCCCTCGAGCTTAAGCTTGAGGAGAGTAAGGGTATCCTTCTCATTCCATCCGTATAATTTTGCCAGCAACTCCAATTTTTCGAAATACCCGGTAGCGTCCTTCCCAGTAAAATCCTCTAAAGTAGTCGATAGCATACCTAGCGAGTACATAGGTCTTACTTGACCCGCGGGAACATTCACGTTGGATGCGCCAGCTGGTTGAGCCATTTTTCAAAAATTCAACCAAAACCCAATTATCTTAACCAAAATATGATTTTTTTTTTTTTAATGTATTCAATGAATTATTTACTTTCCAAATCAATGAATAATTTTAAATTCTCACCCTCAAATTCCAACAGAACTGAAATCCGCTCAAGATTACGACTTCAAATTTCACGAATTAGAAAAAAAATAGTAAAATGATACTCTAATGATTCCTTCAAATTTCACGAGTTGAAAAAATAGCAAAATGATACCCTAATGATTCCAATTCAAATAGTCTTACCCAAAACACCAAAATAAAACAAATCACCTGGAAACGAGCTCAAAAAGACCAACGCCAAAAAGAATTCAAGAAAAATCTGGCGAAATGATGTAACCAAAAAAAAACAAGAAAATCACCAAGTGTCGAATTCCCGAAAAATAAAAGTACACAAAACCACCTGAAATAAAAATAATTCTAATTTTTATTCTAAGATTCGAAAGATCACGATCAGCGGCTCATCTACTAAAATTTCAACCAAATTTATACTTTTCCCGACTTCTGCAATTTCAAAATGAACTCAACTTGAAAAGATAAAAATTTCCCTTCTATCAAAGTGTTTTCCAAAAATTCGAACTCAAGTTAAAACAAGGAAAGCCAAATTCAATTATTCTCCAAATCAAACTCAATACAAAACCGAATGATGTTACTTTATAAAAATAAAATTTTTCGAGATTCAAAGGAAACCCCGAATAATAGGATAACCAAAAACAGAACAAAATTTTCACGCAATACGCCCTGAAAGAAAGTCAATCAAAATTTCAATCAATCAATAAAAGCACAATAATTTTCAGAAAAACAAAAATAACCCTCCTGAAACAAAATTTGATCCGCTATATCACCAACAGAAAAACCAACACCTTCAAACAAAATCAAGTAAATGGATAAAGTGACCAAAAGAAAATTTTTCATGCAATACGCCCTGAAAAAAAATTCAATCAAAATTCCAATCAATCGATAAGAGCACAATAATTTTCAGAAAAACCAAAATACCTTTCCTGAAACAAAATTTGATTATACATTCAACAATCAGAAAATTCAACGTCCTGACAGAAAAATATATGTCCTGAAAGAACAAACGTATGCCTTTTTTTTTCCCTATAAAGCCGCAATGAATCTAAAACCTCTCTAAAGTCTTAAAACCTTGACATCAACTTGACTCTATCAAAAATCCTTTACATAAAATGATCTGAACATCACAGAAATATGAACTGTTCTATAATAATTTCAAAACAAAGAAAACTTGAACTTATTCAAAGAAAAACCAACTATATTCACTCAAATCTTCAATAGCTCATAAAAAAAAAATCTTTAGGTCAATAATTTTTTACTCTACTTTAATTCAATCCTAAATCCTGTCCCTACCAATTGCAATTTTTAAAACTTAATTTCAAATTCATAGGCATATACGTTCATACAGAAAATATAATCCAATTCAACATAAGAACCTGAAAACCTTCATCCGGAAATCTTCCAACAAGTCAATACACACTATTTCGATCACCCATAAAACAACAGGCTAAAAATCCCTTATACCTCGAAATTTCTCTGAATTTCTCAAAATCTCATTAAAAAATCTCCCTTAGAAAATGTAACACATTTAACTCTAGTAATCTTTACATTCACACTGACGCAACATGCAGAAAACCAAAAAAACTTTTTATCTACCGGAAAATTCAACAAATTTCAAATTACACAAAACAAAACTCTCCCCCGGAAAATTAAACACATCCCACCGCTGTCACCATATGTAAAAAGCACCCTCTTTGTGATTTGACGGAAGAGCGGCTTTCCACCAATCAAGGGTGTTATTACTTAAAGAAAAGAAAAGATGTTATTTTAATTTTGAAGTTCTTTCTCCAGAAGGGAGAAAGTGTGGGATCGGCCCAACGCACTTGGGTCGGGACTTAGTGTTTAAAAATATTCTCTAGGGAGAGGGATGATAAATGAAACTTTTTGGATTAAATTTAAGACGTATATTAAAACCAAATCAGACTAAACAACTTTACATTCGTTACGTATATTTCAACGATATAAATTATCAAAAGTACTCGAATATTTCTTAATTCATATGCAATTAATCACAACAAATCAAATTGATACATCAACTTACTCAACGTTAGGTTGTAAAACATAATCCAATTATCGAAATCAAATCAACCATCGGTGTGAATTCCAATTAAAAAATGATGAAGTCAAGTTATCAACAAAAACAAGAAGGGTTTGTCAAAATAACCCCCAAGATCATTAACATGGGATGATCTCAAAATTCACTTAATTAAACCTTCAGCTACTCAAGAGAGATTTCAAGAATAATACAAATTCAAACTTTCTAATATACAAGGGAAATCTCAAAATCAATTCCCACTTAAACTTTCCAACACTTAAGGGAACCCAACAAGTATTTCTATATACGAGTACACTTTCAGTTACTTAAGGGTGATTACAAAAAAATACAATATACTTTAAAAGACATTTACGACTTGTGGGAGATTTCAGGACTCTGGACTATACATATATTTTGGGCGGGCATGCGGCTTTTCTACCAATCCTCAAAAATAGCTAAGCATAAACAATTTATCTGACCTTTTTCCTGAACCAATGATCCCAAGAATGATGAACCTAGGAGGATAATTCTACGACGATGCTTCTTTCCTGAAACAGACAGATTAAGCACCAAACACGACACCCACACGTTTTCGCCAAATTGACCTTCACTCCCGAATATACCGACGATACGCAATCTAAATAATTCCAAGTAATTTTGGACACTTTACCAATCACGACTTAACACTTTTTTATATGTCCCTGTTTGAGACTGACCGTCCGAAATAAGACCAAGACTTATGAGTTACCCTAATGCCGTCTTCCGAATAACTTTAACTGTTTTCGTCTCCGCTTTGAGACGGTACTTCCAAACACTGAAGTACCTACCCTAGAACCGTACTACCCTTAGTTTCCGATTCAACCTTAACTGTTTTCGTCTCCGCTTTGAGACCGTACTTCCAAGCACTGAAGTACCTACCCTAAAACCGTACTACCCTTAGTTTCCGATTTCAAACCTGAGTCAACTGAGGACCTTCCCTTTAGGTTCCTCCAGTTACTCCCTATTACCGACGCGAGTACTGGCGACCTTCCCGTTTTAAGGTTTCACCAGACACTGCCTTTTTCGTCTCCCGAGCAAGTCGAAGTTTTTTTCCCCTCTTCGTCTCCTCCAAAAACCAATCGTCAATCTTTCAAAACCAATCAAATCAAAACTTCTTCCATCTTTGTTTTTATGAACCAATCAAATTAAAGATTTTTTCTGCTACGTGACAATTCTCAACAATGCCTGCGTTGAATTTTATTCCTGTCATCGTGTGCAGTAATTGCAACCAAATTCGTGGGACAATTATAATTTATCATTTAGTTCTCTAAATAAACTTAAACTGAAAATCAACAATTTCGGTCGTTAATGTTTCGCCAGACATTCCTATGTGGACTTGATAAACGATCCATTAATTTTTCTAACACAAGGCTATTAAATTTCAGAAGTTGAAGTGGAAAATACCGGTTAAATATTACAGGAAAGAAAACGTTCAAGTCCCAATTTTCAAGACATGTCTGTTTTATAGTTTCAAAAATTATCTCCCCTATTACACAATCTATTATCATTAATGCATTATTCGGTAATTGTGTACCAGCCAACTACACCTGATTCTAAACAATGAATGAAACGGGAATTTATGTCTATTTCACTCGAGCGAGAGCCATTCAAGTCAGAACAAAAGGACCTAATGTGCTGGACATCTAGTTTATAGAATTTGGGGAAGCAATACTTGGTTCATTATGAATAATATGTCATCGTATTCACACATGTTTTGGATGTGATTCTAAAACGAAGCTTTGCAAAAGGAAACCATTTGAATTGAGAACATTTGAATATTTGGTATTCTGCTAACGTACGTTGCTTCGATGAATTTTCGATCCTGTAATCCTTTGGCGATGAATTTCTCCATGAGTGTGTTCATCTTCATATTAAATAGGAGTATTCTAATTTTATAGTGTGTTTTATTAGAATACCTTTATGTAATACCAGTAATCCTCATTTCATGAGATTTCTCTTTGACTTATTCTTTTTTTTTCGTTGGACAATGTTCAGCAAGGTCGTTTCTCTCAATTTTGTCTATATCCTTTTAATGGTTTAAGGTTTAATCTAAATTCTTTTTGGTGAATTCCAATTTCTGGTGAGATAAATAATATCAAACAGTCGGCGTGCATGGGGTTGTTGACATCCTGAGTGTAATTTCGAACTGAAAACATATTTTTCAGCAAATCTGATTCGCAATTACCCTACGCTTCTTCCTAAGGATAACGGAAATGTTGGAAGACCTGATAAAAAAATCAGACTTCATGCTTGATGAAGACGAGCTTTTTTTCATTACAAAAAGCAGAGGAATGTTGAATACTAATACGAATTTAAAGAGTGAGCAATCCTACCGAATTTATGACCTACATAAATAACCCTCAGAGATGGGTGAAGTCGGAAAGGCACAGAGACCAACGGCAGTGACTTTGAAAAGTTGTATTACTGTTTCAAGGTTAATGGAATGTAACAGTGAACAAGTTGAATTGCGAATGGTGAGATTTCGCGGTTGGAGTTGGCCGTGAGTTTCATCTTCATTTATCCGCGGAAACCCTGATTTGGGTGGTGTACAATCGCTTTTGTTTGTGAGAAGAATTCGGAGTTTCTTGATATAAACTCCCGCTTCTCAGTTTTGGGTAAACAAGTTTCACGAACGATTTCTGAGGACCGTGTGAGAATCTAATATACACACATCGTCAAAAGTATTGGCCCCCCTATTAACTCTCAATTTGTTGAATGTAACATGATAATTTTCTGGGTGTGGAATCTTCACTGACTCAAGGGCAGGTGCTACACACGTGCGAGCTCGCGAGCTCTCCTCAAATATTAGGCTTTTTATTTCCATGATATCTCAGTTCGTAAGCGACGTAGACCAACAAGTTTTTTTTAAATTAAAGCTTAATCATTGAATAATATACATTAGCTCTCTTGGAGAGAAGAAATGAACTGTTGTACCAATTCCTATCGCCTCGAGAATTAAAGAAAAAATGGATGTTTGATAGAATGAATACCACAAAGTAAATACTGAAGGAATGGTACTTACGGTTGTTCAGAATAAAAGTTACGTAGGTGTTGTACTGGCTAAAAGTCTTCATCACTTGAATTCACTTGTAATGTAATGTAAGGGTTGCGAACTAAAGGCCGACGACGTGGAAAACTATTTGTTGAGGGCTTCGAGATAAGCCGTATAAAAACAATGCGACTGAAGGCAGGTCTTCTGGAGAACTGAGCAGGTATATGCTTGTGGGATTTTTGAAACAGCCATAGAATCGCACAGAGCACAGAAAATCTCGGTGTTATTCTTAACCGAGTGAGCCCATCCTATATAAAAGCTTTGTGGTATATAAAATAAAAAATATGAATTTTGAACAATCATTTCTCTAGAATATGTATTACTGGCGTTTCCGTTTTTCTTCGTATATTAGGAAAAACACCTGGTGAGATGTAATTTTATGATATGAGTGTTAAAAGTGACGTTTTATTTTGTGAGTGAAAAAGTTTGTGAAATGAGCGGAGCGAATTGAACAATTTCACGAACAAAATAAAATCACTTTAAACACAAATACAAAACAATGTTTTTTTGTACAACTGCCCTATTTTGATCATGAAAAGGGCGAATCTGCAATGACAATAAACTTCAAAATGCATTTTAATATTCAAATAATCAAAAGGTTGTTGTGAATGGCAAACGTTATCATTACTAACAAATGAGAAGAGACGCTGTCATTTGAATTTCGTTCCTGTCCAATTTTCGTCTTGGGTTTTTAACTGCTTAATATGTTTCTCAAGAGTCCAATTAATAATAAGTGACGATTTGGTTAATCCTGTGGATATTGAAGAGTCTACAAGAAGAGCAAATCTGGAAGTCCTACCTAAAAAATCTGTTCAGCAGTACGATATTGCATATAACAATTTCCTGGCCTGGTGTAAATTGAAAAATGTAGAAGGGAACTTCAGTGAACCTGTTTTCCTGGCATACTTAAAAGAAAAATCAAAAATATGGAGTTCATCAATTTTGTAGAGCAAATTTTCAATGATAAAGTCAAGCGCCCTTATTAAAAATTGTGTGGATGTAAGTAAATATTTTAAGGTGATAGCATATTCAAAACGGAAAAGTGAAGGATATCGTCCCAAAAAATCGAAAATTCTCACTCGTTAACAAGTTGAAAAGTTTATAAATAAGGCACCAGATAAGAAATACTTGATGGTTAAGGTTGCAACTATTTTCGGATTATTTGAGCCTGTCGGCGTGAATAATTGTGTAATTTATCAGTGGAAGACATCGAAATAACCATTAAATCATTGGTTATACACAGGCCCGGATCTAGGGGGGGGGCAAGCGGGTCGCTTGCCCCGGGCGCCAGCTCAAGGGGGCGCCAAAATCAACCAGAGGTTAAAAAAAAATTATTTTGGATTTTCTCGAAAAAAATTAATACCCTAGTGCTAAAATCGTAACTGTAGCATGGAAACATGATAAACTATGCGTTCGCGGAAAAAAACGCGCCGCGTAAAGATGTGAAGAACAAAATCCAATTTCTTTCCTGGTGATTTTTTCTTATTATTAGAATTTATTTTCATTATTTATTATGAATTCATTATTACACAAATAAAAAATTTCATATATACAGGAATTTTGATACAAAATTCAAGATTCTGTATTTTTGTTTTAGAGTAGGTACATGAACTTGAATTGTTAAATATTTTCAAGCGGAATCTAGTTCCTGTTCTACCGGAAACGAATGTAAACTTCGTTATTTCAAATGTAACACCCTGTGTATTTTTAAATATTTGAATTCTTCGTTCAATTCTGCACCGATTTGATGTATGATATGCGTAACCACTTCAAGCGATTGTTGAGTTATAGCCTGATTGTCAAATTTGTTGACAGAAAGAGTGTCACAAATTAGAGTTAATATCTCCAAAATCCCTCATTGTAAGACATTTTTTTGCCACAGTGGAACAACAGAAAGTTCTTCTTGTATAAATTATGAGGAAATATTATACAGGGTGTCTGAAACAGGGCTTCAAAGTGATCCTCAATTAAACTCTATGAAATCTCATTTTTTTCAAATGCATGGGAACCATATAATTTTGTAATTCCGATCGATTGCTCGTCAATAGCTAGTTGAGTGTTCCGAACATTTCACGTATTCCAAATCAGTAGTTTTGCCGTTATTGAATAAAATTCGAATTTCACGACTAAATAAAACCATGTTGTCTAAACATCCGGTTTATCAAGATAATTTTCAAGTAGGCCATGTCACTAGTAAGAATATGTCAGTTTTAAACTAAGTTTTTTTATTTAGTCATCATTCATTATCTGCTTTGTTTATTTGTCCCATTCGCCGCAAAAAGAACAGACTTTTGATATATCAATCTAGTGTAACTTTTCATTATTGCTTGTTTTGCATAGTGCTCGATCAATAAAAATGAGTAAGAATGACAATTCCTAACATAGCCTACTTTGAAATAGACTAGCATACCACTGATTTCGACAGAATTTCACGACTGAAGCCAGGTTTGGCTCAAATTCAGTGGTTTGCTCGTCTATTTCAAAGTAGGCTATGTTAGGCTTAGGAATTGTCATTCTTACTCATTTTTATTGATCGAGCACTATGCAAAACAAGCAATAATAAAAAGGTACACTAGAATGATATATCAAAAGTCTGTTCTTTATTTGCGGCGAATGTGACGAATAAACAAAGCAGATAATGAATGATGATGAAAAAATCTTAGTTTAAAACTGACATATTCTTACGAGTGACATAGCCTATTTAAAAATTATCTGAATAAATTTGATTTTTAGACAAAGAGACCTGGCTTTATTCGTGAAATTCGAATTTTATTCAATAACAGCAAAATTACTGATTTCAAATGCATGAAATGTTTGGCACACTCTAACTAGTTTTTGACGAGCAATCGATCGGAATTACAAAATTATATGGTTACCATTTGAAAAAAAAAGAGATTTCCTTTTTATTTAGGCTCTCTATGAAGCCCTGTTTCAGACACCCTGTATAATATTTCCTCATAATTTATACAAGAAGCAGTATCAGCGTACTTTCTCTTGTTCCACTGTGGCGAAAAAAATTTCTTACAATGGGGGATTTTGGAGATATAAACACTAATTTGTGACACTCTTTCTGTCAACAAATTTGACAATAACTCAACAATCGCTCAAAGTGGTTACGCATATCATACATCGAATCAGTGCAGAATTAAACCAAGAATTCAAACATGTATGTATAAATATACAGGGTGTTGCATTTAAAATAACGAAGTTCACATTCGTTTCCGGTAGAACCGGAAGTAGATTCCGCTTGAAAATATTTTACAATTCAAGTTCATGTACTCTAAAACAAAAATACAGAATCTTGAAGTCGTATCAAAATTCCTTCCTGGAATACTTCTAATGAAACACTCAAATAAATTACACTGTATATTCGTTTTCAAAGCATCCAGTTCTCATATCCAACCTTGGGGAGGGGGGCGCCATCATGAATTTTTGCCCCGGTCAGAAGAAATCGTAGATCCGGGCCTGGTTATACAACTTCAATACACAAAAACGAAAGTCAGTCGTTCTTTCAGTATTATTGGGAAGTATGTTGACTATTTTCATAAGTACTTTGCACTGCGCCCTTCTGTCATCAAACATCGTCGTTATTTCTGAAATACATGAATAATAAATGAATGCACTGCTAATCCAGTTGGTATCAATACATTTGGGAAAATTCCATCTATTGTTGCCGAATTCCTCAAACTGCCAGAACCAAAGCAATATACAGGACACTGTTATCGAAGATAGCAGAATCAGGAGCAAATATTACGGATATGAAAAAACACGGTAGTCGAGAGCTATGTCGATTACTCCATTGCATATAGAAATGTCTTTGCTGAAAAAATTCTCCCAACCTCAACAGATTTTGGATCATCATCACCCAATATTGTACTTTCGGTTTCTACAAGTACTGATGGTGCTGAGGATTCTAATAATGTGTTGCGAAGCTCCCTAACGTCACAGGGCATCAATGTTAGTAATTGTTCTAGTTTTACGATTAATATTAATGTTCATAAGTAATGATTGTTCAATATTGATAATTAAATTTTTTTCATCTGATTTCATCATAAGGAAATGGAGTGCTAAAAATATTTTTAACACTAATGTTAAAAATATTTTCAAAAAGGTTTCACGTAAACAATCAATTTTAACATTGTTTGCTGTCATTGAAAGTGTCACTTTTAATGGCAGTTGTACAAAAACGATTTTATTTCCATGATATCTTTGCAATTTTTGGGATAAATGCATGAAATTTTCAGTATAAAGTATACGCAAAGCGTTACAAACATAGATTTTCTATCAAATGTATTCGCCTTATTTCCAGAACGTTTATTTCTTGAAAAACCTAGGGGCTCAAAACTTTTGACGATGTGTGTATAAATATATATTGACCTGTATATTTTCATATATTTTCGATGACCTTCACTATTCGTTTTTCAATTCAATGCAGTGAATTGAATGGACATTGTTTTCTGGAGCAACTTTGGGGTTATTTTCCCCCCTGTAGGACTAAAATTGCCTACAGGACCCTGCACAAGAAAGTATTCGAGGTTTACTCTGTAAAGTTATCCTACTACTACTTCTAGAAAATATTTCGAATCTGTACCGCAGAATACATTGTGTAAATACTGTTTTATTGACTTCAATCAATTATTTGTTAAGATACAAATGAATCAACATGCTAATTGGATGTTTTGCTCAGTTGGCAGAAATAATCAAGGCCATTCATTCATCAGTTTTCATGGCAGATGACGAAAGGTGGACTGTAGCATTCGCATTTCACTTCGAATTGAAATCCAAATCGGCTTATGTTCCTGTAGAATCCTTGACCTAGTTTTATATCTTTCTTCCCAAATTTGCACGCTGGGAAAATAAGAAATAATCAACTCTCAAGTTCTGGTATTAAACGTCATTTACATTACCTATATCTTCCACATGGTCGATGAACGTTTCGATTTCATCTTCGTCTTCATCTGTAAAAAAAAACTCTCACAATGTATTCTGAAAATAAACAAAGTTCCATCATTGTTCCAGTTAGTGATAATAATATTATAAATTCGTTATCACACACAAGTGTGGTTACCAATAATCCAAGTGTTGGGACAACAATTTTCTCTTTTCATATAGACAGCAGCAGCATGATCACTGATTTCTTGTGCACGATTAACTTCTAGACTACATTTCACAGGTCTACAAAATGGTGCTTCTTGTTTGAAACCTTTATCGCAAACGCAAACTTCGCAAGATTTTCTGAGATATACTTTAACTCCTTCCTTATACGTTCTTCCTTCTATTTCACACGTCGCAAAATCATCTGTGGAAAACAAGTTTTTTTATTAATTCAACAAATTTGAAGCAATTCATAATTTCGAGTTTTTCGTGAGGTACTTATTTGATAATTAGGTGTAAGTTACTCACCACCTGCACAAACAAATTCTTCTGATTGACAACAGGTGTCTAACTTGAGCTTCGCGTAGCAACCTCGACGAGACACGCGACCACAGTCCATACCTGGACAAGTGAAGAAACCACTGAAAAAAATACATCTTTAGTCTTAGCGGAAGAAGGAAATAGTTAAGAATTTGATATATCTTCGAGTTTTACGAACCGTTTGCGTCTCTGCGAAATTTTCACCATTTTATAGTAGATTTTAATAATTTCAATGCATTGTTTAAGCGTGTATCTTATTTACTATGAAGGCGTAGTTTTACTTGTCAAATGTCAAAAAAAAGGGGCTTTAAAACTGACATCTACCAAAATAGCAGGTTACTAAAAATAACCCCTCTCATTGGAAACCCTTTATTTGCCATAAAAACATCTCATCTGAAAATACAGAAAAGGAATTCATACTCACTCTTTGTTGCATTTGCATTCAGGTATGCAGGTTCCTTTAAGGAGTTCCTGGTCGATGTATTCTCCCGAAGGAACGTAGTGATTCTCGAATCGACAAGAACCATTTTTTGACGGGAATTCTGGGCAGTCGAAAGCTCGTGGATATTTTTCACTTTGCTTACATCCTATCTCCTTATAAAAATTATTATAAATATCTAAGCCGTCTGTTGCACATTTCACACCTACAACAAAATTCAATTAATTAATTAAAGTACAAATATTCCAAGAGGAAGCGAAACTTAATTTCAAGGACAACACATGCTGAATATTTCCAAAATGCCAAATCATCCAAATAAGGACTGAACGAGAATAAATTCGCTATCACAAAAACGCCTATATCTCTTGAACCAATTGAGAAAAAAATCAAAATTTGATCATAGTTAGCTTTGTTATGGACGTCAGAAACATGTGGAACATTTACTTCATAGATATTCCAATTCTCTGTCGCAGAATGTCAAGCGAAGTGAAAACACGAGAATTTATAGTGACATTTTTTCAAAATACTTAATCAAAAATGGAGCTTCAAAAGAGTTGCAAAAGAGGCTCGCGTTCATCCGTAAACGGTGTCAAGAGTTGTTAACCGCAAGGAAGGAACCGGGAGGAAAAAGGGGTTTCATAGGCCAAAAAAAGTGAAGAAAGCTATCAGCCTTTTTCAGAAGAATCCTAACCTTTCAGGACAGAAAGTGGCCCAAATAGTGGGTTGTTCGCAGTCAACCGTTCAGAAAATCAAGTCGAGTTGTGGGCTTAGAACATACAAAGTGCAGAAAATGGCAGACAGGAACGCTGTGAAGAATCAAGAAGCGAAATCGAGAGCAAAGAAATTAAAAAAAGATTTCTTGAAAAATTTTTCCTGTTGTTATACTGCAGATTCTCGTGGAAATGTTGACGAACAATTTCGCGTGAAGAAACAAGCAAAATTTCCTAAAAAATTCCTGGTTTGGCAAGCAATTTGCACTGGTGTGAAAAGGAGCAAATTTTTCGTTGGCCAAGGCTCTGTTGACTCGAAGATATACATCGAGGAATGCTTGAAGAAGCGACTTTTACCATTTTTACGTGAGCACGATGTGTCAACAATCTTTTGGCCAGATTTAGCTTCATGCCACTACAGCAATGCCACCAAGAAATGGTACGAAGCTAATGAGGTGGTTTTTGTCCCCAAAGAGGCCAATCCACCAAATTGCCCAGAACTCAGGCCAATCGAAAGATATTGAGCCCTGGAAAAGAGAATTGAAGAAGTCTAAGAAATCAACGAAAACATTAGCGGAATTCAAGCAAAAGTGGAAGACAGCATCCCAGAAAGTGACTGATAACACTATAAGAAGCATGATGGGAAGAGTTCCAGAAAAAATCCATGAATTTTGTAAAAAATAGTTTTGGTTTTTTTATTGTGAAAATAGTTTTCATTAGAATTGGAAGATGATTCGAAAATGAGTTTGATTTTCGAAATAGGTCGAGTGGTTCAAAAGATATAAGCGTTTTTGTGATAGCGAATTTAATCTCGTTCAGTCCTTATACTTCTCGAATTCATTTGAGGAACATAATTACATTAAGTCCTGGTGATTAGAAGTGAAATACCCTCTATATTCTGTTTCGAAAACTTTTCTACTATTTACCTGTATATAGTACACAAAATGCGAAAATCTCATAAAACCACATCACTCCCATGCTTTGAACAAGACACGAAGTCACAAATTCAATCCACACTGGCAAGCCGAATAGAAAAAAAAATATTTAATCGCACAATTATCTGACCAAGCGTGATCTATCACTGATTCTCGTCGAGTGTGAATATATGAACATAAACATTTATCCATTTGGCATTGAGAGGAGAAGATAATCATTATGTATGCTGGGAATTCCATAACAGCGAGAACTGGTATAATAAAGCTCCATTCATCTTCGAAGAATAAAGAGGGATGTCCAAGAGAGCTGAAGAATCTGAATACAAAAGCAATATTGGAAGAAGAATAATTTATTTTAGTTTTCGTTTTTCAACAATATTACTAAATATTTATGCATTCTTTGATGTTGACCCGATTTTTTTAGGGAGTCTTCCATTCAGAGAAAAGTCTGATGGGAAATCCTTCTCTAATTGAATAAATGGGAATGGCAAGCAACCTCTCGACTGATATTCATAAAAAAAAGTTTTAATCATGTCTAAAATATGGAAAACAAAAGTTTTAGAAAGTCCGAAATAATAATTGGAATCGCAGATTCAGATACGGACTTTATCTTTGGGGCATAAAGTTTACGAATTTAATCAATCGAAAAAGAGTCCGCTATCCATAGTACAAAGTTATTTGAACCCTGAGTCTCAACTCATTAAAAGCTTGTAATCCAGAATTCGGGATAATAATAGAAAGATGGATTCATATACAGAAGTAGCTCTTGTTGCTTACGCTGGAGTAACTGCATTTATGTTTGTCATTTTGTGCCATTGTTTCTGTTAGTTGAGGAAGTTGCTCCATTTCAGAATCTGGGGCATTCCTACTTCACAGTTATGAACGAACCTGATCGACTTGGTTTCAATTGGAAATGTCCCGATTTTTGTGTGCAGAAAAAAGTTTCCGAGAGAATTAATCTAGCAAAAAATCAGAATAATCCGAAAACGGTACACAGTATCGAGTTTTACCAGGAGTACTTTTTCGTGTGAAATTGAATGATGTTTAAGTTCGCTCAAAGATTTGCTCGATAAATCTAATATTAAAAAAGTAATGTTCAAAACCACTTGGTACGAACCGTGTAGTGCCCCCTAACGTGAGTCCCATAACTTTTGGCACAAATTTCAGAGACCAAAAAAGTCACAAAAATTATACATTTGTTTAATTTATTGTGATACACATTAATAAACGTTACAGAAGCAACAAAACTATCAATTCAAATTGAATGAAGAGGGCCATTATCTTCCACAGAGCTCAACTTTCTGCGAACACCTCTAGCATCAGGTTTTGGACGGTATCTAGATCGATTTCTCGGATCTTCCCGTATATTCGGCGTCGAAGTTCCTCTTCATTTTGGGCTTTCTATCCTCCATCGTAAACTTTTCGCGATAAGAGAGCCGAAAATGGTACGTTTTGGTCGGCTTGCCAATCTTGAGTTTCTCTTGCACAGTGTCTGGACGCAAGGTCTGGCCAGAACATAGCATCGTATCTAACGTGTTCTGCTTCAATCAAATTAACTAGCGATATAGTTAGATGCCTATATTGACGTGCTAGTTTTCTTAGCGAAGTACCAAACTTGTTTTCCGCTCTTATTACCAGTCTTACGGTCCTTGCTTGGGCAAAAATTCTAGGTCTTCCACTTTTCATACAAGGAATACCTTGCCAACATTCAGCGATTGTCCGATTAATAGTTCTACAGTTATAAGAATCAGAAATAATAGTTATTTATGTACCAAGTGTTATATGGATCCTAACGCCCGGAGGGAAACATTCGGCCCGAGGGCCTTTGGCCCGAGGGATGAATGTTGCCCGATGGGCGTTAGGATCTAATAACGCTCGTGGTGCATACAAGATTTTATTTTTCACGAATATATCATTTAATTACAATAAAATTCGATTGCTCCTATGATTTTTTTTCCATTTAACTTTCAGTAGTAACAATGGCACTTGTTAATATTTTGAAGTTCGTTATTGCTGTCATCCTTTTATTAAGTGCATGTCATTACTGTTTTCGTTGTGAAGATTTAAAGAAATAACAGAAATGAATAGCAATTTGCCAAATAATATAATTGAAAATGCAGCCAAAGCTGCAAATAATCTATTAGCAGAAAAATCCAGACTCGTCTACGAAAAGGATTATGAAACATTCCATCAATGGAAGTTGAAAAATGAAATAATTGCTATAGATGAAACAGTGTTATTGGCGTACTTTCAAGAATTGGTATGCTATTTTATTTTTCATTTTGTTCATGTGTGGGTAATTTTTTTTATTTCAGTCTGAAAAATTTTGTCCTGCGTCATTGTGGACGAAATATTCTATTTTGAAATCTACACTGATTGTCAATGAAAATATCAATATTTCACAATTCTCCCGGCTAGTAGCATTTTTAAAAATGAAATCTAAAGGATATATTCCGAAGAAATCCATATTTTGACAGCAGAACAAGTTCATACATTCATCAATGAAGCTCCTGATGAAATTCATCTTCTTCATAAAGTAGTTCTAATAATGGGTGTTTTTGGAGGACTAAGGAGAGATGAATTAGTGAAAATGTCTATCAAAGATATAGAAGATAAGGGTAGCTGTTTACTTGTTGAAATACCCGAAACTAAAACCGGTATGTCAAAAGGATTTAGCATTGTAGAGGAAGAAAAAATAGGAGCTTTGGGGCTGGTCAGAAAATATATATCCTTGAGACCCAGTGGAGTGAAGAATCCTAGATTTTTCCTCACGTTCCGAAATGGTCGGTGCACCATCCAACCTGTTGGCAAAAATACCATAGGAAGTGTGCCTTCGATGATTGCCAAATACTTAAAATTGGATAATGCAAATGAATATACAGGTCATTGTTTGAGACGGACTTCAGCAACTCTTTCAACTGAGGCTGGTGCATCATATGAAACGTTAAAAATGCACGGAAGATGGAAGAGTGCATCTGTGGCGGAAGGTTACATAGAGCAGAGCATTTTTTCCAAAAACAAAGTATCGATGATGATTGTGAATTCGGTAACAGATTCTCATGAATTCTCTAGTGGTTCTCTTGTGAACGAACTTCCAAGTACTTGTGGTCAAGTTTTCGCTCCTCAGGTTTCGAAAACATCCCAAGATTCACGATTGAAGAATTTTTCCGGGAAATTCGGAAACTGCACTTTTAATTTCAATTAAGAAAGACTTTGTTTTCGTTTGTTGAGTTGTCGTTGTTTTAGTATTAAAATTCTGCGAAATAAATAATTTCTTTCTAGCTTATTTTGCTTCTCGCACAACGAGCGGGCGTTATGATCCATAATGCCCGCTAAAATGCCTACGGGCCTAATGAGTGTATTTATAGCAACCGCTTCTAAGGTAAAATAAACATATAATGTACAAGTGAAAAATAAAAAAAAATTCATTGGATGTAGTTGCCAGTAGTTCTTAAAAAATAAGTCCAATTTTTTTTCTTCAACGCCCTTCATCTTGAATACGGATGGCATTACTCAAATTTTTGCATGGGCAAACCCCAAATATTTTTCGGTTTTCCACCTATCCTAGAGAAGCGGTCACCTTTTTTTCAACACCCTGTAGATACAATTGAATGAAAGAGGTGGTATTTTCAAATATACACAAATCTTCATCTCATACACCGCCAAGTAACACCTACGTTTATTCATAGAAAGCCAGCCTTTGTTCAACTAGCTCCTCTTCTGTGAGAATACACTTTATGGAGGTTTAACAGGGTATATGGCAGAGAATATCTCAAGTAATCCCGCCACTCTCATGTTAATAGAGAAGTTCCTCTCACTATTCGTTATCCTAATACAGATGTATGTAGTAGGAGGATAGCTACATTATACTGAATAAATTGGATAATGGAGTTTTGGCTTATATTATCTTGAGGACCGGTCTATGTTAAGTTATGTTCATTTATTCCATCCCAATAAACACACACATTTATGTTAAATATACGTTTACCTACCTTTGCTACTTTGATCAAACGTTACTAGTTGAATTTTGTATACTTTTGAAACCTGAATTGGACCGAACGTTGATTCTACGTTGAATATACGTTTATATACTAACTGACAAAAAAACTACAAACCTCAGAAAGAGCTGTTTAAATTCAATTTTTTTTTGGTGAAACGTTTATAGTATAGCAACAAGGAGTAAATGATTCAATTTGAATTGGAGTTAGCATATTTTTCTACGTTTCATTAACGTTAAAGTTGTGTTCATTATGTCGTCGACAACTGTCAAATCCAAATGACGACGAGAATAGAATAAACAGGTAAGGAGATCGATGCTGAATATGTTTCCATTGAAATCAATAGCGGTACGATTACACAAATAACAAATCATCTTACAATCATTTCATATTCCAGGAATATTGTTGTCGTAATGATCGTTTCACGTAAACATAATATAATGAGCTGCAGTCTGTATTTTCCACGGAATGTTCGATATAATCTCTTTATAAACCTCCATTCATCTTCGATTCTTGGGGTTTTCTTACATAATTGAAAATAGACAAATCAAAAGGAGGATTTAATTCATTGAGAATCAGTATTCTGAGCTCATAATGAATTCCTAGAGCTGAGGATCAACTTCATCGCCCTATCGCTTGTAACCGCATAGATATATGCAAATTATGCAGATGTCCGATTATTGAATATTATACGATAGAATATGTAATATCCTTCGTAAGCGAGAATTCAATTACTTTCAGAGTTTGTTCGGTACATTTCGGGAAAAGGCATACCTACCACATTCAAATGTTTACTCTCTTAAATCTGCATAGTTTTTTGCTCCTCGTTCTTGAGTAATTGATTCAAAACCAGAAACTTTGTTTTGCTATCATGTCTAGACGTTATGATTTCACCGACATATACCAGTAAGCTGTTAAAGCTGTCACGCCCTGTGTTTCGGGAGATGAAAGGTAAAAGGTAAAGGAATTCTTTAATGGCTTTGGAAAACGAAGAAGAGGCAGTAGCTGGAGAAGCCTTAAACGGAAAGGTTCTCAGTTGACTCAGGATCGGTTTTAGAGTTTGGAGGTACGGTCTCAAAAAGGAGACGGAAAAAGTGCTATTCGGATAATAGCGGAGTTAAAGTATTGAAATCGGAAGTTAAGTAGTAGCTGGAGAAGTCTCAGACGGGAAGGTTCTCAGTTGACTCAGGATCGGTTTAAGGGTACTTCAGTGTTTGGAGGTACGGTCTCAAAGAAGAGACGGAAAAAGTGCTGTAACGGGAATAGCGGAGTTAATAGTACTTATATTATTGAATGAGCGATAATGTAAGTCATATCACACGCAGATGAATTTTGCAGCCCGAGCCGTCAGGCGAGGGGTGTAATTCATCAAGTGTGTTATGGCCATTACCGCGAATTGAACACTATACTTTATCTTCGACTTCGTCAGTGAAATTCGAATTAATCTGCATTTTCAAAATTGATAACAGTTGTCAAGCGATTTCTGTGGACCAAAATCGAATCGATATCGAATCCCTTTTAACACAAATACCATACAATGTTTGTTGTACAACTGCCCTATTTTGATAATGAAATGGACGAATTTGCAGAGACAATAAACTTGAAAATGCATTTTAATATTCGAATAGTCAAAAGGTTCTTGTGAATGGCAAACGTTGCCAACGTTATGATTACTAACAAATGAGAAAAGACGCTGTCATTTGAATTTCGTTCCTGTCCAATTTTCGTCTTGGGTTTTTAACTGCTTAATATGTTTGTCGAGGATCCAATTATTAATAAAAGTGACGATTTGGTTGTTCCTGTGGATATTGAAGAGTCTGCAAGAAGAGCAAATCTAGAACTCCTACCTAAAAAATCTGTTCAGCAGTACGATATTGCATATAACAATTTCCTGGCCTGGTGTATATTGAAAAATGTAGGAGAGAACTTCAGTGAACCTGTTTTCCTGGCATACTTAGAAGAAAAATCAAAAATATGGAGTTCATCAACTTTGTGGAGCAAATTTTCAATGATAAAGTCAAGCGCCCTTTTTAAAAATGGTGTGGATGTTGGTGAATATTTTAAGGTCATAGCATATTTAAAACGGAAAAGTGAAGGATATCGTCCCAAAAAATCGAAAATTCTCACTCGTGAACAAGTGAACAAAGTTTATAAATGATGCACCAGATGAGAAATACTTGAAGGTGAAGGTTGCAACTATTTTCGGATTATTTGGAGCCTGTCGGCGTGAAGAATTATGTTATTTATCAGTGGAAGACATCGAAATAACAAATAATTCATTGGTTATACAACTTCCAAACACAAAAACGAAAGTCAGTCGTTCTTTCAGTATTATTGGGAAGTATGTTGACTATTTTCATAAGTACTTTGCACTGCGCCCTTCTGTCATCAAACATCGTCGTTTTTTCCAGAAAAACATGAATAATAAATGCACTGCCAGTCCAGTTGGAATCAATACATTTGGGAAAATTCCATCTATTGTTGCCGAATTCCTCAAACTGCCAGAACCAAAGCAATATACATGACACTGTTTCCGAAGATGCTTCATTGCTAGCAGAATCAGGAGCATATTGCGGATATAAAAAACATGGTGTATGGAAGTCTACAACGGTAGCCGTAAGCTATGTTGATCATTCCATTGCATATAGAAATGTAATTGCTGAAAAAATTCTCCCAACCTCAACAGATTTTGGATCATCATCATCCAACTTCCGGTTTCTACAAGTACTGATGGTGCTGAGGATTCTAATAATGTGTTGCGAAGCTCCCTAACGTCACAGGGCATTAATGTCAGTAATTGTTCTAGTTTTACGATTGATATTGTTCATAAGTAATGATTGTTAAATATTGATAATAAAAATTTGCAATTGCTGAATTTTTTTCATCTGATTTCATCATAAGAAAATGGAGTGCTAAAAATATTTTCAACACTAATGTTGAAAATATTTTTAACACGCTTCTACGTAAACAATCAATTTTAACATTATTTGTCATTAAAAGTGCCACTTTTAAAGTTTAATTTCGAATGTATTATTTATCATCTCTTCGCCCTGGAGAATAAATAAATACTTAGTCCTGTCCCTAGTGCGACGGGCCGTTCCCACACTTTCTCCCTCCAAGGAGGAAGATCTTCGATTTTTTTTTAACTGGGGGTGTTTTTTACAGTTACAAAAAACCTTGATGTCAAGTTGCCTCAGTAGCTGCTCGAGCCCACTAGACTGTTGCATAATAGAAATAATATAAATTCAAAAGGATTGCGACAAAACCTTTGAGTTTATATGATTCCACATTTTCTTTTCCAAGAAAACTCACCTACCGAGAATATCCAATTTCTATTTATGGTTTCCGCCCAACGGATCCAGTACCCAAACTTCATCCGCGCCGTTTCGCTTCCTGCGAAATCCAGGTTGTCCTATTATCGGAGCATTCGGAATCAGTCTTGGTCGAGCGATTCATATCGTTTCTCTTCCCAACATCCCAGCTTCGTCGCCAATTCCCGACCTTTCAGCCATTCTCACGCCAGATCTGGCGTGACTGACGATACGGAAATGAACGAGAGTATTACAATGAAAAATGTCCAGCTCTTTCTATGGGTTCACGGAATTGAAAAGATCTATATTGGGCGCCATTAGGTTTAACGAATTAAACTCTCTGAAGTTTGTGGGGAAACATTTCAGTCGGGCCAGATTAGAAACAACAAGGGGAGTTGAAAAACAATGGTCCACGGTTTCAAAGTTTGTTTCGTCTTCGAGGGCTCTAATTGAATTTCGTGAAGGGAAAAAAAGCGGTGTAATATTCTATAGCTCGTTTGTCAATATTTGGAGTTTTTTCGGAAGTTTGCTCTCAAATATTTGACAGAGGCAATCGTTACCTGAAAGAAGTTAATCATCGACTGAATAATACTAAATCCATTGAGTTTAAATATACATAGAGACACAGCCCAGTTCAACGATTTGAAGCTAAATTTTTTTTAGTTCCTTCACCGGTTCATAGATGGATAAGTGTGTTTCAGGGAAGCGAAAATTTTTACTCCCGCATCTGGCGGTAAGTAGCTGAACTATAAGGCACTATTTCCGAAGCCGAATGCGATGACGATCAGGACCGGCATATGGAAATGTGGGATGTTCAGTATTTCATCACCTGATTTTTTGATGCAATAAAACGACAATTATTTTTGATCTTTCATGAATATAAAATACTGATGTATGAAGAAATAAATGCATGCAATTTTTTCTTCATTCATAAGTATTTATAAATAGATTTTCTATGAATTTTTAGAAATACTTCATTTTTCATAAACAGCGGGATGCTTCTGTGTCGAGATTCCTTCGGTTTTTTTTCTGTCCCCTGTACAGCTTCACTCTAATCAGTTGTCTCAACAAATGAATCCTGATGTGCTTTTCAAATTCTGGAGTTAACGAAGAGTTCCAATCTTCTATAAATTATAAATTAATTTTTAATTTTCCTAAAATATACCTTCGAAGTCATATATTTTCTGATTTTGTGACGATCATTTTCTTTATGACCAACAGATTCACCAAATGAATCAACGAACAGAGGAAGTGGGGGAATTCTATCAATTAATTCAAGAATTATTGAATGAGCAACCAGATCGGTTTCAAATGTATGTCAGAATGACATTTCACAAAATATCAGACGTGAAATCACGTGCATTCAGAAAATGTAAATTTGCGGAATATAGATCTTGCGTGCTATCAGTGCTATAACGTGACAGGAGATACAATGTTGCAAAAATTTTTACTACATTTTGATTCCGTAGAAGTACAATCACCCAGTTTAGTTCTGATGATTTGGCTTCACTATTTATTATTGAAAGGTGTCTCTCTTCCTATGCTCTAAGTTCCATGCATCGTGGTTGCACCTTTTGGGAAGATGACGTGATGTGACGTGACGTGATAACAATGTGTCTGCACCTTTATTCTCATATTTTTTTCATGGAAATTTGTGGAAATAATTCATTTTTATTTTAATTTAATCGACTTTGCTCGAAATCTAGTGACACGAAATCGAGGTCCTGTGCATCAAATACACGGAAGTTCGTTCCTTATATCAAATTTATGAGTGAATACTCATGAATGGCGATATTGAATTTCCGAGCAACACATGAAATACGAGATATTGATATTTACATTGCAGAATAACATCTCTGCTACTTACACTAGTCCCATGTTATGTAATATCTTGAAATTCCGAGAATTGAATACGACTTATTTTTCTCATTTCATATTTATGTATGTTTGTTTACGTTTTCTTGGGAATTTATTTCTGTCTGGATTCAAACTTATATTTCAACAGCAACAATTTTTCCGAATGAAAATCGTGCTCTTTCAAGAGAAACACATTTATTACAAATATTAACTCATATATCTTCTTCAACTTGCACCATTCGGCTATCTTCAGGTTCAGGTTATTAAATATGGTTTTCATAATAGTCCATTAGTGCATCTTATTCTTCGAACTATATGTAGATAGATTTCGAACAACTTTTTCTCTAATCGATGCAAAAACAACAACAAGACAAAAAAAACTGTACGTTCGGAAGAAAATATCGCTGCTGTAAGTGATAGTGTTAATGAAGATCCAGATTTGCCTCTTCGTCGACGTTCACTACAAGTTGGACTCTGTGCATCCACGACATGGAAAATTTTGCGTGAAGATTTTGGTCTACACCCATACAAGATCCAAGTGATTCTAGAACTAAAGCCACTTGACCATAATAAGCGTCGTTTGGGCTGATTGGGCCCTAGAACAGCTTGAAGTTGATCCATTTATTTATCTAAAAATTGTGTTTAGTGATGAAGCTCATTTCTGGTTGAACAGCTACGTAAACAAGCAAAACTGCCGAATATGGAGTGAAAACAATCCTCAAGAAGTTCTGCAGGTTCCATTGCATCCTGAAAAATACACTGTATGGTGTACTTTACACGCTGGAGGAATCACCGGTCCATATTTCTTCAAAAACGATAGAGTGAATGGGGCTCGTTACAGCTCGATGCTCGATGATTATTTGTTTCAAAATTCGAATGGTATCGACCTAGAAGTGTTTTGGTTCCAACAAGATGGAGCTATTACTCATGCTGCTATACCGTTACAATTGATTTATTGAAAGGAAGATCATTGGTTTATGCTGATGAACCAGAAACAAAAGGCTCTTTGGAAGCCAACATAACTCGTGTTATTGCTGAAAAAAGGCCTGAATTATTCGAAAAAGTGGTTCAAAATTGGTCTGGTTGAATGCGGTTCCTCAGAGCTAGTCGTGGTGGACATATGCCGGAAATTATTTTCAAAACATAAATGTCATAAAATTGTCTTTCAAATGAGAATAAAATTAGCTTCAATCTTAATTTAAATGTGAGTTATTTCAATTCAAAGTTCTATCACTTCTATCAGTCTGAAAAAACAACCGATATAACGTATATTTAACGTTTCATAATTTATATTGATGAGGAAACGTTTCATAATGGTCGCAACTGTAACGTTGATGAACCGTAGAGAGAAATAATAACTGAAACGCAGAATATACATTTCTCTGCTGCCTGGAAACTTCAAGTTTTCGAATAGTGTAATATTAAACGTTTATTTAACGTTTCATAGTTCTTATTGAATAAACGTTGAGGAAGCACGATGAGTACACGTTTCATAATGGTGGCTGTATTTAGGAGTGATTTTATAGACGTATATTGAACGTAGAATAAAGGTGGAATTTCGGTTTCAAAAGTAACGTTATAAAATTCAACGAGTAACGTGTAATTAACGTTGAATAAGCGTATATTATGCGTTTGTGTGTATTCGTGGGGAATGTAGTGTGATTCTGGAATATGGAAACGCTTATGACATCGTCTCTTTTCAATTAGGGCAGATGTGTTTACTCGAAATCTATCGATCAGCGTCGTTCTAATAGATTGAACATCGCCTACGCCTAGAGTGAGTAATGCCCAAATATCGACGGATTCCAGCCCATCTAAGGTCATAATAATCAATCGTGTCATCCTTTCCAAGTGGAAGGATTCAACAGTGACATCTCTCGTAATCGAAACAACCCCAATCCATCTCTTGATCTGCAGGTTAACCGTCCGGATCCCCAGTAGCTTTCAATCACTGCACTGCCTCGGATTTCTGGGACTGGATATAAGAAAAAGGGTACCGGGAACTCGAATATGTGCCTTCCAAATCCGGGAATTATTACGTCCTGATTTACGCGGAAGGTTATTGCGAGCTGAAAACGGCCCTTTTAAAGATATACGGCTTTTTGAACGCCCCACACAGTCTTAATTCCGAATTCGTTCGCACTCTGAGGACGTTTAGGTAGATTCCGTTTTGAATATTTGGTGCGATATATCACAAGTTGCGGTATAAATGTTTTTTGATGGGTAGGCTAAGAACGATTAGGTTTTGAGGTCAGGTGGGGAACTATGCATTTAAAATTACCTGGCTTAGCCTACAGCGTGGTTGATTTAAATGAGAGTTTCGTGTTGGAAATCTGGAGCGATCGGCAAAAAAATGAGAGGAAAAAAGAAGACTGAAATAAAAATTCCCGAATCTACATATTTCTGCATTGAATGCAGATTCTGGATGCTTGTAATGTGTACAAGAATCATTTAGGATCTTTTTTGTACCTTGATTAGTTTACCAAGGTGATCTGGTTTTATTTTTGTACCAAGATTTTTTTTAACAGGATAATGGTCTTCTTGACTGCTTTTATTTTGTGGGATTCCCGTTAGTCTAGATGGTTAACTGTTGTGACTGCACAACCGATGAAAGGTACTTGACTGTAAGCACCCTATAGTTATCTTGATGATCACTGCGAGAAGTTTTTAGCTGTACTGGGATAACAACTGCGAAGAGGATGAGGAGGTGGTGAAATTTGAACGAACTCTCGAACAACAGAAGTTACTAGTTACATAAAAGTAACTAGAAATTTCCTGTGCTTTCATCATAGAAATAAATATATAAATGAAACATTAAAATTGAATGGTATTTTCTCAAAGTAAGGCATTTTGAACATGAAAATGTCCTCAATTATCACATACGATTACCATCGTGTAATTCTTCATACCAGCAGTATATTATTTTCATCTTGTATTGATACATTTTCGAATGATCAATTATAGGAGCATACATCATGGAAATTATGGTTCGATAACGAAAAATATCGTGAATGATTAAAAAGCATGTTCCTTTGCAAAGTTCAATATGAATTTTACTAAACCAGAAAAATCTAGATGATAATTTGAAGCGTGTTGCTGCGAAGTGAATAGATTAGAAAAATTAGAAACAAAACCGAATGGATCTATTTAATACTAGCTGGCCCGGCGGCATATTCATATCCCACGTACCGTATCGCAGCTCGGAGACAGCCGAATCTTACGCGATAAACCACGTGCGTGATCGCATCTTATTTGGCGATATCAGTCGTGGAATATGAATTGGGATTAAACGTTATAATGATACCCCGATTCTTTTATTTTTTTTTTCAGTTCAAATAATAACGATTATGTTTTTTCTATATTCACGAATGATAACGGCTACCTCTTATTCGAGAGTGAATGCTTTCAGGTTATGAATTTATTGGGATGAAGAAATAAGTAAATTTAGAATAGAACTCAAGCCAAAAGAATGATCGAAATCCTCTCTTTAATGGTATATTTTTTTCAACTTTTTGAGGGATGTTCCTTTAGTTGTTGTCATTGATCGAGTTACTTTTGTTGCATTAATAAGTTCGGCCTCCCACTTCTGAAACGAATTGACAAAATTAATCTTAATTCACATAGCTATCAAGCAAATTGAATTTTGTGAGTAGGTACATATTATATTCTGTTGCTGTTGCAAAAATACACAAAGTGAAAAGCCGTTGAAAAGAAGAATCACTGAGCTTAGTGTACAAAATTAATAGAAGAGTTATGAAGTTCAAAAATTGTCAAAAGGAGAATGGTATCCAAAAAGAATATCACTTAATTAAGATAAGTTGTCCAACATACGAAAGACAAAAATAAGGATCATCGTTGCTTGGAAAAAATTGTTAAAGTAAAAGAATGATTGGAAGATTATTCAAAAAGTTAAGTGGACAGAATTTCTTCGAAAATTATATTCAATGAATAAGATCACTCCACATTTTTTTCAAATGGTATAGTTATATCAGAACTAAATTTGGGAATACCTAATTAACAACATCCAATAACCCTGTCCAAAAATGATGATTCGGATTGTTATAGCAAAAAGTAGTTTGTAAGGAGTAAGAGTATCCCTATTTTACCTGAATGAATAAGAAAGTGAGAAGCTCAGCTATATGTCGATATAAATTTCATTCTTATATATAATCCGCAATCCCTCAGTTGCCCGCCCGTATATTATGTTTAGCTATTGGTAAAAGTAATTTATAAATATAAAATTTTTTTGGGTATGATATTTTAAGATTATAAAAATCTTTCCACAATAACCTTTTTTATTTCCATTCATCAAATAAATAATGATTCTTTATGTTGACTTAGATTAATTTATCCATTCAGAAACTGCACTTAACAATTCATTATTCAGTCTCCTATTTTATTTCAAGTTTTAATTTTTTTAATTGTAGTTAAAGAAGGTCTTGATGTGATTCCCTCTCGTTTTTTGATTCAATAATTTTTCGAATTGCTACTATGGGACGTAAAAACCCTCACCTCAGTTTCAATTTACCCTTCTGTGGCTATTTTCGTTCTTACTATTCAATCATCGATTTGCAAAAAAAAAATCTGCGCTTATTTTCTTCAAAAACTTTATTTGGTAACAATGCGATAGCGATCCCATACAAGTCATAAAATACGTTAATGATCGCGGGAACGAATGCGACGTTGAGTTTACTTCGGCTTCGGGTGAATTCGGACTGCGATACGGTACGTGGGATATGAATATGCGGCCCGGCGAACTTTGTTCCGCCTAAATGATACTTGCGGTGGATTTCACAAATCGTAATCACCGGTGATCGGAGATCAACGGCTTGGTTCTCTATTTTTGAACTGTTAAATGTTTTCATGGATATGAGCTATCACACAGAACAGATACACAAAAATAATATGTCAATCACTAATAGTGGCAATTTTGGATTCAATTATTTCCGCAAATATATTTATAACCCAAACAGAAATTCAAAAACATTTTAAAAATTATGAGAAAAGATGATAATGGACATCTCACGATTGGAACTCGTCGCCAAAATCCGATTTACTTGACATTTCGATAAAAATTCACTGTGATATTCACCCGCTTATGGATCTGTTAATAGCCTTTTATGGTACTATAAGCCCTATGTAAATTACACAGTAATTGATGTCATATGTTCTTTTTTCGACCATTTCAAACCACGAGGACCGAAATGCTCGAAAAAAAAACAGATGGCATCAATGGATGGGCGCGAAAGTCTCAACAAATTCATCGCCATTTAATTGTGATAATGTCAAATATAGAACCCTCACGATTACGTTATTTGGAATAAATAAAACTATACAAATAACTAATAATCATCAGTCATAATGTGTGAATAGCGCCAGCTGAAGTGGTAAGAACGAAACTTTTCTCATATCTCAACGAAATCTAATCATTTTAGACATCTGTACTCCTACGCTAAGACATTTTGGTTTTGCCCAACAGCGCAGATTTGTGGGCAACTCAAATTACACACTATTACAGTGACTATAGAGGAAATATAGTCACTGTACACACTATTTGTTAATATCGCCATCTAACGCGGTGAGTATCAAATGAAGTACAAACGAATAAGCGGTAGCGTAACTGTAACTGAAGCGACATCTAGTGGCCTTACTCAAAAGGAGGAAAAGCATTTCCCGTATAAGTAAAATTTTCATCGATTTTCTCAAAGTTTCATTGTATTTTATAATAACCAGACCGTAGACGAATCCATATATGAAGTTTCATAACAAACAGGCCATCCGATCTCGAGTTATAAATGGTGTGACCAACATCTTTCTTTTATATATATAGATATGAGGAATTTTGTCATGACATTGTAACTTTCAATATTTGTGAACAATGAAGGAGCGAAATATGTAATATTAAAAATGTAAATATTGCTATTATTCTGCTTCAACAACCACTGAATCACTGTTATTATTTCCTCATCTGGGCAAAACTGGTCGGTTTCATAATTAAAGGCTTTATGTCAGCAATATCATAACATTCCATATATTTTGACTGATCTTCTCCTATTTCTTCTTCTACGTGCTCTGTGCAGGCTTTTCATTTATTCACTGTACATTCTTCAAGAGCCTCATTCCAAAGATTTTTCACTTGCGCAATTATTTGCCTTTGTTCGAATAATAATTACAGAACAAAACGTCAGTGTTATTTCCAACACCAACCTGAATTCTGCAACTCAAAATGTTACTGAATGGGCTATTACCAACATAATTTCGATTCTCCAAACCCCCGGTGAGTCAATAATTCTTGTATGAACTGTATGTGTTGAAACAGTTTTTTTATTATATATCTAAGCTTGTTTTGGATATGTAAAAACCGAACAGCGCAAACAGCGGGACCTGACGACTGTCTCTCACCTCTCGTCATCAATCTACGACTGACGTCAAATTGCTTGCCTCTTTCTCGAAGATCCGACAGGAATGGATTGCTTGCGACACCTGCAACGTCTAGACAATCGTCTCCAGAAAACAGAATCCATTAACCTGACGAAGTGGCTTCTATGAATCATCAGCTGACTCCACGAGACTTGACCAAGGGTGAAGCAGTACGGTAATCACGTAGTGATCTCGCCGATATCGATTCTAATGGAACAGGTATTTCTCCTGGAATAATATTGCTCATTCGAGAATTTCGATACCTCGAACGCTAAGATTGAACCCGTATCAACCTCAGAAGACCATATTTTCACGAAATAATCCCCATGGAGCTCTTCGGATTTCCAAAGGAGGATCAGCCAACATGCTCCATCAGATAAAGGATGCATCAAGCCCGAAACCAAAACATATAAATCTGTCAGGATGTAATAGATTGTAACGAACATAAAAATTGGTGTACTCGTAAAAGACATGGCTCGCAAGCGAACCTTCCATTTGTCGAGATCTATCTATAAATTTCCGGGATTTATGGCGAGAGAAGTAACCCTCTCACATGATTTCCTACGGAGTTCATTTCCTCGGTAATTTGCTGGCGCGACTAACGTCATGGAGCGACAGGAATGGAGTGAATATCTGTAAATCCAGACCAATGGAATTCCTGAGCCACTGGAATTGTGACGTCGACAAATCTCGATATTCAGGCATATTCCAAACGTCGAACTTGAAGATTATTGTCGATTTAGTTCAATCGACTCCACGGTTGTATTGAAATTGCCACTGTGTACAGGTTGTGAGGTAATGAATGGGTAATATGGTATCTGTGAGTAGAGGACTTTGTAAAGGTTTAGAAAAATATAATTTAGTTCAGTAAAACAAACTTTGTTTTTGAGTTATTCGAAATTTTCGAAAATTCAAAAAAATACACTATTTTCCACTCTTTTTGATGGGGAGACTCCAACTGGAATTTTTTCTATCTGATTCCTCTTATCAAACTGAACACTTTTTCCTATTCTATTCTTCAAAATTCGGTGTCCGAAAGTCCATCAAAAAAACACTTTTCTGTTCATATATTCGGAACCGTTATTTCAAATGAACTGAATTTTGGTTGATTGTTCACTCTATTCACGGTGCATATTCCTCAATCAAAACTCATTCAATAAACCTCCTGGTATAAAAGTTAGAGCATGGCCGACTCATAAATTCATGCAAAAATACTATAAAACCACTTGAAAAAGATGAACGGTTCATATTTTCGAAAGAATCAATCATTTTAGAAAATAAAAGTATTTTTGTGTTTTTTCAATGAAACGCGTCGTTTTCGAGTTATTCCTGATTGTATGCGATGAAATCTGAGGAAAAAAACACGGATTTCAAGAATAATCTGGATGCTTTCCTGGATGAAATATCATCGAATATTATTTCTTCTCTGGTCTTTTAACAAGTTAAGAATGTTGTCAGAATGTTTATCAACGTCAAGACTAAAGTCTCTTTGATGGAAAAACGTTTGATGTAGAGATATGTAATAATAATATCCCACGGATATGGGAGATAAAATTGAATTCTAAGAAGCATGTAAACAAAACTAGTGCCCTTGAGATCGTTCATCCGTTAACTATAGGGGACGTACAGCTTTCCTGGTTTCGCCTACACCATTGTTTGAAGAGAAAATCAGCAATCTGGCATCGTCTTCTCAAAAGTTCTGTGAAATATTACAGAAAATGGGTTAGGTTAGGACATTGACACCGGATCCTATGACCTAGGTTAATGGAGTTAGGTTAGTTTAGTGGGAAAACCATTTTTTTGTGATAGTTTTTGGATATCGAGGAAAATATGAACAACTTATTAGTGGTTATAAACTAATCTTCTATTTTGGTGTGAGAAATATGGCTTTTTGCAGAAATAAACGGACGAAACTAAGTGTTTTTGTCAGGAAATATCGTGTTTGTAACATTCTTATTCGAATAAGATTAGTGATTGAGTATTTCCTGAATGTATCACGACAGAACATCGAATAATCACCTCAATTTAATTTCAATCGAAAAATATGAGCTTCGAGGTGTTCGCAGAGAATCGTATCAGGCACGTATTTGTCCCATTTTTTCTCTTTATATCTCTTTAACAGAGCCGAATTCGGAAAAATGTGAAATGAAAAAAAGATTTCCTTAGGCCCCAAGAATCAACAGTTATAATTTATGTACAAGTCAAAGACTCACCCTGTATATGATAACTGCTGGTGGTCTGTAGCCTTTCGGGGATAAATAGTTCCTTCTTTCACGGAACGAATTCACTTTTGGGTACGAATAAAAGATCCTGACATAGGGATGAAAAGCGAGTATACAGGGTGTCCCAGAAGTCCCGCATTTCCTTGAGGGGATCGAAAGTGGAAAATATTCTAAGCCCAAATATCCATGTTTGAAATTTTTTGATAACGTAGTTAATTAGTTATTAATTAATGAAAGTGACCAATTAGGCGCTACAGAAGAATAACTAGGCAGTGGGGACGTGAGAGTGAGACGCCCGTCAAATTGTGCACACGCACGTGTAGAAGATCTAAATTTTTTGACGCTATATATAATTCCGTGAGTATGCCTAGAGAATGCAAAAGACCGAATTTCATGAAACTCTACGAGTTAAGTGGATTGGGTGATCGTATTACGTAATGCCGGAATTTCTTCAACGCATGATCGCTTAGGCTTAAAGGAACTCATTGCCAGAGACAGACCACAGAATGTCAGGATAGTTCATTGAGACTCTAAGCAATCGATTCTGGAGAACAAAAACAGTTGCGAACTGGCTATGTTTCAAGGTTGTGAGGTTTTTTTGCGGTCACTCGCCCAAATTTATGAGGCACTCCAAAATAATACTCGAGAGGTATATGATGAAGAAATGGAAATGAATGATGATAACAGATTACATGGTGAATGATTTTTGTTCGATGTTTCATCGAAGAGCATGTTCAACGAAAATCGTCCTTTAGAGAAATCGTCTGAATTTGCGGTGGCCCCAGTTTTTGATTGGCCATTAGAGTCCCCTGTAAAAATAAATGTGGATGGATAGGAAACACTTTTATTATTTGGAGAAACTCACCCATTTGATTCGATTCATGGACTAGTTTATCTTCTTCCTACCAATAAAAGATATTTCAGGACTGTACTTACCTCTTTTATAGAGTGATAATGGCGATATCCAAAACTTTTCTGATTACCCTAATCGTTAATTTCCCAAACAGAACAATGAGGTGTTCAACTACAAGATATGTGGAATAAAACAACCCTCTATGGTTCAAGTCTCAATAGCCCATCAGGGAAGTTTATTATTACCTTCCAGTAAACAAAATGAATTGCCTTCCCACTGCATAAACCTGGAGCGGTCGGAGGTCTTAATTAAGAGTTCGAACTCGAAAATCTCATAAATTGCACCTTTCTCCCCTAATAATCCCTTAACGACCAGGTGACCAATTGAAACCTACACCACTATCCCCAAATTTTGCTACTAAATTGCCGTATAAGACTAACGGTCGGGACTCGACGTAAAGTCGACGTAAAATGAATAACAGCTGTCGGTATAGAAGAAAATAATTGAAACCTTCCCGGCCAGATTTTAGGGGTAGTGGAAGAATGATTCGAGAGTTAATTAAAGTTTGGTGAAAAATTCATGAACGGAATGGTTTCTCGGAGTAATGAAGTAGGGGCAATTCGCTATCTAAACTCAATGCGAGAAATGGAGTTTAAATATTTCATCCCTTACATTTTCGCGTGGACATTGACGAAGAATTCTACCTCTACAATACCATTTTTCTTGAGTTTTATAGCAGTCTAGGACGTTTATTTAATTAGTCCTTATAGTTATAGTAAGAAGTTCACAATCAAGACAATAGCAAACGATTTTTTCATCGTATTTTGCTAATTATATCTATATACAGGGTGAGTCTTTGACTTGTACATATATTTTAACTGTAGATTCTTGAGGCCAAAAGAAACCTTTTTTTCATTTTGCATTTTTCCGAATTCAGCTCTGTTAATGAGATATAGCCATTCGAAAAAATCAATCGGGCTAAATACGTGCCTGCTATTATCCTCTGCAAACACTTCAAAGTTCATATTTTTCATTGAAATTGAGGTGATTTGATGTTCTGGGTGATACAATTAGAAAATACTCAAGCACTAACCTTATTTGAATAAGAATGTAACAAAAACGATATTTCCTAACAAAAACACTGTCCGATTATTGCTGAAATTGAAAAGCCATATTTCTCCCACCAAAATAGATTCATTCTTCGATTTTCCTGAAGATTAGTTTATAAACACTAATAATTTGTTCATATCTTCCTCGATATTCTGAAACGATCTCATAAAAGTGGTTTCTCACTAACCTATCCTAACTCCATCAACCAAAGTCATATGATTCGAGGTCAATGACCTAACCTTACCCAACCTCTGTGATATATTCCATAGAACTCCAGAGAAGACGATGCCAGATTGCCGATTTTCTCTTCAAACAATGGTATAGGCGAACTCAATAAAGCAGTACGTCCCCTATCGTTAGCGGATGAACTATCACAAGGACACCAGTTTTGTTCACTTTTCGCTTAAGGCGTCTAGGCGTGGCTCTTTGGAAATGCCAAACGAGTTCTGATTCTCGCCGATTTAGCGCTATGATCTTAATTTCAATCGCGGTCCGCTCCGCTGCGATGTAGCCGCCACGCAAGACAAGCCGTTGTTCTGTTTCTGTGTCTCCAACCGCCAACGAGTCCCATCACAGGCCAGTCTATGATACAATGAACGACGCTTAAACGGGATAACCTTATTTAATATTTATCTATCTACTTGCACTACTTGCAGAGAATAAAGCAAACAGGTGATGATTGTGATGTGCAGACCGAGTAGTGTCGATTAAAAACTCCAAGAGGATATTGTTGGGATAGATATTTTCCTGAAGGACCGGTAACAATAAATTTTCAATAGAAACTGTGCTTATAAACTGTGTAATTTCATTTCATGCTTCTCAGAATTAAATTATTACATCGAACGTTTTTCTATCATAGAGATTTTAGTGTTAACGAAGTTGATAAACATTGACAACATTGTTAATTTGTTAACGAGACCAGAGAAGAAATAATATTCGATGATATTTCATTCAGGAAAGCATTCAGATTTTCTATGAAATTCATTATTTTTTCCCCAAATTTCTTCGTATACAATTAGGAATATCTCGAAAACGACGCGTTTTATTGAAAATTTGAAAAAATAAAGGAATACTTTTATTTTCTAAAATGGTTGATTCTTTCGAAAATATGAACCGTTTATCTTTTTCGAGTGATTTTATAGTATTTTTGCATGAATTCATGAGACGAGTAGGCTGTAACTCTTATACCAGGAGGAATATGGAATAAGTGTCGATTGAGGAATATGCACCATGAATAGAGTAGACAATCAACCAAAATTCAGTTCATTCGAAACATCGGTTCCGAATATATGGAAAGAATAGTGTTAATTTCATGGATTTTTGACACCCTGTATCTTTCAAACGAAACCGAATTTTGAAAAGTAGTATGGGAAAAAAGTGTTTCGTTTGATGAGAGGAATCTACATTTAAAATATATGTACAAGTCAAAGACTCACCCTGTATATATATAAAAGAAAGACGTTAGTTACACCATTCATAACTCGAGATCAGATGGACTGTTTTTCCATTTATGGATTCGTCTACGGTCTGGTTACTATAAAAACAACAAATTAAAAAAAAATCGATAAAAATTCTACTTATGCAGAAAATGCTTTTCCTCCTTTTGAATGAGGCCACTAGGTGTCGTTACAGTTTGTGGCTTAATCGTAGGTAGTTTATTCGATATTATCCACGTGAGATGGCGATGTATATACAAATACTGTGTTATTTGCATAGAACTTATAGTAACATGAAAGAATATCACCAGATCAAAAAGCGGGTGAACATCACAGTTTGAATCATAGAGTGTCCACATATCAATTTGCTCAGATCTATTTTAATACTTATATAATAGTTTGTTTGTAGAAATAGATACCTTATATCGAATTTTTATACTCCTACCCCCTGTAGGCTTTTTCATTACAACCAAACCTGTGAAATGTATTTCCACTATCATAAATTTCATGATAAACATCGCGAAACGGCTGTAAAATTGTCGCTCATAAACGGAACCGTACCATTCGAATACCATACTCATGCAGAAGTTAATTTTCTCCAACAACCTCAAAGTCAGCAACATTCCAAGACATTACCCCCATATATCCACTAACAATCCCATCCAGAATCTCCGTCCAGTCAATAGAGCCTTGCCGAATATTCGGCTACATTTACTTTGTCCCCTGAGTGTTTTACATCCCCCTTCCATCGTTGGAATACAAGGTTACTTTCTCTTCCTTCTGGTGCGGGAACACCAAAGTCTACATTTTCAAGAGCAGACCGCTTACACACGAAAAGGGACGTAAACACATCCATAACATTTGTATTCTGTTAGACTTCAGAACATCAGAGCAGTCGAGATTGGATTTTGTTTAGTATCTCAGGGTCGTTTCATGTGAGTTCGAGATGACTTCTCCCTTAGGGGAGCTATCTAGCAAAAAAGGTACACAGGATGTAGGTTACCGAATTATAATTATGTTGGTTTCTGTTACGAGCAGGTTCTTGCTTTCGGTTCACGCAAAAAAGGCTATTATCATGTATGTTGTCTACATGAGGAATTGGATATTTCAACTGGATTTCTTCACGAAAACTGGGTCACGTACGATTGCTAAATAATTAGTTCTAAATATGTAATTTTTCTATTTCGATCTTTCTTAACACAGACCAAATTTATTTTATTTTCCACGCTATTTCATAAGCTCGACCTGTATCTGCCTGAACCCTTCGTAGGTAGTGCTTTTTTGGTTCAATCTTCATCTAAGCTTTCAAAATGACGAAGATTTTCTCTCGATGAGTTCGTCCTCCCGTTAAAAAAAGACTCCCCTGTAAAACCACCCTGTATATCTCGGAAGTCCTCACCGTACTACAAATACCAATACAATTATTCTATTACTCTGGCATAAATTCCTGATCTGGATCATCAGGATAAAAAACATTATTTTAATTCATTTTTATATTGACCGGCTCCTTCACCAATTTGTATCGACTCAAATAATGCGTTCTTCTCCCATAGCTGCCGATTCCGACATCTTAGAAGTTTCGTTCGAGAACAGGATTCTTATATTTCCATTTCTGTCTCTCAAAAAATTATTTTCCAATATACAGGGAGTTCCCCGAAAAAGATATTCAGTCAAGGAGTGATTTTTTGAAAGATTACCCTGTATATTTTCATATATTTCCAATGAGCTTCACCATCTGTTTTAAAACGCAAAATCTTAAAAATATACTTCGAACGGTGCAGATCTCATTGAGGGAAAACTGTAAAAAGTTAAGCGCACAGCAATCCGCAAGACCTAAACCGGTCACAAAAACAAGACGTTACACGAATGTGATACGAATCATAACGAAAGGAATTGATCTGGCATACACAGGATGTCCATTATTGATTGCCTAATATGATGAACTTCAAATGGATATTTCTCGATTTTTTCAAACTTTTTTACTATAATGTGGGAACTTGAACGCTTCACATTTTTCCAGATACCAATTTTGAATAGAATCGGATCATAATTCCAAAACTCGTTTTTGACAGTGCTACGCTATAATATTCTTTATTAGCGCTTAGGACTAAGAATCTCGCTTATATCATATCCAGCAGTCCCAAAGCTCAGTTGAAGATGGGAGTGGGTTATACAAAAACGATATTATTAAGGGGGCGCCAAGTGATTTAATATTCACATCCAGCACACTTGCTCTAGTTTCCGGAAATTGTTGTTAAATTGAGAAAGAAAAATGATTGGGAATATTAGACACTGTTTATTATCTATTGTTCAGTTCGTGACAATGCCGACGTTTCGAAACAAATTCGTTTCTTTTTCAAGGCTAGTTACGATAAACAATATTGTACGCTTTTCAAAAACATTTAGACTCTCTAAAGAAATCAAAAGCAAGAGAGCAGGTACACAATGCAAATATCTATCTTATCACCCTATCAGTTTCTATACAATTATTATCTGACTTAAACTTCATAAATACAGCTCGATATTAGCACTGATAATTTCCAGAAATTGATGAAACGACCTTGGTAAAGTTCCTCGATCCAAAGGGAAAAGATAGTGACGATTTAGTACCTCCACGATGTTAAAACCACCAAAAGGTAACTGATGGCAGCAGTACTGATTTTCCTGGGGCTGATTCGACCCGGTGACTTATCAATCGACAATTGGTGCTGCAGATATTCCAGCGAAACTACTGAAATGTCCCAGAACAAGGGTCCTATGGACACAAATTCAGAGAAATCAAAATGGCGAACTCGCCAGTCAGAAATACCTACCTCTTTCAGAGGGTTTTCTCGGTACCAAATTAAGTACAGTTTCCTCACTGATTATAAATGAGAATACTTCACCGAAATAGAGTTCCAGCAGAATATTGATCCTGGTTCTAAAATAGAGGACACAAATTGCACGAGGCAGAATAGAAGGAATGATGAATCTCACCTCTCAATATGGTAAATCCCTTCTTCAGGCACAGTAAGATCAGACAAAATCCTCCAAATAAGCTCTGAAGCTAAACGATACAATCCAACTGTATATAACGTTTCCGAAATTAAAACTTCTCGACTTTCGAAAAACCACCATCTAATTGAAGAATGCGCAGAAAACAACCATCCTAAGTCTTCACGTGAATCAAATCCACCTATCACCGTATTTCAGTTCCGAAATTTTCGAATAAAATCCCTTACCACCATATCCTCATCCTTGTCCCACAAATCGAAATTTCCAAAATTCTCGTTCCCACACCGCAGGCGATACAACAGGTTTCCCGACAAGAAAACACATATTCCCCCAGCCTCATCGTAATACAGTGGCGTGACTAAGATCAGGGATCGGAAAATCAGCATTTGCCAATTCCGGACATAACAACAGAAGAATCATCAAAAACTCCCAGATACTAATTTTGAATGGAATCGGTTCATTATCACAAAACTCATTCGCCATTTTGGAGCCGCCATTTTGTTTTTTTCTTCAACGAATATTTCATGATGCATCGTCACCAGAACTATGTACACCTGCCAAATTTCAAATCAATCGAACGATTAGAAGTGTGTCACATTTAATTTGCAAGATTTGATTACAGAGAGACAGACACCAGGTGAAACTATATAAAAGCTTATAAAAACACCCTGTACGCCTAGGAATTTCACATCGTAGCATATATATCAAGAATCGATAACAGTACAATAATTTTATTGCTTCGGCAAAAAACCTGACCTGGATAACCAGGATAAAAAAATACTATTTTGATGCATCCGTGAACCAGTTCCTCCGCCAATTTGTAACTATAGTAGGAATAAAATTCAAGTGGTGGTTATTCGAGCAATGCACAGAGGCAATCACTCCATTGCGATATGCAAATCCAAGAGTTGTCAAAAAATAGTTGAAAGCATCCGAAATATCAAACAGTCATAAAATTTGACGGAAATAATAGTGAATATGAGAATCTTCTTCGATGAAAAAATTCCTCAACTTCTACTTTCGCTTTTCGACACAGTCGAGGGGTGAACTACAGTATCCGTTTGAAATATGGTGTCATCTTCTGGCATGCAAAAACTGGAGGATTCTGCTAATCACTCCATTCTATCAACGTCAGCTACCGAAATTACGATAAGAATAAGAAACGCTAATCGTAAATTCGTCGGAATGATGGATCGCGCCAATTTGTCAGTAATTGGAAAACCCGTGGTCGCAGACGCACCCTGCGGTTTATCTTCCTGATTGAAACTCATAATGGAATAGACCTCATTTTTCAGTCAGGGCTTCTCCCAGTCCTCGCGCCAATTTTCCTGGCATACTCGATATTTTGTTCGTATAGTCCTTAGACTATAGAAAGGGAAGACGCGCCTTTCAATAATAAATAGTGGAGCCAATTTTCAAAATCGTCAGAAATAAACTGGGTTACTGTGCTAACGTATACTCCATTCACTTTCATTTAATCACATAGGAAGTGATGGTTTCGTTTTCAGGAGTTGGTGCACATGATGAAAAGCACAGAACATATAATGAAAAGTCAGTGCGCACACAGAAAATATCGTTAATGACAAAACGACGTTGCCAGTTTCTTTGTTTACATCAAAGTAAAAGTTTGAAAGATATTCCACATTTTGTTAGGTTTACAAATTGTTCGCAGATTTTTGGTATTTAATCGATATTTGCAGGTGAGTTCTTCGTCGAATATCCAAGATTAACGTATGTTCATTGTTTTTAGCACCAGTTTGGAGCGTGAGGACGATTTTCAAGACCAGGACGAATGTTTACATTTCGAGGTTGAAGGGGTACACGGGAATTTCGTTGAAAAAGCTGGTATTTGTACAGATATCGCAGTAGATGGATCGGATGGAGCCTCGAGAGGTCGATTAGGATGAAATTTTTCAGGTTTTTCAAGAAAATTGGCGATATCCGAGCAGATTTGCAAAAGTTAGGTACCTCACTTGTGAGGTGAAACTTAGACCTAATTCTCCTATAAGAAACGCCTTTCAAAGGTCGAGATGGTGAAAAATGTATTCTTCAGATAAAATTGAAATTATTCTTGATTCTTGTAATTACCCATCACTTCATCTTATATCTTTGGGTTGATTTTTTTTGATGAATTCTTGATTAGAATCAACAATTGATGTCGTCAAGTCTTGAACTTTCAGTTCAAGAGGATAATAAACATTAAATCTTCACAAGCATGCATATGAAAATTATGTGAAAGCAATGCAATTTTCTTTCATGGCGAAAAATAAAATATTTCTACAGTGATCTCTTGCACTTTTGATGCAAATAACTAGAAAAGGAATCCTTTCTATCAATTCATATAAACGTTAATTATTTTCGTCCATCACATCTTTTCCAATTCATTCATTTTCCGAATAAATTCACATTCTGAGAAATACGCTAAGAATGTAGAAAGGGCAACATAGTGTTGACTTGGAACATAAAAATATTTTGAAAAACATCATAACTTCGATACAGAATAGAATGTGTCAAATTTCCAAGGCCAAAGTTGTGATTTTATAATTGTGAATGGGGTATAGGTCCCATAAGTTTTGGCACAAACTTCAGAGAATAAAAAGTGACAAAAATTTTACATTCGTTTATTGTATTGTGATACGAGCATATATTGAAAAATACTATAGAACCAAACAAAATTTCAATGTCAAAATATTTTATGACTCAACATATTCTCCTCTTAATTGAAAACATTTATTACAGCGAACCTGCAACGCCTCTAGACCTTCCAAAAAAAAATGTTTCTTCTTGCTCTACAAACCAGTCCTCCACAGCTTTTATATAATCTTCTCGTTGAAAGAAAATTTACGAGCTTTTAAACTTTTTTTCAGTTGAGGAAAGAGATGATAGTCGGACGGAGCCAAATCTGGTGAATAAGGAGGGTGTTTTTGTAATTCTAACCATAATCACGAATTTTTTGCATGGCAACATGAGATTTGTGCACAGGGGCGTTGTCCTGTGAAAACAAAATAACTCTGGATGGCTTTCCGCGTCTTTTCTCTTTAATTTTTTTCCGTAGAATAGTCAGTAATGTCGAATAGTAATCTCCAGTTATTGTTCTACCCTTATCCAAGAAATTAATCATGATTACTCCATTGCAATCCCAAAAAACTGAAGCAAGAACTTTTCCAGCAGTTTCTTTGACACGAAACTTCTTAGGTCTTGGAGAACCAGAGTGTCGCCATTCCATCGATTGTTGCTTTGTTTCTGGGTCGAACAAATGTACCCAAGTCCCATCCATAGTAACAATTCGGTTTAAAAAGTCTACATCGTTTTCAAATCGAGCACAGATTGAACGCGATGATTCTACCCTTGAACGCTTTTGGTCAACATTCAAACATTTGGGGATCCATTTTGCAGAAGTTTTTCTCATGTCCAAATTGACGTAAACTATAGATGAACGCGTTCGTATGAAATCTTCAGTGCTTCAGATATCCGTTTTAGCCCAATTCGATGGTTTGATAAAATCATGTCATGAACTGCGTCGATATTGTCGAGGACTGACACAGAAACTGGCCTTCCTGATCGGTCATCATCTTCAATGGAAAATTTACCTCTTTTGAAGCTTGCAGTCCAATTTTTCACGGTTGCATACGAAGAACATTGATCACCAAGGATATTGAGCATATCTTCGTAAATCTGCTTATCTCTTTACCCTTTTAAATACAGGTACTTTTTTTTTAATTTGTTGCGTAACTCTGGTTTACTTTTTTGACGTCGAACTCTACACTGACACTTCAAATGAGTTATTGTTCGTTGATATGATATCCCAATATTTTGTTCATGCATGGAACTGGTCTAGGCTAACTAGACATCAATACATCCTGGTAGCACTCATTTAAAACTTCCGGTCGAATGCATACCTTCCAAGCATCTTTCAGGCTGTCAGAGATAGAAACGGTTATTCGAGTGCAAAGACAGAGTAGCTTTCTTTGTGCGGAAAATTGACTACATCCAAAATCCTGTTACGACGCAGAAATTGAATTTACCGCAAGCTATTATGGGGAAAAATTGTTTCCAAGCGATTCCGTCATTTATGGTGGATACTAGGGAGTGTTTTTTCGTGAATCGCAATGGGCGGGTCGATGAACGAGAGGGTAATAAAGGATTATTGAATATGTTAAAGGAAAAAACCTTCTTTTACATTGGTATCTGAATTTATTCTTTGCTCCCTCATAATAAAGGTTGAAAGGACGAACCTTCGAGGCAGTATGTTCAGGCAGATATTCATTGTTTAGCTCGGTAAGACACTATTTCTATCTGATGACATTCTTGAAGAGTGCTAAATGAACACAACAATTTGATCTGCATTTTCTTCAGCATTTCTAAATATTTCTGAGACATTTCTTGTATTATTTAGGTGAGCTATTGATCGCTCATTCATCCCCTCTGTAGAATTGAAATCTCCAACGGATTCTTGATTAGCTTGTCGAATCTATAGTCGATTAGGAATATTGTCTGAAAATTCTGAGAATTCAGGCATCGCTCAAGTAGAACTAGTTTTCAAATACACTGCGCAAAAAAATTAACGCACATTCTGAAAATCTCTTTCAATGAAAGTTAACTCTACATTGACTTTATAACTTATTTTTTATGTTCTCTCGGGAAGGTTTTGAACGAAACAAGACACATTAAATGGAAGAAAATTTCAGGGTTTCACCGAATCATATGTGAAAGAAGAGAAATGAACAATTTTCAAAATACTGAAATGCTGATAAGTGATTTAATACTTGGTATTTCCACCCCTTGCGTTAATTACAACTCGGCAACGACGGTTCATACTCAAAATGAGTGATCTTCAAATGTTCTGATCTAATCCTTCCCAGATTTATCAGAGTTGGATTCCTAAGTCATTAAGAGTAGCTGGATGATTTTCTGAACTTCTCAGCCTTCTATTGAGGTTGTTCCAAACCTGCTCAATCTGGACTTCTTGCTGGCCATTCCATTCGAGAGACTTCAACCTCTTCAAGGTACTCCTGAACGATGCGCGCACGATGGGGTCTGGCATTATCGTCCATAAAAATGAAATTTTCACCAATGTATTGGGAAAATGGCACTACATGCTCTTCAAGAATGTTACTTATATACTTATCAGCATTCATAGCTCCATTATCAACGACCACTAGGTCTGTGCGAGCAGTCAAAGATATTCCACCTCATACCATAATCGATCCTCCCCCGAAACCAGCAGTATTCAGGAAATTGCACTGAGCTTATCTTTCATGTGGACGTCTGTATACAAGGAAACGTCGATCACAATGGTAGAGGCAGAATCTAGACTCATCTGTGAAGAGAACTCTTTCCCAATCGGCCTCTTCTCAATGGATATGCTCTCTCGCAAAATCCAAACGCGCCCTTCGATGGGCTGGGGTAAAAGCTGGGCTTCTTGCCGCGACACGAGGCCTTAAACCATATTCTCTGAGGCGATTTCTTATTGTTTGAGTGCTAAGTTGCACCTCGTGAGTTTGCTCAAGTTGATTTTGGGCGAGCGGTTGCAAACCGTTGTCGCAACGAAGAAACTCTCAAGTAACGTTCTTGAATGGCAGTTGTTACCCGTGGTCTACCCTGTCCTGGTCTTCGGACATTCATACCTGTCTTCCTGAATCGCTGCAACATCCTGGACACACTTGTATGGGAAACTCCAAACTTTTCTGCAATTCTTGTGTATATCCACCCTTCTTCTCGCAAAACTAACGCTTGGGCACATTCCTCTTGGGTCAAATTGCGTGTTTCGCGTTGCATAGCGTACGAGTGTAGAAAATCAAACGAAAAAAAAACTATTGATCACTAGAATTGATCGAGAACAACTGATTTTAGAATGGAGCCAATACATTCAAAATCTGATAATATCATCTTTTTTTATTCCTGCTGGGAGAAAACATCTGTATTGAAGAAAAACGTTGAAAGTGGATAATATATGCATGCATAATTCTGATAAAAATAATTATCATTGAGAACACCTTCAGTTGTAGAATAAATTTGAGATTTCCATAATGTGCGTTAATTTTTTTTGCGCAGAGTAATTCAATAGTCTCCACTCGAAGACACACTGAAGATTCTTGAATGAATTTGATTTGTGCGGGCTATGAAGGTTATAACTCCCAAGAAGAATAAATGCAAGTTCTCCTATGAAATTTCAGACGATGCAAAATGGTGGAGGAGCAGGTTTTGAAAGTAATTATTCTTCATAGCCTAATACTAGCTTGATCATCATATTAGTTCGAGTTGTTGATCATATCAGCATGGATTTGAATGAAAAAAGTTTTTTGATTTGAATTTATAGGCAATGAATGCAAATAAGGTGAAAACTAAGATATGTTTATGAACATTCATGAGAAGTTAAGAATAATAGTGTACTCCATTCACAATTATAAAATCACAACTCTGGCCGTGGAATTTGACACATTTCCCTCTGTTTCGAAGTTATGACGCTTTTCAAAATATTTTTATGTTCCAAGTCAACACTATGTTGCCCTTTCTACATTCTTAGCGTATTTCTCAGAATGTGAATTTATTCGGAAAATGAATGAATTGGAAAAGATTATTTTCGTCCAAATAATTAACGTTTATATAAATTGATAGGAAGGATTCCTTTTCTAGTTATTTGCATGAAAAGTACAAGATATCACTGTTGAAATATATTATTTTTCGCCATGGAAGAAAATTGCATTGCTTTCACATAATTTTCATATGCATGCTTGTGAAGATTTAATGTTTATTATCCTCTTGAACTGAATGTTCTAGACTTGACGACATCAATTGTTGATTCTAATCAAGAATTCATGAACCCAAAGATATAAGATGAATTGATGGGTAATTACAAGAATCAAGAATAATGTCAATTTTATTTTGTTGATAACTTTCTTAAAATCAATGTTGGGATATAAAACTCGGCTGCGTTTGTTCAAACAACATCTAAAGAATACATTTCTTACCATCTCGTCCTTTGAAAGGCATTTCTTATGGGAGAATTAGGTCTAAGTTCCACCTCATTAGTGAGGTACGTACCTAAGTTTTGCAAATCTGTTCAGATATCGCCAATTTCTTAGAAAACCTGGAAAATATCATCCTAATCGACCTCTCGAGGCTCCATCCGATCCATCTACTGCGATATCTGTCCAAATAACAGCTTTTTCAACGAAATTCCCGTGTACCCCTTCAACCTGGTCTTGAAAATCGTCCTCACGCTCCAAACTGGTGCTAATACCAATAAACATAGTTTATCTTGGATATTCGACGAAAAACTCACCTTCAAATATCGAATAATAATAATAATAATAAACCTTTATTTGATCCAAAATACCATTACAGATGTTGATCACGTCAAAACAAAATAAACATAGTTAGTACTCCCAAACTACCTAAAGTCCATCAAAGGACTTCTCATTTATGAATTCATTAATGCTGTAATAACATTTTTCACATAAAAATCGTTTCAATGTTTTCTTTTGTATTATAATATTTTTACATTTGAAACTTTTAGGTAACATATTCCAAATTCTAAGTATAAAATAAATAATATTTTTTTGTATATATGTATAATTTGCTTTCTCTATACTTAAAAAATCTTTACGTCTTGTATTGTATTCATGGTTTGAGAGCAATATTTTAAAATCATTATAATTATTAATTACAAACATTATACTTTCATATATGTACAAACTGTAAAAGGTAAGTATTTTATTATCAATAAAGATATTTTTACAAGTTTCAGTTGGTTTTAGTTTGAAAATTGTCCTCAGGCATCTTTTTTGTAGAATAAATACTCTATTTGAATCAACAGAGTTTGCCCAGAAGATTATTCCATATCGTAGTCTGGAATGCACGTAAGCATGATAAGCTGTCATTGCTGCACCTACCCCAATTGTGTTCCTTAATATTCTTAAAGCAAAGCAGTATCTTGCAAGACTTGTGGAGATGTACTCAATTTGTGGTTTCCAGTTCAGGTCTCTGTCAATATGTACTCCTAAGAAGGGTATTGTTTCCTCTGATAAAATATTTTGATCTTGATGAGTTATATTGATTTGACATTGATTTCTTCTTCTGAACATTAGAAGTTTGGTCTTACTGGTATTCATCATTAAGTCATTACTAGAGAACCACTTGTGTAGGTTTTCTAGATCCACTTGTAGCTTGTTTTTACATTCATTGATAGTGGTACCACTGCCAATTACAGATACATCATCAGCATACATGACAGTTTCGTTGGTAGTTTCTTTAATTATATCATTTGTGTATATTATATATAGAAGAGGTCCTAATATTGAGCCCTGAGGTACACCTTTTTCTACCACTAATACATCCGAAGTCACTGGTCTGCCATCTATTCCCCTCTCTTTGAGTCTCTGGATCCTTCCAGTTAGGTATGATCTGAAAAGATCCAGAGCAACACCTCTTATGCCATATTTTTCCATTTTTTGTGGTAAGATGTTATGATTTACTGTGTCAAAAGCTTTTGTTAAGTCTAAACAGAGTGCAGTTGTTACGTGATTTTTATTTAATGACTTAATTATTGAACTTAGTGCTTGATAAATTGCGTTAATTGTTGATTTTCCATGCCTGAAGCCACATTGTTGTTTCACTAGTATGTTGTTATTTTCTAGAAATATCAGAACTTTGTCGAAAATAATTCATTCAAAAATTTTATTGACATTTGACAGTATCGATATTGGACGATAATTATTGAATTGATCCTTTTCTCCTTTCTTATAAATTGCTTTCACCAAAGTCTCCTTGAGGGCTTGTGGATATTTTCCAGTTTGTAAGATTCTATTGATTATATGTGTTAGTGGTTTCATTAGTGTATGTGCACAAGATTTTAGCAGATCAACAGGAATCTCATCATATCCCACAGATTTTTTGTTTTTCATTCTCATGATATATGAGTAAACATCTTGCTCCACTACTGGACTCAGGAAGATGCTCTTGTTGCAGGATTTAATGCTATCTTCATAATTGGTGGTGTGTTTGTTCTTGATTTCTGTGGATTTTATAAAAAAGTAGTTCAACTGGTTCGGTAGATCTTTCTCGTCAGTATCGGGAAATGCCTCAAATAATGTTCGTTCTTTGTCATGATTCTTTTTAGTTAGATTATTGATGATGGTCCAGGTTGCTTTTGTTTCATTTTCAGATTCTTGAATGTATCGATTCTCAGAAATTAGTTTTGATTTTTCTATAACTCTCTTTAATATATTACAATATTTTCTATAGTATTCCAGTGTAACCATACCTCTTGTCATTTTTTGGAAGAGCTCTTTTTTGTGTTTGCTTGATGTTCTTATTCCAATCGTGAGCCATTTCCTACCGTCAACCCTTCTGCCGATGCACTTCTTCCGTGGGCAGATGTTATTCATTTCCGATCTGACAAGATACTGGAACAACTCATAGGCATTATCAGGATCGGGTTCAGACAAGACATGCTCCCAACTACAAGACTGTAGGCTGATGGATATGTCCTCCAGTTTTAGTTTAGAGAAAAATCTGTTTTCCATTATTTCCTCAGTTTTTGCTTGCCTAGTACCAAAAATCTGCGAACAATTTGTAAACCTAACAAAATGTGGAATATCTTTGATACTTTTACTTTGATGTAAACAAAGAAACTGGCAACGTCGTTTTGTAATTAACGATATTTTCTGTGCGCGCACTGACATTTCATCATATGTTCTGTGCTTTTTATCAGGTGCACCAATTCCTGAAAACGAAACCATGACCTCCTATGTGATTAAATAAAAGTGAATGGAGTATAGGTACCTATATTATAAAAATGTCTATTTCATAATTGTGCTCTCTGTAGTTCCCTCAGCAAGAATGTTATCTCCCTTCACGAAAAATGAACACGAATTCGTCCGACATATCGGAAATGTAAAATCCAGTTGAGTTATGTGGCGGAATTGAAACACATCCAACGTCAAATTTAATTTTTCACAGAACCCCAACTGCTCTACACTACCGTCCAGCGAAGTCATCTGTCTGCCAATTTTCCAATTTGTTATCCGCATAAATTTTCATCAACCCATATCTGCATTGGCGGTTCACGGATTGACTTCGAATCCTTATAATATAGCTTTCAAGGTTTCGGTTCAATATCAGGCAAGAGTTTGATGCATCTCTCTTTAATCATTATTAAATGTGGAATTTCATTCCTTATCAAGTGTACATTTCTTGAAATATCCACATTGGAGATTTTACCCTCGTCAAATCATCATAGATCACAGATACAGACAAAAGACTCAGCAGTTGGTGCTAACCTGTCAAGTATCCATTATCGCTTTGATCTCTGTGTGGATAAATAATTTATGATGATAAATAAAGTGTCCTCGGCTAATTAATTGCTTTTTTATACGTGGAGAATGCCAGAGTTTATTGAAAACACTTTGAATATACAAAATATGTTAATCAAGAAACAAAGTGTTTGAAATAAAACACAAACTATTAATGGCTTAGCAGCACACGTAATAACTGTAGACTGCTGAGAACAAACCAGCATAGATATAATTAAATCATCACATCATATTCATATTCAGGATACTAAAGCAGCAAATACTTCATGAGATTATAATTGTTTCAGGGCATTCCTGAGGATCCTCTGTGTCTGCTGTCCGAGAAGGGTCAGACGCAAATATCATCCAGCTTTCAGAAGCAAGCCAAGTCAGGTAAACACGCATTTATGATAATTCAAACACTGTTGTTTGCTATATTTAATTTCTTGATGATTGGGGTGAGAAATATCAGTTTGTTCGTTCATTAATTCTGTTTTGATATCAGTTTTCCACTCAAACTTAAAAAAAATGCTATTAAATCGATGATATTTAATCCAGGGAAGCATCCAGATTATTCTTGAAATGAATGATTTTTTCCTCGATTTTATCGTATACAATAATTAGGAATAACTCGAAAACGACGCGTCTCATTGAAAAAAACAATAGGGATACTTTTATTTTCTAAAATGATTGATTATATGGACCGTTTATCCTTTTCAAGTGGTTTTATGGTATTTTGCGTGGATTTATGAGTAGGTTACGCTGTAACTTTGATACCAGGGAGGATTATTGAATGGGTTTTGATTGAGGAATATGCATCATGAATAGAGTAACCAATCAACCAAAATTCAGTTCATTTGAAATAACGATTCCGAAGATATGAACAGAAAAACTTGCATGGATTTTCGACACTCGTTAGGGTTACAGCAGCTTGCATCCCATTAATACGCGATTTACGATGAAGGATTTCTCCGAAATACTCATCCAATCAGCTACACTTTCTGTTTGAAAATATTTTGAAACATATCCCTGATCAGCTCAACATTCGTTGTTTTTCCTGGAATCATTTTCACGTTGAATTATATCTCGCATATTTTGGAAATACTGAACTCGTATTTTTTAAATTTCCATCGAATAAGAGTGGGAAGATACGTGCTTCACGTAGACAAACATTGCTGCAAATTAATCACTCGAGAACAGGGCCGATAAAGAGATATGGTTCCCTCATATTCCATTTATTCAATCTCTATTATTCCCTGCTCATGGACAGAGATTATTCCGCACAGTCCTGACAGAATAACAGTCCCGGTCACCCTCATTCAACGGATTGATATAAAATAAACAGCTATGTCCTTTTTCAGATATCATGATGACGTGAATGCTCGGTCCTGCCTCTCTCATTTCCACTTCCTTGACGAAATAAATCCCTTTTCATGGACCCTGAGCATTTGGGACTCGTATCGAATTTCTGGTTAATTTTGGATGTTTGTAGGATGCATTTGATTCAGTTGAATTTTCCGAATATTCATTATAACCGTGTGGAACATGAAGGAACCTCTTTGTCGTATTTCTGCACAACATTTCATTCACAACTTTCAGCATGAAGTTATGAAGTTAGTCTGTATATCTATGCTATGCAAACAAATACTTTCGAGTCCTAGCGTATAACATATTTCTGAATAATGAAACAGAATGGCGGATGCGTCGGTGTCAATGATCTTCAAATGCCATTGCTACTATTCAGATATGTGAATTTTTCACTTAGAATGTGATTTGTACACACTGGAACGATATCATATTTTCTTTCAAAATTTTCGAGTATATGTCCAGAACTTATGAGTGAGTCTTTGACTTGTACATATATTTTAACTGTATATTATTGAGGCCAAAAGAAACTTTTTTTTATTTTCCATTTTTCCGAATTCGGCTCTGTTTGAAAGATATATCCATTTGAAAAAAAATTGGGCCAAATACGTGCATGAGATGATTCTCTGCAAACACCGCAAAGTTCATATTTCTCGATTGGAATTGAGTTGATACATTTATGGGATACTCAAGTACTAACCTCATCTGAATAAAATGTAACAAACACGATATTTCTGAACAAAAACACTTAGTTTTGTCCGATTGTATCTGCAACCAAAAAGACATTTATCTCTCATCAAAATAAGATCTTTTTTCGATTTTCCTTAGGATTAGTTCGTAAAAATAATAACTTGTTCATATCCTCCTCGATATCCCAAAAATATCTCATCAAAAAAGGTTTTAAATTCATTTTGTGATTGAACAAGCTATATCAAAACACAGACTGTGATCAAACTATGTATTTCGTATTAAAAACAATGATTCTCTTTGAATTTTTCACAGAACTGTTGATGAGATATTGCCAGCTTCTTGTTTTGTCATTGAGGTAAAGGATTTTCTCGGTAACATAGGATAAATGTCTATGTATCCGTATTCTGCCATTTCCATCATGCACCGCAAAATTTCACAAAGTTGATAAATATTCTGACAACATTGTTTACATGTTAAGAGACGAGAGAGGAAATAATATTCGATGATATTTGATCCAGGGAAACATCCAGATTATTCTTGAAATTCATGATTTTTTCCTTAAATTTCATCGTATATAATTGAAAATAACTCGAAAACGATGCGGTTTATTAAAAAAAACATAGAAAAACTTTCATTTTCTGAAATGATTGATTCTTTCGAAAATATGAACCGTTTGGCGTTTAACATCTTCAAGTGGTTTTATGGTATTTTTGCATGGATTTATGAGTCAGCTACGCTGTTACTTTTATACCAGGAGAAATATCGGATACGTTTCGATTGAGGAATATGTACCACGAATATAGTAACCAATCAACCGAAATTCAGTTCATTTGGAATAACGGTTCCGAATATATGAACAGAAAAGTGTTTTTTTTCATGGATTTTCGACACAACAGCGTTCAAAACAATAACCACAGCATAAAAAAAGCAACTACAGATTTCAAAATAGCAATTGTAGCATTCAAAACAATGTTTACATAGTTGAAAACAACGACATTTCAGCATTATAGATTTCTGTTAATAATCACAAAATGGTGAATGCGAAGGTACCATTGATCATCAAATTTTTCGTCCTTTTATAACAACTTTTTAATGAGTTCTTCAAACAATTTGATGTGCAGAATGGTTTCAGGAACGAGATCGTGAAATAACATAGAGTCTTTGAAAAATCTAAGTCTTTCAATCAAAGGGAGAAAAGGAACTGTCTGATCATAACATTTTTCATCACACAACTCGTTAACGATTCATGAACTCTTGATCAGAAGCTGTAACCCAAATGAAAATTCATATTCATTACAGAAACATAGTCGGAAAGGTCGGTCAAAGTGTAATTATAGCTTAATCCCCGGCATGCGAGGATTAGGGTAGTTCACATGAGGAGTGTTATACTGGACCCGCCTTTGATTTAATAAATATTCGAGGAAGTGGGCTGTTTGTAGCGTCACGCCAACGTGCTGAAAAATATCAACAACAGGAAGCGTAACGTGATACCAGTTGACGGTTTGACCTTCCCAAAGGACGAGACGTGAGGATTCCATTTATTTTGAAACTGATGTTGCTGGAGTGATACCAGATCGGAGATAAAATTGTCCGCTAAAAAATTCATTGGATATTTCCACGGAGGAATGAGATTTTCAGTGTATTTAGGCGTTGTCATGCGTCGAGGATATTCCTCGATTAGCATTTATGTAAGTCGAATGCAGCATCGATAGTTCAAGTGGTACTAACGCTAACCAAACATCAGAGACCGTGGGTTCGAAACCTACTCGAGACGAAACTTTTTTTTTAATTTAAAAGCGTTTCATGGAAAGTCATTGATTGCTTCGATTAAAAGACAAATTAGAGATGCTTCTATCATTTCTATCACAGGGATGCATGCCCATTGCCTTCATGCTAATTGATCACGTGTTCGAAGTTACTAAAAACCCATTTACGCTTCAAAGTAAACAGTCACTGATTAAAAACTGAGGTATTAGATCCTTGAATTGAAAGCTTTAAGTTATTTTAAATTCTCCGAAAGCAAAGGCGCTGTAAATGAAATCTGAGGCCATCATGACGCCACAGCAGCCATTAATCCAGAATTTCAGCAATGATATTTGCTAACACTTCCACAAAAAGTACGTTGAGGACAATAAAACGGAACCTAAACTGCTTTAATTGACTAACCTGAATTTTCGTTTTACTGTTAATAAAGACCCAGTTAATAACAACCCCATTCGCTTATATCCATTAAGAAATTGTGATTTTTATCGTGGCAATACTAACAGTTATATGTATGTAAAATTTATCGTCCCGTTCATTTCGAGATGACGATAATGGAATTGGAAGTTGGGTTTGATGATGTCGTTATGGTGAATATGTAAAATAGGACAAATTGTTTCAGGGGGCGTTAGTGAATTGGCACGAAATGTAGCGAAAAAGTGTCATCATACTGAAATTCTGGTACATCATTTACATTTTCAATAGGTTTCGTCCCAGGGGAATAGAAAATATTCGGTTCGGGAATAAATTTAATCCCTATTTGAATATCGCATCGAGCAGTTCGCGTTTAAAAAATGAAACTTCATTTTCGGTCTCTAGGTTTATGTATTTTGCTCTATTTATTATAAATTGGTTTATACCGGATGTGCTGTGGACTTTTGCGATTTAATTGAAAAATTTGAATATTTCCATTGTTCTCGTTATATTCAAGATATCTTTGGGAACTCGCAATGTGAATTTGTCATTCTATTGCATTCAAGATATCTCTGGCAGCTTGTTATAAGTATTTCTTGTTTTGGTGACGTTTAGGATATATACTGCTCCACAAGAGATAGGGATATCGTATTCAATCGTTTTTAAAAGTATGTTATCTTCGAGAAAATCGCTGTAAAATCATTTAAAACTCGATAACAACTTGAATCGATCCAATAAAAATCAGTAGGAGACATTTCGTCAATCTGGACGCCGTTTTTCTGAAGTTTTGTTCTTTGCATATGCTTCATGAATGATCTTATTTTGAAATAAAGTCAGTTTATCAACGGCTTCGATTTGAAACGAGTTTTCTGAAAATGCCAAGACGTAAATTAACAAACGCTGAGGCTAATAGGGCTAACGGAATGCTACAGGGTGGCCTAACTCAGGTTATTGTAGCGGAAAGGCTCCAAGTCAGCCAAAGTGTGATCTTTCGACTCTGGAATAGGTTCAGGGAGACAGGTTCCGTGTTGGAAAGACCAAGGCTTGGTGGGCGACGAAAAACAACACCTGCTCGGGTTCGTTTCATCACCGTTTCGGCGAGAAGAAACCCTACATCTATACGTGTAGAATGCTACGGAATACTCTTCAAAATGCAGATGGGTTCCAAGTTTCCATCGAAACCATCAGACGACGTTTGAGAGAGGTGAATCTAGATTCTAGACGTCCATTAAGAGGAGTTCCGTTGACACGTGACCATAAGCGTCAAAGACTGAAAGGGGCAAGGCAACATATCAATTGGAACGATCAATGGCGTAGTGTCCTTTTCACTGATGAATCCAGATATGGACGATTGTCAGATTCTCGAAAAATAAGGGTATGGCTAATCCCACGCATACCCCGTTATCGTCGCTAGTCCAAGAAGTCCATCCATTCCGAGGGGGGAGTGTTATGGGTATGGGAGATCTACCATTTGTCCTGGGAATATGACCGCCTTACACTATAGGGAGCACGTCATTGACAATGTTATGCCAAATTTTCACGCTGCTATTGGTGAAACTTTTCAATTTCTAGACGATAACGCTAGACCGCACCGTGCAGCCATAGTTGAGAATGCGCGCGAGGAGCTTGGTATTCCGCATTTACCAATACCTCCGCACTCACCAGATTGAATTGCATAGAACATGCATGGGATATGCTCCAAAGAAGATTAGATAATCATCAACCTACCCCAGAATCCTTAAATGATCTGAGAGAGCTTCTGCCCCGTTTATGGAACCAAATTCCTCAAGAAATGTTCAACAACCTCGTGTGTAGTATGCAAAGAAGATGTCAAGCTGTTATTGATGCCCGTGGAGGCCATACATTGTATTGATAGTCTTAAAATGCTTGAATTCTCTGGGAATAAAATTTCGTTATTTTACTCAATTTTTCTTAACCACCCTGTATACGCTGCAGACCTACAGGCTAAAATTAATTTGCAACTTGAAATCATATTAATATGAATTTTCATCACAAAAATCTTATTTTAATTATATTTTTTTGCAATTTAAGTCAATATCCCTAACTCATGTGGAGCAGTTTATTTGAGTGCTAGTAAAAATATTTTCACGTTTTGATTGAATTTGAGATATGTTTAGCACGATGCAAAGAGGATTTACAATTTTGTTTATACAGGGTGAGTCTTTGACTTGTACATATATTTCAACTTTAGATCCTTGTGGCCAAAATAAACCATTTTTTTATTTTTCAAGAGCTATAGGAAATTGAAAAAAATTCAGATATGAGCCCAGAAAAAATAGTCTAAAGGAATTAAATCGCACGATCAAGGCGGCCAATTGACCAGTCCCAAACGAGAAATAAACTGTTCACCGAACTTGCCTCTCAATTGGTTCGTTGTTTCGCGTGCTGTATGGCATATGGCACCGTGTTGTTGAAACCACATGTCATGCTCTTCAAAAAAAAAAAGGATATCATCTCACAATAGAAGTTAGCATAAGAGAATTTTTCGTTTCAATGGACACAACTGATATTTCTCATATCCCTCATTGAATACTTTAATGCAATACCCTTTTTCAGCCTCGAAAATGGAAAGTTTTGAAATGTTAACTCTCACTTTCTTCAATTTACAGAGATTCTCATCGCAACGCTACTACAGTTCATACAGCCTGAGACACAATTCCTGCGAGCAGACATACATTTAGCACACAGCCCCGCCTCGACCAGTTGAGATTGCCTCCAGTCTACCTTTCACAAGATCCACATCCCTATTTTATTTTTGAGCAGTCTACTTTGCCTGACTCAGCCGAATATATCTTACAAGAACTTGGGGAAATATTATTTTGAGCTACTCGACTGATTTCTCATATCAGTAAAGGATTGAAAGTGTGTTTTTATAGAACTCATTAACTAAACCTAACCTCAGTAATAGCTCAGTCTACCCGTATAAGTGTAGTGAACTCCATACAGTTAAAACAGTGTTTGGTCTACCAAACTATAATCATAGTATGCACTTGTCCTTAATAATTCAGAAAAATATAAAAGGTCCTCATTGGATTGAAGATAAATTCTAAGGCATTGAGCCACTGAAATCAAGTCTGGAGATTTTTCCTTGGTATATTCCTAGACTAACCAAAGAAGTTTGATGTGGAAAATTACTGCTGATACTTTTTTCCATCACTTCTGATTGGTACCGAATGAGTTCTTCTTGTTTGTAAATTAATTGAATCCTATAAAACCAAATATATCCCCTCCAAATATATCCCCTCCAATCTCACTGGATTGGGCTGTTGTGCTTAAGGTATGTTCAATAAAATCTACACTGGTGTGCCCTTTTATCTCTGTCTCTACTATTATATACTGTATATTGGACACTGATAATTTAATCATAATACTTACATTACTTTTCAGGAGGAATTAAAAAACAAGACATTCCTAATATTTCAGTCTCATGAATTTCAGCACCAAATCTTCGAACATTCTTGATTTCTTTCTGATGATATCTTTCATTCATCGAAACGCCGATTTAGACCTCGAGTTCATCAGTTCTCGTGGTAACTTCCAAAGTCCAAGTATAGGCATAAAAGAGACATCCAGCTTTGAACACTGTCAATGGAGAATTATAGGGATAAGTACAGAATTGACAGATTGGGGAACATAATTCTTGTCCTTGGTCTTGGTTAGCTGATCCCAGGCCATTTATCTCAGCTCCTAGGAGGATTGTCGATAAGAAAGAAAAAACACAAATCATTGCCCTTTCACTCCAGGTTTCGAAGTCACGGTGAGAGTAGAATGGATGTATATCCTGGGGATTTTCAGTTCGGTAAAAAACTGTTGAATTATTCCGAAGGTAATGCTGAATTGGTCCCATCTGATGGATAAATATTTGCTGCAATTGTTATAAGTTATATGATTAAAAATATTCAAGATCCAATATACAGTTCCCAGTGTTTAATCGATGTTTTCAATTTTTTTGAAATATGCACGTCACAAGTGTTATAGGTACACAATTTACTTATATTCCCACACTTTTTCACCCTATACAATCACCTTAGCATCTTAAAAACTTCATCTACTAACCAGCAAATAGTAGAAACAAGACAAACCGCTTATACTTTGAATCATAATATGCCCCCAGGATCAGTGTAGAACATTCATTAATTGCCCACAAAGCTTACTCAATGAGTTACACGATTTCAATATGTATGTATGTAGGTACTTAAATTTTTATAAGGACTGTCTTGTTTCTACCCTTAACATTGCAACCACTATGAATGTTTTCTCCTTCATTCGTTTTACTGATAATTGTGAGGAGCTTTTCCTCCTAATAGCTTTACCTGGTGAATTCTACCTGCTCGGGCGCCAGTTACAATGGGTTTTAAAACGTTGTAACTCATTTACAGCATCTCTCTCTTTATACCTTTTTGTTGTTATGTATTGAATAATATTAAGAATTGGATAAATAAATCAGCAAAGGAAGAAGAAAGTTTATTGAACTACACTGCGCAAAAAAATTAACGCACATTATGGAAATCTCAAATTTATTCTACAACTGAAGGTGTTCTCAATGATAATTATTTTTATCAGAATTATGCATGCATATGTTATCCACTTTCAACTTTTTTCTTCAATACAGATGTTTTCTCCCAGCAGGAATAAAAAAAGATTATATTATCAGATTTTGAATGTATTGGCTCCATTCTGAAATCAGTTGTTCTCGATCAATTCTAGTGATCAATAGTTTTTCTTTCGTTTGATTTTCTACACTCGACCGCTATGCAACGCGAAACACGCAATTTGACCCAAGAGGAATGTGCCCAAGCGGTAGTTTTGAGAGAAGAAGGGTGGACATACACAAGAATTGCAGAAAGGTTTGGAGTTTCCCATAAAAGTGTGTCCAGAATGTTGCAGCGATTCAGGGAGACAGGTATGAATGTCCGAAGACCAGGACAGGGTGGAACACGGGTAACAACTGCCATTCAAGAACGTTACTTGAGAGTTTCTTCGTTGAGACAACGGTTTGCGACCGCTCGCCTCGTTCAAAATCAGCTTGAGCAAACTCATGAGGTGCAAATTAGCACTCAGACAATAAGAAATCGCGGCATGAGGCCCAGCTCTTACCCCAGCCCATCGAAGGGCGCGTTTGGATTTTGCGAGAGAGCATATCCATTGGGAAGGGGCCGATTGGGAAAGAGTTCTCTTCACAGATGAGTCTAGATTCTGCCTCTACCATTGTGATCGACGTTCCCTTGTATACAGACGTTCTTATGAAAGATATGCTCAGTGCAATTTCCTGAATACTACTGGTTTCGGGGGAGGATCGATTATGGTATGGGGTGGAATATCTTTGACTGCTCGCACAGACCTGGTGGTCGTTGATAATGGAGATATGAATGCTGATAAGTATATGAGGAACATTCTTGAAGAGCATGTAGTGCCATTTGCCCCATACATTGGTGAAAATTTCATTTTTATGGACGATAATGCCGGACCCCATCGTGCGCGCATCGTTCAGGAGTACCTTGAAGAGGTTGAAGTCTCTCGAATGGAATGGCCAGCAAGAAGTCCAGAGCTCAATCCGATTCAGCAGGTTTAGGACAACCTCAATAGAAGGCTGAGAAGTTCAGAAAATCATCAAGCTACTCTTAATGACTTAGGAATCCAACTCGGAGAAATCTGCGAAGGATTAGATCAGAACATTTTAAGATCACTCATTCTGAGTATGAACCGTCGTTGCCGAGCTGTAATCGAAGCAAGTGGTGGAAATACCAAGTATTAAATCACTTTTCAGCATTTCAGTATTTTGAAAATTGTTCATTTATCTTCTTTCACATAAGATTCGGTGAAATCCTGACTTTTTCTTCCATTTAATGTGTCTTGTTTCGTTCAAAACCTTCCCGAGAGAACATAAACAATAAGTTATAAAGTCAATGTAGAGTTAACTTTCATTGAAATTGAGATTTTCAGATGTGCGTTAATTTTTTGCTCAGTGTATGAGGAAATTATTTGAACAATCATATGTATTTTGGCTGATTCGTTAATTTAATTTCAATTCGATTTTAAAAACATAGTTATAACAGAGTCGTTACCATTTTATGAAAGCATAAATTTCATTTTGAAATAAAATTCACGTTATTATTCCCTGGGCCATCAACCGGTTATGAAAAAAGTAACGAACTCCCACATGACTTCATCGCAAGGGCGGAAAGTCGATTTCTTTCACTCGATTTATCGGGGAAAAGCATGCTCCGCGGAAAAACGAATATTTCCAACCTTTTTGTCGGGATGCGTTTGACAGTTCGCCAATTTTCCAATCATATTCTTCAGCCGAGGCGTCCTACTTCGAATTCGATTAGAAATATAATCGCTATCCCAACCGGTCGGGGTGAATACACGCATTCGAAGATATCGCCCCCTAATCACCAACCACAATGTCGCCAGCGTCACCTCAACTTGCGGGGACACAGAGATGGATTTCCAAATTGCACACTCTGGGAGTCGAGTCGTTTAATCGATATAGTTGAGGAAACCGTTACGGTCACATTAGGGAGACATTATCCTGGAATTGAGATCGTGTAAGTTCATCACAGGAACGGGATGATCTTCAAATCTGATTTGCGGGAAGCTCCCACTGTTTAATTAAGATATCCTGCACGATGACCTTTCCTAAACGGTTTGAGCCAATCTAATTCCACTTCATCTAGTTACGAACCAACAGGAAAACTCTTCCCTTTGGATGAGAATTTCACTTCCAGTTCTAGGATACTAAAATGATGACTCTACAAATCTAAAGATCATTCTTAAATAGTACACCACCATATGAGTCTTAGTAAAGCATCGGCTGATTGAGAAATTCATATAATTCAAAAAAATACTAAGCCACTGTCTAAAGTTCATGCCAGAGGCAACAAAGTAACTCTCTTGTGGGTGCCAGGGCATTGTAACATGAGGGTAATGAATACTCAATGGCTCTTTCCTCTCTGGATGTACTTCTACTTTCCTTCAAGAAAACAACCCTTTCATTTTATATACTATCAATATTAATGATGAAATTTTGTTTTCAGTATTACCACAACTCTCACAATGTACTCAGTGAGAGCACTCCCAGCGTAACTTACTCTACCGTTGGTCAACATGAGCTGCATCTGTTGTGACGTCACGCCAGGAGCAGACTTCCCTCTCCTGTATCAACGCAGGCAATTGTTCTTCCTGGTTCTCCAACCCATCGTGTCATTCACTCCTGTTCACCTTCACCAAGCTCGTTGAGGATTTCTTAATATTTTGTAAAATATTGTAAATTTAACTCGACAAGTATTATATGAAATGAAAATAGAGGTTGAAGATTCTGTTGGGCAATCATGAAATGTAGCTTTTTCATTCCGATCACAGTAGATCTTCGTTGTTAACGAACTGAGAAGTTGCATATTCGTATTCTAGATAAATATTTATAATTTTCGGTATATATTCAATTAGGAAAGTTGTTATGTAATGAAAGAGCCAATTTTCATTTATTTATTGGTTTATTATTGTATATACATTAATTTTCAAGAATCCAATTGGTTTCCTAATACAGCGTTTTACTGGAAGACTCTCAATCATAACGGGGTTGTAGACATTAAATTCCCAAATTCTTTATCGAATTATTGTTAAATTTTCCAATTATTACGGAAATTATGTCTTTCATTGTAACTTGTTATTTCAGATTTTTGTGCTGGCTGTTTATATCATATCTTTTTGACTGTAGATCTATCAGTGTTGTATTTATATAGCTTGTTGTTGAAGTGAAAACTGAATAGTTGATTCTATTGAATAATGAAGGAAGTATATATTTCCAACTTGTCATGAGCCTTTCGTTATGGTTTAAGATTTATATTTCCATTTGATGATATGATATTTTGAATTATTCTATTCATAACTTCAATTCAACTTTTCCACTGTTCCTGTAAAAATTTACCCCAATGCCCAATGCACATTTGGTTAGGTAGGTAGTAACTTAAAAATTGTTGATGTAATTTTTATTTCTGTTTAATCTCTTTACCTCCCTTATAATCAGTTTCACTTTGAGCTAGGGCATATGCTAGCAAAGAATATCTGAATGATAAAAAAAGAAAAACATTTGTTTGAGAGAGTTTTGAAATTAAATAGATCCAAGATAATTCCAAGATTTCAACAAAACTCGAGAACAACATAGCAACACTATTTCTCTGGTTGTACGTGTATTCATTCCACTTCATTATTTATTCCTTTTTTTCATTTATTTAATCTGCGTACATCAAATACTATAGGAGGAATAGATATAAGAATATTCAATTATTTTGTTCATATTTGGCTGTGATATAATTTACTAATTTAGGATATGTATCATATATGAAAGCAGGAAGAATAACTTTGAAATAAAATATGCTGATCTTTCGACTTTGATGATAACTATTTCAGAAAACCATAAAAATCGACGTTTCTTCGCATCATACATTCCATAAATCAATTAAAAATATGAACAAATTTCACCTACGACTGAAGAAGTAATTATTGAACAATCTACCTTGATTTTATGTGGATGTTCCACACTCATTTACTTTTAAGGTTATCTCGATAATAATGAACTGTTAAAAAATGAATGGGTGTTGTCCAAAAAATGTAAATTTCTCGGAAAAATTTTACCTCTATTGCAAATAGTAATTTTCTGGTTCTTTTTTTTAATCATAGTCTATAGAAGCATTAAATTTTCAACATATCAAATTTACCTTTTCGTGAAAGCATTCTATAGTATAATTATTTATAAAAGAATAATATTGCAGAACCTAAATATAGTGATTTGTGTCAAGGAGTTGAAAAGTTTCCTTGTTGGGAATTACAGTATCGTTTTCTGTTCAATCAATTTTGCACCTATTATTTTAGGAAGCATATTTTGTTTTAATTTTCTTTATTATATGTCCTAAACATAGACCTAATAATAATATTATGTCTATGAGTCAATCATACTTCAATTTTACGCTATAAGTAAAATTCCATGTATTTTTATAAATACCCCGTCGTTTTGTACATAATATCTAATAAATGTATATTCAATGTTGAAATATCAACTCCTGCTGTCGAGCTATATAAACGTTCTGAATTTCATGGCTATAGAAATATCTTGTAGATGTTTTGTTTATAGTGATTTTGGATGAATTGTACAGTGAAGAAAATCGTATGTTTTGACGTTTTAACAAAATCAGAGTCCTATTTTTGTGGGTAGAAATCAAATGCATATTGTTCAGATTGATGTTTCATTAATTTGTTATCTAGTTATGAGTATTTTGTGAGTATCCAAATGAGTTCCCATGAATTCCTTGTTATTTCAAATAAAATCATCGAAACAATCTTAACTATATTTCAAGTGTGTATATCCTCCTTTCTTTCAGGACAGGACAAGACTTATTCGGAACTTTTTCTGCCTATCAAGCAAATTATCAATTTTGAACTCGCGCAAATATTTCTTGAAAAATGGCACTGAGTTTTTAAAGGTACCGAATTAAAAGAATAAAAACACAAAGAGGTCACTTTTGACCTCAAGAATATATATAAAAATAAATTGAGGTCAAATACCGTTCGATCATATCAATGATAAAACTTTTTGAACATACCTCTAGATTTAACAATAATTGAGAACCCTAAATCGGTAATAGACAGAGGTAGAGTGAAAATTCTTGGGTTGATCGCTACACAAACGCATTGTGTAGTAAATAAAAGGCGGCTGATATGCTAATCCAGTATTTATTAGGCTGGAAATGTTCAACCACAACATTGCAGGCCAAACAGTAAATAATTAATAGATAATATTTACAGAAATAGACATTTTCAGCTGACGCACTTGCCTCTATCAAGTGACCAACAGCTCTAACACTGGATTATAATGGGATATTGTACTGAAAGAGCGATAAATCTTCACATGCTCTAGTAATACAATATACGAAGTGATACTAATCTACTATCCGTATCTGTAATACAGAACAGGTACCTATCAAAATATATACAAATAAAAAAGTAATCCATCAGTATATATTATATTATATCATATAAAATGAAAGACTATTTCATGTTTTATGACCACACTGAACCATGAGGAAATATTCATCATTTGAAGTGTCTACAGAAGCATGATGATGCTCTTATCCGTCGAAATCTTCAATTTTCCAATTTGAATAAAGTAACTGAAGAATAAAAAATGATAACCTCGTAAATAAAAAAATGATTTGAAACTCGAAACTCAAAGGATTTTTTCCTATTCAAATGTTCTTAAAATATGAAAACCAATCTTCCATATGAAGTAGATGAACATTTCCCACTGACAATTAGTTTACAGTAAGTGGTCTGTGATGTTTCATTGTACAATTGATAATTGGACTGGTTCAACAAACCAATTATCTGTTAAATTTCATTACACTGAAATCTTAGGATTTTCGAAGCTGAGGTGAATTTGAAATATAGTGGAATTATAAAATATTTCCTCCAAGTTTCCAAAAGAATGGATGAAAATAAGCCATATAGCTATCAAAATTGAAGAATTCATAAACAATAAATACATATACAAAAATATAATATACATTCTTCACTTGAAAGTTCTAACTATTTTAAGCATTATTCGATTATTATTAATACTTAAAATTCTATAGCGGAGTCAATTTGCCAATGAAACTATACAACTTAATCTTATGTCATATCCACTCAAATATTCCATACTATTATTACAAAATTATATAAATTGGAAACTAACTATGCGAATTACCATAAAATGAATGGCAAGGAAATAAACAATTTTAAGAATACAATAACTGTACAAGGTATGAAACAATATACAATAAATAAAAACCTTAAATTTTCGACTTAATAATCTAAAACTAAGAGCACTGTCATTCGTATCAACACAAAATATGGATATTCCAAATAATTGAAACTCAACCCGTTCCTTATGAGAACTCAAACCTAATCTATCAGATTTATGTTACATAATAAACATATTTTTATACTTTGTACAAAATGATGACAAAACGGAGTCCTTTGAAGATGAATTTTCAAGAACAACTGAATTCCAAATGCTTTTGGTACTGATACAATTTATCTTCAGATTATTAAATATGCTTATCACAGTACCTAAATAACAAATTGGATTGGAGAATAATGTTATGTTTATTGTCGTTTAATCTGTCATCCTTTAAATCATTGACTAGAACATAAAAATTAAAATCACAATCTACCTATGGAGACATGTTTAGTTTAGAAATAAAAGTCTGAACCTATCATAATGTTCTGAATGTTGTTCATTTTGGGTTGAATATAGGTTCTCCTCATTGCTAACTATATTATGATAAAAAAAAATTGGCTGAGACATAGATAGATATAAAGTATTTCATATTACCCTATTAATGAATTTTGATGACCTCTCTTTATTATAAACTCCAAAATTTAATACCAACAAGCATATTCCGAAAAAAAAATAGAATGAATTTTCAAATTCAACCCCTGATTCAGTCAAGTTTGTTCAGAATACTGACTACTTTTATGTACAATATGTTTGTACATAAATAGATTGGATATATGAATATTGGCTTATATTTTTAATGGAGCCTTAAAATCTACACTTAAAAAAGGCATTTGAAAAATATCTCCAATATAAATGTGATGATTATATTTCTCTAGGAATCAATACCTTGTAGATACAGGTCTGCCCTTTAAATATCATATTATGTAAGAAGCATTATTACAAATTGTTCGTCCTTCTCAATCAATAACTCTGAATCATCACCCTCTACCATTTGGATATTGGTCCATGACTCTGATATTTTCTGTACCATTTTAAGAATCACTTCTGGCTACTCCTCAATCTCCCAATGAAATTTTTCTTCAGGATATCTTTTTTAGCGGAAGTAGATTTGATTGGAACAGATGAAGGATTCTTTTCCCTCACCTCAGTTTTATCCAGTTCTGCCATAGCTTCTTGAATCGCATTTTCAAGTTGAGAATTCAGTTTGCGACTCCTAAAAAGAAACAACAGATATGGTGGACAGAAATCACAACAGCAAGCTTAAGAGATGGACTATTCAAAACGATACAAAAATTGCCGATGTGGGGAGACCTCAAATTGATAGAAATTGTAGGTATTGATCACAGGACTGTCGATTTCTACTCCATTATAAGGTATTTCGAATGACCTCACAATGAATCATACGAATAGTAGTAGCAAATTTCAAAAAATCATCAAACTAAATTTGAGATTGAACTAACAACTAAAACATTCGCAAAAACTAATCCTATGACTACGACATTAAGCATCTAGCAGTATACCATGTAGATTATTTCAAATAAACTAATAAAAGGGCACAATATAAATAACAACTAATCTAACTAGCAGAGTACAATGAGATGAACATTAGTAGTAAGTGAAAATTGGGCAGTGTTATGATGTGGCTGAAATTTTTGGTAGTGTAAACTCACGTTCTTAAATTTTTTCGAGCTCGATGGTGCGCCTCTAATCCTTCAGAAAGCGACTGGAGAGACGCTTTGCCTACAATCGTAGTCGATTTTTCATTACCAAACCATTTAACGGTAGCTCTGTCATCTTCAAACTTGATAATTTTCCCGGGCCACGAGGGGTTACTCTTAGATGGCCCCCACACTAAATCTCCTATCATTAAATTGGTTTCCCTTTCTTTTTCAACTTTCTGATCAGACTCTGAGAATGAAAACAGTTTGGCTTTACAATCATGACGATATTCAAGACTACAAGCGCCTTTTCAGAAGAGAATGAGATGATGAGATGTTGGAAAAGTCCCTAACCGAAATGAAGTTTTCACCCTTTATCATAATATACATTTCGTGTTGTTGGTATGTACAGGTTTCGTTTTTTTAGTAAGCCACACCGTTTTGTTCTTGAAACCGATATTTTCCAGTTCAGCCAAATGTTATGCCCTTTGGTTAACAAGTTATCTACAAACTTCAATACTAACACACTAACAAATAAAGAAACTAAATAAGACTTACACCACAAATATCAAGAAGAAAATACCAAAAATCTAAGGAATAAGTCCCAAACACCAAACAAATATTTCAGTTAATTCAGCCATCTATTGAAAAAACAATTAAAGAGTTAGATATAATTAAAATGTTCAAGATATTAGTAACTTCCTCCTGATGAATGAATCAACAATATTACGCACATAAAAGAAAAACATGCAAAAGAAATAAGTAATTGGATGTGTCGAAACAAAAACTAATGAATCATGACAGCTACAACTATTAAGTTAACCTCACTCACCCTCTTCATCCTCAAAATGCAACTGTCTGGTTTCCATGACTAGTAAAGTATCACTGCTCTTTCGCTTTTCAGAATGCCTAGAACTAACAACTGACTCCTCAGCTTTCATCTGATCAGAAACAAAATGGACACCAGATACCATGGTTGAGGATTCAGCATATGCAAAGTGAGTGGGGTTGTTCTTCTTCGCGAGGTAATGCATCTGGTCACTGTTAACCTCTTGGTAGTCGTGCTTCTGACTTGCCATTACCTGTGCCCTGAAATGCTCGTTGTCTGAGCTCTGGGTATTAAAGTCTGCAGAATCAGGTTCACTGCTTGATATGCAATGGACCATAGCCTGGAATGAGACAAATAAGACATCAGTAAAATTAACACTTGTGTGGTAAAATTATCAAATGCAAAGGTGCACTGTCGTGTGCTTTGGCCTTTCTTAAACTATAATAATTGAGAGAACTGCCTCAAAATTAATGTTTCTTACCATTGATTGGTGTCTCCCTTGAATGGCTACATCGCCAAAACCTGCAGAACAGTTAGAAGGCGCCGGAGAGAGACCATCATCAGTGCTACCAGAATGCGTAGTTGTATCAACAGTGGGCGGACTTTGTCCTCCTAGAGCCAGGGGGCTATGTGTTGTGGTGTCTGGAGGACTTCCCGCAGAAACAGTTGATGTTTGACAAAAAGTATTCGTAGTAACAGCTTGCGATTGATTGGTAGCAGTTTGAGTAGAAACTGAATGTCTATAAGCAGGATTCTGAGGACACTCTTTGATTAGAACAGGATGCATTTGTTGCTTATTATCATTGGAACTTATCAGAAAATTATGGTCAACGTTTAAAGTGGTTGTTCTCTGCATATTCTGATTTTGCTGAGGTTGATTGTTGGAAACCATGGTTGTTTGTTGTTGTACTATGGTGGTGTTCTGCTGAACATATGTAGTGTTCTGGTTGGAATTGGAAGCCGATATGTTATTCCCTGGGTTACATGGGACCATGAGCGTCTGTCCCATCTGATTACACTGAATGTATTCTTGCTGAGGAGCTTGTTGCTGTCGCATTTGTTGAGCAGGACTGCTGAACGTTACCTGTTGCGAAGGACTCACACTAGCAACAAGGGGACTCAACTGACCACTGAATTGTCCGCCGTTGACAACAAACTGTCCCCCATTCGGAGAAAGAAACTGAGCACCAGGACTATGTTGTTGCTGAATTATCTTTCCTTGTGTTGGAGTTGGAGTCCTTATAACCATGCCCGCAGGACCAGCTGCGATGATATTTTGGGACCCGTTGAATACACTACTGTTCTGTACAGGGGTAAAGATATTTTGCCCGTTAACGTTTTGTAACTGTAACTGCATACCGATGTTGGAAGTATCTTGCAGAAGAGTAGCTGTCCCATCTGGGTTCATGACCATGCCACCCAAATTCGGAACTATGAATTGCTGTATTGTTGGGAAGTTCTGAACCACACCAGCTCCACCGTTTATCAAGTTGACTGGCTGCAGAAGATTGATCTGTTGTGTAGGTTGTGAGTTGGTTATGAGCTGTTGGGTGCCTATGTTAGCTTGACCGTTCATCACAATTTGTGCAGGACCTCCGTTTTTACTAGGAACGATAGTTAAGGCTTGCATCACTGGGCCTGTTATGCTTTGCGGGCTATGAGCCATTTGGATTTGCTGAGGGAAACCCTGCTGTTGCATAACCATACCAGAATTCTGCTGTGCTGCAATTTGTAACATCCCAGCTACTGTTTGAGAGGGAAGTTTTCTCTTTTTACCCTTCTTTTTACTTTCAGGGGACATCATGCCTTGTCCTCGTCTGACGTCGTTTGTTTCTATTTGAACCTGTTGCTGAATCACATTGCCGGTTACAATTTGAGGTATTTGCATATTTTGACCTACTGCTACTCCATCCATTGTCATGGTAACTCCAGGTTGTAGAACGAATGGTGCAGGAAGTGCGTTTACAAGAACAGTTTGTTGTCCTAACATCTGTTGCGCCACTGCTGGTATCATCTGAGACATTGCGGCTGTAACATTTGTTACCATTGGCGATGCTGATATAGGAGGCATTGGTGACTGGTTGGCTACCAATTTAGGAGGTGGTGGAGGCATAACATTCGTTTGACAATTTCCTGTATTAGCCATTATCAGTTGGCCTCCAGAAGAAACTAAGATATGTCCAGGGGGAAGTGATGATTTTACTATGGTTGGAGACACCTGCGCATTTGAATGCGTTATAGATTGTGGATGCTGGGAATTGGGAACCTGAATGCTACTAACTACGCTCTGTACCATCTCTAAAGGAGATTTGGACACATTCACAGTAACTGGTTGATTTGCAATCATACTTTGACCTTGTATGGAAGACGGTGGTGATGGATTATTATTTTGTGGACTATTTATGGACACCGTAGCTGTGTTAGCACGGCCTGCCAGTACAGAAGTGATCGTATTACTTCCTACAGTTCGTCCACTAGCCATTGTGGTCACTATTCCAGATATGAATGGACCTCTTGATGTTTGCAGATCTTGCTGATGCATACTTGTATTCACGTAATATTCAGGTCTAGGCGGAGGTCCTGTACTATAACCTTGTCCTTCTTTGATTTGATTCATTTGAATCTGTTGCATATTAGTATTGCCACTTGAAGAATACACAATGTAGTTTTGACCAGTATGAGAATCGGAGATTCTTTGAACCATATAGGGCTGAGAATTGGAATTTTGCTGATGATGACTCTGGGGCTGATGAGATTGATGCTGAATTTGTTGCTGCTGATGAGATTGTTGCTGAATTTGATGCTGCTGCTGAGATTGTTGCTGAATGTGATGCTGCTGGTGAGATGGATGTTGAATGTGTAGTTGTTGTTGTTGCATTTGTTGCTGCTGATTCTGCATGTGCTGCTGTTGATTCTGCATTTGTTGCTGTATTTGGTGCTGTTGATTCTGCAGCTGTTGCTGCTGACTCTGCATTTGATGCTGTTGATTCTGCACGTGCTGTTGTTGAATATTCGATATTTGGAATTGATTTGGATTTTGCTGCATCTGAATGGGTGGAGTCGGAGTAGCCGAATGGGAAGAATGATGGTTTGGGTTGTAAGGACTGGGAGTATGTGGAATGGGTGTGTTTCGATTAGGAGTCATTGAGGAAGGCGTGTGGGAGTTCGGAGTAGGAGGTCCAGAATTGAGACCATCGATTGGAGAAACGTTACTGGTGCTGACAGTTCCACCTTGTATGGGTCTATTATCAGGCGAATTTTGGATGCTCTGCTTGTCTGAAAATGTTGAAGACGTAACGTCTTCCATTCCTCCTGAAGAACTTGGAGTTCCAGGTTGGCTGTTTGGTCTGGAATTATGTGGATTTTTCTGGCCTTGATTATTTATCTGTTCCCTTATAATATACTGTTGATTAGCATTCATACTATCAGCAATGCATCCCTGACACTGTACGTATTGCTGTTGCTGCTGTTTCTGGTCGTTAATATTCGCAACAGCGCTACTATCGGCTGCACCTTGAATAATGGTCTGTCCGAATTGTTGTTGTTGCATCATGTTCTGCATTTGTTGAGAAATTTGCTGATTTTTCATAGCTTCTATGCTCTGTTGGGCAGCTGGTTTTTGAGGCACACTCTGATTTTGTTTCATTTGCATCATCACATTACTTGGTAAAGGCACCTCGTTGTTTTGACTACTAACTGATATTGCATTAGTGTTTTGCGTAGGATGTAAAGAGGAAGTAGGACTATTACAAACATATCCTCCACAAGGGTTGGCACCTGTGAAATAATTACAAAATTAATAACTATTCCAAAGTTTGAAGAAATAATGATTCCTACCTGTTTGTCGATTGATGGTGTTGTTCAATAGAGCGGTTTGTTGAGCTAAGTAACCGCTGGGATCTTCCATGAACGATGGACCAGGATTACTTTGACTCGTTGACTGGTTCAGTATAGCGCCCCTATCATTTTCATTCGGAATATGTCTAACATCGACATTTGGGCAAGGAGATTGTGTTGTTTGACACTCCATGACGAAACCACGGTTTTTGGGCATCTTTCCAAGTTTGATCTTCTTCTTTTTCACTTCTTCCTGCCACATCATAGGAGATCCAGGGTGTTGATGCAAAGGAGGAACTCTCTCATAAACATTTGGTACCGGCATTTGATTTTGTTGATTTGGTTGATTTGCAGGAGCAGGAATTCTATTTTGCCATTGCATTTTTTGATGATGAGGATTCATCATCATCTGCTGCATCATCTGGCCTTGCTGATTCATCACTTGAGGTCTGAATCCGTTGACTGCTGCGCTATTTGGAGGAATCATAGGTCGCAAAGATTTAGAGGGATCGAAATGTTGCATTTGAGGATACATTGGAGGTTGGTTGTTATAGAATTGCGGTGGATGTTGCCCAATTCTTTGTTGAATTTCTAAAGGTCTTTGTTGGTTCTCCATTCCTACCGGCATTATCTGCATGGGTCGCCCAGGTCCGGTAGGTTCATTAGGTTGACTGTTTACATATAGTCTTTGAGGAGTCTGCTGGTGATTCTGCAGCATTTGCTGGGCGGATTTTTGACCTTGGAATATATTATTTTGATTATTGATGGCCGTCGACGCGTGTTGGACCGGTGGCATTGACTTCTGCACGTTAATTATCTGACCGTTTGGACCAATGACGTGATGGTGATGCACATGAATATTCGGACTGTCGCTTGAAGGCTGCCGATGTTGGTTAGGAACTTGATCAGCTGGTTGTGATATGTTTGGAGGTATTGATTGGTGCTGGTGGTTCACTGTGATATTTTCTCCGTTCTGTGAGGTCTCGTTGTTCGTCTCTGGACCAGGATATCTTGGTAGCTGCGTGTTGTTGGGATAGGCTTGAACCCTGTTCGTAAGCTGCATCTGTTGTTGCTGCTGTTGATGCGCCGACCAAACCTAAAGGGGAATATTTGGAATAAATTTGAAATTGGCCACTTTGAGAAATGTTATTCGTGGATTTTTGAAACAGAGGAAGAATATGCTCACCTGTTGGTTGACTGGATGGTTGGTGGTGCCATCTTTGACGAAGTTTTGCTGACCCATTCCGAGTTTTTCTCTTTGGGCCAATATTTGAGATACTGAAATTCCTCCGCAGTACGGCATGTCGATTCTTCTCTTTTTTCTTTTGACATTGTAATCTGAAAATTAAAGAAAAAAGTTTTAGAATAGGTGATTTGATTTATGTTTTAATGTATGAATAATCCTAATATAGTAATTGAGGTATTGAAGAAAACTTTCCGTTACTCTATATGCTCAACAGGTACATATTTCAACTGTAATGTGGAAAGCCAAAACCTGCAATTACATTATTTGAAGCGCAATAACGCTAGGTGCAGTGGAATCATGAGCGTCAGAAGAAAAAGCATAACAAATGGAGGAATAATAAAGGATGCAGAATCTGGATAACCTCCACAAACGTAAAATGCAGACAATCCAATTTCAAAACAAATTGAATTACCTCGTTCCCAACGTTATATTGCCGGTATGTCGGAATGCTATGGCTGCATGTATGGATTAATAAATTTCATTCCATTCTACATTGTAACATGTAGCAGCTCTTTCAACTGCGACGTTGGAGAGATTTTACATTTTATTCGCCCAGGTTATTACGACTGCTTCTTAGGAATGATGCTCGAGATTAATTCAGCTCCAGGGCAATTCGAGTATTTCGCAGAAAATTTCTGTTTCTATTGTCTAAATGAGACTGGAAAAAGTATGTTGACGAAATACAAGAGGAGAATCCTTTCAGTGTTGTGAATCAAAGCTGATTGGATATTCGAAAACACTTTTTCAATTATCCGAGGAGTATTTCCTGTTAACTTTTGTGTCTATTGGTTTTTTATTTTCGTTTGAATCTATTTCTTGTGGCATAAAATTTTGTTTTTTTTATTATTTTACTATAATTGTAACGGTTTCAAGTTTCTTTCTCTTTATTATGTGTTATTGAGTGTAATATATTTTTCATTTTCATGTTTTATAGGTTAAGAACTAAAAAAATGAAGATGAAAAGGTTTTCGACTTTGTTAAAAACATTTTGTAGAACTATTAGGATTATTTGAGTTGTTTGATTTGAAAAAAAGAGAAAATACATTATGATGTACTCTTGACAAGAATTCATCGTTTCAGGATGCAGAAGATATTACGGAGCTCAGCAATCAAATAGTGAGGGAAGCAATAAAAAGCAATTTCCATCGCTTTCTAAGTGGCAATATTATTATTATAGCTCATCTGCCACCTAGGATAATGACGTTCAATTTGCACCATTAACCAAATGAGATATACAAGAGACAGAGACTACACAACTCGTAAAAAGTTGGATAATGATGAAAATCAGTCTCTCAGCTAGTTGCTGTCTGCTCAATGATTTATAATCCAAGAAGAGGAAGTAATAAGAGTCCTGATTTGTAGTGAATCGAAGTTTTATAAGAGTGAGACTAGAATCACAGTGGACATACATAAGGAGCTACGAAAAAAGAATGTGAAAAGAATGCTACTTTGGTAGCAGTAATCAACCAGAGAACGATCTTTATATGCCCATCGATTGAACTCATGGGTGGCCAGGTCTTTGATAAGGATAATAAAATGGGTAATACGGTATTGTACGACCAATATCGAATGGAGTATAAATATTTCGCCGCTTGTGATTGAGTTCCGGGATTCTTATGGTGGAAAAAACGGGCCTAGGCATGCCTATACGTGGCTCGTAAAGTTTTACAGCTCACAGCGTTTATGCAGACACTGCTGGAGGAAAGGGTTTACGTAAAAAATAATAAGACATCTTGCAGAAACAGAATACGAGGTAGATTTGTTGGAATTATGGCATGGTTCTGGAGGATTCAAGTTTGAAAAGGAGTATATGGCAACCGAAGCTGAAGATGACTGAGGGAATCTCCACAGGTTGAAAGCCTGAGTGTTTAGATATCATATTTCGAAAAGTTTGGTTACATAAAGAAGAACACGGTAAGAATACCCAGTAAAACAGAAACCACCCCATCCGAAGTGGACACAGGACAATATTAGCGGAATTGAGTTAGAACTGTGATTGCCCCTGTGCAATGCTTAGGTCACCCGCGGGACGGTCTGGGTGTCTCATTCATTGTGTATCAAGGAAAACATCAAGGTTGCGATATCCGAACGAAGTGTCCATAAACGGATTCGCTCTAAGGCTCATAAACAATACCAGAAATGAAATGTAGCCGCACGAAGTTATTATACCACGACCAAGTAAGGAAACGCTGCCATAGTATCGATATATCGATTTTATTGGGCATTTATTGTGGAAAATACGACTTGCTCGGTCTCTGCCAACATGTGAAGTAACCAGAGAATAACGGTAGGAGTTTTAGCCGTAACCAGAAAAAAATCAAATGCGTTCTAGCGTTTCGAACGAAATGACCTTTTGTGTGAGCACGTGGGATGTGTTAAACATGACAGTAACCTCAGGAATGTGACGCTCCACTGCCACCATAAATAATAATGATAGATAACTAAATATAGTTCCGATGGGTTTTCCATAAGGTTATGTACAGATTATGCCATTTATAAATGCGTAGGAGATACTGAATTACTCGCATATCTATGCAAATATACAAGGTGTTCTTGGGTTCAACGGCTCAATGAAATATTAATCTGGGTTCTCTCTGGAAGTTTGCTGGCAGGAAGAGCATCAAAACTTGCAGAAGACTGAATAATAAGGGTTTTTCAATGGGGGGTGTTATTTTGACATCCAAAAAAAAATTCCATATTTTAAAATGAATTTGATTGATTGATTTGCTGAAGAACAAGAGACCGGGTTAGCGCTTGGCCCCCCTGTGACACTGCGACCAACTTGGGTCTATTGTATCACTCTTTCGTCAGTGGTTCCTCACGAGAATAGGTTTGTGTCCTTTATCAGGTTCAGTAGCCTGTTTATGAGGTTTTTCGGATTCATTCCCGTTTCCGGATTGATTTCTCCGAAGATTCTGCGGCGCCTTCTTCCCAGGGCGTCGCATTCAAAAATGATGTGAGAGGCTGTATCTTCCTTTTCACCGCAGAGTCTGCAATCCACGGGTTCTTCAAGTATTCCTATGGTGTTCAGATGTTTTCTAAGGCCGCAGTGTCCCGTCAGTAGACCTACTATTATAAGTGCCTTTGTTCTGTTTAGATTCAGAAAGTCAGCCGTCAAGGTTTGGCTTGTGTGTCCTACTATGACTTTACGGCGTGTTTGCCCGTCGCTCTGTTCCCAGTGTTGTCGGTGTCTTTGTTTTATCAACTCCTCAATCAGGGTCCTGTATCGGTTTTTGCTAATTCCAAGCACAGGTTCTGGCCCTGTGAATGGCGTTTCAGATGCTTGTCTTGCTAACTGGTCTGCTTTTTTATTGCCCATTATTCCCTTGTGACCACATCATTGTGTTTTACCAGCTCCAGAAGGTCCTAGAGGCATTCCCAGACGAGTCTAAACTTTATCTGTCTCGAGTTGAGTGCTTTGATGGCGCTCTGTCTGTCAGAGAGAATGTGTTTTCTTTGGTAGCCACTTTCCAGGTTCTTCTGTATGCATGTCCTGATGGCATGTGTTTCAGCTTGAAATATCGTAGCGTGTTTGCCGAGAGGTATTATGTAATCCCTTCTTGGCCTCACTCCATGCATTCCCGCTCCTGTTCCTTCGTCTGTCTTAGAACCATCTGTGTACCAGACTATTTCTGCAGATGATTGTGATTCTATACTCGAGTCCCATCTGTTTCAGTCGAGCTGTGTTTTGAATGGTTTTTCGAATGAGTATAGGGGTTGCATGTAGTCTGAAATCATATCGAGCTTTTAAAATGAATGATTGGATGTTTATTCCATTATAAAAAGGAGGGTATGCCGTTAATAATAGACATCAGCCAAATGACCACCAAGACCTTGACTACAGGACCATATTTTTTCATCCTTTCCATGCAATTTTCCATAACCAATGTTCTCAGTAGCCTCAAGATTTCCATCTTTGAGGTCTTGAATCGACGCTGGGCTCTTGGCTTAGGCCTTCTCTTTCGCATGACCCAAAAGGAAGAAGTCACAAGGCGTTAAACCACAATTGTGCCAATTGTGATCACCTCTTAGGGTGATGACACGGTCCCGGAACTTTTGAGGTTCATTTTTAGACACTCCAGGGCTTTACAGATCCTCAGATCAGGTTCATATATCTCAATGCCAATGCCTGTCTCTGATTTTGATTGATCGGTAAACTATGAGGATGACTTCTCGTCAAAGCGATGCACGAAACTTATTGCACTATGACTGTTTCGAAGGGTTTTTCGAAATGGAAGATCCGATGGTTTTGCCAAGAGGTTCGAATCCAGTTGGTTCAATAGCCAGTTAGCCAGACCTTCAGTTAAATGTTGAAGAAAAAAATGAAGCCCTTGACAACGAAAGAAGTCCGCGTATGAATCTCCTTTCTCCATTTCGAAATTCAGCTCACAATTTCTGAATTATGGATGACAGGCTCTCCCAAATCAGTCGCGTCGAATACATACAAAGTGTTCGCGACCGTTTCGATAACCAGACTAGCCTTCAATCGACTCCATTATCTTTTTACGACCGCCCGATCAACATGACAAGATCGGTAGAAGCTCTTATTATGGACATTTTCGCCAGGCCAAGACTACTCGAGATGACTTTTTTCCGCGAGATGAACATGTAATAATAAGTCTTCAATTGATCTTGAAGACTTTACGACGTAGTATTATGCCCTAGCATATCGCCATTTCATTTTCGTGACTTGAAATTTTATTCGACATTTCCATCGAGATACCAGCTCGAGCTGAGGCCATTAAAATGTGATATGTTTAGTGGGCAAAAACGACGCGGAGATGAGGAATCGAACCGCGCCAAGGAAGGCGTAAAAACCATTAGGAAAGTCGCAGATCTTTATTATGACAGCTTTATGTCGCGCAATGGAATATAAAGCATTTTATTCCAGGCGTTATCTCTTTTCTGCTGAGTTATGTCCACGGGGTGAGCGAGCAAGAAGGGCAAAAAATCAACCTAAATCGATAAAGATACACATCGCAAAGTCTTAGGGACAATGGGTTCTTCAACTTTTATGGAGCTTGTTATTTTTATCTGGAGTGAGGACTGCACGGTTTAAGTTCCCGACGCAATTGAGGAAGGTGATGAACAGCTCCTGATTCCACAACGCCTTCTTCGATATCGTTCTTTCTATACCATACCAAAATGGTAACTCTGTAGACCGAACCAAGGAAACGGGTCCAAAAAGTGGGTCCAGAAGAATCTTAAAATCGCAGCGAAGCTGCGATACTATTGAGAAATTTGTATACTATCAAGAAGGGGAATAATCGATTTATTTGTGGGTAAAATCTCGATTCTCAAGGCGATGCAGAAGTGTTTTTTAAAAAATCGCGAAACAATCCGGCAAAAGGGGCAATTTTAAACTCGATAAAACTTTTTTCACAGATATCTTGGCTGTGATATACGAGGATGTATTGATATCTAGTTAGCCTAGACCAGTTCCATGCATAAACAAAATATTGCGATATCATATCAACGAACAATAACTTATTAGAAGTGTCAGTGTAGAGTTCGACGTCAAAAAAGTAAACCAGATTTACGAAGATATGCTTAATACCCTTGGTGATCAACGTCCTCCGTATGCGACCGTGAAAAATTGGACTGCAAGTTTAAAAAGAGGTAAATTTTCCATTGAAGATGATGACCGATCGGGAAGGCCAGTTTCTGTGTCAGTCCCCGAAAATATCGATGCAGTTCATGACATAATTTTATCAGACCGTCGAATTCGGCTAAAACGGATATCTGAAGCACTGAAGATTTCATACGAACGTGTTCATCATATTGTTCACGTCAATTTGGACATGAAAAAAATTACTACAAAATGGATCCACAAATGTTCGAATGTTGACCAAAAACGTGCAAGGGTAGAAGCAACGCGTTTGATCTGTGCTCGATTTGAAAACCATCTAGAATTCTTGAACCGAATTGTTACTATGGATGAGACTTTTGGATACATTTCTACGATCTAGAAACAAAGCAACAATAGATGGAATGGCGACACTCTGGTTCTACAAGACCTAAGAAGTTTTGTGTCCAAAAATCCGCTGGAAAAGTTTTTGCCTCAGTTTTTTGGGATTGCCATGGAGTAATCATGATTGATTTTTTGGATAAGGGTAGAACAATAACTGGAGGTTACTATTCGACATTACTGACCACTCTACGGGAAAAAATTAGAGAGAAAAGACGCGGAAAGCTATCCAAAGGTATTTTGTTTTCACAGGACAACGCCCCAGTACTCAAATCTCATGTTGCCATGCAAAAAAATCGTGATTAATGGTTACTAGAACACCCCCCTTATTCACCAGATTCAGCTCCATCCGACCATCATCTCATTTTTCAACTGAAACAAAGTTTAAAAGGTCGTAAATTTTCTTCCAACGAGGAGGTAATAAAAGCTGTGGAGGACTGGTTTGCAGAGCAAGAAGAAACATTTTTTTTAAAGGTCTAAAGACGTTGCAGGTTCGCTGTAATAAATGTATTCAATTAAGAGGAGAATATGTTGAGTAATAAAATATTTTGACATTGAAATTTTGTTTGGTTCTATAGTAGGCTAAGAATTTTCAATATATCCTCTTATAGTTAGATCTACGGGCTCTACTAGTCATTGAACCTATTTTGCTGATACTAAACATGCTCAATATCTCACAAATTGCCGGAGCATATTCTGTTGGCAAGAGGCTATGAGAATTCCATTCATCCAAATTCTCACACGACAATGTTTCATTTCGTGAGTAGGCACGATATACGATATTACAAAAAAAGAGGTTGGAAGCTCATCGAATGCCACGATTGTCAACTCGCATCCACTAAATCATCTTTAAAACGTCTCAATTTCTCTCTGCTCCCATAAAAAACGAAACTCGTGAGCTCCAATTACAAAGAACCGACGAAAATAATTTTACAATGAAACGAAAAAACTGTATTCGAATTGCGTGTTCCACTTCTCTATCATAAATTAGGGTTTCGCAACAACAACTGGCAAAGTTTACCATAAATCAAACAAGAAAACGATGAGAATAGACAGAGACGACTTGGATATACAACTCAAATCTGACGTGGATGGATGTTTATTTTTAGAGTTGCCTCATTCGCTTCAGGCTATGTTATTATGGTTTCTTTCTACAGGTCAAATTATGTAATGTAATAGTTGGAAATTAGCTTTGGTTCGTAAGGAATCTTAACTTGCTCCTGGGAAATTGACGCTTTTTCTGAGAAATGTATGACTAAATATTTAAGATCACAGTAATGTCACTGATTGAATCTGAACAGTTCACCCTTGAGGAAAACAGTTCTGAACAAATTCATCGTCAAATTTGAAGGGTTTTTCATTTTCTGACATTCTTGGTCAGTGATGTCGAAAAGTAATCACCAGTTATTGTTCTACCCTTATCCAAAAAATCAATGATGATTACTCCATGGCAATCCCAAAAAACTGAAGCAAGAACTTTTCGAGCAGATTTTTGGACACGAAACTTCTTAGGTCTTGGAGAACCAGAGTGTCGCCATTCCATCGATTGTTGCTTTGTTTCTGGATCATAGAAATGTATCCAAGTCTCATCCATAGCAATTTGGTTTAAGTAGTCTACATCGTTTTCAAATCGAGCACAGATCGAACGCGATGCTTCTACCCACGCTTTTGGTCAACATTCAAACATTTGGGGATCCATATTGCAGAAATTTCTCATGTCCAAATTAACGTGAACTATATGATGAACGCTTTCGTATGAAATCTTCAATGCTTCAGATATCCGTTTCACCCCAATTCGACGGTCTGATAAAATCATGTCATGAACTGCATCGATATTTTCGGATACTGACCCAGAAACTGGCCTTCCCGATCGGTCATCATCTTCAATGGAAAATTTACCTCTTTTGAAGCTTGCAGTTTTTTCACGGTCGCATACGAAGGACATTGATCACCGAGGGTATCAAGCATATCTTCGTAAATCCGCTCACGTTTTAACCCTTTTAAATACAGGTACTTGATGATGGCTCGATACACCTATTTTTACAATTTCAGTGAACATCTTTTTTTTAATTCGTTGCGTAACTCGGGTTTACTTTTTTGACGTCGAACTCTGCACTGATACTTCTAATAAGTTATTGTTCGATGATATGGTATCGCAATATTTTGTTCATGCATGGAACTGGTCTAGGATAACTAGATACCAATACATCCTCGTACCTCGAAACAACCGTTGCAGGTTCTTTGTGAGTTATTGTTGAGCACTTGAGGTCTGGAAGTGGAGGAACTCCTGAACTATCCTGCGTTCAGTAATGCACTTGAGGTGAAGCAAATGACTACGCTAACCTTGACCACAAAGGCTAGGTTTAGTTTGCAGAAGTCTAAGGCTAATCTTCTGGGTGATCTGTCACAATCGACTTAGACTGGATATCTAAGCCCATCAAAGAACAACAAGGTCTCTTTCGTCTAGGTTCCTGGTGACTCAGGAATCGAAGGAAACAAAGAGACCAACACACTGACCATAAAGGGAGCACACTCTCTACTAACTGGACCAGAACCTTTCTGTGGTAAAGGTAAATGCACCTATAAGAATGGGTTTTTGGAGAAGGAATAAACTAAAAGAGAAGCAGAATCTTCTAGGAGTGGATCATTCCAATAAGGTCCTTCCTGTGCAAGGAATGTCTTGGACAAGGGAATTATAGGAGGAGCGTGGATTTAGCCTCATGAATTCATCTTAGAAAGTGGACCTCATTGGAGCTCTAGAGCTGGAGTATAAGCTGTAGATGACGCAGTGGAGAAAACAGCTCTGATAGACGCTAATAGACCTGAGGTCGCAGTGGAATGTAACTACCATACTAAACTATAAAAGTATAAAGGCCATCAAACCATTCGTCATCAGACGTACCAGATTATCATTGAAACAACAAAAACGCCTTCGCCATTATGTTTGAATGAATATGTATATGTGTGTAATGAGTCTTATCAGCTCTACAAGAATGTTTAATTGACCGAGACTGAAATTGCCTGAAGTCATACTTAGATTCAATATTCATCGAACTATAACATATACTTACTGGCAAAGAAACTGCAACACCCAGAAGGAGCTTTTTAAATTTCGTAAAACATAGATTGTACCGCAGGGAGTAAATGAATGAAATTTGTATAAAAAAACGAAGGATTTACAAGGGAGAACATATGGCTCCACTATTTCTTGAAGGTAACACAGCGCTGTCATGTTATCTCGAACAAAGACTGAAGGTGGCCTACTTGCATGTGCATGTGCCTACTGTCCGATGTGCATGACGCTCAACATCAAACTGAGGTTCACGTCTTTCTCCCCGACGTCGTCTAACACTTCTTTGGCCATGTGTACCCAAGGAGAATCGAGATTCATCACAAAAGACGACCTGATGCCATTCAACATTCCAATGTTGACTCTGCACCACTGTAATCGTTGCCGGCGATGCTCAACCGTCAGAGGTAACATAAGATGGGGCCGATAATTCTGCAGTCCAAAAGACCTTAACTGGCGGTAAACCGTTCGGACAGTTACAGGATGGCCTTGTTCTCCTAACCACTCATCAGACAAACACCGACTTGTCGCAAATCAGTCTCTAACGGCCATAAGTCTGAGATCTTGTTCAGGCTTCATTCAACGCAGTTCCACACTTCGACAGTAGGAGTGTTGCATAGTTTGAAAGTTGAGACGAAGAATATTAGAAAAGTTCCAATCATTTTTGGAAGACTTCTTTTGTTTTCCTTTGCCCCCATAGTTTCGAAGCACCTGTACAGAGCCGATGGTAGAGAAATAAACCGCCTCAAATGAAACAGCACAGACGTGTCACTTAACACAACTGCTGCCATCGCTTTGCCAACTCCACATAGACAAAAGAACCGGGTTCGTACTCCAATAACTCAAGCCGTTGCAATCCTCCTGCCTCGCCGAGTGCTCGACACAATGCAAGCAATTTAGGATCCCTCAACATCTACAACAAGACCAAACCGTCCACGGCGCGATACAAAGTACACACTATATCTAGAGCAATTTCCGCAACATCGCTATCTTCTTCCGGGTAAGACTCAACGTCTCTCTTCGAAATGGGATGGGACTCCATTTCAGTCGAATTTAATTTCGCTTTGTTGGCGAGCCCGAGAAGAACGTTTCCCCAATTTAATTGTATATCGTATTGTGTCGCCATAATTGGGGACAGGCGTGAATTAAACTTTTCGACGGGAAAGTGGCGCGAGGAAATGGGAAAACCGGATGTTATTTCGCATTACGAGCAGTATTAGATGCGACTTATTCCTTTCTTCAGATTTTGTGGGATCTGGAGCTGGTTTTCACCACGAAAGTTTTGGTGGATTCAAATTCAGCCTACCTATAGCTTCATAACATTCATACAGCTGGCCTATCTCAGTCTTCAGCCTTATTCTGGAAATGTTAAGAGCAACATAAGAGGATATGTTGAAAAACTCTTAGCCTACTTTAGAACCAAACAAAATTTCAATGTCAAAATATTTCATTCCTCAACATATTCTCCTCTTAATTGAATACATTTATCACAGCGAACCTTCAACGTCTCTAGACCTTTCAAAAAAAATGTTTCTTCTTGCCCTGCAAGCCAGTCCTCCACAGCATTTATTACCTTTGGAAGAAAATGTACGACCTTTTAATTTTTTTTTTCAGTTGAGGAAAAAGATGATAGTCGGACGGAGCCAAATCTGGTGATTAAGGGGTGTTCTAGTAATTCTAACCCTAAATCACGAATTTTTTGCATGGCAACATGAGATTTTTGTACTGGGGCGTTGTCCTGTAAATACAAAATACCTGTGGATAGCTTTCCGCGTCACTTCTCTTTAATTCTTTCCCGTAGAGTGGTCAGTAATGTCGAATAGTAATCTCCAGTAATTGTTCTACCCTTATCCCAAAAATCAATCATGATCAGTCCATGGCAATCCCAAAAAACTGAAGCAAGAACTTTTCCAGCAAATTTTTACAGGACAACGCCCCAGTACACAAATCTCATGTTGCCATGCAAACAATTCGTGATTTAGAGTAAGGATTACTAAAACACCCCCCTTATTCACCAGATTTGGCTCCGTCCGACTATCATCTCTTTCCTCAACTGAAAAAAGTTTAAAAGGTCGTAAATTTTCTTCCAACGAGGAGGTAATAAAAGCTGTGGAGGACTGGTTTGCAGAGCAAGAAGAAACATTTTTTTGAAAGGTCTAGAGACGTTGCAGGTTCGCTGTAATAAATGTATTCAATTAAGAGGAGAATATGTTGAGTAATAAAATATTTTGAGACTGAAATTTTGTTTGGTTTTATAGTAGGCTAAGAATTTTTCAATATATCCTCGTAGAACCTGCAACGATTGTTTCAAGGTATCTGCCACCTGGTTATTAGGGAGGATCATGTACAAAAATGACGAAATATGTATATTACCTCGAAATGAATACAAGAACGCTTTCCATTGTATACAGGGTCTTTCACGAGGAACCTCACCCATATTTATACGGGAAACTACTGAACGTATTGTCATGAAATTCAGCACTTATAAGTATTTCACGATGCTGATGAAATCTAAAATATTTTTAAGGCATGAGCACCTCCGGTTTTTCCGGAAATGACGACAACTTCCGTTTTTCAAATTAGAACACCATTTTTTTATTGCAGAAATAGATTCCTTAGAAAATTTAAAGTTATTTTGATGTAACATTTTTCAGTTTTGGTTGGAAAATTCTCTCTGAGCGGGAAAATTCGAAAAAAAAATCGAAAATAGAGCTCCGCTGAAACAAGAATAACTTCGAGGTTTTCGGATGGAAAATTTTCATTTTTGGGATTTTTCAAGATGTAAGATTGATGTATCCACTTTAAAAATCGAAATCGCGATTCATGATACAGGGGGTGCAAAAATCGCTTTCAAAGTTAGGGATGACAAAATCGTGAAAAATCAATTTTTTCAAATTAGAACCCCATTTTTTTATGGCAGATATTGAATCTACGCTAAAAAATGATGTGAGTATGTGCATCACACCCTTGCCCTAAAGTGGATATTTCCTGAGTTATTCACAAAAAACTGTTTTTCGTCTTGAATTTTCAGCTATTTCTTTTCCCTTCACGCCAAAAAGATGAAATTTTCAGGAACTGTTACTTAAACCAAGTTTTAGATTTTACTACCCTAATATGCAAGAGAAAAAAGTTACAGATTGTTCCTAAATAGATGGCGAATTTGGATTCGAATTTGTATCGGAAACCTCTTCATTTCAACTAATCGGCCATCGGTTTTCTCTCCAGTGATAAATATATAATTCCTTATGAACCATATGCAAAAACTTACCATGTTTTACATTCTTTTTTTTAATGATAGATATCATTAATTTCATCTGCCAAATTCCTCTTTATTCAGTAGCATGTAATTAATGATATCTATCATTAAAAAAAAAGAATGTTAAGCATGGTAAGTTTTTGCATATGGTTCATAAGGAATTATTTATTTATCACTGGAGAGAAAACCGATGGCCGATTAGTTGGAATAAAGAGGTTTCCGATACAAATTCGAATCCAAATTCGCCATCTATTTAGGAACAACCTGTAACTTTTTTCTCTTGCATATTAGGGTACTAAAATCTAAAACATGGTTTAAGTAACAGTTCCTGAAACTTTCATCTTTTTGGCGTGAAGGGAAAAGAAATAGCTGAAAATTCAAGACGAAAAACAGTTTTTTGTGAATAACTCAGAAAATATCCACTTTAGGGCAAGGGTGTGATGCATACACTCACATTATTTTTTAACGTAGATTCAATATCTGCCATAAAAAAATGGGGTTCTAATTTGAAAAAATTGACTTTTCACGATTTTGTCATCCCTAACTTTGAAAGCGATTTTATCACCCCCTGTATCATGAATCGCGATTTCGATTTTTGAAGTGGATACATCAATCTTTCATCTTGAAAAGTCCAAAAATGAAAATTTTCCATTCAAAAACCTCGAAGTTATTCTTGTTTCAGCGGAGCTCTATTTTCGATTTTTTTTTCGAATTTTCCCGCTCAGAGAGAATTTTCCAACCAAAACTGAAAAATGTTACATCAAAATAACTTGAAATTTTCTAAGGAATCTATTTCTGCAATAAAAAAATGGTGTTCTAATTTGAAAAACGGAAGTTGACGTCATTTCCGGAAAAACCGGAGGTGCTCATGCCTTGAAAATATTTTAGATTTCATCAGCATCGTGAAATACTTATAAGTGCTGAATTTCATGAAAATACGTTCAGTAGTTTCCCGTATAAATATGGGTGAGGTTCCTCGTGAAAGACCCTATATTATAGAGGCACGGGTCTGAAAATCGACACACGTCGTAGAACTCGAGGACCCCCATCTCTAGCTGCTCCCAAATAAAGTGGGTCAAACTGAGTCACTTCCAACAAACTCGTGACTTTCGGCTCGACGCTAACCCAAGCGATCACAGTTCCAACAGCCCAAAGCCCTCGGTTGAGACATCATAAATAATTATTATAAAACCTGTTTAAATTACACAAGGACCAAAGTTTAATAAGTTCAAAATTGGATTCAGTCAGGCGGTCTCTTGTCCCCATCAAACTTGAATCCCAAATTGAAACGAGGAAAAGTAATTATTTTGGTATGGTCTACGGTGAAACTCCTTCCAGCTCCTCTAAATCTCATTTTGTTTCCGTTTTTCTCCCGACTTGTCGAGACGAAAACTTGCAATTACCGAGCTGGCTTTCGGGTTTATCATCCATTGTCTCTTTCGTCCTCTTTCATAGTTTCAACTTCAGCTTTTCTCAATTTAATAACCCTAATTTCAGTACTTTTCTGGCATCCAATTCAAAATTTAATACTATACAGGGTGTTCCAAACATGGAGGACAAACAAAGAGGGGATATTCCTCCAATAATTTCAAAGAAAAAGTCCCATAAACATGAACTGGATTTTTATTTTTCTGGGGATTTAGAGAGAATCATTCAAAATTTTTATCTCGGAATCGGTATCAGATGCGACAAAACTACAAGAGACCATAAAGTTGAGTATAACATCAAAGCTTCTTTCCATAATTTTTCCAACCGACAGTGACTCACCCACAAAAAGTTCTGAAGGAAAACGAGGGACAGTGTTCCAGTAAAAATACCCCTTGGTGTGAACTCTAAATAGTAAAATCTATGCAAAATTTCGGTAGAATATCTTGTGAAATGTGGTTTATCCAGTTCATTGAAAATTACCCTTCACAAGTTTTATGACGAGACAAGACAAAGAACAAAAAAAAAAAAATAAAAAGCTTGAGACGACTACCCACTTGAGAAAGTCCTGCTATCGCTCTCGAAAAATAAACGAACGAGAAACAAGCCTGAAGAACATTTAAACAAACAAATTTAGACACGATTCCGATGGCTCTCCATCCATTAACACGCTACTCGAATCTTCGGTTAGCAAGAACCATCTCGGTGTTAAATGAGTAAATATGATAATAAAATAAACACAGGACGTTTATTTACACAACCACAATTGTGCGCCATATGAAGAGGACAACTCTGTTAATTGTAAACATGGGATATGTAGCTTATAACTGTCTGCCACTGCTTTGAATCATAACTGAAGTCTTGTGTGTGAATAATATGGTTGAAGTTGAAAGATTGGAATTTTTTGGACTTGATAATAGGGAGAACTGGTATTATATTATTGTACGTAGGTTATTATTTGTCTGCATGTCAAAAAAACTATAACAATTGGCAATAACACGGATATATTGAAAAATTTTTAGCCTATTATAGAACCAAACAAAATTTCAATGTAAAAATATTTTATCACTCAACAAATTCTCCTCTTAATTGAATACATTTATTACAGCGAACCTGCAACGTCTCTAGGCCTTTGAAAAAAATAATTCTTTCTGCTCAGCAAACCAGTCCTCCACAGCTTTTATAACCTCCTCGTTGGGAGAAAATTTAGGACCTTTTAAACTTTTTTCCAGTTGAGGAAAGAGATGATAGTCGGACGGAGCCAAATCTGGTGAATAAGGGGGGTGTTCTAGTAATTCCAAGACTAAACCACGAATTTTTTGCATGACAACGTTAGATTTGTGTACTGGGGCGTTGTCCTGTGAAAACAAAATACCTTTGGATAGCTTTCCGCGTCTTTTCTCTTTAATCTTTCCCGTAGAGTGGTCAGTAATGTCGAATAGTAATCTCCAGTTACTGTTTTACCCTTATCCAAAAAATCAATCATGATTACTCCATGGCAATCCCAAAAAACTGAAGCAAGAACTTTTCCAGCAGATTTTTGGACACGAAACTTCTTAGGTCTTGGAGAACCAGAGTGTCGCCATTCCATCGATTGTTGCTTTGTTTCTGGATCGTAGAAATGTACTCAAGTCTCATCCATAGTAACAATTCGGGTTAAGGGGCAGTATCACCTTTTGAATCGTGGTAAATCTCCATTCAAAAAGTGGTCTCTTTATTTCACTAGTAAGTACCCTAATTTAGTTTTCTTTTTTTCAATTTAATTAGTTTTTCAATTAAAAAAACCAGGGTAATCATTAGATCTGGGGTTATTGAATATGTTTTTCGTTTTTCATGAGTACAAGCTATATCTTTGAAATAATCATCATGAAAATTTTTGTAGGTTATAGACGATTAAATTGCCGAGGGCAAATAGTTGCGATTTTTTCCAAAAAATGATGAATAACCGTCGGAAAAAAATCATTAAGTGTAGTTTCCAAAACGCTGAAGTTAAACCTGTTTTTTTAATTGAAAAACTAATTAAATCGAAAAAATCGCAACAATTTGCCCTCGGCGATTTAATCTTCTATAAACTACAGAAATTTTCAAGATGATTATTTCAAAAATATAGCTTGTACTCATGAAAAACGAAAAACATATTCAATAACCCCAGATCTAAAGATTACCCTGGTTTTTTTAATTGAAAAACTGATTGAATCGAAAAAAAGAAAACTATTTGCCCTCAGGACGTTCTTCAACTTCAATTTAAAAAAAATCAAGTCTCCACGTCGTAAATTAGGTTACTTACTCGTGAAATAAAGAGACCAATTTTGAATGGAGATTTACCACGATTCAAAAGGTGATACTGCCCCTTAAGAAGTCTACATCGTTTTCAAATCGAGCACAGATCGAAAGCGATGCTTCTACCCTTGCACGCTTTTGGTCAACATTTGGGGATCCATTTTGCGGAAATTTTTCTCATGTCCAAATTGACGACATTTTCTCAGAAATAGCTACTGTGAAGGTGTTTAATTAGAAAGTATGGTTTCTTATTATTATCTTAGTTCTTTTTCGGATATGCTATGATGTTACCATTATAGCTTCCGCAATATAACTCAATTCAGTCCAGTAAAACATATTAGTGGGTCGTTAAAAGAGATTATCTTATAGGTGAGATGTTATCCTAAAGAATTCACGACGGTGTTCTAATTAGTTGACCTGTGTGTGAAATGACAAAAACCTTTACTGGCTTCTGTCCGACGTTAAACATGGCAGGTGTAAAAATTTTATTGTCGTCCAACTACCGAAGAGAAAATAACTAACTGTTCCCTATTAACTGGCGATGCAGGATCGTATTAGGATTTTTCTTAGTTGTAGAAACATAATTAACAATGAAATTCATATTGAGAATTTTTCTCGGATATCTGTTGAAAAAAAATACACAGAAAATGAGGGTAGCAACGTGGGGCCGAGCTATGTCATGCTGTAGAATCACTTCGTCGTAACTCTGCTCCTTCATGACGTTTTGGGTACGTCAGCACTCTCTGCTGGAGCCATCTATTGAAAAACAGCGGAATTTTAGTCGTACACCTAACATTTTTTTTTCAAGGATTCGAGATCAAACAAAGAGTTCATCCAGTATTATAATAATGAAACAAACCAAGTCGAAACGAAGTTCAATTCCGATGCTTGGACGATTTTATACGGTTGATAAAGCTCAGAGAATGCCACTTGTTTTATTTCCTCTTACTTAAAGATCAATGTTCTTAGGTTTTTATGGTATTTAAACTCGAATCCAATACACGGTGAGAGGTTTTGAGCACGGGATAAGAGACTAATCTTGGGTTCAATCGATATTCCAGCGGTTTTGCGTTCCATTCCTCCGGTTTAATGAGATAGCAATCGTGCATCTGCTTGCAGAAAGGATTCTTCGAGAGTTTACTCGTGAAGAAGTTATACATAGGTACATCAGAGCAGAGCTCAAATTAGGGAAAATTTATTACACTACAAAAAGATTTTTCATCGGAAACACCCTGTATATGCTTCTCTGTTCGAAAACATCGAGACATAAATGGGCTTCATTTACGGAACAGCAATAAATAAATAACGAATACATCGTAAAACCGATGCTGAATTCAATTATAATGAGAGACTGACTAATGAAGTTGAAGTGCTTAATAATTTGCGATAAAACGAATTAGTTTTGCTCGTAAACTCACTGCAAAAGTTACGAAAATGCGCAACAAGAATAATAAGAAAGGATTAACTGACGAAGTTTATTTAATCATTAAATCTTATTGAAGTCCATCAACTTTCCCTATTGGAAAATCGTTTTTGAATTATTGAGGAGAAATTGATTTATATCACTTTGATGGCGTGAGTTCAGGAAGATTTTAACGATTACTTATTTTATATCCACATACGAAGTGATTGTCAACTGTCATTAAGGAAATAAACTACTCGTCAATAGTTGAGGATCTTGATGTTTTCCAAGAACTTATAAAGATTGTAGAAACATTTTTCAATGCCACATAGATCCCACTCGATGCTAGAAAAAAACAAGAGTATTTGACATTTACGAGGATGTATTGATTTCTAGTTAGCCTAGACCAGTTCCATGCATAAACAAAATATTGCGATACCATATCAACGAACAATACCTTATCAGAAGTGTCAGTGTAGAATTCGACGTTAAAAAAGTAAACCAGAGTTACGCAATGAATAAAAAAAAAAGATGTCCACCGAAATCGTAAAAATCGAAAAATTGGAGTATCGAGTAATCATCAAGTACCTGTATTTAAAAGGGTTGAGAGGTGAGGAGATTTACGAAGATTTGCTTTATACCCTCGGTGATCAAGGTAACTTTTCCATTGAAGATGATGACCGATCGGGAAGGCCAGTTTCTGTGTCAGTCCTCGAAAAAATCGATGCAGTTCATGACATGATTTTATCAGACCTTCGAATTGGGCTAAAACGGATATCTGAAGCACTGAAGATTTCATACGAACGCGTTCATAATATAGTTCACGTCAATTTGGACATGAGAAAAATTTCTGCAAAATGGATCCCCAAATGTTTGAATGTTTACCAAAAGCGTGCAAGGGCAGAAGCATCGCGTTCGATCTGTGCTCGATTTGAAAAGGATATAGATTTCTTGAACCGAATTGTTACTATGGATGAGACTTGGGTACATTTCTACGATCCAGAAACAAAGCAACAATCGATGGAATGGCGACACTCTGGTTCTCCAAGACCTTAGAAGTTTCTTGTCCAAAAATCTGCTAGAAAAGTTCTTGCTTCAGTTTTTTGGGATTGCCATGGAGTAATCAAGATTGATTTTTTGGATAAGGGAAGAAAAATAACCGGAGATTAACAATCGACATTACTGACCACTCTAGGGGAAAAAATTAAAGAGAAAAGACGCGGAAATCTATCCAAAGGTATTTTGTTTTCACAGGACAACGCCCCAGTACACAAATCTCATGTTGCCATGCAAAAATTCGTGATTTAGGGCTAGAATTACTAGAACGCCCCCCTTATTCACCAGATTTGGCTCCATCCGACTATAATTTCTTTCCTCAACTGAAAAAAGTTTAAAAGGTCGTAAATTTTCTTCCAACGAGGGGATTATTAAGGACTGGTTTGCAGAGCAAGAAGAAACATTTTTTCGAAAGGTCTGGAGACGTTGCAGGTTCGCTGTAATAAATGTATTCTATTAAGAGGAGAATATGTTGATTAGTAAAATATTTTGACATTGAAATTTTGTTTGGTTCTATAGTAGGCTAAGAATTTTTCAATATATCCTCGTAGCATAGCCACCGTGACCCCCTGACCTGAATCCAATCGCTCCGAGATCTTTGGCAACGACTTGAGCAGGATATTCTCAATATGTTGATGGAAACTATGTGAAATTATTCCTATTGAAGAAACAGCCGAACAAAAGGAGAGATAGATAATTAAAACAATACAAATCGCTTAGTGTGACTCATAAAGTGGTGTACATAAACGCTACAAATCACTTCATCAAAGATAAATATCATCCCACCATGCAAACTAATCATAATCAAATTGAAGTTCTTCCTGACAGCGAAAAACAATAAGCATTCCACTCTCAGACGTCGACGTCCAATTTTTTTCGTAACAATGAATTATTATTTCATTACTGGGCCTCTTTATTCAGAATTGATTACAGCTATCTCGGTCATTAATCAGAACTCGGTATAAGAGCAAGAATATGTCTGTTAAAGGATCTATTGTGAGACTGAGCAAGTACAAATAGCTTTGCCCGACATTGACATTGAGAAATCTCGAGAAAGAGGAAATGTTATCTATTTACAGAGTGGGCGTGGGGATTATTAGAATAATGCATGCAGGGCCGGCCTGATCGGTACACAGATTATATGCAAATATGGCAAGCTATCTGGCATTATACACGCTACTCAAAACGAATTGGATGTGATCTGAACAAACGCGTGTTTTAGACTCTACGAGAAGTGCGTGGGTGATGGAACTGAGCCCTGAGGAACACCTGCATTTGAACTGAAATTTCTTGAACTGTCAGTTTAACATTTTGGTGTAGCTTTGATAGAACCAAATCTCTTTGCCATAGATTTGTAATACATTTGGTTTTATAGCGATGAATATTCAGTACATGGGTTGGATAGTGTGGTTGCAACTATCCAAACAAACTGAGTTATTTTCGATAACTATTTGAGATTCTGCAACGTGACTTTGAACATGGTTGACTTGTGTCGACCTTGAAATTCATTCATCTCAAAACGCAGTAAACATCACTCATTCAACTATTTTAATTACCACTTAGATCGAAAGGATATCAAGAGTGTTAAAGTTTGCAGATAATTGTTTCTCGGGCTTATTCAGCTAAACGCTATGGCTGAACCTTGTTTTATATTGATTAGAGGTTCTAATCATCTTTCATTTGGGAATATTTTGAAAGTATCCATGCCTCTGTTTATATTATTATGAGGATTTATGTCACAATATATCTCAAGGATGACTTCTGTGAGTGTTATTAAGGACCAATGCTTCACTTTAGTTAGAACAAAGAAGCAAAGTCTATAGTCTATATATACATTGAAGTAGAAAGAAAAATAGAATGAAAAAAAAAGAACTGAAGATTCAAAGTAACGGAAATAAGAGAAAAACTTCGTAGCGCAAAAACAAGAATCGAACTGTCAATGGTTGTTCTTGCCAGAGTTGTGATCATGGTCATCATCTAATGCCCAATAACTGAACTCTTGTTAGTTTTCTTGAGCAATGGTATGGCTAGGCTCGAAAGGGTTCATCCTCGGGTTAGCAAAGAACTGGATGTATGACCTTCCAACTTTATGGAAGTCTGCAAATACTTCCACAAGCTCGAATCTATGGCTCACGATACATTTCAACTCTCAACCGAAGCTTTATTATATTGGACGCCGTGTACAAACAGCAATCCCGGTTTTGGATTTATGGGAGATTTGAATGGGAAATGCCTGCGATAAAATGATGGTGATTGAGCATACGTCTTACACTCAGAGTATCTAAAGAAAGAGCAGGCAATGAGAGAGTCGGGTTTCAGAGAGCTTGGTCCTCTCTGAATGACTTCACCTCATCTGCAAACCTTCCTAGTGATGTAATGATCAAGAAAGTAAGAACTGAGAAGAAATTCAGTACAATGCTAAGTAAAAGAGAGGATTGGGAAAGGGAATATACCAACTACAATCTCAAAAAAATACAATGAAATGGTGTACAGATGGTTCTAAAAACGCTACAGGAGCTGGCGCTGGGATTTACAGGACAAGTACCAAGTGTACACTATCGTTAGGCTCCTGTACAAGCGTCCTTCAAACGGAAATACTTGCAATCGGAAGATGTCTAGATATAAATCTAGAAAGAAACTATAGATATAGCTATTCATACAGATAGTCAAGCTGCTATTAAAGCACTGAGCTCCTACGTCATTGACTCAAAGCTGATTTGGGAGTGCCGAAACAAACTCAATGAGGTAGGCAAGAAGAATAAGGTCTTTTTTAATCTGGGTTCCCGGTCATTCGGGAATCGTAGGAAACGAAGAAGCCAATACAATGGCCAGAAAGGGCGCACAAACGCCACTCACTGGCCCAGAACCCTTCTGTGGTATAGGAAAATGCACCTATAAGAAGGAGTTTATGCTGAAGGAGAAACCGAAAGAGAAAAACTCTGGCGGAATCTTCCAGGGATGGATCACTCCAAAAAGTTCCTCCGGAACTTTGAAGCTGCTAGATCCAAAAAATATCTGGATCTCAGTAAAAACCAACTTCGCCTACTCACTGGCTTTCTCACAGGACATTGTCGCCTAAAGAAACATCTGTTGAGAATGGGTTTATCGGACACTGATGAGTGTAGATTCTGTAGGGTGGAGGAAGAAACTTATATTCACCTGGTTACGGAAAGCTATTCCATTGCAAGCCGAAGGAAAGAGTGCTTTGGACAAGAAACTTGTAAAAGTGGGGAGTTATCCTCCTTGAAGCCGTCCCAGATACTGGATTTCATCAAATCTCTGGAACTGGAGGGCGAGCTGTAGGAGGCGCGATGATAACAGCTCTGTCAGGGGGGTACATTAGACCTTAAGGTCACACTGGACTGTAACCCCTTTTCACTATAACTATACGTCTTACAACTGGACGGCCGGATATGAATTTGCGATTTGATGTTGATGCTGATGGCATGTGTTTTTTTTAGTTGGATGTGAATGATCTTGCTTGACGTATAAACTAGAAATAATGATCTCATTGAGCATCCAGAACAGACCTTACTAATCCTACATCCACACTTGAAGATGTAAAGGAAGAAGGCACTGCCGGTACAAATACCATTTGTACTCGGAAAGTCAGCAGATGAGATTTGTGGGCTCGCTGGATCCCAAGCAGAAACAGCTGAAGACATGGTATGCAAGTGTCTAGAGCTGGCTGGTCTAAAAACAATTCACCCACGAGTTAACAGCCAAGGCACCAAAGGATGTTTTCGGTTTTATCAACACTATTGACGAGCTCCTTGGGTTTCAATAACCTACACTTTCGAAGTCTTGAAGTGGCCAGATGCTGATCAGAATGAGTTGAACCGACTAACTCGTCGCCTAATGACAAAGTTCCGATGTCTGCACACCGATGCATCGTCGGTGAAAAGGCTTTATCTGTCTAGTAAAGTTGGTAGACGAGGTCTGTTGAACATCTATAGACTCTGCAGAACCTAGGAGGTAGCCACTGCTCGAGTCTGAAGATAGCCTGATGAAATTGGTGACAACAGAGTATAAGGAACACACACCTCTTAACCTACAACACAGAGAACTGACGTTCGATATCACTACCAGAAGCGAAGATAGAAGTATATGGCGGGACGAAGATTTGCACGGCAGATTTCCCAAACACCTTGAAGGGAAAAATGTCCATAAATTAGCTTCATTGTCGTGGTTGAATGCGGGACAATTGTATCCTGAAACTGAGGGATTTCTGACGGCTATCCAAGTTCGAGTTATAAGAACTGGCAACTACGAGAAACACTGTTTGAAGATGAACGTGGAGGACAAATGCAGGAAGCTCGACGCAGTTGGCGAGTCTATTGAACATATAATAGCAGGTTGTCGAATTCTTGCCGACAAAGCATATCTAGGCCGACACAACCAAGTCGCTAAAATTGTTCACCAGCAGTAAGCTCTTATGCAGGGTTTATTGGATACTTGTCCGCCATATTATAAGTATAAACCTGCAGTGTTGAAAACGGACGCAGCGGTTTTCTATTTGGACAGACCCATAAGAACAGATAGAATGGTGGACTACAATAGTCCGGACCTTGTGATCATTGAGAGGATCAGAAGTATGGGGTGATAATTGATGTGGCCGTACCATTGACTCAAAACATCGGAAGAACAGAGTCCGAAAAAATAACGAAGTACGAGAACTTGGCAATAGAACTAAAGAATATGTGGCAACTATCGAAAGTCACTATCATACCGTCGGTGGTTTCGGCTGAGGAAGTCATGTCCAAATCATTCAAGAGAAATCTTCAAAATATCGCAGGATATGCACAGCAGGCTGTAGCATTGCAAACCTCTCGCATCGTGTGGAAATTAATGAACTAGTGGGAGGAACTGAAATGTTTTTTCACTGTTTGATAGAAGTAATATCAGCTCAAGCTGAGACCAGAAGATCGATGCCCCAGTAATTCATTATAATATTGATATAAGAAGCAGTAGAGGAAAATCTCGAATCTAATTCAATTGGCTCACTAAATGTCGAATGACTACAAGATCTTCGAAATCTAGGCAGACGCAGAGAGATATCTTCATACCCATGACGGAACATAGACTCCTCACCAACAACCCCATAATTCTTCCGTAGTTTATCGGCACATCGACACAGAGATAAGCTTTAATGGTTACGTCTCTCGCGAAGAAGTGAAGATAGCACCATAAAGGCAACATATAAAACAGCAACACCTCGTCCTCGGTTCCTACCATGCAGCCATTGTCTTCCCACGATATCAGACCATAGACTTGGACCTCGTTGTCGATAATATGCGGTAAAACAGGTATTGCTCCCATATAAATTCTGAAACGCTCGCACGGCTGCACTAGGTGGTATACGCGCGTAAATAACGTGAAAGGCCAAGTTCAAAATACGTAAGGATATATGAAAAACGCGTAATAATTGTCTGGAGGCCAGGCACGACAACGATGAGGCTTCCCCGTATAAGGAGGAGACCACGTTGAAATTGAATTAACCGATTGCCGGTGGGTGTCGATACGGTCACGACTCATTTCACGAAGTCGCCGAGAAGATCTGGTTGGCTGGTGGTGGATGTAGGTACTTGGGCGATTCAGATTGTTGTCTGCTTAATCAAGCTCATCGAAGTGGGTATAATGGGGGCCTTTTCATCTTGCGCTAGTCGGGGCGTGTCAATTCGGATAAATTCAGGCATTCCTTTCGGTTGGAAGGCAGTAAACAAAGCAGACCTGGTGAAATGCAAATGTCAATGTGTAGGAGAGACTCAGGAAGATTCCGACAAAGGCTAGAGGCAGGAATATATGTCTTAGAATGCGGGGAGAATGATTTCCTCGAAGCTGATTCACCAAATTACGAGAACTCCTCTAACAGGGAATCGAAGTGTTTCAAACTCTCCTTTTTCAGCCTTCGCACGTCCACTGCTGAACGTAGGCCTCTTCCATCTGTTTCCACTCCTGTCTGTCCTGGGCAACTCTCATCCAGCCTGTCCCCATTGTCTTTACGATATCATCCTTCCATCTTAGAGGGGGACGGCCCCTTAGGCCTCAAACTCTTAGGTAGCTGTAAAAACTCAGCCATAGTTCGCGTGTGGCATGTGGAGAAACGATATAGCTAATTCCCCCACAAGTAATGGACCTATGGGCTCTCACCAGGCTATGAAGCAATTCCTGGATAAGTTGTTCTAGAACTGAGAACTGATCGTAAAAAACTATCTGCTACCTTCGTTGGGCACAGTAGATCCAAGGAAACAGCTACTCAAACTAGATATTGTCTCGGAACCCATGTGAAGACTACAGATCACCTACTTTGTGAATTTCCTCAAGGGGCAGAAGCAGGTTAGGTAATCTAAGCTCGAGCAAACTGATTCTTCGATACTTCGATGAACTAAAATCATCTGGAATCATCACTTTCATTTGAAGGATGGGACTGTAGTAAGGTATAAATAGATATATTATTTCGAGCAATCAAAAGGAAGAATAAAACTACGCTCAAGGAGGAAACGAGACAAAGATGCCAGAGTATTTCTTGAGCTGCGAAAAAATACCAGAAGAACATGATACTAGCGAAACCAGGCCAACCAGAAGCGTTTGAAAAGGAACTTCAAAGGAGCATGCATGAATATAGCAAAGGACAGTCAATCAGCACTAGGAGCTCCGACACCTATCTACCACTGTTAATTGGTCACCTGGGAATGCTGTAATACTATAAAACAACTGGTCAGAGATGAAGTGACTCTCATATGGGTGCTAGGACACTATGGCATTGAGGGTAATGAAAAGGCTGATGCACTTGCGAAAAGTGCACCTAAGCCTAAATCTGCCGAACCTGAACCTTTCGTTCGACTTGGAAAGGGCGACATGAATGGGAGATTCAAAATATGACATTCCTCTGGAGAAGATCTCCACAATAACACGATACCAACAAATCAAGGAGTAACACCAGGCCAACCAAGAGTCCAGTGTACTCAAAAACCCAGTCTGTCTTCCATATTTCCGTCCACAATTAACGACCAATGTATCTTCATTATGCAGTGTGAACCAAACAGACTTTTTTATTTAGTATTCCGTCCTGCCATACATATTGCTTTATAATTACCGAGAGGGTCATTTCTAGCATTCATCCACAAGACCGTAAAGATTGAAATGTCAGATGTTCCGAAGGAATCCCGCCGTATGGTTACACGCAGTCTGTATTCTATAAACCTCGAGCCTTGGTCCCGTATGAATAACGATGCATAGAACAAATCGCTGCAGGCTTCTAGGGATGCCAACAGTACATCGATGGGAAACATCGATAAGTTCAAGAGGGAGACTGATTTCTTTCCGATGGGGTTTTAATTGTGTTAGTAACTTTGATTGCCTTCAGGAAATAATGCTGAATACATGGGGTGCCTTTTGACACAGAATTCAACGACTGATATAGAATCTTAACTTCGATTGCCAAGAATATTCTTATATTCGGAAGCTAAGGGCATTTGAGTGAGCAACATCGATAGAATCGAACTTTTTGCAATCCCTGGCAGAGCCCGTGAATCCGCTGAAATTAACCAGTCTGTACATGGTCAACGAACGCTGTCAATTAGACTTATTTATACGGTACGTTTAGGTAACGAGAAGCGTAACAACCTTCTGCTTTCACGTCAAATTTTATTCCGCGTTGTCTGCAAGAGAATTGTATTTTGCAAAGCTCGATATCGAGTGACATTTCGCTCTATCTCCCGCTTATCTTGTCAGCGCTGTCGGATTGCGATATTCAGATTGGGCTCGATGTCACGACTATGCTATGCAGGTTATTAACGAAGGAAGCATAAATCGGTTTCCAGAGCTACTTCTGTACTTTTTCTTTGAGGGTATTTGTATTTAGAAATGTGGAGAAATCGAATGAACATTCAACTCATGAGCGTTACTGAATTGAGACCTGATGAATCACTGAAATTTATATTCGAGTCCACCAGATATTTTTGACATCTTGTTGGAGCTAGGCCTCGATTTGGTAGTCCTTTTTAAGTAGTGTCAGCAATCCTTTCTCGAATTTTTGTTCGCTGATGTAACATGGTAGAGACTTTTGTGAATCTTCGCAATATATAGATTTAGCGCAACTGTAGATTCCTCGGAACAAAGGAAAAATGTTGCCAAGAAACTTCTATGTCGTGCAAGGGAGTACTGCAGTTGTGGTAAGGCTGATGGTAGTCTATGACTCTTTGATTTGGTGGCCTAACCAAATCAGAGGCAGCTAAGGTAGCAACAAGACAGGCTTGCCTTTGAATTACGAATGCTATTAGATATACCTCGACACATTCTATGGAACTGATCTTGGGTCTGCCACCTTTGGACATCTATATCAGGCCAGATGAAGACTGGGATCTCAAAGACTGATATTTACAGGCACTTGGGAACCCAAATCCCCAAGGGGGCATGCCAGAATTGAACTATTATTTCAAATTCTCTATAAGATATTATAAGTGGAACTTATTTTGATTTCGAAACATCCTCTGCCTTCGCCATGCGTGACAGGCAAACTGCTGTGGACTAGGTGAATCAAATAGACGAAAAGTCATCCATGTGGTACAATGATAGACCAAAATCTGCCGAGGGAACAAGCATAGGAGTAGATAGTCCTACGACGATGTATTAATCTAGTTAATCTAGTTAGCCTGGACTTCCATGCATAAACAAAATATTGCGATACCATATCAACGAACATTATAAGTTATTAGAAGTGTCAGTGTAGAGTTCGGCGTCAAAAAAGTAAACCAGAGTTACGCAATGAATTGAAAAAAAAAAGATGTCCACCGAAATTGTAAAAATCGAAAAATTGGAGTAATCAAGTGGGTACCTGTATTTAAAAGGGTTAAGAGCTCACCTCTTAGATTTACGAAGATTTGCTTATTACCCTCGGTGATCAATGTCCTTCGTATGCGACCGTGAAAAATTGGACTGCAAGCTTCAAAAGAGGTAAATTTTCCATTGAAGATGATAACCGATCGGGAAGGCCAGTTTCTGAGTCAGTCCCCGAAAATATCGATGCAGTTCATGACATGATTTTATCAGACCGTCGAATTGGGCTAAAACGGATATCTGAAGCACTGAAGATTTCATACGAACGCGTTCATCATATAGTTCACGCCAATTTGGACATGAGAAAAATTTCTGCAAAATGGATACCCAAATGTTTGATTGTTGACCAAAAGCGTGCAAGGGTAAAAGCATCGCGATCGATCTGTGCTCGATTTGAAAACGATAGAGCCTCCTTAAAGCGAATTGTTACTATGGATGAGACTTGGGTTCATTTTTACGATCCAGAAACAAAGCAACAATCGATGGAATGGCGACACTCTGGTTCCCCAAGACCTAAGAAGTTTCGTGTCCAAAAATCTGCGGGAAAAGTTCATGCTTCAGTTTTTAGTGATTGCCATGGAGTAATCATAATTGATTTTTTGGATAAGGGTAGAACAATAACTGGAGATTACCATTCGACATTACTGTCCACTCTACGGGAAAAAATTAAAGAAGGAGAATATGTTGAGTAATAAAATATTTTGACATTGAAATTTTGTTTGGTTCTATAGTGGGCTAAGAATTATTCAATATATCCTCGTAACACCATTGATATTGTTTGGGTTGTCAAAATATCAATAAATGTTTCCTCCAATACTATAAAGGCTCTATGCCCTATCCGAGTAATCAAGCATCAAAGCTCATCCCAGCATCAAATGGAGCCATCCAGAAGAGCATTCATCGTCCCAAATTATCACTAATAAAGTAACGAACGTATTCATAGCCAGAATTACTCCGTTCAAATTAATTCTGCTGATTAAACTTCCAATTATTACATGTAAATCACATGACTGTGGAGCGTCAGAGCCACCTTGGATATCTCGCGATGGCGCACGCACAGCGCGGCGTAAATTATTCATCGGGTGCATTATGGTCGTTTGTCAAATCCGCCCAAAGCTCGTCCATTTTGCAGGATGGTTATGGGGATCGGTGGGTAGGCCATAATGTGATCTAGAGCCTCCGCTCGGATTAGTTTGTCTAATATAATTAATTCGCCGGATTTGAAAGTGGGTTTCCACCTTAACTGAGAATTTGTGCGGGTATTCTGAATTAGTTGGGAAGATGACTAATGTTTATTAATTGGTGTTTGTTGTTGTTGGAAATCACTTCATGGTCCAGGAGGGTAGGAAGTGGATTCATTCCAGAATTGGGCTACTTCATGAATTAAGAACTAGAATTTGGTTCATATCAAGACAACATGAAAAAGAAGAATCCTATGGAAGAATCTCTGAATCACAAATCCGAAATATTTCCGATGAAAAGTCAACTGGATGGAATCGATATGGGTAACCTTCTAGGTCCTACCATTGCCAATTTCTTTATGGAAAACCGCCATTGAAGCAGTTCCAAAGGGTCAATCCAAGCTGGGATGTGTGAATGATGCCTTTGTGAACTGGAGTCACGTTGAAGAAAAATTGAATGTCTTCCTGAACACCTAAATACCAAGTACCCAAACATTAGGTTCACCATGGAAGTAGCGAAACCCTTCCCTGGATGTATTGGTTATTGGGAAGCCTAATGACAAAAGATGATAGGTTTGCAGAAAACCAGCTCACACAGACAGTGGGTTGATCCACTGTTCTAGGGCCTAATCATCAAACAAACAACGCTGATTCTGATCAAGTGCTTCAGCTCTTGAAGCAGTTGGATCGTGTATGGGTTGTAACATATCTGAATTTCCTACCCTGCAATAAAATAAAATGCACCGTTGCCAGACTCCGTGGCTTCCAACTTTGCAACGTCTATTGTCGAAACGTGGAACTACGTTGAATGAACTTATTTGATATTATTTTATAATTCTATGAATGATGAATATTAGTACGACTTCAAGCAATACTTCAGGCAGTTCACATCTTTATAAATAGGAGATTTTAATCATATCAAAGATCCACCAAGAAGTAAACTCGTTCTTCTGTGACCATCGAAGAAATACGATTCTGTGGAAGAAAAACTAACCTCCGAAACGACAACGAATGGAAGGGCCCTCTTTTACTTCACTTTCACTCGGCTGCGGTCTGTTTTCACTTTCATATTCTGGTTCACAATAGTGTTCCTTTGAAATGGAGTTCCTCTTCTAGGAATCCGCCATTTTAGTATATTTTAAAGACGCTTCTTTGTTATCTGGTATGTACATTTAAATAATTTTTTTTCATCTCATGTAAGCTTATTCTATCTGATTATTGCATTTCTATTGAATATTGTGGAACTCTGTTCTGCTACCAACCCATTTGGAATATTCTTATACTGTTCGTGAGGCCTACTGCACATTTAACTATTCACTCGACATTATGGTATACGCATTGGAGTTGTTGCTTTTAGTATAATATTTCACGTACAGGGGAAACATGGTTTGGAGGTCTAAGGTTAACTATTTACATCGCCTGTGCCTAAGGAAAACATCCTCCCTAGCATCGTAGAGGAGACTTCCCTCTGAGAGTTCTGTAGACGAACGTCCTCAGTAAAACAAGCCTTGCTCATTGGCCTTGGTGAGCCGGGCAAGTATCCTAGGCCGGATTGCTTCGTCCCGGGTCCACCGTTCATCAGTCAACAGGAAATCTAAAGAGTTTATTGTCCACTTTCAAACCAACGCGTATGTAAACCATAAATTTCACGAAATGCTCTAAAATTTTGGCGAGTAGAACACTGATTTTGAAAATAAATTTCAACAATTTGTAAACGTTGTTGCGGCCTGAGTCTTCCCACGATAATTTGTCAATGCTTTCTGAACAGAAATGTCAAAACAACATGGCTTTTACCTTCTGTCAAATCAGACTTATCCCTATCGAAAATTCTTTCACTCTAAAAAAAACAGGAAAGATGAGCCTACCACTGTTCATAATTCGTGCTTGCCAGCAATCTGCAATGCTAAAATCCGGATTATCATTGTCTGACGCCGTACAAAATTGAAACCAAACAAATTCACGTGTATTCAGTGTAGATTATTTTTCCATCACTGTTCAGTTTTCATAATTCTCATCCAAAACTCCCATCTGCCCTTCCAAAACGAAACATAAAAGCGCGAAAATATCACGTTGAATTTTTAATAACTCCAGTTTCAATCCGCGCAAAGCATAGCTTTCATTTCGAGGTAAAAGCCATCGATGAAATGATATATTCGTACGTACAATCGGAATGGAACAATGAAAACGGGGAAATGCAACAAATTACTTCCGTTTCAATGGATGCTTTTGTATGGCCCATTCGGCGAAACGGCCATTTTCAATCATGAAACTGTTTCCGAGGCATTAAAAACTGAAACCGACGGGAAAATAACATTTTTATGTTATCGTTTCCTATATTTGAATAAAACAAATAGTCTGTGTTCGGCTGATAACTCTAGAGAGCATAACACGTATCGAATGGGCTCGCATATGCGTTTATTTCGCCAGAAATAAATCCCATTGCAAATGCTTTATGACATTCGATGTATGTGAATTCATCCGTGAATTGACGAAGGCTAAAAATAGGTATGCAATACTAGCAGAGAACTCGCACTGATATTCTTTTATTGGAATGAAAACTCATTCAACCACAAATATATTCAGAAAATATATTATAATTTTTGGGGTAATAAAACACAATAAGTTTCTGAATTGATCCTTGTACAAAAAAAGGGTACCTATTTCAAGCATTTACGCCAAAAATACAGATATTGTAAAATTCAAATTCAACAGGGAGGACTTCATTGAATGGTGAATAACCCATGTACACATATTCATAATATCCCAAGAAAAGCAACAAATGTATCAATGCAATATGCATTCATTTCTGAAGCAAGTACAGTGTGAAGCATTTATAAATCGAAACGAGATTTCTAATCGTAGCAAATCATCGTTATTTCGTGCGATTATATATAATTCCAACTAACTGTCGAGAAACATTTCATTCCTCCAGCAGTCCTACGACATTGAATTTAATTGTTTTCCATAGTTAATTGCTGATATTACTACCAACACTTCTGTTGCCATCGAAATGAGAAACCAACATTTTTCACCTACAGTCTGAGATAATTACGATGTATACACGTGATATTATTCAATTTAAATGTCAACAATGGCATAGTAATACCTCTCGGAGACATTTGAGAGGCAAAAAACAGACAGTCGTAATTATATATCCTTACACACCTTGTTGGTCTACAGAGCAGCAGTATTTAATCGTTGTTTTTGTTTGTGGTGTGGCTTTGTGCGAATCTCGTACAACGCCCCTGATAAAGGTGTTTGTTTCTACTCCCCCACTTCATTCCGATCGATTCATGCTCGATATTTGCTTCCGGCTCGAAGGACCAAGGAATTTTCAACATCTCGGGATCTATGAGTACGTTGGAAATTGAAGGCAGAGAGGCTTTGCGCGAGCTCGATGTTATCTGATGCCCGGCGCATGCGTCCATCTATGGTAACATAGAAGTAGATAACTTAGACCGAGGGCGACGCACACGCACAAGAAGAAGAAGACGTTCGGTCCTCTCCATTAATATTCAATTAAATTGAACGTAAATTACTGAAGCTACCTAAAGTTGAATCAAAGAGTTCACATCAAGCAATTTGCTGGCAGTTTCCATACTGAATTCTTCAACCTGCAAGCGAATCTGAGCATATTTCTTTCACCCTCTGACAACAGAAAGACCTCATCCACGGATTTCACGAGAGCTAAGTGACTCATCTGTTTTCCCCGGAAAAACGGATGGAAATTGAACCTCATTGTAATTCAAACCGTCTTCGTGCTTTTCAATTTACCCAGTCGAGTCAGAAAGGATTATCTTGTTATTAAGTAAAGAACAAACTCTTAAGGCAGGGGTTTATCCCCAGGCGATGCTCGGAGTCACTCCTCAAACCAGGAAGCGATTTAGTTAATGGGTCTTAAGAATTGGGACCCGGAAGATGAGACTTGGAGATATTGCCCTTCGTATCTTATCCATCTTGCTCTTTAAGACGTTACCAGTGGGTTGAAAATTATTGGCGAGGGGGATGAATTGGAAATGGATTTTTGCAGATATTCAATCCGTCATCAGTTTATACTACGATGCCAGATTTCTGATTTTCTCTTCAAACAATGGTTCAGGCGGAACCAAGGAAGCAGTACGCCCCCTATCGTTAACAGATGAACTATCGTAAGAGCACTGCTTTTGTTTACTTTTCGCTAAACGCGTCTAGGCGTTGCTCTTTGGAAATGCCAAACGAGTAGTTCTGATTCCCGAAGATATAGCTCTACGATCTTAATTTCAGTCGCCTATAACGGTGCGCTGCGATGTAGCCGCCACGCAAGACAAACCGTTGCTCTGTGTCTCCAACGTTAGTCCCATCACAGACTCGTCTGTGATCCCATGAACGACGCTTACTCGAGAACCTGCGATTTATTTATTTACAGAGAATAAATCAAACAGGTGATGATTGTGATGTGAGGACTTTTAGCGAATTGATGTGATAATAACCATGTAATGTCGAATTAGAATTCCAAGAGGATTTTGTTTAGATACATATTTTCTGAAGGACCGGTAACAATAAATTTTTAATAGAAAATATGCTCAAAAATGTGTAATTTCATGCTTCATGGAATTCAATTTTATCTTCCACCTTTGTGGGATTTTATTATTACATATCCCTACATCAAACGTTTTTCCATCATAGAGATTTTAGTCTTGACGAAGTTGATAAATATTCTGACAACATTGTTAACTTGTTAAGGGGCAGTATCACCTTTTGAATCGTGGTAAATCTCCATTCGAAAGTGGTCCCTTCATTTCACGAGTAAGTACTCTAATTTACGACGTAGAGACTTGATTTTTTTAATTGAAGTTGAAGAACGTCCCGAAGGCAAATAGTTTTCTTTTTTTCGATTTAATTAGTTTTTCAATTAAAAAAACCAGGGTAATCGTTAGATCTGGGGTTATTTAATATGTTTTTCGTTTTTCATGAGTACAAGCTATATTTTTGAAATAGTCATCATAAAAATGTTTGTAGTTCATAGAAGATTAAATTGCCGAGGGCAAATAGTTGCGATTTTTTCGATTTAATTAGTTTTTCAATTAAAAAAACAGGTTGAACTTTAGCGTATTGGAAACTACACTCAATGATTTTTTTCCGACGGCTATTCCCCATTTTTTGGAAAAAATCGCAACTATTTGCCCTCGGCAATTTAATCTTCTATAAACTACAAAAATTTTGTGATGATTATTTCAAAAATACAGCTTGTACTCATGAAAAACGAAAAACATATTCAATAACCCCAGATCTAACGATCAACCTGGTTTTTTTAATTGAAAAACTAATTAAATCGAAAAAAAGAAAACTGTTTGCCCTCGAGACGTTCTTCAACTTCAATTAAAAAAAAATTAAGTCTCTACGTCGTAAATTAGGGTACTTACTCGTGAAATAAAGAGACCACTTTTGAATGGAGATTTACCAAAAGGTGATACTGCCCCTTAAGAGACCAGAGAATAAATAATATTCGATGATATTCAAGGCAGGGAAGCATCCAGATTTTTCTCGAAATTCATGATTTTTTCCTCAAGATAAGTCTACGTTTTAAAAGGTTCTATCGAAACTATCATTTCGTTTTCCCCTTTTTCTATACAACTTGTGACCAAGCACATTTCCTGCATTCAGATAATGCTTCTAGTCCCCTTCAACGACAATCTATTTCACTTCGTCGACGATTGTATTGTTTGTATGTGCTTAGGGCGGGATTCGATCAATGGACAAATAGCTTTCAAAACACCATGTTTCATGAATAAATGATTGTTCGATTTTTGACAAGGCTACCACATATTTACCCTCCAACCTGGAAAATATACGATGGTTTTATATTCAGATTGAGGCCACGCAGCAAGAGATGGTAATTTTGAGCTTTTCTTCGTCGTTAGGGAGAATGCGGGGTTTTAATTGTTCCTTTTTATCCTCTTCAAATTTCAGTATTCACCAAATGCTTTTTGAACACTCCGAATGCTATTATGGGTGATTTCAAAGGGAATAAGTTCGCAGATGAGGGACTTAAATTGCCGATTCACACTCAACGTTTAGTCATCGTTTGGGGTGTGATGCGAAAAAATAGGGGAAGATTTTTAATTATTCCTTCAGACGCACGATTTCAAGGTCATGGAATGATTTTTTCGCATAATTCCCTCCTGCGTCGGAGAAAACTCTTGAGACGTGTTTTCCACCAGCTTTTTCAGTGGCGTTCCCCAAAGGAGTATCTCTGGGCCACTTTTCTTCTCTCATTGTTTCGAAAGGACCATATATATTCTTTTGAAAGAGAGAATAACATACTGTTTTGTAATATCAAACAATATATGGCATATGGCACGTGTGAAGAAATGGCGACAGGGAACAGATTGTATAAAAGAATAAAATCTGTTTCCCGCTCCAAATCTGAGTGTTAGCAGAGGGAATGTAAACGGAGTACCATACAATTCTGCGTATGATACACGAGAACAGATAAAAACCTCTGAAAAAACTCTGTCTCCCCGTGTATGTGTGGTGATACTGAATTTGTTAAAAAGTATGCTGCTATCCATGTTACAGAGCTCCTTGTGCTTGAAAACATGCCTTTTCATCGAACTGGAGGCAAATATCTTGAAATTACATCTGTAACAAGAAAAAAAAAGAAGAAAAACGAGAAAGAAGCAGTAGAAAAAAATACTTCACCATGTGTTATCTACTTGATGGGAATAGAGTAATCGAACGGATCAGCTTCGAAAATTAAATTACCTGGGGTCCGAAGAGGTCGTTCATCTTTCGGTTAACCAGAAAACGGGTTTGGTTATATAACTCTTCAGATCGCATTACGAGAGTAGTGTTTATGGTGACCATTCAGATCGCCATCTTTCAAGAACGGTCGGAGGTCCCTTATGCACTCCTTGCGAACGGGTGAACGACCCAAGAACATTCACGTTCTGGGGGACTTTTATTCAAGTTCTCGACGTGAAAGTGAAAGAGTTGGAGGGTTATCGGTTGATCGAGTCCGATTTGAACAAAACGTATTGGTGATCAATCAGTAGGCTGGAATTTTCGTTACTACGATGCCGGGCGATTTTAGAAAGGACCTGAATAGTTTTTAAAGCAGGGTCAGTAGATGTTTCATGGTTTTGATCATTTTCTTGAATTTCTGAGGATATGAGTTCATATTCAAACCGAATTGTCTGTTACGATACCAAATTTCTATTTGTTAGACGCAGGAATGGATACAACCCCAAGGTTGCTTCTGGAAAAATGTGGAGCATTCAATCGTCTGCATAAGAGTAAAAAAATATACAGGGTGATTCCCGAGGAGACCGTCAGATTTTAGGAGAAGTTACACTAGTCGGGGTTGGAGGCCTTTGTTGAGAGTCTACAGGGTGATTTGTCAGATTCGACCGATTTTTCTTTTATTCATAACTTTGGTATGGATTGATCAATATTGCTGAAATTTTCAGTGTAGAACAATATGGTTGTCTACATTCTATAATTCCCACACTTTTTCAGAAATACAGGGTGAGAATCATGATAAGTTCAGATTAAATTTGCAGGTTGAAAAAACACCCTGTACATTCTGTTTTCAAAAATGCAGTACATGCTTCAGATTCTACGATAAGTTCACATCACCAGGGAGTTTTAAATTTTTTTCGCACACGTCCAGTTTTCCTAGAATTTTCTCTAAAAGATGATCAATATCGTTATTTCGCTCCAGTGCAGTGAGAATATTCTGAACTAGATAATAAAAATGTATCGTCCAATGATACAAAACTCTTCCTGAGTCCTGAAGTAGTTTTTTCAAATTCAAAATCCACTGATACAAAATAAACATTCGAAACATATTATGAAAGGCAAAACTAAGGATTAACACAAAATTTACATAGAATGTTCGAAATTATTTCCCCTGTTCAGAATAGGTACATATTCCCGACCTTTTTATTAAATTTCCAATTGACCTCTTTATGATGGATTGATTTGGCTTTAAGATTTTACATTCCTCGAAAATTCTTCCAACTGGGTGTTCTCTAATTCTTATTTCAACCTCATAACCTTCTGTTTTCAGATGTCCCAACACAAAATAATCTAAAGATTGACAGATTATTCATTTAATTATCTCATTCTGTGGTTCACTGTGATGGTAACCATGGATATTAACGAACTCGATTTCAATTGAGATTGAGGTTTCATGGAAATTTTTTAATTTGATAAAAACTATTTTTTATACATTCGGAAGAGCTTTGTATCATTGGACGATACAGCTTTACTATCAAGTTCAGAATATTCTCACTGCTTTGGAGCGAAATAGCGAAATTGTTTGTTCATCTTTGAAAATTGTTTCTAGGAAAACTGGACGTGTTTCAAAAAAATAATGAAAACGCACCAGTAATGTAAACTTATGGTAGAATCTGAAGCAGGTAGCGAATTTTCTAAAACGGAATGTACAGGGTGTTTTTTTAATCTGAAAATTTAATATGAAATTATCATAATTCCCACCCTGAATTTTTGAAAAAGTGTTGGAGTTATTGAAAGTAGACAATCATATTCATCAAGCCATACCAAAGTTATAAATAAAAGAAAAGTCGGTCGAATCGGACAAATCACCCTGTAGACTCTCAATAAAGGCTCCCAACCATAAACTAAACATTGTTTCGAAACTGCCTTGACTAGTGTATACTTCTCCTCAAATCTGACGGTCTCCTCCAGAATCACCCTGTATAAGGCGTTACATTTAAAAAAATCCAGACATACGAGGATGTATTGATATCTAGTTAGCTTAGACCGGTTCCATGCATAAACAAAGTATTGCGATACCACTTCAACGAACAATAACTTATTAGAAGTGTCAGTGTAGAGTTCGACGTCAAAAGAGTAAACCAGAGTTACGCAATAAATTTAAAAAAAGTTGTCCCCTGAAATTGTAGAAATCGAAAAATTGGAGTATCGAGCCATCATCAAGTACCTATCTGTATTTAAAAGGGTTGAGAGGTAAGCAGATTTACGAAGATATGCTCCATATACCATGGAGTAATCATGTTTGATTTTTTGGATAAGGGTAGAACAATAACTGGAGATTACTATCCGACATTACTGACCACTCTACGGGCAAAAATTAAAGAGAAAAGACGCGGAAAGCTATCCAAAGGTATTTTGTTTTTACAGGACAACGCCCCAGTGCACAAATCTCATGTTGCTATGCAAAAAATTCGTGATTTAGGGTTAGAATTACTAGAACACCCTCCTCATTCATCAGATTTGGCTCCTTCCGACTATCATCTCTTTCCTCAACTGAAAAAAGTTTTAGAGGTCGTAAATTTTCTTCCAACGAGGAGGTAATAAAAGCTGTGGAGGACTGGTTTGCAGAGCAAGAAGAACCATTTTTTTGAAAGGTCTAGAGACGTTGCAGGTTCGCTGTAATAAATGTACCTATTCAATTGAGAGGAGAATATGTTGACTAATAAAATATTTTGACATTGAAATTTTGTTTGGTTCTATAGTAGGCTAAGAATTTTTCAATATATCCTCGTATCAAGTTCATCGTATTTTGCAATCAATACCAAACATCCGGGTTTTGGCAGTTTATTCTTTATGTTTTTGTTACGATGACTCTATTAATCTTTGAGTTACCAATAATTCTAATCACATTCGTGTTACGTCTTGTTTTTGTAACCGTTTTTAGTCTTTCAGTAGAGAGCTGTGCTCTGAACTTTTTCTAGTTTTCTCTGATCAAGAAGTGTATTCGAAAATAATTTCTTAAGATGCAGAAATAAAAATACAAGAAACCTTTATTCGATTGAAATGTCTAAGATGTCTATTTTGGCAGCTTTGGAAGAAGATCACTATTGCAGGACCCTGGGTTCTGTACACAACGTATTATTCAAGTTGTAGAGCGGGTTTGCACTATATAAGTTAAAGAAAAAGTTGCGATAATTGTCAAGCCCAAAAATTGCAAGGCAGAATGTCTGGTAAATACTGATCTAAGAAGCCCTTACTAATATGACGGTATAGTTCTGGTTTCCTTGTCGTCAGCTAGAAGGATCCCTAAATTGGGCTGAGTGAGCATAATGAAATGAGAAACACTGAGAAAAAGAAAAGTCTCAAGAAAATGATATGGAAATGCTCGTGTGTACAGGAACCACACAATGAGCAAAACATTATTTCCCCTCGCGAACTTTTCCAATAAGACAGCCTGAAACACAAACCGGAAATGACGAATGCACGCACCGGTTCTCCAAATTCAATCCGCCAATTCACTCCCATTCGAGACTCCCTGTTTTCATTGCATTCCATTCGGGGCATACGATGCGGAAGGAGGAAAAGCAAAGGGGAAAATCTCGAGAACGAATGGAAATGGATATAAATTTCGAACTCGTTTGAGGCTTTTTATTCCAGCCGATCGCGTCGCCTGATATCGCACGGTGTTTGCGCGAGGGGGGCTAAGGGGGAGCGGGAGGGGACGTCAATTTGGCGTTCGAATTACGAGCGAAAGAGAACAAATAAAAAGTTGACAGAAAGAAGACCATTTCTATTCGGAGCTTGGCGCGCTGAATTTATTCCTGATATCGTGAAAATATGAGCGCTTTCAACGTACACTTCTCAAATCTTTCGCCGACCAGTGGCGTAGACTATAACCCCAGCAGATCTGTTTGAGGATATTCCTATTCTGATCGAGTTTGTGCTTCCTCCAATCAAGTGATATCGTCCAATATCAGAAGCTATCATCCGCCCATAGCTGCGGATTTCCTCATAACCTCTAAATCTAGAACCTCTTGTGTCTTTTCTAAAAGAGGAAAGTGATGTTCCTTTCTGCATACTTCTATGTAAACCCTTTCGTATTCACTTCATTGAAATCATTGTTCATGGCATTACAAAAAAATTGATTTCTGGAATAAAAGCTGTGTTTCAGGACGCCACTGCTTTCTACTACGGTTTTTATCATAGTCTAAATATCATCCGACGCGATGTGATTGCATTCTTCCTAGCTTCATTTTGATTCATGGCACGCCGAGATAATGGCATTCCCCGCTGAATAGCGACTGTCCAGGAATTGGGATATCGTTTTATCCCCAAGGCATTTTATAACGCCACTCCCGCATTGGGATTTCACGAGAATTCGCCGTTAAGAGAAAGTAATAATTTTTATATTTCATCCCCGACAGGCTGGGAATGAAAAATATTTCTATAAATTCCACGGTTTTGGTGGAAAGAAAAAGCGAGGAGTGTTTTCTGACTTCGTGTCTCTTTATCCTGTTCGCAGCGCCATTATTCGTACCTAATATGTTACAAAATGAAGTTGATGTTAGATGTAGGAAGAATGCATTTATTCGAAGAGAATGTTTGTTGTATTCTCAGATCCTCTTTCCTGTTACCAATTATCATAATTATGTTGAAGTTTATCAGCAAATATTGATGTCTGAAATTGTGATTTTTATTTTTGACAAAATCAGACACCGCTGTGGTTTTTATTTGGTGGATATCTTAGAATATTCCTTCTAACGTATGTCTTATAAGTTTTGGCACAAATTTCAGAGACCAAAAAAGTGACAACAATTATACAGCTGTTTATTCTATTGTGATACACAACAATAAACGTTTCAGAAGCAACAAAACTATCAATTCAACATGAATGGAGAGAGCCATCATCTTCCACAGAGCGCAACTTTCTGCGAACACCTAGGTTTTGGACGGTATCTAGATCGATTTCTCAGATCTTCCTGTATATTCGGCGTCGAAGTTCCTCTTCATTTTGGGCTTCTCATCCTCCATCGTAAACTTTTCGAGATAAGAGAGCAGGATTGTCGTTTCGTCGAAAAACTGGTACGTTTTGGTCGGCTAGCCAATCTTGAGTTTCTCTTGCACAGTGCCTGGACGCAAGGTCTGGCCAGAACAAAATATCGTCTCTAGCGTGTTCTTCTTCAATGAAATGAAATCAACTAGCGATATAGTTAGATGTCCTATATTGACGTGCTAGTTTTCTTAGCGAAGTACCAACCTTGTTTTACGCTCTTCTTACCAGTCTTACGGTCCTTGCTTGGGCAAAAATTCATGTACATAAAGTTAGCAAAACAACTTTCGCGAATCAAACTCGGAATAGCTCAAAATTTTGCCGTTATTTATCCGTAATTTATCCGTGAAAAAATGAATTTTGCCGCTCTTATATTTTAAAAGATATGAGATATGTCGCTAAGTTGATATCAACTTAGCGAAACAACTATCCGAAAAATTCTTTCAGTCGAAATCAAACTAGCTCATCTCTTTCAATGATTTATCCGTAAATTATCCGTGAAGTAAAAAACGTCGCCACTCTGGTATTTTAAAAAATATTGGATGTTTCGCTAACTTGATATCAAGTTGGGCAAGTTGGCGAAACAACTATGTATTCGAAAACTGTTTTCAGCAAAAAACAAAATAGCTCATCTTTTTAAGTGATTTATCCGTAAATTTTCCGTGAAAAAAGAAAATTTGTATCATTCAAGGTTTCGAAGAAAAATGACAAAAACTGATTGATCTATCAGCAGCTGCCGGAACATAATTTATGCATTTTTCTCGAAAACTACGCAGGCAATATTGTTTAAATTTGTAAAGAAGATGTAGCTTTTCATCTTTGATTTATCCGTGAAGAAAAAAATTTTGCCGCTCCTTTTTTTACAAAAATATCACGTGCACTGGTAAGTGTACATCAAATTACCAGTGGACGAGATATTTTTTCGAAAACGGGAGCAGCAAAATTTTTCTCTTCACGGATTAATCAAAGATGAAAAGTCACATCTTCTTTTCAAATTTCATTGATATTGCTTTCTCAGTTTTCGAGAAAAATGCATAAATTCTGTTCCGCGATCGATCAGAATTTGTCTTTTTTCTTCGAAATCTTGAATGATACAAATTTTCTTTTCAGCGGATAATCGACAGATAAATCACTCAAGAAGATGAGTTATTTGGTTTTGTGGTGAAACCATTTTTCCATAGTTGTTCCGCCAACTTGATATCAAGTTAGCGAAACATCCAGTATTTGTTAAAATGCAAGAGTGGCGATGTTTTTTTCTTCACGGTTAATTCACGGATAAATCATTGGAATAAATTAAATTATCTGTTGATTGCTGAAATAATTTTTTCAATATGTCACCTGGTAATTTGACGTACACTTACCAGTGCACGTGATATTTTTTTAAAAACGGGAGTGGCAAAATTTTTTTCGTCTCGGATGAATCAAATATGAAAAGTCACATCTTTTTTTCAAATTTCATCGCTATTGCCTTCTCAGTTTTCGAGAAAAATGCATAAATTATGTTCCATCGGCTGCTGATCGATCAATCAGATTTTGTCATTTTTCTTGGAAACCTTGAATGATACAAATTTTCTTTTTTCACGGATAATTTACGGATAAATCACTTAAAAAGATGCGCTATTTTGTTTCGTGCTGAAACCACTTTTCGAATAATTGTTTCGCCAACTTGATATCAAGTTAGCGAAACATCCAATATTTTTCAAAATCCAAGAGTGGCGACGTTTCTTTCTTCACGGATAATTTACGGATAAATCATTGAAAAAGATGGGCTAGTTTGATTTCGGCTGAAATAATTTTTCGGATAATTGTTTCGCTAAGTTTATATCAACTTAGCGACACATCTCATATCTTTTAAAATATAAGGGCGGCAAAATTTATTTTCTCACGGATAAATTACGGATAAATAACGGCAAAATTTTGAGCTATTCCGAGTTTGATTCGCGAAAGTTGTTTCGCTAACTTTATGTACATCAAAAATTTTAGGTCTTCTACTTTATGCCTGGTTTATACAAGGATTTAGTCTGATTTTCGAAAGTACGTATTATCTCGACTCGTCCAACTAAATTATAAATACTTTTCCGAATTTCTTTTTTGTAAGCCATATCGACTAAACCACTTCAACAACTGAAGTGTTAAAGTGAAGTCAAGGTCACAAACAAACTTTTATTTCAATAGCAACCTATTGTCTTCCTCTTATCACCACTATATTGGTCTATGAAATTTGTACAAACTTATGGTACATACGTTATATGATTGAAAAATGTCCTGCAGACTGTGTTCGTTCGAAGGCAATAAATAAGGACAAACATCAAAACATTTGTTTCGTGGCGTGACCGACAGACGACCATACGGACAGGCAAATATTTGGCCGGAAAATGGGTGGTTTCTCGAGGTGGGTTTGCTTCGGTCGACCTTCTGCGACTTAGGGGAAAGGGCACCAAACCGTGACATGCGAGCCATTGTTTCAGGCATCATTTCCATTATACTTCGCTTTCAATTTGTATGTTGCGCCCCTCGTTAGCCGTACGCTTCGGTTCCGTGGCCAGATGGTGAGCCGTCTAAGCGAAAATGAATGAATTAGCACTTTATAACTGCGAGAAGGCTCTACCTGCAGGCAAGGTCATTTTGCAGTCGCCGAACTTGAATTTTGCGAACATCCACAAGTTGAATTAGTCCTTCTGAGCCATCTCATATCAATCTTAGGTCTGTTCTTGATCTGAAATAGCGTCTAGGGACACCTTTACTTGGCACAGGATCATGATTTGGCTCATTTTAAGACACTCCTGGGCACATACGTGAACAGGCAGTATCTCGGTCTGTGAAATTGAAGCCCCACTTCTCAGGGCTTTAGAGATCCTCATTTACTCCAATGCTATTGCCTCTCTCTGATTTTGATCCATCGGTGAACTATATGGATGACTTTTTGTCCAAGCTATGGCCGTTCCAAAGGCGTTTCGAAATCGTATTTGTATCTGTATTTCTAAGTGAAGTCTATAGATTGAAGTGGTCTGACCACAGAAGTTTGGGTTTTCTTCACTGACACAAAATAATTCCAATGTACAATATTTTATTTACGGTCTGACATAATAGTATATAATAATATCATTACTAGCAAGGTAAGAGGGTTTTTACTGGCGAATGGAGGATATAACTGACGAGCCGCAGGCGAGTCAGTTACCTCCTTGAGCCAGTAAAACCCGTTACCTTGCGTGTATTGTTTCATATTTTATTTATTTCTCATTTGTAAAAAGGTTAGATAAATTCCAAAGTAATCTCAATTATTTGTCGCAAATGTCGTGAGCTATGGAAGCGTTGCCATGAACATGTCTGTTTATTTTTCTTTACTTTTGTTTTGGCGAAAGCGAAAATGAATGAACCAAAAGAAATTATTGAGGCAGCCAGCAGTGCAGCTTCAAGTTTATTACCTGCAAAATCAGCTTCAAGGTACAAGCGAGAATACGACGACTTCAAAAAGTGGCAAAACAAAAATAGTGTGATTGGGGTAACTGAAGATGTTTTGTTGGTCTACTTGAATCAACTATAAGCTAGATTCAGCCCTAATACTTTATGGGCAAAATGGTCTATGCTGAAAAGCTGCTTGGAAATGAAAGAAAATGCCCCTGTTCGCAGGTTTGTTTTCCTTAAAAAATTTATTGAAAAATATGACGTTTAGTTGTCATTTGCAGATTTCAAAAGGTAATAGCGTTTCTGAAACGAAAAAATGAGCGTTATACGCCAAAAAAGGCCAAGGTATTAAGTAAAGAAGAGGCTGAACAATTTCTTTTACATGCTCCTGATGACCAGTGCTTGCTGGCGAAAATTGTAACAATATTTGGGATTTTTGGATGTGACGAAATTCTCTCCTTAAACATGAATGATGTAGAAGATATGGGAAAGTACGTTATTGTGACATTGCGGCAAACAAAAAATTTAACAACAAGAAGATTCACCATAACCGATGATGGCTGCAGCTTCAAGCCCTGCATGTTATACAGAAAATATGTAAATCTTCGGCCTCCTGGAACAGAAAGCCTAAGATTTTTTTTTGACATACCGACATGGAAAGTGCATTTCTCTTAATGCTGGCCAGCACACTATTGGTGGTGTCCCAAAGCAAATAGCGAAATATTTAGGTTTAAAAGACCCGGAGTTATACACCGGCCACTCTTTTCGCAGAACTGGAGCCACTATGGTTGCGGATTCGGTTGGAGATATTTTAGCACTAAAGCGTGCAGGAGGGTGGAAGAGCACCGAAATTGCGATGAGTTATGTCGATGATTCGGTCAACAAAAAAATCGAAATGTCTAGCAAATTATTTGGTAGTAAGGAGAGTACTAATGTTCTGCAGTCCTCGAGTTCAGCAGTTTCTGAGTCAACAGATGGTTCATCATCATCAGTATCAACTCTTTCATCATAAAAAATCTGTGTTACTGGAAATAACAAGTGTACCATGATTTTCAACATATATAAAACAAAACTTTCTAATGTAAATAATACTACTAACTTGTAAAAATTGTGCAAGTTAACTGTCAGTTTTACAAGTTAGTGACTTGATGAAATAAACTTTCTTGATTAATATTGTGTTTTTGGAAACTGACGTTTACAAATGAGAAACAAATAAAAGAATTTGTAATTGAAATTCGATCAATCTAGCTCTAGGCAATGTAACTTTATGGATGTCACGATCGGGTTAAATGCAGTCAGTTCTGAAAAAAACCCCTATGGCACATGTTTCTGCGCCCGATTCCAATCGCATCACCGAAATTCCCATGTTCGCAGAACATATAAAAAGGTTATTTCCATCAATTCGCTCCCGGAGCCCAAAAATAAAACTAACTCCGGGAACAGCCCATAGAGGGTGTAATCGTATTTGCCGTTCCGCCGACTTCGATCGTTGTTCGACGTGTGTTATTCACCTAATACATCCATCGCCTGCCGGGTTCCGGAATCAGACGATTCCCCGCTATTATCCCGAGCATCCTGCAGGAGAGCTGAACCGTTCCTTGCTCCAGGAAAGGGAGATCAATAATTCGTCTCTCGGGGAGAAACGACATCGCTATACTCGTCACATAATACAAGGTTGATAAGGGTTAAATTCGCGACAGGGGTGGCCAAAACGCGACTAGCTTTTCCATCGACACCCACTTTCTTAATCGTCGATATGGCATTTGCCAATCAGTTCTTTCGGTCGAATACATGCATTCAGATTAAAGAACGACATCGCTATACTCGTCACATAATACGAGGTTAATAAGGGTTAAATTCGCGACAGGGGTGGCCAAAACGCGACTAGCTTTTCCATCGACACCCTCTTTCTTAATCGTCGATATGGCAGTTGCCAATCAGTTCTTTCGGTCGAATACATGCATTTAGATTGAAGAACTAGTAGGCCAGCTATTCTACCATTTATCATTTTAGGACAAGGAAATGAAGTAATTGCCCCTGTGCATTGCTCTCGTCTTAGGTTAATTCCTCATTGATAAGTTCGATAGGATTTTCGACGTAACATCGTCTCTTAAGGGGAGGTGCAACACGTCCGAGCTCGCTCCCTTTCAAAATTCGTTCGCATGCGGCGTAAACCAACAATTTTTTTTTAATTGAAGCATAATCATTTCTCTAGAATGTGTATTACTCGCTTTTCAATTTTTCTTCGTATATCAGGTAAAAAACCTGGTGAGCTGTAATTTCGTAAAAATCTGGACAACCGATTTTATTTCCATGATATCTCCGTCAATTTTCGGGATAAATCTATGAAATTTTCAGTAGACATGCGGAATAATGTTTAGCAGAATGTGTATTGATCAGTTTTTCTGTTTATTGCCCCCTGAATTTTTAAATAAACTTTAAAGTAGGAACTTTAGTGGTCATATTTTCAACCAGGTTTTTTCCTAATATATGAAGAAAAACGGAAAAGCAATTAATACATATTCTGCAAAATATTATTCCGCATGTAAGGACTGAACGAGAATAAATTTGCTATCACAATAACGCCTATATCTCTTGAACCAATTGAGAAAAAAATCAAAATTTGATCATAGTTAGCCTTGTTATGAACGTCAGAAACATGTGGAACATTTACTTCATAGATATTCCAATTCTCTGTCGCAAAATGTCAAGCGAAGTGGAAACACGAGAATTTATAGTGAAACTTTTTCAAAATAATCAAAAATGGAGCTTCAAAAGAATCGCGAAAGAGGCTCGCGTTCGTCCGGAAACGGTATCAAGAGTTGTTAAGCGCTTCAATGAAGATCTTATAATTAACCGCAAGGAAGGAACCGCGAGAAGAAAGGGGTTTCATAGCCCAAAAAAAATGAAGAAAGCCATCAGCCTTTTTCAGAAGAATCCTAACCTTTCAGGATGGGAAGTGGCCCAAATAGTGGGTTGTTCGCAGTCAACCGTTCAGAAAATCAAGTCGAGTTGTGGGCTTAGAACATACAAAGTGCAGAAAGTACCAGACAGGAACGCTGTGAAGAATCAAGAAGCGAAATCAAGAGCAAAGAAATTAAAAAAAGATTTCTCGAAAAATTTTTATTGTTGCGTGATGGACGACGAAAACTATGTCTTGGCTGATTTCTCGCAACCACCTGGTCAGGAATGCAGATTCTCGTGGAAATGTTGACGAACAATTTCGCGTGAAGAAACAAGCAAAGTTTCCTAAAAAATTCCTGGTTTGGCAAGCAATTTGCACTTGTGGGAAAAGGAGCAAATTTTTCGTTGGCCAAGGCTCTGTTAACTCGAAGATATACATCGAGGAATGCTTGAAGAAGCGACTTTTACCATTTTTACGTGAGCACGATGTGTCAACAATCTTTTGGCCAGCTTTAGCTTCATGCCACTGCAGCAAGGCCACCAAGGAATGGTACGAAGCTAATGACGTGACTTTGTCCCCAAAGAGGCCAATCCACTAAATTGTCCAGAGCTCAGGCCAAGATATTGGCCCTGGTAAAAAGAGAAATGAAGAAGACTAAGAAATCAACGAAAAAATTAGCGGAATTCAAGCAAAAGTGGAAGACCGCATCCCAGAAAGTGACTGAGACCACTATAGCATGATGGAAGAATTCCAGAAAAAATCCATGAATTTTGTAAAAAATAGTTTTGGTTTTTTTATTGTAAAAATAGTCTTCATTAGAGTAAGAAGATGATTCGAAAATGAGTTTGATTTTCGAAATCGGTCCAGTGGTTTAAAAGATATCAGCGTTTTGTGATAGAGAATTTATTCTCGTTCAGTCCTTGTACTGAAAATTTCATACATTTATCCCGAAAATTGACGGAGATATCATGGAAATAAAATAGTTTGTCCAGATTTTTTTAAAGCTCAGCAGGTTTTTTTCCCATATACGAAGAAAAACTAAAAAGCGAGTAATACACATTCTAGAGAAAAGACTAAGCTTTAATTAAAAAAAAAATTGTTGATCTACACCGCATACGAACTGAGATACCATGGAAATAAAAAATAGTAGACGATGTCCCTGAAGAACCAGCAAAAACGACACTTTCTCCGCCTTGGACACCCCTAGAACGTGAGTTTATCGCAACACGATGTCTATTCCATCTCGACAGTTCCTACAGCACGCAGCTGATGTGCTACGATCATCGCCTTCTCTGATTCTCGATGATACTTCAAGCGAACAAGGGCGTATTATGTTGTAGGTTCAATGGATCGCAAAATGTACCAAGATTTGAGTCACTTCGGAGTTACCTGGGGCGCTCTATTCTACGCTTCGGGATGGCATATAATGGATTGAGAGGTTTTTGAGTCGATTATACTCTTACCGAAGATATTTGGTGCATTGCGTTGGGAAGAATTGAGTGGGCTTAGAAGGGTTTCTTTTATTCGACAGATTGATGTCTAGTGCCACTAGGATTTTGAGTATGGAGTAATTATTTGCTATTGGAAAAAGCTGAAGAGTAGAGAGCCTCTAGATCTACACATTGAAATCTCTTAACCATAATCTAATTTGGAAACATAATTTTTCGCACTAGGAATACTAAATCGAAGAAATGAATCAAACGGCTTAACCTAACTATCGAATCAGTTGTACGCATGCGTCATATGTAAATTGCGTGGAATGTAGAGGTTATGTCTGTTTCTGCACATGCGTAGATCACGATTACTACAAGCCCAGCTTCAACTTTCATTGGCTCATTATCTATTTTGGTATAAGACATAGGAAGAGGAGACACAGCATCTCATTCATGAATTCGAGGATTGGTGAAGCAAAAATTTCGTCAATTTTCAATGAGGAACGAAGATGCATTAAGGATAGCAATATCGTGAGATACTGCCGTGGCAAAATTGCAAAATCTAACTCTGAAGGGTCCAGTGGTGTGGTGTTATCGGTATTGAGAAATGGAATTAAAATTTCAAGTGAATTAACTCTTTTTTACGAACATTGAAACAGTTAGGTACCCAGAACCAGCTTAATTCAGAATTGATAATTGATTTTTTGATGAGGACATTTTTTGTTACTTAAATAGTACTCGTTTTGTGCAATTTTATTAAATTGTACGACAAACCAGCTGTTCGAGGAGATCCAAAGTCGATGTTTGGTTGTTGTTAAGATGCTTAAAGCACGTATACGCGGAATCTATCGCTAGCTAGGTGAATTTGAAAGATTTAATAGGTAGTAAAGAGTTCCAAAGCCTTTTTCAAATTTCCAAATGAAGAGTTCCAAAAAAGTAAGACAAATAAAGCATGTCTTACTTTTTTGGAACTCATCATTTGAATTTGAAAGAGGTCGAAAAATTGGTCTACAGGAGGAGGGGTTGTCATTTCAAGAAATCGCTAACCGTACGAAAAGAAATCCAACTACTGTTATGAGATGTTGTCAAGCGTGGTTTGATAATGCCAAAATCGAAGAAGATTAGGCACCGGACGTCGAAGGGGCGCAAATTAAGTTTTAGATCGACGTCTAAGACTGGCTTTTAGAGACCGATTTTCGATAACTCAATATTTGGCCGATGAGTGGTTGAGAGAACAAGACCATCTTTAAACTTTCTGAACGGTTTACCGCCGGATGTGGACTGCAGCATTATCGACCCCATCTTGTGTTACCTCTGATGGTTGCGCATCGCCGGCAACGATTACAGTGGTGCAGAGAACGTCAACATTGGAATGTGGAATGGCATCAGGTCGTCTTTTCTGATAAATCTCGATTCTCTTTCGGTGCACATGATGGTCAAAGAAGGGTTAGACGAGGTCGGGGAGAAAGAAGTGAACCTCAGTCTGATGTCGAGCGTCATGTACACCGGACAGTAGGCGTGATGTTATTATGGGGTGCTATTGCACATGCAAGACGGTCACCTTAGTCTTTATTTGAGGTAACATGACATCGCTGTGTTATCTTCAAGAAAAAGTGGAGCCATATGTTCTCCCTTACCTTAACCGGCTCGAGAATCCAATATTACAGCAAGATAATGCTCGACCACATGTTGCTAGAGTTAGTTTAAGCTTTTTTGAAGCGACCCATGTGAATCTTTTGCCATGGCAGCCCAGATCTTTTGCCCATAGAGCAAGTTTGGGACATCATGGGTAGAAGGCTTGGAAATTTACCCCAGCCCCCACGGACTTTGGCGGCTCTGAGACATGAAGTACAGGTAGCTTGGGATAGTATCCCTCAAGAAGAAATAGACCATTTTATTGCATCAATTCCAAGACGTGTTGAGGAGTGTATATAAAATCGCGGTGGACAAACACATAATTAACAAATTTGTTAAAAAAATGTAAACCTTCGTTTTTTCCATAATTTCACGCACAAGGGTTACAATTCCTTTCGTGATTCTTGGCTTGTTTATTTTCCTCTTTAATATCTCCATACAGATTTCATATTCATTTCCATTCTGGGATCCACACAAGAATTCTGCAGTTCTTTCGCATCATTCCTTTTATTGTTCCGCAATTTTTCATTTTATATTGTAATTTCTATATGTTGTAACTTTACTTGTGGCAATAAATAAATGAATAAATAATTTACTCCTTGCTATACCTACTATCTATGTTTAACCAAAAAAAAAGTTGAATTTAAACAGGTCCACCAGGTATCTTTATTAGATACTAGCTGGCCCGGCGAACTTTGTTACGCCTAAATGAGACTTACGATGAATTTCACAAATCGTAATCACCGGTGATCTGAGATCAACGGCTTGGTTCTCTGATTTTTGAATTGTCAAATCGAGTTGATGCTAGATGAAACTCAGATCACCCCCCATGAGTATCGAAGTCCTTAGAAAAAGTTACACAATGTGGTGCACATAAAATATTTCATACATTGTGTACCTGATTTTCAATCGTTATTACCCTCCCCCATGAAAAAAAAGCTATATCCGCCCTTGGGCGGGATTTCCATGTTTCCATGGATATGAGCTGTCACACAGAACAGAAACACAAATATAATAATGTCAATTACTAATTATGGCTATTTTGGATTCAGTTATTTCCGCAAATATATTTATTATCCAAACAGAAATTCAAAAACATTTCAAAAATCATGAGAAAAGATGAGAATAATGGACAACTCACGATTGAAACTGATCGACAAAATGCGATTTACTTGAAATTTCGATGAAAATTCACTGTGATAGAATTCTATGCAAATTAAACAGTAATTGATGTCAATACCTTCACGATTACGTTATTTTGAATAAATAAAGATGTAAAAATAACTAATAATAATCAGTCATAATGTCTGAATAGCGCCACCTGAAGTGGTAAGAACGAAACTACTCTCATATCAGACATATCTCAACGAAATCTCATCATTTTAGAGATCTGTAATCTAACGCTAAGACATTTCGGCTTTGGTCAACAGCGCAGAGTTGGAGGCAACCCAAATTACACACTATATGTTTACATCGCTGTCTAACTGTAGCGACACCTAGTGGCCTTACTCGAAAGAAGGAAAAGCATTTCCTGTATAAGTAAAATTTTCATCGATTTTTTCAGAGTTTTATTGTATTTTATAATAACCAAACCGTAGACGAATCCATATATGAAGTTTCATAACAAACAGTCCATCCGATCTCGAGTTATGAAAGGTGTAACCAACATCTTTCTTTTATATATATATATAGATATGGTGACGAGTGACAGCTAATTATGTCAGATATTGATCAGTGACTTCTGGACTTGAGGCGGTTTCAAGAGAAATGTCAAAAGTTTGATCAATTTTTCTGAAGAATAATTCCTGCGAAAACCAAGCTCTATTTTGACCAATTCTAGTGCTGCACATTATCTTTTGAAACGAATGACAAATCTACCGACTAAATTAACTCGATTATTTTCTCTCTTTCCACTAATTAATATTCCACCGCCCGAGTTAAATTGGACAAAATCGCATTCGTCCGCAGACCGCCGCTTGCCGCTTAGCCGCGCGGCCCTGCGAAAATTAATCACATTAATTCACATGTTAGAAATTAATTGACCCGTCCGTACTTTCGGGAGCGCCATCTATCCAATTTGCGCCCGTAACGACAATGACGGATGAAAGTATATAGCGCCGAAAATCGTCGAATGAAAACTGCATCGATTTCCACTCGTGCGTCCATCATAGCCGTCGCAGCCGGGGAATGTAACACCCGCAAATAAATCCGGTAACGTGGCAGACGACAGGAAAACAATTTGGCGAAAAAGCGCTGAATTTGCCGGACGTTATTGATGACACGAGCTCGAAATGGAGTCTCTGGACGACCGTCCTTTTTGGGGCGAAATGAATTTCCGCAGTTCCGCTGTACCGCATAAATCGGAACGATTCTATGGCCTGCAATGTTGGATGGAACTCGTTGATGAATGACCAGAAGTAAATTGCTCCTCCTGTATCTGAATCGTATACGTCGCATTACCCGTTTAATGGTTTAATCTAACCTGGTTGAAAAGCATCCCCATAAAGCTATCCAGGTATAAAGAATGTTTTTGGGATTCTAGGTGAACCACAGAAAGGGTTGGTGAAGTCATAGAACTGTTCTTTTTGTTACGGCATCATTCGCAGCAGGAAACTATGTGGTATAATAAAATAAAAAGTATTGTTCGAAGCTGAATTCTTGGCTCGAATGCCAGGAGGTTGACAGGAAAATTACGTGTTGATCCAGCTTTAGAAAGCCTGGTCGTGATCATGTAGCAACATCTTTTTTTTGCGAGGTTGAAAAGTTTAAAGCTCTTACCTTTTCTTAATTTTATATTTGGATCCATTGGTTTGCACTCTGAAGAAGCCATGTCCATTATTTTTCTCTTATGGTTGCACAATTTCAGGTCCCCTATATTTGTATCTGGTGGAAAGGTGTATGGCTTACTAGCCACCTGAAAGGAAAAAAAAACAATGAATCGACAAATTCATCTCGTTCTTTGAAATATGTGTTTATACAGTGTGACAAGAAAATCCTCGGACAAACTCTTTTTCATTTAACTTTATTAAACAGAAGAAATTGGACAAAACAACAACAATTAATAATAGCTCGAACATTTGTTAATAATGTATTCAAGCCGTTTCGAAGTGGCTTCCTTTGGCGGCGATACACAGCTTCAGACGCTTCTTGAAACTTTCGGCAATGGACCGCAGCTCCAAATTTTTGTGTTTTTTAGCACAAGCCCTGTGCTCCAAAATCGACCACACGCTGTGGTCCATTGGGTTGAGATCCGGTGAGTAGGGCGGCCATTCTGCAGATGGGATGAAACAAGGAAAATGGGTCTCTTACACCATTCTTGCGTCATTTTCACTCTGTGAGCCGTAGCGGAGTCCTGTTGAAAGGTAGGTCCAATGCGTATCGCCGAAGTGCTGCTTGGCCCACGGAAGTACTACGGCCTCGATAATGTCGCACCGGTAGACTTCTTGATTGATTTTGACCCCTTGATCCACGAAACTAAGGGAGTTTTACCACTGCCGCAAATTCCGCCCCAGACCATGACGGATTGCGGATTTTGACGGTGTTCGACGATGGCCGATGTATCAGGAGCCTCTACGGACCATACTCTGTCGTTTTCGTGGTTCTGGGATTGTTCTACGGTGAAAAGCTTCTCGTCTGTGCAGAGAATTCGCCCCCATTGCTGACCGACGGAGACGAAGAAGTTGGCGGCACCTATGGAGTCGTACGCGCTTGTTTTCCTCCATGAGGAGTTGAACTTTTTGGAGCTTGTATGGCTTGAGTTTGAGCCTCTTTTTGGCAATTTGACAGACTACTGCGCATGATACCGGTTCCACAGGCTATTTTCCTCATGGAAACCCTCGCATTTCGATTGACTCGCTTCTTGACGATGTTGCGATTGCTAGGTGTATTGACAGTGCGTTTTCTACCACTTCCTGGACGACGACCATCATGGCCAAGCTCCTTGAAATGACGAATTGCATCGGACACGGTTTGTCGAGGCACATTGAGCAAACGAACAATTTCGCATTGACGCCTACCTTGACGAAACAGCTCCAAAATCGCACTACGTTTGTTTGACATTCTAAAACTCTGTGAAATGAAATTATATCAAACTGAAAATCCACATATTAGCACAGGAAAGTGTAGAGAAACCAAGAGAATAAAAATTATTTGGCTGCGCTGAAATACTTTTGTTCCAGACCACAGCAAAATTTGTCCGAAGTTTTTCTTGTCACCTTGTATATCATCATTTCAAAATCGTTCGAAGGTGAAATATGCATAAACTATGATTATGATCATTTATCCTTTTCCTTATAACCTTGTTTGAGGCTGAAAGGCTCACCCAGTATAATAGTATATAGATTTGAAGAAAGGAGGCCTTAGAATTATAAAGTAACGGTGCTGGTCAGTGGGGCTAAGCATTAACCCAACCAAAACCACAGTAATCCCATTTATCAAGAAGAGGAAACTTCCAGCTATGAGATCCCTCTCTTGAAATGGAGACCTCATAGATTGGAAGTCCAAAATCCATCTCCACCTCCTCACTAAATTCATCACAGTTTTCACAGTCTTCGACCATGTAGATCTTTTGTTCTCTACCCTACTCATTCATTAAAACCCAAGAAGATCGTCAATGGTGTTGATAAAACCGTCAGGAGCCTCGTTCGTTACCTCGTGGCTATCCTGGATCAATGGTTCTTGTTCTTAGACCAGCAAGCTCTGAACACTTACATACCATGGGTTCAGCTGTTTCTACTTCTGATCCACAGGGCCTACAGATCTCACCTGCTTTCACATACGGTCCAAATGATGTTTGTACCGACAGTGCCACGTCAGCAGACCAAAGCTCAGCTCGTGACAGCTTAAAGAGCCTACTGGTATAGGCCGGTGGAATCATCAAGAACATCTTAGTCTGGATAAGACCAGGAGTGTTACTCCAGAGGGTTATTCTGTTATCCAACTCCCATTGTTGGACTGCTGCCTTATATTAGTCTATTTCAAGCCCACAGAAAGGCTCAGGTCCAGCAGGTATTAACCTTAATGCACTCTAAGCAAGCTCATCAGCTCTTTCATTACCTTCAACACCACAATGCCCTGGCACCCATTGTAGAGCCATTTTATTGCCTCTGGCCAGTTGCTTCATGGAGTTATGGCACTCCCAGGTCAGCAGAGATCCCTGGCAATGTGATTCCAGAGACATCAGCCCGATTAAGATTATACTGACACCTCTAAGGTCTCTGGAGGAGACCCTTCATGACCTTGTAGCTTGAGCGATTAAGAAGAATGAATTATAAGAATGGGACGTCCTAAGTATAAATTAAAATTCACAATTTTCTCTGCTCCCCGAGTTGGAAACAATTTTCACGGAGCTTCGGCGCGACCTACATTTTTTCATCCGCGATCTGCGCCAGAGTTAAGACAGATAAGAATTCCGGCAAATGCCCCAGAAGTTCATAATTCAGCGACCGTAGAAACTAATATTCGGAATTTATTACGGCGCCGTGCTCAAATTATTCTCCCCAGAATTTGAATAGGGAAATTATGTTTACATTTGTTGAGAAATATTATCTTCCTCAAGTTCCGGCTATCCGGCGGAATTTCCATTGTTTTACGTGCATTTAGGACCGGCGTGAAGGAGAGAAAAACCTCTGAGAAATTTCCCAGTGTAGCCGTGAAATGAATATATTATGAACTTCGCTCTGGGTGCGACTCTTTGATAAATGAGGTTATACGAAATTCTTACGGAGTATGGAATACAAAAAAGGGGCCATTAAGGTTTTGTTCCACCCCTTAGAAGTAATTAATTTCTGCGCCGAGTTTACTGCAGCTATGAAGACTTGAGAGATTATGTATAATCCATCCAAGAATTATCGAAAACAGGCTTGTTACAAAAAAGTAACTAGAATTTTTCTGTGCTTTCATCATAGCAATTAATATACAGGCCACAGGGTGAGTCTTTGACTTGTACATATATTTTAACTGTAGATTCTTGAGGCTAAAAGAAACCTTTTTTTCATTTTCCATTTTTCCGAATTCGGCTCTGTTAAAGAGATATAGCCATTCGAAAAAAAATAGGGCTAAATACGTGCCTGATATTATTCTCTACAAACACCTAAAAGTTCATATTTTTCGATTGGAATTGATGTGATTATTAGATATTCTGGGTGATACTTTTAAAAAATGCTCAAGCACTAACCTTATTTGAATAAAAATGTTACAAACACGATATTTCCTAACAAAACACTCAGTTCTGTCCGACCATTTCGGCAATTGATAAGCTATATTTCTCACACCAAAATAAGTTCCTTCTTCGATTGTCCTGAAGATTAGTTCATAGACACTAATAATTTGTTCATATTTTCCTCGATATTCCAAAACGATCTCATAAAAACTGGTTTCTCACTAACCTATCCTAACTCCACTAACCAAATTCATATGATTCGGGGTCAATGACATAACCTTACCCATCCTCTGTGATATTCACTCACAGAACTCTAGAGAAGACGATGCCAGATTGCCGATTTTATCTTCAAACAATGGTAGAGGCGAACTCAAGGAAGCAGTACGTCCCCTATCGATAGCGGATGAACTATCACAATCGCTAAAGGCGTCTAGGCGTTGCTCTTTGGAAATACCAAACGAGTAGTTCTGATTCTCGCCAATATAGTGCTACGTTCTCAATTTCAGTCGCCACGGCCTACTCTTCCCTTCAGAAGGCCGTGGATGTAGCCGCCACGCAAGACAAACCGTTGTTCTGTGTCTCCAACCAGTACAACCTAAAACGTTAGTCAGTGATCCTATACATGGTATAGGCGAAGTTTACGCGTTGGACTGTATTCATTTACAGAGAATGAAGCAAACAGGTGATGATTATGTAAATGACTGTCAGTGAATTGATGTAATAGTAGTGTCGTTCTGGTGTCGAGTTATATTGTTTCGATAGATATTTTGCTGAAGGTCCGGTAAAAATGGATTTTTAATAGAAACTGCCTATAAAATGTATCATTTCATGCTTCTTAGAATTCGATTTTATGTCCCACGAATGTGGAATTTTATTATTACATATATCTACATCAAACGTTTTTTCATCATAGAGATTTTAGTCTTGACAAAGTTGATAAACATTCTGACAACGTTGGTAACTTGTTGAGAGAACAGAAAAGAAATAATATTCGATGAGATTCAACTCAGGACAGCATTAAGATTATTCTTGAAATTCATGATTTCTTTCTCTAATTTAATCTCATACAGTAAGGAATAACTTGAGAACGACGCGTTTTATTGAAAAAACATAAGAATACTTTTGTTTTCTAAAATAATTAGTTCCTTCGAAAACGTAAACCGTTCATTTTTTCCAAGTGGTTTTATAGTATTTTTGCGTGAATTTATGAGTCGACTATACTGTAACTTTCATACCAGGAGGAATATGGAATGAGTTTCAATGAAGCACCATGAATAGAGTAAACAATCAACCAAAATTCAGTTCATTCGAAATATCGGTTCCGAATATATGGAAAGAATAGTGTTAATTTCATGGATCTTTGACACCCTGTATCTTTCAAACTAAACCGAATTTTGAAAAATGGTATGGGAAAAAAGTGTTTCTTTTGATGAGAGGAATCTACAGTTAAAATATATGTACAAGTCAAAGACTCACCCTGTATGGATATAACCTTAAAATTGAATGGTATTTTTTCAAAGTAAGACACATTGAACATGAACATGTCCTCCGTAATTATCACATACGATTACCATCCTGTGAATTTGTATACCAGCAGTATATTATTTTCATTTTGTATTGATACATTCCCGAACGATCAATTGTAGGAGCATACAGCCTGGAAATTCTGGTCTGATAACGAAAAATATCGCGGAGGATTGAAAAGCATGTTCCTTTTCAAAGTTCAATATGAATATTCGCTAAACCAGAAAAATCTAGTTGATTATTCGAAGCGTGTTGCTGCAAAGTGAATAGATTGGAAAAATTGTAATAGATATCAAGACAGAAACAAAACTTAACGAATGGATTTAATCAATATATGAAGAATTTTGTCATGACATTGTAACTTTCAATATTGTGAACAATGAAGGAGTAAAATATGTAATATTGAAAATGTAAATATTCCTATTATTCTAACACTGTTATTATTTCCTCATCTGGGCAGAACTCGTCATGTTCATAATTTAAGGCTTTATGTCAGCAATATCATTCCATACATTTTGACTCATCTACTCTTCTAGTTTCCTGAAGCAAAAAACCACAAAAATACTAAAAGACGACGATCCATTCGAAATAATGGCGGCCAAGAATCGAGAGAATCATAAAAATAGCGTTATTATCTCCAATTCTCCGGGCATAAATCAAAAATTCATTCCTCTCGTATCTCGTAATGGCGATAATCCATCATGGAGGCGAGGGAATCGGGCATATCGTTCGGATTCCCCGCAAAAATAACATTTCATAAATTTGAAAGATTGCCAAGAACAAGACGAAAATAATAATCCGACGCGAACAAGATGTAAATGCCCCACAGCCTCTACGGTCGTTCCATTTTCAATCTCACGGTCGGGTAGTGAGCCATTGTTTGGTTTCGGAACAAATTGCCTTTCCGCGTCTTTCAGCGGAGCTAGACTGGAAGACTGCAAAATTCTGAGAGACCTGAAGATGTCAACGACGTAACCTGCGATTTTTCAATCTGGAGGAAGCTCAAACGCATCCAGACAATCAAGCACAACCGAAAATAAATTTCGTTTCGAATGTACTTAGGGAGTACCACAAGGCTGCATTCTAGGACCTCTATTATTTTTTGCATGCTGCTCTAACCATCGACAAAATTCCAACCGTTGTGATGGGCATCTTCAACATGTAAAGCTTGATGGATGCTCTGAAGATCACTAGCTATACGAGGATATATTGATATTCAGTTAGCCTAGACCATATCAACGAACAATAACTTATTAGAAGTGTCAGTGTAGAGTTCGACGTCAATAAAGTAAACCAGAGTTACGCAATAAATTTAAAAAAAAGATGTCCACCGAAATTGTAAAAATCGAAAAATTGGATTATCGAGCCATCATCAAGTACCTGTATGTAAAAGGGTTAAGAGGTAAGCAGATTTACGAAGATATGTTTAATACCCTTGGTGATCAATGTCCTTCGTATACGACCGTGAAAATTTGGCCTGTAAGCTTCAAAAGAGGTAAATTTTTCATTGAAGATGATGACCGATCGGGAAGGCCAGTTTCTGTGTCAGTCCCCGAAAATATCGATGCAGTTCATGACATGATTTTATCAGACCGTCGAATTGGGCAAAAACGGATATCTGAAGCACTGAAGATTTCATACGAACGCGTTCATCATGTAATTCACGTCTATTTCGACATGAGACAAATTTCTGGAAAATCTGATCCCCAAATGTTTGAACGTTGACCAAAAGCGTGCAAGGGTAGGAGCATCGCGTTCGATCTGTGATCGATTTGAAAACGATGTGGACTTCTTAAACCGAATTGTTACTATGGATGAGACTCGGGTACATTTCTACGATCCAGAAACAAAGCAACAATCGACGGAATGGCGACACTCTGGTTCTCCAAGACCTAAGAAGTTTCGTGTCCAAAAATCTGCTGGAAAAGTTCTTGCTTCAGTTTTGTGGGATTGCCATGAAATATCATGATTGATTTTTTGGATAAGGATAGAACAATAAGTGGAGATTAATATTCGATATTACTGACTACTCTACGGGAAAAAAACAAAGAGAAAAGACGCGGAAAGCTATCCAAAGGTATTTTGTTTTTACAGGACAACGAACCAGTACACAAATCTCATGTTGCCATGCAAAAAATTCGTGATTTAGGGTTAGAATTACTAGAACACCCCCCTTATTATTCACCAGATTTGGCTCGACTAACATCTCTTTCTTCAACTGAAAAAAAATTTAAAAGTTCGTAAATTTTCTTCCAACGAAGAGGTAATAGAAGCTGTGGAGGACTGGTTTGCAGAGCAAGGTCTAGAGACGTTGCAGGTTCACAGTAATGAATGTATTCAATTAAGAGGAGAATATGTTGAGTAATGAAATATTTCGACATTGAAATTTTGTTTGGTTCTATAGTAGGCTAAGAATTTTCCAATATATCCTCGTACCTCTAACACTAATTGAATATATATATTCTTTTGAAAGAGAGAATTACATACTGTTATGTAATATCAAACAATATATGGCGTATGGCACGTGTGAAGAAATGGCGACAAGGAACAGATTGTATAAAAGAATACAATCTGTTTTCCGCTCCAAATCTAAGTGTTAGCAGAGGGAATGTAAACGGGGTACCATACAATTCTGCATATGATACACGAGAACAGATAAAAACCTCTGAAAAAATTCTGTCTCCCCGTGTATGTGTGGTGATACTGAATATGTTCAAAAAATATGCTGCTATCCATGTTACAGAGCTCCTTGTGCTTGAAAACAAGCCTTTTCATCGAACTGGAGGCAAATATCTTGAAATTATATCATTCTGTAACAAGAAAAAAAGAAGAAAAACGTGAAAGAAGCAGTAGAAAAAACTACTTCACCTGCTAAAAAAAACCTTTTCACAAAGTCCTAACTCTCTCATGGATCGGGAGGATCTTTCGATCAGGTCCGATCTTCCAAGTGATGATTCTTCTGTTCTCCAGGTGTTCGAGGAACGCTACAGGCCCCTTATGTTGAAGGATCATCTCCCATAGATTTTATTACTTTATCAGAAATTCTTTCGAATGCTGGTAAGATCTGAGCTCATAGGAAAAAACTTCGAGAATTAGAACTATCATCTTCCAAACTTTGTCATAGACCGTAGGGAACACCAAGTATCAACCTAGAAAATCGATATAAGTGTAGAGCCAACTTTAAAGACTCAATTACGAAACCTAGAAAAAGAATATACCATAAAATTCAATATAGTGTTGATAATTGGTTGAGGTCAGGGATGAAGGAAATCAATTTGATGAAATTTCTGCCGACGTTTCGATTATATTTAAATCATCTTCGGGGCTCTGAAAGAGCAATACAAGGACATTATTCAACGATACAGAATGGCCATCGTAAAACAAACACAAGAAATCAGGGATCCCGAACCTGAACAATTACCAATTTCAAACAATTATTAAAAATATAATGAACAATATAAACACAACATAGACGATCGTATAAAGGATACCTACCTATCTGACAACATAAACGAAATAAATTAACTTAAAATGAAAAGATCCAATACAGGCGAACAACTGAACAAGTAAATAACGAACTTTCTTAAAAATGTAGGTTAAAAAGGTGTTTTCTAAAAAAATTATTAAATGGTGACTCACATCATCGGTTGACTCCTATTGTCCACTCATAAAACATACAAAACAGTGTCACTTTTAAAAAACAGGTAAGACGTGACATGAAGGATCGAGACATGAAGGAAACTGAAATGCAACCACATACGATGTGCAGGTTGACAATGCAATTCGATTACGATAAAAAAAAGGGGGTTCTCGGCATGCAAAACACAATCATAAGGAATTCCGTTCTCAATGATTATAAATTCAGCCGTGTTCTTTTAACCTGGCTATTATATTGAAATAAGCGGTATTTAAATTCTCAATATCCGATCTTTTATTTATGGATTTATTATTTTGTTGAATTGATACCATTTCATGTATCAATCTCTTTTTTAAAATTCGCTGATGTCCTATCACCCTTGCATTGTTGAAATCAAAAGCGTGAAGTTCCCTAAGGGAGTGCTCAGCTAAGGCCGTGTTATTCTCCTTTTTCTTAATTGGGTTGTGCACATTTATGCTGTCCCTGCGATGTTCACCAATCCTTGTTTCCAGGTATCGACCCGTCTGTCCAATGTAAACACAATCACAGTCCTTACAAGGTATTTCATAAATTATATTAGACAGCATTAATTTTGGTGTTTTAGTTTTTAAACTGGAAAACAACTGTCTGACTGTGTTGCTTGGTTTAAGGGATATCATAGTATTTGCAGTTCTTAGAATACCAGCAACTCTCTCAGAAAGACCCTTTATATATGGTATTGAAAAGTACCTCAGCTCTACATCATCCCCACGATTCTCCATTCTACTCTCGGACGTACGTTCAGAGAGAATCCTTTTTACCATGTTCAAAGGATAGTTATTTTTTATGAGTAAATTTCTGATCTTCGTCATATTCTGATCATGGAAACTACTGTCTGACAAGGTGAGGGCCCTGTGCTTGATGTTTTTAATTAAATTGAGCTTATGAACGAGGGGATGTAATGAGTTGTAGTTGACAAACCTCTCCGAAAAAGTTTCCTTATGGTACCAGTCCGTTATGAGTCTATTACCCTCTCTCACCACTAGAACATCCAAAAAAGGCAATCTACCATCCCTCTCCACCTCAACCGTAAACTGCAACCGCGGATGAAAAGAATTGAACGACGTCAGTATATCATCAACACAATCTGATGGAATTGAGGTTATTATATCGTCAACGTACCTCCGAAAAAAAGGTACCTGAAAGGACAGCCTAGTAAGCGCGTAATTCTGCAGTTCAAACATCACTATGTCTGCAGCTATTGGAGCCAAACAGTTACCCATACCAAGACCGAAAACTTGCCTGTAAAATTCATCCTCAAAAATGAAATAGCTATTATCTACACACAATGCCACGAGCTCTAGAAATTCCGCAAGGCTTAGAAGTGTATTTGACTCAATTTTATTCCAGTATTTTGCTACCAGGTCAGAGAGAAGCTCGGTTGGTATGTTGCTGAAAAGTGAAATCGCATCAAGTGAGATAAGCGTGTAATCACTTGACAATTCAATTTCACGAATACTATTAACGAATTCAAAAGAGTCCCTCAAATATCTATCATCTTTCACGAATATATGGTTCAAAAGCTTAGCCAAAAATTTGCTGAGGTTATAAAGCGGACTGCCCACAAAACTAACAATTGGTCGAAGCGGAACACCACTCTTGTGTACTTTAGGCAAGAAATAAATTTTCGGACTTACGCCATTTACACTACGCAAATATTTGTATGTTGATTCATCAATGTGGCTCCGCCTGTGAAGTCCAGTTATTATCCTGTTGAGGCGGTTTTGAACCTTCTTGGTTGGATCACAACGAAGCTTTTCATACGTGTTATTATCATCGAGGATCGAGTGAGCTTTGCTACTGTACTGGCTCCTTGACATCGCTACGGTGGAATTACCCTTGTCGCTTTTCAAAATTAATAGATCGTTATGATTTTTTAAGAATTGTTTTGTTTCTTTGATGCACTTGGTGATGAAATCATTACTATTGTGAAAATTATTCACATTATTAAGATAATTAGTTGTTAAATTATATTTTTAATAATTGTTTGAAATTGGTAATTGTTCAGGTTCGGGATCCCTGATTTCTTGTGTTTGTTTTACGATGGCCATTCTGTATCGTTGAATAATGTCCTTGTATTGCTCTTTCAGAGCCCCGAAGATGATTTAAATATAATCGAAACGTCGCACAGTGGGGCAGAATACCTTGAAACCTGGCATTAAATATTTAGGTGTTTGTTTAGTTTGAAAATACAATATATTATTATTTTTATATGTTAATTGGTAAAGGTAAAAGGCATTTTGGATCCTACAAATATTTATTAACATCGGAATTAATGTAATCACACATCATAACACATTTAAAGACCTTTTGGATGATGATTTCGATTCATTATTCGTATAAATCGGAAACACTGGAATATTCTGATGACTCCAAGTCTTCTTCTCAAATCCTGTAGTGGGACGCTAGCCAAGGACGGATATAGCTGTTTTTCATGGGAGGGATAATAACGATCTTGAGTGAGGGTAATAACGATTGAAAACCATTAAATCAGGTACACAATGTATGGAATATTGTATGTGCACCACCTTTTTCTAAGGTCTTCGATAATCATTGGGGGGTATTTACTCCCCGTACACCCACCCTCGTAAATCTGCCCTTGGCGCAGGCAACAGTTTCTGTAACACGTATATATTATTTGGATAGCAGAGCTTCTTTGCTGCTTTTTGCTCCTTGGACAGTCTTGTACGAAGAGAATATTTGAGGAACACTATCCCTCACAGCTCCATATTGATGTTGAGATAACTTTGCTGTTATCAAAGCAGCTAGACTCTAGAGCATCTTAGCCAGGCATAGATTTTGGAGTCCAACGAAGATATAAAGGCATTTCTATATTTAGTGGCCCGTTTTGGAGACGTTATTTCATGAAGAATTTTTGATGCATGTACTTACCCTTCTGACCTTCTTTGTTGTTATGTCAATACAGATACGTGAGTCGTATCCTTAAGTTCTTTAGTTTTAAACCATTTTGTTTTCTCATCTCTCTAAGCGATCATCAAAGGTAACTTCAGGACGATCAAGCCTTTTCTCAGTTATACTAGGAAACGAATTCGACCTCTCCAGTCATTCTTTTTTGTGATTTTGGAAATGTACAACCATTCTTCATGCTTTTGTGTAATGAGACTCATACTCTGCCTTCAAATATATTTTGTTTTCAGAAGCTCCTTCTCCTGCTCTGCATTACATTTCGTACGTTTTTTTTTCATTTCTTCGTTCAAATAATCAATTTTTTTTTTCATTTCAACTGTTTCCGCAACTCCTCATTATATCTATGAGCTCTTTCCCTTTAAAAATCATTGCGCTCGAAGTCGTTTCTAAAGGAGAAATAAATTTTTAAGGAAATAATCGATTATCAATGAGTGCCCACCTCGCTGTCTAAAATTGATTTTTCTGAAAAAAGGCAGAATATGGGCAACAAATTTTCATGATTCTGAAATGAGCATGGATCAAGATTCGCAGAAATGTAAATATCAAACTTTGGACGGCCTTGGAACATAACTGAAAACCTTCGTGATTCTGGGAATACGATAAAAATTTAAAGATTCAATCATAGACAACATCAACAAGAATTAATTATTATTCTATGTAAGTTTTTATTCATCCAAAGTTCCTAAATTATCTACACATACCTGAACTTGAAGTTGCCATCAAAAAAACTCGTAAAAATAGTGATCTGTTAACAGAGTGACGTTGTAAAACTACAACAATTACGGAAAAATTTTGCAGTCGTCTCGACTTGGCCAAAAAATGGCTACAAAGAAGAGCTGTCGGGAGCGCAGTGGGGATCAGAAAGGGTTAGTATTGTGCTTTTTTGTCGCTCACGGTAGTGATCTGTCGCTTCGACAAACGGCGGTATGAAAATATGCATTTTTAATTTTTGATTTAATGCCAGGTTTCAAGGCATTCTGCCCCACTGTGCGTCGGCAGAAATTTCATCAAATTGATTTCCTTCATCCCTGACCTCAACCAATTATCAACACTATATCAAATTGAAGGTCATTAAACTTGATACTGTGAATTCAACTTGGAAGAAATTTTATGACTCAGGATGGACGATGCGAGAGGTTTCTTCGTGCAAATCGTTGAAATCTATGGATCTGAGACCATGGCAGACATGAAGGTTTGGCAAACAATCAATAAGAAGTTGGCCCATTACCAAAATCATAAAAAGTTTTTGCTTACCTGCAAGAACCAGGGAATTTTTCCAGTTCACATTCAGAAATATTCCAGGACAGTACTTCCAATAATGTTGGACTCTAATAATCCGTTCGTTAATAGTTGTAATAATGTTGTAAACAATTTTAAGAGAAAAATTCTTAGTTTAGAGGTGGCTTACATGCATTGGAAAGTTGACACACTTAAGAGATCTCTTGCAGATATACGCTCGAAGGTGCAGCAGAGGGTTGATACTGATATTTATGAAGCTTTCTCGATCCGTCAGGAAATTTACCACAGTCAGAAGTTCTCTAAAGTAAAAATTAAGCAGAAGCGAAAGGTGAGTTCCTTGAGGCGTGCTCAGCTGCCAAGTCAGACCTCATCACACATTAATGCAGGCTGGTTCCGTAATCTTTCCAATATTGATGTTCCAACTAATGTTCAATATCTTCTGAGTTTGGGTGAGAAATTCAATTTGCCCTATAACAGTCTCAATCCTCCACCCTTTAAACAATTACTAGTTGACACTGAATATGTTCTCTCCTTTTGTGGAAATGAAAGTGAATCGGTTGAGAAGAGGAATAAATTCATCAATTTAACAACTAATTATCTTAATAATGTGAATAATTTTCACAATAGTAATGATTTCATCACCAAGTGCATCAAAGAAACAAAACAATTCTTAAAAAATCATAACGATCTATTAATTTTGAAAAGCGACAAGGGTAATTCCACCGTAGCGATGTCAAGGAGCCAGTACAGTAGCAAAGCTCACTCGATCCTCGATGATAATAACACGTATGAAAAGCTTCGTTGTGATCCAACCAAGAAGGTTCAAAACCGCCTCAACAGGATAATAACTGGACTTCACAGGCGGAGCCACATTGATGAATCAACATACAAATATTTGCGTAGTGTAAATGGCGTAAGTCCGAAAATTTATTTCTTGCCTAAAGTACACAAGAGTGGTGTTCCGCTTCGACCAATTGTTAGTTTTGTGGGCAGTCCGCTTTATAACCTCAGCAAATTTTTGGCTAAGCTTTTGAACCATATATTCGTGAAAGATGATAGATATTTGAGGGACTCTTTTGAATTCGTTAATAGTATTCGTGAAATTGAATTGTCAAGTGATTACACGCTTATCTCACTTGATGCGATTTCACTTTTCAGCAACATACCAACCGAGCTTCTCTCTGACCTGGTAGCAAAATACTGGAATAAAATTGAGTCAAATACACTTCTAAGCCTTGCGGAATTTCTAGAGCTCGTGGCATTGTGTGTAGATAATAGCTATTTCATTTTTGAGGATGAATTTTACAGGCAAGTTTTCGGTCTTGGTATGGGTAACTGTTTGGCTCCAATAGCTGCAGACATAGTGATGTTTGAACTGCAGAATTACGCGCTTACTAGGCTGTCCTTTCAGGTACCTTTTTTTCGGAGGTACGTTGACGATATAATAACCTCAATTCCATCAGATTGTGTTGATGATATACTGACGTCGTTCAATTCTTTTCATCCGCGGTTGCAGTTTACGGTTGAGGTGGAGAGGGATGGTAGATTGCCTTTTTTGGATGTTCTAGTGGTGAGAGAGGGTAATAGACTCATAACGGACTGGTACCATAAGGAAACTTTTTCGGAGAGGTTTGTCAACTACAACTCATTACATCCCCTCGTTCATAAGCTCAATTTAATTAAAAACATCAAGCACAGGGCCCTCACCTTGTCAGACAGTAGTTTCCATGATCAGAATATGACGAAGATCAGAAATTTACTCATAAAAAATAACTATCCTTTGAACATGGTAAAAAGGATTCTCTCTGAACGTACGTCCGAGAGTAGAATGGAGAATCGTGGGGATGATGTAGAGCTGAGGTACTTTTCAATACCATATATAAAGGGTCTTTCTGAGAGAGTTGCTGGTATTCTAAGAACTGCAAATACTATGATATCCCTTAAACCAAGCAACACAGTCAGACAGTTGTTTTCCAGTTTAAAAACTAAAACACCAAAATTAATGCTGTCTAATATAATTTATGAAATACCTTGTAAGGACTGTGATTGTGTTTACATTGGACAGACGGGTCGATACCTGGAAACAAGGATTGGTGAACATCGCAGGGACAGCATAAATGTGCACAACCCAATTAAGAAAAAGGAGAATAACACGGCCTTAGCTGAGCACTCCCTTAGGGAACTTCACGCTTTTGATTTCAACAATGCAAGGGTGATAGGACATCAGCGAATTTTAAAAAAGAGATTGATACATGAAATGGTATCAATTCAACAAAATAATAAATCCATAAATAAAAGATCGGATATTGAGAATTTAAATACCGCTTATTTCAATATAATAGCCAGGTTAAAAGAACACGGCTGAATTTATAATCATTGAGAACGGAATTCCTTATGATTGTGTTTTGCATGCCGAGAACCCCCTTTTTTTTATCGTAATCGAATTGCATTGTCAACCTGCACATCGTATGTGGTTGCATTTCAGTTTCCTTCATGTCTCGATCCTTCATGTCACGTCTTACCTGTTTTTTAAAAGTGACACTGTTTTGTATGTTTTATGAGTGGACAATAGGAGTCAACCGATGATGTGAGTCACCATTTAATAATTTTTTTAGAAAACACCTTTTTAACCTACATTTTTAAGAAAGTTCGTTATTTACTTGTTCAGTTGTTCGCCTGTATTGGATCTTTTCATTTTAAGTTAATTTATTTCGTTTATGTTGTCAGATAGGTAGGTATCCTTTATACGATCGTCTATGTTGTGTTTATATTGTTCATTATATTTTTAATAATTGTTTGAAATTGGTAATTGTTCAGGTTCGGGATCCCTGATTTCTTGTGTTTGTTTTACGATGGCCATTCTGTATCGTTGAATAATGTCCTTGTATTGCTCTTTCAGAGCCCCGAAGATGATTTAAATATAATCGAAACGTCGGCAGAAATTTCATCAAATTGATTTCCTTCATCCCTGACCTCAACCAATTATCAACACTATATCAAATTGAAGGTCATTAAACTTGATACTATAAAATTCAATCTCGAGTGCCTTGAATGACTGACTGGCTTCTCAAACTAACTGAGCTGGAAAATGTTGTTACCCATAACAGGATCTCAACGCTGCTGCCAGTGGCAATATTCTCCAGGCTCTCGTGTCATTTTGATACTGAAGTCTGCGGAATATAAACTTTTATAATTTATTCTACGTCGTCGAAACATAGAGCAACTTCACATGCCTCAGACGAAGCGAGGAAAATGTGAATTTTGCTCGAGTAATGTATTCTTTGATCGTGGATGGAGAGAAGCATTAGTCGGGAATTCGAAACTTCGAGTCGGTATGAGTGTCTCAGTCGTCGAGTATGCAGAATCGAAGTTTTTGCCGCGAAACGACGAATTATTTATATGGCAGAAATGCACTGAATAATGTGGCCATATGCTGTTTGAAAAAACTACGAAAAAGTACTTGTAACCGGCAATTTCCCATTGATGATTTTTTTGAATCGTCCAATAAGACTGAATAATAGAGCGTTAATATGTTCTCATTTATTGCGCGAATTCTATTTATTGGCGTTTTCATGTGTCGCTTGTTATGCCTGCCTTCGGGCTAGAAACAGGTGCTATTCAGGGAAGATCAAGATTGAAAGCAGAAATCGAAAGATCACTCAAGAAAAACAATGGTAGTTCCTCCAGAAAAACAAGATACACTCGAATCAAATAAGCGCCCCATTGTTGTTGAATAATCTCCCATATAACATTACATTATGAAGTGATTCAAATTGATAATTACATAATGCATTGTCAAACAATAACCTCTATGCCTTTGCGGTTACGAAATAAATTGACTGTCGGAACAAAGCTTGAAATATTCAGCCATTATTTATTCGATATTAATGGATTCGAAACCCAATAACTGCAGGTTTTAGAATAGCGATGACTACTCCATGGGATAATTGAAAAATATAATGATTATATACATAGTCGGTTCCATTGTTATTCAGTATTCAATACGTTTGTAAACAATCCGCAGATATTTCTGTATCAAATTGTATTGAACAAATATTCAATTTGTATGAAAATGAAATAGGGTTTACGCTTATTAAACTTTATGTATGTAATTTTCGTTTTTGAATGCACGAAAACACAATTCTCTTATTTGGGTTGAAATTTAGGTACGTATTTTCATGAAACAGACAATGGATTACCTGAAAAATGTTCAGGGTATTTTACATCCCCATAAAAAAGAAAATCCTTGTCTACAATAAATACAAAATTATTATTTCACTGAATGGGAGAGAAATTTGTGATTGTCGGAAAAAAATTTCAACTCCAGCAGGAATCGAACTTGCGTGAATGCCCAGGAATCACAGACTTCTCCGCGAGATCTCTGAGAGGTTACACTGCGACTGTTATGTGAACTCCTGTCTCAGAGATCGCTATGTGGTGTTCCTAAGCGGAATTCTCGATTTATTCTCTTCGCGAGTTCCCAAAGATGTTACGAATGAAACCACAATACTTCCTATAGTGAGCACCATAATACTAATCCCATCCTCGTCGCCAATGTGAGGAATAATCAAATTGAGACGAACCACTGCTATAAAGATTTAAAGACGCTGTAGTGACTCGTATCTTTCCTACTGACGGATATCCATTAAGAATGAGTTTAGGAACTTTCCAATCGACTCATCTCTCACAGCCGTCCTTCCCAAGTGAGACGTTCAGCAGAAAAACAAAAATTAGAAGAAGAAATTAATCACCGACTTCAAGAAGCTCGAACGTCCCTCTCTGGACCGCCATCAATCAGCCTTCGCTTCCCGAAAAAAAGCTATTTGATTTTCTCGTCATCAACACTTCTCTTCGTCGAGATCATTTGTTAAACTACTTCTGTCGGTAGCCGAGAACGAGCAGTTCAAGAAAACGGATGCATTTATCCGGTTCTCCCCAATTCGCGATTCTTTTGTTCGAGGTCGACGAAGGGTGAATGATGACTGGCATAAATGACGCCTTGGTTCGTTCAGTTTGATTTAAATAAAGGAGGGTAAGGGGAGTAAGGTCGGTCTGGAGTTGTTGGAGGTTCTCGATGGAAAGGGAGAAATATTGCGATGTTCAAACATCACTCGAGATCTATTTCGGGATAGGATTCTTTTATTGATCCGATTCTCAGAGTGCCTCTTTGTTTACAGATTCGTCAGAGTGGATTCTTTTAAATTTTGCATTCTTCCTAATTCGGCTTTGTTTGAATGTTATAGTGTTTAACTCGAAAATTAATTAATTCGATCCGTGCACATGATATCACCTAGAACCTAAGACATCAACAAATGATATCAAGTCAACTAGAAGTTTAGTCTCTGAAACATTGTGTATAGATAATGATCACACACCCTTCAACTGATCTAATACAATCTACCTTGACAAAAATTTTGACAGCTGCCAATCGCAGCCCCACCCGACCGAAATGAATATCCATGAGGTGTTTCACGACGTCTAGACACCCCTTTTCGTAACCAAACTACCGGTCACTCTCTCCTGTGCATTAATTCGAATCAAGATATGCTAATTTCGTAATTACCCTGTACGGTTTTCTTATGATTCATAAATATGGGGCAGGAAATATGGGTTAATCTAGATGCACATGCATGAGAAGGAAATGCGTGTCAGCTTTCTCCTCGAGAGTGCGTTATTAGTCACGATAAGTCTCGAAAATTAAATGGCAACGAGTCATGTTGAAAGCACTATTCGACTACTACACTACTGGAAAAAATTAAAGGATCAAAAAAAATTCCAAATTTTTCGGCAATTTTCAACATGCCGTAACTTTGAGAGGAATGGTCGTACAAGGAATTGAAAAAAAGGAAATTGTAGCTCCAAGTGTCTAGTTTTTGGATTAGAACTTCAAAAATTTTAAGTTTTAATGGTTTTCGAGTAATGATAGAAAAATCAGCAACAAAAAAATTCTCAAAATTTTACCACTTTTTTTTTCTTGTCTACGAGCGTGGTGATTTTCTTTTTGCATAATCGTTATAATGATGGGATACTTTGTTAATTCAGCTTTAATTTATTTTTTTATTGACCTCAATACGTCCACTTCTCGCCGAGATATCGGTCTTCAAATGGAAAAGGATCCATTTGTCTTTGATTATCGATTTCTCAGCAACCAATGATCGCACAGAAAATTGAAGGGGGGTTTCAAGACCTTAAATGAACTCCCATTAATGAACAACCATTGCTTATTCATAGAAATTTTTTTTTCTTAATGTCGCATCAATATGAAAATTTAACAAAAAAAGGGCTTTTGGTGGTTTCTTGGAAAATCTACCGCTGGATCGAAAATGTTGTGGAAACCAATAATGTTAAGTGTGACTTTCACAGTTCAATATGTTGATAAAAACCTTACGAAGAGCCAACTCAATTCAGCGAGCCGTTTTTTTGTTTGACTCTATTGAATTTTTGAAAAAAAAATAAGGATCACGTTTTTTGCTCTGAGAAGCTCGTAATCTTTAAAAAAGGCAAAAAAGAATTTTCTCGAGCTTTTTCCACATTTTGATTGCAGATAGTTCATAAATTTCAAAAAAAGAAAAAAAAAACAACAAATAACATTTTCATTAATTTAATAACGGGTATTGTTACCGCCTGCATTAACATGGCTGAACGTTTGAGAGCCGTTATTGAAAACAGGGGTGGCAATACCCGTTATTAAATTAATAAAAATGTTATTTGTTGTTTTTTTTATTTTTCTTTTTTTGAAATTTATGAACTATCTGCAATTAAAATGTGGAAAAAGCTCGAGAAAACTCTTTTTTGCCTTTTTTAAAGATTACGAGCTTCTCAGAGCAAAAAACGTGATCCTTATTTTTTTTCAAAAATTCAATCGAGTCAAACAAAAAAACGGCTCGCTGAATTGAGTTGGCTCTTCGTAAGGTTTTTATCAACATATTGAACTGTGAAAGTCACACTTAACATTATTGGTTTCCTCAACATTTTCGATCCAGCGGTAGATTTTCCAAGAAACCACCAAAAGCCCTTTTTTTGTTAAATTTTCAAATTGATGCGACAATAAGAAGAAAAAATTTCTATGAATAAGCAATGGTTGTTCATTAATGGGAGTTCATTTAAGTTCTTGAAACCCCCCTTCAATTTTCTGTGCGATCATTGGTTGCTGAGAAATCGATAATCAAAGACAAATGGATCCTTTTCCATTTGAAGACCGATATCTCGGCGAGAAGTGGACGTATTGAGGTCAATAAAAAAATAAATTGAAGCTGAATTAACAAAGTATCCCATCATTATAACGATTATGCAAAAATAAAATTACCACGCTCGTAGACAAGAAAAAAAAAAGTGATAAAATTTTGAGAATTTTTTTGTTGCTGATTTTTCTATCATTACTCGGAAACCACTGAAACTTAAAATTTTTGAAGTTCTAATCCAAAAACTAGACACTTGGAGCTACAATTCAATTTTCTTTTTTTGAATTCCTTGTACGACCATTCCTCTCAAAGTTACGGCATGTTGAAAATTGCCGAAAAATTTGGAGTTTTTTTTTGATCCTTTAATTTTTTCCAGTAGTGTAGATTTCTTTATGTTGTTCTATAATTTCTTGGCCGTACACGTGTTGGTTGGTATTGGCTTTCTGACAGACACTTAATAGACGTGTCAAGAACGGTTTACCCGAAGAATGAATTGCTAATCTGACAGTCACTGTAATGCCGATAAGCGCCTCAAACGCCATCTATCGATGAATAGCCGATTTCAAAATGTTATGTGAAAGTTTGTGTACTGAATCAATTCGATTCATCCAACGATTGCAACAAAGTATAATCCAGTTCTTATGTTGAAAACTGAGCTTGCAAATATTGAAAAAACTGTAGGGATATGTGCTGAAGTTTTTTCGTAATGCTTTCACGAACTTTTACAAAATTTACAGATTCCTGCGAAAAAACTTGTGTATCAATAGGGATCTATAGGAAGAACAGAATTTAACGAAATGTGCCCTTAAAACATTGACCATTTATCGAAATAATCCAGGGGATTTCCACCTTCAAACTAGCGGCCATTTCAATCCGATTCAGCAGGTCTGAACGATTCATTTTCACTCAGTCATTGTGTCGTTTTGCACCGTTTGAATTCCCCTGAAATGACATGTTAAATCCGTTGAATGATACCGGTCCAACAGTCAATAAATTGGTTCGTTAGCGAATTATATTAATTGGCAGGACCAGGCATCGAATCTATCCGAATCGAATGCCATTATTATTTAGACAGTTTCGAAATTAAATTCCGAGGAAATTCAGATTCGGACAAGCGACATAAACTATTTGGTGAGCGTCCAAAAATGACTGATTGATGTTTCGCTCGATAGAATTCAATCTATTTCGGTGGAATTCAATGAAAAATGAGCTTCGTGTATTCAATACGTTTGAAATATAATCTCGTGTGATGGTGTATTCCGCTTTTGAAATATTCAGGAATACAATGCCGAATATATGTTTCTATTTGAATGAAGTGCAGACCTTCAATTGCAATCATTACCTAATTGAAGGCAAAGTACAGTCGTCTCATTCTATCCGGCTCAAGGGACCAAAATAATTTACAACCAGTGCAATTTGATACGAAATCATGATCATAACAACATAATTATTATTTATAAAGTGAGGCTTGGCGACTACAAACTTATATTTCATTCTATTGATTTCACTGGATACATTTTCATTAATACATATACGCAGTTATCAATTCAGAAAGTTAATTTATTCACCTGGCCGAATATCTAAACAAATAATTCGAAACACAACCTCCCAAACCGAATTTATGAGGCCACTTTGCATAATTTGGCTCCTCAACAGCGAAAATTGAGACCCCAACACTCGTTTCGCATTCGATACAACATTCAGGCCCTATTTCCAGCTTGAATTTCAATTAATGAACACAGTTTTTTGCCTCGTTCCCAAAGATCGTATCTGCTCTAATGCATCAACTCATTGTTATTTATTATTTGCCTAATGTAAATTTTATGGCTGTACAGGCAATTCTTCATGGCTGCTTTTTCATTTGTCGGCCGATACAATCTCGAGTTTCATTGTTCTCATTATTATTTAGGTTGTTTGTAGGTGGCGACAAGGTCGGGATTATTTCGAGTCTGACCTTGATGGTCGAGCGATATTCAATTATAAGTTGATGAATTATTCGTTATTCTTTGATTGTTCTGTTGTTTTTGGATTATACACATCATTTGAAAGCACATGAGACATTTTTTCAGGAAGTCGCGTATCCTTAATCCATTTTTAACATTCTCTAACAAGTCTTAAAACGTTATTTTCAAAAAACATGAAAAAGCACTTCGCCTGCATCAATTGCAGTCCAACTAGCATGCTATCTGAAGTTATACAACTATTAGAATCCCACGTGTTCAGTCAGTTAATTCATTTTGTGTCGAATACTTTTGAGTGCAAACAAAAATCCAATAATTCGATCCGTGCACATGATACCAGCACAAGTCGTCCAACATCTACAGGGATCGGGCCAGCAACCTCTCCAAATGTATTCGCGAAATGACTAATCTATGGGATTCTAACAGATATTTTCTCTCTGAACCCTTGAAAAGCGACACAAAGCCGGTGTTTACTGGAAGAGCTTCAAAACGAGCTCTTATCATGAAACGTTCCAACCCTACCGATTCAATTTCATTTCACCTTTTCAACGGCGAATGGAATTATCCCTATCTGATCGACGAGCGCTTTTTTGGACGATATTCAATTTTAGTCATGCGAAGTTACAGAAATTAATACGAATGGCGGATAAGCTACACGTTGACAGGTCGTTAATGTGAACGAAATCGATGTAAAACGTCGCGATAACGCGTTCGGCTTCACAATTTCCAGGGGGCGTGGAAGGTGTGATTAAATTTTTCTTCATTCGTTAATGGATTGATTTTGTTACTGCCGTAAGGGACGATGCTTCATAAATATTTTTTTATCGTTAGAGTATAGAGATTATTCAACTAATTTTATGTTAATGATGAAAAATTCCCCTTTTTGGAATATTTTTCACGAATGGGGATCAATACAGCTACGTACTTGCTCCTTTTCAAAGAAGAAGAGGAATACAAAAAAAAATGTTAAATTACTTCTGTTGCTTCTTGGGTGTCTTTGATCCTATCTTCGTCGCTTGATGTTGATTGTCAGTTCACATACGTAGAGTACATTGTCGGATTCAATTGAGAGCTTGAATTCTTCAAAAGGTATTTATTTCTTCTTGTTTCATATAGCGACATATTCTTTTATATAATCTGTTCCTTGTCGCCATTTCTTCACACGTGCCATATGCCATATATTGTTTGATATTACAAAACAGTATGTAATTCTCTCTTTCAAAAGAATATATATAAGGGGCAGTATCACCTTTTGAATCGTGGTAAATCTCCATTCGAATGTGGTCTCTTCATTTCACGAGTAAGTAGCCTAATTTACGACGTAGAGACTTGATTTTTTTTTAAATTGAAGTTGAAGAACGTCCCGAGGGCAAGTAGTTTTCTTTTTCTCGATTTAATTAATTTTTCAATTAAAAAAACAGGGTAATCGTTAGATCCGGGGTTATTGAATATGTTTTTCGTTTTTCATGAGTACAAGCTAAATTTTTGAATCAATCATCATGAAAATTTTTGTAGTTTATAGAAAATTAAATTTCCGAGGGCAAATATTTGCAATTTTTTCAATTTAATTAGTTTTTCAATTAAAAAAACAGGTCGAACTTCAGCTTTTTGGAAATAACACTTAATGATTTCTTTCCGACGGTTATCCATAATTTTTTGGAAAAAATCGCAACTATTTGCCCTCGGCAATTCAATCTTCTATGAACTACAAAAATTTTCATGATGATTATTTCAAAAATATAGCTTGTACTCATAAATAACGAAAAACATATTCAATAACCCCAGATCTAACGATTACCCTGGTTTTTTTATTTGAAAAACTAATTAAATCGAAAAAATGAAAACTATTTGCCCTCGGGACGTTCTTCAACTTCAATTTAAAAAAAAATCAAGTCTCTACGTCGTAAATTAGGGTACTTACTCGTGAAATAAAAAGACCACTTTTGAATGGAGATTTACCACGATTCAAAAGGTGATACTGCCCCTTAAAGATGACAAAAGCTGGAAGCTTTCTCAGAGTTCGGATTTGCAGAAATTCTTAAAGAAATGGGTCCAACCAGCTTCAGTGATGATAAGGCAATGGTCGGGCCAGTTGAGCGGATATAATAGTTTTGCCGTTGATTAGTGACACTAATCCACCACTCCTTGGTCTGCCACGAAGAGATTTGGTCTGGATGAAGCTTTTCTATTTCCGAGATAAGTCACTTTGCGAAACGCCAACTCTATTAGCCCCAAACCTTCAAGCATTGATTTCTCTAAAGAGAGCCACAATTCCGGCACGGTCAATCTCACTTATCACTCTGGAAGCACCTTCAGAATTATGCGATAATTTCGTTAGAGGGAGCAGTTGAATTTTAAGATTTTGACTGGCGACATGATTCGTAGAGTGATAAGTGAGATTGACCGCGAAAGAATTGTGGCTCTTATTGAAGGAGCCCATGCTCGATTTGAAAACGATGTAGACTTCTGAAACCGAATTGTTACTATGGATGAGACTTGGATACATTTCTACGATCCAGAAACAAAGCAACAATCGATGGAATGGCGACACTCTGGTTCTCCAAGACCTAACAAGTTTCGTGTCCAAAAATCTGCTTGAAAAGTTCTTGCTTCAGTTTTTTGGGATTGCCATGGAGTAATCATGGTATATTTTTTGGATAAGGGTAGAACAATAACTGGAGGTTATTCGACATTACTGACCACTCTACAAGAAAAATTTAAAGAGAAAAGACGCGGAAAGGTTTTCAAAAGTATTTTGTTTATACAGGACAACAATCTCATGTTGCCATGCAAAAAATTACTAGAACACTCCCCTACCCTTATTCACCAGATTTAGCTCCGTCCGACTATCATCTCTTTCCTCAAATGAAAAAAAGTTTAAAAGGTCGTAAATTTTCTTCCAACAAGGAGGTAATAAAAGCTGTGGAGGACTGGTTTGCAGAGCAAGATGAAACATTTTTTTTGAAAGGTCTAGAGACGTTGCAGGTTCGCTGTAATAAATGTATTCAATTAAGAGGAGAATATGTTGAGTACTAAAATATTTTGACATTGAAATTTTGTTTGGTTCTATAGTAGGCTAAGAATTTTTCAATATATCCTCGTATATCCAACACAAAGCGCAACCTTGATAATGGATCTTTGCGTCGACAGGAATCAATAGATTATAGCTTAATCTCTCTTGAGTCCCTTCGTGTTGAAATACATCCAGTCTACACAGGAACTTATTATAAATTATTATGGATTATTGTAGGTGTGTCTAGTCATACAAATTTCCATTATATATAAGTTAATAGACATTATAAGACCAATCAATACCTGTAACGTATCGCTGATTGAAACCAAGCCTTCCTGCGTAGAACCACTGTCCACTTACATCTTAATCGAATCAAGAAATCGGTTGTTCTGTACTGGATACTTAATTGCGCAATAATATGAATCAATCCGCGACTTCCTTCTCTCATTAGCTCATTAATAACTTGAACCGTTCACGAGAAATAACTCCTAGAACTGCTGTTTTAATTCGTCTCGAAGAAATTGAGTATTGCGGATAGAGTAATTGCGTTTATTTTTTGCGCGTTTTCTTCTCACCTGGTTGTTGATGAGTTAATATAATTATTGCGATGGATTCCTGGCTTTCAGGTGCTTGAGAGGATGCAGTCGTTCGGTCGGTGAAAGGGCTTTAACAAAAACGCCGAGTATGAGTTGGAGAATATTGGTTGTTCAGTTTATGGCATCTCGAAAGAGAAGGTGCTGGTGCATTCCGATCGAGGATTGTTCTGTTTTGTGTTTTCAATGCAGAATTCGTATCACATGGCTGAAATTCTCGTGCAGATCATAGAGTGTATGCCAATTATGCTATCACTTGAAAGAGTGATAAAGATTCTATGTAAATTCTCACACAGAATGATATACGAGGATATATTGAAAAATCTTGACCTACAATAGAACCAAACAAAATTTCAATGTCAAAATATTTTATTACTCAACATATTCTCCTCTTACTTGAATACATTTATTACAGCGAACCTGCAACGTTTCTAGACCTTAAAAAAAATGTTTCTTCTTGCTCTCCAAACCAGTCCTCCACAGCTTTTATTACCTCCTCGTTGAAAGAAAATTTACGACCTTTTAAACTTTTTTTTCAGTTGAGGAAAGAGATGATAGTCGGACGGAGCCAAATCTGGTGAATAAGGGGGGTGTTCTAGTAATTCTTACCTAAATCCCGAATTTTTTGCATGGCAACATGCGATTTGTGTACTGGGGCGTTGTCCTGTAAAAACAAAACACCTTTAGATAGCTTTCCGCGTCTTTTCTCTTTAATTTTTTCCCATAGAGTGGTCAGTAATGTCCAGTTATTGTTCTACCCTTCTCCAAAAAATCAATCATGATTACTCTACGGCAATCCCAAAAAACTGGAGCAAGAACTTTTCCAGCAAATTTTTGGACACGAAACTTCTTAGGTCTTGGATCTTGGAAACCAGACTGTCGCCATTCCATCGATTGTTGCTTTATTTCTGGATCGTAGAAGTGTAACCGAGTCTCATCCATAGTAACAATTCGGTTTAAGAAGTCTACATCGTTTTCAAATCGAGCACAGATCTAACGCGATGCTTCTACCCTTGCACGCTTTTGGTCAACATTCAAACATTTGGGGATCCATTTTGCAGAAATTTTTCTCATGTCCAAATTGACGTCAACTATATGATGCGTTCGTATGAAACCTTCAGTGCTTTACATATCCGTTTTAGCCCAATTCGACGGTCTGATAAAATCATGTCATGAACTGCATCGATATTTTCGGGTACTGACACAGAAACTGGCCTTCCCGATCGGTCATCATCTTCAATGGAAAATTTACCTCTTTTGAAGCTTGCAGTCCAATTTTTCACGGTCGCATACGAAGGACATTGATCACCAAAGGCATGTCTTCGTAAATCTGCTTACCTCTTAACCCTTTTAAATACAGGTACTTAATGATGGCTAGATACTCCAATTTTTCGATTTTTACAATTTCGGTGGACATCTTTTTCTTAATTTATTGCGTAACTCTGGTTTACTTTTTTGACGTCGAACTATACACTGACACTTCTAATATGTTATGCTTATGCGCTATGCGTTGGTATGGTATCGCAATATTTTGTTTATGCATGGAACTAGTCTAGGCTAACTAGATATCAATACATACACGTATAATCTGTCATTTGTCAAATTAGTTGTCACTGACAATAAAACAATGATGACATTAACCTCCTGAGGATTAAACATTTACTGTTGCACCAAATTAAGAGGTCACAAACTGATGAAATATTCAGTATTCGAAAATTACTGTCTTTTGTTTCGAAACAAACCCAACGATGTCTAATTCCCCCAAAACTACATTTCTCTAGGTTCGAACTGTTGGGAACTCCTGATGACTTATGCATGAAGCCTATATTCCCCAGCGTACCTTTCAAACATCCTTGCTGGTCGCAGTTCTGAAATTTTCAAAAAGTGTGAAATCCCACAAGGTCCTTAAACAAGCCCTGTCGATATTTACATCACGTGTTATCGGAGGGAGAATGCTATTATAATTCTTTATTAGTTGGACTGTTGTGTCGAGTTGAGTTGAAATTTTAATCGTATGAATGACCTGTCTGTACTTCCTGTCGTAATCGGGTTATTATAACTGGATTAATGGTCTGAGTGGAATTTATACAGGGTGGTTGGAGAATCTTAGAATCTTCCAATGATATCGACTATTTCGAGAGTCAGTAAAATTAAATATAATTTCATGTATGTAAGCAATTTGAATTATGTGCCCCCTATATGAATATTGAATTGATATAAAATGCTGAGGCCATAGCGTAGGCCTAATGTACAAACACTCTGTGATCTGAAGCGATGGCTTTCGATGATCCCTCTCTACTCTCTCTCTAACAGACGCCGCATCCTAAGGGACAAGGTCAAGTTAGTAAAACATAACATAACCTGAATGTACATTGTGTACCACTTAAGCCCACTGATAAATTGTGAATAAACAACACGTTATCCACTAAGAAGTGTTTTATTATTTAACATGTATTATTTGTATTCTCTATGAAATAGGTAAATACATTCTTTATAATTTGATATCATTAAGTTTTCAAATTTCATTTTCATGATCTTTCATCTAATCTTCTCTACCATGTAACATTTCTATGCTCAAATGTGATATGCGACAGCAGACATTAGGCAGTTGTTAATAATTGTCACGAAGGAACATAAACTTATTTGGACAGTAAAAAATTCCGAAAGAAATCCTTTCACAAACTCCAAATATTTCTTTCCAATCCGCACCCATTTGTTTTCCGGTGAACCTTCTCTATTCTCGACCATAAATCAAACTATTGACTACCACTAATTGAACTTACGTAAGAGAACGTAAAATATACAGCCGAACCAGAACTCGCACCCAGCCTTGGGCCATGTTGAAGAGGCGAATTATTGATGGCGACCTTGGCTCTCTGGATGTTTTGAACCAACTTTGTCGGGTTAAGGTTATCGTTCTCAATGCCATATGTACCAGCTGGCTCATATTGTTATATTCTACACAATACATAATGGGAGCGCGAGCAATGTGAATACTAATTGGATCTGGAAATTTCCACATGGAGATTTTACGAATAAACATTTAGTTTTTGAGGTTAACACTAGATTCTTGGGATAAAGTCTCCAAAGAAAAACTGTTTTGGTTATCAGTTTTGCTGAATTCGACCCTGTTGAAAGAAATTGTGGAGAAATAAAAACTAAGGACTGAACGAGAATAAATTCGCTATCACAACAACGCCTATATCTCTTGAACCAATTGAGAAAAAATCAAAATTTGATCATAGTTAGCTTTGTTATGAACGTCAGAAACATGTGGAACATTTACTTCATAGATTTTCCAATTCTCTCTCGCAAAATGTCAAGCGAAGTGAAAACACGTGAATCTATAGTGAAACTTTTTCAAAATAATCAAAAATGGAGCTTCAAAAGAATAGCAAAAGAGGCTCGCGTTCGTCCGGAAACGGTATCAAGAGTTGTTAAGCGCTTCAACTAAGATCTTACAATTAACCGCAAGGAAGGAACCGGGAGGAAAAAGGGGTTTCATAGCCCAAAAAAAGTGAAGGAAGCCATCAGCCTTTTTCAGAAGAATCCTAACCTTTCAGGACGGAAAGTGGCCCAAATAGTGGGTTGTTCGCAGTCAACCGTTCAGAAAATCAAGTAGAGTTGTGGGCTTAGTACATACAAAGTGCAGAAAGTGCCGGACAGGAACGCTGTGAAGAATCAAGAAGCGAAATCAAGAGCAAAGAAATTAAAAAAAGATTTCTCGACAAATTTTTCCTGTGGCGTGATGGACGACGAAACCTATGTCTTGGCTGATTTCTCGCAACTTCCTGGTCAGGAATGCAGATGACGAAAAATTTCGCGTGAAGAAACAAGCAAAGTTTCCTTAAAAATTCCTGGTTTGGCAAGCAATTTGCACTTGTGGGAAAAGGAGCAAATATTTCTTTGGCCAAGGCTCAGTTGACTCGAAGATATGCATCGAGGAATGCTTGAAGAAGCGACTTTTACTATTTTTACGTGAGCACGATGTGTCAACAATCTTTTGGCCAGATTTAGCTTCATGCCACTACATCAAGGCCACCAAGGAATGGTACGAAGCCAATGAGGTGGTTTTTGTCCCCAAAGAGGCCAATCCACCAAATTGCCCAGAACTCAGGCCAACCGAAAGATATTGGGCCCTGGTAAAAAGAAAATTGAAGAAGACTAAGAAATCAACGATAACATTAGCGGAATTCAAGCAAAAGTGGAAGACAGCATCCCAGAAAGTGACTGAGAACACTATAAGAAGCATGATGGGAAGAATTCCAGAAAAAAATCCATGAATTTTGTATAAAAATAGTTTTGGTTTTTTTATTGTAAAAACAGTTTTCATTAGAATTAGAAGATGATTCGAAAATGAGTTTGATTTTCGAAATCGGTCCAGTGGTTCAAAAGATATACCTAAGCCTCAAAATTACGCAGGAGACGTCCCATTTTTTCACTTTGAAAGCCAAATTCCGCAAAAAAACTACAGTCCACTGAATACAATTTTATCATCGAGATAACATCTCATTTTGCCAAGTTAGTAATTCACAAAGGTTGTCATATATACAGATCATAGAATACAAAATGATATCGTCATATTCTAGCAAAATGCTTCTTCTGTCGAATGACGCCTATAAAATGATAGTTCATCAAACCGAACCATTTTTCGTTTATAACAATTCATATCCAGAACGAATCTTATCTGAATCCATCATTACATTCCCCGCCTCAGGGACCTCGAGCAGATCGTGATGCCAGGAAACAGTTAAATCGATCTCTGGGTAAAGGATGAAATTTTCCACGGCCCAAAGGTTAAACAAACTCCACCGTAATAAAGAACTATAGAAAATCGAGAATAAGCGTGAACTTCTGATTGTCTCAAACTGGTTTGTCACTGCTAACGTCACGTTCTTCGACCGTAGACTGGAGATTTAAAGGTCACAAATGAATATTGTTTATCCTGATCGGCATCTGACGATTCTTCTTCCGTATTTTCTATGGTTCAATGAATGTGCAGTGTTGGAGTTGGAAAAATCCATCAAATATAGATTTTAAAACTTCCACGGGTTATTGAGCCAAGTTTTCCTGCCAGACATCCATGAATCTTAAATTTTCCTTGGCAGAAATATTCTCAGAGACCCAAAATTCGATAAATCATTCGAACAATTGAACCAACATAATGGGAGAGGCGGCAATGACAAATTATATTTTCGGAAATCTCCAGACGCGAAGCTGATCGACGGAAACTTTCTTTTTTGTTGTGACAACACAATTAAACTGGCTAAGGCACCCCTCTCTCGCTTGTACGACGTTCTTTGGTTTTCCTTCAAGAGCCAGGGTAATTCATCATCTTCCTGACAGGATTATGCGAAATTAATGGTTCAGTCCAATCCATATCTGAGAAATCGCGTTTTAAGTTACATTTTTATCGATGAATTATATTGAAAGAGATTCCATATAGTTCATTGTTAGAAAGGGGTTACAGTTCACTTCCACCTTTAGATCTAAAATGGATTTACTTTTGCGAGCAGAACGTCATATATTATCTTAAATTCTTGTGTAGCATTCGGGTTATTTAAATAAATAGTGTGTGCCTCTTCGTGTGAAAATAGAAATTACGGCCTCATCAACCTAATTCAAACGAGGATGATCTACCATTTTTTATCCACCACCCACATCGAAACTTCACGCTCGTCAAAATCCAGATCGTGATTCGAGGTCGCAGAGGTGACTTCCATTGTTAAGCCACAATAAATAGTCGATCAGATCAAGATCCGAGATGAAAAGCGACATGTGATGCCTTCAACAACAGGAAGTTAGAAGCTGAATCGGTGGCGTGACTAATGAAGACGAACAGAACTAATTTAATTTGAGTCCTGACTTCATCTGCGAAGTTCCTGCTCGCTCTTTGGCTGGAAATTCGGGTAGGTGGAAGGTTGTTCGAGAATTCGTAAGGAATTATTGATCTTTCGCCAACAATGTCGGAAACAGGAGGTAATAATGTAGTTGGGAAATTATCGTCTGGGAAATGTATAAGAGACAATCATCCGACGGATTTTTCGAATTCCGAGAAAAGTTTTCACTTCAGGCGGGAGTCGAACCCGCGTCTTCGAATTTCTGGTCCGAAATGGTAACCAACAACACCACCGAAGTTACTAATTTTTCCGAAATTCGATGTTAAGGGACAGTACCACCTTTTGAATCGTGATAAATCTCCATTCAAAAGTGGTCTCTGTATTTCACGAGTAAGTACCCTAATTTACGACGTAGAGACTTGATTTTTTTTTTAATTGAAGTTGAAGAACGTCCCGAGGGCAAATAGTTTTCTTTTTTTTCGATTTGATTAGTTGTTCGGTTTTCATGAGTACAAGCTATATTTTTGAAATAATAATCATGAAAATTTGTTGTTTATAGATGATTAAATTGCCGAGGGTAAATAGTTGCGACTTTTTCGATCTAATTAGTTTTTCAATTAAAAAAAAAACAGGTTGAACTTCAGCGTTTTGGAAACTACACTTAATGATTTTTTCCGACGGTTATTCATCATTTTTTGGGAAAAATTGCAGCTATTTGCCCTCGACAATTTAATCTTCTATGAACTACAAAAATTTTCATGATTATTATTTCAAAATGTAGCTTGTACTCATGAAAAACGAAAAACATATTCAATAACCCCAGATCTAACGATTACCCTGGTTTTTTTCATTTAAAAACTAATTAAATCGAAAAAAAGAAAACTATTTGCCCTCGGGACGTTCTTCAACTTCAATTTAAAAAAAAATCAAGTCTCTACGTCGTAAGTTAGAGTAGTTACTCGTGAAATAAAAAGAACACTTTTGAATGGAGATTTACCACGATTCAAAAGGTGATACTGCCCCTTAACGATGCCACAGAGAGCAAGAAGACACGGTTTCGACTCCGAAATTCGGAAAAAATCCGTCTGAATAATGATTTACACTGGTAATAATGTAGGATGGTACGAGTGTGAAAACAGCAACGGTTTTGCTAGCAACGGTTTTAGCGGGTGCACCGTAACTATTGATCCCAGCTGAGAATATGCCTCGTTGAAAGATTCGCTATTGAAATTTCGCTGGCGACTGCAGAATTATTAGAGAATATTCAAACTCTCAATGATATCATCGACATTCATTCGAGATCGATTAAATAAGGTGGTCATAAGAGGGTGCAAAAATAAAACACTGCTGAATGTTACGTTCCCTTAAACCTAAAAACAAATTGACATGAAATATATTGATATTCGGAGGTAATATCCCAAGACTATGACAAATAGCCAACTATTATTTTGGATCTAATTCTATCGAGAGCGTTTTGTATTTCGACAATAAGATAAGACCATATGAACATTAATAATCCGAATAACTCCCGAGAGCTTTAGCTCGAGGGAGTTATTCTTTGATTATTAATGTTCATTTGGTCGAATTGAATTGTTGAAATACAAGTTGCTCGAGATGAATTAAAGAAAATAATAGTCGCTTTTTGTCAAAGTCGAGTGATATTCAGGAAGATTATTTCATGAACACGCTCCGAACGCTCGAATCCGCGGCCTTTCGTATTTTAGACCGAGCGGTCGGACTTATTTATAATTATTTTGCAAAAAAATTTCTATCCCAACCAAGTTTTGAACTCGGGACCCTCCGTACATTTTCAGTTCTGAATGAATGTTATGCCAAATTTTGACACTTTAAAATAGCCGCTGATATTTCTTTGTTTACCTAAATAGTCGATAATATTGCATATCGTGTGACTGAATTCGTGACTTTTCATTGGCGGAGCCATGTGTGAAGGAAATAATCTAATATATTATGTATATGTGATTGATATTGATATTGGATCGGATATCAAAATGGTGAATAAAAATCGACGCTATCCATTGCCGTGCGCTAGAAGTGGAACGAATGTACTATGAAAATTTCGAATGGTCAGTACAATGAAATTCGAATTAGGAGTTGTCGCTCATCTTGAGGTAGTTTTTGGTGTTGACTGAAAAGAGAAGAGAAATTCCTAATGGATGGATCCCATTGTCGGGCTTCAGGGGCGGCGCAGCAGGACTTTGAAAATTTCGAATGGTCAGTACAATAAAATTCAAAACAGGGGTTGTCGCTCATCTTGAGGTAATTTTTGGCGTTGACTAAAATGAGAAGAAAAATTCCTAATGGATGGATCCCATTGTCGGGCTTCAGGGGCGGCGCGGCAGGACTTTGAAAATTTCGAATGGCCAGTACAATAAAATTCAAAACAGGAGTTGTCGCTCATCTTGAGTTGATTTTCGGTGTTGACTGTGATAAGAAAAAACTTTTCTAATCGATGAATTCCATTGTCGGGCTTCAGGGGCGGCGCGGTAGGACTTTGAAAATTTCGACTGGTACGTTCGATAAAAACCAAAACAGGAGTTGTCGCTCATCTTGAGTTGATTTTCGCTGTTAACTGTGATAAGAACAAACTTTTCTGATCGATGAATCCCATTGTCGGGCTTCAGGGGTTGCGCGGTAGGACTTTGAAGATTTCGACTGGTACATTCGATAAAAACCAAAACAGGAGTTGTCGCTCATCTTGAGATAGTTTTTGGTGTTGACTGAAATGAGAAGAAAAATTCAGGAATTTTTCCTCTCATTTTAGTCAACACCAAAAACCACCTCAAGATGAGCGACAACTCCTGTTTTGATTTTTATCGAACGTACCATTCGAAATTTTCAAAGTCCTGCTGCGCCGCCCCTGAAGCCCGACAATGGGATCCATCCATCAGGAATTTTTCCTCTCATTTTAGTCAACACCAAAAACCACCTCAAGATGAGCGACAACTCCTGTTTTGATTTTTATCGAACGTACCATTCGAAATTTTCAAAGTCCTACCGCGCCGCCCCTGAAGCCCGACAATGGGATTCATCGATTAGGAAAGTTTTTTCTTATCACAGTCAACACCGAAAATCAACTCAAGATGAGCGACAACTCCTGTTTTGGTTTTTATCGAACGTACCATTCGAAATTTTCAAAGTCCTACCGCGCCGCCCCTGAAGCCCGACAATGGGATTCATCGATTAGGAAAGTTTGTTCTTATCACAGTCAACACCGAAAATCAACTCAAGATGAGCGACAACTCCTGTTTTGGTTTTTATCGAACGTACCATTCGAAATTTTCAAAGTCCTACCGCGCCGCCCCTGAAGCCCGACAATGGGATTCATCGATTAAAAAAGTTTGTTCTTATCACAGTCAACACCGAAAATCAACTCAAGATGAGCGACAACTCCTGTTTTGAATTTTATTGTACTGGCCATTCGAAATTTTCAAAGTCCTGCCGCGCCGCCCCTGAAGCCCGACAATGGGATCCATCCATTAGGAATTTTTCTTCTCATTTATGTCAACACCAAAAACTATCTCAAGGTGAGCGACAACTCCTGTTTTGGTTTTTATCGAACGTACAATTCGAAATTTTGAAAGTCCTACCGCGCCGCCCCTGAAGCCCGACAATGGGATCCATCCATTAGGAATTTTTCTTGTCATTTTAGTCAACGCCAAAAATTACCTCAAGATGAGCGACAATCCCTGTTTTGAATTTTATTGTACTGACCATTCGAAATTTTCAAAGTCCTGCTGCGCCGCCCCTGAAGCCCGACAATGGGATCCATCCATAAGGAATTTTTCTTCTCTTTTCAGTCAACACCAAAAACTACCTCAAGATGAGCGACAACTCCTAATTCAAATTTCATTCTTCTGACCATTCGAAATTTTCAAAGTACATTCGTTCCACTTCTAGCGCACGGCAATGGATAGCGTCGATTTTTATTCACCATTTTGATATCCGCGCGATCCAATATCAATATCAATCACATATACATAATATATTAAAATATCAATATAATTCATGTCAATTTGTTTTTAGGTTTAAGGGAACGTAACATTCAGCAGTGTTTTATTTTTTCACCCTCTTATGACCACCTTATTTAATCGATCTCGAATGAATGTCGATGATATCATTGAGAGTTTGAATATTATCTAATAATTCTGCAGTCGCCAGCGAAATTTCAATAGCGAATCTTTCAACGAGGCATATTCTCAGCTGGGATCAATAGTTACGGTGCACCCGCTAAAACCGTTGCTAGCAAAACCGTTGCTGTTTTCACGCCGATTAGGATGGTTATGTTGTCTTGAGATGTCCAACAAATACAAGAAGTTTGAGCAGAATATTAGGAAATAAACTGAGCTGCAGTATATGATATTTTTTCAAGGGTTTTCTGAAATGTATATACAAATTACAATGTGAGTTCATGATAATGATTGTAATTTTCTTCATAAAATAAGAATTGCAATGTGATTCCACGAAGATTGTGAAATTTGCAGAAGAATGCGCAATCACAATGCGATTTTGTGAATTTACTGAATATATTTTAAGAGAAGATTTTAAACCCAAACTCGTGAAAAATCAATGATTTGACGTATGTCCCATAAGTTTTGCCACAAATTTCATAGAGCAATATTGTGGTGATAAGAAGAAGACTATAGGTTGCTATTGAAATAAAAGTTTGTTTGTAACCTTGACTTGCACTATGCAAGAGAAACTCAAGATTGGCCAGCCGACCAAAACGTACCATTTGTTCCGCAAATCAAAACGGCAATCCCCCTAACCTTCCACAGACTCGACCAATAGAAGATTTTTCGGCTCTCTCATCGCGAAAAGTTCACGATGGAGGATGGAAAGCCCAAAAGGAAGAGGAACTTCGAGGCCGAATATACAGGAAGATCCGAAAAATCGATCTAGATATCTTCCAAAATCTGATGCTAGGTGTTCGCAGAAAGTGGCGCTCTGTGGTAGATAATGGCACTCATCATTTAATTTGAATTGATTATTTTGTTGCTTCTGAAACGTTAATTAATGTGTATCACAATACAATAAAGAAATATTGGATAGAGCAGTCCGTTACTTTGTGATACTTCATGATGAGGAATAATTAAAATAAATTTACTTTGTTTTCTATCACTTAATTTATTAAATACAGATTTAATAGTGACTCGAGTTTTGTAGTCTTACCTACCTGAAATAGACCAGTTTGAAAATGTAGTAAGACTACGAAACTCGAGTCACTATTAAATCTGTATTTAATAAATTAAGTGATAGAAAACAAAGTAAATTTATTTTAATTATTCCTCAATAGAGAAATGTATAATTTTTGTCACTTTTTGGTCTCTGAAATTTGTGCCAGAACTTATGGGACATAAGTAGACAAAAAACTAGGAAGAGCATTTCTGTTTTTCCTGAAAAAATGATGATAAAGAGCTGATCTTGGTTGAAACTAGCAGATATATACCGAGAAAACACATAAAAGAACCATTTGCGACATCGTAACTATCTCAGATCCCACTTTTAAACGGAATTCCCTAATTACGGAATTCATTAAAGAAGAATCTCCTTACTTAGCCGGCTTTCCGCATCATGAAATTCCCTTCATTTCCAACAACTCGGGGACATAATTGAAAAATATTTTCTTTGAATTATTTTTCGGGGTTTTAATTCGAGCAGAAGTCCTCATTTCCATTTTCTTTTCATTAAAGTATCATCGTCTCTTTATTAAAACGACGTCTATGACTGAGTGGGATATAATTCGTGGAAAAGGAGGAGGGAAAATGGAAATTTATTTCCCGATTAAAAGTCTCGTTCAGGTCTTGCCCGAAAGTAATAACTGGAGCGGATGGGGCGAAAAAATTACCGTTTTGGATGTGAATGAAACGCAGCGGGGTTATAATGCTGAATTTACTGGGGGAATTGGTGATTACTTTTGTCTTGGACTGAATTACTCGGGTAATGGCTCGGTTTATTCACTCATCTACGCCATTTTCACATGTCGTTCTGGAATGAGTGGACCGGAATTACTCAATCTCCGTGTATTTAATCTTTTTTATCCACTGAAGCTATCGATGGAAGTGAGGGAGAAGCCGACAACATGATTGCCAGATTTCAATCAACTGACACACAGAAGCAGCGTGAAATATTAAAATAAATCCCCTGGCTCAAGCCCGAAGGCAGGAAAATTCACCTTCGCCCAAAAATTGACAAATCCAGAAAATTCGTTACGCCACTGTTCCTGGCAGATGTTCTATCACCGCTTCCCTATTATTTATCATTTCTGGCGTAAAAGAAGCAACTCGTTAAGGAAGATTCCTGGAAGGGGGTTCGTATTAATGAAAAGACCCAGTCTGGTGGATGTCACCTATAGCGACCCCAGTTTCTTTTGTTCTTGTTTCGCGCAGTGTAATTTGCCTCCTTTGTGTAATTCGTTTTCATCTCGAGAAACTCTTGAATGGAGGCAGTGTCGCGATATGGTCTTATTCATTAGACAAGCCCCAAGACATTTATTCTGTTCTTTCCGTTTTTGTCGCAAGGATCACCGTCTTCGCAGGTTTATATTTCGTTGATCGCGTATAAAAGGAATATCCAAGAAGAAACTCACTTGACGTATTCACAGAATGGCCCACATAAATCATTTTAGTCGAACATTCTCGACACTACGCGGTTAATATAATATATACAGGGTGAGTCTTTGACTTGTACATATATTTTAACTGAAGATTCTTGAGGCCAAAAGAAACCTTTTTTTCATTTTCCATTTTTCCGAATTCGGCTCTGTTAAAAAGATATAGCCATTTGAAAAAAAAATTGTGCTAATTACGTCCCTGAAATGATACTGTGGAATTGATTCAAAGTTCATATTTCTCGATAGAAATTGAGTTTATACATTAAGGCCCAATTTAGGGAATACTCAAGTAGTCAAGTACTAACCTTATTGGAATAAAAATGTTGCCAACACGATGATTTCAACAAAAACAGTTAGTTTCATCGGATTATATCTGCAACTAAAAAGCCATATTTCTCACACCAAAATAAGTTCCCTCTTCGATTTTTTTGCAGATAAGTTTGTAAACACTAATAACTTGTTCATATTTTCCTCGACAATTTCCAAACAATGTCATGAAGAAAGACTTTCATTCAGATTTATTATTAAACAACCTAACCTAATCTAATTTGTATCGATTCTGTGAATTTTTGGACAGAAATGTCAAGAACATGTTGTCAGCTTGCTGACATTTTCATTGAGGTTAAGGATTTTTTACGAAACATAGTATAAATCACGATACATTTGTGTACCGTGGTATGAACATCTTTGAATTCTGCCGTTTCCATCATAAATCGACTTTGCCGCCAAATTTTACCACTCATGCGTAGAGCGAAAATTTGGTAATCTGGTCTGGAGCCAACTAAAACAATTACAAAGCAGTCTCTGAACAAACTGTAAACATTATTTGAAGTTCTGAATACATTCATTACATTCAGTGGATTATTGTTCTAATTTGATTATTACGTGAAGTGAATTAATATAATTTCAACTAGTCGAGTTTATAAAATTCCAAGATGATGTTCTTTAGATAGAAACATCGCCACAGATTATCAGGTATCGTTTCATTAATTTCAATTTAATAAGTAGTTTGTGTTGAGATTCATCATGCGTGTTTCCTCCTTGGTGTTCAATTTTATCTCCCACATTTCGGGGATTTTATTATTAAAAAATATCTCGACAAAGTTGATAAATATTGTGACAACATTGTAAACTCGTTTAAAGACCAGAGAAGGAATAGTTTTCGATGATATTTAATTCAGAGTCGGGTTGAATTGGAAATAACTCGAAAACGACGCGTTTTATTGAAAAAAAATATTAATACTTTTAGTTTCTTAAATGACTGATTCTTTCGGAAACATGAACCGTTTATCTTTTTCAAGTGGTTTTATGGTGTTTTAGCGTGTATTGACAAGTCGACTACCCTGTAACTTTCATACTAATGAAGATATTGAATATGTTTCGATTGAGGAATATGCACCATGAATAGAGTAAAAACTCAATCAAAATTCAGTTCATTCGAAATAACGGTTCCGAAGATATAAACAGAAAAGTGTTTTTTCATGGATTTTTGACACCCTGTATCTCCCAAACCAAACCGAATTTTGAAAAATGGAATAGGAAAAAAGTGTTTCCTTTGATGAGAGGAATCTACAGTACCTAAAATAATAATTTTTCCCTTATATGACAAAATAGCTCTAGAAATGATTTGTTATTTTGTTTACGCTATTTACATAACGCCGGTTGTCGCTATGCGCATACGTCGTTCATAAGACTGACGTTTGAGACACAGAACAATAGGGGTTTGAGATGGGTCGATTCATAGATCTTACGGTAGTGCACCGTTATACCATTGTTTGAAGAGAAAATGAACAATCTGGCATCGTCTTCTCAAAAGCTCTGTGAAATATCATAGAAGGTGGGTCAGGTTAGGTCATTGACCTAGAATCCTATGAGTAGGTTGATGAATAAAAATGAAGTGAAAAAACAATTTTTTGAGATATATTTTTGGGATATCCAGGAAAATATTAACAATTTAATAGTGTTTACAAATTATTCTTCAGAAAAATCGAAGAATGAACTTATTTTGGTGGGAACAATATGGCTTTTCAATTGCAGAAATAATCTGACAAAACTAAGTGTTTTGTTAAGAAATATCGTGTTTGTAACAATCTTATTCAAATAAGGTTAGTACTTCAGTATTTCCTAAATGTATCAACTCAATTTCAATCGAAAAATATGAACTTTGAGGTCTTTGCAGAGAATCGTATCAGGCACGTATTCGGCCCAATTTTATTTCCAAGCCACCAACGAATAGCTAGAATGCATCAATTGAAAAATAAAAAAATCTGTCTACCCGATCTCTTCCAGCTCAAAATCGACCGCTGCAATAATCACGGTAAAGCAGTCCGGAAACCCGGAATTTCCCCATTGGGCTCAATGCCCGGACTAAAAGACCGGAAATTCGATTTCACAAGACATTTCAACGGAAACTGAACAGGATTTCATTCTTCCTGATGGGAGGACTACGGAGGAAGAGGATCGCACTCGGAGGGGGATTAACTCTTCATAAACCCGCACCAATTTCCAGATGTCCTTCCGGAAAAGCCTCCGGGATCTGGACCCGTTCGGAAGGAAAATTCCCGATTCACGGATGAGGAAACTGGAAAAGAAATATTTGGTGGGGAGATTCAAGGTGGAAAATCGCCCCGAGTGATTTTTCTTTTATCTGTTTCGGTGGATTTGGTTCATATCTATATATATAAAAGAAAGATGTTCGTTACACCATCTATAACTCGAGATCGGATGGACTGATTGTTATGAAACTTCATATATGGATTCGTCTACGGTCTGGTTATTATAAAATACAAAAAAGCTTTGAAAAAATCGATGAAATGCTTTTCCTCCTTTTGAGAAAGGTCACTAGATGTCGCTACAGTTACAGTTACGCTACCGCTTATTCGTTTGTACTTCATTTGATATTCTCCGCGTTAGATGGCGATTTAAACAAATAGTGTGTACAGTGACTATATTCCCTCTATAGTCACTGTAATAGTGTGTAATTTGAGTTGCCTACAACTCTGCGCTGTTGGGCAAAACCAAAATATCTTAGCGTAGGAACACAGATGCCTAAAATGATTAGATTTCGTTGAGATATGAGAAAAGTTTCGTTCTAACCACTTCAGATGGCGCTATTCACACATTATGACTGATGATTATTAGTTATTTTTACAGTTTTAGTTATTCCAAATAACTTAATCGTGAAAGTACTACATTTGACATTATCACAATTAAATGGCGATGAATTTGTTGAGGCTTTCGCGGCCATCGATTGATGTCATCTGTTCTTTTTTCGAGCATTTCGGTCGTCGTGGTTTGAAATGGTCGAAAAAAAAACATATGACATCAATTACTGTGTAATTCACATAGGGCTTATAGAACCATGAAAGGCTATTTACAGATCCAGAAGCGGGTGAATATCATAGTGAATTTTCATCGAAATGTCAAGTAAATCGGATTTTGGCGATGAGTTCCAATCGTGAGATGTCCATTCTCATCTTTTCTCATAATTTTTGAATTTCTGTTTGGGTTATAAATATATTCGCGGAAATAACTTAATCCAAAATTGCCATTATTAGTGATTGACACATTAAGACATATTATTTTTGTGTATCTGTTCTGTGTGATTGCTCATATCCATGGAAACATTTGACAGTTCGAAAATCAGAGAACCAAGCCGTCGATCTCCGATCACCGGTGATCACGATTTGTGAAATCCACCGTAAGTATCATTAAGGCGGAACAAAGTTCGCAGGGCCAGCTAGTTGAGAATATTTTTTCAGACGTTGGTACTCAAGGTTAATAAAAAACCTACTGAGACATTTAATCACCTGTTGGGGAAATACTCCAAAATATTTATTAGAAAAAAATTCAGAGAGTACAAAACGAATCTATTAAGTTTATTAACAATTCGGACTCCTTAACACCAAAGGCTCAACTATATTCTGGTACGTCAACTTCAAATATTATAGATAAACTGAAAAAACTGAAACAGACAAAGCTAGTTTACAAAACAAGCAATAATTCATTGGCGACACAAGCTTTCCTATCAGAAGAAACTACAATATTAGAAGTAAAAATGATCAAAAAAAATTGGTAGAACATGCATCGGACAAAATTCTCCAATATTTTGAGCTGTCGATGTTTTCAATCCTATTCGTGTGGAAATACCATGCGATGGAAATATTTACAAAAATGTGCCATGACCTCAAAGAGTTTGTTGAACTTCTGTGATTTCTTTTTATATGAAGAACTAATGTATTGATTTTTTTTGTATTTGTCATTTTACAATGCTGATATAGATTATTGTTGAGAATTATTATGAGAGGAGATAACAATGTAAATGTAGGCTCTGATACTAGCTGTTTAAGGGCCAGGAATAAATAAATAAAAAAAATTAAGTCAATTCCGGAGTCAGTTTCCAGACAAACAGAGGAAATAGAGGGTGAAACTAAGATAAATAGATCTCAGCCATCGTCTACAACCAAAAACTACCGAACAATCCTCCTCGATTGGATGAATTCCTGGCTGGATTCTTTATCTGAAGGGTGGATTACAGTGATTTATTTACCAAGGGGGACCGCATGGATTAGGAGGCACTATTTGCGGACTTGATACGAAATCAATTGGCTGACGTCAAGCAGCCATCAGAGTTGGTGGCGTCCAAGAGGGATTGCAGGTGGATTTGAGCTTCAATTATGGTCAGGATCATAATGCTGAACGTTGACGTAATGAATGGGGTACGGTGGCTGATGCAATAAGCTTTTAGTTGACATTGATGAGCCAAGACACACAATAGGGCACAAATCCATGACGTATGAAGTTATTCCATCAGCGAATTGGTTAATGTGAGAATATTAATACAGGGTGGCCAAGAGATTGACGTCAAAAAGGAAAAACAGGTCCCTCGTGTCATGGGCTATTCGAATCACCCCCATGTATGTCATGCTATTTTTCACGGTTTTCGAGTTATGAATTTTTTTATGAACTTTGAGAATTTTCGACTTGACCATCTTAAAAAAAAGTACAAGACTTCTCTGTGAAATTCTTTCTGTATCTCAATCTCCATGAATTGTGCTTTTATACGTAAAATAACCAGATTCGTAACTTCGACAAAAATCATGGAAATGTTGGTCTCAAGTGAAAAAGTTACGTAAATTGGATTATGATCTGAATTTTCGAATCAAAATCAAAAATGTAAAAAGGCTAACTCACGGTTTCTTAGTATGCTTAAAAACTGCGCTCAACAGTCAGCTTTTAGAATCGTTGATAAAAAATGGTACTTAACACTCTACTTTTGCTAGAATAAGCCTTCAAAGTCATCGAGGTGGAAAAAATCAAAGAACTAGACATTTACTACGAAATTATTTTTGCCATTTTAAGATATTTCTGATCAAGTTATGATAGAAAATGCTGAAAATTAATGAGAATTAGCTTTAGATTTTGGTCAAGAAAAGTTCTAGATAAAAAAAAAGAAAAAGGTATGGCAATAAATCACACATCATAATGTAAATAAAAAGAAATTTATTTATAAAATTTACAGTAGGTGTTCAAAGTGGCCACCTCCAGCCTCAATACACATTCTACACCTTCTTAGAAAATTTTTTTTCAATCGCTTAAAACCTGCCCTGTTCTCTCTTAAGACACGTTCGGCTTCTCTTATCTTCAGTCGCAGCTCGCCTTCACTCGAAGATTCTCGGGCGTAAAAAGTTTCTTTGAAATAACCCCAAACGAAAAAATCGATGGGATTAAGGTTAGGTGAACGTGGGGGCCCCTTGATTGGTCGACTGCGTCCGATCCATCTGTTCGGGTATCGTTCATTAAGTGGTTAATGAAAAATTGTTCTCGAAAATTTGAATAATCCCGATCGGTTTTTCATTGCTGCGCAGCGGACCAATCAAGTGGCCCCCACGTTCACCTGACCTTAATACCATCGATTTTTTCGTTTAGGGTTATTTCAAAGAAATTGTTTACGCCCGAGAATGTTCGAGTGAAGACCAGCTGCGACTGAAGTTAAGAGAAGCCGAACGTGTCCTAAGAGAGATAAGGGCAGGTTTTATGCGATTAAAAGAACATTTTATAAGAAGGTGTATAATGTGTATTGAGGCTGGAGGTGGCCACTTTGAACACCTACTGTAAATTTTATAAATAAATTTCTTTTTATTTACATTATGATGTGTGATTTATTGCCATACCTTTTTCTTTTTTTTATCTAGAACTTTTCTTGACCAACATCTAAAGCTAATTTTCATTAATTTTCAGTATTTTCTATATTAACTTGATCAGAAATATCTTAAAATGGCAAAAAATAATTTTGTAGTAAATGTCTAGTTCCACCTCGATGACTTTGAAGGCTAATTCTAGCAAAAGTAGAGTGTTAAGTACCATTTTTTAGCAACGATTCTAAAAGCTGACTGTTGAGCGCAGTTTTTAAGCATACTAAGAAACCGTGAATTAGCCTTTTTACATTTTTAATTTTGATTCGAAAATTCAGATCATAATCCAATTTACGTAACTTTTTCACTTGAGACCAACATTTCCATAATTTTTATCGAAGTTACTAATTTGGTTATTTTATGTATAAAAGTACAATTCATGGAGATTAAGTTACAAAAAGAATTTCACAGAGAAGTCTTGTACTTTTTTTTTCAATATCATTTTTAAGATGGTCAAGTTGAAAATTCTCAAAGTTCAAAAAAAATTCATAACTCAAAAACCGCGAAAAATGGCATAACATACATGGGGGTGATTCGAATAGCCCATGACACGAGGGACCTGTTTTTTTCCTTTTTGACGTCAATCTCTTGGCTACCCTGTATAAAGGCTTCAAAATGTTTTACATTTTATTTTTTATTTCAAAACGGTACATTTTACGAGAAAAATACAAGAGATGAAAAAGTTTCTAACCAAATCAGGCTATTCGAATTTAATTATATCCAAGTCGTTGCGTGCGTTTGCCTTTAAATTCTATTCTTTCCGCCATCTTTCGCATCAATTCAGAAGCACCCTGTATAACGTAAAACCTACAGCAAGGCAGGCAATCCTTATCGCACTTCAGTATCGAATTTCATCTATTTCAACACCATCTATTCCATTCCAAGCAGTCTCGAAGTTCCCGTCGCTTGTACCAACGAAACAAGACTCCCGGCAAAAAAGGCAATTAACAGAATAGCTAATGATTAATTGAACGTTAAGAGCGGTCGGCGGCATATAAAAAAGCCAAAGAGTCCCCTTCGAAAGGCGTGTGATTGTCTGCGGTCTAGTCGTTTCAACGAGATAAGATAGTAATGAAAAAACGGGTATAAAAATAGGGAACAAAACGACGTATTTACGAAGGAAGTGACTATTAGTATCTCATTATACTAATAGAGGAACAGACGGAATCACTTGGCGGAAGCAGACTAAAGCTTGTTCGGACGATGATGGCAAAGCTGTCATTAATGTCATTCACAATATTTAGCTGTGAATACGCATCTAGAGACATCTTCTATGATCTATAAAAATGAATTATCGTTTTCTTATGAGGTTTTGGTCGGCCTCTATTGGTACCACGGGAGCTATGAGCAAGCTGTACCGTTTCAGAGGTTAAACAGTTACCGACCTTCCCTACAATATGTTGACCATGTGGCATGTGGCACCGTCTCGTTGCGACTACATTCGCTGATGTCTGGTATATCATTTTCTGGCCAAATTTTCTGGGTACGGTTCTGGTTGCTTGTGATAACATCTTGATAACGACGCCGACCGAAAAAGAAACACCGAGCCACGGTATAAAACTATGCGATCTTGGCGTGTTGGAAAAAGGAACACAACTTGCGAACGGGAGTAATTTGCCAACGTGGCGGCTGTTACAAATTGTATAAATTATCGGCGTTTTTCCATAATATTTATTACGGTTGACAAATGGCGATCGATAAGAATTCCACAAGGAACTGAATTCCAACGTTTCGCCCCATAAATAATTATGATTGATGGCGGCAATGCGGACGGAGTGGCCAATCGGCCTTTGAAGAAGTTGTACGACTTGATTTTTAGACAACTTATCGGTAATTTATGCTGTTTTGCGGACGAGAATTCTAATTTTAGCGCGATGAATTTTTTACCAGCTCTTCATCATTCATAAGCGTTTCAGTTTGTTGGTGCTGGTTCGAAACACGATATGATAATTTGACTGGGAATGCTCCCATATGGAATATTAATAGATCGATGTACTGCGAAAAAGGTATGGAAGAATTCCATGCTCTCAAATATGCCGAAAGAATATAATCTGTCTCCCCTACATCTACATGTTACGAAATCTAGCCTTGCAGAATCTCATTAAACAGCAAAATCCTACCTACACATGAGGGTGCTGAATCAAATAGGCTCGAACTTCTTGGCAAAACCCTCTGTCCTAACGCCAGCTATTTTCGATTTATGGTACACTGATGGACCAAATCTGCCGAGGAAGCAGGCATGGGAGTTCATGGATCTAAACTGAGCCTTACTGTGTCCATAAGACAAGAACCCTCCGGTTCACAGTCGACAATAGAAGCTGTACATGCGTGCGTCCAAGAGTGTTTGAACAAAAACCTCAAAGAGGACTGCATAAATATAGCAGCAGAGGTCAATCAGCACCAAGAGCTCTGGAATCTAGCATCCACTGCTATATGCTCACCTATACAGGGTCTTTCACGAGGAACCTCACCCATATTTATACGGGAAACTACTGAACGTATTTTCATGAAATTCAGCACTTATAAGTATTTCACGATGCTGATGAAATCTAAAATATTTTCAAGGCATGAGCACCTCCGGTTTTTCCGGAAATGACGTCAACTTCCGTTTTTCAGATTAGAACACCATTTTTTTATTGCAGAAATAGATTCCTTAGAAAATTTCAAGTTATTTTGATGTAACATTTTTCAGTTTTGGTTGGAAAATTCTCTCTGAGCGGGAAAATTCGAAAAAAAAATCGAAAATAGAGCTCCGCTGAAACAAGAATAACTTCGAGGTTTTTGGATGGAAAATTTTCATTTTTGGGATTTTTCAAGATGTAAGATTGATGTATCCACTTTAAAAATCGAAATCGCGATTCATGATACAGGGGGTGACAAAATCGCTTTCAAAGTTAGGGATGACAAAATCGTGAAAAATCAATTTTTTCAAATTAGAACCCCATTTTTTATGGCAGATATTGAATCTACGTTAAAATATAATGTGAGTGTATGCATCACACCCTTGCCCTAAAATGGATATTTTCTGAGTTATTCACAAAAAACTGTTTTTCGTCTTGAATTTTCAGCTATTTCTTTTCCCTTCACGCCAAAAAGATGAAAATTTCAGGAACTGTTATTTGAACCATGCTGTAGATTTTTCACCCCTTCTTGAAACCGACTTCAAGTTACTATTAGGAGAACCATGGCAAACTCTCGCAGTTATAACTAGAGAAAATGCTCAAAGTTTTGACCGTTAATTTCTAGACATTTATTCATACGTCTCAGGAATGCTTCGTGCGTTGCTCTTCTTATTTCATCGGGAGGAAGAGATCTGCAAAAGTGTTTGAAAACCAAATTGAGTTTCAAAACTATGAATCTAAAAATCTAAACAAACCTGAACGCATTTCTGACTCGTTCTATGCAGTCCTCTTTATCAGTCAGAGGAGTTGAGTAGACAATATTTTTCATCCTACCCCAAACATAATAGTCTAAAGGAGTTAAATCGGGAGAACGTGGTGGCCAAAGATGTGGACCATTGTTCGCCAACCATCGATCTTCAAATAGCCTGTAGAGGATATTTGACACATTGAGTGAATTGTGTGGAGGCGCGCCATCTTGTTGATACCATAAGTCATTATGGTTCTGTACTAGCGGCTCAATTATTTGAGTCAATATGTCAGAATATCTATCTCCTAAGGGAGAACATTCTTTAAATAATGCAAACATGTGTAGTGTTCTATCTTACCAGTTAAAGTCCCATCATAAATGTGAACATCGAGAATTGCATTATTTTTGATGGCGCAAAAAACATTGAAACTCCAGGTCTCTTGAAAGTTCCATTGTCTGAAGTGGTGGTTGTTCTCATCATCCCAATAATGACTGTTATGCCTATTGAAAGAACCATTCTTTGTGAATTTAGATTTATCTGTCCAAATTATACAGTCCAAAAAGTTTTCATTCTCTTGAAATCGAATCATCAAAGCTTCGCAAAACTCTGTTCTCCTGACGAAATCAGTTTCCTTCAAATGCTGTACCCTATTGAATTTATATGGGTGCATTTTATGTTTTTTTAATATTCTCCAAACACTCGATTGAGATAATCCCAGATAAATCTGGGCATCTTTGAGAGAATTTTGAGGATTTACACGAAAATCTGCAAGAACTGTAATTTCGTTGTTCTCATCTTGTACTACACTTTTTTCTCTGTGTATAGTTTTCTTAACGAAAGATCCGACATTTCTCAAGTTTGTCATGGTTCTGTGAATGATATCTCTCGTTGGTCTGGGTCGGTCAGAAAACCTCTCAATGAACAGTCGAATCGTTCTATCTACAACTTTATTACATTCTCCATGAAGTAGAATGAGATTTAAATAATCTTCATCGGTAAAATTAGGCATAGTGATCGATTTTATAACTTAATACGAATTATCACCAAATTAATAGTAAACACAAAATGCTACTGAATAAAGAGGAATTTGGCAGATGTAATTAATGATATCTATCATTAAAAAAAAAGAATGTAAAACATGGTAAGTTTTTGCATATGGTTCATAAGGAATTATTTATTTATCACTGGAGAGAAAACCGATGGCCGATTAGTTGAAATAAAGAGGTTTCCGATACAAATTCGAATCCAAATTCGCCATCTATTTAGGAACAACCTGTAACTTTTTTCTCTTGCATATTAGGGTAGTAAAATCTAAAACATGGTTTGAGTAACAGTTCCTGAAAATTTCATCATTTTGGCGTGAAGGGAAAAGAAATAGCTGAAAATTCAAGACGAAAAACAGTTTTTTGTGAATAATTCAGAAAATATCCACTTTAGGGCAAGGGTGTGATGCATACACTCACATTATTTTTCAACGTAGATTCAATATCTGCCATAAAAAAATGGGGTTCTAATTTGAAAAAATTGATTTTTCACGATTCTGTCATCCCTAACTTTGAAAGCGATTTTTTCAGCCCCTGTATCATGAATCGCGATTTCGATTTTTAAAGTGGATACATCAATCTTACATCTTGAAAAATCCGAAAAATGAAAATTTTCCATCCAAAAACCTCGAAGTTATTCTTGTTTCAGCGGAGCTCTATTTTCGATTTTTTTTTCGAATTTTCCCGCTCAGAGAGAATTTTCCAACCAAAACTGAAAAATGTTACATCAAAATAACTTGAAATTTTCTAAGGAATCTATTTCTGCAATAAAAAAATGGTGTTCTAATTTGAAAAACGGAAATTGACGTCATTTCCGGAAAAACCGGAGGTGCTCATGCCTTGAAAATATTTTAGATTTCATCAGCTTCGTGAAATACTTATGCTGAATTTCATGAAAATACGTTCAGTAGTTTCCCGTATAAATATGGGTGAGGTTCCTCGTGAAAGACCCTGTATTTATGCAGTCCTCTTTGAGGTTTTTGTTCAAACACTCTTGGACGCACGCATGTACTAGCCTCGGGATTGAACTCGCGACTTTCCGCGTCAGAACAATCACCCTAACCACTATGCTACAGGCACTCGATGAATGTTTTGACACTGTCAGTTCGGTGATAGGTTCAAGAGTGGGTTAAAAACGAGTCCCTATTGGATCTACGAGATCCAATTCTTCCGCAATGAATTACAGAGAATGGGACCCTGTAAATCAGCACGAGGCTGACCTAGGCAACATTTTCCCCACAATCAGCAGATCCACTATACTATTTTTATCGTACGCGTTGCGAACGCGAGTACCAACGAACCCGATAAGGACTACATTTTATGTCTACCATTAAAATACTTCACAAACCTCGCGCGTATCGTAAATAATGCATCCAATGCGAGTCAATAACGATAAATACTGAAATGCTGATGAATTAATATGTTTATTAACACGTTCCGCGAACATAAACGTCGGCGAAATAAGATTCGCGCCATCTAGTTATGCAAAATAGCGTTGGGTCAGTTTTGCTAATCGACCCGCATCAAAGATAAGCCTGCTTAATTCGTCGGGTAATGCGATTGGTGGCGTGTTATTATCCGATGTGTGCATGATCTTGCGTGTAATAATTTTCCGCTCTAACGCTTCGCAGAACGTACTCGTTTGTTTTTGCCTAGTCTACTTTCACTCTTCGATTATTCATTTCTAACGGAAGCCTTCAGCTTTCTTCGGTTTCTTCTCTTGTACAACGGCGATAACTTATAGTAAGTACATTATAATAATCCCATTAATAAAAAAACAAATGTTTTCGATACTACTCACTTCCTTGCTGACCTATTAATGAATTCCAGCTTACCTGAAATAGAAAAAGAATCGTTAAACATTGTGAAATATTTAAGAAAGAGAACTATACATATTCGCTTTAAAAAAATTGAAAATCAAGGAACAGATCAGCCAACCAAACTAATGTCAGTATAAGAAGAGATGTCAAAGTAGCCTCCGCATAATATGACGTTTGATGCAAGAGCACAGATGGAACCTTAGCAAAATCTCTGCCTCCCTGTATAAATGTGACGATATTGGATTTGCTTACAGTATAAGCTCCAAAGAGTTTTGCGAAGAATTTTGTAATAATTTGAACAAAAACAGGGAGAAAAAACTAGAAAGAAATAAAGCATATAGCTTGCAATTTGAAATAAATCTGGGATGAAGCACATATATTCCTATAATCCGTTCACATATAAAAACTAGGAGCATAGAATAACTGAAGAGAAGGCTCCCCTACGAAAATGAACTGCCAAAAACGTCCGAACTTGTCAGTTCGCCGCAAGGTCACGAGATGGCGACAAAGTCGTTTCTTCCTACAACATGGCTATCCTTAATAAAATTATCTTTAATGGTTATTCGTTGTTATTACTTATTAGGTCCCATTTATTACTATATATCATAATATATATATTCTTTTGAAAGAAAGCAATACATACTTTTTTTCGTAAATCCGACAATATAATGCATATAGCACGTGTAAAGAAATGGCTACAAGAATCAGATTGAATATAGGAAGAATAATCTGTTTCCCGCTCCGAATCTAAGTGTTAGCAGAGGGAATGTAAACGGGGTACCATACAATTCTGCGTATAATACACGAGAACAGATAAGACCTCAGTCTTCCCGTATAATAATAATAATACTTACCTGAATGTTCGCTTTTTCCGATAAGGATATTGTTTTGACAAATTTATTACCGATCACAGACTTCCCATAAAATTGCGCATATAAAGTTGATTAGAATAAAGCGATGATATGTCATCAATATTGTCTATGTTATGATTTATGGCCATTTTAAATTAAAAAGAAGCATAAATGTATCAATAACAATGACAGCCACATTATATTCTTTGCAATTGTAGCGCCATAGAACAAAATATCTGACATGTTACTGAATAAAGGATCTCAGCGTTATCTATCGGGCGTCACACGAAACTCTAACCTCCGCCGTTATTGGCAGTTCAAAATGATCTGTCGAGCGTATGAAGCCTTCCCTCCAGTTATTCTATGCTCCTAGATAAAAAGGAGCTTTGTAAACAAACAGAATCGTCTAGTTTGCGCACAATAAAGCTCCTATTGGTCAAACGGTCATTACAACGCTCCCTTTTAACGCCCTAATAGACTGCCAGGATCGTACTCGGAACGGACTGTGTATGGTACTGGATATAAATGATTCAATAATTTGAGTCAGCAATTCCCACATTAGAACTTTTTTCCTCAGAAGCGGCAAGGTAATTCCAGGAAACACCAGAGTTTTAGAGATTTGGGTCGGAATCTTGCCAGATTCCGACAAAGTAATTCCGGAAAACACCAGATTTGGGTCATTTTCCCTAATGGGTGAAAGCCATTTTGATTTGCAATAATATCGAAGTTTTCAATTGACAAGACTCGTAAAAGATCTCTGCTCAAATTTATAATGGTCATTTACTTGTAATATCCGAAATATATTTAGTTTCGGTCCAAAATTTCAAATTGTTTTGTACGAAACTCTTTGTCGGCTGCTCAAGGTTCCGAAAAGGTAATTCCGGGAAACACCAGATTTGGGTACTTACCCTTAAAGGGTTAAAGCCATCTTGATTTGCATAAATATCATACTTTTCAATCAAAGTGTTTATAGATTTTGTTGTGAAAAGTGTATTGTGTTGGAAAATCTTGTGACAAAGTGTATAATAGTGTTTATAGAACAATGTCGAATTCGGAAACGGATACTGCATCTGAGGGTGATATGTGGGGACCACCACGAAAAAGGTCCAAAAGGTCGCATTTCTCTGCTGAAGAGAAAGAGATAATTTTGAACATTTCCCGAAAAGAATTGATTTATCGAAAAGAGACTTAGAAGGAATTGTTTCAAAATCCTCAGGAGTGAATGATTCAGTGGCTTCAGAATTCTCAGATAATATAAAGAGAATAAAACATTGACGCCATTGAGCCCAGTCGTCAAAAATAATCGATTCGGTTGACAATTTCGAATGAACCTTATCAGAAGAATTGTCCAAGGTTTTTTTTTCCGGAATGAAATCCCAACGATTTCTAAAGCACTAGAAATCGTGAATGATGACGACAGTTTGCCAAATTTCAAAAGAACAACGTTCTATAAATTATTGAAAGTTCACAAAACGTGGTCGTGATAGTCTACTGATAGATAGGGATGAAATAATTGTGTGGAGAAGAGATTATTTGAAGAAAATCCGCTTATTAAGGGAACAGGGCAGAAAAATTTATTACCTGCATGAGACATGGATAAATAAACTGAACGATTGTGTGAAATCTCCTCGATTCGACTCTGGACGGAAAGTAACTGTACGAAGGCCTTCCTTCCGCTGCGCCAAACATGTTGTTATTGCTCCTTCTTACATTTGAACAGAGTATAGACTTCATCTGTCCACGAATGTTTGAAAGAACCGTTAACTGAAGAAGTAGATCTAATGGTTCCACTGTAAATCCTCATAGAAACATTAAACCAGGCATCAATTTTATGGACATGAACACTGTGTGTTCTGTGAGTGGAGTCGTGTGTTTATCGCGTCATCTGGGCTAGCTCTTGTTGTCCTTTATATCAAACCTTATTTTCGGCTGCTTTCAGTTTTGGTAAATCTGATATTTCAAGCAGAAAACAAGGACAATGAAAACTCCGAAAGCCTCCCAGTCCGGAAAAACTGGAGGACCATCCGGCTATCCCCTTCCACTCCATCATTAAGGGGAGACATATTTCCAGTCGCTAATTAAAGTCCCAGGTTGTCCCAACAAAGCGATTTAATTGCTTCACAGGACGAAGGATTTACGGACCGACAAAAAACGAAATGCGGAGGTGGCTTGTACAAACACGACGGGGAGGGAAATAACGTGGAGCCTTTGCGAGGTTGAAACGTTTTTAGGCGCGGAAAAACGTATTCCACTGGCGGCGTAATCACGAAACCATTCGTTAAAAGTTTGAGTTAGGGGGGTCGGATAGTCGCCACTGGGTTTTGTCGGGGTAAGGAATTAATTTGGACCGAGGCATGTTGATTTACGATGTTCGGGATTTGTTTCTATGCCATTCGGTTTTGGGCACAGAGAAATAGATACTTTTCCACTGGTATCTGTTTCAGACACTTTTAGTCTTTGAATATCCTGAAATTATTCACTTTTCAGTTTGGTGAATATCATATGAGGATGGATTTACAAGTTTTCATTCTTCACATCACTAACTTGTCCCAACAGCTCAAACTTTCCCACCAATTTCTGTATTGCGGTTCGACAAGGTGCTTCACGACGACCCAAAAATGTTCGAGTATTACGAATTTCCTTGTTTCAACTCATCTGCAGAATGGCCGCCGTACTCACCGGATCTCAACCCAATGGACTACGCTTGTGGTCGATTTTGGAGCACAGGGCTTGTGCTAAAAAACACAAAAATTTGGAGTCGCTGAAGCAATCTCTGCGCCGGGAATGGAACCGATTAACGCCCGAGGAGCTGCGGCCCATTGCCGAAAATTTCAAGAAGCGTATGAAGCTGTGTATCGCCGCCAAAGGAAGCCACTTCGAAACGGCCTAATAGTATATTCTAAAACTAGTTGCAGAATGGACTCCTATTCCAATACGAATGCGAAATTCGAAAACGAGCGACGAAGGAGCGAGTTTTCGAACGCATGAGTGTTGGAATTGCATTCTGCAACGAGTATTAGACGATATTTTCTCTATTTCGGTCAAATTTCGTGAAATACTGTTGAAATTCAATGAAAAACTCATCCTAGTGACTTTTGTATTGTATCTTGGCAGTTGGTAACTGTTATGAAATTGACATTTCCAAATTGACGTGTGTTGAAAATTGATAGGAGCGGAAGCCACTGCTGACAACAAAAACCGAAAAATACAACTGAAAAAATGCTGTAATGAGTTCATTACAGCACTGTTTTTAGTACTGTAATGAACTCATTACGATACTGAAATAGAGAAATTATATTATTAACAAATGATCAAGCTAATATTATTCGTTGTTGTTTTGTTCAATTTCTTCTGTTTAATAAATTTAAATGAAAAAGAGTTTATCCGAGGTTTTTCTTGTCACACTGTATTTATGGCGTAGTTAATATATCTAATGTATACATACAACAGCGTATTCATTAATGACGTTTTCTCAAACTCAGTTTGAATGAAAGGTAGCAACCTCACTATGGCGCTGTCTGCAATTTCTATTCCCTTCATTATATTCATGAATATTGAGAACAAACACCTGCAATATCAATAAAGCCTTCATAACATAATGGAACTTCCATATGTCTATCAAAGGAGACACATTCCATCATATACCCACGAAGCGTTCCTGCTTTCAACTTCCGAATAATGAAATTGGGCTTGTCATCAAAGAACGTATCCTTTGTCCCAAATGGCGTACAAAATAGACATGCAATTTGACACAATTCTGGGTATTTTATATGGACGGAATCTTCTTTATTAGATATCGTTTTGTTTAGGTATAAAGGAAGACAATGAACAGTTTGTAATTCTCGAGATTTACATGATAGCAGAATTTTTTCTTCATGAAAATTTTCGATTGGAAAATTCTTAATACGGCCCTGTACAAAGAATCTAGGCGCTATAGAGTTTATTTGCGGTTATGATACGTACTTCAACAATCTCCGTCTCTTGAATTGATTGTTCCTCTGGAACAATAGGACATTATTCACTCTTATGCAATATTTCATTTATCAGATGTGGTGTTACGGCTTTAGCGTCGTTATTCATTTATTACTCGGTTAGTTAAGATTCAGGAACATGATGAAGGATGGGAGGAAAACCACCTGCTGGTAGACAGGGTGTTCCAGAGATCGTTTATATGGCGTGGAGAACATGAACGAGTCAAAGGCAGGCGATGAAGGTCAGTCTGCAGCAAGTTCTGTACTCATCGAACAAGAAATCACTGAGGGTACTGTGGATTCTTGTGAACAGGCGATTTGCTCGATAACCAATTATTACAAAATATACTTCATTTATCAAATTGAGTTTCATTGTGCCTAATTTCTGATTTACCCGAAAAAAATAACGAAATAATGAAGAACATCCAGAACTCTGTGGTTAACCCACTTTCTTCGACTCTGTGGTCTACAGGTCTGAAGAATCGATCTAAGCCTTCTATGACTCCAAACCCAAGACCATCGTCGAAATATGCAACTTATTTCGCTCGCATTCGAAACTAAATCCATCTTTCACTCCGACAGATCATACCGACAATAAACCTCATTTACCATAACTTTCTCTGTTCACGTTTCTCAGAACAAACAGCATTGTACCAACATTAATGTCGCACATGACATATAGACCGACCATATTTGTCTTTCACGTCACCCGAGTAACAGAAATTCTCACGACATATAGTGGTTGCTTCGATTTCTTCTTTGTCCGAGAGCGTTTAGCAAAAATATCGATGATGGCGAAACAAAAAGATCGAACATTTATAACCAGGTTGCCCCGATAGCCTTTCGCTGTGGGAAGTAATCCGTCAATGGGTCTGGTGAGTCGAAGAACTCAAGAAACGTGCTGGGTCCGCGTTTGTTAATGTCCGGGAGAAGAACACCGATATCTTAAATGTAGACTGCCAAAAAGAGCGGGCCTAATATCGTACCCTGGGTTACTCCATTCAATACTCACAAGCATCTATTTGACAAATAGGGACCAGATATGGGTACCTTCGAGGCTCACAGGAGCGTTTTAATTGTAAAATTGAGCATCAACAGTGGCAGTCCATAGGAAATAAACTTCCAGTTGGAGGTTGATATATTTCTCGAAAAATTCAAGTTTCTCAACATTGAAGATTCTCAAAATTTTGTGGAAATAACATTTTACATCAGAGATCCACTGGTGACTTGCTCGCTTACGTTTCACATATAGCTATATTTTGAGAAATATTGTGAAACCCTAGCCGTAGCACGTAGCAAGATATCTTCAAGGCATTCGATCGAGTCTGGCATCAGGGACTCCCCGCCAAGATTCCATCTTATGGCGTGCCCCCAAAGCTATGTTCTCTGTTGGCTAGTTTTCTCTCAAACAAATCTCTCCATGTTATGGTCGATGGAGTTTCGTCTGACTCTCTACCCATAAATGCTGGTGTTCCGCAGGGATCAATTCTGGCTCCAACACTATTTCTACTTGACATCAACTATTTGCTGAAAGCAACTTCGTGTCCACTGCACAGCTTCGCGGATGATACTACCCTCCATACCGCCTTTTCTTCTAGGGCTCCAATACCAGCCCGCCAGATTAGAAACGAACGAGGAAGAAATGTTAGCAACATGAATATGGACAATTCTTGAATGGGAATCTAATAACTTGGTAGAATTCAACGCAAACAAAACACAAGCATGTCTTTTCTCTAGAGAAGCCGATCTTACTGTGTCCAGCATAAAATTGTCGGGAGTAAGCATACCATTGATGTCATCCATTTCGATGCTTGGTTCAACTATCGGCAATAACCTTTCTTGGGAGAATCACGTGAGATCCATTGTGTGTGTGTGTGTGTGCATCCAAAAAACTTGGTTTTCTGTTTCGTGCCAGGAGCTATTTGACCTCAAGTCAGCTGCTCATGATCTATAAGGCACACATTCGACCTGTCCTGGAACACTGTTTCCATATTAAGAGTGCTGCACCTGAACAAATCCTAAAACTCTTGGATTCTGTACAAAAAAGGGCAATTCGTCTCGTCGGTGATGCCTCGCCTACAAATTCGCTCACTTCTCTGGAACACCGTAGAAGATTAGGCGATCTGTCTCTATTTTATAGATGTTTCCATGGGCGATGCTCTTCTGAATTATCAGCAATCGTTCCCCCTCTGGCAGTCTCTTCGGGACTTACCCGTCAAGTTAAGTCTTCACATCCCTTCGTGGTCACTTTGGAGACCTGCAGAACATCTCTCTTCAAAGACTCGTTCATACAACGTACAGCGAGGCTTTGGAACACATTGCCTAGGGAGGCATATCCCCGAGGCATATAACCTCCAGAAATTCAAGAAGAACACCAATTCCTATCTGCTTGCCCTTGGTTCTCACGATGTTCTCTGAACATTACAAGATATTCCTTTTCGTGAAAACCACACCAAAAAAAAACAAAGCGGATCATTAGTTTTACGGGTCCAATGAAGGCACATGCGCCCTTCGTCGTGATCTTTGGAAATTGTTACGGAGATACTACTGGCGGCATTTTTTATTCGAAGCTTTTTTTCAGCAACAACTTTGCTTCAGCTTTGATGGAGAATCAATAATGAAATGAATCGAATGAAATCAAATTCAACTCCCGGACTTGGCGGCGTTAAACGGCAAGAACTCGAAATGACCGCGGATACAAGGCGTGGTCAGGAATTCACGATACTGTCAATGGTTTTATGCAGTCGGCGACATTCTAGCAGTACCGCCTGGACATTGATGGATATTTATTCCAGTCGATCCTGAAAACATATTCGTCCCAGCCTCTGAATTATAACACGGTAAAACTGATTCGCTCGCCATCATTAAGTATTGCGAGTCACCGATTAAACGGTCCAATATGGAAAATTGCGAATTGCATACGTAACATCCGCAATAGTGGATCCGACGATGATGGATGGCAGAATGCAAGCCAGGTTTAGAATAAAAGGGTATAATTTCGTTCACACTCTTTCCTCTACTTCATAAATACTCGGTATTCAGTAACATGTAAAAATATCTTCACTTTACAAGCAGTCTATCCCAAACCCATAACTACATCATCACTTCCTTGAAACTGGCGAAAAACTAATTAATACTCATCTGCAGAAACATCCACAAATCACCCAACTCCTCGCAAACTAATTCCAAAAGAAGACGTCCTATCCTGACAGCTAAAATAACATAACATGCAGCTAATTGCCTTCAAGTTGGGTGTCCATAACACGACCGTAATAAGGTTCTGAACATCTTTCCAACTTCGTGAAGCTTTGCGCGATTTAGTTTTCACTCTTCGCTTTGACGAGAGTTAGGTTGCCTCGTGTAGATCTTGCAGTGCTAATTAGAATGGCGTTGAGGGTTTCGCGTATTGGAAGGGTTGAGAGTATGGTGGAGCATGCTAGGCGATTGTTTTTGATCGTTAGTGAGTAATCGAGAAGCTTGTAGGGAGTTGAATGAGTTTGTTGTAATTAGGGATAATCTTCTTGTTGAGGAGGACTTATATGTTCGCATTGAGAAGTCTAACTCCTTCTAGTGCTTATCCATTTCCGAATGCTGGAGATCGCCCTGGCCACGATGACTCAATTTGTGGATAATTTTATCCTAAGATTACTTCCAATTCAATATATTATAGAAGTGAGTGTAGATTGTTACTCAATCTACAACATTGTGGTTAATGGTGAGTTCCAGCCTCTCAATCATCTGTTGTCATCCAGGCCAAAGTTTGAACGCCATCTGCATAACTCCAAGAATGACCAAGTCATCAGCTTATCTTTCTCTGTGTCTCAGCTCACAGTAGAATATGAGAAAATATAAAATGCATCTTTGTCGTAATCCTCTTTTTCTTCGTGGATTACTTCAACGTTAACAGTTTTGTTCCACTACATGAGTCGATCTTTGGTGTCAATTCAAGCGCTGCTCTTATTCCAAGGCCTTTCCTGAAGCCAAATTGTTTTGGTTCATCGCCGATGCTATACAGTCACCACTGTAGCTTTCTAGAGGAAAATTTTTATTACCTCATGAGTCTTATGGTTTTGTAGTTACTGCACTTTTTGGAACCTTGCTTCCTAGATAGAGCTTCGGCTTCAACCATAAGGTTAATAGTTTGGAAAAGGGGTTGCATTCAAAGCTATTTCCGAAACTGCGCTTTGTTCAGCTCGCCCTCCAGCTTCAGAGCTCCAGTATCTGAAAGGGCTTCAAGGAGGTTTAAACGTCGTTCCTCCTGTGATTCTCTTGTTCAAGACATTCCTTGCGCAGGCTTGCAATGGCAAGGCACTATACGTAACCAAGTGAACAGGAGTTTTCGCCTCTTCATCATAGTTTCTGGCAATTCCAATCTCATCATATGCTTCCTAAGGCAACAATGTCTTGAGAGGAAGCCAGTACGAAGGCGTATCTTATTGTTACTGAGATCCAAATGATTCTAGGTTCTTACAGTTCTGAAATTCCGAAGGAACTTTTCCGAATGATTGATCCCAGGAAGATTCCTTCAGGGTGCATCTCTTTCAGTTTCTCTCTTCTGCACAAACTCTCTCTTACAGGTGCATTTACCTATGCCAATGTAATCTTCTGGGTCAGTAAGTGTCGTTTGTTCTTCATTTCTGGCTAGTATGTTAACCTTTTAGTTTTCTTTAATTCCTGAGTGACCCAGGCGAAAGAGTTGTTCTTGCCTACTTCATCCAGTTTCCTTCGGCATTCTCATATCAGCTTTGAGTCGATAACATAGAAGTTCAGTACTTTGACAGCAGCTTAACTATCAGAATCCCTATCACCATTCAGGGAGACCAACATTCCCATCAAAGAGAGTGCTGACCATGCTTTCTGCCTGCTTTGGTTGCCTCAAGCAACACCACCTGACAAGAATCAGACTGAAACATTTGGTCCTCTTGAAACAATATCAGAAGTTTTCATGAGTTTGAATACAGTATCGCGCCATTTAGTGGAGAAACAGACTCAAAAGGTCACTTGCAACAGAGAAACTTTCGTTGTTCGCTCTTAAGGGTGGTATGGTTAGCCAAAGAAGAGGCTCGCTCGACTTTTATTGGGCCTTCTTCAAAGAGCTCTTGATTCTCGAGAGGAAGCAATTGTCTCTGGTGACTAGAGCTCTAACTGGTCATCTGTTTAACAAACATAAGCAAAGAATGGGTCTAAGTCTAACTGAGAATTCTCTTCGTAGGTGCAGGAACGCGAATGAAACGGCGGAACATATACTGGTCTATATGTATTGAGGTTTACACACCCAGGGAAACCAACACCTTCCATCTCAATGGAGGGAGGGAATCCTCCCTGTCGGCTCACGGCATTTCTGTCGGCGTGTCTTTGAGTCTGAGTCTCTCTAGTGTTGCATAAATGCGGTATGAACGAGAAGAAGAAGGGGGTAGGGCAAGTTCAAGTCTGACTTGGAATATGTTTCCGAATTGACACCACCCACTTTCATATTAATGATTGAAATTTGCATTCGAACTCAGTTAAAAACTTAATTTATCGACTTAGAATATACGAATACTAACTATTTCGTTATTGAATGCTCCGGTGACCGTTTTCCAAGTGGACCATTCCAAGAATCACATGGGTCGATTACGCCAGGCGTTCCTAACCTAATAGCTCGAAAACTCTTCATTCCCGAGCTTTTTCCCCTTGAACCCAATCCGTCCGCTCTACTGACCCAATATTCTGCCGGCGCTATGGCCACACGATTATTGTGGGTAAATAAATTACCTCTCCCAAACGTTCACGGAAGGCTACACGCCAACGACTTCAACGAAATTACATCTTCAATATTGTAACCGGACTGCCCGAGTGGCTTTATCGATTCGGAGGACGTGAGACGCAGAATTCCCTCGAATTAATGGGATTGTTTGTCCACGTTTGATCTATCGGCGTTGGCGAAGCTTGAATCATGCTGCTGAGTCATGGGAAATTCGTCTTAAACGGTGGGGCTGTTGTGTTCTGGAGAAGGAAATGAATCACTTAACCTCCCATTATTATATCTTGCCGTTTCTGGAAATTTAGATGATTCAGTCGGAAATTATCGATCCAAAAATAGATCCCTGACGGAACCCACGAGTTAGATCCGGACCCCTAGCGGAAATTACAAATGGGCAATTATTCATCGATTGGGATGTTTTGAATCTTGAGTATTCTATTTTCAGGATCTTCATTGAGAGTTTCGAAGTATTCTAGTCCAGACTAGTACACGTACATACCAGTACATTTCCAAATTGAGGAAAAGGGTTTCTTCCTTGCATTTTATGTTGTTTCTTATTTTATTCGCCATATAAACCAGCCTTTACTCTACACTTTTCGAAGTGCAGCTACCCTTGCACCCTTTACCGTCTTTTCCATTCCTCATCAGCAAATAGCAACACAAAAACGCAAACTTCGTAATTCCGCTCTCTGTCTTCGTAATCCCAAGCATGAATGATAATTAAATGTAAATATCCGAGGGTATAAAGCGCCGGAGACTCGTCTGCAAAAACTATTAAGGCAAATGAAATCTGGGGTTGCGCTTCTATAAGGCATCATTGGAAGGAATGAGACAACTCTTCTACGACTTGAAAGAAAGATGGGTAGCGATCTAGAATGGTTTTTCGATAAGAGAATGGGGCCAGAAGAGTGGTGGTTGGATGCGACGAGGGGTTCAGATGGGACAGTGACCTCTTCATCGTTTTTAAGGGTGGGCTGATGCAGTTTTGCAGAGCTTGTCTGATTTGTTCGAAGGGGCTCTGTCGGTTTGTATCTTCAAGGTTTCTGGAGGTGAAGAGTGATCCATCTTTTACGTATTTGGATTATAAAAAGGGGTAATTTATTATGGTTGTTTGATATGGCTCCAAGTATAAGGATGTTCAATGTGCAGAAATGAACATTTCTTTATTGCTACAACTAGTAATAGTATCTTCCTTTGAAAACACAAGACTATCCTGTTTCCCGATAATCCAAAATTCGTACGAAACTTGAACGTGAAAGGTCCAACAATTGAAAGGTTTTCAGTTTCTCCTAAATGATATGAAGTATTTATTTTTCATTCAGATATTTTTCTCTTTTTATGGCATTCTTAATTCTTTGGTATTTCGAAAAATGTCTCCCAATATTTTGACAACCTGCATGCATTTCAATCGGACATATGCATCCAGAATTAACTACACAGTGATCGAATATATCATGAAAAAATTACTGGGATCTTGTTCGGTCCTTCAGACATGTTGACTAGTGCTTCCGGTGCATGCACAAGAAATGACGAATTAATTGAATACTGCGTATAAAATATATTAATTTGGGACGTTCACCGGTCCTGTTGGTATGTGCCCAAGGGGGTTCATTAAACAGGTGCCCCATGCTATGGTCTCTCTACCTATAGGGTCAGTGGTATGATGAACCACGAAACTGTGATAAACACCTGCAATTCGGGTCGATACTCGCTAATAAATAAGAAGAAGCTCTCAAGGGGAATATAGAGAATCGAAACATTGAACTAAAGACGATCTAAATTTTGCTAGAGAAGGGGTAACACTGCAATGTCGTAGTTCTCAGAAAAATGGCATGAGATAGTATTATGATTTCACCGATATCAATCATACAAATATTTATATGGATTATTCATCAAAGAACAATGCGTCGTAAAAAACTGATTTGTTTTCGAATGTAAAAACAATAAACTAAGCTTGAAGGACCATTTTGGTAATCATGCTCATCAGCAAAACCATAAATATGGGACCAAATAGCCACATATAATAACCGATTAATAAAACATTTGGAATACAATAGCCAGGCACTGATAACTTGAATGCTGGCGCATAGCACAAATTCCAAAACCTCATCAATCAGAGCCGACAAAAAAGATTGAGCCTGTCGATGCAAATACCCCAGTGTACACCCCTAGTGTCGATTTTGCGCGACGTCAATCGATGCGTCAAAGCTTACGGCCACGTTGACGGCCGTAGCGTTTGATTGATCTCGGCGATAGCAGAATACTAATAACCATTAATTAGCCTGAAACGCCGGGTTCATCTATTCGGGCCCTTGTCGGATAAAACAGGTGATTTCGCACGATGGCGCGGTAGCCAACTGTCGATAATTGAATTATGTCCATCACTTCGAGTTCTGATACTGCTCGTTGGGTCAGCTTGTTCATACCATTATGGATGAGAACCATGTTATCAATTTTTATTTCGATTTGGTCAGGTCTAGAAATGAAACGCATACGATGGTTCGATGGTTTCTAGGGATGCACAAACGCCACTTACTGTTTCAGAACCTCTGTGGGGCATGAGCAAATGCTATAAGACAGAGTTTTTGCAAAAGAAAGAAACTGAAAGAGAAGCTCTCTAGAGGAATCTTCCAGGAATGGATCATTCCGAAAAGTACCTCCTGCATTTTCTACATTTGGAGTATTGTCACAAAAAAGAGTGGCAGAGTCGAATACCTCAGAAACTGAGGGTGTTCAGAATTCTTATTTTTCATTTTAGTTCATACTGGATACAACAATGACTATTCAAAACTTATATAAGCAACTGTAATTGCCTAGATAACTAGATCAAGGATAGAAAGAATCTCTCAATCTCCAAGAATCAAATAAAACCAGTCTGCAGCATCGGCAATTCAATCTTATCGCCCCCAATAACGTGTACAAACATCCCGAAGGTCAATAAAACTGCGGAAAGCTTTCTGGCGAAATTGAATATTCTTGCGCTGACTGTTTTCATCGTAATTTCGGGTTATTATCCCGATATGGAGTTTCAATCGCTCCTCCGCCCCCTCTGAATAGCCCCAAACCCCCACCCTTCCGCCCTGCCAGCAGGATTGTGCCGATATTTTATCGACCGATATCGTGTTCCAACAGCAATTCAATTTAGGTTCAGCCAGAAGGATGGAGAAGCGACCACTCGATGTAAGAAACTGTTTTCAAAGTCGGATAATTTCATTAAATTGAAAAGTTGGCTGGTGGGAATCCGATTGAAACGTCCGAGAATAAACTGGAGTTGTTCGATTCGGAAATGGAGGCAACCAATATTGGTAATGAAATTCGGAAGTTTCAGTCAGGAATTGAGACGTTTCGGGTGGAATCCAATCGGGATACAAACAGCGTCACTCGCTAGGCTGCATATGGTACACTCTGCTGTTACCCGACCTTATGTTCACTTCCTGAAATTGCCTCTGACGTGCAATAGTTGTGTGATCGAATCAACTATCAAGAGCCTAGGTCTGGTTGAAAGCTGAAGATGAATTTGCATTCAAACACCTCATGGAGATGTTGAGAACTAGATTAACATAGTTCTGCTCCAGCCATATCGATTTCCTCGAATATGCTCCCATTGGTATTTTCTGTATAGAGCATGTGGATGGTCATAATGACCCTGTGTCCTGCTAGATCTATTGTGGTTTACTGGATGCTCTATTTCATCTTGCTTTCTGAACCTTTCCAATTAGGGTCAGAGATCATCAAGAGCTAGTTAGCTGAAGCCCTAAGTCTCCAATCAGATGAATCTGCTTCTGCTTTATGCGGATTCATCTTCCAAGCAAAACTTACAACATAGATCTTCCATGGTATCATCTGTTTTTAAGGAAATGGAAAAACCGATGAGCTTGCGAAAAGTGCATCAAGGTTAACCCCTGCTAATAATCTTCTGTATTAACTGTGTAACATTGGGACAGCAGCTACTGTTTCAGATCAGTTCCAAAACGATCTATTCAAGAATGGGTTCTTAAGGTGTGTGAACCTTTAGGACCATAAGCCTAAAATTATTTCATATTTCGTCAATGATTTTGATCTTCCAATCGCCTGTTTTGGACTAAAAAGACGGAGCATTGCTCCAGCAAGGTTTGGGAATTTTTCATCTTGTTTCTTTTAAGGACCATAGGAGCCTGGCACCCATAATTGTCTTACCATTAAGGAGGAAGTCCTGTACTCGTGGACAATGGCTGAATTGCTGCACTCAACTGTCAATACAATTGGAGCAGCTTGGGAATCTTTACCTCGACTTCAATATTATTGGGAAGGAGATTTGAGTCCTCTTATTTCTAGTAGTGGGAAGCCTCTCGTAAAAGAAGTTCTGTAGAACTCTAGCAGTCTTCACTCGCAGAAAGCCCTGCTTGATACGCTTGCTGGAGGATGGTTGTGTTGAAAACAGTTTCACTGGCCTCCAGTTCAACCAATTCAGAGATGGTCCTGAAGCTAAACTTCTCTGGGATGCTCTACGCCATATGTTCTTCAGACGATTTATGAGAAATGATGATCTCTCGGTTATTGATTGAGTAGAGTATAATAAAAGAGTTATTCGCAGTTCTTGTCAGTTATTTTACAGCCAATCGACCCCATCACATACTAATAATAATAGTAACCACAAGAAATTCATATTCGTCAGAAAAAAGGAGGTATTCTCCTTATGGAGCCTTAAAAAACCAGAGTATTGTTTACATTATTCTGCTAGTGGAAGTCACAATCGAGGTATTGAAATCTATATTTTCAAAAGATCTTTAAAGGCTAATTTTTTTATCTATACAGTGGGGAGCTGAAATCTTATTCTTGTGTATATTCACATATAACAATATCATTATTAAGTATTAATTTTCCTTGAATCTTTCAGATTTGGGATAATGTTGTCTCGTTCTCGTTAAGCTTAAGAAATAATTAATCAATGGAGACCTGTAATAAGAAGGCCCTGCTGGATATCTCCTGAATCAACTGACCACTCAGAACCTCACGTTGATTATTTTTTTATATCTCAATCAACTGTAATCCGAGTGTGACGATCTCCACAACTCCCCGGCAGCTGCCAGAAGAAACAACTAACCATTACTTTGGGGCAAATTATCCTTTATTTATACCGCAGCTTAATTAAAACATTAAAAACCATGTCATCTGTTCCTCGGTAAAATATTCAACAATTCGGTAGTGGGTACACGTTCGACAACAGTTTGAATTAAACATCAGATGCAAAGAGGCAATAAAGGAAGCGGAAAATGGTTATTTAATAGGGATAATATAAACCCATCAAGTCAATGACAGTGCATGTTCGAATTCGACGCTAATTCGGCTGATTGCGGGTCCTGCCAAGAAAAAATATCGTATTGCGTGGTTAAGATTATCGCTCATTATTCAAATTAACCGCTTCCAATTGTCCACTCCGTAATGATACTTCGGTTAAGTTGTGCTCGACTCGAATCGTTCTGTCGACACAATGGCATGGACGGATTTTGGGTGTAATTTTCTGTGATTTATATGGAAATCGTTTGTCTGCACGGAAGTTCATTCAGTTCCCATTTGTAGAAATTGAAGGTGTTTTGGAGCACTCTGTATCGTTTTTTCCAAATGTCTTAAATTGTCGAGTTTTGGGTAGAAGAATGAACTTAAACTTTGACTGATGAAGATTTCGTGGTCTAATTCACTTCTGGCCTGTTGTCCAGCTCTCATTGTTGGACCTTTCCGAGCCCACAGAAAAGCTCAGGTCCAGCAGGTGATGCACTTTTCGCAAGCTCATCAGTATTTTTTCACAGAGGATACCATGGAAGATCTAAGTTGTAAGCATGGAGGATGAATCTTCTTAAGGAAAAAGCAGATTTGTCTGATTGGAGACTTAGGTCTTGAGCTAACTAGCTCTTGATGATCTTTGTGGGTGCTCTAACCCTGATCGAAACGGTTTAGAAAGCAAGAAGAAATAGAGCATCTAATAAACTACAATATACGAGGATGTATTGATATCTAGTTAGCCTAGACCAGTTCCACGCATAAACAAAATATTGCGATACCATATAAACGAACAATGACTTATTAGAAGTGTCAGTGTAGAGTTCGACGTCAAAAAAGTAGACCAGAGTTAGGCAATAAATTAAAAAAAAGATGTCCAACGAAATTGTAAAAATCGAAAAATTGGAGTGTCGAGCCATCATCAAGTACCTGTATTTGAAAGGGTTAATATGTAAGGAGATTTACGAAGATATGCTTAATACCCTTGGTGATCAATGTCCTTCGAGTGCGATCGTGAAAAATAGCACTGAAGCTTCGAAAGAGGTAAATTTTCCATTGAAGATGATGACCGATCGGGAAGGCCAGTTTCTGTGTCAGAGTCCCCGAAAATATCGATGCAGTTCATGACATGATTTTATAAGACCGTCGAATTGGGCTAAAACGGGTATCTGAAGCACTGGAGATTTCATACGAACGCGTTCATCGTACAGTTCACGTCAATTTGGACATGAGAAAAATTTCTGCAATATGGATACCCAATTGTTTTAATGTTGACCAAAAGCGTGCAAGGGTAGAAGCATCGCGTTCGATCTGTGCTCGATTTGAAAACGATGTGGACTTCTTAAACCGAATTGTTACTATGGATGAGACTTGGGTACATTTCTACGATCCACAAAAAGCAACAATCGATGGAATGGCGACACTCTGGTTCTCCAAGACCTAAGAAGTTTCGTGTCCAAAAATCTGCTGGAAAAGTTCTTGCTTCAGTTTTTTGGTATTGCCATGGAGTGATCATGATTGACTTTTTGGTTAAGGGTAGAACAATAACTGGAGATTACTATTCGACATTACTGACCACTCTACGGGGAAATTTTGAAGATAAAAGAGACGGAAAGCTATCAAAAGGTGTTTTGTTTTTACAGTACACAAATCTCATGTTGCCATGCAAAACATTCGTGATTCAGGGTAAGAATTACTAGAACACCCCCTTTTTTCACCAGATTTGGCTCCGTCCGACTATCATCTCTTTCCCAAGTTTAAAATGTCGTAAATTTTCTTCCAACGAGGTAATAAAAGCTATGGAGGACTGGTTTGCAGAGCAAGAAGAAACATTTTTTTGAAGGTCTAGAGACGTTGCAGGTTCGCTGTAATAAATGAATTCAATTAAGAGAAGAATATGTTCAGTAATAAAATATTTTGACATTGAAATTTTGTTTGGTTTTATAGTAGGCTGAGAATTTTCCAATATATCGTCGTAGCTATTCAGTCGCATAGGCAAGCCGCTATTAAACACTGAGCTCCTATGTCATTGACTCAAAATTGATTTGGGAGTGCCGGCTTTCTTACAAGATGCCTCAAGAAGCATCTGGTGAGAATGAGTTCATCTGACACTGAAGAGTGTAGTAAATGGGGAGGAGGAAGAAACTCCTATTCATCTAGTCACGGAGTGCCTTGCCATTGTAACCCAAAGTAAAGAATCTCTTGGGCAAGAAACTTGCATCATCAGATTTGGCTCAGTTCGACCATCATCTCTTTCCTCAACTGAAAAAAAGTTTAAAAGGTCGTGAATTTTCTTCCAACGGGGAGATAATAAAAGCTGTGGAGGACTGGTTTACAGAGCAAGAGGAAAAATTTTTTTTGAAAGGTCTAGAGACGCTGCAGGTTCGCTGTAATAAATGTATTCAATTAAGAGGAGAATATGTTGAGTAATAAAATATTTTGACATTGAAATTGTTTGATTCTATAGTAGGCTAAGAATTTATAATAAAAACAACCGCCATATCCGAAAATAAACGCCGAACGACCGAAACCAAACCAAACACTGCATCAAGCCTGAAAACTGCAAGCTCACTCTATTTTCCCCAGAAAAAACTATTCTTTGTATTTTCATTTCGTTTTTTCCGACTGCACATCGGAACCGATGAGCGAAAACCTGACAAAGAACGCTTGGAAATGGAAAACTACGACCAAATTAATTAAACCGAAAACTTGACTGTGGTAAATCTCCGCTTCTAAAGCCCCGTATGGACGCATTTACCCGGTCCACGTTATGACTCGCTTCACAATGCAGATACGCAGAAACCGATAGAGCGATATTCAAATTCGGCAGGAACGCATCGAACGTTGTTTGCTGTTCCGTGTTTGATTACCGATTTCGTCCCCCCACAACCCCCCCATTTCATCCCGCATCATCGGGATGTATTTGCAGAATTTCGGCTCTTCGTTAGAGGTTTCGCATGGAAAAAGCGGTTCATACAAGAGGATTTATTAGCGAATGCACATATCTATGATTTCTAGTGCTATGCGCGGAGATTATGGAGGAGAGCTTTGGAATTTGCGTTTTAATTGGAGTTGGTTTGTACCGATCAATACCAGCATGTCCGTATTCACTAGGCTGCTTGAAAAGAGGGATGAACACATGAATTAATGCCTATAAGACTCAGATTCAAATAAAAATAAAACGTAATCCATTCGACGATAACCACCGTCAAAGACAATACGAATGTGTCACTATAAATCATGTAATTCGATCCGTGCACGTGTTATCACCCAGGCGTGAAGAAGATAGGACCAAGCAGCAGACGTAAGCTGCCATTTGGACGAAATATTGAATTCGCATACTTTTCTTAGATTTTCTCTTGATATGATTCATATACAGGGTGAGTCTTTGACTTGTACATATATTTTAATTGTAGATTCTTGTGGCAAAAGGAAACCTTTTTTTTTCATTTTCCATTTTTCCGAATTCGGCTCTGTTAAAGAGATATAGCCATTTGAAAAAAAAATAGTGCTAAATACGTGCCTGATATTATTCTCTACAAACACCTCAAAGTTCATATTTTTCGATTGAAATTGATGTGATTATTAGATATTCTGGGTGATACATTTGAAAAATACTCAAGCAATAACCTTATTTGAATAAGAATGTTACAAACACGATATTTCCTAACAAAACACTTGGTTCTGTCCCATCATTTCGGCAATTGAAAAGCTATATTTCTCACACCAAAATAAGTTCCTTCTTCGATTGTCCTGAAGATTAGTTTATAGACACTAATAATTTGTTCATATTTTCCTCGAAATTCTGAAACGATCTCATAAAAATTGGTTCCTCACTAACCTATCCTAACTCCATTAACCAAAGTCATATGATTCGGGGTCAATGACCTAACCTTACCCATCCTCTGTGATATTCACTCACAGAACTCTAGAGAAGACGATGCCAGATTGCCGATTTTCTCTTCAAACAATGGTACATATAGGCGAACTCAAGAAAGCAGTACGTCCCCTATCTTTAGCGGATGAACTATCACAATAGCTAAAGGCGTCTAGGCGTTGCTCTTTAGAAATGCCGAACGAGTAGTTCTGATTCTCGCCAATATAGCGCTACGTTCCTAATTTCAGTCGCCACGGCCTACTCTTCCCTTCAGAAGGCCGTGGATGTAGCCGCCATGCAAGACAAACCGTTGTTCTGTGTCTCGAACCAGTCCAACCTAAAATGTTAGTCAGTGATCCCATACACGGCATAAACGAAGTCTACGCGATGGACTTCATTTATTTACAGAGAATAAAGCAAACTGGTGATGATTATGTAAATGACTTTCAGTGAATTGATGTAATATTAGTGTCGTTCTGGTGTCGAGTTACATCGTTTCGATAGATATTTTGCTGAAGGACCGACTATTTTTAATAGAAACTGCCTATAAAATGTGTAATTTCATGCTTCTTAGATTTCAATTATATGTCCCACAACTGTGGAATTTAATTATTACATATCTCTACATCGAACGTTTTTTCATCATAGAGATTTCAGTCTTGACAAAGTCGATAAACAATCTGACAACGTTGGTAACTTGTTGAGAGATCAGAGAAGAAATAATGTTCGATGAGATTTAACTCAGTACAGCATTCAGATTATTCTTGGAATTAATGATTTTTTCCTCTAATTTAATCTTATACAATTGGGAATAACTTGAGAACGACGCGTTTTATTGAAAAAAATATAGGAATACTTCTGTTTTCTAAAATAAATAATTCTTTCGAAAACGTGAACCGTTTATCTTTTTCAAGTGGTTTTATAGTATTTTTGCGTGAATTCATGAGTCGACTATACTGTAACTTTTATACCAGGAGAAATATGGAATAAGGAATAGGCACCATGAATAGACTAAACAATCAACCAAAATTCAGTGCATTCAAAATATCGGTTCCGAATATATGGAAAGAATAGTAATTTCATGGATTTTTGACACCCTGTATCTTTCAAACGAAACCGAATTTTGAAAAATGGTATGGGAAAAAAGTGTTTCTTTTGATGAGAGGAATCTACAGTTAAAATATATGTACAAGACAAATACTCACCCTGTATACAAGCAGTTCATTTAATTCTTCACGATTAACAGGGGTCATAACCGAATTCTGCGTTGGAAAACTGAGAAAGACATCTAAATAGACTCATGATATTGCTCCAGGAATAAGATTCTAGAAATACAACAAATTCTAGAATGAACTCGAAAAATGTTGGCACTAAATAATAAAAAACAAGCATTAAGCATCGCGTTGATTAAACACGATCATAAATCACGAATCTATTCCAAAATAGATGATGTCTAGAAATGCATACATATTATTACAGCAAATCAATAAATCTACTGACCTTAACACTCAACAGTTTTCGAGTTTAGGCGAAAATGTTGATATTGTTAACAGAACCGATAATGTAGAAAACATAACCGATTAATGTAATTGATGTAATAGTTCTTTTAAGTGCTCATTTGGGGGATATCAGTGAATGAGTGATAAACAGCGGTAATTTAAAGATAAATATGTCTCCAAACAAATAGAGATTGGGATAATTAAGTCAATGTATTCATTTCATTCAATGCTGGAAACCTAGGAAGAATAATTGAATTATGTACTTGATACTCGGCGTATTTTCGACGCGTTGAAGCTCATTTTCACACCCTAATCTACATTATACGAGCGAATGTACCCTAAAAATTACCACTCACAGCGCGTTCCGCCGATTTCGCCGACAAATCCTAACCTAACGCTCCTATTTGTCGACATAGCGCTATAATTCGTCGACTTGCCAGCGCGGCAAGGCACAGCGCGTTCCGCCGACGAAACCTAACGCTCAGTTGTGTCGACATAGCGCGGCAAGGCACAGCGCGATCCGTCGATTCAGTCGACGTAGCCTAGCGCTATGTCGACACAACTGAGCGTTAGGTTTCGTCGGCGGAACGCGCTAGCAAGTCGACGTGTCCTAGCGCTATGTCGACACATCTGAGCGTTAGGATTCGTAGGCTGAATCGACGGAACGTACTGGGTCTTGCTACGCTAGGAAGTCGACGTATTCTAGCGCTAGGAGCGTTAGGATTCGCGCAGAAAATAAGCCTTCTCATCCACTTGGTATCACTGTGTTTTAGCGATTAGGTATCGAAAGATTCATGTCCAGAAAAAGATTACTTTTCCAATGACCTTTACTATCTTGGAATCATCCAAATTCCACATTTCCTGCACTCCTTATATCCGCTCCCGTATTTTATACAGCTGGTTCTCAACACTCGCACCACCCCCGATTGCAGGTTGTTGTCCCCTTGTTTGATCGACACCCAGCAGCGATTAGCCCTTCTCGTTTTATACCGCTCCATACTCGATGCCGACGACCGACAAACATCCCCCCATTGTCAACGGTTCTGTCATTTCCGAGGTTTAGACGTCCCGTCTCCTATCTCACCTCTTATCTGGACAATGGATTGCGGTATTCAACTTGACCACCCATCGATATGCCCTTTGAAGGTCAACGATCTGAAATTCCAGAAGGCAGACAAACGTTTCATCGATTAGGGTTGTAGTCCGGGTTTGTTTACGTTGTGACCGAATTTTGTACAAGTGGTAAAACTGTAGGAAAGGAACGGAATATGAAGGGTCTCTGAATCAAGCCATTGGTGTGTAAAACTTCGAAACTCACCTTTATAAAAAAAATCAAATCAGTCGCCAAATGAAGATCGAAAAAGATCCAGTTCCCAGGGAACGAAATAAACGAGTTTTACGGTAAAGAGACAACATCTGAATCGGAAGAAAACAAAGGACCCTATTCTTCCTTGGTAATTGAATAAAAGGAAATCCTGAGACAAAGGAGAGACCGACAAGTGCATCGCACCGAAAACAAAAGCGTAGCCAGCCCAGGGTCAATGGCGATCACGTTTTCGATTTCAAAGTTTTTCAGATAACCTTTCGGTGTCTGGAACACCTCTCCAATTCCAATCGGTTGCAGGACAACGATCTACTTTTATTGTTGTGGGCGAGAAAAAAACCAAGGGACGAGATTCTGCTGTGAAATGCACTCTGAAAAGATTGAGTTCTCTTCCCTTCAAGAACTCGGAATTGTCGAGGAACAGCACCTTTTAAGGTGCAGACACATTGTTGTCACGTCACGTGAGCTCACGCGAGGAAATGGGAAGAAGATATGGAGAATATAGCTGCTTTTACAGTGGCTGGTGATTCTCATAGAAGGGATTCCATTTACCAAATGAATCAACGAATAGAAGAAGTGGGGAAATTCCATCAATTAATTCGAGAATTATTGAATGAGCACCCAGATCGGTTTCAAATGTATGTCAGAATGACATTTCACAAAATAACAGACGTGATATCACGTACATTCAGAAAATGTGAATTTGCGGAATATAGATCTTGCGTGCTTTCAGTGCTATAATGTGACAGCAGATACATTGTTGCAAAAATTTTTACTACATTTTGATTCCGTAGTGGTATAATCACCCAGTTTAGTTCCGATGATTTGGCTTCACTATTTATCATTGAAAGGTGTGTCTCTCTTCCTATGGTCTAAGTTCCATGCATTATCGTTGTTGCAGATTTTGGGAAGATGACGTGATGTGACGTGACGTGATAACAATGTGTCTGCTCCTTAAAGTGCATACAATCTTATAGTCCAAAAATGTGCTCGATGCAAAAATATATGATAATGATCCATCCAAAGGATAAAGTGTAATGCCTTCTAGTCGATTGAAATTGAAAACCCTGCACGTTAAGTCCAAGACTTACGTTCATGCCGCCCGCCCTGAAGCTCTGCTTCAGCAGGATGAGACGACAAGAGCGAACAGAGGATGATCTTCAGATATTCAGCTTCTGAAGTTAATTCTGAAGGTATCTGTGAACTGAAGTTGTTGGAGTATTAATTAGAGCATTAATGAAAGATGGTAGACAAAACAGAGAACGATCTGATATTTGTTTGGAAAAGTTTGACAACTGAGGGGTGTCCCCCCTCCACAGAATGGACCGTGCTTTCGCCCGATTATGCTTCGACGAGCCCTACAACGTAGTTGTCACTGACAGAGATCAGTGGTGTGAACCAGACAGGTTACTAAAACCTGAAAGTCCCACCTGGTACACCGACGGCTCGGTGCCGGTGCTGGGATTGTTGGACCAAGAACAAAGTGGTCCATTCCTCTAGGAAAAGACTGCTCAGAGCTATATGCTGTCCTCGTATGTGCGGTGGAGAATATCCGCAGAGGATACTCGGGGAAACACATATACATATGTTGCTCCAGTCAGGATACACTGAAATCCCTATTTGGAAAAAAACCTCGAACTTGGTTTACGAATGTAGAAAGGTCCTGGGCACGCTTGGAGATAACTTAGCCAAAGAAAGGGCTCGCTCGACGTTTACAGGGCCGGAACTCGCGCTTCCTATCTGTCATACATATATCAAAAACCTCTTCAAGAGATGCATTGATAAGAAATTCTCCTCTGGGTGGAACACGGGAACGGATCTCAGGCAGTCGAGACTCCTTATCAAGGGGCCTTCTTCGAAGCCGGAGGTCAAAAAGCTCTTGATTCTCGAGAGAAAGCAATTGTCTCTGGTGACTGGTGCTCTAACTGGCCATCTGTTTAACAAATATGGGTCTAACTGAGTGTTCCCTGTGCCGTTGGTGCAAGAACGCGGATGAAACGGCGGAATATATATATATTGTTCACGTGCGGTAACTTATCTGTACTGAGGTTAACACACCTAGGGTCAGGGAACCCTACACCTTCCATCTCAATGGGAAAGGTACCTACTCCTCCTTGTCGGCTCGCGGCATTCTTGTCAGCGTGCCTTCGGGTCTGAGTCTCTCTCATATTATACAAATGCGGTATGAACAATGGGCCATAAGGTCTACGTTCGGCCAACCAAAGGCGCCGCACGAGAAGGAGAAGAAGAATAGTCACACCTAGGGAACCCTACACCTTCCATCACTATGGTGAGAGGGACTCCTCCTTATCGGCTCGCGGCTTTCTTGTCAGCGTGCCTTCGGGCCTGAGTCTTTCTAGTATTATACAAATGCGGTATGAACAATGGACCATACGGCCTACGTTCGGCCGACTAAAGGCGCTGCACAAGAAGAAGATGAAGAAGAAGAAGCAGTGGTGTATTTCAACTGACAGTTTCATTCTTTAATTTTGAGCATAAGAACAAGAAACCCTTCCATATCCCATCGTGAACTGCATTGAAAATATTTGAAGGAATCATGTCACCATATTCAACTTTTCAAACAATGTGGGACCTAGGTTAGAACCCTGGGGTATACCAGAGTATCATTGGGATGTGCCATAGAGGTGTTACAAGCTGGATATAAATTTTCGGTGGGAGCAGGAATGAATACCCTCTTTCTGACGCGTGCCACAATACTTTAAATCCCTGAAGGCACTTCAGATCAAAAGATACTCGACAACCCGTTCCTTTTTCGCCGTAGGCCTTAGCCCCGAGCATCCAATACGACAGAAAAGCTGCATTGACGCCCTCGTGATGCAGTATCGATTTCTCCCGTATCTCCAGCTGATCCGTCTACCTGTTATTCTGTAGGATTGTCGCCCGATGATGTTGGGCGGCTGCTGCCGGGGGTTTTGAATTACCGACTAATCGCCTTATCGTCGCTGATGCCCGACGAAAGATTGATTGTCGAGGCGTTCGTCCCTTGTTTGCGTTCATCGTTTCATCGCGGTACGGTAAAATTGGTTTAGAAGGGAACAACGGTAGTTTGTGTAGGTATCGAATTCACGGGGATGTTATTGAGATATCGAGGGGCAGTTTCGGTTGTTTGGGGTGGGTTTCGGCGGGGTTAACGAGGCGAGTATCCGCTGAAGCCGGTGTAGTGAGCTGCTGGTCTTTGGGAGTCCGACTAACCTTAATTTGGTCTTTAAATGATAAAACTCTGAGTTAATAGTAGTCGAAGCTAGTATATGATGATATCTTGAGGTCATCTCACATTCGACGGGTCAAATTCAGGTCCTGCAAGGTTTCTCGTTGAGTTATTCTGGTTCCGTACAGAGCGCTGGTCACAGAACTGACCCTTGTGGAACTCCTGCGTTCAAACTGAAATTGTCCAGAGTGTGACCATCCACAACCACTTGAATGATCCTTTTGGCCAGAAAACTCTTCAGGAACATTCATTAAGCTCCAGATAAACTACAGCAGTTCGATGGAAAACACTTCTTTCGTTTCTTTGGTAAAGGTTGTAGGCGTGATTGGCGAAATACAGGGTCTTTCACGAGGAACCTCACCCATATTTAAACGGGAAACTACTGAACGTATTTTCATTTAATTCAGCACTTATAAGTATTTCACGATGCTGATGAAATCTAAAATATTTTCAAGGCATGAGCACCTCCGGTTTTTCCGGAAATGACGTCAACTTCCGTTTTTCAAATTAGAACACCATTTTTTTATTGCAGAAATAGATTCCTTAGAAAATTTCAAGTTATTTTGATGTAACATTTTTCAGTTTTGGTTGGAAAATTCTCTCTGAGCGGGAAAATTCGAAAAAAAAATCGAAAATAGAGCTCCGCTAAAACAAGAATAACTTCGAGGTTTTTGGATGGAAAATTTTCATTTTTGGGTTTTTTCAAGATGTAAGATTGATGTATCCACTTTAACAATCGAAATCACGATTCATGATACGGGGGGTGAAAAAATCGCTTTCAAAGTTAGGGATGACAGAATCGTGAAAAATCAATTTTTTCAAATTAGAACCCCATTTTTTTATGGCAGATATTGAATCTACGTTAAAAAATAATGTGAGTGTATGCATCACACCCTTGCCCTAAAGTGGATATTATCTGAGTTATTCACAAAAAACTGTTTTTCGTCTTGAATTTTCAGCTATTTCTTTTCCCTTCACGCCAAAAAGATGAAATTTTCAGGAACTGTTACTCAAACCATGTTTTAGATTTTACCACCCTAATATGCAAGAGAAAAAAGTTACAGGTTGTTCCTAAATAGATGGCGAATTTGGATTCGGATTTGTATCGGAAACCTCTTTATTTCAACTAATTGGCCATCGGTTTTCTCTCCAGTGATAAATAAATAATTCCTTATGAACCATATGCAAAAACTTACCATGTTTTACATTCTTTTTTTTTAATGATAGATATCATTAATAAAATGTTTTTTACATTCTTTTTTTTAATAATAGATATCATTAATAAAAAAGAATGTAAAACATGGTAAGTTTTTGCATATGGTTCATAAGGTATTATTTATTTATCACTGGAGAGAAAACCGATGGCCGATTAGTTGAAATAAAGAGGTTTCCGATACAAATTCGAATCCAAATTCGCCATCTATTTAGGAACAACCTGTAACTTTTTTCTCTTGCATATTAGGGTAGTAAAATCTAAAACATGGTTTGAGTAACAGTATCTTGAAAATTTCATCTTTTTGGCGTGAAGGGAAAAGAAATAGCTGAAAATTCAAGACGAAAAACAGTTTTTTGTGAATAACTCAGATAATATCCACTTTAGGGCAAGGGTGTGATGCATACACTCACATTATTTTTTAACGTAGATTCAATATCTGCCATAAAAAAATGGGGTTCTAATTTGAAAAAATTGATTTTTCACGATTCTGTCATCCCTAACTTTGAAAGCGATTTTTTCACCCCCCGTATCATGAATCGTGATTTCGATTTTTAAAGTGGATACATCAATCTTACATCTTGAAAAAACCCAAAAATGAAAATTTTCCATCCAAAAACCTCGAAGTTATTCTTGTTTTAGCGGAGCTCTATTTTCGATTTTTTTTTCGAATTTTCCCGCTCAGAGAGAATTTTCCAACCAAAACTGAAAAATGTTACATCAAAATAACTTGAAATTTTCTAAGGAATCTATTTCTGCAATAAAAAAATGGTGTTCTAATTTGAAAAACGGAAGTTGACGTCATTTCCGGAAAAACCGGAGGTGCTCATGCCTTGAAAATATTTTAGATTTCATCAGCATCGTGAAATACTTATAAGTGCTGAATTTCATGAAAATACGTTCAGTAGTTTCCCGTATAAATATGGGTGAGGTTCCTCGTGAAAGACCCTGTATACCTTGCTTGTTTGAGATCATTTAAACTCTCGTAAATAGTAATCTGAGAGTAAATGATATTGTTTCTTCCTAGTCAAGGATTGGGTAGTCCAATTGTCAGTACATTTTGGACTATAATGTACACGACATTTTGGAGCACAATTTCGAGAAGTATAAAATTCAATTTTTTTCACCGTATAATAATTATCAGTATTTCATTTCGAATTGGGCAGAGTCATTCTAACACCCAATATTTCGTTTGATTCCATTCGGCAATCTGCACTTTCGTCAGATTCCCTTCCTCAAAGAACGAAACACTCTAGGGTCGACAGAATCAATCCACAGGCCCTTATTTCTCATCCCTTCGATTTATATTCTTGCAGTGAATACGCCAAGGTCTGGAAAACACAAACAAATGACGGCAATCAATTGGCTTCCATGAATATCGTATAAATCCGAGATGGAGGATCTGAAAGGTATTCCCATCTCTCGGGATCCCTCTTTATCTACGAATTTGTCGGTAAATCATGCCATTGCCCTTTCGAGGACCCCGTCAAATTGCAGATACCAAGGGTTCATCCGTGCTTATTGATAGATCAAACGAGAGGCAAAGGACTCAAGAATAGGGTGGAAGAAAATGAAAAAACTTTTCTGGAAATATCGTTCAGCTGAAAATAAATTCATGGTCCCAAATATGTCCCCAAGAAAGGCCAGAGTGTAGTTGGATCTGATTCAATCAGGCAGTCGCCATTTGCCAAGAAAAGTGAATGAATTGATAAAAACAAATAAGAATGAAATAATTGCAGATTAACAGGGAGAAATATTCTGTTTTTCTTTCAAAATAGCTGAAGAAGAGAACTGAATCAATATAAGAATATCAATATAGTAAAATCAATATATCAAAATCAATATATCAAAATCAATATATCAAAATCAATATATCAAAATCAATATAAAAATCAATATATCTAAATCAATATATCATAATCGATATAAAAACCAATATAATATTCATTGCAAGTTGTTCTTTAACACAGGGAAGCAAATCAAATGCGATATCTCGTTTTTCAAACACTCCAGCAACAAATTTGCATTTTGGGACATCTCGCGTGAAGAACGTAACATATTTCGGATGGAGTTGCAGTTTCGAGACGAAATTTATAGTCCATACGTTATTATTCGGTCGTAAAAATGCTTTACGTTTCATATCTGAAATAGAAATCTAGCTCATAAAACGAACTAAATCGGCCAGAGATGTATGAATATGTGTTTGTGTATACCTTCCTGGTAGCGCCATGAAGAAGAATGTGTCTGGAAGTTTTACGACGTCCGTTGTACGGTAGAATGGGGACAGATAGTTTTTATTGTCCTCTTTTAATCTTTATAGTCGAAACCGCGGTTGAATTCGCAAAGGTTGCAATTTGGCGTATGCGAAGGGATTTCTCAGCGAATTACAAAGTTTGGAAGAATCTTACCTTTGGGTCAAAATTGAAGACGTTATCGTACTTGAAGTGGCACTCCAGTCCACACTTGCACGTTCCAGAACTTAATAAATATTCCTTTATTTGCTCCGGACTGTTCAGCACTGTATTACTCGGACTGAAAAGAAAAGAATATGTTAGAAATTGAGTTCAACTCTACTTATATTAACTTAAAATTCTAACCAAGGAAACCGCAAAGTCTCCAAGGTTTGCCGTTCGATATTCAGTCGCGATAATGCCTACTTGGACGTTACAAAGGTCATATTTCTCGAAATTGAGATGAAACATTTAGGAAATACCCAAGTACTAACTATACTTGAATAGGAATGTTACAAACACGATATTTCTTAACGAATACACTTTGTAAACACTAATAACTTGTTCATATTTCCCTCGACATCCCAAAAATATCTCATAAAAAATTGTTTTTTACTAACTTAACCTAGGTCAATGACCAAACCTAACCCATCTTCTATTAAGTATATTTCACAGAGCTCTTGAGAAGACGATGCCACATTATTGATTTTTTCTTCGAACAATGGTACGTTTTTCAATCATAGAGATTTTAGTCTTGACAAAGTTATATATTCTGACAACATTGTTAACTTGTATAGAGATCAGAGGGTTTATGAATTTCAGCCTCTCTGTGATATTAAAAGTCCAGGGAAGCATCCAGATTATTCTTATGATTTTTTATTATTTCGTGAAATTTTATCGGGTAAAATTGGGAATAACTCGAGAATGACGCGTTTCATTGAAAAAACATAAGATCACTCTTATTCATTAAAATGATTGCTTCTTTCAAAAATATGAACCGTTTATCTTTCTCAAGTGGTCATAGTATATTTGCGTGGATTTATGAGTCGGCTACGCTGTAACACCAGGAGTATCCAGATTGTTGATTTTCTCTTCGAACAATGATAGTTACGTTTTTTATCATAGAGATTTTAGTCTTGACAAAGTTGATATACATTCTGACAACATTGATAACTTGTACAGAGATCAGAGGGTTTATAAATCTGAACCATTCTGTGATTTTAAAAGTCAAGGGAAGCATCCAGATTATTCTTATGATTTTTTATTTTTTCGTCAAATTTCATCGGGTAAAATTGGGAATAACTCGGGAATGGCGAGTTTTCTTGAAAAAACATAGGAATACTTTTATTTTTCAAAATGATTGATTCTTTCTTAAACATGAACCGTTTGTCTTTTTAGAGTGTTTTCTCTACTATTTTTGCGCGGATTTATGAGTGGGCTACGCTGTAACATTTATACCAGGAGCAATATTGAAAAAGTTTTTATTGAGGAATATGCACCATGAACAGAACACAGACTCAACCGAAATTCAATTCATTTGAAATAAAGGTTCTGGAGATATGAACAGAAAAGTGTTCTTTTCATGGTTTTTCGACAGCCTGTATCTTTCAAACGAAACCGAATTTTTCAAAATGGTATAGGAAAAAAGTGTTTCGTTTGATGAGAGGAATCTACAGCTAAAATATATGTACAAGTCGAAGTAGAAGTAAATCATCCCTTGAAATTACCTCTTTCCACCATCAGGACATAACACATACCAGAGCATAGGTACAAAATCGAATTTCCTTTCCGGATTCCCAGCTCCGGAACAACCCGGAGTGATGAACCAATCATCCCTTCCTCGAAAGATACTCACGTCCATGAATAACTGATAATTCGGGGAAGATTGTCGTGTCCCCGTATTTCTGCGCTCCCGAGCTCGTGCCATTTTGCATAATTTCCTTGTAGGATCGCCCGAACGCCCTTTTCGCGTTTCACGGTTTGAATTTAGTGCCCCGTTTTCGCTGACATCGCTTATGACAGCCGGAGGTTTATTGAATTAACCCCAGTTAAAGAGCCTGCCAGGGTGTTATCCAGCCGGGAGGGTGTGGATGAGGGGGGAATTACAGGACTGATTCCGAATGGGAATTTCCGAGGCATGGAATTTTATGGATGCAGAGATAATGCTGGTTGGAAGGATTATTTTGATGTTGCATTATAAAATCTGCCGCAATATTTGGCTTCGAATTCTGAGCCTGATGAGTCTCAAAAAGACGAAACTATGGTCAATCGATTCCTGTCGACAGAGGAACCTTCCAATTTATTGTTGGAAGGAATTTTGTGACTATTTCATGTGTTCACGAGGTGAGCTATTTGAACTTCGGAAATTGCAGTCACCGATCAGAGGCGGACCTTTGAGGATGAAGGTTCGATTTTTGGTTTCATGGGGGAATTCATAGATATTTATACTGTTAAATCCTCCGAGAAATCAACTTCCTTAACTTTAGGAAAATGGCCGGTGCTGGCCATGCTTCTTGTGAAATATTCGTAGAATTTCAATGTTTTGATATCACAAGTCAATTTCAGATTTCGGACTGTTCTAATTTTTGCTCTGGACTTTTTTATAGAAGGGAGTGGGCTTGAGTGAATGATGAATTTTAGACATGGTTTAGAGAATAATATACAGGGTGTCCCAGAAGTCCCGCACTTCCTTGAGGGGATCGAAAGTGAAAAATATTCTAAGCCCAAATATCCATGTTTGAAATTTTTTGATGAAGTGGTTAATCATTCATTAATTCATGAAAGTGACCAATCAGGAGCGCGCTATAGAAGAATGAGGGACGCGAGAGTGAGACGCCAGAGCTGCTGCCGGCTTTTCACGCAGTAAACCGTGACTACCGTCTCACTTTCGCGTCCCCACTGCTTACTCATTCTTTGAAGCGCGCACCTGATTGGTCACTTTCATTAATTAATAACTAATGAACTACGTAATCAAAAAATTTCAAACATGGATATTTGGGCTTGGAATATTTTTCACTTTGGATCCCCTCAAGGAAGTGCTGTACTTCTGAGACACCCTGTATATTGGCAAAAGAATATTCCTATTATTTCAAGCAGTTTCCCCAAAAATACTTCAAACAAAAACGTTTCGAACTCTTATTTATAAATGAATTAATGTTGAAATTTGACGAACCCTGTGTTTTATCGAAATTAAGGGGCAGTATCACCTTTTGAATCGTGGTGAATCTCCATTCAAAAGTGGTCTCTTTATTTCACGAGTAAGTACCCTAATTTACGACGTAGACTTGATTTTAAATTGAAGTTGAAGAACGTCCCGAGGGCAAATAGTTTTCTTTTTTTCGATTCAATTAGTTTTTCAATTAAAAAAACCAGGTTAATCGTTAGATCTGGGGTTATTGAATATGTTTTTCGTTTTTCATGAGTACAAGCTATATATTTTTGAAATAATAATCATGAACATTTTTGTAGTTTATAGAAGAATAAATTGCCGAGGGCAAATAGTTGCGATTTTTTCGATTTAATTAGTTTTTCAATTAAAAAAAACAGGTTGAACTTCAGGGTTTCGGAAACTACACTTAATGATTTTTTTCCGACGGTTATTCATCATTTTTTGGAAAAAATCGCAACTATTTGCCCTCGGCAATTTAATCTTCTATAAACTACAAAAATTTTCATGATTATTATTTCAAAAATATAGCTTGTACTCATGAAAAACGAAAAACATATTCAATAACCCCAGATCTAACGATTTTCCTGTTTTTTTTAATTGAAAAACTAATTAAATCGAAAAAAGGAAAACTATTTGCTCTCGGAACGTTCTTCACCTTCAATTTGAAAAAATCAAGTCTCTACGTAGTAAATTAGGGTACTTTCTCGTGAAATAAAGAGACCACTTTTGAATGGAGATTTACCACGATTCAAATGGTGATACTGCCCCTTAACTCTGGAGCTTCATATTCAAACCTATATGTCTCAAATTCTATTTTACAAGCATTTCGAATTTTCCAACTAAGCAGTTCCTTTGGAACTGCTCGAGAACACCTGCCGATCATAATGGACTCACTCGAACATAATTCACCTCCAAGATTTAATTAAGTCGCTCATGCTCCCGATTGTTCTCAATTCACTGAAATATCTCGAATTCTCTACGTTCAAAGACATCACAGCAACTTCATACTTCGAAAATCAACGAACCGAATACAATACTCGTCGATCTTACGAAGTCGCTCATGGTCCAATAATGAAGAACAACCCGAAGAAATTCCTAGAATTGCAGCCGAAATAATTGCTCGGGTAATTCTCAGAGCGCCATCTAGCGAAGCACTTTTGTTTCTTTGATAGCGATATTCCAGGTACACTCTAAGGGGAATTCCAGGAAGATTCAGATATTAGGCTGAAGAAGGAGTGAATTCTGAGGAATTTGCAGGACTATTGTTATGGTTCATGAAATTTGAAGTTATGAACTACCAGATCAGAGAAAATTGTAGGTAATCACCGATCAAAGGCGGACGTTTGAGATTGAATTGAAATGGAGAGCAATATAGTAACCCTGATAATGTCAGAATGATCGTGTACGACAAATTCCCTACGATTTCGCCCAATAGCACCGCCCCTGAGCCGACCCTTTGCCCCAGATCGAAAATTAATAATTCAACCTTCAATTATCGAGCGATGAAGTCCCGCCAAAACGTCCAATTCATCAAAAGACACCACGATCGTTACGCAAATACCGGTCGGGGTCGAAAGAAGGGGCATAATGGAAGAATCGAATTTCACGGCAAACCCTTTTAAGGAAGCGGCGTAGGAAAATTACGTCAAGTTTTCCACGTATTAAGTGAATCAATAACTCCGGCGCAAAGTTATCCCCCTACCTTATTTTCCACGGCAGGGATTTTCCATCGCATTACCGGCGCTCTCGGAAAATAATATTTGACTTTTATCATGCGAAATAGGAGGAATAAAAATGCTCTGCATAATCCTCGAGCAAGCTCTTTTATCTGGGGGTTGACTCGGTTCTAAAGCTCGGTATTTGTTCGTCGATAAATTGATTGAATTTTCGTCTTGCTTCTTTATTCTGTCTCCGGCGTCAGCAAGACACGTAGCCAAATCGGTTCTTCCCTTATCGCTCAGGTAATTCGATATTTCCAGGTGCTGAGAGAGAATATAGCTCTGAGCGGATCAATTCAGAACGATGGAAATGAATTTTCCATCTTCTTTCAACACCTGAAAATACTCTGGGTCCTCATCCAACATTCTAGATCTTCCTGCCAATTCAATCAAACTATTCTCCAGGCCACATCATTCAGTCGTAGAGCTAATGGTCCAAAGCTCTAAATATGCTTAGAGCGTCCCAAGCGAACATCCCTGTCCAATTAGCTCCCATAGCAATCATAGACCAGACACACTCAAACGGTCCAGACTGAAGCGACCAGTTCATTAACGACATCAAGACTTGACGACCAAAGATCAACATTTACGGCAAATTATACGTCGAAACCAAAGACGTTAGATACAGTGGAATTGCTCTTAGAGGAAGGCTGAATCGGCATCAAGATGCTAGACACGACGCTGGTTAATTTGTAGACGTCGTCACGACGTCGTTGCCATTACGAGATAATGGCTTCAACTTCGGTTGTTGGATTCCGTTTTGTCCCGACCATTTCGAAGCTTTCCCGGCTTTATTGGTATTAATGTGTTTATCAAAGGGTTTCTCGAAGGAATGCATTAGTGGTCTGGGCTGATCCAGAAGTATACTCTCCAATTGGACGATGGAGACATGTGAGTTTGCCGAGCACAATGAGAAGAAAACGTTGTTTACCATTCATTACATATATCTGATTGAAGTAAACGAAATCATAAGGATTCTATTTTTTTCAATGCGGATAGTTTGCGGATAATTAGCGGATAGTTTGCGCATAATTAGCGGATAGTTTGCGGATAATTTTCTAATTAGCGGATAGCTTGCGGACAATTTTCTAATTAGCGGATAGTTTGCGGATAATAAGCAGATGATGTGAACGCAGGAGCTTCTGGGCGATCGTTGCTCCACCTTGTAAATAGATCCACTTTGCAGGTATAGAAGAAACGGAAGACAAAAGAACTTTGAGGTTATTTTCATTATCAATAGTAAACGAGATAAGAAATAGAGCCCTTTCGATAGTTCCACCAAAATAATAGATCAAATAGAGAAGCCTAATGAAAATTACGGAGCCAATGATATAACTCTTCTCATCTGTTCTCTTTGTACGATATTCGACCAGACTAGATAAAATCAACCGTTCGCCATCCACTAACCCATTGAAATTAATTGGAAACACGCGAAATATTACACGATTCACTGGCTCACGTTATATCTTCCATTCCAAAATTAACTGGTGCTGCTACACCATTGTTCAGTGTTTCCGATTAATTAAAGATAAACGCACTCGTGTAATCAAAAATTATAAACCGATGAGATATACTGCGGCCTACATTATTCAAAAGGCTCTAAATGAAAATTCCTTTTTCCATACGTACAATGGCGAATAGGAAATTTATTTGATTCACTCCTAATTCGTTGGACATTTTTTTTATTTAGCCCCTACAGGGTGTTTCTGAATTAAATGAAGGGTAATTTGTTGTATAAATATTGGGACAAACGTCAAACATCCATATAACCAACTACCCTTAATTTTGAACAATTGAAATCTTTCGTATCAATTCAGAAAAATCCTGTACAGGGTGGCCATTTGAAAACGAAACAGACGAGATTACAGACGAAATAAATTTTTTCGATAGAAATGCTCGGACAGGTCGATTTCTGTTTCGAGGGGGACAACTTAAGATGTAGGTTACGGACGCATAGCGCTTCAACCCTTGCTACTACAACCCTCACCCCCAATTTTTGAATAGGGAAGATGGGGTGAGTGATACCTCATTTGAAAGGTATTTTTATACTGATTTCATCACAGTAATTGTTTTTTCATTTTATGCATTAGTTCTCGAAATATTCTTAACTAAGTATTTGAAAATGAAGTGGTGTTTTCATGGCACTTGTAGTGTTTTTTGGGGAAAAATCGACATTTTTAGCTTCAAAACAACCATGACTGTGGCTTCCTTCCTCCAATCCACTGACATAGAAATCTTTAATCAAGATGTCGATTTTTCACAAAAAAACATGAAAACACCACTTCATTTTCAAATACTTAGTTAAGAATATTTCGAGAACTAATGCATAAAATGAAAAAACAATTACTGTGCTGAAATCAGTATAAAAATACCTTTGAATTGAGGTATCACTCACCCCATCTTCCCTATTCAAAAATTGGGGGTGAGGGTTGTAGTAGCAAGGTTGAAGCGCTATGCGTCCGTAACCTACATCTTAAGTTGTCCCCCTCGAAACAGAAATCGACCTGTCCGAGCATTTCTATCGAAAAAATGTATTTCGTTTTCAAATGGCCACCCTGTATAGGCGGCTTGCAACGGTCAGGAAATTTCGTGACATACGCTGACGGGTACAACACACGTATCAGTGGACGTCAGGAGCTTCTTTGGTGCCGTCAGCGGTTGTCAAGAATCTAGACCGTTGAAAGAATTTTTTCTCATATATAAAAACGAGAAAAAAATTGTTTTTTCTAACTATAAGCAAATACATTCAAATTATTATTTTAAAAATAAACCAGGTTTGAACAATACCGATATAAGGGTTCTGTATCAAAATGCCAAGAGCCGAATCCTCATTGTTTCAATAAATCTACCATAAATACCTGAACACTGTGAATAATCAACGATGAAAATTACAACACGAGTTACCATCCTGAGATCTTTCAACTCGAACTGAATTGTGGCAATCAAAAGAAGCATACACTCCAATATCTTGAGAACAAGTTTCAATTCTCAACCCTTTTCTCCACAAAGACCGTACCACCTCTTTAAAGACGCGATATCGAAATGATTCGACCCTACCCATGAACCAGTTCTGCTGGGATCATCTTTTGCACGTACACCGCAGATATTCACGGGTCATGGGCATTTAACGACCGAATAAAAACGGGCAAGGGCATCGCAGGGTTCCCAAAACAAACAACGAGGACCACAAAAGAGAACAGGCGTCCAACTTTCTACGGTATCGTTCCGTAAGCCATTCAAGTATTCAAATCTGGAGCAGATGGTGTCCCGAGGAGTCTTTCTTGGTATGAACAATTGAATACAACGAGCGATGCGGGGAATTTTAACATGCGCTCGTAAAACTTCTTCGGCTTTCTTGGCATCGTCCACAGCTAGGCTGCGTATTTCTAAAACTTATTCGATTCTAATCATAGACATAGAATACAATTTTAATGGCTGCTTCAATAAAAGCGCACTATTTGAATTGCGCGCCAAGTTTGACAGTCATAATGTCACATGATTATGACGTGACATATCGAAAGTTGACAGATGGGATGCCCCCCCTTGGACCTCGAATTTGGGAGTAATTCCTTTATTGGTAATCCTATAACATTGGTAAAAATTTTTATCAATTCCTCCGTACCAAGGAAATTTCGAGGCCTTGAAAAAGGGACAATCTTTGTGGCCGAAACGTTGGCTGAAGAATTTAAATAAAGGAGATAATAAATTTTGTCTGATTCCTGATACTCGTTTTATTATTAATCAAAAATGGATGATAACGACAGTAATGACTTAAGCAAAATGTGCTTTATTTTGATTTAGAGTTCTAACACTCTAAATAAAACACCCGATATTTTAACTACGAGTTGTAGTCACCGCTCAAAGGCGGACGTTTGAGATTGAATTCAAATGAAGAGTCTAAAGAAACACCCGAGTCTTTGCTCTATAGCGTCCACAATTTAAGAAACTTACCAAGGATTTGAATAAAAATTGAATTGTTAAAGGAATAATTAATTTGGCTATGAAAAAGCTTTGGGTGCTTTTACTTCTCTCAAAAGGCTATCATTTTCTACACGTTCTCGTGGTGTGAACACCTGAATTGGAGGCACCTTTTGAATGCTATTGAAGGTATTCATCCCATTGGCCCATTGTGTTTTCATAATACGCAAACCGGTCCCGCTCAAGCTTGTATCCAGTCACTCCTAGTGGTTTTCCTTCTCGTAAACCAATAAAGTTTCATTCCGACCCGTTGTTCTTTCCCTTTGTTCCGTTTCTTTTAATAAAACTTCATCAGATATAAATGAGCAAGAAACTATACAATCCGTTTGTTCTTTTTTCCGTCGCTAACCAGGAGGCGAAAATAATGGAACGGAGTTTTTCCTATGCTGACAACGAGAAATATTTTCTCGTTCAAATTCCTGTCTTTGTTGGTTCTGGATTATTTTCCCCTGTTTGCCGGATAGATTGAAAAAAATCCTTTGTGGATGTAGCAGAGATGGCTTTGTTGGTTTTTATTACCTGCAGAGATGAAGAGGAATGCTGGGGATACTTTGGTGATATTAGTTTTTCCGGAGGAGATAACTCGGAAAACAACGCTGCAAGCTGCACCTAACGCTTTTGATATTTTTCGCTTGATAATGTATCGGATATTTTCGTTGAGAAATGACATCGGTCGTTGATCAATGGCCGAAGAATGAATAAAACATATATTTTTGGTCACATTTCATATTTCTCAACAAAATATTCTTTCTCCAGTGAAGAAAAATGAATTTTCCTAGCTCTAACATGAACAAAAACTCTATACCGATTGTTGAACTGTTCATACAGGTCTGTGATCCGAGAATATGAAGGGTTTCTCAATAAGAGGTGTTATTTTGACATTCAAAGAAAAATGCCATGTTTTTCAGATAAATAATGGAAGATAACATCAGCCAAATGACCACTACGACCACGACTACAGGACCATATTCTTTTCATGAAATTTTCCATGACCAAATCGCAAAGAGGCTGCTCTTTATCGTCGATAGCCTCACGAATTCCATCTTTGAGGTCTTGAATCGACGCTGAGCTCTTTGCGTAAACCGTCTCTGTCACATGCCCCCAAAAAAGAACTCTTCGAAAGATAATACTGTCAGGAAACTTTTCCGTGAAAGATCAAAGGTTTCGTTGTTTGTGTGGCACGTAGCGCTGTCTTGTCGAAAATGAATGTTGTCCAGATCAATACTATCCAATTCCGATCATAAAAATTATTAATCATCTCTCCATAGTTGCTCCAGTCTCATTTTCGAAAAAGTAAGGTCCAATGAACCCGCTAGACCATAAACCGTACCAAACAGTCACACATCGAGGATAGAACGCCTTTTCAACAATAACTCTTGGGTTTTCAGAGTCCCACATGCGTCAATTTTGCTTGTTGATGAAGCCACCGAAGTGGAAATGAACCCCGTCACTCAAGATTATTTTTCGATGGAATTCCTGATCATTTTCATGAATTTCAAGTACACAAGTAGTAAAAACACGACATTGTTGACGATCGGCCAGCTTGAGTTCTTGTGTCAACTGAACTTTTTAAGCCTTAAGACCCGAATATTTATACAAAATACGATGTACTGACGTTTCTGGAATGCCTAATTCCAGAGAACGACGAGGAATCAACAAACCTATGTTTTCTTCAACACGTTCGGCTGCAGCAGCAATATTCTCGGCTTATCTTGAGCGACGTGCTCAGGTTTTATTCTTCACATCACTAATTTGTCCCAACAGCTCAAATTTTTCCACCAATTTCTGTAGTGCGGTTCGACAAGATGCTTCACGACGACCCAAAAATGTTCTAGTTTTAGGAACCGCCAAATTCTCACCATTTTTATAGTAAATTTTAATAATTTCAGTGCGTTATTGAAGTGTGTATCGTTCCATTTTTATTCATGGCATAGTTTCTACTTGTCAAATAACAAAAAATGACAGCTTCAAAAGTGACATCAACCAAAACAGCGGGCTATTCAAAATAAAAGCTCTTATTGGAAAATTGTTTATTTTAAAATATTCACCACGAAGAAAAATGAATCTCTTACAGCTTTAGCTCTTGGTAAGAGTTCCTAGGATTATACACATTGAGTATACTCCATTCGCCTTTATTTAATCACATAGGAGGTCATGGTTTCGTTTTCAGGAGTTGGTGCCGCTGATGAAAAGGACAGAACATATGATGAAAAGTCAGTGCGCGCACAGAAAATATCGTTAATGACAAAACGACGTTGCCAGTTTCTTCGTTTACATCAGAGCAAAAGTATCAAAGATATTCCACATTTTGTTAGGTTTACAAATTGTTCGCAGATTTTTGGTATTTAACCCTTTCGAGTCCAGTGGTTTCGCTGCTAAACCACCTTCCTTAATTTTGCCCAAGATGCTTTTATCGCCCAGTGGTTTCGCTGTGAAACCACTGATTTTTATAAAATCGAATAGAAAAAATCGAATTTTACGTCCATATCGGTATTCAATAAGCCCTATTAGTTGAAAATAAAATGAAAAAAGAAACTAAAACCCAAAAAATTTAATTCTGCCCGGAAAGGGTTAATCGATATTTGCAGGTGAGTTTTTGTCGAATATCCAAGATTAACGTATTTTTATTGTTTTTAGCACCAGTTTGGAGCGTGAGGACGAATCTCAAGACCAGGACGAATGTTGACATTTCAAGGTTAAAGGTGTACACGGGAATTTCGTTGAAAAAGCTGTTATTTGGACAGATATCGCAGTAGATGGATCGGATGGAGCCTCGAGAGTTCGATAAGGATGATATTTTTCAGGTTTTCCAAGAAATTTGGCGACATCTGAGCAGATTTGCAAAAGTTAGGTAACTCACTAATGAGGTGACTCTTAGACCTAATTCTCCTATAAGAAACGCCTTTCAAAGGTGGAGATGGTAAAAAATTTCTTCTTTAGATGTTGTTTGAACAAACGCAGGCGAGTTTTATACCCCAACATTGATTTTAAGAAAGTTATCAACAAAATAAAACTGACATTATTCTTGATTCTTGTAATTACCCATCAATTCATCTTATATCTTTGGGTTGATTTTTTTTAACGAATTCTTGATTAGAATCAACAATTGATGTCGTCAAGTCTTGAACTTTTAGTTCAACAGGATAATAATCATTAAATCTTCACAAGCATGCATATGAAAATTATGTGAAAGCAATGCAATTTTCTTCCATGGCGAAAAATAATATATTTCAACAGTGATCTCTTATACTTTTCATGCAAATAACTAGAAAAGGAATCCTTTCTATCAATTCATATAAACGTTCATGATTTTCGTCCGTCACATCTTTTCCAATTCATTCATTTTCCGAATAAATTCACATTCTGAGAAATACGCTAAGAATGTAGAAAGGGCAACATAGTGTTGACTTGGAACATAAAAATATTTTGAAAAACGTCATAACTTCGATACAGAGTGGAATGTGTCAAATTTCCAAGGCCAGAGTTGTGATTTTATAATTGTGAATGAAGTATATGTTTCTTGATATTCGTGCGAGTATTCGTCTGTTTCCGTTTGAAACGAACCCGTCATATAAAAGAGAAACCTCTGTAATCTAGATTCTAGAGCAATGATCACATAATTTGAAAAAGCGTCACATTTGATGTAATTCCTTTTGATGAATAGTTGGGCCTCAATACAAATTGTAGAGATTGCTGAAGAGTTATACGTGTTCGAAAATTGTCTCCAATAAACTCAACAGCGTCATCTTCACATCAAACAGAACACTGGCAAGAAGTGAGTGTTAGAATCAACATCAATTCGTTTTAACCAACGACGTTTCTTCTCTAGCAAAAAAAGATTCTGCGTATAAAATAACTGCCAATGAAGGATCTCTAATCATCATCAGTAATTGCTTCCAAGCACTTCAGAATGACTCTGTGTTTCTGTAAGTAAAAAACGATGTAAACCTGAATCCTACGTCCATCTCCGAACGGATATGGATTTATTCTACGAGTTTTTCGATGTTCATCCTCACATATAAATAATTATAATTACATGTTCCGATGCATATCAGATGCTCCTACCTATAATATAGTTTCGCTACATTAACCTCCACTTTTCAGTGCTTAGGACGAGCCAAAATAAAAAAGAAGCGAAAAGCAGCCTATAATTTAACAGAAGGTAGTATTTTATCCCACTCCCCGACCGGCCGACTTGTTAAAATACTAATTACGTTCTGCATGGAAATCAGACAAAACGAACAAACCTTAAAAGGAAGAGACCATTTAATTAGAGTTTGAAAAGCCAACTTTTTTCATCTCCCATCTCCCACCAAGGTTCAGACGGGTACTTTAGAGGTTCCCGGAATTTTTCATTCCGAATTTGCGCATATTTTCACGGTCCGGAGATGATTCCTTCATTAGAACGGATTTGGGGTAGATGCGGAATTAGGGTAATTGGAAATTGGGGGAACAAATGGAGGACGAGAAGTCGGGAGGAAGAGAGGTTTTTTGATGAGTTTAATTCCATCGGAGAATATACCCAAGGGTTTTTTCTGCTACGGCGGTTTGGGCAGATTAATGAGTGTACGCCACTGATTTATTCGGATTAATCGGTGGTAAGTGTCATATACGGATTTTACAAGTTGTATAGCGATTATTAGCACAGAGTCGAAGAGAGTGGGTAAACCACAGAGATCTGGTCTTTTTTGTTACCGTCGAAATCCATTGGCAGTAGGAACTTTGTGTGAACAGTGAGAACACGAATTAAAGAACACGAACTAATCGAACAGAACACGGTACATGCCTCGAAGAATGGACATAACATTCTTTTCGTTAAAACACAGGTAATTTCCACAATCAAAAGTTATTATTCTAGGTTGAATATCAGGCCATAGCAATCTATGAGCGCAGAAACAAAATGAAAAGAATAGGACTCCCATTGTTCGTGGTGCTTGGTTGCCATCCATCCGCAATGCTAGGCCTAAACCTTTCTGAAGAGGAGGGGTTCCTTAAGGGGCAGTATCACCTTTTGAATCGTGGTAAATCTCCATTCAAAAGTGGTCTCTTTATTTCACGAGTAAATACCCTAATTTACGACGTAGAGACTTGATTTTTTTTTTAATTGGAGTTGAAGAACGTCCCGAGGGCAAATAGTTTTCTTTTTTTCGATTTAATTAGTTTTTCAATTAAAAAACCAGGGTAATCGTTACATCTGGGGTTATTGAATATGTTTTTTGTTTTTCATGAGTACAAGCTATATTTTTGAAATAATAATCATGAAAATTTTTGTAGTTTATAGAAGATTAAATTGCCGATGGCAAATAGTTGCGATTTTTTCCAAAAAAATTATGAATAACCGTCGTAAAAAAATCATTTAGTGTAGTTTCCGAAACGCTGAAGTTCAATCTGTTTTTTTTTAATGAAAAACTAATTAAATCGAAAAAATAGCAGCTATTGGCCCTCGGCAATTTAATCTTCTATAAACTGCAAAAATTTTCATGATTATTATTCCAAAAATATAGCTTCTACTCATGAAAAACGAAAAACATATTCAATAACACCAGATCTAACGATTACCCTGTCTTTTTTAATCGAAAAACTAATTAAATCGAAAAAAAAACTATTTGCCCTCGGGACCTTCTTCAACTTCAATTTAAAAAAAAATCAAGTCTTTACGTCGTAAATTAGGGTACTTACTCGTGAAATAAAGAGACCACGTTTGAATGGAGATTTACCACGATTCAAAAGGTGATACTGCCCCTTAATAGAATGGCAAATTCTGCGGAATTATTTGTCTCTCAACTATTCTTGCCAATCCAAGAAGACTCAAATTCCCAGAAAAAAATCTCCTGGACTGTTTCATGTAGGACACCCTGATCATCAACATTACCATTTGAATCAGCAATTAAATTAACTCGATTAAAGGTAACAGTGGAATACATATCCATAAAATCAACAAGCAATACAATCTACACATACATAATAATTGATAAGTTCGTAATGAACTCATACAATGGCATTATAATTGGAAATTCCCAAACTACAACTACATTAACTACATTTATGTATGTGGCTCTATACTGCGGACAGACATTAGAGGTTGTTGGACTCGTGCCAATATTATTATTGTATTGGAGACAGCTGGGGTAGAACAATGGAGAGTCGATTGCTATGGACCGCCTTCGTATCTTTTGGCTAGTTCAGGTTAGTTAGATATCAATAGTGTCATATTTATCGTACGATATGTTGTTTAAAAAGTATTTTCCTTGAAACCTCTTCTGAATCAGTTAGATTCCATTTCAACCCCTAAACACCATTGAAATCATGTTCCGATAGAAAGTAACGGAAATTGCAGTCACCGATCAGAGGCGGACGTATAAGATTAGAGGTTCGATTCCTGAATTTCGATTCAGAATTGCGATATAGCCATTCAGTCGCACAGTCAAGTCGCTATTAAACACTGAGCTCCTATGTCATTGACTCAAAGTTGATTTGGGAGTACCGGCTTTCTTACAAGATGCCTCAAGAAGCAGCTGGTGAGGATGAGTTTATCAGACACTGAAGAGTGTGTTCCATGGGGAGGAGGAAGAAACTCCTATTCATCTAGTCACGGAATGTCTTGCCATTGGAACCCGAAGTGAAGAATCCTTTGGGCCAGAAACTTGCAGGAGTGGGGAACTAGCCATGGTGAAAACAGCTCTGTTAGGGGGCACAAGAGAACTATAAGCCCTTTCTAACTATAACTATGAAGTGAATCTTCAGATATGGATGGAAAACAGTTTATCACTCAACATCAGAATGCCAGTTTTCAGCGACTCAATTGCTGTCAACCGTATGAACACCCTTTGCCTTCAGTCATTCATATTTATGAAAATTCCCAACAAATGGGAACATTTTCATCGTAAGTCATTCCCAGCACGTTCGATCCCTTTATGTCAGCCCTTCGGACAGGTCCTCAGCATCATCCACTCGGAATACATATTCGAAACTGAGTTTCCCCCAGGGTGCCCATATAAACCAATATTTATCCTCCAAGGATTGATTTGCATGTTTTACATTCGGCTCTTGCGAACGCTACACCGGAAACTCCAGGCGCAGCGTTTGAATAGGGATGACAAGGGGAGTAGAAGAAGTTCCGGAAGATTTATTGATATTATGTTGACATTTCGCTACGCTCTTGGAGGGATGGAACTTGATGAATATTATGGTAATGGGCCTTTCGAATCTCTCGAAAATATATCTCGGCTTTTGGTTTCTCCAAGCCGAGCGTATAGGAATCAAATTATTCATAAGCTAGATGCATGAGATGGAATCCGATTTGTTTTTACGTCTCCGGTTTGTGAAGTATCACCAAATGGACCACAATGGAGGTGGCACCATTGGGATTTGTTCTTTTAGGTGAAATCGAAGATTCTGATAGATTGGCTTGATCTATCGAGTCCTACCTGTCAATTGGACCAGCAAGTTTTTATACCAGCTCGACTGGAACAGATGGGACTTGAGTATAGAATCACAATCATCTGTAGAAATAGTCTGGTACACAGACGGTTCAAAGACAGATGAAGGAACAGAAGCGGAAATACATGGAGTGAGGCCAAGAAGTGATTACATAATACCTCTCGGCAAAAACGCCACTATATTATATTAATTCAAGCTGAAACGCATGCCATTAGGACATGCATACAGAAGAACCTGGAAAGTGGCTACCAAAGAAAACACATCCACATTCTCTCTGCCAGCCAGAGCGCCATCAAAGCTCTCAACTCGACACAGATAAAGTCTAGACTCGTCTGGGAATGCCTCCAGGACCTTCTGGAGCTGGCAAAACACAACAAAGTCACTTTGATGTGGGTGCCAGGTCACAAGGAAATAGCGGGCAATGAAAAAGCAGACCAGTTAGCAAGACAAGCATCTGAAACGCCATTCACAGGGCCAGAACCTGTGCTTGGAATCAGCAAAAACCGATGCAGGACCCTGATTGAGGAGTGGATAAAAAAAAGACACCGACAACACTGGGAACGGAGCGACGGGCAAACACACAGCAAAGTCATGGTAGGACACACAAGCCAAACTTTGACGGCTGACTTTTTGAATCTAAACAGAACAAAGGCACGTACAATAGTACGTCTGCTGACGGGACACTGCGGCCTTAGGAAACATCTGAACACCATAGGAATACTTGGAGAACCCGTGGGTTGCAGACTCTGCGGTGAAGAGAAAGAAACAGCCTCTCACATCATTTTTGAATGCGACGCCCTGGGAAGAAGGCGCCACAGAATCTTCGGAGAAATCAATCCGGAAACGGGAATGAATCCGAAAAACCTCATAAACAGGCTACTGAACCTGATAAAGGACGAGAACCTACTCTCGTGAGGAACCACTGACGAAGGAGAGAAACAATAGACCCAAGTTGATCGTAATGTCACAGGGAGGCCAAGAGCTAACCCGGTCTCTTGTTCGTCAGCCATCAATCAATCAATCAACCAGCTAGATTCTGACCTTGCCATTTCATCAACCAGAAAAACTTTAACCTGGTTTGGATAGATTCTGAACAAGGATGAAATGGCAAGTTCAGGTCATATATCCAGCTAGTAGGAAAACTTGCTGGTTCAATTGATATCTTCACGAAACAGAACTCTGATAGATTCTGGCCGAATTCAAGCTATCCTCAGTACTCGATTTGCCTCCATTACATCTACATGTGAGGAAGTGCAGCCTGCTGGATGCAATAAGGAAATCTCCTACCTGGGCATATGAGGAGATTGAATCAATTGGTGTCTATTTTAAAGACCAAGATACTGGTTGTTCACGTATGGACCCAGGAGTTTATTAAAATTAACCTCAAAAGGGCGCATATCTACATCCCCACGGACAGCCAGGCCACACTGAGGTCCCTGGAAGATCCCTGAAGGTCCTAGGGATCTCTGCTGACCTGGGAGTGCCATAAAACCTTGCCAGTGGTAATAAAGTGACTCTTCTATGAGTGCCAGGGCATTGTGGGGTTGAAGGAAATGAAAAAACCGATGAGCTTGCGAAAGGTGCATCAAGGTCAACACCTGCTGGGCCTGAGCCTTTCTGTAGGCTTAGAAAAGACCAATATGAGGCAGCGATCCAACAATGGGAGTTGGACAACAGAACAACCCTCTGGAGAAACTCTCCTGGACTAACTAGCTGAGCTTCGGGTGATGGTAGGTCTGCTGACGAGGCACTTTCGGTACAAACATCATTCGTCAGGAAAGTCAGCATATGAAATTTGTAGGCTCTGTGGATCAGAAGCAGAACCAGTTGAACACAGGGTATGCGAGTGTAAAAAAGCCCTCATCAGAGCAGAATAACTCATCTGCAATAAAAAGATAAATGGAGCTAGTCCTCATATACCCAATTAACTCTGAGTTGTCTAAATGGTGCCTCCCAGTCTCCCTATTTCCCTGCTTTATTACCGACTCCAAGTCCTATTCGTAAAGCAAACCTAGCAATCAGACCTCGGTTGTAGCATCTGATCAACATCCCCATGCTTTGTGTTTACCCATTGTCGCTTGAACATTCAATTACCTCTTCCTCGTGTTAACTGCATCTACACCCAGAATGGTCGATATCAATCAGGGGGTGGATAATTCAATTTGATGGTGTGGCTTCCATCAAATGACATACGTCGCTAGATTTCAAACATGTAGTAATCATGGAATCACAATATAGCCCCAGATAAATCATTAAGTCAAGTTGATTGACCTTCCAGTAGGTATAATTTGGACTAATGGACCAAACTATCATGGCGATCTAATTGATTATGCGCTGTTATTCCATGGACTAATGATAATTTGCGTTCGAAAATTAGAGTTTTTCCGCTGTTAACAACGGAATATCAAGTTGTGAGACCTGGAGAACTCATGATAGATCATTAATTCACGCTTATTCTAGCTTGGATATAAAAGTCGAAATATACTAACTACGTCTACGGAAAGCAGGGTTGTCATTTCGAGAAATCGCTAACCGTACGAAAATAAATCCTACTACTGTTATGAGATGTTGTCAAGCGTGGTTTGATAATGCCCAAAATCGATCAAGAGTCGGCACCGGACGTCGAAGAGGCACAAATGAAGTTCAAGATCGACGTCTAAGACTAATGGCCATTAGAGACCAATTTGCGACAACTCGATCTTTGGCTGATGAGCGGTTAGGTTACATGACAGCACTACGTAACCTTCAAGAAATAGTGAAACCATATGTTCTCCCTCAACTTTGTACGCCTGTTCAAAATTCATACTTTTTATTTTATATACCACAAAGTTATAGGATGGGCTTACTCGGTTAAGAATAAGACCGAGATTTTCTGTGCTCTGTGCGATTCTATGGCTGTTACAACAATCTCACAAGCATATACCTGCTCAGTTCGCCAAGACACCCGCCTTCAGTCGCATTGTTTTTACACGGCTTAGCTCGAAGCCCTTAACAAATACTTTCCACGTCATCTGCCTTCAATTCGCCACCGAGTTCGCCACCCTTTACAAAGTGAATTCGTGTGATAAGAACTTTTACCCTGCACAACACCACATGAAACCAGACAGAAGCAGATACGTCTGAACAACCGTTAGTACCATTCCTTCAGTATTTGCTTTGTGGTATTTATTTTCTATCAAACATCCATTTTTCTTTAATCCTCGAGGCGATAATAATTGGTACAACAGTCCATTTCTTTTCTCCAAGAGAGTTCGTGTATACTATTCAACGCCCTTCTTTTTTTTCCAAATTTCAATCATTTACTCCTTGCTATACTATCTATGATTCACACAAAAAAATTGAAATTTAAATAGCTCCTTCTGGGTGTGGCAGTTAGTATATTTTCATTTATTATTTATTCGTTTTCATGATAACTTTAGATTCATTATTATTTCAATTATGGTTAAATATGCGTTTTGAACTAGAAATAAATGTGGAGCTGATAATAATTTTTTAAGCATGAAAGATGAGTATATTACGAGTATATTATCCTCATGAATACCAAACCAGTGCTATTCAATGACAAACAAATCAAGAACCACTTTTCGCACTAAAATTCAACTCCATCAACAAGTTGATTTAAAAAAACGCTACAAACAAGCAAAAGACCTGTATGAAGACGAGTTCATCAAGTAGACATTCACCATGAAAAATAAACACAGAATATACATTTCAACACTTCCAGAGAGCCACCAAGTCGAAGCAATAAAGGCAAAAACCAACCACTCGGCTAGAAGTTATTTGCAATTGCAATAATTAACATTTACTCGTTCCAGACCATCGTTCCAGCAAATAAAAATATAGAATTACCTCGACCTTGACTGGTAGTGAGACGACCATAGTGGTTATACCGGGTGAATCAATAAAAATTAATAAAACATCCAGGTGGCTAAACTGGCGAGATTGAATTCTAGTTTTTCATTAGCGCTATCAATAAGTCGGACTACTCGTCTTAGTAGACCAGTATGACAAATCAGTCTGTATATGAGCTGTAATTATTGCAGTATTTATACGGCGTGTTATTCTAATGGCGAACGAGCGAAGAGTCTTGATATGTGCTTTGAATATTGATTGAAGCGATCAGACGTGATTGGAAGATGAATATTTCATAAGTGATGATTTATGACAAGCTGGAAAATGAAGTGAGAGTCCAGGTATCGAATTGATTAACCGATATCATTTAAAATTCAAAATGAACGTATTCAATCTCCCATAACAAATTCCCTCGAGGAAAAACTAAGAACATTCGATATTCATACTTAAATTAAGTTAAATTAAACATTTTTTACGAGTACCTATATTTTTTTCAATTCAAATCGTCATAACTCCCCTTGTTGGGATCCTATCCACTTTTCGTTTCTATATTGTTAATCAGCATTCTCTAGAGTATCTCTGAGCATAATAAAATCGATATCGAAAATCTCAACTTTTTGGGTGAAAAATACGTAAGGGGTAAGACCCCCAAAAACACCATATTTATCATCACCAAGAAATCACTGTCGAAATCAAAGTCATTTTGCAATCTTGACGATCTACTACCCATTCGTATCATGCAGAATACCCATTAGACTGATCAGTGCCACCTATACTTTGAGTGCTCTGAGCGTCTGAACAAAACTCGAAAATGAAATTTGGAAAAATTAAAACAATTAAAAGTCGACTCAAAGAAGGCCTACATGGACATGTGTGGTATCAAAATATAGATTTTCGAAGACGGTCTATCCAATGAAAACAAATTCAAGTCGCTATCTATCATAGTTTAGATTTTCACCTGTCAAATGGCATTTTTTCAAAAATCTGAAATTTCAAATCGTCATAACTCCCCATGTCCATAAAGTTAGCAGTGCCACTTTCGAGAAATTCAATGAAACCTATTGCACTAATTGTCGAATAATTGTCGAGAATTTGACGTGAAAGAAAAAAATTTGTCGCGTCCTTAGTTTTTTTTCTACGGGGTGGCTTTGCTAACTTAACGTTAAGTTAGCAGAACCACTTTTTCAATATCGCCCGAATCTCATGAAAATGGTTACAAATAATTGTCGAGTAATTGTCGTAGTCGATATGAAGTAAAAAAAACCCAAAAAATCCATTCCTTTTTGTTTATTTTACGCCTTTTTCCCGCGAGTTCGAGATATTCCTAGAATTATCGCATTTTTGGCCACAGCGCATTCGTAATTGACTCTTTTTCTATTGCATTGATTGTCGAATACCTGCCTCGAATTTGTAGTGAAAGAAAAAAATTTGTCGCGTCCTTAGTTTTTTTTCTACGGGGTGGCTTTGCTCACTTTATATTAATTTAGCAAAAAGTGGTCGAATATCGTCACGATGATCATGAAAGATAGTCGAGTAATTGTCGATGTTGAAATAAAGTAAAAGACACACACAAAAGTTAATCTTTCTAGCAATTTCCACTCCATTTTCTCGCGATTTCCCCATCTTTCTTGAAATATCGCATTTTTGGCAACAGCGCATTCGTAATTGACTCTTTTTCTATTGCATTAATTGTCGAATACCTGTCCCGAATTTGTCGTGAAAAAAAAAATTTGTCGCGTCCCTAGTTTTTTTTTCTATGGGGTGGCTTTGCTAACTTAACGTTAAGTTAGCAGAACCAATTTCTCAATATCGACCGAATCTGATGAAAATGGTTACAAATAATTGTCGAGTAATTGTCGAAGTCGATATGAAGCAAAAAAAACCCAAAACATCCATTTATTTTGTTTATTTTACGTCTTTTTCCCGCGAGTTCGAGATGTTTCTAGAATTATCGCATTTTTGGCAACAGCGCATTCGTAATTGACTCTTTTTCTATTGCATTAATTGTCGAATACCTGCCTCGAATTTGTCGTGGAAGAAAAAAATTTGTCGCGTCCTTAGTTTTTTTTTTCTACGGGGTGGCTTTGCTCACTTTATATTAATTTATCGAAAAGTGTTCGAATATCGTCACGATGATCATGAAAGATTGTCGAGTAATTGTCGATGTTGAAATAAAGTAAAAGACACACAAAAAATTTAATCTTTCTAGCAATTTCCACTCCATTTTCTCGCGATTTCCCCATATTTCTTGAAATATCGCATTTTGGCAACAGCGCATTCGTAATTGACTCTTTTTCTATTGCATTAATTGTCGAATACATGTCCCGAATTTGTCGTGAAAGAAAAAAATTTGTCGCGTCCTTAGTTTTTTTTTCTATGCGGTGGATTTGCTAACTTAACATTAAGTTAGCAGAACCACTTTCTCAATATCGACCAAATCTCATGAAAATGGTTACAAATAATTGTCGAGTAATTGTCGTAGTCGATATGAAGTAAAAAAACCCAAAAAATCCATTCCTTTTTGTTTATTTTACGTCTTTTTCCCGCGAGTTCGAGATATTCCTAGAATTATCGCATTTTTGGCAACAGCGCATTCGTAATTGACTCTTTTCTATTGCATTAATTGTCGAATACCTGCCTCGAATTTGTCGTGAAAGAAAAAAATTTGTCGCGTCCTTAGTTTTTTTTCTACGGGGTGGCTTTGCTCACTTTATATTAATTTAGCAAAAAGTGGTCGAATATCGTCACGATGATCATAAAAGATTGTCGAGTAATTGTCAATGTTGAAATAAAGTAAAAGACACACAAAAAATTTAATCTTTCTAGCAATTTCCACTCCATTTTCTCGCGATTTCCCCATATTTCTTAAAATATCGCATTTTTGGCAACAGCGCATTCGTAATTGACTCTTTTTCTATTGCATTAATTGTCGAATACCTGTCCCGAATTTGTCGTGAAAGAAAAAAATTTGTCGCGTCCTTAGTTTTTTTTTCTATGGGGTGGCTTTGCTAACTTAACGTTAAGTTAGCAGAACCACTTTCTCAATATCGACCGAATCTCATGAAAATGGTTACAAATAATTGTCGAGTAATTGTCGTAGTCGATATGAAGTAAAAAAAACCCAAAAAATCCATTCCTTTTTGTTTATTTTACGTCTTTTTCCCGCGAGTTCGAGATATTCCTAGAATTATCGCATTTTTGGCAACAGCGCATTCGTAATTGACTCTTTTCTATTGCATTAATTGTCGAATACCTGCCTCGAAGTTGTCGTGAAAAAAAAAATTTGTCGCGTCCTTAGTTTTTTGTTCTAAGGGGTGGCTTTGCTAACTTAACGTTAAGTTAGCAGAACCACTTTTTCAATATCGTCCGAATCTCATGAAAATGGTTATAATTAATTGTCGAGTAATTGTCGTAGTCGATATGAAGTAAAAAAAACCCAAAAAATCCATTCCTTTTTGTTTATTTTACGTCTTTTTCCCGCGAGTTCGAGATATTTCTAGAATTATCGCATTTTTGGCAACAGCGCATTCGTAATTGACTCTTTTTCTATTGCATTAATTGTCGAATACCTGCCTCGACTTTGTCGTGAAAGAAAAAAATTTGTCGCGTCCTTAGTTTTTTTTTTCTACGGGGTGGCTTTGCTCACTTTATATTAATTTAGCAAAAAGTGGTCGAATATCGTCACGATGATCATAAAAGATTGTCGAGTAATTGTCGATGTTGAAATAAAGTAAAAGATACACAAAAAATTCGGTCGATATTGAGAAAGTGGTTCTGCTAACTTAACGTTAAGTTAGCAGAACCACTTTTTCAATATCGTCCGAATCTCATGAAAATGGTTATAAATAATTGTCGAGTAATTGTCGTAGTCGATATGAAGTAAAAAAAACCCAAAAAATCCATTCCTTTTTGTTTATTTTACGTCTTTTTCCCGCGAGTTCGAGATATTTCTAGAATTATCGCATTTTTGGCAACAGCGCATTCGTAATTGACTCTTTTTCTATTGCATTAATTGTCGAATACCTGCCTCGACTTTGTCGTGAAAGAAAAAAATTTGTCGCGTCCTTAGTTTTTTTTTTCTACGGGGTGGCTTTGCTCACTTTATATTAATTTAGCAAAAAGTGGTCGAATATCGTCCCGATGATCATAAAAGATTGTCGAGTAATTGTCGATGTTGAAATAAAGTAAAAGATACACAAAAAATTCGGTCGATATTGAGAAAGTGGTTCTGCTAACTTAACGTTAAGTTAGCAAAGCCACCCTATAGAAAAAAAAACTAAGGACGCGACAAATTTTTTTCTTTCACGACAAATTCGGGACAGGTATTCGACAATTAATGCAATAGAAAAAGAGTCAATTACGAATGCGCTGTTGCCAAAAATGCGATATTTCAAGAAAGATGGGGAAATCGCGAGAAAATGGAGTGGAAATTGCTGGAAAGATTAAATTTTGTGTGTGTCTTTTACTTTATTTCAACATCGACAATTACTCGACAATCTTTCATGATCATCGTGACGATATTCGACCACTTTTTGCTAAATTAATATAAAGTGAGCAAAGCCACCCCGTAGAAAAAAAACTAAGGACGCGACAAATTTTTTTCTTTCACGACAAATTCGAGGCAGGTATTCGACAATTAATGCAATAGAAAAAGAGTCAATTACGAATGCGCTGTTGCCAAAAATGCGATAATTCTAGGAATATCTCGAACTCGCGGGAAAAAGACGTAAAATAAACAAAAAGGAATGGATATTTTGGGTTTTTTTCACTTCATATCGACTACGACAATTACTCGACAATTATTTGTAACCATTTTCATGAGATTCGGGCGATATTGAAAAAGTGGTTCTGCCAACTTAACGGTAAGTTAGCAAAGCCACCCCGTAGAAAAAAAACTAAGGACGCGACAAATTTTTTTCTTTCACGACAAATTCTCGACAATTATTCGACAATTAATGCAATAGGTTTCATTGAATTTCTCGAAAGTGGCACTGCTAACTTTATGGACATCAACTCCCCTCGTTGGGATCCTATCCACTTTTTGTTTGTATATTGTTAATCAGCATTCTCTAGAGTATCTCTGAGCATAATAAAATTGATATCGAAAATCTCAACTTTTTGGGTGAAAAATACGTAAGGGGTAAGACCCCCCAAAAACACCATATTTGTCATCACCAAGAAATCACTGTTTAAATCAAAGTCCTTTCTCAATCTTGACGATCTACTACCCATTCGTATCATGCAGAATACCCATTAGACTGATCAGTACCACCTATACTTTGAGTGCTCTGAGCGTCTGAACAAAACTCGAAAACGAAATTTGAAAAAATTAAAACAATTAAAAGTCGACTCAAAGAAGTCCTACATGGACATGTTTAGTATCAAAATATAGGTTTTCGAGGACGGTCTATCCGATGAGAACAAATTCAAGTCGCTATCTATCATAGTTTGGATTTTCACCTGTCAAATGGCATTTTTTCAACAATCCGAAATTTCAAATCGTCATAACTCCCCTTGTTGGGATCCTATCCACTTTTTGTTTGTATATTGTTAATCAACATTCTCTAGAGTATCTCTGAGCATAATAAAATCTATATCGAAAATCTCAACTTTTTGGGTGAAAAATACGTAAGGGGTAAGACCCCCCAAAAACACCATATTTGTCATCACCAAGAAATCACTGTCGAAATCAAATTCTTTTTTCAATCTTGACGATCTACTACCCATTCGTATCATGCAGAATACCCATTAGACTGATCAGTACCACCTATACTTTGAGTGCTCTGAGCCTCCGAACAAAACTCGAAAATGAAATTTGGAAAAATAAAAACAATTAAAAGTCGACTCAAAGAAGGCCTACATGGACATGTTTGGTATCAAAATATAGGTTTTCGAGGACGGTCTATCCGATGAGAACAAATTCAAGTCGCTATCTATCATATTTTAGATTTTCACCTGTCAAATGACATTTTTTCAAAAATCCGAAATTTCAAATCGTCATAACTCCCCTTGTTGGGATCCTATCCACTTTTCGTTTCTATATTGTTAATCAGCATTCTCTAGAGTATCTCTGAGCATAATAAAATCGATATCGAAAATCTCAACTTTTTGGGTGAAAAATACGTAAGGGGTAAGACCCCCCAAAAACACCATATTTGTCATCACCAAGGAATCCCTGGCGAATCCAAAGTCGTTTTCCAATCTCGAAGATCTACTACCCATTCGAATCATGCAGAATACCCATAAGATTGATCAGTACCACCTATACTTTGAGTGCTCTGAGCCTCCGAAAAAAACTAGAAAATAAAATTTGGAAAAATGAAAACAATTAAAAGTCGACTCAAAGAAGGCCTATATGGACATGTTGGGTATCAAAATACAGGTTTTCGAGGACGCTCTATCCAATAAGAACAAATTCAAGTCGATATCTATCATATTTTAGATTTTCACCTGTCAAATGACATTTTTTCAAAAATCCGAAATTTCAAATCGTCATAACTCCCCTTGTTGGGATCCTATCCACTTTTTGTTTGTATATTGTTAATCAGCATTCTCTAGAGTATCTCTGAGCATAATAAAATCTATATCGAAAATCTCAACTTTTTGGGTGAAAAATACGTAAGGGGTAAGACCCCCCAAAAACACCATATTTGTCATCACCAAGAAATCACTGTCGAAATCAAATTCTTTTTTCAATCTTGACGATCTACTACCCATTCGTATCATGCAGAATACCCATTAGACTGATCAGTACCACCTATACTTTGAGTGCTCTGAGCCTCCGAACAAAACTCGAAAATGAAATTTGGAAAAATAAAAACAATTAAAAGTCGACTCAAAGAAGGCCTACATGGACATGTTTGGTATCAAAATATAGGTTTTCGAGGACGCTCTATCCAATAAGAACAAATTCAAGTCGCTATCTATCATATTTTAGATTTTCACCTGTCAAATGGCATTTTTTGAACAATCCGAAATTTCAAATTGTCATAGCTCCCACTCTCCTGGATTTATCCACATTTCTTCTAAACATTGATAATCAGCATTGTCTAGAGTATATCTGAGAAAAATATGAGCGATTTCAAAAATCCCAAATTTTGGGTGGAAAATTACCCCCTAAAAACAACAAACCTATTCGTCAATAAAACAGAAATCTGGGAGGATCCAACGGGGTTATTGAAATGGAAAGTCTTTCGAACCATTCGATTCTTCAATAAAAGCCATAAATGGAATCGATGGTACCCATACCTTGGGTGGTCTGAGCTTGTGAACAAAACTCGAAAATGAGATATCGAAAAAATAAAATGAGAAATTTATTTTTTTACGAGGGCTATATGGCCGACTTTGGTATCAAAATGTCAAAAAATTACAACTTCAAAAGTGGCAAATAGTGAGCTATATATATAACACCTCTTATTTTCACGAGCATATTTTTCCTTCAGAATGAAAGCACTGAAAGCAGTCTTAAATCCTGGGAAATGAGACGAAAATAAAATCGTATATTGGACGTTACTCAAAGTCAAACTTTTATTGTCATAATTCTCCCGGAAACAGTCGAGAATGTCTGCATATATGATCCAAAGTCACAAACAACGAGCTATGTAGATAAACCGAGGGTGTATTAGTACGTCATAAACTACAACAGCATTAGCATATCTACTGATGAGCGCAAACAGGATATATGGGATGAGGATACGACGGCGAGCGAGGTCCTGGAGGACCTAATTGAATGAATGCGGTTTTCAACGCTATGAATGGCGCAGATCCGATGGCTTTGCAGCTAATTGATTTCGGGATGGATACAGAAGAGAGGTGGAGATATAGAGAGAGATGAGAAAGATTCATATACGCATCTTTCTCCATAGGCCATATATCGAAAATCCAATAATACAATGAATTCTATGACTTCTATGATATAACCAAGAAATTTTGACAGGAGTGAAAACGAAATGTAGGTTATGCTTGAGATTGAATGACAACTATGCAAAGAACCTCCATTCGTAATATCTAAATAATTCAATTGACACCCCTTCCGCTTCGTGTATCAACAACTCCGATAAGAAATAACAAACCAGTATGAGACACTCTGTCGTTTCACTTCATTGCCTAAGCTCCGTAAATCCATTCTTGTACTCGGATACCCTTTTATTGTCCGGATTATAAGCGAGCTTTGCAAGTGAAATGAGCAGATAGCATAAACATGATTTACATTGAAACCATTAGACTGATTTAAGTGGCGTGGGTAGCTAAGAACACGGTTGACTGACGACCTTGACTCCTGCTTCTTCAAATATGTGTTCCTACATGTTTTCTAATTATACGATTTATACTTGGAACGAATCCCCTTGTTAGCCGAGAGAAGAACAATGCTCCCTGTGTTTATCTATAAACAAAGCAGTGGAATGTTTGATGGAAGAAGACGCAGATATTTATGGGGCTTTGTTATTCGGACGTACAGATCGAGTTGAACTAACTCGTGACGATGTGCGTATTTTACGAGATGTTTTGGACGTTGAAGAAGACAATGAAACGGTCATCGGTGAGGAGCTGTAGCAGACAATTGAGATTTATTACAGCTCACTTTCTGTGGTTTCGTCATCCACCATATGGAATCGTCACCTCTTTATTTTACAGACCGATATATCGGCTGTTTGCGTATGCGCACAGGAGTATCTTCAAAGGGGCGCATATCTTCATCACCACGCGCAGCCAGGCCATGCTGAGGTCCCTGGAATCGCACTACCAGGGATCTGTGCTGCTGGGGATGCTCTAACATCATAAAGCAACTGGCCAGATGCAATGAAGTGACTCTACTAAGGGTGCCAGGGCATTGTGGTGTTGGAAGGAAATGAAAAAGCCGATGAACTTGCGGGAAGTGCATCAAGGTTAACAGCTGAGGGACCTGCGCCTTTCTGTGAGCTTGCAAAAGACCAATATTAGGAGCATTCCAACAATGGGAGTTGGATAACAGAATAACCATCTGGAGAAATAGGCTTGGACTTGCCCAGTCTGAGAAATTCTTGATGATTTCACCCACCTATACCAGAAAGCTCCTAAAGCTGTCACGAGCTGAGCTTCTGGTGATCGTAGGTCTGCAGACGAGGCACTGTCGGTGCAAATATCAATTGTACCGTATGGGCAAGTCAGCAGATGAGATTTGTAGACTCTGTGGATCACAAGCAGTACAGCTGAACGACCCCGGTTCAAATAATTGCCATTGCCATAATAATGAGGTCGAGTTGCTATAGAAGAACCCTTCAAAACTGCGACCAGAATGATCCGCGTTAGATGGACAAGCTTCCTTGTGCAAGATCATGCCTCTTTTAGCCCTAGAGATCTTCTCCAAAGTAAAGTCATGTTTTGTATCTCTCATTGCCTTAACTCAGTCCTACAGTGGTTTTTTCAAGGGCACAGAAGGGTAGCCATCTCCTTACTCTCAATGCAATAGTTCCCTGGCACCCATAAGAGAGTCACTCTCTTGTCTCTTGTCAGTTGCTTTATAGTATTGAGGCATTCCCAGGTGAGCACTGAGCAGTGTCAGTTAGATTCCAGAGCTCTTAGTGCTGATTGACTGGATGTTGCTATATAAATAAGTGACATTTTGAGGTTTCTTTCTTGGACGCACGCATGTATAACCATCATTCCAGCCAGTGAAACGAAGGTTTTTTTCCCTTATCGGCCCGGATAGTCTTTGTTCAGGACCAGATGCTCCTATTCCTGTTTTATAGGCAGATTTTGACCCATCAGTGTACCATATGGATGGCGCTTTGTCTATTTGATTGACGAAGTGTTTATGTGTTTCTAAATCAAAAGTAGTTGGCATGTTGGTATTGTTGGTATCTTGATAAGAATGAAATATGCTGTATACTACATTCACTTTTATTTAATCACATGGGAGGTCATGGTTTCGTTTTCAGGAATTGGCGCACCTGATAAAAAGCACAGAAAATATGATAAAAAGTCAGTGCGCGCACAGAAAATATCGTTATTGACAAAACGACGTTGCCAGTTTCTTTGTTTACATCAAAGTAAAAGTATCAGTTCCACATTTTGTTAGGTTTACAAATTATTCGCAGATTTTTGGTATTTAATCGATATTTGCAGGTGAGTTTTTCGTTGAATATCCAAGATTAACGTATGTTTATTGTTTTCAGCACCAGTTTGGAGCGTGAGGACGATTTTCAAGACCAGGACGAATGTTTACATTTCGAGGTTGAAGGGGTACACGGGAATTTCGTTGAAAAAGCTGTTATTTGGTCAGATATCACAGTAGATGGATCGGATGGAGCCTCGAGAGGTCGATTAGGATGATATTTTTCAGGTTTTCCAAGAAATTTGGCGATATCTGAGCAGATTTGCAAAAGTTAGGTACCTCATTAATGAGGTGGAACTTAGACCTAATTCTCCTATAAGAAACGCCTCTCAAAGGTCGAGATGGTGAAAATTTTATTCTTTAGATGTTTGAACAAACGCAGCTGAGTTTTATATCCCAACATTGATTTTAAGAAAGTTATCAACAAAATAAAATTAACATTATTCTTGATTCTTTTAATTACCCATCAATTCATCTTATATCTTTGGGTTGATTTTTTTTAATGAATTCTTGATTAGAATCAACAATTGATGTCGTCAAGTCTTGAACTTTCAGTTCAAGAGATAATAAACATTAATTCTTCACAATCAAGCATATGAAAATTATGTGAAAACAATGCAATTTTCTTCCATGGCGAAAAATAATATATTTCAACAGTGATCTCTTGTACTTTTCATGCAAATAACTAGAAAAAGAATTCTTTCTATCAATTCATATAAACGTTAATTATTTTCGTCCGTCACATCTTTTCCAATTCATTCATTTTCCGAATAAATTCACATTCTGAGAAATACGCTAAGAATGCAGAAAGGGCAACATAGTGTTGACTTGGAACATAAAAATATTTTGAAAAACGTCATAACTTCGATACAGAGTGGAATGTGTCAAATTTCCAGTGACGGAGTTGTGATTTTATAATTGTGAATGGAGTATAGATGGCGTATTGTCTATTTGATTGACGTAGTGTTTATGTGTTTCGAAATCAAAAGTAGTTGCCATGTGGTATCTTAATAAGAGTGAAATATGCTGTTAGTATCCCCTTACTGGATTCCTGGCGAGACACAGATGCCCCAGGAGCACCTAATGATGCTGGGTCTAGCGGAAACTGATGAGTGTGAAGCAAGAAGAAACTCCGAATCAAATGGTTAAAGAATGCCTTGCCATTGCAAGCCAACGGAAGATACACTTTGGATAAGGAAGCTCTAAAAAGGATGTAAAGACGAGGACAGTGTTCTTAATACAATGTACCACAAGGAATATCAAAACTGATGAAAATTCTTCTTCTACGAAGTACCAGACACAATCAGTGCCGACCTAGTACCCAGAAAAAGGGGCTAGCTCGACTTTCAGTGGGCCGGAACCCGAGAGATGAATTAATGAGAAATTCTCCTCTGAGTGGAACACGAGAACGGATCTCAGGCAGTCGAAGCTCATTATCAACGGTCCTTCTTCAAAACTGGAGGACCAAAAAGCTCTTGATTCTCGAGAGGAAGCAATTGTCTCTGGTGACTGGTCCTCTAACTGGCCATCTGTTTAACAAACATTCAAAAAGAAGGGTCTAACTGAGTGTTCCCTTTCCCTGTGCCGTTGGTGCAAGAACGCGGATGAAACGGCGAAGCATATACTGATCGCGTGCAGTAATCTATCTGTATTGAGGTAAACACACCTAGGGAACCCTACAGCTTCCATCTCTATGGTGAGACGGACTCCTCCCTGTCGTGTGCCTTCGGGTCTGAGTCTCTCTAGTGTTGCATAAATGCGGTATGAACAATAAGCCACAAGGGCTCCGTACGTGAAAAAAAAAATTTCTATCGGGCAACCCTTTCATCCAGAGCGGAAAATTGAAACAGACTCCATAATGAACCGATATCGATTGACAAATCGGCAGACGTCCAGCTGTCGACCGAGCCACTGCAGACTTAACGGACGAAACTTCACGGACATATCGCTATTTAATTCCGTAACGACCGGTCGGTTCATTGCGGTTCATCGGCAACAATGAGGATAACTAGTCCATGTCGATTGGCGATCGGGTCTCGTGAATTATGGATTCAACGCGGATTTCCAGGCTTCCGATGCGTCGAACATGTATCGTTCCGCAAAATTGATAGGGCCCGATGCAGGCTTTACGGCGGTTTATCTGGATGCGGCTTTGCGGGCCTCCGGTCGGCGTTGCCGGATTTCGTCTAATTGGAATAACCCTGGAGGGAGTAAATTACCCGCAGTCAAAGAAAATTTGTATCTTTCAAGGTTTTGTTGAAAAATTACAAAATCTGATTGATAGTTCTGTATACGTCAAAACATAGATGCATAGAAATACCTGGTGTTGGCACTGATTAGATTTTGTTTAAGACTTTCTTGTCGATCGAAAACGTGATATTTTGAGCAGCTTTTCATTTCTCCCGAAAGGGGTCGCGTTTTTTGTCGTTGCCGCAGTAGCGCCACGACCGATAAATATTGCGGATTTATTCCGGAACTAGTCCAAAATCTGAAATATAGGATTCCGTTTTGATCTACAAATTTTGGTCACGATTTTTAGTAGGGAGTCGTTACACCAGGTGTTCTATGCATCTATGTCAAAACGTATATCAGGCATTTTCTCGAAAACTATGCAGGTCCACTTTGCTATCAGATACTATGGATATTCTTGCTATTCGGTATTTGTGTCCTATACAACGATGACAACCCTATCTGACAGATAACTTTGAACCAGTACAGCAACTAAAGATTAGAGCCATATTTTTCATCCAGTTCTCTTAAGCTAGCCTTGAATGGTTTTTCAATTCCAACTGAGTTTGTGATCCAAGGTCATATTGAAAACAGCAGATTAGATACGTAACAGTTGGGGATAACCAATTTATACCTATAATTCGATAGGAATACCTGTAACAGAATTAATCCCAGGCAAACCATGACAATGAGCTTAAGCGAACTAACAAAAAGGCTAGCGTTAACTGTCTATCGTCCTATAATCGGATACAGTCCGCTCGGAACTAATGAAATGATTCAACCCAATACTCGTTTCGGAACTGCGTACAGCCGCTTTGTCATTTCAATTTTAATCTGGTCTAATTGTCTTTTAATCTGACGCTAGCGAGCATTCGACAGTCTCATTAATGAACCAGGCAATTTTCAGTGGAGGCAATATGGTAGGTCGATACAGTATGGTTTGGATTGGTCAATATCGATCCATTTGTATATCGAAGACTTTTTTGATATTTTTTATTTCATATTATATCAAATAATATGAAATACAGAAATGGCGAAATATCCCAGCGTCACCGAAATGTCGAGAGTAGAGTTGAAGAGATATATAGTGCTGAATACGTGCCTGATATTATTCTTTACAAACACCCCAAAGTTCATATTTTCCGATTGAAATTGATGTGATTATTAGATATTCTGGGTGATACATTAAAAAAATACCCAAGCACTAACCTTATTTGAATAAGAATGTTACAAACACGATATTTCCGATTGTCGAATGATTTCGGCAATTGAAAAGCTATATTTCGCACACAAAAATATCCTTCTTCGATCGTCCTGAAGATTAGTTTATAGACACTAATAATTTGTTCATATTTCCCTCGATATTCTGAAACGATCTCATAAAAATTGGTTTCTCACTAACCTATCTTAACACCATTAACCAAAGTCATATGATTCGGGTCAATGACCTAACCTCTGTGTTCACCCACAGAACTCTAGAGAAGACGATGCCAGATTGCCGATTTTCTCTTCAAACAATGCGAACTCAAGAAAGCAGTACGTCCCCTATCGTTAGCGGATGAACTATCACAATCGCTGAAGGCGTCTAGGCGTTGCGCTTTGAAAATGCCAAAAGAGTAGTTCTGATTCTCGCCAATATAGCGCTACGTTCTTAATTTCAGTTGCCACGGCCTACTCTTCCCAGCTTCCCTTCAGAAGGCTGTGGATCCGTGGATGTAGCCGAGACGCAAGCCCGTTGTTCTGTGTCTCCACCAGTTTACCAGTCCAACCTAAAACGTTAGTCAGTGATCCCATACACGGCATAAACGAAGTTCACGCTTTATTTATTTACAAAGCAAACAGGTGATGATTATGTAAATGACTTTCAGTGAATTGATGTAATAGTAGTGTCGTTCTGGTGTCGAGTTATATTGTTTCGATATAGATAGATATTTTGCTGAAGGACCGGTAACAATGAATTTTAAATAGAAACTGCCTATAAAATGTATAATTTCATGCTTCTTAGAATTCAATTTTATGTCCCACGAATGTGGAATTTTATAATTACATATCTCTACATCAAACCTTTTTCATCATGGAGATTTTAGTCTTGACAAAGTTGATAAACATTCTGACAACGTTGGTAACTTGTTGAGAGACCAGAGAAGAAATAATATTCGATGAGATTCAACTCAGGACAGCATTCAGATTATTCTTGAAATTCATGATTTTTTCCTCTAATTCAATCTTATACAATTAGGAATAACTTGGGAACGACGCGTTCATCTTTTTCGAGTGATTTAATAGTATTTTTGCGTGAATTTATAAGTCGACTATACTGTAACTTTTTTACCAGGAGAAATATGAAATAAGTTTCAATTGAGGAATATGCACCATGAATAGAGTAAACAATCAACCAAAATTCAGTTCATTTGAAATATCGGTTCCGAATATATGGAAAGAATAGTGTTAATTTCATTGATTTTTGACACCCTGTATCTTCCAAACGAAACCGAATTTTGAAAAATAGTATGGGAAAAAAGTGTTTCTTTTGATGGGAGGAATCTACAGTTAAAATATATGTACAAGTCAAAGACTCACCTTGTATAGACGCAACGAAACATAGTTCCATAGTTTTCGAGACAATGCCTGATATGCGTCCCGACGGCAGCAGAACTATCAATCAGATTTCGTCATTTTTCTACAAAACCTTGAAAGATACAAATTTTCTGTCACCACGGATAATTTTCGGATAAATCACTGAAAAAGTTGAAGTTCTTTGTTTTATGCTGAAAACATTTTCGGATAGTTGTGTCGCCAAGTTGATATCAAGTTAGCGAAACATCTAATATTTTTGAAAAAACAAGACTGGCGATGTTGTATTCTTCACGGATAATCAACGGATGAATCATTGAAAAAATTAAATTATCTGTTGATTGCTAAAATCGTTTTTGTTAACATGTGACCTGGTAATTTGATATACATTTACCAGAGCACGTGATATTTTCTTAAAAACAGAGGCTGCAAAATTTTTCCCCTCTCGGATAAATCAAGGATGAGAAGTTTCATATTTCTTCCAAATTTCAACAATATTGCTGCAGTTTTCGAAAAAAATGCCTGATATACGTTCCGACAGGCAGACTGATCAATGAGATTTTGTCATTTTTCTACAAAACCCTGAAAGATACACTGGCATCCTCCAATAATGTCTTTTCCATGAGGACAAACTCTGTTTCTCTTCCGATAACAAGGACAAAGCATGAAGCGAAGAAGTGAATATACACATCACCTCCTTATCCAAACCTATTTATCGTTGTTACCAAGATCATTGAGGCAGCTGTCTCCGCATTTTTCCCTTTGACTCCACCGAAAAACAGAACATTCATCCTTCAAATTCCAGAAGTCACACCTTTTCCAAAATAATGAGACCGCTTAAGCGATAATTAACCAGCGCTTAAACCAAACGCAACGATCGTCTTAACGAAACGCGACCGACGTAGGGGAGCTTGGTGGACGTAAGTTATTGTCGAAAATTACACCTTTTAAATTTAATTACGCCGAGGGGCCTCGGACGCATCTGACAAGGTCAGAATACGGACAAGACTCCAAGAACACGCATGCCGAATGCAATTACTCGAGTACATGTAACACGACGGACGCGAACTGAATTGCGGCCATTCGAGAACAAAAAGTCGTGACGGTCGAATGCGTATCTCGTATACGAGGTCCTTGCGGCAAGATCCTTTGCACAATCCCAAATATTGCGTTGTTATCGCCGTTTCAATGATACTGGGCCCATAACCTGTTATAATAGGTCATGGGCCCAGAAGTACCGAAAATTGGTTAAATTCTATCCACGATCCCCAATCTTAGTTTAGGTAACCATAAAAAGTATTTTTCAATTTTTCTAAATACCTAAAATGAATACTTGTTTCGTCGATGAGTTTTTAATTAAGGACTAAACGAGAATAAATTCGCTATCACAAAAACGCCAATATCTCTTGAACTAATTGAGAAAAAAATCAAAAGCGCTTCAACGAAGATCTTACAATTAACCGCAAGGAAGGAACCGGAAGGAAAAAGGGGTTTCATAGCTCAAGAAAAGAGAAGAAAGCCATCAGCTTTTTTCAGAAGAATCCTAACTTTTCAGGTCGGAAAGTGGCCCAAATAGTGGGTTGTTCGCAGTCAACCGTTCAGAAAATCAAGTGGGGTTGTGGGCTTAGAACATACAAAGTGCAGAAAGTGCCAGACAGGAACGCTGTGAAGAATCAAGAAGCGAAATCAAGAGCAAAGAAATTAAAAAAAGATTTCTTGAAAAATTTTTCCTGTTGCGTGATGGACGACGAAACCTATGTCTTGGCTGATTTCTCTCAACTTCCTGGTCAGTAATTTTATACTGCAGATTCTCGTGGAAATGTTGAACAATTTCGCCTGAAGAAACAAGCAAAGTTTCCTAAAAAATTCCTGGTTTGGCAAGCAATTTGCACTTGTGGGAAAATGAGCAAATTTTTCGTTGGCCAAGGCTCTGTTGACTCGAAGATATACATCGAGGAATGCTTGAAGAAGCGACTTTTACCATTTTTACGTGAGCACGATGTGTCAACAATCTTTTGGCCAGATTTAGCTTCATGCCACTACAGCAAGGCCACCAAGGAATGGTACGAAGCTAATGAGGTGGTTTTTGTCCCCAAAGAGGCCAATCCACCAAATTGCCCTGAACTCAGGCCAATCGAAAGATATTGGGCCCTGGTAAAAAGAGAATTGAAGAAGACTAAGAAATCAACGAAAACATTAGCGGAATTCGAGCAAAAGTGCATCCCAGAAAGTGACTGAGAACACTATAAGAGGCATGATGGGAAGAATTCCAGAAAATATCCATGAATTTTGTAAAAAATAGTTTTGGTTTTTTATTGTAAAAACAGTTTTCATTATAATTATAAGATGATTCGAAAATGAGTTTGATTTTCGAAATCGGCCCAGTGGTTCAAAAGATATAAGCGATTTTGTGATAGCGAATTTATTCTCGTTCAGTCTTTATATTCATGTTTTTCTGAAATGTGTCAATATAAAGTTTGAAACTCCAGAAACTAAAGACAAGTTATATAACAGTTGGAGTAAAAACAGAGAAGCAGTTGATTTCTTGTGGGTCGCACCCTGTACGCTCAGTAATTGTGCGCTACGCCTCGAAGGAATGCAAAAAGAAACGACAAAAACACTAAACGGTCATTAGGTAATTCTTAGCGATTTCGTGGGGCAAAAACAAACTGAGGGAATTGTCGTTATATCGCTGCGATTATCGCTTCGCCTCGTCGAGTTCGAATTTTTATTTTTAAGGGGGACCGGTTTTGTCGGATCATTACGAATATTTTCATCCTGTACAATAATTGGGAAAATCGTCTTAACGTTGCGCAAACAGTACGCCTACACCAGATGGAGCTCTTATGAAAACAACGAAAAGTTCTAAATTTCTAAACGAAAGTTATAGTTTGTTAAGGGGGGATCTTCCACTGCGACCTCAAGGTCTATTGTACCCATCCGATGAAAAAATAAATTTTTTATCTTTCTTCCAAATTTCAACAATATTGCATGTATAGTTTTCGAGAAAAATGCCTGATAAACGTTCCGACGGCCGAGGGAAAATCAATCAGATTTTGTCATTTCTCTACGAAACCTTGAATGATACAAATTTTCTTTAGGAGCGGATAATTTACGGATAAATCACTAAAAAAGATGAGAGAGTTTTTTTGCTAAGTTTTTGTACATACTTTCTCTGGTAGGTGCATTTCCCTATGTCTGAGAAAGGGTCTGGGCCAGTAAAAGTGTCGTTTGTGACCCCTTTCGAGCTAGTGTGTTGGTCTCTTCGTTTCCTTCGATTTCGGAATGACCAAGAACCAAGACTAAAGAGACATTGTTGTTTTTGCCTACTTCATTGAATAATATCGAATGTTCTTAGGGTTTTGAGTGATTCAACGATATCTGAAGATTTAAAATGAAAATTGATTGGAATTAAATCAAGATAAGACGAAATTATCACAGTGATGAATAATATCATTAAAAACATTCAAAGAAATATCCAAAACTGACGTTGCCTGGTTAGAACAATATTGAAGCAGACCAAGAGAACATTCCACAAAAGGAACGTGTATAAAAAAGTTATTGGCTGAATTAATACCGACGAATCGACTTGGAAAACAATAATTAAAACATCTATGAAAGAAACATCAGAGACATGATTGATGCCCCATCCAGACTTAAAATTCCCGCCTCTTCGCTTGAAATCAACAACGGAAATTTTCATCACAAGAACAATTATTTTAATGATGTTTGAATAATAAATTGATCACATTAAATATTATCAACATCAATCAAAAGCAAGCGTAACCAGTCAAACAATTTCCATTATTTAGGCAGTGTACCATGGGATATTAACAATCGAAATTCGTGACCTTGGTATCTGGTCCCTCTCACCCAGTCAAGGATAATTATGTAACTTTGACGTTTCTTGAGTATAATAAACTCGTATTAAATCATCAATACAACCTACGCCACAGCGGTGGAGACTTTAATGTCGAATTTATAATGTTTAAATTGATATCGACAAGCGCTGGAATTAATTTATTGACTAATCGGATGGCTAACGATAGATTGATCTGATGAAATCGAATTGAATTAAGTTTTTTATGACCCCTTGAGATCCACGCGGAGTTCTTAGGCCAAGTGGCTACGAAATTGGATTTCTTCAACAAATAAAACTGAAACTCATGTGTGAAATCAGATTCTGATCTTCTCAGAACGTTTTCTTATGCATATAGATTGGTGAGGGGCTTATATTCCACGTCGAAGGGGCATAAATGATTTTCAAGATCGACGTCTAAGCTTTATGGCCATTAGAGACCGATTTGCAACAACTCTATCTTTGGCTGATGAGAGGTTGTTGTGAATGGCAAACGTTGCCAACGTTATGATTACTAACAAATGAGAAAAGACGCTGTCATTTGAATTTCGTTCCTGTACAATTTTCGTCTTGCGTTTTTAACTGCTTAATATGTTTGTCGAGGGTCAAATCATTAGTGACGATTTGGTTGTTCCTGTGGATACTGAAGAGTCTGCAAGAAGAGCAAATCTCCTAAAAATCTGTACGATATTGCATATAACAATTTCTTGGCCTAATGTAAATTGAAAAATGTAGGAGGAAACTTCAGTGAACCTGTTTTCCTGGCATACTTAGAAGAAAAATCAACAATATGGAGTTCATCAACTTTGTGGAGCTAATTTTCAATCATAAAGCGCCCTTATTGAAAATGGTGTGGATGTTAGTGAATATTTAAAGGTAATAGCATATTTAAAATGGAAAAGTGAAGGATATCGTCCCAAAAAATCGAAAATTCTCACTCGTGAACAAGTTGAAAAGTTTATAAATGAGGCACCAGATGAGAAATACTCGATGGTTAAGGTTGCTCATATCATAAATAACTATTATCGAGTTTAAAATTACCCTTTTAGTAGAATTTTTTTTAAGAATACTTCTACAATCCGTGTATCGCAGCTTCGCTGCGATTTTAAAATTCTTCTGGATCCGCTTTTCGACTGATGGTCTACCATTTCAGAATAGTATAGAATGACCTCTAGAAAAAAAGGGAAGAGGGAAGACTAAACCAGAGTTGATACTACCTTTCTACAAAGTCAATTATGACAGATTACGATTATGATAATAAAAGTAACAATCGTTCAAAACATTTTCTTTATCTTAAATGCTCTTTCCCTCAAATTAATGACGTAGACACTAATTGGGAAAGCAGAGGAAGAATCAGGAGAATCTTAACACCTATCAGACTAATCACTGATAACGATCAATGGATCCTTCATGAAAATCCTTGGAGTATACAGTCCACCGTAAATTAAGTCTGAACTACACTGCGCAAAAAAATTAACGCACATTCTGAAATTCTCAATTATACTGAAAGTTAACTCTACATTGACTTTATAACTTATTTTTTATGTTCTCTCGGGAAGGATTTGAACGAAACAAGACACATTAAATGGAAGAAAAATTCAGGATTTCGCCGAATCTTATGTGAAAGAAGCGAAATGAACAATTTTCAAAATACTGAAATGCTGATAAGTGATTTAATACTTGGTATTTCCACCCCTTGCGTTAATTACAGCTCGGCAACGACGGTTCATACTCAAAATGTGTGATCTAAAAATGTTCTGATCTAATCCTTCCCAGATTTCTCCGAGTTGGATTCCTAAGTCATTAAGAGTAGCTGGATGATTTTCTGAACTTCTCAGCCTTCTATTGAGGTTGTCCCAAACCTGCTAAATCGGATTGAGATCTGGACTTCTAGGTGGCCATTCCATTCGAGAGACTTCAACCTCTTCAAGGTACTCCTGAACGATGCGCGCACAATGGGGTCTGGCATTATCGTCCATAAAAATGAAATTTTCACCAATGTATGGGGCAAATGGCACTACATGCTCTTCAAGAATGTTCCTTATATACTTATCAGCATTCATAGCTCCATTATCAACGACCACTAGGTCTGTGCGACCAGTCAAAGATATTCCACCCCATACCATAATCGATCCTCCGCCGAAACCAGTAGTATTCAGAAAATTGCACTGAGCATATCTTTCATGTGGACGTCTGTATACAAGGGAACGTCGATCACAATGGTAGAGGCAGAATTTAGACTCATCTGTGAAGAGAACTCTTTCCCAATCGGCCTCTTTCCAATGGATATGCTCTCTCGCAAAATCCAAACGCGCCCTTCGATGGGCTGGGGTAAGAGCTGGGCCTCTTGCCGCGACACGAGGCTTTAAATCATATTCTCTGAGTGCACCTCATGAGTTTGCTCAAGCTGATTTTGAAGGAGACGAGCGGTTGCAAACCGTATTGCGTGTTTCGCGTTGCATAGCGATCGAGTGTAGAAAATCAAACGAAAGAAAAACTATTGATCACTAGAATTGATCGAAAACAACTGATTTTAGAATGGAGCCAATACATTCAAAATCTGATAATATCATCTTTTTTTATTCCTGCTGGGAGAAAACATCTGTATTGAAGAAAAACGTTGAAAGTAGATAACATATGCATGCATAATTCTGATAAAAATAATTATCATTGAGAACCTTCAGTTGCAGAATAAATTTGAGATTTCCATAATGTGCGTTAATTTTTTTGCGCAGTGTAGAACGTGATACCGTTTATTTCAATCATTGCAGAAACATCGAAACAATTCGATCAAACCCTGGAAAGCCAGGTCATACCTATCTTTACAGCTTACATCATAAAAGATTTAATATCGTTTTCAACTTCCACATACGCCGTAGAAACTGCATCAATAAACGCTCGAAAATACATAGGTTTAAACGACCGTTCACGCATTATTACCATTCCGCGTGTTCTCGTTCGTATCGCGATTTATGCCAATAAAATTCCGCCCACAATTTGCCATCCAACGGGCTTTCCATTGTGACCGCATAATGAGAACGGAACAATCAGCGAATTATAATATGAATATTGTATTGCGTCTTCTATTTATAAGGTTAATTGCGACAATAACAACGGTCATTAAATATTTATGCGGCCGTTTGGTTGTTATTCCGCGTTCAAAAACGATGCTTTATAGGAGAAACTGTCGAGTCTTGAATAATGAAACTTATTCAAATCGCGAACTGCTGAAGTTTATTGCGCACAGTAAAACGGCGGTTTTCGATATTTCCTTGAAGTTTTTATTATAAACAATGATGTCGTTCGCCGATTTAATTAGTTTAACGTATTAGAGAGGCCGTTAAAGTTCCGAGCATTTTACGATGAGCCATTCGAAACGTAGTTTCAGTTCAGTATACTTTTTAGATTCACATTTAGATTATAATTTTTTTCGTCGACCTGCTTAATCTTGTATCGGTGGTTTTTTTAGAGTGATAGAATTATCGATTTGACAGAATGTAGAAGCCATGTTGTTTTGGCATTTCTGTTCAGTAAGCATTGACAAATTACCATTGAAAGACTCACGCCGCAACAACGTTTACAAATTGGTCAAATTTATTTCTCTATTTCAGTATCGAATGAGTTCATTACAGTACTAAAAACAGTGCTTTAATGAACTCATTACAGCATTGTTTTCAGTTATATTTTTCGTTTTCTGGTTGTCAGCACTGGCTTCCGCTCCTATCAATTTTCAACGCACGTCAATTAGGGAATCCAACGACCTGTCAAATATTTTTTTGAGGTTAGCTGGTGGTCCAACAAACCAAATTTAGCTTTGTTCATGTAGACATTAAAACCGTTTATTTGCTTGAAAAATTTTTTTATGTGGACATTTTTTTGATATTTCTAGTCAATCTTACTCTTAGGAATATCAGACCAGTGAAAATTATTTAAATTAAGTGCATTTTCAATAAAAAATGCCATAAATGTGTGCCAAAGTTGGATGTTCAAGTCGTTCAAATTATGAGGATTTTCTTGAATATTTTGGAACACCCAGTGTGTGTAACTTGGTGTATTATACACATATTAAGTGACTTATCAGGAAACAAAAGGAAATTGGGTCAGCAGTCTTCAAGACTTGACAATATCGAAGATAAGAAACTAAAGTGAATGTGTCTTCGTAGACACTGAAATAAGCAGTATTCAGTTCATGTAAAATGTAAAACTGATGAATATTTAAATTTATATCATATAAAAGGATAAAGAAAATACAGGGACAGAGCTCTGATTAATATTCCTTCTCCAATACTTTCTCTTCAATCTCTTCGGGCTCCCAATACTAAAAGTTGTAATCATATGATTGAGTGAAATTTTCTTCGTCAGTGATACTTCAGGATACTTTCTGATATTAGAAATCATAAAAACTCACTCGTTCACTCATGAAATGCATATAAGATAATAAAATTCCTCATATTTACTGCAAGCCAGCGACCTGTCAGAAAATTTATAGGTTATCTGGAGGCAGGGCGCCACGTGGTTTGGATTGCCTAATTTGGAAATGTCAGTTTCGTAACAGTCACCAACTGCCAAGATACAAAACAAAAGTCACTAGGATGAGTTTTTCATTGAATTTCAACAGTAATTCACGAAATTTGACTGAAATAGAGAAAACATCGTCTAATACTCGTTGCAGAATGCAATTCCAACACTCATGCGTTCGAAAACTCGCTCCATCGTCGCTCCTTTTCGAATTTCGCATTCGTATTGGAATAGAGCCCATTCTGCAACTAGTTTTAGAATGTACTATTTCAAAATCAGTGTTCTATTCGCCAAACTCATAAAGCACTTCGTGTAATTTATGGTTCACATAATCGCCCCTCAGGGCAGATTATTCCTCGAACTATCGATAGATTTCGGACAACATTTTCTCTACTCGATGCAACAACAAGGCAAAGAACTGTACGTACAGAAGAAAATATCGCTACTGTTAGTGATAGTGTTAATAAAGATCAAGATTCGTCTATTTGTCGACGTTCACAACAAGTTGGACTCTGCGCATCCACCACAGGGGAAATTTTGCGTGAAGATTGTCTTGGTCTACACCCATACAAGATCCAACTGTTTCAAGAACTGAAGCCACTTGATCATAATAAGCGTCGTTCGTTTGCTGATTGGGCCCTAGAACAGCTTGAAGTTGATCTAATTTTTCATCGAAAAATTGTGTTTAGTGATGAAGCCCATTTCTGGTTGAACAGCTACGTAAACAAGCAAAACTGCCGTAAATGGAGTGAAAACAATCTTTAAGAAGTTCTGCAGGTTCCATTGCATCCTGAAAAATGCACTGTATTGTGTGCTTTACACGCTGGAGGCATCATCGGTCCATATTTCTTTGAAAACGATGCTGGAGCTAATGTTATAGTGAATGGTGCTCGTTAAAGATCGATGTTCAATGGTTATTTGTTTCAAAATTTGAATGGTATCGACACAGATGTGTTTGGTTTCGACAAGATGGTGCTACATCTCATGCTGATACCGTAACAATTGACATCATCCAAGATCATGCGAAATAACTCCAATGGATTATTTTTTTGAGGTTTTGTCAAGTGATTGGTTTGTGCTGCTAAACTAGAAACAAAAGACACTTTGGAAGCCAACATAACTCGTGTTATTGCTTAAATAAGGCCTGGATTAGGTACTCGAAAAATTGGTCCAAAATTGTTCTGGTCGAATGCGGTACCTCAGCGCTAGTTGTGGTGGACATATGCCATTTTTTTTACATAAATGTCATAAAATTATCTTTCAAATAAAAAAATTGGCTTCCATCTTAATGCAAATGTGTTTTATTTCACTTTGAAGTTCTATCACTCTAAAAAAACGATAGCTACTAAAAATATTGACAATTATAGTCGGTATAAACTTGTCAATACAAATACAAAAACTCAATAAATTTGGTGTTAACTTTATTCATCAACAAAGGTAAAATATTTATGTAAAACTGTAGTAGGTTCAAAAAAGTTTCTTCATTTACTCTCTTGATACCATCGGACTTGTAGGAGGAAGGAAAAGGATTTCTTGCAGGACTTTTCAGTAGGACATTCTCATGTTAGTTCACACCATTCACATTTTCTTCACTCAATTCTTGATCAAAAATGCCTGAAAATAAGCAAAGAAAAATAAGCACACATTCTACTTCATTCCGTAATTTTGTTATAGGTCTAAAAACAAAAATAAAGCGATTAGAAAATTTTATTTAGATATCAGCTGAATTATTCACAATTTTGATTGACCTAATAAAAAATGTAACAGATTTTGATTCGAAAAGATAGTTCCAATAATAGTTATTCATGTAATAAAGATCATAAAGACGATCATTATGTTACTAGTCGTGTGCCACAATGATTGTTTTTGATTCGTATCGCAAACGAAATTTTATCTGATGGCATTTTTATTAATACCATTATTGCGAAAAATTAAAACCTGCATTTGGACATGTCACAATGACCACTATTTTTAAAAGAGTATGACAGATGCATCTATGAAGTATACTCCATTCACTTTTATTTAATCACATAGGAGGTCATGGTTTCATTTTCAGGAATTGGTGCTCCTGATGAAAAGCTTTTTTTAAGAATACTTCTACATCGCCTAGAGAATCGATATTTGCATGAATCAATTGTTCCTCTTTTCGATCGTATAAAAATTCAATCTCTGTATCGCAGCTCCGCATAAGATGAAAAGTGAGTGCGCGCCCAGAAAATATCGTTAATGACAAAACGACGTTGCCAGTTTCTTTGTTCATTGTATTATATTATATTACTATTGTATTTAATCGATATTTGCAGGTGAGTTTTTCGTCGAATATCCAAGATTAACGTATGTTTATTGTTTTCAGCACCAGTTTGGAGCGTAAGGGCGATTTTCAAGACCAGGACGAATGTTTACATTTCGAGGTTGAAGGGGTACACGGGAATTTCGTTCAAAAAGCTGTTATTTGGACAGATATCGCAGTAGATGGATCGGATGGAGCCTCGAGAGGTCGATTAGGATGATATTTTTCAGGTTTTCCAAGAAATTTGGCGATATCTGAGCAGATTTGCAAAAGTTAGGTACCTCACTAATGAAGTGGAACTTAGACCTAATTCTCCTATAAGAAACGCCTTTCAAAGGTCGAGATGGTGAAAAATGTATTCTTTAGATTTTGTTTGAACAAACGCAGCCGAGTTTTATATCCCAACATTGATTTTAAGAAAGTTATCAACAAAATAAAATTGACATTCTTGATTCTTGTAATTACCCATCAATTTCATCTTATATCTTTGGGTTGATTTTTTTCAATTAATTCTTGATTAGAATCAACAATTGATGTCGTCAAGTCTTGAACTTTCAGTTCAAGAGGATAATAAACATTAAATCTTCACAAGCATGCATATGAAAATTATGTGAATGCAATGCAATTTTCTTCCATGGCGAAAAATAATATATTTCAACAGTGATCTCTTGTACTTTTCATGCGAATAACTAGAAAAGGAATACTTTCTATCAATTCATATAAACGTTAATTATTTTCGTCCATCACATCTTTTCCAATTCATTCATTTTCCGAATAAATTCACATTCTGAGAAATACATACTTCGATACAGAGTGGAATGTGTCAAATTTCCAAGGCCAGAGTTGTGATTTTATAATTGTGAATGGAGTATATGTGTATTTTGAAATATTAGTAGGTAAGTGAGCTGTGCTTTGCCATTTCTTCGATACCGTCAGGTTGTAACGACAATATTTATTTATCTTTATTTATTTTATTTATTTATTCTAATCCTATTGCCACGTAGAATTGAATAAGATCTTAATAATGAGTGAATTCAAAACTGGTAGCATCAGATAATACATATTTATTGAAAAAGTTGCTAAGTATAATAATTGGACTAAGTGGAGCATGCAGAAGAGAAGAACTGACAAACATGCTTGTTGAAAATGTGATAGATGAAGCATCCAACTTTAGAATTACTTTACCGAATACAAAAACAAAAGTAATGCTTCATCAAAATTGATTGACATTATGTTGTCATCATGACATGCCATCAGATAATAAATATTAAAGTCAGTAAAAATATGCGAAAGTATAGGAAATCAAAAACACTCAAACATTTAAATTGGAATAGTAGAAAAAGTAAGAAATTCAAGCTGAATACACAATTAACACTAAATCAAACAAACAATATTATTTACAAAAATAACTTCGTTAAATGGAGTACTACAAAACTATGTCTACATTATGCTACTTCTCTTCTTCTTACCCCTACCACCTTTCGAATATGACAACAAGAGTTGACTACTATCAGTACCTGCAACAAGAAAAAAATTTCATTAGTTTTTCGAACTTAAAGACAGTCGTAAAAGTTTATGTCTAAATCTAGAGATTTCAGTGTTATCAGTGAATATCTTCTCATTATTCGTCGTATCATCATCATGATGAAATTCTGATGGTTACCGCCGCGCGCCACTGGCCGATATTAGCCGCAATTTCAACGAATCACGCACCGATTTAACCGATTATAAATGCGCAGTATATTAATGAAGTCGACAAGGATCCGGTCGTGTCAATCCACGATGTGACTGTCACCCGTCGATTCAGAACGAAATCTGGTTTTTACGTAACCTTGAAATTCTCTCAATGCTACCAACAAATCATTTAAAATGTCGAATCGAGTATCCAAAAGCTCGGAGCGATCCCACGATCTCAGAGTAAACGTTTAAAACGATTTGAGGGCATCGCTGAAGGGAAAAAGTTGAAGGTTTGTATCTCGAGAGTCTGCAGACGTACACTTTCCCATGGAAGCAGTCAATAGGGAAATCGCCGAGATAACGAGGTCCATCCAGGCTGGAGCCCCCCAGAAGTCGAGTGGAACGTAAACTTCATAATTAGTGCTTTCGTCGAAAGTTCCTTCCAAGTTTTAATTCATACGGAGGAGTACGCTTATTAAGTAATTAATAGAATTATGTCTGTGAAAAGCAGATTCGAAAACCCTTCGTTGGAATTAATTATTTGGCATTATTGTTATACATTTAATTCGCGATCGCGTCGTTGCGTTGATAAGACGGTATGAGTGTCGATCAACGTGTTTATCCGTATATATGCGGTGAATGTACTAAAACCATAAAGAAAAGTGGGCTGAAATGTAAAACTTGCCCTAAAATATATCACCGTAGTTGTGCTTCTAAAATCAAAAAGTGCTGTAATGAGGAGATCTCCACTTTATTCGATATGGTGACCGATGAAGAGGAGTCTCTGAAAGGCGATAATTTCGATTCAAATATCCGTATTACCGCAGAGTCCACGGATCGTGACCTATTACTGAAAATAATACGAGAACTGGAGGATAAGAATCGTTTGATGGAAGAAAATTCCCAATTATTAAAATATAAGATTACCAAATTGGAAGATGAAATCTTGAAAAATGATCATAGAGTATGCAGCCGATGTGATAACAATTCTACACGTACTCAGAAAGAAAAAAATATCAAGCCTGATAAGAATAAAGTAAACACCAGCGGCATTGGAAAGATTGAAACTTATGCTAACAAAGCGAGTACTTCAACTGGGCATCCTAAGCCGATTACTAAGGAGGGTAATGTTCATTCTGATCCCGCAGTGAGATCGCCCAATACGGGTGTTCACGAAACAAAATTTAATCAACCAATATTATCTACTGGTAACATCACATTAAATGAGGTTAGTGAAGCAATTAAGAATGCTGAAACTAAGATGCTCAATAATAAAATCGTCAACAAAAACTCAAATCTTGCTGGCGATACTGAATGGAAGTCTCCACAATCCAGAAAATCTAAAAGGAAAAATCGACCAGTTTTAGTGGTCGGTAACTGTACTGATTCACCTACAATTCAAGGTGTTGAAAAACTTAGAGCCCTCCATGTCTCAAGACTAAGTCCATCTACAACTGTTGGAGATCTTCATGCTTTTCTTGCTCGTAAGTTCACTTATGTGAAATGCGAACCTTTGCAATCACGATATCCTGATACCTATGCCTCCTTCAAGATTTTAATACCGCATGGGGAATTCGAAAAAGTTAAGGATGCGGCAAATTGGCCTAAGAATGCAAGCATCAATTATTTTTTCCCGAGCCGAAAGAAGAGTTCCGACCGTTGAATATGGTTCCTGAAAATTTCAAAATTATACATGTGAATGTTCAATCTCTATCAAATAAGATGAACAACTTGGAATTCTTATTTGAAGAGGAACGCCCCTTTATTGCTAGCGTTGTTGAACACTGGTGCAACAGTGAGAAATTACAATACATGTCTGTAAATGGCTATGTTCAGGTGGCCTCTTTTTGTCGCGAAACCTATATTCATGGAGGTGTTGTTATATATGCAAGAACGGGTCTGCAAGTGAAAGATGTTGGGATTTCCAAGTACTCACTGGAAAAACAGTTTGAATTCTGTGGTGTGAAAGTGACTCTTCGAGACATTAGCTATTGTGTTGTAAGTGCGTATAGGGTTCCGAATGGCGATTTCATCCTATTTCTTGACAGGTTGACTTTTATTTTACAACACTGTATTAAACTTGCAGATGTTATATTTCTTTGCGGTGATCTAAACGTTGATTACTTGAACCAATCATGTACACGTAAGCGGCTTTTGGACGATATGTTATGTTGTTTTGATTTGAGGGTTACCTCTCTTGAGCCCACCAGAGTTTTCACAAATGTGAACAATTTCACTACTGTTTCTAAGATTGACTACATCCTGACTAATACCAATATGAACTACAGATCTGAAGTCTTTGAGGGTCACTTTGGTGATCACAGGGTTCTTATGTTGGAACACCTATCGGAAATAAACAATATTGGAAAACCTGATTGTGAACGAGTATTGGTCAGGAATGTATCTTCTCAGTCTTTAATCGATTTGGTCGATTATTTGTCATGTGTGAGTTTTGACATTTTATATTCATATTCGGATATTGATAACTATTTTTCTGAATTCGTAAATATTATAACTTATTGTATAGAAAGAACTTGTCCTATGAGATTTTCTAAGCGTAATTTTGACAAAAAAAAAGTGTGGATTAATAGTAACATAAGGGTTGCCAGCAATGAATTAAAAAATTTGGCATGGTTGAATAAAAATTTAAATAATCATACCTCCAATGAAATCTATAAAAAGGCCAAAATTAATTTTAAAAATTTATTGAAGGAAACTAAATTGAACTATTATCGGGGTATGATAGAAGGATCTACAAATAAAAATAAGACTGTTTGGAATATTGTGAATAGTACAACTGGTCGTAAAATTAATTCTCGTCCGAACATCAAGCTCAACCAGGCTGGCAGACTGTGCTCTGAGCCTACAGAAGTTGCAAATATGTTTGCCGACTATTTTTGCTCGGTTGCAGAGGACAGCCTTAAAAATCATTTTGGTAGCTCGATCTCACTAACTTGTACTGCCTCGAAGTTGTTATCAAGTACATTTTTCTTTTTTCCTGTCATCAGGGAAGATGTAATTAATACTGTCACGTCCTTCAAAAATAAAAAAAGTACTGGTATTGATAATATTTCTGTTCGGGTTTTGAAAGCTACAGTAGACATTGTTGCGGATCATATTGCACATATGATAAACTTATCTATAAACACAGGTAAATTTCCTTCAATGTTGAAATCAGCCTCGATTATCCCTGTGTTCAAAAAAGGCGATCCTTGCAATATTGTAAACTACCGCCCCATTTCAATTCTGAGCGTCTTTTCAAAGATTTTCGAAAGAATTGTATATACTCGAATGATGTCGTTTTTAACTCGTTTCAAAATTGTTACTGACTGTCAGCACGGGTTCCGGGAGAATAGATCCACTGAAACGGCTGCCCTTTCATTTGTAAATTTTGTTTATAAAAAATTAGATGATGGTCATTTTGTGGCTGGTCTATTTTTTGACCTTTCACGTGCCTTTGACGTACTTACTCCTAGTTTCATGGAAAGTAAGCTTCACAATCTTGGATTTCGCGGTGTTTTTCTGCGGTGGATCGTCAGTTTCATTACTGATCGTTCATCGTCGGTGAAGGTTGGGAGATGTGCTTCACAGACTTATAAGATGGGACTGGGAGTGCCGCAGGGCTCTGTTCTGGGACCGCTATTGTTTCTTCTTTATATTAATGATCTACCTGATCATATTGCTTCCGATATTTTAGTAAAGTTGATCATATTTGCTGATGACACGTCAATGGCGGTCTCGGCGCACAGCCTTGGGGCACTCTTGTCCTTATGTAGTCAGCTTATTGAAGGTTTTGAGAATTGGTGTCGCTCCAATGCTCTCATATTGAACACTGAAAAAACTGAGTGCATTTACTTTCGTATTAGAAACCCTACTGCGGAACGTTTAGAGGTTAATTGTTTGGGCAAGCAAATGACCTCCTGTGAATATGTGAAATTTTTGGGAATATACTTAGATTGCTCTTTAAGATGGGATCAGCAGGTTATGGCAGTTTGTAAGAAGTTGGGGAGTTCTTATTATGCCATTAGTAGGGTGAAAAACTCTCTCCCAATTCATTCTATTATTACCATTTATTATAGTTTAGTCTATAGCTTTATGAATTATAACATTTTGCTTTGGGGTAATTCTGTAGATTCTAACAGAGTTTTTATAGTACAAAAAAGGATATTACGACTTATTTTCAATTTGGATTCTCGTGAATCATGTAGACCTACCTTTAGGAAATATGAACTCTTCACACTCTCGAGTTTGTACATATATAGATGTTTACTTTATGTTAAAGAAAATGAAGATACTATGGTTAGGTTATCAGATTTCCATTCTTATTCAACCAGAAACGCAAGTACTTTGTGCATACCTTCTCATAATACTTCTAAATTTGAATCATCTTGTGTTTATCAGGCAATAATTCTCTATAATCATGTACCACCAGCTATTAAATTGTTGGGTAAAACTAAATTTAAAAAATTAATTAAATGTGAATTGCTGAGAAATTGTTACTACAGTGTTGGAGAATTTTTGGCTGATGACCGGTTTCTGGTTTAGGTATTTCAATCTTGAATAATATTTAATTTGTACTCACCTTGACTTGTCCAATACATATTTTTTTCTGTGTCTTAATGGATCAATAAAGCTTATTATTATTATTATTATTATTAATAAGCACCGGCTTAGGATTACTACTTGGGAAGATTCCCAAAAGGAAATGAATCAAGCATGCGCAAACTTGAGCGTGTAAAATGGCTATTAAACGAAAAACATGACATCTGCTTGTACATTTTTCAATCCCTACAAGCGAACACTCCAAGATATCATCTACAATCCCAGAAAGAAGGGCAAATCCTCACGCCTCAACATCTTGTCCCAACTTGTATCGACCCACTCGCACACACAAGTTCGCGCTAGTCAATTTAAATGGCCTCCGCTACCTCACCAGCTAATCCTATCGCCCTACACATCGCTTCGATATCGATCACTCTGGTTGCACGTGGGACAGGATCAGAGCGATCTGTCAAAAACATGATAACTTCATGAAACGGCAAATTGTAATATGGACGCCAACACAGGATTTTCGATAGGACGTGGGCGGAAGAAACGGCCTGTCGGAATAATTTGCTACGAGCGACGCCCACTGGGTAAGTATCATTTGATTAGAGACAATCATCGGGTTTAATCCTAGGACATAGACGTGCCAGGTTGGCAGAACTTGAAACGTCAGACGAGGTACAGACATAGAACTTGTAGTAACAACTATAAGTTCTATGGGTACAGATTTCTGTAATGTCTGTGATTTTTTTAGAGTGAAATAAAACACATTCAAATCAAGATTGAATCCACATTTTTTTATTTTTCACAGTCCAAAAACAGCTCGTATGATCGCGATAATACCAATATCTCTGAACTATGATTGTTCTGACAACTTCGGTATTTTCAACGATTGAACCACAGACTAATACACTGCGCAAAAAAAATAACGCATATTCTGAAAATCTCAATTTTAATGAAAGTTAACTCTACATTGACTTTATAACTTATTTTTTATGTTCTCTCGGGAAGGTTTTGAACGAAACAAGACACATTGAATGGAAGAAAAATTCTGGATTTCACCGAATCTCATGTGAAAGAAGAGAAATGAACAATTTTCAAAATACTGAAATGCTGATAAGTGATTTAATACTTCGTATTTCCACCCCTTGCGTTAATTACAGCTCGGCAACGACGGTTCATACTCAAAATGAGTGATCTTAAAATGTTCTGATCTAATCCTTCCCAGATTTCTCCGAGTTGGATTCCTAAGTCATTAAGAGTAGCTGGATGATTTTCTGAACTTCTCAGCCTTTTATTGAGGTTGTCCCAAACCTGCTCAATCGGATTGAGATCTGGACTTCTTGCTGGCCATTCCATTCGAGAGACTTCAACCTCTTCAAGGTACTCCTGAACGATGCGCGCACGATGGGGTCTGGCATTATCGTCCATAAAAATGAAATTTTCATCAATGTATGGGGCAAATGACACTACATGCTCTTCAAGAATGTTCCTTATATACTTATCAGCATTCATAGCTCCATTATCAACGACCACTAGGTCTGTGCGAGCAGTCAAAGATATTCCACCCCATGCCATAATCGATCCTCCCCCGAAACCAGTAGTGTTCAGGAAATTGCACTGAGCATATCTTTCATGTAGACGTCTGTATACAAGGGAACGTCGATCACAATGGTAGAGGCAGAATCTAGACTCGTCTGTGAAGAGAACTCTTTCCCAATCGGCCTCTTCCCAATGGATATGCTCTCTCGCAAAATCCAAACGCGCCCTTCGATGGGCTGGGGTAAGAGCTGGGCCTCTTGCCGCGACACGAGGCCTTAAATCATATTCTCTGAGGCGATTTCTTATTGTCTGAGTGCTATTTTGCACCTCATGAGTTTGCTCAAGCTGATTTTGAAGGAGGCGAGCGGTTGCAAACCGTTGTCTCAACGAAGAAACTCTCAAGGAACTTTCTTGAACGGCCGTTGTTACCCGTGGTCTACCCTGTCCTGGTCTTCGGACATTCATACCTCTCTCCCTGAATCGCTGCAACATTCTGGACACACTTGTATTGGAAACTCCAAACCTTTCTGCAATTCTTGTGTATGTCCACCCTTCTTCTCGCAAAACTACCGCTTGGGCACATTCCTCTTGGGTCAAATTGCGTGTTTCGCGTTGCATAGCGATCGAGTGTAGAAAATCAAACGAAAGAAAAACTATTGATCACTAGAATTGATCGAGAACAACTGATTTTAGAATGGAGCCAATACATTCAAAATCTGATAATATCATCTTTTTTTATTCCTGCTGGGAGAAAACATCTGTATTGAAAAAAACGTTGAAAGTGAATAACATATGCATGCATAATTCTGATAAAAATAATTATCATTGAGAACACCTTCAGTTGCAGAATAAATTTGAGATTTCCATAATGTGCGTTAATTTTTTTGCGCAGTGTATGTGATTGAACTATGGGTACAAACGGTTTGACAACTGATGAATATAAATTGTAAACTTCAACATTATTATTTCATGTTTTTCATTCGAATATGAAGTTTCTGACCTTTCATTTTGTCCGTGAAATAGTCTTATAGAATATCACACGAGATATCTATCTTTTATTTCCAAACTCAAATGAGTTGCTTTAAGAAAACACCAAACGTCCTACGGACACGTGATGTTTCCAAGCAACTCATTTTCGTTTGAAAATGAATCGCTAGACTTATCACGGAAGTTCAATCTCTTGTGATATTACTACTGATAATTTCTCAATGATTACTGATCAGAAATGTCAGAACAACATGGCTTCTACCTTCTGTCAAATCACTAGAAAATTCATAATATACACGAACTTCACCATGAGATTTATTAACAGTACCAATACAAGAAGAGGTCGACACTTCAAAGCAAAACTCCTCAATTGCTTAGCCGGTCCAATTCTTGCAGCATAACTTATCAGGTAAGCTACAAAAGTCTGTTCTCTCACTGAATGAACCAAATGCGACATTGGACCAGTAGCGTAGACGACAATATCTTCACCACCGTGCAAGCCCTCCTCTTGCATTATTCCAGTTTGTTGCGAATACTCAAAGGAGGAAGTATCGTCTTGAGAAGGGTCTCTTCTATGCACTGCACCACGATCGATCTCAAACTGGAAATTGTCTTTGCCTCCGATACAATACAAAAGAGCCGTATGAGGAATCAGCTTTTCTTTGCCATGTGGTACCTTGCTAACCAACCCGAAGATGTTCTCCTTCTTGTCCAAACTCCCCAGAAAGGACAGGGAATGAGAGTGATCACTAGTCACTATTATGAGTGTGTTGAAAGTATCCACCAGAGTAAGAGTTCCTTCTACTGCATCACTCAGCGCTTTGGTTTCGTCCAAAGCTTGTCGTGCTCGTCCTGCATGATGAGCCAAGTCGATTTGTCCACTTTCAACCATCGAGAAAAAACCTTGGTTATTCTTCCGTAATAACTTGATAGCCTTCTCGGTCATTTGTTGCAAAGAAGGAGTTCCCTTAGGACCCTTCTTCCTTTTGTAGTGTTTAGGGAGATGACCATTTGTGAATATACCCAAGACAAACTCTGTGGTATCCTTCAAGTCCAAGAGCTCCTTGGTATTGGTAACAAACGCATGGGAAACCTTTCGTTTGGTCTTATCATTCTTCCAGTCTCTGATCAAATCTCGTCCGTTTTGACTTATGCAGCACTTGCGTTCCAAAGGGTCGTCCGGTGTTTCAGAAACGTTTGACTGTAGTACCTGGAGACCACCACCCATGATAACCTTTATATTCCTCCCTGGGTAATCTTCAATTAATTGTCTTGCTATGTCCTTACAGTTTTCTGTTCCATTTGGCATATTTGCCTCGCACTCCCATTTCCTATACGCTGAGTGTGCGTAAAGAGCTGATGGTGTAGCATGAGTAACAGTGGTGGTTGTCACGAAACCTGTCGACTTTCCTGCTTCCATGGCCCATTGTAACACACTTGGGGTGTGCGTTTCCAAGTTTAAAGAGGCTTGGCAATCTTCTAGTTGTACAGAAGCGTCAACACCAACTGTCCTTTGATTGATCTTCACTCCAGAGAATAAAGCGTTGGCTGTGCTGGCGGAATCAGGCACGTACTTGTTGTTGGAGTATGTCTTGAGAAGACCTGTGTGTTCGAATTTCTCCCAGGCTAGGAATCCCTTTTCGGTCTTCGAGTATATTCTGGCTGTTGTGACGGTCGGGAGTCCCATGCCGTCTCCAATGAATACTATGACGTTCTTGGCGATGTTCTCGTTCTTTTTGACACTGAGGGCTTCCTTGAGTTCTTCGTTACCTACTTTTCTCCAGTACGGTATTCCCTCGTACACTGAGCATTTTGTTATTCGAAAGTTGATCAGGAATAAAAGCACAAATTTAAGATGATTAATCATTTTCTTATAAATTGTTTCGTGAAGAAATTGAGTCTTTTTTGTCATGGCTGACATATTTTGAATTCCCACTTTGGGCTCTATGAACGAATATAGAAATGTAAACATAAAATAAATTTTATGTCATCCTACACTTCCTCCAGTTCATTCCTTTCTGATTTTTTTGCCCTCTTCCTAGCTCAAACGCCCTTGAAAGTGGGTCATGTCCACGTTGGGCGCCAATTGTGTTATACCCAAATTTGAATGGGCAGTAGATGCGTAGATTTTATTGGAAAGAACATTGGCAATAAGTTCGCGCGAATATTCTTAACTTTAGTGGAGATTCTCGATGCGCAAATAAATTATCCATAACGACCTTCGTAATTGTGCACGCGAATACAAGAAGGATCCCTAATATTCAATTTTATATTCGCAATTTATCGGTAATAACCTCCGGTTCGGCAAACGCGATTCGCCTCGCCAGTTGGGGCTAATAAGCCCAAATTCCATGCAGCGGCGTCGCGTCATAAAATCGTCCGAATTGCAGTCCATTAATTCAACGCTGGTAGCTACCAATGAACGATAATTGATTAACGTCATAAATTTCGGGATATCCAAAACTGAGTAGGAGGTAATTAACGACTTAATTTTGCTAACTAGCCCGTATTTCATGAGGACGCTGAATTAGCATTCGGTTAAATGGAAAACGATTAGTTCTATGGACCTGCATGGCAACCCCGCACGACCTTTCTCTTCATCACGAAGTCACAGAAAAATTGGTGAGCTTCAACGGATAGCTTCATTTCGGGACGTTCCCTCTCCGTACGCCACTAGCAAAATGTATAGAAAACTAGTTCCCATCAAAATTTTCTGTCGAAAACCGAACTAGAATTGTCAAACATTGTTCTACTTTACTCTGTGAACGTCGATGGTGCTAGAGTCGATGTGACAGATAATCTATGCATCCTGGTGTAACGCACTCAATGTTCTGTGATCTGCTAATCAATTTCATGATCTTTCAATCGAATCTGTGCTGTTTGTATTACTTTCGGTACGGAAAATAATAGGTACAAATAATCAAGAAAGAATAGAAGGAACTATCAAAATACTCTAAAATCGACTTTCAATAAGAAATGGACACAAAGCTTGTTTTCGAGGTTATTTGAACCACAGTCCGGTCGAAAATGTCAAAGATTGTCCACATCAGGTAGGCTATGCTTCTATGACAATAATCATTGAGTCTTGTAGTTGACGTATGTTATATGTGTAACTGTCACTAACCTAACAATTTCATGTGACATTTTTCTTGCAGATTATTGTCAATCATATTTTAGAACTGAACTGAAAATATTCCAGTGGATATTTTCATCCTCGATATCAATTCTCTTATCTACTCTCGGAATACACATAACCTATTCGTTTCCTGCAATTTTTTAATTCCCAATTGACGCATGCGTACAAATAAATTCTTAAAAAAGAATCGGCTTCACTCTGTGACTTGGAATAGCAAGCGTATGGTCCATATTGGTTCTATTAGATGCATCGGAGTGATTGGGAACTTGGCCAGACTGTATTATAGAGACCCTATTTTCAACTAACCTGATACCACCGGTTACACCGAGCACATTTCATCAATCATATCCACATACGTTACGGTCTGTTGCGGACGTGACAGACACATGAATAGACCGGTGAATTTCCCCAATCGTATCGAAATCTTATTACGGCCTTTTACGGTGACGCACTGACAGATTTATGCTGGAGAACTATCGCTATTTTGTACCTAGAAGGCGACGGTAAATTGGTAGATAGCTCTCATATTCTACGACTAAGAGTTATTGCGCAGTCTATAAGAGAAGTGTTTACTGCCGGCTTGGTTCGGGTTCAATTTAATCGAATAATTCACGATATGGTTATTGCAAATCGAGGAAGCTGTGAGTCATAGTTTCTTTCAGTGACAGTTGTACCAAATGACAAGTACTCTATGATTCGTAAAAATGGAAACGTCAGTCTTGAGGTTAACCATAGAAGCGATACTTTAGGCATTTTAATTTGACATAAATGGCAAGACGCGTCGCAATGCAAATGAACCATTGGCAATAGATAACCTATTCGGTTTTAAAGCTTCTATCGCAGCGCGCTTCAGTTCAGGTAAAGCCAACCTCCGTTAGCACGACAAGATACTAATGGAACGCGATATCGAACAACGATCTTGGAATAATTCATCATGCGATCGACCGTTTTGAATTATGCGAGAACAGAACACCTACATCTGCACCTACATGATTATGCAAATAGAGCGCATAATTGAAATTGAACGGATTGACTGCCGTGTTACTTACCGTACTGTATATACATTGCTATCTATGCGAGACGTTCTAGAGGTGTGGTGATGAATTTTGAAAGGTGAGCGGGACGAGAACACTGATGGATGTCTTCGTATATTTAGGAACCTTTTATAACTGGCGCCCGAGCAGGTTGAATTTAACAGGAATAAAACGAAAAGTCGCAATATCCCGCAAAAGAGCATCTCGTACAGCTTCATACTGAAATATGTATTGAAAAATGAGCCTGAATGAAAATTATCGACTCAAACATCTCAAATCGCAAACGCAGAGAATGCGAAGGCTTCTCCCGAAGATCAAAATCCGACAACCTGGTAACAAAGCTCCAGGGCCGTCGGCTGAATTCAGCAGCTGTTATCTCGTCCATTCGATACTCTCGTAAAACGCCCCATTATTCATTTCCACCTCGAGTACCGGACAAAGAGAACAAACGAAAAACCGCTTCGACTCGGACGTCGTTTGTGGCAACAGCGTACCAGCAAATCGCGAAAAGGTAAGTTCAGTGGCTGGAACTAACAATAGGAGAATACGTATTCAGTTTTGAGCCGTTCTGAAAGGGTTCTAATAGGTTTATTCGGATTTAGTTGATATCTCGATTTTTTTGAACTATATTTCATGGTAAACTGGCGCCCAACATGCCCTCTCCACGTTGGTATCCGGCTCAAGGGACCAAAATATTTTGTGCAAAACACTCATTTTGGGCAAAATTGTATCCGTTTGTACTTTTGGCTCTTTAATTGTTGGACAATATAAGAAGTCATAAGCATTTCTAATTATCATTTCAAAAACTTCCTCAACTAGAAAATGAATATATAAATGAGACAACAACAATCCTTAAATGCAAATCTTCCGCTCATTATTTTTGAGCTTTGGAAAATTAGAACTATATGAATTGGCGCCCAACTTGGGGCATCCATGCCACGTTGGGCGCCAATTGTATGTTGCAAACGTCGTTCCAGCTCGTCCAAGAGACACTGTGTAGACCGCTGCCGAGAGAGCATCATGGCAGTGAACACGTCTGCGAATGACGTCCCATTATCTATCATCGCACAGCGCTGTAAATCTGCTAGCGAGCCGGGGCACCTGTTGTCTCGCCATTAAGCCCGGGCATTAACACTTTGAAAACTGACAAACAATGTAAAAAACCCACGGGACTCTTCCCTGTCTCTCATCTGTTATTTCAACGGGGAAAACATCTGGCTGACACGTATATCGCGCTCTACTGGTTAGAGAGTATGTTACTCTCGCATAAAAAACGCGTTGTTGCTCTAAAGCCCATTAAACGTCAGTTCGGACGTAAACTCTGGACGTTCGCAAATTACGACGATAAAAACGTTATCGTCGGACGGACTTTCTACGATATTACGTACAACGAAGAGGATCGCCAATTCTCATACCGACATCCTCGTAATGCGTATAATCAAGAGGTTATGGCTCTCCGAGAGAATCGGTTTGCGGAATCGGCTTCGATTAGAGTTCGTCAGAATTCAACTGCCGCAATTAGGGAAAAAAGTGAATGGAGAGAGTCATTTGAGCAAATCTCAATATTGTCTGCTCTTGCGAGAGATAATTCATTTTCTTGGAATCGGTAACAACTAAGGAATTCTCATAAAATGTTTTACGGCGATGTCTTCTAAATCGTCATCGTCCAACTTATATACGGGTGAATGTAAATTTATTAAATCTATGCATTCTTCATTCGAAGAGTCTATGAGTCTATTTATTGTTAGTCAACAGTAATTCCCGGTAGTAAACAGTTCCATTCAATGTGAGTTATCATCTGTGTTCAGTATGGTTAAGGAATAAGCCCCTTTGATGAGTCTGCATCTTTTTATTCACCATCCCTCAACTGTATAACGATTGACCGTACCTACCCTAGCGGAGTACATTTGGGGGCACGGCAGTGGCCCCGCCAAGTCGAGCGCGAAGCAAACACTGCCGTACTATCTTTACTCGAACCATTTCGCCGCATTTTCAGGCCCCTATTTGAGAACCTCCGGATAAGACCAGAACGCCGAAATTTTCGTCATCCAGTAAGCTATAATCACGTACTCAAAATCCAAAATTTCAAGTGTTTAGGTCATTTAGTTCCGAAGTTACGCGAAAGCAAAGTTTCGCATTTTCGACCCTAATTCACTCATGATCATCAAAATAGAACTAGTACTTCCCATAAACTCAGAGAGCTGAAATTTGGTACATAGTTAGGGTTTAATGGCCACATAAAGGGAAAATTATAAAAACTAGGATAATCGAAAATCTGTTGGCACGTCACGTGAGCTCACGTGCTATCACGTCATCTTCGCAAAATGTGCAACCACAATAATGTATGGAAGTTTATGCGCTTGGAAACACATTGTTATTATACTCAATATGTGAATATCGACTTTAGAATACAAATTGAAAAAAAATAACAATCGGGTGATCAGTCTTATACACAGTGATATATTTTTACTGTCTCATTTATTGTTCAAGGAAACGATAGGTTTTCGAAAGCTAGGCCGGAACAATAAATGAGACAGTAAAAATTATCACTGTGTATAAGACTGATCACCCGATTATTATCCTTTTTTCAATTGTTATCATTTCACGCATTCACGAAGTTAGCATCTGCTGTCACTTGATAGCACACCAGAACTACCCGCAAATTTACATTTTCTAACCGTAAGTGATATCACGTCGGATATTTTGTGAAGTGATTGATGAAGTGAAAATGGATGAAAATTTGATCGAACTTGTCAGGCTTCATGAAGTGATCTATGATCATTCTTCATGAGAGTACAGGGATCAGAATGTACGACAACAAGCTTGGGTGCTGGGTGCCCATTCAACAATTGTTGTACTATTTGAGGTAATCCTCTCACTTCCTCTCTTCGTTGATTCATTTGGTGAATCAAATCTCTTCTATCAGAATCACCAGCAACTGTTAAAGCAGTTATGTTCTCTATATCTTCTTTCCATTCCGAAGAGCTTGATGAAGATGAAACCGTGTTTCGCTCTGTATCACTGAATAAAGAAATGCTGTGAAATTTTGGTGCAATATAGAACGTCTATTGCTCTTCAGAAAAAACATCATCAGATGGGTCTGCGGTGGTTAGATTGGGAGAGTAAAAATTGAATCCGAAAAAGAATCGGGTAAGAGATGGGCTATATGGACAAGTTTGGTATCAAACTGTAGGTTTTCGAGGACGCTGAAATCAATAAAAAATAGTCGGAGGCTCTATCTACCATAGTTCAGAACCGAAAAAAAATAAAGATTTGTAATGAAAAACTACTCCTAAAAAAAGTGTCAAATATGAAAATCTAATAAAATAGATCAATATGCCCACGTTCCTACAAAAAGAAGTGAAATCCCACCAGAAACATTCTGTAAAAACTAGCCAAGTCTCGATGGAGCTACTAGTTTATCTCTAAAAAGTAATGAAATCTAGAAAAAGTCGAGCCAAGTTTAAGGCTCCTTATTGCGATTTCTTTATTATTATAGTTAATGTTATGTGACTTGGCCGTTGAAGGGTACACAAGGCTACAATACCAGGTGCTCCATGACACCATTGCACCAATCTGTCGCCAGAAACGCAACCCATTGACGATGGAAAATTGCCACTTGGAAAACGTTCATTCAATAACCAGTCAATTGTAGGCTTGATAAAGCTGCTTATTCAATAATACGAGCCTGAAACAAACAGTATAAAAAATTATTTCCAGTACGGACGGACTTCTAATCATTGATAGAAGACCGTCTGTGCGTCTATTTTATTTTAGATCGGTGGTCGATTTGACGCTCCAAAAGGAAGAGAGCAGAAGTCAGCATTGTCAATGCTGAATGCATGTGTTGCACAATCAACAACAGCCTAAAATGAGACACTAGCGTCCAATCACCAATACCAGCATGGGCTATTATCTCGCTTAACAAACATTGGTAGTTACAACAGATATAGCATTACGTGTAAACAAAATTGACTTGTACCCACTAACGTATAAGAATGTTCAACGGCCAAGTCACACAACAATAACTATAGAGATAAACTAGTAGCTCCATCGAGACTTGGCTAGTTTTTACAGAATGTTTTTGGTGGGATCACAATTACAAGATTCGACTGGATGAACGCATCTCGGTTCAACGCCAATCATTCATTGCTACATTTGAACATGGCTTTTCAACATTCGTTCCATGATCTGGATCAATTCCACGAAATATTATCGCGCTACCGTTCCGCAAGCGTTTTCACGCCTTTGTTTCCGAATAAACGACCATTATATGGGCATACGCTAAGCATTAGCCACTCCAAGCACTCTCCAGCTCGTGGAGCTGAAAAGCGATAGAGAATATCCGAACAATCTCTCGGCATACTCATTCATCATCAGGTCCGAAACAATGAACTCAACAGCGCTCGCGGAATAAAAGGGTTCCTGTTACCATACGAACCCGATGGAAGTACGTTGGAGTAGGCACTCTGCATTTAGTCGTCATCCTCTAACGACGTCAATTACGCAAAGTTTTGTTCGGATCGAATAGAGCTAGAGGATTCGAACAGATCTTATTAGATCCTAGACATTGACATTGGCAGAGAAACCAGTTGACACACAACCTTCTACATGTATATACAACTAAATAACAAATTGGCGCCCAACGTTAGCAAAGATAATCAAAAAATTATCGAAATCTGCTGATGCCAAATCTACTCTTAAGATCTATGGCGTAGATCTAATGTACCACGCTACCTCTCTATGATATAACCAATTGAGCGTACCGGTAATTGTAACATGTTTTGGTTGATGAATCTAACTCTGTGGTCAACACGTGTATTCCTATTACTGAGATGTTTTGGACAGTCTGAGGAACAACGTGCAAGAAAGATAGACGCTGCATGACAGCACCTCAAGCAATTCTCTCCGTCAAAAACCCCTACCTAATTAATAAAATAACATTCCTCATCGAGAATCAAGAGATGACGTTCATTAAACGAATTCCAGATATGGAACAATATGAAGGCGAGTTGCCATCGGCCCGCGACCAACGTGGTAACCATTCAAATCAGAGTAACCTTGAGCCGACGTAATGGAATCTGCTCTCCGTAGAAAAAAGTGGCGGGTAAAAGTGTACGTCGGTGGGCAAGAAAGAGAAAATCCACATACATACTTGCACCCAAGCACGGACCGAGTTGTGCCATCGGAGACCAGTTTTCTACGGCGATGAGAGACCGTGAAGAAGGAATCCTCGACGGAAACATCCGATGGCTACAGATCCGTATCGGAGGATGTAGCACACCTGTTCGGAAATAACTACAAATCTCGAAATCTCATTAATCTATCTAGTATAAAATTCCAACAGTGGAATTAAGAAGTTGTAGAATTTCTACAAATCATATCCACTTTAAACAATTTTTGCGCTATGATCATCGCAGAATTGTAGATATGACGATATTTTTCATGTGTCTTCAAACAGTTCTTGAAGAAATCAACAGTTGTAGACAGATATTTGCAGTTGTAGATAAATATTTATAGTTGTAGATAGATATTTACAATTGTAGATAGATATTTGCAGTTGTATATAGATATTTGCAGTTGTAGACAGATATCTACAACTGCGGAAATAACCCCTTGGTATTCAAAGTGTCTACATTCAATATGTGAACATCATCTCCAAGTTTTATCCTCTGAATATATTATCTAGAATTACCAACCAACGTTGACCTCTGTCCTACTCGTTGTAGAAACCAATGTGAATTCTTAATGATGCAATAAATGTATTCGTTCGATCCCAATCAGTAGAAATTAGATACATTATTCGGAAAGCAAATGAGATTGAGAAACTGATGGTACAACCCCCAGAGTTGTAGACATTTCTACAACTATTTTTCGAATCTCTACCATATCGTTAGAGTTGAGTAACAATCGTTTGATCCTCAAGGTGTGGGAAAACTTTCCAATTTCCAAAAGGAGAAATTATAGACCACACGTGGTTTACATATGTAGACATTTTTACAACGTAGAACTTGTAGAAATACAGCACGGTTTCGTTTAGCTCTTAGGACTCCCTTCAGTTCGAGAAGGCAACAATGCATTTCTCTAGTTCTGAGTGTTCTGACCCAGACAGAAATATTATAGCCTGAAGCGCTAATCATGAAGTTTTGTGAAAAATTCTACAATCCTTTGAACGGACAGTTCCAAAACATCGAGAAAAACCATGAGTTGGTTGATAAGTACCAAATTGTAATAACAATTCATAAAGAACTTCCTGAAACTGATGTACGGAGTTGTAGGCATTTCTACAACTATTTTTGGAATATCTACCATATCGCAAGAGATCTTATTCTTGAGTGGAGTCAAGATGTGTGAAAACGATTCCAATTTCCAAAATCATAAATTGTTGACAACAGGCGGTTTACAAACGATGAAATTTCTACAACGTAGATTAGAATCACTTAAGCACGGTTTCGTTAAGCACTCAGGACTTCTTCAGTTCGAGAAGAAAACAATGCATTTTTCTGATGCTGACCTCAACGGAAAATTTATAGCCTGAAGTTTTGTAGAAAAATTTTTACAACCCTTTGAACTAACGGTTACAAATCATTGTTAATAACCATGAAACTAGACGAGTTGGTTGAAGAATAATTGTATTATCAATGTATGGAGTTGTACGCATTTCTACAACTATTTAGGAATATCTACAATATCGTAAGATATTTTTCCAGAGTGGGGTTTGCACATCAAGGAAGATTTTTCGATATCCAGAATGAGAAATTGTAGATTACGAGTATTTCACAGATGAAGAAATTTCTACAATGTCGATTATGGTTTGTATATTGCATAAACAACAAGCACTTGTAGAAATATAGTAAGGTTTCATCTAGAACTGAGTTCGAGAAGGACAGATGCATTTTTCTGGTTCTGATCAAAGATTAACCTCAACTGAAAAATTATAGTCTCAAGCGCGTTGTAGACAAAATCTACAACCCACTGATCTGACGGTTACAAACAGATGGAACCACGGATAATAACAATGAAACTATATGAGTTTGTTGAAGAATAATTGAACTATCAATCCATAAAGGCCTTTCTCCATTTCACAAAATATCAACGAGTGGAATACGGAGCTGTACTCAAGTCTTCCCTTCTTGGGTTAACCGTCTTCGAATAAGATTCGCTCGCCACGGCCGGTTCTGCCTTTTTTCAATCCGCTTTTTGTTCCTCTCCACACACCACCACCCTATAGCCCCCCTCCCAACCCCCTTCGAACCAGATATCGCGAGACCGATACGCCTGACTATGCGGTCCGCAATTAATTCAGCGAAATGACCGTAGATACTGTATACACATGCTACTTTTTCACCGGAGCAAGGACGAACGTATGTCATGCGCGCGCGCTCCAAACCGCATTTTTGCGGCGGGCGACGCGTAAGTTCGGCCCATAGAAATTCCGGACCGCGGCTGCGGTGTCGGGAACGGCCGAAGAAAAACTCCGGGACCTAAAGAGGAGGCGTTTGATTGTTTGAAATCGTTATAGAGGAAAAGGAAACGGGAATCCGGCCCGAAGGACCAAAATGTTCACTTCATCAGATAATTCTGTATTTGTATAGAAAATTGGTCAGCGTCGAACATACGGAACGACGTTACCAGCAGGGTAGTTCTTCTCAATTCTATGCTAATGCACGGAAACTCTCATAAAGGCCTCTTACCTCCATCACGTATGCAAATACGTCAACCGACCCGCTGGGTAACAACGGACCGCTGAAATCGGACCAATAAAATAAAACCAGGTCCCTCGAGCCAGCAGGCGAATTAGGAATGTTTTGTTATTCGAGAAATTGTTCGGCGCAAACACAAGAATCGGATTTATGAGGTGTCCAAAGACGCGTGCCAGAGATGCCAAACGCTTGTCGGCGCGACGAGCAGAATTCGGGCTATGGACGGTAGAAAACGTCGACGACCACCCGTCCACAAGATAAATCGGACATAAATTCGGATCAACGAAGGTTGAATGGACGAGACTCTGATATTTCATGCATGGTCACAATTTGGAGTTCTTTAGAATGAGTTGTTGAAGGTTTCTCGCCGATCAGGTCATTTCTGAGAGGTGTCCCTCAGGGGTCCATTCTTGGTCCCCTAGTTTTCTTGTATGAACGGAAAATCCATTCAGTCCAGAATCAGCGATTGAAATAGCTATTGACTAGCTAAGGAGGGAGATAAAAAGAACAGTAACGAAGATTCTGATGTTCTACCCTTATCATTCTGAGTAACAGTGGGGTGGATTCTTCGATTTTTATAATTTCGTACGGCCACTATGTCATTCAACACAGTTCGTTCACTTTATTTTCGCTTTTCCCCATCAGTACCAGCTTGAATACGTCAATGTCGTCAATCTACCATGAGAAACCCCCCAATCTTCTAAATATGTCATTACGCATATCGTTGACTCGACAAGATGCCATCCACGCAAGAGGACCGCCGACATCCACGTCAATCTCTGGTTTAAATCACAGCTCGCGTGACAATCACAGAAATCCGAGCCGATCTAATGGCCTCAGTCGAAAGAAACGTTTTCCATCTACCTAATCCCGTCGCACGGTAGTAGATCGATGTCTCACTCGGATACCGCGGCGAATATCGAGTTAAGGGGGCACAAATCATTTCTAATAACCGCTCTTGCATCGACCAGAAACGTTCGCCGTTCTCTTTACCGTCGACCGCGTAAGTCGTGCATAATTAACGGTCATTAGCCTACTATTATTTTACCTTCGCTAACATACTTAATTCCGTGCATATCTAGTTGGCAGGAAACAGAGGACGATTATTATGTGCCCCGCGAATTTCGAACTGCCTCTCGATATCCATTTAACCGTGTGCATCGTCGTCTATTAGAGATACCCGCCTATTTTTACAGATGGCGCTGATTGTACCGCCGGTAAAACAGGAAACTTCATTATACTTCAAACGTATGATGGGGGATATCATTATACTTTTTTATTCATCCACACCTACCTTCACATTTCATTTCCCAATCAGTTGGCAGTAAAAAGAATGAAAATGATTATAAGAGTGTCAAATTGGCGCCCAACGTCGGCGTTTATTCGTCCGGAGATTTACGAGGCTTCCTGTCCGCTTTATTGGAGATCGCTAACATACTCCTCATTTATATCCAGACCAGAATAGAGGAAACAAAACACGATTATTATTTCGTTATTTTGATGGTCCAAACTCGATAAGGAATACCATAACACTTTAATAACTCAACGAAGATAAACGTGCATCGTTCGCGATATCCGAGAAGGTTAATTCGTATGCGCGAATAGAAGAAATAATAAAATTTAACCGCCGTAGCTTAACGTAATTATGCCGTACAAAAGGAACGCATAAAGACTGTTAAATCGGCGTTTAAGCAGGATAAGATTTACCGCCGTTTAATCGAGAATCGAACGCTTTGAAATGCGAGGATGAACTTTCTACCGGCAAAGAGATTCGAAAGAGTGGAACAATTGGATTTCTCCCGTCGGTCTGCCTAATTCCGATGGCTTCATCTCGAAATTCGCGACAATTGGGAAAGAATCCAATTTACTTTTTAAAACGCATCACTTTCGAATCTGCGAAACTATCACCAGTATGTATTTTCTGCTAACTTGACATTCTGTCGACCCAATTTAGTTAGCAGAACGTATATCCAAAACAGTAACTTAAAATCGAGATGTGTCCTGCTAACTTGATATCAAGTAAAAAATATAAGATATTCTGCTAACTCGATATTAACTCAGCATTCTTTCAAAAACAAAAGAAAATGCGTTTCATCACTGATAATAAACGTATACAAATTTGTAGTTACTGTTTCTGTTTTTGAGCAAGTGTTCTGCTAACTAAATATCAAGTTAGCAGGATACATCGAGAAAACTCAGGAAAATGAACTTTTACTCTGCTGTTGATTATCTTTTCTCTTATTTTTCTTGAGATAAGACATTCTGCCAACTCGATAAGTGTCCTGATTACTTGATATCAAGTGAAAAATATAAGATGTTCTGCTAACTTGATATTAACTTAGCATTCTTCTAAAAGCAAGAGAAAATATGTTTAATCACCGATAATAAACGTATACACATTTTCAGTTACTTACTGTTTCTGTTTTAAGACATGTGTTCTGTTAACTAAATGTCAAGTTGGCAGAATACATCAAAAAACCGTCCTAGAAAAATAAAAAGAAACGTATACTCTGTTGTTTTCTTCCGTTGATTATCTTTGCTTTTATTTTTTCAAGATTAGATTTTCTGCTAACTCGATATTCTGCCAACTTGATACTTAGTTAGCAGAACACATAACCAAAACCAGTAACAGTAACTGAAAGTCGAGATGTGTTCTGCTTACTTGATATCAAGTAGAAAATAAAAGATGTTCTGCTACTTTGGTATTAATTTAGCATTCGTATAAAAGCAAAAGGAAATCAGTTTCATGGCTGATAATAAACGTATCAAAATTTTCAGTTACTGTTTCTGTTTTTGTGTTCGGTAAACTGAATATCAAGGTAGCAGAATACATCGAAAAAACTATCCTAGGAAAAGTAAATTATAATCTGATGTTTTCTTTCGTCGATTAAGTATAGTTGCTTTAATTGTTTCAAGATTGAGTATTCTGCTAACTCGATATTCTGCCGACTTGATATCAAGTTAGCAGCACAGATGTTCTAATACAGTAACAATCACTGAAAATCGAGATGTATCCTGCCAACTTCATACAAGTTAAAAATATAAGATGTTCTGCTAACTTGATATTAAGTTAGCATTCCTTTGAAAGCAAAAGAAAATGTGATTTAATCTCGGATTTAATACTGATAATAAACGAATTCAAATTTTTAGTTTCTGTTTGTCTTTTTGAACACGTGTTCGGCTAACTAAATATTAAGTTGCCAGAATATCAAGTTAGCAAAATAGATCGAAAAAACCTAGGAAAACGAAAAGTAACTCGTACAGTGCTTTTCTGCCGTTCAATAATTAGATATTTTGCTAACTTGATATTCTGCCAACTTGATATTTAGTTAGCAGAAAACATATCCAAAAACAGTAGCAGTAACTGAAAATCGAGTGTTTCAACCTCGATTTCAATACTTTTCTTCAGTTACTGTTTTTGTGCATGTCTTCTGCTAACTAAATATCAAGTTGGCAGTATATCGGATCAGCAGAATGCCTCAAAAAAACAGTCCTTGGAAAATTATTAGTAACTTATACCCGACCGAGTACTCGACTCTATTTCCTTTGCTTTTTTGATTAGAAAATATCAGGTATTCTGCTAACTCGATATTCTGCCAATTTGATATTTAGTTAGCGGAATACATATCCAGAAACAGTAACAGTGACTGACAATGTGTATCCCTTGAATAACAGTGACAAATCACATTTCGCTTTCGTTTTCAGGAGAATACAAGAGGTTTTGCTAACTCAATATCAAGTTAGCAGAATATCTTATATCCTCACTTGATATCAAGTTAGCAGAATGCATATCGAAAAAGTTGGAAGAAAATAAAAGAAAACTCATAATTTGGTGTATATATCAAATATAAGATGTTCAACAAACTGGATGTCAAGTTAGCAGAACACATCCGAAAATCAGCAAATTTCAAGCTCCTTTTAGTCCGATTCGCTCGCGTTGTTTTGCCAACTAGGAACTGGCGCCTGTACGAAGCCACGTGGCGATAATCTCCCGATAAATCGTTGTTTTTTCCACAATATGACAACCGGTCTCCTATTCCACGCTCCGCACCACTCGTTAACCGACCCGGGGTCGATCCAACTAGTGGAATGTCCCCGAATAGCCAATCTAATTACGTCAAACAAGAGCAACGTTCGGACAGCTCATTTCACCAGCATTAGGACAAGATTTACAACCGTTCGATCGGATCGAACACGTGAGGTATCCTTAACGAGAGGACGTGGAAAAAGGTGGATTGGACGAGTGGAAGGAATTCCATCGGGCATGAGGTAGAGCGCTGGCGAAAGTGTTGTCTACAAAATGCTCCTCTTCAGGTTTATGAATAAAAGATAAGGGGTAATACGAGGACGTAATTATGAGGCGAACTGCTTCTAACAGCTTTCGGGAGTGAAATGCAGTTACGAAGATCATTGATGTCAATGCTGTCAATTATTTGACAGCTGTCAAATTTTTTTGCGTTGGATTCTTGAATGCGAAGGTGGATGTATTGGGTATTTTTTGAGGCATTCACTGAAAGAATTGAATTCGAATTTTATGTTGTAATTTCTAATAATCATTGTTGTAAAGCTATTTTCAAGACGTTTTTCTATTGGATTAGCTTTTAAGGGTTGATTAAAATCGGTACTTGTGGTAAATATGATATAAACCATGAATTATGCCTAGTGCTGCGTTGCCACATGGCGGTTCGAGGCTTGGAATAAAGAAGGCTACCATTTCCGCACAAACTTCGACTGGTGTCCCCTCGAAAACCCACGGCCGTAATAAATACCCCCAGTTCGTTATTAATTATCCTTATCGGATAACACGCCGACTATGTCCCCTCGCAACCCTATCATTTCGCTCCGTATGCTAATAAACGCCACCCCGTATTCACGGCTCACTCACCCCGCGCCGCTTACCTGCCATTCCGCATAAATTCGCCGGACGGTCGCCCCCGCCGTCGCGCCACCCCTGTTTCACGACGCATTAATTTCCACTTTCACAAATATCGCATGTCCGGCGACGCTGGTGAATCACCGGCAAGAAAAGTACCGGCCGTTCTTTTCCCCCTCGGCTCGGCCGATAAGGTAGGGACCTACAAGAGCGGACGCCCGTAATAACTTGTTTTATTGGGCGTCCCGCCGAGATAAGGACGGCGACGCCACCGCGGTCCGCGTGTTTTTTCAGCGGAATGCATGCATTACGAGGGTTGTAAAGGGGTGCAATCGAATTCGTGACCTGTCCGGTGCGGAAGGGGGCAGGGGGGTGAAACACGCGTCTTTCATAACACGCAACCGGAAGACCAGGGGGTGAGATATTCAGTTAGTCGTCGAAAAATTGCTCCTTGGACTTTTCGTTTGCCATGTACATACATAAAGTTATCAAAACAACTCTCACGAATCAATGTTTTCAGCAAAATTTAAACTAGCTCATCTTTTCCAGTGAATTATCCGTAAATCTTCCGTGAAGAAACGAATATTGGCACTCTTGTATTTTGAAAACTATTAGAAGTATCGCTAACTTGATATCAACTCGGCAACAACTATCCAAAAAAATTTTCTTTTCACCTATAAATGAAGGATGAAAAGCTGGATCTCTCTTTCGAATTTCCACAAAATTGCATGCAAAGTTTTCGATTAAAAGCCTGATATACGTTCCGTCGGCCGCAAAACTATCAATCAGATTTAAAAATCAAACTAGCCCATCTTTTTCAGTGATTCATACGTAAATAATCCGTGAAGAAAATAATATCGCCACTCTTGTATTTTGAAAAATATTAGAAGTTTCGCTAACTTGATATAAACTCGACAACTATCCAAAAAAAATTTCTCTTCACGTAAAAATCACGGATGGAAAGCTACATCTTTCTTTCGAATTTGCACAAAATTGCATGCATAGTTTTCGAGAAAAATGCCTGATGTACGTTCCGTCGACCGCAAAACTATCAATCAGATTCAAAAATCAAACTAGCTCATCCTTTTCAGTGATTTATCCTTAAATTATCCGTGAAGAAAAAAATTTCGCTACACTTGTATTTTAAAAAATATTAGAAGTTTTGCTAACTTGATATCAACTCGGCAACAACTATCCTGAATTTTTTTTTATTCACGTATGAATGAAGGATGGACAGCTACATCTCTCCTTCGGATTTCCACAGAATTGCATGCATAGTATTCGAGAAAATGCCTGATATACATTTCGACGGCCGTAGAACTATCAATCAGATTTTGTCATTCTTCTACAAAACCTTGGAGGATACCGAGGAGGATACCCATTTTCTTTCACCACGGATAATTTATGGATAAATCACAGAAAACGAAGGACTACTTTGTTTTTGAAAAATAAAGTTTACGAAAAATGTTTTCAGCAAAAATCGAGCTCTCTCATCTTTTTCAGTGATTTATCCGTAAATTATCCGTGAAGAAAAAAACATCGCCACTCTTTTATTTTAAAAAATATTAGAAGTTTTGCTAACTTGATATCTCGCTTGATATCAACTCGGCAACAACTATCCAAAAGAAATTTCTCTTCACGTATAAATCAAGGATGAAAAGCTACATCTCTCCTTCGAATTTCCACAAAATTGCAAGCATAGTTTTCTACAAAAATGCCTGATATACGTTCCGACGGCTGCAGAACTATCAATCAGATTTTGTCATTCTTTTACAAAACCTTAAAGGATACACATTTTTTTTGACAACGGATAATTTACGGATAAATCACAGAAAATGATGGACTACTTCGTTTTTACTGAAATCATTTTTTGGATAGTTGTTTCGTCATGTAGATATCAAGTTAGCTATAAACATCTGATATTTTTTTAAATACAAGAGTGGCGTTGTTTTTTCTTTACGGATAAATCATTGAAAAAAATGAAATAATCTATTGATTCCTAAAATAATTTTTTTTAATATGTGACCAGGTAATTTGATATACACTTACCAGTGATATTTTTTCAAAAACAGAAGCAGCAGAATTTTTCTTTTCGCGAATAAATCAAGGATGGAAAGCTTCATCTTTCTTCTAAATTTCAATAATATTGCATTCACAGATTTCGAGAAAAATGCCTGATATACGTTCCGACGGCCGCTAATCGATCTATCCGGTTTTGTCATTTTTCTACAGAACCTTGAAAAATACAAATTTTCTTTCACCTAGGTACTTTGTTTTTTTGCTGAAAACATTTTTTGGATGGTTGTTTCGCCTAGTAGATATCAAGTTAGCTAAACATCTGATATTTTTTAAAATACAAGAGGGGCGATGTTTTTTTCTTCACTGATAATTAACGGATAAATCATCGAAAAAAATTAAATTATCTGTTGATTCCTAAAATCTTATTTTTTTTAAACAGAAGTGGAAACATATTTATCCTCGCGAATAAATCGAGGATGGAAAGCTACATCTTAATTCTAAATTTCAACAATATTGCATGCATAGTATTCGAGGAAAATGCCTGATATACGTTCCGACGTCCGTAGATCGACCTATCCGATTTTGTCATTTTTCTACAAAACCTTGAAAGATACAGATTTTCTTTCACCTAGGTACTTTGTTTTTGCTGAAAACATTTTTGGATAGTTGTTTCGCCAAATACATATCAAGTTAGGGAAACGTCTGATATTTTTTAAATACAAGAGTGGCGATGATTTTTTCTTCACGAATAATTTACAGATAAATCACTTAAAAAGATGAGCTAGTTTCATTTTTGCTGGAACAACTTTTCGGATGTTTTTTTTTTAATATAGGAGCAGCAAAATTAATTTTTCACGGATAAAAAAACGGCTAAATTTTGACCTATTCCGAGTTTGATTCGCGAGAGTTCTTTTGCTAACTTTATGTACATTAGTTTGCCTGAATATTGGGCCGAATTGAAAATAGGAATAATGTGTTATTTCCTCAAAACACAGTGCATTTACATTGTGTAAATTTTAGGACGTAAACTTCTACTCAACTCGACCAACTGTCGAACCACCAAAAACCATCTCATCTTAGTCATACCTACATAAAAAACAATTCTTCTCAACTATCAGTACCAACGCCGTATTTTTCTAAAAACGTCCGTGTCATACAAAGAACCACCCCTTATACTGTTTCCTGGCATTTTTACGTGTATTCACAGCGAAAATAGAACAAAATCTCTACGTCACAAAGGGGCCATAAATCCTTCAAGCGATTGTTCAGACGGGTCCAAGAGAAAAAGCGGGTCATCTCAGTTTAAACCAATTGACTCCGACTGCTATCGCTTTCTCATCTGTAACGGTAATTATGAGACGACCGCCGTATAGAAAGGTTCGCATTGTTGGTAGACTCGACTTAAGAATCGTAATTACCTCACTTGAAGTGTGACCAGTAATTCGAAAAAGGTTTGAAAGCAACTTTAGGGTATGACTACGGACCTGGGTTTAACAACAAAAGTACCCTTAAGTCTATTGTTCAAGTACAATAAGACGAATACACAGATAACATGATTTTTAATCACTTTTTCGGCTAAGCATCCATTTATGAATATTGTATGGGCTTAAAACACATTTAACACCTTGTATATTCCTAACATTATAAGATTTCCACCTTTCCGTTATTCACAAGAATTATGATTAACGCAATTATCATCTTCAAATGTGCGGCAGTGAAACAGAACAAAATCATGACTCAATTTAATTTAAGTCTTTTGTTACCTAATTATGTCGACGATTTCACTAATTCCATTTTTAGGGAGGAAGTTTCCATAGAAACTCTGTTTCACAGCGATAAAACAAGCAAGCAGGCAAAACTTAGCTTTTAAATTTTGACATTTCTCAAATTCATAGAAAGCTTGGGAAATTAATACCATAGAGAAAAAAACAACGTTTAGTTAATCATATTTTCTCGTGAAATCATTTTGAATACCACTCGAGATGAAATTTAAGAGGATAAAATATCTCTCTTGTAAAATTCAAGTTTGCTGCTTTTCGGGAATTTTGCGTAGCAACAAACTTTGATATTACAATAGAGAAATTTTGCCGGCAAAATTTCATCTCTAGTGGTATTATAATATATGAAAAATCATTGAATTGGCTGTAATCCTACTGAGAATTTCTTCTCAAAGACAATGATTATAAGAAGACTGTTTCAAAAATGTTAGCTAGTTCAAATGAACTAGTTAAATAAGCTCTAGGACTAGAAAATAACGACAAGATTGAGTGCACTAACCCAAAAGAAAAAATACCATAGACATAAAAGAAGATGCTCTAGAGTCATCATCAAAAATCGTTAAAAAAAAAGAAAATAATTGTCCTTATACATGCAGTGAGCCTTGACACCAACATTTCATAGCAACACTTATTAATTAAAATATTCAGTGTATATTTAGCCAACATTTCATAACTAAATGAATAGTTACAAAACTCAATGGAACAGGACTGTTGGAATGTAATCCTGTACAGCAAAAATAAATATTTCAAAAATCCTAAATTCCTCAGACTCCAATTACTATTTCTAGTTAGTGAAGCAATGATAAAATCCAATTTATCGTTATGCAATCTACAATGATGAAAGCAATTTAGAAATCAATTACTACAGACATTATAGCTACTTATAATGAATGAATATACCAACATAAAAAAAATTCCATTACACTGGTACAGACATTTTTGAAGTATTTACTCACATGCAATAATTTACAACATAATCTAAAACGATCGAATCAAATCTACCAAATAAAATCCACTACGTACCTGATATAGATGATGTTTCCATTATTTAAAAGTCTCTTCCATCCAAAAGGAACTGACACTAAAGAATCCTGATGATTATGAACCGCTGTACCAACTAACGGACTAGCTGTTTGTTGTTGCTGAGCAGACGAAGCTCCTACAGCGAGCACTACACCACTAGGTCTCACACTGACACTAGAATCATAAACAACCATCTCCGGGAGAGGATTTTGCACCACCACAACTCCATCATCGTTTGAACTTGAACTACTACAACTAGATTCCGCAGCCTCTGAACGCACCGAATCACAACGAACACTCTGCGAGGGGCATTCGCCCCCCATTACAGTAATATAACTTGAATCCACATAGGGAGGCTCTCTATCACACTCTGGCCTTCCGGGGCCAGCTTGTCGTTCACCAGACAACACATCACTATTCCCTGAATTATAGTTTTTAACTTGGTTGATAACAGTGTTACCCTGATAATTCACATTGTTGATAATAGGTTGTGGGAAACCGTTTTGTGATAAAACTTCTGCATAATAACCCTGTTGTTGATGCACTGATCCATTTATGACAGGACTATTGGAGTAATCGGGTGGCTTCAATATGTTCGGTTTACCCGTTTGATTGCAGCACTTTGTAGGTCCAACCACGGAGGCCATGGAATGTGGTGGGTTTGTATAGACTCCATTCGGGATTGGGGTATGACTGTTTTGTGGCACATTCTGTTGACCCACAGCATAAGCTTGAGCAAAATTATCATTCGATACGTATACTACAACATTTTGTACACCAGCTGATGCTGATAGCTCAGGCTTTTCTGCCATCGTGACAGCATATCACCGGCTGTCTTATTGAGACCGCTTTCAGCTTCCAAAAATTCTAAAACAAACAAAACCCAACTTTTACATCTCCAATAAATCACACAATACCACAATCATAGTTGCGGAGAGGCGCAAAATGAAAGGTGAAAGTAAAAGGATACTTTACAACAGTCATAAAATTAGGACCAGACGTTTCTATGACAGCTGTAAATAATATTCCACAATATTCGGTATATTTACAATTATTACCTGCATGTCGTTTCGTTATTTTCGAAGAACAGGCGATAATGAGAAATTATCATCACAATATCTTCCAAATTCAGTGCTGGATAAGTAATTGTTTTGATTCTGAAGTATTATTCAGTTAACCAAACTCTAACACCTGCTCAATCCAATGAGAATTCAAGTTGTAGTCATTGTAAACGTATATTTTCCCGGCATAATTCACTGTTTTCCTTGTAAAATTGCAATGTAAACAGTCTAAATCACTAAAACACTTAATAAATAATTATACACCTCTCATACGTTTTCATCAACAGCGCGCAAAACATACACTAAAATATGGAATATGGAAACCATCAAACTAACACTCCCAGAAATCATTGCAGTAGGATCCATGATGCATTACAGATTACGCAAAAGTGTCTGACATTCGGACGTGGCGCTTCCCCGTTGCAGACACCCGAACCTTGTGAGAGAGGTTTTCAGGAACCTGCAGCGTGTGAACGGGGCTTTAATCTGGAAAAATATCGGAGCGTGCGACATCTCTCCTTCAGATTTTCGACTACTCAAAGATTCAGTCTAAATCATATCTTCTGCATTGATACAGCAGAAACGACAACCAAGTTAACCCAGTTCATCAGAATGGAGCCAAAATAAACCCTAGTTCTTTTCTGATTTAGAGATGTCGCAGCTGGATCTCACTGGATAACCAACAAATATTGCCTGTTTTGACACCCCTACCGGTGGCGCCATCTGTGATTTGGGAATATTGTGGTCAATATCAAGCTTCATTTTAGTCAAAAAAGATGGAATTTAAACTTTTTTTCATATGTTGTTTGAATAAATGGAAAAAAGGGGAATAAAATCAAACAAAAACTTTGCTTTTTATTTATTTGACACAATCATCTGATAGTACATGTTCCGTTTTGTCCCCTCTTTTGGGACGATCAAGGAATATCCGGGCGATTTCAATATGAAATCAACTTTTTGTATTCCCCTATATCTGAATGCTTCGTATCTTCAGATAATAAAACAGTTTGAAGCAGATTCCTGTTCAAAAAATACTCAATATTCAGCATTCATCAATACTGACAACAATCGGTGCATCTTCATCCTCCTCGGAATCCAAATGATCAAAACTCCAAATGAACTTTTCTGTGAGAAACTCCTTGAACCTATCCGCCTTACTTTTCAATTCTCCGTCCACATTTGCACTTCCGATATTTCTAAACAAATCTCGCATTTTAACATAGAAGAAATTGTTATTAGAGACGATGTCTGCAAGGAACTCTTCAGGTATTTCGGATACATGTAATTTCAGGATATTCAGTAAGTGAAAGTACATTTTTCGGTATTTCGATATGGCCGATTCACATGAACAGCACATATTTATAAGTTTCTTCCAATGCTCAAACGCTTCCAAACTATGTCCGACCAAGAAACAGATAAAACAGAATTCTAGCTCCCCAAGTATGTCGCTCTGTCTGAAAACAAACATCTTGAAAATTATTTCAATTCCCATAAAATGTGTGAATAGTAACCTAAATTTGTGGTCACAGAATTTTTGAAATTCTATGCTTAAGATGTCTAAAATGTTTTTATAGAGGATCACGTCCATAAGACAAGAGTAATTAATAAGGGAAATGGACTAGTAGAGATCTAATTTCCAAAGTATACCACCGGGTGGCACCGGTGGCACCGGTACGTCACTATCCTGCTGCGGTGGTGCCACCCGGTGGTATACTTTGGAAATTAGATCTCTACTAGTCCATTTCCCTTATAAAATGTTTTTAGACATCTTAAGTTTGAGTAAAATGTTTTTAGACATCTTAAGTCAAACTGAATGAAATACTTTTAGACATTTTAGTGTAAAATCAATCTAAAAGTTTGACTGATGCAAATGTATTTTCAAGAACCACTTACTGTTTATATTTGGCCATCATACTCTCTAAAACATATGATGAATCTAAGGAATGTTGCGTTATATCAGAAGGAGTGGCACCTTCGGGATAATGTTTATCTGGAAATTCAGTAAATCTCAATTCTGTACCACTTTTGAATTTCATTTGAGGCAACAAAGAATCTTCAACATCATCAGCGGAATTTCTTGACAACCTTTTTCTCTTTTTATTTTGGGTAGAATTTGTATCGTCTTGCCTAGGTCTATCAGCATCTGAACAGCCCTGCAATTCAAGAGCTGACCTTACTATTCCAGTGAGGGGAATAAGCTGGTTGATAAGATTCTCTGAAAAAAAAAACCTTAAATTAATTGGAAATTTGGTACAAACTATATTTTAAGATGTACCTGTGATATTTTCAGTAAGACTAGTCCATTTCTCATAAATCTCAAATGGATAACAACCTAGGAAACTATCCATGGCTTTAATATTATGCCTAAAATTAGCTTTTTCTTCGTCTGTTCCCTGATCGTTACTTATATCTTCCTCTTTAATATCCCACTTTCTAACTAATATTTCCCCCTTGTGGAAGTTATGGAAAAAACCAGATCTTGGAGCTGCATCTCCTGTATTGCTAACCGAGCTATAGAATATGTAATGTATACCAGGCGGAATCATTTTGATACCCCTGAATTTCTCGTCTGTATTCCATGACTTGAAATCAATACCAAATTCAGTTTCTTTGGGCACATCAAGAAAAATAAAAAAGCCACCTTCCTCAAATAATCTCTTAGCCTCATCTTGATCCATCTCTATATTTTACTGAGGTGTAATGTGCTTTGTCCTTGTGATTAAAATTCAAAACGGATTCCACTTTTTGAAATTTTGTAAGACATAGAACAGAGTCACGGTAGTAAAGACCAATATATGGCATGGATGATTAGATTACTTCTAATGGTATTTATCCAATGATTGAGAATATATTTTCATAAATGTTTTGTTATTGTTTAATGTTTACATAAATAAAGTAAGGTTAATAATCTTTTGCCATGTCTATCTGTGGTTTTAATGTTTTTTATATTTTATGGCCACTGGCCACGAAAATAAAGAAAAATTCCATTTGGAAAGTTGTTTAGGAAACTGGAAATCGTAGGAAATTCTTGTGGAACGCCTGTCGTTATTGAAGTTTCCAAGATGAAAAGTTCCATAATGTAATCCCAATAAAAAGCAAAAGAGAAACAAACTATTTGTCATGCGTCAACACATTTCACAACAAAAAATCACGCTTAGTGCACGGGTACCCCATTTCCATTCTTCTTCCACATACTATTTGTAAATATGTACGTATTTTAAAATTTCAATGTTCTCAACAGACTGAAACTGATTCTCTTACAATAAGAAGCATTTGTGATAAGCAAAAAAAAAGTAAGTCGTAAAGGTGATTTGTGTTCAATCACCGATTTAATTAGAATAATGAAATCCATTCCATTTGCTCATTTGAATGCATTTCCTAAAATATTTGTATTGATGGTGAGATTAATGAAGTCATTAACTTTTTGTGTTTGTCTTCTTCGAATTTGATTCTTAGTTTGCTTTGTTATTGAATGATAATTTTTTCTTTGTGTAGTGGAAGAATTTTTGTGTGTAAGACTTATAACATGTAATTTTGTGTCTCAAGAAGATTAAGTGGAAAAACTAAACATGTGCTTGCAGGCTTAACAGATGTCTAGCTTTTATTGTTTAAGAAATAATTATTTCATAGAAAATTAAAAGGTCCTTTATTAACATTTCAGGAATATAAACAATGGCATCTGAAATTGAGGAAAAAATAATAAGTCTACGATTCAATCAAGATTATAGCTGTTTTTCTTGCGCTTTGAACACTGGCGTCAGGTTATACAATGTGGATCCTCTTTGTGAACAAGCGTATCTCGGAATTGATACTGTTGGCAGTGCTGTAAAAGCCGAGATGATTTATAGAGCAAACATGATTGCTATTGTGGGTGGGGGGCCTAAAGCGAGAAAACCAGACAATTGTCTCATGATCTATGATGCTCAAGCGAATGAGTTTAACACAACCACCAAATTCAGTGCAAAAATACGAGCTGTTCGCATGAAGAATGAGAAAATTGCAGTTTCAACAGCGAGAAAACTATATGTTTTTGATTTCCCTTCAATGAAGATGTTGATCATGATGGACTTGAGAGATAACTTGAGGGGAATATTAGAAATGACTCCATTGGAGGAGGCCGAAAGAGAAATTGTAGTATTTCCAGGATGTAAAATGGGATCTGTACAAATCATCGATATCACAAATATTGAACAAGCCCAGTCAAAATCACCACTAATTATAGAATGTCATAATAACGAACTGTGCTGTATAGCGTTGAACCAAGAAGGAACAAAATTGGCAACTGCATCGGAACAAGGCACTATAATCCGAATATGGAATACTATCACTAAAGAGAAGCTTATTGAATTGAGAAGAGGATGCGAAGCAGCCCAAATTTATTCGCTAGCTTTTAGTCTTACTTCTGATTACCTTTGCTGCTCAAGTGATAAAGGAACTGTTCACATATTCGCGATAGGTAACATAAAACTGAACAGAAGCATGTTGTTTGGTGCAATACTTGGTAAATTTGGGGGCCCATTGAAATCATTTGCAACATTTCAACTTCCACCAGAATGCCCCTGTGTGTGTGCATTCAATTCTAACGATTCAGTCGTGGCTATAGGAATGGATGGTAGCTTCAATAAATATCTGTTTAATCTTGAAGGCCGTTGCACCAGAGACGTTTACGATATATTTTTAGATCTTGTTGGTCATCATTTCAGAGGCTGATTTCTAAGATACCTGATGTTATCTCTTATTTTTTTATATAAAGGCCTTGGTGCTAATTTTATGATATTTTTGTTGTTTTTCTAGATTTAAGTAGATGAAGTGTACGGTTTTTTACCTTTTTTATAATGACAATAAAAAACTATCCAACCAAACGTGTTCTCTCCACCTCATAAAATCCTTCTGCGTAACTTTGATGCATTTTATTTCAACAATTCTCCTTATTCGAACTTCCTGGTACAACCTGTAAATATACAAGATAATCCAAAACATAGAACGGAAAATTAAACGGATTATCCCAAGACCTATAAAATTGCGGTGGTACATTATTTTTATCTATATATCGAACCGTTTAATCAACTCACGCCAATGAACTTGATTTTCCACAATTCCCATCGTCATTGAAAAACTAGGTACTTCAGCGGAATAACATAGGTAAGTACCTCTTACCTTGTTTAAATTAAACAACGCCTGTAACTAGTCAGAAGAGAAGACCATCATGAAATAAAAAAAAAACAGTAAATTTTTAAATTAGTGGTTATCTCCGATACATTACCACCTATGTATGTTTTTCTAATTCTACATCCTTTCAAGAACATCCTACATTTTACGTTTATATACTTGACTTTACTTAAGTTGTCTAAAAACATGATTTTAGACAACTTAACTTCACTTAAATCTGTGATTAATTAGGTTACGATCACTTATCCATAGAATATGGAGATCGTGAAAATTGATTTAATTTTGTTTTTTCCCAAGTGAAAACTTTAAGAAACAATAAGAAGGGTTAATGAAAAATCATTTATTCAATTTATTCCAGAAATAGAAAGAAACTCTCAACTAATCGAATGTTTTTGAAATAGCCTATCGGCTCCTCAGTTTATCTCCCTTTCTCACACACAAAATTATCTTTCATTGCACTCCAATCTCCAATGTTTCCTTTAGGAGGGGAGCATAGCGGAAACGATAGAAAGGAACCTTCCAGAAATTTCTGAACGTATAATAATTTGCAATCAGTTCAGTGCTGTATTGTATTCTTTATTGCAAATTTGCGATTATTTGTCGAAGTATCTACAAAACCTTGATATTTCCAACTTGCTGGCGAATCGATAACCACGTTTTATTCTTGAGGAAGCAGAATAAGGTGCTTCAGATTAACGATCCAAGTTGGTTTCTGATTTTGACAAGAAATTCTATATTGATTGAAAGTTAAAAGGTGAGTTTCAATTCGCTTTCTTTTGACTTGTGATCGAATTTCGTTGTCTTATTTTCAGAGTATTTGAAATGGTAAAGGAAACTAAATTTTATGATATCCTGGGGGTAAAACCCGGGTGTAACCCAGATGATTTGAAGAAAGCGTACCGAAAGCTTGCCCTGAAATACCATCCAGACAAAAACCCGAATGAGGGTGAACGTTTCAAGCAAATATCACAGGCTTACGAAGTATTATCAGATCCAGATAAAAAACGTATTTATGATCAAGGTGGTGAGCAAGCCCTCAAAGAAGGAGGTGGTGGAGGAGGATTTTCAAGTCCTATGGACTTGTTCGATATGTTCTTTGGAGGCGGTGGTGGTGGTAGAGGCAGAAGAAGGGAACGCAGAGGAAAAGATGTCGTACATCAGCTTAGTGTAACACTCGAGGAACTTTACAAAGGTGCTGTTAGGAAATTAGCTTTACAGAAGAACGTAATTTGTGATAAATGTGAGGGTAGAGGAGGTAAACGAGGCTCCGTTGAACAATGTCCAACTTGCCAAGGCCAGGGCATGCAGATTCAAATTCAACAGCTTCGTCCTGGTATGATTCAACAGATCCAAACTGTCTGCTCCGAATGCCGGGGACAGGGTGAAAGGATCAACCCCAAAGACCGCTGCAAGCAGTGTCAAGGAAAGAAAGTTGTCAGGGATAGGAAAATTCTAGAAGTAAATATCGACAAAGGAATGACTGATGGTCAGAAGATAGTTTTCAATGGAGAGGGAGATCAAGAACCTGAATTAGAACCCGGAGATATCATCATTGTTTTGGATGAAAGGGAACACCCTGTATTCAAGAGGTCTGGCAGCGATCTGATTCTTAGACTCGAGATTTTGCTGGTCGAGGCTTTGTGTGGATTCCAGAAGGTGAGTTGACAGTTTTTTTTGATTTGTTAGGTTTGGTTTATTGTTTCTTGGGATGACAATTTTAGTAAAATGTGGCACTTTGTTCTATTGAAGTCATTATTATCCAGTTTGCAAGTTTTCTTCAATTCTTGCTTACAATGTCAATTATCTGTCAAAAACTGACGTTTTTGTGTTTAGGTTATAAAAACTTTGGACGAACGTGATCTGGTGATAACATCTCTGCCGGGTGAGGTGCTCAAACATGGTGATGTTAAATGCATCATGAACGAGGGTATGCCCCAATACAAGAATCCATTTGAAGCCGGCCGTCTGATTGTTCAATTCTGGGTCAACTTTCCCGATTCCTTGCCACCAGAAATAATCCCCTCCCTTGAGCAGGCTCTGCCTCCAAGACCCGAAATAATGATTCCTGATCAAGCCGAGGAAGTTACCCTGTTGCCATTCGATCCCGAGCAAGAGGCGAGACGTAGATCTCAGAAAAACGCGTATGACGACGATGATGAAATGGGGGGACCTGGACAGAGAGTCCAATGCGCTACCAACTAAATTCGTGTATTGTATTGACCATGGTAAATGTTGAGAGTATTATGGAGTACTTCATACGTTCCATTTTTACTATTACGTATGCCTCGGAGGTAGAATTATAAATCGAGAATGCGATGTTCTTTTCTGTATTGCGCTATTCCAATGTAGCTGTGTTTCTCCTATTTATTTCATGTAATAGTGGTACCAGTTGTAATTTATTTACAATCGTTTACAATAAAGATGATGTATATAAAGCTTGATTACTGAATGTGGAAGTAATATTAGCCTTAGATAGAAATATTTTTGAGAATTGAAATTATCTAAAATAAACTCAGTTTAATTCCATTGTGCAGACCTGAATATTAAAAAATTTTCTTGTTGAAGAATTTTATATTGTGTTCATTTTGATTATATTTTAATGATTGCGGTAAATTAGGTTTTGCGATGAACGGCTAGGATTTGAAACTTGTTTGGAAGGGTTTATGTTTTAAGTGCACCATGTAAGTTAGTCCTGTCCATTGTAAGATTTCAACTGACGTTTATTTATTATTCATTAAAAATTTGAACAAAGAACGTTTTTAATTTTCGAATTTCACAGAACAACCATTACCTGGCTTTTAAATGATTCCCGCAACCTGTAGTTGCATTGTAGATAAATCTGGAGCACTAATGCCTTATCACACTTTTTGTTGAGGTAAGTATTGATGTTGATATTTATTGCATAATAATATTCTGACACATTTTACCGTGTATAATTTGAAAATGCTAGGTTAGGTCATTTTCCTATCAGGTAACTAAGCAACGTTGGCCTTCCTACATAGAGGACTAATTACGTATTCATCAAAATGATTATTTACTTTGGGAAAATAATGAATTCGAGAAAATATGTGAATTCTTTGATTCCGAAGACCTGGCGAATGTTGAAGAAACTATTTTCTTTGTTAATACTGTATTTCACCTATAAAAACATGGTTGGAAAATTCAGTTATACTATTTTCTTGTACGAAAATCAAGAATCGACTGTTGAAATTTGACTGCAAAATAACAAAATAGTTACTTTGTGATAGTTCATTCGAAAAAAGAATAAAAGTACTCGAATAACCCAACAAAAAAACTTGTAAATGACCAGAAGGTCCTATGGAATTTCCCACTTTTCAAAATTCTCGAGAAACAAGCATAAAGAAGACGTTTAAAACCTTTTTGCACAACTTGGAATACTCCAGTATGAAAATGTAGTGGTAGGTACCACGAATCCTGTGTCACAGTCGAACCTTAAAAGAACTAACTCCATTTACAAAGTTGAAAAAGAGAATAGAAATCAGCATTGTCAACGTCTCTGAGAATTATTTGACATTTCACGAGTACCAATCAACGTCAGTACAAAAACTTGATAAACCTAAATCTTGTCCAATCGGGATAGGCACGTTTTTTTTCTTTTGTTCATCAACCTTTCATTCTTAAAGGTAAAGCAATAAGACTGACTCAAATGGTATGGGGTATTTCAAATGTTTTTTTCATTGAAATTCACTTATCACACGTAGATTCACAAATCTAATCGCTTTTCGATCGATCTATACTGTAACTGTATTCAAATTTTGGACTGAGCCCCATTACCTGTTGACTGTCATTCACCAACTCTTCCATATTAAACTATCAGTCTTTATTGATCAAAAAACGTAGTATGTTGAAAAATGTTTGATTTTGCCTTGATATTGTAGATATCTCTTGATAAACCATACACTACAGGCATGGAATTTTCATTTTAGAAAAAATTGTTAAATACATACAAAGATGCCGGACGATTTTGGGGGGCTTTGTACCATTTTGATCTTTGTAAGGAATAAAAACGAAGCATTCTTTTGATTGATCTTTATTATTTCATTTAGGTATAATATACATCTTTGATAATATATTTACACATAATATATGATCTCTGTAGTTTTAATTCAAATAAGTTTCATATTTTAAACGATAAGGTTACAGTCTACAATTCATTCAGATGAAAGAACTTTTGAGGTGATCCCGTTGAAAAAATTCTTGGTTCTTAAAATTTTCAAGATGGAATTACACAATACAAGAATATTCATTTTTATTATTTTCTACTTCGCTTTCACAATTTTGATTATTATTCTTCATTAATTCTCTTTATGGATCAAACTGTTTTTTTAAAGAAAAAAAGATTATTCTAGCCCATTTTCATCGTTTAATGATAAAATGATGTAGATAAAACATACATCAATGAAGCGATATGCATTTCCTTGACTACTTTATACGCTTCATATACCTTCCAGTAAATTCCAAAGCTCTTCTCTCGCAAAGCCACTTGTTTGGATCGAAAAAGTTCTGAACAAGAATTAAAAATACATTTTCTATTAACGAATTGATCAATACAAAAAATGTAAAGGTTTTTCTCCATTATTTTTTGAATTATTGACCAGGAGAAATAAGTATTGGGGCTTTTTTGGATACATCCAGACTTTGGTAAATGAATGAAATACCATTACCCTTATACTTATATATTTCGAACCACAACGAGTTTAAGTTTTGGAAGGTATATTTAGGACTTTTCTTTCTGATAGACTCTCTCTTATTTGGCGGATAGAAACATAAATCTCATTATAATTTAATGATACTATAGGTAGTTATTTACGTATTTGCATAAAATAGATTAATTTCATCAGTTCTTCTTTATTTCTTGCCTATGGCGTAGGGCACATGCAATAACATCTTTTGGTCCTTCATCTGTGCATTGTTGTTCAACTGTATGCTCTTCTTCTTTTCGTAGTTCGAATCTGATTGGGCTCTCAGCAACTGGTTTCTTTCTTCTAAGGGAAATTCTAGGATCTGCCTCAGAACCTGATCTCCTGCGAATTTGTCATTGCTTGATGGTAACATTCCTCGACTCATGCTGAGTAGTTCAGGGTGTTCGGTGACACTGTCTGAGAGGGCAGCAATGAGGACATCTGAAAAAATTAACAATTATAATCAACAGAATGTACTCCCGAATATGTGTCTCTGTCCCTCTGTCAAGGGGCAGTACGCAGTACCACCTTTTGAATCGTGGTAAATCTCCATTCGAAAGTGGTCTCTTTATTTCACGAGTAAGTACCCTAATTCAGGCCCGGATCTAGGGGGGGGCAAGCGGGGCGCTTGCCCCGGGCGCCAGCTCAAGGGGGCGCCAAAAACAACCAATGGTTGAATTTTTCAAGTTTTTATTTTCTCGGAAAAGAGTATTATCAAATACGATCCGACTCTGAAGTGCCATCTTGACCACTCAAAAAAAGGACAAACATCCAATCTAATACAGAATGAAATTATCGATTTAATGGCCACCAAAGTTCGGAATAACATATTAATGAGATCAAGGAGGCCAACTATTTCACTATTTATATTCGACTGCACCCCAGATGTTTTTCACACAGAACAAATGAACCAGGTCATACGATATTTGAAGAAAATGGAGTCTGGATATGGGATAAAGGAAAGTTTTATTGACCAAAGAAGTTGACGGGAAAACTGGAATTCTAGATAAACAGCAAGCTGATGATTTAGATGTCAAAAAATGTCGTGGGCAATCCTACGACAACGGATCTAATATGGCTGGCATATATAAAGAAGTGCAGAATTCTACAGATGAACAAGCTGGCAGTATTAATTCCACTCTTTGAATCTTGTGAGTGTCCATTAGGCTTCATCATGTTCAGAATAGTAAATTTATTTGGTGTTGTACAAAAACTGTATTCTCTTTTTGCTAGTTTAATCACACGTTGAACAATTATGAAAAAGTACACGAAAACAAATTTGAAAGGAAGATGGTCTAAGCATCGAGCTGTTAATGCGAGTGTTAATGCCTTGCTCAATACCGGGAGTTGTGAAGGCTGGTGGAAGAAATCAAAGAATCCTCACTAGTCGCAGAATCCAAGTATGAAGCTGGTCATTTGCTTTATGATGTGATGGATTTTAGATTCATCCTGAATCTAACAATTTGGTATAATATTCTGCGAGAGATCAATAGGGTCAACGTGGAAATTCAGAGAGGGGATATAATTATTTCATGTTGATTATCGTTGATGCAAGGTCTTGTGAAGATCTTGCAAAGAATGAGAGGAAATCCTATTGAAAACTGGATCTCGAAAGCTACACTTCTTTCAGAAGAATTGGATGTGGAGCCAATTCTTAGAAATAAACGTATTTCCAAGAAGAAAAAGCAGGTCGACGAAATGTGCGAGGATGAGTCAAGAACGCTAAGGTCTAGTTGGTTTATTCTCGAAGGAAATGAAGGTTGTTTTCAACAGATTATTGTCAGAAATCAGAAAAAGCTCAGGAAGCACAGAGAGTCTGCATACAAATTTCGCATTCCTCAATGGACATGCTCTTTTAAACATGCAAAAAGAGAATCTGCAGAAAAATGGGATCCTTTTAGCGCAAAAATATTGACGAAACTTGAATGCAGTTGATTTCTGTTAGGAACTAGCGGTTTTCAAAGAGCTGTTTCATTAAATTAGTGAAAGATCGACTTCATTAGACCTGCTACAAATTCTTCACAGGCAAGATCTGCAAGAAGCTTTTCCTTATGTCAGTATAACTTTAATAATATACTGCACATTACCTACCACGCAAGCTGCGAACGCAGTTTCAGAAAATTGAAAATGATAAAAAATTATTTGCGTTCCTCAAGGAGTCAGGGACGTCTCTCTGTTCTCTCGATCTTAGCTAAAGAAAACAAAACTGCTTTCGAAACAGATTTCGAGGAGCTGATAGATGCGTTCTCGGAAAGAAAATCACGCCGCGTGAAGCTGCGAAGAACAAATCTATTTTCTTTTTGATATTTTCCTTATTATTATTATTTTTTATTATTTATTTGTATTATTTATTTTGTAATTTTTTATGAATTCATAAATTACACAAATTAGGGGGGCGACATCAGGAATTTTTGCCCCGGTCTGAAAAAATCGTAGATCCGGGCCTGCCCTAATTTACGACGTAGAGACTTGATTTTTTTTTTAATTGAAGTTGCAGAAGGTCCCGATGGCAAATAGTTTTCTATTTTTCGATTTAATCAGTTTTTCAATTAAAAAAACCAGGGTAATCGTTAGATCTGGGGTTATTGAATATGTTTTTCGTTTTTCATGAGTACAAGCTATATTTTTGAAATAATCATCATGAAAATTTTTGTAGTTTATAGAAGATTAAATTGCCGAGGGCAAATAGTTGCGATTTTTTCGATTTAATTAGTTTTTCAATAAAAAAAAACACGTTGAACTTCAGCGTTTTGGAAACTACACTTAATGATTTTTGCCGACGGTTATTCATGATTTTTTGGAAAAAATCGCAATTATTTGCCCTCGGCAATTTAATCTTCTATAACCTACAAAAATTTTCATGATGATTATTTCAAAAATTTAGCTCGTACTCATGAAAAACGAAAAACATATTCAATAACCCCAGATCTAACGATTACGCTGGTTTTTTTAATTGAAAAACTAATTGAATCGAAAAAAAGAAAACTATTTGCACTCGGAACGTTCTTCAACTTCAATTAAAAAAAAATCAAGTCTCTACGTCGTAAATTAGGGTACTTACTCGTGAAATACAGATACCACTTTTTGAATGGAGATTTACCACGATTCAAAAGGTGATACTGCCCCTTAAATTAACATGGAGGGTTGTATTTGCAGGAAATCTGCCAGCAATCTTATCGAAAGTTATCGATAAAAGCTTTGGCAGTCTGTTTTGAGAGTGTCAAGTGTTCTTTATTGCTAAATTCACTATAGAGGTGGTCGTTGATAATTTGATTCGTTAAGACGAATTTGAAGAAGAAAAAACGTAAATTATCTAGCGAAAGAGAAAGTAGCTATACTCTAGACAGAAAACGAACTTGAGAACGATTTCCATAGTCCAATGTACATCTACAACAGAATGGCTGGCACAGGGAAGGCAAATACTCAAAATAACGAACTGAACGACCCAGTTACGCGACAAAAAGCCTCTCATTTGATGCCCTACATTGTGGATGTTTTGTCATTATACGGGGGAAAAGTCCACAAAAGGACTGGAAAGAAGGGTTGGTCCTTTTCGTATTGCTCTAATCCTCGTATGCAGTGCGATCTTTTGTCACTTTTGTGCCATCGTTGTTTATGTTTGGAACAAGTGGACTGTATCCTGGCATTCTCGATAATTACGCTCGCTTTGAGTCCTGCGGGACTCTGGATGGACCATGGGAGCATTTTAGGGAGGAGAAAAAGGATTTCAGTTGTCCAGGAAGTTTAGTGTTGAGGATTACGAGGAATTAAACGTAATCCGTGATGTTGTTCCAAAACTCTTTCGACATGGAATGGAATTTTCATTTTATGATCACGTAGAGATTAAACACATGGGGAATTTTAATTTCATTACTTTTATTTTCTTCAGAAATCCTCCTGCCTCTATCAAGAGGAACTCAATACAGGGTCTTTCACGAGGAACCTCACCCATATTTATACGGGAAACTACTGAACGTATTTTCATGAAATTCAGCACTTATAAGTATTTCACGATGCTGATGAAATCTAAAATATTTTCAAGGCATGAGCACCTCCGGTTTTTCCGGAAATGACGTCAACTTCCGTTTTTCAAATTAGAACACCATTTTTTTATTGCAGAAATAGATTCCTTAGAAAATTTCAAGTTATTTTGATGTAACATTTTTCAGTTTTGGTTGGAAAATTCTCTCTGAGCGGGAAAATTCGAAAAAAAAAATCGAAAATAGAGCTCAGCTGAAACAAGAATAACTTCGAGGTTTTTGGATGAAAAATTTTCATTTTTGGGATTTTTCAAGATGTAAGATTGATGTATCCACTTTAAAAATCGAAATCGCGATTCATGATACAGGGGGTGAAAAAATCGCTTTCAAAGTTAGGGACGACAAAATCGTGAAAAATCAATTTTTTCAAATTAGAACCCCATTTTTTTATGGCAGATATTGAATCTACGGTAAAAAATAATGTGAGTGTATGCATCACACCCTTGCCCTAAAATGGATATTTTCTGAGTTATTCACAAATTTCTTTTCCCTTCACGCCAAAAAGATGAAATTTTCAGGAACTGTTATTTGAACCATGCTGTAGATTTTTCACCCCTTATTGAAACCGACTTCAAGTTACTATTGGGAGAACCATGGCAAACTCTCGCATTATAACTAGAGAAGATGCTCAAAGTTTTGACCGTTAATTTCTAGACATTTATTTTTACGTCTCAGGAATGCTTCGTGCGTTGCTCTTCTTATTTCATCGGGAGGAAGAGATCTGCAAAAGTGTTTAAAAACCAAATTGAGTTTCAAAACTATGAATCTAAAAATCTAAACAAACCTGAACGCATTTCTGACTCGTTCTATATGCAGTCCTCTTTATCAGTCAGGGGAGTTGAGACAATATTTTTTATCCTACCCCAAACATAATAGTCTAAAGGAGTTAAATCGGGAGAACGTGGTGGCCAAAGATGTGGACCATTCTTCGCCAACCATCGATCTTCAAATAGCCTGTAGAGGATATTTGACACATTGAGTGAATTGTGTGGAGGCGCGCCATCTTGTTGATACCATAAGTCATTATGGTTCTGTACTAGCGGCTCAATTATTTGAGTCAATATGTCAGAATATCTATCTCCTAAGGGAGAACATTCTTTAAATAATGCAAACATGTGTAGTGTTCTATCTTACCAGTTAAAGTCCCATCATAAATGTGAACATCGAGAATTGCATTATTTTTGATGGCGCAAAAAACATTGAAACTCCAGGTCTCTTGAAAGTTCCATTGTCTGAAGTGGTGGTTGTTCTCTTCATCCCAATAATGACTGTTATGCCTATTGAAAGAACCATTCTTTGTGAAGTTAGATTCATCTGTCCAAATTATACAGTCCAAAAAGTTTTCATTCTCTTGAAATCGAATCATCATAGCTTCGCAAAACTCTGTTCTCCTGACGAAATCAGTTTCCTTCAAATGCTGTACCCTATTGAATTTATATGGGTGCATTTTATGTTTTTTTAATATTCTCCAAACACTCGATTGAGATAATCCCAGATCAATCTCGGCATCTTTGAGAGAATTTTGAGGATTCACACGAAAATATGCAAGAACTGTAATTTCGTTGTTCTCATCTTCTACTACACTTTTTTCTCTGTGTATAGTTTTCTTAACGAAAGATCCGACATTTCTCAAGTTTGTCATGGTTCTGTTAATGGTATCTCTCGTTGGTCTGGGTCGGTCAGGAAACCTCCCAATGAACAGTCGAATCGTTCTATCTACAACTTTATTACATTCTCCATGAAGTAGAATAAGATTTAAATAATCTTCATTGGTAAAATTAGGCAAAGTGATCGATTTTGTAACTTAATACGAATTATCACCAAATTAATAGTAAACACAAAATGCTACTGAACAAAGAGGAATTTGGCAGATGTAATTAATGATATCTATCATTAAAAAAAAGAATGTAAAACATGGTAAGTTTTTGCATATGGTTCATAAGGAATTATTTATTTATCACTGGAGAGAAAACCGATGGCCGATTAGTTGAAATAAAGAGGTTTCCGATACAAATTCGAATCCAAATTCGCCATCTATTTAGGAACAACCTGTAACTTTTTTCTCTTGCATATTAGGGTAGTAAAATCTAAAACATGGTTTAAGTAACAGTTCCTGAAAATTTCATTTTTTTGGCGTGAAGGGAAAAGAAATAGCTGAAAATTCAAGACGAAAAACAGTTTTTTGTGAATAACTCAGAAAATATCCACTTTAGGGCAAGGGTGTGATGCATACACTCACATTATTTTTTAACGTAGATTCAATATCTGCCATAAAAAATGGGGTTATAATTTGAAAAAAATTATTTTTCACGATTTTGTCATCTCTAACTTTGAAAGCGATTTTTTCACCCCCTGTATCATGAATCGCGATTTCGATTTTTAAAGTGGATACATCAATCTTACATTTTGAAAAATCCCAAAAATGAAAATTTTCCATCCAAAAACCTCGAAGTTATTCTTGTTTCAGCGGAGCTCTATTTTCGATTTTCTTTTCGAATTTTCCCGCTCAGAGAGAATTTTCCAACCAAAACTGAAAAATGTTACATCAAAATAACTTGAAATTTTCTAAGGAATCTATTTCTGCAATAAAAAAATGGTGTTCTAATTTGAAAAACGGAAGTTGACGTCATTTCCGGAAAAACCGGAGGTGCTCATGCCTTGAAAATATTTTAGATTTCATCAGCATCGTGAAATACTTATAAGTGCAGAATTTCATGAAAATACGTTCAGTAGTTTCCCGTATAAATATGGGTGAGGTTCCTCGTGAAAGACCCTGTATACCAGAATTATATAGAAACCATTTTTAAGAAGAAACTTAAACTCCCAGTGAGAAAACAAAGGAAATAACGTATATCCCATAAGTTTTGGCACGAATTTCAGAGAACAGAAAAGTTACAAAAATTATACATTTGTTTATTGTATTGTGATACACTACACATCATTAAACGTTTCAGAAGCTTCAAAACTATCAATTCAAACTAAATGAAGAGGGCCATTATCTTCCACAGAGCGCAATTTTCAACGAACACCTAGCATCAGGTTTTGGACGGTATCTATATCGATTTATCGGATATTCCTGTATATTCGGCGTCGAAGTTCCCCTTCATTTTGGGCTTCCCATCCTCCATCGTAAACTTTTCGCGATAAGAGAGCCGAAAAATCTTCTTTGGGTCGAGCCTGTGGAAGGTAAGGGGGATTGCTGTTTCGCAGAACAAATGGTACGTTTTGGTCGGCAAGCCAATCTTGAGTTTCTCTTGCATAGTTCCTGGACGCAAGGTCTGGCCAGAACATTATTTCGTCTCCAGCGTGTTCTGCATTAATAAAACTAACTGACGATATAATTAGATGTCCTATATATTGACGTGCTTGTTTTCTTATCGAAGTACCAACTTTATTTTCCGCTCTTCTTACCATTCTCATGGTCCTTGCTTGGGCAAAAATTCTTGGTCTTTCACTTCCTTCATGGTTCATACAAGGAATACCTTGCTCACATTCAGCGTTCTTCCGATAAATAGTTCTACAGGATATATTCTGATTCTCAAAAATGCTTTTTATCTCGGCTTTATCGACTCGTCCAACTAAATTATAAATACTTTCCCGAATTTCTTTTTTGTAAGCCGTATCGACTTAACCACTTCAACAACTGAAGTGTTTAAGTGAAGTCAAGGTTACAAACAAACTTTTATTTCAATAGCAACCTATTGTCTTTTTCTTATCACCACTATATTGGTCTATGAAATTTCAGCTAAAATTCATGGGACTTACGTTATCGTTTTATCGAGTCAAACTTTACAAAAGGTGTTCCAAGTGGCCACCATGAGCTCTAATACCTGCTCTACACCTTCTAATGAATGATCACTTTATTGCTTAAGTGCCATTAATTTTTCGATTATTTTAATGAAATAAACTACTGGTATTTACGATATTTTCATCACGTGAAATGATGATTTTGTATTGTCTAGGAGATATAAGGTTTTGGATGGACTTTCTTTGAAAGGAGCTTTTATTGACAAATTCGAATCTATCTAAATGGTGAGTCTACCTAAATGGCGAATCTACCTATAAGGTGTATCTATATACCTACAAAGGGAACCTTCCATCAAGGTGGATCTAATGGCCCACTAGTCTTTATCACTGTTTAAATTTCAAGAACACCCCAGAAAAAAATCATAACCTAACCTACACTTGTTCTGTAATCAAATTCCGACCTTTACATACCTAAAACTTTCTTCTCCAACGCTCTCGATATCCTCCCCTCTTCGGCTTCTTTCTCCAAGAAGTTGATGAATTTGGTCAACGCATTCTGAGCTTCTGCGTTGGTATCAGAGAGGCTCTGAGTGAAAATCACCTTGGCAAGTTGGTATATCACCTCTTCCAAAGAATACTCTGTATATAAGAAGTCGGCGAGTCTTAGTCTTTCCAGCAGTTCTTGATAGTCTTCGCTGTTGGGGCTTTCCGAGTCCATTGCTGAAAGAAAAATTAAAGTTGTGAAGAAACTTCATTTTTGAAGCAATTCAAAGGTTCTGTTCATAATAGCCATTTTGCTGAGTGCTATGAGCGGAGCTGGGACGAACAGTTAACCCTATTTCTGTTTATATTTCCTGACCTGACAGTTCAATAATTTTGAACTTGGAAATTGGAGATTTTGAATGAGAATTTCCTTGGAAATCGGCTGCTCATATTGAGAAAAGAGGAGGAGGAAAAATTCACCCCTAGAATTCTTCTTCGTCTCATTAATCATGGGGGGAATGATTGATTTGCGAATTCACAGAGATCATTAACAACTTCTTATCGTAAGCGACGCATTACTGGGAGGAAAGAAGGGCGATGCTTTATCTATAGAATGACGAAAAGAAAATGGTGAAAAATAATTCGGATCTACTATGGGTGAATGATAGGGGTGACGTTTTAACTGATGGCAGTTCATTGTCCTCCGTATGACAAATCTTCCAACTCCAGCAACTCGAAATTGATGATAATTCAGAATAAGGTTCAATGAATAAAATGTTCAAAATTCTTTTCTATTTCTTGATTATTTGTGCAAAAAGTTATTCAAATGTCTTCTGTAGGCTTATTTCTAGAGAATTTTGAAAAGTGGCGAATTCCATAGGTCCGTCTGTACGTTTAGAAGTTTTTCTGTTGGAATATTCTAGTACATAATTCTTTTTTCGAATGAACTATCACACAGTAACGAAGTATTCTGTCCATTAGTTTTCAGTAAAATTTCAAAACTCGATTCTTGGTTTCCGTACAAGGAAATAGCATAACTGAGTTTTCCAAACATGTATAGGTATACACTATACAGTGCGCGTCAAAATTATGGAACAAATTCATTTTCTCAAAATGATTTGGCAACAAAATCCTGAAACAGGCCACTTTTTGTTTCACTTTTACCAAATTTTTATGCATTTTTAAAGGATTTTTGATACACCCTGTGCCATCTCCATCAACCCCTCTTAATTTTTTGAATAGGGAAAGTGGGTCATGTGGTACTTTTTTGGCAAGGTCTTTGTATCTTTCTTATAGGCGTGCAGAAATTTTCAAGAAAAAAAAATTGGTGAGTTCAAAGAGGTTTTCAGTATTTGCTCTTTCTTAGAATTGAAACATTTTATCGAAAAGTTTCAACCTCAGTAGAAACGTACTAATAACATACTTAAGTACTTAAGATCATAACTGAAGCGCAATGTTTCACACATTCTAATTTTTGACGTGAGGGGGTTGAAAGTTGTGCATGAACAAAACTGTAATGGTTGACGTTCATTCGGTGACAAATTTCATCAGGTACCATCGTCTCAAAGTAAATGAGCCATGACAAAGGACACATACTGAACTAACTAATTTTTCAAAATAAAATTTTGTTCTTGAAAATTTCTGCACGCCTGTAAAGAAGATACAAAGACCTTGCCAAAAAAGTACCACATGACCCGCTTTGCCTATGCAAAAAATTAAGAGGGTTGAAAATTCATACAAATTTGGTAAAAGTGAAACAAAAATTGACCTGTTTCAGTATTTTGTTGCCAAATATTTTTCTTCTGAGAAAATGAATTTGTTCCATAATTTTGACGCGCACTGTATAATATGAAATATTTCCAATATTAACAGAGAAGAAAGTTTTTCGACATTCGCCAGGTCTTTGGAATTATTGAATTCATATACACTGCGCAAAAAAATTAACGCACATTCTGAAAATCTCAATTTTAATGAAAGTTAACTCTACATTGACTTTATAACTTATTTTTTATGTTCTCTCGGAAAGGTTTTGAACGAAACAAGACACATTAAATGGAAGAAAAATTCAGGATTTCACCGAATCTTATGTTAAAGAAGAGAAATGAACAATTTTCAAAATACTGAAATGCTAATAAGTGATTCAATACTTGGTATTTCCACCCCTTGCGTTAATTACAGCTCGGGAACGACGGTTCATACTCAAAATGAGTGATCCTAAAATGTTCTGATCTAATCCTTCCCAGATTTCTCCGAGTTGGATTCCCAAGTCATTAAGAGTAGCTGGATGATTTTCTGAACTTCTCAGCCTCCTATTGAGGTTGTCCCAAACCTGCTCAATCGGATTGAGATCTGGACTTCTTGCTGGCCATTCCATTCGAGAGACTTCAACCTCTTCAAGGTATTCCTGAACGATGCGCGCACGATGAGGTCTGGCATTATCGTCCATAAAAATGGAATTTTCACCAATGTATGGGGCAAATGGCACTACATGCTCTTCAAGAATGTTCCTTATATACTTATCAGCATTCATAGCTCCATTATCAACGATCACTAGTTCTGTGCGAGCAGTCAAAGATATTCCACCCCATACCATAATCGATCCTCCCCCGAAACCAGTAGTATTCAGGATATTGCACTGAGCATATCTTTCATGTGGACGTCTGTATACAAGGGAACGTTGATCACAATGGTAGAGGCAGAATCTAGACTCATCTGTGAAGAGAAATCTTTCCCAATCGGCCCCTTCCCAATGGATATGCTCTCTCGCAAAATCCAAACGCGCCCTTCGATGGGCTGGGATAAGAGCTGGGCCTCTTGCCGCGACACGAGGCCTTAAATCATATTCTCTGAGGCGATTTCTTATTGTCTGAGTGCTAATTTGCACCTCATGAGTTTGCTCAAGCTGATTTTGAAGGAGGCGAGCGGTTGCAAACCGTTGTCTCAACGTCTCTATTAACGTTCTTGAATGGCAGTTGTTACCCGTGGTCTACCCTGTCCTGGTCTTCGGACATTCATACCTGTCTCCCTGAATCGCTGCAACATTCTGGACACACTTGTATGGGAAACTCCAAACCTTTCTGCAATTCTTGTGTATGTCCACCCTTCTTCTCGCAAAACTACCGCTTGGGCACATTCCTCTTGGGTCAAATTGCGTGTTCCGCGTTGCATAGCGATCGAGTGTAGAAAATCAAACGAAAGAAAAACTATTGATCACTAGAATTGATCGAAAACAACTGATTTTAGAATGGAGCCAATACATTCAAAATCTGATAATATCATCTTTTTTTATTCCTGCTGGGGGAAAACATCTGTATTGAAGAAAAACGTTGAAAGTGGATAACATATGCATGCATAATTCTGATAAAAATAATTATCATTGAGAACACCTTCAGTTGTAGAATAAATTTGAGATTTCCATAATGTGCGTTAATTTTTTTGCGCAGTGTATTTTCTCAAATTCATTATTTCAACCAAAGTAAATAATCATTTTGAAAGATACGTAATTACTTCAATCTCTATGTAGAGAGGACAACGTTGCTTAGTGATCTGATAGGAAAATGAATATAACCTAACTTTTTCAAAATATAATCGGTGAAATGTGTCAGAATGTCTTGCCGAACCGGGATACTTCATGAATGGAGTGAGTATATGTATTCATATTTTCCATAATTTTCCCATTTCTTCAAGAAAATTCATCAAATGTTGACATTTCGACTATAAAATCATCGATTTGCAGAGATCTACCGATGAGGATAACTACTTGATAGGTAGATCTACGGGCTCTACTAGTCGGTAGTACTAAAGCTATAAATGAAATTAACGAAAGAAAACTTGGGGTCTTGATTTGAGACCGAGAAGCTCTTTAGGTTCGGCGATGTTTATCACGTTGGGGAAACAAATACACAAAGGAAAAACCATTTACCATTTCACGACGTCGTTGCGGTCGATATTGGAAATCTCCAAGACTTCCTCGAACGAAACGGTAGCCATGAAATGGCCCCGTTCCTTGCGATCGCCTTTCTCTCCCATTTTATGGCCCCACATAAAAAAGGACCCGTTGTTTCACACAGGATACCCCCAACCTCGCGACACATTCGCTGTCATTAGGCATCCTGACGTTGATATGACGTGACCCAGGATATTAGTACATCTTCACAGACGAGCACGTACGAAAGTAATTACTCTCTGGAATTGGATTCCTTCCAGGTTTTGGACGACCTGGCGGCTTGAATTTTCATGAAAATCTCATTATTTTAACTTGTAAACATAAATCTCGAAGGCGGAAACGTTGAAAGAACCAGAATTCGGATCTTTCGAGTATTCGCGATTGTATGGACTATTTCTATATGGCAAGAGTGATTACTTTCGCGGAAGGATATTCGGGTTCATGTTCATCTTTTCTATGAAACGAATGCATAGGATGAAAAGTTCAACCCATTCAATTCAACATACCTGCTTCCATCCACTTCTGAACTGACGTCAACAAATTTAAGAGAATCCTAGACACTGATAATAAAGTAAAACCTCTGACTATATCCGACTTATACAGGTTAAGTCTTTTACTTGTACATATATTTTAACTGTAGATTCTTTAGGCATAAAGATACCTTTTTTTCATTTTCCATTTTTCCGAATTCGGCTCTGTTAAAAATATCTCATGAAAAAAGGTTTTTCATTAACTTTGTGATTGAACAAGCTATATCAAAACACAGACAGTGATCAAACTATGTATTCCGTATTAAAAACAATGATTCTCTGTGAATATTTCACAGAACTTTTAAAAAGATGTTGATTTTTTCAATTACCGTTGGAGGTTGGATGCGCTGCCAACTAAAAACAAACAATCATGGAACGTGATTATTACTGGTGTTCTTCGATTTTGTGATGATTATATGGAGACATTCAGTGAATTAATGTAATATAAACCGTGTACTTCTATGTGCAGAAGTTTTAAACCAGTTGGTTACTGCAAAGAAACATCTCCACACATTATATTTAGTGCAAAGTATCATTTTAATTTTCATTAATTTCCAATGAATTCGTAGTTTGTATAGATATTCATCATTTATACAGGGTCTTTCACGAGGAACCTCACCCATATTTATACGGGAAATTACCGAACGTATTTTCATGAAATTCAGCACTTACAAGTATTTCACGATGCTGATGAAATCTAAAATATTTTCAAGGCATGAGCACCTCCGGTTTTTCCGGAAATGACGTCAACTTCCGTTTTTCAAATTAGAACACCATTTTTTTATTGCAGAAATAGATTCCTTAGAAAATTTCAAGTTATTTTGATGTAACATTTTTCAGTTTTGGTTGGAAAATTCTCTCTGAGCGGGAAAATTCGAAAAAAAATCGAAAATAGAGCTCCGCTGAAACAAGAATAACTTCGAGGTTTTTGGATGGAAAATTTTCATTTTTGGGATTTTTCAAGATGTAAGATTGATGTATCCACTTTAGAAATCGAAATCGCGATTCATGATACAGGGGGTGAAAAAATCGCTTTCAAAGTTAGGGATGACAAAATCGTGAAAAATCAATTTTTTCAAATTAGAACCCCATTTTTTTATGGCAGATATTGAATCTACGTTAAAAAATAATGTGAGTGTATGCATCACACCCTTGCCCTAAAGTGGATATTTTCTGAGTTATTCACAAAAAACTGTTTTTCGTCTTGAATTTTCAGCTATTTCTTTTTCCTTCACGCCAAAAAGATGAAGTTTTCAGGAACTGTTACTTAAACCATGTTTTAGATTTTACTACCCTAATATGCAAGAGAAAAAAGTTACAGGTTGTTCCTAAATAGATGGCGAATTTGGATTCGAATTTGTATCGGAAACCTCTTTATTTCAACTAATCGGCCATCGGTTTTCTCTCCAGTGATAAATAAATAATTCCTTATGAACCACATGCAAAAACTTACCATGTTTTACATTCTTTTTTATTAATGATATATATCATTAATTACATGCTACTGAATAAAGAGGAATTTGGCAGATGTAATTAATGATATCTATCATTAAAAAAAAAGAATGTAAAACATGGTAAGTTTTTGCATATGGTTCATAAGGAATTATTTATTTATCACTGGAGAGAAAACCGATGGCCGATTAGTTGAAATAAAGAGGTTTCCGATACAAATTCGAATCCAAATTCGCCATCTACGTATTTAGGAACAACCTGTAACTTTTTTCTCTTGCATATTAGGGTAGTAAAATCTAAAACATGGTTTAAGTAACAGTTCCTGAAAATTTCATCTTTTTGGCGTGAAGGGAAAAGAAATAGCTGAAAATTCAAGACGAAAAACAGTTTTTTGTGAATAACTCAGAAAATATCCACTTTAGGGCAAGGGTGTGATGCATACACTCACATTATTTTTTAACGTAGATTCAATATCTGCCATAAAAAAATGGGGTTCTAATTTGAAAAAACTGATTTTTCACGATTTTGTCATCCCTAACTTTGAAAGCGATTTTTCACCCCCTGTATCATGAATCGCGATTTCGATTTTTAAAGTGGATACATCAATCTTACATCTTGAAAAATCCCAAAAATGAAAATTTTCCATCCAAAAACCTCGAAGTTATTCTTGTTTCAGCGGAGCTCTATTTTCGATTTTTTTTCGAATTTTCCCGCTCAGAGAGAATTTTCCAACCAAAACTGAAAAATGTTACATCAAAATAACTTGAAATTTTCTAAGGAATCTATTTCTGCAATAAAAAAATGGTGTTCTAATTTGAAAAACGGAGGTTGACGTCATTTCCGGAAAAACCGGAGGTGCTCATGCCTTGAAAATATTTTAGATTTCATCAGCATCGTGAAATACTTATAAGTGCTGAATTTCATGAAAATACGTTCAGTAGTTTCCCGTATAAATATGGGTGAGGTTCCTCGTGAAAGACCCTGTATATCTGAATTTTGTATTTCATTGACATTTATTTTCAATATAGACAGGTAACAATTAATTTTTAATAGACACTGTGCGTATTAAATGTTTAATTTCACTATTCTTGGCGTTCAATTCTATCTCGCACATTTGTGGGATTTTATTATTGCATATCTCTACATCAAACGTTTTTCCATCATTAAGATTTTAGTCTCGACAGAGTTGATAAACATTTTAACAGCATTGTTAACATGTTGATAGACCAGAGGAGAAATAATATTCGATTATATTTCATCCAGGGAGGCATCCAGATTATTCTCGAAATTCATGATTTTCCCCTCAAATTTCATCGTATGCAATTAGGAATAACTCGAAAACGACACATTTCAGTGAAAAAACCTAGGAATACTTTCATTTTCTAAAACTAACGATTCTTTCGAAAATATGAACCATTTATCTTTTCAAGTGGTTTTATGGTACTTCTGCGTGGATTTATGAGTCGGCTACGATGTAACTTTCACAGCAGGAGGAATATTGGATAAGTTTTGATTGAGGTATATGTACCTAAATAGATGAGTAAGCAATAAACCAAAATTCATTTCATTCTGAACAACGGTTCCGAAGATATGAACAGAAAAGTGGGTTTTCGACACCCTACTCGTATATCTTTCAAACGAAACCTTATTTTGAGAAATAATATAGGAAAAAAGTGTTTCGTTTCATGAGTGGAATCTACAGTTGAAATATATGTACAAGTTAAAGACTCACCCTGTATAGTCTAGGAGCAAAACAGCCAAAAAGAAAATTACGTTGAAGAAATGGTTCGTAAGTGTCTTGCTTGAGGTAATATGGACTATTTGAATCCTAATTTGAGTTTCCATTTGTATGATCTACTCTTATAATTCTTTTATACCGATAAAACCACGCCACTGGAGTTTTCAAAGTTAGATTCTGCAATAATGCCTCGACAATATAAGGGCTCGAATTATTGAATGATATGTTGTGTCCCCTCTTTCTATGGTCTAAAGGTATAATTTATTTCGAGGCATTGGGGAGGTATTTCCGAAATTCCTCATTCCCACCCCTTCACCCTTTCAAGCAATAAAACGTTAAGTCCTTCCAGTACCCAATCAATCCTCCATTGGGTAGCTTAACCGTAAATAATGGAATTGGAATTGTTTCCAAAGGGTTGAGACTGAGAGAAAGGCCAAGCACGTCTATCTTTCTGATTACATAGAATCACGAGGCCATCCAGGAAAACGACGGGAAAGGCAACGATTTTTAATTATAACAAAGCGAAAAATAGCTATAATCCCATTTGGGCCTTATCGAATTAAGTGGTTAATGCTTTTAGCCTTCACTCGGCGGATATTAATTCAATATAAATAAATGCACAAGGGGGTGAACAAATATAACGTTCTGCTATATTCGGACTAAAATAATTGCTCTGTCAGTTGATTGGACATGATTGATACATGCTGATATGGACATTAAAATTTCGAATAATGAAATGACGAACCTCCACTGAAAAGTTGATTTGCAAACAAGGTTATTCAAATTAGAGAATTCTGATGATTCAAAATGAGAGTATCGGAACATGAGAATGAATATTGATGCATTTTTGTTCTTTGGAAAACAAAATCGTTCAATTGCTAGATGATGGTATAGTGGTATACCAATGTTCGAAATTCATATTTTTTGTTTTCTAATACCACAAAGTACCCTACTGCGAATGGTGCGGTAACAAAGAAGAACCAACTCTATGACATTACCCACTTTCTCTGTGGTTCAGCTAGAATCCAAAAAAAGTCCTACCTGTTCTATCAATAACTCAATATACCTCTGCCACTAGTCGCAACGGTCTTACGGCTCAGCTCGCCACCAGATATAATACCCTCGTTATTCTTCACCAAGTGAATGACAGCAGCTGTTTGAATCCCCACTTCTCTGAATTTCCCCTTACAAGATTCATGAAAAGACATTTTTAATAAAATACGTAATGCCCTCTTTTGAAGACGGCAAACAGCTGCTGCCATTCATATCCATGAGTGTCGTCTATTCTTATTCAAAAACAATAATGGGTTTGAAGAAAACAAAAAAACACTTCTTATAACATTGAACATGGATTTTCCTATGCACAGGCTGGCAAAATCGGAACAAGGACCTCTATACAGTGGTATAAAATAAACTGCTCCACATGAGTTAGGGATATTGACTTAAATTGCAAAAAATGTAGTTAAAATAAAATTTTTGTGATGAAAATTCATATTAACATGATTTCAAATTGCAAATTAATTTTAGCCTGTAGGTCTACAGCGTATACAGGGTGGTTAAAAAAAATCGAGTGAAATAACGAAACTAATTTCATTCCCAGAGAATTCAACATTTTAAGACTATCAATACAATGTATGGCCTCCACGGGCATCAATAACAGCTTGACATCTTCTTTGCATACTACACACGAGGTTGTTGAACATTTCTTGAGGAATTTGGTTCCATAAACGGGAGAGAAGCTCTCCCAGATCATTGAAGGATTCTGGGGTAGGTTGATGATTACGGTATCAAATCTTCTTCGGAGCATATCACATGCATGTTCTATGCAATTCAAATCTGGTGAGTGCGGAGGTATTGGTAAATGTGGAATACCAAGCTCCTCGCGCGCATTCTCATCTATGGCTGCACGGTGCGGTCTAGCGTAATCGTCTAGAAATTGAAAAGTTTAACCAATAGCAGCGTGAAAATTTGGCATAACATTGTCAATGACATGCCCCCTACAGTGTAAGGCGGTCATATTCCCAGGACAAATGTGTAGATCTGTGCGCCCGTTGAAACATGTCCCGGCCCATTCCATAACACTACCCCTTCGGTATGGGTGGACTTCTCGGACATAGCGACTATTACGGGGTATGCGTGGGATTGTCCATACCCTAATTCTTCGAGAAACTGAAAATCGTCCATATGTGGATTCATCAGTGAAAAGGTCACTACGCCATTGATCGTTCCAATTGATATGTTGCCTTGCCCATTCTAATCTTTGACGCTTATGGTCACGTGTTAATGGAACTCCTCTTAATTGACGTCTAAAACCTAGATTCACCTCTCTCAAACGTCGTCTGATGGTTTCGATGGAAACTTGGACCCCATCTGCATTTTGAAGAGTATTCCGTAGCATTCTACACCTAGATGTAGGGTTTCTTCTCGCCGAAACGGCGATGAAACGATCCTGAGCAGGTGTTGTTTTTCGTCGCCCACCAAGCCTTGGTCTTTCCAACACGGAACCTGTCTCCCTGAACCTATTCCAAAGTCGAGATATCACACTTTGGCTGACTTGGAGCCTTTCCGCAACAACCTGAGTTAGGCCACTCTGTAGCATTCCGATAGCCCTATTAGCCTCAGCGTTTGTTAATTTACGTCTTGGCATTTTCAGAAAACTCGTTTCAAATCGAAGCCGTTGATAAACTGACTTCATTTCAAAATAAGAACATTCATGAGGCATATGCAAAGAACCAAACTTCAGAAAATGGGCGACCAGATTGACGAAATGTCTCATACTGATTTTTATTGGATCGATTCAAGTTGTTATTGAGTTTTAAATGATTTTACAGCGATTTTTTCGAAGATTACATACCTACTTTTAAAAACGATTAAATACGATATCCCTAATTCTTGTGGAGCAGTATATTTCAATCAACTAGCATCTAACATTAAAAAGGAAAAGAATTTTATTAAATCGAAATCCGAGATTTATGAACATCTTCTTAAAATTGAACCATACAATATGGCTGAATTCATGATGTTTCAGTGGTCGAATGTAATGTTTCCTGACCCTATTTAGATTTCTGGAATATGTTTCGTGATCTCTGAAATTTTTTGGAAAACTTTGTGACATGTGCTGTATCTCGAAATAAAGCTCATTATTTAAGACACTGAGACAGCCAAGCACTTGCTATGCGATTGTGAGGCTGTTCAGCGGAAAAGGCTACAACACCTTGGCTCTTGGTTTTTAAAGCAGGAACAAGTGATGGATGAAGTCCCCATCAGAAAGGTGATAAAGTTCATTGAGACACTATTGCCTGACTGGTAAATAGCGCGAGGATGCACAATAGATCTTTAGGTCAAGGTGCATGCGAGGTTGGATGATCTTCAGCCCCTCCTTTAATCGAATCTAATCAGTGTGAAACAACCTTATTGATTCTACTTGAAACCCTTTCTTTTTTAATTATTTCACCTCCTCATCAAGATAGATAAAACCTTTCAGCGTAGAGTACTCTTTCCAGTTCAAAGACGCCGAATCTCCTGAAAAAACTTATCAAATGCAAGAATAATAGCCCTCATTATAGCCCCCATCAGACTCTTTCACTCCCTTAAACTTTCATTCGCGTCGTTTCTCTTGCAACATGGGCGAAGTGAATCAAAACACCTAATAGGGCCCTCGAGTCCAAAAATTAATGGACAATAACTTACTCACCCGAGTTTTTGCCCTGATTGGATCCGGCGAAGTACAAAGTGGCTGCGTTCCTCTCCGCGTTCTTTTTGTACACTTCCTGCAACTGTCTCAGCTGATTTAGCTCGGAGCGGATCTGATCGCTGACCGTCCTTTTCTGCTGCGATTCCGGTTTTCTGCCCACTTGATAGCCTTCCGGCTGGTTCTTTTCCTGAAAGGTATTGGGATATTACAGCTATGTCGGTCGCATTCCGATCTATTGAACAAGACTTCTATTGTTAATGGTGCGAGAGGACGAAGGCTTATTTATTGACACGAATTGGAAACAAAGCGAAAAGATTTTTTTAAACTTTATTGTTCCATATACAGGGTGAGTCTTTGACTTGTACATATATTTTGACTGTAGATTCCTCTCATCAAACGAAACACTTTTTTCCTATACCATTTTTCGAAATTCGGTTTGGTTTGGGAGATACAGGGTGTCGAAAATCCATGAAAAAAACACTTTTCTGTTTATATCTTCGGAACCGTTATTTCGAATGAACTGAATTTTGGTTGAGTTTTTACTCTATTCATGGTGCATATTCCTCAATCGAAACCTATTCAATATCTTTACTAGTATAAAAGTTACCGGGTAGTCGACTCATCAATACACGCTAAAACACCATAAAACCACTTAAAAAAGATGAACGGTTCATATTTTCGAAAGAATCAATCATATAAGAAACTGAAAGTATTCCTAATTTTTTTCAATAAAACGCGTCGTTTTCGAGTTACTTCCAATTTTACCCGCAGAAATTTGACGAAAAAATCATTAATTTCAAGAATAATCTGAATGCGTCTTTGAATTAAATATCATGGAATATTATTCCATCTCTTGTCTCTAAACGAGTTTACAATGTTGTCACAATATTTATCAACTTTGTCGAGATATTTTTTAATAATAAAATCCCCCAAATATGGGAGAGAAAATTGAACACCAAGGAGGATTTAACTGGCACAGTTTCTATTGAAAATTCATACCGGTTCATATTGGAGTTAAATGTCGATGAAATACAAAATTCGGATATGAATGATGAATCTCAACACAAACTACTTATTAAATTGAAATTAATGAAACGATACCTGATATGTTTCTATCTAAATAACGTCCTCTTGGAATTTTATAAACTCCACATGGTTGAAATTATATTAATTCACTTCACGTAATAATCACATTAGAACAATAATCCACTGAATGTATTCAGAACTCGACATAATGTTTACACTGTTTACAGTTTGTTCAGAGACTCTGGTTTATTATGGTTTAACGTTGGCCTCCAGAGCTCCAGATAACCAATATTTCGGTTTTCGCTCTACGAATGCGTGGTAAAATTTGGCGGCAAAGTGGATTTATGATGGAAACGGCAGAATTCATTGATATTTATACCACGGTACACAAATGTATCGTGATTTATACTATGTTCCGTAAAAAATCCTTAAACCCAATGAAAATATCAGCAAGCTGACAACATCTTCTTGTCATTTCTGTGCGAAAATTCACAGAATCGATACAAATTAGATTAGGTTAGGTTGTTTAATAATAAATCCGAATGAAAGTCTTTCTTAATGATATTGTTTGAGAATTTCGAGGAAAATATGAACAAGTTATTATTGTTTACAAACTAATCTACAGAAAAATCGAAGAAGGAACTTATTTTGTTGGAATAAACGTGGCTCTTTAGTTGCAGATATAATCCGATGAAACTAACTGTTTTTGTTGAAATTATCGTGTTTGCAACATTTTTATTCCAATAGGGTTAGTACTTGACTAATTGAGTATTCCCTAAATTGGGCCTAAATGTATAAACTCAATTTCTATCGAGAAATATGAACTTTGAATCAATTCCACAGTATCATTTCAGGGACGTATTTAGCACAATGTTTTTTTTCAAATGGCTATATCTTTTAAACCGAGCCGAATTCGGAAAAATGGAAAATGAAAAAAAGGTTTCTTTTGGCCTCAAGAATCTCCAGTTAAAATATGTGTACAAGTCAAAGACTCACCCTGTATGTATTTCAATTCAAAAAGTGAAAGGTTTTCGAATGAAATTCTATTTAGATAAATGATCGGATGTTTATTTCATTATAAAGAGGAAGGTATGCCGTTAATAATGAAAAATAAGATGAGCCAAATTTGAGTCACAAACTTCGTGAAGAGAACAAAGGAAGGACTAAAATATCCACCATTGTCTGCTGAAAAGTCATGGACTATACTCTGTTCAAATGTAAGAAGGAGCAATAATAACACGTTTGGCGCAGCGGTAGGAGGGCCTTCGTAAAGGTACTTTCCGTCCAGAGTCGAATCGAGGAGATTTCACACAATCGTTCAGTTTGTTTATCCATGTCTAATCCAGGTAATAAATTTTTCTGCCTCGTTCCCTTAATGAGCGGATTTTCTTCAAATAATCTCTTCTCCACACAATTATTTCATCCCTATCTATCAGTAGACTATCACGATCACGTTCTTTTAACTTGAATTCCATTTTTTAATAATTTATTGAAAGTTGTTCTTTTGAAATTTGGCAAACTGTCGTCATCATTCACGAATTCTAGTACTTTAGAAATCGTTGGGATTTCATTCCGGAAAAAAAAACCGTGGACAATTCTCCTGATAAGGTTCATATCGAAATCGTCAACCGAATCGATTATTTTTAACGACTATTCGCCCTCGGGACGTTCTTCAACTTCAATTTAAAAAAAAATCAAGTCTCTACGTCGTAAATTAGGGTACTTACTCGTGAAATAAAGAGACCACTTTTGAATGGAGATTTACCACGATTGAAAAGGTGATACTGCCCCTTAAGGTTGAAACGGTTTCTGGATCAGTGAGTCAATTGAAAACACTCTCGACTATGAATTCGAAAAATCCAGATATCGTGATGACATAATACCTCTCCTTTACATAGAACGAAAAGCTGGAGAAGAAAATGAGTTCCTTACCTGTGAGATTAAATTAAACGCAATAACCAGGAGAGGGTATCACTCCAATCTATCTTAGGGGAAATAAACACCGCCCGTCTGGAAGTATATCAGGTATCTAGTCTCTTGAACCAACAACATCAAGAAGAAAAAACGATTTCGCTTACACCGCCTTGAATGAGGGTGGAAATAATTAAAACTTGCGGAAGTAAATTAATTTCTTCCTCGAATCTCGTCCGTAAAACAGAGGTAATTAAACTCTTAATTTTCTGTTTCCTTCCCCAAATTTGCCCGTGATTCAAGAGGGCTAAGGAACCTCATCTGCATATTGAAATTCAGAAAAGGAAGTTTTTTAATCAAGACATAGGATTTCTTGGAGGAAATCCTTTTCAGGAGTTCTGAATTGTATCAAAGTTATCCGCAAAGGAAATATTTTGTGGTGATTATGGAGTGTTGGCTTAGAAAAAGAGCTGAATGCGGTTTGGAAAGGTTTTAAAAGTTCCCTGAATACCTCGGTGAAAAAATCCTGGAGAATACAAAATAAAAAGTTTTTGATAGGTACCTAATTTAGTTCATATAAAATATGAACTAGTATAAAGTGGATAGCCGCAATGCTGCGAAACATCACTGCCTTCCTTGGAGAGGCTTACTCTTAGGATTATGCTATCTAGGTAAAACTATCATAGGCAACCGAGATCTTGTGATTTAACACCTTGCTACTTCTTCTTTTGGTCTACCCCAAGGGCCCAGCGTCGATTCAAGACCTCAAAGATGGAATTCGTGAGGCTATCGAGGACATAGGGCAGCCACTTTGCAATTTGGTTATGGAAAATTTCATGAAAAGGATATGGTCCTGTAGCCGGGGTCGTGGTGGTAATTTGGCTGATTTTATTATTATCCCTTATTAACGGCATACCTTCCCCCTTAAAATAAAACGAACATACGATAATTTATCTAAAAAATGGCATATTCTTTGAATGTCAAAATAACATCTCTTAACATTTTATTTCCTTTATCCTGTATTGAACCAATTAAACTCATTGCTTTCGATAATGTTACGAAACAAAATGTGAAGGTATCACATTAGAATGAGGTAATAAATCGAAATATTGTCGTTAACCAATATAGACATCTGAAAGTTATATTCAAGACTCCGAATAGTATATTTCATTACTAGTCCAGAAAGTAAGCTTTTTCCGTGTGCGCGCGAAGAGGGAATTCGTGCAAGCAAGGAAAAAGCCTTTCTGGACGTGTAATGAACGATATTTTTCATTACACCTCTCCTAAAACAATCCAACGATATTTGTTCTTCGACAGAAAGCATTTCGATATTGTAAAACAATAATTATTCGAAACACTGACGTCTACTGTCATCACGCAATCGTTGCTTTGTGTCTCAGCATAGATGCATCTATGTCTCAGTGCACGGAAAAGGGCCACTATCGGTGCGGCCGCACGGAAAAGGGTCACTTTCGGTGCCCTGAATCGACATGTTTTGATAGGGTTTTCAGAGCGGTGTAATGAAAAATTATTTTCTTGCTTAGTTATCGATTTTCGGGTCAAGTTTCCTTACAAAACCCAGTCCTTATAAAACCCGGGAAGGTTCTCAGTTGACTCGCGTTCGGCAGTTAACAGAAGTTGGAGGAGCCTCAAACAGGAAGGTTCTCAGTTTACTCGGAATAGGATTTTTAGGGTACTGCAGTGTTTGGAGGTACGGTCTAAAAGCGGAGACGAAAAAAGTGCTGTTCGGGGAATAGCGGAGTTGAAGTATTGAAATCAGAATTTGAGAGTAGCTGGAGAAGCCTTAAGCGGGAAGGTTCGGTGGACTCGGGATTCGGTTGTTAGGAGGGTTATAGTTATAGTTATAGTGAAAAGGGGTTACAGTCCACTGCGACCTTAAGGTCTATTGTGCCACCTGGCAGAGCTGTCATCATCGCGCCTCCTACAGCTCGCCCTCCAGTTCCAGAGATTTGATGAATCCAGTATCTGGGACGGCTTCAAGGAGGATAACTCCCCACTTCTACAAGTTTCTTGTGCAAAGCTATCTTTCCTTTTGCTTGCAATGGCATAGCATTCCGTAACCAGGTGAATAGAAGTTCTTCCTCCTCCCCACAGAATCTACACTTATCAGTGTCCGATAAACCCATTCTCAACAGATGCTTCTTTAGGCGACAATGTCCTGTGAGAAAGCCAGTGAGTAGGTGAAGTGGGTTTTTACTGAGATCCAGATATTTTTTGGATCTAGCAGTTTCAAAGTTCCGGAGGAACTCTTTGGAGTGAACCATCCTTGGGAGATTCCACTAGAGTTTTTCTCTTTCGGTTTTCTCCTTCAGCGTAAATTCCTTCTTATAGGTGCATTTTCCTATACCACAGAAGGGTTCTGGGCCAGTGAGTAGCGTCTGTGCGCCCTTTCTGGCCAGTTTATTGGCCTCTTCGTTTCCTACGATTCCCGAATAACCGGGAACCCAGATTAAAAAGACCTTATTCTTCTACTTGCCTACCTCATTGAGTTTCTTTCGGCACTCCCAAACCAGCTTTGAGGAGCTCAGTGCTTTAATAGCAGCTTGACTATCTGTATGAATAGCTATATCGCACTTCTGATAGTTTCTTTCTAGATGTATATCTAGACATCTTCCGATTGCAAGTATTTCCGTTTGAAGGACGCTTGTTCAGGAGCCTAGCGATAGTGCACACTTGGTACTTGTCCCGTAAATCCCAGCGCCAGCTCCTGTAGCGGTTTTAGAACCATCTGTATACCATTTCATTAGGAGGGTTAAATAAGTAACTCAGTTTCTTTAAAGTACGCTCTCTAGCGGAGACCGAAAAGGGATATTCGGGGAATAGCGGAGTAGGGTATTGAATCGGGAGTTAAAGGTCAAAGAAATTACTTAGAATCATTTAGATCACGTCTCGTCGATAAGACCGGGAGTGAAGTTAAATCTTTAGGATTACCAGCCATAGGGGAAAGGTCAGGTAATTTTGTGTACGCTTTGCTTATTTGTGTATTGTTAGAAAGCTGCATGTAACGCCAAAAACTGTTAGAGTCCAGAGTCCTGAAATCTCCCGAAGTTTTAGGTACTTTGAATTTATGTTTTGTTTGATAAACCACCCTAAGAGTTTAAGATAATGTGATTTTGTTGGACCAATTATATTGAATTTCTTTCTTTTGACGTTATTGAATTATAGATAGTGCATGTGTGAAAACCGTTTATTTCAATGTAGCTTTAGTATACGTCTAAAGTTTTCCTAGTAGTGTTTTGTTCACCACCCTTCTCCCTTGAGAATATAAACACAAAGTCCTGTCCCTAGTGCGACGGGCCTATTCCACACTTTCTCTCTTGGAGGAGAAAGATCTTTTTTTAACGTCTTTTCTTTCTAAGTAATAACACCCCTTGGTTGGTAGAAAGTGGCTCTTCCGTCGAATCTCAAAGGGGGTGTTTTTTACAATGAAATGTTTTAAACAAATGTACCCATTTCTATAAGCTTTTATTTAGTTTCACCTGTCCCGGTGTCTGTCTGTCTGTAATCAAATCTTGCAAGTTAAATATGACACACTTCTAATCGTCCGATTGATTGGAAATTTTGCAGGTGTACCTAGTTCTGGTGACAATGCATCATGAAATATTTTGTATAGAAAAAAAACAAAATGGCGGCTCCAAAATGGCGGATGAGTTTTGTAATTATGATCCGATTCCATTCAAAATTAGTATCTGGGGGTATTTGGGTTCGAAAATGATGATACTTTTGTCAAAATTGGAAAATTCAAGATGGCGGCTACAATATGGCGGATGAGTTTTGTAATTATGATCCTATTCTATTCAAAATTGGTACATGGGGGTTTTCTGGGTCAGAAATTACGATTCTCCAAAATTGAGGATTTCAAGGTGGCGGCTTCAAAATTTCGGATGAGTGTTGTTGTAAAAGCTTGTCTTCAAAAATGTTTTTTGAGAATTAGTCTTGTTTTATCCTGGAGTCAGTACAAGAACTGATCTCTTATGATATTTATAAAATAACTTTTTATTTCATTTTCAAGAATTGATGATGGAAAAGACTTCGATCTATACAAATCCTGAAGCTTCATAATTTAGGTTAGTGCATCCATCCAACTTCTTCCACCAAAATCCACCCATCCAAGGGCCAGTTCGACACATGTTCCGAAAATAGAAACGAATTGGTTTCGAACTCGAGCCGACTGCACAAAAATCCCTGCCAGCTTACCCTTCAGCATTATCTATCCATTCTTCGCACATGATAGAAACGCATGGAATCCCCACATCGTATAAACATCCCGGAATCCGAGGTGGCGGCGCAATCCGTGCGCATCCCCCTCATTCCATTCCGCTACAGAATCTCCCTTTTTCAGGCTCAGAGATACCGTTTTAAAAGCTCTTCCGTTTGAACATACATAAAAACGCCAGGACTATTCAGCGAGAAACTCCACTCAGTTATCTCGGAAGGACACTCGCGCTGCCCATTTCATGACAGGCGACCAAAAGGAATGTCAGTGCCCCGTAGATACTGTATTTATCCGTTCGGATTATATGAAAAATAATGTTGCCACTTTGATTCATTGAGCGTGAAAAAGTGACATTCAGAAATTATGACGACCTTGATCGAACCGCTGGTTGCTATCTTGGGTTGGGTTATGTGGCACTGATGACATAACAAGCCAAAAACCGACCTGTCACTACTCTTCTCCGATGGCAGCAAGAACCCAGCGGTTTACTTTTGAATCTCCACAAGTCGACTTTCTCTCTTCTATTGCATTTTCCTAACGGAAGTAAGTAAACCTTTTTCATTTGATTATACAGGGTGAGTCTTTGACTTGTACATATTTTTCAACTGTAGATTCCTCTCATCGAAAGAAACACTTTTTTCCTATACTATTTTTCTTAATTCGGTTTCGTTTAAAAGATACGATGTCGAAAATCAAAGAAAAAAAAACACTTTTCTGTTCATATATTCGGAACAGTTATTTCAAATAAAATGAATTTTGGTTGATTGTTTACTCTATTCATGATGCATATTCCTCGATCGAAACTTATTCAATAATCCTCCTAATAAAAATTACTGCGTAGACAACTCATAAATTCACGAAAAAATACCATAAAGCCACTTGAAGAAGATGAACGGTTCATGTTTTCGAAAGAATCAATCATTTCCGAAAATAAAAGTATATTTTCCTATGTGTCGTTTTCGAGCTATTCCTAATTGTACTCGTATATGATAAAATTTGAAGAAAACATCATGAATTTCAAGAATAATCTGGATGCTTCCCTGGAATAAATATCATCGAATATTATTACTTCTCTGGTTTCTAAACAATTTAACAATGTTGTCAAAATGTTTATCAATTTTGTCGAGACTAAAATCTAAGTGATGGAAAAACGTTTGATGTAGAGATATCTATACTAATATAAAGAGGAAAGATTCTTATTTTTGTGTGTTTGATACGACTTGACTCGAAAACTACTGTACCGATTCCAGAAGTTCTTTCACCCTTAGAAAGCTACATTATCCCTGAGTGACATAGGCTATAGTTTTCAACCGAAAAAATTGAGGATACCTACTATAATTACAAAAAAATCGGTCATAATCAGCTACGTGCGCTGCAGAAACCATAAGACTTACGTGGATGCAATGTATGACAGAAATGTACCTACCTCTTAAATAGCATATATCTATCTCTCAAGATTGACTTGCTATTACCTGTTTATGGTAATCAGATGTTTTCCAAAATTATGAACTATTTGGAAGTGTGTTTTTATAAATAGGGTATTGATCCTCATCCAACTTAATACATTATTTATACCCAGTATTTAATTTAGAACGAAATTGCCCCTCACATCATACAATTACAACGAGTACATCAAAATATATGGCAGGTTGAGGTGTTGAAGATGAAACCGCACGACCGCACCAAAATGCGTCTCCGTGGTAGGTAGGCAGGCAGGAGAGGGCACCGAAGTGTGAGAGGGGGACATGCATACTCTAAGTTCATCGCGAAATATTAATGAAACAAATTTATACCCGGGCGAAGCTAGGACAGGCTGCTTGTGTAATAATAAAATCCTACAAATGTGGGAGATAATATTCACAAAATGGTTGATTAATTGAATGAAAAACATTCTTTATAAGATATTTTTTGGATATCGAGGATATGGACAAGTTACGAGTGTTTACAGAATAAACTCATTTTGATGAGAGAAATATGGATTTCTAATGGGAGATATAATCGGACAAAACTTAGTGTTTTTGTTGAGAAATATCGTGATTTTAACTTTCTCATTGAAATAAGGTTAGTACTTGATACTTAAGTAAGTCCCTAAATGTATCAACTCAATTTCCATATCAGCTTTGTGTAGATGCCAAACGAGTTCAGTGCTTTGAGAGCAGCTTGAATATCAGAATGAATGACTCTGTCACACCCTTGACAGTTCCTCTCCAGGTTTATGTCCACGCATTTTTCGATTGCAAGTTTATCTGTCTGAAAAACACCCGAGTAAGAGCCTAACGATAGTGTACGACCCTATCGTAATTTTAGAACAAGCTGTATACCATCTAATGGTGTATTTACTTTGAAATTATGGTCGAAGATACGTATAGCTCAATCTTGTGTTAACTTTGGGGTTTGACATATAACCTTATCATCAAGAGCAATCCTACATGAAATAATATAATGAAGACAGTGAAGAATAGTAAAGGAAATGAAGGAGAGGGACAATGTTTGAAAGAACTGGTAAAGCTAAATAAAAATCGATGTCAGTACAAATTGCACGAAATTGAAATTTTTCGTATTCAATCTTCAAGTGGCAAAAAGGTTATATTTCTTGAAAAGTTACTCTATCCTTTACACCAGCCAATTAGTTCTTTTCCGAGAGATTCCTTTTATTCACACCCACCTTCATCAACGAATTTCCAAGAATGACATATGCAGTTCCATTCATATCTGTCCAACTGCTCTTTCCTAGAAACCTGAGCTTTGTGCATCAAGAAGATTCATATTCGCATACAGACAAGCACTGGAAAATTGAAAATGGAATCTTCTCGACCCCTACGCGAATAATGAGAATTTCCAAGTCGGCCATAAATAGCGCCCGGTTTTCTCGGAACAGCGCCCGCATACGCCCACCGACTACTATTATTTCCTGTGTCAGAAAAAGGGTTACATAAAGTGGCTGAAAGAAGTTATAGGCACTGAAGAATCTCAGAAATCTGAGACTGAAAATGAGGGAATAGACATTGACTGTTCAAAGGATAATGGAAAGCTGAAACGTCGAGTCACTATTCAACCTGAATGAGAGAGGGCTCTATAAAAAATATTGCAACCTGTGTTGGAGAGACTTTTAGTGTCGATAGGAGAAGACCTCTCCATTCTACAGGTGGAAATAATGACCATACGAGGATATCTTGAAAAATTCATAGCCTACTATAGAACCAAACAAAATTTTAATGTTAAAATAGTATATTATTCAACATATTCCTCTCTTAACTGAATACATTCATTGCATCGAACCTGCAACGTCTGTAGACCTTAAACCTTTAAAAAAAGGTTTCTTCTTGCTCTGCAAACCAGTCCTCCACAGCTTTTAGAAGAAAATTTACGACCTCCTAAACTTTTTTTCAGTTGAGGAAAGAGATGATAGTAATTGGTGTAGAGGTTCGGTATATAGGCAAAAAACTTCTTTAGTCTACTGATGATTTAATTACGCAACAGTTTCGGAAACCAAACTGTTTCCTGCTTCAGGCTACAAAAATGACGAAATTTATTTTAAAAACATCTTTTACCGTGATTACAATAGTGACTCACCGTTATAAATCTAATTATTGTTCGAAAAAGTCCAAATATATCTCAAAATTTTTCACACTATCTAACCGATACATCATTGATTTAAAATGGATAACATAAAATCTGTCATATACCCTCAATAGGGCAAATGTCAAAAACTACAGAAAAAGAACAAGAAAACGAACAGTGACAAACACACAGAGTATTAGTAGCTATAACAACAACAATATGTAACGTTAACCTACTTGTCATAATTTAACCTCTTGAAATCCTCGGGAGCACAACAAACAATAAAAACAACAATCAGCAACCGAAAGCATCTAAATTTTACACCTATTGATAATATTACTGTATATGGCACTTAAATTTTCTAAATCAGACCTAAAATTAACACAATTGGACTTCTTTATACGGTTGCTGATTGTTGTTTTTATTGTTTGTTGTGCTCCCGAGGATTTCAAGAGGTTAAATTATGACAAGTAGGTTAACGTTACATATTGTTGTTGTTATAGCTACTAATACTCTGTGTGTTTGTCACTGTTCGTTTTCTTGTTCTTTTTCTGTAGTTTTTGACATTTGCCCTATTGAGGGTATATGACAGATTTTATGTTATCCATTTTAAATCAATGATGTATCGGTTAGATAGTGTGAAAAATTTTGAGATATATTTGGACTTTTTCGAACAATAATTAGATTTATAACGGTGAGTCACTATTGTAATCACGGTAAAAGATGTTTTTAAAATAAATTTCGTCATTTTTGTAGCCTGAAGCAGGAAACAGTTTGGTTTCCGAAACTGTTGCGTAATTAAATCATCAGTAGACTAAAGAAGTTTTTTGCCTATATACCGAACCTCTACACCAATTACCATTTCAAGGCAATCCATGATATAATTTAGAGATGATAGTCGGACGGAGCCAAATCTGGTGAATAAGGGGGGTGTTCTAGTAATTCTAACCGTAAATCACGAATTTTTTGCATGGCAACATGGGATTTGTGTACTGGGGCGTTGTCTTGTAAAAACAAAATACCTTTGGAAAGCTTTCCGCGTCTTCTCTCTTCAATTTTTTCCCGTAGAGTGCTCAGAAATGTCGAATAGTAACCTCCAGTTATTGTTCTACCCTTATCCAGAAAATCAATCATGATTACTCCATGGCAATCCCAAAAAACTGAAGCAAGATCTTTTCCAGCAGATTTTTGGACACGAAACTTCTTAGGTCTTGGAGAACCAGAGTGTCGCCATTCCATCGATTGTTGCTCTGTTTCTGGATCGTAGAAATGTACCCAAGTCTCATCCATAATAACAATTCGGTTTAAGAAGTCTACATCGTTTTCAAATCGAGCACAGATCGAACGCGATGCTTCTTCCCTTGCACGCTTTTGGTCAACCTTCAAACATTTGGGGATCCATTTTGCAGAAATGTTTCTCATGTCCAAATTGACGTGAACTATATGATGAGTGCCCTTGGCTCAGTGGTAGAGCATTGGAATTAGGACCTAAAGGTCCGAAGTTCAATACCGAGCTAGGAAAGAAATTTTCTAGTCTCGGTAGGGGCCACCATTCACTGTTGGGTCAAAAATTAACTGTGCCTAAGGTGGCGTAAGGACACAGTAACAAAGCCTACACAGAACACAACTGCTTACTCCGAACTCGGCACAAGTTACAAGCTTCGAAGCTTGTAGTTTCAGAGGGGTCTCCACAGGAGACCTAGGAGTAGTCAGGAGAGTAGTCAGGATAAACAATATATCATCATATCATATCAACGCGTTCGTATGGAATCTTCAGTGCTTCAGATATCCATTTTAGCCCAATTCGACGGTCTGATAAAATCATGTCATGCACTGCATCGATAATTTCGGGGACTGACACAGAAACTGGCCTTCCCGATCGGTCATCATCTTCAATGGAAACTTTACCTCTTTTGAAGCTTGCAGTCCAATTTTTCACTGTCGCATACGAAGGACATTGATCACCAAGGTTATTAAGGATATATTCGTAAGTCTGCTCACCTCTTAACCCTTTTAAATACAGGTACTTGATGATGGCTCGATACTCCAAGTTTTCGATTTTTACAATTTCGGTGGACATCTTTTTTTTATTTATTGCGTAACTCTGGTTAACTTTTTTGACGTCGAACTCTACACTGACACTTCTAATGAGTTATTGTTCGTTGATATGGTATCGCAATGTTTTGTTTATGCATGGAACTGGTCTAGGCTAGATATCAATACATCCTCGTATATGCTTGAATCCAAGAGTGTTTGAAAATAAATCTCAAAGAGTCGTACATAAACACAGCAACAGGCAGTCAATCATCACTAAGAACTGGATCTCCTCGAGAAGTGCCAGCCGATTCAACACTTCACTCCGCTATTCCCCGAATAGCACTTTTTCCGTGTCCGCTTTAAGACCGTTCTTCGTAAATCACCCTACAACCGAACTCAAGCAAACTGAGAGCCTTCCTGTTTGAGAATTCTCCAGCTACTGTCTCTTTTTCGTTTTCAAAAGCAATTCAAGATTCTTTTCCCACTTCCGGATTCCGAGAAGCGTATGAAATTTTCGATTGGTTGCAATGCTGCAATTCCCACGATCTAGCCCTGAATTTTACGTTGCCTCCGATTCCCGGCTAGGCAGGTCATGAGACAAATCTGACACCGTCTCGATGTACAATTTATTTTTGATTTTCTCCCCAGAATATTTCGATTTATTCAGTGCCATCATTCAATTAGCAGAACTGCGGATGCCGGTCGCCCTCCCAAACAGGATTCTCAACTTCGTCAGAAAACAAGCGGTCTCACTCAACCCCCCCCCCCCCCCTAAAGTGACCCCCTTCCCTCCAACTGTAATATTAATTCCCGTCACAAACTTTCCAGAAAGCCAGAACCGCATCAGAACGTTATTTTCCCCACATGACCTCTCTCTCAATTGCGGCGGAACGAAAACCCCTTCTTCAATAAACACAGACCCTTAATGGGAACGCCGAGGATCGGTCGGAAATCAAAAAGTAACTGACCAAGGGACCGCAGACTTCGCTAATGGCGACCTGGGAACGTTCTCCGTTAGACTTCCTTAATCACGACATGAAAACCTCGTTAAAGCCGAGTTTTCCCTCTCGAAGAGACCCGTGCTCGCCGTTAGCGGGACCTCAGGGTGGCGGTTATGATATTTTAAGGGGTCTCGTTACTTTCTACGTAACGCCGGGCTACATGGAGACATGGAGTTACCGACAATAAATGGAATTATGAGAATATTGCCCCTGCTTGGATGCTGGAGGATACGACGCTGCATTTGCAGGAAGGATGAGAATATACCAGGTGGAACACTTTACATTAACTGTACTCAATTGTCCCTGCTAGGGAGTAATATAAGTTCCGCCGTTCCAGTTGGCACTGATGAAGGATAACAAGCCAGAAACCGGTATGTCGCTATCTTGCTGTGGTGGTGCAACCTGGTGGTGAAACTAGATCTCTGCTAGTCCATTTCTCACATTTATTCAGTTTGTCCTAACTTGAGGAAGGGATCCTCATTTTTGATACTTGTTTAGCGTTTGGGCATTGTTTTCTCCAACTTTGGTCTTCAATTTCTCTTTCTAGAATTCATTGGAGACTAGCTTTTGCCCGCTGCATCGTTTGCTATGAGGTTTTACGGCGGTTGACTCTTGAAGGTCTGGAATTCGGACAATTCTCTTTTGGTTGGTTATTTGTCGGAGGCTTTCATTTTGGAATGCCTGGAGTGGACGAAGAGTTCGTGAAGGTGACAAAAGGCTGAGGCCCCATGTGTTAATCAGATAAAAGTATCTCACCAAAAAACATTCTGTAAAAACTAGCCAAGTCTCGATGAAGCTGCTAGCTTATCTCTAAAAAGTAATGAAATCTAGAAAAAGTCGAGCCAAATTTGAGGCTCCTTACTGCGATTTCTTTATCATTATAGTTAATGTTGTGTGACTTGGCCGTTGAGCATTCTTTATACGTTAGTGGGTACAAGTCAATTATGTTTACACGTAATGCTATATCTGTTGTAACTACCTATGTTTGTTAAGCGAGATAATAGCCCATGCTGGTATTGGTAATTGGACGCTAGTGTCTCATTTTAGGCTGTTGTTGATTGTGCAACACATATGCTCATATTGATTCAGCATTGACAATCCTGACTTCTGCTCTCTTCTTATTGTAGCGTCAAATGAACGTTTTCCGAGTGGCAATTTTCCATCGTCAACGGGTTGCGTTTCTGGCGACATATTGGTGCAATGGTGTCATGGAGCACCTGGTTTTGTACCCTTGTGCACCCTTCAACGGCCAAGTCACACAACATTAACTATAATAATAAAGAAATCGCAGTAAGGAGCCTTAAACTTGGCTCGACTTTTTCTAGATTTCATTACTTTTTAGAGATAAACTAGCAGCTCCATCGAGACTTGGCTAGTTTTTACAGAATGTTTTTTGATGGGATTTCACTTCTTTTTGTAGAAACGTGGGCATATTGATCTATTTTATTAGATTTTCTTATTTGACACTTTTTTTTAGGAGTAGTTTTTTTATTACAAATCTTTATTTTTTTTCGGTTCTGAACTATGGTAGATAGAGCCTCCGACTATTTTTTATTGATTTCAGCGTCCTTGAAAACCTATAGTTTGATTCCAAACTTGTCCATATAGCCCATCTCTTACCCGATTCTTTTTCGGATTCAATTTTTTCTCTCCCAATCTAACCACCGAAGACCCATATGATGATGTTTTTTCTGAAGAGCAATAGACGTTCTATATTGCACCAAAATTTCATAGCATTTTTTTATTCAGTGATACAATAGAGCGAAACACAGTTTCTTCTTCATCAAGCTCTTCGGAATGGAAAGAAGATATAGAGAACATAACTGCTTTTACAGTTGCTGGTGATTCTGATAGAAGAGATTTGATTCACCAAATAAATCAACGAAGAGAGGAAGTGGGAGGATTACCTCAAATAGTACAACAATTGTTGAATGAGCACCCAGCACCCAAGCTTGTTGTCGTACATTCTGATCCCTGTACTCTGATGAAGAATGATCATAGATCACTTCATGAAGCCTGACAAGTTCGATCAAATTTTCATCCATTTTCACTTCATCAATCACTTCACAAAATATCCGACGTGATATCACTTACGGTTAGAAAATGTAAATTTGCGGGTAGTTCTGGTGTGCTATCAAGAGACAGCAGATGCTAACTTCGTGAATGCGTGAAATGATAACAATTGAAAAAAGGATAATAATCGGGTGATCAGTCTTATACACAGTGATAATTTTTAATGTCTCATTTATTGTTCCGGCCTAGCTTTAGAAAACCTATCGTTTCCTTGAACAATAAATGAGACAGTAAAAATATCACTGTGTATAAGACTGATCACCCGATTATTATTTTTTTTTCAATTTATATTCTAAAGTCGATATTCACATATTGAGTATGATAACAATGTGTTTCCAAGCGCATAAACTTCCATACATAATAGTGGTTGCATATTTTGCGAATATGACGTGATAGCACGTGAGCTCACGTGACGTGCCAACAGATTTTCGATTATCCTAGTTTTTATAGCTCTCTGAGTTTATGGGAAGTACTAGTTCTATTTTGATGATCATAAGTGAGTGAGGGTCGAAAATGCGAAACTTTGCTTTCGCGTAACTTCGGAATCAAATGACCTACACACTTGAAATTTAGAATTTTGAGTACGTGCTCATAGCTTATAGTTATATAGTTATAGTGAAAAGGGGTTACAGTCCACTGCGACCTTAAGGTCTATTGTGCCCCCTGACTGAGCTGTCATCATCGCGCCTCCTACAGCTCGCCCTCCAGTTCCAGAGATTTGATGAAATCCAGTATCTGGGACGGGTGCTCATAGCTTACTGGATGACGAAAATTTCGGCGTTCTGATCTTATCCGGAGGTTCTCAAATAGGGGCCTGAAAATGCGGCGAAATGGTTCGGGTAAAGATAGTACTGCAGTGTTTGCTTCGCGCTCAACTTGGCGGGGCCACTGCCGTGACCCCAAATTATTTTTCACGTTTGCTTCGGATGTTGGGTGGTTTCCCAATGCTACTAAAGATCAGCCAGCTATGTACCATTCAGATTATGGCCACTCAAACTGAAGTTCTATACCCAATTAAGAAAATACCCCGATAGAAATAGACATAAACCTCTTACGTCTAGTATAAACGCATAACGTCACATAAAATGAACACACAATAAAATAACAGTTATGGCGGACTTTTATGTCGCCCATTATAACTCCAAAGTGTTGTTGTCACCTTAAGTTTGCGATATAAACTGATTCGAAATTCACCTAGCTGGCGGTCCTAGAGCTTTGGAAGTAAGTATATGAGCAAACTTTGAGTTCACGGTTACAGTTCACTTCAGATTGCACTTTGAAATTAGAAACGTTGTCGAAATGTTTCAGAGAACATAAACTTTAATGGAATTACCTAACTATGTACTTTAGCACCCAACTAATTCACTTACCTTCATACTGCTCTGATTCTGTTCTTTGAAGTTCGGACCATATCGGGAATAATGATCCTTTAGGTAGTCCAAGTCGTGTTTTATTTCTTGAAGGAATAATATGGCTTCTTCCCTCGTCATCTGAAAAAAAAAACACTTAGAATTAGCGATGGACAGAATTAATGGTATAATTATGCAGAAACTAACATTACAATGCCTCAGTTTCGAGCAAATAATAATAATAACAATAGATATAGTGTGCTCCTTCAGCAGATATATTGACATGTCTTTCGGTCTCGATAAATGCCCCATCATCAACATCAAGAAGGGCAAAATTGAGAACATTCAGGAACAATTTCAGGATATCTGCAGTATGTTGCGAGAAGAGACCTACAAGTATCTGGGCATTCCTCAAAATCAACTTATTAACCTTACCCGTTTGAAACCTGAGTTCACTGCGAAGGTTACCAACACCAAGCTCTCTGCTAAAAAACAGATCGATGCCTTGATCTCTTGGGCTACGCCAGCTCTGACCTACACTTTCGGAGTCTTGAATTGGTCAGATGCTGATCTGAATAAGTTGTACCGACTCACCCATCGTCTAATGATAAAGTTCCGATGTCTGCACACCAGTGCATCGGTGAAAAGGCTTTATCTACCAATAAGTGATGGCGGACGAGGTCTGTTGACTCTATAGACTCTACAGAACCCAGGAGAAAAACTTGAGGCAGCGACTGCTCGAGTCTGAAGATAGCCTGATGAAATTGGTGACAACAGAGGATAAGGGATACACACCTCTGAACCTACAACACAGAGAACTGACGTTCGATATCACTACCAGAAGAGAAGATATATGGCTTTGCACGGCAGATTTCCCAAACACCATGAGAGGGAAAATATCGATAAATTTGATTCTTTATCGTGGTTGCATGCGGGATAATTGCATCCTGAGACTGAGGGATTTCTGACGGCTATCCAAGATCGAGTTATAAGAACTCGCAACTACCAGAAACATTGTTTGAAGCTTAACGTGGAGGACAAATGCAGGAAGTGCGGCGCAGTTGGCGAGTCTATTGAACATATTATCGCCGGTTGTCGAATTCTTGCCGACAACGCATATCTGGGCCGACACAACCAAGTGGCAAAAATTGTTCACAAGCAGGAAGCTCTTAGGCATGGTTTTTTGGAAACTTGTCCGCTATATTATAAACTAGCTGGCCCGGCGAACTTTGTTCCGCCTAAATGATACTTACGGTGGATTTCACAAATCGTAATCACCGTTGATCGGAGATCAACGGCTTGGTTCTCTGATTTTTGAACTGTCAAATGTTTCCATGGATATGTGCTATCACACAGAACAGATACACAAAAATAATATGTCATAATATGTCATAATATGTCAATCACTAATAATGGCAATTTTGGATTCAGTTATTTCCGCAAATACATATATTTATTACCCAAACAGAAATTCAAAAACATTTTAAAAATTATGAGAAAAGATGAGAATGGACATCTCACGATTGGAACTCATCGCCAAAATCCGATTTACTTGACATTTCGATAAAAATTCACTGTGATATTCACCCGCTTCTGGATCTGTTAATAGCCTTTCATGGTACTATGCGCCCTATGTAAATTACACAGTAATTGATGTCATATGTTTTTTTTCGACCATTTCAAACCACGACGACCGAAATGCTCTAAAAAGAACAGATGACATCAATCGATGGCCGCGAAAGCCTCAACAAATTCATCGCCATTTAATTGTGATAATGTCAAATATAGTACCTTCACGATTACCTACGTTATTTGGAATAAATAAAACTATAAAAATAACTAATAATCATCATAATGTGTGAATAGCGCCATCTGAAGTGGAAAGAACGAAACTTTTCTCATATCTCAACGAAATCTAATCATTTTAGACAACTGTACTCCTACGCTAAGACATTTTGGTTTTGCCCAACAGCGCAGAGTTGTAGGCAACTCAAATAACACACTATTTCAGTGACTATAGAGGGAATATAAAGCGCGTTCGGCAATAGCATCCGAGAGCGGACGGATTTTTTAGTCACGTGATAACAGATTGTACAGATTTGTCAGATTTTTCTGTAATAAACGAACGCTACGGAGCGTTTAGATCGTTTTTTCTGTTTGACGTATGTAACGCCTTACCCGAGCTAGATATTAAATTAGAGCTTAAAGGTCTATTCGTCCGTAGAGGTAGTCTGGGTACTATTATAATTCTTTTGTTCTCAACATTTCTACTCCTTGGTTGCGATGATTCAATATTTTGAATCATTATTTTTGTATCAAACGAAATTTTTTTATTCATTAATACACAACGAAAAACATGAGACACGAAATTTCAACAGACTGTTCAAGAATATTCGAAGCGGGATAAAAAATCCATTGACAAAGGCCGAAAAGTAATTTCTGTTCTGTGGAAAAAATCCGTTTGCTCCATCGAAATACACTGAGCAAAAAGATCTACATCCGATTCATCAGATTTTCTTTCCGAACGGTCCAGATGTGTACTTCCCTCAATCTGGATGTAATAAACGAACGGTTCAGATCTATCCGAGCAGTTAGATGTAATTGCCGAACGCGCTTAATGTCACTGTACACACTATTTGTTTATATCGCCATCTAACGCGGAGAATATCAAACGAATAAGCGGTAGCGTAACTGTAACTGTAGCGACATCTAGTGGCCTCACTCAAAAGGAGGAAAAGCATTTCCTGTATAAGTAAAATTTTCATCGATTTTTTCAAAGTTTTATTGTATTTTATAATAACCAGACCGTAGGAGAATCCATATATGAAGTTTAATAACAAACAGTCCAGCCGATCTCGAGTTATAAATGGTGTAACCAACATCTTTCTTTTATATATATAGATATAAACCTGCAGCAGTGTTGGAAACAGATGCAGCGGTTCTCTATTGGGACAGACCCATAACAACCGATAGAACAGTGGACTACAATAGACCGGACCTTGTGTTCATTGAGAGGGATTAGAAGTATGGAGTGATAACTGATGTGGCAGTATTATTGACTCATAACATCGGAAGAACGCAGACCGAAAAAATAACGAAGTACGAAAACCTGGCAATAAAACTGAAGAATATGAAGCAATTTTCGATAGTCACTTTTATACCATTGGTGATTTCGGCTGAGGGAGTCATGTCAAAATCATTCAATAGAAATCTGCAAAAGATCGAATTATCCCAGAAGATCGCTGGATATGCACAGCAAGCTGTAGCATTCAAATCTGTCACAACGGGCGGAAATTCCTGAACTAGTGGGAGGAACTGAAATGTTTTTTTACTGGTTCATAGAGGTAATACCAGCTCAAGCTGAGACCAGGAGACCGATGATGAAGAATAATAATAAAGGTCTTTATTGAAGGAATCCAAAATACAATAGACAAAATTATATAAGAGAGGGCGAGATTTAGATGACTCATTTTACTGCCTTCCTTCGTATAAAACAAACCTATTCAGGAGTAAATATAACACCGTATGGCTTATTCCGCAACCGTAGAGTCGTTTTATCGGTACATTAAACCCTTAATTCTGCTGGATTTAGGTGCAACCAAATTTGCATTTGAATCATAGGTTGAACTTCCAAATACTGTAAGTTTATTACTGGGTTACGTTTCTCTGGATAAAGAAGAGGGTTAAATTTGCTTAAAATTCGCATAAAGTGTAATAATTAATCAACTTAAACTTCGAAAGGCCACCAACTTCCAGCCAAGTTAGTCAGAGAGATGTGGCTGGCTTCTGGAAAAGTTTCATTGAATTGGGCAGGTGTTCAGGGGAGTAAATCAAGCTTTTATGTTACTGATTTATAGACACACTTGTTTCTTTGGGGATATTGGAAAGTTCCAGGACAATATCGATGAAGCTGTTGTCGAAATAACAGCACTCCAGCTACTCTATCCCCTGAGCTGATGCGGATGTTACTGAGATTCAATAGTCTATTATTCCGTGAGCGATTATGACAGCCATTGTTCCTGATAGAATAGGGGCTTCAATCATGAATACGAAATTGAATAACTTTATTCAGTCATTAGTATTGTGTAGGATTGTGGATTAATTCAGTTATCCAGTAAACATTGTTCGTCAAGTTTTTATTCAGGGGTCCTTCTATCCTCTATGAATGAGGATACACGAACTGGTGATTATCAGTATGAATGGATCTTTTTATCTTTGGCTGATTTGCTTTTAACCAGGAAGATAAGGTGTTAAGCTCAGAGGATATTGGGCAAAAGCAACCTTGTGAACTTGGATTTATCAGCAAGAAATTTTTACATACTGCAGTCACTCAGGAAACAAAATACACTGCGCAAAAAATTAACGCAAATTATGGCAATCTCAAATTTATTCTACAACTGAAGGTGTTCTCAATGATAATTATTTTTATCAGAATTAGGCATGCATATGTTATCCACTTTCAACGTTTTTCTTCAATACAGATGTTTTCTCCCAGCAGGAATAAAAAAAGATGATATTACCAGATTTTTAATGTATTTGCTCCATTCTAAAATCAGTTGTTCTCGATCAATTGTAGTGATCAATAGTTTTTCTTCGTTTGATTTTCTACACTCGATCGCTATGCAACGCGAAACACGCAATTTGACCCAAGAGGAATGTGTCCAAGCGGTAGTTTTGCGAGAAGAAGGATGGACATACACAAGAATTGCAGAAAGGTTTGGAGTTTCCCATACAAGTGTGTCCAGAATGTTGCAGCGATTCAGGGAGACAGGTATGAATGTCCGAAGACCAGGACAGGGTAGACCACGGGTAACAACGGCCATTCAAGAACGTTACTTGAGAGTTTCTTCGTTGGGACAACGGTTTGCAACCGCTCGCCTCCTTCAAAATCAGCTTGAGCAAACTCATGAGGTGCAAATTAGCACTCAGACAATAAGAAATCGCCTCAGAGAATATGATTTAAGGCCTCGTGTCGCGGCAAGAGGCCCAGCTCTTACCCCAGCCCATCGAAGGGCGCGTTTGGATTTTGCGAGAGAGCATATCCATTGGGAAGAGGCCGATTGGGAAAGAGTTCTCTTCACAGATGAGTCTAGATTCTGCCTCTACCATTGTGATCGACGTTCCCTTGTATACAGACGTCCTCATGAAAGATATGCTCAGTGCAATTTCCTGAATACTACTGGTTTCGGGGGAGGATCGATTATGGTATGGGGTGGAATATCTTTGACTGCTCGCACAGACCTAGTGGTCGTTGATAATGGAGCTATGAATGCTGATAAGTATATAAGGAACATTCTTGAAGAGCATGTAGTGCCATTTACCCCATACATTGGTGAAAATTTCATTTTTATGGACGATAATGCCAGACCCCATCGTGCGCGCATCGTTCAGGAGTACCTTGAAGAGGTTGAAGTCTCTCGAATGGAATGGCTAGCAAGAAGTCCAGATCTCAATCCGATTGAGCAGGTTTGGGACAACCTCAATAGAAGGCTGAGAAATTCAGAAAATCATCCAGCTACTCTTAATGACTTAGGAATCCAACTCGGAGAAATCTGGGTAGGATTAGATCAGAACATTTTAAGATCACTCATTTTGAGTATGAACCGTCGTTGCCGAGCTGGAATTAACGCACGGGGTAGGAATACCAAGTATTAAATCACTTATCAGCATTTCAGTATTTTGAAAATTGTTCATTTCTCTTCTTTCACATAAGATTCGGTGAAATCCTGAATTTTTCTTCCATTTAATGTGTCTTGTTTCTCTCAAAACCTTCCCGAGAGAACATAAAAAATAAGTTATAAAGTCAATGTAGAGTTAACATTCATTAAAATTTAGATTTTCAGAATGTGCATTAATTTTTTTGCGTAGTGTACATAGAAGCCACACCAAAATTATGCAGATGATGAACTCAACTTCCAAATGTCTACCCATTGAAACTCAACGTGAACTTATAACTATCGAAGGGGATGCCATGAAAGCAGGATGATATTGAATTCAATCAACCCCAGCAAACCTTAAACGCCAATCAAATCTTCTGCCTACTCACCATTCCTTCCTGAAGGAACTCCTCAATAGCGAGACTGACACTCTTCTCGTCACCAGTCCAAAAAACGTACTCTGCCATGTCTAATGGGGTGTATTGTTGAGTTCCATCCGGAAGGTTGTTGGATCGCTCTATCTGAAATTTAAGATTGATAAACCAACCTGAATGATTCCATCTTTATTCCTGTTTGATGAGACTTCGCGAGGGGGAGAATATTTTATAATACTTATACTGCTCCACAAATGTTTCAGTTTTTCGTTCTCCACATAATTTTGATTATTTAGATTGGTTTGTTTTGCTGTTTATTTAATTCATCTATTCATTTTATCTACCTATTTTATCTATTTATTTCATCTATTTATTATCTGTTTGTCTATTCGCTTATTTGTCTATTTGATCATTTTATTCGTTGGTAAGTGTGGATGTTGTATGTGTGTGTTTTATGTTTCTGTGTATGTTTCTTCATTCGATGGGATCACATGTTCAGCGGGATCAACTTCGATTGAAGATTAGCATTCACATAAAGTGAGAAAACCGATATCCGGCTAATGACCACAGTAGTTGACGCGGTCAAATGAATCCCACCAAAAACATTCTGTAAAAACTAGCCAAGTCTCGATGGAGCTGCTTGTTTATCTCTAAAAAGTAATGAAATCTAGAAAAAGTCGAGCCGAGTTTAAGGCTCCTTACTGCGATTTCTTTATTATTATAGTGAATGTTGTGTGACTTGGCCGTTGAACATTCTTTATACGGTAGTGGGTACAAGTCAATTTTGTTTACACGTAATGCTATATCTGTTGTAACTACCTATGTTTGTTAAGCGTTTGTTGATTGTGCAACACATATGCATTCAGCATTGACAATGCTGACTTCTGCTCTCTTCCTTTTGGGACGTCAAATCGACCACCGATCTAAAATATTAATAGACGTACAGACGCTCTTCTATCAATGATCAGAGATCCGTCTGTACTGGAAATAATTTTTTATACTGTTTGTTTCAGGCTCGTATTATTGAATACGCAGCTTTATCAAGCCTACAATTGACTGGTTATTGAATGAACGTTTTCCAAGTGGAAATTTTCCATCGTCAATGGGTAGCGTTTCTGGCGACATATTGGTGCAATGTTGTCATAGAGCACCTGATTTTGTACCCTTGTGTACCCTTCAACGGCCAAGTCACACACCATTAACTATAATAATGAAGAAATCGCAGTAAGGAGCCTTAAACTTGGCTCGACTTTTTCTAGATTTCCTTACTTTTTAGAGATAAACAAGCAGCTCCATCGAGACTTGGCTAGTTTTTACAGAATGTTTTTGGTGGGATTTCACTTCTTTTTGTAGAAACGTGGGCATATTGATCTATTTTATTAGATTTTCTTATTTGACAAATTTTTTTATGAGTAGTTTTTTATCACAAATCTTTATTTTTTTTTCGGTTCTGAACTATGGTAGATAGATTCTCCGATTAATTTCTATTGAATTCAGCGCCCTCGAAAACCTATAGTTTGATACCAAACTTGTCCATTTAGCCCATCTCTCACCCGATTCCTTTTCGGATTCAATTTTTTCTCTCCCTATCTAACCACCGCAGACCCATCTGATGATGTTTCTTCATAGCATTTTTTTATCCAGTGATAGCGCGAAACAGAGTTTCTTCTTCATCAAGCACTTCGGAATGGAAAGAAGATATAGAGAACTTATAACTGCTTTTACAGTTGCTTGTGATTCTCATAGAAGAGATTTGATTGACAAATAAATCAACGAAGGGAGGAAGTGGAAGAATTACCTCAAATAGTTCAACAATTGTTGAATGAGCACCCAGCACCCAAGCTTGTTGTCGTACATTCTGATCCCTGTACTCTGATGAAGAATGATCATAGATCATTTCATGAAGCCTGACAAGTTCGATCAAATTTTCATCCATTTTCACTTCAATCACTTCACAAAATATCCGACGTTATATCACTTACGGTTAGAAAATGTAAATTTGCGTGTAGTTCTGGTGTGCTATCAAGTGACAGCAGATGCTAACTTCGTGAAATGATAACAATTGAAAAAAAGGATAATAATCGGGTGATCAGTCTCATACACAGTGATAATTTTTACTGTCTCATTTATTGTTCCGGCCTAGCTTTCGAAAACCTATCGTTTCCTTGAACAATAAATGAGACAGTAAAAATATCACTGTGTTAAGACTGATCACCCGATTATTATTCTTTTTTCAATTTATATTCTAAAGTCGATATTCACATATTAAGTATGATAACAATGTGTTTCCGAGCGCATAAACTTCCATACATTATTGTGGTTGCACATTTTGCGAAGATGACGTGATAGCACGTGAGCTCACGTGACGTGCCCACAATGGTACTCCAGATTTTCGATTATCCTAGTTTTTATAGTTTTCCCTTTATGTGGCCATTAAATCCTAACTCTGTACCAAATTTCAGCTCTCTGAGTTTATGGGAAGTACTAGTTCTATTTTGATGATCATGAGTGAGTGAGGGTCGCAAATGCGAAACTTTGCTTTCGCTTAGCTTCGGAACTAAATGTCCTATACACTTGAAATTCTGGATTTTGAGTACGTGATTGATTATAGCTTACTGGATGACGAAAATTTGGGCGTTCTGTCTTATCCGGAGGTTCTCAAATAGGGGCCTGAAAATGCGGCGAAATGGTTCGGGTAAAGATAGTACGGCAGTGTTTGCTTCGCGCTCGGCTTGGCGGGGCCACTGCCGTGCCCCCAAATATTAAAAAAAATGTTGATTAGGAATGCAATTCGCTTCCAGAAATGAACCGATTAGAGGAAAAATGTTCGTTCTGCTTCGAGCTGGGGTTCTCATGAAGGAAATTCGAGGAATAGAGGAGTCTGATACAATGTGGTGAACTTGAGGAATTTAAATATTTCAAATCCCCTAGATCTTTTCATTATGAGAAATGAAAACTTTAATTTCTATTTTTCAAAAATCTCGCATCTTCAATTTCAGTGGATGCCATTGGAACAACGAATATTAAATTAGCCCGGAATGAATTTTAGGAATTTTACTTCGTGGTTTCAGGACAACGCCGGTAAAATTCGCAATCAATACGTCAGGACCTCCACAAATAACCTAGAACATTGTTCCGACTCGTACAAGGAAGAAGGGTGGAATCTTCATGTATTTTTCACATCATCCTGTCTTTTCGGAGCGTTTGGAATTTGTGGTATGCCGAGTAACATTCAAAGCGTATATTGTAGCTTTGTGCATTATTCCCGCTTCAGAGGAGCGTTTCGAACCGAAAGGGTTCCGTTGATTTTAATTCTAGAAGCAGCTTCATTTTTCTTTTTGATCTAGTCGGTTTCCTTTGTCATTAGATAGATGGGAATATAGGTCATGCTGTAAAACCCAAATCCGGTTGACTAGAAATGTTTTTCGAAACGAATCCTCGTCGCCAATGTAATGACAATATTCCGAATATTCCTGATGTCACTGTATAATGCACTGCTTGTATGAATTTCTAACCATAACATATAAACAAATTATAATGTATCTGCTCGTGTCACAAGGGAGCTAGCGCCACATTGTCCAGAACTGACAATTCACCAAAATTAACATGTTTGCTTCGTTTCAAAGCACCTTTCATCAAGCCGGCTTGTGAAAAATTCAGCGTACCCTGGTTCATATTAAAGTTCTTCCTCTAGCAATTTCATACTGCAGGGTTAAAAACTTTGCCGAGTTAGCGACAACATAATATTCACCGGACGTAATGGAAATTATAATGAAATTCAGATTGAGATTTATAGTGAGCTGGTTCTGGGAGTGACGTTGTTCCGAAAATTGTTAATTGAAAACGTGATGAGCTCTCAGGTCGTTCACTTGCCGTTGCTCAATTTAGGGTATGGGCATTTTTTGATGGATTCATCCGAATTTTAAGAAATATGCAGTATTGTGCTACTGCTCCACAAAAGTTGAGGAAGTTGAGAAATTTTGAAAAAAAAACGTTTCAAAAGTTGTCGATTCTTGTCCACCAATTTTGTCAGTTTCAGGCAACTTGAATTGTCTCATATTGGTCCTTTCCAAGCTCAGGCATTTTTCCCCAACAATTATACAGGGTGAGTCTTTGACTTGTACATATATTTCAACTGAAGATTCTTGAGGCCAAAAGAAACCTTTTTTTCATTTTCCATTTTTCCGAATTCGGCTCTGTTAAAAAGATATAGCGATTTGAAAAAAACATTGGGCTGAATACGTTCCTGAAATGATACTGTGGAATTGATTCAAAGTTCATATTTCTCGATAGAAATTGAGTTTATACATTTATGCCCAATTTAGGGAATACTCGAGTAGTCAAGTACCAACCTTATTGGAATAAAACTGTTGCAAACACGATAATTTCAACAAAAACAGTTAGTATCATCGGATTATATCTGCAACTAAAAAGCCACATTTATCCACCAAAATAAGTTCCTTCTTCGATTTTTCTGCAGATTAGTTTGTAAACATCAATAACTTGTTCATATTTTCCTCGAAATTCCCCAACAATATCATGAAGAGAGACTTGTAATTCAGATTTATCATTAAACAACCTAACCTAATCTAATTTGTATCGATTCTGTGAATTTTTGCACAGAAATTTCAAGAAGATGTTGTCAGCTAGCTGATATTTTCATTGAGGTTAAGGATTTTTTACGAAACATAGTATAAATCACGATACATTTGTGTACCGTGGTATAAATATCTATGAATTCTGTCGTTCCCATCATAAATCGACTTTGCTGCCAAATTTTACCACGCATGCGTAGGGCGAAGTATGGTTATCTGGAGGCCAACGTTAAACAATAACAAAAGAGTCTCGGAACAAACTCTAACCATTATGCGAAGTTCTGAATAATCTGAATACATTCAGTGAATTATTGTTCTAATGTGATTATTATGTGAAGTGAATTAATATAATTTCAACCGTGTCGAGTTTTAAAATTCCAAGAGGATGCTGTTTAGATAGAAACATCGCCACAGATTATCAGGTATCGTATTATGTTTCATTAATTTCAATCTAATAAGTAGTTTGCATCGAGATTCATCATTCATACCCGAATTTTGTATTTCATCGACATTTAACTTCAATATGGACCGGTAACTATGAATTTTCAATAGAAACTGTGCGTATTAAATCGTCCTTGGTGTTCAATTTTATCTCCCACATTTGTGGGATTTTATTATTAAAATATCTCGACAAAGTTGATAAATATTGTGACAACATTGTAAACTCGTTTAAAGACCAGAGAAGGAATAATATTCGATGATATTTAATGCAGAGACGCATTCAGATTATTCTTGAAATTAATGATTTTTTCGTCAAATTTCTCCGGGTAAAATTGGAAATAACTCGAAAACGACGCGTTTTATTGAAAAAATAGGAATACTTTTTGTTTCTTAAATGATTGATTCTTTCGAAAACATGAACCGTTTATCTTTTTAAAGTGGTTTTATGGTGTTTTAGCGTGTATTGATGAGTCGACTACCCTGTAACTTTTATACTAGTGAAGAATTGAATAGGTTTCGATTGAGGAATATGCACCATGAATAGAGTAAAAACTCAACCAAAATTCAGTTCATTCGAAATAACGGTTCCGAAGATATAAACAGAAAAGTGTTTTTTTCATGGATTTACGACACCCTGTATCTCCCAAACCAAACCGAATTTTGAAAAATGGTATAAGAAAACAGTGTTTCGTTTGATGAGAGGAATCTACAGTTAAAATTTATGTACAAGTCAAAGACTCACCCTCTATAGTATATCCTTGGCTTTCTTATTCAGGTACCCACTTACCCTTATTCTTCTAATGGCAGAGAAGAATGGAATAATTTTCTTTTTAATGTTTTCAACATGCATATTCCAGCTCAAATTATTCTGTAATACTAATCCCATGTACTTATATTCAGCTACTTCTTTCAGTTTGTATTTGTTCAGGTACAAATTTAAATCACAGTCAGGCTTGTTTTTTTGTTTTATAACCATCTAGACAGTCTTTTCTATATTTATTGTCAGTTTGCTGCTACTTAACCACTTGTTTAAAAGGATAAGATCTTGATTGGCCAAATATTCTAGTTTTTTGGGATCACAATACTAATGCAGTATCATCAGCAAATTCAAAGTACCTTTGCACTCAGACCAACATATTTTAGATTAGTTACATACAAAAAGTAGTGTAGTGGTCCGAGTACTGATCCCTGAGCTATTCCAATTGACTGTCATCATAGTGAAATTAGTTCATAAGTGTACAATTTTAATGAATGAATCGCTCTACCAAAGTTTGATCTATCAACCACACAATCAACCAGGTAGGTATAACACAAGCTTCCATCACCCCGAAGTGAATATTCATTTCCCTCAATTTCTCTTTACTGCTCGATTCATTCTAAAATAACCCGAATTCGCAATAGCTTCAGGTAGAATGAAGCAAAATATAGGACCTACGTGCTTTCAGAAGAATAATTACATTATTTTGAGGGTCCCTCGGAAAATCCTGATTCGGAGACTGCCTCTTTCTCTCTACCAGTTCCGGATGGTCTAATGGGAGTTGTTGCATCGTTACGTGATGTAAACCCTTTGAAGGGACCTCCACCTCTGTTCGAACCTTTGCCCTTGTTTGACCACCTTTATCTGGAGCTTCGGGATCTGTATCCATTTGTTGGGATAGTTTGGCCACCGTCTGTCCATTTTGTTTGACTGGAAGGAGAAGAAAAAATGTAGAAATAATTTATTCATCATCATTTTTTAGGAAAAAACATACACTGCGCAAAAAAATTAACGCACATTCTGAAAATCTCAATTTTAATGAAAGTTAACTCTACATTGACTTTATAACTTATTTTTTATGTTCTCACGGGAAGGTTTTGAACGAAACAAGACACATTAAATGGAAGAAAAAATCAGGATTTCACCGAATCTTTTCAATTTTCAAAACACTGAAATGCTGATAAGTGATTTAATACTTGGTATTTCCACCCCTTGCGTTAATTACAGCTCGGCAACGACGGTTCATACTCAAAATGAGTGATCTTAAAATATTCTGATCTAATCCTTCCCAGATTTCTCCGAGTTGGATTCCTAAGTCATTAGGAGTAGCTGGATGATTTTCTGAACTTCTAAGCCTTCTATTGAGGTTGTCCCAAACCTGCTCAATCGGATTGAGATCTGGACTTCTTGCTGGCCATTCCATTCGAGAGACTTCAACCTCTTCAAGGTACTCCTGAACGATGCGCGCACGATGGGGTCTGGCATTATCGTCCATAAAAATGAAATTTTCACCAATGTATGGGGCAAATGGCACTAGATGCTCTTCAAGAATGTTCCTTATATACTTATCAGCATTCATAGCTCCATTATCAACGACCACTAGGTCTGTGCGAGCAGTCAAAGATATTCCACCCCATACCATAATCGATCCTGCCCCGAAACCAGTAGTATTCAGGAAATTGCACTGAGCATATCTTTCATGTCGACGTCTGTATACAAGGGAACTTCGATCACAATGGTAGAGGCAGATTCTAGACTCATCTGTGAAGAGAACTCTTTCCCAATCGGCCTCTTCCCAATGGATATGCTCTCTCGCAAAATCCAAACGCGCCCTTCGATGGGCTGGGGTAAGAGCTGGGCCACTTTCCGCGACGCGAGGCCTTAAATCATATTCTCTGAGGCGATTTCTTATTGTCTGAGTGCTAATTTGCACCTCATGAGTTTGCTCAAGCTGATTTTGAAGAAGGCGAGCGGTTGCAAACCGTTGTCTCAACGAAGAAACTCTCAAGTAACGTTCTTGAATGGCAGTTGTTACCCGTGGTCTACCCTGTACTGGTCTTCGGACATTCATACCTGTCTCCCTGAATCGCTGCAACATTCTGGACACACTTGTATGGGAAACTCCAAACCTTTCTGCAATTCTTGTGTATGTCCACCCTTTATCTCGCAAAACTATACCGCTTGGGCACATTCCTCTTGGGTCAAATTGCGTGTTTCGCGTTGCATAGCGATCGAGTGTAGAAAATCAAACGAAAGAAAAACTATTGATCACTAGAATTGACAGAGAACAACAGATTTTAGAATGGAGCCAATACATTCAAAATCTGATAATATCATCTTTTTTTATTCCTGCTGGGAGAAAACATCTGTATTGAAGAAAAACGTTGAAAGTGGATAACATATGCATGCATAATTCTGATAAAAATAATTATCATTGAGAACACCTCCAGTTGTAGAAAAAAATTTGAGATTTCCATAATGTGCGTTAATTTTTTTGTAGGGTCCCATTTCTTGTCCAAATGCTGTAACTTCTTCTTCTCAAAGTGACATTACCCTTATCCAATATTCAATAGATCATAGAGCTGATTCATCCACTCGCTCACCTTTTTACCCGAGATATTCACTTCAATATCACGAAAAGAATGGATTCCGAAAGAGCGCGTCTCAAAGAAACTGATCCAATATACCTGTTCCTTCAGAGGAGATATTCCGCAAACCGAGAGACATTCTTTTGATCAGTGTGGAAATGCAAATTGAGAGCAACAATTCCCCCAACCTATAAAGGCTTCCAACGGTTATTAGGCCACTCAGTTCGAGAAGATCCGAATGCTAAGGAATTGGAAAATTCGATATTATGTTTAACTTGCAGATTATTGAAATTGGATGCTGAGGCCGTATCTCTGTGAGATGGGTATACGCTTTTATTCAGCTCTTGTAGGATCCTTGCCAGGACTTTTATGCTGTATACTAAGGGTAAAGGTACACCTGCTATGGATATTCTGTTTGTTGAAAGTATATCATGTTGGGGAGAGTGATGTGAACGAGATTGTAATACGATGAAGAATTGGGCAGAACTCTGCCGCGCAATTGAATACTGAGAACATCTTCGCTTCGAAAAGTTCATGGTACCAAATTAAATCTGATCAAATTTTATTCTGTGGAATAAAAACTATATTTGAAGATTCTAACGTATGCCCCTTGAGGATTGGCACACATTTCATTGACCAATATAGTGGTGATCAGAAGAAGATAATAGGTTGCTATTGAAATGAAAGTTTGTTTGTAACCTTGACTTCACTTTAACACGTCAGTTGTTGAAGAGGTCAAGTCGATATGGCTTACAAAAACGAAATTCGGGAGAGTAGGTAAACTGCTCCACATGAGTTAGGGATATTAACTCAAATTGCAAAAAAATAAAGTTAAAATAAGATTTTTGTGATGAAAATTCATATTAATAATATTTCAAGTTGCAAATTAATTTTAGCCTGTAGGTCTGCAGTATACAGGGTGGTTGCGAAAAATCGAGTGAAATAACGAAATTTTATTCACAGAGAATTCAAGCATTTTAAGACTATCAATACAATGTATGGCCTCCACGGGCATCAATAACAGCTTGACATCTTCTTTGCATACTACACACGAGGTGGTTGAACATTTCTTGAGGAATTTGGTTCCATAAATGGGGCAGAAGCTCTCTCAGATCATTTAAGGATTCTGGGGTAGGTTGATGATTATCTAATCTTCTTTGGAGCATATCACATGCATGTTCTATGCAATTCAAATTTGGTGAGTGCGGAGGTATTGGTTAATGTGGAATATCAAGCTCCTCGCGCGCATTCTCAACTATGGCTGCAAGGTGCGGTCTAGCGTTATCATCTAGAAATTGGAAAGTTTCACCAATAGAAGCGTGAAAATTTGGCACAACATTGTCAATGACATGCTTCCTATAGTGTGAGGCGGTCATATTCCCAGGATAAATGTGTAGATCTGTGCGCCCGTTGAAACATATCCCGGCCCATACCATAACACTACCCCCTCGGAGTGGATGGACTTCTTGGACATAGCGATGATTACGGGGTATGCGTGGGATTGTCCATACCCTTATTCTTCGAGAATCTTAAAATCGTCCATATCTGGATTCATCAGTGAAAAGGACACTTCGCCATTGATCGTTCCAATTGATATGTTGCCTTGCCCATTCCAGTCATTGACGCTTATGGTCACGTGTTAATGGAACTCCTCTTAAACGTCGTCTGATGGTTTCGATGGAAACTTGGACCCCATCTGCATTTTGAAGAGTATTCCGTAGCATTCTACACGTAGATGTAGGGTTTCTTCTCGCCGAAACGGTGATGAAAAGATTCTGAGCAGGTGTTGTTTTTCGTCGCCCACCAAGCCTTGGTCTTTGCAAAACGGAACCTGTCTCCCTGAACCTATTCCAAAGTCGAGATATCACACTTTGGCTGACTTGGAGCTTTTCCGCTACAACAACAAGAGTTAGGCCACCCTGTAGCATTCCGATAGCCCTATTAGCCTCAGCGTTTGTTAATTTACGTCTTGGCATTTTCAGAAAACTCGTTTCAAATCGGAGCCGTTGATAAACTGACTTCATTTCAAAATGAGAACATTCATGAAGCATATGCAAAGAACCAAACTTCAGAAAAAAGGCGACCAGATTGACGAAATGTCTCATACTGATTTTTATTGGATCGATTCAAGTTGTTATTGAGTTTTAAATGATTTTACAGCGATTTTCTCGAAGATTACATACTTTTAAAAATGATTGAATACGATATCTCTAACTCTTGTGGAGCAGTATATTTATAATTTGGTTGGGCGAGTCGATAAAGACGATATAATACGCATTTTTGAGAATCAGAATATATCCTGTAGATCTATTTGTCGGACAATCGCTGAATGTGAGCAAGGTATTCCTTGTATGAACCTAGCAAAAAGTAAACCAAGAACTTCTGGCCAAACAAGGACCGTAAGACTGGTAAGAAGAGCGGGAAACAAGGTTGGTACTTCGCTGAGAAAACTAGCACGGCAATATAGGTCATCTAACTATATCGCTAGTTAATTTTATTGAAGCAGAACACGCTCGAGACGATGTTATCTACGAGCCAGCCCTTGCGTCCAGGTACTGTGCAAGAGAAACTCAAGATTGGCTAGCCGACCAAAACGTACCATTTGTTCGGCGAAACGGCAACCCCCCTAACCTTCCATAGGCTCGACCCACAGAAGATGTTTCGGCTCTCTTATCGCGAAGAGTTTACGATGGAGGATGGGAAGCCCAAAATGAAGAGGAACTTAGACGCCGAATATACAGAAAGATCCGAAAAATCGATCTAAATACCGTCCAAAACATGATGTCAGGTGTTCACAGAAAGTTGCGTTCTGTGGAAGATAATGGCCCTCTTCATTTAATTTGAATTGATAGTTTTGTTGCTTTCTGAAAGGTTTATTGATGTCTATCACAATACAATAAACAAATATATAATTTTTGTCACTTTTTTGGTATCTGAAATTTATGGGACATAAGTTATATGAAAAATAAAAATAGTTTGTACCCCCAAGAAGATACAGAAAATATTTCATGTGGAGAAGGTAGCTCAACACATTAACTGTGCATTGTGAGGATTCTGAGTAAGTTCTACGGACCATAATGTCGAAAAAAAATGGGTAGATTGCTGGTGAAACTGAATGTTTTTCATTCAGATGGCTCAGAAACTCTTAAATTCACTCCAAATTAACGGAGCGACGCGCTCATCGAGTTAATGAAACCTCATAATGCCATTCTAGACCATCTCCACTATAAATTTCACGGCGTTTTATACAACCGTAACCCCTATATGAATTAAAGAAGAGACTTTTTCGTTTCATGAGACCTTCCCTCTCTTTCATTTCGAGGATGGATCCTCGAACAAATTTTTCAACTTGTTATTTATGTAGATCATAAAGTTGGAAAAGTCTGAGACATAATTGGATCACTGGGATTGGGGTACATGATGAAATTGTGATATAGAATTGGAGTATTCCCATCGTTTCTCGCTGATATATGAAAAATTCAAGTGGTACTTCTCACTGTGCTGCACTGTACAGGATGATTGTGAATAGTTAGAAAGTAGGTTCGTTACCCTATCAGAAGAAGACACGACGGTACCCGTTAGTTTAGTATGTAAAAAATGAAGTCGTTCCGTGAGAAGAAAGATACCTAATTTTTTTTTTCAGTTTCTCTACTTCACAATATTGCGCACTGTGTATGAGCGAACGATATCCAAAAAAAGAGCCCCAGCAAAGAAGAACGATCATCTCAATATCCCCCATGAACCTTTCTCATAAAGAATATGAGGATGAATGAAAAACCCACATTTCCAAAACAACCATCCAGCGATGAAAAGAATGGGAACCTTTTCGAAATGAAACTGCCACATGACATCATTCAATTACTCCAATCTACCCCAACGAAACACTTTTCTAGGTGGAGCGGTTTAATTTTTCATCGACAGCCACGGAACGCACAAATTTCATCTTGATAGGTATCATTTATTTTGGAGGATCAATCCGCAAGTCCCACCCAGTGGCGTCGGGCTTTTTCCGGCAATTTCACCCGGATCGACTGTTAGTGAAACAATGTCGGAAAAACGGGAACGAGAGGGTTTTTTGGGAGATTTTGTAGCTTGGGGTTCAGACCAGATTTAGATCTGGTTCATTCGTTTCTTTAGGGTAATTTATTATGCACGACTGACACGCGGTTGTTGAAATTTATTCCTTGTTCTGGCTTTCATTGCTGGTAGAACATTTCTCACTAATATTTATTGAAGAGTATTATGAAAAAATTGGTCCTGAAGGACTTTTTATTCAAACGAAAAATACAATCTTTCTCTTTCCAAATCTTAAATCGAATTCAAATTTGATAGATGAGATTAAGTAAATATACTGCTCCACAAGACTTAGGGATATCGTATTCAATCGTTTTTAAAAGTATGTAATCTTCGAGAAAATCGCTGTAAAATCATTTAAAATTCAATTACAACTTGAATCAATCCAATAAAAACCAGTATCAGACATTTCGTCAATCTGGTCGCCTTTTTTTCTGAAGTTTGGTTTTTTGCATATGCTTCATGAATGTTATTATTTTGAAATGAAGTCAGTTTATCAACGGCTTCGATTTGAAACGAGTTTTCTGGAAATACTAGGTAAATTAACAAACGCTGAGTCTAATAGGGCTATCGGAATGCTACAGGGTGGCCTAACTCAGGTTGTTGTAGCAGAAAGGCTCCAAGTCAGCCAAAGTGTGATATCTCGACTTTGGAATAGATTCAGGGAGACAGGTTCCGTGTTGGAATTACCAAGGCTTGGTGGGCGATGAAAAATAACACCTGTTCAGGATCGTTTCATCACCGTTTCGGTGAGAAGAAACCCTACATCTACGTGTAGAATGCTACGGAATACTCTTCAAAATGCAGATGGGGTCCAAGTTTCCATCGAAACCATCAGACGACGTTTGAGAGAGGTGAATCTAGGTTCTAGACGTCAATTAAGAGGAGTTCCATTAACACGTGACCATGAGCGTCAAAGACTGGAATGGACAAAGCAACATATCAATTGGAACGATCCATGGCGTACTGTCCTTTTCACTGATGAATCCAGATATGGACGATTTTCAGATTCTCGAAGAATAAGGGTATGGACAATCCCACGCATACCCCGTAATCGTCGCTATGTCCAAGAAGTCCATCCATTCTGAGGGGGTAGTGTTATGGTATGGGCCGGAATATGTTTCAACGGGCACACAGATCTACACATTTTTCCTGGGAATATGACCGCCTTACGCTATAGGGAGCATGTCATTGACAATGTTGTGCCAAATATTGGTGAAACTTTTCAATTTCCAGACGATGACGCTAGATCGCACCGTGAAGCCAATAGTTGAGAACCAATACCTCCGCGCTCACCAGATTTGAATTGCATAGAACATGCATGGGATATGCTCCAAAGAAGATTAGATAATCATCAACCTACCCCAGAATCCTTAAATGATCTGAGAGAGCTTCTGCCCCGTTTATGGAACCAAATTCCTCAAGAAATGTTCAACAACCTCGTGTGTAGTATGCAAAGAAGATGTCAAGCTGTTATTGATGCCCGTGGAGGCCATGCATTGTATTGATAGTCTTAAAATGCTTGAATTCTCTGGGAATAAATGTCGTTATTTTACTCGATTTTTCTTAACTACCCTGTATACGCTGCAGACCTAAAGGCTTAAATTAATTTGCAACTCGAAATCGTATTAATATGAATGTTAATCACAAAAATCTTATTTTTATTATATTTTTTTGCAATTTAGGGGAAGGTGGGGACCCTTCGTACGGTTTCAACATTTAATTTTTTTTATTTTTTGTTTTTTCATTAATCAATTACCTGACAGCTTGAATGTATAGTCTAACTATCTGAGATTCATATGAAAAAATTACAGATGATTTCATCTGATGTTTCAACCATAATTATGATTTGAAACCAAATCTGGAATATGTACGAACCTACCCCAACAACGGGGCACCTACATACAGTCAGTATAAATACGTGATTTTCCTGGTCGTCGTCCTTTGTTTGTTTTATTACTTCTCACAACAGTCGGATAGGGTCGAATTGCCTGTAGTGTCAAAACTGTCTTCAAAGGAGCTACTATTATTTGATGGATTGGTGAATTATTCAAAGGATCTAAATTAAACCTTCGTAGTTCATCATAAGTTATCAATGGTGAGTTAATAGTTTGTTCTCGCGAAACGGCGGAACCTCCAAGAAAGAAGTTAATGCAAAAATTAGCAATTAGTACACTAACACACTAAATCGTTCCTAGTTGGGGCACATTCTTACGCGTCCAAATGTGCCCCATCTAGTTCTGTACGAAAGTACCCCACTTACCAAATAACAGCAAAATATATCCTCTTTCAATATTGATAGGAAAACGTCATAAATTTATTATTGGAAACGTATCTTAAGTATATTTTGCTAGTTACTGATAGAATTCTCTACACGAGAACCTATCTTATCTACGGTAACAATTGACAGAAACATTGATCAAAAAATTACTTAGCGAGCGCGAAAACACGTTCGTGCCTGAAACTTCGCTCTCACCAGTGCGAATGGCGCGATAGTACGTTGACGTAAAGTTGGTACCTCCACTCAAGCACACATACAAAAGCAAGGCCGTACGTCGTTTCGTTCAAGTTTTATTTCGACTGTATGAATGTGCCCCGCGTACGAAGGGTAACGATCTCCCCCTAAGTCATTATCCCTAACTCATGTGGAGCAGTTTATATCTCTCAAACCAGCATCAACCGAGAGTACTATTCTTTCAATGTTCACTTCAAGATTCATTGTTCAATCTCAGACATCTTTCTTTTGAATTTTCGTTCAGATGAGAACTGATATACGAGTCCATTCTCTAGGTATATTCAACTAACAATCAAGGGTCATTTATTGGAATTTCCAACAGTTAACTCATGGATGAAGACCATCAAAATGTTGCGTTGAAATGAAATATTATTCATCCACTATAACCAAACAGATACACTTTTACTATTACATCATCAATAACTTCACTCATTTATGAATATGAGGGACAGTTCTATTCTATTGCAATCCAGTTTAATTAATGAAAATAATTACCTTTACCATGAACTACTGTCACAAAGTGAATTGCCAACCCAAATAATTCTAATTAACAATGAAAAATGAGATTCCAAATTTATAAACATACCTTACCTATATTAATATGGCAAAATTTGAGGTTGTGGTTTGTTCAAAATTCATAGTTTTATTTGTTTGATACCACAAAGTTCTTATTGCGTACTCAATCGGTAAAGAATAAGACCGACACATCTATGTTCTCGATTCTATGGTCGTGTCACCTAGAATCCCACGAACATTTTTACCACCTGTTCTGTTCAATCAGCTCTGTGAGTTGTCTATGAACGATCTCAAAACGTCCTTCAGTTCAGTAATTTCCGCATCCTAATTTCACATAGAACCTTGTTCTCGTACGATTCATGCCCTTATTTCGCGTGGAACCTTCTCATGCCAGTTTGTTCTCCTATTTCGCGTCGAAACCTCTTTCTGCAGTTTCTGCCCTCATTGCACGTGGCAAATATTTAAATTGGTGCCAGAGGTTCATTCATGGTGTCATTCGTTGTTAGAAGAAAAGTATCGGTGTATAATCGGATAGAAGGGGATTTATCTAATTTTGTAAAATGTGTTGTAGAAAAACTATTATGTAAATTATCTGTGGAGAGATGAAATAATCTGAAACTGTATTTCTTCGATGAGGATACTTTGATTTTATTTCCATTCGATTGGAGAAATTTTATTTTTCTTGAAAATTAGATGGAAAACAGTTTTTACTGGTAGTTTTGATCGGACTGATATCAGAGGGGATGCGTGCAAACCTACACGACATTTGACGATGAATAATGTGAATTTAAATCGACCCTCTTTCCTCAGAGCATCAATCACAATTAACCAATCAAGGGTAAATGATAAGTAGATGGATAAACAACGGCTTTTCACGACCGACCCCTATATAAACGAGGCACTTCCGCTATTAATTTCCTGGAGACAACCTCTATTTCTGCGTTATTAATCTTCGTCTGCTTTTCCAGTCTCCTCCTCACTTTCACTCTCCACGTTTTTGGGGGCTTGAAGTGAATTAGACTCAAAGATCATTTTCGGTAAGTTTTATATAGGAAATGAGTGAAATCCTCATTTGAAGCCTTCTTCTTGGGAATATTGGAAAAATATGGAAGAACAAGGACTAAGCATGATCTCTTTTTACCTTCTCTTGGTCTGAAATTGTTCAGAATTCGTATTTTCATTTTTATCCATTACAAGTTTGATACTGCGAAGGGTCGGAAGCGAAGAAGATCCAGACCTCAGTGGCTAACCCGCTCTCTTCGACTCTATGGTCTACAAAATCGAAAGGACCGAGCTCAGCCAGAATCGGCGCAATGGCAACATTATTGAAGAGGAATTCAACAGTTGCTTGTTTATAACTTTTTTCAATCGTGTCTGAGAAAGTCCCTGGTTTTCATCTGTCTAGGAAAAATTGGTGTCTGTTGAATCGTCTTAGGACAGGTCATGGACGTTGTAAAAGTATGCTTTTCAAATGGAATGCCATTGATAGCCCGAGATGTGATTGTGGTCATGAAGAGCAAACGATTGACCATTTGGTCAATAATTGTTCAATATATAAATTTCCAGATGGTTTTAAGGGTTTTCTGAGTCATTTTTGAGATGGGTTGGTACCTTCAAAATAATTTGAATATATATTAGTTGATTTTCCTTTTTCGTTTTTTCTCCCTTGGTTTTTTTTTGTTTCAGATTGTTTGAAAATGCTTTGTCAACCCCTTTGAAGAAAAGAAGAAAGAATTATATTCGAAGAAGATGATACCCTTCAATATGAATATCAGCTTATTCTGTAAACAAATCCAATATCCCTTCACTTATACGGGGAGACAGAGTTTTTGCTGAGGTTTTTATCTGTGCATCATACGCAGAACTGTATGGTGCCCCGTTTAACATTCCTCTGCTAATACTAAGATTAGGAGCCTGGAATGGATCAATCTGTTTGTTTGAATGATCTGTTCCTTGTTGCCTTTTCATGGTACATGCCATAATGTTTTGATTGGAAACAAATCTGTACGGCTCCCTTTCATAAGAATTTATATATACAGGGTGATTCTTTGACTTGAACATATATTTTAGCTGTAAATTCTTGAGGCCAAAAGACACCTTTTTTTATTTTCCATCTTTCCGAATTCGGCTCTGTTGAAAAGATATAGCCATTTGAAAAAAATTGAGCTTAATGCGTGCCTGATGGAATTATATGCAAGGACCTCAAAGTTCATATTTCTCGATTGAAATTGAGTTAATACATTTAGAGAATACTCAAGTACTAACTTTATTTGAATGAGAATGTTAAAAACACGATATTTGTCAACAAAAACACTTTGTTTTGTCCGATTATTTCTGCAACTTAAAAACCATATTTCTCATACCAAAATGACTTCTATTCTCCTGAATCTTAGTTAGTGAACACTAATATTGTGTTCATATTCTCCTCAAAAGGTTCTCCACTGTACGCGATATACAGGGTGGCCATTTGAAAACGAAACAGACGAGATTACAGACGAAATAAATTTTTTCGATATAAATGCTCGGACAGGTCGATTTCTGTTTCGAGGGGGACAACTTAAGATGTAGGTTACGGACGCATAGCGCTTCAACCCTTGCTACTACAACCCTCACCCCCAATTTTTGAATACGGAAGATGGGGTAAGTGATACCTCATTTGAAAGGTATTTTTATATTGATTTCAGCACAGTAATTATTTTTCCATTTTATGCATTAGTTCTCGAAATATTCTTAACTAAGTATTTGAAATGAAGTGGTGTTTTCATGGCACTTGTAGTGTTTTTTTGTGAAAAATCGACATTTTGAGCTTCAAAACAACCATGACTGTGGCTTCCTTCCTCCAATCCAATGACATAGAAATCTTTAGTCAAGATGTCGATTTTTCACAAAAAAACACTACAAGTGCCATGAAAACACCACATTTTCATATACTTAGTTAAGAATATTTCGAGAACTAATGCATAAAATGAAAAAACAGTTACTGTGCTGAAATCAGTATAAAAATACCTTTGAATTGAGGTATTACTCACCCCATCTTCCCTATTCAAAAATTGGGGGTGGGGGTTGTAGCAGCAAGGGTTGAAGCGCTATGCGTCCGTAACCTACATCTTAAGTTGTCCCCCTAGAAACAGAAATCGACCTGTCCGAGCATTTCTATCGAAAAAATTTATTTCGTCTGTAATCTCGTCTGTTTCGTTTTCAAATGGCCACCCTGTATAATTAACATATTATATTATGTTCTGTAGCCATTTTATTTATTTTATTTATTCTTCTAGAGCTATGTTGCTATAAACGGGGATATTGATTATTTTAGGCGTTTCCTTCGATGATTACTTGCAATACTCTCAGTGAATTAATGTAATATTAACCGTGTAGTGTCGAGTTTATAAAATTAACGTGCATAAGTTGGAATATTTCTTTGTGCAGAAGTTTTCGATAGTTGGCAGCAAATTATCACAGAGGATATTGTTCAAATAGAAACATCGCCAAAGAGGATTTAGTGCTAAGTATCGTTGTATTTTTCATTGATTTCAATTCAGTACGTGGTTTGTATCGACATTCATCATTCATTTATTTGAATTTTGTATATCATTGAGCTTATTTTTAATATTCTCCGGATGGACCGGTTACAATAAATTTTTAATATAAACTGTGCTTATAAAACGTATAATTTCATGCTTCTTAGAAGTCAATTTTATCTTCCACATTTGTGGGATTTTATTATTACATATCTCTACGTACACAGACGTTTTTCCATCATAAATATTTTAGTCTTGACAGAATTTATAAATATTTTGACAACATTGTTAATTGGAAAGAAATCAGAAAGTTTATAATTTTTCACACATTCTGTAATATTAATGAAACAGGGAAGCATCCAGATTATTCTTACGATTTTTTATGTTTTCAGTCAAATTTTCTCAGTTAATAGGGAATAACTCGAAAACGAAGAAGAATACTTTTATATCTCTACTAGCTGGCCCGGCGAACTTTGTTCCGCCTAAATGATACTCACGGTATGGATTTCACTAATCGTAATAACCGGTGATCGGAGATCATCGGCTTGGTTCTCTGATTTTTGAACTATCAAATGTTTCCATGGATATCAGGATATGAGCTGTCACACAGAACAGATACACAAAAATAATATGTCATAATATGACAATTACTAATAATGGCAATTTTGGATTCAGTTATTTCCGCAAATATATTCATTACCCAAACAGAAATTCAAAAACATTTTAAAAATTATGAGAAAAGATGAGAATGGACATCTCGCGGTTGGAACTGATCGCCAAAATCCGATTTACTTGACATTTCGATAAAAATTCACTGTGATATTCACCCGCTTCTGGATCTGTTAATAGCCTTTCGGCTTTCATGGTACTATAAGCCCTATGTGAATTACACAGTAATTGATGTCGTATGTTCTTTTTTCGATCATTTCAAACCACGACGACCGAAATTCTCGAAAAAAACAGATGACATCAATCGATGGCCGCGAAAGCCTCGACAAATTCATCGCCATTTAATTGTGATAATGTCAAATATAGTACCTTCACGATTACGTTATTCGGAATAAATAAAACTATAAAAATAACTAATAATCATCAGTCATAATGTGTGAATAGCGCCATCTGAAGTGGTAAGAACGAAACTTTTCTCATATCTCAACGAAATCTAACCATTTTAGACATCTGTACTCCTACGCTAAGACATTTTGGTTTTGCCCAACAGCGCAGAGTTGTAGGCAAATCAAATTACACACTATTACAGTGACTATAGGGTGAATATAGTCACTGTACACACTATTTGTTTATACCGCCATCTAACGCGGAGAATATGAAATGAAGTACCTACGAATAAGCGGTAGCGTAATTGTAACTGTAGCGACATCTAGTGGCTTTACTCGAAAGGAGGAAAAGCATTTCCTGTATAAGTAAAATTTTCATCGATTTTTTCAAAGTTTTATTGTATTTTGTAATAACCAGATCGTAGACGAATCCATATATGAAGTTTCATAACAAACAGTCCATCCGATCTCGAGTTATAAATGGTGTAACCAACATCTTTCTTTTATATATATTGATATTTTAAAAGTTGTTTTATGGTATTTTTGCGAGGATCATGAGTCGACTCCGCTGTAACTTTTATACCAGAAGAAATAAAAAATGAGTTTCAGGAATATGCACCTTGAATAGAGTGAACAATCAACCGAAATTCAGTTAATTATGTTGAAAGAAAATTGTTTTTTAATGGATTTTCGACACCCTGTATCTTTCAAACGAAACCGAACTTTGAAAAATGGTATGGGAAAAAAGTGTTCCGTTTGATGAGAGGAATCTACAGTTTACAGTTTTAAAGAGAGAGAAAGAGAGAATTATAACTCATAATATACAATCAATGCTAAAATTCTCATCATATTTCACCTCAAGAGATGTACAATCTACATTCTGATAACGGGTTTCTTGCTATCACTGACAAACATCTCAGTAAAATCTTATGGGCCATATGAAAGCAAGTCACATCCAAAGCAGCACTTAAACCCTTTCTGACTAGATTACAGCTATCCTAAACTATAATATGCGACGATAGAAACGATAAGCACCGACCACAGTCCCATATTAAATATTCAAACGCCCGGTTTTCTCCATAGAGATGCCATTGGATATTCTCAACAGTATCTTGTTTCGTCATTGACACTTCGACCTAAGTCGTTACACAGCTCATAAAGGAAAATGTGTTATGACTATAGGGCCCATTAATTCAATTGTGAGACACATCGTCAGAACTGTCTGAAATGGTCAATATTTGTATTGAAATGAAGCTTCTGCATCTTTGATCTATTTCAGGAAATCTATTTCACCTACTGAATGAAATCATGCCAAACAAATCAATCAATTCCACTGACGTATTATTCCGATAAATCATTGTCGAAATCGTAGCAAACTGAAGAATCGGCGATGAGTACAAAACTCAAGTTACAAACTTCCAAAACTTCACCTCGTGTGCTTCAGCTCTTGAACATTGTCGACATTGATGCATGCTAAATGAACCAACCCGAGATTCGAACAGTGAAAAATGAATTCGATTTTCCGTTATCCTTAACTTGTCAGCCACATATGATTTTCAAGGATTTGATGAATAAGCCTTAGGAATATTCTCACCAACACATTTTTCATATCTATTCAACAAATCGTTGTTTCCTTTGGGCTAGATATCGGAACATTTTCAGGAAACCTGTTCGGGAAAATTCCTGACCTGTCTGTGGAATATTCTTCATGGTAATATCCATCAACAGTTTTACGTGTAGCCGAGGATTTTCATCAGATGTTTAGATGTAGACGGAAAGAAGATGGAGATTTTGCGTTGCCTGAAGAATATTTACTGACATGTACTGCTAAATTCTTCTCGACTCGCTGACATTATTCACTTTGTGGCTGTCATAAAAAGACGATAGAAGTATATGCTGCTAATATATCTGCACCCTGATGCTTTCAGCATAAAATTTTCTTATCTTCCTCTCCTTTCCGAGAGGAATTCATACCCCAGATTTTTTCATCTCCCTGCGTTATATCAATGACCCAACTTTTCTAACCCACTGCTTCAGAACGAGGGCAAAGTTTTTGGTTTGAGTATATGTATGTCAATTTTTTTTGCATTCTACAGCCTGGTGGATTCCAACTCAAAAGGTGTTATTAGATTCATATGAATTATTGGAGTGATGTAAGATTTGTTTTCATTCTGATTTTTTTATTCAGTTTCTGTTTTTTCTTCAATAACTTTATCATTGAAGACACGATTTCTGAAATGAAAGCTTTATTGACCAATTGATAGTCGCGATGAAGCTTCAGAAAATGACAAGAACTCTTCAGAAGAAGTAAAAAAACCTATAGGTAATCTCATCAACGGAATTATAAAAAATGTAATCACCTTCCTGAGTATCCATCGTATGAGCCTCCTTATTTCCATTCATGTTCCTGTACAGGTCAGTCTGAGTCCTCATCATCGAAAGAGTCCTTCCTGTAACAAAATGAAAACAGAATCAACATAAAATCTCAACTTCAAGCGATATCAATTGATGATAATTCTGGATTGGACTTTATGAAAGTCTTGTCTCCTTTCTGGGTTTGCAACACTTCACTCCACTTCAATCTTTGCAATAATTAATTTTTACTTTCCATCTCTGTCTGAACTTTTTTGTGTGTAACTTTTACAACCTGAATTAACAAATATATCATATCATATTGATATAATAACGAATATTTGTCAATAACATTATATTGATATGTCCACAAAGATATGTCAATATTTTATTGATGAATATTCTTTTTATTGCTAATCATCTTTCGCAACCTAAACCATCGAATATATAACAACATATTGATACATATTTGTTGATTCACAATGAAATCAATATTATATTGATATATGTTAGTTGATTTAGGTTGCGAAAGGTGATTACTCAAAATGAGGTGAAAAATATTCTATTCAATAAATATATATCAATATAATATTCAGTCAACTTATACAACGTAAATCAACAAATTTAAATCAATATTATATTGATACGTATGTGTTGATCATCAATATTATATTGATATATTTGTTGATTCAGGTTTATATGTTGATTTACACAACCTAAATCAACAAATTCATATCAATATTATATTGACATATATGTGTTGATTATCAATATTTTATTGATGTATTTGTTGATTTATGTTGTGGAAGGTGATGAAAATATGAAATATTTTCGAAATATGTGAATTGAATCATTGGATCCACAAAAGATACAAAGAAACGTTTCCGATGCCTAAGTCAATTCATCCGCAAGGTATTCTTTCTCGGAAAACAAATCGATTACAGCGACAATACGCCATTTTCCGCCTGTCACCGTTTATTGCAGAAATAAAATATCGGTCTTACCTAAGGAATGCTTCAAATTCTCCAACTCTCGCACACTATCTTCGTCCTGAAAAATTATTTCGGATCAATGTACGAAAAGAGCTCTGAGTAATACGTTCGGATATAAGAGTTCCAACCTTTGCGAAGTGAAAATTGGTTCGATTTTCCGTCAGAGATGTAAATATGGAAACAGGAAATGGGCCGAACTTTGGCGATTCGAGCTTTCCACGGAATTCTTTTTCTCACATTGCCGGGAATCACCGCTTAGCCAGAAAGTTTGTCGATTTGAAAAGAAAAGACTTTGATTGCGCTAATCTTATTTTTATGTTTCGATGGAAATTTGGAATTGAAGTTCGCTGTTTTCATTTTTGTCACTGAACAAGTTTCAAATAACTCAAGAAGTTAATTTCGAAATAGAATGCCATAGAAAAGTTGGATCACATTCCACAGCACAAAATGTACAAAAAACAATGAAGTTAACAATATGGGAGAAAAAATTCATGACAGGTTCGTTGGTATTTTTGTCATGTTATTAACCATTAGTTCGTTCCATGCATGTGATATCACACAAGCTCCAACAAAAAATAATTGAAGTTTCAATTTCAATATGTTACATGAATGTTTTCAGGGGACAAAAGCTATTATATTTCATTCAATTCACGTTATTATATTCGCCCTTGGCAAAGGAGAAATAAATTTCTTTCGATAATCCAGAAGCAGCAAAGGCTGAAACTCCCAGATCGCACTTGACCGAAAATGATTGATCTAACTTACCTTCACTTCAGAATTCTTTTTGTCGGTGTCTGGAACAGAAAACGAACGAATTAGATTAGGTTAGAAGAACCCTCAATCTTATAGGACGCGGTAAGATTGAACGAAGTTATTCTTGAACCATATAAAAAATGATAAAGCTCCGAAAAAATGATCGAATGGCCGAATACCCTTTCTAACAGATTCTTCTTCGAGGTTTTATTTTCGTTTGAAGTCCGATGAGGAATCGTAAAAAGGGCAACTTGTTTTTGCGATTTCTAACCTGACTTCAAACTACTGGTTGAATGATTGATAAAGGAGTAAAAATAAATTTCCTTTATAGTCTAACTGGCACCTTCACCATTTTGCACATTGGAGTTACGAGGATATATTGAAGAATTCAAAGCCTACTATAGAACCAAACAAAATTTCAATGTCAAAATATTTTTTTACTCAACATATTCTCCCCTTAATTGAATACATTTATTACAGCGAACCTGCAACGTCTCTAGACCTTTTTAAACAAATGTTTCTTCTTGCTCTGCAAACCAGTCCTCCACATCTTTTATTACCTACTCGTTGAAAGAAAATTTACGACCTTTTAAACTCTTTTTCAGTTGAGGAAAGAGATGATAGTTGGACGGAGCCAAATCTGGTGAATAAGGGGGGTGTTCTAGTAATTCCAACCCTAAATCACGAATTTTTTGCATAGCAACATGAGGTTTGTGTACTGGGGCATTGTCCTGTGAAAACAAAATACCTTTGGATAGCTTTCCGCGTCTTTTCTGTTTAATTTTTTCCCGTAGAGTGGTAAGTAATGTCGAATAGTAATCTCCAGTTATTGTTCTACCCTTATACAAAAAATCAATCATCATTACTCCATGGTAATCCCAAAAAACTGAAGCAAGAACTTTTCCAGCAGACTTTTGGACACGAAACTTCCAAGGTCTTGGAGAACCAGAGTGTCGCCATTCAATCGATTGTTGCTTTCCTTCTGGATCGTAGAAATGTACCCAAGTCTCATCCGTAGTAACAATTTGGTTTAACAAGGCTACATCGTTTTCAAATCGAGCACAGATCGAACGCGATGCTCCTACCCTTGCACGCTTCTGGTCAACATTCAAACATTTGGGGATCCATTTTGCAGAAATTTTTCTCATGTCCAAATTGACGTGAACGATATGATGAACGCGTTGGTATGAAATCCTCAGTACTTCAGATATCCGTTTTAGCCCAATTCGACGGTCTGATAAAACCATGTCATTAACTGCATTGATATTCTCGGGGACTGACACAGAAACTTGCCTTCCCGATCGGTCATCAGCTTCAATGGAAAATTTACCTCCTTTGAAGCTTGCAGTCCAATTTTTCACGGTCGCATACGAAGGACATTGATCACCAAGGGTATTAAGCATATCTTCGTAAATCTGCTCTCCTCTTAACCTTTTTCAATGCAGGTACTTGATGATGGGTCGATACTATAATTTCTCGATTTTTACAATTTCGGTGGACATTTTTTTTTTAAATTTATTGCGTAACTCTGGTTTACTTTTTTGACGTCGAACTCTACACTGACACTTCTAATAAGTTATTGTTGATATGGTATCGCAATATTCTGTTTATGCATGGAACTGGTCTAGGCTAACTAGATATCAATACATCCTCGTAGCTTTCGTGTATAATTCTCTTCCAATGCTCTTCAAGTCTATGAATGTGTCCAAATTCAGAAAAAATGTATTTGAGAATATTACTTTGTTTCTCTTAACTTGGATTGATGGGTGTAAAGCAGTATTGAATGTACGCCATATAATTTTAAAATAACGTTCTCAATTTTTTTTAGGTTAAATAGAGCAAAATGTGTGCTTGTCGCACATTTCTGGACTTTTCCCCCTGTTTTCTGGAATATTTATTTGGGAAAAAAGACAATTTTTATTATTATTCTCATTCCTTCAGACCATAATACACATACTTACTGCCATCTGTCAACTTTCAATCTGTCACGTGAGCATATTGTGACAATATAACTGTCAAAAATGGCGCGCAATTCAAATCTAATGCTCAATTGAAACACCCTTCAGAACTGGCACCTGCACCATTTTGCAAATGCATCCAAGTTATAAACTATTCTTTGATTATTTCGGTTGCATTCATAGTATTTCCATTGAAGTGTTTCACATTTATACCATCCTATCAGATCAAAATTTCCCTATAGTAATTTAAGAAGGACTTAATTTGTCTAGTATTCCGCTCAGACAAGCGATGCTGTTTTAGAAAAAAGATGTTGAAGTCACACTTGTAATAACTGCTAAGTACCTTGGAGATTTCGATCAAATCTCATCTTAGTCTGCGTTTTCTATAGTAGTTTTTCATCTTCCTGTTAGCACAGTCAACATCGCATGTCCTAATAAGTTAAATTTTATGGTTTGTTAATTTTATGAAATGAGAAATATCTATTGTCTAAGAATACATCATCTTTGAAAATGTATGGATCGTTTCTTAAAATAGAAATCTTTTTTTTTATATCGTTCCTGATGATAATGAACTGAATTCATCGTCTCAAAAGTTCCCACAACAAAGTTTTGTATAAAATTTAGAACTGACACCTTCACCATTTTGCAAAACATACAGGAATTTTAATTTTCTTCGTTTCGTTTGATTGTTGATTTTTTTCGGTGAATTCAATGGAGTTTCCGTTCATCGACCTGTACTCATTCAATGAAAAACACCGTTGAATAAACCTGCACAAACAAGAATTTTCATCGTGAATCGGATGTAAACCAATTACTGTCACGCCTGAAAAACCTCCATTTTGTGTCCCGTTGTAGCGAACATAATGGAATTATTCACTTACTTCCCGAACAAACTACAATTCCGAGCAAAAAACGTGTGTTACTTGCAGTAGACCGAGCGTTCCAAACGAATAAATTCTAACTAATCACTCCCACCTCGGCCTTAAATTGTGTCCTTTTCCTATCCTGACGCAAACGACGCTGAATTTTTCGTTTTTAGCTTGGCCGCACTCGAAGGCCCTAAAACAACTTCAAACCCCCCACAGACCCAGCCTGGAAACTGGAGAAAAAAACGGCTTTGTTCGGTTGGTAACTGTGGACTAATAAAACTTCGGTTTGGATTATTCCTATACGAAACTCTGATAAATTGTGGCGGTTTCATGAACGGTAGAACCTCGAAAGTAGGCTTTGTTTTTTGTGTGCGGATAAAATGGAGGACGAATGGGCCACTTAAGAAATATCAAACTGCTTGGAATTCATTCTGAAAATGATGTACTACTTTTTCCAGTTGCTCAAAATACATATTCCTTATTCTCTGATTCCACAAAGTTTCCTTCTGCGAATGGTGCGGTAACAAAAAAAAACCAGCTCTATGACTTCACCCTCTTTCTCGGTGGTTCAGTTAGGATCCAAAAGATCTCCTACCTGTTCTCTCAATAATAATACGAGGATATATTGGAAAATTCTTGTCCTACTATAGAACCAAACAAAATTCCAATGTCAAAATATTTAATTATTCAACACATTCTCCTCCTAATTGAATACATTTACTACAGCGAACCTGCAACGTCTCTAGACCTTCAATGTTTCTTCTTGCTCTGCAAACCAGTCCTCCACAGCTTTTATTATCTCCTCGTTGGAAGAAAATTTACGACCTTTTAAACTTTTTTTCAGTTGACGAAAGAGATGATAGTCAGACGGAGCCAAATCTGGTGAATAAGAGGGTTGTCTAGTAATTCCAACCCTAAATCACGAATTTTTTGCATGTCAACATGAGGTTTGTGTACTGGGGCGTTGTATTGTGAAAACAAAATACCTTTGGATAGCTTTCCGCGTCTTTTCTCTTTAATAGTAATCTCCAGTTATTGTTCTACCCTCATCCAAAAAATCAATCATGAGAACTCCATGGCAATCCCAAAAAACTGAAGCAAGAACTTTTCCAGCAGATTTTTGGACACGAAACTTCTTAGGTCTTGGAGAACCACAGTGTCGCCATTCCATCGATTGTTGCTTTGCTTCTGGATCGTAGAAGTGTACCCAAGTCTCATCCGTAGTAACAATTTGGTTTAACAAGGCTACATCGTTTTCAAATCGAGCACAGATCGAACGCGATGCTTCTACCGTTGCACGCTTTTGGTCAACATTCAATCATTTGGGGATCCATTTTGCAGAAATTTTCCTCATGTCCTAATTGACGTGAACTATATGATGAACGCGTTCATATGAAACTTTCAGTGCTTCAGATATCTGTTTTAGCCCAATTCGACGGTCTGATGAAATCATGTCATGAACTGCATCGATATTTTCGGGGAATGACACAGAAATTGGCCTTCCCGATCGGTCATCATCTTCAATGGAAAATTTACCTCTTTTGAAGCTTGCAGTCTAATTTTTCACGGTCGCATACGAAGGACATTGATCACCAAGGGTATTAAGCATATCTTCGTAAATCTGCTTACCTCTTAACTTTTTTAAATACAGGTACCTACTTGATGATGGCACTATACTCCAATTTTTCGATTTTTACAATTTCTGGTTTACTTTTTTGAGGTCGAACTCTACACTGACACTTCTAATAAGTTATTGTTCGTTGATATGGTATCGCAATATTTTGTTTATGCATGAAACTGGTCTAAGCTAACTAGATGAGGTTGATTTTGTATGATCCTGTTCTGGAGCTTTTCTTTTGAGATTTGATCTATTACCTAGAATGTAATCAACCTTTTAATGACGTGTGTACACAATGTTTTATTTGTAGTAATCACCAATAAATATCTTTCTATCTATCTATCTATCTATCAATACATACTCGTATACCTTTGCCACTAGTCGATTATTGAATTGATCGATATCTTTCCTATCATCTCGCAAGGTGGAGTGAACGAATAGCCTTTTCAAACCAGAGAACGAGATAAGTGTTAAGAATAATTAAGAATTTCGGGGATAAAATAACCCATTTATCTAAAAAACATTTGAACATGATGGCTTATTCAAAATAACACTCAAATTCAATCAGTTATATAGAAACGATAAAAGAAATAATACGAGATATAAATAAACGAGAAAATTAAGTGAAAAACAGCGTTAATGAACTTATGGTATTTAAGCATTTAATCAAATCGCAAGAAGTTTAGGTACACTATCTAGTCCGGTCTTCAAGGATATCAAGTTAAAAATTGCCAACATTATTCCCAACGAAGTTCCCTTTCATTCCTCGGATGTCAATAAGAGGAAATCAATTCACCGAAAAGGGAACGTTGAAGAAATACTAGTGGATGATTGTCGCTTCCCCCTGACCCTTTTCCAAGTTGAAAGCGATTGGTATCCGAAGTTTGGGTGACGATGAGCTTCCTGGGATTTGAAGTTTTCTTTTAGGAGGAGATAACGGAGTTAATGGAAGGAATGAGCGGTGTTTGACTGACGATCAAAAAGTCACTCCAGATTAATTAGTCTGAGACTCACTCAAATACTGGGTAATGAGTTGAAAAGAAATCAGTTTGTAAATGTTTCCATTACAAGACTTCATTTTCCTTGGACATATTTTTCGATTATTGTTTTTTGAATCGTGTGTGGGATGCTTTACAAGTTCACAGAAGTAGATCCTTCTCCTATATTAAAGATTAAACAAATCATTTCCTTGGCATGGAAGATTTCCTAGCTCACATGTTGTACGATCTTTCAACTTCGAAAAGAATCGTTGTATTCTATACTATACTAAGAGGTAACACTGTGGACAAAACCGAGGCAATCTGTCGAAAAAGGGGTCCAGAAGAATCTTAATTCCAGTTTTTCCTGTGATTCGCAGTTCAAATTATTTCGATTACAATCGAATTACATCCTTTTCAAAACTTTCATTCGTGCGAATCATTTCGAACAAAAGACTGTTATCAGTCTCTTGGATATCTAGTGATAACAATTGTTATCTAACCTAATTGTTACTATGGATGAGACTTGGGTACATTTCGACGATACAGAAACAAAGCAACAATCGATGGAATGGCGACACTCTGGTTCTCCAAGACCTAAGAAGTTTCGTGTCCAAAAATCTGCTGAAAAAGTTCTTGCTTCAGTTTTTTGGGATGCCATGGAGTAATCATGATTGATTTTTTGGATAAGGGTAGAACAATAACTGGAGATTACTATTCGACATTACTGACAACTCTACGGTAAAAAATTGAAGAGTAAAGAGGCGGAAAGCTATCCAAAGGTATTTTGTTTTTTACAGGACAACGCCCCAGTACACAAATCTCATGTTGCCATGCAAAATATTCGTGATGCAGGGTTAGAATCACTAGAACACCCCCCTTATTCACCAGATTTGGCTCCGTTCGACTATCATCTCTTTCCTCAACGGAAAAGAAGTTCATCTCAGGAAAATATGAAGGTTTTAATTTGAAGGAAAACCGTTGCTGGATCATTTTTCGGATTTCTCAAGTCCCAGACAGTGGTATCCCAAAAAAATTGGAGAGTCGTTTCTTGTAAAGCATGCTAAAACACATCTTCCATAAAAAATTTTTTTCGACCACGATCATTTCTGGAAAATATGAAGGTTTTAATTTAAAGGAAAACCGTTGCTGGGTCATTTTTCGGATTTCTCAAGTCCCAAACGGCATTCCAAAAAATTTGGAGAGTGGTTTCTTGTAGAGCATGCTAAAACACATCTTCCACAAAAAAATTTTTTCGGACACGCTCATCTCTGGAAAATATGGGGGTTTCCAGATCATTTTCCAGATTTCCCAAGCCCTGACGGCACCCCAAAAAATTTGGAAAATGGTATCTCGTAGAGAATATCAAAATACATCTTCCACTAAAAAGTTTTTTTCGAGCACGATCATCTCTGGAAAATATGAAGGTTTTAATATAAAAGAAAACCGTTGCTGGGTCATTTTTCGGATTTCTCAAGTCCCAGACGGCATCCCAAAAAATTTGGAGAGTGGTATCTTGTAGAGCATGCTAAAACACATCTTCCGCAAAAAAATTTTTTTCGAACACGCTCATCTCTGGAAAATAGGAAGGTTTTAATTTGAAGGAAAACCGTTGCTGGGTCATTTTTCGGATTTCTCAAGTTTCAGACGGCATCCCAAAAAAATTGAAAAGGTGTATCTTGTAGAGCTTGCAGAAACACATATTCCACAAAAAAATTTTTCGAACACGCTCATCTCTGGAAAATATGGAGGTTTCCAGATCAGTTACCGAATTCCTCAAGCCCTGACGGCATCCCAAAAAATTTGGAAAGTGGTATCTTGCAGAGAATCTAAAAACACATCTTTCACAAAAAAAAATTTTTCGAACACGATCATCTCTGGAAAATATGAAGGTTTTAATTTGAACGAAAACCGTTGCTGGGTCATTTTTCGGATTTCTCAAGTCCCAGACGACATCCCAAAAAAATTGGAGAGTGGTAGCTTGTAGAGCATGCTAAAACACATCTTCCAAAAAACAATTTTTTTCGAACATGCTCATCTCTGGAAAATATGGAGGTTTTAATTCGAAAGAAAACCGTTGCTGGGTCATTTTTCGGATTTCTCAAGTCCCAGACGAAATCCTAAAAAATTTGGACAGTGGTATCTTGTGGAGCATGCTAAAACACATCTTCCACAAAAAAATTTTTTTCGAACACGCTCATCTCTGGAAAATATGGAGGTTTCCAGATCATTTTCCGGAATTCCCAAGCCCTGACGGCATCCCAAAAAATTTGGAAAGTGGTATCTTGTATAGAATCTAAAAACACATCTTCCACAAAATTTTTTTTTTCGAACACGATCATCTCTGGAAAATATGAAGGTTTTAATTTAAAGGAAAACCGTTGCTGGGTCATTTTTCGGATTTCTCAAGTCCCAGACGGCATCCCAAAAAATTTGGAAAGTGATATCTTGTAGAGAATCTGAAAACCCATCTTCCACAAAAAATTTTTTTTCGAACACGATCATCTCTGGAAAATATGAAGGTTTTAATTTAAAGGAAAACCGTTGCTGTGTCATTTTTCGGTTTTCTCAAGTCCCAGACGTCATCCCAAAAAATTTGAAGAATGGTATCTTGTAAAGCATGCTAAAACACATCTTCCACAAAAATTTTTTTTTCGAACACGCTCATCTCTGGAAAATATGGAGGTTTTAATTTGAAGGAAAACCGTAGCTGGGTCATTTTTCGGATTTCTCAAGTCCCAGACGACATCTCAAAAAATTTGGAAAGTGGTATTTTATAGAGCTTGCAAAAACACATACGAGTCCACAAAAAATTTTTCAATATATCCCCGTAGCTATTATTTTGGGTACATTTATCCTTTCATTTGTGTTGGGTTTTAATAAAATTTTATATGCACATACAGTCCATTACCCCTCTTATTTTTCTATGCGGAAACCTGGTAAATTTTTCATTAAATCAAATTGAACCACACTTCAGTTGGTTAACTGAAACTCTACCCAACAGGGTCACTACTAGTTGTTATTATTAATATAAAATAAAATAATGAATCCATAAAAACTGAGATTCCGCCACTTCTCGCATTCGCGAATCCCTCCACATCAACCATTAGCACCAATCCCGACTTTTCACCATGTTTTCCCACGGGAGGAGCGATAATTCCAGATGCCTCACAACAAATCCCCGAAATACCAACAAATCAACTCGGCTACGCTCAAATTTCCGTGGAAAACACCTAAATTCATTGCTATTCAACGCTGGTTCCCCTTTGCGCCGTCAGATGAGCGGTCAAACAATTTGTTACACACAATAGAGGATGGATAAAGAACGACTACGGCCCTGGAAACTAATGGCAAACATCTAATAATAAATTATCGGATAATTTCTCTCCAGGGTGATAACCGGCATGGTCTATGGTGGAGATTTAGTGGAAATGATGATCGTGGACCAGTAGAATATTTAATATATCTTTATCAACATTTATGGCGCTTGCTGGTGGTAGTTCAAAGGGGGTTGAGTAATGACTGGGTTTGCGAGAATTGATTTTAATGTTATTTTAGGATTTTATACCCTGAATAATGCACATAATTGTACAGCGTGAATTATTATATCCACGGCCACGTTAGAGCCTTTTTTAAGACGGCTGTGGCTACTACGGTGTTAGAGAATTAAATGAGTTACCTTCCACGTTATCAAATAATGTCACTTGTTTCATGGTGTTTTCTGAATCTGCCGAAGGAATAAGACATTGCATTGTTATTGATCTGCATTATAAATTATTCAAGGTGAATCCATTAAATAAAAATATAAGTTATTTTTGGATTAAAAAGGTTATTATGAATAAACTTGTGGACATCATCTAGAGGAAGAATAATGGCTTTTTAATTGAGCATAGTCGAACAAAACTGCGTGTTTTTATTGTTTGGATATAATTTTTTTGTGTAGGAATAGAATGTTTTCTTGATATTTTTTTTGAGGGAATAACATTTCACAAGCTAAATCAACAAATATTTACAGTGAGCGTCAAAATTATGGAACAAATTCATTTTCACAGAAGAAAAATCTTTGGCAACAAAATCCTGAAACATGTCAATTTTTGTTTCACTTTTACCAATTTTTTTTGCATTATTGAAGGATTTTTGTTGCACCCTGTACCATCCCCATCAACCCTCTAAATTTTTTCATTATGGGAAAGTGGGTCATGTGGTACTTTTTTGGCAAGGTCTTTGTATCTTCTTTACAGGCGTGCAGAAATTTTCAAGAAAAAATGTTTCCTTCGAAAAATTAGTTAGTTCAAAAAGGTTTTCAGTATGTGCACTTTGTCATGACTCATTTACTTTGAGACGATGGTACCTGATGAAATTTGCCACCGAATAAAAGTCGACCATTACAGTTTTGTTCATGCACAACTTTCAACCCCCTCAATAGGACGGTATAGTATCTCGATCTTCGGTCGCTGCTTGATACAAACTAGGTCGGCCCACCGACCAAGTGCCTACCCTAGTTATAGATTTCACAGTTTCTAAATTGTTTAGTGCAAATGTTAAGGTAATGGATAATTGTTAAATATTATGTCTCTTTTGAGTAAAAACATTTTCCTACAGTTTATAGTGCTTTTCTGACAATAAAAATATTAAATACCTCTAATTCCTAGTAATTTCAAACGTCGTAGAATACGTATTGAAATTTTCAATACTTTTTCAAAGCAAGACAACAAACTTTCTATATATTTGCACCAAATTTGACTCTGAACAATTAAATATATCTTATTATATAAAATTCTCCTGTTTGCAATTTGTGGCCGAACTCTTCCGAAACGGCTAGACCGATTTTCGTGAAATTTTGTGCGCAAATCGAGTAGGACCGGGAATCGGCCAACATCTATTTTTCATCCCCCTAAACGTAAAGGGTGGTCCACCCCTAACTTTTTTTTCAATTTTTCTGGAGAAATTTTTTTATTTTAATTTTTTTATGATACAGCATACAAAAATACATACAACTCTGAATTTTCACCCCTCTACCTAACCCAACGGGATGTGGTATAACAAAAAAAGTTCTAGCAGTTTTTTGAGTTTGTAACATCCATAAACACTGTTTGATTCTGATAAACTTACTGTAGAATCATCCCATCAGTTGTCTTTGAATGTGAAAAATTGGTGTTTGTTATCTCCGATGTCACACTCAAGCAATTGTTTATGCACACTTCAGAAAATTGTCAGCTGTCATATACCGAGGAGCTTCTCTCATCCAGAATGTCATAAAATTAATTTCAACTCAGCAACCACAGAACTTTATGCATACGGATCACGTTCTTCCGGAGCATATTTTTCGTCTCCGGAAATGAACCAAAAAAGAAAAAAAGATGTCACGTAGACTTGCCCCGACATCTTCTCGCTCCTCGGTTTTCGTTCTTTCAGACAGTTTGACACGATATTGTGATATTCAAATTGGATGGTATATTACCCTTGTTCGGCCGAAAAGACTTTGGCCGACTCCGCATACGCTGTTCGAATGTCAGACTTTTTGCTATTGTTACGGATCTGAAATGAGGAATATCGAGGGTTGGCATCACTGTGTCGATGTTTCCAACTTTTGTTTTCTTATTTATGAGGGCTCTATCCGGGTCTGGTCCTTGGAACTAATTAATTACATTTTCGATCTATGGTTCGAAAAGTCCATCCATGCATTCACTTCGCATTGATCTATTCGAATAATAATAGTAATCTCCAGTTATTGTTCTTTCCTTATCCAAAAAATCAATCATGATTACCCCATGGCAATCCCAAAAACTGAAGCAAGAACTTTTCCAGCAGATTTTTGGACACGAAACTTCTTAGGTCTTGGAGTTAGAATCTGTGAAACACTGCGCTTTAATTATGATCTTAAGTAGGGATGTTTTTAGTACGTTTCTACTGAAGTTGAATTTTTTCGATAAAATGTTTCAATTCAAAGAAAGAGCCATGACAAAGTGCACATACTAAAAACTTTATACCACGCGCTCCAGAATATAATAATACGACTCACGCCGTTCCGCCAAATGGAACGGTACAATACCTGCAAAATCTGTCGCTTCTGGCCAGCCGAACGAGCGCTTCAGAATATGGAACTATACAACCTACAACTCAAGCAGTCTCCCCCAATAGGACGGTATAGTATCTCGATCTTCGGTCGCTGCTTGATAAATACTAGGTCAGCCCGCCGACCGAGCGCCTACCCTGGATTCAGATTTCGCAGTTTCTAAATTGTTTAGGGCAAATCATGATTACTCCATGGCAATCCCAAAAAACTGAAGCAAGAACTTTTCCAGCAGATTTTTGGACACGAAACTTCTTAGGTCTTGGACTGTCGCTATTCCATCGATTGTTGCTTTGTTTGTGGATCGTAGAAATGTACCGAAGTCTCATACATGGTAACAATTCGGTTTGAGAAGTCTACATCGTTTTCAAATCGAGCACAGTTCGAACGCGATGCTTCTACCCTTGCACGCTTTTGGCCAACATTCAAACATTTGGAGATCCATTTTGCAGAAATATTTCTCATGTCCAAATTGACGTGAACTGTATGATGACTGCGTTCGTATGAAATCTACAGTACTTCAGATATCCGTTTTAGCCCAATTCGACGGTCTGATAAAATCATGTCATGAACTGCATCGATATTTTCGGGGACTGACACAGAAACTGGCCATCCCGATCGGTCATCATCTTCAATGGAAAATTTACCTCTTTTGAAGCTTGCAGTCCGATTTTTCACGGTCGCATACGTAGGACATTGATAATCAAGGAAATCTGCTTACCTCAACCTTTTAAATACAGGTACCTGATGATGGCTCGATACTCCAATTTTTCGATTTTTACAATGTCGGTGGACATTGGACCGTTTTTCTTCGAAAACGAAGAAGATAATGAATGGCAAACGTTATCGTGCTATGATAACACAGTTTCTTGCGCCTCATTTGGAACCTATTGATCTTGACGACATATGGTTTCAGCTAGACGGTGCCACATGCAATAACGCCCGTGAAATATTGACGATCTTTCACGACAATTCTCCTGTGGGGTTTTCTGAAGTCACAGGTTTATGCCAATGAGCCTGCAACTATCGAAGCATTGAGAGTCGAAATGTATGGAATGTATAAATGTATTAATGGAATACCACCTGTTCAAACTTCATATTTTTTGTCTTCTTATACCACAAAGTTTTCTACTGCCAAATGGTGCCGCAACAAAAAAGAACAGGTCTATGGCTATGCCCACCTTTTCTTTGGTTCACCTAGAATCCCGAAAACATTATTCCTACTAGTTCAGTTCGATGACACCTCTGTCACCAGTCGCAACGTTCATACACGTTTCAGCTCGCAGCCCTCAACAAATAATTACCCTCGTTGACCCTAAAAGTGAATTCGTTTTGTGAAGATGAGAACTTCACCCGGTACAACATTGCGTGAAACAAGACAGCCAGCAGATACATCTCTTTTAGTCAGAACAACCGTAAGTACCATTCTCAAAGTGTTTAATTTGTGGTATTTATTTTCTATTCTCAGCAGTCAATTTCTTCTCTCCAAGAGATCTCCTGTACATTATTAACCTCCATATGTATTCAAAAACGTTATTGATAATTTTGTCGAAATGAAATTGTGAAATTAATATTTTCACGAATTGCAGAAATAGAGACATTCGCCAATGTTCGTTGACGAAAAATTTATTGTTTTAGTCAGAAAGGATTGCTCCGCTTCGTCATTACCAATTTATTTCACAAGAACTACTTTGCAGTAGTCGTATTTTCACCTTGTTCCCTTTATACCGAATTATACACCCCAAAAGTTACAGGATTTCACTTCAAACGCAGAGAATTACGTATTCATACCTGAGCTGAAACCCTTCATGAAATAAGTATCAGTTAAATACATTATTTCTACACCTACGCCTCCTGCGTAATTCAAACCCTCCATTCAAGAGAGCAATTTGATATTCCATAAGTAATAGTCTGACATTTGTGGGTGGACATAAAAGCGTAATCCGGGTTTGTAGACGTTGGTTTGATATAAGGGAATACGCGACATTGACCTTTTGGGCTGTCAGCAATTATTCTTTTGGGGAAAGCAGAAGAATTTCATCGTGTGACTGACATATCATGAAAGTAGAGGAAGTAGTTAATATAAAATTCCCATTTGCACTTCTACAAGGATGTATTGATATCTATGATATCTGATCTTCTTTCGAGCATTTCGGCCGGCGTGGTTTATTAAATTTCGACGTTTCGCCAGATCGAGTGTCTGGCATCTTCAGGAATTATTTCTCACTTATTCTTGAATCTTAGCTATCCGATTTTGACGAGGGCGCAGGCTATAAATAGCGCTTGCGTGGGCTAGACGGTCGGGACCCGCGCCTGCGTCTGTTTGGCTGGCTTCCTCCGGCTTAGGACTCGTTCCGGCGCCTGATTGGTCGATACTCTTATTCTCATCAACTACCCCATTTTTCTTGTGAGGAAGTGTGCTTGTGTTTTTGAGCACAGGTACCCATACTCTGTTAATTTTGAGAGTTTCTTCGGATCTATTGAAATTTTCCCGGTGTTTGTGGATTTCAATTGCCTCTCTATAAAGCCTGGGGTAGTAAGCGGTGGTGGTACATAACACTTGGGTTTGGTCGAATTCAATGGCGTGATTTGTGTTGTTCAGTGTGTGCTCTGCGACGGCGGACTTCTCTGAATGACCCAGTCTGCAATTGGCCTTGTGTTCTTTGATCCTGGTGTTTATTGATCGCTTTGTTGTACCTATGTATACACTCCCACAGCTGCACGGAATTCGGTATACACCCGGAGTACTGAGTGGGTCCCTTCTGTCCTTGGGAGATTTCAGGTGGTCTTTGATCTTTTTCGAAGGTTTGAATATGGTCTTGATGTCGTGTTTCTTCAGAATTCGGCCGATTCTATCTGTTATCCGGGGGACAAACGGTAAAAATGCCTTTTTCGAGGATTCTTGGCGCTGTAATCCATCGTCGGTGTTGTTCGCAGGCCTTCGTTTTATTTCTTTATCGATGTCCTTCTTCGTGTATCCGTTAGCCATGAGGGTACGTTTTAGGTGTTCGAATTCAGTTCCAAGTTGTTCTGGTTCACATATAGTCCTCGCTCTGTCGACCAGTGTTTTTATTATTCCCTTGCGTTGGCATGGATGATGGTTTGACGTGTTGTGTAAATATCTGTCCGTGTGTGTGGGCTTTCTGTAAACAGTGTGTCCTAGTGTACTGCCTTTCCGTGTGATTAGCACATCAAGAAAAGCCAGATTTCTGTTTCCATCTTCTGGTTCCATTGTGAACTGAATACTTGGGTGTATGTTGTTTATGTGTGCCAGAAATTCATCGAGCTTATCCCTTCCATGACTCCATATGACGAAAGTGTCATCCACGTATCGGAACCATACTTTCGGTTTGAGAGGTGCAGTATTCAGTGCTTTCTCTTCAAATTTTTCCATGAAGAAGTTCGCTACCACTGGAGCTAAGGGGTTACCCATTGATATCCCGTCAATTTGTTCATATATTTCATGGTTGAAGGTGAAATAAGATGATGTAAGGCAGATTTTGAACAGCTCGCTGATGTCACTTGGGAATTTCTGTTCGATTTCGACTACTGCTTCATTCAGTGGGACTCTTGTGAACAAAGAAACAACATCAAAGCTGACTAGAATATCAGTGGTTTCGATATCGGTATTCTTGATCTTTTCAATGAAGTGTGCGGAGTCTCTTATATATGTGTTGGTTTTCCCGATGTACGGCTGTAGGATGGCAACCAGATGTTTTGCCAGGTTGTATGTTGGAGAACCTATTGTGCTGACAATTGGACGGAGAGGTATGTCTTTTTTATGTATTTTAGGTAGTCCATAAAGTCTCGGAAGCAGGGCCTCGCTTTGGTACAACTTCTTTTTGAGTGATTCCTCCAGCGAAGATGCTTTAACCAATTTGTTGACTCTTCTGGTGGTTGCCTGTGTGGGATCTCTTTTGAGCTTTTTGTATGTTGAGGGTTCCAGGAGATCACTAATCTTATTATTGTAGTCGCTTCTGTTCATGACTACCGTGGAGTTGCCTTTGTCAGCGCCTAATATCAGTATGCTATCGTCCTTGTTGAGGTTTTTAATAGCAAGTGCCTCGTTGACTGAGATGTTAGGCTTCGGTGGTTTTGCTTTTCTCAAGATTTGCGAGCAATCCGTGCGTATTTCTTCGGCTTGATGTTCGGGCAACCCTCTGATGGCTGACTCCAGATTGGCTATGATTTCTTCCTTTGGAATCACTCTTGGAGCTATGGCGAAGTTTCCTCCCTTAGAGAGTATAGACACCTCATCTTCAGTAAGAGAGCGATCGGAAAGATTGATGACAGTTTTTCCAGGGTCAAGTGTGTAAGCGTTTTTGGGTGCCTTCTTCTCTTCTCTCAGTTTTTGGTATTTCGCTTTTTGCTTTTCTGTACTGTTGAGATGTTCAGTTTCCATAGATCTGTAGGAGATGGAGTCGATTTTGTCCCAATCTGATTTGGTCATCATGTTACTCAACTTATAGAAGATCGAAATAAGTTGACGGTCTATTTCTGCCAGTTTTCTTCTTGTTGAATGAATACGTTCTCTCAGAAGAGCCTAGACCAGTTCCATGCATAAACAAAATATTGCGATACCATATCAACGAACAATAACTTATTAGAAGTGTCAGTGTAGAGTTCGACGTCAAAACAGTTAACCAGAGTTACGCAATAAATTAAAAAAAAAGATGTCCATTGAAATTGTAAAAATGGAAAAATGGAAAAATGGAAAAATTGGAGTATCGAGCCATCATCAAGTACCTGTCTTTAAAAGGGTTAAAAGGTAAGCAGATTTACGAAGATATGCTTAATACCCTTGGTGATCAATGTCCTTCGTATGCGACCGTGAAAAATTGGATTGCAAGCTTCAAGAGAGGTAAATTTTCCATTGAAGATGACCGATCGGGTAGCCCAGTTTCTGTGTCAGTCCCCGAAAATATCGATGCAGTTCATGACATGATTTTATTAGACCGTCGAATTGGGCTAAAACGGATATCTGAAGCTCTGGAGATTTCATACGAACGCGTTCGTCATATAGTTCACGTCAATTTGGACATGAGAAAAATTTCTGCAAAATGGATCCCCAAATGAATGAATGTTGACCAAAAGCGTGCAAGGGTAGAAGCATCGCGTTCGATCTTTGCTCGATTTGAAAACGATGTAGACTTCTTAAACCGAATTTTTTCTATGGATGAGACTTGGGTACATTTCTACTATCCAGAAACAAAGCAACAATCGATGGAATGGCGACACTCTGATTCTCCAAGACCTAAGAAGTTTCGTGTCCAAAAATCTGCTGGAAAAGTTCTTACTTCAGTTGTTTGGGATTACCATGGAGTAATCATGATTGATTTTTTGGATAAGGGTAGAACAATAACTGGAGATTACTATTCGACATTACTGACCACTATTCGGAAAAAAATTGAAGAGAAAAGACGCGGAAAGCTATCCAAAGGTATTTTGTTTTTTTGTTTTCACAGGACAACGCCCCAGTACACAAATCTCATGTTGCTATGCAAAAAATTCATGATTTAGGGTTAGAATCACCCCCCTATCCACCAGATTTGGCTCCGTACACTATCATCTCTTTCCTCAACTGAAAAAAAGTTTAAAAGGTCGTAAATTTTCTTCCAACGGAACCAGGAGGTAATAAAAGCTGTGGAGGACTGGTTTGCAGACCAGAGACGTTGCATGTTCGCTGTAATAAATGTATTCAATTAAGAGGAGAATATGTTGAGTAAAAAATTATTTTGACATTGAAATTTTGTTTGGTTCTATAGTAGGCTAAGATTTTTTCAATAAATCCTCGTAAGTACGAATTAATTTTTGAGTCATTTTTTTCAAAACAGAGGTCAGATTTTGTGAGAAATTGAAGTTATAAATATTGGTACGTTCTACGATATTCCATTTTCCTTAAGGTTAAACCGTGAAATTGTAATACCATTATAGAAGTCATACCAGATAGCATGAAGAATATTATATTATCACATTTAATATTATGGGTATTCCCCATTGAATGTGGCTTGATAAAACCAAACGCCATAAAAGTTTGCGCTTCTCTAAAAAGCGTGAGACTTATATATTTCTGCCCCATTAGTTTTTATTCTTCAGACACAGTGGCTTAGATATATGCGAGGCAGTTTTCTACGGAAATTCTGTTGGTGAATTAGGAATTCAAATTGAGGTGGCAAAGACATAGTGGCCTATCTGTAAGCTCGTTTGTGACACCTGTCATATCTTTCCAGAGCAATAGATATTCATTATCGTAAAATGAAGGAAATAAATTCAGAGGAAAAAATTGCATGTACCAGAGGTTCAAATCGATTGTACATCATAATCATTTTTGTGGAAACATCGCTAAAGATTTACTGAAAAAGCTTTGAATATGAAAGAACGTTTGGATAAAAAGTAAACCTCGCCGCAAAAATCAATCTATATGCAAATTTTTCTATTTAATGATAAGGGCTGAAACGTTCCTAGCTATGTGGGTGTGGAATGTGGATTATAAACTCCATTCAGACTTTCAAACACACTATCTGGGTTTTGCAGTAAATGGTGATTTTCTACGAACTAATGGAACTAAGCATGAGAATATGTAGATAACGTATTTCGCTATATCAGTTTGTCAATTATGTTCAAAGCTTGATAATTTCAATACATTCTAGTTGGAAGAAAAATACACTGCGCAAAAGAATTAACGCACATTCTCAAAATCTCAATTTTAATGAAAGTTAACTCTACATTGACTTTGTAACTTATTTTTTATGTTTTCTCGGGAAGGTTTTGCACGAAACAAGACACATTAAATGGAAGAAAAATTCAGGATTTCACCGAATCTTATGTGAAAGAAGAGAAATGAACAATTTTCAAAATACTGAAATGCTGATAAGTGATTTAATACTTGGTATTTCCACCTCTTGCGTTAATTACTGCTCGGCAATGACGGTTCATACTCAAAATGAGTGATCTTAAAATGTTCTGATCTAATCCTTCCCAGATTTCTCCGAGTTGGATTCCTAAGTCATTAAGAGTAGCTGGATGATTTTCTGAACTTCTCAGCCTTCTATTGAGGTTGTTCCAAACCTACTCAATCGGATTGAGATCTGGACTTCTTGCTGGCCATTCCATTCGAGAGACTTCAACCTCTTCAAGGTACTCCTGAACGATGAGCGCACGATTGGGTCTGGCATTATCGTCCATAAAAATGAAATTTTCACCAATGTATGGGGCAAATGGCACTACATGCTCATCAAGAATGTTCCTTATATACTTATCAGCATTCATAGTTCCATTATCAACGACCACTAGGTTTGTGCGAGCAGTCAAAGATATTCCACCCCATACCATAATCGATCCTCCCCCGAAACCAGTAGTATTCAGGAAATTGCACTGAGCATATCTTTCATGTGGACGTCTGTATACAAGGGAACGTCGATCACAATGGTACAGGCAGAATCTAGACTCATCTGTGAAGAGAACTCTTTCCCAATCGGCCTCTTCCCAATGGATATGCTCTCTCGCAAAATCCAAACGCGCCCTTCGATGGGCTGTGGTAAGAGCTGGGTCTCTTGCCGCGACACGAGGCCTTGAATCATATTCTCTGAGGCGATTTCTTATTGTCTGAGTGCTAATTTGCACCTCATGAGTTTGCTAAAGCTGATTTTGAAGGAGGCGAGCGGTTGCAAACCGTTGTCTCAACGAAGAAACTCTCAAGTAACGTTCTCGAATGGCAGCTGTTACCCGTGGTCTACCCTGTCCTGGTCTTCGGACATTCATACCTGTCTCCCTGAATCGCTGCAACATTCTGGACACACTTGTATGGGAAACTCCAAACCTTTCTGCAATTCTTGTGTATGTCTACCCTTCTTCTCGCAAAACTACCGCTTAGGCACATTCCTCTTGGGTCAAATTGCGTGTTTCGCGTTGCATAGCGATCGAGTGTAGAAAATCTATTGATCACTAGAATTGATCAACTGATTTTAGAATAGAGCCAATACATTCAAAATCTGATAATATCATCTTTTTTATTCCTGCTAGGAGAAAACATCTGTATTGAAGAAAAACGTTGAAAGTGGATAACATATGCATGCATAATTCTGAAAAAAATAATTATCATTGAGGACACCTTCAGTTGTAGAATAAATTTGAGATTCCCATAATGTGCGTTAATTTTTTTGCGCAGTGTATATTGATGTAAAAAATTCATCGTTACTCGGTAAAGCCACGCGGAAGAGTTCCGCAAGGTTAAAACCTCCGATTAATATAAACCCCCAGTTGGGAAATCTCTAGTGTTTCTCGGGGTTCCGCCGTAAAATAAATGACGTACTTTCACATTATCTCAGCAACCATTATGTGCATTCCTAACACATGAACGTATGGCACGGATCTGGCCATTCCGCTGGATTTATGGATATTGCCGATAGCTGAACGTTTTTTTGGAAGGCCGTAATAAAGTGCACTTTGGTGTAGACTGTGGAACATTCTTTTTCTTTATCAGGAGAAACAGGGGAGTTAGTTGAGATTGACCTTGATTTATTTTCGTTTTGCATTCACTTTCGCCAGAGATTTGCATCGAGATCAAGGAAATAATAATAATAAAGTGAAGAAGATGCTCGGGCGCCAGTAAAACAATAGGTTTCACAAGGTTGTAATTCTTCATTACTACCAGGGTCGTTTTCAGGCAATAGAAGGGTCAGTTAATCTTAGAACTTAGTAACTAAGAGATCAGAGAACTAAATTTGACTCTGATTACATGTGGACAATGAAAATAAAAATGCAGAGAACGCCGAATTGCCAACCATAGACGTTCAGTAACAATAATCCCGTTTATATTTGATTCACCCACATACCATGAATAACTTCTTACAGCCCTTACGAGCCACAAAATCTATATCTATAAAGAAAGATGTTGGTTACACCATTTATAACTCGAGATCGGATTGACTGTTTGTTATGAAACTTCATATATGGATTCGTCTACGGTCTGGTTATTATGAAATACAATAAAACTTTGAAAAAATCGATGAAAATTTTACTCATACAGGAAATGCTTTTCCTCCTTTTGAGTAAGGCCACTAGATGTCGCTACAGTTACAGTTACGCTACCACTTATTCGTTTGTACTTCATTTGATATTCTCCGCGTTAGATGGCGATATAAACAAATAGTGTGTACAGTGACTATATTCCCTCTATAGGCACTGTAATAGTGTGTAATTTGAGTTGCCTACAACTCTGCGCTGTTCGGCAAAACCAAAATGTCTTAGCGTAGGAGTACAGATGTCTAACTAAAATGATTAGATTTCGTTGAGATATGAGAAAAGTTTCGTTCTTACCACTTCAGATGGCGCTATTCAGACATTATGACTGATGATTATAAGTTATTTTTATAGTTTTATTTATTCCAAATAACGTAATCGTGAAGGTACTATATTTGGCATTATCACAAATCGCGATGAATTTGTTGAGGTTTTCGCGGCCATCTATTGATGTCATCTGTTCTTTTTTTTGAGCATTTCGGTCGTCGTGGTTTGAAATGGTCGAAAAAAGAACATATGACATCAATTACTGTGTAATTCACATAGGGCTTATAGTACCATGAAAGGCTATTTACAGATCCAGAAGCGGGTGAATATCACAGTGAATTTTTATCGAAATGTCAAGTAAATCGGATTTTGGCGATGAGTTCCAATCGTGAGATGTCCATTCTCATCTTTTCTCATAATTTTTAAAATGTTTTTGAATTTCTGTTTGGGTAATAAATATATTTGCGGAAATAACTTAATCCAAAATTGCCATTATTAGTGATTGACATATTATGACATATTATTTTTGTGTATCTGTTCTGTGTGATAGCTCATATCCATGGAAACATTCGACAGTTCAAAAATCAGAGCACCAAGCAGTTGATCTCCGGTCACCGGTGATTACGATTTGTGAAATCCACCGTAAGTATCATTTAGGCGGAACAAAGTTCGCCGGGCCAGCTAGTTCATAATAAAAGAAGTTCCATCTGAATGAAGACAAAGAATATTTTCCATCTAGATTATCAAATACAGTAAAAAATAAAATGAATGGAAACATCTACTCACATTGTTGATTATCAAGAACTCGGTCCAATTAAGTTTGCAATTCTTTGTCGACGTCTGAACTCACTACCTTAACGTTCTGATCTCGCAATAATGTTAAGTTTCCTCACTCTGCTCCCCTTTGAATTCCAGTCTTATTCGATTTGCCAGATACTTCGTTAAGTTTCGCTTATAAAACTTTCTCCATATACCCTTGATTACCTGACCTGGTTTCGAAGAGTGAGGGGGAAGCGTATGGCGTTAAACGATCCTGGGGTTGTTTGAAATTACCCTCTTTTAAAAAAACTTTACAAGGATCTATTGGCCTCAGATACAGAAAGTAACTTTTGATTCTACGAGTGGAGCGAGCAGCTCGCTTCGAGGGTTTAGGAAGTTTCCGACACAAAATGTTTTCTGGGCCACTTCTCAAAGTGTTCTGCCCTTTTGGAGGAGCAATGATTAGTCATGTGGCCTCAACATAGCCAGTTTTCTCGAGGGGAAAACGTAGGATTTCATTACTCCAATTTATGATTACACCCCGAAGATGCCATCTTTGCACTGGATTTAACACTTATACAGGGTCTTTCACGAGGAACCTCACCCATATTTATACGGGAAACTACTGAACGTATTTTCATGAAATTCAGCACTTATAAGTATTTCACGATGCTGATGAAATCTAAAATATTTTCAAGGCATGAGCACCTCCGGTTTTTCCGGAAATTACGTCAACTTCCGTTTTTCAAATTAGAACACCATTTTTTTTATTGCAGAAATAGATTCCTTAGAAAATTTCAAGTTATTTTGATGTAACATTTTTCAGTTTTGGTTGGAAAATTCTCTCTGAGCGGGAAAATTCGAAAAAAAAATCGAAAATAGAGCTCCGCCGAAACAAGAATAACTTCGAGGTTTTTGAATGGAAAATTTTCATTTTTGGGATTTTTCAAGATGTAAGTTGATGTATCCACTTTGAAAATCGAAATCGCGATTCATGATACAGGGGGTGAAAAAATCGCGTTCAAAGTTAGGAATGACAAAATCGTGAGAAATCAATTTTTTCAAACTAGAACCCCATTTTTTATGGCAGATATTGAATCTACGTTAAAAAATAATGTGAGTGTATGCATCACACCCTTGCCCTAAAATGGATATTTTCTGAGTTATTCACAAAAAACTGTTTTTCGTCTTGAATTTTCAGCTATTTCTTTTCCCTTCACGCCAAAAAGATGAAATTTTCAGGAACTGTTATTTGAACCATGCTGTACATTTTTCACCCCTTCTTGAAACCGACTTCAAGTTACTATTAGGAGAACCATGGCAAACTCTCGCAGTTATAACTAGAGAAGATGCTCAAAGTTTTGACCGTTAATTTCTAGACATTTATTTATACGTCTCAGGAATGCTTCGTGCGTTGCTCTTCTTATTTCATCGGGAGGAAGAGATCTGCAAAAGTGTTTAAAAACCAAATTGAGTTTCAAAACTATGAATCTAAAAATCTAAACAAACCTGAACGCATTTCTGACTCGATCTATGCAGTCCTCTTTATCAGTCAGGGGAGTTGAGTAGACAATATTTTTTATCCTACCCCAAACATAATAGCCTAAAGGAGTTAAATCGGGAGAACGTGGTGGCCAAAGATGTGGACCACTGTTCGCCAACCATCGATCTTCAAATAGCCTGTAGAGGATATTTGACACATTGAGTGAATTGTGTGGAGGCGCGCCATCTTGTTGATACCATAAGTCATTATGGTTCTGTACTAGCGGCTCAATTACTTGAGTCAATATGTCAGAATATCTATCTCCTAAGGGAGAACATTCTTTAAATAATGCAAACATGTGTAGTGTTCTATCTTACCAGTTAAAGTCCCATCATAAATGTGAACATCGAGAATTGCATTATTTTTGATGGCGCAAAAAACATTGTAACTCCAGGTCTCTTGAAAGTTCCATTGTCTGAAGTGGTGGTTGTTCTCTTCATCCCAATAATGACTGTTATGCCTATTGAAAGAACCATTCTTTGTGAATTTAGATTCATCTGTCCAAATTATACAGTCCAAAAAGTTCTCATTCTCTAGAAATCGAATCATCATAGCTTCGCAAAACTCTGTTCTCCTGACGAAATCAGTTTCCTTCAAATGCTGTACCCTATTGAATTTATATGGGTGCATTTATGTTTTTTTGAATATTCTCCAAACACTCGATTGAGATAATCCCAGATCAATCTCGGCATCTTTGAGAGAATTTTGAGGATTCACACGAAAATATGCAAGAACTGTAATTTCGTTGTTCTCATCTTCTACTACACTTTTTTCTCTGTGTATAGTTATCTTAACGAAAGATCCGACATTTCTCAAGTTTGTCATGGTTCTGTTAATGGTATCTCTCGTTGCTCTGGGTCGGTCAGGAAACCTCTCAATGAACAGTCGAATCGTTCTATCTACAACTTTATTACATTCTCCATGAAGTAGAATGAGATTTAAATAATCATTGGCAAAATTAGGCATAGTGATCGATTTTATAACTTAATACGAATTATCACAAAATTAATAGTAAACACAAAATGCTACTGAATAAAGAGGAATTTGGCAGATGTAATTAATGATATCTATCATTAAAAAAAAAAGGATGTAAAACATGGTGAGTTTTTGCATATGGTTCATAAGGAATTATTTATTTATCACTGGAGAGAAAACCGATGGCCGATTAGTTGAAATAAAGAGGTTTCCGATACAAATTTGAATCCAAATTCGCCATCTATTTAGGAACAACCTGTAACTTTTTTCTCTTGCATATTAGGGTAGTAAAATCTAAAACATGGTTCAAGTAACAGTTCCTGAAAATTTCATCTTTTTGGCGTGAAGGGAAAAGAAATAGCTGAAAATTCAAGACGAAAAAGAGTTTTTTGTGAATAACTCAGAAAATATTCACTTTAGGGCAAGGGTGTGATGCATACACTCACATTATTTTTTAACGTAGATTCAATATCTGCCATAAAAAAATGGGGTTCCAATTTGAAAAAATTGATTTTTCACGATTTTGTCATCCCTAACTTTGAAAGCGATTTTTTCACCCCCTGTATCATGAATCGCGATTTCAATTTTTAAAGTGGATACATCAATCTTACATCTTGAAAAATCCCAAAAATGAAAATTTTCCATCCAAAAACCTCGAAGTTATTCTTGTTTCAGCGGAGCTCTATTTTCGATTTTTTTTCGAATTTTCCCGCTCAGAGAGAATTTTCCAACCAAAACTGAAAAATGTTACATCAAAATAACTTGAAATTTTCTAAGGAATCTATTTCTGCAATAAAAAAATGTTGTTCTAATTTGAAAAACGGAAGTTGACGTCATTTCCGGAAAAACCGGAGGTACTCATGCCTTGAAAATATTTTAGATTTCATCAGCATCGTGAAATACTTATAAGTGCCGAATTTCATGAAAATACGTTCAGTAGTTTCCCGTATAAATATGGGTGAGATTCCTCGTGAAAGACCCTGTATAGACAATTGACATTTCCTAAAAGAATATCTTGATACCCTTGACAACAAGCTTCGATTTCAAAACGCTCTTTGAAACGGTCATAGCTGACCATACTAGTGCAACAAGTTCAATAAATTGCTTGGACAAAAAGTCATCCATATGGTCTACCGATGGATCAAAGCCCTCTATTTTACAGACCTAGATACTGGCTGTTTACGTATGCGTCCAAGAATGTCTTGAAATGAACATAAAAGGGGCGCATATCTTCATCACCACGGATAGCCAGGCAACACTGAGGTCCCTGGAGACACAGTGCCAGGAATCTCTGATTTGAAATTTCGGAAAAAGTTACATACCGAGCAGGAATCGAACCTGCGTCTCCCACTTGTCGGGCGGGTACTCTTGCCTCTAAGCTACCAGTGTGTAAGATACCGTTAAAATCTTTCTTCCTTCCTAGCACTTCGCAGGATGAAATAAATTCAATTCTCCGAAGCAAACTCTGGATGAAATTCAAATGAGAGTTACATCGGGGTCGACATCAATTCCCACACTTTCGGGGACTCAAACTGTGACGCCCGGATGGAAATTTAATAATTTCCGCCACCTAACCCTATAAATTCCGAGGGGTTGATGTTCATCCAGGTTGAATATGAACGATTATGAACCGGTGTTTTGCTGGTGGCTGCTTCGTCTCCCCATTGATTGGATAATTTCTCTATTTCTGGAATGTAATGTATAGCCTGAGGCGAATGTCTGGAGATGAGGAGGGGCTGATAGGTTAATAGGTATTCCAGACTGAGCCAGGGGATGGAAATTGATTATTTGGAGTGTAATCAATTTTTTTCTGATGCTTCTCGAGCTGTGCCGATCAGGTGTTTACTTTAGTGTTACCGAAAAAGTGAGTCTATTGAATCGTTGGAAGATATTCATAATAATAGTTATTTATGTGTTTGCGAGGCTAAGCTAAGTCTAAACGCCTGTCCTTAAATCTAATCTAAAATTTATGTTATGAGTATTAAAAGTGACGTTTTATTTTGTGAGTGAAAAAGTTTGTGAAATGAGCGGAGCGAATTGAACAATTTCACGAACAAAATAAAATCACTTTTAACACAAATACCATACTAGTTATTTATGATATGAGTGTTAAAAGTGACGTTTTATTTTGTGAGTGAAAAAGTGAGTGAAAAATTTCACTAAAAAAATAAAATCACTTTTAACACAAATACCATACAATGTTTTTTGTACAACTGCCCTATTTTGATAATGAAATGGGCGAATTTGCAATGAGAATAAACTTCAAAATGCCTTTTAATATTCAAATAATCAAAAGGTTGATGTGAATGGCAAACGTTGCCAACGTTATGATTACTAACAAATAAGAAAAAACGCTGTCATTTGAACTTCGTTCCTGTCAAATTTTCGTCTTGGGTTTCTAACTGCTTAATATGTTTGTCGAGAGTCTAATCATTAATAAAAATGACGATTTGATTGTTCCTGTGGATATTGAAGAGCCTGCAAGAAGAGCAAATCTGGAACTCCTACCCAGAAAATCTGTTCAGAAGTACGATATTGCATATAACAATTTCCTGGTCTGGTGTGAATTGAAAAATGTAGAAGGAAACTTCAGTGAACCTGTTTTCCTGGCATACTTAGAAGAAAAATAAAAAATATGGAGTTCATCAACTTTATGGAGCAAATTTTCAATGATAAAGTCAAGCGCCCTTATCAAAAATGGTGTGGATGTTGGTAAATATTTTAAGGTAATAGCATATTTTAAACGGAAAAGTGAAGGATATCGTCCCAAAAAATCGAAAATTCTCACTCGTGAACAAGTTGAAAAGTTTATAAATGAGGCACCAGATGAGAAATACTTGATGTTTAAGGTTGCAACTATTTTCGGATTATTTGGAGCCTGTCGGAGTGAAGAATTGTGTAATTTATCAGTGGAAGACATCGAAATAACAAATAAATCATTGGTTATACAACTTCCAAACACAAAAATGAAAGTCAGTCGTTCTTTCAGTATTATTGGGAAGTATGTTGACTATTTTCATGAGTTCTTTGCACTGCGCCCTTCTGTCACCAAACATCGTCGTTTTTTCCTGAAGGACATGAATAATAAATGCACTGCCAATCCAGTTGGTATCAATACATTTGGGAAAATTCCATCAAACTGCCAGAACCAAAACAATATACAGGACACTGTTTTCGAAGATCCTCCGCTTCATTGCTAGCAGAATCAGGAGCAAATATTACGGAAATAAAAAAACATGGTGGATGGAAGTCTACGACGGTAGCCGAGGGCTATATTGATCATTCCATTGCATACAGAAATGTCATTGCTGAAAAAATTTTCCCAACTTCAACAGATTTTGGACCATCATCATCCAATATTGTACTTCCGGTTTCTACAAGTACTGATGGTGCTGAGGATTCTAATAATGTGTTGCGAAGCTCCCTAACGTCACAGGGCATTAATGTTAGTAATTGTTCTAGTTTTACGATTAATATTAATGTTCATAAGTAATGATTGTTGAATATTGATAATCAAAATTTGCAATTGCTGAATTTTTTTCATCTGATTTCATCATAAGAAAATGGAGTGCTAAAAATATTTTTAACACTGATGTTAATAGTATATTCTAAAACTAGTTACAGAATGGGCTCCTATTCCAATACGCTCCTTCGTCGCTCGTTTTCGAACGCATGAGTATTGGAATTGCATTCTGCAACGAGTATCAGACGATATTTTCTCTATTTCACTCAAATTTTGTGAAATTCAATGAAAAAATCAAATTATAGGTCCTAGTGACTTTCATATTGTATCCTGGCAGTTGGTGTGAATGTTAGGAAATACGAAAATTGACGTTTCTAAATTGACGTCTGCTGAAATTTAAAAGGATCGGAAGTCATTGCTGACAACCACAAAACGAAAAATGTTACTGAAAACGATGCTGTAATGAATTCATTACAGCACTGTTTTTAGTACTGTAATGAACTCATTACGATACTGAAATAGAGAAAATCATTTAAAACTCAATAACAACTATCGGAATGCTACAGGGTGGCCTTACTCAGGTTGTTGTAACGGAAAGGCTCCAAGTCAGCCAAAGTGTGATATCTCGACTTTGGAATAGGTTCAGGGAGACAGGTTCCGTGTTGAAAAGACCAAGGCTTAGTGGGCGACGAAAAATAACACCTGCTCAGGATCGTTTCATCACCGTTTCGGCGCGAAGAAACCCTACATCTACGTGTAGAATGCTACGGAATACCCGCCAAAGGCAGATGAGGTCCAAGTTTCCATCGAAACCATCCCACGACGTTTGAGAGAGGTGAATCTAGGTTCTAGATGTCCATTAAGAGGAGTTCCATTAACACATGACCATAAGCGTCAAAGACTGGAATGGGCAAGGCAACATATCAATTGGAATGATCAATGGCGTAGTGTCCTTTTCACTGATGAATCCAGATATGGACGATTTTCAGATTCTCGAAGAATGAGGGTATGGACAATCCCACGCATACCCCGTAATCGTCGCTATGTGCAAGAAGTCCATCCATTTCGAGGGGGTAGTGTTATGGTATGGGCCGGGATATGTTTGAAAGGACGCACAGATCTACACATTTGTCTTGGGAATATGACCGCCTTACACTATAGGGAGCATGTCATTGAAAATGTTGTGCCAAATTTTCACGCTGCTATTGGTGAAAATTTTCAATTCCTAGACCGCACCGTGCAGCCATAGTTGATGAGAATGCGTGCGAGGAGCTTGGTATTCCACATTTACCTAAACCTCCACACTCACCAGATTTAAATTGCATAGAACATGCATAGGATATGCTCCGAAGAAGATTAGATGAAAGCATCAACCTACCCCAGAATCCTTAAATGATCTGAGAGAGCTTCTGCCCCGTTTATGGAACCAAATTTCTTAAGAAATGTTCAACAACCTTGTAGTATGCAAAGAAGATGTCAAGCTGTTATTGATGCCCGTGGAGGCTATACATTGTATTGGTAGTCTTAAAATGCTTATGAATTCTCTTGGAATGAAATTTCGATATTTAACTCGATTTTTTTTAACCACCCTGTATATCCTGCAGACCTACAGGCTAAAATGAATTTGCAACTTGAAATCATATTAATATGAATTTTCTTCACAAAAATCTTATATTAACTATATTTTTTTGCAATTTAAGTCAATATCAAATAAGCATTGGCAACATCCCTGAGAATATTTTACGAGTGCCAACCTGCGTCAGTTTTAAATAAAAAAAACTTGGCCAATAAGAGTTAAATGGAGTTTATGTTCATATATTCCTAAGCGTATACAGGCAGATGGCTCGCTTCAATTTGTTTTCCATTGAACTTTCAAAATCGGTTACACGTGTTGTGAACCTTTTATCGATTGAAGTTGAGGGTGACGGTCCCACAAGTGACGTCGTTTACGAAGTTTGCCAACTGCCATTATAAGATGCTGCAAATTCCGAAGTATAATATGGGTCGACCCTCAGGCTTTGGTCTTATCCTCCAGCATATCTTCAGTGTAATATGATTGCGGGGAGCAGAGATGAAATCTCTAGCGTTGTTGTCTTGCTGTTTGATGGTTCTTGAAGTGGTGAATTGATTACGATTTTGCGGCCTCCGAGATCTCAGCTGCGGTGTTGAGAATGCACACTACATTAAGGGAGTGCACCATTATGTAGGGGCTGCTATGACTACGCTGTGGTATGTTAATTTTGTGTGAATTCTTAAAGGCAGCTGAAATGGAATGAAAACAAATTAGGTTTACGATGAATCTAATGAGAGAAGACTTGTCACATTTCAAATTTTCTTCAAGCTAGTCCTGATTTTCCTGCGCTTCCTATTTCGAGTTCTCCAGGTCAGCATTCTAGATTTCTTCTACTTTTCTTGGTATTTCTTGCGCCATCTATGGAATTCCGGCGGTGTTGCTTCAATTTCTTCCCACTAAATTCCCATCATTTTCGTGACATAATCGAATAATTAACCGAGAGTTGTATAACAGTTCCTGGCACAAGAAAATCTCATACTTTTTTCTGGCCGAGAAAAAGTTTACAAACCTAATAATTGCTTTCGCTCCGCTCCAAATTACATTTATCGTGGTTTTTATTTGAACTCATTCACGCTAGGTTCGAATAAAGTTTCCGGGTCTTTTCGATATTTCCACTGGCTGAAATAAAAATATCCAACTCTGGGACCTATTCAGACATGCTGCCTATAGTTATCACGAAGATTTGACACGTAACAAAATAAAGAGATAATATTCGTAATAACGTATGTCCCATAAGATTTGGCACAGATTTCATGGACCTATACAGGGTCTTTCACGAGGAACCTCACCCATATTTATACGGGAAACTACTGAACGTATTTTCATGAAATTCAGCACTTATAAGTATTTCACGATGCTGATGAAATCTAAAATATTTTCAAGGCATGAGCACCTCCGGTTTTTCCGGAAATGACGTCAACTTCCGTTTTTCAAATTAGAACACCATTTTTTTATTGCAGAAATAGATTCCTTAGAAAATTTCAAGTTATTTTGATGTAACATTTTTCAGTTTTGGTTGGAAAATTCTCTCGAAATCGCGATTCATGATACAGGGAGTGAAAAAATCGCTTTCAAAGTTAGGGATGACAAAATCGTGAAAAATCAATTTTTTCAAATTAGAACCAAATTTTTTTATGGCAGATATTGAATCTACGTTAAAAAATAATGTGAGTGTATGCATCACACCCTTGCCCTAAAATGGATATTTTCTGAGTTATTCACAAAAAACTGTTTTTCGTCTTGAATTTTCAGCTATTTCTTTTCCCTTCACGCCAAAAAGATGAAATTTTCAGGAACTGTTACTTGAACCATGTTTTAGATTTTACTACCCTAATATGCAAGAGAAAAAAGTTACAGGTTGTTCCTAAATAGATGGCGAATTTGGATTCGAATTTGTATCGGAAACCTCTTTATTTCAACTAATCGGCCATCGGTTTTCTCTCAAGTGATAAATAAATAATTCCTTATGAACCATATGCAAAAACTTACCATGTTTTACATTCTTTTTTTTTTAATGATAGATATCATTAATTAATTTCTCTTTATTCAGTAGCATTTTGTGTTTACTATTAATTTGGTGATACAGTAGTTTCCGTTTAAATATGGGTGAAGTTCCTCGTGAAAGACCCTGTATAGTGGTGATAAGAAGAATACAATAGGTTGCTATGGAAATAAAAGTTTGTTTGCAACCTTGACTTCACTTTAACACTTCAGTTGTTGGAGTGGTTAAGTCGATATGGCTTGCAAAAAAGAAATTCGAAAAAGTATTTATAATTTAGGTGGACGAGTCGGTAATGCCGAGATAATACGCATTTTTGAAAATCAGAATATATCCTGTAGAACTATTTATCGGACAATCGCTGAATGTGAGCAAGGTATTCCTTGTTTGAACCTTTCAAAAAGTGGAAGACCTGGAAAACAAGGTTGTTACTCACTTAGAAAACTAGCACGTCAATATAGGACATCTAACTATATCGCCAGGTAATTTTATTGAAGCAGAACACGCTGGAGATGATATTATGTTCTGGCCAGACCTTGCGTCCAGGCACCATGCAAGAGAAACTCAAGGTTGGCTATCCGACCAAAACATACCATTTGTTCCGCGAAACGGAAATCCCTCTAACCTACCACAGCTAAAAGTTGACACCGAATATACGGGAAGATCCGAGAAATCGATCTAGAATCTAGATACCGTCCAAAAACTGATGCTAGGTGTTCGCAGAAAGTTGCGCTCTGTGGAAAATAATGGCCATCTTCATTCAATTTAAATTGATAGTTTTGTTGCTTCTGAAACGTTTATTTATGTGTATCACAATACAATAAACAAGGGTATAATTTTTGTCACTTTTTTGTTCCCTGAAACCTTATGGGACATACGTTAGTACCTATATCTAGGTTTTATGAATCCTTCTGTTTGTCCTCTTGTTTCGTTGGTGAAAAGATTGTGAATATTTCCAGAATTCTCCTCGAGTTCACCCTTTACTTATATCCATCTTTAAGGGAAATCTATCACAAAAACGCTTATATCTTTTGAACCACTGGACCGATTTCGAAAATCAAACTCATTTTCGAATCATCTTCTAATTCTAATGAAAACTGTCTTTACAATAAAAAAACCAAAACTAATTTTTACTAAATTCAAGGGTTTTTTCTGGAATTCTTCCCTTTATGCTTCTTATAATGTTCTCAGTCACTTTCTGGGATGCTGTCTTCCACTTTTGCTTGAATTCCGCTATTGTTTTCGTTGATTTCTTAGTCTTCTTCAATTCTCTCTTTATCAGGGCCAAATATCTTTCGATTGGCCTGAGTTCTGGGCAATTTGGTGGATTGGCCTCTTTGGGGACAAAAACCACCTCATTAGCTTCTTACCATTCCTTGGTGACCTTGCAGTAGTGGCATGAAGCTAAATCTGGCCAAAAGATTGTTGACACATCGTGCTCACGTAAAAATGGTAAAAGTCGCTTCTCCAAGCATTCCTCGATGTATATCTTCGAGTTAACAGAGCCTTGGCCAACGAAAAATTTGCTCCTTTTTCCACAAATGTAAATTGCTTGCCAAACCAGGAATTTTTTAGGAAACTTTGCTTGTTTCTTCACGCGAAATTGTTCGTCAACATTTCCACTAGAATCTGCAGTATAAAATTCCTGACCAGGAAGTTGCGGGAAATCAACCAAGTTTCGTCGTCCATCACGCAACAGGAAAAATTTTTCAAGAATTCTTTTTATAATTTCTTTGCTCTTGATTTCGCTTCTTGATTCTTCACAGCGTTCCTGTCTGGCACTTTCTGTACTCTGTATGTTCTAAGCCCACTACTCGACTTGATTTTCTGAACGGTTGACTGCGAACAACCCACTATTTGGGCCACTTTCCGTCCTGAAAGGTTAGGATTCTTCTGAAAAAGGCTGATGGCTTTCTTCACTTTTTTGGGCTATGAAACCTCTTTTTCCTCTCGGTTCCTTCCTTGCGGTTAATTGTGAGATCTTCGTTGAAGCGCTTAACAACTCTTGATACCGTTTCCGGACGAAGGCGAGCCTCTTTTGCGATTCTTTTGAAGCTCCATTTTTGATTATTTTGAAAAAGTTTCACTATAAATTCTCGTGTTTTCACTTCGCTTGACATTTTGCAACTGAGAATTGGAATATCTATGAAGTAAACGTTCCACATGTTTCTGACGTTCATAACAAAGCTAACTATGATCAAATTTTGATTTTTTCTCAATTGGTTCAAGAGATATAGGCGTTTTTGTGGTAGCGAATTTATTCTCGTTCAGTCCTTAGTCTAAGTACCTGATTACCCAGGAATCAAAGAAACTGAAGAGGCCAGCACACTAGCCAGAAGGAAAGCACAAACGCCATTTGCTGGCCCAGAACATTTCTGTAGTATAAGCAAATGCACCTTCAATGAATGATTTTTGGAGAAGGAAGAATATAAAAGAGGACCACAAGTTGTCATGTGAACCGGTATTTTTCGTTCATCAGTCCACTTTTAATTCAAACATGCGAAAATATTCTTTCAAACACTTGAATCTTCTGAACAAAAACCAGTCAGATGTTATTTTCATATAACAAAAATATTTGGAATAAGAACAGCTATCATCAGTCGAAGCTTGTAGAAAAAAACACCCTGTACCTTCTAGAATTCCATACCGTGAAAATCAAATACTTTAAAACAATATCATAACTTGAAAGCTCTATTATTCTGCAGTAGAAACTTTGAGTTCGAAGAATGGCTTCCAAAGGAAACCTTGAACAAACACTACTCGGTTATTATAGAGTTACCCCTCTGTAATCTATCCATGTCTTTTTCGTATATACTGGAAGATTTCCTTAGGCGTTTCCATTCAAACCGACATAATTCCATGTATACCCCCAGTTTTGCAAGTTTCAACATGAACAAAACTCCGTACCTCCAACTCGTGTAGAAAATCTGGAACTGTGCAAATTTGCGGCAATTCTCCAGAATTGGTATGACAAATTCCGCAGTTGGAGGCATGGAGAAGCAAAATATTTGTTTTCCCTGGAATTCTCGGCGACATCGACTCAGGCTGTTTGCTTTGTGCTGCTTAGAAATTAACCTCAGCTGGATTAGACTGGAGTTTGTAAGGAATCTGCGGCACTATTGTCACGAATTGTACAAATACCCTGCAACCAAATACGTCTTCGGGGGTTCAGCTCGTGTTATCCAATCATCTGTACGTAGGAGAGACAGCGAAGTTTGAAAGTAATCAAGAACTAGAACGAGAATTACATCAGGTAGTTTTGCACCACTCAGGAACCAGAGGAACATCTGTCAAAATTTTTAAAGCCAATATAGCTGCCCCAGAGCAGTATGAAAGTTCATAAAGCTATACTCCATTCACTTTTTTAATGTATCCCGATTGGCCATGACATTCTGACACATTTCACCGTGTATATTTCGAAAATAAAAATAGAGGATAACGTCCATAGGACCTAACATAATCAATGAGGGAAATGGACTAATCTACTAATCTCCGAAGTACACCACTGGTGTCACCACCACAGCGGAATAATGGCAGACAGATTTCTGGCTTGTTAGCCTTCATCCGTGCCACATAGTCCCCCTGCGGTAGCAAACACTGAAAGGGCAGATCTTTTATTACTCCCTAGCAGGAACACTTGAGTACAGTTTAATGTACAGTGTCCCACATAGCGGGCAAATGTCTAGGCTTCATCCCAAAGGTTCTTTCGAAAACTAGATCTCTACGTACATTGACATTTGATCGCAAGGTGGGACACTCTACATTAAACTGTACTCAAGTATTCTATTCCATTTTCCTCATATTTATGAAAATGTTAGGTTATAGTAATTACATAGAGGTCGTAGTAATTACGTATATATCAAAATGTTCAATTACTTTGGGAAAATAATGAATATGGGAAAATATTATGATAATTCAATAACTCCAAAGACCTGGCGAATGTTGAAGAAACTTTTTTCTAGTTTAATACTGGAAATATTTCACGTATATAAACAAGTTTGGAAGATTCAGTGATGCTATTTTCTTGTACGGAAATCAAGAATCGAGTGTTGGAATTTTATTGAAAAATAATGGACAGAATAGTCTGTTAGTTTGGGATAGTTCATTCGAAAAGAGAATGAAAGTACTCGAATAACTCAACAGAAAAACTTCTAAACGAACAGACGGACCTATGGAATTCCCCAGTTTTCAAAATTCACAAGAAATAAGCCTTCAGAAGACATTTAAATGCCTTTTTGCACAACTTGAAATACTCCAGTATGAAAATGTAGTAGCAGTACGACGGAACCTGTGTCACAGTTAAACTTAAGGGGCAGTATCAACTTTTGAATCGTGGTAAATCTCCATTCAAAAGTGGTCTCTTCATTTCACGAGTAAGTACCCTAATTTACGTCGTAGAGACTTGGTTTTTTTTTAATTGAAGTTGAAGAATTAGTTTTTCAATTAAAAAAACCAGGGTAATCGTTAGATCTGGAGTTATTGAATATGTTTTTCGTTTTTCATGAGTACAAGCTATACTATTGAAATAATCATCATGAAAATTTTTGTAGTTTATAGAAGATCAAATTGCCGAGGGCAAATAGTTGCGATTTTTTCCAAAAAATGATGAATAACCGTCGGAAAAAAATCATTAGGTGTAGTTTCCAAAACGCTGAAGTTCAACCTGTTTTTTTTTTAATTGAAAAACTAATTAAATCGAAAAAATCGCAACTATTTGCCCTGTAATAAGCGAGATAATTTGGAAGTAATAAAATGAATATCCTTTCGGAAATTGGGACTTGAACATTGTCTTTTCCATAATAATTCAACGGTGTTTTCAACACCGTTTATTTTATTCGGAAATCGCCCAAGAAACTCACAGTAATTTAATTGATCGATGTAGACTTCGGAAATTCGATATCCCTGTGCCAGAAAATTAGTGAATCAGTTATCAGACAGGTCTGGCGAGACGGTAACGATCGAGATTGTCGATTTTCGGTTCAAGTTTCTGCTGCATCTGTGACGATAAGAAGATTATGGTTCCTCGAACCCAGCACCGAAATATGCTTGCGTTCGCTGGGAACCATGAGATTTTCTCGACGTTGCATTTCCCAAACCGGTGCTTGGGAACCTAGATTTTTCAAGAAAGCCCCACCTACGAGGGGGTAGGAAGCGGAAAAGTCTTCAATTTGATTGGTTCGTAAAAAGGAAGATGGAAGAAGTTTTGATTTTATTGGTTTTGAAAGATTGACGATTGGCTTTTGGAGGAGACGTAGAGGGGAAAAACTTCGACTTGCTCGGGAGACGAAAAAGGCAGTGTCTGGTGGATCCTTAAACGAGGAGGTTGCCAGTGCTCACGTTCGGTAATATGGAGTAACTGGAGGAACCTAAAGGAAAGGTCCTCAGTTGACTCAGGTTTGGAATCGGAAACTAAGGGTAGTACGGTTTTAGGGTAGGTACTTCAGTGTTTGGAAGTACGGTCTCAAAGCGGAGACGAAAACAGTTAAGTTTGAATCGGAAACTAAGGGTAGTACGGTTTTAGGGTAGGTACTTCAGTGTTTGGAAGTACGGTTTCAAAGCGGAGACGAAAACAGTTAAAGTTATTCGGAAGACGGTGTTAGGGTAACTCATAAGTCTTGGTCTTATTTCGGACGGTCAGTCTCAAACAGGGACATAAAAAGGTGTTAAGTCGAAATTAATAAAATCTCTAAATTAATTGGAATTATTGTAGATTGCGTATCGTCGGTATATTCGGGAGTGAGGTCAATTTGCGAAACGCGTGTGGGTGTCGTGTTTGGTGTTTAATCTGTCTGTTTCAGGAAAGAAGCCCCGTCAAAGAGTCATCATCCTAGATTCAACATTCTTTGGATTATTGGTACAGGAAAAAGGTCAGACTATTTTGTTTATGCTTAGCTTAATTTGAGTATTGGTAGAAAGCTGCATGAAAGCCCATATATCTCTAATGGTCCAGAGTCCTGAAATCTTCCATAAGTCGTAATCGTCTTTTAAAGTATATTGTATTTTTTTTGTAATCACCCTTAAGTAATTGAAAGTGTATATGGAAACAATTGTTGGGTTCCCTTAAGTGTTGGAAAGTTTAGGTGGGAAATTATTGTTGAGATTCCCCCCTTATGTGTTAGAAAGTTTGAATTTGAATTATTTTTGAAATCTCTCTTGAGTAGTTGAAGGTTTAATTGAGTAAATTTTGAGATCATCCCATGTTTGTGATTTTGGGGGTTATTTTGACAAACCTTTTTTAGTTTCTTGATAACTCGATTGAGTTCATTTTTTTTTATAATTGGAATTCACACCGATGTTTGATTTGATTTCGATAACTGGATTCTGTTTTACAATCTAACGTTGATGTAATAATTCGATTTGTTGTGATTAATTGTATTTGATTTAAGAAATATTCGAGTACTTTCGATAATTTATATCGTTGACACATACGTAACGAATGTAAAGTTGTTTAGTTTGATTTGGTCTTAATATACGTCTTAAAGTTAATCCAAAAAGTTTCATTTATCATCCTTCTCCCTAGAGAATATTTTTAAACACTAAGTCCCGACCCAAGTGCGTTGGGCCGATCCCACACTTTCTCCCTTCTGGAGAAAGAACTTCAAAATTCAAAATAACATCTCTTCTTTTCTTTAAGTAATAACACCCTTGATTGGTGGAAAGCCGCTCTTCCGTCAAATCACAAAGAGGGTGCTTTTTACAGCCCTCGGCAATTTAATTTTTCATAAACTACAAAAATTTTCATCAAGATTATTTCAAAAATATAGTTTGTACCCATGAAAAACGGAAAGCATATTCAATAACCCCAGATCTAACTATTAACCTGGTTTTTTTAATTGACCATATTCATCAGCTATCGGTTGCAGCTATTTGAGCATCTTTGGGTTGGTACCAATGTGTTATCAATGTCATTGTTTAATGTCAAACGTCATTACTCATTATTTATATTTACAATTTTTGAAGTTTTGAACGTGCTATTTATTTCGAAACTTAGTTTTGAAAAGTGACCCTATTCAAAAACTGGAACCTGGTGATTCTGTGATGGCAAACAGAGGTTTCACCATTGTTGATGAACTTCGGCAGGTGGACTGTGATCTCAATATACCACCATTTGTTCTCAAAAATAATAATCAACTTAATGAGTTGGAAGAACAAGTCACCAAAGACATTGCTAGTGAGTATATGCCCAACTAGAAAAATAGTATATACATTTTAATACGTTCCTGCTACTCAACTTTTTTATATCTTAATTTTTGTAGGTCTCAGAATTCATGTCGAGAGGAAAATTGGTGAAGTGAAAATTTTCAATATGCTGAAATCTACGATTCCCATCAGTACCATGGACCAACTGAATAAGATATGGACAGTTTGTAGTTTGATTCCCAATTTCTCTAAAGCACCCCTTCTAGATCGAAGAAGTATAAGTAATATAAAAGTATTTAATTTCAATAATTGTTTTCATTTCTGAATGTCCCTTCCCTATGAATGTGCAGATAATGTTGATATACAGTCCCACTTATAATGAACTCGCATATAATGGAAACTCCCATGTGATGAACCAATTTCCGTCCCGAATTAAAACAATGTAAAATCCTCGGACTGAAAAAGTCTATTACAAGCAAGTTTTTGTGGAGATCCACTGTAACGAAGGTTTGTGATGCAGCAGCAAACAACACTATTTTGATGATTTGAAGTGTCGATAACAACATTGCCACAAGGAAAGAATTATCTGACAGAAGTCATATAGAAAAATCTCTGTCCAAAGTAAACTAACAGACTTCCTTCCAAAACACTAGTTCAGTATTGAGTATGTATAAAAAACCACAGATACTTCCATCATACATATATATTAACAGGTACATATATAATCAAAAGGTAGTACGGATTCAAATCCCAAAAATAACATTATTTTTTTACCGCTATAAAGTTATATTTTCAGGTACCAGTTTCAATATTTTCACAAAGTTGGTGAGCTGAGCATTTCCAAGGACTTTTCAAAATTATCGAATTAAAATTTCGTCAGAATGGGTAAACTCTGGTCTAAACCATAGGTTCCCATCGAAATCAATTTCCTCTATGAAAAGATCCTTGGAGCTATCCACCCACGGTAACCTGAAAATAATGGGAATGTGTTTTTTCGAGATGAATTTCTCCATGTCTGTTCTCTTCCAAAAATTCAAAATAAAAAGCACGTTCAAAACTTCAAAAATTGTAAATATAAATAATGAGTAATGACGTTTGACATTAAACAATGGCATTGATAACACATTGGTACCAACCCAAAGATGCCCAAAAAGCTGCAACCGATAGCTGATGAATATGGTCAATTGAAAAACTAATTAAATCGAAAAAAAGAAAACTATTTGCCGTCAGGACGTTCTTCAACTTCAATTTAAAAAAAAACAAGTTTCTACGTCGTAAATTAGGGTAGGTACTTACTCGTGAAATAAAAAGACCACTTTTTGAATGGAGATTTACCACAATTCAAAAGGTGATACGACCCCTTAAAAGAACTAACTCAAACAACAAAGTTAAAAAGGAGTTAATAGAAATTAGCATTGGCAACGTCTCTGAGCATTATATGACATTTCACGAGTACCAACCTGCTTCAGTTTTAAGTAAAAACTGGATAAACCTAAATTCCAAAATACGGATTCCATTCTACAAGAACCTCCTAGTCAGCCAAACTCAACAGAGTTAAATGCTGAGTTCCATCATTTCGCACATTCTGATTGCTTAATAACGTGGTAATGCCAGTGGAGGTGTACGTAAGCGATAATTATTCATGACTCTCAGCTTGTTATGGACTGAATACATCCATAACTTAACCTATGGAATTGGTAATGCGTTTCAGGTCTCGCAAAATGATCATGTCGTATTTCTTGAAATTCTAGCCGGTTGCAGATTTGAATAATTTCGTCACTCACTGATTTACTTCCTTCAATCAGATGTATGCGCTTGGTATGGAGTGAATGACATTGTTCTTGAAACGCTACGTAATCAACGTGTCAACCAAGAGAGTGCTCTAACAAAGCAATGGAAGTATTTCCCCTGCGAATAGTATTTCTGTGACGAGAGATATTTAAGCATATAAGACCATGGTATATTCATATCATCAAAAGTAGGAAACGAGACCTCGAAAATAGCCAGCAGATAAAAGTATCAAAAAAAAAACAAAACACAAGGAAACAAGAAGAGACAAACTGAAGAAGCAAGTACATATATGTACAGTTCATCCAAGAATTATTGACATCTCGGGGGGCTTTGGAGAATCGAAATTATGTTGGTCATAGCCCATTCAGTAATTTTTCAGTTGCAGAATTCAGGTTGGTGTTGGAAATAACACTGATGTTTCGTTCTGTCCTTAATATTCGAACAAATTTGGCACATAATTGGGCAAGTGATAAATCTTTGGAATGAGGCTCTTGAAGAATGTACAGCTAATAAATGGAAAGCCTGCACAGAGCTCGAAGAAAAAGAAATAAGAGAGGATCAGTCAAAATATATGGGCTGTTATAATATTGCTGACATAAAGCCTTTAATTATGAACATGACGAGTTCTGCCGAGATGAGGAAATAATAACAGTGGTTGTTGAAGCAGAATACCTAATAGGAATATTAAATTTTTAATATTACATATTTACGTCCTTCATTGCTCACAAGTATTTAAAGTTAGAATGTCATGACAAAATTCCTCATATATTGAATAGATCCATTCGTTACGTTTTGTTTCTGTCTCAACATCAATTACAATTTTTCCAATACATTCACTTTGCAGCAACACGCTACGAATTAGCAACTAGATTTTTCTGGTTTAGCGAATATTCATATTGAGTTTTGGAAAGGAACATGCTTTTCAATCATCCACGTTATTTTTCGTAATCGGATCAGAATTTCCAGGGTGTATGCTCCTATAATTGATCATTCGAAAATGTATCAATACGAGATGAAAATGATATACTGCTGGTATACAGATTAACACGATGGTAATCACATATGATAATTGAGAACATTTTCATGTTCAAAGTGCCTTACTCTAAAAAAAGACCTTTTAATTCTAAGGTTACATTCATTTCTATGATAAAAGCACAGAAAATTTTTAGTGACTTTTTTGTAACTAGAAATGAAGGTGCGACTGGATTTCCAAGGCTTGCTGTGATGTCAGTAATTCTTGTATGGACTATACAGGGTGAGTCTTTGACTTGTACATATATTTTAACTGTAGATTCTTGAGGCTGAAGGAAACCTTTTTTTCATTTTCCATCTTTCCGAATTCGGCTCTGTTAAAGAGATATTGCCATTCGAAAAAAAATAGAGCTGAATACGTGCCTGATATTATTCTTTACAAACACCTCAAAGTTCATATTTTTCGATTGAAATTGATGTGATTATCAGATATTCTGGGTGATACATTTAAAAAATACTCAAGCACTAACCTTATTTGAATAAAGAATGTTACAAACACGATATTTCCTAACAAAACACTTAGTTCTGTCCGATCATTTCAGCAATTGAAAAGCTATATTTCTCACACCAAAATAAGTTCCTTCTTCGATTGTACTGAAGATGTTGTTCATTTTTTCCGCGATATTCTAAAACGATCTCATAAAAATTGGTTACTCACTAACCTATCCTAACTCCATTAACCAAAGTCAGATGATTCGGGGTCAATGACCTAACCTTACCGTTCCTCTGTGATATCCACCCACAGAACTCTAGAGAAGACGATGCCAGATTGCCGATTTTCTCTTCAAACAATGGTATAGGCAAACTCAAGAAAGCATTACGTCCCCTATCGTTAGCGGATGAACTATCACAATCGCCAATGGCGTCTAGGCGTTGCTCTTTGAAAATGCCAAACGAGTAGTTCTGATTCTCGCCAATATAGCGCTACGTTCCTAATTTCAGTCGACACGGTCCACTCTTCCCTTCAGAAGGCCGTGGATGTAGCCGCCACGCAAGACAAACCGTTGTTCTGTGTCTCCAACCAGTCCAACCTAAAACGTTAGTCAGTGATCCCATACACGGCATAAACGCTTTATTTTTTCACAGAGAATAAATCAAACAGGTGATGAATATGTAAATGACTTTCAGTGAATTGATGTAATAGTAGTATCGTTCTGGTGTCGAGTTATATTGTTTCGATAGATATTTTGCTGAAGGACCGGTAACAATGAATTTTAAATAGAAACTGCCTATAAAATGTATAATTTCATGCTTCTTAGAATTCGATTTTATGTCCCACGAATGTGGAATTTTATTATTACATATCTCTACATCAAACGTTTTTTCATCATAGAGATTTTAGTCTTGACAAAGTTGATAAACATTCTGACAACGTTGGTAACTTGTTGAGAGACCAGAGAAGAAATAATATTCGATGAGATTTAACTCAGGACAGCATTCAGATTATTCTTGAAATTCATGATTTTTTCCGCTAATTCAATCTTATACAATTAGGAATAAATTGAGAACGACGCGTTTTATTGAAAAAATATAAGAATACTTTTGTTTTCTGAAATAATTAATTCTTTCGAAAACGTGAACCGTTTATCTTTTTCAAGTGGTTTTATAGTATTTTTGCGTGAATTCATAAGTCGAATATACTGTAACTTTTTGACCAGGAGAAATATCAAATAAGTTTCAATTGAGGAATATGCACCATGAATAGAGTAAACAATCAACCAAATTCAGTTCCTTCGAAATATCGTTTCCGAATATATGGAAAGAATAGTGTTAATTTAATGGATTTTTGACACCCTGTATCTTCCAAACGAAACCGAATTTTAAAAAATGGTATGGGAAAAAAGTGTTTCTTTTGATGGGAGGAATCTACAGTTAAAATATATATACAAGTCAAAGACTCACTCTGTATAATAAATTATCTTCCTTTGAAATGTGATTTTTGTCACATACTACTATATTTGAACAAATGAAATGAAAGATTTATTAAGGTTTATAAAATGGCTGCCATTACCCGATTTAGTTTTAGTTTTCTTCAACACTCTTCTATCAACTTGACCGGTATGTTACGGAACTTTTATTTCACCAACTTAAGACAGTCCGATCAACTTGAAAATTTCCACACATATCAAGATCCGATGATATCACAATAATTTCTTTCCTTTTGCCAAACGTTCTGACCAGGATCCCCAAGATTAAAAAAAAAATATTATATTAGGACCGGGATCCTCCGCCAATTTGCAGCAATGTTGATATCGTCCTGTTGAATTGTGTCATGTACTTTTAGGAATAGAAAAGTGATTCAATATTTTCCAAAAAATCAAGATATTTCAGCATTACACCTGCTTTTAACAGCTCCTCTAGCATGTTTGAAGAAAATGAAAAAGTGAAGGTTGAAAAAATCATAATTACCAAATACTTCGAAAACTAACAGTATTCTCTATGAAGAAAGTCACTCTCATTAAACAAAGGCATCTCAAAGCTGCCATACACCAGACCAGTCTGTACAGAGAACAACTTTCCAGAACTAAAAATATCCCGAGAGAGAAGAAAACTCGGCATTCGCTTATTGTTAACTCGTCCCTCTTCCAATTTAGGGAGACGCTGAATCGAAAGCTGAAGAATAGCTAATTAAATCCATAAGTTTAGAGAAGCGGCAGATACCGAACAAAATTCATCTCCGTTCAAGTTCATTCAAGCGAAGACAAGGGATTGAACGGCGCTGTAAAAAAGTTATGAAAAGGATATGATGCCGCTCCTCGGTTCCTTGGAAATTAGGTTCTATTGTTTGAAGGACGCAGAAGCTGGTTCGAATCCACAACGATGGGCGAGCTTGGTTATTACGACGATATTTAGGACTTGAATTCCAAACATTGTCTGGGGTGTAATTGGTTTTTGAGTGTATATTGACATGGTATTCACACTAGTAGTAATGCACATCTTGTCTGAGAATAAGACGAGTGGACTAGTCTTCATCTTTGCCACGATTTTAATCTACATTCTTTTCCTTCCCATATTGTGACGGTTTGAAATTTAACTTTAGGATGAACTTGGATTATGGGAAACTATGCCACAGGCGAAAAGTATTCACAGAATTTCATTGTTTATGTGAATAATGTACCTATAGAAAATTAAACATAAAACTTCGGACTTGGGAATCTACAGTCAAAAAATACATATGTATAAATCAGAGATTCATTCTCTAGTCCGAGAGATATGATTTGAGGATGAAATTGAGTAGTCCCATGTATCAATGATTAATCATCGTTAATCTCATTTACTGGGCAAGGCTTAATGAAACAAAAAGTTGATTCCATAAACAGAATCTCGCATGAAATATTCGCAAATAGCTATTGGGGATCACGAAAACACTTCCTGGAGTTTCCGTTTACGTTAAATATATCCACTCAATATCCTCAACCCTGTTGGTACAAATATCCGCGTATAAGCTGAGTGAGTGGAAACGGATTCCGTATTATGCAGAGTAGAACCAAACAATATTTACGCAACCGATAAAGTCCACATCCATCATTTTGTTTGACGTGAAAAAACACTGGCACGAATAATGAAATATGCATGCATTGATGTTTGGCAAATACGACAGAAAAACATGGTTAATGTGGGCAGAAGATGCGATTATGAGAATTTGTGCTCTTTGCTGGAAATATAATATAATAAGTATTTAAACTGAACTCGTAAATTACAAAAAAAAATACAGGATTGTTCACATTGCACCAGTAGAACTTCAGCAGAGTTTTATACTCAATATGCTAGTGGTTTTTCCTTAGGTGTTGATTTATTTCTACTACAAACTGGAACACCCTCTGTATTCTTATAAAGTAAATGTTGAAAGTTTTGAAAATATCTTATTTCGATATATTTTTTCAATCTATCAAAATGGTATAACTGTTTTTGGCAATTATGTAGATTTGCTGACATCATCAAGCAATAAAGACCAAGAAATCCTTGCAAAAATCATTATACCAAATTCTATCAATCTAGGTCGAAGTTTTGAATGAAATCAAAAGCCACGGAAAAGCCGAAAACGCATTTAATTATTTTACATTAGAATCTCTTCACTCACCTGGAATTGGTACAGTGCTGACGAAACTTCTCTGGGATACAGCCACAAATAATCCAAGTACAAAAATAGATCTAACCATATTGACCTGAAAAAAAGTATTCATTGTTACACATGAGGTATTTTCATTACCGACAAATGTACATAAGTTGTTGGTTTAGGGGGTGCTTTTTTTATTCAAAAACAAGAAAAAAGTTACAGCGTAGCGGACTCGTAAATCCACGCAAAATACTATAAAACCACTTGAAAAAAAAAACACGGTTCATATTTTCGAAAGAATCAATCATTCAAGAAAATAAAAATATTTCTATGTTAAAAAAGGCGTCTTTTTCGAGTTATTCCTATTTGTATATGATAAAATTCTAGGACAAACTCATGAATTTCAAGAATAATCTGGATGCTTCCCTGAATTAATTATCATCGAATTTTATTTTTTTTTTCTGGTCTCTAAACAAGTTAACAATGTTGTCAAAATGTTTATCAACTATGTCGAGACTAACATGTAAAAGATAGAGAAACGTTCGATGTAGAAATATGTAATAGTGAAATCCTACAAATGTGGGAGATGAAATTCATCACCAAGGATCAAAAAATTATACATTGAATACGCACAGTTTCTATTCAAAGTTTATTGTTGCCGGTCCATATCAAAAATAAATGCCAATAAAATTCGGATATTAATGATGAATATCGAAACAAACTACGTATTGAATTGAAATTGATTAAAAATAAAATGATACTTAGCAATAAATCGACTGTGGCGATATTTCTATCTGAACAATATCCTCTTGGAATTTCATAAACTCGATAGTGCACACATCGTCTTCTCGAAAGCTCTGTGAAATATCATAGATGATGTGTTAGGTTAGGCTTTTCAATTGCAGAAATGATCAGACAAAACTTAGTGCTTTGTTGAGAAATATCGTGTTTGTATAAACTTGATTTCAATCGAGAAATATTAATTTGAGTTCTTCGCAGAGAATCGTATCAGGCACGAATTTAGCCCAATTTTTTTTCAAATGGCTACATCTTACAGAGCCGATTTCGGAAAAATGGCAAATGAAAAAAAGGTTTCTTTTGGCCTCAAGAATGTACATTTGAAATATATGTTAAAGTCAAAGATTCACCTTGTATAGAACTTTTAAATTGAAAAAAAGAAAAAGATGAATCCGCTGGAATATTTTTTCAATGTTTCAACCACAAATATTATTGCAGTGAAATTCTATCATACACTTAATCAGACAATAATGAATCTTGAAATCTACTACATTATTTTTGTTGACCTCAACCTTTCAAATCTCAAAAAATTAATGCATTAATCAAAAAAAAATGAATAAAATATCAAACGAAAAGATTAAGTTATTAATCAGCGTATACATTAAACTAGTTTATATTGAACTATTTTAAGTTAATTTATTTCGTTGTATAGTTTTTTTCGTATCAGGATGTTTGAGACATTCTTGTACCAACATGAGTAGGGATATCCTTCATTTTGGATTGAACAATTCCTGGAAAGTGAAATAATATCACATTGAACTACAAAAATCCATGTTAGTTCATCTTTTTTTTAATCGAATTCTATGAATAGGTCTCAGAATCAGTTGTGGCGACTTGCCACCGGCGTGCAGAAGTCTGCGACCGCGCTTCACACGCCGCCCGCACAGAGTTCACCTCCTCCTAGGCAGCGTGGGTTACTGCGGTACCATATTCTTTATAGACCGACCAGGTCCACAACCCTGAACCCAGTACCCACGCTCGTCTCGAGCAGGGCAGCTGTAACATCTACGTCATTGGCAGGCCTCGCTTACATTAGCCAATCTGATGAGTCCATCGTAAGCGAGGCTGGGACGAAACGTAGCCCCATCCCGATTCACAATTAAAAGCAACACGCTTCACAGTGAATGCGAACTCAATTATTATATTCAAACGTACTGCTCGTGGATAGGTGTTCATAATGAAGGGTCAATAGGTATATATGTATATAGATAACATGCGAGATATAATAAGGCAACCTAATGAGATCATTCCAATATTAATGAGCACCTGTTTATCATGCACTAAACTAATTAGCTCATTAGCCATAGAAGTGAACTCGCATAGAATGGAAAACATCGTATATTGTTCAAATAAACTCTGTCGATCGATGCACTCGTAAACTACTCCGAATAATATTATCCATAATGGAATACATACAGGTATTTAAACGGCATTTCTGTACATTAAATGCCAACAGAGGCATTGAAATGATTTGATTAGCTAATCAACCCAAATGACTTGAGCATACAGGCTTCCTGGGTTTCAGTTTGAGTGTGTTCTGGGAATATTACTAATTATTATACATATAGCGTATTCTGAGAGGTATTCAGCCCAATTTGAGGGAAGATGCACTCAATTAAGTATATTGGCATTGATCAAAATTCATATTATTTGTTTTCTAATATCACAAAGTTTCCTACTGCGAATGGTGCGTTAACAAAGAAGAACAATCTATAACTTTCTTCGAATCTGTGGTCTTAAGGAATGACTCAGAACCCGAAACAAACTTTCTACCTGAACGTAACAGTTCAGTTATACTTCTGCCTCTAGTCGCAACGGTCATATACGGCTCAGCTCGCCACCCTTAACAGACATATAACCTCGTCTTCTATCCCTGTGTCGGGATCTGTTATTCGTACCCAAAAAAGAATTCGTTCCGTGTGATAAGGCCATTAGCTGGTACTTTTGATCGAAAGGAAGTTGAGGGCTAATTTAAAGACCCATTAGATAGTTCCAGAAAATTTCAGGGTACGCGAAACTCCTACTCCCTCCCCTCCTATTGGAATTTGCGAGGGTGAAATATTTATACATGGGTCCAATGTCAAATAGATATCGATAATAGAGCTCCGTGAAATGACTTCATTCCGAAAACGTCCAACAACCCCCGTATATCAGAATTTATTGGGGTCTACAAGACCTCTAGTTGCCCTCTCATAATCCATCCCTGCGACAAAAAAAGTTCCCTTCATTCGAGTGTTGTATAACCAAGAGAGACTCAGGAAATGCCCTAGAATTTCTCTCAACGCTCTTTTTCTATATTTTCAGCAAATTTGGTTCGTTTCTTCTTGATTCGGATTTCTCTCTGGAATATATTCCTGGAGAATTGCAACTGGGATTGGTTTCTTGGGAAACCCGACGGTAAACACTCGAATGTAGGATTGTAGAAGTAAAATCGTGGAATATTGTGTTAATACAGATTGAGATTCAGTTGGGAATATTTTCTTCAATCACGAAGAGGTAAAATGAATAATTTGTCATTGTCATTACTATTTTTATAATTATAATTTTATCATTTATATTATGTCCTAATTTATATAGAAACCCAAAGGAGTAGGCATTTCCTAAATCATTACACGGCCTTCTTTGCTTCGTGAATTGATTTCGATCCGGACTCGGACCGTTTTGAAAAGTTGTTTGTGATAATTAAATGAAATTCAATCCTGCTGAAAATCGAGTATTACTACAATTTGAAGAATTCTCTGTGGGGAATTTCAGTTCGTTTAGTGAGAGTTTGAAATATTCAAAAGTTCATACTTTTCGTTTGAAATTGAGGTGATTATTAGATGTTCTGGTTGATACAATTGGAAAATACTCAAGCACTGACCTTATTTGAATAAGATTGTTACAAACACGATATTTCCTAACAAAACACTCAGTTCTGTCCGATCATTTCGGCAATTGAAAAGCTATATTTCTCCCACCAAAATAAGTTCCTCCTTCGATTTTCCTGAAGATTAGTTTGTAAACACCAATAATTTGTTCATATTTTCCTCGATATTCTAAAACGATGGCATAAAAAAATGGTTTTTCACTAACCTATCCTAACTACATTAACCAAAGTCATATGATTAAGGGTCAATGACCTAAGCTTACCACATTCTCTGTGATATAGCACAGAACTATAGAGAAGACTATGCCAGATTGCCGATTTTCTCTTCAAACAATACGAACTCAAGAAAGCAGTACGTCCCCTATCGTTAGCGGATGAACTATCACAATCGCTAAAGGCGTCTAGGCGTTGCTCTTTAAAAATGCCAAAAGAGTAGTTCTGATTCACGCCAATATAGCGCTACGTTCCCTTCAGAAGGCCGTGGAATCCACGGCGTGGATGAAGCCATTGTAGCCGTGACGCAAGACCGTTGTTCTGTGCTCCAACCTAAAACTTCAGTCAGTGATCCCATAGACGAAGTTCACTCTTTATTTATTTACAGAGAATGAAGCAAACAGGCTTAGAATATAAAACAAATATTCTAAGCAAACAGGTGATGATTATGTAAATGACTTTCAGTGAATTGATGTGATACTAGTGTCGTTCTGGTGTACAGTTATATTGTTTCGATAGATATTTTGCTGAAGGACCGGTAACAATGAATTTTAAATAGAAACTGCCTATAAAATAATTTCATGCTTCTTAGAACTCAATTTTATGTCACACGAATGTAGAATTTTATTATTACATATCTCTACATCAAACGTTTTTTCATCATAGAGATTTTAGTCTTGACAAAGTTGATAAACATTCTGACAACGTTCGTAACTTGTTGAGAGACCAGAGAAAAAAATTATATTCGATGAGATTCAACTCAGGACAGCACTCAGATTATTCTTGAAATTCATGATTTTTTCCTCTATTTTAATCTTATACAATTAGGAATAACTTGAGAACGACGCGTTTTATTGAAAAAATATAGGAATACTTTTGTTTTCTAAAATAATCAATTCTTTCGAAAACGTGAACCGTTCATCTTTTTCAAGTGGTTTCATAGTATTTTTGCGTGAATTTATAAGTCGACTATACTGTAACTTTTTTACCAGGAGAAATATGAAATAAGTTTCAATTGAGGAATATGCACCATGAATAGAGTAGACAATAAACCAAAATTCAGTTCATTCGAAATATCGGTTCCGAATATATGGAAAGAATAGTGTTAATTTCATGGATTTTGACACCCTGTATCTTCCAAACGAAACCGAATTTTGAAAAACGGTATGGGATAAAGTGCTTTTTTTGATGGGAGGTATCTATAGTTAAAATATATGTACAAGTCAAAGACTCACCCTGTATACTAGGATGAATTAAATATAAACGGTTTTTTTTTCAAGTAGACTGTATGTATTAAAATATGATGAATGGCAAATATATGAGTTATTTATGATATGAGTGTTAAGAGTGACGTTTCATTTTGTGAGTGAAAAGGTTTGTGAAATGAATGGAGCGAATTGAACCATTTCACGAACAGAATGAAATCAGTTTTAACACAAATACCATACAATGTTTTTTGTACAACTGCCCTATTTTGATAATGAAATGGGCAAATTTGCAATAACAATAAACTTCAAAAAGAATTTTAATATTCAGATAATCAAAAGGTTGTTGTCAATAGCAAACGTTGCCAACGTTATGATTACTAACAAATGAGAAAAGACGCTGTCATTTGATTTTCGTTCCTGTCCAATTTTTGTCTTGGGTTTTTAACTGCTTAATATGTTTGTCGAGAGTCCAATTATTAATAAAAGTCACGATTTGGTTGTGGATATTGAAGATTTTGCAAGAAAAGCAAATCTGGAACTCCTACCTAAAAAATCTGTTCAGCAGCACGATATTGCATATAACAGTTTCCTGGCCTGGTGTAAATTGAAAAATGTAGAAGGGAACTTCAGTGAACCTGTTTTCCTGGCATACTTAAAAAGAGTTCATTAACTTTGTGGAGCAAATTTTCAATCATAAAGTCAAGCGCCCTTATTAAAAATGGTGTGGGTGTTAGTAAATATTTTAAAGTAATAGCATATTTAAAACGGAAAAGTAAAGGATATCGTCCCAAAAAATCGAAAATTCTCACTCGTGAACAAGTTGAAAAGTTTACAAATGAGGCACCAGGTGACAAATACTTGGTTAAGGTTGCAACTATTTTCGGATTATTTGGAGCCTGTCGACGTGAAGAATTGTGTAATTTATCAGTGGAAGACATCGGAATAACAAATAAATCATTGGTTATACAACTTCCAAACACAAAAACGAAAGTCAGTCGTTCTTTCAGTATTATTGGGAAGTATGTTGACTATTTTCATAAGTACTTTGCAGTGCGCCCTTCCGTCATCAAACATCGTCGTTTTTTCCTGAAATACATGAATAATAAATGCACGGCCAATCCAGTTGGTATCAATACATTTGGGAAAATTCCATCTATTGTTGCCGAATTCCTCAAACTGCCAGAACCAAAGCAATATACAGGACACTGTTTTCGAAGATCCTCCGCTTCATTGCTAGCAGAATCAGGAGCAAATATTACGGATATAAAAAAACATGGTGGATGGAAGTCTACGACGGTAGCCGAGGGCTATGTTGTTCATTCCATTGCATATAGAAATGTCATTGCTGAAAAAATTCTCCCAACCTCAACAGATTTTGGATCATCATCATCCAATATTGTACTTCCGGTTTCTACAAGTACTGATGGTGCTGAGGATTCTAATAATGTGTTGCGAAGCTCCCTATTGTCACAGGGCATTAATGTTAGTAATTGTTCTAGTTTTACGATTAATATTAATGTTCATAAGTAATGATTGTTGAATATTGATAATAAAAATTTGCAATTGCTGAATTTTTTCATCTGATTTAATCATAAGAAAATGGAGTGCTAAAAATATTTTCAACACTGATGTTAAAAATATTGGTCGTTTCCAAGGCCTCAGAAAGGCTTAGGTCCAGCAGGTGTCAGCCTTGATGCAGTTTTTGCAAGCTCATCGGCTTCTCATTTCCTTCAACACCACAATTGCCTGGCTACATAGACTAACAGATCTTGGCTTTGAATGCGTATGATATGCTGATGGCATAGTCTTAATAGTAAATTTGAGGAAATCTTTTCATTTATTACAGAAGGGTCTCAGAATGATGGAGAAGAGGTACTTGTCAATGGGGCTCAACATTTACCCAACCAAGATGATTGTAATTCCTGTTATTTGGAGAAGAAACCTTTGAGCCATTAAGTCCATCTCATTCAATGGGAATGCAATGGAATAGAAGTCAAATAACTGGGAATCAAATCAAATAAAATCCAATCATTATTGTACTACTATTTAGAGATATCAGTGCATTTTGCAATGATAACATCTGCCATATTTCCTGCTAATCCCTGCATAACGATGTCCTTGTTTTAACCACACGAACACAGAATTGGAGCATTCACAAAGCCATCAATTATACGACTACCCTAAGTCCCATCGATGAAAAACACTTCACACACAATCCTTTCCACGAATTCCGAACGAAACAAAACACGAACAGCAATTACACCCCCTGCAAAGTATTCCAGGGTTTTCGAAAGCTGCAATATGAACCGCTAACGATTTCCAGGTAAATTACGTACAATAACCGGCATTGTGTATACTTCATTTCAACCTCCGCCATTATCTTGGATTATTGTGGATATAGTAATTATCAAGTTCGTTTAAATGAGAGAATGTAGTCGTCAAACTGTCCGAACTAATGGTTCCCGAGGATTAAATTTGAATATAGTGTCTCCGAGTGCTGAGGGAATTCAATTTCGTTAAATCCTGCCGTTATGAGGAAGTTGTAATATATAGATTCGGGAGAGAGTTGGGCTGGTTCGAAAGGGGATAATTAAGGGGAGAGGAAGTGGGTTTACTGCGGTCTGGTTCGATATTTCGTCTGGAGTTATTGGGAGATAACAATTCGAAGGGGTAGAGCTTCTCCGGAAGATCTGCTATAGCAGGTGGCAGTATCCTGTGTATGTGACCTTTTTCCTTGTTCATTTAAAGAGCACAAAGTTAATGATAGTCATTTATTGAAACTTTGCTCAAGTGGCAACACGAAACCAAATGTATCTTCCCCAAACATTGTCATATAGTTTCTATGGAAACATTAACTGCTTTAGGAGTCCCATTTCGCTGTATTCTACAGGTAGTTCAAAGTTCCATCCTTGCAAGCTATAGTTTATAGTTTGGTAAGGGGGTTACATTCCACTGTGGTCTCAAGTGTTTTTACAATAAAAAAACCAAAACTATTTTTTACAAAATTCATGGATTTTTTCTGGAATTCTTCCCTTCATGCTTCTTATAGTGTTCTCAGTCACTTTCTGGGATGCTGTCTTCCACTTTTGCTTGAATTCCGCTAATGTTTTCGTTGATTTCTTAGTCTTCTTCAATTCTCTCTTTACCAGGGCCCAATATCTTTCGATCGGCCTGAGTTCTGGGCAATTTGGTGGATTGGCCTCTGTGGGGACAAAAACCACCTCATTAGCTTCGTACCATTCCTCACCCCATTAGCTTCGTACCATTCCTTGGTGGCCTTGCTGTAGTGGCATGAAGCTAAACCTGGCCAAAAGATTGTTGACACATCGTGCTCACGTAAAAATGGTAAAAGTCGCTTCTTCAAGCATTCCTCGATGTATATCTTCGAGTCAACAGAGCCTTGGCCAACGAAAAAGTTGCTCCTTTTCCCACAAGTGCAAATTGCTGGCCAAACCAGGAACTTTTTAGGAAACTTTGCTTGTTTCTTCACGCGAAATTGTTCGTCAATATTTCCATGAGAATCTGCAGTATAAAATTCCTGACCAGGAAGTTGCGAGAAATCAGCCAAGACATAGGTTTCGTCGTCCATCACGCAACAGGAAAAATTTTTCAAGAAATCTTTTTTTTAATTTATTTGCTCTTGATTTCACTTCTTTATTCTTCACAGCGTTCCTGTCGGGCACTTTCTGCACTTTGTATGTTCTAAGCTCACAACTCGACTTGATTTTCTGAACGGTTGACTGCGAACAACCCACTATTTGGGTCATTTTCCGTCCTGAAAGGTAAGGATTCTTCTGAAAAAGGCTGATGGCTTTCTTCACTTTTTTGGGCTGTGAAACCCCTTTTTCCTTCCGGTTCCTTCCTTGCGTTAATAGTAAGATCTTCGTTGAAGCGCTTAAACAACTCTTGATACCGTTTTCGGACGAACGCGGGCCTCTTTTGCGATTCTTTTGAAGCTCCATTTTTTATCATTTCGAAAAAGTTTCACTATAAATTCTCTTGTTTTCACTTCGCTTGACATTTTGCGACGGAGAATTGGAATATCTATGAAGTAAATGTTCCACATGTTTCTGACGTTCATAACAAACCTAACTATGATCAAATTTTGATTTTTTCTCAATTGGTTCAAGAGATATAGGCGTTTTTGTGATAGCGAATTTATTCTCGGTCAGTCCTTATTACTAAGATCCAAATAGTTCTTGGTTCTTACAGTTCCAAAATTCCGAAGAACATTTTTGTTACGATCAATTCCTGGAAGATTCCTAAACAGTGCTTCTCTTTCAGCTCCTCCCTTCTTTAAAACCTGGCATTTGCCTATGCCACAGAAAGGCTATGACTTTTGTGCTCCCATCCTGGCTAGTGTGTTGGCCTCTTCATTTTCTTTAGAGAGATATTGTTGATCTTGCCTTCTTCTTTAAGTTTCTTTCGGCACTTCCATATCAGCTTTGAGTGGTTGACATAGGAGCTCAGTGCTTTGATAGCAGCTTGACTGATAGATTATAAGTGTTTTTCTTTGCATTTAACTCATCCAATACATCGTTAAATGTCTTTATGGATTAATAAATTTCTTTCTTTCTATCAAATGGTTCACTATGTCACATCCTTGATACATTTTTTCAGGTTTATGTCTACGTATCTGTCTGACATTTGTCTGTCTACTTTGACATTTTGGGGACTTTTTCTTGCAAGTTTTATAGTGACTATTGGGATTGTTCTTTGGCCTTTCTGATTCTCAACAAGAGTCCTTGAAAGAGACCAGTTAGGAACTGGCTTTTTCAGAATGAAATTAACAGTGATGAAAGACAATATCAAGATCTGTTTGATCGCATTGAACTTCTGTCCTCTTTATTGGTTTTCGTTAAGTCTTTCATCAATTTTCCCATAATTCTTAGCAACATGAAAATACATAAGCGGTCTATTCTATCCATGATGAATATATGGAAATGCTGTGTATTTATCAGCGCGACGCTTGAAGCACATGTTCAACGAAGAGTCAACAGCACAAGTTCAATATTTTAACAGCCTACCTGAAAGCTGTTCGGTTGAAAGCTTTCAACACCTTCGTTCAATTTGAGAATATTCAGAAAATCCATTTCATGAACGTTTATTGACGTAGACTTTGCATCTCAATGCTTTTGAACTCACCATTCTTCAACCAGTTTAAGTTTTTTTTTAACACAAGAGTTGGAAAAATTCCACAAAAATACAGAAAATTGGAAAAGGATGGAAACCAATAAAGAAAACACTCTCACATCCTCACACCTATACTTCATCCACTTTCATAAAGCGTCCCAGTTGGCCAAGATTTAGGTTTATCAAGTTTTGCTTGAAACTGACGCAGGTTGGTACTCGTAAAATGTCAACTAATTCTCAGAGACGTTGCCAATGCTTATTTCTTATCTCTTTTTCAACTTTGTAAATGGAGTTACTTTTTTTTGAGGTTTAACTGTGACACAGGTTTCGTAGTCCTTACTACATTTTCATACTGAAGCATTTCAAGTTGTGCAAAAAGTTATTTGAATGTCTTCTGTAGGCTTATTTCTTGAGAATTTTGGAAAGTGGGTAATTTCAGAGGTCCGTTTGTTCTTTTAGAAGTCTTTCTGTCGGGTTATTCGAGTACTTTCATTTTCATTTCGAATTAACTATTACAAAGTACGGACTATTCTGTCCATTATTTTTCAGTAAAATTTCAACACTCGCTTCTTGATTTCCGTACAAAAAAATTGCATCACTGAAGATTCCAACCATGTTTATAAACGTGAAATATTTCCACTATTAACAGAGAAAAATTTTTTTTTCGAAATTCGCCAGGTCTTCGTAATTATTGAATTCAGATAATATTTTCTCAAATTCATTATTTTGCCAAAGTGAATAAACATTTTGATGAAAACGTAACTACTACGACCTCTATCTAGAAAGGATAACGTTGCTTAGTTAACTGACAGGTAAATGACTATAACCTAACATTTTCTAAATATACACGGTGAAATGTGTCAGAATGTCATTGTTCACTGGGATAAAATATAAAAGTTAATGGGGTGTAGAAGAGGGTTCAAAGTGTCGAATTTTGAGATTTAGTCAAGTTTCAAGCAGGTTTAAGGGGCAGTATCACCTGTTGAATCGTGGTAAATGTCAATTCAAAAGAGGTCTCTTTATTTCACGAGTAAGTACCCTAATTTACGACGTAGAGACTTGATTTTTGTTTTAAATTGAAGTTGAAGAACGTCCCGAGGGCAAATAGTTTTTTTTTTTTTCGATTTAATTAGTTTTTAAATTAAAAAACCAGGGTAATCGTTAGATCTGGGGTTATTGAATATGTTTTTCGTTTTTTATGAGTACACGCTATACTTTCGAAATAATCATCATGAAAATTTTTGTAGTTTATAAAAGATTAAATTGCCGAGGGCAAATAGTTGCGATTTTTTCCAAAAAATGATGAATAACCGTCGGAAAAAAATCATTAAGTGTAGTTTCCAAAACGCTGAAGTTCCACCTTTTTTTTAATTAAAGAACTAATTAAATCGAAAAAATCGCGACTATTCGCCCTCGGAAATTTAGTCTTCTATAAACTACAAGAATTTGCATGATGATCATTTCAAAAATATAGCTTGTACTCAAGAAAATCGAAAAACATATTCAATAAACACAGATCTAACGATTAACCTGGTTTATTTAAGTGAAAAACTAATTAAATCGAAAAAAAGAAAACTATTTTCCAAGGGACGTTCTTCAACTTCAATTTAAAAAAAATCAATTCTCTACGTCGTAAATTAGGGTACTTACTCGGGAAATAAAGAGACCACTTTTTGAATGAAGATTTACCACGATTCAAAAGGTGATATTGACCCTTAAGGAGAAAATGCCAGTTAACCAGTTAAATTCTACAATAAACATGGCGAATTAGGAAACTGGAGTAGTGGAAAAGTATGTTTGTTCACAGGATAATGAAGAGCCAGACTTATTTCTGTTATTCCAATTGTAAATACAGAAAGCTAGTCATTTCATCGATTAATTGTTCTCGTTTACGATCAATTCCACCGTTCGGCAACTTGATTAAACCGAAAAATTCGACTTTAATCCCCCCGAAACAGAATAATTAAGGAGAATTTCGGACAACAAGAGATGCCTTTGTCCTGAATCGATTGTATGTTTAGTCCTTTGTGAATGTTTTTGTCGTTATCGGAAATTTCAATGCCCACCGTGTCTCCGTTGGATTTTCAAAGCGGGAAGTTAATCAAAGTGGCACTTCAATTTATGAGGAACAGAAATCTGCAATACGACAGAAGGAAACAAGTCGATTGAACCAATTTAATGAACGTAAGAAAGTCTGAGTACCGATAGAATAAGCACTTTATGTATTCAAAAGTAGGGATTTATTGAATACTGTAACAATAGATGTTCATTAAATTAGGTACCTCATTAGGGGCCCCTTGAAATCTACCGATTCGAGTGATTATAGGATCTAGAAAATCAGGAAATTCAAATCAAATTAATGAATTACTTCTTGAATCTTCCTTAGAACCGAACCGCGAGTCAGCTGAGAACTTTCCCGTTTAGGACTTCTCTAGATACTCTTAACTTCCGATTCAACACTTCAGCACGCTATTCTCCGAATAACACTTTGTCCGTCTCATCTTTAAGACCGTACCTCCAAACACTGAAGAATATCCTAAAACCGAAACCGAGTCAACTGAGAACTTTCCCGTTTAAGCTTCTCCAGCTACTCCCTCTTCCTCGGTTTTCAAAGCAAAAGATGGATTCCGAAAAGGTATCATGAGCGTCTGAACCAGTTGCAATTCGCACGATCTTAGCTTCGAATTTTCTGCTTTCGTTAGCATATCCAAGCCACACAGGTCATGAGACGATTTTTCTGACACCTTTAAGAGTTTCATGAGGAAGCTTGAACCGAAAATCAATAATTTGCAGCGTTATCATCTCGCCTGTATCCTGTGCAATACCGATAAGCATCTAAGCAATTTTCGGAGTCACGAATATAATTTCAGAAGTCTATACAGGGTCTTTCACGAGGAACCTCACCCATATTTATACGGGAAACTACTGAACGTATTTTCATGAAATTCAGCACTTATAAGTATTTCACGATGCTGATGAAATCTAAAATATTTTCAAGGCATGAGCACCTCCGGTTTTTCCGGAAATGACGTCAACTTCCGTTTTTCAAATTAGAACACCATTTTCTTATTGCAGAAATAGATTCCTTAGAAAATTTCAAGTTATTTTGATGTAACATTTTTCAGTTTTGGTTGGAAAATTCTCTCTGAGCGGGAAAATTCGAAAAAAAAAATCGAAAATAGAGCTCCGCTGAAACAAGAATAACTTCGAGGTTTTTGGATGGAAAATTTTCATTTTTGGGATTTTTCAAGATGTAAGATTGATGTATCCACTTTGGAAATCGAAATCGCGATTCATGATACAGGGGGAGAAAAAATCGCTTTCAAAGTTAGGGATGACAAAATAGTGAAAAATCAATTTTTTCAAATTAGAACCCCATTTTTTTATGGCAGATATTGAATCTACGTTAAAAAATAATGTGAGTGTATGCATCACACCCTTGCCCTAAAATGGATATTTTCTGAGTTATTCACAAAAAACTGTTTTTCGTCTTGAATTTTCAGCTATTTCTTTTCCCTTCACGCCAAAAAGATGAAATTTTCAGGAACTGTTATTTGAACCATGCTGTAGATTTTTCATCCCTTTTTGAAACCGACTTCAAGTTACTATTAGGAGAACCATGGCAAACTCTCGCAGTTATAACTAGAGAAGATGCTCAAAGTTTTGACCGTTAATTTCTAGACATTTATTTATACGTCTCAGGAATGCTTCGTGCGTTGCTCTTCTTATTTCATCGGGAGGAAGAGATCTGCAAAAGTGTTTAAAAACCAAATTGAGTTTCAAAACTATGAATCTAAAAATCTAAAGAAACCTGAACGCATTTCTGACTCGTTCTATGCAGTCCTCTTTATCAGTCAGGGGAGTTGAGTAGACAATATTTTTTATCCTACCCCAAACATAATAGTCTAAAGGAGTTAAATCGGGAGAACGTGGTGGCCAAAGATGTGGACCATTGTTCGCCAACCATCGATCTTCAAATAGCCTGTAGAGGATATTTGACACATTGAGTGAATTGTGTGGAGGCGCGCCATCTTGTTGATACCATAAGTCATTATGGTTCTGTACTAGCGGCTCAATTATTTGAGTCAATATGTCAGAATATCTATCTCCTAAGGGGGAACATTCTTTAAATAATGCAAAATTGTGTAGTGTTCTATCTTACCAGTTAAAGTCCCATCATAAATATGAACATCGAGAATTGCATTATTTTTGATGGCGCAAAAAACATTGAAACTCCAGGTCTCTTGAAAGTTCCATTGTCTGAAGTGGTGGTTGTTCTCTTCATCCCAATAATGACTGTTATGCCTATTGAAAGAACCATTCTTTGTGAATTTAGATTCATCTGTCCAAATTATACAGTCCAAAAAACTTTCATTCTCATGAAATCGAATCATCATAGCTTCGCAAAACTCTGTTCTCCTGACGAAATCAGTTTCCTTCAAATGCTGTACCCTATTGAATTTATATGGGTGCATTTTATGTTTTTTTAATATTCTCCAAACACTCGACTGAGATAATCCCAGATCAATCTCGGCATCTTTGAGAGAATTTTGAGGATTCACACGAAAATATGCAAGAACTGTAATTTCGTTGTTCTCATCTTCTACTACACTTTTTTCTCTGTGTATAGTTTTCTTAACGAAAGATCCGTCATTTCTCAAGTTTGTCATGGTTCTGTTAATGGTATCTCTCGTTGGTCTGGGTCGGTCAGGAAACCTCTCAATGAACAGTCGAATCGTTCTATCTACAACTTTATTACATTCTCCATGAAGTAGAATGAGATTTAAATAATCTTCATTGGTAAAATTAGGCATAGTGATCGATTTTATAACTTAATACGAATTATCACCAAATTAATAGTAAACACAAAATGCTACTGAATAAAGAGGAATTTGGCAGATGTAATTAATGATATCTATCATTAAAAAAAAAGAATGTAAAACATGGTAAGTTTTTGCATATGGTTCATAAGGAATTATTTATTTATCACTGGAGAGAAAACCGATGGCCGATTAGTTGAAATAAAGAGGTTTCCGATACAAATTCGAATCCAAATTCGCCATCTATTTAGGAACAACCTGTAACTTTTTTCTCTTGCATATTAGGGTAGTAAAATCTAAAACATGGTTTAAGTAACAGTTCCTGAAAATTTCATCTTTTTGGCGTGAAGGGAAAAGAAATAGCTGAAAATTCAAGACGAAAAACAGTTTTTTGTGAATATCTCAGAAAATATCCACTTTAGGGCAAGGGTGTGATGCATACACTCACATTATTTTTTAACGTAGATTCAATATCTGCCATAAAAAAATGGGGTTCTAATTTGAAAAAATTGATTTTTCACGATTTTGTCATCCCTAACTTTGAAAGCGCATTTTTCACCTCCTGTATCATGAATCGCGATTTCGATTTTCAAAGTGGATACATCAATCTTACATCTTGAAAAATCCCAAAAATGAAAATTTTCCATCCAAAAACCTCGAAGTTATTCTTGTTTCAGCGGAGCTCTATATTCGATTTTTTTTTCGAATTTTCCCGCTCAAAGAGAATTTTCCAACCAAAACTGAAAAATGTTACATCAAAATAACTTGAAATTTTCTAAGGAATCTATTTCTGCAATAAAAAAATGGTGTTCTAATTTGAAAAACGGAAGTTGACGTCATTTCCGGAAAAGCCGGAGATGCTCATGCCTTGAAAATATTTTAGATTTCATCAGCATCGTGAAATACTTATAAGTGCTGAATTTCATGAAAATACGTTCAGGAGTTTCCCGTATAAATATGGGTGAGGTTCCTCGTGAAAGACCCTGTATTGACTAACCGATTTATTACAACAGAAGGCCGGCAACCATGCAATACGACCAAATGTGAGATGGAGTTTACTCAGTTCAGAGTAGCAATTCCAGATCAAACCTTTCAAGTTTCTGTATAGTCCGCCAATTGGACGATTTCGTTCAACCAGTATCCGTGGAATATTCAGATTGCTGAGGTGAATCCGAATGGTAGTACAAGAGATACGAGAATAAGAGTAAAGGAGAAAATGCGAGTTTATATCGGATTTTGTGTTGACAGACGTTGTCGCAAGTTTATTTCGTATTTGAAGAGACCTTTCGTATATAGAAGTGTTAGGGGCTGTAGGAGATCATCTTTTTATTCGGAATAAGGTATGAAAGTAGGACAAGTATGAAGGATATCGAACTTTGCCTTCGTCAAATATTAACCCATCGCTTTGGATAGGAATTTCAAAGAATTTCTTCGAGTCCATCATTCTCAATAGTGGTTATTCAGTTTTCTGCAGAATGAGAAAAATTTTTGATTGTGAAATTATATCCCGTCACACCCTGTATAATCAAGATTCCGAGTCGGAGTTTCATTGCGATTTTATCTGACTTTCCTCCTCTGCACTAAACTGGAAATTAACCACAAACCCCGAGTAGTATAATCAAAACAAAACAATGGGTAGCTTTTAATCTTCCCTCTGATCAACAAGATCCGAGACACTGGATTAGGAAACAGTTTAATCTGGAAGCAGGATTTGTTTTTTATTCCTACGGCGTTTCCAAGCTTCTACAAGCCCGAATAAACTAATCCTCAAACGCTTCCAACAAGACATATATTCAGCCGGTCCAAGATTAGGAATTGAAATGCTACACCATATCGAGTGTAAGAATTGAACAACACTGAATGGATATAAGATGTAAGACCGCAGCGTTTCAATCCGAAAGGAGATGAAGAAATTAATGATGTATGAGTGAGAGAGGATGAATGATGATGACTTCAAGACGTAGCAAATCCCCATTTCCAAAAGTTCCATCAATCCTTCGCCAGGTGACCAGGTAACTATGTTACAGAACCATTATGTCATGGAAATGTAACATGTATTCCTTGTTTTCACGCAGACATGTCACAAGAAGAGCGCAATGACAGAGCTGCTATGTAACAGAGATATCCTTCTCTGACAAGAAAAAATGTTCTGATATTTTACTGAATTGTATACGATAAAAAAAGGGACGATAATATATACGAATTTCTGTGAATTTATTTTTGAGTTTTTGTTATTGATACTTTTTTTTATATGACCATTTTCGTAACTTTATCATGTAACTGTGATAATTTGGGAAATAAAGTAGTTATTATTATTATTATTTCTGTTCATGTTTTCAGTGGGTGAGAAAAAATGGTACACAGCAACTAAGAAATAATTTTACATATATAAGAATGGAAAACAATCCTGATTTTTTATTCCAAGAAATATAATCTGAAAGATTAATTTTTTTCAGTTAAAAATATAACAAACAAACTCTTCTAACTAAAAAGAATAACTTACGAAGCTGAAAGAAAAAAAATGCTATATTTTTTCGAGTTTTCAATTTACAATACCTGAAATATAAAATGACATTAATTACCAATTGACAAATCGAGGCATTCTCTTAGTTAAAGTTAAACAAAACATAAAGGAAAATAGAAAGGAAACTAAAAAGAAAAATAGAAAGGGGTTTTTTTAAAGAATGATACATCCTTGACAAATCGAGGCATTCTCTGAGTAAAAATTAAATAAAACATAGAAAGGAAAATAGGAAGTGGTTTTTAAAAAAAAATTGTACTGTTCATTTGCACATCCTAGACAAATCAAGGCATTCTCTAACTTGAAATTGAATAAAACATGGAAAGGAAAATAGAAAGTGGTTTCTTAAAAAAAATTATACTGTTCATTTTTACATATATACATTGTGTTTTGTATCTTGATTAGTTTACCAAGGTGTTGTGGTTTTATTTTTATACCCTGATTGTTTCACCAGGATAATGGTCTTCTTGACTGCTTCTATTTTGTGTGATGCTGGTGATTCCGTTAGTCTCGAGGATTAAGAATGTTGTGACTGTACAACCGATGTAAGGGGGTATACTTAACTGTAAGCACCCTATGGTAATCTTGATGATAACTACGATAAGTTCGAAAAAGATGAGGAAGTGGTGAAACTTGAACCCACTTTGAACAAACAACAAACTTTTTTCTCACCTCAACTTCATCGCTGGGGAAGGAAAAGGAGAATTAAATCGTAGGGAGTACCTATGCCAATTGGAGGTTAAGTTAGGTCGGTTCTTCAAGTCTCAATGTAACTAAAAGGTAATTTGTTTTTTTTTTTTGTGATTAACAGCAAGTTTTTTCATGAATTTCCGAAGATTTGATTTGAAAGGAACTACGTCTCTCTCTATTTGTGTTTTTTTTTATCGTTCAATTGTTTTTTTTTATATTTACTGTTGGGTTCGTGAAGAGATCGAGAAATGACAATTTTGTGAATGAGACAATTTTTGGAATTTAATATATTTTTAATCTTTGTAATATATCTGAATTTCCTACCCTACAATAAAATGAAATGCACCGTTGCCAGACTACTCCATGGCTTCCAACTTTGCGACGTCTATTGTCGAAACGTGGAACTACGTTGAATGAACTTATTTAATATTATTTTATAATTCTATGAATGATGAATATTAGTACGACTTCAATCAATACTTTAGGCAATTCGCATCTTTATAAATAGGAGATTTTAATCATATCGAAGATCCACCATGAAGTAAACTCGTTCTTCTGTGACCATCGAAGAAATACCATTCTGTGGAAGAGAAACTAACCTCCGAAACGGCAACGAATGGAAGGGCCTCTTTTACTCCACTTTCATTCGACTGCTGCTGTCTGTTTTCACTTTCATTCTGGTTCACAATAGTGTTCCTTTGAAATGGAGTTCCTCTTCTAGGAATCCGCCATTTTAGTATATTTTAAAGACGCTTCTTTGTTATCTGGTATGTACACTGTCCCCATTTAAATAACTCTGTTTCATTCTTTTATTTCACAGGATTTAATCTCATGTAAGCTTGTTCTATCTTATTATTGCATTTCTATAGAATATTGTGGAACTCTGTTCTACCACCAACCCATTCGGAATATTCTTATACTGTTCGCAAGGCCTACTGCACATTTAACTATTCACTCGACACTATGGTATAGACATTTGGAGTTGTTGCTTTTGGTATAATATTTTACGTACAATAATCACTGGTTTGGGAGGCCTAGGATGAACTGTTTATATCGTCTGTGCCAAGGAAAACATCCCCACAACAGTGGCTTGAGACTTCCTCTGAGAGTTCTATAGACGAACGTCCTCAGTAAACCAAGCCTCGTCTTCGGGCCTCGGCGTACCGGATAAGCAAGGAGTGCTTTGAAGGTGTCATCGTTCATCAGTTAACAGGAAATATAAGGAGTTTATCGTCACTTCCAAACCAACGCGACTTCTAGGATCTCATGCTTAACACTTGGAAGGAAGGATTCTCACACAAGGAACTACAAGGATACTGCTTATGAATTTCATTAATAATCAGGTGACACACTCTATATGCCTATAACCTTTGGATAAATTTGGATGTATTGGATTCTGCTTTCTATCACAATTGTGCCAGTAATAACCTTACCGGAGTATAGGAAGCTCCATATTGTACATACACCAGTGCTCGTCTTATTAATAATTGTTCTATGGATTGTAAACATATCATCTGTAATGCTAAAAGGTTTTTTGCTTTGAGTTTCATTTGATTCTCGTTCGTTTTTCCTTCATATAGCTATGGTTCCTCGAACTATGGTGCTGGACGAATAAAGGCTCTTGTTCCATCTTTATGTCCAATCTAGTGTATTATTTATCTATTTTACCTTATTATTTCCCATCCTATATTTCACTAATCTGAGTTATTACGAATCTGAATTATTACAACATAACACAGAGTTCTACCAATCTAGACGATCACATCACAAGCCAAAAATATAAGTATAAAACCCCCTTTAACGTAATTCTACCCTCAGCTCTTCAGAGACGGGTTGCCCCTTTTCTCTTTCCATAATGTTCCTAGGATTTACAAACTTGGAATGTTACATCTTAATGAAAAATCTCCTTTCATTTCATACCCTTTCAGAAAATGATTTGATTTTTCAAAAACCTTGCGTATGCTCAAGGCACGAGTTCATATTCCCTTTCGGCTGGAAAAGTGTGCAGGCTTCAGAAGGTGAGGTTTCTCCTTTTATTTGCGGTACAGGGGTGTTGACAAACACCCAAAAACACCCACAGGTATAAGACTTTATCATTCATCGAGTGTAGAAAAAATAGCGTATGCAACTCTCATGTAATGGTTATGAATACACTCGCATAAACCACACCCGGTTGATGCTCGTGTATTAATAACCATCATTACATGATCGTTGCATAATATACTATTTTGTATTTTATCGCTGTTTCAATGTGAGTTTTTAGTAGAATACTGAATTTTAACTTTTGTTTTTGCATTTTAGATAAAATTTCGGCCGACTAAAGCATTTATGGAGGCAAGATCGAATGTTTACTTTTCAGGTTGAAGTAGTGAAGGCTGAAATTGATGAAAAAAACTGTTAAATGGGTAAATATTGCCTTAAATGGTTCGGATGGAGTCTTTTGAGATCGATTACAACAAGTTTTTCACGAACTTGGAACATTGACGTCGGTAAGAAGTGGTGGAAGTAAGACTGATTTAAAGGTCGTTCTGTGGGTGGAAATTACATCAAAAGAGCATCAATCGCTATCAGCCGTTCATAGAATTAGCTGCGAGAGAAGGACAATCGTGGGACAAAGTTGCCAACAAATAATAACATCAAATCCTTCCGGATTAAACTCATATCTCTGTTCTAAAACCCTCATCCTTTCATGCTCAGGACCATGATGTAATCCTCCGCTCAAGTGAGAGCCCAAAGTTCATCAACTCCATACATGCAGGACAAGGCCCCAATGTAAAGTTCCACCCAACTGTTATGCCATGCACAGGGGCTTATCTCGCAGTGTCCATATTGCACATTTCACAGTCCATTTTCACCTGACGTACTAACGCTTTAATCTACGACAAACAGACCGAATTTTCCGATAGGCCGGTCATAGGGGAACACAGATACTGATTTCGAATTAACAATCATTTCCCATTCAAATGGATCAATCCACTAGGGAGTGACGGGCACACTAACTATTTATCAACACTGAAGAGTGTTCGAAATGCAGTGCAATGTTAATTCCTCTTTGTTAGTATAGGCATGCATATTTGACAAAGCTGGCAGCTAGGAGCATAGTTACCTGGAGAAAAGGCTCCGCTACAAAAATGAACTGCCGATTCCAAACTAAACCACACCCGAGTCAACCGAGAACCTTCCCGTTTAAGGCTTCTCCAGCTACTGCCACTTCTTAGACTTCCAAAGCAATTAAAGATTTCCTTCACCCACCTTCCGTGGGTGGATTCCGAAAGGGTATCATAATCGTCAGAGCTTTTTGGGGCAGTTTCAATTCGCACGATCTTATCACCGAGTTTTCCGATGTCGTCAGCAACCAAACCAGCCAGGTCTTGAGAAGATTTTCTGACACCGTTCGAGTTTCATGAGAAAACTTGTTTCGAAAATCAATAACTTCATTGTTATCGTCTCGCCTGCATCCTGTGAAATACCGTTAAGCAACTAAGTAATTTTCGGAGCAATGAATATAAATATCAGACGTCTGTATTGGATAACCACAATATTTCGGTTTATAACATCAATTTGCGATTTGGTTTTGGAAAATTTCATGAAAAGGATATCGTAGTCGTGGTCGTGGTGGTCATTTGGCTGATGTTATTTTCCGTTATTAACAGCATAGCTTCTTCTTTATAATGAAACTAGCTGGCTCGGAGAACTTTGTTTGGCCTAAATGATACTTACGGTAGATTTCGCAAACCGTAATCACCGGTGATCGAAGATCAACGGTTTAGTTCTCTGATTTTTGAACTGTCAAATCGAGTTGATGGTAGATCAAGCTCCTATCACCGGTGATTATCTATATATATAAAAGAAAGATGTTGGTTACACTATTCATAACTCGAGATCGGACATAACTGATTGTTATGAAACTTCAAATATGGATTCGTCTACGGTCTGGTTATTATAAAATACAATAAAACTTTGAAAAAATCGATGAAAATTTTACTTATACAGGAAATGCTTTTCCTCCTTTTGAGTAAGGCCACTAGATGTCGCTACAGTAACAGTTACGCTACCGCTTATTCGTTTGTACTTCATTTGATATTATCCGCGTTAGATGGCGATATAAACAAATAGTGTGTACAGTGACTATATTCCCTCTATAGTCACTGTAATAGTGTGTAATTTGAGTTGCCTACAACTCTGCGCTGTTGGACAAAACCAAAATGTCTTAGCGTAGGAGAACAGATGTCTAAAATGATTAGATTTCGTTGAGATATGAGAAAAGTTTCGGTCTTTCCACTTCAGATGGCGCTATTCACACATTATGACTGATGATTATTAGTTATTTTTATAGTTTTATTATTTATTCCAAATAACGTAATCGGGAAGGTACTACATTTGACATAATCACAATTAAATGGCGATGAGTTGAGGCTTTCGCGGACATCGATTGGTGTCATCTGTTCATTTTTCGAGCATTTCGGTCGTCGTGGTTTGAAATGGTCGAAAAAAAAACATATGACATCAATTACTGTGTAATTCACATAGGGCTTATAGTACCATGAACGGCTATTTACAGATCCAGAAGCGGGTGAATATCACAGTGAATTTTTATCGAAATGTCAAGTAAATCGGATTTTGGCGATGAGTTCCAATCGTGAGATGTCCATTCTCATCTTTTCTCATAATTTTTAAAATGTTTTTGAATTTCTGTTTGGGTAATAAATATATTTGCGGAAATAACTTAATCCAAAATTGCCATTATTAGTGATTGACATATTATGACATATTATTTTTGTGTATCTGTTCTTTGTGATAGCTCATATCCATGGAAACATTTGACAGTTCGAAAATCAGAGAACCAACCCGTTGATTTCCGATCAACGGTGATTACGATTTGTGAAATCCACCGTAAGTATCTTTTAGGCGGAACAAAGTTCGCCGGGCCAGCTAGTGCTTTATAAAACCCAACCTGAAAGTTGTATAAACTAATCGTTGCTACTTTTTCAAGAGGAGATAAATTAGACAAAATATTCAAAATTTTAGTATCATTGTTATTCGCACGAAGAGAATTCTCTTTATTTAAGCGGTATCTAATTGTTGAACATATAACTCTTTCTTTTTAATGCTTTACAGTTCTCTCATTGCAGTACCTTAATTGTGATGAACGACACCACGAATGCAAATATGAATCACGATCGAATTATATGGATGAGAAATAGTTCCAATGGTTTATTACCTCTGATCTGATAAAAATGAGAACTTATTTTGTGAATAGCGCTTTTTGAAGTGGAAAGAACGAAACTTTTCTAATATTCTCAATGTTGACTAATCAAAATCTGATTAGTGCTTACACCATAAACATCCTAGCCCTTTGGTGCTCAGCTTAAAATAATTGGTAAGCATCTCAGTTGGTGGAGTAGCGAGATTGCCATGTTTTATAGATATGAGCTGTCACACAGGACAGAAACACAAAAATAATATGTCGATTACCAATTATGGCAATTTTGGATTCAGTTATTCCCGCAAATATATTTATTACCCAAACAGAAATTCATAAACATCTTAAAAATTGAGAAAAGATGAGAATGAACAACTCACTATTGAAACTGATAACCAAAATCCGATTTACTTGACATTTCGATAAAAATTCACTGTGATATTCACTCGCTTCTTGATCTGGTAATAGCCTTTCATTGTTTTCATAAGTTCTTTGTAGAATACACACTAATTGTGTATACCTACATCGCCATCTAATGATGATAATATCAAATATAGTGCCTTCACGATTGCGTTATTCTGAATAAATAAAACTGTTAAAATAACTAACAATAATCAGTCATAATGTGTGAATAGCGCCACCTGAAGTGGTAAGAACGAAACTGCTCTCATATCTCAAAGAAATCTGATCATGTTAGAGATCTGTACTCCTACGCTAAGACATTTGGGTTTTGGTAAAAAGCGCAGAGTTTGAGGCAACTCAAATTACACACTATTACAGTGACTATATAAATGGTAATACAGTCACTATTTGTTTACATCATCATTAAACTGAGAGAATATCAAATAAAGTACCTACGCTGTGGTGACACCTAGTGGCCCTACTCGAAAGAAGGAAAAGCATTTCCTGTATAAGTAAAATTTTCATCGATTTTTTCAAAGTTTTATTGTATTTTATAATAACCAGACCGTAGAGTCCGTAGACGAACCCATATATGAAGTTTCATAATGAACAGTTCATCCCATCTCGAGTTATAAATGGTGTAACTTACATCTTTCTTTTATATATATATAGATAAATATTCGATCATTTAAAAAAGAATGGCATGTCAAAATATCACCTCTTATTGGAAAACCCTTCACTCCAAATGGAAAGTAAATCCTTCATCTCCTAATTATCTGGAGAAATGATCTCCATAAGATGCCTCAGAACTTGGAGATACTTAATGACAGACCTCGTGATGCTATGGTTTCATGTAACCTCCATTTACTATCTCAGATTGCAGACGTTCGGGAGTTCTCCAATTGTTTTCCTTGAATTCCCCCATGATTTGCCCCCAAAAAGGGTGACATGTTCGGATATTGGCTCATTCCCTGGTGGATTGAAACAGGATTTCCTATTTGTTTTAGCTCTTCCTGAGATTTGCGAATCGCGAAGTGTTCCATTCAAAATTAATATCTCAACGCTGTTGATGTATAAGACTATAGTTTGACTGAATCTAGACAACTTAACAATACGACAAAATGAGGAGAAAAAATGAAAACTACATCAGTTTCCGTTGACAAAACTTTTAAGTTCGAAGGAAATTAATTCAACGACGAACTCTTCCATCCCCTCCGGACTGTAAAGCGGAAAACGGAAGTTTTCAGCCTGGGTTTCGCATGGCTACATCCCATCCAGATCAAATTAAATTTTCCAAGCTGATTACAGGTATCGAAGCTCCAACTCTGAATTTCTTTCAGGGGAAATTCGAAGCGTCTCTCGCCATCTCAGACGAGGCGGTACAGTCGGTTATGACAGCTCGATGACAGTTCTCAAACTTCGCAATTGTGCGTCGCAAAGATCCGGTAATTTATTTGGAAAGTTTGAGGAATTCGTTGTTCCAGATTTTGGCTCCACGCCGAGGGTTATAGTTTAGGTACATGTCAAGGAAGTGTATGAGAATGAGGACAATGTCGCGTCTGGAAATGAACCAGCATATACGGAATTAATTATTCAACGTACCTTATTCATATTATGACAAAATGGCGTGAAAATATATACTTCGTTTCACAAAATTCTGCAGACATCAAATTGCACTATATGGGATTGAACGTCAAGTTAAAACTCCTTTAGACTTGCATATGCCTCTCTGGGCAAATATATCTTATCAGCTAACATACCTAGTGATGTTATGAAGAAGCAAGCATTGTGAAGAACTTTAACAAGATGCTATGTGAAAAGGAAGAATATGAAAAAAAAAATACAGTACTGGAACATTCCCGCTACTGAAGGTAAGGAAATATTATTTAAAAAATGAAAAGGTGCTAAACCAACCCTGTGGCACCAAAAGGGTCAATTACGTTAAAGGCAATTTCATACTTGTATTTTTGGCCTGGCTTGTGATCGTCTATGGTCGGTAGGACTTCATGCTATATCCTATACTCTGTTCAAATGTAAGAAGGAGCAATAATAACATGTTTGGCGCAGCGGTAGGAGGGCCTTCGGGTACTTTCCGTCCAGAGTCGAATCGAGGAGATTTCACACAACCGTTCAGTTTATTTATCCATGTCTCATCTAGCTAATAAATTTTTCTGCCTTGTTCCCTTAATGAGCGGATTTTCTTCAAATAATCTCTTCTCCACACAATTATTTCATCACTATCTATCAGTAGACTATCACGACCACGTTTTTTGAACTCGAATTCCATTTTTTTCAATAATTTATAGAAAGTTGTTCTTTTGGAATTTGCCAAACTGTCGTCATCATTCACGATTTCTAGTACTTTAGAAATCGTTGGGATTTCATTCCGGAAGAAAAACCGTGGACAATTCTTCTGATAAGGATCATATCGAAATCGTCAACCGAATCGATTATTTTCAACGACTGGGCTCTCCTCTTAGGTGGCGTCAATGTTTTATCCTCTTTATATTCTCTGAGAATTCTGAATACAGCTGAATCACTCACCCCTGAGGATTTCGAAACAATTCCTACTAAGTCTCTTTTCGATAAATCAGGATGTTCTTCCAATTCTTTTCGAGAAATGTTCAAGATTATCTCTTTCTGTTCAGCAGAGAAGGCTACCTTTTGGACCTTTTTTGTGGTGGTCCCCACATATCACCCTCAGATGCAGTATCCGTTTCCGAATTCGACATTGTTCTATAAACACTATATACACTTTTTCAAAAGATTTTCCAACACGATACACTTTTCACAACAAAATCTATAAACACTTTGAACAGTAGCTCTAGGTATTTTAACTAGTCTTGTCAATTGAAAACTTCGATATTTATGCAAATCAAAATGGCTTCAACCCATTAAGGGAAAGGACCCAAATCTGGTGTTTCCCGGAATTACCGTGTCGGAATCTTGAGCAGCCGACAAAGAGTTTCGTACAAAATAATATAAAATTTTAGACCGAAACTAAATATATTTCGGATATTACAAGTAAATGACCATTATAAATTTGAACAGAGATCTTTCACGAGTCTTGACAATTGAAAACTTCGATATTTATGCAAATCAAGATGGCTTTCACCCATAAGGGAAAAGAATCCAAATCTGGTGTTTCCCGGAATTACCTAGCCGCAATCTCGAGCATCCGAAAAAGAAATTATTTAGTAGATAATAATATAAAAACAAAACAAAATAAAAAAAATAGGGTACGTCGGATATAAAATGTTTATGACAGTTGCAAATCATAACAGAAATTTTGCACTAGAGTGTCTGAGGAAAAAAGTTCTAATGTGGGAATTGCTGACTCAAATTATTGAATCATTTCTATCGAGTACGATCCTGGCAATCTCTTAGGGCGTTAAAAGGGAGCGTGGTTATGACCGTTTAACCAATAGGAGCTTTATTGTGCGCAAACCAGACGATTTTGTTTGTTTACAAAGCTCCTTCTTATATTTGAAAGGACTATAGTAATTTAGATTTGTAATAACTCAGATTAGCGAAATGAGGTGAATAAGATGAATAAAACACTTGACTTTGGACTTACAAAGGTGGAACATGCCTTTATTGGTACAGCGGAAGTAGTTCGAGGAACCACAGCCGTTTTGAGAGGAGAAAAACGAACGAGATCCAATTCATCATTGGACTCAAAGCAAAAGCCCTTTTTAGCACCTATTTAGGTAAGGTTATTACTGGCACAATCATGGTAACGGATAACATCCCAAGCATCTAAAGTTGTTCTAAGCTTGCATAGCTGATATGGAAGTGCAAAAGGAAACTTGATGTAGTGTGCATGATTCAATATCGCGTTTTATAGGAGTCTTGAATGAAGAGGGCAAGAACAACAAGGTATCCTTAGACTGGGTTCCTAGGCTGCACTCAGGGCTCAAAGGAAACCAAGAAGATAACACACAAGCTCATTTTCACTAGTTTCATTTCGATGGTCAAGAGATATGATCTTTGGCATTCGATTCCGTCATAGTCCTAAAAAACCATAAGGACGACTATTTACCGAATTTTTAATTGATCCCGCGTAAAGATAAAAGCCATGCGGCACCACTCATCACTTTATTGACAGAGAACAATATGGCGATGCAGATAATATGATATTGATGTATGGGAAGGTAAATACCGAAGTCGATACTTGGAACAATCCTGTCAAAGATAAATCACAAGGACGCTGTGTATTTCCACGTCCATACCCGTCATCCTTTATCAGGATTCTAATCATCTGGGCTAAATTAGTGGCTTGATAGAAACTTAGTTATCGACTGAAGCTCTGACTAACATTTATGCAGCAGGGAATATTCGCAAACTCACTTCCTAAACCTTACAGCTCATTGTATAAAGATAGAGGTTTATCATATTGGTTCAAATTTTCTTTCTTAAAACTATGCGCTCTTCGTTTGAACCTGCAATGTAAGAACACCCTGTATATAGATTATGAGTACATCTTTCCACAAACTGAATGATTTGGAAATAAGACTTATACTCCATTCACTTTTATTTAATCACATAGGAGGTCATGGTTTCGATTTCAGGAGTTGGTGCCCCTGATGAAAAGCACAGAACATATGATAAAAAGTCAGTGCGCGCACAGAAAATATCGTTAATGACAAAACGACGTTGCCAGTTTCTTTGTTTACATCAAAGTAAAAGTATCAAAAATATTCCACATTTTGTTAGGTTTACAAATTGTTGCCAGATGTTTGGTATTTAATCGATATTTGCAGGTGAGTTTTTCGTCGAATATCCAAGATTAACGTATGTTTATTGTTTTTAGCACCAGTTTGGAGCGTGAGGACGATTTTCAAGACCAGGACGAATGTTTACATTTCGAGGTTAAAGGGGTGCCTACATGGGAATTTCGTTGAAAAAACTGTTATTTTGACAGATATCGCAGTAGATGGATCGGATGGAGCCTCGAGAGAACGATAAGGATGATATTTTTCAGGTTTTCCAATAAATTTGGCGATATCTGGGCAGATTTGCTAAAATTAGGTACCTCACTAATGAGGTAGAACTCAGGCCTAATTCTCCTATAAGAAACGCCTTTCAAAGGTCGAGATGGGGAAAAATGTCTTCTTTAGATGTTGTTTGAACAAACGCAGCCGAGTTTTATACCCCAACATTGATTTTAAGAAAGTTATCAACAAAATAAAATTGACATTATCCTTGATTCTTGTAATTACCCATCAATTCATCTTATATCTATGAGTTGATTTTTTTAATGAATTCTTGATTAGAATCAACCATTGATGTCGTCAAGTCTTGAACTTTCAGTTCAAGAGGATAATAAACATTAAATGTTCACAAGCATGCATATGAAAATTATGTGAAAGCAATGCAATTTTCTTCCATGCCGAAAAATAATATATGATCTCTTGTACTTTTCATGCAAATAACTAGAAAAGTAATCCTTTCTATCAATTCATATGAACATTAATTATTTTCGTCCATCACATCTTTTCCAATTCATTTTCCGAATAAATTCACATTCTGAGAAATACGCTAAGAATGTAGAAAGGGCAACATAGTGTTGACTTGGAACATAAAAATATTTAGAAAAACGTCATAACTTCGATACAGAGTGGAATGTGTCAAATTTCCAAGGCCAGAGTTGTGATTTTATAATTGTGAATGGAGTATATATTCTATTATTGCCCAAATAGTATTTTCAGAAAATTCAGATTGAATTGCAATTATGGCTGGAAACATGCTGTATATTTAATTTCCTGTGTTACTGAGGCAGCTACCTCATTTCCAGATGTACACATAATTTCGCACTCGTACAAACCTTCATCCATGTTTAAAACAGGAAGCTCTGCATGGAGCGAAGGGAATTTCCGGTTCATATTCCCCGGGAAAAGACCGGAAGCTGTAAAAACTTTTCACATCAGCCTGGAAAATTCAGTGTGGCACGGTTTTTTTTTAACTGGGCCATTTAACAGCGCCCATTTGGGCGTGACTAATCTGACTGAATAAATATCCGGTTCAGTCAGTTTTTCACTTTTTCAGACAATCAAGTTGAAGTCAATGGAGTTCATCAAGGTTGAGGGCAGACATAGCCAAGATAACCAATCAACCTCAAAGTTATAGAATATTTGATAAATTTTGTGGTCTTAAAACTTAGAAATAAAATATCTAAGACAATCTAAGACAATGTTCGATACTTTCAAAATGCAAAACTTATGATTATATACTAGGGCGAATCAAATATAAACGGGATTTTTTTTTCAAATAAACTGTATGTATTAAAATATGATTAATGGCAAATATAATAGTTATTTATGATATGAGTGTTAAAAGTGACGTTTTATTTTATGAGTGAAAAAGTTTGTGAAATGAGCGGAGCGAATTGAACAATTTCACGAACAAAATAAAATCACTTTCAACACAAATACCATACAATGTTTTATGTACAACTGTCCTATTTTGATAATGAAATGGGCGAATTTGCAATGACAATAAACTTCAAAATGCATTTTAATATTCAAATAATCAAAAGGTTGTTGTGAATGGCAAACGTTGCCAACGTTATGATTACTAACAAATGAGAAAAGACGCTGTCATTTGAATTTCATTCCTGTTCAATTGTCGTCTTGGATTTTTAACTGCTTAATATGTTTGTCGAGAGTCCAATTATTAATAAAAGTGACAATTTGGTTGCTCCTGTGGATATTGAAGAGTCTGCAAGAAGAGCAAATCTGGAACTTCTACCCAAAAAATCTGTTCAGCAGTACGATATTGCATATAACAATTTCCTGGCCTGGTGTAAATTGAAAAAAGTGAACCTGTTTTCCTGGCATACTTAGATGAAAAATCAAAAATATGGAGTTCATCAACTTTGTGGAGCAAATTTTCAATGACAAAGTCAAGCGCCCTTGTTAAAAATGGTGTGGATGTGAATATTTTGAGGTAATAGCATATTTAAAACGGAAAAGTGAAGGATATTATCCCAAAAAATCGAAAATTCTCATTCGTGAACATGTTGAAAAGTTTATAAATGAGGCACCAGATGAGAAATACTTGATGGTTAAGGTTGCAACTATTTTCGGATTATTTGGAGCCTGTCGGCGTGAAGAATTGTGTAATTCATCAGTGGAAGACATCGAAATAACAAATAAATCATTGGTTATAAAACTTCCAAACACAAAAACAAAAGTCAGTCGTTCTTTCAGTATTATTGGGAAGTAAGTAGACTATTTTCATAAGTACTTTGCACTGCGCCCTTCTGTCATCAAACATCGTCGTTTTTTCCTGAAATACATGAATAATAAATTTACTGCCAATCCAGTTGGTATCAATACATTTGGGAAAATTCCATCTATTGTTGCCGAATTCCTCAAACTGCCAGAACCAAAGCAATATACAGGACACTGTTTTCGAAGATCCTCCGCTTCATTGCTAGCAGAATCAGGAGCAAATATTACGGATATAAAAAAACATGGTGGGTGTAAGTCTACGACGGTAGCCGAAGGCTATGTTGATCATTCCATTGCATATAGAAATGTCATTGCTGAAAAAATTCTCCCAACCTCAACAGATTTTGGATCATCATCATCCAATATTGTACTTCCGGTTTCTACAAGTACTGATTTACTGAGGATTCTAATAATGTGTTGCGAAGCTCCCTAACGTCACAGGGCATTAATGTAAGTAATTGTTCTAGTTTTACGATTAATATTAATGTTCATAAGTAATGATTGTTAAATATTGATAATAAAAATTTGCAATTGCTGATTTTTCTTCCTCTGATTTCCTCATAAGAAAATTAAGTGATAGAAAATATTTTTAACACGCTTCCACGTAAACAATCAATTTTAACATTGTTTGATGTCATTAAAAGTGTCACTTTTAATGGCAGTTGTACAAAAATAATTTTTCTACGTATAGTTTCCTGCTTCAAAAATACAGTTTACCCAGCGCCCAGGACGGTTTTTTTAATCATTATATCCACAGGTAGGTTCGCTGATGAGAAGGTATTCGTTCAAAAGGAAACACGCTCTGTGTCTTTTAGTTCTTTCATTACCTGGACCTTCCCTAGGTACCCTAACGGTGAGTTTTACAAAGCACCGGTGATCGGGGGTTGATCTCGAATCAACTCGATTCGACAGTTGAAAAATCAGAGAATCAAGTCGTTGATCTCCGATCACCTGTGATTAGGCTTTGTGAAACCTACCGTAAGATTGGTTAACTACTTTTCCGTCTTCCAGAAAATGATGTTAGTGTCCTCAAAACACCTGCCACGATCTAAGTTATACTTGGTTTCGTTTTCCAAGTAAATGGAAACTTCTGGCTGGAATCATTCAACCAGCCGAATCTGAATAATGGAGAAGGATATGGATAGTTTCCCAGAACAAACGACACACTCAATTGTTCGACGTCCTGCGGATAAAGTGCATTTTTCATCCAACTTAGAAACACAAAAACAAATGACGCGAATTCTGACTCTGTTAATTTCGCCATCGTTTATCTTCCTCTGTCTACCAGCCAGCGTTTTATCAAGCTGGGTTCAATAAATTTGAAACCGTTCGGGCACTGAATTTCAATAGACGTCACAATCGTTCGTTCCAGTTCCAACAACTGGCTTCTGTGCACGTGGGCGTCGTTCCTGTCAACGAATTTTCAGGAACAGAAATGTTCCTGGAAGAGAATTCTTGGTATTGTGATTCGGGTCTCTGAGAACCGTCAAGTGCTTTTTCGTGTCGAAAAATCAAAGCGGAATATTTAGCGAAACTTTAAGCCTTATCGTATTCATATTCTATAGTCCATCCAAGAATTATTGACATCAAAGCAGGCCTTGAAAGTCCAGTCGCAGCTTTATTTCTTGTTACAAAAAAGTAAATAGAAATTTTCTGTGCTTTCATCATAGCAATAAATATTTGAAAATATAACCTTGGAATCAAATGAAATTTTTCAATGTAAGGCACTTTGAACATGAAAATATCCTGAATTGTCACATACGATTGTCATCGTGTGAATCTGTATACCAGCAGTAAATTATTTTCTTCTTGTATTCATACATTTTCGAACGATCAATTATAGGAGCATACAGCCTGGAAATTCTGGTCCGATAACGAAAAAAATCGTGGATGATTGAAAAGCATGTTCCTTTCCAAAGTTCAATATGAATATTCGCTAAACCAGAAAAATCTAGTTGATGATTCGAAGCGTGTTGCTGCAAAGTGAAGGGATTGGAAAAATTGTAATAGATATCAGGACAGAAACAAAACCTAACGAATGGATCTATTTAATATACAGGGTGAGTCTTTGACTTGTACATATATTTCAACTGAAGATTCTTGAGGCCAAAAGAAACCTTTTTTTCATTTTCCGATTTCCCAATTCGGCTCTGTTAAAAAGATATAATCATTTGAAAAAACATTGGGCTAAATACGTCCCTGAAATGATACTGTGGAATTGATTCAAAGTTCATATATAAATTGAGTTTATACATTTAGGCCCAATTTGGGGAATACTCAAGTAGTCATCGAGTACTAACCTTATTGGAATAAAAATGTTGCAAACACGATAATTTCAACAAAAACAGTTAGTTTCATCGGATTATATCTGCAACTAAAAAGCCACATTTATTCCACCAAAATAAGTTCCTTCTTCGATTTTTCTGCAGATTAGTTTGTAAACACTAATAACTTGTTCATATTTTCCTCGAAATTCCCAAACAATATCATGAAGAGAGACTTTTCATTCAGATTTATTAATAAACAACATAACCTAATCTAATTTGTATCGATTCTGTGAATTTTTGCACAGAAATTTCAAGAAGATGTTATCATCTGGCTGATATTTTCATTGAGGTTAAGGATTTTTTACGACACATAGTATAAATCACGATACATTTGTGTACCGTGGTATAAATATCTATGAATTCTGCCGTGTCCATCGTAAATCGACTTTGCCGCCAAATTTAACCACGCATGCGTAGAGCGAAAACCGAAGTATGGTTATCTGGAGGCCAACGTTAAACAATAACAAACCAGAGTCTCTGAACAAACTGTAAACATTATGTGAAGTTCTGAATAATCTGAATACATTCAGTAACTCATTGTTCTAATGTGATTATTATGTGAAGTGAATTAATATAATTTCAACCGTGTCGAGTTTATAAAATTCCAAGAGGATGTTGTTTAGATAGAAACATCGCCACAGGTTATCAGGTATCGTATTATTTTTCATTAATTTCAATTAAATAAGTAGTTTGTATCGAGATTCATCATTCATATCCGAATTTTGTATTTCATCGACATTTAACTTCAATATGGACCAGTATCTATGAATTTTCAATAGAAACTGTGCGTATTAAATCCTCCTTGGTGTTCAATTGTATATCCCACATTTGTGGGATTTTATTATGAAAATATCTCGACAAAGTTGATAAATATTGTGACAACATTGTAAAGTCGTTTAAAGACCAGAGAAGGAATAATATTCGATGATATTTAAATCAGATACGCATTCAGATTATTCTTGAAATTAATGATTTTTTCGTCAAATTTCTCCGGGTAAAATTGGAAATAACTCGAAAACGACGCGTTTCATTGAAAAAAAAATAGGTATACTTTTAGTTTCTTAAATGATTGATTCTTTCGAAAATATGAACCGTTCATCTTTTTAAAGTTGTTTTATGATGTTTTAGCGTGTATTGATGAATCGACTATCCTGTAACTTTTATACTAGTAAAGATATTAAATAGGTTTCGATTGAGGAATATGTACCATAAATAGAGTAAAAACTCAACCAAAATTCAGTTCATTCGAAATAACGGTTCCGAAGATATAAACAGAAAAGTTTTCATGGATTTTCGACACCCTGTATCTCTCAAACCAAAACGAATTTTTAAAAATGGTATAGGAAAAAAAGTGTTTCGTTTGATGAGAGGAATCTACAGTTAAAATATATGTACAAGTCAAAGACTCACCCTGTATATGAATTCTGTCATGACATTGTAACATTCAATTTTTGTGAACAATGAAAGAGTAAAATATGTAATATTAAAAATGTAAATAATCCTATTCTTTTGTTTCAACAACCACTGTTATTATTTCCTCAAATGGGCAGAACTCGTCATGTTCATATTTGTTGAAAATGGATCAAGCTTTCCAAAATTATTTATTATTGTAAATAATGCATATGGGACAAAGTTTCTCAACCTGTTTTAATAATGAAAATGCATTTCTTTTCTTCTTATATAAATCAAACAAACCTTCAGTCATGAAATTGAAAATCGGTGCAAGAAATACAAATAGCAACCGTCCTCAAATGAATTTCCAACAACTTTACACTCACCATATGGCAGCAGGGCATGAATGTATGCAATTACATGAATTCCCCATAAACAAAATCTAATTTGCAGTAAAATTCAAACTTCAAATAACAGTCGAGTGCATATCGAAATGAAAGCGTCGCAATAAATGGTAAACAGCATCCAGTACAGCACCCCGAGTTTAGGGTTCAGAACAGCAGGAAATTAAATCAGAATGAAGCTGCTGAGTTGTATTTGTTGTGGAGTGATTAAACTCTATTTAATGAAAGAATGGAATTCATTAATATTTTTTTAGCGTATCTATGCGGAAATAATTTTCTAGAGTGCAATAGTGCGTTCTTCTTCCATAGCTGCGGAAATAGAGACCTTAGAAATTTTTTTTCGAAAACAGGTTACTTGTATTTCTATTTCTTTATTGAAACCCACCTCTAAACAGCAAAAAAGCTGATGTCAGAGCCTATATTCATTTTGTTGTCTCTTATATACAAAAATAAATCTGAACAAATATCTTTATCATACTTGTAAAATGAAAGAAATAAACAAACAAAATTACAAAGACTCTTCGGCATCTGAAAGTGAATTCGCCAGGACTTTACCCGATACAACATTACACGAAACCAGACAGCCAGCAGATACATCCCGTCAAGTCAGACCAGCCGTAAGTACCATTTGCTACAGTGTTCATTTTGTGGTACTTATTTCTATTTTCAAACATCCATTTCATTCTTCAATTCTAGTGCTGGTAATAATTGGTACAGCAGTCCATTCTTCTCTCCAATTCAAAGCTGGACAAAACAGTCATTACTCTCAATATTCCCGATGTAAATTAGGTCAGTCCGAAGTATCCAACCGCTGAAACTTGTCCAGAACCAAAATTGAAATTCTCGCGTCCGAATAATCTCCACAAATTGGCGCCCAACGCGTTATATAAATTAATATTGATTTTGAACATTGGTCAGCAGCTGCATTGGTGATGTGCGAGTAACAAATTGAAATTTCTACATGCATTCGAGTGGCTGGAAGCGGCGAAACGAATGGAGTTCCCGCTGGATGAGTCCCAATTTGCAAATGAGCAGGAACAACTTCGCAGAGCTTATGCAGATTTCATACCGCTGGTCCAGACGTTTAGGATGGGTATTTTATATCGGGAACGAGAGAGGGGAGAAGGTTCTTCTTTCTACTTTATGAATATCTCCGGGAGGCATGAATGAAATGAAGTTGAAATTTTTCTTTGCGGAAGACTTCTTACGAAATTAAATCGGCTTGTTATGAACAGGGGGTCGAGGATCTCAGAAATGTTATGTAGATGGTTTTCTAATAAGAGGTATTATTTTGAACAGTCCCCTATTTCGGTATATGTCACTTTAGAAGCTGTCATTTTTGACATTTGGCAAGTAGAAACTACGCCATTAATAAATGGAACGATACTCGCTTCAACATCACATTGAAATTATTAAAATTCACTATAAAAATGGTGAAAATTTGACAGAGACGATTCGTAAAACTCGAACATTTTTGGGTCGTCGTGAAGCACCTTGTCGAACCGCAATACAGAAATTGGTGGAAAAATTTGAGCTGTTGAGACAAGTTAATGTTGTGAAGAATAAAACCCGCTCAAGAACTGCCGAAAATATTGCTGCTGTAGCCGAAAATGTTGAAAAAACCCAGGTTTGTCCATTCGTCGTTCTTTGGTTTTAGGTATTCTACAAACGTCATTAGCATAAAGATTTGAGGCTCAAGGCTTACGGAGTTCAGTTAACACAAGAACGCAAACAGGCCGTTCATCAACAACATCGTGTCTTTGCTGATTGGATCCTTGAAATGCATGAAAATGATCCCGAATTCCATCGAAAAATCATCTTGAGCGATGAGGCCCCTTTCCACCTCGGTGACTTCGTCAACAAGAAAAATTGTCTCATCTAGTGCTCGGAAAACCCAAGCGTAATTGTTGAGGGATCTCTTTATCCTCACCGTGAGTCTGTTTGGTGCGAATTATGGTCCGGCTGGGTCATTTGACCTTTCTTTTTCGAGAATGAGCCTGGAGCAACAGTTACGGTGAATGGACTGCGCTATCAAGAGATGGTTAATGATTTTTCATGGCCGGAATTAGGTGGTATTGATCTGGACAACGGTTACTTCCAACAAGACGGCGCTGCGTGCCACACAAGCAACGTACCCGGGAGCCTTTTACGGAAAAAGTTTCCGGATTGTGCTATCTCTCGAAGAGGTGATCAGAATTTGCTACCGAGATCTTGTGGTTTAACACCTTGCGATTTCTTTCTTTGGGGCCATATGAAAGAGAAGGTCTACGCCAAGAGGCTATCATTTATCCAAAAAAAAGGCTGTTCTTTATGGCAAAATAACATCTTTTATTGGAAAACCCGTTAGGAATACCATCCAAAAGACAGAAGGAAAATTTTGCAGTGTAGGCACCAAAAAGAGTAGCAAAGGGTGTAATTTTTTCGAATTTTCGATGATGCTAAATATCTTTAAAACCGAAGGACTTTCAATATACAAAAGTGTTAGGTAAAACCGTAAAACCTTTTTATACATTTTTTTTCCTAATTACTAAGATTTGAATATTCCTCATCAAACAATGAGAAAGCCATACACAGGTTGAAATCACCATGTATTTTGAAGAGAATAAACACTTTAAATGGTCATTTGATATTCATCTGAGTCGCCTCTAAACGTGGTAGTTTCTTCTGACTCCCCCTGTATAAGGAAACTACATTTTGGCTTTGCTATCAACTGATGGGTCGCTCTGTTTGAAATCTAGGAGAAATTATAAAAATTATGATTTCTACTTTGAAATTGAGGACATTTTCAACTTTTCGATTTATAATTTAAGGACTAACTTATAAGAAATTCTCCGTATTGTTTCTATTATTCTTCCGCACCCTTACATTAAAATCATGTCTCGATCCAGAAAGATTTAATTAATTACATACATTCATTTTCAAAAGAAACTTTATAAATTTACTACGGTCTATTTCATTATTAATCATTCATTTTTCTGTCGATAATTTTCAGTCAGATGATAATCTGATACCTCAGCAAATTCTATGAACTCAAGAGCAATCGAATAAAATTGACCTATTCCTCTTTCTCGAAACATCGAAATGCACAAATTGAGTGTTTTTTTGAGAATGTCGAAAATGGGTCATGACGATGAACGGTTCAAATAGGCACTCAAAATTGGCATTTAGGTAAATGCATTCGAATTCAGGACATACACTGCGCGAAAAAAATAACGCACATTCTGAAAATCTCAATTTTAAGGAAAGTTTACTCTACATTGACTTTGAAACTTATTTTTTATGTTCTCTCGCGAAGGTTTTGAACGAAACAAGACACATTAAATGGAAGAAAAATTCAGGATTTCACCGAATCTCATGTGAAAGAAGAGAAATGAACAATTTTCAAAATACTGAAATGCTGATAAGTGATTTAATACTTGGTATTTCCACCCCTTGCGTTAATTACAGCTCGGCAATGACGGTTCATACTCAAAATGAGTGATCTTAAAATGTTCTGATCTAATCCTTCCCAGATTTCTCCGAGTTGGATTCCTAAGTCATTGAGAGTAGCTGGATGATTTTCTGGACTTCTCAGCCTTCTATTGAGGTTGTCCCAAACCTGCTAAATCGGATTGAGATCCGGACTTCTTGATGGCCATTCCATTCGAGAGACTTCAACCTCTTCAAGGTACTCCTGAACGATGCGCGCACAATGGGGTCTGGCATTATCGTCCATAAAAATGAAATTTTCACCAATGTATGGGGCAAATGGCACTACATGCTCTTCAAGAATGTTCCTTATATACTCATGAGCATTCAAAGCTCCATTATGAACGACCACTAGGTATGTGCGAGCAGTCAAAGGTATTCCACCCCATACCATAATCGATCCTCCCCCGAAACCTGTAGTATTCAGGAAATTGCACTGAGCATATCTTTCATGTGGACGTCTGTATACAAGGGAACGTCGATCACAATGGTAGAGGCAGAATCTATACTCATCTGTGAAGAGAACTCTTTCCCAATCGGCCTCTTCCCAATGGATATGCTCTCTCGCAAAATCCAAACGCGCCCTTCGATGGGCTGGGATAAGAGCTGGGCCTCTTGCCGCGACACGAGGCCTTAAATCATATTCTCTGAGGCGATTTCTTATTGTCTGAGTGCTAATTTGCACCTCATGAGTTTGCTCAAGCTGATTTTGAAGGAGGCGAGCGGTTGCAAACCGTTGTCTCAACGAAGAAACTCTCAAGTAACGTTCATGAATGGCAGTTGTTACCATAGACTTATCAAAAGTTGTTACCCGTGGTCTACCCTGTCCTGGTCTTCGGACATTCAAACCTGTGTCCCTGAATCGCTGCAACATTCTGGACACACTTGTATGGGAAACTCCAAACCTTTCTGCAATTCTTGTGTATGTCCACCCTTCTTCTCGCAAAACTACCGCTTGGACACATTCCTCTTGGGTCAAATTGCGTGTTTCGCGTTGCATAGCGATCGAGTGTAGAAAATCAAACGAAAGAAAAACTATTGATCACTAGAATTGATCGAGAACAACTGATTTTAGAATGGAGAGAATACATTCAAAATCTGATAATATCATCTTTTTTTATTCCTGCAGGGAGAAAACATCTGTATTGAAGAAAAACGTTGAAAGTGGATAACATATGCATGCATAATTCTGATAAAAATAATTATCATTGAGGACACCTTCAGTTGTAAAATAAATTTGAGATTTCCATAATGTGCGTTAATTTTTTTGCGCAGTGTATAAGCGTGAAACTGGGGCCAAACATTTCTGAAGCAAATAACTCAAAAACGGTGTTTTTTTAGAGCGATAGAACTTTTAAATGGAAATAAAACACATTTGAATTAACATTGAAGCCAATTTTTTTTTATTTGACAGAATATTTTATAATATTTATGTTTTTCAAATAATTTCCGGCATATGTCCACCACGACTAGTTCTGAGGTACCGCATTCGACCGGACCAATTTTGGACCACTTTTTCGAGTAATTCAGGCCTTGTTTCAGCAATAACACGAGTTATGTTGACTTCCAAAGCGTCTATTGTTTCTGGTTCATCAGCATTAACCAAAGGATGAACCAAAGACTAGACATAACCCCGAATAAAATAATCCATTGCAGTTACCTTCTGTATAAAAAGTACCCGGAATTGTAAAAAAAACACATAAATTCAAATTTAATCATCAATATTTATTTTGTCTCCTTCAAAATAGTCCCCATTGCTTACAATACAACTATGATATCGGCGAACCCACTTTTCCATGCACCGCTCATACGCCGCCAAAGGTATGGCCTTCAGTTCTCGTTGCGAATTTGTTTTGATGGCTTCAATGGACTCAAAACGCGTTCCACGTAGGGGCAATTTGAGTCTTGGGAATAGAAAAAAGTCGCACGGAGCTAAGTCAGGTGAATACGGCGGTTGTTCGATGGTATTTATTGAGTTTTTGGTCTTGTATTCCTTAATAATTATAGCTCGGTGCGACGGCGCGTTATCATCATGCAAAATCCACGAATTGTCTTTCCATAAATCTGGCCGTTTACGACGAACATTCTCACGCAAACGCCTCAATACACCCAAGTAATACTCCTTATTCACTGTCTGTCCTTCAGGAAGAAATTCTGAGTGCACAACACCACGATAATCGAAGAAAACAGTGAGCAAAACTTTAATTTTCGATCGACTTTGACGTGGTTTTTTCGGACCGTCTTTGAATGATTTGTACCAATCGTATGCTTGTGTTTTTGACATACAATTATCACCAAAGGCTTTTTTTAACATTTTCAATGAATCGGCACAAGAAAATTCGTTTGCAAGACAAAATTTGAGGCAAACTCTTTGATCAACTATTTTTTCCATTGTAAAATTCGCAGAGCACTTTTGAGGTCGACTGATACTGACAGCTGTTGTAAACACACTAGTTGACAGATCGCGCTCAAATTTGGCTTGGTAATAAAGGAAGGTCCTACCAACTTTAAGAAAAAAAAAATTACCGATTCCTTTTTGGCGGTTCATTTAAATAACATTTTCCGGGTACTTTTTATACAGAGAGTATGTCGCATGAATCAATTGTTACGGTAGCAGCATGAAAAGTAGCACCAAAACTTTTCTGGGTCGATCTATTCAAATTTTGCAACAAATAATCATTGTTAATCGATCGCACTATTCACTGTAACATTAGCTCCAGAGGGTGGTGGACATATGCTGGAAATTATTTTTGAAACATAAATGTCATAAAATTATCTATCAAAGGAAAAAAAGTTGGCTTCAATCTTAATTTAAATGTAATTTATTTCAATTTCAAATTCTATCACTCTGAAAAAACACCCGATACAAAATTGCTTGAAAAATTCGAAGGCACAGATAGGGAAAAATAGGACAATAAATAGTGAGACTACATTCATTATTCAAGCGGCATATTCCTTGCTAACTTCACGACAACTCATGGATTTCAAATAAAATTAAGGTACTCCTACACCTGAAGGAATTCAGTCAAACCAAAAGCCAAAGACCAAAACTTTAACTTACCGCTTTCTCAAGTTATCGCCGCTCGAAAACACGCGATTGGCACACTGAATTTCGTATTTCACGCCACCAGATGCTAGCGTCGCGACGCGCACTTCAGAAATGGAGCTGAATATTGTCCAACCTGCTGGCCTCTCTGATGACGACGTCACCAGCGCTACGGGGCTGGCATCGCAGTCACCCCATCTGGTGGATTCGCAATATTCGCCATGGGGGTCGGGCCCGACTGTTATTGTGCAAGCAAAATGCATTTGGGGGTTGCAAGACATTCTGGGGTCCAGAAGGAGGAGAACACGTGGGAGTTTGAGTGATTTAATGGCTTGGGGGTTTTCTCAGTGGAGGACGCGGTAGGAGGTTGACTGCGAAGAATGGACGCATTTAATTTTTTATGTTAGAATGATGTCGAACACTCGTAGGGATATGATTAAGCTGGTATAGGTTCAATAGTCCCATAGCTCATTAGGAGAAGCTCAAAAAGTTACGAATTATTTCCCTCAAAAGAAAAAGAAAGAAAAAAGAATTCTAAATCAAAACAACATAAAGAATTCAAGAAAAAGCTGCTATCGGAAACATGAAAACTTCACATTTTAGCAAAGGAGCCATTCGATGAATTTTGGAAAAGACTGATGACTTTTATCTGACCCACCCCATTGAAGTTACGAGAATGTATTGATATCTAGTTAGCCTAGACCAGTTCCATGCATAAACAAAATATTTCAATACCATATTGACGAACAATAACTTTTTGGAAGTGTCAGTGTAGAGTTCGACGTCAAAAAAGTAAACCAGAGTTACGCAATAAATTAAAAAAAAGATGTCCACCGAAATTGTAAAAATCGAAAAATTGGAGTATCGAGCCATCATCAAGTACCTGTATTCAAAAGGGTTAAGAGGTGAGCAGATTTACGAAGATATGCTTAATGCCCTTGGTGATCAATGTCCTTCGTATGCGACCGTGAAAAATTGGACTGCAAGCTTCAAAAGAGGTAAATTTTTCATTGAAGATGATGACCGATCGGGAAGGCCAGTTTCTGTGTCAGAATTGGGCTAAAACGGATATCTAAAGCATTGAAGATTTCATACGAACGCGTCCATCATATAGTTCACGTCAATTTGGACATGAGAAAAATCTCTGCAAAATGGATCCCCAAATGTTTGAATGTTGACCGAAAGCGTGCAAGGGTAGAAGCATCGCGTTCGATCTGTGCTCGATTTGAAAACGATGTAGACTTTTCAAACCGAATTGTTACTATGGATGATACTTGGGTACCTTTCTACGATCCAGAAACAAAGCAACAATCAATGGAATGATGACACTCTGGTTCTCCAAGACCTAAGAAGTTTCGTGTCCAAAAATCTGCTGGAAAAGTTCTTGCTTCAGTTTTTTGGGATTGTCATGGAGTAATCATGTTTGATTTTTTGGATAAGGGTAGAACAATAACTGGAGATTACTATTCGACATTACAGACCACTCTACGGAAAAAAACTAAAGAGAAAATATGCGGACAGCTATCCAAAGGTATTTTGTTTTTACAGGACAACGCCCCAGTACACAAATCTCATGTTGCCATAAAAAAAATTCGTGGTTTAGGGTTAGAATTACTAGAACACCCCCATTATTCACCAAATTGGGCTCCGTCCGACTATCATCTCTTTCCTCAACTGAAAAAAAGTTTAATAGGTATTAAATTTTTTTCCAACGAGGAGGTAATAAAAGCTGTGGAGGACTGGTTGATAGAGCAAGAAGAAACATTTTTTCAAAGGTCTAGAGACGTTGCAGGTTCGCTGTAATAAATGTATTCAATTAAGAGAGAATATGTTGAGTAACAAAATATTTTGACATTGAAATTTTGTTTGGATCTATAGTAGGCTAAGAATTTTTCAATATATCCTCGTACATGCCACTGAAACCTCAATCCCGAAGAAACTTTTCAGATTCCTCCACAGTGTTTCTCTTTCAGTTTCTTCCTTCTCCAAAAACTCTTTCTGATAGTTGCACTTGCCTATTCCACAGAAAGGTTCTGGGTCAGAAAGTGGCGTTTGTGCTCTCTTTCTGGCTAGTGTGTTGGTCTCTTCGTTTCCTTTGATCCAGAGTGCCAGGAACCCAGGCTTAAAAGACCTTGCTGTTCTTGCTGACTTCATCAAGTTTCTTTCGGCACTCCCATATCAGCTTTGTGTCGATGGCATATGAGTTCAGTGATCTGCATTCTTACTATCAGAATGGGTCACGCTCTAGTGTCTTTCCAGGTTTTCGTCTACGCATCTTTCAATTGCAGGTATTTCTGCCTGAAAACACTCTTGTGGGAGCCTAACGATAGTGTACACTTCGCTCTTGCCCCGTTCACTCTATCCTGGTCTTCTTCTTCTTGTGAGGCACCCTTGGTTGGCCGAACGTAGGCCTTGTGGCCCATTGTTCATACCACATTTGTATAATACTAGAGAGACTCAGACCCGAAGGCACGCTGACAAGAATTCCGCGAGCCGACAAGGAGGAATCCCTCTCACTATAGTGATAGAAGGTGTAGGGTTCCCTAGGTGTGTTAACCTCGATACAGATAGATTACCTCACACGAACAGTATATGTTCCGCCGTTTCATCCGCGTTCCTGCACCAACGGCACAGGGAACACTCAGTTAGACCCATTCTTCGCAAATGATTGTTGAACAGATGGCCAGGTGAGGCACAAGTCACCAGAGACAATTACTTCCTCTCGAAAATCAAGAGCTTGACCTCATCAATCCATCTCTTGAAGAGATTTTTGATATATGTATGACATATAGAAGGGTTCCGGCCCAGATCCTGGTCTTACAACCATTTGTATTTCATTTAATGGTATATACTCTGAAATTTTTAGTAGTTATGATGGCTGAAGCTGATATTTAGTCTTCTGAATCTTATTTAATTCTCCTCTGAAAGTTCAGATGAATGGAATGAAAGAGAATCTTTCAAAGCTAATGAAAAGGATTTGTATTCAAGCACATGCACTAACATGTCAAAATCCAACATTGTTAGTGACTTCAACATGCAGTTGTCAAAAATTTTCATCGACAACTATATCGAACCTAAAAACACGAGAAACCATACTTTTTTATTACACGAATTCACAGTTCATTCACTTAACAATATTCAGCTGAAAAATAATAAAATCTTCTCTTACTCGTAAGCAACATCGCATTACTTCAATACGTATAATTCACCAGCTGAATATCACCATTTCTCAGTAAGTCTGTCTCATTCTACTCCACCATTAAGCATTTCAATCAACGCAGACTCTCCGGTCCCAGAAACGCTATCAGAATTATTAATTCACAGGTAACAAGAACGAAAAATTTTCATTACGATCTCCCAAACATATCCCCAATGTAACCAGAACATCAAATTCTCGTTGCGAGCTCCCAGAGATATCTCGAATGCAACAAGTTCAAGAAATTTCCATTGCGAGCCCTCAAAGATATCCTGAATATACCAGAACAAGAAGCTATTTTGCCATAGTTATCCCGAAGGTTTAAACATTTTTGTTCGTGTGATAGAAATTTCAGAAAAGACCGTCCCAATTTTTCATTTTCTATATTTCATCTCTACTCCTTCTACAGCTGATTTTGTATTGTTTATTTTTTGTTAGTAGGTCTCTGTTTCTCGATAGATTGATCTTATCCGAAAAATAGAAAAGGCTGTCCTTACAAGCAGGTGAGAAAGATCACACAATTCCTTTATATTAACCGAACGAACCAAAATTTCTCCATTCTCTACTTCCTTTTGCATCAAGGAGCGCTCAACATCCAGAATGAACACTCATATAATGGCAGCAATTTATGCGAGCATATTTTCCAACTTTTATTATCAAGAAATGTTCGTGCCATACATTATGAATGAAAATTCGAGTTCTTTACATTCTTTGGGGATATGACGTGAAGAATCGCTCAGTTCTGGTCTTGTTTTGAAATAGGGGAAGCAATCGTAAGCCATTGTTGGTGGAATACGAAAGCCGAAGCTGAGTGCTTGAATTTTGCATTGAGTTTATGTACTTATGTAGGTACTTTATGTCATGCACTTAGGTTCGAAAGGAAGATTGGAAACTGCATTAACTTGCCATTGGTCTATTGTGTAATATAAAGAAAGGGTGGATTTGGTACTGAGAAGCCAGAATTATATATTCTGAGTGGAATAGAGGGAAGTCTTCTATACAGGGTGGCCATTTGAAAACGAAACAGATGAGATTACAAACTAAATAAATTTTTTCGATAGAAATGCTCGGACAGGTCGATTTCTGTTTCGAGGGGGACAACTTAAGATGTAGGTTACGGACGTATAGCGCTTCAACCCTTGCTACTACAACCCTCACCCCCAATTTTTGAATAGGGAAGATGAGGTGAGTGATAGCTCATTTGAAAGGTATTTTTATACTGATTTCAGCACAGTAATCGTTTTTTCATTTTATGCATTAGTTCTCGAAATATTCTTAACTAAGTATTTGAAAATGAAGTGGTGTTTTCATGGCACTTGTAGTGTTTTTTTTGTGAAAAAAACCATTGAAAATCCCTTTTCTTACCTACTCATCAATTCGTTAAGGCTTCCTTTTCATAGTATCCAACAAAGTTAATTGGGAAAGAAAAGACATGTTAATATGAAGGATTTACTGAGTACTCAGCACATATTCTTGCTGAACACTTGGGAATGACATGATCTGTACATTTCTGTATGGTAATGCATTACAAAATAGCTTAAATAACTAATGATTCGATAGATACTAATTTTACACTCACTGGTTGACCTGGGATACCAACTCTGACCAGAATGTTGAGTATTCCTTCAGGACGGTCCCCCTGTAAAAAACAAAACATAAATTAACAACAGTGGATCTTCCATATCGACATAAATGGTCCCAGAACCAACAAACACCCAAACTCATTATTGCATAAAGTTAACGTCTGTGAGCAATTGAGGAGAACATTTTTATGGGTTGTTCCGATCCTCAAACCGATGATATATATGAGTTCCTCCTGAACCATAAACATCCTTACACAACGTGCAAACATCATTTGTCTAGGTGGTAACACTAACATCGAGTTCTAAGAAGATTAGTAGATTTGGTAGTTCAATGGTCAAAACCGTATACCGAACATCTGAAGATGCGGGGTTCGATTCCCGCTCGAAGTGAAAACTTTTTTAGGATTTTAAAATTGTCGGAAAAAGTGATAAAAATATTCTTTTAGTCCCAAATTTTTGGGTGTTGGGTCATCTCATGTGAAGTCATAAGATATCGAGTAATTCTTCAACGAAATTCATTTCATTAGAAATAAAGTTGAAGGTTGGAAGAAGTTATTGCCGGATCTGAGGCAAATAATGTATTGACGCAGAACAATATCCTTCACATCATACTTTTAATCAAAGAACGTTCTGTAGAGGATCCCGACAAAGATCGAAATTATAAATTCTCTGTAGGTTTCTCACTGTCCATGTGAAAACGGCAGAAATGGATGGTCTCCACATCATTTATAATTCCTGAGGGACGGTTATTCTACGAGATAATGAAAGGACATCCGGAGGAGTTGCTTGAGCCAATTTGGGTAACTCAATTCCCAATATAACCACGGCATACATTTTAGATCAGCTCGAATTTCCCTTGATTGATTTTGCATAATTAATCTTCTCGAAGTTAAGCTCCGGAAAATTTGCAGAACTCGATAAGTAAACAGAAATTTTACACTTTTGTGGGAGTAGGGGAGACAGACAAGAGTATCATATTGTTCAATTACTATCCTGATGTTGTGTTGAAAGATGATACATCCAATAGAGTTTGAGCTGTAAGTTGATAAGTTTTTAGACTGTCCTAACTGAGTAGTTACATTCAAGAAAAATTTAATGGAAACTTGCGCCAGGATTCTCATCAGTATTTGGTCTATGAGGTTGTTTCTGATGTTTTATTGTGAAAACAAGACGATATACAACCTGAATTGAAACTTGTTCCGTAGTTGTGTTGGTTGTATCATTTTGAGATCAGAAACTTGAAATTTATTGTATTATGCTTTTGAATTTTTCAATGCTTCTTATGTTGTAATTTTTTTGTTTGCTTTATATGTTTATTTATCCTATTGTACTTGGTCATGTAATGTTTCTATCTGGTTTGTGGTGGTCATACCAATAAAAAGTTGTCAATATCATTTTGCCCTGTGATTTTTCTTACTTTCTGTCTATAATTCAATAATGTTAATGGAATTCAGTTCAGAATAAATTGAATTGAATAAAGTTCAAGACAGGTACATTATTTATTTTTGCTGGTGCGTTACTGAAACTTTTTTTACATCACTAATACATATCGGCGATATAGCAAATATACACTGGGCAAAAAAATTAACGCACATTATGGTAATCTCAAATTTATTCTACAACTGGAGGTGTTCTCGATGATAATTATTTTTATCAGAATTATGCATGCATATGTTATCCACTTTCAACGTTTTTCTTCAATACAGATGTTTTCTCCCAGCAGGAATAAAAAAATATTATATTATCAGATTTTGAATGTATTGGCTCCATTCTAAAATCAGTTGTTCTCGATCAATTCTAGTGATCAATAGTTTTTCTTTCGTTTGATTTTCTACACTCGATCGCTATGAAACGCGAAACACGCAATTTGACCCAAGACGAATGTGCCCAAGCGGTAGTTTTGCGAGAAGAAGGGTAGACATACACAAGAATTGCAGAAAGATTTGGAGTTTCCCATAGAAGTGTGTCCAGAATGTTGCAGCGATTCAGGGAGACAGGTATGAATGTCCGAAGACCAGGACAGGGTAGACCACGGGTAACAACTGCCATTCAAGAACGTTACTTGAGAGTTTCTTCGTTGAGACAACGGTTCGCAACCGCTCGCCTCCTTCAAAATCAGCTTGAGCAAACTCATGAGGTGCAAATTAGCACTCAGACAATAAGAAATCGCCTCAGAGAATATGGTTTAAGGCCTCGTGTCGCGGCAAGAGGCCCAACTCTTACCCCAGTCCATCGAAGCGCGCGTTTGGATTCGGCGAGAGAGCATATCCATTGAGAAGAGGCCGATTGGGAAAGAGTTCTCTTCACAGATGAGTCTAGATTCTGCCTCTACCATTGTGATCGACGTTCCCTTGTATATAGACGTCCATATGAAAGATATGCTCAGTGCCATTTCCTGAATACTACTGGTTTCGGGGGAGGATCGATTATGGTATGGTGTGGAATATCTTTGACTGCTCGCACAGACCTAGGGATCGTTGATAATGGAGCTATGAATGCTGATAAGTATACAAGGAACATTCTTGAAGAGCATGTAGTGCAATTTGCCCCATACATTGGTGAAAATTTCATTCTTATTGACGATAATGCCAGATTCCATCGTGCGTGCATCGTTCAGGAGTACCTTGAAGAGGTTGAAGTCTCTCGAATGAAATGGCCAGCAAGAAGTCCAGATCTCAATCCGATTGAGCAGGTTTGGGACAACCTCAATAGAAGGCTGAGAAGTTCAGAAAATCATTCAGCTACTCTTAATGACTTAGGAATCCAACTCGGAGAAATCTGGGAAGGATTAGATCAGAACATTTTGAGATCACCCATTTTGAGTATGAACCGTCGTTGCCGAGCTGTAATTAACGCAAGGGGTGGACATACCAAGTATTAAATCACTTATCAGCATTTCAGTATTTTGAAAATTGTTCATTTCTCTTCTTTCACATAAGATTCGGTGAAATCCTGAATTTTTCTTCCATTTAATGTGTCTTTTTTCGTTCGAAACCTTCCCGAGAGAACATAAAAAATAAGTTATAAAGTCAATGTAGAGTTAACTTTCATTAAAATTGAGATTTTTAGAATGTGCGTTAATTTTTTTGCGCACTGTAGAACATAATAACTTGATCTATAATATTCCTTGTTTGAGAAGGACTAGTGGGAGCATTTTTTCACATTAGTTTACAGTTTAATATCACACATTTTCATAAATTTTCGCATGGTGATATCGATATAAAACAGTCCAATTTTCTATCCATAGGAGCCCTTTACTAGTTTGTTATAGTTTTAATTGACTAGACCAAAATATCCAAGCTAGGCTTCGAAAATGTGGAAATTTGAAACCAAAAGTTTTGTGAAGCTTTCAGATCCCAGGAATCTGCAGTTTGACAAGTAAAAATTTCATTGAACAGAAAACGAAAACTTACGTGAAATAGACCTGGCCACCCCTGGAGTCAGCAGGAGCCTGCCATAATAATGTAGCTTGAGCTTTCGGTTTTGGATCAGCATGGGTGATGGCGCTACACTCTGGATGAACTTTTGTGTTTGGACTTTCAATCCATCCACCGATCCAGTTATTCGTAGCGGCATCTCTTGCCTGGATGAGGAAGCCTTTGAAGGTGTCTGCACCCTGGATTGTTACTGCAAAATGGAAAAAATCATGTTGAGTGTTTTGAAGCGCATTTCTTCAATTCCTTTGATTCATCTATGATTTAAATGTTTCTTTTTTGTTTGTTCTTTTTTTGTCTCTAACCCTTCTGGGATAGCTACTTAGTACTTAATTTCGATAACTGAACTGGACTAGCTTTCCAGCTAGTAGAAGTCGACTAACTGCTTCACTAATGTGTAAGCTACTGGCATGGTACCAACAAGCTAACTAACATCAGGAGGAGAAGATAGAAGTCACCACGTGCCATTCTAGGCCGTTTTTTAGATACAACCTTTAGACTAAGGAATGGAAATAAAGGTGCTGATCATATGTATGTAATAATTAACTAACGAAATTATGATTTATCACTGTCAATCCTATAATTAGCCTCTCATTTCATTTATTCGCCATTTTCATTTAGGTTCTTTTTCTCAATAATCAGCCACAGCTAATTAGGACTACTTTTTGCAGCCAAATTGTCAACGGGAGTTTTTGTTAAGATTAATACACATCAATCAATGTTCACTAATTTCTTATTTATGTCATGATGTATTTTTGATATGAGCTAATGTTTCACCTTATAAAAACGATATTTAAATCTTTTGAGGCTTGCATGAGGATTCATTTGAGTAAAATTCGATTTCATCCAGAAATATTTAAGACACTTCGAAATATTTCATCGGAAATTGTATAGATTTATTGATTTGAAAAGTAACATATACCGTGAATCAGAAACTACGGAAAAGTATGGGTGGTATACCCCCTATACCCTTAAAAACCAGATGTGCTTTTAGATAAAGAGTCCTTCTACAACACTGTACACTTTCAATAAATACACACCTTTTATTGGACCATACATATTGTGTGACGTATTACAATAAAATTACTAGAACAGTCAACCGAAATCTAATTATTACTGACCTGTTATTTGGGAACCAGGGCCATAAGAGTTACTCGATTGCAAAATTTGATAAGGACTTGTGTGAATAGGTTGAGGACGAGCTTGACCATGGTAGGGTTGATTGGGCCTAGGTTTCACACAAGCATCTACAGGAGCACCATCTGGAAAAGCACTAGCAATCACTAAAAAAAAATTGAGAACTACCAAAAGACTTAAGTTTGACATTTTCAATACGTTTTTGCGATCTTTCTAGATGATTGGCGATTTGCTGAATGAGTGAGCTTCGCTAAAAAAGAGACAAGGTATGTTTTGGGATGAAAGTATAATGTAGGTTGAAATCAGGTACGTATTGAGAATTTCTCTAAGAATTCCTCAAGATAGTTTTAAGGATATCTAATTTTTTAGTGTTTTCGATGAGAAATATGCGTTGAAAAACTAATATCTCATTCCTGAATATTGAATATTATTTTTATAACTATAGCTGGCCCGGCGAACTTTGTACCGCCTGAATTATACTTAAAAGTTGTATAAACTTACCATTGCTTTTTTTCAAGCAGGAAAAAAATTAGGCGAAATTAAAGTTCAAAATATACAAAATTTTAATAATCTTGTAATTCACATGGAAAGAATTCTCTTTATTTAAGCGGTAACTAATTGTTGAACTTGAACATATAACTTTTTGTTTTTAATTGTTGTACAGTTCTCTTTTTGCAGTACCTCATGTGACTGTGAATAGCAGGAGTATAATCCATATTATAGGTACCTTTCCTCTTATATGAATCAAAATATCAAGAATATGAACAAAAATTATTCCTTTAGTTAACTATCGACTATTAACACAGCCCGTCGACCAGAATTGAAAAATCAGTCATTTGTTAATAGCCCAACCTGAAGTGGCAAAAACAAAACTTTTCTTATATTCTCAAAATCTAATCAGTGGTCACACCATTATTTTAGACATCTTAGCTATGCTGCTAAGCTCAAAATAATGGGTAAACATCGCAGTTGGTAGAGCAGCGCGATTCTCATTATTCCATGGATATGAGCTGTCAATCTCTCCACAATTTGTTCAATTTAGTTGAAGATATCAAGCTCGTTAGAAGACAAATCGAGATGTTAAAATGTCGATAGTACGATCGACACGGCAAAATTATCAACACTGTGAATTATGTTGAACTCATATTAAAATTTATTGATGGTCATTCGACCAGATCAGATTAGGCAACCCATGAAACATTATTGTATATCATAAGTGAAAGCCCGATGAGCAAACGTTTCAAAATTATTGACGCTTACAATACTGTCTCTGTGCGAACAGAAACACGAATATAATATGTCAATTACTAATTATGGGCAATTTTGGATTCAGTTATTTCCGCAAATATATCTATCACCCAAACAGAAATTCGAAAGCATTTCAAAAATATAGAAAAAAGATGAAGATGGCCAACTCACGTTTGAAACTGATCATCAAAATCAGATACTTGATCTTTCGGTAAAAATTCACTGTTCCACCAACTTGAGATAAGTTTACCCGCTTTTTGATCTGGCAATAGACTTCCATGTTACCATGAGTTCTATGCGAATCACATATCGCCATCTAACAGCAGTAATATCAACCTACGACTACGTACAGTGACTTGTCTATTCACTGTACGACTACGCATCAACGGTAGCGATACCTAGTGGCCTTATTCAAAAGAAGGAAAAGCATTTCCTGCATAAGTAAAACTTTCATCAATTTTTTCGAAGTTTTATTGTATTTTATAATAACCAGACCGAAGACGATTCCATTAATGAAGTTTCATAACAAACAGTCCATCCGATCTCTAGTTATAAATGGTGTAACCAACATCTTTCTTTTATATATATAGATTCGAAACTATCTTTTTTCAATGGGCATTAAGAGTCTTGTTTTCATTCAGATATCGCAAAAAATGGTTCAAGTCCTTTCCAAATAAAGAGAAATATTCTACAATCGAAAATATTCATGAGATTTATGAACCAGAAAAAACAGCATAAATATCTCAATATAGGTAAAGAAAATCTTTGGAAGAAGCCAAATAATATTTCACCCTGAAAGATCACTTTCTGAATGGCATCTGTCAATGGCTACTAGAGAAATCTCTTCATTTGATTATATTAGTTTGCTTTGTTTTCAAAAAAACGAAATGTTTTAATCGTTTTTTAAGAGCAGTAAGTTTTCAAGTTCAATTATTAGCCTTCCTGCAATTTAATAGAAAAATGTAGAGAAAAATAATTTTCCCCAAATAAAAAATGACCTTAAAGCAATATTAATCGAATAATATTTCAATTCTTCCTTATGTCAAAAAAATCTAGTTCTGCTTTGATCCAGTTGTCCTGAACTCAGTGTTCAAAACTCATTAAAAAATGAAATTTGATGATTCATAAACTGTTTGAACCAGCATCTGTACCTAATCAGAGATTCATAAGAGTAGACCTTGACCGCCTAAAAAATCAGAAAATCATTATGCAGCATAAAAAACCAAGGTGATGATCATCAGATTTTAAATTGGATGATACATCAAAGAAATTCTTGATAGAACTAGACTCGATCAGAATTCACATTGAAGCGATGTCAGAATATTTGAATATATCTTGCAGTTGCAGAATTTTTATATCGAATATGTTCAGATGCGGTTCTGTTTTCATTCAATGAATTGCAATTTACTTTCACTTATACATACGTATCTTACTCCCTGCCTCATTGCGTTAAGTCTATGATATAATAACTGGTTCTACCATCAAATAACTTATTGATCGATGAAAAATATGCGATCGATCTTGGATCATCAATTGTTGCCACATAATGATAGATATCACTCTACCACAGTATACATTATACTGTGACTCTACTATTAGTATAATCTAGTTTCGATAGAAGAATATGACTGCATTGGTATATACAATACAGGGTGATTCCGGAGGAGACCGTCAGATTTTAGGAGAAGTTTATTGAGAGTCTACAGAATGATTTGTTTGATTCGACCGATTTTTCTTTTATTCATAACTTTGGTATGGCTAGACCAATATTGATGAAAATCTTAGTGTAGAACAATATGATTGTCTATTTTCAATAATTCCAACAATTTTTCAAAAATACAGGGTGGGAATTATGATAATTTCAGAATTAATTTGCAGGTTGAAAAATCACCCTGTACATTCCGTTTTCAAGAATTCGCTACCTGCTTCAGATTCTACCATAAGTTTTTATATTATCTAGAATAAATTTTTGAAGTTGAACAATAGCGTTATTTAGCTCAAGGCAGTGAGAATATTCTGAATTATATAGTAAAGCTGTATCGTCAATGATACAAATCTCTTCCTGAGTCCTAAAGTAGTTTTTCCAAATTCGATATTCATTTTTAATCGCTCATATTCTGATATATAAAATCATTTAATCCCCCAACCATAAACCAAACATTGTTTCGATACTGCCTTGACTAGAGTAAACATCTCCTAAAATCTGACGTTCTCCACCCTGTATATTCTTGTTTAGAACTATACAGGGTGACTGGTGACGTAAGGGACAACGGTTAAGTGGAGATAGAGGACCTCAAACTGAATGAGAATTTGGGTTTCAAATGTCCCACAAGGGTATTCGTTTCGGAGATATAGGGTGATTTATGAAAAAATGCTAAATCTATGAACTCCCATATCTTCGTTAATATGATATGTTTTTCGCTGATATTTTACATGTTTGTTCATACAGGTATTCTCTGTCAGCATAAGAAAAAAAAATTGAAAAAATTGCTGGCCCGTACTCAAAAATTTCAATTTACATGTCAAGTGAGAAATATCACACGGTATATGAGATAAAAAAAAATCAAATAGAAATTTGGAAAGAGGGAAAAAAACTGATAAAATATCTGTTTTTTGTTTGAATGGCACAAATTTTCTTTCGTTTCTATGATATGTTGAAGTAAGATTATTACCATATTTTTATATTCAAATCATGAAAATTAGTACTACTGATAGAAAAAACCTTGAATTCGAGGCGCTAGAATGAGCCTGGCATCAAAATATTCCTTCAAATCTTGAAATCCATTTTTATCAATTAATATTTCGATGCCATATAAAATTTCGAAATAAAATTTGTTGTAGATGGGGTGATGGAAGAGTTGGATACTCAAACACAAAAATAGAAAAAGTCGCAAATATGAAGGAATATTTGATGCCAGGCTCATTCTAGCGCCTCGAATTCAAGGTTTTTTCTATCAGTAGTACTAATTTTCATGATTTGAATATAAAAATATTGTAATATTCTTACTTCAACATATCATAGAAACGAAAGAAAATTTGTGCCATTCAAACAAAAAACAGATATTTTATCAGTTTTTTTCCCTCTTTCCAAATTTCTATTTGATTTTTTTTTAATCTCATATACCGTGTGATATTTCTCACTTGACATGTAAATTGAAATTTTTGAGTACGGGCCAGCAATTTTTTCAATTTTTAATTCTTATGCTGACAGAGAATACCTGTATGAACAAACATGTAAAATATCAGCGAAAAACATATCATATTAACGAAGATATGGGAGTTCATAGATTTAGCATTTTTTCATAAATCACCCTATATCTCCGAAACGAATACCCTTATGGGACATTTGAAACCCAAATTCTCATTCAGTTTGAGGTCCTCTATCTCCACTTAGCCGTTGTCCCTTACGTCACCAGTCACCCTGTATACAGCTCGAATTTTGAGCAACGCCATCTTCCATACAATGAAACAAATTCTTCTTGAACTGACACTCATTTCGACGAATTGTACTGAATCGAATGCAAAAAAGTTTTTCTTATCATATTTATAGATACAATTGCAAAACCTTCACTATCTATCGATATTCAACATTTTGTAACAGTTTCCACCCCTCTCTAAATAGAAATTGGACTGTACCGGTCTCTTTGGAAAAAACTGATACGAACAATTCAAGCATTTTCCGAATTTTGTTTTTTCATTGGTGAAAAACCCAAACAGCTCTCGAAACAGGCCTAAAAAATAAAAAATCGACTTTGGGGGCACGGCAGTGGCCCCGCCAAGTCGAGCGCGAAGCAAACACTGCCGTACTATCTTTACCCGAACCATTTCGCCGCATTTTCAGGCCCCTATTTGAGAACCTCCGGATAAGACCAGAACGCCGAAATTCTCGTCATCCAGTAAGCTATAATCACGTACTTAAAATCCAAAATTTCAAGTGTGTAGGTCATTTAGTTCCGAAGTTAAGCGAAAGCAAAGTTTCTCATTTTCGACCCTCACTCACTCACTCATGATCATCAAAATAGAACTAGTACTTCCCATGAACTCAGAGAGCTGAAATTTGGTACAGAGTTAGGGTTTAATGGCCACATAAAGGGAAAACTATAAAAACTATGATAATCGAAAATCTGGAGTACCATTGTTGGCACGTCACGTGAGCTCACGTACTATCACGTGATCTTCGCAAAATGTAGGTACAACCACAATAATGTATGGAAGTTTATGCGCTAGGAAACATATTGTTATCATACTCAATATGTGAATATCGACTTTAGAATATGAATTGAAAAAAGAATAATAATAGGGTGATCAGTCTTATACACACTGATATTTTTACTGTCTCATTTATTGTTCAAGGAAACGATAGGTTTTCGAAAGCTAGGCCGGAACAATAAATGAGACCGTCAAAATTATCACTGTGTATAAGACTGATCACCCGAATATTATCCTTTTTTCAATTGTTATCATTTCACGCATTCACAAAGTTAGCATCTGCTGTCACTTGATAGCACACCAGAATTTACATTTTCTAACCGTAAGTGATATCACGTCGAATATTTTGTGAAGTGATTGAAGTGAAAATGGATGAAAATTTGATCGAACTTGTCAGGCTTCATGAAGTGATCTATGATCATTCTTCATCAGAGTACAGGGATCAGAATGTACGACAACAAGCTTGGATGCTTGGTGCTCATTCAACAATTGTTGAACTATTTGAGGTAATTCTCCCACTTCCTCTCTTCGTTGATTTATTTGGTGAATCAAATCTCTTCTATGAGAATCACCAGCTACTGTAAAAGCAGTTATGTTCTCTATATCTTTTTTCCATTCCGAAGAGCTTGATGAAGAAGAAACTCTATTTCGCTATATCACTGAATAAAAAAGGCTATGAAATTTTGGTTCAATATAGAACGTCTATTGCTCTTCAGAAAAAACATGGGTCTGCGGTGGTTAGATTGGGAGAGAAAAAATTGAATCCGAAAAGGAATCGGGTAAGAAATGGGCTATATATATGGACAAGTTTGGTATCAAACTATAGGTTTTCGAGGACGCTGAATTCAATAAAAAATAATCGGAGGCTCTATCTACCATAGTTCAGAACCGGAAAAAAATTAAGATTTGAAATAAAAAAACTCCTCCTAAAAAAAATGTGTCAAATAAGAAAATCTAATAAAATAGATCAATATGCCCACGTTTCTACAAAAAGAAGTGAAATCCCACCAAGAACATTCTGTAAAAACTGGCCAAGTCTCGATGGAGCTGCTTGTTTATCTCTAAAAAGTAATGAAATCTAGAAAAAGCCGAGCCAAGTTTAAGGCTCCTTACTGTGATTTCTTCATTATTATAGTTACTGTTGTGTGACTTGGCCGTTGAAGGGTACACAAGGGTACAAAACCAGGTGCTCCATGACACCATTGCACCAATCTGTCGCCAGAAACGCAAGCCATTGACGATGGAAAATTGCCATTCGGAAAACGTCCAAAAAGAAGAGAGCAGAAGTCAGCATTGTCAATGTTGAATGCATATTATACGTTACACACTCAACAACAGCCTAAAATGAGACACTAGCGTCCAATTCTACAGAATATCTTTGGTTACAGAAGATATAGCATTACGTGTGAACAAAATTGACTTGTGTAGTACCCTGGGTAATGAATAGAAATCATTTCATCTTAAAAAGAAAAATATTCAGTTTTACCATAATTCCAGAGGAAAGTTATTCAAACTTGTGGGATCAATCTCAGACACATAAATTCAAATTTCGACAGGCGTAAGCTGTTAGGAACTCTAATAAACAGTTCAAGGGGTCACGTAACCCACGGGAAGCGTAGTCAACGGTTTTTTTTTATTATCATCAGATTTTATGGTTTCTTAACCAATAGTGTAAGACCACGTCGTCTCAAACGAATTTCTTCTAGAATATTCCAAGGGGTCAAAGAGGCAGGGGGAAGTTTGATTTAAATAGGCAAATTTTCAGGAACTAAAGGGGAGAACCGAAAGAGATTTGGACGGGAGTGCCGACAGTGGCGTGTAGTAGAGAGGCACAACGTGTGCATCTATGGGAGGGAACATTCGAATACAAAATTCGTAGGAAGTACCTATATTAATTGGAAGTAAAGTTCAGTCGGTTCTTCAAAACTTTAAGAGTAAATTTACGGTAATTTGGAAGTTAATCAATTTATTTTATTTTGTGACTATCAGTGTTTCGGGAGTGTTTTGTCTGGTAAGAGAGACATTTTCTTTAATAAATGATTTTTTGATATAGGTATACATATACCAGAAGGTACCGCGTCACTCTCTATTTTATTCGTTTTTATTTATGCTTACTGTTGGGTTTTTGAAAAGGTTTAAGAATTAACAATTTCGTTCATTGCATGTAGAAGAGATATTTTGTTTAAATTATTATATTGTTGATTTTGATGACAGTTTATTTTGATTTCATACCCTCTCAGAAAACGATTACATTTTTCATAAGTCCTTGCGTTTGCTCAAGGCACGAATCCAGGTTCCCTTTCGGCTGGAAAAGTGTGTAAGCTTAAAAGGTAAGGTTTCTTTTGAAATTTCTTATTTGCGGGTACAGGTGTGTTTAGAAACACCCCGCAGGTACTACATTTTGGTGACAGCGGCGAGATTGAATATATCGGTTTTCTGAGAGTTTGGGTTTCACAGTAAATTAGAAAAGAATAATAATTCTGGTTCAAAATTTTGTAATTTTGGTTAGGGAAACAAGTGTTAATTGAATTCGATAATTTTGATTCGTTTTACTGGCGATTTGAAGTGGGTAAACTAATTAAGTTGAGCATGACAGGCTAATAGGTCTGTTTAAAAGAAAAAATATTGGGAATTGAGACGTTTCGGTAATTTTATTTTGTTTTTGTGTTTATAGGTAATGGTCATCGTCATCGGGAAGGTGGATCCTGCGTGTGATTTTGGAACATGATATAGCAAAATATATTGTTTTTCAGGAATTACATATTCAATTTACAGGATACCTACTATTCATTGGAATCTGTTTGTTCGTGTTGTTCATGATATTTTCTCAGGAAAGAATTGATATTTTTTTTAATCAAGTGGACGTTTAGATTGTCCTGAATTTATATTTTGCTTTGGGTGGTGATTGTTTTTCTTTCAATTGTCAGGGTAGGCTATTCTATTTTCAGCTTCAGATCGTCTTAGGCAGCAGATCAGGCATTTTCAGCTTTAAGGGAGTCACAGGTAGGTGAAAGATATAGTTTATTGCACGGAAGAAATAATAAGATCATAAACTTAAAATGTCGCTTTCAAATTCTAACGCAAATCTACCACTAGTTTCTAAATTCTCCGGTACCTCAATGTTAGGAATGATTTCAATGACGTTAGAAGATTTTTCGGGTAGAGAATGTGAAAAATATTTTGATAAATTGGAATTGAGATCGAAATTAGATGGTTGTTCGGAAGACGATACTTTAAAACTGTTAAAATTCAAATTCAATGGGGACGCCTATAATTATTTTAAATCCGACGCAACACTAGATAAACTTCAATATTCTGAATTGAAGCAAAAACTTCTGAGAAAATACACACCCTTGAAGCTCCCAGGGGAAAATCTGTGGAACTTATACCGTTGTGTCCAGAGACAAGACGAGGACGTATCTTCGTTTTGTACGAGGTTGCGCATACTTGGTAACAATTTATTGCATGAGGATTTATCCAAGGCCACAGCAGAAGAAGAAGCGAGATTAAGGAAACTAAATAGAGAACTGATTTTGAACCAGTTCAAAATGGGGCTAAGAAAGGATTTGATGAAGGACATTGGGATCTGGTTGTTGAGGGAAGACAACTTGAACTTAGAAAAAGCAGAGGAAATTGTCAAATTACAGGAATCAATCTTAATGATGGTACAGGGGTACACATCGAATATGAGGATTGCGACAGTGGGAGTTGGGAACTCATGCGGAAGAAAAGGGTATTGGGCAAGGGAAAGTTGTTACAGAGGTAGGCGAGAGGGTCCGAGAAGAATTAGACCGAAAAAATGTTTTTCTTGTGGCCAAGCGGGACACTTTGCCCGGGACTGTCGAAATTCGGGAATAACAGGTAGTACTGCACAAAGTATTATGGTTATTCCGGAAGTAAATATCGATGAGATGGAAGATATCCCGCATATAATCGAAGCAAGGGTGAACGGGACACTTACCAGATGCTTGGTTGATACAGGAGCGGCTGTCACACTTATTCGGCGGGGTTTGGTTTCGAGGGGCGAAATCAATCCGAACGAAGCAGACAAATATCGGCTTTCGAGTGTGTCAGGACACTCTATAAAATCTTGGGGTACGGCCCATATTTCAATGGGACCCGAAAACGAAGAATGGAGCTCTACCTGGATGGCCGTTGTATGTGACGACATGATTTTAGGGAATGTCCAAGTTATTTTGGGCAGAGATTTCTTGTATGCGAATCATGCACATATAGATTATGTACATGATCCATCTGTGACCATAAGAGGGACCGTGTTCAAACTTTTGGGCAAAGAAATTCTCGATGAACGTACGTTTCAGGACGTTAGAGAGATCGGACAGATCGCCAGACGGGAAGAACAAACGCAGAAAATTGGGGGTAGGAACACTTACAGGGATACATTTTCCCAAAGTGAAAATAAGGGAGCCAATACTGACGTGGAGATTTTGAAGAAACCAGGGGAGAGTGTGGAACCAAAAGTTGGAATACTTTGTGTGAATGCATACACACAAACGGGAAAACATTTTGGAAGACTAAAAACTGGCTCGGAAATTTTGGAAAGTGGTAAACCAAAAGTTGAAAAAAATTGTGTGGATGCAGAAGTTCAAAGCGAACAATATATCGAAGAAACCGTGGAAAAGCCAAGAAAGAAGAATAAAAAATGTAAGGTGATGGAGCGCGAAAAATGCGAGTCACCGAGGGGTTTTGGGAGCGAGTGCCTTATGACGGATCGCCAATTCAAGTTGGGGGATAAGGTACTCTTGAAAGAAATGCGTGGGTCATCCAAGGAAATAGGGGAAAGCTGGATTGGGCCCTATCAAATAACGGGATTTCCAAATTATGGGACATGCAAAATAAGGGAATTTAGGGGTACTGAGGAAAAGATTGTCCATGTCGATAGACTGACAATTTACTTTGAATCAGACGAGGAGCTCGATAGCGATGGGGAAGACTGGATGGAAGAACCAGTCCTATCTTTGTGAAGGTCCAGAAAAATTGCACGTCCACCAGACCGATGGACCAGGTATTGAGGAAATACATTTTCGCACGGAGTGGTTTGAGTACCATTGGGCATTGACGACCCCACGTTCCGAGTTAACAAATAAGTACCTAATCATGCGAAGGCCATTTAAGTCATTTTTAATATTTTTTTGTTGGTAGAGTTAACAGGGGAAATTCGGGTTTTAGTAGCCCATTTTTTTTTGTAATTTGTGATTCAAAAAATTTTAAGGATCCAAGTTCATTTCCGTCGAAATGAATTTCAGTAAATTTCGTGTAGAATAAAAATAAATACAGCTTTGTTTCGGATTTTTAGTACATTATTCATTATTCAGAAAAAGCAGTTAGGTACATTTTTTTTGTGAGGCCTCACTTCAAAAATTTAAAAGGGGTATTGAAAATTTTGTTCTGGTAGTTTACGGTTCGCGATTGAGGATTTAGAAGTTAAATTGATCAATTTGAATTTGAGAATATATGAAGATGATCTGAAAGAGATTATAAGAAAGCGTTTTGGTCGCTAGTTAACGCGAGCACAAGGCCTTGCATGTTTTGGATGATATTTTGATATATGATTTTTTTTTGTATTGCATTTTTTTGGAATAAGTTTCAGATTGTACTGATACCATAATTCTGATGTGATTGTTTTTTTCTTGTATGAATTTTGATTTTTTTTGTGTGAGGATGTATTTGTATTTGAAATTTAAGTGAACGTTAGAACAATGTGCGCATAAGGACAATAAAGACAATCAATGAAAAGGTTCGTGACCGACAAGAAGGGATTCAATCATCAGGCAATCATCCGACGAATAACCTTCCTGTTCAGCCCTACTTCATTATCACGTTACGCCAGGCGAGATGTCCATGGAAGAAGACAAGGACAGCATATCTTGTTAAAAGATATTCATGGTATAATAAATCACGAAAATCGAATTATTCAAAGAGTAAATGGTTACAATTTCATCTTCCGGAATTGAGTACGACAACAACGACGCTAGACGATTAGGTACCACCCTCATCAATCAACGAGAACAGAAGAAATTCGATATGTGTTCAGTTTTATCGATACTGCGGCGATGTACCATGGCACCAGGGGTGCTAAAGACAACAAATTAGGACGAACGATGACAGGGCATAAACCATAGCATAAACAATAATAATGCTACTGGGAGTGCGACATAAGTAGAGGTAGAGCAGTGGCGTAACAACTGCGTGAGAGACTTGGGTTGGCTGTATATGAGGAAGCGAAGGTTATTCTGAAACAGAGGACCAGAGGCTACAACAAAAGGGGATGTGTAGTGAAAATCGAGGAAGGGGACGCGAAAAACTTAGAAACATTTCGGGAAAGGTGCGCGCAAGACAATTGTTCGAGAGGGTTCAAGGACAATCGGGAATATATTTGTTCATTTTGAAATTTTTGTTGAAGATATGAGCATAGATTTTGCGAATTTTTGTAAATGTATTTTATGTTTCATATGGCTATGTGCACGTAACGGTTTTTTTCTTGTTGTTTTTGAATTAAAGGCAGTAATAATGTTATTGAACTGGGAAGAAATGGATGCATGTAAGTTAGTAATTCTATAGAAATAAAACGTTTGTTTCATGACAAGTAGGATAGTGAAATGTTATATGTAGGGGTAAGAGGGAAAAGTTTTGGCAAAGTGGAGCCAGAAACTTTTTCATTGGAGAGAGTGTTGTAGTACCCTGGGTAATGAATAGAAATCATTTCATCTTAAAAAGAAAAATATTCAGTTTTACCATAATTCCAGAGGAAAGTTATTCAAACTTGTGGGATCAATCTCAGACACATAAATTCAAATTTCGACAGGCGTAAGCTGTTAGGAACTCTAATAAACAGTTCAAGGGGTCACGTAACCCACGGGAAGCGTAGTCAACGGTTTTTTTTTATTATCATCAGATTTTATGGTTTCTTAACCAATAGTGTAAGACCACGTCGTCTCAAACGAATTTCTTCTAGAATATTCCAAGGGGTCAAAGAGGCAGGGGGAAGTTTGATTTAAATAGGCAAATTTTCAGGAACTAAAGGGGAGAACCGAAAGAGATTTGGACGGGAGTGCCGACAGTGGCGTGTAGTAGAGAGGCACAACGTGTGCATCTATGGGAGGGAACATTCGAATACAAAATTCGTAGGAAGTACCTATATTAATTGGAAGTAAAGTTCAGTCGGTTCTTCAAAACTTTAAGAGTAAATTTACGGTAATTTGGAAGTTAATCAATTTATTTTATTTTGTGACTATCAGTGTTTCGGGAGTGTTTTGTCTGGTAAGAGAGACATTTTCTTTAATAAATGATTTTTTGATATAGGTATACATATACCAGAAGGTACCGCGTCACTCTCTATTTTATTCGTTTTTATTTATGCTTACTGTTGGGTTTTTGAAAAGGTTTAAGAATTAACAATTTCGTTCATTGCATGTAGAAGAGATATTTTGTTTAAATTATTATATTGTTGATTTTGATGACAGTTTATTTTGATTTCATACCCTCTCAGAAAACGATTACATTTTTCATAAGTCCTTGCGTTTGCTCAAGGCACGAATCCAGGTTCCCTTTCGGCTGGAAAAGTGTGTAAGCTTAAAAGGTAAGGTTTCTTTTGAAATTTCTTATTTGCGGGTACAGGTGTGTTTAGAAACACCCCGCAGGTACTACACTTGTACCCACTAACGTAGGTATAAAGAATGTTCAACGGCCAAGTCACACAACATTAACTATAATGATAAAGAAATCGCAGTAAGGAGCCTTAAACTTGGCTCGGCTTTTTCTAGATTTCATTACTTTTTAGAGATAAACAAGCAGCTCCATCGAGACTTGGCTAGTTTTTACAGAATGTTTTTGGTGGGATATTAATATTCGTAAATCTTGACCTTAGTATCTTTGGATATTGTACGTAAGCGAACAATAAAAAAAGGAGTTCCGAAGATTTTAATTATTCCATCGAAATTAATCGTTTTTGAGGGATACTTCTCAAAAATATAATGAAGAATGATTCATAAACGGAAAAAGGAAGATCTCGAAGCATTTAACCGAAGATTTATCGAAAAGGTTAACTGAAGGTGAGCTGCTTCGATCAAAATAGAGGTTCATAACATTATGGGCGAAATTTTCATTCTTATGTGCTCACACTGAACGCTGGTAAATATACAGGGTTCGTGGGAAACTCAATCTGCTAGCACTTTTTCTCGTGCTCAAGGACATTATTGTCTATTAAGATAAAATTCGAAGATATGGAAGAACTTCCTTTTTATTTATCGCTTGACACCCTGTAGGTATGCTTCATGGTTTTCCATTCATAGTAAATTATTATGTATATTATATCGCCCACTATGTAAAATCTTTATTCCACAATAAGGTATTTCAATGGTGGAATTCTTTGTCACTTCCGTGTATTCTTTATATTGAATTTGTCTTTTATTAACCTTAATAATTGTCTTAAATTACCTTCACATGGATATATGAACGTTTGAAAACATCTTCTTCTTGCAATGATTTGTCTAAGAACTGGCATAGCATACCTACCTACCTGTTAGAGCCATCTATCGAAAAAGTTGGTTAACACATGAATTTTGGGTCCAATGAATATCATCGTCCCCAAATAAATAAGAATGAAATAGCTTTGTTATTTCGACGTTTTTCGATGGTTCTTCCTTGAGTCTCAATCCAACACAGAGCGAATATTTATAGGGTGATATTTTAAGAGCTATTGAAAATTAAAAAAAACACATAAAATTCAGAAAAATGCATAAAAACTTTATTTCAATCGAGAGTACCTAGGAGCATAGAATAACTGGAGAGATGGCTTCATACGCTCGAGACATCATTTTGGACTCCCAATGACGGCCGAGGTTAGAGTTTCGTGTGACGTCCGCTAGTGTAGCGCTGTGATCGTTAATACCGCTATACATCCCATATTTTGTTCTGTGGCGCTACATTTGCAAAGAATATAATGAGGCTGCCATTGTTATTGAATCGTTTATGCTTCTTTTTAATTGAAAATTGCCTTAAATCACAACATAGGCAATATTGTGGACAAATCATCGCTTTATTCTTATCAACATTTTATGCGCAATTTTTATGGGAAGTCTATGATGGGAAATAAATTTGTGAACACAATATCCTTAAAGAAAAAAGCGAACATTCAGGTAAGTATTATTATTTTTATTCGGGTTTTTATCTGTTCTCGAGTATTATACGCAGAATTGTATGGTACTCTGTTGACATTTATCTGCTAACACTTAGATTTGGAGCGGGAAACAGATTTTTCTTCCTTTATTCAATCTGTTTTTTTCCCGCCATTTCTTCACATATGGCACGCATAATATTGTTTGATTTGAGAAAAAAGGTATTGCTTTTATTTGTTTCTCATTTGTGAACGTCAGTTTCCAAAAAAACAATATTAATCAAGAAAGTTTATTTTATCAAGTCACTAACTTGTAAAAGTGACAGTTAACTTGCGAAATTTTTACAAGTTAGTGGTATTACATAGGTACATTAGAAAAATTTTTTTTATCGTCATATATGTTGAAAATCATGTTATAACTGTTATTTCCAGTAACACAGATTTTTGATGATGAAAGAGTTGATACTGATGATGATGAACCATCTGTTGACTCAGAAACTGCTGAACTCGAGGACTGCAGAACATTTGTACTCTCCTTACTACCAAATAATTTGCTAGACATTTCGATTTTTTTGTTGACCGAATCATCGACATAACTCATCGCAATTTCGGTGCTCTTCCACCCTCCTGCACGCTTTAGTGCTAAAATATCTCCACCCGAATCCGCAACCATAGTGGCTCCAGTTCTGCGAAAAGAGTGGCCGGTGTATAACTCTGGGTCTTTTAAACCTAAATATTTCGCTATTTGCTTTGGGACACCACCAATAGTGTGCTGACCAGCATTAAGGGAAATGCACTTTCCATGTCGGTATGTCAAAAAAAATCTTAGGCTTTCTGTTCCAGGAGGCCGAAGATTTACATATATTTTCTGTATAACATGCAGGGCTTGAAGCTGCAGCCATCATCGGTTATGGTGAATCTTCTTGTTAAATTTTTTGTTTGCCGCAATGTCACAATAACGTATTTTTCCATATCTTCTACATCATTCATGTTTAAGGAGAGAATTTCGTCACATCGACAACATCCAAAAATCCCAAATGTTGTTACAATTTTCGCCAGCAACCACTGGTCATCAGGAGCATGTAAAAGAAATTGTTCAGCCTCTTCTTTACTTAATACCTTGGCCTTTTTTGGCGTATAACGCTCATTCTTTCGTTTCAGAAACGCTATTACCTTTTGAAATCCGCAAATGACAACTAAACGTCATATTTTTCAATAAATTTTTCAAGGAAAACAAACCTGCCAACAGGGGCATTTTCTTTCATTTCCAAGCAGCTTTTCAGCATAGACCATTTTGCCCATAAAGTATTAGGGCTGAATCTAGCTGATAGTTGATTCAAGTAGACCAACAAAACATCTTCAGTTACCCGGTTACCCCAATCACACTATTTTTGTTTTGCCACTTTTTGAAGTCGTCGTATTCTCGCTCGTACCTTGAAGCTTATTTTGCAGGTAATAAACTTGAAGCTACACTGCTGGCTGCCTCAATAATTTCATTTGGTACATTCATTTTCGCTTTCGCCAAAACAAATGTAAAGAAAAATAAACAGACATGTTCATGGCAACGCTTCCATAGCTTACGACATTTGCGACAAATTATTGATACTTTTTTGGAATTTATCTAACCTTTTTACAAATGAGAAACAAATAAAATATAAAACAATACACGCAAGGTAACTGGTTTTACTGGCTCAAGGAGGTGACTGACTCGCCTGCAGCTCGTCAGTTATATCCTCCATTCGCCAGTAAAAACTCTTTTACCTTGCTAGTTATGTTATATACTATTTTTCTTTAAAACATAGAAACAAATGGTGCCTAATAAGTAGATAATAACAACTAATAATCATTGAAGATAATTTTATTGAGGATAGCCTTTAATTTTGAACATGGCGAGTTGTGCCCAGATGATCAAAAAATAACAGGTGTGCAGAATAATAATTACATTTTCAATTTTAACTCCTTCATTGTTCACAAATATTGAAAGTTACAATGTCGTGATAAAATTCTTCAGATATTAAATAGATCCATTCGTTAAGTTTTGTTTCTGTCTCGATATCTATTACAATTTTTCCAATCCATTCACCTTGCAGCTACAAGGTTCAAATTATCAACTAAATTTTTCTGGGTAAGCGAATATTCATATTGAACTTTGGAAAGGATCATGCTTTTTAATCATCCACTATATTTTTCGTTATCGGACCAGAATTTCCAGGCTGTATGCTCCTTTAATTGATCGTTCGAAAATGTATCAATACAAGATGAAAATAATATAATGCTGGTATACAGATTCACACGATGGTAATCGTATATGATAATTGGGGACATTTTCACGTTGAAAGTGTCTCATTTTGAAAAAATACCATTTAATTTTGAGGTTATATTTATATATTTTTTTGCTATGATGAAAGCACAGAAAATTTCTAGTTGACTAGAAATGAAGCTGTCTACCTCTTGCTAAAAAGATTTCAAGAACACGCTTTATATTAGACTGATGTAGGTATTTCGACCAATTATTTGGTACATTTTATAACGACAACGAATGTTATGAAGATAACATCATTCCTACCAATATCGCGCACAAGAATGGTCAGTATGAAGGGAGTTTGCCGAGAATGATTGGTAGTTTTGATTCCTGTAAATCAAGATTTTCTGGTGTTTCAGGAAATGCAATTCGGACAATAAACTCCGAATAAATTATACATTTAGGATCGAAAAATCGAAACCTTGGTTATTCTCATTTATCCACGGTACCTTCCAACCATCGAGGAGTATTATTTATTGCTAATAAATGAAAATTTAATGTATTACCTCTCGACCAATTGCCGGAGAGTAAGGACACTCGCACTTGATGATCAAACGTGACCAAAAGGTTGAAACTGTGATAAAATTTATGGCTCTTTTTGTTTTTCTCAGATCTGAGTACTTGGAAGCTCACATCCGTAGGATGTTTTGAGAATTCCTTGATACGTCTGCTTTTTTATGCGACTACCAGTTTCGGGTTTGGATTAACTGATCCTTTCAAATTGGTTTCCAAAACAATACGTGCTGGTAGAGATTAATTTATGCCCGAAGTTGATAACTTTTGTGAGATTAGTTGATTCGTCATTCTATCATCATCAATGGAGATTTTTGATCATGACTCAACACGCAATAACGAATCCAGTGAAGGAGAAGTAAACGATGATTGATATCTCCAAAAATTTCGCAAAACTGATAAGTACTTTGCAATATTTTTAGAGCTTTTTCAGAGAGAAAAAAGGACTCGTTTTATCCATCTTATTATTGAAAATTAGAGGAAACATGTGAAATCAAACCGAAGACTTGATAATATGAAATAAATACAGAGAAAAAGGTACTCAGGTATGGCCTGGGACCTCCTATTTGCTTGGTTTAGTGTGCGAGATTGTGCAAATTGAATTCTGAGCATTCGAATATGTTGAAAATTTTCATTTTGGCATTTGTTTCGATGTGAAAACTTCTTGGGAGTGATGGGTGAAGTGAATTATGTTGTCGAGTTTCTGAACGAATCTTGCATAGGAATTGAGAAATGTTTCAAGGGTATAGAATGGACAAACTTCTCCCTTCAATGATCTTTCTTGATATTTTTGTACAACGTTTTGTCTTTCAGGTGATGGAAAACAGAAACACAAATAAAAACCTTCAAAAACTCGAAAATAAGATACACAATCAAAACAATATTTTTGGTATTGAATCGATATTTGCAGGTGAGTTTTTCATCGAATATCCAAGATTAACGTATGTTTATTGTTTTTAGCACCAGTTTGGAGCGTTAGGACGATTTTCAAGACCAGGACGAATGTTTACATTTCGAGGTTGAAGGGGTACACGAGAATTTCGATGAAAAAGCTGTTATTTGGACAGATATCGCAGTAGATGGATCGGATGGAGCCTCGAGAGGTCGATTAGGATGATATTTTTCAGGTTTTCCAAGAAATTTGGCGATATCTGAGCAGATTTGCAGTTAGGTACCTCACTAATGAGATGGAACTTAGACCTAATTCTCCTATAAGAAACGCCTTTCAAAGGTCGAGTTGTTAAAAAATGTATTCTTTAGATGTTGTTTGAACAAACGCAGCCGAGTTTTATATCCCAACATTGATTTCAAGAAAGTTATCAACAAAATAAAATTGACATTATTCTTGATTCTTGTAATTAGCCATCAATTCATCTTATTTCTTTGGGTTGTTTTTTTTAATGAATTCTTGATTAGAATCAACAATTGATGTCGTCAAGTCTTGAACTTTCAGTTCAAGGGGATAATAAACATTAAATCTTCACAAGCATGCAATATGTTGAAAATTTTCATTTTGGCATTTGTTTCGATGTGAAAACTTCTTGGGAGTGATGGGTGAAGTGAATTATGTTGTCGAGTTTCTGAACGAATCATGAATAGGAATTGAGAAATGTTTCAAGGATATAGAATGGACAAACTTGTCCCTTCAATGATCTTTATTGATATTTTTGTACAACGTTTTGTCTTTCAGGTGATGGAAAACAGAAACACAAATAAAACCTTCAAAAACTCGAAAATAAGATACACAATCAAAACAATATGTATACCTATACTCCATTCACTTTTATTTAATCACATAGGAGGTCATGGTTTCGTTTTCAGGAGTTGGTGCCCTGCTGTGCTTTTCATCACAGAACATATGATGAAAAGTCAGTGCGCGCACAGAAAATATCGTTAATGACAAAACGACGTTGCCAGTTTCTTTGTTTACATCAAAGTAAAAGTATCAAAGATATTCCACATTTTGTTAGGTTTACAAATTGTTCGCAGATTTTTGGTATTCAATCGATATTTGCAGGTGAGTTTTTTGTCGAATATCCAAGATTAACGTATGTTTATTATTTTTAGCACCAGTTCGGAGCGTTAGGACGATATTCAAGACCAGGACGAATGTTTACATTTCGAGGTTGAAGGGGTACACGAGAATTTCGATGAAAAAGCTGTTATTTGGACAGATATCGCAGTAGATGGATCGGATGGAGCCTCGAGAGGTCGATTAGGATGATATTGTTCAGGTTTCCCAAGAAATTTGGCGATATCTGAGCTGATTTGCAAAAGTTAGGTACCTCACTAATGAGGTGGAACTTAGACCTGATTCTCCTATAAGAAACGCCTTTCAAAGGTCGAGATGGTGAAAAATGTATTCTTTAGATGTTGTTTGAACAAACGCAGCCGAGTTTTATATCCCAACATTGATTTCAAGAAAGTTATCAACAAAATAAAATTGACATTATTCTTGATTCTTGTAATTACCCTTCAATTCATCTTATATCTTTGGGTTGATTTTTTTTTAATGAATTCTTGATTAGAATCAACAATTGATGACGTCAAGTCTTGAACTTTCAGTTCAAGAGGATAATAAACATTAAATCTTCACAAGCATGCATATGAAAATTATGTGAAAGCAATGCAATTTTCTTCCATGGCAAAAATAATATATTTCAACAGTGATCTCTTGTACTTTTCATGCAAATAACTAGAAAAGGAATCCTCTCTATCAATTCATATAAACGTTAATTATTTTCGTCCATCACATCTTTTCCAATTCATTCATTTTCGGAATAAATTCACATTCTGAGAAATACGCTAAGAATGTAGAAAGGGCAACATAGTGTTTACTTGGAACATAAAAATATTTTGAAAAACGTCATAACTTCGATACAGAGTGGAATGTGTCAAAGTTCCAAGGCCAGAGTTGTGATTTTATAATTATGAATGGAGAATAGGTACACGATCTACATTTACCCCGATATCTTCATTTATTTGGCACTTTTTTGTACCATTTAATGCTTTATTTTTCTCAAAAATTGCTAATGATTATTTATTTATAATAGAACGATATTTTTATCGAAAATTTCATCACTTTTTAATAAAAATCACTCTTGAATTTTCGACTGCTTTGTTTTATGTGGTCGCCCGGTATATGAAGATATTACACAACCCTCATATTTGTCCATTTCTCAGAAGATCAACATAAAAAGAAGCGCTCTAAAAGCTATTCAAAAGTTATCTCGAAAAAAACCTCTCCTCGAACAAAAATAATAAAAAATTGACATGCTCAACTCGTTTTGACCTGCGAAAATCACCATCAATCATCGCCAATCGTCAAGTCAATCCGCGACCAATCCGTTCAACCAAAGTGACGCCCATGAACCTAAAAAATAAACGAACAATCAAGCTGCTATAGGATCCACATCCTTAGACTGGCCGAAGGATCTTCGAATTCAGGATATAAAGAGCTGCTGAATTTTAATGATGCAGTCCTCTGACCAGCGACACTGTGGGAAAATGACACCTTTGACGGTCAATTTGTTCAGTTTGTTTTTGGTGTTTGTGTCAGTAAAAGCGGCTCATTTACGTGAGTTTTTCTGTAGGATTATTGCTTAAATGTCGAGGAATTTTCAAAGTGTGGTTTAGATACCGAAAAAGAATAGAAATGTAGTTGGTAATTCATTTCAATTTGCGTGGGTGTATGTAGCTCTTATTGAACAATAGAAAACGCCTAAAAATTTGGAATTATCACTAAAATAATTAATCTTTCATTTCTGCATATTCCAATATCTATCATTTTCGAAAACACCATACTTTGAGAAATTTGTAATTTTTCTGTAAATCTAGGTTGTCGAATTTCAATTTAGTGACAGCAGATTACACTTAACGATTGCACCGAACAAACCGACAAACAAAAAAAATGATATAATTCAACAAACTGGACAAAATATAATCATTCGAAATTAACAGACTCCACTACAATATTTTCTATACATTTCATTTACAATTCAGCATAAAATGTCTAATCTAATGATTAAACTTCATAGCGTTTAATAATTTTCAAATAGTTCACTCACAACAATCTCAATAACTACACTACAACGATAAAAAAACAATTGTGGCAAATGAACAAAAATAATACAATCTTCAGATGAATTCATAAAGCCACATCGAATTAGATTGTTGTACTAATGATCGTGTTTTAACATTATTCGGTGTTAATTCTCATTAATTTATTTCTATAGGATTGTATCCATTCTTGCATCAAAATGTTCTAAAACAAATTGAAATTCATAATTAAAAATGAAAATCTCATGAATATGAAAAAATAATAAGTTCATCGAAGAATAAATCATCAGATTTCCACACGGAATATGGAATAATAGTATATTTCTCACAAATTATCATTAATCCATTCGATATGATGATTTTTATCAGAAACACGAATGTCAAAATTGGTCGAATTTTAATTGGCAAGAAAAAATTAATTCAGATCAAAATTCATCCTTCCAATTATAACATTCTCAAGAGAATCATCTTAATTTTATCAATAAACTGGATGGGTGTATACAGGATGGCCCAACTAAAACGTGCCATATTCGTTATAATTAATAATACAATTTATTATCAGTTTTCCAGGCGAGGATTTCACATCTTCAACTGTAGCGTGCAAAGTTTTGAACCCAAATAATGGTGAAAATTAATGGTCAACAAAAAATTAATTATGATACAAAATATCAAACTACGAATCCAGAAAATTCATTGTGATTATCAAATCACAAATTAAAGTGAATTACCACTATTACTCAAAATGATAATTGTAGCATATTTGTACTCTTGTCACTTACTTAGGGTCAGTGGCGGCGTTAACGATTGCGAGACCACGAGGAGGAATATTTACGAGGCTCTTTTATACAGGGTGTTTCCGAATTTATTCGAATAATTTCAAAGGCTTGTTCAAAATAACAAGTAGTTTGTTATATAAATGTTGGGTAAAAGTCAAACGTTGGAGAGATATCGCGGTTCAAAGATGGCGAAAAAATTATGTTTTTATTTTGAATCTTGAAAATGAAAAGCGATAAAATGGTGATATTTTATGGAAGTATTACTATGTGTTATGAAAACACACTTTCTTGATATATTTTCATATTCTTAGAATGAGTGGAGGGGGTTGAAGTAGACTACTCCTATCATTTTTGTTGACTTAATTCAGAAACACCCTGTTTATAATATTTTTTCTTAATTTTGCACTACAGATTTTTTTATACACACATTAGGTTGAAATTAACGTAATATTATAGATTTTAAAATCGAAGAAAACAAACAAAATCAAAAATTTCAAATTATGGTTTCATCGAATTAAACTTCACAAAGGGTGTTCAAAGTGGCAACCATTAGCTCCAATACAATGCTCTACACTTTCTAAAGAATGATCTAAAACTTTTAAAATCAAGGTTTCCAATAAACCATGAGGCCTTGATTAACCTAATGCAAAACAGCCTTAAGATGATACTATTGAAAATTAGGCAGAGGGTCGTGTTTCCACAAATATTTAGAAAAAAGACGAAATTCTAGAAAAACATAAGCTCAAGATTATCAAGATTGAACGATGAATTCTTTATGTGGCTCCCCTGGAATTTTTCTCTTCGGGCTCCAATGATGATAACTAAATGAATTATAATTAATTTTCAACAAAAACAAAATGTCATCAATATTATTTGAAATGATAAGGTTATCATATAGATTCCCTCGAAACTATAAATCAAGTCAATGTCATCAGCTATCGTCGATATCAAATACAGTTTCGCCTCCCACGAACTCAACTAATGCGACGCCCATGAACCGGAAAGATTCTACAAAAACCAAGCAACCATAAAATTTAAAACCTAATAAATATTGAAGGATCTGCCAATTGTAGATATAAAGAGCTGATAAATTTCAAAAGAGCAGTATCACAATCAACAACACTTTGGAAAAATGGCACTCTTGGAAATTAGTTTGTTCTGTTTGCTCTCGGTATTGGTATCAGTGCAAGGAGATTTACGTGAGTATTTAAGGACATTTAGCGCACTGTCGGTAAAGCAGGAATTCTCGGTTTTTATGTTGTCAAGATTTTGGCTATTTTGAATCAAAATAACAATCGAATTTGAACATTTGCCCTCGGCAATCTTCTATAAACTACAAGAATTTTAATGATGATTATTTCAAAAATATAGCTGTACCCATGAAAAACGAAAAACATATTCAATAACCCCAGATCTAACGATTACCCCGGTTTTTTTGATTGAAAAACTAATTAAATCGGAAAAAAAACTATTTGCCCTCGGGACGTTCTTCAACTTCAATTTAAAAAAAATCAAGTCTCTACGTCGTAAATTAGAGTACTTACTCGTGAAATAAAGAGACCACTTTTGAATAGAGATTTACCACGATTCAAAAGGTGATACTGCCCCTTAAACACAATTTTTAACATCATCTGTCAAAGAATTTTACAATGGTCAGTTGTCCCTATTCACATTCAAAATTTCAATGACAATATTCACGGAACCTCTTGTCCAAATTCGCCCATTAATAAAATTTGCCTTGGCATTCGAGATCGGAACTTACCTTGAAGATTTCCAGTTTTTAGGTTATTTCGTGCAAAAGTTATCAGTTTCCGCAATGTTTTTTGTCCATCTTTCAATTTATGAAAATTATTATTTTTTTGAAAAATCTTCTTATTTTCAAGGTGTTTTGAAGTTTCTTAGCGAGAAATATACCAACTCCTTCGATCAAAAATTGATTTTGAAGATATTTCCACTTTCTCCAAAGTTCTTGTTAATCAGAAACGATTCCCCCAATACTTTTTCATATATTTGAAAGAAAAATGTAATTAGTTTCATAATATTTCAGTCTTTGTTGTTCATTAATTTTCATTTAAATCTATTGGGAGAAGACATTAGGAAATTTTCCTTTTATGCTTAGAATAGACCAATTGGTCTTCAGAAATTCATGTATAATTCTATTTCGACTTCCTTGACTCAGACACTAAAACGAATCACGAACAAATAACAAAACCTATACATTCATTTATTTTTCAAAATAAAACTGCAATTTTTAGATGAGTGGTCCAGAGCGTGGTTTTCATTCAGTAAAAAGAATTCTTAGACTGAAATACTGGGAAAATTTTCCAGTTGATCATGCTATAAATAATCACAAAAAACACAAACAAACATTTAATTTTTTTCAGCCTCATATATATCGCCATGTAAAGTGCATTCTCCAGACTTCAGAGAGTGTGCCATTAAAAGTGGAAATGCTGCTGTTCCTTCTCTTGCAAATGGTGAGTCCATATTATTTTAAACTCACCCTGTATAAAGTGGCCAGGTGCCCGGCATTCTAGACCTCTAACGGTGGCGTCCGGTCAAATATAAATCTTGCCAATCCGGCTTTCCTCAAGGTGATCTGAGCCAAAAATGTTTTTATCGTTTGCTTTGAAATTTGAAGTTAACCTCGTGAGGTATCATTGGTGATATTAACGATTTGAGATGAATAAATACATGAGTCACCTTTAAAAACCCCCAACCTAAAGGGTTTAGTCCGGAGTACGAGCAGATCACTCTTTGAATCCATAGATTTCAGGACTCTTCATAAATTTAAATTATTGAATCCTATATAGGTCTCTTACAAGGGATCAATTACGGAATTAGGAATGTTATCACAAAAAACCTTGTGAATATCAAAAACCTAAACAAAAATCAAAATACAAAAACAAAAATACGAGCAGAACACTAGTTTTGAGTAAGAGGAAAGAGATTCTTTGAGGCCATTTTTTTACATTTCTACTCCACATTATTTCCACAGGAATTGAATTGTAAGTGAACAGCTCGAAATATCGGCGAATTTTGTCGAATACAAGTTCTTGTATATTTTTTTATAAAAGCATTTTTACTTCCAACATTATATTCTTGTTTTTCTTTGAATACGGATAAAGAAGCTTGTGTCCGCAATAAATTATTCTTTATTTTGTAAATCAGCTTCGTCTGTTCCAGCTTTTTTATTTTATCTATATTCAATGTTAAAGTACCAGAATATTGTTGAGCCGTTGTTGTTAAGAAGTTCAAATTGAAAATAAACTTAATAGATTTGTTCTGCACTCTTTGAATTTTTTTTAAAGTATTTTGGAGGTAAATTAGGCTGGGTTTACACACGATTAGGTACTGAAAAAGCGTTAAAGATAGCAATTGGACTATTGTGTTGTAAATTCCGCAGATGTGTTTATATTATATATTGATTCCTTTTCTGTTTCTTTTTTCACTTCATAGGAGACAAGAAGTTTGGTATACCTTCCTTCAACCCTTTATTAGTTCCATTCGTTGAGTTCTCGTCTGGAGACTTCAAGTTGAATGGAACAGATACACTGGTCAGTGGACTTCCGAATATAAGAATGAATGATATGAGGTGAGTGAAATAAACTTTTCATTCAGAAAATTTCAGAAATTCAGATATATTGAGAAGTATTTGTGATCAGATCAATAATGAGACTGTTGAGATTTTTTCGTCTTCGTAAATTCAATCATGATACATAGTGAACATTGTGAACATATTTTCCAGAGTTGATGTGGACAAGAAAACGATACTGCTGAACGTAAGCTGCCCTGAAATATCTTTGGATATCAATTATAACATAGGAGGAAAAATCGCTAAAATACCGATAGAAGGACATGGAAAGGGAAAAATAGCAGTTTGTGAGTTATTTCAAATTTCAGTATGAATAATCGTCATTCTCATCTGATTCGAAAATTAAAATTTTTCAACTGTCGTATCTAGTATTATTATTATATAAGAATTTTCTCGTTCCAGACGATGTTGTGATTATTTATGACTTCGTTTATGCAGAACAAGAACAAAAAGGAAAAAAGCATCTTGTTATAAAAACCGATACTTTAGAACTTCAACCCCAAAAATTGACAATTCAACTGGATAATTTATTCAACGGTAACAAGCCACTCGGTAAGTGAAAGATAATGAATAACACAATTCTTGAAACACGAATCCCTCAATGTAGGCTTTTCACTTCAAGCAGTGAAACATTTCAATGGAGTATTGATCATTTGAAAGCTCACTTGAAGGGATTGTCACCTGTCGTTTTGTCGCTAAGTTGGCACACCTGTCCTCTATAATCCTTTTCTTATTGCTTCAGTTCCGTTCTTGCTGAAAGATGAGATAAGCTTTTCAAAATAATTCACAATGAAGATTTATCTTGAACATTATTAAAAAAAAATACTTTACTGACTAAAATTAGTTGGCTTCATAATCAGAGTCGCCATTCAGTTTCTCAGTATATCTCAAGTACCTCCTTGCTATATTGAACCACAATTCTATTTTAATATACCCGAATTGAACCCTATGTTGTTAACAACTAAAAATCCTTCACATCCAAAGATGATAATTTATATTATATTTTTCAGGTGACAGCACAAATAAGTTCTTGAACGAAAACTGGCAAGAAGCACTCAAGGAATTCAGGCCAGCTCTCAATGAAATAGTTGGATCAATCATAAAGGGTATAATTAAACCCATTGCCAAAAAAGTGCCGTTGAATGAACTGTTCTCGGATTATTAATTTTGTGATCATAGTATTAAGGAAAACAATAAATTAGAATATAATAATAAAACGTAGTTTTTGTATTTAAAATAGATAAAGTTCCTCAGGGTGAATAATTTTTCGATATAATCTCATCCATTAGATGATATTGCTATATAACAAAATATTTTCTTCAACTTGATTTCAACTCCTGATAGATTCTTTAAGTGTTGGTACAAATAATAAAAAAATTTCATTCAGAAAAAAATAAAATATTCACAAACCAAGTGGGTATAGGTACCCCAAAACATTTTCCATCATATGATTCTTTTCATGTATTCGTAGGAATTTCTTAACCAAATGAAAAATATTAAGCTCATTTCAAGAGAACACAGTCGTGTGTTAATATGATAGCGAGTTCAGAATACAAATATTACATTGAGAGCTATTAATTCTATTTAATGAATCTGTCTAAGGTCATCATGAAATGCACCATAGAGGAGGACTAAGTTCCCCAGTTTTTATTGTGTCAATTTTGCACCAATAAATCATTTTAATATGATAATTATCGAACTCTGATATAGGGCAGTACCGTATTAAAATTATAAAAGTAACTGATCAAAAATTGTAGCAAAGTTAAATTTAAATTATTTCGGTATCCAACGTTTGTATTATTAATAACAGATAAAATAGATATAGAAGTATCAAAAGCGTAGTATTTAAGGAATCTTTCCAAAGTTGGTAGATTCTTTGTTCTTTTTTTTATATTTTTGATACCACAGAGTACATGCCACGGATGGACTACGTCAGTAAAGAATAAGACCGTGATCTCCATGTTCTCGATCTTATGGTCGTGTCACCTAGAATCCCAAAAAAAATCCTCTAGTCACAATGGTCCTACGGTGTTCAGTTCGCCACCATAACCTAGATATATACCCTCGTCCCCACGTCGGAACCCGTCATATTCGTACCTAATACAGTGAATTCGTTCCGTGCAAGAAAGATTACACTCACACAAGGAAGAAACCCAGTAGATACATCTCTTCAAGTCAGACCAACCGTAAGTACCTTTTCTTCAGAATTTACTTCGTGGAATTGGTTTCGATTTCACACAAACATATTTTCTTTAATTTTCGTGGTGATAAAATTAGTACAACAGTCCATTCTTCTCCCGAGAAGAGCTCTGGTATAATTAAAAATTATATTGAATTCAAAGCTGAAAAACAAATTCTTTTCAGTTAATAAAGTTAGGATTATAGATAACAAATGCCCAAACTGAATCTTGTATTCAAAAGTTGAAAGAAAAGAATAACACATAATAGTTTAGCAATCGGAACAAAATCTTGTACCATCGTTTTTATGACGCTAGAAAGTGTTGTTCACCGATTTCATATTAACGTAAGGGTAAATTGAGACTATAGGGTGTGAACGTGAAGGTGTCTTCCACGTGAATAATATATCAGAGCGAGAACAATTTAAATGCTTGAAAAGACCATATTTCCCTAGCTCAAATCTTCAAGCAGTGGTCGAAGAAAATGAATTTTTTTTTAGACAACTCGAAGACAGCCAAATGCCCAAATTGTTGATCCTTCAGTGTTGGCAACATAAACATATCTTTCTGTTAACTTCGTATTTTAGATTCAAAGCATTTCTGTTCCAATCCTGCATACTTCCACCATTATAGTATTTAATACCTGCTACTTTGTATTGTATTTGATCAGACAAAAACGCATCTTTGAAAGATCATTTCAGGGTTACGATAATGTAGAGCAGATTGATTCTGATAAACATGACATCGACTGTTTTCGGAGCAGTTCTGAGTGTTATTTTGCTGTTTGAAGGGATCAATTCAGCTTCAATACGTAAGAAACTCCATAATGTATTATACTTTTTCTGTTTTCTTGTTAATTCACCTTAAACATTCAATGTGGGCATAGGAAACTAAGTTTATTCTGATTCTGAATTAGTAGGTTTATAAAGAATCATTATATTCTCTTGTATTTTCTAAAAATACCACAAAGTTCTTCAGTCGAATTATGATTTGTCTCGTCAAAATAAAAATTTAACATATGCTCACAAAATAATTAAAAAAGAAAATAATACAGCTTCAGTAAAACACTTATTTCAAACCTAATTTTGATTTCAACAATAGAACTATAAGATACAGATTATTACACGAATTGATCGACATTAAAATAAGAAAAAATAAGGCGAGTTTATACAGCAACTAAAATAAAATAACAACTAAAATAAAATAAAATAAGAATGTTCACTTGATGCATTTCAATGAGAGCGTTTATACAGGAAATAAGTTTAAATAAGGAATAAGAATAAGAGATGGTCAACTTTTATCTTTTTATCTTTTTCGCTTATTTTATTTGGAAAATGATAGTGCGCATGACCCAAATCCACTCCCCAATCTTTTCCGTATTGACACTTTTGACAAGTTCTAGTTTTCATTGTTGATAATATATTTAATATGGATGACCAGGAAATCATGATGGAAGCGATGTTGTTTTTGATGACAAGTACTGCGATTATCGCCTTGAATAAAAGGCCGATAGCCGATTCAAAACTCGATCAAAATGCCATCATCCATTTAACGAATGATATTTTCTTTAGTGATTCTAATGGGAAATTAAATTTTGAAAAATATAAATGAAATGACAACTAATCATTGTCAAAATATCTGCGATTTGATTGGTTCATTCTTATTTCTTATTTTATTCTAGTGATCTCTATAAACCTATGTTTTCTGCTCTTATTTCTTATTTTATTTTATTTTAGTTGCTGTATAAACTCGCCTATAAGAAATAATGAGGGAATAGGGTGTATCAGGTGTCTTTATGCTTGAATAAGTAAAAAATTGAATTAGAATATCACTGGGAATATTGAAATGAAACTCAAAATTTAATTCAAGACAGTAGGTGAGATAATCATCCATATATTGTAAAAAACCAATTAAACACCAAGCGGAATATTTCCATATCAGTCTGAAGGATAGCTAGTTTCGAATAAAAGAATAACCATCTCGGGTGTATTCAATATTTTTACAGTAGGACATAAACATGTTAGTGATTTACGTATGTGCTTCTTTTCTTCTTTCAGTTATAAATGGCTTGCATTTGCGTAAGTGAATAATATAATGAATATTATATTATTATGTATTGTTTATATGCGTCTAACTTGGTATCTTATCCTTATGTTAATGATGCTAACTGATGCTATACTAGAGATGGGAGTTTTTCTTGATTTATAGCTTTCTTACCCGTCATAACTCTGATTATTTGGTTGATTTATATAAACAGTAAAGAGCTGAATTAAAAAAATATATTCTAGAGCTCTCCTTGGATAGTATTTTGATAATTTTGTGAAGGTATTATAATTTGATAGGAATTGAAACTGTGCTATATTTTTCTTTCTAGATTGAAAGCTCAACAGTTTCATATGGGAACCTACCTAAAAATCTGATTTTGTCAACGCATTCTTATTTTATTCATTTTTGTAAGATTAATTTATTTTTCACAGCGAAATATATCAAACCATGTCAGCTCAACTCACCAGATTTCAAACAATGTGCCATTCAACATGGAAATGAAGCCATTCCGTTTCTTACAAAAGGTGAATAAGAAGTTTACAATTATAGTTATTTGAAAAAAAATATCGAAAGCTAAATCTGAAGTGTTTGGTCTAATGTAGCTTATTTGAATAACAACAGGGAGTCCCAGAAGTCGACGTCAAGCCGGAATTTAGTTAAAGAGGTTTAGTCATAATAGTCATGAGAAAGTATTGAAAAAAAAAAGTTATGCCATCTATCTTCGTCCAGGTGACTTCGAGAGGGAATTGTTGGTCTGATTCTTAACTAGAACTGTCGCCTTGATGTATACTGTACCCCAAGACTTTGTCTAGTTTTGTTTAAGAGGACCTCCGTTCCACTTCAATTTTCATCGAAGTAGGGTTATGTTGTTCTTAAGAGATCAGAAAAAAGATCGAAACCTAGGTTGACTTCTACCCACTTCGATGAGGTTGGAACTTTCATTAGTTCCCTGGATGAAGAATTTGGCAAGTTCGTGTCGGATCCATGGCGGTTGTTGATATTTATATCAATGAACGCGATGTATCTCATAAACTCATGAAAAAAAAGGTCCTTTATTTTTCAAATTATATTGAATTTATTTAATTCGGTAAAATGCACACCCTGCGATGATTTTTGAGTCCTGCTGCTACAAATCTTTCTTTCTTCCTGTTTTATTTTTCCTATGTTATCCTATGCTTTTTTATACTGTAACCTTCAATTCTAAATCAACTGCCCCTGCTTGAAAGATAATGTCGCTTTTTGCTGAATCAAGTATCCAAAATTAATATTTCTCCTAATTTCAACTTACTGTACAGAACAAAAAATTGTACCACATTAGTTTGACGAGTTACTTTGAAAGTTAGCGCATTTAATAAGGATTTGGCAATACTATATTATTTTTAAATTATGCAAAAAAAGTTACATAATTTGAAATTAAAAAAAAAACTGTACGAGCTATTTTCTACAAAATAGCAAATACCTAAGATGTGCTTTGATTTTATTCCCTCTGTAGTTTTTTAACAACGTACATAAAAGGTACAACTGGTACAATGTGCTTCATGAAAAGCTTGCTTTGCTAATCGAGGGGATGATATGAAGAATTGTTACTTGAATGAACAAGTGTGTTTTTTATGATTCTAGGTGACAGAGCCTATGGAATTCCATCATTTATACCATTCAAAATAAGCTTTGTATCAGTTTCTTCTCATGGATTTGAGATGAACCTAACTGATGCAACGTTTTCTGGTGTCGAAAAATTACGAATGCGAGACTATACGTAAGAAACCTCTTTTTTTATTTGTTTGCTCATACAAGAGAAATTTTGTGATACGTTTTCTCAAATTGTTTCTTTCTCTGTAGATAATCTCTCGGTTTTCGTTAAAATTTTAAATTAGAATATATAATTTCAAATGTATATATCATCTCTCTATTTTTGTTAATATTTTAATCACACATACAGTTATAGCTTACTGTTCTATATAATTATATCCAATATAAATCATAAAGTCATCATTATATGTCGACATATGAACTCCAGACATATTATCTTCTCTTTATTAATTTTTCTTGATAATTTTTCAGTTAAGGTGTTCTAATTGCATAATTTGATAACTCTTTACTCACTTCCGTATTAGTTAATCAAGTTTTTATAATTTCTTGGATTTACTAATGAAGTTCATCCGGAAAATTTTGATTCATATTATAATTCAGTCGGTATATATCTGGCAATGAGAGTACCAGTCTTTAAAAAACAAGGTCAAGTACAACACCTAAATGCTACTTCCCCGATCTCATCGACAAATCGTTCAAGTTCAACGAGGAAAGAGTATCACCTTCTGATCTTCATTTTCCGCATACAATATGTTATGAAAATATGGTGCTAATGTGATACAACTTATTCTCCTTGAAGAAAAGATTGAACCTTTTTCACGTAGCCTTTGTGAATTAGATAGTAGTTGTATTTTTTTCAAGTTGCAACTTTTTAATTGAATTTATATTCATGCTTTAATTCAATGCTTGCAGTATTCTGGAGGAAAACACAATCCTCAATTTTTACAGTACAGAAATTTATCATTTTTCTTGTCCACCATTCGATTGAGTACTTGTCATGTATCGAAAAAGTTGGTTTACATATGATTTGGGTCAGATGAATATCACCTTCCACAAATAAAGAAGAACCATAAAGCTCTATCGGGCTCTGTGACTTCGATGTTCTTCGAAGTTTCTTACTGGAACCCAATACACAGAGCCAGTATTGAGTCAATAGTCCAAAATTAAATCGCTATTCTTCAGACGGGGAGAACAGGTGCCTAGATAGTTTTGTTACGTCAAAAATTCCCTCCACAAAGAAGTTAGCCCAGCGTGATACTTCAGTATTCATTGCAATAGTCTGGCTTGAAAATGTACCTGCTGGTTTTCTTGTCTTGTGTAGGTGTATTGGGTAGGGTCCTTATCTCACGGAACGAATTCACTTTTATGGATACGAAACTAACGGGTTCCGGCGTGGGGAATAATATGAAGTGAACTGTGATAGGGTCGCGAACTGCTAGACAAGTAGCAGAAAGGGAGATGAAAAAACAGGTAAATTTTTTGTGGGGATCTAGGTGACTCAAGACCATTGAATCGAAGGGAGTGGACGAACCACTGAGCTTTGGGCCTTCTTCGTTACCGACAAAGTCCATCCGCTTTGTGGTATTGAAAAAAAAATATGAATTTACAATTACAATTACAAATACATAAATCGGATAGATAGAGATCAAAGGAAGGTTACTTGGACCCTGTATTATAATACTAGACTGTGACTATATACTATGGCAAGAATAGAACACAGAAAAGTAAAATTTGATCGAACACTTTTATATCAAATACTTAATGATCATTTTGTTTTCTTTAATGTTCGTATATTCTCCGGTCATAGAACAATACTTTTTCTGAGCTCAGATAATTCCACTTTTAAAGAATAATTATGGTAAAATTAGACAGACATCTTCAATATTTCCCCTGTATAGAAATTACTAGTTTATTTTTCCACCTTGTCTTATCGTTAATCTCAGAAAAAAAATTCTAATTGATCATGATTGTTGTCATTTTTAATATTTTTTATGTCAAATAAGGAAATAAATATTCTTCTGAGTACCTCAATACCAAATGAATTTTTTCAGATTCGATCCAGTCAAAAAATTTACTGCCATCGTTTTGACAGGCCCATTGATAACATTCGAATTTGACTATTCCACCAAAGGGCAAATTGCATCGTTACCGATTGAGGGAAATGGACATGGATGGGCCGGCCAAATTCTGTAAGTAGAAAAAAAATAATAGTGAAGTCACTAAAAACGATAATACTAGCTCAGTGTAAATCGACAAGATAAGAAAAAATTTCCATCTGATATATCTAATTGCAGATGTTGTAATTATTGTTCTTTGTCCACTTCTGTATTATTTTTTGTAGGTAATCAACTTCTCTATTTAATTCAATGAAGTTATTCAAACCTTTTTCGTTCAAATGGTCTTATCCTTTACAGACAATTCAAACTTCACTTATGCCCATGGATTTGATTTCAAGGAGAAGAATGGAAAGCACTTCTTGAGTATTGGTAAAGACGAAATAATAATTGAGCCTGAACTAATGGAATCAGAATTGGGCAATCTTTTCAATGGAAACAAACAGTTGGGTAAGGATTTGGGTAAAGATTAATTCAGTTTCAGAAAGATATGTCAAGATATTTCGATATAATCATGTATAAATAATATAATATAGGTGGCAAGCTGAGATGAATATAAGAAAAAGAAAATATTTGCATCAAAGATGTCACTGAAATTCTTAATATATAAATAAAAAGTATGGAATCCTTTGAAGTAAAATATGCTTCTAAAGAACAAACATTGATTTATGTGGGGTAGACTCTTATTTCAATCCAATTGAAAGGGTACTTCAAATAGGGAAAAGGTGTAAAACGAAAAAAGTACCTTGATGTGTCTACTGATAATAGAGTTCTCTATTAGAAATGAATCAACATAGAAGAATTAAGTCTTATGTGTTCAAATAGATAAATTTCAATCTCCAAATTCAAGTATATTTCATTCAATTACCCCAAAGTAGTGTGTATAAATTTTATTAATTTTGATCATTTTCAGGGGACAACTTGAACAGGTTCTTGAACGAGAATTGGAGAGAACTACTGAAAGAATTCGCCCCAGTCATAAGTGAAGTTTATGGATCGATAGCGAAAGATGTTTTAAGGAAATTGTATGATAGAATACCTCTTGAAGAAATATTCCCAGGGACCGTTTTCTGAAAAATCTGCTGATTTATGGTACTTCATTTATGGCTTTGATGTATTTTGAATATTGAGAAATAAATTCCCACTCATATTTCGATATGTTTCTCATTGATGCATAACCAATTAAATATTAAATATCTACCATATCTGTAAATAACAAATTGAGGTGTACTGACTGTGATGCAGTTTTAAATATATTTCTATTTCTATATTGATGAAGGCTTTTTCGACTGGATTTAACTTCAAAATTACAAAATTTCAGGTTTTTCAAAAGTGGCGAATTTCGTGAATTTACTAAATTCTTCTGTGAATGAAGTAGTTAGAAATTTTGTTTGCCATAACACGAGTTATGTTGGCTTCCAAAGCGTCTATTGTTTCCGGTTTATCAGCATAAACCAATGACTTGACATATCCCCAAAGAAAATAATCCATTGTGTCGCATGATCTTGAAGCCCAATTGGACGATTTCTCGAAATAATGTTATCGCCAAATCACTTGAAACGGCAGCAGCATGAGGTGTATCACCTTCTTGTCGGAACCAAAACACTTCTGGGTCGATACCCATCAAATTTTGAAGCAAATAATCATTAATCATCGAGCAACATTCACTGTAAGATTTGCTCCAGAACTAGTCGTGGTGGACAATTATTTAAAAACATAAATGTCATAAAATTTTTTGTCAAATAAAAATAATTTGGCTTCAATCCTAATTCAAATGTGTTTTATTTCAATAGAAAGAATTTAAGACACAAATCATTTGCCACTATAAAATATTGACAAATGAAATATGAATACGAACTAGTTCTCCTATACCGTTCACCCCATCAGACCGAATGGTCCAACGTCAACTGAGAATCGCACCGACTGCAGTTTCGTCCTATTTAGGACCCATCAGGGTGGAATATCCCAAAGTTGACGCTGGATGGAAAATCTTGTCGTCAAGATATGGATATCTGTTTCGCATTATCTTGGAATGAGTATTAATGAGCGACATCTATCCCTATCCACCTACAGAAAAGACTCCCCTATCGGTGATTGAGTGAACAATAAAGAAAACTTTCTTCGAAATCGCAACACCAGATTGTGAATTTCAACGTTATAAAACGCCATAATCAATTCACCTGGGAAGCACGGAGACGTTCGCAGTTAGTGAGTTTATAAAACCCAATATAGATAGGATATTTAACAAAAGAGATTAATTATGTTTTATTTCAGTTTAAAGTTACCTAATTCTATCAATCTAAAAAAAGACCCCATATATAAAATAATCAGGGATTATCGCTTTCTAGGTCTATAATAGAGAGTTCCATTCCTTCTGAAAACCACACGATGTAATTTTTTTTAACATTTCAATTTAGCGCTGAAAACTGCTTAAAATTCCTCCATTAGTTGCCAAAAATTTTCATCATCATTAATCATTTCATCATTTATCATGAATGTCAGTAAGTGAATTCGTGTATAATTTCTCATTTCAGCGAATTATAACCCTATCAAAATTAAAAATGAGAAAGAAAGATTTATTTAAGAAACAATAATAAAAAATCGAAAATATGTGCAAATAAAGCAATTGAAAATGTTATCCAACTAGTATGTTCAATCCTTAAGCACTATATTTTCCTAATCAAAATAGTCGACAAGACCTTTTATGTTGATGTCTCTCCAGCCAACTATATTGTTCCATCAGCGCTCATAAAAAAGATATCTAAGCCCATAACACTCCTTCCAATTTGGTATACCATTAATTTTATTATTTGATAGTTGTAACTGATATAAGCCCATTATTCATTTCCTTGTTTTAAGTTATTCGCAGATTTTTTCGGGATTTTCTTCGTATGAATATCCTTCAATTTAAATAAATAAATAAACAAAATGAATCAATTTAAATAAACTTTTCCCGTTGAATTCGAATTTCAATCCACTGCTTCTTCCTTAATATTAATGCTTGTGAAAATGTAGATACGGTTCTTTGTAGAACATTGAATTTTAAAGAATATTTTTTCTGCCCAGTTTCTAAAATATTCACGAATAACCCAAAATTGGAACCACTTCTCCTACTGTTTAAAGCTGGAGTCAATTCTATCACTTTCAATAATCATACACTTTTTTGGTTTTAATAATCGTTGATTCTGAATGTTTTCTGTTGCATTTAATTTCACTGGATGAATTTGACATAGCACTAGGATATCCTCAAATTAAACAATCGACACAACCAAATGCATGAAAAATTTTGAAGAATCTGAACTGTTCTCATGCGTATAGATAAATAATTAAAACAATAATAATATGCAGGAGCAGTGGCAAAATATCGTCATTATTTTTTTTCATCCTTGAAATATTCCATTCTTAATCGAAAAATAATTCAGAGACGTTTGGATAACCCTCATTATAGCTTAAGGAAACAGGTTAGTCGTCCTATATAAGGTGAGAGAAATACTGGAAATGCTCACTAGAGGATCCCAAATATAAAATTATCTTGTTCGTAGTTCCTTTAATTAAAAGTGACCGGTGTTTCGGAGCAATGTCAGTGGTACTCTTTTGTGCGATCTTTTTGGTTTCTACCGTACATGGATTGCATTTACGTGAGTAAAAAATTTTTATTTGTGTTAAGGTTAATTGGAAAAAAAAATGTAGTCCGATTAATTATTTTTTCCTTTTCATTTCAAGTTTGGGTCATTTCCTCAAATTCACTATGAACCATTTAGAATTAAGGAAAACTGCAATATACTCGTATATAAGAATTCCGATAAATTGCTATTTTTGGTCATTATTTCCAAAGATTCGTTAGTGATACGTGGCACATTCCTTTACTCTGGGTTGATTCAAAACTGCTTCAAAATTTGCATGATGACCCATGAGGACCTCGTCAAATTCAAAAGAAATTTTGATAAGAGAGTCCCCACCGTAATGTGCAAAAAAAATTCAAGTAAAACTATCACTGTTTTCAAAACGAGTATTTTCACTTTAACATTATTGGTATTCTACTGGGGATTTTATTGAAATCTTCAAAATTTTCAAATGAATTCTTTTCGTAAAATACATTTGCATAATTCTTCCAACTTCTGCACAAAAAAAAACTTCCAAACATTGAGGGAGAGGTCTGGAAAATATTTTCATGAAATGTATTTCAAGTAGCTTTCTTTTTTACGAAGTTTGGCTAGCGTTGTGAACAAAAATTGTACCATCACTGTCCGTCGAAAATTATTTGAAATATTCTTTTGAAATCTGCAGCTTTCTTTTCGGTTTAAACAAGATGGATGCCCAGCATCCGTCTACATAAATACCGAAGTTATGAATTTTGTGCGTTATTTTTCACTCATTCAGTATATTAAGGGGAAATGGTAGACGTCCGAGCTCGTGAGCTCCCTTCAGAAAATGGGCTTTTTATTTCCATGATATTTCAGTTCGGATGCCGTAGACCAACAATTTTTTTTTTTTTAATTAAAGCTTAATAATTTTTCTAGGATGTGTATTACTCGCTTTTCCATCTTCTTCGTATATTAGGAAAAAAACCTGGTGAGATGTAATTTCATAGAAATCTGGACAAACGATTTCATTTCCATGATATCTCCGTCAATTTTCGGGAAAAATGTACGAAACTCAGTATACATGCGGAATAATATTTTGCAGAATGTGTATTACCCGCTTTTCCGTTTTTCTTCGTATATTAGGAAAAACCCTGGTTGAAAATATGACCAATAAAGTTCCTACTTTATAATTCATTTAAAAATTCAGGGGAGCAATGAACAGAAAAACTGATCAATACACATTCTGCAAAATATTATTCCGCATGTATACTGAGAATTTCATACATTTATCCCGAAAATTGACGGATATATCATGGAAATAAAATCGTTTTTATGGAATTACATCTCACCAGGTTTTTTTCCTAATATACGAAGAAAAATGGAAAATCGGGTAATACACATCCTAGAAAAATTATATATATTAAGCTTCAATTTATAGAAAAATTGTTGTTCTACGCCATATACGAACTGAGATATCATGGAAATAAAAAGCCCAATTTTTGAGGGGAGCTCACGAGCTCGGACGTCTACCATTTCCCCTTAATTGGTTCAGATTGTGGAAGGAAATTATTCAAGTAGTTAATTCTGTTTTTTTTTTCAGCTAAATATATCAAACCATGTCGATACGATTCTCCTGATTTTGTACAGTGTGCTATTAAAAATGGAAATGAGGCAGTACCCCATCTCATGAAAGGTAATAGTATATTATATTATAAGGAAGAGAAGGGTCACTTTTCATGTCGTGCTTGAGTTTACCCGCCGAACGCTGTGAGGCGGGTAATTGAAAGCCATGAAAAGTCACTTCTCCTTCGAATAAAATATGTAATTTTATTTCAAACGTTTTTAAATTCATGAAAATCTGAATAATCACTTTTGGATTGATTTACATTTACGATCGTTATAATTGAGTGAATAATGGAACATTTGCCTGGTTACGGTTGCCTTGCAAAATTCATCTTTTGCATACAAACACTTTTCCTGCAGCCGGACGGAAAAGTTAGTCATAGTTGACAAATCAACTATTTCTCCTCCTAGGGGGAGAAAGAGAACTTTTCGATGATCCTGGCAGTCGAAAAATGTAGTTGTTTTCGTACGTTGGGAAATAAAAATAATTATAATTCTATAATTATCAATCTTTTCCACGAAATCAAATAAATCGCAATCATTCACAGTTTTCAATAATTACATCTTTTGAGTGATGTTTTCAATATTTTGCTTCAAATTCCAAGGTACTATTCATTATTAACAAATCTGGTGAGTGATGGTGAATTTTCATATCATTCTAAATTTCCCGAACAGATTTTATACTGTTGTAAAAAAATGCGAAGCTTAATGATTTTTCGTGTTGAGAGAACGCAAATGAGGTAATAATTGATTGTTTTTCTCTTATTCATAAGTGTTTGCAAAACAACCGATAATGGAAATATAATTAGATGGTTCAGTGAAAGATGGATTTTGGAATATTCTTCGGACTTCTATAAAGATCATTAGCATGTTGCGTTTCTCTGTGGATCATCAACCGGTCTGAAGAGATATTTGTTCGCTAAAAAAATTGCATCTATTTTCAATAACGAACCAATCTGAATGATGCAATCTATCGGGGAAATTTTGTGTCATTGAATTAAAAAAAAAGAACTACCTGCGACAAAATGAGTATTTTTTTTTCAGGTGACAGGGCATATGGACTCCCCTCATTTGTTCCCTTCAAAATAAGCTTCGTGACCATTGGTACTGGAGGACTTGAAATGAATATGACTGAAGCTACATTTTCTGGTATCGAAGCAGGAAGGGTGGTAGATTACTAGTAAGTTGTTTTTCCATTTCAAGATATAGAGTATATCTCGGAAAATGTAAATATTTGAGAATTATTTTCAATCAATTCTTTATTACTGGGGGTTCTTCCATGTCTCTTAGAATACAGGGTGTTTCAAAACAAGTCCAAAAATTTAAGGGGGTGGCTAGTCTAATTTAATTCTAAGTCGTTGCGAAAGATTTTCTTTAAATTTCATTTTTCCGCCAATTTATCGAATTTGTCTTGAAACACCGTGTATAATTAGGTATTTGTTATTTGGTTCATGTCTAGCTTATAAGGATGAAGTGTCCCATTATTTTATCCAAATTTTAAAACCATGTTTGTGAAATGAATCAAACCGCAGAGAACATGATGGATAAATGCTTTTGATCTTATGCGACATTGGAATTCATATTAATCAGAGATATTTTCATTTTCAGTTACGACATCAAGAAGAAAAAGGCCTATTCTACAGTAACTGCTCCAGTGATACTTTTTGATTTCGATTACAGCGTTAAAGGTCAAATCGTATCGTTACCATTAGAAGGACATGGGCATGGTTGGACTAAAATTTGTGAGAATTCATGAATTATTAATGAATAAATTCCATTAGATATGTTTTATCCATTCAATTATTAATGGATAGAATCAATTGTAGCCTGTTCTAGATTCAAATCTAAATATTTTCCACAGATAACGCCAATTACACCTACGCTTATAATTTTGACGTCAAGGAGAAAGATGGTAATCACTTTATGGTTTTTGGTGAAGAATCAAAAGTAACGATTGATCCTGAAAAAGTGGAATGCGAATTGACAAATTTGTTCAATGGCAACAAACAATTAGGTGATTATAATATCAAGAAAGTCTGCTTCAATTAGTTGTGAGGTTAAAACTAGGACTCATTTTGTTAATTTTGTATTCGTTATGCTGAGCTTTCGACCATTGTCATGGTATCTCTGAAGAGGTGGATAGAAACTCGGCAAAATAACTATAACTTACTTCCCTCTATCTTAATGGAGACATCTTAGAGTGGAAGTCAAATACCAGGTAGTAACCCAAGCTCCTGTGGAACAAGCATGTAAGCAAAGCTACGAAGGCCTTGAACGCTTGCAGAAGTCTGACTGGTAAGAATGAGGCATGTCACCCAAAAATGCTACAAGTAATGACTGTGGGAAACAAAAGTTAGCCTGTATTTTGTATCACTCTCTGAAATAAAAGTAACCTCAAATTTGGTTTATGAATGCGGAGAGGCTCTGCGCACGCTTGGCTCAGATAGTCAGATAACACTCTCAACGTCGCCTGGTGCCCGGCGCATGCGTCGATGCGTCTATCTCTGGAAAGCAGATAAATTAGCCAAAGAAGGACTGGACTTGCTGTCGGCGAGCCTTCGGGTCTGAGTCTCTCTAGTATTGCATAAATGCGGTATCAACAATGGGCCACAAGGCCTACGTTGGACAAACCAAGGGCTCTGCACAAGAAGAAGGAGAAGATAACTTGAGCTATGAGAACAACTGGAGAGCAAGATGTAGAGACTAGGTTATGACGAAAAGATCCCTGATAGGGGAAACAATAGACCTTAAGTTCTATAAAAGAATGAGACCTAGTTTTAACCTCAAACCTGATAAACATGTTCAAAATATGCAACGAAATTGAAGGATATATCTTTTTTATGAGTTCACCAAATATCTGCGAACTCAATCAGAACTATCAGAAGTAATCAGTTACGAATAATCACCATCATTAGTCGATCGATCGAATATGAAAATTACTTTTATTACATAAATTGTAGGTTTATTAACGTAAAAAAGGTAACATTCAATCTCACACCTATGATTTATTATACTGACGCAATTGTTCATGAAAATTATATGGGTTTTTGAATTGATGTAAGAGGATTCAATATGGATGATTGCTGAGGTTCTTTAGTTTAAAAAAATTCTCCAAGATATAGAGTGTTTCGTTTATATTTTTCTGAATGTTTCTAGGTGATAACCTCAACAAGTTTTTGAATGAGAATTGGAGAGATTGGCTTGCAGAATTTGGACCAGTCATTGATAAAGTATTTGGTACAATATCTAGAGAAGTTTTGGGTAAAATTTATACCAAGATACCATTGGAAGAAATATTTCCTGGGATGGTTTTTTAAATGGAAAGTGAATGTCATAATAAAATAAAATAAAAAGATTTCAAATACATACATTCATTTATTGATTTACCCTTAATATCTTATTGTGGAATATTTCAAATTCTAGGTCTGACTTGCAAATATGAATAAGCTCATTTCGCTCGCATTTGCGCGGCAACATTTCTCGTTCTGGCAGATGGTTCGTGATGTCAAAAATTTCTGTCATGATTATAATTCGCTTTCTAGACACATTTTCTTTATTTCCTGTAAATTTCTAGCGTACTGAAATGACATAAGTACAACTGTTCTTAATGAATTTTCAAAGAGTTCTGCCAACACGAGGGACGAAAAAGTTCTGTCATTATTTTTTATAGATTCAATATATTATCAATAACAATTCCTGAAAGTTTTGTGTATAATACTATGGCATAGTTGAACCTAATTTTCTGGCCTCTTTGAGCGCTAATGGTAGTCTACTACGGCCATCATGGGCTGGCAGAAATGGTTTTTATTTTCGAGCAGATATTGAATATTAAACAAGTAAATTTTGGTCAGTTATAAAATGACATATGAAAATTGGTCACTGGCTCTTGGTCTAAAATTATTCTCTCCTATAGAATATCCGAAATAGGTTGGTGAGCCAATGAAGGCCCACGTGTAAAGGTGCATCTTTATTATCGTACTTATGACGAAATCTCAACAATCAAACTATTCAAAAAACAATATAATAGCAGACTACTATCTCCTTTCAGATTTGGTGATTCATTAGTGCCAACATAAAAAACAATCATGAATTGCCTCTGGATTCAATTTGCTACAATTATAAATCAAAGTTCACAATACCAATAACTGACATTTAGTTTTCGGCACGTTTCAGAAATTGAAAAGCCATTGACGTTCTTGTCTATTTCTCTGAATCTTTCTCTAGAGTTGCTGAATCAACTTGGTAGGTAGAGACTTCACGACTTGGCAGTTTTGGTGGTAGTTTGAAATTCCACACTTTATTGTCCTTACCTATTGGTGTTAGGTATACAGACTGTTAAATTAAGAATGAAACAGAGATCTCTTTCAGTAGGAAAATCATGATATTGGTTAAAAACTCGAGGGTTAGCCGTGCCCTTATTAGGTCTCGAGGTAACTCAAGCCAATGCTCAGGGGAAATTACATAAGTGTGAATGCTTACACAAGAAACCTCGTGTTTTCTGTGCATTTATCTCGTGAACGGTGAATGTTAACATGAAAATAGCTGAGACAAATAATGTTATCATGCAATTGCTTACAAAAGGACCCCGCACTTTTCTTATGGGAAATGGCGTTCCGTCAAATGTTCTGAAATTTTGGTATAATGTTGGACTCGACCTACTGATCAAAAGTGTCCATGGCCCCAACTCAATCCTATGACTAGTTTTTTGGATAGAGGGCGTTGAAGTTGAGAATTACCCACTTTTACTACGCTCGTATCTCGGAACAGAATCGAATGAATTTTTCAGAACATATCACCAAGGACTTCAAAGAATACAGAGTGATTCAGTCATGAAATAAACTGCGAACCTCACGAAAATACCCAAAAACCACCTTTTTTTTAATCACCCCCTATTTCAAGATTAACTCCGTTGAGGTGGGAATTTTCTTTCGCCACTGTACTTGATATAAAAACATCGATACGGCTGAGAGTTTTAATCCACTTCCTATGACCAGATTTTTTTTATGTAATATGAAAATTATTGTTATTCTATCCTTATTCCAGCATAACAAAAAATCTGGTCATAGCAAGTGGATAAAAACTCTCAGTCGTATTGTTGTTTTTATATCAAGTACAGTGGTGAAAAAAAATTCCCACCTCAACGGAGTTATTCTTGGAATAGAGGGTGATGAAAAAAAAGGTGGTTTTTCCGTATTTTCGTGAGGTTCACAGTTTATTTCAAGACTGAATCACCCTGTATTCTTTGAAGTCCGTGATGTTATGTTCTGAAAAAATCAAACCAACATCTTAAATCAACCACCAAATACAGGGTGTCCACCTAACCCTCATTGTGAATAGTTTCTATAATAATGGATCGCCCAGTATGAATTCTGGGTATTTCAGGTTTTTTCGATGTAACAACATATCTAGTGAAATAGTTCATTTTGCGAATAAAGTTCTCCCTCTGGAACTGACATATTTAATACTTTCAAAATCGGGCATGTATTCTATTATGGATAACACTGTATTCGTAAAGATTTTTGGTCATATTCCTCTATATGGTTGCTCCCTGGGAATGAAATGAAATGTTTTTTGAGAAAAATTGAAGTTCATTCGATTCTGTTCCGAGATACGAGCGTAGTAAAAGTGGCTGATTCTCAGGGCTGTATCTCAAAAACTGGTCATAGGATTGAGTAGGGGACATGGAAACTTTTGATCAGTAGTTCGAGTAGTACATTATACCAAACTTTTAGAACATTTGAGGGAACGCCATTTTCCATAAGGGAAGTGAGGGGTCCTTTATCAAGAAAAATTGTAAACCCTTTTTTCTTCAAATTTCAATCATTTACTCCTTGCAATACTATGTTTCACCAAAAAAAAATTAAATTTAAACGGCACCTTTAGCGTGTTTCAGTTTCTTTGTCAGTTAGTATAATACAAAGATCTAAAATTTCTCTTTGGTTATGTCAAAGAGTTTGTGGAGAACTGGAGAATCAAAGCAAAGCTGCTTTAATGGCTATGTCTCGATCTACTGTTCATTTTAAGCCAGGATATAAGACGACTTGCGCCAAATAGTAGAGGAAGAAATTAATTTGCGAGTATTATTTCCGTTTTCAAATGAATTAATATGTCTACCCGAAAAATATTGTTTTAATATGATAAACAGTGCCAAAACATCCGGGTACCCCATTATTTTCATTGAAATGTTCGCCAATTATCCAATCCAACTTAGAATATAATTTTGAATCAAGCAAGTACCGTAAGTGTATACTCATTGGAATTAATTCGAATTGAAGATACATATCAGCAGGAATAATCAACGTTATATATCCCAAATTTACCCTTCATCTCAGTAGAAGAAGCTTGATTTATTAATTTTTAAAAACTGGTTTTGCTCAAACATATCTTCATGAAAAAAATTTTAAACTTTTTCATTCATATCTGAGTGGTTTGGGGAGTGTGATATAAAAGGATTATCTCATCAAATTTTGTCAGAATAGTCCGCCTGCCTTCAATCATGAAAATACTCTTGGTTACTGTGATTTGTTTGCTTGTTTCTGTTCGAGGAATACATTTACGTAAGTTTAAAACATTAATTGAAGTTAATAAAAATCGAACCTTCATTTTTCCTGAGCTCGTGAGCTCCCTTCAAAAATTGGGCTTATTATTTCCATGATATCTCAGTTCGTATGAGGCGTAGACCAATAACTTTTTTTTAAATTAAAGCTGAATAATTTTTCTAGGATGTGTATTACTCGCTTTTTCGTTTTCCTTCATATATCAGGAAAAAAACCTGGTGAGATGTAATTCCATAAAAATCTGGACAAACGATTTTATTTCCATTATTTCCCCGTCAATTTTCGGGAAAAACGTATGAAATTCTCAGTATACATGCGGAATAATATTTTGCAGAATGTGTATTAATCAGTTTTTCTGTTTATTGCTCCTCTGAATTTTTAAATGAATTATAAAGTAGGAACTTTATTGGTCATATTTTCAACCAGGTTTTTTCCTTATATACGAAGAAAAACGGAAAAGCGAGTGATACACATTCTGTAAATATTATTTCGCATCTATACAGGGCGTCCTGAAAACAATGGATAAGCTTGCGACTATAGATAGACACTGTCGTGGTCTAACTTATTCCAAATTTTGACCTTAATGAAAATTCCACGGTTATCGAGATATTCATGGTTTTCGTATTTTTAGAAAATTTCCAAGTGCGATTATTTTTTCTAGTGCCATTTCCAGAAATGGAGAGGTATTTCGATATGGTTTTTTTTAATTTCACATGAGATAGTTCAGCTATCGGAAACAAAGACTTAAATTCATCAAACTAGTGTAAAAAGTTAGAAACTCGTGAATTACAAAGGAAAATAGAAAACTAAATGAAATTTCCATCAAGTTTGATGAGCTACAGTGTAAAAAAAATGTAGGACGCCCCTGGTAGACATCATCTTAAAAACTTGCTCAGTTCTTGCAGATTCCAAAAAGGTATCATAAGCCTAGGCATTCTGTAGTTTTTCATTCTCGTAACTACTTGATTACCAAATAGTCGAAAAATTTCGAAAAACTGTTTTTGTTGTAATCGTTATTCTGAGCTCATGTGTTAAAGTCAGGAGGCCATTTTTGTTGGAATCTAGTGGGAAATTACGAAAATTATTTTTAATTTGAAAAAAGCAGTAGCGTATCGTTTCTCTGGTTGAATAGAAATATGGCATTATTTGCATTCAACACCCTGTATCTCGAAAACCTTACCGGACCTAATTGTATTTGACAAAATTTCTTATTTTCTTACATTCTGTACAGTGTTAAAAGGAAGGTATCAACTTAAAAAATACCCTGTGTTGCATAGCTGGGAAACTGAAAACCCGCATATCATGAGGGAAAATCGATCACAGAATCCATTTAAATCCAACTTGTGGACTGGAATTATTGATGGCCGGGTGATCGGGCCTTATGAACTTCCCGCCACACTAAATAGTGAGATTTATCTCGATTTTTTAGAAAATCAATTAAGCGACCTATTAGAAGATGTTCGCTCGGCTATAAGGCGGAATATGTGGCTCCAAAATGATGGGTGCCCAGCTCATTACGCAGTAAGAGTGAGAAATAACCTGAATGCAAAATACCCTCAAAGGTGGATAGGCCGGCTTGGCCCTATTTCATGGCCCCCGAGATCACCGGACTTAAACCCCCTGGATTTTTTTATTGGGGTGCCTAAAAGATCTAGTCTACTCCAAGCCAATATCTTCGATTGAGGAGTTACGGGCTCGTATCCAAAATGCAGCGGCTCAAATTAATACGTCGCATTACGCGCGTCGCATTAAAAGTGCGTTCATTGAAAGGTGTAGAACGTGTATAAGGGCGCAAGGACGTCAATTTGAACATTTATTATGAATAAATGTTCGATATGAATAATGAACTTATTGTTTTATTTTGCATTCTTCATTCATTTCCAATGAATAGTAATTTGGTATTAGTATTGAAGTTCTTTGAAAGATTCATACTTTTGCTATTGAAAAATAACCATAAGGTTAAACAAATCATAATAGCTAGGTATAATCATACATTCACATTAACACATGAGCTCAGAATAACGATTACAACAAAAACAGTTTTTCACAATTTTTCGACTATTTGGTAATCAAGTAGTTACGAGAATGAAAAACTACAGAATGCCTAGGCTTATGATACCTTTTTGGAATCTGCAATAACTGAGCAAGTTTTTAAGATGATGTCTACCAGGGGCGTCCTACATTTTTTTTACACTGTAGCTCATCAAACTTGAAGGAAATTTCATTTAGTTTTCAATTTTTCTTTGTAATTCACGAGTTTCTAACTTTTTACACTAGTTTGATGAATTTAAGACTTTGTTTCCGATAGCTGAACTATCTCATGTGAAATTAAAAACCATATCGAAATACCTCTCCATTTGTAGAAATGGCACAAGAAAAACTAATCGCACTTGGTAATTTTCTAAAAATACGAAAACCATGAATATCTCCGAAACCGTGGAATTTTCATTGAGGTCAAAATTTGGAATAAGTTAGACCACGACAGTGTCTATCTATACTTGCAGGCTTATCCATTGTTTTCGGGACACCCTGTATACTGAAAATTTCATACATTTATCCCGAAAATTGACGGAGATTTCTTGGAAATAAAATCGTTTGTCCAGATATTTATGGAATTAAATCTCACCAGGTTTTTTTCCTAATATACGAAGAAAAACGGAAAAGCGAGTAATACACATCCTAGAAAAATTATTCAGCTTCAATTAAAAAAAAATTGTTGGTCTACGCCGCATACGAACTGAGATATCATGGATATAATAAGCCCAATTTTTTAAGGGAGCTCACGAGCTCAGACGTCTACCATTTCCCCTTAAAACTGACGTAGATTGGCAATCGTGAAAGTAAAATAATTCTGAGAGATGTTGCCAATGCAATTATTTACTACTACTACTATTTTTAACCTCTTAAATGTTAATTCTTTCAAGGTTTGACTGTGACACAGGTTTATTAGTACCTCTGAATTCTCATACTGGAGTATTTCAAGTTGTGCAAAAAGGTGTTTAAATGTCTTTCGGCGTTCGGTAGGCTTATTTTTTGAGAATTTTGAAAAGTGGGGACTTCAACTGTGCGTTTATAAGTTTTTCTGTCGCGTTAAGGTGGATTTCCATACATCCGATGATACGATCATCCGAAGGTGTTGTGATTGGCAGAAATATTCAATTTTGAAGTGTAACGCTTATCACACCTTTCTGTTTTTTGCTGAATTTAACGTATCGGACGTATCTGCACAAAAATCAATGAGTTGTCATGAAAAAAGTGATCGACCATGTGGTCCTCTCCTTCTTATTGAATTTTCCGCCAATTACATTATTCACCTCGGAATATACACGAATGAATTCAAATCGATATAAATACCACTTGGAATGATCAACATTTCATGGCTTTCCTCATTTTACCCTTCATTACAGCTGACAAATCTCAATTAATTTCGGAAACTGGTTATTTTCCAATAACTCTTCATCAGAGAAAAAATTGTAAACTTTTTCATTTCCATTGGAGTTGTCTCAAGATATTTCCTACTCTAATATAGGTAGAAGTTATTCCTGAAGAGTTGTATGAGAATATTTTGGTAGCGTGTAATAATGAAAATTTTAGTAACTGTGATTTGTATGCTTGCTTCTGTTCTAGGATTGCATTTACGTAAGTCCCTTATTTCTGTTTCGAATATTATATAAACGAATGATAAAATCCCAAAAAAAGATCTTTCCAACAAATCATCGCACGACCCATTTCAGGTTATGATATGAAATGGTATTATGGTGGTTTTCATGTAAAAAAAAATTGACGGGTCTCATCGATTTTCCAAAATCTTGCTTCTTTTTCAATGTGCACGTATCTTATACAGAATCCCGAAACAGTGGCGCGGTTTTCCATTCCAGATTATGCTATGCTCGCAAAAATACATCAACAGCGGATTCAGTTCAAGAACTAATGTGATTTACTCTTCATTTACAGCAAACTACATCAAAGCATGCTTATCTAATTCCCCAAATTTCGAGCAATGTGCTATTAAGAATGGAAATGAAGCTATATCTCACATTGTTAAAGGTAAATATAAATAATTAATATACAGGGTGGCCATTTGAAAACGAAACAGACGAGATTACAGACGAAATAAATTTTTTCGATAGAAATGCTCGGACAGGTCGATTTCTGTTTCGAGGGGGACAACTTAAGATGTAGGTTACGGACGCATAGCGCTTCAACCCTTGCTACTACAACCCTCACCCCCAATTTTTGAATAGGGAAGATGGGGTGAGTGATACCTCATTTGAAAGGTATTTTTAAACTGATTTCAGCACAGTAATTGTTTTTTCATTTTCTGCATTAGTTCTAGAAATATTCTTAACTAAGTATTTGAAAATGAAGTGGTGTTTTCATGGCACTTGTAGTGTTTTTTTGTGAAAAATCGACATTTTGAGCTTCAAAACAACCATGACTGTGGCATCCTTCCTCCAATCCACTGACATAGAAATCTTTAATCAAGATGTCGATTTTTCACAAAAAAAACACTACAAGTGCCATGAAAACACCACTTCATTTTCAAATACTTAGTTAAGAATATTTCGAGAACTAATGCATAAAATGAAAAAACAATTACTGTCCTGAAATCAGTATAAAAATACCTTTGAATTGAGGTATCACTCACCCCATCTTCCCTATTCAAAAATTGGGGGTGAGGGTTGTAGCAGCATGGGTTGAAGCGCTATGCGTCCGTAACCTACATCTTAAGTTGTCCCCCTCGAAACAGAAATCGACCTGTCCGAGCATTTCTATCGAAAAAATTTATTTCGTCTGTAATCTCGTCTGTTTCGTTTTCAAATGGCCACCCTGTATATAAATTATCCCCCAGTTTCATGTCAGATGTTTGCACACCGTGCAAACATCTTTGTCTACCCGGCATGGAATTCCGGAAAGACGAGTAGCTTTGATAGTGTGATTGGAAACACATCAGACCGCTAATCTGAAGATGCTTGGTTCGACTCCCACTCGAAGTGAAAACTTTTTTCGGAATTCAAAATTCGTCTGAATACCGTTCAAACATGATTTTTTCTGATTCAATCATTTCAAACAATTCATATTATTACAGGTGATAGGGCCTATGGAATTCAGTCATTTCAGCCCTATAAAATACCATTTCTCACCATATCATTCAATGGACTCGATATGAACTTGACAGATGCAAGCTTTGCTGGTGTTGAAAATCTCAAAATGCAAGAGTACAAGTAAGACTGAAAAAAAAGAAAAAAACTAATTGCTTTATACACTGCGCAAAAAAATTAACGCACATTCTGAAAATCTCAATTTTAATGAAAGTTAACTCTACATTGACTTTATAACTTATTTTTTATGTTCTCTCGGGAAGGTTTTGAACGAAACAAGACACATTAAATGAAATGGAAGAAAAATTCAGGATTTCACCTAATCTTATGTGGAAGAATAGAAATGAACGATTTTCAAAATACTGAAATGCTGATAAGTGATTCAATACTTGGTATTTCCACCCCTTGCGTTAATGACAGCTCGGCAACGACGGTTCATACTCAAAATGAATGATCTTAAAATGTTCTGATCTAATCCTTCTCAGATTTCTCCAAGTTGGATTCCTAAGTCATTAAGAGTAGCTGGATGATTTTCTGAACTTCTCAGCGTTCTATTGAGGTTGTTCCAAACCTGCTCAATCGGATTGAGATCTGGACTTTTCGCTGACCATTCCATTCGAGAGACTTCAACCTCTTCAAGGTACCTACACCTGAACGATGCGCGCACGATGGGATCTGGTATTATCGTCCATAAAAATGAAATTTTCACCAATGTATGGGGCAAATGGCACTACATGCTCTTCAAGAATGTTCCTTATATACTTATCAGCATTCATAGCTCCATTATCAACGACCACTAGGTCTGAGCGAGGAGTCAAAGATATTCCACCCCATACCATAATCGATCCTCCCCCGAAACCAGTAGTATTCAGGAAATTGCACTGAGCATATCTTTCATGTGGACGTCTGTATACAAGGGAACGTCGATCACAATGGTAGAGGCAGAACCTAGACTCATCTGTGAAGAGAACTCTTTCCCAATCGGCCTCTTCCCAATGGATATGCTCTCTCGCAAAATCCAAACGCGCCCTTCGATGGGCTGGGGTAAGAGCTGGGCCTCTTGCCGAGACACGAGGCCTTAAATCATATTCTCTGAGGCGATTTCTTATTGTCTGAGTAGTAATTTGCACCTCATGAGTTTGCTCAAGCTGATTTTGAAGGAGGCGAGCGGTTGCAAACCGTTGTCTCAACGAAGAAACTCTCAAGTAACGTTCTTGAATGGCAGTTGTTACCCGTGGTCTACCCTGTCCTGGTCTTCGGACATTCATACCTGTCTCCCTGAATCGCTGCAACATTCTGGACACACTTGTATGGGAAACTCCAAACCTTTCTGCAATTCTTGTGTATGTCCACCCTTCTTTTGGCAAAACTACCGCTTGGGCACATTCCTCTTGGGTCAAATTGCGTGTTTCGCGTTGCATAGCGATCGAGTGTAGAAAATCAAACGAAAGAAAAACTATTGATCACTAGAATTGATCGAGAACAACTGATTTTAGAATGGAGCCAATACATTAAAAATCTGATGATATCATCTTTTTTTATTCCTGCTGGGAGAAAACATCTGTATTGAAGAAAAATGTTGAAAATGGATAACATATGCATGCATAATTCTGATAAAAATAATTATCATTGAGAACACCTTCAGTTGTAGAATAAATTTGAGATTTCCATAATGTGCGTTAATTTTTCTGAGTGTCCAGAAAAGGTGTAAGAAACAGATATAATAGATGGTACCGATGCAAATTGGTATAAATATCTTAATATTGTACTACAAATCGATAGCAATTCTATATCAAAAATTCATTAAAGGAACTAATTTTTCAGATTGGACCCGGTGAAAAAAACTATCTCCGTTTTTTTAAGAGGACCATTGATAAAATTCGAATTTGACTACAGCACCAAAGGAAAGATAGCATCATTACCAATTGAGGGAAATGGGCATGGATGGGCAGAATTTTGTGAGTCAATAAATGTTCTTCTCGTTTCATTAGTTATTGCAATAATAAAAATGGTTGCCGAAAATTCTGAATAGAAATGAAACTTGTGCTTCTTTAACAAATATAGGTACAAACTGTATGATTGAATAAGAATAAGAATCGTGGACAAAAGACAGTGTTCTACTCGCCTATTAGTGCCATCATCATAAGCTCATTGAATTACTGAATGTTCCTGATTGAATTACACAGAGATTGAATTTTCTGGTCAAAAATCAATTATATAATTTTCGCAGATAACATAAACTACACTTACACTCATGACTTTGAAGTGAAGAAAAAAGGCGATAAGCACTTTATGGTAGTTGGAAAAGATGTAATAAAAATCGAACCAGACAGAGTTAAGAGTAAACTAGATAACTTATTCAATGGAAACAAACAATTGGGTGAGTATCTTCCATTTCAATATTTCTTATATTTCCTTAAGGAGCAGTATCAACTCTTGAATCGTGGTAAATCTCCATTCAAAAGTGTTCTCTTTATTTCACGAGTAAGTACCCTAATTTACGACGTAGAGACTTGATTTTTTTTTAAATTGAAGTTGAAGAACGTCCCGAGGGCAAATAGGGGTTATTGAATATGTTTGTCTTTTTTCATGAGTACAAGCTATATTTTTGAAATAATCATCATGAAAATTTTTGTAGTTTTTAGAAGATTAAATTGCCGAGGGCAAATAGTTGCGATTTTTTCGATTTAATTAGTTTTTCAATTAAAAAAGAACAGGTTGAACTTCAGCGTTTTGGAAACTACACTTAATGCTTTTTTTTCGACGGTTATTCATCATTTTTTGGAAAAAATCGCAACTATTCGCCCTCGGCAATTTATTCTTCTATACAATACAAAAAATTTCATGATGATTATTTCAAAAATATAGCTTGTACTCATGAAAAACGAAAAACATATTCACTAACCCCAGATCTAACGATTACCCTGTTTTTTTTAATTGAAAAACTAATTAAATCGAAAAAAAAAACTATTTGTTCTCGAGACGTTCTTCAACTTCAATTTAAAAAAAAAATCAAGTCTCTACGTCGTAAATTAGGGTACTTACACCTTACACGTGAAATAAAGAGACCACTTTTGACCACGTTTCAAAAGGTGATACTGCCCCTTAAGAGTTTTTCAGAAAGTAAATAATTATTATTTTCCAGGAGATAATTTGAATCAAGTCTTGAATGAGAATTGGAGAGAACTACTCAACGAATTTGGTCCTGTTGTCTCACAAATAAACAGTGCAATTGTCAAAGATTTATTGAGGTCAATTTATGAAAAAGTACCGCTGGAAGAAATATACCCTGATATTGTCTGGTAGAGTTCCTGACAGAAGAATATATTGCATACGACTCTTTAGTTTTTTTGCTAATAAAAAATTTTTATTTATACCTATTTTTGTTTTGTTTTATTTGCGGTGAAGTTACCTGCTATTTTGAGTGAGTAAAATAACCTACACATCCTTGAAATTTATCCATTTCTTTGGCCTCTACAAAATAAATAATGGTGTGAGTCGATTAAGAAAACACTTTTGGAGTTTTTTGTCAAAAATTCATATTCAACGTAATATTCAGGTAGAAAGTTTCACATACATGAGACACCCTGTGGAAACACGTATGCAGATATGAATAAATCTGTATCAAAGTATCTATATCTACATAAATTTAGAAATTCCGAGAGTACCATTAGAGTATAGCATCAAGAATATATTTGCTGCTTATAATGACATGCGATAATGATTTTTTTGTGTATAAGACTTTCACCGAATAAAGAATTCACAGTTAGCGGAGTTGACATCGTTCTTTAAATACCAAAAATGAAGTTTTTGTGTTTCTTTGTCTTATCAGCATGTTTCATTTTTGCTGTCGATGGTTTGAAGATGCGTAAGTAAAATTATGATCACGGAAAATTGGAAATATATTGTTCATCCACTTCGATGATTTTTCTATATTTTTCAATACAAGTAGACTCATTTCAGCTCGCTATATGAAGGCATGCAGGGCAAATGATCCAGACCTGAACAAGTGTGCGTTGAAAAACGGAAATGATGCCATTCGCTACATTGTTAAAGGTATTTTTCTCGATAATTCGCTAAAATTTTAAATGGTTCTGATTTCCCTAACTGGGTAAAATTTTGCATATAGCTTGAATACGCAATTCTCCATCAAAATGCAAAATTTGATCAAGATCGAATGCGTAGTTTTGAGATTATCAGGAAAACCAAACTTGGAACGGTCCTAGAGTAAGTTAACTCTTAGCTCTCAAAAATATCAATTTTTTTTCAGGAGACCGAAAATACAGAATTCCCAGAATGACTCCCCTTCGAATTCCTAGTGTAACTGTTAATGGGGGCAAGAATTTGAATGTCAAGATGCACAATTTGAAGATATATGGTCTTGAGAAAGCAAAGTTGGTTGATATTAAGTAAGTGCATGAACAGTTGACTTCAAAAAAATTAAATATCAATTTAAAAAAAAATATCGAAAAAAACTATAGATCGAGATGGGTCATATAGGTACTACTCATATATCTCACTCAAAATACAGTTTAATGGTACCTACTTAGGTGAAAATCTCTTTTTGTCCAGTAATGTGGAAATATTCGACTTATTATACCCTTAGACTGATATAGTTTAAGATTATACCATACATTTCTGAACCAAATTAAATCCCAAATATTAATTGAAACTAGAAATTATTTCTTCCAGCATAGATCTAGCCAAAAAAATCTTCAAAATTGAATTGAAGGTAGAAACTCTCACAGTTGTTGGTGATTACGATATTGACGCCAAAATCCTAATATTGCCTATTAAAGGACAGGGGCCTTCAAATATAACCCTAAGTAAGTTTATTATTATTATTTGTCTGCATTTAAGAAAACAGTTATAAGACTCATCTATCGACAACATATAGGTATGATAGATAAATTAATAAGGAACACTTATTTTTTTTATCTATATGAAACAAATGAATACACTAAATTCATCGTTCCATTGTTTTGTCGCTTGAAGCCAAATTAGAAAGTAGTTATGAGTATCTTTTCATAATTACCAAATTTAATGTGAATTCCGCATTATTGGCGAATTATTTCGCCAATAATGGCCATATATGGAAATGTTAAGATTGATTTATTTTTTCAGATAACCTTGTAATGGCTTACACCCAAGAATACGAACTGGAAACGCGTAGGGGTGATATTCATGGTTATATAAAAAATTCGGAGTTACATTACGACATTGACAGAGTGTTTTATTATTTTGGAAATTTGTTCGATGGTAATGAACGATTAGGTAAGAAACTAAAAATAGATCTACCAAAATAATATATGTTCAAAATTCGTTCTTCTTCGCTACCCCGATTCTTATAGGATGACACCTTATCTAGAGAACACCATTCATCACAATCTTGAAAATGAAGAATAACAACAGCAGCAAAAAATAAGAAATGAGAGAAGAAGTTTAACTAACATTTTTTTCTATTCTAGGTATAGAAACCAATAGGCTCTTGAACGAAAACTGGCCAATTGTCCACAATGATTTAGCTAGACCTGTAGGAGAAACGATACTCGAAGTGATAAATAGCATTATAGAGAATGTATATGACTTAATTCCTTATAGAAGTATGATCTTGTTCGACTGATTTCGTACTCAATAGGCGTCATTCGTAAAACATCATTTAATTCTTTTCACGTTTTGAAAACATAACTCTTCACATTTTCTTTGTCTTCCATGCCTCCCATACAGTTTTTCCTTAGTATGTTATGTTAACTATCCCAGCTGTTAATTTGCATTTATTAATTGTATATATCTTCACCTCTAGAACATTATACGTATTTATCACTTTCTTATTATTATATTTATTACAAAAGTAGGAATCCACTTATGATTTGTAGAAAAACTAAAGCGGATAACTTCAGGTCTCGAATTTCTACGGAAAAATGTAGTACAGTACTGTACTACTATAAATTAACCCTACTTATTGATGTCATTCTATGGCGAATTTTAAAAATTTTTAAATGCTTAAAACTGAATCGCACTTTTTATTTTTACTCGATTCAAAACTAATGATACGAATTTGCTTGATGTCTTTATCGAAATTAGAGAAAATCTTATAAAGGGTTTTCCGATTTTCTTATCACATCAAGTTCCTATTTTGCTGCCATTCGCCAAGGCACTGTAGAGAATTTTCGAAAAAAAATTCAATAGAAAATATTTTATTAACAGAAAATACATGTCTAGATCAATTTAAAACCAATAAAATAACAAAGTTTTCAAGTTCATCGTCTTACTTTACCGGTTTTCTTCGAACTGCGTATTCCTAGTTGAGCAGCTTTTGAGGTGACATCTCTCATAACAAATGGTGAATATCCTGAAAATATGTAATTGAAAAAGACTGCTTATAAATTGCATGTTGATTAATATGTTATCCTAGTCTACAATCTAATGGTAGTTGTAATCCATAGTAGCAAGAATAAAAATAAAAAATAAAATAAAGATTAAAAAAATTGTTCTGCAAAAAGCATATACAATTCAACAGAATAAAATTTTCAGAAAAATCGCTATAAATGTTGAATAAACGAATGAAAACGTCAATTTAATTTCCTTACCGGCAATGTAGTCATCGTCCAAAGGATTATTCCTCCTCAGTGCAGCTTTAGTTGGCCTGTTGTGGGGTATTCTCTGATCCTCTGTTAAAATAGGATTATTGGGATGTTTACCTCCTTTCATTGTGGGCAAACTGAACTTCTTTCCTTTCCCAGATATGACTTTTCTTGGATTTATATGGATTACCATTTTACCTTCCTCGTCTACTGAAACCGCTACTTTTTTCAATGTTTGATAGCCGCAATGTTTGCAAAATCTTCTGGTCATTTCACTGGTGGTCTTGAAGCATGCGTAACATCTCAAAATAAAAGTACGCACTTGCTTGATGACCCTTCCATCCAAAGCCGCTACATGCAAATTCATTTGTTTCAAGACGTTTTGCATTGAGAAATCTGTTGTTATACATGCTACTTTTACTTTTTCTTCATTCTCTTCAACTGTTTCAGGCGCCGCCTTCTTTGCTTTTCTATTATTTGATAGTGTGATCCATCCATCATCCTCAGTTTCTTCAGTACCATTGTCTACTTTTTCCAAAACATCATCGACTTTTTCCAAAACATCATCAACTATGTCATCGGTTTTTCCCTCATATTCTACATTTCCAAATTTCTCTTTCAAAGCATCCAAATCATCAGATTTTTCTGCTTCTTTATCAAGTTTTTCGTTACAACTCAAGGACTCAAAATCATCAATCAGAGGTTTAACCTGACTGCTATTATCATTGCATTCAATCTCCTCATTAGAGTCTTCATCGGTGTATTCCTCTTCAGATTCATCGTAGTCACTACTTTCATCTGATTCGTCCCCATTGGCTGAGTCAAACCATCCTGGAAGATTCTCTAAAGTAATTTCTTGTTTTTTTTCAAAACTGACAGTTTTTGAGTGTACTGGAGCTGTTTTTATGTGATCACTTCCAACCTTCTCTTTTTCTAATTGATATGTTAATCCCAATACTTTCAAATCGGTAACTGAGAGACTTGCATAATCTCCAGTCTGTTTGGAGAAATCAATAACCGCAGCAATATTTTCAGGAAAAATTGTCTTGATTTTGAGATCATACGGTAAAACTGCTAGACGGTTACGTTGCCTCTTATTTGTTACTTCATCAATAACTTCTTGACAAGTGTATATGTTCTCTGCATATTCCTACAAAATTTTTATATGGATTAATACATACGTAGGCACAAAACTCAAGGAATACTTACATGAAGAGGGGCATTTTGTAAGAACGCAGTAGTATCCACCACTAAATGTTCAATTTTACTTCTGTTGTTATCCATAATATATGTTTAAACTTAAAAATTAATATAATAGATAGACAACGAAATAACTACACGTGCTAGAACGATAATTTGTTGTTTACAACTTTAAAATATTTGAGGTTGACAACTAAGATTAATTCCTAACCTGGAATATGAACAACCACAGATCTGGAACTTCTTCATGCTGAAAATTTAAATAGTTTTTGAAGGTGGACCTTTGAGAATGTTTCAGATCAAAGATCAAACTACAGTTTTTGCTAATTTTAGCACGAATTCTAAATGATTTTTGCAATAATATAAAATTTTCAATCTCCACATTCTGCGTTTTTTAAATTGAAAACTTCAAAGCAGAAGAGGAACAGAGTCTTTGACAGAGACTTCGTATTCGATGTTTTGTGAGTTAACCTCTTCGATTCAATTTAATTTAAATTTAAAACAGAATTTGAAGATCTTTGGAAGCTGATGAATTGCTGTTTGCTGTACCAAAGACTTTTGCTCTATTACTGTAGGTGAGCATGTTATAGTAACTTCTTTTCTAAATTGATTTTTGGTTTAATTAAATGAGTTTTATGTTAGCAATTTTCACTGCCTCATTGAATATTTGTTTTAAAATAAGATTGTTTGAACAACTTTTTTAGAAAATTCGCCACGTGGCCTAAAGTTATGTAAACTTCAATAGTGGATAAACTGAATCAATAATCGTCGTTGATTCTCACTGATTCATTATTAAAAAAGAACTTTATCATTAATTATGTAACTTCTGTTGAATTATACCATTTTTCTATTTCAATTTTTTCCATATGATGCCTGACAATGTCAGTTCTGCTACCGATTAGATTTGAGGACACTTACCACACTGATTCAGTAATGAAAAGAATTAATTGCATATTTTTAGTCTTCAATTTTCTGAAATTGTTTTTTATTAGGATTGCATAATGATGAACCGATTGTGCAAACATGGATCAGCAGAAAATATATTCGACTATTGTCTTTCCAATAGAAGACATTCACATCATCCATTGTAGAGTAAGGTAAGAAAAACAATGTATATTTATTGTTGAGTGTGTTCATGTTTTCAAAAATACTTATATGATGCCTGACAATGTCAGTTCTGCTACCGAATATAGTTGAGGACACTTACCACTCTGATTCAATGTAGAAAATCACTTAAATGTAAATTTTTTGAATTTTGCATTAATTTATTTATTTTTTAGGTAGACATGCAAAATTGAAATGCCCTGTCCATTGAAAATGGACTAGCCGTCTTTCCTCCAATGGTCCTTTCAGATAAGGTAAACAAAATAATGTATTTTATTCAAATCTTTTTTTACATAATATATTTGTATATGATGCCTGACAATGTCAGTTCTGCTACCGATTATAGTTGAGGACACTTACCACACTGATTCAATACTGGAAAACTTAATCGTATATTTTTTAGTCTTGAATCTTCTGAATTCGATTTCTTTTTTAGTCTGAATGGCATAATAGGAACAATCCACCCTACCCAACTGAAGAATCATAACTTCGCTATTACAAGGTAAAGAAATCTTGAAATATTTTCAATACAAAACTTAAAAAACATTTTATATGATGCCTGACAATGTCAGTTCTGCTACCGATTATAGTTGAGGACACTTACCACACTGATTCAATACTGGAAAACTCAATTGTATATTTTTTAGTCTTGAATCTTCTGAATTTGATTTCTTTTTTAGTCTGAATGGCATAATAGGAACAATCCACCTTTCCCAACTGAAGAATTATTACTTCGCTATTACAAGGTAAAGAAATCTTGAAATATTTTCAACACAAACTCAAAAAAACATTTTAAATGATGCCTGACAATGTCAGTTCTGCTACCGATTATAGTTGAGGACACTTACCACACTGATTCGAAGTTAAAAAACACCTAACAATTTTTTTAATTTAGAGTGTCTGAATAATTTTTTTTTTTCAGTTATGGCTGATTATTGAACTCCTCAGTTCCTTGGACATGGATCTGAAAAAACTCAACTCTACTTCCAGTTGAAGATTGTGTGCACTCTCCATTACAGATTAGGTAAAGAAAATAATAATTTCAAATCTTTGTTTTCTGAATTCTTTTTTACATGATGCCTGACAATGTCAGTTCTGCTACCGATTATAGTTGAGGACACTTACCACACTGATTTAACAATGAAAACAGCTCAGTTGCATATATTGTGATCTTGATTATTTATTAATTTTTTTTTCGTAGGGACAAGGTACCTAATGGAAATTATTAAAAGTTGCAGCATTAACCAGCCGAAAGCATACACAACTTTTTGCTTTCCAATTCAAGATGATCATATTTGTTATATAGTACCTGTGGAGAATATACCTTTGTCATCCAAATAAAATTTTTGTTACTCAAGTTACTGATTATCATATTCCCATCATCTCATTTTTAACACAAAAAATGTTACATTTAACAAATAATTCATGTAATTCAAAATATTAAAACTTTTAAAGAATTTTGACACTGTTTTTGAAACAACAATAACTTCAATACCTTTCAAGTTGCATTTTTAAAATGAAGTCAAATTTTATTTTAGGAGGAATTTCACTTGAAAGAAGCAACATTAGGAAAAGTTCTTTATTAAGAAATGAACACAAACATTGACAACATTCACATTAAGTGTCGTCAATCCATAGGTTAATAATACATTAAAATCTTAAATCTGTGAAAAAAATCATTTTCAAGGCACATTAAAACAAATTTATTCTATACTTCATTGATAAATGAAAACAATCGAAAACTTTTTTAATATAAATTCAGACCAACTAGATGAATTCTTAACACATTTACAGTTGATTTTGTGCCCAACAATATTAAAACACATCATTGACGCACTTGCCAAATGTCTATAGTTTTAATTACGACAAAAATCTAGAACACTTAAGCTGGTTGAGAATGGGCTCCCTTTTTGCCGATAAGGGATTTGTGGATATGTGGAATAACACCACCACCAGCTATGGTCGCTTTTATCAAACTGTCAAGTTCTTCGTCTCCTCTGATGGCTAACTGCAAATGTCTCGGGGTGATCCTCTTCACTTTCAAATCCTTACTGGCATTTCCAGCCAATTCCAGAACCTAAATAGATATTTATTTCAAAACAAGATTTACACTCAATGTTATCTAATGATTCTCCAAAGATACAATCCAAATAGCAATGGTACTGTTTGGAAAACATTCAATTAAGAATTGGACTCCATTAAAAAGTATTCTATATTCTACCTGAACTTCCGAAAAAAACTTTAAATATTAACAGCATTTTCAGAAAGAATGAAAGATGTTGACATTTCTTTTCTGTGAAAAGAAAGGTAAACAAATGAATAATAAAAACAAAACATAACGTTGCATCAGATTACGAAATGGGTCAATTTTCCCGCCTAAATTATGACGTCCTTTTGTTAACAAGAAGTTTAGTCCGAAGGTTTCAATGGAATTTTCCTATGAATAAAATCGTTAATTTCGAACTTACCTCAGCAGTTAAGTACTCTAAAATAGCAGCGGAGTATACGGCGGCCGTGGCTCCTACACGTCCATGACTTGTTGTACGGTTTTTCAGATGTCTATGAATTCTTCCTACAGGAAACTACACAAGCGAACACCATTAGAACTAACCTCTTTTCGACTTTATGAAAGATTTTCAAAAATATAAATAATTAGATATTTACCTGTAAACCAGCACGGGCAGAACGCGAAACAGCTTTCGCTTTGGCTTTTCCAGAATCCTTGCCTGCTTTACCGCCAGCCTATAAACGTACATCCATTGAAATTTAAATGCATATCAATTTCCTTTATCATCATCGACAATCATATGCCTCCAAAAATATCTTTACACAACGTTATTCAATACTCACCATTTTATTATTTGATAGAACAAAAAACGTTAAATACTTCAATCACTCGTAATCAACACACACAACCACAAAAAGCAACGCTTTCGGCTTGGGTTTATTTCACTTCTCTGTCCTCTTCCAACATGAAGGCGCCAAATGATAATGGAGCACCAGTAGAAATCATTGTTACTGTCACGTGGCCGTCAGCAGCCAATAGCGCGTCCACAGTCAGAGTTGCGCTTTATCGATTGGCTGAAATAAAAGGGTGGCCAGTATTTTTCAATTCAGATATGAAAATTTGAGGGAAATTATTATTTATATTCACCCTTACAATTTCGTTCTGAAATTGTTAACGGAAATGAATCGTATTGTGATATATTGATTATGAGTGAATATTGTGAAATGGAAGATGAAGAAACTGAATTATTTATTCCATTGGTCGGATTGGTCCTTTGAGTTTCATTAAAATCATACCTAGTATTGTTTGCTAGATAGGAACTTTAAATGGGAAGGAATCTGAATTTGAGGAAATTGGATATAATACAAGGAAAATGTAGATGAAAAACACTAACTTTGTTATTGTTAAGTGTGTAAAATGGAAGAAAACGTTATTTTAAGAAATAATGTGTAAAAAGCATTATTTTTCAAAAATTATTCTCTTCTCAGAATAGGCAGTTCAAAAGGAATAAGAATTGCTCATTATCTTCCAATCCAGCAAATATAAAAATTAAAAATCCGTAGCTAACTGCAGTTTCAAAACCAGCGCATTCACCATCTTAGGTTTAGTAAAAATCAAAATGGCGAATGCGCTACATTATAAGAAATAATGTAATTGTAAATAGCATTATTTTTCATGAAACGAATATTATTCCTTTTTCAAAAGAAAGAGCAATTTGAATGGAAGAAGAATCATTCATTATCTTCCAATCCAGCAAATATAAAATCCGTAGCTAACTGCAGTGGAATGTTTTATGCGCTCTGGAGTTTCAAAACCAGCGCATTCACCATTTTAGGTTGACTAAAACCCAAAATGGCGAATGCACTACTTTATAAGAAATAATGTAATAAGCATTTTTCCTCAATTATTACCCTGTTAATTGGTTTGCGTGTTTTGAATTAATTATATCGAAGGTATTGTGCAGCAAATTCTCTTCTGAAGAATGCAGTGATGGCCTCAATTGTTTCTTATCCACTTTATTTCACATTGAAATAAACATTTTGCGTCACTTCGTATTTTAAATCGAGTTATTCAAAAGCAATGAAATCGTTTATCATTTTCCAATCTACCAAATATGAAAATTCGTATGAATCTGCAGTGAAATGGCTTGGAGTTTCAAAAGTGGAGCATTCGCCATTTGGGGTCAACTTACACCAAAAATGGTGAATGCGCTGCTTTTGGAAGCTATCATCAGGTGTTTTGACAGAAAAATAACTTACATTAGTAACTAATTTCCATCTAATTTGTTGACTCATATGACTTCAGAGTATGATTACGTTGAGACTTATAAATTGGACAATGGAAGTGCCTCGACTTGGATTAGTTTTGAATTCTTCTCGGTTCCTTATGACAATCAAGTGAAAAATAGATGGCGCCAGGGGCGGTTCTAAGGCGGTGCGAGCGGTGCGACCGCACCGGGCGCCATCATGCAGGGGCGCCAAAATCAAATATGGGGTAGAAAACGGGACGTCGCGACGAGCGGAATTAGGGGCTGTTGAATTTTGAAGTCTTGCTCCTCTTTCGGACTCGCGCGACTATACAATTCGACCGAAAAAATAGAGAAATATTTTCATATATTTTCAATAAACAGCTTGGGTTTTCAGTCGGCATGCCATGTCTTTCCCTGCGATCAAATATTTAAGTTCATTACGCTGGTCGGTATTTTTTTCAAACGTCACCCAAATATTCTATTGGGCGGCTCCTTTGATGCGTGATTCAGGCGGCTTCTTTGATGAGCTATTCTTAATGCGGCTTTTCTGTTATGATTGCCCATCCTCCAATCAGAGTTTTCTTTTAAATAAAGGGGGAGAATCTCACGAAGTATTTTCATTTCTTTTTTTCTAATTCCTGAGAACAAACATTCGAAACCACGTTGTGTTGAGATTCTGTTCAGTGTTAAAATTATAAAGTTTTTACTAGGCAAGTATTCTAAATTTTTATGTCTAAGGAATTCAGGATTTCTTATGGTGTATTTAAGATAAACTCATAATTAATTGAGTAGCTTTTTAACATTCAATTTTCTTTCGATAAGAAACAACAAAACGAGTGTTTCAATAATATGATTATCACTTCTGTGATTGTCTTTTTCAGCCTTGAGAAAGAGGAAATCCATCCTCGAAACGTTGGCCTTGTGAATAACAAAAGGTTAATAAAACTTTTCCTGTTACCTAATATTGTTTTTATTTATTATCACTCCTTTTGTATTATGGCATTCTTATCTAATACAAAATGGAAGATATTGCCGGTTATACAGGGTGTTCAAATTTTGCTGGGCTGAACCAATTTTGTTTTTTCGAATACAAGCCTATATTTTATATCACTTTTTCAGTTTCCACATGAAGAATATTGAACACTTTTTACACAGCTTCGTCTTCACTTCGAAAATATTGAAGGTATCCGAGATTTTCAACATAATGGAATTCAACCCTAGATTCTTCACTTAGAACGTTTCAAGTCATCATAAATAGTTGAATGATAATGAGAAAAAATTGGAGTAGAGCTTTTTCAAGAGTGAATGACTCTTAGACTTCAAATTAAAAATCAAATATATTTCTTGTTTGTTTAGAGAGTAGTTTACTCAAATTCACTTTTTTTGATTACTTGTCAGTTTTTGAAAAAGTGATGGTGAAAAATGTGATATCTCTGGATATGCTTTTGTTGAAGAACTTGTGAGCCTGAATCCAGTGGCGGCTCGTCAGGGACGGCAGGGTCGGCAGTGCCGACCCTATATATTTTATGTCCAGCCAAAATGTAAATTACTCTTTCTTCTGTTGAATTACTAAATTTATTATAATAATTGTATTTCCAAGACCTGTGTAAATAAAATTCTATAAATCATATTTGTATATCACTGATATATTTCAACTTCTTGGAAATACGCTCTTCCAATCTCAACGCCGCGCCGTTCAAATCAGTCCGAGTATTGAAATGTGTACGTGTACGGGAAGACGAGAGCGCCAAGCATCGAAAGCTTTCTAGGGACCAAGTACGGCACGCTGCACCTGATTCGACGTTTCAATGAAATGCGAATACGAATGAGGCGAAACAATTTTAACACGACTGATTTCTGTTGAAATTTTATTCAGATAATGATGAATATTATAGTCGCCTCCTAGTTAATGCTTTTTCAAAATCGAAAATGCGATGTTTTCGTTGTTCGTTCCACCTCACAAGTTTTAAGAGATAAATGTTGCTTTGAACGAAATTTTGTCGTATTTCGTACTTTTATTATAGACGATGATTTTGAATATGATAGTACCTACTTATATGAAGTTCCGCCCAATACCACTATTTCCCGAAATTTTTAGCCGAGAAAAAAAATGCTGAACAGTAGCCGCTAAACTCTTATAGCAGGCTCAACACATCGCAGGGTCCCAGGGTCGGCAAATGGGATTATGCCGTACCTTAAATGCCTCGACTCGTATTATACACGAGGAACGATCGGATCGGGCCGATCGGGGTGCCTCGATTGTTTTCGTTTGGGATGCGGCTACAGACAGGAACAGGAGACAGGAGCCTTCAGTGTTCGTATGTTTGGCCCAAACAGTTTGGGTGAGTGGTTGGGTCGTTTCTTCCAGGAAATTAATTATTTAACGCGAACTCAAAAAATTCCTTTTCTGTTAGAGATGTGCATAAATCATGTATTTGACAAAAAATGGAGTAAAATGAATGGTGTTTATAATGCAGAAAAAAAATAATATGCAAGGCATTTGAAAAAATGAAGAAAAATCGATTTGAAATTTTTCATGTTGATAGTCCTGTTTTGTGGGCCACCCTATATATTCGAAAATATTTTTAGGATGTGCTCTTCTTGGAGTATATCAAGTCCACATCAAAAGAATTAGACAAACTCAGTCCGTTACGCGTATATCGTCCGCTGCGGCACTAGTGGGACACCCTGTATATCTGCCGACCCAAGATAAAAGTTTACGAGCCGCCACTGCCTGAATCCAATATTGAAGAATCTTCAAGCAGCAGAGCCAATAACAGTTCTTCGACTTGCAAGATATTTTCCCAAATGGGACAGCGTTCGTATCTTGCTAACTGTTCCTATAAACGTAGCCAAAGGAGAACGAAGTTTCAGTGAATTGAAGTTTATGAAAACTCTACGATCTACAATGTGCCAATAAAGACTATACGATCTTGGAATTTTGTTTATAGAAAAAGCAATTGCACAAAATATTGTGAATTGATAAACAAAATTCGCGATAGCTAAAGCTAGAAAATTGCATATTAGAGTTGTTTGAAATAAATAAAAGTTGTCAAATCTAATATCTATTATTATACTCGCACTATGAAAGATTCTACTCTCAAAAACTCGCACAAATTGGTGAAACGAACTTTTCAATGATTTGAATTCATGACAGCAATAATTCGGTTTTATCGTTGTAGGGGCGCCACTTTCTAATCTCGCACCTCTCAAAAATATTGATAGCACCGCCACTGGATGGCGCGATGCGAGTAAAATATTAATCTTTGTCCACGACTGTTGGATAATTCTTTTCGGAATAATTTGATCTTGCGTTTTAAATTGATGTCATCATAAGTGATTAATGAATGTCATAATACTGTATATGAAAAAAATTTTATTAATATGGTAATTTAGGGATTTCAGAGAAAAACACATGTGATACGTAAAATACTTGTTCTTTCTATACAGTTAAGTATGTAAGGCACTCTATAATACATTTATACAAACTTAATGAAGTTTTTATAGAGAAAATTAGATATAAGGCAGTGTTATCCAATTATTTTAGTAATATCATTAATAGTTTCATCTACACTACTTGTATAGCACCAATGAATCCGTCAAAAATATGGTTCAAAAAGTATAAGAAAAAATAAGGAACATCTTAATGTCATTTTACTCATCCACTATCTCTTCACATCTATCTTCAATTTCATCCTGAAAGAAATGAGAAGAAATTTAATTAACTCAATAAAAAGACGATTTTACATAACAAAAATAACAGATGACATTAAATTTACCTCATCAAGTTCCAAACATGTTGCCCATTCTTTCAGTGTGATTCTGTGGTTAGCATCAGAATCACAGGCGTTTAAGAATGGAGCAATGCAATGTTCAAGTGCCATTAGTGGAGCTCTGATTGGGAACAATTCGTGGATCGAAACAGACCTGTTGAGAAAAATCGAATTGAAGAAAAACAACAAGATTTCCAATAAAAAATAAGGCTTAATACAGAAAGACAGCTTAGATTTCTGTGAATACTCACCTGTCAGGTGGATTACCATCCAATTCACAGAATTTCCAGATGGCTGCGTTGGTCCATCTTCTGGTCATGTTGGACTCTGCTTCTCGTTCCATCTTAAGATAATGGGAGGTCAATTCATCACGATCGGCCAGATCCCTCATGATGTTGAAGAGCCAATCACGCATGCGACGAGGAAAATCTACCATTTCCTCTTTGGTACATTCCTGCAAAGTTCGGAGATAAATATTTGAATAACAGTCGTGGACAAAGATGAATATTCTACTCGCATATTATGGCTATCATTCGCTATAATTATGGTTGGTTTAGGCTGTGGAATGTGTTTTTCCCAAAAAAAGAAGACTCTTTATAGACTACAGGCCCGTGTCGAAAATTGATGGGTCATTTGAACCAGAAGGTGACCTATCTAGAACGATAGAAGGACATAAAATAATAAGATTCAGCACTATGCCGTCACTTGTAAGCTGTCCAACTGAGTACAGGTGGCAATTCAAAAGGACAGGTAGACTGGGTACATTTGGGTCATATGACTTTTGACGGCATTCTTACCATCGATAGCTCCATGGAAAATAATAGGAAAACGGGCAGTGCCGTACAAAAATGATGCGCCATATATTCGGAAAATTTTTTTGATTTTCCGAAAATTTCCATGGTAAAATAGGTCATTGGACTTTGTACGGCATCAGTTTTATCCGGTTGCCATACATCTTCTAATCCATTATTCAGCAACGCCGTACAAAAATCATGCGACAAAGGGAAAAAATCGAGGGTTGCAACCCCCTCTCTTGCCGTGCTCCAGGGGGTCATTTGAAAAAGTACGGCTTCGGTTCCTAAACATTATCCAGCACTCAAAATTACTATTAAAAATAAGGCCGTCAAAAAAAAATTGTTCATTTTGATGTTATATCAATAATTATCTCAATTTCATCTTATGCTTGACCCATAAAGCTCTAAAGTCATTTGACCCAGTACGGCAACTTCTTTTTTTACATGATACTTTAAAATACAATTCTTATATTATATTGCCGTTCAAAAGAAACTGTTCTAAAAAAAATTATAGAGAAATACAAAAAGTGAAATTTTTCATATTATTGTGAAAGTTTGGAACTCATAGATTAATGATATACTCTCTGTATAAAAAGTACCCGGAAAATGTTATTTAAATGAACCGCCAAAAAGGAATCGGTAATTTTTTTTTTCTTAAAGTTGGTAGTACCTTCCTTTATTACCAAGCCAAATTTGAGCGCGATCTGTCAACTAGTGTGTTTACAACAGCTGTTAGTATCAGTCGACCTCAAAAGTGCTCTGCGAATTTTACAATGGAAAAAATAGTTGATCAAAGAGTTTGCCTCAAATTTTGTCTTGCAAACGAATTTTCTTGTGCCGATTCATTGAAAATGTTAAAAAAAGCCTTTGGTGATAATTGTATGTCAAAAACACAAGCATACGATTGGTACAAATCATTCTAAGACGGTCCGAAAAAACCACGTCAAAGTCGATCGAAAATTAAAGTTTTGCTCACTGTTTTCTTCGATTATCGTGGTGTTGTGCACTCAGAATTTCTTCCTGAAGGACAGACAGTGAATAAGGAGTATTACTTGGGTGTATTGAGGCGTTTGCGTGAGAATGTTCGTCGTAAACGGCCAGATTTATGGAAAGACAATTCGTGGATTTTGCATGATGATAACGCGCCGTCGCACCGAGCCATAATTATTAAGGAATACAAGACCAAAAACTCAATAAATACCATCGAACAACCGCCGTATTCACCTGACTTAGCTCCGTGCGACTTTTTTCTATTCCCAAGACTCAAATTGCCCCTACGTGGAACGCGTTTTGAGTCCATTGAAGCCATCAAAACAAATTCGCAACGAGAACTGAAGGCCATACCTTTGGCGGCGTATGAGCGGTGCATGGAAAAGTGGGTTCGCCGATATCATAGTTGTATTGTAAGCAATGGGGACTATTTTGAAGGAGACAAAATAAATATTGATGATTAAATTTAAATTTATGTGTTTTTTTTTACAATTCCGGGTACTTTTTATACAGAAGGTATAACAATTTTCTACATTTTATCCCTTGTTTTGAATAGTATTAAGGTAAATAAATGAGGAACAAATGATGCCGTACATTTTTATCCAAACCATATCATTTAGGATGATGAAAATTGCGCTACCATTTTAAGGATACTCTATGGTCATTTGATACTGTACGGCATCAACATATTTTTGGAGAGAATAATTGAAAAAATGACAAAATCATAATACTTTTTGTATTTCTCTATAATTTTTTTTAGAACAGTTTCTTTTGAACGGCAATATAATATAAGAATTGTATTTTAAAGTATCATGTAAAAAAAGAAGTTGCCGTACTGGGTCAAATGACTTTAGAGCTTTATGGGTCAAGCATAAGATGAAATTAAGATAATTATTGATATAACATCAAAATGAACAATTTTTTTTTGACGGCCTTATTTTTAATAGTAATTTTGAGTGCTGGATAATGTTTTGGAACCGAAGCCGTACTTTTTCAAATGACCCCCTGGAGCACGGCAAGAGAGGGGGTTGCAACCCTCGATTTTTTCCCTTTGTCGCATGATTTTTGTACGGCGTGGCTGAATAATGGATTAGAAGATGTATGGCAACCGGATAAAACTGATGCCGTACAAAGTCAAATGACCTATTTTACCATGGAAATTTTCGGAAAATCAAAAAAATTTTCCGAATATATGGCGCATCATTTTTGTACGGCACTGCCCGTTTTCCTATTATTTTCCATGGAGCTATCGATGGTAAGAATGCCGTCAAAAGTCATATGACCCAAATGTACCCAGTCTACCTGTCCTTTTGAATTGCCACCTGTACTCAGTTGGACAGCTTACAAGTGACGGCATAGTGCTGAATCTTATTATTTTATGTCCTTCTATCGTTCTAGATAGGTCACCTTCTGGTTCAAATGACCCATCAATTTTCGACACGGGCCTGTAGTCTATTACACACTCACTGGCATATCTCTGCATTCACCATAATATTCAATATGGACGTGTTTATAGTTTGGTCCTTTGCACTCATCTTTGCCAGTTTGGCATAGGCATCTTTGCTGGTAGACTGCGCAGTCAGAAGTCCAAGTTTCATTGTGGTTAGAGCAGACTTTTCTTCTCACATCGATTTCTTCTGGGCAGGTTGGAATGCAAACGCATCGTGGTTCACCGTCGTTTTCTAATTGACATATTCTTCCGGCACCACAATGGACTTTTAAGCAAGGATCTAAAAATTATATTGATTATGGTTTGATTTGACCACAGGAAAACATAATTGAGGCAAAGAATTTTTGCTCAATTCGAAATCAAAACTAAGAACCTAAAACAGATTGAATCAAAAGTCGATATATTAATTCATTTAAAGAAAATGAATCATGATATAAAACAATGAGAGTTCATAAATAATCAACGGATTGTTAAATCTTCAGAACACAATTTCAATCACTGTCCCAAATTAATTGATAAGGTTACAAAAATATAAACCAGCAAATCTCCAAAGGCTTGATATAAATTTTATCTGGTGACCTATTTCTGAATTCTCGAATTGATCTAACGAATGAAGAACTTGAATTGAAATTGGTCAAAGAATTATTTACGACTTTTAAATAAATTGGATTAATAATCATGTAAAAATAATCTTCTATACTTGGTATCATTGAAGATTTTGGTACTTAATTCAGTGAATGAGAGGATATATTCAACATAAATTCTCACCCATTACAGGAACATTATTTTCGACTTCTGGAGGTGTTTCCACACTGGAAGATTTTGAGACACTCTTTTCCTCAGAGTTGATTGTGTTTTCGGCATTCTGTTTGAGCTTGGCTATTGCTTGAGGATCTGTTTTATGTGGTTTCCTGATTTTTTTATGTTTTCTCTGGAAAAATATTAGGATAATTACGATACCAGTTTTATATAATCATAAAACACTTGAAGCTACTGGGAAAGAAAAAGTTGTTGTCCTAAAATCAAGGAATCTTTTTCAACAAAATTGCAATTGGCTTACTGGTTTTTCTGCAGATATATCCTTGGCAAGGCACACCACCAGGACAAGCAGCGTTATCCAATACAACTTCATTTTGACTGGTAAAAAACCTGCAATATAGAAGATTTTGGGAAATTACACTGCGCAAACAAATTAACGCACATTCTGAAAATCTCAATTTTAATGAAAGTTAACTCTACATTGACTTTATTACTTATTTTTTATGTTCTCTCGGGAAGGTTTTGAACGAAACAAGACACATTTAATGGAAGAAAAATTCAGAATTTCATCTTATGTGAAAGAAGAGAAATGAACAATTTTCAAAATACTGAAATGCTGATAAGTGATTTAATACTTGGTATTTCCACCCCTTGCGTTAATTACAGCTCAGCAATGACGGTTCATACTCAAAATGAGTGATCTTAAAATGTTCTGATCTAATCCTTCCCAGATTTCTCCGAGTTGGATTTCTAAGTAATCAAGAGTAGCTGGATGATTTTCTGAACTTCTCAGCCTTCTATTGAGGTTGTCCCAAACCTGCTCAATCGGATCGAGATCTGGACTTCTTGCTGGCCATTCCATTCGAGAGACTTCAACCTTTTCAAGGTAGGTACTCCTGAACGATGCGCGCACGATGGGGTCTGGCATTACCGTCCATAAAAATGAAATTTTCACCAATGTATGGGGCAAATGGCACTACATGCTCTTCAAGAATGTTCCTTATATACTTATCAGCATTCATAGCTCCATTATCAACGACCACTAGGTCTGTGCGAGCAGTCAAAGATATTCCACCCCATACCATAATCGATCCTCCCCCGAAACCAGAAGTATTCAGGAAATTGCACTGAGCATATCTTTCATGTGGACGTCTGTATACAAGGGAACGTCGATCACAATGGTAGAGGCAGAATCTAGACTCATCTGTGAAGAGAACTCTTTCCCAATCGGCCTCTTCCCAATGGATATGCTCTCTCGCAAAATCAAAACGCGCCCTTCGATGGGCTGGGGTAAGAGCTGGACCTCTTGCCGCGACACGAGGCCTTAAATAATATTCTCCGAGGCGATTTCTTATTGTCTGAGTGCTAATTTGCACCTCATGAGTTTGCTCAAGCTGGTTGCAAACCGTACTGTCTCAACGAAGAAACTCTCAAGTAACGTTCTTGAATGGCAGTTGTTACCTACCCGTGGTCTACCCTGTCCTGTGGTCTTCGGACATTCATACCTGTCTCTCTGAATCGCTGCAACATTCTGGACACACTTGTATGGGAAACTCCAAACCTTTCTGCAATTCTTGTGTATGTCCACCTTTCTTCTCGCAAAACTACCGCTTGGACACATTCCTCTTGGGTCAAATTGCGTGTTTCGCGTTGCATAGCGATCGAGTGTAGAAAATCAAACGAAAGAAAAACTATTGATCTCTAGAATTGATCGAGAACAACTGATTTTAGAATGGAGCCAATATATTCAAAATCTTATAATATGATCTTTTTTTTATTCCTGCTGGGAGAAAACAACTGTATTGAAGAAAAACGTTGAATGTGGATAACATATGCATGCATAATTCTGATACAAAAAATTATCATTGAGAACACCCTCAGTTGTAGAATAAATTTGAGATTTCCATAATGTGCGTTAATTTTTTTGCGCAGTGTATTTTTATATAAAGTATAGTCCACTTGAAGAGACTATATAGCAAAACTTATTTCAAGAAGAAAATTTTACATGAACATGAGCCCATGATAGCTTCATTTCGATTGTACATACTGGGCGTTTAATTTCCAAAAAAGAAAGATATAATTGTTCATTATAACTAACCTCTGGATAATCTTAATGGATAACTTTGCTCGGAAAAATTGTAAAAGATCTTAATTATTTTTGTTGACGATACTTTAGCATGCTTGGAAATAAATAATTGATAGAAAAAGGCTGAGTTTAATGTTATGGTTGTGGCAAGAATTTGAAATTTGATTTTGTAAAGGTCCGTTTTAGAATTTTTTCAATTTTATGGCAGTGAAACCCCACAAGTACGGCACTGGTGGCTCGTGGAATGTAAAATCTTCCCTAAACATGGTACAATGCTATGTAAGGGAGTATACCGAATTTGGTTCGAATATTTCCAGAGATTGCTGTATTATACAAAATAATGGATCTGTCCCTAAATATTTTGATAGCGAGAAATAAGTGGATCACCCTGTATACAGCTTGGTTATATCTTTGACACTCGTATATTTCAAATTGAGGTGGAGCCTGCATTATTCCAAACAAGATCGAGAATCAATTTAAAAATTATACCTTAACATCATATATACAACTAAAAGTTTGCACTTAACTGGTTTTAAATGCACAACTGAGGTAAAATTATTGATTCCTTATACAAAATGCTTTAACAGGACTTTCGTTTCAACTATAAACGCTGGCGAATCATTAAAGCAATATCGAGTAATTCGAATTTTCAACTAATTTAAAATGCATAATTGTTAGGTTCGAATATTTGCATTTGCATTCCTCAAATTCAATTTTATTGATCTGGGAAGTAAATCAGAGTGGTGAGAGCGTAGGTTGAGGTTGAGAAATGATGTCATGTGTGTTGTATATTGTTTTAACTTGATGGGATCATGATCATATGGTTTTAAAATATCCGAAAATAGATTTATGGTCTACGGTTCCGTTTAAGTTGGAGCAGAAATTACTTCTGAATGATTGAAGTCGTCTTGAAAACGCATTTAATGCTAATGAATTCGAACTATAGTACCCCAGTGTCCCCAGTGTACTAGATGAAGAAACCAGGTCATATTGAATTGACACCAAGAGTATATTCACTAAATTTTAGTTCATTAATCGCTTCAAAAAATTATGTCTGACGCCATGATGTAAATGGATAATGAATACTCAATATAAGATATATATTTTGACCTATGCCCAAAATAAAAACAATTATAAAAATCAACCCAGCAGTCAATCAAAAAAATTTTAGTTTTCATTGTGAAAATTTTTACTGTTTTGAAGAATATTTCCTTTATTATTATTTCTCAAATTCGAATGCCAATTCAACTGGTTCAAAACGTCTGAATGAACTCAATAGCGCCCATAAAGTAATAATGGCTCCGATAATTGTTATGAGGTCCAATATTTCAACGCTTAATGCATTGGTGTCAGAAGCTGTTTCATCAATTGAAGCTTTATTTGAATTTATATGGTTTTTGTTAGCTCATCGTGAATTCGGATGATGATTTGACATTGTTAATATTATCGCAAAGTCTTTTTCCGCTCTGTACTGATAGCGAATGATGAACTTCATTGTCGACGAATGGCGATATACTTTTTGTGATTGCATTGACGAAAAATTGGATCGAATGTGTATTTACTGTTCGTGTGGGTTGAAGTGAAAAAGAGGGCTTTCAAATAAATGCACTTTCCTTCAAGAAGAAAAAAATCGAGAATTTATACATAAAAATTTTTCATTGGACTCAGGTAATAAAAATAATTTCAAAAACAAATACTGAGAATTCAGGAGAATAATAACTCATGTTCATAAGTATATCACAAATCCTGAATATAATCGATATCTTTAAAAGTATTTTGTGCTTGGTTATGCTTGAAAAATACAAAAAATAACAAATTTCCAGAAGCTATGGCCACGAATAAGACGAGAGTTCAAAAGCTTTTTACTTTTCGGCTCAACATTCCTCAATACTATTACAAACATTTGGACAAAGTTATAACATTTTTCTTCAGGAGCAAGTCTGCAAATCTTTGACATTTTTCTTATCCACTTCTTCATTTCTGTATTAAAGATTAAACGACTTTGTAATGAGTTGTAGAAAATACTATTTCCTACAGAAAGTTGTCATCAGTTTTTTTTATGAAACGAAAAAACAGCATACATGTACCTACATAAAATTTCAACAACATCGATAGAGGATTCCAGATGTAACCCTGTTCTATTCAGCCGATCACAATGAATAATACCTCAGCAATTTAAGTGAAGAATTGACTTTTCAAATATTAAAATTCTCGAAAGGATGCGTGCTTTGGTTTTCACGTAATTTGATAGCAAATAGACAAGATAAAATCAGTTGAAAAATTGAGATATTTTGGAAAAAAGCATTTCCATTGTGAAGAAACGGTTTGGATTCGTTGGAATAATTTATTCTTTAAAGCACGAACCGTCCATTAAAAATTATGTAGCCTATTCGACTTACCAGCAAAACCACTTTTACTCTCACGGTCCCACTGAAAACTTTCTTATCAAGAAGTCAAAGCTCCACTGCGGCTCTAGTAGAGATGTGAAGTTAACAAGTGCATTGGCTACATCAACAGCATCTCTCGTTCTTCTCCTACCACTTCAGAATTCAACACGAGCGACATGTGCCAAAGCGGCAATCAATTTGGTGGAATGGTGCATCAAACTATCAAGTTTTCATATTTCCGCTTAGAGCCAAAGCAATGCATTGCATGTTTTGCTGAATAAGGTCCTGGAAATATTTTCATTTGCGACAGGAAGAAGAATGTTGCATTTTTCGCATTCTGGCAAGGTCAAATACGCTCAACTTGAAACACAAGTAGATGTTTGGAGTAATTTGAAAAAGAGGTTTTTAAAATATGGACACTGAGGTAATTTTGAGGAGTAGGTAGCTAAAGGGCGTGAAGATGGTTCCAAGCAAAATAAGGGAGCAGCTAGTGCGCGAACAGGGTTCGACGCGAAATGAGGACGTAAAAAGGGTTCCTCGCGAAGTAATTGCTGATAAGGGTTCCAGGTGAAATAAGGGTGCAAACAAGGTTTGACGCGAAATATAGGGACTTGTATTAATATGGTAGTTATCATGGGCGTAGCCAGCTATGGGTAGGAGGGCAGCTGTCCCCCCTGAATAAATTAAATTTGCCCTTTCTTTTTATCCTAAAATTTTACATTTTGAACGACCATGGACGTTGATCATGGTTTGCCCCCTTCCTGTTATAAATCCTAACTACGTCCTTGGTAGTTATCGTTGAAAAGGTAGGAGTTTATGAGACCTGTATATTTTGAAATCACTATTTTTTTCATAAATTTTGCTGTTATTACGAGAAAAGCGTATTTCTGAATTTGGAATATGTTTTTTTTTATTAGGGTTAGGAATTCCATTAGATTTATAGAAGACCTAACCACTTCTTAGGCCTGAACTCCAGGATTTCTTCCAGCTGAAAACATAGAAGGGTTTTAATCTCAAGTGCTATTTTTGAGAGAGAAAACCAAAAACTTATTAAGCTCTACATATCGGATTCAACATTGGTAACGGCATTCAGATAGTTTTGTGTTGTCCTTCAAGTTAAGTTTTAAACAACACTCTAACAGATTCCTGAGAAGACGTGATTTTTCAAAATTCTCCCCCAAACTATTGTTATAATTTTATATTTACAGAGGTAAAGTATAGGATTTATTGAAAAATTTTCAGCACTCTAAACCAAAGATATTCTTCGATTGTAGAATATCTCTGCTCTAAACCTTATTATTTCAAAGTGAAAATATTGAATTAACACTCTTTATTGGAATAAAAAAAACTTTCACAAAAGTATTGCTTTTCAACCGACGAAATATCGAAGAATGATCTGTGGGAAAGATTTATGGACTCTCCCAAATAACTTTGGACCTACTTACCAGTTTACACAAGACATAGTTCAACACTTGACCATGATCTGCCCTAAGTGTTCATTTTGGGTGCTTCAAAATAGTCCTTACCTGGAAATTCACAACTCCTGTACACCAAACGTTATATTCAAGATAATACTTACCTTAGCCCTCACTTCAACTCGAAAACACATTAAATTATAAGAATTCTTTATAATCCTGATATTCATTTCAGTGTATTTGCTGTTCCAAGGAAGTTGATATTGAATTCATCATTCTAGATCAAACAGTTTACTATTTTTTAAATAAATTTTATTTTTTTTAAGGTTTGTACAAAATAAAATAATAATTTCAGATATCAGGTTGATTTCACTGAAAGAATCAATAACAAAGGATGGATAATAAAATCAATTTCAGTCAACAAAGAAAAAATACAAGATAATTTCATCAAGGCCAGGCATAAACTTCTAGAAAAGATTTTCATACTCTGAACTGAATTCTCCAAGATATTTTCAATGCATGTTTTGTATTATTCTGTACATTCCTCACGGATTCAAATTTGAAAAGCTGTTCATAAGTTGCGGCCCAACCTGTTTATTGGCTAAATATAAATTACATTGTATTCTTTACAATAAAAATAATTCAAGTTCGAATCTGATTAAAATTTAAAAAAATTATTCAAGACTGAGAATTTATTATTGCATGATATAATCGCGAAAACCTTTTAAAATCTATTCCTCAATATTATTCGAAGAGAAATGCACTTCACAATAAGAATTTGGCTCACATTAATATACATAGTACATTAGGACAATTAAAATTCAGATTCATCAAACTTTTTCTTCCAAGTGTAATCGTTTCACTGAAATTTCCCTGATGATCAATAAAAACAAAACGTCCACTCGGAAATCAATAAAAAAATTGCTTTCACTATAAATGTGAACTATAATCAATCGATTCATCAAATCTGTAAAATGGATGATGCTAGTGAAATCACTCAACCCGCGGAATGAATATTATACTATTAAAAAAAAAATTATCACACATCAGAAACCAATCCTTTAGTTTGAGAGATTCCACGATGTAAACGGTTTAAGGAAGGGAAAAAAATGCTTCAGCTAATGGTCCGCTATTGGCACTACCTTTTCACTTTTCAGACTTGAAAACACTGTACAATTTACGTACACTAGATTTTGTCCACACAAACTGTTACTTTGTAGCAATAATAAGGATATAACGGAAAGGATTATCCGTTGCTGTTATTCTTAAAGTTATTATTTAAGTCTTTAATTGCCAATAAGCTAATGGCTTTAAAAACAAAATAGTTGAAGGCGTCTTTAAGCTGCGGACGACTTCAACGCTAGCTTTCCTAGCGTCTGTTGTTGTACGTGTTACTGTTGTTATTGTTGGGACCGCGATTGGTCGGGCCGTTTCTGTTTTGGTATGTAGGTCTGTTTTGTTGCGTTCCCGGATTACCGTTCCCGTTAGTGCCGTTACGATTCGGACCGTTGGGTCCTCTTCCCCTTGGTGCGTTGTCCCTGTCGCGGTTCCTGTTGTCGTTGTTGGGTCTGCCGCCGTATGGTGGACGTTCCTTGGTCTTCTTTTCCTCAACGTTGAGGGAAACACCACCTTCTTTGCCTTTCGGGAAGTAGATAGGCTGCAAAGAATGGTTTAGTCAGAAAATTTCGGTTAAAACCTGAAAATATGCATACATAACGAGGCAAGGGTATTTATTTAACCATTTTCATGCTATTTTATCGTGTTTCTTTTGAGGATTGTAGAAATAATTCAAGATTTGCATAACTTTATAATTCCGGGATCACAGATGAGGAAAACGTTCATCTGTGTTCAAACAAGATGGAGGACGATAATAATCGATGGTCCGTTCTGAAACTACGAACTTTTTGAAGGAAAAATAATATAAAATACAATAATTAAAAAAAATATCAAGGTAAATGGTGTCATTCGAAGTTGATACACTTTCTTTTAACGATTTTTTAAAAGATCTAAATGATTTTGAATGATTTTTAAGGCAATTTTAATTTCGACTTTTTTCGAAGGTAGAATGGAAATTGAAAAGTTTTTAGAGAAAATCGGCTCGATAATGAGCTGTATGCAAACGAATAGTAATTACTGGATCCTCCTTTAACGATATGGAACGGATTTTTTCATTTTCCCATCATTTCCAGCAGAATGCGAATGAATGACAAACTCCAAATTTATTTGAAACCTGAAAATATGCATACCTAACTAACAAGGCAAGGGTAATTATTTACCCTTTTTCATGCTATTTCATCGTATTTCTTTGGAAGATTGAAGAAATAATTTGAGATTTGTATAATTTCGTGATTACGAGATCACAGATGGGGGCAATGTATATCTGTGTTCAAACAAGATGAGACTTGACAATAATCGATGGTCTGTCCAGAAACTACAAACTTTTTGATGGAAAAATGATATAAAATGCAATATTTGAAACGATATCAAAGTAAAACTGTATTATTTGATATAAATGCAAATTCTTTCAACAATTTTTCCGATCCAAGTGATTTCGAAGGATTTTTGGGGAAATTTCAATGTTCCATGGTAGAATGGAAGTTTTTGAAGGGAATCGACTAGATGATGGGCTAAATGTATTTGAAAAGTAATTACTTGATCCTCCATTAACGATATGGGAAGGATTTTGTCATCATTTCCCGTAGATTATGAATGAACGACAAACTCCATATTAATTTAAAACCTGAAAATATCGATACATAACGAGGCAAGAAGAATTATTTCACTTTTTTCTGGCTATTTCATTGTGTTTCTTTGAAGGATTGAAGTAATGATTTGAGATTTGTATAATTTTGTAATTCCGGGATCACAGATGAGGGCAATGTTTATATGTGTTCAAACAAGATGAGGGGTGACCAAGATGTCGAAAATAATCTATGGTCTGCACAGAACTAATTACTTTTTGAAGGAGAAATAATATAAAATGCAATATTTGAAACGATATCCACGTTAAACGGTGTTTTTTGATATTATCTTCATGAATAATTTTCTCAGATTCAAGTGATTCCGAAGGATTTCTGGGAAAATTCAACGTTTGAATGGAAGACTTCGAAGGAAATTGACTAAATAATGGGCTGAATCTATTCGAAAAGTAATACCTATACTCCATTCACAATTATAAAATCACAACTCTGGCCATGGTTTCGTTTTCAGGAATTGGTGCACCTGTTAAAAAATCTGTGCGCGTACAGAGAATATCTTTAATGACAAAACGGCGTTGCCAGTTTCTTTGATACATCAAAGTAAAAGTATCAAAGATATTTTGACATGAGTACAAACGGCAAATTTGAATTGGACCAAAAATCGATTTATAAGCATGAATAAAGCAAAAGTAAGTACTAATCGCCTTTTTTACACTTGATAACGAAGTTTTTTCCAGGTATCTGGCCGTTCGGAAAGATTTCAAACGAAATTCCGGTCCCCCAGAAGTTTGGTTAGTTTCGGTATTGTTTTTGGTGTTCAAAATTTATTTGGAATGTGTAAATGGACAAAAAAGGCTTCCTTATACGATCTTTTCACGAAAGCGACCGCAAAATATGGTTCAGGTAGGAATTTCGAGAAATTATGAGGAAAGAACTTGCAGAATGAAATTGCACGATTTTCGTAAGTAAACGGGTTTTGGATGGCTATCATCGGTCTCTAAATGATTATTGTTGATCGTTTTCACGTTTCAGAAAAAGAACCACTTCGTAAAACCCATTCAACGCTGGGTATTTGCTCTTAATCGAAATAATATATTATACCTAGTGCTACTTCTTTCAAAAGAGACACAAGCTTTTAATGCTGTGAGGGCCCTATAATGTGGAGGAGTTTGTGTCTTATTTTAGAACAGGTGAATGATAAATGTGAAGCATATGTTTGACCTGTTCCATATTATTTGTACAAACCTACTGTGGTTGTAATGTATGAATATTTTTTAAACTAATAAATTACTCTACAGTCAGAATATTTTACTCCTCGTTCATAAGATCAAATAAATGAAATGTATATCTTCTACTCTTATTTTTATTAAGGTAGCTATTAAGGTTATGTTGCAAGAAAAAGTTCCTGTTGCATCAGAACTCCCTTCAACTATTTGGATTCCAGTAGAGGGATATAATGTTCCATTATTCTTGATTCAACAATTGATGTCAAGTCTTGAACTTTCAGTTCAAGAGGATAATAAACATTAAATCTTCACAGGCATGCATATGAAAATCATGTGAAAGCAATGCAATTTTCTTCCATGGCGAAAAATAATATATTTCAACAGTGATCTCTTGTACTTTTCATGCAAATAACTAGAAAAGGAATCCCTTCTATCAATTCATATAAACGTTAATTATTTTCGTCCATCAAATCTTTTCCAATTCATTCATTTTCCGAATAAATTCACATTCTGATAAATACGCTAAGAATGTAGAAAGGGCAACATAGTGTTGACTTGGAACATAAAAATATTTTGAAAAACGTCGTAACTTCGATACAGAGTGGAATGTGTCAAATTTCCAAGGCCAGAGTTGTGATTTTATAATTGTGAATGGAGTATAGATCCCTCATCAACGATATGGAAAAGATTTTTTAATTTTCCCACCTTTTTCAGAGAATTGTGAAACAACGACAAATTTCGTTAAAAACTGAAAATATGCATACGTAACAAGGCAAGGAGTATTATTCAACGTTTGTCATGCTACTTTAACGCTTTTCTTCGAAGGATTGAAGAAATAATTCAGGATTTGCATAATTTTGCGATTCCGGGATCACAGATGATGACGACGTTTATCCATGAACCATCGATTGAAATGTTGATAATCTATGGTCTGTCTGACATAACGTCCATTATCAAACTGTCGATGTCAGGCGGCCATACTAGATTGCTGCAATAAAAAGGGCAACAAATCGGAAACTTACCCTTGCGGCCAGACAATTCTGCACTCCCTGGGGCGTTTCGAAAGTGATGAAACCGTAATTTGGCGGGATACGTCCGCCGGCCATTCCGTTCTTATTCGGGCCTTTGCTGTGCACTCTAAGATCGATGATGGAGCCGAATTCGATAAACACCTCCCTAAGTTCGTCTTCGGTCGCGTTATGCGGAAGATTTCCCAAGAAGAGCTGGTTGCTGTCCGAGTAGTTGCTGGACTGGCTCTTTCTTCTGTCGTCCCCTAGATCGTCCATCCTACCACCACCCGACATCCTGTTGGAATCGGGTCTTGGGGCGCGAGGGTTCTGGGGGCCGTTACGACTGTTCCTGTTCATGTTTCTGCCGGGTTGGTTGAATACGGGAGATGGGGGTTTGGGCTGGAAGGCCTGGGGACTGACTGGGACGGGTGGTTGTTGCGGGATAGGCTGGGGTTGTTGGGGTGAAGTTTGGGGAGCGGCCATGGGGAAAGCGGAGGATTTGAGGAGATTGGCGTAAGTCTTGGGTTCGTTAGAGGTCGAGACCGGCTCGACGGAGAACTCCTGGGGCTCAGGCTCGGGTTCTACGGCTTCGACGAAAGCTGGTCTAGGTTCTTCGACCTGCTCGACGATGTTCTCCTCCATAACGATCGGGGGGCTGCTGCTGGGTACCACGATGTTCGAGTGCATCACGGGAATCGGAGCTGAAGGTATGTTTTGGGGGGCGTTCATCACCGGGCTCGGTACTTGAGCCTGGGCGATGATGTTGATCTCTTCGGGATGGATGGCACCGTTGACTTGGGCGACGGGTTGTGGGGGCATCACGTGCTGGGGTTGGGCAGGGATATGGGGAACGGGTTGCATGGCGGGTTGGAGAGGAGCGTTAGCGTTGAAGAACGGCATAACTTGAGGAGGCTGTGGCTGGGGAACCTCAGAGATGACGGGGCACTCTTGGTTGACCTCCTCCTCGGGTTCGGAGCAGGTTTCACCTTCGCATTCCTAAAAAAAATGGAAATTGAAGGACCATCCTTTCATCCAATATATTATTCGAATCAAAATAAGGACTGAACGAGAATAAATTCGCTATCACAAAAACTCCTATATCCCTTGCACCAATTGAGAAAAAAATCAAAATTTGTTCATAGTTTGCTTTGTTATGAACGTCAGAAACTTGTGGAACATTTACTTCATAGATATTCCAATTCTGTCGCAAAAAGTCGAGCGAAGTGAAAAAAATGAGAATTTATAGTGAAATTTTGTCAAAATAATCAAAAATGGAGCTTCAAAAGAATCGCAAAAGAGGCTCGCGTTCGTCCGGAAACGGTATCAAGAGTTGTTAAGCGCTTCAACGAAGATCCTACAATTAACCGCAAGGAAGGAACCGGGAGGAAAAAGGGGTTTCATCGCCCAAAAAAAGTGAAGAAAACCATCAGCCTTTTTCAGAAGAATCCTAACCTTTCAGGACGGAAAGTGGCCCAAATAGTGGGTTGTTCGCAGTCAACCGTTCAGAACATCAAGTCCAGTTGTGGACTTTGAACATACAAAATGCAGAAAGTGCCAGACAGGAACGCTGTGAAGAATCAAGAAGCGAAATCAAGAGCAAAGAAATTAAAGAAAGATTTCTTGAAAAAACCTATGTCTTGGCTGATTTCTCGCAACTTCCTGGTCAGGAATTTTATACTGCAGATTCTCGTGGAAATGTTGACGAACAATTTCGCGTGAAGAAACAAGCAAAGTTTCCTAAAAAATTCCTGGTTTGGCAAGCAATTTGCACTTGTGGGAAAAGGAGCAAATTTTTCGTTGGCCAAGGCTCTGTTGACTCGAAGATATACATCGAGGAATGCTTGAAGAAGCGACTTTTACCCATTTTTACGTGAGCACGATGTGTCAACAATCTTTTGGCCAGACTTAGCTTCATGCCACTACAGCAAGGCCACCAAGGAATGGTACGAAGCTAATGAGGTGGTTTTTGTCCCCAAAGAGGCCAATCCACCAAATTGCCCAGAACTCAGGCCAATCGAAAGATATTGGGCCCTGGTAAAAAGAGAATTGAAGAAGACTGAGAAATCAACGAAAACATTAGCGGAATTCAAGCAAAAGTGGAAGACAGCATCCCAGAAAGTTACTGAGAACACTATAAGAAGCATGATGGGAAGAATTCCACAAAAAAAACCATGAATTTTGTAAAAAATATTTTGGTTTTTTATTGTAAAAACAGTTCTCATTAGAATTAGAAGATGATTCGAAAATGAGTTTGATTTTCGAAATCGGTCCAGTGGTTCAAAAGATATAAGCGTTTTTGTGATAGCAAACTTATTCTCGTTCAGTCCTTAGCTGTACTTTGATACCATTACACGAAAACTACACAGTATTCTCTGTAACTGCCTGATAAACTCTATATGTAATTATTATATTATTCAAAAAAAATCTCACCTCATCAGAAATGATCTCATCCTGATAACGGAAGATGTCGTTGTGCACGTAGTACTTCTTAGGTGCCTGGGCAGCCAGCACGAAAGTTTGGGTGAAACGACGCATGGGCTGTCCAGCGTTGGACAGTTCTCCGGTCACCTGCACAACCACTCCACCACCCAAGGTAGCTTGAGAATCTACCTGGGTGATCTTGGCATGACAGTCCCTGAAGTTCAGCTGTTGAATCTTCTGGTGGATGGCCTTCTGACCGATCACCGGAGTGGGTTCACGGTTGGAAGGATCGACGACTCCATGCACGAAGGAGGATTGGTTGTTGTAGAATCTGTAAGGAAAAGATGACACTAATGATAAAGTTATGAAGAACATGAAATTAAGAGTTATTTCAATTACTATAGAAAAATTTTGTAGCTCTCAAGCACAACTGTTGTTAAAAAATCTAATTGTAGATATATCTACCATAACAAACAAAAAACAAGTTTCTAGGTTGACTTATAACTTAAAAATTCTGAATATTGATTGCCACTTAAGATTTGAAGTAAAAATTTTTGAAATGATTCACGAACTTGACCCTACTTTTTGTTCATTCCAACAGCATCATATTATACTCTGTCAGTTGTTCAATGAAAATTCTTCACCAAACGATACTGAACATATTTTCAATTTTGTGGTAGTTCAAATCTCGAAATGACAAATAATATCAGGGAAATGGTTGGATCAAAGTTGGATTTATCCTATGAAATGCCAAGAAAAATTCAATAAAACGCTCATTTCTCAAGAGCATACAATAATGAGTATACCATGCCAAAACTATGTAATAATTTTATAGCTGCAATTAACAGAGAAATTTACCAACAATAGGAATTATTAAATATTCATAAATCTGCTTAATTGCCTTTTTATCCAATTTAAAACATGCGCCCATAAAAATGGACGTATTTTAGGCTAAAACCTGTCAACAATGACCACTGGACTCAACAAAACTCAGCTACATTTCAGATTGATCATTTTTAAATGAATTCACCATTGTTACATTCAGAAATACCGTTTGAAATCAATTACCAATTTTTTCTCTCACATTTCCAAGAATGCTGCGTCTAACTTAGTGATATCAAGGAAATAAGCGTTCCTTGAAAGATGTTGAAAAAAATCTCAAGGGGCAGTATCACCTTTTAAATCGTGGTGAATCTCCATTCAAAAGTGGTCTCTTTATTTCACGAGTAAGTACCCTAATTTACGACGTAGAGACTTGATTTTTTTTTAAATTGAAGTTGAAGAACGTCCCGAGGGCAAATATTTTTCTTTTTATTTTAATTAGTTTTTTAATAAAAAAACAACAGGGTAATCGTTAGATCTGGGGTTATTGAATATGTTTTTCGTTTTTCATGAGTATAAGCTATATTTTTGAAATAATCATCATGACAATTTTTGTACTTTATAGAAGATTAAATTGCCGAGGACAAACAGTTGCGATTTTTTCGATTTAATTAGTTTTTCAACTAAAAAAAAAAACAGGTTGAACTTCAGCGTTTTGGAAACTACACTTAATGATTTTTTTCCAACGGTTATTCATCATTTTTTGGGAAAAATCGCAACTATTTGCCCTCGGCAATTTAATCTTCTATAAAGTACAAAAATTTTCATGATGATTATTTCAAAAATATAGCTTGTACCCATGAAAAACGAAAAACATATTCAATAACCCCAGATCTAACGATTACCGTTTTTTTTTAATTTAAAAACTAATTAAATCGAGAAAAAAGAAAACTATTTGCCCTGGGGACGTTCTTCAACTCCAATTTAAAAAAAAATCAAGTCTCTACGTCGTAAATTAGGGTACTTACTTGTGAAATAAAGAGACCACTTTTGAATGTAGATTTACCACGATTCAAAAGGTGATACAGGAATTTAAATTGAGAAGAACGAACCATTAAAAAAAATATGAAATTATTCTTTTCATTTAGAACATAAGTAGTCTATTTTCAGCCTAATTTCCTAGAATTCCTGTTTTGTCCCAAAATGACATTCTAAGAATTGCCAATTTCGTAAGTTTCTTTGTGAAAAAAAGTACCTCTTACCCTGAAAAGAACCTCATGCTTTAATCCCTCTAGTACTGAGCAACAGATGTACAAGTCTACAAGTACAGCAGGTACACAATTGTTGAAAAGCTTTCAATTCACACAATAACCCCAAAGATATTCAAGGAAGTTTTGCCGCCATTTTATATTTCAGGTAAATTGTAATTGTAAAATTAGTTCTGCAAGATTCATGAGGCTAATACTTTGATGGCTTTCAATTTGGGTACCAAATTTCATCAATGGAAATGAATATTCTAAGAATCTAATGGAAATGCTTTCATACGATCATTTTGGGACCATTTTATGGTATTAGACGAGCTTCTAGTGAGTACCTGAAGTGTTGGGTAACTCAATAGAAATGATGACTCTACTTTTAGTTTTCGACCTCAAACCTTTTACTTTGAGGAGTATAAAATAAACTGCTAATATTCATTACATAACAATGCAAATTCTGAATTGAAATGGACGTGTTCAAGCATTTTTTTTCTGTCTAGAAGTACTAGAAAATATGAATTTCATTCCAAACTTTTGGCTCGCACTGTATATTCATAACTTCATTATTGAATTCTGTGTATGTATCCAAGGAAATCAATGTAATCTCCACGAAATTTGAGGACAACGTAATTATCAAAAAAAGGTATAATTTACGTTTAATGTTAATGAATTTAATTGGACATCGCAAATGGGCATCACATAAATTATTCATGTTAACTTCCAATAAAGGGGATAATTTAGCCTAAAATATGTCGAGCTTGACTCCTCCGAATGTTCAACCAGAATAACAGAAGATCCAACCACAAGAAAATTTTATCTTTATTTTGATTAAACTCTTAAGTCACCTTAAATTTCATGGAAAGGCTTTAATTATTCAATTATCATTGGAGGTATTGTCCGAATACGTAAATTCTTAAAGTAACTGATAAAGAAACAAAGCGAGTAAAATATTTAATGAAGAAATAAAGCGCTGAGCTTAAAGACGCGATCCAATGCGCATGTGCAGCTCATCTGACGCTTCAAACACGTGGTTCCGCTAAAATATTAAATAGTACTGAAGAACAAATTTAAAACAAGAAAAGTAAAGAGAAGAAATAGATGACATTCAGGTAGTTATCAAAGCAATGATAGAAACTTGAGGAACTGAATTAAAATGATCAAGTTAATAAGCAAATATAATTAATATTGAGGTTAAAACTATCGATGAGAAACAAGAACCATCTGTCAATATTATCATTTGTGGGAATCCAAATTTACTCATTCGTACACCTACTGGCAAAAAGTTGCCCAAGTTCAGGTATAAATGATAATGATTATACTAATAACTACTAGGTCTCTCGAGGAGACTCCTCAGAAGCTTGTGCGAGTTAAGAGAATCAGTTGTGTTATGTGTAAGCTTCGTTACTCCACCTTGGCCTTTTTTCAATTTGCATACAAATAAATAGAAATGAATTACCAATCTGATTCCACCTTCAGCTCAATGAATAATTTCTATTTTGGTTTTAAACTTCAAACTTCACCCAATTCTCCTGAACTTTTACTGATTCAATGCATTCTCTTATAAATGGAATAAAATAAATGTTGATTATTTTAACATCATTTTTGTTGCCAAAAATGAAGTATATGAAGTTGATATATGCAAATTCATAGAAAGACATACCTAATGCGTGTTACCTTGAGCCTATGAAGCCAAAAGTTGTAATACTAAAGTAGGTATAGGCTAATAAAGATATAAAACACTAATAATCATTAAAATAATACAGCGAAAGAATGAATCACCTAGGCAATGATAAGAAATTAAATCCATATTCTTTCTAATGATTGATAATTCAATGATATAAGATAATGTATCACTTTTACTGAAAAATGGTATAAAATACTCACCGGTGAAGGTGACTTGGAGACTGGTGCATAAGAGTATAGTACTGTCGTACAAACTCCCTGCCAACACTCTGTGGGGTAGGTGTTGCCTCCATGACCATAGTTTGCAGTATTTTGTCAAACTGTAAACAAGAACACACTGTCATCAAACAAAATAAATAATGATTTCAGGCAAAGTCTTTCCTAACAAAATTATGGGATGTAACAAAGGCTACTGCATCAGCCGAAAACACATGCACCGTAATATACAAAAATAAGAGAAAATATTCCATAAATACCATTTCGAACGATCGCTTAAGTTTGAACGAATTGAAAATTCCAAATACTCAACGAGTGCTGGAAGACAGATATTACTACAAAAGTATGCAAAATGCGTGATGCCGAATTTAGCATACACGGGTTCAGTCAAACCGGCTTCCTTATCAGTCAAAACTATAAAAAGGGCACGTGAAAAAACATAAACAAAAACTCACCTTTGAGAATAACCAAAATGGCGAAACACCAGTGATGGCTGTTTATCAAATATTTTGAAAGAAAAAATTCACACTGAAGATATCTTTACACGGGTGTAAAACTTCATTCACTGCAAGTTGAATCTGGTGGTGGCGCTTTATGTGCTTTCAAGGTTAGTGTAGCCTGGAGGTGGTCATCCTGTCACGTAATCGCATGCGCCAAAGACGTTTCCGGTTCGAGATTAAAAGTTCCTTTTCTGAGATTGGCCTCAGCCGTAAATGAATTATGGTCAAAATCGAAAATAGACCTTCATAATCGTTTTTTATATTTTGGCCAATAAAAAATGGAATTGTCCACTCATTCCTAGTTCAAAAATATAAAAAAAGTCGTAATTACAATAAAGTAGACATAATAATTTTTTCTCTAAACTTGAAATTCCGTGTTTTTACCACAGATATAATTCACCACGGTATTATTTTGAGCTTTTATCATGCGCATGTACGAATTAAATTTGGCAGATTCACATCTTAGCAGGATTAACCTAAAAATAAGTATTTTGTAAAATAGATGCATCTATTTTGTAAACAAACCAAAATTCAAAATGGATTTTTGGTATAATTTTAAGTTACAGAAGCAAAAGCTTAAAAATGTATCGACGTCTGAAATCAATCAATTGATCGATGAAGAGGGAAAATTCAAATTAGAATGTGAATCTCTTGAAGCTTTTCGAGCACATTTGCCTCTTTCACCAGAAGAATTTTGGCAAACAGTGGTTCGAAGTATTCTTGAATGTAAAAAGGAACAAAGTATCGAGATTGATGATGATATGATACAATATATTCTAGTTTTTATTAGTTTTTACACTGACGAGAATTCAAATTCAGTTGGGTGTAATAGTCATCTACTCGCTTGTGAATTCTATTTTTGCCTTTTGAATTTAATTGGATTGAAATGTTTTAAAAACAGTGTATTTGAAAATACAATTGATTGTCTGTCCAAACAATGTGGAAGTAATTACCGCAATATACATTGTCATAATTCCTTAACAGCTCTTAGAAAGTTTTTAAATGAGAATAAACTGCCCGAAAAACATTTGCAGACAACTTTGTATCATCTATGTCAAATGATTGAAAATGGAAAGAACAAGGTCTATTCTGAATTTACCAAAGGTGATATGAACTCTCAAGTATTTTCCAATATTCGTATTGAAAGTAGTGGTTTTTTAATTCTGAATTTTTTGTATTATTCTAGATGGTACTGTTGATGCTATTCACGAAGCACTTTGTTGTATCAGATCTTTGGCTACTCAAAATTGGCCACCTAAGTCTCAATTTATGATAAACTATGCCCTTCTTCATGGTATAACTTCTAATCAACATTCCGAACAACTGAGAAGGAATTTTAGAAATTTAATTGTAGATCTCAAGTCTATTCTTAAAAAAGATAATTTCAGTAATTTTCAGAATGTATTTTTATATATTGTTGTAAAATCTAAAACATTTGATCCAATGGTGAGTGTTGAAATATTTGGCATTTTTCATATTCTATTTCCACATATATTTAAGGAAACTAGCAAAATAATGCTCTTGGTAGGAGAACAATTTTTCAAGGAAACAATCTTCAAGTTGTCTACTATGGGAGTTTCCAAAGAAATTACGAATAAAAGTAATATTTTGAGACTCTTTGCTCTACTCCTTGAACATTTGCCCACAAATTATTATGAACATTCAAAACTGGACATTTTTATACAATCAGTATTCAATATTCTAGTTATGAATTGTATTAACAATGATGAAGCAATTTGTTTGGTTTCTAAAATATGTCTCCTGAATAAGTCCATTATCAATAAACAATTTGAGGTAAGTTAAATTTAATGGTTTAATTTTATGTCATATTTATAATTCTCATCATTCTCATCCTCAATTTTTGGGATTTTAAGGCTGTTTTGAAGCTCATTGCTTGTATTTATTTAATCAATTTATGGAAAATGATTTGATTTCTTTAATAAGCTGATTCATTTTTCGAATGTTAAAATAAATATTTTAAAATGGAATGAAACTCTTTCTAAGCTATATTTCAATGAGGTATAAACAAAAATATTATTTCTGAGAATCCTTGAGTTGAATAATGAGGATAATTCAAAGGTGATTTACAACTTATCTCAAGTACCTGGAGAATCTTTGTGTTGTTGAGGATGACCCTTTTGTTAATTGGATAGTATTCATAAACAAACAGCAAAAACATTTAAGGAATGTTGAATAGTTGGTACTGACAATGTGTTAGATAATATGCAAATATTCCTGGAAGATACTTGAAATAATAATTGTGATAAATACTGATAAAGCAGAATCTATTAGCCAAAACCTTAAGTTTTTATGAAATATGACTTCATTCCTAGATTCAGGAAGAATTTATGAGGCTATTCAAATAAAAATGTTTGCAAATAACATTGTAAATCTCCAACAAGGGTTCCTTCAATTTCACAGGTAGATGGGCATTTTGATTTATGAGTAACAAACATCTGTTGTTAAGAATTGGCATTTGTCCCAAAGAGTCTTGACAAAAATCTAGACATCAATTTCCTATGGAGGGAGATTTAAAATATGAAATTATCAAACAAACTTTATTCTAATCATTTCAAATTTGAGAAAATGTGTGTTTCATATTAAAATCCATCCGAATTTGCATTCAGTGGTACATCAAAATATGGTATAATATACAGGGTGTTCCATTTTGTCACAGGTCTTGCTCAACAGTCCTACTGAATATGTATATGTTGAAAATAGTTTACCAACCTTTTGCATGAAGTTCAGTGCACACTGGACCAATAGACAAAGGAATAGAAATATTTTACTGATAATTTTGAGAATATTGTGCATCACTTATCGAAGCAACACCGATGAGGACTATGCAGGTGTGAGTGTTTGTCTTCAGCACTTATTTTATATCTCTAATTTTAATATGTAATGCAGATTCTTGCAATGCTCGCAAATGAGGCATATCCTAGTGATATGAAGATATCCATTCCGATTTTGCTCGATTTATATACAAAATCTAAGAGCGAACAGTCGAAACATGTTAGCGACAAGGTTATAGAAATCATGTATAATATGGCTCTTCACAGTTCGTCTGGTTCATCTGATTTTGTCAAGGTGAGTGATGGTATATCATGAAGTTTGTTTTTAACACATGTTATGCAGATTCTATTCCAACTTGCTGTAGAACCGAGCCAAGAAATGCTGCCGTTCAAGACTGATTATATAAGCTGTCTTACTTCACATATCATCAATGATAACAAAGTTTTCATCACCAAAGTACATGAATTGAAGTTGATAGAGTAAGTGCTCTTTTTTCATTTTTTATTTCTGTTGAGTGGAATTACTTCTTGGATAATTTTCTGTTTCAGTCATAACATCAGTAAGAAGTTGATGAATGAAATCATCAAAGGAGAGTATGATTCTCTGAAATTAACATGTGCAGTCTTCGAGAAGTATTCAAGTCCACAAGGAGAAAGATTCATCAAACATATCTTGGCCAATTCCTATTTGGTAACGAAAATAATAAAAATATGTTGCCTTATTATCTAATCTAATGAACTCAGCTCAATATTCATATAAATATTTGTTTCAGTTGTCGGAACCAAAATCAGGCGATTTATTATTTATCGTCAACTGTGGCCTAAAATATTTCCTCACACATAGAAGAAACGAAAATTTGGAAGATACAGAACAGAGCAATTTGAGGGCATTCAAAAAAATGCTCTGGGAACGTATTACAAAATTCACTCTTCCCTACAGTTCACTTGGTGTGGGGTTCGATGTGCTCAAATCTGCTTCAGAATTGTTGAAGGAAGGTCTTGAAACGAAAGAGTTCTTTCAGGTGTGTCACAGAATGATTTTTTAGCGTATTTATAGTTCACATATCGATGGAAAGTAAAGGAAAGCATATTTTTGGTTTACTCGAAATAATTTACAATTTTTCAAAAAGATTTATTTTTATTTTTCCATTTTATTTAGATGATTACAAGGCAAATCATACTTTTAAAATAATCCTTATCAGCATGTGCAATGAATGGATCAAAAATCATGTGGAATGTTGCAAAAAATTGGTGACTGCATAGATTTTTTTCAATTAAATTTGTGTGTGTTATAGTGATGCAGTAATTATTCCATTTGAAGACAAATCGAATAATTTCAAAGCAAAATGAGGATAAATATGAAATTTTAAATACATTTTTTTTTATATGAATGTGTGTATTGCAGTCAGTACTATTCGAATTGAAAACTACCCTATTGAAACTACCAGAGGAATGTAATGTAGTTCCAATTATGTATTCTGTTGAACTCATTTCGAACAAATCATTTTCTATTCCTGAGGAAACGATCAAAGTTTTGGACGCAGCACTAAATAAAGTTTTAAAAGCAACCAAAAATCAGAGTGAGTATTACAAGAACTCTAGTTCATTTTAATTGTTTGAGGCAAAAAATTTTTTGGAAATTCGAAGATACTCTGGGTAATTTCTGAAATCAATATTTTGACTTAATGAAACTATTTTTGAGCTTTATTATGATGTTAATACTATCTCAATTTGTGTGAATAATCTTTTGTTGTTATATTTGCCTGTTAAAAACTGCGTTTTTTAGATAATACTTCGAATAATAAACTAAGAGCTCATTATTATTGCTGCCTGGCTCTTATGGTGAGGGTAGCTATGCGTCAATCGAAGTTAGGTTCAAAAACGATGGTACATCTTAAATCCTCGCTAGATACCACCGAATTGGATTTTAAAAGGAATGTAATGGATTTAATGTATGATTTGTGCACATAGTAAGTTAAACTTTACTCCAAAATCTCTTGAATATATTTTTTTCGATTGTCTTTCTGAGTGGATTTTTTTTTAGTGTTGTTCACAATTTCGAAGAATTCCTGCAGTATTCATTTCAAGATCTCAAATCACTAGATCCAACTGTCAGAAAACAGGCAGCAGTTCATATTGAACATTTCATTCGTCTAGATTACTTGAAACTGTCGATACAACAATATTGTAAATTTATAAGTCTTCTTGGCGATCCCGTCATTGAGAGGAGTTTGCAGAATCTCTTGGTGAATTTCGTTATGATCAATCAGGCTGTTGTGGAGAAATATTTTTTGCCACTTTTAATGCACGTTAACTTCTATTCAGTAAGTATATATTTATCTTTTAATTGGAGTTACTTCACTATTTTTGTGTTTTGTGATTTTTTTGGGATTCGATTTGAAATAAATGGTCCAAATAAAAAATCTATATTTCTAGTGGTGTTGTGATATTAAACATTCAGTAGAAATCCTATTTTTTTTTCAAGTCAATTTCAGCGATATCCTTTCTAGGTTCATCCTGTATGTCCTATGAGCCCTCAGTATATGCAGGATATGAACTGCATGGTACGTGCGAATTTCAACAAATGGAAGGTTTTTTCCACCTTGTTTAGATCATTACCTCGTAGGTCCAAATTTCTCATACTGAAAGAGATCAGCTTCACATTTTTTGGTGAGTTATTCAAAGTTCCAAACATCTTGCTTTCAAAGAGAAAGGTATGTTCAAAAGAAACTTTAAATTTGTGATTCACTTTCCTTAAAATAATTTTTACAAAGAAGTTGCTGCTGTTGAACACTTTATCGAAAACTGGGGTATGTTTTATGGACATCTCGAATTGATTTTCATGTCAACCAGATTCTTTTGCAATAGTTGCATATAACTATATAAGAGCTGTCTATTCAAAGTTGGACAAATTCAGTGAAATTCCTAGGTGAAAGTATAGTTTTTCTTTTCCAGAAAAATTCATTCAAGGAGAAATGAAGATTGAAGATGGTATTTGGAATGTTTTAAGGGATGCAATATCTCTATTCAAAATCATGGCATACAGTTCACTAGATAATGTTAAATATGAAGAGTTTTACGATAAAGGGATGAATGAAATTAAGAAACATTTGATAGAAAAGAAAAATCTTCCATCAGATGCATCAGTGAAGTATCCAGTAAGATATAAATGGGGTTTATTGTGGTTTTCATCAACATTAATTCATTTATTTTAGGATGCTCAAGATACCATAGAGAAAATTACTTACCAACTTTTACTTCTTCTATTTTATACAGAGAATGAGCAGATTCTGGAAAATTATAAACTGCAGTTGTTTGAAGCTATTATTTTCTGGACTCATGATTTGCTACCTGATGTGAGTTAATTTTTGAAAATTTGTAACTTTGCCAGAATACGGTGCGAAAGGAATAAATATTGATTTTTTTTTAATTGCAGATAGCTGCAATTTGCAATTTGAGAAAAGACAATCTGCCACAGAAAATATCGAACTATTATATAAGATTGAAGGAATTCTATAAAAATCACAAACAGTGCCTTAATATATTTGAGTATATCTCGGAATACAATGAAACGAATCGTTCAGTTTGATGTAAAGTATAAGTGAAAAACAATTGTAAATATTTTTTTGTTGAATTCGTATTTTCAAAGTGAAGAATAAAGTATTTTTTATTTAATGATGTTTTTTATCAGCAAATTCTTAAGAGAAAATTAAAAGGTGAATGTACTAACCAGAAAAGTTTTCAGATATACTCCATTCACTTTTATAAAGTATCTTGGTTGGCCATGGTTTAGGTTTATCAAGTTCTTTCACTTAAAACTGACGCAGGTTGGCAGTCGTGAAAATCAAGCGACATTGCCAAGTCTACTTTCTATTTACTCTTTTTTAACTTTGTGAATGGAGTTAGTACCTACCACTACATTTTCATACTGGAGTATTTCAAGTTGCGCAAAGAGGTATTTAATTGTCTTCTGTAGGCTTATTTCCTGAGAATTTTGAAAAGTGGGGATTTCCATACGTCCGTCTGTTCTGTTCATCTTAAAGTTTTTCTGTCGGGTTAATGAACTATCACAAAGTAACGGACTATTCTGTCCATTATTTTTCAGTAAAAGTTCAACACTCGGTTCTTGATTTCCGTACAAGTAAATAGCATAACTGAATATTCCAATCATGTTTATACTCGTACAAGTGAAATATTTCCAGTATTATCAGAAAAAAGTTTCTTTAATATTCGTCAGGTCTTTGGAATATTTGAATTCACATAATATTTCCTCAAATTCATTGTTTTCCCAAAGTAAATGAACATTTTGATAAATACGTAATTTCTACGATTTATATAAAGAAACGGCAACGTTGCGTTCATATCTGACAGAAGAATGACTATAACCTAACATTTTCAAAATATACGCTGTGAAATGTGTCAGAATTCCAGGGCCAACCGGGCTACTTTATAAAAGTGAATGGAGTATACCTTGAAAACACTTTTGCACACTCTCGTTATAGACCAGTCCAACGATCTGTCACGATCAGCTGTTTAAAAATGGCTGCTGGGCCAAACAAATAACAAACCGAGGTTTTTCAGTTACGGGGTACGTGTTTCAGGGTAGTTTCTTTTGGTTTCTCAATTTTCAACTTCAATGTCTTCAGTTATGCCAGGTAAAATGATAGTTATAATAGAGTAACACTATAGCAGAAATGTTTGTTATTTGTTTGACCCAGCAGCCATCTTGAAAAAAGGTGATCAGCTGTTTCGTTGGACTGGTCTATAGAATTAAAAATTTGGAAGAGGTCGAAATATTGGTCTACGGAAGGCGGGGTTGTCATTTCGAGAAAGCGCTAACCTTAGACAAAGACCTTAGCCTTTGTCTAAGGCGCTAACTGTGCGAACAGAAATCCAACTACTCTTATGAGATGTAATCAAGCGTGGTTTGATAATGCCCAAAATCGAAGAAGAGTAGACACCGGACGTCGAAGGGGCACGAATGAAGTTCAAGATCGACGTCCAAGACTTATGGCCATTAGAGACCGATCTGCGACAACTATATCATTGGCTGATGAGTGGTTAGGAGAACAAGGCTATCCTGTAACTGTCCGAACGGTTTACCGCCGGATAAGGTGTTTTGGACTGCAGCATTATCGATCCCATCTTCTGTTACCTCTGACGGTTGAGCATCGCCGGCAACGATTACAGTGGTGCAGGGAACGTCAACATTGGAATGTGGAATGACATCCGGTCGTCTTTTCTGATGAATCTCGATTCTCCTTGGTTGCACATGAGGGCCGAAGGAGGGTTAGACGACTTCGGGGAGAAAGACGTGAACCTCAGTTTGATGTTGAGCGTCATGTACACCGGACAAGAGGTGTTATGGAATGGGGTGCTATGGCACATGCTAGTAGGTCACCTTCAGTCTTTATTCGAGGTAACATGACAGCGCTGCGTTACCTTCAAGAAATAGTGGAGACATAAGTTCTCCCTTACCTTAACCGGCTCGAGAATCCAATATTTCAGCAAGATAATGTTGCCAGAGCTAGTTTAAAATTTTCTGAAGCGAACCATGTGAATCTTGAATTTTCAGCAATGGGCCGCAGCTCTTCGGCCGTTAATCGGTTCCATTCCCGGCGCAGAGATTGCTTCAGCGACTCCAAATTTTTGTGTTTTTTAGCACAAGCCCTGTGCTCCAAAATCGACCACATGCTTTAGTCCATTGGGTTGAGATCCGGTGAGTAGGGCGGCAATTCTGCAGATGAGATGAAACAAGGAATAAAATGGGTCTCACACCATTCTTGCGTCATTTTCGCTCTGTGAGCCGGAGCGGAGTCCTGTTGAAAGGTCCAATGCGTATCGCCGACGGAAGTACTACGGCCTCGAGGATGTCGCAGCGGTAGACTTCTTGATTGATTTTGACCCCTTGATCCACGAAAACTAAGGGAGTTTTACCACTGCCGCAAATACCGCCCCAGACCATGACGGATTGCGGATTTTGACGGTGTTCGACGATGGCCGATGTACCGGGAGCCTCTACGGACCAGACTCAGTCATTTTGGTGGTTGTGGCAGAGATAAGAGGTTATCCCTGGTTGTGGGATTGTTCTACGGTGAAAAGTTTCTCGTCTGTGAAGAGAATTCGCTCCCATTTCTGACAGGCGGCGAGACGAAGTAGTTTTCGGCACCTTTGGAGTCGTACGCGCTTGTTTTCCTCCGTGAGGAGTTGAACTTTTTGGAGCTTATATGGCTTGAGATTGAGCTCCTTTTTGGCAATTTGACGGACTGATTCGCTGTTGATACCGGTCTCACAGGCTATTTTACTCATGGAAACCCTCGGATTTCGGTTGACTCGCTACTTGACGATGTTGCGATTGCTAGGTGTATTGACAGTGCGTTTTCTACCACTTCCTGGACGACGACCATCATGGCCAAGCTCCTTGAAACGACGAATTGCATCGGACACGGTTTGTCGAGGCACATTGAGCAAACGAACAATTTAGCATTGACGCCTACCTTGACGAAACAGCTCCAAAATCGCACTACGTTTGTTTGACATTCTAAAACTCTGTGAAATGAAATTATATCAAACTGAAAATTCACATATTAGTACAGGAAAGTGTAGAGAAACCAAGAGAATAAAAATTATTTGGCGGCGCTGAAATACTTTTGTTCCGGACCACAGCAAAATTTGTCCGAAGTTTTTCTTGTCACCTTGTATATTATATCAATATATATGAGTCCTTTTGTACTACTCGATGTTTTTGAGTGCATTTTGGGAAATTCAATATTTCTTGATCTTATTAGTACAGTTTCGTTTTGCTGATGATGTTTTTCAAGTCATGTGAATTTGTATTAATATTTTCGAATGTTATGAACACATTTTGAATCAATTTTATTTAATTTAATGAGAGTAATTAGATCACTAAAATATTGTTTTAGTATTTGAAAAACTACCTTCAATGTGGAAAACCTCAATTTATATGCATTTGTGACATGTGTCAACATCCCTATTAAAAGGCCCTGATGGTCACTTGCCCAGAGAGAGAAAAGGCGGAGACTGCCTTCGAAAACTACGATCCTGTCGCCTTCATTCCTCGATCATTCCATCCCGAAATTAGTAACCGATTTCGTTTCGCTCGTCCACTTCCTTTTCCTCAACTCGATCCTCTAAATCACTCCCTGATCGCGCTTCTTAAAGTGCCTTCCCGTTCCATTCCCGACCAAATCGACAGTTTCTCCCCGATATATCCTCCGGAGTCCCGCGGGACGCGGGTTTTCTGCATCCCGCCGTTCCCGGCTTCCTTCCTAGTTCCTGCCGTCTCAGTCGCTTCCCGACCATCCTCGGTTCAACAAGTGTGATCGCTGTTCCCGGATTTCGCCGCTCCGGTGTTGTTCACTGGCCAGTGCCCGAATGTTGATGAGTTCCGGGAGTTTAGGAGGAAGAGGTCCGGAGGAATTACAACGCGGGCTGGAACGTAAGTCTCGCTTGTCGTTTCCGGTTTTTCGCCTTTCCTTCTTGCTGCTTTTTCCGGGAACCTTGACGAGATTGGGGGGGTTTGTGTTGAGGCATGTGGTTGAGGGTGAAGGGAAGATTTTATTTGTGGCGATCCATCAATGTTCAACAGGGTTTGATCAGACTTCCTTGGTGGTATTGTATGTGTCGTGTTTTTTATTTATTTTCGGCAAGAATGCTTTAAATCGGACATTTTCGGGTATACAGTGCGCGTCAAATTATGGAACAAATTAATTTTTGTACAACTACCATTAAAAGTGGCACTTTTAATGACAGCAAACAATGTTAAAATTGATTCTTTACGTGGAAGCGTGTTAAAAATATTTTCAACATCAGTGTTAAAAATATTTTAAGCACTCCATTTTCTTATGATGAAATCAGATGAAAAAAATTCAGCAATTGCAAATTTTTATTACCAATATTTAACAATCATTACCTACTTATGAACATTAACAGGGCCGGACTGGGCAGGCGGGGTACCGGGGAATTCCCCGGTGGGCCCCCCTATGTGGTTTGTGGGGACCCTTATCTAAAACGGTACTACTTATTACTGAAACATATTAGATTCATTTCGGTTAATGGCTGTACTAAAACGGTGTTCGTTTAATTTTTTCATTTTCATATCAACATCTATTGATGTGTTTAACCTATGAAACATGTTACAAAAACTTTCAATTGTTTGACCCAAAATATTTTGCTCGAAATCTGGGAAGATTTGTTAACATTTACGCAGGCTTTCACCACGAATCACGATTTCTGAATTTTTGACTGTTGATAAACAAGACCTGATCTCAGAATTGAGCTCATTTTCTGCAATATTTTCAGAAATGATAAAAGACTCAAATATAAATAATGTCTGTTCAAAAGAAAAACGTATAGTTTTGAGTAAATTTATTGTAGAGCTGGTTGAGCGCTTTTGGCTAGTTAAATTATAGAGGGTGTTTGGAGGGTGAGTAGGTATAGCCATAGGTAAATGGTGGATAGGTGATGCTCTTGGCTACTTGTTGCGCCTAGTAAAATAACATTTTGCCCAAAGTTCAAAGTGTTATAATTTTTTTGCCATTTTTCTAGAAATTTCCCATTTTTCTCATTAAAATCTTGAATTTTTTTAAACTTAATGCTCGAGGTGCCTATAAAATGAGCACGCTATTTTTAGCTGTGTTAGAATGAAAGAAAAGATTTCACCTGCTCAATGGTCAATGGAATAGTTTTGTCGTCACCCTTTTAAGGCATCCTTGAAGACAAAACGGTTTTTTGTTGAGTTATCTGATTATTAATGGTACATGTTACATACCATTGCAAAGAGTATTAACTAGAGAAGTTTTTAAAACCTTTTTAAAACCCCACACTATGTGAATTTTTTTTATTTCACTTTGTTAAGTGGACACAACATCTTTTTTTTCCTTTTGATGTTTGATACGACGCTGTAAGGTTTTTTGAAGACGTTTGTATGAAATTATGATTCAATCTGAACAAGACAAGACTACACCTTTCACAGATGTAATTCAGAAATTCAAAGTTGAATTTCAGAAAAGGGAACATGTATTTCAGAATAGCAATATGTAATTCAGAAAACAGAAATTGAATTTCAGAATAGTTAATTCAATTTCAGAAAAACGAAATTGGAATTCAGATTAGAAAGTTGTAATTCAGAAAAACAAAGTTGTAATTCAGAATAGTAAATTGAAATTCAGAAATGACAAATTCAATTTCAGAAAAGGAAAATTGTATTTCAGAAGTTATCAATTCAATTTCAGAAAATGTAACATGTAATTCAGAATAGTATAGAGCTCGATATCAAGTGATGCAACATAGGAATCTAGGACAAGGTGGCATCGAACTTGTCCTAAGTATTTCGTATTTTCAAATTTGTTTTTTTCCTTTTTTCGTTTTTGACTGTATATACTTCCATTCTATTCTTGGAAATAAAGTTATTGTTATTATATTTCTTACTTCTATGAAGGTATCTAAGTACTTTGAGAGTCGAAAATGAACTCAAGAATCATAATTAGTATTTTTCGCCGCCCATTTGAAATGAAATCATGTCTCCATTGGAATAACATACATAATACAGGCCCGGATCTACGATTTTTTCTGACCGGGGCAAAAGTTCATGATGGCGCCCCTCCCATTTGTGTAATATATGAATTCATAAAAAATAACAAAAATAAATAATACAAATGAACAATCAAAATTAATACTAATAATAAGGAAAAAAATATATATATAATCTAAACCCCAATGATACCTTTTGGGTTTGAAAAAAATTTTAATTTAATTTTTTATTATTTTCAATTTGCTTAAACTTCGTTCATCTTGAAGACGTGGTAGTGCAGTGAATTCTTAAAGCTAAACTGATGTTAGAGAAAGCTTCTTTCAGATCTTGCCTGTGAAGAATTTGCAGCAGGTCTGATGAAGTCGAATAACTAGCTCTTTGAAAACCGCTAGTTCTTAACAAAAATCAACTGTATTCAAGTCTCTTCAATATTTTTGCGCAAAAAGGGTCCCATTTTTCTGCAGATCCTCTTTCTGAGCTTTTTCTGATTTCTGACAATGATCTGTCGAAAACAACTTTAATTTCCTTCGAGAATAAACCAACTAGATCTAGCGTTCTTGACTCATCCTCGCATATTTCGTCTTCTTGGAAACACGTTTATTTCTGAGAATTGGCTCCTCATCCAATTCTTTTGAAAGAAGAGTAGCTTCCGATATCCAGTTTTCAAGAGGTTTTTCTCTCATCCCTTGCAAGATCTTCACAAGACATTGCTTCAACGAAAATGAACGTAAAATAATTATATCCCCTTTCAGAATTTCCATGGACCATGTTGACCCTATTGAGCTCTCGCAGAATATTATACCAAATTGTTATAGGTTCAGGATGAATCTAAAATCCATCACAGCATGAAGCAAATGACCAGCTTCATACTTGGATTCTGCGACTACACCTTTCACAGTTGTAATTCAGAAATTCAAAGTTGAATTTCAGAAAAGGGAACATGTATTTCAGAATAGCAATATGTAATTCAGAAAAAAGAAATTGAATTTCAGAATAGTTAATTCAATTTCAGAAAAACGAAATTGAAATTCAGATTAGGAAGTTGTAATTCAGAAAAACAAAGTTGTAATTCAGAATAGTGAATTGAAATTCAGAAATGGCAAATTCAATTTCAGAAAAGGAAAATTGTATTTCAGAAGTTATCAATTCAATTTCAGAAAATGTGATATGTAATTCAGAATAGTATCGTGATCGGCATCTTGGGGATTCAACATAGGAATCTATGACAATGTGGCATCGAACTTGTCTTAAGTATTTGGTATTTTCAAATTTGTTTTTTTCCTGTTTTTGTTTTTGACTGTAGGTATAGGTATACCTTTATATTATTCTTGGAAATGAAGTTATTATTATTATATTTCTTGCTTCTATGAAGGTATCTACGTACTTCGAAAATAACCTCAAGAATCATCATTAATATTTTTCGCCACCCATTTTAAATGAAATCATGTCTCCATTTGAATTACATACATGATCTAAGAGAGAGTGGTTTGGGCAATTGAATTACATTTTTTTTTTCTGAATTACAATTTCGTTTTTCTGAATTAAAATTTCCCATTTCTGAATTTCAAATCACCAATTCTGAATTACAATTTATATTTTCTGAAATTCAAATAACCGTTTCTGAATTACATATCACTATTCTGAAATTCAAATTACCCTTTCTGAATTACATATCATTATTCTGAAATTCAAATTACCGTTTCTGAATATCAACTTACTATTCTGAATTACAATTTCCATTTTCTGAAATTCAATTTGCTTTTCTGAATTACATTTCACGTTTTCTGAATTACAATTGGAAAAGGTGTAGTGAGGATTCATTGATTTCTTTCACAGCCTTCACAACTCCCGGTAAATTATTGAGCAAGGCATTAACAGCTTAATGTTTAGCCCATCTTGTTTGGCTACTTCCTTTCAAATTTGTTTTCGTGCACTTTTTCATAATTACTGTCCATCTTATGGTTGAACAAGAAAAAATACAGTTTTTGTACAACACCAAATAAATTTACTGCTTCTGAACATGATGAAGCCAAATGGACACCCACAAGATTCAAAGAGTGTCCTAGGCATGGAACTAATACTGCCAGCTCGTTCATCTGTAGAATTCTGGATTGGACTCCAGCCATATTAGATCCGTTGTCGTAGGATTTTGACATCTAAATCATCAGTTTGCAGTTCATCTAGAATTCGCTATGATATAGATGCATAGAATACCTGGTGTTGGCACTGAATGGCACTGATTAGATTTTGTTTAAGACTTTCTTGTCGATCGAAAATCTGAGAATTTGTCCGGCTTGTCATTTCTCTCGAAAGGGGTCGCGCTTTTTTTTCCGTAACTAGAACAAAATCTGCAATCTAGAATGCCGTTTTGATCTATAAATTTTGGTCACGTTTTTTAGTAAGGACTAGTAAGGACTCATTACACCAGGTATTCTATGCATCTATGCTATGATATTATTCTCCAGTTTTTCGGTCAACTTCTAAGAAGTCTATAAAACTTTTCTCTATCTCATATCCAGACTACGTTCTCTTTAAATATCGTATAATCTGGCTCATTTGCTCTGTGTGAGATACATCTGGAGTGCAGTCGAACATACCTAATAGTGACATAGTTGACCTCCTTGATCTCATTAATAATTTCATTCCGATCTTTGGTGGCAATTAAATTTCATGTTGCCAAGTTTTAGACAGATAGGATGCTTGTCCTTTTCTTGAGTGGTCAAAAAGGCACTTCAGAGTCGGGTCATATTCGGTAATAATACATTTTTCCGGGAAAATCAAAAATAAAATTTTTTTTCGCCTGGTTGTTTTTGGCGCCCCCTCAAGCTGGCGCCCAGGGCAAGCGCCCCGCTTGCCCCCCCCCCTAGATCCGGGCCTGACATAATATTAGAGAAAGTGGAAAGCAATTGAATTACAATTTCTTTTTTCTGAATTACAATTTCGTTTTTCTGAATTAAAATTTCCCATTTCTGAATTTCAAATCACCAATTCTGAATTACAATTTATATTTTCTGAAATTCAAATTACCGTTTCTGAATTACATATCACTATTCTGAAATTCAAATTACCTTTTCTGAATATCAACTTACTATTCTGAATTAAAATTCCCATTTTCTGAAATTCAATTTGCTTTTCTGAATTACATTTTACGTTTTCTGAATTACAATTGGAAAAGCTGTAGACTAAAAAAATAAATAATTTTATAGGCACCTCGAGCATTGAATTTAAAAAAATCAAGATTTTAATGAGAAAAATGGGAAATTTCTAGAAAACTGGCAAAAAAATTATAACACTTCGAACTGGGCAAAATGTTATTTTATTAGGCGCAACAAGTATATAGCCAAGAGCATCACATATCCATCATTTACCTATGGCTACTCACCCTCCAAACACCCTGTACAATTCAAATGTGTTGTATTTTTGTACTTTTGTCAAACGTTAGGGTTGACAACCTTTCGGGGATTGGCCGGGATTTTTCCAGAATTTAATGTTGAATTTGGGGTTGGGGATTATTCTGAAATTGGCGAAAACCAATTCCTAGTGTCCAATGTTCGAACTGGACTATGGTGCATATCTTTAGAAAGGTTGCTTTCTACTTATTTTTCCGGGTTCACCTTAATTTACGTTACTCTTTCAGAATCTGAACCAGTATGCCTCTGGAGGCATCCGCGACAAGCGCTTTCGGGCCCCTAAAAATTTTTCCCGGTGGGCCCCCACCATACCAGTCCGGCCCTGAACATTAATTTTAATCGTAAAACTAGAACAATTACTAGCATTAATGCCCTGTGACGTTAGGGAGCTTCGCAACACATTATTAGAATCCTCAGCACCATCAGTACGTACTTGTAGAAACAATATTGGATGATGATGATCCAAAATCTGTTGAGGTTGGGAGAATTTTTTCAGCAATGACATTTCTATATATGCAATGGAATGATCAACATAGCCCTCGGCTACCGTCGTAGACTTCCATCCACCATGTTTTTTTATATCCGTAATATTTGCTCCTGATTCTGCTAGCAATGAAGCGGAGGATCTTCGAAAACAGTGTCCTGTATATTGCTTTGGTTCTGGCAGTTTGAGAAATTCGGCAACAATAGATGGAATTTTCGCAAATGTATTGATACTAACTGGATTGGCAGTGCATTTATTATTCATGTATTTCAGGAAAAAACGACGATGTTTGATGACAGAAGGGGGCAGTGCAAAGTAATTATGAAAATAGTCAACATACTTCCCAATAATACTGAAAGAACGACTGACTTTCGTTTTTGTGTTTGGAAGTAACCAATGATTTATTTGTTGTTTCGATGTCTTCCACTGATAAATTACACAATTCTTCACGCCGACAGGCTCCAAATAATCCGAAAATAGTTGCAACCTTAATCATCAAGTATTTCTCATCTGGTGCCTCATTTATAAACTTTTCAACTTGTTCACGAGTGAGAATTTTCGATTTTTTGGGACCATATCCTTCACTTTTCCGGTTTGAATATGCTATTACCTTAAAATATTTACTAACATCCACACCATTTTTAACAAGGGCGCTTGACTTTATCATTGAAAATTTGCTCCACAAAGTTGATGAACTCCATATTTTCGATTTTTCTTCTAAGTATGCCAGGAAAACAGGTTCACTGAAGTTCCCTTCTACATTTTTCAATTCACACCAGGCCAGGAAATTGTTATATGCAATATCGTAATTTTTTATTTTGAAAAATTAGTTAGTTCAAAGAGGTTTTCAGCATGTGCACTTTTCATGGCTCATTTACTTTGAGACGCTGGTACCTGATGAAGTTATGGTTGAAAACCCTCTCTATCCTCAAAGTGTTACTGATTGGTTCGGATTATGGTCCGGTCGGGTCATTGGACCTTACTTCTTCGAGAATGAGGCTGGAGCAATAGTTACGATGAATATATTGCGCTATCGAGAGATGATTAATGAGTTTTTATTGCCGGTATTGGATGGTATGGATCTGGACAACGTTCACTTTCAACAAGACGGCGCTACGTGCCACACAAGCAACGAAACCATTAATATTTTACGGGAAAAGTTTCCGGACCGTGTTATATCTCTCGAAGAGGATTGGCTACCGAGATCTTGTTATTTAACACCTTGCGACTTCTTCCTTTGGGGCCATGTGAAAGAGAAGGTCTACGTCAAGAGCCCAGCGTCTATTCAAGACCTCGAAGATGCAAAATTAGGTCCAGATCTCTTGACCAGAACCTTATAAAATGCTAGCGAATTATAAAAAATCGCAATATTACTGCAATAAAATATCTCCAGGATCATGGACAATTAATTAGGCAATCCAACGACCTGTCAAATATTTTTTTGAGGTTAGTTGGTGGTCAAACAAACCAAATTTAGCTTTGTTCATGTAGACATTAAAACCGTTTATTTGCTTGAAAAATTGTTTTATGTGGACATTTTTTCGATATTTCTAGTCAATCTTACTCTTAGGAATATCAGACCAGTGAAAATTATTTAAATTAAGTGCATTTTCAATAAAAAAATGCCATAAATGTGTGCCAAAGTTGGATGTGCAAGTCGTTCAAATTATGAGGATTTTCTTGAATATTTTGGAACACCCAGTGTGTGTAACTTGGTGTATTATACACATATTAAGTGACTTATCAGGAAACAAAAGGAAATTGGGTCAGCAGTCATCAAGACTTGACAATATCGAAGATAAGAAACTAAAGTGAATGTGTCTTCGTAGACACTGAAATAAGCAGTATTCAGTTCATGTAAAATGTAAAACTGATGAATATTTAAATTTATATCATATAAAAGAAGCTACCGGGACAGTGCTCTGATTAATATTCCTTCTCCAATACTTTCTCTTCAATCTCTTCGGGCTCCCAATACTAAAAGTTGTAATCATATGATTGAGTGAAATTTTCTTCGTCAGTGATACTTCAGAATACTTTTTGATATTAGAAATCATAAAAACTCATGAAATGCATAAGATAATAAAATTCCTCATAATTACTGCAAGCCAGCGACCTGTCAGAAAATTTATAGGTTATCTGGAGGCAGGGCGCCACGTGGTTTGGATTGCCTAATTGGACAACAGCTGTCAAATTTATTTGACAGCTGTCAAAAATGATGTCAAATTTATTTGACAGCTGTCAAAAATGATTTTTTACAAGGTTACCCATTTGTCAAATGAGAAACGAAAGATTTCGCTGCAAGATGGAGACAAGATTGCTTTCGATGTGAAAGAATATTAAAATGTATGATTCATATTTAGTATTTTTAAATTGTCAGGATAGGAAAACTCGTTTTGTAAGAGCGAGTTTGCTAGCAAATAATTAATGTGACATCAAACAATATTTCATATCAGCACATACGTGCGGCTTGATGTAAATAAAAAGAATGCATCATTTCTCTTCCTTTCGACAAAAAATTCCACACGGGAGAAAATAGGAACTTATTCCCTCCAGGGATAAGGACGAACTATCCTCATTTTATGTAAATAAACTCCCGAGCTAGAATATTTACTTCTCTCCTGAATTTTTCCCATCTTGTGAAGTTGCGGACGAATTTCTAGAGGAAGTCACGAACTTCAGAAATTTGAATAAACGTCCTCACGGTAGGAGAAAAGAGAATTAGTGGTGCTACAACGAAAATTGTTGAGGAACGGATCCCTGTCTCTGAATCGTTTTAAATTTGCAAGGGCTTCATTAAAATGATAGGATAATTGCAGCAGAATTCACCTCTGTGCCCTGAATAAATGAATATTGAATACTGGTTTCCTGGTCTAGAGAAACATGGATTTAGGAACAACGCATTTGCTTGCTAGGAAATGGCTTGGTGTATTTTCCCCCAGTGGCAATTTTATGATGTATTTATTAATTTCGGAAGCATTATTCATTAACCTTGAATGATGTATATTTTAGAAGAATAAGAATACATTTTTATGTATTGGTCTAATTTCTATGAACGACTTTAGGTTAGACCATAGAAGTTTCGGCTACCTATGAATCGATTTTTTCTCTTTTCGACCGTATAAACTAGGAGCATAGAATACTCTATGCTTCGGGCCGGCCCACAGAGTTTAGTACAGCATAGAATGAATACATTTTCCATAGTTTTTGATGCCAAATGAATTAAATCCAATTATTTTCATGTTCAGAAAAAACGATGAGATGGGGCAATATATTACCTAAGTTTATTCTCCGCGGATGATTGAAACCCTATCAATCTGTTGATCCTTATCATCAATTCCCGTTCGCGGGACTAAAATGAGATCAACAAATCCAATAGGTTTATCGCAATCATAAATTCAAGTCGGATGAGTTCCATCAATTCTTTAATTTTCCAATCTGTCAAAACGAACTGATTTGCTGTTGCAGTTGCCCTGACCTGTTTCAATCAGTTCTTCGTTGAAATCAGTTTGGAAATGGGGCCCCAGATAACTGACAACTAAACGGTTTAATTGGAACTTGATTGGAATTTAAATGGGAATTTTGGTCGTAACTTTTTCGAGGGAATTTGGGAATTATCTGTGTATCATATCTACAGGGTGTTTCCGAATTGATACCAAAGATTTCAAGGGGTGATTCCTTGTTCAAAATGAAGGTTGTTAATGTTGTTATATAAATGTTGTATTACGAGGATATATTGAAAAATTCTTAGCCTACTATAGAACCAAACAAAATTTCAATGTCAAAATATTTTATTACTCAACATATTCTCCTCCTAATTGAATACATTTATTTGCGAACATGCAATGTCTCTAGGCCTTTCAAAAAAAATGTTTCTTCTTGCTCTGCAAACCAATCCTCCACAGCTTTTATTACCTTCTCGTTGGAAGAAAATTTACGACCTTTTAAAACTTGTTTTCAGTGGAGGAAAGAGATGATAGTCGGACGGAGCCAAATCTGGTGAATAAGGGGGGTGTTCTAGTAATTCTTATCCTAAATCACGAATTTTTTGCATGGATACATGAGATTTGTGTACTGGGGCATTGTCCTGAAAAAACAAAATACCTTTGGATAGCTTTCCGCGCCTTTTCTCTTTAATTTTTTTCCGTAGAGTGGTCAGTAATGTCGAATAGTAATCTTCAGTTATTGTTCTACCCTTATCCAAAAAATCAATCATGATTAGTCCATGGCAATCCCAAAAAACTGAAGCAGGAACTTTTCCAGCAGATTTTTGGACACGAAACTTCTTGGGTCTTGGAGAACCAGAGTGTCGCCATTCCATCGATTGTTGCTTTGTTTCTGGATCGTAGAAATGTACCCAAGTCTCATCCATACTAACAATTCGGTTTAAGAAGTCTACATCGTTTTCAAATCGAGCACAGATCGAACGCGATGCTTCTACCCTTGCACGCTTTTGGTCACCATTCAAACATTCGGGGATCCATTTTGCAGACATTTTTCTCATCCAAATTGACGTGAACTATATAATGAACGCGTTCGTATGAAATCATCAGTGCTTCAGATATCCGTTTTAGCCCAATTTGACGGTCTGATAAAATCATGTCATGAACTGCATCGATATTTTCGGGGACTGACACAGAAACTGGCCTTCCCGATCGGTCATCATCTTCAATGAAAAATTTACCTCTTTTGAAGCTTGCAGTCTAATTTTTCACGGTCGCTTACGAAGGACATTGATCACCAAGAGTATTAAGCATAGCTTCGTAAATCTGTTTACCTCTTAACCCTTTTAAATACCTACAGGTACTTGATGATGGCTCGATACTCCAATTTTTCGATTTTCACAATGTCGGTGGACATCTTTTTTTTTTTTTAATTTATTGCGTAACTCTGGTTTACTATTTTGACGTCGAACTCAACACTGACACTTCTAATAAGTTATTGTTCGTTGATATGGTATCGCAATATTTTGTTTATGCATGGAACTGGTCTAGGCTAACTAGATATCAATACATCCTCGTGATATTGTTAGTCAGATACAAAATAAAAACATTTTTCGGTCATCTTTAAACCGCGGTATCTCCTCAACATTAGAGTTTAGACTATTTTGAACAGAGAATCACCCTTTGGAATCTTTCGCATCAATTCAGAAACGCCCTGTATAATTGAAACAACTAAAGATATTTGCTATCAACCCCAAATTTTGATGACAATTCAATAATTTGTTCACTGCTGCCAGAATTACAAAATAGCTATTTATGTAACAAGTACATAAATCAGGTCTTTATGGACGAGTCCAAAGTTTATGGCAGAGCAAGCAAAGCGAGCGAGGCCAATAATTTGGGCAAGTCCATAAGCCTAATTATGTACGAGTTGCATACAAAGCTTTATGTTTGACTGCAATGCAGACATTTTATTTTCTGAAATAGCAATTAATATATTCGTCCCTTTATTTCAAGAAATACATTGAGTGTGCTTTTGCCATAGAACTTATAGTACATGGAATGCTATTACCAGATCAAAAAGTGGATAAACATCTCAAGTTGGAGGAATACCGAAATTTCCATGTTTTCATGGATACGACTTGTCACACCGATCAGAAACACAGAAATGTTTGCCGAAATGCCAAGTGAATCGGATCTTGACGATTAAATTCATAGTATTTCTGTGTTTCTGAGCTGTATGACAAGTCGTATCCATGGGAACATGGAAATTTCAGTATTCCTCCAACTGGAGATGTTTATCCATTTTTTTAAGCTGAGCAGCAAGGCTAATGGCATTCCATGTACTATAAGTTCTATGGCTTTTGCTTATCTTACCTTAGTAACCATCAGCGACCTTAGCAACCTCACTGAACAAAGTTGTTTACTTCGTTAATTCTGTGACAAACGTCATAATAATCCCGAAAATGGATAGTTCGGAAGAGGAAAGCGTGAATAATTTAGCCGCAAGTGCCAAAGAATCTCTCCTACCCACTAAAAGTGCTTATGAAAATTTGTATGCGGCCTATAACAAGTGGTGTGAAACGAAGAAAATTGCAAAATCGAGAGAAGACTGTGACAGTTGAGTCCAATAAAGTGGTGTCCAATAAAGTGGTGTCCAATAAAGTAGTCAATTCTGGACGCTAAACGAATTCACGAATCAAGTGTTTATGAAGCAGTCGAACATAATAGTAATTTACGTAACAAGTCCGGAAAATAGGGTTTTTTTGGACGAATAGACAAGATTCTAGGACGAGCCGGAGGCGAGTCCTGGAAGTCTGTGAGTCCAAAAAAACTATTTCCGGGCGTGTTGCGTACAATATTTTTTCGGCAACCGTGAAGAATTACAAATCAATGAGATGACACATCTCTTTATTGATTTTGATTCATATTTGAATTAAACAGAACACAGAACAGAACTGTCATACGTTATTTCGTTGCTATTGTGATGATCATAACAATGACAACAACGACGTGTTTTTCCGGCCTAGGCCGGGAAGTACGTACTTTCCGGCCTAGGCCGGGAAATGCTACTTTCTCAAAGAAAAGGCGTCCGGGAAGTGGGTACTTCCCGGACGGTTGCCGAAAATAGTAATTTACGCAACAAGTCCGGAAAATAGGGTTTTTTTGGACGAATAGACAAGATTCTAGGACGAGCCAGAGGCGAGTCCTGGAAGTCTGTGAGTCCAAAAAAACTATTTCCGGGCGTGTTGCGTACAATATTTTTTCGGCAACCGTGAAGAATTACAAATCAATGTGATGACACATCTCTTTATTGATTTTGATTCATATTTGAATTAAACAGAACACAGAACAGAACTGTCATACGTTATTTCGTTGCTATTGTGATGATCATAACAATGACAACAACGACGTGTTTTTCCGGCCTAGGCCGGGAAGTACGTACTTTCCGGACTAGGCCGGGAAATGCTACTTTCTCAAAGAAAAGGCGTCCGGGAAGTGGGTACTTCCCGGACGGTTGCCGAAAATAGTAATTTACGCAACAAGTCCGGAAAATAGGGTTTTTTTGGACGAATAGACAAGATTCTAGGACGAGCCAGAGGCGAGTCCTGGAAGTCTGTGAGTCCAAAAAAACTATTTCCGGGCGTGTTGCGTACAATATTTTTTCGGCAACCGTGAAGAATTACAAATCAATGAGATGACACATCTCTTTATTGATTTTAATTCATATTTGAATTAAACAGAACACAGAACAGAACTGTCATCCGTTATTTCGTTGCTATTGTGATGATCATAACAATGACAACAACGACGTGTTTTTCCGGCCTAGGCCGGGAAGTACGTACTTTCCGGCCTAGGCCGGGAAATGCTACTTTCTCAAAGAAAAAGCGTCCGGGAAGTGGGTACTTCCCGGACGGTTGCCGAAAAAATCTATTCGTACAGGCAACACAACTACATGATCATCTATCTAATCTACAGTAACTAACTCTTCTTTTCCCTGCTTTTAACTGGAATGGCCTCATGATGCACGGTGCACACGGCCCGATTCAATCGGTTCAATACGGTAGACGGTAGGGAATCTAGACGAGCCCTTTTCGGCTTGTCAACGGACACATCTATGTACACGCGGGTGGTTTTCACATCCTACCTGGCGGAGTCGAGACCTCGCTCCTTACGCAAAAAAATATTTTTGGCGTATACATTGGCGCTCAAATTTTTTTTTTCATTTGATATTTTTTGGCGCCCCTGCGGACCTTGCGCCTGTGGCGGGGGCCACTTGGCCACACCCTAGATACGGCCCTGATTTCTCATCTGGTGCCTCATTTATAGACTTTTCAACTTGTTCACGAGTGAGAATTTTCGAGTTTTTGGGACGATATCCTTCACTTTTCCGTTTCAAATATGCTATTACCTTAAAATATTTACTAACATTAACACCATTTTTTATAAGGGCGCTTGACTTTATCATTGAAAATTTGCTCCACAAAGTTGATCAACTCCATATTTTTGATTTTTCTTCTGAGTATGCCAGGAAAACAGGTTCACTGAAGTTCCCTTTTACACTTTTCAATTTACACCAGGCCAGGAAATTGTTATATGCAATATCGTACTGCTGAACAGATTTTTTAGGTAGAAGTTCCAAATTTAATTCTTGCAGACTCTTCAATATCCACAGGAACAACCAAATCGTCACTTTTATCAATAATTGGAGTCTCGACAATCATATTAAGCAGTTAAAAACCCAAGACGAAAATTGGACAGAAACGAAATTCAAATGACAGCGTCTTTTCTCATTTGTTAGTAATCATAACGTTGGCAACGTTTGCCATTCACAACAACCTTTTGATTATTTGAATATTAAAATGCATTTTGAAGTTTATTGTCATTGCGAATTCGCCCATTTCATTATCAAAATAGGGCAGTTGTACCAGTGGCGTAGCTAGATAGTCAGGGGCCCTGGTGCAAAAATCAAAGAGGGGCCCTTTAATTAATGAATTATTTGGTTTCAAACGCGATTTGATGGTCAGCGCTTGCCCCCCCCCCTAACTTAGGGGACCCCCAAGCGCTGACCATAAAATCGCGTTTGAAACCAAATAATTCATTAGGAGCCCTAAGGCCGGGGGCCCTGGTGCACTGCACACTCTTGCACCTACGTAGCTACGCCACTGAGTTGTACAAAAAACATTGTATGGTAATAAAACGTCACTTTTAACACTCATATCATGAATAACTAATATGTATTTCTCAGAAGAAAAATATTTGACAGCAAAATCCTGAAACAGGTTATTTTTCGTTTCACTTTTACCAAATTTTATGCATTTTTGAAGGATTTTGTTGCACCCTGTGCCATCCCCATCAACCCTTTGTATTTTTTGAATAGGGAAAGTGGGTCATGTGATACTTTTTTGGCAAGGTCTTTGTATCTTCTTACAGGCGTGCAGAAATTTTCGATAAATTTTTTTATTTTGAAAAATTAGTTAGTTCAAAGAGGTTTTCAGTATTTGCACTTTTCATGGCTCATTCACTTTGAGACGATGGTACCTGATGAAGTTATGGTTGAAAAGCCTCTCTATCCTCAAAGTGTTACTGATTGGTTCGGTTTATGGTCCGGCCGGGTCATTGGACCTTACTTCTTCGAGAATGAGGCTGGAGCAATAGTTACGATGAATATATTGCGCTATCGAGAGATGATTAAGGAGTTTTTATCGCCGGTATTGGATGGTAGGGATATGGACAACGTTTACTTCCAACAAGACGGTGCCACGTGCCACACAACAACGAAACCATTGATTTTTTACGGGAAAAAATTCCGGACCGTGTTATATCTCTCGGAGAGGATTGGCTACCGAGATCTTGTGATTTAACACCTTGCGACTTCTTCCTTTGGGGCCATGTGAAAGAGAAGGTCTACGTCAAGAGCCAACGTCGATTCAAGACCTCAAAGATGCAGATAGATGCAAAATTAGGTCCAGATCTCTTGACCAGAACCTCATAAAATGCTAGCGAATTATAAAAAAAATCGCAATATTTCTGCAATAACATATCTGCGGGATCACTGAAAATTAATGGGAGTATGGGACAACTGCTGTCAAATTTATTTGACAGCTGTCAAAAATGATTTTTCAAGGTTACCCATTTTACAAATGAAAAACGAAAAATTGCGCTGCAAGATGAAGACTAGATTGCTTTCGATGTGAAAGAATGTTATTATTTAGTATTTTTAAATTGTCAGGATAGGAAAACTCGTTTTGTAAGAGCGAGTTTGCTAGCGAATAATTAATGTGACTTCAAACAATATTTCATATCAGCACATACGAGCGGCTTGATGAAAATAAAAAGAATGCATCATTCCCTCCAGGGAAAAGGACGAACTATTCTCATTTTATGTAAATAAACTCCCGAGCTAGAATATTTACTTCTCTCCTGAATTTTTCCCATCTTGTGAAGTTGCGGACGAATTTCTAGAGGAGGTCACGAACTTCAGAAATTTGAATAAACGTCCTCACGGTAGGAGAAAAGAAAATTAGTGGTGCTACAATGAAAATTGTTGAGGAACGGATCCCTGTCTCTGAATCGTTTTAAATTTGCAAGGGCTTCATTAAAATGATAGGATAATTGCAGCAGAATTCACCTCTGTGCCCTGAATAAATGAATATGAATACCTACTGGTTTCCTGGTCTACAGAAACATGGATTTACGAACAATACATTGGTTTGTTAGAAAATGGCTTGGTCTATTCTCCCCCAGTGGCGTTTTTAGGATTTCTTTCTTAATTTTGGGAGCATCATTCATGCACCTCGAATGATGTATATTTTAGAAGAATAAGAAAACATTTCTATGTATTGATCTAATATCTATGATCGACTTTATGTTAGACCATAGATTCAGTTACAATTTTGATGCAGTGGTGGCGTCTATTTCGAGGAACATTTTGCTTTGTAAAATATTTACTTCTAGCGATGAAGAATGAAGAATTATCTTACTCTAACTAAGCATTTAAAAGGGTGTGTATAAAAAGTAATATTAATCCATTTGAACAAATCAAGCTTCCTGGTTGAAATTCTTCAATTTTTAGACCTTTTTAAGAACATCCTCTACAAGGAAATAGCTTTCCATCATATCATCTGATGATTTGAAACGCCACAAAATTTAGACTATTGAAGTTAGTATCACTCTGATAATGAAGTAAAATCTCTCACTTTTCCATAATATACAGGGTGTTTGGAGGGTGAGTAGCCATAGGTAAATGGTGGATAGGTGATGCTCTTGGCTACTTGTTGCGCCTAATAAAATATCATTTTGCCCAAAGTTCAAGGTGTTACAATTTTTTTACCATTTTTCTAGAAATTTCCCATTTTTCTCATTAAAACCTTGAATTTTTTCAAATTTAATGCTCGAGGTGCCTATAAAATGATTTATTTCCTTAGTCTAGTCTTGTCTTATTCAGATCGAATCATAATTTCATACAAACGTCTTGAAAAAACCTGACAGCGTCGTATCAAACATCAAAATGAAAAAAAAAATAATGTTGTGACCACTTTACAAAGTGAAATAAAAAAAAATTTACATGGTGTTGGGTTTTAAAATAGCTTTAAAAACTTCTCTAGTTAATACTCTTTGCAATGGTATGTAACATGTACCATTAATAATCAGATAACTCAGCAAAAAACCGTTTTGTCTTCAAGGATGCCTTGAAAGGATGACGGCAAAACTATTCCATTGAGCAGGCAAAATCTTTTCTCTCATTCTACCACAGCTAAAAATAGCGTGCCCTCTCTATCATCGGCTAACAATACTCCCAAGGCCGTCGCCAGGGAGGGGGCAGCTGCCCCCCGTGACCCCCCCCAATCAGAATAGAAAAAATGAATTGATTTTAGTATATTGTGCTATTATTTCATAAGTTTTTAAGGGATTTTTGAGTTTTAGGGGGGGGGACTGCCCCCCCCTCGTGTCCTCCCCCGTGTGCTGCTCCCCGTGTCCTCCCCCACAGCTCAAAAGCTGGGGGGTAATTACTACATTTGCAAGTCATTTCATAGGCCTGCAGTAAAGGTGCAGTAATGCAGTTTTGAGTTCACTCAACATTTCGGTGGTTCATCAACATATTCTGTAGCATATTTTGAGCTGGGGGGGAGGACACGGGGGGCAGCTGCCCCCCCCCCCCCCCTAGAGCTCAAAAATCCCTTAAAAACTTTTGAAATAATAGCATAATATACGAAAATCAGTTCATTTTTTCTATTCTGATTGGGAGGGGGGGCACGGGGGGCAGCTGCCCCCTCCCTGGTGACGCCCTTGGGAGTATTGTTAGCCGATGATAGAGAGGGCACGCTATTTTTAGCTGTGGTAGAATGAGAGAAAAGATTTTGCCTGCTCAATGGAATAGTTTTGTCGTCATCCTTTCAAGGCATCCTTGAAGACAAAACGGTTTTTTGTTGAGTTATCTGATTATTAATGGTACATGTTACATACCATTGCAAAGAGTATTAACTAGAGAAGTTTTTAAAGCTATTTTAAAACCCAACACCATGTAAATTTTTTTTTATTTCACTTTGTAAAGTGGTCACAACATTTTTTTTTTTTTCATTTTGATGTTTGATACGACGCTGTCAGGTTTTTTCAAGACGTTTGTATGAAATTATGATTCGATCTGAATAAGACAAGACTAGACTAAGGAAATAAATCATTTTATAGGCACCTCGAGCATCAAATTTGAAAAAATTCAAGGTTTTAATGAGAAAAATGGGAAATTTCTAGAAAAATGGTAAAAAAATTGTAACACCTTGAACTTTGGGCAAAATGGTATTTTATTAGGCGCAACAAGTAGCCAAGAGCATCACCTATCCACCATTTACCTATGGCTACTCACCCTCCAAACACCCTGTATAATTAATTAATTCATAAGAATTAGGTACTCCAAAAACTTTGCTGATTAGCTGAAGAATTAAAAAAAAAAAACAAGTATTTCGAGTGTTTACATTTAGGTGGGGAATTTGTGACGACCCACTTGGTCCCGCTAAATCCATTTCGCCTTCCGGCCTCGAATAGTAATTGAATGTAGTAACATAATCAAAAGACTTTACGAAAGATCTAATACAAACAATGAGGCAAACCTCGAGAAACAGTTGAAACTGTTCTTACAAATCCAACCAAATTCGAAAACTAATTACTAATTACAGTTAGCCCTTCGCGAGGAAATATCTAGAGGCTAGCCTCAGACTCAACGTTACATGTGGCGTTTAGCCATGCGTGTTCTCGCCTGCCGTCGGTTTCCTATGATTAAGAATAACGCGCTAGACAAGGAAGTGCGAGGCCAGCCTCTGCCGTTTACTGGGAGTTGAGGAAGTGAAATGGATACACAGAAATCGTGAGATATGGAAACGCAGACCTGGGGACGCATTTTGTTGCTAAATAATGAAGGGAAATTGTGATATAAATGCGAATGGATACAAATAATAAAAAAATTAAGTGATTCAATAAATATTTAATAGAATATGATATTTATACGTGTAATTTCCATAACGTACTTCCTTCCTTCGATATGCATCAAATACGTCATATTAATAAATTGTGTGCACAATTTTCCATCGCCTTTATTTTCCAGTTACGAATATGATCCTGAAATATCAGGTTCAGGAAATTCCCATCTCTGAGATTTAAGAAGATTAGTGAAGACCTATTCCACAATCTACCAACATGAATTTCCCATGTGAGATCATTTTTAGAGTTTCTTTAAGGTGTTCCAGTCTTCCTGTCTTCTGGAAACTATCGTAGGCTTCTCAATATTTTTGGAGACCCCATATTAACGACCACTCTTACAAGAATTCGTCCATAAGTTACCCCCGATTATTAAACAAGATGCTTAACATGTTAGGGAATCAAGTGAAGTAAATATGTACATCAAGATATTTTCGCGGGAAGCAATAGTAGCGATATGAAGAATATAGACTACAGGCCCGTGTCGAAAATTGATGGGTCATTTGAACCAGAAGGTGACCTATCTAGAACGATAGAAGGACATAAAATAATAAGATTCAGCACTATGCCGTCACTTGTAAGCTGTCCAACTGAGTACAGGTGGCAATTCAAAAGGACAGGTAGACTGGGTACATTTGGGTCATATGACTTTTGACGGCATTCTTACCATCGATAGCTCCATGGAAAATAATAGGAAAACGGACAGTGCCGTACAAAAATGATGCGCCATATATTCGGAAAATTTTTTTGATTTTCCGAAAATTTCCATGGTAAAATAGGTCATTTGACTTTGTACGGCATCAGTTTTATACGGTTGCCATACATCTTCTAATCCATTATTCAGCAACGCCGTACAAAAATTATGCGACAAAGGGAAAAAATCGAGGGTTGCAACCCCCTCTCTTGGCGTGCTCCAGGGGGTCATTTGAAAAAGTACGGCTTCGGTTCCAAAACATTAATCAGCACTCAAAATTACTATTAAAAATAAGGCCGTCAAAAAAAAAATTGTTCATTTTGATGTTATATCAATAATTATCTTAATTTCATCTTATGCTTGACCCATAAAGCTCTAAAGTCATTTGACCCAGTACGGCAACTTCTTTTTTTACATGATACTTTAGGATACAATTCTTATATATTGCCGTTCAAAAGAAACTGTTCTAAAAAAAATTATAGAGAAATACAAAAAGTGAAATTTTTCATATTATTGTAAAAGTTTGGAACTCATAGATTAATGATATATAACAATTTCCTACATTTTATCCCTTGTTTTGAATAGTATTAAGGTATCATTTGTTCCTAATTTATTTACCTTAATACTATTCAAAACAAGGGATAAAATGTAGAAAATTGTTATATATATCATCAATCTTTTACAATAATATGAAAAATTTCACTTTTTGTATTTCTCTATAATTTTTTTTAGAACAGTTTCTTTTGAACGGCAATATAATATAAGAATTGTATCTTAAAGTATCATGTGGAAAAAGAAGTTGCCGTACTGGGTCAAATGACTTTAGAGCTTTATGGGTCAAGCATAAGATGAAATTAAGATAATTTGTGATATAACATCAAAATGAACAATTTTTTTTTGACGGCCGTATTTTTAATAGTAATTTTGAGTGCTGGATAATGTTTTGGAAACGAAGCCGTACTTTTTCAAATGACCCCCTGGAGCACGGCAAGAGAGGGGGTTGCAACCCTCGATTTTTTCCCTTTGTCGCATGATTTTTGTACGGCGTTGCTGAATAATGGATTAGAAGATGTATGGCAACCGTATAAAACTGATGCCGTACAAAGTCAAATGACCTATTTTACCATGGAAATTTTCGGAAAATCAAAAAAATTTTCCGAATATATGGCGCATCATTTTTGTACGGCACTGCCCGTTTTCCTATTATTTTCCATGGAGCTATCGATGGTAAGAATGCCGTCAAAAGTCATATGACCCAAATGTACCCAGTCTACCTGTCCTTTTGAATTGCCACCTGTACTCAGTTGGACAGCTTACAAGTGACGGCATAGTGCTGAATCTTATTATTTTATGTCCTTCTATCGTTCTAGATAGGTCATCTTCTGGTTCAAATGACCCATCAATTTTCGACACGGGCCTTTAGTCTAATAGTTTTTACTGAGGCCTTACATTACACTCTACACTGTCAACGTGTTTGGTAATCTTCCCATTTAATTTTACCAGATACAATAGAAGGGTTACTGGGCCTCATTAGAGGCCTGTCCGAATTCTGTTGCTCAACTACAAGTCCACAAACTCAATTTAAAGTTCTGTAACAACCCAGAAACCTTTCACCTCAGAATGAACTTCTTGAGGATTGTCTTGACTCCATATACGGCAATTTTGCTTGTTTACGTAGCCGTTCAACCAGAAATTATCTTCATCACTAAACACAATCTCTCGATGGAAAAGTGGATCAACTTCAAGCTATTCTAGGGTGCAATCAGCAAACAAACGATGCTTATTATGGTCAAGTGGCCTTAGTTCTTGAACCAGTTAGATCTTGTATGGGTGTAGACCAGGCCCGGATCTAGGGGGGGGCAAGCGGGGCGCTTGCCCCGGGCGCTAGCTCAAGGGGGCGCCAAAAACAACCAGTGGTTGAATTTTTTCATTTTTTATTTTCTCGGAAAAAAGTATTATTAAATATGACCAGACTCTGAAGTGCCATCTTGATCACTCAAAAAAAGGACAAACATCCAATCTGTCCAAACCTATACAGATTGAAATTATCGATTTAATGGCCACCAAAGTTCGGAATAACATTATTAATGAGATCAAGGAGGCCAACTATTTCACTATTTATATTCGACTGCACCCCAGATATTTTGCACACAGAACAAACGAACCAGGTTATACGATATTTGAAGAAAACGGAGTCTGGATATGGGATAAAGGAAAGTTTTATTGACCAAAGAACTCTCGCTCTGTGGTCGCTGGCGTTTTCTAGCTGACTCAGCCTATAGAGGTCCTTGTCAGCCTCGGACCATCCACCTTGGTCCCGCCAGTAACCTCGAAGGAAAGACACTATAGCGTGCTCTCCCTGCGGTACGAACTCAGCAGCTTCGGGGTTTAGAGGCCCACGACTGACCTCGCTAACCCCGATCGACGGCTGGACAACTAGAGCTTCCGCGGCTTCTACAAGGGGTTCCCCGCGGGCGGGCGGAGCCGCTGCCGTCTCACTAGGCGCCCGAATCGCTTCGGGAGCTTCGCTCGACGGTTCTGCGACTTCCCCCCTGAGGCGCTGAAGGATGGCCCTGTACCGTTCAGTCTTCCGTCGATTTTTGATTAAATCGATGGTCTTGTCCGGATAGAACTGATGGAGAAACTGGTTGACGAATCTCCCGGTACAGGCTAACTCATGTCGAGCAAGCTCAACGTAGTCCTCATCCTTCCATACCTCATTTCTCATCCGGGGCCCATCGTATCTGGCCTCCAACTCACCGTCGTACTCAACAGGATGTGCCAGTCTCATGTGCTGCCGCATCCCAGCAAAAAACTGGAATTCTAGATAAACAGCAAGCTGATGATTTAGATGTCAAAAAATGTCGTGGGCAATCCTACGACAACGGATCTAATATGGCTGGCATATATAAAGCACTCTTTGAATCTTGTGAGTGTCCATTAGGCTTCATCATGTTCAGAATAGTAAATTTATTTGGTGTTGTACAAAAACTGTATTCTCTTTTTGCTAGTTCAATCACACGTTGAACAATTATGAAAAAGTGCACGAAAACAAATTTGAAAGGAAGATGGTCTAAACATCGAGCTGTTAATGCGAGTGTTAATGCCTTGCTCAATACCGGGAGTTGTGAAGGCTGGTGGAAGAAATCGAAGAATCCTCACTAGTCGCATAATCCAAGTATGAAGCTGGTCATTTGCTTAATGCTGTGAGGGATTTTAGATTCATCCTGAATCTAACAATTTGGTATAATATTCTGCGAGAGATCAATAGGGTCAACGTGGAAATTCAGAGAGGGGATATAATTATTTCATGTTGATTATCGTTGATGCAAGGTCTTGTGAAGATCTTGCAAAGAATGAGAGAAAATCCTATTGAAAACTGGATCTCGAAAGCTACACTTCTTTCAGAAGAATTGGATGTGGAGCCAATTCTTAGAAATAAACGTATTTTCAAGAAGAAAAAGCAGGTCGACGAAATGTGCGAGGATGAGTCAAGAACGCTAAGGTCTAGTTGGTTTATTCTCGAAAGGAACAAAGGTTTTTTTCAACAGATTATTGTCAGAAATCAGAAAAAGCACAGAGAGGCTACATACGAATTTCGCATTCCTCAATGGCCATGCTCTTTTTAACATGCAAAAAGAGAATCTGCAGAAAAATGGGACCCTTTTAGCGCAAAAATATTGACGAAACTTGAATGCAGTTGATTTCTGTTAGGAACTAGCAGTTTTCAAAGAGCTGTTTCCTTAAATTAGTGAAAGATCGACTTCATTAGACCTGCTACAAATTCTTCACAGGTAAGATCTGCAAGAAGCTTTTCCTTATGTCAGTATAGCTTTAATAATATACTGCACATTACCTACCACGCAAGCTGCGAACGCAGTTTCAGAAAATTGAAAATGAAAAAAAATTATTTGCGTTCCTCAATGAGTCAGGGACGATCTCTCGATCTTAGCTAAAGAAAACAAAACTGCTTTCGAAACAGATTTCGAGGAGCTGATAGATTCGTTCACGGAAAGAAAATCACGCCGCGTGAAGCTGCGAAGAAAAAATCTAATTTATTTTTGATATTTTCCTTATTATTATTATTTTTTTATTATTTATTTGAATTATTTATTTTGTTATGTTTTATGAATTCATAAATTACACAAGTTAGGGGGGCGCCATCAGGAATTTTTGCCCCGGTCTGAAAAAATCGTAGATCCGGGCCTGGTGTAGACCAAGATCTTTACGCAAGCTTTTCCATGTGGTGGATGCTCAGAATTTAACTTGTTGTGAACGTCGACGAATAGACAATTCTGGATCTTCATGAACACAACACTTACAGTAGCGTTATTTTTTCTGTACGTACAGTTCTTTGTCTTGTTGTTGTTGTTGCATCGAGTAGAGGAAACGTTGTCCGAAATCTATCGATAGTTCGACGAACAAGCTGCTCTGATGGACGATTATGTATATTGTATACTCCATTCACAATTATAAAATCACAACTCTGGCCTTGGAAATTTGACACATTCCAGTCTGTATCGAAGTTATGACGTTTTTCAAAATATTTTTATGTTCCAAGTCAACACTATGTTGCCCTTTCTACATTCTTAGCGTATTTCTCAGAATGAATTTATTCGGAAAATGAATGAATTGGAAAAGATGTGATGGACGAAAATAATTAACGTTTATTATGAATTGATAGAAAGGATTCCTTTTCTAGTTATTTGAATGAAAAATACAAGAGATCACTGTTGAAATATATCATTTTTCGCCATGGAAGAAAATTGCATTGCTTTCACATGATTTTCATATGCATGTCTGTGAAGATTTAATGTTTATTATCCTCTTGAACTGAAAGTTCAAGACTTGACATCAATTGTTGAATCAAGAATAATGGAACATTATATCCCTCTACTGGAATCCAAATAGTTGAAGGGAGTTCTGATGCAACAGGAACTTTTTCTTGGAACATAACCTTAGTAGCTAACTTAATAAAAATAAGAGTAGAAGATATACATTTCATTTATTTGATCTTATGAACAAGGAGTAAAATATTCTGACTGTATAGTAATTTATTAGTTTAAAAAATATTCATACATTACAACCACAGTAGGTTTGTACAAATAAAATGGAATAGGTCAAACATATGCTTCACATTTATCATTCACCTGTTCTTCAATAAGACACAAACTCCTCCACATTATAGGGCCCCTACAGCATTAAAAGCTTGTGTCTCTTTTGAAAGAAGTAGCACTAGATATAATATATTCTTTCGATTAAGAGCAAATACCTACCGTTGAATGTTACATACACAAATTTCTTCAAAATGGGCTTATACGAAGTGGTTCTTTTTCTGAAACGTGAAAACGATCAACAATATTCATTTAGAGACCGATGATGGCCATCCAAAACCCGTTTACTTACGAAAATCGTGCAATTTCATTCTGCAAGTTCTTTCCTCATAATTCCTCGAAAATCCTACCTGAACCATATTTTCCGGTCGCTTTCGTGAAGAGATCGTATAAGGAAGCCTTTTTTGTCCATTTACACATTCCAAATGAATTTTGAGCACCAAAAACGATACCGAAACTAACCAAATTTCTGGGGGACCGGAATTTCGTTTGAAATCTTTCCAAACGGCCAGATACCTAAAAAAACTTCGTTATCAAGTGTAAAAAAGGCGATTAGTACTTACTTTTGCTTTATTCATGCTTATAAATCGATTTTTGGTCCAATTCAAATTTGCCGTTCGTACCCATGTCAAAATATATTTGATACTTTTACTTTGATGTAAACAAAGAAACTGGCAACGCCGTTTTGTCATTAAAGATATTCTCTGTACGAGCACAGATTTTTCATCAGGTGCGCCAATTCCTGAAAACGAAACCATGGCCAGAGTTGTGATTTTATAATTGTGAATGGAGTATAAACTATAAATTTCACGAAGTGCTTTATAAGTTTGGCAAATAGAACACTGATTTTGAAAATAAATTTCGACAATTTGTAAACGTTGTTGCGGTGTGAATTTTTCCATGATTATTTTGCAGTGCTTACTGAACAGAAATGTCAAAACAACATGGCTTCTACCTTCTATCAAATCAAAGTTATCCTCATCGAAAATTCACTCAACTGCTAATGTCCTGGAGTTCCCAAAGTCCTACACCCTCCCATCTTATCTGCCTCCAAGTATTGTATTGCCATTTCGTCAAACCGGTGAGAATTTGGCTTTGCATATAAATGACTTCATTGATTGTTTAGCGACGCAGGGAGAACTTGAATGGGCATAATGTGGTTACATCTGACCCAGTTTCATAATTCGGTTTCGAACATTTAAAGGCATTGTTCGTGATAAACAGGTGGGAGACTGAGTTCCCCAAACTGGAAATAACTTCGAATGCGATAATAGAAGAGAGCTTCCGTGTGGAAATTGTTTGGGAAATGCCGCAAAACAACGGGCGTTGGGTGTCATTGATTTTCAGCATTGATGCAGTACACAATTTGGTCGAAGAATGCTGAGCTTTTCGAGCATATTTGGTTTTTGATTTTTTTTATTTCAAAGATTACTAATTCAATCGGATGTCCCGAAGTTTATTTGGAAGATTTCGTTATGGAAGTGTGTTAGAATAAATCCCTCTGGGCATATGAATTTTATTCTTAAAAATTTACAAATTGGCGAATGCACCGGCTCCTATTATATACCCACATACATCTTTACACTCCCCAACATATCTTGGCATTGATGCGCTAAGATGGTCTATTTCTTCTTTAATCATTTACTCCTTGCTATACTTTCTATGTTTCACAAAAAAAAAATTAAACTTAAACAGCTTCTTCTGAGTATTGCAGTTTCTTTGTCAGTTAGTATAATTATTATCCCACCAAAAACATTCTGTAAAAACTAGCCAAGTCGCCCAAGTCTCGATGGAGCTGCTAGTTTATCTCTAAAAAGTAATGAAATCTAGAAAAAGTCGAGCCAAGTTTAAGGCTCCTTACTGCGATTTCTTTATTATTATAGTTAATGTTGTGTGACTTGGCCGTTGATTCCGTTGAACATTCTTTATACGTTAGTGGGTACAAGTCAATTTCGTTTACACGTAATGCTATATCTCTTGTAACTACCTATGTTTGTTAAGCGAGATAATAGCCCATGCTGGTATTGGTATAATTGGACGCTAGTGTCTCATTTTAGGCTGTTGTTGATTGTGCAACACATGCTTTCAGCATTGACAATGCTGACTTCTGCTCTCTTCTTTTTCGAGCGTCAAATCGACCACCGATCTAAAATAAAATAGACGTACAGACGGTCTTCTATTAATGATAAGAAGTCCGTCTGTACTGGAAATAATTTTTTATACTGTTGTTTCAGGCTCGTATTATTGAATACGCAGCTTTATCAAGCCTACAATTGACTGGTTATTGAATGAACGTTTTCCAAGAGGCAATTTTCCATCGCCAATGGGTGGCGTTTCTGGCGACAGATTGGTGCAATGGTGTCATGGAGCACCTGGTTTTGTACCCTTGTGTACCCTTCAACGGCCGAGTCACACAACATTAACTATAATAATAAAGAAATCGCAGTAAGGAGCCTTAAACTTGGCTCGACTTTTTCTAGATTTCATTACTTTTTAGAGATAAACTAGCTCCATCGAGACTTGGCTAGTTTTTACACTTAGACCATAGAAAGAGGAGACACAGCATCTCATTCATAAATTCGGGAATTGATGAAGCCAAAATTCAGTCACATTTCAATGAGTGGGACGGAGATAGCAATATCATTTTACATTTATGTGGCAACATTGCAGAATCTACCTTTGAAAAATCCAGTGGCGTGGAGTTATTGATTTTGAAGAATGGAAATAAAATAACGAGCTTATAATCTTTTTATGGCGAATTCTTTCAATATTGGTACGAGGGTGGTTTATAGAAATGTGAAATTATTTTGTACTATAAATATATTTGAAGATTCGTAATTGATGCAAATGAATTATTGAACATATTAAAATGCGTAGCTTTTTTATATTACTTGGAATTAGTGAAAATAAGTATGAAAAATTATAGAAAAACAATTGATTCTTTAGGAAGTCAATTAAGGTATATAAAATAAACTACACGATTCATCAAATGCTGAAACTGACCACAAAAATGTGTAAATTCATGTGAAGGAATCAGATTTTCCTCTTCCCGAGATTTTATAATAAATTGAGGTATTTTATCACGTTGTAACAAATATGATAAGTAATGGCTGCAAAAAGCATCAAACCGAGTCATCAATATTTGAGATGAAAACCTACGGGGCGGCGAATTGCCGAGCGTACATTATATGCCTATGAACGGCGTTCAGTATGAAATAAGCAACAATAATTCATGCCTTCTTTATTTATCCACAAAATTTAGCATAATTCCTTAAAGAAAATGAACCTCATTTATTCATCCACTATCCACATCATGAAGAAGAACATAATAAAACCATAGTAAATCTACTGAATGCGATATTAAAATAAACATTGATATGGAAAACAGGTCCATTTGTTTTTAACTGCTCCTCTCAAAGCCATATATACATTCGATAGTCATAGTTCTTTTTGGAAGGCATAATCCAAGTTGATACCAATATTAACATATCCTGAGAATCTTGTACCAGTACCAGGGATATGAAACTTCTTCTTGTCTTTGGACCAGAGCAGTCTGCTTCTTTTATGATGCCTGGACTTCCATCCACAGATCTATAATACTTTGAGATAGTTTCTAAAAGGGGAGGGCTGTTGATGAATGTTTTTCTTGGGGAAAAAAGAGGCCAATGTTAATGCAAAGGCTTTCAATGATGGGTTGTACATTGTACTCCTGCTTGCTTGGATCTTTTAACATTCTTTGAAACGAATCTCTTGCAACTCCTGAATTAATGAATGCCTGAAAAGAAGAGAAGATTTTTTGATATGATCATGACTTGTCAGAGTTAATGGAATTTAAGAGATTTGAGATGAAATATTTACCTTATTCTTCTAATTTTAGAAGAAGATGGTGCCTCAGTGAAACAGGAAGATGAATCTCATTTGTCCACTGGCTCAATTTTTTCAACCCTGCAAAACAGATTACACCAGATATAATTAATCACTAATGCAACAAAAATTGCAACCATTCCACCTGCCGGTAGGAGAACAGGTACTGGGAAGAGACTTATCAATTTATCGAATTTATCATATGTGAGATGCTTATATCTGATCCATCCCTCTGTTGAGTTTCCAGAGTACCGGCACAATGATGATTTTTTTGATGAAATGGCTAATATTTGATTTCAATATTTTGGTTCTTTCTCTGGAAATTCCCAGAAACTTACCTTAAGGACGAAAGTTCGAAGATTGGTTTGGCAAGAAGGGGATTGGCATCATTTTTGAGATATCTGGTACCATTCACTCGAATAACGAAATCTTTTAGCTCAAAGTGTTCGGAACATACAAACAGTTTCTGAGAAAGATCATCAAGTAATATTCAGGATTGAGAACCAGATGTTCCTCTTCTCAATATCAGAATGGAATCTGAAAAGTGAAATTCTAAAAGTCTACGCCTCTGATACTGATATATGAAAAGATTAGAACATACCTGTGCAAATTCAAGTTAGGATTCAAATAGTCCAATTTACCACACACAAGACACTTACGAACCATTTTCTTATCGTATTTAGCTGAAGATATTCAAAAATAAATCCAAATAACGCTTTTAACATACAATGAAGCTCAAAATCTTGTTGACAACACTGTTCGAATTGTCAGAAATTTCATAGAACAAAGATGGCGGCACGTAATTAATGAATGAACTGGACATAGATTCAAAAAACCGTATTGCCAAACGTTTTTATACATTAATCTGGGGCAAAAAGATCGATCCGTTTCGAGAACATTTACATATACTGAAGTATATGTAATGTGAAGAATGCACAATAGTTGAAGAAACCAATACTCGTTTCTGGCATTCACGCACAAATGAGTAAATGAATTTCAATCTCAGAAACTTTTCATTTTGATTGAGAGTTTATTTATTAGAAAATTCAACGAACGTCACAACGTTGCAAAAATTTCTACTATATTTTGATTCCGTAGTATTACAATCACCCAGTTCAGTTCTGATGATTTTGAAACTTGGCTTCACTATTTATTATTGAAAGCTGTGTCTCTTCTTTCTATGGTCTAAGTTTTTACAGAATGTTTTTGGTGGGATTTCACTTTTTTTGTAGAAACGTGGGCATATTGATCTATTTTATTAGATTTTCTTATTTGACACTTTTTTAGGAGTAGTTTTTTTATTACAAATCTTTATTTTTTTTCGGTTCTGAACTATGGTAGATAGAGCCTCCGATTATTTTTTATTGATTTCAGCGTCCTCGAAAACCTATAGTTTGATACCAAACTTATCCATATAGCCCATCTCTTACCCGATTCTTTTTCGGATTCAATTTTTTCTCTCCCAATCTAACCACCGCAGACCCATCTGATGATGTTTTTTCTGAAGAGCAATAGACGTTTTATATTGCAACAATTTATAGTACAACAATTGTTGAATGAGCACCCAGCACCCAAGCTTGTTGTCGCACATTCTGATCCCTGTACTCTGATGAAGAATGATCATAGATCACTTCATAAAGCCTGACAAGTTCGATCAAATTTTCATCCATTTTCACTTCATCAATCACTTCATAAAATATCCGACGGAACTTTGCTTTCGCGTAACTTCGGAAAATTTGGATTTCGAGTACGTGATTATAGCTTACTGGATGACGAAAATTTCGTCGTTCTGGTCTTATCCGGAGGTTCTCAAATAGGGGCCTGAAAATGCGGCGAAATGGTTCGGGTAAAGATAGTACGGCAGTGTTTGCTTCGCGCTCGACTTGGCGGGGCCACTGCCGTGCCACCAAATTCTTTATTCGTGCAAGTCCGGTCAGAACATCAGGCCAACGTAAAAAAATATTGTATTGTCATCAAAATTAGAGGCTAATAAAGCAAATATCCATAGTTGGTTCAATTATATCGAGATGATACACAAAAATATCCCAAATTCCCTCGAAAAAGTTACGACCGAAAATCCCATTTAAATTTCAATCTCGTTCCAATTAAACCGTTTAGTTGTCAGATATCTGGGGCCCCATTTCCAAACTCGTTTCAATGGAGAACTGATTGAAACAGGTCAGGGCAACTGCAACGGCAAATCAGTTCGTTTTGACAGATTGGAAAATTAAAGAATTGATGGGAGAATTCGTCCGACGTGAATTTATGATTGCGATAAACCTATTGGATTTGCTGATCTCATTTCAGCCCCGCGAACGGGAATTGATGATAAGGATCAACAGATTGATAGGGTTTCAATCATCCGCGGAGATAAACTTAGATAATTTATTGCCCCAAAAAAATTTATGGGGAAAATGAAGAAAAATTCTTGAGAAAAGATGTCTATCATTTAGAATTTCTCGGTACTTTTCAATTATTTCTGTATCGTATACAGTGTGACAAGAAAAACCTCGGACAAACTCTTTTTCATTCAAATTTATTAAACAGAAGAAATTGAACAAAACAACAACAAATAATAATTGCTTGAACATTTGTTGATAATATATTTAAGTCGTTTCGAAGTGGCTTCCTTTGGCGGCGATACACAGCTTCAGACGCTTCTTGAAATTTTCGGCAATGGGCCGAAGCTCCTCGAGCGTTAATCGGTTCCATTCCCGGCGCAGAGATTGCTTCAGCGACTCCAAATTTTTTGCACAAGCCCTGTGCTCCAAAATCGACCACACGCTGTAGTCCATTGGGTTGAGATCCGGTGAGTAGGGCGGCCATTCTGCAGATGAGATGCAACAAGGAAAATGGGTCTTACACCATTCTTGCGTCATTTTCGCTCTGTGAGCCGGAGCGGAGTCCTGTTGAAAGGTCCAATGCGTATCGCCGAAGTGCTGCTTGGCCCACGGAAGTACTATGGTATCGAGGATGTCGCAGTGGTAGACTTCTTGATTGATTTTGACCCGTTGATCCACGAAAACTGGAGTTTTACCACTGCCGCAAATTCCGCCCCAGACAGATTGCGGATTTTGACGGTGTTCGACGATGGCCGATGTACCGGAACCTTAGACAAAGGTCTAAGACCGGAGCAGACTCTATCGTTTTGGTGGTTGTGGGATTGTTCTACGGTGAAAAGCTTCTCGTCTGTGAAGAGAATTCGCTTCCATTGCTGACCGGCGGCGAGACGAAGGAGTTGGCGACACCTTTGGAGTCGTACGCGCTTGTTTTCCTCCGTGAGGAGTTGAACTTTTTGGAGCTTGTATGGCTTGAGGTTGAGCTCCTTTTTGGCAATTTGACGGACTGATTCGCGGTTGATACCGGTCTCAAAGGCTATTTTCCTCATGGAAACCCTCGGATTTCGATTGACTCGCTTCTTGACGATGTTGCGATTGCTAAGTGTATTGACACTTTTCTACCACTTCCTAGACGACGACCATGATGGCCAAGCTCCTTGAATCGCACTACGTTTGTTTGACATTCTAAAACTCTGTGAAATGAAATTATATCAAACTGAAAATTCGCATATTAGTACAGGAGAGTGTAGAGAAACCAAGAGAATAAAAATTATTTGGCTGCGCTGAAATACTTTTGTTCCAGACCACAGCAAAATTTGTCAAGTTTTTTCTTGTCACCCTGTATAGAGAAAGAGGAGACACAGCACCTCATTCATGAATTCGAGAATTGGTGAAGCCAAAATTCAGTCAGTTTTCTATGGGTGGAACGAAGATAGCATAAAGGATAGCAATATCATTAGATACTGCCGTGGCAACATTGCATAATTTTACTTCAAAAAGTCCAGTGGCGTGGTGTTATCGGTATTTATGAATGGAAACAAAATTACAGGTGAATTAACTCTTTTTGACGAATTCATACAATGATCCGAACATTGAAACAGATTCTGGGTAAACAGAGTCAGCTTAATTCAGAATTGATAACCAAATGTTCCTCCTTTCAATATAGAAGGGTATCTGATCAGGGAAATTCTAAAAATCGAAGAATCTACGCCGCTGTACTCAGAATGATAAGAGTAGAATATATCTGTGTAAACTCAAATCAGGATTCAAATCGTCCAATTTACTACAAACAACGAACCATTTTTTCAACGTATTATGCTAATTATATTCATAAATAAATCCAAATCTCACTTTTCATATGCAATGAACCGCGATATCGTGATGACAACACCGTTCAAAAATCATTAGCAACACAGAATTAACATAGCGGTACGAGATTAATGAATAAATAAACAAGAAACTAGCCACAGATTCAGAAAAAGGTGCTACCATAACGTGACATTTCATTATCTGAGGCAAAAACGGCCGAGGCGTTCCGCAAACATTTCGATACTCTTTCTTGAGAATTTTGAAAAGTGTTCGTTTAGAGGTTTTTCCATCGGGTTATTCTGTCCATTATTTTTCAGTAACATTTCGACACTCGATTCTTGATTTTCGTACAATGAAATAGCATAACTGAATCTTCCAACCATCTACGTGAAATTTCCAGTATTAACAGATAAAAAAGTTTCTTCAACATGCGCCATGTCTTTGGAATCATTGTATTCACATAATTTTTTCTCAAAATCATTATTGTCCCAAAGTGAATAAACATTTTGATGAATACGTAATAACTACGTCCTCTATGTAGAAAGGACAACGTTGCTTAGTTATTCGACAGGATAATGACTATAACCTAACATTTTCAAAATATACACGGTGAAATGTGTGAGAATGTCATGGCCAACCGGGATACATTATTTAAAGTGAATGGAGTATAGACAGATAGACCGACAAAAATGCGTATTTTTCTCAGGTATCCAGAACCTTCAAAAGCATCATTTGGACTCTTCGGCAGATTCCTACAAGCATTAGTGCAGGGAAATCGTACTAACGAGCGTTCAGCGCGGCATCGTCTGCAATCTCTCAAATCCAATATGGGACAAAAAATGTCATTCCATCCACTCTGTTTTCGCCTGAGACTCGAAAGCTCATTGAATTCCTCACCGCAGATTAAACGAGAAGCTCTACCCTATCGCGCCAAATCAATATTCGCAAAAAATTCACATCGAACCCAATCCCGTTGTTGTTCATCCCCCGAAGTGAAGCAGGAATTCGCTTATCCGACAGTTTCCCGAGAAAGTATGGCTCCAATTATCACACACCGCAGCAGATTCGGATTTCCGCAAATTCCATTTGCAACTTCACGCCGTGCAACTTCCTGCATACAAGTTCGGCGATCGGAAGTTTTGTTTCGGACGCGGACAAAGAGTTTGGCAATCTGGCTACCGATGAACCTGCTATCGAGTTTCCGGCGAACAAAAGGGCAATCAGCAACTGCAGCGGGAATACTTGAGTTAGGAGCCAGCGGCATCAAAGGTGGAGCGTGATTGGTTATGGCTGTTTTGAATAATCGAGTTCGATGGATCTCAGTTGACTTTGGCTGAAAATCCCTGCCCCAGTTTAAGATTACATCGAACAGCGATGAACTGGACGGGTGCCGTCAATGGACCCGTAAATACTGAGACTTGGAGTTTAATTATTTTTTTCTCAAACACGGTGAACTGAAGCAAGAAATTGCAGGAGACCTTATTTGTTTAGAATGGATCAAGGTTCCCAAAACTAATTTTTCGTTGAAAAAGATGAATATGGAAAAAAGTTTCTGCGAAACAAGGTTTAGGGGCGGCTTTTTCTACCCCTTGCAATCATAGAGGAACACCACGATTTTTTATGTAGCTTTTCACTCACAATAGTATATTCTAAAACTAGTTGCAGAATGGGCTCCCATTCCAATACGAATGCGAAATTCGAAAACGAGCGACGAAGGAGCGAGTTTTCGAACGCATGAGTATTGGAATTGCATTCTGCAACGAGTATTAGACGATATTTTCTCTATTTCACACAAATTTTGTGAAATTTAATGAAAAAATTCAAATTATAGGTCCTAGTGACTTTCATATTTTATCTTGGCAGTTGGTGTGAACGTTAGGAAATACGAAAATTGACGTTTCCAAATTGACGTCTGCTGAAATTTCAAAGGATCGGAAGTCATTGCTGACAACCACAAAACGAAAAATGTAACTGAAAACGATGCTGTAACGAATTCATTACAGCACTGTTTTTAGAACTGTAATGAGCTCATTACGATACTGAAATAGAGAGAAAATTTTTTGGTAGTTTTTTGGCTAGTTACTTATGATATGAGTGTTAAAAGTGACGTTTTATTTTGTGAGTGAAAAAGTTTGTGAAATGAGCGAATTGAACAATTTCACGAACAAAATAAAATCACTTCTAACACAAATACCATACAATGTTTTTTGTACAAATGCCCTATTTTGATAAAGAAATGGGCGAATTTGCAATGACAATAAACTTCAAAATGCATTTCAATATTCAAATGATCAAAAGGTTGTTGAGAATGGCAAACGTTGCCAACGTTATGATTACTAACAAAATAGATGCATATTCTAGGCATCTATCTAACAAATGAGAAAAGACGCTGTCATTTGAATTTCGTTCCTGTACAATTTTCGTCTAGGGTTTTTAACTGCTTAATATGTTTGTCGTGAGTCCAATTATTAATGAAAGTGACGATTTGGTTATTGTGGATATTGAAGAGTCTGCAAGAAGAGCAAATCTGGAACTCCTATACCTAAAAAATCTGTTCAGCAGTACGATATTGCATATAACAATTTCCTGGTCTGGTGTAAATTGAAAAATGTAGAAGTAAACTTTAGTGAACCTGTTTTCCTGGCATACTTAGAAGAAAAATAAAAAATATGGAGTTCATCAACTTTATGGAGCAAATTTTCAATGATAAAGTAAAGCGCCCTTATTGAAAATGGTGTGGATGTTAGTAAATATTTTAAGGTGATAGCATATTTAAAACGGAAAAGTGAAGGATATTGTCCCAAAAAATCGAAAATTCCCACTCGCGAACAAGTTGAAAAGTTTATAAATGAGGCACCAGATGAGAAATACTTGATGGTTAAGGTTGCAACTATTTTCGGATTATTTGTAGCCTGTCGGCGTGAAGAATTGTGTAATTTATCAGTGGAAGACATCGAAATAACAAATAAATCATTGGTTATACAACTTCCAAACACAAAAACGAAAGTCAGTCGTTCTTTCAGTATTATTGGCAAGTATGTTAACTATTTTCATAAGTACCTACTTTGTACTGCGCCCTTCTGTCATCAAACATCGTCGTTTTTTCCTGAAATACATGAATAATAAATTCACTGCCAATCCAGTTGGTATCAATACTTTTGGGGAAATTCCATCTATTGTTGCCGAATTCCTCAAATTGCCAGAATCAAAGCAATATACCTTCAGGACACCGCTTCATTGCTAGCAGAATCAGGAGCAAATATTACGGATATAAAAAAACATGGTGGATGGTGGATTCCATTGCATATAGAAATGTCATTGCTGAAAAAATTCTCCCAACCTCAACAGATTTTGGATCATCATCATCCAATAATGTACTTCCGGTTTCTAAAAGTACTGATGATGCTGAGGATTCCAATAATGTGTTGCGAAGCTCCCTAACGTCACAGGGCATTAATGTTGGTAATTGTTCTAGTTTTACGATTAATATTAATGTTCATGAGTAATGATTGTTAAATATTAATAATAAAAATTTCAATTGCTGAATTTTTTCATCTGATTTCATCATAAGAAAATGGTGTGCTAAAAATATTTTTAACAATAATGTTAAAAATATTTTTAACACGCTTCCACGTAAACAATCAATTTTAACATTGTTTGCTGCCATTGAAAGTGTCACTTTTAATGGCAGTTGTACAAAAAACTGTTTCAGGACGACATCCTATATCTAAGCAGGAAGGAATTAAAAAAGAAAAGAGGTCTGCATCCAGTTGATTCAATATCCTCATATGCCTCATCCTGATTCCTGGGTAGAGTCGAAATGTTTTCTGATGGCGAGGTTTGCTATAAACCGTTGGTGTCTCGAGTACCTCTCTGTGAAACCATCTAGTTATGACAGGGGAAACATCTTATGCAGAACTTATTTAGCTTAGCTTATTCAAGAGAAAGAGCTCAAACATTTAATTGCCAGGTTCGCCATCCGAAAACGCCTCGATTCAGGCACGTAGCCAGAATTTTTTTTGGGGGGGGGGGGTTACAATACAATTTTTTTCAAATATACAGGCCCCTTTTGTGTTGCTTCAACCGAAAAGAAAGTTTCGGGGGGGCCCGGGCCCCCGCCCCCCCCCCCTGGCTACGTGCCTGCCTCGATATCAAGTTTGTGATTATAGTAACTGCGAAACTCTGTATTCTCGGAAATATCGTAGTAGTAAATTTGACCCTAATGAATCGTTCTTCTGCAGAGTTGTGCCCACCAGGGAGTTATTCCCAAACCAATGTCATAACCTGTTATTTATCGGAGTTAGCCAGGGTCCGTCAGATTTCCCCAATGACGACGAATTTAATGGGATTCCGTTTGATACATTTGGTCCCTGTAGACATTAGGGATCAGGGAAACCATCAATTTAATTCGGTAATAGACTCAGCATAACCCTTATCATGTTCCAGCTAATCTCTATGATTTAGAATCCCGAAAATTATTTATTGCTTTCAATAAAATTAAAAATCTTAATTAACATTTACACTTCGAGTATCAGATACTTGGAGAGTTCCAAAAGCAAAAAGCAATGGATGACTCTTTGAATGCATCGAACAGTTTTCAAATTAAGTTACTTGGAATTAATATACTGTATCGGGTGTGTTTTTTAGAGTGATTAAACTTTAAATTGAAATTAAACACATTTAATTTGAGATTGAAGCCATTTTTTTATTCGAAAGATAATTTTATGACATTTATGTTGGTTCCAACAAGATGGTGCTACAACTCATGGTACTACCGTAACAACTGATTCATTGATGAACCCAGGCCCGCCGTAAGCGGGCGTGCAAGGCGTGCCCGGCACAAGGGCGGCACGTCCAGGGGGCGGCAAATCCAGTGAAATTGAAATTTTTTTGAAGGGGACAAACAACGTGGTAAGCGGGGGGGGGAGGAAAAAAAAGGGGGGGCGGTTGTCCAACTCCAACTGCTTTAAAATTTTGCCAACTGCCATAGAAACATAGAAATTTTGCCATATGTGATCGAAACTTTGCCAACCTCTTTGAAATTTCTCAAACTCCGTTCAACATTGGGGGCGGCAAGGTCTCCCCATCCCCCTTAGAGAGACTTTTTCTCTGAAGGATCGGGGGGACAGGCGGCCAACATCGATAATTTCCGTATATCCACGGAATTCAGTGAATTCACTGCAGTGTTTGTTTCAGGTTTATTTCCGGGAGGGGCACTGCCGCCCCCCGAAGTTCCGCAGAGAATCAAAATATTTCCCAATCATATTAGATTGCACACCAGATGTTAGTCATATAGAACAAATTACAGTTATACTCCGGCATGTTCTTTTAGATAATGAGACAAAAAATTTTACGATATGTAAAATTTCCTTGATTTCTGCCCTATCAACAGCTCCACAGGCGAAGGTCTATTGAATTTTGTTACGGATTTATTTTCGCAATTGAATTTCAACATTCAAAATTTACGAGGCAAGGGTTATGATAACGGTTCAAATATATGCGTGGAAAACACAGTGGACTACAAAAAAAAAATTTGGAAATCAATAACCGTGCATTTCACGTACCGTGTTCGGCTCATAGTCTTAATTTGGTAGTGAATGATGCAGCAAGTATTACGCACGAAACATGAATTTCTTCAATATAATTCAAGAAATTTACGTTTTCTTTTCGTCATCTACAAAAAAGTGGTCCATTATCTGTAAACCTTGTATCTGTTAAGACTGTTAACATTAACCATAGTTAAAATTAAAAGCTTTAAGTAATACGCGATGGTCAAGCAGAATCGATGCAGTTAAACCCTTACGTTATCACCTCGAAAAAATTTTTGATGCTTTGCTAGAAATATCTGATAATTCCTCAGAATGGGATTGTACTACTTCCCACAAAGCTCATTCGCTGGCCTTAAACGTACAAAATTATAGATTTATTTGCTCGGTAGTAATTTGGTTTGATATCCTAAATGAAATTAATGCCTTGAGTAAAATGATGCAGAGCCCCACCATGAATACCCAAATTTGCATGAATTTGTTGAAGACGTTGATTGATAAGTTCAAACAATATCGTACGGCTGAACATTTTGAAATTGTGTTAGCAGAATCTTCCAAAGTGACCCACGAACTCAATGTAGAAACAGATTTTCCACCAATCAATAAAATCAGACCAAGAAGAAAACCAACACAATTTCAATATGAACACATCAGTGATAAAGTTTTATCCGACCCAAAAACCAAATACCGAGTGGAGTTTTATTTTAGGATACTAGATCAAACAATCAATTCCTTGAAAAATAGATTCGAAGAGTTGACAACATTTTGCGACGTGTTTGGGTTTCTTAGCGACAACCTATTCGACTATTCCAATGTTGATTTGATGAAGTATTGTCAAGACTTGAATCTGAAGCTTATTGAAGTTGATGCTACTAATGAATCAGACATTGACGGTATTGATTTGTTCAATGAAATTATTGCACTAAAATCGCATTTTGCAGAACACCAATCGAAGGATCCACAATCACTGTTACAATATATTTTTGGCAATGACTTAATTTCTACATTTCCGAATATAACAATAGCACTAAAAATACTACTAACATTGCCGGTTTCAATTGCATCTGGAGAAAGATCTTTTTCAAAATTAAAAATTATCAAGAATTATTTAAGATCCACTGAGATCCAACACAGATTAAGTAATTTAGCTATAATTTAGCTATAATTTCAATTGAACACCAAATTTTGGATAGATTGGATATGACTAAGATTATAGAAGATTTCGCAAATATAAAAGCGAGAAGAGTGAAATTTTTTTAGATAAATATTTGAGTGTGTATCTATATGATTTTTCAATTTTTTAAATAGAAATAACAATAATATAATATATATATATATAATCACTGTATTCATAAGTGCCTTAATAATTTAATTTAAACTTCACTCCCCAAACCTGAGCCAGTAGACCCTTATCGTTAAGTTTAAATTATATATATATATATATATATTACAATAATTCTTGCCACTACCCCCCCCCTCCCGAATTGCTCTCTGGATACGCCCCTGATGTAGCGCCCTATTGGGGGCGGCATAACAGTATTTGCACGCGGGCGCTCAGACAGCTAGCGGCGGGCCTGGATGAACCAGAAACAATAGACGCTTTGGAAGCCAACATAACAAGTGTTATTGATGGAATAAGGACTGAATATTTTGAAACAGTGGTCGAATGCGGTGCCTCAGAGCTAGTCGTATGAAATATGCCCTTGGCTCAGTGGTAGAGCGTTGGATTAGGACCCTGCAAGTCAATCCCGAGCTAGGAAAGAAATTTTCTAGTCCCGGTAAGGGCAACCATTCTCACTGTTGGGTCAAAAATTAACAGTGCTGTGCTAAGGTGGCGTAAGGACACAGTAAGAAAGCCTACACAGAACACAACTGCTTACTCCGAACTCGGCACAAGTTACAAGCTTCGAAGCTTGTAGTTGAAGCTTGTAGTTTCAGAGGGGTCTCCTCAGGAGACCTAGGAGTAATCAGGATAAACAATAAATCATTATATGTCATGCCGGAAATTATTTGAAACACATAAATGTCATGAAATTATCATTCCAATAAAGAAAAAATTGTCTTCAATCTCAATTTAATTGTGTTTTATTTCAATTTAAAGTTCTATCACTCTGAAAAGACACCCGATAGAAGAGTGACCCTCTCTTCGATTTGGATTCTTCAAAGGAATAAAACTGATTTGAAGTAACGATTCATAAATATGGATGAGACTTGGATTTATGGATTTACACCCCCATGGGTCGCAACTGCATAGTAAACTCCGGGGTTTCTGGCAACCTGTTAAGATTTCTGAAGGTCATATACCTATCAGCATGTTCTGAGAAAGCAACGTTTATTTATTTTGTGAAGGCTCTTATTGAAATATAGTCAAGGCCCTAAATAACATTCAACAGTTATGAAAGAATTGCACGTTGAGATGTTTCCCCTTTAGATTGCAGGTATAGGTATGCATAAACAATGAAGTGAGGATGTCTAATTTGGCGTTAAGTTATTTGTACCTAAGCTCTGAAGGCAAATAATGAAGCGGATGACGACTTAAAAATGCAAAGCTTACTGATAGCTTAAAACTGATTCAGTACAAATGAAAATTGACATACATTCTGAAGACAGACGTGAATATAACTCAAATAATGTATTTATTCAGTTTGAGTTAGTGTTATATGAATCTATCTATCCTCTACGTCTTCTCTGGTCCACTTCAAGTTATTGTAAGCGTCGTGAATAGGTCGATAACTTTTGAATCTTTTCATCTACGATATATCAGTGTTTTTTTAGAGTGATAGAACTTTAAATAGAAATAAAACACATTTAAGTTAATAAATATATTTTTGTAGAACTGCTATTAAAAGTGACACTTTTAATGACAGCAAACAATGTTGAAATTGATTGTTTACGTGGAAGCCTGTTAAAAATATTTTTGACATTAGTGTTGAAAATATTTTTAGCACTCCATTTTCTTATGATGAAATCAGATGAAAAAAATTGAGCAATTGCAAATTTTTATTATCAATATTTAATAATCATTACTTATGAACATTAATATTAATCGTAAAACTAGAACAATTACTATAACATTAATGTCCTGTGACGTAAGGGAGCTTCGCAACACATTATTAGAATCCTCAGCACCATCAGTATGTACTTGTAGAAACCGGAAGTACAATATTGGATGATGATCCAAAATCTGTTGAGGTTGGGAGAATTTTTTCAGCAATGACATTTCTATATGCAATGGAATGATCAACATAGCCCTCGGCTACCGTCGTAAACTTCCATCCACCTTGTTTTTTTTATATCCGTAATATTTGCTCCTGATTCTGCTAGCAATGAAGCGGAGGATCGTGGAAAACAGTGTTCTGTATATTGCTTTGGTTCTGGCAGTTTGAGGAATTCGGCAACAATAGATGGAATTTTCCCAAATGTATTGATACAAACTGGATTGGCAGTGCATTTATTATTCATGTATTTCAGGAAAAAATGACGATGTTTGATGACAGAAGGGCGCAGTGCAAAGTACTCATGAAAATAGTCGACATACTTCCCAATAATACTGAAAGAACGACTGACTTTCGTTTTTTTGTTTGGAAGTTGTATAACCAATGATTTATTTGTTATTTCGATGTCTCCCACTGATAAATTACACAATTCTTCTTGCACGCCGACAGGCTCCAAATAATCCGAAAATAGTTGCAACCTTAACCATCAAGTATTTCTCATCTGGTGCCTCATTTATAAACTTTTCAACTTGTTCACGAGTGAGAATTTTCGATTTTTTGGGACGATATCCTTCACTTTTCCGTTTTAAATATGATATTACCTTAAAATATTTACTAACATCCACTCCATTTTCAATAAGGACGCTTTACTTTATCATTGAAAATTTGCTCCACAAAGTTGATGAACTCCATATTTTTTATTTTTCTTTTAAGTATGCCAGGAAAACAGGTTCACTGAAGTTCCCTTCTACATTTTTCAATTTACACCAGACCAGGAAATTGTTATATGCAATATCGTTCTACTGAACAGATTTTTTAGGTAGGAGTTCCAGATTTGCTCTTCTTGCAGACTCTTCAATATCCACAGGAACAACCAAATCGTCACTTTTATTAATAATTGGACTCTCGACAAACATATTAAGCAGTTAAAAACCCAAGACGAAAATTGGACAGGAACGAAATTCAAATGACAGCGTCTTTTCTCATTTGTTAGTACCTAATCATAACGTTGGCATCGTTTGCCATTCACAACAACCTTTTGATTATTTGAATATTAAAATGCATGTTGAAGTTTATTGTCATTGCAAATTCGCCCATTTCTTTATCAAAATAGGGTAGTTGCACAAAAAACATTGTATGGTATTTGTGTTAAAAGTTATTTCATTTTGTTCGTGAAATTGTTCAATTCGCAAACTTTTTCACTCACAAAATAAAACGTAACTTTTAAACTCTTATCATAAATAACTATTTTTTATTTGAAAGATAATTTTATGACATTCAACCAGAAATGAGCTTCATCACTTAACACAATTTTTCTATATAAAAGAAAAAGCTTCATGCTGTTCTAAGGCCCAATCAGCAAACAAATGACGCTTATTATGGTCAAGTCGCTTCAGTTCTTGAAACCAGTTGGATCTTGTATGGGTGTAGACTAAGATCTTCACGCAAAAATTTCCATGTGGTGGATGCACAGAGTCCAACTTGTTGTGAACGTCGACGAATAGACAAATCTGGATCTTCATTAACACTATCACTTATAGCAGCGATATTTCCTTCTGTACCTACAGTTCTTTGTCTGCTGTTGTTGCTCATTTGTATAATCAAAGTTATCTCTATAGAAAATTCTATCACTTTAAAAATAACACCCGATAACAAACAATAGTTATTGCACTCACAGAAAATCGAAACTAAGAAGAAAATCAATAATTCTGGTATTTCAAGTTTGTACAGTAGGTTCACTTTTTGTATCTTGCCTCCTTTTTCCAAGTTCGATCCAGGAATGAACTGGAAACGTTTTATCCGAATTTTCTGCAGACGAATCTCTTGTTAATAAGATTACGAGGGAGTCTACTCGGTAAATAGGGCTCCACATTTATGGACGAGGCTGTGTGATCGCAGATTTCAGCGAAGTAAAAGTGGGATGTTTAATTCAACAGACAGCTTTTCCACTTTTCCGAGTTATAACTTGAGAAGTTCGGTACACTTTACGTTCGCATAAAAAACTGTCCGCTGGCTCCAAGTTCTGAAAGGTTGGCCATAATGAGAGAGAGGCAGATTTTAATGCTGCCTCAACATGCTTGCTTCGACCTTGAAGAAAGCTGAAAGAATATGAGAGAATGTTGTACTGGATGTTCAGGCAAAATAACGCCTGGAAAAATGGAAATGTATTAAATGGATTGAATTCGTGAAAATTCAAGTCAAGATTTCGACAGTTTTTGTCGATTTTTGACAGTTTCAAACAATTCAGCTTCATTTCTCTGACAGAAAACTCTTTCAAAATTAAAAAATGGATCGATTAGACCTTCTAATAATGGATTCCATATTCCTGAACCTAAATTATAAGGTTTTCGAAATGAAAGAAAGTTTTTATGCCAATAGAAATCAGTTTAAGATCCCAGATGTTGATTAAAAAAAATCAGAGATTTCAGCTCCTTAAATATCTACGATTTTTGTTGAATATAAACCACAAGCAACACATACCAGAACCAGAATATGATATCGGCCAATTTAAAATCATTTATTTGCCTCTAGAAATAGCGTGGCGAGTGTTGAAAAATAAATATTTCATCTTACATTGAGTGCTGAGGGAACTAAACGGTATGAGAAATATCGGAATTGCGTCAGACATTTTATCATCGTAATCTGAGCTGATCTAATTCAGATCGAATTTGAGATTGAGCAAGATTAGTAGTGAGACTCATTGGCGCCCGCAGAAATTTTTCTCAGGGAGGGCACTTTTCCTTGCCTTTGCATTAAGGGGCAGTATCACCTTTTGAATCGTGGTAAATCGCCATTCAAAAGTGGTCTCTTTATTTCACGAGTAAGTACCCTAATTTACGACGTAGAGACTTGATTTTTTTTTTAATTGAAGTTGAAGAACGTCCCGAGGGCAAATAGTTTTCTTTTTTTCGATTTAATTAGTTTTTCAATTGAAAAAACCAGGGTAATCGTTAGATCTGGGGTTATTGAATATGTTCTTCGTTTTTCACGAGTACAAGCTATATTTTTAAAATAATAATGAAAATTTTTGTAGTTTATAGAAGATTAAATTGCCGAGGCCAAATAGTTGCGATTTTTTCGATTTAATTAGTTTTTCAATTAAAAAAACAGGTTGAACTTCAGCGTTTTGGAAACTACGTTTTCCAACGGTTATTCATCATTTTTTGAAAAAAATCGCAACTATTTGCCCTCGGCAATTTAATCTTCTATAAACTACAAAAATTTTCATGATTATTATTTCAAAAATATAGCTTGTACTCATGAAAAACGAAAAACATATTCAATAACCCCAGATCTAACGATTACCCTGTTTTTTTAATTGAAAAACTAATTAAATCGAAAAAAAGAAAACTATTTGCCTCGGGACGTTCTTCAACTTCAATTTAAAAAAAATCAAGTCTCTACATCGTAAATTAGGGTACTTACTCGTGAAATAAAGAGACCACTTTTGAATGGAGATTTACCACGATTCAAAAGGTGATACTGCCCCTTAAGAAAGTAATATTGAGGGTGTTGTGCTGAAAAACGATAGGGCCATCAAAATTTCAAATTCCTTTCATTTGAAGTCAATTTTGTATTGGTAGGGGTCTCTTGTTCTGTTACACTTTTCACCTTGAATTGAATAGTTTACTTTGTTTTGAGTAATTTTGTTCCGTCATTTTTGTTTGAAAAAATTTTAAGATGACATCAAGATGGAGAAAACCCCATCTATCTTCGAAACTGTTGTCCGATTTGATTTAAAACTGAAGATTTTATATGAGAAGTTTTTACTGATTTTAAGCCATTTTTTTTTGGGAAATTGCGAAGAGAGAAATGAATCAGTAATAAAACCTTTTTTTCCGAGCTTCGTGGCTCAGGAATTAGTAGTCATTTAATGGTTTTTGGGGATCATGATGAAGAGGCTCAACAAGTGCTTGAATTGATATAAAGTTTTTCATATTTCTGTCTCAAAAATCAAGTCCTGAATCGTTAAATATGAAAGCCTGTCATAAAAATGAAACTGGCGCTGCGAACAGGAATTTCTTCTTCTATCCCTATTGCTTTCAGGAGTTCAAAAGAATATCCTGTGTCCCAAAAAATCTGACAACTCACTTGACGCAGACAACGATGTTATCTATTTACAACGGTCCAACTTACAGAATACCAGGAAGGAGAAATCACCTTTGACCTCCATCGGTTATTTGACTTGACGGGCTTCAGGAAAAGTAATTTCTTTCAGGACGTTCACCGGAATCCTGACAGATAGTCACAGGCAGCATTCGCAATCTCAAGGGTCAGACAGTTTGATAAAGACAAGTCAAACACTGCATTTACTCCGAAGTTAAAGCATCGACATGTCAGTTAAGTTTTATCGTATCCCGTCCCCCGCTTTATACACATAAGTCATGCAATTCGCCCTTTATAGTGGCGGAAAGTTTTGAAATCCACTTTCATTTTTGTTCCTCCTGGATTTCAACGAACTCCAGAAAGGGGGGCGATAAATCTTTCATGAGGTTATATTTCGCATTCGCCTTCCAAAATGAAAAGTGCAGGATATATGGTAATATGCGGTTTATTTTATGCGCGATGTACTTCAAGCTGAGTAGATATTATAGTTCATCGCATATAAAGGGTTGTAAAAATTATGATAGGTGGTGGCATTGCCAATAAGGGTATGGAATTAAGTTTGATGAATATTTTGCGCTCAAGGAACGCATCCATACGTTTGATTTGTACAACTTTGACAATTTTTTTAACGATAGCGATTTAGAAATTGAAGGAAACTATTCAAAGTCTTCCTCCACAACTATGCATTTATTTATGCTACAGATGTATACATTTCGAAGACTGCTGTCTTCATCTTCAGTGTTACATAAAAACTGTAAATAGTACAAGGTAAAAAAAAGAAAATGGACCCCCCCATAATAGAGGAAGAGGCAGTGACCAATTTTCATATGTCATTTCAAAACTCACCAAAATTTACTTGTTTGATATTCAATATCTGCTCGAAAATAAAAACAATTTCTGCCAGCCCATAATGGCCGGAGTAGACTACCATAAGCGCTCAAAGAGGCCAAAAAATTAGGTTCAACTATGTCATAGTATTACACACAAAACTTTCAGGAGTTGTTATATTGATAATATATTGAATCTATAAAAAATAATAACAGAACTTTTTCGTCCCTCCTAAGTGTTGGCAGAACTCTTTGAAAATTCATTAAGAACAGCTAGAGCTGTATGTCATTTCAGTACGCTTGAAATTTACAGGAAATAAAGAAAATGTGTCTAGAAAGCGAATTATAATCACGACAGAAATTTTTTACACCACGAACCATCTGCCAGAACGAGAAATGTTGCCGCGCAACTGCGAGCGAAATGAGCTTATTCATATTTGCAAGTCAGACCTAGAGCGCATATTGGGCATGTATTATTGTCAATTTCAATTAAAATAATAGATTAAAGGAATTAAAGGTGTTTATTAAATAACATTACAGCAATTCATTTAGTAATAAACTATTCAAAAAAATATGCTCTTCTTACGCATCCTCAAAATTTGTTTCCTCAAGAATTTTTCGAATGGATTGAGGTCTTGAGTATACCTGTGTGACTTACGAAACATTCAAAGAAGTATAAGATCTCAGTCACATTAAGGGGTAAAAAATAAACCATCAGGGCATTTAAAACCCCAGAAGTTGGGTAGACTAAGAGTAGTAAAAGAGAGTATAAGACTTTCACAGTGAGCTTTAGTATTACGAGTACATAGCGAATACCCTTATCATCGGATCAGGTAAATGAATCTGAAAACAAATTCTATAATTTCATAAAAGAATTTGAGCTTCCTATCAACTTTTGATGAGTCTCGTAAATGTCCAATATGCGCTCTAGGTCTGACTTGCAAATATGAATAAGCTCATTTCGCTCGCATGTGCGGGGCAACATTTCTCGTTCTGTTCTGGCTTATGGTTCGTGATGTAAAAAATTTCTGTCATGATCATAATTCGCTTTCTAGACACATTTTCTTTATTTCCTGTAAATTTCAAGCGTACTGAAATTACATATATAAGCACAGCTGTTCTTAATGAATTTTCAAAGAGTTCTGCCAACACTTAGGAGGGACGAAAAAGTTCTGTCATTATTTTTTATAGATTCAATATATTATCAATAACAATTCCTGAAAGTTTTGTGTGCGATACTATGACATAGTTGAACCTAATTTTCTGGCCTCTTTGAGCGCTTATGGTAGTCTACTCCGGCCATTATATGGGCTGGCAGAAATGGTTTTTATTTTCGAGCAGATATTAAATATTAAACAAGTAAATTTTGGTGAGTTATGAAATGACATATGAAAATTGGTCACTGGCTCTTGGTCTATAATAAACAAAGCTTACCACAATGGAAAAATAATCAAGTAAGAAGCTTCACCTCTATTGAAATGAAATATTGTTTTTTGGCATGGTCTTTGTATCTTCTTCAGAGGCATGCAGAAATTCTTAAGAAAAATTTTTGTTTGAAAAATTAGTTAGTTCAAAGAGGTTTTCAGTATGTGCACTTTGTCATGTCTCTTTCTTTGAATTGAAACATTTTATCGAAATGTTTCAACTTCAGTAGGAACGTAGGTACCAATAACATACCTACTCAAGATCATAACTGAAGCGCATCAGTGTTTCACACATTCTAATTTTTCACGTGAGGGGATTAAAAGTTGTGCATGAAAAAAAATGTAATGGTCGGCTTTCATTCGGTGACAAATTTCTTCAGGTACCATTGCCCCAAAGTAAATGAGCCATGACAAAGTGCACATGCTGAAAATCTCTTTGAACTAACTAATTTTTCAAAAATACAAGAAGAAGATACAAAGATTTTGCCGAAAAAGTACCACATGACCCACTTCCCTATTCTAAAAATTTAGAGGGTTGACGGGGATAGCACAGGGTGCAACAAAAATCCTTGAAATATGCATAAAAATTTGATAAAAGTGAAACAAAAATTGATCTGTTTCAGGATTTTGTTGCCAAATATTTTTCTCCTGAGAAAATGAATTTGTTCCATAATTTTGACGCGCAATGTACCTATAATATAGTTTAAATGTACCTACGCTGGGTTTCAAAAATCAGAGAATCAAGCCGTTGATCTCTAATCACTGGTGATTACGCTTGAACTATTTTCATGGGTCTTTCTGTTGAAATAAAACAGGAGCATGAGTTGGCTCATTTTCTTCTATTTTTGAAAGAAAAAAAATTAACTTTCGGAATGAAATCGACTAAAATTATTTCATCAAGAACTCCAATCCTTTCTGAGTCTACCCACAAAATTTCAGTTTCCAAAGTCAATCCATTTCCAAATGCATCTTAAAATAAAAACACACTACATTGAACGCCCACCTTAAGCTAAAATATTTAGCCGTGAAGTGAAGGCACATAGGTACATTTTGTTAGCTATTTATTTACAGAAATCTGTAGGATATTTACTTCATTTTTGAATTGCACTATAAAATAAATAGTTATCAGCCATCAAAAATGTTTTCTCCGAAAAATTCGGTATAATCCAAACAAGAATTCAAATTTATTCAAATGAAATCCCAACAGGACAGATTATTCAATTGTATCCAGGATCGAAATGAATATGCAGTTTAATACTAAAAAAACTGTAGATTGACCGCATCAAGCAATCGGATGATTGAACATCCTCCAGTAAAAATGAGAATGAAAACAAAGAAGTATGTTTATTTTTCATTCGGTATTTTTAATTCGGAATGATGAATGGATTGATCGAAAAAAAACTCTCTTTCGGTAAATATTTATACCGGGTTTGTTGATTCCGAGCTACGTCAGCACATAAACGCGAATGGTTCAGGAAATACTGGTTGCAGGAATTTATCATCGATGATTTTTACAAAACATTTATCGCAATATTTGGGAACATGATATACAGGGTATCTACCAAACGTTTGACTTCTGACCCAACATTTATACACTGCGCAAAAAAATTTACGCACATATGGAAATCTCAAATTTATTTTACAACTGAAGGTGTTTTCAATGATAATTATTTTTATCAGAATTATGCATACATATGTTATCCACTTTCAACGTTTCCCAGCAGGAATAAAAAAAGATGATATTATCAGATTTTGAATGTATTGGCTCCATTCTAAAATCAGTTATTCTCGATCAATTCTAGTGATCAATAGTTTTTCTTTCGTTTGATTTTCTACACTCGAACGCTATGCAACGCGAAACACCCAATTTGACCCAAGAGGAATGTGCCCAAGCGGTAGTTTTGCGAGAAGAAGGGTGGACATACACAAGAATTGCAGAAAGGTTTGGAGTTTCCCATACAAGTGTGTCCAAAATGTTGCAGATATTCAGGGAGACAGGTATGAATGTCCGAAGACCAGGACAGGGTAGACCACGGGTAACAACTGCCATTCAAGAACGTTACTTGAGAGTTTCTTCGTTGAGACAACGGTTTGCAACCGCTCGCCTCCTTCAAAATCAGCTTGAGCAAACTCATGAGGTGCAAATTAGCACTCAGACAATAAGAAATCGCCTCAGAGAATATGATTTAAGGCCTCGTGTCAAGGCAAGAGGCCCAGCTCTTACCCCAGCCCATCGAAGGGCGCGTTGGATTTTGCGAGAGAGCATATTCATTGGGAAGAGGCCGATTGGGAAAGAGTTCTCTTCACAGATGAGTCTAGATTCTGCCTCTACCATTGTGATCGACGTTCCCTTGTATACAGACGTCCACATGAAAGATATGCTCAGTGCAATTTCCTGAATACTACTGGTTTCGGGGGAGGATCGATTATGGTATGGGGTGGAATATCTTTGACTGCTCGCACAGACCTAGTGGTCGTTGATAATGGAGCTATGAATGCTGATAAGTATATAAGGAACATTCTTGAAGAGCATGTGGTGCCATTCGCCCCATACATTGGTGAAAATTTCATTTTTATGGACGATAATGCCAGACCCCATCGTGCGCGCATCGTTCAGGAGTACCTTGAAGAGGTTGAAGTCTCTCGAATGGAATGGCCAGCAAGAAGTCCAGATCTCAATCGCATTGAGCAGGTTTGGGACAACCTCAATAGAAGGCTGAGAAGTTCAGAAAATCATCCAGCTACTTTTAATGACTTAGGAATTCAACTCGGAGAAATCTGGGAAGCATTATATCAGAACATTTTAAGATCACTCATTTTGAGTATGAACCGTCGTTTCCGAGCTGTAATTAACGCAAGGGGTGGAAATACCAAGTATCAAATCACTTATCAGCATTTCAGTATTTTGAAAATTGTTCATTTCTCTTCTTTCGGTAAAATCCTGAATTGTTCTTCCATTTAATGTGTCTTGTTTCGTTCAAAACCTTCCCGAGAGAACATAAAAAATAAGTTATAAAGTCAATGTAGAGTTAACTTTCATTGAAATTGAGATTTTCAGAATGTGTCTTAATTTTTTCGCGCAGTGTATAACAAACTACCTTTTATTTTGAACAAGGAATCACCCTTTGCAATCATTCGCATCAATTCAGAAACACCCTGTATACAGAACCGTAAATGTGCTAAATGACCTATGAACGTAAAGTGATCTTCTTTAGAAACAATTTTTGATGTTACGACTTTCATCCTGTTTAATAATTCCGATATGTTTGATATTTATGTGAATTGTTCATTGTTTTATACACAATTTGTAAGTTTTCATATTTTTATTCTAATTGTGAAGATCTATTATTTCACTCTGATTTTTTGTAAAGCTCCATATAATTTTCGATAAGTCAAATTTTGTACGTACAACAAAACGAATGAATGATTCTTCAGATATTAAAAAAATTTAAATTCATAACCATTTTCAATTTCGAAATTCATTGACCATTAAAATTTACAATGGTAAAATAACAAATAATAAGCTCTCACGGCATTTCTCTCAAAATATTGTTGGTTAAATAAAATGCTAGGTATTTTTCGAGGTACAATTTCAGAACAAACTCTAGAATTAAAAGACCACTTTGGTAGAAATTAGTACTTCATTTCGTCTTAATGGAATGGAATAATGGAAATAGTATTTGTTGCGAAATCTTTGATATTCTTTTGGGTAAACAGTCTGGCGTTAGAATAAACCGAATATAATTTATTATCCTAGAAACCTTTCAGTGCCCAACTCCTTCGAGAGCTTGCGAAGAAGAAAAATGAATAGAGAAAACAGAAAAGAGCGCAACAATGGAAGCAAACTTAATGAGAAACAGGAACGAATAATCCATAAATTAAATCTTCATGAACTGACAAAGAGATTTCGAAAGTGCCCTCCTAATTCGACTGGCTCCGTTATAATTTACTCAACTATTTTCTTTGGGAGTTCACTCGCACTAGGAAGGATAAAAATAAAGGATCCGGATCTTCAGCGAACAATCTAATCATTCTTGGATGAACAGCAGATGCAGAGAGTTTGGACCTCTCCATTACGTCTGTCTGGAGAGTCCTAACGTTTGGAATTAGTAAATTGGTGAACTTCTGAGAGTTTTCGGCTGATTCAGATGAATAAGGAATGAGGATTCACCAGAAAAATTCCGAATTTCGTACGATAAATGGAAGTTCCTCATTTGGCAACCTAATTATATTTGAATTTTATTCTTGTTCTAAATCTTTATTATAATGGTATATTCAAATCATAATATATATACTTACTCTAGAATGGTAATTCCTTCTAGTTCCGCAGCGAAAAACGTGCCGCATAGGCAACTGATTCACAATGTGCGCATGTTCATCATTAGCACATTTCACGTAGAACGATGCCAAGTCCCTAAATGTTTTGTCGGTTCTATTTTAAGTTCAATATAATCGAACAATAAAAATATTCCATTGAGTAACAAACTTATTTTATAGCTCATGCGCGACTTCCTACGACTAGATATTAGACACATTAATATCATAAGTGAATTGCAATATTTGTGGAATTGGTGGGAAAATTAGAGCAGTAATGTAGCAGGTTTTACTAAATAGATATAGACCGTGCAACACCGCTTTTTCTTTCTCATGGCAAATGACTTTGAGATGACCTTAGTGAAAGTCTAGGCAGGAACGGGTCAGTGTCAGTCTGCTGCCACAGTTTAGTTTACTGCATAGACAAACTAGTTTACTGGTGCTTAACTGTTATTTTCGTGTTTGATATTCTTCGTGTGCATTTTGCTTTTGTTGTGTGTTGTGTTCGATTTGGATTTTTCGTATCCGATAAACAATGAACTGTATAGTGTTAACCTTGTCTTGACCTGTTCATTTCCCACTCAAGTACCTATGTAAACTATGTGTACCTTTTCATTCATATAAACTGTTAAAAATTTAATTTATGATTCACGCTTTGCTTTTCATTCGATTGACACATATCTATCCACTCGCACCATGAGATTGGTTCCTTATATAGCAAAAGAACGCTATTCATTATGAAAAATCATGAAATCTTGTGAGTAAACCATCTTTTAATGGATAATTCGAACTCGAAAATAAAATATATTGAAGTAAAACTTTGCAGTTTCATTCAGATAACAGAATGATTTTGGAATATACTCGGAACTCAAAAAGACAAATGACTTGAAGAATGAATGTAGGTATCAGAATTCACTCATGGAACGATGCAGAGTAACGCAATGGCAGATATACAATGCATTTTCATGTTTCCACTATTTTCAGGAACACCGAAGAATAGAACTTTCCTTAAGGGATATATTAGTATATTTTGCTCATTTGATTTTTTTTCTGTACTTTACCAAAGGATTCGTTGTTGGTTAACCAGAATTTGTCTTCCTTGATCCTTGAATTAATTTTTATACCGAAACCGGGTTTTTTCAACGCCTGAAGAGGTTTTGGAATAATGAAAGATTTTCAGCTTATCTTCCAGTCGCTGATGATTCCAAATTCACCATTAAAATAGCCGTTGAAAATTATCCATATGTTCAAAACAACTAGTGTCGAATACTAATTATGAATTGATTCAATTCAACTGCAACAATAACAGCATAAAATTTTAATGAAGCCGACCCTGTTCAGAAACAACCTGATGGCACGTATGCGCATTATGGACCATACTGAAGTTTTGACAACACTTCGGCCCAATTGATTTAGCATTCTAGAGTAAGTATATATATTATGATTTCTATGATTCAAATAGCATTTAACTTTTTAGCGCACGTCCTACTCAAATGAGAGCAACATCCTGTCAACATAATGTCAACATAATGTCCCTAGGATCTAAATTTTTAGAGCTTGTCTCCTTCATTGAGGCACATAAGCCATACTTAGTTTTAATTACTGAAAGCTGGCTGAATCCTTCAATTCCGGACTCTACCTATTCTATATCGAACTACTCGTTGTTCCGTCATGATAGTCGAGCTGCACTGGGTTACCGTGGTGTGTGTGTGTATGTGCATGATAGTCTGTTTCACGAGTTAAAGGTTGACGTCTCTCACCAGGATTGGCCGAACATTGATAACATTTTCTTAACAATATCTAACTCCCAATTTTCGATTGTGATCGGGTGCATTTATAGACCTCGCCCTTGTGCTGATGATGCCAGTGTGGTTCGGTATCTCAGGGAGTTATCTGAGACATCTTCTAATGTTTTCATAGCTGGAGACTTCAACTGTCCAGACTTAAATTGGCCGCTTGTGGGTCTTCCATCCATGAGGTCCCCCTCTTATCCCTACGCTGATCTTGTTACATCCACGGGTCTCCAGCAGGTGGTAGGTGAGCCTACTAGACATAGGCATGGCCAGACTTCTTCATTGCTTGATTTGATCTTTGTTTCGGATAAAAACTTGTTATCTGATGTTGAACACTTTCCACCTATTGGTAAGTCGGATCATGACGTTTTACTCACGGAACTCCAGATGCAGCTACCTACTTCATTACAGTCTCGACAGGTAAAGGTCAGGAAGATTGTCGACTATGGCTGCATATCGGAGACTCTCTCATCGGTTAACTGGAGTTCTCTTTTATCACCTGATCTGCCAATCGATGAGATGTGGAAGTTGTTCGAGGCTGAGTTGAACAAAGCCATGTCTGCTGGTACCAGAGAGGTCGCATCTGCCTACATTCCGACAAAACCATGGATAAACAACCAAATTATGAAACTTCTGAGACGCAAAAGGTCCCTCTGGCAAAGATATCTACGCAGTCGAAATGATACTGACTACAGGACCCACAGAGATTTCTCCAATTTTCTTTCTTCTACCATTCATTCCGCCAAAACTAATTTTGAGAGAAAGTTAGCGACCAAATCCAACAGAAAGCAGTTTTTCAAGTACTTGAGAACCACGATGAACTCAAAGGTCAGTTTCCCGGTTGTGAGGAAGCCGTCTGGGGATGTCTGCAGCAATCCACGTGAAACAGCTGACGTTCTGGCTAGTACTTTTGCCGAAGTGTTTACCCCAGAGCCTGCGGGGAACTTACCTGCTCTAACATCTGCTCGAACGAGTAATTTTATGGATACTGTAAGTCTATCCGAGCACTTAGTGATGGAATATCTTTCTAAGGTGAAGGTGGATAGTTCCCCTGGCAGAGACGGTTTTTCGCCGCGTTTGTTGAAGAACTGTTCTGGAGTCTTGGCGCTTCCGGTTTTTCTTATATTCAAGAAATCTCTCTTCAGCTGCACTCTGCCCTCCGATTGGTTATCCGCCTCAGTAACCCCCATTTATAAGAGGGGTGATAAGCTGTCCCCACTCAATTATAGACCTATAAGTCTGCTGTCGGTCCTGTCTAGAGTCTTGGAGAGAATAGTTTGCGACAGGGTGATCGATTTCTGCTCAGCTCAAGGGATTTTTCCCAACCAACAACACGGATTCCTACCTCACCGTTCAGCCCTCACTAACCTGATCTGTTGTCTCGACGATTGGACTAAGGCGTGGGACGAGAACGTTCCAGTTGATGTGATCTACCTAGATTTTTCTAGGGCATTTGATCGTGTCCCACATAATCGTCTTCTTCATAAGCTGGACCACCTGGGGTTGAGGGGGGGTCTTCTTGGGTGGATTCGTGCGTTTTTGACCAACAGAAATTTTCGGGTGAGGGTTGGCGATGTTTACTCATCTTCCGAATGGCATGTTCGAAGTGGTGTCCCTCAGGGATCGGTTCTCGGTCCCATTCTGTTCCTTCTATATACCTCTGATCTCCCTGGTTGCTTTTTGTCGACATGTTCTATGTATGCGGACGATACTAAGATCTATAATTTTCCACTTCTCAATGCCACAATTCTCCAACAGGATCTCAATAGACTGTCCGCTTGGTGTCGAGAATGGTTGCTTCCACTAAATCTGGACAAATGTCGTGTACTGCACATAGGCAGAAATAATCCGCGACTTTCGTACACAATTGACGATCATTGTCTTTCTTCTGTCACCAGTCAATGTGATTTGGGCTTGACCATATCGAGCGATCTGTCCTGGTCCACACATGTTGCGTCAATTACAGCTAGAGCCCGTCAACTGACCTACCTGGTTCAGAGATCCTTCCGAGGCTCTGATAGATCAGTTTGTAAACTGATTTATGAGTCTTTCATACGCCCTGTCATGGAATACGCTGGCCCAGTATGGTGGACTGCCCTTATTGGTGACATGAACTCACTCGAGTCTGTCCAGAGATGGAATACCAGAATCCCATTTGGAGTCGTCCGCCCAGATTATGAGACCCGCCTCCGTCTGAATAACATGACGACATTTGCTGATAGGCGCACAAGAGGTGACCTGATATTCACATACAAGTGTATGCACGGAATTTTTGGTCCTCAAGTCGAGTCCATATTCTGCAGAAACATCAATAACCTCCGAGGGCACAATTTTAAATTGAGGAAGGAGAATTTCCGGACCATTCCAAGGCAGTTGTTCCTTCCAAATAGAGTGTTCCCATCCTGGAATAGTCTTCCCAGTCCCGTGGTCAATAGCTCTTCCACCAACAGCTTTAAGAATGGGTTAGACAGACTAAGACGACTTCGATGATGAAGAAATGTTGGCTGTTGTTGCTGCTGAATGTGTTTTACCATGTTGTGCCTACCTATGTTTGAAATGTTTAAATTCTTTTTTTTTTGTATTCATTCATTTTATTTTGGGGAGGTGTACATTGAATTGTTTTTTTTTTAATGTTAGCTCATTTGAGTTTATAGGTATTTACCTCAACTCTGATTGTGTTATTAATAATAATAATAATAATCCTTTCGTCGGTATTTGTCGGAAAACTTATTTCCACATTTAATTTCAATATACTTACCTGAAATTAACCAACACCAATAGTTAATGCACTCGTTTTCACACCACCCTGTAGGTAGAGTGCTCGGCTTCTTGAACGAATTCCACCAAGGGAATATGAACGCGATATTTAATGCACTCGTTTTCACACCACCCTGTAGGTAGAGTGCACGGCGCGTTTTTTTTAAGTGGTATCCCCAGAAGGCCTAATCCACTTCATGTCTAAACGCGCCAAATGTGTTTCTAATGAACGACGAACAGAATATTTATTGGCGTATACTTGTTTTCGCATTCATTGGCGCAAATTTGTTATTAATGACAATATACCTGAAATGAACCACCACCAAAAACCCTAAAAATCACTCACTTTGACGTATTTGATGAATTTGTATGATTCTGTATTTTCCGCTCTAGGTGAATCGACGGCTGAAGTTGTGAATGACATCCAGGAGAATCCTTGCAACTCAGGCCTGAATGGCCAAAGGGTTCTCTGGGACCTACCTTCTCTTCCACCTGAAAAATCTGAAAAACGCTAACGCTTACTATTTTTTGGCGCAAACCGTTTGCTCAGTTTTTGGCGCATATTTTTCCGCATTTATTGGCGCTGACTTTTTCCGCATTTATTGGCGCATACTTTTTCCGCATTTATTGGCGCATACTTTTTCCGCATCAATTGGCGCAACCCTGTTTGTGCTTCTTGGGCGCAACTTCGTTTCCGCATTTTTTGGCGCATACTTTTTTACGCATTATCCTCTTGAACGAATTCCACCAAGGGAATATGAACGCGATAGTTTGGGCGCAACTTCCGCACTTTTGGCGTAACTTAGTTTCCGCATTTTTTGGCGCATACTTTTTTCCGCATTCTCCTTTTGAACGAATTCCACCAAGGAAATATGAACGCGATAGTTAATGTTTTCGCACCACCCTCAGTACTCAGCTACTTGAACGAATTCCACCAAGGGAATATTAACGCGGTAACCGTTTGGGCGCAACTTTTTTCCGCACTTTTTGGCGCATACTTTTTTTCGCATTATCCTTTCGAACGAATTCCACCAAGGGAATATGAACGCGATAGTAAATGCACTTGTTTTCACGCCACCCTGTAGGTAGAGTACTCGGCTACTTGAACGAATTCCACCAAGGGAATATGAACGCGATAATTAATGCACTCGTTTTCACACCACCCTGTAGGTAAAGTGATCGGCTACTTGAACGAATTCCACCAAGGGAATATTAACGCGGTAGTTTGGGCGCAACTTTTTTCCGCACTTTTTGGCGCATACTTTTTTCCGCATTATCCTTTCGAACGAATTCCACCAAGGGAATATGAACACGATTGTTAATACACTCGTTTTCACACCACCCTGTAGGTAGAGTGCTCGGCAACTTGAACGAATTCCACCAAGGAAATATGAACGCGATAGTTTAGGCGCAACTTTGTTTCCGCACTTTTTGGCGCATAATTTTTTCCGCTTTATCCTTTTGAACGAATGCCACCAAGGGAATATTGACGCGATAGCTTGGGCGCAACTTTGTTTCCGCACTTTTTGGCGCAACTTAGTTTCCACATTTTTTGGCGCATACTATTTCCTCATTTTTCTTTTGAACGAATTCCACCAAGGGAATATGAACGCGATTGTTAATACACTCGTTTTCACACCACCCTGTAGGTAGAGTGCTCGGCAACTTGAACGAATTCCACCAAGGGAATATGAACGCGATATTTAATGCACTTGTTTTCGCACCACCCTGTAGGTAGAGTACTCGGCTACTTGAACGAATTCCACCAAGGGAATATGAACGCGATAGTTTGGGAGCAACTTTGTTTCCGCACTTTTTGGCGCATACTTTTTTCCGCATTATCCTTTTGAACGAATTCCACCAAGAGAATATGAACGCGATATTTAATGCACTCGTTTTCACACCACCCTGTAGGTAGAGTGCTCGGCTTCTTGAACGAATTCCACCAAGGGAATATGAACGCGATATTTAATGCACTCGTTTCCACACCACCCTTTGGGTAGAGTGCTCGGCGCGTTTTGTTTTTAAGTGGTATCCCCAGAATGCCTACTCCACTTTATAGGAAAAGTTTCAATTTAGTTCTAGTCTACGATTCTTCCCAAAGTCAAATAGATACGTACAGCATATGTGGGATTAAGAGAACCATGCCATTAAAGCCCCTTATGGCAGAAAAAAACCAGAGATCTAGAAAGAAATATAGCTTCTCCTTGTGTTTTTTCGATTTGGCGAACACCGACGGAAATGTTGTTTATTGGCGCACTCTTGTTCCGCATTTTTTGGCGCAGACTTTTTTCCGCATTATCCTTTTGAACGAATTCCACCAAGGGAATATGAACGAGATAGTTTGGGCGCAACTTTGTTTCCGCACTTTTTGGCGTAACTTAGTTTCCGCATTTTTGGCGCATACTTTTTTCCGCATTATCCTTGCGAACGAATTCCACCAAGGGAATATGAACGCGATAGTGAATGCACTTGTTTTCACACCACCCTGTAGGCAGAGTACTCGGCTACTTGAACGAATTCCACCAAGAGAATATGAACGCGATAGTTTGGGCACAACTTTTTTTCCGCACTTTTTGGCGCATACTTCTTTCCGCATTATCGATTTGAACAAATTCCACCAAGGGAACATGAACGCGATAGTTAATGCACTCGTTTTTTACACCACCCTGTAGGTACAGTACTCGGCTACATGAACGAATTCCACCAAGGGAATAGTAACGCGGTAGTTTGGGCGCAACTTTTTTTCCGCACTTTTTGGCGCATACTTTTTTCCGCGTTATCCTTTTGAACGAATTCCACCAAGGGAATATGAACGCGATAGTTAATGCACTCGTTTTCACTCCACCCTGTATAGGTACAGTGCTCGGCTAAATGAACGAATTCCACCAAGGGAATATTAACGCGATAACTTGGGCGCAACTTTGTTTCCGCACTTTTTGGCGTAACTTAGTTTCCGCATTTTTTGGCGCATACATTTTTCCGCATTATCCTCTTGAACGAATTCCCCCAAGGGAATATGAACGCGATAGTTTGGGCGCAACTTTGTTTCCGCACTTTTTGGCGTAACTTAGTTTCCGCATTTTTTGGCGCATACTTTTTTCCGCATTATCCTTTAGAACGAATTCCACCAAGGGAATATGAACGCGATTGTTAATACACTCGTTTTCACACCACCCTGTAGGTAGAGTGCTCGGCAACTTGAACGAATTCCACCAAGGGAATATGAACGCGATAGTTTGGCACAACTTTCGTTTCCGCACTTTTTGGCGCATACTTTTTTCCGCATTATCCTTTCGAACGAATTCCACCAAGGGAATATGAACGCGATAGTTAATGCACTCGTTTCCACACCACCCTTTGGGTAGAGTGCTCGGCGCGTTTTGTTTTTAAGTGGTATCCCCAGAAGGCCTACTCCACTTTATAGGAAAAGTTTCAATTAAGTTCTAGTCTACGATTCTTCCCAAAGTCGAATAGATACGTACAGCATATGTGGGATTAAGAGAACCATGCCATTAAAGCCCCTTATGGCCGAAAGAAAACCGGATATCTAGAAAGAAATATAGCTTCTCCTTGTGTTTTTTCGATTTGGCGAACACCGACGGAAATATTGTTTATTGGCGCACTCTTGTTCCGCATTTTTTGGCGCAGACTTTTCTCCGCATTATCCTCTTGAACGAATTCTACCAAGGGAATATGAACGAGATAGTTTGGGCGCAACTTTGTTTCCGCACTCTTTGGCGTAACTTAGTTTTCGCATTTTTTGGCGCATACTTTTTTCCGCATTATCCTTTCGAACGAATTCCACCAAGGGAATATCAACGCGATAGTAAATGCACTTATTTTCACGCCACCCTGTAGGTAGAGTGCTCGACTACTTGAAAGAATTCCACCAAGGGAATATGAACGCGATATTTAATGCACTCGTTTCCACACCACCCTGTAGGTAGAGTGCACGGCGCGTTTTGTTTTTATGTGGTATCCCCAGTAGGCCTACTCCACATTATGATAACATTGGCGCATACTTGTTCCGCATTTATTTTGCGATTTTCCGATTTTCCGATTTTCTGCTCTTGGTCCATCGACGGCTGAAGTTGCGAAAGGCATCCAAGAGATTCCTTGCAACTTAGGCCTGAAAGGCCAAATAAATAATTTCTGCAGAACGCACAACACTAAAGCCCAGCACACACATCAGCATTTCGGTTTTCTTTGTTTGCAAAAAAGATTTAAATAATTACTGATAGTTTTCACTGAAATAGCGATCAGAAGTTCAGAAGCGATTGCAAAAGAATTGATTCTTCGTTAATAAAATCAAAAATTCTGTCTACAAATTAATCCGAATATCCGAAATATTATGCACTGAACAACAAAACAATCACTATTTTTCACTGATTAGCACTAAATCCACTAAACCAACCACTTGTGAAGATCACAAAACCGAATGCCTATGAAATTTTGATTCCCGATAGTTTTTCAAAGGATGTTTCCACGCCGATGTCGGAACGAAAACTGAATCAACCCAATATTCATCGAAGAAAACTGGTCATGGGGTTGTATAACCATGATGACAACAAAGACGAATCATTCTATGATGACTAATCAGATGGTCCAATTTCTTTTGTTTTCATATTTGCTTCAAATCGAAGAATGAAATTATAATAATTTTCCATCGAAAATAAAGCCAAAGTGGCAGCGAAATAATTTATGGACAGTGAAATTACCAGAAAATAATTCACAGAACAATAAAAATAACTGAAATGAAGAAATCCTATCAATTTCACCTTCAATGCGGAAAAATTAGATTTTCAAATTATTTCGAAATCAAAACAATATTCAAAAAATCGATAGTGATAGCGATATCTCTAAAAAAATGTGAAATTTCATAGTATGAATCTATTAACTGAGGTAGAAAATTTATTTCCTGTTCAACATTAAATATTTATTCACGAATAATAAATGTTCACCATCACCTCAACAATGAAAAAAATTATAATAATATCGAAACAATTGCAGAAATCATTTTTCCTTGTTTGCAGCAAGCATTTAGAGAAATATGAAAGAGAAATTTTATCAAACATAAATGTTGCATGTAGATGAAGTTCGAATAATTATTCATTTAAAATTTTATTATAGTTTCGAAACAACTAATTTTTATTCACATCAGAGATGTCAAAGAAATAAATGTATTCTTCGTCAATCATTCTTCTAGGAAATATTAAAATTGCTCATACCTTATTTCGCTACCATTATGTCTCTATTGTTGATGGAAAATTATAGTTTCAGAAAAATCATAGTTTTAGAAAATTAAAATACCACAGCAAACTTTATTTTTGATCGCATTGCAGAGGAATAAATGTAATATTTCTTCAATTATTCTTCTGTGAAACTTCAGCAATTTCAATGCTCTTTTTAATTTCGATACCACTATGTCTTTATTGACGAAAATTATAGTTTTCGAAAACTTAAAAAATTTCTGCAGAGAACAAAATTTATTTTGATTTTCCAATCATACTATGAAATTTTGTATTGAAATTGAAAATTCATTTCTCATTAATTATTCAACGGAATAATCTTGAAAAGTTTGGTTTATGGCTTTCAGTATCCATCTAACAAATGTTGAATGTTCATAGTTAAGTTCCTTTCAACGAGATGAATTCTGCTGGATCCATAAAGTCACTTGGCGTAATCATCACGGTAATGTTAAACTTGAAACGATCCCCATTTCATTGAGATTTATTGAGCAATCAATTCAACGTGTTTCAGTGAGATCAGAAGTAACATGCCTCATTGGTGAGATAAAGGGTGTCCCGTTAATACGAATGATAAAATTCAAATATAACTCTAGAGACTAATGTTTCATCAGACATCAAGCTAATTATTCTTCTCAAGCAAAAATTGCTCTTGACAAATAGTGTATAAATTCATTCCTTGGTTTTAGATATTAAGGGATAAAACCTTGAAAATATTCGAAAAATGTTGCAAGTCCCTCCCAAAGTATCCTTCAATGAATATTCATAGTAAACCCACTAAAATTCAAAATAAACACACCGTAGATAATAGTTATTTATGATATGAGTGTTAAAAGTGTCGTTTTATTTTGTGAGTGAAAAATTTTGTGAAATGAGCGGAGCGAATTGAACAATTTCACGAACAAAATAAAATCACTTTTAACACAAATACCATACCATGTTTTTTGTACAACTGCCCTTTTTTGATAATGAAATGGGCGAATTTGCAAGGACAATAAACTTCAAAATGCATGTCAAGAGAGATAAGACGCTGTCATTTGAATTTCGTTCCTGTCCAATTTTCGTCTTGGGTTTTCAACTGCTTAATATGTTTGTCGAGAGTCCAATTATTAAGAAAAGTGACGATTTTGTTGTTCCTGTGGATATTGAAGAGTCTGCAAGAAGAGCAAATCTGGCACTCCTACCTATAAAATATGTTCAGCAGTACGATATTGCATATAATGATTTCCTGGCCTGGTGTAAATTGAAAAATGTAGAAGGGGACTTTAGTGAACCTGTTTTCCTGGCACACTTAGAAGAAAAATAAAGAATATGGAGTTCATCAACTTTGTGGAGCAAATTTTCAATGATAAAGTCAAGCGCCCTTGTTAAAAATGGTGTGGATGTTAGTAAATATTTTAAGATAATAGCATATTTAAAACGGAAAAGTGAAGGATATCGTCCCAAAAAATCGAAAATTCTCACTCGTGAACAAGTTGAATAGTTTATAAATGAAGCACCAGATGAGAAATACTTGATGGTTAAGGTTGCAACTATTTTCGGATTATTTGGAGCCTGTCGGCTTGAAGAATTGTGTAATTTATCAGTGGAAGACATCAAAATAACAAATAAATCATTGGTTATACAGGGTGCGGCACGGAGGATGGATGGTTTTAAAAAAATAATAAAAGCGTTAATTTTTACTCAAAAACACATTTATTGACGGAATCAGATTCTCAAGGAAATAGCATTTGAGACAGTCAAGTGTGGAAAATCACATCAGGCATGTGGTAGCCGAAATCGGTGATGCAGTGCTGGAGGCGCTCTTGGAAGTTCGCGTAGACTCTCTCCAACATCGCTCTCTCAACTCGGTCACCCCATCCTGTTGGAACCACACACGTCGGATTGGAACACGTTGCCGTCGTAATTCGGGGATAAAGAAGTTGTTGATCATTTCGACGTACCGCTCTGAGTTCACGGTAACAGCACGACCATTAACGTCTTCGAAGAAGTAATGATGCGAGTTTGCGACACAGCGCACCAAACCGTAACTTTTGGGCTGTGCAGCGGTCTTTCGTGTAAGTGTTGCGGATTTTCATTAGCCCAATAACGGCAATTCTGCCGGTTAGGCGGTTAACCATGCCGTTGAGGTGAAAGTGGGCTTCGTCACTCATGAACAAAATGAGGTTCTCATTTTGATCGATCAGTGCTTCCATCTCACGTGCGAAGTTCATTCGTTGTGCATAATCTCCGGGGTGTAACTGTTGCACAATGGCCAATTTGTTGTTTGGTAAATAAATGCTAGGAACACACGAGTCTAACGGCACCTTCCCCACTTCTCTCGTCCTCAGTGGGGGAAAGTTATGCCCATCTGAAAAACGTCCGCCCTCCGTGCCGCACCTTGTACAACTTCCAAACACAAAAACGAAAGTCAGTCGTTCTTTCAGTATTATTGGGAAGTATATTGACTATTTTCATAAGTACTTTGCAGTGCGCCCTTCTGTCATCAAACATCGTCGTTTTTTCCTGCAATACATGAATAATAAATGCACTGACAATCCAGTTGGTATCAATACATTTGGGAAAATTCCATCTATTGTTGCCGAATTCCTCAAACTGCCAGAACCAAAGCAATATACAAGACACTGATTTCGAAGATCCTCCGCTTCATTGCTAGCAGAATCATCAGGAGCAAATATTACGGATATAAAAAAAACATGGTGGATAGAAGTCTACGACGGTAGCCGAGGGCTATGTTGATCATTCCATTGCATATAGAAATGTCATTGCTGAAAAAGTTCTCCCAACCTCAACAGATTTTGGATTATCAGCATCCAATATTGTACTTCCGGATTCTACACGTACTGATGGTGCTGAGGATTGTAATAATGTGTTGCGAAGCTCCCTAACGTCACAGGGCATTAATGTTAGTAATTGTTCTAGTTTTACGATTAATATTAATGTTCATAACTCATGAGTAATGATTGTTAAATATTGATAATAAAAATTTACAATTGTTGAATTTTTTTCATCTGATATCATCATTAGAAAATGGAGTGCTAAAAATATTTTTAACACGCTTCCACGTAGGTAAACAATCAATTTTAACATTGTTTGCTGTCATTAAAAATGTCACTTTTAATGGCAGTTGTACAGAATAGTATATTCTAAAACTAGTTGCAGAATAGGTTCCTATTCCAATACGAATGAGTATTGAGTTTTCGAACGCATGGGTATTGGAATTGCATTCTGCAACGAGTATTAGACGATATTTTCTCTATTTCACTCAAATTTTGTGAAATTCAATGAAAAAATTCAAATTATAGGTCCTAGTGACTTTCATATTGTATCTTGGCAGTTGGTGTGATTGTTAGGAAGTACGAAAATTGACATTTCCAAATCAGGGAATCCAACGACCTGTCAAATATTTTTTTGAGGTTAGCTGGTGGTCAAACAAACCAAGTTTAGCTTTGTTCATATAGACATTAATACCGTTTATTTGCTTGAAAAATTGTTTTATGTGGAAATTTTTTCGATATTTCTAGCCAATCTTACTCTTAGGAATATCAGACCAGTGAAAATTATTTAAATTAAGTGCATTTTCAATAAAAAATGCCATAAATGTGTGCCAAAGTTGGATGTGCAAGTCGTTCAAATTATGAGGATTTTCTTGAATATTTTGGAACACCCAGTGTGTGTAACTTGGTGTTTTATACACATATTAAGTGACTTTTCAGGAAACAAAAGGAAATTGGGTCAGCAGTCATCAAGACTTGACAATATCGAAGATAAGAAACTAAAGTGAATGTGTCTTCGTAGACACTGAAATAAGCAGTATTCAGTGTGAAATGTAAAACTGATGAATATTTAAATTTATATCATATAAAAGGATAAAGAAGTTACAGGGACAGAGCTCTGATTAATATTCCGTCTCCAATACTTTCTCTTCAATCTCTTCGGGCTCCCAATACTAAAAGTTGTAATCATATGATTGAGTGAAATTTTATTCGTCAGTGATACTTCAGGATACTTTTTGATATTAGAAATCATAAAAACGCACTCGTTCACTCATGAAATGCATATACGATAATAAAATTCCTCATATTTACTGCAAGCCAGCGACCTGTCAGAAAATTTATAGGTTATCTGGAGGCAGGGCGCCACGTGGTTTGGATTGCCTAATTAACGTTTGCTGAAATTTAAAAGGATCGGAAGTCATTGCTGACAACCACAAAACTAAAAATGTTACTGAAAACGATGCTGTAATGAATTCATTACAGCACTGTTTTTAGTACTGTAATGAACACATCACGATACTGAAATAGAGAAAAGAATTTTTTTATGAATTGTCAACACCTTGCAACTTCCAAATGAAGCCAAATTAGATGAAATTGAATAAAAATTATTTCGTTTGGTTGGACGAGTCTATGGTTGAAAACACACACTGTATATCTCTCCTGAAAACACCCCTGATGAGAAATACTCAATTTCCGAGCCTAGAATAAAATTAAATGGTAGAGCGCTATAGAAGATATATGGAGATAGTCCTCTTTAACGACAAATGAACAAGCATTTCGTCCCTCTAATTTTGCAATTCCCTTTCAGTTTTAATCATGAACTCCCATTTAGCTCTTTGCTATGTTAGGGAGTTCGTAATTTATTTGTAAAATCCCTGAAAAGATATGGTTAATTGAGGTCGACTATCAGAGCTTTTCAAAGAGAGTTTGATGTTCTAAGGGTTATCGCTATTCATGACATTTCAAATCTGTATTGAATCATTTTGATCCTGGTATAGAAACTAATCCTTTGATGATTCTTACATCCAATTTCACCCAATTTATAAAAAAATTAATATACCTTCTACTTAATTTTTGATGCAATGTTGTTTCTGTTTGAAGAATATCATCGAAAAAACAAACATTCGAGGAATTTTCCTGGTTTAAAGTGCATTTTTAGTGGCAATCCGAGTGGAACTGAGTCGAATAAGGACTGAAAGAGAATTAATTCACTATCATAAAAACGCTTATAACTTTTGAACAACTGGACCGATTTCGAAAATCAAACTCATTTTCAAATCATCTTCTAATTCTAATGAAAACTGTTTTTACAATAAAAAAACCAAAACTATTTATTACAAAATTCATGGATTTTTTCTGGAATTCTTCCCATCATGCTTCTTAGAGTGTTCTCAGTCACTTTCTAGGATGCTGTCTTCCACTTTTGCTTGAATTCCGCTAATGTTATCGTTGATTTCTTAGTCTTCTTCAATTCTCTTTTCACCAGGGCCCAATATATTTCGATTGGCCTGGGTTCAGGGCAATTTGGTAGATTGGCCTCTTTGGGGACAAAAACCACCTCATTAGCTTCGTACCATTCCTTGGTAGCCTTGCTGTAGTGGCATGAAGCTAAATCTGGCCAAAAGATTGTTGACACATCGTGCTCACCTAAAAATGGTAAAAGTCGCTTCTTCAAACATTCCTCGATGTATATCTTCAAGTCAACAGAGTCTTGGCCAACGAAAAGTTTGCTCCATTTCCCACAAGTGCAAATTGCTTGCCAAACCAGGATTTTTTTAGGAAACTTTGCTTGTTTCTTCACGCGAAATTGTTCGTCAACATTTCCACGAGAATCTGCAGTATAAAATTCCTGACCAGGAAGTTGCGAGAAATCAGCCAAAACATAGGTTTCGTCGTCCATCACGCAACAGGAAAATTTTTCAAGAAATCTTTTTTTAATTTCTTTGCTCTTGATTTCGCTTCTTGATTCTTCACAGCGTTTCTGTCTGGCACTTTCTGCACTTTGCATATTCTAAGCCCACAACTCGACTTGATTTTCTGAACGGTTGACTGCGAACAACCCACTATTTGGGCCACTTTCCGTCCTGAAAGGTTAGGATTCTTCTGAAAAAGGCTGATGACTTTCTTCACTTTTTTTGGGCTATGAAACCCCTTTTTCCTTCCGGTTCCTTCCTTGCGTTTATTTGTAAGATCTTCGTTGAAGCGCTCAACAACTCTTGATACCGTTTCCGGACGAACGCGAGCCTCTTTTGCGATTCTTTTGAAGCTTCATTTTTGATCATTTTGAAAAAGTTTCACTATAAATTCTCGTGTTTTCACTTCGCTTGACATTTTGCAACAGAGAATTGGAATATCTATGAAGTAAATGTTCCACATGTTCATAACAAAGCTAACTATGATCAAATTTTGATTGTTTCCCAATTGGTTCAAGAGATATAGGCGTTTTTGTGATAGCGAATTTATTCTCGTTCAGTCCTTATTTCAGTCTTTATGATCTAGCTCAATTTAGTACTCTACTTTGACAAGGTATTCGCACCACTCATCACGCTGATTTAATTGCGAATTACAAGACTATCCCTAGTATATTACAACTCGGGGTAGTTTAAAATTAATCTTCGAGGCAACAACATTAAAACGTACCGACCAGGAATTTAAGAGCCTTCAGCTTCAGCATCCCGTTGAATTAATTCTATTCAAATTGGGTGCCCATCACTTTGAAGCCCTGTGGAAAACATGGAATGAGATAAGATTAAAATTTCAGGCATTCATCTTGCGGGCTTAATTGGGGTGGAAGTATTATTTTACACGTGTATTCGAAGATATATTTGCTTTGGTTCTGACATTTTGAGGAATTCGGCAACAATAGATGGAATTTTCCCAAATGTATTGATACCAAATGGATTGGCAGTGCATTTATTATTCATGTATTTCAGGAAAAAAGGACGATGTTTGATGACAGAAGGGCGCAGTGCAAAGTACTTATGAAAATAGTCAACAAACTTCCCAATAATACTGAAAGAACGACTGACTTTCGTTTTTGTGTTTGGTTGTATAACCAAGTAATTTTTTTGTTATTTCGATGTTTTCCACTGATAAATTACACAATTCTTCACGCCGACAGGCTCCAAATAATCCGAAAATAGTTGCAACCTTAACCATCAAGTATTTCTCATCTGGTGCCTCATTTATAAACTTTTCAACTTGTTCACGAGTGAGAATTTTCGATTTTTTGGGACAGTATCCTTCACTTTTCCGTTTTAAATATGTATTTCCTCAAAATATTTACTAACATCCACACCATTTTTAATAAGGGCGCTTGACTTTATCATTGAAAATTTGCTCCACAAAGTTGATGAACTCCATATTTTTGATTTTTCTTCTAAGTATGCCAGGAAAACAGGTTCACTGAAGTTCCCTTCTACATTTTTCAATTTACACCAGGCCAGGAAATTGTTATATGCAATATCGTACTGCTGAACAGATTTTTTAGGTAGGGTAGGAGTTCCAGATTTGTTCTTCTTGCAGACTCTTCAATATCCACAGGAACAACCAAATCTTCACTTTTATTAATAATTGGACTCTTGACAAACATACGAGTATTAAGCAGTTAAAAACCCGAGACGAAAATTGGATAGGAACGAAATTCAAATGACAGCGTCTTTTCTCATTTGTTAGTAATCATAACGTTGGCAACGTTTGCCATTCACAACAACCTTCTGATTATTCGAATATTAAAATGCATTTTGAAGTTTATTGTCATTGCAAATTCGCCCATTTCATTATCAAAATAGGGCAGTTGTACAAAAAACATTGTATGGTATTTGTGTTAAAAGTGATTTTATTTTGTTCGTGAAATTGTTCAATTCGCTCCGCTCATTTCATAAACTTTTTCACTCAAATAAAAAACGTCACTTTTAACACTCATATCATAAATAACTATTATCTCGTTACTTACGACAGCTACGAAAAAATGATCGAAACAATAGTGGGCTTGCACTTGTGGATCAGCCTAAAATAATTTCAAATATACAGGGTGTTCGTTTGAAGAGCTGTGATAATTAAGTCGGATTTTCCTAGAAGCAACCCCTTGGTTCATTTAGTTTGATCAATTTTCCTGAAGGAATGGGAAATTTATGGAGAATATAAATACCAAGCTATTTTGCATTGGCCTTTCCTCTTTCGATCTGTATATTTGCATCACGTACAGGATATCTGAGAAAAAAGTTTTATCGTGTTTAAAATTGCCCTTTTTGCCGGATTTTTTTGGGATTTTCGTGAATTTTTTAAAAATACTTCTACATCGCCTAGAAAATCAAAATTTCACCCATGTATGAATCAATTATTCCTCTTTTAGATCATATAAAAATATCCTAACTGCATTGCAGCTTCACTACGATTTCAAGATTCTTCTGGACCCACTTTTTCGACAGATTCCCTCAGGACTGTCCACAGAGTCTCAATATTTGAGGTGATTCATTAAAAGTCAAAACTGATAATGTAGGTCCTTTCTGTCCAGGATACTTTAATTATCTGGAATTCCCCAAATGTTATTGATATCACTGATTACTTTGGCTTGACAACATCAATCTGCAGATTGATGGCTAGCCACACCAAGTTATCTGAGTATGGAAATATCGCTCTATTAGGTTAGATAACACAGAATTGCCAATATTGACGTTCTATTTACGTATTCAGGACACTCAGTTGATCCTTTGCTAGGTAGTATTTTAGCGAGTGAGGCTTAAAAAAAATCCAACACAAAACTCATTCGCTAGCAGTGAATGCATTTCTTTTTTTGCTATATGAAATATGGATTTCCTCCATTCAACATGCACGCAAGGCGGAAACAACAAAAATCCATTTCCTTATATGAAGAATTAACGAATTAAAGTGTACTGCTTCGGTGATCGGTCAGTTTACAATTCAAATATCACAACTGAGCATTTTTGTTTCAATAAGAGAGCAAGATTTGAATTTCGCGCCATGTTTGACAGTTATAACGTCACTTGATTATGACGTGACAGATCAAAATTTGACAGATGGGAGTTAGTAAACATGGAGCCCCCCCCTGTGTCCGCCAGAGACCCTACCACCATCTGTCAATGAATTACTGATTTCAGAATCGGAAATAAAGAGATACATAGGTTGAAAAAGTTCAATGCCATTAAAATTGAATTCCAATTATTTTCATCGAAATGCTCTTATTAATATAGATTGTGCCGTCAGCACAATATTTTGGATATAATTGGTCATATTCCTGAATAAACAAACGAATCCAATCGTCATTTAATTAAATCCAGGTAACCTATCCAAGATAATTAAATTTCGTTGCGAAATGGTGAACTCGCCGGTTATATAAAAAATGACTAGCTATACGAAATGGTCTATATAGCGTTCCATCAATGATTGAAAAATACAGTTCGCAGTGTGAAACAAATAGAATAATTTTCCTGATTACAGGAGGTATACTTCTCTTTCAAATTCGTGTAATAAATGATTTTTTACGAAAGATATAAGTAGAGAAAGCAGTCAAACCGAAAATCTCGAACTGTTATTTTCTTTTTCTGAAGAAAATTAGTCAGTAGGACTAAAAAAGCATGATCAATTGAAAGCCCATTTATCCGAGAATAGTATTAAAGGCCTCTTGCAACGACAGAGAATTCTCGCGAGAATTTTCTGTCAAATTCACTGACCGAAAATTCTCTGCCGTTGCATACTACTTTCGGTAGAATTCTCTGTGGAATTCCATTGTTCCATCGTATGCATCGGCAGAGAATTCTCGGTCAGTGAATTTGACAGAAAATTCTCGCGAGAATTCTCTGTCGTTGCAAGAGGCCTTAAGATAACAAATTGACGATATTTTTTGATTCTTTTAGATGACAACGAAAAGAGAACAGACGTGAAAAGAACTCGAAAATGAAAAATCCAAAAATAAAAAGTGGAATATTTCATTAACTATGGGGGCTACATGGGTGATTTTGGTATCAAAATGTAGGTTTTCGAGGTAACTCTATTCAATAAAAAATATTTCAAAGCCCTTTCTATCACCGTTCAGATTTTTACCGGTCAAATGGCATTTTTTGGAAAATCGGAAATTTCAAACTGTCAAACTTCCGTCCCACTCATCGCCGCCAATAGTTATTCATATAATCTTGATAAGCATAGCCCCAAGTATCTCTGCGCAGAATATGATCGATTTGAAAAATCTCAAATTTTGGGTGAAAAATGACAAAGGGGTATGACCCCCTAAAAACACCATATTTGTCAATAAAAAATATATTTGGGGAGGATCTAACGTTATTATTGGATCTGGAAGTTGTACTTCCTATTCGAATCTTCAATAATAGCAATTTTGCGGACCGACAGCACTCTTACCTCGAGTGGTGTGAGCTCGTGAACAGAACTCGAAAATGAAAATTCCAAAAAAGAAATGTGGAATATTTCATTAACTATGGGGGCTACATGGGTGATTTTGGTATCAAAATGTAGGTTTTCGCGGTCGCTCCATTCAATAAAAATATTTCAAAGCCTTAAGTATCACCGTTCAGATTTCGACCTGTCAAATGGCATTTTTTGAAAAATCGGAAATTTCAAACTGTCATAACTTCCGTCCCATTCATCGCCGCCAAATGTTATTCATATTATGTTGATCAACATAGCTCCAAGTATCTCTGTGCAGAATATGAGCGATTTGAAAAATCTCAAATTTTGGGTGAAAAATGACAAAGAGGTATGACCCCCTAAAAACACCATATTTGTCAATAAAAAATATATTTCGGGAGGATCTAACGTTATTATTAGATCTGGAAGTTGTACTTCCTATTCGAATCTTCAATAATAGCAATTATGCGGACCGACAGCACCCTTACCTTGAGTGGTGTGAGCCCGTGAACAGAACTCGAAAATGAAAAATCCAAAAATTGAAAGTGGAATATTTCATCAACTATGGGGGCTACATGGGCGATTTTGGTATCAAAATGTAGGTTTTCGAGGTCGCTCCATTCGATAAAAAATATTTCAAAGCCCTAACTATCACCGTTTAGATTTTGACCTGTTAAATGGCATTTTTAAAAAATCGGAAATTTTAAACTGTCCTAACTTCCGTCCCACTCATCGCCGCCAATCGTTATTTATATAATGTTGATCAGCATAGCCCCAAGTATTTCTGTGCAGAATATGGTCGATTTGAGAAATTTCAAATTTTGGGTGAAAAATGACAAAGGGGTATGATCCCCTAAAAACACCATATTAGCCAATAAAAAATATATTTGGGGAGGATCTAACGTTATTATTGAATTTGGAAGTCGTACTTCCCATTCGAATCTTCAATAATAGCAATTTTGCGGACCGACGGCACCCTTACCTTGAGTGGTGTGAGCTCGTGAACAGAACTCGAAAATGAAAAATCGAAAAATAAATAGTGGAATATTTCATCAACTATGGGGACCACATGGGTGATTTAGGTATCAAAATGTAGGTCTTTGAGGTCGCTCCATTCGATAACGAATATTTCAAAGCCCTTACTATACCCGTTTAGATTTTGACCTGTCAAATGGCATTTTTTGAAAAATCGGAAATTTCAAACTGTCCTAACTTCCGTCCCACTCATCGCCGCAAATATAGTTATTTATATTATGTTGATCAGCATAGCCCCAAGTATCTCTGCGCAGAATATGAGCGATTTGAAAAATCTCAAATTTTGGGTGAAAAATGACAAAGGGGTATGCCCCCTGAAAACACCATATTTGCCAATAAAAAATATATTTGGGGAGGATCTAACGTTATTATAGAGTCTGGAAGTCGTACTTCCTAACTTTCTATTCGAATCTTCAATAATAGCAATTTTGCGGAGTTCTAAACCTGTGAGAATCTTTACTCCTATCCTTCCGCCAAGGAAAAAATTCAAAAGGACTAAACTCGAAAGGAAGGAAGACTGAAGAGTAATGTTCAAACCTGTTTATCTTCACTAATGAGGTCAAATATTGACATCACTCAATTGGAATGTTTTCGTTTGGATTGGCTCAATGAATGGAACAAGGGACTTCAACCTTGCATCGAATTCTGCGAATACAAATCGTCCCAAGATATCCTGGAGCTTTTATTCTGCTGTCCTTTATATCTATTGAAATATGAGATACCTCTGCTTATAGAATACCTTCGCAGAAATGAATTCCTGATTCCAGCAATTATTTTGTCCTATATTCCTGCATTTGCAATGATTGAATAAGGATAAGAATTACACAAGCTTCCTGTACTGTTCCTACTAGATTTCAGTGTGTTTTTTTCAACGAATATTCGTTACTTTCAGAGGAACGAAAATAAAGTACCATACTCTGCAACTATCCGTTCTGCTTCGAGTGAATATTTGACAAACTTTCGAGACAACTCCTAGTTTGGTAATTCCTTGCATAAACAAATTAAAAGTTTAGAAATCTCAGATCGAGCATACATGCCATGAGTTGAGTCTCTTAAAATTCATTTTTCATAACCTGATTGACATTGAAATTTTGTTTGGTAAGAATTTTTCAATTACTTCCTCGTACATTAAAGTATGGTGGTCCAGTTGAGTTTAATCGTTGACCTGCAAAACCGATAAAGCCAGAACGAAAAGTTGAGCGAGATATTTCATTCCATAAATTTTTATAGCGTTCCATTTTAATCAGCATCCCCTCAGCGTGGTTATAAAACCATTCGGCCAACTCAAATAACCTTGTATTCATTAATTTATCGAATAATCTCGTGAAGTAAAGCTACTACAATGCTGGGTCCCATGATTGCGAGAACGCTTTCGCTTTCTCTGAAAATCGATGGTTTACCTTTTTTCTCCAACCGGGATTTCCTTTCACGACAACCGAGCTGGAAAAACGGAAAATCCGTTTGTTCGACCTACTGGAATTTCCAGATATCCTTATGTGCGGATTTGCGATAGAATTTGATTTCGGAATAGTCGAAAATATTCCTGAAAATGTTTTCGTGTGGAATATAAATTCACATCGCATGAGTAATATAGAAATATACTGCTCCACAAGAGTTAGGGATATCGTATTCAATCGTTTTTAAAAGTATGTAATCTTCGAGAAAATCGCTGTAAAATCATTTAAAACTCAATAACACCTTGAATCGATCCAATAAAAATCAGTATGAGACATGTCGTCAATTTCTGAAGTTTGGTTCTTTGCATATGCTTCAGGAATGTTCTTATTTTGAAATGAAGTCAGTTTATCAACGCTTCGATTTGAAACGAGTTTTCTGAAAATGCCAAGACGTAAATTAACAAACGCTGAGGCTAATAGGGCTATCGGAATGCTACAGGGTGGCCACACTCAGGTTGTTGTAGCGGAAAGGCTCCAAGTCAGCTAAAGTGTCATATCTCGACTTTGGAATAGGTTCAGGGAGACAGGTTCCGTTTTGAAAAGATCAAGGCTTGGTGGGTGACGAAAAACAACACCTGCTCAGGATCGTTCCATCACCGTTTCGGCGAGAAGAAACCCTACATCTACGTGTAGAATGCTACGGAATACTCTTCAAAATGCAGATGGGTCCAAGTTTCCATCGGAACCATCAGACGACGTTTGAGAGAGGTGTATCTAGGTTCTAGACGTCCATTAAGAGGAGTTCCATTAACACGTGACCATAAGCGTCAAAGACTGGAATGGACAAGGCAACATATCAATTAGAACGACCAATGGCGTAGTGTCCTTTTCACTGATGAATCCAGATATGGACGATTTTCAGATTCTCGAAGAATAAGGGTATGCACAATCCTACGCATACCCCGTAATTGTCGCTATGTCCAAGAAGTCCATCCATTCCGAGGGGGTAGTGTTATGGTATGGGCCGGGATATGTTTCAACGGGCGCACAGATCTACACATTTGTTCTGGGAATATGACCGCCTTACACTATAGGGAGCATGTCATTGACAATGTTGTGCCAAATTCACGCTGCTATTGGTGAAACTTTTCAATTTCTAGACGATAACGCTAGATCGCACCGTGCAGCCATAGTTGAGAATGCGCGCGAGGAGCTTGGTATTCCACATTGACCAATACCTCCGCACTCACCAGATTTGAATTGCATAGAACATGCTTGGGATATGCTCAAAGGAAGATTAGATAATCATCAACCTACCCCAGAATCCTTAAATGATCTGAGAGAGCTTCTGCCCCGTTTATGGAACCAAATTCCTCAAGAAATGTTCAACAACCTCGTGTGTAGTATGCGAAGAAGATGTCAAGCTGTTATTGATGCCCGTGGAGGCCATACATTGTATTGATAGTCTAAAAATGCTTGAATTCTCTGGGAATAAAATTTCGTTATTTTACTCGATTTTTCTTAACTACCCTGTATACGCTGCAGACCTACAGGCTAAAATTAATTTGCAACTTGAAATCATATTAATATGAATTTTCATCACAATAATCTTATTTTAACTAGATTTTTTTGCAATTTTAGTCAATATCCCTAACTCATGTGGAGCAGTTTATTATTGATCAAGACTTCTAAGGTAAAAGTTGATGAATAAATGCTTAATAAAAAGGGAACCTTGCAGTATTGAAAAACGAAAAAGGAAAATCTTCCTTTTCGTTGCGGTTCGGTCCTTTTCTGAGTGTAATTCAGAAACTAAGCCCATTAGTTCCAAAGCAAAATGACCCGGTTGAAAGGGAAGTTTGGAACATTCATGTTGATTGTAGAGGGATAAGCACCACAAAAGGGGCTTTTACAAGGCTGGAATTAATTCTTCCTCCGCCATATAAAAGGCAGAGTAAGTATATCAGACCAAGTAGTTTTATTCCTAATAGTTATACCCACGAAAGGATAATTTGTGATTAACTTTAGAACTCTGTGGATGAGATAGTGATTGTCTTCTTCACTTCGGGTGGAATCCAGTTTTCTTAATAGCCAACAAAAGCGAAAACACCCATACCTTGAGGGGTCTGTGCTTGTGAAACTGCTAGAGAGTTATTTATCGAAAAAATGAAACAAAAAATTCGTAACTCATGTTTTCTACTCATTAAGCAACTATAAGCTGGCCCGGCGAACGGTGGATTTCACAAATCGTTATCTCCGGTGATCGGAGATCAACGGCTTGGTTCTCTGATTTTTGTACTGTCAAATGTTTCCATGGATATGAGCTGTCACACAGAACAGAAATACAAAATTAATATTGGATAGAGTAGTCCGTTACTTTGTGATAGTTCATGATGAGGAATAATTTAAAATAAATTTACTTCGTTTTCTATCACTTAATTTATTAAATACAGGTTTAATAGTGACTCGAGTTTCGTAGTCTTACTACATTTTCAAACTGGTCTATTTCAGGTTGCGTTTCAGGTATACTTATATATGGCGTAGAGTAGAGGCTTCGGGTCGTGCAGAACTCCAAAAAGCGGGGAATTCCATAGGTCCGTCTGCTCGTTTAATAGCTTTATTGTAGGGCTATTTAGATGTTTGACGATTTCTACCGATTCCAAGATGTCCATTTTTTTGCCTTTCGGGACCAGGTGTAGAATTTCGAGACTATCCAATTGCGGGAAGGCATGATTTGTTTGCAAAAAATGGTTCGCAAAATTGGAATTATCTTTATGATGTTTGAATGACGCCTGATGGTGTTCTTTGAACCTCTTTGTGAAAGTTCTTCCTGTCTGGCCTATATATACGCTATTGCATTCATTACAACTCAATTTATAAACTCCTGAATTATCAAACCGGTTGTTTTTATCTTTAGCATTGAAAAATAAATTTGAGACTTTATGAGATGGTGTAAAAGCTATTTTTATGTCATTTGTTGAAATTGTTTGGGCTATCATATGTGAAATTGGTCCAAAATATGTCAGTTTGGCAAATTTTTTATTGTTATCTATATCAGCGCTGGGGTATATTTGTTTTAGAAAATAATATGTCAATTACTAATAATGGCAATTTTGGGTTCAGTTATTTCCGCAAATATATTTATTACCCGAACGGAAATTCAAAAACATTTTGAGAATTATGAGAAAAGATGAGAATGGACATCTCACGATTGGAACTGATCGCCAAAATCCGATTTACTCGACATTTCGATAAAAATTCACTGTGATATTCACCCGCTTCTGGATCTGTTAATAACCTTTCATGGTACTATAAGCCCTTTGTAAATTACACAGTAATTGATGTCATACCTATGTATTTTTTCGACCATTTCAAACCACGACGACCGAAATGCTCGAAAAAAGAACAGATGACATCAATCGATGGCCGCGCAAGCCTCAACAAATTCATCGCCATTTGATTGTGATAATGTCAAATATAGTACCTTCACGATTACGTTATTTGGAATAAATAAAACTATAAAAATACCTAATAATCATCAGTCATAATGTGTGAATAGCGCCATCTGAAGTGGTAAGAACGAAACATTTCTCATATCTCAACGAAATCTAATCGTTTTAGACATATGTACTGCTACGCTAAGACATTTTGGTTTTGCCCAACAGCACAGAGTTGTAGGCAACTCAAATTACACACTATTACAGTGACTATAGAGGGAATATAGTCACTGTACAAACTATTTGTTTATATCGCCACCTAACGCGGAGAATATCAAATGAAGTACCTACGAATAAGCGGTAGCGTAACTGTAACTGTAGCGCAATCTAGTGGCCCTACTCAAAAGGAGGAAGAGCATTTCCTGTATAAGTAAAATTTTCATCGATTTTTTCCAAGTTTTATTGTATTTTATAATAACCAGATCGTAGACGAATCCATATATGAAGTTTCATAACAAACAGTCCATCCGATCTCGAGTTATAAATGGTGTAACCAACATCTTTCTTTAATATATATAGATGAGACCGAACATAATGCACTAGATCAACAAAAACTTAATTGGAGAACTTTTCCAAACTGTTGTGTTTTGTTCAAACATCGAACAAAGACTCAAATAATCCGTTTTATAATTTAATTCGCTCTGATTATTCGTGAAATCCATAGAGCTCAGGTACGGTAAAATCTGACGGCAGATTAATCCGCTTTGTTCTCCAATTAATCCAGGTTATTCCATTTATCAATCTGCAATTTCATCATAATTAAATTCGTTTTTCGGCGACTGCCTTGTTGACAGTTTTAATCGATACCGATTTTCCCTTGTAGTGAGCAAGCCTTGTTTCACAAGCACACAACAGATACACGGGCGTAGCCAGGATTTATAATAGGGGGGGGGGGCAAACCATGGTCATGGTCCAAGTTCGTTCAAAATTTGAAATTCTGGGATAAAAAGAAAAGGCAAATTTAATTCATATTTTCTTCCAGGGGGGGGGGGCAGCTGCCCCCCCCCCCCCCATGGCTACGCCCATGAACAGATATTTAATTTAATTGATAGATGAAAGCAGTTCTTTCACTGTCTTTTTTCATTCAGTTGGCCTGTTGGAGAGCGATAAATATTCATCATTTCGGATGTCAATGAGACTTTATAAATCTGGATATACAGTGTGGCCAAGAGATTGACGTCAAAAAGGAAAAAACAGGTCCCTCGTGTCATGGACTATTAGAATCAACCTGTATGTTATGCTATTTTTCACGGTTTTCGAGTTATGAATTTTTTTATGAACTTTGAGAATTTTCGACTTGACCATCTTAAAAAAGATATTAAAAAAAAAGTACAAGACTTCTCTGTCAAATTCTTTTTGTAACTTAATCTCCATGAATTGTACTTTTATACATAAAATAACCAGATTCGTAACTTTGATAAAAATTATGGAAATGTTGGTCTCAAGTGAAAAAGTTACGTAAATTGGATTATGATCTGAATTTTCGAATCAAAATTAAAAATGTGAAAAGGCTAATTCACGGTTTCTAAGTATACTTAAAAACTGCGCTCAACAGTCAGCTTTTAGAATCATTGATAAAAAATGGTACTTAACAATCTACTTTTGCTAGAATTAGCCTTCAAAGTCATCGAGGTGGAAAAAATCAAAGAACTAGACATTTACTACAAAATTATTTTTTGCCATTTTAAGATATTTCTGATCAAGTTATGATAGAAAATGCTGAAAATTAATGAAAATTAGCTTTAGATGTTGGTCAAGAAGAGTTCTAGATACGAAAAAGGTATGGCAATAAATAACACATCATAATGTAAATAAAAAGAAACTTATTTGTAAAATTTACAGTAGGTGTTCAAAGTGGCCACCTCCAGCCTCAATACACATTCTACACCTTCTAGAAAATTTTCTTTCAATCGCATAAAACCTGTCCTGTTCTCTCCTAGGACACGTTCGACTTCTCTTCAGTCGCAGCTCGTCTTCACTTGAACATTCTCGGGCGTAAACAATTTCTTTGAAATAACCCCAAACGAAAAAATCGATGGGATTAAGGTCAGGTGAACGTGGGGGCCACGCCCGAGAATGTTCGAGTGAAGACGAGCTGCGACTGAAGATAAGAGAAGCCGAACGTGTCCTAAGAGAGAACAGGGCTGGTTTTATGCGATTGAAAGAAAATTTTCTAAGAAGGTGTAGAATGTGTATTGAGGCTGGAGGTGGCCACTTTGAACGCCTACTGTAAATTTTATAAATAAATTTCTGTTCATTTACATTATGATATGTGATTTATTGCCATACCTTTTTCTTTTTTTATCTAGAACTTTTCTTGACCAACATCTAAAGCTAATTTTCATTAATTTTCAGCATTTTCTATCATAACTTGATCAGAAATATCTTAAAATGGCAAAAAATAATTTTGTAGTAAATGTCTAGTTCTTTGATTTTTTCCACCTCGATGATTTTGAAGGCTAATTCTAGCAAAATTAGAGTGTTAAGTACCATTTTTCATCAATGATTCTAAAAGCTGACTGTTGAGCGCAGTTTTTAAGCATACTAAGAAACCGTGAATTATCCTTTTTACATTCTTAATTTTGATTCGAAAATTCAGATCATACTACAATTTACGTAACTTTTTCACTTGAGATCAACATTTCCATAATTTTTATCAAAGTTACTAATCTGGTTATTTCATGTATGAAAGTACAATTCATGGAGATTAAGTTACAAAAAGAATTTCACAGAGAAGTCTTGTACTTTTTCTTTAATATCTTTTTTAAGATGGTCAAGTCGAAAATTCTCAAAGTTCATAAAAAAATTCATAACTCGAAAACCGTGAAAAATAGCATAACATACATGGGGGTGATTCGAATAGCCCATGACAAGAGGGACCTGTTTTTTTCTTTTTTGACGTCAATCTATTAGCCACCCTGTATATTAACTGACAAAAAACTGCAAAACCCAGAAAGAGCAACATTCCAATGTTGACGTTCTCTGCACCACTGCAATCGTTGCCGGCGATGCTCAACCGTCAGAGGTAAGACAAGATGGGGTCGATGATGGTGCAGTCCAAAAATCTTCAGCAGTACACCGTTCGGACAGTTAAAGGATGGTCTTGTTCTACTAACCACTCATTAGCCAAAGATCAAGTTGTCGCAAATCGGTCTCTAATGGCCATAAGTCTTAGACGTCGATCTTGAACTTCATTTGTGCTCTTCAACGTCCGGTGCCTACTCTTCTTCTTGTGGGCATTATCAAACCACCCTTGACAACATTTCATAACAGTCGTTGGGTTTCTGTTCGTACGGTTAGCGATTTCTCAAAATGACAACCCCGCCTTCCGTGATGGAATACTGAGTCACTCTGTATAATAATAAAGCGATGAAAAAAATACACTCGTGCAGGAAATTGAATTGCCTTTCCAACAAGGTGCTACTCGACCCCTTTTCCCTGTTCAAAAATGAGAGCTGTTAGGGGTTGCGGCTAGAGGGGTAGTGTTATCAAACTCGTTTTAACACCCTTATTTGTCCCCCTTTCCACAAAATTTGACCTTTCCGAGCTTTGTTTCGTTATTCCATCCCAAAGCTCAAAATTCGGGGTGGAAAGTTATGGATGGCCCACCCTGTATAATCACACATTGTGATGTGTTCAATCGTTCAATGGCTAGGCTTTATTTTTGAAAGGAGGTGAACTCCTCCATTTTTGCGTCTCGGATTCCGGCGAGTCCAGACGGACATTTAATTCCAGGTCCATTTTCTGCCGTGTCGACTGGAAATGGAGAAAATTGAAGGAATAACTCCTTAGGGCGTAAACGAGCGCTATTTTCCGGTAGAAAACACGAAAGAGTAAAAAACAAGTCGACAAACAGGACTCGGTTCAGGGTAATTTACCGTGTAATTTAATGGGGCTGTTTTATATTTGGTAAAGTGATCATTGCAAGAAATTCGTTCGCAGAAAGGTCCAATAAAGGTAAAACTTGGTGATTCGTTAATTCCAAACGACAGAAAAGATTTTGCTTTGAAGAAGACAATGTTCTCTTGCGACATTTCAAATACTTTGTTGAATTGAGAATGGATTCATAATGAAATAAACTGCTCCACGTGAGTTAGGGATATTGACTTAAATTTAAAAAAAATAGTTAAAATATTTTTGTCATGAAAATTCATATTAATATGATTTCAAGTTGCAAATTAATTTTAGCCTGTAGGTCTGCAGCGTATACAGGGTAGTTAAGAAAAATCGAGTAAATAACGAAATTTTATTCCCAGAGAATTCAAGCATTTTAAGACTGTCAATACAATGTATGGCCTCCACGGGAATCAATAACAGCTTGACATCTTCTTTGCATACTACACACGAGGTTGTTGAACATTTCTTGAGGAATTTGGTTCCATAAACGGGACAGAAACTCTCTCGGATCATTTAAGGATTCGGGGGTAGGTTAATTATTATCTATAATCTTCTTTGGAGCATATCCCATGCATGTTCTATGCAATTCAAATCTGGTGAGTGCGGAGGTATTGGTAAATGTGGAATACCAAGCCCCTCGCGCGCATTCTCAACTATGGATGCACGGTGCGGTCTAGCGTTATCGTCTAGAAATTGAAAAGTTTCACCAATAGCGGCGTGAAAATTTGGCACAACATTGTCAATACATGCTCCCTATAGTGTAAGGCGGTCATATTCCCAGGACAAATGTGTAGATCTGTGCGCCCGTTGAAACATATCCCGGCCCATACCATAACACTACCCCCTCGGAATGGATGGACTTCTTGGACATAGCGACGATTACGAGGTATGCGTGGGATTGTCCATACCCTTATTCTTCGAGAATCTGAAAATAAATCGTCCATATCTGGATTCATCAGTGAAACGGACACTACGCCATTGATCGTTCCAATTGATATGTTGCCTTGCCCATTCCAGTCTTTGACGCTTATGGTCACGTGTTAATGGAACTCCTCGTATAATGGATGTCTAGAACCTAGATTCACCCCTCTGAAACGTCGTCTGATGGTTTCAATGGAAACTTGGACCCCATCTGCATTTTGAAGAGTATCTATTCAGTAGCATTCTACACGTAGATGTAGGGTTTCTTCTCTACGAAACGCTGATGAAACGATCCTGAGCAGGTGTTGTTTTTCGTCTCCCACCAAGCCTTGGTCATTCCAACACGAAACCTGTCTCCCTGGTCCTATTCCAAAGTCGAGATATCACACTTTGGCTGACTTGTAGCCTTCCCGCTACAACAACCTGAGTAAGGCCACCCTGTAGCATTCCGATAGCCCTATTAGCCTCAGCGTTTGTTAATTTATGTCTTGGCATTTTCAGAAAACTCGTTTCAAATCGAAGCCGTTGATAAACTGAATTCATTTCAAAATAAGAACATTCATGAAGCATATGCAAAGAACCAAACTTCAGAAAAAAGGCGACCAGATTGACGAAATGTCTCATACTGATTTTTATTGGATCGATTCAAGTTGTTATTGAGTTTTAAATGATTTTACAGCGATTTTCTCGAAGATTACATACTTTTAAAAACGATTGAATACTCTTGTGGAGCAGTATAACTTCCATATAAGAAAGGAAGTATTCGGAATAAGTAATTATTGCAATAGAAACCTCATCTAAGAAATCCGCATTGGTAACGTCTCTCAGAATTATTTGACATTTCATGAGTGCCAACCTGCGTAAGTTTTAAGTAAAATAAACTTGATAAGCCTAAATCTTGGCCAATCGGGATACTCCATAAAAGTGAATGGAGTATATATCGGCACTCCGGCCCTGTAAACACACACCCCCCTTTCCCCACCAATTCAATCAGAAGGAGAAACTGAATTTTCATGGAAGCCGAATATCCTCCACTCCACGTGAATAGAGCTCGACCCAGAAATGTTTAAAAGACTGGGGAAGCAACTCCCATCCAGCTTCTATTCTAGGCATCATCAAATTCACCAGCAGGCATGTTCCCGAATATTGCCGTATATTTCCTGGTTCAGATGTCGCGCGCCAGCTTGCTCTGAATAATAATCCGGTATACCTACATTATCATATTGTTTCTGGACGAGCTGTGTAGGTCGATATTTAATTGGACTATTAATCACGAGGACTTGGTTTGTTCTGCGGTTTTGTCACGGTGTGCTAGTTTGGTGATGTCAGTCGTGAATTGCTTGGTAAATGTTGACAAACGCTGCTATTGATACGTACAGGGTTGTTAATCTTCTGTCGCTGTCAGCATTTCGATACCAGTCTGAATTCCAAATATTCAGGATACGCCAGAATCATCACAGGATTATTCAGTTTTTCGGGAAATTCGAAATTCTTCATTGAATTTGTGTAACAGAGCCGAGACATTTTCTATCTACTGTAACATATCTGAATTTCCTACCCTGCAATAAAATAAAATGCACCGTTGCCAGACTCCATGGCTTCCAACTTTGCAACGTCTGTTGTCGAAACGTGGAACTACGTTGAATGAACTTATTTGATATTATTTTATAATTCTATGAATGATGAATATTAGTACGACTTCAAGCAATACTTTAGGCAATTCGCATCTTTATAAATAGGAGATTCTTAATCATATCGAAGATCCACCATGAAGTAAACTCGTTCTTCTGTGACCATCGAAGAAATACGATTCTGTGGAAGAAAAACTAACCTCCGAAACGACAACGAATGAGAGGGTCTCTTTTACTTCACTTTCACTCGGCTGCGGTCTGTTTTCACTTTCATTCTGGTTCACAATAGTGTTCCTTTGAAATGGAGTTCCTCTTCTAGGAATCCGCCATTTTAGTATATTTTAAAGACGCTTCTTTGTTATCTGGTATGTACAATGTCCCCATTTAAATAACTGTTTCATTTCACAGGATTTAATCTCATGTAAGCTTGTTCTATTTTATTATTGCATTTCTATTGAATATTGTGGAACTCTGTTCTGCTACCAACTCATTTGGAATATTCTTATACTGTTCGTAAAGTCTACTGCACATTTAACTATTCACTCGACACTATGGTATAGGCATTTGGAGTTGTTGCTTTTAGTATAATATTTTACGTACAATAATCAATGGTTGGAGGCCTAGGGTAAACTGTTTATATCGTCTGTGCCAAGGAAAACATCCCCCACAACAGTGGCAGTGAGAATTCCTCTGGGAGTTCTATAACGAACGTCCCCAGTAAACATAGCCTCGTCTTCGGGCCATGGCGAGCCAGGCAAGTGAAGGATTGCTTCGATCTGGTTCCACCGTTCATCAGTTAACAGGAAATATAAAGAGTTTATCGTCACTTCCAAACCAACGCGACTGCTAGGATCTCACACATAACACTTGGAAGGAAAGATTCTCACACTAGGAACTACAAGGATACTGCTTATGAATTTCATTAATAATCAGGTGACACACTCTATACGCCTAAAACCTTTGGATAACTTTGGATGTATTGGATTCTGCTTTTTATCACAATTGTGCCAGTAATAACCTTACCGGAGTATAGGAAGTTCCATATTGTACATATCACCAGTGCTCGTCTTATTAATAATTGTTCTATGGATTGTAAACATATCATCTGTAATGCTAGAAGGTTTTTTGCTTTGAGTTTCAATTGATTCTCGTTCGTTTTTCCTTCATATGGCTATGGTTCCCCGAACTATGGTGCTGGACGAATAAAGGCTCTTGTTCCATCTTTATGTCCAATCTAGTGTATTATTTATCTATTTTACCACATTATTTCCCATCCTATATTTCACTAATCTGAGTTATCACGAATCTGAATTACTACGACATAACATAGAGTTCTACCAATCTAGACGATCACATCACAAGCCAAAAATATAAGTATAAAACCCCCTTTAACGTAATTCTACCCTCAGCTCATCAGAGCAGGGTTGCCCCTTTTCTCTTTTTCATAATGTTCCTAGGATTTACAAACTGGAATGTTACAAGCCTGATGAAATCGGTGACAACAGAGGATAAGGGATACACACCTCTGAATCTACAACACAGAGAACTGACGTTCGATATCACCACCAGAAGCGAAGATAGAAGTATATGGCGGGAACAAGCTCTGCACGGCAGATTTTCCAAACACCTTGAGGGGGAAAATGTCGATAAATTAGCTTCTTTGTCGTGGTTGAATGCGGGACAATTGTATCCTGAAACTGAGGGATTTCTGACGGTTATCCAAGACCGAGTTATAAGAACTCGCAACTATGAGAAGCACTGTTTGAAGCTGAACGTGGAAGACAAATGCAGGAAGTGCGGCGCAGTTGGCGAGTCTATTGAACATATAATCGACGGTTGTCGAGTTCTTGCCGACAACGCATATCTGGGCCGACACTACCAAGTGGCAAAAATTGTACACCAGCAGTCAGCTCTTAGGCATGGTTTTTTGGATACTTGTCCGCCATATTATAAGTATCAACCTGCAGCAGTGTTGAAAACGGACGCAGCAGTTCTCTATTGGGACAGACCAAAACAACGGATAGAACAGTGGACTACAATAGACCGGACCTTGTATTCATTGAGAAGGATCAGAAGTAAGGGGTGATAATTGATGTGGCAGTACCATTGACTCATAACATCGGAAGAAGAACTGAAGAACATGTGGCAATTATCGAAAGTCACCATAATACCTACCATTGGTGATTTCGGCTGAGGGAGTCATGTCAAAATCATTCAAAAGAAATTTTCAAAAGATCGAATTATCCCAGAGGATCGCGGGATATGCACAACAGGCTGTTGCATTGCAAACCTGTCACATCGTGCGGAAATTCCGGAACAAGTGGGAGGAACTGAAATGTTTTTTCACTGGTTCATAGAAATAATACCAGCTTAAGCTGAGACCGGGAGACCGATGATGAAGAATAATAATAAATGGTCTTCATCATGGAATACAATGTACAAAATAATATTACATATCTGAGGGTGAGATCTTCTAATGAAAACAATTTTACTCCAATTGATCTGAAGATCTCTGCACCTTTTCTAACCAAAAGGAGCCATAAGTTGACGCCTTAAGCTAAGCGTCCACATGTCCGCAGCGGACGCATCGGACGGATCGGATTTACGGATCTCCATTGCAGAAATGCCGATGCTCCGATGCGTCCGGTGCGGGTCTGTGGACGGGCTTGCACGAGTTTCTAAAATCTATACAAAGAATACCGAAATCCGTTTGATCCGATCCGTCCGATGCGTCCGATGCGGACATGTGGACGCTTAGCTTTAAGCAGATTATCGGCCTTATGGAATTCATTGATCCTACTGGCAGTTATGGATGAGGTAAATGAATTGAAAAACATAGATCTGTTAAATATTTATCGGATGTTTCTATATATTCTTTCATCTTGGCCGCTTCAAAAGATGTTTCGAGGAAGCAAGAAATGTTTCTGTTCGTTTCACACGATTTTCGTAGATAATAGCTTTCCTGAGGCTGGAAAATGGTATTTCTTCCTGAAGCTGCACATCAGTGAATCGATTAAACGGATTGACGTGAGGAATCTGGATGGAATGATGTTTCGCCACAAAAAACATTTCTTGATCGAAAGATAATTGAATTTTGGTTGTTTTGACGTCCCATCGGGTTTGCCAACTGAATTGGAAATATAAAGTTTTTACACCGCCTTAAATTCGCACGTGGCGGTCATATAAAATCGGAAAAAAAAACGCCGAAACTCTTAGGTGGAATATTTGAAGGGTTTTCCAATAAAAGGTGTCATTTATTCGAATAGTCAACTAGATGACACTTTTGAAGCTGTCATTTTTCGACATTTGACAGGTAGAAACTGCGCCATCAATAAAAATGGAACGAAATTATTAAAATTCACTATTAGACTACAGGCCCGTGTCGAAAATTGATGGGTCATTTGAACCAGAAGATGACCTATCTAGAACGATAGAAGGACATAAAATAATAAGATTCAGCACTATGCCGTCACTTGTAAGCTGTCCAACTGAGTACAGGTGGCAATTCAAAAGGACAGGTAGACTGGGTACATTTGGGTCATATGACTTTTGACGGCATTCTTACCATCGATAGCTCCATGGAAAATAATAGGAAAACGGGCAGTGCCGTACAAAAATGATGCGCCATTTATTCGGAAAATTTTTTTGATTTTCCGAAAATTTCCATGGTAAAATAGGTCATTTGACTTTGTACGGCATCAGTTTTATACGGTTGCCATACATCTTCTAATCCATTATTCAGCAACGCCGTACAAAAATCATGCGACAAAGGGAAAAAATCGAGGGTTGCAACCCCTCTTGCCGTGCTCCAGGGGGTCATTTGAAAAAGTACGGCTTCGGTTCCAAAACATTATCCAGCACTCAAAATTACTATTAAAAATAAGGCCGTCAAAAAAAAATTGTTCATTTTGATGTTATATCAATAATTATCTTAATTTCATCTTATGCTTGACCCATAAAGCTCTAAAGTCATTTGACCCAGTACGGCAACTTCTTTTTTTACATGATACTTTAAGATACAATTCTTATATTATATTGCCGTTCAAAAGAAACTGTTCTAAAAAAAATTATAGAGAAATACAAAAAGTGAAATTTTTCATATTATTGTAAAAGTTTGGAACTCATAGATTGATGATATACAACAATTTTCTACATTTTATCCCTTGTTTTGAATAGTATTAAGGTATCATTTGTTCCTAATTTATTTACCTTAATAGGGGAAAGGTGCCCGAGATGATCCCCTTAAGCAAGAATTGACGTTATACCTTAGTTTTTTCGAGTAGCGTGAAAATGAAAACGAAGAATCCTCCTAGAAGTATCCATCTTTGTATTGGTCTACACGAAATATTCAGTCGCAAAAGATTTTGTCAAATATTCTCGATTTTCCAAATCCGTACAAAAGGATCATCTTATACACCACGGTGTTTAAGATGATCCCTGTGGTATTGATAAGATGATCCCAGTAAGCTTCGCCGAAAATTTTCGTAATTTGAAATACAGCCACTACTCTTCCGGGGTTGTTGTTCATTCATTTGTCCAGTGATTGATTATGAAAAACACTCAGAGGATACATCACACTGACATCCAGTTGGAGCTTGTGGGTGTAGTATGGTGGCAAGCAAACAATGGTCACGTGATTTTGTCGGGCTTTCAGGATGACTTCTAAATTTCTTGTATGGTTCAGGTGACCATTTTAGATCAGCCACACTGGATCCTCCTCCGAAGGTTTTGTATGATGCAAGAAAATCCTGGGTAAATACTTCCAGTTTCGTCCATCCTGATGAATTACACGCCCAAATAGACCTTGGTGGTGCACCATCCATGAATTCAATTTTTATACGGATTCTTCTGAAGATAAACATCGGCCCTTAAGTGGTTTAAATAGTATGTAAAAAATGAAGGCGTAAGTTGATGCCCAGGGATCATCTTGTGCACAAGTTAGGGGATCATCTCGACCCAGGTTCAAATTTTTCGTTCAATAGTCGCTATTATAACCTATACGAGTGTCATGGTCTTCAACTGGAAAAATAATCAAAAACAAACATATTAGGAAGCCACAAACATAAAAATCATTGTTGTGAACCATTCACAATAACAGTAGCATAACCTTAAAGGTAACCTTATCTTAGATTAAAAGGTCACAATTTATATTTTTCACTGTGAATGTCGACTTTTCGCTTGCACCGAAGTAACAATATGAATGAGGCGGGAGGGTGTTAAGGGCTACGTAATGGCGTAGAATGCAACCTGATGGCGTTTTTCATAAGCTTGTAATCGAAAGGGATCAACGTGTGACTGTTTGGTGATGTTCATGATCCGGAGGGTCATTGACCTTACTTTTTCGAGAAAGAGGCTGAAGCAACAGTTACGGTGAATAGATTGCGCGATCGAGAGGTAATTAAGGATTTTATTTTTTTTACCTGAAAAAAATGGCATTTTTTTTGGATGTCAAAATAACACCTCTTATTGAAAAATCCTTAATAACAAAGACAGTTCCACCTCCTGCCCAGATTGAATAATTTTCATCTATTATCTTCAAAAAGGAAAATAAAAAATCAAGTGGGTACATCTATGGCGAGTACCTACAATTGAGTAATCGATAAGGTGAAGTAGGAATTGTCGTAACTCGCTGCCTGTTTGTTATACAGGGTGTTCTACAAGCTCTATGATGAACTATGGCAGATCATGATAGCTGTACTGATTGTCGGCGTGCAGATGATAAATTGTCGGCGTGCAGTCAAATTGTCGGCGTCCAGACTATTGTCGGCGTACAGATAATTTGTCGGCGTGCAGATAAATTGTGGATGTGCAGACAAATTATCGGCGTGTAGAGAAATTGTCGGCGCAAACAATTTGTCGGCGCAGAAAAATTGTGTCCTCAATTCCTTTTCCCTTCACGCCAAAAAGATGAAATTTTCAGGAACTGTTACTTAAACCATGTTTTAGATTTGACTACCCTAATATGCAAGAGAAAAAAGTTACAGGTTGTTCCTAAATAGATGGCGAATTTGGATTCGAATTTGTATCGGAAACCTCTTTATTTCAACTAATCGGCCATCGGTTTTCTCTCCAGTGATAAATAAATAATTCCTTATGAACCATATGCAAAAACTTACCATGTTTTACATTCTTTTTTTTTAATGATAGATATCATTAATTACATCTGCCAAATTCCTCTTTATTCAGTAGCATTTTGTTTTTACTATTAATTTGGTGATAATTCGTATTAAGTTATAAAATCGATCACTATGCTTAATTTTACCAATGAAGATTATTTAAATCTCATTCTACTTCATGGAGAATGTAATAAAGTTGTAGATAGAACGATTCGACTGTTCATTGAGAGGTTTCCTGACCGACCCAGACCAACGAGAGATACCATTAACAGAACCATGACGGCATGACAAACTTGAGAAATGTCGGATTTTTCGTTAAGAAAACTATACACAGAGAAAAAAGTGTAGTAGAAGATGAGAACAATGAAATTACAGTTATGGCATATTTTCGTGTGAATCCTCAAAATTCTCTCAAAGATGCAGAGATTGATCTGGGATTATCTCAATCGAGTGTTTGGGGAATATTAAAAAAACATAAAATGCACCCATATAAATTCAATAGGGTACAGCATTCGAAGGAAACTGATTTCGTCAGGAGAACAGAGTTTTGCGAAGCTATGATGATTCGATTTCAAGAGAATGAAAACTTTTTGGACTGTATAATTTGGACAGATGAATCTAAATTCACAAAGAATGGTTCTTTCAATAGGCATAACAGTCATTATTGGGATGAAGAGAACAACCACCACTTCAGACAATGGAACTTTCAAGAGACCTGGAGTTTCAATGTTTTTTGCGCCATCAAAAATATTGCAATTCTCGATGTTCACATTTATGATGGGACTTTAACTGGTAAGATAGAACACTACACATGTTTGCATTATTTAAAGAATGTTCTCCCTTAGGAGATAGATATTCTGACATAATTGACTCAAATAATTGATCCGCTAGTACAGAACCATAATTACTTATGGTATCAACAAGATGGCGCGCCTCCACACAATTCACTCAATGTGTCAAATATCCTCTACAGGCTATTTGAAGATCGATGGTTGGCGAACAATGGTCCACATCTTTGGCCACCACGTTCTCCCGATTTAACTCCCTTAGACTATTATGTTTGGGGTAGGATAAAAAATATTGTCTACTCAACTCCCCTGACTGATAAAGAGGACTGCATAGAACGAGTCAGAAATGCGTTCAGGTTTGTTTAGATTTTTAGATTCATAGTTTTGAAACTTAATTTGGTTTTTAAACAATTTTGCAGATCTCTTCCTCCCGATGAAATAAGAAGAGCAACGCACGAAGCATTCCTGAGACGTATAAATAAATGTCTAGAAATTAACGGTCAAAACTTTGAGCATCTTCTCTAGTTATAACTGCGAGAGTTTGCCATGGTTCTCCTAATAGTAACTTGAAGTTGGTTTCAAGAAGGGGTGAAAAATCTACAGCATGGTTCAAATAACAGTTCCTGAAAATTTCATCTTTTTGGCGTGAAGGGAAATGAAATAGCTGAAAATTCAAGACGAAAAACAGTTTTTTGTGAATAACTCAGAAAATATTCACTTTAGGGCAAGGGTGTGATGCATACACTCATATTATTTTTTAACGTAGATTCAATATCTGCCATAAAAAATGGGGTTCTAATTTGAAAAAATTGATTTTTCACGATTTTGTCATCCCTAACTTTGAAAGCGATTTTTTCACCCCCTGTATCATGAATCGCGATTTCGATTTTTAAAGTGGATACATCAATCTTACATCTTGAAAAATCCCAAAAATTAAAATTTTCCATCCAAAAACCTCGAAGTTATTCTTGTTTCAGCGGAGCTCTATTTTCGATTTTTTTTCGAATTTTCCCGCTCAGAGAGAATTTTCCAACCAAAACTGAAAAATGTTACATCAAAATAACTTGAAATTTTCTAAGGAATCTATTTCTGCAATAAAAAAATGGTGTTCTAATTTGAAAAACGGAAGTTGGCGTCATTTCCGGAAAAACCGGAGGTGCTCATGCCTTGGAAATATTTTAGATTTCATCAGCATCGTGAAATACTTATAAGTGCTGAATTTCATGAAAATACGTTCAGTAGTTTCCCGTATAAATATGGGTGGGGTTCCTCGTGAAAGACCCTGTATTGTTAAGAGTGTTAATATTGATTCGAATTGTATAACCATTTTCATAGGTGTATAAAGTAAAGCACCTAAATAGGTGCTGTGAAGTCAGCGAAACTCAGATGATTAAGACAACACTCAGCCGACCAAAAAGTACCTTTATTGCATTCCACTTTCAAAATGACGAATCTACTATAGGTAGCAAATAAAGAAGTGAATTATCGAAAATATTCAAGACGAAATATAGTGCTGATGATTTGTCAGGGCTGAATATAGGTATATCCTTGAAGACGTATGAAGAAACCTCAACAGTTTTCCACTTTTGGAGCTAAAATTAACATATTTTTTCCGTTTCAGATCAGCGATGAACTCAACTGTACCTAAATGAAGTCATGTTCGATTTGTCCATAATGGAGATCTTCGAAATAGTTTTGACAGTAGCTGTCGGAAGCGTCGTACTAACTGCCCTCTTCATCTGCTACTTCTTCGTCTTCAAGAACATGTACTGCCCGCGAAAGAAGCCTTCGGACTCGAAGCAAGACATCAGGAAAGAATCGATCTCCATGAGATACATCGGTCACAGTCAACCGACCGAAACCAGCATATTGTAAAAACTGTTTAAGTAAAATCTTCAGCGCGTAGTGATGTGTGATTTAAGTGGTGATAGCTTAAAGAAATATCAGAGTGTAATTTTTATATATACTTATTACTTATTCTTATTTTCAACTATGAATTATATTTGTATAGTTCCCTTCCATCATCCTTCTAGAAGTGATTAAAAAGTCGACAACTTATTAGATGAACATGGAAAATTAGATCGACAACATGTGAACTATAATAAATCTTACTGAATTTTTGTACAATTATTCTTTCTGAATTTCGCCTTTCAGCAGTAGGTAATATTATAACTTTTCCGAAAAGATGTAAGAAGGAGCTTCTGGAGAAGAAAAACCGAAAAAGAAACACTCGGGAGGAATCTTATTTCTGGGTTGGATCATTCCAAAAAGTTTCTTCGTAATTTTAATACTGCGAGATCAAGAATAAATTGACAGCTATCAAAATAATTGACAGCAACCGTCCAAGACCCCGGATGTTGGTAAAAGAAATGCATTCACTATTTCTACAACAAACCATGAGTGGTAAAACCAGTTGCAGACATATTTTTTTCACTTTCTTAACCTCATTCAAAACAATGTACTTGAACAAGCCTTATTCTTAAAAAAACTTTCATAATAACAGCCACACTCATCCGCCATCTTGAATTTCTTAATTTTGAAGAATCGTAATTTCCGACTCAGAAATCCCCCCATATACCAATTTTGAATAGAATTAGGGAATCCAACGACCTGTCAAATATTTTTTTGAGGTTAGCTGGTGGTCAAACAAACCAAGTTTAGCTTTGTGCATGTAGACATTAAAACCATTTATTTGCTTGAAAAATTGTTTTATGTGGAAATTTTTTCGATATTTCTAGTCAATCTTACTCTTAGGAATATCAGACCAGTGAAAATTATTTAAATTAAGTGCATTTTCAATAAAAAATGCCATAAATGTGTGCCAAAGTTGGATGTGCAAGTCGTTCAAATTATGAGGATTTTCTTGAATATTTTGGAACACCCAGTGTGTGTAACTTGGTGTATTATGCACATATTAAGTGACTTATCAGGAAACAAAAGGAAATTGGGTCAGCAGTCATCAAGACTTGACAATATCGAAGATAAGAAACTAAAGTAAATGTGTCTTCGTAGACACTGAAATAAGCAGTATTCAGTTCATGTAAAATGTAAAACTGATGAATATTTAAATTTATATCATATAAAAGGATAAAGAAGTTACAGGGACAGAGCTCTGACTAATATTCCTTCTCCAATACTTTCTCTTCAATCTCTTCGGGCTCCCAATACTAAAAGTTGTAATCGTATGATTGAGTAAAATTTTCTTCGTCAGTGATACTTCAGGATACTTTTTGATATTAGAAATCATAAAAACTCACTCGTTCACTCATGAAATGCATAAGATAATAAAATTCCTCATATTAACTGCAAGCCAGCGACCTGTCAGAAAATTTATAGGTTATCCGGAGGCAGGGCGCCACGTGGTTTGGATTGCCTAATCGGATCATAATAACAGAACTCGTCCGCCATATTGTAGCCGCCATCTTGAATTTTCCAATTTTGACAGAAGAATCATCATTGTCGAACCCAAAAACACCCAGATACTAATTTCGAATGGAATCGGATCATAATTACCAAAGATATTCTACACTCTAGAATATCTTTGATAATTACAAAATTCATCGCCATTTTGTCACCAGAATTATGTACACCTGCCACACGAATTTCAAATCAATCGGACGATTAGAAGTGTGTCATATTTAACTTGCAAGATTTGATTACAGATACTGGGACAGGTGAAACTAAATAAAAGCTTGTAAAAATGGCTGCACATTCTGAAGATCATAGACGTAAATAAATGAAAAAACCAATTCAAAACATAATAAAATTTTATTAGTCAAAACAAATAATAATCTTCATCATAAACTATATATGTGTTGATAAACCCATAAACTGACTACTATGCCTTCTTAAGGCTTGCATAATAGATTCCTTCAGAGTCTGAGGTTTGCAATACTCCTCTAACCAACTGAAAACCCCAGCGGACAACTCTGTGAAATTTGCCACTGATATACTATTGAATGGGATGAAAAGTTGTTCCATAATTGCCTGAAACTAAAAAACAAATCTTTTAACTGAAAACAATGCAGACAAAAAAAGAGTAAATACCACAGAAAACTTCACGTCATCTGACACTCTCATTTCAGCTTGTCCGGGTTGGGACTGCTGAGCCTTAACAATCTGCTCATAATTCGTCTGCATAATTTTCAGAGCAAGCACTTCTTTTCTCAAAGTATTCCTCTCTTCCTCCTGTTTTTTCTTTTGTTGCTGCAGGTACTGAATGTAATCAATGGATTTCTGAAGAACACTAGCTTTGCTCAATTTATGCCCTTGAATACAGAATTGAAAAGGAAATACATGAATCGTTTAAGAACTTTTATACCTGAAATATCGGTTTGTTGACACGTAGGTACCAAAGCTTGTAAAGTATCGTAACCCTTCTTGATAGCATCTCTTCTCTTTTGTTCGGCTTGTGTGTGAGCCTCTCGTCTCCTCTCTTTATAACTTATGGAACATTTTGACTCAAGTTCGTCTTCGTCATCTGAAAATCAGTTGATTCAAGAATAGATCAACTGCTTTGTTTGTAATTTGAGAAAAAATTACCAGAATTATTAGCGGAAGAGTACACATTCTGTAGCGACCCTCTACTGCTAGAACGCTGCAACGAGGGGATTCTATCTTTTGGCATATTATTTCTAAAAAACATTTTGATAGTATTTTCAAAAAGACTTCATATTTGGTCTTACATTTTTATGTATCTTTGTGCGATCAATGTGACGTAACAGAACTAACTTTCTACATAGCAAAAACAAACTAAATAGTGTTGAACCTTAAATACGTTGAAGTAAATAAACTAAAACAACAAGGAAATTTTGATAACACGTTTATTCCAAGATCAAAACAAACATGACATCCAAATGACCACAGACGAATCTTTTAACGACATCGAAGATCAAAATGACAGATTATACTAATTAGGGCTGTCCACAAAGTATCGATAGTTTCATCGCTCTAGAATAAAATGTAAGTAAAAACTGTAAATTCTCCCTATTTATTCTGAACTCTTGATCCTATGGGAAGATAATAATAATAAATTGCGCAAAGTAATATATCAGACATATTCCATTTTTCAATGTTGTTTGTTGTCATCCTCCTGATGTGGAGAATGTAATCAGAATTCAACAAATTATGCTCAATTTCTGTAAATTGATTGGTAGTACGATGGGTACTACAGCAGTACCTACTATAACTCGAGAAGATGGAAATCGAAGGAATAAACAGAAATCACACAAATTATTTTTATTGTACCTAAGTTAGATACATTTAATAGTACACATATATTAATTTTGAAAATAGATTTTTTTCATATATTTTTCAATTTTTATCATCTAATTTGTGTTCACGTCTACTTCATCAGAAAAACTAAAAAAATCCACTCAACAAATTGAACACAAATTTATCAAAACTATCATTTATACAGAAATTCATTGGTTCTAACTGCTATGAAATTGTAGTTGAATATTCCTTATGCAAACAAAAATTATGAAGCTTACACTACATTATGTATATAGTCTTCTTTGATATTGGTTTATGTTCACATTAATTAAGATGTTTTCGCCATTTCTTCAAATAAAAAAAAACTACATTTAATTTTATTTGAACTAAGAATAATTTGCTCAGGTGCAGCCAAAATAAATTACATAAAATATTGCAAAACTATTTACAATGCGTAAAATGGTTCTCAATCATAAGTCATATCAGAAGAATTAAATTGCACATAAAATAAGCAATTCTGCCAAACAGAAATAATTATTGCAACCGTCCAATGCAAAAGTTGGTCTCAGTGCAGAAATGGAATTATTTTTCATGATTTATAGAAAAAATCCCTGACCTCTTGAGAACCCATTACTAAATCTCGACATTCTTTTCAGTGAATTCAATAACTATATTACATAATACGTACATTACTCTCAAATAACAACGTTCCATCAATGATAAATTTAATAAATTCGTTCATTTCACTTTTAATAAAATTTATATTACAGTACCCCCATTTTCAATGAGAACTCAACTAAATATTAGTCAATACATTGAAAAATATGCAGTTCAATTATGACACAAGATCTATTTATTCAGGAAAAGAAGTAGCAATTTATCAAGAAATATTCTCAGCAGAAAATTACAGACTGAAGACGAACATGAATGAATTTAAAGATTACCTTTTTTCAATTTATAACAGTGGAGAAAATCTTTCGTATCGAATGTAGGAAGAGAATTATCACAAAACGCCTTGATTTCAATGTTTGGGATGGCAACGAAATTATCATACACAGCATTCAGTTACGTGAATGTTTGTTGAGTTGAATATTTGCATATTTCTATTTTTCAAACCAATCTGAAGCTTGTAGAAATCTCCACTTACGTTAAAGATAAGTGACTATATTTAAAATGACGTCAGAAGACATTTTTCTGAAATTAAAAGGTCGACACATCATCGACAAACTTTTAATCTGTATCGATTGTGACTGAAATTGATTAATGCAAATTCTGAAGGCAACATTTTTCTTCATTAAAAAAAAATTCTTCCTTGAAAACAACTGCGTTTTGTATGTGTAACGCTTATGTTGTGTTATTTAAGATAAATGTTCTCATCAGGTATTCTGGAATTCGAGAATAACTTCAAATCAAAAATCCTCATTAACATTTTGAAATAATTAATTTAAATAAGATAATTACGCTAAAGAAAATCCACCGAAAAATTTAAACAAATTTTGAATCTTTACTGAACATTACGAATTAGTTCCAAACAAAATTGATCTAAAAATTGTCGACAGATCAAAAAATATTCAGATCAAGCAAATATCCTTAACTACCCAAAATTCAGTTAAAATGATTAAATTAAGATTCTATAAATAAATTAAAATTTATATTAATTGGCGATTCTACCTTTTTAATTCATTGTTAATAATTTATAATCGTAAATAAGAATTCTTGGGAAGCTTCTTTATGCCAAGTGAGATCAAAGATGAATAATCTTCTGATGGAATTCAGAAAATTGAGCCGATTGCCATTTTGTTCAGTTCAAAACTCCAATATACATATACGAGACTCTCATATTTCAACAATGTCGATGATGGTAAGTACGTTGATCTCGAAAATAGTCCATGTTCCCAAGTGGAGCTGAATTTTAGTAATCTCTGACAGACATTACAATTATAAATTTACAAATTGTACAATCTCTTTCCACGTACTTTGGAACGTCGCCTCATGGTCTTCTTGACTTTGAGAGCACCTTGAGAGGCACTAGGTCCGTCAGTATCATTCAGTTTTCTCTTCAACCGCCCTTGCACAGACACAGCTGCGCTACTACCACTGGTAGTTGACGGTTGTTCTGAATTTGAAGGAGTTTCTGTTGCAGATTTTGATTTAACCGGTTGCGGTTCTTTCAGGATCTCTGCCAACTCGGGCTCTACTTCGGATTTGCAGCATTCTAAAGAGTCTTTCAGTTCCAAGGACGCCATATCGGACAGAGGCTCGAAACCTAGACCTAATATTACGAAAAAAATTTTTTTTAACTCACTACAACTTTTCAAACGTAAAAGATTCAATTAAGCACATCAAAATATGTTGGATTTCATCTAAAATGAAAAACTATTTGGAAAAAAAAAAAAAAAAAAAATCAAGTAATGTCAATGATTTTGACGTTTTGACTTGTCACTTCGAATTTAAGATTGACAAAAAGTGAATTTTTACCTTCAGGATCGACCCCTTGGTTCACTAAGGCCTTCAACTCTTCCTGATGGTAAGTGATGGGATTACCACAGCCGGTACAAAATGGAGGGATTGCAGGCGATTTTGATCGCCAATATTGTAATTCTGTTTTGCACTTATTCAGCTCTTGCAACAAGGTGCTAAATTTCCTAGAAACTTCTTCGTTCTTCTTGTCGTACTCATCCAAACGAGCGGCATACTCTAAAGTTTGCTGCTGTTGCTCGGCCAACTGCTTCTGTTGGTCAGCGATCTAGAAGAATATTTCCAATCGAAACATTTAGAGTATTGAGTATTGTCAATGAAATTTTCAAGCAAATCCATTCCAGAAATGTCAAAACCAAACCTTCGACCTGTAAGAGACGTTTCCAGAATATGTCACACTGAAACAGTACCTGTTTCTCCTGCTCAGCCGTTTTCCTCTTGCAAGCTCTTAGATCCTGACGAAGAAGAGACAACTGACTGTTGTACCTCTTCATACCTTGTTTAATTATCCTAATTCTCTTCCTCAACACCATGTTCGCTTGTGGCTTAACTTCAGGCTCAACATCAAGTTCATCGTTGGAACTGTGGCTGATATCTTTCGACTGCTCAGGTTCCATTGTTGAAGAGTCCAACGGATGTGGACTTGATGCTGGAAAGCGTTCAAAATGATCCACATCAAAAGAAATCCTTCCTGGATTCTCTACCTAGTTTAAAATGTATGCAAAACCTAATCTTCAACCTTGAACATTGAATAGGCAATGTTTGATGCTAACTCACGATGTCTACTACCTTTACCTGGAAAACTGCTGGAGAAGTTAAAGAACTCAGAGCCGAAATAAGCAATCTCTGGTAGATCAGGCTCAATTTTTTCCTTGAAATACTCCATGGCCATCGTAGACAAGTCAAACAACTCATCTGTCACTTTGTACGGCCTGTGCAGCTTTGGCGTGACCTTGATGTAGTGCAGGATGTGGTAGACCTCATCCAGGATCTCGCCTGGAAAGAAGCAGCAGTGCTTCCTTTCGATGTGCTTCCCGAAAGACATCTGCATCAGGGTAAGACGCATGTGCAACGTCTCAATAATGTCGCTTTCGCAAGCGAGATGGTGTGTTCTACGAGCAGATTCCCTCCTTGGCATCTTGCTCTTGATCTCCTGAAACCTCTGGAGAGTCTGGTTTTGCAGTCTGAGGAAAGTGGAGTTCAGGATGTGTGCAGAAACTGCATCAAATGTGCGGCATACCTTAAAGTTATTCAATCAATCAAATTATCCTCAAACCGAATATTCACTCAACTCACCAATCTAACTTGACAAATATTTTTGAAGGGGAGGTTCTTCAAAATCTTCTCCAAGACTTCTTGCGGCAAGTCTAACAAGTTACGAGAGTTATTGACCGACCTGCTAGTTCCGCTGGAACCAGCAGTCGCTGTACTATTATTTCTGGTGTATCTGCTAGTACTTGGACCGGCAGACTCATCACCACTGCCACTACCAGATCTCGTGTATCTGGCTGGACCAAAACTAGTAGATTCATCTCCACTGCCATTTCCTGTGTTGCTTCCGCCAGTGGTCATTTGTCTTGTAGACACCATTTTTGTTCAATTTATTTCACCACGAGAACTGAGAATTAAGTGATTATAGATAAAAATCTGTTACAAGTAAAAAAGTTATGAATATATAAACGAGCATTAAAAAAACATTGTCAACCAGACTGCAGTCTTTTAAAATTAGTGAAAAGAATACAAATATCGGTAGCACCAATTTCTAGCAAGTATGGTCTCAAGAAACTCTTTTTTTCGACAATAGACTACTTATTGTTTATTTCCAGTAAAAATAGGTATCCCACATGGATCTGTTCTGTCACCCACAATTTTTTTTTCTGGTTATGATACTCGATGAATTTAAATAACAATGTTTAAATAATAATAAGCATATATAAATATTTCAGGACTATCACACCTTATTAGTAAACAACCAATACCACCATGCAAAACAAGAACTAGAAGTAATTTGTGGCCATTTTTGGAACTGTCAACAACTTTTATCTCCACTATTTGTCCGCCATATTGAAATGAGAAGTTCTTTCATTTGTTTCTGTGGCCGTACGTCGTATACAAAAAAATTTTTTATTTGTTTTTTGGGGGACATTTCTTCATTATTATCTTCGAAAATTTTACTAGTGTAAATACATTTGGTAAATTGGAAAATAAGATGAATGAATAGGTTAATTATTCAACCCTTTTTTATTCCTCCAAAACTAAAAAAATAAACAAAAATAACGATTTCGAAAAAAAATAACGAGTTATATTAATACTAGTTTTTTTGAAAACTTATTGCATTCAAGTAGAGTTTTAATGGATTTTCAAATTCTATGATCAAGTGGTTTATTTATGTAATGCAACCACTTTAAGCAAAGGGGAGAAAGAAGTCTTTGCTTTAAGACAATATTGTTAAAATAAAACAGAAAATGTTGAATAGAAAACTTCATGAAAAAACTAGGTAGGTATAATATAAGTATCAAGATAAACTATCACTGAGACTTTTCTAGGACCAAAATAGGAATTTATTCCTATTTCAATATACTTATCTCAAAATTCTCATGAAATAGAGCAGTCTGCAGTACAGAGTTGTTTTGAAAATATCAAAAATCATAGCACACATAATGAAAAGGCAACAATTGGGAGCCGGATATTGAAAAAATGAAAAGATCAATCTGTTCCCTGCTCCTAATCTCAGTATTTGCAGAGCACATGTAATACAGGGCACCATACAATTCTACAGATTGTACAATAAGAGCACTGATTAAATCCTCAGCAAAAAGAATGTCACCCCGTATAAGTGTAGAGACATTGAATTTTATTACAGATTAAGCTGAAGTTTTATTAATAATATCAACTCAAGGAATCTAATAAAGCATCCCTAAACTGTACTTCAAATTGTTATTAGTTTCTGTAACTTGATGCATGATACAGCCCCAAAAATTTGATTCCATCAAAATAAGTCTCTCAGAAATTCTAATATATCTAATCACCAAAAATTGAGAGTAAACCCTTTTTCAGTCATTGAGGATGTTGAAGATGGGGGTAACTAAACTGATAAAAATGAAAAAGGGGTAATAATCATCTTCTCACACAACGATGAACCTTTTTTAGTGAATAAATACTTGAAGCATAGAGTACGAAGAGTACTATTTCAAGCCGGTAATACACATATCCTATTTATTTGAAGATTGAACCAAAATATTGATCTAAACCAAGGATAAGTGGCCTACTTTACATTTCAGATTGAAACATGTGAATTCAGAATGATTGTTTAATCATCTAATACAGACAAAAATAAACATTTTAACTGAGAATAAGATAGAATAATCTGTTATCAATCAATTAAGAATAATCTCAATGAAATTATATTTGGCGAAATATCCTGTACATTACAATGGTTAAGAATTGTTCCTCTAGAAAATTTGCAAAACTTCAGCTTTTATAAAGTGTGCATAAACTTTTCAACCAAGAATTCGTTTGAAATAGTTGTGTGTTCATACTCATGATATAATAGAATATTACAGGCATTCTTCATTGAATTAGTTATTCAATTCCTACATGTTTGTTAAATTCATTCCTACAAAATTAAATATTGAAAAGCTGCGAACTTTTGAATATCAACATCCCAAAGAAGATTAAATCTGTTCTTTGTACACAATCCAAAAAGAAATAAATGGATCCAGCCAAACAACACAACTCTTATCCAAGAGAAATCTGAATATCTTTGATACCCAACATAATATCTTGTTATGCCAAAAAATTGGAAAACAATCCTTTCTTTCCTGTTTTGAAATATCAGTCAAAACTCGAAAGTAGTTCAAAATTATTTTCTTGCAACAATATGAATAATCAGTAATCACCTCCTAATAACCGAAAGGGTTAATGAAGAAAAGGCATCGGATGACCGAGTACCTATAGACAATTTATACAACAAGAAAAACCATGTCATTAAAATATATAATAATCTAAAATGGATGATCTCTACTTACCTCAAATAATGAATTTTTTTCTTGGTCCTAAACTGCTCCAAAAGAGGAAATCATCGTAGAAACTTTTTCTATTGTTCTTCCAGAATGTTAATAATTGAAATCAGTGAAAATTTGAGAAAAAGAATATAAGAATGGCTAATTTGAAATTAAGCATTTATCAATATTCTGGAGAATAGAGGATTTTGAAACATTATTTGTTCCTATTCCTGACTTCTGCTCAGTTGGGCAAACGCAGAATATTAGTGGGGGCAAGCATGCAAGTTGACGCATCTACCAATCGTTACAGAAATTACTTTTCTGTGGCCTCAGTGATGGTACGAAAGTTTTGCTTTTGCATCACATTTTAGGACCTTTTATGCCACGAAATAATTTCACACCTATTTCGCTTGCAGTTTATATTTCGATAAAATTGTCAATCTAGTTTATCCAAGTTTAGGATGATCTATTGACCTATCGTAGAGTACCTTTACATCTTGCTCTGGCCCGACCCCTGTTGGATAGGTTTTGCAAACAAGCAACTTTGAACTTCCTTATTCAAATTCATTTCACCTGCCGGTTCATTTATTATCCTAATCAAAGGTTACACAGTATTAGAAACTCTGTAGTAACTTTATCTTATATACCGACAAGTCAGCCGAAAGAATAAAAATGTAATGAATATGAATATAGTAAGGGACGTTTGAAACATTTGCAATAAGCTATATAAAAAAAACTAACACACTTTACTCCTAAATCCTGTGATTTACTACCCCTCCAAATATCTCTGATTTACAAAGAATTGCTTTTGGTACACTTCTACCCATGCATATACCACACATATATCTACGAAATCTTTTTGATTTCGGCAGGAAGTAAGCATTTCTGGCGTTTTTTTAAGCTACAAGATTTAATCCAAAATCCCCTGTCATACTTCCAATGCTCGTAAGAAACGATGAACCATAGTACTCCTGGTAAAGTTATCCATAATATAAAGTGAGAAACACAAGAGATTTTGAATAGGCATCCCACATGGATCTGTTTCGTTCCCCAACTTTTTTCTACATCGATAAAACTATCGATACTGTGATATCGATATCACATCACATCCCTAACCGCTGTCAGGAGTGTCAACTGTCATGTCAGGAGTGGACAAAATCGATGGTGGAGCTAATTCATTTTAATATTTTTTGAAAATAATGGGATTTTGGAATTTTGTTTTCTTTCTTTCGGAAGATCATTCAATGCGCAATATAAAAATAAGAATAACATTTTCTATGAGATTCTGGGATCTGGCGCAATCGCAGTTAGATATTCTGCTGATGCAATAAATTATCAATGGTCACTTTTGTTTTGACAGTTCGTCACAAAGTTAGTTTACAAACCAACAATACTTTTTAACAAAAATGTGCAAAATGAGTTGTAGCAATCTCAACAGAAAAATTTTGGTGAGCATTCAATGAATTGCGTAATGATTTCACTGAGTGTTGGAGAGTGACATTAGAACATTGGTCCTATTGTCTTAATATGGAAGAAAGGAGATAGATGATCTGTTCCCAATTACCTATAAAATTGATTTGTTTTCTGCCTTTTAAATATTCCCATTGTAATCTCACATTTATCATTATAGTCCTGTGAACTCAAGATATTTTGAATTTCATTTGCCATTTCGATTGAAGAGACATTCTCCTTTGATATCTTTTCGGGAAGACAAAATGTTATTGTCTCATTGTTATAAAAAAGGCAGAACATGCTTGAGATTCTAAATGCCAGATGTTTTAATGAAAAGATCTCTCGAAATAGCTTCACGCCATTGTTTTTGCTTCAATTATTTTTGTAACCATAAGTTGAGCTTATAAAAGTTTTTACTTATTATATTTTTAATTTGAATTAATGCAACTTTTATACTTTTACATGAAACATATTATATGTTTGAATTGAAAAAGTTTCATTTATTCATTTATCGCCAATTGAAGCAGATCACAGTCGAATTGGCAAATTGATTTTAATAAATTCTGTGCATAGGTCAAATGGAGATATTTCTCGAAATATCTACCTAGAAACAGTGTGCAAATAATTATTGAAATTATTCATTGTGAAACATCTTGTTTTGGTCTATATTATCAAGAAAATATTTACGATTTTGTTAGCCAATTGATGAGATAATCAACAGATATGCCTATAGGTACCTATTGTACTGATGGAAAACATTATTAACTGCTTAAAGCAGTTAATAATTAATAATATGGAAAAGCAGTCTGGTTTTCCATATTATTAATGGGTTGACCACTCTGAAAAGCAGAAAAAATCGCTGAAAAAATACAACATCTTTCGAGCTTGAATAAAATAGTTTAGAATCATCATTCTTGAATCGAATCCAAGTTTGCTCAATTTTATCAAAAGCCTGGATTATATTGGGTTTGGTTAGTAGCCAAGATATTCGCACTATTTCTTATTGTTTACTTTCTCCTCGATAACCTAAATACCTTAAAAATTCGTATAATTACTATCAGTACAAGTCGATCAGTCTTGAAAGTTCGTTTAACTCGTCCAAAGTCCGAAGATTTTCCGGTCAACCTGACAACGCTGGACTTAGTTTGGTATGAACTTTCGAAGAAACCCAGCCATTAAAATTTTCCTAGAAGTCGAAATGTTATTATTTTTATTTAGATAGAGTGATAGCGTTTCGTAGGCGTCAAGGACGTGCACGAGTGCTCATATTTTGTCGACTTCAGTGTGGTCTTTAAGTACAGGGGGAGATCAGAAATCGCGAGTAGAGATTTTACCCGTTTGGGGAATTTACAGCTAAAATCACAGAATCTCGAACATAGAGATATATAGGCTCATCGACATCTAGGGGTGTGTTGGAAAATTTCGAACCATAGAAGGCTATATGATCTAAGGATTTATAAAACCGTTAAATTGAGTTATGACGCTGAATCAATGGAATATTTGTTACTTGTTGGTTTGAAATTGAACCAAACTCGTGTTGCATGCCCAAAAAATGCACAAAAATTTAATGCATGCATCCAATCCTATTCTCGTTTTGGCAGGACTCCATTGCGACGTTTTAACATGTGATTTATTTTTTTCAGCTCAGTAAAATGGCCAAGGCGTACTCTTAAGCGTATAGCCGAACCAAATTTATACTTACTATTTATCTATAGATATTAACATAACTTATACGCCTTTTCTACTAGATAACTACTATTCTTCTATTCGATAATTACCAGTTTTTGATCGAAGTTTATTATTATTTTGAAAAATGTTCAACTGATCGGTCTTGTTGGAAGGAATTGCATAAATATCTGGCTCATTTTTTTTTGAACGGAATAAAATATAAATTTGGTCATGGCCGCTTCTGAGGGACGTTCTCTATCAGCTGCTGTTTCTATACCACAGTGGATGAAGAACAAGATGGACAAGTAAGTATTTTAAATGATATTAAACTATTCAGATGAAGAAGAATGTTTTTTTTTTGATAAATAAATGATTTTTGAATTTAATTTCTCAATAAACTACGAAAATTGCCCGTCTGAAAAAGGTATTGTCAGTGCTGTTGGTTGTACCTATAGGAGAAAATTTCAAAAATGCACGCGGCCATGTTTTTTTTTAGGAAGCATATTTTTATCTATTAGCTATAAATACAGGGTCGTCTCGAATTTCCTGCTAAAATGAATTTTAATTTTCAATTTTTCCATTGTTTAAGACTATTATTATCTTATCACTAATCTCACAAACATTGGATTACCATTGCGCCGTGAAAAATGATCTCTTTGTTACTCTGTTCCTTATTACTTGTAAATGTATCATTAGGTACACATAATATCATGTTTCTTTCATACTGGTATACCTGCACTGGTTGGTTTTTTGAACGCAGCACACTAATAACATTATCTATACTCCATTCACTTTCATAATGTATCCCGGTTGGCCATGATTTAGGTTTATCAAGTTTTTTACTTAAAACCGACGTAGGTTGGTACTCGTTAAATGTCAAATGATTCTCAGAGACGTTGCCAGTGCTAATTTCTATTTACTCTTTTATAACTCTGAGAATGGAGTTCTATTAAGGATTAACTGTGATACAGGTTTCGTAGTACTGATCCATTTTCATATTGGAGTAGGTATTTCAAGTTGTGCAAAAAGGTACCTATAAATGTTTTCTGTAGGCTTATTTCTTCAGAATTTTGAAAAGTGGGGAATTCCACTGTTCGTTTATGAGTTTTTCTGTCGGGTTATTCGAGTACTTTCCTTCTTTTTTCTAATGAATTATCACAAAGTAACGGACTATTCTGTCCATTATTTTTCAGTGAAATTTCAACACTCGATTCTTGATTTCCGTACAAGAAAATAGCATAACTGAATCTTTGTTTGGATGCAGTTATGTTATTATTATTATATATTCACGTTTTATATACATGAAATATTTCCAGTATTAACAGAGAAAAAAGTTTTTTCAATAATCTTTGGAATTATTGAATTCACATAATAATATTTTCTCAAATTCATTATTGTCCCAAAGTGAATAAACATTTCGATAAATACGTAATTACTACGACCTCTATGTAGAAAGGACAACGTTGCTTGTTCATTTGACAGGAAAATGACTAAAACCTAACATTTTCAAAATATACACGGTGAAATGTGTCAGAATTTCATGGCCAACCGGGATACATTATAGCAGTGAATGTATATTATAAACAAGGCTAATAACTACTAATATAGAGATGGCAACACCACCGAACAAAAAGAGATGACCGCAATTCTAATATGAAGGGAACAAAAAAATGGCGGAAATTTAAGAGATTCGAATTGCTCAAGCTATTATTTTTTTTTAACTATAATAGATACGCACTAATGAGTTTGTTCAATACATACATGATTCTCAAGAGACAGAGTTTATTGTTATATCATCTTGACTACCACTGGAAATTTTCAGTAATCCATATTTATTGAAACAAAATCTACCGGAGACCTGAACAGAGTTATTTAATACTCAATTTCGCAATTGTTCATAAATATTCAATGTATCATTTATGTATATGAATATTATTACATTATCTTATTTGAAAAAATATTGTTTCTTTATGTTAAACAATACCTCTTGAATTTTCGAAATTTCTTCAGTGTAAAATTAATATTATGTTCTTGAACTGTATTGATATAATTCTGAATTTTACTCGAGAAAAATCCAACATAATTTCTGCTGGTTAATTCCTTCTTCTTCCGAGACCTTATTTCGAAAAAGAACAAATTTGTTCATTCTGCGATTCATTCAAAGTAGTTTGACCCTTCTATGTAAAGAGGTAGTAACAGGTAATATGCATTTGTGTTTCGTGCAATAGTAGTGGTTACTTTTGTTCTTCAGTGTTACTGAAGTTTCATCTTTGGTGTCTCCTTTGAAGTCTTTTCTTCATCTTCAAGTTTAAAATGTCTTTCAAAAGAAATTGGGTACAACTTTTGAGGTAATGTATTGGAGAAATTTCTCCGGTGTATTTTATTCATTTTATATTATTTATTTATTATAAGTTTAAGTTTTATTTTGTCAATATCACTATTTTTGAATGGATTTAATAACATTGCTATACCAGTTTATGACTATTAAGTTTTTTGAGTGAATTTTATGCTACTTTTCGGAGTATGAACCATTCAGTGTAATATACAGAGCGTTCGCTTCTCAGCCGTTATGAGGCTATATTTCTTGACATACGTTGACCGCGGTAATAATGGGAGAATATTCCAAGAAAGTGAAAGCTATCTGTTGAATTGAATGAAGAGAGCAGTTATACCGATTCATCTAGATTCTAGAACGTTACTCGTTTTCTGAATCTAGGATACCCGTCGATATCATTTCCTTGTATCCAGAATATTGTTGACAATAAAGATTAGAAACTTTTTTTCGAGACATTTGGATGATATAATCATTCTAATAACTGTTTTCTAAAGTTTGACAAAACTTATGGTCAAAAGTAGTTCATATAATGCTAAGGATAAAAGTAAGTAAAGATTTATAGGTCGATAAATTAATATATCGCGTTCAATATGTCACTCTCTTCTCAGAATTAATTAGCATTGCTATGAACGTGTCAGTAGACTTATCTCGATTATTCCAGTGTTGTTTTATCGGCATCTCTGTTCATTTCGAGCTGTTTCTACTCGGAAAATAGATGCAATTTGACTTGCTGATGTGAGATCTCCCAACTTTGCGGATTCGCGCGATAATATTGTAATACGTTCAATGCTGAGACAAGTCCGATACGCAGTTATCAGGTCAGTGTTGCAAACGGCGGTAGTAGACTAATTTTCCGATGTTGAAAAGTGGAAACCTCTCAGTTAAGTGAGTATTCTGGAATTTCACTTCCTTATCTAAGTATTGTGTGTTTACTGCTCTTGGGAAAACGATGACAACATTTTCTTCATCACAATGAAATAAATAAATGTTTACCTATGTCCTTTATGCTGTTCAAGATTCTTTTGTGGGGCTCCTCTAAAAAATACCCACATTTTTCCCCTTACAAATATCTCAAAAAATGTTGAATGAATTGATTCAAAGCCAAAAGAACTTATGTATAGAACTGAAAAACCTCTTGCATTAGACAATATCATCCAAAATGTTCTAATGCCGAAATTAAAACATAACAACAACACATTTCGATAGCAATCAATAAAGATTCGCGCCAAATTCCTTTATGTAATAGTTATTACGAAAAGTATTCTAGATCCTCAAGGTTTGTTCCACCAATAACCGCACTTTCTTTCTCTCAACAATCCGATTTTTGCGCTCGGATCAACGCGAATCAGTCAAGGTATCATTTGATTGACATTACCTCATAGATTTTCAGTTAGGTTGTATTATGTGAGTAGAAGAGATCCAATATCAGCTATTTTTTCAGACCAAATATTTCGGAAGTGCTTTATTCAACTTCCAAAGTAGTTTTTAAGTAGAAGTTTTGAAATATTCGGCGACAGAATGTTTTATTTGTACAGTTTTTAATTTTTAATTTTTTTTCTTCGAATTTTCGTTCAAGATCATATCTCTTATATTTTGTTTGGTTAGGGCGTGCTCTTCTTCGTATTAATGTTGTTCATTTTTAGATATTGACTATTTTATTTTCATCCCCAATAATACATTTCCAATAATGTTTCCATTTTTTTTCAGGTTCGATTTCGAACAGAGCGCCTTCTCTCCTACAGAAATAGACGACAGCTACCTGTTGTATTATCGCTATCCAAGAGAAGAAGTCAAAGAGAACATCAACAAAGGGACCAAACAACTGGATGCCTCCAAGTACACCTTGCCCTGCCAAAAGTACCTGCAAAACGGAAACGGTAATTCAAACTTATTTCAATTTGACTTTGTTATTCAGGAAGGTCAATGATCCTTTTGGTATATTTACAGTACCTGTAAATTGTAAACACAGATTCAGGATTGTTCCTATGAAAAGAAACGTTGTATTTGATACTGCAGCTTCTTTTGAATTTCACGAATAACGTTTATTCTCTTTGGCCTCAACTTGACACTACATCGTTAATAAAATTCAAATATTTTTTCTAGCAAACCCAGTACATTAAGGTTAAAAACCATGCTATTATAATTCATATAATCTCGAATTGAATGTGAAAAAATTTAAGATAGGAGTTCATCTTCTTGATTTTACGGGTCAATTTTTAAAAGACTTCTCGTATCTGGAAATTTCTTTAAGTCGAAGATATCAACAAATAATTATGTATTATCATTTTATCGAGCTTCGCAACGCAAGCAATCTCCATGGTGCATGATGAAACATCGAAACAATGGCGCGAGATTAAAATTTGCACTTTGTGTCTGATGCAATCGGTGAAATGTGATTTGAACCGCGAAGAAGATTTTTTCTTCAACTTGACCAAGGTCGGGAGAGCACATTCGAAAATAGGTAGACATGTGACGCGCCTTCTCTACGTCACTAACGGGAAGTAATACCTTTAATGTCACGGGATAATTATAATAATGACGCTGAGCGCGCGCCAGCATTCGAAATTGTAGTGCGGAGTTGCCATGTTGATCTTTGCGAAAGCGGGAAACTATCTTGATTGAAACGCAGTATATTTGCTTTACCTGCGCAACACACTTATGGCAAGGGTTTCTGTTTGTAATACCAAAGGATGTAAAAGCTTGGTCTCGAAGATACTGAGCGTTGAAATCTTCAAAATACATTCCACATTCTTTGAAAATCTTCGTTTTTCTTACTGACATTTTTTTTGCAGAATGCGCCACTGCCCAACGTGTGGTGTACCCAATCCAAGCCAAAACCAAGTCCAGTGGTGTCGACGATGGTTTCAAGGGCGAGGCCGCCAAATGTGGCAGCTCCATCATCAGTCTGGCCAACATGATGGTATCAGGCAAAATCGTGAGAGGTTTCGAGGTAGAAGCTGCAGAGAACAAACAGCAAACTGACGCTGATAAACCACCACAAGGTTTCGATCCCATGATGAGGAGAGGTAGCAAATCCTTACCAGCTTCTCCTCTGGGTTCACCTAGAGATTCTCCGAAAGCGCGCAAGAAGTACAACAAATATTTCACGGGCGCTTTCGTTGAGTCCGACTCTAAACATCAGGGTAGTTGGATTTTGTCCAATCTTCTTGCCAAAAGGGAAACCATCTCCCAGTCCTGTGATCTGATTGCTGAGGAAGAAAGTGAAGACACTAAGAGTCTTCATCCGGAAGAACTTATCCAACCGATAATGAAGAAGAAGCCAACTCTTGTTCCTAAACCATCGGAATTGAGAGAGATGAATTTTTGGTCGCCAACATCGATGTAAAAATATTCGTTCATTAACATAGTGTACAATTTTTTGGTTTTAAGTCGACAAAGTAAAATGTGTTACGTTTAATACCAATTTTGTAACTTGTTATTTCAGCGAACTGACGAATTAGATTTGATATTTATGGACTATTCATTACGATTTGTGTTTTATCTTAGTAATGATCAATAAGTTGGTAATATGCAATTTCTATAAATTTTGTAAATATGTATTTTTGTTTATCCAGTTTTCCAGATTTTTTCAGTATTTAGGTTATGAACTTTTTCTCATTCTAACCTACCATAGTTTTCTCATTGTTTAATTTATTTTATGGTAATTATTTGAGTGGTAGTTTTAAGGTTATGTATAAGTGAGAAATTATTTGAATAAAAATAATCTTATTTTACTAGATTTTCAATCAATTATTTCCTTCACCCTCGAAAACACTACAATGATTCAAAGGAACCGTCAGCTGTTCATTTTGGAAGATTGATGGGCATAAAATACACAGTGTCCCAACGAAACTGATGCATATCAAATTACAGGCAAAGGGAAGAAAGGGTATGTTTTTCTTTAAATTTCATTTTTCCGCCACCTTTGATATCTCCTTAACGTTTTACTTTTGACCCTTTATTTTGAACAACGCATCACCCTCTGAAATCTTCCGCATCAATTCAGAAACACCCTGTATAATCTCTAGTTTATACCAACATAACCATGAAATTAGTTTGAAGGGAATTTATTTTGATGCAGTTAACACCCCCTGAAAACTTTCGGTAGGATAAACTGCTACTAAATATCATAGTAATGAAAAATTGGAGAAAATAAAGAGGAGCAGTCTTCAAGTTGAGGAGTGAGCCTTTAAACAGGAAACCCCAGTAATGAGAACCTGATCCTTATACTTTTTGTTCAGCCACAAAATAGGAACAAATGTATTAATTTATAAAAATGAGTGCAAGGTTTCTTTTTTTGTCTCCATGAAACAATACAGTGGACCTTCCTCATCAACTTCCGCCCCTATTTAAAAGTCTCTTCTGTTTGTATCTTCACCAGTCTCCTAGCAACAATTGTAAACAAACAACTTTCATCCACGGCAACGTTTTGACATTAGTCACAACTTGTGTTCCCCAAAACTACAATACCTCAATTATAACTGAATATTTAAAATAAAATTAATAAATAATGGTGCTCGATTGGAGGTACATCCTTTCTATAACCCCTGAAGACTTAAACGATGAGGAAAAAGACGACCTGTTCAATACCGTCACTTGGTTCGACTCAGACAAAGAAGAACCAAGTTTGGAACAGAGCAAGGTGTTGTTGAAAATCAGCCAGGAAATCCTTAAGTATAAAGGAGAACAGGTTGAGACTTTGCTACATGAACTTGACGAAATAGCTATCAAGCAAGGTGAAGAGGAGGCCAGGAAAATCGAATCTGACGCGGAATTACGGAGTGCTAGGTCTAGAAAATCTAGTACAATAGAAATAGAAAGTGAGTTCTTCTGAATGACTTAATATTAGTTTTTTGTTCCGTTTTCAAAATTCCTGTGAAATTATTTGTTATAACTTCGAGGGATGGAAATCATTTTGCACGTTGTTGTCCATCAGTAATCTCTATACCATATACAGGGTGAGCAGTAATTAATAGACTATACGTCATCTGCGTGTAGCGCGGGCATGAAGTTGCTCACCCTGTATAATTGTAGATAACGATAACGGTATCGAATTCAGCATAAATTCGAAAATGTTTCCCTTTTCTTATTTACTGAATTTGTTGAATTCCTCAGATTTAGAACAGAGGTACAACGAAATGAAATCAAAATATAAAAAGCAACAGAGGATAAGTCAAAAAAATCTCCAAGAAATTGAAACGGTGAGTTCTTATCGATATATTGAAATAAAATTAGGTTACAATAAAAACAGAGTCCATCAATGTTGAGCACGTGATTTTAAGTAGGCAATTACTTTTGAATTATTTTATGAGATCAGACTCCCAGATTTGGATCATTTTCTTAGCTCACCAGGACCATAAAATCATTAGAATTAGACAAGCGCCAACTGGAACATGACCTAGCTGCCAAAATGGATGGTAGTGAATCCTCAGAGATTTCCGATACAGTCAAAGATCAGCACAGAGAATTGGTAGAAACGGTACACAATAAAAATAAACAATTATCTGATCTCCTGCACGACATCGAGGTAAGTCGATTATTGCATAATTTCAAAACACTATAAGATAATTATAACACACGTTCGCCATCTTGAATTTCAACGCCATATTGGAGCCGATAATTTGAATGTATCTTCGATAAAAATCCTGTTCTTCAAACTCAAGAACCCCCCCACATTTCAGTAGAATCGGACATCATTCTAATAATTAATCCGCCGTATTGAAGATGCCATCTTGATTTTACTCATTTTGACAGTTAAATCGTCTTTTCCTTACCTTGAAACCTCAACTCACTAATTTTGAATATATTCGGATTATAATATATAATCGTCTGCCATCTTGAAGACGCCATCTTGAAAGCGCCATCTTGAACTTATGACTTTTGATAGACATATAATATTCAACTGCAAAAGCTCCTGATTACTTCTATATCCGAGTAAATTTTGGTGTTGGATCAATTTGAAATGGCTCAATGGTTGTAGGAGGTAGAGAAAGAGAACATAGTTCTGAGAGAAAAGTTAAAACACGTCAGAGACGAACTGGCCACTGCCACATCCGAGATCCAAAGCCAAACGGATCGCATGTCTGCTTTGGATATACAGCTCAAAGATGCACAAGGTAAGAAAAGATTTTCCAGGTTCCAAATGATGTTCAGAGGAAGAAATAAAGTTATTTGGACCCCACAAAATAGATTCATGTACCTATATTCGCAGATACCATCAAGAAGATAACAATCGATAACGAATTACTCCAGGAGGAGATACAAGAACTGAATGACCAGAAGATGAAAATGGAGGAGCATCTCATGGAGTTCACCGAAGAAATAAACAAACGTATTGAGGAATGGCAGGTAAAAACTGATTTTTGGTCATCACTTCCATGATAACCATTGGAAAATATCTTTCATCTTTCATTAATCGCCAACTATTCAGACTGTACTTAGGGAGAAAGACAACGAAATCCAAGATCTGAAGCTCAAGACTTCTCAAATCAGTAGGAGTTCATCTTCCGCATCATCGCCAAAACAAGGTCAACACCACCTCTCAGCTCTCCAGAAACTGCTGGCAGAGCGAGATAATCAACTCATGGAGCTCCAGAGCAAGCTGGAAGACGCCGTTAAGGAGATGGAAGTAAGCACCAGCCTCATCGAGGAGTTGAAGACCGAGAAGGAAGACAAGAGTAAGACTATCGATGAGTTGAACTCTGTAAGAAAAGAACTGAAGAAGCAGTTGAAGGTGACGCACGAGAGAGCACAGAAATTGCACGAAGAGGTCGAATATGCGGAGAAGATTGCTGAGGATAAGACTTCGGAGGTAGGGTGATTTGTTTATTATTTCGTTTTCTGATTTTTTTTCGAGCAGCTCCAGAATATTATCGGGCATTTGGAAGGGTCAGGTCGTCTTGACGAAGCCGAGACATTGAAAGAACTCCAGGAGCTGAGAGCCTTGAACAGGATGAACGAAAAACAGATAATGAGTTTGGTGAAGAGCGCCAATAAACTTCAAGACACCTGCGATCAAATGACCAAGGAAAACTCGTTTTTAAGGTAGGTTTCAGCTGAGTTTGAGCCAAAGGTTCAACTTCCGTTATGTTGAAGAGAGAAGATGGGTCTGCCGGAAGAAGAAACGCTGAACGTACCCAACTACCAGAGCAAACACAAGCAGTACAAGAAGGAACTGTTGAGGTTGAAGAAGAAAGTGTTGCAGTTTGAGGAGGAGAACATTAACCTTCGAACTGAGGTCAAAAATTTGACTCGCATGAACGGGATGCTACGAGAAGAGATCTCTGAAGGAACTACTCAGAAGGCTGAAGAATTGGCGAAGGTAGAACTGGTAATGGTCCTCATTGTATCTGCTTTCGGTTGACTCCTGTGATTTTTTAAGGATTCTAGAGAAAATCATGGCCAGGACCAAGGAGACAAGGCAGTCGAGGTTGATCTTTCCTTGAGCTTGGGGGAGGTGATAAACGAAACGAGTTCGAAAGAAAAACGCGCGATAGAGAAACAAATAAGAGCGTTATGCGAAGAAAACGAGGCTCTTCGTAAAGGAATGCACGAGATTTTGAACACCCTCAATGCCAAAAAAGGTAAGACTCATTTTCCCATCTTTGCCAATCCCCAATTCTTATTGTTACTCCACAGAGAATTCCCTGAAGGAAATCAAATCGGAAACATTCGAAAAACTGCTGCGAGCGCTGGACGTCAAACACATTTCCGGTTGGTACCACCCTGCCATGAGGCTTCAAGCAGAGGTGCACAACGTTGAAGGCATCAACAAGGAGCTAAGGGAGCAACTTCGCATCTGCAGGTAAAGTTGGAACCATTTCAGGTGGCATTGGTAATCAAAAAGATCTTTTCCTCAAAATGAAGGTTGGAATTGGAGGAACTGAGGAATGAGAAGCAGGAGAACCTCATACTGCTGAGCAAGAGATCGTCTGTGTCCAGTCCAAGACATCTGGCTCAATCCAGCGCCTTAAAAGACATGCGAACGTTGGAGAGTTTGAACGAGAACGTCGATCAGCTTCTCGAGGTTAGAAGGATTGCCAGGCAATCTTCTTCGACTGTTAAAAATACTTCTTTTCTAGAGATCGACGTCCGACGCCAAGTTCTGCGAAGAGATATCGGCCAAGATGAGCGACTTCAACAAGGACTTTGCCGCCCTGGAGAAACAGCTCGAAAACCTCTACAAGCAATCTCTGGAAGAGAAAAACAAGCACGAGGCTGACATAGCCCAAATGGCAACCAAGAACTCAGAACTGGAGCTCCAGGTTCGCACCTTAGAGGAACAGTTGAAGATCTTCATGGAAGACGGCGAGGTCGACGAGACCACCAAGAAGATCGCGGAACTGACCGGTGCGAACGTCAAGGCCAACCTAAAGAAAGACTTTTTGGAGGTGGAACGCAAGAAGATGGAGGAGAAGGTCGAAGGACTGAGAAACAATCTCCTCAAGGCGGAAACTGAGTGTTCCAAGAGATTGGCAGAGTTTAGCAGGAACGACAAGACTTTCAGGAACAAGATCAGGACGATGGAAGGAAGGTTGGAGAGTTCGGTGGACCTGGAGGACCATCAGAAGCTGAAGAAGGAGCTGGAGAATCTCACCGTCAAGTACAGGGAGCTGACGCAGGATTATAGGAAGCTGGGCGAGAACCATCAGGTGGAGATGGATCTGGTTCAAAGGTCAGTGAAAGGTTTGATGTTTTGGTGCAAAAATTACGGAAGCAGAGGGGGATAAGAAGTTTTTTCCACTAGATCCAAACAGATGACCGAGGACGAAAAACAGGAGCTGAAGGAGAAACTCAACGACTGCCTCTCCAAACTGGCCACCAACGATCCGAACGAATCCTCCGAAGAAACCGTCCAAACTCTCTCCAAGAAGCTGTCAGAGTGCGAGGTCAACATGATCGGGGAAAGACAGAGAGCCAACCACACCAACAACCTGTACCAGCTGGTGAAGGAACAGCTCAACAAGTCGGAGGAAAGGTTCAGGGAGTACGAGACGCACACCAAAGACATCATGCACAAGAATCTGGAGTTGCAGGGTCAGTTGAAGGAGGCGGAAGACAAGTTGTGCCTTTTCGTGGACGCGGAGCTGTACAAAGCCTCCAAGGAGGAGTACCAGAAGGCGCTGGAGAGGGAGAACGAGCTGGTGGTGTTGGTTGGGAAACTGCAAGAAGAGAAAAATGTGAGTGGAGGAAAGAAGGAGAATTTTCGAAGAGAACGATGAGAAATTGTTGCAGGTTACGGAAATTGGTAGTAAGACCACGAATCTGTGGAACGCCTCCAAGGAAGAAGAGTTTCTAGCGCTCAAGCACCAGATGGTCGATCTTCTGGCGACGTCGGACGACAAGGCCGTCATTGCCAGGATAAGTTCCGATCTGACGCAATCGCGGATCAGGGAGAACGAGCTGAAGACCAAGTGCGACATACTTTCGGGGCAGTTGGAGCAATGCCACGAGGAATGGTTGGATTCTCTGAGAGCGTTGGATGAAGAAAAAGAGAAGTTTGAGGTGAAGGAGAAGTATCTGCAGAAGAGAAACAGGTAAGATTCTTAATTTTGAGTGCGGAATATTCTTCGGACTGATCGAGCTGGTTAAAATTCGTCAAAGGCGGACTCAGTTCATCAGGGGCCCGGGTGAAGCACGATGTATCAGAGGTGGACTAAGTTTATTGGGGGCTCCGGGTGGCAACGTTACACCAGGCCATAGACAACAACTTATAGATGGGAAACTCTCCCCCTAATGTTTGGATTTGAAACGCTCCCTGGTGGGTGCTGAAGGAGTTATTTTAGAAAATGTTAGCCCCTAGTGGTGATATATAGTACTAACTGGCGCGAAAATTTAAAATGACCTCACCCTACCAATGCTTTGTTTCCTTCTTATTTTGAATGCTTAACCACTTACTGAAATAAGATATTATCTTATCGAATTCACATATAAGGGCATTAAGAAAAACCAAAATTTCAAAAATAAAGCATTATATTTCGGTATACTTTATACAAACTATCATTTATCATAATATAAATAATTTTTCAAATACCTTCAGACAAGGCATGATGGAGATCAAAAAAATAACAAAGGTTGAAGAGTGTAAGATATTTTTCTGGATTCGGAAACCGATGACGCTTCCAGGACCTATCCTCACAATTTGGTACACTTAGGTTTCAACCTCATATTCCCTTCCAATTTGGAAATAGATTTTATTTAAGAAAATTCGCCAAAAACACGATGCTACACTTTAGACACTTTCACAGTTCAACACAGAAAGATGACAGAAACACAGAGGAAACGAAAATCGTAAGGAAAGAAACCGAAAACAACGATGCGAGCGCTGTCTGGTGGGTGTTGATGAAATTAAAATCAGCTTCAAATGTTTAGTAGGAGAGTGGCCCATCTATAAGTTGTCTATGCACCAGGCACGGTTCCAATATAAGACTGAAGATTAAATGTTCAAAAATGCATTATTGTGATGAAAAGAGAGCCGATCAAGTACACCAAAATGTTCTTGATGATGCTTTCAATTTTTTGAATTTATTCCAAACCAACCAATCGTTTTAAAATTCCGTTTATATAAAGGTTGTTTCTGAATTGATGCGAAAGATTGAAAGCATCATCAAGAACAGTCAGCTTTTAGAATCATTGATAAAAAATGGTACTTAACACTCTACTTTTGCTAGAATTAGCCATCAAAGTCATCGAAGTGGAAAAAATCAAAGAACTAGACATTTACTACAAAATTATTTTTTGCCATTTTAAGATATTTCTGATCAAGTTATGATAGAAAATGGTGAAAATTAATGAGAATTAGCTTTAGATGTTTGCCAAGAAAAGTTCTAGATAAAAAAAGAAAAAGGTATGGCAATAAATCACACATCATAATGTAAATAAAAAGAAATTTATTTATAAATGCCACCTCTAGCCTCAATACACATTCTACACCTTCTTAAAAAAATTCCTTTCAATCGCATAAAACCTGCCCTGTTCTCTCTTAGGACACGTTCGGCTTCTCTTATCTTCCATCGCAGCTCGTCTTCACTCGGACATTCTCGGGCGTAAACAATTTTTTTGAAATAACCCCAAACGAAAAAATCGATGGGATTGAGGTCAGGTGAACGTGGGGGCCCCTTGATTGGTCGACTGCTTCCGAACTATCTGTTCGGGTATCATTCATTCAAGTGGTTAATGAAAAATTGTTCTCGAAAATTTAAAAAATCCCGATCGGTTTTGGATTGCTGCGCAGCGGACCAATCAAGTGGCCCCCACTTTCACCTGACCTTAATCCCATTGATTTTTTCGTTTGGGGTTATTTCAAAGAAATTGTTTACGCCCGAGAATGTTCGAGTGAAAACGAGCTACGACTGAAGTTATGAGAAGCCGAACGTGTCCCAAGAGAGAACAGGGCAGGTTTTATGCGATTGAAAGAAAATTTTTTAAGAAGGTGTAGAATGTGTATTGAGGCTAGAGGTGGCCACTTTGAAAACCTACTGTACATTTTATGAATAAATTTATTTTTATTTACATTATGATACCTTTTTCTTTTTTTTATCAAGAACTCTTCTTGACCAACATCTAAAGCTAATTTTCATTAATTTTCAGCATTTTCTATCATAACTTGATCAGAAATATCTTAAAATGGCAAGAAATAATTTTGTAGTAAATGTCTAGTTCTTTGATTTTTTCCACCTCGATGACTTTGAAGGCTAATTCTAGCAAAAGTAGGGTGTTAAGTACCATTTTTTATCATATCAATGATTCTAAAATATGACTGTTGAGCGCAGTTTTTAAGCATACTAAGAAACCGTGAATTAGCCTTTTTACATTTTCAATTTTGATTCGAAAATTCAGATCATAATTCAATTTACGTAACTTTTTCACTTGAGACCAACATTTCCATAATTTTTATCAAAGTTACGAATCTGGTTATTTTATGTATAAAAGTACAATTCATGGAGATTAAGTTACAAAAAGAATTTCACAGAGAAGTGTTGTACTTTTTTTCAATATCTTTTTTAAGATGGTCAAGTCGAAAATTCTCAAAGTTCATAAAAAAATTCATAATTCGAAAACCGTGAAAAATAGCATAACATACATGGGGGTGATTCGAATAGCCCATGACACGAGGGATCTGTTTTTTCCTTTTGGACGTCAATCTCTTGGCCACCCTGTATAAATGTGGGGTCAAAAGTCAAAAGCAAGGCACACACGAAAGGGAAATCTGTAAGATCTGATCGGCAGTCCAGATCTGCAACAGATCTGGACGGCGGATAGGATCGCTCCCGCCGATCTGGTCCGTCGCGGATCATATATCTCATTGATCCGCGACAGACCAGATCGGCAGGAGCGATCCTATCCGCCGTCCAGATCTGTTGCAGATCTGGACTGCCGATCAGATCTTACAGATTTCCCTTTCGTGTGTGCCTTGCTATTCGTTTGGCTGAAAAATGAAATTTAAATAAAAACTTACGCAACGACTTGGAATGAATTGAATTCGGATAGTCTGGTTTGGTTAGAAACTTTTTCATCTCTCGTATAATGTACCGTTTTGAAATTAAAAAATAAAATGTAAATATTATTACGTCTCGGGAAATGATCAAATCTAATTAAACGTTTTTATCGACGATAACAACAAAGACAAACTAATAAAGAACTGCTAATGGAAGCAAATTGAAAACATAAACATATAACAAATTTTAACTTCGAATTAATTCTTTTAATTTTGATATAAGCCCCTTGCAAAGTAAAGGAGCTCTTCAAAAATTGCATTCGTAATTTTAACGGATGCGGGCATTATTTAGGGTTCCAGCAGAAGAAGTCTCACTAAACGGTCATTGACATTCTCAGCTCCCCCAGACAAGGAAGGAAGATTACCTAATTTCAAGCCCTCATATAACTTTTAGCGTCGAAGTTACGGGTACTTTAAAGAAGAACTCGCCATCTAGTGGAATGACTGAGAATCATTTGAGCATACTTGAAAATAATCGATAAAATATGAGGTACACTGTTAAGCAGCCATTTTATTTGAAAATTGTTCAATGTATTTGCAACAGAGGGCGGTACTTGTCTAACGAAGCACATATAATCAATACTCTTTTCGGTAAAATGGACTACTTAACTCATTGATGAGCCCAACTCGTAACCTTGACTTATATACATCTGCATCATTTTTTAATTTTTCCTAAAAATAAAAAAATCCGCCTTTGGGTCTGAGTTTCCGAACATAACTCGAAATATCGAAAACAATAAAAATAAATAATTCATTACTTATGGGGGCTACATTGCCGACTTTGGTATCAAATTGTAGGTATTCGAGGTCACTGAATCGAATTAAAAATGTTCCAGAGCCCTAACTAGCATAGTTAAGATTTTCACCAGTCAAATGGCATTTTTTGGAAAATTGGAAATTTCAAACTGTCATAGCCGTGGGCCGTGGCTCTCTTGTCGTATCCACTATTTGTTTATATTTTGTTGATCAGCATGTCTCAGAGTATCTCTGTGCCAAATATGAGCGATTTTAAAAATTTAAAATTTTTGTTGAAAAATGACTAAGGGGTAGGACCCCCTGAAAACACCATATTCGTCGATATAACAAAAAGCTGGAAGAACCTAAAGGTGATAATGAATGGGAAAGTTGATCGAACCATTCGAATCTTCAATAACAGCCATTAGGCCAATAGATAGCACCCAAAACATGAACGGTCTGAGCCTCTGAACAAAACTCAAAAATGAAATATCGAAAACAAGAAAACTAAAAAAATTCATTACTTATGGGGGCTACATGGCCGACTTTGGTATCATTATGCAGGTATTCGAGGTCGCTGAATCGAATAAAAAATATTCCAGAGCCCTAACTAGCATAGTTTAGATTTTCACCTGTCAAATGGCATTTTTTGAAAAATTGGAAATTTCAAACTGTCATAGCCACCGTCCCTCTCGTCGTATCCACTATTTGTTTATATTTTGTTGATCAGCATATCTCAGAGTATGTCTGTGCCAAATATGAGCGATTTTAAAAATTTAAATTTCTGTTTAAAAATGACTAAGGTTTAATTCTTTATCCTATTTCGGATCTGAATTCAAAATATTTCAGTTGCATATTTTAACCCTCGACTTTCTTATCGTCTCTCGGAATATACATAACCTCATTTCAATTCGATTTGGCGCATGCGTAAAACTCAATAAAATCAAAAAAGACTCGGCTTCATTCGAGACACCGAATAGCATTACTATATCTGTTAAGTCTAGAAAATCACCTTAATTCAACAGGAAATCCAATGAAATGTTTTCATCGAGTTAGTACAGGCTGATTCGAAATTTCCCCTTTATTCCAGGATCATCCAAGATCTCCTGGAAAACCAGAAACTGCAATATTACGGATGCATTCCTCTGACGTCCGAACAGAGATTTATAGAGAACATCAGACTGACCCTCGAGAATAACCATGCGTCCTTCTTGAGTTTATACAAGGCCCAAGACGTGGAGAACGAAAGTTTGACGCTGAAGGAACAGACAGAGGTGGAACTGAGGCATTATATGGACGCCCGGGCGGTCATGGGCGAGAACGAGGAAGAGGTGCAGAAACTGCTGAATTGGCTGCAAGAGAAGAAGCACATCGAGCTGGAAGTGAGTCCTTGAATTTATTTTTCCGGAATCTGGTAGAATTATCCATCTTTCAGCTGATCCGGTACAGACGCCAAGCGGAGTTCAAAGAGCTGCAACTCCAACAGTGCAACGACAGGATTGAAATCCAAAACGACCAGATCGCCAAACTCGAAGAAGACCTATTCCTCTCCATCAAAGGCGCAGACCCTGAGAAGATCACAACTGGTTTCATCCCTCCAAAACCCCAACAAGACCCCATTCCCGACATCTCCGATAAACTGGTCAAGCTGACCAAGCACCAAGACGTTCAAACCGAGATTGTATCTGTCGACGAGGAGGACGATCCCAATCGCCTGGAGAACCTCAAGATAGAGCTGTTGAACGTGAAGAACGAGATGGTTGCCAAGGAAGAAGTGATGCAGCAACTGAAGACGAAATTGAGTGAATGCGAGATGACGGTCAGTTTGTTTAGGACGCAGATAGGGGACAAGCAGGCGCAGATAAGTTTTTACGAGAAGCACATCCTGGATTTGCAGCAGACCAAGAAGGAAGATACGAGGTTGGAAAGACCGCCGAATGGAGGTGGTGGTGACGGCTCATCCAACGAAGTGGTCAACGAGGAAGTTATATCTCTTAAGGTTTGTATCGAGTGAAAGGAAGAGGAGAAATCAAGTCTTCACGTCTTCCAGGCTTCTATCAAGGCTCTCCAAGAAGCGATAGCTCTGAAAGACGAGTCCATACTCCACTACCAGTCGCTGCTGAAGGAAGACAGGGACAACCACAGTTTGGCGGCTGCCAGGATGCAAGAGGAGCTGAAAACCCTGAAGAATTCCCTGGCGGAAGAGAAACAGAAGCGTATTGAGTGAGATAAGTCGTCGCCATCTTCGATATAGACTCTAAAAGTTGTTTTTCGCAGACGTGAAGAGCAGAAAGAAGAAGTGGCTCGAAGCAAAGCAGCCGTGGAGCAGTACATAAAGCAGGTGCACGCCATGGAGCAGCACGCGGACGACTTGCACACCCAGGTGTCCACTTTGGAGACCCAGCTGCTCACCAGCCGCCAAGAAGCGGTCAGATGGCGTTCATTGGCCAACGATAGACTGAAGGGCATCGAAGAGCTGAGACAGAGGTAGGTGAATCTTCACTTTCGATTTAGGAACGATGCAGTTTGACTTTGGTTCCAGTTTGGACGAGCAACACCAGGAGGAGCTGGACGTTTACAAGAAAGACTCGGAGAAATGGCGTGAAGAGGTTCTCAGCCTCAAGGAGCTCATCAATAAACACAAGAACGAGATTCTTCAGGTTCAGCCCGATCTCCAGAACATCCTGAAGTCCAAGGACGACAAGATCAACGAACTCACCGTGGTGGTGCGGGAATTGAGGGTGAGTACTCTCATTTCAGCTGGTCTTCAAGGTTCTCCAGTGGGGATTTTGAATACAAGTTGCGGTTGACTGAAGGTGAATACACAAAGAACCCTTGGGTCTAATATTGAGGTTGTTTTGGGTCTGTAATGAAACTTCGGTAGTTCAATTGGTGACCTTGCTGGGCATTCCAGTCCCTCGTGAAAGTACGTCACTCTCTCCAGCGTATCTCGAGGAATGTTGGCGATCTTCTCTTCCAGATTTTGAGGAGAAAACTGACCCTTGAGATAAGCATACAGGGAAAGCTGGGATGACATGATATTCTAAAACACGTCGTTACTCCTTGACCTTCACATTTCAAGAATCAGGTAGTTCAAATGATGACCTTGATGGTCGATCCAGTCCCTCGTGGAAGTGCATCAGTCTCTCCAGCGTTTCTCTAGGAATGTTGGCGATCTTCTCTTCAAGGTTTTGAGGAGAACTCTGAACCTTGAGTTACTCATGCAGGAAAAGCTGAGATATGGCGTTCATGGCCTTCAAAAACACGTTCCTCTTGGGCAATCCATGACCTTCACATTACAGGAAGAGCTTCAACTGGAATCGGAGAACGACGCCTATTCCAAGCTGTCCGAATTCGAGAAGATGCACGAGCAGTTGTCCAAAGAGAACGAGATTCTGAAGAGGAAATTCGACTCGTTGTTGCAGAAAGAGAGGAACGCCAGAGAGGAAATACGAGATCTGAGAGGGCAACTGTTGAAGTAAGTCTAATTTTAACGACGTGTTGACATTAGAAACGTACTTTTCTCGACTTCTATTTTTATCGGTGGAAATTATCTTATCACCTTCAACAATAGGAATCCGGTAAATCTTTTCCTAGACTCGTGCACAGTTTCACGTTGTTTATCAGAGTTGAAAATGTGACAGACATGGACGGAAGCGACGTCTTGAGTTTTGACCTGATGGGAGGTAGGAATTCTGTTTGGAAATTTACGTCTCTTGGCAAAAAAATCATTTTCTCCAATCTTATTTCATATCAAACTGTTCTCAATTTAGAGCCTTTTTCTCCGACAATGAATGCTAAACCCTTTTCATCAGTGCACTTGTTCCATAGAACCAAGCGAACACCGTCTTCGGCCAGGAGCGAAAAAAGCGACAAGTCCATCAAGGAGCAGCTCCAGAAGAAGGTGGCCACCATGGAAGAGGAGATGGTACGTCTCAAGGAGGAGCTAGCTTCGCAAGTGGCGTTAAACGAGACGCACAGAGTTAAGGCGTCGGAAGACTTTGACCGTTGGAAGAAGCAGAAGCAGAGCCAGCAGACTATCGATAAGTTGAAGTCGAAGCTGAAGGAGAGGGACGGGGAGTTTGAGAAGATTCAGCAGACGTGCACTGGCTACAGGTGAATAGATAACAGTTATAGATTCTTAGGAAGACTTTTGAGGCACTCAGCATGAAATCTTCTTGGAATATGGCAAAAAAAGATGAAAATATTTCATCGAAATATTTGGAAAATAAGGTGCTGTCTGATTTTTGTTCAATGGAATAATGCATGTAAGAATTTATACAGATTCCGTGATATTTCTGTGAAAAATCGGAAATATTCCAAATGGTCGCTGAAATATTTCATGGAACACTTCTTCAATGTTTTTTGTGGACTACAGATAAAAACTTTGGCGACGCAAAAAGGTTATGTACAATGATATATTTCTCTAAATATTTCAGCTCCGGATTTACGAAATTGCGATACAATTTTTCCAGAAATCTCTAGAAATAATTTCAAAAGATATCAAGATATGAAAATATTTTTATAAAATTGCTGCACAACCTTACGGTATGATTGCCATTCACTGGAAAGTATTGGATGCAATATTTGTGGAATATCAAAAGTTTGCGAATCATTTTTAATGAAAGAATAATTAAATATCTTGTAGATGTTGTCCAACTAAATTTCTTTTCAGTCAATATTGTACTTATCTTTCATGAATATTCTGCGATATATTTGACAAAATCTTGGACGAAATATTAGCTGAAATATTTGATGAAAAATTCGAAGAAACATTGGATGAAATATTCGACGAAATACTGAAAGTAATATTATATGAAATATGTTTCCGACGAAATATTCGAAGAAATATCAAATGAAATATTCGACAAAACAATCGAGAAAACATTGTATGAAATATTCGACGAAATGCTAAAAGAAATATTAGATGAAATTTATTTCCGACGAAATATTCGAAGAAATATTAAATGAAATATTCGACAAAATAATCGAGAAAATATTGTTTGAAATATTCGACGAAATGCTAAAAGAAATATTAGATGAAATTTATTTCCGACGAAATATTCGAAGAAATATTAAATGAAATATTCGACAAAATAATCGAGAAAATATTGTTTGAAATATTCGACGAAATACTGAAAGAAATATAAGATGAAATATGTATATTCGAAGAAATATTAGATGACATATTTGACGAAATATTAGAGAAAACGTTGTATGAAATATTCGACGAAATACTAAAAGAAATGAAAGATGAAATGTTCATATATATTCGACGAAATAATCGGAGAAATATTCACGCAATTTATCTTCCGAAATCTCCGAACAAGAAAGCACAGACGAAATTCCGTTGTCCATTACGTATTTTTCAGATCGCTGATAGAAAGACTGGAACGAGAAAAACACAGTTTGGAGAACAGGGTGAAAGCGTTGAAAGCCAACGTGAATATTTATGGGTTCGAGAATTCGCAGCAGAACGATAGTTTGGCCCTGGAGAACGGCAAGCTTTTAGCGGAGGTCGAGGAACTCAGGGCCAAGTTGGAGATGCAACAGCGACATGCCGGCGGATTGGGTGCTGCCATGATGCAAGAAAAGCTGGAGGCTCAAGAGAGAAAACTGGCGATCATGGAATTGTCGGGAAAGGTGAGGTTTGATTTCGTGCTAATTTAGTTTTATCATCACTTAACGTCAAGACGTTTTCGATCTACCATGTTTGCGACGATCTAACACACATCGCGCCCTGTTGGTACTACCAACCCGCTGAATCGCCTTTTCCCTTTTTTTTTTCATTTCGGTCGATTCGTTCATTTGTTGAATTCGGACTGACAGCTTGCTCAACAAATTTTGCGTCTTATTCAATAGAGTAGAACTAATTCTAAACGTTCATTCGCACTATACAGGGTGAGTCTTTGACTTTTACATATATTTCTTGAGGCCGAAAGCAACCTTTTTTTCATTTTACATTTTTCCGAATTCGGCTCTGTTCTAAAGATAAAGTCATTTGGGCCCAATACGTGCCTGATACGATTCTCTGCAAAGACCTCACATTTCTCGATTGAAATTGAGTTGATACATTTAGGGAATACTCAAGTACTAACCTTATTTGAATAAGAATGTTAAGAACACGATATTTCTAAAAAAACACTTAGTTTTGTCCGGTTATTTCTGCAATTGAAAAACTCTATTTCTCGCATCAAAATAAGTTCCTTCCTCGATTTTACTGACGATTAGGTACCTTGTAAACACCAATAACTTGTTCAAATTTTTTATCGATTTCCCAAAAATATCTCATGAGAATTCTTTTTTCACTCTTTTTATGATTAATCAACCTAACTCATAGAATTCTAGGTCAATGTTGAGTCTTTGACTTGTACATGTATTGTAACTGTAGATTCCTGAGGTCAAAAGCAACCTTTTTTCATTTTCCATTTTTCTGAATTCCGCATTGTTTAGAAGATGCAGCCATTTGGAAAAATTTGGCCAAATACGTACCTGATACCATTCGATGCAAATATACTCCATTCACAATTATAAAATCACAACTCTGGCCTTGGAAATTTGTCACATTCCACTCTGTATCGAAGTTATGACGTTTTTCAAAATATTTTTATGTTCCGAGTCAACACTATGTTGCCCTTTCTACATTCTTAGCGTATTTCTCAGAATGTGAATTTATTCGGAAAATGAATAAATTGGAAAAGATGTGACGGACGAAAATAATTAACGTTTATATGAATTGATAGAAAGGATTCCTTGTCTAGTTATTTGCATGAAAAATACAAAAGATCACTGTTTAAATACATTATTTTTCGCCATGGAAGAAAATTGCATTGCTTTCACATGATTTTCATATGCATGCCTGTGAAGATTTAATGTTTATTATCAATTGTTGAATCAAGAATAATGGAACATTATCCCTCTACTGGAATCCAAATAGTTGAAGGGAGTTCTGATGCAACAGGGACTTTTTCTTGGAACATAACCTTAATAGCTAACTTCATAAAAATAAGAGTAGAAGATATACATTTCATTTATTTGATCTTATGAACAAGGAGTAAAATATTCTGACTGTATAGTAATTTATTAGTTTAAAAAATATCCATACATTACAACCACAGTAGGTTTGTACAAATAATATGGAACAGGTCAAACATATGCTTCACATTTATCATTCACCTGTTCTAAAATAAGACACAAACTCCTCCACATTATAGGGCCCCTACAGCATTAAAAGCTTGTGTCTCTTTCGAAGGAAGTAGCACTAGATATAATATATTCTTTCGATTAAGAGCAAATACCTACCGTTGAATGTTACATACACAAATTTCTTCAAAATGGGCTTATACGAAGTGGTTCTTTTTCTGAAACGTGAAAACGATCAACAAACATCATTTAGAGACCGATGATGGCCATCCAAAACCCGCTTACTTACGAAAATCGTGCAATTTCATTCTGCAATTTCTTCCCTCATAATTCCTCGAAAATCCTACCTGAACCATATTTTCGCTTTCGTGAAAAGATCGTATAAGGAAGCCTTTTCTGTCCATTTACACATTCCAAATAAATTTTGACCACCAAAAACTATACCGAAACTAACCAAACTTCTGAGGGACCGGAATTTCGTTTGAAATCTTTCCAAACGGCCAGATACCTAAAAAAAACTTCGTTATCAAGTGTAAAAAAGGCAATTAGTACTTACTTTTGCTTTATTCATGCTTATAAATCGATTTTTGGTCCAATTCAAATTTGCCGTTTGTACCCATGTCAAAATATCTTTGATACTTTTACTTTGATGTAAACAAAGAAACTGGCAACGCCGTTTTGACATTAAAGATATTCTCTGTACGCGCACAGATTTTTTATCAGGTGCACCAATTCCTGAAAACGAAACCATGGCCAGAGTTGTGATTTTATAATTGTGAATGGAGTATACCTCATATTTCTCGATTGAAATTGAGTTGATACATTCAGGGAATACTCAAGTACTAACCTTATTTGAATAGGCATGTTAAAAACACGATATTTCTCAACAAAACACCTAGTTTTGTCCGAATATTTCTGCGATTGAAACGCCATATTTCTCCCACCAAAATAAGTTCCCTCTTGGATTTTCCTGAAGATTAGTTTGTGAACACTAATGACTTGTTCATATTTTCCTCGATATCCCAAAAATATCTCATAAAGAATTCTTTTTTCGCACTATTTATGATTGATCAACCTAACTCATAGGATTCTAGGTCGATGACCTAACCTAACCCATCTTCTATGAATATTTCACTGAGCTTTTGGGAGGACGATGCCAGATTGTTAATTTTTTCTTTGTACAATGGTATAATGGTGTGTCTTGCGAGGTAGCGGACGCGCAAGACAAACCGTAAGATTTATGTATCGACCCGTCTCAAACCTAATATTGTTGTTCTGTGTCTCAAAACGTGAGTGTCTGTGAGTAATGATAAGCGTTTATTCATAATTGTGGAGGAGCCTATCATTGACCGCTTCAATCCAGAACAACAACGAATGCTACAAGGCGATGAGGGTTGAAATGAAACTATTGAATTCGATGATTCTTTAATCTTCAATCGAAACAACACTGGGCTGTCCAATAACAATTCCCTTGCTACCGAAATGAATTGAATTTTTTGACACTCGATCACTTATTACGTTCGAAGTCTACCCATAAACCTCCAACCGGTATTAATACGATTCCTTTCGGCGCCATGGCGATCGGAAGTTTAGTTTTATCACTGACACGCAAGGTGTAGTTTTGCAACAGAAGGGCTAGAGTTATCTTCATATGCAGCATGGCGAATCGTACTCCTGGAACAGAAAAAAGATCATCAGTTTTTGGATATTTGTGCTCTTATCATCCATCCATTTGGGTTTGAAAGCGAAGCCTCAATCTAAATCCCGATCTTATTTTCAAGATGTCTACGCATCATCTTACCTATGCAGGCTCTCGCACCATATCCAAAAGGAAGATACGTGTAGTCCCAAATCTTGGATCGATTTTCCTCCGAGAATCTTTCGGGATCGAAACGGTCTGGGTCCGGAAAATACTCCGGGTCCCTGTGCAGGGAGAAACAACATATGGCGATGTTGAAGCCTTTTTCAATAACCAGGTCATGGTCCGGTAACCGATAGGTTTCGTTGGTCTTCCTAAACAAGAACGGAGCCGCGGGATACTTCCTCAACGTTTCTAGAATCAGAATAAGAAAGGTCGATGGTCTTTCGTTCCAGGATCGAGTAGGAGAGGGTTTTGGAAGGTCTTGACTCACCTCGTAGAATCATATCCAGGTAGGTCAAGTCTTGAACCGCCTCGTAACTCAAGACCCCTCCGTGCTTCTCCAGAACGTTCTTCACCTCCTTCCTGGCCTTCTCCTGGATCTCGCCGTTCGTCGCCAACTCGAATATAGCGAAACTAGTGGTCGTCGAGGTCGTCTCGAAGCCGGCAAGGAAGAAAATGAAAGCCTGAGCTGCCACCTCGTCAAAGGTCAAAGCACTTTCTCCAGACTGATCCAGATCAGATTTCATGAGCTTGATGAGGATCTGGAGGACGTCGTCCCGACGCACGTCGTTCTTTTCCCTGTAGTCTACAGTTTCTTTGACCGCCTTCCTGAAGAACTCGGTGACCTGCTTGCTGAAAATGCCGAGGCGTAGGAATTTCGCTAACTGAGGGGTTGAACGGATGATGAGCATCCGAATGAGATCGCCGACGGTTTGATCGAAAGCTTTTCCACCCATGACGCGAAATTCGGCGTTTGGGTTTCGCAAGGAGTTGCATTCTAGTCCGTAGGCGCAGGAACCGATGACGTCCGTGGTGTAGCTGGCTATGGTCTCGGAGATATGCACCGGTTGACCTGCAGAAGAGGTAACAAGCTCTGTAGGATGTAAGGAGTTACGGTTAGACGATACCTTGATGCATAAAGCGGTATACAAACGACCAGCACGATTGTCAACCTGAAATCACCAATGGGCTCAGAGAAGACCAGCCAGATCGAAAACACGGCAGATTGCCAGCCATGTTGATCGTTTTGGACCGTTTACAGATGTTGCTAGGCTGTGTCTGCCTTCAACAGGCAGTAACAGAGCTGAATTGCGTGAATCAATGTCCACAGCTCATTGCCATATCCCAGTCAGTTGAAAAGCTGTAGTACCATTGAGTTTAAATATACATAGAGACACATCCCAGTTCAACGATTTGAAGCTAAATTTTGTGTAGTTCCTTCACCGGTTCATAGATGGATAAGTGTGTTTCAGAGAAGCTAAATATTCTACTCCCGCATCTGGCGGTGAGTAGCTGAACTATAAGGCACTATTTACGAAGCCGAATGCGATGACGATCAGGACCGGCGTATGGAAATGTGGGATGTTCAGTATTTCATCACCTGATTTTTTTATGCAATAAAACGACAATTATTTTTGATCTTCCATGAATATAAAATACTGTTGTATGAAAAAATAAATGCCTGCAATTTTTTTCTTCATTCACAAGTATTTATAAATAGATTTTCTATGAATTTCAAAAAATATTTAATTTTTTATAAACAGCGGGATGCTTCTGTGTCGAGATTCCTTTGGTTTTTTTTTCTGTCCCCCGTACAGCTTCACTCTAATCAGTTGTCTCCACAAATGAATTCTGTGCTTTTCAAATTCTGGAGTTAATGGAGAGATCCAATCTTCTATAAATTTATTTTTTTTTATTTTCCTGAAATATACTTTGAAGTCATATCTTTTCTGATTTTGTGACCATAATTTTCTTTATGACCAACAGCGCTTTCCTCATTAAATGTTTGAAATCGGTTGAGGGAATTCTCAAATGTATCCGATTTCGATTTGCAATATATATCCAATGATTACCAAGCTTATTCAAATCATCAATGAGGAGTGCTTTTTCGCACTTACCGCATTTGTGTTTTTTTTGGCGATGTTCCTCATCAAATACCCCGAGAAACTTGCGATTGAGTTGGATTCTAGGGTATTTAGGGGTTCCATTAACTATTTATCCGTTATATGTATATACCCTCACTAGGCTCACCGTTGCCCGAACCCGCAGAAGAATGGTCGAGTCTGTCCAATCAACCACATCAATGGGCCACTTTCAGATTCTCCCATTGTACACAGTTCGAAATCATTGTCGTCTTGGCAGTTAGAATTATCGGAATTTTTCAAGACAACCAGTCATGACCGACTGCAACCCAAATCTGAAGCATCGAGCTGAGGGGTTTGGATAATAATCCCTACGCTGTCTTATTTTGGAGAATGAATTCTTGATTGGGTCCTGGTTGAGCCGACTTTTTATCGAATATGGAAATGTTTACTTCGTCTCCTCCCACAATTGAAGGATGCTACTGATGGTTTGTGTCAAACCGTTGAAACAATAGGGGATATTTTTCCCAACTGTCCAAGACTTAATGAATTCAATTGATTCCGTCAGAGTTTTTATTGGTGATGGCTGATAATTTCCCTCAAATTTTCCATTCGAATTGGGGCAGTCGAAAAGATCATTCATTTTCAGAATGAACTGAGCAGTTGAATTGGCACTTTTCGACCTCAGCTCACCAGTTGCAATGACTGTTCTCATAGCCGAATATAAAGTTCTGATGAAAATCTGCGTGGCCAATTTAACCTTCATTTTCTGGAAGGCGTTTGGATTTATGTGGTTTTCAGTTATCTTCAAGAGAGTACGAGAAAGACAAATTCTTTTCATCGATTAAGTACGTTTCTTTTATGTCCCTCCAAGAAACATTTTCACCCCTCATTTCCTACCTGAGAACACTCCTTTGGAGAAATTCATGGCTAATAGTTCATCATTATTGAATCACACCGTTTGTAACGAATTTGGACGAATCCGACCCTGCCTACGATTCATAGAACTAGAGGAAAATAAATCTCCTACAGATTTCGATAAATGAGTAGTGACAAAATGGATCTGACGAATATAGTTCCTTCAGTAGCTACTATGTGCCGCCACTTAAGTTGGCAAATTGGACAGTAAACTGCCAAAAATTTATGCATCAAATCAATGAACTGGACTGTGTCTCTATGTATATTTAAACTCAATGGTAGTACTTAGCAAATAGACCAATAGACCAAAATACTTGATTGATTGATTGATTGTGATTATACTGATAACTCCTAGGTCTCTCGAGGAGACCTATCAGAAGCTATTGTTTGCTCAATCTCCAACTCTTTACCATGTACTGCCAGAAAGACGAGTATTTACGATTCAGCAGTCCAGAAACTGATCAAAACTTTGGTAGAAATATTCCAGAAACTAAATTAAACATTGCATGAAGTCTAAGCCGAGGTCTAAGCTTCCTTTGTCAAGTTGGTAAACAATTTCTAATGAAATAGACTCTAACTTCTTGGCGATTTGGAAACACCCTTTACAATTGCCATAAGTGACTGGCGAGGCGCAGTGGACTAGGTCAATCAAATAGACAAAAGATCATCCATATGGCACAATGATGGATCAAAATCTGCTGAGGGAACTGGCATAGGAGTATATGGTTCTCAATCAGGGCAAGAACCCTCCATTTTACTGGCGGAAATAATGGCTATCTATGCGTGTGTCCAAGAGTGTTCGAGAAGAAACTTTAAAGGGGCACGCTTAAATGTAGCAGCAGAATCAACAGTCAATCAGAACTAAGAGTTTAGGAATCTGACTGTCAGTGTTCAGTGCTCACCTAGGAAGGCCGCAATACCAAAAAGCAACTGGCTAACCTAACCTAACCTAACCTAGAAGGGGCACTCTCAAATATAGCAGCAGAATCAGCAGTCAATCAGAACTAAGAGTTCAGGAATCTAACTGTCAGTGCTCAGTGGTCACCTAGGAAGACCGCAATACCAAAAAGCAACTGGCTAACCTAACCTAACCTAGAAGGGCACTCTTAAATATAGCAGCAGAATCAACAGTCAATCAGTACTAAGAGTTCAGGAATCTTACTGTCAGTGCTCATCTAGGAATGCCTCAACACCAAAAAGCAACTGGTTAGAGGCAACAGAGAGACTCTCTTATGGGTGCCAGGACACTGTGCCATTGACGGTGATGAGAAGGCTGATGCACTTGAGAAAAATGCATCAAAGTTAAAACCCGTTGGATCTGAACCATTCTGTGGCATTGGGGAGGACCACTATAGGGCAGCATTAAAGAACTGGGAGATACAAAGCATGAAACTCCAATGGACAAGATCTTACATAAGGAAGGTTTTCCAGCTAACGCTGATGGAGCTTCGGTCTATTGTGGGACTGCTGACAGAGTATGGTTGTCAACCTGAAATCACCAATGACCTCACAGAACAACAGCTTAAACAGATAAAGTCTAGACTCGTCTGGGAATGCCTCCAGGACCTTCTGGAGCTGGCAAAACACAACAAGGTCACTTTGATGTGGGTGCCAGGTCACAAGGGAATAGCGGGCATCGAAAAAGCAGACCAGTTAGCAAGACAAGCATATGAAACGCCATTCACAGGGCCAGAACCTGTGCTTGAAATCAGCAAAAACCGATGCAGGACCCTGATTGAGGAGTGGATAAAACAAAGACACCGACAACACTGGGAACAGAGCGACGGGCAAACACACAACAAAGTCATGGTAGGAAATACAAGCCAAACCTTGACGGCTGACTTTCTGAATCTAAACAGAACAAAGGCACGTATAATAGTAGGTCTACTGACGGGACACTGCGGCCTTAGAAAACATCTGAACACCATAGGAATACTTGGAGAACCCGTGGATTGTAGACTCTGCGGTGAAGAGTAAGAAACAGCCTCTAACATAAGTTTTGAATGCGACGCCCTGGGAAGAAGGCGCCACAGAATCTTCTGAGAAATCAATCTGGAAACGGGAATGAATCCGAAAAACCTCATAAATAGGCTACTTAACCTGATAAAGGACACAAACCTATTCTCGTGAGGAACCACTGACGAAAGAGTGATACAATAGATCCAAGTTGGTCGCAGTGTCACAGGGAGGCCAAGAGCTAACCCGGTCTCTTTTTCGTCAGCAAATCAATCGATCAACTTGAAACGAAAACTGACCTGCGTCGGCGCGTTCTCCAATAAAGTCCTTCAGCTTCAATCCAGAGTCCAACATGATCCCGAACATATTCTTCAGTTGCTTAGGCGAATACGCAGGCGCCAGTTTCGTTCTCAGTCGTTTCCACTTCGGACCATTCAAAGCGAAGATATGGGCATTCATCGGGTCGTTCTTCTCGTCGTGGTGTAAACCCCTATCGGTGAATCGCGTCATTATGTCTCTAATCAGCACGGGATCTACGGCGAATAAGGCTCTCCTGCTGAAGAAGTACACTCCCACGTATTTGTGTCCCTTCATCCTGGCGTGTTGGTACATCTTGTTGAGCTTGGTCGGCATGTTTTCGTGACGCAAGAACACGCTTCCAAAGTCCCCGAAAGGGAACGCAGGGTCGCATTGGGGTACTCCCCTGGATTTCCAGTAGGTGTAGGCGATCCTGAAGTACGTGTAGGTGAGGAGTAGGCATATTGAGAGGAGGGTGATTGATGGATGAGCTACCACGTAGTTCCAGGCGGTGGACGTGTAGGAATGCTGAAAATAAAAGGCAACATGAATATTCTGCAACAGGTTCTCTTCTTCTTCTTCTTCTTGTGTGACACTCTTGTTCAGTCGAACGTAGGCCTTGTGGCCCATGAGATACTAGAGAGACCCAGACCCGAAGGCACGCCGACAAGAATGCCGCGAGTCGATGGGGAGGAGTCCCCCTCACCATGGAGATGGTTCATCTTATTTTTATTCAAACAAGAAAATAAATTCATCATTTTTTGTACCTTCTGAACGAGAATAAATTGGACCTTCATAGGAACAGCTATTATTTGCCGAAATGTGTCGTAGAGTTTCTAGCCGAACACCATGTATAGAAACAAGGACTTCCTCCCATAAAAAACTTGCAGTGGGCTTGAGTTTGTAGCTTTCCTCTAATTATATCATTACTTTCTGATCTACAATGTAGTGCTCATACAAATTATTTTAAGAGCATCAATAATTTCGCATGGCCATTTCATGAAAACATTGTTCCACTTCATATTTCATTGATTTTTGAAACGATATAAATGAAAATGTAGGTTTACTTTCATCGTAACATGAAAAATGTAATTTATTAGCTATAACAATTTTTCACTTCAACCTTCGTTTTCAATTATACGAATAAAGGATACGAAATAATAATTCTCAACCTTGCGTATCTCCAGCTCAAGGGAATACAGGGTGTATATGAATAGTTGCGAAAAACTTAAGGGGGTGATTCCTTGTCAAAAAATAGGGTGGTTCTTTCATATTCACTTTTCATTTTTGGGTCCCCCTGATTAGTTAGCTAAAGACGACGAAAGAGAAACAATTCCCTCCCATTTTTTTTCTAAAAAACTAACAAGAATGTTTTATGCGAGCGAGAAAGCACTCAAAAAATTGAGGTAGTGTTCCATATCATAGCAAGGGGTAGAAAAAGCCACCCCTAATTCTTATTCCGTAAGAAACTTTTTTCCATATTAATATTTCTCAACCAAAAAATAATTTTGGATAGCTTTATCTATTTTTATGAATAAATGTTGCTAAGATCGCATATTTTGAACAGGGGTCTTGTGAACCAATGTTTTGAATTACTACAAAAATTATAGTTTGGAAATAATTCCTCAGGCTTTTAATGTGTTGATAAATTATTTTTTTTTCTCAAAAAGCAAGAAATTACAAGAGATCCTATTTGTTAAGGGGAGATGTTACACGTCCGAGCTCGCGAGCTCCCTTCAAAAATTGGGCTTTTTATTTTCATGATATCTCACTTCGTATGCGGCATAGACCAACAATTTTTTTTTTAAATTGAAGCTTAATCATTTCTCTAGAATGTGTATTACTCGCTTTTTTGTTTTTCTCCGTATATTAGGAAAAAAGACCTGGTGAGCTGTAATTTCATATGAATCTGGACAAACGATTTTATTTCCATGATATCTCAGTCAATTTTCGGGATGAATGTATGAAATTTTCAGTATACATGCGGAATGATATTTTGCAGAATGTGTATTACTCGCTTTTCCATTTTTATTCGTATATTAGGAAAAAACCTGTTTGAAAATATGACCAATAAAGTTCCCACTTTATAATTTATTCAAAAATTCAGGGGGCAATAAACAGAAGAACTGATTAATACACATTCTGCAGAATATTATTCCGCATGTACGTATACTGAAAATTGTTTACATTTATCCCGGAAATTGACGGAGATATCATGGAAATAAAAATCGTTTGTCCAGATTTTAATGAAATTACAGTTCAACAGGTCTTTTTTCCTAATATACGAAGAAAAACGGAAAAGCGAATATAACACTTTTTAGAGAAATGATTAAGCTTTAATTTAAAAAAAATTGTTCGTCTACGAACTGAGAAATCATGGAAATAAAAAGCCCAATTTTTGAAGATATCTCGCGAGCTCGAACGTATAGCACCGTATAGCTCGCAACGGACGGCGAGCGATAATATAATATATATTATAGCTTTGCATTGACATATGTCATTTTAGTATGGAAAAATATCGTAATATCGGAATATATATTATAGCGTCGTCCGCGGGGCTTAGTGCATTTTCATAAGGAGCGATATTGGTGAAATATATGAGATATAATACAGGGTCTTTCACGAGGAACCTCACCCATATTTATACGGGAAACTACTGAACGTATTTTCATGAAATTCAGCACTTATAAGTATTTCACGATGCTGATGAAATCTAAAATATTTTCAACTGTTTTTCGTCTTGAATTTTCAGCTATTTCTTTTCCCTTCACGCCAAAAAGATGAAATTTTCAGGAACTGTTGCTTAAAACATGTTTTAGATTTTACTACCCTAATATGCAAGAGAAAAAAGTTACAGGTTGTTCCTAAATAGATGGCGAATTTGGATTCGAATTTGTATCGGAAACCTCTTTATTTCAACTAATCGGCCATCGGTTTTCTCTCCAGTGATAAATAAATAATTCCTTATGAACCATATGCAAAAACTTACCATGTTTTACATTCTTTTTTTTAATGATAGATATCATTAATTACATGCTACTGAATAAAGAGGAATTTGGCAGATGTAATTAATGATATCTATCATTAAAAAAAAAGAATGTAAAACATGGTAAGTTTTTGCATATGGTTCATGAGGAATTATTTATTTATCACTGGAGAGAAAACCGATGGCCGATTAGTTGAAATAAAGAGGTTTCCGATACAAATTCGAATCCAAATTCGCCATCTATTTAGGAATAACCTGTAACTTTTTTCTCTTGCATATTAGGGTAGTAAAATCTAAAACATGGTTTAAGCAACAGTTCCTGAAAATTTCATCTTTTTGGCGTGAAGAGAAAAGAAATAGCTGAAAATTCAAGACGAAAAACAGTTTTTTGTGAATAACTCAGAAAATATCCACTTTAGGGCAAGAGTGTGATGCATACACTCACATTATTTTTCAACGTAGATTCAATATCTGCCATAAAAAATGGGGTTCTAATTTGAAAAAATTGATTTTTCACGATTTTGTCATCCCTAACTTTGAAAGCGATTTTTTCACCCCCTGTATCATGAATCGCGATTTCGATTCTTAAAGTGGATACATCAATCTTACATCTTGAAAAATACCAAAAATGAAAATTTTCCATCCAAAACCTTCGAAGTTATTCTTGTTTCAGCGGAGCTCTATTTTCGATTTTTTTTTCGAATTTTCCCGCTCAGAGAGAATTTTCCAACCAAAACTGAAAAATGTTACATCAAAATAACTTGAAATTTTCTAAGGAATCTATTTCTGCAATAAAAAAAATGGTGTTCTAATTTGAAAAACGGAAGTTGACGTCATTTCCGGAAAAACCGGAGGTGCTCATGCCTTGAAAATATTTTAGGTTTCATCAGCATCGTGAAATACTTATAAGTGCTGAATTTCATGAAAATACGTTCAGTAGTTTCCCGTATAAATATGGGTGAGGTTCCTCGTGAAAGACCCTGTATATCGCTCGCCGTCCGTTGCGGGCTTAAGAATGAATCAAGTTATCCAAAAATAATTTTTATGACACTTTCTGGGGATTTCGAGAAAATCGATCAATTTTTTTTTTCGAAATCTCGAAAAAACAACAAAACTACAGGGGACCATAAAGATGAGTATAACAACAAAGCTTCATTTTGCAATTTTTCAAAATAACAGCGGATCACCAGTTATTGAGGAAAACAGGCGACTGTGTTCCAAAAATAATATCACCCTGTATTTTGACTAAACCCTGTAAAATATAAGCGGGATGGAATAGTTTTCAAGCGGAATTGAAGGACTCGACTCGGGGCTTCATTGCGAATATAAATTAAATTTTCAAACTTCATTCGCCTGCAAGCCATTGTTGGGTAACAGGCTGAAAAGGCCTCATCACAACAAAACCGAACCCCTTTCTCTTATAGGTCTTGAATAGAATTCTCAGATTTATCTCCGAAACCAAATGGTGAGCCCGAATAACATCGAATAACTTACGTTTTCCATCGTCTCAAGACACTTTAGATCAGGCAACAAAAATAATCCCCTATAGCGAATACCTACTCGAGTAAAAATGGATTCACTCGACTGAACAGCTTTTACACTTTTACTGACGTACTATGTGGGTACCTATGCCAAGTCGTTTTAATCGAGATCATACTTTTTATGATGATCAGGCAGATCAGGCTGAAAAGACATAAAAAATTGAAAACGAATGTTTAGAGAATGTACCAAAAGTCTATAAAATCGAACGAACGCAATTATTTCAATATGACAGACACAATTTTTATTTTATTCTCATTACTACCTGAGGACCATAGTTCCACCCAATGAGAAATTCTATTTCAGAATCTCAAATTTACGAATGGACCTAATATAAACTGCTCCACGTGAGTTAGGGATATTGACTCAAATTGCAAAAAATATAGTTAAAATAAGATTTTTGTGATGAAAATTCATATTAATAATTTCAAGTTGCAAATTAATTTTAGCCTGTAGGTCTGCAGCGTGGTGGTTAAGAAAAATCGAGTAAAATAACGAAATTTTATTCCCAGAGAATTCAAGCATTTTAAGACTATCAATACAATGTATGGCCTCCACGGGCATCAATAACAGCTTGATATCTTCTTTGCATACTACACACGAGGTTGTTGAACATTTCTTGAGGAATTTGGTTCCATAAACGGGTCCGAAGCTTTCTCAGATCATTAAAGGATTCTGGGGTAGGTTGATGATTATCTAATATTCTTTGGAGCATATCCCATGCATGTTCTATGCAATTCAAATCTGGCGAGTGCGGAAGTATTGGTAAATGTGGAATACCAAGCTCCTCGCGCGCATTCTCAACTATGGCTGCACGGTGCGGTCTAGCGTTATCGTCTAGAAATTGGAAAGTTTCACCAATAGCAGCGTGAAAATTTGGCACAACATTGTCAATGACATGCTCCCTATAGTGTAAGGCGGTCATATTCCCAGGACAAATGTGTAGATCTGTGCGCCAGTTGAAACATATCCCGGCCCATACCATAACACTACCCCTCGGAATGGATGGACTTCTTGGACATAGCGACGATTACGGGGTATGCGTGGGATTGACCATACCCTCATTCTTCGAGAATCTGAGAATCGTCCATATCTGGATTCATCAGGAAAAGGACACTACGCCATTGATCGTTCCAATTGATATGTTGCCTTGCCCATTCCAGTATTTGACGCTTATGGTCACGTGTTAATGGAACTCCTCTTAATGGACGTCTAGAACCTAGATTCACCTCTCTCAAACGTCGTCTGATGGTTTCGATGGATACTTGGACCCCATCTGCATTTTGAAGAGTATTCCGTAGCATTCTACACGTAGATGTAGGGTTTCTTCTCGCCGAAACGGTGATGAAACGACCACCAAGCCTTGGTCTTTCCAACACGGAACCTGTCTCCCTGAACCTATTCCAAAGTCGAGATATCACACTTTGGAGGACTTGGAGCCTTTCCGCTACAACAACCTGAGTTAGGCCACCCTGTAGCATTCCGATAGCCCTATTAGCCTCAGCGTTTGTTAATTTACGTCTTGGCATTTTCAGAAAACTCGTTTCAAATCAAAGCCGTTGATAAACTGACTTCATTTCAAAATAAGAACATTATGCATGCAGCATATGCAAAGAACCAAACTTCAGAAAAAAGGCGACCAGATTGACGAAATGTCTCATACTGATTTTTATTGGATCGATTCAAGTTGTTATTGAGTTTTAAATGATTTTACAGCGATTTTCTTGAAGATTACATACTTTTAAAAACGATTGAATACCATATCCCTAACTTTTTTGGAGCAGTATATTTCAGAATCTAAAATTTACGAATGGACTTGAAATATTTCGATTTATTCAATAGTTTGGTACGAAACATCACAGCCCAGCTATTACTTTGACAGTTGGACTTTCGAGTATTGACTAAGTCGAAGAAAAAACGTGTGAATTGAATATACCTACCACAAAAATCTTGCACCCTTTACAAGGCTATGTAAGAGGAATAAAACAGTTTTTCCTCCATAGGGAACTCCCGAAATCCGTACCGAATTCGAGAGAATGCAGAGTACGATTTCGAATCTCCAAAAATCTAATCTGTTCTTGGAGGCACAAAATATTGAGCTCAAGATGGACCTGGAAAAGTCTCAAAAAGATTTCTGCAGATTCAAAGAACAAATTCAACACCTAGAAAAGTAAGTAAATCGGAATGACACATTTCGTAAAAGTTTCGCGGGCTATTAAATTTTCAATGCATTTTAAAGCTGTTTAGTGTACCTATAGTCGACCAGGATATTTTTCTGTCAGATCTGTTTGAAGCATTTCACTATAGATATTCAGTAGAACCAAATGGTGTTCGGAAGATTACTAATTTTTTTCCAGTTACATCGAAGTGCTGAAGAAAGAGAGGATTTCTGCTAGTACGTCAGGTGGTCCTCAAGCTGGCCCATCCACGCAAGAATCTAAGAGGATCAGTGAACTGGAAAGGACAGTACTGGTGCTCAAGAGAGTTGTAGAAAAATTACAAGCGGAAAATAAACGTCTTCTCAGTAAACGCCCTTCGATGGATCGGACTGTAAGTCGAAATATATGTCAATTTTTAAATCAGAAATGACCCAAGGGGTAATTTCTTCTTTTACCATCGACAAGATTCTAAATTCGTAGAATATCAGTAGGAAAATTCGTTCTTTCGTGGCACAGCTGGAAGACCTATTTTTGACCATTTTCCCCGTAGGTCTCTGGAGATAAACTTCGTAAAGATTACAACTGTCTGAAAGAACAGTACAACGAGAGCGTCTCAAAGATATCAGAGTTACAATCGGTGTTAAACGCTACCAATTCGAAGCTGAAATCCTACGAAGATGGAAGGGACAACACAGAAGATTTCCTTGCGGTTTCTGCAGAGTTGAGTCGAGTAAGGGGGCAGTTGGATCAGAAATCTCAGCTTCTGGATAGGGTGAAGACTCTTCTGCACGCTGCTGCTGCTAAAGAAAAGACTCTGTTGAAAGAGGTAGGAGTTTGGGGTTTGGCAGTTGTGGATGGGAATTAATTTGATTTTGTTCCAGATATCTGATTTGAAAATGCGAACACATCAAGGGAATTATCTCCTGGCTAAACCTTCAACTAGTCATGGATGAATATGTTGCTCGATTATTGTGATTTTTATTTTTGTAAACTGTATTACTATTTTAGGAATTAAAGTGTTGAAAAGTAAGGTCTTTTTTAAATGAATTTTTATTACTGTCCACTAATCCACAATGAACAGAAGAGACACAGGAAGGTAGGTAATATAAATGGATCTTCAATGGTTTTTATTCATTTTTTGATGACTTGGTTTACATAGGTATTCCAAAACTATGCTGCCAAATTAAAAAATAAACTGCAAGCCAAATGCTGGGGATATTAAATTTCTTTGGGTTTTCCTTCGGAAAAAAACAATTTTCCTTTGAAATATGTGTATGTTTTCAGATTTTTTCGTGTCTTTGCATGAAAAAAAATCTATTTTCAATTGTGTTGAACCGTTTGATCTTATTGAAAACAGACTGAAGAGAAAAAAATAAATTCAAAACAAGAAATTTGAAATTAAGTTCAGCCACATTTATCTCAGAAACCATCAATTCTAATTCAGATTAGTCACAATTATTTCAGAAAACCACATTTGTATTTCAGAAAGCATCAAATGTAATTCAGGTCAATGTAAGCTCAAAAGAGGTTATTTGAAATTCAGTTTGGGCAGTCACATTATTTCAGAAATTAGCAATTGGTATTCAGAATAATTCATGTGTATTTCAGAAACCGTCATTTTGTAATTTGGAAAGTAGGACTTTTTTGCTGAGAGTTAATAAGTGTTTTACAAGAGATCAAAGTTTATGTATCATAATTGATTGGATCTGAATAGCAAACGATATTTTCTGGAATACAATTGACGATTTCTCAAATATGACTTAACTGATTTTCAAATGACCATTTCTGAAATCAAGTTGACTAACCTAAATTGCATTCGATGTTTTCTGAAATTCATTTGACGTTTTCTGAAAAAAATGTCAGTGATCTGAATTAAAAATGTCGGGTTCTGAAATAAAAGTATCTCAACTGAATTTCAAAATACAATTGCTGAAATTCAGTTCGATTCTTTTGAAGATCCCAGAATAATAAAAAAAAAAACAGTTAGTTTTCCTCCTATTCCACTAAAATCCTCGAATATCGTTTACACGATCCCAGTCTTCAGTGCAACCAAGCTTTAATTAAACTTTGTTCAAATAACGAGCAAAATACGAACAAGTATTCAACAGGTAAAGTTGGAAATGGAACAATCAACTGACTTCAGTTTCCAAATGACCAGACACATGCAGAATGAGTTGATACATATGGAAATGAGGGTCTCCAAAGGTTGAATTACTTAATTGTTGTTTGTTTTATTATCAACGTAGTATCGTTCTATCTATATACAGGGACATATGAATTGAATAAGAAACCGAAGTGCAGAATGACCGAAAACAATAATATTTTCAATACCTATGTTCCTCTTCAAAGGTTTTCTATATCAGGAACAACTGGGAATCAAAAAAAATATTTCTCTGGTAGTTTTGAATATTTTTCAGTGAACCCACTAATTTTTTGGTACCTTCTCTGTTCTGTTCATCGCGAACACATTTATGCAGGGCGACGTGTCATTAATGGATGATCTGTCTCCTGCCGGAGATGTCATCTAGACTGATCAGAAAGTAGAAGTATCAGGGTTTTGGAGTTTAAGGTTTTTTTTTTAATAAAAAAGAAGAATTGTAATATTGTTTTCCTACTATACATGGATGGACTTGTGCGTTTGTAGATATGTTAAAAGCCTTATGCTCAATATTTAAGGAGATACAGTGGAGAAGTCAAGTTTTCGCATGTTATCTTGAATTTTTTGGAAATGACAGATCTCAAAAATTTGAAAAAAATTAATTTGTTGGCTTAGTTATTATAGTTGTGGGAGCATTTAGTTTGAGGATTCTTAATTCCCTCATATAATTTCTCAAGGGATTCATGATGAATTTTTATTCTATATGAGCAAACAAATAAGAGAAGTTGGCATTGAACAGGGCAGCATATTTTTGAACGACCCCTGTACAGCTAATACCCAACAACCGATAACAAGTAGATGGTAGATGTGTCTCTCTGCCCAGTTGACTTTTGAGTTGTGTGATTTAAGGATGGCTCTCAATAAAACGGTGAATAGAATATGCACTTTGTGCTCCAGAAACAGCCTAGGTGTTTTGAATAATGTATCTAAGAGGAACAGCCATTTTGTTTATACACCAGACACAAATCTACCAACAGAAGGTGAGTTCTTACCACGACTTCAATGAGTTTGAACTTATCGGTAGAGATAGCGCTCAAGTATGTTGGCGAGACCCAGTGGCGTAACAATTGTTGAAAGCAGAGGTATAAAAATAGCATTTCATATCGAATAAAACAAGAATGAATTGGCTTAAAAAATTATAAAAAACAAAATATAGTATTATAATCGATTATTTGTCAGCAGAGCTAAATATCTTAAGATTTCAAGGATGATTCTAGTCAACCCATCGAGATCACAGGAATTAGTGACAAGTTCATACTGGTGCAGAATTCATTTGTTCGTGTCCCTCATTCTCTCCTGATTTTTCAATTGGTACTCCTGGAAAAACTCAGCATCCTTACAGATTTTATCAGCGTACTCAGAAACCTCCATTTTTGTATAAAGGTTCGGAACTGTCAGATCAATGGTAGGTTTAGTTTTAATGGTGGTTGTCGGCCGGTGGTAAGCCAAAGGCACATAAGAAGTAGGGTCTTTGTAGTGGGTACCAGCTGAAGTTAAAGAAACCTCTTCATTGTCTGGAAGTTTGAACAAACACGTTAATAGCTCAACCGAAGTCATGTCTTCATGAGGCGACTTCATCGCAAAGTCCATCGCTGTTTGAGTCTTCCATTTCTTCAGATACTCTAGGTAATACATTTGGTCATCGAGTGGTTTCTGGAAGTACTTCCCAGCAATTTTGTTGTTTACATTTTTCATATGTTTTACTCTGAAACAGTTTGGTGTTTCTTCGAGAGGGTCCTTAGTGAAGGATGTGACTAAATATTGTTTACAATCTTGAACTATGGGGTTGTCATATTTTGACTCAAGGTTTAATTTTTTTGATGAAATGGGTTTTGTTGGGAGAAATGATGACTTATACGTACTGTTGTAAATATTATATTTTTCTTTTGAAGACATATTCATAAAAATTGACACACTTATGCATGAAATGACATAAACAGAGATGCATTATAGATGCATAGAAACTATACATCTATCAATTCCATCATAAACTATATTAAAGTGACATAGAGGATAGATGCATCTTCGAAGTATAGATATAGCAAGATAACGAGCTAGTCGAATGAAGAATATATCCTAACTGTGTAGAATGGCAGCATACAACTTATAATAGACATACTTCCTTCAATAAAAGACATATTCTGAATTGAATCCCACTTCTCTTGGCAGGAAAGACAGAGAAACTGAATATGTTTCAAGCAATCAACAATGCTTTGGATATCACCCTGAAGACTGACAAGACAGCGATGGTCTTTGGAGAAGATGTAGGCTTTGGTGGTGTTTTCCGTTGCACTGTAGGGCTTAGGGATAAGTATGGCAAGGAAAGAGTTTTCAATACACCTCTCAGCGAGCAGGGTATAGCTGGATTCGCCATTGGTGTGGCAAATATGGGATCAACTGCCATTGCTGAGATACAATTTGCGGATTATATATTCCCCGCATTCGACCAGGTGAGACTTTCTGTTACTATTCCTTGATTCAAATTATACAACCGGCTTTGTTTCAGATAGTTAATGAAGCTGCTAAAATGAGATATAGAAGTGGAGGACAATACGATTGCGGAAAATTGACCATAAGAACTCCTTCTATGGCTGTTGGACATGGGGCACTTTACCATTCTCAAAGTCCTGAATCCTACTTCGCACACACCCCTGGACTAAAGGTGATCTAGCATTTTATAGCACAGCATCTTCTACGTATTCATGTATCACATTGTAACAATGAGTGACCTTCGAGTGGGTCGAGAAGGGGTAAGAATGATCTGACCAAACTTTGCAAATCAAGAACTAAACTGGCTGTCATTTTTCTACTGGTCTATTCTAGTCCCATGCTGTAAGGTTTGATCACAAAATTCGTACCTTTTCTTGGTTATCTTGGTGATTTCTGCCTTTGAGTCTACTGTTTCTTAACCAGGTTGTTATACCAAGAAGTGCCATAAAAGCCAAAGGTCTCCTACTGAGCTGCATCAGAGACCCTGATCCCTGTATCTTTTTCGAACCTAAAATCCTTTACCGAGCTGCTGTTGAACAAGTTCCTGTGGAAGACTATGAGTTACCATTAGGCAAAGCTGATGTTCTAACTACAGGTTCGTTTGGTGAGTTCTTGAGTTGTAACTCAGTCATTGAATCTTGTTATTTTCAGGAAAAGATGTAACGTTGATTGGTTGGGGTACACAAGTACATGTGCTGTTGGAGGTAGCTGAACTAGCCAAAGAGAAGTTGAACATATCTTGTGAAGTTATAGACCTTGTCTCTATTCTTCCCTGGGATACTGAAACTGTTTTTGAGGTGAGTTGAATCAGGAGAACTGATTTATGTAGAGTTTATTCGTGAAAATGGCTTTAGATATTTTCTTTCTACTTCCTCTTAAAACAAATTTAACAAATTGATATTTGAATTTAAATTGTGCGCATTGTAGTCTTTCATTTCTGTTTCAGTCTGCCAAAAAAACCAAGAGGGTTATTGTCACACATGAAGCTCCACAAACTTGTGGGTTTGGAGCTGAACTGGCATCATCCATACAGGTAAAAAACGCGGAAATTGACAATCTCTTCAGTCTGGATTACCTTCATTTCAATATTTACATAAGGATTCAGATGAAACTGATAGGTTTGGTTTAGGTTAGGTTGGGTTAGGTAAGGTGAGGTTGGGCTAGGTTAGGTTAAAGTTGATTTGACAGCACTTATCAAAGAAACCGTCCATGAATCTGGTGAACAGAGTTGATTTGAAAAGGATTTTATTATTTTTGTCTGAAATTTTTTTTTACTTTATTTCAGGAGGAGTGTTTCCTGCATCTTGAAGCTCCAGTAAGCCGTGTAACTGGATTTGATACACCTTTCCCTCACATTTTTGAGCCATTTTACTTACCGAACAAGTGGCGATGTCTAGATGCTATTGAGAAAATAATGAGTTTTTAAAACTATTGTGTTTTATGAAATTTATTTTTAAATATTCCACTTTTTTGTTTCTCATCATTGAGGATCAGTTAAATTAATGTTTATTTTTCATGAAAACTCCTGCAACTTTATCTTGTAGCCTTTTCAAATCTCGAGCATCACAAAAATTGTTTGCTGAGTCATTTCGAACTTTATTTGTCTCGACCTTCTAAAGTTTTTCCTAGCTTACAGTCAATAATTTCTCGATATTTAAGGACTTGCTACAGCCTCTGATATTTATCGATGTCAAATCTTTCACCATTCTTCCTTCTTTATTGTCTTTTTTCCTTGGAGTATCCAATTTTTCTTTTATATTCTCTGGACTTTGTAAAGAATTTATTATAAAATCATTCCATATTTTTGGAAAGAATTGATATATGAAGTTCTGAAAGGTGAACACAATTATGGGATAAAAGAAACAAATTGGACAAACCATTTGAAGATTCTCGTTGGAATGTAACACTATAATTTTGTCATTGATGTCAGCATGATTTAATAGAAATTAAGGGTTTGCACAGAACAATTCCAAGGATATAGAAAAAAAAGAAGAAAAAACAATAACGAACTAGACAGAAACTACTGTGAATAAAATGATTTTATTCAAGTAGTACCTATTTTTGTATTTAAAAAATAGGCTCTGATGGATTTTATTTTTCAATTCTTCTGTTTGATGGGGGGCAAGGTTGAAGTATGGGATTTACCCTCCTTCTGCGAGGTAGCACTCTTGACTCGGCTTTTAGATTTATTTACCCCTTCTTTGGATCTCACTTTCATGTTAGATGTTGATGAGCTTGTGGCACTTTGCTGCAATTATATAATCTATAATGCTATGTTTCCTTAAATAATATTTCGTCAAGAAAGTACTGAGAATAGGTCAATAAAATGTACCTACATATGTATATTTCATTCAAATCTTTTTTACACAAATGTCAAAAATATATTGAACGCCTTTCATTTATTATATTGCATATAATTATTATTATTGAATTCTGAATTTTAACTGAACTTTATGAGAAAAAAGGGTCACAGTGTAAGGTGATGTTTATTCCAATATTCGGTCAAGTTGACAGCTTTGGAAACAATAATAAGACCCGAATATTTGTTAGGATTTCTAGAAATAGTGGGTCTTACCTTTTTCGGTCGATCTATCGATTCGTTTCTGAATTTTGACATCAAGTACGAATATGCTTCGCTGCTCTTGTGGAGGAGTGGAAAGAATACTTCGATTCCAAGTATATCATCTGAATAAAGTTAAATCTAGATGAGTTATGACTAAAAATCGAAAACATTGACAAGGCTCGTTATCAACTTTATACTGAAGTAGCAGTCATACGCAGGTTGTCATTATGACCAGTGTAATATCCAGGAAGTAGAAATTTCCTGAGAAGAAAGTCATAAGTTCAAAGATCTGTTGAGATTGAACAATATGGTAGAGGACAGTGTTATCAACAATCCCAAGTGCACCCCTGTCATATTTCTGGCTTATTAGCCGTCATCAGTGTCACATAACCCTTACTGTTATTGCAAACAACTGAAACGGCAGAACTTATATTACTCCCTAGCAGTATCACTTGGGTACAGTTTCAATGTTCAGTGTCACACCTAGCGAGCAAATGTCCTAGGGACGTTATCCTCTATTTTATTCCTGTAAATATCCAATGTGGATAGTGAAAATAAAATAGTGGCTTCAGACAATTTAATTAACCTGCAACATTGACAAACTTCCGATCTGTTGGTGAAATACGACTCGAATCACAATTTTTATATTGATTCAACGAAGAAAATACTTACAGTCTTTCAATATGATATAGTACGTCTCTTTTGGTGTGAAGAATTCTAGTCCAGAAACACTTAAAGCACTATCGTTAACGTTCATGAGGTCAGCTGAGGTAGTACACATGAAGAAATTCACTGAAATTTTCAATTCTTGTATAATACTAACAGTGAAGTGTTTCAAAGTTGTGTCTGATAATATCTATAGATGTAAATAATTCAGAAATTTCGTGTAATCGCTGTGTATAGTACGATTTTTTTGAAGCACATAAAGAACGGATGTATCAATTCAACATCTAATTGATTGCTATTCAGAGTCACAGAGTGAAGCCGAATCTTTGATGAGAATTGACTTGTACGCATGCGTCAACTGGTACTCTTGAAATTGCGGGAAAAGTAGAGGTCATGTTCATTCAATAGTCCTGCACATGCACAGATCTTGATTCTCACCTTCGCCCAGCTTCAATTTTCATAGGCTGATTATCAATATTCGAATTAAAAGATATATGGAACCTGATGAATGTGTTTTTCTAATTGGCACATTTAATTAAAAAAATACCTACCACACCTAGGTAAACTGGTCACCTCGCAAATATAATCCAGAATAGATCCCAAGTAACAATCAGGATTTATCAATACTTCCTTATTCTCAGCACTTGGAGGAGATACAGAGGTAACACTTACGACCTCTCCGGTTGTACTCGGTGATAAACTGGGCTTTTTCGTTGTTAGAGATTGACTTCTACTCTTCATCACCTTGCTGTTGCTACTGATGATTCTGGTTTCTTCCAATTTAGGTTTGAAACTTATTTGAACCGAAGATGGAGGCCTGAGATCCTGTTCAGGCTGTTGTTTGAATTCTTGATAATCTACAATATTGATATTAGAGATGGTTGGAAGCGTTTGCCTTTCGTACTTATGTATTTCAAGATGAAGTACATTTGGGAACTTTTGGATTGATCTTAGGAAAAATATACAATATTGACAGATGTCGCGAGGTGATTTAGACAGGTTGGAATTATAAAATGACATAGAAAAAATAAGAATATATTTCAACAAACAACATCGATAAAATGTAAGCATTTTTAAAGGAACGAGAAATAATAAATAATGAAAATTATTCACAAGAAATATTTCAAAATCGGAAATGATATTCACTTTAAATGGTTAAAACGAAAAATAAAATTGAGTATATGAATAATATCAACTAGTCTGAGCAAAGGCCAAATGGAAAAAGATTGTGGCACTATTAACTATTTATAACAATAGTTCTTTCAAGTGATCTCAATTGAATGGTTTCTCTCTCATTTTGGCATTGTCAGATATTTCAGAATATATTCTTTTCTAGAACTGCCTCAGTCCTGTCGAGAATTCATTTCATCCTGTATCTCTTGCAGAGTCTTTCCTCTGGTTTCTACCATGAATATCTTAACAAAAAAGACAGCTGTAAATGCACATGCTGCGAATATCCATATCAAATTGTCCATGTGTATTGCATCTTTCACATTATTGTATATTAAAGTTATCACAAACATTCCTGCCAAATTGTAAGCTACGAGAAAAGAAACCACTACACTCTTAATTTTTTGGGGAAATAATTCTCCCAAAAACGTCATCAGTACTGGCGCAAGACCGATACTGTTCAATGATGCCAGTAAAATTAAACAGACAATTGGAATAAAAGAAACATTTTCTATTCCTTCGTAATTGTTGAGCTTCAAATGGAAGTAGGTTCCTAAGAGTACTTGAGACAAAGCAGTGCCCGCGAAAGAAAACATAAGCAGAGTTTTTCTTGGGAACCTATCAGCAAAGAAAGATGCTAAAATGGAGACGACAAATTGGACAATATTTATAAAAATAGGTCCTTTGTCCGGTTGAGGATCTCCAGCTTCTTTCAAAAGAGTCTGGGTGAAAGCTAAAAATATAGTGCCTCCTGTCAATTGCGAAAATGTAAAACCACCGATTCCGATGATGAGAGTTTTCACTGAGGCCTTACTCTTGAATATTTCCATGAAAGAAACTTTGGAAGAATTTCGCAAGGTTGTTTCCATTTGGTCCAAACTTTCCTCAAGGTTCTCATCTCCTTGTAATTTCCTCAAGACTTTCCTTGCTTTCTCCCTGTCAGACTTGATGATAAAATATGGACTTTCAGGTGCAAAAACGAAAAACATCACGGTGTAAATAGCAGAAAAGGTGGCTAGCATGATGTGGAATGAAAAATAGGATAAATATGGTCCTGTTGAGTATGAAAACAGCGTTCCTGCATTCATGGCTGTAACGAAGGAAGTGCTAATCATTCCTCTATTCTTTGCTTTCGCCAGTTCCCCGAAATATATCGGTAACACAGTAAATACCCCTCCAACTCCAAGACCTGTGATGAATCTGCATGTAAGAAGAAGCCATGCTGTTTTAGTCCAAGCCATTACCAGGTAGGAAGACAGGACCACGAATCCTTGCGAAACCAAAAGAGTTTTCCTGCCGAACATTGACCCGAAAATACTGAGCGCAATGCAGGCCAAACAAGAACCTAGCAGGGATAGGGAAGCTAGCAGGCTCATCTCGTCTTCTGTTATAGCCCTTCCTAATGGGTTATCGTCCAGTCCTTGCAATCTCTCCAACATAGGCGATGACCAGCCCATAACAGTGGCAGCTACAAAGCCCCCTAGATTACCTGAAACATTACAAACGTCTTCATTCGGCATCTAAGCAGATTGAAGGAGCTTAAAGTCCTTTGAGAGGATTTTTTCACTTTACTCCATTCACAATTATAAAATCACAACTCTGGCCATGGTTTCGTTTTCAGGAATTGGTGCACCTGATAAAAAATCTGTGCGCGTACAGAGAATATCTTTAATGACATAACGGCGTTGCCAGTTTCTTTGTTTACATCAAAGTAAAAGTATCAAAGATATTTTGACATGGGTACAAACGGCAAATTTGAATTCGACCAAAAATCGATTTATAAGCATGAATAAAGCAAAAGTAAGTACTAATCGCCTTTTTTACACTTGATAACGAAGTTTTTTTCAGGTATCTGGCCGTTTGGAAAGATCTCAAACGAAATTCCGGTCCCCCAGAAGTTTGGTTAGTTTCGGTATCGTTTTTGGTGCTCAAAATTTATTTGGAATGTGTAAATGGACAAAAAAGGCTTCCTCATAGGATCTTCTCACGAAAGCGACCGGAAAATATGGTTCAGGTAGGATTTTCGAGGAATTATGAGGAAAGAACTTGCAGAATGAAATTGCACGATTTTCGTAAGTAAACGGGTTTTGGATGGCCATCATCGGTCTCTAAATGATTATTGTTGATCGTTTTCATGTTTCAGAAAGAACCACTTCGTATAAGCCCATTTTGAAGAAATTTGTGTATGTAACATTCAACGGTAGGTATTTGCTCTTAATCGAAAGAATATATTATATCTAATGCTACTTCTTTCAAAAGGGACACAAGCTTTTAATGCTGTAGGGGCCCTATAATGTGGAGGAGTTTGTGTCTTATTTTAGAACAGGTGAATGATAAATGTGAAGCATATGTTTGACCTGTTCCATATTATTTGTACCTACAAACCTACTGTGGTTGTAATGTATGAATATTTTTTAAACTAATAAATTACTATACAGTCAGAATATTTTACTCCTTGTTCATAAGATCAAATAAATGAAATGTATATCTTCTACTCTTATTTTTATTAAGTTAGCTATTAAGGTTATGTTGCAAGAAAAAGTTCCTGTTGCATCAGAACTCCCTTCAACTATTTGGATTCCAGTAGAGGGATATAATGTTCCATTATTCTTGATTCAACAATTGATGTCAAGTCTTGAACTTTCAGTTCAAGAGGATAATAAACATTAAATCTTCACAGGCATGCATATGAAAATCATGTGAAAGCAATGCAATTTTCTTCCATGGCGAAAAATAATATATTTCAACAGTGATCTCTTGTATTTTTCATGCAAATAACTAGAAAAGGAATCCTTTCTATCAATTCATATAAACGTTAATTATTTTCGTCCGTCACATCTTTTCCAATTCATTCATTTTCCGAATAAATTCACATTCTGAGAAATACGCTAAGAATGTAGAAAGGGCAACATAGTGTTGACTTGGAACATAAAAATATTTTGAAAAACGTCATAACTTCGATACAGAGTGGAATGTGTCAAATTTCCAAGGCCAGAGTTGTGATTTTATAATTGTGAATGGAGTATACTCAATAAGTTTTATCTGTTTATATTCTATGAGTTTGAGGTAAGGGAATGGAGGATGTTGCTTGAACAAACTACAGAGTATGGTTCTCAAAGATGGAGCCAAATTCATAGAGATTATGTACTATAAGACAAAACGCTTGCAGAGCATTGGTCCTTTGAGTGTTTAAAATCAATTTCAGTGAAGATTTTTTCTCGATCTATTAGAAGGGTCTTAGTTTCGATCTGCAGATTCCCCCTTCATGTGCACCTCTATGAGAACCCCCCAACAAAGCAATCAGATAGTGAGAAACCATTCCTGCTGTTGGAGCTATGAAACATTGACGAAATTCGAAATTGACAGAAATATTTTTGACCATGATTGAAAATAGGTTTATTTAAGGTAGTCTTGATGTTACCACATGAACGCGAGGTGTAGTCATTAGTTTTACCAATGCCAGACAAGTCAGTGATAATGAAGTGAACGGAAATTAGAATTTTCTACTTCAACTGTCTATTCAAAATGGCCATAATGGCGAAATTGTCTATTATTTTTGGACCTTTCATGTGTCATTTGTGTTCAGTAGAGTAGTAGAGTAATTTCATTCTTTTATCGAATGAATATCACAAAGTAACGGACTATTCTGTGAATATGCGAAATATTTCCTGTATTTACATTTTCAACATTCGCCAGAACTTTGGAGTTATTGAATGCACATAATATTTTCTCAAATTGATTATTTTCCCAAAGTAAATAATCATTTTGATAAATACGTAATGACCACGACCACTATGTAGAAAGGACAAAATTGCGTAGTTATCTGACAGGAAGATGACTATAACCTTTAACATTTTCAAAATATACACAGTGAAATGTGTAAGAATGTCATGGTCAACCGGGATACTACACTGCGCAAAAAATTAATGATAATTATTTTTATCAGAATTCTGCATGCATATGTTATCCACTTTCAACGTTTTTCTTCAATACAGATGTTTTCTCCCAGCAGGAATAAAAAAAAGATGATATTATCAGTTGTTCTCGATCAATTCTAGTGATCAATAGTTTTTCTTTCGTTTGATTTTCTACACTCGATCGCTATGCAACGCGAAACACGCAATTTGACCCAAGAGGAATGTGCCCAAGCGGTAGTTTTGCGAGAAGAAGGGGACATACACAAGAATTGCAGAAAGGTTTGGAGTTTCCCATACAAGTAAGTACAGAATGTTGCAGCGATTCAGGCATTCAGGGAGACAGGTATGAATGTCCTAAGACCAGGACAGGGTACACCACGGGTAACAACTACCATTCAAGAACTTTACTTGAGAGTTTCTTCGTTGAGACAACGGTTTGCAACCGCTCGCCTCTTTCAAACTCATGAGGTGCAAATTAGCACTCAGACAATAAGAAATCGCCTCAGAGAATATGATTTAAGGCCTCGTGTCTTGGCAAGAGTCCCAGCTCTTACCCCAGCCCATCGAAGAGCGCGTTTGGATTTTGCGAGAGAGCATATCCATTGGGAAGAGGCCGATTGGGAAAGAGTTCTCTTCACAGATGAGTCTAGATTCTGCCTATACCATTGTGATCGACGTTCCCTTGTATACAGACGTCTACATGAAAGATATGCTCAGTGCAATTTCCTGAATACTACTGGTTTCGGGGGAGGATCGATTATGGTATGGGGTGGAATATCTTTGACTGCTCGCACAGACCTAGTGGTCGTTGATAATGGAGCTATGAATGCTGATAAGTATATAAGGAACATTACTGAAGAGCATGTAGTGCCATTTGCCCCATACATTGGTGAAGTCTCTCGAATGGAATGGCCAGCAAGAGGTCCAGATCTCAATCCGATTGAGCAGGTTTGAGACAACCTCAATAGAAGGCTGAAAAGTTCAGAAAATCATCCAGCTACTCTTAATGACTTAGGAATTCAACTCGGAGAAATCTGGGAAGGATTAGATCAGAACATTTTAAGATCACTCATTTTGAGTATGAACCGTCGTTGCCGAGCTGTAATTAACGCAAGGGGTGGAAATACCAAGTATTAAATCACTCATTAGCATTTCAGTATTTTGAAAATTGTTCATTTCTCTTCTTTCACATAAGATTCGGTGAAATCCTGAATTTTTCTTCCATTTAATGTGTCTTGTTTCGTTCAAAACCTTCCCGAGAGAACATAAAAAATAAGTTATAAAGTCAATGTAGAGTTAACTTTCATTAAAATTGAGATTTTCAGAATGTGCGTTAATTTTTTTGCGCAGTGTATATAAAAGTGAATGGAGTATACAAGAGAAGTGATGAACAATTTTATCGAAAATGTTATTCAGTGATGAAGCTCATTTTTGCATTACACATGGAATGAAATGTTTTGAAGATGTACTGATATTAAAGTAGAATATCTTGAAGAATAATTTTTGAATTTTAATATCTGTTTTTATTCATCTACCTCAAAATTTAAATACCATTATAAATTTTTTGTTTCAACTCACCCAATACAATGGTGAAATACAAATATTGTGCACCCATTATGCCTGTCAACTAAATGAAAATTTTTTTGCAAAACCTGAAATAATTTCTGCTTTGATATATCAGTTAAGTAATGGATATTGATCTGGCTACTATATCTCGATTGGGATTTTACTGATACTTTAGATTACTATAGATGTGGTTTATACTTTGTTTTCGCACAGCTGGACGCATGATATGACAAAAATGACCGGATAAGATTATCATACCAAAGAGATTTGATGAGCGATAATGCAGATGGAACAATACTTAAATAAATCTCTTTGGACTCATCGCTGGTTGAGATTTTGGGGAATACCATGTTTACAAGTTACTCCCACATTAGTTACTCTCCTTTGAGGGAATAAGCTGATATTTACCTAAATGTTTGAACTAGAAATTTCTCAACTATTTTCTTTTCTGCAACACTGATTTTGAGAGCTCACGCACGTTTCTTGTTTGGTGTCACTGTCAAACATCTTCAGTTAGGTCTCTGATTTGACCACCAAACGTCTCACAACAAAGATTGATTTGTTCGTGAGATACCAGCTGAAATGTTGAAAAGAGTAATACAAAATTGTTGTTTTTTTAATTTCCAATAGCTCTTGAAGAATCACCCTTCAGTACAACCAAAAATACTTGGAAGAATCATAAAATATTTCACACAGATGTTCCTGTTTGTGTGCAATTTGTTCTTCTTCTTCTCAAATCCCATTCACTGGGACGCAAACAATCCCTTTGCATTTACCAGGTCAGGCCTTGGGCTCAGCAACTTGGGCTCAGCTACCCAAAATCAGTAGGTGAGCTTTTTACTTCCTTGTGATGGCAACGGTGGAATGATTCCTGGAATTGAGGAGTCTAGGCGGACCTATATCATTCCACATCTATATATATATAAAAGAAAGATGTTGGTTACACCATTTATAACTCGAGATCGGATGGAGTGTTTGTTATGAAACTTCATATAGGATTCGTCTACGATCTGGTTATTATAAAATACAATGAAACTTTGAAAAAATCGATGAAAATTTTACGTATACAGGAAATGCTTTTCCTCTTTTTGAGTAAGGCCACTAGATGTCGCTACAGTTACAGTTACGCTACCGCTTATTCGTAGGTACTTCATTTGATATTCTCCGCGTTAGATGGCGATATAAACAAATAGTGTGTACAGTGACTGTATTCCCTCTATAGTCACTGTAATAGTGTGTAATTTGAGTTGCCTACAACTCTGCGCTGTTGGGCAAAACCAAAATGTCTTAGCGTAGGAGTACAGATGTCTAAAATGATTTGATTTCGTTGAGATATGAAAAAAGTTTCGTTCTTACCACTTCAGATCGCGCTATTCACACATTATGACTGATGATTATTAGTTAATTTTATAGTTTTATTTATTCCAAATAACGTAATCGTGAAGGTACTAAATATGACATTATCACAATTAAATGGCGATGAATTTGTTGAGGCTTTCGCGGCCATCGATCGATGTCATCTGTTCTTTTTTCGAGCATTTCGGTCGTCGTGATTTGAAATGATCGAAAAAGAACATATGACATCAATTACTGTGTAATTCACATAGGGCTTATAGTACCATGAAAAGCTATTAACAGATCCAGAAGCGGGTGAATATCACAGTGAATTTTTATCGAAATGTCAAATAAATCGGATTTTGGCGATCAGTTCCTTTCTCATAATTTTTTAAATGAATTTCTGTTTGGGTAATAAATATATTTGCGGAAATAACTGAATCCAAAATTGCCATTATTAGTAATTGACATATTATGACATATTATTTTTGTGTATCTGTGCTGTGTGACAGCTCATATCCATGGAAACATTTGACAGTTCAAAAATCAGAGAACCAAGCCGATGATCTCCGATCACCGGTTATTACGATTTGTGAAATCCACCCTATGTATCATTTAGGCGTAACAAAGTTCGCCGGGCCAGCTAGTTATTAATAAATATCAGTCAACGACATTAATCTCTAATCAAGCGCAAGCAGCAAAAGGTATTAACACAAGGAGCATACACAGGATGATACACATGCTGTGCAATTTGTTATGACTTCTTCAAGTAGCTATAGATCGACTATACCAAAAATAAGACTTTTGACATCACATGATGTCTTGCCATTCCATGTTGCTTGGCTTGGGTAGGTAAATAAAAATATGACCATATGTATACTTTTTATGTATATCCGATAGTTCAAAAAATACATTCGTTTCTACAATTTTGTTTTTTATTGACCAACATATGCAACATTCAGTGTCCTCGAATAATTGATTGGAAAGATCAATAGTCGAAGAATTTTTCGAGGCCATTCGAAAAACTTTTTCAATTAAATCCTTCTCACTATTCGCTCTCGAAGTTGAGGTTAGATAATCGAGAAATTGCTTTTCAAAATATTGAAAGTTCTCATTTTTTCTTCTTGCTCAAAGTGCTCGTATTTGATTCATTGAAATAGACGAAAAATCTTTCGAAATATGGGTCTGTTTTTTTAATAAAATTGAAAAACTTCTCATTTATAATTTATTTCGACTCACAATCGTAGAAACTGGACCACATAATTTTATTATTAAGTAACAACATTTCAAACAGGGACATAATAACATTAAATTTTCAGAAAAAATCTATTATGAAATATATTTAATTTTTTAGCCAATATTCATATACACCCTGTATAAGTAAATCAAAGACAGTATGTGGTTAAAATCATGAATAAAATCATAAATCATAAATAAAATTATAAATAAAATCATAACTAATAAATACAATCATAAATAATAAAAGCATTTCTTCGAAGTCACCTTCTATATTATGCACTTGTAGTTTCACCATTTCAGCAGTAATTCGATAAATTTCCTAAATCTAATTCACTTGCATTCAATTACAATTCACAAATGGCACATTCAGTCGTGGCTGTTGACCTCCTTTTAACATTTCGGTAGCATCAAGTTCCATGAGGTCCTCTCCAAATTTTCTGTCAATCATCAGACTTGGTTCATAGCTATCAAACTGAACATTTTCAGTTGTTCAGTTCATTTTGAATTTCTTCCAAAGTTTTTCCTTTCGTTTCAATCATGAAGAACTTAATGAATAGAATAGAAAGAAAACCACAACCAGAAAATACCCAAAAGAGGACGCCGACACCAATCAGATCATCCAAAGTATTGAAAAAGGTAGTTATCAAAAACGAAAATATCCAGTTATAGCTCACCAGAACCGAAATGACCAACCCTTTAACTTTTGGTGGAAACAATTCGCCCAGGAATGTCATGAGTATAGGTCCAACTCCAATGTTGTAGACACAAACATAAGTTATCAAACATACCAGCGGCATCCATCCGACGCCACTGACGTCATAATCGTGTTTTTTCATGAAGAAGTAGATCCCAAATGGTATCTGCACCAACGCAACCAGGAGATGAGAAAGAGAGAGTAGGAATTTCCTAGGAAATCTATCTGTTATGGCCGACACAAAAATCGTCATTATCAACTGAGCAATGGCGACGAGGATGGGACCAAGTTTTGGCGAGATACTACCTCCGGACTGTTCGAATATGGTTTGACTGTAGGTGGCCACTATGACAGTTCCTGTCAGTTGCATGAAGGTGAAGCCCCCGATTCCCATAATAAAGGCCTTTCTTAAGCCTTTACTTTTCAGGACATCCTTGATGGATGCATCGGATGTTTGTCGCAAATTTTGCTTCATTTCCACCATTATTTGGGGGACGCTTGCTTTATCTCTGATTCTTAGCAAAACGTCCCTGGCTGCTACTTCATCTGTCTTGATGAGGTGATGAGGACTTTCTGAGGCCAAGAAGTAGAAGGATATCATAAAAATGGCTGGAATAGCTGCCAAAACGATGTGGAACCAGAAATATGGAATATATGGACCTAAAGTATATGGAATCAACATTCCAATATTTATAAACACTGACGTCGACGCACCTAGAATACCTCTATTGCTTGCATCAGCCACTTCACCACAGTACATGGGTAGAATCGTAAAACTACCACCCAAACCCATTCCTATGATCGTTCTGCCGACCAAGAGTAACCATAGCTCTGTGGACCACGCCATCACCAAGTAGAATATCATGGTTGGAAATCCAAGGAATATAAGTAGCGTTTTTCGGCCAAACTTAGCTCCTAGATAACCAAATATAGAAGAACCTATGATCGCTCCGAGTGTGGTAATCGAAGCCAATGCGCTGTTTTCAGCTTTTGTTATTCTGCGACCCAATGGATTGTCGTCTGTACCATTAAACTTGACGAGCATTGGTGAAGACCAAGTGATTGCAGCTGAGCCAATCAGAATGCTCACTTGAGCTGAAAAAAAAAGAAAAATTTATATTGAAAAGATGATGGAAATGGACCAGCAGAGATCTAATTTCTATGCACACCACTGGTGTCGCCACCACAGCAGGATAATGACAAACAGATTTCTTGCTTGTTAGCCTTCATCAGTGCCACATAACCCGTACTGCGGTAACAACCAACTGAAACGGCAGAACTTATATTAGTCCGGCCCTAGCAGGAACACTTGAGTACAGTTTTAATGTACAGTGTCCCACCTATTAGTATATTGAAACTTTACTGCGGGTTTGAGAAAACATCGAATGATATGGATTGATGGATATTGAATATTTCATATACTTAATGCACTTTTATAATGTATAATGTATCCCGGCTGGCCGTTAAATTCTGACCTATTCCACCGTGTCTATTTCGAAAATGTTTGGTCATAGTCATTTTATACTGTCAGATACAAATGCAACGTTGTCCTTTCTACATAGAGGTCGTAGTAATTATCGAAATGTTTATTAACTTTGGTAAAATAATGAATTTGAGATCGTATGTGAATTCAATAATTTTTTCTCTGGAAACATTTCACATACAAAAACATGGTTCAGTTATGCTATTTCCTTGTATGGAAATCAAGAATCGAGTGATGAAATTTTACTCAGAAAAATTGGACAGACTAGTCCGTTAGTTTGTGATAGTTCATTCGGAAGAAGAATGAAAGTACTCGAATAACCCGACAGAAAAACAAACAGTGGAATTCCCCACTTTTTGAAATTCTCAAGAAATAAGCCTACAGAAGATATTTAAATACGTTTCTCTATTTCAGTATCGTAATGAGTTCATTACAGTACTAAAAACAGTGCTGTAATGAATTCATTACAGCATCGTTTTTAGTTACATTTTTCCATTTGTGGGTTCCAGCAATGATTTCCGATCCTTTTAAATTTCAGCAAACGTCAATTTGGAAATGTCAGTTTTCGTATTTCCTAACATTCACACCAACTGCCAAGATACAATATGAAAGTCACTAGGACCTATAATTTGAATTTTTCATTGAATTTCACAATATTTGACTGAAATAGAGAAAATATCGTCTAATACTCGTTGCAGAATGCAATTCCAATACTCATGCGTTCGAAAACTCGCTCCTTCGTCGCTCGTTTTCGAATTTCGCATTCGTATTGGATGGCCCATTCTGCAACTAGTTTTAGAATATACTATTTCACACAACTTGAAATGCCCCAGTTTGAAAATGTGGTAGTACTACGAAACCTGTGTCACAGTTAAACCTTAAAAGAACTAACTCCATTTACAAAGTTGGAAAAGAGTACATAGTAATTAGCATTGACAACGTCTCTGAGAATCATTTTACATTTAACGAGTACCAACCTGCGTCAGTTTTAAGTGAAAAACTTGATAAACCTGAATCATGTCAACCGGGATACATTATAAAAATGAATGGAGTTTATGTAATTCACTCACCTATGAACACTGAAATATACATATGAGTAGAACCCATTTTTGTGTCTTTCAAAGCTGATATGCTTGTCCTGTATGGAGTATATTATATTTTATAGTGAACCTCAACTATTATCTCCAAAGTACCTAATCGAGCAATCGAGATTAGGGAACGAGTCTACCTCATGTATTTGAAGTTCCCATGTTTTTGGTGGAATTAATCTTCAACTCATGGATATCGAATATACTGCTCCACAAAAGTTAAGGAAGTTCAGAAATTTTTAGACAGCTACAATAGTATTTTTCTCCAATTTTTTGATACAAGAAATCTAAATGTGGACTCATTTATCTTATAGTGTTTGAAGTAAAAACTAAGTTTACATAAAAAATTCAAAATATAGAGTTCAGTGAAGATTATGGCCTCAAACTTGTTCAAAATTCATATTTTGTTTTCTTATACCACAAAGTTTCCTACTGCGAATGGTGCTTTAACAAAGAAGAACCATCTATGACTTTCTTCGAATCTGTGGTCTTGAGGAATGACCCAGAACACCAAACAAATTTTCTACCTCTTCAGTTCATTCACACCTCTGTCACTACTCGCAACGCTTATACAGGGATAAGCTCGCCGCCAGATATAAACCCTCGCTTTCTTCCCAAATTGGAGCCCCCTAGTGTTCATACAGTGAATTCGTTCCTTGAGATAAGGCATTATCACAAAACAAATTTTGAGATTTAGAATCAAAGTGGGTTGTAAGAACGTGAAACATTAACTAACATAAAATTCTTAAAAACGAAAACAATAAGAACTTGCTTGAAATTTATCAAACGAGAATCAAAAACTACCTTCCAGATTATAAAAGTTCCGAGTTCTGCTGGTCGGTCTGATAACACGCATCTCAATAATCTCCTCGATTTTGTTCAATAAGTTCCTATAAAGTGTGTCTATTATTGGTGCCTGACTGTGTCACTGTGCCTAAGGTAGAGTACTATCAATTTCAATCCCTAGATTTGATCCACAAATTTTTGTTTAATATTGTTTTCATTTTTAACGAAGAATTGTTCAGAAAACAATCACTGGAATCCGTATTTATCGGTAATCTGTTGCTCCCCATGTTGGGAACATAGCCGATAAAATCTGTTATCGCCCACGTGCTGCGACATTGATAATAATTTTTCGTTCTCTCAATAATTCAAATATTCGTTCGCTGAATCCTTACTTATTGAGCCTGTCCTTTTTTCCTTTGTTTCCGTGGTCTGCCAAATTTCTGTGTTGAGTCTTTCCTATCGACCCAGGAAAGTGAAAAGTCTTTGAATAAAACCCTTACCTCTTTTACTTCAGCGATGCCCCGGAACTGTTCTTGTTGTAATAAGACTATTACAGCTTCTCAGCCTTCAATTGCTTGCACAACATGCTCCAAACCTTTTCACGCTTTGTGTGTGGGCGTGACGGGTGATATTGGGGGTTGGACTTGCCCTATTTGTATTTCTAAGGAGCGCCGACTTAGGAGTAACTCGTCGGGTTCCCGGACGGTGTCTTCTGAGACCGCGAGGCCGTTATCATCTGGTCCTGATGGAGGTCAGGGATCTCCCTTAACCCTGGAGCATTTTCATCAAATGATGAACAGAATCAATGAGGTTGCTGCTAGTGTTCTTCGAGTGGAAGAACGTCAAAATGACATTCTCACTCAATTGTCTGCTTGTTCTACATCCATCAACAAGCACGCTGAATTAATATCGAGCCAGCAACAATCACTTACTGCACTTGAATTGGAAGTGTCTGACTTGAAAAATTCCCAAACACACATGGCTGCCGAGGTGAAGGAGGCTTCTTCGAAGATTGCCTCCCTCGAGTCTACATTTGACAATTTGTCAACTGAACCCGCCCCTGATCTTATAGAAGAGGTTAAGAATCGAGTAGAGAAATCACACAATATAATAATCGCCAATTTACCTGAGGGTTCTGACGATGAAAGGAATGTAGCAGCAATTGTAGATCACATATACAACATGGCAAGTAAATCTATAAACAATATCTCTCGTATCCCTGGAAAGAATTCAGATAAGCCAAGATGGCTGCGAGTTTCATTCAGCAGCGCCGATGTTGTCGGTAAGATTCTCAGAGGCAGAAGATCGCTACACGGAAATCCACAATTTCGCGATGTAATGATACGTGATGATAAAACAAGAACTCAGGTAGCCGAACTGAATGCACTCCGAGCTTAACTAAAGAGGAGACAGGAGGGTGGCGAGAGGGAGCTGACAATAAAATATGACAGGGGCCGACCAACTATTACTCTGATTAAAAATCCCCAATACAAACCACACTCAAAAAACCGGCTTCCCTAAATTCATGGCCTATAATTTATACTAACGCCCAGTCTTTACTGCCAAAATTCAACGAGTTACTGTCTATCGTCCAAATGCAGCGACCGTACATTGTTTTTATTACCGAATCTTGGTTGAAATCTTCTATTCCTGATGGAGCTTGCTCCATACCAAACTATACATTGTTTCGCCGTGACAGCGTCAGAACCATCGGCCACGGAGGTGTTTGCATCTACTTGAAGGATAGCTTGGTCAATTCCCATAAAATATCTGTTTTTCACCAAGACTGGCTGGGCATAGATAACATCTTCATGGACATTTCAGACTCGAACATATCATTCACCTTAGCATGCATCTATAGACCTCGTCCTTGTTCGGAGGATGAAGCTTTTACCAATTACCTGGAGGAATTGTCACTTTCACGTCGAAACGTCATAATTACTGGAGATTTCAACTGTCCGGATCTGGACTGGCCCTTACCAACTTCCCTTCACCAAATTCACCATCGTTGCCATATGCAAGCCTAATACTCAATTCGGGACTTCAACAGATTGTACTTGAGCCTACTAGGTTCAGACATGGTCAGAATCCTTCAACACTTGATCTTGTCATTACATCAGATAAGAATCTTCTGTCTGATCTGCTATATCTACCTCCACTTGGCAAATCTGATCACGTGACCTTGATGACCGAGCTGCAGTTTTTTCATCCATGTTCTCCTAATAAGCAATCCAAGATCTTCAAGAGGGTAGATTATGAGGGTGTATCGGCCGTGCTGGAGTCATATGATTGGTCAAACCTGTTCTCCGACATTGAAAGTATCGATATCATTTGGATGAAATTCCTTAAAATCGTCCAGGACGCTGTTTCATCTAACACTCACACCACGTCAGTAAAACATAACCCAGGTAAACCGTGGATAACTGGCAGTCTTTTCAGTTCAATCAGAGTGAGGAAGTCTTTGTGGCAGCGTTATGTTCGCAGCGGTTCTGATACTGACTATCTAAATCATCGCAATTACTCTAATCATTTGACCTCTTTGATCCGGACTGCTAAGGCAAAGTATGAGAATTACTTGGTATCAGCAGGAAATAGGAAAAAATTTTTCAAATATATTCGAGGTTCATTCGATAGCAAGATCTCTGCTCCTCTTGTGAGGAAATCTTGTGGGAGTGTGTGCAGTGAATATTCTGAGTCTGCTGATGTTTTGGCGGAGACATTTGCCTCTCACTTTACTAAAGAACCTAGTACGGTCCTTCCTCCTGTACTCACTTCACGTTGTCCCAACTCTCTTGTTGATGTACCCTTAACTGAAAGCATCGTCAAAAAGTATCTTTCCGTCCTGGATGTGACTGCAGCCCCTGGCAGTGACGAGGTCACTTGTCTTCTTCTTTCTCGATGTTCCAGTTCTCTTGCTGAACCACTTTGTTATTTGTTCCAAAGATCTCTGAACACATCTTCCTTTCCTTCACAGTGGCGCTCAGCAACTGTGACACCTATTTACAAGAATGGAGATAAAAGTTCTCCTTCTAATTACCGTCCCATCAGTCTTGTGTCCGCGGTTTCTAAAGTCCTCGAAAGAATTATTTCTGACCACATTCTCGAGTTTGCTAAGCTGAACAAATTGATTCCCGATGAGCAGCACGGTTTTCTTCCGGGTCGCTCAACTCTGACCAACCTCCTCTCTGCTGTGAATGACTGGACCAGGTTGGTAGATGCTGGTATTCCTGTTGACGTGGTGTATTTGGATTTTGCTAAGGCATTCGACAGAGTCCCTCACCGTCGTCTTATTCACAAATTGGAGCACTTGGGAATACGAGGAAACCTTTTATCTTGGATTAGATCATTCCTCAGTGACAGATCGTTTAGAGTTAAAGTCGGTGGTGCTTTTTCTACGCACGACTGGGAAGTCACAAGCGGGGTTCCACAGGGATCGGTGCTAGGGCCGATTCTTTTTTTACTGTACACGTCCGACATTCCCAGATTAATCAGTTCGAAGAGTCTCTTGTTCGCTGACGACGCCAAACTGTACAGTGTTCCACGCGATACTACTAACCAGCTACAAGCCGACCTCGATATAATTGTTCAGTGGGGTGAGGAGTGGTTGTTGCCTCTCAACATCGACAAATGTTGCGTGCTCCACATAGGCAGGAACAATCCCAGACTCCAGTATAGGTTGGCTGGAAAACCACTCACTGTTGTGCATAGCCATCTTGATCTGGGTGTGCTGGTCAATTCGGATCTCAACTGGTCTGAACATATAACGGCGACTTGCAGCAGAGCCAGGAGAACAACCTTCCTCATTCAGCGCAGTTTTCGAGGCTGCAGTGTCCAGACCGCCAAGTTATTGTATACTACGTACGTGAGACCAATTTTGGAGTATGCGGGGCCGGCGTGGTGGGTTTGTCTGAGATCTGACTCGCATCTTCTCGAGTCGGTTCAGAGATGGTGCACAAGAATTCCATTTACTTCTTTCTCTCGGCCTGACTATCGGGCAAGGCTGGAACTGTTTGGACTAACCACCTTCGAGGAGCGACGTGCCAGGGGAGACATGATAGTTGCTTATAGAGCAACACATGGATTCTTTGGTGTAGACCTCAACCATTTATTCGTCTTCAACCAGAACAGACTTCGAGGGCACGATTATAAACTGGCCAAGGAGCCTTTTCGTACCACCTGCCGGATGAACTTTTTGACAAACAGAGTCTTCGATGCTTGGAATCGTCTTCCGGGGGAGGTGGTGAATGCTACTACAGTCAACATGTTCAAGAATAACTACGATCAATGGAGGAGGGGAGGTGTTTGCGTTTAGCTTTTTACATATTTGTTTTCAGTTTTGTATTAGCAGAATACTTTTTTTTTTTTTTACTGTATTGAGTGCATAGGTATAGGTATTACCTCCACTCTAATTGTAATTTAATAATAATAATAATAATAATAATAATAATAATAACCCCTCAGGGGCTCTGGATGGTTTTCTGGAGTACGGGCTTAGCACACCCGAGGTACCCTAGCTACCTGGCAGTAGGTATAAAATGCACTAGCAATGAAATGTACAATTTACGGAGTAAACGGGTGAATCGGCATTGTACCACCAGAACCTCCTGTCGCGTTCAAGATTTAGGAAGAGGGTCTTGTTCGAAAAATGAGTCACAGTCTCCCTCGGATAACGACGGAAGCAGCGTGATACCGAGTAGGGCTACTGCAACACCCCACCAAGAGGAAACTGCTATCAACAGGCCTCAACCCACTCTTGATGCTTCAACGGCGACGCAAGTCACTATGCCCGCGACCACGAGAGCTGGACTCCCTAGGAAACGCATGAAGTGGACCCAAGAAATGAACTCCTTCATTATGCGCTCCTACTACAAGATCACACACTTGGAATCGAACATGACAGCATACCGTTATGGATTGCATCAAGAATTCATAGAAAGATATCCAGAACTCCACCACATTTCTGAACAAAGGATATCAGATCAACGACGAACTATTGTGAAAAACAACCTACTCTCTACGGACACATTGAGGAGTATACGAGATGAAGTCCTCATGGAACTGAGCAACGACACTGGAGCTAACATCGAAACACATCCAGAACAAAACCAGAATGAGATCCAGAATATGGAATCTAATGATAATGGGGAAGTACCGTCTGATTCAAGTGGACCAGGGGAATATGCGCACTCTGCAAGATCACTACTCAACACAGCCATGGTTGAGTTCCAGGGAACCAATCCAACAAAACGCCCAAAGCTGCCTAAATTAAAAACTAACAAGAGCACCAATATTATTCTGGCCAGTGTAAATGCAGCCTTCGATGACCACGTTGAGGACTTCGACAGCCTGGAAGGAATACACACTCTCGTGTATTGTGGAGCAGTAGCAACCCTTCGACTACACAAACAACAAGTCCACACCCCCGAATATCACACACGGGAAAGAACCATAAAGAAACCACCATGGCAAACCCGATTGGAGAAAGACATCGACAAAATCAGAAAGGAAATAGGCCGACTTACTGAGTTCCTGCGGAATGAATCCCCGTCACGACGCCTGAAATCGTTTGTTAGAAAAATTCTGAAGAAGATTGATGACACCATGAACAAATCTGAAAGCAAACATCACATCATCATATATGTGGATACTCTGAAACAGAAACTTCAAGCGAAGGCGAAAAGACTATGCAGATATTTGAAATGCACTCAACGGAAACAGCATAACCAATTGTTCCACAACAACGAGGCAAACTTCTACAAACACATCACCAAAAGCTCAAACAAAGTCACCTGAGCTATGCCAGAAGCCCAATCATTAAAAAATTATTGGGGTTCTCTGTGGTCGATGCCTAAGGAACATAATGAGAATGCTGATTGGATCAGCAGGGAGAAAAATCGAACGAACATCCCACAAATGAACTTCGAAGAAATATCATTGGATGAAGTGGTGACAGCACTGAAGGAAGCAAGCAATTGGAAGGCTCCAGGAGTCGACAATATCCATAACTTCTGGTACAAGAAATTTGGCCATCTGCATGAAGCCATAGCGAGACAGTTTACGCATATACTTCAACATCCTCAAGAAGCTCCTAAATTCTTAACCGAAGGAGTAACCTATATGCTTCCAAAAAGCGATAAGACTCAAGAACCATCGCAGTACAGACCTATCACTTGTCTTCCAACACTGTACAAAATACTCACCTCATGTTTATCCAACCGAATATATCAACATTTGGATGAAAACAACATTATGGCAGAAGAACAGAAAGGATGCAGAAGAAAACACCAAGGGTGCAAGGAACAACTCATCATCGACTCAGTGATCATGAAACAGGCCCATGAGAAAGGACGCAACTTGCACTCAGCCTTCCTCGATTATCAGAAGGCATTTGATAGCACCGCTCATTCGTGGCTCATCGAGGTGCTGCACATTTATGGAATCAATCCTGTTTTGGTGGAATTTTTGAGGACAACAATGTCTCAGTGGCGAACATCAATACAAGTCACTATGAACAACAAGACGATTAAGCTCGAAGAAATCCCCATTCGTCGTGGGATCTTTCAAGGAGACTCCTTGAGCCCATTATGGTTCTGTTTGGCAATGAACCCTTTATCATCGATGCTCCAAGAAACGAAATGTGGATTTAAGATCAAGACAGCGCGGGAAGAACATACTATTTCCCACCTACTCTACATGGACGACATCAAACTATATGCTGCAAATAAGAAGCAATTGGATGAGCTTCTGAAAACCGTCAGTTCTTTTTCAACTGATGTTCGAATGGAATTCGGCATTGAAAAATGTAGAACCCTGAACATCCATAGGGGAAAAGTCGTGGACGGTGAATCACAACTACCGAATGGAGATATACTTCAAGCCATGAGGGATGGAGAAACTTATAAATATCTGGGATACCAACAGGCTAGATGTTTGGAGCAAAAGCAGTCGAAGGCAAAAATCCGGGAGGAGTATACTGGCCGACTGAGAACGGTGATGAAGTCACTGTTGACTTCTGGAAATCTCATCAAAGCCATCAACAGCTACGCAATCCCAGTGCTGGTTTATTCATTTGGAGTTATCAAGTGGACCAGGACAGATCTGGAGGACATTCAAAGGCAAACCAGAACGATGCTGACGAAACAGAGAGGTCATCACCCAAGGTCGTCAGTATTAAGAACCACTTTACCACGGAAGGAAGGAGGACGGGGACTTGCGGATATTGTCAACCTTCACACTCGCCAAATTAAAAACCTCAGGGAATTCTTCTTTGAGAAGGCGAATAATTCCAATCTACACAGAGTTGTTACTTTGGTTGATAAGAAGTTCACACCTTTAACTCTGGCTACTGCAGATGAATTGCTGGATCTGCCATCTCTTTCTGAAACTGACAAGCTAGAACAATGGTCAAAAAAAGAACTCCATGGACGGCATCACCATGAGTTAAATCAGCCACATATTGACAAAACCTCATCCAACAAATGGTTGTCGAAGGGTGAACTGTTTCCTGAGACGGAAGGTTTTATGATGGCTATACAAGATCAAGTCATCTCCACCAACAACTACAAGAAATACATCATGAAGGACCGTACAGTGCCAACAGATATGTGTAGGAAGTGTCATCAAAAATCTGAAACAATTCAGCATGTAACTTCTGGCTGCGAACAACTGGCCAACACTGATTACCTCCACCGACATAACCAAGTGTGCAACATCATACACCAGAAATTGGCGCTCAAGTTCGGACTTCTCAACTCCTACAAGCCGTATTATAAGTATCAGCCGCTGCCTGTGTTAGAAAATGACTCTTTTAGACTATACTACGATAGACCTATTATCACTGACAGAACGGTGACGAATAACAGGCCGGATATTGTGGTTTACGACAAGAGGGTCAGAAAGGCAATTTTGGTGGATGTAGCTGTGCCCAACAACAACAACATGTTGAATAAGTACCAGGAGAAGATAAGCAAGTACACAGACCTGGCTTTCGAGATCAAGGAAATGTGGCACCTAGAGAAGGTTGATATCGTTCCAGTGATCATTTCGTCGACTGGATTGATACCCAAGAGCTTACACAATAGTCTGAACAAATTAGAATTAAATGTAAACAGCTACATTGAAATGCAAAAAGCTGTTATTCTCAATACCTGTAGAATTGTTCGTAAATTTTTGTCAAGTGTATCGTGATCGAGCCTATTCCCTTTGATTATTGTATCTGGGAAAGGTAAATTTATCCGGCCGTATGCCGAGATAGTGAATAAGTCCACGATCATAATAATAATAATAATTCCTCAACTTTTGTGGGGCAGTATCGTTGAATCGATATCTTCAGCATTTTTCTTAGATTAAAAAATATTTCAATTTTTCATTTACAGATAGGTTTGATCGATTTGATTTCAGCAGATGCCTGACCAGAATATTTGCAGAATCAATAAATAAACAATTCAAATTTTCCACTCTTACTTTCTGTTTGATGCCGCCATCAATTTGTATGGCGACTTAGATACCTTGAAAGAGACTAAAAATCCTCAAAACTTATGTTGAAAAAAGGCATAATTCATACTCATTAAATATGCGATTAAAATATTTGAGGTAGATATATAGGGATGTCGAAAATACTTTCCTCCTCAATATTAATGTTGAAGTTATTTTTGTGTTTGTATATTCTTATCAGATTCCTACGATATAGAACCATTTTCAAATCCACTCGTTTTCATTAATGACGATCATTGTTTACAGTTCTGTTCGAAAAAATTTGATAGATAAAATCAAATGAACCAATTCAAAATTGCAATTATATTGGGCACAATATTATATAATATTATTCAATAATAACACGAAAATATGAATTATACAGGGTGGCCAAGAGATTGACGTCAAAAAGGAAAAAACAGGACCCTCGTGTCATGGGCTATTCGAATCACCCTCATGTATTTTATGCTATTTTTCACGGTTTTCGAGTTATGAATGTTTTTATGAACTTTGAGAATTTTCGACTTGACCATCTTAAAAAAGATATTGAAAAAAAAGTACAAGACTTCTCTGTGAAATTCTTTTTGTCACTTAGTCTCCATGAATTGTACTTTTATACATTAAATAACCAGATTCGTAACTTCGATAAAAATTATGGAAATGTTGGTCTCAAGTGAAAAAGTTACGTAAATTGGATTATGATCTGAATTTTCGAATCAAAATTAAAAATGTAATAAGGCTAATCCACGGTTTCTTAGTATGCTTAAAAACTGCGCTCAACAGTCAGCTTTTAGAATCATTGATAAAAAATGGTATTTTACACTCTACTTTTGCTAGAATTAGCCTTCAAAGTCATCGAGGTGGAAAAAATCAAAGAACTAGACATTTACTACAAAATAATTTTTTGCCATTTTAAGATATTTCTGATCAAGTTATGATAGAAAATGCTAAGAATTTATGAAAATTAGCTTTAGATGTTGGTCAAGAAAAGTTCTAGATAAAAAAGAAAAAGGTATGACCATAAATCACATCATAATGTGAATAAAAAAAAAATTATTGTGTTATGTTCAAAGTGGCCACCTCCAGCCTCAATACACATTATACACCTTCTTAGAAAATTTTCTAACTTTATCTAACTTTTCTTGACGAACATCTAAAGCTAATTTTCATTAATTTTCAGCATTTTCTATTATAACTTGATCAGAAATATCTTAAAATGGCAAAAAATAATTTTGTAGTAAATGTCTAGTTCTTTGATTTTTCCCACTTCGATGACTTTGAAGGCTAATTCTAGCAAATGTAGAGTGTTAGGTACCATTTTTTATCAATGATTCTAAAAGCTGACTGTTGAGCGCAGTTTTTAAGCATACTAAGAAACCGTGAATTAGCCTTTTACATTTTTAATTTTGATTCGAAAATTCAGATCATAATCCAATTTACGTAATTTTTTCACTTGAGACCAACATTTCCATAATTTTTATCAATGTTACAAATCTGGTTATTTTATGTATAAAAGTACAATTCATGGAGATTAAGATTCAAAAAGAATTTCACAGAGAAGTCTTGTACTTTTTTTTTAATATCTTTTTTAAGATGGTCAAGTCGAAAATACTCAAAGTTCATAAAAAAATTCATAACTCGAAAACCGTGAAAATTAGCATAACATACATGGGGGTGATTCGAATAGCCCATGACACGAGGGACCTGTTTTTTCCTTTTTGACGTCAATCTCTTGGCCACCCTGTATAAGTCAGAAAAATTAAAATCATTTTTTCATTGTACTCTTTGTTTTTTATGATGGAAACTGTTTAGAGTTTACATCATGCCTATTTACAAGCCCTCAACAATTTCTTGAATTAGAAAATAGTTATTACTGCTTCAGTTCAAACTTCAAATTGGATTCAAGAAATACGAATGAGCAAGTTGTTCATATTCTGGTCAATAACTCAGTGTTCTACACCAATGATTACTTGATGTGTTTTGTTTGTTGCTTATATTGGATCATCGAGGATGAAATTTACGAAACCAGTAAAAGTGAGATGAATAATTCATTGACGAATAGAGGGCGATTATAACAGAATATATTCAGCATTCAAATATAAAACATCATATTTTCATGGAGGAGAGATACAATTTGAGGCCAAAATCAATTTAAATTTGTTTTGACAGCTGTCAAAATTTATTTTATTTGCATTATCGAATGCGAATCTACCTACAAGCTGACATTCTCGCAAAATGCAGCTTCTACCCCATCAATTTGGAAATTATAGGCTTGATTGACCATTGAGTTTTCTCCAAAACCTCATGCGCCATATAAGTAGCCATCAAACAAGAACAATTCTGCAACAGTAGACCACTCCTTCTGGAAGTCCTTGATTTGTAGTTTTTTCAAGCGTTGTTTTCGTTCTAACGATTCCGTTCGGTATGTAAATTCAGAGCAATCGATAATTTTATGATATCGAGGCTGATTTGCATTTTGTATTTTGTTGCAGGTGGATTATTACGGTAGCGTTGAATACCATGACCGGAATACTGATTGGTTTTTATGTTGACACAGGTATTTCTCTTTTTGAAAACAAGATCGAATTTGAGATTCGGCCATATAGTTACGAATTGAGATAACAGAATCCAATAAACACAAAAACGTAGGAAAAACTTCATATCTATATATATAAAAGAAAGATGTTGGTTACACCATTTATAACTCGAGATCGGATGAACTGTTTGTTATGAAACTTCATTTATGGATTCGTCTACGGTCTGGTTGTTACAAAATACACTGAAAGTATGAAAAATTCGATGAAAAATTTGCTTTTGTAGGAAATGATTTTCCTCCTTCTGAATAAAGCTACTAGGTTTCGCTACGGTTGATGGCAGAATCTAGACTCTAGATAAGACACCATTAGATGGCGATGCATACAATTACTGAGTGTAATTTGCATAGATCTTCAGTAACATGGAAGGCTATTACCAGATCAAAAAGCGAGTAAACATCTCAAGTTAAGGAAAAGTGAATTTTTAACGAAATGTCAACTAAATCGGATTTGAACATCAGTAACTGAATTCACGTTCGGACAGTTACAGGATGTCCTTGTTCTCCTAACCACTCATCAGCCAAATATCGAGTTGTAGCAAATCGGTCTCTAATAGCCATAAGTCTCAGACGTCAATCTTGAACTTCATTTGTGCTCCTTCGACGTCCGGTGCCTACTCTTCGATTAATTCGACCTCTTTCAAATGTGCTGTATCCAATATAGATTAGGTTGGACTGACTGATGAAGAGTTCGTGATGAAATTCAATTCTGTCCGTCGGGCCAGTCTTAAACTCAATAAATTTTGGGGCTGATATTTTTCATCATGTACATTAATAAAATGTTGCTATTATAATTTTTATAGTTACTCGATAATGAGGACAAGACCATTATTTTCTGACGTTAATGCTCCATATTGACTCAAATGTCCTGAATACTATCGATGATAATCCATCGTTGCCTTGCAATTCCTGGTAGGTATTCCTCGATTGCTTGACCATTATAGCATTTTTCGTTTCGATGACATAATCTTCGAGAAATTCGAAAAGTAAAAGGACGTTTTCCTTCTAAATTGACATTTGCATTAACTAAGCCATTGATCATATTCGAACGAGTCGGTATCAGTTTGAATGGTATGGCGATAAATACGTATTGCAATGAACTTATTTCAAAAATCGAAAAAATTGGCTGTTACGAAATGTCAGCGTAATTACGTTAGCTATCGAATAGATGAGCGCAGGACCGTATCAACACCCAATACCTGAATAAATTATTGTTCCTCTGCGCAACGAATTTGGGGATAATTTCATTTATACGGAGGATAATGTCTCACCACATCGCACGCTATAAAAGATTTTTTCTCATTTTTCCTTTTTTGTCTCATCCTGCATGGAGCAAAGAGTAACGAACAAAGATTTTCTATCAAATATACTGCTCCACAAGTGAACAATATACACGAGCTCTCTTGGAGAGAAGAAATGGACTGTTGTACCAATTCTTAACGCCTCGAGAATAAAAGAAAAAATGGACGTTTGATAGAATTGAAACATAAATACCACAGAGCAAATACTGAAGAAATGGTACTTATGGTTGTTCAAACTAAAAGTTGCGTATATGCTTCTGTCTAGTTTCATGTGGTGTTGTGCAGGGTAAAAGTTCTTATCACATACGAATTCACTTTGTATAAAGGGTGGCGAACTAAAAGCCGACGACGTGGAAAGTATTTGTTAAGGGCTTCGAGCTGAGCCGTGTGAAAACAATGCGACTGAAGGCAGGTAGGTTGTTGAACTGAGCAGGTATATGCTTGTAGGATTTTTGTAACAGCCATAGAATCGCATAAAGTACAGAAAATCTCGGTCTTATTCTTAACCGAGTAAGCCCATCCTATATATAAACTTTGTGGTATTTAATATAAAAAGTATGAATTCTGAACAACAAGAGTTAGGGATATCGTATTCAATCGTTTTTAAAAGTATGTAATCTTCGAGAAAATCGCTGTAAAATCATTTAAAACTCAATAACAACTTGAATCGATCCAATAAAAATCAGTATGAGACATTTCGTCAATCGGTCGCCTTTTTTCTGAAGTTTGGTTCTTTGCATATGCTTCATGAATGTTCTTATTTTGAAATGAAGTCAGTTTATCTACGGCATCGATTTGAAACGAGCTTTCTGAAAATGCCAAGACGTAAATTAACAAACGCTGAGGCTAATAGGGCTATCGGAATGCTACAGGGTGGCCTAACTCAGGTTGTGGTAGCGGAAAGGCTCCAAGTCAGCCAAAGTGTGATATCTCGACTTTGGAATAGGTTCAGGGAGACAGGTTCCGTGTTGGAAAGACCAAGGCTTGGTGGGCGACGAAAAGCAACAGGATCGTTTCATCACCGTTTCGGCGAGAAGAAACCCTACATCTACGTGTAGAATGCTACGGAATACTCTTCAAAATGCAGATGGGGCCCAAGTTTCCATCAAAACCATCAGACGACGTTTGAGAGAGGTGAATCTAGGTTCTAGACGTCCATCAAGAGGAGTTCCATTAACACGTGACCATAAGCGTCAAAGACTGGAATGGGCAAGGCAACATATCAATTGGAACGATCAATCCCACGCATACCTCGTAATCGTCGCTATGTCCAGGAAGTCCATCCATTCCGAGGGGGTAGTGTTATGGTATGGCCGGGATATGTTTCAACGGGCGCACAGATCCACACATTTGTCCTGGGAATATGACCGCCTCACACTATAGGAAGCATGCCATTGACAATGTTGTGCCAAATTTTCACGCTGCTATTGGTGAAACTTTTCAATTTCTAGACGTTAACGCTAGACCGCACCGTGCAGCCATAGTTATGAGAATGCGCGCGAGGGGCTTGGTATTCCACATTTACCAATACCTCCGCACTCACCAGATTTGAATTGCATAGAACATGCATGGGATGTGCTCCAAAGAAGATTAGATAATCATCAACCTACCCCAGAATCCTTAAATGATCTGAGAGAGCTTCTGCCCCGTTTATGGAACCAAATTCCTCAAGAAATGTTCAACAACCTCGTGTGTAGTATGCAAAGAACATGTCAAGCTGTTATTGATGCCCGTGGAGGCCATACATTGTATTGATAGTCTTGAAATGCTTGAATTCTCTGGGAATAAAATTTCGTTATTTTACTCGATTTTTCTTGACCACGCTGTAAGTATATGCTGCAGACCTACAGGCTAAAATCAATTTGCAACTTGAAATCATATTAATATGAATTTTCAACACAAAAATCTTATTTTAACTAAATTTGTTTGCAGTTTAAGTCAATATCCCTAACTCATGTGGAGCAGTTTATAAATATTGCTGTTGAAATAGAGAAAAATAATCATCTCATTTCCAGAACAAAGACTTTTGATATTGTGTGTAGCGTTTACCTCCTTGGTTTATGTGGTAAGCTTCATCTTTATTAATCGTAGAAGAAGACAACGACCTAGTCCGTTACTGCATGGAGATTGTCCGCTGATCCAATGATGCAAACTGACATTGTACATAAAGCAATCCGTAGATGCAACCTGAATGCTTCAAAAGATGAGATAATTAATTTAAACATGATTACCTTTAATGTGATATCACAGCGAAAGTTCAAAATTTCCAAGGGGGTCCTGATAAAAATCAAACAATTATGCGGCTTTTTTTTTGCCAGAATACAAGTAGGATTTCGGCAACCTTCACTGATAGTCTTCAAAGAGATGATCGATCTTCTCTAGCACATTTGCATAATTCAGAAATATTGCATCATACTGATGAAGGTTTTGTTATACATATTTTATGGGTACTCGTAAAGTAAGAGGAATGTGTCAGGCCTTAAGCCAATTGATTTTATTATGGGAGATGTCTGCAACATCTTGCAAGCTACTCATTCGGTCTTAGCCTATGGCTCATTGCTACAGCCGCAGAAAGATCTATTTCTTAATTACTATAAAATGGTAACGAAGCTTATTATGGGCACTGATGGTTTTTTAAGAAAAAATAAGGCCTTGTCTTGTAGGTTTCTTCGGAGCCTCTATCTTCCATATGTCCTCTACGACCTCTTATTTTTCAAAAATTTTCCCATGATCCGAACGTTTTTTTTATGTTGTGGTTCTCACGAAAAGAAATATCCTGTAATGTTCAGAGAACATCGTGAGAACCAAGGGCAAGCAGGTAGGAATTGGTGTTCTTCTTAAATTTCTGTAGGTTAAATGCCTCGGGGAACACCTCTCTAGGCAATGTGTTCCAAAGCCTCGCTGTTCGTTGGATGAACGAGTCTTTGAAGAGAGATGTTCTGCTGGTCTCCAAAGTGACCACGAAGGCATGTGAAGACTTAACTTGACGGGTGAGTCAACGATTGCTGATAATACAGAACAGCATCGCCCATGGAAATATCTATAGAATAGAGACAGATCTCCTACTCTTCTACGGTGTTCTAGAGAAGTGAGCGAGTTTGTAAGCGAGGCATCACCGACGAGACGAATTGCCCTTTTTTTTGTACAGAATCCAAGAGTTTTAGGGTTTGTTTAGGTGCAGAACTCCAAATATGGGAACAGTATTCCAGGACAGGTCGAATCTGTGCCTTATAGATCATAAGCAGCTGACCTGAGGTGAAATAGCTCCTGGCACGAAACAGAAAACCAAGTTTTTGGGATGCACTTTTAGCAATGAATCTCACGTGATTCTCCCAAGATTACTCCCGACGGTAATACCAAGCATCGAAATGGATGACTTCAATGGTATGGTCACTCCCGACAATTCTATGCTGGGCACAGTAAGATCGGCTTTTCTAGAGAAAAGACATGCTTGCATTTTGCTTCAAACGTCCCACAATTACTGAAACGTATTGGTGTGGCAGTTCCTGTATAAATCGTCATATACAGCTAGGTTACAATAAAAGGTTATTGATCCACCCTGAACGATAACTTTTCGGCTATAACATTTCAACATGATTTGAGGTCGATTTCGCACCATCAAAAGGCCCAAACAAAATGGCTCCAAGGCACGAATGTTCTATGTTTCGGGAGTCAAATTGGTTGTCGACACGAAATGCTACGTTGAATAATGACTATTGTTCTGGTTGGTTTCGAATGGGCCATTAATAGAAGCAAGTGTCGTTTTTATACACCAGATCGATTGAATTATCCGGTAAGAATATAAAAATAGGGATAAACTCATGAAATCTAATAAGGTCGAGACATGCTGCTTGACGGCTCGTGCTGCAAAATTCATCTGCGTGTGTTATGACTTACATAACCGCTGATTGAACAATATACTATTTCTTCCTCTCTCACGAAATCAAATAAAGACATTCCAAGTTTGTAAATCCTAGGAACATTATGAAAAGAGAAAAAAGGGGCAACCCTGCTCTGAAGAGCTGAGGGTAGAATTACGTTAAAGGGGGGGGGGGTTTATACTTATATTTTTGGCATGTGATGTGATCGTCTAGATTGGTAGAACTCTATGTTATGTCGTAGTAATTCAGATTCGTAATAACTCAGATTAGTGAAATATAGGATGGGAAATAATGAGGTAAAATAGATAAATAATACACTAGATTGGACATAAAGATAGAATAAGAGCCTTTATTCGTCCAGCACCATAGTTCGAAGAACCATAGCCATATGAAGGAAAAAAACGAACGAGAATCAATTGAAACTCAAAGCAAAAAACCTTCTAGCATTACAGATGATATGTTTATAATCCATTGGACAATTATTAATAAGACGAGCACTGGTGATATGTACAATATGGAGCTTCCTATACTCCGGTAAGGTTATTACTGGCACAATTGTGATAAAAATCAGAATCCAATACATCCAAAGTTATCCAAAGGTTATAGGCATATAGGATATAGAGTGTGTCACCTGATTATTAATGAAATTCATAAGCAGTATCCTTGTAGTTCCTAGTGTGAGAATCCTTCCTTCTGAGTGTTATGTGTGAGATCCTAGCAGTCGCGTTGGTTTGGAAGTGACGATAAACTCTTTATATTTCCTGTTGACTGATGAACGGTGGAACCAGATCGAAGCAATCCTTCACTTGCCTGGCTCGCCATGGCCCGAAGACGAGGCTATGTTTACTGAGGACGTTCGCTAGAGAACTCTCAGGAGAATTCTCACTGCCACTGTTGTGGGGGATGTTTTCCTTGGCACAGACGATATGAACAGTTTACCCTATGCCTCCAAACCATTGATTATTGTACGTAAAATATTATCCTGAAAGCAACAACTCCAAATGCCTATACCATAGTGTCAAGTGAATAGTTAAATGTGCAGTAGGCCTTACGTACAGTATAAGAATATTCCAAATGGGTTGGTAGCAGAACAGAGTTCCACAATATTCAATAGAAATGCAATAATAAAATAGAACAAGCTTACATGAGATTAAATCCTGTTAAATGAAACAGAGTTATTTGAATAGGGACAATGTACATACCAGATAACAAAGAAGCGTCTTTAAAATATACTAAAATGGCGGATTCCTAGAAGAGGAACTCAATTTCAAAGGAACACTATTGTGAACCAGAATGAAAGTGAAAACAGACAGCAGCCGAGTGAAAGTGAAGTAAAAAAGAGCCCTTCCATTCGTTGTCGTTTCGGAGGTTAGTTTTTCTTCCACAGAATCGTATTTCTTCGATGGTCACAGAAGAACAAGTTTACTTCATGGTGGATCTTCGATATGATCAAAATCTCCTATTTATAAAGATGCGAATCGCCTAAAGTATTGCTTGAATATCAAATAAGTTCATTCAACGTAGTTCCACGTTTCGACAATAGACGTTGCAAAGTTGGAAGCCATGGAGTAGTCTGGCAACGGTGCATTTTATTTTATTGCAGGGTAGGAAATTCAGATATGTTAGAACATCTTCACAGCAAATGACCATAAATACAGAACAAAAATCTTATTTTTATTCATGTATATTCCGCCTGAATCTGAATATAAATCCGTTTATCGATATCGTGAATTTCAACCTGTCACACCAAACCTTATGAATATGTGAAATATTGCCTGAATCCTATAAAACGTTTGTGAAACCCAGAAATGCATTGGCAAGAAGTGGTATCACCGTTCTTAGATCGAAACAAGCAAACTCCGATATCCCGCTCGGTCTAACATGCAATACAACAATTTTACAACATTTATGATTTCATTAAAATACCAACAAAATTGCAGCAGGGTACACATCAAGTACGATTATTTCGCAGTCAATTCGCTGCCAGCAGATGTCGCAACAATGTGGAATGTCCGTTCTGAAAAGCTAAGAGGAATAGAAATTGAATAAATGTTATGGATATGCTTCTTGGTTCTTTGGTTCGGATCAAGTCGCCCGTATCGAGTAGTCGGTTGACTGCTCGACAGCCGCAATAAGCGTCCTTGTCAAGGATATCAACTATCGCACCAGATCTACGATAATCTTTCTCTGCACTGTTGTCGGATCCATTGAATATTCCCCCCTGCGAAATTTGCATGCCAGTTTCAGATTGAGCGTACATGTCTGCATCAAATGTAGAAAAAGGAGGCTTTAGAGAAGGCCAGGGCAGTGAAGAGAAACTCAGGAAGATCTCCTGCCAAATAGACAGATGATACCAAGAGAATGTCGAGAATGATCTCAAAATTGGACAAAGATCATTGAAGGAAGTTGTTGATAATGTTGACGAAGGCCTACATCAATGGATATCAGTGAACTAGATTTCGATTTAAGGGGGGTTTTATTGCACAGCAACCTTGAGGTCTACTGTGCACCCTATCAGAGCTATCCTCGCCATAACGTAGTCCACAGCTTGCCCCAATGTTCTTAAGTTATGAGGAACTCCAGTATCTGGGATGGCTTCAAGAATGTTCTTCCTCAACCCTACAAACCTCTTGTCCAAAGTATTTTTTGCGTTGGCTAACAATGGCAAGTCACCAGGTTACTTGGAGGTGCCTCCTTCTCGCCACAGGGTCTTTTTCTCCTGGACCCATTCTCATTAGGAGCTTCTTGAGAACGTTGTGCCTTGTGAGGAATCCAGTGAGGAAGTGTAGCATAGTCTCTTGCTAAGATCCAGATACTTCTTAGACCTCGCAATATTGAAGTTTTGAAGAAACTTCTTGAAGTGACCTTCCTCAGGACAATTCCACTAGAGTCCCTCTCTCTCTCTCTTCCATCTCCTCAAACTCCTTCCTATTGGTTCATTTGTATATACCTACTACCGAAAGATTCTGGACCAGTGCTCCCTTTATAGCTAGTTTGTTGGACATTTCCTCAGGTTTTCAAGTGGCCTGGAATCCAAACTAAGTGGACCTTGTCATTCTCGTTCATTTCATTGAGTTTCCCTTGGGAGGTCAGAACTTCAATCGCAGCTTGACTGTCAGAATGTTTCAGTGGAAGCAAAGATCTGATTGATGGTGATGGTTTACTCGTCTCATCTCAAGAAGAATCAGCTAGGAATTGTTAAGTCTTCTCATTCTCTTAGTCTCCGGTTCTCCTCTTCATTGGTTTACAGATTCTCTTCATTGAATTCATCACTATCATAGCCATAGCCCTACTTTCATAATTATCAGGAATTTCCTAGGTGGTCAGGCCCCCCCCCCCAATGAAACTGTATTCTGTCCAACCAAGTAAATTTGCATGCCAGAGTTTCGGGTAAATTAATTTGTTATTTGCATCAGATACAACGAAAAGGGGCTCCAGTGAAGGCCTGGAGTGTCCAAGAGAAGCTAAGGAAGATCTCCTGCCAGGTGGACAGATGATACCAAGAGAATGATCCCAAAACTGAACAAAGATCATTGAAGGAAGTTGTTGATAAAGTTGACGAAAGCCTACATCGATGTATATCAGTGGATTAGATTTCGATCTGAGTGGGGTTTCATTGCACTGTAACCCTTGAGATCAATTGTGCGCCCCATCAGAGCTATTGTCGCTATTACGTAGTCTACAGCTAGCCCTAATGTTTCAGAGCCCCGGAAGATTCTGCCTGAGTGCCTCTCTCTGCCTCTTTTCCTTCACCTGAAACTCTCTCCTGTAGGTTTATTTGTCTATACTACAGAAAGGTTTTAGACCAGTGAAGTAGTGATCCTCTTCTAGCATATCCTTAGATTCTTAAGGGGTCGGGAATCCAGACTAAGTAGACCTTGATAATCTTGTCCATTTCATTAAGTTTCCTTTGGTTTTCAATACCATCTTGGACTCGATGATATGAGACCTCAGAACTTTAAACGCAACTTGACTGTCAGAATGTTTCAGTGGATGCAGAGGTCTGATTGATGATGACCGTTTACTTGTCTCATCTCAGAAGGATTGAGCTAGGTATTGTCAGGTCTTCTCATTCTCTTAGTCTTTGGTTCTCCTCTCCATTGGTCTACATATTCTCTCCATTGAATTAGTCACTATCATAGCCCTACTTTAAAAATTAACAGGAATTTCCTTGGTGGCCTGACACTGCCAAATAAAACTGTTTTCTATCCAACTAGGTAGAGGCGTCCATAGTTTGAAATTCTTGGTTTTTACTGGAGACTTTTTAGGCTTGAGGAATGAGGAATGAAACCCCTTTCTTTTTCCTTTGGTTTGATTGGTAGTCTGTGATGATCCTGCCACCAAAGAGGATTTATCAAGACTGGAAGAGAAACTTGAGGTAAACCCACTCATAACTGATGAGCTGTTTTATGAGAGCTATCAGGTGATTTCACCAGAAAGGGACCCTTGGAAGAATCTACTAGCATTCATTTATTGTATTGTACAGATGGGTTGAAGACAACCTAATGAGTTAGGACTAGAATCTACAAGGCAGACACCAAAGAATGTAAATCAAATGGGCCACAGTTGATCCAGCTGAACTAGCAGCAATAATTTTGCATATCGTAGATATCAATCCATTGTAATGCCACACAGAATAAATTTTAACTATGTGATACACAAATGAAGCACTGATCTGACAGACCAGGGGAAGGAATGTTTCCTTCGGAAAGGTAGGTTGATGGGTTGGTGAACTGGCATGTTTAATCAACCGATGGCTTATAACAACCACAATTTACTGAAGGTCCTTCGTGGTCTTTCAACAGTTGAATGAAACCACAATAGAGCTAAAAGGTGAAGTTTCCCAAGGAATGATGGCTGGTCCAATCTTCAGAGTTAAGGAATCAAATTATGTTCTATCAAACACCAATTGCTAGCAATTGAAAGAAGTCTAAATATAAACACTCCAATGGGCAAGCCGCTATCAAAGCACTGAGCTCCTATGTCATTGACGCAAAGTCGATTTAGGATTGTCGGAGAAATGAGGTAGTCAAGAAAAATATGGTCTCTTCAATCTGGGTTCCTAGTCATTCGATGATCAAAGAAAACGAAGAGGCTAATATGCTTGCCAATAACTGGTCCGAACCTTTTCTATGGAATATGGACATGCACCTATAAGAAAGAGTTTCTGGAAAAGGAGAAAAACGAGAGGGAAACACTATGGAAGAATTTCTCAGGAATGTATCGCTCCAAAGAGTTCTTTTGGATTTTTGAAACTGCAAGATCCAAAAGGTATCTGGATCTCAGTAAGAACTAGCTGCACCTCCTCAACAACTTTCTTACTGGACATTGTCTCCTCTGGAAGCATCTGGTGGGAATGGGTTTATCGAACACTGAAGAGTCTGTTCTGTAGGGAGGGGGAAGAAACTCTGTTCACCTAGTCACGAAATGCCTTGCTATTGCAACCCACAGGAAAGAATCCTTTAGACAAGAAACTTGAAGGAGTGAGGAACCAGCCTCGTTGAAACCTTTCCAGATATTGGATTTCATCAGATCTCTGGGAATGGAAGGCAAGCTGTGAAGTTCTATTAGGGGGCACAATAGACCTTAAGGTCGCAGTGAACTGCAACCCCTTCCTAACCATAACCATAACACCAATTGTGGAGCATGTATAAATGAGAGAATGCGGTGCATTGCGGATTTAGGAAATAATTCAATCAGATCCTTATCCTAAAAATGGGGCACATTCTGATGCAGTTAATTTCCCATACAAAACTACATCGCAGAATTTAATCCAACATGCAAGGGTAATACCATAGTATTTTTAACGATCAATTAAGGCTAGATAAGGTCAGAGGTTATTAATTTTACTCTCTATCGGGGGTATTACGATAATTTTCGAATTTGAACAACAATCGAATTATGGAAATGAGTGAACTAAATAGCTCACTATTCGGTATTGTTGTTCATTAAGAGCTTATTTGCTGATATAATTATATTCTTGCGTGATCGATTAGGGGCGTTTAGTTAGTGTGTGAAATCCTTTATGTGAACATTTCATTCAATAAAGAAATTATTCGATGTTAATTCGAACCTCTTAGTGCAAGAGAGAGATGATGAATGAATGTGATGAGAAATTCTCAGAGTAATAAGAGATTATTCAAAAGATCTTTTATTACTCTGTTAAAACAGAACGGGTGACATTTAAACGCCGAGCATGGATTGATCTATTCGTAGTATTTACAGTGTGACAATAAAAACCTCGGACAAACCCTTTTTTATCTAACTTTATTAAACAGAAGAAATTGAACAGAACAACAACAAATAATAATAGCTTGAACATTTGTTAATAATATGTTTAAGTCGTTTCGAAGTGGCTTCCTTTGGCGGCGATACACAGCTTCAGACGCTTCTTGAAATTTTTGGCAATGGGTCGCACCTCCTCGGGCGTTAATCGGTTCATTCCCGGCGCAGAGATTGCTTCAGCGACTCCAAATTTTTGTCTTTTTTAGCACAAGCCCTATGCTCCAAAATCGACCACACGCTGTAGTCCATTGGGTTGAGATCCGGTGAGTAGGGCGGCCATTCTGCAGATGAGATGAAACAAGGAGAATGGGTCTTGCACCATTCTTGCGTCATTTTCGCTCTGTGAGCCGGAGCGGAGTCCTGTTGAAAGGTCCAATGCGTATGGCCGAAGTGCTGCTTGGCCCACGGAAGTACTACGGCCTCGAGGATGTCGTAGCGGTAGACTTCTTGATTGATTTTGACCCCTTGATCCACGAAAACTAAGGGAGTTTCACCACTGCCGCAAATTCCACCCCAGACCATGACGGATTGCGGATTTTGACAGTGTTCGACAATGGCCGATGTACCGGGAGCCTCTACGGACCAGACTCTCGTTTTGGTGGTTGTGGGATTGTTCTACGGTGAAAAGCTTCTCGTCTGTGAAGAGAATTCGCTCCCATTGCTGACCGGCGGCGAGAAGAAGGAGTTGGCGGCACTTTTGGAGTCGTACGCGCTTGTTTTCCTCCGTGAGGAGTTGAACTTTCTGAAGCTTGTATGTCTTGAGGTTGAGCCCCTTTTTGGCAATTTGACGGACTGATTCGCGGTTGATACCGGTCTCACAGGCTATTTGCCTCATGGAACTCGGATTTCGATTGACTCGCTTCTTGACGATGTTGCGATTGCTAGGTGTATTGACAGTGCGTTTTCTACCACTTCCTGGACGACGACCATCATGGCCAAGCTCCTTGAGACGACGAATTGCATCGGACACGGTCTGTCGAGGCACATTGAGCAAACGAACAATTTCGCATTGACGCCCACCTTGACGAAACAGCTCCAAAATCGCACTACGTTTGTTTGACATTCTAAAACTCTGTGAAATGAAATTATATCAAACTGAAAATTCACATATTAATACAGGAAAGTGTAGAGAAACCAAGAGAATGAAAATTATTTGGCTGCGCTGAAATACTTCTGTTCCAGACCACAGCAAAATTTATCCTAAGTTTTTCTTGTCACCCTGTATTTGGTTTCATCAAATAGGAAAGGTTTTATTACATGTTTTAGTCCAGGGATCGAAACGTCGACAGTTCGAAAAGAATTCGTTTTATTTGCCCAGTTCTTCAGTCACAAACTTATTATTTCAATTGAATTCAAGGATATACGAAAGAGAGAATTATGGCATATTGAAAGTGTGTACTGTGTTTATTAGAATCTGATTCGAGATTTATCGGGGTATATCCAAAGTTGAGCTCGATCAATGTAGATCTTCACAAAAAAGTTTCCATATATTGAGTTTCATCCCACGTATTTTAGTACCTATAACCAAATACGAACTGGATATGCATCCGAAATTGGATCGGAATCAGATATGTAATTTGAAGAGAACCCGTGGGAGGATTTCTGACTATAATTGCTTATCATTTATATTCAGAGAGAGGTAAAACGGTATATGGCAATTGAACATAATAGTATGCGATCATTTGTATCATGTGCAGAATTGTTCCATTGGCCAAATATTAAGTAATTGGCCAATTAATTTATGTTCGTGTACATGTCGAATTAGTGAGTTTTCACAGCTACAACTGACAAATGTTTCAATAAAATATCAATTTCAATACATGGAATTCTGCATAACAGTTTAAAATAAATGATGGATAGGAACGAGTTTGGAAGATTCCAGAATTTATACAGATTAGGTTTCGATGGAATTATAAGATTATAAGGAGATTTATTAAATATGGAGAAAGCGCCAATACACGATAATGTGACAATATACAGGGTGTGTCTGAATTGATGCGAAAGATTTCGAAAGGTGATTTCTTGTTCAAAATAAAGGGTAGATCGTTATACAGGGTGTTTGGAGGGTGAGTAGCCATAGGTAAATGGTGGATAGGTGATGCTCTTTGCTACTTGTTGCGCCTAATAAAATAACATTTTGCCCAAAGTTCGAAGTGTAATAATTTTTTTGCCATTTTTCTAGAAACTTCCCATTTTTCTCAGTAAAATCTTGGAAACAACTTCAAAAAACCTGACAGCGTCGTATCAAACATCAGAATGAAAAAAAAATAATGTTGTGTCCACTTTACAAAGTGAAATAAAAAAAAATTCTCATGGTGTTGGGTTTTAAACTGGTTTTAAAAACTTCTCTAGTTGATACTCTTTGCAATGGTATGTAACATGTACCATTAATAATCAGATAACTCAACAAAAAGCTATGTTAGATTAATTTTACCTGCTCAATGGAATAGTTCTGTCGTCACCCTTTTAAGGCATCCTTGAAGACAAAACGGTTTTTTGTTGAGTTATCTCATTATTAATGGTACATGTTACATACCATTGCAAAGAGTATTAACTAGAGAAGTTTTTGAAACCATTTTAAAACCCAACAATATGTATTTTTTTTTTATTTCACTTCGTTAAGTGGACACAACATTATTTTTTTTTTCATTTTGATGTTTAATACGACGCTGTCAGGTTTTTTGAACACGTCTGTATGAAATTATGATTCAATCTGAATAAGACAAGACTAGACTAAAAAAATAAATCATTTTATAGGCACCTCGAGCATTAAATTTTAAAAAATTCAAGATTTTAATGAGAAAAATGGGAAATTTCTAGAAAATGGCAAAAAATTATAACACTTTGCACTTTGGGCAAAATGTTATTTTATTCGGGGCAACAAATAGCCAAGAGCATCACCTATCCACAATTTACCTATGGCTACTCACCCTCCAAACACCCTGTATGAATGTTGAGTCAAAAGTCAAACGTTAGGGGGATATAGCGGTTCAAAGATGGCAGAAAAATGAAATTTAAGGCAAAATTTACACAGCCTGCTTTGGATAGAAACACTTTCATCTCTTGTATTTTACTCGTAAAATGTACCTTTTCAAAATAGAAAGCTTTTCGAGGAAGGCAATTTATTTAAGAACTGATCAACATTTTAGTTTTTTATTTCAAAACGGTACATTCTGAGAGAAAAATACAAAAGATGAAAAAGTTTATAACCAAATCAGGCTATCGGAATTTAATCTTATCCAAGGCGTTGCATGAGTTTTTCCTCAAATTTAGTCAACAGAAATGATAGGGGTAGTCTACTTCAACCCTTTCCACTCATTTTAAAAGTATGAAGAAATATCAAGAATGTGTGTCTCCAAAGTAGTAATACTTCCATAAAATATCATCATTCTATCGCTTTTCGTTTTTAATATTCAAAATTTAAACATCATTTTTCCGCCATCTTTAAACAGCGATATCCCCCTAACGTTTGACTTTTGACCCAACATTTATATAACAAACTTCATTTTGAACAAGGAATCACCCTATGAAATCTTTCCCATCAATTTAGAAACACCCAGTAGAATTGAAAAGTTTAACATTTCGGGCGTAAACAAGAAAACAAAATTAAAAAACAGTTACAACTAGAGAAACACTACGAAAAGGCATGAAGCGGTTCTTTCTCCAAATAATCAGATTTTACATTCATCAGGAAATATTAAACAACGATGAGATTGTCTTCAGCGAATAAACTTTTCAGAGGAGCAGCCCGAGACCTTTTTTTTCATGCTGATGCTTGTATGAAATAACCCGGATTCTGCGACCCTTATACAAGGAGATTGTCGTTGACCGAGCAAAATGTCAAGGCTGTTCGGATCTACCTGTAGAACTGCGGACCAGTTGCGGTGAAAGTGACAATTTCAGCCCGCCTTGTAAAGGTTCCCACACACGGATTATTATTATAACTCGCCAAAATCAAGTGAATTTAATCATTAGTTCATTTCAAAACTTAATTCTAAGTGAAGCTCTTTATAGTTTATAGTAATCCATGGTTGGCTCAAGGCCCAGATATTTCAATGGATTTTAGTATTGTAAGTATTTGAATTTAGTGATTTTGACTGCCGTCTTGAATCGTGGAGTGATAATTGAGATTGACCGTGTAGGAATTGTGGCTTTCACAGGAGGCCATGCTCCTTTGAGCATTGATACTAGAGAGGGAAATATTTTATACTGGGCATAATTTTGGTTATCAACAAAACAATCAATTTGTATATAATTTCGAGGATGTATTTATATCTAGTTAGCCTAGACCAATTCCATGCAGACACAAAATATTGCGATACCATATCAACGAACAATAACTTATTAGAAGTGTGAGTGTAGAGTTCTACGTCAAAAAAGTAAACTAGAGTTACGCAATAAATAGAAAAAAAAGATGTCCACCGATATTGTAAAACTCGAAAAATTCGAGTATCGAGCCATCATCAAGTACCTGTATTTAAAAGGGTTAAGAGGTAAGCAGATTTACGAAGATATGCTTAATACCCTTGGTGATCAATGTCCTTCGTATGCGACTGTGAAAAATTAGACTGCAAGCTTCAAAAGAGGTTACTTTTCCATTGAAGATGATGACCGATCGGGAAGGCCAGTTTCTGTGCCAGTCCCCGAAAATATCGATGCAGTTAATGACATGATTTTATCAGACCGTCGAATTGGGCTAAAACGGATATCTGAAGCACTGAAGATTTCATACGAACGCGTTCATCATATAGTTCAGGTCAATTTGGACATGAGAAAAATTTCTGCAAAATGGATCCCCAAATGTTTGAATGTTGACCAAAAGCGTGCAAGGGTAGAAGCATCGCGTTCGATCTGTGCTCGATTTGAAAACGATGTAGACTTCTTAAACCAAATTGTTACTACGGATGAGACTAGGGTACATTTCTACGATCCAGAAACAAAGCAACAATCGATGGAATGGCGACACTCTGGTTCTCCAAGACCTAAGAAGTTTCGTGTCCAAAAATCTTCTGGAAAAGTTCTTGCTTCAGTTTTTTGGGATTGCCATGGAGTAATCATGATTGATTTTTTGGATAAGGGTAGAACATTAACTGCAGATTACTATTCGACATTACAGACCACTCTACGGGAAAAAATTGAAGAGAGAAGACGCGGAAAGCTAGCCAAAGGTATTTTTTTTACAGGACCACGCCCCAGTACACAAATCTCATGTTGCCATGCAAAAAATTCGTGATTTAGGGTGAGAATTACTAGAACAACCCCCTCATGCACCAGATTTGGCTCTGTCCGACTATAATTTCTTTTCTCAACTGAAAAAAAGTTTAAAAGGTCGTAAATTTTCTTCCAACGAGGAGGTAATAAAAGCTGTGGAGGACTGGTTTGCAGAGCAAGAAGAAAATTTTTTTTCGAAAGGTCTAAAGACGTTGCATGTTCGTTGTAATTAATGTAGTCAATTAAGAGGAGAATGTTGAGTAATAAAATTTTTTGAGATTGAAATTTTGTTTGGTTCTATAGTAGGCTAAGAATTTTTCAATATATTCTCGTATTTTTTACTAGGCATAATTTTGGTTATCATCAAATCAATCATTTGTTAAATAATTATGTTTTCATTTGAATTGAAAGAAGGGTTGAAAGTGGGTAATAAAGTGTGGGCGTTTTTTTAATTGAAACTAATCAATTGACTAGCTCCATTTTTGATGAAGAAATAGTATATATCAATATTGATTTAATCAAAAATCTACAGAAATTACTTTTGTCAATAATTCATTCGCTCTGAAATGAATCGGTTTTACAACAAAAGGTTTATTTTACAAAGACCCACATTTCTGTATATGTAATTAATATATTTCATATACAATACAATATATAATTTTTTCGACCAAGTAGACTTACGTTATACTCTTTCGGGTTCAAGAAGATAGAAACTTTTTGTAGTGTGCCATTTGGACTGAAGAATCTGAATTCACAAAGAATGGTTCGTTTGATAGGCACAAATTCATCCTGAAAATTTCTATCTCCGTCCAATTTTGAAGTTAAGAAGAAATAATATTTGCGAGGAAGGTAACGAATTGGTGGAGGTGCCAGTTAAGATTTTTCCGAAGCTTTTTAATTTACGAATAATAGGCAGAACACTGCTTTCAAATTATGCAAGTGAACAAAAATTTATCAATTCATCAATTGCTTCTTTCTGTGAAAAACAATTGTATGCATAAAAGTATACCTTCTGCTATGTTATTTTCAAAACTAAGTTTTATTTTTAATCTACACTGTCCGAATAAAATTCATATGTTCGTTGCATGAAGTATATAAAAAAGATGTGTAGAAGAACATGATATAACATGAAACAATGACGAATCCGTTTTTTGTGGGGCATGTATAGCAGCTTCAAGCATGTGTTTCGAAAAAACTCTTCTATTGCTACTAAATTTTACACTTTTCACCGCCTTTTTTTCGAAAAACTCTTTTTACTGTGTAGTGAGTAAGTAACTTAACATATCCTAAAATAATGGATTAAACCCTCTCAACACACTGTAGGTATATTTCCGTATCACAATGGCTATCTTTGAAACCTTCCTTAATGATCCTTTTCTCTGAAACACATAAGATTTCGAGCATTACATGAATTATGTCACTGATGCGACAAAACGACCCAAAAGATAAAAGTATAAAATGGAGTTCATAAACTGGTTGTGGAGGAAGATATAACGTTGGTCCACCTATAAATTCTAAGCAAACAGGTTGCCAGAGGAAGGGTGTCTTTTTAGGACCTGCAAGATTATCTGGCGAATTTCAAACTTCGTTTGTGGTCACTTTATTGGAATTCATTTCTATCAATCGTTGAAAAGGATCTACTTGATACACAGTCAACCTAAAAAAGATGAGTTGGGTCTTAAACTTATATTTTTTGGTTGTTTTAGGTTTATTTGGTAGGAAATTTCTATTTCTGTAGTGTCTATATATTTTTTTAATATTTCATTGCATACTAAAATCCTATTCAGTTCAGTATAAAGCTTTAAATAAAAATTGAGGATTGAGCTAAGTAGAATGAAGACGAAATCTAAATATCGTAAATTTTTGTTGTTTTTCTCTTTTTACATCAATTTGAACTTTTTCGTCACTTTTAATTTATCATTTGGGGACACTCTTCATGGAATTTAGTACTTTATATGTATTTCCTTTAACAAATACTCGTATATGTAGCAGAGTATGTCATTGGCTCTTCGAAAATTGTAATACTTATTTTGTCGATGTATTCATAAACGAAGATATTGATATAATCTTCACGCATAGTGATCAACTAAATTAACTTTTAGGGTTATTAATATCCTGCGATCTGTGAAAATTTCAAGCTGAGAACCAGATAATTTCCAAGGTTATCATGCTTTTGTTGTTTGCTGAAATTGAATCCAGCACTACTTTCATGAATCTCCTGTTGCTATACGAAAGGTCCTTCAATGACTTCAGGATTTGTTCATTTTCTGCAATACCCCAATCGCTTTTTGAATTCTTTTCGATACTACTCAGATAGGACACATTGTTTACCTTGTTTTTACTATCTGAGAAATTGCTGAATGACCAAGTCTAAATAAAATAGAATGGACCTTAATGAGAGAAGCAATTCATTTGGGAGTTCAGACCCTCTTAATGTAATTATGGTATGGAAGGAAAACAGGGTGGGACTCCTTCCAGAGAGAGATGTAAAAAATGCTATTCTACTTCCCCAATAGTACTCTGAGACAGACCTTTTGTTTTACAAGCTTCCGTTGTTTCTTGAAGCGTAATAAAGTACTGAATTAGCTTCTGGAATTAGTTTTTTTTTGGTTCAGGCCCTTTCATGAAATTATGAGAATGTTTTTCGTGGAGAAATGAATATCTACGTCCATTACGGTAATACTTTTCTTCGTGAAATTCTGACGCTTGAATACTGAATGAAAATTTTTTGAATGGACAAAAAGTAAGAAGTTAACAGCAGCTGTTCAATGAGAAAAATTGTTTAGTTTCGAATTGCTAAATTCAGAACAACGAACAGAAAATTATATGTATCTTAGTTTAGGTACAAAACTCCCAATTTACATTTTTATCTCACTCAGTCGAATTCACGTAGACGAATAAATTAACATAAGTATATGTAAATGAAGAACGAAATGAATAAATTCGTGCATGAAAATTATAACATCATCGTCGTGTTATAGTTATACCCAAGTTAGAATGATTAGTCTTTCATTGGTTAAATCATAATCTTTTTTCTTCTAGTTTTCTTAGTTTGAATTGTTGTTGTTAGTAGATTTCAAAACTAAGACTGATTCAAGAAGAGAAGAGCTGTTTGTGGAAAGTGTATTCAATATGGTTTTCAAGTGCCGAAATAAAGATAATTTTTTTCCAAAACTCAAATTTGAATCGCCTTGATGTCTTCCTTCCCTCAGTGGAGTTTCAATCTCGCGGGACACCCTGTATGTTGAACTCAACGTGGATTCCGAATGATAAGAGTCTCGTTAGTTCTGAAATAATTGACAGGAATGGTCTGTGGCTCTTAAACTCGAGATAAAACAACGAAATCACTTAGGTACTCGATGCCGGTAGTGAAGCTAGTAAAACTTGTCTTCAGTCAATAATTTCAGTGTTTATTTCCACTCATTTGGTGGACATAACACACGAGTTGACATTTCTCCACCTGGATGGTGAATATATTCCACAAACTCGTTTCATAACCAGTCAATTTTTCTTATTCTCTTTGTTTACATGTATTCGAGGAATTTTTGTAGACTGCGTTAATTTATATTTCTTGTTGAGTGCCGAACGCAAAGTAAATGCCAACCGTGTATCGTAAATTCTTCAGTGAATTGAGGATATTTTCGAGTGATTGGATCTTTAATTATAATTAATTTTTATTCATGATTCTCTGGGACTACATGACCAATATAGCAACTTTTTCACTCCTTTTATTTTGGTTTTATGACGGCGTTGTTTATCATGTTTTCAACTTTATTGTTATCAATTTGTATTCGTTAGAAATTTTATGAATACTGATTGAATGTGATTTTCAGTTTTTTCATGTATACTCCATTCACTTTTATTTAATCACATAGGAGGTTATGGTTTCGTTTTCAGGAGTTGGTGCCCCTGATGAAAAGCACAGAACATATGATGAAAAGTCAGTGCGCGCACAGAAAGTATCGTTAATGACAAAACGACGTTGCCAGTTTCTTTGTTTACATCAAAGTAAAAGTATCAAAGATATTCCACATTTTGATAGGTTTACCAATTGTTCGCAGATTTTTGGTATTTAATCGATATATGCAGGTGAGTTTTTCATCGAATATCCAAGATTAACGTATGTTTATTGTTTTTAGCACCAGTTTGGAGCATGAGGACGATTTTCAAGACCAGGACGAATGTTTACATTTCGAGGTTGAAGGGGTACACGGGAATTTCGTTGAAAAAGCTGTTATATGGACAGATATCGCCAGTGGCGTAGCTAGATAGTCCGGGACCCTGGTGCAAAAATCGAAAAGGGCCCCTTAATGAATTGTTTTCGAGTCAAAATATAAATACTTCGAAGAAGCAAAGTTACTTACTGAAGGTACAGTTGAAGAATCTACTTGAATAAATTATGTTGTTATTTATGTATTTGAGTAGGTATATTGAATTCATTAATATTAATGTGGATGAAAACGAGGGCTTTGAAAACATTTTCTATAGATATTTACTATATGTACACATATTCACAAAAAAATTGTCATTGTCACTATGACCTTCTAGCCTTATTTTTCTTATTGATACGTTATAGACTACAGGCCCGTGTCGAAAATTGATGGGTCATTTGAACCAGAAGGTGACCTATCTAGAACGATAGAAGGACATAAAATAATAAGATTCAGCACTATGCCGTCACTTGTAAGCTGTCCAACTGAGTACAGGTGGCAATTCAAAAGGACAGGTAGACTGGGTAAATTTGGGTCATATGACTTTTGACGGCATTCTTACCATCGATAGCTCCATGGAAAATAATAGGAAAACGGGCAGTGCCGTACAAAAATGATGCGCCATATATTAGGAAAAATTTTCTGATTTTCCGAAAATTTCCATGGTAAAATAGGTCATTTGACTTTGTACGGCATCAGTTTTATACGGTTGCCATACATCTTCTAATCCATTATTCAGCAACGCCGTACAAAAATCATGCGACAAAGGGAAAAAATCGAGGGTTGCAACCCCCTCTCTTGCCGTGCTCCAGGGGGTCATTTGAAAAAGTACGGCTTCGGTTCCAAAACATTATCCAGCACTCAAAATTACTATTAAAAATAAGACCGTCAAAAAAAAATTGTTCATTTTGATGTTATATCAATAATTATCTTAATTTCATTTTATGCTTGACCCATAAAGCTCTAAAGTCATTTGACCCAGTACGCCAACTTCTTTTTTTACATATGATACTTTAAGATACAATTCTTATATTATATTGCCGTTCAAAAGAAACTGTTCTAAAAAAAATTATAGAGAAATACAAAAAGTGAAATTTTTCATATTATATATCATTAATCTATGAGTTCCAAACTTTTACAATAATATGAAAAATTTCACTTTTTGTATTTCTCTATAATTTTTTTTAGAACAGTTTCTTTTGAACGGCAATATAATATAAGAATTGTATCTTAAAGTATCATGTAAAAAAAGAAGTTGCCGTACTGGGTCAAATGACTTTAGAGCTTTATAATTATTGATATAACATCAAAATGAACAATTTTTTTTTGACGGCCTTATTTTTAATAGTAATTTTGAGTGCTGAGTAATGTTTTGGAACCGAAGCCGTACTTTTTCAAATGACCCCCTGGAGCACGGCAAGAGAGGGGGTTGCAACCCTCGATTTTTTCCCTTTGTCGCATGATTTTTGTACGGCGTTGCTGAATAATGGATTAGAAGATGTATGGCAACCGTATAAAACTGATGCCGTACAAAGTCAAATGACCTTTTTTACCATGGAAATTTTCGGAAAATCAAAAAAATTTTCCGAATATATGGCGCATCATTTTTGTACGGCACTGCCCGTTTTCCTATTATTTTCCATGGAGCTATCGATGGTAAGAATGCCGTCAAAAGTCATATGACCCAAATGTACCCAGTCTACCTGTCCTTTTGAATTGCCACCTGTACTCAGTTTTGGACAGCTTACAAGTGACGGCATAGTGCTGAATCTTATTATTTTATGTCCTTCTATCGTTCTAGATAGGTCATCTTCTGGTTCAAATGACCCATCAATTTTCGACACGGGCCTGTAGTCTATTAGATTATTTGGTGAAATCACAATAAGAATAAATTATTCAAGGAATGAATTCAAATTAATTATTGAGGATTCGAACCTATAGAGGTCCATCAAAGCTAGATTTGAAGTCATTTATTCCGTCGGAAAAAATATGTTTACAACCTCTTTCTAGACCTACTCTTTGCGAAAGATTCAATTACTTCACTCAAATCTAGACTTGATCTTCATTTTCAATTGATAGGTATAAGCCATAAAAGTCGCAGTTGAGCTTGGCTCATAGTGTTCAGCGAATAATATTATTCTTAATTTGCTGAAAGATCTTTAAGCTTCTACAGAGGTGACAGGAAGATTGTATGGAACAGAAATATTGCTGTAAATACTTCTGTTAGATCGCATTACAGCATTCCGTATTTCCTCATTATTTTCATACAGAATTCATGAATTGTCTGTCCATGCCTTATTCAATTCAGGTAGAAATAGGTGATAAATATTAAAAACTTGAATTGAAAAGTTGGTCCCTTTCATATCGCAATATTCACTTTGAAATTGGTCGAAGCTTTGAATTACAGTTTTCTCGTCTACCTATATCTAGTAGAAATGATGGTGAAAATTCCAAATTTTGTTGACTGCAGTCATACACCCGAAACTTGAATTCAATCAATCAATCAATAAAATCTTTATTGTACTACAGGCTTAATACTCGTCAATTTTCAGCATAAATAACACATTATTAAAATAAATATATGGACATAAATTGAACTTACAGTCTAGGACAAACTATATCTATATCACAGATAGGTTTCTGTCGCAGAAAAACTCTGAGAGCGAAAATACGCTTTTGTTACAAGGAGCGCCTTCAATTCTCTTTTAAATTTAATGAAACTTAATAGTTTCCAATGATTCGGCGTTTGTTGAAAACTGCAACCGAAATATAAGAAGGCAACTTCTAAAATTGAGAAAGTATTGTATCGGGCACTCTATTGAAAATATTTATTTTGGAAAATTCTCCCCTGCTTCGAAATCGGTGATCGGAAGCTAATTCATCGAAATATTTTTTACCTTTTTTTTGTCTCTTTTCTTCGAAATGGGGATCTTTACCATATGCTATGACATTTTCTCTAGCCTTGCACTTGAAGGACTCGAAGTCACTCCTATACATTTTTTTCTTTGTATTCGTCTCTTCTAAAGCTCTGCATACGTCGTCTAAACTGACATCGCATTTTTGTAATACTTCAGATGCATAATTGATATCATTGAGAATGCGGTGCATTAAATAGCCGAGGAAAATAAATTCAAAATTCAACATTTTTTTTAATTTCTGCTTGTTTTCGCTATTATTTGCAAGAATTTTTATAACTATTTCAGCTAATGCACGAATGATATGACAAAAATGAAATTTGATTGCCGAAATTATGTTAACCCGACTGGACCATCTAGTCGGATTTAGTTTTTTTGGATAGGTGTCCGATTCACCAGTGAGTTTTGGCAATAAATCCCTACATTTGATGATATTTGAAAAAAAAACATTTTTCAACTACTGAATATAATAAAAACAATGTTATTCACATTATAGATCACAGAGAAAAATCAAAGTTTGGATTTTTTTTCAAGTTCAAACGCAATTTGATGGTCAGCGCTTGGGGGCCCATGAGGTCGGGGGCCCTGGTGCACTGCACACTCTTGCACCCACGTAGCTACGCCGCTGGATATCGCAGTAGATGGATCGGATGGAGCCTCGAGAGGTCGATTAGGATGATATTTTTCAGGTTTTCCAAGAAATTTGGCGATATCTGAGCAGATTTGCAAAAGTTAGGTACCTCACTAATGAGGTGGAACTTAGACCTAATTCTCCTATAAGAAACGCCTTTCAAAGTTCGAAATGGTTAAAAATGTATTCTTTAGATGCTGTTATTTGAACAAACGCAGCCGAGTTTTATATCCCAACATTGATTTTAAGAAAGTTATCAACAAAATAAAATTGACATTATTCTTGATTTTTGTAATTACCCATCAATTCATCTTATATCTTTGGGTTGATTTTTTTTTAATGAATTCTTGATGAGAATCAACAATTGATATCGTCAAGTCTTGAACTTTCAGTTCAAGAGGATGAACATTAAATCTTCACAAGCATGCATATAAAAGTTTGGTGAAAGCAATGCAATTTTGTTCCATGGCGAAAAATTTTATATTTCAACAGTGATCTCTTGTTCCTTTCATGCAAATAACTACAAAAGGAATCCTTTCTATCAATTCATATAAACGTTAATTATTTTCGTCCATCACATTTTTTCCAATTCATTCATTTTCCGAATAAATTCACATTCTGAGAAATACGCTAAGAATGTAGAAAGGGCAACATAGTGTTGACTTGAAACAAAAATATTTTGAAAAACGTTATAACTTCGATACAGAGTGGAATGTGTCAAGGCCAGAGTTGTGATTTTATAATTGTGTATAGCTTATATTGAATTGAAAAAAATATCAAGAATTGTTTTCGCTGAAATATTCATGGATACAGATAAAATGAAACAACAAAATTAGGTCAACATCGATTTTATGAAGTTCTTATTGAATTAATCATTCCGTTTCTTGAATCCAGCGAAAATTTTGCTGACGTCTTGATGCGGATGCAGCATTTGCTGCAAGAGTATTGTCTTCATTTTCGCACATTCCTTATACGTCGAACTCGTAGTGTCGGTCGGAAGTTACGGATCAATACTTCCTCCAAGATTACCATCACTCGTGACTTCACCATGTTGCTGCGTAGCTCACTTGTTGAGGAGACGAGGAATCCACCGATATTGAAGACTGAGCCATTTCTCTTTCTTGTCGAATCAATAACATTCAATAGACTGCTTTCAGTAACTTATCTGTCAATATAGAGAAGGCTCTGCTTGTTGGATATATCGCTGTAACTTCTTCTTTTCATTCGTGAATTGATACCTACTCGTTTATTTATTTACGAGGATGTATTTATATCTAGTTAGCCTAGACCAGTTTCATGCATAAAAAAATATTGCGATACCATATCAACGAACAATAACTTATTAGAAGTGTCAGTGTAACGTCAAAAAAGTGAACCAGAGTTACGCAATAAATTAAAAAAAAATGTCCAACGAAATTGTAAAAATCGAAAAATTGGAGTATCGAGCCATCATCAAGTACGGTAGAGCGGTGTGGCTTTGCCAACGAAGGTGACTTTGCCAAACTACCTTATGTTTTATGTTTCATTTTATTATCATTATGGTAAAGTCGGTAACTTCTCAACGACAGCACGAATCGGAACCTAAGAGACACTATATTTACATTGTTTCAACAGTCGTAGTCCTTTGGCTTGGATTGAAGGGTGTGCTATGCTGTGTTGTGGGAGCAGGTAAGTTTTAACGTGTTTATAAATGCGAAATACTAAGGGTTGTGTAGAAAACATGAAAAATGGTACATCAAAATACATTTAGCAGCTTATTTCACACGTATTTAGAGTCGCGTAAAAAAAAACTGACAGCATTTGGTTGGGCGGGTCTCGAAATTTCAGGAAATTATTCTATTATTTGCAGATTTATGCAGACAAACCATCTACGTTGCGAAGAGGAAAATGGAAGCGATTTCTTGTAGGAGGATAAAATATTGAATGGAAGCAACAGTTCTGCGGTTTTGGAAAATGAATTATTATTATTATATATTGTTCATTTACAAAGAGACTCATTTTATGTATTTTATGAAGAATCATAGATTTTATTTTCTTATAATTTGAGTTTTATTCGCGACCAGTACCTAGCTAACTAACCTTCAAAAAAGTTGAAGAAAAACGTTCTCGTGGCAAAAATACCACCTGCACTTGATTAAATTGCCAAAAAACGCATTTTGATGCAAGTGGCAAATTCGCACCGATGTGCCGGTCACTTTGCCAAATTTTTAAAATGGAAAAAAAAATTGTTGCGCACTTTTTCTTCCGTTTCTAATAACAGCAATCGATAGCTAGATTGTTGAAATTAAACATAATTCAAACACAGCTCATTTTACAAAAAAACGAGAAAGTTACATCAAGAATACTCTAAAAAGTGGTGCAAAGTCACACCGCTCTACGGTACTTGTATTTAAAAGGGTGAAGAGGTAAGCAGATTTACGAAGATATGCTTAATACACTTGGTCATCAATGTCCTTCGCATGCGACCGTGAAAAATTGGACTGCAAGCTTCAAAAGAGGTAAATTTTCCATTGAAGATGATGACCGATCGGGAAGGCCAGTTTCTGTATCAGTCCCTGAAAATATCGATGCAGTTCATGACATGATTTTATCAGACCGTCGAATTGGGCTAAAACGGATATCTGAAGCACTAAAGATTTCATACGAACGCGTTCATCTTATAGTTCATGACATGAGACAAATTTCTGCAAAATGGATCCCCAAATGTTTGAATGTTGACCAAAAGCGTGCAAGGGTAGAAGCATCGCGTTCCATCTGTGCTCGATTTGAAAACGATGTAGACTTCCTAAACCGAACTGTAACTATGGATGAGACTTGGGTACATTTCTACGATCCAGAAACAATGCAACAATCGATGGAATGGCGACACTCTGGTTCTCCAAGACCTAAGAAGTTTCGTGTCCGAAAATCTGCTGGAAAAGTTTTTGCTTCAGTTTTTCGGGATTGCCATGGAGTAATCATGATTGATTCATTGGATACGGGTAGAACAATAACTGGAGATTATTATTCGACATTACTCTACGGAAAAAAATTGAAGAGAAAAGACGCGGGAAGCTATCCGAAGGTATTTTGTTTTCACAGGACAACGCCCCAGTACACAAATCTCATGTTCGTGATTTAGGGTTAGAATTACGAGAACACCCCCCTTATTCACCAAATTTGGCTCCGTCCGACTATCATCTCTTTTCTCAACTGAAAAAAAGTTTAAAAGGTCGTAAACTTGATTTCAACGAGGAGGTAATGAAAGCTGTGGAGGACTGGTTTGCAGAGCTAGAAGAAACATTTTTTTTGAAAGGTCTAGAGACGTTGCAGGTTCGCTGTAATGAATGCATTCGATTAAGAGGAGAATATGTTAAGTAATAATAATATAATATTGGTTTTCCGCAAACCTGATTAATAAAGTCAAAAGAAAAAATCACCTACATTCCCTTATTAAGAGATGTAGTGACGCTGAGTTTTTAAAACTAGAGTACATTTCTTTGAGAAAAGAAACTAAAAGGCAAAGTAAAACAGAATTTAAGTCATATAAAAAATCAGTTGAGGGCAATATTAGTCAAGATCCTCGTAGCTTCTGGTCTTATATTCAAAACAAGACAAAACAGGGTGGACTGCCGGTGGAGATGAGATTTGGTGATGAATTTCTCTCTTGTCCATTGGACATTGCAAATGCCTTTGCGACCTTCTTCGGGTCTGTGTATGGGACACCCGGTGGCGCAATTCAAGGTCTAGATAATAGTAATAATAATATTGGGTTCACATTTTCCAAAATAACTGAGACAGATATAGTGAAAAGCATAAAAAAGTTGAAGTCTAAGAGAACGACAGGTGTTGATGAAATACCATCTTACATATACAAAGGTTGTGCAGATCACCTGATTAAAGCCCTTTTACACATCTTTGATTTATCTATTGAGCAGGGATGTTTCCCCGACTCTTGGAAGACAACATTGGTTGCACCTATTTTTAAATCTGGTAAAAGGAATGAAATTGTAAATTATAGACCAATAAGCTTGTTGAACACCTTGTCAAAAATTTTTGAAAATATTCTTTACATTGATATCTATGAACAATTCAACCACAAAATAACAATACACCAGCATGGGTTTGTTCAAGATAGATCTACTGTTACAAATTTGAGTTTATTTTCTGAATATGCGTCACAGGCCATTGAAAGCAAGGAGCAGTTGGATGTCATTTACACCGACTGTGCTAAGGCATTTGACATGGTGGATCACAATGTGCTTTTTGACAAACTTTTGGACTTCGATTTTTCAATGAAGGCCGCAAATCTGATAAGGTCTTATTTATGGAACAGGAGGCAAATAGTGAAGGTTGGTAGGTCAAAATCAACCCCATATACGGCAACCTCAGGTGTTCCTCAGGGAAGTAACTTGGGCTCCCTGCTTTTCAATATATTTATTAATGATTTGCCTACTGTGCTGAAGTCATCAACTTGTTTGCTTTATGCAGACGATTTCAAATTATTTAAACAAATATCTAATGTTGATGATAGTGTTGCTTTACAACACGATCTTGGGAATGTTTACCATTGGTTTACCAGGAATAATATGTCACTGAATATAAAAAAATGTATGGTCGTTACTTTCACTCGAAAATTAAATTATTTCATTAAAGATTACAGCATAGGAGGTGATATTATTCAGAGGAAAACTGAAGTAAGGGATCTGGGGATTAACTTTGAGATGAGTTTGAGGTTTGGTCAGCACTATAGTTGTATGACTGCAAAGGCTTATAGAGCTTTAGGCTTTGTCATCCGTAATAGTAAGAACTTTGAAATCAGTACTATTGTAGTGCTATATAATGCACTAGTTAGGCCTCACGTGGAATATGCATCTGTTATATGGTCACCAACAGCGCATTCCAATATTGATTTAATAGAAAAAGTACAGAAAAGATTTTTAAGGTTTCTCTACATGAGACAAAATAATGCATACCCTTACATGGTGTCTTACAGGTCAATGCTTGATTCCTTCAACCTTACAATGCTAAGTGTGAGAAGGGAAATAAAATCTGTTTTGTTTGTTTATAATGTAGTGAATAACTACAAATATAAAAATGTTGGTTTAATTAATTTCGTGAAAATAAAAGTCCCAAAGATTAGACTAAGAATTCTTACAAATGAAATTTTTGATGTTCATCCAGGTAGCATATCTCCTCTGAATGCTATGCTTGGCATTTGTAATGGGTTGCTTTGTGGTGCGGGTTCCTTGGATTTCTTTTTCTCTGATCAGAAAGAGATTTTACGTTGTTGCGGTGGGACAGGTCACTGACGTTGAAATTTTGCGTTGGGATTTTTGTTGGGGGTTCGGTTGCTTTGCTAGTTTTCTTATATCTTTTTTTTTTTGTATAGTATCTCATGGTTATCTAGATGTATAAATTTTGTATTTTTGGTTATTTAGTTTGTAGCTTTACCAGTAAGTACTATAACCCATAGTGTTTGTATGGTGAATGATAAATAAATAAATAAATAAATAAATAAAATATTTTGACATTGAAATTTTGTTTGGTTCTATAGTAGGCTAAGAATTTTTAAATATATCCTCGTATTGTCGCAATGATATCTATGAAACTCAACGAAATATCACGAACATTAAAATAATGGAAAAAATAATAACACAATTACATACGAAGCCAAATTGAGATATGCAGGCATCTAGTGATGGGAGACTATCAGGCCTTGATGTTTGGGTTGCATAAACTCAGTATTGCTCCAGATTGGCATATGTGCGAAAGAAATACGTGGAACAAATGAGTTCCTGTCTGAATCTTCAATGTGAATACTAATGTGGAAAGTTTTATGAATACATGAATAGATAAAAGATGAATCTCTAGATTATTAAGCGGTTCGACAACATACATATTCCCTGAGTTTAAACAAATTGATATGCGTACTGTGTGCTCAGCTTCAAAGCTACATAATAGATGAATCAGAATTTACCAGATCTGCCGGATAGATAATGGCACTAAAATTAATTGTTTACAATTTCAAAGCTATGGGAGAAAATCAATAGCTTCTGATTAAATGGGGTTGATTCAATGGTATGTTTGGATTAAATTTGCGGTCGAAACAATTTTCACTGGAGCTGAAAATTTCGAGGGAAATGCGAATAAAATAGCGGCCACACGATTTAGTTTGATGAAAATTTAATTTCATTGGCATACAAATTATTTTGGTTTGTATTCATTCTGATTTAGACACATAGGTTTATCACCCAGAAACCTCCAAAAGATTTTTCTTGTTTTTTCACGATTCTAGCAACGGTCTTCAGAGTTCACCTCATATTCTTCCCAACGCCTGAACCTGTTAGTTTCGTGAATTCGCCCCCTGACAAGAAAGACTTTTCGATACACGAGGCAAAAAACCAGCTGATACATCTCTTCAAGCCAGACAACCGTAATTTCCTTCCTTCAGTGTTTACTTTGTGGTATTTGTTTCTCTCTCGTACCTACATTTTTTCTTTAATTCTCGTGGTGGTAAGAATTGGTACAGCCATCCATTCTTTCTTCCGGCAAAATGATATCAGTCGAATGCTAAATATCTTTTTCGAAAATATCCTTCAGAATAAGTTTCCCTTGAAGAACCCTCAACTCAATTGCCTCAACTACTCACCTTTTTATGCGAGCGCCACATTGAATTAATTCCAGCATTCTCATTATGACTGAAGCGAGAGGAAGTAGACGACAAAGGCTCTGGGGTTGGTGCCCCATTTATAGGGTATAGAGAAGTTTTGTAATATGGCATTTGGAGCCAAGCTGCTAGAGGCTTTGCATTAAGTGGAGCAGTATAATAGTGTCGATATGAGTGGGAGGTTCTGCTTCAAGTTAAACGAGTCCAGGTTTGAGCGCAACATTTCCGATAAAGAACTTTCAGTTTAATTCCGGAGACTTCAAGCAGCCCTTAAATTCACACCATTTACCCTTTACACCTGTGTTTGTATAAGCACCGTTGATTTCCCTTGCTAGAGAGGAATTATTTATTTACTCTTGATCCTTCCTAGGTAAATCACCTATCCGCAACCTAAACAAATCAATCAATATACACACAGTGTCGAAAGTATGGGAATACTCAGGGTGAGCAATATCTATTCACCAAAACCAACTTTCAACTTTTCAGGAATTGAGTTAAGCCCTTCAGGAAGAATGAAACGATATGCCCAAAATTTTCGTTGATGACTTGATTCGTGGGAGTAATAAACAAAGATCTTCTATCAAATACATTGCAGTTGAAATAGAGGAAATTATTCATCTCATTTCCAGAACATAGATTGTTTATTTCTCTACCTAGGGGAGCAAGATATTTGTACAGTTCATCCAAGAATTATTGACATCTCGGAGGGCTTTGTAGAATCGAAATTATCTTGTTAATAGCGCATTCAGTAATATTTTGAGTTGTAGAATTCATGTTGGTGTTGGAAATAGCCTTGACGTTCTGATCTGTCATTAATATTCGAACAAATTTGGCAATAAGTTGCGCAAGTGAAAAATCTTTGGAATGAGGCTCTTGAAGAATGTGCAGCTAATAAATGGAAAGCCTGCACAGAATACGTAGAAAAAGAAATAAGAGAGGATTAGTCAAAATATATGGGATGTTATGATATTGCTGACATACAGCCTTTAATTATGAACATGACGAGTTCTGCCCAGATGAAGTAATAATAACAGTGGTTGTTGGAGCAAAATAATAGGAATATTCACATTTTTAATATAACATATTTTACTCCTTCATTGTTCACAAATATTGAAAGTTACAATGTCATGACGAAATTCCTCATGTATTAAATAGGTTCATTCGTCAAGTTTTGTTTCTGTCTTGATATATATTACAATTTTTCCAATCCATTCACTTTGCAGCAACACGCTTCAAATTATCAACTAGAGTTTTCTGTTTTATCGAATATTCATATTGAACTTTGGAAAGGAACATTCACGATATTTTTCGTTATCGGACCAGAATTTCCAGGCGGTATGCTCCTATAACTGATCGTTCGAAAATGAATCAATACAATCAATACATAATGAACTGGCAAACTGCTGGTATCAGCATCATAATCGTATGTGATTATTGAGGACAATTTCATGTTCAAAGTGCCTTACTTTGACAAAAAAAAACATTTATTTTTAAGGTTTAATTTATATTTTTATTGCTATTATGAAAGCACAGGAAATTTTTAGTGACTTTTTGTAACTTGAAATAAAGCTGCGACTGGACTTCCAAGGCTTGCTTCGATGTCAATAATTCTTGGATGGACTATTTTTTATTTATTTATTTAGGAAAGATACAGAGTTGAGGCAAAGCCTATGAAACTCAAAAATAAACTAACAAATACATTCGACATAAAATCAAGAATATACATGTATGAAAATGAAATATACGAGGATATATTGAAAATTTTTTAGCCTACTATAGAACAAAATTTCAATGTCAAAATATTTTATTGCTCAACATATTCTCCCCTTAATTGAATACATTTATTACAGCGAACCTGCGACGTCTCTAGACCTTTCAAAAAAATATTTCTTCTTGCTCTGCAAACCTCCACAGCTTTTATTACCTCCTCGTTAGAAGAAAATTTACGACCTTTAAACTTTTTTTCAGTTGAGGAAAGAGATGATAGCCGGACGGAGCCAAATCTGGTGAATAAGGGGGGTGTTTTAATAATTCTAACCCTAAATTACGAAATTTTTGCAAGGCAATATGAGATTTGTGTACTGGGTCGTTGTCCTGTGAAAACAAAACACCTTTGGATAGCTTTCCACGTCTTTTCTCTTCAATTTTTTCCCGTAAAGTGGCCAGTGATGTAAAATAGTTATTGTTCTACCCTCATCCAAAAAATCAATCATGATAACTCCATGGCAATCCCAAAAAACTGAAGCAAGATTTTTGGACACGAAACTTCTTAGGTCGCCATTCCATCGATTATTGCTTTGTTTCTGGATCGTAGAAACTGGTCTAGGCTAACTAGATATCAATACATCCTCGTATATGAATTCATCAATTTTTCATTTTCCTCCTGATCAAAATTGGGAACAGTTTTCCTCTGAATATTTTTCTAGTAGTAATTTCTTAGCCTTGAAGGTTCTTTTTCAGGAGAATTTTTTTCTCTATCATGGTCACACGTTATGGAGAACCGCTAGACTTACAATCTTCACCATAAGCTTTCTTGAATAAGCCAAAAAACACAAACTAAAAGTCAAGAGCCTGTAAGACAATATCAAAGTAGATTAGAGATGAAAACTTGCTTTCCCAAGTATTCCTTTCGTGCAGTATAACGCGAAAACTCATATTTAAAACACTTCAGAAATTCTGCTCCTATAACCACTTCAACCGAGTGGAAAATTCATGTAAATCAAAGCTACGACAGGTTCAAATTTTCATTTCCTCCTCCTTCTCATCTTCCAATATGCAATGAGGAAGCCTTCCAGTTAGCAACAAGTTGCCCGTTTCAGTGACAGAGGGTGCATTTTACAACCATGGCGCCCTACTTTAGTTTCATTACCCCATGGACGTTTCTGCCGACAGAAATGTCGGCGGTTACCAGAGTGTGAAATATGGATTGTCTCTGGAATATAGGTCGGCGAGACGAAAACGCTCGCGAGAGGGAATCCGGAATTGGTCCATTGCGTATCGGTAATTTTCGCCATTTCATCCAACGCCAGAGTGATTTGGCGGAAAAACGTTTTTACCAGTTGCTGCGATTTCCATTCGTCAAGGAAAAGTGACACCTTCAACGTTGTCGAATGGAAATTCTGTTAAAAGGACTCCCACAATATTCAAATAAACTCTAAATAGCAGTAACTGGTGTGAAGTATAACAGCAATAAAAAAAAAACATCAAGAAAAACCCAATTTATGGAATGTGACTTCTGAAGTTCACTCTTCTTCAGGCCCGGATCTACGATTTTTTTTTGACCAGGGCAAAAATTCGTGATGGCGCCCCCTCATTTGTGTACGACATACACTGCGCAAAAAATTAACGCACATTATGGAAATCTCAAATTTATTCTACAACTGAAGGTGTTCTCAATGATAATTATTTTTATCAGAATTATGAATGCATATGTTATCCACTTTCAACGTTTTTCTTCAATACAGATGTTTTCTCCCAGCAGGAATAAAAGATGATATTATCAGATTTTGAATGTATTGGCTCCATTCTAAAATCAGTTGTTCTCGATCAATTCTAGTGATCAATAGTTTTTCTTTCATTTGATTTTCTACACTCGATCGCTATGCAACGCGAAACACGCAATTTGACCCAAGAGGAATGTGCCCAAGCGGTAGTTTTGCGAGAAGAAGGGTGGACATACACAAGAATTGCAGAAAGGTTTGCCGTTTCCCATACAAGTGTGTTCAGAATGTTGCAGTGATTCAGGGAGACAGGTATGAATGTCCGAAGACCAGGACAGGGTAGACCACGGTAACAACTGCCATTCAAGAACGTTACTTGAGAGTTTCTTCGTTGAGACAACGGTTTGCAACCGCTCCCCTCCTTCAAAATCAGCTTGAGCAAACTCATGAGGTGCAAATTAGCACTCAGACAATAAGAAATCACCTCAGAGAATATGATTTAAGGCCTCGTGTCGCGGCAAGAGGCCCAGCTCTTACCCCAGCCCATCGAAGGGCGCGTTTGGATTTTGCGAGAGAGTATATCCATTGGGAAGAGGCCGATTGGGAAAGAGTTCTCTTCACAGATGAGTCTAGATTCTGCCTCTACCATTGTGATCGACGTTCCCTTCTATACAGACGTCCACATGAAAGACATGCTCAGTGCAATTTCCTGAATACCACTGGTTTCGGGGAAGGATCGATTATGGTATGGGGTGGAATATCTTTGACTGCTCGCACAGACCTAGTGGTCGTTGATAATGGAGCTATGAATGCTGATAAGTATATAAGGAACATTCTTGAAGAGCATGTAGTGCCACGTGCCCCATACATTCGTGAAAATGTCATTTTTATGGACGATAATGCCAGACCCCATCGTGCGCGCATCGTTGCACAGGTTGGAGTCTCTTGAATGGAATGGCCAGCAAGAAGTCCAGATCTCAATCCGATTGAGCAGGTTTGGGACAACCTCAATAGAAGGCTGAGAAGTTCAGAAAATCATCCAGCTACTCTTAATGACTTAGGAATCCAACTCGGAGAAATCTGGGAAGGATTAGATCAGAACATTTTAAGATCACTCATTTTGAGTATGAACCGTCGTTGCCGAGCTGTAATTAACGCAAGGGGTGGAAATACCAAGTATTAAATCACTTATCAGCATTTCAGTATTTTGAAAATTGTTCATTTCTCTTCTTTCACTTAAGATTCGGTGAAATCCTGAATTTTTCTTCCATTTAATGTGTCTTGTTTCGTTCAAAACCTTCCCGAGAGAACATAAAAAATAAGTTATAAAGTCAATGTAGAGTTAACTTTCATTAAAATTGAGATTTTCAGAATGTGCGTTAATTTTTTGGCGCAGTGTATATGAATTCATACAAAATAACAAAAATAAATTATATAAATGAATAATAAAAACAAAAACTAATAATAAGGAAAATATCACAAGGAGAGAAAATAGATTTTTTTCTTCATAACTTCACGCGACATAAGGGAAAGCTTCTTGCAGATCTTACCTGTGAAGAATTTGTAGCAGGTCTAATGAAGTCGATCTTTCACTAATTTCAGGAACCAGCTCTTTGAAAACCGCTGCATCCTAACAAAAATCAACTGCATTCAAGTCTCAATATATTTGCGCTAAAAGGGTCCCATTTTTCTCCAGATCATCTTTTTGCATGTTTAAAAGGGCATGGCTTTTGAGGAAAGCGAAATTCTTATGGAGCCTCTCTGCGCTTTCAAATCTTTTTCTGTTTTCTGACAACAATCTTCCGAAAACAACCTTAATTTCCTTCGAGAATAAACCAACTAGATCTAGCGTTCTTGACTCATCTTCGCACATTTCGTCGACCTGCTTTTTCTTCTTGGAAATACTTGGATCCTCATCCAATTCTTCTGAAAGAAGTGTAACTTCCGAGATCCGGTTTTCAATAGGTTTTTCTCTCATTCCTTGCAAGATCTTCACAAGACCTTGCATCAACGATAATGAACGTGAAATAATTATATCCCCTTTCTGAATTTCCACGTTAACCCTATTGATCTCTCGCAGAATATTATCCCAAATTGTTAGGTTCGGGATGAATTTAAAATCCATCACAGCAAGAAGCAAATGACCAGCTTCATACTGGGATTCTTTTATTTCTTCCACAGCTTGAGCAAGGCATAAACAGCTTGATGTTCAGCCCATCTTGTTTGGCTAGTTGCTTTCAAATTTTTCATTTTCGTGCACTTTTTCATAATTGTCTATCGTGTGGTTGGACTTACGAAAAAGAATACAGTTTTTGTATATAAATAAATTTACTCCTTCTGAACATGATGGAGCCAAATGGACACCCACAAAATTCAAAGAGTGTGCTTCCAGCTCGTTCATCTGTAGAATTCTGGATTGGACTCCTGTATATATGCCAGCCATATTAAATACGTAGTCGCAGGAGTGCCCACGACATTTTTGGCATCCAAATCATCAGCTTGCAGTTCATCTAGAATTCGCTATGATATTATTCTCCAGTTTTTCCGTCAACTTCTAAGAAGTCAATAAAACTTTCCTTTATCCAGACTCCCTTCTCTTTAAATATCGTTCATTTGTTCTGTGTGAGATACATCTGGAGTGCAGTCAAACATAATGGTCAAATTGTTGGCCTCCTTGATCTCAATATTAATATTATTCTGAATTTTGGTGGCCATTAAATCGATAATTTCATTCGGTATTGTTTTGGACAGACAAAATGTTTCTCCTTTTTTGACTGGTCAAGATAGCACTCCAAAGTCGGGTCATATTTAATAATAATACTTTGTTCCGAGAAAATTAAAAAAAAAATAACCTCTGGTTGTTTTGGCGCCCAGGGCAAGCACCCGCTTGCCCCCCTCCAGATCCAGGCCTGCTGTCCTTATGGATATCCAGAGAATGGCTTCAAAGTTCGATATGATGCTTCCAGAAAGCTACAAAAGCTATTGTTAATTCACTTCTTATTGAGTGGTCTACCCAACTTTATCTCTCTGAATGCCATCTTTGTGATCATATTCCTGTAATATCTCGGAGTCTTGGACGGGGACGATGAAGATAGATATAATATACGGCTACCCTATACGTCGTTCTATTGTGAACCTATTAAATACCAGGTAGTAAATGACTGCCCTGAAAGTTTGAACTCGTGGTCTTATTTAGCTAAGCTTGCGATAGCGATAAGGACTCTATTATTCCAGGAACTCTGATGTCACGACCGAATATTCGCAAAGGATAGATTTCGGAAGGAAATTATCGGAGTGAAAATACAAACCTCTGGATAGCATGAGACCTCATGGTCATCTATCAACTTCAGGGGTAATGATGAAGCTGTCTGAGATTGCCAATTATGCCCCGATCGGGGTCTGGCTTAGGTACACCAGATTCACATGTTGTTCGGAACGAAGTAATATGTCATGCATTTTTAATCATGTGTTTTGCTCAGGTTTTGAAGGTCTCCACACATTTCATATGAACTCACGAGAGCCCATTCAAACAGTTTAGTTTTGTACACAATGCTCTTCACATATCCCCATGATAAGAAATCAAATGAGTTAAGATCAGGGGATCGCGCTGGCCATTCGATCGTTTCTTGCCTTCCTAGACATTGCGTTTGTAATGTGGGGGTGCTCCATCCTGTTGGAACCATATCTTATTCAGTGGAACTTTATTCGATCAGGATATAAATCTGCCAAAACGTAAACCTCAGATTGATGTTGAGCAGAAGTAGGCGTTATGGTATGTGGTGCTATTGCACATGCGAGTAGGTCACCTTTAGTCTTTATTCGAAGTTACATGACAGCGATGCGTTCCCTTCAATAAAAGGGGAGCCATATGTTCTCCCTTACCTTAACCGGCTCGAGAATCCAATATTTCAGCAAGGTAATGCTCGACCTCATGTTGCCAGAGTTAGTTTAAACTTTTTTGAAGCAACCCATGTGAATCTTTTGCCATGGCCGCCCAGATCCCCCCATCTTTCGCCCATAGAACATGTTTGGGACATCATGGGTAGAAGGTTTGGCAATTTACCCCAGCCCTCATGGACTTCGGAGGCTCTGAGACATGAAGCTTGGGATAGTATCCCCCAAGAAGAAATAGACCATCTTATTGCATCAATTTCTTTCCTTTTTCTTTTTTCTAATTCTTGAAGGTAAATAATTTTATTTCCAAACGAACGATAACAACGTCAGTTCTCGACTGACAGGATCATAGAAAAGTTCTATTTCTCCGCCTAGGCGGAGAAATATTTACTTTTCCCTCCGGCGGCAGGAAAAGTGGTTGCTATGAAAAAGATTAATTGGTTACCATGAACATAGATGCATAGAATACAAAAACTTCCAGTTCAAACGTCATTTTTATTTGATAAAGTTGCATTAAATGTACAATTTTCATGAATTTGAAAACGTTTGGAAATTAAATAGCATATTTCATTCGGAGAAGAAGTGACTTCTCGTGGCTCGCTTTCAATTATCCGCCTCACTCCGTTCGGCGGATAAACTCAAGCTCGCCACGAAAAGTGACACTTCTCCTCCTTATAAAATAATACTATTAGTACTACATATTATTGTAAGTAATAAGATTTCGGAATACTAAAATGAATTTCGGTAGTATCTGGATTTTATTTTTTTCTATCATGATTTTTGCGATCAAAATTTGAATGATAACACTCCTACATTGAGAATGACGCGAACTTTCAAACGATATATCACAAAGGTGGTGCACATAAAATATTTCATACATTGTGTACCTGATTTAATGGTTTTCAATCGTTATTACTACCTCATGATCGTTATTATCCCCATGATCATTATTACCCCACCATGATCGTTATTACCCACCATGATCGTTATTACCCACCATGATCGTTATTACCCCTCCCATGAAAAACAGCTGTATCTGCCCTTGAGACTGATGCAGATGGATAAAAAAGCTGAGAAGCATTTTTGGAAATAATCAGGTTTTTCTTCTCGAAATTGATTTTCTGTTCACTATGAAAGTCCTGCCAACAAAGAGTAGACCACCTGTAGAATATATTGTTAGTGTAAACCTCTGCCCATTCTCTTTTCTTGCACCCAACACCAATTAAAATCCGCATTGCAATGAAATACCATACTTATATCCCACATTTAGGATTTCAATTACCCGCCAGTGGACGTAACATTAACGAGTACACATTAAATAACAGTAAAAACAAAGAAATACTTTTATTAATTGCACCAGTTTCGTAAACTGCGATTATGCCAAGTGTGAAAAGGCGCTGATTCTACAATCGGTCAGGGGATATGCATATGTAAGTCGTATAATCCACCTTTCGATCGAAACGACCTTCCTTTCGACCTTCTTTTGTTACAATTCGACGTAATGCGAGCGCTCTAAAGTGGAGCAACAATGGGAGCAGGACACGAAACAGGAACAGGACGAGAATTGATTCCCAGTTTAATTTTTTTCGATATCGTTTTTTGATCATTATTTCTGCAGTAACGAGAACGCAAACTAGTCGAAATCGAACTCGTTAGAGATATTTCTCTTTTGTACATTAAAAAAAAATGTGTTCTCTCGCTACGAATATATGGAAACGTGGAAACATCTATTTACGCTTCGTTTGTTGCAATATCAGCTCCAACAGGTCATTTTGTTCCTCCGGGAACATATTCAGTAGTTATATACCGCGTGCATGCCAAGTGAAGTCGAGAAGTTTTCGGATGGCGAGGTCTGCCATAAAATGTTGGAGTTTCGGGAACCCCATTAGGGAATCCAACGACCTGTCAAATATTTTTTTGAGGTTAGTTGGTGGTCAAACAAACCAAGTTTAGCTTTGTTCATGTAGACATTAAAACCGTTTATTTGCTTGAAAAATTGTTTTATGTGGAAATTTTTTCGATATTTCTATTCAATCTTACTCTTAGGAATATCAGACCAGTGAAAATTATTTAAATTAAGTGCATTTTCAATAAAAAATGCCATCAATGTGTGCCAAAGTTGGATGTGCAAGTCGTTCAAATTATGAGGATTTTCTTGAATATTTTGGAACACCCATTGTGTGTAACTTGGTGTATTATACACATAATAAGTGACTTATCAGGAAACAAAAGGAAATTGGGTCAGCAGTCATCAAGACTTGACAATATCGAAGATAAGAAACTAAAGTGAATGTGTCTTCGTAGACACTGAAATAAGCAGTATTCAGTTCATGTAAAATGTAAAACTGATGAATATTTAAATTTATATCATATAAAAAGATAAAGAAGTTACAGGGACAGAGCTCTGATTAATATTCCTTCTCCAATACTTTCTCTTCAATCTCTTCGGGCTCCCAATACTAAAAGTTGTAATCATATGATTGAGTGAAATTTTCTTCGGCAGTGATACTTCAGGATACTTTTTGATATTAGAAATCATAAAAACTCACTCGTTCACTCATGAAATGCATATAAGATAATAGAATTCCTCATATTTACTGCAAGCCAGCAACCTGTCAGAAAATTTATAGGTTATCTGGAGGCAGAGCGCCACGTGGTTTGGATTGCCTAATTGTAAAACCTAGTTTCGTTGGTTGTAGTTTACTTAGGAAAGGGCTTTTAGTTTTCTCAAAAGAAGGGAAAAGGCTCAGGGACGGTATACTCACGTACAGTTCATTCAAGAATTATTGACATCTCGGGGGGGCTTTGGAGAGTCGGAATTATGGGCTACTGCCCATTCAGTAATACATTGGACATTGTTTAACTCTAATGTACTTTGAATAAATACAGTGCGCAAAAAAATTAACGCACATTCTGAAAATCTCAATTTTAGTGAAAGTTAACTCTACATTGACTTTACAACTTATTTTTCATGTTCTCTCGGGAAAGTTTTGAATGAAACAAGACACATTAAATGGAAGAAAAATTCAGGATTTCACGGAATCTTATGTGAAAGAAGAGAAATGAACAATTTTCAAAATACTGAAATGCTGATAAGTGATTTAATACGTTAATTACAGCTCGGCAACGACGGTTCATACTCAAAATGAGTGATCTTAAAATGTTCTGATCTAATCCTTCCCAGATTTCTCCGAGTTGGATTCCTAAGTCATTAAGAGTAGCTGGATGATTTTCTGAACTTCTCAGCCTTCTATTGAGGTTATCCCAAACCTGCTCAATCGGATTGAGATCTGGACTTCTTGCTGGCCATTCCATTCGAGAGACTTCAACCTCTTCAAGGTACTCCTGAACGATGCGCGCACGATGGAGTCTGGCATTATCGTCCATAAAAATGAAATTTCCACCAATGTATGGGGCAAATGACACTACATGCTCTTCAAGAATGTTCCTTGTATACTTATCAGCATTCATAGCTCCATTATCAACGACCACTAGGTCTGTGCGAGCAGTCAAAGATATTCCACCCCATACCATAATCGATCCTCCCCCGAAACCAGTAGTATTCAGGAAATTGCACTGAGCATATCTTTCATATGGACGTCTGCATACAAGGGAACGTCGATCACAATGGTAGAGGCAGAATCTAGACTCATCTGTGAAGAGAACTATTTCCCAATCGGCCTCTTCCCAATGGATATGCTCTCTCGGAAAATCCAAACGCGCCCTTCGATGGGCTGGGGTAAGAGCTGGGCTTCTTGCCGCGACACGAGGCCTTAAATCATATTCTCTGAGGCGATTTCTTATTGTCTGAGTGCTAATTTGCACCTCATGAGTTTGCTCAAGCTGATTTTGAAGGAGGCGAGCGGTTGCAAACCGTTGTCTCAACGAAGAAACTCTCAAGTAACGTTCTTGAATGGCAGTTGTTACCCGTGGTCTACCCTGTCCTGGTCTTCGGACATTCATACCTGTCTCCCTGAATCGCTGCAACATTCTGGACACACTTGTATGGGAAACTCCAAACCTTTCTGCAATTCTTGTGTATGTCCAGTGTCCACCCTTCTTCTCGCAAAACAACCGCTTTGGCACATTCCTCTTGGGTCAAATTGCGTGTTTCGCGTTGCATAACGATCGAGTGTAGAAAATCAAACGAACGAAAAACTATTGATCACTAGAATTGATCGAGAACAACTGATTTTAGAATGGAGCCAATACATTCAAAATCTGATAATATCATCTTTTTTTATTCCTGCTGGGAGAAAACATCTGTATTGAAGAAAAACGTTGGAAGTGGATAACATTTGCATGCATAATTCTGATAAAAATAATTATCATTGAGAAAACCTTCAGTTGTAGAATAAATTTGAGATATCCATAATGTGCGTTAATTTTTTTGCGCAGTGTATTTTGAGTTGCATCAGAATTCCTGTTGGTGTTGGAAATAACACTGACGTTTTGTTCTGTCATTAATATTCGAACAAATTTGGCGAATAATTGCGCAACTGAAAAATCTTTGGAATAAAAAGCCTGCACATAGCACGAAGACAAAGAAATAAGAGAAGATAAGTCAAAATACATGGGATGGATGATATTGCTGACATAAAGCCTTTAATTATGAACATGCCGAGTTCTGCCTAAATGAAGAAATAGTAACAGTGGTCGTTGAAGCAGAATAATAGGAATATTTACATTTTTAATATTACATATCTTACTCCTTCATTGTTTACAAATATTGAAAGTTACAATGTCATGACGAAATTCTTCATATATTAAATAGATCCATTCGTTGAGTTTTGTTTGATATCTATTACAATTTTTTCAATCCATTCACTTTGCAGCAACACGCTTCAAACTATCATCTAGATTTTTCTGGTTCAGCGAATATTCATATTGGACAAGCATTTTAATCATCCACGATATTTTTCGTTATCGGACCAGAATTTCCAGGCTGTATGCTCCTATAAATGATGGTTCGAAAATGTATCAACACAAAATGAAAATATTATTCCTAATGCTGGTATACAGATTAACACGATGGTAATCGTATATGCTAATTGAGGACGTTTTCATGTTCGAAGTGCCTTTGAAAAAATAGCATTTAATTTTAAGGTTATATTTATTTATTGCTATGATGATGAAAGCACAGAAAATTTCTAGTGACTTTTTTTGACTAGAAATAAAGCTGCGACTGGACTTCCAAGGCCTGCTTTGATGTCAATAATTCTTGGATGGACTATACCTGTAAACTGTCAAATAGCGCTACTGACAGTTCCTTGACCAGAGTGCTCTCAGTCAGTGCTTATCAGATATTCTACTTCCTTTCACATTCGATTCAGCGTTCATTTCGATACCCAATACTATCCAACTTCCTCATCAAAAAACAGATTTACTAATAATCAATATCCTCTCAAGGCCTTTCATGCTCAATCCGATTAATGATCCCCACCAAAGATCTGCTTCTTCCTACTTTGGATCAGTAAAAACTCGACAAGATGGAGCTTCCTACTTCCTGACCAGGAATTCTAAATAACAGTGAAAGGTATTCGTTGCATCGAAGATTATCTGAGATATTCAGTCGAGCCATCAAACTACCTATGAATTACCTATACAGGTTTGATCAAGAAACATTTGTTTATTATAGAAAGTAATACAATAGTTATTCAACTTTTAATACCGATTGCTCCGATACTTATCAATGATTGAGGAAAGTTCCTATTGAAACACTCGCTCCGTTTCGCTTGTAAGAGGGATATAATGGGCCAGAAATATTCATCGAAAGTATGAGGAAGATGTATTCTGTGGAATGGGTCACATCAACATAATTAGAAGATCCAAAGCAAAAGCGCCATTATCGACAAATAAGAAGAAGAATGGTTGATGCTGGCTTGAGAGATATATCTGCTGCCCTCGTGTATGGACACGAATTAAATTAAAGTCCTTTTCGCACGGAACGAATTCACTTTAAGGAAACACGTGGTTTTCAACTAAGTGTGCATCAGAGTTCTTTGTTCTGATCCGAAACTAAGTGGTGAGCTAACACTCACACGATTTTATTGAATTCCAAACGTATTTCCACCAGTAAACCAGCAAGAACTTGCAAGAAGAGTTCTAAAATCAAGAATATTCCGTGAAAAATGCCGAGACATCTAATTTTCCAGTTCGACACAAAAACAATAAACCAGCAAGCTAGGAGGTATTGATATCTAGTTAGCCTAGACCAGATCCAAGCTTAAACAAAATATTGCGACACCATATCAACGAACAATAACTTATTAGGAGTGTCAGTGTAGAGTTGAACGTCGAAAAAGTAAACCAGAGTTACGCAATAAATACAAAAAAAGATGTCCACCGAAATTGTAAAAAACGAGCCATCATCAAGTACCTGTATTTAAAAGAGGTGAGCAGATTTACGCAGATATGCTTAATAACCTTGGCGATCAATGTCCTTCGTATGCGACCGTGAAAAATCAGACTGCAAAGAGGTAAATTTTTCATTGAAGATGATGACCGATCGGGAAGACCAGTTTCTGTGTCAGTCCCCGAAAATATCGATGCATTTCATGACATGATTTTATCAGACCGTCGAATTGGGCTAAAACGGATATCTGAAGCACTGAAGATTTCATACGAACGCGTTCATCATATAGTTCACGTCAATGCATGGATCCCCAAATGTTTGAATGCTGACCAAAAGCGTGCAAGGTTAGAAGCATCGCGTTCGATCTGTGCTCGATTTGAAAACGATGTAGACTTCTTGAACCGAATTGTTACTATGGATGAGACTTGGGTACATTTCTACGATCCAGAAACAAAGCAACAATCGATGGAATGGCGACACTCTGGTTCTCCAAGACCTAAGAAGTTTCGTGTCCAAAAATCTGCTGGTAAAGTTCTTGCTTCAGTTTATCGGGATTGCCATGAAGTAATCATGATTGATTTTTTGGATAAGGGTAGAACCATAACTAGAGATTACTATTCGACATTACTGACCACTCTACGGGAAAAAATTAGAGAGAAAAGACGCGGAAAGCTATACAAAGATGTTTTGTTTTTGCAGGACAACGCCCCAGTACACAAATCTCATGTTGCCATGCAAAAAATTCGTGATTTAGGGTTACAATTACTAGAACACCCCCCTTTTTCACCAGATTTGGCTCCGTACGACTATCATCTCTTTCCTCAACCGAAAAAAAGTTTAAAAGGTCGTAAATTTTCTTCCAACGAGGAGGTAATAAGAGCTGTGGAGGACTGGTTTGCGGAGCAAGAAAAAACATTTTTTTTGAAAGGTCTAGAGAGGTTGCAGGTTCTCCGTAATAAATGTATTCAATGAGGAGAATATGTTGAGTAATAAAATATTTTGACATTGGAATTTTGTTTGGTTCTATAGTAGGCTAGGAATTTTTCAATATATCCTCGTATGTTTACGGGAATATTCTGTGGAAAATGCCGAGACATCCAATATCAGTTTGACTGGGCAAGAATAGTAGCCCTACATCAAGAATTATTTTCGAACCATCAGATGGCGCCACGTTTGAATACTCCACGGGCTTCAGGCTAATGAAAAACCGGTTTTGGTTTGTTAGCCGTCATCAGTGCCACATAGCCCTTACTGCTGTAGCAACCAGCTGAAACGGCAGAACTTATATTACGCTATGTCCCATAGACGATATCAAGACTTTTTACGATGTGTGTAGATCTGCGAATGATTCAAGAGTGAGCGTACTAAATGTTCATGTTGTACAAATATCACCTTGAATATGACATGAGATACAATATCTGTCTTTGTTGTCAAAATTCAACAAGGCTAATCTCCTCTGAACCCACTGTCAGTAGACATCATGACCTGAACAACTACTTATCGAATTTACTTTCTAATGGATCATTCACTCGGCATAACGTTCGTCCTTCTAACCTACGATTGAGTTCGATACGTACATATACTCCAGGAAAATGTTGTATTGAATCATACCAACTTATAAATCATTTTTTAAATAACCATTGCTGAAACCGTATAAAAGAACGTGCCAGCCGTTTAAACGACGCATATATTCTATATTCCTTTCACTTTTTACAGAAATAGCGGAATCCGTGGTGATTTGAATCGTTGACTCATACAGAGTGTCCTGTTACACCAGTGACTATTGACTAGAGATCAATATTTTCTTCTCCAACAAAGAGCAAAAAGTCAAATGCTTCCACTGCTCTTGTGTAAACGTAAAAGTTTCATTACACATCCATTTCGCTAGATTCCACAAGATAAATCATCGTTCTCCGATATAAATTGAATGAAAGCCTAACTCGATCCCCCTGCTCCCATTCTTCTTCAAAAACGTGAGCCAGGAACTCTAATAAATCGTGCAGAAGGTGCTGAACGAACGGAGCGTGAAAGACATCAAATTACGAAACACGACCAACAACAAAGATTTATGCATTTCATCTGCACCATCAATAAGGAAGATGGAAAATGTACCAGTGTCGCAATGAGTAATTCCATTGGTAATTGAAATCGTAAAAAGCGATATTGTGCAAAACAGCGGGGGGTTTGCTACGGAGATCGGGAAATCTGCATATATTTTTTTTCGTACAACTGCCATTAAAAGTGACAGCAAAAAATTTTAAAATTGATTGTTTACGTGGAAGCGTGTTAAAAATATTTTTAACATTAGTGTTGAAAATATTTTTAGCACTCCATTTTCTCATGATGAAATCAGATGAAAAAAATTCAGCAATTGCAAATTTTTATTATCAATATTTAACAATCATTACTTATGAACATTAATATTAATCGTAAAACTAGAACAATTACTAACATTAATGCCCTGTGACGTTAGGGAGCTTCGCAATATATTATTAGAATCCTCAGCACCATCAGTTCTTGTAGAAACCAGAAGTTCAATATTGGATGATGATGATCCAAAATCTGTTGAGGTTGGGGGAATTTTTTCAGCTATGACATTTCTATATGCAATGGAATGATCAACATAGCCCTCGGCTACCGTCGTAGACTTCCATCCACCATGTTTTTTCATATCCGTAATATTTGCTCCTGATTCTGCTAGCAATGAAGCGGAGGATCTTCGAAAACAGTGTCCTGTATATTGCTTTGGTTCTGGCAGTTTGAGGAATTCGGCAACAATAGATGGAATTTTCCCAAATGTTTTGATACCAACTGGGTTGGCAGTGCATTTATTATTCATGTATTTCAGGAAAAAACGACGATGTTTGATGACAGAAAGGCGCAGTGCAAAGTACTTATGGAAATAGTCAACATACTTCCCAATAATACTGAAAGAACCACTGACTTTCGTTTTTGTGTTTGGAAGTTGTATAACCAATGATTTATTTGTTATTTCGATGTCTTCCACTGATAAATTACACAATTCTTCACGCCGACAGGCTCCAAATAATCCGACAATAGTTGCAACCTTAACCATCAAGTATTTCTCATCTGGTGCCTCAATTATAAACTTTTCAACTTGTTCACGAGTGAGAATTTTCGATTTTTTGGGACGATATCCTTCACTTTTCCGTTTTAAATATGCTATTACCTTAAAATATTCACTGACATCCACACCATTTTTAATAAGGGCGCTTGACTTTATCATTGAAAATTTGCTCCACAAAGTAGAAGAACTCCATATTTTTGATTTTTCTTCTAGGTGTGCCAGGAAAACAGGTTCACTGAAGTTCCCTTCTACATTTTTCAATTCACACCAGGCCAGGAAATTGTTATATGCGATATCGTACTGCTGAACAGATTTTTTAGGTAGGAGTTCCAGATTTTCTCTTCTTGCAGACTCTTCAATATCCACAGGAACAACCAAATCGTCACTTTTATTAATAATTGGATTCTCGACAAACATATTGAGCAGTTAAAAACTCAAGACGAAAATTGGACAGGAACGAAATTCAAATGACAGCGTCTTTTCTCATTTGTCAGTAATCATAACGTTGACAACGTTTGCCATTCACAACAACCTTTTGATTATTTGAATATTAAAATGCATTTTTGAAGTTTATTGTCAATGCAAATTCGCCCATTTCATTCTCAAAATAGGGCAGATGTACAAAAAACATTGTATGGTATTTGTGTTAAAAGTGATTTTATTTTGTTAGTGGAATTCGCTCCGCTCATTTGACAAACTTTTTCATTCACTATTCAGAAAGAGAGCAATACGTACTTTTTTCTCAAATCAAACAATACTGGGCGGGTCTTTGACTTGTACATATATTTTAACTGTAGATTCCTGAGGCCAAAAGAAACTTTTTTTTTCATTTTCCATTTTTCCGAATTTAGCTCTGTTGGAAAGATATCGCCATTTGAAAAAAAAAATTGGGCTGAATCCGTGCCTGATACGATTCTCTGCAAATACCCCAAAGTTCATATTTCTCGATTGAAATTGTGTTGATACATTTGGGAAATACTCAAGTACTAACCTTACTTGAATAAAAATGTTAAAAACACGATATTTCTCATCAAAAACACTTAGTTTTGTCCGATTTTTTCGGCAATTAAAAAGCCATATTTCTCCTACCAAAATAAGATTCTTTTTCGATTTTCCTGAAGTTTATTAATTAAATTTCTTTCCCCGATATCCCAAAAATATCTCTTAAAAAATTGTTGTTCCACTGTGTCTATGATTAAAAAACCTAACTCATAGGACTCTGGATCAATGACCGAACCTAACCCATCTTCTATGAATATTTCACAGAGCTTTTGAGGAGACGATGCCAGTTTGTTGTTTTTTCTTTAGACAATGGTATAACGGTGTTCACGACAAATCGTAAAATCTATGAATCGACCCATCTCAATCCTCATATTGTAGTTCTGTGTCTCATATGTCAGTGTCTGTTAACGACGCATGCGTATAGCGACAACCGGCGTGATTATTTCAGGTGTGTTTCTTCGATCTCGTGAAGACTTTCAGTGAATAAATGGAATATTAACCGTGTAGTGTCGAGTTTATAAAATTCCAATTCTATTTCTCATCAATTTAAATTTATCCGAATTTTGTATTTCATTGATATTTATTTTCAATAAAACAACAATAACAATGAACATCAACCAGGTATGGTAAGGACCAGATAAGCTAGACTTCACTATCGAAGGTAGCTATCAACTGCATAGTGATTCCCAACTCTCAGACCGACTCAATCAAAAACTCGACCTCTTCTGTTGAAATAGAGTCAACATCCAAACCTGAATTAACTTCCAATGCAAAATTGCACTCTGCCAACTAAAGTTTCGAGCAGGATTCAGTTCGAGTATGCAAATTAGGTGAATCGATTGGAATATTAGCGGTTCTAATGCAGAATAAGCTATACCTGGTGAATATAATCAGGAAGTACAATCATTGCTAACTCCTTCAGACTGGATGCAGAATCAACTTGATCGAATGACATAATCTTATCTCGACTACTACAGGACTTTCCATGAAATTTTCCATAACCAAATCGGAAAGTGGCTGCTCTATGTCCTCGATAGCCTCAAGAATTCCATCTTTGAGGTCTTGAATCGACGCTGTGCTCTTGGCGTAGACCTGAGGCATGCCTAATTCCAACGAACGAAGAGGAATGTACAAACCTGGGTTTTCGTCAACACTTTCGGCTACAGCAGCAATATTCTCGGCTGTAATTGAGCGACGTGCACGGGTTTCATTCTTCACATGACTAACTTGTCCCAACATCTCAAATTTTTTCACCAATTTTTGTATTGCGGTTGCAAAAGCTGCTTCACGACGAATCGAAAATGTTCGGGCTTTACGAACCGTCTCTGCCAAAGTTTCAACAATTTTGAAGTGAATTTAAATAATTTCAATGCGTTGTTGACGCGTGTATCGTTTATTTTTATTTATGGCGTAGTTTCCACTTGTCAAATGTCAAAAAATGACATCTTCAAAAGTGACATTCACCGAAATAGCAGGTTATTCCAAATAATACCTCTTATTGGAAAACCCTGCTTTCCTTCATCGAGTTGAGGATGTACCCTTTTCAAGTAGCATCGTAAAGCAAGTCTGACTTTTCTGCAGGTCGTTCTTAGACTCAGCAGGCGACGCCGTGGATGTACACAACAAATGTCAAGGCCAAAGATCGAAAACAAGGAGTTGGTCCACTCTCGTTCTCAACCAGATTCGCCAATCAAGCTGGTTATATTCCGATAAAACGGAATAAAAAACCGAATCGATCTGTTCCATATTTGCGGATTTTTTTTCAGTTTACGTAATGGCCAATTTTGCTGTTGATATTTTCGTCCCCTATCATTATGTGATGGAAAGTTCAGATTGGTTTGGTGTCTAAATTGATCGAATCGAGAAAAGATTCAAATGATGGGGCTGTCTGTCGCTAAATGACCAAGAAGCAGACTGTTTTATTTATTGCAGGAGTTTGAGTAGCCTTGAAATAATTACAATGTTCTTTTGTATGTAGATTATTGGTTCTTCGATATGAATTATCGAATATTTATAAGAGACGCTTCGATTTGATTGGAATTTTGAAACGTCTGTCAAATAAAGGAAAATTATAAGTAAATGAATTTTAATTCTCGGACCTACTTCAGGAATTAACTGAAAAAATAGATATTACCCACTGGGCATGAATATCTTTCTATATTAATATATTACAGAGTTTTTGCTGAAATATCGCCGAAATATCACAGAAATATTGCTGAAATATCGCCGAAATATCACAGAGAAATTGCCGAAATATCGCCGAAATATTACTGAAATATTGTTGAAATATCGCCGAAATATGTTATTTGTTGAATATTACCTACATATCATGACAATTTGGCTCTTCGAAATCACTTGAATTTTGAAGTAATTTTACTGTGAAGAAATATTCCTAGATTCTAATGAAAGATTTGCCAATGTTGCATGAGGGGAAAATTCAATCTAGACGAAGGATGATGTTCTGAATATGTATTTTGAGAGAAAACTGAAAAACTATTTTACGAATAGATTTTAGACGAAATATTTCACCAAATATCGTAAATCCGTCTTTAAGAGTTTTTACATCCTTCTTTGAGATTTGTAAACGAAAAATGGATCACCAAAGCTTTTGCCTGCTCCTTATACACTCTGTGAATAGATCTACCTTGTAGGTATAGATTCCTTTTGTCAGTTCAAGAAAAGATCAGAATTACTTATTACTTATTTCACAAATATTTCAATGAAAGCTAACTGAAATATTTCGATGAGGCTGGCAAATATTCTAAAAATATTTATGCGTTTGGGGACAAGAAAAAAATTAGTCTGAATATTTTGGAAAAAATGAAGAAGAAGAAGAATTAGAATTATAGAAGCAGGTAAGCAAAATTTGCCTCTATTAGAGTCATTTCATTTCAATTGGCACACACTGTATAAGTAGATGAAGGGACCAAGAACAAACACTTTCAATTTCACTGCATCGGTTGTCACTATTTTATTTTTATTTTTCTTCGTCACCCAATCAGAATTACTGATTTAATTTTTGCTGAACCTAAAATTTTTAAACTGATCTCCCTAAATAACGAACAAATCCTTAATATCACGCTGCTTCTGTGTTGGGATGGAATTTTTGAGTATCTGAGCGGAAATGAAGCAAAGTAGCGATTTGTCGATTTAGTTATGAAACAGCTATTAAAGGATTAAATTAAATGCTGCGATAAGAATGTCGTTTATCATTTTTGACTTTATCAGTTTCAATTAGCATTGCCATTTTTGTTATCGCTCAATTTTGGCAGATGTACGAGTAGGATGGGAAGTTCTAGGAATTCGAGTAGTTACATTCCCTTTCCTTCAAATAATAGACAACTTGAAAAATTTTCGAACGGAAAGTACCAAATCCAATTTATTTTCACATTCAATCATGATGTTGTCGATGAGTAGAATACGGTACGAATTAGTTTTAATAATTTATTTCCCCGGCATTAAGTCATTAATTATTTCCAAAATTTTGATCTCCATAATATTTTCATTATTGCACCCGTCTCATTCGCTATTTATCGAATTATTGTTGTGTATATTTTCAAATATTAATTACCTTTTTCGGCTGTAACATGTTGACCTAAAAACTGGTGGCAATTAACTAATTAATAAAATAATAATGAGGAGAGGAGTTTCTTCCATTATTCAATGAGTCAAATGAATTTATGAGTTGAACCAATATATTATTTAGGGAATATATTTCCCGATATTTCTCCCACTATAATTCAGGGTGTCTCCGTTTTTGGCACGATACACCAGGATCAGTATAACAACAAATATTGGGACCATGATTAAGCTTGGAAGAATAAAAAGCAAAAACATGAAAAAAATGTACTCCACATATTAAGGAAATGATATTTATTTTTCCATCTTATGTAATTGTTCAGATATGTCATTAATTTCATCACCTTTGAATATTCGCCCTTTGCAAGTTTGATAAAGGAGTGGCTATAAATACCTATTAACAAACTCGTATATTCAGTATTTCTTTTCTTGTATAAATCGTTTTATTATGCTTGATGATTGCGGTTTTGGTCTTATGTAATGGATGCGAAGTAGGAATCTAGGAATAGATAGATGTTGTAGGAAATTAAAGATAGACACAAATTTGAATTATTCATTGTGATAATTTTCCGCCATTAGCTAGTGAATTCGGCGCCAACAAATTTTAATATAAGTGAGAAATTGATACATTTTTTTGAGTCGTTATTTCATTGTCAGCGTTAGGTTTTCGGTTAGATATCATTTATCTTAGTCAAGTATATCCGTATGGTAATTAAAACTGAATATGAAAATAAAATTCCTGTATTCAGAATAACAGAACTCATAATATCCGAAATTTGGAGCTACTACAGAGTGTTTCAAATGATATAAGATTTATAAATTATGATAATTTGGTATTGTCGAAATATTCAATTTTTCTTATAATTTGGAAATTGCAATGAAGTCATAAAGTTTCATTTTTTTCAAATTATTTGGGGCCAAAATGAATTTCGAAATGTATTTCATTCTTACTCAAATCTATTCTTTGCAAAAATTACTGAAATTTTTATGGAAATATACACTGCGCAAAAAAAAATTAACGCACATTATGGTTATCTCAAATTTATTCTACAACTGAAGGTGTTCTCAATAATAATTATTTTTATCAGAATTATGCATGCATCTGTTATCCACTTTCAACGTTTTTCTTCAATACAGATGTTTTCTCCCAGCAGGAATAAAAAAGATGATATTATCAGATTTTGAATGTATTGGCTCCATTCTAAAATCAGTTGTTCTCGATCAATTCTAGTGATCAATAGTTTTTCTTTCGTTTGATTTTCTACACTCGATCGCTATACAACGCGAAACACGCAATTTGACCCAAGAGGAATGTGCCTAAGCGGTAGTTTTGCGAGATGAAGGGTGGACATACACAAGAATTGCAGAAAAGTTTGGAGTTTCCCATACAAGTGTGTCCAGAATGTTGCAGCGATTCAGGGAGACAGGTATGAATGTCCGAAGACCAGGACAGGGTAGACCACGGGTAACAACTGCCATTCAAGAACGTTACTTGAGAGTTTCTTCGTTGAGACAACGGTTTGCAACCGCTCGCCTCCTTCAAAATCAGCTTGAGCAAACTCATGAGGTGCAAATTAGCACCCAGACAATAAGAAATCGCCTCAGAGAATATGATTTAAGGCCTCGTGTCGCGGCAAGCGCCCAGCTCTTACACCAACCCATCGAAGGGAGCGTTTGGATTTTGCGAGAGAGCATATCCATTGGGAAGAGGCCGATTGGGAAAGAGTTCTCTTCACAGATCAGTCTTGATTCTGCCTCTACCATTGTGATTGACGTTCCCTTGTTTACAGACGTCCACATGAAAAATATGCTCAGTGCAGTTTCCTGAATACTACTGGTTTCGGGGGAGGATCGATTATGGTATGGGGTGGAATATCTTTGACTGCTCGCACAGACCTAGTGGTCGTTGATAATGGAGCTATGAATGCTGATAAGTATATAAGGAACATTCTTGAAGAGCATGTAGTGCCATTTGCCCCATACATTGGTGAAAATTTAATTTTTATGGACGATAATGCCAGACCCCATCGTGCGCGCATCGTTCAGGAGTACCTTGAAGAGGTTGAAGTCTCTCGAACGGAATGGCCAGCAAGAAGTCCAGATCTCAATCCGATTGAGCAGGTTTGGGACAACCTCAATAGAAGGCTGAGAAGTTCAGAAAATCATTCAGCTACTCTTAATGACTTAGGAATCCAACTCGGAGAAATCTGGGAAGGATTAGATCAGAACATTTTAAGATCACTCATTTTGAGTATGAACCGTAGTTGCCGAGCTGTAATTAACGAAAGGGGTGGAAATACCAAGTATTAAATCACTTATCAGGATTTCAGTATTTTGAAAATTGTTCATTTCTCTTCTTTCACATAAGATTCGGTGAAATCCTGAATTTTTCTTTCATTTAATGTGTCTTGTTTCGTTCAAAACCTTCCCGAGAGAACATAAAAAATAAGTTATAAAGTCAATGTAGAGTTAACTTTCATTAAAATTGAGATTTTCAGAATGTGCGTTAATTTTTTTGCGCAGTGTATTTGGTTACTGGTTACCTAATAATTAATTTACATTTTCAAATGAACTTATTCTGATCATTAAGGGTACTTTTGTATAAAAATAATGACTCATTACTTGAATGTTGGGAAGAAATCGCGAAACTGAATCATTTGAGAAATGAATATGAAAAATTTCTAGGCACTGAAATTCAACTCTAAAAAAGAAATATACAAGGCGCCCAAAAATCTTAAAAACATTTCGAATGTCAAAATTTTCGAATGAAAACTTCATTTTCCTCCTTTTTTTTTAATTCTTCATCATTAACCCATTCCATATACCTAAATATTATGATTTTCGAGATGGATTAAAAATAGGTTTATTGTATTTCTTTTTCTGCATATCAAGAAATTATTTTCCGATATACAGGGTGTTTCGATGCACTCCAGGTATTTTGAAAGTGTTTTCCTTGGATACGGCATCAGTAAAATGTTTTATTTTCGGTAGGAAAAACAATTGTTTCGAGAGTAGCGAGCTTCAAATGCGAAAAGCGTGTATCCATTTTTAAACGAACGCATCCTTCAGTGAAAAATCAATAAATCGAAGTCGGAAAATCGCAAATTAATAATTGAGAGCCAACGACGCGCCGGGAAAGCATCGATGGGGCCACGGGAAAATAAAGGCAACGACGACACAGCGTTTTCTCGAGATTTTTCCAGAACCTGTAGAGCGTACGCCAGTTAGAACGTATTTCGAATTACCATGCAATCGTCACGCCGAGCATGCGCTAGATCGCTCGCCGTGGTCCGCGGTTACATTTCTATGTTCTACCTCTTCCCAGTGCGGCTTGCGGTTGGTAGTGAGCTGTGCGGTCGTTGAAAATTGCTCTCCAAGCTTTGACACCTGAACAAATTCACCAAACTCACCACCGAGTTTCATTGATCAAGACGCGTTCGAAACTCGTGCGTCCCAAGCAACGCACCAAATTTGTGATCTTTTGAAAGTGACAGATTTTTTTGCCACGGCCAAAAAAAATCGCACCATCTGTGAGTTGATTTAGTTTGTGATTATGGGCACAGAATTCAAGGATGGATACGGTAGCGTGAACATGGAGGATTCAGGGAATAGCTGTGGAAGCAGTGTTGTCTCCGATTTCAGCGGTCCTTCCGACCATCAGGACTTCGACACTGACAGTGTCCAGATCTCAGACCTCGAGAACGAATCTCAAGGACTCCTATCACAGGTTTGTGCCAATTTTTTGCCGCAAACGGCCGTAAATCTCGCTATTTCTGGTGCGACGTGAGGTAGGTTAGTGACGATCGGCCTACTTTGCTGAACGGTGGTACTTTCCTTTTCAACGATGAGCTTGCTAGATCAATTGTTGATGGTAAAAGTTCCGATGTCGACATAATTCAATTACGGCAGCTGGTAATTCCATTTGCGTTCGACTCCAAATGGAATTAATGGAACAAAATACCCGTTTTCAGTTCTCCATGATTTACATGGAAAATAAAAGAATCTTCTTCTCCTTCTACTATTTACGAAGATTCGCCAAAACTTTGGAGCAGTTAGTGCCTTTATTGATCCAATAAAGCTATTAGCATACTTAGTTTTAAAAATTGAAGATTGCATATTAAATAATATCGTGGCCAATTCGTGGTAAAATTGACGAATGTATTTCATGATGACATACTGTTGGAAAGCAATGAATAAAACGGTCGAAAGTAAAATATGGAAATTTCTTGACATAAAGTTGTTTACTACTTACAGCTATTAAGGTGAATTGCGCTTCAGATATTCTATGTAATAGGTATTCAAGAATGAATAATGTTCATTAGCATGGAGATTGAAAAAGGGGAAATGAAAAAACGATTCTTGATAGAATTTTAAACTGCCAATATTTTCGTTATTGCTCATAGTAGGTACTACAAATTCGAAACAAACTTTCAAAAAATTCGAACTTTCAGAAAAAAACAATTTTCGAAATTTTCTTTGATGAATAAAATAAGAAGCCACATATTTAATTTACGTTTACTCATCAATAGTTCACAAAAAGAATCCTGAAAAAAAGATAAAAGGTTATTCCATCAAATTATGACATATTTTTTATATTCTCCAACATTATCTGCCAAGTTCATACAATGAAATTAAACAATATAATAGCTCGGAAGTTATGATGACGCAAATAAACTAATGAATCCGTCAGAAAGAGAATTATAATAAGTGTTGTAACTCATTTGCCGTGTTTTTGGTCAACTGCTATTGTTGCTTAATCGCTCATGCTTCACAAGAATTCGCTTTAAATTTCATTTGTCCGTGAGACGATTGAGTTTGTCATACAAAAAATGTCTTTACTAACCCCACTTGGTAATTACATTTTTATAATTATTTTAAAAATTCACAATTTCGGGGGAACACATTTTTAATGCTCTAAAATAGTTTCATGGAATTCTGAAACAATTCTGTTGATCATAATAATTCCACAACCTGTTGATCTGATGACTTTCTGTCGATATTATTTCATGATGAGGTCTATCGTTATATAGATGCAAAAAAACATGTCTCAACTAAAAATCGCGACCAAAAAGGTATTTGTTAGCAATTGCAATAAATATTTTAGCATTAGGTTTTTCCTCAATTTTGATATATTCTATTTCAGTTGTGAGAATTTTCGATTTGTAATATTTTCTTCCAAAGAATGAGTTTAGATAGTTGTGAATACATAGAAAAATTTACAATAATTTCATTTTGTCTTTATCTTTCTTTAAGTAAATTACCTTCCCCCTGACCTAAACAAATCAAAACGTTTGTATCAACGAAAAAGGCTTTTCAACTGAAACGAATATGAGAAAAGTAACTGCATTCACAAAATTGCTTGAAACTTGTCTAATGCTTTTCGTGTTTTTGAAAAAAATTGCCTAACAAGCAATTGAAGGACCAAAAATAAAAATAATCAATAAAAACCTATATTTGATATAAATAATAAACAATAAACTATTTTGACATACTCGGTGATGAAATATCTCAAAAATTGCATCAGCTTAAAGTATGAGAAACAGAAAAACACCTAAAAATTGGACGCTTCTGTAAAAACAAATTCTGTAGTTTCTTGTTAAATTTTATAAAATTGCCTAGGAAGCAATTAAGAGACCAAAATGCAAAATAATAAATAAAATATATACATATTATCTAAAATAAATAATACAAAATATATAATTTTGGCATAGTCGGTGATGAGATACCTACCAAATTGCAGAAGTTATGGGTGAGATACTGGAAATAAATCGAAAATTTGACAGCCTGCAGATCAAAATCGACGGTTTCATTAATTTTTAGTTTTATTATATCCCAAAAACATCCTCCCTCCAAATATTCATGATCTACTTGGATATTCTTTATAATTCTATCTTATGGGATAGTACTCTTATAAATAATTGTTCTTCGATGATGAACTGAAAATGACTTTATTTGATTTTGCGATAAGGCCGCTTACACAATTTTGTTACCAGGAACAAAGGTTGTGTATGAGCTTGCACTCGTTGGGAAAGAATATTGAATATGTTTGAATTATGTGAATAATTTCCTTGTATACTCTGATACCTATCAAACTATTGATAGTTCTCACAATTATAGTTCATTTATATTTCCGTATTGTCGCAGTTGGATTATTTTCTGAACTTCCTGGCGTTTTCATTACGATTATAAACGAAATAGAAGTAGTGCTGTTTCGTATTCTCATATAAAGTATGAACACCCATGTGAATGAATAGATATTAATTATTAATGAAATACGTCAATGTTGGCGTACATTCATTCATTCAGTCTTTGAAAGTAGAAGGGAAGTTGTCCTTGTCTATTATACTTCGTTCCATTCGTGTTAAACTTCAAAAGCTATTAAATTCTTAAAAATCGTACTATGATTATGAATCAGTCTTTTCCAGTAGTGAAAACAAATAATTCAATTTTTAATCACATCATGGAATATTTTGCCATGACAAAACATCTGAAAAAATATATAATCGAAATCAAATACAGAAAACTGAAAAGAATTGCAACAATAGAACACACCTTTGTTTCAAAATGAAAAACAATATGTAATTTAATCAGAATAAGATTATCAAAAGATCTTTGTTGATAAATAATAAATGTTGATCGCATTATTCGAATATTCGACTCGTCATTTCCTGATAATGGGAAGTACCATATGATCATCTTATATTTCATATCTTGACCGCCAATCTCCTTTTTTTTAAGATAATGTAGAGGCTGAATTAAGTATTTTTTATTATGAACTGAGGTATAATAATAATCTTAATAATCTCTAAACTGGAAAACCCACTTCATTAATTTTCCTCGTAATTTACTGAACTTGATATATATTCGCAGTTTTTCATTTTGATATTCAATTAATTAATCATTCTGTATTTTGTCTCGGTTCTCCATTCAAATTTAGTAAAATTTCAGTGCATTTTTCAGTGCCGAAGTCAAAATTATTATCTTTATCGTCTCGACTCAACAAAATGGTATGTAGAAAACTTTACAACAAATTGATGGAAAATGTAAGGGAACTTAATGACAAAATATTCAATGTAGTTATGATGAAATTTTCGATTGTTGAACAATTGCAATTTTTGAATTATTATATTTTATTCTGAAGTTAGTTTGAGAAAAAAAAGTTTTAGATAAAAAATTGTATATTTTGTATTATTAAGTTATCTAATTATCTATTATGTTGATTATGCCTACACTTTATTGATATTATTTTTCGATGATACAAAAGTTTCGAGTGAATTCCGAAAATGATTATTCCAAACGACCAAAAATTATTTCATCTCAATTATTACATTATCAAAACAATGAATGAATTTGCAGAACAAGTGTATCAACTCAATTCTGACATAATGCCCCCTTATAATATTTTTGAAAAAATCAGTACTGGATTATTTCTGGAAGATATGCAGTAAATTTATAATTAAATCAATTTATAAATGAACCTATTGCTAAGTGAATCAAGAATAGTCTTCTCGATAAGCCACGAATAAAAAAATCGAATTTCCTATTGATATAACTTATTCATTCATCAGTTTCCAATCAATGAAAGATAAGTGCTGCTGTTAAGTCTGAATTGCAAAAAATAACTTTCTCGTTTTGCGAAATACTGACTCCTAATCGTTTTATTCTGCTTGCTCATAAAGATCTAAAATCATCGTATGATTCTGAATTTTCGACTCTGCAGTTGATAACAATAATCTAATTGATGTGATAATTTGACATTATATTGACTTGATGTGTTGAATTGGGCAATAGTACCTACTTTTCTGAATTTAGTTCATACGTAGGATACACTAACACTGAACCATTGTGTAGATGTTTTATTATGACAATGGATTTTATTCCACAAGAATTTGTCATAACAGTCAACAATTTCTAATTCACCGTAATTCATGGTTGTCTTGATAAAGTTGAAGGAATATCGAAAGGACTCTTGTGTTTTTCTTTATTCATATTTAATTGAAGCAAATGTTATAATTTCCTAGAGTTTCCGGATTTTTCTTTTGATTTCTTCGTCTTCTATGACAGTTTGGTCTTTGCGAATTTCAAATATGTGGTTAGTTGTAGAAAAATCATTTTCGATAATTTTTTTCAATATTTTGAGGCTATTCATAAGAAAATTTAATTGATTCATCATATAAATTTTTCTACGATGCCGATTTATGCAGAGAATTCACTGATTACACCTCGACCTTAAGTTTTTATATTTTTTATCTTTGCATTCATATCAATAATCTAAAATCAATTTCTTCGAAAAGCTTCCTGGAACAATGCAAGATTGTGGATCAATTTAGTTTTTAAATTGGAACATTATCGATATGTGATTAGGGTGATTATTGCAAATATCAGCTGTTCCAGAAATTTTTAAATTTATAGTTTGATTGAAATCTCTCTAATTTTCGTAATGAAAATAAGATAAGAAGTCTAATATTCGTTTTCTATTTTTTCCTCATTCAAAACATATTTCCATGGAAAATATGGTAATGTCAGATTCTTCACAAAACGATTCTGAAAATAATGAGGAAAATACGATCAACAATGCCTGAAATTCGTTATGATATTCGAAAAAATAAATTATTCATTGGAACTTGTTTCATTGTTAGCTGTTTATTCCTATTGAAAATCGAAATAGTATTCAAATGTTTCACTGATTACCTACATGCAAAATGTTGGGAATTTTTTTGAAGCTTCAATTAACAGCATTTTTATGGATTATGTGACATGGTATACAGGGTGTAAGTGAATACCCATCTGCGGAAAATTTTGAGGAACCATTGCTTCGGTTATAGCCACATCTCTTAACAATTACACTGTGTAATTTGCTTTAATATTTTTGGGTGGCAACGCAACTTTTACCCACACTCAATTCAAATTTTAAAGGCGCCAACTTCTCACAGATTCGTTACTCGTACTCCTTTCTTCGCAATCTAAAAGCAACAACATAAATAATTCATTTTCCACATTGCACAGCGTTGTGAATCATAAACAATGATGGGAAAAGCGATTCCTTTTCCATCACACGCCGTTACCGTAGTGCCATCGTCGAATAGGTCCTTGGATTAGCCGGCCGTAAAGTAGGCGAGAAGATAAATTACAGATGATTTCACTTTCGTCAACGGTAATTTCGTCTGGTACGTATTTTTCGACCTACGCCCGCGCCGACCAACGCAACGTTCCGATGGCTCGGCACCTTACGCCGATGCACGAAACGCGTTCAATATGGATCATCTGCGGATAGGAAGTGGCCTTCAAGGAAGAGAAGCAAGAAATCATGTGAAGATTTGAGGGGCATCCCCAGTTTTGTCATTAAAAATTCGCTAGGGTAAGGCAGAAGAGGAAGAGAAGGTTCCATTTTTGGTTTTTCGTGAATATTTTGAAAACTAAGGTTCTAATTGAAAATATTGTTTCTTAGGTAATGATAGTAAATTAAATTTACTACAAAAAATGTTCCATACACAATTTCGCTCAAAGTAATATTGAGAGAGATACAGACATTTGAAAGTTGCAGGCGCCGAGCCTTGAGCTGATGCACGTTCCATTTTTCGGTTTTTCGAGAATATTTTGAAAACTAAGGATCTAAGCCAGAATATTGTTCCCTATGAAATGATAGTAACTTAAATTTACTACAAAAAATGTGCCGTACACAATTTCGCTCAAAGTAATATTGAGAGAGATAGAGACAACTGAATGTTGCAGGCGCCGAGCCTTGAGCTGATGCACGTTCCATTTTTAGGTTTTTCGAGAATATTTTGAAAACTAAGGGTCTAAGTGAAAATATTGTGCCTTATGAATTGATAGTAAATCAAATTTTCCACAAGAAATGTCCCATACACAATTTCGCTAGAAGTAATATTGAGAGAGATACAGGAACTGGAAAGTTGCAGGCGCCGAGCCTTAGGCTGATGCACGTAAGGCGTTCAATATGGATCATTTGCTGATAGAAAGTTGCCTTCAACGAGGAAAAGCAAGAAATCTTGTGAAGAAATAAGGATGATCCTCAGGTTATTTATTCGAAATTCGCAAGATTTAGGCAGAAGTGGAGAAAAAGGTTCCAATTTTAGGTTTTTCGTGAATATTTCGAAAACTAAGGGTCTGAACGAAAAAATTGTGCACTATAAAATGAACGTGAATTAAATTTCCCAGACAAAATGTTTCATACACAATTTCGCTAGAACTAATATTGAGAGAGATACAGACATTTGAAAGTCGCAGAAATCTAAAAGCCATGCTTTTCAAAGTCAATGCCTACTTTGTCGTTGCAAACGCTCAAAGAATCCCAAAAAACAACTAGAAATGATGTCGATATAAAAAAGGAAGTTGAAGCTCCAAAAATACTGGCGCGGAAAGCCTAAATATCGAGTCTATTGTCCTCGTCGTCAGAAGCCCCAGTAAAATAATCGACGTAGGCCCCCAAACGCTAATGACCCAATATCCAGGTCAAATTTAACGGCGGTTGACTAGATGATCTCCAAGTCACTTCCGCGTCATCGGTCCAACAAAAGTGAATCTGAAAATGGGCCAACCGCCCATGAAAATCGTTCGTTCGATAATAAACGACCGAATTCACTACCATACGATCATGCTCGGTTAGCAACAGAGCCGGTCAGTGAGAGTGGTCAATGGTCTTGCTGAACAGGTGCGTACCAACGATTTCTGGTGGATTACGCAATGGTTTCTTCGGGGGCGTGAAGTTATCAGCCACTTTAGTTCTTCTTTTAACGGTGAAGATCTTACTCAGAGAAACCTGGAGAAGGTTGAGAGCACAGCATTTTTATTTGCCAGACGCAATGGTGGAGATAATCCCAAGGTTCCTTCTGGAAAAATGTAAGGCATTCAATTGTCTGCATCATAGTGGAACATACATAGTTCGCCTTAATATACAAAAACTACACGTTGTCCCTTGTTATACATTTTTTGATTCTGCCAAATTTAAATCGATAGATACTCTTCATACCATTTCCAGTTCTATATGAATGAATCCTCCGCCACTGTTTGGCATCATAGACGACTAGAAAATCAAGGTTTAAAAATAGATGCGAACTCTCTAGAGATGCGTAACTCCCGTCATGTGACCCAGCGCTCAATCCAGTCTTCTAATCGCGAACGAAAACAATTATTTGAATAATTTACGACGGTGTTGTCACGCTTGATGGGCACTTAAACGTTGGAATTACACGCTCTTAACTCCATAGTTGACGCAGCTGAAGAAGCCATGCGAATTGTTGATCAGTCCGGTTGTTACTTCAGGTGGTCAAAGCTTGAATACACGTGGGAAGGCAAAGGTGACATGGTGGATGGGAAGTTTCTTGGAGTGGTAAATGTACTGCTACAGGAAAGTTCAGACATTTTGAGACTTCTTCACTCAGTTCACTGAATAAATTGGAAAATGAACTACATACTGTGAAACTACTGGCTCCTGCAACTCCTAGTGACCCAAGACGACCATACTAGAAGCCCGCGCACATTACTACCAACCATAGACGTTCAGTAACAATAATCCCGTTTATATTTGATTCACCCACTTATAATGAAGCTTTCAAACAAGTGACACATAGAAAATTCGATATAACAAACTGGGTGCATGTTCGTGGGGCTTTTGACGACTTGCCATTGAAGGTTTAAAAACTGTTCCTATCTGCTCATTGGCGGAAATTTATCACTGATATAATCCCTAGAGTATAGCTGATATACTCTCCACTAGCAACCATTTCGACCATGTGTTTAATGTCGAGAATTCGAATTTCCATTTGATGATTAACATCGACAGGAAAACGCAGTTTTCTCTCCTGCTATGCAATCACAATCCGGTTTGTTCTACAGCTCATCAAATGTCGCAACAGTTCTTGAAACACGTTTCCGACCATTTCTTGTGGAAATTGATGGAAATGTAGGTTTTCCATCGATTTCGTCATTTTTATTAGAGATGCAACGGGCCGTGGTGTTAATGAGATCCCCGCGCAAATGCTTCCGGTGGAATTTGTTCATTTCCGGTTGATTTGATCGAATATTCTCGACATGATGGGATATTATATCGACGCCAATGGGGTGAGTTTCTCAATGGGGAACGAAGTGGAAGAAGGTATTAAATATGGAGAGATAAAAAGCACCCATGTTCAGCAGCGGTATTTTGATGTTTTCGATATTTTTATTCGAAAAAAAAAAACAAACCACGTATTAAATTGAAATTAATAAAAAATAAAATTATACTTAGCCATAAATAATATGTGGCGATATTTCTGTCTGAAAAATATCCTCACGGTGAATATTATATTATTAATTCACTGAAAGTTTTCGAGTAATTTCAGATTCTTGCACAATAAAGGAAAATATTCAATTTTTCAGTGTGACATAACCATTGTCATGGTTATGCTCATTATAAACACCCGTACAGAAAGCAGTGCTTTGGTCCGGAATATCTGATATGTCCAGAAGGATATCCGGAATCCTCTTAAAGCACTCGGCAGAGATTCAGGTCATCACTCCTTATGGTCCTTATGAGGAATCGTAAAAAATATTGGATTTTCTCAACCCCACTGAATAACAGCCGTTAGCCCTAAAGCCTTTTCATGTTTTCCGGCTTTTGTTTCTCGTTTTTCGTCCGGTCGTTCTGGAAGCTGCTAAGATTATGAGGGATTTCCCATTAATTCAACGAGAAGAATATAATATTGTGGCCGTGACTTTCCGCAACTCTAGGTCTTGATTGAATCGGGATTTGCGGACGAAAATTGATGAAGGAATGTGCTGATTTTTTACTGAGGGATGGAAAACTAGGAACTCAATTTGATCTCTGTCGAAAAAACAAGATTTCGGAAAACCTCCTATATTTTAATTCAGTAACATTTATTTCGGAAATCATCAATTGTAATTCAGATCAAATCAAATATATTTCAGAAACGGTCATTTGTAATTCAGAAAAAAGTATATTTTCACTTATTGATATTTTCTGAAATACATTGGACGATTTTTGAAATAAATGTGACTACACAAGCTGAATTTCAAATAACGATTTATTGGATTTTAGTATAATGTTCTGGATTGCTGAATTGCAACTTATGTTTTGAAATAGATTTAACTAACCTAAAATGCTTTCTGAATTTAACCAGACCATTTCTATATTACAACTGGAAATGATTGAATCATGCGCATTTCAGAAACCGTCATTTGTAATTCAAAAAGTAGGATGTTTTGAATGTGGATATATTCTGAAATACAACAATTGACAATCTGAATTACAAATGACGCTTTTGAAAATAAATGTAACTAAACTGAACGACCATTTCTCGAATTAAATAGAATAATCTTGATAACGTCTGATGTTTTCTGATATAAATTTGTATGATCTGAAATACAAGAGATGTTTTCTGAATTTAACTCGACCACTGCTGAATTACGACTGGAAATGGTGTGGTCACATTTTTTTCAGAAACCTTCAATTGTAAATCAGCTCAGTCATAGTTTTTTAGGAATAATCAATTGTGATTAAATTTGAATCATATGTATTTCAGAAATCATTTGTCATTTGTAACTCAGAAAGTGGCATATTCTGAAAGTGGACATATTTTGAAATACAAAAATTGACAATCAATGACAAATGGCGGTTTTGAAAATAAATGTAACTAAACTGAATTTTAAACGACTGTTTCTGAAATTAAGCAGAATAATCTTGATTACGTCTGATGTTTTCTAAGATAAATTTGTCTGATCTGAAGTACAAGAGATGTTTTCTGAATTCAACTTGACCATTTCTGAATTACAACTGGAAATGGTGTGGTCATATTTATTTCAGAAACCTTCAATTGTAAATCAGCTCAGTCATATTTGTTTCAGAAATCATCAATTGTGATTCAGATTAAATCATATGTATTTCAGAAATCATTTGTCATTTGTAACTCAGAAAGTGGGATATTCTGAAAGTGGATATATTTTGAAATACAAAAATTGACAATCTAAATGACAAATAGAGGTTTTGACAATAAATGTAACTAAACTGAATTTTAAACGACTGTTTCTGAAATTAAGCAGAATAATCTTGATTACGTCTGATGTTTTCTAAGATGAATTTGTCTGATCTGAAGTACAAGAGATGATTTCTGAATTTAACTTGACCATTTCTGAATTACAACTGGAAATGGTGTGGTCATATTTATTTCAGAAACCTTCAATTGTAAATCAGCTCAGTCATATTTATTTCAGAAATCATCAATTGTGATTCAGATTAAATCATATGTATTTAAGAAATCATTTGTCATTTGTAACTCAGAAAGTGGGATATTCTGAAAGTGGATATATTTTGAAATACAAAAATTGACAATCTAAATGACAAATGGAGGTTTTGAAAATAAATGTAACTAAACTGCATTTTAAACGACTGTTTCTGAAATTGAGCAGAATAATCTTGATAACGTCTGATGTTTTCTAAGATAAATTTGTCTGATCTGAAGTACAAGAGATGTTTTCTGAATTTAACTTCACCATTTCTGAATTACAACTGAAAATGGTGTGGTCATATTTATTTCAGAAACCTTCAATTGCAAATCAGCTCAGTCATATTTATTTCAGATATCATCAATTGTGATTCAGATTAAATCATATGTATTTCAGAAATCATTTGTCATTTGTAACTCAGAAAGTGGGATATTCTGAAAGTGGATATATTTAGAAATACAAAAATTGACAATCTAAATGACATATAGAGGTTTTGAAAATAAATGTAACTAAACTGAATTTAAAACGACTGTTTCTGAAATTAAGCAGAATAATCTTGATTACGTCTGATGTTTTCTAAGATAAATTTGTCTGATCTGAAGTACAAGAGATGTTTTCTGAATTCAACTTGACCATTTCTGAATTACAACTGGAAATGGTGTGGTCATATTTATTTCAGAAACCTTCAATTGTAAATCAGCTCAGTCATATTTATTTCAGAAATCATCAATTGTGATTCAGATTAAATCATATGTATTTCAGAAATTGCTTTAGGTTTTTTTTATTAAGAGTAGAGTGTTTTACAAGAAAATAAATTTGGTTTATTTCAATCAATTTCCTTCTGAATTGAATGATATTTTCTTAAATAAAACGGATGATTTCTGAAGACAAATAAAATAATCTGGATTAGTTCTGAGGTTTTCTGAAATAAACTTGACTAACCTAAATACGAGTAATATATTCTGAATTTAAGTTGTCCATTTCTGAATCACAACTGGAAATGGTGAAGTCACATTATTATTATTATTATTTATTTCAGAAACCTCAAATTGAAATTCAGAAAGTTTGACCTAATGTGTTTTCATTAAGAGTTAATTGTTTTTCAAGGGAATAAATTTTAAATATTTGATTGATTGATTTTATTCTGATTTTCCTTTGATGTTTTCTAAAATACTTATCTGAATTACAAGTGACTATTTCTGAATTTGGTCTTCAGAAGGGTTTGATCAATTTCTATGTTTTACAAATTCATTCATCTTTTGTCACTGGACAAAATACGCATTCGGAAGCTGCTCCATCGTGATAAATCACTACAAAAATTCAAGTTGACTCATAAAATCTGAATGAAAGAAAATCTCATTCAGATTACCATATCAGGAAGAACAAAATCATTCAACAAACATTCCGCTGCAGCATTGTCACGAAACAATCTCGCCAACAGGATCTACAGATTCTATTGCAACAATGATAAATCAACCATGACTATTATTACATTGGCGACTGAATTGTCGACCCATATTTAAATGAATTATTATTTAATTTCAAGACCACGACTGAATGGGAGCAACCTTGTTGGAGAAAATTCAATGCATATGCCAAGTTCCACACTATTTTTGTAATTTCGCATTTTATTATAACCGTGGGAGTGAGAAAATGACCAATCAAACAGTTGGTAGTCGAGGTCGGGATTCGATTTTTCAATTTCACTTTCATCACTGGGAATAGAGAAGTTTACATCAACTTTGAAATAACACCAGTATTATTAACGATGTTTATATTTGCTGAATTTCAGAAAAAATTCCGGTTCTTTGTCGTGATGAATTTCGACCCAATATATTCCAAAGATAACTAGTCAAGGTTATCAGTTTCCAAGATAGGTTGTTAATACACCACAGGACCAAGTAGACATATTGATTGTGGAATGAATTGATAGCTAGAATGTAGTTATTTGTTATCACATTTTTATGGAAAAACAAGATATGTCGTGACTCTACTGAACGATAATAGAAATTTTGGATTTTTTCATAATTGGACACAAGAAAACATTCAACGAATATCTCAATAAATATGCATCTTCGAATATTTAAAATTTTCCTGAATGAATTTAAAACTTTGGTCAGTTATTAAGCTCCTGTGTATGTTCCAAGTATTCATTCAGATATGATTGATGTTTATTATTATTAACAAACACTAAGTAGGATCTTCTGGTTAATTGTGAAATAAATGGTGTTCTCATAATATATTGGAAAAATTTCGGATTCTTTAATCATTCTAACCTTCGCCTGAGTGCACATTGTGTTGTTGATCTTACTCTGAAACTTTATTATATAATACAAGTATATTCCAAGTATTAATTATTTTTGCGGTCAATTTTCTCAGAACTTCCATGTAAATTCAGATAATTTATTTGTTGACAGGAGAGCTTGAAATAGAAAATAATAATGTTCTTCCTATAAAAATGAAAACATTAGGTTGAGTCATAGCACTTCTGTTTAATATTGTTAATTATGTAGGTAATTAATTATATACATAATCACATATTTTATGTGAATGGTCTCGACATACGGCAGACAAAAGGGAATTATTAAGGTACAATTTTTCCATTTGAATACAAAACCCAGAAAATAAAAGCTCATTGAAAGAAGCTCCAAATCTAGACCATTTCTAAGTGAAATTCAGAAACCTTCAATTTTATTTCAGATTAGTCAATTTAATTTCAGAAATGACGATTTGAAATTCAGTTCAGACATATTTATTTCAGAAACCGTCAATTGTAATTCAGATTATTCACATTAATTTCTGAAATACTTCATTGTGATTGGAATAAAATCATATGTGTTTCAGAAATAGTCACTTGTGATTTAGAAAGTCGATATTTTCTGAAACACAATCGAAAATCTGAGTAAGAATGAGGATTTCTGAAATAAATGTAAGTAAACTGAATTACAAATTACCCTTCCTGAAATTTAAAGGAAGTTTTTTTAGATAAACTCATCTAATCTGAAATATAAAAGATGTTTTCTGAATTCAATTGGACCATTTTTGAATTACAACTGGAAATGGTTTACTTTTTCTGAAATGAATAGAAAAAGTCACATTTAGTATAGAAATCATCAATTGTGATTCAGATTAAATCATAAGTTCTTCAGAAACCGTAATTTTTTCTAATTCTGATTAAAATACATTTGTTCCAGAAATCGTGATTTGTAATTCAGAAAATGGGTAGATTTTTCAATTAAGAGTTGAGTGGTACTCAAGAGGATGAATTTTATGAATTTAATTTGATTTTTTCTGAATCGGCGAATGAATGATTTCTGAAATAAATGTGACCATCTACTTTCACTGAATTTCAAATAAGCATTTCTGAAATTGGACTAATCTTTGATTTTTTCTGAAATGCAATTGACGTTTTCTGATATAAATGTGAAATAGTCTGAATTACAATAGCCTTCTTCTGAAATGAACTCAACTAATCTAAAATACAAGTGATGTTTTCTGACATACAACTGACGCTTTTTGATATAAATAGAAATAGACGAAATAGTCCGAATTACAATGAACTTTTTCTGAAGTGAAGGTGACTCGAATGAATTTCAAATGACTATATCTCAAATTAAATCGATGTATCTGAATTACATTTGATATTTTCTGAAATACAAGTGATCTTTCCTGAATATAACTTGACCATTTCTGAATTACAACTTGAAATAACGCTGTCAACAATTCCGAATCCTGCCTTCATTCTTTCTTCCCATCTCCCTCTAATCCTCCCCGATCCCGTAAAGCCAGGCAGACAAAATTACAGGCAAGAAACTTCTGAAATTACTACCTTCCTCGGTGATCCCAATCTTATCAGACAAACTGTTGAACTCCCCGTGTTCGCTGGCTCTAACAGAAAACTTCAGACGAAAACTTTTATGGGTGCGATGATTCAAGACGGTGCAACAGAAACCGTGTTTTTATTGAAACAGGATAGCTGGGTGATCCCTGAGGAAGAGTCTAGTGGGCGTGAAGGATTTCCCCTCGTCTTGTCGAGAATGTGAATCACAATCAGATGAGGAGAAGGGTTGGTGCAGGGGGGTATTGAGGAAGCTGAAATTGATGCTCCTGGATGATTTTTATATTGAAGATAATCCAAAAATGTTAGAAAGGATTTAGACGAAAATTATCCATCATAAACCGTCCAATTAATTACGATTAGAGTATTATTGCAAGTTTTCGCGTAGAAGGACCTGAATCTTCTTTTATTATGTCCAGCACATTTTCTTCCACGTCTACCATTTTTAGTGACCTTGGCTTTCCTGGTCCTCCACTTCGCTTCAATGTTATCGTTTCAAACGCAGCGGCGTAGCTACGTGGGCGCAAGAGTGTGCAGTGCACCAGGGTCCCCGACCTCAGGGGGCCCCAAGCGCTGACCATCAAATCGCGTTTGAACTTGAAAAAAAATTCAAACTTTGATTTTTCTCTGTGATCTATTATGTGAATAACATTGTTTTCATTATATTCAGTTGTTGAAAAATGTTTTTTTCCGAAATATCATCAAATGTAGGGATTTATTGCCAAAATTCATTGGTGAATCAGACACCTATCTAAAAAAACTAAATCCGACTAGATGGTCCAGTGAGGTAAACATAATTTCGGCAATCAAATTTCATTTTTTCCTTTCATATCATTCGTGCATTAGCTGAAATAGTTATGAAAAATTTTTGCAAATAAGAGCAAAAACAAGCAGAAATTAAAAAAAAAATTTAATTTTGAATTTATTCTCCTCGGCGATTTAATGCACCGCATTCTCAATGATATCAATTAAGCATCTGAAGTATTACAAAAATGCGATGTCAGCATGGACGACGTATGCAGAGCTTTAGAAGAGAAGATTACAAAGAAAAAAATTTATAGGAGTGACTTCGAGTCCTTCAAGTGCAAGGCTAGAGAAAATGTCATAGCATATGATAAAGATCCCCAGTTCGAAGAAAAGAGACAAAAAACGGTAAAAAATATTTCGATGAATTAGCTTCTGATCACCGATTTCGAAGCAGGGGAGAATTTTCCGAAATAATTATTTTCAATAGAGTGCTCGATAGGTACAATACTTTCTCAATTTTAGAAGTTGCCTTCTTATATTTCGGTTGCAGTTTTCAACAAACTGCCGAATCATTGGAAACTATTAAGTTTCATTAAATTTAAAAGAGAATTGAAGGCGCTCCTTGCAACAAAAGCGTATTATTCGCTCTCAGAGTTTTTCTGCGACACAAACCTATCTGTGATATATGTATAGTTTGTCCTAGACTGTAAGTTCATTTTATGTCCATATTTATTTTAATAATGTGTTATTTATGCTGAAAATTGACGAGTACACGCTATTGTATTAAGCCTGTAGTACAATAAAGATTTGATTGATTGATTGAATTCAAGTTTTGGGTGTATGTCAACAAAATTTGGAATTTTCACCATCATTTCTACCAGATATAGGTAGACGAAAAAACTGCAGTAATTCAAAGCTTCGACCAATTTCAAAGTGAATATTGCGATATGAAAGGAACCAACTTTTCAATTCAAGTTCTTAATATTTATCACCTATTTCTTTCTACCTGAATTGAATAAGGCATGGACAATTCATGAATTCTGTATGAAAATAATAAGGAAATACGGAATGCTGGAATGCGATCTTACAGAAGTATTTACAGCAATATTAGTGTTCCATACAATTTTCCTGTCACCTCTGTAGAAACTGAAAGATCTTTCCGCAAATTAAGAATAATATAAAATTATTTGCTGAACACTATGAGCCAAGCTCAACTGCGACATTTATGGCTTATACCTATCAATTGAAAATGAAGCTGCATCAAGTCTAGATTTGAGTGAAGTCATTGAATCTTTCGCAAAAAGTAGGTCTAGAAAGAGGTTGTAAACATATTTTTTCCGAAGGAATAAATGACTTCAAATCTAGCCCTGATGGACCTCTAGGTTCGAATCCTCAATAATTAATTTGAATTCATTCCTTGAATAATTTATTCTTATTGTGATTTCACCAAACAATCTAACGTATCAATAAGAAAAATAAGGCTAGAAGGTCATAGTGACAATGATAATTTTTTTGTGAATATTTTTACACATAGTAAATATCTATAAAAAATGTTTTCAAAGCCCTCGTTTTCATCCACATTGAAATAATGAATTTGATATACCTACTCAAATACATAAATAAAACATAATTTATTCAAGTATACTCCTCAACTGTACCTTCAGTAAGTAACTTTGCTTCTTCCAAGTATTTATATTTTGACTCGAAAACAATTCATTAAGGGGCCCCTCTTCGATTTTTGCACCAGGGTCCCGGACTATCTAGCTACGCCACTGTTCAAACGTCATATATTATTATTGTTATAATTGCAACCTTATTTGAGAAACTAACTTACCGATTTTCTTATATCTTTTTTTCTGATTTTCCCATCGGAAAAATGTTTATTCAGTTTCCTAATCTTACACATTCAACTTCATAGAATAATATAAATTATGCGATGAAATTTATCTATGCCAAAATTAGACTAACAAATTAATAATTATACAAAAAACCGACCATTAAGAAGTCAGCGAACTCAAATAGTTATCTCCGAAAATTTAAATATTTAATGACGAAAGGTGATAATCTATATGATTCGGACGTTGTTACCAGTTAAATAATGCTAAGGTGAGGTGTTTCATTAAGAAATATCAATAAGAAAATAGCGAAAAGAAAAGGAGTTAACTTCTGGGTTTATCTTATAGTTAAGTTTTTCTAAACGAGGACTACACATATGAAAAATTGCTCTTTAACTCGTCCATCAAAGTGGTGAGATGCTTCATCTTGTTGAAAACAAATACTTTGGGGAAACTGCCCATTATGTTGACGTTAAGAGTCTTCAGCCTTCGAAATAGGAAACGCATACCGCCAGATGGCGGTGTAGTGTATTAATTTTTATTTATTGGATTATTCAGCTTAATAGAACAAATGTTGGGGCGCAGTGAATATTAACAAGAAATCCTACCCTGAACTAGATCTCACACTGACTGTATAATACACTAATGTTCCTTCACCAGTCATCTGGGGGTAGATACCTGCGAGGTATCAAATTCCATGTCAAAATCCAGAATTGTGAGAAACAATTAATTTTCACTAATCGACGGCTAATAAAATCCTTAATAAAATGTCTTTGATAAAAATGGATATTTATCATTTCGAATAAAAAAATTCAAGGAAATAAATTTCGCGAAAACAACACATTGTTGTGATATTATTTACAAAAAAACGGTAAATTCTGAAAGAAAAAGGAGATAGACATTTGATTAACTAAATGATAGACTTCAATACTGAAATGAAAAAACACAAAAATATTTGTTCGTTTTGATGGTGGAAATGTTACAAAATAACCAAAAATGATGGGGAATATGCTTTTCATTCATTCAATACTTATTATTTTTTTTTTATTATTTTCATCTTTATACACTCATACATCCTTTCATCAATCAGAAAAAAATAAATCGTTTCTGACTCCCTTTTTTTCAGGGACGTAGACCCTTAAATCATGAGCTTTTTACAGCAGCGCATTCATTGATCTTGTAGCTAGATTCACCTTGTAAGTTGATCCATCTCGAAGGTAGATCGGCATTCTAGAATAAAAAGTACAATTTGTCGACAGCTGTCAACCAAATTTGACACCACCTGTCAAAGCAGTCGTGCCTGATCCAGGACCATCCCAGCGTGGGCTTACTACTGATGACATTTGGAAAGACACTGGTCTTGGCTGCGAGGATTGTCATCTCCAAAGCTCCTCCTTATCATTCCCCATTCATAAAAAAATCTGGTCGTTACAGTTCCCTGTAATTGAAGGTACGATTATTTCCCTTCCGTCCCGGTTCTGCCTTCAGTCCGGCCGCCCCCTCAGGCTGCCGCCCCCGTATCTGGCGCCAGTCTGCCGTCATCCAGATGGAACCTCGACAACGTAAACAAAGGACGTACGCATTTCACAGTTGGCGACAAGCAGGATTGCTCTTGTTCCTTGACGGGTTAATTAGCGCCATCTATGTGCTCGTTTTAATTACATATCTAGAGATTAATAATCACCGTGGTGATAACAGGGCGCTGATTGCTGGGCGCATAATCAATTCCATCATATCCGAGGGAAGTATGACATCTGCTATGAGGTCGTGTGGATCAGGTCTTAGTTATCTCAGCAAACACCACTCGTGGTCCTTTGCTCCCTTCTGATTTGATCCCTTGTGACCTCTGTCTCGCACGAAATTCCTCTAATCATCTCCCTGGTTATATGCTTCACGCTGAGCTACACTTTCCTCTTTGTGGTTTTCTTTTCGTTGTCTGTAGAGGGGCTATGAGAGTTCCAGACCAGAAGTTAAAATCTAAAGACGTTCAGGAGGGTGATATAGATGGTTTAATGATGAAGGATCATCCAAGGATCACCCATATATACTCCATTCACATTTATAAAATCACAACTCTGGCCTTGGAAATTTGACACATTCCACTCTGTATCGAAGTTATGACGTTTTTCAAAATATTTTTATGTTCCAAGTCAACACTATGTTGCCCTTTCTACATTCTTAGCGTATTTCTCAGAATGTGAATTCATTCGGAAAATGAATGAATTGGAAAAGATGTGATGGACGAAAATAATTAACGTTCATATGAATTGATGAAAAGGATTCCTTTTCTAGTTATTTGCATGAAAAGTACAAGAGATCACTGTTGAAATATATTATTTTTCGCCATGGAAGAAAATTGCATTGCTTTCACATAATTTTCATATGCATACTTGTGAAGATTTAATGTTTATTATCCTCTTGAACTGAAAGTTCAAGACTTGACGACATCAATTGTTGATTCTAATCAAGAATTCATCAAAAAAAATCAACCCAAAGATATAAGATGAATTGATGGGTAATTACAAGAATCAAGAATAATGTCAATTTTATTCTGTTGATAACTTTCTTAAAATCAATGTTGGGATATAAAACTCGGCTGCGTTTGTTCGAACAACATCTAAAGAATACATTTTTCACCATCTCGACCTTTGAGAGGCGTTTCTTATAGGAGAATTAGGTCTAGGTTCCACCTCATTAGTGAGGTACCTAACTTTTGCAAATCTGCTCAGATATCGCCAAATTTCTTGGAAACCCTCCAAACTGGTGCTAAAAACAATAAACATACCTTAATCTTGGGTATACGACGGAAAACTCACCTGCAAATATCGATTAAATACCAAAAATCTGCGAACAATTTGTAAACCTAACAAAATGTGGGATATCTTTGATACTTTTACTTTGATGTAAACAAAGAAACTGGCAACGTCGTTTTGTCATTAAGGATATTCTCTGAGCGCGCACTGACTTTTCATCATATGTTCTGTACTTTTCATCGGGGGCACCAGCTCCTGAAAACGAAACCATGACCTCCTAGGACCTAGAAGGTGTAATGTGAAAGGGTCAATGGTCAATTTTTAGTGCTGAGTATCACTTATTGTGAATGGGTAATTCTGTTGTTATTGCTTCCAAAAACTTATTTTTATGTGATGGGGTGGATGTGCTATAGAAAAACCTTTAAGAACTGCTACCAGATTTATATTTTGTTCTCATCCTACTGAATCAGTTACCATCATCATAAATACAGGGTGATTCCGGAGGAGACCTCAGATCTTAGTTCACACTATTTTTTTTATAGTCAAGATCTTTATTGGGAGTCTACAGGGTGATTTGTTCGATTCGACCGATTTTTCTTTGATTCATGACTTTGTTATGGCTTGATCAATATTGATGAAATTTTCTGTGTAGAACAACATGATTGCCAGCTTTCTATAATTCCAAAAATACAGGGTGGGAATTATGTTAAGTTTAGATTAAATTTGCGGGTTGAAAAAACACACTGTACATTCCGTATTAAAAAATTCGCTACCTACAGTTTACATTACTGTTATTTTTTTTGCACACCTCCAGTTTTCCTAGAAGAATATTTTAAAGATGAACAATATCGTTATTTCGCCTCAAGGCAGTGAGAATATTCTGAACTAGATAATAAAGCTGTATCGTCCAATGATACAAAGCTCTTTCGAGGAATGTAACATCTTAAAGCAGAATCAATTCCTCATTAACTAGAAGGTCAATTGGAAATTCAATGAAAAGGTTGCGAATATGTATTCAAAAAAGAGGAAATCATTTCGAACATTCTATGTAAATTTTGTGTTAATCCTTAGTTTTGTCTTTCATAATATGTTTCGAATGTTTATTCTGTATTAGTTGTTGTAGATTTTTTGGTTTACGTAGGTACGTATGAAGATATTTTCCGGATTAAATGATTGTACAGTGTGACAAGAAAAACCTTGGACAAACTCTTTTTCATTTAACGTTGTTAAACAGAAGAAATTGAACAAAACAACAACAAATAATAATAGCTTGAACATTTGTTAATAATATCTAAGCCGTTTCGAAGGGGCTTCCTTTGGCGGCAATACACAGCTTCAGACGCTTCTTGCAATTTTCGGCAATTTTCGCAGCTCCTCGGGCGTTAATCGGTTCCATTCCCAGCGCACAGATTGCTTCAGCGACTCCAAATTTTTGTGTTTTTTAGCACGAGCCCTGTGCTCCAAAATAGACCACACGCTGTAGTCCATTGGGTTGAGATCCGGTGAGTAGGGCGGCCATTCTGCAGATGAGATGAAACAACGTAAAATAGGTCGTACACCATTCTTGCGTCATTTTCGCTCTGTGAGCCGGAGCGGAGTCTTGTTGAAAGGTCCAATGCGTATCGCCGATGTGCTGCTTGGCCCACGGAAGTACTACGGACTCGAGGATGCCGCAGCGGTAGACTTCTTGATTGATTTTGACCCCTTGATCCACGAAAACTAAGGGAGTTCTACCACTGCCGCAATTTCGGCCCCAAACCATGACGGAATGCGGATTTTGACGGTGTTCGACGATGGCCGATGTACCGGGAGCCTCTACGGACCAGACTCTGTCGTTTTGGTGGTTGTGGAATTATTCTACGGTGAAAAGCTTCTCGTCTGTGAAGAGAATTCGCTCCCATTGCTGACCGGCGGCGAGATGAAGGAGTTGGCGGCACCTTTGGAGTCGTGCGCGCTTGTTTTCCTCCGTGAGGAGTTGAACTTTTTGGAGCTTGTATGGCTTGAGGTAGAACTCCTTTTTGGCGATTAGACGGACTGATTCGCGGTTGATACCGGTCCCACAGGCTATTTTCCTTATGGAAACCTTCGGATTTCGATTGACTCGCTTCTTGACGATGTTGCGATTGCTAGGTGTATTGACAGTGCGTTTTCTACCACTTCCTGGACGACGGCCATCATGGCCAAGCTCTTTGAAACGACGAATTGCATCGGACACGGTTTGTCGAGGCACATTGAGCAAACGAACAATTTCGCATTGACGCCTACCTTGACGAAACAGCTCCAAAATCGCACTACGTTTGTTTGACATTCTAAAATTCTGTCACATGAAATTATATCAAACTGAAAATTCACATATTAGTACAGGAAAGTGTGGAGAAACCAAAAGAATAAAAATTATTTGGCTGCGCTGAAATACTTTTGTTCCAGACCACAGCAAAATTTGTCCGAAGTTTTTCTTGTCACCCTGTATACATCAGAAATACCAAAGATTAACAGATAACATCAGAACTTCAGACAGTCATAGCTCGTTTTATGTCATGCTACCATGAACAATTCACAAAGGAACGTTTGAGAATATTGATAGCAATGAGGAATTGAAATAAACCAATAACATATCATATCCTCCAATAATGCTAAAAAAGCGAAGTTATATTATATCTTGTCTATAATTATCGATGCAGTTGAAATAATTTGATAATACCATAGGTTCGATTTGATGTTACTTAACCGACAATTTTCTCCTGATGGTGATCTTATATTTCCTGAATATTCGATGACTAAACGTTGGTAGAACGTTTACTGATTCTAGATCGATACTGATAAATTAGGGGCCTATGTTTATATTGGAAATTTCCTTGGATACATCGATCGTACTTGGTTACTTATTTATGACTGATACTCTTCATAAAATCATTTCCCTTGGCACGAGTCGGCACGGAGGGCTTCTTCTATTGTCCCCCTCGAATTAACATAGAATATATGCTTGACAATCGAAGGGGAAGTTATTTGGATTCTCTGTACGAACTTTCAAGCTCAAACTCATTTCATTCCCTGGCGGATTCTACAATAAAGTGCGAGTTCAATTGTGTTCGTCGTTGTTTTGCTTTCAATATCTATTTCGTTTCGCCCATTCGATGTTTATTAAGGACACAATGACTGAGGCCAAAGGCAAACGTATTTTTCTTGAATACATACGTCTAGGGTCGATGGAAACAAGAACATAAAGCAGTTGGGTCACTGAAGCTTGAGTTTTTTTTCTGGAAACAGAAACTGCAATTTTTTCAGGTTCGGATCGAGGGGGAGCAAGCGGGCGCATGCCCTAGGGCGCCAGCTTGAGGGGGCGCCAAAAACAACCAGAGGTTAATTTTTTTTTTATTTTTGATTTCTTCGGAAAAAATTATTATTATTAAATATGACCCGACTCTGAAGTGCCATATTGACCATTCGAAAAAAGGACAAACATTATATCTGTCCAAAACTATACAAAATGAATTTATCGATTTAATGGCCACCAAAGTTCGGAATAACATTATTAATGAGATCAAGGAGGCCAACTATTTCACTATTATGTTTGACTGCACCCCAGATGTATCTCACACGGTCATACAGAACAAATGAACCTAGGTTATACGATATTCAAAGAGAACTGAGTATGGATATGAGATACAGAAAAGTTTTATTGACTTCTTAGAAGTTGACGGAAAAACTGGAGAATAATATCATAGCGAATTCTAGATAAACTGCAAGCTGATGATTTAGATGTCAAAAAATGTCGTGGGCAATCCTACCACATCGGATCTAATATGGCTGTCATATATAAAGAAGTCCAATCCAGAATTCTATAGATGAAAGAGCTGGCAGTATTAGTTCCTAGCACACTCTTTGAATCTTGTGGATGTCCATTCGGCTTCTTCATGTTCAGAAGCAGTAAATTCATTAGGTGTTGCATAAAAACTTCATTTTTTTTTTGTTAGTTCAACCACACGATGGACTATTAAGTGCAAGAATACAAATTAGAAAGAAAGTAGCCAAACAAGATGGGCTAAACATCAAGATGTTAATGCCTTGCTCAACCAGGAGTTGTGAAGGCTGTGGAAGAAATCAAAGAATCCTCACTAGTCGCAGAATCCAAGTATGAAGCTGGTCATTTGCTTCATGCTGTGATGGATTTTAGATTCATCCTGAACCTAACAATTTGGGATAATATTCTGCGAGAGATCAATAGGGTCAACGTGGAAATTCAGAAAGGGGATATAATTATTTCACGTTCATTATCGTTGATGCAAGGTCTTGTTAAGTTCTTGCAAGAAGTGAGAGAAAACCCTATTGAAAACTGGATCTCGGAAACTACACTTCTTTCAGAAGATTTGGATGTGGAGCAAATTCTGAGAAATTCTAAGATTAGAAAGCGCAGAGAGTCTGCATACGAATTTCGCATTCCTCAATGGCCATGCCCGTTTAAACATGCAAAAAGAGGATCTGCAGAAAAATGGGACCCTTTTAGCGCAAAAATATTCAAGGGACTTTAATGCAGTTGATTTTTGTTAGGAACTAGCGGGTTTTAAAGAACTAGTTCCTGAAATAAGTGAAAGATCGACTTCATTAGACCTGCTACAAATTCTTCACAGGCAAGATCTGCAAGAAGCTTTTCCTAATGTCAGTATTGCTTTAAGAATATACTGAACATTACCTACCACGTCTGCAAGATGTGATGTCTTTGTGATATTTTCCTTATCATTAGTATTTATTTTTATTATTCTTTTGTATTATTTATTTTTGATATTTTTTATGAATTCATACATTACAACACGAATATTTGCCCCGGTCAGAAAAAATCGTAGATCCGGGTCTGATTTTTTTATTGTGAATGTGAACAGATGCATGAAGTGACTCTCTGGCAATAATTTAAGGAAAATTACTGCCACTAGCTTCATATCCTCACGGTTCTCCCCCACACTCACAACCATATAAATTCAGCCAAGGAAATTCTCGATTCTCGAATGACAATGAAATGGTGAATCGATCATCGTCGTTCAATGGCTGATGCCGCAAATTACACTAATCACATTTCTCCGATGTCTCCAGCAACGACATTTTATCGTTCTTCGTTTCCTGTGGGCATTTTCCACAAGCCAGACGGATTATTTCGGAATGAGTGCGATAATCTCGACGAATCTCGAGTTACTTAACAGACATCCAGTCTAAAAATAACCCAGGAGGTACGCTTTGAAAAAACGAAACCGCGATATGAACCGATTATTTTTAAACTTCGTGAAAAAATCGAACTTGACCTTAGAGTAGGCCTCGGTATGGTTATTCTGTGTGTGTATGAATTCTTTGATTGTTCTTGACACCCAAATATGGCCTCAGCATTTCGGACTCACAAGAGCAGAGTTCAGAAATTTTGTTCGTCAATTCTTGCCAACCAATTTTTATTCCTTCGTATATTTTATTTTATGATATTTTCATGCAATCATCAAGTTGAAAATAATTTGATCTTTCTGACAAAAATCAGTTAGTTTCAACTACCAATTTATTTTTAAAATCTCTAGTGAGTTTCAGTAAATTTTCCATCTGGCTTAGACGCTCAGCTATTGGTCCGTCACAAATTAAATTTCATCTAGGCGGAAACCATTTCACGCTTGGAGTGTTATGACATTTCTTTGAGCAAAGAGGGAATTTCACCCGTCGATTGTGTTCAAAGCAATAACAAAGTATAAAATCCCCGACTTCGAGTGGAGTAGTTCACTTGAGTGGGTAACTTTTCCCCTAACGTAAATAATTTATGAGTTCTGCCTCACCTGTTCCTTGTAAATAAGTGTATTTAATCAAACTGGAGAGATAAACGCGGATTGAATGATGTATTCCACTGGGATTTGGAAATCCCACAGGTGGAGATAGTCTTCTAATCTATATATATAAAAGAAAGATGTTGGTTACACCATTTATAACTCGAGATCGGATGGACTGTTTGTTATGAAACTTCATATATGGATTCGTCTACGGTCTGGTTATTATAAAATACAATGAAACTTTGAAAACATCGATGAAAATTTTACTTATACAGGAAATGCTTTTCCTTCTTTTGAGTACACGGAAAGAAATCTATTCTCGTACCAAGTGGATAATATTTGATTGAAGTAAATGATAGATTCATATATGAGCAAGAATAAGATTTAGTCGATTCAAGTATACCTTATCCTCCGAATTCAAATAAAATAATTCTTTCGACTAAGTATATCATATACTTGAATTTAATAAATCACGTATTATTGATTCAAGAATATTCATATATTCCTTGTGAGTAAAATGAGAATTTTGAAATGAGTATTCGAAATATTTCGTCTAAGGGAAACATAATCTCAAATGGAATTATTGTACATCTTAATCTAAGTAGTTTCTTCGTTCGAAGCAAAGATACCAAATACTTGAATGAACTCAATAATTTCACTCAATCCAACATCAGAAAATTGTTAAATTGAGTATATCATATTTTCAAATCAAATTTCATTCAATAATGGTTTTGAGTAAATATTAACTTCAGATTTAGTTTTCGGTCTACTTACAAGAAGTAAATACCTGTTTGGTCTAAACCATTTATATTCTCACTCTGAACCAATGAGAATTCTGAATATTCAGTTTCAGTATATTATATTCTCAAGATGAATAATGGGATTTATTTTATGCTTGCTTTGACAAATAGTGAAATTATTTGAAATGAGATAATCGTTTAACATTGCTGTGATTTCAGGATGAGGATTATATTCATAAAACGAGGCTTATAAGAATTGAAAACAAATTTATTATACTTCTGAAATAATTATAAACAAACAAAAGTATAAAAGTGATCACTGAAAACAAATAGAGAAAATGCTAAATTCAACATATAATCAACTGGACTAGGTACAAATGAACACAATAATAACTGATGTGAAAAAATAAGTACATACCACAAATAAAAACTATATGAAAAATCATAATCCTAAAAATACACATATAAATAAGTATACAATCAACAACAGAAGAAATATCAGAAGAACCACAAATAAAAAAATTATATAGGTACACATCGCAGTATAATCACATAAAGGTACTGGCACTGAACGGGATAATTAACATTCAAAACGTGAAACGATTTGAAAATAATTTTGAATGCCTTACGTGCAGAGGAGAACTGATGGTAGAGGTTTTCAACGATAATCAAAAAGCTTTTCGGTTCTAATAGAAACTGTCCCAAAACCAACAATTAGGGCGGCATCGTTCCTTTCCATTGTATTGTTTTCTGCCTCTGCTCTTGGATAATATTTTCCATATCTCCAAACCTCTGCAAGAAAAATGCTTATAAATTCTTTATCCTCTGAATTATTATCCGCATTCTATAATGAGTGATATGATGAGGTATTCCCCCCAAAAAAGATACAACAGTGTACGAGACTATTTCAATCTAATAATTCAAAATTCGTGAGTTACATAAGAAAATATGGTATAACTGGTTGATTATCGTTCTTTTTTTATTTAACGATGCTCGTACAGTACTGTGTAATTCGAAAAATCATTTTTAGAAGTAGTAAAAGCGAATTCATTTCATAAAAATAAAAAATATTTCACTTGCTTCAGAATTCATCTCTTTAATTTTCCTTGAAATCAGTTTTCATTCCTAAGGTAGGTATGAGATCATGATCATTGAGATTTTTTAAGAGCTATAAGGAAATATCTTGTTCTGAAAAATTGATAATCCCAATGTAATAGGATTTTTGAAAATGAATGTTCTTAGAAATGTAAGAGATGCGCACTTAGAGTATTTCAAGTATTAAATTTATCGAAAAAAAAAACAGCTTGGTGATTCAAAACGTATAAGATTAAAAGTAGAAATTAAGTTTTTTTTAAATCTCAATATAAATTTGAATCAATACATATCTTACCTTGAAATAGCTTGCTAACACTGCCTGAGCATCCCTATTGTCCCAATAATTTTTCCACATTTCACTAAAAATTGGTTAAACTTTCTTCGACACACTGAACTTGGACGAAAGACGCGATATGAACAAGTCGATTCAAGATCGAGAGTGATATCCCCTTTTACGCACTGAATAGAGGGCGCTTTTTAGTATATTGTTGAATAATTTACTTGGATCTAGTGGATTGAGAAATTCATATACTTGGATTACGATAACTACCGGAAGGAGAATTGGCGTATTATAGTTTATCGCTGAATATCTTACTCGGACCAAGTGAATGAAAATTTTGTCAAGATTAGTAATATATAGTTTCACTTGAATTTTTAGTTATATAGAATTGTTCTACATTATTTTTTTCGAAATTTTGGAATTTCTGAATGTTCCAGATTTGATGATTTCTGTTTACATTTTTAGGATACTTTGATATTTACCCTTATGAAAATTTACTCAAAACGAAATAGTAGTATGAAACTACATACTTATATGTAGCAGAATATGGAAAAATTAGATATACATGCTCTGCAATAAAAAATCATTAAGAATCAAGTTAGCTCTGAAATAACCTTGAAAAGGTTAAGGTGAAAACAAGATGTGATATCTAACATTTTTCACTTGAAACATATTCTTCTAAAGTTGATAGTTTTTGAGATAATTCACAGTCTCAAGTTTAATGCCTATATAATGAAATCGAAGTCAAAATCAACAAGTAAGGGTGCCCTTATTAATACTAGGCCCTTTCTGGGGTTGTAACATCCTCGAACGATTTCGACACCACATTTCAATACCAATACTTTATTTGCATAAATACAGAAGTAAAGAGGTTTAGCATTGTTAACCCAAAGACCGTATATTGTCGAATAATTCACTTGGATCTAGTGGATGGAGAAACTTATATACTTGGATTACGATGAAACTGCTCGCAAACGGATCACGGTTCCTTTTATTCATGCATGTTGCCTAACTACCGGAAGAAGAATTGGCATCTTAGTATATTCTGAAAATTACACTTGGATCGAGTGAATGCATGTCATTTCACTTAAATTTACAAATACGATGAATTTTTCAACAACTTCTTTCTTTCCCTTTCAAAATTATGGAATTACACTAAGAGAAATGTTTTACAGAGTGTAATAAATTTGGTGATTTTTTTTCTATAATGTTTCATCACATAATTTTATTATTAATCGATTTGTGAAAAGTACCTAATTGAAAATTTCTTTCAAATTATATTTTCACAATTTTTTTATAATTTCAACTTCATATTTCAATCCATACAATGTATATATTTTGAAAGGAGAGTCTATCTATCTCAATGCTAACTTTTTTCAGAAGTCTAACTTATCGTATACATATAATCTAAAATCTGAACGTTATCCTAGCAATATTTTATTTTCGATTTTATTCCATTTGGCGAAATATTCTCGAATCATTATTGATTGATTAATTAATTATTTAATTCATAATTTTATGTCAATTCATTATTTTATGTCAATCGAAATTATTATTTCAAGAAAACTAATTTCTTGAATATAACACATGGAATGAGTATATTCCAATTCTCGAACTGAGAATATTATATTTTCGAAGTCAAGATATCATATAGTTACCTGAAATATAGAAGTACTCTCGAATTGATAAAAGTGAATAGTTTGGATTGAATAAATAATTTACTCCGATGGAGAATTTCATTCTTCAATCAAGTATATGTTTTTTGAGTAAAATAAATTCATTCCAAGTATACAAAATTCCCCTTTTTACTTGTTTTGATTCTATATATACTTGAAACAACTCTAATATTTCAAGAATATTGGGCTTCTTGATTTGAGGATAGATTTCTTTCCGTGTAAGGCCACTAGGTGTCGCTACAGTTACAGTTACGCTACAGTGACTAGATAAGAGAGATCTTATCTAGTAGTCTGATAGGTTGAGCTGTAGATAGCGCAGATTAGAAAGCAACTTTTATGAGGGACACAATAGACCTTGGGATTGCAGTGGAATGAAACCACCTCACCAAACTATAAACTGTACAGGGTGATTTTTAGAGAACTATAAGATTTTTTTTCAAGAAACCCATAAAATTCACAAAAATGCATGAAATCTTTATTTGAATCGATAGTACGGTATATACAGTGTGACAATAAGAAAACCTCGGACAAACTCTTTTTCATTTAACTTTATTAAACAGAAGAAATTGAACAAAGCAACAACAAATAATAATACCTTGAACATTTGTTAATAATATATTCAAGCCGTTTCGAAGTGGCTTCCTTTGGCGGGATACACAGCTTCAGACGCTTCTTGAAATTTTCGGTAATGGGCCGCAGCTCCTCGTGCGTTAATCGGTTCCATTCCCGGCGCAGAGATTGCTTCAGCGACTCCAAATTTATGTGTTTTTTAGCACAAGCCCTTCAAAATCGACCACACGTTGTAGTCCATTGGGTTGAGATCCGGTGAGTAGGGCGGCTATTCTGCAGATGAGATGAAACAAGGAAAATGGGTCTTACACCATTCTTGCGTCATTTTCGCTCTGTGAGCCGGAGCGGAGTCCTGTTGGAAGGTCCAATGCGTATAGCCGAAGTGCTGCTTGGCCCACGGAAGTACTACGGCCTCGAGGATGTCGCAGCGGTAGACTTCTTGATTGATTTTGACCCCTTGATCCACGAAAACTAAGGGAGTTTTACCACTGCCGCAAATTCCGCCCCAGACCATGACGGATTGCGGATTTTGACGGTGTTCGACGATGGCCGATGTACCGGGGGCCTCTACGGACCAGACTCAGTCGTTGTGTTGGTTGTGGGATTGTTATACGGTGAAAAGCTTCTCGTCTGTGAAGAGAATTCGCTCCCATTGCTGACCGGCGGCGAGACGAAGGAGTTGGCGGTACCTTTGGAGTCGTACGCGATTGTTTTCCTCCGTGAGGACTTTTTGGAGCTTGTATGGCTTGAGGTTGAGGTCCTTTTTGGCAATTACACGGACTGATTCGCGGTCGATACCGGTCTCACAGGCTATTTTCCTCATGGAAACCCTCAGATTTCGATTGACTCGCTTCTTGACGATGTTGCGATTGCTAGGTGTATTGACAGTGCGTTTTCTACCACTTCCTGGACGACGACCATCATGGCCAAGCTCCTAAGAAACGACGAATTGCATCGGACACGGTTTGTCGAGGCACATTGAGCAAACGAACAATTTCGCATTGACGCCTACCTTGACGAAACAGCTCCAAAATCGCACTGGGTTTGTTCAACATTCTGAAACTCTGTGAAATGAAATTATATCAAACTGAAAATTCACATATTTGTACAGGAAAGTGTAGAGAAACCAAGAGAATAAAAATTATTTGGCTGCGCTGAAATACTTTTTGTTCCAGCCCACAGCAAAATTTGTCCGAAGTTTTTCTTGTCACCCTATATAATTTGATGTTTGAAGATTATTTCATGCAAATGTTGACTGCGGCTGCGCCTCAAATGGTCCAATGTTGGCACACTGTTTCCAACATTTCGGCAGGTATCTCACGAATAAATGCTTCAATGTGATCTTCCAATGCGTCAAACGAAGCGGGCTTGTCAGTATAGACATGAGCCTTAACAAAGCCCCACAAAAATAGTCTAAAGGTGTTAAATCCCACGATTTAGGCGGCCAATTGACCGGTCCCGAACGTGAAATAAACAGTTCACCGAACTTGCCTCTCAATTGGTTCATTGTTGTGCTGTGAGGCATGTGGCACCGTTTTGTTGAAACCACATGTCATGCCGAAAACGAAACGTGCGTGAGCTGTCAAAATCAGTGTTGCAAAAAAAAAAATAGAAAAATCACCTGTTATTGGATACAATTGGATTTCATGATTCCAATGACACTTCCTCCAATTTCTATGGAATATATAGATCGGTATGTCAGGGTAAAATACCGACTCCGCACTAATAACTCAATTTCTCAATTTCCCGTCGCTGCGAAATCTCTCGTGTGTAACAAACAGATGGAATTTTTATTGCACAAACATGGAATCTCTATAATCAATTTGGTTCGACCTTGGATTGCGAAATTATCATTATTTTCGAATTGTTGCGACCCGAGAAATTGTGGTTCTTCGATACGTAGGTATGAAATTGAATAATTGATCTCCAGTAATTTGTTGGCTTGTTCGAGGAACGAATTATTATTCATTGTGTTCGGTGGAAAAACCAACAACGATCGATTATTCGATATTGAGGCACGTGCTGCTTCTCACCTGAACTCAAATATAGATATTTTTCATACAGTCCACAGCAAATTTTTGAGGTTATCAACATTTTGTAGCAATTCTAGCAGTTCATATGATTGCTGATTTTGTTCACCCTTTAACACCTGAAGTACTACAAAATATTTGAAAGTGTATCAGCAAACAGTAAACAATTTCAACATCTCAATATCCAGAATTCTTTCACAAACTCAAACACTAGATACACTAAACGCTGTACTGCTTTATGTGGGCCACCTTGTATGATTATAGAGGGTTTTCCAATAAGGGGTGTTATTTTGAGATCCAAAGAAGAATGTCATGTTTATTTCGTTATAAAAGGGAAGGTATGCCGTTAATAATGGAGAATAACATCTGCCAAATGACCACCACGACCACGACTACAGGGCCATCTCCTTTTTATGAAATTTACCATAACCAAATTGCAAAGTGGCTGCCCTATACAGGGTCTTTCACGAGGAACCTCACCCATATTTATACGGGAAACTACTGAACGTATTTTCATGAAATTCAGCACTTATAAGTATTTCACGATGCTGATGAAATCTAAAATATTTTCAAGGCATGAGCACCTCCGGTTTTTCCGGAAATGATGTCAACTTCCGTTTTTAAAATTAGAACACCATTTTTTTATTGCAGAAATAGATTCCTTAGAAAATTTCAAGTCATTTTGATGTAACATTTTTCAGTTTTGGTTGGAAAATTCTCTCCGAGCGGGAAAATTCGAAAAAAAAATCGAAAATAGAGCTCCGCTGAAACAAGAATAACTTCGAGGTTTTTGGATGGAAAATTTTCATTTTTGGGATTTTTCAAGATGTAAGATTGATGTATCCACGATGTATCGCGATTCATGATACAGGGGGTGAAAAAATCGCTTTCAAAGTTAGGGATGACAAAATCGTGAAAAATCAATTTTTTCAAATTAGAAACCCATTTTTTAATGGCAGATATTGTATCTACGTTAAAAAATAATGTGAGTCTATGCATCACACCCTTGCCCTGAAGTGGATATTTTCTGAGTTATTTAAAAAAAACTGTTTTTCGTCTTGAATTTTCAGCTATTTCTTTTCCCTTCACGCCAAAAAGATGAAATTTTCAGGAACTGTTATTTGAACCATGCTGTAGATTTTTCACCCCTTCTTGAAACCGACTTCAAGTTACTATTAGGAGAACCATGGCAAACTCTCGCAGTTATAACTAGAGAAGATGCTGAAAGTTTTGACCGTTAATTTCTAGACATTTATTTATACGTCTCAGGAATGCTTCGTGCGTTTCTCTTCTTATTTCATCGGGAGGAAGAGATCTGCAAAAGTGTTTAAAAACCAAATTGAGTTTCGAAACTATGAATCTAAAAATCTAAACAAACCTGAACGCATTTCTGACTCGTTCTATGCAGTCCTCTTTATCAGTCAGGGAAGTTGAGTAGACAATATTTTTATCCTACCCAAACATAATAGTCTAAAGGAGTAAAATCGGGAGAACGTGGTGGCCAAATGTGGACCATTGTTCGCCAACCATCGATCTTCAAATAGCCTGTAGAGGATATTTGACACATTGAGTGAATTGTGTGGAGGCGCGCCATCTTGTTGATACCATAAGTCATTATGGTTCTGTACTAGCGGCTCATTTATTTGAATCAATATGTCAGAATATCTATCTCCTAAGGGAGAACATTCTTTAAATAATGCAAACATGTGTAGTGTTCTATCTTACCAGTTAAAGTCCCATCATAAATGTGAACATCGAGAATTGCATTATTTTTGATGGCGCAAAAAACATTGAAACTCCAGGTCTCATGATAGTTCCATTGTCTGAAGTGGTGGTTGTTCTCTTCATCCCAATAATGACTGTTATGCCTATTGAAAGAACCATTCTTTGTGAATTTAGATTCATCTGTCCAAATTATACAGTCCAAAAAGTTTTCATTCTCTTGAAATCGAATCATCATAGCTTCGCAAAACTCTGTTCTCCTGACGAAATCAGTTTCCTTCAAATGCTGTACCCTATTGAATTTATATGGGTGCATTTTATGTTTTTTTAATATTCTCCAAACACTCGATTGAGATAATCCCAGATCAATCTCGGCATCTTTGAGAGAATTTTGAGGATTCACACGAAAATATGCAAGAACTGTAATTTCGTTGTTCTCATCTTCTACTACACTTTTTTCTCTGTGTATAGTTTTCTTAACGAAAGATCCGACATTTCTCAAGTTTGACATGGTTCTGTTAATGGTATCTCTCGTTGGTCTGGGTCGGTCAGGAAACCTCTCAATGAACAGTCGAATCGTTCTATCTACAACTTTATTACATTCTCCATGAAGTAGAATGAGATTTAAATAATCTTCATTGGTAACATTAGGCATATTGATCGATTTTATAACTCGATACGAATTATCACCAAATTAATAGTAAACACAAAATGCTACTGAATAAAGAGGAATTTGGCAGATGTAATTAATGATATCTATCATGAAAAAAAAAGAATGTAAAACATGGTAAGTTTTTGCATATGGTTCATAGGGAATTATTTATTTATCACTGGAGAGAGAACCGATGGCCGATTAGTTGAAATAAAGAGGTTTCCGATACAAATTCGAATCCAAATTCGCCATCTATTCAGGAACAACCTGTAACTTTTTTCTCTTGCATATTAGGGTAGTAAAATCTAAAACATGGTTTAAGTAACAGTTCCTGAAAATTTCATCTTTTTGGCGTGAAGGGAAAAGAAATAGCTGAAAATTCAAGACGAAAAACAGTTTTTTGTGAATAACTCAGAAAATATCCACTTTACGGCAAGGGTGTGATGCATAGACTCACATTATTTTTTAACGTAGATTCAATATCTGCCATAAAAAAAAGGGGTTCTAATTTGAAAAAATTGATTTTTCACGATTTTGTCATCCCTAACTTTGAAAGCGATTTTTTCACCCCCTGTATCATGAATCGCAATTTCGATTCTCAAAGTGGATACATCAATCTTACATCTTGAAAAATCCCAAAAATGAAAATTTTCTATCCAAAAACCTCGAAGTTATTCTTGTTTCAGCGGAGCTCTATTTTCGATTTTTTTTCGAATTTTCCCGCTCAGAGAGAATTTTCCAACCAAAACTGAAAAATGTTACATCAAAATAACTTGAAATTTTCTAAGGAATCTATTTCTGCAATAAAAAAATGGTGTTCTAATTTGAAAAACGGAAGTTGACGTCATTTCCGGAAAAACTGGAGGTGCTCATGCCTTGAAAATATTTTAGATTTCATCAGCATCGTGAAATACTTATAAGTGCTGAATTTCATGAAAATACGTTCAGTAGTTTCCCGTATAAATATGGGTGAGGTTCCTCGTGAAAGACCCTGTATGTCCTCGATAGCCTCATGAATTCCATCTTTGAGGTCTTTAATCGACGATGGGCTCTTGGCGTAGACTTTTTCTTTCACATGGTCCCAAAGAAAGAAGTCGCAAGATGTTAAATACACAAGACCTCGGTGTCCAATTGTGGTCACCTCACTCAACAATAGTTCTTGGGTTTTCCAAGCCCTAGATGTGACAATTTTGCTGGTTGACGAAGCCACCGAGGTGGAAATGGGCCTAATCTCTCGAGATGATTTTTTGATGAAATTCCGCATCATTTTCATGTATTTCAAGGACCCAATCAGCAAAGACAGGACGTTGTTGATGATCGGTCGGCTTGAGTTCTTGTGTTAACTGAACTTTATAAGCCCTAAGGGGCAGTATCACCTTTTGAATCGTGGTAAATCTCCATTCAAAAGTGGACTCTTCATTTCACGAGTAAGTATCCTAATTTACGTCGTAGAGACTTGATTTTTTTTCAAATTGAAGTAGAAGAACGTCCCGAGAGCTTTTTCTCGATTTAATTAGTTTTTCAATTAAAAAAACAGGTTGAACTTCATCGTTTTGGAAACTACACTTAATGATTTTTTTCCGAGGGTTATTCATCATTTTTTGGAAAAAATCGCAACTATTTGCCCTCGGCAATTTAATCTTCTCTAAACTACAAAAGTTTTCATGATTATTATTTCAAAAATATAGCTTGTACCCATGAAAAACGAAAAACACATTCAATAACCCCAGATCTAACGATTACCCTGGTTTTTTTAATTGAAAAACGAATTGAATCGAAAAAAAGAAAACGATTTGCCCTCGGGACGTTCTTCAACTTCAATTAAAAAAAAAATCAAGTCTCTACGTCGTAAATTAGGGTAGTTACTCGTGAAATAAAGAGGCCACTTTTGAATGGAGATTTACCCCGATTCAAAGGGTGATACTGCCCCTTAATACCTAAATCTGTATGCAAAAAACGGTGCTATGGCGTTTGTGGAATTCCAAAGAACGACGAAGAATGGTTAAACCTGTGTTTTCTTCAACACTTTCGACTGCAGCAGCAATATTCTCGGCTGTTCTCGAGCGACGTGCGCGGGGTTAATTCTTCACCTCATCAACTTGTCCCAACAGCTCAAACTTTTCCTCCAATTTCTGTTTTGCGGTTCGATGAGGTGCTTCACGACGACCCAAAAATTTTCGAGTTTCACGAACCGTTTCTGCCAAATTTTCACCATTTTAAAAGCGAATTTCAATAATTGCAATACGTTCCATTTTCATTAACGGCGTAGTTGTACTTGTCAAATGTCAAAAAATAACAGCCTCAAAAGTAACATCTACCGAAATAGCGGGCTTTACAAAATAACATCTCTATTTGAAACCCTTTTTATATCGATTTTCAGTTGACAGTTGAAAAAAGGAGTGGGGTCACTCTCTGTGTTACTGTGTCACTGTGTTATTTTTTCTGAATCTTATAGACTATTTTTTTTGTATCTTATGATGTTTTCTGATGACCTAATTTTCTTTCAGGTAAATATCACTTCAACAGACAATTGCTAACTCATGAGATCTCTATATGAAGTAAGTTTCTTCCTCTATCTGCTTAACATTTCCGGTAAATTGGTTTATTATTAAATTTAATGTTTATTCTTTTTTGAGAATTTTATTTTGTATTGGAGCAATTGAAAAATAGTTGTTATTCATCTTAACGCAAATTACTGCGTATATGGCACTATTCAAAATTCAGTAATTCATTTTATGGAAAAGGGTTCATGCAAAAATTACAAGCAAAGATAAAGAATATAGAAAAAACGCGAATACTTGTGAATTTCAGTTTGAAAGGTATATATTCTGATGCAATCGATCCCCCTCAAAAAGCATCCCTTATGGAGGGTGGCAGCTCTTGCTGTATTAAAAAAAAATGACAGGGCATGTGAAAAACTTTTTCAAAATTGATATTTACGTCTGAAGAAAAATGATTATGGGAGGTGCGTTTTAGTTATTGTAGATGTTTTAGCTGAAGTTATTTTATGTTCTATGGATATTTTTAGTGGGATTTATTTGTATTCTCCTGAATGTCCGAATGATCGATATCAGCAATAAAATATTCATCGACACGTTAACGAGATTGCTTCCCCGCCGACTAGATCTCGATGGAGTTACTCCTGAATGAAAAACGCAGATAGACCGGCTTGAATTGAACATAAATTCCCGGTATTATCTCATTACCCAACTTAACGACCACATCGGTGGAACTGGGTATTTCATCCTCGAGTAGTCAGGGACAATTTTCGTGTTGAATCACATTCAAATTTCAGCCATAAAATGTTAGATTTACGAGTATGAAGGCCAGTAACGAGCGGGGTCAAGTTCACGTTCAGAACGCAAAGTTTTCCTCTCATTATCGAATGGTGATAGGATTCCATTGTCACCGGATCGGTTTTGTCACGGATAAACTGGATTTTCGGTCGTGGAATTGCAGGATCTGCAGCAGCAGGGGATTACTGAAACAGTTTCCCAGTACCACTTGAATTCAGTGAATTTTTTCAACCTGCAGATCAGTCCAGAATGTGAAGGATAGCCTTTAATTGACTTGTCTAGACATAAACCTAGCAAGAAACTATCAGAAGTGCGATAGAGTCATTCACTGGGATAGTCGAGCCGCTTTTAAAGCACTGAGCTCCTTTGTCATTGACTCAAAGTTGATTTGGGAGTGCCGGAGAAAACTCAATGAGGTAGGCAAGAAAAATGAGGTCTATCCAACCTGGGTTCCCGGTCATTTGGGAATCTAAGGAAACGAAGAGGCCAATAAGCTTGCCAGATGGGGCACATGAACGCCTTTCACTGGCCCAAAACCTTTCTGTGGTATAGGGAAATGCACCCATAAGAATGGGTTTCTGGAAAAGGAGAAAAACGAAAGGGAAACACCTTGGCGGAATCTCCCAGAAATGAATGTGGAATAAGCATGTTGATAATGCTACTGACAGAGCTACAAGAGCTCTGATTGCGTACAGGCGTCTATGCGGCAGGAATTGGGACTGCAACCCAAAAATACTGCGATGGATGTACGTCATGATTGTAAGACCTATAGTCATTTGGCAGTAGCCTGGTTTACTAAGGCAAGTCAGGTACCTAAGTACGAGGAAAATGCTCGACAAAGTACAAAGGCTTGCCCGTGTGTGCATCACGGGAGCTATGAGAACGTGCCCAACCAGGGCGCTTGAGATCATCACAGACCTCACACCTCTACATCTAGTGATTAATAGGGTAGCCCATGAGGCCATCCTCAGAGTATCTAAAGAAGGAGCAGGCAATGGGAGAGTTAGGTTTCAGCGAGCTTGGTCCTCTCTGAATGACTACACCTCATCTGCAAACCTTCCAAGTGATGTAATGATCAAGAAAGTACGCACTGAGAAGAACTTCAGTACAATGCTAAATAAAAGAGAGGATTGGGAAAGGGAGTACACCAACTACAATCTCAAAGAAAATACAATGAAATTGTATACAGATGGTTCTAAAACCGCTACAGGAGCTGGCGCTGGGATTTACGGGACAAGTACCAAATGTGCACTATCGTTAGGCTCCTGTACAAGAGTCCTTCAAACGGAAATACTTGCAATCGGCAGATGTCTAGCTATAAATCTAGAAAGAAACTATCAGAAGTGCGATATAGCTATTCATACAGATAGTCAAGCTTCTATTAAAGCACTGAGCTCCTACGTCATTGACTCAAAGCTGTTTTGGGAGTGCCGAAACAAACTCAATGAGGTAGGCAAGAAGAATAGGGTCTTTCCGGGTCTTTCTGGGTTCCAGGTCATTCGGGAATCGTAGGAAACGATGAGGCCAATACACGGGCCAGAAAGGGCGCACAAACGCCACTCACTGGCCCAGAACCCTTCTGTGGTATAGAAAAATGTACCTATAAAAAGGAGTCTATGCTGAAGGAGAAAACCGAAAGAGAAAAACTATGGCGGAATCTCCCAGGGATGGATCACTCCAAAAAGTTCCTCCGGAACTTTGAAACTGCTAGAACCGAAAAATATCTGGATCTCAGTAAAAACCAACTTCACCTACTCACTGGCTTTCTCACAGGACATTGTCGCCTAAAGAAGCATCTGTTGAGAATGGGTTTATCGGACACTGATGAGTGAAGATTCTGTGGGGTGGAGGAAGAAACTCCTATTCACCTGGTAACGGAATGCTATGCCATTGCAACTCAAAGTAAACAATCCTTTGGACAAGAAACATGCAGGAGTGAGGAATGAGCCTCGTTGAAATTGCATATTTAAGGATTTATTGATCTTTTCTTTCCCAATTCTCCTGGAATAGTTCCTTCAATTATTTCTCTAACGGGGGCCCACTTATCAATAATTTGCGCTTTGGAAAATGCGGGAACCTTTCAGGAAAATCATATTAATGACCCCCCTACCTGTAAAACAGCTCGAAAATCGCATTGAAACCGCAGCAGGCGATACCCCTAATTTCCGCTTTTAGCATTATCGACAGATAAAAATATCGTCACGAATGTAATAGGTTTCGGTTGAAAAATGTGACCTTTACACGGAATCGACAAGAAAAATTATTTTGAGCCCTAAAACTGAGCAAATTTATGTATGAATCATGTTCTCATCGATCTGTGCCGGATTTTTTTAAAACTGTTGCTTAAGGGGAAGTATCACCTTTTGAATCGTGGTAAATCTCCATTCAAAAGTGGTCTCTTTATTTCACGAGTAACTACCCTAATTTAGGACGTAGAGACTTGATTTCTTTTTAAATTGAAGTTGAAGAACGTCCCGAGGGCAAATAGTTTTTTTTTTCGATTTAAGTAGTTTTTCAATAAAAAAAACAGGTTGAACGTTTTGGAAACTACACTTAATGATTTTTTTCGACGGTTATTCATCATTTTTTGGAAAAAATCGCAACTATTTGCCCTCGGCCATTTAATCTATATATATAAAAGAAAGATTTTGGTTACACCATTTATAACTAGAGATCGGATGGACTGTTTGTTTTGAAACTTCATTTATGGAATCGTCTTCGGTCTGGTTATTATAAAATACAATAAAACTTCGAAAAAATTGATGAAAGTTTCACTTATGCAGGGAATGCTTTTCCTTCTTTTGAATAAGGCCACTGGGTGTCGCTACCGTTGATGCGTAGTGGTACAGTGAATAGACAAGTCACTGTACGTAGTCGTAGATTGATATTACCGCTGTTAGATGGCGATATGTGATTCGCATAGAACTCATGGTAACATGGAAGTCTATTGCCAGATCAAAAAGCGGGTAAACTTATCTCAAGTTGGTGGAACAGTGAATTTTTACCGAAAGATCAAGTATCTGATTTTGACGATCAGTTTCAAACGTGAGTTGGCCATCTTCATCTTTTTCTTTATTTTTTAGATGCTTTCGAATTTCTGTTTGGGTAATAGATATATTTGCGGAAATAACTGAATCCAAAATTGCCCATAATTAGTAATTGACATATTATATTCGTGTTTCTGTTCGCACAGAGACAGTATTGTAAGCGTCATTTTGAAACGTTTGCTCATCGGGCTTTCACTTATGATATACAATAATGTTTCATGGGTTGCCTAATCTCTTCAAGGACTCGTTCATCCAACGAACAGCGAGGCTTTGGAACACATGGCCTAGGGAGGTGTTCCCCGAGGCATATAACCTCCAGAAATTCAAGAAGAACACCAATTCTCACCTGCTTGCCCTTGGTTCTCACGATGTTCTCTGAACATTACAGGATATTCCTTTTCGTGAAAACCACAACATAAAAAAAAAATCTGATCTGGTCGAATGACCATCAATAAATTTGAATATGAGTTCAACATAATTCACAGTGTTGATAATTTTGCCGTGTCGATCGTACTATCGACATTTTAACATCTCGATTTGTCTTCTAACGAGCTTGATATCGTCAACTAAATTGAACAAATTGAAGAGAGATTGACAGCTCCTATCCATGGAATAATGAGAATCGCGCTGCTCCACCAACTGAGCTGTTTACCCATTATTTTGAGCTAAGATGTCTAAAATAATGGTGTGACCACTGATTAGATTTTGAGAATATAAGAAAAGTTTTGTTTTGCCACTTCAGGTTGGGCTATTAACAAATGACTGATTTTTTAATTCTGGTCGACGGGCTGTGTTAATAGTCGATAGTTCATTAAAGGAATAATTTTTGTTCATATTCTTGACATTTTGATTCATATAAGAGGAAAGGTATAATATGGATTATACACCTGCTATTCACAGTCACATGAGGTACTGCAAAAAGAGAACTGTACAACAATTAAAAACAAAAAGTTATATGTTCAAGTTCAACAATTAGTTACCGCTTAAATAAAGAGAATTCTTTCCATGCGAATTACAAAATTATTAAAATTTTGTATATTTTGAACTTTTAAGTATAATTCAGGCGGTACAAAGTTCGACGGACCAGTTAGTCTTCTATAAACTACAAAAATTTTCATGATGATTAGTTGAAAAATATAGCTTGTACTCATGAAAAACGAAAAACATTTTCAATAACCCAAATATTGCAGAGATCTAACGATTACCCTGTTTTTTTAAATTAAATCGACAAAAAAAACTATTCGCCCTTGGAATGTTCTTCAACTTCAATTTAAAAAAAAATCAAGTCTCTGCGTCGTAAATTAGGGTAGTTACTCGTGAAATAAAGAGACCACTTTTTGAATGGAGATTCACCACGATTCAAAAGGTGATACTTCCCCTTAAGGGGAGGTGGTACACGTCCGAGCTCGCTTGCTCCATTCAAAAATTAGGCTTTTCATTTCCATTATATCTCAGTTCGTATGCGACGTAGACCAACAATTTTTTTTTTAATTGAAACCAGTAATGAATCTAAATCATTGGTTGGATTGTAGAAATACCACATCTGCAAGCTTTCACTATCGAAAACTACTGTAAGGAAGCATTTCAGGGTGGTTCACCCCTTTGGAGCTTACGTGGGTGCAAACAAATCTTGATGCATCAAGAGTCAAGACAACCATTCGACACAAATCTGACAAATCACAATAAAATTCTTTAAATACATCCCTCAGATTTTGCACTGTTCTAATTTTTACTAGAGACTTTTTGGTTTGAGTAAGTGAGCTTGGGTCAATGTTGAATTCTAATCGTAATTTCGAGAATTATGAATATTTTCAGAATAATTGGCATGATTTTTATCACTCTTCGAGTGATGTACATCACGAACTTGTAAGTAATAAAACATCCTGTCATCTTTTCCCTTGCAATTCAATTAGACCGAATGAATTTCCTCTAGAGCATATTTCTCGACATTTCCATCTACGTTTTCTTGGAGTTGGAGGATTTGGGGGAGGATTTCCGTGATATTCAATTTTCGCGGCGCTAGCAGTCTCGAAGATACACGTCACGCCCAGATTAGAGCCAGGAAGTTGAGGCTGCGACTCAGATGAAACGTATGAGACTCGAATTTTGATTCGCGTCTGTTGGAGAGATGTTAAATTTTGAAATGGGGGTGACATTTGACCTCGGAAAGGCCGTGATTCTCTGCAGGATTGGACGGTTGTGGGGATTTTAAATTTTTTTTATCTGGTGTTACCTACAGTTTCATCAGTTGCTGATAAAGCCCTGGATAGGTTATACTAGCCGATAAACTTCCGGGTAGTTTAATACCAGGATCAAGTGGCCGATAATTTTTCATCTTAAAAGCGGAAGTGTGAAAATGAATATTTTGGTGTTTTATGAAGACGAGTTTGACGATTTCTCCAAACATACGAGGATATATTGAAAAGTTCTTAGCCTACTATAGAACCAAACAAAATTTCAATGTCAAAATATTTTATTAATCAACATACTCTTCTCTTAATTGAATACATTTATTACAGCGAACCTGCAACGTCTCTAGACCTTTCAAAAAAATGTTTCTTCTTGCTCTGCAAACCAGTCCTCCACAGCTTTTATTACCTCCTCGTTGGAAGAAAATTTACGACCTTTCAAACTTTTTTTCAGTTGAGGAAAGAGATGATAGTCGGACGGAGCCAAATCTGGTAAATAAAAGGGGTGTTCTAGTCACTCTAACCCTGAATCACCAATTTTTTGCAAGGCAACATGAGATTTGTGTACTAGGGCGTTGTCCTGTAAGAACAAAATACCTTTGGATAGCTTTTCGCGTCTTTACTCCTTAATTTTTTCCCGTAATGAGTGGTCAGTAATGTCGAATAGTAATCTCCAGTTATAGTTCTACCCTTATCCAAAAAATCAATCATGATTACTCCATGGCAATCCCAAAAAACTGAAGCAAGAACTTTTTCAGCAGATTTTTGAACACGAAACTTCTTAGGTCTTGGAGACCCAGAGTGTCGCCATTCCATCGATTGTTGCTTCGTTTCTGGATCGAAGAAATGTATCCCAGTCTCATCCATAGTAACAATTCGTTTTAAGAAGTCTACATCGTTTTCAAATCGAGCACAGATCGAAAGCGATGCTTCTACTCTTGCACGCTTTTGGTCAACATTCAAACATTTGGGGATCCATTTTGCAGAAATTTTTCTCATTTCCAGAATAGCGTGAACTATATGATGAAAGCGTTCGTATGAAATCTTTAGTGCTTCAGTTATCCGTTTTAGCCCAATTCGACGGTCTGATAAAATCATGTCATGAACTGCATCGATATTTTCGGGGACTGACACAGAAACTGGCCTTCCCGATCGGTCATCATCTTCAATGGAAACAAATTTACCTTTTTTGAAGCTTGCAGTCCAATTTTTCACGGTCGCATTCGAAGGACATTGATCACCAAGAATATTAAGCATATCTTCGTAAATCTGCTCCCCTTTTAACCCTTTTAAATACAGATGGCTCGATACTCCAATTTTTATATCTTTACAATTTCGGTGGATATCTTTTTTTAAATTTTATTGAACTGGTCTAGGCTAACTAGATATCAATACATCCTCGTAAATGACGTCTACGACAATGTCGTGAAATTAGAACACATTTTGATGATTCTTCTGAATATGGCGGTTTTGACTATATACAAATGTTCTTTCTTTCATAGAAAACAACATAAAAACAAAACTTCAATGAAAATTTTATTTTTTTCTCTAATTGATTGCTGTATTCTTAATAAGATTTTTTTGTTGTATGATGAGAATATTGATATTTTTTGTTATTGGTTGTTCTTGATTTTTAATTTTGTTATTCAAATTGAGGCCCTAGCAGAGTCCGGATTACTGGAACTCTGATAATGAGGCCTTTTGTTGTCCCATATTGTGAGACTTTACAATAAATGGATTTATTATTATTAAATACACAAGTAACAAGGAACCCACCTTGCGACATTGCCTAACCGACCCTCCGTTAAATTATCTGGTAGATATTTTATCCGGGACCCGAACGATGATACAGGAAAATAGTACACTGCAGATTTATACCTTTCAAGGACATTATTTTTGGCACGTGTGTTACTAAGTTTCAGGATATAAGCAATTGCTTTCCAATCATGCTTTTCGTGTTATTTTTTTATTTAAATTTCCTTCTCTGTCTCGCCTTCAAGCACAGAATATTTCAAATGAATTCGTTCTGAGTTCAAGAGGCCGTTCTTCCGAATATAATCGTGGAGGAATCAAAAAAACAACAATAGGTAATCGATTCGATATTGCCGAGTATCGAATAAAAAGTATAATGGAACACTGAAGCGTCCCCTGAATGAAATAAATGAGCCATTAAAATTTATGACAGCAGTAAACGAACGTCAGCTCCGCACGTCAAAAATTTCGTGAGGTAATAAAATTATGGATGGCAAAAATGGTTTACGTATTTCCATTGCGGATGACGAAAATTATAGATTGAAATGGTTCATTCGTGAGATTTTTCATTTTCTCAGATTTCCTACTGATCGGCGATTCAGCACTTATTTTTTTTGTGAGTTTTTCTACCGTGTGGACCAGAAAGAGTGACAGATGTCACTGGATTCTGATTCAAATAGCAAATGACTGATTTGTTGATATACAGGGTCTATATGAATAGTTGGGAAAAAATCAGGTCGTAATTCCTTGTCGAAAAATAGGGTCTTCCATATAAACTTTCCTTTTTGAGTCCCCCGCCTGCTTAGTTATGGCCTCCTAAATATGGAGCCAGAAAAACAGATTTTAAATTTTTTCTTAAAAACCAGGAATTGACAAGAATTAAATTAGGTGAACATTTTATGCACTCTCCAAAATGTTACGTAGTGTTCTTCTTTGATTGCAAAGAGTAAAAAAATCCACCCTTAACCGTTATCCGCAAGAAACTCTTTACCATAGTCATATTTTACAATAAAAAATTAATTTGGGATAGCTTGATCCATTCTTGATGAATAAATTTTCTTGTTATTTCTTGCCAAAGTTCCTGGTTTCCGAGAAAAATAAATAAACAATAGATTATACGCCTGAGGCGTAGAGACTAGATTAACATCTGTGTCTCAAACCCTACTTACATTTAAAGACGTCCTTAAGGGGCAGTATCACCTTTTGAATCGTGGTAAATCTCCATTCAAAAGTGGTCTCTTTATTTCACGAGTAAGTACCCTAATTTACGACGTAGAGACTTGATTTTTTTTAAATTGAAGTTGAAGAACGTCCCGAGGGCACATAGTTTTCTTTTTTCCGATTTAACTAGTTTTTCAATTATTGCTATTAAATATGTTTTTCGTTTTTCATGAGTTTATAGGAGATAAATTGCCGAGGGCAAATAGTTGCGATTTTTTCCAAAAAATGATGAATAACTGTCGGAAAAAAATCATTAAGTGTAGTTTCCGAAACGCTGAAGTTCAACCTGTTTATTTTTAATTGAAAAACTAATTAAATCAAAAAACTTGCAACTATTTGCCCTCGGCAATTTAATATTCTATAAACTACAAAAATTTTCATGATTATTTCTTCAAAAATATAGCTTATACTCATGAAAAACGAAAAACATATTCAATAACCCCAGATCTAACGATTACCCTGGTTTTTTTAAATGAAAAACTAATTAAATCGAAAAAAAAGAAAACTATTTGCCCTCGGGACGTTCTTCAACTTCAATTAAAAAAAATCAAGTCTCTACGTCGTAAATTAGGGTAATTACTCGTGAAATAAAGAGACCACTTTTGAATGGAGATTTACCATGATTCAAAAGGTGATACTGCCCTTTAAGGCAGGCTTAGATTCGACGGTGCAAGTGGGCTATAAAGGGGCTGGAACTAAGCAAGAGGGGCCCAAAAATGAAAAAATTTTATGGAAGACCCACCCTTTTTTTCGACAAGGAATCATCCCATACAAATTGTAGCAACTATTCACATACACTCTGTATAATTGCATGAAGAATATGATGATGAAAAAAATTGGATAATCCCATATTGAAAATATAATGTCGTAATTATTTTCTGTGAGACAAATCGAAATTCTGTCACCGAAGCTTAACTATTTAATCTCAAGCTTTCATTTCTAATCTTCGATAATGTTGTTATTTCTCAAATCATTAAATCAACACTGCCGCAAATAATGGTATTATTTCATGCGAATCAAACAAGCCTTATCAGTAAAAACAACTTCATTTCATATGCAGGGGACTTTTTCTGAGTGGGAAAAAGTTTCTGGGTAATTCCATACAGGGTCATCCACGGTCAGTGGATTCACGGATCAGCTTCAACTGAAAGCTTTTTACTGCGGTGTTTGGACTTTAAGAAAGGTGCAGTTTTAGTTTCCGCTTACTATTGTTCTGCATATTTGACCGTGTAGATTTTGAAAATGTTGGGTTACTGTCATTTTTCTGTCAGCTGACTAAGCAACATCCTTTCTGCATAGAGGTAGTAGTAATTACGTATTTATAAAAATGTTTATTTACTCTGGGAAGATATTGAATTTGAGAAAATATTATGTAAATTCGATAATTTCAAAGACCTGGCGAATGTTGAAGAAACTTTTTTCTCTGTTAATACTGGAGATATTCCACGTATATTTACATGGTTGGAAGATTCAGTTATGCTTTTTCTTGTACGGAAATCACGAATCGAGTGTTGAAATTTTACTGAAAAATAATGGACAGAATAGTTCGTTACTTTGTGATAGTTCATTTGAAAAAAAAATAAAAGTACTCGAATAACCCAACAGAGACACTTCTAAACCAACAAACGGAACTACGAAATTTCCCAATTTTCAAAATTCTCAAGAAATAAGCCTGCAGAAGATATTCAAATACCTTTTTGCACAACTTGAAAAACTGCAGTATGAAAATGTATATAGCAGTGCTACGAAACCTGTATCACAGTTAAACCTTAAAAGAACTAACTCCATTCATAAAGTTGAAAAAGAATAAATGAAAACGTCTCGGAGAATTTTTTGACATTTCACGAATACCAACCTGCGTCAGTTTTAGGTAAAACAACTTGAATAATCTGAATCTTTTTTTTGTCATCTCATTCTATTTTGTTTTTGTCTACTTTTTTTGTGCTTTTAAATATTGGGAAGTATTGTTTTCCTTCAACCCATTTATTATGATGTTGCCTTGCTTTTGATTTCGTTGACAATGAAGGATATTATTATTATTAAATCTTGGCCGAACGGGAAACATTAAAAAAGTGAATGGAGTATATGTTATCGCATATTCTAGTTGTGTAAATTTTCCTGCCTCCACAACGGTTTCTTTCAACTGCAAATCCAAGGATTTTCCAAAACTGAGACAAATCGCTTCTGAAGCGCTAAGTGGTTTCGATAAAGCATTCAATAACGCTTCATCTTCGGACAAATGGCCTCAGCTATTTATACCAGAACATCAGCAACAATTTCGCTGCTGTATAATAATGGCCATACATTTTGAATATCCATAAATCTCAAAGTTTTCTTCGAATAGCTCATTTAACGTAAGTCTGTTGAATTATGGTGGCAATGCGTTACATCACGGATTACCTTAGCATATCAATTGTTGAATGGTTAATAAAGGTCATTACTAGCCTAGAAACGGTACTACGAAATAACATGCCGATTGGCATGGTCGAGACTGAGGTATTTTACTTTCAGATCGATTATTTATGCGTTTTTCAATTCTTGGTATTCCAGAGGTGTGTTTGGAAACGTTTTTGAGGCGCGCGGCCATTTTGTGAAGGCTCCCACAGTTTTCCGTGGCAGGTTTCTCTATATACAGGTAACTTTTTCAATATTCGACACTCACGATTTGACTTGAGATCATACGACACCCAATTTCCTACCTTTCGGGTCATTCACATTGCTTCTGAACGACGGCAAATGGCGTTGTCCAGCTAGACCATCGTCCTCAAGAACTTACACTAAAATACGATGACTTTCGGCAGCTTTTTTCTTCATATCGAAGTAGAACTAGTGAGATTTTCAGAGCACACAGAAAATACAGGTTGTATTTAGAGGTGAGTCTTTCCTTTTTTTGACAGATGGTAGAACTCATCAAAATGAGTCATTTTACCAAAAATTTTTGTATGAATTATAGATTATATAATGATATGATAATTTTGAAAAGTGGGAAATTCCATAGGTCCGTCTGTTCATTTAGAAGTTTTTCTGTTGGGTTATTCAAGTACTTTTATTCTGTTTCCGAATGAAATATCACAAACTAATGGTCTATTCTGTCCATTATTTTTCAGTAAAATTTCAACACGACCTCTATGTAGAGAGAACACGTTGCTTGAATATCTGACAGGACAATGACTTTAACCTAACATTTTCATAACAAACACGGTGAATAATGTCAGAATTTCATTGGTAACCGGGATACTTTATGAAAGTGAATGGAGTATAAGTGAATTCTGCGTTAAAGTTATAAACTAAACTTGGAGTGGTGTCGATCAGCTTCCTCTTCGAATTTCCGTCGAATTGTTCCAAGAAAATCTGGCCAGAATCCACGTCTGCCCGTGCAAACCAAAACTTGAACTCGTTACCGAAATACGATGTTAATTTGTTCATCGAACCCTGAGGATGCCCGACAAAAGCTGCGAGATACGGGCCGCATAGGTAAGTAAATTGCGTTATCATGACTCATGAATAATGGAAGACTGCCAGTACCAACAATAGAAGCGAAAAGATCGTGACACGCGAAAAATTGTTCCAATTCACCAATATCTCGCAGAAGGGAGAGGCAGGAAAGCTATAACCATCCATCTTGCCTATGCGGACTGCTTTAAGTTCCACAGATGTTGATATCCTGAAGCTGAACAGAAAGCGAAGCGTTTTTGGTATCGAGTTATCGGTGGTAAATGTCATTTTCAATCGAATTTTGCCGATGGAACGTTTATTCCACCCTATATATTCACAAGTTCAAATACTGAGAGAGCTAGACTGAATTTTGCATATTCTTTCGAAAATTCAGAAACATTCGCAAAAAGAATCTGTATCCTGGTTCTCAATGAAATACTGACACATTTCACCGTGTATATTTTGAAAATGTTAGGTTATAGTCATTTTCCTGTGAGATAACTACGCAACGTTGTCCTTTCTATAATAATAATAATAATAAATATAGTTCCAAAAACCTTGCGAATGTTGAAGAAACTTTTTTCCATGTTAATATTGGAAATATTGCACGTATATACACATGGTTTGAAGATTCAGTTATGCTATTTTCTTATACGGAAATCAAGAATCGAGTGTTGAAATTTAACTGAAGAATAATTTCGAGAAAAGAATGAAAAAATTCTATAAACCCAACAGAAAAACTTCTCAACGAACCTATGGAATTCCACAGTTTTCAAAATTCTCTAGAAATAAGCCTACAGAAGATATTTGAATACCTTTTCGCACAACTTGAAAAACTCCTGTATAAAATGTAGTAGTACTACGAAACCTGTGTCACAGTTGAATCTTAAAAATCTTAAAAGAACTAACTCCATTTACGAAGTTGAAAAAGAGCACCTACATAGATTTTAGCATTGGCAACGTCTGTGAGAATTATTTGACATTTCACAAGTACCAACCTATTTATTAAGTAAAAGAAACTAACCTGAATATTGGCCGAACGAAATACTTTATGAAAGTGAATGGAGCATAGGGACATCGTGAAATTAGTTTTAATCACAATTCAAATGCTTTTGTTGTGAGTTCTGGAGTGTTTTATGTTTATTGGTTCTCTACAATAATTCAAATATCGGAAATTAGTTGTGCGACAAAAGTTTGCAGAAGAGAACTCAAGCACCAGCAAAAATTGAATTCAATTGACGAAATTCAAAAAGAAAACTGAAATATATCAATCTCAATACTAAATAAAATAGTTGCCAACAAGCAGTACGAAGTGCAAGGTGTAAAGACTGTAAAGACTCAACGACGAGTGAATCGATATGAAAAAGTGACATTTAAAGGGAAAATGGGGAGCTTTATATATTTACACCACGACATAGAACGTGCTGCACGGAAACTTCAACTAACTGAGAGGATATTTCATTTTTAAAGACGTAACACGAATTTGTGCTTTCTGAAGCGAGACCCACGTTCAAATATATACCTAGCAACCTCCATAGGGGTTGTTTTCTCATCAAACCAATTTTGAACGCTCGGCAAACAGCAAGGATTTGTTGTTGCTGTTGATCAGAGGTGTCGTGTCCCCCACTCATGAACAATTCACGATGAAATGGCAAAACTGTAATGTTTGGTAGATATCTCATGCTTCTCAGCATTTGTGATACGAGGATATACAGGGTGGCCATTTGAAAACGAAACAGACGAGATTACAGACGAAATAAATTTTTTCGATAGAAATGCTCGGACAGGTCGATTTCTGTTTCGAGGGGGACAACTTGAGTTGTAGGTTACGGACGCATAGCGCTTCAACCCTTGTTGCTACAACCCCCACCCCCAATTTTTGAATAGGGAAGATGGGGTGAGTGATACCTCATTTGAAAGTTATTTTTATACTGATTTCAGCACAGTAATTGTTTTTTCATTTTATGCATTAGTTCTCGAAATATTCTTAACTAAGTATTTGAAAATGAAGTGGTGTTTTCATGGCACTTGTAGTGTTTTTTTGTGAAAAATCGACATCTTGATTAAAGATCTCTATGTCAGTGGATTGGAGGAAGGAAGCCACAGTCATGGTTGTTTTGAAGCTCAAAATGTCGATTTTTCACAAAAAAACACTACAAGTGCCATGAAAACACCACTTCATTTTCAAAAACTTAGTTAAGAATATATCGAGAACTAATGCATAAAATGAAAAAACAATTACTGTGCTGAAATCAGTATAAAAATACCTTTCAAATGAGGTATCACTCACCCTATCTTCCCTATTCAAAAATTGGGAGTGGGGGTTGTAGCAGCAAGGGTTGAAGCGCTATGCGTCCGTAACCTACATCTTAAGTTGTCTCCCTCGAAACAGAAATCGACCTGTCCGAGCATTTCTATCGAAAAAATTTATTTCGTCTGTAATCTCGTCTGTTTCGTTTTCAAATGGCCACCCTGTATTGAAAAATTGTTAGCCTACTACAGAACCAAACAAAATTTCAATGTCAAAATTTTTTATTACTCAACATATTCTCGTCTCAATTGAATACATTTATTACAGCGAACCTGCAACGTCTGTAGACCTTCAAAAAAATGTTTCTTCTTGATCTGCAAGCCAGTCCTCCACAGCTTTTATTACCTCCTCGTTGGAAGAAAATTTACGACCTTTCAAACTTTTTTTCAGTTGAGGAAAGAAATGATAGTCGGACGGAGCCAAATCTGGTGAATAAGGGGGGTGTTCTAGTAATTCTAACACTAAATCACGAATTTTTTGCATGCAAATACAAAATATCTTTGGATAGCTTTCCGCGTCTTTTCTCTTTAATTTTTTTCCGTAGATTGGTCATTAATGTCGAATAGTAATCTCCAGTTATTGTTCTATCCTCATCCAAAAAATCAATCATGATTACTCCATGGTGATCCCAAAAAACTGAAGCAAGAACTTTTCCAGCTGATTTTTGGACACGAAACTTCTTAGGTCTTGGAGAACCAGAGAGTCGCCATTCCATCGATTGTTGCTATGTTTCTGGATCGTAGAAATGTAGCCAAGTCTTATCCATAGTAACAATTCGGCTTAAGAAGTCTACATCGTTTTCAAATCGAGCACAGATCGAACGCGATGCTTCTACTCTTGCACGCTTTTGGTCAACATTCAAACATTTAGGGATCCATTTTGCAGAATTTTTTCTCATGTCCAAATTGACGTGAACTATATGATGAACGCGTTCGTATGAAATCTTCAGTGCTTCAGATATCCGTTTTAGCCCAATTCGACGGTCTGATGAAATCATGTCATGAACTGCATCGATATTTTCGGAGACTGACACAGAAACTGGCCTTCCCGACCGGTCATCATCTTCAATGGAAAATTCACCTCTTTTGAAGCTTGTATAGTCCAATTTTTCACGGTTGCATATGAAGGACATTGATCACCAAGGGTATTAAGCATATCTTCACAAATCTGCTTACCCCTCAACCCTTTTAGATACAGGTACTTGTGATGGCTCGATACTCCAATTTTTCGATTTTTACAATTTCGGTGGACATGTTTTTTGTAATTCATTGCGTAACTCTGGTTTACTTTTTCGACGTCGAACTCTACACTGACACTTCTAATAATTCGTTGATATGGTATCGCAATATTTTGTTTAGGCATGGAACTGGTCTATGCTAACTAGATATCAATACATCCTCGTAGTTCAGAGCCAAATTTGATAATAATAATAATTTTCGACGTTTAATGGTGCGGTACTGCCTCACCTGCCTCATAGGACAAGCGGCCACTGGTTTTATCTGTTGTACTTCGTCACAGCCAGCCTTCCTTTAATAGTCCTAAGATGACGTTCGTTTTCACGCATTTGCAGTCATCAAATTCTGACGTACCCGGTTAAAAAGCGCTATCGAACGACCTTCGTTCGTACCAATTCTCACACAGAATTGCGAACAGCGAGCACGATCAAGCCCGCGAACATGCAGACGTCTCGAGCGTCATTCGTCCAGGCTGAAAAACTAAACTTTCGCAATATACTCTGGCGTTACTTTCGTTTTCTGTGTGTAGTATAATCTCGAGGTCGACTGGAACACATTCTATCTTCATATATAAATAGAATTCTGTTATTAAAGGTTAATCGAGTATGGATCGAATTGTTCCGTTATCGGATAAAAAAACAAGTTTTTATTCATCTTGCTGGGAGCATGAATTTTTTTATGTTTCGAGGCGGTCATACTGAGCCTCCTACTATTGATGCAAGTCATTTCTTGTTCACCATGACTGTTCAATAAGATATTCATGCAAAGAAAATCCATTCATCAAATTTGTCGTATGTTTTTCCGCAATCGTGAAACAAATTACTTCTGTAATTAAAAATACAGTGAGTTATACCTGACAATATGATTGTTAACTTTCAATAATTTCAAGAATAAGTTCAGATTGAACTTGCAGGTTGTAAAAACACCCTGTACATTCCGTTTTCAAAAATTCGCTAGCTGCTTCAGATTCTACCATAAGTTCACATCACTGAAGCGTTTCATTTTTTTTTGGCACACGTCCGTCCAGTTTTCCTAGAAAAATTTTTTGAAGATGAACAATACCGTTATTTTGCTCTAAGGCAGAATATTCTGAACTAGATAGTAAAGCTGTATCGTCCTATAATACAAAGCTCTTCCTGAGTCCTAAAGTAATTTTTCCAAATTCGAAATTCATTTCGAAAAAATCTACAACAACTAATACAGAATGAACATTCGAAACATATTATGAAAAGCAAAACTAAGGGTTAACACAAATTCACATAGAATGTTCGAAATGATTTCCTCTTTTTTGAATACATATCCGCAACCTTTTATTAAATTTCCAATGGACCTTCTAATTAGGGATTGATTTTACTTTAAGATAAAACATTCCTCGAAAATTCAAAGTTTTCAGATGTCCCCATACAAAATAATCTAAAGGGTTTGAATCAGGCGATCTTTGTGGCCAAGCATATTCCGCATGAGTAAATAATTTTTGCATGTTAAACTACACTTCTTGTGACAGATTATTCATTTAATATTCTCATTCAATGGTTCACTGTCATGGTAACGATGGATCTGTACGAACTTGATCTAAATTGAGATTTAAGTTTCATGGAAAATTTTCAATTCGATGAAAACTATTTTCCATAGATTCGGAAGAGCTTTGTATCATTGGACCATGGACCATACAGCTTCACTATCTAGTTCAGAATATGATCACTACCTTGGAGAGAAATAACGATATTGTTCAACTTCAAAAAATATTTCTAGAAAAACTGGAAGTGTGCCAAAAGAAATAAAAACGATCCAGTAATGTAAACTTATGGTAGAATTTGAAGCGAATTTTTGAATACGGAATGTACAGGTTGTTTTTTCAACCTGCAAGTTTAATCTAAACTTATCATAATTTTCACCCTGTATTTTTGAAAAAGTGTTGGAATTGTTGAAAGTTAACAATCATATTGTTCCTACACTGAAAATTTCATCACTATTGGTCAAGCCATACCAAAGTTATGAATAAAAGAAAAATCGGTCGAATCGTACAAATCACCCTGTAGACTCTCAATAAAGGGCCCCAGCCATAAACCGAACATTGTTTCGAAACTGCCTTGACTGGTGTAAACTTCTACCAAACTCTGACGGTCTCCTCCGGATTCACCCTGTATATTCGAACGTTTTCAAAATGATAAATTCGCCCTTTTTGAACGACTTCGGTATTCTGAACACACTCAAAGAAAAAAAATCTGCAATCGACTGAAATGAAACCTAGACAGATCTCGACCAAATCTTCCAGACTATATAGGGTGTCCCCAAATCCGTATATAATAATAATAATAATATTTTTATTTATAAAGAATGCATACAAACAGAACGAGCGAAGTTTAGCCAAGGCTACTCTTACACTTAACTCATTAATTTGTTGAACATAAGTAAGATTTTCAAATCAAATGGCACTGTTAACAGCATAGACATAAGAAAAAGTGATCCAAATTTGGGTCAGCTCGAATGACCACTGTAACCAGACAAATTCCTCAATCCATGTCCCCCTAATAAGCCTGCAACCACTCTATTGAACTAAGTGGGAACTTCCGCTATCGCTGCCTCATATTGGATTTGATAAGCTTCCCATCTGACTAAATCAAACATATACTGACGCCAGAATATTACAGAGGAGTCGGCAAACAGATTTTGTGGTATTGAATGGTTCCAATTTGGCTATCAGAATAATCAGTTGTTGCGTATGATGATTTAGGTTACACCTATCAATGAGCATCATATCATGAGTTCATCGAAAGCAATGTGTCTCAAAATTGTGCAATGCCTCATTGTCGTATTCCATTTTTTTTGGGGATCATCGATCGTCAACTACTTCAAATTCATTCAAAAGTTTGAGAGCGATGCAGAAAATTAACAGGAGAAGCCCCAAGATTGAACCTTGTGGGACACCTTCGAAAAACTATTGATTTATATATTCCGCGGAGGGTCAATATTTGGACTTCCTATGTTCAATTCTTAAATATGGTGAAACAATGATATAGTGAAATAAATTATCATGAAATCATATAGCATCCGAATTATGTGTTGTCCTCTTTTCTATTAGTATGAATTTTAACAGAGGAAACTGTTGTTTTATGTTTTGCATTTTTGCAAAATTGTCAGACGAAATATAAAACACGTATCACAAAGAATCCAATATTTGGGAACTAAAATTATAATTTTTAACTCGATAAATGTAAAATATTCAAAAAGTTTTTTTGATTCAGTAAGTTTGACGTCAAGCACAGCACGCATTCATGTAATGACATACATCATATTTTATCATGGCATTATAGTGTGTTTCGGTGATCTCAATTATGTTTGATCAATTTTGTTTATTATGATAGTGTACCGGGGACAAATAGTTTACGTTCAATGGTACCGAGAAATAACAATATCTTATCTCTTCTTTCAACAAGGATGGATAGGCCTGGAAATGTATAGTCATTTTCAGGAATAAAAATTGAATCGAGCACTATATTTATAGACGGTTTGGTCAGTAGGTTCAATCTCTTCAGTTCAAGTATTGTAGATGGTTGGCAAACATGCACTATGAACGATAGGAGACTCTTCTTTCATGTCCATGATGTGTTGTAATTTAAGATTGGATTATATCATTTGATGTTCGAATATAATTCCCTATTTAGACCTAATGAAAATTTTCCCAGTTATAGATGGTCTATGAATACCAGCTTGAGGAAGTGGACCGATTTGGTCTTTGGTAATCCTTAGGACTTGTCCTAGTTTTCGTGTTGACTTTTCGATATAAGAATTTCGAATTGCTGAATCCATAAAATCTTAGGTATTGTTTTTTGAACTCCAACAGTTAGAAATTAATGAAGGGAGCTCAGTTTACATATTTTATCCATGATAATTTCCACTATTTCTCTCCAAAATGAAAAGAAACATGTTTATTTCCAAACACGAACCAACAGTATTGTATTCAACTTCTTTGTCTAATAATCTCTTTTGATTTCAGGTAAATATCCAGAATTTCGTATGTGCTTTGGGTAAGAGAATGCTCATTAACCTAATCAATTAAATTCGCTTGAAATAGTCTGCGTTGAGAGCTGAACAATTCAGGTTCAGAGAATTCGTGAAGAAAAGTGAATAATTCTGACGTCTTCTATAGAAGTGTGTTTATTTCAGCTCATGAATAGCTCCTGAATTGTCTTATACTCATGAAGGATCACGGTGTTGAATATTTTCAATGTAAAAAGGAGTTTATGATACGATCATTCTATCTGAATACATCCATAAAAAGAACATTATCACTCCTTTCAATTTTCAATAAAATCAAAGTCACTTCTAGGAACATTCTAATCATTCAGCTCACTCTTCTGTTAAGGACTGAAAGAGAATAAATTCGCTATCACAAAAACCCTTATATCTTTTGAACCACTGGACCGATTTCGAAAATCAAACTCAGTTTCGAATCATCTTCTGATTCTTATGAAAACTATTTTTAAAATAAAAAAACCAAAACTAGTTTTTACAAAATTCATGGATTTTTTCTGGAATTCTTCCCATCATGCTTCTTATAGTGTTCTCAGTCACTTTCTGGGATGCTGTCTTCCAGTTTTGCTTGAATTCCGCTAATGTTTTCGTTGATTTCTTAGTCTTCTTCAATTCTCTTTTTATCAGGGCCTGAGACGATTGGCCTGAGTTCTGGGCAATTTGGTGGATTGGCCTCTTTGAGGATAAAAACCACCTCATTAGCTTCATACCATTACTTGGTGGCCTTGCTGTAGTCGCATGAAGCTAAATCTGGCCAAAAAAGATTGTTGACACATCGTGCTCACGTAAAAATGGTAAAAGTCGCTTCTTCAAGCATTCCTCGATGTATATCTTCGAGTCAACAGAGCCTTGGCCAAGGAAAAATTCTCCATTTCCCACAAGTGCAAATTGCTTGCAAAACCAGGAATTTTTTAGGAAACTTTGCTTGTTTCTTCACGCGAAATTGTTCGTCAACATTTCCACGAGAATCTGCAGTATAAAATTCCTGACCAGGAAATTGCGAGAAATCAGCCAAGACATAGGTTTCGTCGTCCATCACGCAACAGGAAAAATTTTTCAAGCAATCTTTTTTTAATTTCTTTGCTCTTGATTTCGCTTCTTGATTTTCACAGCGTTCCCGTCTGGCACTTTCTGCACTTTGTATGTTCTAAGCCCACAACTCGACTTGATTTTCTGAACGGTTGACTGCGAATAACCCACTATTTGGGCCACTTTCCGTCCTGGAAGATTAGGATTCTTCTGAAAAAGGCTGATGGCTTTCTTCACTTTTTTGGGCTATGAAACCCCTTTCTCCTTCCGGTTCCTTCCTTGAGGTTAATTGGAAGATCTTCGTTGAAGCGCTTAACAACTCTTGATACCGTTTCCGGACGAACGCAAGCCTCTTTTGCTCCATTTTTGATTATTTTGAAAAAGTTTCACTATAAATTCTCGTGTTTTCACATCGCTTGGCATTTTGCGACGGAGAATTGGAATATCTATGAAGTAAATGTTCCACATGTTTCTGACGTTCATAACAAAGCTAACTATGATCAAATTTTGATTTTTTCTCAATTGGTTCAAGAGATATAGGCGTTTTTGTGATAGCGAATTTATTCTCGTTCAGTCCTTAGAATAACTTGCCACCCAGCAAGTATTCAAATTGTCCCCTGGAATATATATTAACCAACATCATCTTCGCATATAAATTATGCAAATACCACCAAATTAACCTCTCCTGAACCTGAAAAGTTATCACTCAATCTCGCATAAAAAAGAGTGAAACTTCCACTGATTCAACAATGAGGTCATGACCGCATAGCCTGGACCATAGCCAAGTTCATGTTCACCAGACTTCAGCAAATAACTCTCTTCGGTCAGCACTGTCCAGTCAACCTAATCAGCCCTTTCTCATGCAAATTTTCAATGCCTTGTGTAGATTTGAGTGTGGACTTCGGACTGGATGATGTTTCTCGTCGCGTGTTAATTGGTAGAAGAATAATCTCATAAAAGGATCTGGTTGGAAGTGGCAGTTAAAACACTAAATTCGCATTTTGGAATGAAATGAATATCATTTAATCTGAAAGAGTTGACGCTATTTTTCTGAAATCCACAAAAATTACGAGTGGGCTGATCAACAGAAATGATCATTTGAAATTCACATTTATTCCAGAAACCTTCCATTTTAATTCATATTAGTCACATTTTGTTCAGGAGTCATCAATTTTAATTCCAATTAAAGCATATGTATGTCAGAATCCGTCATTTGCGGTTCAGAAAGTGGTATTCAGAATCATCAATTGTAATTCAGATCATTCGCATTTATTTCAGAATTCATCAATTGTAGTTCAGACTAAATCATATGTATTTCAGAATCCCTTATTTGTAGTTCAGAAATTGGGATTCAGAATCATCAAGTGTGATTCAGAACATTCGCATTTATTTCAGAATTCATCACTCGTAATTCAGATCAAATCATATGCATTTCAGATGCTGTCATCTGTAGTTCAGAAATTGGGATTCAAAATCATCAAATCTAATTCAGATTATTACCATTTATTTCAGTGTGCATCGATTGTAGTTCAGATTAAATCATATGTTATTCAGAAACCATCGTTTGTAATTCAGAAAATGGTTGTTTTGATTTATTGATTTTATGATTAAGTGTTTCTGAACAGAATAAAGTTCATGTATTCAATTCAATGGATTTCCTTCTGAATTAAAATTGATATTTCTGAAATACAATTGGCGATTTCTGGAATATGAATAATTCTGAATTACCAACGACGGTTTCTGAAATAATAGTGACTACACTTAATTTCAAATTATCATTTCTGAAACTAAATTGACTTATCTGAATTACAATTGATATTTTTTTGAATAGACTTGAATAATATGAAAAACAAATGATGTTTTCTGAATAAACTTGATCATTTCTGAAGTAAAACTGGAAAGTGTTGTTGTCACATTAATTTCAGAAACGTTCAATTGTGATTCAGAAAGGACATTGTTTCGTTTAGGGTTTAATAAAGTTAATGTACAGTAAACATTGATTTCCTTTTGAATCAAAATTGATATTTCTGAAATACTAATGACGGTTTCTGTGACTGATGTGAATTACAAATGTGAAACGACGGTTGTTGAAATAAATGTGGCTAAACTGAATTTCAAATCATCATTTCTGAAATTAAATTGACTAGTCTGAAACAAATTAAATTAAATTGGATATTTTTCAAAATAAACTTGATCAATCTGAAATACAAGTGATGTTTTCTTAATTCAATCTAACCATATACAGGATGTTTTCTTGTTTTGAAGGGTAGTTTGTTTTTATTTTGTATCTTAAAAACGAATAGCGATAGAATGATGATATTTTATGGAAGTATTACCATTATGAAAAGACACTTTCTTGATATTTTCAGAATGAGTGGAGGGGGTTGAAGTAGACTACCCTTATCATTTTTGTTAACTGAATTTAAAGAGAAACTTTTCAACGACTTGGATAGAACTGAATTCGAATAGTCTGATTTGGTTAGAAACTTTTTCGTTTCTAGTATTTTTCCCGTGAAAAGTACCGTTTAGAGTTAAAAAAATAAAATGTAAATCATTTCTAAAATAAATTGCTCTCTCCCGACACTTAATGGTTCACATTTTATTTTTTTATTTCGAAACGGTACACTTTACGACAAAAAAAAAAGTTTCTAAACAACCAAGGTTATCTAAATTGGAATATGTATATCCAAGTCGTTGCGTAAGTTTTCCCATAAATGTCATTTTTTCGCGACATCTCCCTAACTTTCGACCCAGCATTTATACAGGGTGGCCATTTGAAAACGAAACAGACGAGATTACAGACGAAATAAATTTTTTCGATAGAAATGCTCGGACAGGTCGATTTCTGTTTCGTGGGCGACAACTTAAGATGTAGGTTACGGACGCATAGCGCTTCAACCCTTGCTACTACAACCCTCACCCCCAATTTTTGAATAGGGAAGATGGGGTGAGTGATACCTCATTTGAAAGGTATTTTTATACTGATTTCAGCACAGTAATTGTTTTTTCATTTTATGCATTAGTTCTCGAAATATTCTTAACTAAGTATTTGAAAATGAAGTGGTGTTTTCATGGCACTTGTATTGTTTTTTTGTGAAAAATCGACATTTTGAGCTTCAAAACAACCATGACTATGGCTCCCTTCCTCCAATCCACTGACATAGAAATCTTTAATCAAGATGTCGATTTTTCACAAAAAAATACTACAAGTGCCATGAAAACACCACTTCATTTTCAAATACTTAGTTGAGAATATTTCGAGAACTAATAAAAACAATTACTGTGCTGAAATCAGTATAAAAATACCTTTCAAATGAGGTATCACTCACCCCATCTTCCCTATTCAAAAATTGGGGGTGGGGGTTGTAGCAGCAAGGGTTGAAGCGCTATGCGTGCGTAACCTACATCTTAAGTTGTCCCCCTCGAAACAGAAATCGACCTGTCCGAGCATTTCTATCGAAAAAATTTATTTCGTCTGTAATCTCGTCTGTTTCGTTTTCGAATGGCCACCCTGTATAGATGTTGGGTAAAAAGTAAAACGTTAGGAAGATATCGAGTTGGCGGAAAATGATGTTTTTAATTTGTAAAAACGAAAAGCGATAGAATGATGATACTTCATGGAAGTATTATTATTATGAAAATACACTTTATTGATATTTTTTCATATTTTTAGAATGAGTGGTGGGGGTTGAAGTAGACTACCCCTATCTTTTTTTTCAACTGAATTTGAAGAAAAACTTACGCAACGACTTGGAAAGAACTGAAACTTTTTCATTTCTCGTATTTTTCTCGTAAAACGTACCATTCAGAAATAAAAAATAAAATGTAAATCAGTTCTAAAATGAATTGCCCTTGAGGGTCAGTATCACCTTTTGAATCTTGGTAAATCACCATTCAAAAAGTGGTCTCTTTATTTCAAGAGTAACTACCCTAATTTACGAAGTAGAGGCTTGATTTTTTTTAAATTGAAGTTGAAGAAAGTCCCGAGGGCAAATCGTTTTCTTTTTTCCGATTTAATTAGTTTTTCAATTAAAAAAAACAGGTTGAACTTCAGCGTTTTGGAAACTACACTTAATGATTTTTTTCCGACGGTTATTCATCATTTTAAAAAAAAAATCGCAACTATTTGCGGCAATTTAATCTTCTATAAACTACAAGAACTTTCATGATGATTAGTTCGAAAATATAGCTTGTACTCATGAAAAACGAAAAACATATTCAATAACCCAAATATTGCAGAGATCTAACGATTACCCTGGTTTTTTTAACTGAAAAACTAATTAAATAAAAAAAAAACTATTTGCCCTCGGGACGTTCTTCAACTTCAATTAAAAAAAAATCAAGTCTCTACGTCGTAAATTAGGTTAGTTACTCGTGAAATAAAGAGACCACTTTTTGAATGAAGATTTACCACGATTCAAAAGGTGTTACTTCCCCTTAATCGACGTGATGATTTACATTTGATTCTTTATTTCAAAACGGTACATTTTACGACAAAAATACAAGAAACGAAAAAGTCTCTAAACAAAACAGGGTATCCAAATTGGAATATATCCAAGTCGTTGCGTAAGTTTTTCCATAAATTTCATTTTTCCTCCATCTTTGAACCGTGACATCTCCCTAACTTTTGACTTTCGACCCAACATTTAGATAACAAACTTCCTTTTGAACAAGGAATCACTCTTTGAAATCTTTCGCATCAATTCAGAAACACCCTGCATATCTTCTAGCCATGAGGTATCAGGTGCGTGCTGAAATTTACTGATGCACTTTAAAGGGAGATGGCGAAATCAGCGATCAGGAACACAAATGAAACTCTCTCGACTCTTGGAAAAACTTTATTCAACCCCCAGAATTATGAACATACATATCTTTATTAGACTCCAATCTAACAGAACTAAACCAAACACTTCTCAAGCAACCCACCTATTCGAAAAAAACTGATATTTCCCTTCAACTTGTCACGAACTTTTCAAAGAAAGTAGAGATTACCACTCCAGGCAAATATAGGAGGATCTCGACATGGCCAACCTCGAAAAGAGAGCAAATATGTGCAGTTCCCGAAGTTATAGAAGTTCAGTTCGTCGTATCTACGTATTTCATTCGAAAGCTATTATTATAAATGGAGGAATTTCAGCACTTCCAACAGAAGTTACAATTTGTCTTGAGGCTTTATAGCTACTGGCGTTTTTATCTCAGTCTGTACTGCCCATATGTGGCGTTAGGTAGTTTGGTTGACATTTATAGGTTATTTTTTTGACGTGGTCATAGAGTGGCATAATTTTTCGAGATTATAGACTCCTGCGAGTGTTTTTCTTAAATTCACTCCTACATGTTATCCAGCAAAAAGGGGGAAAATCGAGAACCCAGTGTAATATAACGAAAGGACATTTAAGGGTCCTTCGAAAAGTTACTCGGCATCGAAACCTCCAATTTAAACGTTCTGGCGATTGCTTTCAAATCGGATCTGGGTCGTTTGCGGGCAAAATACTTTTCAAACACAAAACCCAAGTCGTGAATAGACACATCAACATTTATGTCACGTCCACAAGATTCGGATCTGAATCAAAAGTACGTTTCACAACGAAGGTTGTTCGGTTTTCAATTATGTGAAATATCGAAAGTGAAAGTATATCGTACCTACAATTCGATATTAGTTAAACGGAACTGGCTGACGTCAAGGTCGCTATATCATTATCCAAACCTGGACTGTACTCGTATTATTATTATTATTAGGTTCATATATCTACAGGGTGAGTCTTTGACTTGTACATATATTTCAACTGAAGATTCTTGAGGTCAAAAGAAACCTTTTTTTCATTTTTCATTTTTCCGAATTCGGCTCTGTTGAAAAGATATAGCCATTTGAAAAAAAAATTACGTCCCTGAAATGATACTGTGGAATTGATTCAAAGTTCATATTTCTCGATAGAAATTGACTACATTTATGTAATACTCGAGTACTAACCTTATTGGAATAATAATGTTGCAAACACGATAATTTCAACGAAAACAGTTAGTTTCATCGGATTATATCTGCAACTGAAAATAACCAAAATAAGTTCCTTCTTCGTTTTTTCTGCAGATTAGTTTGTAAACACTAATAACTTGTTCATATTTTCCTCGAAATTCCCAAACAATATCATGAAGAAAGACTTTTCATTCAGATCTATTATTAAACAACCTAACCTAATCTAATTTGTATCGATTCTGTGAATTTTTGCACAGACATTTCAAGAAGATGTTGTCAGCTTGCTGATATTCACATTGAGGTTAAGAATTTTTTACGAAACATAGTATAAATCACGATACATTTGTGTACCGTGGTATAAATATCTATGAATTCTGCCGTTTCCATCATAAATCGACTTTGCCGCCAAATTTCACTACGCATGCGTAGAGCGAAGCCCAAAGTATCTGGACTCTGGAGGCCAACTATAAACAATAACAAACCAGAGTCTCTGAACAAACTGTAAACATTATGTAAAGTTCTGAATACATTCAGTGAATTATTGTTCTAATGTGATTACTATGTGAAGTGAAAAGTGAATTAATATATTAATTTCAAACGTGTCGAGTTTAAAAAATTCCAAGAGGATGTTGTTTAGATAGAAACATCGCCACAGATTATCAGGCATCGTATTATTTTTCATTAATTTCAATTTAATAAGTAGTTCGTATCGAGATTCATCATTCATATCCGAATTTTGTATTTCATCGACATTTAACTTCAATATGGACCGGTAACTATGCATTTTCAATAGAAACTGTGCGTTTTAAATCCTCCTTGGTGTTCAACTTTATCTCCCACATTTGTGGGATTTTATTATTAAAATATCTCGACAAAGTTGATAAATATTGTGACAACATTGTTAACTCGTTTACAGACCACAAAAAGAATAATATTCGATGATATTTAATTCAGAGACGCATTCAGATTATTCTTGAAATTAATGATTTTTTCGTCAAATTTCTCCGGGTAAAATTGGAAATAACTCGAAAACGACGCGTTTTATTGAAAAAAAATAGGAATACTTTTAGTTTCTTAAATGATTGATTCTTTCGAAAATATGAACCGTTTATCTTTTTAAACTGGTTTTATAGTGTTTTAGCGTGTATTGATGAGTCGACTACCCTGTAACTTTTATACTAGTAGAGATATTGAATAGGTTTCGATTGAGGAATATGCACCATGAATAGTGTAAAAACTCAACCAAAATTCAGTTCATTTGAAATAACGGTTCCGAAGATATAAACAGAAAAGTGTTTCTTTCATGGATTTTCGACACCCTGTATCTCCCAAACCAAACCGAATTTTGAAAAATGGTATAGGAAAAAGTTTTTCGTTTGATGAGAGGAATCTACAGTTGAAATATATGTACAAGTCAAAGACTCACCCTGTATATAGATTAAAAAATTCTATATACATATTCGAAGCCTGTTTTTCACCAGCAAATACTTCACATGTTTTTTAAGTTCAGTATCTGATTATGTGAGGATTCTAGAATGAAATCAAAAGTATACATTGAATATTTATCATCATGACGTTCAAATTGAGGTTAAATTGACAGGAAGTACCTTGTTCCTCAACGAACTGAACGAACAATAGTTCAAGTTAATCTCAACCTTGACCGTGCTGTATAGGAGATCAAGATTGTAGTTGTTTGTCCAGATAATGTAATTACATGTTCTGTTTCTTTTCATGTAATCAAAATAGCATGTCTGTCCATGTAAATCATTACCATGACTATTCTGTTTGATAATGCCGAATTCCTATGTCCAATTTTCATGTCGTTAATATTTTAGTGAAGTACATTCAGAATTTCGGAGTGAAAATGATGATGGCTTCATTATCGAAGGGAAAGGCATTATTGGTCAAGTAAAAGCCGTCTTGGGATCCCACAAACACCACTTAATCCTCAAGAAAGTACTGTATGGAGTGGTAAATGGTTTTCATGACGGTTTTCATTGTTTTCGTCATGGAAATGACGCCCAAAGTCAATAAAGAACGATATGCATTCAATAGTAATGCTATGTGATTTCAACAAGACGTTGCCGCAAACCACACCGCGGAAATTACGATCGACTTATTGAAATCGAAATTCATAATATCGAGAAATGAACATCAGATGCAAAAAGAGTAGGTCTTTTGGGAATGAAATAAAGCATCCTACAAACAAAAATAAACTAACGAGAAATATTGAAAACCATGTGTGCTAGATCAGGAGTGAAATCCCACATAGACGTCGTAACCAATTCGTCTTCCATGGAAGAAAAAGACAGTAACAAGTTGACTGAACACGAGTTGACCTCCATCTTCTTAACCATTCCCATTCGTACCATAACTCTTCGAGCATTGTAATCTTCATGATTACCTGTTATACATCAGCTGCGTATTTCCGCGAGGCACTGGTCAACACTCGTTTGTTTGTAAACATTGCAAAACCAACATGGAAGAATCACCTAGGCGGTGTTGCCTCGATAGCGACGTTGTGCAATCGTGCATCTCAAAATCATAATCTTTTAGAAAGTGTCTGCTTTGGTAACGTGAAGAATACTGAATTGCATAATGGAGGCAAGAGTGAGAGGATTTAGTGACGATGAGTTGGGTATTCTTGCGTCGTCAGAAGTGGAGCATGAGGCTGTGTCTTGACTCTTGTTTACCGATCGTAGGTCGGTCGATACTCTGTCAACACATCCTTTTAAGTGGAAGTTCTTCTAGAACGCGTTCCATAATAAGGACCAGGCAAGGCGAAGCTTCCTTCGAATCAGGACATCCTACGAATTTTTTTTTTATAATGCTGCTGATGGAAAATTCTTGCTTCTTGTTTACTGAACCGACTCCAGCCTTTGGCATTTAACCTTCAGGAACCCATGATATTGGAAAATAGTGAACGTTTTACTCTTTGAAGGAGTTCTCATACAGTGGGATGCCAAAACTCTGGCTGAGGAGCTCAGTGAAAGATAATCTGAGTAGCTTTAATTAAGTGCTTCACTGCTGCTAGATTTGGTTACAGCAAAAAATTCAAAATTATTTCAACGCTTCAAAAAAGAAACGAGTCCTTACTGGCTCCAGGAAATCTACGTATTTGCATCAATGATTTAAAAGTCCAGGAAAAGGAATATTGGAGCATTCCATCTGCTCCACAATCTTTTTCCATGGTTCCGACAACTGTCAATACCGCAAAATAATAAATCATTAAAAAAAGATTTCTGCTATTCTTCCGCATCAACTGTGGATTCTCTAACTTGCAGCATCATTAATCAAATGAGATTTCGCTGCCTGTGATCTGATTCCCCGGTAATAGCAAGAGTAATAATTAAGGAATCGTCCCAACTGAAAATCGTTTTATTCAAACTCGAAATAGAAAGACTAATTGGGTTCATCAACCAACTGAGGTTTGGCTTCAAAAGTATTCAATGTATTTTTAATCCGTTGTACCTAACATGACGTCTACATTGTTCTAAGTTTAGATGTCAGAGTATTGTTTTTGGAGTCCGGCTTCAGCATAAGGACTATTTTAGATATATGTTGACGGAGAAGATATACGTGCAAAAAAAATTGCATTTTGAGAAGTCAGTGCTCATATTTTATCTTTCCCAAGTACAACTATTGAATTGTATTCGATCATATGAGGTGCCAATAGGATTAGCTATAGCCCATCGCATCCCTTATAGACCTTTCGGCTCCATTAAGATTCTTTTTGACGACTAAATGACCTTCAACAGCTAAATCAGCTTCTTCTTTTTGACTAGCTCCAAAGGATTTCTGAAAACAGATCTTTCAAGTTCTTTTCATCCGTATATTCTAAATCTAAAAACCCTTCTACCTTAATTTCACCATACTCAGTTCTGTACATTGACAAAGGAGATATACAGAAGTTGCTTCGGCCTATATTATCTGAATTGGGCTTGTCCTGCAGAGCCTCTGATGTTCATATCATGAATTTTCCCTGGAGTTTTTTCCTTCTAGCCTAAGCTTGTCTTTTTTCTTCATATCTTAATGGTCTGCTAGACCACAGCTTTGGCTCTACTACAAGAGAGTTTTGTTCCATTGAAGGCCATTGACTAGAGAGTGTAAATTCTTGAAAAAGCAACCTTCTAGGACCAATAGTTCTTTAAATTGCCTAAGTCGTCATTTTCTACATCGAAAGCTCCTGGTCAATTATAAGTGCATCTTCCATTACTACTATATTTCAATTATTGGATTCTTCAAGTACATTTCTAGCTCGTGTTGCTGAACAAAACACTGTTATTTGATGCATCATATTTCTGGTTGAAACCAGATGCCTCAGTTAAATTGAAAACCAAAGGTTTACTGCGTTTAGGGATGCTTGAATGGATATTGCTTCTTCCTACTTTGTAAGAGCCTCTAATCAACCGAATGCAGGAATAAATTAATATGCTCTTGTGTACCATCCTGTATTTATTCAGGTGTTCAGATTAGATTAGCTTATATGCAATCCTAGTACACACTTTGACCTAAAAATCTATGTTGCATCCCCACGTTGTTACCAAGTTGAGCAGTGAAGTCTCAATAATCTTCACTACCTTCCTGGATGCTCCATAGATCACTTATTTTGATGAACCATGAGCTTAGGTGTTGCAGCCTTTTCAGAGAGCTTATGACCCTTACTGATGACTGGTTTTAGGTGTATACTCTAAAAGAGCTTTTGGTCGAGTATAACACCAAATCATTCAGTGTGATCTTGAGTCTTTTGAGAGAAAACTTCCATGAAGAAAGACAATAACATCTTCTTTTTGGGATATACAGTTATTTGGTTGACCCCAATATGTAGATATCGTTTCCTGGCTAGAATTAAAATAGTTACTGCTAATTATGATACGATCATCGAACCTGGCTACGTGAAATGTTTCCATTGCAGGTGAATTGTACTGTGCAGTGGTAATTATAGTAATTATTTCATTATCTTCCTCTGTCTCGATGTTATATTCAATGTGATAATTACTCCATTCCTTTAAGCCTGCCAAAGTTCATCTCCCAAAACAAAAACCCCTGTTTTAAATAATTTCCCCAGCCTTGACCTGCGTCAGAGTAAAAGCGGGAACGGTATAAACCCTCAAAATCAGCGACGAAACTGTACCCTAATTGAAAATGAAAATTTTCACGGTGTATTTTCACGGCTGCCGAGAAAATCAACATTCTATGCTAACTTTGACCCTCCCCGCTAATGGGGCAGCAACGATCAAACCGTATTTTAATTTTCTGATCCTTCGCTCTGAGCGTATTAATAGTGAAGTCGTCGTACGCAGCAGCTTGGGCTCAATGAAGCCGTTCTGATCCGGGTAATGTTTCTCCTTAATGAAATTGGGTCTGATTGAACGAATTTTCGGGGATGTTTCGCAGTAATTCGGCTATAACGAATTACGGCATTGAGACAGTTTAGCTGTGAATTTTGTTTATGGTCTGATGGTTTGCTTTTAGCGGAATGAACGAACCCTGTTTGAAATTTCCTACAAGTTGACTGCTTTTTTCTCAACACAACTTTTTATCACTCATTACCCCACCCCATTCAAATCTAAACCATCTTATCCCGACCTCGTCTCCAATTTGGTATTTGGGATTGATTTTTTATATTTTATTTTCTTCTCATAATCAACTCTCTTAGTAAAGCAAGGCTTTTTGTCGATTCATGAAACTCTCTCTGGAATAAAGTCTGCCCCGATCACTTCCATAGATTCGGGTAAAGAGCGCCGGAGAAGCCATTAAAGTTTCCGTTGTCTTATCTACCACATTTAGCTCTCAATTCAACGGTTACACAGACATAGCGTCCATGAATATAACTTCCAAGAACTCGAACGTATACACAGGTGAAATTCTGGTTTCCGAAAGCTTAGTTTTTGCCGGGGCCAAGTCATTTACACACATTTATTGCAGTTCAGTACGCTTGGGGAATTACATTAGCCACCATTCAGCTCAAGTTGAATTACTCTTTCGAGGATGGGCTTCTCGTATTCCCAACAATTCATTGAATTGTTGAATACATACAGCGAAACGTCGAGTGAATGTTTTCATCAGTTGAATTTCACCACGTTTGTAATTGAACGACAGATGACAGAAGACTATAGGAGAGTTTCTGGTAAAATGCGCTACTTATTTTTTTTCAACTGTAGATTCCTCTAATTATACCCAATACTTTTTTCCCTCAAAATTTTTCAACATTCGGCGTCGTTTTAAAGATACGGGGTGTCGAAAATCCTTGCCGACATAGACAAAGAAATGGAATCAGCAACCGTGAATTATCTTTGCTTTGTACACCACTCTCTGAACATCAACAGTCGGTCGACTGTGGTTGACCCTGATGCTAAAAAAAGCAAAATGGTGTTTCTACTAGATCGGCGCGGATTTTGGACCCTGTATCTTTCAAACGAAGTCAAATTTTGAAAAATGGTATGAGAAAAAAGTCTTTCGTTTGATTAGAGGAATCTGCAGTAAAAATATTCGTTCGATAAAGAGAAAGAATAGAACACCATATACAGGGTGTGTCTTTGCCTTGTGAATTTTTTTTCAACTGTCAATTCCTCTCATTGAACTGAACACTTTTTTCCTTTGCCATTTTTCAAAATTCGGCTTCGTTTTGAAGATTCGGGATGTCAAAAATCCCCGCCGACATATTTTACGGCCGCTATAACAAAGACATAGAATTAGCAACCGTACGTTCTCTGTGCTTTCTACACCTCTCTTTCCTCTCTTTGAACGTCAACAATCCATCGACTGTGGTTGACCCTGTATGCTAAAAAGCATAATGGTGTTTAACTGGCGGGCTACTATGTGGGCGCGGATTTTCGACACCCTGTATCTTTCAAACGAAGCCTAATTTTGAAAAATTATTCGGGAAACAAGTGTTTCGTTTGATGGGAGGAATCTGCAGTAAAAAAATTGGTCCGATAAAAAAAAAGGAATAGACAACGGAATACAGGGTGAGTCTTCGCCTTTTAATAATTTTTTTCAGCTGTCGATTCCTTTCATTGAACTGAACACTTTTTTCCTTTGCCGTTTTTCAAAATTAGGATTCGTTTCAAAGATACGGGGTGTCAAAAATCCTCGCCGACATATTTTACAGCCGCTATAAGAAAGAAATAGACTTAGCAACCGTAAGTTTTCTTTGCTTTTCTACACCTCTCTTCTCTCTCTTTGAAACCTCAACAATCCATCGACTGTGGTTGACTCAGTATGCTGAAAAGCATAATACTTTTAAACTGGCGGACTACCAGGTCGGCGCGGATTTTGGACACCCTGTATCTTTCAAACGAAGCCGAATTTTAAAAAATGGTATGGGTGAAAAGTGTTCCGTTTGATGAGAGGAATCTACAATGAAAAAATTGTTCTATTAAAAAAAGGAATAGAACGTTCTATACAGGGTGAGTCTTCGACTCGAAAAAATTCTTTGTAACTGTAGATTCCTCTGATTATACTGAACGCTTTTTTCTTTTACCATTTTCCAAAATTCGGCTACGTTTTAAAGATACGGGATGTCGAAAATCCTTGCCGACATAGTGGACGGCCGCTATAACAAAGAAATAGAATGAGCACGTTCTCTGTGCTTTCTACACCTCTCTTTCCTCTTTCTGAACGTCAATAATCCATCGACTGTGGTTGACCCTGTATGCTGAAAAGCATAATGGTGTTACTGGCGGGCTACTATGTCGGCGCGGATTTTCGACACCCTGTATCTTTCAAACGAAGCCTAATTTTGAAGATTGATTCGGGAAAAAAGTGTTCCGTTTGATGAGAGGAATCTACATTAAAAAAATTTGTCCGATAAAAAAAGGAATAGAACGTTCGATACGACTCGAAAATTTTTTTGTAACTGTAGATTCCTCTAATTATACTAAACACTTTTTTCCTTTACCATTCTTCAAAATACGGCTTCGTTTCAAAGATACGGGATGTCGAAAATCCTTGTCGACATGGCGGACGGCCGGTATAACAAAGAGATAGAATTAGCAACCGTACGTTCTCTTTGCTTTGTGCACCTTTATTCGGTATGCAAACAGACCCGCAGACACAAGAGAGATTCTCTTCCAGCAACGAACAGCACACAATACCACTAAATCAATCTCCGCGAATTCTTGCAGTCATCCTTTCATCACCCTAATCAGATTATATCACGGCGGGTCGACGATGTTGCGCAAAACTTGTGCATTCTCCTCGCCTCACATAATGTTTCTACGTTCTTGATGTCATCGAGGATCGCAATATGACGACCTGAATTTGCGGGCATTTTATCTGCCATCAGCAATTATTATCGTTGACCGCGCTTGGGTTTCGAAACCGAGCAACAAGGAAATGTCTTCGAGAATAGTTCAATTTGGAGAAACTGCATCTGCATTCTGTTCGTTTCTCGTTGAGTTTTGTAGGTCGATTTGAGAAGTTGGAACTGATTGTTCCTATAAGGCATGGGTAGACAACATAAAGGATATTAGGAAATTGTTGGGTGGGTCAAAGTAAAAACAATCGCGAGCATTGAACTACAACAAGACATTCGAACGTGACTATTTTTTGTTGATTTGAGTATTGAAGTCTTTCAATACATGATCAATATAACTTTAGTTCAACTGTTCGTTCAAAGCTCAGGACATTGACCTTTTCCTAAGATGCATATTTTCCGTATTATCTCAATGTTTTCTAGATGCCAAAGTTTCTTCAATTTCCCTAGGAATGGTCAGAAGTCAGTCTGACATCGAGACTCTGTCCAAGAAGTTCATTCCTTTTTTGGAGACATAATTAAGGTTTGGTGTGGGTTTTTTTTTATGGTAGAACTGACTTCTTAATACTCTTAATACTTCCAAAAACTTTAAAGTCTTTTGTATACGCTGATGAAGTTATCAACAGAGGTGTTTCCTGTCAGAGCAAACCAAAGTATTCCAAATCTAACATAACCTCCAAGATCCCTTGATCTAAATTCTAAATCAAGACCTCCGAGATCTTCTGCTACGACTTTGGCATCAAATTGAATGCAAAATCTGTATGTAGAGAAGATGCCAAAAAGATATTGTTGCACTTAGTGTTCATACTTCGTGAAAATTATAATATTTTTCAAATATTGTACACTGCGCAAAAAAATTAACGCACATTCTGAAAATCTCAATTTTAATGAAAGTTAACTCTACACTGACTTTATAACTTATTTTTAATGTTCTCTCGGGAAGGTTTTGAACGAAACAAGACACATTAAATGGAAGAAAAATTCAGGATTTCACCGAATCTTATGTGAAAGAATAGAAATGATGATAGGTGATTTAATACTTGGTATATCCACCCCTTGCGTTAATTACAGCTCGGCAACGACGGTTCATACTCAAAATGAGTGATCTTAAAATGTTCTGATCTAATCCTTCCCAGATTTCTCCGAGTTGGATTCCTAAGTCATTGAGAGTAGCTGGATGATTTTCTGAACTTCTCAGCCTTCTCTTGAGGTTGTCCCAAACCTGCTCAATCGGATTGAGATCTGGACTTCTTGCTGGCCATTTCATTCGAGAGACTTCAACCTCTTCAAGGTACTCCTGAACGATGCGCGCACGATGGGGTCTGGCATTATCGTCCATAAAAATGAAATTTTCACCAATGTATGGGGCAAATGGCACTACATGCTCTTCAAGAATCAGCATTCATAGCTCCATTATCAACGACCACTTGGTCTGTGCGATCGTTCAAAGATATTCCACCCCATACCATAATCGATCCTCCCCCGAAACCAGTAGTATTCAGGAAATTGCACTGAGCATATCTTTCATGTGGACGTCTGTATACAAGGGAACGTCGATGACAATGATAGAGGCAGAATCTAGACTCATCTGTGAAGAGAACGCTTTTCCAATCGGCCTCTTCCCAATGGATATGCTCTCTCGCAAAATCCAAACGCGCCCTTCGATGGGCTGGGGTAAGAGCTGGGCCTCTTGCCGCGACACGTGGCCTTAAATCATATTCTCTGAGGCGATTTCTTATTGTCTGAGTGCTAAGTTGCACCTCATGCGCTTGCTCAAGCTTATTTTGAAGGAGGCGAGCGGTTGCAAACCGTTGTCTCAACGAAAAAACTCTCAAGTAACGTTCTTGAATGTCAGTTGTTACCCGTGATTCACCCTGTCCTGCTCTTCGGACATTCATACCTGTCTCCCTGAATCGCTGCAACATTCTGGACATACTTGCATGGGAAACTCCAAACCTTTCTGCAATTCTTGTGTATGTCCACCCTTCTTCTCGCAAAACTACCGCTTGGGCACATTCCTCTTGGGTCAAATTGCATGTTTCGCGTTGCATAGAGATCGAATGTAGAAAATCAAACGAAAAAAAAAACCATTGATCACTAGAATTGATCGAGAACAACTGATTTTAGAATGGAGCCAATACATTCAAAATCTGATAATATCATCTTTTTTTATTCCTGCTGGGAGAAAACATCTGTATTGAAGAAAAACGTTGAAAGTGGATAACATATGCATGCATAATTCTGATAAAAATAATTATCATTGAGAACACCTTCAGTTGTAGAATAAATTTGAGATTTCCATAATGTGAGTTAATTTTTTTGCGCAGTGTATTTTTGTTATTGTGAATACATAATTCCCCTGAAATCTTCGTATATGTTACATTTCTCAATATGCTTCAGAAGAGAAAACGCGAATTGAATCAAAACCCCACTGGGAGTTTGAGCCTCAGTGGCCACTAAACTCTCTATCATATCGGAAGTCTCTCGAGTAAATCCCCATAAAATGGTGTGAGAAGGATCTATTATTCAATAATTTTTTTATGACCCTCCAAATCCTTCTTACGTTCTGCCCGAGTGTAGCATTATCCTTTTATGGCAAGGTTGTGGATTCGTGTCGAAATTTATTTTTAGAGTTGTTCCCGATAACTCAGGCTGATAGGAGCGAAATTGACGGAACAGAAAGGCTGCTGTTGAAAACTCGTTTGGCGAAATTGCTCGGTGATGGAGTGATTTGAATAAATATGAGGTTTCGATTCGTTCGCGGAGACTACAAGAGGGATATTAATATTCCGAGTTTGGGTGGGTGGAAACACACATATCCTTTCTATACGTACCGTACAAGTGGGTATAACTTCTGAACCAGTCATTCGGGAAATCAATTCACCATTCCAGGAGTTTTTAAACTTTGAATAACACTACGAAAACTAATTATAAAACTTGGATTATTGTTAAAAATGGCAATGAATGAAATTTTCGGTCCTGAGGATCTGAGCGCCGTGACTTAGTCGGCTCGGCTAGTGGGCGTATGAAAGGGATAGATTAGATGAGATTAGAGGAGGGCGGAAGATAATCCGACCTCGCATGCTCGTTGACCTGTTTACCAGTCAGGCTCATGTCTCAATGAAGTTTATCACCTTTCTGTGGACTACATCCAACTCTTCTCCCGGCTTCAAAAACCAAGAGCTAAGGTGTTGTTGTATTTTCCGATGAACAGCCTTACAATCGCATAGCAAGTGCTTGGCTGTCTCAGAGGCTTCTTGACAGAAGCGGCAAGTGTCTTCCGGTGTCTTCTCCTTGTTCTTCAGATGATACTTCACAGGACAGTGTCCCGTGAATTCGCCTATCAGTATCCTCAGTAGGAGAACCTGTTTGGTCCAGCTCGTCGATTAGGAGAGACATAACTTGGCCTGTCTTTGACCATTGATCGTTCGCCAGATCACAAGCTATCTCTTTTGTTCCTATTCCTTAACTGCTTTCGCTTGATAACTGGCTGGGAAGCCACAAAATGGCTCCGGCCCAGTGAAGGTGATTGACTCCCCTTCCCTGGCCAGTCCATCTTCCTCTTCGTTACCAGCTATCCCGGAGTTGTTAGGTACCCAAATAAATGTGACCTGGTTTCTTTCTCCTAGTATGTTGAGAGACGTTCTGTATTACCAGACAAACTTTGACTTAACTAGTGGGGACTCAAACGTTAGCAGGGCTCCTCAGCTGTCCGAAACTTTATATATTCTTGCTCTTCGGTAGTTGCCTCCTATACAAAGCTCAACCCACTCCCTTATGGCGAGGGTTTCTGCTTGAAATACCGGAGGACAGAAACCCATTGGTCTGGCTAATTGGATCAAGGTTGGTGTACACCGTCCATCTTCGGTTTTAGAGGTTGTAGGACAAGGGTGCAGGCTACTTATACTTTGAAAACTAAATGAACTGATTTACTGAAGTTGCGTACAAACTGGCTCCTTCTTTTAACCCTTTAGAGACCTGATAATGACTTGATTATTATCTGTTATCTATGCTCATATGTTATACAGTGTGACAAGAAAAACCTCGGACAAACTCTTTTTCATTTAACTTCATTAAACAGAAGAAATTGAACAAAACAACAACAAATAATAATAGCTTGAACATTTGTTAATAATATATTTAAGCCGTTACGAAGTGGCTTCCTTTGGCGGCAATACACAGCTTCAGACGCTTTTTGAAATTTTCGGCAATGGGCCGCAGCTCCTCGGGTGTTAATCGGTTCCATTCCCGGGCACAGATTGCTTCAGCGACTCCAAATTTTTGTGTTTTTTAGCACAAGCCCTGTGCTCCAAAATCGACCACAAGCTGTAGTCCATTGGGTTGAGATCCGGTGAGTACGGCGGCCATTCTGCAGACGAGATGAAACAAGGAAAATGGGTCTTACACCATTCTTCGCTCTGTGAGCTGGATCGGAGTCCTGTTGGAAGGTCCAATGCGTATCGCCGAAGTGCTGCTTGGCCCACGGAAGTACTACGGCCTCGAGGGTAGCGGTAGACTTCTTGATTGATTTTGACCCCTTGATCCACGAAAACTAAGGGAGTTTTACCACTGCCGCAAATTCCGCCCCAGACCATGACGGATTGCGGATTTTGACGGTGTTCGACGATGGCCGATGTACCGGAAACCTCTACGGACCAGACTCTGTCGTTTTGGTGGTTGTGGGATTGTTCTACTGTGAAAAGCTTCTCGTCTGTGATGAGAATTCGCTCCCATTGCTGACCGGCGGCGAGACGAAGGAGTTGGCGGCACCTTTGGAGTCGTAGGCGCTTATTTTCCTCCGTGAGGACTTTTTGGAGCTTGTATGGCTTGAGGTTGAGCTCCTTTTTGGCGATTTGACGAACTGAATTGCGGTTGATACCGGTCTCACAGTCTATTTTCCTCATGGAAACCCTCGGATTTCGATTGACTCGCTTCTTGACGATGTTGCGATTCCTAGGTGTATTGACAGTGCGTTTTCTACCACTTCCTGGACGACGACCATCATGGCCAAGCTCCTTGAAACAACGAATTGCATCGGACACGATTTGTCGAGGCACATTGAGCAAACGAAAAATTTCGCATTGACGCCTACCTTGACTAAACAGCTCCACCATCGCACTACGTTTGTTTGACATTCTAAAACTCTGTGAAATGAAATTATATCAAACTGAAAATTCACATATTAGTACAGGAAAGTGTAAAGAAACCAAGAGAATAAAAATTATTCGGCTGCGATGAAATACTTTTGTTCCAGACCACAGCAAAATTTGTCCGAAGTTTTTCTTGTCACCTTGTATTATCCAATTGTGACGCGAAGGGTTTTTGCTTCGGGGAACCAACCAAATGTTGGTTCCTTCTTCGTTCTTCTTCAGAAAGGAAGTGGCATCGCAAATACTGCCTCATAGACCGAGAAAAAAATCATCGAGCTCTTTTGGCTGCTTAATTAGAGTATAGTGATTTATTATCCAGGAAAGAAGGGAAAATGATTAAGGAGAACAATAAATCAGTGGCGTCCTCTGTCAGATGAAGTCTTTTCCCTCTTCACCTCAGCAGCATCTCAATATGGATGGCGAAAAGCAACTTTTGGTGAATACCACCCTGCATGCCGCCCCGTAACCTTTGATCTTTGCCGCCGATGCACCGCGCTACGCCTCTCCCCCAAAAACCGTTCCGATTCCAATTTTGCAAATTCCTCTGGCCAAATCTCGCGGCCTCAGCCTACTGCGAAGATAACCAGCTTCATTCTCCTACCGTAACAAACTTGATCGATATTGTTTGGGCCCAGGGTGTTCTTCGGACAGCGTAGGCGCGTCACCCATTCACGACTCGCGCCCACGCTCGGGCGATGACGTCATCCGTTTATAGAAAGGACGCCTCCGAACCTTTCCGTCAGTTTCCAGAAGTAAGGGCGTGCGGTAGCGTCGCGACGGCCCCTGTAGCCGCGTCTGACACTTGTAGGCCTGTTGTGGTGCGACGAAATGAAGACGAGTCCGACCAAGAGGTCTTGGGATTTTTACCCCTTTCGGGATTTGAACAGTGACGGGGATGGGTCTGATGGAGAATCGGTAGGTTTGGTGTTGTCTTGTCGTGGTTTAATTTATAGAGGTGTGTTGGTGCGTAGAACGCTGGTGCATCAGGAAAGATGCACTTACTTGTGTCCGTAATCGATGCCTCTTTCGCAGGCTCTCAAATAATTTTTTTACTGCGTCCATGGTGACGTTAGGATGATTTTGAATCATCATGAACGGAAATTAAAGAACGAGCAGCAAATTGGTTGAGTTTTGTGAAACTCCGCAGCAAGGATATGTTGGAATTTTTTGTTTATTCTATATTTTCTTGTCGTTTTCTTCGAAGTATCATTACACTTGATTCTTGGCTTGAATTCGCCTCAAGTCACTCCAGTGGAATTGAATTTACGTTAGTTGAAATGAACATTATAAGAAACGAAGAGACAAACTAAAGAAACAACTAAAAAAAAAACAACTTCATTGTAATAAAACTTCGACTTGAATATTATAATTTAATACAGACAAAAAATCAAAACGACAAAACATAAGTGTTGTGATTTTTGTCAAACATAATGGCGACAAAACTAATCGAATAATAATAGAAACATCATCTATTATACAGAATAAAAAATAGGTTTTCAAAAATATAAGTCTAAAGTGCGCGTCAAAATTATGGAACAAATTTTCTCAGAAGAAAAATATTTGGCAACAAAATCCTGAAACAGTTAAATTTTTGTTTCACTTTTACCAAATTTTAATGCATTTTTGAAGGATTTTTGTTGCACCCTGTGCCACCACCATCAGCCCTCTACATTTTTTGAATAGAGAAAGGGGGTCATGTGTTACTTTTTTGGCAAGGTCTTTATATCTTCTTCACAGGCGTGCATACATTTTCAAGAATTTTTTTTTCAAATTAGTTAGTTCAAAGAGGTTTTCAGTATGTGCACGTTGTCGTGGCTCTTGAAAATTTCTGGATGCCTGTAAAGAAGATACAGAGACCTTGCCAAAAAAGTACCACATAACCCCCTTTCTCTATTCAAAAAATTTAGAGGGTTGATGGGGATGGCACAGGGTGCGACAAAAATCCTTCAAAAATGGTAAAAGTTAAACAAAAATGGACCTGTTTCAGGATTTTGTTGACAAATATTTTTCTTCTGCGAAAATGAATTTGTTCCATAATTTGGACGCGCACTCTATTGTTATACAGAATACTTCCATTTCAAAAAATAGAATAAAGAAACAAGATGCATTTCTTTCAGGGCTTTCAAACCTAAGACTTATGGAAATATAATAAATTTTTGAAACCCCTGAGAGAAATGCATATTGTTTCTTTATTCTTTGTACTTTATGTCTTTGAATTTGAATGTTATCCCTCTATGTCTATCGGAATATCGATATCATTGCAGTAAGAAGAAGAAAAAAGATAAAAGCACCTTTAGGCGAAGTATCACCTTTTGAATCGTGGTAAATCTTCATTCAAAAAGTGGTCTCTTTATTTCACTAGTAACTACCCTAATTTACAACATAGAGACTTGATTTTTTTTTAAATCGAAGTTGGAGAACGTTCCGAGGGCAAATTGAATATTTTTTTTCGATTTAATCAGTTTTCAATTAAAAAAAACAGGTTGAACTTCAGCGTTTTGGAAACTACACTTAATGATTTTTTTTCGACGGTTATTCATCATTTTTTTGGAAAAAATCGCAACTATCTGCCCTCGGAAATTTAATCTTCTATAAACTACAAAAATTTTTATGATGATTAGTTCAAAAATATAGCTTGTACTCATGAAAAACGAAAAACATATTCAATAACCCAAATATTGCAGAGATCTAACGATTACCCTGGTTCTTTTAATTGAAAAACTAATTAAATCGAAGAAAAGAAAACTATTTGCCCTCGGGACGTTCTTCAACTTCAATTTGAAAAAAAAATCAAGTCTCTACGTCGTAAATTAGGGTAGTTACTCCTGAAATAAAGAAACCACTTTTTGAATGGAGAATTACCACGATTCAAAAGGTGATACTTCCCCTTAAGTTTACCAATCATTTGTTACGAATCACTTTTATGAAGTTCTTCCGATTGATGAACTCCGATTGGAACATTTTTCATTTGCTGTTTTTCTGAGCCGTTGTTAGAGCATGTCAAATATTTCATTCCGTCTTATTGAATTCGAGAATGGCAGTAAATCCCTTTTCTCATCTGGCAAACAAACAATGAAGCGATTTCAATGCCATATCGATCTCACTTAGGGAAAAGTTTCATCTTTTGTTTTACTATGATCCTCCAATAAGCCTGAACAGTCAATTCAATGAACTGAAATTTCGAGAGAAGCACTGACTTGGTATACATATAAGATGGGATAAACTTAGATGTCATTGTTGATTAATTCATCTTGATCAGGGGTTCTGATGTAAGAGTCTTCTTGAAATTTGGCAGTGAAATTCTAAATAATCGTTGATCTGTAACGAGCACTGCAACATTAGCTCCAGCGTTGTTTTTGATGAAATAAGGAGAGATGATGCATCCAGCGTGTAAAGCACACCATAAGTGCATTTTTCAGGATGCAATTGAACCTGCAGAACTTCTTAAGGGGCAGTATCACCTTTTGAATCGTGGTAAATCTCCATTCAAAAGTGGTCTCTTTATTTCGCGAGTAAGTACCCTAATTTACGACGTAGAGACTTGATTTTTTTTAAATTAAAGTTGAAGAACGTCCCGAGAGCAAATATTTTTTTTGATTCGATTTTATTAGTTTTTCAATTGAAAAAAAACAGGGTAATGGTTAGATCTGGGGTTATTGAAAATGTTTTTCGTTTTTCATGAGTACAAGCTATATTTTGGAAATAATAATCATGAAAATTTTTGTAGTTTATAGAAGACTGAATTTCCAAGGGCAAATCGTTGCGACTTTTTCGATTTAATTAGTTTTTCAATAAAAAAAAACAGGTTGAACACTTAATGATTTTTTTCCGACGGTTATTCATCATTTTTTGGAAAAAATCGCAACTATTTGCCCTCGGCAATTTAATCTTCTATAAACTACGAAAATTTTCATGATTATTATTTCAAAAATGTAGCTTGTACTCATGAAAAACGAAAAACATATTCAATAACCCCAGATCTAACGATTACCCTGGTTTTTTTAATTGAAAAACTAATTAAATCGAAAAAAAGAAAACTATTTGCCCTCGGGACGTTCTTCAACTTCAATTTAATAAAATTCAAGTCTCTACGTCGTAAATTAGGGTACTTACTCGTGAAATAAAGAGACCACTTTTGAATGGAGATTTACCACGATTCAAAAGGTGATACTGCCCCTTAAGGGTTGGTTCCACTCCATATACGACAATTTACCTTGTTTACGTAGCCGTTCAACCAGAAATGAGATTAATCATTAAACACAATTTTTCGATCCACTTCAAGCTGTTCTAGGGCCCAATCAGCAAACAATCGACGCTTATTATGTAAAAATGGCTTTAGTTCTTGAACCACTTGGATCTTGTGCGGGTGTAGACCAAGATCTTCACGCAAAATTTTTCATGCGGTGGATGCACAGAGTCCAACTTGTTGTGAACGTCGACGAATAGACAAATATAGATCTTCATTAACACTATCGCTTACAGCAGCCATATTTTCTTCTGTACGTACAGTTCTTTGTCTCGTTTTTCTTGTTGCACTGAGTAGAGAAAAATGTTGTACGAAATCTATCGATAGTTCGACGAATAAGCTGTTCTGATGGACGATTATGTAAACCATAAATTTCACGAAGTGCTTTATAAGTTTGGCGAATAGAACACTGGTTTTGAAAATAGATTTCAACGATTTGTAAACGTTGTTGCGACTTGAGTCTTTCCATGAAAATTTGTCAATGCTTTCTGAACAGAAATGTCAAAACAACATGGCTTCTACCTTCTGTCAAATCACAGTTATACCTATCACCCGATACAAACAGAATTTCGATCCAGTTGGATTTGTCGCTACAGAAATATCGATACGTCAGCCAGAGTTTTATACAGTACTGAACAAAATTCTGCATGTGGCTTGATACCGTCATTTTCCATGTAAATTTCATCTCGATATCACGTGGAAAAGTCCCTATTGAATCTAAAAATAAGGGGTTAACCGACCATGAAAGTAATGCACAGTGGCAATTACTTAATTGTGACAGTTATTACAAATAAACCTCGTGTTTCTGGGGATGATGGACAGAAAAAAGGCTGACGTAATAACTCGATTCGCGGAAATAGAATCTTGACTAGGGTCAGGGACCTATTATACCCTAATGAACGTTTGAGGAGTCGTTTCTGTTTACTGGAATATCTTCTACCTGATATTCGCACTGTTTGGTTTCTAAATCTATTTCGTTTTTCTTCATTTACTGAAGGTTTTAAATGAATAAATAAAAAAAAATTAAAAAAGTTTAAAAAAGTCTCTAACATTAGGGAAGATTCATCAATATGTTGAGAAATTGTATATTTTTGGTTTCTTTCATGGCAGACTTGCCTGAAGCGTAACCATGAACAATATCAGTTTGCACTCTTTCGAAAACATTTATTTCTCTTCTGACATCCTTCTTTTGTTGCAGTGCGGATCCTTGGACGACATCGATGAAGAATCCCGCCTGTCAATCGGCACAGAGGATCTCAGCCTGGACGATCTCCAGCTGGACGACTACTCCACATCCGCATCGAACGTCCAAACACCATCGAGCATCACCAAGCAATCAACGCCATCCAGTTTAGCCACCACCAACAACATCGAGAGCCAGCAGCGACTAGCCGTCCTCAGTTTCGAGCAAGTATGTCGCCTGAACGACGTCATGGACGAGGTCATATACATACACGGCAGGGGAAACTTCCCAACCTTAGAAATCCGCCTCAGGGACCTCGTGAACGTGGTTAGGGGGAAACTAGAAGCAGATCCAGCCTGCGGTGGCGCAGGAATGAAAGTCCGCGATATACGTCTCAACGGAGGAGCTGCTTCCCACGTTCTCGCCACTGAAACACAGCCCTACAACGATCTAGATCTCATCTTCGGGGTAGAACTCTCCACTCAGAAACACTTCGACAGGGTCAAAACAGCTGTGCTGGGATCCTTATATGAGATGTTGCCTGATGGAGTCAGCAGGAAGAGGATATCGACGTGTAGTTTGAAAGAAGCTTACGTCAGCAAGATGGTTAAGGTCAACAACAACAACGATGGCGACAGGTGGTCACTTATATCCCTTGGAAACGCCAGAGGACGAGGGGTCGAACTAAAATTCGTGGATAGCATGAGGAGGCAGTTTGAATTTTCAGTAGACTCCTTCCAGATCATTCTAGATTCCCTGCTGTTGTTCTACGAATGCAGCGAGTTACCAATAGGAGAGAATTTCTACCCCACCGTTGTAGGGGAGTCCGTTTATGGCGACTTTCAAGAAGCACTGTACCACCTCCAAAAGAAACTGATAGCCACTCGACAACCTGAAGAGATAAGAGGAGGTGGTTTGTTGAAATACTGCAACCTGCTAGTCCGAAACTACAAACCAGCAAGACCTGATTGCATCAAGAGAGTACAAAGATACATGTGCTCCAGATTCTTTATCGATTTCCCGGATATAAATCAGCAGAAATCGAAGTTAGAGAACTACTTATGGAACCACTTCGTAGAGCCTGAAGAAGAAGCCTTAAAACACCAGTACCTGATGAGACTTCACGATGTGGTCGGAGAGTCGACGGTCTGCCTAATGGGTCACGAAAGGCGGCAGACCCTTTACCTAATCAAGAGTTTAGCTATGCAGATTTTATTCCAGGACCAACAGCGTCTGATAAGCCAGCAGCCTCCACCTCTCGTCTACGCCAATGGAATCGTATACGCTCCGATAATCTCAACAAGCTGCTTCTGTACGTGCAGTAATCCTTGGATGCAGAACTGTTCCTCGTGATGGGTGATAGTCTGTGCGAGTAATAGAACACCCGTCGAGAAGGAGCACCACCATCAAGTCTATGACTCTTGTAGATTCGTGTTAGATGACCTGGTGTTATCCGAAAACCACTCAATATAATTGTAGATTCGTACCTCGTACAGACGTCTGTGAGATAGATCTCCGTTTAAGATTACAATATATCGCTATTTTAATCAATCTTAAATTAATAAGCAGGCTTCTGGCGTCCTTGATGAGCATTCCGTACTTCTCAATGAGTTAAAATCTAAAGGAACCACAACGTGAGGCTGAAAAATCTTGAACTATGACGCGTCTTAGGTGTCTGGCTGTGAAAAATTTATATTGGGTTATGTACATTGACATGAGATTCACGTTCTTAGCATTGTTAACCTTTGCAGCCTGAAGTATAGATCTAGCATAATCTACAAAGTACAAAAACGTCATTCATCCTCAATCATAACGATAAATCAGATTGATATATATTTGTATATTCAAAATTATTCTATAAACTGTAATAAAGGAAGCTTTTACAAAAAAAAATCAAAAACAAAAAAGAATACCTATTCACAAGAAACTTTTTTTATTTGTGGAAGTTGTTTGAAATATGTTTTAAGTTCACGTCGTCAAGCTCATATTTTACATTTCAAAGAGCAAGACATGGTCATGTTTATCGGTAGTATTTTAAGGAACCGCAGAACTATTGGGACTTCAGGCTGCATCAATCACTCATTAAGAGAAACAACAAATGCTTTGACGCTATAAGTATTAATTTTCCTCCTGTTAAATTTATCCGATGTGTATGTAGTTTCTGTCATTACAATAAGCAAGTGTAGGTCTATTTTTGTGCAATTTCGTTCGATAATTCCGTTACACTGAGCTTGAAATTACATTTGTTGGGTTCACTTATACGCCTATATCTTTTATTATTTTTTCTTTCCCTCCTAAATTATTTTCTATCCATATTGAGTATCTTCCTTCAATATGGTTTCAGAATGTCTGCTTGATATCCATTTTCACTCTACGTATTCTATATCTTGATCCATTTTTAACTTAAATGAAATTTGGATTCGAACGTTTCAAAATCGAAGGAACTTTTCGAAACAACAAATCTTGTAAACTATTAGAATAGCCTTTGTATATAATGTGTAGTAATGATTTACATCGAATCAATGTTTCATTCATCAGCATCATCGTTGAGATCTTAGAAACCTTTCATCCTTAAAAATGTAGGTAGCTATCTAATAATAAATTCATATAGGTGTTGCTATGAATATATACTAAAATTTGAAAGCTCAGTTTAACGTCAAAAAAGTCCATCTAGAAAGAACGTTGAAGGAAACTTTTAGGAAGCAATAAGCTCAAATCAAGAAAAAACTGAAGGAAAGAATGAGATAAGAATTCGATAAATATTTCATTCCTTGCTTTCAAATTTTACCTGAAAACGTTCCCATTTGAAACTCGTTGAATAATTTGAATTATTACTGATGCAATGTGAAAAATATTGTTTCTAGTGCCATAAGAATTATAGTTGTTGTAAAATCAATTCAAAAATATCTAATTCATGTAAACTAAGGAAATATTTCCAGAGAAATTTGTTTGAAGAAGTCTGTTAAAAATTGTAATTTGACGAGTTTTTGACAACTTATATAGTTGAGAAAAGGAGAGATTGGCTGTATATTTATATGACCTCAAATGTTTGCCTATTAGTACTTATATTGTCGCTGAAACATTGACTGAAATGCATTACACATAAGAGAGTCGAATTGAACCGAAATTTCAATACAAAATACAAAAAGAGAAAAGGAAAAGAGATTACAATTATAAAAAAAATATAAATCATTTTTATCAAAATTCTAAAAAGTTGAATCTCAAATTCCTTCGTGATTGCTGAGTGTAGAATGCAACTCATCATGGAAAATTGGTTCAATCACTCCATTATTCAAGAAATATGGCTCTCAGTGTAGTTTATGAAGTGTAGTATGACGCTGGGTCCCTTCGATTGGATTCTGCTGATTTAATTTATCTTATAAATAAAGAAATAAGATTAAGAAGTAAACAATAAACATAACTTAATAAAATGTCTATTTTCATTGAAGATATATGTATGTTACTACTGATTGGACCCTATCTGTATATTTTTATTGTTCCCGGTCCAATCGTGAGATAAATAAATGTTTAAAAACCCAATAAAAATTACAAAATGTTTAAAAACATCTATGAAACTACATGAGTGTTTTATTTATATTCAAACCCAAAGACCAATTTCATGTGAAGAAAAATAGGAATTGGTGATTCATATAAGTCAATAATGAACACAATAATATTAAGTAATATAACAGGAGTCTGAAAGTGAATTGATGCTAATAGAAATAAAAATATTGCTTGCAAAAATTCGAGAAAAATAGCACAATATTTTTTACGGTTGCAACATTTTCGAGTGTGATGATTAAACTGAATTTAATGTGTGAAGGAAATCTATACATTCCTTTGGAATATGATTGAGCATACGATAGGCAAACATCATAGCCTCATCTTACGTAAAACTCATTTTGACATCAAAGTAATTCTAGTAATTGGGTCGATCCCAAGGAAATTGCAACCGTATATCGAATCTAATCGTGTAATTACTGAGATACATTCAAATAACACGGAAGATCGTACAATTCACTCTTTTCGTGAATAGTGAAAGTGTAAATATCTGCTAGTAATCGATAGAGTTTCGAGCATGTTCCACACGGTTGATTCGTTTATTTTCTTCAACATTTTTCATCTATTCTGTAATAATTATTGATGGAACTTTGATTTCATGATTGATTTTGCCTTATATCTGTCGACTTTCAGTATAATATGAAGAAATTACTACATTCCACGTTCGAATTCGACCGTTTTCGTCGGTTTTAACACATTTCGCGTTTTTTTTTAATACTTCCAGACGTTGAAAAATGTCAGTCGTTTCTCAGTTGGTATGTAGGGAATTGAGCTCTTGGAAAGTCATTAAAATTTTTGCTAAAATTAGATAATTGCTTGATATACAGGGTGGCCAAGAGATTGACGTCAAAAAGAAAAAAACAGGTCCCTCGTGTCATGGACTATTCGAATCACCCTCATGTATGTTATGCTATTTTTCACGGTTTTCGAGTTATGAATTTTTTTATGAACTTCGAGAATTTTCGACTTGACCATCTTAAAGAAGATATAAAAAAAAAAAGTACAAGACTTCTCTGTGAAATTCATTTTGTAAGTTAATCTCCATGAATTCTACTTTTATACACAAAATAACCAGATTCATAACTTTGATAAAAATTATGGAAATGTTGGTGTCAAGTGAAAAAGTTACGTAAATTGGATTATGATCTGAGTTTTCGAATCATAATTAAAAATGAAAAAAGGCTAATTCACGGTTCCTTAGTATGCTTAAAAACTGCGCTCAACAATCAGCTTTTAGAATCATTGATAAAAAATTGTACTTAACACTCTACTTTTGCTAGAATTAGCCTTCAAAGTCATCGAGGTGGAAAAAATCAAAGAACCAGACATTTACTACAATATTATTTTTTGCCATTTTAAGATATTTCTGATTAAATTATGATGGAAAATGCTGAAAAGTAATGAAAATTAGCTTCAGATGTTGGTCAAGAAAAGTTCTAGATAAAAAAAGAAAAAGGTATGGCAATAAATCACACATCATAATGTAAATAAAAAGAAATTTATTTATAAAATTTGCAGTACGTGTTCAAAGTGGCCACCTCCAGCCTCAATACACATTCTACACCTTCTTAGAAAATTTTCTTTCAATCGCATAAAACCTGCCCTGCTCTCTCTTAGGACACGTTCGGCTACTCTTATCTTCAGTCGCAGATCGTCTTCAATCGAACATTCTCGGGCGTAAACAATTTCTTTGAAATATCCCCAAACGAAAAAATCGATGGGATTAAGGTCAGGTGAACGTGGAGGCCCCCTGATTGATCGACTGCGTCCGATCCATCTGTTCGGGTATCGTTCATTCAAGTGGTTAATCAAAAATTGTTCTCGAGAATTTAAATAATCCCGATCGGTTTTTCATTGCTGCGCAGCGGACCAATCAAGGGGCCCCCACGTTCACCCGACCTTAATCCCATCGATTTTTTCGTTTGGGGTTATTTCAAAGAAATTGTTTACGCCCGAGAATGTTCGAGTGAAGACGAGCTGCGACTGAAGATAAGAGAAGCCGAACGTGTCCTAAGAGAGAATAGGGCAGGTTTTATGCGATTGAAAGAAAATTTTCTAAGAAGGTGTAGAATGTGTATTGAGGCTGGAGGTGGCCACTTTGAACACCTTCTGTAAATTTTATAAATAAATTTCTTTTTATTTACATTATGATGTGTGATTTATTGCCATACCTTTTTCTTTTTTTATCTAGAACTCTTCTTCACCAACATCTAAAGCTAATTTTCATTAATCTTCAGCATTTTCTATCATATCTTGATCAGAAATATCTTAAAATGGCAAAAAATAATATTGTAGTAAATGTCTAGTTCTTTGATTTTTTCCACCTCGATGACTTTGAAGGCTAATTCTAGCAAAAGTAGAGTGTTAAGTACCATCTTTTATCAATGATTCTAAAAGCTGATTGTTGAGCGCTGTTTTTAAGCATACTAAGAAACCGTGAATTAGCCTTCTTTCATTTTTAATTTTGATTCGAAAATTCAGATCATAATCCTAATAACGTAACTTTTTCACTTGAGACCAACATTTCCATAATTTTTATCAAAGTTACGAATCTGGTTATTTTGTGTATAAAAGTACAATTCATGAAGATTAACTTACAAAAAGAATTTCACAGAGAAGTCTTGTACATTTTTTTTAATATCTTTTTTAAGATGGTCAAGTCAAAAATTCTCAAAGTTCATAAAAAAATTCATAACCCGAAAACCGTGAAAAATAGCATAACATACATGGGGGTGATTCGAATAGCCCATGACACGAGGGACCTGTTTTCTCCTTATCTCTTGGCCACCCTATATATTCTCGGCTTGAGTTGTATCTAACCAGAAACTCAAGTTTTTTAAGGAAATCGCAAAAATTTCAACTAACACTTTCAAACATCAAACTTTTATATCTCAAATTAGTTTTGTAACATAGAATTAATTATCTTGAAATTAAAGGGACCAGGCTAGGTATGTGGATTGATTTGATTCCCATGGATGTTTTGTCACGGCCAAATCTCCAAACTGACACGGTCAAAAATAACCTAATGAAGCAATTCGACAATTAAGTTTTTCACAGGCGTAGATTCTTGTATAATTTGTGCTGAAACACATATTGCAATTAACCAATTATATCCAGTAATTATCATAATCTCTGAACGCTACAACTAGGTAGCAGAATGTTGCGCAGAATTCTGTAACTCAATTAAGTAATTGCTATCTCAACATAACACGTCAGAATTTCTCGAGTAAGGATGCCCTACTGTCGAAATGTTTGAGAGTGAAGATTTTTGATGGGAGTTAATAAATGTTCAAATTGAAGGTCATGCTTGAATTAAATTTCAACACAGTTTCATAAAAATGATATAAGACAACCCACTTACGGTTTTGTTGGATGTTAGTGTGAATATTACTCACTGTTGATCCTTGGGAGCCCTATTGATAAATTTTAATGGATAATTGGGCTGGATCGTTCAAAATGATCATTTTCAAAGCATCACTCTAAAAAGTTCATTGTTGAATGTCAAAAAGTTCTGTTTGTAAATTGAATGAGAAGGAAAGAAGCAAAAAAAGAAAAATGAAAGGAAGCTCAAATGGAATTCACTAGGGGGAAAAACATAGGCGTAGTTTTCACATTCAAAGTTTCAACATTTAACTCAAACAGCATTGATTTTTATTGGAAATTAAATAGAAACCAACCTAATCAATTTCTCTATACCGCATTTCACAGGCACGCTGTTCTATTTACGCTTTGATAAATAATTTGTCAGTCGACAGGGTCATTAGCAAATGGATTGTATGAAACGCCTATGAATAAATTATCATTTCAACAATGATTCTGGAAGATACCTACAGTAGATTTATAAACATTTGAAACATCTCTGTTTCATTTACTTTTATCGGCATAATTCGATGGAAACACCCTGTAACTTTGTGAATATTCTGTATTAACTTATAAGAAAGCAGCAAATTGCAGGTTCATACAAAATTTAATCCATTCATTCACTTTCTCAATTCAAATTCCTGATGGGGTTGCAACGAAGAGTTTTTTCTGTGTACATTCATTGGATAATGCAGTAATGCTCAATGCAATTTGTGTAACTATTCCTCCAATATAAAATGAATTTTGGCGTTTATGATCAACTGATACTTGATGAGATGGTTCAATTTTAAGTGAATTATTTGAGGCTAATCGCTGAAAGTTCTCAGCGTACAGCTAATGCAGTAATGTCCTAGCAACAATGTAGAGGCCGACAACTCATTCGTAACCTACTTCTTCAGACACTTTTACTGGACAAGGACATCCCGGTAAGTGTTAGGATAGAAAGGTTTTACATTAAAAGCGAATTGATCAAAATCGACGATCGATCGAATATTGGTTTATTTGAGAGTTGGAACAGTCATATCCATACTGACATAATTGCAAGGTACTAAAGTTGAGCAATAGTAACGGCTGCGATCGAATATTGCTCGTTTGACTGTTTGAGAAGTACATACGTATGAATGGAAAAATTTAATCGGACTGGATCCGTATATTTCGAAATATTGACGTCCTTGGCGTTTATTCTACAAAGGAGAAACGAAATGTTTCAAGATAGAGGGGGAACTGAATGGTGAAGATGAAATTTCACGTTCAGATGAAGATAAACGTATTCGAGGTACAAGTAAAATTTTGTCTTGATCGCGTAACCGAACTCATAAAAATTTCTAACGAAAAATAAAAAAAAATTAAATGACAACAAAGAGAGAATGAGTTGTAAATTCAGGAGCTGTGGTTTCTGGCAGGCACTTGTGATATCGCCTTGATATCTCGTGGCTTGAACAAGGCTTTCTTGGGGATTATAGTACTTGAAAAAGTACCTATTGAACCTATCAGTAGGGGGTAAACTGAGCACGAGGGTAAGAACAGTGCCTTTACGTTTCGCCGATAATTTCGGCAATGCACAGGGGCAATTACATACTTGTGAATGTTATCACAAAAAACTCTTGTTTTTTTGAGATGATGGACAGGAAAAGGGCAGAAGTAGTGCATCGATTCATAGAGCTACTTCATTCTTCTTCATTTGGAGACGGTGAGATTCATTGGATCCAATTCGGATTCGACCAAACGTTTCGATATAATAATCAGTCTCAAGCAGATACATCTATCAAGTCAACTCTTCGGGAACTGAATCCTTCACAATGTCAGAAAACTAATGAACATCATGAAAATTATCAACGAATCTTCAAGAAATTTAAAGGAATAATAAGCTATTGTTTAATCAACTTCATGTGCTCTACAAGAGTTAGGGATTTCGAATTCAATCGTTTTTGAAAGTACGTAATCTTCGAGAAAATCGCTGTAAAATCATTTAAAACTCAATAGCAACTTGAATCGATCCAATGAAAATCAGTATGAGACATTTCGTCAATCTTTTTCCTGAAGTTTGGTTCTTTGCATATGCTTCATGAATGTTCTTATTTTGAAATGAAGTCAGTTTATCAACGGCTTCGATTTGAAACGAGTTTTCTGAAAATGCCAAGACGTAAATTAAAAAACGCTGAGGCTAATAGGGCTATCGGAATGCTACAGGGTGGCCTAACTCAGAATGTTGTAGCGGAAAGGCTCCAAGTCAGCCAAAGGGTGATATCTCGACTTTGGATTGGGTTCAGGGTCCAGGGAGACAGGTTCCGTGTTGGAAAGACCAAGGCTTGGTGGGCGACAAAAAACAACACCGGCTCAGGATCGTTTCATCACCGTTTCGGCGAGAAGAAAACCTACATCTACGTGTAGAATGCTACGGAATACTATTCAAAATGCAGATGGGGTCCAAGTTTCCATCGAAACTATCAGACGACGTTTGAGAGGGGTGAATCTAGGTTCTAGACGTCCATTAAGAGGAGTTCCATTAACACGTGACCATAAGCGTCAAAGACTGGAATGGGCAAGGCTATATATCAATTGGAACGATCAATGGCGTAGTGTCCTTTTCACTGATGAATCCAGATATCGACGATTTTCAGACTCTCGAAGAATAAGGGTATGGACAATCCCACGCATACCCCGTAATCGTCGCTGTGTCCAAGAAGTCCATCCATTCCGAGGAGGTAGTGTTATGGTATGGGCCGGGATATGTTTCAACGGGCGCACAGATCTACACATTTGTCCTGGAAATATGACCGCCTTACACTATAGTGAGAATGTCATTGACAATGTTGTGCCAAATTTTCACGCTGCTATTGGTGAAACTTTTCAATTTCTAGACGATAACGCTAGACCGCACCGTGCAGCCATAGTTGAGAATGCGCGCGAGGAGCTTGGTATTCCACATTTACCAATACCTCCGCACTCACCAGATTTGAATTGCATAAAACATGCATGGGTTATGCTCCAAAGAAGATTAGATAATCATCAACCTACCCCAGAATCCTTAAATGATCTGATTGAGCTTCTGCCCCGTTTATGGAACCAAATTCCTCAAGAAATGTTCAACAACCTCGCGTGTAGTATGCAAAGAAGATGTCAAACTGTTATTGATGCCCGTGGAGGCCATACATTGTATTGATAGTCTTAAAATGCTTGAATTCTCTGAAAATAAAATTTCGTTATTTTACTCGATTTTTCTTAACCGCCCTGTAAACGCTGCAGACCTACAGGCAAAAATTAATTTGCAACTTGAAATCATATTATTATGAGTTTTCATCACAAAAATCTTATTTTAACTATATTTTTTTCGCAATTTAAGTCAATATCCCCAACTCTTGTGGAGCAGTTTATCTGCTTCTCTCTCAGCAGTGGAAACCAGAAAATTGTAGAGAGGCACTTAGTAAAAGTAAAACGAACGCTGAGTGCTTTCTGAAGAGGTAACTGATGTCAAGGTGACTGAAGAGGTTGCCAGATGGTAGTTAATTCAAGCTCACTTAAGCTTAAGGTTGACACTGTACCTGTAAATGATGGTCAGTCTTCACGACATCTTCGGAGTGGTGCTTATTCGCTTACTTTCCTTTCTCTAAAATATTCTCGTATGTCCCCAGATGTTCTGTTCTCCCCAATTGCCAATAAAAGGAGGCAAATTACCACCATAGAATTATAGACCAATAGGTTTTTTATCGACGGCCTCGAAGGTCCTGAAGAGAATGGATTTCTGCCTGGTCGCTCTAAGGCCTAAGGCAACTCAATGAGGTAGGCAAGAAGAATAAGGTCTCTTCAATCTGGGTTCCCGGTCATTCGGGAATCAAAGGAAACGACGAGACCAATATTCTTGACAATCACTTGACAACACTATTGCAGAATCTCCCAGGAATGTATCACTCCAAAAAGTTAGTCCGGAACTTTCAAACCCTTGAAACCTTCTCCAGAGGGTTATTCTGTTGGTCAACTCCCAATGCTGAACCTCACATGTAGATGTGAGGGAGGCAAATCAGAAACGAGGAAGAAATGTTAACAACGTAAATATGGACTTGGCAACAATTCTTGAATGGGAATCTAATAAGTCGGTGGAATTCAACGCAAGCAAAACACAAGCATGTCTTTTCTTCATAAAAGCCGATCTTACTGTGCCCAGCATAGAATTGTCGGGAGTGACCATACCATTGAAGTCATCCATTTCGATGCTTGGTATAACTGTCGGCAATAACCTTTCTTGGGAGAATCACATGAGATCCATTGCTAAAAGTGCATCCCAAAAACTTGGTTTTCTGTTTCGTGCCAGGAGCCATTTCACCTCAGGTCAGCTGCTTATGATCTATAAGGCACAAATTCGACCTGTCCTGGAATACTGTTCCCATATTTGGAGTGCTGCACCTAAACATACCCTAAAACTCTTGGATTCTGTACAAAAAAAGGACAATTCGTCTCGTCGGTGATGCCTCGCTTACAAACTCGCTCACCTCTCTAGAAAACCGTAGAAGAGTAGGAGATCTGACTCTATTTTATAGATATTCCCATGGGCGATGCTCTTCTGAATTATCAGCAATCGTTTCCCCTCTGGCAGTCTCTAACCCGTCAAGTGAAGTCTTCACATCCCTTCGCGGACCTGCAGAACATCTCTCTTCAAAGACTCGTTCATCCAACGAACAGCGAGGCTTTGGAACACATTGCCTAGGGAGGTGTTCCCCGAGGCATAAAACCTCCAGAAATTCAAGAAGAACACCAATTCCTACCTGCTTGCCCTTGGTTCTCGCGATGTCCTCTGAACATTACAGGGTATTCCTTTCCGTGAGAATCACAACTTAAAAAAACAATCGAGTATGAACTCAAGCGCTGCTGTAGGAGCTGTGAGCATAGCTCCCGTGACACCAATACAGGCCAGCCTTTGCAGTTTCTGCAAGAAGCATAGGTGACAATAGGGCGTACCACCGCTGTGTATAACCACATTAACAGCACATAATGGAGGAGGAGGGAGAAATGAGGAGGAGGACCAATCAGATTTTCTTCTAACCATCACCAAGACCTTTTTAGAGTTCTATAAATGATAGACGCTCTCTTAAGTAGTCGTAAAGATCCGAAACGATGGTCACTTTCGTTTCTAATCGATTTCATAACAACGGAGCCTTCTTCAATGGGGAAGTATCGGCTTGACCTTTTTCGGACTGTCTTCAACGCCTCTCCTCTCACCGACTGCATAAGTGCAGCTTCATTCCCCGCAGTTATTGTTGAAAGTAGAGTAATATCGAACTAATATCCCTGCAAACACAAATAGACAACTCACTGCGTGATGTGGAAACGCGCCCGAGGCAAATCTCGATTACCACTCGAGAAGAAAGGGCACATGTAAACCGTTCATAGGCGAATATCCTTGGCCCGAATGTGGCTATCCGCTCGTTGTCATGTCCGTTTTCGCGTTTTAATTGCTAACCAAACCGAGCGGTATTCATTCACTGAATCGATTTCTTATTAGCCGACAAAAATCTATTTTTGTGAATGATACTTGAATTACATGAATTACCCGGCGAGTCGTAATGGCGAATTCTGACCATAAAAAGAAGTCGGCCGGAGGGTAGAATAATGTCTTGTTCGTTTGAGAGGTTCGAATTACGTTCGAGTACTGCAGTAGCCTTATTAGATGTTGGTATTTCGAACGTACCTCCTGAGCATGGGGAAATGCCGAGCTAGATATTCCAAATGAAATTGTATCATTCGGTGTTTTGCATTTCTTCCTCATGTTCTGCAATGAATGCGCTAACTGGTGACATATACGGAGTGGATATGAGATAGAGAAATTAATTCGTAGCAGTTGTAGCATTCCTCTTCCTTTAATGCAGCTTGAAGAACTGCGAGACTTGAGATTTCTTATTTTTTTTCGAAAACTTGGTGGAAAACTTTCATGAGCAAATCACTAACCTGGTCCTATAAAATACCTCCATAAACTACAGCGTTATTTTCATGCCACCTAGCCAAGTGTACCATAAGGACATAAAAGCGTTTTCAATGCTTTGCCTGTATCTTTCAAACCATGCTGAATTTTGAAAAATGTTAAAGAAGAAAATTGTTTCATTAGATGACGGTAATCTAAAATTGCAAAAGGGTAAAAGACTTCTCGTGGTCCAAATTTCTCAGCTTTTTAACAGCTTTACACGCTGCTAAGCAGAATCCATTCACGCATCCAACATGTTTAGGGATGTCGTCAAATTTTCGGCTGTAATAAAAGCGATAAAAGAAATGAATCGACACAGTTTCAGGGTAGCCAGTGTGCAATGCACGTTCTACGTACATTCATTGCATAATAACCATTCAGTTCTCCAGTTGCCCACCTGCTCTTGATTTATGTGTGGCGTTGAACCTTTCGTCGATTTATCATACAGGGTGGGACGTAATGAATGGATAATACGGTACGTGCGGGCAGAGGACCTCTTTGGTGGTTCGAAATATATACAGGGTGTCCGGTAAACCTTGTACAATATTGAAACTGGTGAAAGACCAGGTCATGACTGTTCAGAATATCAGAATTTCACCTCAGTTAAAATATCACCATTTTCTAAATATCTAGAAAATCACTACCTCACCTCCGTTTTTTGAGTGCTATGTCTAATGTATCAAGTTCTGAAAAACTGTTTTGTACGTCTGAAAGCATCACTCATCATTAAGAGATAGGTAAGTTATCGGGTATTAAGTTCCAAGGGCTCTTATTACGTGTACTTTTTATTGATTACAATTCCAAGCTTTCGGCTGCATTCCAGCCTTCTTCAGGGACTACAAAATTCAAAAAATTGATCATTAATTTGGTTTAAGACGTTAACAAAAACGACGTAAACCTAATTTATTGTAACATATTACATAGCATGCAGAGTGTGAGGCTCGGGAGGGGTCGGATTGATAGGTGACCTAGCAACTATTTTATCATTGTGGTTAACCTATAAAATAATAAATAATAAAACAAAGTATTTGATGATGATTCTGTCGTTCAAATTTTTGATCTTGGCAATTTTAGAGAGTAGTGAACGTTGTGTAAATGCTGGTTGTTTGTGGTAATTTTAAATGTAAAAAAAAACCGTTAACACGGAAAATATTTTATCCTTTATGTTATTTATGGTCCGATGATGAAAGGGGACAGATCCACTTTAAAAGTCTTACATTGATAGTAAGTAACAGGCAGAGAACTTTATGTACCATTTTTGTTAACGTCTTAAACCAAATTAATGATCAATTTTTTGAATTTTGTAGTCCCTGAAGAAGGCTGGAATGCAGCCGAAAGCTTGGAATTGTAATCAATAAAAAGTACACGTAATAAGAGCCCTTGGAACTTAATACCCGATAACTTACCTATCTCTTGGTGTCAAACGAAGTTCGATATTACCTCCTACACTCATCATTAATCTTCAGCAACAAAGATATTTGAATTAGTCTCAATTTGTAGACATAGCACTCAAAAAACGGAGGTGAGGTAGTGATTTTCTGGATATTTAGAAAATGCCCATTATCTCGAAAATGGTGATATTTTTACTGAGGTGAAATTCTGATATTCTGAACAGTCATGACCTGGTCTATCACCAGTTTCAATATTGTACAAGGTTTACCGGACACCCTGTATTTTACCAGGATATATTGATATCTAGTTAGCCTAGACCAGTTCCATGCATTAACAAAATATTGCGATACCAAATCAACGAACAATAACTTATTAGAAGTGTCGTTGTAGAGTTCGATGTCAAAGAAGTAAACCAGAGTTACGCAATAAATAAAAAAAGATGTCCACCGAAATTGTAAAAATCGAAAAATTGGAGTATCGAGCCATCATCAAGTACCTGTATTTGAAAGGGTTAAGAGGTGAGCAGATTTACGAAGATATGCTTAATAACATTGGTGATCAATGTCCTTCGTATGCGACCGTGAGAAATTGGACCGCAAGCTTCAAAAGAGGTAAATTTTCCATTGAAGATGATGACCGATCGGGAAGGCCAGTTTCTGTGTCAGACCCCGAAAATATCGATGCAGTTCATGACATGATTTTATCAGACCGTCGAATTGGGCTAAAACGGATATCTGAAGCACTCAAGATTTAGCGTTCATCATATAGTTCACGTCACTTCAGACATGAGAAAAATTTCTGCAAAATGAATCCCCAAATGTTTGAATGTTTACCAAAAGCGTGCAAGGGTAGAAGCATCGTGTTCGATCTGTGCTCGATTTGAAAACGATGCGGACTTCTTAAACCGAATTGTTACTATGATGACTTGGGTACATTTCTACGATCCAGAAACAAAGCAAAAATCGATCTGGTTCTCCAAGTCCTAAGTTTCGTGTCCAAAAATCTTGCTGGAAAAGTTCTTGCTTCAGTTTTTTGGGATTGCCATGGAGTAATCATGATTGATTTTTGGATAAGGGTAGAACAATAACTGGAGATTACTATTCGGCATTACTGACCACTCTACGGGAAAAAAATTGAAGAGGAAAGACGTGGAAAGCTATCCAAAGGTATTTTGTTTTTACAGGACAACGCCCCAGTACACAATATCATGTTTCCATGCAAAAAATTCGTGATTTAGGGTTATAATTACTAGAAGACCCCCTTTATTCAACAGATTTAGCTGCGTCCGACTATCATCTCTTTCCTCAACTGAAAAAAACTGGTTTGCAGAGCAAGAAGAAACATTTTTTTTGAAGGTCTAGAGACGTTGCAGGTTCGCCGTAATAAATGTATTCAATTAAGAGGAGAATATGTTGAGTAATGAAATATTTTGACATTGAAATTTTGTTTGGTTCTATAGTAGGCTAAGGATTTCTCCATATATCCACGTATGTTTTCTAAAACTTTTCAGTTTCAGAGATATTCGAAAATAGAAAAAAATCACAACTTCTGACAAGCGTTCCATTTGTATTAGATAGATAAAGAACTGGGATTTGGAAGTGGTTGAAAAACCGAGCTTACAGACAGTCCATCCGTCAAATACCATTCACGCAAACAGGCAACAGGCCATTCCTCGCATGTCGCAAATGCTTCCGCAAACTGTTGCTTTCTAATGAACTCTCACCTCTTGGCACATGCTCGCCCATCAGAGATCCATCGTACGTCTCACCATATCGGGTCCATTTTTATGCTGAGCATCGGCGCATAAGGAAATCCAATTTTATGAACAGACGAAAACTGTTGCTTCATCGATTTTGTACTGGTAATAGAAGAATGTTAACATTCACTGGAAAATAAAATGATGTCACAATTTCGCAAACACCGACCATAAGAACATTTCGATATTGCGTCCAATATTGTGTTCATTACCTGGGACTTTTTGCGCTGCATATTGGCTAGAGATTGGTGAGAATTGCTTAGAATTCCTTTCTCAATCAATGCCTCTAGGTTAGTTTAATTTGCTGTCACTAATAGCGGAATATTAATGATTATACAGTGTTTTGTTTGGCTTGAATCCTTAGCATATCTTCTCAATAATCATCAGTTGATGGATGGAAATTATGGATTGGGTTGAAATCACAACAATTTACTGACATACACATGTCCAAAAGTCTTGGCCCCCCTAGCGAATTATTTCGTCATATTATTGTTGATGAATTATGACAGAAAACAAAGAAACTCTACATAGAAATAAAATCTAAACTATAACCAATACCTGATAAAAAATGCATAACCAATTAGCATAACTACTGCTTTTTAATTTACTGATATTCAATCAATATGTTCCTGTATCAATTGAAAACAATGCATTCATTATATATAATCAAATAATATAATATTATATAGCGTAAATTCATCATGGTGTTTGATTGAAGTTGTTTATTATTCTACACATTCACGCATTGCTTGCTGTATTATATGCAATGTTGACTGCCCAAATCAGTCTATATTTATATTGGAATATAATAAAGTACACTTTATTTTCATAAAACAATCGATATTTCATTATTAAATCCCATAATCGTGACCATCATTAAATCCACATAAATCTGCAGAAGTTTCAACTGAATTTCAGCATATTATTTCGTAGAATTCGCAAAGACAAATGCAAATGTGGCATTCACAGTGTTAATTCTCGCACCTTGACTCTTGAGTTCAAAAGTCAACACAAAGGCAAAGAAATAATCCCCTGTGAGATTCGGGTACAGCATGTGCCAAACCAACAGGTTGTTTGGTGCGACAATGTTCCAAGGTGAAATAATATTTCAATTGAATTGTCCTTAGTTGTTTGAGAGAATCATTGTGCAACATAAGATGTCTGTAATGAATGTGGTTGCTTGGAGTTTTCTGAAATGGAATACAAAAATTCATCTCATGAAGTTTGGGAAAAATATAACAGAACTTCTGAGAGAAATTCAAATTCTCCAGATTCCTTCTTTCTGAATGCGCGAATTTGAAATACCACAAAAATAGTTCTTCATCTTCTTATGGATGAGGTTAGAATAGATCATACTCAGTCCATCCTTCAGTCTTCTCGATAAGGTAATTCAAAGAAAGAAGTTTCTCCTAAATCTCCTCAATGCGGTTACAGATATTGTCAGGTTTCTCCAACCCTAGAAGTTAGTTGTTCAAAATGTGGGTTATTTTAAGCTCTTACGGGATGAAGAAGTTGAAGAGGTGGTCTAAAAAGTTTTTTGTGTTCGATTTTGCTGGGTGATTATTATAAATCTGCTTCCACCGTGTTATAGGCCTCGACAATTTGCTGTTCTCGAACTTTTCGTGTCATGAAAATCTAATTTTCTCCATTTGCATCATCAAAAACGTTTGCTCTCGTGAAAGGCAATCTAGTTAGGGAACTTTCATCGTATTCAAGCGATAGATTGAAGATGAATACATAGATTTATAATAGGTAAGCTTCAGAGATTCATTTAGTTAGAATTTGAATTATTATACATTGGAAAATATCCCTGAATAAAATATCCATTATCCCACAATTGAAGTTTAAAACTCTCAAGGTCTTCGTGACATACCTTGTCGAACCGCAATATAGAAATTCGTTGAAAAATTTGAGCTGTTGGGACAAGTTAGTGATGTAAGAATAAAAACCGTGCACGTCGCTCAAGAACAGCCGAGAATATTGCTGCTGTAGCCGAACCCAGGTTTCTCCATTCTTACTTAGGAAAACTCTGGAAGTGTGTCAAAGATATTTTTCGATGAAAACTATAGAAACGGTTCTTCAAGAAATTCCAGTGTCTAAATACAGTCCAAAAAATCGATGGCAAGAATCACGCCCCCTGTATTTTGAGACCATGTCTGAACATCATAATCGAGTCATTTCAAATGTGAGTCACCACAATCCACCGGACCAAAATGGTCATAAGTACGTCCTTTTGCAACTGTGTACATCAATTACAACATAACTCCGAAATGAATTGATCAACATCTAAGGATCTGACAATATAGTAATTAGATTTTCAATTGAGTCAAGTTTTTCAATAACTCACTCAAATGTCATCAGCACCATTCGTTTTTATGGCTTAATGTCATTGTCGTTCAGAAATGAAGATTCACATTCTATTTTCAGAGATACTGTGTCACTGCAAATGTTGCTAAATCGACTGGTAAGTACCATGATCAAGGAATTTTATCTGTGATAGAAGGTACCTAAGTTGTTATCTTTTGGAAAGGTCAAGGTTTCTTCAGGGTATTCAGAATTTAAACAATTAAATCAGAGATATTAAATTACGAAATATTCAAAAAAATTAAAGATTAATATCAACGAATAATGACGTTTATAAGAGAAAGCCTGATGTTTGTTGTAAATCCTCGAAATAAATCTGCTGTGATTTTGTTTTCCATCCTAAGAACCGGAACGATGTCTTCCTCCACTCCTTCCAGAGTAGGAGGGTGTCCTTGAACTTCAATCTGCAAAGAAGGAGTGTTATTGAAGTCAAACTTGAAACATAATAACAATCGTGGCTGGGAGTTGGTTTTTCATTTTTTCTTCACGAAGGACGAATCTTTCTGATGTAATTACTTGGGTAGGTCTCGGCATATTTCAGAAGGCATCTTTTGTTATGATTCCGCACTAATGCGACGTAAAAATTCGAAACTATTTCGATCAGATGTATAAGGAGTTTCTCCAGAATACTCTTCTTGGATCATATGAATTCAATGATATTTCGAAGCTTTGAAACCGAATGTTCAAAATTCGTCTATTCCATTCATATTTTACACCACAGAGTTAATTCTGCAAATTTTACTTCGTCTACAACAAAGAAGATCCAGACCTCTGTGGTTCATCCAATATCTTCGACTCTGTGGTCTCAAGTACTCAAGGAAAGATACCCAGTACCCAACCAAGGATTCCATCTATCTTCTCGTCTCGCCACGGCCATATAGCCATCAGTTCGCATTTCTTCGCTAAGCATGGTCATCAGTTCGCCACCCTATTACAGTTTGCTAAGCGCGAACACACTTCGCACGCCTGAACACGTTAGTTTCGTCTTCATGAAATTAATTCGTTGCGTGAGAAGAAGGATTCTAGTTCGTTCAACGTTCATTAACGAATTCAGAAGAATATCAACATTCTTTCAGTGTCTACTTCGTGGTATCATTGAGTTTCATAGATATATTTATTTCTTTGAATTTCGTTTCGATAGGAATTGGTTTATCAGTTAATTCTTTTCTCCAAGACAAATAGAAACTCATATTTTTTCAGTAAATGATTATATTCCCAAAAACAAATGAATACTTTTCTGTATTATATGCATGAAATTGACCATTCTACTATTCTAGGTATACATATTTAAGAAATGAAAAGTATCTGAGGTGAGTAATGCAATCAGTTTCAAAAGAAATTATTATATTATTAAATCACAGTTTTGCTGTATTTTAGTATGAACTTGCAAACTTCTCTGAATGGTGCTGAAATAGATCTTATCGGTTTTTCGTGAAATTTTTAATTTTTTCGAATATTGTTTTTGTGTGTGTGAAATCATAATTTCTTTGAAATCTTATTAGACTAACCTGGAAAACTAATACATATTTCAAAACAAAACTGGGGTTTCTCAAAGAGGAAACACAAATTTATTCAATATTGTCAACTTTTGTCGATCAGTTTATTTCCGACTTTCTGTTATCCACAATTTTCAGCAATAATTCACATTTTTTACGAACTCGTTCATATTCATTTGTTCTTGCATCAGCCTGGAAAATCAAACCAAAATTGCCGATAGGTAAATAGACGAAATTGTTGCTTTAAGGTATAACTGGAAAAATTCGGTATATGGAAAAAATATTTTTTTACTCGCTTCTAGGAAAATTTATATCGCTCAAATTGCTGTATGCTTGGTATTGATTTGAATTCCGTTCAATGCGTTCTATTGCATAAAACATTGAATGGACAATCGAATTAATTCCACCCTCCAGGACAAATAATTGGAAAATTGTAAATTTTGCAGTATGGAAAAAATATGCTTCCTTGAACTTTTCATTAAAATACATTGCGCGTCAAAATTATGCAACAAATTCATCTTCCCAGAAGAAATAGTATATAACATTACTATAGCAAGGCAAGAGGGTTTTTACTGGCGAATGGAAGATATAACTGACGAGCCGCAGGCGAGTCAGTTACCTCCTTGAGCCAGTAAAACCCGTTACCTTGCGTGTATTCTTTTATATTTTATTTGTTTCTCATTTGCAAAAAGGATAAATTCCAAAAAAATCTCAATAATTTGTCGCAAATGTCGTAAGCTATGGAAGCGTTGCCATGAACATGTCTGTTTATTTTTCTTTACACATTTGTTTTGGCGAAAGCGAAAATGAATGTACCAAAAGAAATTATTGAGGCAGCCAGCAGTGTAGCTTCGAGTTTATTACCTGCAAAATCAGCTTCAAGGTACGAGCGAGAATACGACGACTTCAAAAAGTGGCAAAACAAAAATAGTGTGATTGGGGTAACTGAAGATGTTTTGTTGGTCTACTTGAATCAACTATCAGTTAGATTCAGCCCTAATACTTTATGGGCAAAATGGTCTATGCTGAAAAGCTGCTTGGAAATGAAAGAAAATGCCCCTATTCGCAGGTTTGGTTTCCTTAAAAAATTTATTGAAAAATATGACGTTTAGTTGTCATTTGCAGATTTCAAAAGGTAATAGCGTTTCTGAAACGAAAAAATGAGCGTTATACGCCAAAAAAGGCCAAGGTATTAAGTAAAGAATAAGAGGCTGAACAATTTCTTTTACATGCTCCTGATGACCAGTTGGCGAAAATTGTAACAATATTTGGGATTTTTGGATGTTGTCGATGTGATGAAATTCTCTCCTTAAACATGAATGATGTAGAAGATATGGGAAAATACATAGATGCATAGAACACCTGGTGTAACGACTCCCTACTAAAAATCGTGACCAAAATTTGTAGATCAAAACGCCATCCTAGATTTCAGATTTTGGACTAGTTCCGGAATAAATCCGCAATATTTATCGGTCGTGGCGCTACTGCGGTAACAACAAACAACGCGACCCCTTTCGGGAGAAATGAAAAGCTGCACAAAATATCACGTTTTCGATCGACAAGAAAGTCTTAAACAAAATCTAATCAGTGCCAACACCAGGTATTTCTATGCATCTATGAAAATACGTTATAGTGACATAGCGGCAAACAAAAAATTTAACAACAAGAAGATTCCCATAACCGATGATGGCTGCAGCTGCAAGCTCTGCATGTTATACAGAAAATATGTAAATCTTCGGCCTCCTGGAACAGAAAGCCTAAGATTTTTTTTGACATACCGACATGGAAAGTGCATTTCCCTTAATGCTGGCCAGCACACTATTGGTGGTGTCCCAAAGCAAATAGCGAAATATTTAGGTTTTAAAGACCCAGAGTTATACACCGGCCACTCTTTTCGCAGAACTGGAGCTACTATGGTTCCGGATTCGGATGGAGATATTTTAGCACTAAAGCGTACAGGAAGGTGGAAGAGCACTGAAATTGCGATGAGTTATGTCGATGATTCGGTCAACAAAAAAAAAATCGAAATGTCTAGCGAATTATTTGGTAGTAAGGAGAGTACAAATGTTCTGCAGTCCTCGAGTTCAGCAGTTTCTGAGTCAACAGATGGTTCATCATCATCAGTATCAACTCTTTCATCATCAAAAATCTGTGTTACTGGAAATAACAATTGTACCATTATTTTCAACATATATGACGATAAAACAAAATTTTCTAATGTAAATAATACTACTAACTTGTAAAAATTTTGCAAGTTAACTGTCAGTTTTACAAGTTAGTGACTTGATAAAATAAACTTTCTTGATTAATATTGTGTTTTTGGAAACTGACGTTTACAAATGAGAAACACTTAAAATACTTTACTGTATTGTATGCATGAAATTGTCCATTCTAGACATATTTAAGAAATAAAAAGTATCTGAGGTCAGTAATGCAATCAGTTTCGAAAGAAATTATTTACTTTATTATTATATTATTGAATCACAGTTTTGCTGTATTTTAGTATGAACTTGCAAACTTCTCTGAATGGTGCTGAAATAGATCTATCGGTTTTTCGTGGAATTTAAAACTTTTTCAAATATTGTTTTTGTGTGTTTGTTGTGTGTGTGAAATCATAATTTCTTTGAATTCTTATTAGTCTGACCTGGTAAACTTAATTCATATTTCAAAAAGAAACTGGGGTTTTCCGAAGAGGAAACACAAATTCATTCAATATTTTCTACTTTAGTCGATCAGTTTATTTCAGCCTTTCTGTTATCCACAATTTCCAGCAATAATTCACGTTTTTACGAACTCGTTCATATTCATTTGTTCATGCATCAGCATGGAAAATCAAACCAAAATTGCCGATAGGTAAATAGACGAAATTGTTGCTTTAAGGTATAACTGGAAAAATTCGGTATATGGAAAAAATATTTTTTACTCGCTTCTAGGAAAATTTATATCGCTCAAATTGCTGTATGCTTGGAATTGATTTGAATTCCGTTCAATGCGTTCTATTGCATAAAACATTGAATGGACAATCGAATTAATTCCACCCTCCAGGACAAATAATTGGGCAGTATGGAAAGAATATGCTTCCTTGAACTTTTCATTAATATACAGTGCACGTCAAAATTATGGAAAAAATTCATTTTCCCAGAAGAAAAATATTTGGCAACAAAATACTGAAACAGGTTAGTTTTTGTTTCACTTTTACCAAATTTTTATGCATTTTTGAAGGATTTTTGTTGTACCCTGTGCCGTCCCTATCAACCTGCCTAATTTTTTCAATAGGGAAAGTGAGTCATGTGGTACTTTTTTGTCAAGGTTTTTGTATCTTCTTTACATATGTGCAGAAATTTTCAAGAAAATTTTTTTTTTACAGTTTTTTCAGTATGTGCACTTTGTCATGGCTCATTTACTTTGAGACGATGGTACCTGATGAAATTTGTCACCGAATGAAAGTCGATTATTACAGTTTTGTTCATGCACAACTTTCAACCCCCTCACATGAAAAATTATAATGTGTGAAACACTGCGCTTCAGTTATGATTTTAAGTAGGTATGTTATTAGTACGTTTCTACTGAAGTTGAAACTTTTCTATAAAATGCTTCAATTCAAAGAAAGAGCCTTGACAAAGTGCTCATACTGAAAACCTCTTTGAACTATCTAATTAAAAAAAATTGTTCTTGAAAATTTCTGCACGCCTGTAAAGAAGATACAAAGACCTCCCCAAAAATGTATCCCACGACCCACTTTCCCTATTCAAAAAATTTAGAGGGTTGATGAGGATGACACAGGGTGCAACAAAAATCCTTCAAAAAATGCATTAAAATTTGGCGAAAATGAAACAAAAATTGACCTGTTTCAGGATTTTGTTGCCAATTATTTTTCTTCTGAGAAGATGAATTTGTTCCATAATTTTGAAGCGCACTGTAGAATGATATTTTCCATGAGGAAATCTCCGAGATAATAATGTTCCAGGATATTTAAAAAATTTTGCAGCTTTTTACAAATATGAAGAGATGTATGAAGCGTGCACAGAGCTCTCTTGAAAAGCAAAACTGGATGATATTTCACTCAGGTTAAAAATTGATAGGGGCCAAAAAACCCCATGATCATGATCAACTTGGTTCTATTCCTCCAATGAATTGTTCTTCGTTATCCCGATATATCTTCATGAAATAGAGCAACACTTAGAGGCAATTATCCGGAGTGTCTACAACAACCAGGCATAATGTACACAAGGATCCATAATTTCACCTAACCCAGCTGCGTGAAGTGTGGGGCATGCTTAACAATTTGATGGGACTGCAACTATTTGTATTCCTCAGGCAAACTGCTTGGCTATATTTGGCGGTAAGCCAAGTGGGTTGAGAGAGAAAGGACTGCATGCCGTCGGAGTGCCTTAAACTATGCGAAATTATTTACAATTAACTCTGTTGTAACGCAAGGACGAACGATTATAAGTGTATTGCTTTTGGTTTTTTGGTATTCATCTTACGATCCAATGCGTTTTTCGAGTATATCTTCCATCTCTGCGGATTTCGCAGACAAGGTCGTCCAGCTTTTTAATTTTGGATAGCGATATTCATCAGAAGAACTGCTAGATTAGTAACTGCAGCGACAAACTTGAGATTTTAAATTTCGGGTGATAACCAAAATTTCTCAAGGGTCTACGTCCCTGAAAAAAGGGAGTCAGAAACGATTTATTTTTTAAAATTGTTATTTTGAATAGAATGGGATCATAATTACAAAACTCGTCCGCCATATTGTGGCCGCCATCTTGAATTTCCCAATTTTAACAAAAGTATCATCATTTTCGAACCCAAATACCCCCAGATACTAATTTTGAATGGAATCGGATCATAATTACAAAAGTCATCCGCCATTTTGAAGTCGCCATTTTGTTTCATTCTATAAAAAATATTTCATAATGCATTGTCACCAGAATTAGGTACACCTGCAAAATTTCAAATCAATCGGACGATTAGAAGTGAGTCATATTCAACTTGCAAGATTTGATTACAGAAAGACACAGAGACAGACAGACAGACAGACACCGGACAGGTGAAACTAAATAAAAGCTTATAAAAAGCTCAATTTTTGAAGGGAGCTCGCGAGCTCGGACGTGTAGCACCTCCCCTTAAGGCTAGTTATCTCTACAACAATTGGAGATTGGATATTATTTTCTCCAAGTAATCCCATATCCCAATGGATTCATTTCGGTGAGTTTGCTGGCCATTGTTCTCGTGAAGAATGTTTTGAACCCTTCGTGTGCGTTGTGGGGAGGCGTTATCATCCTGATGAATGAATTTATCCCAAAATTCGTTGCGCAGAGGAACAATGATAGATTCAATGATGTTTTCTACTTAGATGGCACCATTAATTGTTTATTCAACGATAATAAGAGGGGTATGGCGGCCGAACATTGCACCCCCCATCACATTATTGATCCGCCTTGAAAGGGCACAACTTCCCGAGCGAAATTGGGTCGCTTTAGTCTGCCTAAAGCTCTCCAAACCTTTTTTCATCGACTATCACTTTGTGAACCGAATCGTGAATCGTTCTAAAAAACTACTATGCGACATTGTGGTAAAAGTCAGTCTTGGTGGTGTTCTGCCCATAAATGACGGGTAACTCTATGTCCAGGTGATAGCCGAGGTACCCTCAAAGGTCTTCTTGTCCTTAAATCGGAGAGACAACCCAAACACTCATGAAAAAAACGCAAAGGAAAAATTGACCCACAATATAATCGAAAATCAATGCATACTAAAGTCCATCTATTCTGAAATAATTCGAAGAATATGTTTAAAGTAGTTGGAAAGAAATTATGGTCTTGAATATCTTGGTGAGTCGATTTCGAATTCAATGAATATTTCAAGGGATTCTATCCAGTCTCTGACATGTTCATGGAATTTTGATCAGAATAAATGCTTTCACGGGATGTCAGTAATTCACCATACAGTTTTGAGCCTGATTCATATTCCGAAAAGGTAGGTCCAATGAATATCCCCGTCTCAAATGCAGAAGAACGAAATAAGTCTGTGATCTCGTAGACCTTCGATGGTTCTTCGTAGAACCAAAACCCACGAGGTTTCTTGTAATAACATTCACAACTAAGTAATTGCCCCTGTGCACGGTCCTTACTTTCATGGTCGGTCAACCCCTATTGATGGGTTAAATAGGGACTTTTCCATTTCCAATAACAATAATTGATTTCATCATCATCTTGAAGAAGTTGTTGCCAATTAAATATGAATAAATGGATGAATAAAAAATAATAATAGACACTACATGTATAATTACTCTATAATAATAATATTCTCAATCGGTATTAAAATACAAAAAAAGTTTTCGCCCAACGTGGGGCTCGAACCCACGACCCTGAGATTAAGAGTCTCATGCTCTACCGACTGAGCTAGCCGGGCTTGTGAAACTTGGCGGGGTATCCCCCATTTAGTCAGAATTTTCGTTAGATTCTCATCTATCCCAAAGACAATTTTCTTCATTTTCTTCTGCGTCTCAAATTCCAGCTCAATGTATCATTTTATTCTATCGAGTTCATATTCTTCCAATATGTAGGACATCTAGTTTCATATAGCTGAAACCTAACGTAGGTGGGTGGAAGAAACTGGTATAAGGATCAATAAGTTCATCCTGAAATCGCAAGATGGCTCTGCATGCTCCGATTTCACTCAGAAATATCTGACACCTTCAAGGTCTCATGCAGATAACATCATGACCAGATATAATCAAGGTGAAACTCTCGATGGATGTGAATTTTATTCAGAATAGGCAGATGAGTCTGAACAACCTGAAAAAACTTTCCGATGTATGAACAGAAGATCATTATTTATTTTTTCATAGATATGGACCAGAAAACGGTTACAAATCTGATTTTTGTTAGCCACGGAATTTCTTTAGGGAAGTTTTTGAATGATAGTAGATTCAGCAACTCTTGAATTTTTGTTTCAATAATTCAATGTCCTAAGGGTTCAAAAGACCTTCTGACTCCGGAAGTCTGTCAGATCAGGTTGAAAAGATTCTCAACAAATGCCAGAGAAAGCAAAGAATCATTCGTGTATTTGTTGATTGATGAATTAGAAATTTCCTAGGCGAATCTTTTGGTGGATTTGATTCTGGAGTTGGTTCAAAAGCTGAAGCAAAACCTCCCTAGACTCAGACTACCAATTGGGTAGAAGTAGAAAGTCTTCGAGTGGTATTGCAAAAAAATCTTGCTCTGTTTGGCATTTTAGCTTCAGGCTTCAGGTCACCCAGAGGGTTCTTTTGTTTCAACTATTATATGACATTATAACAATTTTTTGGATGGAAATTTCTTGGATCCTGGACAGGGTAGTGATAGTCTCTGTGGTCCTTCTACCTAGATTAATTATACCTAGTCTATACTAATACTTTCTTCGCTATGCGTTTATTCTTGTACTTGGGGTTCCCTTCACTTTTCCTTGCCGAAAAGACTTTAAGCTGAGTAGAATTAGAAGCAAGAAGAGGTAGAATTTCAGAAAAATCACATACTTCCATTTCTGGGTACAAACAATGTGTCTTGGATCTCTGATCATTGAAGCCTCGTTCTGTAGATTTGAGAAGAGCCTCCATTCCATCGGTCCTTCTGCTCCTCTATCCCTATCGTCAGATGTTGCGCAAACGTGTTGATCCATTCTGCGCCATCCCGATAGAGACTTAAACGTCACTTTGTGACAATTACCGTACCCGTAGGTGTGTTTGTTGCCCGAGTTGTTAAGTGTACTGTTTTCGTGTGAAACACCAAGGTGGAGTAACTGCTGCTACAGAAATAAGGCGGTAAGTGTTGCGGTCACGAAGAGTAACTCCATTAGCGTCCACCGGAGAGATGCTATCGCCCAGAAAACATCCTGTTGAAGATTGACCTTGCCCTTGTTCTGTGTTCATCTCCTGTTTTCTCTTTTATTTCGGATGGATCGAGAGATGTTCAAGATTCATCTCCCTGGCAGATGGGAGGATTTGCATTCATTCCTTGGAGTTTTCTGTCTGTCAATAGCTTGAAATTGAAGCGCGATCTTTGATTAAATAAAGATGGAAAAAAATGAAAAACTGGAAAAAATACCTTTTTGTAGATTCACAAAATAATCTGAGAGTCATGTTGGCCCATCTAGCTTTCCTAAGAATCAAAAATAGTCTGAATTACAACAAAAACTTTATATCTCACGAAAATTTACTAAGCCGCAAACTATTCAATATCTACAGAATATAGGATATTCAAATATTTGTTTCCTCATTCATTATACAAAAGTTGACCATGATCTTCACATTATACGTGATGAAAGGATTGTTTCAACTTCAAACAAAATAGTAACTTGACTTTACAACATGGGTATGTTACAATTGAACTCTAATCTTGATCGCAAAAGTATAAAAATCAGGATCTATTTGATGAAAAATTGGAAAAAGATTCAATTGGAGTACTAGTCCAAGAAGACTTTCATTGAGACAACACTTTCGGAGTATATAAAGTAATTTAACAATCTCCAAGCAGAATTGGTGTTCTAGAAAAGACAATCTGCGTGTAACCCTTTTACTGTCGTCTCTAATATGCGTGTAACCCTTTTAGTGTCGCCTCTACTAAGCGTGTAACGCCTTTACTATCGCCTCTACTAAGCGTGTAACGCCTTTACTATCGCCTCTACTAAGCGTGTAACGCCTTTACTGTCGCCTCTACTAAGCGTGTAACGCCTTTACTGTCGCCTCTACTATGCGTGTAACCCCTTTACTGTCGCCTCTTCTAAGCGTGATATTGAAATATTCGGATATCTCGACTCTTGTTGTACAATTGTTTTTTGGGTAGCCCATTCTATCTACTCCGATATTTTCGAGGTGAAGCAGAATGTTCGACTCTCATTTTTCCTATTCTTAATGACAATAATTGAAAAACTTTCAACAGAAAGACCATTCCAAACTTCATACGATTGTAAATAACCCTTTAAATGGAACTCTGAAAAGCATAATGAAGTGCTTTTACATGTTTTCGCCGACCATTCAGTTGTGTTGTTTCATTTATTCATATGGTGCTGAAATACGACGGACACAAAAGGAAAAGCGTATTATGGAGTTTCGTTGACAATATGACTGTTCTAGGAAACTCTAAATTACATATTACACTTGGTGGTTGGCAATTGTTGTCCATTTCATCCATGCTTTGTACTATTCAGAATTAATTGTGTCGTTCGGATTATAATAGGAATAAATTTCATCCTAATATCATTTATGATTTCGTCAGAGATTATTCCTGATTGAATTGCTCCATGCACAAAATGCAGAATAAAGTCATGGGGATTTTATCAAACTAACCTCAAATGAACTTTACGAATGTATAGCAATAATAACAAATAATATTGAAAGTCCTGCTGCCTGCTGTATAACGTCATATAAGTTTTGAAATTGCTTTATTTGTTCTCTATTCCAAAAACATTCAGAAACTGCATTCAGTGTGCCATATCTTTTGTTCTTTTCTTGTGAATTTTTATAAATATATTCTTATGAAATCCTTGTGTTTATGTTTATCGAATAGTCGAATACTCTACAGGGTCTTTCACGAGGAACTTCACCCATATTTATACGGGAAACTACTGAACGTATTTTCATGAAATTCAGCACTTATAAGTATTTCACGATGCTGATGAAATCTAAAATATTTTCAAGGCATGAGCACCTCCGGTTTTCCGGAAATGACGTCAACTTCCGTTTTTCAAATTAGAAAACCATTTTTTTATTGCAGAAATAGATTCCTTAGAAAATTTCAAGTTATTTTGATGTAACATTTTTCAGTTTTGGTTGGAAAATTCTCTCTGAGCGGGAAAATTCGAAAAAAAAATCGAAAATAGAGCTCCGCTGAAACAAGAATAACTTCGAGGTTTTTGGATGGAAAATTTTCATTTTTGGGATTTTTCAAGATGTAAGATTGATGTATCCACTTTAGAAATCGAAATCGCGATTCATGATACAGGGGGTGAAAAAATCGCTTTCAAAGTTAGGGATGACAAAATCGTGAAAAATCAATTTTTTCAAATTAGAACCCCATTTTTTTATGGCAGATATTGAATCTACGTTGAAAAATAATGTGAGTGTACGCATCACACGCTTGCCCTAAAATGGATATTTTCTGAGTTATTCACAAAAAACTGTTTTTCGTCTTGAATTTTCAGCTATTTCTTTTCCCTTCACGCCAAAAAGATGAAATTTCTATTTTCGATTTTTTTTTCGAATTTTCCCGCTCAGAGAGAATTTTCCAACCAAAACTGAAAAATGTTACATCAAAATAACTTTTCTAAGGAATCTATTTCTGCAATAAAAAAATGGTGTTCTAATTTGAAAAACGGAAGTTGACGTCATTTCCGGAAAAACCGGAGGTGCTCATGCCTCGAAAATATTTTAGATTTCATCAGCATCGTGCTGAATTTCATGAAAATACGTTCAGTAGTTTCCCGTATAAATATGGGTGAGGTTCCTCGTGAAAGACCCTGTATTTATTTACATTATATTGATAGTAAATATTCATAAATATGGTTAAAACAACACAATGTTCATATTTACATCCTAAATTGTGCTATTCTCATCGATAAGAATGTTCTCTGAAGTACAATAACAAATAATAATCCAGATATTTGTCTTCTTCCAAAAGGGAATTAATTATCCTAGAACTCAGATTCATTCACTCAATTAGGGAAACACCTATTTTTATTGTCTACCCCTAAGAAAATAGAGAATCAATGACTGCTAAAAATAAAACTCCGATAAATTGTTTTCCTATCAATATTTATCCAGAACGGATTATTCATACTCATCCTTCACTACAACAAACCAAAACAAACATCATTGAGATGAAAATAGATAAAGGAAATTAATATCGTTGTTTTCCAACGTAGACTATTCTGAAATCGATGAAGAACTCTCTCGAAATCGACTAAACGGAGGTCTCATTCAATTGAAGGAGACGTGAATGGCCTCAGGTTACTGTAATGAAGCTGAGAAAGGGCAACGAAGTGAGAAAATGGGTCGAAAACTACCCCTATATCAGGGTCGGATCGGTACATGGGATCTGCATCAAAATTTTCTCAATATTTGAACAGGGTTTGGTTATCTGATATTTATTGGACTCAATCCTTGAATAATTCATGGATCAAGAGGGCATAGTTTTGCACGCAATATCCTGTTCGAAGAATATACAGTGTGAGTCGATAACTCGTGGAAATTTTCTGCTGGAGAATGATTCAAATTCAAACCAAATTTCGATTCTACAGCGTAGTCCGAATCATTCTGAATCTCCATTGCATACCAATTTCTAAATTCCACTCTTCTCATTGTTTATCAGTGTTTTTTTTACGTAGTTCACTGATGTTCAAACTGAGATCATCAGTCAATTATTACTGCTCAGTTAAGTCTATTTTCTTCAAATAAATGCTTGTGTTATGCTTCAAAATATCGTGTGTTTTTAGAGTTATAGAATTTTCGATAGGGATAACTGTGATTTTACAGAAGGTAAAAGCCATGTTGATTCGACATTTCTGTTGCATTGACAATTATCATAGAAAGACTCACGCCGCAACAACGTTTGCAAATTGTTGAAATTTTTTTTTCGAAATCAGTGTTCTATTCGTCAAACTTATAGAGCACTTCGTGTAATTTATGGTTAACGTAATCGTCCATCAGAGCAGCTCATTCGTCGAACTCTACGTACAGAAGAAAATATCGCTGCTTGTCTATTCGTCGACGTTCACAACAAGTTAGACTCTTTGCAGCCACCACATAGAAAATTTTGCGTGAAGATCTTGGTTTACACCCATACAAGGTCCAACTGGTTCGAGAACTGAAGCCACTTCACCACAATAAGCGTCGTTTATTTGCTGATTAGGCCCTAAAACAGCTTGAAGTTGATCCGCTTTTTTATCGAAAAATTGTGTTTAGTGATGAAGCTCATTACTGGTTGAACGAATACGTCAACAAGAAAAATTGCATGTACATAAAGTTAGCAAAACAACTCTCACGAATCAAACTCGAAATAGCTCAAAATTTTGCCGTCATTTATCCGTAATTTAACCGTGAAAAAATAAATGTTGCCGCTCTCATATTTAAAAAGATATGGGATGTGTCGCTAAGTTGATATCAAGTTGGCGAAACAACTTTTCAAAAAATGGTTTCAGCACAAAACAAAATAGCTCATCTTTTCAGTGATTTATGCGTAAATTAACCGTGAAGAAAAAAACATCGCCACTCTTGTATTTCAAAAAATATCGGATGTTTCGCTAACTTGATATCAAGTTGGCGAAACAACTTTTCGAAAAATGGTTTCAGCACAAAACAAAATAGCTCATCTTTTTAAGTGATTTATCCGTAAATTATCCGTGAAAAAAGAAAATTTGTATCAATCAAGGTTTCGAAGAAAAATGACAAAATCTGATTGATCGATCAGCAGCCGACGGCACATGATTTATGCATTTTCTCGAAAACTACGCGAGCAATATTGTTGATATTTGAAAAGAAGATGTAGCTTTTCATCTCTGATTTATCCGTAAAGAAAAAAATTTTGCCGCTCCCGCTTTTAAAAAAATATCACGTGCGCTGTGGTAAGTGTATATCAAATTACCAGGTGACATATTGAAAAAATGATTTCAGCAATCAACAGATAATGCAATTTCTTTTAATGATTTATCCGCAAATTATTCGTGAAAAAAGAAAATTTGTATCAATCAAGGTTTCGAAGAAAAATGACAAAATCTGATTGATAGATCAGCAGCCGACGGAACATGATTTATGCATTTTTCTCGAAAACTACGCAAGTTAGCGAAACACCCAATATTTTTTTAAATACAAGAGTGGCGATGTTTTTTCTTCACGGATAATTTGCGGATGAATCATTAAAATAAATTGCATTATCTGATATCTGTTGATTGCTGAAATCATTTTTTCAATATGTCACCTGGTAATTTGATGTACACATACCAGCGCACGTGATATTTTTTTAAAAACGGGAGCGGCAAATTTTTTTTCTTCACGGATAAATCAAAGATGAAAAGCTACATCTTCTTTTCAAATATAAACAATATTGCTTGCGTAGTTTTCGAGAAAAATGCATAAATCATGTTCCGTCGGCTGCTGATCGATCAATCAGATTTTGTCATTTTTCTTCGAAACCTTGATTGATACAAATTTTCTTTTTTCAAGGATAATTTGCGGATAAATCATTAAAAAAAATTGCATTATATGTTGATTGCTGAAATCATTTTTTCAATATGTCACCTGGTAATTTGATATACACTTACCACATCGCACGTGATATTTTTTTAAAAGCGGGAGCGGCAAATTTTTTTTCTTCACGGATAAATCAAAGATGAAAAGCTACATCTTCTTTTCAAATATAAACAATATTGCTTGCGTAGTTTTCGAGAAAAATGCATAAATCATGTTCCGTCGGCTGCTGATCGATCAATCAGATTTTGTCATTTTTCTTCCAAACCTTGAATGATACAAATTTTCTTTTTTCACGGATAATTTACGGATAAGTCACTTAAAAAGATGCGCTATTTTGTTGCGTGCTGAAACCATTTTTCGAAAAATTGCTTCGCCAACTTGATATCAAGTTAGCGAAACATCCGATATTTTTTTAAATACAAGAGTGGCGATGTTTTTTTCTTCACGGATAATTTACGGATAAATGACTGAAAAAGATGAGTTATTTTGTTTTGTGCTGTAACCATTTTTTGAAAAGTTGCTTCGCCAACTTGATATCAACTTAGCGACACATCCCATATCTTTTTTAAATATGAGAGCGGCAAAATTTATTTTTTCACGGATAAATTACAGATAAATAACGGCAAAATTTTGAGCTATTCCGAGTTTGATTCGTGAGAGTTGATTTGCTAACTTTATGTACATCAAAAATGTCGTGTATGGAGTGAAAACGCTGGCATCATCGGTCCATATTTCTTTAAAAACGATGCTGGATCTAATGTTACAGTGAATGATGCTCGTCACAGATCGATGATCAATGATTATTTCTTTAAAAATTTTAATGGCATCGACCCAGAAGTGTTTTGGTTCCAACAAGATTGTGCTACACCTTATGCTGCTACCGTAACAATTGAATTATTGAAAGAAAGATTTGGCGATAACATTATTTCGAGAAATGGTTCAATCATTGGGCCTCCAAAGTCATGCGACATAACTCCAATGGATTTTTTTCTTTGGGGTCAAGTCATTGATTTATGATGTTATTGGTGAAATAAGGCCTGAATTGCTCGAATAAGTGGTCCTAAATTGGTCTGGTCGCATGCGGTTCCTCAGAGCTTTTTAAAATATAAATGTCATAAAATTATTTTCCAAATGAAAAAAATTGCTTCAATCTTGATTTAACTGTGTTTTTTCATTTCAATTCAAAGTTCTATCACTCTAAAAAAACACCCGATAGATAAACTGATATCATCGCATAAATTAATCTATTTCTTTATCAAAACAATCAAAACACTCCAGAATTCACAAAGAAAGCATTCGAACTGAAATCAAAGCAATGTCCCCACCAACACTGAGTTTATGCAACCCAAACTTCAAGGAGTGGGCAGCCTCACATCGCTGGTTGCCTGCATGGTTATTCCAATTGAAACTCTTCTCTCTTTTCCAAAAGACTTCGACTCTTTTGCAGTTTTACGGAAAACTCTAAAGGTGGTCCAATTTTTCGAAAATGACTTTCAATATTCATGCCTTCATGAAATTCCTAGATATGACCCTTAATGGCGTTGATCACAGAACATCCAGTTGAAAGCACCTGATCCCTTTCAATCAATTCCTAAAAGCAATTCGGTCCCATTCGTTCAGGACGTCAATTTCCGAAATAACCGAATTACCCTATCGCTTTCATCCAGTTCAGCCCTGCATATATCTTCCAATCTAGACTTCGTTTAAAAGTAGATTACCTCGTGACGTCATCACAACATCGATGACGTAAATGCGGATGGACGGCGCACTAGAAATGGGAAATTTTCTGGAGAGTGGAGACGTTTGAGTTCACCTCATTCCGAATTGATGGGGATTCGAAATTATCCTTATTCCGATGGTAAAATTTTAAGGGGCCTCATTCCACATTGATGGGCTTCTAGGATCCAGGATTAGATCTTTCCATCTCCTCGTGATATGGCTCTGAGGATAGGATTTGGCACTGTGGTAGAATATTGGAGTAGGCAATTTTCGACAACAGTCTTAACAGGCAGGAGCAAGGAGCAAGAAGAAACACCTTATATGCCAAGCTAGCATTGTCCAATGGCCTAAAAATTGACTGACTCTAGTCATTCAGAAAACTCTGAATAACGAAGAAATCGCCATGTGCATTTTCCTATACTCTGTTCAAATGTAAGAAGGAGCAAAAACAACATGTTTGGCGCAGCGGTAGGAGGGCCTTCGTATAGTTACTTTCCGTCCAGGGTCGAATCGAGGAGATTTCACACAATCGTTCAGTTTATTTATCCATGTCTCATCCAGGTATTAAATTTTTCTGCCTTGTTCCCTTAATGAGCGGATTTTGTTCAAATAATCTCTTCTCCACACAATTATTTCATCCCTATCTATCAGTAGAATATCACGATCACGTTTTTTGAACTTGAATTCCTTTTTTTTCAATAATATATAGAACGTTGTTCTTTTGAAATTTGGCAAACTGTCGTCATCATTCACGATTTCTAGTACTTTAGAAATCGTTGGCATTTCATTCCGGAAAAAAAAACCGTGGACAATTCTTCTGATAAGGTTCATATCGAAATCGTCAATGTTTCATTCTCTTTATATTCTCTGAGAATTCTGAATACAGCTGAATCACTCACCCCTGAGGATTTTGAAACAATTCCTACTAAGTCTCTTCTCGATAAATCAGGATGTTCTTCCAATTCTTTTCGAGAAATGTTCAAAATTATCTCTTTCTCTTCAGCAGAGAAATGCGATCTTTTGGACCTTTTTCGTGGTGGTCCCCACATATCACCCTCAGATGCAGTATCCGTTTCCGAATTCGACATTGTTCTATAAATACTATGTACACTTTGTCAAAAGATTTTCCAACACAATACACTTTTCACAACAAAATCTATAAACACTTTGAACAGCTAGATCTTCACAGTAGCTCTAGGTATTTTAACTAGTCTTGTCAATTGAAAACTTCGATATTTATGCAAATCAAGATGGCTTTAACCTATTAAGGGAAAGGACCCAAATCTGGTGTTTCCCGGAATTACCTTGTCGGAATCTTGAGCAGCCGACAAAGAGTTTCGTACAAAAAAAGAAAAAATTTTGGACCGAAACTAAATATATTTCGGATAAAACAAGTAAATGACCATTATAAATTTGAACAGAGATCTTTTACGAGTCTTATCCCATTAGGGAAAAGGACTCAAATCTGGTGTTCCCCGGAATTACTTAAGATTCCGACCCAAATCTCTAAAACTCTGGTGTTTCTTGGAATTACCTTGCCGCAATTTCGAGCATCCGAAAAAGAAATTATTTAGTAGATAATAATATAAAAACAAAACAAAATAAAAAAAATAGGGTACGTCGGATATAAAATGTTTATGAAAGTTGCAAATCATAACAGAAATTTTGCACTAGAGTTTCTGAGGAAAAAAGTTCTATTGTGGGAATTGCTGACTCAAATTATTGAATCATTTCTATCCAGTACCATACACAGTCCGTTCCGAGTACGATCCTGGCAGTCTCTTAGGGCGTTAAAAGGGAGCGTTGTTATGACCGTTTGACCAATAGGAGCTTTATTGTGCTCAAACCAGACGATTCTGTTTGTTTACAAAGCTAATTCTCATATTTGAACGGACTATAGATATCAGATATATATACTAACTGACAAATAAACTGCAACACCGAGAAGGTGCTGTTTAAATTTTGAATTTTTTTTTGGTAAAACATAGATAGTTTAGCAAGAAGTAAATGACTAAAATTCGGAGAGAAAACAATGAAGGGTTTACAATTTCTCTCAATAAATTTGTTTGTGTTTGTCCACCGCGATTATCTGTACACTCCCCAACACGTCTTGGCATTGATGCAATAAGATGGTCCATTTCTTCTTGAGGGTTACTATCCCAAGCTACCTGTACTTCATGTCTCAGAGCCGCCAAAGTCCGTGGTGACTGGGGAAAATTTCCAAGTGTTCTACCCATATGTCCCAAACATGCTCTATGGGCGAACGATCGGGGGATCTGAGCGGCCATGGCAAAAAGATTCACATGGATCGCTTCAAAAAAGTTTAAACTAACCCTATTTGACCTATGCTTGGACAATTTAGGACCCAACTCCAGTTTTATTTTTATATTCCGATGGTTCTAGTGACTCTTTCGTCCTCCCATCATATTCTGATGACTCCTATACAGGGTCTTTCACGAGTAACCTCACCCATATTTATACGGAAAACTACTGAACGTATTTTCATGAAATTCAGCACTTATAAGTATTTCACGATGCTGATGAAATCTAAAATATTTTCAAGGCATGAACACCTCCGGTTTTTCCGGAAATGACGTCAACTTCCGTTTTTCAAATTAGAACACCATTTTTTATTGCAGAAATAGATTCCTTAGAAAATTTCAAGTTAATTTGATGTAACATTTTTCAGTTTTGGTTGGAAAATTCTCTCTGAGCGGGAAAATTCGAAAAAAAATCGAAAATAGAGCTCCGCTGAAACAAGAATAACTTCGAGGTTTTTGGATGGAAAATTTTCGTTTTTGGGATTTTTCAAGATGTAAGATTGATGTATCCACTTTGAAAATCGAAATCGCGATTCATGATACAGGGGGTGAAAAAATCGCTTTCAAAGTTAGGGATGACAAAATCGTGAAAAATCAATTTTTTCAAATTAGAACCCCATTTTTTTATGGCAGATATTGAATCTACGTTAAAAAATAATGTGAGTGTATGCATCACACCCTTGCCCTAAAGTGGATATTTTCTGAGTTATTCACAAAAAACTGTTTTTCGTCTTGAATTTTCAGCTATTTCTTTTCCCTTCACGCCAAAAAGATGAAATTTTCAGGAAGTGTTACTTAAACCATGTTTTAGATTTTACTACCCTAATATGCAAGAGAAAAATGTTACAGGTTGTTCCTAAATAGATGGCGAATTTGGATTCGAATTTGTATCGGAAACCTCTTTATTTCAACTAATCGGCCATCGGTTTTCTCTCCAGTGATAAATAAATAATTCCTTATAAACCATATGCAGAAACTTACCATGTTTTACATTTTTTTTTAATGGTAGATATCATTAATTACATGCTACTGAATAAAGAGGAATTTGGCAGATGTAATTAATGATATCTATCATTAAAAAAAAAAAAGAATGTAAAACATGGTAAGTTTTTGCATATGGTTCATAAGGAATTATTTATTTATCACTGGAGAGAAAACCGATGGCCGATTAGTTGAAATAAAGAGGTTTCCGATACAAATTCGAATCCAAATTCGCCATCTGTTTAGGAACAACCTAACTTTTTTCTCTTGCATATTAGGGTAGTAAAATCTAAAACATGGTTTAAGTAACAGTTCCTGAAAATTTCATCTTTTTGGCGTGAAGGGAAAAGAAATAGCTGAAAATTCAAGACGAAAAACAGTTTTTTGTGAATAACTCAGAAAATATCCACTTTAGGGCAAGGGTGTGATGTATATACTCACATTATTTTTTAACGTAGATTCAATATCTGCCATAAAAAAATGGGGTTCTAATTTGAAAAAATTGATTTTTCACGATTTTGTCATCCCTAACTTTGAAAGCGATTTTTTCACCCCCTGTATCATGAATCGCGATTTCGATTTTCAAAGTGGATACATCAATCTTACATCTTGAAAAATCCCAAAAATGAAAATTTTCCATTTAAAAACATCGAAGTTATTCTTGTTTCAGCGGAGCTCTATTTTCGATTTTTTTTTCGAATTTTCCCGCTCAGAGAGAATTTTCCAACCAAAACTGAAAAATGTTACATCAAAATAACTTGAAATTTTCTAAGGAATCTATTTCTGGAATAAAAAAATGGTGTTCTAATTCGAAAAACCGAAGTTGACGTCATTTCCGGAAAAACCGGAGGTGCTCATGCCTTGAAAATATTTTAGATTTCATCAGCATCGTGAAATACTTATAAGTGCTGAATTTCATGAAAATACGTTCAGTAGTTTCCCGTATAAATATGGGTGAGGTTCCTCGTGAAAGACCCTGATAACACTTTTGCATTGCCTTTGTCTGCTGAAGTTTGATCAAATGCAAACTCTGCTTCAACAATTAACCTTCTGCAAAAACCAGATGATTTGAAAAACGAAAAATGAGTTCGTTTCGTACTATACAAATTATAGTTTTTCAAATCATTATCAACAAAGAATGTGTGTACCTAATAATAGGTTTGGGAGAAACTTGCTACTTTTCTATAGGTACTGGATTCCTTTAGAAAGTTCATATAAAGCCTTATTGAATTACCGAGGCATATTACGTGAACTGAATATTTTCAGCATGTTATTCAGAAGCCAATTTACTTCAGCGATTGAATTATTCTTCAATCACGAAAGGTTACATCACAACCTAAGCAAATTTCGTTTATATTTTCCTCAATTACCTCTATTAGTTTCATCGATTTCTGGATGAGTTGTTATGCAGGCATTTCCGTTGTCATTACTTATTAAACTGTCTCAAAGCTGAAAGCTGATAGTGCTGTGAATAGGAATTCTTTTTCCTATACGACCTTCTGTGGGGCAGTGAGTTGAGTTACTTTCATATAAGTAGGTATTCATTTCTTCGTTTGAGAGTATGAATCATTAATTCTCGATTGGCAAGAAAATTGAGATTGATTGTTTTCGAATTTGTTCAATTTTCAATGGTGTCTTTGTTTTTGACGTACTATTAGGAATTGGTTCAGAATTTTACGTGATTTTGGTTTATTTTCCTCATAGAAAATTGAATCAGGGATATTTAAAATGTAATTCGATCAATCAGTAGAATTTCAAGAGTATTTCAAAAGAAATAATTCTAAAGATCAGCGTTTTCGTTAATTGGATGTATCTAAGCTGCGAAATATACATTATGTACATTTTGTATCTGAAACTGGATCATCATTTTACTTGTTTCCAGTCTTGTTATCAGTCATCAACACGCTAGGTCGTTAATACCCATTCGACCTCGACCTATGTTTAATTTTCAGATAGTTTCATCGGTTTTTGGAGAGAATTTGTTATTGATTCTTGGCTAGGTTCATCGTTTCATTCAATTCAGTACATGCAATCTTTTAAATGAGAGCATTACAAAAATTTTTCAAAGTCAATCAATAGGGCACGTGAGATAAAATGACAACAAATATACTGGCTTGTCCCAACAGCTCAAATTCCACCAATTTCTGTATTGCGGTTCGACAAGGAACTTTAACAAACCGTCTCTGTCAAATTTTCACCATTTTTCGTTGTTAAAGGGTGTGTGTCGTTCAATTTTCATTAATGGCGAAGTTTCTACTTGTCAAATGTCAAAAAATTACAGCTTCAAAAGTGACATCTTTCGAAATAGCGGGCTATTCCAGTGTCGTAGCTAGATAGTCCGGGGCCCTGGTGCAAAAATCGAAGAGGGGCCCCTCAATGAATTGTTTTCGAGTCAAAATATGAATACTTCGAAGAAGCAAAGTTACTTACTGAAGGTACAGTTGAGGAGTATACTTGAATAAATTATGTTGTTATTTATGTATTTGAGTAGGTATATTAAATTCATTATATTGATGGTATATTAATGTGGATGAAAACGAGGGCTTTGAAAACATTTTTTATAGATATTTACTATATGTACATGCAAATATTCACAAAAAAATTGTCATTGTCACTATGACCTTCTAGCCTTATTTTTCTTATTGATACGATAGATTATTTGGTGAAATCACAATAAGAATAAATTATTCAAGGAATGAATTCAAATTAATTATTGAGGATTCGAACCTAGAGGTCCATCAAGGCTAGATTCGAAGTCATTTATTCCTTCGGAAAAAATATGTTTACAACCTCTTTCTAGACCTACTCTTTGCGGAAGATTCAATGACTTCACTCAAATCTAGACTTGATGCAGCTTCATTTTCAATTGATAAGGTATAAGCCATAAATGTCGCAGTTGAGCTTCGCTCATAGTGTTCAACAAATATTTTTATATTTCAGCTTCTACAGAGGTGACTGGAAGATTGTATGGAACAGTAATATTGCTGTAAATACTTCTGTTAGATCGCATTCCAGCATTCCGTATTTCCTTATTATTTTCTTACAGAATTCATTAATAGTCCATGCCTTATTCAATTCAGTAGAAATGATGGTGAAAATTCCAAATTTTGTTGACTGCAGTCATACACCCGAAACTTGAATTCAATCAATCAAATCTTTATTGCACTACAGGCTTAATACAATAGTGTGTACTCGTCAATTTTCAGCATAAATAACACATTATTAAAATAAATATGGACATAAAATGAACTTACAGTCTAGGACAAACTATACTTATATCACAGATAGGTTTGAGAGCGAATAATACGCTTTTGTTATAAGGAGCGCCTTCAATTCTCTTTTAAATTTAATGAAACTTAATGGTTTCCAATGATTCGGCAGTTTGTTGAAAACTGCAACCGAAATATAAGAAGGCAACTTCTAAAATTGAGAAAGTATTGTATCGAGCACTGTATTGAAAATATTTGTTTCGGAAAATTCTCCCCTGCTTCGAAATCGGTGATCGGAAGCTAATTCATCGAAATATTTTTTTACCTTTTTTTTTTGGCTCTTTTTTTTCGAAATGGGGATCTTTACCATATGCTATGACATTTTCTCTAGCCTTGCACTTGAGGGACACGAAGTCACTCCTATAAATTTTTTTCTTTGTATTCCTCTCTTCTAAAGCTCTGCATACGTCGTCCTAACTGGCATCACATTTTTGTAATACTTCAGATGCATAATTAATATCATTGAGAATGCGGTGCATTAAATCGCCGAGGAAAATAAATTCAAAATTCAAAATTTTTTTTAATTTCTGCTTGTTTTCGCTCTTATTTGCAAGAAATTTTCATAACTATTTCAGCTAATGCACGAATGATATGAAAAAAATTAAATTTGATTGCCGAAATTATGTTAACCCTAAACTGGACCATCTAGTCGGATTTAGTTTTTTTAGATAGGTGTCCGATTCACCAGTGAATTTTGGCAATAATAGATCACAGAGAAAAATCAAAGTTTGATTTTTTTTTCAAGTTCAAACGCGATTTGATGGTCAGCGCTTGGGGGCCCCCTGAGGTCGGGGGCCCTTGTGTACTGCAGCACTGCACACTCTTGCACCCACGTAGCTACGCCGCTGGCTATTCAAAATAACACCTCTTCTTCTTGGAAGTCTGTTAAAATATTATTGTTTCAATTCAGGAGTTGAGTTATAGCTATGACAGCCGATGAAATTTTATTCGAAACTTTGTCGATACGATTGAATACTGCCATTTTTTTATCAGAAACATAATTTTGTATATTTTCTGTTTAATGATTGTAGTAAATAAAATATTCGATGAGTATACACATTAATAGTAATCTCATTGATTCAATGATTTGGCATCCTTATCAATTCACATAAATTCGATTATATTGATTCATCGTGTTGATTGGAAATTATTTCTGTATTGAAGATAAGTAATTATAAGGGTTGACCTACACGCACATACTTCAATGGTATCTTTCACATATAAACTCTGGTCATTATCAGGATAGCTCTAGTTCATATCTTGTAATTTTTGTTGATTCTCATTCAACTACACTGCGCAAAAAAATTAACGCACATTATGGAAATCTCAAATTTATTCTACAACTGAAGATGTTCTCAATGATAATTATTCTTATCAGAATTATGCATGCATATGTTATCCATTTTCAACGTTTTTCTTCAATACAGATGTTTTCTCCCAGCAGGAATAAAAAAAGATGATATTATCAGATTTTGAATGTATTGGTTCCATTCTAGAATCAGTTGTTCTCGATCAATTCTAGTGATCAATAGTTTTTCTTTCGTTTGATTTTCTACACTCGATCGCTATGCAACGCGAAACACGCAATTTGACCCAAGAGGAATGTGCCCAAGCGGTAGTTTTGCGAGAAGAAGGGTGGACATACACAAGAATTGCAGAAAGGTTTGGAGTTTCCCATACAAGTGTGTCCAGAATGTTGCAGCGATTCAGGGAGACAGGTATGAATGTCCGAAGACCAGGACAGGGTAGACCACGGGTAACAACTGCCATTCAAGAACGTTACTTGAGAGTTTTTTCCTTGAGACAACAGTTTGCAACCGTTCGCCTCCTTCAAAATCAGCTTGAGCAAACTCATGAGGTGCAAATTAGCACTCAGACAATAAGAAATCGCCTCAGAGAATATGATTTAAGGCCTCGTGTCGCGGCAAGAGGCCCAGCTCTTACCCCAGCCCATCGAAGGGCGCGTTTGGATTTTGCGAGAGAGCATATCCATTGGAAAGAGGCCGATTGGGAAAGAGTTCTCTTCACAGATGAGTCTAGATTCTGCCTCTACCATTGTGATCGACGTTCCCTTGTATACAGACGTCCACATGAAAGATATGCTCAGTGCAATTTCCTGAATACTACTGGTTTCGGGGGAGGATCGATTATGGTATGTGGTGGAATATCTTTGACTGCTCGCACAGACCTAGTGGTCGTTGATAATGGAGCTATGAATGCTGATAAGTATATAAGGAACATTCTTGAAGAGCATGTAGTGCCATTTGCCCCATACATTGGTGAAAATTTCATTTTTATGGACGATAATGCCAGACTCCATCGTGCGCACATCGTTCAGGAGTACCTTGAAGAGGTTGAAGTCTCTCGAATGGAATGGCCAGCAAGAAGTCCAGATCTCAATCCGATTGAGCAGGTTTGGGACAACCTCAATAGAAGGCTGAGAAGTTCAGAAAATCATCCAGCTACTCTCAATGACTTAGGAATCCAACTCGGAGAAATCTGGGAAGGATTAGATCAGAAAATTTTAAGATCACTCATTTTGAGTATGAACCGTCGTTGTCGAGCTGAAATTAACGCAAGGGGTGGAAATACCAAGTATTAAATCACTTATCAGCATTTCAGTATTTTGAAAATTGTTCATTTCTCTTCTTTCACATAAGATTCGGTGAAATCCTGAATTTTTCTTCCATTTAATGTGTCTTGTTTCGTTCAAAACCTTCCCGAGAGAACAAAAAAATAAGTTATAAAGTCAATGTAGAGTTAACTTTCATTAAAATTGAGATTTTCAGAATGTGCGTTAATTTTTTTGCGCAGTGTATTTGTTCAAAGTATATTAGAGTTAAAGAAGATCCAATAACAATTAACTACTCAGTAAAAAAATTCAGGAATCTTAAATCAGAAAGTCTTCAAGCACCAATGAATCAAAATTAACTTATTGAAAAACAATCTTAGGGTATACGTCTCCATGAACCTCAAATGTTCAATGAGTTTTCCCAATTCTTCGCTTATAACTCAAAATTAAAGAATCTCAAGATGTGTGCATGCTAAACGACATATATATTTTTTTCAGAAGAAATTGATGAGGATTATAATGAACCAAGAGCCCCTTGGGGTGGCTTTGGACATAGTACTTCCTCATCAGCTACCCAGATGGAGTAGTACTCAACCAGCCCACTTTCCTACTGATTACACTTCCTCCGGTGAACAACCAGCCCATAACAGGCCACCATTTGTATTCGACCCACAAATAAACCATAAAATCATATTATGGTGAGTTATCAATTTTTTTTTATTAATTGTTATTTACACCACTATAATATTAGTTTTCATAGTGTAGTTCTTCTTTCAATAGAATTCATACTCTCTTTCAGGAATGGTGACATTTCGGCTATTCAAGTGGATGCTATAGTCAATTCGACAAATGAGTCCATGACAGAGAGTAATCCTATAAGTGACAGAATATTTCAGAGGGCTGGATCTGATCTGAAAGAAGAAATTAATTTAGACATACGTGGTGAGCTTTTTCCCATATCATTCCTTCAGTTGGATCATTTTGAATACGTTTGTCCATCAAAAACAGGACAGACTATATTTTATACTTCTTGTATGTATAATTCGCCTCCGGCTCATTTCGTATCCCGATTGATGCTCGTGTATTGATAACCATCATTACATGATCGTTGCATAATATACTATTATTGAAAATAATCTGTACTATCATATCCCCAAGTTACACTAAATTTGTTACATCTGTACATGCTTTAAATTCATTTTCCACCTGATTGAGACCAGTCATTCGACATCTAAATGCAACAATTCAGTTTCTCCGCAATTATTATTTAAAGAGTGATGACCTACATGGATAATGGCTTCCTCTTAGTAGGTCATTTCTAAATAGAAAGAAATGAATGTTTTGAATCGATATATTCCCTTGTCATTTTATGTCATCGACCTTTTTTGTTGTTGTGTTTTCCTCCATCAAAGTTATTGTGACTGAAAGCAACCATTTGATTATATCACAGCTTTATACCCGATTGGGACTTGTCGATGATCGTTATTTAAGTCATATCCTCGGAAATATACAAATTTTTCATTTCAGAATGTAGGACAGGGGAGGCGATCGTAACCCAAGGACATGCACTGCCAGCTAGGTATATTATTCATACCGTGGGACCCAAGTACAACATTAAATATCAATCAGCGTCTGAAAACACGTTACATTACTGTTACAGGTAGGTTAACCGGGTAGTTTGGGGTTATCAAGGGCGTACAAATTGACTAGTACATCGATGTGTGCCATTAGCCATAGGATTGGAGACCTGATTTAATGAAAACTCTTCTTGGGAACTACGTTAACCTATTTTCATACTATACCTAATTCTGATATTATCTTCCAAAAAAGTGCGGAAGGTAATTGGTCAAGAACAAGAAATTGAATAATGGGACTAAAATGAATCTATTATAGCCGCAAGCACTTAGTCAACTCAAAAAGTAGTCTCCATTGAAAGAAATCATTGAAAACTCAAAATAGGTGCTGTCTAAACGCTAGACGCTCACGAGGTAGTAAAACAAGCCCATTTTGGGTATCAATAGGTCTTTATTTGAATAGTATTTTTAATCAATAGAACACCTGATCGTTTCTTAATGTTTTCTGTGGAAATATGGCTGACATTTCGATAAATTCGACATAATATTTTCAAAATTTCTCGTCTTCATTCCTCTGATAAAGAACCACTGGAAATTCAATGGAACTCAGTTGAACCCTCGTTTTATGATAATGGAATATACTGTTACCCCATCTTGACATGAACAAAAAGAAAACTAAAAGCAAACACGCGACTGAAAAGAAAGAAGCTCGGCCATCCTCAAGAAATGGAAAAGTGACAAAGCGAAAACATGTAAAGGAGAAGAAATTGAAGCCCGAAGTCAAAACAAAAAACTGCGAAATCATGACAACTTCAACTAAAAGTAAAAGTAATTGTGAAAAACCAGTACCTTCTCCGAAAAGTAGCTCTGAAAATAACACGAATGATGCCATCAAAACGTCAACGCAGAATACAGAAAGGAAGAAACCGAAAAAAGTTAGACCTAAGGGTTCAGATATCGTAAAAAATACGTTCAAAAGTTGTAGTCTGCAAGAACCAAGGTATGTGGTTGCTGGCACTCCACTCTACGATCCTACCAGAATATTAGGAAAAACTGTGTCCTTCAGCAAAGCTATGAGGAGATCCCCAATTTTACAGACTCAAATAAACATGCCTCCTGGTTATTATAGGAACCTTGCAAACCAAATCGAGTTTGCAGAAAATAAGAAAGAAAGGAGTAGCAGATATCTTAATGTGGCTGTTGCTGAGATGAGATCCAAAAAACACCGAAAGCCCCCAAAAATATCTCTGTAGACATTGTTATCTGTATACAATGCAATAAATAACATTTTGAAATCTTATGCTCCCCAATAAGTTTTATGTCCATTTTATTTCACCACCAGAAAGCCATTTTGATCTGATATTGATGTTTCATGACATGTGTCATCGTTAAAAAATTTGCAGTTAAACTTATACTCACAATGAAATGAATCTATTTTCTGAGCTGATGTGTATTATATAATGCCGCCACTATATCGATGGCCCTTGAAGTTTTTTAATAAAGGTAGAGTTTACCAAGAAGGACCCCTGAAAAGTAAAAATAAAACAGACAAGAAATCATTCAGAATGAAGAAAATCAGTATACGCTCATCTAGTACAATGTTGAGATCCATCAATCAGAAAATCGGAGTCGTTAAGAGCAACATGCACGTCTCCAGAAAAATAAACAAGATGTCAGCATCCTCAGACATGTTTACTCCAATCGTTAACTCTTTTGGTCCTGTTTCCAAACAGATTGTTTCAAGGTATGTTAAACCGAAAATAATAGATCTTGGGAGGTACCCTAGTAAAAATCCAAGATTCGATAATCACAAAAAATTCGATCAACTTCCCAAAAGAGAAATAACTCACTGCGTCTCTGTAGACAGTGGACCCCATTTGAAAACAGTTAAGACATTTGGTGGACCTAGCTGTCCTACTAAAAGTCGCAAATTTAATGGAAACAAAGGCAGCAAATCGTTTAGAGCTCTGAAAAGACCATCATCAGCTCCCACAAGTGCTAGGCGTAATTTTAACTCTTTGGAAAGCTCCAGGGTGATGAAGACAGCTAACTCAGAAATAAAAGCTTTAGAATGTTCCAAAAAACTCTATAATATAGACACGAAATTTCCAAACGTCCCGAGAGATAAAAAATCGCAGAAAGCCATCAAGAAACTCACCAAGAAACAAGTTGGCTCGGAAATATGGATTGAAGGAATCCCGGATACTATTTCGTTGAAATGTAATTCAAGATTGATACAGGACATAAATCCACAGCTGTTTGGTAGTTTATCATCGTCTGACTTCAAATCATATATTCCATTTAGATGTAAAAGCGCATTGAATTCTCTCCCGAATACCGATAAAGAGAAAAGAAGTTATTTTGGTAAACGTTTAACAAAACCACATACTGCAAAAGTGAACAAAGTCTCAGAAGACACTCGAAGGATGAAATGTTTCATCTCTAAAATTCCTGAACAATCCTTAACGCGACTCAAGAGAACACCTAAAAAGCCATCAACATCTAGCTATTCTCTGGACAGTGGCTCTTCCTACCGAAAAAATAGAAACCTTTACTGTGAAACGAATGTCATCTTAGAAGAGAACGGTGAAGTTGAAGTGATGGATAAAAAGAAATTCAGTCATAGCAAAGATTCAAGTCGAGATCTGGCAAAACGACGAAATCAGGAGATAAAACAGAAATTCAAGGACATGTTCAAGAAAAAATCCAAACATAACAAGGAAAATACTGACCCAAGTACTTCGAGTATAGATGAATCATCGAACTGTAAGAGAGAAAAACATATTGGTAGGACTTCTCAACCAAAACTCAATGAATTCAGTGAAGCTCGCCGATCAAAACAATCCTTAAAAACTGAAAAGGAGTGTGAAAAACTCTCAGTTGACCGTGATAAGGAAATTAACCTTCAAGAATTCCTTTCCGAGTTTCAAACTAGAAACGATGAGCATTTCGAAAAAGAATTCCATAAATCTCTCAGAAGAAGTTTTTTCACTGTTTCCTCAGAAAAATCTCAAAACAATTCATCTTTGTATGAAACCTGCAGGACTCATCTATCTGGTGACGATATATTCTTGGATAACTTTTCGGATGGAAGCAAACCACCACCACCCACTCCAAATAACGAAGAAGTTTCGAACGAAAAAGAAGAAAAAGAGAAGGATAGTTCTGAAAATAAAGTTATAGAAGAAGAAACCTCTTCATTTCATGAGGCAGTAAATGATGAACCTTCAACTCACGCCACAACGACTTTAGATAATCTCCAAAATTCTCCACATACTTCCACCATAGCCAGACTATCTGGAAAAATGTCTACCGAGGAAAGATCAGATGTCTTCCAAATAAGCCAACTGTCATCAGATGAAGATGACAAAATTATAGATAGAAAAGATGGTAAAAAGTTCAGTAATAGTTTTATCGAACAGCTTTGCGAGATGGACGAATCAAACTTCAACTCATCTGGAATGAATTTTAAACATAAGGTCAAAGAAATTCCGTCCATATCTGATACATACATCGATCAGACCTCGCACTGCGATGTCAGACTTGTGAAGGGTGAACCAGGTGGATTTGTTTCTCATGTAACCAACAAAAAAGAGCAAAACCAAAGGAGACCTGGAGGCAGATGGAAAAGCGTACCCCTTCTTGGACAAGGAAAGAACTGTTCGAGTAACTCCAGCACGATGAGCGCTAGGAAAAGGAAACGCCCCAAAAACATGTCTTCAGCTTCAAACAAAAGCGATTCTGTCAACTCAAACAAGAGCGATTCTATCAACTCAAACATGGAACTGCTCAGCGAGGATTCAGTGTGCAACTACAGTATCCACAAGGGTGATTGCTCAGTGAAAAACTCTAATGCTACTCAGAAACACAGCTCCGACATCTCTAGTATATCAGAGTCTCCGTCAGAGCTTCTGGAGGAAAGCAAACAAGCTTTGGAGAGACTCATGAGATGTCTTAATGGAGCCGGCGCTGATTCTCTTGGTGATGATTCCCTCAACGATATTTTGAAGGATTTGTCTGAGCTAGATAATGATGATACTTTCAGGAGGATGTGTGGAGAAAGAGTTGGACAGAATTCTTCTTCTTTGGAGGTTTGTATCAAAGAATCTGGAACATTTCATGCTTATGTTTTACTGGATCTATAGCTGTTGATCTAATAAGAATTGGCTCAGTATAAAAGATTCTAATTCTTATTTTTCTCGAATTGTTTTACAGTTGATGAAACTGGATAAGTATTCTCGAAACGCCAAAGATATTGCTGAAAATTCTGAAGATGATGTCTTCATCGGAGTTTCGAAAGTGGGAATGAATTTCTCGAGAACAGATTTTGAAGAGAAAATATCATCGACGGTTGTTTACTTGAAGTCTCCTTCTGAATCATACCGTATATCCAGGGAAAGCGTTCCTGAGTGTTTGGATGGAATATCGTTTAAAAATGATGAATATTGAGAATATGGAGTTCATAGAGATGAAATTTTTATTGCATTTATGACCAAAATGTTTTCTGTACAACCAACTTGTCCTTGTTTTGATTTTTTTAGTCTCTGTTTTTCAAATAAAAGTTTTGAATTCAAGACTAGTCGAATCATTATTGAAATGGCATGGGTTTCAACTTCCATATAAGGTGTATATCCTTGACGATATACAAAATGAATAAAGATGAAAGATGAAATATATTTATTCGAAATGAATTCAAATGTGTAATAAAAATAGAATAAACAAAAACAAATTATTATCACATTGTGAGATCTCCAATTTATGCTGAAAACATTTTCTGGAGACGAAATACTAACAGGATTTAAATTCTTACAGGAATGTACTCCAAAGGACGAAAGAGCTAGGTCTCCGCTCATTAGCTCTTTGTGTAATCAATTCAGTCAGGAGGAATTATCCACCTAATGAAGGAGCCCATATCGCTTTACGTAAGTATAATTGAATAATGAATTTTTCCCTGAATTCAATAAATTTCAAAGCTTCAATCCTTGAAGACTGCCGCTTGAAAATATCATTCCACCTCAATACAATGCCGAAACATCTACACAGATGATTTTGTTCACAGCAAGAAGGAAATTAGCATGAGCCATTGTGAATAAGTTGATGACACACACATTTATTGCAATAAAATTTAAAAAATCTTGTTTCATACACTTTTTCAAATATTGAACGGTTCAATCACTTATGTGGTTTTATAATTAACGTAGTTTGAAACATAACCCCATCAGAGGAATCGAAAAATTCATATTCCGCCTCATCCCCTGTGGACCTCTCATTATGAAGTAAATTACATGGCTTTTCATAGCATAAGGGTCGTGATGGTCACATTCTAAAGTTTCAGTAAGTCTCAAATGACACTTCATGACCAGGAAACCCACATCAAACTTGTGAATTACCATAATATGACACCCTTCGACGTGAAGGGCAAACTTGATAACGGAAGTTGGCCCGTCAATATTTGTATACCGGAACTATTGGGTTTATATACAATGAGAACCCTTATAACTGATTCCATGATCGACATTATGTCAGATTAATTTAAAATAAGAGTTCCTATAAGGTATACGACAAATTTTGAGAGTGCTGAAGTTGCACCACTACATCTTCCTTACAAGTTTCGTCCATGTTGATACACAAATTATATAAAGTTGATGGGTTAGGCTATCATGAGGAAACCAAAGAACAAAATTCGTGCATTAAATATCCCACTAAAGAAATACATTTATTCCACAACAATGATACCTAGATGCTAAACACCTGTATGTATCACACACACTTACATAATATAAGTTTTTACCAAAAGAAATATGACTCTATACAGGGTGAGTCTTTGACTTGTACATATATTTTAACTGTAGATTCTTCACATCAAACAAAACACTTTTTTTCCATACCATTTTTCAAAATTCGGTTTCGTTCGAAAGATACAGGGTGTCGAAAATCCATGAAATTAACACTATTCTTTCCATATATTCGGAACTGAATTTTGGTTGATTGTTTACTCTATTCATGGTGCATATTCCTCAATCAAAACTCATTCAATATTTCTCCTGGGTTGAAAATTACAGCGTAGTCCACTCATAAATTCACGCAAAAATACTATACAACCGCTTGAAAAAGATGAACGGTTCATATATTCGATAGATTTTAGATAATAAATTTTAGATAATGAAAGTATTCCTATGTTTTTTCAATAAAACGCGTCGTTTTCGAGTTATTCCTAATTGTATACGACAAATTTTGAGGAAAAAATCATGAATTTCAAGAAAAATCTGGATGCTTTCTTGGAATAAATATCATCGAATATTATTTCTTCTCTGGTCTCTTGATAAGTTAACAATGTTGTCAGAATATTTATCAACTTCGGCAATACTAAAATCTCTATGATAAAAAAACGTCTGATGTAGAGATATGTATGTAATAATAAAATCCCACAAATGTGGGAGATAAAATTGAATTCTAAGAAGCATGAAATTACACATTTTATACGCACAGCTTCTATCAAAAATTTATTGTTGCTGGTCCTTCAGGAAAATATCTATCTAAACAATATCCTCTTGGTATTTTAACTCTACACTACACGGTTATTATTTACATCAATTCACTGAAAGTCTTCTAACGTTGGAGACATAGAACAACGGTTTGTCTTGTGTGGCGGCTACCTCACAGCGCACCGTTATAGGCGACTAAAATTAAGATCGTAGCGCTATATCGGCGAGAATCAAAACAACTACTCGTTTCCAAAGAGCCACGCCTAGACGCCTTTAGCGAAAGGTAAAGAAATCTAGTGCCCTTGCGATAGTTCATCCGTTAACGATAGGGGGCGTACTGCTTCCTTGGCTTCGACTATACCATTGTTTGAAGATAAAATCAGCAATCTGGCATCGTCAGATCGTCTTCTCTAAAGTTCTGTGAAATATCACAGAAGATTGGTTAGATTAGGTCATTGACCTCGAATCCTATGACCTAGGTTAATGGAGTTAGGATAGGTTAGTGAAAAAACATTTTTTATGCAATAGTTTTGGGATATCGAGGTAAATATGAACAAATTATTAGTGTTTACAAAGTAATCTTCAGGAAAATCGAAGAAGGAACTTATTTTGGCTTCTCAATTGCAGAAATAATCGGACAAAACTAAGTATTTTTGTTAGGAAATATCGTGTTTTTAACATTCTTATTCAAATAAGGTTAGTGCTTGAGTATTTCCTAATTGTATCACTGAGAACATCTAATAATCACCTCAATTTCAATCGAAAAATATGAAATTTGAGGTGTTTGCAGAAAAACGTATCAGGCACGTATTCGACCCAATTTTTTTTTTCAAATGGCAATATCTCTTTAACAGAGCCGAATTCGAAAAAATGGAAAATAAAAAAAGGTTTCTTCTGGCCTCAAGAATCTACAGTTAAAATATTACAAGTCAGAGACTCGTGATTGAGAAGAATATACTGTCCGATTCCTGATAACTCTTTAGGGCTTAGTTCCTCAACTAGACAGGTTGTCATGTTTTCTAATTTTTTTATTCTTGTATTTTGTTCATGACATACTAAATACCTACATATAAACGATGATTCATATTTTTATAAAAGTAGGACCAGATTTCTGATATAAATAGATTCCGTATACCTACTAGGTATCTTTGTTGGCAAAGTTTATTATTTCCTTGATCTTTTGGGATACTTTTCCAGTAGGCTAGAATGTATTCCTTCAATTTGCGAGGAAGCACAAGTGTCATGAATGTGTTGATGTTTTTGAGTCATAGAGGAGTGACACAGCATCTCAAAACGCTCTCACTCAGGTAGATCTGCGTATTTCAGGATTCCGATAATTCCTGGTTTCAATGCCGAGATGTTTGTGTCGTTGAATAAAATATCGCAACACGTCGACCACTTAATATTCAATTATTTCCAATCAGGCAGAAAACAACTTGAGACCGGTTCCAGAACTTCTTTTCTCTACATGTATGTCTTGTTTCTCCGTAGATTCTCTAGAATCTAGATTTAGTAGATTCACATCCACATCGTCTTTGATGCAGTCTGCATTATTGCATTTATCTAAAGCTATTTCCTTCCGCTTCTGGAGGATTCCCGGTTGTGATTGCGTGTAAATCGAATTTGTCGATTACGTTCGGCAGTTTGTTATTAAAGTTATAGGTGGATCTATTGTTGCACAAACACGGCGCGCTGAAACCTTTGTTCTTTCTCGCAAGGTCACAAAATCCAATTACCGTGCCTTGGTTTTTCGAGTGGACTGTATGTTTGTCGTTTAACGGATACGGTTTACGCCTTGGCTCTCAGTCAATGGCACCATCAGTGAATCACCACGGTTTCTCTATCGCCTGTTTGGTGGAGCTTTGGGCGTTTGTGTGTGCGTTCAGTTGAGGTTATGTTGCTTATAGGAAGTGTCTGAGTGCCACTGAGAGGTGCTACGCAGACGTTGCCTTTTTTTCAAATTTCGAAAGGGTGCTTTTGTTGTGCGACAGTTTGAGTAAGTTTGACGTATTTCGGTTTAGTGAAATTTAGTTTTAGTGTGTTAAAATCATATTTTTCGTGAGTATAGGGATCAATAGGGAATTCATTCTATATTCCACTCAAGTTAAACAAACTCGATAAGCGTTATCGTGGCCTGATTCAAATCGATAAATTATCTGTAAAGGTACTTCGAAAGTCGTTTTCAATATAATTGACGAAATGATGATATGCAATATTATTAATAAATTGCGTTTTTTCCGAAGCATTACTCCGAAAACCACACTTGAATAGACCGCATAATATTATTCATATTTTGGTCATCGAAGGAATTTAATTGTGCTAAGAGCTAAAATGAATCTCAATTAAACATAAAAATCAAATGAAAACAAAAGTATAAACCTGTGGCGACTCGTGGTCATTTAGACTGAGGAGGGTCGGATAATAAATTCAACTATTTTGTCAATAAAGTCTACTCTTCTCGAATTAATGAGACCAATGAGAGTGATAGGCTTCGATATACATCTTCATTGTTGATTATTCTCAAAGGCGTATCTCTCTGTTCATCAAGAACCAACGAAAATAATAAACACAACCATTAAAATGAGATTTCGCGTTGATCAATCATAAATCCTTCTCATTTTTCGAAAAAAGCTGGATTGAAAAATTCAATCATATTATATTTGAAATACTCCTAAAAAAGTATTTGTATAATGTAACAACATTATTCGAATACGAGTTCAAACAAGCCGGTTATAAAGCATTTTTGAAAATTAGGTACAATTCCTCAATTTTTGTTCATAATTCAAAAGCTATGAACGATAGATTAAATCTGTTTTCAGATTCGGATGTTGACAATGTGTTATCAGTTTTTTTCTAGCACCTATATTTCTCGTGATCCCTTATTCAGGAGACAAAGAATTTTGCCCACCCTGTACATATTTCGGAGGAGGACAAGGACCAAGCATAATTTTTTCCGATTTTCAAATTAGAATTACCTGCAATTTTACCTAAGGAATGCAAATTTTCTTATTTTTTCGAAGAATTCATTTGAACATTTCAAAATTATACAGGGTTATCATAATAATCCGTGCATTAGACGTTTCTCGGCTTCTATGAGGAAAAGATTTCTGAAATTTGACACCCGGGCGTTTTTCAAAGAGGGAAATCATGCTAAAATATTTTCATCGAAATCGCACTTCCGGTTATACCGGAAGTGACATCAGCTTTGATATTTCAAATGGAACCACCTATTTTTCTAACCAGAAATGGATTCCTTCTTGAATTTTACACATTTTTTATCAGAAACATTTTTACGTAGTTGTCATGGTAACGAAGATATAAGGACTTCTATGAGAAAATGGCCAGTTTCAGAGGTCCGCGAAACGTATCATAGCATGCATGCTATCCATAATAAAGAAACAAATGAAGGATTTTTCGAAAATTCAATAATTTTGCCTCTTATTGCATGGCTATCGAATAATGTTGTTCTATTGAAACTGTCACAATAAATTCATATTTCTGAGAAATTTAATAATAAATAACTTCATTTTTTCAAATGGCATGCCCATATTTTTTGTACAGAAAACGATTGAAGATGGACATAAGGAACCCTTGGAAAAATGTTTTAAATTAAATTTTCTGTCGATTTCTGTACAAAAAATATGGGTATGCCATTTGAAAAAATGAAGTTATTGCAGTTTGAAATTTCTCAGAAATATGAATTTATTGTGACAGTTCCAATAGAACAACATGATTCGATAGCCATGAATTACGAAGCAAAATTATTGAATTTTCGTAAGATCTTTCATTTGTTTCTTTATTAAGGATAGCATGCATGCTATGATACGTTTCGCGGACCTCTGAAACTGGCCATTTTCTCATAGAAGTCCTTATATCTTCGTAACCATGACAACTACGTAAAAATGTTTCAGATAAAAAATGTGTAAAATTCAAGAAGGAATCCATTTCTGGTTAGAAAAATAGGTAGTTCCATTTGAAATACCAAAGCTGATGGTCACTTCCGGTATAACCGGAAGTGCGATTTCGATGAAGATATTTTAGCATGATTTTCCCCTTTGAAAAACGGCCGTGTGCCAAATTTCAGAAATCTTTTCCTCATAGAAGCCGAGAAACGTCTAATGCGCGGATCATTATGATAACCCTGTATATACAGAATGTTTCTGAATTGATGCGAAAGATTTCAAAGGATGATTCCTTGTTCAAAATAAAGAGTAGTTTGTTAAATAAATGGTGGATCAAAAGTCAAACGTTTGGGAGATATCGCGATTCAAAGATGGGGAAAAATTATGTTTTTATTTTGTATCTTAAAAATGAAAAGCGATAGGATGATGATATTTTATGGAAATATTACTATTATAAAAACACACTTTCTTTATATTTTTTCATATTTTCAGAAAGAGTGGAGGGGGTTGAAGTAGACTACCCTTATCATTTTTGTTAAATTCGGATTTGGTTGGAAAATTTTTAAACTCATGTATTTTTCTCGTAAAATTTATCGTTTTTAAATGAAAAAATAAAATGTAAATCAGTAATGATTCTCATTTAATTTTTTCATTTCGAAACGGTACATTTGACGAGAAAAATACAGAAGATGAAAAAGTTTCTAACCAAATCAGGCTATATGAATTCAATTCTATCCAAGTTGTTGCGTAAGTTTTTCTTTAAATTTCATTTTTCCGCCATCTTTGAACCGCGATATCTCTCTAACTTTTGACTTTTGACCCAACATTTATATAAAAAACTACCCTTTATTTCGAACAAGAAATAACCCTTTGAAATATGCCGCATCGATTCAGAAACATCCTGTTCGACTTGACCTTCATTTTCTAGCATGATTTGAAACATCAAAAATATTCATTCACCGAATTCCGTTAACCAAAAAAACTGTCTGTAGAAATAACAGAGTGATATTTGATGAAGAATTCGTGGTTAAATTTTATTATGCCGCAATATTTCTACAATATTATAAATCGCCACTCATTGCTATGTTTCTTGGGAGTCTATTCGAATAAGGAAGGTAAAATCATCGAGCTGTGTTGTATTGAAGAAGGTTCTTTTGTTCATTTCCTGAGTAAACCGGATGATGATGATGGTAGTGTAGAATTATAATTTCATTGATGTACCGTTTGTATATGAATAATAATGTGGTAATATTTGAGTTATTCTACTTAAGAGTCTTCAGCCTTCAAAATAGGAAACGTATACTGCCAGATGGCGGTGATCCATTAATTTTTATTTATTGGATTATTCAGTTTAATAGAACAAATGTTGGGGCACGAGGAATACTAACAAGAAATCCTACCCTGAACCAGATCTCACAGTGACTGTATAATACACTAATTTTCCTTCACCAGTCATCTGGGAGTAGATACCTGGGGGGCGTGTCATTTAAAAGAAATTCAATTCCATGTAAGAATCCACAATTGTAAGAAACAATTAATTTTCACTAATCGACGGTTAATAAAATCCTTAATAAAATGTCTTTGGTAAAAACGGATATTTATCATTTCGAATAGAAAAATTCAAGGAAATAAATTTCGCAAAAACAACACATTGTTGTAATATTATTTACAAAAAAACGGTAAATTTCGGAAGAAGAAGGAGATAGACATTTGATTAACTAAATGATAGACTTCAATACTGAAATGAAAAAACACAAAAATATTTGTTCGTTTTGATGGTGGAAATATTGAAAAATGATGGGGAATATCCTTTTCATTCATTTAATACTTATAAAATATTTTTTTTATTATTTTTATCTTTATGCACTCATACATCCCTTCATCAATCAGAAAAAAATAAATCGTTTTTTCAGGGAAGTTGACCCTTAAATGATGGTCATGGTCTAACGAATGGAAAATCAGTGTTAAAACTATAAGAATATGTAGATAATATTCTAGGAAAAAATTTAAAATTTATTTTAAAAATTGTTGTCCTTTTTCGAACTTGCACCTTATTATTTTTACGAGCTTGTTTTTATGTATAAGAACTCTTTTGAAATTTAAAAAGCTGCATCCAGTTATTTTTTGCAATTGTAACAATGATCTAACGCTGAGAAACTTCAGAAGACCTCACAAATAGATTCTCATCCGAAAAGTTATATGGATTCAGTTGCCATTAAGTCGTCAACTCATAATCTAATCTTATTTACCCTGAAAACAAGCAGATCCACACCTACACAATATAACATAATATTGTCCCATATAATATCTAAATTACCCAATTATACTGGTATAGTCCGGTGATGTAATTTATTGGATTTCAGCAAATCTGCCGCATTTTATAGAATATTGTTTCACGTTCATTAAGTCGACTCTGGTTTATGGGATATAATCAATGGTGTTGATAAATGGGAAGTTGCTTCGTATTTTTATTACTCTGTTCATTGAACAATGCTATGATATCGAGGTGAATTATTCTGTTATCAAACTTGTCGAAGTAGAAATTATTCCCGAGGTCATGTTAGGATAGGAGGGATTTAAGTCTAATAAAATAAGGAAGAATTATTAGCTATTTTTATTTACATTCCCTATAGTAAATTCCTCACAAAGTTATACAGAAAACAACTGAAGATACTTTTATGGAATTCATTTTCAGAATTCAAAATGATCATTACCTTTAATGACTTCAAAGTTCAAGAGAGATTCCATTGAAATGAGCAGATACAACGTCAGATCCATTATCCATTCAGAATAAAATACTAGAACGATTATAAAGACTCCTCACAATCGTTGTGTATGGCTGGTTGTTTCATACTTACATATTTAAATATAATTAAAAATAATTTCAAGAATTGGATGAAAATGTCACCTTTGTTTAGTGGATAACAACTCTTTAATTATTCGGTTGTTATAATTGTTACGAACAACTTGCATGTTTGAAATGACAATAAAATTTTTTTCTCATGAACCAATTTGAGCCATATATTCGTTCCAAGTAAATCTCCTATTTAAATTCATTAGTAAAGTAATGTGTCCATGGGCGCCAGCAGGAGGTCATTCCCCCCCCCCTTGAGATTTTGATGGCCCTGTCATTTTCCAGCACAATGTTCCTTACTTAATCCAAAGGCAAGGAAAAATGGCTCCCCCTGAGAAAAATTTTTGCGAGCGCCCATGAATGTGTCCTTGAGGAATCCCAAGCAACTCAACTAATCAAACTTCATTTTAATTTTTAGGTACAATTCGCCGTTTCCTTGAAAGGTACGGGAACTCAATAGATACCCTCATCTTCGTGGTGGACAAAACTGATCTAGGAATCTACGAGGTTCTGCTTCCACTGTATTTCCCCAGATCCAAGATGGAAGAAGAAGCATCTAGGTGGCAACTTCCTGCTGACCTTGGTGGCGAAGACGGAGAACCCTTGTTGCCGGATAGACAAATCAGGATAATTGACAATCCACAGCATACACTACACCGTAGGTATCTATGAAGAAAATAAAAACCAAAGAGAATTAGAATCACTTAAAACCTCGATATTGCACTGTTCGAAAAATGGGGTTAAGTTTCAGTTTGTTCTTTGCTCCTTGTCGAAGATGAGTTATGTTGCTCTGAAGATGGCCACAATAAGGCCGGGAACGTTGCCAGCATCTTCTCTTTTAGACATGAACGGAAATCGTTGGTCTCTTTGTGTCAGACTTATCTTTTGGTGACATTTATATCGATGAATGAGATGTATCTGATTATCAGATAGATTTATAAGTTTTTTGAACTTTTTCCCTTTGAATCCTTCGAATATTGACGGGCTCAACAAAAGTATGGTATTATGTATTGAAAACCCTTTGAGGAAGAGAAACCGACAAAAAATTGTAACGCTTCAAGAAGAGGACCTGCTAAGTTTCCTGCTTATAATTTAAACAATCATCCTTGCACTATAAATAACCTCTGAAAGAGTAAATGAAAATTTCGAATTATATGGGCAGATACCCTTTAATGTTGTACCTAACTAGCTGACTAGTCACATTTTATTTTTCATCCATTCTGCAAGTTCGACAAATAAGGTTAGTCTCATCCTTGTAGATATGAGCTTATGTGACATCACTTCTGATAATAGATTCACTTCCTATTAGTTTAATTATGCCACCGCGTTCCATGTGAATGTTTAATCAAAGAAATAGTAAAGAACTCTGTTGAAAGAATGTGCGCCACCTAGTAGTGAGAGCACATTTATAGGAATTATGAATTCATAACTCCTCGTGTAATATTGGTTGCCGGTTTACAGTGTCGCAGCTACCTGGGTATTTGTGGCAGCAAATTAATTCTGGTGCCAGCAGGATTCATGATCTTTAATTATTGAAAATTTTATTTTTGCGTATTGGCTCTAATGGCTCCACCCCTTCTCCAAACTAGTTATGCCACTGACCGTCTAAACTCTAAAGCAACTTGGCAATTTTTTTCACAATTATTTATTTGAAAAATAAATTCGAGGATCAATCATAAATCAAAACAATATTCTCACTAGCACGAACGGTTGAAAGCCTATAAATAAAATTCAACCTTATCTTAAACCGCCTGCTAAAAATTATGTTCATTAATTTCAAAGAATCTCAGAATGAAATGTTGAATACTTTGATAATGATACCATAACGGGTAGCGGGTAGGTACGCTCACACGAACCCGGTGAGAGACTAGACCTACTTCAGGGATGCGACCCTGCCCACGCGAGCCATGACCAGCCCTCACAACCTTCTGGGGGGAAATCATGTCCTAACCCTGGAAAAACTCCTACAAAAGCTTAAATGTCCTTTCCCACTCCCTACCCATTCGCCAACCCGCTAGGCCAGCGTGGCGAATTATGGCCAATTACCCTCAAAACTGAACCACTAATGTCTAATGTCAATTTATAAAACAAAACTACCCCAGGTGGGTGGCGCAAAGCGTTTTGAATCCCACACTGACCAGAGGTCAGTCTGCCCTAAGGATTCTGGGGAGGGCAATGGATTGATTAACAAACTCATTCGTCAGAAGAAACTGAGGAAAAACCCAACTGTTTTGAGAATTTCAACCTTCAACGTTAGAACTTTACTATCGGAACAAAAACTTGTTGAAATCGAATTCGAATTGGAAAGGATCAAATGGGATATCGTTGGACTTTGCGAGGTTAGAAGACGTGGGGAAAGCCTCGAGACGCTGAAGTCTGGTCACCTATTCTACCATAATGGAGAAGATCATAGTTCAGTGGGAGGTGTTGGTTTCCTTATCCATAAGAGACTGTCAAAGGATGTTGTTACTATCAAAGCAGTGTCCACTAGAGTGATTTTTGTAACGATACGCCTTAACAAACGATACAAGCTGAAGGTGGTACAAGTTTATGCGCCAACTTCGAACCATTGTGACGAGGAGTTAGAAAACTTCTATGATGATTTGGATAGAGCTCTCACAGAAGACCACACACATTTTAATATAATATGTGGTGATTTCAATGCCAAATTAGGTTTGAAAGCTGATCCACTGGAGGTTGCCCTTGGTGAGTTCGGTAGTCCGGGACGAAATGACCGGGGAGATGTTCTTCTAGGTTTTCTGTTAGAGAAAAACCTTTTTCAAATGAACAGCTTCTTTTACAAGAAGCCACATAGAAGATGGACCTGGAAGAGTCCAGATGGGAGAACAGAAAATGAAATAGATTATTTCATCACCGATAAACGGCACATATTCCAAGACGTTACCGTGTTGAATAAGTTCACTGCCGGAAGTGATCACCGGATGGTTAGAGCAAAAATCCAAATTAACATCAGTAAAGAGCGACAGAAAATGATGGAGATGAAAAGACCGAAGAAATGGACGTCCCCAACGAATACGCAAGAGTTTGCAGACTGCATAAGTAAGTCATTAAGCGACAGACCAACAACTGATGACATCAACATACTGAATGACACAATAGTCAACACAACAACTGAAGCCCAGAGGAAATTCTGCCCCAAAAAGTTGAGAGAACAAAAACTTAGTCTGGAAACAAAACTGAAAATCGAAGAAAGAAGAAAATTAAACAGCGACAGACTCACTAGTACACAAGAGATCAGCTCACTCAACAAAGAGATCTCCAAGGCTATTAGGAAGGATTTAAGGCAGTATAAGAACAACGAGATCATACGGACCATTGAGGATAATAAGAGCATGAAAGTTATGAGGAGAAACCTTGCAAGTGGAAGGAAAGAAATTTTCAAACTTAGAGACGAAACAGGTGAAGCGACATCCAACAGAGAGAAGATTATCCAAGTAGTTGAGAAATTTTACGAGACTCTGTACAAGAACCAGCAAGTATTGAACCAGGCGGAATATTTCCAGAGAAAAGTCCAGAACCAAGGATCGGAAGATATTCCGGATTTTTCCACGGATGAAATTGAGATGGCTCTGAAGAAAATGAGCAATAATAAAGCTCCTGGAGAGGACGGGGTGGCTGTGGAGGCCATAAAGATTGGAGGTGAAACACTTATCAATAAAATTCGTACCCTTTTCAATCTGTGTTTGCACGGCCACAACATTCCCGAAAAGTGGAATAACTCAATTATGATCTTAATGCATAAAAAAGGAGATAGAACAGACCTCGACAACTATAGACCAATTAGCTTACTCAACCATCTATATAAATTGTACACCCGCGTAATAATGAATCGACTTCAAGCTAAATTGGAATTCTATCAATCCCGAGAACAGGCTGGCTTTCGCTCTGGATTTGGGACCAATGACCACCTTCAGTGTCTGAAAACCCTCATAGAAAAGTGTATGGAATACAATCGTCCCTTGGTGCTAGTGTTTGTTGACTTTAAAAAAGCGTTTGACACCGTGGAACTGCCTGCTATCTTGAAGTCACTACAGGAGAGTAGAATTGACCATCGATATTGCGAAATCGTAAGAAAAATATACGAAAACTCAACGACGACTATAAATCTTCACTCTTCGACTAAAAAGCTGAATATTAAAAGGGGAATCAGACAAGGCGACACTATGTCACCGAAATTGTTCATCACTGTTCTTGAACACGCTTTTAAGAAACTTCCTTGGGAACAAAAAGGAATAAATATCGATGGGGAATACCTAAACCATCTTCGTTTTGCGGACGACATCGTCATCATAACCGACAACTTGGGAGAAGCCAATAATATGCTGCGAGATCTCCATGACTCCATGCAAGAAGTTGGGTTGAATATAAATTTTTCGAAGACCAAAATGATGACAAACCTTGTGCCTAGTGAACAATTTCACATAGATAATGAAAGCATAGATATAGTTCACAAATACATATATCTGGGCCATGAGATACAAATTCACAGAGATAATCAAACTTGTGAACTGAGGAGAAGAATAACTTTGGGATGGGCAGCATACGGAAAAATGAAAGATGTGTTCAAGACTGATATCCCAATGTCACTGAAGCGAAGGGCGTTTAACGAGTGTGTTCTGCCGGTTCTGACATATGGTGCGGAGACACTGACCCTAACTAAATCATCAGCAAACAAACTTAGAGTTATCCAGAGACGGATGGAGAGATCCATGCTAGGACTGTCGTTGAGAGACCGAGTTAGAAACCAGGAGATACGCAGAAGGACCATGGTGGATGACATCATCGAGCGCGTGACCAGACAAAAATGGAGATGGGCGGGACATGTCGCAAGATTCGTGGATGGAAGATGGACGAAGAAACTTATCGAGTGGAGACCGAGAACCGATAAGAGAAACCGCGGAAGACCCCCTACCCGCTGGACAGACGACCTGAAAAGAATTTCAACAAATTGGATCGCGGCTGCCCAGGATAGACATGGTTGGAAAAGCTTGGAGGAGGCCTATGTCCGACAATGGACGAATGAGGCTGTATGATGATGATGATGATGATACCATAACAGGCAACTCCTAATATACCTACAACAGTTATATCTATAATATAAGACTTTGAATATAATAAAACAAACAATACGTAGAGAATTAGAAAATTTGATGGAATATGTCAGTTTATGTATTACTTATAACCTAGTTTTTGAAAGTAATCTATTTAATTCAGGTAAAAAATGCACGTAAAAATATAGAATAAGGCAAAGTCTCCAAGTTGTCAGCAATTGTTTTGATTCTAACAAATTTATTTCGACAGTTTCAATCATAAACCTAAATTATTGTACAGGGTGGCCAGATTTCGATAGTTTAGTACTACAACTCCTAAACTATAACAGATAGAGAAAAAGTAAGATACATCTCATGTTCTCTTTTTTCGAGAAACATAAATTGCTGAAAACCCCAAGTTGCTACGGCGTCTAGTTTCCGAACTACAGGGTGATTTTGGTATTTGTTCCATTTTCATAATTGACTATAACTTCCGTATTAAAGGATCTACGTTCTCGAGATGAACACATCTTTAGGGCTCTTTTTTACTGATTTTCATCTGTGCTATTGGATATTTTGTATCTGCTCAAATTTCGGAGCTATAACAAAAAATTTTTTTTCAAATGGAAACCATAGTGGGAAATGATATTTTCAAATTGGCCTTTCTTCAACGATTTCAAAAATATATATCATGATATACTTCCGAGTTCACCATATATCGAAAAAACACTTTTCGTTCAATAAATTCCAAGCAGGCTTAGATTACCTTCCTTCGAAACTGAGGCAGTCATAGAATTCCATGTCTTATTTATTATAAGCTTTTATTTTTAGCTGTCAAATTCAATTCAGTTTCATCATGTCTGGCGCTTAATTCTTATTTATATCACATCATTCGTTTACGAGAACTATTAAAAATATAATATACTAGAATGTTTTATACAAGCAAATTATGACGCTGATAATGCATCTCAAATATATTTTGATAGATATCCTGAAAGAACTCAGCCGCAGAAAAGTATACTCACAAGGCTAAGGAATAATCTGATGGCTCTTGTTTCATCTAAGTATTTAAATGCTTTTCCTTTTTTTTTTTTCAATAAAGCAAATAAATCATGCTATAATCAACAAGTTTGGTCTGAGTAATAATAAAGCTTAATATTTCCTGAATCAATTTGGCAACTTGCAATAATTGTGAGATATCGAATTCTATGACCTTATAAGAACTTTAGAAGCGCCAGACGGTACAGCAGTGATGAAACTGAATTGAATTTGACAAGTGAAAATAAATGAGACATGGAATTCTATGACTGCCTCAGCTTTGGAGAAAGATGATCTGAGCCTGCTTGGATTTTATTGAACGAAAAGTGTTTTTTCGACCTTTTCGATATATGTATAGTGAACTCGGAAGTATATCATGATATATATTTTTGAAATCGTTGAAGAAAGGTCGATTTGAAAATATCATTTCCCACTAGGGTTTCCATTTGAAAAAAAAAATTTTTGTTATAGCTCCGAAATTTGAGCAAATATAAAAAATCCAATAGCACCGATGAAATGCGGTGAAAAAAGTGCCCTAAAGATGTGTTCATTTCGAGAACGTAGATCCTATAATAAGGAAGTTATAGCCAATTATAGTAATGGACCAAATAACAAAATCGCCCTGTATCTCGGAATTTAGACGCCGTAGCAACTTGGGGTTTTCACGAGGGTTTTCAGCAATTTATGTTTTTCGAAAAAAGAGAACATGACATGTATCTTACTTTTTTCCTATCTGTTATAGTTTAGGAGTTGTAGTACTAAACCATCGAAATCTGGCCACCCTGTACAATTCATCTCAAACTAGAAGGATAGTGTATCGAAACAGCTCTGCTCTAAATTCCTAATTCAGGTAGATGCTAAAGATCACAATCTTGTATTTTGTTACTGGCACCTTCACCAATTTGCAGACATAATTCCTAATTATTATAAGTTTTTAACTCTATTATTACATTTGAAGCGTTTTTAATGTCCTGAATTGTCCACTCTGTATGCCCAAGGCTCAACAGTCTATATAAAAAGTTATTTCAAGAAAAAAATCCATATAGACATGGGAAATATGTGAGATATAGGCAGACACGAAAAATGTTTATACCTATTCTTTGTAGAGGACGAAATAATTTATAACTCGAGATCGGATGGACTGTTTGTTATGAAACTTCATATATGGATTCGTCTACGGTCTGGTTATTATAAAATACAATAAAACTTTGAAAAAATCGATGAAAATTTTACTTATACAGGAAATGCTTTTCCTCCTTTCGAGTAAAGCCACTAGATGTCGCTACAGTTACAATTAGGCTACCGCTTATTCGTTTGTACTTCATTTGATATTCTCCGCGTTAGATGGCGATATAAACGAATAGTGTGTACAGTGACTTTATTCCGTCTGAAGTCACTGTAACAGTGTGTAATTTGAGTTGCCTACAACTCTGCGCTGTTGGGCAAAACCGAAATGTCTTAGCGTAGGAGTACAGATGTCTAAAATGATTAGATTTCGTTGAGATATGAGAAAAGTTTCGTTCTTACCACTTAAGATGGCGCTATTCACACATTATGACTGATGATTATTAGTTATTTTTATAGTTTCATTTATTCCAAATAACGTAATCGTGAAGGTGCTATATTTGACATAATCACAATTAAATGGCGATGAATTTGTTGAGGCTTTCGCGGCCATCCATTGATGTCATCTGTTCTTTTTCGGTCGTCGTGGTTTGAAATGGTCGAAAAAAGAACATATGACATCAATTACTGTGTAATTTACATAGGGCTTATAGTACCATGAAAGGCTATCAACAGATCCAGAAGCGGGTAAATATCACAGTGAATTTTTATCGAAATGTCAAGTAAATCGGATTTTGGCGATCAGTTCCAATCGTGAGATGTCCATTCTCATTTTTTCTCATAATTTTTAAAATGTTTTTGAATTTCTGTTTGGGTAATAAATATATTTGCGGAAATAACTGAATCCAAAATTGCCATAATGAGTAATTGACATATTATTTTTGTGTATCTGTTCTCTGTGACAGCTCATATCCATGGAAACATTTGACAGTTCAAAAATCAGAGAACCAAGCCGTTGACCTCCGATCACCGGTGATTACGAATTGCGAAATCCACCTTATATCTTTTGGGCGAAACAAAGTTCGCCGGGCCAGCTAGTAATTCATTAAAAGTATATTATGTTTCATTCAATTTTGTCGAGGACTGATTCGTAATTTTTCAATATACTGTGGATCGCTTGTGTATTCACTTTGAGTATGGCATCATACAATGTTACGTTTTTTATCGACTTATAAATGTCTCCAGCGGTTGGACTGAACAGATCTTTCTTTGAAAATGTCAACATCTTTAAAACGAAGGATTTGTCGGTATATCGAAAACTGATATACATTTTTCCATGCACTGTTAAAATATTGCTATATTAGGGTGGATCCCAAAGATTCTAATCTCTGATTTTTGGTGGATCCAATATGAATTTCTTAGAAATGGTATGATGTGATTGAAGAAGATAGGTATTGTGATTTATAATGAAACAAAATGCCCCCATAATGGAAGTAAATATTAATGTACAATGAATTATTTTCCAAATTTGTTTTCCCTGAAACGTTTTGCTATATTTTATTTGGTAAATTAACATGAACATGGTTCTTATCTTGTTTTTCCATTTATCAGCTTCTGAAAAGTAATGAATAATGATGCAAAAAGAATAGCTATTTTTCAAATCTCGTCTTAGTGTAAAATCTAGAGAGAAAATGGACACAGTGAGTGCCTACATATTTTAATTAGCAATTTTATTCCAAATTTCTTCCAAAAATCAACTCACACTGCATTTAACGCTCCAAAAACATGACGTCTTCACAAAATATGCAAATCTCATGTGTTATTTACGACCCAGTAGGCGCCGTGTGAAACAATACATTGACTAGTATTTATTCAATAAATGTTTTCATCCGTTTCGTGCAAATAAGAATCTTTGTTTGTAACAGATTAGAGATAGAAGACAGAAGCGCAAAAGTGAGAAGATGTGTTGACACGTAAGTGCTTCCTTCTCTCTCAAATATTGGACCAGTACGACATTTTTCGTACAGAGTGTTGGTGTTTTAATGAATGTGATACAGGGTAGTTTTTCAAGATGATTAACGAATCTTATGAATATTCCTGTAAGTTATAATATTTGTAAGGAATTCAATGAAAATTATTCTTGTTTGGCAATGTTTTTTTTATAAACGCGCATGTCTGAATATGTATATGTTTGCATTTATGTCGTATTTTTCTTATACACGTGATCTAAACTCTTGGAGTTTTTCCATTTCCACTGCTGCTATTGCGGGATAAACAGATTATTGGATTAAGTTTTTATTGGAAATTCAATTAGCTACTTCAATCCTTAATCCATTTTTATTATCGATTGTATTCATCAAAACGCATCAGTTTTAAAACCTATTCGCTGTGAGATTTAGTAGGCACAATACCACAATTGTTTTGGTGTATTTTCACGTTTAATCCTTGTTAATTTTATAAAGATTGAGGGGGTTACTGGAAAATAAAATTTCAGGCAAGTTTTGATGGGTTATTTACTAAATTGAGATATATTAAGAGTTTCCAAAGTTTCCCCTTAAGGGTTGATGGAGAGGGTAATTTGAATGTTTGTGTTTTCTGCTGAACAATTTGTCTATCGTTTTGTTTCTGTATTGAAAATATCTTCGGTTCATTCAACTACTGGACTATTCATATTATGCACCTTGGTGTGCAGAAGTTCTTCAGAATATAACGTAGGGTCCTAAAGTTTTGGGAAAAATTTCAAAAGCATATATAACTCTGACTTAAATAATCTTATATCTAGCTGAAGGACCGTAGGTCGATGGCTTTTGTTGTATTTTGTATGACAATAAATGACAGTTCTCTCTCTCTCTCTCTCTCTTATATTTTTATAAGATTATTCAACAATTTAACTTTACCATCCTTATTATAAATCAAAATTCAAATAACAGACAAAGGACCATTATTTTCGATTTGCCTAATAATTCCCCTGACACGGTGCTTCTCAATCAGACCAGGTGAAATTTTTCCCAAAACTTTAGACCATACGTTAAGGCATTATCATTATAATATTAATTCCAGTTTTGGGAAGAATACAATGGAAAGAATTGAATCCTAGATAGAAATGTATCCAAGATTAACGATGAAATGATACCTTGGGTTCTTTTTTCAAAGCACAAAAGGTCCATGAGGCTTGGATGCGAAATAAGGCCTCTAAGGTGCAGAATCACCTTTAGAATCGTGGTAAATCTCCATTCAAAAGTGGCCTCTTTATTTCACGAGTAAGTATCCTAATTTACGACGTACAGACTTGATTTTTTTTAATTAAAGTTGAAGAACGTCCCGAGGGCAAATAGTTTTCTTTTTTTCGATTTAATTAGTTTTTCAATTTAAAAAAAATGGGGTAATCGTTAGATCTGGGGTTATTGAATATGTGTTTCGTTTTTCATGGGTACAAGCTATATTTTTGAAATGATCATCATGAAAATTTTTGTAGTTTATAGGAAATTAAATTGCCGAGGGCAAATAGTTGCGATTTTTTCCGAAAAATGATGAATAACCGTCGGAAAAAAATCATTAAGTGTAGTTTCCAAAACGCTGAAGTTCTACCTGTTTTTTTTTTAATTGAAAAACTAATTAAATCTGAAAAATCGCAACTATTTAGCCTCGGCAATTTAATCATCTATAAACTACAAAAATTTTCATGATGATTATTTCAAAAATATAGCTTGTACTCATGAAAAACGAAAAACATATTCAATAACCCCAGATCTAACGATTACCCTGGTTTTTTTAATTGAAAAACTAATTAAATCGAAAAAAAAACTATTTGCCCTCGGAACGTTCTTCAACTTCAATTTAAAAAAAATCAAGTCGCTACGTCGTAAATTAGGGTATTTACTCGTGAAATAAAGAGACCACTTTTGAATGGAGATTTACCACGATTCAAAAGGTGATACTGCCCCTTAATAGGAAGAAGCTGACCTAGCCAATCAAATATACTCCACTCCGCTGGTTAGAGGCATGACATGCCTTCTACGCCCACATGTTCATACCAACAACGTCTTCACCCCGTAGTTTTACCCTTCGTTTCTCCAATTCCAATTACCGTCCAAATCTAGCGTGTCTAAGCGTAATGAATTATACATCTTCTAATCCTTATTGGAACATTATTCAACCTACTGTCCCAGATAGATGAATTCCTGATTTTTTTCCAGCTGATGAGGAATCGATAGATCTGTCGACGCAGTTGGAGACTTCCATAAATATCGAGCATGCATTCAGTCAGATGCAGGGAGATTTGGATCAACAACGTCTACTGGGGGAACGTCCACTGAACGATCCACTGGCAGACATCATGGTCAAAGAGATCCAGCATCAAGAACGGTGAGTTTTAGTCCGTGGCTTGAGGGGAAGTATCACCTTTTGAATCGTGGTAAATCTCCATTCAAAAAGTGGTCTCTTTATTTCACGAGTAACTACCCTAATTTACGACGTAGAGGCTTGATTTTTTTTTTAAATTGAAGTTGAAGAAAGTCCCGATGGCAAATTGTTTTCTTTTTTTCGATTTAATTAGTTTTTGAATTAATAAAAACAGGTTGAACTTCAGCGTTTTGGAAACTACACTTAATGATTTTTTTTCGACGGTTATTCATAATTATTTGAAAAAATCGCAACTATATGCCCTCGGCAATTTAATCTTCTATAAACTACAAAAATTTTCATGATGATTAGTTCAAAAATATAGCTTGTACTCATGAAAAACGAAAAACATATTCAATAACCCAAATATTGCAGAGATCTAACGATTACCCTGTTTTTTTTTAATTGAAAAACTAATTAAATCGAAACAAAGAAAACTATTTGCTCTCGGGACGTTCTTCAACTTCAATTTAAAAAAAAATCAAGTCTCTATGTCGTAAATTAGGCTAGTTACTCGTGAAATAAAGAGACCACTTTTTGAATGGAGATTTACCACGATTCAAAAGGTGATACTTTCCCTTGTTATCGGTGTGAAGTTAGTAGTTTAGATCTGGCGGCTGTGCGGGTATTTCATCACTTTATGGGTATTTGAAGGTTTGAAGTTATGGCTTTGTATTCGCCTTGACCGCCCAAGGTCTGTTTTGAAAAACTTTCGCACTACTTTTGGCAAGTGCAATGTAGTATAAGTTGCTTCTATATTGAATTTTCAGATCGAAGGAATTGTATTTGGACCATTATTATTCGAAATTGTAGTTTGGTGATTATATAGGAAATTGAAGTCGCCGATCAAAACGAGGAGGAACACTAAAGGTGCATACAAATTGTTGTCACGTCATGTGATGAGCTCACGCGAGAAATTGGGAAGAAGATATGGAAAATATAGCTGCTTTTACAGTTGCTGGTGATTCTCATAGAAGGGATTCGATTTACCAAATGAATCAACGAACAGAGGAAGTGGGGGAATTCCATCAATTAATTCAAGAATTATTGAATGAGCACCCAGATCGGTTTCAAATGTATGTCAGAATGACATTTCACAAAATATCAGACGTGATATCACGTGCATTCAGAAAATGTAAATTTGCGGAATATAGATCTTGCGTGCTATCAGTGCTATAACGTGACAGCAGATACAATGTTGCAAAAATTTTTACTACATTTTGATTCCGTAGTAGTACAATCACCCAGTTTAGTTCTGATTATTTGGCTTCACTATTTATTATTGAAAGGTGTATCTCTCTTCCTATGCTCTAAGTTCCATGCATTATCGTGGTTGCACATTTTGGGAAGATGGCGTGATGTGACGTGACGTGATAACAATGTGTCTGCACCTTTATCCGATAGAGGCGCCACCGTGCATTTTATGGAATATCTCCAATGAACTCACATTATCACGATAAGCTCTATGAATATCTCCCTCCTTATGAATGAAATGTACAATGGCGCTCTCTATCCGAAAATCGCTGAACCATGAAATTAGTGAATATGTAAGAGGTAGTAGGTAAGACAGCTATTTTTCGCTATATATTTGAATTTGGCCATTCTCGGTCAATTCCGTATTTCAAGTTGGTTTTCTGAACGAAATTATCTGTAGATTCACTTTTAATCGGAAGTTAACCTTTTTTCATGGTTCTTTCGTTTCAAATAAAACTAGAGAGAGAACTGTTTTTTATTGTCCTAGACAAGAGCCATCGACCTTTCAAGGAAAAGAAATGAAATCGATTTCAATTATTTCATTAAGGACTCCAATCCTTTCTGAGTTTACCACAAAATTGTAATTCTCATAGTGAAACCATTTTCAAATGCAACTTGAAATAAAAACACACTACATTGAACGCTAACCTTTAGCTCAAAAACTGACTCGAAGTTGTTTTTTTATATGATCTGCTTCATTTATATGCCGTAAAACATTACTTTGCGAATTTTATACCAACAAATCTGTTTTTGGAACAATGACCGATCCAAACCAAACATTTCGGAGAAAGTATAAAAAATGCACTATTCTTGTACTCTTATCAGTTATTTTCGTATATACAATAAGGCCTTGATTAGAACACCTAAATCCTGAGTGGAGATAACTTCAATCAAACTTTTTGCGTCATTGTTAAGACCAAAAAGAGATAATAGCAGCATACGTAAGTTAAATGATCCATATTCTCAGCAAAATTTGTGATTAAGCTACGATAGCGTTTTATAATGACTAGTCATTCTTTGAGCTATTCGACTCCTCGAAGATTGTGTGGGTTCAATTTTGGGTCGTTGAACAACAAAGACTTAAAGTGAGTACTAATGGTGTTGTTTAATTTATCTGCTCGTTGTTTTGTATTCATCTGCTATATCGAAGAGAATGCCTTTTCTTCAGGCAGTTGGATCGAAAACTCAATCTGATTGTAATTGAGTGATTTGCAGAGCTTTAAAACGGTTGGAGCATCTCATAAATTGCTAAAAAATTAAATGGAAACATAAATAAATGAATCATAGCTCTACATATACCGAAGTATCGGAATATTTGCGAAACCGTTTTTGCTTCAGGCACGTTATCACGATATCGCGTTTCATTGCGTATGAAAAGTGAAATTTGGATTTATTTTGAATATTATTAGCAAAATTCGTTGGAAAAATTGTTCGTATGTCTCTTGTTTGTGGTAAATTGGACCATTTGAATCCTGATTTGAGTTTGCACAGGCATGTTGTACTCTTATCATTTCAAGTTACAGTGGCGTAGATTGTTCGAATATTAGAATTCCACTTTTCGGATTCCTATCTGATATGGGGAGGAGGAACATTTGGATATCAATTCTGAATTTAGCTGACTCTGTTTACCTTTTATACGGTATCCCGGTTGGTCTAGATTTAGGTTCATCAAGTTTTTTTACTCAAAATTAACGCAGGTTGGTACTCGTGAAATGTCAAATAATTCTCAGAGACGTTGCCAAAGCTAATTTCTATTTACTCTTTTTTAACTTGTAAATATAGTAAGTTCTTTTAAGGTTTAACTGTGAAGGTTTCGTAGTACCACTACATTTTCATACTGGAGTATCTCAAGTTGTGCAAAAAAGTATGCTCCATTCACAATTTTAAAATCACAACTCTGGCACTGGAAATTTGACACATTCCACTCTGTATCGAAGTTATGACGTTTTTCAAAATATTTGTATGTTCCAAGTCAACACTATGTTGCCCTTTCTACATTCTTATCGTATTTCTCAGAATGTGAATTTATTCGGAAAATGAATGAATTGGAAAAGATGTGATGCACCAAAATAATTAACGTTTATATGAATTGATAGAAAGGATTACTTTTATAGTTATTTGCATGAAAAGTACAAGAGATCACTGTTGAAATATATTATTTTTCGCCATGGAAGAAAATTGCATTGCTTTCACATAATTTTCATATGCATTCTTGTGAAGATTTAATGTTTATTATCCTCTTGAACTGAAAGTTCAAGACTTGACGACATCAATTGTTGATTCTAATCAAGAATTCATTAAAAAAAATCAACCCAAAGATATAAGATGAATTGATGGGTAATTACAAGAATCAAGAATAATGTCAATTTTATTTTGTTGATAATTTTCTTAAAATCAGTGTTGGGATATAAAACTCGGCTGCGTTTGTTCAAACAACATCTAAAGAATACATTTTTCACCATCTCGATTTTTGAAAGGCGTTTCTTATATGAGAATTAGGTCTAAGTTCCTCCTCAGTAGTGAGGTACCTAACTTTTGATATCGCCAAATTTCTTGGAATACCTGAAAAATATCATCCTAATCGACCTCTACTGCGATATCTGTCCAAATATCATATTTTTCAACGAAATTCCCGTGTACCCCTTCAACCTCGAAATGTAAACATTCGTCCTGGTCTTGAAAATCGTCCTCACGCTCCAAACTGGTGCTGAAAACAATAAACATGCGTTAATCTTGGATATTCGACGAAAAACTCACCTGCAGATATCGATTAAATACCAAAAATCTGCGAACAATTTGTAAACCTAACAAAATGTGGAATATCTTTGATACTTTCACTTTGATGTAAACAAAGAAACTGGCAAAGTCGTTTTGTCATTAACGATATTTTCTGTGCGCGCACTAACTTTTCATCATATGTTCTGTGCTTTTCATCAGGTTCACCAACTCCTGAAAACGAAACCATGACCTCCTATGTGATTAAATAAAAGGGAATGGAGTATATTTAAATGTCTTCTGCAGGCTTATTTCTTAAGAATTTTGAAAAGTGAGGAATTCCATAGGTCCGTCCATTCGTTTAGAAGTTTTTCTATCGGGTTATTCGAATTCTTTCATTTTTTTTTCGTATAAACTATAACAAAGTAACGGACTATTCTGCCCATTATTCTTCAGTAAAATTTCAACACTCGATTCTTGATTTCCGTACATGAAAATAGCATAACTGAATCTTCCAACCATGTTTATATAGATGAAATATTTCCAGTATTAACAGAAAAAAAAGTTTCTTCGACATTCGCCAGGTTTTTGGAATTATTGAATTCGCCTAATATTTTCTCAAATTCATTATTTTCCCTGAGTGAATAAACATTTCGATAAATACGTAATTACTACGATCTCTATGTTGAAAGAACCACGTTGCTTAGTTTTCTGACAGGAAAATGACTATAAACAAAATATGCACGGTGAAATGTGTCGGAATTTCATGGCCAAGCAGGATTCATTATGAAAGTGAATGGAGTATATTTATACTCCTAATATACAGGGTTTGTTTAAAGGTGTGGCTGTTCTTTTGAGAGATGGTAGAACTCATCAAAATAAGTCATTTTACCACCAATTTTTTAAATGAATTATGCCCCTGTTTCGAGAAAATGAATAGGTGAATCTGAAAATTTCTCAGTCCGAACCTTCTCCTTCGCCTGCTCCAACGTAGATATCAACATGTTTTTTGTCTTCTTATCATACATGACTCGACATATCGATTGTGATCAGTAATATTCGATCGTCTCACGGTGAGAGTGTAGATTGTACGAATGCATGTTTATTATTTCGAAAATGCCGCACTTTTGTTCAAATAATGAACTTGCTTTTAACTTATGGTGAATCAAAACAAAATGCCAGCTCAGCGTATAAGTTGTACAGAACAAGATTTCCGCTAAGAAATCACCCAACTTTGCGGATGTTCATAAACCTGGTGCAGACATACTTATTTTAATGAGTTCTATCACCTGTCGAAAGAAAAGCCTCACCTTAAAATAAACCCTGTATTTACTTAGATTGAAGACTAGTATGGGCCAGCAGATCTACCCTTCAAGTAGTTATCCTCATCGTAGAACTCGGGTGATTTTATTGGCGAAATGTCAAAGTTTGATCAATATTCCTGAAGAAATGGGAAAATTATAGGAAATATGAATACCATACTATTTTGCATTGACTTTTCCTCCGTCGATCCGTATATTAACATCACGCCCAGGATTTTTTCGCCATTTTCGCGAATTTTTTAAAAATACTTCTACTTCGCTTAGAGAATCGAAATTTCACCCACGTATGAATGGATTATTCCTCTTTTCGACCGTATAAAAATTTCCTCACCGTATCGCAGCTTCGCTGCTATTTTGAAATTCTTCTGGACCCACTTTTCGACAGATTCCCTCAGGTCGATCCACCATGTTTGTATAGTATAGCTGATAGAGTTATGGACATGGTCATAGAAATAGGTGGTTTTTATTTTTCTATGTTTCTCAAAATTTGAGATCCAGACATTGATATCAGTTTTTTATTCTCTATACTCTGTAAACAGTTAAAAAGGCATAGGACGTGGTATTTGAAGGCCCGGTTATACTGAAATGTGGCTGATAAATTGACTATGGTTAGTCACAGTCAGCAGAAGTCTGATCATCTCCCGAGAACGATGTCAGGTTCACGGAAAAATAGCTGGCGATGAATCAGATGACCGTCTGGCTTCATTCCCCATTCACTTCGGTCCACTTCTTCGACGCGCGTTCTATTCCCATCACCACGTCCAAGTCGCCTCACCTCCATAGCATTTAGCGCAGAAAGTCAACGGTTCGCACGTCGTTCCCGTCGAAATTATTCGCGCGCTTTCGTTTTTCCTCATTGTTCGGGAAAACCGCGAAATTCGCGAAGTGACAGTCGGTGTCGATCGCGGGCGGTAATTTCAAAGCGCCTTTGAAGTTGCCGCGTTTTCCGGAAAACTCCAGAACTTTCCCGTGCGTAATTGGGTGTGATGGAGGTTCCAAAAACAGATTACTCGAGCATCTTCACCACCCTGTCCAGCTATTTCGGGCTGGGAGGCGGTGCCGACAACGATGACGTTTTGGATACTGTTTGTTGTGACGACGAGTCGAGGTAAGGTTCTTTTTTGGGTCTTGACGCGCGGTGAATGTACGAAAGCGATCGAAATTTTTCTATTTTTATCCGACTGCGTTTCGATTTCTGGCAACGCGGTTTTCCGCTCGCATTTTTCCGTGTGTTCGTGATTGTGGAAAATTTCACTTGGAGTACATTGTAGGTAGTTGATTTTTATCACTGGAGCAGGAAATGCCTCGTTGTTTCTGTTTGAAATGAAAATCCATTGTAGCTAAATGATTTCAACACACAATAACGAGTTCATATTATATATTTTTCGAGTCATCTCTGTCTTTGTACAGAGTGGTCCAAATTGATAGAGAAAATCAATTTCTAGAGGAGTAAGAGAAAAACTAGCCTACATGCTACGAGATCGATTTTTGTGAGAAAATAAATGACTTGTTCGAAAATAGTTATTTATGATATGAGTGTTGAAAGTGACGTTTTATTTTGTGAGTGAAAAAGTTTGTGAAATGAGCGGAGTGAATTGAACAATTTCACGAACAAAATAAAATCACTTTCAACACAAATACCATACAATGTTTTTTGTACAACTGCCCTATTTTGATAATGAAATGGGCGAATTTGCAATGACAATAAACTTCAAAATGTATTTTAATATTCGAATAATCAAAAGGTTGTTGTGAATGGCAAACGTTGCCAACGTTATGATTACTAACAAATGAGAAAAGACGCTCTCATTTGAATTTCGTTCCTGTCCAATTTTCGTCTTGGGTTTTTAACTGCTTAATATGTTTGTCGAGAGTCCGATTATTAATAAAAGTGACGTTTTGGTTGTTCCTGTGGATTTTGAAGAGTCTGCAAGAAGAGCAAATCTGGAACTGCTACCTAAAAAATCTGTTCAGCAGTACGTTATTGCTTATAACAATTTCCTGGCCTGGTGTAAATTGAAAAATGTTGAAGGGAACTTCAGTGAACCTGTTTTCCTGGCATACTTAGAAGAAAAATCAAAAATATGGAGTTCATCAACTTTGTGGAGCAAATTTTCAATGATAAAGTCAAGCGCCCTTATTAAAAATAGTGTGATAAAACAAGTTAGATTTTGTATACACAGCGAGAACACTTTAACTTTAATAAAAATAGTGTGGACGTTAGTGAATATTTTAAGGTAATAGCATATTTAAAACGGAAAAGTGAAGGATATCGTCCCAAAAAATCGAAAATTCTCACTCGTGAACAAGTTGAAAAGTTTATAAATGAGGCACAAGATGAGTAATACTTGATGGTTAAGGTTGCAACTATTTTCGGATTATTTGGAGCCTGTCGGCGTGAAGAATTGTGTAATTTATCAGTGGAAGACATCGAAATAACAAATAAATCATTGTTTATACAACTTCCAAACACAAAAACGAAAGTCAGTCGTTCTTTTCAGTATTATTGGGAAGTATGTTGACTATTTTCATAAGTACTTTGCACTGCGCCCTTCTGTCATCAAACATCGTCGTTTTTTCCTGAAATACATGAATAATAAATGCACTGCCAATCCAGTTGGTATCAATACATTTGGGAAAATTCCATAATTTCCAACTATTGTTGCCGAATTCCTCAAACTGCCAGAACCAAAGCAATATACAGCACACTGTTTTCGAAGATCCTCCGCTTCATTGCTAGCAGAATCAGGAGCAAATATTACGGATATAAAAAAACATGGTGGATGGAAGTCTACAACGGTAGCCGAGGGCTATGTTGATCATTCCATTGCATATAGAAATGTCATTGCTGAAAAAATTCTCCCAACCTCAACAGATTTTGGATCATCATCATCCAATATTGTACCTCCGGTTTCTACAAGTACTGATGGTGCTGAGGATTCTAATAATGTGTTGCGAAGCTCCCTAACGTCACAGGGCATTAATGTTAGTAATTATTCTAGTTTTACGATTAATATTAATGTTTAAGTAATGATTGTTAAATATTGATAATAAAAATTTGCAATTGCTGAATTTATCTGATTTCATCATAAGAAAATGGAGTGCTAAAAATATTTTTAACACTCATGTTAAAAATATTTTTAACACGCTTCCACGTAAACAATCAATTTTAACATTGTTTGCTGTCATTAAAAGTGTCACTTTAAATGGCAGTTGTACAAAAATACAATTTTGTGCATTTCTGACCCAACTAGTTTATTCTTTAATATTTCTTGTTTCTGTGAAAACATTCTTCAGGCACTTTTTTGAAAGGAATCCAATGGTGTTCCTAGTTTTTTGTTAAAAAAGTATGGTTTTGAAGCTATAACAACACAGATTTTGGAAATACATCTGAAATAATTCGAAAACAACCACAAAATAAATGTTTTCCAACAGAAGTAGCAACTATTATATATATTTGAAAAGAGAATTTCATTTCAAACACGAATATGTAAAAAAATATAGGGTGGTCCATAAGAAAAAATACAAGTTCATGTTATAGCTTCAAAACCATATTTCCTAATAAATAACTAGGAACACCATTGGATTCCTTTCAAACAAGTGCCTGAAGAGTATTCTCACAGAAACAAGAAAAATTCAAAAATAAAGAAGTTACGGGGTTGGGCCAGAAATGCACAAAATTGAAAAACATTGTATCTCTCGAACAAGTCAAGATATCAATGTGCGGTTTTCGGCATTCATTTTCTCACAAACCCGATCTCGTAGCATGTAGGCTAGTTTTTCTCTAACTCTTTTAGAAATTGGTGTTTCCTATCAAAAGTGTCCAGTTTGGACGACTCAGTACAGTGTGAACCCAAATTTGCTGCCTGCAGTATGGGCATTTCCCATTTTTTTTTAATTCTTCAATAAATATATTATATGTCAGTACAATTCTTCCCGGCTCTTCTGATCTACGTTTAAATCTTAAGGGGCAGTATCACCTTTTGAATCGTGGTAAATCTCCATTCAAAAAGTGGTCTCTTTATTTCACGAGTAAGTACCCTAATTTACGACGTAGAGACCTGATTTTTTTTTAAATTGAAGTTGAAGAACGTCCCGAGGGCAAATAGTTTTCTTTTTTTCGATTTAATTAGTTTTTCAATAAAAAAAAACAGGTTAATCGTTAGATCTGGGTTTATTGAATATGTTTTTCGTTTTTCATGAGTACAAGCTATATTTTTGAAATAATCATCATGAAAATTTTTGTAGTTTATAGAAGATTAAATTGCCGAGGGAAAATAGTTGCGAGTTTTTCGATTTAATTAGTTTTTCAATTAAAAAAAAAAGGTTGAACTTTGCTTTTTGGAAACTACACTTAATGATTTTTTTCCGACGGTTATTCATCATCTTTTGGAAAAAATCGCAACTATTTGCCCTCGGCAATTTAATCTTCAAAATATAGCTTGTACTCACTACTCAGCTCAAATTTTTCCGCCAATTACTGTATTGCGGTTCGACAAGGTGCTTCACGACGAGCCAAAAATGTTCTAGTCTTACGAACCGTCTTTGCCAAATGTCCACCATTTCTATAGTGAATTTTATTAATTCGAACGAATAAAATTCTCTTTTTTGAACGTTCAAACATCCTGCGGTGCAAATTTTCTTCTCGCGTAAAAAGAAATGGAAACGGTGCATGAGTTCATCAGATCTGAAACTCGCAAAATACTACTACTATGTTTCCCAAACATCGTCCTCCATTCCAATTATCGTGGTGAAAATTAACACTTGAAATTTCTTGATTCTCAAACCTGAAATAGCCAGATTTATGTATCCAATTACCAATTGTTACTGTTCATGATGCTGCATGAAGAAGCCGCTATTTCTAGCACTATCCTGGACACAAAAACAATATATTGAATATCGGTTCGAAATATTCAGTTTTGGTTGTTATCGTTGATAAACCATGTCAAGTTCTTCACTCAGTTCCTTCAATAAAGCAATAATTTCCAAGAAATCCGTCAAAGTACTTGTCAAAGTCAGTCATTTCCAATTTGTTTTTGGAGCAGCAATCAGTAAAATATACAACACCCACAGGTAGAAATTGCAGTTTGATAGGTAATTGTCGAAATACGTTATCCTGCAGAATGCACTTCGAATTTTTCGAAAAAAATCATTTGATCATGAAAATGTCGCATTTATTGTTCGAATGTCTCTTTTCTTTTAACAGCCGGACAGATTCCCAAACATTTAACGAGTAAACATTCGGCGACATTCAGCAGCGTACCGTAAATAAAAAGACTCAGTTCACCTTGTTTTGTGAGATTTGTCTGACATCATAATCCCGTTTGCAATAGCTGTTTCGCATGCGAAATTAGCACACAAATGCGTTACGATAAGACCATATTAGTGCAATTTTTGAATTCACACGCTAATTCAAAGAAAATTACTCTTTAATATCGAATTCTCATCGCACGAAATCATAAAGCCCCACTAAAAATTAATTTCATGGAAATATCTCGGTAGTTCCCTTTATATTTTTGGGTGACGCTGTGAAAAAATTACCCTGTTTATGGTGTGGGTAAATTAAAAAAAAATTAAGTACACCATCTTTGGGCAAAATAATAAGAAGCAAAAAAAATCTGGAATTAAAAAAGAAACGAAGCAAATAAACAAAATAAATCGAAAGTTCAAAAAAAATACGTTGATATTACACTGAGACTGTCAAATCTCACCTAGAGAGTCACATGTGTCCAGTATTTCGCACATTTCCATCAATGATAAACCTTCAAATCGTTATACAGGGTATGGCGTATAAGTGGATGATATGGTTCAGAAAAATATGTTTTATGTTTAGTAATTTGTAAAAGGAGTTTATTTTGTTTTGAATGTTGGCAATACCATTTCGGGATCTCAATAAAACAGACATGTTTTTCCTTAATTTTACCCTAAGGTGGCCATATTTCTTTCAGACGTTAGGTTAAACTTGGGAAAAATTAGGCATGACATGAAATTGGATCTTTGTTAAAAAAAAACTATGCATGCGCCCGAAAATCATAGTTTACATTCGATAGCACATTTATCTAGGAATACTATCCAAAAAACAGATTGAAAAATCTCTCCTCAATTTGGGTCGAGTCTTCCCATCAAAAGGACTGACAAAGAGTTAAATTTTTTCTCTGTTAAAACTGGAAATATTTCACGTATATAAACATGGTGGGAAGATTCAGTTATGCTATGTTCTTGTATGGAAATCAAGTGTTGACATTTTACTGAAAAATGAAGGACAGAATAGTCCGTTACTTTGTGATAGTTCAGTCGAAAAAAGAATAACCCGACAGAAAAACTTCTAAACGAACAGACGTACCTATAGAATTCCCCACTTTTCAAAATTCTCAAGAAATAAGCCTACAGAAGACATTTAAATCCTTTTTTGCACAACCTGAAATACTCCAGTATGAAAATGTAGTATAGTAATACGAAAACTTTGTCACTGTGAAACTTAAAAAAAAACTAACTCCATTTACAAAGTTAAAAAACAGGAAATAGAAATTACCATTGACAGTTCACTGGAATCATTTGACATTTAACGAGTACCAACCTGCGTCAGTTTTACGTTAAAAAAACTTGATAAACCTAAATAGGGAGTATAATTTTCGGAACCACCACTACCGCAGATAGATGTTACAATTTTTTTAGTTCACATAATCTGATTTTTGATAAGAAAGGTAATAAATAAAACTATTGCGTTTTAAATTGTTTTTAACAAGTATTATTCGTACAATTTCCAGATTATCATAATTATGGGAGTTTCTTTCTGTTCTTAACGTCCTAGTATTCAAATCCAAACAACATATTACTAAACCTTGATAATCGATGCAATTAATTCGTTTATTCTGTTTTTTAGTGGTAGTTGAACAAGCTATTTTTACATTGATCAAAAGATTCTCATCTCAATTCATTCGCATAAATTGCAATTGTTTGGGAAGAACATGTGCTCTCGACATTTAGAGTATTTTTCCATGATTGCTTGAACGATTGATTAAAAATTCTCTTTAATTCCACAGTTAACTATTATGATTCATTGTTTACCAGATAAATGGAAACATTTGCTACTTTTGAAAAGCATGCATGAGTTACTTCGATATGTTGAACCTATGTGATTTTTTCAGAAATATTTTGGTAGTGAATTTTGGCATTTTGCAGAGTTTGTTATTATTTTTTTCAATTAATATTTTTATTGTTTGTTGCAGTTATGAACGTTTGTTGAGAAGGGCAAAGGCAGAAGACCTCACCGAAGTATCTGGTATCGGATGTCTTTATCAGAGTGGAGTTGACAGGTTGGGCAGACCGGTAGTTGTGTTTGTCGGGAAATGGTTTCCGTTCAACAAAATCAATTTAGATAAGGTGAGTGGAAATCTACGCCGACGCTAATAAAGCGTTTCTTGAAAGGATTCATGAATGTTCCTTTTTTATTCCTAACACAATCTTTCGTGGTTAATCAACAATTCTGATATAAGAACAAATCGAAAATTCAATCCCGATAAAAAATACAAAAGAATTTAGTGGTACTACGAAACCTTTGTCACAGATAAACCTTAAAAGAACTAATTCCATTACAAAGTTAAAAAAGGGAAAAGCGAAATTAGCATTGGCAACGTCTCTGAGAATCATTTGACATTTACCGAGTACCAACCTGCATCAGTTTTAATTAAAAAAACTTGAAATACCTGAATAATGGCCAACCGGGATATACACTGCGCAAAAAAATTAACGAACATTATGGAAATCTCAAATTTATTCTACAACTGAAAGTGTTTTCAATGATAATTATTTTTATCAGAATTATGCATGCATATGTTATCCACTTTCAACGTTTTTCTTCAATACAGATGTTTTCTCCCAGCAGGAATAAAAAAAGATGATATTATCAGATTTCGAATGTATTGGCTCCATTCTAAAATCAGTTGTTCTCGATCAATTCTAGTGATCAATAGTTTTTCTTTCGTTCGATTTTCTACACTCGATCGCAATGCAACCTGAAACACGCAATATGACCCAAAAGGAATGTGCCCAAGCGGTAGTTTTGCGAGAAGAAGGGTGGACATACACAAGAAATGCAGAAAGGTTTGGAGTTTCCCATACAAGTGTGTCCAGAATGTTGCAAAGATTCAGGGAGACAGGTATGAATGTCCGAAGACCAGGACAGGGTAGACCATGTCATTCAAGAACGTAAGGTACTTGAGAGTTCCTTCGTTGAGACAACGGTTTGCAACCGCTCGCCTCCTTCAAAATCAGCTTGAGCAAACTCATGAGGTGCAAATTAGCACTCAGACAATAGGAAATCGCCTCAGAGAATATGATTTAGGCCTCGTGTCGCGGTAAGAGGCCCAGCTCTTACCCCAGCCCATCGAAGGGCGCGTTTGGATTTTGCGAGAGAGCATATCCATTGGGAAGAGGCCGATTGGGAAAGAGTTCTCTTCACAGATGAGTCTAGATTCTGCCTCTACCATTGTGACCGACGTTCCCTTGTATACAGATGTCCACATGAAAGATATGCTCAGTGCAATTTCCTGAATACTACTGGTTTCGGGGGAGGATCGATTATGGTATGGGGTGGAATATCTTTGACTGCTCGCACAGACCTAGTGATCGTTGATAATGGAGCTATGAATGCTGATAAGTATATAAGGAACCTCAATAGAAGGCTGAGAAGTTCAAAAAATCATCCAGCTACTCTTGATGACTTAGGAATCCAACTCGGAGAAATCTGGGAAGGATTAGATCAGAACATTTTAAGATCACTCATTTTGAGTATGAACCGTCGTTGCCGAGCTGTAATTAACGCAAGGGGTGGAAATACCAAGTATTAAATCACTTATCAGCATTTCAGTATTTTGAAAATTGTTCATTTCTCTTCTTTCACATAAGATTCGGTGAAATCCTGAATTTTTCTTTCATTTAGTGTGTCTTGTTTCGTACAAAACCTTCCTGAGAGAACATAAAAAATAAGTTATAAAGTCAATGTAGAGTTAACTTTCATTAAAATTGAGATTTTCAGAATGTGCGTTAATTTTTTTGCGCAGTGTATTATAAAAGTGAATGGAGCCTACCTATACCTTCAACAGCCATCAAGTCTATTTCCAGTATCAAATAACCCTTGAAAGCACTCCGAATAGGTCGATAAATGACTACGAGTGTACGAGTAATGCATAACGTTACCAGACGGCGATATACTCCATTATTCTGCACGTCTCAATAGTCTACATTGTAGTCTAGAAGTTCTGAGCTGAATTCAGTTATCGTACGATGAACGCGGAGGTTCATACCAACAAACGCCAAACTTTCTGATATCTGGTAGTGTTTGTATGAAAACTCTTTAACTACTATTGAATAGAAACGTGATAAGCCCACCTCCTGCTGGAATGAAGTTAAGATGAACCTACGTAGCAGGAGAACAACGTTATCGGAATCCCGTTGTTCAAATGTAGGTATGGTTTCAAACACCGCTTCATTATTTGGCGATTGGCAACCCTGATAATTCGAATAGATATTCAATATTCGTGGGGCATTCGAGAATGGAATATATCACCTATATAGCTTGAGCACAATTCTGTCTGTGGTGAAGATACTGTGAATATGGGAGTACCTCAGGGTTCTGTTCTGGGGCTTCTTCAATTCTTGTGATTGATTAACGTTTTTTACCTTCGAAAAAGATGCTAAACCTTGTGTCAATTCACCTTGGGCTTATGCTGCACCTACTACTGGTTTCACTCTCAGTAGTCACTGGTATAAATACGGGCCAAGTGTTTCTAAACAGTGGGGCTGAATATTAACTGAACCAAGACCAGGCTAATGCCATTAACTCGAATAAGGAAACTTCCAACAATAAAATCCCTTTTTTGAATGGGGATACCCACATAAATTTTTGTCTTGATTGTAAATAAACTGCTTCACAAGAGTTAGGGCTATCGTATTCAATAGTTTCTAAAAGTATGTAATCTTCGAGAAAATTGCTGTAAAATCATTTAAAACTCAATAACAACTTGAATCGATCCAATAAAAATCAGTATGAGACATTTCGTCAATCTGGTCGCCTTTTTTCTGAAGTTTGGTTCTTTGCATATGTTTCATAAATGATCTTATTTTGAAATGAAGTCAGTTTATCAACGGCTTCGATTTGAAACGAGTTTTCTGAAAATGCCAAGACGTAAATTAACAAACTCTGAGGCTAATAGGGCTATCGGAATGCTACAGGGTGGCCTAACTCAGGCTGTTGTAGCGGAAAGGCTCCAAGTCACCCAAAGTGTGATCTCGACTTTGGAATAGGTTCAGGGATACAGGTTGGAAAGACCAAGGCTTGGTGAGCGACGAAAAACAACACCTGCTCAGGATCGTTTCATCACCATTTCGGCTAGAAAAAAACATACATCTACGTGTAGAATGCTACGGAGTACTCTTCAAAATGCAGATGGGGTCCAAGTTTCCATCGAAACCATCAGACGACGTTTGAGAGAGGTGAATCTATGTTCTAGACGTCCATTAAGAGGAGTTCCATTAACACGTGACCATAAGCGTCAAAGACTGAAATGGGCAAGGCAACCAATTGGAACGATCAATGGCGTAGTGTCCTTTTCACTGATGAATCCAGATATGGACGAAATCATATGAATTTTTTTCACAAAAATCTCATTTTAACTATATTTTTTTGCAATTTAAGTCAATATCCCTAACTCATGTGGAGCAGTTTAGTTGACCATAACTAGACAAACTTTTCGGTTTCAGGCTCTTCTGTACCTGATCACTCTCCTAGATCCCATTGTTAGAGGAGATTACGTAATAGCTTACTTCCATACATTGACGTCAAACAACAACTATCCTTCATTCTCTTGGCTCAAAGAGGTGTACAATGTTCTACCATATAAGTATAAGAAGAACCTCAAAGCATTCTATATCGTACATCCCACATTTTGGACTAAGGTAGGTTATTGACAACTTTTTGATGGTTTTGAAACTAGATAAAGAATGAATATTTTCAGATGATGACTTGGTGGTTCACTACCTTCATGGCCCCAGCAATAAAACAGAAAGTTCACAGTTTGCCAGGAGTTGAGTACCTTTATGCAGTTATGTCACCTGATCAGCTTGAAATTCCAGCATTCATAACCGAATATGATATGACTGTAAGTAATTTCATATCTCCATGTCTTTTTTAAGTCGTAGTTTTCTTATTAAGGATCATTTTATTCGTTTCCTATGTCCATATCAAATTTTATATACTATTTCCGTAAAGGAGCATAACTTACTTGTTTGGATGAACCTATATTTAGTACGACTTACTCTTCTTCTTTAGATAAATGGCCTGAGATACTTCCAGCCCACTCTGACCACATAACACACAGCGAAGCCTACCTCAGTCTAACACCAAGAAGGCGTTATCCTGGATTTACCTGGGCCCCATTACCGTCACCATTCTATCGTCGCGATATTTTTAATTAGTATTAATTTGTGCTGTGCCAACTGAGATGAAATTCTGACGAATTACGTGCTTTTTGAGACCAAAAATGGTCCGTAATGTCACAAAACAACTGTGAAAAACGACGAGAATGGTACAATCTTAGGAGGATCCTTTCTGTTTTAGGGATATTTAATTTTAAGGCTGTGCAAACTGTAATCATTCGTTTTTATAGTTGGTAGTATTGAGTGTTATGTTGAAGGTCGATTCGGTTGAACACAATAATCTTACCAATTTTGTACCCCGCAATATAAATATTTCGGTGAATTGAGCTCGAGAGTAGGTACCTTAGATCGAACAAGTAGGATGTTTTAGTTGAAACCAAATTGAAATAGCTATTTATATGAAATGCGAATCCATTTGATATCCTAAATGTAGGTGGGAATAATAAAATAATTTGAAAAATTATTAATTTGATGTAAATATGTAAGGTGTAAGGATCCTATATTTAGAAGGTATAACTGAAACCAATGCTACCATACCATCAAAGCATAAATAAAGGAAAATGAAATGAGTTCAATCACCGAAAATGTATGACTGAAAACGATTCTTATGAAAGAGTAGGTATCCTGAGGTATATTGTCAATTTGTCACTTATGAATTCATGTAATACAGATTTTTAGAAAGACGTTTTATTGCTTCCTATTGAAAATTCGACTGATTTAATTGAACGTTGTTAGTTATTATGATGTGCACTCAAAAAATTTTACAATTTTGAATATCTTCTTCCTATATAGTCGGACATAATATAAATTAAGCTGCAACAAAGCAATAATCTTCGTGTTGAAAATATATTTTCATCATTATTTTACGCTTATGATTCATTGTCTATTTCAGCATCATCTTATGGTTGTTCTTAGAACAGAGACATATCGAAACTATTTTTAAATTGCAGGAATCTTGAAGAACAACATTACTATAATATTTGTAATGAAATTGATTTCATGGCGGCTACTCCATCGTATCTAAAAAAAAATTAATCGTTATCCATTAAATTGGATTGATCTTGTATCCTTTCAATCGGATTGCCTTACTTTTATCTAATCTAACAGTTTCAATTTCTCTTTGCACTCTACTATATTTCTGCACTCTATAATTTCGTGTACTATTTTAATCTTTATGCTCAAAATATAACATCAAACAATTTTCGAAAGTAGTGTCTGAGAGAAGAAAATATTCCGAATTTGTGCAGTGTTGATTATTATTTTTCAAATAATATATTGTTGTAAATTGTTAAAGAAATTTCTACGAAATTTGTTAGAAGTGATGCCGTATGGTTGCTTCAAAGAAATACTGTTGACACAAGATTTACAATCACTGAGCTTGCATTTCTGTTATGACAAAGATCCAGATTATAAATAAAATGAAAATTTTAACGAATGAGTTGTGTTTCTCCACTGATATCAGGTTTTTTTCCTCCATATTTTATCAGGTCTTATACAGATTGATAGCAAATTGTTCAGGATTTCATTGCCCATTTGAATTTAATTCGATTTCAAGTTTATTATTCGAATCAAATGCACAAATATACCAAAAATATACAAAAACAAAAAACACAGTGAAATTGAAAGAAAAAATAATTAAATAATTTACTGATTCTATTCTAAATTTTTTTCACAGATATCCTAGCCGTGATGTAAATACACTGCGCAAAAAAATTAACGCACATTATGGAAATCTCAAATTTATTCTACAACTGAAGGTGTTCTCAATGATAATTATTTTATCAGAATTATGCATGCATAATGTTATCCACTTTCAACGTTTTTCTTCAATACAGATGTTTTCTCCCAGCAGGAATAAAAAAAGATGATATTATCAGATTTTGAATGTATTGGCTCCATTCTAAAATCAGTTGTTCTCGATCAATTCTAGTGATCAATAGTTTTTCTTTCGTTTGATTTTCTACACTCGATCGCTATGCAACGCGAAACACGCAATTTGACCCAAGAGGAATGTGCCCAAGCGGTAGTTTTGCGAGAAGAAGGGTGGACATACACAAGAATTGCAGAAAGGTTTGGAGTGTGTCCAGAATGTTGCAGCGATTCAGGGAGACAGGTATGAATGTCCGAAGACCAGGACAAGGTAGACCACGGGTAAAAACTGCCATTCAAGAACGTTACTTGAGAGTTTCTTCGTTGAGACAACGGTTTGCAACCGCTCGCCTCCTTCAAAATCAGCTTGAGCAAACTCATGAGGTGCAAATTAGCACTCAGACAATATGAAATCGCCTCAGAGAATATGATTTAAGGCCTCGTGTCGCGGCAAGAGGTCCAGCTCTTACCCCAGCAAATCGAAGGGGGCGTTTGGATTTTGCGAGAGAGCATATCCATTGGGAAGAGGCCGATTGGGAAAGAGTTCTCTTCACAGATGAGTCTAGATTCTGCCTCTACCATTGTGATCGACGTTCCCTTGTATACAGACATCCGCATGAAAGATATGCTCAGTGCAATTTCCTGAATACTACTGGTTTCGGGGGAGGATCGATTATGGTATGGGGTGGAATATCTTTGACTGCTCGCACAGACCTAGTGGTCGTTGATAATGGAGCTATGAATGCTGATAAGTATGTAAGGAACATTCTTGAAGAGCATGTAGTGCCATTTGCCCCATACATTGGTGAAAATTTCATTTTTATGGACGATAATGCCAGACCCCATCGTGCGCGCATCGTTCAGGAGTACCTTGAAGAGGTTGAAGTCTCTCGAATGGAATGGCCAGCAAGAAGTCCAGATCTCAATCCGATTGAGCAGGTTTGGGACAACCTCAATAGAAGGCTGAGAAGTTCAGAAAATCATCCAGCTACTCTTAATGACTTAGGAATCCAACTCGGAAAAATCTGGGAAGGATTAGATCAGAACATTTTAGAGCACTCATTTTGAGTATGAACCGTCGTTGCCGAGCTGTAATTAACGCAAGGTGTGGAAATACCAAGTATTAAATCACTTATCAGCATTTCAGTATTTTGAAAATTGTTCATTTCTCTTCTTTCACATAAGATTCGGTGAAATCCTGAATTTTTCTTCCATTTAATGTGTCTTGTTTCGTTCAAAACCTTCCCGGGAGAACATAAAAATAAGTTATAAAGTCAATGTAGAGTTAACTTTCATTAAAATTGAGATTTTCAGAATGTGCGTTAATTTTTTTGCGCAGTGTATATACACAGATAGAAAGAGGAAAGGTCAATGCATAATAGCGTATTCATATTTTCCATAATTTCCCCATTTTTCCATGAAAATCGATCAAACTTCGACATTTCGCCTATAAAATCACCTGATTCGCAGGGATCTACCGATTAGGTAGATCTAGGGGCTCTACTACTAATAATTCCTAATTCGATAGGAAATTTTTCATTGATTGGGAATGAAAGAATATAGGTACTATATTTTTCATTAAAAAAACACTGTTTTCTAAAATGTCTGTATTTTCTTCACAAAATTTATATAAATATCACTGAGCATAAGAGGGGTTTTGAAACGTAGTTGTTGCCCCTTTATACAAGGGATTTCCATCACTGTGCCATTTGGAATTTTTCTGTTCATTCAAGAATTTTGCGAATTCCCTTTTGTCGTGTAATACAGTGGCTATTTTCCACATGAACAGCGTTAGAAGACCAATGAGGAGAACCAAACCAGCAACAGCTATTATCCAAACTGAAAACAAAAATTCAGATCAACATTAATGCTGCACATCAAATTGGCTGCTTAGCTGATGACCTAACATAGTAAATTCCCATCTTAAAAGTCCTAGATTGCCCATAATGCGAAACCAAAAACTCTTGCTACTCACCTAAGATATTGGGAGGACACTTCCTCTTATTCTGCACAGTAACAATTAATTTTTGAAGGTCATCATAAAAGTATTTGTAGATTATTTCGCATTTTTCGTCGTCAACTTCTCTACAGATTTTCTCGTCCTCATTCTTTACAATAGTCTCCTTCGTAGATTTTATGTCATAAGCAACACACTCTCTTCGGCATTTGCTTCTATCTCGTATTCCTGTACCAAAAACTGTACATTCAACACACGTCTTCAATTTCACACATCTAAAATTTAATTTTGATTATGACAACAAAATATCAAGCGTGCCTTTACATACTCTCCATCGCAATTCGGACAAACATCACAGTATTTGCCAGTGAAGTTTCCAGTACAAGCGCATTTTCCACAATCGCAAGAACCTCTTCCAGAACAAACCTGAAGCTCTCCGCTTTTTATACAGGGCTTCTTATCGTCTCGACATCCGCAACTACTTCCGGACCAGCCGTCAAAACATTTACACTTGCCACAATCGCAGTTTCCCTTGCCATTGCATAGTTGGCCATTTTCCATTTCACACGCAGTGTCATCACATTCGCAGAATTTTCCACTGAAAAAACAAGACATCATGTATAGGTTTACTCATTGACACCCGTCATTCTTCAGAAATATTTTTATTCTTATAAAAAATATTCAATCCCACCGCTGTCACCATTTGTAATTTGTATTAACCCAAATTCAACAATTATGTTCCAATACCTGTATATCTCCCCGGTGAGAGTGTTTTTCTTACAAACACATTCTGCACAAATACATTGACCACGTCCAGAGCAAGGTTTAGATCCAGGTGCAACGGGTGTACATTCTGTTTCATCAAGAACATTGTTAGTGGAATCACATTCGCAATTAGTTCCTCCACGTCCATCATTGCATTTGCATTTTCCACATATCAAGTCTCCTTTGCCTGGAAATAAGGATCAAGAAATATTCCTCACATACTTTCTCGCAAAGATCAAACAATTTGATAAGTAAATGGAATAATTTTTTACTCTGTGGGCTGTCCTCATAGAAACAGACAGCATTCAACACAGGAACAGGAAGCGTTTATAGAAACGGATATGAGTTATGTGTAAAAGCACATTAGAAACAGGTAGGTAAAATGTGTGAAAACCACGTTTGAAAACCATAGATTCTTAAAAATCCTCATAAAAACAGACAGCATTCAACACAGGAAGCGCATATAGAAACGTCTAGGAGTTTTGTGCAAAAACACATTAGAAACAGAGGCATCAGGTATCATGTGTGAAAACCATAGACTCTTATAAGTCCTCCTTAAAACAGGAAGCTCATATTCATGTAGTAAAGAATAGGAGTTATGTGAAAAAACAAATTAGAAAAAGGTATCGTGTGTGAAAACCATAGATTCTTATAAATCCTCATAAAAACACACAGCATTCAACACAGGCAGCGCTTATGGGAACGGATATGAGTTATGTGTAAAAACACATCAGAAATAGGTATCATGTGTGAAAACTCATAGAAACATACAGCATTCAACACAGGAATCGCATTAACTCTGAATTTGAATCTTTTGTGCTTACGTTCACATTTGGCCGAATTCTTCTCATAACTCCGGTGGATTGTTGATTCGCAATCGCATCCGCAAATGGTGGTAGTCTCGAGTATCAGACTTTCGTTGAGTGTATCTGGTTTTATTGAAATGAAAGTTGGTACTTTTGAATTTTGACCACAATTTAATAGGGTTATTGAAGCTGTAAAATCAACGACTTCCCCCAAGGCTACTTTAGCACAACCATTCCTGATAGGGTTCTTGCAATGAGGTTTTATCTCGATCTTTATGTTATCAGTTGCGTTGGCTTCCATGGTTACTGAACTCACAATTTCCTGAAATATATATCATACAGTTTTTCATTTCTTGAGAAATTCAACACCAAAGCAGATTTTTTGACTCACCTTGTAGTTTTCAACAACCAGATTGACGACGTTCTGAGACTTGGCATCTAACTTATCGATTTTGGAGTTTGCAATATTTTGAGAAAGCTGCTTGTATTCTTTGAACAGCCTGTCACTCCTGTAATTGCTTGCTTTCACAATTGCAAATATCAAGTTCACGTTGTTGTCTTTCACGACTTGATTCAGGAGGGAAACTGACGGATAATCTTTTTCCAGTCCATCGTACGTGTGGTTTTTTAGGTAACACCGGGCATCATTAGGTTCAATAACCCCCCCTAACTTTCCATCCCCTAAAATAAGAAAATTAGTAATAACGATCGCGATGGATCAAGAGATTTATTAAACTGATTTTCCTGTTGAGATCAGTGTTACCTGCTATGTGAAAATCAGCGTCAGTAGACAAAATGATAAGATGTCGAGATTGTGACCTCCATCCTATTTCTTTCTTACAAACAATGGCCTGCATAATGGCGTCAAATCCTCCTTCTGGAGAATCAGTATTTCCTGATGATTTCAAGTCATTGATAGCCTTCGAGAACAACTTGAAATCGGGGGTAAGTGATAAATGGTTTTTGAAGCCGTATGCTGGGATGCATCCTGCACAAGGTAGTTTTAGGCTGAAAATTCAAACAGGTAAAGCTTTCTGTACGTGCATCAGCAGCCACTAAGCTACTCAGTCTAGCCAGCAGCTGTCCAAACATACAGCAGTACAGCACACAGGCTTATTAATATAGAGAGATAACAAGAGTTAGAGATATCGTATTCAATCGTTTTTAAAATTATTTAATCTTCGAGAAAATCGCTGTAAAATCATTCAAAAAACTCAATATCAACTTGAATCGATCCAATAAAAATCAGTATGAGACATTTCGTCAATCTGGTCGCCTTTTTTCTGAAGTTTGGTTCTTTGCATATTCTTCATGAATGTTCTTATTTTGAAATGAAGTCTGTTTATCTACGGCTTCGATTTGAAACGAGTTTTCTGAGAATGCCAAGAGGTAAATTAACAAACGCTGAGGCTAATAGGGCTATCGGAATGCTACAGAGTGGCCTAACTCAGATTGTTGTAGCGGAAAGGCTCCAAGTCAGCCAAAGTGTGTTATCTCGACTTTGGAATAGGTTCAGGGAGACAGGTTCCGTGTTGGAAAGACCAAGGCTTAGTGGGCGACGAAAAACAACACCTGCTCAGGATCGTTTCATCGCCGTTTCGGCGAGAAGAAACCCTACATCTACGTGTAGAATGCTATACGGAATACTCTTCAAAATGCAGATGGGGTCCAAGTTTTCATCGAAACCATCAAACGACGTTTGAGAGGGGTGAATCTAGGTTCTCGACGTCCATTAAGAGGAGCTCCATTAACACGTAACCATAAGCGTCAAAGACTGGAATGGGCAAGGCAACATATCAATTCAGGCCCGGATCTAGAGGGGGGCAAGCGGGGCGCTTGCCCTGGGCGCCAGCTGAAGGGGGCGCCAAAAACAACCAGTGGTAGAATTTTTTTACTTTTGATTTTCTCGGAAAGGAGTATTATTAAATATGACCCCACTCTGAACTGCCATCTTGACCACTCAAAAAAAGGACAAAGTTCCAATCTGTCCAAAACTATTAGGAATTAAATTATCGATTTGATGGCCACCAAAGTTCGGCTGGCATATATAAAGGAGTCCAATCCAGAATTGTACAGATGAACGAGTTGGCAGTATTAGTTCCAGGCCTAGCACACTCTTCATCATGTTCAGAAGCAGTAAATTTATTTGGTGTTGTACAAAAACTGTATTCTTTTTTGTTAGTTCAACCACCCGTTGGACAATTATGAAAAGTGCACGAAAACAAATTTGAAAGGAAATAAGCAGCCAAACAAAATAGGCTTAACATCAAGCTGTTAATGCCTTGATCAATAATTTACAGGGAGTTGTGAAGGCTCTGGAAGAAATGGAAGAATTCTCACTAGTCGCAAAATCCAAGTATGGAGCCGGTCATTTGCTTCATGCTTTGATGGATTTTAGATTCATCCTGAACCTAACAATTTGGGATAATATTCTGCGAGAGATCAATAGGGTCAACGTGGAAATTCAGAAAGGAGATATAATTATTTCATGTTGATTATCGTTGATGCAAGGTCTTCTGAAGATTTTGCAAGGAATGAGAGAAAACCCTATTGAAAACTGGATCTCGAAAGCTACACTTCTTTCAGAAGAATTTGATGTGGAGCCAATTCTTAGAAATAAACGTGTTTCCAAGAAGAAAAAGCGGGTCGACGAAATGTGCGAGGATGAGTCAAGAACGCTAGATCTAATTGATTTATTCTTGAACGAAGTAAAGGTTGTTTCCGACAGATTATTGTCAGAAATCAGAAAAAGCTCATAAAGCGCAGAGAGTCTGCTTACATTTTCGCATTCGTCAACGGCCATGCCCTTCTAAACAGGCAAAAAGAGGATCTGCAGAAAAATGAGATCCTTTTAGCGCAAAAATATTGAAGAGACTTGAATGCAGTTGATTTTTGTTAGGAACTAGCGGTTTTCAAAGAGCTGTTTCCTGAAATTAGTGAAAGATCGACTTCATTAGACCTGCTACAAATTCTTCACAGGCAAGATCTGCAAGAAGTTTTTCCTTTTTCTCTGGTCCCTCGATCTTAGATATAGAAAACAAAATTGCTTTCGAAAGAGATTTCGAGGAGCTGACTGATTCGTTCACGGAAAGAAAATACGGCCGCGCGAAGCTGTGAAGAAAAAAATCTAATTTCTTTCCTTGTGATATTTTCCTTATTATAAGTATTTATTTTTATTATTCGTTTGTATTATTTATTTTGTTATTTTTTATGAATTCATATATGTATTACACAAAAAGGGGGGGGGCGCCATCATGGATTTTTGCCCCGGTCTGAAAAAATCGTAGATCCGGGCCTGTATCAATTGGAACGATCAATTGCGTAGTGTCCTTTTCACTGATGAATCCAGATATGGACGATTTTCAGATTCTCGAAGAATAGGGGTATGGACAATCCCATCCATTCCGAGAGGGTAGTGTTATGGTATGGGCCGGCATATGTTTCAACGGGCGCACAGCTATCTACACATTTGTCCTGGGAATATGACCGCCTCACACTATAGGGAGCATGTCATTGACAATGTTGTGCCAAATTTTCACGCTTCTATCGGTGAAACTTTTCAATTTCTAGACGATAACGCTAGACCGCACCGTGCTGCCATAGTTGAGAACGCGCGCGAGGAGCTTGGTATTCCACATTTACCAATACCTCCGCACTCACCAGATTTGAATTGCATAGAACATTCATGGAATTTGCTCCAAAGAAGATTAGATAATCATCAACCTACCCCAGAATCCTTAAATGATCTGAGAGAGCTTCTGCCCCGTTTATGGAACCAAATTCCTCAAGAAATGTTCAACAACCTCGTGTGTAGTATGCAAAGAAGATGTCAAGCTGTTATTGATGCACGTGGAGGCCATACATTGTATTGATAGTCTTAAAATGCTTGAATTCTCTGGGAAAAAATGTCGTTATTTTACTCGATTTTTTTAACCACCCTGTATACGCTGCAGACCTATAGGCTAAAATTAATTTGCAACTTGAAATCATATCAATATGAATTTTCATCACAAAAATCTTATTGTAACTAAATTTTTTTTGCAATTTAAGTCAAGATCCCTAACTCATGCATGTGGAGCAGTTTATTATGGTATCAGTCAAGATGATTCATTGGACTCGTTGATATCTTCGACCGACAGAGGTGTGTGAGAAGTTTTTGAATGAAAAGAGCTCTTTTATAGATTTTTAACAGAATTATCAAATAATAAAAGGGTTAACATCCGTCAGGAAAACATAATCATTCATAGAAAGTGGACTAATGGAAATCTAATTCCTAAGTAAATCGCTGGATCGTGCTGCCATCGGAGAAGCGAAGTGACAGACCGGTTTAAGGCTTGTTATGCCGTCATCAGTGCCACATAACCCAACCCACATGATAACAACCAAATGGTTGATTTGGTTTCTATCGTGGGTTGGGTTATGTGGCTCTGATGACAGCCGGTCTGTCACCACTCTTCTCCGATGGCAGCATGATCCAGCAGTTTTGAATTAGATGTCAACATAAAGGGCATGTACCTTCAATCAAGAACAGAAGAATCATCGCTTGGAAGACCTGCTACGAGCGAAAAACTCTTCCGGAGAGAAATGTTGTTTAGACGAATAGGTACTTACTAAAATGGAGCTTCATTCACAAATGGTGCTGCCTTCTTATCTATGAAACTTCCAAAACCTATCTGAAAGTCTTTGGTGAGTGTCAGAATCGTTCGAGACAGCTCCTCTCCTAATTTGGCCAATGCTTTCTTGTGAACTTTCATAGAGTTAGAATTGTCGATTATGTAGTACAAATCTACAGGGTAGTTTTCTGCTTGGGAATATTGGAACTTAACCTGGACTGTCTGTCCTACTCTCAAGGTCAATTTGAATTTTTGAGGTTTTATCTGAACAACGCTGCCATTTTTGCTTCTCAACAATTCGTTCTGGACGATGCGCGATTTTGAAGATGGATCCACCAGGTCTTCTTCCGCACATTTTATGTTTGATGAGTTTTTTGGGATACAGTGGTTCAATTCTTTGGCCTTGTTTTTGGGCAGAGGATTTTTCTGCAATTAAATATAGCATGAGGCTATATGATTATTATGTAGGTTGAAACCTCTTTTCAACGAAATCAATTTCTCTGAAAATTCTTAAAACTAAAACCAGTCGAGTTATTCTAACAACTAACACAACATTAAATAATCTTTATAAAAAAATTATTAATGGAAGCAATCTAAAATAAATAAATAATTTATTAGTTTCTGAGTCAGAGTCTACTAGTTACTAGTATTCATTTGGTCCAGAAGGAAGGAAGACTGAAAAATGGAGCAAAATGATCTAAAAAAATAATTCGAACAAAAGATCTAAATATATCACAAAACAAACAACTAGCATTACAGAAAAACGGCGTTTATTTGTGGGCAAAATTGAAAATACGGGTACTCCCAACAAGGTACATGGGCATGATTCTTAAAAAGCCCTCTTTCACCATTGTTGATCTTACAATTTACAATTAATTAAAAAAAACAATGAATAAAAAACAGTAATGGGGCGTAAATCTTACCAGTTGTGGTTGTAAACACCAAGCGCATCCTGGTTCTTGCATACAAGAAGCGCAGTCTGTTCTAGAATCACATTTCTGTGCCAATATTCTCACATTGAAGACCGCAAATAGTACATAAATTACGCATAAACGATGGAATATACAAAATCTCATTTTTTCACGAAGAACTACTAACTTCTAAAACAGTGAATTTTGGGGAACGTTCGTCTAATTGTGAGATAATTTACCAGGAAGTTGAGCTGATTCACTGAAATGTGCTTGAGAAATTGCGGTTTGTATTTCCCAATAGAATCCAGAAAGTATGGGAATGGCCAAGCGATCGTGTTCCTCACTGATGGTTCATATTTTGGATAATTCATTTCGAATTTTCCGGAATAGGCAGATGAGAAAAACGTCATGAGATATTGTTATTAGCTTATGTGGCCAAAAATGTAAAATTATTTTTTTATCGACTATAGACAACCCTGTAATGATAATTGAGCATATTGTAACGTTCTCGGGGTTAAACAAATCGTCTGCTGAATTGAATGTCTAATTTATTTCCAATACCACTAACTTATCACACTAATTTATGTACAATAACTAATACTGATTTATTTACACACTTGCTAATAATGCTGATTTACATTCACTACTTGGAATTCGCGATTCACAATTCGATCCGGCTCTATTCAGATAGTAACTGACCGTCCCCATCGTGCGCGTCTTTATATACCTAATACGTCTCTGTTCGAGAACGCTCGGATAGTTTCTGGAGGCTTCTAGAATAATTCCTGTACGCGGAATCAGAGAGTCCAGAGACGTATTCAGGCGGACTTCGTCCGCTACACTGCCCCCTCCTCAAGACGTTCGGTCCCCGAACACCCTGGATGGTGTGGCTGAATCTACAGGCGTCTCCTTTTCTGCAGCACCCCTGTCGCCCGAAATAGCATTCCACTGTCTTCTTCTTCGGCGTGTATCCGCTCGGGTTGAAACTGCAAACCAGTATCTTCATTCCGGTCTTATGGAAAATGACCTCAAGCATACTTCGAACGATTCTCCAGTTGAGCTGATCTAGACCACAACCCAACTTTGGCACAGCTAGCTATTTCACCTTCAACTTGGTGAGCTCGTCTCTCAGCTGCAACAGGGTGTCCCACATACTTTTGTAGCTGGGTTTGTTGTCGGAGAATCTCTTGGTTACCAGGTAGAAGAGGTAACGCTGGCCATCAGCCAACCTCAGCGTTTTCCCAGTACGAGGATGTTGTTTTAGGAGTTCTGATACACGGCCAAATTTCTTCCGGAAGACGAATGCTATTCCTCTCGACATACGCAGGTCTTCCGAGACACAATGGGCTAGTGAATAATCTTCAGATACAGAGAAGAGATCTTGCTGTTGCTCAATGGTAACTCCAAATCTTGCCTTTCCGGTTCCACCGTAGTTTGCCATAAATAGGTCGAAACTCATCTCCTCATGCTCCGCTTTCTGAAAAGTGGTTCATCTCAGATGGGTTTCGTCATGTTCCTCATAGTCTGCCTCATATTTGCCTAAACGATTTATATGGACCACACGTTTCTTGCCTCTGGGCAGTTTCTGGATACGGTACACTACATCGTTAATTCGTTTTAGTACTCTGTATGGCCCTTCCCAATCCTTCTGCAGCTTAGGTGATAAACCCCTCTTCCTCTGGGGGTTGTACAGCCAGACTAGGTCTCCCACATTGAAACCACCTTCTGCAGCTTCGCTGTCATACCGAGTCTTCATTCGGTCACTCGCTATTTGAAGGTTCTGTCTGACCTTCTCATAGATGTAATGTAGCCTACCTTTCAAGAGGCTCGCGTAGTCCTCACCAGCTATCTCCGCTCCAGGCTTGCATCCAAACTCCAGGTCACAAGGCAAACTTATTTCTCGGCCGAACATAATACAGGCTGGTGTCTCTCCAGTCGATTCTTGCACTGACGACCTGTAGGCCATAGTGAACAGATGGAGATACCTGTCCCAGTCTCTTTGGTGATCAGAGACCACTTTAGCCAGATATTTTCCCACAGTTCTATTCATTCTTTCGACCATGCCATCTGACTGCGGGTGAAGCGCAGTTGTCCTTGTCTTTTTGATTCCGAGTAATTGGCATACATTCTGGAACAGGCTAGACTCGAAGTTTCGTCCTTGATCCGAATGAAGTTCGAGAGGCACACCAAATCGGCTAAACATCTCCTTAATCAGAACATCCGCCACTGTCGAGGCCTCTTGATTTGGAATAGCATAAGCTTCAACCCATTTGGTGAAATAATCCATCGCAACCAGTATGTACTTATTCCCATCTTCGGTTTCGGGGAATGGACCTGCAATATCGATGGCAACTCGTTCCAGAGGACTCCCCACGTTATACTGCTTCATTGGGGCTCTATACGACTTCCCCTCGGGCCATTCGATGAGGCACATAATCTGCATTTCCGGCACCAGTCTTTAACATCTTCTTTGCAGTTGACCCAGTAAAAACGCTCTCTAACTTTTTCTAGCGTTTTTTTGATACCGAAATGGCCACCGGAAGTTCCGTCATGTAACTTCTCTAAAACCTCTCTCACTCGACTCCTGGGAATTATCAGCTGTTTCCTTGCTGCGGTACCTTCGTCATTTTCGAGGGACCTTTTCAGCAGTCCATCCTCCAAAATGATAGAATCCCACTGTGCCCAGTAGGACTTGACCCTAGGATTCAGATGACTCACTTCCTCCCATCTTATGGTCTCTGTCCGCTTATCTTCCAATATAACAGCATCTTCAATTCTGGGTCACTTTCTAGATCTCGCTTCAGGGATTCTGGCGTCCAGTCCGTATCCACGATGGTCGTTCTCAAGCAGAATTCTTTCTCTTCCACTTTATTGCAGTGCTTGCAATCTGACGGACATGGTCTCCTAGATAATGCGTCAGCGTTACCATGAGTTCTTCCTGCACGATGTTCGACAGTGAAATTATATTCCCGTTTCTGACATTTAGCTGGCTCTTTGCAGTAGCGCCGAATATGTCCTTCTCCGCCACAATTCCAGCATCTAAGTCCTCTATTCCGCCGCTCTTGACGAACTTGGCATAGAACCTTTTCTATAATTTCATCGCTGACCGAGGAATCATCCACAGTGCGGCTCATCTTGCTGTGTATCATGTGCGAAGCTTGTTTGGCAGCTTCAAACTCTAATGCAAAGGCCAGGGCGTCATCCAGAGTCTTGGGTCGGGCCAATCGTAGTGTCTGTTGGGTTTCCATATCTCTCAGACCATCAACAAATGTCTGGATAGCGAGCTGTTCCAGGAAGCTATCCGGTGCTGTAGGATATGCCAGTCTTACCAACCTTGCTATATCGGCTTCAAATTCCTGCAACGTTTCTGTACTCCTCTGCTGGCGACTCTTGATCTGTGCGTGATACACTTGTTGGTGGTGTGCATCACCATATCTCATTTGGAGTTTAGTTGTTAAAGCCTCGTAATTACCTTGTAGGCTTGCAGGAACAGTCTGGAGTATATTCAATGCATCTCCCCTCAGTGCAACAATCAAGGCTGTCGCTTTCTCTTCCTCTCTCCAACCATTGGCATTCGCTGCTGCTTCAAATTGCTTCTGGTACGTGCACCAAGGTGTTTTGCCATCAAAAGTTGGAGGTTCAATCTTCATTTTACTACTTTCTGTGTTGTTTTCTGATTTCACGAAATTATTGGATGGTGAGGCTAGAGTTTCTTTTCCATGCGATGTTCTCATCAGGGACTCTATCCTTGGCATGTTGTTCAATTATTCCTGATATTTCTTCAAATCTTCCGTTAACCTCATCCACTACTTCTTCGATTTTTTCGTCGACCTTATCAAATTTTTCATTAACTTCCTCAATGATCATTTCCTTGACAGCCTCCATTCTCTCATCCAACGTACTTGCAATTTGACTCACCACCTTATTTTCCATTGTATCCATTTTTTCTTCTAATTTCAAGCCCATTTCCCTAGAATTTTCTTCCACTTTCAAGCTCATTTCTCGAGAATTTTCTTCCATTTTCAAGCTTATTTCTCGAGAATTCTCTTCCATTTTATTTTCCAATTTCGAGCTCATTTGTTCAAGGGCTTGCTTGAAAAATTCCATACTCGCCTGGTCCATTTTCTCCTTTTGCGATCTTGTTGTCGGCATTCAAAAGTTCCACAATGTAGTCCACAATTCAATTACCACAGCAGTTCAATTCTTCAATTCACACCCCACACCTGACACCAATGTAACGTTCTCGGGGTTAAACAAATCGTCTGCTGAATTGAATGTCTAATTTATTTCCAATGCCACTCACTTATCACACTAATTTATGTACAATAACTAATACTGTTTTATTTACACACTTGCTAATAATGCTGATTTACATTCACTACTTGGAATTCGCGATTCACAATTCGATCCGGCTCTATTCAGATAGTAACTGACCGTCCCCATCGTGCACGTCTTTATATACCTAATACGTCTCTGTTCGAGAACGCTCGGATAGTTTCTGGAGGCTTCTAGAATAATTCCTGTACGCGGAATCATAGAGTCCAGAGACGTATTCAGGCGGACTTCGTCCGCTACAATATTATTGAATTAATCAGCAACGTTTTTGAATACAAGCAACTGGAACCAGTTCAGTATAGCTGAAAACTAATTAATTTCCAGTTTAATTAGATATTAACTAAATATTGCTAAAATAATTCGATTTGACGCCATTGGCGTGCAGGCAAAAGTTTTTTAACACACTGCGTCGAAAATGCTACTTATTATTATAAAAATGCATGTGAAACTGTGGGTTCGTCATCTCAGAAATTTTTTTTTATCATATCGTCATCTAACCTAGATCTAACGTATATCTAACGGAGTTTAATGTGGAACCGTGGGTTCGTCATGTCAAAGAACAAAATTATATCATAACGTAAATCTAACGTCATCTAACGTGAATCTAACGTCATTTAACGTAAATCTAACGTCATTTGACGTAGATCTAACGTCAGTTAACGTAGATCTAACGTCATCTAACGACTCTAACGTAGATGCACAAATCTAAATCTAAAATGTGTTCTGTACTTCTGTAGTTAAGTCACTGTCATCTCATCTCCACCGGTTTTGGAGGTTATATCGAAGACTCTCGGGTTTTTGGTTATATTTTGATATTTGAATATTTCAAACTTTACAACTTTTAGGAATCATGTCATTATTTTTGTTCGACCCTACATACTACATATCCTTAAAATAAATTATTCGAAAGAATATCAATTGCCAATAATTGATGAATAAGACTAATATTTAATTAATCTGTAGATTCTTGTTCAAGAAAGACTAAGAATGTTCTCAATAAAAACTATTATATTTATGCTGTTAATCTTTTCTTGCACGAACTGTTGCTTTTGTTTTCTGGAAGTTTTAGTGGGTGTCGGTTCATATGCATATCAAAATGCAGCTAAATTATTATGTAGATTCGGAAGTTGCTGTGACGAAAGAGAAATTCCCCAACGTTTCGAAGGTACTTGAGCTATTTGAAACATCTGTTTATTATATTTCTTCATTTGCAGTATTGAGTAAGAATCTGAAGGAAAAAATTTTCGGACAACCATTGGTGGACAGCACGGTTGTCCAAGCTTTGAAATCACACTGGGATAAAGATATTGTACCTGATAAAGCATTAGCTATAAGTTTTCACGGTGGTCCAGGTGTTGGAAAAAATTATGTTATGAAATTCATAGAAGAAGCTTTGTATGCTCATGGTATGGAAAGTCCACATGTACATAATTTTAATTCCCGATTAGATTTCCCGGAAGTTGATAAAGTGAATATATATAAGGTAACTAGAAAAAAGAGTTGGATAGAGAAGCTGAACGTAGATCTGGTTAACCATAGATTCATATTTTGTCTGTCGATATAATTATGTTTATATTCTGATTGCATATTTCAGAAAAACTTAGCAGATTGGATAAAAGGAAATGTTTCCAGGTGTAATAAACAATTATTTGTATTTGACGAAGTCAATCAAATGCCAGCAGGGGTTTTAGATGTTATAAAGCCGTTTATTGATTATTTTGATTCGGTGAATGGCATTAGTTACAAGAGATCCATATTCATTTTCATTTCTAATACTGGTTCTTCAATAATAAACGAGTATACATATAATTTGATGAACAGAGGTATCGATAGGTCTAATTTGAAGCTTGATATTTTTGAAAAATTGATAGCCCAAGGTGCCTTTAATGAAAAAGGTGAGTTTGGTTTTTTTATTATATAACATTTCTCAATGTGAACCGTTTTTGAAGGAGGATTTCATCACTCAGACAACATCAAGAGTAATTTAATTGATCACTATGTCCCCTTTCTGCCATTAATGAAATCTCATGTTATAATGTGCATCAAAGAAGCGTTTGAGAAACGAAAGCATTTCTACCCGACAGAGAAACAGATTCAGTAAGTTAAATTCTTTTTTGTAATCAATATGTATTTTTTCAAAAATATTCTGGTAAAGCTTAAGTTTTTTTTCCAGAGATGTTTTAGACTTTATTGATTGGGGACCAGATTCAGAAGGAGTATTTTCAAAAACTGGATGCAAAAGGATAAATCAAAAAGTAGGATTATTGACTGTTTCGTAACAATTGAATTCATTTAACAACGTATGCTGTGAAGAGATATTGAGGATTAAAAATTTGGAATAATCATTCCATTGTGAGTTTTAACTGAGTAATTTACAGAATCACATCAGATATTTTTGGTCTGTTGATTTGGGCTATACAGATTGTAAGAATTATATTTTTTATGTATGTTTGAAGAACATTTATTTCCCCTTCATCAAAATGAACGGTCCAAATTTGGAAATAATGCCTCGCTTAGGCTGCAATAAGTACAAAATTAACTTTGTCTTTGATCTTTTTTCTCCAAGCATTTCAGCCATCGTTGAAGAGAAAAGATCAAATGACATTACACGATGGCTGCAAAAGTCTCAACAAATTCAAAATAAAATACCTCTGTATATCACAGAATAAAAACAAAAAATATTTATATTATTTCTTATTCGTTCTTCACTTGGAAAAATTAATTGCAATGGTTGACGCTGGTGATTTATATTATAGAGTTTATCGTCTTGTAACAAGATATGTAATGAAAAGAATACACAGATCAAATAATAAAAAAAGTCTTCATTTTTCTGAAAAATTTATTTAAGACCCTATAAACTAACTTTCCTTAGATACCATATGTCTCATTAAGTTATTCAAAAATTTATCTATCTTCCTAACATCCTGGGCTATCTCCGTCTTGAATTGTAAACACTGAAAGTTGAATATTGAAATTAACTGCATAAGAATATCCCTGAGTGGTACTCACCACCACATTGTCGGTCATTTTCAAAATCAGATTATTCTTGGAATGAACATATTTCATTGTATATCTAACTTTTGAAGGTTCTTGCATGTATAATTTTTCTGCAGCTTTTTCGAACTCTTCCCAAGATTTTAAAAATGTCATTTTTAATTGTTTTTTCCTGTTAGCATCGACTGAAGTCTTTTGCTAATTGTCTTTACCAGAATTTCGTCAATGAAATCTGTATGTGAGCGATGAAAACAAAGAATGAGGTTATGTTTCGAGTCACAGACTAGAATGTGACAACTGGACAAGTAATCAAAGAGGATTCAAATTACTTCAGTTTCCTTTGATTGAATGATCTTAGCTTAATCATATGCGATTTGAGCATTCAAACAACGCAAAACACACAAAAACTAATATCTAATAACTATTTGGTTTGTTTTAAATTGTGACCAATGCTCCCCAAATACTGGGCAGGTCTTTTACAGTCGATAGAAAAACTTATAAAGCAAAAATTAATGTTTTTGGACAGAGCCGTATCCAGAAAATCAGGTGTTATGAGAATAAAATCTTTCTTTAAATACTACAACGCCCTTTTTTTGGAATGAAGTGTTAATGAATGGGAATACGTTAATTTGGAATTCTTGTTGAAGTCCAGTTAGTACCTACAAAATGGACCATTCAGTAATAAGGCGGAAGTCACGCCATACTTTGAAACCAATTTATTAGACTGCGATTCATATTTTTGCAATTTATAGGTGCTCAAATAAATTATTAAAAATGGTTGCCTGAAAAAGTTTTTTGGTTTATTTTTTACGAATATCACATGCTTACTAACAGCAAAAGCTGCACGCGACCCGCTATTTTTGATTCGGAGATTAAAAAATGGACTTAATTGAAATCAAAATCATTTTTTTACGTATTGAAACTTCTGAAGTATCAGCATTTGAAAATTTTTCATGAAATCAAATTGGGTGAATTCACATCAAATGCCGATTTATGATATCAGCAGAAGATTAAATTCTCGTTCGATCCTAGTTAATAATAACGGGACAACAGAATATTTCGTAAATCAAGTAGGCCGGCACCTCTGACATGGTTTTCAGATTTATCCGCCAAAAGTAACAGGTTGGTCGGAGAGGTGCCATAAACTTTCTGAAAAGAATAGCCGAACCCGCATTGACAAAAACGCATGAATCCTCCTTGCCCTTGTCGGGGTGAAAATTATAATAGCATCAAATACCTCACAATGATCGTTTCGAAGAATGAATGGCAAGGAAATCTGGAGAACAGAGACACGTTGTCTGGCCTAGCAGGCTTGGCGACAGCCTGTCTGGTGAGTTTCGTACGACGTTGCCAAACCGCCGCATTCCATTCTAAATAAACCACTTCCGACGCCTCTATTTCTAATAATATGTCGAAAATCGAACGAAAACCATCAAATTTAAATGAAACGAATGTATTGAATTGCAAATCGCGGCCGATTTGTCGAAAATATGAATATTTAATCGAATTGCGACAATCTGACATCGACGCCGGCAAACTTGTTTCAAACGGATGTCGGGGCCTCTCGAACGATCGACCCAACTCCGACATACGCGACAGGCGCTTAGAGAAAGCGGTTAACGTCAAACGCCAGGTGTTGGCGAAACGAATAAAGTTCTGTACGTCTTTGATGAGTTCGGGAAATATATTCCAAGCCCCCTTTGATGGTGAACGTGAGAATAGAGTTTAGTCAGTGGGAGTGGGGAATTCTCTGAATTGTGACGAGAATGTTGCTACATAGATGAAGCGCAGTGTGTTATTCAGTTCGTTTTAAATGTTTATATAAGTTATTTTGGTGAAAAGTGTTAATACAGTGTGATAAAATGGCCCACGGATTGAGTTCCGTGTTGAAACGCAATCCAGCCGCTGTTTCGTGCAAGACGGAAGGCAAAAGTGGCTCGGGTTCCCGAAGGATCTTCGCCCCACATTTCAAATTGCAAGTGTTGGATTCGTATAGAAACGACGCTGATTGTAAAGGAAATCAGAGGGCGACTGCTAGAAAATATGGGATACATAGGAGGCAGATTCAAAAGTGGTTGCAGGCGGAAAACAATCTGAGGAACAGTGTTTGTAAGGCCAAAAGTGAGTGCACGAGTCCAGAGGACAGTCGTAATATCAATAATCACGAAGTGAAAAGATACGGGATCGAGATGGCCTTGAGGATCGGTAGACTGCAGGACGCCCAGCTCGGTGATGGCGTCAAGCTTATTCCGGCGCCAAGTCAACTCGAGGTCAAAGCAGCCTCCGCCGCTGCCCCGGTCCCCCTCGATTTCACAACACATTCTCGCTCCTCGAGCAGTGCCAGCCCGATTGTCGCCGCTCCGTCCCCCCCTTACCCCGACTCGCCCATCGACTTGTCGTTCAAGAAGATCGCCTCGAGCTTGCCAAGCCCCGGTGCACCTGTGCCTTACCCCCCTTCACCGATCGCGACGCCAATGAGTCTCACCGCTCAGGCTCACCCAGATGTATGGGACCTTTCGACCAAACGTAAGCTGGACGTTACGTGCTTTTCGCCAGCTGAGTCCCCGAAACCCGTGAAACTTTTCAAGCCCTATCTCGATGATTTCAACAAAGACTCGTCGTCTTCTTCTTCTTCTTCTTCATCGTCCACCTCCAGCTGTGACGATTGCCCACCTCCTTGCTGCTCGCAGCCCATAACACCACCAACTCTGCCTTCAGACTACTATTTTTACAACCACAACAACAATGTCTGCGAAATCAAAGCAGAATACACCATCCACGAGTTACAGCCAAAAGCCACCCTTTCTTGCTGCTACCCATACCCTTCAACATTCCCCATGAGAGAATACGACCCTTACTATTGCCAAAGCTACGATGATGGTTACACCCCATGCCTGGCCCCATTAAAACAAAGGCAAAGTTACAGCCTAGACTTCAAACTGAGTGCAATAGACTGCTATCACGAAGATTCATCCTGCAAAGGTAACCAGAGAGCAGTAGCCAACAAGTACAACATCCACAGGAGACAGGTTCAAAAATGGTTGAAACAAGAAGATGAATTACGACAAAGAAATCAAATAATCAAACACACCCATTTGGTTAGGTGAGAACACTGAGAACCAAGCTAATAGGTTAGTTTTTGTTGAGCCACAGAGTCTAAAACTTATATATATTGTATATTGATGAATCCCAGTGAAATTATCTAGTTTGTATATTCTTTATCTATGAAAAATTAGATTTATCTATATTTAACATGTTTCCGTGACATGAGCAATAAGAGAAACGTATTACATATCCATTTGAGCCTTCATTATGTAGATGCCTTATTTGTATGTATATAAAATATTCCCTGAATATGGGTGCTATGTATAGGTTTCAAAAAGACTTTATTATACCTTTATCTTACAGTGTGCCTTCTAGGTTTAATGAAAACAGTGCCAAATGAAAGAGATCTATAAATAGGTCTGATTCAATAAGCCATTACTTATCAATAAATCAAAGACGAGGTCAATATTCAGTGAACTCGTTTCTATGAACCCTCAATATTCAACTGTGACATTTAAAATTATATAACGTCGTAGATTTCAAGCAAAATTTCAAATTCCCTTTGGAACATAGAAATGCATGGTGCTTGGAATTTGAAATTGATGAAACTTCATTTTTTAGTTGTGATCAATTTGGAATCAACGTTATTTTGCGCTGGCAGCTTCATTTTCATTGTTCACAATCAGTATTAGATATGGATATTAATATCGTAGATATTTGTTGAATATTGACGTTTCCGACGAGGTCATTAGTGAATTAATTATTATGTATTTAACGTAGTCTGATAAGAATTATCGTTTTGAATCACTTCAACTAGTCTTCCATTACTACACATTATGCAGTGTAGACAATTATGTACTGTAATAACATTTTGAATGTAATTAACCTGTAATGATGCAATACATAAAAAAAACTATTAACATATCCATAATAATTATTCAGACATGTATATCTTTTCAAACTACTATGTGATATTCGAAAAATTTGTTGATATGTGAAAATTTTCATATACAGATGTACATATTTTGACGAAACAAATGTCCTTTGAAACTAAACTGAATTGGCACTTGTATAAAAATACTAAGCTCAAAATTTTTGCTCAAGAATGGCTTCGGGCTAAATTTACCATATCGGACCGATTTGTTAAATGTATGTTATAGGTCTGTTTTGTACATTCGAGAATCTTATCGATATTTTGTAAGAAATGTGTATATATTCAGAGAAATGTTTTATTTGAAATATTTTAAGATTTTTCGATTTCAAGTACCATTGTTGGAGGTATTGTGAGTTGGAAGATCTGCAGAGTATAAATTATATTAATAAATTTTTTACCTATATTCTTGTCTTTCATTTCCATCAATATATGAAAAATTGCTGAAAATTTGGAGAAATTTTGTAAAGTCGAAAGAAGTGAACAAACATAAGTAGAATGAAACATTGGTGAGTTGTTAACAAAAGAATAAGAACAGTAAGTAAGAAAGTTTAGTGGGAATTATTGAAGTGAGCAAGTTAAATTATGGCTCTCTGCTTAAAATCGACAGTGTCGTTGATTGGGTCCTAGTATATCCAATATTTTTTTATTAATTAATTTATGGCCAATGTACATCGAAAATAAGTAGCTTGATTGAGTGTAAAGTCATGTACCTAGTAGAGCAGCTAATTGCTAAACATCAGGATTTTCACTATTCGAATTGTTATCTTCATTTTGTCTAATGACGTATCAATTACTCTATTATTGAAACAGCTTTTTGTTCCTTATAAACGCGAAACTTTTATCAGTCAGCGATGGGTTCTTACCTGTTTTTGGCCCCTTCAAGCTTATCATTGTTATCTCAGTCGACCCAATATGATCCCAATTGTATTATTAGTCAATTAGTGCTGTTGGTTTTCAAATATAGGATTTTATGTTTTTGGTTGATGAATTGATGAAAATAAACCACACTGCGCAAAAAAATTAACGCACATTATGGAAATCTCAAATTTATTCTACAACTGAAGGTGTTCTCAGGCCCGGATCTACGATTTTTTCAGACCGGGGCAAAAATTCCTGATGGCGCCCCCCTAATTTGTGTAATTTATGAAGTCATAAAAAATAACAAAATAAATAATGCAATTAAATAATAAAAAAAATAATAATAAGGAAAATATCAAAAACAAATTAGATTTTTTCTTCGCAGCTTCACGCGGCGTGATTTTGTTTCCGAGAACGGATCTATCAGCTCCTCGAAATCTGTTTCGAAAGCAGTTTTGTTTTCTTTAGCTAAGATCGTGAAACCAGAGAGACGTTCCTGACTCATTGAGGAACGCAAATAATTTTTTATCATTTTCAATTTTCTGAAACCGGGTTCGCAGCTTGCGTGGTAGGTAATGGGCAGTATATTATTAAAGCTATACTGACATAAGGAAAAGCTTCTTGCAGATCTTGCCTGTGAAGAAATTCTAGCAGGTCTAATGAAGTCGATCTTTCACTAATTTAAGGAAACAGCTCTTTGAAAACCGCTAGTTCCTAACAGAAATCAACTGCATTCAAGTTTCGTCAATATTTTTGCGCTAAAAGGGTCCCATTTTTCTGCAGATTTTTTTTTGCATGTTTAAAAGAGCATGGCCATTGAGGAATGTGAAATTCGTATGCAGACTCTCTGTGCTTCCTGAGCTTTTTCTGATTTCCGACAATAATCTGTCGAAAACAACCTTAATTTCCTTCGAGAATAAACCAACTAGAACTTAGCGTTCTTGACTCATCCTCGCACATTTCGTCGACTGCTTTTTCTTCTTGGAAATACGTTTATTTCTAAGAATTGGCTCCACATCCAATTCTTCTGAAAGAAGTGTAGCTTTCGAGATCCAGTTTTCAATAGGATTTTCTCTCATTCTTTGCAAGATCTTCACAAGACTTTGCATCAACGAAATATAAAATATGAAATAATTATATCCCCTCTCTGAATTTCCACGTTGACCCTATTGATTTCTCGCAGAATATTATACCAAATTTTTAGATTCAGGATTAATCTAAAATCCGCATCACAAGCAAATGACCAGCTTCATACTTGGATTCTGCGACTAGTGAGGATTCTTTGATTTCTTCCACCAGCCTTCACAACTCCCGGTATTGAGCAAGGCATTAACACTCGCATTAACAGCTCGATGTTTAGACCATCTTCCTTTCAAATTTGTTTTCGTGCACTTTTTCATAATTGTTCAACGTGTGATTGAACTAGCAAAAAGCGAATACAGTTTTTGTACAACACCAAATAAATTTACTATTCTGAACATGATGAAGCCTAATGGACACTCACAAGATTCAAAGAGTGGAACTAATACTGCCAGCTCGTTCATTTGTAGAATTCTGGACTGCTTTATATATGCCAGCCATATTAGATCCGTTGTCGTAGGATTGCCCACGACATTTTTTGACATCTAAATCATCAGCTTGCTGTTTATCTAGAATTCCAGTTTTTCCGTCAACTTCTTTGGCCAATAGAACTTTCCTTTATCCCATATCCAGACTCCGTTTTCTTCAAATATCGTATAACCTGGTTCATTTGTTCTGTGTGAAAAACATCTGGGGTGCAGTCGAATATAAATAGTGAAATAGTTGGCCTCCTTGATCTCATTAATAATGTTATTCCGAACTTTGGTGGCCATTAAATCGATAATTTCATTCTGTATAGTTTTGGACAGATTGGATGTTTGTCCTTTTTTTGAGTGGTCCAGATGGCACTTCAGAGTCGGGTCATATTTGATAATACTTTTTTCCGAGAAAATAAAAAATGAAAAAATTCAACTACTGGTTGGTTTTGGCGCCCCCTTGAGCTGGCGCCCGGGGCAAGCGCCCCGCTTGCCCCCCCCTAGATCCGGGCCTGGGTGTTCTCAATGATAATTATTTTTATCAGAATTATGCATGCATAAGTTATCCACTTTCAACGTTTTTCTTCAATACAGATGTTTTATCCCAGCAGGAATAAAAAAAGATGATATTATAAGATTTTGAATGTATTGGCTCCATTCTAAAATCAGTTGTTCTCGATCAATTCTAGTGATCAATAGTTTTTCTTTCGTTTGATTTTCTACACTCGATCGATATGCAACGCGAAACACGCAATTTGACCCAAGAGGAATGTGCCCAAGCGGTAGTTTTGCGAGAAGAAGGGTGGACATACACAAGAATTGCAGAAAGGTTTGGAGTTTCCCATACAACTGTGTCCAGAATGTTGCAGCGATTCAGGGAGACAGGTATGAATGTCCGAAGACCAGGACAGAGTAGACCACGGGTAACAACAGCCATTCAAGAACGTTTCTTGAGAGTTTCTTCGTTGAGACAACGGTTTGCAACCAGGGCCGGATTAACCATGTCGGGGGCCCCTAGGCAGTGCAATTTTTGGGGCCCCCCTATTCAACCATTATCAAAATTTTTCAATTTGATGAGTATATACAGGGTGGCCCACCACAGACGCGGTTCTCATTTTCAGGCAGTAAATGAAGACATTTTGAAATTTTTTTTTCGTGAAATGTAAAGGGCACTCAGTTGCACAATTTAAAATTGTTTTCACATATACAGGGTGTTCGATAACAAAGATGTAGACCATAGTTACACTTTTTTCAATGTAATACCCTATAAATGAATTCAAAAATTGAATGGCACTCTCAAATAAGGATGAGTTCATGAAGACCATTTTATGCCTTAGGAGAACCATTTAAGAGAAAATGGTGAAAAATCGAAAAAAGGAGTATTTTTAATTTGCAATTAATGAATAAACCCTTCAAGCCAACGAGACAGACAATGTTTTTTCGTGTAGACATAATGGCTACCCTTATGCAGGAGAAAAAAATTTAACTCTGGAATATACTGAGTGATGATAATTAATATTCAAACATTAACTACAAATAATGGTCAAAAACTTTCCTATTTCAAATGGCACACCCAGTATTTCTATACCTTGTTGAACGTAAAAATTAATATCGAAACTATCTTCATTGGGTTTCCCTATACCTAAACCTAATAGTTTTCCAGTAGTTTTTAATTCAACTAGTAAACCGACAATTAGGAGCAATGATATTCATAGAAATACGTTCTATGATGAATGATCTGACAGATGGATAGGTTGTGGAGGCCCACAAAATTGGCCTGCAAGGTCACCAGATCTAACATCTCCAGATTTTTTTTTATGGGGTTATATCAAAATCTATTGTGTATGAGAATCCCGTAACAACTTCTCAAGACATGAAAAGAAGATTAAAAGACGCTTTTGCAAGCATTACTCCCCGAGTATTTGCTTATGTTAAAAACTCTTTTCTTAAACGAATTCGTTTATGCATTGAGAAAGATGGAGGATCATTTGAGCGGTTTATGAAGATTTTCAATTATTTTTTCTGGTGATTTTTGATATTTGGTTTTTCCTTTGTATTTCATCTAGATCTGTTATTGATTTTTATTGTGATATCCATACACACCCTGCAATTCACTTCCGATCTTGTTCCGAAATTTCCTGAAATACTAGTATGTATGTCATTCTAGAAAAATCATATTATTGAAACTTCCACCGGAGAACATTCAAAATAAAAAAATAGAAGAGGCGCCCAACGAAAAAAATCAGCAACGTTATTAAATATAGAACCTAACTTCAATAATACAATTTTAACTAAAAAATCCAAATACATACACTAAAAAGGTCACAAAATATTGAACACTTTGACTCTGAACGCAATCTCAACGTGGTTTCACTAGAATGGAAATAGAACTAAAAAGAATCTGGAATATTGTTCCCCATCTGGAAGAATATCCTGATTGGAGATTGGATAATCATTTTTGAAATATAGAAGATGTCGCATGTGAAACGGCTCTCACATCAGAGCTGCCGTCTGCCTAATAAAACTATCATCTAATGCCGACACTCTTGATGAGTATAAAAAGCTCTTGAAAACAGGGGATGTGATATGCCCACTGGAATGCATGTAATTCGGGAATATTTTTCTGGTATAGGTATAATTATACCTTCCTGGGCTATTGAATTTATTTGTTTTGCTCATTATTTTAGAGAAATTTCGCGAATCGGTAAGTTTGCGATAATCGGGGGTCCATTTATTGCTCTTTCGTTTGGCTCGGGGACACCTTTAGTGCCGGGCACGGGGGACGGGGCACAGCCACGGGGCCCCTAGCTGATGCGGGGCCCCTAGGCAGTTGCCTACTCTGCCTCTTGGTTAATCCGGCCCTGTTTGCAACCGCTCGCCTCCTTCAAAATCAGCTTGAGCAAACTCATGAGGTGCAAATTAGCACTCAGACAATAAGACCTCGCCTCAGAGAATATGATTTGAGGCCTCGTGTTGCGGCAAGAGGCCCAGCTCTTACCTCAGCCCATCGAAGGGCGCGTTTGGATTTTGCGAGAGAGCATATCCATTGGGAAGAGGCCGATTGGGAAAGAGTTCTCTTCACAGATGAGTCTAGATTCTGCCTCTACCATTGTGATCGACGTTCCCTTGTATACAGACGTCCACATGAAAGATATGCTCAGTGCAATTTCCTGAATACTACTGGTTTCGGGGGAGGATCGATTATGGTATGGGGTGGAATATCTTTGACAGTATTTTGAAAATTGTTCATTTCTCTTCTTTTCACATAAGATTCGGTGAAATCCTGAATTTTTCTTCCATTTAATGTGTCTTGTTTCGTTCAAAACCTTCCCGAGAGAACATAAAAAATAAGTTATAAAGTCAATGTAAAGTTAACTTTCATTAAAATTGAGATTTTCAGAATGTGCGTTAATTTTTTTGCGCAGTGTATATTAGTAATCGAGATGCTACACTTTTCTGGTGGATTCTTTTAAACTTTTGCTGCAAAACTAATAGCCCCGTTCAACGCAAATTGTCCCCCTAATTCTTACCAATAGAAGAGTGCTATTTTTAGTTATTTGTCTCTGATAGATTCTGATCATTGATGTGGTGCAAATCAGTTCTCAAGTTTTTGCTGCAATTACATATTTACTACTTTATCTTATCTCTGTAGGGAGTGTGAGAGAAATAGATAAATCTTTATGAATTCAATGAGTAATTATAAATCTTCGCCCATATATACATATTGAGATAGAACTCAGAAACGGATGAAATGTTTCGCCCACATCAAAACGATATTCAGAATGATAAAACCGGAAACAAATCCCACTTCAAATTCCCTGTTCAGTGGCTGAAAGTTATAAGGGCGCTTACGAAATGCAGAAGTGTTTTGTGTTAGTTTTGTGTTTTGCATGTTTTGGTTTTACTAATTCCTATCGAAAGAAGTACGAGAATAAGGAAAAATGTCCTAAAGTCAAGGCAATCAGGAACTTTGTTCTTGAAGATGTGAGTGCAGAATAGAATTTTAGTAACATCGCTAATATTTTTCATTTGTATTTTTTATTCCTTCTGAGGAAAAGCTATGTTATTCTCAAATCTATCCTGTATGAAATTTCAAAAGGCCAGGATTTTTTGACAACTGCTGTCAAAAATATTGAAAGGTTCTGTCAGAAAAATTGACAGCAGCTGTCAGAAAATTGACAGCATGGATCTGTTGGTGGTAACCTGCTATCTTTGTACTTATGAAGTGAAAATTTGAAATAACCGACAACCTAAGGGAATTGAATGCGGAAGATTTCAATCGTTGATTCCTTGTTCAAGATAAAGGGTAGTTTATCATATAAATGTCGGCAATCTTTAAACCGCGATATCTCCCTAGCGTTTGACTTTTGACCCTACATTCATGTAACGAACTAGCCTTTATTTTGAACTAGCTGGCCCGGCGAAAATGATACTTACGGTGAATTTCAGAAATCGTAATCACCGGTGATCGAAGATCAACGGCTTGATTCTCTAATTTTTTAACTGTCAAATGTTTCCATGGATATGAGCTATCACACAGAACAGATACACAAAAATAATATGTCATAATATGTCAATCACTAATGATGGCAATTTTGGATTAAGTTATTTCCGCAAATATATTTATTACCCAAACAGAAATTCAAAAACATTTTAAAAATTATGAGAAAAGAGGAGAATGGACATCTCACGATTGGAACTCATCGCCAATATCCGATTTACTTGACATTTCGATAAAAATTCACTGTGATATTCACCCGCTTCTGGATCTGGTAATAGCCTTTCATGGTACTATAAGCCCTATGTAATTGATGTCATATGTTCTTTTTTTTCGACCATTTCAAACCACGACGACCTAAATGCTCGAAAAAAGAACAGATGACATCAATCGATGGCCGCGAAAGCCTCAACACATTCATCGCCATTTAATTGTGATAATGTCAAATATAGTACCTTCACGAATACGTTATTTGGAATAAATAAAACTATAAAAATAACTAATGATCATCAGTCATAATGTGTGAATAGCGCCATCTGAAGTGGTAAGAACGAAACTTTTCTCATATCTCAACGAAATCTAATCATTTTAGACATCTATACTCCTACGCTAAGACATTTTGGTTTTGCCCAACAGCGCAGAGTTGTAGGCAACTCAAATTACACACTATTACAGTGACTATAGAGGAAAAATAGTCACTGTACACACTATTACAGTGCACACTTTTTGTTTATATCGCCATCTAACGGGGAGAATATCAAATGAAGTACAAACGAATAAGCGGTAGCGTAACTGTAACTACATCTAGTGGCCTTACTCAAAAGGAGGAAAAGCATTTCCTGTATAAGTAAAATTTTCATCGATTTTTTCAAAGTTTTATTGTATTTTATAATAACCAGACCGTAGACGAATCCATATATGAAGTTTCAAAACAAACAGTCCATCCGATCTCGAGTTATAAATGGTGTAACCAACATCTTTCTTTTATATATATATATATATATATATATTTGTCCGGCAGACGTATCCAATCCCGGTACGTTCTTCAGGCGACCTAAGACCCACATGATCCGTATGTTTTTTACGAGTATATATGCAAAAAATGGGCTCTTTTAAAATATAACTCCCTAGGCACATTGAGAGAGGAAAAATTTTGTTTCATTCAAAAAAGTTGTATATCTGATAGTCCTGTTCAGACCCGATACATTGCGCCAACTTTTCAATCCCACATATACTGCACCGGCAAATACGATCAACGTTTTCGATCCCAGCACTGTTGCCAGATTGTCGGGATCAGTCGCTACGATTTCAATGTATAAAAGGGATTGAAAGAGTAGGTGTTATGGCAAGAATTTGTATATGTGTTAGTGAGTCGACGGGAAGACTAAATATCTTCACGAAGTGAACAATTTTGCCGTCTGTGAAGATGAAATTCCCCATTCCCATTTGTTGAATCAATTTTTTATAGTCACTGACTTGGATTTTCCGAAATATTAGTTTTAGGATTACGTCACATTATTCTTCGAGTTTCTCTCAACAAGCCCTTCCATTTGATACCCATATTGTAGAAGTGAATAAATATAACTATTTCGAAATCTTGGATGGTCCGCCATATTGGATTGAATAACATCGCATTATTTTTCAAGTTACTTTCATCAAGCCCTTTGACTTGATATTATATATTATAGGGCACAGGCATTTTGAATGAGCATGAAAATATTTAGCCTCATTAGATTATTATGCTGTTTGTAATGATTACGAATAGATCGTATAATTCGTACGAATGAAATTTTGATGCTTATCATTATCTACAAACTACTTTTTTTGATACTGTGGGAATAATTATCTAATTTTTCGACATTTCCACTCATTGAAACTTCAAGAATCTGATCTAACAAAAACTATTGTTTTCAAATTCTCTTAGAAAAACCGCATATTAAAGAAAATTAAACCTAAAACAAAAATCTGACACATTTCATTGTTATTTTCATGAATGAAATATTTCATTTTTCCTTTTTCCCTTTCAATATTTCTTCGCGGTTCGGCTGGAAGTTTGAATTATTTGAACGCATATATTATCAAGTGATGTGAAAAAGGCTGAATGCTGGTGTAGCTTGACACTGTAAAAAAAATTAGAATCAATTCTGCATGCCGTCATATATAACGAATTACATAAAGGGTGTCAGGATTAAACATTCTTCATATATTTCAGCAGGTGATTCTAAATATCGAAACAAGAAGATATTTCCATATCTACTCAGGTTCTTAATGCATTCCACGGGTGACCTCTAAAGTACTGTTAGTTGGTTAGTTCTGCACCAAAATTTATCGAATTTAAATGAAATTGATAGCATGGAGTTTTCTGGATGAACTTGATCGTTTGATTGTAAAAGAACTGATTGATTCTCATTAGCAGCAGAGATAATAGGGGGTGTCTCAAAACATCAATTTCAATTTTTGAGTTGATGATCTAATTGAAATTTCAGTCGAAGAAATGGGCTCCTAAAATATTTTCAAATTGAAAGCGTTACGTAACCCCTATCTCGAAATAAAAGTATTTTAGTGTGATGAAATGCATTCTAAGTCATTTTTTTTTCTATAGGATGGGGCTCCGTAGCACCGTACCTCTTTTGCTCCGAAATGGTTGAGGAGACCATGTCTTCGACTAACATAATCGGTTATCAGACATGGTTGGAGACAGCTCTTCTTCATGGGGGGGTAATATGATTGAAAACCATTAAATCAGGTAGTTCAGGTACACAACACCCTCAAATAAACTTTGAAACGTGATTTTTTCTTAGGTCTTCGATACTCATTACCCCCCCCTCCGTAAATCCGCCCTATTATCAGACGATTCAGTTTATCCAGAAACCCCCATGTACTGAATTTCATTTAATTCCGACAAATGATGATATAGTTATCGCAAATTAGTTGGACTTTGGAGGTCCTGCTGAAGAGCCTCTAGCACTGGTGTTTTAGGGCCTAAGTTGATATAATCTAACTTTGAACTCCACTCTCCAGAATCACCCCCTGAAATATATGAACGTTGAACCCGGACACCCTGTATTCCTTTACAACGCCTTTATTAGTAAAAGGGCTTGAGTAATGCATAGTTCACCTAGAAGAATTCCACAACCACGATGGCCATCAGTACGGAATGGTAGATTTAATTGATGTTTTAATCTTATGAATGAAATATGAAAGAAGGAATGCTTTCAAAAATGAGGCAATAAATATTCAAAACACAATAAACAATATTAAGTAACGAAAAGAACTGAGAACTTGTACTTTTTTCAGAATTTCAATAACATCAATCTCAGTGATGTGTTAGGAGCTTAATATATTAGGTAGGACCTAGACAAAATTCATAACACTACTCTCCTTCATTCATCACATTGAAAAACACAATTGTATAACTTCTGAAATTCGTATGAAAATTCACTTTTGATTCTCATCGGTGAAATCAAGAATCAGATTTAGAAGAATCACTGGTTTACTAAAAACAAGAGCCTTGTTATATAGTGTATAATCATTATCCGATTCTGGTACATCATTTACATCATTCCTAGCTTTCATTTCTATGAAATTCCAAAACTCAGCATATTGTGATAATCTCTTCAACTGAATCACACTCCATTTATATATTTATGAATTATACAGGGTGGTACTTTAAGTACAAAAGCTTTCAGGGAATGATTCCTAGCATAAGCTAGTGCGAATTTCCTTTGAATATTACATTCTTCCAAATATGAGGAAAAAATACTATTTTTCTCTTGGGAGCGCTGAAAATTAAATCCTTAGACGTCTGTCAGCTACATTGTAAAAATATTCATTTGAGAGTATTTTGATAACGCACCACTGGTTTCCAGTTGAAACCGCAGTATATCACGTGATTAGCCAGGTATATAAATGACGTATTCGATTTTGTGGACATGTCTTACAAATGAATATTTTTTCAATTTTTTTGTGAACTTTTGATGCTTTTCACGTTAGCCCGTATTCTAACTCAAAATCGTACATTCATCCCCAAAACCCGAAAAAGGGCTCGAGAGATACGTAAACATTTTAAATATTCATTGATCTATCATGGGTTTGAAACATTCCTCTTTTGGTGGATTATGGCGAATAGGTTGATCTATCATAAAGTAGTTTGCTGAGCTCCTCTAGTTCCTTAATAATCAAATGAAATATATTGTGTACCTACATGGGTGCCCACAGGCAAGTGGACACGTCTCCGTCTTGAGATTTTGATCCCTTTGTCATTTTTCAGCACAACAAACATACCGTCATAATATGATATTGACATTCTGAAAATGAATTTTGAAATGGAAAATGTAAGAAATTTCTCTTTTGCCCCCCTTTGTGATTGTGCATGAACGAATCTTGTAAATCGGAAACAAGAAAATTTAGTATGTGACTGTAACTTCTTCTCTGTTCACAAAATGCCATTTTTCAGCACGTAAAAAAGTCTCTCTTCTCACTTTCGAAAGGAGACCCCTACTCGAAGACACACGTACCTATACTTGGTAACACTTTGTTTACAGTAATATTCATCGGGTTTGTATAAGCTTCCATACCGGAGAATCTGCAGTTAATATTGATATCAAGAGAATCCAATATCAAATCTATGAGTCTATTCGAAATATTCACTAAGACCCATGACGACGTTCGTCCATACCGGGATCGTATAAGTACTGGAATAGTGTATTTGAGGTGTATGAACGGAAAACAGCGTTGCCATATTTAGGGACCCAATGCGTTGGTCAACTATACGAATTATATACAGCAAGTTGATGTCGACTGAAGCGCCCTCGCACTGGCCAAACACTGAAACTTTTCCATATATAATCACATGTAAAACCGACTTTTCAGACCCGGCTGAAAATGCACCCCTAGCATCCCCTCAGACCCCTCATAACTTTTCTATAGTCGAACGTTACCAGTCCCGAAGCCGGGTCTGAAAACGTCACTTTTGGACTGAAAAGTCGGTCGAGTATACCGATTTGGGTCTGTATGTGCGGTCGAACAAATCTATATATAGATATAGATAGATAAGGAATCCCCCTTTGAAATATTTCGCATCAATTCCGAACTACCCTGTATAAATAAATTTTCCAACAGCTACTGGGAACCTGGTACGTCATCGAATATTACGCGAGCTCAGAAGAAGCCCTGTCGTACAGATGCATGCGAGCAGAGTTTACAACATCCCTGCTTCAAGAAGTGACCATGAATTTCACCTACAGCTTCGTTGACGATCCCCTGAATGAAATTTTGATGGGAAATATCACTTGGACGATCCCAAACCCTGACAGGCCATCGCACTGGGTTCATTCTGAAGATACGTGTAAGATACAAACTACACATAAGCACCTATACTCCATTCACAATTATAAAATCACAACTCTGGCCTTGGAAATTTGACACATTCCACTCTGTATCGAAGTAACGACGTTTTTCAAGATATTTTTATGTTTCAAGTCAATACTATGTTACTCTTTCTACATTCTTAGCGTATTTCTCAGAATGTGAATTTATTCGGAAAATGAATGAATTGGAAAAGATGTGATGGACGAAAATAATTAACGTTTATAATTTATATGAATTGATAGAAAGGATTCCTTTTCTAGTTATTTGCATGAAAAGTACAAGAGATCACTGTTGAAATATATTATTTTTCGCCATGGAAGAAAATTGCATTGCTTCCACATAATTTTCATATGCATGCTTGTGAAGATTTAATGTTTATTATCCTCTTGAACTGAAAGTTCAAGACTTGACGGCATCAATTGTTGATTCTAATCAAGAATTCATTAAAACAAATCAACCCAAAGATATAAGATGAATTGATGGGTAATTACAAGAATCAAGAATAATGTCAATTTTATTTTGTTGATAACTTTCTTAAAATCAATGTTGGGATATAAAACTCGGCTGCGTTTGTTCAAACAACATCTGAAGGATACAGTTTCCACCATCTCGACCTTTGAAAGGCGTTTCTTATAGGAGAATTAGGTCTAAGTTCCACCTCATTAGTGAGGTACCTAACTTTTGCAAATCTGCTCAGATATCGCCAAATTTCTTGGAAAATCTGAAAAAGATCATCCTAATCGACCTCTCGAGGCTCCATCCGATCCATCTACTGCGATATCTGTCCAAATAACAGCTTTTCGAAATTCCCGTGTATCCCTTCAACCTCGAAATGTAAACATTCGTCCTGGTCTTGAAAATCGTCCTCACGCTCCAAACTGGTGCTAAAAACAATAAACATACGTTAATCTTGGATATTCGACGAAAAACTCACCTGCAAATATCGATTAAATACCAAAAATCTGCGATCAATTTGTAAACCTAACAAAATGTGGAATATCTTTGATACTTTTACTTTGATGTGAACAAAGAAACAGGCAACGTCGTTTTGTCATTAACGATATTTTCTGTGCGCGCACTGACTTTTCATCATATGTTCTGTGCTTTTCATCAGGGGCACCAACTCCTGAAAACGAAACCATGACCTCCTATGTGATTAAATAAAAGTGAATGGAGTATATACGATTTTTGAAAGTAAAATCACTATTAGAGACACGTTGTCAAACATTAACACGTTGCCAAAAATTATTAACACATTGCCAAAACTTATTAACACGTTGCCAAAAATTGAAACGGCAGATTGTCTGACTGAGCTCTAAATTATATAAAGAAATTATAACATGGCGACAATTCTAGTGATATTCTGGAGCCATTAGCATTTTTCTTATCCAAATTTTGTTGGTGTTTTCGTCAGATGAAGGAGTCTACAACACATTCGTCCTGGACTCGGACTACAAATCCTGGGCCCTCCTGTTGCACTGTGCGGAGAAGACCAACGTTACCAGATACCTATCAAGCTTCATAATGAGCAGGAAACCAACACTTGGGAACAACGAAAAGGCGTATCTCCGTGACAAATTGCCCCGCTATGATATCGACCTAACCTATTTGTTCGACATGTCACAGAACGACTGCAACTCAACGAACAGCGATTTAATACCGCCACCTGTCCTCGGGAACAGGGTGAGGGAGCAGTCGACTAGGAGACACCCCATGAAACATGTCCATGGCTGAAGAATCCAGATGTGGCCGAAGTACATTGAGAGCTTCCGCAGATTCTAAAAGTTTTACCAAAGATACGTCTATATAAATCTATGTTCTACCTTATCCCTCTGATGTTGTTATACTCATTCATATAAAACACAGCTCAATATTAAATAAAAACATGGAAATTAATATTGATCTACCACATTTTTCCTTCAGTTCCAATTTGAAAGTAAATCTTCCGTTAACATTTCCTTTCTTTCATTCTTCTGAAAAAAATCCTGGATAAACATTAATTTTAGGAGCTTTTGAGCTTTGCGAATCCAAATGAGTAGGGAGATTCGCATATGTTAAAAAATTGACTTTTCGATCACGTCAAGAAATGTCAAAATAAAATGTAACCTCCGAATGCAGCTGTCATGAAAATATATGCAGAGACAACAACAACAACAAGGTTATCTCTGATATATGGCACTTTGAATTCAGGCTTAAGTGGTCACACCTCTGGTTCATGCGCTCAAAAATGAAACAGTTCCCTTTATTGAAACAGTAAAAAAAATATGACGCAAAACAATACAAATTCAAACAACGACAAACAAAATTATGAGGTAAGTATTTTGTACTTTATCGTAGGATAAGTCTTCAGTCTGAGTAGTTCCAATTCAGTTTGCAACAACAGTATAGTCTGGTGGTTTTCTTGGATCTTCCTGATCATTTTACTCCTTTTAGCCAGTGAGAGCATCCTGAAAAAGTTTTTAACATCAACAAACATTCATATTATCACTAGATAATCCCCAAATTCTCATAGACCTAAAAAGAACTGTATATAGGGTTGACGTTTCGCCCCGGCTACGCTCATAGGACTCACAGATTGACTATTAGTGGTCTCACCTTTCCTCGGTCTGTTTTTTAGTCTCGATATCCAGCTCCCAATCCTTGTCCAACTTGCACTCGCACACGTCCACGTTGATATCGCTTATTTGCAAGTCCAGCTTCTTGCTATCTTCCCTCAGGACGTTGATCTGTTTTTTCAGCTTCATCACCCCCATTTTCTTCTCCTTCAAGATAATCTCGTAAGAGTTCTTCAGCAGCTCCAACCCTACCTCGAAAGGTAGAGCCTTCTCTTTTCCCTTGAGGTACACTTGCATCTCTTTGGTCACCTGAAACAACCAGCTTTAGAGCATCAAGAAAACATTGGTACGGTTAGGTTTACTTTCAGATGGTTGATGTCATTCAGTTCCTCCCGAAGATCTTCGATGTGCATTCTTAGTTTCTTGTGGGTCCATTCCATCTTCATGATTTCTCTGTGGAACGTCATGGTGTGTCGCATGGAGTTGAGCTTAATCCTTCCGTTCTCCTGTAAACAGCAATGAATAATGGGACCTTCAGAATCATTTGGTGGTCATTGACCCTGTCTTCGTCTACTCACAAGAATCAGAGCATTGATGTTCTCCACTTCCTTGCGCGAAATCAGGACAGCATCCTGGAAATCGCTGATGTTGCCGTTCATTGGAACCTCCACGTAGCCTTGCTTCAAGACGATCTGCATCTGCACATTCTTCATTCGTTTCAGACGATCAGTCCTCACTTGCGCCAAATCAGCCATCGACCGAACGTTCACCTCTTTCTTCTGGTAGAGCCTCTTCTGGAGGATAGCCACAGTGGCTTCAGCTTCCATGAGAACCACGGAAGCGCCCTTCAGCTGCAACAAAGACCAAACTTTCGAACTAGAGACGTAAATTCTTCGGAATTACCCATCAGTTGTCTCACCTTGATCTCATGCTCAATTCTGAGCCTTCTATGCTTGCAGATCACCGCGTAAGCCTCTTCGTCCACGGTTGGTGGCACTCCTGCGAAGTTGTCCATATGATCTAAGGCGTTGAGGTATTCTATACAGTCGTCAGTGAGGGTTGGTGGTCTGTCTTTGGTTATCACTGCCCTTGCCAATGCTTGGAGCATGGTGTAGGACATTATGTTCTTGTAATTCACCTTTGGTCGACGTCTGAGAAAGAGGACAAGCGATTAGAAGGAAACAAAACAAGCTGTGTCTACGATTTTAACGTCTGAAGCATTTGGGATCTCCATAAGGATTTCTACGGCTTCTAGAAACAAACAACTCACTTCAGTAGCTTCACAGATGCTTCTTGGATGACTTGGTTGAATTCGGCCATATCCTTCTTCAGATTCTTGTCCAGAAATTTCTCTCTGTTCTGAACGGCATCAATCTGATTACGACATTCTATTACGGAATCCTGCAGCGAGTTTATGAGATGCTCCACGCTGTGTATGAGCTCTTCGTTTCCAACCATGATTTTTCTGCAAAAAGATGCTCAAATGGTAATATGAGTCTAGAAGATTATATCCCAGCATGCTTGGTTGAAGCGATGAAGGTTTGAAAGAAGATGCAAGTCATACTTGAGTTCCAACTCTTTGTCCGCGTAAGCCAGCAGATCCAGCAATTTCAGACGTTCCTTGCACAGTATCAGCACTTCCTGTATTATAGCCTCGTCCACCTTGATCCTCAGATGAAGAAGATCGTTCACCCTGCTGTCGAATTTCTTCACCCCTTCCCTTATCTGGGCTATGATCCTCGTGTATTCCTGATCCAAGATGTTCTTGTACCGTTCCCGTTCGCTGTTCAAGAACTTGACCTTCTCCTCGTAGTCCTTCACTGCTCTCAGATCGTCTTCGTTGAACTCCTCTGGTTGTTTTTCAACCTAGGGATCAGGAAGGTCAGCTTAGAAGACCACATTTTGGCATGAGATGACCAGTTTGCAAACCTACCATACATTTGGGGAGAGGCACGTCTTTCTTGAGCTCGTCCTCCCATCTGACCTCCAAGACCCCGTTCATCATGGCCATAAGAGCTCTCTCTCTGAAATCGTCTGCTAGGAGTAAAAGTCTTATTCTCTCAGCTTCTGCAGCTTTGGCGTCCAGAATGGCTTGTTCGCTTGGAGAGATATATGGTGGTATTGGAACCTACAACAAGAAATCTTGAAACACTTTGTTCCAGGCCAAATAAGTTTTGACAAATCTTCTAGGATCTTTACCTGAGAGTCTTGGATGGTTACCATGAGCTCAATGTTCTCATAGGCCGTCCAAATGGGATCAGTGATGGATATGTAGATCTGATCAGTCGAAAAATAATTGATTTCGTCCACTATGTAACGCAGTCTTTGGTTTTTCTCCTTGATCTGCCCCATTTCCCTGGTCTTCTGCTGCATTAGGTTCTCGAACTCCTTGTTGAAGTATTCTCTCAACCTCACCATGTCGTACTAACAAGAAATACCAAGGGTTTTGAAATGATTTGCTCAGAAACTTAGGAAGAATGCTTAGAATAAATACAGAAAAAGTTAAAAACGAAAAATAAACCTTTATAGTACAGAAAAGAACGACAAAAAGAAAAATAAAGACATAAAACTTCGTTGCTCAACAAGTATTGATTCATAAAAAAAGATAGACTCACGTTTGTTATGGCTGATCCCATCTGCAGCTGATAGAATGTCTGAGTTTCTAACTGGTTGTATTTGAACGGAGATATTTCGATGAAATTCTGAGCTGTAGATCCCGCCATAGCTATTATGGTCTCCTTGTCCACCACAATGGATTCGACTTCCTCTTCCAAATCCTCAATTTGCTTCTTCTTCACCACTGGGACTTGGGGAGGTTGGCTCAGAAAATGGTTGCGATCTCTGCAGAAGGAAAAGTTAGAAGACATCTGGATAAAGTCCTGGAAATCTACATACGCGTGGGTCATGGGCTTCCAAGGAGCGAAAGTGTCGTTTTCGTTCACGAACCTCTCCAGCTTCAGCTGTTCCATCACCCAGTGCATCTCCTCCATCTTCTTACCATCGGGCGGCAGCAAGGAATAACTCTCCACGTTGATCGAAGTGCTCAAACCTACGATCTTCCTCTTCTGAACAGCCATGGTGTTGAAGCACAAGCTCTTTATGTTGTCGCACACGCTGTATATGGTCGCCACGTACTTCTTGATGTACTGCTCGGTATTCTTGCACTCCACTCTGTTCTTCTCCTTGATGTCGTCGAAGTACTTGACGTCGAGGTTGAATTCGACCAGGTCCAGCTTCTCGTTTTCTGGACCTTCGAGGTTCTGGTTCAGGAGTGCCCTCAGCTCGTTTCTGATCTGGTGGTACTCCACGTAGATGGAGGCTTTTTCCTCCTCGTGTATCTTCCTCTCGCGTTCTGTTCTCCTTAATTTGTCCACTTCCAACCACGTGTAGTCTCTCATTGAAGCTGCACAAATGCATGATTATCCATAAAATGAATTCTAAATTCTTTCAATCTTCAGGAGAAGCAAGCTACTTCATTGTGGTGAAAATAGAGAAAGAAATTCTGGCATTAATTGCCTTTGTGGGTCAATATATTGAAGATTGAGCTCTCTGTATCCTAAAGGATACAGAGGAATAGGCCTAAAGGCCTATTCCTTTTCAATAAAGTGAAAACCCAAGGTGGTGGTAGCTCATCAAGGCTCCCTAGAATCACCTGGAGCCTACAATTTCAAACCTGCTTCTGTTCCCTGCATGGCAGTCTCAAAGTCTCGTCATCCTCTATGCAGAGTCTACATCGAATCTAGAATAACCTATCCAGGAGCTGTATATTTGGGTGTTGATGGAGTTAGAGTCAACTCCTTCTTTTCTCGAGAATACTAAGCTCCAGCCACTTTCATCTTCCTCTTAAGCAACTGTAAGTGCTACTCCAATCACTGGTAGGACTAAAGGGGCTAGGGTCCACTAATAGCTATGGAATCATCCATTTCGTTTTCCCTAATGCAAGAGTGGCAGGGAACCATTCAACTGCAGTCAGTTAAACCTCCCGAGCAATGAGAGAGAAGTCTTGCACTGTAGCTGTACTTTTCAGCAGCTTCCTAGGCTCACCAACCAATTGCGTAAATCGCCACGTAAAATAGCCCCACGAACATCCACAGGTTGTGACAATCTCAGTAGAAGATTTGACTTCTGCTTTCATTCCTCCTGGAGTTTTGTTGCCTTTGATGAACCAGCAGGAGTCTGTCTTATTTTCTCCAACTGTGATCGTATGGCGTACCAATAATTGAATTGCGGATGTCAAAAAATGAGAAATCACACAATGACCTAACTATACTTACGTCCTGGGTCGAACCCTTTGGTCTTCCTCTGAAATAGTAAGGCGTATCTGTTGGAATTCAGCAGTTTGACCAGATTCTCCTGCACGTCGTAATCAGGTTCGTTATCAACCAGGTTAGTGCAGGCTACGATGTTATCGTAGCCCAAGCTGACTATGTACTTCCCCAGAGGCTCTATGTAAGCCTTCTTGACTCCCCCGTTTCTCCTGAAACATCGTGGATAGAATGCGAACGCCTTAAGAGTTGTTTCAGATCACCTGTGATGAGGAAGAGCATGTCCCACCACTTGTTCCATATCAGTGGTTCTTGCTATGATGAATCCGTCGTAAGACCAAGTAACAGCGTGGTATTTGTCGATGTAGAAGCCGTTTCGCCTCACTTGGTGGCCTGTTTCGAAGCTGTTGAGGGTTCGGATCAAATTGTCCTGACGAAAAACATAGATTCATCTCTGAATCTCTGAACACTTTGTTGTGATTCACTCACCCCTCTCCTGGTCTCGACCTCCTCGATGCTCTTCGAGTCGAAGGGCATGACGTAGAACACCCTGTCCCTGTTGATCTTCGAAGTGCTCAAAATCCTTGAATACTCCTGCTTTGGGTCAGAAAACCTATACTCCTTCACGTTGATCTGGTGATTGTCCATTATACAGTACCGGATCACCTTATTTCCCTTGATGTACTCGTTGGAGGTGACCGGAATGACGAACAGCCTATAGCAGTTGGTCGACGGTACCAGCATGTAGTCCGCGACCTGGAAATTGGTGGACACCGTCGCCACCACCTGGATTTGGCCTCCGGGTATCCCTTCCAGGACGAAGAATTCGCCAACCGCCACGTCGGCAGCCACCAGGACCCTTCCGAACTCGCTGAAGTAGACGTTGGATATCTGGTTGGTGGTGAGGTTAAAGTGGGCCATGGTTGTAGGCTTGGTGGGGTCGTATATGGAGAGTAGCTCGAGGATGCCGTTGATGTAGCCTATGCCTATGTAGGGGAATTCGGGGTTGCCAGCTATGGTGAGTGCTGTGCCCATAAGGTCGTACTTGCTGACCTGTAAGAATGTGGAACTGTCTCTTACACTTTAAGCGACCAACAAATGTTTGGTATGGTTCTTAAAATGGACCAGAAGATCCAACCAATTGGATCTTACTCCAACATGGATCACCAACAAACAATTTCCTGGACACCATGGCAGTTTTCCAACTGTATGTCTCCTGTGGGCTCCTTTACAGACTGAATCACGAATAGGTGGTACTTGCAGACTACTCACCACTTTCCCCGTAGCAATTTCAACGACACTGACCATGTTTCCCTGCGACAAGAGGCAGACAAATTGGCCAACTGGATAGACCAAGCAGATATTATGGAACTCTGTCTCGTTGGTTTTGATGAACTCGTACTTCTTGGTTTCTGGATCAATTTTAACCAGATAGGCTCGCTCTGTTAGACCCACCAGGATGTCGTTCTTGTTACATTTCACCTTTACCATCACCTCGGTGGGAGTGAGGAAGTTGGAAAGGTTCCAAGTGGAGCCGGTCTTCTTGTAAAACTGGGAAAAACGAGAAAATCTAGTTGTTGGTTTTTGGTTCTTCTTGCCGTCAGAATAAAGCAGATAGAGCAATTTTACTGGGTATATTTCTTACTCGAATTCCAGGATTAGGTCCTGTCACCACGATATCGCCTTTCCATAAGGTGAAAGAAGGTAATAAACCTCCTGCTTTACTATGCGAGATGATTTTCTCTAAAATATATTCCGAGTTAACCTAAAATGATTAAAGCTTTCGTTTATTGCACTTATGCAGTAGAATCATATTACAAGATAGACACATCCATCGTTATCGACGACATACAGTAGTCCTTCCAGTGACCAATAGGTCAACGTCAAAGGTGCCGGCTTCTCTTGCGGCATTTTCACTTTGTGATGCGTCATTATGCACTTCTTTCCGCACATGAGGATGTCCCAGATGTGCAGTTTGGCTGTCTTTGATCCCAGTTGAGAAACTCTCACAGGACTCAAAGTATTACACCTGAATTCATGTTAAAAATCATTGAATCCTTTGGATTTAAGACACGCAGAACTACATTTGTAATTTTCAGTAATCTTACCTAATTACCTGCTTTTGTCTGTGTATGTGGCTTCGACTGCTTCCCAATTTTTCCCCTCTTCGCCAGTTCCACACAGTCATGTTGAAATAAGGCAGACTGCCCAAAGATACCAACACTGAACATTCCGAAAATGCCAGTGAAATATAACCCTCCTTAGAGCCACCTGTGGGACGTCAAGAGGACTTAATTGGAATGTGTCCAAGCACGATGTTTTTCCGAAAGAGAGAATTCAATTTGAGCCGTAGATTTCCCAAATGTGGTAAATTAAAAGGGCTGATCGTTGATTGGTTAATTATCCATTATCAATCATCAATTATAAATGATCAATTATAAATGATCAATTATAAATGATCAATTATAAATGATCAATTATAAATGATCAATTATAAATGATCAATTATAAATGATCAATTATAAATGATCCAATATAAATGATTAATTATCAATTATTATGATTATCTATTCCATATATTTATGACATATGATCCTTACCCTCCAAAATAGATATAATCTCGAATTTGGGGTAACTCATGACGAAAATGCTGGGATTTCCACAGTTTTCGGCGAAACAGAAGAAGTTCAGGGTCCTGTGTCCTGCATAATACTTTATGCCATCGCCACATCTTGCGTTATTGGCTTTGTAGAAGGAGTGTTCGTATGTTACCATGTTCTTGAAATATAGGTGGCAACCGACGCCATAGAAAATGACTTCTTTGCCGATAAAATGCATGGTTGATAGCCTTCCTAAGAGGCACCATCTGTAAATATACCATACAACATTTTGCATATAATCAAGTGAGATGAATATTTCCTTTTACACTCAGGAAAACTAAAAGTTTTGAGATGAAATTAGGCAATATTTTTTTAAGGAAATTCTTTGATCTGAAGTTATATTTTGTAACTTTCTGACTGTAAAATGAAGAGCTAGTTACTCACTCTGTTGGATTTGAACTTCCGTCGTCACTTTTATTGAATGTTACCATTTTATTTTGTATTCAATAAACGTCAAGTAGAAGTAGGAGCGTTGCTATGTCTACAAATATAGATTGATCAAATAATGGAGGATATACAGGTTGTTTCTGAATTGATGCGAAAGGTTTTCAAAGAGTCTATGGAAAAATGGAATAAAGTGAAAGTATAGGATTTTGCAGGCATATCTAAATTCTGACCACATTTTACAAACTTCAAAGTTTGTAAAATGCTATGAGTTACTAAGGCGAAGAAAAAGCGCTCCCAGAATAAATTACTCGGCGATAACACAATTACGAAAATGTTTTTTTCAATTTTATCAAATTCAAATTCTATTAAAATATCTATCAAAAGCATTAGAGCTTGCATTTCAAATTAAGCTACATACATTATCTACTCAAACATTCCTGTCATGCTCTACATATCTAGGAGACATGCAAGAAATGAATAATACAGGGCTACCTTGCTACCTAGTATCGATTTCAGATTGATACAAAATTTGCATCCCCCTACTGTGAAAGATTAATAGAATAATTTGTTAACCAAATAGAACTTCGAAATGATAAGGTCGTCTAATATAAAAGACATTAGAAAAAGGAATAGAACACAAATTGTAAAGTTTTGTTGAAAGAACAACTATGATGCAGTGGTCGGTTGTCTTTTGTTTAATTTTTGGTGTACTCAATGGTGAGTACTTAGTTTACTGTTTCTTCAAATTTTAAACTATAAGAAAAAATTTACTTACCTTTACCTACCTAGAAATCTTTCACTGGCGTAATAAGAAAAATCAATAAGCTACGCTTACATACATATATCCACTATATTTTCAATCTGAAAAATATTTACGGGATGTTTTTAAAGGCAATTCTTTTTGAGTTCTTGTTTTACTTGTTTTTACTTTGATTTTATTTTTAGGAGGGCTGTGTTCAGACAGAGTTGTTGGAGGATCTGATGCTGCAGAAGGCGCTTATCCATATCAAGTTGCCTTAGAGATACGTAATTCACTATTTTGTGGTGGATCCATCATCGACAACTCATGGATACTGACAGCTGCTCACTGCCTAGACGGGTAAGTGTTAGAACTTAGACTATATCCGTCTTATACAGGGTGGCCATTTGAAAACGAAACAGACGAGATTACAGACGAAATAAATTTTTTCGATAGAAATGCTCGGACAGGTCGATTTCTGTTTCGAGGGGGACAACTTAAGATGTAGGTTACGGACGCAAAGCGCTTCAACCCTTGCTGCTACAACCCCCACCCCCAATTTTTGAATGGGGAAGATGGGGTGAGTGATACCTCAATTCAAAGGTATTTTTATACTGATTTCAGCACAGTAATTGTTTTTTCATTTTATGCATTAGTTCTCGAAATATTCTTAACTAAGTATTTGAAAATGAAGTGGTGTTTTCATGGCACTTGTAGTGTTTTTTTGTGAAAAATCGACATCTTCATTAAAGATTTCTATGTCAGTGGATTGGAGGAAGGAAGCCACAGTCATGGTTGTTTTGAAGCTCAAAATGTCGATTTTTCACAAAAAAACACTACAAGTGCCATGAAAACACCACTTCATTTTCAAATACTTAGTTAAGAATATTTCGAGAACTAATGCATAAAATGAAAAAACAATTACTGTGCTGAAATCAGTATAAAAATACTTTTCAAATGAGGTATCACTCACCCCATCTTCCCTATTCAAAAATTGGGGGTGGAGGTTGTAGCCATGGGCGTAGCCAGCTATGGGCAGGGGGGGGCAGCTGCCCCCCCCTGAAAGAAAAAATGAATTAAATTTGCCTATTTTTGTATCCCTAAATTTTCACATTTAGAAAGACCATGGAGGATGACCATGGTTTGCCCCCCCCTGTATAAATTTTGCCCCCCCCCTGTTATAAATCCTGGCTACGCCCTTGGTTGTAGCAGCAAGGGTTGAAGCGCTATGCGTCCGTAACCTACATCTTAAGTTGTCCACCCCGAAACAGAAATCGACCTGTCCGAGCATTTCTATCGAAAAAATTTATTTCGTCTGTAATCTTGTCTGTTTCGTTTTCAAATGGCCACCCTGTATAGTCTGAGTGTTAGAAATATACATAATTGGAAACCACCATCAAAGATCAATAAAATGAAAACTGCAATGGCAGATATTTATTCTTCTCAATCATTATGCGGTAGTTCCATATCTCTTTGAGTATCTCTTAATGCATCACAATTCTTCCTTATATTATGCAGTTATTTTAGGTTGATGACTTTGATGAGAACCAAAAATTATTCTCAATATCATAAATTCCTTCGATAAGACAGGCTTCATACCCTTTTCAATGTTTGAAGTTGGATAATGTGTAATTATTTATAACATTTTATTCGCAGACTAACTCCAGACAAAATAAAAGTGGTTGCTGGAACATCGACATTGAAGAATGGCACTGGGCAGGAATTTGAAGCTGAAACCTTGAAGATTCACGAAAACTACAACTCTAAGAATGTCACCAATGATATAGGGTTGATAAAACTGAAGAATCCGATTCAGTTTAACGACAAAATGAAGAGTATTCCATTGACTAAAAAAGAAACTAAGGGTGGAAAAAGATTGATTCTAACTGGATGGGGAAAAACAAGGGTATAAATTTAAAACTCCAAACTATTTCTTTTTATTCCTATACAAAGTCACAGTTTTTCAATATTTTATAAAAATAGATGCGAGTTAACACCTCATACTACCTAGCAGGGTTGGCATGTTTTAAAACAGTGTTATAAAACATGTTTTAAACACAAGCCTCTGTTTGTGTTCAAAACATATTTTGCAAATTCGTTTCTTTATACTCTTTAGAGTGAATTGTTATGTCGTAGAAAAGGAATAAGAATTATCAACTTCGTTCAGGAATAGGGAGAGTAATTTTTATTGGCGATTCATTGAAAGGTAGCGCTACCTAGAAGTATTTCCTTGATGAAATTTGTCTTAATGAACGAACTGCAGTTGAGAAAAAATTATGAGTATTAATAAATATTGGCCCAGTTGTCGAAATGTTGGCTTTTTTTGTGTAAATGAATCTAAAATTGTGTCTTAATTTTGAAATTAGTAGTTTTAAATGTTTTTCACATCTTAGACAAGAGAACTTATTTTTTTGCCATTTTTTCTTTGAAATTCACCTCGGCGTGAAATAAAATGCAAAGGAAAAATATATTCAATTCAATTGCACTTTATTGTTTCTCATCACATCTATTGTCACGTAATAAAGATATTATTAATTCTAATTTAATCAATTATAATTGTTTTGGAAGAGTTTTTTCATAGCAATGTTGCCAAAACTTTTGTTCTAAACATGTTTTAAATCATGTTTTTTGAATGTTAAAAAAAACATGATTTAAATCAAATTAAACAGTTTCAAATAAAAAAACACAATGTTTTGTTTAAAAAAAAAACATGTTTTTTGCCAACCCTGCTACCTAGGTACCTACCAACCTACCTTGTTCTTTAGTTCTTGTAATAACCTTTTACTTTTTAGTTCGGTTTATTCTTCTACTTCATCTTCAGATATTTCGTACTTATTCATAAGCAAAACTGCTCAACTTAAATTGTTTATTAATTGGTGGCTTCATTTTTAAGTGTAACTGTTTTTTTGTTTTTAGTATCCTGGTCAAACAACAACAAAACTCCAAAAAATAGATCTCTTGTCTGTAAGCGATTCAGAATGTGCAACAATTTATTCTGGCCGAGTTGATAAACGTAATTTGTGCACTTTAGGAATACCTGGAAGAGGCGCATGCCAGGTAAAACCATTTTTTTTTATTGACGGCAGAGGTCTTTAGCCGGTAGACACAGTTTTATTCCGTTTTTGTTTCATTATTGACCCATTTTTATTTATTTCAAGGGAGATTCTGGTGGCCCATTGGTCTATGATGGACATCAAGTAGGAGTGGTATCTTGGGGAATAGCATGTGCCAGAGGAATGCCGGATGTGTTCACCGATGTATTTAATTTCCAAGACTGGATCGAACAAAATATAAAAGCTTAAATGTATTTAAATCGATAAGAAGAATAAAATTGTTTAAATTTCCAATAAATCATTATTCAAATTCTGCTTTTTATTTCCATCCGACTAAAAAAAATATGTTCTCAATTTGTCGGAAAAAATGCATTCAATTTTTTTCATGTTTATCCAGAAATAACAATTTTGTTCATGCGGACCGATTTTGTTGTTTTTTCAACGTTGAATTCGGTTTAGCTTCGAAGTGATCCTATTTCAGAATGAGATCTACAGAGTGTTACAAAAAAATATAATAACATCGATGTTTTTTATTATTAAAGCTAATTTGGCTCAAACGAAAATCATTTTGTCACGCTGCCAGTATTTTTCAAATATCAATCAAAAGAATCTGTAATCAATTCAATTGATGGATCAATAGAGGATATTTCAAGAAAAAACTCAGTAAAATGAACAAATATATTTGATAAAGATTTAGTTAACACAGGATAAATAAAATACTATGTATTAAATCATAATACATCATACCCTTATATAAAAATTACATTTCTTATAACCTAATTCAAGCAGCAACTACAACCTTACTCTGTTGAACCTTCTGAGTCATATTAATCTTATCTCCTAAACTGAGGGCCATTCCCTGAAGCAAAGAAAATATCACATTAAGTTTCATAAGTTTATAAAATAGACGTGAAAGAATTCCACCAAGTACACACAACCTGAACTAATAAATGTCAAAAAAAAATCTAACCTGGCTTTTTGCTCTGATTCGAATGTGTCCAGTCACTGGAGCATCTGGCTTATTGAAAGGCTTCTCAATGCTCAGATTCGCCAAAGCATCTTCTCCAAATATCGACTTGGCGTACATATTGGCCGCCATAAAACCACATTGACCAGACAACGCCTTCTCTGGTGTCAAACATTTCATATTCGTACTTTTCACTAGATGCTTCAGATATTCAGCAAGATCTGTGAGTGTAGTGTTGACAGAGACCTATGAGAAAATTAGATTGGATAAGCACCCAAAGAAGAGGCTCTATTCTGAGTCGCAAAGTGAAGCCGAATCGGTCAAGATTGAGTTGTACGCATTAGTGATGTAACGAATGTCATTTTTCAAACATTCGCGAATACGAATGTCTGCTACTGACATTCGCGAATGCGAATGTATAGATATGTTCAAATTTCGCGCCAATTGACCATATTCACCGTCGCCATATTGTTGTGCGACAATACCAACTACCCAGGGTTCTCAACATCGAATTACGAAAGTCACTGATTTCTTAGTTTAAATTGAAATGTTTTGGTGTCAGTTTTTTATGTTTAGATGTATTTCTTGCCGAAAAATTACTGATACAACAACCATGGCCTCCACTATACTGATATCTACCCATATTTCCTGGATTTTATCACAAAATACTTAACCAAAGTTCACCACCAATTTTACATAACCTCTCATACCACATATCTACCATACTAATCTTAGACTTTGTCTAAGATACTAATAATCTGATAGTATTTTTGATAAACTCAATATTTCTCCGTTGGGAACACTGGGAAGTTGGTATTGTCGCACAACAATAGGGCGACGGTGAATATGGTCAATTGTTTATGGCTTGCTGGCAGTTACGCGGTGCGTTCCGTTTGTATTTTGTTCAAGATGATTATTATTTAAACATTAAAAAGGTATTTAAAGAAATACTGATAAATAGTTCATAGATTTGTTTTTGTAAGTTTCAATTGCACCTAATTTTTGTGTTATAAGTTATTTTTTTTCTGATATTCATATTCGCAAAACATTCGCAGAAATTTTGCGGATGCGAATACGAATATCCAAAAATATGCGAATATTCGCGAATGCGATTGCGAATATTCGTTACAACTCTAGTACGCATGCGCCAATTGGATAAAAATTACGGGAAACGTATAGGTTATGTAGGTTTCTATATAAGAAATTTTTTTCGGGTATCAAAATGATCCACTGAAGAATTTGATAATGGTTATGCTACTGTAATTCAAGACATGAAGAATCCACATAAAAAAAAACGAATTTTCATGAAAGTAATAGAAATTGTCACGAAAATTGTATATTAGAAACTGTTATTACGAGGAAGTAGCAAATTCGGCTGAAAATCTTATAAGAAATGATCCAAAACTGTTAAAATTGAGGAAACGAACCAAGTTATCATTTTGAGGTTAAATTCACGTTAAGACAAAGTAAGGACTTCGCACAGAAAGTGATACGTTAGAAACTTCTCTTACCTTGTTCTCCCACTCAAATTCAGCCCACATCTGTCTAAATTCAGTGTCACTGCAAGACGCTGGAATGATATAATCCATGATATCGATATGTATGTCATTGAGTACAACGACATTTCTGTCAGAACCAGCACCGGTCACATCGTAAACAATATTTCCGAATATAATACCGTTCTCCGTAGATGCAACTTTAACATTGGCCTTTATGTTACAAAAATCTCTAGGTGCCAAAACAACCGGTTGAGGTTTTTCCACCAGCTTCAAATCTCCCAACGTTGCCAGTTCCAAAGTGCAATTCTGAAGTGTGTCATTGGTTTGATTGACAATGAGAACGTCTAGGACGATGTCGTATTGGTTAACATGAACGTAGGCCTCTGCGTAGACTGGGTCTGAGAAACCGGTCAGTTGAGTTACTTTATTGAGTTTGTTGATCGAAGATGATGCGTCTGATCCTCCAATCTAGGGAAAAGAAATAAGATTTCGCAGATATTCTTCACTCTGTTCACTTCAAATGTGATTTTGCACTTTAATCTTCGAACTTAAGATAATACTATTGAAAAAAAAAAAAAAGATTAACAAAATACCAACACAAGGCTTTCAGATCTTCTATGCCCACCATCGGAAAGAAACATCAAAAAGTACCCACCTTTCCACCAGCTAAAGCTTGCGACAAGGACGTTTCAAACATATTTTCTCCCAATTCATTCGATTTATCTGTCTGAAGTTGCATGAAGTTGATTGCATCGTCCGGTTGAACTGCTTTTCCAATTTTTTCTCTCGCTTTCTGATTGGAAGCTTCTTCTTTCTCCTTGGCCAAGAGCATATCGTTCAGGGACAAACGGCACAATTCTGAGAAGATGTTAAGGATCGATGGGGATCGATCGGAAAGAGCTCGGAGACAAAACAAGATATGGTCTCGGTCATCATTTGTGATGGCTTTAACCGGCAACCCTGCAAAATTATTCACTCGATTTATTATTCAGAACATGAATATTGTTATTGAGTATTACCGGATTTGCCAAGATGAATAATACCGGCCATGCAAAGCATAGCTTCAGCATCAAAACAATTCTTCTGTTTAGGGCTAAGATTGGCCAGTTTACCATATCTCAATGCCAATTTTGTTACAGTGGAGGCCAAAGAGGCGCCTATGAAAAAATCACCATCCATCAGGTATTGCCTCAACGGTGGTCTTTTTTCTTTTTTGGGTTTTCTGAAAAATAAAGTGCAAATAGTCTCTCCATAACATTTCTCTCGAAAATTTTATTATTATTATTATTTATAAGGTATTATAATTGATGGACCTTCATTATACTTACTGTGCAGTACTGAAGATGGACTGAGTAGCATAAGTCCCATCTGATGTAACCAGCGTGGTTTGCTGAGTTGGCTGAGCATTATTACCTACTTGAACCTCTTCCTCACCAGATATCAACTTTTGTTCAAGATCAACTAGAGCCCCTTCTCCCAAATTACTAATAATTTGTTTCATAACCACTTCAATATCATCAGAAGTCGAGGCATATTCGCCTAGAATCCATAATGCAGCTCGGTGAACTTTAACGCTCTTTATATCGCTGAACGTTTCCAGCAATTTCTGAAAATAAAATTCTGGGAATCAAGCGATTCGATTTTGATTCAAAACAAACCTCAATGATGAGTGGCTGCAGATTTCCGAACTTCTGGATGACTTCTCTGATGAAGATCATCACATCTGTAGCGGCCAACTCATTGGTATCGGACAAAAATTCTACCAAAACAGGGACGACAGAAACTGCCACATCAGGAAACTTAATGCAACACTGATGTAGAGTACGGACAAGCAACTGTCTATATTTTCCTGTGTCTTCGTGCTCTACATCATGTGTTTTTGATACTTCCTTCTTCAGTACCAGCACCATCTCTTCAATGTTTCTTGAAGACACTAAATCCATTGCCAACGCAAGGGTTTTCTTACGGACCTAATTTGAACAAGTTCATTGAAAAAAACTGCCATTGAAATTATTTAGGAACATAATAAAGAAGAAGAGTAATATAATGAATATACTCAGCATAGAATATGAACCTAACCTACAAAATAAGTGAACTCAGCATATACCACCACCACTCTTCAATAATTCTTGATGACACTTAATCCATTGCCAATGCAAGGATTATTTTACGAACCTATTTGAGAAATTTCATTTGAAAAGAAAATAATGAAGATTATATGCAGTAGAAATGGATCTTATGAAGGAATGGCGCCCTGAAAATGTTATTGAGGAACATAATAAAGAAGAAGATAATTGCTCAGTATATAAAATGATTCTAACCTATAAAAAAGTAGACTCAGCATAGGAAACAAATGATATTAATTTTCTGAGTGAACATTTGAACTACAATCATACAGTGTGAAATAACTCCCAAACTGTTCACCTACCTCAAGATCTGGACTAGCAAGAACTCTCAATATATCCATAACGGAATCTTGAAGAACTTTCTCATGAGTTGGATGATCTTTCAAAGCAATAAGCCTGTCTAAGACAATAAGTTTTACATTGTTGTCACTCTCTTTTATAATGAGATCAATGTAGCAGCCAGCTGCCGCTTTGATTGCTGTGGGGGCCGTTGAAAGTGTGACAAGGGTTCCTTAAAAAAAAAATTATGAAAACCTCGATTTACCGTAATGTTTGATAACAAACCTGCAGCTTCGTATCTAACAGCGGGACTACTTGAGTTCAACAAGTTATAAATACACCTAATAAATCTGGATCTTTCTGAGGGATTATTATGGCACACTTTATAAATCAATTCAACGATTACCAGTTGCAAGATATCGCCGAACGATGTGACTTGATCCAAGCAAGATGCTAAATATGAGAGCGCCCTCTCTTGATCTGCATGAAGAAGCATCAGAAATGCGTTTCTTTTACAGGACATATCTTGCTCTCCATCCAAATAGTTTGATATAAGTTCAGGTGCATCGGGGATCAAAGCTTCAAAATTACGATAAATTGTGAAAATTGCCAGAACTGCGTTTCTTCGTACATATGAATGTCTGTGTTCCAGACAGGATCTTATAGATGGCATCAGGGGTTCCAGTAGTTCAGGTTCTTTGAGTTTACATAAGAAACGTAGGGTTGATCCTCTCAGAAACTCGTTTGGGTGTTGAAGGTCTTTTCTGAATTGAAAATCAGTATTTTGGAATAGGATTTTCTTGAATTGTTTATAGAACTTACCGATAAGCATCACAAACAAGAATCATTTCTTGTAGAAGTTTGCCATCAGGTGTTGTTTTAGGAACAATTTCCCAGAATATCAAGAGTAACTTTTTAGCGGTATGATCTTGCAGAGGGAGAACATATCGAATTACGATCATTAAGAGACCTGGGGGTAAACGTTCTCCGGCCAGAATCATATGTATGGTTTTTTTAAGGGCTTCGATTTTAACTTTCACATCTCCTTTTTCTGAAATGATGCCATAATTTGAAGTGATACCATAAGAGATATCATAACATGAGAAACACTTTACCTAAGTCCTGTTTTAGCTGTAATTCACTATATGGTTCTGAATCGGTTGGAACATTTATGAGAGTGTAGCAAGGTTGCTCTACAGCAGCCATTCTGTATGTTTTTTCAGGATCTTAAGCTAGAAAACAAGGAAATTTGTGGAGATGAGGACCTTTTAAAAGGAATATCTTCGAAGCATAAATATTATTTTTCCATAATAATAGTACCTCAACTATATGGAGCACTCAAATTCCTTGAAATTGTTATTTCAATCAGAATTCTGAAGACATCAAATACGTGTCAGATAATGTCAGTTAATCTAACCTCATTCTTGTGTTTTACTTTAAAACGTCAGTACACGCCGACAAGTAGGAATCTACTGTGGCCATTGGCGTAGGTAGATACCTACTCAAAACTTTTCGATTACATCAAATATCAACGTGAGGAATATTGAGTCAGTACTCAGTAGTACCACTGTCCATTATGCTTAAACAATGGCAGTTTAATTATATACTATATCTCTCCTTATGTAGTATTGCCTATTGAAAGTTTTGCTAGTATCAAATGAATCTCATGAAAGTTGCTGCAAAGTAAACTAGTAAACCCTACGGCCTACTTAAAGCAGTTTACCTAATTAAATGTTATTGCAGTATTTGTATATGTATATGTATGATATAAGTTGACTTGTTGATTATGAAAAGTAACATATTATTGCTCTGGTTTATAAAACTACCCAAAGGTAGTTTTATGGTGCCAAAGCACCATATGGTCAAAGAAAAGTGGAGCTAAATTATAAGGTTAAATATAGTTCAGAAGTCCTCCACTAGATGGACACCAATATGCATTCAATATATAATTTTTTATTATTGTCTTACAAATTTATCAGGAAACTTTTGAATGGATCTTGAAGCAATCCCTGGAAACCGTTATTGGTCCTGAATCACTATTGAGAAAAATATTCAACAGAATATACTTATAAGTACGAAAAATTTCATATATTCGACATGCAAGTATGTGCTCATAAGTTCTCATCGAGCGGGTTTATATAATCAGAAGTTGTGAACACTCGTCACTCTGATCTCTCCTCAGTAGCGAATAAATCTTTCGCCTTTTACTAAAGATTTCCGTGGGGAGGGATAACTCAAATGAGTCTAAAACCAATTTTTTGGGGCCCGCCATTGGTGGGCCAATAATTCAATAAAATATAAGGCTCACATATAGTAGATACTTAGATACTAGATACTGAACTATTCTTATTTAGATATAGCATATTATATTGATATAATCCATATAATATTAATATATTCATTGGTACATAACATAACTATGCATTTATGTAATTTATGTATTTAATTATTCGAAAATTTTCTGACATGATCATATAATTTAATTTTTAATCATATACCCAAATGAAAAAATTTGAAATATTATTGAGATTTTTGACAAATTTTCATTAAGTTGGCCAATTTATAATGAGATATATATGTTGAATCTGAAAAGGCCTATCATTATTATTTACAATTACATTTTCAGTTAAATGAAATAAGAATAGAACAGTTATCGGCTAAATTTGAAGTCAATTTGCCATAACGGAGATTGTATATTGTATAATCATTTCAGTATTTATAGTAACAATATGTTTTGATTTTTTCAATATAATTAATTTTTTTGCAAATAATCACTAGTATTCAAGTAACAATTTAAGGATATGACCCAAAAGAATTTTTGAAGTCACAAGTATCCGGAGATAGGCCCATATCTCAATTAAAAATATTAAAATCAATATATTCTCATTAAGATAAAGTTATCAAATCATTAATTCAAAAGAACAATTAATAATAAATTGAATACGTGAGATAAAATTGTCGAATAAATAAATACTTTTGGCAAATATCAGATACAATGCAATCATGGGCGTAGCCAGCTATGGGCAGGGGGGGCAGCTGCCCCCCCTGAAAGGAAAAATAAATTTAATTTGCCTTTTCTTTTTATCCTAAAATTTTACATTTTGCACGACCATGGACGATGACCATGATTTGCCCCCCCCTCCCCTGATTTAAATCCTGGCTACGCCCATGAATGCAATTGTGGATTTATTATAATTAGAGTATTTCATCAATATATTTCTAATATAAATTACCTATTTCATTTCGATATAAAATAGAGCAGAATAAAATATTACGAAGATTATATATAATTAAGTATATTCCTCATTTTCTAACAACAGCTTTGTGCGTAAGTGCGTTTAATAAAATTAATATTTCCTCATTGAATAATGCAGAATATGTAATAATATTTATACCATAATTTATAATATTCCAATGACATATGCCAAACACTGAATTGAAATATTTAATGGTAATTAATTACCTCCGTTAAATACTTTTTTAGGTAAATATCTATCGGTAAGGAGATTAATGAATTAATTTATCTATGTATTTTTAAACAAGAATGTTTTTCTGATTATCCCATATTATTTTCATTATTTTTCATCCTAGAAAATATGAATAATATCATTCTATACTTACTATCGTCTATTTATACTGTTTACAACGTGATTGGGTGTATTGAAAGTTGCATAAAATAGAAGCCATACGGAACACGCGAGAATTAGTGCGGAAGTCCACCGCGAGGTGGCTTCTCACATGAAATAAACAACTCATCCATTCAGAGTTCCGTCTATTTTACTTCATTAGGAATCTTTTGTACTTACACTTAAATCAAAACTTCCATACTACGATACTACATTTGGTCAAAATGGTTCTTTTTGGATTAAGTATGAATTATTTACTGAAGGTTTTATGGTATAATATACTAAATAGTGCATAGGTTCAACCTATAATTAGTTCCTCTCATCTAGTCGTTGTGAATTGTTTCATATAAATGAACTAAATGAGAATTTATATTTAAGTAACCCTAAATCTGATTTCTCCTCAAATGAGATGAGTGTTTTCCATTTTGCTAAATATTTTATAGTTGGGGGATAACTCAAATGGAGCTCATTATATTCAATTTTCATATTCCATAATATATTTACTAGAACTGATAATCAGATTATTAACAATATAAGATTTCAAGTAAATGAAATATATGAAATAATCATCCCTGAAACATTACTTATAAATCAGTATAAATTAGAAGTTATAATAACTGAATATAGGAGTCCACTACATTGTACTCAATAGACCCCTCCCGTTCTCTTTAAAACGGGAGTGAAACATACTAACCTTAGCTTTGCGCAGAGGCATTATCGTAACCAATGAGGCTTTGCTGAGGTGCGATTATTGCTAGTTGAAAACTTTAACCAATACCCCGCCATGGGCACGTGAAATACCGTGCACTACGGCAATTTTTGGGGGCCTCGAAACAGGCCATTTAGATAATTAAATACAATTCTCATTAAGCTTGACGTTACAAGTTACATTGTACCAAAATGGAAACTCAATTTAGTCAATGGGCATTTCCAGTGATTTTCAGAAAAAATCAAAAATTTTTCTTTTTTTTTCTGTTTATTTTTCGAGAAAATAATGTGCCCACAAGTTGGGCCTTTACAATTAAGAAGAGTTTATAACTGATTTATATAAAACTAGTATACAAATTGTATAATCAATATACGAAAACGAAAAATACTCATCCTCAAAAGATTATACAGGGTGTTTGGAGGGTGAGTACTGAGTAGCCATAGGTGAGAAAAATGGGAAATATCTAGAAAAATGGCAAAAAAATTATAACACTTTAAACATTGGGCAAAATGTTATTTAATTAGGCGCAACAAGTAGCCAAGAGCATCACCTATCCACCATTTACCTCTGGCTACTCACCCTCCAAACACCCTTTATAATTAGTAGTGGATATTAATTAGTTTTGAACTCTTCTTAATTGTATTAAGTTAGGACCCCAAGTTATAGGCCCATTATATTTGGGGTTTCCATTTTTATCATTTATTTAGGTATCTCTAACCCATTTTGAAATGTGTAAAAAGTTAAAAATAGTGCAGTATATGATAATTTGTTCTTGAAAAGCATAATCAGCATCAAGGCCAAACATTGAACAGAGTAGCATGGTTCACGATTGATTATTGATTATAATGGGTACCTGATTGGAGAAATTGATGAATTAATTTATTTTTTAGTATCCCAAGATTCCAGATATTGATTTCTTGAATTCTCAATTTGATTCTTTATACAAATTGAAGTACATATTTATGAGATTTAATACTTTTTAATTTTTTTTAGTGTCCCCCAATATTTGGAACACAATTATTTATATAATTGAAAAATGAATCAATATTCGTAAAAAAATTGTTGTAAAAAAAAATTGCATTGCTTCGGTATGGTTTATAATTTTGTTTTTAGAAACTTTCTCTATAACCAAATTTTTGAGAAATCTCAAAAGCATTCATTATATTATTATGAATGATGGCTTAATATAAATAAAGATACATATATATTGATCCATTTTATATTTATTATATTTTTAACCCTCTTCCAGTATAAAAATATTTATTGGCAAATGAAATGACAAATCATCGAATAACTGTGATATTTATAAAAAAATAAAATTTCAATTTAATTTTATAATAAACAGAAATATGTTGAATTTGGGACACAACTTAAATATTTAATTGATTTCATTTAACATTTTTAATTGAGTAAACTGAGTTTCAAGTTAACTTGGCTATTCTTATAGCCAAATAAGATTTTAAATTGAAGTTAAACATGTTCAAAGTTTCTTTTTTAACCAAAGCTTAATTGACAGTATTTACAATAAAGTTTAACTTGTCAAAGTTAACTGGTATCCTGGTATCAGGGGGGGGCAAAATCAAAATTAGAAAGAAATATTGAGGTGTCGTGCTGAAAAACGATAAGGTCGTCAAAATCTGAGGGGGGGCATGATTATTAGTCAACAGTTATTGCCGGTAGTAAACAGTTCCATTCAATGTGAGTTATCATCTGTGTTCAGTATGGTTGAGAAATAAACCCCTTTGATGAGTCTGCATCTTATTATTCACCACCACTCAACTGTATAACGATTGACTGAACCTACCCTCATAGCGTTCAAATACCATGGGAACTCGCAGAAATACAATAAATTCGAATAAATCCTCCAAGCTTGCTTGTAGCGTTTGAAGCACATCTTTTCCGATTGTTTTTCGCATCCAGTCATTTCTGGGAAGTCGCAGAAATACCTGCAATAAACATCCAAGGTAGCTTGTACCGTTCACAGCCGATGTCCTACAGCTTGTCTAACCCTTTGGACATTTTAGAGCGGCAGACGCCCCTGGAGTTACCTGAAGATGAAACATAAACACGGTCGAAAACCAAACAAGATCCCGATACCGATCCAGGCATCCAGCGCCTCCCAGGATCGAAAGCGGCCACCCTCCAAACCTGCCTCATCCCGGCTGGCTGCGAGATTTACGATCGTCTCCTGTCTCTCCTCTCCAGTAGTCCCATGGCCTGCTTCGGTTCCGGGAGGATCGCGGCACTCTGGATTCCGCGACGTTTTCTTGAGCTGAGGGTGAATTATGATCTCGGCCGGTTGAGTGAGATTGAAGAAGTCGTTGAAACCGGTTTTAAACAGCCATCGCTTCGCTGAGGTTTGATTAGGGGTTCCACTGGAGGGAGATTGAAGATGGTAATTTTTTTTCATTTTCTCACGAAGAGGGTTGTAGTTTTTTCGGGGTGTATGCTAGGAATGCTTGGTGTTCGTGTCTACATTCTACTTTTTCTAAAGAATTGTCATGAAAAATTTTTCGGTGATGCCACTTGATAATTATTCATTTTTTATATTCCTGAAGCAATGAGAACTGACCCATTTTTGCCGCTCGTTTGTGTGTAGGTTGTTGATCACCTGAATTCAGATCGTTACCTTTTCCAATATCCTTTTCACAATTCTGCAATTTCCAGATGTTTCTGATGGCCTTGGCACGAGTTTTGATGCATCCTGAAGCAATTTAATGATCATAAATAATTAAATGAATAATTTGGATTCGAAATTAAATGAAACGAATCAAACCCTACCAATATTCCTTTCTCCCCTTCTCCAAATCAAACATTTAATTATGAACAGACTGTAAATACAGAGTTTGTAAAAAGTAAAGCACAAAACTCATATCTTCGGTATTTTCTATTCAAAAAAAGCTCGATTAGGTAAATTTTTATTTTGAATTACGCAACGTTTCATATTTAATTCAGGAGTTTGATATGCACCCCCTGCAAGGGGTGGTGAGTAATTGAGTTTTTTTAATGGCAACCCTAACTTCTTGTGCTAAAATGCAGAGGACGATTATAAAACCTTTTTTTTAATATGAGGATGAAATGTTGAACTTATTTTATTCGGAATTTTTTTTCCTGTATTTTAGGGAGGTGCTACACGTCCGAGCTGCCTTAAAAATTGGGCTTTTTATTTCCATGATATCTCAGTTCGTATGCGGCGAAGACCAACAATTTTTTTTAATTCAAAGGCTAATCAGTTTTCTAGAATATATATTACTCGCTTTCCCGTTTTCTTTGTGTATTAGGAACTACACCTGGTTGAAAATATGACCAATAAAGTTCCTACTTTATAATTTATTTGAAAATTCAGGGGGCAATAAACAGCAAAACTGATTAAAACAGATTCTGAAAATTTCATACATTTATCCCGAAAATTGAAGGGGATATCATGGAAATAAAATCGTTTGACCAGATTTTTATGAAATTACAGCTCACCAGGATTTTTATACGAAGAAAAACGTAAGAGCGAGTAATACACATTCTACAGAAATGATTAAGCTTTAATTAAAAAAAAAACTGTTGGTCTACGCTACATACGAACTGAGATATCATGGAAATAAAAAGCCCAACATACGCTTCAACAGTTTTTGATATTTTTGCGATAACATTTTTTTGGGGGGTAGTATTTGAAGAATTATTTAAGATAAAAATCACAGAAAATATAGATTACATTGTATGCAACTAGTGGGCAAAATATGGGACTATTTTTTTTATTCGAATTTTAAATGACACTACTCAGAAAAATGAGCCCCACTTACCCATACTGAAAATTCAATAGCAAATTCTAATTAATCCCTCCTTGTATGTAATTATATAAAGAGTAATATTTGTACAGGGATTATCAATAATTACGAAATTAATATTCATCAATTTTAAAAATTGACGAAGCCTACCCGATACAATATTAAAATGCTACAAAAACTTTATGATGGACACTAATGATATCAAGGTACACAATGTATCAAATATTTTATGTGCACCAACTTTTTTTAAGGTCTTCGATACTCATGGGGGGGGGGGGTAGATACCCCCCCCCCCGTAAATCCGCCCTTGAATGATATTGAAATGTCACAAAAACAAACAGAATTTGACTAGGAGTTCCATACATAAGGCAGTTATTAATTTCTTTCCCATATATGTAGGTTTATATTTTTTTGCTTTATGCTTATTATTATACTCTTATACTCGGGTAAGATCGAAATGGAATGTCGCATATAGATGAAAAATGGCGCATTTTTAATTTTTTACAAATCCATAACCGTATAAAATTCAAGCGAATTATCTAAAAATTCAAATTTTTGAATTCGTAATCATTTTAGAATTCTTTGACAAATGTCCAATATTTTTGAAGTTTTTTTGAACTAGAAATAGCGAGATGGATCTACATACAAGGTGTTGTTATTAGTTATATTAATACAAAAATATTTTCAATGGTAATATTCTCAATCAAAATTCAGAACAATAAAATACTCCGACATACTCCACTCACTTTCATAAAGTATCCAGGTTGGTCAAGATTTAGGTTTATCGAGTTTTTTTACTCAAAATTTAAGCAGGTTGGTACTCGTGAAAAGTCAAATGATTCTCAGAGACGTTGCCAATGCTAATTTCTATTTACTCATTTTTAACTTTGTGATTGGAGACATTGGAGTTAGTTCTTTTAAGGTTTAACTGTGACACAGTATATCTGTTGGGAAATACGAGTATTTTCATTCTTTTTTCGAATGAACTTTCACAAAGTCACGGACTATTCTGTCCATTATTTTAAGTGAAATTTCAACACTCGATTCTTGATTTCCGTACAAGAAAATAGCATAACTGAATCTTCCAACCATGTTTATATACGTGAAATGTTTCCAGTATTAACTGAGAAAAAAGTTTCTTCAACATTAGCCAGGTCTTTAGAATTATTGAATTCACATAATATTGAAGTAAATTAACATTTCGACAAATATGTACTACGACCTCTATGTAGGAAGGACAACGTTGCTTAGTTATCTGACAGGGAAATGAGTATAACCTAACATTTTCAAAATACACACGGTGAAATGTGTCAGAATTTCATGGCCAACCGGGATGCATTATAAAAGTGAATAGAGTTCTCTTCTTATTCCACAGCAAGCATTACTTGAAATTCAACAGTTCGCGTGCAGCATATATCAGTGGAAACCAGCATAGTCATTAAACTATAGTTCCCTATTCCATTAACCAACAATTATGTTATTTATTCCTATAGTTTCCGAACAGCAATGCCCAACTGGGCATGCATCTGAGCCCTTTGCCATTTATCCAACTAATGAACCTATTATGGATGATTTCGCTTGATTAAAATTGTTATTCTCATGCAGTTTCCGGGGATTGAGCATTTTCGTAATTTCCACTTTGCAGAATCCAATCCATATTGCAAATCAGGTCAATTTGGTTTCTCAACTTGCTGCGTAGTCCGGTTTTCACTCAATTGTACTTACGAAAACTTTTTTTCGTTTATTTTCTATATAAGATGAATGACAGACTAATTTTTTTTCGGTTATGTCAAAATTACTCGTATACTCCATTCACAATTATAAAATCACAACTCTGGCCTTGGAAATTTGACACATTCCACTCTGTATCGAAGTTATGACGTTTTTCAAAATATTTTTATGTTCCAAGTCAACACTATGTTGCCCTTTCTACATTCTTAGCGTATTTCTCAGAATGTGATTTTATTCGGAAAATGAATGAATTGGAAAAGATGTGACGGACGAAAATAATTAACGTTTATATGAATTGATAGAAAAGATTCCTTTTCTAGTCATTTGCATGAAAAATACAAGAGATCACTGTTGAAATATATTATTTTTCGCCATGGAAGAAAATTGCATTGCTTTCACATGATTTTCATATGCATGCCTGTGAAGATTTAATGTTTTTTATCCTCTTAAACTGAAAGTTCAAGACTTGACATCAAGAATAATGGAACATTATATCCCTCTACTGGAATCCAAATAGTTGAAGGGAGTTCTGATGCAACAGGAACTTTTTCTTGGAACATAACCTTAATAGCTAACTTAATAAAAATAAGAGTAGAAGATATACTGGACAGTGTGTTTGAGACCTTTAATTGATGTATAAGAATAAGTTTTTAGAGGAAGAAGGTCTGGGTTTCAACAAAAACCACTCTCTCAAAAACAACGCCAACCGGTTTCAACTTTATTTTAAAGTCTTCTTCAGGGCTCTGAAATGGACATGGATGTTATTTAACAATGACAAAACAACAGCTAAAAAGGCTCGATAACAATGTGAACACATATAAATATCCATAAAACTATAACTTACAGTTTCTTCTCAAGTGGTTTCATCGTCATATACGATAAATGATTTGCAAAATGGAAACTGACATAGACGCATCGGAAGAACAATCATTACTGAATAAACATCTTCTGTAACACATATGTAACACTGAGATCAATTAAAAGAAACCGAGAAGGGGAACAACTCATTCGAGAAAATCAGAAAATCAGACGACAAATCAACTATTTTTTTCTTTTATTTTATTTATTAAATAGAAATAGGAGGTATTTAAATTATCAATATCTGTTCTTTTGTTTATAGATCGACTATCTTGTCTAATGGATATCATTTCATGTAATAAACGTTTTTTTAAATTTGTTTCAATACCTAAAATTTTAATTGAATTTAGATCGAAATTAAAAGAATGAAGATTTTTGTAAACATGATCAGCCAATGCTGTATTAGTATCTTTTTTTAATTTCAGAGGATTAAGTATGTTCCGAGAATCTCTGTTGTGTTCGTTTATTCGATCTTTTATGTATCTACCTGTCTGTCCAATGTAGGTTGATTGGCAATCATTACAAAAAATTTTATAAATAACATTACTTAACAATTCTTTTTGAGTTCTACTTTTAATCTTTGTGAAAAATCTTTGGACGGTATTATTTGATTTGAAAGCTATTTTTAAATTCATTCTAGAAAATTTATCTCTGATACATTCTGACAAGTTTTCGATATAAGTTAATTTGAAAAATTTTTTTTGTTGGTTAATTTCAAGTATATTAATGTTAGGGTCATCACTAGTAATGTTCTTATTCAACACTTTTTCAACAAATTTTTTTGGATAATCGTTTTTTTCCAAAATAGATTTAATTTTCTTCAAATTGAGTTCATGAAAATCCTCATGAGACAGTTTTAAGGCTCTGTGTTTTAGATTATTAATAACATTGATTTTATGTGTGAATTGGTGTTTTGAGTTGAAGTTCAAAACTCTTCCCGAAAAAGAAGGTTTCTGGTACCAATTCGTTTTGATTTTATTACCTGTTCTAATCAAAAGAACATCTAGGAATGGTAGGGTACAATTTTGTGTTTCGACTTCGATGGTGAACTTTATACGCGGGTGTATGCTGTTGAAAACTGTTAATATTTCTTCTTTTTTATCATAAGGTATAGACGTACAAATATCGTCGACGTATCTTTTGAAAAATGGCACCCCAAAGGAGAGATTCCTTAGGGCTGAGTTCTGAATCTCCATCATGACTATATCTGCTACTATTGGAGCAAGGCAATTACCCATTCCTAAGCCGAAAATCTGCATATAATATCCATCATTAAATGTAAAATAACTATTATTAACACAAAGGCCCAAAAGTTGTGAAAAATCTTCGAAATTTAATGAAGTATGTGGTGCAATTCTATCCCATTTATTTTCAATAGTGGTCAACGCAAGATCGAGAGGTATATTTGTAAAAAGTGAGACCACATCAAGTGAAATCAAAATGTGGTCTTCAGGAAGAGTAATCGTTTTCAAATAATCCACAAACTCAAATGAATTTTTTGTATATCTTTCATCCCTATCAAAAGCATGATTTAATAATCTTGACAAAAATTTACTAACATTATATAAGGGACTTCCAATGTAAGATACTATCGGTCGCAGAGGTTTTGAATCCTTATGAACTTTAGGTAGAAAATACATTTTTGGGCATATGCCGTTGCTACACTTCAGGAACTTACAGGTAGATACTTCGATTTTTTTCTCTTGAAATAACTGAGATATAATCTTATTAAGTTTTGTTTGAACTTTCTTCGTGGGGTCTTCAGATAATTCACAATAAGTTGTCTCATCATTTAAAATAGTTGAAACTTTATTCTCAAATTCTCCCCTAGATATAACGACTGTTGTCCTCCCCTTATCGGCCCTTACAACAATTATATCACCATTAGTTCGGAGGAAGTGTTTTGTTTCATTACAATATTTAATGAGTGATCTATTAAAGTTGTTCTTTTTGAAATTTCCTGAGTTTATGAAATTAGTTATCGAATTAACAACTGCGTTACGGGTCAGATGTATGTTATCTTCACTATCACAAGATGAAAGAATATATTCTATATCCATAATTAATTCCTTCAGAGGAAAGTTATCATTGACATAAGGTAAGTTGAACTTATCACCTAAACTAAGTAAATATTTGACATTTGTTGGAATTTCTATATTAGTCAAATTCACGAACCACTTATCGTCAATTTTATCCGAACTGTGTGAGTCCAATTGTTCAATCTTTAGGTTATCAAACTTTTTCTTTTGTGTAGTTCTCACTTTCATAAATTCCCGTTTATAAACAATTTCATTTTGCTTGTCAAGAACAGCGATTACATTCTCCGGCAAATAACGAATCAATTCAGATCTCATTTCATTGGATTTTTTCTTTAAATTTGTTATCTTACAATGTTCTTTTGATTAGAACAGGTAATAAAATCAAAACGAATTGGTACCAGAAACCTTCTTTTTCGGGAAGAGTTTTGAACTTCAACTCAAAACACCAATTCACACATAAAATCAATGTTATTAATAATCTAAAACACAGAGCCTTAAAACTGTCTCATGAGGATTTTCATGAACTCAATTTGAAGAAAATTAAATCTATTTTGGAAAAAAACGATTATCCAAAAAAATTTGTTGAAAAAGTGTTGAATAAGAACATTACTAGTGATGACCCTAACATTAATATACTTGAAATTAACCAACAAAAAAAATTTTTCAAATTAACTTATATCGAAAACTTGTCAGAATGTATCAGAGATAAATTTTCTAGAATGAATTTAAAAATAGCTTTCAAATCAAATAATACCGTCCAAAGATTTTTCACAAAGATTAAAAGTAGAACTCAAAAAGAATTGTTAAGTAATGTTATTTATAAAATTTTTTGTAATGATTGCCAATCAACCTACATTGGACAGACAGGTAGATACATAAAAGATCGAATAAACGAACACAACAGAGATTCTCGGAACATACTTAATCCTCTGAAATTAAAAAAAGATACTAATACAGCATTGGCTGATCATGTTTACAAAAATCTTCATTCTTTTAATTTCGATCTAAATTCAATTAAAATTTTAGGTATTGAAACAAATTTAAAAAAACGTTTATTACATGAAATGATATCCATTAGACAAGATAGTCGATCTATAAACAAAAGAACAGATATTGATAATTTAAATACCTCCTATTTCTATTTAATAAATAAAATAAAAGAAAAAAATAGTTGATTTGTCGTCTGATTTTCTGATTTTCTCGAATGAGTTGTTCCCCTTCTCGGTTTCTTTTAATTGATCTCAGTGTTACATATGTGTTACAGAAGATGTTTATTCAGTAATGATTGTTCTTCCGATGCGTCTATGTCAGTTTCCATTTTGCAAATCATTTATCGTATATGACGATGAAACCACTTGAGAAGAAACTGTAAGTTATAGTTTTATGGATATTTATATGTGTTCACATTGTTATCGAGCCTTTTTAGCTGTTGTTTTGTCATTGTTAAATAACATCCATGTCCATTTCAGAGCCCTGAAGAAGACTTTAAAATAAAGTTGAAACCGGTTGGCGTTGTTTTTGAGAGAGTGGTTTTTGTTGAAACCCAGACCTTCTTCCTCTAAAAACTTATTCTTATACATCAATTAAAGGTCTCAAACACACTGTCCAGTTCTATCGATTCGAGGTAATTGAAGACTTGAAATGGAATCTACAGGCTTCTACGCACATCTTAGAGAGAACTTCGGTGTTGACTTCGTTAAGAACATAAGGAGTTGGCAAAAAGTGACAGTGAAGTTGGCACGGTATGAGAACCATAAAAAATTCCTCCTCAGTTGTAAAAATCAAAGTATTTACCCACGTCATGTTCAATATTCAATAAATTACACTTTATTGTTCCAAGGGAAGAAATTTACTGATCAATATGAAAATATTGTCAAGAATTTTAAGGATAGAATTTTAAAATTAGAAATTAGTATCATACATTGTAAGATAACAAATTTAAAGAAAAAATCCAATGAAATGAGATCTGAATTGATTCGTTATTTGCCGGAGAATGTAATCGCTGTTCTTGACAAGCAAAATGAAATTGTTTATAAACGGGAATTTATGAAAGTGAGAACTACACAAAAGAAAAAGTTTGATAACCTAAAGATTGAACAATTGGACTCACACAGTTCGGATAAAATTGACGATAAGTGGTTCGTGAATTTGACTAATATAGAAATTCCAACAAATGTCAAATATTTACTTAGTTTAGGTGATAAGTTCAACTTACCTTATGTCAATGATAACTTTCCTCTGAAGGAATTAATTATGGATATAGAATATATTCTTTCATCTTGTGATAGTGAAGATAACATACATCTGACCCGTAACGCAGTTGTTAATTCGATAACTAATTTCATAAACTCAGGAAATTTCAAAAAGAACAACTTTAATAGATCACTCATTAAATATTGTAATGAAACAAAACACTTCCTCCGAACTAATGGTGATATAATTGTTGTAAGGGCCGATAAGGGGAGGACAACAGTCGTTATATCTAGGGGAGAATTTGAGAATAAAGTTTCAACTATTTTAAATGATGAGACAACTTATTGTGAATTATCTGAAGACCCCACGAAGAAAGTTCAAACAAAACTTAATAAGATTATATCTCAGTTATTTCAAGAGAAAAAAATCGAAGTATCTACCTGTAAGTTCCTGAAGTGTAGCAACGGCATATGCCCAAAAATGTATTTTCTACCTAAAGTTCATAAGGATTCAAAACCTCTGCGACCGATAGTATCTTACATTGGAAGTCCCTTATATAATGTTAGTAAATTTTTGTCAAGATTATTAAATCATGCTTTTGATAGGGATGAAAGATATACAAAAAATTCATTTGAGTTTGTGGATTATTTGAAAACGATTACTCTTCCTGAAGACCACATTTTGATTTCACTTGATGTGGTCTCACTTTTTACAAATATACCTCTCGATCTTGCGTTGACCACTATTGAAAATAAATGGGATAGAATTGCACCACATACTTCATTAAATTTCGAAGATTTTTCACAACTTTTGGGCCTTTGTGTTAATAATAGTTATTTTACATTTAATGATGGATATTATATGCAGATTTTCGGCTTAGGAATGGGTAATTGCCTTGCTCCAATAGTAGCAGATATAGTCATGATGGAGATTCAGAACTCAGCCCTAAGGAATCTCTCCTTTGGGGTGCCATTTTTCAAAAGATACGTCGACGATATTTGTACGTCTATACCTTATGATAAAAAAGAAGAAATATTAACAGTTTTCAACAGCATACACCCGCGTATAAAGTTCACCATCGAAGTCGAAACACAAAATTGTACCCTACCATTCCTAGATGTTCTTTTGATTAGAACAGGTAATAAAATCAAAACGAATTGGTACCAGAAACCTTCTTTTTCGGGAAGAGTTTTGAACTTCAACTCAAAACACCAATTCACACATAAAATCAATGTTATTAATAATCTAAAACACAGAGCCTTAAAACTGTCTCATGAGGATTTTCATGAACTCAATTTGAAGAAAATTAAATCTATTTTGGAAAAAAACGATTATCCAAAAAAATTTGTTGAAAAAGTGTTGAATAAGAACATTACTAGTGATGACCCTAACATTAATATACTTGAAATTAACCAACAAAAAAAATTTTTCAAATTAACTTATATCGAAAACTTGTCAGAATGTATCAGAGATAAATTTTCTAGAATGAATTTAAAAATAGCTTTCAAATCAAATAATACCGTCCAAAGATTTTTCACAAAGATTAAAAGTAGAACTCAAAAAGAATTGTTAAGTAATGTTATTTATAAAATTTTTTGTAATGATTGCCAATCAACCTACATTGGACAGACAGGTAGATACATAAAAGATCGAATAAACGAACACAACAGAGATTCTCGGAACATACTTAATCCTCTGAAATTAAAAAAAAGATACTAATACAGCATTGGCTGATCATGTTTACAAAAATCTTCATTCTTTTAATTTCGATCTAAATTCAATTAAAATTTTAGGTATTGAAACAAATTTAAAAAAACGTTTATTACATGAAATGATATCCATTAGACAAGATAGTCGATCTATAAACAAAAGAACAGATATTGATAATTTAAATACCTCCTATTTCTATTTAATAAATAAAATAAAAGAAAAAAATAGTTGATTTGTCGTCTGATTTTCTGATTTTCTCGAATGAGTTGTTCCCCTTCTCGGTTTCTTTTAATTGATCTCAGTGTTACATATGTGTTACAGAAGATGTTTATTCAGTAATGATTGTTCTTCCGATGCGTCTATGTCAGTTTCCATTTTGCAAATCATTTATCGTATATGACGATGAAACCACTTGAGAAGAAACTGTAAGTTATAGTTTTATGGATATTTATATGTGTTCACATTGTTATCGAGCCTTTTTAGCTGTTGTTTTGTCATTGTTAAATAACATCCATGTCCATTTCAGAGCCCTGAAGAAGACTTTAAAATAAAGTTGAAACCGGTTGGCGTTGTTTTTGAGAGAGTGGTTTTTGTTGAAACCCAGACCTTCTTCCTCTAAAAACTTATTCTTGTAGAAGATATACATTTCATTTATTTGATCTTATGAACAAGGAGTAAAATATTCTGACTGTATAGTAATTTATTAGTTTAAAAAATTTTCATACATTACAACCACAGTAGGTTTGTACAAATAATATGGAACAGGTCAAACATATGCTTCACATTTATCATTCACCTGTTCTAAAATAAGACACAAACTCCTCCACATTATAGGACCCCTACAGCATTAAAAGCTTGTATCTCTTTTGAAAGAAGTAGCACTAGATATAATATATTCTTTCGATTAAGAGCAAATACCTACCGTTGAATGTTACATACACAAATTTCTTCAAAATGGGCTTATACGAAGTAGTTCTTCTTCTGAAACGTGAAAACGATCAACAATAATCAGTTAGAGACCGATGATGGCCATCCAAAACCCGTTTACTTACGAAAATCGTGCAATTTCATTCTGCAAGTTCTTTCCTCATAATTCCTCGAAAATCCTACCTGAACCATATTTTCCGGTCACTTTCGTGAAAAGATCGTATAAGGAATAAGCCTTTTTTGTCCATTTACACATTCCAAATAAATTTTGAGTGACAAAAACGATACCGAAACTAACCAAACTTCTGGGGGACCGGAATTTCGTTTGAAATCTTTCCAAACGGCCAGATACCTAAAAAAAAATTTCGTTATCAAGTGTAAAAAACGCGATTAGTACTTACTTTTGCTTTATTCATGCTTATAAATCGATTTTTGGTCCAATTCAAATTTGCCGTTTGTACCCATGTCAAAATATCTTTGATACTTTTACTTTGATGTAAACAAAGAAACTGGCAACGCCGTTTTGTCATTAAAGATATTCTCTGTACGCGCACAGATTTTTTATCAGGTGCACCAATTCCTGAAAACGAAACAATGGCCAGAGTTGTGATTTTATAATTGTGAATGGAGTATATGTCATATCCTCTCTACATCCAATAATTCAATAATTACAATTATATAGTCCCAATCTTGAATTAAAGAAAAAATATGAACTATTATACAAATTTGAAGTACATATATGTACTATAATTAGATAGTAATCCATAAAAGGAACCAGATTGACGAAACTCATGAAAATTAAGATCAAGAATTTTGAAAACTTAAACGAATCCAACACTTTACAGTGTATTTAATTTTGAACCTAGAGTATATTCATGATAAAATCCATTTTGAAATTTTTGAATGACATGATTTATGTAGAATGTATTTCGTATTGACAATTCCAATGTTCCGGCCCGAAATTGAAAAATATGAGGATACCCCGATGCATTATTTTCTTTCCCGTTGTGTTTTCCCCACTGAATCATTTTTGACTGTTGTGATAGCTGAAAATATTTTCAGTCTGGCGCGAAATGAAAAGGTCGTTAAACTGTCACATAAAGCTTGATTAATTCGTATCCATTCAGTACGTGGTAAAACTTCCGAACAAATGCAGAAAAACAATAACATAAAATGGAGGTATTTATTATACCAGGAGTTCACGCCATATTTTGCTCTGCTTTTCTTTTGTTCATTCATATGGTTTATTTTCGATTAAATTTTCTATCTGATGTATATGCAACGAAATCAATACTGTTTTGGGGTATCATCAAAATTGGTCCACATAACTAAAGGGTTGTCCAAAAAGAAGTGTTATTTTGACATTAAAAGAAAAATGCCATTTTTTATTAGAAAAATGATCGGATTTTTATTTCATTATAAAGAGGAAGGTATGCCGTTAATAATGGAAAATGACATCAGCCAAATGACCTCTCGACCACAGGACCATATCCTTTTCATGAAATTTTCCATAACCAAATCGCAAAGTGGCTGCCCTATGTCCTCGATAGCCTCACAAATTCTATCTTTGAGGTCATTTTTGAAGTGAATTTTAATAATCTTAATACCTTGTTGAAGCCTGTATCGTTCCATTTTTATTAATGGCGTAGTTTCTACTTGTCAAATGTCAAAAAAACTGACAGCTTCAAAAGTGACAACAAGTGACTGTAATTGGCCAGAGTCACAAAGTTGTCAAAAGACGTAACCATTTCAGGGGCATCTAAACTTGGGAATTTGTTGTTTTTTCACTGGATTTCTCTTTTTTTTTTTCGTTTTTTTGTCTTCAAGAAAAGTAAAATAGAATAATTGAATGTAATAATGTAATTTGTAGAATTGATTTTTGTTTGTTTTTTGTTCTTCATTCTATTCACTTCTGTAACTGATAACCTATTTGTGGACATTGTTCTGGGTATTAGTTTACCTGTGTATGTTCCATTGTGACTAAATAAATAAACTGTTCCACATGAGTTAGGGTAATTGACTTAAATTGCAAAAAATATAGTTTAAATAAGAATTTTGTGATGAAAACTCATATTAATATGATTTCAAGCTGCAAATTAATTTTAGCCTGTAGGTCTGCAGTGTATACATGGTGGTTAAGAAAAATCGAGTAAAATAACGAAATTCTATTCCCAGAGAATTCAAGCATTTTATTAAGACTATCAATACAATGTATGGCCTCCACGGGCATCAATAACAGCTTGACATCTTCTTTGCATACTACACACGAGGTTGTTGAACATTTCTTGAGGAATTTGGTTCCATAAACGGGGCAGAAGCTCTCTCAGATCATTTAAGGATTCTGGGGTAGGTTGATGATTATCTAATCTTCTTTGGAGCATATCCCATGCATGTTCTATGCAATTCAAATCTGGTCAGTGCGGAGGTATTGGTAAATGTGGAATACCAAGCTCCTCGCACACATTCTCAACTATGGCTGCACGGTGAGGTCTAGCGTTATCGTCTAGAAATTGAAAAGTTTCACCAATAGCAGTGTGAAAATTTGGCACAATATTGTCAATGACATGCTCCCTCTAGTGTAAGGTGGTCATATTCCCAGGACAATGTGTAGATCTGTGCGCCCGTTGACACATATCCCGGCCCATACCATAACACTACCCCCTCAGACTGGATGGACTTCTTGGACATAGCGACGATTACGGGGTATGCGTGGGATTGTCCAAACCCTTATTCTTCGAGAATCTGAAAATCCTCCATATCTGGATTAATCAGTGACAAGGACACTACGTCATTGATCGTTCCAATTGATATGTTACCTTGCCCATTCCAGTCTTTGACGCTTATGGTCACGTGTTAATGGAGCTCCTCTTAATGGACGTCTAGAACCTAGATTCCCTCTCTCAAATGTCGTCTGATGGTTTCGATGGAAACTTGGACCCCATCTACATTTTGAAGAGTATTCCGTGGCATTCTACACGTAGATGTAGGGTTTCTTCTCGCCGAAACGGTGATGAAACGATCCTGAGCAGGTGTTGTTTTTCGTCGCCCACCAAGCCTTGGTCTTTCCAACACGGAACCTGTCTCCCTGAACCTATTCCAAAGTCGAGATATCACACTTTGGCTGACTTGGAGCCTTTCCGCTACAACAACCTGAGTAAGGCCACCCTGTAGCATTCCGATAGCCCTATTAGCCTCAGCGTTTGTTATTTTACGTCTTGGCATTTTCAGAAAACTCGTTTCAAATCGAAGCCGTTGATAAACTGACTTCATTTCAAAATGAGAACATTCATGAAGCATATGCAAAGAACCAAACTTCAGAAAAAAGGCGACCAGATTGACGAAATGTCTCATACTGATTTTTATTGAATCGATTCAAGTTGTTATTGAGTTTTAAATGATTTTACAGCGATTTTCTCGAAGATTACATACTTTTAAAAACGATTGAATACGATATCCCTAACTCTTGTAGATCAGCATTCTGGTGCTGTTTAATGTGTACCTAGACTTTTTTTTTCTAAAATTTTCACATACTTTTCGAAATTTTGTTTGTTTTTTTCAAGTGCAAGTGTACCATCTAGAATATTGTTAATTTTGAGTTTATAGGTTATCAACCTCAACTCTTATTCTTTTTATAATAATAATAATAATAAATAATAATAATTAAATAAATACCGATAATATGATCCTAGACATCAAATCTTGAACATCTAGTGGGTTTTGCCTGTACAGAGCAGAGAAGAGAATGGAATGATCCCAAAAACGAAATTCCATTCCATGCGGACTCTCCATGTGAAAGGTCCATCATCCTAGATTTGCTCATTCCCTCTTCCTCTAATTAGAACCCTTCGTAATGAAGATGATTCGCAGTCAGCTCAGAATCTCAATTAGTCCACCTTAGTGCACTCGTCTTAATGTATTCATCCATCTGCTTCTTTCAGGCGCTAACCGTGAGGTGATGCAAGTGACAGACAAAGCCGTTTCTACGGATGACGATCTCAAGCAGGGGGTGGTGGAGGCGGCGGCATCCCAGCCACCCCCTCGCTTCGACGTCACTAGATTGGAGGCGGTACTGGCCACGTTACTCGAGAACAAAGTGGAAGCAATAAAACAGGTCAGTAGGTTCGTTTTGTTAAATACGACATACAGGGTGGCCAAGAGATTGACGTCAAAAAGGAAAAAACAGGTCCCTCGTGTCATGGGCTATTCGAATCACCCCCATGTATGTTATGCTATTTTTCACGGTTTTCGAGTTATGAATTTTTTCATGAACTTTGAGAATTTTCGACTTGACCATCTTAAAAAAATATTAAAAAAAAAGTACAAGACTTCTCTGTAAAATTCTTTTTGTAACTTAATCTCCATGAATTGTACTTTCATACATAAAATAACCAGATTCGTAACTTTGATAAAAATTATGGAAATGTTGGTCTCAAGTGAAAAAGTTACGTAAATTGGATTATGATCTGAATTTTCGAATCAAAATTAAAAATGTAAAAAGGCTGATTCACGGTTTCTTAGTATGCTTGAAAACTGCGCCCAACAGTCAGCTTTTAGAATCATTGATGAAAAATGGTACTTAACACTCTACTTTTGCTAGAATTAGCCTTCAAAGTCATCGAGGTGGAAAAAATCAAAGAACTAGACATTTACTACAAAATTATTTTTTGCCATTTTAAGATATTTCTGATCAAGTTATGATAGAAAATAATGAAAAATAATGAAAATTTGCTTCAGATGTTGGTCAAGAAAAGTTCTAGATAAAAAAAGAAAAAGGTATGGCAATAAATCACACATCATAATGTAAATAAAAAGAAATTTATTTATAAAATTTACAGTAGGTGTTCAAAGTGGCCACCTCCAGCCTCAATACACATTCTACACCTTCTTAGAAAATTTTCTTTCAATCGCATAAAACCTGCCCTGTTCTCCCTTAGGACACGTTCGGCTTCTCTTATCTTCAGTCGCAGCTCGTCTTCAGTCGAACATTCTCGGGCGTAAACAATTTCTTTGAAATAACCCCAAACTAAAAAATCGATGGGATTGAGGTCAGGTGAACGTGGGGGCCCCTTGATTGGTCGACTGCGTCCGATCCATCTGTTCGGGTGTTCAATGAACGATCACAAAAACGCTTATATCTTTTGAACCACTTGACCGATTTCGAAAATCAAACTCATTTTCGAATCATCTCCTAATTCTTAAGAAAACTGTTTTTACAATAAAAAAACCAAAACAATTTTTTACAAAATTCATAGATTTTTTTCTGGAATTCTTCCCATCATGCTTCTTAAAGTGTTCTCAGTCACTTTCTGGGATGCTGTCTTCCACTTCTGCTTGAATTCCGCTAATGTTTTCGTTGATTTATAGTCTTCTTCAATTCTCTTTTTACCAGGGCCCATTATCTTTCGATTGGCCTGAGTTCTGGGCAATTTGGTGGATTGGCCTCTTTGGGGATCAAATCCACCTCATTAGCTTCGTACCATTCCTTGGTGGCCTTGTTGTAGTGGCATGAAGCTAAATCTGGCCAAAAGATTGTTGACACATCGTGCTCACGTAAAAATGGTAAAAGTCGCTTCTTCAAGCATTTCTCGATGTATATCTTCGAGTCAACAGAGCCTTGGCCAACGAAAAATTTGCTCATTTTCCCACAAGTGCAAATTGCTTGCCAAACCAGGAATTTTTTAGGAAACTTTGCTTGTTTCTTCACGAAAAATTGTTCGTCAACATTTCCACGAGAATTTGAAGTATAAAATTCCTGACCAGGAAGTTGCGAGAAATCAGCCAACACATAGGTTTCGTCGTCCTTCACGCAACAGGAAAAAATTTTCAAGAAATCTTTTTTTAATTTCTTTGCTCTTGATTTCGCTTCTTGATTCTTCAAAGCGTTCCTGTCTGGCACTTACTGCACTTTGTATGTTCAAAGCCCACAACTCGACTTAATTTTCTGAACGGTTGACTGCGAACAACCCACTATTTGGGCCACTTTCCGTCCTGAAAGGTTAGGATTCTTCTGAAGAAGGATTATGGCTTTGTTCACTTTTTTGGGCTATGAAACCCATTTTTTTTCCCGGTTCCTTCCTTGCTGTTAATTATAAGATCTTCGTTGAAGCGCTTAACAACTCTTGATACCGTTTCCGGACGAACGCGAGCCTCTTTTGCGATTCTTTCGAAGCTCTATTTTTATTTATTTGAAAAAGTTTCACTATAAATTCTCGTGGAATATCTATGAAGTAAATGTTCCACATGTTTCTGACGTTCATAACAAAGCTAACTATGATCGAATTTTGATTTTTTCTCAATTGGTTCAAGAGATATAGGCGTTTTTATGATAGCGAATTTATTCTCGTTCAGTCCTTAGTAAAAGAATGTTACTTGGTTGTAAAGGTATGCACCCAGTATCCGATTATCCCGATAGACCCAATCGCTTATTTAGCAACTTCGAACTGATGGCGCTCTAACTCCGAAATTTGCAGGAACGGAAACAATCGAGCGTCGGTTCCAGTCCGAAGAGCATCGTGCATCGTTTGAGAATCACTTCCACCTCAACAACCTCATCGGGGAAGGGTGGAAATGACGTCGAAACGGAAACAAAGAAACGGCAACCCAAACCGCCGCCTGTTGGGAGCGGCATATCAATCAGGAGATGGCAGCAGATGCAACCGACTGATTCTTGCGATACACACTCCAGTAACTGCGGTAAGCCGAATAATTGACCGATGATTAGAAGATGTGGAAGGCAGAAGCATCAATTAACTTTCTGATTCGATTTTAACTGAAAGTACACTGCGCAAAAAAATTAACGCACATTATGGAAATCTCAAATTAATTCTACAACTGAAGGTGTTCTCAATGATAATAATTTTTATCAGAATTATGCATGCATATGTTATCCACTTTCAACGTTTTTCTTCAATACAGATGTTTTCTCCCAGCAGGAATAAAAAAAGACGATATTATCAGATTTTGAATGTATTGGCTCCATTCTAAAATCAGTTGTTCTCGATCAATTCTAGTGATCAATAGTTTTTCTTTCGTTTGATTTTTTACACTCGATCGCTATGCAACGCGAAACATGCAATTTGACCCAAGAGGATTGTGCCCAAGCGGTAGTTTTGCGAGAAGAAGGGGAAGTTTTCCATACAAGTGTGTACAGAATGTTGCAGCGATTCAGGGAGACAGGTATGAATGTCCGAAGACCAGGACAGGGTAGACCACGGGTAACAACTGCCATTCAAGAACGTTACTTGAGAGTTTCTTCGTTGAGACAACGGTTTGCAACCGCTCGCCTCCTTCAAAATCAGCTTGAGCAAACTCATGAGGTGCAAATTAGCACTCAGACAATAAGAAATCGCCTCAGAGAATATGATTCAAGGCCTCGTGTCGCGGCAAGAGGCCCAGCTCTTACCCCAGCCCATCGAAGGGCGCGTTTGGACTTTGCGAGAGAGCATATCCATTGGGAAGAGGCCGATTGGGAAAGAGTTCTCTTCACAGATGAGTCTAGATTCTGCCTCTACCATTGAGATCGACGTTCCCTTGTATACAGACGTCCACATGAAAGATATGCTCAGTGCAATTTCCTGAATACTACTGGTTTCGGGGGAGGATCAATTATGGTATGGGGTGGAATATCTTTGACTGCTCGCACAGACCTAGTGGTCGTTGATAATGGAGCTATGAATGCTGATAAGTATATAAGGAACATTCTTGAAGAGCATGTAGTGCCATTTGCCCCATACATCGGTGAAAATTTCATTTTTATGGACGATAATGCCAGACCCCATCGTGCGCGCATCGTTCAGGAGTACCTTGAAGAGGTTGAAGTCTCTCGAATGGAATGGCCAGCAAGAAGTCCAGATCTCAATCCGATTGAGCAGGTTTGGGACAACCTCAGTAGAAGGCTGAGAAGTTCAAAAAATCATCCAGCTACTCTTAATGACTTGGGAATCCAACTCGGCGAAATCTGGGAAGGATTAGATCAGAACATTTTAAGATCACTCATTTTGAGTATGAACCGTCGTTGCCGAGCTGTAATTAACGCAAGGGATGGAAATACCAAGTATTAAATCACTTATCAGCATTTCAGTATTTTGAAAATTGTTCATTTCTCTTTTTCACATAAGATTCAGTGAAATCATGAATTTTTCTTCCATTTAATGTGTCTTGTTTCGTTCAAAACCTCCCCGAGAGGACATAAGAAATAAGTTATAAAGTCAATGTAGAGTTAACTTTCATTAAAATTGAGATTTTCAGAATGTGCGTTAACTTTTTTGCGCAGTGTATTTGCGTGATATATCGAATAATCAAAATTCCTACGGAGACCAGGAAGTTGAAGATATGTTCTTGCATCCAATTATCATTCACAGCTTTCAAAAGTGTTTTTCGTTATACATGTTGTTCCTTTATGATTGCAATAAACAAAACGAAGGGTGCAAATTGGTGCATGCGCCGGTATCTTATTTCCGCGTATACTTACTCACTTTTATACCAGGATAAATTGAAAAATTCTTAGCCGACTATAGAACCAAACAAATTTTCAATGTCAAAATATTTTATTACTCAACATATTCTCCTCTTAATTGAAGACATTTATTACAGCGAACCTGCAACGTCTCTAGACTTCACTCCACAGCTTTTTTTACCTCCTCGTTGGAAGAAAATTTACGACCTTTTAAACTTTTTTAGAGTTGAGGAAAGAGATGATAGTCGGACGAAGCCAAATCTGGTGAATAAGGGGGGTGTTCTGGTAACTCTAACCCTGAATCACGAATTTTTTGCATGCAACATGAGATTTGTGCACTGGGGCGTTGTCCTGTAAAAACTAAACAACTTTGGATAGCTTTCCACGTCTTTTCTCTTCAATTTTTTTCCCTAGAGTGGTCAGTAATGTCGAATAGTAATCTCCAGTTATTGTTCTACCCTTATCCAAGAAATCAATCATGATTACTCCATGGCAATCCCAAAAAACTGAAGCAAGAACTTTTCCAGCAGATTTTTGGACACGAAACTTCTTAGGTCTTGGAGAACCAGAGTGTCGCCATTCCATCGATTTTTGCTTTGTTTCTGGATCGTAGAAATGTACCCAAGTCTCATCCATAGTAACAATTCGGTTTAAGAAGTCTACATCGTTTTCAAATCGAGCACAGATCGAACACGATGTTCTACCTTTGCACGCTTTTGGTCAAATTTTTCTCATGTCCTAATTGACGTGAACTATATGATGAACGCGTTCGTATGAAATCTTCAGTGCTCAGATATCCGTCTTAGCCCAATTCGACGGTCTGATAAAATCATGTCATGAACTGCATCGATATTTTCGGGGACTGAAACAGAAACTGGCCTTCCCGATCGGTCATCATTTTTAATGAAAAATTTACCTCTTTTGAAGCTTGCAGTCAAATTTTTCACGGTCGCATACGAAGGACATTGATCACCAAGGGTATCAAGCATATCTTCGTTAATCTGCTTACCTCTTAACCCTTTTCAATACAGGTACTTGATGATGGCTCGATACTCCAATTTTTCGATCTTTTCAATTCCGGTGGATATCTTTTTTTTAAAATTTATTGCGTAACTCTGGTTTACTTTTTTGACGTCGAACTCCACACTGACACTTCTAATAAGTTATTGTTCGTTAATATGGTATCGCAATATTTTGTTTATGCATGGAACTGGTCTAGGCTAACTATATATCAATATATCCTCGTAAAGTATACCGGTTTGCCATGACATTCGCACACATTTCACCGTGTACATTTTGGAAATGTTAGGTAATAGTCATTTTCCTGTCAGACAAATACGCAACGTTGTCATAGTTCATTTCAGTTCTCGGGTTAAATTTTTTTTATATAATTGCTATTTGTTTTCGTATTTCAGTCATAGAATTTTTTTCTTTTTCAGATTTGGAATATTGAATATTTTATGAAAGTTTTCATAGGGAATTATGATATTTTCTTCTTCTTTTCGGGGGATTGAGTTGAATTGCTCTGCTAGACTTCGCCCTTGAGTTATAGATAGCCCTATCTGCCCAATAAAGACGTTTATTATTATTGTTATTACTAGCTGACCCCGCGAACTCCGTTCCGCCTTAGAGGCAATAAATAAGCAGTTTTTGTTATACCACGTTCCCGTTAGGTTAGGTAGAGGGGTGAAAATTTAGGGTTGGATGTATTTTTGTGTGCTGAATCATAAAAAAAATTAAAAATTTTGTCCAAAAAAATTGAAAAAAAAGTTAGGGGTGGACCACCCTTAACATTTAGGGGGATGAAAAATAGATGTTGGCCGATTCCCGGTCCCACCCAATATGCACACAAAATTTCACGAAAATCGGTCTAGCCGTTTCGGAGGAGTTTGGCCACAAAGTGCAGACAGGAGAATTTTGTATACAGGGTGTCCCAGAAGTCCCGCACTTCCTTGAGGGGATCGAAAGTGAAGAATATTATAAGCCCAAATATCCATGTTTGAAATTTTTTGATAAAGTAGTTAATCAGTAATTAATTAATGAAAGTGACCAATCAGGAGCTCGCTACAGAAGAATGAGTAAGCAGTTGGGAACGCGAAAGTGAGACGCCAGTCTCGGTTTACTGCGTGAAAAGCCGGTAGCAGCTCTGGCGTCTCACTCTCGCGTCCCCAACTGCCTACTCATTCTTCTGTAGCGCGCTCCTGATTGGTCACTTTCATTAATTAATAACTAATGAACTACGTTATCAAAAAATTTCAAACATGGATATTTGGGCTTAGAATATTTTTCATTTTCGATCCCCTCAAGGAAGTGCGGGACTTCAGGGACACCCTGTATGAGACTAGATGACCCGCGAACTCCGTTCCGCCTTAGAGGCAATAAATAAGCAGTTTTTGTTATAACACGGTTAGGTTAGGTAGAGGAATGATAATTTGGAGTTGTATGTATTTTTGTGTGCTGTATCATAAAAAAATTAAAATGAAAAATTTTGTCCAGAAAATTGAAAAAAAAAGTTAGGGGTGGCCCACCCCTGACATTTAGGGGGATGAAAAATAGATGTTGGCGGATTCCTGGTCCTACCCGATATGCACACAAAATTTCACGAAAATCGGTCTAGCCGTTTCGGAGGAGTTCGGCCACAAAGTGCAAACAGGAGAATTTTATATGATAGATTATTATCTCCACATAGAGGTCGTTGTAATCACGTATTTTTCAAAATATTTAATTACTTTGGGAAAATCATGAATTTGAGGAAATATTTTGTGAATTCAATAATTCCAAAGAACTGGCGAATGTTGAAAAAACTTTTTTCTCTGTTAATACTGGAAACCTTTCACGTATATAAACATGGTTGAAAGATTCAGTTATGCTATTTTCTTGAAAGGAAATCAAGAATCGAGTGTCACTCAAAAATAATGGACATAATAGTGCGTTACTTCGTGACAGTTTATTCGAAAAAAGAATAAAAGTACTCGAATAACCCTACAGAAAAACTTCTAAACTAACAGACGGACATATGGAATTCCCCACTTTTAAAAATTCTAAAGAAATAACCCTACAGAAGACAAATATATATACTTTTTTGCACAACTTGAAATACTTCAGTATGAGAAAGTAGTGGTACTACTAAACCTGTTTCACAGTTAAACCTCAAAAGAAATATCTTCATTTACAAAGTTGAAAAAGAGTAAATAATAATTAATGCATTGGCAACATCTCTTAAAATTATTTTTCTCTCGCGATTGCCAACCTAACTAACTAGACAAGAGTAAATATAAATTAGCTTCGGCAACGCCTCTCAGAATTATTTTACTTTCACCAGTGCGAACCTGCCCCATTTTTAAGTAAAAGAACTTGATAAACCTAAATCATGGCCAACCGGATACTTTATGAAAGTAAATACTAAATGGAGTATATGAGGAATTTAGATACCGTCGCATTCACCAACTTGTAACCTTTGCTGTATTGGATTGATCTATAATCGTAAAGAAACGGGACTCATGCACTTTGGCAAGGGACAACTTTTGGTTGCAAAATTCGTTTGATCAATCCTCAAAGCGAGGAGAAAACCTCCTCCAGAATCTTAAATGTCAATAGGGGTCGAATCACACATCCTTTGGAAATTCCTGCATTTTTTTTATGAATATTCTTAAATTGTTGATTATTTTCCTTTTCATCATTCAAATGTTTTGAATCTCCAGGACCACAAAGTCAAGAAATATCGATCTCTTCCATCGATAGTCACCGAATAATTCGTCCCAATAAATCAAGCCTTAAGAGCCCCCCTGTGATGAGCAGACAGAGCTCCCGAGAGACAGATGACCGCAGCCTTCCATCCTTCAGCCGGCAAGAATCCCGGGAGTCTTATCCTTCTTTCTGTCGACAGGATTCTAGGGATTCCTACAGGTGAGTTCAAATGGATACGCTGTACAGTGTGGAAAAGCCCAATGGAATTATTTCATTATACTCCATTCCATGGGCGTACCCAGGGGGGGCAGCTGCCCCCCCCCCCCCCCTTGAAGATAAAATAAGTGTTAATTTTTCTGGTTTCCTGACAATAAACCTGACCGATCATCTTCTCAGGTATGAGCTGCCCCCCCTAGCTGAAATCCTGGGTACGCTCTTGCTCCATTCACAATTATAAAATCACAACTCTGGCCTTGGAAATTTGACACATTCCACTCTGTATCGAAGTTATGACGTTTTTCAAAATATTTTTATGTTCCAAGTCAACACTATGTTGCCCTTTCTACATTCTTAGCGTATTTCTCAGGATGTGAATGAATTGGAAAAGATGTGATGGACGAAAATAATTAACGTTTATATGAATTGAAAGAAAGCATTCCTTTTCTAGTTATTTGCATGAAAAGTACAAGAGATCACTGTTGAAATATATTATTTTTCGCCATGGAAGAAAATTGCATTGCTTTCACATGATTTTCATATGCATGCCTGTGAAGACTTAATGTTTATTATCCTCTTGAACTGAAAGTTCAAGACTTGACATCAATTGTTGAATCAAGAATAATGGAACATTATATCCCTCTACTGGAATCCAAATAGTTGAAGGGAGTTCTGATGCAACAGGAACTTTTTCTTGGAACATAACCTTAATAGCTAACTTAATAAAAATAAGAGTAGAAGATATACATTTCATTTATTTGATCTTATGAACAAGGAGTAAAATATTCTGACTGTATAGTAATTTATTAGTTTAAAAAATTTTCATACATTACAACCACAGTAGGTTTGTACAAATAATATGGAACATGTCAAACATATGCTTCACATTTATCATTCACCTGTTCTAAAATAAGACACAAACTCCTCCACATTATAGGGCCCCTACAGCATTAAATTCTTGTGTCTCTTTTGAAAGAAGTAGCACTAGATATAATATATTCTTTCGATTAAGAGCAAATACCTACCGTTGAATGTTACATACACAAATTTCTTCAAAATGGGCTTATACGAAGTGGTTCTTTTTCTGAAACGTGAAAACGATCAACAATAATCATTTAGAGACCGATGATGGCCATCCAAAACCCGTTTACTTACGAAAATCGTGCAATTTCATTCTGCAAGTTCTTTCCTCATAATTCCTTGAAAATCCTACCTGAACCATATTTTCCGGTCGCTTTCGTGAAAAGATCGTATAAGAAATTTTTTTTTGTCCATTTACACATTCCAAATAAATGTTGAGCACCAAAAACGATACCGAAACTAACCAAACTTCTGGGGGACCGGAATTTCGTTTGAAATCTTTCCAAACGGCCAGATACCTAAAAAAAACTTCGTTATCAAGTGTAAAAAAGGCGATTAGTACTTACTTTTGCTTTATTCATGCTTATAAATCGATTTTTGTTTTGGTCCAATTCAAATTTGCCGTTTGTACCCATGTCAAAATATCTTTCATACTTTTACTTTGATGTAAACAAAGAAACTGGCAACGCCGTTTTGTCATTAAAGATATTCTCTGTACGCGCACAGATTTTTTATCAGGTGCACCAATTCCTGAAAACGAAACCATGGCCAGAGTTGTGATTTTATAATTGTGAATGGAGTATAGGTAGATATATTTGTTACTGTATATTTTAATGGAAAATCCTAAACAAGTCAAACTTGAATTTCAAATTGTCATTCGTCTTCGTGAAAAAGCGAACCCTTTTTTCAACTCCCTTCGAAAGACAGGTACGAGCCCTACTAATTTTTCGAATAGGAAGTATGAGTTTCGTATGGATGATCACGTCGATTTCTATTCAGAAATGTCACCCTTTTCATGCTTATTGCAAAAATAGAAAAAAAAATTCAGAGATTAGTGAAATTTGTAACAATATCAAAAACTACAAGGTAAAACCCAATTTTGCAAAAACATTCGGCATGTTAATGTCATTTATACAAGAGCTCTCTTGGAGAGAAGAATGGACTGCTGTACCAATTCTTATCACCAAGAGGATTAAAGAACAAAATTGTAATTTTGTGCACAATGATCTTCCCATTCTTGTTTTATTCTAAACTAGCTGGCCCGGCGAACTTTGTTCCGCCTAAATGATACTTACGGTGGATTTCACAAATCGTAATCACCGGTGATCGGAGATCAACGGCTTGGTTCTCTGATTTTTGAACTGTCAAATGTTTCGATGGATATGAGCTGTCACACAGAACAGATACATCAAAATAATATGTCAATTACCAATTATAGCAATTTTGGATTTAGTGATTTCCGCAAATATATTTATTACCCAAACAGAAATTCAAAAACATTTTAAAAATTATGAGAAAAGATGAGAATGGACATATCACGATCGAAACGAATCGCTAAAATCGTATATATACTTGACATTTCGATAAAAATTCACTGTGATATTCACGCGCTTCTGGATCTGTTAATAGACCTTCATGGTACTTTAAGTCCTATGCAAATTACACAGTAATTGATGTCATATGTTCTTTATTCGACCATTTCAAACAACGACGACCGAAATTCTCGAAAAAAAAAAACAGATGACATAAATTTATGGTCGCGAAAGCCTCAACAAATTCATCGCCATCTAATGGTGCTGATGTCAAATATAGTACCTTCACGATAAGATGTCTAGAATAATGGTGTAGGCACCCGTCAATTTTTGAATGGAATGACGTTCGACCAAATCGAAAATATTAGCAACGTGGCGGCGCCGCAATATCATTTCAGTGTATTTTCTGTTGTCAATTTGATGGATGTATCAACAGCTGATTTGCTAAAGTCAATCATGATATGACAGCAGAATGGCATCTTTTTGAAATGAAAGTTTTCTACTTTTCCTAAGAACTAATATACATCAGAATGTCAGGAATATAAACACACATTATTGCTTGACAAAATTATCTACCATTAACACGCCACGTTCGCCAGAATAAATTCTAGTATTTGAAATAACTGATGAAAATCAGTCATAATTTGTGAATAGCGCCACCTGAAGTGGAAAGAACGAAACATTGCTTATATAATCAATTTGGTCACAACAAAATCTAATCAGTGCGTACACCATTATTCTAGACATCCTACTTCACGATTACCTTATTTTGAATAAATAAAACTATAAAAATAACTAATAATCAGTCATAATGTGTGAATAGCGCCATCTGAAGTGGTACGAAATCTAATTATTTTAGACATCTAAAAGTTGTAGGCAACTCAAATTACACACTATTACAGTGACTATAGTGGTAATATAGTCACTGTACACCCCATCTAACGGAGAGAATATGAAATCAAGTACCTATGAATAAGCGGTAGCGTAACTGTAACTGTAGCGACACCTAGTGGCCTCGCTCAAAAGGAGGAAAAGCATTTCCTGTATAAGTGAAATTTTCATCGATTTTTTCGAAGTTTTATTGCATTTTATAATAACCAGACCGTAGACGAATCCATATATGAAGTTTCATAACAAACACTCCATCTGATCTCGAGTTATAAATGGTGTAACCAACATCTTTCTTTTATATATATAGATATTTCTTTTCAAATAGTTCTTGCAAGACTAATCGTTAATTCTATTCTGCCTTCACAATGGCCAAGAATTATAATTTATGGTCCCTTTAAACACATACGCTTTCCCTTGTGTATTCCCCACGTTATCATAAATTCATTTAGAGTCCAGTTTTCGTCCAATAATTCATGTCTTCATATTCCGTCGGAATAAACTTCGTTCGGTCTCTGTTCAACAAGTTAAATATGTTATTTCAACTTGTGTGCAGATGGAAACCTCAAAAGGATTGTGGATTGTTGGCCGTATTCCAGAATTAACACTACAGTAGGACCGAGGGGAAATGGAATGAATTTATAATGCATATATGGAATATTTATCGAATGCAGGGGATAATGAGAATTCCAATTTCATCCAGTTGGTTTCATAATGTTTATCAATTCGTGCGGCGTTCGATCTATTTGATTAACTGAGTGTGCAAATGGGAAATAAATGATGTTCGCTATAGATTGTTTTCCAACAGGAAGGATATGTTTTAAAAACGTCAAAGCATCCATATTTGCCAGCCGTAATTTAGTTTGATATAGCTTGGCAATCCATCATTGCGAAATACAGGTTGAGTAGCGCAGCCAACTCATGAATCCGCGCAAAAATACTATAAAACCACTTGAAAAAGATTGACGCTTCATATTTGAAAAAATTAATCATTTTATAACATAAAGGTATCTTAATGTTTCATAAAAACGCGTCGTTTTCGAGTTATTCTAGATTGTATACGATAAAATTTGAGGAAAAAAATCAAGAATTCCAAGAAGAATCTGTATGCTTCCCTGGATTGAATATCATTGAAATTTTTTTCTTCTCTGGTCTTTGAACAAGTTAACAATGTTCTCAGAATGTTCATCAACTTTGTCGAGACTACCTAAATATCAATTCATATATGTGCAAGTGTTTAATTGGAAAACCCATCATTATTCGGAATATAATATTAATGCGTCCATATCCTCAAGGTACGGCTATCATAGACAAGATTCGAGAGACTCCAGAGAATCAACGTCAAGAATATTCATAAGGCAAGACTCAAAAGATTCGAGAGAATCCACAAGATTTCTCAGGCAAGATTCGAAGGATTCGAGGGATTCTTATCGCTGTTGCGACGTAGAGATATGTAAGTGCAGAGTCTGCCTAACGCAACAGAGAACGCAGCCCATTACCAGGACATGTTGCTGCGAGAGAGGTGAAATGTAAGTAGAGAAAGTAGAAGTTGATCAGGAATTTTATTTATTCCTCCATAGATTTTGAATGAAAAAAAATGTAGAATTATTATTTTGACTCGAAATGGAAGTGCATGAAATATTTTCCATTTCCTCTGAGGAAGAATTTTTTATTTCCCGAAATCATCCATTCAACTCGGAAACTCGGAAATGTATTCCTCCAGGGCGGCTAGACCAGTCCATTAACTTGCAAACTCTGCCAAATGCTTCGGCGACAGCTGCTTGAACTCTAGAATTTACAGGCGAACTTCAGATAGATGATAAAGTCGCGACATTTTCCCATTCCATCCAGAAGACATTTCACCGTTCAATTCTCTTCATCGTCGAGGGAAACTCATCTCACTTGTTGCGCCTTCCGAAACAATAACTGGAAAGCTTTGGAAATGCTCGCTGCGATCGATATCCACATCCACAACCTGCCCCTTTTCGAGGTGAACTGTGCGACAAGGGATGGCAATTTCCTATTGCATTTGCGATTCATCGCGTTTTTTCCAAGGAACTTGATAAGTTTGAATTTGCACTGTCAACGCTCTGTTAACCTATCACCGAACTGTCAATGTCAATGTCAACCTAACCTTACCTATCACCGAATGTCAAAATAATATTATATTACATTTTCATCATAATGTATACATGAAGGAACAAATTTTACAAACAAATGACCCATTCAGTAGTCTCAATGTTGATTTTTCCACAGCCACACATGTATTATATGCAGAGGTTAGGTAAGAATGCGGCAAAAATTCAAGAGGTTATTTTTTGGACTATTTCGAGGATATTTTATCCCCTGATTATTTTTGAAAAAGCGCTTTGTTGCGAAGATGGGCCGAAAAACATTAAAAGTAAGAAAAACATTCTATGCTCCTTTTACGCTCTGTGATATAACCCACGTCTTCGAGAAACAGGAACATCGAAGCGAAGTGGAAAGCCAAGGCCTGTAAAAACCGTAGAAGTGAAAGATATACTGTGATTGACATTATGGAAGAATATCCAGATACCTCTACGCGAAAACTTGCAAATACTTTGAATGGAAGTTATTGGACTGAAGACCCAGAATCACTTATGGCTCACTCCTGTGGTGGCCAAAAACAAATCAGAGACAGGCAAAAACCAACCTTGGAAAAATCCAAAGGCTTGCCTGTCTCTGCATCACGGGAGCAATGAATAGCACTCCAACAGCTGCTATGAAGGTCATCCTCAACCTCTCACCCCTTGACATACATGTCATGGGAGAGGCCAGGATGGGTGCATACAGATTGATCCAAACAAAAAACTGGAGAACCAGCACAACTGGGCACACCAGAATCACTCATGTAGCTGACGTAGCCGAGCTTGATATGATTTCAGACTACATGCAACCTCTATACTCATTCGAAAATATATTCAAAACACAGCTCGACTGGAACAGATGGGACTCGAGTATAGAATCACAATCCTCTGCAGAAACAGTCTGGTACACAGACGGTTCTAAGACAGATGAAGGAACAGGAGCGGGAATACATGGAGTGAGGCCAAGAAGGGATTACATAATACCTCTCGGCAAACACGCCTCGATATTTCAAGCTGAAACACATGCCATTAGGACATGCATACAGAAGAACCTGGAAAGTGGCTACCAAAGAAAACACATCCACATTCTCTCTGACAGCCAGAGCGCCATCAAAGCTCTCAACTCGACACAGATAAAGTCTAGACTCGTCTGGGAATGCCTCCGGGACCTTCTGGAGCTGGCAAAACACAACAAGGTCACTTTGATGTGGGTGCCAGGTCACAAGGGAATAGCAGGCAACGAAAAAGCAGACCAGTTAGCAAGACAAGCATCTGAAACGCCATTCACAGGGCCAAAACCTGTGCTTGGAATCAGCAAAAACCGATGCAGGACCCTGATTGAGGAGTGGATAAAACAAAGACACCGACAACACTGGGAACAGAGCGACGGGCAAACACACAGCAAAGCCATGGTAGGACGCACAAGCCAAACCTTGACTGCTGACTTTTTGAATATAAACAGAACAAAGGCACACATAATAGTAGGTCTACTGACGGGACACTGCGGCCTCAGAAAACATCTGAACACCATAGGAATACTTGGAGAACCCGTGCATTGCAGACTCTGCGGTGAAGAGGAAGAAACAGCCTCTCACATAATCTTTGAATGCGACGCCTTGGGAAGAAGGCGCCACAGAATCTTCGGTGAAATCAATCCGGAAACGGGAATGAATCCGAAAAACCTCATAAAAAGGCTACTGAACCTGATAAAGGACACAAACCTATTCTCGTGAGGAACCACTGACGAAAGAGTGATACAATAGACCCAAGTTGGTCGCAGTGTCACAGGGAGGCCAAGCGCTAACCCGGTCTCTTGTTTGTCAGCTTTATCAATCAATCAAATCAATCAATATTGAACTGAAAAATTCTGAGAGATAATTTGAAGAAGAAAAACGTCGATACATATCGATGATTCGAAAACATCGTCACCGAGTTGCCACCCCTTAGAACCACTGGAGGGTGATTTACTGTTTCGTAATCTATGACTGCTACTTACACTCTGCCGCCTTCAAAGCTGATATCGCCGTGAAATAGAGAACTGAGCGGGAGATTAAAGCCAACGTATAAGATTTTTGGGGTAAAATATGGTCCTTGATGGGTGGCGCACTATTCTTCCTTCCCTTGGATGCAAAGATCCTCGCTTTGCCATTTAACGATCTATGACGTTATCTCTTATTCGGCAGTTAAGGTAACGACATCAAGTTTTAACGACAGGAGCTCTAGAGCACCTTGTACGTTGATTCAATGTGTATGTCGACTAGCATTCAAGAGTCCTACGAAAAATTTTATTGACAGCTGTCAGAAAAATTGATATGAGCTGTCAAAAAATTAGTCCATGAGGCCGGATCTGTTAACGCAGGAATATTGTGAAAAATTAATGTTAGGGAATAGAAGAGATACTTTTGTTGCTTTTTCGTCCCCTTTGCATTATCGCTCGCTAAAATATGCTCTGTCGCTGGAAGCTTTAGCTTTTTACCTAATCTTCCCATTTACAGAAGATTACAGCGCTCTTTTGATGAAGATTACATCTCCCTCAAAATCGATGAAGAATGTTTGTCTGACGAAGAGGAGAGAAGGGCAAGACGGAAGCGGAGACGTAAGAGGAGGAGACGTCTTCGTAGACAATTGGCACTCGAAGCTATGAGGGGTGCTGCATCATTACCACCTAGACTACCTGCTGATGACAAAGTGAAGGTTAACCAAACAAATTTATTCATTTATTTATCTATTTATATGAGTGCCCCTAGCCCAGTGGTTAAATCCCGAATTAGGAAAGGTATTTTCTAGTTTTGTTAGGGGGGAACCATTTCACTGTTGGGTCGAAAATTAACAGTGCTGTGCCTAAGGTGGCGTAAGGACACAGTAACAAAGCCTACACAGAACACAACTGCTTCTCCGAACTAGTACAAGTTACAAGCTTCAAAGCTTGTAGTTTCTGAGGGGTCTCTCCGGGAGACCTAGGAGTAATCAGTATAATTAATATCAATATCAATCTATTTATATGTTACACTTTACAGAATAACTCCAATGAGAAAAAATAAATACCTAATGAAGCAACAAACATTGAACTAGAAAAAAAAATACAACTCAAAACATCTCTAAAAAACAAAATATTGGTCCATAGTGAGATATATCTAAATGGTTCTGTAGTTCATTATAAATTTCGCAAATTTCATATGAGAATGATATCTGAATATAGTGGTCCTTGAAGATAACAAAAAATTGAACTTGTAATGAACTTCATATGAAACAATAAGATATGTTACCAAAATAATATTCTAAATTTATCGCAAAGTATATTCACAATGCACTGGCACGTATCCTTATCCTTAAACTATTATTAAAGATTAGAAATGCAGACTCTCTGAAAGCTAACACGGAAACCATCAGACTATTTGGAAATTTCTTTAAGTTTTTCAGCTATTTTTTTTAATGCTACGTCTTTATACAGTAATCTATCTAATCAGCATATTCCAATACACAAAGCCTATTTCCCCACGTGTCTAAATTAGCTTAACATTTCATTCGCACTCCAAACGATTGAGAGAATTGATAGTAATTTTCAATCAAAGCACAAAACCATTGTTTGCTTACAATAGGCTGCTACTAACGTCATTAGTGGGTATTTGCGTAGGAAAATTGGGTGTTTTGTGATATTTTATTACTTTTCTCAGATTTATTTTGATGGTACGTCGTTTGTATTTTCTTCTCGTTACTGAATTACAGTAATATTTTACGACCACAATGTTTATTCTGTTTCGGAACAATGGAAATCTATTTTGAGATCACGGAGTCTATTTAATTCAAACTGGTTTATGAATTGACTGAAGGAAAACTGATACTTTGTAAATTTCAGTTCGTAAAAAAAAACTATAAAACTGACTCATGTATGAAGCTGTTAAAAGTGAAGAAATGAAGAGTCATTTTGATAAAAGTAAAGAATGATTGCTAGGCATTACAGACATGCATTTGATATACAAAGAATTTAATCGATTCAATGTTCCATATCTTTTAGGTTCTAGATAATGATGAATTACCTCCAAAGGCTCGATGGACCATTGTTGCGACTGCCAGTGTACTTCTGTTTCTGTGCCTCTTTCTTGTAGGAGTAACTCTGCGAATGGCCCCTCTCATAGATGATTTGGGTGAGTCTTCTTTTCATAACTTCGTGAGATTATGAATTAAAATGGAAGAAGTGTTAAAATCGAGAATTCAATGTAGAAGGTAGTACCATAGAGCAAGGAGACATTAGTAGAAGACAGAAGACAGAACAGGAATTGAATCAATTTGAATATTTATTATAAAACTACCACCAGAAGTTGAACCTTTCATGCTGAAAATGACACAGATCATATTCAAAATTCTTTATTTTCCTCCAATAAAAAGTAATAAATATTCACATAAATTTTTAATACTCTGATATTTCTCAACTGATCAATTCTGAACAGTTATACTAGATATGGTAAGTTATAACATTTCAGATTGCCATGGGAAATCGATAATCTACATTGAAACAAAATTTTCCTACAATTATAAAGGAACTTTTGATTAAGTATAAGAACTCTAAGAACATATTCTCGTATTTTGTTCCCACTTTCAAACTGTGTACAAAATACTTTGAAATACGTTTCACCAGCTCTCTTTAATACTGCAAACTTTTATGACTACTCGTAAAAATATGTAATGCTCTTCAGAATATACCATTCTGCATCCCGTCAGTTCTTTCTGAAGTGGTCAAAAATAGACCTCTTCCTGTCTACGCGATTCCAAATCTCCTCACGTGTTTTCAGCAGGTACAGTTGTACTTCCCATACTTTCTTCCTTCATCCATACGATGTGTGAGCGTTATCACCACAATCAATACACTTACAGTCAGTATGAAGAAGAACATCCCTATAACTAACCATGCTATTTTTCGTCTTCTCATCTCTTTCCTGTAGTCTTCTGTGGCTGAGTAACCTTGCTTTACTACCAGAGCGTAATCGGCTTTCTTGCTACTGCGAGAAAAAATTGAAAAAGAAGATAAAATTTTCTATGACATAACCAAAAAAAGTGGATATTTAAAAATGTCTTACGCTGATAATTGGGACCCCTTCCTCTCCACGCCGCTGTAATATTTGGAACCTCGTCTACTTCTCGTCGAAACAACACTGGGTGACCTTTTGATAGAAGAGTTTCTTCTGCTTGAATTAGGAGCGAAAGGGAGTCTGTCCAATATGGCGTCTGTATCGTTACAACTGTGCCGTCTCAAACTGTGGGCAACTGGAACAGTGAGTGACTGTTTGAGGGACAATGCACTTCTTAGGACTTCATCGTGCAGGGAACGCCTGGAAGAGTGCTCTGTGCCCTGGAAAATATTTCAGTGAACTAAAGGCCGATTTACACAATATGAGTACTTGAATGCTCAAGGAAGTTCTTTTTTCGTATCAAAACATAAGGACCTCTGAACTGTTCTTGCATTTGACTGTGTTGTTGTTCAGTATCTAAAGCCGGCCATAGACATCGTTATTTTTCATCCGTTTATAACGCCGCGATACGAACCGTCGAGTCATATCGCAGAACTGTTTTGCCCACACACTTCGGTAAATTCTACCAGTTATTTTGCTGTCGATCGCGAATTAGCACGTCATGAAGAGGAAACATCTCTGAGCAGTGGCGGCCGCGGTTTCGGTGCTGAATAAAAAAGAAATAAAGAAACGGTCAATATGGGATTTGTACTACGCCAATGGAAAATAACCGCCGATTCTCGACGAAATCCCCATACACAGTCGGTATGGCACGACAACCGATGAACCGTCGTGACAAAAATCAAGCCGCTGCAGATATTTCTACCGACGATTCGTACCGACGGTTCTTCGCCACACACATCGGTTTTTGGCGCTTTTGCCGTGACGGTTCGTATCGCGGCGTTATAAACGGATGAAAAATAACGATGTCTATGGCCGGCTTTAGAGAGGAAGAAGAAAAAGAACCAGAGACTTCAATTCGCTCTGTGATCTACAGTCTAGATCTAACCCAGGGTAGTCCAGCATCAGTAGAATTTCGTTGAATGTGTCAAAATGCATCGCTCTAGTCATGATTCTAGTTGTTGCAGTATTCACTTTGAGGTATATTCAACTTCAGACATTTTTTTCAAAATTTCGTAGTGATAAGATTGATACCACCAGTCCTTTTTTCTCTTTAAGAGAGCTCTATGCACATATTGTACACAAAGGCTCGATCTGCTCAAGGAATATGTAACTATTCATTATAGGAGAGGGTCACTCACTCATGTCAAGATCAACGTCAACATCAATCGAAACAAGAAAGCAGATGAAAGAAGGAATAAACACGAAACGAGAAAATTGCAGTGAATGACAGATGAAATCTAAAAGCACCTCCTAGTATAAATATTTTGGACATTGCAGAAATAACACATACATTGGTTAATGGAGATTAACGAAATTCGACTTTAACATTCGAAATTTCATGTAAACGAGTTCAGCACAATTGACGTCAAAGTCCAAAGAGACAAAATTATATTTGTACGATTCACGATAGGTTCGGAAAAGGAACTTTGAAACATGCAGAGAATGAGGGATGGAGTTTATTTTGTGTCCTACTCTGTAACTGTAGGTTCCAAATATAATGTTACTTGAGAAGATTTGAAAGTGTTACAGAACCACTAGATCCAAATGTAATGAACCCTTGACTAGAGCACTTGAGTTCATCACAGACCTCACTCCCCTACATCTAGTGATAAATAGGGTAGCCCATGATTATATCCCTAAAATATCTAGGTACAGGCAATGAAAGAATTTAAAGTCAGAGGACAGAGAGCCTAGTCCTCTCAGAACAAGTACATTTCATCCTCAAACATACCGAGTGATGTTAAAAGCAATAAGCATTGAAAAGAAGTTCAACTCGATACTATTTGAAAAGGAATATTTGGAAAAGGATGACACTACCCAAAATTTCAAGGTTAATACCATTGAATGATATACAGATGGTTCTGAAACCGAGATAGTATTTTTCAGGCATAAACGTGGCAGGGAACTATCAAGGGTGTGACAAAGTGACTCATTCTGATAGTCAAGCTGCTATCAAAGCACTGAACTCTTATATCATCGACTAAAAGCTGATATGGGAGTGCCGAAGGAAGGCAAAAGGTTTCTTTAGCTTGGTTCCTAGTCACTCAGGAATCAAGGGAGATGAAAACGCCAACCCACTAGCAAAAAAGGGATCACAAAATCCCAGAACATTTCTGTGTTATAGGCAAATGCACCTATTACTTTTTGGAGAAGGGAGAAACTGAAACAGAAGTATTCTGGAGGAATCTTTCAGAAATGGATCATTACCTAAAGTTCCATTGAAATTTTAGAACTGTAAGGACCAAAAATTATTTGGACTCTCAGTTAGAATAAGTTTCAATTCCTCTCTGACTTCCTCACTGTGCATTGTCGTCTTAGCAAGCCCACGATGAAAATGGGCTTATCAGAAACTGACATGACTTTATCAAAACGGAAATCTGAAGCACTGAAGATATCATACGAACGCGTTTATCATATTGTTCACGTCAATTTGGACATGAGAAAAATTTCTGCAAAATGGATCACCAAATGTTTGAATGTTGACCAAAAGCGTGCAAGGGTAGAAGCATCGCGTTCGATCTGTGCTCGATGTAGACTTCTTAAATCGAATTGTTACTAAGGATGAGACTTGGGTACATTTCTACGATCCAGAAACAAAGCAACAATCGATGGAATGGCGACACTCTGGTTCTCCAATACCTTTGAAGTTTCGTGTCAAAAAATCTGCGGGAATAGTATATTCTAAAACTAGTTGCAGAATGGGCTCCTATTCCAATACGAATGCGAAATTCGAAAACGAGCGACGAAGGAGCGAGTTTTCGAACGCATGAGTATTGGAATTGCATTCTGCAACGAGTATTAGACGATATTTTCTCTATTCCACTCAAATTTTGTGAAATTCAATGAAAGAATTCAAATTATAGTTTCTAGTGACTTTCATATTGTATCTTGGCAGTTGGTGTCAATGTTAGGAAATACGAAAATTGACATTTCCAAATTGACGTCTGCTGAAATTTAAAAGGATCGGAAATCATTGCTGACAACCACAAAACGAAAAATGTTACTGAAAACGATGCTGTAATGAATTCATTACAGCACTGTTTTTAGTACTGTAATGAACACATTACGATACTGAAATAGAGAAAAGTTCTTGCGTCAGTTTTTTGGGATTGCCATGGAGTAATCGTGATTGATTTTTTGGATGAGTGTAGAACAATAACTGGAAATTACTATTCGACACTACTGATCACTTTACGGGAAAAAATTAAAGAGAAAAGACGCGGAAAGCTATCCAGAAGTATTTTGTTTTTACAGGACAACGCCCCAGTACACAAATCTCATGTTGACATGCAAAAAATTCGTGATTCAGGGTTAGAATTGCTATAACACCCCCCTTATTCACCAGATGTGGCTCCGTCCAACTATCATCTCTTTCCTCAGCTGAAAAAAAGTTTAAAAGGTCGTAAATTTTCTTCCAACGAGGAGGTAATAAAACTATGGAGGACTAATTTGCAGAGCAAGAAGAAACTTTTTTTTTGAAAGGTCTAGAGACGTTGCAGATTCGCTGTAATAAATGTATTCAATTAAGAGGAGAATATGTGGAGTAATAAAATATTTTGACATTGAAATTTTGTGTGGTTCTATGGTAGGCTTAGAATTTTTCAATATATCCTCGTACATATCTCCAAATTGCTGAAAGAGCAGAGGCTTGTACTTTGACAGGAGCCAACGAAATAATAAAGAAATTACAGGTTCATTTCTCTGAAATGTCGAAAGAATATTGTTTTTGACTACCAGCAAGATGGTTAAGGATTTCTGGAGAACAGTATTGTGATCTTTTGGAAGATTGGATTGTGAGGTCACCAAAGTCAATACTTTTTGGGGAGCCTGCAGGTGAAAGGGGCTTGGACAGTCGGACCTCTTAAATAAACTAATATTTCGACCATGATGAATGTAATGAGTAGATGGACAAAAACATACAGAGCTCAAAACCTAGAGATGCTTCAAAACATTGGAATTTGACAGTTTTAAAAGGGCCATGCAAGGTTCAGAGGCTCAGGAGAAAGGTTATTGACCTCCTCAAGGCTAGTATTTCCAGATTCAGGTCAGATGCTTGAACGTTATAACACACCGTATTCGCGTATGATTCTCACATCTGTTTCGTCTGCCACACGTCAGAACGATACATCTTCATGATCAATTAGTTTTTGCTGCCTGAACTAAGGAGAAGCCAAATAGATAAACTATTTTCAATTGCTCTAGATTTTGAGCCTGTATATCAATGTATTTATCAGTTTTGGTCATAGGTAATCAGCAAAAGGGCTTCACATACAAGCTAGAAAGTATTGGTTTAAGTTTCTAACTACATATTGGAGCTACTAAAGGCTGACCTAAGCTTGGATGTTGAACTAAGATGAATGAAACATCGAAAAACTGAGACCAACCTTGTAATGCATGGACTCCTCAGCTGGAGAAACCTCTACGTAGGGCGGAGAAGAAGCCTGTCTCTCCATCACAGCATCCCTCTTCTTGGGGATCGCTCCCCTGTAAGAATTCTCGTACAGCTCCATGAGCAAAACTTCACTCCCGTTCAACGAACCGAAAACTGATCGACCAGTGTTTCCATTTCGCTTGGGAAATGGCTTTAAATATAATCTTGTAGACTCGATTCAATATAAACACTTGGGATGCTGTTGCTTTAAATAAAATCGACTGAGCCAGGAGTACCTGTTACATTAACAAACGATGTTCTACGCTGTTGATACAATTTCACGGATCGACTCGGTTTGTTCCGCCTGGCCGATCGCTATTTTGATGGAAAATTCGATACTTCGGATGTCCTGTAGATAGTCAAAAAAACACAGGTTCGAAGAAACCAAGGAAACAATTTTCTGACTTCATTTCTGCTCCGACCCTTGTGACAAAAGACGTTTTTCTAGAATCTAGTCTGAGAATTGGAACTATACCTCTCTGAAAGTTTGTTCGGGTCTTGTAATTGCCAAAACTAACTCTCGAAAACAATACAGGGTGACAAGAAGAACTTCGGACAAATTTTGCTGGCTGTGGTCTGGAACAAAAGTATTTCAGCGCAGCTAAATAATTTTTATTCACTTTGCTTTCTCTACACTTTCCTGTACTAATATGGGAAAATTCGGTTTGATATAATTCGATTTCACAGAGTTTTTGAATGTCAAACAAATGTAGGGCGATTTTGGAGCTGTTTCGTCAAGGTAGGCGTCAATGCGAAATTGTTCGTTTGCTCAATGTGCCTCGACAAACCGTGTCCAATGCAATTCGTCGTTTCAAGGAGCTTGGCCATGATGGTCGTCGTCCAGGAAGTGGTAGAAAACTCAGTACTCACTGTCAATACACCTAGCAATCGAAACATCGTCAAGAAGCGAGTCAATCGAAATCCGAGGGTTTCCATGAGGAAAATAGCCGGTGAGACCAGTATCAATCGCGAATCAGTCCGTCAAATTGCCAAAAAGGTGCTCAACCTCAAGCCATACAAGCTCCAAAAAGTTCAACTCCTCACGGAGGAAAACAAGCGCATACGACTCCAAAAGTGCCGCCAACTCCTTCGTCTCGCCGCCGGTCAGCAATGGGAGCGAATTCTTTTCACAGACGAGAAGATTTTCACCGTAAAACAATCCCACAACCACCAAAATGACAGAGTCTGGTCAGTAGAGGCTCTCGGTACATCGGCCATCGTCGAACACCGTCAAAATCCGCAATCCGTCATGGCCTGGGGCGGAATTTGCGGCAGTGGTAAAACTCCCTTAGTTTTCGTGGATCAAGGGGTCAAATTCAATCAAGAAGTCTACCGCTGCGACATCCTCGAGGCCGTAGTATTTCCGTGGGCCAAGCAGCACTTCGGCGATACGCATTGGACCTTTCAACAGGACTCCGCTCCGGCTGACAGAGCGAAAATGACGCAAGAATGGTGTAAGACTCATTTTCCTTGTTTCATCTGATCTGCAGAATGGCCGCCCTACTCACCGGACCTCAACCCAATGGACTACAGCGTGTGGTCGATTTTGCAGCACAGGGCTTGTGCGAAAAACCACAAAAATTTGGAGTCGCTGAAGCAATCTCTGCGCCGGGAATGGAACCGATTAACGCCCGAGGAGCTGCGGCCCATTGCCGAAAATTTCAAGAAGCATCTGAAGCTGTGTATCGCCTCCAAAGGAAGCCACTTCGAAACGGCTTGAATATATTATTAACGAATGTTCAAGCTATTATTATTTGTTGTTGTTTTGTTCAATTTCTTCTGTTTAATAAAGTTAAATATGCAAAAGAGTTTGTCCGAGGTTTATCTTTGTCACATTGTATTTTCAAATGCGTATGACCGATAGTGTTTCTATTTCCATTCGCTTTGTCTCTCTACGTCGGATATGAGGATGTGGAAAACCCCGATTCAAAAATAGATCCACTGTTATTAATGGGGCCACTCTAGTTAGCATAAAGTTCAGGTTGACGTTGACATTATTCCAGATTAATTGAGGTGATTTAGTACAAGTACAGGATGAAGTGCTGTACCACAGTCAACTTTGATGATACCTTAATGACCTACATATATTAGAAACACGTATAATCACACTTTAACAAGCTATGTCTTGTCGAATTTATCGTGAAATAGATCTGATCTAGATCAAAGTCGAATTCGAATTAGCAACTGCCAAATTTTGGATTCAAACGTAAATGTTAAATGTGGAGTTCGCCAGGAACCCTAATGGGACCCCTCTGGAGGCTTATACAAAACTGTTGAAGCTAGTATGTAACTTCGTTTAAGCCATTCCAGATACTCCAGTTCATCAAAAGTGAAAATTCCCTGTATTTGCCATTTGGCGTTTCTGGCAAAAGCTGGCAGTTACTTCCAAATGCTGAGAGGTCCCTGGAATCACACTACCAGCGATCTCTACTGACCTGGAAGTGCCGAAACACCATAAGGCAACTGGCCAGAGGCAAAACAGTGACTCTAGTATGGGTGCCAGGGCATTGCGGTGTTGAAGAAAATGAAAAAGACCACGAGATTGGGAAAAGTGCTTCAAGTTTAACACCTGCTGGACCTTCTCCTTTCTGTCGGCTTAGAAAAGGCAGTGTGAGGTTCATCAATGGGAGTTGGACAACAGAATAACCCTCTGGAGAAACACACCTGGAATTACTCAGTCTAAGAAATTCATGATGTTTTCCCCGATCAACACCAGAAGACTTCTAAAGCTGTCACGAGCTTTACCAGGAAGTTATGCATTAGTAACCAGTGAATATTTCACGAAAATAGGATATAAAAAGCGTGGATGGTACAGGTGAATTGTGACGATATTCATTCAGGGAACTCCATCGGAGTTGGTTTCTATTTTTAATACTCTCTTATATTAAACGTCATTTTTTGGAATCGGATACGGATGTGTGTTCTTGTTCAAGCGTGGTTTTTAATATCTCCATAATGCCCCATAATTATTTATAGCTCCGTAAACAGATGAGTGTGGAAATGAACATCCACTTGCTGAGTTTGGCGATGAATTTGAATCGATAAATAAATACAGGGTGAGTCTTTGACTTGTACATATATTTTAACTGTAGGTTCCTCTCATCAAACGAAACACTTTTTTCCTATACCATTTTTCAAAATTCGGTTTGGTTTGGAAGATACAGGGTGTCGAAAATCCATGAAAAAAGTTACAGGGTGGTCGACTCATCAATACACGCTAAAACACCAAAAAACCACTTTAAAAAGATAAACGGTTCATATTTTAGAAAGAATCAATCATTTAAGAAACTAAAAGTATTCTTATTATTTTTCAATAAAACGCGTCGTTTTCGAGTTATTTCCAATTTTACCCAGAGAAATTTGACGAAAAAATTTCAAGAATAATCTGAATGCGTCTCTGAATTAAATATCATCGAATATTATTCCTTCTCTGGAGTTTACAATATGTTGTTACAATATTTATCAACTTTCTCGAGATATTTTAATAATAAAATCCCCCAAATGTGGGAGATAAAATTGAAAACCAAGGAGGATTTAACACGCACAGTTTCTATTGAAAATTCATAGTTACCGGTCCATATTGAAGTTAAATGTCGATGAAATACAAAATTCGGATATGAATGATGAATCTCGACACAAACTACTTATTGATTTGAAATTAATGAAACGATACCTGATAATATGTGGCGATGTTTCTATCTAAACAACATCCTCTTGGAATTTTATAAACTCGACACGGTTGAAATTATATTAATTCACTTCACATAATAATCACATTAGAACAATAATTCACTGAATGTATTCAGAACTTCACATAATGTTTACAGTTTGTTCAGAGACTCTGGTTATTGTTTATAGTTGGCCTCCAGGTAACCAATATTTCGGTTTTCGCTCTACGCATGCGTGGTAAAATTTGGCGGCAAAGTCGATTTATGATGGAAACGGCAGAATTCATAGATATTTATACCACGGTACACAAATATATCGTGATTTATACTATGTTTCGTAAAAAATCCTCAACCTCAATGAAAATATCAGCAAGCTGACAACATCTTCTTGAAATTTCTGTGCAAAAATTCACAGAATCGATACAAATTAGATTAGGTTAAGTTGTTTGATAATAAATCTGAATGAAAAGTCTTTCTTCATGATATTGATTGGGAATTTCGAGGAAAATATGAACAAGTTATTAGTGTTTACAAACTAATCTGCAGAAAATTCAAAGAAGGAACTTATTTTGGTGGAATAAATGTGGCATTTTAGTTGCAGATATAATCCGATGAAACTAACTGTTGAAATTATCGTGTTTGCAACATTTTTATTCCAATAAGGTTAGTACTTGAGTATTTCCTAAATGTATAAACTCAATTTCTATCGAGAAATATGAACTTTGAATCAATTCCACAGTATCATTTCAGGGACGTAATAAGCACAATTTTTGTTTCAAATGGCTATATCTTTTTAACAGAGCCGAATTCAGAAAAATGGAAAATGAAAAAAAGGTTCCTTTTGACCTCAAGAATCTTCAGTTAAAATATATGTACAAGTCAAAGACTCACCCTGTATAAATAAATTCCAGGGGAAATTCTTTCTCATAGATCGTTTCCCTTTCAAGATTATGGACAAAACATTTTTTTTGTTCTAGAAGAGGTGAATCTTACATCAGACACCCAGTCTTTCTGGGTTGTGTCGGATTCTTACCGACTAAACACCTCTCCTGCGGTTGGTTCCGAGCATAAGCCTATAAACCTTCCATTATCTTTCTGTTATTTTCTCTTTCGCATTCTTTTATGCTGAGTGTTCATCCATCAATTGGATATCTCTCACTAAGGGCTTGTTCGGACTAGGCCAGTAGATTAGTCGAGTAGCGAATGCTTTTGTAATTTCCCGTGTGCGAACGCCAGCAATCGAGTCGAGTAGAGTCACAGGATGATGTACCTACTACCTTATACTGTTTGAGAGTCTTCGATACTGTGGTAGAGTAGTCATCAGTGGGCGAATCGACTCTCCACTCGACTAAAATACTGGCCTAGTCCGAACAAGCCTTTAGTGTGGAGTTCTATATCTTCATTTTCACAATTGGTCTCTAGGTCTTTTGCGGTAAATTCTCGCTGTTTTTTCATCTTCAGCGGGGACATAGTCAACTAACCTTCTAAGGTCGTCACTTGGTTGTTCACTTGCTCTTTCATAGGCTTTTGCAGCTTTTCGTTTGAAGAATGTAGTAATGGACTCCCATTTTATATCTTTTCGGATTTGTTCATTCCTAACAAACTAGGAGGCGTCTAATGCCCATCTCAGAAATTTGTTTTCTGTACTTTGTATCCTCTTTAAATGGGTTCTCGCTGCATATCCCCATGCTGTTGATCCATATGTTAGCTGCGGTCTGGCGACTGCTTTTATGATCCTCAATTTCTGTTCATTTGGCTTCTTCTGCTTATGATCGGGTATAATCTTCTCATTGCTACATTCGTTTTATCCACTGCATACTTAATGTGCTGTTTCCACGTTAGTCCTTTGTCTAATATTACTTCTAGGTATTTAGCTTCATTCTTTCATTCAATTTCATTATTGTCTATGGATATCTTCGATTTCATCCTCAGTCTTCTCTTTTGAAGGAGTATTGCTTGCCTCTTTTCTCCATTGATTTTGATTTTCCATCTGTTACACCATTGACTGATATCATCTGCAGCTTCTTAAAGTCTTTTGTGAATTATTTTTGTATTTGTGTGCCTTATTGCTATGCCCGTATCGTTTGCGTATAGAGCAAGCAGGCATCTTGGATTTCTTGGTATAACATGTATGTATATGTTATAGAGTAGCGGTCCTAGTATGGATCCTTGGGGAACTCCTGCTTCTAAATATCTGAGTGTGGAATGAACGGACAAAACCAAGGAAAAATTGACGTACTGATAGTTTGGTAAGGGGGTTACATTCTAAGACCTCAAAGTCTATGTTTGCGCCATCTCGTGTGGCGAACTAACAAGTTCCGACGTCTGTGGCAGTTCGTTTTTGTAGCGGAGCCTTCTCTCCAGGTATCTATGCTCCTAGATATCTTTCCAGGTTATGAGATCGGATATTCATCTTGAATTGTGGAATTAAATTGATAATCTTCAATATAAAAATGTGGTCTATCACTCTAAGACATTAACAGCTATAAACGTCAAAATGATTAATGAATAAGAAAATAAAACGAAACTTCCTTGTCCGAAAATAAATAACATTTCTGCAGATACTGTGATTGGTTCCTTTGAATCTTTCCACCTTCAACACTGAGTAGTAATATTAATTCGTGATAGTGAAGTTATTTTCATACGTCAGATGGATGTAAATAGAGGCCAAAATATTCGTATTAATATTTCATCGCACACACATTTCAAAACAGTTTGAATAAATCAAAATCTGTTTTAATGGCTCGCCGGCTTATTGAAAGTTTTGATTCCATTCATCTGGAAACATGGCTACGAAAATATTATGAATGTGGATATTTATATGGGCCTATTCATTCATCACTTTTATTGTGCCAATATTGTGCTGATCAGTTGGATATTTTTGTGTATAACGAATGATGCCTCCATTTCGTTCAAATTTGTGGGATTCTATATGTTGTTATATACAGGGTGAGTCTTTGACTTGTACATATATTTTAACTGAAGATTCTTGAGGCCAAAAGAAACCTTTTTTTCATTTTCCGTTTTCTGTTAAAAAGATATAGCCATTTGAGAAAAAAACATTGGGCTAAATACGTCCCTGAAATGATACTGTGGAATTGATTCAAAGTTCATATTTCTCGATAGAAATTGAGTTTATACATTTAGGCCCAATTTAGGGAATACTCAAGTAGTCAACTACTAACCTTATTGGAATAAAAATGTTGCAAACACGATAATTTCAACAAAAACAGTTAGTTTCATTGGATTATATCTGCATCTAAAAAGCCACATTTATTCCACCAAAATAAGTTCCTTCTTCGATTTTTCTGCAGATTAGTTTGTAAACACTAATAACTTGTTCATATTTTCCTCGACATTCCCAAACAATATCATGAAGAGAGACTTTTCATTCAGATTTATTATTAAACAACCTAACCTAATCTAATTTGTATCGATTCTGTGAATTTTTGCACTGAAATTTAAAGAAGATGTTGTCAGCTTGCTGATATTTTCATTGAGGTTAAGGAGTTTTTACGAAACATAGTATATATCACGATACATTTGTGTACCGTGGTATATGAATTCTGCCGTTTCCATAATAAATCGACTTTGCCGCCAAATTTTACCACGCATGCGTAGAGCGAAAACCGAAGTATGGTTATCTGGAGACCAACAAACCAGAGTCTCTGAACGAACTGTAAACATTATGTGAAGTTCTGAATAATCTGAATACATTCAGTGACTTATTGTTCTAATGTGATTATTATGTGAAGTGAATTAATATAATTTCAACCGTGTCGAGTTTATAAAATTCCGAGAGGATGTTGTTTAGATAGAAACATCGCCACAGACTATCAGGTATCGTATTATTTTTCATTAATGTCAATTTAATAAGTAGTTTGTATCGAGATTCATCATTCATATCCGAATTTTGTATTTCATCGACATTTAACTTCAATATAGACCGGTAACTATGAATTTTCAATAGAAACTGTGCGTATTAAATCCTCCTTGGTGTTCAATTTTATCTCCCACATTTGTAGGATTTTATTATTAAAATATCTCGACAAAGTTGATAAATATTGTGACAACATTGTAAACCAGAGAAGAATAATTTTCGATGATATTTAATTCAGAGACGCATTCAGATTATTCTTGAAATTGATGATTTTTTCGTCAAATTTCTCCGGGTAAAATTGGAAATAACTCGAAAACGACGCGTGTCATTGAAAAAAAATAGGAATACTAGTTTTTTAAATGATTGATTCTTTCGAAAATATGAACCGTTTATCTTTTTAAAGTGGTTTTATGGTGTTTTAGCGTGTATTGATGAGTCGACCACCCTGTAACTTTTATACTCGTGAAGATATTGAATAGGTTTCGATTGAGGAATATGCACCACGAATAGAGTAAAAACTCAACCAAAATTCAGTTGATTAGAAATAACGGTTCCGAAGATATAAACAGAAAAGTGTTTTTTTCATGGATTTTCGACACCCTGTATCTCCCAAACCAAACCGAATTTTGAAAAATGGTATAGGAAAAAAGTGTTTCGTTTGATGAGTGGAATCTACAGTTAAAATATATGTACAAGTCAAAGACTCACCCTGTATTGATTGGGAAGTGAATACCATATGATGTTTGTCGCAGAGGTCATACAGGGTGTATCAGCTCTAACTGAGTCACTTGAATGGCGTATTCTGCATGTAACTTTCATTCTTTTTTCCATTAAAGAGCTTGTCTTACAAATAATTTTTCTGCTCGCAATGAAACATAATGTCAAATTCTGCTTCAGCAGCTAGTTTTCGTTCCGTACATATTAAACGAGACTCTTATTATTCTGCTATTTCATTATCGAGAAAAACACGGAATTCTATAGCTAAGTCTGGAAATGAAGCAGCGTAGGATCATTGTGGAGCATCTGCTGAATTTTAATAGGTCCATTAATGTTAAAAGATTAGTGTTACCCAGGATTAATTTTAAGCTCGTACTCGAAGAGATAAAGTCCTTATGCTGATATATTTGAGGATTCATGTATGAAGAATTTTTGTTAATAATTTCAATAATTTTGAAAGGAATCATTTTGAGTGAATATAATATCGTATACAAGGTGGATATTGTAAAAGAAACACTCGTTTACATTTTCTATAATACTTTCTTCTATAGAAGACTTCGAAAGACTTCATCAGAGTTCAATTATTCAATGTATAAGTGAATTTTTCTCGTAATTTCTTTTCAGTGCGTATGGAGAATGAACAACTTATAAACGCCTACAATAAGGACGCCGCCAAGCTGAACATCACCCTAGGACGTCCTCCAGTTCAGATAATAGACATCACTTGAAAACAGGATCTATGTATGTTGACTGGACTTCTCTAGTAACCTCTTAGCCTATCATCGATTCGAAAAACAGGAAAACATAGGCTGTGTGTGTTTTGTGTCAATCAGGATTCAAGAAAGGTTATTCACGACCAAGCGCTCAACTTTCTCTTCCTTCCACTTGAATATAAGGGCTTTAGGGATTATGAGTAACCTTTATTTGAAAGCTATACCTTAAGTCTTAAAAATCTTCAAATTATCTGTGTCAAAACAACCCCTCCAATCTATAGAATTTTTACCACAACGTTAAATTGTAATGGACTTTTTATCGTCCCCCTATAGTCATATCATTTCTGTCAATTATTGTGACTTTTTCGGAAAATCTTTATCACCGATTCCATTTTTCTAATCCAAATTTGTGATACTCTTTCAGCATGAACAATATGCCGCATTCGAATATGTCTTATACCTTCAATTAGAAAAAAAATTAATACTAACAACGAAATAGATATAAAATATATTTCGACAAAACAGAAGCAATCACATCCGAAACAAAGATGAAATAATTTCGTAAAAATGCAAAAAATTATAGAGGTGTAACATTGATCGCCGAGAATGCTCATGAAGCTTCAAATAGGTCACACAGAACCACCAGGTGTTATTTCAAAAGCCGTTGAAATATTTTTTATTGACAGTTAAAAATATTGCTGGAAAGAAATGTTATTTCTTTGTCAGTGATACTCAAATTATAATGCAATAATGGCGAATATTAATAGAGACAATAGTTTGATTGAAAATATGCAAACATAAACACGAACCCAAACAACACAACAACCACAACAAGTTATTCTGAAAGAGCTAATCAAATATCTTCGTCCTTAGAATAAGGATTCGTAATCACCAAATTTTATCTAGTACCTATCAACGATCTGAAAAAACCTTATTTTGAGGTATATACCCAGTGGCAATTCAAACAGAAGAGTCTGATTACGAATGTAATATAGTATAAGTTTTCAAATCGTTTTAAGATTATTGTTTTCCTCGTCTTTACTCACCTATAATTAATTTTTATCCAATCAATTCATATCATTATTTTTTTTAAATTTCCATTCTTGATGTCAAATGACTATATTATTTTTAATGCAATAAGTAAATTGCAACATAATTGTGGGAGAGAATGTGGTGTACTGAATACACTTGTGGTAAATGAGTGCTCATTATATAATTACATATTGTTATTCAAAAAGGCTTCATCTTTTCTTGAAATTTTAGGAATACTCTAAATCTAGTTTTCATGGTACTGAATTATGTAGTTTATTACAGATTGAGAATTAGTATTTTACGTTCATATACATTTTTCATTTTAGCTCTTTGTAAGACAAACAGTTTGGATAGCTTGATTCCTAAATATTGCTCTCATAGAATGCTGTTGAAGGTTTCTTTTGAAATGGTGGGTTTTATCAGTTGAAATTCCACTTGAACAAAACAATTCAGATACGTTTTCAATGTTGTGACAATAATAAATCTCGTTAATTGACATAGCTAAGAAAGGAATATTTTTTCGTTTTTTGTTCAAATTTCTATTGAATCTTCCATTCCCCTCATCAAAATTCTACAAGTTAAGGGCAATACAGGGTATACAATTGAAAATGTGTTTGTTGAGCGTAGGGAGTTAAAAAAAGGAAGATTGCTTAATAGATATGTATAGAATCTCGAGAAATAAGATTGCTGTTTAGAGGTTGATTAGAACGAAAGTAAGATATGTATAATAAGGGTTGTTTTTCAAAGAAAACATGAAGCTTTTTATTGGAGCCTCTGTTGACATATTCAATCAAAGTTACCGAAGTTAATGTTTATCAGGAATATTTTATTGAAAGAATGCGCAAGTGTGAGACGCAGTGGATATTGATTTTTATTTTTGCTCGTACTACTAGTTCATGTTTTTTGTGGTAGAATTCACAGTAAATGGAATTTAAATTCTTCCGTAATCAATGGTGTCTTTCATATAGATTGATATGAATTAGCATTTTTATCTGAACAGAATCGTTTATACTGAAGATCATTTTATAATATTTCAATGCAATATGGTTGACTTCAAACCCAAGAATCTTACGTATAACTATCATACTCAAATAATCCCAACTTATGTAATCAATGTGAGAAAATCAAAAACTTGACTTACATTCTCATTTGTGATTCGACTGATACTAATATTTCCACATCACTGTATGGTAGTTATATTGAACGAAAGACAATCGATCAAAAAGACATTGAATAAAACAAAAAATCAGATATTATTGGGTAAAAACATGTTGTAATATATTGTTGTTATAAAGTTTGATGTTCGTTAAAATTATACAGGTGTTTATTACTGTTTGTAGTTTTAAGTGGTCAATAAAATTGTGGAAAAGAGTTTTTCTTTTACTCCTGCTCCAATTTAGTTTTAACATTTTAATTTGTCTTTTTTATAAAAATGTAAGATACAGTTTTTTCGATTTTGCGAAAATTCGATTTTTGTTTTCCTTTTCTTCTGGGAATTTATCATTTTATTTATTTTGAACGAGTTTTACATCTTTTTGTCACAGCATTTTGTTATTAATATATCCAATAATTTCTGTGCAGATTGTTCAATTTCTCTTGAATATTCCTGACATCAGACTTCATTTTCCTGCCAACTAGAATATTTTCGAGTTCTGTGAGTGAAGGATCAAAACGTACAACAGAAAAACATTAAATTTTATTCTTCCAATATAAATACAAAAACTACTTCTAGAATTATTGGTATTTAAAGTCATCAGAATCAAATTTCATAAAGTTTTTATCACATGAATAATTCATATCATTCACAGTGAATGTTAAATTTATTGACTTAATATTTTAAGAGTTGTTCAAACAGTAGAAGGTATGATATCGATTGGAGTATGTAACCCAGAAATAACTTTTCATAATACTCTCAGCATCACCATTATTCATTTAACTAGCAAGACCATGAAAAGAGGATCTCATAATAAAATCAAAGCTTTTTCAATACGAAAATACTAGTCTGTTACTGGTATATTATGAATGCTAGTTGAGATACTAGTGTGGATACTAGAAATAAACTGCTATAGTAAAGTTACTAGTATAGAAACTGGTATTAGATATAATGTGACGTGTCGACTTGAGTAAGCCTGGTCACTTGGCAAATCAGGCTCGCGGCTAAACTCAGTGAAGATGGGAGTGAGTTAAAAAAAAAAATGTAAGTTTATGAATGGGCGCCAGGTAGAGAATTTGCCTGTCCACAAAATTGCGTACTCCCCTACCAGAATAGCAATAAGACAACTGATACTCAATGTCAACCCCTTTATTTAAAATTAAACTAATTGAACAATATTAATGAAAAAGTAAAATTAGATTTGCAGTAGTTGATAGGTATATTCAGCGAAACAAAACTCCACAAAATTGCTGAATTCGATTAAATCTCACTAAATAAAGTTATAAATTGAAAAAGGAAATTCAAGTACCGTGGTTGTAATAACTGGCCAGTTAGTATCCCCCTCAGTTCACAAATGTTTACACTTACGCCTATAGTAATTATGAACAGTATCGAAAAATCGCAGTCCAGTATCAAATGAACTGGTACAAAGGTGAAAAAAATGTTAATTAGGCAATCTGCCACTATAATAAACTCAATTATGAGTGATAAAAGTTAAACATGAATGAAAGGAGCCAGCGGTGATTGAAAGGTCTCCTCCGCTATCAGTTATTCACTTTGTACAATAATATATTATAAACTAAAGCCAGTGCAAAAGCACCGGTTACCTCAACCACTAAATCTCCTGAAGTAGAGACGTCGATAGTACTTATAACGTGGATGCTAAGCACTCATATGCCAGATACTTGTATATCCGATACTTGGATAGACGATACTAGGATGCCAGATACTTGTATATCCTGCCCGACACTTGGATGTCTAGATGGCCGACACTTGGACCCTAATAAAACACCATAAGGCATTGTTCACAAAATTCAAAGAAAGTTCATACCTCTTATGATATTGGTCGAGGGTGAAAATGATCTCCTTTCCAAATTCTATATCTCCAACAATTCTCCAACAACAAATATTCGTATACAACTCCTAATAAAAAGACTGTTAGACAATGGTCTCATACATAAGCTCATATCATACCTCTATAAAGATTCCGGGAATATAATAATCCGTTATAACAAACGTACCCTTGGATTAAAACCAATATTCTCTATATTATCCAGGGAATTAACCAAATTGAAATTATAATCGCCTACAACGAGGATGATTCCAGATAAAACTTCCAGACCAATAATTTACATTCAATTCAGCTTTTCAATCTTCCACAATTTTTTTGAAAATTCTTCAAAAAGAGGTTACCTCGCTTTCACAGAGCAGCCAATTGTCAAACAATCCCTTCCTACTTCTAT